>CM061558.1:110639955-120501499 GCA_030864225.1 Capsicum baccatum var. pendulum | reverse complement strand
ATATTTTCTAGGGGTTAAGCTATCAGTTTTCAATTAACTTTAAAGTAGGAATGTTACATAGGTGATGGGGTAGTTTATGATTTTTTTAATTTAGCATAGTTAACCCATAATTTAATTAATTGTGTAAAATAATTCAACACTTTTGTAATTCCTCAAGAATTGGTACTATCCTTTTCATAAGTCATCATTCAAGTACATAAAATACAGGAAAAGCTATAGTAAGGTAGATGAAAAGATTTTGCAACCGATCGGAAGGGTCGTTACACTAACTAATCCACTTGTCGATGTCTTGGTCAACAAACCATTCTGAAGCTAGGCCTAAAGAGTCTCACCAAAATAAGCCATAAGCAATTATCCCTTCTCTCCAGTGCCCCTTAATTGATTATAATAACGCCTCAAATGTGCCATTGGGTCAATATGACCATCATACTTCTCAAACTTCAGCATTTTAAAACCAAGAGGGATATGAACACTTGAAAACATGAATAGATCTTTATATGAGACACTTTTGTAGCCCCCAATTTGCTTGAAATTTTTCATATCCAGTTAAAAAATTCTCAATTTTTTGGTCATTTCCTCTTGTTCTTGTGTCACTACAAGCTTCTCAGTGTTAAGAGGAAATTTAGGCAGCTGGGTGAAGCCATAAGGACCAGTTGTCTTAAATGTGGGCACGAGAGAATAATGCTAATCACTAGAAATATTCAGTATAGGTTCACTTACAGAGTGAGGAATCATAACTGATGGTTGAACTTCAAAATTAGGAGCTCCAGATGAGAGTGGTGCGACAAAATCATGAATTACAGGTGATGATAGGCGAATTTACGCGCCTATATAAATATATTTTGCCCATATTTGTGCCATGTTTTGAGAACAAATTATATATTTCATGCACTTTTAGTCCTTTTTCCTATAAATGAGCTAACGAACATGATTAGTAAAGTTTTATGTATAAATGATGCATAATCCATCATTTTATGGCTTACTTGACGCAAAAGAAAGCTCACATAGAAAGAAAAGGAAGATGGACGCCTGAAGGACCAAAACTGCTACATGGAAAATCTGTCCCGGGCTAAAACAACATTTCTGAAGACTTTGGGGACTTGCAGTAACTTAATTGGATTTCGACAATGATACCTTAACCAAGTACAATTGGGTTATTTATTTCATTAGTTTATTTGGATTATGATAATGTTACATTAACCTAGTACAATTGGGTTAAGTATTCCATTAGCCTAGTAGGATTTGGTTAGATATTTTATTTATCTAGTAGGATTAGGATATGGGTATTATAAATACCCTATCATGCTAGAGATTTATATACATTCCTCAACTATTAATCTTTTCTACTCTTCCAACAATTCTAATCTTTCCATCAATTCTTCTACTCTTCTATTCTTAATTTTCGCAACAAGAGAAACGTTGCCTTGCAAGGAAGTCACGCCCAATGCCTACCACTTCATTACCAACGAAAAGTCATTCTTTTGGTATAACAACAATGTCAATCGTGATCTCTTTCGCATTCATGGGTAACTAAACCTCTCTGTTGGGGTCATGGAAGCCGTATGAGTTACTATCTATTGTTGTGAGTTTGTGAGTTCGTGACACGTATATTGCTTATATCATTATTCTCTTCATCTTAATCTACATTCTTTGCGGTTATAAATGCAAGAATACGCCAGTCTAACATTTAACTTGTTCGAAAGAAAGGTTATTTGTCTGGAAAAGAGATAATGTAAAGGTAGTAGGACACCCTTTCCTATTAAAAAGCTAGTGCCGTAACTAGACTAACCTCTTGGAGAATTCGTACCATTAGACACGCTTTAAGCTCGAAAGATTTAAATTCAAATAATCCTCGAATAGGTCGAAAGACGCCTGGATTTACCATCGACTACAATTCTCTATAAGCAATTGTATGTCAGAATTCTACACACTCATAGCCAATAGAGAAGTATACCTCAGAAGGTGGACATAACCCCAACACTTCAATTCTCATTGTTTACAACCTACGCAACAATCTCTATCTCTCTCTCTTTACTTTATTATTTTCAGCTTTTGTTTACATTACTTGAACGACAAGACTCCCCCCTTTTACGAGACTTACACCAAAAGTTTAGTAATTTTACTTACTTGTTGGCCAAGCTATTCCCTGTGGGATCGACACCCAACCCAGGTTGGGTTCTATATTTGCTAAAGACCGCTTTACACTCCTACGAGAGCTGTAGATTGAGCGTTAACAAAAATTGGCGTCGTTGCCGAGGAATACGAGTGTCAATCGAGTTTGTGATAATTACTAGACCCTTTGGTCAAATATTCTCGTACTTTTACTTTTAGTTTTTATTTTTGTTTACTGTAGGTTTTTACTTTAGTGCATGCCCCATACTCGAAGTTCTGGTCAACCATTATTACCTATCAATCCTGAACCACAACGCATTGGAAGAATGGAAGCACAAGCAGAAATCGACAGGATGGCTGCTCAACATGAGTAGGCGAGATTAGCTGCTCTTGCTGCCGCCCAAGTACACCAGCAAAACATTGATAATCCTAGGCGAGCAACAAATCCTAACGATGAGGATTTAGGTGATGACGAGTTGATAAACCCAAGGCATATTGCTGAAACAACAACACCTGCCAACCGAAGAGGTCGACAATGTATAGGTATGATCGCCAACCAATGCAGCCAACTTTCGACGATGATGATGATGATCTTGATGGTGCCGGAGCCACTGGAGCTATAATTCCACCACCATTAGCGCCCGGAGCCAAGTTCACCATCACAAGCACCATGATTCAGTTATTGCAACTCAAGGGATTATTTGGTGGACTAGCAAGCGATTATCCAAATATGCATCTCATCAACTTTATTTCTACATGCAAGTTGTTTGACAATCCTGGTGTTGGTCAGAATGCAATTCGATTACGTCTATTTCCATTGTCTCTGTCTGGGGAGGCAACACTATGGTTGAATAGGCTAACTCCTGATTCGATTACAAATTGGAGGTAATTGAGAGACGCTTTCCTAGAAAGATTCTCTCCGCCATCCAAAAGAGCACAATTGAGAGATGAAATGAGCAACTTTCGTCAGCTTCCCACTGAAGCTCTTCATGAAACAAAGGAGAGGTTTAAAACAAAGCTAGCGAGATGCCCAAACCATCACATGACTAATGTTTACCTTATAGAGATATTGTATAGAGCCTTGAATTCAATAACTAAACCAGTGGTGGATAATGCAGCTGGATGATCTTTCATGGACCTCACCTTTGGTCAAGCAAGCAATATGCTAGATCGTATGACGAAGCAAAGTAGAGCTTGGCATACCAGGGATTCTGAGGTAGCAAGCTCCACTTTATCTATTGGCATGACTGCAGACCAAAGAAGAAGAGAAGAAGAATTTGATCAAGACTTAGCACGCATGAAAACACAAGTCGATCTTCTTACAAAGCATTTATTGTCAGGGAAGACAAAAAAAGTTAAAGCTGTGGCGCTAAAAGGAAGAGACAAATATGATTCGAAAGAGGAGGCCAACTACTTGAACAATCAGGGCGGTTTTCGGGGGAATGACAAAGGAAACCAAGGTCGGAACTATTATGATAAATCTGCAAGCAAAGACCAAGGTAGTTGTAATAAAAACAATGAAAAGAGTGGTTTGTACGTTCCCCCTGGCAGACGTGACAGCACCACATCTAATTCTGGAAGCATGAAAGACATGATGGATAAATTATTGAAAGGAATGGAAGCAACGAGCGCGGGAGTTACGGAGGTAATTAATGATTTGTCCTCCATGAAGCAATTAGTTGATTCTCATTCCACTTCTATCAAGCAAATAGAGCAGCAATTGAGCCAACTTTTAGCAGCACTCAATCAAGGAAAGGCTGGCACCTTACCTAGCGATACTGTGCAAAACCCAAGGAATGATGGGTCATGCATGGCCATTACTACCCAAAGCGGTAAGGTGCTTCAAACTTCAGCAAAAGGCAATCAAGTGGTTGAAGAAGTTGCGGACAGTGATGTCAACGCAAAAGAAGAAGAAGCTGCAGCAACTACTCCAGACGTTACTAACATCACACCCAAAGAATTACAACCTGGAAAAGTGAAAAAACGGAAGCAATAGGAGAAGAAATCCATGGAGAGAACACTTTCATACCCACCACCACCTTTTCCCCAAAGATTGAAGAAGGTGGCGGATGATACTAAGTTCAGTAAATTTATAACTATGCTAAAGAAGCTGACCATTAATGTTCCATTCATAGAGGCACTTGAACAAATGCCTGGGTATGCGAAGTATATGAAAGATCTTTTGACAAAGAATAGGGAAGCAAGTTATGAGTTGAAGGATGATGTGCATCATTTTAGAGCAATTGCTACTTGATCAATTGTTCAGAAAAAGGCTAACCCTGGTGCTTTCACTATTCCTTGCACCGTCGGATCTTTGAACTTTGCCAAAGCATTATGTGACTTAGGAGCCAGCATTAACTTGATGCCATTATCGATCTACAAGAAGTTGGGGTTAGGAGATCCAACTCCAACCAATATGAGGCTTGTCATGGTGGATAGGTCGGTAAAATGACCTATTAGTATTCTATGCGATGTCTTAGTAAAGCTTTCTTCATTTATTTTCCAGCACACTTTGTCATCCTGGATTGTGAAGCAGATTCTGAGGTTCCCATAATCTTGTGATGCCCTTTCCTTGCTACAGGAAGTGTGCTCATAGATTTGAGAGCTAATGAGCTTTCATTCCGAATAAATGACGAAGTGGTTCATTTCGATGTTTGCAAATCAATGAAGCAACCCAAAGATCTGAGTGTATTTTCAGTGGCTGATGTTTTCTTTGATGATGAGAAAGAACTACTTGAAGAAGAGCAAATTCTTGATGATCCCCTAGAGGTTGTGCTCATGAATGAAAAGAATGGGGATGCTGAAAATTCTGAAGAAGCTATTTGTTCTCTATCGGGATTAGGAACATATCGCTATACTCCCAAGAAGCTGGATCTTGATCTTAAGAATCGAACCACACCACCAGCTAATCCATCTATTGAAGAACCACCCACGTTAGAATTGAAGGAGCTGCCAAGTCATTTGAAGTACGCATTCTTAGGAAGCGGAAACACTCTTCCAGTAATTGGGGCAACCGATTTGGGTGAGCAACAAGTTGCAACTCTTATTGCTATTCTACGTAAGTATATTAGAGCCATTGGATGGACCATAGAGGATATTATTGGTATTCCACCTGGGATTTGCACACATAAAATCCAGCTTCAAGAAAAGTGCACACCCATCATTGAACATCAAAGGCGTCTAAACGCACCCATGCAAGAGGTGGTAAATAAAAAAATCATTAAGTGGTTAGACGCAGGAGTTGTATATCCTATCTCTGATAGTACATGGGTAAGCCCTGTACAATGTGTTCCCAAGAAAGGAGGAATGATGGTGGTCGCAAATGCAAAGAATGAGCTTATTCCACTCAGGCCCATTACTGGATGGAGAGTATGCATGGACTACCGCAAGCTGAATTCTTGGACGCTCAAAGATCGCTTCGCAATGCCATTTATGGACCATATGCTAGATCGATTAACGGGGAAAGGATGGTTTTGCTTCTTGGATGGTTATTCAGGCTACAATCAGATTTGTATTGCACCCGTAGACCAAGAGAAGACAACATTTACATGCCCATATGGTACATTCGCCTTCAAACATATGCCATTTGGGTTATGTAACGCACCAGCCACCTTTCAACGTTGTATGATGTCTATTTTCTCTGGTATGGTTGAAGACACTTTGGAGGTATTTATGGACGACTTTTCAGTTGTTGGCGAGTCTTTTGAAGCATGTTTGGAAAACTTGAGCATGGCATTGCAAAGATGTGTAGAGTTCAACCTTGTGCTGAATTGGGAGAAGTGCCACTTCATGGCAAAAGAAGGAATCGTCCTTGGGAACAAAATCTCCAAAAAAAGGAATAGAGGTTGATCGAGTAAAAATAGAGGTTCTTGAGAAGCTACCGCCTCCAATTTCAATGAAGGGAGTTCATAGTCTTCTCGGCCATGCTGGTTTCTATCGTCGGTTCATCAAACACTTCTACAAAATTGCTTGTCCATTATGCAAACTATTGGAGAAAGATGCAAAGTTTGACTTTAATGACGATTGCTTAAAGGCATTCGAATGCCTTAAAGGAAGACTCATTGAAGCCCCTATGATGGTAGCACCAGATTGGTCGCTCCCGTTAGAAGTCATGTGTGATGCTAGTGGTATAGCCGTTGGCGCTGTTCTTGGTCAAAGAAAGGAGAAATTATTTCATCCTATATACTATGCGAGTAAGGTACTAAATGAAGCCCAAAGGAACTACACTGTTACTGAACAAGAGCTCTTAGCGGTTGTGTATTCGTTTGATAAGTTTCGTGCCTATCTATTGGGTACTAAGGTGATCGTCCATACAGACCTTGCAGCTCTTAGGTATCTAATGACAAAGAAGGATGCAAAAACAAGGTTGATTCAATGGGTGCTACTGCTGCAAGAGTTCGATTTTGAGGTCAAAGATAGAAGAGGTTGTGAGAACCAACTGGATGATCACCTATCTAGACTTGAGAATAGGCATAAGGCACAACCTGAAATTCAAATTGATGATGCATTCCCGGACGAGGAGATATTAGCGACAACAATGGAGAAATTACCATGGTATGCCGACTTTGCAAATTTCGCAGTGAGTAATGTGCTACCTAACAATTTATCTTACCACCAAAGGAGGAAGTTTATTCATGATGTACAACACTACTATTGGGATGAGCCTTATTTGTTTCGATGATGTGCGGATGGTATTATCCGAAGATTTATATCCCATGAAGAAGTACCTACTATATTGGAAGCATGCCACACTTCCCAAGTTGGAGGACATCATGCAGGCAATCGTACGGCAAGAAAAGTATTGCAAAGTGGTTATTATTGGCCTTCAATATTCAGAGATGCCTACGACTATGTTAGAAGGTGCGACCAATGCCAACGTCAAGGTGCTATCTCAAAACACCATGAAATGCCCATGTCTAAAATTCTGGAAGTAGAACTCTTTGATGTGTGGGGTATTGATTTCATGGGTCCATTCGTGAATTCGTTTGGAATGAAGTACATCTTGGTTGCTGTAGATTATGTCTCAAAATGGGTTGAAGCTGTAGCATTGGACGACAACGAAGGAAAGCGCGTTGTAGCATTCTTAAAGAGGAACATCTTCTCTCGCTTTGGACTACCTCTTACTATCATAAGTGATGGAGGATCTTACTTCTGCAACAAGCTATTCAAATCTGTATTGGCCAAGTATGGTGTCAAGCAACATAAGGTAGCTACGCCTTATCATCCCCAAACTAGTGGACAAGTAGAGGTTTCCAACCGCGAGATCAAGTAAATACTTGCAAAAACGGTTAATGTGAATGGGAAGGATTGGCCTCGGAAGCTAGATGATGCACTATGGGCGTATAGGACTGCATTCAAAAAACCCATTGGTATGTCACCTTATCAACTAGTTTATGGGAAGGCTTGTCATCTACCCATCGAGCTCGAACACAAGGCATTGTGGGCATTGAAGCACTTGAATCTGAATTGGGATGATGTAAAGAATCTGAGGTTGGAGTAGCTAAAAAAATTAGATGAGTTCCGTCTCCATGCATATGAAAGATTCGATTTATACAAGGAGCGGATGAAGAAGTATAATGATTAGCGGATTATTCAACGAAATTTCCAAAAGGATGACATGGTACTACTCTTCAACTCTAGATTGAAACTCTTCCCAGGTAACTTTAAATCTAAGTGGTCTGGTCCATTTAAAGTTATCCACGTCTACTCGTCTGGAGTAGTTGAATTGGAAGACAATAAAGGTGTTGTCTTCAAAGTGACTGGCCAACGTGTTAAACATTATATCAGTCCTCTTGACTCGATGAATGACATGGCTATCACTTATCTCGACGAAGTCTAAGTACTCGAGGTAACTACGTCGAGCCACGACAATAAATAAGGCGCTATATGGGAGGCAACCCATCGTTTTATCATTTTATCGTTTTATCATTTTATCGTTTTATCGTTTGGTTTAGTACTTGTTTTGCATTTGATAAATAAAAATCCAAAAATAAGAGTCGTGCCACGACTAAAACTAAGGTGCTTGGTGGGAGGAAACCCATCGTATTAATCATTTTCATTTTGTTTTGAGCAAAAATAGGTGCAAGAAGTATTCAACGAGGAGATTGATTCAATTGACGATTTGGACGCATTGTATGGTAAAGTTGGTAAGTTAGGAATAGTGATGCATATGGATATGGATGGAGCATTTCTCATGCCAAAATAGGCATAGAGAAAGTCTAGGCCTAGGTAAAACTAGGCCACGAACCATGCTAAACCTATCCTATAGCCTAAGGTCTCGGAATCTAGTGTGCTATACACTATGCGCCGCCTATTCCTAAGTGTGCTTTTGACTATACGCTGCCTATGCTATGGAATTAGGTCTCAGTATCTCATATTCCATAGACTATGCGGCGCATATGTCCCTAAATTCCATAGACTATGCGCCGCATATGTCCCATTATGCCATAGACAATGCCCCGCATATGTAATGACTATGCCAAGCATTATGCGCCGCATATGTTGTATTTTTGTCTCCAAAACTGATTATAAATGGGTCAAAACCCGACCCATTCCTTGCCTATATAAAGGGGACTTAGTCTTGGAACATAAGAACATTGCAAAGTGACCTAAAGGCGCCGCATATTTATCCAAATCCTCTCAAAATTTTCTTTTTGCTCTTCCAATTCACAAAACCATCTCCAAAAGCTTCAAGAAAGTAAGTACTCTATTATTCTTCACTTATTTCTCGTAAGTACTACGTTTCTATGTCTATTATGAATTGCTACATCATATAAGATTATTGGTGATGTTCATGCGTTTGGATTGTTGATGCAAAACCATGTGAGGAAATATATACGTTAGAATCATCTTGACTTGTTTCCAACTCAAATTTAGTTCTAATAGCATTGTTATACTATTTGCGAAATTGCTATGTCCATGAACATTGATTAAGATTGTTGTTTGGATACTTACATGTTAGACTATCCCGGCCATCGGGATAAGACTTATAGTGCCTACCGACATAGGAGGTTGTGATTGTTGAAAGAATAATTATTCCATTTGGTAACCCCTATGTAGTAGTGTTGTTATATCTAACATGAAAGTAGTGCAATGGCTGCAAGTAGAGACACATCACTGATTTTCTTGTTGGAATACAACTCCTAAAACGTATGTCGACGAAATCTGAGTAATCGACCACTTTCACCTCACTGATTTGTTTTAACAAAACTAAGTGTGGGGTGGTACCCCTACTGCTTGTTTATAGATTGTATATACCGAGATTGTGCTACCACTAACACTATTTCTAGTCTCAGGTACAATGGCACCTAAAGCGAGACAAGGCAAGGAGAAGACTACCACTTCCCAAAAGGGCAAGAAGAGAGGTCGAAAGGACCAAGGAGAATCATCCTCAATGCAACTACCACGCAGAATGTTTGGAATAAAATGGGTTCTTGAGGAGGAAGCCAAAGCATGGTACAACAGCAACAAAAAAAGAAAATATGTTCACGTCGACTTGACCAACAAGGATACACTAGTGAAGAAGGAGTCGCGTATGTTGGCGAAAATCATGGCACTGATGCTGGATTTCATCTTCCGCGACATGGGAGAATGTAATCTTGATTTGACAAGAGAGTTTTACGCCAACTGGTCGCCGAACACAACTGGCAATGAAGTCAAAATTAGGGGCCAAGTGTTACAGCTCAACGCGGACTGGATCAACTATTTTCTTGGCTTACCTTCAGTCGATACAGCACCATTCAAAGAGCTGTACAGCAAGCCTCCTTATAGAGCAATACAAAACACACTTTGTGGAAGTAGATCCATGGCATGGTGGGGCAGACATAAAGACACCGGCCGACACAACACCTTTCCCTATGGTCCACTGAATAGGGAAGCAAGAATCTGGATGCGTATTGTCAACTCATGCCTTATTCCTGGGACTCAATACACCAAGATATCAAGAGATAGAGTGTATTTGGTCTATGACTTGATGACGAATGTTCCTGTCAACTTTGGAGCAATCATTCGCTCTACAATGCGGAAAGCCAGACTCTACAAAAGGTCCCACTTCACTTTCGGCAATCTGTTAACAGCTCTCTTGAGGAAGGAGGATATCAAAGAGGAACCATCTGACCATAAACTCCCACATAACCCAAAGAAGGTTGACCTTACCAAGGTCAAAGATGCTGAAACAACCCATGGTGTCAACCTTACGACTGCGGAAAGACATGCTCGTGATGAGAGTTTCTTTCGTTATCTTTATGGCATGACACGATTTACTATGATGAGTGGTGGACGTGTTCCAACTGTTGAAGATCTTAAATAGCTGGACCACGACTACCCAATGAACATGCATGCACGGGAGATGTGTAGAGTAGGCATATACTTTGAGGAATCTCTAGATGATTATGTGCCGACTGATAATGATAGACGCTTGCCAGACTCTAACGAAGAGGAGAACTCTGACGACGACTCTTATGATGATTCCGACGAAGGGGGTATGACCCACGACATTGAGGAAGAGTCCGACTAACCAGGTTCTTCGTATTTATTTTCCACTGAGGACAGTGTCCCGTTTAAGTGTGGGGTGGCGGTATTACATGCCATACTTCTCTATCCGCATCTATGTTTTCTTATGTTTGTTTTACTTTGAGTCGTTTTTTTTCTTTTTTTTCATGTTTTTTTTAGTTTTTTTAGTAGTAAATTATTTTGATAGGAAGCATGAGATTATAACAAGAGTATGTGCTACAATTGTGACTATTGAGACGTTTAGGATCTAGTTGTGACTCATTATGTGATATTGTGTGGTTCAATTCCTTCACTTGTTGGGTCGAGAGTCTATATTACTTCCAGTCAAGTCGACCATGTGCCTTGTGTGTGTTAGATAATCGTATATTCTATGTTTGTGGATTATGCTAGAACTTGCCTGGTATGTATGCAAAGCGAAAATAAGGAGTGTAAATTTAGGATATGATTTAGGCATTTCTTTGGCAACCTATATTTGTTTACCTTCAGTTTTACCTACCCATGTAAATCATCCTAGTTAAACCCTTTTGAGCCTTTAGTCCATTTTCTTTGACAGCCCCATATGAAAGCCTAATCCATTTTTTCAAGACCGTAATTTGATCCAAATTCCTAAGTGCTTTAAAATGATAAAGTCATGTGACAATATAAGAGGAAAATTGGGTAAGTATGATGCTTTAAAGTGCAAAGGTGCTTGAATGTGTTATGAAAAAGAAAGTTCTATCATAAGAGGTATGTTGTGAAAAGAAAAAGGAAAAGAAAGCAGAAAAGTTAGTTGTGCTTAAAAATGAAAAACAAAAGAGGAGAACAAGGGTGGTAGAATAAAAGAAAGAAGAAAGGTTGAAAGAAAGAATAAGTGTCAATGATACAATGTGATGTATTAAAGCGCTTAGGAACTTAGTCACTATTCTTGGCCAAAATAGTCCTACCCGTCCCTTAGCCTACATTACAACCATCAAAAGACCTATTTGATCCTAATCTTAGCATTCCGACATTTAGTGGAGTACTACACTAAGGGCAAGCCTATGGTCATCAGTTGCTACATATGAATTCTTTGTGAGAGCGAGAGCAAGGATATTTTGATACCCATGTTTTAAAAATATGCTATACTTATGAGTGATTATGGGTAATATATTGTCAGACACACATGGTTGATGAGTTTTGGGTAATTGTATATGATTCCTTGTGCCTTAACTTTTGAATATGAGTTGACCACCATCACGAGTCTATGCTAGAGGTTAAACTGTTTCTACTTATAATCGGAAAGCTACTCTTTGTTGATAGTTGTTGTGCTTGTCTTGAAGAATGTTTTGTGTTATTGCTGTGAAACCTTAAGTCGATGCTTAGAAGGACATGATATTTCGTTCGAGGACGATCAAAGCTTCAAGTGTGGGGTGTTGATGATAGGCGAATTTACGCGCCTATATCAATATATTTTGCCCATATTTGTGCCATGTTTTGAGAACAAATTATATATTTCATGCACTTTTAGTCCTTTTTCCTATAAATGAGCTAACGAACATGATTAGTAAAGTTTCAGGTATAAATGATGCATAATCCAGCATTTTATGGCTTACTTGACGCAAAATAAAGCTCACGAAGAAAGAAAAGGAAGATGGACGCCTGAAGGACGAAAACTGCTGCATGGAAAATCTGTCCCAGGCTAAAATAGCATTTCTGAAGACTTTGGGGACTTGCAGTAACTTAGTTGGATTTGGACAATGATACCTTAACCAAGTACACTTGGGTTATGTATTTCATTAGTTTATTTGGATTATGATAATGTTACATTAACCTAGTACAATTGGGTTATGTATTCCATTAGCCTAGTAGGATTTGATTAGATATTTTATTTATCTAGTAGGATTAGGATATGGGTATTATAAATAGCCTATCATGCTAGAGATTTATAAACATTCCTCAACTATTAATCTTTTCTACTCTTTCAACGATTCTAATCTTTCCATCAATTCTTCTACTCTTCTATTCTTAATTTTCGCAACAAGAGAAACGTTGCCTTGCAAGGAAGTCACGCCCAACGCCTACCACTTCATTACCACCGAAAAATCATTCTTGTGGTATAACAATAATGTCAATCGTGATCTCCATCTCATTCATGGGTAACTAAACCTCTTTGTTGGGGTTATGGAAGCCGTATGAGTTACTATCTATTGCTGTGAGTTTGTGAGTTCATGGCACGTATATTTCTTATATCATTATTCTCTTCATCTTAATCTACATTCTTTGCGGTTGCAAACGCAAGAATATGCCAGTCTAACATTTAACTTGTTCGAAAGAAATGTTATTTGTCTAGAAAAGAGATAATGTCAAGGTAGTAGGACACCCTTTCCTATTAAAAAGCTAGTGTTGTAACTGGACTAACCTCTTGGAGAATTCGTACCGTTAGACACGCTTTAAGATAGAAAGAGTTAAAGTGAAATAATCCTCGAATAGGTCCAAAGACGCCTGGATTTACCATCAACTACAATTCTCTATAAGCAATTGCATGTCAGAATTCTACACACTCATAGCCAATAGAGACGTATAACTCAGAAGGTGGACATTACCCCAAAACTTCAATTCTCATTGTTTACAACCTACGTAACAATCTCTCTCTCATTACTTTATTATTTTCAGCTTTTGTTTACATTACTTGCACGACAAGACTCCCCCCTTTTACGAGACTTGCACCAAAAGTTTAGTAATTTTACTTACTTGTTGGCCAAGCTATTCCCTATGGGATCGACACCCAACCCAGGTTGGGTTCTATATTTGCTAACGACCGCTTTACACTCCTACGAGAACTATAGATTGAGCGTTATCAACAGGTGGAGCCGAGATGTGGTAGTTTTGTATTGAGGAGGTATAAAATGAATATTGGAAGTATTTGGATAGTGTTTCCCTGAAGTAGACCCTGATGCATGTTGTGGCGTGTCAAGCAAAATAAAAAATTGTGCATGTGACATGGGAGATAATCTAGAAAGATATTCCAAATTATCGGCGGGAAATGGAGGAGGTGGCAACCCATTAACCCATGCTCGATGCATTTCTATCATTTGTTGCCTTAATTTTCAAATTTTCTTTATTAGCTCTTAAATTCTCATTCCCCGAACTCCCTATCTTATTAGTGACAACAACCTTGGTATCCTTGTTGGCCATAACGTTCTCTATGATTTGGTGCAATATGGATGACCAAAAAAAAATACCATAAACAACCCACCTTAAACTAACTGAACAGCAGATAGCAAATATGTTAGAGTTCAACACTTCCTCAAAATCTTTTATTTTCTTTTCTTTGGAAAAGAATGCTGAACCCGAGAAGGGCGCCTATGTAACTCACTCTCTCTCGAGAAAAATCAGGTGTGCATAGTTTGTGAAATTTTGACACAACATGACTGATCAAACTCTCTTTCTTTTTGTTTTTCTTGAAACATTAAGAAGAAATGAAAATAGCAAATTGTCAAAATAATTGACGAACATTTTTTTTATTTTTACACTTTAGAATACCTATGCAAAATGTAACCTATGATTATCAAACAAATATCTTTTTGATTTTTTGAATTTGAATTGTATGAGAAAAATGAAACTTGAAACTATTAAAGTAAAATCTTTTGTTGTTTTCTCTTAAAGATGTATATGAACTCCTACTCTAAATGAAGATTGAAGAAAATCTTTCTAATTTTTGTAAATAAGATACCCGAACCCACAATAGGTTGCCTACGTATCTCACTCCTGAGAGAGGAGAATCAGGGGTACATAGTTTGTCGAGATTTGACAATTAAGGATTAAAACAAACGAAAACTTGACTTGAGAGACAAAATTATAGACAAACGATGAAAGTAAAATATTTTTGAGGTTTTAATTAGACACTTCACATAAAACTAACAGCAACCACTATGAAAGAAAAACCTTTTTGGTATTTTCGTTATATGAAATGTAAAAACCTTCTATCGTTTTAAAAAAATTTAATTATTTTTTTATAAAAACATCTATTAAGATTTTTTTTTCAAATTTTCAAATCATGAATGCTTACTAAATAAGAAAAAGGGAAAATCTTTTTGATGTTTATGTTTTTGACAAAATGAGTTCAAAAGGTAAAAAATCTATTCTGAATTTTTAGATGGTGAAAAAACAAAAGCCACGAAGAATTCTAATAAACTACAAAAATCTTTTTTTGACTGCCTTTTTTCCTCAATTTCCTTCCCTGCACACTTTTTTTTAATTATAGCACATGTTTTTCCCAAATCAGTCCGACGAATGATCCCATTAAACTTAAAAATACAATATTTAGTATGTAGGGATGCTTTAGAGGTCCTAAAAAGGGATACGTGGGTCCTCCTAGGTCTCAATATGATGCAGATAAGCATGATCTAAAGACTGACCTGCGTTGGAGTCCACTAACGAGGATGTTCGGGGGAGCGTATGGTCGATAGTAGCTTTGATTTATTTCCACCTATTCTATACCAGATGATGGCTCCCTCTAATAAAATAAGATTTCTTAATTTTTCAAAGAAGGCTTCAACTTGTCACCAAATATCTCAGTACTCTACCTCTTTGCTCAGATGCTTTTTGTAACTTTGGCCCTCTGATTCAAAGTTCATTCTTTAACTGAATTTTATGAGCTAGCTGAAAATTCCTCCAGTATGTCATATAACTAGAACCAACATAAAATATATTGTGTAAAGAAAACAAACAAACAACACATATTTAAAACACAAAGGGACAGGGACACTTCATTTGGTTGAAAAAAATGATAGAAGGGTTTAAACATAAATGACAAAGAAACAAGACAAGATAGATTCTGAACTACAACCCTAAGATAATTTGGAAAAACAGAAAGGAAAACAAAATAAACTACTAACAATCCTTCCTGGTAAGGTGAGGAGTGAATTCCTAATTACTGAGCTTGACTAGCCACTGAGTTACATATCATCATGACTATAGCTTTCACCATTACTGATGTTCTACACCATAATCAATTTATCTTGGATCATCTTTCCTTTTTCCCTTTTCAAAGCAGAGCAATCTTCAATACTATGACCTCGAACATCAGAATGATATGCACATTGTACATTACGATCAAAACTTCTTAAATACAAGTTAGGAGTATACCCAAGGAGAAAAGTGATCATGCCTCACTATACCAATCTCTAGGACAAACTAGCATACGACTCTCCAATTGGTGTAAAGCTACCCCTCAACTTCTACATCATTTCATTGCTTGGCTTGGACAAAAAATCTTGCCTAGAACGGCTGTGGTAAGTTTATAGTGTTGGAGGATGACTCTGCGGAGATAGCACACACCATTATTGGTACGAAGGGGATTGAACATATAGTTGTGCATTGTATACTAGATATGGAGGTAGGGGAATGAAGTATAATGGAATATGGGAGTGATTTTGTTGAGATTGGGCATTAACTTAGGCTTGAGCCTAAGAGTGACGACGACGTGGTCTTCTTGACCATGCCTGCTGCCCACCTATAATAGCAGATGTATTTTCCTCATTCTTCTTCTCTCAACACTTACCAAAGCTTTTTAAATTGCTTGATAGTCACTTTAAATGTTTCAAAACTCACAATACGACCAGTCTTACTTCCATTCTCTATGATCTCCCCCATTTTGATGACCTTAGTAAATGGCTTACCTAATGCAGGTAGCAAGTATTGATAATATGTTTTATCCTGCACTTGAATAAAAACCTCCACTATCTTACTTTCTTTCATTAGCAGTTTTACCCTAGTAGTTTCTTCACGCCTTATAATTGCATAGTCTGTAAAACTTTCAATACTTTTTTTAAGATGAGTTAGGGATTTCTGGTCAGGAATCAACTCCACATTGTATTTGAAGTTTTTTCGAATTCATTAGCTAGGTCATCCTAACTAATCCACTTGTGGATGTCTTGGTCAACAAACCATTCCAAAGCTCGGCCTAAATGACTCTCACTAAAATAAGCCATGAACAATTACTCTTTCTCTCCAGTGCCCCTAAATTGGTTACAATAATGCCTCAAATGTGCCATCGGGTCACCATGTCCGTCATACTTCACAAACCTCGGCATTTTAAAACAAAGAGGGAGATGACCACTTAGAAATGTCACACCCCTTTTTAACTCAAAAAAATAGATTTTTAAGTTTCGAAAAGGTTTTATCATTAAAGTGACAAAAAAATAATATTTTTGTTTCGAAAAGGATTATTTATATTAAAACTCTGAGTCACCACTTGGTATAAAAACTATTTTTAACTCTTTTAAACTGATCCGCGAACAGAGGTATAAACCACGGTCTCTTGGTGGAGCAATATCAGCTAATTTGACTATATGAAGGTATAAACCACGCAAAACATACAAAGCAATCAATCAAGCAAATAAAAAAAACAATCCAAAATTCAGTGTCCAGTCAAGTTATAGAGTCCAAATAAAAAATGCAAAAATCTAAACCTGTGCTAGCCTACACTAGTCCTATACTATTCTCCAATGCTTACTCGATGCCTCGGACCTTCATCACAGACGTCCTCCGAGTACATAATATGTCTGGGCATTCCTCGGTAAATAAATATATGAAACCTTGGGGCATTCCCCGGACAAATGAATACATCTAAATTAAATAAGCTAACTAAAAAAAAAGCAAATTCAAAACACACATTTAAACATTCAAACCATTCAATCAACACATCACTCCAAAATTTTACCTACTCGAACCTACACATTTTTGCCCATCCAATTTGACTTATCATGATACTATCGATTTTACCAACTTTATATTTATTCCAAATTAAGCAAAACTACAACAAACCAATATTAATCTAAGTTCACCATATTCATAAATTTCGCAATTCCACCCCAAATTTATACTCAAAACAATTAATCAATTCTTCGACTACCAAATCCAACATCAACCATGTACACACAACAAAGATTTAAACATGCTAAAGAAAGAAGTTATTCACACCCATAACAAACAACTTAAATTCCAAAATAGACTAGAGAATGAGATAAGAAATGGACCTCAATGTCACTTTCAATCAATTGTTATTCGATTAAACAAGATGAAATCCGCATCGGGAACCTCAAACCGAACGTCAACGTCGAACACCTAATTAGTATAGAGAAATCCACCACAAACAGATTTGATATCCAATGAAACTCTTGAACTATAAGACTCCAGCCTAATATGAAAAATCAACGACAAAATCTAGTCTAAATGGATTAAATGAAAAAACACTAAAGGTCAAACCGCGCAATCAAAGACCTAATTGATGCAAGAATAGAATCGCCAAAAAATTACGCGCCCGAATCCAATTTCAAGCAGAATTGACCCCGTTGCATCCGCTTCAGATGGATTTCACCAGAATAATACCGGAACGGGTCAATTTCTATCAATTTATGGGCTATGTTTTGTAAATCCCACTGTACTTAGGCAGTACAAAACATAAGATGGGGTTTTCCTTCGCCCGACCGGTTGTTGCGTAATCCTTGGAAAGATCTGGTTGTCGAAATAAGCTCGAGCTCAAGTGTCTCTCTCCCTCACTCTCTGTTTCACTCTCTCTCAAGCTCCCTCTCTTTTATATCAATCATTTCCTCTCTCGATCAGATATCTGCATATTAGTGTGTGAACTGTGATAGTGAAAAACTTGTGGCGTGCATGTTTTTCTCTCAATCCAGTGCAGGAGAAGCGAAAAGAAATATATCTGGACCATTGTATATCTGTGAATTTTCCATGAATGAAATTCTAGTGTGTGGGAAGTCTGTGATAGTGTATGTGTATGTTTATTGCTATCCACTTTTGTGAGGAAAAGTGTGCATCTGTTCTTTTTGGTGTGAGAGTTTTTTATTTTTCTCCAAGCTAACACCATGTAAAATAAATATAGAAATACGGGGTATGGTCACGTGGGAGTGGGTATGGGTGGTGAGGATAAGATTTGTTAGGATAAGGTTAGGGATTTAATTTGTTAGAGATTCTATTAAGGGTTGTTACTTTTTGTATATTTGTGGGATATAATCATACGGATGAGGGTATATAATAACAAGAAGTAAAAAATAGATAAATTGGGTTTTGGGAAGGACAAAATTAGGTGTCTACATCATTCCCTTTTTAAGTGTAAACACAATGTGTTTTCAAACCAAAAAAAAAGCAGACAGTGAGACAAAATTTTGACCCGACCATTATTCAAAGAAAGAAATAGAAGGAAGATAGACAACCGAGTCTTTAACATCCTACCTACCCAAGTTATGATAGAGTTAAATCATAGGTATCTCAAATGGATGGAAGGAGAGAACTATACCAAGTTGGAGAGACAAGTAAGGTTCCATCGAGGTTACGTCCGCGGCTTTGTCATTAGATCAAAATGAAAAATTACAAGTGAAAACTATAATGAATTAAAAAATCCTATCTATACAGCTTCTGTTAGACTCTTGACTTAATTTTCTTCACCCTATTCTTCAGGCGGGATCCTGACTTTCAATTTCTTCAACTTGTTGCTTGGCTTTCAATCTCCTTACCCTGTTCTCCAGGAGGGTTCCTAACTTGCTATATTTACTCTATTGACTTTTAATTTCATCACCTTGTTACTTGATTTTCCATATATTCGCCCTATTCTTCAGGTGGGCTCCTGAAATCACATCAAAACTAAAAGAAAATTATACCAAACAAAGAAATGCATCTTCTATAAGTTAATTGGAATAATTCGACTAGAAGGTAAATCTTATAGGAATCAAAGATGATGACTGAACTAAAAGTTACATCAGAGGAATTAAAGGGAATGACTCGACTAAAAGGTACATCTTATAAGAATCAAGGAAGGTGACTCAACTAAAAGGTACCTCTTATAGGAATCAAGGGAGATGAATTGACTAAAAGGTACATCTACTAGGGATCAATGGGATTGACTCGACTAAAAGGTACATCTTATAAGAATCAAGGGGAATGACTCGACTAAAAGGTACATCTTATAAGAATCAAGGGAAATGACTCGACTAAAAGGTACATATTATAGGAATCAAGGGGAATGACTCAATTAAAAGGTACGTCTTCTAGAGGTCAAGGGAAATAACTTGACAAAAAGGTACGTCTTATAGGAATCAAGGGAGATGACTGGACTAAAAAGTACATCTTATAGGAATCAAAGGGAATGACTCGACTAAAAGGTATGTCTTATAGGAATCAAAGATAATGACTCGACTAAAAGGTGAGTCTTATAGGAATGAAAGGGAATGACTCGACTAAAAGGTACATCTTCTAGGGGTCAAGGGGAATGACTCAACTACAAGGTACGTCTTCTAGAAATCAAAGGAAATGACTCAACTAAAAGGTACATCTGATAAGAATCAAGGAAAATGACTCAACTAAAATATATGTCTTCTAAGAGTCAAATGGAATGACTCGACTAGGAGGTACGTCTTCTAGGAGTGAAGGTTAAATTTAAGAAGTGTATCACCTAGCAAATAAAAACTAAAATCCCTGGACAAGAAAGTGTTTCCCCGAGGGATATAAGATGATGAATTTTTACTATGATTTAATTATCAAACTTGTGCAGTAAAATTGCTTCCTATATTTGTAAATGCAAGAAATTACGGGCCTTGATCTTTAGGCTTTGAAATCCTTGATTTGAAGGTAACATGTGTTCCTGTTTAATGCAAAGAAAAGTTTTGAGTTTACAAACATGGTGGCTGGTTTATGGCTTTGTATTTCATGGTAAACGCTATTGCCGTCATTACATTTAACCTTTCTTCCAACCATTACTTATATAATTGACTTGATGCATCATTCACCCAAACTCAGATTATTAAGAGTGACTTTGAAACAAACATAGTATCTTTGCTTTGCCAAGCTCTTCAAATAAATGCTTTAAACGTTTGTATTTCCATGAGGTCCCAGACTTGTCTGCTCACAGAACTTTCTGTATGCCTTATTTCGGCTCACAATCATATATCTTTCCTGTTCTAGCCAGTTTTGAAATCTTGTCTCACTTGTTTTGACACGTACTTGACTCAAAGACAAGAAATGAAAAAAAGAATGAAAATTTTTGCTTTGATAACTAACTCAAGAAAGATAAAATAAAAATAAAGAGAAGAAAGAAAAGACAATGAATGTCCCCTTTTGAAACAAAGAAACAAAAAATTCATCTAAAAATCACAATCACCACTAATGATTATGCCATGCATTTTGGATTAAGAAGCTTGATCCTTTCATCCAAATTTTCTACCCATTGTTGTTGAGTTAATGGACATGACACTAAGTTTATTCCGTACGTTAATTTTACTTAAGACCCAATTTGGATAGTGGCGCCTTAGAGGGTTTTCGTCAACTAGCTTCTCTTATTTTCTTTTTCTTAACTCACCATTGACTTATGGTATCTATAAGGGTTTTCCACTAATGAGACTTTCTTATACTTGTTTCACTTAACTCACAGTCGTCTTATGGTGCCCGTGATAGTTTTCACCGATAAGACTCTCTCATTTTTATCTCTCTCAACTCACTATCGTCTTATGGTGCCTGTGATGGTCTTCACCAATAAGACTCTTATTTTTATTTCTCTCCTTATTTCTTATGCTGAGGAAGATAAGTAGTTACCAAATGCATCATCATACCCCTTGCATGTTTATCCCTAACATCCTCAAAGATTAATCTGAATGTCTTTCTTTGGTTGTAACTTGGATTTCTGATAGGGCCCAAACAACACTTAAAGTAGTGTAGGACTTACAACTTTTGGAATCGACTCCAACAATGAGGATTAATGCATGCCTAGTTTCTGTTGACTGGGAAATTATAAATTGGTTATTTTGTTGGACCGAGCTCGGAGTAGGGCAACCTATGTATCTCACCCCCGAAAGAGGAGAATCAGGCCACGCATAGTTCTAGCAGCTTGTTCTTTTGCTTGATTCTGATTTCCTTTTCTTTTCTTTTATTGACTCTCTTTTTGGGATTTTTCTGATTCTATTTTACTTTAAACTATTTTTTTTATTTTTGGATATATTTTTTCTTTTTTTTATACCTTTTGACTCTATTTTTTCTATCAACACATTTCTTTTAAGCTTTGCTGAGTATATCTTGATTCCAAAAGAGGGGTATGAAAGAAAATAAGACTAAAGCTCAAATGGGATAAACCAAGGATGGCACGATGTTTTGATAGTAGAATAAAATGCCTTCCTCATATCAATCTTTGAAAATACAAGTACATATCATGCAATTTGAAAGTGAGAGATGAAGATCATTTGTGATATTTTTTACAACACTAATTTTAACTGAGACTCTGTATCGCTACTTCTTCTGCAAACTCCATCTTTGTTGCACATTCCCCATGCTTTTGTGGAGTTAATTTTACTATTCCTTTTGATGTAGGATAACACATCCACTATTTGACCTAATTGAGACATGTCTTTCAAACATTGACCAAGTTATTATCACGATTCTCAAAATAATTTCCTTAATTTTCAAAGAAGGTCTCAACTTGATCACCATATGCCCCAACACTCTATCTATTTTCTTAGACACTCTCTTTTTCTAAGTTTAACCCTCTGATTCAATGTTTATTCTTAAATTGGATTTCAAGATCTGGTTGAAAATTTCAATAACATGTCATATCACAAGAGTCAACATAAAATGTACTATGCAAAGAAAACAAACAAACAACACATATTTGAAACACAAAGGAAAATGAGACACTTCATTTAATTGAAACAAAAGATATAATGGTTTGAACATAAACGACAAAAGGAAAAAACAAGGTAGATCCCAAACTACAACCATAAAATAATTCGAATAATAGAAAATAAAACAAAACAAACTACAAGACCTTTTCCTAGTAGGGAGACGGGTGACTTCTCAATTTCTCTGTTTGACATCTTAGACACTGATTTGCCTATCAGCATGACTAGAGCTTCCCAAACTGTCAATGTTTTACACCATAATTGATCTATCTTGAATCAACTTTTCAATTTACAATTTCAAATCTCGACAATCTTTAATACTATAACCCTGACCATCAGAATAATACGTGCATCGTACATTAGGATCAAAATTTCTTAAATGCCGATTAAGATTGCACCCTAGGAGAGGAGTGATCATGTCCTATTGTACGAATCTATGAAATAAACTGGTAGACGACTCTCCAATTGGTGTGAAGTGATCTCTCAACTTCTTCCTTATTTCATCATTTGGCTTGGATAGAAAATCAGCCTTAGAAGTGTTTTGGTATGTTTATGGAGTTAGAGGATTACACTGAGGAGTTGGTATGTTCCACTATGGGTAAGGTAGGGATTGAAAATGTGTCTGTGCATTATATACTGGATATGGATGTTGAGGAGCAGAGTATAATGGATTTTGGGAGTGATTATATAGAGCTTGGGCATGAACTTGGGTTTGAACCTGAGAGTGATGACAACGGGATCTTCTTGACCATGCCCGCTGTCCAACTACAATATAAGATGAAACTTCCTCATTATTTGTCTCCCCAACACTTTTTGAACCCTTTTAAATTGCTTAAGTTGTCGCTTTCAATGTTACAAAATCCACAATGCGACCAGTCTTAATTCTGTGTTCTATCATCTCCCCCATTTTAAGGACCTTAATAAATGACTTGCCCAATGCAGGTAACAAGTGTCGATAATATGCTTCATCTTGCACTTGAATAAACACCTACACTATTTTGCTTTCTTTTATTAGCTGTTTTACTCTAGCAGCATGTTAGCACCATCTGGTAGCGTAATCCATAAAACTCTCAGTATTCTTCTTTTTTATACTAGTTAGGGATTTTTTGTCATTGATCAACTCCACATTGTATTGAAATTGTTTCACAAATCCATTAGCTAGGTCATCCCAACTAATCAACTTGTCAATGTCTTGGTCAACAAACTATTCCAAATCTAGGCCTGAAATACTCTCCCTTAAATAAGACATGACTAGTTCTTCCTTCCCTCCAGCACCCCTTAATTGGTTACAATAGCCCCTCAAATGTGCCAGTGGCTCCCCATGTCCTTCATACATCTCAAAATTTTGAATTTTAAAGCCAGGAGGGAGGTTTACACCTAGAAACATGCATAAGTCCTTATATGAGACACTTTTGTAACCCCCAAGTCCTTGGAAGTTCTTCATTGCCAGTTCTAAGCTTCTCAATTTTCTAGTCATTTCCTCTTATTCTTTTACCATAATAGGTTTCTCAGTGTTAGGACGAAATTCAGGCGGGTAAGTGTCACCGTAAAGACCAGTCAACTTGAATGTAGGCTCGAAAGTGTAGCATTGATCACCAGTAATATTCAATGCAGGCTCTCTTGAAGAGTAGGGAGGCACAACTTGTGGATGAAGATCAAAAGTAGGAGCTTCAGGTGGGGGTGGCTCCGTAAAACCATGAACAATAGGTGGAGCCGAGTATGTGGTATTCTTGGATTGGGGAGCGAGAAAATGAACATTTGAAGTGGTAAAGATATTGTTGCTCCGGAGTTGACCCTAATGCATGTTGTGGCATATCAACAAAAATTTAAAATTGTGCATGTGACACGAGAGGTAAGCTAGAAAGAAATTCTATATTATCATTGGGAATTGGAGGAGGCAGTAACCCATTAGCCCAACCTCGATGCATTTCTATCATTTGCTGCCTCAATTTCCGAATCTCTTCATTAGCTCATACATTCTCATTTCCCAAACTCCCTATCTGATTAGTGACAACTAACTCGGCATCCTTGTTGTCCATAAATTTATCTGTGACTTGGAGAAATATGGAGGACCAGCCAAAATGCCACAAACCAACCACCTTAACCTAAGTAGACAAGAGATAGCAAAATTTATTAGAGTTCAACAATTTTTCAAAACCTCTTTTTCCTTCTCCTTTTTTTTTAAAAGATCATCGAACCCAATAAGGGTACCTATGTATCTCACTCCCAAGAGATGAGAATCAGGTGTGCGTAGATCATGAAGTGTTGTAAAAATGGCCAATTGAACTCTTTGTTTTCTTTCTTTTTTTTCTTTTTCTCAAAACTTTATGATGAAAAGAAAATAAAAATTTGTACAAAGAATTGACGAAAATGATTTTGAATTTTTCAGCTTTAATATCCCCATACAAAGTGAAATCTATCATAACCAAAGAAATTTTTTTTGGGTTTTTAGTTTTAAATTTCATATGAAATGAAACCTGAACTTATTAAAGAAAATTTTTTTTGCAGTTTTCTTTTAAAGATGTACATTAAACACTTACTCAAAACAAAGAGTGAGAATATCTTTTTGGATTTTTTATAATAAGATCCTCAAACCAACAATAGGCTACCTACGTATCTCACTCCCGATAGAGGAGAATCAGGAGTGTGTAGTTCATCCAGATTGAACAATTAATGATTAAATTACAGATTACACCCTGACTTGAGACATGACCAAAGACACACGATGAACAACATACCAAAATCTTTTTTTTTTTGAGTTTTCAATTTGACACTTCACATAAAAAATGACACCAACAGCTATGAAAGAAAATCTTTTTGGTATTTTTGTTATATGAAATATACAAAAATTCCACCACCCTTTCTTACATTTTTCTTTTATAAAAAGCTCCTAAAAATTCTTTTTGGACGTTTCTAATTGTGAATGCTTGTTAAAGGAAAATCTTTGTGATGTTTTTTTTTTATTTTGAAAAATGAGTGCAAAAAGTAGAAAAAAAAAATCTTTTTTTTGAATTTTGAATTGTGTAAAACAAAAGCCATAAAGAGCCTAAAAACTACGAAACTCTACTTGATTCACGTTTTCTTTTTTTCACCTTTTTTTCCATGCCTACACACCCTTCTTAAATTCTAGCACATGATTTACCCAAATCAGTTTGTCAAATGACCCTGTTATCCTAAAAAATGCAACAACTAGCACGTAGGTATGCTTTAGAGGAGAGTCTCCTACAAAGGACTAAGTGGGCTTCTCTAGGTCTCAATATGATGCACATAAGAATGACCTAAAGGCTGACCTACATTGAGGTTTACTAACAAGGTCATTCGGGGGAGCATATGGTCGATAGTGGGTGCTTTGCTTTCCACCTACTCCATGCATCCAATGGCTCCCCCTCCTAAAATAAGGGTGACTCAACTAGAGTTCGTGTGCACGACATGCACTTTGGGACTTGTTTCAGAAAGAATTGATTTGGGTTATGCAGCTGATGCCAGATATAAAGCGATAACACACAAGAGAAAAACTCTAAACACGTAGCACTCAACGATAATAAAATAAAAAACAAATGATAATACAAGTAATGTTTATATACCCATAATGTCAAACTAAGCCGATACAACACCAAAAATAAGCCCAAGTTGTGAAAAATCCCCAGCAAAATTGCCAGAGCTGTCACACAGCCATTTTTAACTTAAAAAAAAAGATTCAACTTTTAAGTCTTGAAAGGGTTTTATTATTAAAGTGACAAAAAATGAAAATTTTGGTTCGAAAAGGATTATTTACCTTTAAACTTAGAGTCGCCACTTGGCATAATTCGGTTTACCTAGTCACCTTTAGGAATCTTTTTTCAAAACAATTTTTGACTCTTTTAAATTGATCCGCGATAGAGATTCTAACTAAGGAATTCTATTGAGCGAGGGGAAGATTTTAGGCACGCCTCTATCCCATGGTTCGACCACAGTCACTTGGTGGATCAATATCAACTAATTTGATACTACAAAGGTATAAACCACACAGAACATACAAAGCAATCAATCAAGCAAACAAACCAAAATATTCCAAAATTTAGTGTCCACTCCAGTTATACAGTCCAACATAAAAAATGCAAAAATGTAAACCTAAGCTAGGCTACACTAGTCCTACACTACGCTTCAATGCTTTACCTGATGTCTCAGACATTCGTCACAGACGTCCTCCGTGTTCTTAATACATCGGGGCATTCCTCGGTAAATAAATATATGAAACCTTGGGGAATTCCACGGCCAAATGAATACATCTAATTTAAATAAGCTAACTGGAAAAAACACGTTCAAAACACACATTTAAACATTCACACCATTCAATCAACACATCACTACTAAATTTTCCCTACCCGAACATAAACATTTTTGCCCATCCCATTCGACATATCATGATACTATCGAGTTTACCAACTTGATATTTATTACGAATTAAACAACACGACAACAAACCAACATTAATCTAAATTCACCATTTTCATCGATTTCTCAATTCCACCCCAAATCCATTCTCAAAATAATTAATCAATTATTCGACTACCAAATCCAACATCAACCATGTACACATAACAAAGATTCAAACATGCTAAAAAAATAAGTTATTCTCACCCGTAACAAACAACTAAAATTCCTCAATAGAATAGAGAATGAGAATAGAAATGGACCTCAATGTCATTTTCAATCAATTGTTATTCGATTAAACAAGAAAAAATCTGCACTGGGAACCTCAAACCGAACCTCAATGTTGAACACTAAATCAATATAGAGAAATCCACCCCAAATGAATTAGATATCCAATGAAACTTTCAAAATAAAAGACTCCATCCCAATATCAAAATTCAACGACAAAATCTAGTCTAAATGGATTAAAAGAAAAAAAACCAAAGGTCGCACTGCGCAATCAAAGACCCAATTGATGCAAGAACTGAATTCCCCAAAAATTATATGCTCGAATCTGATTTCTAGAAGAATTGACCCAGTTTCGTCCGCTTCCGGCGGATTTCACAAAAATTAGATTGGAACGAGTCAATTTTTATAAATTTGGGGGATATTTTTCATAAATCCCACAGTACATGACCAGTACAGAACCAGAGATAGGGTTTTCTTGCACCCAAATGGTCCTTGCTTAATCCATGGAGAGATATGGTTGTCAAATGAGCTCTAGATCGGGTGTCTCTCTCCCTCACTCTCTACTTCACTCTCTCTCAAGCTCCATCTCTTTTCTCTCAATCCCTCCCTCTCTCGATCGTATATCTATGTATTAGTTTGTGAAATGTGATAGAAAAAGAACGGTAAGGTGCGCGTGTTTCTCTCAATCCGGTGTGCAAGAAGAAAAAAGAAGTGTATATGGACTACTGTATATCGGTGAATTGTCCGTGAATGAAATTCTAGTGTGTGGGAAGTTTGTTTTGGTGTATGCATATGTTTATTTAGATCCCCTTTTGTGAGTAAAAGTGTGTATCAATTCATTTTGGTGTGAGAGATTTTTCTTTATCTATAAGACACCATGTAAAAAAAATAAAAAAGGAGGGGGTATGGTCACGTGGGAGAGGGTACGGGTAGTGAGGATAAAATTTGTTAGGATAAAGTTTATTAGGATAAGGTTACGGATTTAATTTGTTACAGATTTTGTTAAGGGTTTTTATTTTTGATATTGTTGTTGGATATAATTGTAGGGATGATGGTATATAATAACAAGAGTTAAGAAATGGATAAATTGGGTTTTGGGAGGGACAAAATTTGTTGTCTACAAGAAACATGCACAGAGCTTTATATGAGATACTTTTGTTGCCCCCAATTCCTTGGAAAATTTTCATAGACCGTTCCAAAATTCTCAAGTCACCACTTGGCATAAATCGAGTGTGCCAAGTCACCCTTGGTTATTCTTTTTTAAAATGGTTTTGACTCTTTAAAACTAATCCATGAACAAAGATTCCGATTATGGAATTCTGTTGACTGAGGGGAAGGTGTCAGGAACCCCTCGATCCCATGGTTATACAAAAGATCAAACTTATAACAAGGAATCAATAGAAAAACAAGAACAACATCACTAGCCCCACTCGGCTTCTCTAGGTTTTCAAGGCAACAACAACAATATTCAACAGGATAGATAAATAACACAAGATTGTAATAACTATAGTGAATCGAAAGAGCCCCACACGGCTTCACTATATCAAGATACAAACTACAAAATTACAAAATGATGTATAGTAACTAGTAACCAAATATCTTAGAATCTAAGAACCCTAACATGAAGATTAGGACCCTAAGACTAAAAGATATTTACCCCAATTTCTACTTGAATCAAGAGGAACTGATGAACCTCAAGACCCCCAAGTTTATAGCCAAAGAACAAAAAAAGTGTTACTATACTTTGCTGTCTAGTTTTGGGTTCACTCTCAAGAACAAGTGAGAGTAGTTCTCAAAATATTACAAGACTTGTGTTTCTTCAATAATAAAAATGAAATAAGTCAAAGAAATGGCCCTATTATTGTATATTTATAGTACTCCACAAAATAAAAGGAAAATAACCATTCTAGCCTTGGTATCGGGTTGCTTTGGAGTGTAATAAACTTACAGTTCAAAGTCCCTCTTCACACTAAAAAATATGGAATCCCTTAGATGAATTAATTACATACGCACACACGGTCATTTGAATGAACATGGCTTGGAGTTTATATAACTCCTGATCTTGGCAATGTGTGAATAGTCTGGAGCTAGTTATACGTGTATCATCCTCTCAATCTTGAAGGGAATTTATCCTCAAATTCGGTGGATGTTCATCGTCAACCATGGAAATAGGATAGAAGTCACATATGTTGAAGGTGTTGAGCCCTTGATATTCCGGAGGAAGGTCAATTTTGTAGGCATTATCATTGATTCTTTAAAGTACTTGAAAGGGACCATCACCACTCAGTATCAACTAGGTTTTCGTTTATGAAGGAAACCAGTCTTTGATAAGGTTCACCCAAACCCAATCACCTAGTTTAAGAATAAGCTTTCTTCTCCCCTTATTTGCTTTCTTAGCAATTTCTTGATTTTTTTTCTCAAGCTTTTGCCTCACTTTCTCATGCAATTTCTTCATGGCTTCGGCCTTCTTGCTTCCATATAAGATATTCATAAGATCACTTGGAAAATGAGTTAAATCCAAAGGGGTGAGGGGGTTGATACCGTATACATACTCAAAAGGAGTCATTCCCGTATTTGAGCGTATAACCCGATTGTATGCAAATTCCACCAAAGGTAGATGGTTCTCCCATGAAGTCATTTTGCCTTTAACAATGGATCATAACATAGAACCCAAAGTCCTATTTCCAACCTCAGTTTCGCCATTAGTTTGTGGCTGGTAAGATATAGAGAATAGCAATATATTGCCAAGCCTACCCCACATTCACTTCCAAAAGTGACTAAGGAACTTAGAGTTCCTATCACTTACAATGGTCCTCGGAACACCATGCAATTTGACAATATTTTCAACAAATAAAAAAGCCACACTGGATGCATCTTCACTTTTTAAACAAGGAAAAAAGTGTGCCATCTTAGAAAACCGATCAACCACAACAAAAATGATATCCCTACCTCTTCCAATCCTCGGAAATCCTAACATAAAATCTATAGAGTTATCAAGCCAAGGATGTAAAGGAGTGGGAAGTGGGGTGTATAACTCGTGAGAGAGGAGACAAGACGTGGCTCCCTTATAATCTACATATTGGACGCAAATCCTAGCCACATCCTTGTGCATTCTAGGCCAATAAAATTGTTGCTCCAATATCCCCAGTTTTTTGTCAATCCCAAAATGACCCATTACACCACCATCATGTGCTTACCACACAAACAACTCTCTCCAAGAGCTAAAAGGTACACATAATCATCTACCTTTAAATAAGTAACCATCAAACTTGGCATAACGATCTAAACCACTAACCAAAACCCATTTGTCCCAACCCAATTCTTCGCATTCCCTTAAGATAGAAGCAAAGTGAGGATCCTAAGGATACAATACCTTTAGGCTCTCAAAACCCATTAACTTTGAAGACAAAGTGGACTCAAGTATATGTTTTCTATAAAAGTCATCGGCAACAACATTGTCCTTAACCTTCTTGTATTGAATAACATAATGAAAGGTTTCTAGAAACTCAATCCATTTGGTGTGCCATATTTTAAGCTTGTCTTGTGCCCATAAGTGTTTCAAGGATTCATGGTCCATCCGGATCACAAATTACTTGGGCCACAAGTAGTGTTGCCAATTAATGCTCTAATCAAGGCATACAACTCTAAATTATACGTGGAATAGTTTAGAGTCGAACCCTTGAGATTTTCACTAAAATAAGAAATGGTTTTTAAGTCTTGCATCAAAACAACCCCTATGGCTACTTTACTAGCATCACATTTACCTTCGAACGTCTTATCAAAGTTAGGAAATTGTAACAAAGGTGCAGAATTGAGCATAACATTCAAATCTTCAAAAGCCTTAGCTAGAAATTCACCCAACTTGAAAGGTTGGTCTTTCCGAATGACCTCGGTCAAGGGGGCGACTATGGTGCTAAATCCTTTGACAAACCTTCTATAAAAACTATCCAACCCATGGAAGCTTCTTACATCACCAACGGCTTTTGGGATTGGCCAATTTTTGATAGCATCTATCTTGGATTTATCCACTTTGACCCCTATTTAACTAACAACAAAACCCAAGAAAACTACTTCATTTGATAGTAGAATAAAATGCCTTCCTCATATCAATCTTTGAAAATACAAGTACATATCATGCAATTTGAAAGTGAGAGATGAAGATCATTTGTGATATTTTTTACAACACTAATTTTAACTGAGACTCTGTATCGCTACTTCTTCTGCAAACTCCATCTTTGTTGCACATTCCCCATGCTTTTGTGGAGTTAATTTTACTATTCCTTTTAATGTAGGATCACACATCCACTATTTGACCTAATTGAGACATGTCTTTCAAATATTGACCAAGTTATTCTCACGATTCTCAAAATAATTTCCTTAATTTTCAAAGAAGGTCTCAACTTGATCACCATATGCCCCAACACTCTATCTATTATCTTAGACACTCTCTTTTTCTAAGTTTAACCCTCTGATTCAATGTTTATTCTTAAATTGGATTTCAAGATCTGGTTGAGAATTTCAATAACATGTCATATCACAAGAGTCAACATAAAATGTACTATGCAAAGAAAACAAATAAACAACACATATTTGAAACACAAAGGAAAATGAGACACTTCATTTAATTGAAACAAAAGATATAATGGTTTGAACATAAACGACAAAAGGAAAAAACAAGGTAGATCCCGAACTACAACCATAAAATAATTCGAATAATAGAAAATAAAACAGAACAAACTACATGACCTTTTCCTAGTAGGGAGACGGGTGACTTCTCAATTTCTCTGTTTGACATCTTAGACACTGATTTGCTTATCATCATGACTAGAGCTTCCCAAACTGTCAATGTTTTACACCATAATTGATCTATCTTGAATCAAATTTTTAATTTACAATTTCAAATCTCGACAATCTTTAATACTATAACCCTGACCATCAGAATAATACGTGCATCGTACATTAGGATCAAAATTTCTTAAATGCCGATTAAGATTGCACCCTAGGAGAGGAGTGATCATGTCCTATTGTACGAATCTATGAAATAAACTGGTAGACGACTCTCCAATTGGTGTGAAGTGATCTTTCAACTTGTTCCTTATTTCATCATTTGGCTTGGATAGAAAATCAGCCTTAGAAGTGTTTTGGTATGTTTATGGAGTTAGAGGATTACACTGAGGAGTTGGTATGCTCCACTGTGGGTAAGGTAGGGATTGAAAAAGTGTCTGTGCATTATATACTGGATATGGAAGTTGAGGAGCAGAGTATAATGGATTTCGGGAGTGATTATATAGAGCTTGGGCATGAACTTGGGTTTGAACCTGAGAGTGATGACAACGGGATCTTCTTAACCATGCCCGCTGTCCAACTACAATATAAGATGAAACTTCCTCATTATTTGTCTCCCCAACACTTTTTGAACCCTTTTAAATTGCTTAAGTTGTCGCTTTCAATGTTACAAAATCCACAATGCGACCAGTCTTAATTCTGTGTTCTATCATCTCCCCCGTTTTAAGGACCTCAATAAATGACTTGCCCAATGCAGGTAACAAGTGTCGATAATATGCTTCATCTTGCACTTGAATAAACACCTACACTATTTTGCTTTCTTTTATTGGCCGTTTTACTCTAGCAGCATGTTAGCACCATCTGGTAGCGTACTCCATAAAACTCTCAGTATTCTTCTTTTTTATACTAGTTAGGGATTTTTTGTCATTGATCAACTCCACATTGTATTGAAATTGTTTCACAAATCCATTAGCTAGGTCATCCCAACTAATCAACTTGTCAATGTCTTGGTCAACAAACTATTCCAAATCTAGGCCTGAAATACTCTCCCTTAAATAAGACATGAGTAGTTCTTCCTTCCCTCCAGCACCCCTTAATTGGTTACAATAGCCCCTCAAATGTGCCAGTGGCTCCCCATGTCCTTCATACATCTCAAAATTTTGCATTTTAAAGCCAGGAGGGAGGTTTACACCTAGAAACATGCATAAGTCCTTATATGAGACACTTTTGTAACCCCCAAGTCCTAGGAAGTTCTTCATTGCCAGTTCTAAGCTTCTCAATTTTCTAGTCATTTCCTCTTATTCTTTTACCATAATAGGTTTCTCAGTGTTAGGACGAAATTCAGGCGGGTAAGTGTCACCGTAAAGACCAGTCAACTTGAATGTAGGCTCGAAAGTGTAGCATTGATCACCAGTAATATTCAATGCAGGCTCTCTTGTAGAGTAGGGAGGCACAACTTGTGGATGAAGATCAAAAGTAGGAGCTTCAGGTGGGGGTGGCACCGTAAAACCATGAACAATAGGTGGATCCGAGTATGTGGTATTCTTGGATTGGGGAGCGAGAAAATGAACATTTGAAGTGGTTAGATATTGTTGCTCCGGAGTCGACCCTAATGTATGTTGTGGCATATCAACAAAAATTTAAAATTGTGCATGTGACACGAGAGGTAAGCTAGAAAGAAATTCTATATTATCATCGGGAATTTGAGGAGGCAGCAACCCATTAGCCCAACCTCGATGCATTTCTATCATTTGCTACCTCAATTTCCGAATCTCTTCATTAGATCATACATTCTCATTTCCCAAACTCCTTATCTGATTAGTGACAACTAACTCGACATCCTTGTTGTCCATAAATTTATATGTGACTTGGAGAAATATGGAGGACTAGCCAAAATGCCACAAACCAACCACCTTAACCTAAGTAGACAAGAGATAGCAAAATTTATTAGAGTTCAACAATTTTTCAAAACCTCTTTTTCCTTCTCCTTTTTTTTTAAAAGATCACCGAACCCAATAAGGGTACCTATGTATCTCACTCCCAAGAGATGAGAATCAGGTGTGCGTAGCTCATGAAGTGTTGTAAAAATGGCCAATTGAACTCTTTGTTTTCTTTCTTTTTTTTCTTTTTCTCAAAACTTTATGATGAAAAGAAAATAAGAATTTGTACAAAGAATTGACGAAAATGATTTTGAATTTTTCAGCTTTAATATCCCCATACAAAGTGAAATCTATCATAACCAAAGAAATTTTTTTTGGGTTTTTAGTTTTAAATTTCATATGAAATGAAACCTGAACTTATTAAAGGAAATTTTTTTTGCAGTTTTCTTTTAAAGATGTACATTAAACACTTACTCTAAACAAAGAGTGAGAATATCTTTTTGGATTTTTTCAAATAAGATCCTCAAACCAACAATAGGCTACCTACGTATCTCACTCCCGATAGAGGAGAATCAGGAGTGCGTAGTTCATCCAGATTGAACAATTAATGATTAAATTACAGATTGCACCCTGACTTGAGACATGACCAAAGACACACGATGAACAACATAACAAAATCTTTTTTTTTTTTGAGTTTTCAATTTGACACTTCACATAAAAAATGACACCAACAGCTACGAAAGAAAATCTTTTTGGTATTTTTGTTATATGAAATATACAAAAATTCCACCACCCTTTCTTACATTTTTCTTTTATAAAAAGCTCCTAAAAAATCTTTTTGGACGTTTCGAATTGTGAATGCTTGTTAAAGGAAAATCTTTGTGATGTTTTTTTTTTATTTTGAAAAATGAGTGCAAAAAGTAGAATTTTTTTTTTTTTTTTAATTTTGAATTGTGTAAAACAAAAGCCATAAAGAGCCTAAAAACTACGAAACACTACTTGATTCACGTTTTCTTTTTTTCACCTTTTTTTCCATGCCTACATACCCTTCTTAAATTCTAGCACATGATTTCCCCAAATCAGTCCGTCAAATGACCCTGTTATCCTAAAAAATGCAACAACTAGCACGTAGGTATGCTTTAGAGGGGAGTCTCCTACAAAGGACTAAGTGGGCTTCTCTAGGTCTCAATATGATGCACATAAGAATGACCTAAAGGCTGACCTACATTGAGGTTTACTAACAAGGTCATTCGGGGGAGCATATGGTCGATAGTGGGTGCTTTGCTTTCCACCTACTCCATGCATCCAATGGCTCCCCCTCCTAAAATAAGGGTGACTCAACTAGAGTTCGTGTGCACGACATGCACTTTGGGACTTGTTGCAGAAAGAATTGATTTGGGTTATGCAGCTGATGCCAGATATAAAGCGATAACACACAAGAGAAAAACTCTAAACACGTAGCACTCAACGATAATAAAATAAAAAACAAATGATAATACAAGTAATGTTTATATACCCATAATGTCAAACTAAGCCGATACAACTCCAAAAATAAGCCCAAGTTGTGAAAAATCCCCAGCAAAATTGCCAGAGCTGTCACAACCATTTTTAACTTTAAAAAAAAAAGATTCAATTTTTAAGTCTTGAAAGGGTTTTATTATTAAAGTGACAAAAAATGAAAATTTTGGTTCGAAAAGGATTATTTACCTTTAAACTTAGAGTTGCCACTTGGCATAATTCGGTTTACCTAGTCACCTTTAGGAATCTTTTTTCAAAACTATTTTTGACTCTTTTAAATTGATCCGCGAATAGAGATTCTAACTAAAGAATTCTATTGAGCGAGGGGAAGATTTTAGGCACGCCTCTATCCCATAGTTCGACCACAGTCACTTGGTGGATCAATATCAACTAATTTGATACTACAAAGGTATAAACCACACAGAACATACAAAGCAATCAATCAAGCAAACAAACCAAAATATTCCAAAATTTAGTGTCCACTCCAGTTATACAGTCCAACATAAAAAATGCAAAAATATAAACCTAAGCTAGCCTACACTAGTCCTACACTACGCTTCAATGCTTTACCTGATGTCTTAGACATTCGTCACAGACGTCCTCCGTGTTCTTAATACATCGGGCCATTCCTCGGTAAATAAATATATGAAACCTTGGGGAATTCCACGGCCAAATGAATACATCTAATTTAAATAAGCTAACTGGAAAAAACACGTTCAAAACACACATTTAAACATTCACACCATTCAATCAACACATCACTACTAAATTTTCCCTACCCGAACATAAACATTTTTGCCCATCCCATTCGACATATCATGATACTATCGAGTTTACCAACTTGATATTTATTACGAATTAAACAACACGACAACAAACCAACATTAATCTAAATTCACCATTTTCATCGATTTCTCAATTCCACCCCAAATCCATTCTCAAAATAATTAATCAATTATTCGACTACCAAATCCAACATCAACCATGTACACATAACAAAGATTCAAACATGCTAAAAAAATAAGTTATTCTCACCCGTAACAAACAACTAAAATTCCTAAATAGAATAGAGAATGAGAATAGAAATGGACCTCAATGCCATTTTCAATCAATTGTTATTCGATTAAACAACAAAAAATCTGCACTGGGAACCTCAAACCGAACCTCAATGTTGAACACTAAATCAATATAGAGAAATCCACCCCAAACCAATTTGATATCCAATGAAACTTTCAAAATAAAAGACTTCATCCCAATATCAAAATTCAACGACAAAATCTAGTCTAAATGGATTAAAAGAAAAAAACCAAAGGTCGAACTGCGCAATCAAAGACCCAATTGATGCAAGAACGGAATTCCCCAAAAATTATATGCTCGAATCTGATTTCTAGAAGAATTTACCCAGTTTCGTCCGCTTCCGGCGGATTTCACAAAAATTAGATTGGAACGAGTCAATTTTTATAAATTTGGGGGCTATTTTTCATAAATCCCACAGTACATGACCAGTACCGAACCAGAGATAGGGTTTTCTTGCACCCAAATGGTCCTTGCTTAATCCATGGAGAGATATGGTTGTCAAATGAGCTCTAGATCGGGTGTCTCTCTCCCTCACTCTCTACTTCACTCTCTCTCAAGCTCCATCTCTTTTCTCTCAATACCTCCCTCTCTCGATCGTATATCTATGTATTAGTTTGTGAAATGTGATAGAAAAAGAACGGTAAGGTGCGCGTGTTTCTCTCAATCCGGTGTGCAAGAAGAAAAAAGAAGTGTATATGGACTACTGTGTATCGGTGAATTGTCCGTGAATGAAATTCTAGTGTGTGGGAAGTTTGTTTTGGTGTATGCATATGTTTATTTAGATCCCCTTTTGTGAGTAAAAGTGTGTATCTATTCTTTTTGGTGTGAGAGATTTTTCTTTATCTCTAAGACACCATGTAAAAAAAAATATAAAAGGAGGGGGTATGGTCACGTGGGAGAGGGTACGGGTAGTGAGGATAAAATTTGTTAGGATAAAGTTTATTAGGATAAGGTTAGGGATTTAATTTGTTAGAGATTTTGTTAAGGGTTTTTATTTTTGATATTGTTGTTGGATATAATTGTAGGGATGATGGTATATAATAACAAGAGTTAAAAAATGGATAAATTGGGTTTTGGGAGGGACAAAATTTGTTGTCTACAGGAAACATGCACCGAGCTTTATATGAGATACTTTTGTAGCCCCCAATTCCTTGGAAAATTTTCATTGACCGTTCCAAAATTCTCAAGTCACCACTTGGCATAAATCGAGTGTGCCAAGTCACCCTTGGTTATTCTTTTTTAAAATGGTTTTGACTCTTTAAAAGTAATCCATGAACAAAGATTCCGATTAAGGAATTCTGTTGACTGAGGGGAAGGTGTCAGGAACCCCTCGATCCCATGGTTATACAAAAGATCAAACTTATAACAAGGAATCAATAGAAAAACAAGAACAACATCACTAGCCCCACTCGGCTTCTCTAGGTTTTCAAGGAAACAACAACAATATTCAACAGGATAGATAAATAACACAAGATTGTAATAACTATAGTGAATCGAAAGATCCCCACACGGCTTCACTATATCAAGATACAAACAACAAAATTACAAAATGATGTATAGTAACTAGATACCAAATATCTTAGAATCTAAGAACCCTAACATGAAGATTAGGACCCTAAGACTAAAAGATATTTACCCCAATTTCTACTTGAATCAAGAGGAACTGATGAACCTTAAGACCCCCAAGTTTATAGCCAAAGAACAAAAAAAGTGTTACTATACTTTGTTGTCTAGTCTTGGGTCCACTCTCAAGAACAAGTGAGAGTAGTTCTCAAAATATTACAAGACTTGCGTTTCTTCAATAATAAAAATGAAATAGGTCAAAGAAATGGCCCTATTATTGTATATTTATAATACTCCACAAAATAAAAGGAAAATAACCATTCTAGCCTTGGTATCGGGTTGCTTTGGAGTGTAATAAACTTACAGTTCAAAGTCCCTCTTCACACTAAAAAATATGGAATCCCTTAGATGAATTAATTACATACGCACACACGGTCATTTGCATGAACATGGCTTGGAGTTTATATGACTCCTGATCTTGGCAATGTGTGAATAGTCTGGAGCTAGTTATACGTGTATCATCCTCTCAATCTTGAAGGGAATTTATCCTCAAATTCGGTGGATGTTCATCGTCAACCATGGAAATAGGATAGAAGTCACATATGTTGAAGGTGTTGAGCCCTTGATATTCCGGAGGAAGGTCAATTTTGTAGGCATTATCATTGATTCTTTAAAGTACTTGAAAGGGACCATCACCACTCAGTATCAACTAGGTTTTTGTTTATGAAGGAAACCAGTCTTTGATAAGGTTCACCCAAACCCAATCACCTAGTTTAAGAATAAGCTTTCTTCTCCCCTTATTTGCTTTCTTAGCAATTTCTTGATTTTTTTTTCTCAAGCTTTTGCCTCACTTTCTCATGCAATTTCTTCATGGCTTCGGCCTTCTTGCTTCCATATAAGATATTCATAAGATCACTTGGAAAATGAGTTAAATCCAAAGGGGTGAGGGGGTTGATACCGTATACACACTCAAAAGGAGTCATTCCCGTATTTGAGTGTATAACCCGATTGTATGCAAATTCCACCAAAGGTAGATGGTTCTCCGATGAAGTCATTTTGCCTTTAACAATGGATCATAACATAGAACCCAAATTCCTATTTCCAACCTCAGTTTCGCCATTAGTTTGTGGCTGGTAAGATCTAGAGAATAGCAATATATTGCCAAGCCTACCCCACATTCACTTCCAAAAGTGACTAAGGAACTTAGAGTTCCTATCACTTACAATGGTCCTCGGAACACCATGCAATTTCACAATATTTTCAACAAATAAAAAAGCCACACTGGATGCATCTTCACTTTTTAAACAAGGAATAAAGTGTGCCATCTTAGAAAACCGATCAACCACAATAAAAATGATATCCCTACCTCTTCCAATCCTCGGAAATCCTAACATAAAATCTATAGAGTTATCAAGCCAAGGATGTAAAGGAGTGGGAAGTGGGGTGTATAACTCGTGAGAGAGGAGACAAGACGTGGCTCCCTTACAATCTACATATTGGCCGCAAATCCTAGCCACATCCTTCTGTATTCTAGTCCAATAGAATTGTTGCTCCAATATCCCTAGTTTTTTGTCAATCCCAAAATGACCCATTAGACCACCATCATGTGCTTCCCACACAAACAACTCTCTCCAAGAGCTAAAAGGTACACATAATCATCTACCTTTAAATAAGTAACCATCAAACTTGGCATAACGATCTAAACCACTAACCAAAACCCATTTGTCCCAACCCAATTCTTCGCATTCCCTTAAGATAGAAGCAAAGTGAGGATCCTAAGGATACAATACCTTTAGGCTCTCAAAACCCATTAACTTTGAAGACAAAGTGGACACAAGTATATGTTTTCTATAAAAGTCATCGGCAACAACATTGTCCTTAACCTTCTTGTATTGAATAACATAATGAAAGGTTTCTAGAAACTCAATCCATTTGGTGTGCCATATTTTAAGCTTGTCTTGTGCCCATAAGTGTTTCAAGGATTCATGGTCCATCCGGATCACAAATTACTTGGGCCACAAGTAGTGTTGCCAATTAATGCTCTAATCAAGGCATACAACTCTAAATTATACGTGGAATAGTTTAGAATCGAACCCTTGATATTTTCACTAAAATAAGAAATGGTTTTTAAGTCTTGCATCAAAACAGCCCCTATGGCTACTTTACTAGCATCACATTTACCTTCGAACGTCTTATCAAAGTTGGGAAATTGTAACAAAGGTGCAGAATTGAGAATAACATTCAAATCTTCAAAAGCCTTAGCTAGAAATTCAACCAACTTGAAAGGTTGGTCTTTCCGAATGACCTCGGTCAAGGGGGCGACTATGGTGCCAAATCCTTTGACAAACCTTCTATAAAAACTAGCCAACCTATGGAAGCTTCTTACATCACCAACGGTTTTTGGGATTGGCCAATTTTTGATAGCATCTATCTTGGATTTATCCACTTTGACCCCTATTTAACTAACAACAAAACCCAAGAAAACTACTTCATTAACACCAAAGGGACAATATTCAAGAATGACGTACAACTTCTCTTTTCTAAGCACATCAAATACACTTTGTAAATGCAATATATGCTCATCTATGGAATTGCTATACACCAAGACATCATCAAAATAAATAACATCAAACTTTCTAATAAAAGTCTTCATCACATGATTTATTAGCCACATGAAAGTACTTGGAGAATTTGTTAGGCCGAATGGCATAACCATCCATTCATAGAGACCAAAGGTTTCCATTCATCACCGGGTTGCATACGAATTTGGTGATAACCACTCCAAAGATCTATCTTGGAAAATATACAAGAACTATTCAACTCATCCAGCATGTCATCTAATCTAGGAACAGGGTAAAGCTAGTTTACCGTAATATTATTGATGGCTCGATAGTCCACACACATACACTAAATTACATCCTTCTTTAGCACTAATAATACCAGATATGTACATGAACTCACACCCTCTTTGATGTATCCTTTGTTCAGAAGCTCCTCAATTTGTCGTTGTAGTTCTTTGGTGTCCGTAGGGTTGGTTCTATAAGCCGGTTTGTTTGGCAACTGTAATCCCAACACAAATCAATTTTATGCTCAATACCCCAAAGTGGGTGCAAAACTTACAAAAGTTTTTTGGGAAAAACACCTACATAATCCTGCAACACGATAGAAATCAAAGAAGAAATAGAAGAGTTAGTGGTGTTATGTTAAAACAATGTGACAAAGGGAGCATGGGTGTGTTCTAATCATAATCCACGAAGAGCTCCTTCTTTATAATAAACATCACCATATTTTCTTTTCTATTTGATGTTAAGGCAGCCTTGGATACCCCCAGTACCCCACCTACATGTTCCCCCCTTTAATTATTTTTGGATTTCTTCCCCATTTCCTTCAATTGTCCTATCCTTTGATTCAACTCATTCACTTGTGAAGGAAAAAGTGGAAGAAGTGTGACCTTTCAGCCATCCTTCTCAAGTGTCTATTGATTATACCGACCATCATGTTTGGTAGACCTATCATATTTCCAAGGTATACCTATCAACAAGTGACACGTTTGCATTGGTATTACGTTAGAAAGCACTTCATCATGGTATTTTCCTAACTTAAACCATATCATGCATGGCCACATGATTTTCAATTCACCACATTCATTCAACCATTAAAAGTTACACGGTCTAGTATGAAGTGTAGTGGGCAATTTCAAGAAGTTCACCATAGCAGCACTAACAACTTTTGCATAACTACCACTATCTATCACCAAAGTGCACACACTACCCTTCACAAGACACTTAGAATGGAATAGATTATCCCTTTGGATAGGATCATCTATTACCTTACTAATCATGGCACGCCTCACTAAAAAGTTTGGAACAACAAACTATTCTTCTTGCATATAAACATCTTCCCCATAAACATCATCATCATGTGGCTCACCCTCTGTTTCCTCTCCATCTTAAGCCTCAGACTAATTTTCCTCTCTTTCAACACCCACTTCTTTACCAAGGAAATACAATCTACCTTCCCTTATGATTACATTGTGTCAGCTAGTGCATTCGTTGGCTTTATGCCCCCAACCTTGGCACTTGAAGCATTGGAACCCTTTAGGATTAGGATACTTGTGAACTTCTTGCGTCGGAGGAATTTTGGGGACTATTTTGGGCTTGGGCAGCCAAAGAGTGGCGGTTTGGTCCTTATTTTTGGAACAACCCAAAGTGGGTTGAACCGTATCCTTTCCCCTTGGCTAAACAGAGGTCGATTGTTCCTTTGCTTTGACGGACGACCTCTCTTTAAATTTCCTTTCCATCTCAAGAGCCGCTTGGATAATACCTTCAACAGTATCAAACTAATGAAGTGTCAGAGGAGTGGAGATCTCTTTGTTCAACCCACACATGAACCGAATGATGTCATGACTAATTTGTTCTCCACGATGATCAAGCTTCCACATGAGTTGTCGAAACTCATCATAATATGCCATCACACATAGATTCCCTTATCGCAAATTGTACAACCTAGAAAGCAACTCATGATGATAAATTTTGGGAAGATAATGTTGCCTCATTAGATACCTCAACCAAAACCATGGTGGTGGTTGTCCATCAATCAACTCATTACCAAACCGTGTTATGTATTCCCACCATGTGTTAGTATAACCTTCAAAGTGAGTTATGGCATAACAACTCTTATTCTCTTCTGAGATATCATTCACTTGAAACACTTTATCATACATTGATTCCCAAGAAAGATAAACCTTGGGGTCACTTTCACCCAAAAGATAGGTAGTCTCAATTTGATGGTATTGATTCCTACATCTCTCTCTTGTTGTCAATTTCCCCTTTCCCTATACCCTCAGTATCTTCTTTGATCCACACGTACATGTTTCATCTTCTGTTTCCTCATGTAAGTCTCATCAAAGGCTCCCTACCCTTCATAATCCGCTCTACCATATTCCTCAAAGTGGACGAGATGATTTTGGATGTTTGGAAATTGATTTGGAGGAATTGTATTTTGTGGAGGTGGTAGTATTTGGTTTAGTAGAGCTCAGAAGGGAGGGTTTGGATTTAGTTGAGGTATTGGATGCCCAAGTCCTTCTTACGGAACTTAAGAAGTTTGGAAATGGGTTGGTCTATTGGAGTCTCGAGTTAGGGGGTTATGGGTTATTTGGCTTATGGCATTTAGTGGATCAAGCAAAGGATTTGACAATTGTGGCCATGTTTCAGGAGTAACGTTGGCAGAGGAATTTCTATCATGTCCACTTGAGGGAACATGTCGATGGGAAGAAGGGTGAGAGTTTATTTGACTCTCCACTTGTTTCAACCTCCCACTAATAGTCGTTACTTCTCCCCTTATTGCTCCCACTTTCGTACTTAACCTTTTTAGAGTTCGGGTAATAGCCTCAAGAGTGACCCTCATATTCTCTATTTCATTAGAATCTACGGTTTGAGACATGGTTACCTCCATTGTCAAGGTATCACCTACACAAGCAACAAACAAGTTAGTTTGAAACCTCTCCTCACTTACACTTTCTTGGTTCACTCACACTCAAGCTCCACAAGGGTTGTCGATTTGCTAGTAACCCATGAATCCTTAAGGTGTGAGTATGCTCTTGTCGAGAATGGATTCTTGTTTGAAACTCAAGGAATTATCGTTGTACTAGAGCCAAGAGTTAAAATGTATTCAATTGATGAAAAAACACAAACAAACGTTGACACGAACACAAAGCTTCAAAGGGATAATTAACAAGCTAGTAGAAATGTACTAGTTTGTTAATTAGTATTCAAATCACTTAGATTAAAATAGGAATCAATAATTCGAAACTACAACATCCAAATTTGAGCTTAATTATCATGTGAAAAGTAACTAGGGTGATGTGGTAGCATGTCATTGGCCATGGGTCCACATACGTTGTTCATCAACTTGAAGCCTTGGTCCCTTTATATCATGTGTAATGGATGTCTTGTTATTGGGAGGGAAACATAAAGTTCTGTAACCTTTTTTTTTCAAGTTTTTCAAACTGAAAAGGTGATGTTTGACCATACTAGTTCAACAGGACAATGTTCCTTGTTTGAAGGGAAAAGTGGTGGTAAAGTCTAGAAACGTGATGTTTGCAAGTATTCTCACAAACAACTTTTTTAATTTTGTCTTGCAACCTTTTTGGATCTATTGCTCTTTAAAATATAGGATGAAGAGAAACCTTTAGGATGAAAACAACATCAACTCCTTCAAAAAAAAAACAATAACACACCACAATGGCACTCCAACATCTAACACAAGTCAAACTCAAGGCCACTTCAAGTTTTCACAAATAATTACACACTTTTTAATGTTGTTGGGGACGAGACCAACACAAAAAACAAACTAAACAAGTAAAATATTTTGTAGATGTACAACCAATTTTTGACCAAAATGTTCAAGAACACACTTTTTTGTAAAAGTTTCCGAATATTGGTTTTGTAAGAACAAAACCAAACCCTGAGCTTCAAAAACTCGCCAGTCAGCTTGAGTCATTTCAGTGTCATCATGTATACCGGGAAGCTAACTATTCGGCGGATGCCCTGTCTAAGTATAGTCAGCACTATGACATTACTCAGCACTACTACACTTACCAGCAGCTGCCTAGAGCAGCAAAAGGCTACTTTATTCTAGACAAGCTTGGCACGATGAGCTTTCGACGGAGAAAGCTAAAGAGAATAAAGAAACCACCTTGATTCCTCCAATGAAGGCTGATTCTTTCACTGTGGAAGGTATCGAAATGACTTCATTGTTTCTGCATTTCCGCGGATAAAATTTTAAAAAAAAAAAAAAAAATAAACGAATTTTTTTCATTGTTTCTGCATTTCCATGGAATTCAGATTTTTTGTAGTCGTCATGTTTATTTTGATTTTTCTCTTACTTGTAAGGGGAAAGTCTCCCTCATTTATTTATACCTAGTTTACTTTGTACCGCGAGGAGTCCTCGTTTGTAGGTGAATAGCACTAGGTTTCCATTTTAGTATTGGGGACGAGTCGACTGACTTTCGTGGATCAGTTGACTTGAAACCACCATAGGTTTGGAGGTCAGGTTTATGCCCCCCTCCGTGTACTTTCAGTTTTTATATTTCGTTTATTAATAATAAGGCTGGGGGTGCATGGCTCAACCCCTGATCATCTCGGGTTAGAGAGCCCAAAAACTCTCGAACTTCGGATGATACTTAAAAAAAAAAAAAAATGATTCAAAAGACCAAAATTACAACGAGGAATCAATAGAACAACAAGAACAACAACACTATAGAATGAAAGGCCCCACTCGGATTCTCAATTTTTCAAGGCAACAACGACAATATTCAACAACATAGATAAATAACACAAGATTGCAATAACTATAGTGAATCGAAAGAGCCCCACACGGCTTCACTATATCAAGATACAAACAACAAGATTACAAAATGATTGGTAGTAACTTGACACAAAATATCCTAGAATCTAAGAACCCTAACATGAAGATTAGGACCCTAATAGTAAAACATATTTACACAAAATTCTTACTTGAATCAAGAGGATCTCATAAACCTCAAGACCCCAAGTTTCTAGCAAAAGAACAACAAAAGTGTTACTATACTTTCTTGTCTAGTTTTGGGTTCACTCTCAAGAACAAGAGAGAGAAATTCTCAAAATATTATTGATAACGCTCAATCTACAGCTCTCGTAGGAGTGTAAAGCGGTCGTTAGCAAATATAGAACCCAACCTGGGTTGGGTATCGATCCCACAGGGAATAGCTTGGCCAACAAGCAAGAGAAATTACTAGACTTTTAGTGCAAGTCTCGTAAGAAGGGGGGATTGTAATAAGTAACCAAAGTAATGAAATAAAAGCTGAAAATAATAAAGTAAAAAGAGAAAGATTGTCACGTGTGTTGTAAACAATGAGAATTGAGGCGTTGGGGTTATGTCCACCTTCTGAGGTATACGTCTCTATTGGCTATGAGTGTGTAGAGTCTTGACATGCAATTGCTTATAGAGAATTGTAGTCGATGGTAAATCCAAGCGTCTCTCGCATACCCAGGCATTTGTTCAAGTGCCTCTACCAATGGGACATTAATAGTTAGCTGCTTCAACATGGTCATAAATTTGCTAAACTTAGTGTCATCGGCCGCCTTCTTCAATCTTTGTGGAAAAGGTGGTGGTGGGTATGGAAGTGTTCTTTCCATGGCTTTCTTCTCCTCTTGCTTCCGTTTATTATTTTTTTCAGGCTGCACGTCACTAGGCAACACGTCCTTGACGTTGGAAGTGGATATTGCGGCGTCTTCCCTAGTGGCGTCACTAGGTGTGGCGTCCATGTCTGCTGTTCTGTCAACTACTTGCTTGCCTTCTGCTGAAGTTTCCAGCACCTTACCACTCCTCGTAGTGATGGCCATGCATGACCCATCAGTCCTTGGATTTTGCACCGTATCGCTAGGCAAGGTGCCGGCTTTTCTTTGGTTGAGTGCTGCTGAAAGTTGACTGAATTGCTGCTCTAGTTGCTTGATAGAAGTGGAATGAGAATCAACTAATTGCTTCATGGAGGCCAAATCGTCAATCACCTCCTTAACTCCCGCGCTCGTTGCTTCCACTCCTTTCAATAACTTAGCCATCATGTCTTCCATAGAATTAGATGTGGTGGTATCACGTCTACCAGGGGGAACGTACAAACCACTGTTTTCATTATTTTTCTTCCAACTACCTTGGTCTTTACCTCCAGATTTGTCATAATAGTTCCGACCTTGGTTTCCTTGGGCATTCCCTCGGAAACCCCCCTGATTGTTCAAGTAGTTGGCCTCCTCTTCTGAATCAGATTCGTCTCTTCCTTTTGACGCAATAGATTTCACTTTTTCAGTCTTCCCTAATAGATGCTTTGTAAGAAGATCCATTTGGGTTTTCATGTGCGCCATATCTTGATCACTTTCTTCTTCTCTCCTTCTTTGATCTGCAGACATGCCAATAGATAAAGTGGGGCTTGCTACCTCAGAATCCCTGGTATGCCAAGCTCTACTTTGTTTCGTCATACGATCTAGCATGTTGCTTGCTTGACCAAAGGTGAGGTCCATAAAAGAACCTCCAGCTGCGTTGTCCACCACTGGTTTAGTTACTGAATTCAAGGCTCTATACAAGATCTCCATGAGGTGAACATTAGTCATGTGATGGTTTGGGCATCTCGCTAGCTTTGTCTTGAACCTCTCCCATGTTTCGTGAAGAGCTTCAGAGGGAAGCTGACGAAAGTTGCTGATTTCATCTCTCAATTGAGCCCTCTTGGATGGCGGAAAGAATCTTTCTAGGAAAGCGTCTCTCAATTGCCTCCAATTTGTAATAGAATCAGGAGTCAGCCCATTCAACCATAATGTTGCCTCCCCAGACAGAGACAATGGAAATAGACGTAATCGAATAGCATTCTGACCAACACCAGGATTGTCAAAAGACTTGCATGTAGAAATAAAGTTGATGAGATGCATATTCGGATCATCGCCTGCTAGTCCACCAAATAATCCCTTGAGTTGCAATAACTGAATCATGGTGCTAGTGATGTTGAACTTGGCTCCGGGCGCTAATGGTGGTGGAATTATAGCTCCAGTGGCTCCGGCACCATCAAGATCATCATCATCATCGTCGAAAGCTGGTTGCAAAGGTTGGCGATCATATCTGTACCGAGCTCTCGTAGGAGTGTAAAGCGGTCGTTAGCAAATATAGAACCCAACTGGGTTGGGTATCGATCCCACAGAGAATAGCTTGGTCAACAAGTAAGTAAAATTAATAGACTTTTGGTGCAAGTCTCGTAAGAAGGGGGGATTGTAATAAGTAACCAAAGTAATGAAATAAAAGCTGAAAATACTAAAGTAAAAAGAGAAAGATTGTCACGTTGGTTGTAAACAATGAGAATTGAAGCGTTGGGGTTATGTCCACCTTCAGAGGTATACGTCTCTATTGGCTATGAGTGTGTAGAGTCTTGACATGCAATTGCTTATAGAGAATTGTAGTCGATGGTAAATCCAAGCGTCTCTCGACCTCGTCTGTTGGCAGGTGTTGCCATTTCAGCGCCATGCCTTGGGTTGATCAACTCGTCATCTCCTAAATCTTCATCGTCAGGATTTGTTGCTCGTCCAGGATTATCAATGTTTTGTTGTTGGACTTGAGCAGCGGCAAGAGCAGCTAATCTTGCTTGCTCGTGTTGAGCAGCCATCCTGTCGATTTCAGCTTGTGCTTCCATTCTTCTAATTCGTTGCGGTTCAGGATTGATTGGTAATAACGGTTGACCAGAACTTCTTGTATGGGGCATGCACTAAAAGAAAAACCTGCAATAAACAAAAACAAAAACTAAACGTAAAAGTACGAGAATCTTTGACCAAAGGGTCTAGTAATTTTCACGAACTTGATTGACACTCGTATTCCCCGGCAACGGCGCCAATTTTTGATAACGCTCAATCTACAGCTCTCGTAGGAGTGTAAAGCGGTCGTTAGCAAATATAGAACCCAACCTGGGTTGGGTATCGATCCCACAGGGAATAGCTTGGCCAACAAGCAAGAGAAATTACTAGACTTTTAGTGCAAGTCTCGTAAGAAGGGGGGATTGTAATAAGTAACCAAAGTAATGAAATAAAAGCTGAAAATAATAAAGTAAAAAGAGAAAGATTGTCACGTGTGTTGTAAACAATGAGAATTGAGGCGTTGGGGTTATGTCCACCTTCTGAGGTATACGTCTCTATTGGCTATGAGTGTGTAGAGTCTTGACATGCAATTGCTTATAGAGAATTGTAGTCGATGGTAAATCCAAGCGTCTCTCGACCTAAACAAGGACTATTTCACTTTAACTCTCTCGAGCTTAAAGCGTGTCTAACGGTACGAATTCTCCAAGAGGTTAGTCCAGGTACGGCACTAGCTTTTTAATAGGAAAGGGTGTCCTACTACCTTGACATTATCTCTTTTCCAGACAAATAACTTTTCTCTCGAACAAGTTAAATGTTAGACTGGCGTTGGTCTATGCGTCTTCTTTTCTAGACAAATAACCTTTCTCTCGAACAGGTTAGATGTTAGAATGGCGTGTTCTTGTGTTTGAACCGCAAAGGATGTAGATTTAAGATGAAGAGAATAATGATATAAGCAATATACGTGTCTTGAACTCACAAGCTCATAGCAATAGATAGTAACTCATTCGGCTTCCATAACCCCAACTAAGAGGTTTAGTTACCCATGAATGCGTAGGATATCACGTTTTGCATGGTGGATGGCGTGAATAGTAGGTGTTTGGCGTGTGGTTTTAGTGATTCTGTAGCAAGTAACGATTCTCTTGTTGTGGACTTTGAGAATAGAAGAATAGATTAGAAGTGTTTGTAGTGGAAGATGAGAAGGATGGAAGAAAATTAAATTGTTGAGTTGATTATTGAAGAAGTGATTTGAATGTGGAATGTCTCTAAATCTCTAGCATGATAGGGTATTTATAATACTCCTATCCTACTCCTACTAAACTAATAAAATAAATAACCAAATCCTAATATACTAATGAAATCCTTGACCCAAATGTACTAGGGTAAGGTTACAAAATTATAATCCAAATAGAATAATGAAACACATAACCTAATTGCACTAGGTTAATGTATTATGGCAAAAATCCAGCTTTGTGTCTGTAAGTCCCCAAAGTCTTCAGAAATGCTGTTTTAGCCCGGGACAGATTTTCCATGCAGCAGATTTAGTCCTTTATGCGTCCAGCTCCCTTCCATCTCGTTTGTGAGCTTTCTTTTGCGTCAAGTAAGCCATAAATTGCTGTATTTTGCATCATTTATACCTGAAACTTTCCTAATCACATTTGTTAGCTCATTTACAGGAAAAAGGACTAAAAGTGTATGAAATAGATAATTAGTTCTCAAAACTAGGCTAAAATATGGGCAAAATATATTGATATAGGCGCGTAAATTCGCCTATCATCAACACCCCACACTTAGAGCTTTGTTCGTCCTCGAACAACATATCATGTCCTTCTAAGCATTGACTTAAGGTTTTTACAGAAACAACACAAAACATTCTTCAAGACAAGCACAACAATTATCAACGAAGAGTAGCTTTCCGATTATAAGTAGAAACAATTTAACCTCAAGCATAGACTCGTGATGGTGATCAACTCGCATGCAAACGTTAAGGTACATAGAATCATATACAACTACCCAAAACTCATCAACCATGTGTGTCTCACAATATAGTACCCATAATCACTCTCAAATATAGCATATTTTTCAAACATGGGTATCAAAGTGTCCTTGCTCTCGCTCTCACAAAGAATTCATATGTAGCAACTAATGACCATAAGCTTGCCCTTAATGTAGTACTCTACTAAATGTTGGAATGTTAAGATTAGGATCAAGTAGGTCTTTAGATGGTTGTAATGTAGGCTAAGGGACGGGTAGGACTATTTTGGCCAGAAATAGTGACTAAGTTCCTAAGCACTTTAATACATCACTTTGTATCTATGACACTTTTTTCTTTCAACTTTTCTTTATTTTATTCTTCCACCCTTGTTTTCATCTTTTGTTTTCCAATTTTAAGCACAACTCACTTTTCAGCTTTCTTTTCCTTTTTCTTCTCACAACATACCTCTTATGATAGCACTTTCTTTTTCATAACATATTCAAGCACCATTACAATTTAAAGCATCATACTCACCCAATTTCCTCTTATGTTGTCACATGACTTATTCACTTTAAAGCACTTAGGAATTTGGATCAAATTATGGTCTTGAAAGAAATGGATTAGGCTTACATACAAGGTTGTCAAAGAAATAGGCTAAAGGCTCAAAAGGGTTTAACTAGGATGATTTACATGGGTAGGTAAAACTGATGGTAAACAAATATAGGTTGTCAAAGAAATGCCTAAATCATATCCTAAACTTACATTCCTTATTTTCGCTTTGCATACATACCAGGCAAGTTCTAGCATCAGCCACAAACATAGAATATACTATTAATCTCACACACACAAGGCACATGGTCGACTTGATTGGTAGTAATATAGACTCTCAACCCAACAAGTGAAGGAATTGAATCACACACTATCACATAATGAGTCACAACTAGAGCCTAAATGTCTCAATAGTCACAATTGTAGCACATACTCTTGTTCTAATCTCATGCTGCCTATCAAAATAATTTCATGCGTAGCTAGAAAAAATTTTACTCCTAAAAAATAAAAAAACGTCACACGAAAAAAATCACAAAAAAATAAAAATTTGGACTCAAAACAAAATAAACAAGAGCAAACATACAAACATAAATAAACAAGAGCAAACATACAAACATAGCATGCAGATTCTGCCGACACCCCACACTTAGACTAGACACTGCCCTCAGTGGAAAATAAAGTCGAAGAACCTGATTAGTCGGACTCTTCCTCAATGTCGGGGGTCATACCCCCTTCGTCCGAGTCATCGTAAGAGTCATCGTCAGAGTTCTCCTCAGCATCAGAATCAGGCAGGCGTCTATCATCATCAGTTGGCACGTCATCATCAAGAGGTTCCTCGAAATAGACTCCCACTCCACACATATCCCGGGCATGTCTGTTCATTGGGTAGTCGTGGTCCAGCTGTTGGAGCTCTTCAGCAGTTGGAATACGTCCACCACTCATCATAGTGAATCTCGTCATGCCATAGAGATGACGGAAGAAACTCTCGTCACGAGCATGTCTCTCCGCAGTGGTAAGGTTGACTCCATGCGTTGTTTCAGCATCTTTGACCTTGGTGAGGTCAACCTTCTTTGGGGTATGTGGGAGTTTGTGGTCAGCTGGTTCCTCTTCTATATCCTCCTTCCGCAACATTGCTGTCAACAAATTGCCGAATGTGAAATGGGACCTGCTGTGGAGTCTGGCTTTTCTCATGGTAGATCGAATGATTGCCCCAAAGTTGATAGGGACATTCGTCATCAATGCATAAACCAGGCACACTCTATCTCTCGATATCTTTGTGTATTGCGTCCCAGGAATGAGGCATGAGTTGACAATGCGCATCCAGATTCTTGCTTCCCTATTTAGTGGAGCATAGGGGAATGTGTTGTGACGGCCTGTTTTCTTATGTCTGCCCCATATTGCCATCGATCTGCTTCCACAAAGCGTGTGTCTTATAGCTCTGTAAGGAGGCCTGCTGTACAGCTCTTTGTATGGTGCAGTGTCGACCGAAGGTAGGCCTAGAAACGAGTTGATCCAATCCGCTGTAAGCTGTAACACTTGGCCCCGAATTTTGACTTCGTTGCCTGTTGTGTTTGGCGACCAGTTGGCATAAAACTCTCTTGTCAAGTCAAGATTGCACTCTCCCATGTCACGGAAGATGAAATCCAACTTCAAAGCCATTATCTTAGCCAACATTTGCGGCTCCTTCTTTGCTAAGGTCTCCTTGTTGATTAAGTCGACGTGCACATATTTCTTTTCTTTGTTGCTGCTGTACCATGCCTTGGCTTCTTCCTCAAGAACCCATTTGATTCCGAACATTCTGCGTGGTAGGTGTGCGGAAGATGATTCGCCTTGGTCTTTTCGGCTTCTCTTTTTGTCCTTGCGGGTCGTGGTAGCCTTCTCCTTGCCTTGCCTTGCTTTCGGTGCCATTGAACCTGAGACTAGAAATAATGTTAGATGCAGCACAATCTCACTTTATACAATTTACATGCAAGGACTAGGGGTACCACCCCACACTTAATCTTGTTAGCACAAATCAGTGAAGTGAAAGTGGTCGAGTACTCAGACTTCGTCGACATACGTCCTCGTATTGTATTCCGACAAGAAAATCAGCATTACATCACTTATGAGCAGCCACTTGGACGTCTTTCATGGTGCATATAGCGATACTATAACATAGGAGTTACCACATGGAATTGCTATTCGAACAACCAACACTACCTCCTACGTCGATAGTCACTATAACCTTATCCCGATGGCCGGGATGGTGAATCATGCAAGCATCCAAACAACACTTTCAAGCAATATTCATAGCCATATATGTTCAGCAAGTATCATAACAATGCCATTGAAACAAAATTCAAGTCGGAAACAAGTCAAGAATTGCATTCGTATTCATTCAATCACACGATTTTTGCAACAATTATCCAATCACATGAACATCACCACCAATCTCACATGATTTAGCATTTAATAATAAGCATAGTAAAGTAGTACTTACGATAAATAGATGAAGAATAAGAGAGCACTTACTTGCTTGAAGATTGTGGAGAAGTTGTTGTGGATTGGAAGAACAAAGGAAGAAAAATTGGAGAGGATTTGGGATGATATGCGGCGCCTTTAGGGTTACTTCTAATGTGTTTGTGATAAAAAACCAAGTCCCCTTTATATAGGAGGAGTATGGGTCGGGTTATGACCCATTTACAATCGGATTTGGGGACAAAATCACCCTATATGCGGCGCATATCCCTCGGCATATCACATGTATATGCGGCGCATTGTCCATGGCATAATGGGACATATGCGCCGCACATAGTATGGCATATCTAGGCATATGCGGCGCATATGGTATGGCATTTGGTCTCAGTATCTCAAATGCCATAGCATAGGCGGCGCATAGTCAAAAGCACACCTAGGAATAGGCGGCGCATAGGGTATAGCACACTAGATTCCGAGTCCTTAGGCTATAGAATAGGTTGTGCATCGTTCGTGGCCTATTTTTACCAAGGCCTAGCCTTGCTCGAAGCCTATTATGACGTGAGAAAGGCTCAATTCATAGCCTTATGCATCACCATTCCTAACTTACCGACTTTACCATACAATGCGACCAAATCGTCAATTGAAATCAATCTCCTCGTTGCATACTTCTTACACCTATATTTGCTCAAACAAATGAAAACGATTAGTACGATGGGTTGCCTCCCACCAAGCGCCTTAGTTTTGGTCGTGGCACGACTCTTATTTTTGGATTTTCATTTATCAAAAAGAAAAAATACTAAAACGACAAAACGATAAAACAATAAAACGAAGGGTTGCCTCCCATCTAGCGCCTTATTTATTGTCGTGGCTCGACGTAGTAATCTCGAGTACTTAGACTTCGTCGAGATAAGTGATGGCCATGTCATTCATCGAGTCAAGAGGACCGATATATGGCTTAACACGTTGGCCATTCACCTTGAAGATAACACCCTCATTATTTTCCAGTTCGACTACTCCAGACGAGTAGACGTGGGTGACTTTAAATGAACCAGACCACTTTGATTTTAACTTACCTGGGAAGAGCTTGAATCTGGAGTTAAAGAGTAGTACCATGTCACCTTTTTGGAAGTGTCGTCGAACAATCCGCTGATCGTGATACTTCTTCATCCGCTCCTTGTATAAATCTGATCTTTCATATGCATGGAGACGGAATTCATCTAGCTCGTTCAGCTGCTCCAACCTCAGGTTCTTCACATCATCCCAATTCAGATTCAAGTGCTTCAATGCCCATAATGCCTTGTATTCAAGCTCGATGGGTAGATGACAAGCCTTCCCATAAACTAGCTGATAAGGTGACATGCCAATGGGTGTCTTGAATGCAGTCCTATACGCCCATAGTGCATCATCTAGCTTCCGAGACCAATCCTTCCGATTAGCATTGACCGTCTTGGCCAGGATTTGCTTGATCTCACGATTGGAAACCTCTACTTGTCCACTAGTTTGGGGATGATAAGGCGTAGCTACCTTGTGTTGCTTGACTCCATACTTGGCCAATACAGATTTGAATAGCTTGTTGCAGAAGTGAGATCCTCCATCACTTATGATAGTACGAGGTACCCCAAAGCGAGAGAAGATATTCTTCTTTAAAAACGCTACAACACGCTTTCCTTCATTATCGGCCAATGCTACAGCTTCAACCCATTTCGACACATAATCCACAGCAACCAAGATGTACTTCATTCCAAACGAATTCACGAATGGTCCCATGAAATCAATACCCCATACATCAAAGAGTTCTACCTCCAGAATTTTGGACATGGGCATTTCATGGTGTTTTGAAATAGCACCTTGACGTTGACATTGGTCACACCTTCTCACATAGTCGTGTGCATCTCTGAATATTGTAGGCCAATAATAACCACTTTGCAAGACTTTTCTTGCTGTTCGATTCCTTGCATGATGGCCTCCAACTTGCGAAGTGTGGCATGCTTCTAATATAGTGGGCACTTCTTCATGGGATATACATCGTCGAATGATACCATCCGCGCATCTTCGAAACAAATAAGGCTCATCCCAATAATAGTGCTGAACGTCATGCATAAACTTCCTCCTCTGGTGGTAAGATAAATTGGAAGGTAACACATTACTCACCACGAAATTTGCAAAGTCGGCATACCATGGTAAGTTCTCCATTGTTGTCGCTAGTATCTCCTCGTCAGGGAATGCATCGTCAATCTGATTTTCTGGTTGCGCCACATACTCATTCTCAAGTCTAGATAGGTGATCAGCCACTTGGTTCTCGCAACCTCTTCTATCTTTGACTTCGAAATCAAACTCTTGCAGCAGCAATACCCATCTAATCAGCCTTGGTTTTGCATCCTTCTTTGTCATTAGATATCTAAGAGCTGCATGGTCTGTATGAACGATCACTTTAGTACCCAATAGATAGGCACGGAACTTCTCAAACGCATACACAACCGCTAAGAGCTCTTGTTCAGTGACAGTGTAGTTCTTTTGGGCTTCATTGAGGACCTTACTCGCATAGTAGATAGGATGAAATAATTTCTCCTTTCTTTGTCCAAGAACAGCGCCAACAGCTACACCACTAGCATCACACATGATTTCAAACGGGAGCGTCCAATCTGGTGCTACCATGATAGGGGCTTCAATGAGTTTTTCTTTAAGGCATTCGAATGCCTTCAAGCAATCATCATTAAAGTCAAACTTCGCATCTTTCTCCAATAGCTTGCACAATGGACTTGAAATTTTGGAGAAGTCTTTGATGAATCTACGATAAAACCCAGCATGGCCAAGAAAACTACGAACTCCTTTCACCGAAATTGGAGGTGGTAGCTTCTCAATTACCTCTATTTTGGCGCGATCAACCTCTATTCCTCTTTCGGAGATCTTGTGCCCAAGAACAATTCCTTCTTTTACCATGAAGTGGCACTTCTCCCAATTCAGCACAAGGTTGAACTCTACACATCTTTGTAATGCCATGCTCAAGTTCACCAAACATGCGTCAAAGGACTCACCAACAACTGAAAAGTCGTCCATAAATACCTCCAAAGTGTCTTCTACCATATCAGAGAAAATAGACATCATACAACGTTGAAAGGTGGCTGGTGCGTTACATAACCCGAATGGCATTCGTTTGAAGGCAAACGTACCATATGGGCATGTAAACGTTGTCTTCTCTTGGTCTTCTGGTGCAATAAAAATGTGATTATAACCTGAATAACCATCAAGAAAGCAAAACCATCCTTTACCCGCTAATCGATCTAGCATTTGGTCCATAAATGGCATGGGGAAGTGATCCTTGAGAGTCCAAGAATTCAGCTTGCGGTAGTCCATGCATACTCTCCATCCAGTGACGGGCCTGAGTGGAATAAGCTCATTCTTTGCATTCGCAACCACCGTCATACCTCCTTTCTTGGGAACACATTGTACTGGGCTTACCCATGTACTATCAGAAATAGGATACACAACTCCTGCGTCTAACCACTTGATAATCTCCTTCTTCACCACCTCTTGCATTGGTGGGTTTAGACGTCTTTGGTGTTCGATGGTGGGTGTGCACTTTTCTTGGAGCTGAATTTTATGAGTGCAAATCCCAGGTGGAATACCAAGGATATCCGCAATGGTCCATCCAATAGCTCTAATATACTTGCGTAAAATTTCAATAAGAGCTGTAACTTGTTGCTCACCTAAATCGGCTGCCACTATGACTGGAAGAGTGTTTCCGCTTCCTAAGAATGCATACTTCAAATGGCTTGGCAGCTCCTTTAATTCTAATGTGGGTGGTTCTTCAATAGATGGCTTAGCTGGTGGTGTGGGTCGATTCTTGAGATCAAGATCCAGCTTCTTAGGAGGACAGCGATATGCTCCTAATCCCGATAGAGCACAAATATCATCTTCAGAAATTTCAGCATCATCATCATCTTCTTCCATGAGCAAAACCTCCAAAGGATCATCAAGAATTTGCTCTTCAGCAAGTAACTCATCCTCGTCATCAACGACAACATCAGCCACAGAAAATACACTTATATCTTTGGGTTGCTTCATTGATTTGCAAACATCAAAGCGCACCACTTCATCATTTATTCGGAATGAAAGCTCATTAGCTCTCAAATCTATGAGCACACTTCCCGTAGCAAGGAAAGGGCGTCCCAAGATTATGGGAACCTCTGAATCTGCTTCGCAATCCAAGATGACAAAGTCTGCTGGAAATATGAATGAAGATACCTTCACCAAGACATCGCATAGAATACCAACCGGTCGTTTTACCGACCTATCCGCCATAACAAGCTTCATATTAGTTGGTGTAGGATCTCCTAACCCCAACTTCTTGTAGATTGATAATGGCATCAAGTTGATGCTGGCTCCTAAGTCACATAATGCTTTAGCAAAGTCCAAAGATCCGACGGTGCAAGGAATAGTGAAAGCTCCGGGGTCGGCCTTCTTCTGAACTATGGATCGGGTAGCTATTGCACTACAATGATGCACATCTTCTTTCAGCTCATAGCTTGCTGCCCTCTTCTTAGTCAAAAGATCTTTCATAAACTTCGCATACCCAGGCATTTGTTCAAGTGCCTCTACCAATGGGACATTAATAGTTAGCTGCTTCAACATGGTCATAAATTTGCTAAACTTAGTGTCATCGGCCGCCTTCTTCAATCTTTGTGGAAAAGGTGGTGGTGGGTATGGAAGTGTTCTTTCCATGGCTTTCTTCTCCTCTTGCTTCCGTTTATTATTTTTTTCAGGCTGCACGTCACTAGGCAACACGTCCTTGACGTTGGAAGTGGATATTGCGGCGTCTTCCCTAGTGGCGTCACTAGGTGTGGCGTCCATGTCTGCTGTTCTGTCAACTACTTGCTTGCCTTCTGCTGAAGTTTCCAGCACCTTACCACTCCTCGTAGTGATGGCCATGCATGACCCATCAGTCCTTGGATTTTGCACCGTATCGCTAGGCAAGGTGCCGGCTTTTCTTTGGTTGAGTGCTGCTGAAAGTTGACTGAATTGCTGCTCTAGTTGCTTGATAGAAGTGGAATGAGAATCAACTAATTGCTTCATGGAGGCCAAATCGTCAATCACCTCCTTAACTCCCGCGCTCGTTGCTTCCACTCCTTTCAATAACTTAGCCATCATGTCTTCCATAGAATTAGATGTGGTGGTATCACGTCTACCAGGGGGAACGTACAAACCACTGTTTTCATTATTTTTCTTCCAACTACCTTGGTCTTTACCTCCAGATTTGTCATAATAGTTCCGACCTTGGTTTCCTTGGGCATTCCCTCGGAAACCCCCCTGATTGTTCAAGTAGTTGGCCTCCTCTTCTGAATCAGATTCGTCTCTTCCTTTTGACGCAATAGATTTCACTTTTTCAGTCTTCCCTAATAGATGCTTTGTAAGAAGATCCATTTGGGTTTTCATGTGCGCCATATCTTGATCACTTTCTTCTTCTCTCCTTCTTTGATCTGCAGACATGCCAATAGATAAAGTGGGGCTTGCTACCTCAGAATCACTGGTATGCCAAGCTCTACTTTGTTTCGTCATACGATCTAGCATGTTGCTTGCTTGACCAAAGGTGAGGTCCATAAAAGAACCTCCAGCTGCGTTGTCCACCACTGGTTTAGTTACTGAATTCAAGGCTCTATACAAGATCTCCATGAGGTGAACATTAGTCATGTGATGGTTTGGGCATCTCGCTAGCTTTGTCTTGAACCTCTCCCATGTTTCGTGAAGAGCTTCAGAGGGAAGCTGACGAAAGTTGCTGATTTCATCTCTCAATTGAGCCCTCTTGGATGGCGGAAAGAATCTTTCTAGGAAAGCGTCTCTCAATTGCCTCCAATTTGTAATAGAATCAGGAGTCAGCCCATTCAACCATAATGTTGCCTCCCCAGACAGAGACAATGGAAATAGACGTAATCGAATAGCATTCTGACCAACACCAGGATTGTCAAAAGACTTGCATGTAGAAATAAAGTTGATGAGATGCATATTCGGATCATCGCCTGCTAGTCCACCAAATAATCCCTTGAGTTGCAATAACTGAATCATGGTGCTAGTGATGTTGAACTTGGCTCCGGGCGCTAATGGTGGTGGAATTATAGCTCCAGTGGCTCCGGCACCATCAAGATCATCATCATCATCGTCGAAAGCTGGTTGCAAAGGTTGGCGATCATATCTGTACCGAGCTCTCGTAGGAGTGTAAAGCGGTCGTTAGCAAATATAGAACCCAACTGGGTTGGGTATCGATCCCACAGAGAATAGCTTGGTCAACAAGTAAGTAAAATTAATAGACTTTTGGTGCAAGTCTCGTAAGAAGGGGGGATTGTAATAAGTAACCAAAGTAATGAAATAAAAGCTGAAAATACTAAAGTAAAAAGAGAAAGATTGTCACGTTGGTTGTAAACAATGAGAATTGAAGCGTTGGGGTTATGTCCACCTTCAGAGGTATACGTCTCTATTGGCTATGAGTGTGTAGAGTCTTGACATGCAATTGCTTATAGAGAATTGTAGTCGATGGTAAATCCAAGCGTCTCTCGACCTCGTCTGTTGGCAGGTGTTGCCATTTCAGCGCCATGCCTTGGGTTGATCAACTCGTCATCTCCTAAATCTTCATCGTCAGGATTTGTTGCTCGTCCAGGATTATCAATGTTTTGTTGTTGGACTTGAGCAGCGGCAAGAGCAGCTAATCTTGCTTGCTCGTGTTGAGCAGCCATCCTGTCGATTTCAGCTTGTGCTTCCATTCTTCTAATTCGTTGCGGTTCAGGATTGATTGGTAATAACGGTTGACCAGAACTTCTTGTATGGGGCATGCACTAAAAGAAAAACCTGCAATAAACAAAAACAAAAACTAAACGTAAAAGTACGAGAATCTTTGACCAAAGGGTCTAGTAATTTTCACGAACTTGATTGACACTCGTATTCCCCGGCAACGGCGCCAATTTTTGATAACGCTCAATCTACAGCTCTCGTAGGAGTGTAAAGCGGTCGTTAGCAAATATAGAACCCAACCTGGGTTGGGTATCGATCCCACAGGGAATAGCTTGGCCAACAAGCAAGAGAAATTACTAGACTTTTAGTGCAAGTCTCGTAAGAAGGGGGGATTGTAATAAGTAACCAAAGTAATGAAATAAAAGCTGAAAATAATAAAGTAAAAAGAGAAAGATTGTCACGTGTGTTGTAAACAATGAGAATTGAGGCGTTGGGGTTATGTCCACCTTCTGAGGTATACGTCTCTATTGGCTATGAGTGTGTAGAGTCTTGACATGCAATTGCTTATAGAGAATTGTAGTCGATGGTAAATCCAAGCGTCTCTCGACCTAAACAAGGACTATTTCACTTTAACTCTCTCGAGCTTAAAGCGTGTCTAACGGTACGAATTCTCCAAGAGGTTAGTCCAGGTACGGCACTAGCTTTTTAATAGGAAAGGGTGTCCTACTACCTTGACATTATCTCTTTTCCAGACAAATAACTTTTCTCTCGAACAAGTTAAATGTTAGACTGGCGTTGGTCTATGCGTCTTCTTTTCTAGACAAATAACCTTTCTCTCGAACAGGTTAGATGTTAGAATGGCGTGTTCTTGTGTTTGAACCGCAAAGGATGTAGATTTAAGATGAAGAGAATAATGATATAAGCAATATACGTGTCTTGAACTCACAAGCTCATAGCAATAGATAGTAACTCATTCGGCTTCCATAACCCCAACTAAGAGGTTTAGTTACCCATGAATGCGTAGGATATCACGTTTTGCATGGTGGATGGCGTGAATAGTAGGTGTTTGGCGTGTGGTTTTAGTGATTCCGTAGCAAGTAACGATTCTCTTGTTGTGGACTTTGAGAATAGAAGAATAGATTAGAAGTGTTTGTAGTGGAAGATGAGAAGGATGGAAGAAAATTAAATTGTTGAGTTGATTATTGAAGAAGTGATTTGAATGTGGAATGTCTCTAAATCTCTAGCATGATAGGGTATTTATAATACTCCTATCCTACTCCTACTAAACTAATAAAATAAATAACCAAATCCTAATATACTAATGAAATCCTTGACCCAAATGTACTAGGGTAAGGTTACAAAATTATAATCCAAATAGAATAATGAAACACATAACCTAATTGCACTAGGTTAATGTATTATGGCAAAAATCCAGCTTTGTGTCTGTAAGTCCCCAAAGTCTTCAGAAATGCTGTTTTAGCCCGGGACAGATTTTCCATGCAGCAGATTTAGTCCTTTATGCGTCCAGCTCCCTTCCATCTCGTTTGTGAGCTTTCTTTTGCGTCAAGTAAGCCATAAATTGCTGTATTTTGCATCATTTATACCTGAAACTTTCCTAATCACATTTGTTAGCTCATTTACAGGAAAAAGGACTAAAAGTGTATGAAATAGATAATTAGTTCTCAAAACTAGGCTAAAATATGGGCAAAATATATTGATATAGGCGCGTAAATTCGCCTATCATCAATTATAAGACTTGTGTTTCTTCAATAATAAAAATGAACCAAGTCCAAGAAATAACCCTATTTTTGTCTATTTATAGTATTCCACAAAATAAAGGAAAATGACCATTCTAGCCTGGTCTTGGGTGGCTTTGGATTGAAATAAACTTACACTTCAAAGCCCCTCTTCACACTTCTAAACATGGAATCACTTAGATGAATTAATTACACACTCACACACGGCCATTTGCATGAACATGGCTTGGAGTTTTTGTAATTCCTGAGCTTAGCTACGTATGAATGGTCTTTAGCTAGTTGTACTTGTATCACGTGGTTTGACCACGGTCGGTTGATGGAGCATATCGGCTAATTTGACACTATGAATGTATAAACCGCACAACTTTTACCTATATGCTCTCTTCTTTTATTTTTTCATATGAAGAAACAGATCAGTTTGCCTCACTATAACAAGAGTAATAAACTAGAAAAAAAAAGATTCTTATATATGTCAAAAGATCAAACAATTAAAATTCTTTTGTATAGGACAAATCGATTACATTTATGTTAGTATCAAAACGTTACTGCAAACACTAGAAATTTTGAATTTGTCTGTTATGTCCTTGTTATTATCTCTTATGATGGACATCAAGCTATTGAATTGACATTCCATCTTTGTTTGCACCAACTGAAGCTCAAAAGTTTGTGGATTCCTTTCTGTTTCAAGAAATTGTAGATGATGAATGTTTAGATAATATAAGTTTTTGAATATTGAAAAGTTTGAATGCATCTTCTCCTTTGAGTATTTCACTCTATTACATTCTTTCCACTTAAAATGGAAAATGGAATTGCAGGATAGTCCAAAGATTTGCTTAAAGCTGGAAATAGTTATTCTTATTGCATTATGAGACTAATATAGGATTAGAAGAATTCTAGTCTCTGATATGATATGCTTATGATATTCTAGGTTCGATTACTCTGTGCATGAAGATCGTGCAAATCAATTCTACCTAGCGATAAGAAAATACTACCCTGGTCTGAAGGATGAACCTTTGGAGCCAAGTTATGCAGGCATCAGACCAAAGATTTTTGGTCCAGAAGAGGGTCCTACTGATTTTGTTGTTCAGGTAACACATCGAGCTTATTCTAAGTTTCAACTTGAACGGTGCCTTAAATTCCGTAGTAGATCTATTTCATCACTGTATTATGCTACCCTGATCACATGTGATTAACAGATCAGTAATAGCTACAAGATTAGGGGTTCAGGAGTTTCCCTGTGACCAAGTTATAGAAAGTACTCTCATTGGGTCTTTCTCCAAACTTTGATAAGAATTGTCGTAATCAATTTTTAGTTATATCTCAGTTGTAGTTCTGTCTGCTAAATTTTACAGTCCCTCAAATCCATGTTTTCCAGGGAGAGGAAACTCATGGTATATCTAGTTTAGTTAACCTGTTTGGGATTGAATTACCAGGTCTAACTTTCAGCATGGCTATTGTAGAACATATTGCTGCTAAACTACTGAAATAATATGAGATTCTTCAGCTCGCGCTGAATTGATATTAAATCTTGCAAGAAGTTTCGGATGTTTAAGTTGGAGCTCTTTAGTAATAGAAATGTATTATATATATTGTACTTTCATGTATTATATATATTGTACTTCCAAGTGACTTCAAGAGTAAGTTTCACGTGCATTTGCATTTGTACACAACAATTTCTAGAAGAAAAAGCATATGATTATAAAGTTACCATTTTCATTTATGATTGTGGATTTTTTGGTACTTAAATCAGCTGTATCCGTCGATAAGATTTCTTAAATTGTGGTAGAAACTTGTTTTTTTTTTCGGAGATACCTCTCTAAATATTAAATCATTTTATTGTTATTCCTATTTTTCCCTCATGAAAAAATTATTATAAGAGTGGTTATACTGTTTTGTAAGGAAATAAAGAGATTAAGGTGTAAATTATTAAAAAAATAGGATAGGGTTTAAGCTAAAAAAGAGAGCACACATTAGGGCGCAAAATGCAACAGACTCAATATTGTTGTACCCTATTCTATTAAAGATAACTTCACTATCTTCCTTGGGAGACAAGTGCTTATAATTTTTGAGAAAACGCTTGCAATTAAATTTTAATTAACCATTTCCAATTAACATGTTTCATGATCCATTTATCCAATTCTTTAAAATGACTGTCACCTCCATATGCACTAATGCTACATATCAGAGTAGACAAATAAAACAAGTGTGCATCTGTAAAAATCAAAATTCTTGTAGAAAATTCCTTCAATTCGTCTGACTTAACATCAAGTATATGTTTATAGAATTTTTACGTACATAATGATCAAGTTTTTCATTCAGGGACCAATATACATAACCATCAATGCTAATTCCCTGACTTTACACACGTGAACTTGATTTAGACAGTAGTTCGTTGCCAAGGAGACGTTGTTGTGCTACCAGGGGGAAGGTTGTAGTTTCTTCTTTGTCCAAGAACCCCTACTCATAGAGTACACAACATACAAAAAATTATACATCAATACACAATTTGATATCAGTGTCGGAAGAATCATAACATAACCCACAAACATGTGGAAATGTCTATTCATGAAGTTTCATGTATGGGCACTCAAGAATGTGTTGTTGTCTAGATGATTCATTCAATCGAACAAATTTCTTATAAGCCTTAGGTTTCTTCAATAGTGCCAAGACATTATTTGAGCCTAACAAATGTGTTCTTTGGAATCCTATTAGAGGAAATGGTTACTTTTCTCTAATAATTCTAATAAGATTGTCCACTTATGTAAATTCAAACTCGTGAGTACATCTCAGTAACAAGAGTTTTAACATCCTAGAGCTTTGGATTGATCACAATGAACTTTCGCGAATGTAATGTCGCAACTTATAGCATTCCATGATTTAAAAATTGTTGGGATCGAAATAACTAGGTGTCATGCGGAAGCTAGAAAAGAAAACATCGAAAGATGCCACATAAGAATATAAACGTGAAATACACCTAAAGAGACACAATAATTTAACGTGGTTCGATCAATCGACCTACATTCACAAAAGGATATTAGCAATCCACTATATAAAAGAGAGCACAAACTGTCAAGAGAGACAACCTCACAAAAATCACTCAAGATAGAAAAGAGGTTCACAATAGTGATCCCGCAACACTTGTATTTCACAAAGTCTCTCCCAAAATGAAACCCTCAAATCCCTTGAACTACATTGTGGATGATACTAAACAAGAATAAAGGTGCTTCTATTTATAGAGTCTATAACCTATTCCTACAAGAATAAGGATTAGCCAAATATGGAGAATACGTTTTCCTTTTCCTTAAAGGAAAACCCAATTATAGTACCTAAAGGAAAACTCAATTATGGTAAGAAAGTCAGGGCAAACACCAACAATTAGTTTCTTATTATTTGGACGGAAAAAGAAAACCACATGTGAAATGAAAAAAATCAAGAACAACACGCAAGATTTACGTGGAAACCCTTACGGGAAAAAACACGGGTTGTGGCAGAGGAGATTTCACTATAATGGAGAAATAGTACAATATGGAGAAGTCTGAATTTTTGGAATAATCAAAAATAGACTCACTAATTGTACTTATATAATACGTGCATACAAATAAGTCCTAGGCCCAACAACATAAAAGTCGATACTGTGAGACTTTCATGGCCAGATCAACAAAATTCGGATCACAACTCTAACAATCTCCACCTTGACACGACTTCTAATTCAAAACTCAAATAAATTTCAAGACATACTCTACACCTCTTCCACAAAATCCATTAAGGGTACGTCTCAATAGCTAACACCATCCAAGTCCAAGCAATGCTAAAACTTGTCACTTGGTAGTGTCTTGGTTATTATATTAGCAAGATTATCATGGGTACTAACCTTTCTAACCACAATATCACCACGAGCAATAATTTTATGCACAAAATGATACCGAACATCTATGTGCTTTGTCCTCTCATATATCTAATATTTCATAAGGAACATAGCACTCTGACTATTGTAAAAGACTGTAATAATCTGTAAGTCTTTCCTAAGTTCACTAAACAAACGCTTCAACCAAATAGCTTCCTTGAAAGCCTCGGTAGTAGCCATTTACTCTGCTTTAGTAGTTGACAAAGCAATCGTAGACTGTAATGTAGCTTTCCAACTAATAGCACAACCACCAATGGAGAAAACATAGTCTATATGGGATCTCCTTTTATCATGAGCTCCTTCAAAATCAGAATCAACATATCCAATTACTCCATTTCTATTTTGTCCAAACTGCAAATAGACATCAGTAAATCTATGCAAGTATCCGAAAATCCACTGAATAGTTTTCCAATGTTCTTTGCCAAGATTTGCCATGTATATGCTAACTGCACTCTATATTTGAGGGAAAATGGTCATTTTCCCACCCCTATTTAAGGCACACACATGGAACTTTACTCTAAAAACACCAAAATATACTTCTTATTCTAATTTTCTCTCAAGAACAGCACCCGTTAGTCCCAAACAAAAATCAAGATCCCTCAAGATTCAACCATGGGTTTTCAAAATTGTTTGAAGATCTAGAATCCCCAAGTTGTAGGCTTCAAGAATCATCCATTACTCTCCATAATTGAGGTACGCGGGTTTTTCCTAAAATCTCAATGGTATAGAAATAATGTTTTAAGAAAAGGGTTTTGGATTTATGAATAGAATCATGTTTTAGAAGTTTTAACGGTATTGTTTTGGTCTTCAGATTTTCCTCCAAATTAATTGAAAAATTATATATATATATATATATATATATATATATATGAATGTGTTTAAGGATGAATTTTCAATTGAGAGCATTTATTGTATTGAGCCCCTCTCTTGTTATGATTTTTTCCCCATCTTTCATATGATATGAATTGTTCTAAATTGCATCTTGAAAGCATGATATGAAATGTCTTGATTTATGCTATGACTTGAATATGATTTTGAAATAAAAAGGAAAGGTTTATGCATGTTGATAAATGTTGAATACACATATGACAAAGAGTCGTATGGTTTTCCAAAAGAACACATGACAACTATATGTTTGAATAATCTCATCATAGTTTTGACTTGTGTCGTCGGAACATGAAAACTTTTATAGTGTTTGCATGTTTGGGTGGTCTGAACTGTGTTTTAACGAATGAATTATGCATGATACATTATAGCTCTGAAATAGGACTAGAAAGTATTGGTGTGATAACACCAATTCAGATTATGGCAAGATAATTCAGAACAGAATTGAACACATGTTTGAAATCAAATTTTCATATGTTAAAACTAGAAAGAAATGCATGATTCAAAACATAATAAAATTGATCAGAAAGAGAGCTAAGGTGGTTCCCCAAAGAAGGCTTGAGTTCAAACAACTCATTGCCTAAAACTATGATTTATTTATCTAGGTTTATATATTACGCTGGCCAAGAGCCCTGTGGTATAGCAGACTCAAACACTCTAACCCTTGCGGCACACTGCGGTTAGGCGATTCACCACAGAGTCAATGGTGGATTCCATATAGCCCATGGAATATCAGACTTATAGAGGAGTGCCATCTAACTTAGAAGTAATAAAAAGATCAAAATCTGCATTGGCAGAAAGATTTCATGTTTTCAAAAAGTTCCAGTGTATTTTGAAAACTACTTGATGTATGATGTGTTGTCAAAGTTTATCTCAACTATTTTAATTATATTAAAGATTTATTTTAGATTGATTTGCATACCAGTACATATGTATTCACCCCCTCCTCCCTCTAGGTTCTGAGGATTAGTCTAGGGGTTCAGAAAAGCAGAAGAGTTTAACGGACAGAGTTACAGGTGTCTAGTTGGTGCACCTTCTGTATTTCAGAAGGCCTATTTTTTCAGATTATGTTAATTATTTCCATTTTGGTCTACTGGGGGATTTGTCCCAGTTTTAGATAGTTGACAGATTTTTATGTAGTAGAGATTTTGCAGACTGAGTAAGATATTGTTAGACGTAGTTGATTTTCAATTTTCATACTTATGTTGAATCTAGAAATGACCATGTTTTTGTAGAAGATTATGTTTCCACATCTTCTTTATTTATATGAAAGTTGTGCATGATTTAGGGAAGGGTGTTCCGGGCCTCCATGGTTTGGGATGTCTGTCATGGCCAGACGCTAGTTTGGGTCATGACAAAGTTGGTATCAGATCACGATTCATGTGTCCATGTGATGACCTATTTGTAGTGAGATTAGACCAAGAACCTTATGATATGAAGTAACAAAGTTAGAAGCTAGAGAGAGGGTGACTTTTGTGTAAATAAATATTTAGTTGAATAATCAATGTTTGTGGATGATTTACCACTTTATAGTGATAGACTAATGTAGTAGCTAGTAGCATGCATGGTTTGTATGGTAGTTTGTGGGGAGAATGTTTGATTTATAGTTTTATTTGTACAGAGTAAGATGAGTACTCTTGAATCATTGACTATTATGTGTCAATTTTCTATCTCTTGTAATATGTAATTTTGTTATTATGATGTTTTTGAAAAATCAAAGTCTACTAAAGTCGTGTGAGGCCTATTTCGATTCACTAGCAACTTGTTATTCATCCTGTTGTTCTTGTGTTGGTTAGAACTAGGGTCTAGAGGTAAAATGGAAAGAAAAGTGGTAAGGGTGATTTATTAAATATATGTATAGCCGAATATTTTTGCATTAGATTGAGATAGTAATGAAGTGATATGTCCTTGTGTGTTAGTTTAGTAGAAGGTAAAGAAGGAGTTATCAGTCAAGGTGAATTGTTGTTTCCTTGAGGTATGAAAATGGTTATATTAGCCAGTAAGTTATAATTATAGACTCATGGTTGTTTGTTGAATTTCAAGGTAGTCTAAATGTACGCTTGGGTAATTAAGCGTGATGTTAGAAAGATTTATAAGTAGATAAGATTGTATGGGGTTATAATATAAGATTAAGGTTGACTATGTCTATTATGTGACTTTAACCCCCTTGAACTTCTTTTTGTTGGTAGTTGTAAACTAGTACTACATATAAGAAGGTATTATGTAGTAGATTTTGAAGTATTTGGGTAGAATTTCCCAATTTGATGGACTAGTATATCATGTTCTATTCTTCATTGGTGGTAGATGATTGATGATAGGCTATTGGCTTCAATTTAATGTAGAATATGGTGGTAAGAATAATGGAATGAGATTAATGATGTATGTTTTGTGGGAATAAATTAGTAGGCTTGATGTGTTCAAATAGTGTGTGGATAATTAGTTATGATAAGGAAAACCGTAAGGTCATGATCGATTATTGTTGTTATGATGTTCCAGTCTATTTGTATTTCTTGATGTTTATTTCATGGTTTCCAAGTTAGAATTGTGCATAAGGATGGGTTGTAAATCATGTATAGCTCTAGACATTTAGTTTAGATAGGTGATATCCATGAAAGTGGATATGATGATTTCTTAATTAATGATACTAGTTATATTAAAGTGAACTAATAGGCTTGAACAGTATATGCAAGAGCTTAAGTTTGTTTGATTTGTAATGAAGTATGTTGTTGTATGTATTATGTAAAAGTATGCCCAAGGTGATATGGGTTGCAGAATTTTCTAAAACTATTAGATATTGCATGTGGCTAGTAGTACCTATGAGTTGCTAGGTGGATAAAGACTAGTAGATGGAATATGGTGTTCTAAGTAGCCAAGTTAAGGAGTTTTGATTGATAGTATTGAGCCTTTTTATATGATCGTGATTCTCATTGTAGAGATATATAAGTTTGGAGTTGCATATTGGTAGGCTATGTAAGAAATAGTATGGTTCATCAAAGGCTTAGTGATATCCATGTTAAGAGTTAGAATCTATGTTTGAGTTTTAAAGGTTGATCAGATATAAATAAGAGTTGAAGCACTAGAGGGTGTTCACTCCGACTATAGGGATACTTATGAAGAACCGAAATTAGTAAGTGTTCAAGTATTATACGATGACTATTGGGGCTATAGAAAGATAGAGTGTATCTCAGAAAGTAGTATTAGCAATGGGTTTTCAGCTTTAGGTGTAGTCATTCAGGTTATGTTCTATGATATACGTGTATAATCGTTTTCTAGACCCTAGAGTGCACCCTAGACTACAGTAAGTGTAGTTCAGTTAGAGACTAGTAAGATATCTCTCAAACTTAAGATAATGGCATGAAGCTAAGGGGGAGATGATAGAACGAATAACCAATTCAGGCTCTCAGATTCTAGTAGAAATGCCAGTATGATATAGAGCATTGGAAAGTGAGGGTAAGGCTACAACCCATTCTTATCGCAGTATTTTTCAGTTATCCAATTGCCTACTCATGCCTCACATTTCAGTTCAATGATCGTAGTTCATGTTCATGTTTGTCATAGAGAATCACGTGCTCTTCCAGTTCTAAAATAAGGAGTTCAATTCATTCAGTAGTCGGAATCACATTCCATATGTTATGAACTCCAAATTGAGGTCATGTAGATCATGACTCATGTACTTATGTCTTATAATGTGCTCAGTCTCCATAACTCATGCTTTATGCCAAATGATTGGTGAGAATCAGCTTATAGCCATGTATGCCCTCAATTCAGATTTACTTTGATAAATCCATGATGTTGATTTGTTATTCCTCAGGCCTCAGCTAAGTGTTAGTCTCATATAATATCCTTCCATGCTTCACGGTTTTATGTTCTAACATTTTGGTGACTCCTTATGTAATGATAGTGGTGATGAGTAAATGGTTCTTGTTGATGAAATATCATTGTATGCTTGTTTGGGAGGAGGCCATAAGTGTGAAGTAAGATTTGAGGCAAAGTCTTTGATAAATGTGATGGTTAGTGGAAATTTGTGTGTATGTATGTTATTGGGGTAGCGCGTCGGAGTTTTATTGATGGTGGTTTATATAATATCTGAACTACGTCTTGATTAATGTTGCCTTGAGCTTCATATGTGGTTATAAGGATAGGCATGAATGATATGTTGGGATGTAAGTTGAGGAATGCAATATGAACTAGCGAATCCATAGTAAGAGTTCAGGGTTGGTCATTGAAGTGCTAAAGCACATTATGCTTTGGATGTGAAAAAAAATATATAGAAGGTTGAATCATATGGTTTAGAATAATATCGTGGTGTGACATGTTGTATTTTGTTATTTAAAGTTAGGCTTGATCACAGTGAAATGATTTAAGCTACTTTAGACATCGGAAAAAATATTTATGAGGATTATAACTTGAATCAATGAGTATGGTAATTATGGAGAATAGTATAGTTAAGGGATACTCGAGAAGTGTGCTAAGCTTGAAAGTAAGAAGTTGCATGTCCCAGGGCCTAGTAATTCCATTCCATGCTATAAGGTAGTGTCATTGTTGTAATTCCTTGGTTGGGTGACTTGGGTAAATCAAGCCCAAGGTTCTTTGTTCCCTAACGTTGCTATGACTTCTTTATAAAGAGTGGTGAAGAGATACTCCTGTTAAGTATAGGTTCAAGTATAATTCCGCCTATATAACCAACAATTAAGTTTAACAGTCAGGCAGGCAAGTTACTGTGATTTCCCACCTTTTCACCCAGTCCTACTATCCGAACTATCATGATTCTGACCATCCTAAGAGATAATCTATTCCATCCAATTAAGTTACGATTTCAGTTCAGTCTAAGAATTATGTTTCAGATTCAGCTATTTAGTCATGACGCAGTTCATATGTGTTCAACGCATAATATCATTTTTTTTCAGATTTTTTAGCTCGGGCAGTATAATACCCTGGTACGATCTAAGTCATGTTGCTTCATGAATCTTACATGCATAAGTTATAACTTCTCAATTCAATATGTATAATTAGATTATGATCACTCCAAGGAATTCCTAAACTCTCACTATTAATCAGCTCCTTGAAGCAAGAAAAGTCAAGTCATCTCAGAATTCAGTTTCATGATAGAAGTTTAAATGTCTTAGATTAGTTATATCCTTTCTTAGACGACAGAACATGTCCTCGTTTTCCCACACCTTTGAGACATCAATGTTCCTACCCATCATTCAGGGACGAATGATCCCAAGGGGGAGATAGTGTAATACCCCATATTTTTGGCCTAGAATTTAGACCATCGTTCCTACGCGAATAGATTCGAACTAAGAAATTACATATTAATATATGTGTGGTGATCAGTCCTAAAGTTTAGGAATACCTTTGAATGTGATTTGAGATCACAAAAATCTCTTAACTCTAAGACGAGTTGAAAAGATTTCTATCGATTAAGTTTTAGAAGATCTTTCAACTTGAGTCAACTTCTAGCGACCATACCTCCCAATACATATACAATTAAAGGTACCTACTAGATATAAAATGAAAGGTATTCGAGTTATCTTTCCAACGATACCAATTATACCAAAATCCGACACCCGATCAAGAAGTTATGGCTTTGCAAAGTGGAGTGTGTCACCTAGCATAAGGTCTGCGACACACAACCTAACTTATGCTATAAGGTCAGTGATGCACAACCTAATTTGTGTGATAAAATATGCGCCGCACAACCTAGATAATGCGTTAAGGTGTGTGCCACCTACATTTTGGTTCAAGTGACTTAAACACTCCGTATTTGAGGTAAAATGGTCATTTTCCCACCCCTATATAACCCACAAACACGGAATTTTACTCTAAAAACACCAAAATATACTTCTTCTTCCAATTTTATCTCAATAACAACACCCCTTAGTCCCAAACAAAAATCAAGATCCCATCAATGAATTGCTCACAAAACTCCAATTTTATAATACTCTGCCCATCAATAAGTCTTCTCCTGCTTAGTTCAGCCAACACATTTTCACTGATATGCCCTAGATGCATGTGCCTATGTTTTGCAACATCACTTTTTGATAGAGAGGAGGCAGAAACAACTACATCACCTGTAATAGTTGAGCCTTGCAGGACATAGATATTTTCATACTTTCTCTATTCCTTTATTACAACAAGATCACCTTGAGTAACCTTCAGGACTCCACCTTTACCAGTGTATCTATAACCATTCCAATCAAGGGTACTCAAGGAAATATGACTTCTCTTCATGTCTGGGACATACCGCTGATGTTAGGCGTATCATGTTGTAGCTTAAACTTCTAAGCTATCCATGTTGTAGTTGTTTTGTAGCAATTGCTTTCTTGTATCTTTATAAAGCCCTATGTCTTTGATGTTGTGCCTTTTGTTCTTGTATGGTGTATGGTTCTTAAGTTGTATGCTCTTTTTTAACATCTTTTCACGTCCTAGTGCTTGGAATTGATAGCGATGAACTTTTGTTAATGTAATATTATCAAAAATCATTGCATCCCATGATTTTAAAACGAATTTAAAGCATAACAATGATACATTGTATACCTTAATAAAGATGTTGAAAATGATATTATATGAAAAACAAGGTTATCATTTTTGAGACAACTCTCCATGATTGTGTTTCATTGCTTTGCCTTTTTGAGAAAATACCTTATGACCAAACAAGGATTCCAGAATAAAGTGAATACATATTTCGAAATAAAGTTAATACAATTAATGGTGGGTCTTAACAACCATCAATTTGATTAGCAAAAACTTGAAATAACTATGAAAACGTGAAGTAGAAACACAAACATATCCCACAACACCTAATGCATTCATAAAGTGGAGTTCTATGCTCTAAATTTCCCGCTATGTACGGTCCAGAGAAGGGCCAGACCGCAAGCGTGTGTTGTAACTAGCCTCACTTAGCATTTGGTTAAGAGTCTATTTCCACGACTTGAACTCAATATTCAATTTTGCAGCCTTACCTTGCATTTAATGCAAGAGTATTTCCACGACTTGAACTCAAGATTCTACTTGTAGCCTTACCTTACATTTCTTCAAGAGTCTATTTCCACGACATGAACTCGTGGCCTACTGATCACGTGACAAAACTTTACCAATTAGTCCAATGTTTATCTTTGCATAAAATCGATTCATGAATATAGCAAATCAAGATTAATTGCAGAAGAGAAAAGTTCACGACCAAGATTGAATGGTGCCAGTCAAGATGGAATGAATTCGCTTCAATCACTTAACCCCAAAAATGCCTTCTGATGATCATGTTGAAAAGACTCGGTCTTTGGCACAATCTTGGAAACCCCAGATTAAAAGGTGCCTAAATAAAAATCAACATTTTTAAATAAATGGTCTTATAATTAAGTAACATATGACCTTAAGTGTAGGGAAATATAAGCTATCCAAACGTGTATCTCCAAGAGAATACACATAGTGTTTAAGATTTGAATTATAAGTTGCCCCAACAAATGGTTGGTATTTAGGATAATATATATAAATATTGATGGAGTCCGTTGCGTTTTGCACCCTAATGTGCGTTTCTTTTTTTTTTAAACTTACATTACTCCAATCTCTTTATTTCCTTACAAAACAGTAAAATCACTTTTTTAATCATTTTCATAAGGGAAAACTAGGAATAACAATGTTTTTTAAAAAAAATAAATTTATTTATTTTTTAGTATAGGAGGTTAGATGAAATAAATCCTTCCTGCCATTCACTTTTTCATCAATAACTAGGTTAAACTATCCAACTGTAAACAAAGTGGTAATTCATATTTGAGATAATACATAAATATGACTCTAAACTTGATACCAAATTATAACTTTGACCTTAAACTTTGGGAGTGCAAAAATATGACATTTGACTCTTCGAAACTGCACAATATGACCTCCAATACTACGTGGCAAAACGCATGTTCAGCACGCAAAACTGGACGTGTCCAGCTTAAAATCTAAGGGCATAATACATAAATTTAACCTTAAACTTTGTCAGTGCACAAATATGACCTTTAACTATTCAAAACTGCACAAATATGACCTTTAAGTGACTTTTCACTATTATTTTTCATTATTTTTTGCTCAAAGATTAAAATGACATCTAATTTCTTTTGTCATTGCGGAAAAAGAACAATATTGAAGATTTATTAATTAGGTAGGTCAGCCTCATATGAAAAAATTGTGCGAGTGTGTATATATATTATAAAGCAGAGCGTGAATTTAAGTTATATAATTTAACTAAATATAATGTATTTAAATATTAAATTAAAGATGAAACTATACTAATAATAAAAAAAATTATAGTTTTAATAAAACGTTATTAAGGATAGTAGTACTACTATGTAAAATTAACATTATCAAATTAACATTATTAAAATATTATTAAATTAACGTTATTAAATTAACGTAGGGGCGGACCTACATGGTTGCCATGGGGGAACCCACTCGGTAAAAAAGCTATGTTGTATACATAAGGTAGAAAATCTATATTTATGTACGTATATTAAGTTGATCGACATGAAACAAGGAACTTAGATATCTCAGTGGTGTTATTTACTCATCTTGGGCACTTACTTCAGCCTACTACCTGGGTTCAATCCCTAAATAATAATAATAATAATAATAATAATAATAATAATAATAATAATAATAATAATAATAAAACTTTGGCAGTGCACAAATATGACCTTTAATTATTCAAAACTGCACAAATATAACCTCTCCCCAAGTCAGCCATTTTAATGGCGTGGAACCGTGTGATTGAATTAAATTTCCACATAGGCGCGAGTGAAACTCACGGATGGGGTTTCAAAATCAGAGGTCATATATGTTCAGGGTTTGAATAGTTAAAGGTCCTATTTTTACACTATCAAAGTTTAAGGTCAAAGTTTTAATTTGGGGTCAAGTTTAGGGTCATATTTATGTATTATCTCTTCATATTTTGAAGATAAATTATAAAACGAGTAAATGTCAATGGATGAAAATAAAAAAAAAATTGAAAGATCGACTAAAGAAGGAGAACTTGAAAGGTAAAAATTTGGGATGATATGTTTCTTGCCATGCTCTCCATATTTTTTATTTTTGTTTTTGTCTTGAGCCGGGGGTCTATCGAAAACAACCTTTCTACTTCTTTATAGGTAGAGGTATGGACTGCGTACATCTTACCCGCCCAGACCCCACCAGGTGGGAATACACTGGGTTTGTTGTTGTTGTTGTTGTTTTTGTGTAACAACTTTTACCTATTTGCTCTCCTCTTTTCTTTCATATGAAGAAACATATCAGTTTGCCTCAATATAACAAGAGTAATAAACTAGAAGAAAAGATTCTTATATATGATGAAACATCAAACAGTTCAAATTCTTTTTTATTGGATAAATAGATTAAATTTAAGTTAGTATCAAAACGTTACTGCAGACACTAGAAATTTTTAATTTGTCTGTTATGTCCTTGTTATTATCTCTTATGATAGACATCAAGCTATTGAATTGACATTTCATCTTTGTTTCCACCAACTGAAGCTCAAAAGTTTGTCCATTCCTTTTTGTTTCAAGAAATTGCAGGTGATGAATGTTTAGATAATATAAGTTTTTGCATATTGAAAGGTTTTAAAGAATCTTTTCCTTTTGAGTATTTCAACCCATTACATTCTTTCCACTTAAAATGGAAAATGGAATCGCAAGATAGTCCAAAGATTTGCTTAAACCTGGAAATAGTTAATCTTCTTGCATTACGAGACCAATATAGGAGTAGAAGAATTCTAGTCTCTGATATGATATGCTTATAATATTCTTGGTTTGATTACTGTGTGCATGAAGATCGTTCAAATCAATTCTACCTAGCGACAAGAAAATTGTTTTGGAATATACACGGCTACCTATTCCACTGATGTGTAATACTGATAGGAGTAGGAATTTAACTAGTTAGAAGCATATTCCTGAGTGAGCTGTATAAGTTGTTAGAGGTTGTTAGACAATGATTAGTGAGTGACAATAAGCTGGCAAATAGATTGTTCTAGAAGAAAGGTAGTTACTAGATATTTTGTTGCCTATATAAGGTACAACAATCTGATTGTAACAAACAAGTTTTTGAAGAAGTTATAATTTTGATTCTTCCCCTCTTCTTAGCTCCATCAATGGAGTCTTAGAAAAGTATTTTCACATGGTATCAAAGCCACTATCTCCACACTAAGTGTGTGTTTTAGATTGCATTTCACTATGTTTTCTGCGTTTTTTTAATCTCTTCCTTCAACTCCTTTTTCACAATTTTTATCTATATTACAGCTGCATTCTATCAATCATGGCGCCTAAAATCGATCAAAGTGATCCACATTTCATTGGTGTATCTGAGCTCCAGTGTTGTACTTGTTTCAATTAAGTTAACTGGTTTAGAAAATTATAGTTTATGGAGTCGATTGATGCGTACTGCTCTCTTAGGGAAGAGGATGCTTGGATTTGTCACTGGTGTGTACATCAAGGAATCATATAGAGAGGAACTTCATGAGCAATTGGAAATATGTAATGCGATTGTGCTTTCCTGGATAATTAACACTGTGAATGAGAGTCTGTTATCTGGCATTGTTTATGCCATAGATGCTTGTGCAATTCGGGAGGATTTGAACGAGAGGTATGACAAGGTGAATCTTATGCGTATATACCAGTTGCATCGTGTAATTAATATGCACTCTCAAGGTATAGATTCAATCTCAGTCTATTATACCAAATTGAAGAGTTTATGGAATGAGTATGATGTACTAGTGCAAAATCCTAGTTGTGATTGACCTACATCTAGATAATACTCAAATCATATGTGTCAACTTAGACTTTTATAGTTTTTAAGTGGCCTGAAGGAGTCCGATGACCAAGCTAGAAGATAGATATTGCTTAAAGGAGTGACTCCTACTCTCAATTAAGATTATTCTATGCTCATAGAGGGTGAATTACAACATTTAGCATGTATGATGACTTTGAATGATAGATCAGAACCACTTGCTATTCAAGTGAATCGAAATAAAGGTTTTGGACAAAGCAACTCTAACTATAGAGGCAGAAAGTGTGATTATTTCCATCTATTGAGTCATATCAAGGAAACTTGCTACAAGTTGGTAGGGTATCCAAATCACTGGAAGAACATGAAGAAACAAGGCTACAACTTTAATTTTAGGTCACAGTGTACTAGCAGTAACAACCTATCCAGAAATAATGGTGGTAACAACTTTATAAACACTGGTCACAGGTCTATTTCTCAGTCTTCAACAGTGGTAGATAGACAAGTTGATGCTGATAGTTCTAGTCATCAAGTGACTCACACACCAAAGGATAAGCCTCACACATTCACTGAGGAAGATTACACTCAGATTATGACTATGTTGAACAATGACACAACAGATATAAAACAAGTCAATACGACAGGTATTACTACTTGTTTCTTGTTCAAAGCATGTTCTGATGGTTTAATTGTAGAATCAGGTGCTACACATCATGTGTCTGCACCTAGACACTTTTTCAAAGGAGGTACCAGATTAGACTCCAAGCATGTGGATAAGTTGCACCTTCCAAGAGGTGATGAAGTAACAATCTCACACATGGGAGAAGCTCAAATTTTTGTAGATGATGTGATCAAAGAGGTTCTACATGTTCCAAACTTCAAACTCAATTTGTTGTCCGTTGCCAAGATACCCAAGGAAATTTCATGTTTTGTTTATTTTTATCGCGATTTGTGTATCTTTTAGGACCTCTTCAATGGCAAGGTGAAGGGGATTGGTCGGCAAGAGGGTGGACTATATATATATATTGCAGAAGTCTCCACTTCCAGTTGCGTCTTATGGGACCAAATACTTGGACACCCTGCTGCTCAAGTTCTCAAGTGTTTAAACATTATGAAGAATCCTGTGATATAGACATGTTGAATAAATATTCGATGTGTCCACTAGCTAATCAGAAAAGATTGCCATTCCCTTTAAGTACTACTAGATGCTCTAAATGTTTTGAACTTGTACAAATGGATTTGTGGGGTCCATATAAAACTTCTACTTTTGACAACATGTATTACTTCTTGACTATGGTAGATGACCGGAGTAGATACACTTAGGTACACCTGTTGTAGTTAAAGTATAAGGTCATAGTGTCCATTAAGACATTTGTTTGCATGATTAAAACTTATTTTGGCATAATGGTAAAAGCTGTTAGATCTAACAATGGCACTGAAATGGCATTGAACTTATAAACTCTCAATGTAAGACATTTTTCCAGTCCCTGGGCATACTACATTAGACTAGTTGTCCTCACACTCCTCAACAGAATTGAGTTGTGGAGAGGAAGCATGGACACATATTAAACATATCTAGAGACCTCAAGTTTCAGTCTCACTTTCCCATTAAGTATTGGGGACTATGTGTAAAGGCTGCAGTATATCTAATGAATAGGTTACCATCTTCTATTCTAAGTCGTAAGAGCCCATTTTAGTTAATGTTTTCCAAGGATCCCAAGTTGTCATATCTCAAGGTATTTGGATACTTGTGCTATGTCACTATCCTTCCAAGAAGTGATAAGTTCACAGAAAGGGCCAAACCTACAGTCTTAGTGGGATATTCAGAATCTTAGATAGGGTATTTACTGCTGGATATCACCTCAAAGAAACTTTTAGTAAGTAGAGATGTTCTGTTTCATGAAGATACATTTCCTATTGCTTCCTCACCTGCACAAAATACACAGGATTCCTCATCTGGAGAGAATATTACTGAATTTTTGATTCCTATAAATTAAGAAATATTTCATGAAACAAATACTGAGAGTGTTCCTGAAGGAGCTCCAACTGAGGAGGATGGAATTTCTGATGCTAAAGATACTGGTGCAGCTTCACCTGGCACCACTCATGAAGAAACATGCAAAGATAATTGTTCCCTGCCTCAACCCTTTTCCAGTAGACCTACGCGAACAAGCAAACCACCAGTGTGGATGCATGATTATGTTGATACTTCTCAAAATCAGAGATGCAAACATGCATTAGCCAACAACTTGTCTCATAAAAATCTTTCCTACTTATTAGTGTTATTTATCCAAATTCTCCTCTTTAACTAAGCCTCAGCACTATAAAAAGTCTGTAATAGATAAAAGGTGGGTGGAAGCTATAAAATCAGAGGTTCAAACCTTAGAAGCTAACAACACATGGGTCATTGTTGATCTACCTAAAGGGAATAATATTGTTTGTCCAAAATGAATATACAATATCAAATATCTTGAAAATGGTGAAGTAGAGAGGTTCAAAGAAAGTTTACTGGCCAAAGGATATAGCCAGCAAGAAGGGTTGGGCTTTCATGAAACCTTCTCACCAGTAGCTAAGATGGTTACAGTCAGATGTGTGATTGCACTAGCTGCTTCTAAAAGTTGGAATCTTCATCAAATGGATGTGCATAATGCATTCCTCCAAGAGGATTTTGAGGAGGAAGTTTACATGGAAATGCTAGAAGGATTTATAAGACAGGGGGAGCACAAGGTGTGTAAGTTGATCAAATCTTTGTATGGTCTTGAGCAAGCCTCCAGACAGTGGAATTTTACACTTACTCATGCCTTACTTGATGCTGGTTTTACCCAAAGTGCACATGATTATTCCCTATTCACCCTACATCAAGGTAATGATGTTGTTATAGTTCTTGTTTATGTTGATGATTTACTAATCACTGGAAGTAGTGCCTCGTTGATCAATGCTACCAAAATCAAGTTGCATCAGTAGTTTGAGATGAAAGACTTGGGGGATCTCAAGTATTTTTTAAGTATTGAAGTTTTAAGATCAAAATCAGGGATCATTCTGAACCAAAGGAAGTATATTCTAGAGTTGATTGTTGAAACTGGTCTTAGTTGTGCTAATCCTGCTATTATCCCTTAGAGTCTAATGTCAGGCTCACCTCTATTAAGTATGATCATGCAAAAGGTGGACAAGGTGGTGAACTGTTGTTTGATATTTCCTCTTACCAAAGACTTGTTGGGAATCTTATGTATGCCACTATTACAAGGCCAGACATTAACTTTGTTGTCTAGACTCTCAGCCAATTCATGCAACATCCCAAGAAGTCTCACTGGGAAGCAGCTACTAGGGCAGTCAGGTACCTAAAAAATTTTGTTGGCCAAAGTGTCTGGTTAAAGGCTAAACCTGCTAATACTTTGACTTGCTGGTGTGACGCTGATTGGGCTACCTGTCCAAACACCAAAAGATCAGTTACTGGTTATGATAGAACTTTGGTGAATTACTTATATCATGGAAGTCCAAGAAGCAACACACTGTTTCTAGGAGTTCTGCTGAACTCACTTGGCTGGTTTGATTTTTTCAGGAACTTAAGGTCCCTATCAACCTCCCCATTTTAGTTTATAGTGATAGTAATTTAACCATTCAACTGGCCAACAACCCTGTGTTCCATGAGAGAATCAAATACATTGAGATTGTTTATCATTTCATTTGGGACAAAATCAAGGATGGATTGATTAAGGCCCTACATGTTCACTCTATAGATCAACTTGCTAATCTGCTTACGAAGGGCCTAAGTCTTGCTCAACATCCCCACTTACTTAGAAACTTTGGTGTGGAGAATGTTCTGCACCTTGCAACTTAAGGGGGAGTGTTTTGGAACATACACGAAGACTTGTTCCACTGATGTGTAATACTGATAGGAGTAGGCATTCGACTAGCTAGGAGGATATTTCTGAGTCAGCTGTATAAGTTGTTAGAGGTTGTTAGACAATGATTAGTGAGTGGCAATGAGCTGTAAAATAGAGTGTTCTAGAAGAAAGGTAGTTATTAGATATTTAGTTGCCTATATAAGGCACAACAATCTGATTGTAACAAACAAGTTTTTAAAGCAGTTATAATTTTGATTCTTCTCCTCTTTTTAGCTCCATCAATGGAGTCTTAGCAAGTATTTTCACAAAAATACTACACCTCTTTGGTCCAAAAGCGGGTCCTACTGATTTTGTTGTTCAGGTAACACATAGAATTTATTCTAAGTTTCAACCTGAATTGTCCCTTAAGTTCTGTAGTAGATCTATTTCATCGTTGTATTGTGCTACCCTGATCACATGTGATTAACTAATCAGTAATCACTACAAGATTAACGGTTCAGGTGTTTCCATGTGAGCAAGTTATATAAAGTACTCTCATCAGATCTTTCTCCAAACTTTGACAGGTATTGTCGGAATCAGTTTTCAGTTATATCTCAGTTGTAGTTCTTTCTGCTAAATGTGACAGTCCCTCAAATGCATGTTTTGCAGGGAGAGGAAAGTCATGGAATATTTAGTTTAGTTAACTAGTTTGGGATTGAATCACCAGGCCTAACATTCAGCATGGCTATTACAGAACATATTGCTGCTAAACTACTGAAATAATATGAGATTCTTCTCCTCGCGCTGAATTGATATTAAATCTTGCAAGAAATTTCAGATGTTTAAGTTGGAGCTCTTTAGTCATAGAAATGTATAATATATATTGTACTTTCATGTATTATATATATTGTACTTCCAAGTGACTTCAAGAGTAAGTTTCACGTGCATTTGCATTTGTACACAACAATTTCTAGAAGAAAAAGCATATGATTATGAAGTTACCATTTTCAGGATTGTGGATGTTTTGGTACTTAAATTAGCTGTATCCGTCAATAAGATTTGTTTAATTGTGGTAGCTACTTGTTGTTTGTTTGGAGATCTCTCTCTAAATATAAAATCATTATTATTGTTATTCCTATTTTGTCCTCATTAAAAAATTGTTATAAGAGTGGTTTTACTGTTTTGTAAGGAAATATAGAGATTAGGGTGCAAATTATAACCAAAAAAAAAAAATAGGATAGGGTTTAAGTTAAAAAAGAGAGCACACATTAAGGATCAAAATGAAATGAACTCAATTTTGTTGTACCCTACTCTATTAAAGATAGCTTCACCATCTTCCTTGGGGCACAAATGCTTAAAAATTTTGAGAAAACGCTTGCAATTTAATTATCATTAACCATTTCCAATTAACTTGTTTCATGATCCATATGTCCAATTTTTTAAAATGACTGTCACCACCATATGCACTAATGCTACTTATCAGAATAGACAAATGAAACAACTGTGCATCTGTAACAATCAAAATTAGTGTCAGAAATTCCTTCAATTCGTCCGAATTCACATAAAGTATATGTTTGTCGAATTTTTACGTACATAATGATCACGTTTTTTATTCAGAGACCAATATACATAACCTTCAATGCTAATTCCCTGACTACAAACACGTGAACTTGATTTAGGCAGTAGTTCACAGCCAAGGAGATCTTGGTGTGTATCGGGGGGTAGGTTTTAGTTTCTTATTTGTCCAAGAACCCCTACTCATAGAGTACACAACATAATACAAGTGATAGATCAATACACAATTTTGTTATCATCGTCGGAAGAATCATAACATAATGCACAAGCAAGAGGAAATGTGTAGTCATGAGGTTTCATGTATGGGCACTCAAGAATGTGTTTTGTCTAGATGATGCATTCAACCGAACAAATTTCTTATAAGACTTAGGTTTCTTCAATAGTTCAAACCATTATATGAGCCTAAAAAATGTGTTCTTTGGAATCCTAGAAGAGGAAATTGTTGTTTTTCTCTAATAATTCTAATATGATTGTCCACATATGTAAATTCGAACTCACAAGTGCATCTTAGTAACAAGAGTTTTTACATCCTAGATCTTTGGATTGATCACAATGAACTTTCGTGAATGTAACGTTGGAAATTATAGCGTTCCACGATTTAAAAATTGTTAGGTTCGAAATAATTAGGTGTCCTGTGGAAGCTATCAAAGCAAACCTTGTAAGACACCACATAAGAAGATAAATGAGAAATACACCAAAATAGACACAAGAATTTAAGGTGGTTCGGTCAATCGACCTACATCCATAAATGGAAATGAGCAATCAACTATATAAAAGAGAGCACAAACTGTCAAGAGAGACAACCTCACAAAATTCACTCAGAATAGAAAATAGGTTCACACAAGTGATCCCACAATACTTGTGTCTCACAAAGTCTCACCCCAAACGAAACTCTCAAACCCCTAGGACTACATTGTGGATACTACAAAACTAAAAGAAAGGGAGCCTCTATTTATAGAGTCTATCACCTTTTCCTACAAGAATAAAGATTAGCCAAATATGAAGAATATGTTTTACTTTTCCTGAAATGAAAACTCAATTATGGTAAGAAAGTCAGGACAAACACCAACAATTCTCTCCCTTGGCTTGAATTTCTGATAAAATAAATTTGCTCCACCTTCTTCACATAGTATTCAACAAGTTCAATCTCCATCTCCAAAATCTCCTTCATTAAATCTTGCCTCTACACAAAGTAACACTGATAAAAATTTCTCAAACAAAATTCTTCATTATCGTCAAATAGGTTGTAACTAGAACTGAATTTGCCAAGATGACCCTTCGATTTTAATCTCACTCTGATACCACTTGTTAGGATCAAAATAATTAGGTGTCATGCAAAAGCTCTCAAAGCAAACCTAGAAAAATGCCACATAAGAAGATAAATGAGAACTACACCAAAACAGAAATAAGAACTTAACGTGGTTCGGTCAATCGACCTACATCCACAAAAGAATATGAGCAATTCACTATAAAAAGAGAGCACAAAATGTCAAGAGAGACAACCTCACAAAATTTACTCAGAATAAAAATGAGGTTCACACAAGAGATCCTGGAATACTTGTGTCTCACAAACTCTCCCCCCAAACAAAACTCTAAAACCCCTAGGACTACATTGTGGATAATACAAAACTAGAAGAAAGGAGCCTTTATTTATAAAGTCTATAACGTTTTCCGACAAGAATAAGGATTAGCCAAATATGGACAATATATTTTCCTTTTCCTAAAAGGAAAACACAATTATGGTACCTAAAGGAAAACCCAATTATGGTTGGAAAGTTAAGAAAAACACTAACAATTAGTTTGTTGTGATTCAGTTAGAAAAAGAACAACACACAAGATTTATGTAGAAACCCTTACGGAAAAAACCACTGGCAGAGGCAGATAAGATTTCACTATAATAGAGAAAGAGTACAATATAGAGAAGACTGAATTTTTTGAATAATAAAAATATACCCACTAATAGGACTCATACAATACGTGCATATAAATAAGTCCTAGGCCCAAAAAAATAAAGGTCCATACCGTGGGACTTTCAGGTCCAGCTCAACATAATTCCGGTCACAACTCTAACAATCTCTACCTTGACATGAATTCTAATTCAGAACTCAAATCCATTCCAAGACAAAATCTCCACCTCATCCACAAAAGCCCCTAAGGGCACATCTCAACAGCTAACACCAACCAAGTCCAAGCAATGATCAAACTTGGCACTTAATATTATCTTGGTTATCATATCATCAGTATTATCATGGGTACTAACCCTGCTTACCACAATATCACCATGAGAAATAATTTCATGTATAAAATGATTTCGAACATCGATGTGCTTGGTCCTCTCATGAAATAATTGATGTTTCGTAAGGAAGATAGCACTCTCACTGTCGCAAAAGACCGTAATAATCTATAAGTCTTTGCTAACTTCACTAAACAGACCGTTCAACCAAATAGCTTCCATGAAAGCCTTGGTAATAGCCATGTACACTTCCTTAGTAGTTGATAAAGAAACTGTAGACTATACTGTAGTTTTCCAACTAATACCACAACCACCAATGGTGAAAAAATAGTTTGTAAGGGATCTTCTTTTATCATGATCTCCTTCAAAATCAGAATCAACATACCTAATTACTCCATCTCTGTTTCTCCTAAACTACAAATAAATATCAGCAGATCTATGCAAGTATCTAAAAATCCACTGAACTACTTTCCAATGTTATTTGCTAGGATTTTCCATATATCTACTAACTGCACTGACAACATAAGATAAATCTGGTCATGAACACACTATCAGATACATAAGAGACCCAATTGTACTAGAGTATGGAACTCAAGACATATAGCCAGGCTCATTATCTGTTTTTAAAGATAAAGTGGTCGAGAGTTTGAAGTGAGCTGCCAATAGAGTACTTATAGGTTTGGCATTTTGCATATTGAACCTGCGAAGCACTTTCTCAATATACCTTTTCTGACTCAAGTATAACTTACACTTTTCTCTATCCCACATAATTTCCATGCCAAGGATCTTCTTTTCTACTCCTAGATCCTTCATCTCAAACTCCTTACTGAGTTGGGATTTGACTTTTATCATCTCTCTCATATCCTTTACTACAATCAAAATATCATCAACATATAGGAGAAATGTAAAACTGTGTAAAAATCGTACATGTATTAGCTTCTAGTAGCATTCGTATAGAGTAAAACTCAAAAATTTCTCTATGTTCCAAAGGCACTTAGTCTCTTTTTTAGCTCCCAATCTTTGATGAATTATTTTTGCGATCTTTCAAACCTCCATTTCTTGATTTTCTTGTTTATAAGAAATGAGGCAATTAAATAGTACATCTTGGTGTATTTTAGGGGCATAACACACTAATTTAAAATGCCTTCAAAATGCTCCAGCATTTCGGCCGAATTTCAGACCATAATTTCGAGGTAAATTTCAAATGTCATAACATTTTTTTTATGATGAACTGGGAGAGCTTCTCGATATAAAATGAAAGATATTTGAGTCTTCTTTCCAATGAAATTAATTTCATTAAAATCCAACATTAGAATAAATAGTTATGCAAAATTTACTTCAGCACATGAGCCTATCTACTGAGGGACTGCTGCGACTTTCTTTGTTTCCTTAGGGGTATTTAGTATTTTCCCCCACCCTTATTAATCCATGAACATTTGATTAAGACCTATAACAATCTGTAAAGTTCACTCCTAGTGTGAAACTTAGAGCGTCTTTGGCAAAGCATAAATTTGGTCCTAAAAGATTGCGAGATGTCTTTCCAAATGTGAAATATTTAGAACCATGTAGAATTTCCCTAATATAAACTTTTTTCATGTAGATCATTGAATAAGATTTCTATCGATACTAAATTTGTCTAAATATGATAATCTAGTGAAGAGTTAGAGCCATTTTAGTGAGATAGTGTGCCACCTGGCAGTTTAGAGCGTCGCGGAGCCAGCCAAAATGGCAATTGTCAGATTCCTGCAAGCCTTTCCAATTCCACCACGTTGCAGTGTAGTTCAACTTTTCATCCAAGGTGGCAAAGCGATTTCCCCTATATCGTGCTGTCATGCAATTTCATAATTGTCCAATTTCCAATTGGCAGATGCGATTATGGCGCATTGCGCCAGTATGAAAAATTGGGATTCATTTTCCAATTTTGGATTTCAATTCCAAGGGATTTAGGGTCTTTTCCCACTCTTTCTCAGCCTGATTTCCCATTTCCAATATCAAACTAGGGTTTTACAAAAACCAAAAGACTTACTTCATCTTCAAGAGAGATCAAGAGAATCCTGAAAAATCAAGAATCACTCCAAGGGCTTTTAAGAAAGAAGTTTTCCCAAGGTAAACTGATGTTAATTATTGGGTCCCTTTCACCCATGAAGCTCAATTATCGTTTTCTAAATCTCTAAGATTTTGTGTTTATGTGTTGTTAATAATTCATGTGAGTTGAAATAGATGATGTGTTCATTTCAATTAAGTGTAGAATTGGTTGAATGAGCAAAACATGCTCCGCATATGTTTGATAAAATGCTTATGTAAAGGAATTAGGGTCATTAGAGCATGTTGATTAGGAACCCCCAATTATGTACGTGTACTTGCATGCCTATTGTTTGATGAAATACCTTAATGAATGAATTGTACCATGATAGCATGTAATCCCTAATTAGGTGTAAACTCATACATGCCTAGTGTTTGTTGAAATGGCTTAGTGAATGTATTATGGCATAATAACATAAAATTCCAAATTAGGCGCAACCCATGCATGCCTTGTGTTTGTTGAAACGCCTTAGTGAACAAGTTGAGACATAATAGTAAGAAATTCCACAATTACGTGCTCTTTGATACACACTAAGCCTTTAATACATGCCAAGTGCTCGATGTGTAAATTGTGCCATGATAGTATGAAGTTTCCCCAATTAAGCATTATCCATTATATGATAAGACTAACCTACGTGCGAAGTACTTGATGTAAGACCTTATTGAATGGAGTGTGATCTAATAGTATGCTTCTACAACGTTATTATATGTCTATGATCCCTAAATGCTTGAAGTGACGCCTTAGTGATTATGATGGTGAATATATGTTATGATCCCTAAATGCTTGGAGTGATACCTTGGTTATTGTGATGGTTAATATATGTTATGATCTCTGAATGTTTGGAGTGATGCCTTAGTGATTGTGATGGTGAATATATGTTATGATTCCTAAATTCTTGAAGTGATGCCTTAGTGATTGTGATGGAGAATATATGGTTATGATTCCTAAATGCTTGAAGAGATGCCTTAGTGATTGTGATGAAAAATATATGATTATGATTCTTTAATGCTTGAAGAGATCCTTTAGTGATTTTGATGATGAATTAATGACCGTGGTTATTACTAGTCAAGAAGGGTTATGTTTTACTTCTATGTTATTTAGTCCTAGGGGTATTTATACCTGATAATTTAGCTACTATCAAGAGCCTTATTAGTTTTCACGATAATTCCAGTCGAACCATGATTATCAAAACTCAGTGAATTATAGTACCCTGTATCCTTAGACAGATACAGAACATAAAAAATCTCTGAAATCTCAGTAATCTCTATATCGCTAGTAATCTAGCCTTAGTGTTGTTCTTATCTCAGATCTTGTAGTATTCAACTATTCAGTTCTGGCCTAGGGAGTGACCAAGTAATCTATTCAACTCTATATCATCAGTCCAATACCGTGATTCAGTAGTATTCTATCATATAGGAAACCATGTGAATTCAACTTAATTTAATTAGGTTATTTGAGAAATAGGATCAGTACCAGGTTTAGCTCAGCTTGTATCCAGTTAAAAATTCAGTTCAGAGTCTTTCAGTTGGGAGTAGGAGATAGCACCGAGTGAGGGAAGGGATGGAACCTCCCCATCAGACTGGCTGAATCGTTAGGAGTAATCTCCGACTCCAGAACTACGTAGCCAGTGCAGGATGCAGGCATCCCCGTCAGTAAAGGCTGTCACCGATTGAGAGATTTGACTATTATATTGCCTTAGGCTGACTTCCTGTGAGGGTCACCCGTTAGAGAGGCTTGACCAAAGGGGTCTTTACTCGTGGCATGGTATTGACACCCTTCCAATTGGGGTTACAGGTTGGACCACACTTATAGGAGGTCAGGGCATATCGGTTAAATAACTACTTCCCACATTTGTAGTTTCAATATCAATCTCCAGAAATTTAGACTGTATGGTACAGTCATCTATCTCAGTGAGGAACTCAAATAGTTCCATTGATTCATGGAGCATCCCGGCAGATAGGCTTGGTCTCATATACAGATACCTGTTATATATCTAGAGATCTCCCCTCAGATAGGCTTGATCTCAGTCTCATATTCAGTTTGAGTATACTTGTTATCATATCTAGAGATCTCCCATCAGATTGTCTTGATCTCAGTCTTAGATTCAGGTAAGTATTCTTGTTATAATATCTAGAGATCTCCCATCAGATAGGCTTTATCTCAGTATCAAATTCAGTTGAGTATTCTTGTTATCATATCTAAAGTTCTCCCGTCATATAGGCTTATTCTCAGTCTCTTATTCAATTGAGTATTCTTCTTATCATATCTAGAGATCTGCCATTAGATAGGCTTGATCTCCATCTCAGATTCTATTGAGTATTCTTGTTGTCATATTCAGACATGATAATTTACTTATCATTGATAGTAGGTTCTGGAATTATCCATTAGAGAGGGTGATCTCCAATCTAGTCAGTCAAGAGCAGTGAGATCAGAATCTAGTCATTGATGTGAGTATATTCAGTTAATCAGTTATCAGTATCAGATGATTCAGTGATTCAGTATCTCAGCGTTATTAGTGAGTTAAGATGGCTGTAAAGTGATATTCGAGTTTAAGTATTTAGAGTTGTGATAATTGTGATTATAGTTTGTGCATTCATGTATGTGTTCTCATTCGGTACTCTCATGATTATTCAGTTAAGTAATTGTTTATGCACTAACCCTTGCATTTAACCTTACCTCATCTGCATACTCGTACATTTCCATACTGACTTATTTGCACTATGGTGTTTTATTTGACACCATAGGTTCAGAGGCACGAGATCCAGAGCTCCCTCAGCAGTTAAGTCCCGGTCAGCAGCAGTAGACATAGAAGTAAGTCCTCTTCATTTGAGGATGATCCTTGGTATACTATTATTGTATCATAATTTTTTTATTTTTAGTTGACGGACTTAGTTGGAGACATGTCCTATCAATTCCAAAGTTCAGTTAGTTAGAGTTTTCTCGGATAGATATATCGCTATCCAGTTTTCTGTTTGAGTATTTATAAATGTGTTGAACCTTATGGATTGTTTCTTCTTCTTTCCACTTTTATTTCCAGATATTGTGTAGTGTTCAGGTATGGATATCAGAAAAAAGGTTAGCTTGTGGTATTTCGGGGTCATGAGCACTATGTAACGACTAGGGGTAGTCTCGGGTCGTTACAAGCCCCCAATAGACCAAAATATGGTCATTTTGTCCAACTCCCTCAAGAACTAAAAACTTAGGTCAACCTAAGAATCAAGATCCCTCAAGATTCTATCGTGGGTTTTAGAAATTGATTGAAGATTCAGAAAACCCAAATCGTAGGATTCAAGAAACATCTATTAAATTCTAAATTTGAGGTACGTGGGGTTTATCCTAAAAACTATATAGTCTTCTAAACACTAGATCATTATATAAATATTATCAAGAATGAATTTTAAAGGGGGTTTTGGAATCTATTTTTAATTATGCATTATAAATGTTTTTATCATATTGTTGATTTGGCCTTTAGGTCTTTCCCCCTTGAATTGTTTTACAAGTATATGTATATGTATGAAAACTGATATTGAAGATTGTTTGAGAGAACATATTATAAAACCCTTCTCATATGTTGAATTAAAGCTTATGGTTTTGTCAGGAAAAAATTTGAAATGCATAAGTTATGATTTGAAAGCAGTTTTCTCAATGTCATAGTATGTGAAACATGATTTAGAAATAATGAGAGGGTGTTTCTTGATGTAACTAAGATGTTCTTGTGTTAAAGATAAATAAATGAATGTAATTGAGAACTTTGACATGACCACCTGGAATTCTTGAAATGATGACAAAGAGAGTTTCCATGCATATGCTTGCATGAGTTTTAAAGAATGAGTTTCTTGGAAAGGATTGTTGATATGGTGGTCCTAAAGTCCGTGTTTTGAGACCAGAGATATAATTTGCTAAATGGTTCAGAGAATATGACTTGCAAGTCAATAATGGTATGATGATACTATATAAATGTATGCCATGACAGAGTTAGAGTTTGATTTTAGAGAATCTATGTTTTTAAGAGTTAAAAACTAGGTTGATGTGAATTAGGTGGTTATCTGAAAAAAGCCCTAGTCAAATGACTCTAGGCTTGGCACTGTTATTTGCCAACATGAGAACTTGGTACCCTTCTATGTTATCTTGTGTACCTAGTACTTTGTCATTCCAAATCGGGGCTTCTGGTTTGGAGCCCTGCTTCATGATTTTCAACCCAACCACGATATAATAACTTGATTGGGGTTGTGGCACCCTGTTGTGTGATCTTGTGTACTCTTGCCTCACTAGTACTCCTATCTTGTCAGCAACCAAGATACGGTAGTTGGTGAAAACTATGAAATTATATGGTATACAACCTAGCGCAGAAGTAAAAAAAAAGAGTGTTGCAGAGTTTCAATGATTTTACAGAGTCTTTTAAAAATGCCCATATGATTTTTATGATATGACATAATTATGAACTATTTTAAATTGTTCTCATATATATTGAATATAAATTATTATTTTGGATTTGCAATTAATACCAGTACATCTGTATTGACACCACCATCTCTAAATTTCAAAGGCTCAATCTAGGGGTCCGGCTAAATAGTAGAGTATCCAGAGAGAAGTGATCAGTGTAGTGGTGAGCCTTCTTTTTTCTAGAAGGTCTATTTTATAAAATTACGTTATTTATTTTGTTTTGTTCTACTAGGGCCTTGTCCTAGTTATCAGAAATTTTTTATTTTTTGATCATGCGGTCGAGATTCCACAGATTATTCTAGATGTTGTTTAGTTGATTTCGGATTTCATTCCTTATTGTTAAACTAAATTCAAAGTATGACCATGTTTCTATATCAGATTGTATTTTTGCATCTTCTCTTATTATATGAATATTATGCATGACTACCAGATAGAGTACGATGTCCGGGACTTCATGGTTTAGGATGTCCGTCACGGCCAGGCCCTAGTTTGGGTCATAAAAATCTTGGTATCAGAGCACGATTCATGATCCCAGGGTCTCTGCAAAATCACGTCAGGTAAAGATTTATTTATGGGTGTGTAGCATGCCACACTTATAAGCAGTAGGATACTAGTCGTTTAGGAATGTTTCACCTCTTTGTAATATAGTTATTTGTTTAAACTCTAATCTATCCTCTAATCAATGATCTCCTATATTTCAGAAAATAACCATGCCTTCTCATCACACTAACGATAATGCCCAGACTGATGAGGTCCGTCCAACTCATAGAATGAGTACCCAAAATAGAGCTCAAACTCTAGAGTTTGATGTTACTCTGGGAGTCCCACCTACTCATACCAGCCCACCTAGGGCACCCAGAGCTCCCTGAATGGGGACTAACTGCAACCAACCTCGAGAGAGAGGTATCTACTACAGAATTTAGACAATATATTCATATGCTTGCACATTTGGTGGCCACATAGACTTAATGGTCAAAAGATATTAGGTCCACATCTTCTACATCTAAGTCTACTAGAGTAGGTCAGTTCATGAGAATGAACCCACACAAGTTTTCTGGGACTCAAGGTAGAAGAGGATCTACAGGAGTTTGTGGAGTAAATGGAGAAGATATTTATATTTATGCAGGTAGATGAGGTGAAAGGTGCGGAATTAGCAGGTTATTAGATTAAGGATGTTACAAATAAGTGGTATAACTAGTAGGAGGATGCGAAAGGTGAGAGCGCTGAGCCAAGCCTTCCTTGATCGATTCTTTCCTTTTGAATTGAGGGAAGCCAAAGTTGAGGATTTTATGAATCTAAAGTAGGGAAAAATAATTATCCAGGAGTACACTTTGAAGCCCGTTATACTCAAGAGATGACTTGTAATAAGAGAGCCCAAATAAGGAAATTTTCATCCGGCCTTTCAGTTGACTTAGTGCTTGAATGTCAGGGAGCAATGCTGAACTAGGACATGGACTTCGCCAGACTATCAGTCCACATGCAGCAAGTTGAGAAGAAGAAAAATAAAGTCACCAAATCTAGGGAGAAAAACAGATAGGCAAAGAGAGCCAAAACAACAGATCAGAGCCATAGTTAACCGCAGAGTGGAAATTGGGGTAACAAGTGGAAGAAGATAAAGAATTGGGATAATTCTCAGCCTACAGCTAGTGCCCCCAAGCCTAGACCTCTACGTGATCAACGGCCCTTTTATCCTCAAGCTAATAGTAGAGAAAGGATATAGGACACCTATTCATAGGGTATCATGATGTAGCCAACCAGATTTTTTCCCCATTGTAGTATCTGAAGGAGGAATCATCATAGGAAGTGTTACTTCGAGAGGAGAAATTGTTATTTCATATGGCCAGGTGGGTCACCTTCAAAGAGATTGACCTTCTGCTGGAGGTAATATTGGAGGAGGCAAGTCACATGCTAATTCTTCTTTACCACCACCATATCAAAAGGGCTCCACTTCAGCCGTTGGTAGTGGTTGCAATCAGTTGTATACCATGACCAACCTCCAAGATGAAGAGACCTCACTAGATGTAGTTACCGGTATGTTACAAATTTTCTTGCGTGATGTGTATGTGTTTCTTGATCTCGGGTCTACCTTGTCTTATGTGACCCCTTATGTAGCTTTTAGTTTTGGGTTTGATCCCTATGTAATTGCTAAGCCTTTTTCTATTTCCACTCTGGTAGGAGATTCTGTTAAGATAGGAGGGTGTATAGAAATTGTGTGATGATTGTTTGTGGCCGGTATACTGTGGCAGACCTTATAGACCTGGATATGGTTGATTTTGATGCTATCGTAGGGATGGAATGGCTCTATTAATGTTATGTTGTTCTATATTGTAGAACCCAAAAGATTACTTTCTCTTTCCCAAATGAACCAGTGATAGAATGAGAGGGGCATTCTTTAGCACCAAGAGGGAAAATTATATCTTATCTTAGAGCCCATAGACTTATTTCCAAAGGTTGTTTGTATCATCTTATTTGGGTTAAAGATTTTAATACTAAAAGTCCTTCCTTTCTATCTGTCCATGTGGTAAATGAATTTCTAAAAGTCTTTCCAGATGATCTCCCACCTAATAGGGAGATAGATTTTGGTATTGATTTGTTGCCAGATAACTGTCCCATTTCTATTTTGCCATATAGAATGGCTCCTACAGAACTTAAAGAGTTGAACGAACAGCTAGCAGATATTCTAGAAAAGGTTTTATGCATCCTAGTGTTTCTCCCAGGGGTGCACCTGTACTCTTCATGCTAAAGAAAGATGGTTCCCAACATATGTGCACAGATTATCATCAGTTGAATAAGGTCACTGTTAAAAATAAATATCCTCTTCCTAGGATCGATGATCTCTTTGACCAAATTTAGAGTGCTAAATATTTTTCAAAGATAGACCTTCGTTCGAGATACCATCAGTTGAAGGTTAGAGTGTCAGATATTCGAAAAAACAGCTTTCCAAACCCGGTACGGTCATTATAAATTCTTAGTCATGTCCTTTGGGTTGACTAATGCCCCTGGAACTTTTGTTGACCTGATGAATAGAGTGTTCCTTCAGTTTCTAGATTTGTTTGTTATAGTTTTCATTGATAATATTTTGATTTATTCTAAGAGTGAGGAGGATCATGCCAATCACCTCTGAATTATTCTTCAGACCCTCAAAGATCATAAGTTGTATGTAATGTTTTCAAAGTAGGAATCCTGGCTTGATGCTACTGCTTTCCTGGGGCTTATTATGTCTAGTGACGGGATTAAGGTTGATCCCCAAAAGGTTGAGGTAGTGATAAAATGGCCCAGACCCACGACTCCAACTGATATTCGGAGCTTCTAGTGTTTAGTGGGATATTACAGAAGGTTCGTAGAGAATTTTTCTTCCATAGCTACTCCATTTACTAAGCAGACTCATAAAAAGGTGATGTTCGAGTCGTCTGACATGTGAGAATAGTTTTGAGATGTTGAAAGACAAGTTGACAATTGCTCCTGTTTTGATTTTTTCGAAAGGTGCATAGGGTTTTGTTGTATATTGTGATGCATCCCGAGTGGGACTTGGGTGTGTAATTATGCAGCATGGTAACGTGGTGGCTTATGCATCTAGGCAGTTGAAGGTACATGAGTAAAACTACCGAACCCATGAATTGGATTTAGTGGATGTCGTGTTTGTTCTAAAAAACTTGCGGCATTATCTTTATATGGTACATGTTGATGTATTTACTAACCACAAGAGTTTACAGTATGTTTTCTCGCAGAAAGAATTAAATATCTGTCAGAGGAGTTTGTTGGAACTTTTGAAGGATTATGACATGTGCCTGTACTATCATCTAGGCAAGGTAAATGTGGTAGCCGACACCCTCAGCAGGTTATCTATGGGCAGTCTTTCTCATGTTGAGGAAGGGAAGAGAGATATGGTTAGGTATATTCACCAACTTTCAAATCTAGGTGTACGACTCTTGGATTTTGAAGATGAAGGATTGGTTATTCATGAGATGGCTAAATATTTCCTTTGTGCAGAAGTTAAGGAGAAGCAGGCCGAAGATCCCATTTCGATGCAAATTAAAAACGATATGGGGAAATAGAAGTTGATGTCTTTTGAAATTGGTGGTGATGGGATTCTAAGATATCATGGTAAATTATATGTGCCAGATGTAGATGGTTCATGGAAAAGAATCGTCAATGAATATCACACTTAGAGGATGTTGTTCACCCAGGCTCTACTAAGATGTGCCATGATCTAAAATCTATATATTGGTGGAATAATATGAAATGTGATGTTGCTGACTTTGAGTCCAAGTGTTTGAATTGCCAACAAGTTAAAGTTAAACATTTAAGGCCAGGTGGTACTTCACAAGAGATAGCTTTGCCATTATGAAAGTGGGATATGATCACTATGGACTTTATCACGGGACTTTCGAGGTCTCGAAATTAGTATGATTCTATTTGGGTAATTGTTGATCGGCTGACAAACAACTCATTTTCTACCTGTGAAGACCAACTATTCGGGAGATGATTATACGAAGTTATAAATTGAGGATATAGTCCATTTGCATGGAGCACACATATCCATTATATCTGGCTGAGGTACGCAATTCTCTTTGCGGTTTTGGAGATCTTTTCAAAGGGGTTTAGGTACCCAAGTGCACCTAAGTATTGAATTTAACCCTCAGACTGATAGACAAGCTGAGCACACTATTCATACCATTGAGGATATGTTGAGGTCTTGTGCAATTGAGTTCAAAGGTAGCTGGGTAGATCACTTGCCATTTATAGAGTTTGCGTACAATAATAGCTACTATGCCAGTATTAAGATGGCTCTTTTTGATGCATTGTATGGGAGTGGATGTAGGTTAACAATAGGGTGGTATGAAATGGGGAGACACGGTTATTTGGGCCCGATCATGTTCATCTGGTAATGGAGGATGTAAAAATCATTAGAGATTGGCTTAAGACAGCTCAGAGTCGATAGAAGTCCTATGCTGATGTTAGAAGGAGGGATTTGGAATTTGAGGCTAGTGATTGTGTGTTTCTATATATCTCCCCTATGAAGGAAGTCATGCTATTCAGGAAGAAAGGTAAGCTAAGTCTTTCCTATATAGGGCCCTATCAAATTTTGAAAAAAATAGGTGGGGTTGCATACAAGTTAGAGTTGCCTGAAAATCTGGGTTCTGTTCATCCTGTATTTCACATATCCATGTTGAAGAAATCTATCGAAGACCATTCATTAGTAATTCCTATAGAAGAGATCAAAGTGACAGACTCCTTTTCTTATGAAGAAGAACCTATAGCAATCTTGGATCGCCAATTTAGGAAATTGAGGAGCAAGGAGATAACTTCGGTTAAAGTGTTGTTGAAAAATTAGAAAGTTGAAAAAGCAACTTGGGAATCAGAAGATGACATGAGAGATAGATACCCAGAATTATTTGATCCGATGAATGATGAAATAGAAGGTACAATCTTTGTCTTATTCATTTATGTCCTTAGTGTGCTTGATATCGTACTTATCTGTGTTTTGCATCATCATTGGGGAACGAGTGATCCCAAAGGGGGAATAATGTAGCACCCCGCAAAAATCATACATGTATTAGATTCTAGTAGCATGCTTATAGAGTAAAACTCAAAACTTTCTCTAAGTTTCAAAGGGAATTAGTATCTTTTTTTATGACCCAATCATTAATGAATTATTTCGCGACCTTTCCGACCTCTATTTATTGAATTTAATTTATTATTTTAGATTTTCTCTACGTACCAGCACATCTGTATTGACCCCCCACCTCACAGGTTCAGAGGCTCAATCTAGGGGTCTGGCTAAGTAGTAGAGTATCCGAAGAGAAGTGATTGAGCCTTCTTTGTTCCAGAAGGCCTATAATATCAGATTATGTTATTTATTTTATTTTTCTCTACTGGGGCACTTGTCCCAATTTTTAGACAGTTGTCATTTGATCATGTCGTAGAGGTTCCGTAGATTGTTGTAGATGTTGTTTAGTTGTTTTGGAATTTCATTTTTTATTGTTAAATTGAATTCAGAGTATAACCATATTTGCACATTAAATTGTATTTCCGCATCTTCTCTTATTATATGAATGTTGTCCAAGGCTACCAGATAGAGTAGGATGTCCGGGCCATCATGGTTCGGGATGTCCGTCATGGCCAGGCCCTAGTTCGGGTCATGAAAAGAAAATACAGGAATGAACCATCTCTTACCTCCGTAAAGTAGACACAAATATCATAACTACTCCTCTAAAACATATTTGAGGTCATAAAGGAGTCATACCTCTTATACAACAGCCTGGGAGAGTGTTTTAAGGCATAACGAGACTTTTTTAGCAAGCATACATAGTCCTCCTTTCCTGAGACTACAAAACCCTCTGGTTGTTGCACATAGATATCCTCCTCAAGTTCTCCATGTAAGAATGCAATTTTGACATCCAACTGCTCAAGATCAATATCATGCATGGTTACAATATCAAGCAAGGCTAGATTCGAACTATGCTTTACAACTGGATAAAACACATCTGTGAAATCAACACCTGGAACCTGACTGTTACCTGAATAAAACCTTTAGAAACAAGTCTTGCTTTGTACCTAGAATTTCCAACTCCAAATGTTGCTTCTTTTTTTTGGAATACCAACTTTCAACGGAAAACTTTCTTATATTGTGGCAATCTCACCAAATCCTATGTTTCATTCTTATGAAGTGATTCCATCTCCTCCTACATAGAAATCATCCATCGGCCAAAATCATCACAACTAACTGCCTCTGAGTGAGAAAAAGGTTTTTCACCGAAGTTAATACCATTCCTACACTCAATACATAAGCAATCAAATCATCTTCAGTATACTTCTAAGAAGGTCTAATATTTCTTCTAGGCCTGCCTTTAGCAATAGAATATTGTGGCGTCACTGGTGGTGAAAAAGAAATTGTACCACTCTCTATCTCCGAGCTTGACTAAGAAGAAGGCACTAATGTGGACTCTGCTCAAATTTGTAATTCAACGTGGGTAAATGACTTTTGCTAATATATGTTACTAAGCTCATCTGGAGGTTAAACACTAGATTCATAGGTATCCCGAACCATGGCAGTTTCATCAAACACAATATCCTTGATAATTATAACCTTTCTGCTTTCTGGACACCAAAGCTTATAACATTTAACACCATGCTTATAACCCATAAGCACTTGATAGATCTAGGTTCCAACATTTCATTATCAATATGAACATAGGCAGAATATCCAAATATCCTCAAATCTGAATAACTAGCAGGAGTACCAGAACATACCACTTATGGAATCTTTTTATCAATCACGACTAAGGGAGAACGGTTAATAAGAAGCCAAGTTGTGGAAGCAGCTTCAGCCCAAAAAGACTTGGGTAAACCAGTATTAGAGAGCATACAACGGACCTTCTCCATTATTGTCCTATTCATTCGTTCAGCCACACCATTCTATTTCGGAGCATGACGAATTATCAAGTGCCTCACAATTCCTTCTGACTTGCATAGAGCATTAAATTTATTTGAACAGAATTCTAGACCATTATCAGTCCGAAGGCATTTTACCTACTTTTCTTTTTTATTTTCAATCATAATCTTCCACTCCTTGAAAGTTGGAAACACATCATTCTTTTTCTTTATAAATAACATCCAAACTTTTCTGGAATAGTTATTAATAATAGTAAACAAGTAACTAGCATATCCTCTAGAAGGTACTCTAGCAGGACCCCAGAGATCGGAATGAATGTAATCAAGTGTGCCCTTTGTCGAGTGGATGACTTTAGTGGTTCTGACTCTCTTCTGCTTTTTGAATATGCATTGCTGACAAAACTCTAATTTGGTAATACTCTTCCCATCAAAAAGTCCTCTGCTGCTTCATTCAGCCATCCCGTTTTCACTCATTTGGCCCAGATGCATATGCCTAAGTTTTGCAATGTCACTTTCTTATAGAGATGAGGTAGAAATAGTTGAATTATCTTTAATAGTGGATCCTTGAAGGAAATTCAAATTTGTAGACTTGGTCTATTCCTTCATCACAATGAGAGCACTTTTAGTAACATTTAGGACTCCACCTTCACCAGTGTATCTATAATTGTTCGAATCAAGGGTACTCAAGGAAATAATATTTCTCTTTACGTCTGGGACATACTGCACGTCACCAAGTGTACTCACAACCCCATCAAACATCTTGATCCTAATTGTTCCAATACCAGATATCTTACAAGGTGGGTTATTTTCCATCAATAAAACACTATATGAAACGTGCAAACTTAATTAAGAGTCCAATCCTCACGGGGTTTGGAGTTACCACAAAAAACTACCAAGAGTTCTTCATCACTACCACCATTTTCAACAAAGGTGGCTTCACTGGACTTCTCTGGTTTGTTTCCCTTTGGTTTTGCAACTTCTTTTTTCTCTCTATTCTGTAACTTCCAACACTCGTATTTGATATGACCCTTTTTCTTGCAGTAATTAATAATTTTGTTTATATTTTTGGATTAAGACCTATTCCTATTATCACCCCCAAAATTCCTCTCACGAGTCCTTCCTCCTCAAATAATAAGACGATCTCCTTGAGTCTCCGATCGATTTGCAAGATGTTTTATCTTTTTCTTAGAGAATAATGCATCATAGACTTCATCAATCATCAAGGTATCATGACTATATAAAATCGTACCCCTGAAGGTCGTGTATGATGTAGGTAGCGAACACAATAAAAACAACCCTAGATTGTCCTTATTGTACTTAACCTCTAGAGTCCCTAAATCAGAGACGATTTCTTTAAAGCCAAATAGGTAATCTTTCAAAGATGAACCCTCAAACATATGATGGGAATAAAGTTGTTATTTGAGATTCAACTTTCTTGGTACGCTCTTTGTCATGCATAAATATTCTAGTTTCAACCACAACACAGCGGTTGTGGTCTTCTTCAAAACACCTGTTAAATCTGTTTGGATAAATGAAAGTGGATCTGAGATAGAGCCTTCTGATCCTTACGTCGTTTGTCCTTGTCCGTCCACTATGAAGGAATCTTCTAAAACCCTAATAAAGCATCTTCCAAATTCATCTGCGCGAGCATATACCGCATCTTAACCTTTCATAATAAAAATCTAGTGTTGCGATCCAACATCGGAATATCATACTTCATTGTTTCCATCCCCGAGAAAATAATCAAACATGCTCTAATACCATTTTCTTATGACTCGGACAGAATAAGCAAACCAGAAGTGAAAAGAAAAAATCAAGAGTAACACATAAGATTTACATGAAAACCCTAACGGAAAAAATAACGGGCAAAGGCAGAGGAGATTTCACTATAATGGAGAAAGAGTACAATGTGGAGAAGGATGAATAGTCTAAATAATCAAAATAGACCCACTAATTGCACTTATATAATAAATGCATACAAAAAAGTCCTTGGCCCAAAAATAGTAACGTCCATACCGCAGGACTTTCAGGGCCGGCTCAAGATAATTTGAGTCACAACTGTAACAAAAATAGATTTAAAACACAACAAAGATATAGCGTATACCTGTGTAAGGATGCTAAAAAGATATCATATGAAAGAAGAAGTATCCTTTTTGATACGGCTCCCCTCGATTGTCTTCTATTGTTTTGCCTTTGACATCCCTCGAAGATTAATTTAGAGAGTGGGCTGGGGTTAAGCTCTATGGCATGAAGTGCAACATGAACATTCTATTAGGATTAGTGTAAGAACTATTTCTAATATTTGTCAGCATATAAGATACTTATATATGATCCACATATATAACATAAACTTTTTGCGTAATTAATGTAAAAAGTAAGTCCATGAATAGGTGAAAGAAAAGAGAAAATTCAAATAATGTAAGTATGCTTCAATGCATTTTTTGTGCGGCGCACCTAAAATTGGCCCCAAACTAGCTAAATATTTTTTTGATTTCCAGTATAGTCGGTATCATCAATATCAATCACAATAAGAAAAAATGTTTAGACTTGTTATCCAGGAACATGTTTAGAAATATTCCAATGAGACGAACATATGAGTTTTCCACTAGGTATTTGACCAAGTAGGGTTTTCCAGTTCCTATAAAACTTATCATTAAAATACCTTTAGAGGGGGGAGTGAAAATGGTTTTCCATGAAATGGGAAATTAAAACTACTTGATATTCTATAGTCATATTAAAGTCCAACTAAATTTGTATTTGAGTTGGAAGTTCCTACATTAACGAGTAAACTGGTTACTAACAAAGATGACTTCATATTAGAGTTGTCAATCCGAGCTGGCTTAGTCCATCCTAACTTTGGAATTTGATGAAGGACTGATCCGTAAAGATTATGGGCCAGAAAATAGCAAGCCCAACCCATCATTTTGTGGGTTTTAGGCTGCGACGTGTGAGCTGACTTATTAAAATATTACTATAATTTAAAAATAAGGTGATGGTTGTCGACTATCAAGAGTAAAAGCAAGTAAATATTAAACAGTGATTCATAAAAATTTAGGATTTTGCATTTTGATTATTTACAATATTTAAATTTTAATATATAAATTTTTGGACTTTGTAATATTATTAAATGATGGTTTAAGAGGACTTCGAGTTAGGGTTCTCCTATAATCTTGATATTTTTAGTAATTTATTTTATTTTTATTTTTAATTACTTTTTATTTGACCTACAAATCAATCCAATCCACTACTCAAGCCTCATAGACCTGTGGGCTTATATGAACCATGCTAAAAAGTCCTTAAATGGGATTAAAACCTTTTAGCTTAATCTTATCAAATTCCAAGTTGAATTGGACTAGCTTGACAGTAGGTTTAGCCCACGGTAAACCCTAAAACTCATATCCAAAAATGCCTAGTGAAGCATTTTATGCTAAAACTCACAACATTTGAAGGAACCCATGGACCAAGTGGTGGAGGAAGACAAGAAGTTGAAAAAATGATGAAAGAGTTTGAAGAAACATACAAACTAACCCAACAACACATCAAATACATAAATGAATATGGAAACCCAAGAACAACAATTGCAGAAGAGAAAAATTCACTGTCAATATTGATATATATATATATATATATATATATATACTAGTTATCCAAATGAATTCTCAGAAAAAACACTAGTCTTAACATTGTACTTTTACTATTATACGTACTGACTGGTGATCTTGAGGGCCAAGTCCATGCTCATAGCTTGAAGGAGCGAATGGGAAATGCCTCATTCCTAAATTTCCTTGTCTCTGGCGAAGGATGGATTCTATTGTAAGTTATGTTTGGTTTGGATTTATCTGTGACTAACATTTGATACTCTTGTATAAATTCATTTTATTTCTAGCTAGGAGGATTAAAAGCACGACACTTGACTAATTAATGTAAATATACTATTTGAGATACCTATTATCTAGTTTTATAAATGTTTGCAATCAAATAATGTCATCACACTAAAGGAAAAAAATAAAGGCTAATGATTGAATTAAGACTCTTATATATAATATTCTAACTGGACTCTACAATCTCGAAAAAAAATAAAGGCTAATGATTGAATTAAGACTCTTATATATAATATTTTTCTCCTTTGTTAATCCATTACTTGTCCACTTTATGAGTGAGATCCCAGTAGGTCTTAGGTATAATAGCTTTGATCTAAATGACAATGTTTATGAGATTCAATCATCAAACCATGAAGGCTGCTATTAAAATTGCCGGAATGCAGCAAAAGGCCTTAGTGGCTGTGGAGAAAATGGAGAAGAGGAGTTCTAGGTATGCTAAGCCTATTACCATCCCATTCAATACTAATGTCAATGAAACGGTTATACCACATACAAGTAAGGCCAGAACTTGCATGCCAATCCTCATAGGATGAGCTAAGAGGTCGTTGAGTACAGAAGGACCAACCAGTTGTATTACAAGTGTAGAGAAAAGTGAAGTCCTTGCCATCAGTGTAGTTTAAGTAATTCAATTGCATCATTGGTTAAACTGGGTAGATGATAGAGAACATGTAGGATGCGACAGAGCCAATACATAAACCTTGAAATAACAAGATGTACAAGAGGTGGTTTGTTTTAGGGCCTTATCTTGTCTTTTCAATTATCATTGGGGACTCTTGATTGCCAGCAAAGCTATGGTCTAATAGCTAATGAAGTGTGTGAAAATCTATAGAAACAAGGGTCCAACAATATTTGAAAATCTATATCTTTGGCTCTTTGTTATCGTTTTGGCCTCGAAAAACCCTTACATTAGCCTAAAATCTTTATTAATTACAAAAGTGAGCAAGACTAATCTATAAATGAGTGATGACCCTATATGTTAAAAGGAATGATTTTTTACAATTATTTGTTATACAACAACATACCCGTTTATTCTCGCAAATAGGGGTCTGGGGACGGTAATGTGTACGATGTTCATACTACTACCTTAGATGAAGTAGAGCAGTTGTTTTCAATAGACCCCCGACTATAACAGTATAACAAACAAAATCATATAATAGCACACAACAAAATGTGATACCACATTGCTAGCTAATATAGGAAACAAGACAACCAAAAGATCAGCTGTTGAAATAATTAAAAAACATCCCAAGTTTAATTAAACTCTAAATCAACAAAAGCAAAGAAAAGAAGAAAAAAACACTTAATGCATAACCCCAAAAAAATTAGAATAAACTAAAAGAAAATAAAGTCATCTATGAATATCTGTATGCACCTTAATACTCTAATGCTCAAATAATTCCAAAATTAATTTATAAAAATATTCCACAAAAACTGCAAAAAGAAACGAGTGTTCAAGAAATGCAACAACAATCAATTCCCTCCGATTCCATCCTGATAGATCGTTTCACCATGCTCTGTATTTGTTATGTCATGATCCACCCTTACTGTCGCAATTATTACTGTAGCAATACCTTAAAAAGGTTACCCTCTACATCGACGCAAGCACCCCCATGACCATACTCAAACCACCCAACTCCATCTTCAATTTCACTAATAGTAATAGCGATCATTTTTTCCAAGGACTACACATCAATGCATATATTGAATCTGATAGATTTTTCATTGCTTTGTCGATATCACAAGTGTCTTCTCAAATCTATGACCTTTGTCGAAAGCTCCCTCATCTCCCAAATGTGGGGCTTCTCAGCTTGAATTTGAATTTAATTGGACTTTAATTTGCGTATGGGATATAGAGTGGGAAATTAAAATAAAGTTATTTAGATAATTTGGAGCCAATTTGGGGTGAGTAACACAAAAAATACATTGACACATATTGGACAGTTATCGTCCAACATAGATCAGTCTTCTGGACCTAAAGAAATTTATAGTACTTTTTCTTTGAATGCGTATTGAACATACCTCGATGTAACATTATGTGTGCTGATCACATAAGAGAGTTCATGAGTCCCAACTTTCTAGACGTACATTTGTAGCATAAGTTTAGAATTCTATTTTTCAAAATAGAAATTAGAAGTGTGAGATAGCATTCTACTAATTATTAACTTTAGCTAGTTAAAGTTCTCTATTTCTATTTATTAAAATAAAATCTACCTAAATTTCTTATGTAATTTTGTTAAAGGTAGTTATGAATTAATTATAATAAATAAAGTACTTGCGGCAAAATTCATTGAATACAACATCAGAACGTCTACAAATAAAGTACTTGCAGCAAACTTTATGGACTTACTATTCTACATTAAGGTAAGAGTGTAGATATGTTGATCATTTATAAATATCTTCCCAACGACCAATGATACAAATATATGTTATGATAAACCCTAATAGAATGACAGGTTACTGACTAAGGGGAGGCTAGTGAAGTTGAAAATACATGTTGATAATCCAAATTGTTGTTTATGCAACTCAAATGTGAAGGAGACTGCACAACATTTATTTGTGGAATGCACCTGGTTCAATACAGTGCGAAATTCCTTATTGGATTCAATGGACATTGCGCTTCAGAGAGGCAATGTGAATCAGGTTTTAGCACAAATTTGAGGGAAATGTTTGGCATCCATTCAATTGGAGGTTGTTGCTACTATATGGATTGCATTGGTTTATCACACTTGGAGGGCGCGTAATTGGAAAATATTTAAAAGACAAACTGTAGATACGCTTTGTAGAGGCGTGGGTGACTAAAGGGCTCTTAGGATGTACAACTGATGACTTTTTATTTGTCTATGGTAATGATTTACAATGTTACCAAAAAAAAGAATGATATTTGTTCTTGCAACCCAGTATTTGATCCCGAGCCACTCTCTATATTGGTCTTAAAATATGATGTGACAAGTAAAATTTAAAAAGATAATAAGGGGAACTGTATCAAAGATGATAGATCTATTCTTCCTGATGATATCATTTTCACTATCCTTATAAAGTAAATGTTATATCTTTGTTACATTTTAAATGTGTTTCAAAATCATGGAATGATATGATTTCCGAGGTTATATTAACAAAAGCTCATTGTGATGAATAGAAAGCGTTAGGAAGTGAAAAACTTTTGTTACAAAAAATATTGGCGGATTCGAATTTATACATTTAAACAATTTTAATGAAGTTATCATATATAAACAATAATTTCCTCTTAAAGAATTCCTAGGAGCTCATGTCTTAGGCTCACATAATGGTTTGGCAATATTGAAGAAACCTAAGGCTTACAAGAAATTTGTTTTGTGGAATCCATAATCTGGACAATACTACACTCTTGAGTGTCCATATATGAAACCTCATGAACACATATTTTCTTGTGCTTATGGTATGTGTCATGATTCTATCACTGTTAAGCCATAAGCACAAAAAAATGTGTATTCTTTAGGTTTCATATATGGACACTCAAGAATGTGGTGGTGTCCGGATGGTGGATTCCACAAAACGAACTTCTTATAAGCCTTAGGTTTTTCTGTAATACTAAGTCATCATATGAGCACAGGATTTGAGCACCTATGGATTCTGTGAGTGGGAATTGTCGTTTATCTATGATAACGTCATTGAGGTTGTGTAAATATAAAAATTCAAACTCTCCCGTATTTTTTTGTAACACTTGCTTTTCACATCCTATCTCTTTGGATCAATCACAGTGGGCTTTTGTGAAAGTAATGTCGAAATCATAGCATTCCATGACTTTGAAACACTCTTAAAGTGTATCAAAGATGTAGTGTTTACCTTTATGAGGATGTTGAAAAAGATATCAAATGGAAGAACACGTGTATCCTTTTGAGAACGGAGTTCCTCGATTTTCTTTTGTGATTTCATTTTTGACATTATTATTGAAGAGTGATGAAGAAAATGAATTGTCACGACCTGAGCCTAGGCCCTAGCCGTGACGAGCATCCCAAACCATGAAGGCCCGGAACACCCATTCTCTATCTGGTTATCATGCACAACATTTGTAATCATAATAAAATGCGGAATTGAAACTGAGTACGGAAAACATGGTCAAGTTCTGCAACATTTCTGAATAATACTATCTGACGTCAGTCTGCGAAATCTCTACTAAGAACACAAACATCTGTCTGAAAAGAAACTGGGACAAGGCCCCCAGTAAACCAAAAACACAATAAATAAGAAAATGTCTGACATAATTAGTCCTTCCGAATAATAGAAGGCTCACCATTGTGAGATCAAGTCTGCAAACCCGAGAATGTCTACTGTGTAGCTGGACCCCTAGACTGTGCCTCGAAACCTGGAAGGAGGGGGGGTCAGCACAAAAATACTGGCACGTGAAGCAATCCAAAATTAGTATAATGGAACATACATATGTATATATATATATATATAATTTTTCATTAAGACATCATGCATAAAACTGTTTCTGAAAAATTCATGGGCACTTTCTGAAAACATATAACCTATCTGTTCATTTCAAATCATGATCTGTGTTTTACTTCTGAGTTAGGTGGTATTCCCCTACAAGTATGATATTCCACGGGCTGTATCGAATCCGCCATTGACTCGGTGGGGAAGCCCCCAACCCAAGTGTGCCGCAAGGGTTGGAGTGTCTGAGTCTGATACGCCACAGGACATTTAAGTCAGCGCATAATAGTTTACCCGGGTCAGCAAACCACGGTTTTAGGCAATGAGTCGCTTGAACTTAAGCCCTCTTCGGGGAACCACCTAACATCTCTGTATGTCCATTTTTAACCTTTTTTGTACATGCAACAATCTAAATGTCTAAAATCATGAAAGTCTGAAATGTTTGTTAGTCTGAGTCTGATATGACATTAGTCTGAATTGGTATCGTCATACCAAGACATTGCAAGTCATGATTTTTCTGAGCCATAATGTATTAAGCAAGAGCTTTCATTCGAAACATAGTTTAGACCACCAAAACATGTAACTGATGTAAAGGATTTCATATTCCGAAACATAAAGTTCAATTCATGCAGAAATTTCATCAAACATCTGGTGGTCAAATTTCTTTAGCAAGTTCATGTATTCAAAATTGAAACACATTCATTCATAAATGTATATAAACTGTCAAATCACTTTGGAGATGGTCAACAGACCAAAACAATGATGTTAAAACATCTTATATATAAATATATATACATAATTTAAAACCCCATTCTAAAACATGATTTTTCTATGCCCATGAGAATTTGGGAAAAACCCCGCGTAACTTGTTCTCCACGAATTTTGGGTGTCTATAGAAGCCTACATAAAGAGGATTCCAAATCTGTAATTTGTTTCACGAACCCGCGGTTAAATCTTGAGTTGCTTGGGTTTTAATGTTGAAACCCTAGGGAGAGTTCTTGAGCAAATTTGAAGAATATAATAATATTTTGGCTCTTTAGGGATTAAATCCCGTGTTTAAGCTTATAGGAGAATGAGTATTTACGGAAATGCCATTAAAAATCTGGATGGACTAAACATTTTGGCCGGGCGCGATCCAGCAGGCGGCGCGGGCTATTCACACGCTGCCACTAGATCGAAATCCAAACGAGGCCTTAGGCTCATCCAAAAATTCTGAATTTTCTCCGAGACGTACTACAACCTTGCCCTATCGTAACGCAACAAAAAAAATCCAAAAATGAAGGTCGGGAAGGTCGAGAAGTTGTATCCCGAAGGTTGCCAGCTAAGAATGAGTCTAAGTCATTTCAACACTTAGAAGAATTTAAAACTTATGTCTAAAGCTCAGAATTTACAGTCTAAAACATGCATGACTTTTACGAGGCGTTACATGAATTGAGGTCAAGTTTGACGGTGCAAGAACAAATGGGCACACTGCAATATATTTATATCATCTGGAGTCATGCAAAATATTTAAGTCTCTTACCTTAAGTTAGAAAAGTAAATCTACAATGGAAATTTAGTAAGTATTTCTTGTTTGTACTAAGAGGATAAAAAATAATGTTAAATAAATAATAAGTAGTTAATGAAGTGTTAGAAATTTCATATTTACAAACACACAATGCTTTTTAAATTAGTGAATACAATAGGGCGGTGTGTTAATTGCTTTGGTTCTGGTTTAATGTATGGACAATGTTTATTTGTTTTATTTATTTGAATTATTAATTTAAATAAAAATTATTTTATAAGCGAAAAATATAATTGGTATCACTACAAGTTTACTCTTATATAATAGAAGCTGAATTAGTGAAACTTGCTGGAAAGTAATCAATCAAAAATATTGAACCAAACAAAATTTTATATTCAATTTGAATGACATTTTCCCTAATTGAACAATACAAAATTAAATCAATACCCCTATATTCTAAGAATAAAAATCATAATTCTTATTATAGATTAAATTCAACTAAAAGTTACTATGTTTAACTAATATCACTTCCAAATCGGAACTTTAATCTCAGTAATATTATGTGAATTTCTTCGCGAATACTTTTTTTATTTGAATAAAATCATAATTATTTTAAAGAAATCACATAAGAAATTTATCAAAATTTTAAAAAATGCTTTTTAAAAAATAATTTTAATAATTATAAATTTTCCTATATCCCAAAGATTGCACTATGTTACGATAATTGTTCAATATGCATCCAAGCACTTTTAGTTTGGCTCGCCCTGAAATTATCCCAAATTGTTGCTTTTTTTTTATTTTTCACTCGAGGAAATTATGCCTAGTACTCCCCAAAGTGAGTGGTTTGAATTTTTGTTCCCCAAATACTCAATTTTTAATTTTGGTCCCCAAAGTGTATGGTCTTGATGAGTTTTTTGTTCCTGCTTTAACGTTTTTAAAAAGACAAAATTTTTTGGTTAATTGCGCAGGTTTATCCTCTTGAAATGTCATGAAAGTTTGTCTTATGAGTAACATATCTAAGTTCAAACTTTTGCCTATAAGGTAGAATTTCTAGTTAATTTCTAACTTTTGCCCAGTTAGTCAATTATGTAATTTCATTATCATGAAATGATATGAATACTTGTCTCATGGAAAAGAGTTAAAACGTCTTCTTACGGACAAAATTTTACATCCTACTTGTTCTCTATCATCTCCACAATTTCACCAATGATGCAATTCCTTGCTTAAGTCAACACTGATGGCTAGGACTTCACTTCTCTCCACACTTGTATGAGTTGTGCCACCTTCACCAATGATGCAATTTGTTGCTTAAATCAACACCGATGGCCAGGACTTCACTTCTCTCCACACTTGTATGAGTTGTACCACAATTGATTGGCCCTTGTGTAGTCAAAGACCTCTTGGCTCACTATGTGAGGATTAGCCCTGTTAGTGCTAGTGAGGAATTTGGATCCATTTTATTCCAAATGTATAAGAGCAATGTGAGGAATTTAGAATTTTTTTTGTTCCGAAAGTTTATTAGGAAATAGGGATGAATTTTAGTTTTCTTGCTTTCATATGATCAAGTCAAAAAAATATCTGCACACCCCTTTTCCGTACTCCAAAAGAAAGAATTCATTTTAAGTTTTGAAAGGATTTTATTATGAAAGTGACAAAAGAAGATTTGTTTCGAAAATGACTTTTTATATTCAAAACTCAGAGTTGACACTTGGTGTAAATTAGGTGTTCCAACTCACCCTTGAAAATCCTTTTTCAAAATCAGATTTGACTCTTTAAAACTGATCCGCGAACAGAGATTCCGGCTAAGGAATTGTGTTGACCGACGGGAAGGTGTTAGGCACCCCTTGATCATGTGGTTCGACCAAGATGGCTTGGTAGAGTGCATCGGCTAACTTTGACACCACGAGGGTATAAACCACACAAAACATGTAAAACAATTAATCAAGCAAACAAGATAGCACAATCTAAAATTTAGTATCCAGTCCAATTATACAGTCCAAAAAAAAAAATGCGTAAAAATAAATCCTACACTAAATTAATTCTAGACTAATGCTCTACCCGACGCCTCGGGCCTTCATCACGAACTTCCTCCGGGTACATGATACCTCGGGGCATTCACTAGTGAATAAATATATACAGATACTTCGAGGCATTTCTCGGCCAAATTATACAATTGATTCAAAAGTGATAAAACAAAACAATTCCAACAAATATTTCAAACATTCCAACAATCCACAAATTCTAAATTTTACCTACCCGAGCCTAGTGCTTGCCTACCTGCTCGATGACATATCACGTTCAACATCAACAATGAATCAAAATACTATAATATTTACTTTTATCTATTTTCGATTCTCATTCTCCAAATAATTAATTTTAATCCTCCATGAGATATTATTTCGTCACACACCTTATAATTAATCCATAATCAATGAAATCAAACACCAAATCAAAACAAACAATAATTCACATCACCACGGATCAACCAACACTCCCGATTCAATTCAAAGCATAGAACACGACAAATAACGAATTAAAGAAGAAAAGGAAAAGAATTAGACCTCGATTCGAAGGTTTTGAAATTCAATAATGCTTCAACGAAAGGACAGAAACCATGCCGAAGAACCTTGAAATAAACCTCAACAAAGGACTCACCAACTCCGTACTAACTCAACCACAAGAATATTCACGAAATGCAATCTGAACAGCAATTCACGAGCATGAATAAACTAACCCGAGAATCACAAATCACAACAAAAACTGAAGAACCCATATTCCTGTAGCTCCGACAATCTCGGCCGATAACTAGAATGATGAAAAAAGTTAGAATCCGGCGACCTTAACGTTCTCCGGCGGAATATCGTCTAAAAACAAGAAAACTGAAAAGATTTTTGGGGATTTTGAGGGCTGGAGGTCGCTGTTTCATATTTCCAGAGCTCCGACACGCTCAAAAACGACGAGAACCAACGAGAACGGATCGGATCTCAACTTCTCTCAGGCAAAACTTGCCGGAGCAGTACCCCTTTTCCGATTCTATCCTTCCCTCGGATCTCTGCTTTCTCTCTACCTCTCTCAATTGATCTCTCTCCATTTCTTTCTAACTCACAATTTCCTTTTCCAATCTATCTCCCGTCTCCCATTTCTCCATTCTATTGTGTGTTGTATGTTTTGTGTTTGTTCATTTCCGGCCAGCTCTGTGTGGATTCGTGTGTGTGATGAGAATTTTAGTGAATGTGTATATCATTTGATGGTGGGTATTATGTGTGATATGTGTGATATGTGTGAAAATGGAGAGAATGTTGTTTGTGTTCATGTGAGTGATGTTCTCTGTGGTTTTTGGTGAGTGATAGTGTGTATATATGCGTGTATGCTCTGTGTGAGAAGAAGAAGAAGCAAAAATCCGTCCCTTTATTCTGTTTGTGAAGTATTATTATATTGTGAGTGTAATTCAATTCCAGTGAGGTGAGGGTGGGGTCGTGAGGTGAGGGTGGGATCATGAGGTAGGGTAGGTGGGGTTGAGGTAGGGTAGGTGAGGTGTAAGGATAAATTTTGTTAGGATAGGATCAAAACAAGATAAAATTTGTAAAGGGTTGTTATTTTTGTCATTTTATGTAGGGTATAATCACGTGGGTAAGGGTGTATGATAAAGTGAGGTAAAAATGAATAAAATTGGATTTGGGAGGGACAAAATTAGCTGTCTACAATATTGAGTCTTGGAAAACCCAAATCTTATGGTAGCTACAATAAATGCAATTTCCTTCTGTTAGATATCATGATATAAGAGTACAACAACAAATTTGCCTGCATTCCAAACTAGTTGGTCTAGCTATGTGTATCCTCTAAATTTATTGTTCAGAATTTGTATCTGTTTCATCCTCGTACTGTGTAGACAAGGACTATAAAGAAGAAGAGATTTTTGGTGTGAAAGGTTGGTTCAAAATAGGGAAGATTTTAATTTGTCTTGTATTTTAGGTTTGTTTTAAAACTTGTTGATACATTATAGACCTTGATGAAAATGGTTTTGCTTGCCTGGATGACTATATAGATGGAATTGGCTTGTCGTTAACTTAGTAGTGACATTCTAATTGACAACTCAGAATACTATAAATAGATCAGAGGAGAGGCTACTAATGTTGATTGTAGAATCCTTGTTTGTCATTCAGGTCTTTGCCTTATGGTTAACTTGTCATGGCAGACAGAGAATCGAGGATGTGCTCTTAAAGTGGGGCATGCCAATCAATGGAGATTGTGTCGTCTGTGGAAGTAAACCTGAAAGTTTGCCGCATCTATTCATTGAGTGTATATAGACGAATGAAGTCTGGGTGTACTAAACTGGTTGCAATAGTACAGAACCATCTTAATATGGGATCAAGAGTAATTGGATCAAGCTTTGCAGCTGTTGTGCATGGAATCTAGGGAAAGAAAACACTAGACTTTTCAGCAGAATAAGTAGGAACAAACAGTGATACATGAGTTGAGGAAAACATTATGCATACGAGTTCGGAGAAACATTAAACCTTTTACACATATTCCGTCTTTATAGATTTGTACGGGTGCTAGTTTTGTTAGTTTGTATGAGATTGTGGTTTATTGAGATGAGAAACTAGTCTTGGTTGGCTCTGGCTTTGTAAATTCTTACTGGTGTTTAAAAAATGAGTTTAATTTGGTCTCTCTAAATCATTAGTCTCTTAGTAATAAAACTATACTAAATCATTAGTCTCATTAGTGTCCGAGTTTAATTTATATCAGAAATGTCTCTACTGATGGTCAACATATCATCCACATGTAAACACACAATGACTTGGTGATTTGGAGTGTCTTTAATATAAAGACTTTTATCACATTCATTAATATTAAGCCCATTTGGAAACATGGTTTGGTCAAACTTTGCATGTTATTGTTTAGGTGCGTGGTTTAGTCCATAAAGTGATTTAACAAGTTTACACACCTTATTTTCTTTTTCTGGAACCACAAAACCCTCAGGCTATTTCATGTAAATTTCTTCTTCCAATTCTCCATTTAGGAATTCTATTTCACATCCATTTGATGAATTTCAAGACCATATACCGCCGCCAAGGAAATTAACATTTGAACCAATGTTTTCCTTGTTTCTGGCTAGTATATTTAAAAGTAATCAAGGCCTTCTTTCTGTTTGAATTCTTTTACTACAATTCTTACCTTGTATTTGTCAATAGTACCATCCGTTTTCATTTTTCTTTTGAAGATCCATTTAGAACCTAAAGGTTTATTTCCTGGAGGAAGATCAACCAAATCCCATGTATGGTTGCTTAAGATTGAATCAATCTCATTATGGACTACCTCTTTCCAAAAGAGGAATCTGAAGATGTCAACCCCTCTATAAATGTTTGAGGCTCATTTTCTATGAGAAATGTTATAAAATTCGATACAAATGAAGTTGATGTTATTTGACTTGTACTATGCTTAGGATTCTCATTATTATGTACATTCTCAATTGGTTCATCTCGAGGTCGTTTAGACCCCCCACTAGACTATTCATCTCTAGTTTTATACGAATAAATGTTTTCAAAGAATTCAACATTATTTGATTCAATTACCATATTTTCATTAATATCCAAATATTCGGATTTATGAACTAAAAACTGACATGCTTTACTACTTTTAGTATATCCTATGAACACGCAGTCCACCATCTTTGGTTCTATCTTAACCCTTTTAGGCATTAGGATCTTGGACCTTCGCTAGACACCCCCACACTTTAAAATATTTCAAGTTGGGTTTTCTTCCTTTCCATTTTTCATAAGGAATTGATTGTGTCTTACTATGGGGAACTCTATTGATTATTCGATTGTCTGTAAGGATAGCCTCCCCCCACAAGCTTTGCGGTAAACATGAACTTATAAGTAAGGCATTCATTATTTCCTTTAAAGTTTAGTTTTTTATTTTTGCAATTCCATTAGATTGAGGTGAATAAAAGTCTGTAGTTTGATGGACAATTCCATTCTCTATACATATTTTGAAGAAGGGAAATTCATATTCTCTGCCCCTATCACTTCTTATATTTTTTATCTTTTTCTCTAACTGATTTTCAACTTCAGTTTTGTATTGCCTAAATGCATCTATTGCTTCATTCTTACTATTTAGCAAAAATACATAACAATATATAGTGCAATCATAAATAAAGTTATGAAATACTTTTTCCCACCACGTTGTGGTGTTGACTTCATATCACAAATGTCAGTGTGAATTAAGTCTAAGGGATTGGAATTTCTTTCAACGGACTTATACGGATACTTAGCATACTTCTACACAAGTTTAACACTTTTATTTATTGCACTCAAAGTTTAGTAAAACTTCTAAGTTAATCAGTTTTCATAATATTTTGTAATTAACATGGCCTAATCGTTCATGCCACAAATTCTAAGACTCAAGCAAGTAAGAAGAAATTGAAATTTTATTGATTCAATATTCATTACATTTATTTTGTATAGGCCCTCATTGAGGTATTCTTTTCTTATATACACTTATCCTTTACTAAGTACTATTTTTCTGAATACAAATACATATTTGAATATATTTTTTTCTAGAAGTAAAACTCAAATCAAGTTCTTCCGTAACTCGGAAACATACAAGACATTGTTAAGTGTCAACACTTTCCCAGAAGCCATCTTCAAGCACACTTTTCATGTTCCTTCAGTAGTGGAGTTTTCCATGTAGATCTTTTCTTCTACTTGATGTGGAGTGAACTTTAAAAAAACTCCTTATTAGCACAAACATGGCGGGTGGAACTAGAATCCATCCATCATTTATGAGGATTTCCCACCAATTTGAATTCGGAAAGCATAGCACACTGATCATCCTTTTCTTTCTTAGACTCAGCTAGATTTGCTTGGTCTTTCTTCTTACTTTTCTTTGGGGAACGACAATCCGTACACTTTTGGCCAATCTATCCACAGTTGAAGAACTTTCCCGTGAATTTCTTCTAGGGTTGATTGCTTTCATTTCAAGATTTCTTTCGATTTTTACAGTTATTTTGGTCATCTTCTATAATGCTTGCTCCATTAATTGTAGAATTGCCTGTTGAACTTCTTTCCACAACCTTATTATCTTCTTCAATATGTAGTCGTACAATCAGATCTTCGAGTGGTATCTCCTAACATTTGAGTTTCAAATAGTTCTTGAAGTTTTTGCATATAGGTGGTAGCTTCTTTATTATTTCTACTACTTTAAATGCTTCATTCACAATCAAACCTACAACAAAGGTTATGTTAATACTAAGAACATGTCTTAAATCGTTCAACAAAGGTATTTGTTAAAATCATACCATCCGCAAGGAGATCATGGATGATCACTTGCAGTTCCTGCACTTGGGAAACAACAGATTTGTTGTCTATCATTTTATACTTCAGGAATACTGCAAAAAAAACTTTTTAGTTCTTGCATCCTCAATCTTATAATTCCTTTCTAGCGCTCTCCATAACTCGTTTGTTTTCTTTGTTCCACTATACACATTATAGAGATCATCTTGGAGACCACTCAAGATCTAGTTCCTGCAAAGGAAATCTGAGTGTTTCCATGCCTCTACTATCACAAATTGCTCTTATTCAGAGGTTTCTTCAGCCACTTCCAGAGCTTCCTAAAATGTGAACCTTTGGAGAAAAAGTGTGGTAACGTGGAAGAACATTTTCTGCTACCACCTCTTCAAGTCAATACACACGAACTTTTCAAGTTTCTCCACTCGTGCCATTGCCAGCGGAGAATTCCATCAATTTCTTTGTTCATTTAACTCAACTGAGGCAACATTATTCTCTTCCCTAAAAAACAACACCATTTTTATAATTTTGAATCATTAATAAACATAGTCATACAAACACTCATTAATTCCCACATTTTTTCATATATGGATATTGGTGACGTGTTTCCTCCATTTTTGGCAGCGATTGTGAATTTATTAGTTATTTCTGAAAGATATTCATTGGATTTTTTTAGGAACATTAGATTTTCGGTGTCATTGAGCTTCAGTGATGTTGTAATCTGGTTATTTTCATTGGATTTTGTAATACCCCACACTCTTTCTATCTCAAATCGATCCCTAAAATGTTAAAGATTATATTAAAAAATGAATACCTTTTATTTCGTGTGTTATTTTCAAGATTTCTACATTCAATTGTGTCAGAAATTGAATAAGCTTTCCATCGATACCAAATTCTCACAAATCCAACACTTGATTGAGAAGTCAGAGCATTTTTAAATTGACTGTGTGCCACCTGGACTCTCAGCGCATCGCAGAGAAGGAAAAATTAGCAATCGTCAATTCCAGTAGACCTCCATGATATTTGTGCATCGTGTAGTGGTCCATTTTCCCATATGTCATAATCCAATAGTCCAATTCAATCTTACCACATCACGTTGGTGGCCAAACTGACAAAACTATAGGGCACCGGGATCGTGGCGCATCGCGTTGCATGCCCAATTCCCAATTGTCAATTTCCAGTGATCCACCGCAATAGTGGCACTTTTCGGTGGCCACTCAGCTCAAAAAAATGTCATGTTTTCAGTTCTGTTTAAAAGTTTTAAAGGGGTATTTTGGTAAATCCCCAAGGCCCCACACAAGATTTAACACATTCCAAGGCACTTTATGCTTATTTCACTTACTATCTCTCAAAACAAAACCTTAGATCCTCAAAGTCTCCCCAAGAAATCCAAATTCCTCCATTAATTCTCCAAGGAAACTCAAGATTAAGGATTCCCAATACAAGAACTCTAAGGATTCATCTTCAAAAGCGCAATAGAAATCCAATATTTAAGCTTTTCATCTAAGATCATCAATTAAGGTATGTGGGTTCTTCAATAAGTATAATCCTTTCATCCTTGTGCTCAAATTTTATTTTAATTACAAATTTAGTGAATTTTATGTGATTTTCCCTTAAATTGAAGTTAGGGTTTATACCCATTTTTGTTATTTACAAGCTTATGATGTTTCGAATGATTTAGAAGTTGAATCACATGATTATGTTCATATTTTCATGCATAATGCAGAAATTTCCAGATTTTGAATGAATTTGTCAATGTTGACATTATCAAGCATGAGCAATTTGATGTTTTAAAATGAGATTTATGCATGGGGTATTATCCCAACATTGAATAGTATAACTTCATAAAAGAAGGTTCTTTAAACATCTTATGAGGAGATTTTTTTTAGTTTTCAGAAAAAGCTTTAATCTTTTGATCATCGATTTATCTATGAAATCCTCTTTACAGAATTTAGATCAGTTGTATTTCCATATTTAATTAGATAAAATCATTTTTGGCTTCATAATGAACAATTATACTAGTTCAAAGTGGATTTCCAATAGAATGAGCATAAAGACTAAAAAGGGAGTAGTACTTAGCACCGAGTGGGAAGTGTGGGAATAGCCTGCCCTATCTTCCACAGAACTACGAGCCAATGTAGGTACTAATTGAGATTATTCTCATTTCTATATGAATGATGGATTTAGTTTGTGATCGATCTCATGGAAAGTAGGTTATACTCCCTGGCAAAGTATGACTCCTCTCCCCAACGTGAGGATTCCTCCTTAGGGGGACAAGAATGTCGGACTCCATGAATGCTCACATGGTTTATGTCAGTTAAGAGAACCTCCTTGCTAGTAAAATTAAATAAACAGTTTTGAGTATTTCCTTACTAGTAAATTAAATCTTTGAAAGAATTCCCTTTAAATAAAGTATTTTTCCATGTTGAATGAGTTTTCAGATTTCACTTAGCCTATATGATTTGAGAATAGAACAGAAATACAGATTTTAGAACTAAGTTTTATGACTCACAAGATTTATATTATATGTTTTTTAATATTCGAGATTTATGATCTTCAAATTTCAGATTACTAAAGCCTATCTGAGTCATTTACATGTACCATGCATGATTTTATAAAATGTGATGATAGTGTTTTACTATGCATTCACCCCATATACTCAGTACATCCTTAAAGTACTGATCCACATATACGTCAATGTGCTACATTGTCTCATAATATAGGTACAAGTCGTGGTATATACAGTCAGAATCAAACAGTTGCATATTCCAGCTAGCAGATGATGAATCCCCCTACTTCAGCGAATTTAGTTAGATGTTATTATATACTTTACTTTCCTACTTCTATGTATTGATTAGTGATAGTTGGGGTCGCATCCTAGCAATCTATAGTTAGTATAGTCGAGGCTTCATAGACGTCATTAAGAGTCAGTTATGTAAATTCAGTCCCTCTTTTTAGACTTTATCAGAATGTAAAAGTTGTATCAGTATTGTAGTTTCACAGATTTCATCATTTCAAGTTTCCACACAGTAAACTCAGTCATTTTATACATATTAATTCAGTTGCTTATGAGTTATACCAGTAGAAGGGTTAGCTTGGGATCACTTGTGGTTCTAAGCTCCGTCTGATGTTTCGAAACCATTTTTGGGGCGTTACAGCTTTTTAGCTAGCTTAATCGATTTCGTCATTGTATGTGTTCTTCGACCATTTGGGCATTTATGCTTTCTTCCTTGCATAATATTAGTGCTTTGTAGTAAAGGATGTAAGCTATGTATGTTGTAGTTGTTTTTGTAGCAATTGTTTTCTTGTATATTTATAAAAGCCATATCTTTGATGTTGTGCCTTTTTTTTCTTGTATGGTGTATGGTTCTTATGTTGTATGCTCTTTTATAACATCTTTTCACGTCCTAGTGCTTGGAATTTATTGCGATGAACTTTTGTGAATGTAATATTATCAAAAATCAATGCATCCCATTATTTTAAATAAAATTTAAAACATAACAATGATACATCGTATACCTTAATAAATATGCTGAAAATGATTGTATATGAAAAACAAGGGTATCCTTTTTGAGACAACTCTCCGTGATTGTGTTTCATTGCTTTGCCTTTTACATTCTATTAATTGGAATTATTTTATGAAAATAAAAAATTAGCTCTTTTTTCAAAAAAAAAAAAAGAGAATTAAAAAGTGAAACTAAATAAAATGAAAATACCTTATGACCAAACAAGGATTCCAGAATAAAGTGAATACATATTTCGGAATAAAGTTATAACAAATAATAGCGGGTCTTAACAACCATCAATTTGATTAGCAAAAACTTGAAATAACTGTGAAAACGTGAAGAAACAACAGATAAACATATCCCACAACACCTAATGCATTCATAAAGTGGAGTTCTATGCTCTAAATTTCCCGCTATGTACGATCCAGAGAAGGGCCGGACCACAAGCGTGTGTTGTAACTAGCCTCAATTTGCATTTGTATAAGAGTCTATTTCCATGACTTGAACTCAAGAGTCTATTTTTCAGCCTTACCTTGCCTTTATTGCAAGAGTATTTCCATGACTTGAACTTAAGAGTCTACTTGCAGCCTTACCTTGCATTTCTTCAAGAGTCTATTTCCACGACATGAACTCGTGGCCTACTGATCACGTGACAAAACTTTACCAGTTACTCCAAGGCTCCTCTTGGCATCAAATCGATTCATGAATATGGAAAATCAAGATTAGTTGCAGAAGAGAAAAGTTCACGACCAAGATTGAATGGTGTCAGTCAAGATGGAATGAAATTTCTTCAATCACTTGGCCCCACAACTCCCTTCTGAAGATCATGTTGAAAAGACTCGGTCTTTACCACAATCTTGGAAACCCCAGATCAAAACGTGCCGAAAAATAATCAACATTTTTAAATAAATTGTCCAACAGTAAGTGACATATGACCTTAAGTCTAGGGAAATATAAGCTATCCAAACGTGTATCTCCAAGAGAATACACATAGTATTTAATATTTGAATTGTAAGTTTCCCCTACAATTTGTTGGTATTTAGGATAATATATATAAATATTGTTGGAGTTCGTTGCGTTTTGCACCCTAATGTGTTTCTTTTTTTTTTTAACTTACATTCTATCCTTTTTTTTTTTTTTTACAATTTACGCTCCAATCTCTTTATTTTCTAACAAAACAATAAAATCATTTTTTTAATCATTTTCATGAGGGAAAACTAGGAATAACAATATTTTTATATAAAAAGAAGATTTATTTAATTTTTAGTGTAGGAGGTTAGATGAAATAAATCCTTCCTGCCATTCACTTTTTCATCAGAAACTAGGTTAAACTCTCTAACCGTAAACAAAGTGGTAATTAATATTTTTAATAATACATAAATATGACTCTAAACTTGATACCAAATTATAACTTGACCTTAAACTTTGACAGTGCACAAATATGACATTTAACTATTCCAAACTGCACAATATGACCTCCGATCCTACGTGGCAAAACACGTGTTCAACATGCAAAATTGGTCACGTCCAGCTTAAAATCTAAGGATATAATACATAAATTTGACATTAAACTTTGTCAGTGCACAAATATGACCTTTAACTATTCAAAACTACACAAATATGACCTTTAAATGACTTTTCACTATTATTTTTTATTATTTTCGGTTCAAAGATTAAAATGACATCTAGTTTCTTTTGTCATTGCGGAAATAGAGCAATATTGAAGATTTATTAATTAGGTGGGTCAACCTCATATGAAAAAATTGTGCGAGTATGTATATATATATATTATAAAGCAGAGCGTGAATTTAAGTTATATAATATATCTAAATGTAATTTATTTAAATATTAAATTAAAGATTAAAGTATACTAATAATCGAAAAATTATAGTTTTATAAAACATTATTAAATTAATGTTATTAAGTATAGTAGTAGTAGTATGTGAGATTAACGTTATCAAATTAACATTATTAAAATATTATCAAATTAACGTTATTAAAACGTTATTAAATTAACGCAAGGGTGGACCTACGTGGTTGACATGGGGGAACCCCCTCGGTAAATTAAATTACGTTGTATATATAAAGTAAAAAATCTTTGTATATGTACATATATTAATGTTGAATCACATGAAACAAGACACTTAGATACACAAGTGGTGTTATTTGCTCATCTTGGGCGCTTCCTTTAGCCTACTATGCGGGTTCGATCCCTAAATAATAATAATAATAATAATAATAATAATAAAAACGACTCCGTTTTAACACAAACAACAAAACTTTGATAGTGAACAAATATGACCTTTAACTATTCAAAACTGCACAAATATGATCTTTTTTTTAATATTTTTTTGATCCATTAAAAAGAATCCACCCAATTTTTGATCCATTAAAATTAATTTGATCTATGCTTTTAAAAATTTGATTAATTTTTCAAGATCAAACAAAATATTTAAAGAATTTTTTTTTTAAATCTACTACTAAAATTTATAACCAAACGTTATTCTAATTAAGCATATAGTATGTCTTAGCATACATGCAATATTTTGTCAGCCGAATGTAAGTAACTTTTTATTTTTTTATTTTTTTATTAAGCATTGAATGACATCATCAGCATCAGGGGCGACTCAAGAAAATTTATGGCCTAAGGCAAAAATCAAACGGAGGCCTTGCATTTTATTTTTTTTTATATAAAATTTATTTTTTTATAAATAGTATTTAATATATTTCTTAAAATTTTTAATTTATTATTACTAAACAACAATAGGCCCCTCAAATTTTGCGGTCTTAGACGGCCGCCTTTCCTCCCAAAGGGTTGAGCCGCCCCTAATCGGCATTTAACATTTGCATGTAACACTTTATGCATCATCATTTATCATTGCAAAAACAGGAAGACGACAACATGCCGACATATATAGTATACGTAGAGTTGGCAAAATGAGAAGCTAGCTATTAATAATATAATAATAATATTTGATGTTTATATATATCCCTTCAGTTTCAACCGAAAAATGACAAAAACTTTAGTTAACGTGAATATTTTAAAAAAATAAATAAATAAAGTGATAAAAAGCGTGGAGTGTATACACTCTCCGTTCACTTTGAGTTACTGGTCCATCAATTAAAATAGCTATTTTATTATAATATATTTATTAAATGATGTTTACTATTGTATTTGAAATTAATTTGAATAAAAAATAATTAATTTTAAAGATAAAATATGAAAACAATCTTAATATGTCAAAAATGACAAAAAAACGAATCGAACGAAAATGTTTTAAGAATATATTCATAAAATATTATTCAAATTTTAAAAGCATAAATCAAACTAATTTTAAATGGAACAAAAAGTTACGTGGATTATTTTTAATGGATCCAAAAAAAAAATTATTTTTTTAATAAAAAAGCTTAAAAAAATAAAATAAAAAATAAAAAATGACGTGGCCCTCTAGTAAGCTGCCACGTGTCAAGGTTGTTTTTAAAAACCATCTATTAAAAAGTAATGGCATGGATGGGCCTATTTTGTAACGGCGATGGCATGAATGAGAGTCATGGCATAGTTGAGCCTACACTTATGTTAGTATCAAAACGTTACTGCAGATACTAGAAATTTTGAATTTGTCAGTTATGTCCTTGTTATTATCTCTGATGATGCGCATCAAGCTATTGAATTGACATTTCATATTTGTTTGCACCAACTGAAGCTCAAAAGTTTGTGCATTCCTTTCTGTTTCAAGCAATTGTAGGTGATGAATGTTTAGATAATGTAAGTTTTTGCATATTAAAAGGTTTGAAAGCATCTTCTCCTTTTGAGTATTTCAACCCATTACATTCTTTCCACTTAAAATGGAAAATAGAATCGCAGGATAGTCCAAAAATTTGCTTAAAACTGGAAATAGTTACTCTTCTTGCATTACGAGACTAATATAGGAGTAGAAGAATTGTAGTCTCTGATATGATATGCTTATGATATTCTAGGTTCGATTACTCTGTGCAGATCGTGCAAATCAATTCTACGTAGCGATAAGAAAATACTACCCTGGTCTGAAGGATGGATCATTGGAGCCAGGTTATGCAGGCATCAGACCAAAGCTTTTTGGTCCAGAAGAGGATCCTACTGATTTTGTTGTTCAGGTACACATCGAACTTATTCTAAGTTTCAACCTGAATGGTCCCTTAAGTTCCGTAGTAGATCTGTTTCATCTCTGTATTGTGCTACCCTGATCTCATGTGATTAACTGATCAGTAATCGCTACAAGATTAACGGTTCAGGTGTTTCCCTGTGAGCAAGTTATAGAAAGTACTCTTATCGGATACACTTAAAAGCGTGGCCATTAAGTTATAAACGCCACGCTTTGTAGCTTGTCATTGGTAACACTTTTATTTGATAAAGCTACACTTATAAGTGTTGCCTTTGTTTTGGTATTGGGCACACTTCACAAGCGTAGCCTTTTGTAGCACCTCTACAGCAACACATAAAAAATGTTGCCTTTGTTTTACTATTGGGCACGCTTCAGAAGCGTAGCCTTTTGTAGCATCTCAATAACAACACTTAAAAAGCGTGGTCTTTACTTTCTTAAGGCCACACTTTTGAAGTGTATCCATTTATACCTTCTCTAAAGCAACATTTACAAATTGTTTCCTTTGCTAATTTGCACATACACATCTAAATAAGTCGCACCATATATGTCCCTCCTCCCAATGACCACACGTTTAAAACATAGCATTCTTGTCTATTTTGTACGATTAATATTTACTACAAATAATGGTTGAAAAATACAATTATATTTTCATACATCCACTAGTCATATTATACATCATAATTCAATTTAGATTGTCTCAAAACACTATGTTAGATAAAAAAAAAACTCAAAAATTATAGTACACGCAAATATTCATCATGTTCCCATTGAGAAATAGACTGACTCCATGCTTAATCTAGGATTTGCGACGTCCTCGATCACAATATACATTATTATTCATAGCCTTGATGATTTGTGAGTTGAACTATGATCTTCTCCAGTTGAATAACATACTATGTTGTTGTATATAACACAAACAGATCCACCAAATATTTCCTTTAAAAATCACCTTACCCGCATTTCATAAAAAAATAACTATAATTAAGTAAAGAATGGGAAAATGAACCCGAAAAAAAAAATTATTATATTTGAATAAAAAATGTGACCTGAAAAAAATATCAAGTGAACTCCCATAAACTAGGGTCTGGGGAGGTCAGAGTGAATGCAGACCTTACCCCAACCCTCAAAGGTAGCAAGGTTGTTTTCGATAGACCTAAGATAAACTAATCCATATTGCCAAGCTATTGTTTCATTTTAGTTATAAATGTAACTTTAACATACTGCCACAAATAGAATTGCTGCATTTAGAAGTCTCATCGCACCAATGTCTAACCTGTGGGAACTCTAATATAAAAACATGCTAACCTTTAATCCCTAGTAAAGAAATGGAGTAACTCAAGTCCATTGACCTTTATATTGATGTCTCTTATCCACACCAGTATTCTTCTTTTTCTTTAGTCTTGAATTTACCTGCTTCCTGAGAGCATGTTGAACATAAAAGAAACAATTAACGACACTTCCACAACTAGCATAAGCCTCAATCTAAAAAGAATGCAGTTTACCTAAACTAGAACAGGTTTATGTTCATTAACAACTATTTTTCGTGCCTCCTGGACAGTGGTGAAAACAGCAAGAGCATCATTACCATCCACACGAATACTATGAATTCCATATCCCTTTTCTTTGGTGAAAACACCATCACCTAAGTAATAACCATAAATAGATGTCATTGTCAGTAGCCAACTACATAATTATAAGGTTGTTTCCTAATATAAGGTTTTAATGTTAACCGGTGGCCGTTAAGGTTAAAAGGTTTTTTATCAAACGATGTCCTTCAATTTTTATGTATCCATTAGGCTTTAAAAGGTTGCCGTTAAGGCTAAGGTTATAAGGTAGTTTCCTAATATGAGGTTATAAGGTTAAACAGTGGTCGTTAAGGTTATAAGGTTATAAGGTTGTTTCCTAAAATAAGGCTTTAATGTTAACCGATGGCCGTTAAGGTTATAAGGTTGTTTATTAAACGATGTCCCTTAAGTTTTATAAATAGATTAGGATTTAAACGGTGGCTGTTAAGGCTAAGGTTATAAGGTTGTTTCCTAATATAAGGTTATAAGCTTAAACGGTGGCCATTAAAGTTATAATAGTGGCCGTTAAGTTTTATGTATAGATTAGACTATAAACGGTGGGCGTTAAGGCTAAGGCTGTAAGGTTGTTTACTTAACGGTGGCCATTAAGGTTATAATATTATAAGGTTGTTTCCTAGTAAAAGGTTATAAAGTTAAACGGTGGTTGTTAAGGTTATAAGGTTGTTTCCTAATATAAGGTTATAAGGTTAAACAGTGGCCGTTAAGGTTATAAGGTTGTTTATTAAACGTTGTCCGTTAAGTTTTATGTATATATTAGGCTTTAAACAGTGGCCGTTAAGGCTAAGGTTATAAGGTTGTTTACTTAACAGTGGCCATTTAGCTTTACTCTTATTAAGAATGTGGTTGTGCGGGATCAATTATGGTTACACGGTGTGAATGGATTTCAGGATACTTAAGGGAGAGCAAACAAAAAAGATGGAGCCTCTAGATGTTTTTTCTAAGTTACTACAACTATCAAATTAAGCTCAACAAATTAATAACATATTGATAGAAGACGAAGTGTGTATCAGGTATGCCTGTCTAACGGGCCGGGCCGGGTCAACCCGGAACCGGCCCCCTCTCTCTAACCGGGTTACGGGCCGGTGACGGGCCGGTTTTGGCCTTAACCGGTCCGGGTCGGGCCGGGCCGCACAGTAAAAAAAATAAAACCCACCCGGAACCGGCCCACTTAACCCAATCGGGTCAAACCCGCTAAAACCCGGTCAAACCCAGTCAAACCCGGATAAAAACCGGTCAAATATACACTACGTATACGCTATATACACAATCTATACATTAAATATACACTTCTATAGAAGATATATACAATGTATACATTAAATATACACTTCTATAGAAGATATATACACGTGTATACATTAAATATACACTTCTATAAAAGATATATACACATGTATACATTAAATATACACTTCTATAGAAGATATATACACGTGTATACATTAAATATACACTTCTACAAAAGATATATACACATGTATACATTAAATATACACTTCTATAGAAGATATATACACGTGTATACATTAAATATACACTTCTATAAAATATATATACACATGTATACATTAAATATACACTTCTAATCTTCTATAGAAGATATATACACGTGTATACATTAAATATACACTTCTATATAAGATATTAAAACTTTAAATTGATAAATAAAAAAAAATAAAAAACAACGACTAAGGAGTGAATGAATTTGTGGAATTTTATTGATTGCAAAATGATCCAAAATTTATAATTTACATGAATGAAAAATCTATAAATTATGCATCATTTTTTCCAACTCATTCATGTTAATATTAATTGGAATTTGCATAGGATAGTCGAAGTCAACGGGGGCAAACCCATGCATTGGACTTGATTCTGTTGAGTTCTCCTGTGAAGTCATTATTTCTTCAAGTTTGAGGTCGTCGCTTGGCTCTGGTTCCATTCCTTGGTTTCTTCTTTCTGCTCTAATCCAATCTCTAAGGCAAACTAAAACATTCATTGCGTTGCTTCCCAATGAGTGTCGGTTGTCTCCAAGCTGCTGTCGTCCCTGACTGAAGGCGCTCTCTGATGCAACGGTTGACATTGGAACATTCAAGATATCTCTGGCTAATCTTGAAATTACAGGATATTGTGATTCATTATTTCTCCACCAATCCAGCGAGTTGATCCGTCGTCTGCGATCCTCTGGTGGCGTCCGCAGATAATATTTCAGCTCTTCCCGATAAGTTGATGTGTAAGCTCTCTCATCCACACTGTTCCAACAAGTTAAATCATAAAACGAATCAGGAAAACCACTATGTGCCGACCTTTTAGAAGATGATGGCTCCTCGGGAGGATGAGGAGCGACAGTTGGACTGATATTTGTAGGTACGGCTGAATCAAATAAATCAGCATAGTGATTATATAATTTTTCTATATAATCTTTTGCATCAGCCGTAGCCGTCCACAAATCAGGCTGCTCTTGTTCAGACTCACGGTTAGTATTTATTTCTAAGTTAGCATAAATAAGAGTACTAAAGTGACACATATGATTAAATTTCATGCAAGGATTTAAAATAGCACCAACCAAGTAAATAGGGGGAATCGGGAAGAAATATTTTTTAAATTTTGTAAACATAGCGCCAACAGCTTCTTTATAACCTTCTTTATTTTTATATTGTTGGAGCAAACCAGAAATATCGGCTATATATGCCAAAATATTACAAACAGTAGGATAGTATGCACCGGAAAATTCAACCGTAGCTACATAAAATTTTTCTAAAAACTTAACAAGATCATTAATTATAACTCAATCAGAATTATGTAACATGCAATTAGCAGAATCAGCAAAAGAACCACAGTGTTGGTTAAAAGTTAGTGTAATAGGAATTCTATATTTATAACAAGTTTTTAAAAATTCATACGTAGAATTCCATCTAATATCAATTTCCTCAGGCATTAAAATCGGTGTAAGTCCATTTTCTTGACATTTAACTTTAAATTCTTTAATTCTCGCTCTACGATTATTTCCTTGAATGAAACCTACGGCAAGACGAATTTTTTCAATATAAACCTCAAAAAAGTCAAGACCATCTTTTACAATTAAATTATAGATATGACATGCACACTTAATATGGAAAAATTTCAGGAAAGGGTGGAGATAACGTAGATTTTATTTTTGTTATAGCATTCTTGTTGTTAGAAGCATTATCAAAAGCAATAAATAAAATTTTATTTTCTATACCATAATATCCGGCAATTTTAATAATAGAATCAGAAATAAATTGTCCAGTATGTTTGCGATCTTCATCATATAAAAAAGCAAGAATACGTTTTTGCATTATGAAATTACTATCCATCCAATGACAAGTAACAGTTAAATAATCATTTTTATTAACAGCACGACCAAGATCAGAAGTTAGGGACAATCTACATTGAATATTTTTTAAGAATGTTGATAAATAAAAACAATATTGTGAATGGAGTTTAAAAATATCAGACCGACAAGTAGTTCTAGGAATACCATTAAACATAGGATTATAAATTGCTTGTATATAACGGATAAAAGCATCAGAAGAAGGAAAAGTAAAAGGCAAACAACCCACAGCTACCATTTTAGCTATTTCTTCCCGGTCCCTCAATTTATTATATTTTTTCGCTACTTGACCGGTTGTTGGGTCCATTCTAGTTTGCGTTGACCCACCAACATCCCCACCACCTTTTGCAATATTTAACTCTCTTTTGTGATCTTCAGCTATATGTCTCATTAACGTACCCGTACCCCCTTGCTTACCGCCACTTCTATGCTTATATATTTGTTGACAAATATTGCACTGCACCTCAATATCTGATATACGTTCAAAAAATTGCCATGCAATACTAGTTCTTTTACGGGGTTTTGGGGCACTGGGAGGACGGGAAGGGAGATTAACTGATTCAGATCTAACGTTAGCATCTCCTACTGCGGGTGTTTCAGCAATATTTTCATCATCTTCGTCTACATTAACTGCATCTACTTCATTTTCTTCTTCTATACCGTAATTTTCTTGAAATTCTACATAATCCATATCGTGAGCACCTACACCTATTTCTTCCTCAAAAGGTGTACCAAGCGGTACCGGAGGCGAAGGCACACGGGTATATCTATTACTTTAACTACCTCTACCGCTAATAATTCGCTTTTTACTACCACTACCGCTTCCGGGACAAAAATTTTTAACACCTTTAGCAGCGAGGTTTTTTAATTTATCCATAATATAAATTAAATTAAACTAAAAATATTCAAAATACACAAATATAACAAAATTAAATATTAAACAATTAATACAATAAGTAAAAATTAAACGTAAGAGATGGAACGACAATACCAAATTTTGGAAGTATCCGAAGATTGCGACTTTAGAAACTTCCGCTCTTACTTTGTAAACGAAAAAATAAAAAATTAAAGTGAACACTTTAAGAAATTAAATATATTGAATATTTAAGAATTGAGAATTGAGATTTGAGAGAGAATGAGATTTGAGAGATTGAAAAATTGTGTGAGAAATGATTTGAAGTTGTAGGGTATTTATAGATTTATTTTGAGGATTAAAAAATATTTTATATATATATATATTTTTTTTTAATGAAATGGGCCCAAACTAGCCGTTTGGACCCAAAAACGATAATATTACCGTTGGGCCAACGGCTAGTTTGGCCCAACAGAATTTTTTTTTTATTTTATTTTTTTTTATTTTTTTGGGTTACCGGGCCGGGCCGGTTAACCGGCGGGCCTGGACCGGGTTGGTCCGGGCCGGGTTAACCGGGCCCAATTTTTTTAAAAAACCGGACCGGGACCCGGTACCCTAAAGCCCTAGGGCTTTCCGGGCCGGGTCAAACCGGTCCGGTTTGATGTTACGGGCCGGGTCAGCCCGGCCCGTTTGACACCTTTAGTATCAGGCGATTCAAGCCAACACAAGAGCAACAAGATAAAGAACAAGGTGCTAGTGAATCGAAATAGGCCACTCATGGCTTCACTAGACTTTAGATTTAGTTTTGAGCAAGAAAAGAGATGAACACAACAACAACAATGCTAGTGAATCAAAATATCCCCATACGGCTTCACTAGACTTTATATTTAGTTTTGAGCAAGATGGTAAAGGATAATAAAAATATACCTTTGCATAGGCGAGAACAATGCCATTCCTTGAGCTTTTGCAGTAAAGCCACAGGGCGAGTTTTACCACTGCTGCAGTTAACATGATTGAATATAACCATGCAAGCTGATTCAAAGTCATCTTTTCAGGAGGTTTATTTTCAACTAGTTGTTCCACGGCCTGTATCAATACCTGAAAACCTAAAAATTAAATTTTTAACTTTTTGATCGAGAATGATGTACATGAGCGAATAGTAAAATAGAACGATCAATCCAAAATATTTTGGTATACAAAGACCAAAGACATCTTTTAAAGTGTAATGTCAAGATACCGTGTAATGACCAGCCATATACTAAGGAGTGGCACCAACTGGAAATTCAGAATCATATACAACTAGTACAACCTACATAGTCATAAATGCATATGATAAAATAAGTAAGCATACGGTCAGGATTCTGCCATAAGCATCATCATCACAGCCTCATTTGAAAGATGGAAACTTTCCCACAAGTAGGCATTTGGACAATTTCGAGCAGATTTCAACAAACACCATTAACAACAACCAACCCAGTGAAATCCCAAAATCATTAGCTAAGTGGGATGTTTCATATAAGAGTAGTGAAAACAAGAAATAGAAGAGGGTTGTAGATTTTGTTTATGGCAAAATCATAGGCCAAACAGAGGGGGCAACCACCCTCCAAGAATTCCCTTTTCTCTCTATTGTCCTCATATACTTTAGGTCTCAGATTTTGCTGTGCTACATAAATACAAAGAGAAATCGACATTGCCAAGGCTGCAGATACATTGGTTAGAAAATGAATGCCTTACCGGGTCACCTCTCCAAGATCCATGTTAGATTTTCTCAATGATGTTTAGTAGATTATAGCCAAGAAAGAAGCAAATCATCATCACAACCATTTTTTTCACATCATTAAGGTTCCAGACTCTTGAGAAAATTTATCTTGTTGCGTCTTTTTTTACATTGCTAAAGCATAAGCAGAAAAAGGAAGATCATATATGGTTTTTGCATTTTTTGGCGCAAAAGGGCTGTTGATTAGAGAAAAAAAGATATTTTGGGCATACTAGAGATGGTCAATCACCCAGAAAAATCCACTTTTTTCTCTGATCACCTCAACTTTGAGCTAAAAATTGGTGGAGAACTGCATCAGAAAAATAGGATGTTCAACAAAAGCTAAAGAACCCAGATAGGAAGTTATAGTAAAACTTTTAGGGCTCAGATTTTGCTGTTCTACAAACATGCAGAGAGAAACCAACACACATCATAGCTGAAAGACACCGGTTTGCAGATGATGCACAGGTAGCCCCGCCAAGATACAAATAGGATCTTCTCAACGCAGTGAAGTACATTATAGCCCCGAAACAAGCAAATCATCATCACAGCCCATTATTTCACATCAATAAGCATTATTTAGGTTCCAAACTCTTGCAAAAGTAGCCACTTCAAAGAAAAACAAGCAGTAAAAGGAAGAAACATATAAAAATATCTGGAATTCTCTGGCCAAACGTCAAAATAATTCATGATCTTTTCCTTTTCTCCAAGAGATGTTGCTTTTTTATGTGTGGAGAAGAAGTCATGGACATGGCAGCAAGGGGATAACCACCCTTTAAAGAAAATCCTATCTCTCTGATGTCTCATTTTTCCGTTGTACGCCAAACTACGGACGGGATTCGGTCATAAGCATCATCTTCACAGCCTCATTTGAAAGATGGAAACTTGCCCACAAGTAGGCGTTTGGACAATTTCGAGCAGCATTCAACAAACAACAACAACAACAATGGACCTAGTGAAATCCCAAACTATATTGTTTTCAACCACATTTTCAACTATATTCATGTTCAGATGGGCAAATCACAGTCTTTTATAAAATGATAAAAAAACCAACAATCACTTTTGAATCACTCAAAAAATTTCTAACTTTGGTTCAAACGAATGCATGTTCAAACACAACTTTAGCTTCTTACCATTTTTCAACTTCAAACATAATATATCGAAACACAGTACCCGTGTAAAAAGATCAAAGGAGGATTAAGGATATACCGGTATAGAAGATCCAGTGGACAGAGTGTATACAATATACATTTGCAGAAGTTCCCTATAAAAATAAAAGGTCATAAGTCCACAGCTTTAGGTGTCTAAACATGAAATCAATTGGAGTACAATCATTCTCCCACCCATCCCACCACACCCCCTACTTCAAAACAACAACATACCAAGTGTATTCCGACAAGTGAAGTATGCGGAGTGTAGAGTGTACACAGACTTTACGCTACCTCATGGTGATAGAAAGGGTGTTTTTGAAAAATCCTCAGCTCAACTAACACATTACAAGGTAGTTTGAACAACAGAACAAGACAACACAGAGCTAGAACAAGGCATAGCAAATAGTACATAACAAACAATAGATAAATAACAGGAGGAAGGTCAAAGAACTTGAGCTGGAAAAAGACAGAGAAAGAAAAAATTATCAAGAACTCACAACCGAGTACGACAAGGAGAGCACAGTTTGGCTGACAGCAAGCCAAAGAACACCATAGCCTAAACTCAGTCAATTGGACAATTGCAGCACGACGTTCTAAAAATGTGAAGTTAAGCATCTCAGGAATAAGATAAACCAGGATTGACTAAACCAGGATGTACATTTTCTAGGAATCAAGGGGATTGACTCTACCAGGAAGTACATTTTCTAGGAATCAGGATGTACATCTTCTAGGAATCAAGGGGATTGACTAAACCAGGATGTACATTTTCTAGGAATCAAAACTTAAGTTAGGAAGTGCATCACCTAACAAGTAAAATTTGAATTACCAAATCAAGGAAGTGCATCTCCTTGCCAAAGCCGCTTAAAATACCAAAACAAGGAAATGCATCTCCTAACTAACGCCACTTGAAATACCCAAAAAAAGAAGTGTGTTTCCTTACAAATGTCGTTTGAATTACCCAAACATGGAAGTAAGTCTCCATACAAATGCAGCTTGAATTACCCAAATAAGGAAGCGCATCTCCTTACAAATATTACTTGAATTACCCAAGAAACGAAGCGCATCTCCTTACATATTTCATTTTAATTACCCAAACAAGGAAGTGCATCTCCTTACAAATTTTACTTAGATTACCTAGATATGGAAATGATTACCAAACCTGTACATCAACATTGCCTCCTGTATTTTTGAAAGTGATTCATTACAACCTCGGATATTTAGACTCTGAAGTCCTTGATTTGAAGGCAACATGTGTTTCGATTTCATACAAAAAAAACTTATGAGTTTAAAAACATGGTGGCTGATATGTGGCTTTGGCTTTTGAGGCAATTGCTCTTGTGCTGGTCATATTTAATCTTGTTTCCAACCATTGGCATTGGCATTGACTTACTGCAACATTGATCTAAACTCCGATTATTTAGAGTGACTCTGAAACAATACAATATCTCTATGTTTACATGTTTCTCAAATAAACCCTTTGAACCTTGGTATTTACATGAGTTCCCTGACTTTTCTGTTGACAAAAATTTCTGCATGCCTTATTTTGGCTCACAATCATGTCTCTTTGTCTTTTGTCTTAGTTTGTACAATTAAAAAAGCTAGTAGCCAATTTTGAAAACTTTTCTCACTTGTTTTGGCATGGACTTGACTCAAATACAAGAGAAAAATGATAATGATTTTTATTTGGACAACTGACTCAACAAAATAAAATAAAAACAATGAGAAAATAAGAAAATACAATGAATGTCCCATTTGAAACAGAGAAATGAAAAAATTTATCTAAAAATGACAATCAACTCAAATGATTATGCCATGCATTTGGATTAAGATGCCTGATCTTTCATTCGATCTTTCTACCAATTGTTCTTGAGTTAATGGCCATGAAACTGAGTTGCTTCCTTAGGGAAATTTCATTTAAGACCTCATTCGGTTAGTGGCGCCTTGGAGGGTTTTGCCAACAAGCCTCTATCATTTTCTTATTCTCAACTCACCATTATCTTATGGTGTTTGTAAGGATTTTTCACAAATGAGACTTTCTTATTTTTATTTTTCTTAACTCATCGTCATCTTACAGTTCCCATGAGGGTTTTCACCAATAAGAATCTCTCATTGTTATCTCTCTCAACTTACCATCGTCTTACGGTGCTCGTAAGGGATTTCACCTGTAATACTCTCTCATTTTTATTTATCTTTGGATACCTTATGCTGAGGAAGACAAGTAATTTCCAAAATGCGTTATCACATCCATTGTATGCTTAACCTTAACACTCACAAAAATTGATCTGAAGATCGTTCTTTGGTTGTAACTTAGATTTTGAATAGGTTAGAAAGAAAGGATGGCATGAGGCTCAAATGACACTTGAAGTGGGGTAAGACTTACAACTTTTGGAATTGACTCAAACAATAAAGATTAAATTATACCGCAGTTTCTTTTGACTAGGGTAAGGCAGCTGTAAAATCCCAAACTTTTCCTTAAGTCTAATTTTGTCTCTAAAAGGTTAAGAAATGACTTTCTAAGTGAGTAATGTTTAAACCATATATAATTTCCCTAATTTCATTTTTTTATCATGTGGAAAATTTAATTATCCTTATAACGATATAAGATCCGGCCAAATCCGATAACCGGGCAAGAAGTTATAGCTAATTTAAGTTCTAGTCGTAAAACACCGTCATTTTAGTGTTTGGTGCATCGTGGAGAGGGTTTATTTAACAATAGTCAATTTCCAGTGTCCTATCATGATTGTGGCGCATAACGTTGAAGTTATAGGTCCCAACCAGTGGGACAAATCGCTCCGCATCGCGGTGACTCCCAGATTCCCACTTGTCAATTTGCAAGGAGCCACCGCGATAGTGGCGCATCGCGATGGCCCATAAAATCGGGTTTCCAGTTTAATTTTTCCAGCTTCGTACCAAAGTTAGAAAGGGTAATTTGGACTTTTTACAAGCCTCTTAAACTATACGAACATCAGAATTAAAGTCACCACAAGCATCATGTGAGATTTTTCTCAAGATTTCCCTCAACCAAAAACCCTAAGTATCCAAATCCTCTACCAAGAATCTCAAGGGTTCACCATAGATTTTCTAAATTGAGTCAAGATTCAAGGTTCCCAATTTAAAGGCTTCAAGAATATTCATTCAAAAGTATGAATAGAGTCCCAAAAGCTAAAGTTCATCCAAAGTTTCTAATTCAAGGAATGTGGGGTTTGAACAATAACACCCTTTTGTTCTTGGGCCCAAAGTTTTAGATTTTCTTAAAGAATTTCATATTTTGAAGATGAATTATGCCTAGTTTTCTATATTTCGAGTTTATAAGATTTTAAATTGTTCACACCTTGAATTACACAATTATTTTGTTTAATTATGATTTGAATTGGTAATTCATGCGATAATTTGCACATTCCTATGTTTATATGATGTTTTCAAGACTTTCTAAGATTTTTGTCATGAATTAAACCTTATTGGGAAATTGTGATCCTTTAAGAATGAATTCGTGATAATTTCCAGAGTGTTTCAAGAAAAAGACTTAAATCCCCATGCTATTGAAGTTTTAAAGGACTATTGATAATAAGCCTACCAAGATTTCATGAAAAGAATTGATTTTGATCCTGAGCTAAGAAAGAAAATCCACACCATTTGATTTAAACTAAAGGTAAGCATAGTTAGCTTCCATTGCATATTTTTGAATTGTTTAAGGTGGATTTTTCCTAAAAATTTTGACCTTAATTAATGGAGTAGTATTTAGTACCGAGTTGGACTTGATTCCAAGGTCTCATGCCCCCGAAATATGAGGCACCATGGGATTTGATTTACCCCAAGTGGGTTTAGATAGTGATCACTAAAATTTAAGGTTCTACTCTGATGGCAAGGATAGAACAGATCTCCCCAATGTGGGCAAGACGTTGGACTCATATAGTTTATGTTGGTTAGAAGAAACTCCTAAGTTTTCGAGAGTCTCGAGTCTTAAAGTTCTAAATCCTTAATTTTTAAAGAAGTTTTACTGTTTTCAAGATAAAATCATGGGTTATATATGGGCTACTTGTAGCTTTAACCACCATGTAATACTCCGGGATGACCTTTCGGGGTGTTACAAACTTGGTATCAAAGTTGCCCCAAACATATCAAGATGTTGATTGAACTCTCGATTCATGTGGTCCTTGAAGAGGATGACCTTGACAAGAATAGACCTTTAGATGTGAGAAGAAGAGACCTTGAGTTTGAAGTTAATGATTTGGTGTATCTAAAATTTTTTCCCACAAAAGGGGTGAAAATATTTGGAAAGAGGGGGAAACTTAGTCCTCGATATGTGGGCCTCTAAAGGATCCTAAGTCGTATGGGGAGAGTAGCCTATATTCTTGATTTTCTCTTCAGATTTATCAGTTGTGCATCCTATATTTCATGTTGCCATGCTTAAGATGCACATTTATGATTTTGTTGTAGTGGATCCTTAAGAGAGCCCAGTAATCTTGAGTAGCCTTTCGTTTGAAGAGATTCTAGTTTAGATTATAGACCATTCGCTTTCAATGTTACAAAACCCACAATGCGACCAGTCTTAATTCCGTCTGCTATCATCTCCCCTATTTTAAGGACCTCTATAAATGACTTGCCCAATGCAGGTAACAAGTGTTGATAACATGCTTCATCTTGCACTTGATTAAACACCTCCACTATTTTGCTTTCTTTCATTGGCAGTTTTACTCTAGCAGTATGTTAGCATCTAGTCGTGTACTCCTTAAAACTCTTAGTATTCTTCTTTTTTTATACTAGTTAGGGATTTTTTGTCATTGATCAACTCCACATTGTATTGAAATTGTTTCACAAATCCATTAGCTAGGTCATCCTAACTAATCAACTTGTCAATGTCTTGGTCAACAAACTGTTCCAAATCTAGGCCTGAAATACTCTCCCCGAAATAAGCCATGAGTAGTTCTTCCTTCCCTCCAGCACCCCTTAATTGGTTACAATATCCCCTCAAATGTGCCAGTGGCTCCCCATGTCCTTCATACTTCTCAAACTTTGGCATTTTAAAGCCAGGAGGGCGATTTACACCTGGAAACATGCATAAGTCCTTATATGAGACACTTTTGTAAACCCCAAGTCCTTGGAAATTCTTCATAGCCAGTTCCAAGCTTCTCAATTTTCTAGTCATTTACTCTTGTTCTTCTGCCATAATAGGTTTCTCAATGTTAGGACAAAATTCAGGAAGGTAAGTGTCATCATAAAGACTCGTCAACTTGAATGTAGGCTCAAAAGTATAGGATTGATCACCAGTAATATTCAATGCAGGCTCTCTTGTAGAGTAGGGAGGCACAACTTGTGGATGAACATCAAAAGTAGGAGCTTTAGGTGGGGGTGGCACCGTAAAACCATGAACAACAGGTGGAGCCGAGTATGTGGTATTCTTAGATTGGGGATCGAGAAAATAAAAATTTGAAGTGGTTAGATATTGTTGCTCCGGAGTCGATCCTGATGCATGTTGTGGCATATCAACAAAAATTTGAAATTGTGCATGTGACACAAGAGGTAAGCTAGAAAGATATTCTAGATTATCAGTGGGAATTGGAGGAGGCGGCAACGCATTAGCCCAAGCTCAATGCATTTCTATCATTTGCTGCCATAATTTTCCGAATCTCTTCATTAGCTCGTAAATTCACATTTCCCAAACTCCCTATCTGATTAGTGACAACTAACTTGGCATCCTTTTTGTCCATAACTTTATATGTGACTTGGAGCAATATGGAGGACGAGGTAAAATGGCACAAACCAACCACCTTAAACTAACTAGACAAGAGATAGGAAAATTCATTAGAGTTCAACAATTTTTCAAAACCTCTTTTTCCTTCTCTTTTTTTTTTTAAAAGATCACCGAACCCAATAAGGGCGCCTATGTATCTCACTCCCAAGAGATGAGAATCAGGTGTGCGTAGTTCGTGAAGTGTTGCCAAAATGGCCAATTGAACTCTTTGTTTTCTTTCTTTTTTTTCTTTTTCTCAAAACTTTATGATGAAAAGAAAATAAAAATTTGTCAAAATAATTGACGAAAATGATTTTGAATTTTTCAGCTTTAACATCCCCATACAAAGTGAAATCTGTGATTACCAAAGAATTTTTTTTTTGGGTTTTTAGTTTTCAATTTCATATGAAATAAAACCTGAACTCATTAAAGGAAATTTTTTTGCAGTTTTCTTTTAAAGATGTACATGAAACACTTACTCTTAACAAAGAGTGAGAAAAATCTTTTTGGATTTTATCAAATAAGATCCTCAAACAAACAATAGGCTACCTACGTATCTCACTCCCGATAGAGGAGAATCAGGAGTGCGTAGTTCATCTAGATTGAACAATTAATTATTAAATTACAGATTTCACCCTGACTTGAGACATGACCAAAGACGCACGTTGAACAACATAACAAAATCCTTTGTTTTTGAGTTTTCAATTTGACACTTCACATAAAAAATGACACCAACAGCTACGAAAGAAAATCTTTTTGGTATTTTCGTTATATGAAATATTTTTACATTTTTCTTTTATAAAAAGCTCCTAAAAAATCTTTTTGGAGGTTTTGAATAGTGAATGCTTGTTAAAGGAAAATCTTTTTGATGTTTTTTTTTATTTTGAAAAATGAGTGTAAAAATTTAAAAAAAAAACTTTTTTTTGAATTTTGAATTGTGGAAAACAAAAGCCATAAAGAGACTAAAAACTACGAAACTCTTTTTGTTTCACCTTTTCTCTTTTTTCACCTTTTTTTCCATGCCTACACACCCTTCTTAAATTCTAGCACATGCTTTCCCCAAATCACTCCGTCAAATGACCCTGTTATCCTAAAAAATGCAACAACTAGCACATAGGGATGCTTTAGAGGAGAGTATCATACAAAGGACTAAGTGGGCTCCTCTAGGTCTCAATATGATGCACATAAGCATGACCTAAAGGCTGACCTGCATTGAGGTTTACTAACAATGTCATTCGGGGGAGCATATGGTCGATAGTGGCTGCTTTATTTTCCACCTACTCCATGCATCCAACAGATCCCCCTCCTAAAATAAGGGTGACTCAACTAGAGTTCGTGTGCACAACGTGCACTTCGGGACTTGTTACAGAAAGAATTGATTCAGGTTATGCACCGGATGCCAGATATAAAGCGATAACATACAAGAGAGAAACTGTAAACACGTAGCACTCAACGATAATAAAATAAAAGACAAACGATAACACAAGTAATATTTATATATCCATAATGTCAAACTAAGCCGATACAACTCCAAAAATAAGCCCAAATTTTGAAAAATCCCCAGCAAAATCGCCAGACCTGTCACAGCCATTTTTAACTTCAAAAAAAAAGATTCAATTTTTAAGTCTTGAAAGGGTTTTATTATTAAAGTGACAAAAAATGAAAATTTTGTTTTGAAAAGGATTATTTACATTTAAACTTAGAGTCGCCACTTGGCATAATTCGGTTTGCCAAGTCACCTTTAGGAATCCTTTTTCAAAACTATTTTTGACTCTTTTAAATTGATCCGTGAATAGAGATTCTGACTAAGGAAATCTGTTGACAGAGGGGAAGGTTTTAGGCATGCGTCTATCCCGTGGTTCGACCACAGTCGCTTGGTGTATCAATATCGGCTAATTTGATACTACAAAGGTATAAACCACACAGAACATACAAAGGAATCAATCAAGCAAACAAACCAAAATATTCCAAAATTTAGTGTCCAGTCCAGTTATACAGTCCAAAATAAAAAATGCGAAAATATAAACCTATGCTAGCCTACACTAGTCCTACACTATGCTTCAATGCTTTACCTGATGTCTGAGGCATTCGTCACAGACATCCTCCGAGTTCATAATACATCGGGGCATTCCCCAGTAAATAAATATATGAAACCTTAGGGCATTCCACGACCAAATGAATACATCTAAATTAAATAAGCTAACTGAAAAAAACAGGTTTAAAACACACATTTAAACATTCAAACCATTCAATCAACACATCACTACTAAATAATCCCTACCCGAACATAAACATTTTTGCCCATCCCATTCGACTTATCATGATACTATCAAGTTTACCAACTTGATATTTATTACGAATTAAACAACATGACAACAAACCAACATTAATCTAAATTCACCATTTTCATCGATTTCTCAATTCCACCCCAAATCCATTCTCAAAATAATTAATCAATTCTTCGACTACCAAATCCAACATCAACCACGTACACACAACAAAGATTCAAACATGCTAAAAAAACAAGTTATTCTCACCCATAACAAACAACTAAAATTCCTAAATATAATAGAGAATGACATTATAAATGGACCTCAATGCCATTTTCAATCAATTGTTATTCGATTAAATAAGATAAAATCCTCACTGGGAACCTCAAACCAAATCTTAATGTTGAACACTAAATTAGTATAGAGAAATCCACCCCAAACGAATTTGATATCCAATGAAACTCTCGAAAAAAAAGACTCCAGCCCGGTATCAAAATTCAACGACAAAATCTAGTCTAAATGGATTAATAGAAAAAAACCGAAGGTCGAACTGCCCAATCAAAGACCCAATTGATGCAAGAACAGAATTCCCCATAATTTATATGCTCGAATCCAATTTCTGGAAGAATTGACCCATTTTCGTCCGCTTCCAGCTGATTTCACCAAAATTAAACTGGAACGGGTCAATTTTTATAAATTTGGGGGCTACTTTTCATAAATCCCACCGCACATGGCCAGTACAAAACCAGAGATGGGGTTTTATTGCAACCGAATGTTCATTGCTTAATCCATGGAGAGATATGGTTGTCAAAATGAGCTCGAGATTGGGTGTCTCTCTCTCTCACACTCTGTTTCACTCTCTCTCAAGCTCCATCTCTTTTCTCTAAATCCCTCCCTCTCTCGATCGTATATATATGTATTAGTTTGTGAAATGTGATAGCAAAAGAATGGTGAGGTCCATGTGTATGTTTATTTAGATCCCCTTTTGTGAGTAAAAGTGTGTATCTATTCTTTTTGGAGTGAGAGATTTTTATTTATCTCTAAGCTAACACCATGTAAAAAAAATATAGAAGGAGGGGGTATGATCACGTGGGAGAGGGTAGGGGTGGTGAGGATAAAATTTGTTAGGATAAAGTTTATTAGGATAAGGTTAGGGATTTAATTTGTTAGAGATTTTGTTAAGGGTTTTTATTTTTGGTATTCTTGTTGGATATAATCGTAGGAATGATGGTATATAATAACATGAGTTAAAAAATAGATAAATTGGGTTTTGGGAGGGACAAAATTTGTTGTCTACAGGAAACATGCACAGATCTTTATATGAGATACTTTTGTACCCCCCAATTCCTTGGAAAATTTTCCTAGCCAGTTCCAAAATTCTAAAGTCACCACTTTGCGTAAATCGGGTGTGACAAGTCACCCTTGGTTATTCTTTTTTAAACTGGTTTTGACTCTTTAAAACTGATCCATGAATAGAGATTCCAATTAAGGAATTCTGTTGACTGAGGGGAAGGTGTTAGGCACCCCTCGATCCCATGGTAACACAAAAGATCAAACTTACAATAAGGAATCAATAGAACAACAAGAACAACATCACTAGAGAATCAAAGGCCCCACTCGGCTTCTCTAGGTTTTCAAGGCAACAACGACAGTATTCAACAAGATAGATAAATAACACAAGATTGCAATAACTATAGTGAATCGAAAGAGCCCCACACGGCTTCACTATATCAAGATACAAACAACAAGATTACAAAATGATGGATAGTAACTAGACACCAAATATCCTAGAATATAAGAACCCTAACATGAAGATTAGGACCCTAAGACTAAAAGATTTTTACACCAAATTCTTACTTGAATCAAGAGGAACTCATGAACCTCAAGACCACCAAATTTCTAGCCAAAGAACAACAAAAGTGTTACTACACTTTGTTGTCTAGTTTTGGGTTCACTCTCAAGAACAAGTGAGAGTAGTTCTCAAAATATTACAAGACGTGTGTTTCTTCAATAATAAAAATGAAATAAGTCCAAGAAATAGCCCTATTATTGTATATTTATAGTACTCCACGAAATAAAAGGAAAATGACAATTCTAGCCTTGGTCTTGGGTTGCTTTAGAGTGTAATAAACTTATACTTCAAAGCCCCTCTTCACACTAAAAAATATGGAATCCCTTAGATGAATTAATTACATACTAACACATGGTCATTTACATGAACATGGCTTGGAGTTTTTATAACTCCCGAGCTTGGCAATGTGTGAATGGTCTGGAGCTAGTTGTACGTGTATCATCCTCTCAATATTGAAGGGAATTTGTCCTCAAATTAGGTGGATGTTCATCGTCAACCGTGGAAATAGGATAGAGGTCACGTATATTGAAGGTGTTGTGCACTTGATATTCTGGAGGAAGGTCAATTTTGTAGGCATTATCATTGATTCTTTAAAGTACATGAAAGGGAACATCACCACTCAGTATCAACTAGGTTTTCCTTTGTTAAGGAAACCAATCTTTTCTATGGTTCACCCAAACCCAATCACCTGGTTTAAGAATAAGCTTTCTTCTCCCCTTATTTGCTTTCTTAGCAATTTCTTGATTTTTCTTCTCAAGCTTTTGCCTCACTTTCTCATGCAATTTCTTCATGGATTCGGCCTTCTTGCTTCCATATAAGATATTCATAAGATCACTTGGAAAATGAGTTAAATCCAAAGGGGTGAGGGGTTTGATGCCATATACACACTCATCGAGACTCATTCCCGTATTGGAGTGTATAACCCGATTGTATACAAATTCCACCAAAGGTAGATGGTTCTCCCATGAAGTCATTTTGCCTTTAAACATTGATCATAACATAGAACACAAACTCCTATTTCCAACCTCAGTTTCTCCATTAGTTTGTGGGTGGTAAGATCTAGAGAATAGCAATCTAGTGCCAAGCCTACCCCATATTGACTTCCAAAAGTGACTAAGAAACTTAGAGTCCCTATCACTTACAATGGTCCTCGGAACACCATGCAATTTGACAATATTTTCAACAAATAAAGAAGCCACACTTAATGCATCTTCACTTTTTAAACAAGGAATGAAGTGTGCCATCTTAGAAAACTATTAAACCACAACAAAAATGCTATCCCTACCTCGTAATCCTTGGAAATCCTAGCATTAAATAAATAGAGATATCAAGCCAAGGACGTAAAGGAGTGGGAAGCGGGGTGTATAACCCGTGAGAGAGGAGACAAGAATTGGCTCCCTTACAATCTACATATTGGAAGCAAATCCTAGCCACATCCATGAGCATTCTAGGCCAATAGAATTGTTGCTCCAATATCCCATGTTTTTTGTCAATCCCAAAATGACCCATTAGACCACCATCATGTGCTTCCCCCATAAATAACACTCTTCAAGAGCTAAAAGGTACACATAATCATCTACCTTTAAATAAGTAACCATCAAACTTGGCATAAGGATTTAAACCACTATCCAAAACCCATTTGTCCCAACCCAATTCTTCGCATTCCCTTAAGATAGAAGGAAAGTGAGGATCCTAAGAATAAAATACCTTTAGGCTCTTGAAACCCATTAACGTTGAAGACAAAGTGGACACAAGTATATGTTTTCTATAAAAGGCATCGGCAACCACATTATCCTTAACCTTCTTGTATTGAATAACATAATGAAAGGTTTATAGAAACTCAATCCATTTGGCGTACCATTTTTTAAGCTTCTCTTGTGCCCATAAGTGTTCCAAGGATTCATGGTCCGTCCGGATCACAAATTACTTGGTCCACAGGTAGTGTTGCCAATTAATGCTCTAATCAAGGCATACAACTCTAAATTATATGTGTAATAGTTTATAGTAGAACCCTTGAGCTTTTCACTAAAACATCGAACAGGTTTTAAGTCTTGCATCAAAATATCCCCTATTCCTACTTTACTAGCATCGCATTCACATTCGAACATCTTATCAAAGTTGGGAAATTGTAACAAAGGCGCGGAAATGAGCATAACTTTCAAATCATCAAAAGCCTTAGCTAGAACTTCACCCCACTTGAAGGGTTGGTCTTTCTGAATGACCTCGGTCAAGGGGGCGGCTATGGTGCCAAATCCTTTGACAAACCTTCTATAAAAACTAGCCAACCCATGGAAGCTTCTTACTTCACCAACGGTTTGTGGGATTGGCCAATTTTTGATAGCATCTATCTTGGATTTATCCACTTTGACCCCTCTTTAACTAACAACAAAACCCAAGAAAACTACTTCATTAACACCAAAGGAACACTTTTCAAGATTGGCGTACAACTTCTCTTTTCTAAGCAAATCAAAGACACTTTGTAAATGCAATATATGCTCATCATGAAATTGCTACACACCAAGACATCATCCAAATAAATAACAACAAACTTTCCAATAAAAGTCTTCATAACATGATTCATTAGCCGCATGAAAGTACTTGGAGAATTGGTTAGGCCTAATAGCATAACCATCCATTCATAGAGACCAAATTTGTTCTTAAAGCCAGTTTCCATTCATCACCGGGTTGCATAGGTGATAGCCACTCTGAAGATCTATTTTGGAAAATATACAAGAACCATTCAACTCATCAAGCATGTCATCTAATCTAGGAACAGGGTGGTGCTATTTTATCATAATCTTATTGTTGGCTTGATAGTCAACACACATACACCAAGTCACATCCTTCTTTGGCACTAATATTACCAGACATGCACATGAACTCATGCCCTCTTTGATTTATCCTTTGTTGAGAAGTTCCTCAATTTGTCGTTGTAGTTCTTTGGTGTTCGTAGGGTTGCTTCTATAAGCTGGTTTGTTTGGCAACTGTGGTCCCGACACAAATCAATTTTATGCTCAATACCCCAAAATGGGGGCAACACTTACGAAAGTTGTTTGGGAAAAACATCTTCATAATCGTGCAACACGATAGAAATCAAAAGAGAAATAGAAGATTTAGTGGTGTTAGTGTTAAAACAATGTGACAAAAGGAGCATGGGTGTGTTCTCATCATGATCCACGAAGAGCTCCTTATTTCTACAAACATCACCATATTTTCTTTTCCATTTGATTTTAAGGAAGCCTTGGATACCCCCACTGCCCCACCTACGGGTTACCCCTCCCTTTCTTTATTTCTGGATTTCTTCCCCATTTCTTTCAATTCTCCCATCCTTTGATGCAACTCGTTCACTTGTGAAGACAAAAGTGGATGAAGTGTGACCTTTCAGCCATCCTTCTCAAGTGTATATTGATTATACCGACCATCATGTTTGGTTGACCTATCATATTTCCAAGGTCTACCTAAAAACAAGTGACACACTTGCATTGGTATTGCGTCAGAAAGCACTTTGTCATGGTAGTTTCATACCTTAAACCATATCATGCATTTCCATATGATTTTCAATTCACCACATTCATTCGACCATTAAAACTTATAAGGTCTAGTATGAAGTGTAGTTGGCAATTTCAAGAAGTTCACCATAGCAACACTAACAACTTTTGCATAACTACCACTATCTATCACCAAAGTGCACACACTACCATTCACAAGACACTTAGAATAAAATAGATTCTCCCTTGTCTAGGATCATCTATTGCCTTACTAATCATGGAACGCCTCACTAAAAAGTTTGGAACAACAAACTCTTCTTCTTGTAGATAAACATCTTCCCCATAAACATCATCATCATGTGGCTCACCCTCCGTTTCCTCTCTATCTTGAGCCTCGGACTCATTTTCCTCTCTTTCAACACCCACTTCTTTACCAAGGATATACAATCTACCTTCCCATATGATTACATTGCGTCGGCTAAGGCATTCGTTGGCTTTACGACCCCAACCTTGGTACTTGAAACATTGAAACCCTTTAGTTTTAGGATACTTGTGAACTTCTTGCCTTGGAGGAATTTTGGGGACTATTTTGGGATCTGGCTGCCAAAGAGTGGCAGGTTGGTCCTTATTTTTGGGACAACCCAAAGTGGGTTGAACCGTATCCTTTCCCCTTGGCTAAACTGAGGTCAATTGTCCGTTTGCTTTGACCGACGACCTCTCTTTAAGTTTCCTTTCCATCTCAAGAGCTGCTTGGAGAATACCTTCAACGGTATTAAACTAATGAAGTGTCAAAGGAGTGGAGATCTCTTTGTTCAACCCACACTTGAACCAAATGATGTCATGACTAATTTGTTCTCCAACAAGGAATCAATAGAACAACAAGAACAACAAAACTATAGAATCAAAGGCCCCACTCGGCCTCTCATGTTTTCAAGGCAACAACGACAATATTCAACAACATAGATAAATAACACAAGATTGCAATAACTATAGTTAATCGAAAGAGCCCTACACGACTTCACTATATAAAGATACAAACAAAAAGATTACAAAATGATTGGTAGTAACTTGACACAAAATATCCTAGAATCTAAGAACCCTTACATGAAGATTAGGACCCTAATACTAAAAGATATTTACACCAAATTCTTACTTTAATCAAGAGGATCTCATAAACCTCAAGACCCCAAGTTTCTAGCCAAAGAACAACAAAAGTGTTACGACACTTTGTTGTCTAGTTTTGGGTTCACTCTTAAGAATAAGAGAGAGAAGTTCTCAAAATATTATAAGACATGTGTTTCTTCAATAATAAAAATGAACTAAGTCCAAGAAATAACCCTATTATTGTCTATTTATAGTACTCCACAAAATAAAAGGAAAATGACCATTCTAGCCTGGTCTTGGGTGGCTTTGGAGTGTTATAAACTTACACTTAAAAGTCCCTCTTCACAATTCAAAACATGGAATCCCTTAGATGAATTAATTACACACTCACACACGGCCATTTGCATGAACATGGCTTGGAGTTTTTGTAACTCGTGAGATTAGCTACGTGTGAATGGTCTTGAGCTAGTTGTACTTGTATCACGTAGTTTGACCACGGTCGGTTGATGGAGCATATCAGCTAATTTGACACTATGAATGTATAAACCGCACAACTTTTACCTATATGCTCTCCTCTTTTATTTTTTCATATGAAGAAACAGATCAGTTTGCCTCACTATAACAAGAGTAATAAACTAGAAAAAAAAGATTCTTATATATCTCAAAAGATCAAACAATTCAAATTCTTTTGTATAGGATAAATCCATTACATTTATGTTTGTATCAAACCGTTACTGCAAACACTAGAAATTTTGAATTTGTTTGTTATGTCCTTATTATTATCTCTGATGATGGACATCAAGCTATTGAATTGACATTCCATCTTTGTTTGCACCAACTGAAGCTCAAAAGTTTGTGCATTCCTTTCTGTTTCAAGAAATTATAGATGATGAATGTTTAGATAATGTAAGTTTTTGCATATTGAAAAGTTTGAATGCATCTTGTCCTTTTGAGTATTTCAATCCATTACATTCTTTCCACTTAAAATGGAAAATGGAATTGCAGGATAGTCCAAACATTTGCTTAAAGCTGGAAATAGTTATTCTTATTGCATTATGAGACTAATATAGGAGTAGAAAAATTCTAGTCTCTGATATGATATGCTTATGATATTCTAGGTTCGATTACTCTGTGCATGAAGATCGTGCAAATCAATTCTACCTAGCAATAAGAAAATACTAGGATGGATCTTTGGAGCCAGGTTTTGCAGGCATCAGACCAAAGATTTTTGGTCCAGAAGAGGGTCCTACTGATTTTGTTGTTTAGGTAACACATCGAACTTATTCTAAGTTTCAACCTGAATGGTGCCTTAAGTTCCGTAGTAGATCTATTTCATCGTTGTATTATGCTACCCTGATCACATGAGATTAACTGATCAGTAATAGCTACAAGATTAGGGGTTCAGGAATTTCCCTGTGACCAAGTTATAGAAAGTACTCTTATTGGGTCTTTCTCCAAACTTTGACAAGAATTGTTAGAATCAGTTTTCAGTTATATCTCAGTTGTAGTTCTGTCTACTAAATTTGACAGTCCCTCAAATCCATCTTTTCCATGGAAAGGAAACTCATGGTATATCTAGTTTAGTTAACCTGTTTGGGATTGAATCACCAGGCCTAACTTTCAGCATGGCTATTACAGAACATATTTCTCCTAAACTACTGAAATAATATGAGATTCTTCTGCTAGCGCTGAATTGATATTAAATCTTGCAAGAAGTTTCGGATGTTTAAGTTGGAGCTATTTAGTCATAGAAATGTTTTATATATATTGTACTTTCATGTATTATATATATTGTACTTCCAAGTGACTTCTAGAGTAAGTTTCACGTGCATTTGCATTTGTACACACCAATTTCTAGAAGAAAAAGCATATGATTATGAAGTTACCATTTTCATTTATGATTGTGGATTTTTTGGTACTTAAATCAGCTGTATCCGTCAATAAGATTTCTTTAATTGTGGTAGAAACTTGTTTTTTTTTTTGTTTGGAGATCCCTCTCTAAATATTAAATCAATATTATTGTTATTACTATTTTTCCCTCGTGAAAAAATTATTATAAGAGTGGTTATACTGTTTTGTAAGGAAATAAAGAGATTAAGGTGTAAATTATTAAAAAAAATAGGATAGGGTTTAAGTTAAAAAAGAGAGCACACATTAGGGCGCAAAATGCAACAGACTCAATATTGTTGTACCCTATTTTACTAAAGATAGCTTCACTATCTTCCTTGGGAGACAAGTGCTTATAATTTTTGAGAAAACCCTTGCAATTAAATTTTAATTAACCATTTCCAATTAACATGTTTCATGATCCATTTGTCCAATTCTTTAAAATGACTGTCACCTCCATATGCACTAATGCTACATATCAGAGTAGACAAGTGAAACAAGTGTGCATTTGTAAAAATCAAAATTCGTGTCGGAAATTCCTTTAATTCGTCTGACTTCACATCAAGTATATGTTTATAGAATTTTTACGTACATAATGATCAAGTTTTTCATTCAGGGACCAATATACATAACCATCAATGCTAATTCCCTGACTTGTACACACGTGAATTTGATTTAGACAGCAGTTCGTTGTGAAGGAGACGTTGTTGTGCTACCAGGGGGCAGGTTGTAGTTTCTTCTTTGTCCAAGAACCCCTACTCATAGAGTACACAACATACCAAAAGTTATAGATCAATACACAGTTTGATATCATTGTCGGAAGAATCATAATATACCCCACAAACATGTGGAAATCTGTATTCATGAAGTTTCATGTACGGGCACTCAAGAATGTGTTGTTGTCCGGATGATGCATTCAATCGAACAAATTTCTTATAAGCCTTAGGTTTCTTTAATAGTACCAAGCCATTATTTGAGCCTAACAAATGTGTTCTTTGGAATCCTATCAGAGGAAATGGTTACTTTTCTCTAATAATTCTAACAAGATTGTCCACTTATGTAAATTTGAACTCGTGAGTGCATCTCAGTAACAAGAGTTTTAACATTATAGAGCTTTGGATTGATCACAATGAACTTTCGCAAATGTAATGTCGCAACTTATAGCATTCCACGATTTAAAAATTGTTGGGATCAAAATAACTAGGTGTCATGCGGAAGCTAGCAAAGAAAACGTCGAAAGACGCCACATAAGAATATAAACATGAAATACACCTAAAGAGACACTAGAATTTAACCTGGTTCGATCAATCGACCTACATTCACAAAAGGAGATTAGCAATCCACTATATAAAAGAGAGCACAAACTGTCAAGAGAGACAACCTCACAAAAATCATTCAAAATAGAAAAGAGGTTCACAAAAGTGATCCCGTAACACTTGTATTTCACAAAGTCTCTCCCAAAATGAAACCCTCAAATTACTTGAAGTACACTATGGATGATACCAAACACGAAAAAAGGAGCTTCTATTTATAGAGTCTATAACCTTTTCCTACAAGAATAAGGATTAGCCAAATATGGAGAATATGTTTTCCTTTTCCTGAAATGAAAACCCAATTATAGTACCTAAAGGAAAACTCAATTATGGTAAGAAAGTCAGGACAAACACCAACAATTAGTTTCTTATTATTCGGACGGAAAAATCAAACCACATGTGAAAAGAAAAAATCAAGAACAACACACAAGATTTATGTGGAAACCCTTACGGAAAAAAACTCGGGCAGAGGAGATTTCACTATAATGGAGAAATAGTATAATATGGAGAAGTCTGAATTTTTGGAATAATCAAAAATAGACTGACTAATTGTTCTTATATAATACGTGCATACAAATAATTCCTAGGCCCAACAACATAAAGGTCAATACTGTTAGACTTTCAGGGCCAGATCAACATAATTCGGATCACAACTCTAACAATCTCCACATTGACACGAATTCTAATTCAAAATTCAAATCAATTTCACGACATACTCTCCACCTCTTCCACAAAATCCCTTAAGGGGACATCTCAATAGCTAACACCAACCAAGTCCAAGAAATGCTCAAACATGGAACTTGGTAGTGTCTTGGTTATCATATCAGCAAGATTATCATGGGTACTAACCTTTCTTACCACAATATCACCACAAGCAATAATTTCGTGCACAAAATGATACCGAACATCGGTGTGCTTTATCCACTCATGAAATATCTGATCTTTCATAAGGAAGATAGCACTCTAACTGTTGTAAAAGACTGTAATAATCTGTAAGTTTTTGCTAAGTTCACTAAACTGACCCTGCAACCAAATAGCTTCCTTGAAAGCCTCGGTAATAGCCATTTACTCTGCTTCAGTAGTTGACAAAGCAACCGTAGACTGTAATGTAGCTTTCCAACTAATAGCACAACCACCAATGGAGAAAACATAGTCTATATAGGATCTCCTTTTATCATGAGCTCCTTCAAAATCAGAATCAGCATATCCAATTACTCCATCTCTGTTTCGCCCAAAATGCAAATAGACATCAGCAGATCTATGCAAGTATCTGAAAATCCACTGAACAGTTTTCCAATGTTCTTTGCCAGGATTTGCCATGTATCTGCTAAATACACTCCGTATTTGAGGCAAAATGGTCATTTTCCCACCCTATATAAGGCACAAACATGGAACTTTACTCTAAAAACACCAAAATATACTTCTTATTCCAATATTCTCTCAAGAACAACATCCGTTAGTCCCAAAAAAAAATCAAGATCCCTCAAGATTTAGCCATGGGTTTTCAAAATTGATTGAAGATCTAGAATCCCCAAGTCTTAGGCTACAAGAATCATCCATTACTCTCCATAATTGAGGTATGCGGGGTTTTCCTAAAATCTCAAGTGTATAGAAATAATGTTTTAAGAAAAGGGTTTTGGATTTATGAATAGAATCATGTTTTAGAAGTTTTAACGATAGTGTTGTGGTCTTCTGACCTTTATCCAAATCAATTGAAAAATTATATATATATATATATATGTATATATATATATATGTTTAAGGATGAATTTCAATTGAGAGCATTAATTGTAATAAGCCCCTCTTTTGTTATGATTTTTTCCCCATCTTTCATATGATATGAATTGTTCTAAATTGCATCTTGAAAGAATGATATGAAATGTCTTGATTTATGCTATGACTTGAATATGATTTTGAAATAAAAAGGAAAGGGCTGTGCATGTTGATAAATGTTGAATACGCATATGAAAAAGAGTCGCATAGTTTGCCAAAAGAACACATGACCACTATATGTTTTTTGAATAATCTCATCATAGTTTTGACTTGTGTCTTCGGAACATGAAAACTTTTATAGTGTTTGCATGTTGGGTGGTCTGAACTATGTTTTAATGAAAGAATTATGCATGATGCATTAGCTCAGAAATAGGACTAACAAGTATTGGTGTGATGACACCAATTCAGATTATGCCACGATAATTCAGAACAGTATAGAACACATGTTTGAAATCAGATTTTCATATGTTCAAACTAGAAGAAATGCATGATTCAAAACATGATAAAATTAGTCATAAAGAGAGCTTAAGTGGTTCCCCAAAGAAGGCTTGAGTTCATATAACTTATTGCCCAAAACTGTGATTTGCCGATCCAGGTTTATATATTATCCTGGCCAAGAGCCCTGTGGTGTAGCAGACTCAAACACTCCAACCCTTGCGGCACACTAGGTTAGGGGATTTCCCACCGAGTTAATGGTGGATTCCATATAGCCCGTAGAATATCAAACTAGTAGAGGAGTTCCATCTAACTTAGAAGTAATAAAAAGATCAAAATTTGCATTGACAGAAAGATTTCATGTTTTCAAAAAGTGCCAGTGTATTTTGAAAACCACTTGATGTATGATGTGTTGTCAAAGTTTATCTCAACTATTTTAATTATACTAAAGATTTTTTTTAGATTGCTTTGCGTACCAGTACATATGTATTGCCCCCCCTCCTCCCTCTAGGTTCTAAGGATCGGCTAGGGGTTCAGAAAAGCAATAGAGTTTAATGGATAGAGTTGCAGGTGTCTAGTTGGTGCACCTTCTATATATTCCAGAAGGCCTGTCTTTTCAGATTATGTTAATTATTTCCATTTTGGTCTACAGGGGGCTTTGTCCCATTTTTAGATAGTTGACAGATTTTCATGTAGTAGAGATTTTGCAGACTGAGTCAGATATTGTTAGACGTAGTTGATTTTCAATTTTCGTACTTATGTTGAATCCAGAACTGACCATGTTTCCGTAGAAGATTATATTTCGACATCTTCTTTATTTATATAAATGTTGTGCATGATTTAGGGAAGGGTGTTCCGGGCTTGCATGGTTTGGGATGTCCATCACGGCTAGGCCCTAGTTTGGATCGTGACAAACTTGGTATCAGATCACGATTCATGGTCCCAGGCTGGTGCAAAATCACATTGGGTAGAGTCTTGTTTATGGGTGTTTACCATACCACATTTATAAATAGAAGGATACTAGATGTTAGGAATGTTCCTCTTTCTTCATGTTCTAGTTCGTACAATAAGGGCAGAATATTCTTCTTTTATATTCTAATTCATGCTATGGTGTCACCGATACGAAATTAAAGTTATCCTAATTTGTTCCTTACTCTGATGTTCTCAAACATATCATATTGTTGGGCTAATTCAAGTATAGAAGTTTAGAGTCTAAATGGTATGGTCCTTTCTGATTGAATAATATCAGGTTTCTGTAAGGACTTGAGAATAGTACATTTGTACTTCAGGGTGTGAGTTCTAGTGTGAACCTTGATTTTAATGAAATCGTATTTTCCAGCCTATAGTATTAAGTATATTCAGTCCTTTTCAGAACTTACGTTGCCAATGTCACACTTCAGAGGTAATGAGGTATAGCAGAATGTTGGAACTGTATTTCACCCGAGTAGTAGCATAACTTAAAGTGTCGGTTTGATGACCTATTTGTAGTGAGATTAGACGAAGAACCTTGTGATATGAAGCAACAAAGTTAGAAGTTAGGGAGAGGGTGACTTTTGTGTAAATAAATATTTTAGTTGAATAACCGATGTTTGTGGATGATTTACCACTTTATAGTGATAGACTAATGTAGTAGCTAGTAGCATGTATGGATTGTATGGTAGTCTGTGGGGAGAATGTTTGATTTATATTTTTATTTGTACAGAGTAAGATGAGTACTCTTGAATCATTGAATATTATGTGTCAATTTTCTATCTCTTGTAATATGTAATTTTGTTATTATGATATTTTTGAAAAATCAAAGTCTAGTGAAGTCGGGTGAGGCCTATTTCGATTCACTAGCAACTTGTTATTCATCCTGTTGTTCTGGTGTTGGTTGGAACTAGGGTCTAGAGGTAAAATGGAAAGAAAAGTGGTAAGGGTGATTTATTGAATATATGTATAGCCGAATATTTTTGCATGAGATTGAAATAGTAATGAAGTGATATGTCCTTGTGTATTAGTTTAGTAGAAGGTAAAGAAGGAGTTATCAGTCAAGGTGAATTGTTGTTTCCTTGAGGTATGAAAATGGCTATATTAGCCAGTAAGTTATAATTATAGACTCGTGGTTGTTTGTAGAATTTAAAGCTAGTCTAAACGTACGCTTGGTTAATTAAGTGTGACGTTAGAAAGATTTATAAGTAGATAAGATTGAATGGGGTTATAATATAAGATTAAGAATTTCCCAATTTGATGGACTAGCATATCATGTTGTGTTCTTCATTGGTGGTAGATGATTGATGATAGACGATTAGCTTGAATTTAATGTAGAATGTGGTGGTAAGAATAATGGAATGAGATTAATGATGTATGTTTTGGGGGAATAAATTAGATGGCTTGATGTGTTCAAATAGTGCGTGATAATTAGTTATGATAAGGAAAATCGTAAGGCCATGATCGATTATTGTTGTTTTGAAGTTCCAGTGTATTTGTATTTCTTGATGTTTATTTCATGGTTTCCAAGTTAGAATTGTGCATAAGGCTGGGTTGTAAATCATGTATAGCTTTAGACATTAAGTTTAGACAGTTGATAGCCATGAATGTGGATATGATGATTTTTTAATTAATGATACTGGTTATATTAAAGTGATCTAATAGGCTTGAACAGTGTATGCAAGAGCTTAAGTTTGTTTGTTTTGTAATGAAGTATGATGTTTTATGTATTATGTAGAAGTATGCCCAAGGTGATATGGGGTTGCAGAATTTTCTAAGACTATTACATGTTGCATGTGGCTAGTAGTAACTATGAGTTGCTGGTGGAGAAAGACTAGTAGATGGTATATGGTGTTCTAAGTAGCCAAGTTAAGGAGTTTTGATTGATAGTGTTGAGCCTTTTTATATGATCGTTATTCTCATTGTAAAGAGATATAAGTTTGGAGTTGTATATTGGTAGGCTATGTAAGAAATAGTATGGTTCATCAAAGGCTTAGTGATATCCATGTTAATAGTTAGAATCTATGTTTGAGTTTTAAAGGTTGATCGGATATAAATAAGAGTTGAAGTACTAGAGGGTGTTCACTCCGACTATGGGGATACTTATGAAGAACTAAAATTAGTAAGTGTTCAAGTATTATACGATGACTATTGGGGCTATAGAAAGTTAAGAGTGTATCTCAGAAAGTAGTATTAGCAATGGGTTGGCCACTTTTAGGTGTAGTCATTCAAGTTAAGTTCTATGATATGCGTGTATGATCGTTCTCTAGACCCTAGAGTGCACCCTAGACTGCAGTAAGTGTAGTTCAGTTTGAGACTAGTAAGAGATCTCTCAAACTTAAGATGATGGCATGAAGCTAAGGGGGAGATGATAGAACGAATAACAAATTCAGGCTCTCAGATTCTAGTAGAAATGCCAGTATGATATAGAGCATTACAAAGTGATGGTAAGGATAAAACCCATTCTTATCTTAGTATTTTTCAGTTATCCAAGTACCTACTCATGCCTCACATTTTAGTTCCATGATCATAGTTCATATTCATGTTTGTCATAGAGAATCAGGTGCTCTTCCAGTTCTAAAATAAGGAGTTCAATTCATTCAGTAGTCGGAATCACATTCCATATGTTATGAAATCCAAATTGAGGCCATGTAGCTCATGACTCATGTATTTATGTCTTATAATGTGCTCAGTCTCCATAACTCATGCTTTATGCCAAATGATTGGTGAGAATCAGCTTATAACCATGTATGCCCTCAATTCAGATTTACTTTGATAAATCCCTGATGTTGATTTGTTATTCCTCAGGCCTCAGCTAAGTGTTAAGTCTCATATAATATCCTTCCATGCTTCAAGGTTTTATGTTCTAACATTTTGGTGACTTCTTACGTAATGATAGTGGTGATAAGTAAATGGTTCCTGTTGATGAAATATCATTGTATGCTTGTTTGGGAGGAGGCCATAATTGTGAAGTAAGATTTGAGGCAAAGTCTTTGATAAATGTAATGGTTAGTGGAAATTTGTGTGTATGTATGTTCTTGGGGTAGCGCGTCGGAGTTGTATTGATGGTGGTTTATAGAATATCTGAAGTACGTCTTAATTAATGTTGCCTTGAACTTCATATGTGGTTATAAGGATAGGCATGAATGATATGTTGGGATGTAAGTTGAGGAACGCAATATGCGCTAGCGAATCCATAGTAAGAGTTCCGGGTTGATCATTGAAGTGGTAAAGCACATTATGCTTTGGATGTGAAAAAAAATATATAGAAGGTTGAATCATATGGTTTAGAATAATATCGTGGTGTGACATGTTCTATTTTGTGATTTAAAGTTAGGCTTGATCACGGTGAAATGATTTAAGCTACTTTAGACATCAGTAAAAATATTCATGAGGATTATAACTTGAATCAATGAGTATGGTAATTATGGAGAATAGTATAGTTAAGGGATACTCGAGAAGTGTGCTAAGCTTGAAAGTAAGAAGTTGCATGGACTAGGGCCTGGTAATTCTATTCTATGCTATAAGGTAGTGTCATTGTTGTGATTCCTTGGTTGGGTGACTTGGGTAAATCAAGACCAAGGTTCTTTGTTCCCGAACGCTGCTATGACTTCTTAAGAAAGAGTGGTGAAGAGATACTCCAGTTAAGTATAGGTTCCAGTATAATTCCGCCTGTATAACCAGCAATTAAGTTTAACAGTCAGGCCGGCAAGTTACTATAATTTCCCACCTTTTCACCGAGTCCTACTATCCCAACTCTAATGCGTATGACCATCCCAAGAGATAATATATTCCATCCAATTAAGTTGCGATTTCAGTTTAGTCTAAGCATTATGTTTCAGATTCATCTATTCAGTCATGACTCAGTTCATACGTGTTCAACGCATAATATCAAATTTGTTTAGATTTTTCAGCTAGGGCAGTATAATACCCTAGTACGATCTAATTCTTGTTGCTTCATGAATATAACATGCATAAGTTATCACTTCTCAATTCAATATGTATGATTAGATTATGATCACTCCAAGGAAATCCTAATCTCTCAGTATTAATCATCTCCTTGAAGCAAGTAAAGTCAAGTCATCTTATAATTCAGTTTCATGATAGAAGTTTAAATATCTTAGATCAGTTATATCCTTTATTAGAAGACACAACATGTCCGCGTTATCCCACACCTTTAAGACAAAAAAGTTCCTACCTATCATTCAGGGACGAATGATCCCAAGGGGGAGATAATGTAATACCCCATATTTTTGGACTAGAATTTAGACCATCGTTCCAACGTGTATAGATCCGAACTAAGAAATTACTTATTAATATAAGCGTGGTGATCAGTCATAAAGTGTAGGAATAGCTTTGAATATGATTTGAGATCACAAAAAGCTCTTAACTCTAAGACGAGAAGAAAACATTTCTATCGATTAAGTTTTAGAGGATGTTTCAACTTGAGTCAACTTCCAGCGATCATAACTCCCAATACATATATAATTAAAGGTACCTAATATATATAAAATGAAAGGTATTCGAGTTATCTTTCCAACGATACAAATTTTACAAAAATCCGACACCCGATCAAGAAGTTATGGCTTTGCAAAGTGGAGTGTGTCACCTAGCATAAGGTCTACGACACACAACCTAACTTATGCTATAAGGTGTTTGATGCACAACCTAATGTGTGTGATAAAATGTGTGCCGCACAACCTATCTTATGCGTTAAGGTGTGCCCCACATACATTTTGGTTCAAGTGACTTAAACACTCCGTATTTGAGGCAAAATGGTCATTTCCCACCCCTATATAAGCCACAAACACGGAATTTTACTCCCAAAACACCAAAATATACTTCTTCTTCCAATTTTATCTCAGGAACAAGACCCCTTAGTCCCATACAAAAATCAAGATCCCTTAAGATTCAACCGTGGGTTTTCAAAATTGATAGAAGAATTGGAATACCCAAACCGTAGGCTTCAAGAATTATCCATTACTCTCCATAATCGAGGTACGCGGGGGTTTCCTAAAATCTCATGGGTGTGGAAATCATTTTTTAAGAAAAGGGTTTTGGATTTATGATTATAATGCTGTTTTAGAAGTTTTAACGGTATTGTTTTGGTCTTCAAACCCTCCCCCAAATTGATAATATATATATATATATATATATTTGTGTGTGTGTGTATGAATGTGTTTAAGGATGAATCTTCAATTGGGAGCATGAATTATAATGAACCCCTCTCTTGTTATGATTTTTTTCCCATCTTTCATATGATATGAATTGTTCTAAATTGCATCTTGAAAGTATGATATGAAATGTCTTGATTTATGCTATGACTTGAAAATGATTTCGAAATAAAAAGGAGAGTGTTATTTATGTTGATAAATGTTGAATATGCATATGAAAAAGAGTCGCATGGTTTGCCAAAACAACACGTGACCACCCTAAGTTTGAATAATCTCAGCATAGTTTTGACTTGTGTTTTCGGAATATGAAATCTTTTATACTGTTTGCATGTTTCGGTATTCTGAACTGTGTTTTAATGAAAGAATTATGCATGATGCATTATGGCTCAGAAATAGAACTTGCAAGTCTTGGTGTGACGACAACAATTCAGATTATGCCATGATAATTCAAACCAGAATAGAACACATGTTTTGAATCAGATTTTCAGATGTTAAAACTACAAAGAAATACATGATTCAGAACATGATAAAATTGGGCATAAACAGAACTTAGGTGGTTCCCCGAAGAGGTCATGAGTTCAGATAAATCATTGGCCAAAATCGTGATTTGTCGATCCGATTTTATATATTATGCTGGCCAAAAGCCCTGTGGCGTATCAGACCCTGATACTCCAACCCTTATGGCACACTTGGGTTGGGGGCTTCCCCAATGAGTCAATGATGGATTCGATATAGCCCATGGAATATCATACTTGTAAGGGAGTGCCACCTAACTCAAAAGTAATAAAAAGTTCAGAATTTGCATTGACAGAAAGGTTTCATGTTTTCAGAAGGATCCCATGTGTTTTGAAAACCACTTGATGTATGATGTTTTGTCAAAGTTTTTCTCAACTATTTTAATTATATTAAATATTTATTTCTAATTGCTTTGCATACCAATACATATGTATTGACCCCCCTCCTTCCTCTAGGTTTTGAGGCTCAGTCTAGGGGTCCAAAAAAGTAGTACAGTTTAACGGACGGAGTTGCAAGTGTCTAGTTGGTCAGCCTTCTATATTGCAAAAGTCATGTATTTTTCAATTATGTTAATTATTTCCATTCTGGTCTATTGGGGTCCTTGTCCTAGTTTAAGAAAGTTGACAGATTTTCATATAGTAGAGATTTCGCAGACTGAGTCAGATATTGTTAGGTGTCGTTGATTTTCAATTTTCATACGTATGTTGAATCCAGAACTGACCATGTTTCTGTAGCAGATTATGTTTCCACATCTTCTTTATTTATATGAATGTTGTGCATGATTACCAGATAGGGAAAGACGTTTTGGGCCTCCATGGTTTGGGATTTCCGTCACGACCAGGCCCTAGTTCGGGTTGTGATAGGTACAAAGGGTTTTGTTGTGTACTGTGATGTGTCCATAGTGGGACTTGGGTGTGTACTTATGGAGCATGGTAAGGTGGTGTATTATTGTAACGCCCCGTAAAAGTCATGCATGTATTAGACTGTAATTTCTGAGCTTTAGACTTAAGTTTTAAATTTTTTTAAAGTGTTGAAATGACTTAGACTCATTCTTAGCTGGCAACCTTTGGGATACAACTTCTCAACGTTCGTGGCCTTCATTTTTAGATTTTCAAGTTGCATTACGATCGTTCAATCTCATAGTACATCTCGGATAAGGTTTGGAATTTTTCGGAATGCATAAGGCTGCGTTTGGATTTCAAAATAGTAGCAAAACGCATAGCCTATTTCCCAGTTTTCAGCATTTCAGGGTCAACTTCAAACGATCATACCTCCCTGTATATAATGAACTGTGTGAGCTATAATATATCAAACACAAGATCATTGCGACCTCTTTCGAATTCAGTTGGTTTCATTCAATTTGTTTATATGGGTAAAAGGTAATAATCGATTTACTCCAGCCTATCAAACTGTCAACTGAGGGACAGATTTGACCTTAATTGTTCCTTTGGGGTATTTTGGTCATCCTCCACACCTATATATACCACCAACACGGGATTTAATCCCTCAAACACCATAATACACATGCTTTCCTCAAAATTTCTCAAGAATTCTCCTTAGGGTTTCAAAATAAAAACCCAAACAGTTCAAGATTCGACCGTAAGTTTTCAAAGATAATTACATATTCGGAATCACCAATCAGCAAGCTTCAAGAAACATCTATAATCCTTGAAAATAGACGTACGCGGGGTTTTCCTAAAAATCTCATGGGCATAGAAATCATGTTTTAAGAATTGGGTTTTCGAATTCATGTACATACTCATGTTTTAGAATCTTTAATGATACTGTTTTGTCCTTTTTGCTTTCCCCCAGAAGTGATTGAAAATTATATGTATACGTATATATGTGTTTGTCCTGAAATATGAATTTAGAGCATGATTTTCATGAAACCGCTCTCTTAATGTAAAGTTTTCCATGTTTCACGTAATATAAACTGTTTTGGAATATGATTTTGAACACGAAAGAAAGGGTTGTGAATGTTGAATATGCATGTAATGAAAGAATGCATGGTTTTGCCAAAATGCACATGACCACCATATGTTTGATGAAAGTTTTTCATGGATTTGATTTGAGTTTTGAAACATGACATCTTTGATGTAAACTACATGCTTCGGTGGTCTTAAACATTATTTCTATGAAAAATCGTGTTAAATGCACTATGGCTCAAAAATATGACTTGCAAGTCTTGGTATGATGATACCAACTCAGAAAAATGTCATAACAGATACAGACTAGTACAAAAATCAGATTTTTATCAGACTCAGACTAACAGATATTTCAGAATTTCATGATTTTAGATATTCAGAATGTTGCATGTACAGAAAAGGTTAAAAATGGGCATACAGAGATGTTAGGTGGTCCCCCGAAGAGGGCTTGAGTTCAAGCGACTCATTGCCTAAAACCGTGGTTTGCCGACCCGGGTATATTATTATGCGCTGACTTAAATGTCATGTGGCGTATCAGACTCAGAGACTCCAACCCTTGCGGCACACTTGTGCTGGGGGCTTCCCCGCCGAGTCAACGGCGGATTCCATACAGCTCGTGGAATATCAGACTTGTAGGGGAATACCACCTAACTCAGAAGTAAAACACAGATCATGATTTGAAATGAACAAACAGGTTGCATGTTTTCAGAAAGTGCCCATGTATTTTTCAGAAATAGTTTTATACATGATGTCTTGATGAAAAATTTCTTTCACTTAATATATATATATATGTATGTTCCATTATACTATTTTTGGATTGCTTCGCGTGCCAGTACTTTTGTGCTGACCCCCCCTCCTTCCAGGTTTTGAGACACAGTCTAGGGGTCCAGCTACTCAGTAGACATTCTCAGATTTGCAGACTTGATCTCACAGTGGTGAGCCTTCTATTATTCGGAAGGCCTAATTATGTCAGACATTATCTTATTTATTATGTTTTTGGTTTACTGGGGGGCTTGTCCCAGTTTCTTTTCAGATAGATGTTTATGTTCTTAGTAGAGATTTCACAGACTGATGTCAGATAGTATTATTCAGAAATGTTGCAGAACTTGACCATGTTTTCCGTAATCAGTTTCAATTCTGCATATTATTATGACTACGAATGTTGTGCATGATAACCAAATAGAGAATGGGTGTTCTAGGCCTTCATGGTTCAGGATGCTTGTCACGTCTAGGGCTTAGGCTCGGGTCATGAAAAACTTGGTATCAAAGCACGGTTCATGGTTCCATGGTGTCTACGAAATCGCGTTGAGTAGAGTTATGTTTATGGGTGTGTAGCGCTCCACACTTATAAACAGGAGGCTACAAGACGTTTAGGAATGTCTCTCTTTCTTCATGTTCTAGTTCATGAAATAGAGTCATAATGTTCCTCCTTCATACTCTAATTCGTGCTATGGTGACGTCCATATGAAAGTAAAATCATCTCAAATTCTTTCCTTACTCTAATGTTCTCAGACCCATCACATTTCTGGGGTGAATCAAGGGCAGAAGTTTAGAGTCTAAATGGTATTGTCCCTTCGGATCGCGTCATATAAGATCTTAAAATTGTGCAAGGACTTTAGAAGAGTCTGTTATTGCTTTAGAGTGTATGGGTTCTAGTGTGAACCTTGATCTTGACGAAATCATGCTTTTTAACCTTCTGTATTGAGTATATTCGGCCCTTTTCAGAAATTTATGTTGCAGATGCCATGCTTAAGGGAAAAGATGTGTAGTAGAAGTGTTGGAATTGTATTTCCACCCAAATAGTAGTATAAGTTAAAGTGTCGGTGTCATGACCTATTGGTAGCAAGTAGCATGTGTGGATTGTATGATAATCTGTGGGGGAAATATTTGAATCAGATTTTTTTTTATTTATACAAAGTAAGATGTGTATTCTCAGATTATGGAATGTTGTGTGACAAGTTTCTATCTCTTGAAAATATTTTATCATCGTGTTGGTGTATCTAAAAAGTCTAGTGAAGCCGTCTGGGGCTCTTTCAATTCACTAGTTGCCTTGTCATTCTTCTTATTTTATTGTTCAAACTACAAAAAAATCAAAGTCTAGTGAAGCCGTGTGAGGCCTATTTCGATTCACTAGCAATTTATCACTCAACGTGTGATTCTTGTGTTGGTTAAATATATGTATAGCTGAATCTTTTTGGCATGAGATAGAGTTGGTAATGAAGCGATTCGTCCTTGTGTATTAGTTTATTAGTAGAAGACAAAGAAGAAGTTATTAGGCGAGGTGAATTGTCCTTGCTTGAAGTATGAAAATGGCCAGATTAGGCAGTAGGTTATCAGTATAGACTCATAGTTGTTGTGGATTTTGAAGGTAGTCTAAATGTACGCTTGGGTAAGTAATTGTGATGTGAGAAAGAAGTATAAGTAGATACGATTTTACGGGGTTATAATATAAGGATAAGGTTGACCATGTCTATTATGAGGCTTTAACTCCCTTGACCCTCTTTTTGTTGGTAGTTGTAAACTAGTGCTACTTCTGAGAAGGTATGTAGTAGATTTTTGAGATATTTGGGTGAAATATCCCAATTTTATGGATTAGTATATTTATATTATGTTGCATTATTCATTGGTGGTGAATGATTGATACTAAACTATAGGCTTGAATTTAAATGGTGTGGTGGAAAATAGTGGCACGAGTTTAATGATGCATGTTTTGTGGGATTAAATTAGTAGGTTTGATGTGTTGAAATTGTACATGCTAATGGATTATGATAAGGAAAACCGTTAGGACATGATCGATTATTGTGGTTATGAAGTTCTAGTGCACTAGTGTTTTGTGATGTTTATTTCATAGTTTCCAAGTGAAAATTTCGTGTAAAGTTGGGTTGTAAATCATGCATAGCACTAGATATTAAGTTTGAACAGTTGATGTCCATGAAGGTGGATGTGAAAATTTCTTAGTTAATGAATTCTAGTTGTATAGAAGTGATCTAATAGACTTAAATGGTGCATGCAATAGAGTAAGTCTTTTTGATTCGTAGTGGTGTATGATATTGCATGTATGATGTATAAGTATGCCTAAGGTGACATGAGGTTGCAGTATTTTTCTAAGGCTACTACTTGTAGTGCGTGGCTAGTGGTACCATTGAATTGTTAAGTGGATAAAGACTAGTTAGATGATACATGGTGATCTAAATAGCCATGTTAAGGTGTTTTGATTGATAGTGTTAGGCCTTTTGTGGTGATCTTAATTCTCATAGTAGAGGGATATAAATTTGGAGTCGCAATAGTGGTATGCTCTATAGAAAGAGCTATGGTTCATCAAAGGATTGGTGATATCCATGTTAAATGTTAGCATCTAAGCTTGACTTTTGAAGGTTGAACCGATAGAATAAGTGTGCAAGCATTATACTATTACTATTAGTGGCTAGAGAAAGAGTGTATACCAGAAGGTAGTCATTCGGGCTAAGTTCTATGATATGCATGTATTGTTATTTTTTTTCAGACCCTAGAGTGTAGTAAGTGTAGTTCTGTTAGAATCTGGTAAAGGATCTCCCAAACTCTAGATGATGACTTGAAGCTAAGGGGGAGATGACAGAACGAATGACCATTTAAGGCTCTCAGATTCTAGTAGTGATGCAGTATGATTTAGAACGTTAGAAAGTAAGGGTGAGACTCAACCCATTATTATCTTAGTATTTTTCAGTGATCCCAATGCCTACTTAAGCTTTACGTTTCAGTTCCGTGATCATAGTTCATGATTCCTGTATATGATAGAGAGTCATGTACTCTTCCAGTTCCAAGATAATGAGTTCTAGTTCATTCAAGTAGTCGGAATTACATTCCTTATGTTAGGAACTCTGGTTGAGGTCATGCAACTCATGACACATGTACTCACTCTTTATAGTGTGTTCAGTCCCATATAAAAATCTTCTCATGCTTCAGGGTCTTATGTTTTAACCTTTTAGTGACCTCCCTATGCAATGATAGTGTTGATGATGTAAATGTTCTTGTTAATGGAAGATTATAGTACGTTTGCTTAGATAAGGCCATAAGTATGAAGTGAGATTTGGGGCCAATCTTTGATACATGTGATGTTTAGTGGAAAAGTTTGTGTGTGTATGTTTTTAGGATAGCGCGTGGAAGTTATATTGATAATAGTTTAGCAACTATGTGAAGTATGTATTTATGGGTGTTTGCCTTGAAGTTAACATGTGGTTATAAATTAGGCTTGAATGACATTTTGGGATTGTAGTGGAAGGTTGCAATATGCATTAGCGACTTCATATTAAGAGTTCAAAGTAGTCATTGAAGTGGTAAGACATGTTATGCTTAGGATGCGATCTTTAAAAGAGATATAGAAGTTGGGCAATTCCTTGTCTTACGAGGAAGAGCCCGTGGAAATCCTAGATCGACGAGTGAGAAAATTGAGGAGTAAAGAGATAGTCTTAGTTAAAGTGTTATGGCGAAATCAGAAAGTTGAAGAAGCAACTTGGGAGTCGGAGCATGACATGAAAGTGAGATACCCAAGCCTATTTGAACCATCAAATAACGAATTGGAAGGTACAATTCTTGCTTTATGTTTCCTTCTATGTATGAATCTGGTTGAAATCGTGCATGACTATTCCCGCATCATCATTCGGGGACGAATAATCGGAAGGGGGGGATAATGTAACGCCCCGAAAAAGTCATGCATGTATTAGACTGTAATTTCTGAGCTTTAGACTTAAGTTTTAAATTTTTTCTAAGTGTTGAAATGACTTAGATTCATTCTTAGCTGGCAACCTTCGGGATACAACTTCTCAACCTTCCCGACCTTTATTTTTAGATTTTCAAGTTGTGCTACGATCGGCCAATCTCATAGTACATCTCGGATAAGTTTTGGAATTTTTCGGAATGCATAAGGCTGCGTTTGGATTTCAAAACAGTAGGAAAACGCATACCTATTGCCCAGTTTTCAGCATTTCAGGGTCAACTTCAAACGATCAATACTCCCTGTATATAATAAACTGTGTGAGAAATAATATATCCTACGAAATATCTTTGAGTCCTCTTTCGAATGCAGTTGGTTTCATCCAATTTGTTTATATGGGTAAAAAGTTATAATCCATTTACTCCAGCCTATCAAACTTTTAACTGAGGGACAGATTTGACCTAAATTGTTCCTTAGGGGTATTTTGGTAATCCTCCACCCCTATATATACCACCAACACGGGATTTAATCCCTCAAACACCATAATACACATGCTTTCCTCAAAATTGCTCAAGAATTCTCCTTAGGGTTTCAAAATAAAAACCCAAATAGTTCAAGATTCGACTGTAAGTTTTCAAAGATAATTACATATTCGGAATCACCAATCCACAAGCTTCAAGAAACATCTATTATCCTTGGAAATAGTGGTACGTGGGGTTTTCCAAAAAATCTCATGGGCATATAAATCACGTTTTAAGAATTGGGTTTTCGAATTCATGTACACACTCATGTTTTAGAAGCTTTAATGATACTGTTTTGGCCTTTTGGCTTTCCCCCAAAGTGATTGAAAATTATATGTATACGTATATATGTGTTTGTCCTGAATATGAATTTAGAGCATGATTTTCATGAAACCCCTATCTTAATGTAAAGTTTTCCATGTTTCACGTAATATAAATTGTTTTGGAATATGATTTTGAACACGAAAGAGAGGGTTGTGAATGTTGAATATTCATGTAATGAAAGAATGCATGGTTTTGCCAAAATGCACATCACCACCATATGTTTGATGAAAGTTTTGCATGGATTTGATTTGAGTTTCGGAACATGACATCTTTAATGTAAACTACATGCTTCGGTGGTCTGAAATGTTATTTCTATAAAAAATCATGCTAAATACACTATGGCTCAGAAATAGGACTTGCAAGTCTTGGTATGATGATACCAACTCAGACAAATGTCATAACAGATACAGACTAGTACAAAAATCAGATTTTTATCAGACTCAGACTAACAGATATTTTAGACTTTCATGATTTTAGACATTCAGAATCTTGCATGTACAGAAAAGGTTAAAAATGGGTATACAGAGATGTTAGGTGGTCCCCTAAAGAGTGCTTGAGTTCAAGCGACTAATTGCCTAAAACCGTGGTTTGCCGACCCGGGTATATTATTATACGCTGACTTAAATATCCTGTGGCGTATCAGACTCAGAGACTCCAACCCTTGCGACACACTTGGGTTGGGGGCTTCCCCGCCGAGTCAATGGCGAATTCCATACAGCCCGTGGAATATCATACTTGTAGGGGAATACCACCTAACTCAGAAGTAAAACACAGATCATGATTTGAAATGAACAGACAGGTTGCATGTTTTCAGAAAGTGCCTATGTATTTTTCAGAAATAGTTTTATGCATGATGTCTTGATGAAAATTTTCTTTCACTTAATGTATGTATATATATATATGTATGTTCCATTATTCTATTTTTGGATTACTTCGCGTGCCAGTACTTTTGTGCTGACCCCCCCTTCCTTCCAGGTTCTGAGACACAGTGTAGGGGTCCAGATACTCAGTAGACATTCTCAGATTTGCAGACTTGATCTCATAGTGGTGAGCCTTCTATTATTCAGAAGGCCTAATTATGTCAGACATTATCTTATTTATTATGTTATTGGTTTACTGGGGGCCTTGTCCCAGTTTCTTTTCAGACAGATGTTTATGTTCTTAGTAGAGCTTTCGCAGACTAATGTCAGATAGTATTATTCAGAAATGTTGCAGAACTTGACCATGTTTTCCGTACTCAGTTTCAATTCGGCATTTTATTATGACTACGAATGTTGTGCATGATAAACAAATAGAGAATGGGTGTTCCGGGCCTTAATGGTTCGGGATGCTCGTCACGGCTAGGGACTAGGCTCGAGTCATGACACTTATGCATCTAGGCAGTTAAAGTTACATGAGAGAAACTACCCTACCCATGACTTGGAGTTAGCGGCTGTGGTGTTTGTGCTTAAAATCTAGCGACAATATCTTTACAGGGTACATGTTGATATATTTTTTGACCACAAGAGTTTACAGTAAATTTTCTTGTAGAAAAAATTAAATCTCTGGCAAAGGCGTTGGTTGGAACTTTTGAAGGATTATGACATGATCCTGCATTATTATCCGGGCAAGGCAAATGTGGTAGACGACGCCCTCAACAGGTTATCTATGGGTAATATTTCTCATATTGAGGATGGAAAGAGAGAGATAGTGAGGGATATTCACTGACTTGTAAATCTAGGGGTACGGCTCTTGGATTCCGAAGAGAAAGGAGTGGTTGTTCATGAGATGGACAAAGACTTCCTTTGTGCAGAAGTTGAAGAAAAGCAAACCGAAGATCCCATTTTGATGCAAATTAAGAAAGATGTGGGGCAACAGAAGGTGATGTCTTTTGAAATTGGTAGTGATGGGATTCTCAGATATCAGTATAGATTATATGAGCTAGATATAGATGGCTTGAGGAAAAGAATCATAGATGAAGCACACACTTCTAGGTATGTTGTTCACCCAGTGTCTACTAAGATGTGTCATGATCTAAAATCTATATATTGGTGGAATAATATGAAATGTGATGTGGCTGACTTTGTTTCCAAGTTTTTGGATTACCAACAAGTTAAAGTTGCACATTTAAGGCCATGTGGTACTTCCCAACAGATAGCTTTACCATTATAGAAGTGGGTTATGATCAATATGGACTTCATCACGGGACATCCGAGGTCTTGAAATTAGTATGATTCTATTTGGGTAATTGTTGACCAGTTAACCAAGTCAGCTCATTTTCTTCCTGTGAGGACTAACTATTTGGGAGATGATTATGCCAAGTTATACATTGAGGAGATAGTTCGTTTACATGGAGCACCCGTATCCATCATATCTGACCGAGGTAATCAATTCTCTTCGCAGTTTTGGAGGACTTTTCAGAGGGATTTAGGTACCCAAGTGAACCTACGTACTGCATCTCCTCCTCAGACTAATGGACAAGCTGAGCGTACCATTCAGACCCTTGAGGATATGTTGAGGTCTTCTGTAATTGACTTCAAAGGTAGTTGGGCAGATCACTTTCCATTAATAGATTTTGCTTACAATATTAGCTACCATTCAAGTATTAAGATGGCTCCTTTGAAGCATTATATGGGAGAAGATATAGGTCACCAATAGGGTGGTATGAAGTGGGTGAGTTTGGGCCTGATTTTGTTCATCAGGAAATAAAGGATGTGAAAATCATTACAGAATAGCTTAAGATAGCTTAGAGTCGATAGAAGTCCTATGTCGATGTTAGAAGGAGGGATTTGGAATTTGAGGTCGGTGATTGGGTGTCTCTAAAATTCTCCCCTATGAAGGGAGTCATGCGATTCAGGAATGAAGGTAAGCCGAGTCCTCGCTATATAGGGCCATATCAGATTTTGAAAAAAATAGGTGGGGTGGCGTATGAGTTAGAGTTGCCTGAAAATCTGGGTTCTGTTCATCCTGTATTTCACATATCAATGTTGAAGAAATATATCGAAGACCATTCATTAGTGTTTCCTTTAGAAGAGATCAAAGTGATAGACTCGTTGTCTTATGAAGAAGAACCTGTAGTAATCTTGGATTTCCAAGTTAGGAAATTGAGGAACAAGGAGATAACTTCGGTTAAAGTGTTGTAGAAAAATCAGAAAGTTAAAGAAGCAACTTGGGAATCCAAAGATCACATGAGAGATAGATACCCAGAATTATTTGATCCGGTGACTGCTGGAATAGAAAGTACAATCTTTGTCTTAATCATTTATGGACTTAGTGTGCTTAAAATCTTGCTGATATTTGTTTCACGCCATCATTAGGGGACAAATGATCCAAAAGGGGGGTGTAGAACCCCACGAAAATCGTACATGTATTAGCTTCTAGTAGCATTCTTATAGAGTAAAACTCACAAATTTCTTTAAGCTTCAAAGGGACTTAGTCTCTTTTTTAACTCCTAATATTTGATGAATTGTTTTGTGACCTTCCCAACCTGTATTTTTGGAATATAAGTTATTATTTTGGGTTTTCTCTACATACCAGTACATCTGTATTACTCTCCCCCCCCCCACACCTCTCAGGTTCGGAGGCTCAATCTAGAGGTCTGGCTAATCAGTAGAGTATCCAGAGAGAAGTGATAAGTGCAGTTGTGAACCTTCTTTGTTACAGAAATCATGTTATATTAGATTATATTATTTCTTTTATTTTGTTCTACTGAGGGACTTGCCCCAGTTTTAAGACAGTTGTCATTTGATCATGTAGTAGAGATTCCGTAGATTGTTCTAGATGTTGTTTAGTTGATTTCGAATTTCATTCCTTATTGTTAAATTGAATTCAGAGTATGACCATGTTTCCATATCAGATTGTATTTCCGCATCTTTTCTTATTATTTGAATGTTGTGCATGGATACCAGATAGAGTAGGATGTCCAGGCCTTCATGGTTCAAGATATCCATCACGGCCAGGCCCTAGTTTGGGTCGTGACAAGAAGATACACAAATGAACCATAGCTTACCTCCGTGAAGTAGACACAACTATCATAACTACTCCTCTGAAACATATGAGAGGTCATAAAGGAGTTAAACCACTTATACCACTACCTTGGAGAGTGTTTTAAGCCAAATAAAGACTTTTTTTAGCAAGCATACATAGTCCTCCTTTCCTGAGACTACAAAATCCTTTGGTTGCTGCATATAGATATCCTCCTCAAGTTCTACATCTAAGAATGTAGTTTTGACATCCAACTGCTCAAGCTCAAGATCATGCATGGATACAATACTAAGCAAGGATCGAATTGAATTTATAACTGGAGAAATCACATCTGTGACGTCAACACCTGGAATATGACTGTAACCTGACTGTAATCTGTAGCATCTAGTCTTGCTTTGTACCTAGCATCTTCAACTCCCAATGTTCCTTCTTTATTTTTAAATACCCACTTGCCAAGGACAACTTTATTATCTTTAGGAAATCTCACCAAATCCCATGTTCCATTCTTATGAAATGATTCCATGGCCTCCTACATAGCAATCATCCATTGGCCGAAATCATCACAACTAACTGCCCCTGGGTAAGAAGAAGGTTCTTCATTGGAATCAATACCTTCTGCTACACTCAATACATAAGCAACCAAATCAACTTAGCATACTTTTGAGGAGGTCTAATATCTCTTCTAGGCCTTTCTTTAGTAGTAGAATATTATGGCATCACTGGTGGTGAAGAGGAAATAGTACCACTCTGTATCTCCGGGATAGACTGAGAAGTAGGCACTGGACTCTGCTCCAATTTACAATTCAACGTGGGTAAATGACTTTTGATGAATCATGTCACTAATCTTATCTAGAGGAGAAACACTAGATTCATAGGGACACAACATCCTTGCTAATTATAACCTTTCTTCTTTTTGGACACCAAAGCTTATAACCCTTAACACCATTCTTATAACCCATAAATAAGCACTTGACAGATCTAGGTTCCAACTTTCCATTATCAACATGAACATACGCAGGACATCCAAATATGCTCAAATAAGAATAACTATTAGGAGTACTAGACCATACCTCTTGTGGAGTCTTTTTTATCAATCATGACTAAGGAAGAGAGGTTAATAAGAAGACAAGTTGTGGAAGCAGCTTCAACCCAAAAAGACTTGGAAAACCAGTATTTGAGAGAATACTACAAACCTTCTCCATTATAGTCCTGTTAATTCATTCAGCCACCCCATTCTATTGCATTGTATGATGAACTATCAATTGCCTCACAATTCCTTCTGACTTGCACAGATCAATAAATTTATTAGAACAGAATTCTAGACCATTATCAGTCCGTAGGTGTTTTACCTGCTTTCCTGTTTGCTTTTCAATCATAATCTTCCACTCCTTGAAAGTAGGAAACACAACATTTTTTTTCTTCAAAAAGAACACACAAAATTTTTTGGAATAGTTATCACTAATAGTCAACAAGTAATTAGCATCTTCTCTAGAAGGTACTCTAGCAGGACCCATAGATCAAAATGAATGTAATCACTTGTGCCCTTAGTTAAGTGGATGCCTTTAGTGAATTTGCCTCTCTTCTGATTTCCGAATATGCTTTGCTCATAAAACTCAAATTTCGTAGCACTCTGCCCATCAATAAGTCTTCTCCTACTTAGTTCAGCCAACCCGTTTTCACTCATATGCCCCAGATGCATATGCCTATGTTTTGCAACATCACTTTTTGATAGAGAGGAGGTAGAAACAACTGCATCACCTGTAATAGTAGAGACTTGTAGGACTTACAAATTTTCATACTTTCTCTATTCCTTTATTACAACAAGATAACCTTTAGTAACCTTCAGGACTCCACCTTCACCAGTGTATCTATAACCGTTCGAATCAAGGGTACTCATGTAATAAGACTTCTCTTTATGTCTGGGACATACCGCGCATAACCAAGTGTCCTCACAACCTAATCAAACATCTTGATCCTAATTATTCCAATACTAGCTATCTTACAAGGTGTGTTATTTTCCATCAACATAGCACCATATGTAGCATGCAAGCTGAATTAAGAATCCAATCCTCACAGGGTTTGGAGTTACCATCAAAAAATACCAAGAGTTCTTCATCACTACCACCATCTTCAACAAAGCTGGCTTTACTGGACTTCTCTGGTTGGTTTCCCTTTGGTTTTGGAGATTCTCTTTTCTGTCTATTCTATAACTTCCAACACTTGGATTTGATATGACCCTTCTTCTTACAGAAATTATAGATTTTTTTCTGTTTTTGGATTTTAACCTATTCCTATTATCACCCCCAGAATTCCTCTCACGAGTCCTTCCTTCTCAAACAATGAGACTATATCCTTGAGTCTCCAACCTATTCGCCAGATGTTTCATATTCACCTTAGAGAATAATGCATCATAGACTTCATCAATCGTTAAGGTATCATGACTATATAAAATCTTATCCCTGAAGGTCGCGTATGAAGCAGGTAGCGAATGCAAATAAAACAACTCTAGATCATCCACATCATACTTAACCTCCAAAATCCCTAAATAGGAGAAGATTTATTTAAAGACAAATTGATCTTTCAAAGACGAACCCTTGGACATATGATGGGAATAAAGTTGTTGTTTGAGATACAACTTACTTGTTACGCTCTTTGTCAAGCATAAAGTTTCCGGTTTCACCCACAACGCAGCGGTTATGGTCTCCTTCAAAACACCTAGAGAATTTGATTGGATAAATGAAAGTGAATATGATATAGAGCCTTCCGATCCTTACGTTGTTTGTCCTCGTCCATCCACAATGAAGGCATCTTCTAAAACCCTAATAAAGCATCTTCCAAATTCATCTGCGCAAGCATAGCCTAGATCTTAACCTTCCATAATAAAAATCTGGTGTTGCGATCCAACAGCGGAATATAATACTTCATGGTTTCCATCCTCGAGAAAATAATTGAACATGCTCTAATACAAGTTTATTATAATTCGGACTGAATGAGCAAACCACGAGTGAAAAGAAAAAATTAAGAATAACACATAAGATTTACGTGGAAACCCTAACGGAAAAAACCACGGGCAGAGGCAGGGGAGATTTCACTATATTGGAGAAAGAGTACAATATGGATAAAACTCAATTTTCTGAATAATAAAAATAGACCCACTAATTTCAGTTATATAATACATATATACAAATAAGTCCTAAGCCCAAAAACATAAAGGTCCATACCGCGGAACTTTCAGGACCGGATAAACATAATTCGAGTCACAACTATAACAAAAATAGATTTAAGACACAACAAAGATGTAGCGTATACCTATATAAGGATGCTAAAAAGATATCATATGAAAGAAGATGTTTCCTTTTTTATACTGATACCCTCGATTGTCTTCTGTTGTTTACCCTTTGACATCCCTCGAAGATTAATTCAGAGAGTGGAATGCAGTTAAGTTCTACTGCATGAAGTGCAACATGAACATTCTATTAGGATTTGTGTAAGAACTATTTCTAATATTTGTCAGCATATAAGATACTTATATATGATCAACAAATATAACATAAACTTTTTCCATAATTAATGTAGAAAGTAAGTCCATGAATAGGTGAAAGAAAAATAAAAGTCAAATAATGTAAGTATGTTTCAATTCATTTTTAGTGAGGCTCCCCTAAAATTGTCCCCAAACTAGCTAAATATTTTTTCGATTTCCAGTATCTTCGGTATCATCAATATCAATCTCATTAAGAAGAAAATGTTTAGACTTGTTATCCTGGAACTTGTTTAGAAATATTCTAATGAGAGGAACATATGAGTTTGCCACTAGGTATTTGACCAAGTAGGGTTGTACAATTCCTATAAAACATATCATTAAAATACCTTTAAAGGGGGGAGTGAAAATGGTTTTCCACGAAATGGGAAATGAAAATTGCTTTATATTCTATAGTCATAATAAAGTCCAACTAAATTTGTATTTGAGTTGGAAGTTCCTACATTAACGAGTAAAATGGTTACTAACAAACATGACTTCATATTAGAGTTGTCAATCCGAGCTGGGCTAGTCCATCCGAGCTTTGGAATTTGACGAAGGACTGATCCATTAAGATTATGGGCCAGAAAATAGCAAGCCCAACCCATCATTTTGTGGGTTTTGGGCCAGGACGTGTGAGCAGACTTTTAAAAAATTACTATAATTTAAAAATAAGGTGATAGTTGTGGACTATCAAGAGTAAAAGCAAGTAAATATTAAATAGTAATTCTTTAAAAATTTTAGGATTTTGCATTTTTATTATTTACAATATTTAAATTTTAATATTTAAATTTTTGAACTTTGTAATATTATTAAATTATGGTTTAAGTGGACTTCGAGTTAGGGTTCTACTATAATCTTGATATTTTTAGTAATTTATTTTATTTTTATTTTTAATTACTTTTTATTTGATCCACAAACCAGTCCAATCCACTACTCAAGCCTCATAGACCTGTGGGCTTATACGAACCATGCTAAAAAGTCCTTAAATGGGCTTAAAACTTGTTAGCATAATCTTATCAAATTACAGGATGAATTGGACTAGCTTGACAGTAGGTTTAGCCCACGGTAAACCCTAAAACTGATATCCAGAAATACCTAAAGAATCTTTCTATACTAAAACTCACAAAATTTGAAGGAACCCATGGACCAAGTGGTGGAGGAAGACAAGAAGTTATAAAAGTGAAGAAAAAGTTTGAAGAAACATACAAACTAACCCAACAACACATCAAGTACATATATGAATATGAAAAATCAAGAACAACAATTGCAGAAGAGAAAACATCACTCTCAAGATTGAATGAATTTGCTTCCTTTTGATGACAAGTTGAAAAAAGTCAGCCTTTCGCACAATCTTAGAAATCTCAAATCCATAAGGTAAATATATATATATATATATATATATATATATATATATATATATACTAGTTATCTAAATGAAGTATTGGAAAACACTAGTCTTAACATTGTTCTTTTACTATTATACGTACAGACTGGTGATCTTGAGGGTCAAGTCCGTGCTCAAAGCTTGAAGGAGGGAATGGGAAATGCCTCATTCCTAAATTTCCTTGTCTCTGCTGAAGGATGGATTCTATTGTAAGTTATCTTTGGTTTTGATTTATCTGTCACTAACATTTGATACTCTTGTATGAATTCATTTTATTTCCAGCTAGGAGGATTAAAAGCATGAAACTTGACTAATTAATGTAAATCTATGATGCGAGATACCTATTATCACGTTTTATTAATGTTTGCAATCAATTAATGTCATTGCACTAAAGGAAAAAAATAAAGACTAATGATTGAATTAAGACTCTTATATATAGTATCCTAACTTGACTCTACAATCTAGAAAATAAATTAGACTATAGGATGTAAAGCTAACATGTATCATAAGTGAACTATATCTTGTTAAACTAAAATATGACATATATTTTGCTCCTTTGTCGATCCATTACCTGTCCTCTTTATGAGTGAGATCCCAATAACTCATAGGTATAATATCTTTGATCTAAATGACAATGTTTATGAGATTTAATCCTCAAACCTTGAAGGCTGCTATTAAAATTGTCGGAATGTAGCAAAAGGCCTTAGGGGAAGTGGAGAAAATAGGGAAGAGAAGTGCTACGGATGCAATCCGATTACCATCCCATTCTGTCCTAAAGTTAATGGAACGGTAATACCACATACAACTAAGGCCAGAACTTGCAGGATAATTCTCATAGGATGAGCTAAGAGGTCGTTGAGTACAGAAGGACCAACCAGTTGTATTACAAGTGTGGTGAAAAGTGAACTCTTTTCCGTTAGTGTAGTTTAAGCAACTGAATTGCATCATTGGTGAAACTGGGTAGATGATATAGAACAAGTAGGATGCGACAGATCCAATACATGAACCTTGAAATAACAAGAAGTCCAAGAGGTGGTTTGTTTGAGGTCCTTAGCTTGTCTTTTCAATTATCATTGGGGACTCTTGATTTCCAGCAAAGCTATGGTCTAACAGCCAATGAAGTGTGTGAAAATCTATAGAAACAAAGGTCCAACAATATTTGAAAATCTATATCTTTGGCTCTTTGTTATCGTTTTGGCCTCGAACAACCCTTACGTTAGCCTAAAATCTTTATTAATTTCAAAAGGGAGAAAAACTAATCTACACAAGAGTGATGACCCTATAGGTTAAAAGGAAAGATTTTTTTTCAATTATTTGTTATACAAGAACAACATACCCGTTGTATTCCCACAAACAAGGGGTCTGGGGACGGTAATCTGTACGCAGTCTATACCACTACCTCAGATGAAGTAGAGTGGTTATTTTTAATAAACCCCCGACTATAACAATATAACAAACAAAATAATATAAAAGCACACACCGAATGTGGGATACCACTTTGCTAGCTAATATAGGAAACAAGACAACCAAAAGATCAGTTGTTGAAATAATTAAAAAAACATCCGAAGTTTAATTAGACTCTAAATCAACAAAAGCAAAGAAAAGAAGAAGAAAACACTGAATGCATAACCCCAAAAAATGTTGAATAAACTAAAAGAAAATAAACTCATATATAAATATCTATGTGCACCTTAATACTCTCGTGCTCAAATTCTTCCAAAATTAATTTAGTAATATTTTGCACAGAAACTGCAAAAAAGAAATGAGTGTTCAAGAAATGCAACAAAAACAATCAATTCTCTCTGATTCTAGCCTCATTGATCGTTTCACCATGCTCCGCATTTGCTATGTCGTGATCCACCCTTACTGTTGCAATCATTACTGTAGAAACAGCTTAAAAAGGTTACCCTCTACATCGACACAAGAACCCACACGACCATACTCAAACCACCCAACTCCATCTTTGGTTTCACCAATAGTAATGAGAATCATCTTTTCCAAGGACTACACATCACTGCATATATTAAATTTGATATATTTGTCATTGCTTTGTCGATATCACAAGTGTCTTCTCAAATCTATGACCTTTGTGTAAAGCTCCCTCATCTCCCTGATGTGTGGCTTCTCAGCTTGAATTTGAATTTAATCGGTCTCTAATTTGCGTGTGGGATATAGAGTGGGAAATTAAAATAAAGTTATTTAGATATTTTGGAGCCAATTTGGCGCGAGTCACACTAAAAATACATTGACGTATATTGGACAGTTATCATCCAGCATAGAGCAGCCTTCTGTTCATAAGCAAATTTATAGTACTTTTCCTTTGTATGCATACTGAACATACCTCGGTCTAACATTATTTGTGCAGATCACATAAGAGAGCTCATGAGTCCCAACTTTCAAGACGTTCATTTGTGGCATAAGTTTAGAATTCTATTTTTCAAAATAGAAATTAAAAGTGTGAGATAGTATTCTACTAATTATTAACTTTACCTAGTTAAAATTCTCTTTGTTTCTATTTATTAAAATAAAATCTCCCTAAATTTCTTATGTAATTTGGTTAAAGGTAGTTATGAATTAATTATAATAAATAAAGTACTCGCGGCAAAATTCATTGAATACAACATGAGAACCATATACAAATAAAGTACTCGCAGCAAAATTTATGGACTTACTATTCTACATTAAGGTAAGAGTGTAATTATGTTGAACTTTTATAAATATCTTGCCAACGACCAATGATACAAATATATGTTATAATAAACCCTAATAGAATGACAGGTTATTGACTAAGGGGAGGCTAGTGAAGTTGAAAATACTTGTTGATAATCCAAATTGTTGTTTATGCAACTCAAACGTGGAGGAGACTGCAAAACATTTATTTGTGGAATGCACGTGATTCAATACAGTGCGAAATTCCTTTCTGGCTTCATTGGGCATTGCGCTTCTGAGAGGCAATGTGAATTAAGTTTTAGCGCGAATTAGAGGGAAACGTTGGGCATCCATTCACGAATTAGAGTCACTCTCTATATTGCTATTCAATTATGATATGAAAAGCAAAATTACAAAAGATAATAAGGGGAACTGTATCAAAGATGATAGATCTGTTCTTCCTGATGATATCATTTTCACTATCCTTATAAAGTACATTCTATATCTTTGTTACACTTTAAATGTGTTTCAAAATCATGAAATGATATGATTTCAGAGGTTATATTTACAAAACCTTATTGTGATGATTCCAAAGCGTAATGAAGTGAAAAACTTTTGGTACAAAAAAATATTGGCGGATTCAAATTTATACATTTAAACAATTTTAATGAAGTTATCGTAGATAAACAATAATTTCATCTTAAAGAATTCCTAGGTGCTCATGTCTTATGCTCATATAATGGTTTGGTAATATTGAAGAAACCTAAGGCTTACAAGAAATTTGTTTTGTGGAATCCATAATCTAGAAAATACTACATTCTTGAGTGTCCATATATGAAGCCTCATGAACACATATTTTCTTGTGCTTATGGTATGTGCTATGATTCTATCACTGTTAAGCCATAAGAACAAGAAAATGTGTATTCTTAAGGTTTCATATATGGACACTCAAGAATGTGGTGGTTTCCGGATGGTGGTGGATTCTGCAAAATGAACTTCTTATAAGCCTTAGGTTTTTTCTGTAATACTAAGCCATCATATGAGCACACGATTTGAGCACCTACAAATTCTTTGAGCGGGAATTGTCGATTATCTATGATAACGTCATTGAGGTTGTTTAAATATAAAAAATCAAACTCGCCCGTATTTTTTTGTAACACTTTCTTTTCACATCCTATCTCTTTGGATCGATCACAGTGGGCTTTCGTGAAAGTAATGTCAAAATCATAGCATTCCATGATTTTAAAACACTCTTAAAGTATATCAAAGATGTAGTGTTTACCTTTTTGAGGATGTTGAAAGAGATATCAGATGGAAAAATAGGTGTATCCTCTTGACAACGGCTTTCCTCGATTGTCTTTTCTGATTTCATTTTTGGTATTATTATTGAAGAGCGATAAAGAAAATGAATTGAGGTCAAGTTTGACGGTGCAAGAACAAATGGGCATACTGCAATATATATTTATATCATATGGAGTCATCCAAAATATTTAATTCTCTTACCTTAAGGTAGAAAAGTAAATCCACAATGGAAATTTAGTAAGTTTTTGTTGTTTGTACTAAGAGGATAAAAAATGATGTAAAATAAATAATAATTAGTTAATGAAGAATTTGAAATTTCATATTCACAAATGCACTATGCTTCTTAAATGACTGAATACAATATGGCGGCGGGTTAATTGCTCTGGTTCTGGTAATATAAGGACAATGTTTATTTGTTTTATTTATTTGATTTATCAAATTAAATAAAAATTATTTTATAAGTGAAAAATATAATTGTTATCACTACAAGTTTACTCTTATATAATTGTAGCTGAATTAGTGAAACTTGCTTGAAAGTAATCAAGAAAAAATATTGAACCAAACAAAATTTTATATTCAATTTGAATTACATTCTTCCAAATTGAACAATACAAAATTAAATCAATACCCCTATATTTTAAGAACCAAAATCATAATTTTTATTGTAGATTAAATTCAATTAAAAGTAAATATGTTTAATTATTATCACTTCTAAATCGGAACTTTAATCTCAGTAATATTATGTGAATTTCTTCGCGAATACTTTATTTATTTTAATAAAATCATAATTTCTTTAACGAAATCACAAAAGAAAATTATAAATAATTTCAAAAATTCTTTTTGAAAAAAGAATTTTAATAATTATAAATTTTCTGATATCCCAAAGATTGCACTATGTTACGATAATTGTTCAATACGCTTCCAAGCACTTTTAGTTTGGCTCACCCCGAATTGGTCCCAATTTTTTTTTTTTTGATTCTTCACTCGAGGAAATTATGCCTAGTTCTCCTCAAAGTGTCCGAATTTTTGTTCCCTAATTACTCGATTTTGAATTTTAGTCCCCAAAGTGTATGGTCATGATGATTTTTTTGTTCTTGTTTTAACGTTTTAAAAAAAGACAGAATTTTTTTGGTCAATTGTGCAGATTTATCCTCTTGAAATGTTATGAAAGTTTGTCTTATGAGTAACATATCTAAGTACTAACTTTTGCCTATAAGGTAGAATTTATAGTTAATTAATCAAGTTCATTGTCTAAAAATATTTTAAACGTTTGTTTTATAGGTAAGAGTTAGAATGTGTAACATATCTAAGTTCTAACTTTTGCCCTGTTGGTCAATAATGTAATTTCATTATCTTGAAATGACATGAATGCATGTCTCATGGGAAAGAGTTAAAACATCTGCTTATGGGCGAAATTTTACATCCTACTTGTTCTCTATCATCTCCATAGTTTCACCAATGATGCAATTCGTTGGTTAAGCCTACACCGATGGCCAGGACTTCACTTTTCTCCATACTTGTATGAGTTGTAACACCTTTGATTGGCCCTGGTGTAGTCAAAGACCTCCTCGCTCACCATGTGAGGATTAGCCCTGTTAGTGCTAGTGTGGAATTTGGATCCATTTTATTCCAAATGTAGAAGAGCAATGTGAGGAATTTAGAAATTTTTGGTTTGGAAAGTTTATTAGGAAATGGGGATGAATTTTAGATTTCTTGCTTTCATATGATCAAGTCAAAAAAATATCGAGTCTTGGAAAATCCAAATATTATGGTAGATAAAATAAATGCATTTTACTTCTGTTAGGTATTATTATATAAGAGTACAACAACAAATTTCCCTGCATTCCAAACTAGTTGTTCCAGCTATGTATATCCTCTATATTTATTGTTGACAATTTGCATCTGTTTCATCCTCGTACTGTGTAGACAAGGACTATAAGGAAGTAGTGATTTTGGGTGTGAAAGGTTGGTTCAAAACAGGGAAGATTTTAATTTGTCTTGTATTTTTTTTTTTTTTTTTCTAAAAACTTGTTGATACAATATAGACCTTGACGAAAATGGTTTTGCTTTCCTGGAAGACTATTTAGACGGAATTGGCTTGTCATTAACATAGTAGTGACATTCTAATTGACAACTCAGAAGCGTATAAACGGATCACAGGAGAGGCTACTAATGTTGAGTGGAGAAGCCTTGTTTGTCATTCAGGTCTTTGCCTTATGGTTAACTCATCATGGCAGTCTAAGAACTGAGGATGTGCCCATAAAGTATGGCATGCCAATCAATGGAGATTGAGTCCTCTGTGGAAGTAAACCTGAAAGTTTGCCGCATCTATTCATTGAGTGTATATAGATGAACAAAGTCTGGGTGTACTGAACTGGTTGCAATGCTACAGAACCATCTTAATATGGGATCAGGAGTGGAATTTGATCAAGCTTTGCAGCTGTTGTGCATGGAATCTGGGGTAAAGAAAATACCAGACTTTTCGGCAGAATAAGTAGGAACAAACAATGATACATGAGTTGATGACAACTTTATGCATACGAGTTCGGAAACATTAAACATTTTACACATATTTCGTCTTTATAGATTTATACGGGTGCTAGTATAGGTAGTTTGTATGAGATTTTTGTTAAGTGAGATGAGCAACTAGGCTTGGTTGGATCTGGCTTTGTAAATTCTTACTGGTGTTTAATAAATGAGTTTAATTTAAGCTCTCTAAATCATTAGTCTATTAGTAATAAAACTATACTAAATCATTAGTCTCATTAGTTTTTTAGTTTAATTTATATCAAAAATGTCTCTACTCATCCACATGTAAACACATAATAACTTGGTAATTTGGAGTGTCTTTACTATAATCACATTTATCACATTTATTCTGGAACCACAAAACCCTCAGGCTATTTCACATAAATTTCTTCTTCCAATTCTCCATTTAGGAATTCAGTTTTCACATCCATTTGATGGATTTCAAGACCATATGCCGCGACCAAGGCAATTAAAATTTAAATCAACGTTATCCTTCTTTCTGGAGAGTATATATCAAAGTAATCAAGGCCTTCTTGCTGTTTGAAGCCTCTTACTACAAGTGTTAACTTGTATTTGTCTATAGTACCATCTGCTTTCATTTTCCTTTTGAAGATACATTTAGAACCTAAAGGTTTATTTGCTGGAGGAAGATCAACAAAATCCCACGTATGGTTGCTTAAGATTGGATCAATCTCATTATCTACTACCTCTTTCCAAAAAGATGAATCTGAAGATGTCATCCCTTTTCTATTGTTTGAGGCTCATTTTCCAAGAGCAATGTTATAAAATTCGATCCAAATGAAGTTGATGTTCTTTTACATGTACTATGTTTAGGATTCTCATCATTATGTACATTCTCACATGGTTCATCTCGAGGAAGTTTAGACCCCCTACTAGACTGTTCATCTCTAGTTTTAAACGGATAAATGTTTTCAAAGAAATCAATGTTATTTGATTCAATTACCGCATTTTCATTAATATCCAAATATTCGTATTTATGAACCAAAAACCGACATGCTTTACTACTTTTAGCATATCCTATGAACACGCAGTCCACCGTCTTACGTCCTATCTTAACCCTTTTAGGCATAGGAACTTGAACCTTTGCTAGACACCCCCACACTTTGAAATATTTCAAGTTAGGTTTTCTTCCTTTCTATTTTTTATAAGGAATTGATTGTGTCTTACTATGATGAACTCTATTGAGTATTTGGTTGTCTGTAGGATAGCCTTCCCCCACAAGCTTTGCGGTAAACCTAAACTTATAAGTAAGGCATTCATCATTTCCTTTAAAGTTTAGTTTTTTCTTTCCACAGTTTTATTAGATTGAGGTGAATATATTGTTGTAGTTTGATGGACAATTCCATTCTCTGTACATATTTCGAAGAAGGGAAATTCATATTCTCTGCCCCTATCACTTCTTATATTTTTTATCTTTTTCTCTAACTGATTTTCAACTTCAGTTTTTTATTGCCTAAACGCATATATTGCTTCATACTTACTATTTAGCAAGTAGACATAACAATATCTAGTGCAATCTTCAATAAAAGATATGAAATACTTTTTCCCACCACTTGATGGTGTTGACTTTCTATCACAAATGTCAGTGTAGATTAAGTCTAAGGGATTGGAATTTCTTTCAACAGATTTATACGGATACTTAGCACACTTTGATTCTACACAAGTTTGACATTTTTATTTATTGCACTCAAAGTTTAGTAAAACTTCTAAGTTAATTAGTTTTCGTAATACTTTTTAATTAACATGGCCGAATAATTCATGCCACAATCGTAAGATTCAAGCAAGTAAGTGGAAATTGAACTTTTATTGATTCAACATTCATTACATTCATTTTGTATAGGCCCTCATTGTGGTAGTCTTTTCTTATATACGCTTCTCCTTTACTAAGAATAATTTTTCGAATACAAATATATATTTGAATCTATTTTTTTCTAGAAGTGAAACAGAAATCAAGTTCTTACGTAACTCCGAAACATTCAAGACATTGTTAAGTGTCAACACTTTGCCGGAAGTCATCTTTAAGCATACTTTTCATGTTCCATCTACTTTTGCCGTAATGGAGTTTGCTAGTAGATCTTTTCTTCTACTTGAGCTGGAGTGAACGTCGAAAACAACTCCTTATTAGCACAAACATGGCCGGTGGCACTAGAATCTATCCACTATTCACGAGGATTTCCCGCCAAGTTTCATTCGGAAAGCATAGCACACAGATCATCCGTTTCTTTCTTAAACTCAGCTAGATTTTCTTGGTCTTACTTCTTACTTTTCTTTGGGGCACGACAATCTGTAGACTTGTGGCCAATCTTGCCACAGTTGAAGCACTTTCCCATGAATTTTTTTCTTGGGTTGATTGCTTTCATTTCTGGCTTTCTTTTGATTTTTAGTGTTATTTTGGTCATCTTCTATAATGATTGGTCCATTCTTTATAGAATTGCCTCTTGAACTTCTTTCCATAGCCTTATTATCTTTTTCAATGCGTAGTCATGCAATCAGATCTTCGACTAGCATCTCCTTACATTTTTGTTTCAAATAGTTCTTGAAGTTTTTCCACATAGATGGTAGCTTCTTTATTATTGCTGCTACTTGAAATGTTTCATTCACAATCAAACCTACAACAAAGGATATGTAAATACTAATAACATGTCTTAAATTGTTCAACAAAGGTATTTGTTAAAATCATACCATCCGCAAAGAGATCATGGATGAATCACTTGCAGTTCCTGCACTTGAGAAACAATAGATTTGTTGTCTATCATTTTATACTCCAGGAATCATGCAGTGAAGAACTTTTTGGTTACGGTATCCTCTGTCTTATACTTCTGTTCTAGCACTCCCCATAACTCTTTTATTGTCTTTGTTCCACTATACACATTATAGAGATCATCTTGGAGACGACTCAAGATCTAGTTCCTGCAAAGGAAATCTGAGTGTTTTCAAGCATGTACAATCACAAATCACTCTTATTCAGAGGTTTCTTTGGGAACTTCCGCAGCTTCCTCAAATGTGAACCTTTGAATAAAAAGAGTAGTGAGGTAGAAGAACATTTTTTTGCTACCAGTGCCATTGCCGGTGGAGTATTCCATCAATTTCTTTGTTCATTTTACTAAACTGAGGCAACATTCTTCTCCTCCCTAAAAAACATAGCCATTTTTATAATTTTGAATCAATAAAAACATAGTCATACAAACACTCATTAATTCCCACTTTAATCAGATATGGATATTGGTGGATGGTTTCCTCCATTTTTGGCAGTGACTGTGAATTTATCGGTTATTTTTAAAGGAGCCTCATTGGATTTTGTTAGGAACATTAGAGTTTCTGTGTCATTGAGCTTCGGTGATGTTGTGAGCTGGTTATTTCCATTGGATTTTGTAATACCCTGCACTCTTCCTATCTCTAATCCGTCCTAAAATGTTAAAGATTACATAAAAAATGAATACCTTTTAGTTCGTGTATTATTTTCAATATTTCTACTTTCAATTATGTGGGAAATTGAATAATCTTTCCATCGATACAAAATTCGCCAAAATCCAACACTCGGTTGAGAAGATAGAATATTTTTAAGTTAACAGTGTGACACCAGGACTCTCAGCGCATCGTGGAGAAGGAAAAAATATCAATCGTCAATTCCAGTAGAACTTGTACAAATGGATTTGTCGGATCCATATAAAACTTCTACTTTTAACAACAAGTATTACTTCTTGACTATGGTAGATGACCATAGTAGATACACTTGGGTACACCTGTTGTAGTTAAAGTCTAAGGTCATAGTGTCCATTATGACATTTGTTTGCATGATTAACACTCAGTTTGGCATAATAGTAAAAACCATTAGATCTAATAATGGCACTGAAATGGAACTTAATTTATCAACTCTCAATGTAATACATTTTTCCAGTCCCTGGGTATACTACATTAGACCAGCTGTCCTCACACTCCTCAATAGAATGGAGTTTTGGAGAGGAAGCATGGACACATATTAAACATAGCTAGAGCCCTCAAGTTTCAGTCTCACTTGACCATTAAGTATTGGGGACTATGTGTAAAACTTGCAATATATCTAATGAATAGTTTACCATTTTCTATTCTAAATTGTAAGAGCCTATTTCAATTGATGTTTTCCAAGGATGCCAAGTTGTCACATCTCAGGGTATTTGGATACTTGTGCTATGTCACTATCCTTCCAAGAGGTGATAAGTTCGCTGAAAGGGCCAAACCTACAGTCTTAGGGGGATATTCAGAATCTTAGAAGGGGTATTTACTGCTGGATATCACCTCAAAGAAACTTTTAGTCAGTAGAGATGTTGTGTTTCATGAAGATACATTTCCTTTTGCTTCCCCACCAGCACAAAATACACAAGATTCCTCATCTGGAGAAAATATTACTGAATTTTTGATTCCTATAGATTAAGAAACATTTTATGAAACAAATACTGATAGTGTTACTCAAGGAGCTCCAACTGAGGAGGATGGAATTTCTGATGCTAAAGTTTCTGGTACAGCTTCACCTGGCACCACTCATGAAGAAACATGCAAAGATAATTGTTCCCTAACTCAACCCTTTTCTAGTAGACCTACGAGAACAAGCAAACCACCAGTGTGGATGCATGATTATGTTGATACTTCTCGAAATCAGAGATGCAAACATCCATTAGCCAACAAATTGTCTTATAAAATCTGTCCTACTTGTCAGTGCTATATATCCAAATTCTCCTCTTTAACTAAGCCTCGGCACTATAATAAGGATGTAATAGAGAAAAGGTGGGTCGAAGCTCTAAAATCAGAGGTTCAAACCTTAGAAGCTAACAACACATGGGTCATTGTTGATCTACCTAAAGGGAAGAATATTTTTGGTTTAAAATGGATATACAATATCAAATATCTTGCAAATAGTGAAGTGGACAGGTTCAAAAAAAGGTTAGTGGCCAAAGGATATAGCCAGCAAGAAGGGTTGGGCTATCATGAAACCTTCTCACCAGTAGCTAAGATGGTTACAATCAGATGTGTGATTGCACTAGCTGCATCTAAAGGTTGGAATCTTCATCAAATGGATGTGCATAATGCATTCCTCAAAGAGGATCTTGAGGAGGAAGTTTACATGGAAATGCCAGAAGGATTTAGAAAATAGGGGGAGCACAAGGTGTGTAAGTTGATAAAATCCTTATATGGTCTTAAGCAAGCCTCCAGACAATGGAATTTTACGCTTACTCATGCCTTACTTGATGCTGGTTTTACCCAAAGTGCACATGATTATTCCCTATTCACCCTACATCAAGGTAATGATATTGTTATAGTTCTTGTTTATGTTGATGATTTACTAATCACTGGAAGTAGTGCCTCCTTGATCAATGCTACCAAAATCAAGTTGCATCAGTAGTTTAAGATGAAAGACTTGGGGAATCTCAAGTATTTTTTAAGTATTGAAGTTTTAAGATCAAAATCAGGGATCATTCTGAACCAAAGGAAGTATATTCTAGAGTTGATTGCTGAAACTGGTCTTAGTGGTGCTAAGCCTGCTATTATCCCTTAGAGTCTAATGCCAGGCTCACCTCTATTGAGTATGATCATGCAACAGGTGCACAAGGTGATGAATTGTTGTCTGATATTTCCACTTACCAAAGACTTGTTGGGAAGCTTATGTTTGCCACTATTACAAGGACAGACATTAACTTTGTTGTCCAGACTCTCAGCCAATTCATGCAACATCCCAAGAAGTCTCACTGGGAAGAAGCTACTAGGGTAGTCAGGTACCTAAAAAATTTTGTTTTCCAAGGTGTTTGGTTAAAGGCTAAACCTACAAATACTTTGACTTAATGGTGTGACTTTGATTGCGCTACCTGTCCAAATACCAAAAGATCAGTTACTAGTTATGCTATCACTTTGGTGAATCACTCATATCATAGAAGTCCAAGAAGCAACACACTGTTTCTAAGAGTTCTGCTGAACTCACTTGGCTGGTTGGAGTTTTTCAGGAACTTAAGGTCCCTATAAACCTCCCCATTTTAGTTTATAGTGACACTAATTTAACCATTCAACTGGCCAACAACCCTATGTTCCATGAGAGAACCAAATACATTGAGATTGACTGTCATTTCATTTGGGACAAAATCAAGGATGGATTGATTAAGGCCCTACATGTTCACTCTACAGATCAACTTTCTCATCTGCTTGCCAAGGGCCTAAGTCTTGCTCAACATGCCCACTTACATAGAAATCTTGGTGTGCTGAATGTTCTGCACCCTACAACTTAAGGGGGAGTGTTTTGGAACATACACGACGACCTGTTCCACTGATGTGTAATACTGATAGGAGTAGGCATTCGACTAGCTAGGAGCATATTTCTGAGTCAGCTGTATAAGTTATTAGAGGTTGTTAGACAATGATTAGTGAGTGGAAATGACCTATAAAATAGAGTGTTCTAGAAGAAAGGTTGTTATTAGATATTTTGTTGCCTATATAAAGCACAACAATCTGATTGTAACAAACAAGTTTTTAAAGCAGTTATATTTTTGATTCTTCTCCTCTTTTTAGCTCCATCAATGGAGTCTTAGCAAGTATTTTCACAAAAATACTACACTGGTCTGAAGGATAGATCTTTAGAGCGAGGTTATGAAGGCATCAGACCAAAGCTCTTTGGTCCAGAAGAGGGTCCTACTGATTTTGTTGTTCAGGTAACACATTGAATTTATTCTAAGTTTCAACCTGAATGGTCCCTTAAGATCCGTAGAAGATCTATTTCATCGTTGTATTGTGCTACCCTGATCACATGTGATTAATTGATCAGTAATCACTACAATATTAACGGTTCAGGTGTTTCCCTGTGAGCAAGTTATTGAAAGTACTCTCATCGGATCTTTCTCCAAACTTTGAAAAGTATTATCGGAAACAGTTTTCAGTTATATCTCAGTTGTAGTTTTGCAGGGAGAGGAAACTCATGGAATATCTAGTTTAGTTAACTAGTTTGGGATTGAAACACCAGGCCTAACATTCAGCATGGCTATTACAGAACATATTGCTGCTAAACTACTAAAATAATATGAGTTTCTTCTGCTCGCGCTGAATTTATATTAAATCTTGCAAGAAGTTTCGGATGTTTAAGTTGGAGCTCTTTAGTCATAGAAATGTATTATATATATTGTACTTTCATGTATTATATATATTGTACTTCCAAGTGACTTCAAGAGTAAGTTTCACGTGCATTTGCATTTGTACACAACAATTTCTCGAAGAAAAAGCATATGATTATGAAGTTACCATTTTCATTTATGATTGTGGATTTTTTGGTCCTTAAATCAGCTGTATCCGTCAATAAGATTTGTTTAATTGTAGCAGCTAGTTGTTTTTTGTTTGGAGATCTCTCTCTAAATATAAAATCATTATTATTGTTATCCCTATTTTGTCCTCATTAAAAAATTGTTATAAGAGTGGTTTTACTGTTTTGTAAGGAAATAAAGAGATTAGGGTGCAAATTATAACAAAAAATATAATAGGATAGGGTTTAAGTTAAAAAAGAGAGCACACATTAAGGAGAAAAATGAAATGAACTCAATTTTGTTGTACCCTACTCTATTGAAGATAGCTTCGCCATCTACCTTGGGGCACAAATGCTTATAAATTTTGAGAAAACGCTTGCAATAAAATTATCATTAACCATTTCCAATTAACTTGTTTCATAATCCATATGTCCAATTTTTTAAAATAACTGTCACCTCCATATGCACTAATGCTACCTATCAGAGTAGACAAATGAAACAAGTGTGCATCTGTAACAATCAAAATTAGTGTCAGAAATTCCTTCAAGTCATCCGACTTCACATCAAGTATATGTTTGTTGAATTTTTACGTACCTAATGATCATGTTTTTTATTCAGAGACCAATATACATAACCTTCAATGCAAATTCCCTGACTGCAAACACGTGAACTTGATTTAGGCAGTAGTTAGCAGCCAAGGAGATCTTGTTGTGATACCTAGGGGTAGGTTTTAGTTTCTTATTTGTCCAAGAACCCCTACTCATAGAGTACACAACATAAAACAAGTTATAGATCAATACACAATTTTGTTATCATCGTCGGAAGAATTATAACATAACGCACAAGCATGAGGAAATGTGTAGTCATGAGGTTTCATGTATGGGCACTCAAGAATGTATTTTTGTCTAGATGATGCATTCAACCGAACAAATTTCTTATAAGCCTTAGGTTTCTTCAATAGTGCCAAACCATTATTTGAGCCTAAAAAATGTGTTCTTTGGAATCCTAGCAGAGGAAATTGTTGTTTTTCTCTAATAATTCTAATAAGATTGCCCACATATGTAAATTTGAACTCACAAGTGCATCTCAGTAACAAGAGTTTTTACATACTAGAGCTTTGGATTGATCACAATGAACTTTCGCGAATGTAATGTTGGAAATTATAGCGTTCCATAATTTAAAAATTGTTATGATCGAAATAATTAGGTGTCCTGCGGAAGCTAGCAAAGCAAACCTCGAAAGACGCCACATAAGAAGATAAATGAGAAATATACCAAAATAGACACAATAATTTAAGGTGGTTCGGTCAATCGACCTACAACCATAAAGGGAAATGAGCAATCCACTATATAAAAGAGAGCACAAACTATCACGAGAGACAACCTCACAAAATTCACTCAGAATAGAAAACAGGTTCACACAAGTGATCCCACAATACTTGTGTCTCACAAAGTCTCCCCCCAAACGAAACTCTCAAACCCCTAGGACTACATTGTGGATGCTACAAAACTAGAAGAAAGGGAGCCTCTATTTATAGAGTCTATGAGCCTCTATTTATAGAGCCTATCACCTTTTCCTACAAGAATAAAGATTAGCCAAATATGAAGAATATGTTTTACTTTTCCTAAAATGAAAACCCAATTATGGTAAGAAAGTCAGGACAAACACCAACAATTCTCTCCCTTGGATTGAATTTTTGATAAAATAAATTTGCTCCACCTTCTTCATGAAGTATTCAACATTTTCAATCTCCTTCATTAAATCTTGCCTCTACACAGAGTAACACTGATAAAATTTCTCAAACAAAAATGTTCATTATCGTCAAATAGGTTGCAACTAGAACTGAATCTGCCAAGATGACCCCCCGATCTTAATCTCACTCTGATACCACTTGTTAGGATCAAAAGAATTAGGTTTCATGCAAAACCTAGCAAGGAAAACCTGAAAAAATGCCACATAAGAAGATAAATGAGAACTACACCAAAAGAGAAATAAGAACTTAACGTGGTTCGGTCAATCGACCTACATCCACAAATGAATATGAGCAATTCACTATAAAAAGAGAGCACAAACTGTCAAGAGAGACAACCTTACAAAATTCACTCAGAATAGAAAAGAGGTTCACACAAGTGATCCTGGAATACTTGTGTCTCACAAACTCTCCCCCCAAACAAAACTCTAAAACCCCTAGGACAACATTGTGGATAATACAAAACTAGAAGAAATGAGCCTATATTTATAAAGTCTATAACCTTTTCGTACAAGAATAAGGATTAACCAAATATGGACAATATATTTTCCTTTTCTTAAAAGGAAAACACAATTATGGTACCTAAAGGAAAACCCAATTATGGTAACAAAGTTAAGACAAACACTAACGATTAGTTTGTTGTGATTCAGACAGAATAAGAACAACACACAAGATTTACATAGAAACCCTTATGGAAAAAAACAACTGTCAGAGGCAGAGGAGATTTCACTATAATAAAGAAAGAGTACAATAGGGAGAAGACTGAATTTCTGAATAATAAAAATATACCCACTAATAGGACTCATATAATACGTGCATATAAATAAGTCCTAGGTCCAAAAAAATAAAGTTCCATACCGTGGGACTTTCTGGGCCAGCTCAACATAATTCCGATCACAACTCTAACAATCTCCAACATGACATGAATTCTAATTCAGAACTCAAATCCATTCCAAGACAAAATCTCCACCTTATCCACAAAAGCCCTTAAAGGCACATCTCAACAACTAACACCAACCAGGTCCAAGTAATGATCAAACTTGGCACTTAATAGTATCTTGGTCATCATATCAGCAGGATTATCACGGGTTCTAACCCTGCTTACCACAATATCACTATGAGTAATAATTTCATGTATAAAATGATTTCGAACATCGATGTGCTTGGTCCTCTCATGATTTATCTAATATTTTGTAAGGAAGATACACTCTAACTATCACAAAAGACCGTAATAATCTATAAGTCTTTGCTAACTTCACTAAACAGACCCTTCAACCAAATAGCTTCCTTGAAAGCCTTGGTAATAGCCATGTACCCTTCCTTAGTAGTTGATAAAGAAACTATAGACTATAATGTAGTTTTCCAACTAATAGCAGAACCACCAATGGTGAAAACATAGTTTGTGAGGGATCTCCTTTTATCATGATCTCCTTCAAAATCAGAATCAACATACCTAATTACTCCATCTCTGTTTCTCCCAAATTACAAACAAATATCAGCAGATCTATGCAAGTATCTGAAAATCCACTGAACTGTTTTCCAATGTTATTTTCTAGGATTTTTCATATATCTACTAACTGCACTGACAACATAAGATAAATCTGGTCGTGAACACACTATCGGATACATAAGAGACCCGATGGTACTAGAGTATGGAACTCAAGACATATAGCCACGCTCATCATCTGTTTTTAAAGATAAAGTGGTCGAGAGTTTGAAGTGAGCTTCCAATGGAGTACTTATAAGTTTGGCATTTTGCATATTGAACCTGCGAAACACTTTCTCAATATACCTTTTCTGACTCAAGTATTACTTACACTTTTCTCTATCCCACATAATTTCCATGCCAAGGATCTTCTTTGTTGCTCCTACATCCTTCATCTCAAACTCCTTACTGAGCTGGGATTTGACTTTATTATCTCTATCATATCCTTTACTATAATCAACACATCATCAACATATAAGAGAAGTGTAAAACTGCGTGAAAATCGTATATGTATTAGCTTCTAGTAGCATTCGTATAGGGTAAAACTCAAAAATTTCTCTATGTTTCAAAGGGACTTAGTCTCTTTTTTAGCTCCCAATCTTTGATGAATTATTTCGTGATCTTTCCAACCTCTGTTTCTTGATTTTCTTGTTGATAAGCAATGGTTCAAGTAAATAGTTTGTCTTGGTGCATTTTAGGGGCATAACAAACTGGTTTGAAATGCCTTTGAAATGCTCCAGCATTCCGAGCGCATTTCAGACCATAATTTCAAGGTAAATTTCAAATGTCATAACATTTTGTTTATAATGAACTGGGAGAGCTTCTCTATATAAAATGAAAGATATTTGAGTCTTATTGCCAATGAAACTAATTTCATTCAAATTCAATATTAGAATAAAAAGTTATGCAAAATTTACTTCAGCACATCAGTCTATCAACTGAGGGACTGCTGCGACTTCCATTGTTTCCTTAGAGGTATTTAGTATTTTCCTCCACCCTTATTCATCCATGAATAGTTGATTAAGCCCTGTAACATTCTATAAAGTTCTCTCCTAGTGTGAAACTTAGAGCGTGTTTGGCAAAGCATAAATTTGGTCCTAAAAGATTGAGAGATGTCTTTCCGAATGTGAAATATTTCGAACTATGTAGAATTTCCCTAATATCGACTTTTTTCATGTAGAGAATTGAATAAGCTTTCTATCGATACTAAATTTGTCTAAATCCTATACTCTGGTGAAGAGTTAGAGCCATTTTAGTGAGACAGTGCACCACCAGGCAGTTTAGCGCGGAGCCAGCCAAAATGGTAGTTGTCAAATTCTAGTAAGCCTTTGCAATTCCACCACGTTGTGGTGTAGTTCAAATTTGCAACCAAGGTGGAAAACCGATTTCCCCTGCGTCGCGTTGTCATGTAATTTCCCAATTGTCTAATTTCTAGTTGGCAGATGTGATTATGGCGCATTGCGCCAGTATGAAAAATTGGGATTTATTTTCCAATTTTGGATTTCAATTCCAAGGGATTTTGGGTCTTGTCCCATACTTTCTCAGCCTGATTTCCCATTTTCAAAATCAAACTTGGGTTTTACAAAAACCAAAAGACTTACTTTTTCTTCAAGAAAGATCATGAGAATCTAGAAAAATCAAGAATCACTCCAAGGGCCTTTAAGAAAGAAGTTTCCCCAAGGTATACAGATGTTGATTATTGGGTCCCTTTCATCCATGAAGCTGAAGTATCCTTTTCAATCTCTAACATTTCATGTTTATGAGTTGTTAATAATTCATGTGAGTTGAAATTGATGTTCCTGCTATGATTGACTTGTGATTCATGTTTTTATACAAGATTATCAAGCTTTGACCTTAGTATTTGATACCCATGTGATGTTCATGATAAATCCACTTCAAGTTTCCTGTTAGATGATGTGTTCATTTCAATTAAGTGTAGAATTGGTTGAATGAGCAAAACATGCTCCGCATATGTTTGATAAAATGCTTATGTAAAGGAATTAGGGCCATTAGAGCATATTGATTAGGAATCCTCCTATTATGTATGTGTCCTTGCATGCCTATTGTTTGATGAAATACCTTAATGAATGAATTGTACCATGATAGAATGTAATCCCTAATTAGGTGTAAACTCATGCATGCCTAGTGTTTGTTCAAATGGCTTAGTGAATGAATTATGACATAATAACATAAAATTCCCAATTAGGCGCAACCCATGCATGCCTAGTGTTTATTGAAAGGCCTTAGTGAACAAGTTGAGACATAATAGTAAGAAATTCCACAATTACGTGCTCTTTGATACACGTTAAGCCTTTAATACATGCCAAGTGCTGGATGAGTAACTTGTGCCATGATAGTATGAAGTTTCCCCAATTATGCATTATCCATTATATGCCAAGACTAACTTACGTGCGAAGTACTTGATGTAAGACCTTATTGAATGGAGTGGGATCTAATAGTATGCTTCTCCTACGCTATTATATGTCTATGATCCTTAAATTCATAAAGTGATGCCTTAGTGATTATGATGGTGAATATATGTTATGATCCCTAAATGCTTGGAGTGATACCTTGGTTATTGTGATGGTGAATATATGTTATGATCTCTAAATGTTTGGAGTGATGCCTTAGTGATTGTGATGGTGAATATATGTTATGATCCCTAAATTCTTAAAGTGATGCTTTAGTGATTGTTATGGTAAATATATGTTATGATTCCTAAATACTTGAAGTGATGCCTTAGTGATTGTGATAAACAATATATGGTTATGCTTCTTAAATGCTTGAAGAGATGCTTTAGTGATTTTGATGATGAATTAATGACCGTGGTTATTACTAGTCAAGAAGGGTTATGTTTTACTTCTATGTTATTTAGTCCTAGGGGTATTTATACCTGACAATTTAGCTGTTGTCTAGAGACTTGTTAGTTTTCACGATAATTCCAGTCGAACAATGATTCTCAAAACTCAGTGAATTATAGTACCCTGTATCCTTAGACAGATACAGAACATAAAAAATCTCTGAAATCTCAGTAATCTCTAAGAGTGAGGAGGATCATGCCAATCACCTCTGAATTATTCTTCAGACCCTCAAAGATCATAAGTTGTATGCAAACTTTTCAAAGTAGGAATCCTGGCTTGATGCTATTGCTTTCCTGGGGCATATTATGTCTAGTGACGGGATAAAGGTTGATCCCCAAAAGGTTGAGGCAGTGAGAAAATGGCCCAGACCCATGACTCCAACTGATATTCGGAGCTTCTTGGGTTTAGCGGGATATTACAAAAGGTTTGTAGAGAATTTTTCTTCCATAGCTACTCCACTTACTAAGTAGACTCAGAAAAAGGTGATGTTCGAGTCGTCTGACTCACATGAGAATAGTTTTGAGAAGTTGAAAGACAAGTAGACAATTACTCCTATTTTGATTCTTTCAAAAGGTACATAGGGTTTTGTTGTGTACTGTGATGCATCCCGAGTGGGACTTGGGTGTGTACTTATGCATCATGGTAAGGTGGTGGCTTATGCATCTAGGTAGTTAAAGGTGCATGAGCAAAACTACCGCACCCATGACTTAGATTTAGTGGATGTCGTGTTTGTGCTAAAAAACTTGCGGCATTATCTTTATAGGATACATGTTGATGTATTTACTAACCACAAGAATTTATAGTATGTTTTCTTGTAGAAAGAATTAAATATCTGTCAGAGGAGTTGGTTGGAACTTTTGAAGGATTATGACATGTGCTTGTACTATCATCTGGGAAATGTAAATGTGGTAGCCGACACCCTCAGCAGGTTATCTATGGGCAGTATTTCTCATGTTGAGGAAGGGAAGAGAGAGATGGTGAGGTATATTTACAAACTTTCAAATCTAGGTGTACGACTATGTCACGACCCGAGCCTAGGCCCTAGCCGTGACGAGCATCCCCAACCATGAAGGCCCGGAACACCCATTCTCTATCTGGTTATCATGCACAACATTCGTAATCATAATAAAATGCAGAATTGAAACTGAGTACAGAAAACATGGTCAAGTTCTGCAATATTTCTGAATAATACTATCTGACGTCAGTCTGCGAAATCTCTACTAAGAACACAAACATCTGTCTGAAAAGAAACTGGGACAAGGCCCCCAGTAAACCAAAAGCATAATAAATAAGATAATGTCTGACATAATTAGGCCTTCCGAATAATAGGAGGCTCACCCTTGCGAGATCAAGTTTGCAAACATGAGAATGTCTACTGAGTAGCTGGACCCCTAGACTGTGCGTCAAAACCTAGAAGGAGGGGGGGTCAGCACAAAAGTACTGGCACGCGAAGCAATCCAAAAATAGTATAATGGAACATATATATATATATATATATATATATATATATTAAGTGAAAGCAATTTTTCATTAAGACATCATGTATAAAACTGTTTCTGAAAAATACATGGGCACTTTCTGAAAACATGTAACCTGTCTGTTCATTTCAAATCATGATCTGTGTTTTACTTCTGAGTTAGGTGGTATTCCCCTACAAGTCTGATATTCCACAGACTGTATGGAATCCGTAATTGACTCGGCGGGGAAGCCCCCAACCCAAGTGGTGCCGCAAGGGTTGGAGTGTCTGAGTCTGATATGCCACAGGACATTTAAGTCAGTGCATAATAGTATACCCGGGTCGGCAAACCACGGTTTTAGTCAATGAGTCGCTTAAAATCCAGCCCTCTTCGGGGAACCACCTAACATCTCTGTATGCCCATTTTTAACCTTTTCTGTACATGCAACATTCTGAATGTCTAAAACCATGAAAGTCTGAAATGTCTGTTAGTCTTAGTCTGATATGGCATTAGTCTGAATTGGTATCGTCATACAAAGACATTGCAAGTTATGATTTTTATGAGCCATAATGTATTAAGCAAGAGCTTTCATTCAAAACATAGTTTAGACCACCAAAACATGTAACTAATGTAAAGGATTTCATATTCCTAAACTTAAAGTTCAATTCATGCAGAAATTTCATCAAACACCTGGTGGTCAAATGTCTTTAGCAAGTTCATGTATTCAAAATTGAAACACATTCATTTATATATGTATATAAACTGTCAAATCGCTTTGGAGATGGTCAAAAGACCAAAACAATGATGTTAAAACATCTTATACATAAATATATATACATAATTTAAAACCCCATTCTAAAACATGATTTTTCTATGCCCATAAGAATTTGGGAAAAACCCCGCGTACCTTGTTCTCCACCAATTTTGGGTGTCTATCGAATCCTGCGTCAAGAGGATTCCAAATCTGTAATTTGTTTCACGAACTCGCGGTTAAATCTTGAGTTGCTTGGGTATTAATGTTGAAACCCTAGGGAGAGTTCTTGAGCAAATTTGAAGAATATAATAATATTTTCGCTCTTTAGGGATTTAATCCCGTGTTTGAGTTGATAGGAGATTGAGTATTTATGGAAATGCCATTAAAATCCAGATGGTTCAAACATTTTGGCCGGGCACGATCCAGCAGGCGGCACGGGCTAATCGCGCGCTGCCACTAGATCGAAATCTAAACGAGGCCTTAGGCTCGTCAAAAATTTTGAATTTTCTTCCAGACGTACTACAACCTTGACCCAACGTAACACAACAAAAAAATTCAAAAATGAAGGTCGGGAAGGTCGAGAAGTTGTATCCCAAAGGTTTCCAGCTAAGAATGAGTCTAAGTTATTTCAACACTTAGAAGAATTTAAAGCTTAAGTCTAAAGCTTAGAAATTACAGTCTAATACATGCATGACTTTTACGGGGAGTTACAGACTCTTGGATATGGCGAAATAGAAATGGGACGGGTATGGAGCGCCTGTCTCCATTATATCCGACCGAGGTACGCAGTTTTCTTCTCAGTTTCGGAATAGAAATGGGACGGGTATCTGGCAACACATCAATACCAAACTCTATCTCCCTATCAGGGGGTGTCCCTGGGAGATCTTTGGGAAAGGCTTCTGGAAATTCATTCACCACAGAGACAGACTGAAGAGGAGGATTTTCAACTTTAGAGTCGTTGACACGAATATGGTGATACAAGCAACCCTTATAAATAAGTTTTCGGTCTCTAAGATAAGATATAAAGTGCCCTTTGGGTGCTAAAGAATGTCCCTCCCATTCTATCATTGGTTCATTCGGGAAAGAAAAGGTAACTCTACGGGTCCTACAATCCAATATGGCATAGCATTAATGGAGCCTATCCAACCCTAATATAACATCAAATGCAACCATGTCCAACTCTATAAGGTCTGCCACCGTATCCCGACTACCAACAGTCACCGCATAACCCCTATATACCCTTCTAGCAATAACAGAATCCCCCACCGCGGTAGAAATAGAAAAGGGTTCAGAAATCACACTGGGCTCAAACCCGAAACCAATAGCCACATAAGGGGTCACATAGGATAAGGTAGATCCGGGATCAAGTAACACACAAACATCACGGGAAAAGATTTGTAACGTAACGGTAACAACATCTGGGGAAGCTTCCACCTCCTGGAGGTTGGTCAAGGCATATAACCGGTTGCGAATGTTCCCGGAAGATGATGTGGTACCCTTCTGAGACGGGGGTGGCACTGTGGAATTGCCCTGAAACTTTGCACCACTAGCACTCCTCCTATCAGATGGACAGTCCCTCTGAAGTGGCCTGACTGACCACATGAATAACATACAAGTGTGCCCAACTGACATTTCCCCGGATGATTCCTACCATAATTTTCACATCGGGGGTAACTGCGATGCTGCTGAGCCACACTACCCTGTGACTGAGTATCTGGTGCTCTAGATCCATGAGGAATCTGAAAGCTCTGAGTCTGTTTGTCTGCAGGGGGTCTGGGTGCTGGGGCGCTGGCTGCTGACTGTGTATTATTCCAAAACCTCATCTTCTTCGGCCACCTGTTTCCCCAGTTACCACTCTGCGGCTGACTCTGGTGCTGGTCCGTAGATTTGACTCTCTTGGCCTGTCTGTCCTTCTCTCTAGATTCAGCGATCTTTCTCTTCTTTTCTTTCACCTGCTGCATGTTGACTGTCAGTCTAGCAAAGTCTAATTCCCTATTCAACATTGCCCTCTGGCGCTCAAGTATCAGGTTATCAGCAAGGCTGGATGCAAATTTCCTTATTCGGGCTCTCATATTGCTAGTCAATTCTGCTGCATAGCGAGCTAGTTGATTAAACTTCAAAGTGTACTCCTGTACACTCATACTGTGCTGCTTCAGATTCATGAACTCTTCTGCTTTGGCCTCCCTTAACTCCAGAGTAAAAAAACTGTCTAGGAAAGATTCTACAAACTCACCCTAAACTGTAGGCTCAGCACTCACAACTTTTGCATCTTCCCAGTCTGCATACCACTAATTTGCAACATCCTTAAGCTGATAAGTTGCCAATTCCACTCCTTCAATATCATCTGCATGCATTACCTTAAAGATCTTCTCCATCTCATCCACGAACTCGTGTGGATCTTCCTCCACCTTTGTACCAGTGAACTTAGGTGGATTCATCTTCATGAAATGCCCAACTCTAGTAGCCTCAGACGTAACGGATGCAGACCCAACATCTTCTGATTGTTGAGCCGGGTTAGCTACTAGCTGTGTCAGTATATGGATAGACCATCTGAACTCTGCATTTGAGATATCTCTCTGAGCAGTTGGTGGACGGTTGGATTTAGTCCGCGAAGCCCGAGGTGGACTGGTTGGGACTGGACGGACTCCCGGAGTAGGAACAGGTTCTCGCGTGGAAGCTCTATTATGAGTCCGCATCCCATGGGTGGGATGGCCACATCTGCTTGAGCATTCTGATCGATGCTGCAATGGGGAGGCATAGTCGTGTTTCTGAAATACAAGATATCATTGATTAGGGGACAGTTTAGACTCTGAAGCACTAACTAAATCACAAAGAAGGGAAACATTCCTAAACGCCTAGTAGACTCCTGTTTCTAAGTATGGCGCGCTATACACACATAAACAGAACTCTAATCGACATGATTTCGCAGAAACCCTGGGACCATGAACCACGCTTTGATACCAAGTTTGTCATGCCCAATCCTAGGCCCTAGCCGTGATGAGAATCCCAAACTATGAAGGCCCGGATCACCCATTCTCTATCTGGTTATCATGCACAACATTTGTAATCATAAAAAAATGCGGAATTGAAACTAAGTACGGAAAATATGGTCACGTTCTGCAACATTTCTGAATAATACTATCTGACGTCAGTATGCGAAATCTCTACTAAGAACACAAACATCTGTCTCAAAAGAATCTGGGACAAGGCCCCCAGTAAACCAAAAACATAATAAATTAGATAATGTCTGACATAATTAGGCCTTCTGAATAATAGAAGGCTCACCCCTGTAAGATCAAGTCTGCAAACCCGAGAATGTCTACTGAGTAGCTGGACCTCTAGACTGTGCCTCAGAACCACGAAGGAGGAGGGGAGTCAGCACAAAAGTACTGGCACGCGAAGTAATCTAAAAATAGTATAATGGAACATACATATATATATATATGTATGTATATATATATATATATATATATATATATATATATACATATTAAGTGAAAGCAATTTTTCATTAAGACATCATGTCTAAAACTATTTCTGAAAAATACATGGGCACTTTCTAAAAACATGTAACCTGTCAGTTCATTTCAAATCATGATCTGTGTTTTACTTCTGAGTTAGGTGGTATTCCCCTACAAGTCTTATATTCCACGGGTTGTATGGAATCCGTCATTGACTCGGCAGTGAAGCCCCCAACCCAAGTGTTTCGCAAGGGTTGAAGTGTCTGAGTCTGATACGCCACGGTACATTTAAGTCAGCGCATAACAGTATACCCGGCTCGGCAAACCACGGTTTTAGTCAATTAGTCGATTGAACTCAATCCCTCTTCGGGGAACCACCTAACATCTTTGTATGCCTATTTTTAACTTTTTCTGTACATGCAACATTCTGAATGTCTAAAACCATGAAAGTCTGAAATGTTTGTTAGTCTGAGTCTGATATGGCATTAGTCTGAATTGGTATCGTCATACCAAGACATTGCAAGTCATGATTTTTCTGAGCCATAATGTATTAAGCAAGAGCTTTCATTCAAAACATAGTTTAGACCACCAAAACATGTAAATGATGTGAAGGATTTCATATTTCGAAACTTAAAGTTCAATTCATGCAGAAATTTCATCAAACACCTGGTGGTCAAATGTCTTTAGCAAGTTCATGTATTCAAAATTGAAACACATTCATTCATATATGTATATAAACTGTCAAATCGCTTTGTAGATGGTCAAAAGACCAAAACAATGATGTTAAAGCATCTTATACATAAATATATATACAGAATTTAAAACCCCATTCTTAAACATGATTTTTCTATGCCCATGAGAATTTGGAAAAAAACCCCACGTACCTTGTTCTCCATGAAATTTTGGTGTCTATCGAAGCCTACGTCGAGAGGATTCAAAATCTGTAATTTATTTTACGAACCCGCAGTTAAATCTTGAGTTGCTTGGGTTTTAATGTTGAAACCCTAGGGAGAGTTCTTGAGCAAATTTGAAGAATATAATAATATTTTGGCTCTTTAGGGATTTAATCCCGTGTTTAAGTTGATAGGAGAATGAGTATTTACGAAAATGCCATTAAAATCTTGATGGATCGAACATTTTGGCCGGGCGCGATCCAGCAGGCGGCGCGGGCTAATCGCGCGCTTTCACTGGATCAAAATCCAAACGAGGCCTTAGGCTCGTCCAAAAATTCTTAATTTTCTCCGAGATGTACTGCAACCTTGCCCCATCATAACGCAATAAAAAAATCCAAAAATGAAGGTCGAGAAGGTCGAGAAGTTGTATCCCAAAGGTCTCCATCTAAGAATGAGTCTAAGTTATTTCAACACTTAGAAGAATTTAAAGCTTAAGTCTAAAGCTCAAAAATTACAGTCTAATACATGCATGACTTTTACGGGGAGTTATAGACTCTTGGATTCCGAAGATGAAGGATTGGTTGTTCATGAGATGGCTAAATCTTTCCTTTATGTAGAAGTTAAACTGAAGCAGGCCGAAGATCCCATTTCGATGCAAATTAAGAACGAAATAGGGAAACAGAAGGTGATGTCTTTTGAAATTCGTTGTTATGGGATTCTAAGATATCATAGTAGATTATATGTGCGAGATGTAGATGGTTTATGGAAAAGAAGCATCAATGAATCTCACACTTCGAGGTATGTTGTTCACCCAGGATCTACTAAGATGTGCCATGATCTAAAATCTATATATTAGTGGAATAATATGAAATGTGATGTTGCTGACTTTGTTTCCAAGTGTTTGAATTGCCAACAAGTTAAAGTTGAACATTTAAGGCCAGGTGGTACTTCACAAGAGATAGATTTGCCATTATAAAAGTGGGATATGATCATTATGGACTTCATCACGGGACTTTCGAAGTCTCGAAATTAGTATGATTCTATTTGGGTAATTGTTGATCGGCTGACAAAGTCAGCTCATTTTCTGCCTGTGAAGACCAACTATTCGGGAGATGATTATGCCAAGTTATAAATTGAGGAGATAGTCTGTTTGCATGGAGCACCCATATCCATTATATCTGACTGAGGTACGCAATTCCCTTTGCGGTTTTGCAGATTTTTTCAGAGGGGTTTAGGTATCCAAGTGAACCTAAGTACTGTATTTCACCCTCAGACTGATGGACAAGCCGAGTGCACTATTCACACCCTTGAGGATATGTTGAGGGCTTGTGCAATTGAGTTCAAAGGTAGCTGGGTAGATCACTTGCCATTTATAGAGTTTGAGTACAATAATAGCTACCATGCCAGTATTAAGATGGCTCTTTTTAATGCATTGTATGGGAGTGGATGTAGGTTAATAATAGGGTGGTATGAAGTGGGTAGGACATGGTTGTTTGTGCCCGATCATGTTCATCAGGAAATGGAGGATGTAAAAATCATTAGAGATTGGCTTAAGATAGCTCAGAGTTGATAGAAGTCCTATGCCGATGTTAAAAGGAGGGATTTGGAATTTGAGGCTGGTGATTGGGTGTTTCTATATGTCTCCCCTATGAAGGGAGTCATGCGATTCAAGAAGAAAGGTAAGCTAAGTCTTTGCTATATAGGGCCCTATCAGATTTTGAAAAAAATAGGTGGGGTTGCGTACAAGTTAGAGTTGCCTGAAAATCTGGGTTCTGTTCATCCTGTATTTCACATATCCATGTTGAAGAAATCTATCTAAGACCATTCATTAGTAATTCGTATAGAAGAGATCAATAGGACAGACTCCTTGTCTTATGAAGAAGAACCTATAGCTATCTTGGATCGCCAAGTTAGGAAAATGAGGAGCAAAGAGATAACTTCGGTTAAAGTATTGTTGAAAAATTAGAAAGTTGAAGAAGCAACTTGGGAATCAGAAGATGATATGAGAGATAGATACCCAGAATTAATTGATCCGATGAATGACGAAATAGAAGGTACAATCTTTGTCTTATTCATTTATGGCCTTAGTGTGCTTAAAATTGTACTTATCTGTGTTTTGCATCATCATTGGGGGACGAATGATCCCAAAGGGGGAATAATGTAGCACCCCGCAAAAATCATACATGTATTAGCTTCTAGTAGCATGGTTATAGAGTAAAACTCAAAAATTTCTCTAAGTTTCAAAGGGACTTAGTATCTTTTTTAGCACCCAATCATTAATGAATTATTTTGCGACCTTCCCAACCTCTATTTATTGAATATAATTTATTATTTTGGATTTTCTCTACGTACCAGTACATCTGTATTGACCCCCCACCTTACAGGTTCAGAGGCTCAATCTAGGGGTCTGGCTAAGTAGTAGAGTATCCGGAGAGAGGTGATTGATCCTTCTTTGTTCCAGACGGCCTATTATATAAGATTATGTTATATATTTTATTTTTCTCTACTGGGGCACTTGTCCCAATTTTTAGATAGTTGTCATTTGATCATGTAGTAGAGGCTCCGTAGATATTTCTAAATGTTGTTTATTTGATTTCGAATTTCATTTTTTATTGTTAAATTGAATTCAGAGTATAACCATGTTTGCACATTAAATTGTATTTCCGCATCTTTTCTTATTATATGAATGTTTTACATGGCTACCAGATAGAGTAGAATGTCTAGGCCATCATGGTTCGGGATATCCGTCTTGGCTAGGCCCTAGTTCGGGTCATGAAAAGAAGATACAGGAATGAACCATCTCTTACCTCCATAAAGTAGACACAACTATCACAACTACTCCTCCAAAAAATATGAGAGGTCATAAAGGAGTCATACCTCTTATACCACAGGCTGGGAGAGTGTTTTAAGGCATAAAGAGACTTTTTTAGCAAGCATACATAGTCCTCCTTTCCTGAGACTACAAAACCCTCTGGTTGCTGCACATAGATATCCTCCTCAAGTTCTCCATGTAAGAATGCAGTTTTGACATCCAACTGCTCAAGATCAATATCATGCATGGCTACAATATCAAGCAAGGCTCGATTCGAATAATGCTTTACAATAGGAGAAAACAGATCTGTGAAGTCAACACCTGGAACCTGACTATAACCTGACTAAAACCTTTAGAAACAAGTCTTGTTTTGTACCTAGCATTTTCAACTCCAGATGTTTCTTCTTTCTTTTTGAATACCCACTTGCAACGAAAAAATTTCTTATCTTTTTTGCAATCTGACCAAATCCTGTGTTCCATTCTTATGAAGTGATTCCATCTCCTCCTGCATAGAAATCATCCATCGGTTGAAATCATCACAACTAACTGCCTCTGAGTAAGAAGAAGGTTTTTCAACGAAGTCAATACCTTTAGCTAAACTTAATACATAAGTAATCAAATCAGCTTCAGTATACTTCTGAGATGGTCCAATATCTCTTCTAGGCCTGTCTTTAGAAATAGAATATTGTGGCGTCACTGGTGTTGAAGTAGAAATGGTACCACTCTCTATCTCCGAGCTTGACTGAGAAGTAGGCACTAATGTGAACTCTGCTCCAATTTGCAATTCAACGTGGGTAAATGACTTTTACTAATTCATGTCACTAATCTCATCTGGAGGTTAAACACTAGATTCATAGGGATCCCGAAGCATGGCAGTTTCATCAAACACAATATCCTTGATAATTATAACCTTTCTGCTTTCTGGACACCAAAGCTTATAACCTTTAACACCATGCTTATAACCCATAAATAAGAACTTGATAAATCTAGGTTTCAATGTTTCATTATCAACATGAACACAGGCAGAACATCCAAATATCCTCAACTCAGAATAACTAGCAGGAGTACCAAAACATACCACTTGTTGAGTCTTTTTATCAATCACAACTAAGGGAGAGCGGTTAATAAGAAAACAAGTTGTGGAAGCAGCTTCAACCCAAAAAGACTTGGGTAAACCAGCATTACATAGCATACAACGAACCTTCTCCATTATAGTCTTATTCATTCGTTCAGCCGCACCATTCTGTTTCAGAGTATGACAAACTATCAAGTGCCTCACAATTCCTTCTGACTTGCATAGAGCATTAAATTTATTTGAACAGAATTCTAGACCTTTATCAGTCCGAAGGCAATTTACCTAATTCCTATTTTATTTTCAATCCTAATCTTCCACTTCTTGAAAGTAGGAAACACATCATTCTTTTTCTTTATAAATAACATCCAAATTTTTCTGGAATAGTTATTAATAATAGTAAACAAGTAATTAGCATATCCTCTAGAAGGTACTATAGCAGGAACCCAGAGATCGGAATGAACGTAATCAAGTGTGCCCTTAGTCGAGTGGATACCTTTAGTGAATCTGACTCTCTTTTGCTTTTCGAATATGCATTTCTCACAAAACACGAATTTGGTAATACTCTGCCTATCAAAAAGTCCTCTGCTACTTCATTCAGCCATCCCGTTTTCACTCATATGCCCCAGACGTATATGCCTAAGTTTTGCAATATCACTTTTTGACAGATATGAGGTAGAAATAGTTGCATCACCTATAATAGTGGATCCTTGAAGGAAATTCAAATTTGTGGACTTGCTCTATTAGTTCATCACAACGAGAGAACTTTTAGTAACCTTTAGGACTCCACCTTTACCAGTGTATCTATAATCATTCGAATCAAGGGTACTCAAGGAAATAATACTTGTCTTCAGGTCTGGGACATACCGCACATTACCAAGTGTGATCACAACCCCATAAAACATCTTGATCCTAATTGTTCCAATACCAGATATCTTACAAGGTGTGTTATTTTCCATCAACAAAACACTATATGAAACGTGCAAGCTGAATTAAGAGTCCAATCCTCACAGGGTTTGGAGTTACCACAAAAAACTACCAAGAGTTCTTCATCACTACCACCATCTTCAACAAAGCTGGCTTCACTGGACTTCTCCGGTTGGTTTCCCTTTGGTTTTGGAGCTTCTTTTTTATCTCTATTCTATAACTTCCAACACTCATATTTGATATGACCCTTCTTCTTATAGTAATTACTAATTTTGTTTTTGTTTTTGGATTTTGACCTATTCCTGTTATCACCCCTAGAATTCCTCTCACGAGTCCTTCCTCCTCTAACAATAAGACGATCTCTTTGAGTCTCCGACCTATTCGCAAGTTGTTTCATCTTCTTCTTAGAGAATAATGCATCATAGACTTCATCAATCATCAAGGTATCATGACTATATAAAATCGTATCCCTGAAGGTCGTGTATGATATAGGTAGCGAACACAATAAAAACAACCCTAGATTGTCCTCATTGTACTTAACCTCTAGAGTCCCTAAATCATAGATGATTTCTTTAAAGCCAAATAGGTAATCTTTCAAAGACGAACCCTCAAACATATGATGGGAATAAAGTTGTTATTTGAGATTCAACTTTCTTGTTACACTCTTTCTCATGCATAAAGATTCTAGTTTCAACCGCAACGTAGCGGTTGTGGTCTCCTTCAAAACACCTGTAAAATCTGTTTGGATAAATGAAAGTGGATCTCAGCCTTCTGATCCTTACGTCGTTTGTCCTCGTCCATGAAGAAATCTTCTAAAACACTAATAAAGCATCTTCCAAATTCATCTGCGCGAGCATATCCCACATCTTAACCTTCCATAATAAAAATCTGGTGTTGTGATCTAACAGCGGAATATCATACTTCATTGTTTCCATCCCAGAGAAAATAATCGAACATGCTCTAATACCAGTTTCTTATGATTCGGATAGAATAAGAAAACCAGAAGTGAAAAGAAAAAATCAAGAATAACACATAAGATTTACGTGAAAACCCTAATAGAAAAAACAACGGGCAGAGGCAGAGGAGATTTCACTATAATGGAGAAAGAGTACAATGTGGAGAAGACTGACTTTTCTAAATAATCAAAATAGACCCACTAATTGCACTTATATAATAAATGCATACAAAAAATTCCTTGGCCCAAAAATATTAACGTCCATACCATAGGCCTTTCAGGGCCGGCTCAAGATAATTCGAGTCACAACTGTAACAAAAATGGATTTAAAACACAACAAAGATGTAGCGTATACCTGTATAAGGATGCTAAAAAGATATCATATGAAAGAAGATGCATCCTTTTTGATATGGCTCCCCTCTATTGTCTTCTATTGTTTTGCCTTTGACATCCCTCGAAGATTAATTTAGAGAGTGGGCTGGGGTTAAGTTCTATGGCATGAAGTGAAACATGAACATTCTATTAGGATTAGTGTAAGAACTATTTCTAATATTTGTCAGCATAGAAGATACTTATATATGATCCACAAATATAACATAAACTTTTTTTGTAATTAATGTAGAAAGTAAGTCCATGAATAGGCGAAAGAAAAAGAAAATTCAAATAATGTAAGTATGCTTCAATGCATTTTTTGTGCGGCTCACCTAAAATTGGCCCCAAACTAGCTAAATAATTTTTTGATTTCCAGTATCGTCGGTATCATCCATATCAATCTCATTAAGAAAAAATGTTTAGACTTGTTATCCAGGAACTTCTTTAGAAATATTCTAATGAAACGAACATATGAGTTTTCCACTAGGTATTTGACCAAGTAGGGTTTCCAGTTCCTATAAAACTTATCATTAAAATACCTTTATAGGGGGGAGCGAAAATGGTTTTCAATGAAATGGGAAATGAAAACTACTTGATATTCTATAGTCATATTAAAGTCCAACTAAATTTGTATTTGAGTTGGAAGTTCCTACATTAACGAGTAAAATGGTTACTAACAAAGATGACTTCATATAAGAGTTGTCAATCTGAGCTGGGCTAGTCCATCCGAGCTTTGGAATTTGATGAAGGACTGATCCGTTAAGATTATGGGCCAGGAAATAGCAAGCCCAACCCATCATTTTGTGTGTTTTGGACTGCGACGTGTGAGCTGACTTTTTAAAATATTACTATAATTTAAAAATAAGGTGATGGTTGTCGACTATCAAGAGTAAAAGCAAGTAAATATTAAATAGTAATTCTTTAAAAAATTTAGGATTTTGCATTTTGATTATTTACAATATTTAAATTTTAATATATAAATTTTTGGACTTTGTAATATTATTAAATGATGGTTTAAGAGGACTTCGAGTTAGGGTTCTCCTATAATCTTGATATTTTTAGTAATTTATTTTATTTTTATTTTTAATTACTTTTTATTTGACCCACAAACCAGTCCAATCCACTACTCAAGCCTTATAGACCTGTGGGCTTATACGAACCATGCTAAAAAGTCCTTAAATGGGCTTAAAACTTTTTAGCTTAATCCTATCAAATTCCAGGTTGAATTGGACTAGCTTGACAGTAGGTTTAGCCCACGGTAAACCCTAAAACTCATATCCAAAAATACCTAGTGAAGCTTTCTATGCTAAAACTCACAACATTTGAAGGAACCCATGGACCAAGTGGTGGAGGAAGACAAGAAGTTAAAAAAGTGAAGAAAGAGTTTGAAGAAACATACAAACTAACCCAACAACACATCAAATACATAAATGAATATGGAAAATCAAGAACAACAATTCCAGAAGAGAAAAATTCACTCTCAATATTGAATGAATTTGCTTCCTTTTGATGACAAGCTGAAAAATTTCAGCCTTTCGCACAATCTTGGAAATCCCAAATCCATAAGGTAAATATATATATATATATATATACTAGTTATCCAAATGAAGTCTTGGAAAAACAATAGTCTTAATATTGTAATTTTACTATTATACGTACTGACTGGTGATCTTGAGGGCCAAGTCCATGCTCATAGCTTGAAGGAGGGAATGGGAAATGCCTCATTCCTAAATTTCCTTGTCTCTGGCGAAGGATGGATTCTGTTGTAAGTTATGTTTGGTTTGGATTTATCTGTGACTAACATTTGATACTCTTGTATGAATTCATTTTATTTCTAGCTAGGAGGATTAAAAGCACGACCCTTGACTAATTAATGTAAATATACTATTCGAGATACCTATTATCTAGTTTTATAAATGTTTGAAATAAAATAATGTCATCACACTAAAGGAAAAAAATAAAGACTAATGATTGAATTAAGACTCTTATATATAATATTCTAACTTGACTCTACAATCTCGAAAACAAATTAGACTTTAAGATCTAAAGCTAACATGTATTGAACTATATCTTGTCAAACTAAAATATGACGTATATTTTGCTCCTTTGTTAATCCATTACTTGTCCTCTTTATGAGTGTGATCCCAGTAGGTCTTAGGTATAATAGCTTTGATCTAAATGACAATGTTTATGAGATTCAATCATCAAACCTTGAAGGCTGCTATTAAAATTGCCAGAATGCAGCAAAAGGCCTTAGGGGCTGTGGAGAAAATGGAGAAGAGGAGTTCTAGGGATGCTAAGCCTATTACCAGCCCATTCAGTCCTAAAGTCAATGGAACGGTAATACCATATACAACTAAGGCCAGAACTTGCATGCTAATCCTCGTAGGATGAGCTAAGAGGTCGTTGAGTACAGAAGGACGAACCAGTTGTGTTACAAGTGTGGAGAAAAGTGAAGTCCTTGCCATCAATGTAGTTTAAGTAATTGAATTGCATCATTGGTGAATCTGGGTAGATGATAGAGAACATGTAGGATGCGACAGATCCAATACATAAACCTTGAAATAACAAGATGTACAAGAGGTGGTTTGTTTGAGGGCCTTAGCTTGTCTTTTCAATTATCATTGCGGACTCTTGATTTCAAGCAAAGCTATGGTCTAATAGATAATGAAGTGTGTGAAAATCTATAGAAACAAGGGTCCAACAATATTTGAAAATCTATATCTTTGACTCTTTGCTATCGTTTTGGCCTCGAAAAACCCTTACATTAGCCTAAAATCTTTATTAATTACAAAAGTGAGCTACACTAATCTATACATGAGTGATGACCCTATATGTTAAAAGGAATGATTTTTTACAATTATTTGTTCTACAACAACAACATACCCGTTTATTCCCACAAATAGGGGGTCTGGGGACGGTAATGTGTACGATGTTCATACCACTACCTCAGATGAAGTAGAGCAGTTGTTTTCAATAGACCCCCGACTAAAATAGTATAACAAACAAAATAATGTAAAAGCACACAACAAAATGTGATACCACATTGCTAGCTAATATAGGAAACAAGACAACCAAAAGATCAGCTATTGAAATAATTAAAAAACATCTAAAGTTTAATTAAACTCTAAATCAACAAAAGCAAAGAAAAGAAGAAAAAAACACTGAATGCATAACCCCAAAAAAAGTAGAATAAACTAAAGAAAATAAAGTCTCTATGAATATCTCTATGCACCTTAATACTCTAGTGCTCAAATTCTTCCAAAATTAATTTATAAAAATTTTCCACAGAAACTGTAAAAAGAAACTAGTGTTCAAGAAATGTAACAACAATCAATTCCCTCTGATTCCATCTTCATTGATCGTTTAACCATGCTCTCCATTTGCTATGTCGTGATCCACCCTTACTGTCATAATCATTACTGTAGCAATACCTTAAAAAGGTTACCCTCTACATCGACACAAGCACCCCTACGACCATACTCAAACCACCCAACTCCATCTTTGATTTCACTAATAGTAATAACGATCATCTTTTCCAAGGACTACAGATCAATGCATATATTGAATTTGACAGATTTTTCATTGCTTTGTCGATATCACAAGTGTCTTCTCAAATCTATGACCTTTGTCGAAATCTCCCTCATCTCCCAAATATGGGGCTTCTCAGTTTGAATTTGAATTTAATTGGACTCTAATTTGCGTATGGGATATAGAGTGGTAAATTAAAATAAAGTTATTTAGATAATTTGGAGCCAATTTGCGGTGAGTGACACTAAAAATACATTGACACATAATTGACAGTTATCGTCCAACATAGAGCAGTCTTCTAGACATAAAGAATTTTATAGTACTTTTTCTTTGAATGCGTATTCAACATAACTTGATCTAACATCATTTGTGCTGATCACATAAGAGAGTTCATGTGTCCCAACTTTCTAGACGTTCATTTGTAGCATAAGTTTAGAATTCTATTTTTCAAAATAGAAATTAAAAGTGCGAGATAGTATTCTACTAATTATTAACTTTAGCTAGTTAAAGTTCTCTATTTCTATTTATTAAAATAAAATCTCCCTAAATTTCTTATGTAATTTGGTTAAAGGTAGTTATGAATCAATTATAATAAATAAAGTACTTGCGGCAAAATTTGTTGAATACAACATGAGAACCGTATACAAATAAAGTACTTGCAGCAAAATTTATGGACTTACTATTCTACATTAAGGTAAGACTGTAATTATGTTGACCATTTATAAATATCTTGCCAACGACCAATGATACAAATATATGTTATGATAAACCCAAATAGAATGGGAGGTTACTGACTAAGGGGAGGCTAGTGTAGTTGAAAATACATGTTGATAATCCAAATTGTTGTTTATGCAACTCAAATGTGGAGGAAACTGCACAACATTTATTTGTGGAATGCACCTGGTTCAATAGAGTGCGAAATTCCTTATTGGATTCAATGGACATTGCGCTTCAGAGAGGCAATGTGAATCAGTTTTAGCACGAATTTGCAGGAAACGTTGGGCATCCATTCAATAGGAGGTTGTTGCTGCTATATGGAATGCATTGGTTTATCACACTTGGACGGCGCATAATTGGAAAATATTTGGAAGACAAACTGTAGATACTGAGACAGCTATAGCACAGATAAAACAAGAGCTAGTTCAAAGATTAGAGATCTCTTATATAGCCATGAAATTGGGTAGATGCAGGAGATTAATGCAACGGTTACACATGTAATAGTTTTGGAAAGAGGCTTCGTCTGCTTTGTAGAGGCGTGGCTGACTAAAGGGCTCTTACGATGTACAACTGGTGACTTTTTGTTTGTCTATGGTAATGATTTACAATGTTACCAAAAAAAAGAATGATATTTGTTCTTGCGCCCCAGTATTTGATTCCGGAGCCACTCTCAATATTAGTCTTAAAATATTATGTCACAAGTTAAATTAAAAAAGATAATAAGGGGAACTGTATCAAAGATGATAGATCTATTCTTCCTGATGATATCATTTTCACTTTCCTTATAAAGTAAATGCTATATCTTTGTTACATTTTAAATGTGTTTCAAAATCATGAAATGATAAGATTTCGAGGTTATATTAACAAAAGCTCATTATGATGAATCCAAAGCGTTAGGAAGTGAAAAACTTTTTTTACAAAAAATATTGACAGATTCGAATTTATACATTTAAACAATTTTAATGAAGTCATCGTAGATAAACAATAATTTCCTCTTAAAGAATTCCGAGGAGCTCATTTCTTAGGCTCACATAATGGTTTGGTAATATTGAAGAAACCTAAGGCTTACAAGAAATTTGTTTTGTGGAACCCATAATCTGGACAATACTACATTCTTGAGTGTCCATATAGGAAACCTCATGAACACATATTTTCTTGTGCCTATGGTATGTGTTATGATTCTATCACTGTTAAGCCATAAGCATAAGAAAATGTGTATTCTTTAGGTTTCATATATGGACACTCAAGAATGTGGTGGTGTCCGGATGGTGGATTCCACAAAACGAACTTCTTATAAGCCTTAGATTTTTTCTGTAATACTAAGCCATCATATGAGCACAGGATTTGAGCACCTATGAATTCTTTGAGCGGGAATTGTCTTTTATATATGATAACGTCATTGAGGTTGTTTAAATGTAAAAATTCAAACTCTCCCATATTTTTTTGTGACACTTGCTTTTCACATCCTATCTCTTTGGATTGATCACAGTGGGCTTTTGTGAAAGTAATGTCGAAATCATAGCATTCCATGATTTTGAAACACTCTTAAAGTGTATCAAAGATGTAGTGTTTACCTTTATGAGGATGTTTAAAATGATATCAAATGGAAGAACAAGTGTATCCTCTTGAAAACGGCTTTCCTCGATTTTCTTTTGTGATTTCATTTTTGACATTATTATTGAAGAGCGATAAAAAAAATGAATTGAGGTCAAGTTTGACGGTGCAAGAACAAATGGGCACACTGCAATATATATTTATATCATCTTGAGACATGCAAAATATTTAATTCTCTTACCTTAAGGTAGAAAAGTAAATCTACAATGGAAATTTAGTAAGTTTTTCTTGTTTGTACTAAGAGCATAAAAAATAATGTTAAATAAATAATAAGTAGTTAATGAAGAGTTTGAAATTTCATATTTACAAACACACAATGCTTTTTAAATTAGTGAATACAATAGGGCGGCGTGTTAATTGCTCTGGTTCTGGTTTAATGTATTGACAAAGTTTATTTGTTTTATTTATTTGAATTATCAATTTAAATAAAAATTATTTTATAAGTGAAAAATATAATTGTTATCACTACAAGTTTACTCTTATATAATAGTAGCTGAATTAGTGAAACTTGCTGGAAAGTAATCAAGCAAAAAATATTGAACCAAACAAAATTTTATATTCAATTTGAATGACATTTTTCCCAATTGAACAATACAAACTTAAATCAATACCCCTATATTCTAAGAAAAAAAATCATAATTCTTATTATAGATTACATTCAACTAAAAGTTACTATGTTTAACTAATATCACTTCCAAATGGGAACTTTAATCTCAGTAATATTATGTGAATTTCTTCGCGAATACTTTATTTATTTTAATAAAATCATAATTCTTTTAACGAAATCACATATGAAATTTATCAAAATTTTCAAAAATTCCTTTAAAAAAAAAAATTTTAATAATTAAAATTTTCCTATATCCCAAAGATTGCACTATGTTACAATAATTGTACAATATGCATCCAAGTACTTTTAGTTTTGCTACCCCCGAATTGGTCCCAAATTGTTAGTTTTTTTTTAATTTTCAGTCAAGGAAATTATGCCTAGTACTCCTCAAAGTGACCGGTTTAAATTTTTGTTCCCCAAGTACTCAATTTTTAATTTTGGTCCCCAAAGTGTATGGTCTTGATGATTTTTTTGTTCCTGCTTTAACGTTTTAAAAAAGACAAAATTTTTTGGTCAATTGTGCAGGTTTATCCTCTTGAAATGTCATAAAAGTTTGTCTTATGAATAACATATCTAAGTTCAAACTTTTTCCTATAAGGTAGAATTTATAGTTAATTAATTAAGTTCATTGTCTGAAAATATTATAAACGTTTGTTTTATAGGCAAGAGTTAGAATGGGAAACATACCTAACTTCTAACTTTTGCCCAGTTGGTCAATTATGTAATTTCATTATCATGAAATGATACGAATACTTGTCTCATGGAAAAGAGTTAAAACGTCTGCTTACGGGCAAAATTTTACATCCTACTTGTTCTCTATCATCTCCACAGTTTCACCAATGATGCAATTCGTTGCTTAAGCCAACACCGATGGCCAGGACTTCACTTCTCTCCACACTTGTATGAGTTGTTACACCATTGATTGGCCCTTGTGTAGTCAAAGACCTCTTGGCTCACCATGTGAGGATTAGCCCTGTTAGTGCTAGTGAGGAATTTAGATCCATTTTATTCCAAATGTAGAAGATCAATGTGAGGAATTTAGAATTTTTGGGTTTGGAAAGTTTATTAGGAAATTGGGATGAATTTTAGTTTTCTTGATTTCATATGATCAAGTCAAAAAAATATCTATCACACCCCTTTTCCGTACTCCAAAAGAAAGAATTCGTTTTAAGTTTCGATAGGGTTTTATTATTAAAGTGACAAAAGAAAATTTGTTTCGAAAATGACTTTTTATATTCAAAACTCAGAGTTGACACTTGGCATAAATCGGGTGTTCCAAGTCACCCTTGAATATCCTTTTTCAAAAATAGATTTGACTCTTTAAAACTGATCCGCGAACAGAGATTCCGGCTAAGGAATTCTGTTGACCGAGGGGAAGGTGTTAGGTACCCCTCGTTCCTGTGGTTCGACCACGATGGCTTGGTAGAGCGTTTAGGCTAACTTTGACACCACGAGGGTATAAACCACACAAAACATGCAAAATAATTAATCAAGCAAAAAAGATAACACAATCCAAAATTTAGTGTCCAGTCCAAAAATTAAAAATGCGTAAAAATAAATCCTACTCTAAATTAATTCTATACTAATGTTCTACCCGACGCCTCGGGCCTTCATCACGAACGTTCTCCGGGTACATGATACCTCGGGGCATTCCTCGGTGAATAAATATATACAGATACTTCGAGGCATTTCCCGGCCAAATTACACAATTGATTCAAAAGTTATAAAACAAAACAATTCCAACAAATATTTCAAACATTCCAACAATCCACCAATTCTAAATTTTGCCTAACCGAGCCTAGTGCTTGCCTACCCGCTCGATGACATATCACGTTCAACATCAACAATGAATCAAAATACTATGATATTTACTTTTATCAATTTTTGATTCTCATTCTCCAAATTATCAATTTTAATCCTCCATGAGATATTATTTCGTCACACACCTTATAATTAATCCATAATCAATGAAATCAAACACCAAATCAAAACAAACAATAATTCACATCACCACGGATCAACCAACACACCCGATTCAATTCAAAGAATAGAACACGAAAAATAATGAAATAAAGAAGAAAGGGAAAAGAATTACACCTTGATTCGAAGGTTTCAAAATTCAATAATGCTTCAACGAAAGGACAGAAACCATGCCGAAGAACCTTGAATCGAACCTCAATAAAGGACTCACCAACTCCGTACTAAATCAACCACAAGAATATTCACGAAATGCAATCTGAACAGAAATTCACGGGCATGAATAAACTAACCCAAGAATAATAAATCACAAGAAAAACTGAAGAACCCATATTCCTGTAGCTCTGGCTATCTCGGCCGGTAACTAGATTCGATGAAAAAAGTTAGAATCCGGTGACCTTAATGTTCTCTGGCGGAATCTCATCTAAAAACAAGAAAAATGAAAAAATTTTGGGGGATTTTGAGGTCTGGGGGTCGCTGTTTTGTATCGACGGAGCTTCGACGGGCTCAAACCCGGCGAGAACCAACGAGAACGGATCGGATCTCGACTTCTCTCATACGAAACTTGCCGGAGCAGTACCCCTTTTTTGATTCTATCCTTCTCTCATATCTCTGCTTTCTCTCTACCTCTCTCAATTGATCTCTCCCCATTTCTTTCTAACTCGCAATTTCCTTTTCTGATCTCTCTCCCGTCTCTTATTTCTCCATTATATTGTGTGTTGTATGTTTTGTTTTTGTTCTTTTCTGGCCAGCTCTGTGTGGATTCGTGTGTGTGTGATGAGAATTTCAATGAATGTGTATATGAGTCGATGGTGGGTATTATGTGTGATATGTGTGAAAATGGAGAGAATGTTGTTTATGTTCCTGTGAGTGATATTCTCTGTGGTTTTTGGTGAGTGATAGTGTGTATATATGCGTGTGTGCTCCATGTGAGAAGAAGAAGAAGAAGAAGAAGCAAAAATCCATCCCTTTATTCTGTGTGTGAAGTATTGTTATATTGTGAGTGTAATTCAATTCCAGTGAGGTGACGGTGGGGTCGTGAGGTATGGTAGGTGGGGTAGAGGTAGGGTAGGTGAGGTGTAAGAATAAATATTGTTAGGATAGGATCAAAACAAGATAAAATTTGTAAAGGGTTGTTATTTTTGTCATTTTATGTAGGGTATAATCATGTGGGTAAGGGTGTATGATAAAGTGAGGTAATAATGAATAAAATTGGATTTGGGAGGGACAAAATTAGCTGCCTACAATATCGAGTCTTGGAAAACCCAAATCTTATGGTAGCTAAAATAAATGCATTTTCCTTCTGTTAGATATCATGATATAAGAGTACACCAACAAATTTGCCTACATTCCAAACTAGTTGGTCTAGCTATGTGTATCCTCTATATTTATCGTTCAGAATTTGCATCTGTTTCATCCTCGTACTGTGTAGACAAGGACTATAAGGAAGCAGAGATTTTTGGTGTGAAAGGTTGGTTCAAAATAGGGAAGATTTTAATTTGTCTTGTGTTTTAGGTTTGTTTTAAAACTTGTTCATACATTATAGACCTTGACGAAAATGGTTTTGCTTGCCTGGATGACTATATAAATGGAATTGGCTTGTCGTTAACTTAGTAGTGACATTCTAATTGACAACTCAGAATACTATAAACAGATAAGAGGAGAGGCTACTAATGTTGAGTGGAGAAGCCTTGTTTGTCATTCAGGTCTTTGCCTTATGGTTAACTCGTCATGGAAGACTGAGAACCGAGGATGTGCTCTTAAAGTGGGGCATGCCAATCAATGGAGATTGCGTCGTCTGTGGAAGTAAACCTGAAAGTTTGCCGCATCTATTCATTGAGTGTATATAGACGAATGAAGTCTGGGTGTACTAAACTGGTTGCAATAGTACAGAACCATCTTAATATGGGATCAAGAGTGGAATTGTATAAAGCTTTGCAGCTGTTGTGCATGGAATCTGGGGGAAACAAAATACTATACTTTTCAGCAGAATAAGTAGGAACAAACAGTGATACATGAGTTGAAGACAACTTTATGCATACGAGTTCGGAGAAACATTAAACCTGTTACACATATTCCGTCTTTATAGATTTACATTAGTCTCATTAGTCTCGGAGTTTAATTTATATCAGAAATATCTCTAGTAATGATCAAAATATCATCCACATGTAAACACATAATGACTTGGTGATTTGGAGTGTCTTTAATATAAACACTTTTATCACATTCATTAATCTTAAACCCATTTGGAAACATGGTTTGGTCAATCTTTGCATGTCATTGTTTAGGTGCTTGTTTTAGTCCATAAAGTGATTTAACAAGTTTACACACCTTATTTTCTTTTTCTGGAACCACAAAACCCTCAGGCTATTTCATGTAAATTTCCTCTTCCAATTCTCCATTTAGGAATGTTATTTTCACATCCATTTGATGAATTTCAAGACCATATACCGCCGCCAAGGAAATTAACATTCGAATCAATGTTATCCTTGTTTCTGGCGAGTACATATCAAAGTAATCAAGGCCTTCTTTTTGTTTGAATTCTTTTACTACAAGTCTTGCCTTGTATTTGTCAATGGTACCATCCGTTTTCATTTTTCTTTTGAAGATCCATTTAGAACCTAAAGGTTTATTTCCTGGAGGAAGATCAACCAAATCCCATGTATGGTTGCTTAAGATTGAATCAATCTCATTATCGACTACCTCTTTCCAAAAGATGAATCTGAAGATTTCAACCCTTCTCTAAATGTTTGAGACTCATTTTCTATGAGAAATGTTATAAAATTCGATCCAAATGAATTTGATGTTATATTACATGTACTACGTTTAGAATTCTCATTATTATGTACATTCTCAATTGGTTCATCTCGAGGTCATTTAGACCCCCCACTAGACTATTCATCTCTAGTTTTATACGGATAAATTTTTTCAAAGAATTCAATGTTATTTGATTCAATTACCATATTTTCATTAATTTCCGAATATTCGGATTTATGAACCAAAAACTGACATGCTTTACTACCTTTAGCATATCCTATGAACACGCAGTCCACCATCTTAGGTTCTATCTTAACCCTTTTAGGCATAGGATCTTGGACCTTCGCTAGACACCCCCACACTTTGAAATATTTCAAGTTGGGTTTTCTTCCTTTCCATTTTTTATAAGGAATTGATTGTATCTTACTATAGAGAACTCTGTTGATTATTCAATTGTCTGTAAGGATAGCCTCCCCCCACAAGCTTTGCGGTAAAACGGAACCTATAAGTAAGACATTCATTATTTCCTTTAAAGTTTAGTTTTTTATTTTCGCAATTCCATTAGATTGTGGTGAATACAGGGCTTTAGTTTGATGGACGATTCCATTCTCTATACATATTTTGAAGAAGGGAAATTCATATTCTCTGCCCCTATCACTTCTTATATTTTTTATCTTTTTCTCTAACTGATTTTCAACTTCAGTTTTGTATTGCATAAATGCATCCATTGCTGCATTCTTACTATTTAGCAAGTAGACATAACATTATATAGTGCAATCATCAATAAAGTTATGAAATACTTTTTCCCACCATGTGATGGTGTTGACTTCATATCACAAATGTCAGTGTGGATTAAGATATAAGGGATTGGAATTTCTTTCAATCGACTTATACGGATACTTAGCATACTTTGATTCTACATAAGTTTAACACTTTTATTTATTGCACTCAAAGTTTAGCAAAACTTCTAAGTTAATCAGTTTTCATAATATTTTTTAATTAACATGGCCTAATCGTTCATGCCACAATTGTAAGACTCAAGAAAGTAAGGAGAAATTGAACTTTTATTGATTCAACATTCATTACATTTACTTTGTATAGTCCCTCATTGAGGTATTCTTTTCTTATATACACTTCTCCTTTACTAAGTACAATTTTTTTGAATACAAATACATATTTGAATCTATTTTTTTCTAGAAGTAAAACACAAATCAAGTTCTTCCGTAACTCGGAAACATACAAGGCATTGTTAAGTGTCAACACTTTGTTGGAAGCCATCTTCTACTTGAGCTGCAGTGAACGTCAAAAACAACTCCTTATTAGCACAAACATGGCGGGTCGAACCAGAATCCATCCATCATTTACGAGGATTTCCCACTAAGTTGAATTCGGAAAGCATAGCACACCGATCATCCATTTCTTTCTTAGACTCAGCTAGATTTGCTTTGTCTTTCTTCTTACTTTTCTTTGGGGAACGACAATCCATATACTTGTTGCGAATCTAGCCACAGTTGAAGCACTTTCCCATGAATTTCTTCTTGGGTTGATTGCTTTCATTTCAAGCTTTCTATCAATTTTTAGAGTTATTTTGGTCATCTTCTATAATGCTTGCTCCATTCATTGCAGAATTGACTCTTGAACTTTTTTCCAAAGCCTTATTATCTTCTTCAATATATAGTCGTACAATCAGATCTTCAACTAGTATCTCTTTACATTTGAGTTTCAAATAGTTCTTGAGGTTTTTTTCATATAGGTGGTAGCTTCTTTATTATTGCTGCTACTTGAAATGCTTCATTCACAATCAAACCTACAACAAAGGTTATGTGAATACTAAGAACATGTCTTAAATCATTCAACAAAGGTATTTGTTAAAATCATACCATCCGCAAGGAGATCATGGATGATCACTTGCAGTTCCCGCACTTGAGAAACAACAGATTTGTTGTCTATCATTTTATACTTTAGGAATCTTGCAATGAAAAAATTTTTAGTTCTTGCATCCTCGGTCTTATAATTCCGTTCTAGCGCTCTCCATAACTCTTTTGCTTTCTTTGTTCCACTATACACATTATAGAGATCATCTTGGAGACCACTCAAGATCTAGTTCCTGCAAAGGAAATCTGAGTGTTTCCATGCCTCTACTATCACAAATTGCTCTTATTCAGAGATTTCTTCGGGCACTTCTAGAGCTTCCTCAAATGTAAACCTTTGGAGAAAAAAGTGTGGTAATGTAGAAGAACATTTTCTGCTACCACCTCTTCAAGTCAATACCCGCGAACTTTTCGAGTTTCTCCACCCGTGCCATTGCCGGTGGAGAATTCCATCAATTTGTTTGTTCATTTTACTCAACTTAGGCAACATTATTCTCCTCCCTAAAAACAAAGACATTTTTATAATTTTGAATCATTAATAAACATAGTCATACAAACACTCATTAATTCCCACATTTTTCAGATATGGATATTGGTGACGGGTTTCCTCCATTTTTGGCAGCGATTGTGAATTTATTAGTTATTTCTAAAGGAGATTCTTTGGATTTTGTTAGGAACATTAGATTTTTGGTGTCATTGAGCTTCGGTGATGTTGTGAGCTGGTTATTTTCATTGGATTTTGTAATACCCCACACTCTTCCTATCTCAAATACATCCCCAAAATATTAAAGATTATCTTAAAAAATGAATACCTTTTATTTCATGTGTTATTTTCAAGATTTCTACATTCAATTGTGTCAGAAATGGAATAAGATTTTCATCGATACCAAATTCTCCCAAATCCAACACTCGATTGAGAAGTTAGAGTATTTTTAAATTGACAGTGTGCCACCTGGACTCTCAGCGCATCGCAGAGAAGGAAAAAATAGCAATCGTCAATTCCAGTAGACCTCCGGGATATTGGCGCATTGCGTAGTGGTCCATTTTCCCATATATCGAAATTCAATAGTTCAATGCAATCTTACCGCGTCGTGTTGGTGGTCAAAATGACAAAACTATAGGGCACCACGATGGTGGCGCGTCGCGTTTCATGCCCAATTCCCAATTGTCAATTTCCAGTGAGCCACCACAATAGTGGCGCTTTTCGGTGGCCACTCGGTTCTAAAAAATGTCATGTTTTCAGTTCTATTTAAAATTTTAAAAGGGGTATTTTGGTAAATCCCCAAGGCCCCACACAATTTTTAACACATTCCAAGGCACTTTATGTGTATTTCATTTACTCTCTCTCAAAACAAAACCTTAGATCCTCAAAGTATCCCCAAGAAATCCAAATTCCTCCATTAATTCTCCAAGGAAACTCAATATTAAGGATTCCCAATACAAGAACTCTAAGAATTCATATTCAAAAGCGCAATAGGAATCCAATATTCAAGCTTTTCATCTATGATTATCAATTAAGGTATGTGGGTTCTTCAACAAGTATAATCCTTTCATCCTTGTGCCCAAAATTTATTTTAATTACAAATTTACTAAATGTTATGTGATTTCCCATGAAATTGAAGTTAGGGATTATACCCATCATTGTTATTTACAAGCTTATGGTGTTTCAAATGATTTAGAAGTTGAATCACTTGATTATGTTCATATTTTCATGCATAATGCAGAAATTTCCAGATTTTGAATGAATTTGTCAATGTTTACATTATCAAGCATCAGCAATCTGATGTTTTAACATGAGATTTATGCATAGGGTATTATCCCAAGATTGAATAGTATAACTTCATAAAAGATGGTGCTTTAAACATCTTATGAGGAGATTTTTTTTAGTTTTCAGGAAAAGCTTTGATCTTTTGATCATCGATTTATCTATGAAATCCTCTTTACAGAATTTAGATCAGTTGTATTTACATATTTACTCAGATAAAAGCATTTTGGCTTCATAATGAACCATTATACTAGTTCAAAGTGGATTTCCAATAGAATGAGCATAAAGACTAAAAAGGGAGTAGTACTTAGCACCGAGCAGGAAGTGTGGGAATTGCATGCCCTATCTTCCATAGAACTACGAGCCAACATAGGTACTGATTGAGATTATTCTCATTTCTATATGAATTATGGATTTAATTTGTGATCGATCTCATGGAAAGTAGGTTATGCTCCCTAGCAAAGTATGACTCCTCTCCCCAATGTAAGGATTCCTCCTTAGGGTGACGAGAATGTTGGACTCCATGAATGCTCACGTGGGTTATGCCAGTTAAAAGAACCTCCCTGCTAGTAAATGTAAATAAACAATTTCGAGTATTTCCTTACTAGTAAAGAAAAGCTTTGAAAGAATTCCCTTCAAATAAAGTATTTTTCCATGTAGAATGAGTTTTCAGATTTCACTTAGCCTATATGATTTGAGAATAGAACAGAAACACAGATTTTAGAACTAAGTTTTATGACTCACAAGATTTATATTATATGCTTTTTAATATTCGATATTTATGATCTTCAAATTTCAGATTACTCAAGCCTATCTGAGTCATTTACATGTAGCATGCATGATTTTATAAAATGTGATGATAATGTTTTACTTATGCATTCACCCCATATACTCACTACATCCTTAAAGTACTGATCCACATATACGTCTATGTGCTACAGGGTCTCATAATATAGGTACAAGTCGTGGTATGTACAGTCAGAATCAGACAGTTGTAGATTCCAGCTAGCAGATGATGAGTCCTCCTACTTCAGCGAATTTAGTAAGATATTTATATACTTTACTTTCCTACTTCTATGTATTGATTAGTGATAGTTGGGGTCGAATCCTAGAAATCTATAGTTAGTATAGTAGAGGCTTCATAGACATCCTTAAGAGTCAGTTATGTAAATTCAGTCCCTCTTTTCAGACTTGATCAGAATGTAAAAGTTGTATCAGTATTGTACTTTCACAGATTTCATCATTTTCAAGTTTCCACACAGTAAACTCAGTCATTTTATACATATATATTCACTTGCTTATGAGTTATACCAGTAGAAGCCTAGAAGGGTTAGGTTGGGATCACTTGTGGTTCTAAGCTCCGTGTGACGTCTCAGAACCATTTTTAGGGCGTTACAGCTTTTTAGCTAGCTTAATAGATTTCGTCATTGTATGTGTTCTTCGACCATTTGGGCATTTATGCTTTCTGCCTTGCATAATATTAGTGCTTTGTAGTAAAGGATGTAAGCTATCTATGTTATAGTTGTTTTTGTAGAAATTGCTTTCTTGTATCATTATAAAAGCCGTATCTTTGATGTTGTGCCTTTTTTTTTTCTTGTATGGTGTATGGTTCTTAAGTTGTATGCTCTTTTTTAACATGTTTTCATGTCCTAGTGCTTGGAATTGATCGCGATGAACTTTTGTGAATGTAATATTATCAAAAATCATTGCATCCCATTATTTTAAATCAAATTTAAAACATAACAATGATACATCGTATACCTTAATAAAGATGCTGAAAATGATAGTATATGAAAAACAAGGGTATCCTTTTTGAGACAACTCTCCATGATTGTGTTTCATTGCTTTGCCTTTTACTTCTATTAATTGGAATTATTTTATGAAAATAAAAAATTAGCTCTTTTTTCAGAAAAAAAAAAGAGAATTAAAAAGCGAAACTAAATAAAATGAAAATACCTTATGACCAAACAAGGATTCCAGAATAAAGTGAATACATATTTCGGAATAAAGTTAATACAAATAATGGCGGGTCTTAACAACCATCAATTTGATTAGCAAAAACTTGAAATAACTGTGAAAACGTGAAGAGAAAACACATAAACATATCCCACAACACCTAATGCATTTATAAACTTGAGTTCTATGCTTGATAACGCTCAATCTACAGCTCTCGTTTGAGTGTAAAGCGGTCGTTAGCAAATATAGAACCCAACCTAGGTTGGGTGTCGATCCCACAGGGAATAGCTTGGCCAACAAGTAAGCGAAATTATTAGACTTTTGGTGCAAGTCTCGTAAAAAGGGGGGATTCTTGTTTTGCAAGTAAAGTAAACAAAAGCTGAAAATAATGCAGTAAAAAGAGAGAGATTGTTACGTTGGTTGTAAACAATGAGAATTGAAGCGTTTGGTGTTATGTCCACCTTCTGAGGTATACATCTCTATTGGCTATGAGTGTATAGAGTCTTGAGATACAATTGCTTATAGAGAATTGTAGTCGATGGTAAATCCAAGCGTCTCGCGACCTAAACAAGGACTATTTCACTTTATCTCTCACGAGCTTAAAGCGTGTCTAACGGTACGAATTCTCCAAGAGGTTAGTCCAGTTACGACACTAGCTTTTTAATAGGAAAGGGTGTCCTACTACCTTGACATTATCTCTTTTCCAGACAAATAACCTTTCTCGCGAACAAGTTAAATGTTACACTGGCGTATTCTTGCGTTTGCAACCGCAAAGAATGTAGATTAAGATGAAGAGAATAATGATATAAGCAATATACGTGTCTGGAACTCACAAACTCACAGCAATAGATAGTAACTCATTCGGCTTCCATAACCCCAACTAAGAGGTTTAGTTACCCATGAATGCGAAGGATATCACGATTCGCATGGTTGATGGCGTGAGAAGTAGGTGATAGGCGTGTGGTTTTGGTGATTCCTTAGCAAGTAACGATTCTCTTGTTGTGGAATATATGAATAGAAGAATAGATTAAAAGTGTTTGTAGTGGAAGATGAGAGGGATGGAAGAAGATTAATTGTTAATTGAAGAATAGAAAGATGAATTAGTTGATGAATAAATCTCTAGCATGATAGGGTATTTATAATACTCCTATCCTACTCCTACTAAGCTAATGAAATAAATAACCAAATCCTAATGGACTAATGAAATCCTTCACCCAAATGTACTAGGGTAAGGTAATATTATCATAATCCAAATAGAATAATGAAATACATAACCTAATTGTACTAGGTTAATGTATCTTTGTAAAAATCCAGCTTTGTGTCTGTAAGTCCCCAAAGTCTTCAGAAATATTGTTTTAACCCGGGACAGATTTTCCATGCAGCAGATTTGGTCCTTTAGGCGTCCAGCTCCCTTCTACTTCGTTTGTGAGCTTTCTTTTGCATCAAGTAAGCCGTAAAATGCTGTATTTTGCATCGTTTATACCTGAAACTTTCCTAATCATGTTTGTTAGCTCATTTACAGGAAAAAGGACTAAAAGTGCATGAAATAGATAATTTGTTCTCAAAACTAGGCTAAAATATGGGCAAAATATATTGATATAGGCGTGTAAATCCGACTATCATCAACACCCCACACATAGAGCTTTGTTCTTCCTCGAACAACATATCATATCCTTCTAAGCATCAAATTAAGGTTTTTACAGCACCAATACAAAACATTTATCAAGACAAGCACAACGATTATCAACCAAGAGTAGCTTTCCGATTATAAGTAGAAACCATTTACCCTCAATCATAGACTCGTGATGGTGATCAACTCACATGCAAACGTTAAAGTGCATAGAATCATATACGACTATCCAAAACTCATCAACCATGTGTGTCATACCATATAGTACCCATAATCACTCACAAATATAGCATATTTTTCAAACATGGGTATCAAAATGTCCTTGCTCTCGCTCTCACAAAGAATTCGTATGTAGCAACTAATGACCATAAGCTTGCCCTTAATGTAGTACTCTACTAAATGTCGGAATGTTAAGAATAGGATCAAGTAGGTCTTTAGATGGTTGTAATGTAGGCTAAGGGACGGGTAGGACTATTTTGGCCAAGAATAATGACTAGGTTCCTAAGCGCTTTAATACATAACTTTGTATCATTGACACATTTTTTCTTTCAACCTTCCTTCTTTCTTTTTATTCTACCACCCTTGTTCTCCTTTTTTGTTTTTCATTTTTAAACACAACTCCCTTTTCAGCTTTCTTTTTCCTTTTTCTTTTCACAACATACCTCTTATGATAGCACTTTTTTTTTTCATGACACATTCAAGCACCTTTGCAATTTAAAGCATCATTCTTACCCAATTTCCTCTTGTGTTGTCACATGACTTTTTCTCTTTAAAGCACTTAGGAGTTTGGATCAAATTACGGTCTTGAAAGAAATGGATTAGGCTTACATACAAGGTTGTCAAAGAAATAGGCTAAAGGCTCAAAAGGGTTTAACTAGGATGATGTCAATGGGTAGGTAAAACTGAAGGTAAACATGTGTAGGTTGCCAAAGAAATGCCTAAATCATATCTTATACTTACATTCCTTATTTTCGCTTTGCATACATACCAGGCAAGTTCTAGCATTAGCCACAAACATAGAATATACGATTATCTCACACACACAAGGCACATGGTCGACTTGATTGGAAATAATATAGACTCTCGACCCAACAAGTGATGGAAATGAATCACACAATATCACCTAATGAGTCACGACTAGAGCCTAAATGTCTCAATAGTCACAATTGTAGCACATACTCTTGTTTCAATCTCATGCTGTCTATCAAAATAATTTCATGCGAAGCTAGAAAAAATTTGACTCCTAAAAAAATCTAAAAAAAAATGTCAAACGAAAAAAAAAGAAAAAAACGGACTCAAAAACACAAAGTAAGTAAACAAACATACAAACATAGGTGCAAAGAGAGAAGTATAGCATGCGATTCCGCCACCCCACACTTAAACGGGACACTGCCCTCAGTGGAAAATAAATGCGAAGAACCTAGTTAGTCGGACCCTTCATCAATGTCGGGGGTCATACCCCCTTCGTCGGAATCATCATAAGAGTCGTCGTCAGAGTTCTCCTCATCATCAGAATTAGGAAAGCGTCGATCATCATCAGTTGGCACATCATCGTCTAGAGGTTCCTCAAAATATACCCCCACTCCACATATTTCCCAAGAATGCATGTTCATTTGGTATTCGTGGTCCAGCTGTTGGAGGTCGTCAGCAGTTGCAATACGTCCACCACTCATCATAGTAAATCGTGTCATGCCATAGAGATGACGGAAGAAACTCTCATCACGAGCGTGTCTCTCCGCAGTAGTAAGGTTGACTCCATGAGTTGTTTTAGCATCTTTGACCTTGGTGAGGTCAACCTTCTTTGGGTTATGTGGGAGTTTGTGGTCAGTTGGTTCCTCTTCGATATCTTCCTTCCGCAAGATTGCTGTCAACAAATTGCCAAATGTGAAATGGGACCTTTTGTGGAGTCTGGCCTTCCTCATGGTAGATCGAATGATTGCCCCAAAGTTGATAGGGACATTCTTCATCAAAGCATAGACCAAACACACTTTATCTCTCGATATCTTGGTGTATTGAGTCCCAGGAATAAGACATGAGTTGACAATGCGCATCCAGATTCTTGCTTCCCTATTTAGTGGAGCATAGGGGAAGGTGTTGTGACGGCCTGTTTCCTTATGTCTGCCCCATCTTGCCATCGATCTACTTCCACAAAGCGTGTGTCGTATTGCTCTATAAGGAGGCCTGGTGTACAGCTCTTTGAATGGTGCAGTGTCGACCGAAGGTAAGCCAAGAAAAGAGTTGATCCAATCCTCTGTAAGCTGTAGCACTTGGCCCCGAATTTTGACTTCATTGCCTGTTGTTTTCGGCGACCAGTTGGCATAGAACTCTCTTTTCAAGTCAAGATTGCACTCTCCCATGTCGCGGAAGATGAAATCCAGCTTCAAAGCCATTATTTTCTCCAACATACGCGGCTCCTTCTTCGCTAAGGTCTCCTTGTTGATCAAGTCGACATGCACATATTTTCTTTCTTTGTTGCTGCTGTACCATGCTTTGGCTTCTTCCTCAAGAACCCATTTTATTCCGAACATTCTGCTTGGTAGGTGTGCTGAGGATGATTCTCCTTGGTCCTTTCGACTTCTCTTTTTGCCCTTTTGGGACGTGGTAGCCTTCTCCTTGCCTTGCCTCACTTTAGGTGCCATTGTACCTGAGACTAGAAATAATGTTAGTTGCAGCACAATCTCACTTGATACAATCTATATGCAAGCACTAGGGGTACCACCCCACACTTAGTTTTGTTGCACAAATCAGCGAGGTGAAAGTAGTCGATTTACTCAAATTTCGTCGACATACGTTTTAGGATTGTGTTCCTACAAGAAAATCAGCATTGCATCACTTATTTGCAGTTATTGGACTACTTTCATGGTAGATATAGCAACACTACGACATAGGGGTTACCACATGGAATTATTATTCTTACAACAATCAGAACCTCCTAAGTCTATAGGCACTATAATCTTATCCCGATGGCCGGGATAGTCTATCATGTAAGCATCCAAACAACCATCTTAATCAATATTCATAGCCATATCAATTCAGAAATTATCATAACAATGCTTTCGAAACCAAATTCAAGTTGGAAACAAGTCAATAATTCCCTACATATATGTTCACTCACCTGATTTTGCTACAACAATCCAAACACATGAACATCACCAACAATCTTATAAGATTTAGCAATTTATAATAAGCATAGCAACGTAGTACTTACGATAAATAAATGAAGAATAAGAGAGTACTTACTTGCTTAAAGCTTGTGGAGATGGTGTTGTGAATTGGAGGAGCAAAAAAAAAAAGAAAATTTTGAGAAGATTTCGAAGGTTATGCGGCGCCTTTAGGATGTTTTCTAATGTGATTGTGTTGTAAAACTATGTCCCCTTTATATAGGAAGAGTATGGGTCGGGTTATGACCCATTTACAGTCGGATTTGGAGACAAAACCACCACATATGCGGCGCATTTCACTCGGCATATCAATAACATATGCGGCGCATTTTCTATGGCATAATGGGACATATGCGCTGCATAGTCTATGGCACATGTAGACATATGCGCCGCATAGTCTATGGCATATGAGATACTGAGACCAAATGCCATAGAATAGGCGGCGCATAGTCAAAAGCATACCTTGGAATAGGCGGCGCATAGTGTATAGCACACTAGATTTCGAGTCCTTAGGCTATAGAATAGTTTGTGCATCGTTCGTGGCCTATTTTTACCAATGCCTAGCCTTCCTCGAAGCCTATTTTGACGTGAGAAAGGATCAATTCATAGCCTTATGCATCACTATTCCTAACTTACCTACTTTACCATACAATGCGTCCAAATCGTCGATTGAAATCAATTTCCACGTTGCATACTTCTTGCACCTATTTTTGCTCAAAACAAAATGAAAACGATTAGTACGATGGGTTGCCTCCCACCAAGCACCTTAGTTTTGGTCGTGGCACGACTCTTATTTTTGGATTTTCTTTTATCAAAAACAAAATAAGTAGTAAAACAAAAAAAAAAACGATAAAACGCTAAAACGATGAAATGATGGGTTGCCTCCCACCAAGCGCCTTATTTATTATCGTGGCTCGACGTAATAATCTCGAGTACTTAGACTTCATCGAGATAAGTGATGGCCATGTCATTCCTCGAGTCAAGAGGACCGATATATGGCTTAACACGTTGGCCATTCACTTTGAAGACAACACCATCATTGTCTTCCAATTCGACTACTCCAGACGAGTAGACTTGGATGACTTTAAATGGACCAGACAACTTCGATTTTAAATTACCTGGGAAGAGCTTGAATCTGGAGTTAAAGAGTAGTACCATGTCATCTTTTTGGAAGTTTCGTCGAACAATCCGCTGATCATGATACTTCTTCATCCGCTGCTTGTATAAATCTGATCTTTCATATGCATGGAGACGAAATTCATCTAGTTCATTCAGCTGCTCCAACCTCAGATTCTTCACATCATCCCAATTCAGATTCAAGTGCTTCAATGCCCACAATGCCTTGTATTCAAGCACGATGGGTAAATGACAAGCCTTCCCATAAACTAGCTGATAAGGTGACATACCAATGGGTTTCTTGAATGCAGTCCTATCCGCCCATAGTGCATCATCTAGCTTTCGAGACCAATCCTTCCTATTCGCATTAACCGTCTTGGCAAGGATTTGGTTGATCTCGTGGTTGGAAACCTCAACTTGTCCACTAGTTTGGGGATGATAAGGCGTAGCTACCTTGTGTTGCTTGACTCCATACTTGGCCAATACAGATTTGAATAGCTTGTTGCAAAAGTGAGATCCTCCATCACTTATGATAGTACGAGGTACTCCAAAGCGAGAGAAGATGTTCCTCTTTAAGAACGCTACAACACGCTTTCCTTCATTGCAGGCCAATGCTACAGCTTCGACCCATTTCGAAACATAATCCACAGCAACCAAGATGTACTTCATTCCAAATGAATTCACGAATGGACCCATGAAATCAATACCCCATACATCAAAGAGTTCTACCTCAAGAATTTTGGACATAGGCATTTCATGGTGTTTGAAATTTCACCTTGACGTTGGCATTGGTTACACCTTCTCACATAGTCGTATGCATCTCTGAATATCGAAGGCCAATAATATCCACTTTGCAAAACTTTCCTTGTCGTTCGATTCCCTGTATGATCTCCTCCAACTTGCGAAGTGTGGTATGCTTCCAATATAGTAGGCATGCTTCCAATATAGTAGGCACTTCTTCATGGGATATACATCGTCGAATGATACCATCCGCGCATCTTCGAAACAAATAAGGCTCATCCCAATAGTAGTGCTGAACGTCATGCATAAACTTCCTCCTTTGGTGGTAAGATAAATTGGAAGGTAGCACATTACTCACCACGAAATTTGCAAAGTCGGCATACCATGTTAATTTCTCCGTTGTTGTCGCTAATATCTCCTCGTCAGGGAATGCATCATCAATCTGAATTTCTGGTTGCGCCACCTGCTCATTCTCAAGTCTAGATAGGTGATCAGCCACTTGGTTCTCACAACCTCTTCTATCTTTGACTTCAAAATCAAACTCTTGCAGCAACAACACCCATCGAATCAACCTTGGTTTTGCATCCATCTTCGTCATTAGATACCTAAGAGCTGCATGGTCTGTATGAACGATCACCTTAGTACCCAATAGATAGGCCCGAAACTTCTCAAACGCATACACAACTGCTAGGAGCTCTTGTTCTGTAACAGTGTAGTTCCTTTAGGCTTCATTTAGGACCTTACTCGCATAGTAGATAGGACGAAACAACTTCTCCTTTCTCTGTCCAAGAACAGCACCAACGGCTACACCACTAGCATCACACAGGACTTCAAACGGGAGCTTCCAATCAGGTGCTACCATAATAGGGGCTTCAATGAGTTTCCCTTTAAGGAATTCGAATGCCTTTAAGCAATCTTAATTAAAGTCAAACTTGACATCTTTCTCCAGTAGTTTGCACAATGGACTAGAAATTTTGGAGAAGTCTTTGATGAATCTACGATAGAAACCAGCATGGCCAAGAAAACTATGAACTCCCTTCACCGAAATTGGAGGCGGTAGCTTCTCAATTACCTCAATTTTGGCGCGATCAACCTCTATTCCTCTTTCGGAGATCTTGTGCCCAAGAACGATTCCTTCTTTTACCATAAAGTGGCACTTATCCCAATTCAGCACAAGGTTGAACTCTACACATCTTTGTAATGCCATGCTCAAATTTGTCAAACATGCTTCAAAGGACTCACCAACAACTGAAAAGTCGTCCATAAATACCTCCAAAGTATCTTCAACCATATCAGAGAAAATAGACATCATACAACGTTGAAAGGTGGCTGGTGCGTTACACAATCCGAATGGCATACGTTTGAAGGCGAATGTACCATATGGGCATGTAAATGTTGTCATCTCTTGGTCTTCAGGAGCAATACAAATCTGATTATAACCTGAATAACCATCCAAGAAGCAAAACCATCCTTTCCCCGCTAATCGATCTAGCATTTGGTCCATAAATGGCATGGGGAAGTGATCCTTGAGTGTCCAAGAATTCAGCTTGTGGTAGTCCATGCATACTCTCCATCTAGTGATGGGCCTGAGTGGAATAAGTTCATTCTTTGCATTCGCGACCACCGTCATACCTCCTTTCTTGGGAACACATTGTACTGGGCTTACCCATGTACTATCAGAAATAGGATACACGACTCCTGCGTCTAACCACTTGATAATCTCCTTCTTCACCACTTCTTGCATAGGTGAGTTTAGACGCCTTTGATGTTCAATGGTGGGTGTGCACTTTTCTTGAAGCTGAATTTTATGAGTGCAAATCCCAGGTGGAATACCAATAATATCCGCAATGGTCCATCCAATGGCTCTAATATACTTGCGTAAAGTTGCGATAAGAGCTGCAACTTGTTGCTCACCCAAATCGGCTGCCACTATGACTGGAAGAGTATTTCCGCTTCCTAAGAATGCGTACTTCAAATGGCTTGGCAACTCCTTCAATTCTAACATGGGTGGCTCTTCAATAGATGGCTTAGCTAGTGGTGTGGGTCGATTTTTGAGATCAAGATCCATCTTCTTCGGAGTATAACGATATGTTCCTAATCCCGATAGAGCACAAATAGCTTCTTCAGAAATTTCAGCATCTTCATTCTCTCCTTTCATGAGCACAACCTCCAAAGGATCATCAACAATTTGCTCTTCTGCAAGTCGTTCTTCCTCATCATCAATGACAACATCAGCCATAGAAAATACACTCAGATCTTTGGGTTGCTTTATTGATTTGCAAACATCAAAACGAACCACTTCGTCATTGATTCGGAATGAGAGGTCATTAGCTCTCAAATCTATGAGCACATTTCCCGTAGCAAGGAAAGGGCGTCCCAAGATTATGGTAACCTCGTAATTTGCTTCACAATCCAAGATGACAAAGTCTGCTGGAAATATTAATGAAGATACCTTCACCAAGACATCGCATAGAATACCAACCGATCGTTTTACCGACCTATCCGCCATAACAAGCCTCATATTAGTTGGTGTAGGATCTCCTAACCCCAACTTCTTGTAGATTGATAATGGCATCAAGTTGATGCTGGCTCCTAAGTCACACAATGCTTTGGGAAAGTCGAAAGATCCGACGGTGCAAGGAATCGTGAAAGCTCCGGGGTCGGCCTTCATCTGTACTATCGATCGGGTAATAATTGCACTACAATGATGCACATCAACCTTCAGTTCATAACTTGCTTCCCTCTTCTTAGTCAAAAGATCTTTCATAAACTTTGCATACCCAGACATTTGTTCAAGTGCCTCTACCAATGGAACATTAATGGTCAGCTGCTTCAACATAGTCATAAATTTGCTGAACTTAGTGTCATCGTCCACCTTCTTCAATCTTTGGGGAAAAGGTGGTGGTGGGTATGGAAGTGTTCTCTCCATGGCTTTCTTCTCCTCTTGCTTCCGTTTATCATTTTTGTAGGCTGCACGTCAGTAGGTGAAACGTCTTTGACGTTGGAAGTAGTTGTTGCGGCTTCTTCTTTTGTAATATCGCTAGGTGTAGCGTCCATGTCTGCTTCTTCGTCAACCACTTGTTTTCCTTTTGCTGAAGTTTCCAGCACCTTACCACTTCTGGTAGTGATGGCCATGCATGACCCATCATTCCTTGGGTTTTGCACAGTATCGCTAGGCAAGGTACCTGTCTTTCTTTGATTGAATGCTGCTGAAAGTTGGCTCAATTGCTGCTCTATTTGCTTGATAGAAGTGGAATGAGAATCAACTAATTGCTTCATGGAGGCCATGTCATCAATTACCTCCTTAACTCCCGCGCTTGTTGCTTTCACTCCTTTCAATAATTTAGCCATCATGTCTCCCATAGAATTAGATGTAGTGGTATCACGTCTACCAGGGGGAACGTACAAACAACTTTTTTCATTGTTTTTCTTCCAACTACCTTGGTCTTTGTTTCCAGATTTATCATAATAGTTCCGACCTTCGTTTCCTTGGGTATTCCCTCGGAAACCCCCCTGATTGTTCAAGTAGTTGGCCTCCTCTTCCGAATCAGATTCGTCTCTTCCTTTTAGCGCCACAACTTTCACTTTTTTGGTCTTCCCTGATAATAAATGCTTTGTTAGAAGATCCACTTGCGTTTTCATATGGGCTAAATCTTGATCACGTTATTCATCTCTTCTTCTTTGGTCTGCAGTCATGCCAATAGATAAAGTGGAACTTGCTACCTCAGAATCCCTGGTATGCCAAGCTCTACTTTGCTTTGTCATGCGATCTAGCATATTGCTTGCTTGACCAAAGGTGAGGTCCATGAAAGAACCTCCAGCTGCGTTGTCCACCACTGGTTTAGTTATTGAATTCAAGGCTCTATACAAGATTTCCATAAGGTGAACATTAGTCATGTGATGGTTTGGGCTTCTCGCTAGCTTTGTCTTGAACCTCTCCTATGTTTCGTGAAGAGCTTCAGAGGGAAGCTGACGAAAGTTGCTGATTTCATCTTTCAATTGTTCTCATTCTAGGAAAGCGTCTCTCAATTGCCTCCAATTTGAAATCGAATCAGGAGTCAGGCCATTCAACCATAGTGTTTCCTCCCCAGACAAGACAATGGAAATAGACGTAATCGAATAGCATTCTGACCAACACCAGGATTGTCAAAAAGACTTGCATATAGAGATAAAGTGGATGAGATGCATATTCAGATCATCGCCTGCTAGTCCACCAAATAATCCCTTGAGTTGCAATAACTGAATCATGGTGCTTGTGATGTTGAACTTGGCTCCAGGCGCTAATGGTGGTGGAATTATAGCTCCAGTGGCTCCGGCACCATCAAGATCATCATCATCATCGTCGAAAGCTGGCTGCATTGGTTGTTGATCATACCTATACCGAGCCTGTCGACCTCTTCTGTTGGCAGGTGTTGCAGTTTCAGCGTCATGCCTTCGGTTTATCAACTTGTCGTCACCTAAATCCTCATTGTCAGGGTTTGTTGCTCGCCCAGGATTATCAATGTTTTGCTGGTGTACTTGGGCGTCAGCAAGAGTGGCTAATCTCGCCTGCTCGTGTTGAGCAGCCATCCTGTCGATTTCAGCTTGTGTTTCCATTCTACGAATGGGTTGTGGTTCCGGATTGATTGGTAATAATGGTTGACCAGAACTTCTAGTATGGGGCATGCACTAAAAGAAAAACCTGCAAGAAACAAAACAAAAAGTAATCGTAAAAGTACGAGAATCTTTGACCAAAGGGTCTAGTAATTATCACGAACTTGATCGACACTTGTATTCCTCGGCAACGGCGCCAATTTTTGATAACGCTCAATCTACAGCTCTCGTTTGAGTGTAAAGCAGTTGTTAGCAAATATAGAACCCAACCTGGGTTGGGTGTCGATCCCACAGGGAATAGCTTGGGTGTCGATCCCACAGGGAATAGCTTGGCCAACAAGTAAGCGAAATTATTAGACTTTTGGTGCAAGTCTCGTAAAAAGGGGGGATTCTTGTTTTGCAAGTAAAGTAAACAAAAGCTGAAAATAGCAAAGTAAAAGAGAAGGATTGTTACGTTGGTTGTAAACAATGAGAATTGAAGCGTTGGGGTTATGTCCACCTTCTGAGGTATACGTCTCTATTGGCTATGAGTGTGTAGAGTCTTGACATGCAATTGCTTATAGAGAATTGTAGTCGATGGTAAATCCAAGCGTCTCGCGACCTAAACAAGGACTATTTCACTTTAACTCTCACGAGCTTAAAGCGTGTCTAACGGTACGAATTCTCCAAGAGGTTAGTCCAGTTATGGCACTAGCTTTTTAATAGGAAAGGGTGTCCTACTACCTTGACATTATCTCTTTCCAGACAAATAACCTTTCTCGCGAACAAGTTAAATGTTAGACTGGCGTATTCTTGAGTTTGCAACCGCAAAGAATGTAGATTAAGATGAAGAGAATAATGATATAAGCAATATACGTTTCTCGAACTCACAAAGTCACAGCAATAGATAGTAACTCGTTCGGCTTCCATAACCCCAACTAAGAGGTTTAGTTACCCATGAATGCGAAGGACATCACGATTTGCATGGTTGATGGCGTGAGAAGTAGGTGATAGGAGTGTGGTTTTGGTGATTCCTCACCAAGTAACGATTCTCTTATTGTGGAATAGATGAATAGAAGAATAGATTAAAAGTGTTTGTAGTGGAAGATGAGAGGGATGGAAGAAGATTAATTGTTAATTGAAGAATAGAAAGATGAATTAGTTGATGAATAAATCTCTAGCATGATAGGGTATTTATAATACTCCTATCCTACTCCTACTAAGCTAATGAAATAAATAACCAAATCCTAATAGACTAATGAAATCCTTAACCCAAATGTACTAGGGTAAGGTAATATTATCATAATCCAAATAGAATAATGAAATACATAACCTAATTGTACTAGGTTAATGTATCTTTGTAAAAATCCAGCTTTGTGTCTGTAAGTCCCCAAAGTCTTCAGAAATGTTGTTTTAGCCCGGGACAGATTTTCCATGCAGCAGATTTGGTCCTTTAGGCGTCCAGCTCCCTTCTACTTCGTTTGTGAGCTTTCTTTTGCGTCAAGTAAGTCATAAAATGCTGTATTTTGCATCATTTATACCTGAAACTTTCCTAATCATGTTTGTTAGCTCATTTACAAGAAAAAGGACTAAAAGTGCATGAAATAGATAATTTGTTCTCAAAACTAGGCTAAAATATGGGCAAAATATATTGATATAGGCGTATAAATCCGCCTATCATCAATGCTCTAAATTTCCCGCTATGTACGATCCAGAGAAGGGCCGGACCGCAAACGTGTGTTTTAACTAGCCTCACTTTGCATTTGTATAAGAGTCTATTTCCATGACTTGAACTCAAGAGTCTATTTTTCAGCCTTACCTTGCCTTTAATGCAAGAGTATTTCCATGACTTGAACTCAAGAGTCTACTTGCAGCCTTACCTTGCATTTCTTCAAGAGTCTATTTCCACGACATGAACTCGTGGCCTACTGATCACGTGACAAAACTTTACCAGTTACTCCAAGGCTCCTCTTTGCATCAAATCGATTCATGAATATGGAAAATCAAGATTAGTTGCAGAAGAGAAAAGTTCACGACCAAGATTGAATGGTGTCAGTCAAGATGGAATGAAATTTCTTCAATCACTTAGCCCCACAACTCCCTTCTGATGATCATGTTGAAAAGACTCGGTCTTTATCACAATCTTGGAATCCCCAGATCAAAAGGTGCCTAAAAAAATCAACATTTTTAAATAAATGGTCCAATAGTATGTAACATATGACCTTAAGTCTAGGGAAATATAAGTTATCCAAACGTGTATCTCCAAGAGAATACACATAGTATTTAAGATTTGAATTGTAAGTTGCCCCAACAATTTGTTGGTATTTAGGATAATATATATAAATATTATTGGAGTTCGTTGCGTTTTGCACCCTAATGTGTTTCTTTTTTTTTTAACTTACATTCTATCCTTTTTTTTTTTTTTACAATTTACGCTCCAATCTCTTTATTTTCTTAAAAAATAGTAAAATCACCTTTTTAATCATTTTCATGACGGCAAACTAGGAATAACAATATTTTTATAAAAAAATAGATTTATTTAATTTTTAGTGTAGTAGGTTAGATGAAATAAATCCTTCCTGCCATTCACTTTTTCATCAGAAACTAGGTTAAACTCCCCAACCGTAAACAAAGTGGTAATTCATATTTGATAAAATACATAAATATGACTCTAAACTTGATACCAAATTATAACTTGACCTTAAACTTTGACAGTGCACAAATATGACATTTAACTATTCAAAACTGCACAATATGACCTCCGATCCTACGTGGCAAAACACGTGTTCAACACGCAAAACTGGTCACGTCCAGGTTAAAATCTAAGGGTATAATACATAAATTTGACCTTAAACTTTATCAGTGCACAAAGATGACCTTTAACTATTCAAAACTGCACAAATATGACATTTAAATGACTTTTCACTATTATTTTTTATTATTTTAGGTTCAAAGATTAAAATGACATCTAGTTTCTTTTGTCATTGCGGAAAAAGAGCAATATTGAAGATTTATTAATTAGGTGGGTCAGCCTCATATGAAAAATTTCTACAAATATGTATATATATATTATAAAGCAGAGCGTGAATTTAAGTTATATAATATATTTAAATATAATTTATTTAAATATTAAATTAAAGATGAAAGTATACTAATAATCGAAAAATTATAGTTTTAATAAAACGTTATTAAATTAATGTTATTAAGGATAGTAGTAGTAGTATGTGAAATTAACGTTATCAAATTAACATTATTAAAATATTATTAAATTAACGACATTAAATTAACGCAAGGGTGGACCTACGTGGTTGACATGGGGGAACCCCCCTCGGTAAAAAAAATTATGTTGTATATATAAAGTAAAAAATCTTTGTATATGTACATATATTAATGTTGAACCACATGAAACAAGACACTTACATACCCCAGTGGTCTTATTTGCTCATCTTGGGTGCTTCCTTCAGCCTAATGCGGGGGTTTGATCCCTAAATAATAATAATAATAATAATAATAATAATAATAATAATAATAATAATAATAGTAATAATAATAATAATAATAATAATAATAATAATATTAAAAACGACTCCGTTTTAACACAAACAACAAAACTTTGACAGTGCACAAATATGACCTTCAACTATTCAAAATTGCTCAAATATGATCAAGTTTTTTTTAACTATTTTTTTGATCCATTAAAAAGAATCCACCCAAGTTTGATCCATTAAAATTAATTTGATCTATGCTTTTAAAAATTTGATTAATTTTTCATGATCAAACAAAATATTTAAAGAATTTTTTTTTAAAAGTCTACTACTAAAATTTATAACCAAACGCTATTCTAATTAACCATATAGTATGTCTTAGCATACATGCAATATTTTATCAGCCGAATGTAAGTAAAATTTTATTTTTTAATTTTTTTACTAAGCATTGAATGACATCATCAGCATCAGGGGCGGCTCAAGAAAATTTATGGCCTAAGGCAAAAATCAAATGGAGGCCTTGCGTTTTATTTTCTTATATAAAATTTATTTTTTTTATAAATAGTATTTAATATATTTCTTAAAATTTTTAATTTATTATTACTAAAAAAAAATAGGCCCCTCAAATTTTGGGGTCTTAGACGGCCGCCTTTTCTCCCAAAGGGTTGAGCCACCCCTAATCAGCATTTAACATTTGTACGTAACAGTTTATGCATCATCATTTATCATTGCAAAAACAGGAAGGCGACAACATGCCGACATATATAGTATACGTAGAGTTGGCAAAATGAGAAGCTAACTATCAACAATATAATAATAATATTTGATGTTTATATATCCCTTCAACTTCAACTGAAAAATGACAAAAGCTTTAGTTAACGTGAATATTTTAAAAAAATAAATAAATAAAGTGATAAAAAGCGTGGAGTGTATACTCTCTCCGTTCTCTTTGAGTTGCTCGCCCGTAAATTAAAATAGCTATTTTATTATAATATATTTATTAAATGATGTTTACTATTGTATTTGAAATTAATTTGAAGAAAAAAATAATTAATTTTAAAGATAAAATATGAAAACAATCTTAATATGTCAAAAATGACAAAAAAAACTAATCAAACGAGAATGTTTTAAAAATATATTCATGAAAAATTATTCAAATTTTAAAAGCATAGATCAAACTAATTTTCAATGGAACAAAAAGTTACGTGGGTTCTTTTTAATGGATCCAAAAAAAAAAAAAAATTTAAAAAAGAAAATTAAAAAAAAAAAAATGACGTGGCCCTCTAATAAGCTGTCACATGGCAAAGTTGTTTTTAAAAACCATCTATTAAAAAGTAATGGCATGGATGAGTCTATTTTGTAATGGCGATAGCATTAATGAGAGCCATTTCTGATTGTTCAGTGGCATATTTGAGCCTTCATTTATGTTAGTATCAAAACGTTACAGCAGACACTAGAAATATTGAATTTGTCTGTTATGTCCTTGTTATTATCTCTGATGATGGACATCAAGCTATTGAATTGACATTTCATCTTTGTTTGCACCAACTGAAGCTCAAACGTTTGTGCATTCCTTGCTGTTTCAAGAAATTGTAAGTGATGAATGTTTAGATAATGTAAGTTTTTGCATATTAAAAGGTTTGAAAGCATCTTCTCCTTTTGAGTATTTCAACCTATTACATTCTTTCCACTTAAAATGGAAAATGGAATCGCAGGATAGTCCAAAGATTTGCTTAAAGCTGGAACTAGTTACTCTTCTTGCATTACGAGACTAATATAGGAGTAGAAGAACTGTAGTCTCTGATATGATATGCTTATGATATTCTAGGTTCGATTACTCTGTGCATGAAGATCGTGCAAATCAATTCTACGTAGCGATAAGAAAATGCTGCCCTGGTCTGAAGGATGGATCTTTGGAGCCAGGTTATGCAGGCATCAGATCAAAGCTTTTTGGTCCAGAAGAGGGTCCTACTGATTTTGTTGTTCAGGTAACACATTGAACTTATTCTAAGTTTCAACCTGAATGGTCCCTTAAGTTCCGTAGTAGATCTATTTCATCGCTGTATTGTGCTACCCTGATCACATGTGATTAACTGATCAGTAGTCGCTACAAGATTAACGGTTCAGGTGTTTCCCTGTGAGCAAGTTATAGAAAGTACTCTCATCGGATACACTTAAAAAGCGTGGCCATTGAGATATAAAAGCCACGCTTTGTAGCTTGTCATTGGCAACACTTTTATTTGATAAAGCTACACTTACAAGTGTTGCCTTTGTTTTGGTATTGGGCACACATCACAAGCGTAGACTTTTGTAGCACCTCTACAGCAACACTTAAAAATGTTGCCTTTGTTTTACTATTGGGCACGCTTCAGAAGCGTAGCCTTTTGTAGCATCTCTATAACAACACTTAAAAAGCGTGGTCTTTACTTTCTTAAGGCCGCACTTTTGACGTGTATCCATTAATACCTTCTCTAAAGCAACATTTACAAAGTGTTGCCTTTGCTAATTTGCACATACACATCTAAATAAGTCGCACAATATATATCCCTCCTCCCAATGATCACACATTTAAAACATAGCATTCTTGTCTATTTTATACGATTAATATTTACTACAAATTTTGATTGAAAAATACAATTATATTGTCATACATCCACTAGTCATATTATACATCATAATTCAATTTAGATTGTCTCAAAACACTATGTTAGATAAAAAAAAAAAACTCAAAAATTGTAGTACACGCAAATGTTCATCATGTTCCCTTCGAGAAATAGACTGACTCCATGCTTCATCTAGGCTTTGCGACGTCCTCGATCACAATATACATTATTATTCATATCCTTGATGATTTGTGAGTTGAACTATGATCTTCTCTAGTTGAATAACATACTATGTTGTTGTATATAACCCAAACAGATCCACCAAATATTTCCTTTAAAAATCACCTTACCTGCATTTCATAACAAAATAACTATAATTAAGTAAAGAATGGGGAAATGAACCAGAAATGAAAAATTACTATATTTGAATAGAAAATGTGACCTGAAAAAAATATCAAGTGTACTCCCATAAACTAGGGTCTCAGGAGGTCAGAGTGAACGCAGACCTTACCCCAACCCTCAAAGGTAGCGAGGTTGTTTTCGATAGACCTAAGATAAACTGATCCATATTCCCAAGCTATTGTTTCATTTTAGTTATGAACATAACTTTAACATACTGCCACAAATGGAATTGCTGCATTTAGAAGTCTCATCTCACCAATGTCTAACCTGTGGGAACTCTAATATAAAAACATGCTAACCTTTAATGCCTAGTATAGAAATGGAGTAACTCAAGTTCACTGACCTTTATATTGATGTCTCTTATCCGCACCAACATCCTTCTTTGCCTGGAGTCTTGAATTTACCTGCATCCTGAGAGCATGTTGAACATAAAAAAAGCAGTTAACGACACTTCCACAACTAGCATAAGCCTCAATCTCAAAAAGAGTGCAGTTTACCTCAACTAGAACAGGTTTATGTTCATTAACAGCTATTTTTCGTGCCTCCTGGACAGTGGTGAAAACAGCAAGAGCATCATTACCATCCACACGAATACTATGAATTCCATAGCCCTTTCCTTTGGTAACAACACCATCACCTAAGTAATAATCATAAATAGATACCATTGTCAGTAGCCAATTACATCATTATAAAGTTGTTTCCTAATATAAGGTTTTAAGGTTAACCGGTGGCCGTTAAGGTTAAAAGGTTTTTTATTAAATGATGTCCTTTAAGTTTCATGTATAGATTAGGCTTTAAACGGCTGCCGTTAAGGCTAAGGTTATAAGGTTGTTTCCTAATATGAGGTTATGAGGTTAAACGGTGGCCGTTAAGGTTATAAGGTTGTTTCCTAAAATAAGGTTTTAAGGTTAACCGGTGGTCATTAAGGTTATAAGGTTGTTTATTAAACGATGTTCATTAAGTTTTATGAATAGATTAGGCTTTAAACAGTGTCCGTTAAGGCTAAGGTTATAAGGTTGTTTCCTAATATAAGGTAATAAGGTTAAATGGTGGCCATTAAAGTTATAAGGTTGTTTATCAAATGGTGGCCGTTAATTTTTATGTATAGATTAGACTATAAACGGTGGTCGTTAAGGCTAAGGTTATAAGGTTGTTTACTTAACGGTGGCCATTAAGGTTATAAGGTTATAAGGTTGTTTCCTAATAAAACGTTATAAAGTTAAACGGTGGTTGTTAAGGTTATAAGGTTGTTTCCTAATATAAGGTTATAAGGTTAATCAGTGGCCGTTAAGGTTATAAGGTTGCTTATAAAACGGTGTCCGTTAAGTTTTATGTATATATTAGGCTTTAAACAGTGGCCGTTAAGGCTAAGGTTATAAGGTTGTTTACTTAACGGTGGCAATTTAGCTTTACTCTTATTAAGAAAGTGGTTGTACGGGATCAATAATGGTTACACGGCGTGAATGGATTTCAGGATACTTAAGGGAAAGCAAAATGGTAAAGGATAATAAAAACATACCTTTGCATAGGCGCGAAAAATGTCATTCCTTGAGCTTTTGCAGTAAAGCCACAGGGTGAGTTTTACCACTGCTGCAGTTAACATGATTGAATATAACCATGCAAGCTGATTCAAAGTCATCTTTTCAGGAGGTTTATTTTCAACTAGTTGTTCCACAGCCTGGATCAATACCTAAAAACCTAAAAATTAAATTTTCAACTTTTTGATCGAGAATGATGTCCATAAGCGAATAGTAAAATAGAACGATCAATCCAAAATATTTTGGTATACAAAGACCAAAGACATCTTGAAAAGTGTAATATCAAGATACCATGTAGTGACCAGCCATATACTAAGGAGTGGCACCAACTGAAAATTCAGAATCATATACAACTACTCCAACCTACATAGTCATAAATGCATATGATAAAATAAGTAAGCATATGGTCAGGATGCTGCCGTAAGCATCATCATCACAGCCTCATTTTAAAGATGGAAACTTGCCCACAAGTAGGAATTTGGACAATTTCGAGCAGCTTTCAACAAACAACATTAACAACAACCAACCCAGTGAAATCCCAAAATCATTAGCTAAGAGGGATGTTTCACATAAGAGTAGTAAAAACAAGAAACAGAAGAGGGTTGTAGATTTAGTTTATAGAGAAATCATAGGCCAAACAGAGGGGGCAACCACCCTCCGAGAATTCCCTTTTCTCTCTATTGTCCTCATATACTTTAGCGCTCAGATTTTGCTGTGCTACATAAATGCAAAGAGAAATCGACATTGCCAAGGCTGCAGATACATCGGTTAGCAAATGAATGCCTTACCGGGTCACCTCTCCAAGATCCAGGTCGGATTTTCTCAATGCAGTTTAGTAGATTATAGCCAAGAAAGAAGCAAATCATCATCACAACCATTTTTTTCACATCATTAAGGTTCCAAACTCTTGAGAAAATTTATCTTGTTGCGTCTTTTTTTACATTGCTGAAGCATAAGCAAAAAAAGGAAGATCATATATTGTTTTTGCATTTTTTGGCAGTAAAGGGCTGTTGATTCGAGCAAAAAAAAAAATCATAGGCATACTAGAGATGGTCAACCACCCAGAAAAATCCTCTTTCTTCGCTGATCACCTCAACTTTGAGCTAAAAATTGGTGAACTGCATCAGAAAAATAGGGTGTTCAACAAAAGCTAAAGAACCCAGATAGGTAGTTATAGTAAAACTTTTAGGGCTCAGATTTTGCTGTTCTGCAAACATGCAAAGAGAAACCAACACACATCATAGCTGAAAGACATCGGTTTGCAGATGATGCACAGGTAGCCCCGTTAAGATACGGATAAGATCTTCTCAACGCAGTGAAGTACATTATATCCCCGAAACAAACAAATCATCATCACAGCCCATTATTTCACATCAATAAGCATCATTTAGGTTCCAAACTCTTGAAAAAGTAGCGACTTCAAAGTAGAACAAGCAGTAAAAGGAAGAAACATATAAAAATATCTGGAATTCTATGGCCAAACGTCAAAATAATTCTTGATCTTTTCCTTTTCTCAAGGAGATGTTGCTTTTTTATGTATGGAGAAGAAATCATGGACATGGCAGCAAGGGGATAACCACCCTTTACAGAAAATCCTATCTCTCTGATGTCTCATTTTTCCGTTGTACGCCAAACTACGGACGGGATTCTGTCATAAGCATCATCTTCACAGCCTCATTTGAAAGATGAAAACTTGCCCACAAGTAGGCATTTGGACAATTTCGAGCAGCTTTGAACAAACAGCAGCAACAACAATGGACCTAGTGAAATCCCAAACTATATTGTTTTCAACCACATTTTCAACTATATTAATGTTCAGATGGGCACAATCACAGTCTTTTGTAAAATGATAGAAAAACCAACAATCACTTTTGAATCACTCAAAAAGTTTCTAACTTCGGTTCAAACGAATGCACGTTCAAACACAACTTTAGTTTCTTATCATTTTTCAACTTCAAACATAATATATCGAAACACAGTACCAGTGTAAAAAGATCAAAGGCGGATTAAGGATATACCGGTATAGAAGATCCAGTGGACAGAGTGTATACAACATACATTTGCAGAAGTTCCTATAAAAATAAAAGGTCATAATTCCACAGCTTTAGGAGTCTAAACATGAAATCAATTGGAGTACAATCATTCTCCCACCCATCCCACCACACCCCCTACTTCAAAAAAACAACATACCAAGTGTATTCCGATATGTGAAGTCTTCGGAGTGTAGAGTGTAGACAGACTTTACCCTACCTCGTGGTGATAGAAAGGATGTTTTTGAAAAACCTTCAGCTCAAGTAACACATTACAAGGCAGTTTGAACAACGGACCAAGACAATACATAGCTAGAACAAGGCGTAGCAAATAATACGTAACAAATAATAGATAAATAACAGGAGGAAGATCACAGAACTTGAGCTGGAAAAAGAAAGAGAAAGCAAAAATTATCGAGAACTCACAACCCAGTACGGCAAGGAGAGCACAGTTTGGCTGACAGCAATCCAAAGAACACCATAGCCAAAAAAAGAAAGGCAAACACCAACAAGCAAAATAACCCAAGGAGGGAATTTGTTGCAAGCTTTGCCAGGAAGAATCCCAACACTCTCCCCAACATAATTTGCCACTCCAATAATAGTCAGCTGCCTGAGTGCAGAAAGAAAAACAACAACACGACGTTCTACAAAAAACATAACTTAAACTCAGTCAATTGGACAATCGCAACACGGCGTTCTAAAAATGTGAAGTTAAGCATCTCAGGAATAAGATAAAGAGTGGACATTAATAATCAGAGTATCTCCTAGTAGTCAACAAGAAACTAATCCAAAAATTCGAAGCATATTACAAATGATCACCAATGTCAACTGAGGGAGTAATCATGATAACAGGTTCAGTTAATATTTTGCAGCTGGGCTCGCATAAGTGAAGCTTAATACTATTTAAAGAATTCTTTCCAAACATACAACTGGAAGATTAGTATGAAACCAAGTTGCAAGTGACAACACATAATACACTCTACCAGCTACATAATATACTCTACAAACTTGATGTGATGTACTAACCTGAGTAACAACTATTTCTTGGTAAGAAGCATCATTGCCTATTTCGTACCATCAACACACTTGTTCAAGTTGTATCATGTTAGGTCATTACATCCATCAGTAAGAATTCCCTAGGTCATTCTATGACCACATGTGCATATCAAACATTAATGTAGATTTTGTTCGTGACATTGATCAGTTAGAAAAAGTTTGAGGTCGTAATATCAAGGTTTAAAATGTACTGAACAAACTTAAATACACATATAAAAGTGAAATCCTGGAGCTTAGTTCTCCAAGATATCATGCAAAACGCGCTTTAAATTTTTAAATCTCAAAATGAGATAGTTTGCAGGACAAACAAATATTAATCATATTATTGATTATAAACCAGACCTCATTTTGTGCGACTATACTGGGCATATTTTTGTTGTTTATTACAAACGAAGAAACCTAATTCAGCATGGATACCATTCAGGTCTAGAAGCCATGCAACTTGAAATCCTTCCTAGTTGTTTCTAGCAATTCAAAATTGGAACAACAACAAACAAAGTGATATATGAAAGGTTCAATAACAGCACCCCATCAGACACCAAACATATATAGAACCGATATTTACCTAAAATATAAATCATTTAGCAACAAGAAATAAATATGTTGATAAACCGATTTCAATTTGTTTGACTATAACTTATAAAGTCATATGCTATACCCATCATAATCTCGAAACTAGTACCAGTGTCAATGCTGGTTCAAAATGTTCATTGATTTACGAACTTTGTTAGGGTCCAAATCCTACTGACATCTGTATTTATATTAATGCACTCTCTAATAATATACTTTGTATATACGAAAATATTTAACAGCTTTTGTACATACATAACTCATAGAGTACACAACATAAAACAAGTTATAGATCAATATACAATTTTGTTATCATCGTCGGAAGAATCATAACATAACCCACAAGCATATGGAAATGTGTATTCATGAGGTTTCATGTATGGGCAGTCAAAAATGTGTTGTTGTCTAGATGATGCATTCAACCGAACAAATTTCCTATAAGCCTTAGGTTTCGTCAATAGTGCCAGCCCATTATTTGAGCCTAACAAATGGTTTCTTTGGAATCCTATCAGACGAAATGGTTGTTTTTCTCTAATAATTCTAATAAGACTGTCCACATATGTTAATTCGAACTCGCGAGTGCATCTCAGTAACAAGAGTTCTTACATCCTACAGCTTTGGATTGATCATAATGAACTTTCGTGAATGTAATGTCTGAAATTATAGCATTCCACAATTTAAAAATTGTTAGGATCAAAATAATTAGATGTCATGCAGAGGAAGCTAGCAAAGAAAACCTCGAAAGACGCCAGCTAAGAAGATAAATGAGAAATACACCAAAAGAGATACAAGAATTTAATGTGGTTCGGTCAATCGACATATATCCATAAAAGGAGATGAGCAATCCACTATATAAAAGAGAGCACAAACTGTCAATAGAGACAACCTCACAAAATTCACTCAGAATAGAAAAAACGTTCACACAAGTGATCCTGCAACACTTGTGCCTCACAAAATATCCCCCCAGACGAAACCCTCAATTCCTTAGAACTACATTGTGGATGCTACCAAACTAGATGAAAGGGAGCCTCTATTTATAGAGTCTATAACCTTTTCCTACAAGAATATATATTAGCCAAATATGAAGAATATGTTTTCCTTTTCCTAAAAGGGAAACCCAATTATGGTACCTTGAGGAAAACCCAATTATGATAAGAAAGTTAGGACAAACAGCAACAAGTCTCTCTCTTGGCTTGAATTTCTGATAAAATAAATTTCCTCCACCTTCATCCCCATTTCTGAATAAACTTTCCAAACCCAAAATTTCTAAATTCCTGACATTGCTCTTCTATATTTGGAATGAAATGGATCAAAATTCGTCACTGTGCTTTCCTAGAGTATTCTTCAATGGAACAGTAATAAAATATATAGCTAAGGCTAGCACTAACAGGGCTAATCCTCACATCGTGAGCCAAGAGGTCTTTGACTACACAAGGGACAATCAATGGTGTTACAACTCATACAAGTGTGAGGAGAAGTGATGTCCTGTCCATCGGCTTAGGCTTAAGCAACGAATTGCATCATTGGTGAAACTGTGGAGATGATACAAAACAAGTAGGATGTGAAATGTTGCCCATACGCAGACGCTTTAACTCTTTCCCATGAGACAAGTATTCATATCATTTCAAGATAATGAAATTGCATAATTGACCAACAGGGCAAAAGTTAGAACTTAGATATGTTGCCCATTCTAACTCTTGCCTATAAAACAAATGTTTATAATAGTTTTAGACAATGAACTTGATTAATTAACTAGAAATTCTACCTTATAGACAAAAGTTAGAGCTTAGATATGTTACTCATAAGACAAACTGTCATGATATTTTAAGAGGATAAACCTGCACAATTGACCAAAAAATTCAGACATTTTGAAAATGTTAAAACAGGAACGAAAAAATCATCAAGACCATACACTTTGGGACAAAAAATTCAAAATCGAGTATTTGGAGAACAAAAAATTAAACCGGTCACTTTGAGGAGTACTAGGCATAATTTCCTCGAGTGAAAAATAAAACAGCAATTTGGGACCAATTTGGGGCGAGCCAAACTAAAAGTGCTTGGAAGCATGTTGAACAATTATCGTAACATAGTGCAATCTTTGGGATATAAGAAATTATAATTATTAAAATTCTTTTTTAAAATAATTTTTGAAAATTTTGATAAATTTCTTATGTGATTTTGTTAAAGGAATTATGATTTTATTAAAATAACTAAAGTATTCGCGAAGAAATTCACAGAATATTACTGAGATTAAAGTTCTAATTTTGAAGTGATATAATTAAACATAGTAACTTTTAATTGAATACAATCTATAATAAAAAGTATGATTCTGATTCTTAGAATATAGGGGTATTTATTTAATATTGTATTGTTCAGTTTGGAAAAATGTCATTCAAATTGAATATAAAATTTTGTTTAATACAATATTTTTTCTTCATTACTTTCCAACAAGTTTCACTAATTCAGCTACTATTATATAAGACTAAACTTGTAGTGATAACAATTATATTTTTCGCTTATAAAATAATTTTTATTTAAATTGATAAATCAAATAAATAAAACAAATAAACATTGTCCATATATTAAACCAGAACCAGAGCAATTAACCCGCCGCCATATTGTATTCACTAATTTAAAAAACATAGTGTGTTTGTAAATATGAAATTTCAAACACTTCATTAACTACTTATTATTTATTTAACATCATTTTTTATCCTCTTAGTACAAACAAGAAAAACTTACTAAATTTCCATTGTGGATTTACTTTTCTACCTTAAGGTACGAGAATTAAATATTTTGCATGACTTCAGATGATAAAAATATATATTGCAGTAAACCCTAGCAGAATGTCATTTGTTCTTGCACCATCAAACTTGACCTCAACTGATTTTCTTCATCACTCTTCAATAATAATGTCAAAAATGAAATCACAAAAGACAATCGAGGAAAGCCGTTCTCAAGAGGATACACTTGTTCTTCCATCAGATATCATTTTCAACATCCTCATAAAGGTAAGCACAACATCTTTGATACACTTTAAAGAGTGTTTCAAAATCATGGAATGCTATGATTTCGATATTACTTTCACGAAAGCCCACTGTGATCGATCCAAAGAGATAGGATGTGACAAGGGAGTGTTACAAAAAAATACGAGTAAGTTTGAATTTTTATATTTAAACAACCTCAATGATAATTCCCGCTCAAAGAATTCATAGGTGCTCAAATCATGTGCTCATATGATGGCTTAGTATTACAGAAAAAACCTAAGGCTTATAAGAAGTTCGTTTTGTGGAATCCACCATCCAGACACCACCTCATTCTTGAGTGTCCATATATGAAACCTAAAGAATACACATTTGCTTATGCTTATGGCTTAACAGTGATAGAATCATAACGCATTCCATAAGCACAAGAAAATATGTGTTCATGAGGTTTCATAGATGGACACTCCAGAATGTAGTATTGTCCAGATTATGAAGTTCACAAAACAAATTTCTTGTAAGCCTTAGGTTTCTTCAATATTACCAAACCATTATATGAGCATAAGACATGACCACCTAGGAATTCTTTAAGAGGAAATTATTGTTTATCTACAATAACTTCATTAAAATTGTTTAAATGTATAAATTCGAATTCACCAATATTTTTTGTAACAAAAGTTTTTCACTCCCTAATGCTTTGGATTCATCACAATAAGCTTTTGTAAATATAACCTCGAAAATCATATCATTTCATGATTAAAGTGTAACAAAGATATAGCATTTACTTTATAAGGATAGTGAAAATGATATCATCAGGAATACCAGATCTATCATCTTTGATACGGTTCCCCTTATTATCTTTTGTAATTTTGCTTTTGACATCAAAATTGAAGAGCAATATATAGAGTGGCTCGGGATCAAATACTGGGGTGCAAGAACAAATATTATTCTTTTTTTTTGGTAACATTGTAAATCATTACCATAGTCAAACAAAAAGTCATCAGTTGTACATCCTAAGAGCCCTTTAGTCATCCATGCCTCTACAAGGCAGATGAACTAAAGCCTCATTCCAAAACTTTTGCATGTGTAACCGTAAAACTATTACATGTGTAACCGTGACATTAATCCACTGCATCTACCCAATCTATTGGATATATAAGACATCTCTAATCAATGAACTAGCTCCTGTTTTATCTATGCTATAGTTGTCTCAGTATGCACAGTTTTTCTTCTAAATATTTTACAATTACGCACCCTCCAAGTGTGATAAACCAATGCACTCCATATAGCAGCAACAACCTCCTGTTGAATGGATGCCCTATGTTTCCCTCTAATTCGCGCTAAAACCTTATTCACATTGCCTCTCTGAAGGGCAATGCCCATCGAAGCAAATAAGGAATTTCGCACTATATTGAGCCAGGTGCATTCCACAAATAAATGTTGTGCAGTCTCCTCCACATTTGAGTGGCATAAACAACAATTTGGATTATGAACATGTATTTTCAACTTCACTAGCCTCCCCTTAGTCAGTAACTTGTCATTCTATTAGGGTTTATTGTAACATATATATGTATCATTGGTCATTGGCAATATATTTATGAATGGTCAACATAATTACACTCTTACCTTAATGTAGAATAGTAAGTCCATAAATTCTGTTGCGAGTACTTTATTTATATATGTTTCTCATGTTGTATTCAACAAAATTTTTCCGTGAGTACTTTATTTATTATAATTAATTTATAACTACCTTTAACCAAATAACATATGAAATTTAGGGAAATTTTATTTTAATAAATAGAATCAAAGAGAATTTTAACTAGCTAAAGTTAATAATTAGTAGAGTACTATCTCACACTCTTAATTTCTATTTTGAAAAATAGAATTCTAAACTTATCCCACAAATGAACGTCTAGAAAGTTAGGACTCATGATCTCTCCTATGTGATCCGCACACATAATGTTAGATCGAGGCATGTTCAATACTCATTCAAAGGAAAAGAACTATAAATTTCCTTATGTCCAGAAGGTTTCTCTATGTTGGACGATAATTGTCCAATATGCGTCAATGTATTTTTAGTGTGACTCACCCCAAATTGTCTCCAAAATGTCTAAATAACTTTATTTTAATTTCCCACTCTATATCCCACTTGTAAATTAGAGACCGATTAAATTCAAATTCAAGCAGAGAAGCCCCACATTAGGGAGATGAGAGAGATTTTGACAAAGGTCATAGATTTCAGAAGACACTTGTGATATCGACAAAGCAATGACAAATCTGTCAAATTCAATATATGCATTGATGTGTAGTCCTTGGAAAAGATGATCGTTATTACTATTGGTGAAACCAAAGATGGAGTTGGGTGGTTTGAGTATGGTCGTGGGGGTGCTTGTGTCGATGTAGAGGGTAACATTTTTAAGGTGTTGCTATAGTAATTATTGCTACAGTAAGGGTGGATCACTACATAACAAATGCGGAGCATGGTGAAACAATAAATGAGGCTAGAATCGGAAGGAATTGATTATTGTTGTTGCATTTCTTCAACACTCGTTTCTTTTTGCAATTTCTGTCGAAAATTTTGCTAAATTAATTTTGGGAGAAATTCAGCACGAGAGTATTAAGGTGCATACAGATAATCATAGATGACTTTATTTTCTTTTAGCTTATTCTACTTTTTTTGGGTTATACATTCAGTGTTTTTTTCTTCTTTTCTTTGTTTTTGTTGATTTAGAGTTTAATTAAACTTTGGATGTTTTTTAATTATTTCAACAGCGGATGTATTGGTTGTCTTTTTTCCTATATTAGCTAGCAATGTGGTATCCCATTTTGTTGTGTGCTTTTATATTATTTTTTTTGTTATACTGTTATAGTCGGGGGTCTATCGAAAACAACCACTCTACTTCATCTGAGGTAGTGGTATGGACTGCGTACACATTGCCGTCCCCATACCCCACTTTATCAGAATACACCGGGTATGTTGTTGTTGTATAACAAATAATTGTAAAAATTCATCCCTTTTAACCTACAGGGTCATCACTCTTGTGTAGATTAGTCTTGCTCACTTTTGTAATTAATAAATACTTTAGGCTAACATAAGGGTTTTTTGAGGCCAAAACGATACCAAAGAGCCAAACAAACAAACCACCTCTTGGACATCTTGTTCTTTCAAGGTTCATGTATTGGATCTGCCGCATCCTACTTGTTCTCTAACATCTACCCAGTTTCACCAATGATGCAATTCAGTTGCTTAAACTACACTGATGGCAAGGACTTCACTTTTCTCCACACTTGTAACACAACTGGTTGGTCCTTCTGTACTCAACAACCTCTTAGCTCATCCTATGAGGATTAGCCTGAAAGTTCTGTCCTTAGTTGTATATGGTATTACTGTTCCATTTACTTTAGGAGTGAATGGGCGGGTAATAGACTTAACATCCCTAGCACTCCTCTTCCCCATTTTCTCCACAGCCCCTAAGGCTATTTTGCTGCATTCCGGCAATTTTAATAGCATCCTTCAAGGTTTGAGGATTGAATCTCATAAACATTGTCATTTAGATCAAAGCTATTATACCTAAGACCTACTGGGATCTCACTCATAAAGAGGACAAGTAATGGATAGACAAAGGAGCAAAATATATGTCATATTTTAGTTTGACAAGTTATAGTTCACTTTTGATACGTGTTAGCTTTACATCTTATAGTCTAATTTGTTTTCGAGATTGTAGAGTCAAGTTAGGATATTATATATAAGAGTCTTAATTCAATCATTAGTCTTTATTTTTTTCCTTTAGTGTGATGACATTATTTGTTTGTAAACACTAATAAAACTGGATAATAGGTATATCGCGTAGTAGATTTACATTAATTAGTCAAGTGTCGTTCTTTTAATCCTCCTAGCTAGAAATAAAATGAATTCATACAAGAGTATCAAATGTTAGTCACAGATAAATCAAAACCAAACATAACTTACAACAAAATCCATCCTTCGTCAGAGATGAGGAAATATAGGAATGAGGCATTTCCCATTCCCTCCTTCAAGCTATGAGCATGGACTTGGCCCTCAAGATCACCAGTCTGCACGTATAATAGTAAAAGAACAATGTTAAGACTAGTGTTTTTCGAAGACTTCATTTGGATAACTAGTATATATATATATATACCTTATGATTTGGGATTTCCAAGATTGTGCGAAAGGATGAATTTTTTCAGCTTGTCATCAAAAGGAAGCAAATTCATTCAATATTGAGAGTGAATTTTTCTCTACTACAATTGTTGTTCTTGATTTTCCATATTCATTTATGTATTTGATGTGTTGTTTTGTTAGTTTTATGTTTCTTCAAACTCTTTCTTCACTTTTTCAACTTCTTGTCTTCCTCCACCACTTGGTCCATTGGTTCCTTTAAATTTTGTGAGTTTTAGCATAGAAAGCTTCACTAGGTATTTTTGGATATGAGTTTTAGGGTTTACTGTGGGCTAAACCTACTATCAAGCTAGTCCAATTCAGCCTGTAATTTGATAAGATTAAGCTAAAAAGTTTTAAGCCCATTTAGGATGTTTTAGCCTGGTTCGTATAAGCTCACAGGTCTATGAGACTTGAGTAGTGGATTGGACTGGTTTGTGGATCAAATAAAAAGCAATTAAAAATAAAAATAAAATAAATTACTAAAAATATCAAGATTACAGGAGAACCCTAACTCGAAGTCCACTAAAACCATCATTTAATAATATTACAAAGTCCAAAAATTTAAATATTATAAATAGTCAAAATGCAAAATCCTAAAAACAATCACTATTTATTATTTACTTGCTTTTACTCTTGATAGTCAACAACCATCACCTCATGTTTAAACTATAGTAATTTTTTAAAAGTCAGCTCACACGCCGCAGCCCAAAACCCACAAAATAATGGGTTGGTCATGCTATTTTCTGGTCTATAATCCTAATGGATCAGTCCTTCGTCAAATTCCAAAGCTCGGATGGACTAGCCCATCTCGGATTGTCCATTCTAATATGAAGTCATCTTTGTTAGTAACCATTTTACTCGTTAATGTAGGAACTTCCAACTCAAATACAAATTTAGTTGGACTTTAATATGACTATAGAATATCAAGTATTTTTCATTTCCCATTTCAAGGAGAACCATTTTCGCTCCCCCCTCTAAAGGTATTTTAATGATAAGTTTTATAGGAACTGGACAACCCTACTTGATCAAATACCTAGTGGCAAACTCATATGTTCCTCCCATTAGAATATTTCTAAACAAGTTCCTGGATAACAAGTCTAAACATTTTCTTCTTAATGAGATTGATATTGATGATACCGATGATACTGGAAATCAAAAAAATATTTAGCTAGTTTGGGGCCAATTTTAGGTGAGCCGCACTAAAAATGCATTGAAGCATACTTACATTATATTAATTTTCTTTTTCTTTCTCCTATTCATGGACTTATATTCTACATTAATTACAAAAAAAGTTTATGTTATATATGTGGATCATATATAAGTATGTTATATGCTGACAAATATTAGAAATAGTTCTTACACTAATCCTAATAGAATGTTCATGTTGCACTTCATGCTGTAGAACTTAACCCTAATCAACTCTCTGAATTGATCTTCGAGTGATTTCAAAGGAAAAACAACAGAAGGCAATCAAGGGGAGCTGTATAAAAAAGTATAGATCTTCTTTCATATTATATCTTTGTAGCATCCTTATACAGGTATACGCTACATCTCTGTGGTGTTTTAAATCTATTTTTGTTAGAGTTGTGACTCGAATTATGTTTAGCCGGCCATGAAATTTCCGCGTTATGGACCTTTATGTTTTTGGGCCTAGGACTTATTTGTATGCATGTATTATATAAGTACAATTATTAGGTCTATTTTGATTATTCAGAAAATTCAGTCTTCTACACATTGTACCCTTTCTCCATTATAGTGAAATCTCCTCTGCCTCTGCCCGTTGTTTTTTTCGTTAGGGTTATCACATAAATCTTATGTGTTAATCTTGATTTTTTCTTTTCACTTGTGGTTTGCTTATTCTGTCTCAATCATAACAAACTGGTATCAGAGTATGTTTGATTATTTTCTCGGGGATGGCAACCATGAAGTATGATATTCCACTGTTGGATTGCAACACCAAATTTTTATTATAGAAGGTTAAGATGTGGGATATGCTCTCACAAATGAATTTTGAAGATGCTTTATTAGGGTTTGAGAAGATGGCTTCATTGTGGATGGATGAGGACAAACGATGTAAGGATCAGAAGGCTCTATCTCTGATCCACTTTCATTTCTCCAATCAGATTCTGTAGGTGTTTTGAAGGAGACCACAACGGCTGCGTTGTGGTTGAAATTGGAATCTTTATGCATGACAAAGAGCCTAGCAAGTAAGTTGCTTCTCAAACAACAACTTTATTCCCATCGTATGTCCAAGGGTGTGTCTTTGAAAGATCATCTATTTGTCTTTAAAGAAATCATCGTCGATTTAGAGACTCTGTAGGTTAAGTACGATGAGGACGATCTAGGTTTGTTTTTATTATGTTCGTTACCTGCATCATACACGACCTTCAGGGATACAATTTTATATAGTCATGATACCTTGACGATTGATGAAGTCTATCATACATTGTTCTCTAAGAAGAAGATGAAACATCTTGTGAATAGGTCAGAGACTCAAGGATATAGTCTCATTGTTCGAGGAGGATGGACTCGAACAGAGAGAAAAGAGAAGCTCCAAAACCAAAGGGAAACCAACCAGAGAAGTCCAGTGATGCCAGCTTTGTTGAAGATAGTGGTAGTGATAAAGAACTCTTGGTAGTTTTTTATGGTAACTCCAAACTCTGTGAGGATTGGACTCTTAATTCAGCTTGCACGTTTTATATGGTGCTTTGTTGATAGAAAATAACACATATTGTAAGATAGCTAGTATTGGAACAATCAGGATCAAGATGTTTGATGGGTTTGTGATGACACTTGGTGATGTGCAGTATGTCCCAAACCTGAAGAGAAATCTTAATTCCTTGAGTACCCTTAATTCAAACGGTTATAGATACACTGGTAAAGGTGGAGTCCTGAAGGTTACTAAAGGTGCCCTTTTTGTGATGAAGAAATAGATAAATTCTGGAAATTTGTATGTCCTACAAGGCTCTACTATTATAGGTGATACAACTGTTTTTACCTCATCTCTATCAGAAAGTGACATTGAGAAACTTAGGCATATGCGTCTGGGGTATATGAGTGAAAACGGGATGGCTGAACTAAGAAGGAGAGGACTTCTTGATGGGCAGAGTATTACCAAATTGGAGTTTTGTGAGCAATGCATATTTGATAAGCAGAAGAGAGTCAGATTTACTAAAGGCATCGACTCAACTGAGGGCACACTTGATTACATTCATTCTGATCTCTGGGGTCCTGATAGAGTAACTTCTAGAATAGATGCTAATTACTTGTTGACTATTATTGATTACTATTTCAGAAAAGTTTGGGTGTTCTGAAGCAAAATAAATATATGTTTTTTACTTTCAAGGAGTGGAAAATTATGATTGAAAAGCAAACAGGAAAGCAGGTAAAACGCCTTCGGAATGATAATGGTCTAGAATTCTGTCCTAATAAATTTAATGCTCTGTGCAAGTCAGAAGGAATTATGAGGCACTTGATAGTTCGTTATACTCCACAACCGAATGGTGTGGCTGAATGAATAGGACTATAATGGAGAAGGTCCGTTGTATGCTCTCTAATGTTGGTTTACCCAAGTCTTTTTGGGCTGAAGCTACTTCCACAACTTGTCTTCTTATTAGCTGCTCTCCCTTAGTCGTGATTGATAAAACGAATCCACAAGTGGTGTGGTCTGGTACTCCTACTAGTTAATCTGATTTGAGTATATTTGGATGTCCTGAGTATGTTCATGTTGATAATGGAAAGTTGGAACCTAGATCTATCAAGTGCTTATTTGTGGGTTATAATCATGGTGTTAAAGGTTATAATCTTTGGTCTATAGAAATCAGAAAGGTTATAATTAGCAAGGATGTTGTGTTTGATGAAATTGCCATGCTTTGGGATCCCTATGAATCTAGTGTTTCGCCTCCAGATAAGCTTAGTGACATGAATCGGCAAAAGTCATTTACCCATGTTGAATTGCATATTAGAGAAGATTCTACATCAGTGCCTACTTCTCAGTCTAGCCCAAAGATACAGAGTGGTACAATTTCTTCTTCACCGCCAGTGATGCCACAATATTCTATTGCTAAAGACTGGCCTAGAAGAGATATTAGACCTCTTCAGAAATATGCTAAAGATGATTTTGTTGCTTATGTATAGAGTAGGAGAAGGTATTGATTCCGGTGAAGAACCTTCTTCTTACTCAGAGGCAGTTAGTTGTAAAGATTTCGGTCGATGGATGATTGTTAAGCAGGAGGAGATGGAATCACTTCATAAGAATGGCACATGGGATTTGGTAAGATTGCCTAAAGATAAGAAAGTTGTCTGTTGCAAGTGGGTATTCAAAAAGAAAGAATGAACATCGGGAGTTGAAGAAGCTAGGTACAAAGCAAGACTAGTTGCTAAAGGTTACAGTCAGGTTACAGTCAGGTTCCAGGTGCTAACTTCACAGATGCGTTTTCTCCAGTTGTAAAGCATAGTTCGATTTGAGCCTTGCTTAGTATTGTAGCCATGCATGATCTTGAGCTTGAGCAGTTGGATGTCAAAACTGCATTCTTACATGAAGAAATGGGGAAGGATATCTATGTGCAACAACCATAGGGTTTTATAGTCTCAAGAAAGGAGGACTATGTATGCTTGCTGAAAAAGGTCTCTTTATGGCCTAAAACACTCTCCCAGGAAGTAGTATAAGAGGTTTGACTCCTTTATGACCTCTCATATATTTCGGAGAAGTAGTTATGATAGTTGTATCTACTTCATAGAGATAAGAGATGGTTCATTCATTTATATTCTTGTCACAACCCGAACTAGGGCCTGGCCATGACGGACATCCCGAACCATGAAGGCTCGGACATCCTACTCTATCTGGTAGCCATCCACAACAATCATATAATAAGAGAAGATGCAGAAATATAATCTTATAGGGAAACATGGTCATACTCTGAATTCAATTTAACAATAAGGAATGATATTCGAAATCAACTAAACAATATGTAGAACAATCTACGAAATCTATACTACATGATCAAATGACAACTGTCTAAAAACTGCGACAAGTCCCCCAATAGACCAAAATAAAAGAAATAACATAATCTAATATAATAGGCCTTCTGGAACAAAGAAGTCTCACCACTGCACTGATCACTTCTCTCTGGATACTCTACTACTTAGCCAGATCCCTAGATTGGGCCTCCGAACCTAAGAGGTGGGGGTTCAATACAGATCTACTGGTATGCAAAGTAAATCCAAAATAATAATTTATATTCAAGAAATAGAGGTTGGGAAGATCTCAAAATAATTCATCAAAGATTGGGAGCTAAAAAAGAGACTAAGTCCCTTTGAAACTTAAATTTTTTTTCGAGTTTTACTCTATAAGCATGCTACTAGAAGCTAATACATATACAATTTTTGTGGGGTGCTACATTATCCCCCCTTTGGGACCATTCGTCCCCTAATGATGGCGCAAAACACAGATAAGCTTGATTTCAAGCACACTAAGTCCATAAATGAATAAGATAAAGATTGTACATTCTATTTCGTCATTCACCCAAATAATTCTGGGTATCTATCTCTCATGTCATCTTCTGATTCTGAAGTTGCTTCTTCAACTTTCTGATTTTTCCACGACACTTGAACCGAAGTTATCTCCTTGCTCCTCAATTTCCTAACTTGGCGATCCAAGATTGCTACAAGTTCTTCTTTATAAGACAAGGAGTCTGTCACTTTGATGTTTTCTACAGGCAACACTAATGAATGGTCTCCAATATATTTCTTCAACATGGATTTGTGAAATACCGAATGAACAGAACCCAGATTTGTAGGCAACTCTAACTAGTATACAACCCCACTTATTTTTTTCAAAATCTGATATGGCCCTATATAGTGAGAACTCAGCTTACCTTTCTTCCCAAATCGCATGACTCCCTTCATAGGGGAGACTTTTTGAAATACCTAATCACCAAACTCAAATTCCTAATCCCTCCTTCTAACATCGGCATAGGACTTCTATCGACTCTGAGCTGTCTTAAGCCATTCTTTAATGATTTTCACATCCCCCATTACCTGATGAACATTATCAGGCCCAAATAATCGTTTCTCACCCACTTCATACCACCCTATTAGTGACCAATATCTTCTCTCATGCAATGCTTTAAAAGGATCCATCTTAATACTGGCATGGTAGATATTATTGTAAGCAAACTCTATCAATGGCAAATGATCTACCCATCCACCTTTGAAGTAAATTACAAAAGCCCAAAACATATCCTCAAGGGTATGAATAGTGAACTCAGCTTGTCCATCAGTCTGAGAGTGAAATATAGTACTTAGGTTCACTTGGGTACCTAAACCCCTCTGAAAAGATTTCCAAAACTGCAAATAAAATTGCGTACCTCGGTCAGATATGATGGATACGGGTGATCAATGAAAATGGATTATCTCCTCAATGTATAATTTGGCATAATCATCTCTCGAATAGTTGGTCCTCACAAGCAAAAAATAAGCTGACTTGGTCATCCGATCAACAATTACCCAAATAGAATCATACTAATTTCGGGACCTCGAAAGTTCCTTGATGAAGTCCATATTGATCATATCCCAATTCCATAATGGAAAAGCTATCTCTTGGGAAGCACCACCTTGACTTCAATCTTCAACCTTAACTTGCTGGCAATTCAAACACTTGGAAACAAAGTCAGCCACATCATGTTTCATATTATTCCACCGATATATAGATTTTAGATCATGGCACATCTTAGTAGAGCCTAGGTGAACAACATACCTCAAAGTGTGAGCTTCGTCAATGATTCTTTTCTGCAAACCATCTATATCTGGCACATATAATCTTCCCTGATATCTTAGAATCCCATCACCACCATTTTCAAAAGACATCACCTTTTGTTGCCCCACATCTTTCTTAATTTGCATCAAAATAGGATCTTTGGCCTGCTTCTCTTTAACTTCTGCACAAAGGAAAGATTTGACCATCTCATGAACAACCACTCCTTCATCTTCGGAATCCAAAAGTCGTACCCCTAGATTTGAAAGTCAGTGAATATCCTTTACCATTTCTCTCTTCCCTTCCTCAACATGAAAAAGACTGCCCATAGATAACCTGTTGAGGGCGTCGGCTACCACATTCACCTTACCCGGATGATAGTGTAGGCTCATGTCATAATCCTTCAAAAGTTCCAACCAATGCGTCTACCGGAGATTAAATTCTTTCTGCGAGAAAACATACTTTAAACTCTTGTGGTCAGTAAATATATCAACATGTACCCTATAAAGGTAATACGGCCAGATTTTAAGTGCAAACACCACAACCGCTAACTCCAAGTCATGGGTGGGGTAGTTTCTCTCATGCACTTTCAATTGCCTAGATGCATAAACCACCACCTTACCATGCTTCATAAGTACACACCCAAGTCCCACTCAGGATGCATCACAGTACACAACAAAACCCTCTGTACCTTCCGAAAGAGTCAAAACGGGAGCAGTTGTCAACTTGTCTTTCAACCTCTCAAAACTATTCTCACATGAGTTAGACCATAGAACGTCACCTTTTTATGAGTCCACTTAGTAAGTGGAGTAGCTAAGGAAGAAAAATTCTCTACGAACCTTCTATAATATCCCACTAATCCCAAGAAGCTCTGAATATCGGTTGGAGTCATGGGTCTAGGCTATTTTCTCACTTCCTCAACCATTTGGGGATCAACCTTAATCCCGTCACTAGATGCAATATGCCCCAGGAAAGCAATAGCATTAATCTAGGATTCACACTTTGAAAACTTTGCATACAAACTTATGATCTTTGAGGGTTTGAAGAATAATTCAGAGGTGATTGGCATGATCCTCCTCTCTTAGAATAAATCTAAATATCATCAATGAAAACTATGACAAACAGATCTAGAAACTGATGGAACACTCTATTCATTATTTCTATAAAAGTTGCAGGGGAGTTAGTCAACCCGAAGGACATGACTAAGAATTAATAATGACTGTACCAGGTTCGAAAAGCTGTTTTGGGAATATCTGACTCTCTAACCTTCAACTGATGGTATCCCGAATGAAGGTCTATCTTTGAAAAATATTCAGCACCCTGAAGTTGGTTAAAGAGATCATCAATCCTAGGAAGAGGATATTTATTTTTAATAGTGACCTTATTCAACAGATGATCATCTATGCACATACGTAGGGAACCATCTTTCTTTCGCACGAAGAGTACAGGTGCACCCCAGGGAGAAACACTAGGAAGAATAAAACCTTTTTCTAGAAGATCTGCTAGCTGTTCTTTCAACTCTTTTAGTTCTGCAGGAGCCATTATATATGGTGGAATAGAAATGGGACAGTTATCTGGCAACAAATCAATACAAAAATTTATCTCCCTATCAGGTGGTATTCCTGGGAGATCATCTAGAAAGACTTCTGGAAATTTATTTACCACAGGGACAGGTGTAAAGGAAGGACTTTCAGTATTAGAATCTTTAACCCATATAAGATGATATAAACACCCTTTGGAAATAAGTCTACGGGCTATAAGATAAGATATAAATTTCCCTCTAGGTGATAAGAAATGCCCCTCCCATTCTATCACTGGCTCATTCGGGAAAGAGAAAGTAACCTTTTGGGTTCTACAATCTAGTATGGCATAAGATGAATGGAGCCAATCCATCCCTAGGATAGCATCAAAATCAACCATATCCCAGCCACAAATATTCATCACATAATTTCTATACACCCTCCTATCTATAACAGAATCTCCCACCAGAGTGGAAACAGAAAAAGGCTCAGCAATCACATTGGGCTCAAACCCAAAACCAACAGCTACATAAAGGGTCACAAAAGATAAGGTAGACCCGGGATCAAGAAACACACACACATCACAAGAGAAAATTTGTAACGTACTAGTAACTTCATATATTGAGGCCTCTGCCTCCTGGTGGTTGGTCAAGGCATACAACCAGTTGCGACCACTACCAACGATTGTAGTGGAGACCTTTTGAGGTGGTGGTGGTTCGGAAGAATCAGCCTGTGACTTGGCTCCTCCAACATTACCTCTAGTAGAATGGAAATATCTTTGTGACCCACTTGGCCACAGGAATAACAATTTTTCCTATCGAAGTAACACTTCCCAGGATGATTCTTGGTGCAGATATTACAACGGGTAAAAAATCTGGAGGACTACGTCACGCTCCCCTGTGAATGGTTTCCTGCATCCTTCCTCCACTATTAGCCTAAGGATAAAAGGATCATTGATCACGTAGAGGCCTGGTCTTGGTGGCGTTGGCTGCAGGCTAAGCATTACCCCAATTCTTTCTTTTCTACCATTTGTTACCCCAATTTCTACTCTATGGCTGACTATGGCTCTATTCTACTATTTTGGCACTCTTTACCTATCTGTCTTTCTCCCTAGATTCAGCAAATTTATTTTTCATCTTCTCAACATGCTTCATGTGGACTGACAGTCTGGTAAAGTCCATGTCCCAGTTCAGCATTGCTCCCTGACATTCAAGTATTAAGTCATCTGAAAGGCCGGATGCAAATTTCTTCATTCGAGGTGTCATCTTACCAGTCATCTATGGAGCATAACAGTCTAGTATATTAAACTTCAGAGTGTAATCCTAGACACTTATTTTTCCCTGCTTTAGATTCATAAACTCCTCAGCTTTGACTTTCCTTAATTCTAGAGGAAAGAACCGATCAAGGAAGGCTTCCATGAACTCGCCCCAAACTGTGGGCTCAGCGCTCTCACCCTATGCATCCTCCCACCAATTTGCAACTTTTTTAAGTTGATAAGCTTCTAATTCCACACCTTTCACCTCATCTACATGCATAACTTTAAAGATCTTCTCCATTTCATCCACAAACTCTTGTAGATCCTCCTCTACCTTGGTGCCAGAAAACTTGGGTGGGTTTATTCTCATGAACTAACCCACCCTAGTACCCTCAGATTTAGCAGATACGGACCCAATATCTTGTGACCATTAAGTCTGTGTGGCCACCAACTGCACAAGAATATGAACAGACTATCTGAATTTTGCATTAGATGCCTCTCTTTGAGGTTAGGTGCAGTTAGTCCCCGTTCGGGGAGATCTGGGTGCCCTTGGTGATCTGGTTTGAGTAGTTGGGACTCCCAGAGTAACGTATATGCCTAAGTTTCGCAATGTCACTTTTTGACAGATATGAGGTAGAAATATTTGCATCACCTATAATAGTGGATCCTTGAAGGAAATTCAAATTTGTAGACTTGCTCTATTCCTTCATCACAACGAGAGCACTTTTAGTAACATTTAGGACTCCACCTTCACCAGTGTATCTATAATCGTTCGAATCAAGGGTACTCAAGGAAATAATATTTGTCTTCAGGTCTGGGACATACCGCACATTACCAAGTGTGCTCACAAACCCATCAAACATCTTGATCCTAATTGTTCCAATACCACATATCTTACAAGGTGTGTTATTTTCCATCAACAAAACACTATATGAAACGTGCAAGCTGAATTAAGAGTCCAATCCTCACAGGGTTTGGAGTTACCACAAAAACTAGCAAGAATTCTTCATCACTACCACCATCTTCAACAAAGCTGGCTTCACTGGACTTCTCCGGTTGGTTTCCCTTTGGTTTTGGAGCTTCTCTTTTCTCTCTATTCTGTAACTTCCAACACTCATATTTGATAAGACCCTTCTTCTTGCAGTAATTACTAATTTTGTTTTTGTTTTTGGATTTTGACCTATTCTTGTTATCACCCCCAGAATTCCTCTCACGAGTCCTTCCTCCTTGAATAATAAGACGATCTCCTTGAGTCTCCGACCTATTCGCAAGATGTTTCATCTTCTTCTTAGAGAATAATGCATCATAGACTTCATAAATCATCAAGGTATCATGACTATATAAAATTGTATCCCTGAAGGTCGTGTATGATGTAGGTAGCGAACACAATAAAAACAACCCTAGATTGTCCTCATTGTACTTAACCTCTAGAGTCTCTAAATCAGAGACGATTTCTTTAAAGCCAAATAGGTAATCTTTCAAAGACGAACCCTCAAATATATCATGGGAATAAAGTTGTTATTTGAGATTCAACTTTCTTGTTACACTCTTTGTCATGCATAAAGATTCTAGTTTCAACCACAACGCAGCAGTTGTGGTCTCCTTCAAAACACCTGTAAAATCTGTTTGGATAAATGAAAGTGGATTTGAGATAGAGCCTTTCGATCCTTACGCCGTTTGTCCTCGTCCTTCCACTATGAAGGAATCTTCTAAAACACTAATAAAGCATCTTCCAAATTCATCTGCGCAAGCACATCCCGCATCTTAACCTTCCATAATAAAAATCTGGTGTTGCGATACAACAACGGAATATCATACTTCATTGTTTCCATCCTCGAGAAAATAATCGAACATGCTCTAATACCAGTTTCTTATGATTAGGATAGAATAAGAAAACCAGAAGTGAAAAGAAAAAATCAAGAATAACACATAAGATTTACGTAAAAACACTAACGGAAAAAACAACGGGCACAGGCAAAGGAGATTTTACTATAATGGAGAAAGATTACAATGTGGAGAAGACTGACTTTTCTAAATAATCAAAATAGACCCACTAATTGCACTTATATAATAAATGCATACAAAAAAGTCCTTGGCCCAAAAATATTAACGTCCATACCACAGGACTTTCAGGGCCGGCTCAAGATAATTCGAGTCACAACTGTAACAAAAATGGATTTAAAACACAACAAAGATGTAGCGTATACCTGTATAAGTATGCTAAAAAGATATCATATGAAAGAAGATGTATCCTTTTTGATACGGCTCCCCTCTATTGTCTTCTATTGGTTTGCCTTTGACATCCCTCGAAGATTAATTCACAGAGTGGGTTGGGGTTAAGTTCTATGGCATGAAGTGCAACATGAACATTCTATTAGGATTAGTGTAAGAACTATTTCTAATATTTGTCAGCATATAAGATACTTATATATGATCCACATATATAACATAAACTTTTTCCGTAATTAATGTAGAAAGTAAGTCCATGAATAGGTGAAAGAAAAAGAAAATTCCAATAATGTAAGTATGCTTCAATGCATTTTTTGTGCGACTCACCTAAAATTGGCCCCAAACTAGCTAAATATTTTTTTGATTTCCAGTATCGTCGGTATCATCCATTTCAATCTCATTAAGAAAAAATGTTTAGACTTGTTATCCAGGAACTTGTTTAGAAATATTCTAATGAGACGAACATATGCGTTTTCCACTAGGTATTTGACCAAGTAGGGTTTTCCAGTTCCTATAAAACTTATCATTAAAATACCTTTAGAGGGGGGAGCGAAAATGGTTTTCCATGAAATGGGAAATGAAAACTACATGATATTCTATAGTCATATTAAAGTCCAACTAAATTTGTATTTGACTTGGAAGTTCCTATATTAATGAGTAAAATGGTTTCTAACAAAGATGACTTCATATTAGAGTTGTCAATCCGAGCTGGGCTAGTCCATCCGAGCTTTGGAATTTGATGAAGGACTGATATGTTAAGATTATGGGCCAGAAAATAGCAAGCCCAACCCATCATTTTGTGGGTTTTGGGTTGCGACGTGTGAGCTGACTTATTAAAATATTACTATAATTTAAAAATAAGGTGATGGTTGTCGACTATCAAGAGTAAACGCAAGTAAATATTAAATAGTGATTCTTTAAAAAATTTAGGATTTTGCATTTTGATTATTTACAATATTTAAATTTTAATATATAAATTTTTGGACTTTGTAATATTATTAAATGATGGTTTAACAGGACTTCGAGTTAGGGTTCTCCTATAATCTTGATATTTTTAGTAATTTATTTTATTTTTATTTTTAATTACTTTTTATTTTACCCACAAACCAGTCCAATCCACTACTCAAGCCTCATAGACCTGTGGGCTTATACGAACCATGCTAAAAAGTCCTTAAATCGGCTTAAAACTTTTTAGCTTAATCTTATCAAATTCCAGGTTGAATTGGACTAGCTTGACAGTAGGTTTATCCCACAGTAAACCCTAAAACTCATATCCAAAAATACCTAGTGAAGTTTTCTATGCTAAAACTCACAACATTTGAAGGAACCCATGGACAAAGTGGTGGAGGAAGACAAGAAGTTGAAAAAGTGAAGAAAGAGTTTGAAGAAACATACAAACTAACCCAACAACACATCAAATACATAAATGAATGTGGAAAATCAAGAACAACAATTGCAGAAGAGAAAAATTCACTCTCAATATTGAATGAATTTGCTTCCTTTTGATGACAAGCTGAAAAAATTCAGCCTTTCGCACAATCTTGGAAATCCCAAATCCATAAGGTATATATATACTAGTTATCCAAATAAAGTCTTGGAAAAACACTAGTCTTAACATTGTACTTTTACTATTATACGTACTGGTGATCTTGAGTGCCAAGTCCATGCTCATAGCTTGAAGGAGGGAATGGGAAATGCCTCATTCCTAAATTTCCTTGTCTCTGGCAAAGGATGGATTCTGTTGTAAGTTATGTTTGGTTTGGATTTATCTGTGACTAACATTTGATACTCTTGTACGAATTCATTTTATTTCTAGCTAGGAGGATTAAAAGCACGACCCTTAACTAATTAATGTAAATATACTATTCGAGATACCTATTATCTAGTTTTATAAATGTTTGCGATCAAATAATGTCATCACACTAAAGGAAAAAAATAAAGACTAATGATTGAATTAAGACTCTTATATATAATATTCTAACTTGACTCTACAATCTCGAAAACAAATTAGACTTTAAGATCTAAAGCTAACATGTATTGAACTATATCTTGTCAAACTAAAATATGACATATATTTTTCTCCTTTGTTAATCCATTACTTGTCATCTTTATGAGTGAGATCCCAGTAGGTCTTAGGTAAAATAGCTTTGATCTAAATGACAATGTTTATCAGATTCAATCATCAAACCTTGAAGGCTGCTATTAAAATTGCCGGAATGCAGCAAAAGGCCTTAGGGGTTGTGGAGAAAATTGAGAAGAGGAGTTCTAGGGATGCTAAGCCTATTACCAGCCCATTCAGTCCTAAAGTCAATGGAACGGTATTACCACATACAACTAAGGCCAGAACTTGTATGCTAATCCTCATAGGATGAGCTAAGAGGTCGTTGAGTACAGAAGGACCAACCAGTTGTGTTACAAGTGTGGAGAAAAGTGAAGTCCTTTCCATCAGTGTAGTTTAAGTAATTGAATTGCATCATTGGTGAAACTGGGTAGATTATTGAGAACATGTAGGATGCGACAGATCCAATACATAAACCTTGGAATAATAAGATGTACAAGAGGTGGTTTGTTTGAGGGCCTTAGCTTGTCTTTTCAATTATCATTGGGGACTCTTGATTTCAAGCAAAGCTATGGTCTAATAGATAATGAGGTGTGTGAAAATATATAGAAACAAGGATCCAACAATATTTGAAAATCTATATCTTTGGCTCTTTGCTATCATTTTGGCCTCAAAAAACCCTTACATTATCGTAAAATCTTTATTTATTACAAAAGTGAGCAAGACTAATCTATACATGAGTGATGACCATATATGTTAAAAGGAACGATTTTTTACAATTATTTGTTATACAACAACAACATACCCGTTTATTCCTACAAATAGGGGGTCTGGGGACGGTAATATGTACGATGTTCATACCACTACCTCAGATGAAGTAGAGCAGTTGTTTTCAATAGACCCCCGACTAAAACAGTATTACAAACAAAATAATATAAAAGCACACAACAAAATGTGATAACACATTGCTAGCTAATATAGGACACAAGACAACCAAAAGATCAGCTGTTGAAATAATAAAAAAACATCCAAAGTTCAATTAAACTCTAAATCAACAAAATCAAAGAAAAGAAGAAAAAAACACTGAATGCATAACCCCAAAAAAAGTAGAATAAACTAAAAGAAAATAAAGTCATCTATGAATATCTGTATGCTATCATTCCACAATTCATTCACTAAGTTATTTCAACAAACACTAGGCATGCATGGGTTTACACATAATTAGGGATTACATGTTATTATGGCACAATTTATTCATTAAGGTATTTCATAAAACACTAGGCATGCATAGACTCGTACACAATTGGGGGTTTCCGAATCAACATGCTTTAATGGCCCTTATTCCTTGACATAAGTATTTTATCAAACATATGGGGAGCATGTTTTTCTCATTCAACCAATTATACTCTTAATTGACATGAACACATCATCTAACAAGAAACTTGAAGAAGATTTATCATGAAAATCACATGGTTATCACATACTAAGGTCAAAGCTTGATAATCTTGTAAACAAACATGAATCACAACTCAATCATTGTAGGAACATCAATTTCAACTCACATGAATCATTAACAACTCATAAACATTAAATCTTTGACATTTAGAAAAGGTTACTTGTGTTTATTGGATGAAAGGGACCCAAGAATCAACATCTGCATACTTTGGGAAAACTTCTTTCTTGAAATCTCTTGGAGTGATTTTTGATTTCTCTTAATTTTCTTGATATTTTTTGAAGAAGGAGTAAGGGTTTTGGTTTTCGTAAAACCCTAGTTTGATGTTGAAGATGGGAAATAAAGCTGAGAGCCTCTTATTGGGTATAAATAGGGGCTGAAAAAGAGTGGGAAAAGACCCAAAAGCCCTTGGAATTGAAATCCAAAATTGGAAAATAAATCCCAATTTTTTTATGCTGGCACAACGCACCATAATCGCGCCTGCCCGCTGGAAATTGGAAAATTAGGAAATTACATGACGACGCGATGCCATAATCCTAATTTTTAATTGATATATAGTAGCTTTCCCAATTCATTATATATAGAAAGTTTTGATCACTTGAAGTTGACCCTAAAATTGTAATCTGAAATGCGCCTTGAATGCTGGAGCATTTCAAAGAAATTTCAAACCAGTGTGTTATGCCCCTAAAATTCACCAAGAAGTACTATTTAATTTCCTCATCGTTATCAACAAGAAAATCAAGAAATAGAGGTCGGGAAGATTAGGAAATAACTCATCAAAGATTGGGACCTAAAAAAGAGACTAAGTCCCTTTGAAACTTGGAGAACTTTTCACGTTTTACTCTATAAGAATGCTACTAGAAGCTAATACATCTACAATTTTCGTGCGGTGTTACACTTCTTTATATGTTGATGATATATTGATTGCAATAAAGTATATGAGATAGATAATAAAATTCAAATCCCAGATCAGAAAGGAGTTTGAGATAAAGGATCTAGGAGCAGCAAAAAAGATCCTCGGCATGGAAATTATGCGGGAAAGAGAAAAGTGTAAGTTATACTTGAGTTAGAAAAGTTATATTGAGAAAGTTCTTCGCAGGTTCAATATGCAAAATTCCAAACTTATAAGTACTCCATTAGCAGCTCACTTCAAACTCTCGGCCACTTTATCTACAAAAATAGATGATGAGCATGGCTATGTGTCATACCCCAAATCCCATTGGAGCGGACTGGCACCCGTAGCCTAGGAGGCCCGGGAGAACCTGTTCATAACCTATACTTTCACATTTACATTACTTATGAAAATTAGAAATTTGGGCAGCACTTCGTTGTAAATAGAAGAAAACAATACCTGTATCAGCCCAGCAGACACGCATAAATATATATATAAACAGTAATTGGCCGTCAGAGCCATCACGTCTATCAACCAAACACTCCTATGGCTGTACAATATGTCTACAAAAGCCTCTAAATAGATACACAACTGAGTTGGGGTCGGGACAAACTCTCGCCCACAAAAGACTTTTATACAAATACCAAAAGTACATATAGAGACGACTTGGGATGCCCCGAAACAACTGGAGCTCACCACTAACAACAGAATGTCCTGGATCTTACTGCGGAGGTGTACGACCTGAAGTACCTGTTCCTGCAGGCATGAATACAGGTCCCCCGTGAGGGACGTCAGTACGGAAATATGTACTGAGTATGTAAGGCAGTGAGTATCAATATGAGATACAAAAGACCAACAGAACCCAGATACTAGTGAATAAACAGTATGAGTAGAACACACTTAAAAGAACTGATGGGATACCTGCACATTACTTTCATATCACTACTTCCCGTAATCCTTATCAATACATAACATAAGTCATACAATGGCCAACTGATCAGTGGTACTAATACAATACATCAGGGACCACCCCTGGAATAGCATATATACATAATCTTTATAATACAATGGCCAACTGATCAGTGGTACTAATACAATACATCATATCATCAATTTAAAATACAAACATTCCATTTCTTAATTCAATTAATCTTTGAGATTGGTTATTTTGTGGTGACACTTTATGGAACTTGAAACCATGATACCTCAATAGGAAAAACATGTAAATAGGTAATCAATATCATGAAAATGAGGTAAAGAATCATGGATACCTCATTAAACCATTTCGGAGTCAACAATTGTAAATGGACATTTTTTTGACTAGCCGGACATCTTAAAAGTGAAAACAAGTTCAATTGGTAGTGTCGAAGATCATATGATGTTATTATGTGTCATGTGTCGTAGGACAATGTTGGAAGCTTACTTGAGAATGCCATGGGTCATTATTCATGCCAAAGATTAGATAGAGTATGTCTTACATACCTTGATATAACCACTTCAATACAAGTGACTTCCCGAACTCTTCCAACACTTATCTACAATAAGTCATTTGTGGCAAACTAGTATTAGCAACCAAACCTTACCATTTAGGTATTAACTTCACCAAATAATGTCTAGGAAGTAATCCTTTAGCTCATCAATAAGAGTACTACATACATCCTCTTATACTCTTATTACATTCACATATCATGCGTTTTCATGAAATATCCCTCAACATCACTCTTAGCCTTTATTTCCCTTCTTAATCACCATCCAATACCAACATGATCACTAGGCATACATAACCACTAATATAATGATATATCACCACAATTCATCCTCCATAATCCAATACAGCAACTTCCATAATTTACTACTAACAATTTATACACAACAATTCATAACTATGTTTCTAGTTATCTTCCAACATCAAGACAATACTCATAATCCTTTATCAATACTTATTCATGGATAAGAATCAAGAATAAACAATATTCATACCTTAACAATGAACTCTTGTATTTAGAATCCTCCTTACATAACCATGGGGTGCTTCTCGAAGCTTTCGAGATGGTGAACACAACTACGGAACCAATTCGAATTTTCTACGGTTGAATCACAAAATATTTGAAATTGAAATAAGGCTAGGGTTTCACCTTCTCTTAATAATTGGATGATATATGATATATATGAGGCTATGTGCAGGTTTATAAAGACCAATGTTTGTCCAAGAGGTAATAGAAAATGACCATTTTGCCCTAAAAATTTAAATAAATCCGAATCTGTCCCCAGTGGACAGTTTTGGCAGGCTGAAGTAAATCGATCATAACTCTTTGCTCCGGTATCGGATTTGGGTGAAACAAATTGAATTGGAAAAATAATTCAAAGGGATTTCATTTTCATATAAAGTATACCACCCAGTTCCTCCTTTCCAATAAGTTATGGTCATTTAAAGTTGACCCAAAAATCTGTCCCACAATTCTGTTTTTTTTTTCGATAGGCTGTAGTAAAACGGGTATAGCTCCTTACTCAGACGTTGGATTTGGATGAAACTAATTTCATCGGAAAGAATACTCTCGTAAATTTTCTTCGATATATAGAAGCTCACACAGTTCGTTTTGTACAAGGATTTATGATCGTCTAAAGTTGGATTGCCTAGCTGCAGTAATTTTTCTGCAGAATTACTGTTCACAGGCTTCCCAGCCACCGTGTTGAAATTTCGAATGTGCTCGCTTATATGAAATACTCCTCAGTTTTGGGCAAACTTTATATCGTTGGAAATCTTATTCCAATACCTACACATACAACTATTGACGGGATACTTCCGAACACCATAAACTTAATTTAACCCATACGCAAGTCTTTAGGACTCCATATAATCGCGATAAGTGTACGAAAATATTTACAGGGTGTTACATTCTCCCCCCCTTAAGAACATTCGTCCTCTAATGTTAGCATAGTTACTCAATTAAGACATGTCCAAGCTTACATTTAACATATTCATCATCATAACATCCTTGCATAAAAGTAAACACTTACTTGTTATTGTTCTTCTTCCGTCTCATGAACTTCCTCCTCATCGTTGAATAGGTAAGGGTACTTAATCTTCATCGCTTCCTCATCTTCCCATGTGATGTCCTAAACTTGTTGATTCCTCCAAAGTACTTTTACCGATGCTATCTCTTTATTCCTTATCTTTTTAATTTGGCGATCAAGAATAGCAATAGGCATTTCTTCAAAAGTGAGATCTTCTATAACTTGTACATCTTCCGTAGTAGTGATGTGCGATGGATCTCCGATGTACTTGCGAAGCATCGAAACATGAAATACGGGATGAACTGCTGAGAGCTCTTGAGGTAGCTCTAACTCATAAGCAACTTGTCCAAATCTTTGAATGATCTTATACGGACCTATGTATCGTGGACTTAACTTTCCTTTCTTGCCAAAACTCATCACTCCTTTCATTGGTGATAGTTTCAAGAATACCCAATCGTCGATAGAAAACTCAAGTTCTCTTCTTCTAACATCCGCATAAGATTTGTGTCGACTTTGAGCTGTTGCAAGCCATTGTTGGATAACTTTAACCTTCTCCATTGCTTGATAAACAAGATCCGGTCCAAATAAGACCGCATCACCTGCTTCAAACCATCCTATTGGCGATCTACACTTTCTTCTATACAATGCTTCATATGGTGCCATTTTGATACTTGAATGATAGCTATTATTGTAGGCAAACTCTATAAGAGGTATGTGATCATCCCAGTTGCCTTTGAAATCTAATACACATGCTCGTAGCATATCTTCAAGTGTCTGGATGGTACGTTCCGCTTGTCCGTCCATTTGAGGATGAAAATCCGTACTTAGATTTACTTGTGTCCCCAAAATCCTTTGAAAAGACTTCCAGAAATTCGCGGTAAATTGGGATCCTCGATCGGATATAATGGAAATTGGAACTCCATGTAACCGAACGATCTCCTTAATATACAACTTCGCATACTCTTCCGCCGCATAAGTTGCCTTAACTGGTAAGAAGTGTGCAGATTTGGTAAGCCTATCAATGATCACCCATATGGAATCAAACTTCCGATATGTACGAGGCAAACTCGTGATGAAATCCATATTGATCTTGTCCCACTTCCAGACTGGAAGATCTATACATTGCATGTAACCACCTGGTTGCTGGTGTTCTACTTTGACTCTTTGACAATTCGGACATTCATCTACAAATTCGGTAATATTCTTCTTCATGTCATTCCACCAATATATTGCTTTCAAATCTTGATACATCTTAGTCGACCCTAGATGGATGGAATACCTTGAACAGTGTGCTTCTGTCATAATTCTCTTTCTTAGCTCAACTACATCAGGTACATACAAACGATTCTGACATTGAAGCACTCCTTCTCGCGTAAGCTCAAATGCCTTTGTCGTGGTACTCTACACATCCTCCTTAAGCTGCAATAAAATTGGATCTGCATACTTCTTCTCTTTCACTTCAGCTACCAATGAAGATTCCGCTGCATTACGTACAATAACCTCTTCATCTGGAGTTTCGAGAAGTCGAACTCCCAAATTAGCTAGTTGGTGAAGATCCTTAATCATCCCCTTCTTTTCTATAGATGCCATTTTAGACTTATGACTCAGTGCATCCGCTACCACATTCGCTTTCGCTGGATGATACAAGATATCAACATCATAATCTTTCAACAATTCAAGCCATATCCGCTGCCTCAAGTTTAGATCTTTCTGACTGAAGATATATTACAGGCTCTTATGATCGGTATATATGTCAACATGAACCCCATATAAGTAGTGGCACCATATCTTCAAAGCAAATACAACTGCAGATAGCTCAAGATTATGCGTGGGATAATTCATTTCATTTGATCGCAACTGTCTATAGCCATAGGCTATTACTCTACCATGTTGCATTAGTATGCATCCTAAGCCAATTCTCGAAGCATCACAATACACTACATACCCTTCTGTGCCTTCAGGAAGTACCAATACCGGTGTAGAAGTCAACTTGCTCTTCAGATCCTGTAAACCTTTTTCACAGGCATCATTCCATTGAAACTTTGAGGCTTTATGAATCAACTTAGTCAAGGGTGCAGAAATAGAAGAAAAAACTTCAACAAACATTCTATAATAACCTGCCAACCCGAGGAAACTACGAATCTCCGTAGGCGTCGTGGGTCTTGGCCAATTCTTCACAGCCTCAGTCTTCTGAGTGTCAACTTTTATGCCTTCACTGGATACAATATGGCCCAAAAATGCCACTGACTTGAGCCAAAACTCACATTTAGAAAACTTTGCATACAGCTTACGATCACGAAGAATCTGCAATGCCTGCCTTAAGTGATTAACATGGTCCTCTTTTGATCTAGAGTAGACCAGAAAATCATCTATGAAAACTATCACGAACACATCTAGAAATGTCTTAAACAACCTATTCATCAGATCCATAAAAACTGTGGGTGCATTTGTCAGCCCGAATGACATAACCAGGAATTCATAATGACCATACCGCGTTCGGAAAGCTGTCTTGAGTATATCTTTATCCTTGACTCTCACTTGATGATAGCCTGATCTCAAGTCAATCTTGGAAAAACACTGGGCACCCTGCAACTGGTCAAATAAATCATCAATTCGGGGAATAGGTATTTATTCTTGATAGTCACCTTATTACATTGCCGATAGTCAATACACATCCTCAGCGAACCATCTTTCTTACGTACAAACAATACTGGTGCTCCCCAAGGGGACATACTAGGCAAGATGAATCCCTTATCTAACAAGTCTTTCAGTAGCTCTTTCAATTCTCGCAACTCTACTGGTGCCATTCTATAAGGAGGAATTGAGATTGGCTGTGTGTCTGACAATATATCAATACCAAACTCCACTTCTCGTTCATGAGGTAAACCTATTAGTTCTTCAGGAAATACATCAGGAAATTCATTCACCACTGGAACGGTCTGAAAAGTTGGTGGCTCTGCCTCTGTATCCCATACTCTAACCAGATGGTATATGTACCCCTTGGAAATCATTTTTCTTAAAGTAAGAAATAAATCTACCTCTCGGCGCACCCACATTACCCTTCCATTCAAGGACTGCCTCATTTGGGAAATGGAAATATACCTTCTTAGAACGGCAATCTACTGTAGCATAACAAGACGCTAACCAATCCATGCCCATAATATCATCAAAACCTACCATTTCTAACTCAACAAGATCGGCCATCGTATCACGACCACAAATATTTACAACACAATTTCGATAAACATTCCTAGCTATAAGAGATTCCCCCACTGGCGTTGATACTTCAAATGGCTTGGCTAATAATTCGGGTGTTCTTCTGAACCTTCCCGCAACCAAAGGAGTAGAATAAGATAATGTAGAACTAGGATCAATTAAGGCATACACATCAAATGCAAAGATGCACAACGTACCTGTAACCACGTCTGGAGAAGCCTCTAAATTTTGCCGATCTGCTAGGGCATACACACGGTTCTTAGCTCCGCTAGCACTAGCTTCTCCTCTATCACCTCTATCGTGACCCATAGGTTGTGCACCCCTACTCAAAGGAGGCACCGAAGATGATGCAACAGCTGATCCGGTAGGTCGTGTTGTACTACCTGTGGTCCTGCGTGGGCAATCTTTAGCCATATGCCCAGGATTACCGCACCAAAAGTAATTGTTCATCCCAAGCCGAGATTTGCCAAAGTAAAATTTTCTACATATGGGGCACGGGTGTCATGGAGGTCTCAATTGACTCATACTCCCTTGCCCTTGATACCCCACTGTTCATGAAACCTGATTTTCATTGCTTTGCCCGAACTGATTACCTCTGAACCTTTGAAATTGCGGTGGAGCACTAATTGCAGGATAAGAAGATAACGGGCTAGGAAATCTATGAGAGAACGAAGGCCTAAAACCTCCCTGAGATGCCATAAACTGCCCTATAGCTCTGGCCCGCTTAGAATATCCTCTTTCTGATTCCTGGGTTCTTCTTCTTTACCTCTGATCTTCTATCTTCTGAGCGAAAGCTTGTATCCTCGCTATATCCATGTCCTTATTCAAAGCAGCAATGGTATAATCTCTAACCGAGTATGGTTCCAATCTATCCACATAGTGATGAACTCTGTCATCCCTAGTAGCTACCACATTAGAAGCATATCGAGACAAGGAGTTAAATGGAGGACTATACTCCCTTACACTCATATTACCCTGACGAAGATTTAAGAATTGATCTGCATGGGCCTGACGAGTCTCAAATGGAAGATAATGATCAATAAATGCATCTTTGAACTCTCCCCACGTAGTTGGAGGTGCATCAATTCCCCTAGATCGTTTCCAATCCTCGTACCACAATATAGCCTCTCCTTTCAGTCTATATGCTGCCAACTCAACCATCTCTTTACCGGATATGTGCATAACATCTAGAGCCCTTTGGGTTTGATCGACAAAGTCCTGCGAGTCTTCGTTAATATCTGATCCAGTAAAAGTAGGAGGATCTAGTTTCAGAAAATCCTATGTTTGAAGGCTAGCTGCTCTATCCGTACCACTATAACCCGTGGTAGGAATAGCTTGCCCTTGAACTTGACCAGCAACTATATGCATCAGAAGTTGTACTGCATCCCTCAAATCTCGATCAACAGCATTAATAGATGGCCCTTCCGGAGGAGAAGAAGCGCCTGATATATGCACAGTTTGAGACTCACTTTGTTCAGCTTGTACCGGTGGTGACTTACTAGTACCTTCTCCGGCCACTGCATCTACTCGCTTCCACTTATTCTTTCTCCTTGTAACTAGCATCGTCACTATAATAAATAAAACAAAAACAATTGGATTAAGCGATTGATTATGACTATATCCCTAATATGGGATCTATTGCATAATCTAAGAAATGGAGAGTGGAAATAATCCCTAAATGTCCAATAGCCTCTTGTTTATAGATATGGTGCACAACACACCGATAAACGAGATTCTACATAGACACGGCTTTGCAGACTCACTAGGATGAACTTCTCTGATACCACTTCTGTCATACCCCAAATCCCATTGGAGCGGACTGGCACCCGTAGCCGAGGAGGCCCGGGAGAACCCGTTCATAACCTATACTTTCACATTTATATTACTTATGAAAATTAGAAATTTGGGTAGCACTTCTTTGTAAATAGAAGAAAACAATACATATATCAGCCCAGCAGACACGCATAAATATATATATGAACAGTAATTAGCCGTTAGAGCCATCACGTCTATCAACCAAACACTCCTATGGCTGTACAATATGTCTACAAAAGCCTCTACATAGATACACAACTGAGTTGGGGTCGGGAAAAACTCCCGCCCACAAAAGACATTTATACAAATACCAAAAGTACATATAGAGACGACTTGGGATACCCCGAAACAACTGGAGCTCACCACTAACAACAGAATGTCCTGGCTCTTACTCCAAAGGTGTACGACCTGAAGTACCTGTTCCTGCAGGCATGAATACAGGTCCCCCGTGAGGGATATCAGTACGGAAATATGTAATGAGTATGTAAGGCAGTGAGTATCAAGATGAGATACAAAAGACCAACAGAACCCAGATACCAGTGAATAAACAGTATGAGTAGACCACACTTAAAAGAACTGATGGGATACCTGCACATTACTTTCATATCATTACTTCCCGTAATCCTTATCAATACATAACATAAGTCATACAATGGCCAACTGATCAGTGGTACTAATACAATACATCAGGGACTGATGATAGGCGAATTTACACGCCTATATCAATATATTTTGCCCATATTTTAGCCTAGTTTTGAGAACAAATTATATATTTCATGCACTTTTAGTCCTTTTTCCTGTAAATGAGCTAACGAACATAATTAGGAAAGTTTCAGGTACAAATGATGCAAAATACAGCATTTTATGGCTTACTTGATGCAAAAGAAAGCTCACAAAGGAAGGGAAGAAAGTTTACACGCCTAAGGACCAAAACTGCTGCACGGAAAATCTGTCCCGGGCCAAAACAGCATTTTTGAAGACTTTGGGGACTTACAGACACAAAGCTGGATTTGGACAATGATACATTAACCTAGTACAATTGGGTTATGTATTTCACTAGTTTATTAGGATTATGATAATGTTACCTTAACCTAGTACATTTGGGTTAAGTATCCCATTAGCCTAGTAGGATTTGGTTATCTATTTCATTAGCTTAGTAGGATTAGGATATGGGTATTATAAATACCCTATCATGCTAGAGATTTTTACACATTCAGACATTCAGAAATAAATCATACATTCATCAACTCTTCTAATCTTCCATTAATTCTTCTTCTACTCTTCTATTCATCTATTCCACAACAAGAGAATCGTTACCACGCTAAGGAATCACGCCTCACGCCTATCACTTGATCTACACGCCATTAACCAATATTGTGATATAATAACAATGTCAATCGTGATCTCCTTCGCATTCATGGGTAACTAAACTTCTTTGTTGGGGTTATGGAAGCCGAATGAGATACTATCTATTGCTGTGAGTTTGTGAGTTCGTGACACGTATATTGCTTATATCATTATTCTCTTCATCTTAATCTACATTCTTTGCAGTTGCAAACGCAAGAATACGCCAGTCTAACATTTAACCTGTTTGAGAAAAAGGTTATTTGTCTGGAAAAGAGATAGTGTCAAGGTAGTAGGACACCCTTTCCTATTAAAAAGCTAGTGCCGTAACTGGACTAACCTCTTGGAGAATTCGTACCGTTAGACACGCTTTAAGCTCGAGAGAGTTAAAGTGAAATAGTCCTTGTTGAGGTTAAGAGACGCTTGGATTTACCATCGACTACAATTCTCTATAAGCAATTGCATGTCAAGACTCTACACACTCATAGCCAATAGAGACGTATACCTCAGAAGGTGGACATAACCCCAACGCTTCAATTCTCATTGTTTACAACCTACGTAAAAATCTTTCTCTTTTTACTTTGCTATTTTCAGCTTTTGTTAACATTACTTGCACGATAAGACTTCCCCCTTTTTACGAGACTTGCACCAAAAGTTTAGCAATTTTGCTTACTTGTTGGCCAAGCTATTCCCTGTGGGATCGACACCCAACCCAGGTTGGGTTCTATATTTGCTAATGACCACTTTACACTCAAACGAGAGTTGTAGATTGAGCGTTATCAAAAATTGGCGTCAATGCCGGGGAATACGAATGTCAATCAAGTTCGTGATAATTACTAGACCCTTTGGTCAAAGATTCTCGTACTTTTACTTTTAGTTTCTGTTTTTGTTTACTGCAGGTTTTTACTTTAGTGCATGCCCCATACTCGAAGTTCTGGTCAACTATTATTACCAATCAATCCGGAACCACAACGCATTCGTAGAATGGAAGCACAAGCTGAAATTGACAGGATGGCTGCTCAAAATGAGCAGGCGAGATTAGCCGCTCTTGCTGCCGCCCAAGTACACCAGCAAAACATTGATAATCCTGGGCGAGCAACAAATCCTGACGATGAGGATTTAGGTGATGACGAGTTGATAAACCCAAGGCATGTTGCTGAAACTACAACACCTGCCAACCGAAGAGGTCGACAAGCTCGGTATAGGTATGATCGTCAACCAATGCAGCCAGCTTTCGACGATGATGATTATGATCTTGATGGTGCCGGAGCCACTGGAGCTATAATTCCACCACCATTAGCGCCCGAAGCCAAGTTCAACATCACAAGCACCATGATTCAGTTATTGCAACTCAAGGGATTATTTGGTGGACTAGCAGGCGATGATCCGAATATGCATCTCATCAACTTTATATCTACATGCAAGTCTTTTGACAATCCTGGTGTTGGTAATAATGCTATTCGATTACGTCTATTTCCATTGTCTCTGTCTGGGGAGGCAACACTATGGTTAAATGGGCTGACTCCTGATTCAATTACAAATTGGAGGCAATTGAGAGACGCTTTCCTAGAAAGATTCTTTCCGCCATCCAAAAGAGCACAATTGAGAGATGAAATCAACAACTTCCGTCAGCTTCCCACTGAAGCTCTTCATGAAACATGGGAGAGGTTCAAGACAAAGCTAGCGAGATGCCTAAACCATCACATGACTAATGTTCACCTCATAGAGATCTTGTATAGAGACTTGAATTCAATAACTAAAACAGTGGTGGACAACGCAGCTGGAGGATATTTCATGGACCTCACCTTTGGACAAGCAAGCAATATGCTAGATCGTATGATGAAACAAAGTAGAGCTTGGCATACCAGGGATTCTGAGGTAGCAAGCTCCACTTTATCTATTGGCATGACTGTAGATCAAAGAAGAATAGATGAAGAACGTGATCAAGATTTAGCCCAGATGAAAACGCAAGTGGATCTTCTGACAAAGCATTTATTATCAGGGAAGACCGAAAAAGTGAAAGTTGTGGCGCTAAAAGGAAGAAACGAATCTGATTCTGAAGAGGATTTTAACTACTTGAACAATTAGGGGGGTTTCCGTGGGAATGCCCAAGGAAACCAAGGTCGGAACTATTATGATAAATCTGGAAACAAAGACCAAGGTAGTTGGAAGAAAAATAATGAAAAGAGTGGTTTGTACGTTCCCCCTGGTAGACGTGACACCACCACATCTAATTCTGGAAGTATGGAAGACATGATGGCTAAGTTATTGAAAGGAGTGGAAGCAACGAGCGCGGGAGTTACGGAGGCAATTAATGATTTGTCCTCCATGAAGCAATTAGTTGATTCTCATTCCACTTCTATCAAGCGAATAGATCAGCAATTGAGCCAACTTTTAGCAGCATTCAATCAAAGAAAGGTTGGCACCTTACCTAGCAATACTATGCAAAACCCAAGGAATGATGGGTCATGCATGGCCATCACTACCAGAAGTGGTAAGGTGCTGGAAACTTCAGCAAAAAGCAAGCAAGAGGTTGATGAAGTTGCGGACATGGACGACAATGCAAAAGGAGAAGATGCCACAACAACTACTCGCAACGTCAAGGGCGTTACACCTAGTGATGTGCAGCCTGAAAAATTGGAAAAACGGAAGCAAGAGAAGAAGAAAGCCATGGAGAGAACACTTCCATACCCACCACCACCTTTTCCCCAAAGATTGAAGAAAGTGGCGGATGACACGAAGTTCAGCAAATTTATGACTATGTTGAAGCAGCTGACCATTAATGTCCCATTGGTGGAGGCACTTGAATAAATGCTTGGGTATGCAAAGTTGATGAAAGATCTTTTGACTAAGAAGAGGGCAGCCAGTTACGAGCTGAAGGATGATGTCCATCATTATAGTGCAATTGCTACCCGATCGATAGTTCAGAAGAAGGCCGACCCCGGAGCTTTCACCATTCCTTGCACCGTCGGATCTTTGAACTTTGCCAAAGCTTTATGTGACTTAGGATCCAGCATCAACTTGATGACATTATTGATCTACAAGAAGTTGGGGTTAGGAGATCCTACTCCAACCAATATGAGGCTTGTCATGGCGGATAGGTCGGTAAAACGACCTGTTGGTATTCTATGTGATGTCTTGGTGAAGGTTTCTTCATTTATCTTTCCAGCAGACTTTGTCATCTTGGATTGCGAAGCACATTCAGAGGTTCCCATAATCTTGGGACGCCCTTTCCTTTCTACGGGAAGTGTGCTCATAGATTTGAGAGCTAATGAGCTTTCATTCCGAATAAATGACGAAGTGGTTCGTTTTGATGTTTGAAAATCAATGAAGCAACCCAAAGATCTGAGTGTATTTTCTGTGGCTGATGTTGTGTTTGATGATGAGAAAGAACGACTTGAAGAAGAGCAAATTCTTGATGATCCTTTGGAGGTTTTGCTCATGAAAGGAGAGAATGAGGATGCTGAAATTTCTGAAGAAGCTATTTGTGTTGTATAGGGATTAGGAACATATCGTTATACTCCCAAGAAGCTGGATCTTGATCTCAAGAATCGACCCACAGCACCAGCTAAGCCATCTATTGAAGAACCACCCACGTTAGAATTGAAGGAGCTGCCAAGTCATTTGAAGTACGCATTCTTAGGAAGCTGAAACACTCTTCCAGTCATTGTGGCAGTCGATTTGGGTGAGAAACAAGTTGCAACTCTTATTGCTATTTTATGCAAGTATATTAGAGCTATTGGATGGACCATTGCAGATATTATTGGTATTCCACCTGGGATTTGCACTCATAAAATTCAGCTTCAAGAAAAGTGCACACCCACCATTGAACATCAAAGACGTTTAAACCCACCTATGCAAGAAGTGGTGAAGAAGGAGATTATTAAGTGGTTAGACGCAAGAGTTGTGTATCCTATTTCTGATAGTACATGGGTAAGTCCTGTACAATGTGTTCCCAAGAAAGGAGGTATGACGGTGGTCGCAAATGCAAAGAATGAGCTTATTCCACTCAGGCCCGTTACTGGATGGAGAGTATGCATGGACTACCGCAAGCTGAATTCTTGGACACTCAAGGATCACTTCCCCATGCCATTTATGGACCAAATGCTAGATCGATTAGCGGGGAAAGGATGGTTTTGCTTCTTGGATGGTTATTCAGGTTCTAATCAGATTTGTATTGCACCCGAATACCAAGAGAAGACAACATTTACATGCCCATATGGTACATTCGCCTTCAAACGCATGCCATTCGAGTTGTGTAATGCACCAGCAACCTTTCAACGTTGTATGATGTCTATTTTCTCTGATATAGTTGAAGGCACTTTGGAGGTATTTATGGAAGACTTTTCAGTTGTTGGTGAATCTTTTGAAGCGTGTTTGGTAAACTTGAGCATGGCATTGCAAAGAGAGTTCAACCTTGTGCTTAATTAGGAGAAGTGCCACTTCATGGTAAAATAAGGAATCATTCTTGGGCACAAAATCTCTGAAAAAGGAATAGAGGTTGATCACGCAAAAATAGAGGTAATTGAGAAGCTACCGCCTCCAATTTCGGTGAAGGGAGTTTGTAGTTTTCTTGGCCATGCTGGGTTCTATCGTAGATTCATCAAAGACTTCTCCAAAATTTCTAGTCCATTGTGGAAACTATTGGAGAAAGATACGAAGTTTGACTTTAATGACGATTGCTTAAGGGCATTCGAATGCCTTAATGGAAAACTCATTAAAGCCCCTATCATGGTAGCACCAGATTGGACGCTCTCGTTCGAAGTCATGTGTGATGCTAGTGGTGTAGCCGTTGGCGCTGTTCTTGGACAGAGAAAGGAGAAGTTGTTTCATCCTATCTACTATGCAAGTAAGGTCCTGAATGAAGCCCAAAGTAACTACACTGTTACTGAATAAGAGCTACTAGCGGTTGTGTATGCGTTTGAGAAGTTTTGTGCCTATCTATTGGGTAATAAGGTGATCGTTCATACAGACCATGCAGCTCTTAGGTATCTCATGAAAATGAAGGATGCAAAACCAAGGTTAATTAGATGGGTATTTCTGCTGCAAGAGTTCGATTTTGAGGTCAAAGATAGAAGAGGTTGCGAGAACCAAGTGGCTGATCACCTATCTCGACTTGAGAATGAGCATGTGGTGCAACCTGAAATTTAGATTGATGATGCATTCCCGGACGAGGAGATATTCACGACAACAATGGAGAAATTACCATGGTATGCCGACTTTGCAAATTTCGTGGTGAGTAATGTGCTACCTACCAATTTATCTTACCACCAAAAGAGGAAGTTCATGCATGGCGTAAACACTACTATTGGGATGAGCCTTATTTGTTTTGAAGATGCGCGGATGGTATCATTCGACGATGTATATCCTATGAAGAGGTGCCTATTATATTAGAAGCATACCACACTTCGCAAGTTGGAGGACATCATGCAGGTAATCGAACGGCAAGGAAAGTTTTGCAAAGTGGTTATTATTGGCCTTCGATATTCAGAGATGCATACGACTATGTTCGAAGGTGCGACCAATGCCAGCGTCAAGGTGCTATTTCAAAACACCATGAAATGCCCATGTCCAAAATTCTGGAGGTAGAACTCTTTGATGTGTGGGGTATTGATTTCATGGGTCCATTCGTGAATTCGTTCGGAATGAAGTACATCTTGGTTGCTGTGGATTACGTATCAAAATGGGTTGAAGCTGTAGCATTGGCCTTCAACGAAGGAAATCGTGTTGTAGCGTTCTTAAAGAGGAACATCTTCTCTCGCTTTGGAGTACCACGTACTATCATAAGTGATGGAGGATCTCACTTTTGCAACAAGCTATACATATCTGTATTGGCCAAGTATGGAGTCAAGCAACATAAGGTAGCCACGCCTTATCATCCCCAAACTAGTGGACAAGTAGAGGTTTCCAACCGCGAGATCAAGCAAATCCTTGCCAAGACGGTTAATGCGAATAGGAAGGATTGGACTCGAAAGCTAGATGATGCACTATGGGCGTATAGGACTGCATTCAAGACGCCCATTGGTATGTCACCTTATCAACTAGTTTATGGGAAGGCTTGTCATCTAACCATTGAGCTTGAGCACAAGGCATTGTGGGCATTGAAGCAATTGAACTTGAATTGGGATGACGTGAAGAATCTAAGGTTGGAGCAGCTGAACGAACTAGATGAATTCCGTCTCCATGCATATGAAAGATCAGATTTATACAAGGAGCGGATGAAGAAGTATCATGATCAGCGGATTGTTTGACGAAACTTCCAAAAGGGTGATATGGTACTACTCTTCAACTCCAGATTTAAGCTCTTCCCAGGTAAGTTAAAATCTAAGTGGTCTGGTCCATTTAAAGTTATCCAAGTCTACTTGTCTGGAGTAGTCGAATTGGAAGGCAATAAGGGTGTTGTCTTCAAAGTGAATGGCCAACGTGTTATGCCTTATATCAGTCCTCTTGACTCGATGAATGACATGGCCATCACTTATCTCGACGAAGTCTAAGTACTCGAGATTACTACGTTGAGCCACGACAATAAATAAGGCGCTAGATGGGAGGCAACCCATCGTTTTATCGTTTTATCATTTTTTTTTCTTTTGTTTTAGTACTTGTGTTGTTTTTGATAAATGAAAATCCAAAAATAAAAGTCGTGCCATGACCAAAACTAAGTCGCTTGGTAGGAGGCAACCCATCGTACTAATCGTTTTCATTTGTTTTGAGCAAAAATAGGTGCAAGAAGTATCCAACGAGGAGATTGATTTCAATTGACGATTTGGACGCATTGTATGGTAAAGTTGGTAAGTTAGGAATGGTGATGCATAAGGCTATGGATTGAGCCTTTCTCACCCCAAAATAGGCTTCGAGGAAGGCTAGGCCTAGGTAAAACTAGGCCACGAACAATGCTAAACCTATCCTATAGCCTAAGGTCTTGGAATCTAGTGTGCTATACACTATGCGCCGCCTATTCCTAGGTATGCTTTTCACTATGCACCGCCTATGATATGGCATTTGGTCTCAGTATATCATATGTCATAGACTATGCGGCGCATATGTCTACATATGTCATAGACTATGTGGCGCATATGTCTACAAATGCCATAGACTATGCGGCGTATATGTCCCATTATGCTATAGACAATGCGCCGCATATGTCATTGATATTCCGAGCATTATGCGCTGCATATGTGGGATTTTTGTCTCCAAAACCGATTGTAAATGGGTCATAACCCGACCCATACTCTTCCTATATAAAGGGGACTTAGTTTTATAACACAACCACACTAGAAAATAACCTAAAGGCGCCGCATACTCTTCCAAATCTTCTCAAAATTTTCTTCTTTTGCTCTTCCAATTCACAAAACCATGTCCACAAGTTTCAAGAAAGTAAGTACTCCCTTCTTCTTCATTTATTTCACGTAAGTACTACATTGCTATGTCTATTATGAATTGCTAAATCGTATAAGATTGTTGGTGATGTTCATGTGTTTGGAATGTTAATGCAAAATCATGTGAGTGAACATATACGTAGGAAATTCTTGACTTGTTTCCGACTTGAATATGGTTTCAATAGCATTGTTATGATATTTGCGGATTTACTATGGCTATGAATAGTGCTTAAGATAGTTGTTTGGATACTTACATGTTAGAACATCCCGGCCATCGGGATAAGACTTATAGCGCCTACCGACATAGGAGGTTGTGATTATTGAAAGAATAACTATTCCATGTGGTAAACCCTATGTAGTAGTGTTGTTATATCTAACATCAAAGTAGTCCAATGGCTGCAAGTAAGTGATGCATTGCTGATTTTCTTGTTGGAATGGAATCCTAAAACGCATGTTGACGAAATCTGAGTAGTCGACCACTTTCACCTCACTGATTTGTGTTAACAAAAATAAGTGTGGGGTGGTACCCCTACTGCTTGTGTATAGATTGTATCCATCGAGATTGTGCTATCACTAACACTATTTCTAGTCTCAGGTACAATGGCACCTAAAGCGAGGCAAGGCAATGGAAAGGCTACCACTTCCCAAAAGGGCAAAAAGAGAAGTCGAAAAGACCAAGGAGAATCATCCTCAGCACAACTACCCCAGAGAATGTTCGGAATAAAATGGGTTCTAGAGGAAGAAGCTAAAGCATGGTACAGCAGCAACAAAGAAAGAAAATATGTTCATGTCGACTTAATCAACAAGGACACCTTAGCAAAGAAGGAGCCGCGTATGTTGGCAAAAATCATGGCATTGAAGCTGGATTTCATCTTCCGCGACATGGGAGAGTGTAATATTGACTTGACAAGAGAGTTTTATGCCAACTGGTCGCCGAACACAACGGGCAATGAAGTCAAAATTCGGGGCCAAGTGTTACAGCTCAACGCGGATTGGATCAACTCTTTTCTTGGCTTACCTTCGGTCGGCACAGCACCATTCAAAGAGTTGTACAGCAGGACTCCTTATAGAACAATACGACACACACTCTGTGGAAGTAGATCAATGGCAAGATGGGGCAGACATAAAGAAATAGGCCGACACAACACCTTCCCCTATGCTCCACTAAATAGGGAAGCAAGAATCTGGATGCGCATTGTCAACTCATGCCTTATTCTTGGGACTCAATACACCAAGATATCAAGAGATAGAGTGTGTTTGGTTTATGCCTTGATGACGAATGTTCCTGTCAACTTTGGAGCAATCATTCGCTCTACAATGCGAAAATCCAGACTATACAAAAGGTCCCACTTCACTTTCGGCAATCTGTTGACAGCTCTCTTGCGGAATGAGGATATCGAAGAGGAACCAGCTGACCACAAACTCCCACATAACCCATAGAAGGTTGACCTCACAAAGGTCAAGGATGCTGAAACAACGCATGGTGTCAACCTTACTACTGTGGAGAGACATGCTCGTGATGAGAGTTTCTTCCATCATCTTTATGGCATGAAATGATTTACTATGATGAGTGGTGGACGTATTCCAACTGCTGAAGATCTCTAATAGCTGGACCATGACTACCCAATGAACATGCATGCTCGGGAGATGTGTGGAGTGGGCGTATACTTTGAGGAACCTCTAGATGATGATGTGCCGACTGACAATGTTAGACACTTGCCAGACTCTGACGAAGAGGAGAACTCTGACGACGACTCTTATGATGATTCCGACGAAGGGGGTATGACCCCCGACATTGACGAAGGGTCTAACTAACCAGGTTCTTCGCATTTATTTTCCATTGAGGGCAGTGTCCCGATTAAGTGTGGGGTGGCGGTATCGCATACGGTATCGCATGCGGTATCGCATGCTATACTTCTCTGTTTGCACCTATGTTTGTTTGTTTAGTTTGAGTTCGTTTTTTTGGTTTTTTTTTCGTATGACGTTTTCTTTAGTTTTTTTTTAGGAGTCAAATTTTTTCTAGCTTCGCATGATTATTTTGATAGGCAGCATGAGATTATAACAAGAGTATGTGCTACAATTGTGACTATTGAGACGTTTAGGCTCTAGTTGTGACTCATTATGTGAAATTGTGTGTTTCAATTCCTTCACTTGTTGGGTCGAGAGTCTATATTACTTCCAATCAAGTCAACCATGTGCCTTGTGCGTGTGAGATAATAGTATATTCTATGTATGTGGCTGATGCTAGAACTTGCCTGGTATGTATGCAAAGCGACAATAAGGAGTGTAAGTTTAGAATATGATTTAGGCATTTCTTTGGCAACCTATAATTGTTTACCTTCAGTTTTACCTACCCATGGACATCATCCTAGTTAAACCCTTTTGAGCCTTTAGCCTATTTCTTTGACAACCTTGTATGTAAGTCTAATCCATTTTTTTCAAGACCGTATTTTGATCCAAATTCCTAAGTGCTTTAAAGTGCAAAAGTCATGTGACAACATAACAGGAAATTGGGTAAGAATGATGCTTTAAATTGCAAAGGTCCTTGAAAGTGCTACGAAAAAGAAAGTGCTATCATAAGAGGTATGTTGTGAAAAGAAAAAGGAAAAGAAAGCTGAAAAGTGAGTTGGGCTTGAAATTGAAAAACAAAAGAGGAGAACACAGGTGGTAGAAAAGAAGAAGAAAGAATGAAAGGTTGAAAGAAAAAAGTGTCAATGATACAATGTGATGTATTAAAGCGCTTAGGAACTTAGTCACTATTCTTTGCCAAAATAGTCCTACCCGTCCCTTAGCCTAAATTACAACCATTAAAAGACCTACTTGATCCTAGTCTTGACATTCCGACATGCAGTGGAGTACTACATTAAGGGCAAGCCTATGGTCATCAGTTGTTGCATATGAATTCTTTGTGAGAGCGAGAGCAAGGACATTTCTATACCCATGTTTGAAAAATATGATATGCTTGTGAGTGATTATGGGTACTATATTGTGAGACACACATGGTTGATGAGTTTTGGGTAGTTATATATGATTCCTTGTACCTTAACGTTTGCATGACAGTTGATCACCATCACGAGTCAATGCTAGAGGTTAAACTGTTTCTACTTATAATCGGAAAGCTACTCTTTGTTGATAATTGTTGTGCTTGTCTTGATGAGTATTTTGTGTTGTTACTGTAGAAAACCCTAAGTTGATGTTAGAAGGACATGATATTTCATTCGAGGACGAACAAAGCTTCAAGTGTGGGGTGTTGATGATAGGCGAATTTACACGCCTATATCAATATATTTTGCCCATATTTTAGCCTAGTTTTGAGAATAAATTATATATTTCATGCACTTTTAGTCCTTTTTCTTGTAAATGAGCTAACGAACATGATTAGGAAAGTTTCAGGTATAAATGATGCAAAATACAGCATTTTATGGCTTACTTGATGCAAAAGAAAGCTCACAAAGGAAGGGAAGAAAGTTTACACGCCTAAGGACCAAAACTGCTGCATGGAAAATCTGTCCTGGGCCAAAACAACATTTCTGAAAACTTTGGGGACTTACAGACACAAAGCTGGATTTGGACAATGATACATTAACCTAGTACAATTGGGTTATGTATTTCACTAGTTTATTAGGATTATGATAATGTTACCTTAACCTAGTACATTTGGGTTAAGTATCCCATTAGCCTAGTAGGATTTGGTTATCTATTTCATTAGCTTAGTAGGATTAGAATATGGGTATTATAAATACCCTATCATGCTAGAGATTTTTACACATTCAGACATTCAGAAATAAATCATACATTCATCAACTCTTCTAATCTTCCATTAATTCTTCTTCTACTCTTCTATTCATCTATTCCACAACAAGAGAATCGTTACCACGCTAAGGAATCACGCCTCACGCCTATCACTTGATCTACATGCCATTAACCAATATTGTGATATAATAACAATGTCAATCGTGATCTCCTTCGCCTTCATGGGTAACTAAACTTCTTTGTTGGGGTTATGGAAGCCGAATGAGATACTATCTATTGTTGTGAGTTTGTGAGTTCGTGACACGTATATTGCTTATATCATTATTCTGTTCATCTTAATCTACATTCTTTGCGGTTGCAAATGCAAGAATACGCCAGTCTAACATTTAACCTGTTCGAGAAGAAGGTTATTTGTCTGGAAAAGAGATAGTGTCAAGGTAGTAGGACACCCTTTCCTATTAAAAAGATAGTGTCGTAACTGGACTAACCTCTTGGAGAATTCGTACCGTTAGACACGCTTTAAGCTCTAGAGAGTTAAAGTGAAATAGTCCTTGTTGAGGTCGAGAGACGCTTGGATTTACCATCGGCTACAATTCTCTATAAGCAATTGCATGTCAAGACTCTACACACTCTTAGCCAATAGAGACGTATACCTCAGAAGGTGGACATAACCCCAACGCTTCAATTCTCATTGTTTACAACCTACGTAAAAATCTTTCTCTCTTTACTTTGCTATTTTCAGCTTTTGTTTGCATTACTTGCACGACAAGACTTCTCCCTTTTTACGAGACTTGCACCAAAAGTTTAGCAATTTTGCTTACTTGTTGGCCAAGCTATTCCCTGTGGGATCGACACCCAACCCAGGTTGGGTTCTATATTTGCTAACGACCGCTTTACACTCAAACGAGGGACCACCCCTGGAATAGCATATATACATAATATTTATAATACAATGGCCAACTGATCAGTGGTACTAATACAATACATCATATCATCAATTTAAAATACAAACATTCCATTTCTTAATTCAATTAATCTTTGAGATTGGTTATTTTGTGGTCACACTTTATGGAACTTGAAACCATGATACCTCAATATGAAAAACATGTAAATAGGTAATCAATATCATGAAAATGAAGTAGAGAATCATGGATACCTCATTAAACCATTTCGGAGTTAACAATAGTATATGGACATTTTTTTGACTAGCCGGACATCTTAAAAGTGAAAACAAGTTCAATTGGTAGTGTCGAAGATCATATGATGTTATTATGTGTCATATGTCATAGGAAAATGTTGGAAGCTTACTTGAGAGTGCCATGGGTCATTATTCATGTCAAAGATTAGATAGAGTATGTCTTACATACCTTGATATAACCACTACAATACAAGTGACTCCCCGTACTCTTCGAACACTTATCTACAATAAGTCATATGTGGCAAACTAGTATTAGCAACCAAACCTTACCATTTAGGTATTAACTTCACCAAATAATGTCTAGGAAGTAATCCTTTAGCTCATCAATAAGAGTACTACATACATCCTCTTATACTCTTACTACATTCACATATCATGCATTTTCATGAAATATCCCTCAACATCACTCTTAGCCTTTATTTCCCTTCTTTATCACCATCCAATACCAACATGATCACTAGGCATACATAACCACTAATATAATGATATATCACCACAATTCATCCTCCATAATCCAATACAGCAACTTCCATAATTTACTACTAACAATTTATACACAACAATTCATAACTATGTTTCTAGTTATCTTCCAACATCAAGACAATACTCATAATCATTTATCAATACTTATTCATGGATAAGAATCAAGAATAAACAATATTCATACCTTAAAAATGAACTCTTGTATTTAGAATCCTCCTTACATAACCATGGGGTGCTTCTCGAAGCTTTCGAGATGGTGAACACAACTACGGAACCAATTCGAATTTTCTACGGTTGAATCACAAAATATTTGAAGTTGAAATTAGGCTATGGTTTCACCTTCTCTTAATAATTGGATGATATCTGATATATATGAGGCTAAGTGAAGGTTTATAAAGACCAATTTTCGTCCAAGAGGTAATAGAAAATGACCATTTTGCCCTAAAAATTTAAATAAATCCGAATCTGTCCCCAGTGGACAGTTTTGACAGGCTGAAGTAAATCGATCATAACTCTTTCCTCCGGTATTGTATTTGGGTGAAACCAATTGCATTGGAAAAATAGTTCAAAGGAATTTCATTTTCATAGAAAGTATACCACCCAGTTCTTCCTTTACAAGAAGTTATGGTCGTTTAAAGTTGACCCAAAAATCTGTCCCACAATTCTGTTTTTTTTTTTGATAGGCTGTAGTAAAACGGGTATAGCTCCTTACTCAGACGTTGGATTTGGATGAAACTAATATCATCGGAAAGAATACTATCGGATATTTTTGTTGATATATAGCAGCTCACACAGTTCTTTTTGTACAAGGATTTATGATCGTCTAAAGTTGGATTGCCTAGCTGCAGTAATTTTTCTGCAGAATTACTGTTGACAGGCTTCCCGGCCACCGTTTTGAAATTTCGAATGTGCTCGCTTATATGAAATACTCCTCTGTTTTGGGCAAACTTTATATAGTTGGAAAGATTATTCCAATATCTACACATACAACTATTGACGGGATACTTCCGAACACCATAAACTTAATCTAACCCATACGCAAGTCTTTAGGACTCCATATAATCGCGATAAGTGTACGAAAAAATTTACGGGGTGTTACACTATGTGTCTTGAGTTCCACACTCTAGTACCTTCGAGTCTCTTATGTATGCAATAGTGTGTTCCCAACCAGATTTATCTTATGTTGTCAGTGTAGTTAGCAAATATATGGCAAATCCCGGCAAAGAACATTGGAAAGGAGTTCAGTGTATTTTCAGATACTTGCATAGATCTATTGATGTTTTTTTGTAGTTTGGGAAAAACAAAGATAGAGTTATTGGGTAAGTTGATTCTGATTATGAAGGAGTTCATAATAAAAGAAGATCCCTTACAGACTATGTTTTCACCATTGGTGGTTGTGATATTAGTTGGAAAGCTACATTACAGTCTACGATTTCTTTGTCAACTATTGAGACAGAGTACATGGTTATTATCGAGGCTTTCAAGTAATCTATTTGGTTGAAGGGTCAATTTAGTGAACTTAGCAAAGACTTACAAATTATTACAATCTTTTGCGACAGTCAGAGTGTTATCTTCCTTATGAAAGATCAAATATTTCACGAGAGGACAAAGAACATCGATGTTCGATATCATTTTGTGCGTGAAATTATTGCTCATGGTGATATTGTGGTAAGAATCCTGCTGATATGATGACCAAGATACTACTAAGTGCCAAGTTTGAGCATTACTTAGACTTGGTTGGTGTTAGCTGATGAGATGTGACCTTAGGGGCTTTTGTGAAAGAGGTGGAGGGTTTGTCTTGGAATGGATTTAAGTTCTGAATTAGAATTCGTGTCAAGGTGGAGATTGTTAGAGTTGTGACTCGAATTATGTTGAGCCGTCCCTGAAAGTCCTGTGATATGGACCTTTATGTTTTTGGTCCTAGGACTTATTTGTATGCGCGTATCATAGAAGTACAATTAATGGGTTTATTTTGATTATTCAAAAAATTCAGTCTTCTGCATATTGTACTCTTTCTCCATTATAGTGAAATCCCCTCTGCCTCTGGCAATGGTTTTTTCCGTAAGGGTTTCTACGTAAATATTATGTGTTGTTCTTGATTTTTTTCTTTGCACTTTTGGTTTTCATATTCTATCTAAATAATAACAAACTAATTATTGGTGTTTGTCCTGACTTTCTCACCATAATTGAGTTTTCCTTTAGGTACCACAATTGGGTTTTTCTTTTAGGAAAAGGAAAATATATTCTCCATATTTGGCTAATCCTTATTCTTGTAGGAAAAGGTTATAGACTTTATAAATAGAGGCTCCTTTCTTCTAGTTTTGTAGTATCCACAATGTAGTCCTAGGGGTTTGAGAGTTTCATTTTGGGGGAGACATTGTGAGACACAAGTGTTGCAGGATCACTTGTGTGAACCTCTTTCTATTCTGAGTGAATTTTGTGAGGTCGTCTCTCTTGACAGTTTGTGCTCTCTTTTTATAGTGAATTGCTCATCTACTTTTGTAGATGTAGGTCGATTGATCGAACCACGTTAAGTTCTTGTTTCTCTTTTGGTGTATTTCTTGTTTATCTTTTTATGTGGAGTTTTTCAAGGATTGCTTTCCTAGCCTTTGCATGAAACCTAATTATTTGATCCTAAAAAGTTGTACCAGAGCGAGATTAAAATTGGGGGTTCATCTTGGCAGATTCAGTTCTAGTCGCAACCTATTTGACGATAATTAAGATTTTAGTTTGAGAAATTATATCAGAGTGTTAATCTGTGTAGAGGCAAGATTTAATGAGGGAGATTTTAGAGATAGAGATTGAACTTCTTGAATACTAGATGAAGAAGGTGGAGCAAATTTATTTTATCAGAAATCCAAGCCAAAGAAGAGAATAGTTGGTGTTTGTCCTGACTTTCTTGCCATAATTGGGTTTTCCTTTAGGTACCATAATTGGGTTTTCCTTTTAGGAAAAGGAAAACATATTCTTCATATTAGGCTAATCGTTATTCTTGTAGGAAAAGGTTATAGACTCTATAAATAGAGGCTCCTTTTCTTCTAGTTTAGTAGCATCCACAATGTATTCCTTGGGGTTTGAGAGTTTCGTTTGGGGGGAGATTTTGTGAGACACAAGTGTTGCGGGATCACTTCTGTGAACCTCTTTATTATTATGAGTGAATTTTGTGAGGTTGTCTCTCTTGACAATTTGTGCTCTCTTTTATATAGTGAACTGCTCATCTCCTTTTATGGATGTAGGTCGATTGACCGAACCACATTAAATTCTTGTGTCTCTTTTGGTGTATCTCTCATTTATCTTTTTATGTGGCGTCTTTCGAGGTTTGCTTTGGTAGCTTCCGCATGACACTTAATTATTTCGATCCTAACAATTTTTAAATCGTGGAATGCTATAATTTCCTACATTACATTCACGAAAGTTCATTGTGATCAATCCAAAGCTCTAGGATGTAAAAACTTTTGTTACTGAGATACACTTGCGAGTTCGAATTTATATATGTGGACAATATTATTACAATTATTAGAGAAAAACAACCATTTTTTCTGATTGGATTCCAAAGAACACATTTGTTAGGCTCAAATAATGGCTTGGCACTATTGAAGAAACCTAAGGCTTATAAGAATTTGTTCGGCTGAATGCATCATCTAGACAACAACACATTCTTGATTGCCCATACATGAAACCTCATGAATACATATTTCCACATGCTTGTGGGTTATGTTATGATTCTTCCGACGATGATAACAAAATTGTGTATTGATCTATATCTTGTTTTATATTGTGTACTCTATGAGTAGGGGTTCTTGGACAAAGAAGAAACTGCAACCTGCCCCTCGGTATCACAACAACGTCTCCTTGGCAAGTTCACTTGTGTGCAGTCAGGGAATTAGCATTGAAGGTTATGTATACTGGTCTCTGAATGAAAAACTTGATCATTATGTACGTAAAAATTCTACAAACATATACTTGATGTGAAGTCGGACGAACTGAAGGAATTTCCGACAGTAACTTGTTTGATTTGTCTACTCTGATAGATATCATTAGTGCATATGGAGGTGACAGTCATTTTAAGGAATTGGACATATGGATCATGAAACAAGTTAATAGGAAATGGTTCATGAAAATTTAATTGCAAGCATTTTCTCAAAAATTATAAGCATTTGTGCCCCAAGGAATATGGTGAAGCTATCTTTAATAGAGTCAACATTATTGAGTCCATTGCATTTTGAGCCCTAATGTGTGCTCTCTTTTTAACTTAAACCCTATCTTTTTTTTTTAATAATTACACCCTAATCTCTTTATTTCCTTACAAAACAGTAAAACCATTGTTATAATAATTTTTTCATGAGGGTAAAATAGGAATAACAATAATAATGATTTTATATTTAGAGAGAGATCTCCAAACAAAAAACAAGTAGCTACCACAATTAAACAAATATTATTGACGGATACAGATGATTAAAGTACCAAAAAATCCACAGTCAAATATGAGAATGGTAACTTCATAATCATATGCATTTGCTTCTAGAAATTGTTGTGTACAAGTGCAAATGCACGTGAAACTTACTCTTGAAGTCACTTGGAAGTACAATATATATAATACATGAAAGTAAAATATATATATAATACATTTCTATGACTAAAGAGCTCCAACTTAAACATCCAAAACTTATTGCAAGATTTAATATCAATTCAGCGCGAGCAATATGTTCTGTAATAGCCATGCTGAAAGTGAGGCCTGGTGATTCAATCCCAAAATGGTTAACTAACTCAATATACAATGAGTTTCCTCTCCTTGCAAAACGTGCATTTGAGGGACTGTCAGATTTAGCAGGCAGAACTACAACTTAGATATAACTGAAAACTGATTCCAACAATTCTTGTCAAAGTTTGAAGAAAGACCCGATGAGAGTACTTTCTATAACTTGGTCACAGGGAAACACCTGAACCGTTAATATTGTAGCGATTACTGATCAGTTAATCACATGTGATCAGGGTAGCACAATACAACGATGAAATAGATCTACTAGAACTTAAGGGACCATTCCGGATGAAACTTAGAATAAGTTCGATGTGTTACCTGAACAACAAAATCAGTAGAACCCTCTTCTGGACCAAAAAGCTTTGGTCTGATGCCTGCATAGCCTGGATCCAAAGATCCATCCTTCAGACCAGGGTAGTATTTTCTTATCTCTAGGTAGAATTGATTTGCACGATCTTCATGCACAAAGTAATCGAACATAGAATATCATAAGCATATCATATCAGAGATTAGAATTCTTCTACTCCTATTAGTCTTGTAATGGAAGAAGAGTAACTATTTCCAGCTTTAAGCAAATCTTTGGACTATCCTGAGATTCCATTTTCCATTTTAAGTGGAAATAATGTAATGGGTTGAAATACTCAAAAGGAGAAGATGCTTTCAAACCTTTCAATATGCAAATTCTTACATTATCTGTCTAAACATTCATCACCTAAAATTTCTTGAAACAGAAAGGAATGCACAAACTTTTGGGCTTCAGTTGGTGCAAACAATGATTAAATGTCAATTCAATAGCTTGATGTCAATCAGCAGAGATAATAACAAGGACATAACAGACAAATTCAAAATTTCTAGTGTCTGCAGTAACGTTTTGATACTGACATAAATGTAATCTATTTATCCTATACAAAAGAATTTGAATTGTTTGATGTTTCGACATATATAAGAATCTTTTTTTATAGTTTATTACTCTTGTTATAGTGAGGAAAACTGATATGTTTCTTCATATGAAAGAAAAAGAGGAGCACAAATAGGTAAAAGTTGTTACACAAAAACAAAAATAAAAAATATAGGGAGCAGGGAAAGAAGCATATCATCCCAAATTTTTACCTTTCAATTTCTCCTTCTTCAATCGATCTTGCAATTTCTTTTTATTTTCATCCATTGATATTTACTCTTTTTGTAATTTATCTTCAAAATATGAATTGCCACTTTGTTTACAGTTGGAGAGTTTAACCTAGTTACTGATGAAAAAGTGAATGGCAGGAAGGATTTATTTCATCTAACCTCCTACACTAAAAATTGAATAATCTTTTTTAAAATATTGTTATTCCTAGTTTGCCCTCATGAAAAATGATTAAAAAGGTGATTTTAGTATTTTGTAAGGAAATAAAGAGATTGGAGTGTAAATTATAAAAAAAATAGGATAGAGTGTAAGTTAAAAAAAAAAAAAAAGAAACACACATTAGGATGCAAAACGCAACGGACTCCGACAATATGTATATAATTTATCCTAAGTACCAACAAACTTTTGGGGCAACTTATAATTCAAATCTTAAATACTATGTGTTTTCTCTTGGAGATAACACATGTTTGGATAGCTTTTATTTCCCAAGTCTTAAGGTCATACGCAAGAGCAAGCAATACAGTACTCCATCGAAACAAAGGTTATATATTTTAGAAGACACATGAGATATCTGTCGAGAAATGACAAATTTGTCAAATTCTATCTTATGCACTGATGTGTAATCCTTGGAAATGATGACTGTTATTACTGTTGGTGTCACCGAAGATGGAGTTGGGTGGTTGAAGTATGGTAGGGATGGTGCTGGTGCTGTGGGTATTAGTTTTTTTATGGCGGTAGTAAGGGTGAATCATGACATAGCTAATGCGGAGCATGGTGAAGTGATCAATGGGGATAGAATTAGAGGGAATTAATTATTGTTGTTGTTGACTAGTTCTTCAATAATCAGTCACTGCAAAATCTGTTCTTTATGGTCCATGTTTTTTAGCCATAGAGGTCCTATTTTTTTAGTCTTAGTGGAGTTATGTTTTACTTGGTCAATTTTTTTTAATTTTCTGTTTTCCAGTAGGGGGAATGTTGATTTTTATGTCATGTTACACCACTAGTTGTTAGTTCCTATATTTTAGCTCAAGTTGTTGAGTCGTAAGCCTATAAAAGGGCAGTAGATCTCTTATTTTTTCTGTAGTTGAATGGAGAATTAAAAGCAACATTTTTCTTTCTCACTTTGCCTACTTTCTTTTCTAACAATTTTGGTATCAGAGCAGCCAGGTTTCTGCACCTGGGAGTGAGAGAGAGAGGGTGAGAAAGAGAGATTTAAAAGCGTAAAAGGGAAATCGATCATCTGAAAAAATGGCAGTAAACACCAATTCAAATTCTCAACCTCTTCCAATCATTAAAGGGGTAAATTATTAGTTTTGGGGTCTTAAGATGAAGACTCTTTTTAAGTCTCAAGAGCTATGAGACTTGGTGGAGAATGGATTTCCAGACCCGAAGGCCATGCATAACAGCTTCGGGAAAACAGTAGGAAGGAGTCGTAGGCGTTGTTCTTGTTTCAACAAGCCCTTCATGATGATATCTTTCCCAGAATTTCAGCAGTAGAGACATCCAATGAAGCTTGGGAAATTTTGCAGCAGGAGTATATGGGAGATAAGAAGGTAATTGTAGTTAAATTGCAAACTCTACGTCGTGATTTTGAAACTTTAAGCATGAAAAAGGGTGAATCTGTGCAAGATTATATGTCTTGAGTCTCTGCAATTGTTAATCTAATAAAGTCTTATGGAGAAAAAATTACGGATGAAACTGTTGTAGAAAAGATTTTGAGGCCTTTAACCAGTAAGTTTGAGCATGTGGTTACTATTATCGAATAATCCAAGAACTTATCTGACTATACGTTTGATGAATTAATGGGTTCTTTCTTAGTTCGTGAAGTTAGGCTAAACAGGTCTTATGAGAAGTTTGAAGAAAAAACAATCCAGGTGAAAGAGGAGTCTTCCTTCTCCAAAGAAAAATCCTCAAATTTTACTAGTAGAGGTAGAAGAAGAGGCGGATTTCGTGGCCGAGGTCGAGGCCACGAAAGAGGTAGAGGACAATTTAATGGTTATGTCAACCCAAGAGTGACTTGGAATGCTGGTATTACAAGATGTTCGGCCACACTGAAGCATATTGTTCGACCAAACAAAGAGATAAATAGAAGCATGTCAATCTCTCTGAGAAAGTTGAGGATGAAAGTAAGTTGTTCATGGCTCATTCTCCAATTACTGACAATTTCTATGGTGTTTTGATTATTGATAGTGGATGCTCAAATCATATGTCTGGTACAAAGTCACTATTTAGGGATCTTGATGAGTCGAGAAAAAGTGAAGTTCGACTTAGAGATGACAAACAAGTACGAGTAGAAGGCAGGGGTACCATAACCATCAAAACAACGCAGGGTAAATCTAAACTCATCTGTCATGTGAAATTTGTTCCTAGTTTGGGTTACAATTTGTTAAGTGTTGGACAATTGATGGTTAATGGTTACTCTGTTCTATTTGATAATGATTCATGCATTTTTAGTGATAAGAAATCTGTTCAAACTGTTGCATTTGTTCCTATGACTCAGAACAATATGTTTCCCCTCAATGTTTCAAATTTTGTTAAAAATGTGGTAGTTGCAAAAGGTGTTAATGAAACTCAACTTTGGCATCTTCGGTATGGTCATTTGAACATTAATGAGTTGAAATTGTTGACTAGAAATAACATGGTGGTTGGTTTACCAAAACTAGTTGATCTTGAGTTATGTGAAGGGTGCATATTTGGAAAACAAAGGAGAAAATCTTTTCCCATAGGAAAATCTTAGAGGGCTAGTAGTTGTCTTGAGCTTGTGCACGCTGACTTGGGTGGGCCGATAAAAACAGAGTCATTGGGTGGGAGTCGGTATTTTCTTCTGTTTACTGATGACTGCAGTCGTATGAGCTGGGCTTGTTTCCTAAAGTTCAAATATGAAGCATTTGAGAATTTCAAAAAATCCAAGGCCCTCGTGGAGAAGCAATCAGGCTACAACATAAAATCTCTTCGCACAGATAGTGGTGGTGAATTTTTATCTGACAATTTAATTTATTTTTTGATGAGAATGGAATTCATAGGGATCTTACAGCACCGTACTAGCCACAGCAAAATAGAGTCGCTGAGCGAAAAAATTGCACAGTGGTTGAGATGGCCAGAAGCCTACTTAATGCAAGGGGACTTCCAGTTCACTTTTGGGGAGAAACAGTGGTTGCAGCTATGTACCTCCTAAATATCTCTCCAACAAAAGCTGTTTTAGACCGAACTCCATATGAAGCATGGACGGGATGGAAACCACGAGTAAACCACTTGAAAGTCTTTGGTTGTATAGCTTATGGTTTGGTAAATATACGTTCTAAACTAGATGAAAAATTAGAGAAATACATTTTCATTGGTTAAAGTCCTCAATCCAAAGCATATAGACTATATAATCCTACTAGTGGCAAAGTGATTATCAACAGAAATGTTGTTTTTCAGGAAGAAGCAGCTTGGGAGTGAGATGGCGAAAAAGAAGATTTTGGCATCCATATTCTGGTCCAATCAGAAGCAGAGCATACTATGGTTCTTGAATCTTAAGGTTATGATCCTTCCTCTCCTTCCAACAGTGATACAAATCATTCTTCTTATGGTAGTAGCAGCAACAATGCTATTCCAACGAGCTCCCACTTTCCATATTCAGCGTCATCTAGCGAAACACCACTAATAAAGTTTCGGTTGCTGGAAGATATTTATGCATCTTGTAGTTTTTCCTTGTTAGATGCTGAACTAACATGTTATGAAGAAGTTGCAAAGCAACCTGAGTTGTAGAATGCAATGATTGAAGAAATCCAGTCTATTGAGAAAAACCAAACCTAGGAGTTAGTTGATTTTTCCTGAAGGAAAGAATGTTATCGGGCTAAAATGGATTTTCAAAGTGAAATACAATGCTGATGGAAGTGTGAAAAGGCATAAAGCTCGACTTATTGCAAAATGATATTGCCAGAAACAAGGCATTGACTTTGAAGTGACATTTTCACCGGTAGCTCACTTTGAAACAGTTAGAACTACTCTAGCCTTGGCTGCTCAACTTGGCTGGTCTGTGTACCAGTTTGATGTTAAGTCTGTCTTCCTAAATGGAGACTTATAGCATGCTCAACTTGGCTGACCTGTGTACCAGTTTGATGTTAAGTCTGTCTTCCTAAATGGAGACTTATATGAAGAAGTATACGTCTCTCAACCTGAAGGCTTCATCTCTAGTGAAGGAAAGAGCAAAGTATATAGACTGAAGAAGGCATTGTATGGTCTAAATCAACCTCCATAGGCATGGTATAGCAAAATTGATACCTTTTTTCAAGAGCAGCAGTTCAAAAAAAGTGATAATGAACCCACACTTTATGTGAAGAAGCGAGGTAATGGTGACTTTCTAGTTGTTTGTCTTTATGTTGATGATATTATATATATGGGCTCTTGTGAATCTATTGTTTCTAAATTTAAGAGTTGTATGATGTGTAAATTTGAAATATCCGACTTGGGTATGGTGCATTATTTTCTTGGGCTTAAGGTGAGACAAGGTTCGGATGGAATCTTTATTTCGCAAAGAAAATATTCCACTGAAGTTTTACAGAAGTTCAACATGCTGAATTGTAATCCATCTCCCACGCCATGAATATGAATGAGAAACTTGTACTTGATGATTGTACAGGCGCAACAAATGCTTCTTATGTTAGAATCTTGGATAGTGGTCTAAACTACTTATCACACACAAGGCCCGATATCGTATTCTCTGTCAGTTTGATTTCAAGGTTCATGCATAGTCCTTCGAAGCAACACTTGGGTGCAGCCAAAAGGATCTTGCGATATATTGCTGGCACAATAAGTTACGGAATTTGGTATTCAAAAGTATCAGATTTCAGATTAATTGGTTTTACTGATAGTGATTGGGCTGGTAGCTTGGAAAATCACAAGAGCACATCTGGGAATTTCTTTAGTTTTGGTTTTGGAGCAATCTCATGGAGTTCAAGGAAACAAGATACAATCACCTTGTCATCTACGGAAGCAGAATACATATCACCTTGTCATCTACGGAAGCAGAATACATGGCTGCAACTTCTGTCGGTTGCTAAGCTATCTGGTTAAGAAAATTGTTAGTGGATCTTCAACAAGAGCAGATTGGTCCAACTGAAATATGGTGTGACAACAAGGGGACAATTTCTATGACAAAAAATCCTGCATTTTGTAGTAGGGCGAAGCACATCGACATCCGCTATCACTTCATTCGCGATCTAGTTACTGGTGGAATAATCTCCTTGAAATTTTGTGGCAAAAATGATCAGGTTGCTGATGTTCTTACAAAATCGCTTCCGCGCAACAAGCATGACTTCTTCAGGCTACAAATGGGAGTATGTGATTTTGAAGAAAGGGGGAGTGTTGACTAGTTCCTCAATAACCAGTCACTGCAAAATCTGTTCTTTATGGTCCTTGTTTTTTAGTCTTAGAGGTCCTGTATTTTAGTTTTAGTGGAGTTATGTTTTACTTGGTCAATGCTTTTTAATTTTTTGTTTTCCAGTAGTGGGAATTTTGGTGTTTATGTCATGTTACACCACTAGTTGTTAGTTCCTATATTTTAGTTTAAGTTGTTGAGTTGTAAGCCTATGAAAGGGCAGTAGATCTCTTATGTTTTCTGCAGTTGAATGAAGGAGTAAAAGCAACGTTTTTCTTTCTCACTTTGCCTACTTTCTTTTCTAATATTTGTTACATTTCTTGAACACTAATTTCTTTTTGCGGTTTTTATGGAAAAATATATTAATTGAATTCTGGAAGAATTTAAGCGTGAGAATATTAAGTTCTTGATATTTATAGAAGACTTTCTTTCTTTTAGCTTATTCTACTCTTTTTGGGGGGTCTATGCATTCAGTATTTTTTCCCCTTCTTTTCTGTCTGTTTATTTAGAGTTTTATCAAAATTTTGGATGCTTTTTATTTATTTCAAATGTTTAACTCACAATCCCTATAGAAAATTTTCATAAAAGCCATCCCTTTTAACCTATAGGGTCATAACTCTTGAGTCGATTAGTCTTGCTCGCTGTTGTCATCAATAAAGACTTTAAGCAAATGCAAGGGTCTCCCGAGGCGAAAATGACAGCAAAGATATAACACGTCAGATATTCAATCAAAATATTGTTGGACTCGTCTCTCAAGATTTTCACACTTCTGAGTTGTCAGTTAGAATGTCACTACTAAGTAACGACAAGCCAATTCCGTCTAAATAGTCATCCAGGCAAGCAAAACCATTTTTGTCAAGGTCTATATTGTATCAACAAGTCTTTTTTTTTTAAAAAAAAAAGAAAAACTAAAATACAAGACATATTAAAATCTTCCCTATTTTGAACCAACCTTTCACACCCAAAATCTCTGCTTTCTTAGTCCTTGTCTACACAGTACGAGGATGAAACAGATGCAAATTGTGAACAATAAATAAAGAGGATACATATAGCTGAACCAACTAGTTTGGAATTCAGGCAAATTTGTTGTTGTACTCTTATATCATGATATCTAACAGAAGGAAAATGCATTTATTTTAGCTACCAAAAGATTTGGGTTTTCCAAGACACGATATTTTTTGGACTTGATCATATGAAAGCAAGAAAACTAAAATTCATCCCCATTTCCAAATAAACTTTCCAAACCCAAAATTTCTTCCTCACATTGCTCTTCTACATTTGGAATGAAATGGATCCAAATTCCTCACTGTGCTTTCCTGGAGTATTCTTCAATGGAACAGTAATAAAATATATAGCTAAGGCTAGCACTAACAGGGCTAATCCTCACATGGTGAGCCAAGAGGTCTTTGACTACACAAGGGCCTATCAATGGTGTTACAACTCATACAAGTGTGGAGAGAAGTGATGTCCTGGCCATCGGCGTAGGTTTAAGCAACAAATTGCATCATTGGTGAAAATGTGGAGATGATACAGAACAAGTAGGATGTGAAATTTTTCCCATACGCAAACGCTTTAACTCTTTCCCATGAGAGAAGTATTCATATCATTTCAATATAATGAAATTACATAATTGACCAACAGGACAAAATTTAGAACTTAGATATGTTGCCCATTCTAACTCTTGCCTATAAAACAAATGTTTATAATATTTTTAGACAATGAACTTGATTAATTAACTAGAAATTCTACCTTATAGACAAAAGTTAGAGCTTAGATATGTTACTCGTAAGACAAACTTTCATGATATTTCAAGAGGATAAACCTACACGATTGACCAAAAAATTCTGACTTTTTGAAAACGTTAAAACAGGAACGAAAAAATCATCAAGACCACACACTTTGGGACAAAAATTCAAAATCGAGTATTTGGGGATAAAAATTTCAAACCGGTCACTTTGAGGAGTACTAGGCATAATTTCCTCGAGTGAAAAAGAAAAAAAAAAAGCAGCAATTTGGGACCAATTCGGGGCGAGACAAACTAAAAGTGCTTGGAAGCATATTGAACAATTATCGTAACATAGTGCAATCTTTGGGATATAAGAAAATTTATAATTATTAAAATTCTTTTTTTAAAATAATTTTTAAAAATTTTGATAAATTTCTTATGTGATTTCGTTACAGGAATCATGATTTTATTAAAATAAATAAAGTATTCACGAAGAAATTCACAGAATATTACTGAGATTAAAGTTCTGATTTTGAAGTGATATAATAAAACATAGTAACTTTTAATTGAATACAATCTATGATAAAAATTATGATTCTGATTCTTAGAATATAGGGGTATTGATTTAATTTTGTATTGTTCAGTTTGGAAAAATGTCATTCAAATTGAATATCAAAATTTTGTTTAATACAATATTTTTTGTTGATTACTTTCCAGCAAGTTTCACTAATTCAACTACTATTATATAAGAGTAAACTTGTAGTGATAACAATTATATTTTTCGCTTCTAAAATACTTTTTATTTAAATTGATAAATCAAATAAATAAAACAAATAAACATTCTCCATATATTAAACCATAGCAATTAACCTGCCCTATTGTATTAACTAATTTAAGAAGCATAGTGTGTTTGTGAATATGAAATTTCAAACTCTTCATTAAGGTGAGTGGAGTCCCGGTGGCACATATCAGAGCAATTAAGGACATGTATGATGGAGCTAAAACCTAGGTGAGGACGGCGGGAGGAGACTCAGAGCATTTCAGTGTCTAGACAGGATTGCATCAGGGATCTACTCTTAGTCCCTTTTTGTTTGCTTTGGTGATGGATGTGTTGACGCGGCGTATTCAAGGAAAGGTGCGTTGGTGTATGCTTTTTGCAAATGATGTAGTTTTGATTGATGAGACGCGGAGGGGTGTGAATGATAAATTAGAGGTGTGGAGACAAACTCTTGAGTCTAAAGGGTGCAGGAGTAGGAGCAAGACAGAGTATTTGGAATGCAAGTTTAATGACGTGAGGCTGGAGAATGAGGTGGTAGTGAAGTTGGAATCACAGGTGGTATGTAAGAGGGATAGTTTCAAGTATCTCGGGTCCATGATTCAGGGTAACGGTGAGATTGACGAGGATTTCTCACACCGTATTGGGGCGGGATGGATGAAGTGAAAGCTCGCTTAGGGGGTGTTGTGTGATAAGAAGGTGCCTCCCAAGCTTAAAGGCAAATTCTACAGGGTGACAGTCCATCCGGTCATGTTGTATGGAGCGGAGTGTTGGCCAGTTAAGGACTCCCATATTCAAAAAATGAAGGTGGCAGAAATTCAGATGTTGCACTGGATGTGTAGGTTGACTAGGGGGATAGAGTTCGGAATAAGACTATCAGGGATAACGTTGGTGTGACTCTAGTGGAGAATAAGATGCGGGAAGTCCGATTGAGATGGTTCGGACACGTGATGAGGAGGGGAATGGATGCCCCGGTTCGTAGGTGTGAGAGGCTATCTTTTGATGGTTTTAGGCGGGGTAGGGGTAGACCAAAGAAGTACTGGGGAGAGGTGATTAGGTGGGACATGGAGCAATTACAGCTCACTGAGGACATGAACCTACATAGAAAGTTCTAGAGGACGTGAATTAGGGCAGAAGGCTAGGGTCAGTTTGGGTCGCTAGTGTAGGAAATTACTTGGTAGGGGTATTATTCTTGTTATGATACCTTGTTTCATGCTTTATTATGAATCTGTTTACTTTTCTCTGTTTTCTATTACTTGTGGATGTCGTATTTATGTTATGTCATCTTATTTCATGCTTTACTATGTATTTGTGTAGTATTCTGTATCTCGAGCCGGGGGTCTATCGGAAACATCCTTTCTACTTCTTTAGAGGTAGAGGTATGGACTGCGTATATCTTACCCTCCCTAGATCCCACTATGTAGGAATACACTGGGTTTATTGTTGTTGTTGTTACTTTTATCCTCTTAGTACAAACAAGAAAAACTTACTAAATTTCCATTATGGAATTACTTTTCTACCTTAAGGTAAGAGAATTAAATATTTTGCATGACTCCAGATGATATAAATATATATTGCAGTTAACCCTGACAAAATGTCATTTGTTCTTGCACCGTCAAACTTGACCTCAATTCATTTTCTTCATCGCTCTTCAATAATGATGTCAAAAATGAAATCACAAAAAACAATCGAGGAAAGTCGTTCTCAAGAGGATACACATGTTCTTCCATCTAATATCATTTTCAACATCCTCATAAAGGTAAAAACTACATCTTTGATACACTTTAAGATTGTTTCAAAATCATGGAATGCTATGATTTTCTACATTACTTTCACGAAAGCCCACTGTGATCGATCTAAAGAGATAGGATGTGAAAAGAAAGTGTCACAAAAAAATATGGGAGAGCTTGAATTTTTATATTTAAACAACCTCAATGACTTTATCATAGATAAATGACAATTCCCGCATAAAGAATTCATAGGTGCTCAAATCATGTGCTAATATGATGGCTTAGTATTATAGAAAAAATCTAAGGCTTATAAGAAGTTCGTTTTGTGGAATCCACCATCCAGACACCACCACATTCTTGAGTGTCCATATATGAAACCTAAAGAATACACATTTGCTTATGCTTATGGCTTAACAGTGATAGAATCATAACACATACCATAAGCACAAGAAAATATGTGTTCATGAGATTTCATATATGGACACTCAAGAATGTAGTATTGTCCAGATTATGGATTCCTCAAAACAAATTTATTATAAGCCTTAGGTTTCTTCAATATTACCAAACCATTATATGAGCATAAGACATGAGCACTTAGAAATTCTTTGAGAGGAAATTATTGTTTATCTATGATAACTTCATTAAAATTGTTTAATGTATAAATTCTAATTCGTCAATATTTCTTTTAACAAAAGTTTTTCACTTCCTAACGCTTTGGATTCATCACAATGAGCTTTTGTAAAAATAACCTCGGAAATCATATCATTCCATGATTTTGAAACACATTTAAAGTGTCACAAAGATATAGCATTTACTTTATAAGGATAGTGAAAATGATATCATCAGGAAGAACAGATCTATCATATCTTTGATACCGTTCCCCTTATTATCTTTTGTAATTTTGCTTTTGACATCATAATTAAAGAGCAGAGAGTGGCTCGGGATCAAATACTGGAGCGCAAAAACAAATATCATTCTATTAGGGTTTATTGTAACATATATTTGTATCATTGGTCGTTGGCAAGATATTTATAAATGGTCAACATAATTAGACTCTTACCTTAATGTAGAATAGTAAGTCCATAAATTTTCCTGCGACTACTTTATTTGTATATGGTTCTCAAGTTGTATTCAACAAATTTTGCCGCGAGTACTTTATTCATTATAATTAATTCATAATTACCTTTAACCAAATAACATAAGAAATTTAGGGAAATTTTATTTTAAAAAATAGAAACAAAGAGACTTTTAACTAGCTAAATTTAATAATTAGTATAATACTTTCTCACACTTTTAATTTCTATTTTGAAAAATAGAATTCTAAACTTATGCCACAAATGAACGTCTAGAAAGTTGGGACTCATGAGCTCTCCTATGTGATCTGCACACATAATGTTAGATCGAGGCATGTTCAATACTCATTCAAAGGAAAAGTACTATAAATTTCCTTATGTCCAGAAGGCTGCTCTATGTTGGATGATAACTGTCCAATATGCGTCAATGTATTTTTAGTGTGACTCACCCCAAATTGGCTCCAAAATATCTAAATAACTTTATTTTAATTTCTCACTCTATATCCCACATGAAAATTAGAGACCGATTAAATTAAATTCAAGCTGAGAATCCCCACATTCGGGAGATGATATACCTTCCCACAAAGGTCATAGTTTTGAGAAGACACTTATGCTATTGACAAAGCAATGACAAATCTGTTAAATTTAATCATATTCATTGATGTGTAGTCATTGGAAATGATGGTCGTTATTACTATTGGTGAAACCAAAGATAGAGTTGGGTGGTTTGAGTATGGTCGTGGGGGTGTTTGTGTCGATATAGAGGGTAACCTTTTTAAGCTGTTTCTGCAATAATGATTGCGACAGTAAGAGTGGATCACGACATAGCAAATGCAGAGCATGGTGAAACGATCAATGAGGCTGGAATCAGAGGGAATTGATTGTTGTTGTTACATTTCTTGAACACTCGTCTCTTTTTGTAGTTTCTATGGAAAATTTTGCCAAATGAATTCTAGAAGAATTTGAGCATATGAGTATTAAGGTGCATACAGATATTCATAGATGACTTTTCTTTCTTTTAGCTTATTCTACCTTTTTCGGGTTATGCATTCAGTGTTTTTTTTTTCCTTTGCTTCTGCTGATTTACAGTTTTAGTAAACTTTAGATGCTTTTTAATTATTTCAACCGATCTTTTGGTTGTCTTGTTTCCTGTATTACCTAGCAGTGTGTTATCCCATTTTATTGTATGATTTTATGTTTTATTTGTTTGTTATACAGTTATAAGTCATGAGTCAGGGGTCTATTGGAAACTAACGCTCTACTTCATCTGAGGTAGTGGTATGGACTGCGTACACATTACCGTCCCCAGACCCCACTTTGTGGGAATACACTGGGTATGATGTTGTTGTATAATAAATAATTGTAAAAAAAATCATCCCTTTTAACCTATAGGGTTATCACTCTTGTGTAAGATAATGTAAGGGTATTTCGAGGCCAAAAAGATAACAAAGAGCCAAAGATATAGCATGTCAGATATTAAGTCAAATATTGTTGGACCCTTGTTTCTATAGATTTTCACACACTTCATTGACTGTTAGACCATAGCTTTGATGTTAATCAAGAGTCCCCAATGATAATTGAAAAGACAAGCTAAGGCACTCAAACAAACCACCTCTTAGACATCTTGTTCTTTCAAGGTTCATGTATTGGATCTGTCGCATCCTCCTTGTTCTCTATCATCTACCCAGTTTCACAAATGATGCAATTCAGTTGCTTAAACTACACTAACAGCAAGGACTTCACTTTTCTGAACATTTGTAACACAGCTGGTTGGTCATTCTATACTCAAAGACGTCTTAGCTCATCCTAGGAGGATTAGCCTGCAAGTTCTGGCCTTAGTTGTATATGGTATTACTATTCCATTGACTTTAGGACTGAATGGGCTGGTAATAGGCTTAACATCCCTAGCACTCCTCTTCCCCATTTTCTCCACAGCCCCTAAGGCCTTTTGCTGCATTCCGACAATTTTAATAGCAGCCTTCAAGGTTTGAGGATTGAAGCTCATAAACATTGTCATTTAGATCAAAGATATTATAGCTAATACCTACTGGGATCTCACTCATAAAGAGGAGAAGTAATGGATCGACGAAGGAGAAAATTATATATCATATTTTAGTTTGACAAGTTATAGTTCACTTGTGATTCATGTTAGCTTTACATCTTATAGTCTAATTTGTTTTCGAGATTGTAGAGTCAAGTTAGGACATTATATATAAGAGTCTTAATTCAATCATTAGACTTTATTTTTGTTCCTTTAGTGTGATGACATTATTTGATTGCAAATATTTAGAAAACTAGATAGTAGGTATCTCGCGTAGTAGATTTACATTAATTAGTCAAGTGTCATGCGTTTAATCCTCCTAGATAGAAATAAAATGAATTCCTACTAGAGTATCAACTGTTAGTCATAGACAAATCAAAGCCAAACATAACTTACAACAGAATCCATCCTTCGCCAGAGAAAAGGAAATTTAGGAATGAAGCATTTCCCATTCCCTCCTTCAAGCGATGAGCACGAACTTGGCCCTCAAGATCACTAGCCTGTACGTATAATAGTAAAAGAATAATGTTAAGACTAGTGTTTTTCCAAGACTTCATTTGGATAAATAATATATATATATATATATATTTACCTTACGGATTTAGGATTTCCAAGATTGTGCGAAAGGCTGAATTTTTTCAGCTTGTCATCAAAAGGAAGCAAATTCATTCAATCTTGAGAATAAATTTTTCTCTTCTGCAATTGTTGTTCTTCATTTTCCATATTCATTTATGTATTTGATGTGTTGTTAGATTAGTTTTATGTTTCTTCAAACTCTTTCTTCACTTTTTCAACTTCCTGTCTTCCTCCACCATTTGGTCTATTTAGGGTACTTTCAAATTTTGTGAGTTTTAGCATAGAAAGCTTCACTAGGTATTTTTGGATATGAGTTTTAGGGTTTACTATGGTTCGTATAAGCCCACGGGTCTATGAGGATTGAGTAATGTGGATTGGACTGGTCTGTGGATCAAATAAAAATAAAATAAATTACTAAAAATATCAAGATTACAAGAGAACCCTAACTCGAAGTCCACTTAAACTATCATTTAATAATATTACAAAGTCCAAAAATTTAAAAATTAAAATTAAAATATTGTAAATAATCAAAATGCAAAAATCCTAAAATTTTTAAAGAATCACTATTTAATATTTACTTGCTTTTACTCTTGATAGTCGACACCCATCACCTTATTTTTAAATTAAAAAGATTATACAGACAATAGTAATATTTTAAAAAGTCAGCTCACCCGTCGCAGACCGAAACCCACAAAATGATGTGTTGGGATTGCTATTTTCTGGTCCATAATTTTAATGGGTCAGTCCTTCATCAAAATTCCAAAGGTTAGATGGACTAGCCCAGCTCGGATTGACAACTCTAATAAGAAGTCAGCTTTGCTAGTAACCATTTTACTTGTTAATGTAGGAACTTCCAACTCAAATACAAATTTAGTTGGACTTTAATATGACTATAGAATATCTAGTAGTTTTTGTTTCCCATTTCATGGAAAACCATTTTCGCTCCCCCCTCTAGAGGTATTTAATGATAAGTTTTATAGGAACTGGACAACCCTACTTGGTCAAATACCTCGTGCCAAACTCATATGTTCCTCTCATTACAATATTTCTGGACAAGTTCCTGGATAACAAGTCTAAACATTTTCTTCTTAATGAGATTGATATTGATGATACCGACGATATTGGAAATCAAAAAAATATTTAGCTAGTTTGGGGCCAATTTGAGGTGAGCCGTACTAGAAATGCATTGAAGCAAACTTACTTTATATGAATTTTCTTTTTCCTTCTCCTATTCATGGACTTACGTTCTACATTAATTACGGAAAAAGTTTATGTTATATATGTGGATCATATATAAGTATCTTATATGTTGACAAATATTAGAAATAGTTCTTACACTAATCCTAATACAATGTTCATGTTGAACTTCATGCAGTAGAACCTAACCCCAATCCACTCTCTGAATTGATCTTCGAGTAATGTTAAAGGCAAAACAACAGAAGACAATCAAGGGGAGCCGTATCAAAAAGGATACATCTTCTTTCATATGATATCTTTTTAGTGTCCTTATTCAGTTATACGGTACATCTTTGTTGTGTTTTAAATCTATTTTTGTTAGAGTTGTGACCCGAACTATGTTGAGCCAGCCCTGAAAGTCCCTCGGTATGGACCTTTATGTTTTTGGGCCTCGGACTTATTTGTATGCACGTATTATATAAGTGCAATTAGTGGGAAACCATGATGTATGTTCGATTATTTTCTCGAGGATGGCAACAATGAAGTATGATATTCCACTGTTGGATCGCAATAAAGCCTTAAGGGAAAACCAACAACAATCATGGGTAATAGCAATATGATTTATGATCTCAATAAATCACAGTATCAACATCACCGTGATTTCCATTTTCTGAGATAGAGCCTTCCGATCTTTATTATGGTCATGTATGATCCTTATTAGGGCTTGTGAAGATGCCTTCATCATGGATGGACAAGGACAAATGACGTAAGGATTGGAAGGCTCTATCTTAGATCCACCTTTATTTATTCAATCAGATTCTACAGGATGTTTTGAAGGAGAGCACCACCGCTGCATTGTGGTTGAAACTTGAATCTTTATGCATGACAAAGAGCCTAACGAGTAAGTTGTATCTCAAACAGTGACTTTATTCCCATCATATGTCTGAGGTTGCATCTTTGGAAGATCACCTATTAGTCTTTAAAGAAATTATCTCCGATTTAGAGACTCTGGAGGTTAAGTACGATGAGGAAGATCTAGGGTTGATTTTGGTGTGTTCACTGTCTCGATCATACATGACCTTTAGGGATATGATTTAATATAGTCATGATACTTTGACAATTCCTGAAGTTTATGATGGGTTTTTCTCTAAGGAGAAAATGAAACATCTTGTGAATGGGTCGGAGACTCAAGGATATAGTCTCATTCATTGAGGAGGAAGGACTCGTGAGAGAAATTCTAGGGGTGATGACAGTAATAGGTCAAAATCCAGAAACAGAAACAAACTCTATAGTTGTGTCTACTTCAAAGAGGTAAGTGATGGTTTATTCATGTATCTTCTCTTGTATGTTGATGATATATTGATTTCAGTTAGTTGTGAAGATTTTGTTCCATGGATGATTGCTATGCAGGAGGAGATGGAATCACTTCATAAGAATGGCACATAGGATTTGGCGAGATTACCTAAAGATAAGAAAGTTGTTCGTTGCAAGTGGGTATTCAAAAATAAAGAAGGAACATCGAGAATCGAAGATGCTTGGTATAAATAAGACTAGTTGGTAAAGGTTATAGTCAGGTACCAGGTATTAACTTCACAGATGTGTTTTCTCCAGTTGAAAAACATAGTTCGATTGGAGTATGGCTTGGCATTATGGCCATGCATAATCTGAAGCTTGAATAGTTGGATGTCAAAGATGCATTCTTATATGGAAAACTTGAGGAGGACATCTATAAGAAGGAACCAGGGGGATTTGAAGTCTCTAGAAAAGAGGACTATGTATGCTTGCTGAAAAAGTCTCTTTATGGCTTAAAGCAGTCACCTAGGTAGTGGTATAAGAGGTTTGACTCTTTTATGACCTCTCATATGTTTTTTAGGAGAAGCTATGATAGTTGTGTCTACTTAAATGAGGTAAGTGATGGTTCATTCGTGTATCTTCTCTTGTATGTTGATGATATGTTGATTGCAGCAAAGGATATGAGGGAGATAATAAAAGTCAAAGACTAGCTTAGTAAGGAGTTTGAGATGAAGAATCTAGGAGCAGCAAAGAAGATCCTTGGCATAGAAATTATGCGGGATAGAGAGAAGTGTAAGTTATACTTGAGTTAGAAAAGGTATATTAAGAAAGTGCTTCACAGGTTCAATATGCAAAATGCCAAACCTGTAAGTACTCTATTGGCAGATCACTTCAAACTCTTGGCCACTTTATCTCCAAAAATAGATGATGAGCATGACTATATGTTTTCAGTTCTATAGTCTAGTGTCGTCGGGTCTCTTATGTATACGATAGTGTGTTTTCGATAATATTTATTTTATGTTGTCAGTGCAGTTAGCCAATACATAGAAACCCCTGCAAAAGACATTGAAAAGAAGTTCAGTGGATTTTCAGGTACTTGCATGGATTTGCTGAGGTTTGTTTGCATTTGGGCAAATCAGAGATGGAGTAATTGGGTATGTTGATTCTAATTTTACAGGAGATCATGATAAAAGGAGATCCCTTAAAGTCTATGTTTTCACCATTGGTGGTTGTACTATTAGTTGGAAAGCTACCTTACAGTCTACGGTTGCTTTGTAAACTACTGAGGCAGAGTACATGGCTATTACTGAGGCTTTCAAGGAAGCTATTTAGTTGAAGGGTCTGTTTGGTGAACTTAGCAAAGACTTACAGATTACTACGGTCTTTTGCGACAGTTAGAGTGCTATCTTCCTAATGAAAGATTAGATATTTCACAAAAAAAAGCACATCGATGTTCGGTATCATTTTGTGCGTGAAATTATTGCTCGTGGTTATATTGTGGTAATCAAGGTTAGTACCCATGATTATCCCACTGATATGATGACCAAGACACTCCCAAGTGCTAAGTTTGAGCATTTCTTAGACTTGGTTGGTGTTAGCTGTTGAGATGTGCCCTTAGGGGCTTTTGTGGAAGAGGTGGAGAGTTTGTCGTGGAATGGATTTGAGTTCTGAAATAGAATTTATGTCAAGGTAGATATTGTTAGAGTTTTGACCCAAATTATGTTTAGCCGGCCCTAAAAGTCCCGCGGTATGGACCTTTATGTTTCTGGGTTTAGTACTTATTTGTATGCACGTATTATACAAGTACAATTAGTGGGTTATTTTGATTATTCATAAAATGCAGTCTTCTCCAAATTGTACTCTTTATCCATTATAGTGAAATCCCCTCTGCTTCTGCCCATGCTTTTTTCCATAAGGGTTTCCACATAAATCTTGTGTGTTGTTCTTGATTTTTTCTTTTCACTTGTGGTTTTCTTATTCTATCTGAATCATAACAAATTAATTGTTGGTGTTTGTCCCGACTTTCTTATCATAATTGGGGTTTCCTTTAGGTACCATAGTTGGGGTTTTCTTTTAGGAAAAGGAAAAACATATTCTCCATATTTGGCTAATCCTTATTCTAGTAGCAAAGATTATAGACTCTATAAATAGAGACTCCTTTCTTCTAGTTTTGTAACATCCACAATGTAGTCCTAGGGTTTGATAGTTTCGTTTTGGGAGAGACTGTGAGACACAAGTGTTGCGGGATCACTTGTGTGAGCCTCTTTTCTATTCTGAGTGAATTTTGTGAGGTTGTCTCTCTTGACAGTTTGTGCTCTCATTTATATAGTAGATTGCTCATCTCCTTTTGTGGAAGTAGGTCGATGGACCAAACCACGTTAAATTCTTGTATCTCTTTTGGTGTATTTCTCGTTTATCTTCTTATGTGGCATCTTTCGAGGTTTACTTTGCTAGCTTCTACATGACAACTAATTATTTTGATCCTAACAAGTGGTATCAGAGTGAGGTTAAAATTGGGTGTTCATCTTGACACATTCAGTTCTAGTCACAACCTCTTTGATAATAATGAAGATTTTAGTTTGAGAAATTTTATCAGACTGTTACTCTATGTAGAGTCAAAATTTAATGAAGGAGATTTTAGAGATGGAGATTGAACTTGGTGAAGACTACATAAAGAAGGTGGAGCAAATTTATTTTATCAGAAATTCAGGCCAAGGGGGAGAATTGTTGGTTTTTGTCTTGGCTTTCTTAAAATAATTGGGTTTTCCTTTAGGTACCATAATTGGGTTTTCCTTTTAGGAAAAGGAAAATATATTCTCCGTATTTGGCTAATCCTTATTCTTGTAGGAAAAGGTTATAGACTCTATAAATAGAGGCTCTTTTCTTCTAGTTTTGTAGCATCCACAATGTAGTCCTAGGGGTTTGAGAGTTTAGTTTGGGTGGAGACTTTGTGAGACACAAGTGTTGCGGGATCACTTTTGTGAACCTCTTTTTTATTCTGAGTAAATTTTATGAGGTTGTCTCTCTTGATAGTTTGTGCTCTCTTTTATTTAGTGGATTGCTTATCTCCTTTCATGGATGTAGGTCGATTGACCGAACCACATTAAATTCTTGTGTCTCTTTTGGCGTATTTCTTTTTTATCTTATTATGTGGCGTATTTCGAGGTTTGCTTTGCTAGCTTCCACATGACACCTAATTATTCCGATCCTAATAATTTTTAAATCGTGGAATGCTATAATTTCCGACATTACATTCACGAAAGTTCATTATGATCAATCCAAAGCTCTAGGATGTTAAAACTCTTGTTACTGAGATACACTCGCGAGTTCGAATTTACATATGTGGACAATCTTATTAGAATTATTAGAGAAAAACAACCATTTCCTCTTATAGGATTCCAAAGAACACATTTGTTAGGCTCAAATAATGGCTTGGCACTATTGAAGAAACCTAAGGCTTATAAGAAATTTTTTCGGTTGAATGCATCATCCAGACAACAACACATTCTTGAGTGCCCATAAATGAAATCTCATGAATACACATATCCACATGCTTGTGGGTCATGTTATGATTCTTCCGATGATGATAACCAAATTATGTATTGATCTATAACTTGTTTTATGTTGTATACTCTATGAGTAGGGGTTCTTGGACAAAGAAGAAGCTGCAACTTGCCCCCCGGTATCACAACAACGTCTCCTTGGCTGTGAACTACTGCCTAAATCAAGTTCACTTGTGTACAGGGAATTATCATTGAAGGTTATGCATACTGGTCACTGAATGAAAAACTTGATCATTATGTATGTAAAAATTCTACAAACATATACTTGATGTGAAGTCGGACGAACTGAATGAAGTTCCCACACTAATTTGAACTGAAGGAATTTCCAACAATAATTTTTTTGCTACAGACGCATACTTGTTTCATTTGTCTACTCTGATAGGTATCATTAGTGCATATGGAGGTGACAGTCATTTTAAAGAATTGGACATATGGATCATGAAACAAGTTAATTGGAAATGGTTCATGAAAATTTAATTGCAAGCGTTCCGACAAAAATTATAAGCATTTGTGCCCCAAGGAAAATGGTGAAGCTATCTTTAATAGAGTAGGGTACAACAATATTGAGTCCATTACATTTTGAGCCCTAATGTGTGCTCTCTTTTTAAGTTAAACCTTATTTTTATTTTTAATAATTTACACCCTAATCTCTTTATTTCCTTACAAAACAGTAAAATCACTCTTATAATAATTTTTTTATTAGGGCAAAATAGGAATAACAATAATAATGATTTTATTTTTAGAGAGAGATCTCCAAACAAAAAACAAGTAGCTACCACAATTAAACAAATCTTATTGACGGATACAGATAATTTAAGTACCAAAAAATCCAGAGTCAAATATGAGAATGGTAACTTCATAATCATATGCATTTGCTTCTAGAAATTGCTGTGTACAAGTGCAAATGCACGTGAAACTTACTCTTGAAGTCACTTGGAAGTACAATATATATAATACATGAAAGTACAATATATATATATACATATATATATATATATAATACATTTCTATGACTAAAGAGATCCAACTTAAACATCCAAAAATTATTGCAAGATTTAATATCAATTCAGCGCGAGTAATATGTTCTGTAATAGCCATGCTGAAAGTTAGGCCTGGTGATTCAATCCCAAACTGGTTAACTAAACTCAATATACAATGAGTTTCCTCTCCCTGCAAAACATGCATTTGAGGGACTGTCAGATTTAGCAGGTAGAACTACAACTTAGATATAACTGAAAACTGATTCCAACAATTCTTGTCAAAGGTTGGAGAAAGACCCTATGAGAGTACTTTCTATAACTTGCTTTCCTGGAGTATTCTTCAATGGAACAGTCATAAAATATATAGCTAAGGCTAGCACTAACTGGGCTAATCCTCGCATGGTGAGCCAAGAGGTCTTTGACTACACAAGGGCCAATCAATAGTGTTACAACTCAAACAAGTGTGGAGAGAAGTGAAGTCCTAGCCATCGTTGTAGGTTTAAGCAACGAATTGCATCATTGGTGAAACTGTGGAGATGATAGAGAACAAGTAGGATGACAAATTTTGCCCATAAGCAGACTGTTTTAACTCTTTCCCATGAGACAAGTATTCATATCATTTCAAGAAAATTAAATTATATAATTGGGCAACAGGGAAAAAGTTAGAACTTAGATATTTTGCCCATTCTAACTTTTGCCTATAAAACAAACGTTTATAATATTTCTAGAGAATGAACTTGATTAATTAACTAGAAATTCTGCCTTACAGGCAAAAGTTAGAACTTAGATATGTTACTCATAAGACAAACTTTCATGACATTTCAAGAGGATAAACATGCACAATTAACCAAAAAATTTTGTCTTTTTGAAAACGTTAAAATAGGAACAAAAAAATCATCAAGACCATACACTTTCGGGACAAAAATTCAAAATCGGGTATTTGGGGAACAAAAATTCAAACCGGTCAGTTTGAAGAGTACTAGGTATAATATCCTCAAGTGAAAAAAAAAGAAAAAAACAGCAATTTGGGACCAATTCGGGGCGAGCCAAACTAAAAGTGCTTGTGTCACGACCCGAACCGAGTCCCTGACTGTGACAAGCATCCTGAACCATGAAGGCCCGACACCCTTCTAACTTGTAATCATATACACCATTCATATACAAATAAGGAAATGCAGAAAATATAGCAAAACAGAATCATGATCATAAATCTGATATAAATTTAGCAATGGATAACTAAATCCAAAACTAACTAACAACATCTGCAAACCTTCTGCGAAACATCAACTGCATGATTACTAACACAATCTAAAAAACTGGGAAAAGGACCCTGAGTAGACCAAAACCATAACTAATAATAATTGTCTGAAAATAAACAAGCCTTCCAAAATATAGAAGGCTCACCAACTGGACACTGCAACTTTGTCTAATGAAATCTACTACTTATCTAGACCTCTAGACTGAGCCTCAGAACCTGAGAGGTAGGGGTAAAGGGGGTCAATACAGATGTACTGGTATGCAAAGAAATCCAAAATAAAGCTTGTATATAAAAAAAATAATTGAGAGCAAGTCATAAACATCATGAAAGATAAGATTTCAAAATACATGGGTATTCTTGAAAACATAAAACATTTCTGACAATGCAGTTTTCGATCTTTGTATTACTTCTGAGTTAGGTGGCACTCCCCTATAATTCTGATATCCCACGGGTTATATGGAATCCGTCATTGACTCGGCGGGGAAACCCCCAACCCAAGTGTGCCGCAAGGGTTGGAATGTCTAAGTATGATACGCCACAAGGCACTAGGCCAGCATATAATAATATACCCAGATCAGTAAATCACGGTTTTGGACAATGAGTTATCTGACCTTATGCCTTCTTCGGGGATCCAACAAAGATCTCTTTATGCCCAATTTTATCCTGTTCTGAATCATGCTTTTTCTAGTTTCAACATATGAAAATCTGATTTCAAACATGTGTTCTATTCTATTCTAAATTACTATGGCTTTAACTGAGTTGGTGTCGTCCCACCAAGACTTGCAAGTCCTATATTCTGAGCCATAATGTATCATGCATGATTCTTTCATGAAAACTCAATTCAGACCACCCAACGTGCAAATAGTTTAAGAGATTTCATGTAAAGAAACATAAGTCAAAACTATGCAAGAATTCCTCAAACATATGGTGGTCATGTGTTTTTGGCAAAATCATGCACTCTTCCATTATATGAATATTTTCACATTTACCAACATAAACTACCCTCTCTCTTTTGAAATCAAAATCATAATCCAAACATAATGTTATTCAAGACGTTTCATATCAAGCCTTTCGAAAACATTTGCAACAATCCATAGCATGTCATAAGTAAAGGAAAAATCATAACCAGAGAGGGATTTTACATGAATCATGCTCTCAATTCAATCATCAACCTTAAAACACATACAAATATACATATATCACATTAAATAAATTTTGGGGGAGGCCTAAATTCCAAAACAATATTATCAATGCTTCTATAACATGAATATGTTCATAAATCTGAAACCCTTTTCCTAAAAACATAATTTCTATGTCCATGAGATTTTAGGAAAACCTCGCATACCTTATATTATGAACCTTGAATGAACACTTGCTTTTGGGACTCTATTTGTGCTTTTGATGGATGATTCTTGAAGATCTTAGTTTGGGGAATTCTAATTCTTGAATCAATTTTGGAATTTAATGGTGAAATTTTGAGGGATCTTGGATCTTAGGTTGAGGTCCTAGGGTTTAGTTCTTCAGAGAATTTAAGAGAAAGGAGTGTATTTTTTATGAAATGGAGGTTGAATATAGTGTTTATGGAGTTATGGGGTGAAGGGAAAATACCAAAATACCCCTCCAAAACCTTTTGAAAAATGTTGAATTGAACAGCCGACGACATTGGGCTGATGTCGTCACATATGTTATAAGCCGTCAGCTCTTGTCATCACAAAATGTTGGAATTTATGACTTTCTACCTAAAGCTGACGACATTTTCTGATAAGGCGTCAGATTTGTGATAAGCCATCAGAGTTGTCATCACTCAATTTCCAAGTTGATATGTTGAAGTAAAATGGGTATAACCTTTTGCTCCGATATCAAATTTTGGTAAAATTAGTGGCTTTGGAAGACCTTTTGATTTGATATATAGTAGGCCACCCAGTACTCCATATACAATGAATTATGATCAATTGATGTTGATTTAAGTTTTGACGCTCACTAAAACTTGAATGATAGGAAATCTTTCAACTAGTCCTTGAGTTAAGGGACCTCTATGATCTCAACTCAGGCCCAACTAGATTCACATACTACATAAATGAGTAACACACTAAATTTACATTAGGTTTATGGCTTTTCGAACATCTATTCATAGGAAAGACGATTTATATTTTGGCCCTTATTGTGGGTCATTACATTATCTCCCCCTTGGGATCATTCTGCCCCGAATGAAGATTCGGGACATATCAAGCACGATTTCAAGAGATAAATAAAATAAAAAGGAGTAGTATAAGGTTTGTACCTTCTAAATAATCTTCCATATCCTTGAAAAGAGTCAACTACCTCACACGCATATCATTTTTTGATTCCCAAGTAGCCTCCTGTGCTTTTTGATATCTCCATATCACCTTAACCAAAGTTATCTCCTTACTCCTCAACTTTCGCACTTGTCAATCTAAGGTTGCAATAGGTTCCTATTCATATGCTAAGGAGTCTGTGACTTTGATTTCCTCTACAGGGAACACTAGTAAATGATCTCCTATACACTTCTTCATCATGAATACATAAAATACCGAATGAATAGAACTCAAACTTGTAGGAAATTCTAACTTATACACAACTGCGCCTATCCTTCTCAAGATCTGGTATGGTCCTATATAGCGAGGACTCAACTTACCTTTCTTCCCTAATCGTGTGACTCCCTTCATAGGAGAAACTTTTAGAAATAGCTAATCACCAACGTCGAATTGTAACTCTCTTCTTCTAACATTGGCATAGGTTTTTTGTCTTCTCTGAGCTGTCTTAAGTCGTTCTCTAATAAGTTTCACGTATTCCATTGCCTGGTGAACAAGACCAGTCCAATCAACTAAGTCTCGCCTACTTCATACCACCCTATAGGCGACCTATATCTTCTTTCATACAGTGCTTCAAAAGGAGCCATTTTAATACTAGCGTGATAGTTATTATTCTATGCAAAATCTATTAGTGGTAAGTGATCCACCCAACAACCCTTGTAATAAATTACATAGGCTCTCAACATATCTTCAAGGGACTGAATGGTGCGCTCCGCTTGCCCATCCGTTTGAGGGTGAAATGCAGTAGTTAGGTTCACATGAGTACCTAAACCCCTCTAAAAATACCTTTAAAACTATGAAAAAAATTGCGTACCTCGGTCAGATATGATGGATACCGGCACTCCATACAAACGGACTATCTCCTCAATGTACAGCTTGGCATAATCATCTCCAGAATAGTTAGTTCTAACAGGCAGAAAATGAGCAGACTTAGTCAACTGGTCCACAATCACCCAAATGGGATCATACTGGTTTCGGGACCTCAGAAGTCCCGTAATGAAATCCATATTAATCATCTCCCACTTCCACAGGGGTAAAGCTATCTCTTGGGAGTACCTTATATGCTCTACCTTAACTTGCTGAAAGTTCAAACACTTGGCAACCAATTTAGACACATCACGCTTCATATTATTGCACCAATAAATAGTTTTCAGATCATGATACATTTTTGTAAAGCCTGGGCGAACCACATACCTCGAGGTGTGAGATTCGACAAAGATTCTCTTTCTCAGACCATCTACATCTGGCACACACAATCTACCCTGATATCTCAAAATACCCTCACCACCAATTTCAAAGGACATCACCTTTTGCTGACCCACATCTTTCTTGATCTGCATCAAGATGGGATTTTTAACCTGCTTCTCTTTAACTTCAGCACAAAGAGATGATTTATCTACCTCATGAAACACTACTCCCCCATCTTTGGAATCCAAGAGTCACACCCCAGGATTTGCAAGTCTTTGAATATCCTTTACCATTTCTCTATTCCCTTTCTCAACATGAGAATTGTTGCCCGCAAACAACCTGCAAAGAGTGTCGGCTACCACATTTGCCTTACCCAGATGATAGTAAAGGCTCATGTCATAATCCATTAAAATATCCATCCAGCGCCTCTTCCTGAGGTTTAATTCATTCTGCGAGAAAACATACTTCAAACTTTTGTGGTCAGTGAAATAATAACATGCACCTCATAAAGATAATGCCGCCAGATTCTAAGATCAAACACCACAGCCTCTAACTCCAAATCATAGGTAGGTTAATTGCTCTCATGCACTTTCAACTACCTAGATGCATAAGCCACCACCTTACCATGCTGCATAAGGACAAACCCAAGTCCCACTCGGGATGCATCACAGTATACAACAAAACTTTCTATACCTGAAGACACATAATTTTGTCCTTTCCCAAAAATATTTCAATTATTTTTATTTTATTTTATTTTTTAAAATTTTTATTTTTATTTTTATTTTTATTTTATTCACCGTACCATACTTTTGTTTAATTGATAATTTCTCCCCCCCCCCCAAAAAAAATAAGAAAGAATTGAAAATAATTAAATACATAGCATCTTTGCCACCTCACTATGCCACCTCAACACCTTATTTTCCATTTTTCATTGGATACATGCAAAAGGCACACGCCCTACTCATTTTTCCACATTTCATTGGATACAGTTCGTCATTGTTGAGGTCCTATTAGGAATTCTATAGTCCGGTCTTTCTTGATTTTATTATCAATGAAATTGATTCTGCAAAGGTTCATCTCTTAAATCTACTTTTTTATTATATCAAAGTTGGTTATTAACTTAATTTTGTGGTGCGGTTTTGAATATTTTGAGCAAAATGTTAATTGTTGTTATGGATATGAATGATAGGGTATGTGTTGTTGGTTTCGGATTTTGAAAAGTCATTTGATAGTCGAACTGGTTTAATAATGTGGTTAAAATGGATTTGGGGATGAAATTCAGAAATTGATAAAAAGGTTGAATTTAGATTAACTTTGGTTTATTGTTGTTTTGTTTAATTCGTAATGAGCATGAATATTGTTGGAATGTGATAAAATTATGATATGTTGAAATGGATAGACGAATGTTGGTTCGGGAAGGCAAAAATTTAGGAATAAATTTTCTTGTTGAATGTTTGAATGTGGAATTTGAGTTGAACGGTTTGGTTTTAGTTCTGGCATTTGAAAATATATTTATTTAATCGGGGAATGCCCCGTGATCACTTGTGTTTATTTGTCGGGGAATGCCCTGAAGTATTTTGTATTTGGAGGACATCCGTGATGAAGGCCCGAGGCATCGGGTAGAATGGGAGCGTAGTATAAAGTTAGTGTGGGGTAGAATAGGATTTACATTTTCGCATTCTTTTTCTATTTTGAATTGTATAATTGGACTGGACATTTTTTTGGATCTGTTTACTTGATTGATCATTTTATTTATGTTTGGTGTGGTTTGTACATTCATAGTGTTCAAATTAGCCGATATACTCCACCAAGCGACCGTGGTCGAACCACAGGATCGAGGGGTGCCTAACACCTTCTCCTCGGTCAATAGAATTCCTTAGCTGAAATCTCTGTTCGCGGATCAGTTTTGTAGAGTCAAAACCATTTTGAAAAAGGATATCCACGGGTGACTTGGTACACCTGATTTATGCCAAGTGGCGACTCTGAGTTTAAATGTAAATAATCCTTTATGAAACAAAATTTTTATTTTTTTCCACTTTAATAATGAAAACCCTTTCGAACTATAAAATTAATATTTTTGGAGTTGAAAAAAAGGGTGTGACAGCTCTGGCAACTCTACTGGGATTTTTGAGAATTCGAGCTAATTTTTTGGAGTTGTATGGGCTTTGTTTGACATTATGGGTATATAGATATTGTTTGTGTTGTTTTGTGTTATTGTTTATCATTGTTGAGTATCTACGTGCTATTTGTTTATAGTTTTATCTTATGTGTTACCGTTTTATATCTGGCATCATGTGCATAACCCGAGTCATTCTTTCTGCAACAAGTCCATAGTACACTATTGTACACAACTTCTAGTTGAGTCACCCTTATTTTAGGGGGGGAGCCGGTCGGTGTTACAGAGTAGGTGGAAAACGAAGCAGCTACTATCGACCATATGCTCCCCCGAATAGACTTGATAGTGAACCCTAACGTTGGTCAGCCTTTAGGTCACGCTTGTGTGCATCATATTGAAGACCTAGCGGGGCCCACTTGGTCCTTTGTAGGAGACTCACCTCTAAAGCATCCCTACGTGCTAAATGTTGTATTTCTGAGGGTAACATGGTAATTTAACAGAATGATTTGAGGAAAACTTGTGTTAGAAGTAAAGTGAAAAAAAAGGAGAAAAGAAAAGTGAGTCGAAAAGAAAAAAAAAGAGTTTCATAGTTTTAGAATTCTTTATGGCTTTTGTTTTTCACAATTCAAAAATTCAAAAAGATTTCTTTATTTTCTGCACTCATTTGTTCAAAAACCAAAACATCAAAAAATATTCACACTTTGTCTCCTTTAGCATGCATTCGTAACTCGAAATTTTCAAAAAAGATTTTTTAGCAGTTTATATAAAATAAAATGCAAAAAAATTGTAGAAATTTGTACATTTCATGTAATGAAAATATCAAAAAGATTTTTTCTTTCATAATTGTTGGTGGCATTTTTATTTAAAGTGTCAAGTTGAAAACTCCAAAAAAGATTTTATTGACATTTTTCATTGTTAGTCTTTGATCGTGTCTCTCAAGTTTGGTGTAGTTTGTTAATTAATCCTTAATTGTCCAATCTGGACGAACTACGCACCCCTGATTCTCCTCTTTCGAGGGTAAGACACGTAGGCAGTCTATTGTTGGTTCGGGAATTGTATTTAAAAAAATTCAAAAAGATTTTCTTCACTCTTCACTTAGAGTAGGTGTTTCATATACATCTCTCAAAGAAAACTACAAAAAAAAAAATTTAATAGGTTCAAGTTCCATTTTCATATGAAATTTAATCATAGGTTTCATTTTGTATAGGGAGTTTAAACTTGAAAAATGCAAAAAAAAAAAAAAAAATCGTCAATTCTTTTGACAATTTGTTATTTCCTTTTTTTTTAAAGTTTCAAGAAAAAGAAAAAAGAAAGGAAAAAGAATTAATTGTCCATTTTGGCAAGACTTCATGAACTACGCACACCTAATTCTCCTCTCTTGAGAGTGGGATATATAGGCGCCCTTCCTGGGTTCGATGATTTTTAAAAAAAAGGGTTTTGAAGAAAAAATGTTGAACTCTAACATATTTGTTGCCTATTGTTCAGTTAGTTTAAGTTGTGTCCAACAAGGATATAGAGAGTGACACCATGGATGAAACAAAGAAATTAAGGGTTTAAAGGAATAGAATTTGAGACTGAGAAAACAAATGATGGAAATATACCGATCTTGGGCCAGTGGGCTACCTCCACCTCCGTTCCCCACTTTTGACCCTACAAAGACCTTGAGTCTTCCACCAAAATCGCAAAGTCAGTTTTCTACTGTTCTTGATACACCACAGTATGCCTCAAAATCCATCCCACATCAAATTCACCTCAATACTTCCACCACTCTATCTTTAGCTCCTCAGTATAAGTCTACCATATTCACAGCACACATACCGTTTGTGCTTTTGTTGCTCAACCTTCTACTGAAACTTGTACTTTGGATATCAATCTAACGATTGTGCTTCCCCAGTCCACTAGTGAATCCATGTTCAACACTCTTGATGACCATTGTTATACTCTTGAGCCTACCGTTAAATTAAGTGGACCGCTAAAATTTCTTACTAAGAAGCCTAGCATTCTAAAAGAGCTAGAGAAAGTGGTTGGGAAAGTTAAGAGTGTAGAAAATGATATGAAAAATTCCCCTGGACTTATGGGCTATGAAGATGTTTTATATAAAAAATGGGCATGTCTTCAATTTTTAACCTTTCTCCCAGCTTTAAGACATCAAAATTTGGGGAGCCTAATGGACAAAAGGATTTTGTGAAACATTTAGGACGACATTGAAATCAACCAAGGGAAACTAAAGGAAAGAATAAAGAAAATGCACCTATTGTCATGCCAGGCCCAAAGAAGAGTTTGAGAGGTCCAACCCACCAATACTGTCAGCCTCAATCTTGATATTACATATTAGATCCACATAACCACTTGCAACAAGTTTTCTTTCCCCAAAATCTAAGAAATCCCATTCTACTTCCTCAATATCCTTTGAACAATTCACAATTGTATGCTGATCCATTTTCTTATCCATAGTGGCATTCACCTGTCCCTCAACATTGTCCTCGACCCCCTCAAATTTACCAAGGAACCTCTAAATCGAAGTTTTATTCGAGGCTAGAGTTTGTAAAGAGGAGGAAGGAAAAAGATAATTTCACTCCTATTGGGGAATCCTATGCCAGTTTATTCCAGAGATTGGTACAGTAGGCTATGATCACTCCTCTCCTTGGGTACACTCCTGACCCACATTCACAAAGTTTTGATCCTAATGTATGATGTGCATATCATTCTGATGTTCAGGGTCATAATATTGAAGATTGTCGTGCTTTGAAAAGAGAAACTGAAAAAATGATTCAAGATGGATCAATTATGGTACAGAACATTGACAGTGAGGGAAGCTCTAGTCATGTTGATATACAAACCAGTGTCTAAGTTGTCATGCTGAGCAATTTAGAAGTCACCCCTCTCCCTACTAGGAACAGGTCTGGAGTTTATTCTTTTTTCTTTTATGTTTTTCAAATTATTTCAGGGTTATCGTTTGGGATCTATCTTGTTTTGTCCTTTTGTCATTTAGGTTCAAACCCTTCTATCTTTTATTTCAACTAAATGAATTGTCCCTTTTCCTTTGTGTTTTAAATATATGTTGTTTGTTTGTTTTCTTTACACAGTACATTTTATGTTGACTCTAGTGATATGACATGCTTGCAGAATTTTAAGTCAGATCTTAAAATCTAATTTAACCATGAATCATTTGATCAGAGCGCTAAATTTAGGAGAAACATCTAAGAAAATAGTAGAGTGTTGAGACATTTGGTGACAAGTTCAAGCCTTTTTTGAAAATTAAGGCCATTTATTTTGAGAATCACAAGAATAACTTGGTCATCAATTAAAATACATGTCTCAATTAGGTCAAATAGTGTCTGCATTATCCTATCAAGAGGAACAGAAAGAAAATCAACTCCACAAAAGCATGAGTCATTCAAAGTGAGGTATGTACAACAAATGTGGAGTTGTATGTTTGAAAAGTATAGAAAAAGAGCTGACACATATGCTCGGGGCAAGTTAGTGTTGTAAAACATTTCATAAGTGATGTTGATCATGCAGTTTCACATGGCATACTTTGTACTAGTATTTTTAAGGATTGATATGATGAAGGCATTTTATTCTACTATCCAAGTATTGTGTCATCCATTGTTTACCCCATTTTAGCCTTAGTGTTATTTTCTTTCATACCCCTATTTTGGAATCAAGATAAACCCAGCAAAGCTCAAAAGAAAAGTATCGAGCAAGAGAATAGAGTCAGAAAGTTTCAAAAAAAAGGGAAAGAGAGAAAAATGTGTCCATGAAGGAAGAAAAGAGTTTCAAGAAATTAGAGTCAAAAAAATCACAAAAAAATAGATAAAAATATGTGCAAGAAGAAAGTAAAGAGAAGAGTGTCCAGAAAAAATTGTCGGAAAGTTTCAAAGAAAAAAAAGTCAACAAAAGAAAAAAATCAAAATCAAGCAAAAGAAAAAGGTGCCTGAACTATGCATGACCTGATTCTCCTCTCTCGAGGGTGAGAGACGTAGGCTGCCCTACTTGGGGCTCGATCTAACCAAATAAAAAATTTAGAATTGCCTAGTCAAAAGAAACTAGGGCATGATTTAATCCTCATTGTCTGAGTCGATTCCAAAAGTTGTAAGTCCTACCCCACTTCAAGTGTTGTTTTGGCCTCATGTCATCCTTTGTTTTTTCTAACCTTATCCAAAATCCAAGTTACAACCAAAGAAAGTCCTTCAGATCAATCTTTGATAATGTTAAGTCTAAGCATGCAATGGATATGATGATGCATTTTATGGTACTACTTGTCTTCCTCTGCATAAGAAATCAAGAAATAAAAATCAGAGAGTCTTATTGGTGAAAACCTCCGCGGGCACCATAAGATGATGGTTTGTTGAGAGAGATAAAATGAGAGAGTCTTATCAGTGAAAGTGCTCACGGGCACTGTAAGATGACTGTGAGTTGAGAGAAATGAAAATAATAGAATCTTATTGGTGAAAAACCCTCTCGGATACCATAAGGTAATGGTGAGGTGATAAAAAGAAATGAGAGAAGCTTATTGGTGAAAATCCTTCAAGGTGCCACTAGTCGAATGGGGTCTTAAATGCAGTTTATCTAAGGAAGTAACACAGTTTCAAGGCCATTAACTCAATAACAATGGGTAGAAAGTTTGGATGAAAAAGATCAAGCTGCTTAATCCAAAAAGCATGGCATAATCATTATTGTTGACTGTCATTTTTAGATGAATTTTTCGTTTCTTTGTTTCAAAAAGGGACATTCATTGTCTTTTCTTTCTTCTCTTTATTTTTATTTTATCTTTCTTGAGTCAGTTATCCAAACAAAAATTGTCATTCTTTTTTTTTTCGTTTCTTGTCTTTTAGACAAGTCTATATCAAAATAAGTGAGAAAAGATTTCAAAACTGGCTACCAGCTTCTTCAATTGTACAAAGCAAGGAAGAAAGGTCAACGCATGAAAGAAACATGATTGTAAGCCAAAATAAAGCAAACAAAAAGTTTTGTCAACAAATAAGTCTGAGAACTCATGAAATACCAAGTTTCAAAGAGGTCTATCTGAGGAGCATGGAAAAGCAAAGATATTGTGCTTGTTTTAAAGTCACTCTTAATAATCTATGTATGGGTCAATGATGCATCAAGTCAATTATATATGCAATGGTTGGAAGAAAGGTTAAATGTGATGACGGCAAGAGCGTTTTCCACGAAATCCAAAGCCACAAACCTGCCTCCATGTTTTTAAACTCACAGCTTTTCTTTGCATGAAAAAGGAACATATGTCACCTTCAAATCAAGGATTTCAAAGCCTAAACATCAAGGCCCCTAATTTCTCGCTTTCACAATTGCATGAAGCAATGTTACTGCAAGGTTTGATAATTAAATCATGGTAAAAAATCATCATCTTATATCTCTCGAAGACACACTTTCCTGTCCAGGGATTTTAGTTTTTATTTGCTGGGTGATAAACTTCTTAAATTAAACCTTCACTCCTAGAAGATGAACCTTCTAGTCGATTCATTCCCTTTGACTCTTAGAAGAAGTACCTTTTAGTCGAGTCATCCCCCTTGATTCCTATAAGACATACCTTTTAGTCTAGTCATCCTTCTTAATTCCTATAAGGCATACCTTTTAGTCGAGTCATCCCACTTGATTCCTATAAGGCGTACCTTTTAGTCGAGTCATCCCCCTTGATTCCTATAAGACGTACCTTTTAGTTGAGTCATCCCCCTTAATTTTTATAAGGTGTACCTTTTAGTTGAGTCATCCCCTATGATTCCTAGAAGACGTACCTTTTAGTCGAGTCATCCCCCTTGATTCCTATAAGGCGTACCTTTTAGTCAAGTCATTCCCCTTGATTCCTATATGATGTACCTTTTAGTTGAGTCATTCTGTTTAACTCTTAGAAAACGTACCTTTTAGTCGAGTCATCTCCCTTTGATTCCTATAAGATGTACCTTTTAGTCAAGTCATCCCCTTTGATTCCTATAAGGCATGAATTTTAGTTGAGTCATCCCCTATGACCCCTAGAAGACGTACCTTTTAGTCGAGTCATCCCCCTTGATTCCTACAAGGCGTACCTTTTAGTCGAGTTATTTCCCTGGATTCCTATAAGATGTACCTTTTAGTAAAGTCATGTTCCTTTGATTCCTATAAGACGCACCTTTTAGTTGAGTCATCCCCCTTGGTTTCTATAAGACGTACCTTTTAGTCGAGTCAACCCCCTTGATTCCTATAAGACGTACCTTTTAGTCAAGTCGTTCCTTGATTCCTATAAGGCATACCTTTTATTCGAGTCATCCCCCTTGATTCCTAGAAGACGTAACTTTTAGTCGAGTCATCTCCCTTGACCCCTAGAAGACGTACCTTTTAGTCGAGTTATTTCCCTTGATTCCTATAAGATGTACCTGTTAGTCGAGTCATTCCCCTTATTCCTATAAGACGTACCTTTTAGTCGAATCATTCCCCCTTGACCCCTAAAAGACATACCTTTTATTCGAGTCTCTCCTTTGATTTCTATAAGGTGTACCTTTTAGTCGAGTTATTTCCCTTGACCCCTAGATACCTTTTAGTTGAGTCATTTCCCTTTGATTCCTATAAGACTTACCTTTTAGTCTAGTCATCCCCCTTGATTCCTATAAGGCATACCTTTTAGTCGAGTCATTCTCCTTGATTTCTAGAAAATACACTTTCTAGTCAAGTCATTGCACTTAATCCTTATGAGACGCACTTCCTTGTTAGTTCTCATTTTTCAGGTGACGCAATTTTTAATTTAAACTTCTATCTCTAGAAGATGCACTTTCTAGTCAGAATTCCTCACTTTAATTCTTAGGAGATGCACTTCCTAGTCTTGGTCATTCAATTTTACTCTCATGAGATGCATTTCTTGGTCAGAGTCTTGATTCATTATTGCAACATGTAAGTAGGTATGATCTGACTTTCTCAAAAGTCTTCTGATGATAAACTGGGGCAAAATAAAATTAATATCTGTTTTGGAACTTCACTTTTTTGGAAAATTATTTTCTCTTTACAATAATTTTGTTTAGGATATTTTCTTTCTAGTTTTGAAGTGATTTCAGGAGCCCGCCCGAAGCACAAGATGAATAAATGGAAAGTCAAGCAGCAAGGTGAAGAAATTGAAAGTCAAAGAATAAGGTGAAGAAGTGGAAACTCAAGTAACAAAGTGAAGAAATGAAACTCAAAAAATCGAATATAGTAAGTCAGTAGCCCGCCTGGAGAACAGGGTGATGAAATTGAAAACCAAGTAACAAGTTGAAGAAATTTCAAATCAGGAGCCCGCCTGTAGAATAGGGTGATGAAACTCAAGTCAAGAGTCCAATAGAAGCTGCGCAGAAAGGATTTTGTAATTTCATTTATGTTTTTAACTTGTAATTTTCATTTCTTGATGTAATAATAGAGCCACAAACCGGAGCCTCGATGGGACCTCACTCAACTCCCCAACTCGGCATAGTCCATCTCCTTCCAATCCTTTGAGATAATAGTCACTCGATTCCCTCATAACTTGGGTAGGTAGGATGTCCTAGGTCCAGACCTAATATTCATCCTTTCTCGTGCTCCATGATTTTGAATAAAGGTCAGGACAAAATCCTGTCTCGTTGTCTACTGCTTTGTATGAAAACACCATGTGTTTACATATAAAGGGGCATGACGTAGACACGCAATTTTGTCCTTTCCCAAAAATATTTTAATCATTTTTATTTTATTTTTTTTTAATTTTTTTTTATTTTATTTTATTCACCTTACCATACTTTTGTTTAATTGATAATTTCTCCCCAAAAAAAGAAGAAAAAATTGAAAATAATTAAATACATAGCATCTTTGCCACCTCACTATGCCACCTCAACACCTCATTTTCCATTTTTCATTGGATACATGCAAAAGGCACACGCCCTACTCATTTTTCCACATTCCACCCTCATCTTTCCACATGTCACACTAACTTTTCCACATGCCACACACTTATTTCCACAAGCAATCAATTATATGCTTCCATATAGGATAATAAATAAAGAAAAAGAAAAACCAAATTAAAAATATAAAAGGAAAATTCTAAAAGGAGAAAAAGGGAGGCTCATTCTTTCATCATCATCTTCTCCACAATAACAACAATCACCAAATCATCTTCCTCACAAGAAGAACAACAAAACCGAGGGAGAGAAAAGAGAATCACGCGAGAGAGAAAAAAATCGAGAGAGAAACATTATCGTTAACATTGCCGTGAACAGTGCTGTGAACAGTACCATGAATAGTGTTATGAACAGTATCGTGAACAGTGTCAGTTTATGGGTCGATTGAATTTACGGAGCTTCAGTTTTGGGTCTCAAATTTTTCAATACGGAGTTGGAGTTCATCATTGTTGAGGTCCTATTAGGAATTCTATAGTACGGGCTTTCTTGATTTTATTATCATTGAAATCGATTCTTCAAAGGTCCATCTCTCAACTCTACTTTTTTATTATATCGAAGTTGGTTAATATTGTGATTTTGTGGTGCGGTTTTGAATATTTCGAGCAAAATGTTAATTACTGTTGTGGATATGAATGATTGGTATGCTTAAATGTTTGAATCTTCATTGGGGTATGTGTTGTAGGTTTTAGATTTTGAAAAGTCATTTGATAGTAGAACTACTTTAATAATGTGGTTAAAAATGGATTTGGGGGATGAAATTGAGAAATTGAAAAAAAAAAGTTGAATTGAGATTAGCTTTGGTTTATTGTTGTTTTGTTTAATTCGTAATGAGTATGAATATTGTTGGAATGTGATAAAATTATGATATGTTGAAATGGATAGATGAATGTTGGTTCGTGTAGGCAAAAATTTAGGAATAAGTTTTCTTGTTGAATGTTTGAATGTGGAATTTGAGTTGAATGTTTTGGTTAGTTCTTGCATTTAGAAATGTATTCATTTAATCGAGGAATGCCCCGCGATCACTTGTATTTATTCACCGGGGAATTCCCTAAAGTATTTTATATTTGGAGGATGTCCGTGATGAAGGCCCGAGGCATCGGGTAGCATGTGAGCGTAGTATAAAATTAGTGTAGGATAGAATAGGATTTACATTTTCGCATTCTTTTTCTATTTTGGACTGTATAATTGGACTGAACATTGTTTTTTTTGGATTTGTTTTCTCGATTGATCATTTTATTTATGTTTGGTGTGGTTTATACATTCATAGTGTTCAAATTAGCCGATATACTCCACCAAGCGACCGTGGTCGAACCATGGGATCGAGGGGTGCCTAACACCTTCCCCTTGTTCAATAGAATTCCTTAGCCAGAATCTCTGTTCGCGGATCAGTTTTATTGAGTCAAAACCATTTTGAAAAAAGATATCCACAGGTGACTTGGTACACCTGATTTATGCCAAGTGGCGACTCTGTGTTTAAATGTAAATAATCCTTTTCGAAACAAAATTTTCATTTTTTGTCACTTTAATAATGAAAACCCTTTCGAACTATAAAATTAATCTTTTTGAAGTTGAAAAAAAAGGGGTGTGATAGTACCTTCTAGAAGAGTCAGTATAGATGTAGTAGTCAATTTGTCTTTTAACTTCTCAAAAATATTCTCAAATGAGTCAGACCACACAAATTTCACCTTTTTCTGAATCAACTTAATAAGTGGAGCAACTATGGAAGAAAAAATCTCTACGAATCTTCTGTAATACCCTGCCAAACCCAAGAAGCTTCGAGTGTCGGTTCGAGTCTTGGGTCTGGGCTATTTCCTCATTGCCTCAATCTTTTGGGGATCCACCTTAATTTCCTCACTAGACACAAAATGACCCATGAAAGCAATAGCATTAAGGAAGAATTCACACTTGGAAAACTTTGCATACAACTTATGATCTTTCAGAGTCTAAAGGATGATTCGGAGGTGATTGGCATAATCCTCCTCACTCATATAATAAACCAAGATGTCATCAATAAAAAATATGACAAACAGGTTTAGAAACCGCCGGAAGACCCTATTCATTAGTTCCATAAAAGCTTCAGGGGCGTTATTCAATTTGAAGGACATGACTAAGAATTCGTAATGAAGGTATCTAGTTCAGAAAGCTATTTTGGGAATGTCTAACTCTCTAACGTTCAACTGATGGTATCCCGAATGAAGGTCTATCTTTGAAAAAAATTTGGCACCCTGAAGCTGGTCAAAAAGGTCATCGATTCTAGGAAGAGGATATTTATTTTTAAACGTGACCTTAGTCAACTGGCGGTAATCTATGCACATACGAGGGTAAGCGTCTTTATTTCGCATGAAAAGCACAGGTGCACCCCCATGGAGAAACACTAGGACGGATAAAACTTTTATCTGGCAGATTTGCTAGCTGTTCTTTCAACTCTTTTTGCTCTGCGGGAGCCATTCTATATGGTAGAATAAAAATAGGACGGGCGTCTAGCAATAAATCAATACCAAAATCTATCTTCCTATCAAGAAGATCATCTGAAAAAAACTTTTAGAAATTCATCTACCACAGGGACAAACTGAAGAGGAAAGCTTTCGGCAGTAGAATATTTAACCCGAATAAGATTATATAGACAACCTTTGGAGATAAGTTTACAGGCTTTGAGGTAAGATATAAAGTTCCCTCTAGGTGCTAAATAATGACCATCCCACTCTATAACTGGTTCATTGACTCTACGTGTCCTACATTTTAGTATGGCATAACATGAATGGAGCCACTCCATCCCTAAGATAGCATCAAATTCAACCATATCAAGCTCTATGAGATCAGCTATGGTATTTTGGCTATAAATAGATACAACACAATTCTTGTATACCCTCCTAGCCATAATAGAATCCCCACCGGGGTGAAAATAGAAAAAGGCTCAGCAATCACATCGGGTTCAAACCAAAAACCAACAACCTCATACGGGATCACATAGGATAAGGTAAACCCGGGATCAAGGAATAGATAGACATCACGCGAAAATATTTGCAATGTACCGTTCACTACACCTAGTGAGGCCTTTGCCTCCTGGAGGTTGGTCAAGGTGTACAACTGGTTATAACTGTTCCCGGCAACTGAAATGGCGCCCTTTTGGGGTGGTGGTGGTGTAGAAGAGTTTACCTCAGACTTGTCACCCGCAACACTCCTTGTAGCCGAAGAGCAGTCCCTCTATAAATGACCCGTTTGACCGCAAGAATAACACATAAATGCACATAGCTGACACCTTCCCAGATGATGCTTACCACAAGTCTCACATCATAGAAAAGTACGATGTTGTTGTGCCACACTTCCCTGTGGCTGGGTATCCTGGCCCTGGATGCATGATTAGTTTGAAAACTCTGGGATTGTCTTTCAACTTGGGGTCTGGGCACGGGGACGCTAGATGTAGACTGTACCTTGCCCTAAAACTTCTTCTTTTTCCATTTGTTACCCCAGTTACCGCCCTATAGCTGATAGTGAATCTGGTCTGCTATCTTGGCTCTCTTTGCCTGCCTTTCCTTCTCCCTGGACTTAGAAATTTTCTTCTTCTTTTCCTCAACTTGCTACATGTAGATGGATATTTTAGCAAAGTCCATATCCTTGTTCAACATTGCTCCCTGACATCCAAGCTCTAGATCATCCGAAAGGCCAGATACAAATTTGCTTATCTGGGCTCTCATATTACCTGTCATCTCCGGTGCATAACGGGATAGTTGGTTGAGCGTAGGAGTACACTCCTGGACACTCATTTTGCCCTATTTGAGATTCATAAACTCCTCTGTTTTGGCTTCCCTCAATTCTAAAGGGAAGAATCAGTCAAGAAAAGCTTCCACAAACTCGGTCAAAACTGTAGGCTCAACACTCTTACCCTTTGCATCCTCTCACTCGTTATACCATAAGTTCGCTACATCCTTATGTTGGTATGCTAATCACTCAAACTCTCCCACCTTATCCACTTGCGTTACTCTAAAAATTTTCTCCATTTCGTTTATGAACTCATGTGGGTCCTCTTCTACCTTAGTGCTAGAAAATTTGGGTGGGTTCATTCTCATAAACTAGCCAACCCTAGTAGCCTCATAAGTAACATATGTAGACCCAGTATCCTCCAACCTCTGAGTTTGTGCGGCTACTAGCTGTGCAAGCATGTGGATAGATTATTTGAATTCTATATTCGATATGTCCCTCTAAGAATACTGGGGATGGTTAACATATGTTCTTGGAGCTCGAGGAGGACTGGTCGAGACTAGAGGTACTCCCGAAGTAGGGACAGGTTCTGGGGTGTGCGCTCTGTTATAAGTCCGCATCTCATAGGTGGGGCAGACTTAATCATCCTGAGTATCCTAATTGTTGAAGCGGCGAGGAGGAATAACTATTTTCACTGAAATACAGTAGATCACTAATTAGGGAACATTTTAGACTCTAAAGCACGAACTAAATCAGAAATAGGGGAAAATTTCCAAAACACCTAGTAGCCTCTCTATTATAGGTGTGGCGTGCTAAACACACATAAACAAGACTCTACCCGATGCGATTTTGCAGATATCCTAGGATCATGAACCGTGCTCTGATACCAAGTTTGTCACAACCCGAACTGAGGCCCTAGCCATGACGAGCATCCTAAACCATGAAGGCCCAGACAACCTTCTAACTTGTAATCATATACACCATTCATACACAAATTAAAAAATGTTAAAAATATAGCGGAACAGAATCATGGTCATAAATCTAATATAAATTTAGCGACGGAAAATGAAATCCAAAACTAACTAACAACATCTGCAAACCGACTGCGAAACCTCTACTACATGATTACTAACACATTCTGAAAAACTGGGACAAGACCCCCAGTAGACCAAAACCATAACTAATAATAATTGTCGAAAAATAAACAAGCCTTCCAAAATATAGAAGGCTCACCAACTATACACTGCAACTCTGTCTAATGAAATCTACTTCTTATCTGGACTCCTAGACTGAGCCTCAAAACCTGAGAGGTAGGGGGAAGGGGGGTCAATACATATGTACTGGTACGCAAAGAAATCCAAAATAAAGCTTGTATATAAATAAAATAATTGTGAGCTAGTCATAAACATCATGAAAGATAAGATTTCAAAATATATGGGCATTCTTGAAAACATAAAACATTTCTGACAATGCATTTTCCAATCTTTGTATTACTTCTGAGTTAGGAGGCACTCCGCTACAATTCTGATATTCCACGGTTTGTATGGAATCCGCCATTTACTCGGCGGGGAATCCCCCAACCCAAGAGTGCCGCAAGGGTTGGAATGTCTAAGTATGATACGCGACAAGGCACTAGGCCAGTGTATAATAATATACCCAGATCGGCAAATCACTGTTTTAGGCAATGAGTTATCTGAACTTATGCTTTCTTCGAGGAACCACCTAATCTCTCTTTATGCCCAATTTTATCCTGTTCTGAATCATGCTTTTTTCTAGTTTCAACATATGAAAATTTGATTTCAAACAAGTGTTCTATACTGTTCTGAATTACTATGGCTTTAACTGAGTTAGTGTCGACACACCAAGACTTGCAGGTCCTATTTTCTAAGCCATAATGTATCATGCATGATTCTTTCATGCTCTCAATTCAGTCATCAACCTTAAAACACATACATATATACATATATCACTTTAAATCAATTTTAGGGAAGACCTAAAAGCCAAAACAATATCATCAATGCTTCTAAAACATGAATATGTTCATAAATCTGAAACCCTTTTCGTAAAAACATGATTTCTATGCCCATGATATTTTAAGAAAACCCTGTGTACCTTAGATTATGAACCTTGAATGAACACTTGCTTTTGGGAATCTATTTGTGCTTTTGACGGATGATTCTTGAAGATCTTAGTTTGGGGATTCTAATTCTTGAATCAATTTTGGAATTTAATGGTGAAATTTTGAGGGATCTTGAATCTTAGATTGAGGCCTTAGAGTTTAGTTCTTGAGAGGATTTAAGAGAAATGAGTGTATTTTTGGTAAAATGAAGGATAAATTCCGTGTTTATGAAGTTATGGGTGAAGGAAAAATACCACAATGCCCCTCCAAAACCTTTTGAAAATGCTGAATTTAACAGCTGACGACATTGGGCTAATGTCGTCACATATGTCGTAAGCGGTCAGCTCTTGTCATCACAAAATATTGGAATTTATGACTTTCTGCCTATGATTGACGACATTTTCTAATAAGGCATTAGATTTGTGGTAAGCCGTCAGAATTGTCGTCACTCATTTTCCAGGATGATATGTTGGAGTAAAATGGGCATAACTTTTTGCTTTGATATTGGATTTTCATAAAATTGGTGGCATTGGAAAGAGGACTCAAATAAATTTCATTTGATATATAGTATGCCACACAGTTCTCCATATACAATGAGTTATGGTCAATTGAAGTCGATCCAAGTTTTAACGCTGACTAAAACTTGAACGATAGGAAAGCTTTCAACTAGTCCTTGAGTTAAGGTACTTCTATGATCTCAACTCATTCCCAACTAGATTCACATTCTACATAAATGAGTAACACACTAAATTTACATAAGTTTTGTGGCTTTTTGAATATCTACATGTAGAAAAGACGGTTTACGTTCTAGCCCATATTGCGGGTCATTACAGCTTGGAAGCATATTGAACAATCATCATAACATAGTGCAATCTTTGGGATATAAGAAAATTTATAATTATTAAAATTCTTTTTTAAAAAAGAATTTATGAAAATTTGGATAAATTTCTTACGTGATTTCGTTAAAGGAATTATGATTTTATTAAAATAAATAAAGTATTCGCGCAGAAATTCACAGAATATTACTGAGATTAAAGTTCTGATTTTTAAGTGATATTAATTAAACATAGTAACTTTTAATTGAATTCATTCTATAATAAAAAATTATGATTTTTATTCTTAGAATATAGGTTTATTGATTTAATTTTGTATTGTTCAATTTGGAAAAATGTCATTCCAATTGAATATAAAATTTTGTTTGGTACAATATTTTTTCTTGATTACTTTCCAGCAAATTTCACTAATTCAGCTACTATTATATAAGACTAAACTTGTAGTGATAACAATTATATTTTTCGCTTATAAAATAATTTTTATTTAAATTGATAAATCAAATAAATAAAACAAATAAACATTGTCCATAAATTAAACCAGAGCAATTAACCTGTCCAATTGTATTCACTAATTTAAGAAGCATAGTGTGTTTGTAAATATGAAATTTCAAACTCTTCATTAACTTCTTATTAATTATTTAACATCATTTTTTTATCCTCTTAGTACAAACAAGAAAAACTAACTAAATTTCCATTGTGGATTTACTTTTCTACCTTAAGGTAAGAGAATTAAATATTTTGCATGACTCCAGATGATATAAATATATATTGCAGTAAACCCTAACAGAATGTCATTTGTTCTTACACCGTCGAACTTGACCTCAATTCATTTTCTTGATCACTCTTCAATAATGATGTCAAAAATGAAATCACAAAAGACAATTGAGGAAAGCCATTCTCAAGAGGATACACCTGTTCTTCCATCTGATATCATTTTCAACATCCTCATAAAGATAAAAACTACATAGTGTTTCAAAATCATGTGATGCTATGATTTTTGACATTACTTTCACGAAAGCCCACTGTGATCGATCCAAAGAGATAGGATGTGAAAAGAAAGTGTTACCAAAAAATACGGGCGAGTTTGAATTTTTATATTTAAGCAACCTCAATGACGTTATCATAGATAAACGACAATTCTCGCTCAAAGAATTCATAGGTACTCAAATCCTGTGCTCATATGATGGATTAGTATTACAAAAAAAAACTAAGGCTTATAAGAAGCTCATTTTGTGGAATCCACCATCCGGACACCATCACATTCATCGATGTCCATCTATGAAACCTAAAGAAAACTTATTTTCTTGTGCTTATGGCTTAACAGTGATAGAATCATAACACATATCATAAGCATAAGAAAATATGTGTTCATGAGGTTTTATATATGGACACTCACGAATGTAGTATTGTCTAGATTATGGATTCTACAAAACAAATTTCTTGTAAGCCTTAGGTTTCTTCTATATTACCAAACCATTATATGAGCACAAGACATGAGCACCTCAGAATTCTTTGAGAGGAAATTATTGTTTATCTATGATAACTTCATTAAAATTGTTTAAATGTATAAATTCGAATTCGCCAATATTTTTGTAACAAAATTTTTTTCACTTCCTAATGCTTTGGATTCATCACAATGAGCTTTTGTAAATATAACCTCGGAAATCATATCATTCCAGGATTTTGAAACACATTTAAAGTGTAACAAAGATATAGGATTTACTTAATACGGATATTGAAAATAATATCATCAGGAAGAACAGGTCTATCATATTTGATACGGTTCCCCCTATATCTTTTGTAATTTTGCTTTTGACATCATTATTGAAGAGCAACATAGAGAGTGGCTCGAGATCAAATACTAGGGCGCAAGTTTCCAGCAAGTTTCACTAAATCTACAACTATTATATAAGAGTAAACTTGTAGTGCTAACAACTATATTTTTTGTTTATAAAATAATTTTTATTTAAATTGATAACTCAAATAAATAAAACAAATAAACATTGTCCATATATTAAACCAGGGCAATTAACCCGGCCTATTGTATTCACTAATTTAAAAATCATAGTGTGTTTCTAAATATGAAATTTCAAACTCTTCATTAACTTCTTATTATTTATTTAACATCACTTTTTATACTCTTAGTACAAATAAGGAAAACTTACTAAATTTCCTTTGTGGATTTACTTTTCTACCATAAGGTAAGAGAATTAAATATATTGCATGACTCCAGATGATATAAATATATATTGCAGTAAACCCTAACAGAATGTCATTTGTTCTTGCACTGTTGAACTTGACATCAATTCATTTTCTTCATCGCTCTTCAATAATGATGTCAAAAACGAAATCACAAAAGACAATCGAGGAAAGCCGTTCTTAAGAGAATACACCTGTTCTTCCATCTGATATCATTTTTAACATCCTTATAAAGGTAAACACTACATCTTTGATACACTTTAAGTGTTTCAAAATCATGGAATGCTATGATTTCGACATTACTTTCACGAAAGTCCACTGTGATCAATCCAAAGAGATAGGATGTAAAAAGCAAATGTTACAAAGAAAATATGGGTGAGTTTGAATTTTTATATTTAAACAACCTCAATGACGTTATCATAGATAAACGACAATTCCTGCTCAAAGAATTCATAGGTGCTCAAATCCTGTTCTCATATGATGGCTTAGTATTACAGAAAAAACCTAAGACTTATAAGAAGTTTATTTTGTGGAATCCACCATTCAGACACCACCACATTCTTGAGTGTCCATATATGAAACCTAAAGAATACACATTTTCCTGTGCTTATGGCTTAACAGTGATAGAATTATAACACATACCATAAGCACAAGAAAATATGTGTTCATAAGATTTCATATATGGACACTCAAGAATGTAGTATTGTCCAGATTATGGATTCCACAAAACAAATTTCTTGTAAGCCTTAGGTTTCTTCAATATTACCAAACCATTATATGAGCATTAGACATGAGCACCTAGGAATATTTTGAGAGGAAATTATTGTTTATCTATGATAACTTCATTAAAATTGTTTAAATGTATATATTCGAATTCGCCAATATTTTTTGTAACAAAAGTTTTTCACTTCCTAACGCTTTGGATTCATCACAATGAGCTTTTTTGTAAATATAACCTCGGAAATCATATCATCCCATGATTTTTAAAAACATTTAAAGTGTAACAAAGATATAGCATTTACTTAATAAGGATAGTGAAAATGATATCATCAAGAAGAACAGATCTATCATCTTTGATACAGTTCCCTTATTATCTTTTGTAATTTTACTTTTGACACCATAATTATAGAGAGTAGCTCGGGATCAAATACTAGGGCACAAGAACAAATATCATTCTCTTAGGGTTTATTAAAACATATATTTGTATCATTGGTCGTTGGCAAGATATTTATAAATGGTCAACATAATTACACTCATACCTTAATGTAGAATAGTAAGTCCATAAATTTTTCTGCGAGTACTTTATTTGAATACGGTTTTCATGTTGTATTCAACGAATTTTGCCGCGAGTACTTTATTTATTATAATTAATTCATAACTACCTTTAACTAAATAACATAAGAAAAATGAAATTTTATTTTAAAAAATAGAAACAAAGAGAATTTTAACTAGCTAAAGTTAATAATTAGTAGAATACTATCTCACACTTTTAATTTCTGTTTTGAAAAATAGAATTCTAAACTTGTGCCACAAATGAACATCTAGAAAGTTGGGACCCATGAGCTCTCCTCTGTGATCTGTACACATAATGTTAGATTGAGGTATGTTCAATACACATTCAAAGAAAAAGTACTAGAAATTTCCTTATGTCCAGAAGGTTGCTCTATGTTGGACTATAATTGTCCAATACACGTCAATGTATTTTTAGTGTGACTCACCCCAAATTGGCTCCAAAATATCTAAATAACTTAATTTTAATTTCCCACTCTATATCCCACACGCAAATTAGAGACCGATTATATTCAAATTCAAGCTGAGAAGCCCCACATTAGGGAGATGAGGGAGCTTTCGACAAAGGTCATATATTTGAGAAGACACTTGTGATATCGACAAAGCAATGACAAATCTGTCAAATTCAATCATATGCATTGATGTGTAGTCCTTGGAAATGATGGTCGTTATTACTATTGGTGAAAGCAAAGATGGAGTAGGGTGGTTTGAGTATGGTCGTGGGGTTGCTTGTGTCGATATAGAGGGTAACCTTTTTAAGGTGTTTCTACAATAATGATTGCGATAGTAAGAGTGGATCACGACATAACAAATGCGGAGCAAGGTGAAACGATTAATGAGTTTGAAATATGAGGGAATTGATTGTTGTTGTTGCATTTCTTGAACACTCATTTCTTTTTGCAGTTTCTATGGAAAATTTTGCCAAATTAATTCTAGAAGAATTTGAGCACATGAGTATTAAGGTGCATACAGATATTCATAGATGACTTTTCTTTCTTTTAGCTTATTCTACTTTCTTTGGGTTATGCATTCAGTATTTTTTTTTTCCTTTGCTTCTGTTGATTTATAGTTTAAGTAAACTTTAGATGCTTTTTAATTATTTCAACCGATCTTTTGGTTGTCTTGTTTCTTGTATTAGCTAGCAGTGTGTTATCCCATTTTGTTGTGTGATTTTATGTTTTATTTGTTTGTTATACTGTTATATGTCATTCAGGGGTCTATTAGAAACAACCGCTTGCGCACACATAACCCTCCCCCGACCCTAATTTGTGGGAATACACTAGGTATGATGTTGTTGTTGTATAACAAATAATTGTAAAAAAATCATCCATTTTAACCTATAGGGTCATCACTTTTGTGTAGATCAGTCTTGCTCACTTTTGTCATTAATAAAGACTTTAGGCAAACGTAAGGGTTTTTCAAGGCCAAAATGATAGCAAAGATATAGCATGTCGGATATCAAGTCAAAATACCGTTGGACTCTTGCTTCTATAGATTTTCACACACTTCATTGGTTCATAGGCCATAACTTTGTTGGAAATCAAGAGTCCCCAACGATAATTGAAAAGACTGTCATAGTATTGACACCTTGATGGAACCGAGACAAGCTGAGGTACTCAAACAAACCACCTCTTGGACATCTTGCCCCACTTCTTATTCTTTCAAGTTTCTTGTATTGGATATATGGCATCCTACGTGTTCTCTATCATCTCCCCAGTTTCACCAATGATGCAATTCAGTTGCTTAATCTAAACTGATGGAAAGGACTTCACTTCGCTCCACACATGTATGAGTTGTAACACAACTGATTGGTACTTCTGTACTCAAAGACCTATTGGCTCACCCTATTAGGATTAGCCTGCTAGTTGTAGCCTTAGTTGTATATGGTATTACTCTTCCATCGACTTTAGAACTTAATGGGCTGGTAATAGGGTTAACATCCATAGAACTCATCTTTTCCATTTTCTCCACGGCCCCTAAGGCCTTTTGCTGCATTCCAACAATTTTAATAGCAGCCTTCAACGTTAGAGAATTAAATCTCATAAACTATCATTTGTATCAAAGCTGTTATAGCTAAGACCTACTGGGATCTTACTCATAAAGAGGACAAGTAATGGATCGATGAAGGAGTAAAATATCTATCATAGGTTAGCTTTACATCATATAGTCTAATTTGTTTTCGAGATTGTAGAGTCGAGTTAGGACATTATATATAAGAGTCTAAATTCAGTCATTAGTCTTTATTTTTCTGTTCCTTTAGTGTGATGACATTATTTGATTGCAAACATTTATAAAACTAGATAATAGGTATCTAACATAGTAGATTTACATTAATTAATCAAGTTTCGTGCTTTTTGTCCTCCTAGCTAGAAATAAAATGAATTCATACTAGAGTATCAAATGTTAGTCACAGCTAAATCAAAACCAAACATCACTTACAATAGAAGTCATCCTCTGATTCAGATTTGCATGCGATGCTCTTGCCAGAGACCAGGAAATTTAGTATTTGGGATGAGCCTGGACTGCCCGTCAAGATCATCAGTCTGTACATATAATAGTAAAAGAACAATGTTAAGACTAGTGTTTTCCCCTAGACTTCATTTGTATAATTAAAATATATATATATTTTTAGGTACCTTAAATTGATTTGACATTTCCAGGATTGTGCCAAAGACTGAATTTTTTCTAAGACTAAATTGAAGTGATTGAAGCAAATTCATTCAATGTTGAGAGTGAACTTTTCTCTTCTGCAATTATTGTTCTTGATTTTCCATATTCAATAATTGATTCGATGTTTTGTTGTGTCTGTTTGTATGTTTCTTTCCTCCCACTCTTTCTTCAGTTTTTCAACTTCCTCCACCACTTGGTGCATTTAGGGTTCGAGTATTTCTGGATATGAGGCAAAGCTGTTAATATGACCTAAACCTAATGCCAACCCAGTCTTATTCAGCCTGTAATTTAATAAGATTAAGCTAAAAAAAAATTTAAGCCCATTTAAGAACAACATTTGTTTTAGCCTGGTCCGTATAAGCCCACAGGTCCATGAGACTTGAGTAATGTTGATTGGACTGGTTTGTGGATCAAATAAAAAGTAAATTAAAAATAAATTACTAAAAATATCAAGACTACAAGAGATTTTTTAACACTAAATCTACTTAAACCATCATATATTAATATAAAAAAGTTCAAAAATCCAAATATTAGGATTTAAATACAATAAATAATCAAAATACAAAATTCTAAATTTTTTAAAGAATTACTATTTAATATTTACTTGTTTTTTCTCTTGACAATCGACAACGATCACCTTATTTTTAAATTAAAAAATTATACAAACAATTGTAATATTGTAAAAAGTGGGCTAACCCATCGCGACCCAAAACCTACAGAATGATGGGTCAGACTTTCCTTTTTCTGGCTCATAATGTAAATGGACTAGTCTGGTCTGGCCCATTAAATTCCAAAGCTCGGATAGACTAGCCCGACTCGGATTAACAACTGCAATATGATGTCGTCTTTGTTAGGAATCATTTTACTCTTTAACACAGGAACTTCCTGACTCGAATTAAAATTTAGTTGGACTTTAATATGAGTACAGAATATCGAGTAGTTTTCATCTTTCATCTCATAGAAAACCTTTTTTCCTCCGCTTAGCCTTATCTCCATCTAGGGGGATTTTAGTGAAAGTCCTATAAGAACTGGACGATCCTATTTGGTCAAATATCTAGCGACAAACTCCTATGTTCCTTTCATTACGACATTTCTCTATAAGTTCCTTTTTTCTTCTTGGTGCTTGTGCTGCTGTAGATGTAACATTTTTCAGGTGTTTTCTGCGGTAACAATGGCGACAATAAGGGTGGATTATGACATAGCTAATGTGGAGCATGATGAAGCGATCAATGGTCCTGGAATCAGAGGGAATTGATTATGTTGTCGCATTTCTTGGAACACTAATTTCTTTTTGTGGTTTTTATCGAAAATTGTATTAATTGAATTATGGAAGAATTTGAGCATGAGAATATTAAGGTGAACCTAGATATTTATAGAGGACTTTCTTTCTTTTAGCTTATCCTACTCTTTTTGGGGTATTTTTTTTACCCTTCTTTCTGTCTGTCTATTTATTTAGAGTTTTATTAAATTTTGGATGCTTTTTATTTATTTCAAATGTTTAACTCACAACCCTTATAAGAAATATTTAAAAAAGGCAGCCCTTTTAACCTATCGGGTCATAACTCTTATGTAGATTGGTCTTGCTAGCATTTGTCATAAACAAAGAGTTTAGGAAAATGTAAAGGTTTCCGAGGCCAAAATGACAGCAACGATATAACTCGTCATATTTGGTCAAAATATTGTTGGACTCTTGTCTCTCAAGATTTTCACACTTCATTGACTGTAGACCATAGCTTTGTCGGACATCAAGAGTCTACAACGATGATTAAAAAAACTCACATAGTATTGACACCTTGATGGCACCGAGACAAGCTAAGGCACTCAAACAAACTACCTCCTGGACATTTTGCCCTACTTACTTATTCTATCAAAGATTCTTGAATTCAATCTGTCACATCCTACACTGATTGTCCACACTAACATTTGATTGTCCCTTCTGTACTCAACGACCGATTGGCTCACTATGTGCTGACTAGCACTGCTAGTCCTAGCCTTAGTTGTATAAGATATTACAGTTACATTGACTTTAGGATTGAATGTGCTCGCAATAGGCTTAATAAAAACAACCGATACTCAATTATTAATGAAGTAGCAATTAATGCAACTATAGTCAATTGAAAATTCAAGAACTATGCTTTTAATCCTCCAAGATAGAAATAAAATGAACTCATACTAAAGTATCAAATGTTACTGTTATTTTTTATGACCATATTGTTCGGATCAACTTACACATACGTCGACTAATTTTACAGATACCTTCTACCTCTCACCAGCAACACCTATCAGGTAACTCTGTCGATTGTCAAATGTTACATTCTATTGGACCATTTAGTTTAAAATGTTGATTATTTTAGGCACCTTTGGGTCTGGGGTTTCCAAGATTGTGCTAAAGACCGAGTCTTTTCAACATGATCATCAGAAGGGAGTTGTGGGGCTAAGTGATTGATGTAAATTCATTCCATCTTGAGTGACACCATTCAATCTTGGTCGTGAACTTTTCTCTTCTGCAACTAATCTTGATTTGCCATATTCATGAATCGATTTGATGCAAAGAGAAGCTTTGGATTAACTGGTAAAGTTGTTGTCACTTGATCAGGAGGCCATGAGTTTAAGTCGTGGAAATTGACTCCTGAGTTCAAATCATGGAAATAGACTCTTTACGAAATGCAAGGTAAGACTACAAGTAGACTCTTGAGTTCAGGTTGTGGAAATACTCTTGCATTAAATGCAAGGTAAGGCTGCAAATAGACTCTTGAGTTCAAGTCGTGGAAATAAACTCTTATACAAATGCAAAATGAGGCTAGGTACAACACACGCTTGTGGTCCGGCCCTTCTATGGGTCGTACATAGTGGGAAATTTAGAGCATAGAACTCCACTTTATGAGTTTATTTGGTGTTGTGGGATATGTTTATATGTTTTTTCTTCACATTTTCGTACTTGTTTCAAGTTTATGCTAATCAAATTGATGGTTGTTAAGACCCACCATTAATCGTATTAACTTTATTCGGAAGTATGTATTCACTTTACTCTGGAATCCTTGTTTGGTCATAAGGTATTTTCATTTTATTTAGTTTGGCTTTCTAATTCTTTTTTTTTTTTTTTTGAAAAAAAAATCTAAGTTTTAATTTTTATAAAATAATGCCAATTAATATGATGCAAAAGGTAAAGCAATAAAACACAATCATGGAGAGTCGTCTCAAAATGGATACCCTTGTTTTTTCATATAATATCATTTTCAACATCTTTATGAAGGTATACGATGTATGATTGTTATGTTTTAAATTTGTTTTAAAACCATAGGATTCAATGAGTTTTCATAATAGGAAAAGACTCAAATATGTCATTGAACTATCAGAAATGGTTCATTTATGTCATCCGTTAAAAGTTGGGCTCATTCATGCCATCGCCGTTACAAAACTAACTCATCCATGCCATTAGTTTTAACAGCCGGTTTTTAGAAAACAGTTTTGCCACGTGGTGACATATTAGAGGTCTACGTCATTTTTAAAAAAAAATTCAAATTAATTTTTTTTTTTTATGCATTAAAAAGAATCCACCCAACTTTTTGATCCATTAAAAATTAGTTTGATCTATGCTTTTAAAATTTGAGATTATTTGTTTATTGCCCCATATCAATAGTTTTTTTTTTCTTTTCTGGCTTTCACGTGTGACTCTATTCACAAGACGGATCAATAATATGATCATCTCCCTATGAACTAAGTTTTACTTGATTAATTACTGTTAATGAGTTAATTTTGAGAATATTTGTGTATCGCCTCATATCATCCGAGTATTTATAGTTACCAAGCTCATCGACTTTTATTTTTTGTTGTATGCAGCTTAAAATTGTGGTCAAATATAGTAAATTGATCCATAGACAAGCAAAGACATAAGATAATACGTTTCATGCCATCACTTTATCATCCTCATACCCATCCTGCAAAAATTTCAGTACAGTGGCGTTGATATTATTGACTTTACCTTATTTAAACGTTACCTTGTTTGGATGTTACCTTATTTAGTGTCACAAAATCAGATAATGATTATCACAAAATCATAAATCTGATCTCCTTAAATCTGCAATCCTTAAATCAAGGATCTCCTATGTTATTAGGCTAGTAAAGAGGAGACAATTAGGACTCCCTTATCGGTATAAATAAAGTGTAGGTTCATTGTTATGTACATAATAAGATCGAATAATTCTTTCATCTATATTGTTCCAGTTTTCTTCCTCATTTTAACTTGGTATCAAGAGCCTTATTTTTTTCCTCTCTCTGAGATCTGAATATTCATTTTTTTTCAAAAAATCAGTTTGATTCATATTGGGCTCGGATTCTGTATCCACATCTCCTACTCTAGTTGTAATCTTTGGATTTGTTTGTTGATTCCCTCCGACTTCCATTTTTTTCTTCAATCGGAATGGATTCACGAGATATCTTGTCAACCAAATTAAATGGACATAACTTTCCAATCTAGAAATTCCATTTCAGGGCTTTCATTAGAGGTAAAGGCCTCCTTGGTATTCTAGATGGATCAAAGTCTATAACTACAGAAGACAAAGAAAAAGAAGTTTGGGAAGCTAATAATGGCAAAATCATAACATGGCTTGTCAATTCCATTTCTACTGATATAGCTATGGAACTGACATCTTTTGAGAAAGAATCTGAAATGTGAAGTCATCTACATACTCTCGATAACCAACAAAATTTTGCTAGAGAATTTGAATTAGAAAGGCTACTTACAGAATCAACACAAGGTGAGAAAAGTGTTCGGTGCTTCTGCTCGGGACTACTCAGATTATGGGCAGAGCAAGATCAATATTTTGCTGCCTCAATTAGTGCTGCTGGACTAAATGACTTTATGACTACTACGAAGAGGACAAGGACTGTCTAATTCCTTATGAAACTCAGGTCTGAGTTCGAGCCTTTACATGCTAGTATTCTCAACAGAGAAAAACTAACAACTTTAGATGTGGTGGTTTCTGAAGTACTTCGAGAAGAAACTCGGTTAGGTTCTCAAGCCTCTATGGGAAATCCCTTTTTTGTGGACACTGCCATGGCTGCATACAGAAGTTCTTCCTCGAGAAATTCTAACAAACCAGTTCAATAATATCATTGCAAAGAAACAGGGCATGTCATTTCCCATTGCAAGAAGCGAAATTATTGTAACTATTGTAAGAAGGATGGTCCCATTATTTTGGAATGCCGTAAGAAATCTGGTTCAGTAAAACACTCAACTCCTAATAAAGTCTTTCACGCGATGACAAGGGATGTGGGTACACAACACACTCTAGAAACACAAGATGCACCACAATTATTTGATTGCAATGACATTTACAAGATGATACAAGATTCATTGGCGGCTGCTCTCCCTAATGCAATCTCTATAGCTCTGACCACTACATATCTCAGAAAGAACAAGATTTTGAATTCAACGGTATGGCATATTGATTCTGCTACATCTAACCATATGACATGAAACCAAAAAAAAAATTCTAATCAATCTAAAACACCTTCCACACATGAAATTGTTACTGCAAATGGCCATGTTTTATCTGCATCAGGTATGGTTCCATTAAGCCATTTTTAGAAGTTCTTTGTGTACCGAAACTTACTGTAAATCTTTTATCCGTTGGACAACTTGTAGAACAAAATTGTTTGGTTTTTGTCCCCTAATGGTTGTATTATTCAGATCATGTTGAAGGGAAAACGATGGCCAGGGGGCGTAAGGTTGGCAGGCTATTTCTTCTTCAATCTCCGGACACAAAATTTCATCATTGCTTTTTTTCAGCTTCAAATAAAGATATTGAGTTTTCAAATAAAATGTGGACTTTATGGCATCTTCGTTTAGGCCGTTCACATACTTCACGTTTAAATTTCATTTTGAAATCCTGTAATTTGTTGGGTAAAGACTCGTTAATTTTTCCCACTAAATTACCTTGTGAGAGCTATGCAAAATCAAAGAGTTATAAACTCCCTTTTCAATTAAGCAATACTACTTATTCTACTCCATTTGATTTAATTCATAGTAATGCTTGGGACCTTCTCCAATTATATCTCGTATGGGTTACAAGTATTTTATCTTGTTCATCGATCAAGCATCTCGTTATACATGGGTTTTCTATTTGAAACACAAATATGATGTACCAAACATTGTCAAAAAGTCTTATAACCTCATCGAAACTCAATTTGAGAAAAAAAAATCAAGATTTTTCGTTCAGATTCTGGAGGAGAGTATGTAAACTCAAACCTCACAAGTTTTTTTCAAGAAAAAGGCATTATTCACCAACGTTCTTGACCCTATACACCGGAACAAAATGGTGTGGTGGAACGTAAGACTAGATATGTTGTTGAAACTGCCTTAGCTCTTCTTGATACATCAAATGTTCCAAAAACGTTTTGGTTGAAGCAATCCAAACGTCCATTTATCTTATAAATAGACAATCATCGTTTGTTATCAAACAAAATTGCCCTTATTTTGTCCTTTTCAGAATATTTACCAACTATTCTCACCTTAAAGTATTTGGTTGTGTATGTTTCGTTCTTCTTTCAGACAATGAACGCCATAAATTATCCTCAAAAGCTGTTAAATGTACTTTTTTGAGGTACAATGATATCCAAAAAGGGTACTTGTGTTATGATTCATCATGTCTCTTATTAAGAATATCTCGACATGTTATCTTCTTTCAAAATTCTTTTACTTATACTAGTAAAGACTCACAATTGTCTACTATATCATTTTTAAAAGAATTCACGACTCATGATTCTGCTTGCCATAACAACCTAGCCGCTGGTCCATCGCCAAACTTGTCTTCTATCACAACAGGTACTACTTATGACTTAGATCCTTTTTTTTATAATGATATTACTTCGATGAGCACTAATTCTTTACCTCACCAAGATGACTGTTATAATGTTTCTTTAAATAGTAATAATCAACCTCCATCTCCTCAAAATATCATTGACCCTATTAGACTCTCATCTCGTCATGCTCCTCCTCCAAGCCGATATGGATATTCTACAGGAGAATATGGTCGATCATATGCCTTAATAACAACCTTGAATTCTATAGTTGTGCCAAATACTTATATGCAGGATAGTGGTCAGAAGTGTTGGGAAGATGCAATAAATGAAGAACTAGCATCCCTTGAGGAGAATGATACATGGGATATGGTGGATAGACCAACAAACACAACAATTATTGGAAGTAGATGGGTGTACTCAGTCAAGATAAAAGCTGATGGGTCCCTAGATCAATATAAGGAAAGGTTGGTAGCTCAAGGGTACAAGCAGCAGTATGGAATCGACAACGAAGAAACCTTTTCTCCAGTAGCCAAGATGACGACAGTACGTATATTGCTTGCTTTAGCATCAATAATAAGTTGGAAGTTACACCAACTAGATGTCAAGAATGTGTTCCTACATGGAGATTTGCAAGAAGTTATCTACATGAATCCACCACCAAGTTACAAACACTCTAGTCCAAATCAGGTATGTCGTCTTAAGAAATCTCTTTATGGATTAAAGCAGGCTCCTCGCTCATGGTTTGAAAAATTCCGAACTACAATCCTTGGTGCTCAGATTATTAATTATTCCTACGTCAGTCTAGCTCAGGTATTATTATTCTCCTTATTTATGTAGATGACATGATTATTACAGGGAACGATGAGGTTGGAATCTCTCATTTGAAAAACCTATTACACTCCTTGTTCAAGATGAAAGACCTTGGAAAGCTAACATATTTTTTAAGTTTGGAGGTAAGTTATGGTGTAGAAGGCATAAAATTGAGTCAGCAAAAATATGCAAAAGATCTTGTTAAGTTAGTTAATATAACTGATCATAAGAAGGCTCATACTCTAATGAAAGTGAATACTAAATACAAAAAATAGGAAGGAGAGCTTTTTGGAGATCAAATTCTGTATAGACGCCTAGTTGGATCACTTATATACCTTACTATGATTCATCCTGATATCTCTTATGTAGTACAGGTGTTAAGCCAGTTTGTTACGAAGCCCTACAAGATTCACTACTCAGCTTTGCTCAGGGTTATTCGATATATAAAAGGCACAGTGAATCGAAGCCTTTTATTTCCATCATCTTCATTGCTGGACATAGTGGGATACGCTGATGCGGATTGGGCAGGATGCCCTGATTCAAGATGATCCACAATAGGCTGGTGCATGATGCTTGGATCGTGTATGATCTCTTAGAAGTGGAAGAAACAATATCGAACATCAAAGTCATCTACAGAAGCAAAGTATAGAAGTATGTCAGATGCGTGCTCTGAAATTATTTGGCTACAGAGGATATTATCAGAACTTCACATCAAAATGGAAGGATCAACCATATTGTATGGAGACAACACCAGTGCAATTAGAATAGCAGCCAACCCTGTGCATCATTAAAATACCAAGCACATAGACGTAGATTGTCACTACATCAGAGAACTAGTTGAAGATGGAGCATTAATCTTAGATATATATCCTCTAAATATCAATTGGCTGATTTGTTTACTAAGGCCATGTCAAGAAGTTGACACAGTGATCTTTTGTCGAAACTCATGTTTTGTGATACAGAACATAAGTTTGAGGGAGGGTATTGATGTTACCTTATTTAAATGTTACCTTGTTTGGATGATACCTTATTTAGTGTAACAAAATCAAATAATGATTATCACAAAATCATAAATCTGATCCCCTTAAATATGCAATCCTTAAATCAGGGATCTCCCCTGTTATTAAGCTAGTAATTAGGAGACAATTAGGACTCTTTTATTTGTATAAATACAGTGTAGGTTCATTGTTATGTACATAATAAGATTGAATAATTCTTTCATCTATATTGTTCCAGTTTTCTTCCTCCTTTTAACTAATATCAATTATTGTGCTAATTAATTGCAGGAAAATACTTTTAATATTGTATGATATCTTTCGCTTTGAACCAAATTGATATTTTTTTCAAGAGACCTTAAATATCCGACATTTTATAAATAATTTTATTTCTTTTTTACTTTTCACGTGGGACATTGTTCTCTCAAACAGTCATTATACTACTCCCTTTCATCTTTTTTAATATATCGTTTAATATTTTGGCACAATCATATATTAAGACAATTATTTGACAATCAATATTAATCATTGGAGGTAGAATATTTGTCTAAATTACAATTATGCTTTTCTTAAATTACAATTTTATTTAATGATATAGTTACATAAAAATTGGTGAGACGTTATAGTTTTATATCCTTATATAATTAATTTTAAGTGGTCCAATCCTAATTAGAAATTGAATAAAAATAATATATAAGCCATGCATGCAAGTTACAACTCACAAGTATTATGTATGTATAGTCTTTATCATTTCATTATATACTTAATTAATGAATTGATTAATTCCAAAATTTTATTGTTCTTTTCTCTTTAATGAAACAAAATATCTATGAAGGAAAAAGAATAAAATGAAGATGACCTAGAATTTGTATATTATAGTCTAAGGTCAGTTGGCATATATAAAAACAAAAGTAAATCCAATATATTTTTGATAAGTTAGATAACATGGGAGTATATATTGTGTGGGAGCATAAAATAAATTAATGTGTGTGTGTGTATATATATATATATATAAATGTATATATATATATATTATATATATATATGTATATATATATATGTATATATATATATATATGTATATATATATATATATATATGTTCATTGATTTCTTCATATATATTTTTATGTTATTTTAAAATCTTTTAATGAAAATTTTGACTCTACTATTAACCTAATCGTCATAGACCAAACTAATTTTTAATGGATCAAAAATTTGGATGAATTCTTTTGAATGGATAAAAAAAAATTAAAAATTAAAAAAAAAAAAAATGATGTGGACCTCTAATATGCTGCTACGTGGCAAAGCTGTTTTTGTAAAAATCGGTTGTTAAAAGTACTGGCATGGATGGGACAGTTTTGTTACGGCGATGGCATGAATGAGTCCAACTTTTAACAGATGACATAAATGAGTCATTTCTGATAGTTCAGTAGCATATTTGAGCCTTTTCCCTTGATAATATTATATTCACAAAAGTTCATCGCGATCAATTCCAAACACTAAGACGTGAAAAGATGTTATAAAAGAGCATGCAACTTAAGAACCATACACCATACAAGAAAAAAAGGCACAACATCAAAGACATGGCTTTATAAAGATACAAGAAAGAAATTGCTACAAAAACAACTACAACATAGATAGCATATATCCTATACTACAAAGCACAAATATTATACAAGGCAGTAAGCATAAATGCCCAAATCATCGAAGAACACAGAAAATGACGAAATCCATTAAGCTAGCTCAACGACAACGAAACTCAGATGTTCCAAACAAACTCCAATGAAGCTCCTTGGGAAATAACCAATAATTTCACAGTCGCAGCCAAAAACGGAGGAAACCAGCCACCTATATCCATTTTTGAAAATGTGGGAATTAATGAGTATTTATATGACTATGTTTATAAATGACTCAAAATTATAAAAATGACTTTGTTTTTTAGGGAGGAGAAGAATGTTGCCTCTGTTGATTAAAATGAACAAAGAAGTTGATGGAATGAGGGTGATAATGGAGGAAATGGAGGAGAGAATTAGTAATACCCCACAAATTCCTATCTAAGCTCCTAACCATTCATCATATGTTTAAAGTATCCAAAGTGATTATTTTAACCCATAGATAAGTGTCATGACCATTCACCTTTATTTTTAATGCGATTATGGTCATAAGAAGCACTTAGAGCAAAGTTGAGTTGAAACATTTGAATTGATTGAATTTTAGTATTGTTTCCTATAAGAGTCAACTTTAAATGAGTGTAACTTCTAGAATACATATAGTTTTGGAGTTCATAACCCATTAAATGAAAGATCTTCGAGTCTTCTTTTCAAAGCATCTGATTTTACCTTAATTTGATATCAGAGTAAAATGTTATGCTTATTTTACTTGGGAGTGTCTGTCTGCCAAAAAGTGATGACTAAGTTGACAAGATGTTAACTAAAGTCATCAACCTTAATCAGAAAATTGCAAAATCCAACTAGAGATTGACGACTAGGTTGACGAGTTATCAACAAACTGACGGGTTATCAACTGAGAAATTCCAGCAAGATTGTCCTATTTCTTTAGGATATTTTGGTATTTTACTCACCTCAAACTCTATCCCTACTACTTAAATAACCGTATAAAGATTATGTACTCATCAGTTATCAATTTTTCAATGCCCATTCTCCTTTCCACTCTCAAAAGAAAGAAGTTAGGGTTTCTTCTCAAAATTTAACTTTCAATGATCCAAATTCATGTTTCTTTCAAGAAATTTAGGTATTTGGGGTTTGAACAAGGATAACCTTTCATCCTTGTACCCAAAAACCTTGATTTTATAATTAAATTTATATGATTTCAATAAGGATTCATACTTAGTTTTCACGTTTTTGAAATGATGATATTATATTATCATGTGATTTAAAGTTCAGTTTGCACAAGAATTTACCTTTACTAATGTTTTCACTTATATGATTGTTATTATGCTATGAATTTCTATGAGATGGTGAATATATATAATTTTTAGCTTGATTTAGTCAGTTTACAAAGAAGAGTATATGAATTTATCATGTTTCTCCTAGTTTACAAGAAGTTCAAATTTACTAATTTAGATTACTACACTATGATTCAAATTTCAGTTTTGATCTTATGATCTGAGACATGATACGAAATTCACACAGTTATTCATTAGTATGATTTATTAACAAAATCATGATTGGTTGTCAAATTTATAAACCCATATGCTTATTTTAAGGTGAATTTCATCAGTATGAGCATATAATATATATATATTGGGAGTTGTATTTAGCACCAAGAGAGATGTGTGGGTTCAACACATCCTATTTTTCATAAATTGCATGCCATCATAGGTTTAGAGGCCTCGCTAGAGAGCGTCCCCCTTGCCAATATATGCTCAGTTTAGTGATCACTCCAGTTTAGTTCATGTTCTATTTTGATGGCAAGGGTAGAACAATCCTTATCAACGTGGGTCAAATGTTGGACTCCATGCTAGATCACATGATTTATTTCAATTATGAGAATCTCCCACAGAAAAAGAGTATTTTAGATGTTAAGTGTAAAGACTCACATTTTGTTCAGAGATTGTTCTATAAGTTATTCCATCTTGAGAGTTTAGCTTTCAGTTTACCTATGATAAAGATGAGTCCTTTTACACTTAGCGTGCATGATTTGAAAGAATATCCAACTTTAGTTTTACTTATTCCATAGGAGTAAAGATTTAAGAAACTAAGTGTAGTGACTCACCCAGTTTATCAGATTATGCTTTGTTATTCATATTTTATGATATTTTAGCTTTCAGTTTATTTTAGTCTCTTGGTGAGTCTTTCGAAAATAGTCTTTCTACTTCTCTGGAGGTAGTGATATGGATTGCGTATATTTTACCCTCCCCAGAACCCACTGTGTGGGATTACACTGGGTTTGTTGTTGTTGTTGTCTTGGTGAGTCTACTTGCACTTAGCATGCATGTTTTAAGATTATGCATTAATTCAATTTTACTTATTTCATTCACCCTCACTTAGTACATTTCAAAAGTACTGACTATATATACGTCTGCTTGGCGACATTGTTTCATAATACATAGGTCATTATCATGGTCAGGCAGTTCGCAGCTTCCAGTCAGCACATAATGAGTTCTCCTTATTTGAGAAGTCAAGTCAGTACATTCTAAAATTCATATTTTATTCAGCTGTACTGATTAGGGATAGATGGGGGCCATGCCCCCGCCACGTAGAGTCAATATTAGTAGAGACTTCATAGACAATCAATCAGAGTTGATGTATTTAGTTTTAGCTTTTCTTTGTATATCTAGTGATGTAAACATTCTTAAACAGTTTTGTATCGAACAAGTTCAACGAAAGACATCTCTTCTACTTATTATTTATAGTTTTATATAATTTATTTAGTTGTTCATGAGTTATGCCAGAATCATAAGTTAGCTTGGGATCACTAGTGGTTTTAAATACTGTAAGACTGCCTGTCTTGGAGCGTTATAGAATTCTATTGTAATTATGTGTTTGCACGTGAATTCGGAGTGTTGTGATGTATCCGAATGTTTAGAGAGAGAAAATAAAAAATGATATTTTTATAATTATTATGTAGGATTGAGATTTTAAGTAATAATGATAAGTTAAGGTGTGAAATTAAATAATTTGTCCATTTTTGTCATCTGCAAAGTTACATAAGAAGTCCACTGTAAAATAGGCCATGAGCCAAATTTTCCAACATAATACCACACCTTAACTTACCATTATTATCAAAAATCCCAATCACTTAAAGTAAGTACAAAAAATTTAGATTCTAATTTATATTGCAATACATTGTCACACCCCTTTTTCGTACTCCAAAAGATTTTATTTTAAGTTTCGAAAGGGTTTTATTATTAAAGTGACAAAAGATGAAAATTGTTTTGAAAAGGATTTATTAGTTTCAAAATTCAGAGTTGCCACTTGACATAAATCGGGTGTGCCAAGTCACTCGTGGATATCCTTTTTCAAAACGGTTTTGACTCTATAAAACTGATCCGTGAATAGAGATTCTGACTAAGGAATTCTTTTAACCGAGGGGAAGATGTTAGACACCCCTCGATCCCTTGGTTCGATCACGGTCTCTTGGTAGATTATATCGGCTAATTTGAACACGATGAATGTATAAACCACACCAAACACAAATAAAACAATCAATCAAACAAACAAATCCAAAACAATGTCCAGTCCAATTATTACAACCCAAAATGAAAAAAAGGTACTTGAAAAATACACCTACACTAACCTACACTAATCCTAAACTATACTCCAATGCATGTCCCGGGACTTCATTGCGAACATCCTCCGAGTATAAAATACACGGGACATTCCCCGGCCAATAAACACAAGTACCTCGAGGAATTCCCCGACCGAATAGTACATTTTAATCCAAATGCGATAAACTAGCAAACATTCAACAAATATTCCATTTTCAAACATTCAACGAAAACAAATATTCATAAGAATTTTACCTACCCGAACTTATATTCGCCTATTCGTTTCAACGTAGCATGATAATATCACGTTTCATATCAACAGTGAATCAAAATTAAATCAAATCTATCATTTTTGTCAATTTTTAATTCTCACCCCCCAAATCCATTTTTAACACAAAATTTCAACAATCCAAAATCATTATTTGAACAATCCACAATCATTTCTTCAACGCAATGAAGCAGAACAAATCAATATCACTCAATATTCAATCGTATCTCACACCAATCAAACATATATGATAAGATGAAGAGGAGATAGAATTGGACCTTTCGATGACAAACTTTCGTTGATAATAATATTTAAGAAAACCTTGATTTAGAACACCGAATAGGATAACCTCAACCGCGACGAATCCCAGACTTGGTATTTGAGAAATTAAAACCCGAACTACTCACAATAATCCAATTGGGACGAACAGACATCAACTTCCAAATCGATACGAGTAACCGGAGAGTCCGAAACAGAAAATGCAATAAAATCCAAATTCTAACTAAATTTCGTATGACACAATTCCAACGGGTCGATTCGACGAGGAAGTCGTAGCTGATTCTTTTTATTTATGAATTTGGAGACTAGTTCGATCGAACACGAACTAAAATAAACCAGTTCCGGCAAAAAAGTTCAACGGACAACAGTCAAAAATGACAAAAAATTCAGTGCCAGTCAGATTTTTGCTCAAGCTCTATCTCGCCTCTCTGTTTTCTCCAATCTCCCTCAATTTTTGATCTCCCTTCATTTTCCTCCGCTCTTTGGTCGGTTTCAGCTCACCATCGCCTTTCTCCGTCTCTCTCCGATCTCACGTGTTCGGTGTATGTAGAAGAGTTCTAGGGGTGGTTTGCAGTTGATGTTGTTGATGTATTGCTGGTGATGGTTAGGCGGTGTAAGTGTGGTTCTGCAGATCAGACCATAAAAATGGTGGTGGGGGTGTGTATGTCGTGAGTATGAGAATGAAGGAGTGTGTGTTTCTGGTCAGTATTTTTTGGTATCCGGATCCGTATTGTGTATGTGTGAATTTGTTAATGAAATGGAGAGGATATGATGGAGTCCCTCCAATTGTGTGGTCCTCCTCTACCACTGTATTGTATTTGTGTGTATATACTATAAAAATGGGAAAATAGTGAGTGCATCCGCTTTTCCCCTTTTAGAATTTTTCTTTTATATTTTTTATTTGATTTTTCTTTTTCTTTATTTATTATCCTATGTGGAAGCATATAATTGGTGGCTTGTGGAAATAAGTGTGTGGCATGTGAAAAAGTTAGTGTGGCATGTGGAAAGATGAGGGTGGCATGTGGAAAAATGAGTAGGGTGTGTGCCTTTTGCATGTATTCAATGAAAAATGAAAAGTGAGGTGTTGAGGTGGCATAGTGAGGTGGCAAAGATGCTATGTATTTAATTATTTTCAATTCTTTTTTTTTTTTGGTGGGGGGGGGGGGGGGAGGGAATTATCAATTAAACAAAAGTATGGTAAGGTAAATAAAATAAAAATTAAAAAAAATATTTAAAATATTTGGAAATGGACAAAATTATGTGTCTACATACATTACCTAGGATCGCGATACATCACTTAGGGACGCGATACATCGCGAGACTGGCTAAGTAATGTATCACGACCCTAAGTAATGGATTTGACTAATTTCAAATTCGATTTTTATATGTAATTTTTTGAGAAGTGTGGAGGATAAGGTATAATCAAGTACTAAACAATTGAATTTATAAATAGTTGCCCAAAAATGAAACCAGAGCATTTAAATTAGCACATCCAATTATAATTATTTATTAAAAAAAGTATAATATGTTTTCAGATTTCAAAATTCAATTTTTTTCCTCTTCTATTCCTGACTTATCTACATTACTTAAGGGAAGAATTTAAATTATATATGTGTGTATATATATATATATATATATATATGTATGTATATATATATATATATATATATATATCTTATACAACGATTGGTGATATAAATATCTTACTGTAAATCCTAATACAATATTACTTTTGTTCTTGCACCGTTACTTGACCCGAACCACTCTGTGCATTGATATCCAATAATGATGTCAAACGCAAAATCTTGTTTTATAGCTTATTCTATATTGTATACTCTACAAGAAGAGATTCTTGGATGAAGAAACCTACTATTCCCATATTACAACAACGTCTCGCGGAATTTGAACTACTACCTAATTCAAGAAGATACGTGTGCAGTCAAGGAATTAGCATAAAAAATCTTGTATATTGGTCTCTGAATAGAAAACTTGACCATCATGTGCGCGAGACTTCTACATTCATATACTTTAGTGCGAATTCAGATGAGTTGAAGGAGTTTCCAGTACAATTGTCTGGCAATGAATATGAGCATTTGTTTCATTTGTGTGCTTTGAAAGGCTGTCTGTGTGCTTATGGTGGCAATACTAATTTTAACGAACTCACCATTTGGAAAATATAACAAGATGGTTGGCAATGGTGTATGGGAATTCGCAATATACCAGATTATACTTGCGAGCGATTTCTCCACAATTATGATCTTTTGTGCACTACAGAGAATGGTCAACTTATATTTCGTGAACCCGAACAGCACAGCTTTTTCAACTACTGCCCCAATCAACAACAATTTGTTAGGACAACTTACAACCTGCAGATCCTACATGTTTGGATAGCTTATATTTTCCTATATCTAGTGTCAAGCGCAAGAGAAAGCAACGCAGTACTCCATCAGAACAAAGGCCATACATTTGAGAAGTCATTCATACGCATTGATGTGTTAATCCTGTTGGTGTCAAGTTAATGTGGAGCATGGCGAAGCGATCAATGGAGCTGGAATCAGAGGGAATTGATTGTTGTTGCATTTCTTTATACAGTTTCTATGGAAAATTGTATGAACTGAATTAAGGTGCATTTGGATATTTATAGAGGACCTCACTTTCTTGCAGCTTACTCTAACTCTTTTTTGGGTTTATGTATTCAATGTTTTTTCCTCCCTTTGTGTCTATTTATTTAGAGTTTAATACTCTCATCATATATAAGGATCAACGTGTTACTCATATCTAAAACAAATTGCAGAAGAATTCACCCTCAGTTTCACAGGTGATGATGAGCTATACAGAGGTGGAGAAGCCAAAAACTAACCCAAAATTGCTGCAGCCACTGCAAGTTGATTGCTCATCTGATATACAAACTTTATACAAACATGAACTCTTCCACAACAGACAACTGATGGTGAGTTTATCTATACGCGGTTGAAGGTTCTGGGGAGAGATTAGTCGTGCCAAAATTACGATGTTTACCATCAGCAACGTTTGTTAGCTGAAAGCCGTAACTAGGAAGTTGTTTTATTAGAAGAGTTTCCAGTTGGCAGGCGATGCTCTTGCCAGGGACTAGGAAATATAGGAAGGAGGCATCTTCCATTCCCTCCTTCAAGTGATGAGCACGGACTCGGCCCTCAAGATCGTCAGTCTGTACATAATAGAGAACGAAGATGTTAATACATGACGTGTACTCACAATAACCTAAAGGAAGATTAGTGTTTGCACTGATTCCAGATAATCAAGTAGTAAAACAATTTGACAATAAAATGAGGCTCAATTCTGCAAGAGATGCAAAATGTGCAGGGTTCTTCCAACTTGTTAAGCATCTCAATACAATTAGATAATATTACATAAAAGAATTGATTAGACAAAATATGGTTGGCACTTTAAGACTCAAACTGGAAGAAGGAAAATATTGTACCTGTCCAACATAGAACTTTTTGTCAGGTCTAACCACTATATAGACACTTGAAGCACCAATTGTTGACGGAGCTGGCTGTTCCCTGGCAGCAATAAGAACACAATTCACTGTTGCCACTTCTGATGGATTTTTCACTTTATATAGCTCGAGCAACTTCTTCTGGCAAATAAGACGGATAGCATCTTCAAGTTTCTTGCTTGAAATTCCCATTTGCTGCATTAGCTTTGTTCTAGAATACAAAGCTATTTCTCTTGTACCATTTAATTGCTCAGAGCTTTTATCTGTGCTATTGAGGCCAATCTGAACACCGAGGTCTCATTAAGCCTTTCTTCTTTGGTATCTGATTCCCATATGCTGAATTATACATTTCTTCTGCCCTTTGGATTAATATTTATGGAATTCCTTCTCTCTGAGCTGTTTCAAATGCTAGACTCTCTTTACAGACCCCATCAATGAGTTTCCAAGTTGGTATTGGTTGACCATCGACATACTCAGCTCCCATTGCTTTATACACATTCCTCTTGATTTTCAGGGGTAAATCAAAAATTCCATGCAAATGCGTTGATACAATTCCCAAACAGCCAATTGCAACCAAGGTTTCTATGACACTTCCAGCAATACATGTCCCTTTTGCCGTTTCTGTTCCTCGACATATTTCATCTATAAGTACAAGGCTGCTTGAAGTGGCACCAGTAATCAGGGAGCGAATTTCAGACATTTCAATCTGAGGCATGTTCCATGGAACTCGACTATGTCAGCAAGGAAAAGTGAAAACTGACGAATAGGAACACCAACACCAAGAGACAAGATTATACACAAATAAATGAAATAGCATCACTCTCACAAGGAACATATGCTATAAGTGGAACTAACATCATTATGACCTACAGATTAATCCAAGAGACAGAGGAAAAGGAAGAAGACTCCAAACTAAGAACCAATAAGATAACCGAAAGAGAAAGATTACTTTTCCAACCGTAATAAACTACAGCAGAACTGCTATGTATAAAGACCTTTTTGTCAAGACGGGCACAAAGTTCTTGTTACACATCCACTATACTCAATCCACTCTTTGGGATGGAGAGGATAAGATCAGTTGGGCCAAAATGTCTAACTAAATCACTCACAGAATTGTGCATCCCTCTAGATTATGGATTGCAATCAAATATAAGTAGTCTTAACAAGCAAAAATCGTCAACAGCAAACAAATGCATGCAAAAGTGAAACGCTTATATGCTACAATCGCAGCAAGCATCATGATACATAAGGTCTTGGTTTATTTACAGATAAATTACTATGTTTCTAGCAAAAAGGACAAGAAGAAAACAATATATGTTACAAATTCAAGAATATAGAACATATTACCTGAAATGAACTTTTTCCATCAGCAGGACTATCATATGATTTCATATGCAGCATAATCGAGTCAAAATGAGGAATGAAAGCTGATTCAGCTGGAACCATGAACCCACAGATTCCTAACAATGCAGCTGCACACAACGATCGCAACAAGCTTGATTTAGCCCCACCATTTGGTCCTGTCAAAAGAAACAATGACTGCATATCTACTGTATTCTGTACACCAGTTCCTTGTGCTGCATCAAACCAATAAGGTGATAGACCAATTATCTTCTTTCCAACAGTTCCATTAAGTGCCTCTGTGTGCTGCATTTAATGGAATGTAACTGGATCACAGGAATAACAAATAAAAATATGAAGACTTTCCATATGAAATGAGACCAGCATAAGGTTTGTATTCCATGCCATATTTTTTTGGTTATGTAGTCTTCCACAAAAAAAATACAGCAGAGCACTAATGCACCAGTCATCACAACCAAATTGAAAATGTATTCTCCCTCAAATAGTTGAGAAGGTTTTCAAAGTCATCTGATGGATAGGTGCGAGGTACTAAGTTTATACCAAGCTGTTGAGGTACTAGTATTTTAAAAAAGTCAAAGAAGTAAAGATTCTGAATAGTACCTGACAATTGTTAAATTGTGTGATTGTTGGGAAAAACCAAATTCTTCTTCTCCCTTTACTGATAAGAAACCAAGATTAAGATTATGAGATCGAATTGGGGGAAAGGTAAACAGGAAAAGGGAAATAGTAATGTGAAGCTCTGAGCACATTCAAATACAACTCTTCAAAATGAAAAGTCTTTAGCTATTGCACATTGATGAGAAAATTTTATGAAATATCGATATAAAGAACGAATAGAAGATAACAGAACACCTAAACAGAATTTAAGAAAGCCCCACTTATATCTTACGTTCACTTTATATGCACTTAAATTTTTTTTACAAATCCATGAAATACACCGTATTGGGGAGAGATTGACGAAGATGTCTCCCACCGTATTGGGGCAGGATGGGCGAAGTGGAGGCTCACCTCGGGAGTGTTGTGTGATAAGAAGATGTCGTCCAAGTGTATGAAGCGGAGTGTTGGCCAGTCAAGAACTCCTACATTCAAAAACTAAAGGTGGCGGAAATGCGGTTGTTGCGTTGGATCAGTGGGCTTACTAGGGGTGATAGGGTTAGGAATGAGACCAAGGAGAAGGTGGGAGTGGCTTCGGTGGAGGACAAGATGCGGGAAGTTAGGCTGAGATAGTTCAGGCATGTGATGAGGAGGGGCACGGATGCCCCAGTTCGTAGGTGTGAGAGGCTAGCTTTGGATGGCTTCAGGTGGGGCAGGGGTAGGCCGAAGAAATATTGGAAAGAGATGATTAGACGCGACATGGAGCAGTTACAGCTTACTGAGGACATGACCCTAGATAGGAAGGTAAAAGGTAAGGAGGACGCGAATTAGGTTAGAAGGCTAGTGCATGTGGGTGTCGTAGCCAATAGTTAGGAGAGCTTTGGGGTAACCAGGCTGGTAGCCTTAGGGCTATGTCCATAGGTTGGAGCCGCTAGTACAAGGGAATGGGGGTGGTGGGTGCCTTTGTTCCGTTAGTGTAGGGTATTAATTTGTAGGTGTCTTATTTCTGTTGTTATACCATCCTGTTTTATGATTTATTACGACTTTATTTACTATTCTTTATCTTGAGTCGGGGGTCGATCGGAAACAACCTCTCTACTTATCCGGAGGTAGTGGTATGGAATGCGTACATTTTACCCTACCCAAACCCCAATATGTGGAAATACAGTGGATTTGTTGTTGTTGTAAATCCATGAAATACATCCAGCTAGTACCACACAGTTGCAAACATTAGTTCCTTGCAGCCTGCAGCTACAGTCAACATGTAAGTTGAAAAAATCAAATGTTACTTATTAGGTTTACTTTTATCTTCTTTGTCCAAGTTGAGGATAAATAAACCTTAAGCCTAACTCAACCCCAAAAACTTGCTAATGATGGGAGTCTCCCAAGGCCTTACACCATTCCCAAAACCAACATAGGACTTAAACACCCCTGCACACCTAGGGACTGGACAATTGGAGCATGGATAACATAACACAATGCCAAACAATGACAACTTCTCCCACTTCCCCTGATTATTTACTAGCACATCAGCTTAACAGAATTCAGAACTACATGGTACAAGCCCATTCTATCTGTTAGAATATGAGTAGGAATAGGAATAGCATATATAATCCTACTTGGAAAGGGATTGCAATTTAGTGTCCTATTAGGAAAAGGATTGAAATATAGTGTCTATAAATAGGGTCTTAATGTAATAATATTGATATAAAAATTTCAATAATATGTTCTCCATTAATTCTCACATGGTATCAGAGCAAGGTTCGTGAGGAAAATATCATTTCGACGTCACAGCCTGGTGACAGAAGTTGTTGTCCAACCAAATATATTTTAAGGCGGTGTATTTCAAAACAAACCAACAGCACCATCATAATCAAAATTTCTCGGCGAATAAACCCCAATCAGACTCGCCAACAATAGGCCTCTCACGCGCATTAGTCCACGCGCCGGCGCGTGCAGTATTTTTCAGCGACTTTTCCAGCAGTCTTTTTTCCAATAGCCTCGCCTCTTTATTCTGAGGCTACTCATATGATTATTTTCGGATTTCGAGCAACTCCCGAACATCAGATCTTATATCCGGCGAGTTTTCTTTTCCCAAGCCAAATTCCGGTAGTATTTCTTTTTCATGATTAAATCTGAATCTTATTGAGAGGTCAAAAACTCAAATGTCACAATTTATGAAGAATCGATGAGAGGAAGGTCGATTTGGAAGATCTTAACCTTACTATACATCTTCTGATCATCATCTTAATATCTCTGAGGTTTTACCCACACCTCCAGTCTTAGACACACCAATCTTTGAGGAATCTAAGGTTACTTCTCTATCTCCAGATACAATGCCACCACTTTTGACTTATCACCGCAGCCCACATCCAGTATCAGTCTCAGATGATTCATGTCCTGCGTCTGACGCTTCCCCTACTGCGGACTTGTCTCTTTCTAGTCAATCAGTTGCACTTCAAAAAGGTATAAGATGCTAACCCACATTACACTTTCTTGAGTTATCATCGTTTGTCATCACCCCATTATGCTTTTGTATCATCTATCCTCTATTTCCATTCCTAAGACTACAGGTGAAGAACATTTCTGTTCACGACGGAAACGAGCTATGATTGATGAGATGTCTGCTTTACATACGAGTGGTACTTAGGAGCTTGTTTCCCTTCCTGTAGGTAAATCTACTATTGGTTGTCATTGGGTTTATACAATCAAAGTTGGTCCAGATGGTTAGGTTGATCGGTTGAAGGTTCGCCTTGTAGCCAAAGGATATACACAGATATTTGGGCTTGATTATAGTAACACTTTCTCTCCCGTAGCTAAAATAGCATCAGTCTATCTTTTTCTCTCTATTGCTGCCATTCGTCATCGGCCTCTGTATCAGTTAGACATTAAGAACACTTTTCTGCATGGTAATCTTGAGGAAGAACTCAGAGGGAGTCTAGTAGCCTTGTATGTCGATTGCGCAAGTCACTCTATGGTTTGAAACAATCTCCTCGAGCCTGATTCGGAAAGTTTAGCACATTTATTAAGGAGTTTGGCATGATTCGTAGTGGAACTGATCATTTAGTGTTTTATCGCTATTTTGAACCAAATCTGTGCATTTATTTGGTGGTTTATGTTGACGATATCGTTATCACCGGCAATGATCAAGATAGTATCACTAACTTAAAGCAATATCTCTTTCAGCATTTCCAGACTAAAGACCTTGGCAGATTAAAATACTCTCTAGGTATTGAGGTTGCTTAGTCCAACTCAGGTATTATTATTTCTCAACACAAGTATACTTTAGACATTCTTGAGGAAACAAGAAAGATGGGATGTCGACCCCATTGACACTTCCTATGGATCCAAATGCTAAACTTCTGCCAGGACAGGGGGAGCCACTCAGTGATCCTGGAAGGTATAGGTAGTTGGTTGGAAAGTTGAATTATCTCACAGTGACTACACCTGACATCGACATCCCTTTTCCCGTGAGTGTTGTAATTCAGTTTATAACTTCCCCTATGATAGTCATTGGGATGCAGTTGTTCAGATTTTGCGATATATAAAGTCATCTCCAGGCAAAGGACTACTCTTCGAGGATCGAGGCCATGAGCATATCATTGAATATACGGATGCTGATTGGGCAGGATCACCCTCTGATAGACGTTCTACATCTAGATATTGTGTTTTAGTAGAAGGTAATTTGGTGTCCAAGAAGAGTTAGAAACAGAGTGTGGTTAGTCGATCTAGTGCCGAAGCAGAATATCGAGCAATGGTTGCAGCAACTTGCGAGCTGGTTTGGATCAAGCAATTGCTGAGAAAATTAAAATTTGGAGAAACTAGTAAGATGGAACTTGTATGTGATAATTAGGCATCCTTCATATTGCATTTAATCCAGTGTTCCACAAGAGGACCAAGCACATAGAGATTAATTGTCACTTCGTTAGAGAAAAGATACTCTCGGGAGATATTGCTACAAAATTTGTGAATTCAAGTGATCAACTTGCAGATATCTTTACCATGTCCCTCTAGTACTCGTATTATTTATATTTGTAACAAGCTTGGTACATATGACTTGTATGCACCAGCTTGAGGAGGAGTGTTAGAATATGAGTAGGAATAGGAACAGCATATATAATCCTACTTGAAAAGGGATTGCAATGTAGTGTCCTATTAGGAAAAGAATTGGAATATAGTGTCTATAAATAGGGTCTCAATGTAATAATGTTGATATAACAATTTCAATAATATTTTCTTCATTAATTCACACACTATCCATATCATGCAATCGGCTAAATAAATTTGGTGCCACTAAATTCTTTAATGGCTTATCACAGTCACAATGATTCTTTCCCTAGAAGTAAGGATTAAGTTGTTCATTAGTGAACACCATACTAAATGAACCTCCCAGATCATGCAGATTCATGATCTAGTTGCAAATACATAAGCAAGGACTGGAAAAAATTAAATGTAAAAAGATAACTACACTCTTAGGCAGTTTGAGTCAGCAAAACTAGAAATTGCAGAAGTGCCATCCACCCCTCCGAGGCAGGAAAAAAGAAGCAATCCCTTAGGGAAGGTTAAAAAAGCTGCTTTTTCAGATAATAGTAGGTTTGTTTCACTAACCTCACATGAGAAAATAATGCCTTTGCTATCACAATCAAGACGGAGGCCAAGATAAGGATATTGATCTTAGATTGTAATTCAGAAGAAAGTCCCCTTAGCAATTCCAAGACCCTTGACTTTGCCTTAGAACTTGCCTCATGATACCTACGAAAGAGATCCAAACAATTATTACCAACGGAAGTATTTTCTTTTAAGAATCACAAATTGCCTTCAACATAAACTAAGGAACCTCAATATTGCATCTTCCACCCTCATTGTAGTGAACCATTCTTCTCCAACCTTCTTCCCCTTCGAATCTAGAGCAGGTCTGAGATGCTTAATTTGTTCTTCTCCAGCGGTTCCAGCCCAAACAGTTGGAAAAATCGCTTTCCCTTAAACCATACAGCTCCATGCTCTCGAGCATACAAAATCTCCCCCTTAGCTCCTCCAAGTGGGGACATGGTTGCCCTTATTCTTGAAATAATTGGCAGGAAATCTTCTGTTATCTAGAAACCGAATGGAACCAATTAAATATTTGAGAGTTTGGTTGTTAAGTTCATTAAATTCAGTACCCTTGTGTCCCTTTCCTCTTTTCTTTTTTAACCCCTTTTTAAATTATGGCTGCCAGTCTTGGAACTGACTTACACAATTGCTTCTATAAATTTCAGGTCGATCTTCTATGGTTCAAGATTTATTTGCCTGGAGCAATTAAAGCTACTACTCTGAAAATTTTATTTTTGTAGATGACTTGTTTCGGACTCAGAATTTCAATCTGGTTAGTCAACCAGGAAAAGCATTATACATAATTACATAGCAAAAGCAATGAATATTTAAGCTATCAAGAATGATATAATTTAATAATAATTGATCTTATTGATATTGAAGGGGTTACAGCTGTATATATAGAGAACTGAAGAATAACTAATTACAGAATAACCCAGATGTATTTAATAATTATATATGTAGTCTATTATCCCCCCGCAAGCTGATCAGCGGTAACGAGGGGCAGCTTGGAGCAGAGATACTGAAAAGGCTGTAACGGAAGAGGCTTGGTGATAATATCAGCAAGCTGTTCAGTAGATGGGACATAGTGCGTGGCCATCGTTCCTGCAAGTACCTCATCGCGAACAAAGTGACAGTCGGACCCAACATGCTTCATACGATCATGAAGGACTGGATTTTTGGTAACACAAATAGTGGACTGATTGTCACAATAAATCTGTGGTTTCGTCGGGGGAATGCCAAATGCATCTGTAAGGTATCGTAACCACATGGCTTCAGCAACACCCGCAGCCATGGCACGATATTCTGCTTCTGTGGAGGAATGGGACACTCGCGTTTGCTTCTTGGTGCACCAGGAAATCAGATTCGGTCCCATCATAACAATATATCCAGTAGTGGACTTCCGATCATCTTTGTCGTTAGCCCAATCCAAATCAGAAAAAACAGATATATCAAACGAGCCCTTTTGAAATAAAATTCCACATTGAAGAGTACCTTTAAGATAGCGCAGAATGCGTTTCAAGGCCTGAAAGTGTTGTTCTGTGGGAGCATGCATTGATTGGGAGACTCGATTGACTGCATATTGGATGTCCGGACGAGTAACAGCAAGATAATGAAGTCCACCGACGAGGCTCCGATATAGTGTAGGATCGGCAAAGGGAGTATTTGGCCCTGGGGATTGGCGGACTGCCATGGGAGTGACCGCGGGTTTGCAGTCTGTCATTCCAGCTCGATTTAGAAGTTCAAGGGTATATTTTGTCTGATGCATCAATATGGTTCCCGATTTGCGGATGAGTTCGAGGCCAAGAAAGAACTCCAGAGGACCGAGGTCCTTAAGTTTGAAGTCACGATACATAGCCTCAGTAATTTCAGTGATGAGTGATGACGAGCTGCCTGTAATAACAATATCATCCACATAGATAAGAATGATGACTGTACCTCGAGAACAGCGAAGGGTGAAGAGGCTGTTGTCATGATGGTAGGTGCGAAAACCAAGACCCTGCAGAAAAGTAGAGAGGCGTGTGTACCAGGCACGTGGGGCCTGTTCCAGGCCATATAGTGATTTACGAAGCTTGCAAACATAGTGAGGACGGTTGGGATTAACATATCCCGGTGGCTGAACCATATAGATGTCTTCCTCAAGATGACCATGAAGAAAGGCATTGCTGACGTCTAACTGATGAAGCGGCCAATCATAGTGAAGAGCAAGAGACAAGACCAGACGAATAGTTTGTTGCTTAACAACAGGGCTGAAGGTCTCCTTATAATCCACACCATACTCCTGATGATACCCTTTTGCAACCAGACGTGCTTTATAGCGAGAAAGAGATCCATCTGAATTTCGTTTGATGCGAAACACCCATTTGCACCCAATAGACTTTCGGTTACTAGGCAGAGGTACCAAATCCCATGTACGTTGTTCATTCAGAGCCTGAAATTCCTCATCCATAGCTTGGCTCCAGAAACTATTTTTGGAGGATTGGTTGTAGGTAGTAGGCTCAGTTATGGGATGTGCATCAAAGGGTATTTGAGTGTGGTAGACTTTGGTTTTGAAGGTACCGGCCTTGGCTCGGGTTGTCATAGGGTGAGTGTTGAGTGGAGGGTGATTAGGAAGGGGTGGTGGAGTTGTATGATGTGTGGACTGGGGTTGGGTGGGGCTGCCGTGGGAGATGGGATGTGCAGCGGTGGATGGGGTGGCTGTATGTGTGTTAGGAGTATGATGTAGGGAAGTGGTGGGTTGTGTGGCAGTCGGCTGGGTGTTCGGGTGGGGGGTTTGGGGGTTTGGGTGGGTGGGTGGTTGGTTCGAGTGGGTAGTGGCGTAGTGGGGTACCGGGTTAGGTGCCGAGTGAGCCGGAGCATGAGCGTGTGAAAAGGACGGAAATAATGGCACAATGCTAAGTGGATTGGGGGAGTATGGAGTAGAGGAAAGACTTGTGTAAGGAAATTGTTCCTCCACAAAATGAACATGACGGGAAACATATGTTTTCTGAGATACAGGATCGAAACATTTGTAACCTTTGATAGTGGGATGATAGCCTAGAAAGACACAAGGGGTGGACCGAGGTTGAAGTTTATGTTGAGTGTGTGGACGCAACCAGGGATAAACCAGACACCCAAACGGGCGGAGATGGATGTAGTCGGGTGGATGATTGTAGAGACGGGCATATGGAGTGGAGTTGGAGAGAGTGTGAGTGGGCATGCGATTTATGAGGTAGTTGGCAGTAGCAAGGGAATCAACCCAAATGGAAACAGGTAAGGTAGAATCATGGAGGAGCGCAATAACTTTTTCTATTAGGTGACGGTGTTTGCGCTCAGCAATGCCATTTTGTTCAGGGGTATATGGACATGAAGTGTGATGAAGAGCCCCTAGACTTTGAAGAAAAACACCAAATGCATTGTTGACAAATTCTTTGCCATTGTCACTTCGAAAAATTTTGATTTTGGCATTAAATTGATTTTGAACCATTCGGTCAAAGTTGACAAAAACAGTATAAGCTTCGGATTTAAATTTCAGAGGATAAAGCCAAGTGAATTTACTGTAATCATCAACAAAACAGATATAATAACGAAAACCTTGAACAGAAGGAACTGAGGTTGGACCCCAAACATCAGAATGAATTAATTGAAATGGCGCAGTGGCCTTGTGTTCAGACAGTGAAAAAGGTAAACGACAAGATTTAGACACTGAACAGAACTCGCAATGTAATTTCCCTGAAAAATTAAAACCTAAGGAAGATAAAATGGATTTGGTGATGGCGGATGATGGGTGCCCAAGCCGGCGATGCCAGGTGGACGAGAGAATGGCTTGACTCAGAACAGACGGAGACCTGGATGGAAGAGTGTATAGCCCATGCTCACAGCGGCCCATGTACCTCACCCGGTTTCGTGGTATTGTCCACTATTTGGAAATTAGTGTCATTAAAAATGAGGGTGCAGGTATTTTCTTTAGTAAAGCGATAAACAGATAAAAGATTGGATGTGAGGGGAAGGGACGTGGTGAAGGGTTGAGAGATGAAATTTACCATTTGGGGTATAGACATACCCAGAGCCGGTGTTTGTGATGGGAAGGGATTGACCATTGCCTACTGTAATAGTTTCTGAGCCATGATACGGATGAGGAGCTTGAAGTTGTGAATAATCCGACGTCACATGGGTGTTAGCACCTGTGTCTAGATACCAATCGCCAGATTGAGCGTTTGTGGACGCATGCATCGCCCTTGATCCGCCGGACTGGCGATTTACATTCTGCGAGTCATCATAACGATACCAGCAATTAGACGCAGAATGGCCCCGTTTAGCACAAATTTGGCACGTCGGAAGATCTCGTGTGGGCCCCCGCTGGTTTCCTCGTCCCTGTCCGCGGCCTGACTGGAAGTCGTCCCTTGGTGGAGGTCCGCCTCTGCCTTGTTGCCTGGCGTTCCGACGGTCACCGCCGCCGCTGCCTCGCCCTTGGTTACGGCGATCGTCACCGCGACCCCTGGCCGAGCCCCCGCTGCCAGCCGAGTAAAGAGCCGTGACGCCACGGGTGGAACTGGCTTCTCCGAGCAGTAATTTGTGTTCCATGTCTAGATTCAATTCTTCTGCATTAAGCCATCCAGACAGTTGATTCAGAGTGATTTCGACAGGTGAGAGGCGAATATGCTGTTTGAGAGAGGAATAGCCAGACGGAAGACCACGTATCACGGCATTCACCACATCTCGTTCAGGAATAATCTCTTTCACAGCATCTAGGTCAGACAGAATAGAGGCCACTTCATCAAGGTATTGAGTCATCGTCTTCGTTCCCTTCCGAAGAGTATGCAATCTGTCACGCAACTGAAAAATATGAGCCGTGGACACAGAGTTGTACCTTGTGGCTAGTGCGTCCCAAAGTGAAGCCGATGTGAGAAAACCCCGGGCGTGTTTGTGCACAGAGGGGCTAATAACAGCGAGAAGACAGGCTCGGATCTGAGTGTCTACGATCATCCACGGAAGGTAGTCGGGATTTGGGAGCATGACGCCGTCCTCCTCGGCTGTCTCGGGCGGTGGCTTCTCCGCACCGTCAATCCATCCGAGCAGCAAGTTGGCTGCGAGGGCGGTGCGGACGTTAAGTGCCCAGGCCGGGTAGTTGTTGTCAGATAATTTTTCGGGAATGAGATTGTGGAGATTCCTGAGCAGTAATTTTACTCCAGACGGTAAATTTGACAGAGGATCAACAACCTTGTCCATGGCGCCGACCTACGGCGGAGGAGGGAGGCCGTGCGGCGTGGTGTAGACGGTGGCGGCGGCGCACACACGTCGGAAAAGAGGAGAGATTAGGGTTTGGGCGGAAGAAGAAACCCTAGCTTTGATACCATGATATAATTTAATAATAATTGATCTTATTGATATTGAAGGGGTTACAGCTGTATATATAGAGAACTGAAGAATAACTAATTACAGAATAACCCATATGTATTTAATAATTATATATGTAGTCTATTAAAGAAGAATACTAAAGCAACACACAGATGCACAACTTGTAAATCATTAGAATTATTGAAAATGAATAAAGAGACTCACAGCTAACGATAAAGCATCTGCAGCCCTTTCTACTTCTGTATATGCTTCTTCTAAATGTATCCTCTTGACACGGCCTTTCCACAACGACTCGATATCTTCAAAAAAATCATTTGGGATGATAGCATACGAACTTATCTTTTGATCACATTCACCATGTACAGATATTATTTCACTGATTCTACAAGAAATCTCTCCACATTCATTTACCTGAAGTAACCAAGGAATTAATCTTAATCAGATCAACAAGCAAAGGACCATTTACAAGAATTGGCAAAAACAAAAACAAAATCAAAGTCAAAGTAGTCAATAAATGAGCAGCTATGAGAGCAGACGGGACATGGACCAAACCAAAAAAGGCAAAAGTTAAAATCAGTATCAACTCTACGAGGGCAGAAAGAATTACAGAGAAAGTAAGAGGCATATGCATGTGTCGTACCACCAGAAAGCTAAATTATTATCAACAAAGTTTACAGTTCTAGTATATTGAATGATTATTGCACATCTCTTATTGTTGTTAGTCCATGTATAAATTATAAAAAAGAATGTACATCCAAAGAAGTATCACAATTTAGGATTTCCTCCATTCTTTTGATGATCTTCATACCTAAACTTTATATCAAGCACCTAGAGTTGTAATAAAGTTGGCATAAAAGGTTCTCGCCGGGTATAAAAAGTGGTCATGCCTTTACAATGTTAGAAGAAATTTTAAAACTTAATGCAGGAGTCATTCAATTGACAAGAAACATTCTTCCTAGACAGTTAGAGTAGCTCCATACTTTCATCTTTGAACACTAAGCCCATAAAATGCAAAAGCATTTCTAAAAAGGAAAAAGTAAAAGAAAAAGATGAATGAGATTATCGCTCTTTATGCACCATTCAATAATAAACTGTACAGGAAGTTGTCATGATTGGAAATGAAATAAACAATCCAACATCACTTACTAGTGTGTCAAAATCTACTTTTAACCCAGTTGCCAACCAAGTAGGATCCATCAGCAACTCTAAAATAGCACGAAGCTCTAAATTTTGATACATCTGTAGTATCTCTTCGACCATACTCTTTATTTTGCAGAACTCTATGTTGTTTGCCTCCCTCAACTCAAGCAGCTTGACCAGCTGTAAACAGATAATAAAAAAATGCAACACTAGTGTTTAAAAACTAAAGCACAGAAAACTAAGAATGTTTGGTGTTAGGATATGAATAAGAATAATATACGAAATCCTACTTGGAAAAGGATAGTGATGTAGTATCTATAAATAGGATCTCAATGTAATAATTTAGATACACAATTCAATAATATTTTCTCTTATATTTCACACATGGTATCAGAGCCAAGTTCATCCCAAATCTTTGTTCACCGATGTTGGGCCCCATATTATATTTTCCATGCTCCAGTCAACGAGTCCTGGGCATGTGAGGGAGTGTTAAGTATCCCACATCGAAAAAGGGATGGGTAATCGGTCTCCTTATACACTTGGACAATCCTTCCCTCATGAGCTAGCTTTTGAGGTTGAGTTGGGCCCAAGATAATATGGGCTTAACTCACATTTTCTCACATAGTATCAGAGACGGGTTTGGTGAGAAAATTACTGGGAAGAAAACTCAAATAGAAAACCTAGAACTTCAATTTCCGGGGACTGTCAAGGCCAATTTAAGCCCTCGTCTATTTTATAAGTGTTGTGTGCAAAAACCAACACCACCACGAGGTGAGAAACACCCAGCCGAGCAAACCCCAGTGATCGAACCTCATCGCCGGCGACCCACGTGCCATCACGTGCCGCCGGAATTTTAAGATCTACGCCTCATGCGCTGCACGCACCGGCACGTGCAATATATTCCGGCCAGATTTATTTTTCAATCAGATCGCCCCTTCATTCCAAGGCTGTACTAATAGCTATTTCTTGATTCCGGCAATCAAATGCATTTTTTTCCCGGTGCCTTGCCTATTTTTTTTACAGACTTTGTTGCTCAATTTAATCGTATGATTAAATATGAACCCTTAATGAGGAGATCAGAAAATCAAACATCACAGTCTATGAAGAATCGTGAAGGGGAGGTCGATTTGGAAGATCTTGACCTAGGTGTAGTTATTGTAAAAGGCTTGGGCATACTCGTGATGTGTGCTATTCTCGACCTAAGTGTAGTTATTGTAATAAGCTTGGACATACTCGTGGAATATGCTATTCTTTGCATGGTCTACCACCTAAAAATATTCATGTTGCTCAGTCTAACACCGCAAGTGATCAACAGGTGTATTTATCTAACAAGGAATATCATGAGTATCTTCAGTATCAAGCAAGTAAGCATACATCTCTATCAATAGCCTCAACTGCACAATCTCCTACCTTTGGATCATGGATTGTGGACTCAGGTGCTTCTGATCATATTTCTGGCAACTCATCACTTGTGACTGATATTATTTATTCACAGTCTCTTCCAGCTATTACTTTAGCCAATGGGATCTGAACAAAACCAGAAGGAGTTGGACAAGACAAACCCTTATCTTCTGTCACTCTAGACTCTTTTCTTTATGTCCCAAGTTGTTTTTTTAATCTTGCATTTGTTAGTCGTTTGACACGTGCCCTTAATTGTAGTATAATTTTTTTTTATGATTCTTTTCTGATGCAGGACCGCAGTACGAGACAGACGATTAGCACAAGACATGAATCACAAGGCCTTTACTATCTTACCTCTTCAACTTCCTTCACATCATGCTCTGTTACAAACCCTCCATACCTTATTGACAACCATTTAGGACATCCGAGTCTATCTAAATTACAGAAGATGGTGCCTAGCTCGTCTAGTGTATCCACATTAGATTGTGAGTTGTGTCAACTTGGAAAACACACCCGTGCTTCATTTTCACGTAGTATTGAGAGTCATTCAGAGTCTATTTTCTCATTAGTTCAATCTGATATTTGGGGTCCAAGTAGAGTCAGTTTACCCTTAGGATTTTGTTACTTTGTTAGTTTCATTGATGATTTCTCACGATGCACTTGGGTTTTCCTAATGAAAGATCATTTTGAGTTATTTTTTATATTCAAAAGTTTTTGTGCTGAAATACAAAATAAATTTGGTGTCTCTATTCGTACTTTTTGTAGTGATAATGCCTTAGAATACGTATCCTCCCAGTTTCAGGAGTTTATGACTCACCAAGGAATTATTCACTAGACATCATATCCATATACCCCTCAACAAAACGATATAGCAAAAAGGAAAAACAAGCATCTCATTGAGACTGCTCGCACTCGTCTCATTGAATCCCATGTTTCGTTACGTTTTTGGGGCGATGCAGTCCTTGCATCTTGCTATCTCATTAATAGAATGCCATCTTCTTCGATTCAGAATCAGGTTCCCCATTCCATACTATTTCCTCAGTGACATCTCTACTCTATCCCCCCTTGTGTTTTTGGGAGCACGTATTTTGTTCATAACTTAGCCCCAAGGAAAGATAAATTAGCCTCTTATGCTCTCAAATGTGTCTTCCTTTGTTACTTTAGAGTTCAAAAAGGGTATCATGCTATTCACCTGATTTGGGTCGCTACCTTATGTCTGCCGATATCACATTCTTTGATTCTAAACCTTACTATACATCTTCTGATTGCATTGATATATCTGCAGTCTTACCCATACCTCCTGTCTTACCCACACCAACCTTTGAGAAATCTACAGTTACTTCTACATCTTCATCTGCGGTGCCACCACTTTTGACTTATCATCGCCGGCCGCATCCATCATTAGTTCCAGATGATTCATGTCTTGTGCCTGAAGCTTCCCCTATTGCGGACTTTTCTCCTCCTAGCCAATCAGTTACACTTCAAAAAGGTATAAGATCCACTCATAATGCTAACCCATATTACACTTTCTTGAGTTATCATCGTCTATCATCACCCCATTATGCTTTTGTATCATCTTTCTCCTCTATTTCCATCCCTAAGACTACAGGTGAAGCACTTTCCCATCCAGGTTGGAAACAGGCTATGATTGATGAGATGTCTTCTTTACATACGAGTGGTACTTGGGAGCTTGTTTACCTTCTTGCAAGTAAATCTACCGTTGGTTGTTGTTGGGTTTATGCAGTCAAAGTTGGTCCAGATGGTCAGGTTGATCAGCTTGAGGCTCGCCGTGCTGCCAAAGGATATACACAAAAATTTGGGCTTGATTATAATGAGACTTTCTCTCCCGTGGCTAAAATAATATTTGTCCGTCTTTTTCTATCTATGGTTGTCATTCGTCATTGGCCCCTTTATCAGTTGGACATTAAAAATGTTTTTCTTCATGGTGATCTTGAGGAGGAAGTCTATATTATTGCTCAGCGGGAGTCTGGTAGCCTTGTATATCAATTGCGCAGGTCACTCTATGGTTTGAAACAGTCCCCTCGTGCCTGGTTCGAGAAGTTTAGTACAATAATTCAAGAGTTCGACATGATTCATAGTAAAGTCTGATCATTCAGTATTTTATCCCCATTCTGAACCAAATTTGTGTATTTATTTAGTTGTTTATGTTGATGATATTGTTATCACTGGAAATGATCAAGATGGTATCACTAATTTGAAACATCTCTTTCAACATTTCCGGACCAAAGATCTTAGTAGACTGAAATACTTTATAGGTATTGAGATTTCTCAGTCCAAATCAGGTATTGTTATTTCTCAACGCAAGTATGCCTTAGACATTCTTGAGGAGACAGGAATGATGGGATGTAGACTCATTGACACTCCTATGGATCCAAATGCTAAACTTCTATCAGGACAGGGGGAGCCACTCAGTGATCGTGGAAGGTATAGGCGGTTGGTTGACAAGTTGAATTATCTCACAGTAACTAGACCTGACATCTCTTTTCCTGTGAGCGTTGTAAGTCAGTTTATGACCTCCCCATGTGATAGTCATTGGGACGCAGTTGTTCGTACTTTGCGATATATAAAGTCATCTCCAGGCAATGGAATACACTTCGAATATCGAGGCCATGAGCATTTTATTGGATATGCAGATGTTGATTGGGCAAGATCACCCTCTGATAGACGTTCCACATCCGGATATTGTGTTTTAGTAGGAGGTAATTTGAATTCTTGGAAGAGTAAGAAACAAAGTGTGGTTGCTCGATCTAGTGCAGAAGCAGAATATCGAGCAATGGCTGCAACAACTTGTGAACTAGTTTGGATCAAACGGTTGCTAAGAGAACTAAAATTTGGAGTAACTAGTAAGATGGAACTCGTATGTGATAACCAAGCAGCCCTTCATATTGCATCTAATCTAGTGTTCCATGAGAGAACCAAGCACATAAAGATCGATTGTTACTATGTCAGAGAAAAGATACTCTCCGAAGATATTGTTACAAAATATGTGAAGTCAAGAGATCAACTGGCAAATATTTTCACCAAGTCACTCACTAGTCCTAGTATTGATTACATTTGTAACAAGCTACGTACATATGACTTGTATGCACTAGCTTGAGGGGGAGTGTTAGAATATGAGCAGGAATAAGAATAATATACGAAATCCTACTTGAAAAAGGATAGTAATGTAGTATCTATAAATAGGATCTCAATGTAATAATTTAGATACACAATTCAATAATATTTTCTCTTATATTTCTCACATTTGGGAAGGGATAGCAGCTTAAGGAAGAGAAAAGTTCTTTCATACTTTACTGAAACTTTTAAAAAAAAGGTTTGAAACTAAAAACACAGCATAATACCAGAACCAATGTTTTAATAGTATGAATAGTAGATAGAAGTACCAATGCTGCTAATCTGATAACAAGTTCAGAATAGTAGACAGAACTGATGGACTTGACATATCACCAAAAGTCATGGTTCATAGAAGAAATTCATTGCAATCATCTGTTTTATGTATTTTTCTATTTTATGAAGTAAGGTCTTATCATTAAAAAGGCATCATGAAGAAGCATAAGGTCCAAAAATTACATAAGAGCGATGGCTCTTAGCTTTGCTAATACAAAAAAAATCTACGCCTGGGATCAGAGAGCTAACAGTCATTACAAAAGAGTGGGGACAGTTTTATGTCATTACAAGAGTAATGTCTTCTAATCCAGAGATAAAAATTCGACAAGACAAACCAAACTTATCTGAAACTCAAAGATGAACATACGACAGGAACCATGTGATGAGTGCAGACAAAATAATGTTGGTACACAAAAGGCCTCCGAAACACCAACATTAAGCTCTAACTAGCTACAAATTCATTCACCTTTGAACTGCGAAAAGAGAATTAACATGTCATTAAATTCTCACAGCCTCAGAGTTATAGGCATCACCACTAAAATGTAGGCTCGTATTTCACACAAGAAATACTACTAAAATTGAACCCAACTATACTAGTTATGAAGAAAAAACTGTTACAGGATATGAACAGAACTCCATTGAGAAGTGTATGCATATCTGTTACATAGATAGATTTTGCAGTGAGAATAAATTAAACAACGAAGTGCAACCTTTGCAGATGAAATACAAGTAAAATCAGGAATTGAACATGTGACCCTCATCATAAGTCTGCATGCCTCTGCAAAAGCAAATGACACATTAGTAAATAAAAATTTGTTATGTTGTTATCAGCACTGAAGATAAGAAATAAGGAATGCTAATGATATTATCCATATATGACACTTCAAGAAATTGCTTGACACAAACAAGTCTCTCTGCCCTCCCTCTGTCATAATGGCAAAAGAAAACAATAGCAACTACGCCTCAATCCGATAACTAATTGAGCTCAGCTCTGTGAATCCTTCAACTTAGCTCAATGTGAAGAATTTCATTCCAATACTTAACAGTTTTGTATTTTACAAATAAGGATTTCTATGTTACTAGAGATTCACTTCACTTTCTCCTAACAAAGCTCTTGACACACACTAAAAAGATGGAAAACACCAGACCTAAAGTAAGTTTGCCAACACGATTAAGCCCTAATGACCTAGTTAGACATTTCCCAAATTAGGACAAGTAGTCATTGGTCAACCTCTGCGGCTTCATGTTAAAGTCCAAACCTTTGTTCTTTAGGAAAACTCTAGCTCAATCAAACCTCAAAGCTTACAACTTGATCTTAACTTCACTAGCAAACTGTGACACTGTGGAGTTTCTGATTTTAGCATTAGATTTTTATCAAGTCAATAGAGAATAGCAAGAGAAAAAAATGCTCCACGTGTTTGCTTAAAATATAAATAAGAGAATAATTACAGCAAAGACATTCTAGAGAAGGACCGGATATAAGAACAAGAAATAAAGGTAGGAAAAAAAAAACAGATTATGGCAAAAATAGTCTACACAAAGTAGTACTACACACGGCCTATCCGAAACAACAAACACCACCAAAGCTCCGTGACCAAGACACTACACGCAAAGCAGTATGACTACTAACATGGAAAACAAGATAAAGCGCACCTCCCTACTAGTGCAGACACATTCCTACCTACTACCCATCTACCTTAATTCGCGTCCTCCACGCCTTCATATCTAGGTTCATGTCCTCGGCAAACTGTAACTGCTCCATATCACATCGAATCACCGCCCTCCAATACTTTTTCGGTCTACCTCAACCACGCCTGAAACCATCCATAGGTTAACCTCTCACACCTCCGCACAGGTGTCTCCGGGCACCTCCTCATCAAATGCACGAACCATCTCAACCTCGTTTCCCGCATATTGTCTTCCACCGAAGTCACTCCCACTTTGTCTCGGATAACCTCATTTTTAATTCTATCTCTCATTGTAAACCCATACCTCCATCGCAACATACCCCATCTCCGCCACCTTCAGCCTTTGGATGTGAAAGTTCATAACCGGCCAACACTCCGCCCTATATAACATATCTAGTAGAACCATTACTCTGTAGAACTTCACTTTAAGTTTAGGAGGAACCTTGTCACATAAAACTCTGGATGCGAGTCTCCATTTCATTCACCCTGCCCTAATACGGTGAGTGACATCCTCGTCAATCTCATTATTTCCCTTGATCATCGACCCAAGATACTTGAAACTATCCTTCTTTTGAAGGGCTAGAGTATTGAGCTTTATCACCACATCAGCCTCATTCGTCCCCTCACTGAAGTTAAACTCTAAATATTTCGTCTCTCCAAACCTCCAACTTAGCATTAACTCTCTTCTATGGGTCTTGTCAATCAAAAGTACGCCATCCGCAAATAACATGCACCATGACACCTCACTTTAAATTTGTTGCGTCAGTACACCCATCGCCAAGGATAATTAAAATGGACTAAGAGTCGACTCCTGAAGTAACTCCATTTGTACGTGAAAGTGCTCCGAGTCACCTCCCACAGTTCTCTCTCGAGTCTTAGCTCCATCGTATATATCCTTAATCAACCTAGTGTATGCTATCAGAACACCTCTAGCAACCAAGCATCTCCGTAGAACCTTTCTAGGAACGCTATCTTAAGCCTTCTCTAGATCAATGAACACCATGTGTAGGTCCTTATTCCTCTCTATACTACTCAACCAATCTCCTTACAAGATGAATGCCCTCTATCTTCGAAAGAACTGGCAAGAATCCAAATTGATTCTCGAAAATATTCATGTACCTCCTAACCTCAAATCCACAACCTTTTCCCAAACCTTCATAGCGTGACTTAATAACTTGATACCCTTATAGCAGTTACAATTTTGAATTTCAGCAAAATATGATCTTCAATAACGTTTTTACATATTAGGGAAAACTTTTTTTAAAATTAACTTTTGGTGCACTCCACATGGCCCTAATTAGCATAAATTATTGGACTTCTTAGGGAGAATCATGTCTTTTTGTAGGTTCTCCACTTTCAGCATGCCACTTGGTCCATTTGTTACAGTGACTTTCCGCCTATCAATGGAATAATTCTTTATAAAAGAAATGATTTTTCACAATCCCAAAGGTTTACTAGATTAGAAGTTTGCTATAATTTGTGCTATTCGCACATGAAAACTGAAAGAGAGAGAGAGAAAGACAAAGAGAGAGAGAGAAAGAAAGACAAAGAGAGAGGCAAAGACAGAGAGAGAGAGAGAAGCTGAAAAAGTATAATTATTAGGGATTCAACTCACGATGACAATGATAAAAACACAAATTTAATTACAACTCTCTTTTCAGAGAATATGCTTGCAGAACCCATCCCATTATTGGGGTCCGCCTATGCAAGAGAAAAGAAGATCATTTTATAACTAACATTTTGTATATTAATCATCAGCTCGAGGCTGCTATCCCAAAATTTACATTGTATCCTATATCCCCAAAGTGGGAATAGCAGCCAAAAGAGAAAAAAAGAACAAGAAAACTATTCCTAGATCCTCCTTATCTTACAAGGATCCTAGTATGTCTACAATAGCCACTTGATCATCTACACTCAGAAGTACACCAATAGCAAAAGGTGATAATGCAGTTCATTTTAATCTTGTGTAATGGGCTACTCTTTTTCTCATAACATCTGGAATTCCTTTCCTTCCATATGGTCCACCAAATGACTGCTGGGACAATTCTCCATCTGCTCTTATCAATGCTACCACTACCCTCCAAATTCCAGCTTAGTAGAGCCTGTTCTGTTCTTTCAGGAACAGTCCAGCTTATGCCTCTAAAACTAGTAAAAAAGTTCCAACCACTTTACAGTGTAGAAAAGAAAAGAAGATCATTATTCTTTGAGTGAGTTAGGAAATATGAATTATTGATCAAATACCTGAATCATCTACAGCATTGCAATCATATAGACCTAAATAATGTCGGAGAGAAAGCGTGGGGTGGGGGCCATACAAAAACTAGTCCTAACGACCTACACTCGGAGTTTCCTGGTAGTCTGCGAAGAGAGACGAGATGAAATGAAATGAAGGGACAGAGTGAAGGCCATAAGTTTAAGACGGAACAGAGGGCAGTGGTCATAGTCATTGCTTGTGTAATATTTGCATAGGTTGTGGCAGTGATGGGAAAGGATGAAACAGACAAAAACAGATAGAGAGAAGGAAGAAATTCAAAAATGAGTGGTAGGGAGAACGAAAGAAAGCATTAACAGAAAACAATAAGGAGATCATCTATGCAATGTCTTACATCTTTTCATGAACCAGTTTTTGTTGAACAAAATAACAAATCTATTTTTTTAAAAAGAAATATCTCAATATTATGTTAAGTAAAGCTTACTAGGTGATATCGGCTCACCAAACTAACTATGTAGCCTAAATATAATGCTCAGAAGTTAAACGAGCTGAACAGAAAGAAAGCACAAACTTGAGTCAACCCAGCTAAAGCACCAATCAAGCTGCCTTAGCTCGGATACAACTCGAAATGTGATGCCTCATAATTGGCTGGTCTAATAGCTAGGAGGAGGTGATTTATCAATTGAATCGTGGTGTACAGTTCCGCCAAGCAGACCACTGCCAGTAATGCAGTCGAGCAAAATCTCAGCTGATTTCAGCCCTAGATGTGATAGAGCTCGTAAAAGCCCATTAATAACCAGAAAGACGAAATTTACCAATTGAATCATGGAGCAGGTCTCCATCGAAGAGAAGAAAAGAGTAACCAGTTAAGTGCATTAGAAGGAATTAAACAACCGGTAGAAATTTAATACAAAGATAAAAGGAGGAAGACAAGTCGAAGAGACTGCGATGTTTCCCTGCTAGCACTCATGTAGGTCCTGTTGAAGGAACGAAATACGAGAACTTTCGAGGGGATAAAGAATAACAATACACATTAAGGAACAGACTCTCATCTCTAGTTACCGCTTGGTGCACACATGAGGTTTCAGTTTGTACAGAAGATTCGGCGTCGTTCATAGAGAATCATATTTAATGTAGATTCTCTTTTTTTTGGTATACTACTTGCATAGGGGAGATTTTCCCATTATTAATAAAATTATTTACTGAATCGAAAATAAAAAGAAGAAGCCAAATAATGAAGCTTAACTCACTATGATAAGACAAAAAAAACAAAGTTAAAGCTGTAAATATGAGATTAAAACTAATCAAATCTATGATGTAGTAAATAGTAACATGATTGTCGCCATGAACAAGTGAGGGATGCACAAATATTTACACAAGACATTTCTCACCTTGAATGTTTGAAGAAATCTCATAGGACGGTGGATTTAATAGAAGCTCCCTAATATACCTGATAGAAATAATAACACAGACACCACAAATACCAGAACAACATCAAATGTAAAAAGAAGAAAAAAATTAATACAAGAGAGACAAAAAGACAAATGTTACAAAAGAAACAAGTGAACTATCAGGAGATTAAATAATCAACGCAAACTTCAAAGTAGAATGAAACACAATTAAATTATTCTGAATGTCATAACTGCTGAAAGAAGAGGAAGTTATCGACGTGAAAATTTTTTCTAAGAAAACAATGAATGGGAAATAAAGTGAAAAATGAGGCCTAACTGAAATTAGTGACATGTCTTACATTAAGCTACAAAATCAGAAGGAATGCCCTGTTTCCGTCTGTGCTTCTTAGGGGTTAACAACTCTGATAGTTTGGATAGAATCTACTTAACCGACACAATGTTTATCTAATGACAACATGATTTTGGGGTGTAACAAATACAAGAACTATTGTATTCCTTTGAAGTATTTTCATAACCACATTACAAATAGAAAAACTCTTTTGGAGCAATTCAAAAAATAAAATGTAGTGCCTATCCTATACCAACGTGTGCAGACTATAAAATAGGCTTATATCGAAGGAGTAAGCTACTCATCAATCATTTAGCACGTAACTTCAAAAGTTTCTCAATGAATATGAGTGACTCGTAACTATTACCATGGAGCAAGGAGAAAGAGTTACAAGTGTGGCAACAGAAGGCTACACAAAACTAGGCATAGAGTTATGTGGTAAGACACGAGGAAGTCTCTAGTATATATAGGAGATCACATCCATGTAAAATTTAATAATAATCATTACATTATGGCAAAGTAAAAAAAAAAAAACATATTCCACATGTGGACCTCTATACTAAAGAGATAGAGAGTAGAAGATGGGAAAAGAATCGTATGTTATTGATTGAATGAATTATGTTTACAGAATCTATACAAGACTATATATAAGACCTATATCAACAAGGATAGACTTAAAATTAAAACAACTATAAGAACTCTACAACAAATAGGAGTCTAGTAATTATTCGTTATTATATACAACAATGAAAGGCAAGTGCCAGCTCGGATAAACAAATTTGAGTTCTTAAGGAGCTATAGGTTCTCAATGTCTGGAAATAAAATAGAGTCATTCTATAATGCTGCTGTAAAGAACAGCAATCCCAACACTTCTGCTGCTGATAATAGAAATGGCAGTTGGGTGGAGCAAAAACTATAGCAGCACAGGTACAAAAAAAAATTACTGGTGCTTTACAGGAGCTGGGGTTATAGAAAGAAACAGAAAGTACTCCCTGCAGTAAGGGCGGGCAATTCTTTGCTGTAAAACAATGCTCACTTACAGAACTGGCAGACCACTGCAATGTGGAGGAAGCAACACCTTTAACAAACATGGAATTCCTTCCGTTGGAATAGCACCTGAAGGTAATAAACCCCGGAAACAGATGCTTCAGCCTGGGGTGACATCACCACACAATGACAGAATGTAACTGAACTAAACACAGTTTGATCGTTACCAATTTGCGTGGCAGTTCCAAGGTGCAAAGGACGTGGCCTATTTTCTGAAACAACAGTCACATTTCTGAATGGGATGTCATCATCGAGGCCATAAAGCTCTTTTACCTGAAATTTCATTGATTTGCATGTCGTAATTTAATAACTGTAGGTAAAAGGAAGTGTCACAAACAATGAAACAATGTGAAGCCAAACCTTGAACAGAAGTTCATCGATAGGATTGCCATCCAGCCATTCCTGCTGTCTAGCATTACATTCTCCCCACAGAAGTCCACCTTCACCAAACTCCCCCCAACGCGAAGTTCCTGTGAGGAGACTCTCCAGCTAAATGAAGGACTGAACAACATTTACATATATAAATAGAGCAAATTCAGAACAAAAGTGTTGCCTTCAAATCTAAAATTACATGCAACTGCCTAAACATCATTGAAGACTCAAAACACAATATTTAATTAAATAAACATACCAACCTCCTCCCACACCTTCCCTCCTTTTTGGAACTGAATACCAAAATAAATTAGCTGAGTCAACGGAAGACCTAAAGTAGCACAGAAGTTGAACATGTACAGGAAGCGGTCCACAACAAACTCTTCAAGGTTTCGTTTCTACAGAATCATATCCTATACGGTTTTCAACATTTAAGTAAAGGCTAACTTGCCTTGCCTCCTTGACTAATATGAAGATCCAAATCAATAATAACCACTCGGGATGCCAAAAGCCCAAAATTGCAGAAAAATATTTTTAAAAGTAATCTTATGCTATTGGGAATTCTCCAAATTTTCCTTTTTACAAGAAAAAAGATATGGAAAATTTGAAGAATTTCCCATAATATAAAAACTGCTTCTCCAGGGAGTTTATTTTCCCTGAACCCATTCTCCAATGCCAGAACATACAGAAAATGATAAATCGAGCTTTTTCATGCTTTCAACTCATCCATGGTACAATGTAACGAACTTATGTGGCCCTCCATACAAGTTATCTCTTATCAAAACTCTAATTTTGTAATACTCTGCCCATCAATAAATCTTCTCCTGCTTAGTTCAGCCAACTTGTTTTCACTCATATGCCCCAGATGCATATGCCTTTGTTTTGCAACATCACTTTTTGATAGAGAGAAGGTAGAAACAACTACATCACTTGTAATAGTAGAGCCTTGCAGGACTTACAAATTTTCATACTTTCTCTATTCCTTTATTACAACAAGATCACCTTTAGTAACCTTCAGGACTCCACCTTCACCAGTGTATCTATAACCGTTCGAATCAAGGGTACCCAAGGAAATAAGACTTCTCTTTATGTCTGGGACATACCGCACATTACCAAGTGTACTCACAATCCCATCAAACATCTTGATCCTAATTGTTCCAATACCAGATATCTTACAAGGTGCGTTATTTTCCATCAACACAACACTATATGAAACGTGCAAGCTGAATTAAGAGTCCAATCCTCACAGGGTTTGGAGTTACCACAAAAAACTACCAAGAGTTCTTCATTACTACAACCATCTTCAATAAAGCTAGCTTCACTGGACTTCTCTGGTTTGTTTCCCTTTGGTTTTGGAGCTTCTCTTTTCTCTCTATTCTGTAACTTCCAACACTCATATTTGATATGACCCTTCTTCTTGCAGTAATTACTAATTTTGTTTTGGTTTTTGGATTTTGACCTATTCTTGTTATCACCCCCAGAATTCCTCTCACGAGTCCTTCCTCCTCAAACAATAAGATGATCTCCTTGAGTCTCCGACCTATTCGCAAGATGTTTCATCTTCTTCTTAGAGAATAATGCATCATAGACTTCATCAATCATCAAGGTATCATGACTATATAAAATTGTATCCCTGAAGGTCGTGTATGCTGTAGGTAGCGAACACAATAAAAACAACCCTAGATTGTCCTCTTTGTACTTAACCTCTAGAGTCCCTAAATCAGAGACGATTTCTTTAAAGCCAAATAGGTAATCTTTGAAAGACAAACCCTCGAACATATGATGGGAATAAAGTTGCTATTTGAGATTCAACTTTCTTGTTACACTCTTTGTCATGCATAAAGATTCTAGTTTCAACCACAACGCAGCGGTTGTGGTCTCCTTCAAAACACCAGTAAAATCTATTTGGATAAATAAAAGTGGATCTGAGATAGAGCCTTCCGATCCTTACGTCGTTTGTCCTCGTCCTTCCACTATGAAGGAATCTTCTAAAAACCTAATAAAGCATCTTCCAAATTCATCTGCGCGAGCATATCCCGCATCTTAACCTTCTATAATAAAAATCTAGTGTTGCGATCCAACAGCGGAATATCATACTTCATTATTTCCATCCCCAAGAAAATAATCGAACATGCTCTAATACCAGTTTCTTATGATTTGGATAGAAAAAGAAAACCATAAGTGAAAAGAAAATATCAAGAATAACACAAAAGATTTACGTGTAAACCCTAATGGAAAAAACAACGGGCAGAGGCAGACGAGATTTCACTATAATGGAGAAAGAGTACAATATGGAGAAGACTGACTTTTCTAAATAATCAAAATAGACCCACTAATTGCACTTATATAATAAATGCATACAAAAAAGTCCTTGGCCCAAAAATATTAACGTCCATACCACAAGACTTTCAGGTCCGGCTTAAGATAATTCGAGTCACAACTGTAACAAAACTAGATTTAAAACACAACAAAGATATAGCGTATACCTTTATAAGGATGCCAAAAAGATATCATATGAAAGAAGATGTATCCTTTTTGATACGGCTCCCCTCGATTGTCTTCTATTGTTTTGCCTTTGACATCCCTCGAAGATCAATCCAGAGAGTGGGTTGGGGTTAAGTTCTATGGCATGAAGTCCAGCATGAACATTCTATTAGGATTAGTGTAAGAACTATTTCTAATATTTGTCAGCATATAAGATACTTATATATGATCCACATATATAACATAAACTTTTTTTGTAATTAATGTAGAAAGTAAGTCCATGAATAGGCGAAAGAAAATAAAATTCAAATAATGTAAGTATGCTTCAATGCATTTTTTGTGCGGCTCACCTAAAATTGGCCCCAAACTAGCTAAATAATTTTTTGATTTCCAGCATCGTCGGTATCATCAATATCAATCTCATTAAGAAAATATGTTTAGACTTGTTATCCAGGAACTTGTTTAGAAATATTCTAATGATGCGAACATATGAGTTTTCCACTAGGTATTTGACCAAGTAGGGTTTTCCAGTTCCAAATCCAATAAAACTTATCATTAAAATACCTTTAGAGGGGGGAGCGAAAATGGTTTTCCATGAAATTGGAAATGAAAACTACTTGATATTCTATAGTCATATTAAAGTCTAACTAAATTTGTATTTGAGTTGGAAGTTCCTACATTAACGAGTAAAATGGTTACTGACAAATATGACTTCATTATAGAGTTGTCAATCCGAGCTGGTCTAGTCCATCTGAGCTTTGGAATTTGATGAAGGACTGATCCGTGAAGATTGTGGGCCAGAAAATAGCAAGCCCAACCCATCATTTTGTGGGTTTTGGGCTGCGACGTGTGAGCTGACTTATTAAAATATTACTATAATTTAAAAATAAGGTGATGGTTGTCGACTATCAAGAGTAAAATTAAGTAAATATTAAACAGTGATTCTTTAAAAAATTTAGGATTTTGCATTTTGATTTTTTACAATATTTAAATTTTAATATATAAATTTTTGGACTTTGTAATATTATTAAATGATGGTTTAAGAGGACTTCGAGTTAGGGTTCTCCTATAATCTTGATATTTTTAGTAATTTATTTTATTTTTATTTTTAATTACTTTTTATTTTACCCACAAACCACTCCAATCCACTACTCAAGCCTCATAGACCTGTGGGCTTATACGAACCACGGTAAAAAGTCCTTAAATGGGCTTAAAACTTTTTAGCTTAATCTTATCAAATTCCAGGTTTAATTGGACTAGCTTGATAGTAGGTTTAGCCCACGGTAAACCATAAAACTCATATCCAAAAATACCTAGTGAAGCTTTCTATGCTAAAACTCACAACATTTGAAGGAACCCATGGACCAAGTGGTGGAGGAAGACAAGAAGTTGAAAAAGTGAAGAAAGAGTTTGAAGAAACATACAAACTAGCCCAACAACACATCAAATACATAAATGAATATGGAAAATCAAGAACAACAATTGCAGAAGAGAAAAATTCACTCTCAATATTGAATGAATTTTCTTCCTTTTGATGACAAGCAGAAAAATTTCAGCCTTTCGCACAATCTTGGAAATCCCAAATCCATAAGGTAAATATATATATATATATATATATATATATATATATATATATATATATATATATATATATATATATATTTACTATTTATCCAAATGAAGTCTTGGAAAAACACTAGTCTTAACATTGTACTTTTACTATTATACATACTGACTGGTGATCTTGAGGGCCAAGTCCATGCTCATAGCTTGAAGGAGGGAATGGGAAATGCCTCATTCCTAAATTTCCGTGTCTCTGGCGAAGGATGGATTCTGTTGTAAGTTATGTTTGTTTTGGATTTATCTATGACTAACATTTGATACTCTTGTATGAATTCATTTTATTTCTAGCTAGGAGGATTAAAAACACGACCCTTGACTAATTAATGTAAATATACTATTCGAGATACCTATTATCTAGTTTTATAAATGTTTGCAATCAAATAATGTCATCACACTAAAGGAAAAAAATAAAGACTAATGATTGAATTAAGACTCTTATATATAGTATTTTAACTTGACTCTACAATCTCGAAAACAAATTAGACTTTAAGATCTAAAGCTAACATGTATTGAACTAAATCTTGTCAAACTAAAATATGACATATATTTTTCTCCTTTGTTAATCCATTACTTGTCCTCTTTATGAGTGAGATCCAAGTAGGTCTTAGGTATAATTGCTTTGATCTAAATAACAATGTTTATGAGATTCAACCATCAAACCTTGAAGGCTGCTATTAAAATTGTCGGAATGCAGCAAAAGGCCTTACGGGCTGTGGAGAAAATGGAGAAGAGGAGTTCTAGGGATGCTAAGCCTATTACCAGCCCATTCAGTCCTAAAGTCAATGGAACGGTAACACCACATACAACTAAGGCCAGAACTTGCATGCTCATCCTCATAGGATGAGCTAAGAGGTCGTTGAGTACAGCAGGACCAACCGGTTGTGTAACAAGTGTGGAGAAAAGTGAAGTCCTTGCCATCAGTGTAGTTTAAGTAATTGAATTGCATCATAGGTGAAACTGGGTAGATGATAGAGAACATGTAGGATGCGACAGATCCAATACATTAACCTTGAAATAACAAGATGTATAAGAGGCGGTTTGTTTGAGGGCCTTTGCTTGTCTTTTCAATTATCATTGGGGACTCTTGATTTCCAGCAAAGCTATGGCCTAATAGCTAATGAAGTGTGTGAAAATCTATAGAAACAAGGGTCCAACAATATTTGAAAATCTATATCTTTGGCTCTTTGTTATCGTTTTGGCCTCGAAAAACCCTTACATTAGCCTAAAATCTTTATTAATTACAAAAGTGAGCAAGACTAATCTATACATGAGTGATGACCCTATATGTTAAAAGGAATGATTTTTTACAATTATTTGTTATACAACAACAACATACCCGTTTATTCCCACAAATAGGGGGTCTGGGGACGGTAATGTGTACGACGTTCATACCACTACCTCAGATGAAGTAGAGTGGTTGTTTTCAATAGACCCCCGACTATAACAGTATAACAAACAAAATAATATAAAAGCACACAACAAAATGTGATACCACATTGCTAGCTAATATAGGAAACAAGACAACCAAAAGATCAGCTGTTGAAATAATTAAAAAACATCCAAAGTTTAATTAAACTCTAAATCAACAAAAGCAAAGAAAAGAAGAAAAAAACACTGAATGCATAACCCCCAAAAAAGTAGAATAAACTAAAACAAAATAAAGTCATCTATGAATATATGTATGCACCTTAATACTCTAGTGCTCAAATTCTTCCAAAATTAATTTATAAAAATTTTCCACAGAAACTGCAAAAAGAAACGAGTGTTCAAGAAATGCAATAACAATCAACTCCCTCCGATTCCATCCTCATTGATCGTTTCACCACGCTCTGCATTTTCTATGTTGTGATCCACCCTTACTGTCGCAATCATTACTGTAGCAATACCTTAAAAAGGTTACCCTCTACATCGACACAAGCACCCCCACGACCATACTCAAACCACCCAACTCCATCTTCGATTTCACTAATAGTAATGACGATCATCTTTTCCAAGGACTACACATGAATGCATTTATTGAATTTGATAGATTTTTCATTGCTTTGTCGATATCACAAGTGTCTTCTCAAATCTATGACCTTTGTCGAAAGCTCCCTCATCTCCCAAATGTGGGGCTTCTCAACTTGAATTTGAATTTAATTGGACTCTAATTTGCGTATGGGATATAGAGTGGGAAATTAAAATAAATTTATTTAGATAATTTGGAGCCAATTTGGGGTGAGTCACACTAAAAATACATTGACACATATTGGACAGTTATCGTCCAACATGGAGCAGTCTTCTGGACATAAAGAAATTTATAGTACTTTTTCTTTGAATGCGTATTGAACATACCTCGATCTAACATTATGTGTGCTGATCACATAAGAGAGTTCATGAGTCCCAACTTTCTAGAAGTTCATTTGTAGCATAAGTTTAGAATTCTATTTTTCAAAATAGAAATTAAAAGTGTGAGATAGTATTCTACTAATTATTAACTTTAGCTAGTTAAAGTTCTCTATTTCTATTTATTAAAATAAAATCTCCCTAAATTTCTTATGTAGTTGGGTTAAAGGTAGTTATGAATTAATTATAATAAATAATGTACTTGCGGCAAAATTCGTTGAATACAACATGAGAACCATATACAAATAAAGTACTTGCAGCAAAATTTATGGACTTACTCTTCTACATTAAGGTAAGAGTGTAATTATGTTGACCATTTATACATATCTTGCCAACGACCAATGATACAAATATATGTTATGATAAACCCAAATAGAATGACAGGTTACTGACTAAAGGGAGGCTAGTGAAGTTGAAAATACATGATAATCCAAATTGTTGTTTATGCAACTCAAATGTGGAGGAGACTGCACAACATTTATTTGTGGAATGCACCTGGTTCAATACAGTGCGAAATTCCTTATTGGATTCAATGGACATTGCACTTCAGAGAGGCAATGTGAATCAGGTTTTAGCACGAATTTGAGGGAAACATTGGGCATCCATTCAATAGGAGGTTGTTGCTGCTATATGGATTGCATTGGTTTATCAAACTTGGAGGGCGCGTAATTGGAAAATATTTAGGAGACAAACTGTAGATACTAAGACAGCTATAGCACAAATAAAACAGGAGCTACTTCATAGATTAGAGATCTCTTATATAGCCAAGAAATTGGGTAGATGCAGGGGATTAATGCAACGGTTACACATGTAGTAGTTTTGGAATGAGGCTTCATCTGCTTTGTAGAGGCGTGGCTGACTAAAGGGATCTTAGGATGTACAACTGATGACTTTTTGTTTGTCTATGGTAATGATTTACAATGTTACCGAAAAAAAGAATGATATTTGTTCTTGCGCCCTAGTATTTGATCCCGAGCCACTCTCTATATTGGTCTTAAAATATGATGGCACAAGTAAAATTAGAAAAGATAATAAGGGGAACTGTATCAAAGATGATAGATCTATTCTTCCTGATGATATCATTTTCACTATCCTTATAAAGTAAATGCTATATCTTTGTTACATTTTAAATGTGTTTCAAAATCATGAAATGATATGATTTCCAAGGTTATATTAACAAAATCGCATTTTGATGAACCCAAAGCGTTAGGAAGTGAAAAACTTTTGTTACAAAAAATATTGGCGGATTCGAATTTATACATTTAAACAATTTTAATAAAATTATCGTAGATAAACAATAATTTCCTCTTAAAGAATTCCTAGGAGCTCATGTCTTAGGCTCACATAATGGCTTGGTAATATTGAAGAAACCTAAGTCTTACAAGAAATTTGTTTTGTGGAACCTATAATCTGGACAATACTACATTCTTGAGTGTCCATCTATGAAACCTCATGAATACATATTATCTTGTGCTTATGGTATGCGTTATGATTCTATCACTGTTAAGCCATAAGCACAAGAAAATGTGTATTATTTAGGTTTCATATATGGTCACTAAAGAATGTGGTCCGGATGGTGGATTCCACAAAACGAACTTCTTATAAGCCTTAGGTTTTTTCTGTAATACTAAGCCATCATATGAGCACAGGATTTGAGCACCTATGAATTCTTTGAGCGGGAATTGTCTTTTATATATGATAACGTCATTGAGGTTGTTTAAATATAAAAATTCAAACTCTCCCGTATTTTTTTGTAACACTTTCTTTTCACATCCTATCTCTTTGGATCGATCACAGTGGGCTTTTGTGAAAGTAGTGTCGAAATCATAGCATTCCATGATTTTGAAACACTCTTAAAGTGTATCAAAGATGTAGTGTTTACCTTTACGAGGATGTTGAAAATGATATCAAATGGAAGAACATGTGTATCCTCTTGAGAACGGCTTTCCTCGATTTTCTTTTGTGATTTCATTTTTGACATTATTATTGAAGAGCGATAAAGAAAATGAATTGAGGTCAAGTTTGAAGGTGCAAGAACAAATGGGCACACTGCAATATATATTTATATCATCTGGAGTCATGCAAAATATTTAATTCTCTTACCTTAAGGTAGAAAAATAAATCTACAATGGAAATTTAGTAAGTTTTTCTTGTTTGTACTAAGATGATAAAAAATAATGTTAAATAAATATTAAGTAGTTGATGAAGAGTTTGAAATTTCATATTTACAAACACATAATGCTTTTTAAATTATTGAATACAATAGGGCGGCGTGTTAATTGCTCTAGTTCTGGTTTAATGTATGGACAATGTTTATTTGTTTTATTTATTTGAATTATCAATTTAAATAAAAATTATTTTATAAGCGAATAATATAATTGTTATCACTACAAGTTTACTCTTATATAATAGTAGCTGAATTAGTGAAACTTGCTGGAAAGTAATCAAGCAAAAATATTGAACCAAATAAATTTTATATTCAATTTGAATGACATTTTTCCCAATTGAACAATACAAAATTAAACCAATACCCCTATATTCTAAGAATAAAAATCATAATTCTTATTATAGATTAAATTCAACTAAAAGTTACTATGTTTAACTAATATCACTTCCAAATCGGAACTTTAATCGCAGTAATATTATGTGAATTTCTTCGCGAATACTTTATTTATTTTAATAAAATCATAATTGTTTTAACGAAATCACATAAGAAATTTATCAAAATTTTCAAAAATTCTTTTTTAAAAAATAATTTTCATAATTATAAATGTTCCTATATCCCAAAATTGCACTATGTTACGATAATTGTTCAATATGCATCCAAAGACTTTTAGTTTGGCTCGCCCCGAATTGATCCCAAATTGTTGCTTTTTTATTTTTTATTTTTCACTCGAGGAAATTATGCCTAGTACTCCTCAAAGTGACCGGTTTGAATTTTTGTTCCCCAAATACTCGATTTTGAATTTTGGTCCCCAAAGTGTATGGTCTTGATGATTTTTTTGTTCCTGCTTTAACGTTTTCAACTAGACAATTTTTTGGTCAATTGTGCAGGTTTATCCTCTTGAAATGTCATGAAAGTTTGTCTTATGAGTAAGATATCTAAGTTCAAACTTTTGCCTATAAGGTAGAATTTCTAGTTAATTAATCAAGTTCATTGTCTGAAAATATTATAAACGTTTGTTTTATAGGCAAGAGTTAGAATGGGAAACATATCTAACTTCTAACTTTTGCCCAGTTGGTTAATTATGTCATTTCATTATCATGAAATGATATGAATACTTGTCTCATGGAAATGAGTTAAAACGTCTGCTTACGGGCAAAATTTTGCATCCTACTTGTTCTCTATCATCTCCACAATTTCACCAATGATGCAATTTGTTGCTTAAGCCAACACCGATGGCCAGGACTTCACTTTTCTCCACACTTGTATGAGTTGTACCACCATTGATTGGCCCTTGTGTAGTTAAAGACCTCTTGGCTCACCATGTGAGGATTAGCCCTGTTAGTGCTAGTGAGGAATTTGGATCCATTTTATTCCAAATGTAGAAGAGCAATGTGAGGAATTTAGAATTTTTGGGTTCGGAAAGTTTATTAGGAAATGGGGATAAATTTTAGTTTTCTTGCTTTCATATGATCAAGTCAAAAAAATATCTGTCACACCCCTTTTCCGTACTCCAAAAGAAAAAATTCATTTTAAGTTTCAAAAGGGTTTTATTATTGAAGTGACAAAAGAAGATTTGTTTCAAAAATGACTTTTTATATTCAAAACTCAGAGTTGACACTTGACATAAATCGGGTTTTCCAAGTCACCCTTGAATATCCTTTTTCAAAAACATATTTGACTCTTTAAAACTGATCCGCGAATAGAGATTCTAGCTAAGGAATTCTGTTGACCGAGGGGAAGGTGTTAGGCACCCCTCGATCCTATGGTTTGACCACGATGTCTTGGTAGAGCGTGTCGGCTAACTTTGACACCACGAGGGTATAAACCACACAAACCATGCAAAACAATTAATCAAGCAAACAAGATAACACAATCAAAAATTTAGTGTCCAGTCCAATTATACAGTCCAAAAATTAAAAATGCGTAAAAATAAATCCTACTCTAAATTAATTCTAGAATAATGCTCTACCCGACGCCTCGGTCCTTCATCACGAATGTGCTTTGGGTACATGATACCTCGGGGCATTCCCCGGTGAATAAATATATACAGATACTTCGAGGCATTTCCCGTCCAAATTATACAATTTATTCAAAAGTGATAAAACAAAACAATTCCAACAAATATTTCAAACATTCCAACAATCCACCAATTCTAAATTTTCCCTACCAAAGCCTAGTGCTTTCCTACCCGCTCGATGACATATCACGTTCAACATCAACAATGAATCAAAATACTATAATATTTACTTTTATCAATTTTCGATTCTCATTCTCCAAATAATCAATTTTAATCCTCCATGAGATATTATTTCGTCACACACCTTATAATTAATCCATAATCAATGAAATCAAACACCAAATCAAAACAAACAATAATTCACATCACCACAGATCAACCAACACACCCGATTCAATTCAAAGCATAGAACACGACAAATAATGAAATAAAGAAGAAAAGGAAAAGAATTAGACCTCGATTCGAAGTTTTCGAAATTCAATAATGCTTCAACAAAAGGACAGAAACCATGCCGAAGAACCTTGAGTCGAACCTCAACAAAGGACTCACCAACTCCATACTAAATCAACCACAAGAATATTCACAAAATGCAATCCGAACAACAATTCACGGGCATGAATAAACTAACCCGAGAATCACAAATCACAAGAAAAACTGAAGAACCCATATTTTTGTAGCTCCGGCGATATCGGCTGGTAACTAGAATCGATGAAAAAAGTTAGAATCCAGCGACCTTAACGTTCTCCGGTGGAATCTCGTCTAAAAACAAGAAAAATAAAAATATATTGGGGGATTTTGAGGGGTGGGGGTCGCTGTTTCGCATCGTCGGAGCTCCGACGGGATCAAACACGGCGAGAAGCAATGAGAACAGATCAGATCTCGACTTTTCTCAGGCGAAACTTGCCGGAGCAGTACCCCTTTTTCGATTCTATCCTTCTCTCTGGTCTCTGATTTCTCTCTACCTCTCTCAATTGATCTCTCTCCATTTCTTTCGAACTCGCAATTTCTTTTTCTGATCTCTCTCCCTTCTCCCATTTCTCCATTCTATTGTGTGTTGTATGTTTTGTGTTTGTTCATTTCCGGCCAGCTCTGTGTGGATTCGTGTGTGTGTGATGAGAATTTCAGTGAATGTGTATATGAGTCGATGGTGTGTATTATGTGTGATATGTCTGAAAATGGAGAGAATGTTGTTTGTATTCCTGTGAGTGATGTTCTCTGTGGTTTTTAGAGAGTGATAGTGTGTATATATGCGTGTGTGCTCTGTGTGAGAAGAAGAAGAAGAAGCAAAAATCCGTCCCTTTATTCTGTGTGTGAAGTATTGTTATATTGTGAGTGTAATTCAATTCCAGTGAGGTGAGGGTGGGGTCGTGAGGTAGGGTAGGTAGGGTAGAGGTAGGGTAGGTGAGGTGTAAGGATAAAGTTTGTTAGGATAGGATCAAAACAAGATAAAATTTGTAAAGGATTGTTATTTTTGCCATTTTATGTAGGGTATAATCACGTGGGTAAGGGTGTATGATAAAGTGAGGTAAAAATGAATAAAATTTGATTTGGGAGGGGCAAAAATTAGCTGTCTGCAATATTGAGTCTTGGAAAACCCAAATCTTATGGTAGCTAAAATAAATGCATTTTCCTTCTGTTAGATATCATGATATAAGAGTACAACAACAAATTTGCCTGCATTCCAAACTAGTTGGTCTAGCTATTTGTATCCTCTATATTTATTGTTCAGAATTTGCATCTGTTTCATCCTCGTACTTTGTAGACAAGGACTATAAGGAAGAAGAGATTTTTGGTGTGAAAGGTTGGTTCAAAATAGGGAAGATTTTAATTTGTCTTGTATTTTAGGTTTGTTTTAAAACTTGTTGATAAATTATAGACCTTGACGAAAATGGTTTTGCTTGCCTGGATGACTATATAGACGGAATTGGCTTGTCGTTAACATAGTAGTGACATTCTAATTGACAACTCAGAATACTATAAACAGATCAGAGGAGAGGCTACTAATGTTTAGTGGAGAAGCCTTGTTTGTCATTCAGGTCTTTGCCTTATGGTTAACTCGTCATGGAAGACTGAGAACCGAGGATGTGCTCTTAAAGTGGGGCATGCCAATCAATGGAGATTGCGTCGTCTGTGGAAGTAAACCTAAAAGTTTGCTGCATCTATTCATTGACTGTATATAGACGAATGAAGTCTGGTTGTACTAAACTGGTTACAATAGTACAGAACCATCTTAATATGGGATCTAGAGTGGAATTGGATCAAGCTTTGCAGCTGTTGTGCATGGAATCTGGGGGAAAGAACATACTAGGCTTCTCAGCAGAATAAGTACGAACAAAAAGTGATACATGAGTTGAAAACAACTTTATGCATACGAGTTCGGAGAAACATTAAACCTTTTACACATATTCCGTCTTTATAGATTTATACGGGTGCTAGTTTTGGTGGTTTGTATGAGATTCTGGTTAATTGAGATAAGCAACTAGTCTTGGTTGGCTTTGGCTTTGTAAATTTATACTGGTGTTTAATAAATGAGTTTAATTTGGTCTCTCTAAATCATTAGTCTCTTAGTAATAAAACTATACTAAATCATTCGTCTCATTAGTCTCGGAGTTTAATTTATATCAGAAATGTCTCTATTGATGATCAACATATCATCCACATGTAAACACACAATGACTTGGTTATTTGGAGTGTCTTTAATATAAAAACTTTTATCACATTCATTAATCTTAAACCCATTTGGAAACATGGTTTGGTCAAACTTTGCATGCCATTGTTTAGGTGCTTGTTTTAGTCCATAAAGTGATTTAAAAAGTTTACACACCTTATTTTCTTTTTCTAGAACCACAAAACCCTTAGGCTATTTCATGTAAATTTCTTCTTCCAATTCTCCATTTAGGAATGCTATTTTCACATCCATTTGATGAATTTCAAGACCATATACTGCCGCCAAGGATCTCGGACCTTCGCTAAATGTTTTAGGCTGATTTTCTTTGAGAAAAGTTATAAAATTTGATCCAAATGAAGTTGATGCTATTTGACATATACTACGTTTAGAATTCTCATTATTATGTACATTATGAATTGGTTCATCTCGAGGTCGTTTAAACCCCCACTAGACTATTCATCTCTAGTTTTATACGGATAAATGTTTTCAAAGAATTCAATGTTATTTGATTCAATTACCATATTTTCATTAATATCCGAATATTCGGATTTATGAACCAAACCATCTTAGGTTCTATCTTAACCGTTTTAGGCATAGGATCTCGGACCTTCGCTAGACACCCCCACACTTTGAAATATTTCGAGTTGGGTTTTCTTCCTTTCCATTTTTAATAAGGAATTGATTGTATCTTACTATGGGGAACTCTATTGATTATTCTATTGTCTGTAAGGATAGCCTCCCCCCACAAGCTTTGCGGTAAACCTGAACTTATAAGTAAGGCATTCATTATTTCCTTTAAAGTTTAGTTTTTTATTTTCGGAATTTCATTAGATTGAGGTGAATACACGGCTGTAGTTTGATGGACAATTCCATTCTCTATACATATTTTGAAGAAGGGAAATTCATATTCTCTGACCCTATCACTTCTTATATTTTTTATATTTTTGTCTATCTGATTTTCAACTTTAGTTTTGTATTGCCTAAATGCATCTATTGCTTCATTATTGCTATTTAGCAAGTAGACATAACAATATATAGTGCAATCTTCAATAAAGTTATGAAATACTTTTTCCCACCACGTGATGGTGTTGACTTCATATCACAAATGTCAGTGTGGATTAAGTCTAAGGGATTGAAATTTCTTTCAACGGACCTATACGGATACTTAGCATACTTTGATTCTACACAAGTTTAACACTTTTATTTATTGCACTCAAAGTTTAGCAAAACTTCTAAGTTAATCAGTTTTCATAATATTTTGTAATTGACATGGCCTAATCGTTTATGGCACAAATTGTAAGACTCAAGCAAGTAAGAAGAAATTGAACTTTTATTGATTCAACATTCATTACATTTATTTTGTATAGGCCCTCATTGAGGTATTCTTTTCTTATATACACTTCTCCTTTACTAAGTACAATTTTTCTGAATACAAATACATGTTTGAATCTATTTTTTTCTAGAAGTAAAACTCAAATCAAGTTCTTCCATAACTCGAAAACATACAAGACATTGTTAAGTGTCAACACTTTGCCAGAAGCCATCTTCAAGCACACTTTTCATGTTCCTTTAGTAGTGGAGTTTTCCATGTAGATCTTTTCTTTTACTTGAGCTGGAGTGAACATCAAAAATAACATCTTATTAGTACAAACATGGCGGGTCAAACCTGAATCCATCCATCACTTACAAGGATTTCCCACCAAGTTGAATTCGGAAAGCATAGCACACCGATCATCTGTTTCTTTCTTAGATTCAACTAGATTTGCTTGGTCTTTCTTATTCCTTTTCTTTGGAGAACGACAATCCGTAGACTTGTGGCCAATCTAGCCACAGTTGAATCACTTTCCCGTGAATTTCTTCTTAGGTTGATTGCTTTCATTTCAAGCTTTTTTTTTCAATTTTTACAGTTATTTTGGTCATCTTCTATAATGCTTGCTCCATTCATTGCAGAATTTCCTGTTGAACTTCTTTACACAGCCTTATTAGCTTCTTCAATATGTAGTTGTACAATCAGATCTTCGACTGGTATCTCCTTACATTTGAGTTTTAAATAGTTCTTGAAGTTTTTCCATATAGGTGGTAGCTTCTTTATTATTGCTGCTACTTGAAATGCTTCATTCACAATCAAACCTACAACAAAGGTTATGTTCATACTAAGAACATGTCTTAAATCGTTCAACAAAGGTATTTGTTAAAATCATACAATCCGCAAGGAGATCATGGATGATCACTTGCAGTTCCTGCACTTGGGAAACAACAGATTTGTTGTCTATCATTTTATACTTTAGGAATCTTGCAATGAAAACCTTTTCAGTTCTTGCATCCTCAATCTTATTATTCCATTCTAGCGCTCTCCATAACTCATTTTCTTTCTTTGTTCCACTATACACATTATAGAGATCATCTTGGAGACCACTCAAGATCTAGTTCCTTCAAAGGAAATATGAGTGTTTCCAGGCCTCTACTATCACAAATTGCTCTTATTCAGAGGTTTCTTCGGGCACTTCCGGAGCTTCCTCAAATGTGAACCTTTTGAGAAAAAGTGTGGTGATGTAGAAGAACATTTTCTGCTACCACCTCTTCAACTCAATACTCGCGAACTTTTTGAGTTTCTCCACCTGTGCCATTGCCGGTGGAGAATTCCATCAATTTCTTTATTCATTTTACTCAACTGAGGCAACATTATTCTCCTCCCTTAAAAAACAAAGCCATTTTTATAATTTTGAATCATTAATAAACATAGTCATACAAAAACTCATTAATTCCCACATTTTTCAGATATGGATATTGGTGACGGGTTTCCTCCGTTTTTGGCAGCGATAGTGAATTTATTAGTTGTTTCTGAAGGAGATTCATTGATTTTTTTAGTAACATTAGATTTTCGGTGTCATTAAGCTTCGGTGATGTTGTGAGCTGGTTATTTTCATTGGATTTTGTAATACCCCACACTCTTCCTATCTCAAATCCATCCCTAAAATGTTAAACATTATCTTAAAAAATGAATACCTTTTATTTCGTGTGTTATTTTCAAGATTTATATATCCAATTGTGTCCGAAATTGAATAAGTTTTCTATCGATACCAAATTCTCCCAAATCCAACACTCGATTGAGAAGTTAGAGAATTTTTAAATTGACAGTGTGCCACTTGGACTCTCAGCGCATTGCAGAGAAGGAAAAAATAGCAATCGTCAATTCCAGTAGACCTCTTTGATATTGGTGAATCGCGTAGTGGTCCATTTTCCCATATGTCAAAATCCAATAGTCCAATGCAATCTTACCGCGTCACGTTGGTGGCCAAAATGACAAAACTATAGGGCACCGCGATGGTGGCGCATCGCGTTGCATGCCCAATTCCCAATTGTCAATTTCCAGTGAGCCACCGCAATAGTGGCGCTTTTCGGTGGCCACTCAGTTCGAAAAAATGTCATGTTTTCAGTTCTGTTTAAAAGTTTAAAACGGGTATTTTGGTAAATCCCCAAGGCCCCACGCAAGATTTAACACATTCCAAGGCACTTTATGCTTATTTCATTTACTCTCTCTCAAAACAAAACCTTAGATCCTCAAAGTCTCCCCAAGAAATCCAAATTCCTCCATTAATTCTCCAAGGAAACTCAAGATTAAGGATTCCCAATACAAGAACTCTAAGAATTCATCTACAAAAGCGCAATAGGAATCCAATATTCAAGCTTTTCATCTAAGATCATCAATTAAGGTATGTGGGTTCGTTAACAATTATAATCCTTTCATCCTTGTGCCCAAAATTTATTTTAATGACAAATTTACTAAATTTTATGTAATTTCCCATGAAATTGAAGTTAGGGTTTATACCCATCATTGTTATTTACAAGCTTATGATGTTTCAAATGATTTAGAATTTGAATCACATGATTATGTTCGTATTTTCATGCATAATGCAGAAATTTCCAGATTTTGAATGAATTTGTCAATGTTTACATTATCAAGCATGAGCAATTTGATGTTTTAATATGACATTTATGCATGGGGTATTATCCCAAGATTGAATAGTATAACTTCATAAAAGATGGTGCTTTAAACATCTTATGAGGAGATTTTTTTCAGTTTTCAGAAAAAGCTTTAATCTTTTGATCATCGATTTATCTATGAAATCCTCTTTACAGAATTTAGATCAGATGTATTTACATATTTACTCAGATAAAAGAATTTTTGGCTTCATAATGAACCATTATACTAGTTCAAAGTGGATTTCCAATAGAATGAGCATAAAGACTAAAAAGGGAGTAGTACTTAGCACTGAGCGGGAAGTGTGGGAATATCATGCCCTATATTCCACAGAACTACGAGCCAACGTAGGTACTGATTGAGATTATTCTCATTTCTATATGAATGATGGATTTAGTTTGTGATCGATCTCATGGAAAGTAGGTTATACTCCCTAGCAAAGTATGACTCCTCTCCCCAACGTGAGGATTCCTCTTTATTGGGACGAGAATGTTGGACTCCATGAATGCTCACATGGTTTATGTCAGTTAAGAGAACCTCCCTGCTAGTAAAAGTAAATAAACAGTTTTGAGTATTTCCTTACTAGTAAAGAAAAGCTTTGAAAGAATTCCCTTCAAATAAAGTATTTTTCCATGTAGAATGAGTTTTCAGATTTCACTTAGCCTATATGATTTGAGAATAGAACAGAAATACAGATTTTAGAACTAAGTTTTATGACTCAGAAGATTTATATTATATGCTTTTTAATATTCGAGATTTATGATCTTCAAATTTCAGATTACTCAAGCCTATCTGAGTCATTTACATGTTGCATGCATGATTTTATAAAATGTGATAATAATGTTTTACTTATGCATTCACCCCATATACTCAGTACATCCTTAAAGTACTGATCCACATATACGTCTATGTACTACATTGTCTCAAAATATAGGTACAAGTCGTGGTATGTACACATAGTTCCAGATTCCATCTAGCAGATGATGAGTCCTCCTACTTCAGCGAATTTAGTTAGATGTTATTTATATACTTTACTTTCCTACTTCTATGTATTGATTAGTGATAGTTGGGGTCGCATCCTAGCAATCTATAGTTAGTATAGTAGAGGCTTCATAGACGTCAGTAAGAGTCAGTTATGTAAATTCAGTCCCACTTTTCAGACTTTATCAGAATGCAAAAGTTGTATCAGTATTGTAGTTTCACAGATTTCATCATTTTCAAGTTTCCACACAGTAAACTCAGTCATTTTATACATATTTATTCAGTTGCTTATGAGTTATACCAGTAGAAGGTTAGCTTGGGATCACTTATGGTTCCAAGCTCTGTGTGACGTCTCGGAACCATTTTTGGGGCGTTACAACATTTTAGCTAGCTTTATCGATTTTGTCATTGTATGTGTTCTTCGACCATTTGGGCATTTATGCTTTCTGCCTTGCATAATATTAGTGCTTTGTAGTAAAGGATGTAAGCTATCTATGTTGTTGTTGTTTTTGTAACAGTTGCTTTCTTGTATCTTTATAATACCCCTATCTTTGTTGTTGTGCCTTTTTTTTTTCTTGTATGGTGTATGGTTCTTAAGTTGTATGCTCTTTTTTAACATCTTTTCACGTCCTAGTGCTTGGAATTGATCGCGATGAACTTTTGTGTATGTAATATTATCAAAAATCATTGCATCCCATTATTTTAAATCAAATTTAAAACATAACAATGATACATCGTATACCTTAATAAAGATGCTGAAAATGATAGTATATGAAAAACAAGGGTATCCTTTTTGAGACAACTCTCCATGATTCTGTGTCATTGCTTTGCCTTTTACATTCTATTAATTGGAATTATTTTATGAAAATAAAAAATTAGCTCTTTTTTCAAAAAAAAAAAAAAAAGAGAATTAAAAAGCAAAACTAAATAAAATGAAAATACCTTATGACCAAACAAGGACTCCAGAATAAAGTGAATACATATTTCGGAATAAAGTTAATACAAATAATGGGGGGTCTTAACAACCATCAATTTGATTAGCAAAAACTTGAAATAACTGTGAAAACGTGAAGAAAAAACACATAAACATATCCCACAACACCTAATGCATTCATAAAGTGGAGTTCTATGCTCTAAATTTTCCGCTATGTACGATCCAGAGAAGGGCCGGACCGCAAACGTGTGTTGTAACTAGCCTCACTTTGCATTTGTATAAGAGTCTATTTCCATGACTTGAACTCACGAGTCTATTTTTCAGCCTTACCTTGCCTTTAATGCAAGAGTATTTCCATGACTTGAACTCAAGACTCTACTTGCAGCCTTACCTTGCATTTCTTGAAGAGCCTATTTCCACGACATGACCTCATGGCCTACTGATCACATGACAAAACTTTACCAGTTACTCCAAGGCTCATTCTTTGCATCATATCGATTAATGAATATGGAAAATCAAGATTAGTTGCAGAAGAGAAAAGTTCACGACCAAGATTGAATGGTGTCAATCAAGATGGAATGAATTTTCTTCAATCACTTAGCCCCACAACTACATTCTGATGATCATGTTGAACAGACTCGGTCTTTACCACAATCTTGGAAATCCCAGATCAAAAGGTGCCTAAAAAAATCAACATTTTTAAATAAATGGTCCAATAGTAAGTAACATATGACCTTAAGTCTAGGGAAATATAAGCTATCCAAACGTGTATCTCCAAGAGAATACACATAGTATTTAAGATTTGAATTGTAAGTTGCCCCAACAATTTGTTAGTATTTAGGATAATATATATAAATATTGTTGGAGTTCGTTGCATTTTGCACCCTAATGTGTTTCTTTTTTTTTTTTTTAACTTACATTCTATCCTTTTTTTTTTACAATTTATGCTCAAATCTCTTTATTTTGTTACAAAACAGTAAAATCACTTTTTTAATCATTTTCATGAGGGCAAACTAGGAATAACAATATTTTTATGAAAAAAATACATTTATTTAATTTTTAGTGTAGGAGGTAAGATGAAATAAATCCTTCCTGCCATTCAATTTTTCATCAGAAACTAGGTTAAGCTCTCCAACCGTAAACAAAGTGGTAATTCATATTTGATATAATACATAAATATGAAACTAAACTTGATACGAAATTATAACTTGACCTTAAACTTTGATAGTGCACAAATATGACATTTAACTATTCAAAAGTGCACAATATGACCTCCGATCCTACGTGGCAAAACACGTGCTCAACACGCAAAACTGGTCACGTCCAGCTTAAAATCTAAGGCTATAATACATAAATTTGACCTTTAACTTTGTCAGTGTACAAATATGACCTTTAACTATTCAAAACTGCACAAATATGACCTTTAAATGACTTTTAACTATTATTTTGCATTATTTTCGGTTCAAAGATTACAATGACATCTAGTTTCTTTTGTCATTGCAGAAAAAGAGCAATATTGAAGATTTATTAATTAGGTGGGTCAGCCTCATATGAAAAAATTGTGCAAGTATGTATATATATATTATAAAGCATAGCGTGAATTTAAGTTATATAATATATCTAAATCTAATTTATTAAAATATTAAATTAAAGATGAATGTATACTAATAATCGAAAAATTATAGTTTTAATAAAACTTTATTAAATTAATGTTATTAAGGATAGTAGTAGTCGTATGTGAAATTAACATTATCAAATTAACATTATTAAAATATTATTGAATTAATGTTATTAAAATTTTATTAAATTAATGCAAGGGTGGACCTACGTGGTTAACATGGGGGAACCCCCTCGGTAAAAAAATTACGTTGTATATATAAAGTAAAAAATCTTTGAATATGTACATATATTAATGTTGAACCACATGAAACAAGACACTTAGATACCCCAGTAGTGTTATTTGCTCTTCTTGGGCGCTTCCTTCAGCCTACTACGCGGGTTCGATCCCTAAATAATAATAATAATAATAATAATAATAATAATAATAATAATAATAATAATAATAATAATAATAATATTAAAAATGACTTCGTTTTAACACAAACAATAAAAGTTTGACAGTGCACAAATATGACCTTTAACTATTCAAAACTACACAAATATGATCAATTTTTTTTTTATATTTTTTTGATCCATTAAAAAGAATCCACCCAATTTTTGATCCATTAAAATTAATTTGATCAAAGCTTTCAAAAATTTGATTAATTTTTCATGATCAAACAAAATATTTAAAGAATTTTTTTATTTAAATCTACTACTAAAATTTATAACCAAACGCTATTCTAATTAAGAATATAATATGTCTTAGCATACATGCAATATTTTGTCAGCCGAATATAAGTTACTTTTTATTTTTTTATTTTTTTATTAAGCATTGAATGACATCATCAGCATCAGGGGAGGCTCAAGAAAATTTATGGCCTAAGGAAAAAATCAAACGGAGGCCTTGCGTTTTATTTTATATATAAAATTTATTTTTTTATAAATAGTATTTAATTTATTTCTTAAAAATTTTCATTTATTATTACTAAACAAAAATAGGCCCCTCAAATTTTGGAGTCTTAGACGGCCGTCTTTTCTCCCAAAGGGTTGAGCCGCCCCTAATCAGCATTTAACATTTGGACGTAACACTTTATGCATCATCATTTATCATTGCAAAAACAGGAAGGCGAAAACATGCCGACATATGTAGTATACGTAGAGTTGGCAAAATGAGAAGCTAACTATTAATAATATAATAATAATATTTGATGTTTATATATCCCTTAAGTTTCAACTGAAAAATGACAAAAGCTTTCGTTAACGTGAATATTTTAAAATAATAAATAAATAAAGTGATAAAAAGCGTGGAGTGTATACTCTCTCCGTTCCCTTTGAGTTGCTCGCCCGTCGATTAAAATAGCTATTTTATTATAATATATTTATTAAATGATGTTTTCTATTGTATTTGAAATTAATTTGCCCAAAAAAATAAATTATTTTAAAGATAAAATATGAAAACAATCTTAATATGTCAAAAATGACAAAAAAACGAATCGAACGAGAATGTTTTAAGAATATATTCATGAAAAAATATTCAAATTTTAAAAGTATGGATCAAACTAATTTTCAATGGAACAAAAAGTTACGTGGATTATTTTTAATGGATCCAAAAAAAAATTAATTTTTTTTAAAAAAAAAATTAAAAAAAATTAAAAAATAAAAAATGATGTGGCCCTCTAATAAGCTGCCACGTGGCAAGGTTGTTTTTAAAAACCATCTATCAAAAAGTAATGGCATGGATGGGCCTATTTTGTAACGGGGATGGCATGAATGAGTGTCATTTCTGATTGTTCAGTGGGATATTTGAGCCTACATTTATGTTAGTATCAAAACGTTACTGCAGACACTAGAAATTTTGAATTTGTCTGTTATGTCCTTGTTATTATCTCTGATGATGCACATCAAGTTATTGAATTGACATTTCATATTTGTTTGCACCAACTGAAGCTCAAAAGTTTGTGCATTTCTTTCTGTTTCAAGCAATTATAGGTGATGAATGTTTAGATAATGTAACTTTTTGCATATTAAAAGGTATTAAAAGGTTTGAAAGCATATTCTCCTTTTGAGTATTTCAACCCATTACATTCTTTCCACTTAAAATGGAAAATGGAATCGCAGGATAGTCCAAAGATTTGCTTAAAGCTGGAAATAGTTACTCTTCTTGCATTACGAGACTAATATAGGAGTAGAAGAATTGTAGTCTCTCATATGATATGCTTATGATATTCTAGGTTCGATTACTCTATGCATGAAGATCGTGCAAATCAATTCTACGTAGCGATAAGAAAATACTACCCTGGTCTAAAGGATGGATCTTTGGAGCCAGGTTATGCAGGCATCAGACCAAATCTTTTTGGTCCAGAAGAGGGTCCTACTGATTTTGTTGTTCAGGTAACACATCAAACTTATTCTAAGTTTCAACCTGAATGGTCCCTTAAGTTCCGTAGTAGATCTGTTTCATCGCTGTATTGTGCTACCCTGATCACATGTGATTAATTGATCAGTAATCGCTACAAGATTAACGGGTCAGGTGTTTCCTGTGAGCAAGTTATAGAAAGTACTCTTATCGGATACACTTAAAAAGCGCGGCCATTAAGTAATAAAGGCCACGCTTTGTAGCTTGTTATTGGCTACACTTTGATTTGATAAAGCTACACTTACAAGTGTTGCCTTTGTTTTGGTATGGGGCACACTTCACAAGCGTAGCCTTTTGTAGCACCTCTACAGCAACACTTAAAAAAATGTTGCCTTTGTTTTACTATTGGGCACGCTTCAGAAGTGTAGCCTTTTGTAGCATCTCAATAACAACACTTAAAAAGCATGGTCTTTACTTTCTTAAGGCCCCACTTTTGAAGTGTATCCATTAATACCTTCTCTAAAGAAACATTTACAAAGTGTTTCCTTTGCTAATTTGCACATACACATCTAAATAAGTCACACAATATATATCCCTCCTCCCAATGACCACACGTTTAAAACATAGCATTCTTGTCTATTTTATACGATTAATATTTACTACAAAATTTGGTTGAAAAATACAATTATATTCTTATACATCCACTAGTCATATTATACATCATAATTCAATTTAGATTGTCTCAATGCACTATGTTAGATAAAAAAAACCTCAAAAATTGTAGTACACGCAAATATTCATCATGTTCCCTTCGAGAAATAGATTGACTCCATGCTTAATCTAGGCTTTGCGACGTCCTCGATCATAATATACATTATTATTCATATCCTTGATGATTTGTGAGTTGAACTATGATCTTCTCTAGTTGAATAACATACTATGTTGTTGTATATAACACAAACAGATCCACCAAATATTTCCTTTAAAAATCACCTTACCTGCATTTCATAAGAAAATAACTATAATTAAGTAAAGTATGGGGAAATGAACCCGAAAAGAAAAATTACTATATTTGAATTGAAAATGTGACCTGAAAAAAATATCAAGTGTACTCCCATAAAGTAGGGTCTGGGGAGGTCAGAGTGAACGCAGACCTTACCCCAACCCTCAAAGGTAGCGAGGTTGTTTTCGATAGACCTAAGATAAACTGATCCATATTCCCGAGCTATTATTTCATTTTAGTTATGAATGTAGCTTTAACATACTGCCACAAATAGAGTTGCTGCATTTAGAAGTCTCATCTCACCAATGTCTAACCTGTGGGAACTCTAATATAAAAACATGCTAATCTTTAATCCTTAGTATAGAAATGGAGTAACTCAAGTCCACTGACCATTATATTGATGTCTCTTATCCGCATCAGCATTCTTCTTTGCCTGGAGTCTTGAATTTACCTGCTTCCTGAGAGAATGTTGAACATAAAAGAAGAAGTTAACGACACTTCCACAACTAGCATAAGCCTCAATCTAAAAAGAGTGCAGTTTACCTCAACTAGAACAGGTTTATGTTCATTAACAGCTATTTTTTGTGCCTCCTGGACAGTGGTGAAAACAACAAGAGCATCATTACCATCCACACGAATACTATGAATTCCATAGCCCTTTCCTTTGGTATCAACACCATCACCTAAGTAATAACCATAAATAGATGTCATTGTCAGTAGCCAACTACATAATTATAAGGTTGTTTCCTAATATAAGGTTTTAAGGTTAACCGGTGGCCGTTAAGGTTAAAAGGTTTTTTATTAAACGATGTCCTTCAAGTTTTATGTATAGATTAGGCTTTAAACGGTTGTCATGAAGGCTAAGGTTATAAGGTTAAACAGTGGTCGTTAAGGTTATAAGGTTGTTTCCTAAAATAAGGTTTTAAGGTTAACCGATGGCCGTTAAGGTTGTAAGGTTGTTTATTAAACGATGTCCGTTAAGTTTTATGAATAGATTAGGCTTTAAATGGTGGCCGTTAAGGCTATGATTATAAGGTTGTTTCCTAATATAAGGTTATAAGCTTAAACGGTGACCATTAAAGTTATAAGGTTGTTTATTAAATAGTGGCCGTTAAGTTTTATGTATAGATTAGACTATAAACGGTGGGCGTTAAAGCTAAGGTTATAAGGTTGTTTACTTAACAGTGGCCATTAAGGTTATAAGGTTATAAGTTGTTTCCTAGTAAAAGGTTATAAAGTTAAACGGTGGTTGTTAATGTTATAAGGTTGTTTCCTAATATAAGGTTATAAGGTTAAACAGTGGCCGTTAAGGTTATAAGGTTGTTTATTAAATGGTGTATGTTAAGTTTTATGTATTTATTAGGCTTTAAACAGTGGACGTTAAGGATAAGGTTATAAGGTTGTTTACTTAACGGTGACCATTTAGCTTTACTCTTATTAAGAATGTGGTTGTGCGGGATCAATTATGGTTACACGGCGTGAATGGATTTCAGGATACTTAAGGGAAAGCAAACAACAAAGATGGAATATCTAGATGTTTTTGCTAAGTTACTACAACTATCAAATTAAGTTCAACAAATTAATAACATATTGATACAAGACGAAGTGTGTATCAGGCGATTCAAGCCAACACAAGAGCAACAAGATGAACAACAAGGTTCTAGTGAATCGAAATAGGCCACTCATGGCTTCACTAGACTTTAGATTTAGTTTTGAGCAAGAAAAGAGATGAACACAACAACAACAATGCTAGTGAATCAAAATTTCCCCATACGGCTTCACTAGACTTTAGATTTAGTTTTGAGCAAGATGGTAAAGGATAATAAAAACATACCTTTGCATAGGCGAGAACAATGTCATTCCTTGAGCTTTTGAAGTAAAGCCACAGGGCGAGTTTTACCACTGCTGCAGTTAACATGATTGAATATAACCATGCAAGCTGATTCAAAGTCATCTTTTTAGGAGTTTCTTTTTCAACGAGTTGTTCCACGGCCTGCATCAATACCTGAAAACCTAAAAATTAAATTTTCAACTTTTTGATCGAGAATGATGTACATGAGCGAATAGTAAAATAGATCGATCAATACAAAATATATTGGTATGCAAAGACCAAAGACATCTTTTAAAGTGTAATGTCAAGATACCATGTAATGACCAGCCATATACTAAGGAGTGGCACCGACTGGAAATTCAGAATCATATACAACTAGTCCAACCTACATAGTCATATATGCATATGATAAAATAAGTAAGCATACGGTCAGGATTCTGCCATAAGCATCATCATCACAGCCTCATTTGAAAGATGGAAACTTTCCCACAAGAAGGCATTTGGACAATTTCGAGCAGATTTCAACAAACACCATTAACAACAACCAACCCAGTGAAATCCCAAAATCATTAGCTCAGAGGGATGTTTCATATAAGAGTAGTGAAAACAAGAAATAGAAGAGGGTTGTAGATTTTGTTTATGGCAAAATCATAGGCCAAACAGAGGGGGCAACCACCCTCCAAGAATAACCTTTTCTCTCTATTGTCCTCATATACTTTAGGGCTAAGATTTTGCTGTGCTACATAAATGCAAAGAGAAATCGACATTGCCAGGGCTGCAGATACATCGGTTAGCAAATGAATGCCTTACCGGGTCACCTCTCCAAGATCCAGGTCAGATTTTCTCAATGCTGTTTAGTAGATTATATCCAAGAAAGAAGCAAATCATCATCACAACCATTTGTTTCACATCATTAAGGTTCCAGACTCTTGAGAAAATTTATCTTGTTGCGTCTTTTTTTTACATTGCTAAAGCATAAGTAGAAAAAGGAAGATCATATATGGTTTTTGCATTTTTTGGCGCTAAAGGGCTGTTGATTAGAGCAAAAAAGAAATTTTGGGCATACTAGAGATGGTCAATCAACCAGAAAAATCCTCTTTCTTCTCTGATCACCTCAACTTTGAGCTAAAAATTTGTGGAGAACTGCATTAGAAAAATAGGGTGTTCAACAAAAGCTAAAGAACCCAGATAGGAAGTTATAGTAAAACTTTTAGGGCTCAGATTTTGCTGCTCTACAAACATACAAAGAGAAACCAACACACATCATAGCTGAAAGACACCGGTTTGCAGATGATGCATAGGTAGACCCGCCAAGATATAAATAGGATGTTCTCAACGCAGTGAAGTACATTATAGCCCCGAAACAAGCAAATCATCATCACAACCCATGATTTCACATCAATAAGCATCATTTAGGTTCCAAACTCTTGAAAAAGTAGCCACTTCAAAGAAAAACAAGCAGTAAAAGGAAGAAACATATAAAAATATCTGGAATTCTCTGGCCAAACGTCAAAATAATTCATGATCTTTTCCTTTTCTCCAAGAGATATTGCTTTTTTATGTATGGAGAAGAAATCATGGACATGGCAGCAAGGGGATAACCACCCTTTAAAGAAAATCCTATCTCTCTGATGTCTCATTTTTCCGTTGTACGCCAAACTACGGACGGGATTCTGTCATAAGCATCATCTTCACAGCCGCATTTGAAAGATGGAAACTTGCCCACAAGTAGGCGTTTGGACAATTTCGAGAAGCTTTCAACAAACAACAGCCACAAAAATGGACCTAGTGAAATCCCAAACTATATTAATGTTCAGATGGGCAAATCACAGTCTTTTATAAAATGATAGAAAAACCAACAATCAGTTTTGAATCACTCAAAAAGTTTCTAACTTTGGTTCAAACGAATGAACGTTCAAACACAACTTTATCTTCTTACCATTTTTAAACTTCAAACATAATATATCGAAACACAGTACCAGTGTAAAAAGATCAAAGGAGGATTAAGGATATACCGGTATAGAAGATCCAGTGGACAGAGTGTATACAACATACATTTGCAGAAGTTCCCTATAAAAATAAAAGGTCATAAGTCCACAGCTTTAGGTGTCTAAACATGAAATCAATTGGAGTACAATCGCTCTCTCACCCATCCAACCACACCCCCTACTTCAAAACAACAACATACCAAGTGTATTCCGACAAGTGAAGACTGTGGAGTGTAGAGTGTACACAGACTTTACCCTACCTCATGGTGATAGAAAAGGTGTTTTTGAAAAACCCTCAGCTCAAGTATCACATTACAAGGCAGTTTGAACAACAGAACAAGACAACATAGATCTAGAACAAGGCATAGCAAATAATACATAACAAACAATAGATAAATAACAGGAGGAAGATCACAGAACTTGAGCTGGGAAAAGAAAGAGAAAGAAAAAATTATCAAGAACTCACAAACCAGTACAGCAAGGAGAGCACAATTTGGCTGACATCAAGCCAAAGAACACCATAGCCAAAAAAGGAAAGGCAAACACCAACAAGCAAAATAACCCAAGGGGGGAAGTTGTTGCAAGCTTTGCCACGCAGAATCCCAACATTCTCCCCAACATCATTTGCCACTCCAATAATAGTGAGCTGCCTGAGTGCAGAAAGAACAACAACAACACGATTTTCTACAAGAAACATAACCTAAACTCAGTCGATTGAACAATCGCAGCACGACGTTCTAAAAATGTTAAGTTAAGCATCTCAGGAATAAGATAAAGAGTGGACATTAATAATCAGAGTATCTCCTAGTAGTCAACAAGAAACTAATCCAAAAATTCAAAGCACATTACAAATGATCACCAATGTGAACTAAGGGAGTAATCATGATAGGTTCAGTTAATATTTTACAGATAGGCTCGCATAAGTGAAGCTTAATACTATTTAAAGAATGCTTTCCAAACTTACAACTGGAATATTAGTATGAAACCAAGTTGCAAGTGACAACACATAATACACTCTACCAACTACATGATATACTCTACCAACTTGATGTGATGTACTAACCTGAGTAACAACTAGTTCTTGGTAAGAAGCATCATTTCCTATTTTGTACCATCAACAAAGTTTTTCAAGTAGTATCATGTTATGTCATTACATCCATCAGTAAGAATTCCCTAGGACCTTTTATGACCACATCTGCATATCAAACATTAATGCAGATTTTATTCGTGACATTGATCGGTTAGAAAAAGTTTGAGGTCATAATATCAAGGTTTAAAATGTACTAAACAAACTTAAATACACATATAAAGGTGAAATCCTTGAGCTTAGTTCTCCAAGATATCATGCAAAACACGCTTTAAATTTTTTAATCTCAAAACTGAGATAGTTTGTAGGACAAACAAATATTAATCATATTATTGATTATAAACCAGACCTCATTTTGTGCGACTATACTGAGAATATTTTTGTTGTTTATTACAAACGAATAAACCTAATTCGTCATGGATACCATTCAAGTCTAGAAGCCATGCAACTTGAAATCCTTCCTACTTGTTTCTAGCTATTCAAAATTGGAACAACAATAAACAAAGTGATATATGAAAGGTTCAATAACAGCACGTCATCAGACACTAAACATATATAGAACCGATATTTACCTAAAATATAAATCATTTAACAACAAGAAATAAATATGTTGATAAACAGATTTCAATTTGTTTGACTATAACTTATAAAGTCATAAACTATACCCATCATAATATCGAAACTAGTACCAGTGTCAATGCTGGTTCAATAATGTTCATCGATTATGAAGTTTGTTAGGGTCCAAATCCTACTGACATTTGTATTTATATCAATGCACTCTCCAATAATATGCTTTGCATATATGAACATATTTATCAGTTTTTGCACATACATAAATATGAAATATAGAAGAGCATTTAACATCTAAATTATTTAGTAATATGTTAATATCCTACCCCGTTCTAGCAGATTCAAATAACTCATGTTGCCTCATGTAATACCATCTTTTAATAGTAGAACACAAAGTGCAAAGGGGGTTTAATCAAGTCTGACTATGAATTTCCCAACAAGTTGTTACCTGAAAAAATCTCCTTTTAAAGCTGGAGTACCAGAATATTGGATGCTTGTATCATCCCCACGGTTGGCCCACATTACAAATAGTTTTTTAAAGTAAAAGAAAAAATAGGTCAAGATAAAGAAGCTTAATATCTATCCTCCATAGAAACTTTAACACAGATATCAAAAAACTTCTCACAGAGTTTGAAGATTTATCAAGGTTGGGTTATGGGCAAATAGTTTCCACAGCGTCAAAAGCACCAAGCCTTCTCAGTTGGAATTCAAGAATTTTCCTGCCTAGCATGCTCCGCAAACAAACAACATCAACTAGGGTAATTACATGAGACAAATCCAAATTAAACAAAACAAGGGTAATTATGTGAGACAAATTCAAATCAAATAAAACTAGGGTAATGACAAATCCAAATCAAACAAACATTAATCATCAAAATACTTGGTAGATGAAACCTAAAATCAAGAAAGTAAAGCTTACCTAGTAGATTCAAAGGGAGCTGGTGGAGCTGGGTCTGTTCAAAACATAAAACACGGACAAATTTAGCTAGAAGAATTGACGAATTTAGCTTTAACAAAATAAATAGAGATTGAAAACACCGACCTGATAGATTCAAAGAAATTGGCCAAAAAGATGGAGTTAATAGATCAACTAAACCCAAAGAGAGGACAGAGCAATGACACAAAGAGAGTAGTTAACACAGAGCGGATTGAAAATTTATGCCGCCCAAATATTTTCCCGGTATCATATTGGGGGAATATAAAAATATGGAGGGAACTAAAATTTTTGGTATAAAATTTTACTAAAATGATTAGACCACACTTAAAAATTATGGTGTTAAAATTATAATAATACCACAATTAAAAAGTGTATCCATATATATTAAAAGTCGTTGCCAATTATTTTATATTTTAGCAACATTTATAAATCATAGCCTATAATTTAAAAGCTAACACTTTTAAAATGTTGTCAATGTTTCTGTGGCCAAAAGCTTAATGCTATGACCACACTTTAAAAGTGTGGTCAAAAATTCTTTTGACAACACTTTATAAGTGTTTCCTGGATTAAGTGTATCCGTAGGCCAAAAATGTTGTAGTGACCCCACTCTATTAAAGATAGCTTCACCATCTTCCTTGGGGCATAAATGCTTATAATTTTTGAGAAAACGCTTGCAATTAAATTTTCATTAACCATTTCCAATTAAATTGTTTCATGATCCATATGACCAATTTTTTAAAATTACTTTCACCTCCATATGCACTGATGCTACCTATCAGAGTAGACAAATGAAACAAGTGTGCATCTGTAACAATCAAAATTAGTGTCGGAAATTCCTTCAATTCGTCCATCTTCACATCAAGTTTATGTTTGTACAATTTTTACATACATAAAGATCAATTTTTTCATTCAGAAATCAATATACATAACAATCAATGCTAATTCCCTGACTGCACACACATGAACTTGATTTAGGCAGTAGTTCGCTCCCAAGGACACGTTGTTGTGATACGGGGGGGAGGGGGGGGGAGGTTGCAGTTTCTTCTTTGTCCAAGAACCCCTACTCATAGAGTACACAACATAAAACAAGTTATAGATCAATACACAATTTTGTTATCATCGTCGGAAGAATCATAACATAACCCACAAGCATGTGGAAATGTGAATTCATGAGGTTTCATGTATGGGCACTCAGGAATGTGTTGTTGTCAAGATGATGCATTAAACCGAAAAAATTTCTTATAAGCCTTGGGTTTCTTCAATAGTTCCAAGCCATTATTTGTGCCTAACAAATGTTTTGTTTGGAATCCTATCAGAGGAAATGGTTGTTTTTTTCTAATAATTCTAATAAGATTCTCCACATATGTAAATTAGAACTCGCGAGTGCATCTCTGTAACAAGAGTTTTTACATCCTACAGCTTTGGATTGATCACAATGAACTTTCGTGAATGTAATGTCTAAAATTATAGAATTCCACGATCTAAAAATTGTTAGGATGAAATAATTAGGTGTCATGCGGAGAAAGCTAGCAAAGCAAACCTCGAAAGACGCCACATAAGAAGATAAATGAGAAATACACCAAAAGATATACAAGAATTTAATGTGGTTCAGTCAATCGACCTATATCCATAAAAGGAGATGAGCAATCCACTATATAAAAGAGAGCACAAACTGTCAATAGAGACAACCTCACAAAATTCACTCAGAATAGAAAAAAAGTTCACACAAGTGATCCCGCAACACTTGTGCCTCACAAAATCTCCCCCTAAAAGAAACCCTCAAATCTCTAGAACTACATTGTGGATGCTATCAAACTAGATTAAAGGGAGCCTCTATTTATAGAGTCTATAACCTTTTCCTACAAGAATAAAGATTAGCCAAATATGAAGAATATGTTTTCCTTTTCCTAAAAGGAAAACCCAATTATGGTACCTAAAAGGAAAACCCAATTATGTTTAGAAAGTCAGAACAAACAACAACTAGTCTCTCTCTTCGCTTGAATTTCTGCTAAAATAAATTTTCTCCACCTTCATCCCCATTTCCGAATAAACTTTCCAAACCCAAAATTTATAAATTCCTCACATTGCTCTTCTACATTTGGAATGAAATGGATCCAAATTCCTCAATGTGCTTTCCTGGAGTATTCTTCAATAGAACAGTAATAAAATATATAGCTAAGGCTAGCACTAACAGGGCTAATCCTCACATGGTGAGCCAAGAGGTCTTTGACTACAAAAGGGCCAATCAATGGTGTTACTACTCATACAAGTGTTGAGAGAAGTGATGTCCTGGCCATCGGCGTAGGTTTAAGCAACGAATTGCATCATTGGTGAAACTGTGGAGATGATACAGAACAAGTAGGATGTGAAATTTTATCCATACACAGACGATTTTACTGTTTCCCATGAGACAAGTATTTATATCATTTCAAGAAAATGAAATTACATAATTGAACAACAGGGCAAAAGTTAGAACTTAGATATGTTGCCCATTCTAACTCTTGCCAATAAAGCAAACTTTTATAATATTTTTAGTCAATGAACTTGATTAATTAACTAGAAATTCTACCTTATAGACAAAAGTTAGAGCTTAGATATGTTACTCATAAGACAAGCTTTCATGATATTTCAAGAGGATAAACCTGCAAAATTGACCAACAAATTATGACTTTTTGAAAACGTTGTAACAGGAACGAAAAAATCATCAAGACCATACACTTTGGGACAAAAATTCAAAATCGAGTATTTGGGGATCAAAAATTCAAACCGGTCATTTTGAAAAATAAAATAAAAAATAAAAAAATTGGGACCAATTCGGGGCGAGCCAAACTAAAAGTGCTTGGAAGCATATTGAACAATTATCGTAACATAGTGCAATCTTTGGGATATAAAAAAATTTATAATTATTAAAATTCTTTTTTTAAAATAATTTTTGAAAATTTTGAAAAATTTCTTATGTGATTTCGTTAAAGGAATTATAATTTTATTAAAATAATTAAAGTATTCGCGAAGAAATCTTAGAATATTACGGAGATTAAAGTTCTGATTTTGAAGTGATATAATTAAACATAGTAACTTTTAATTCAATACAATCTCTAATAAAAATTATGCTTCTGATTCTTAGAATATAGGGGTATTGATTTAATTTTGTATTGTTCAGTTTGGAACAATGTCATTCAAATTGAATATAAAATTTTGTTTAATACAATATTTTTTCTTCATTACATTCCAACAAATTTCACTAATTCAGCTACTATTATATAAGAGTAAATGTGTAGTGATAACATTTATAGTTTTGGCTTATAAAATAATTTTTATTTAAACTGATAAATCAAACAAATAAAACAAATAAACATTGTCCATATATTAAACCAGAACCAAAGCAATTAAGCTGCGGCGCTATTGTATTCACTAATTTAAAAAGCATAGTGTATTTGTAAATATGAAATTTCAAACTCTTCATTAACTACTTATTATTTATTTAACATCATTTTTTATCCTCTTAGTACAAACAATAAAAATTTACTAAATTTCCATTGTTGATTTACTTTTCTACCTTAAGGTAAGAGAATTAAATATTTTGCATGACTTCAGATGATAAAATTATATATTGCAATAAACCCTAACAGAATGTCATTTGTTCTTGCACCGTCAAACTTGACGTCAACTCATTTTCTACATCGCTCTTCAATAATAATGTCAAAAATGAAATCACAAAAGACAATCGAGGAAAGCCGTTCTCAAGAGGATACACTTGTTCTTCCATCAGATATCATTTTCAACATCCTCATAAAGGTAAACACTACATCTTTGATACACTTTAAAGAGTGTTTCAAAATCATGGAATGCTATGATTTCAATATTACTTCCACGAAAGCCCACTGTGATCGATCAAAAGAGATAAGATGTGAAAAGACAGTGTTACAGAAAAATATTGGTGACTTTGAATTTTTATATTTAAACAACCTCAATAACAATTCCTGCTAAAAGAATTCAGAGGTGCTCAAATCATGTGCTCATATGATGGCTTAGTATTACAGAAAAAACCTAAGGCTTATAAGAAGTTTGTTTTGTGGAATCCACCATCCATACACCACCTCATTCTTGAGTGTCCATATATGAAACCTAAAGAATACACATTTTCTTGTGCTTATGGATTAACAGTGATAGAATTATAATGCATACCATAAGCATAAGAAAATATGTGTTCATGAGGTTTCATATATGGACACTCAAAAATGTAGTATTGTCCAGATTATGAATTCCACAAAACAAATTTCTTGTAAGCCTTAGGTTTCTTCAATATTACCAAACCATTATATGAGAATAAGACTTGAGCACCTAGGAATTCTTTATAAGCAAATTATTGTTTATCTACGATAACTTCATTAAAATTGTTTAAATGTATAAATTCGAATTCACCAATATTTTCTGTAACAAAAGTTTTTCACTCCTTAACGCTTTGGATTCATCACAATGAGCTTTTGTAAATATAACCTCGGAAATCATATCATTTCATGATTTTGAAACACATTTAAAGTGTAACAAAGATATAGCATTTACTTTATAAGGATAGTGAAAATAATATCATCGGGAAGACCAGATCTATCATCTTTGATAAGGTTCCCCTTAGTATCTTTTTTAATTTTGCTTTTGACTTCATAATTGAAGAAAAATATAGAGAGTGGCTCAGGATCAAAAACTGGGGCGCAAGAACAAATACTATTCTTTTTTTGGTAACATTGTAAATCATTACCATAGTAAAACAAAAAGTAATCAGTTGTACATCCTAAGAGCCCAGCCTTGCCTCTACAAGGCAAGTGAACTAAAGCCTCATTCAAAAACTATTACATGTGTAACCGTTGCATTAATCCCCTGTATCTACCCAATCTCTTGGCTATATAAGAGATCTCTAATATATGAACTGGCTCCTGTTTTATCTGTGCTATAGCTGTCTCAGTATGCACAGTTTTTCTTCTAAATATTTTCCAATTACGCGCCCTCCAAGTGTGATAAACCAATGCATTCTATATAGCAGCAAGGAATGGATTCCCAAAATTTCCCTCTAATTCGCGGTAAAACCTGATTCACATTACCACTCTAAAGTGCAATGCCCATCGAAGCGAATAAGGAATTTCGTACTGTATTGAACCAGGTGCATTCCACAAATAAATGTTGTGCAGTCTCCTCCACATTTGAGTTGCATAAACAATAATTTGGATTATCGACATGTATTTTCAATTTCAATAGCCTCCCCTTAGTCAGTAACCTGTTATTCGATTAGGGTTTATTGTAACATATATGTGTATCATTGGTCATTGGCAAGATATTTATGAATGGTCAACATAATTACAATCTTACCTTAATGTAGAATTGTAAGTCCATAAATTTTGTTGCGAGTACTTTATTTATATAAGGTTCTCATGTTGCATTCAACGAAATTTTGCCGCGAGTACTTTATTTAATATAATTAATTCATAACTACCTTTAGCCAAATAACATAAGAAATTTAGGGAAATTTTATTTTAATAAATAAAAACAAAGAGAATTTTAACTAGCTAAAGTTAATAATTAGTAGAATACTATCTCACACTTTTAATTTCTATTTTGAAAAATATTATTCTAAACTTATCCCACAAATGAACGTCTAGAAAGTTGGGACTCATGAGCTCTCCTATGTGATCTGCACACATAATGTTAGATCGAGGCATGTTAAATACGCATTCAAAGGAAAAGTACTATAAATTTCCTTATGTCTAGAAGGCTGATCTATGTTGGACGATAACTGTCCAATATGTGTCAATGTATTTTTAGTGTGACTCACCCCAAATTGTTTCCAAAATATCTAAATAACTTTATTTTCATTTCCCACTCTATATCTCACATGTAAATAAGAGACCGATTAAATTCAAATTCAAGAAGAGAAGCCCCACATTAGGGAGATGAGGGAGCTTTCGACAAAGGTCATAGGTTTGACAAGACACTTGTGATATCGACAAAGCAATGACAAATCTGTCCAATTCAATATATGCATTGATGTGTAGTCCTTGGAAAAGATGATCGTTATTACTATTGGTGAAACCAAAGATGGAGTTGGGTGGTTTGAGTATGGTCGTGGGAGTGCTTGTGTCGATGTAGAGGGTAACATTTTTAAGGTGTTGCTACAGTAATTTTTGTGACAGTAAGGGTGGATCACTACATAGCAAATGCGGAGCATGGTGAAATGATCAATCAGGCTAGAATCGGAGGGAATTGATTGTTGTTGTTGCGTTTCTTGAATACTCGTTTCTTTTCGTAGTTTATGTCAAAAATTTTGCTAAATTAATTTTGGAAGAATTTGAGCACGAGAGTATTAAGGTGCATACAGATAATCATAGATGACTTTATTTGCTTTTAGCTTATTCTACTTTTTTTGGGTTATGCATTCAGTGTTTTTTTCTTCTTTTCTTTGTTTTTGTTGATTTAGAGTTTGATAAAATTTTGGATGTTTTTTAATTATTTCAATAGCTGATCTTTTGGTTTTCGGGTTTCCTATACTAGCTAGCAATGTGGTATCCCATTTTGTTGTGTTTTTTTTTGTTATACTGTTGTAGTCGGGGGTCTATTAAAAATAACCGCTCTACTTCATCTTAGGTAGTGGTATGGACTGCGTACACATTGCCGTCCCCAGACCCCACTTTGTCTGAATACACCGGGTATGTTATTGTATAACAAATAATTGTAAAAAATCATCCCTTTTAACCTATAGGGTCATCACTCTTGTGTAGATTAGTGTTGCTCACTTTTGTAATTAATAAAGACTTTAGGCTAACGTAAGGGTTTTTCGAGGCCAAAACGATACCAAAGAGCCAAAGATATAGATTTTCAAATATTGTTGGACCCTTTTTCTATAGATTTTCACACACTTCATTGGTTGTTATTCCATAGCGTTGCTGGAAATCAAGAGTCCCCAGTGATAATTGAAAAGACAAGCTAAGGCCCTCAAACAAACCACCTCTTGGACATCTTGTTCTTTCAAGGTTCATGTATTAGATCTGCCGCATCCTACTTGTTCTCTACCATCTACCCGGTTACACCAATGATGCAATTCGGTTGCTTAAACTACAATGATGGCAAGGACTTCACTTTTCTCCACACTTGTAACACAACTGGTTGGTCCTTCTGTACTCAACAACCTCTTAGCGCATTCTATGAGGATTAGCCTGCAAGTTTTGTCCTTAGTTTTATATGGTATTACTGTTCCATTGACTTTAGGAGTGAATGGGCGGGTAATAGGCTTAACATCCCTAGCGCTCCTCTTCCCCATTTTCTCCACAGCCCCTAAGGCCTTTTGCTACATTCCGGCATTTTAATAGCAGCCTTCAAGGTTTGAGAATTGAATCTCATAAACATTGTCATTTAGATCAAAGCTATTATACCTATGACCTACTGGGATCTCACTCATAAAGAGGAAAAGTAATGTATCGACAAAGGAGCAAAATATATGTCATATTTTAGTTTGACAAGTTATAGTTCACTTGTGATACATGTTAGCTTTACATCTTATAGTCTAATTTGTTTTCGAGATTGTAGAGTCAAGTTAGGATATTAAATATAAGTCTTAATTCAATCATTAGTCTTTATTTTTTTCCTTTAGTGTGATGACATTATTTTAATGCAAACATTTATAAAACTGGATAATAGGTATCTCGCGTAGTAGATTTACATTAATTAGTCAAGTGTCGTGCTTTTAATCTTCCTAGCTAGAAATAAAATGAATTCATACAAGAGTATCAAATGTTATCACAGATAAATCAAAACCTAACATAACTAACAACAATATCCATCCTTCGTCAGAGACAAGGAAATTTAGGAATGAGGCATTTCCCATCCCCTCCTTGAAGCGATGAGCACGGACTTGGCCCTCAAGATCACCAGTCTGTACGTATAATAGTAAAAGAACAATGTTAAGACTAGAGTTTTTCCAAGACTTCATTTGGATACTAGTATATGTATATATATATATATATATACATTTACCTTATGGATTTAGGATTTCCAAGATTGTGCGAAAGTCTGAATTTTTTCAGCTTGTCATCAAAAGGAAGCAAATTCATTCAATCTTGAGAATGAATTTTTCTCTTCTACAATTGTTCTTCTTTATTTTCCATATTCATTTATGTATTTGATGTGTTGTTGGGTTAGTTTTATGGTTCTTCAAACACTTTCTTCACTTTTTCAACTTCCTGTCTTCCTCCACCAATTGGTCCATTAAGGGTTCTTTCAAATTTTGTGAGTTTTAGCATAGAAAGCTTCACTAGGTATTTTTGGATATGAGTTTAGGGTTTACAGTGGGCTAAACCTACTGTCAAGCTAGTCCAATTCAGCCTGTAATTTGATAAGATTAAGCTAAAAAGTTTTAAGCCCATTTAAGAACTTTTTAGCCTAGTTCGTATAAGCCCACGGGTCTATGAGGCTTGAGTAGTGGATTGGACTAGTTTGTGGATCAAATAAAAAGTAATTCAAACTAAAAATAAAATAAATTACTAAAAATATCAAGATTACAAGAGAACCCTAAATCGAAGTCCACTTAAACCATCATTTAATAATATTACAAAGTCCAAAAATTTAACTATTAAAATTTAAATATTGTAAATAATCAAAATGCAAAATCCTAAAATTTTTAAAGAATTACTGTTTAATATTTACTTGCTTTTACTCTTGATAGTCCACAACCATCACTTTATTTTTAAATTATAGTAATATTTTGAAAAGTCAGCTCACACGTCGCGGCCCAAACCCACAAAATGATGGGTTTGGCTTGCTATTTTCTTGTCCATAATCCTAATGGATCAGTCCTTCGTCAAATTCCAAAGCTCGGATGGACTATCCCATCTCGGATTGACCATTCTAATATGAAGTCATCTTTGTTAGTAAGCATTTTACTTGTTAATGTAGGAACTTCCAACTCGAATACAAATTTACTTGGACTTTAATATTACTATAGTATATCAAGTAGTTTTCATTTTCCATTTCATGGAAAACCATTTTTGCTCCCCCCCTCTAAAGGTAATTTAATGATAAGTTTTATAGGAACTGGACAACCCTACTTGGTCAAATACCTAGTGGCAAACTCATATGTTCCTCTCATTAGAATATTTCTAAACAAGTTCCTGGATAACAATTCTAAACATTTTCTTCTTAATGAGATTGATATTGATGATACCGACGATACTGGAAATCAAAAAAATATTTAGCTAGTTTGGGGCCAATTTTAGGTGAGCCACACTAAAAATGCATTGAAGCATACTTACATTATATTAATTTTCTTTTTCGTTCTCCTATTCATGGACTTACTTTCTACATTAATTACGAAAAAAGTTTATGTTATATATGTGGATCTTATACAAGTATCTTATATGCTGACAAATATTAGAAATAGTTCTTACACTAATCCTAATAGAATGTTCATATTGCACTTTATTTTGTAGAACTTAACCCTAATCAACTCTCTGAATTGATCTTCGAGTGATGTCAAAGGAAAAACTACAGAAGGCAATCGAGGGGAGCTGTATAAAAAAGTATCCATCTTCCTTCATATTATATCTTTTTAGCATCCTTATACAGGTATACGCTACATCTTTGTTGTGTTTTAAATCTATTTTTGTTAGAGTTGTGACTTGAATTATGTTGAGCCGGACCTGAAAGTCCCGTGGTATGGACCTTTATGTTTTTGGGCCTAGGACTTATTTGTATGCACGTATTATATAAGTGCAATTAGTTGGTCTATTTTGATTATTCAGAAAATTCAGTCTTCTACACATTGTACTCTTTCTCCTTTATAGTGAAATCTCCTCTGCCTCTGCCCGTGGTTTTTTCATGTAAATCTTATGTGTTATTCTTGAATTTTTCTTTTCACTTATGATTTTCTTATTCTGTCTGAATCATAACAAACTAGTATCAGAGCATATTTGATTATTTTTTCGGGGATGACAACTATGAAGTATGATATTCCACTGTTAGATCGCAACACCAGATTTTTATTATGGAAGGTTAAGATGTGGGATATGCTCCCGCTTATGAATTTTGAAGATGTTTTGTTAGGGTTTTAGAAGATTCCTTTATTATGGAGGGACGAGGACAAATAACGTAAGGATCAAAAGTCTCTATCTCAGATCCACTTTCAGTTATCCAATCAGATTCTACAGGTGTTTTGAAGGAGACCACAACCACTGCGTTGTGGTTTAAATTGGAATCTTTATGCATGACAAAGAGCCTAGCAAGTATGTTGCTTCTCAAACTGCAACTTTATTCCCATCGTATATCCAAGGGTATGTCTTTGAAAGATCACCTATTTGTCTTTAAAGAAATCATCTCCGATTTAGAGACTCTGGAGGTTAAGTACAATGAGGTCGATCGAGGGTTGTTTTTATTATGTTCGTTACCTACATCATACACGACCTTCAGGGATACAATTTTATATAGTCATGATACCTTGAAGATTGATAAAGTCAATGATGCATTGTTCTCTAAGAAGAAGATGAAACATCTTGTGAATAGGTTAGAGACTCAAGGAAATAGTCTCATTTTTTTAGGAGGAAGGACTCGAATAGAAAGAAAAGAGAAGCTCCAAAACCAAAGGGAAAGCAACTAGAGAAGTCTAGTGAATCCAGCTTTGTTGAAGATAGTGGTAGTGATGAACTCTTTGTAGTTTTTTATGGTAACTCCAAACTCTGTGAGGATTAGACTCTTAATTCAGCATACACATTTTATATGGTGCTGTGTTGATGGAAAATAACATACCCTGTAACATAGCTAGTATTGGAACAATCAAGATCAAGATGTTTGATGGTTTTGTGAGTACACTTGGTGATGTGTGGTATGTCCCATACCTGAAGAGAAATCTTATTTCCTTGAGTACCCTTGATTCGAACAGTTATAGATACACTGGTGAAGGTGGAGTCCTGAATGTTACTAAAGATGCTCTTGTTGTGATGAAGGAACAGAGAAAAGTTTGGGTGTTCTGAAGGAAAAGAAAGATATGTTTTCTACTTTCAAGGAGTGGAAAATTATAATTTAAAAGCAAACAGGAAAGTAGGTAAAACACCTTCGAACTGATAATGGTCTAGAATTCTGTTCTAATAAATTTAATTCTCTGTGCAAGTCAGAAGGAATTGTAAGGCACTTGATAGTTCCTTATAATCCACAACAGAATGGTGTGGCTGAACGAATGAATAGGACTATAATGGAGAAGGTCTGTTGTATGCTCTCTAATGCAGGTTTACCCAAGTCTTTTTGGGCTGAAGCTGCTTCCACAACTTGTCTTCTTATTAACCGCTCTCCCTTAGTCATGATTGATAAAAAGACTCCACAAGAGGTGTGGTCTGGTACTCCTGCTAGTTATTCTGATTTGAGTATATTTGGATGTCCTGCATATGTTCATGTTGATAATGGAAAGTTGAAACCTAGATCTGTCAAATGCTTATTTATGGCTTATAAGCATGGTGTTAAAGGTTATAAGCTTTGGTCTTTAGAAAGCAGAAAGGTTATAATTACCAAGGATGTTGTGTTTGATGAAACTGCCATGCTTTGGGATCCCTATGAATCTAGTGTTTCGCCTCCAGATGAGCTTAGTGACATGAATCGGCAAAAGTCATTTACCCATGTTTAATTGCAAACTGGAGCAGAGTCTACATCAGTGCATACTACTCAGTCTAGCTCGGAGATATAGAGTGGTCCAATTTCTTCTTCACCACCAGTTACGCCACAATATTCTATTGCTAAAGACTGGCCTAGAAGAGATATTACACCTCCTCAGAAGTATGCTGAAGCTGATTTAGTTGCTTATGTGTTGAGTAGCAGAAGGTATTGATTCTGGAGAAGAACCTTCTTCTTACTTAGAGGCAGTTAGTTGTAATGATTTTGGCGGATAGATGATTGCTATGATGGAGGAGACGGAATCACTTTATAAGAATGGCACATGGTATTAGGTGAGATTGTCTAAAGATAAGAAAGTTTTCCGTTGAAAGTGGTTATTCAAAAAGAAAGAATGAACATCGGGAGTTGAAGATGCTAGGTACAAATCACGACTAGTTCCTAAAGGTTAAAGTCAGGTTCCATGTATTGACTTCACAGATGTGTTTTCTCCAGTTGTAAAGCATAGTTCGATTCGAGCCTTGCTTGGTATTGTAGCCATTCATGATCTTGAGCTTGAGCAGTTGGATGTCAAAACTGCATTTTTACATGAAGAACTTGAGGAGGATATCTATGTGCAGCAACCAGAGGGCTTTGTAGTCTCAGGAAAGGAGGACTATGTATGCTTGCTGAAAAAAGCCTCTTTATGGCTTAAAACACTCTCCCAGGCAGTGGTATAAGAGGTTTGACTCCTTTATGACCTCTCATATGTTTCAGAGGAGTAGCTACGATAGTTGTATCTACTTCATGGAGGTAAGAGATGGTTCATTCATTTATCTTCTTGTCACGACCCGAACTAGGGCCTGGCCATGACGGACATCCCGAACTATGAAGGCTCAGGCATCCTATTCTATCTGGTAGTCATACACAACATTCATATAATAAGAGAAGATGCATAAATACAATATTATAGGGAAACATGGTCATACTATGAATTCAATTTAACAATAAGGAATGAAATTTGAAATCAACTAAACAACATCTAGAACAATCTACGAAATCTCTACTACATGATCAAGTGACAACTGTCTAAAAACTGGAACAAGTCCCCCAGTAGACCAAAATAAAAGAAATAACATAATCTGATATAATAGGCCTTCTAGAACAAAGAAGGCTCACCACTGCACTGATCACTTCACTCTGGATACTCTACTACTTAGCCAGACCTCTTGATTGAGCCTCCGAACCTAACAGGTGGGGGGTGGGGGTCAATACAGATGTATTGGTATGCAAATCAAATCCAAAATAGTGATTTTATTCAAGAAATAGAGGTCGGGAAGGTCTCGGATAATTCCTCAAAGATTGGGAGATAAAAGAGAGACTAAGTCCCTTTTAAACTAAAAGAAATTTACGAGTTTTACTCTATAAGCATACTACTAGAAGCTACTACATATACAATTTTTGAGGGGTGATACATTATCCCCCCTTTTGGATCATTCGTCCCTCAATAATGGCATAAAACACAGATAAGGACGATTTCAAGCACACTAAGGCCATAAATGAATAAGACAAAGATTGTACCTTCTATTTCGTCATTCACTAGATCAAATAATTCTGGGTATCTATCTTTTATGTCATCTACTGATTCCCAAGTTTCTTCTTTAACTTTCTGATTTTTCCACAACACTTTAATCGAAGTTATCTGCTTGCTCCTTAATTTCCTAACTTGGCGATCCAAGATTGCTATAGGGTTTTCTTCATAAGACAAGGAGTCTGTCTCTTTGATCTTTTCTACAGGCAACACTAATGAATGGTCTCCAATATATTTCTTCAACATGGATATTTGAAATACCGAATGAACAAAACCCAGATTTGCAGGCAAATCTAACTCATATACAACCCCACCTATTTTTTTCAAAATCTGATATGGACCCATATAGCGAGGACTCAGCTTAGCTATCTTCCCGAATCGCAGGACTCCCTTCATAGGGGAGACTTTTAGAAAGATCCAATCACCAACCTCAAATTCCAAATCCCTTCTTCTAACATCGGCATAGGACTTCTCTCAACTTTGAGCTGTCTTAAGCCGTTCTCTAATGATTTTCACATCTTTCATTGCCTGATAAACAAGATCAAGCCCAAATAATCGTGTCTCACCCACTTCGTACCATCCTATTGGTGACCTATATCTTCTCCCAAACAATGCTTTAAAAAAGTACCATCTTAATACAGGCATGGTAGCTATTATTGTAAGCAAACTCTATTTATTACAAGTGATCTACCCAACAACCTTTAAAGTAAATTATACAATACCTCAACATATCCTCAAGGGTATGAATGGTGTGCTCAGCTTGTCCATCAGTCTGAGAGTGAAATATAGTACTTAGGTTAACTTGGGAAACTAAACCCCTCTGAAAAGATTTCCAAAACACCGAATAGAATTGCGTACCTCGGTCAGATATGATGAATACGGGTGATCAATGCAAATGGATTATCTCCTTAATGTATATCTTGGCATAATCATCTCCCAAATAGTTGGTCCTCACAAGCAAAAAATGAGCTGACTTGGTCAGCCGATCAACAATTACCCGAATAGAGTCATACTAATTTTGGGACCTCGAAAGTCCCTTGATGAAGTCCATATTGATCATATCCCAGTTCCATAATGGCAAAGCTATCTCTTGGGAAGCACCACCTGGCCTTAAATTTTCAACTTTAAGTTGTTGGCAATTCAAACACTTGGAAACAAAGTCAGCCACATCATGTTTCATATTATTCCACCAATATATAGATTTTATATCATGGCACATCTTAGTAGAGCCTCGGTGAACAACATACCTCGAAGTGTGGCTTCATCAATGATTCTTTTTTGCAAACCATCTACACCTGGCATAAATAATCTACCCTGATATCTTAAAATCCCATTACCACCAATTTCAAAAGACATCACCTTCTGTTGCCCCACATCTTCTTAATTTGCATCAAAATGGGATCTTCGGGCTGCTTCTCCTTAACTTTGCACAATGAAAAGATTTTACCATCACATGAACAACCACTCCTTCATCTTCAGAATCAAGAGTCGTACCCCTAGATTTGAAAGTCAGTGAATATCCTTCACCATTTCTCTCTTTCCTTCCTCAACATGAGAAAGACTGCCCATAGTTAACCTTCTGAGGGCATCGGCTACCACATTCACCTTGCCCAGATGATAGTGCAAGCTCATATAATAATCCTTCAAAAGTTCCAACCAATGGCTCTACCGAAGATTTAATTATTTCTGCGAGACAACATACTATAAACTCTTATGGTCAGTAAATATATCAGCATGTACCCTATAAAGATAATGCCGCCAGATTTTAAGCGCAAACACCATAGCCGGTAAATTAAAGTCATGGATGGGGTAGTTTCACTCATGCACCTTTAACTGCCTAGATGCATAAGCCACCACCTTACCATGTTGCATAAGTACACACCCAAGTCCCACTCGGGATGCATCATAGTACACAACCAAACCCTCTGCACCTGTCGAAAGAGTCAAAACAGGAGCAGTTGTCAACTTGTCTTTCAACCCCTCAAAACTATTCTCACATGAGTCAGACCATATAAAAGTCACCTTTTTATGAGTCCACTTAGTAAGTGGAGCATCTATGGAAACAAAATACGCTACGAACCTTCTGTAATATCCTGCTAAACCCAAGAAGCTCTGAATATCAGTTGGAGTCATGGGTCTAGGCCATTTTCTCACTACCTCAACCTTTTGGGGATCAACCTTAATCCCGTCACTAGACAAAATATACCCCAGGAAAGAAATAGCTTTAAGCCAAGATTCACATTTTGAAAACTTTGCATACAACTTATGATCTTTGAGGGTCTAAAGAATAATTCAGAGGCGATTGGCATGATCCTCCTAACTCTTAGGATAAATCAAAATATTATCAATGAAAACTATGACAAACAGATCTAGAAACTGATGAAGCACTCTATTCATCAGTTCTATAAAAGTTGCATGGGCATTAGTCTACCTGAAGGACATGACTAAGAATTAATAATGACCGTACCGGGTGCAGAAAGCTATTTTGGGAATATCTAACTCTATAACCTTCAATTGATGGTATCCGAAATGAAGGACTATCTTTGAAAAATATTTAGAACTTGAAGTTGGTCAAAGAGATCATCAATCCTAGGAAGAGGATATTTATTTTTAATAGTGACCTTACGTAGCTATAGATAATCTATGCACATACGTAGAAAACCATCAATCTTTCACACAAAGAGTACAGGTGCACCCGAGGGAGAAACATTAGGACGGATAAAACCTTTTTCTAGAAGATCTGCTAGCTATTCTTTCAACTCTTTCAGTTTTGTAGGAGCCATTCTATATGGTGGAATAGAAATGGGACTGTTATCTGGCAACAAATCAATACCAAAATCTATCTCCCTATCAGGTGGTATTCCAGGGAGATCATCTGGAAAGACTTCTAGAAATTCATTTACCACAGGGATAGATGGAAAGGAAGGACTTTTAGTATTAGAATCTTTAACCCAAATAAGATGATACAGAAAGCCTTTGGAAATAAATCTACGGGCTATAAGATAAGATAAAAATTTCTCTCTAGGTGCTAAAGAATGCCCCTCCCATTCTATCACTGGCTCATTGGGGAAACAAAAAGTAACCTTTTGGGTTCTACAATCTAGCATGGCATAACATGAATGGAGCCAGTCCATCCCTAAGATAGCATCAAAATCAAGCATATCTAGGTCTACAAGGTCTGCCACAGTATCCCAGCCACAAATAGTTATCACACAATTTCTATACACCCTTCTAGACACAACAGAATTTCCCACCAGAGTTGAAACAAAAAAAGGCTCAGCAATTACATCGGGCTCAAACCCAAAACCAACAGCTACAGAAAGGGTCACATAAGACAAGGTAAACCCGGGATAAAGAAACAGATACACATCACAAGAGAAAATTTGTAACGTACCAATAACTACATCTAGTGTGGCCTCTGCCTCCTGGTGGTTGGGCAAGGAATACAACCAATTACGACCGCTACTAACGATTGCAGTGGCACCCTTTTGTGGTGGTGGTGGTGTGGAAGAATTAGCCTATGACTTGGCTCCTCCAACATTACCTCTAGTAGAAGGGCAATCTTTTTATGACCCACTTGGCCAAAGGAATAACAATTTTTCCTCTCGAAGTAACACTTCCTACGATGATTCTTCCCGCAGATACTACAACGGGTAAAAACTCTGGCGGACTGTGTCACACTACACTGTGAATGGTTTCCTGCATCCTTCCTCCACTATTAGCCTGAGGATAAAAGGGTCGTTGATCACGTAGAGGTATGGGCTTTGGGGAGTTGGATGTAGGCTAAGCATTACCCAAATTATTTCTATTCTATCACTTGTTACCCTAATTTCTACTCTACGGCTGACTGTGGCTCTAGTCTGCTGTTTTGGCTCGCTTTGCCTATCTATCTTTCTCCCTAGATTCAGCGAATTTATTTTTTCTCTTCTCAACTTGCTGCATATGGACTGATAGTCTGGTAAAGTCCATGTCCCAGTTCATCATTGCTCACTGACATTCAAGCACTAAGTCATCTAAACGGCCGGATGCAAATTTCTTTATTCAAGCTCTCATATTACCAGTCATCTTTGGAGCATAACGGTCTAGTAGATTAAACTTTAGAGTGTACTCCTGGACACTTACATTTCCTTTCTTTAGATTCTTAAACTCTTCAGCTTTGGCCTTCCTCAATTTTAGAGGAAAGAACCGATCAAGGAAGGGTTCCACGAACTCGCCCCAAACTGTGGGCTCAACGCTCTCACCCTTCGCATCCTCCCCCCTAATATACCACTAATTTGCAATGTATTTAAGTTGATATGCTGCTAATTCCACACCTTTCACCTCATCTACATCCATAACTTTAAAGATCTTCTCCATTTCATCCACAAACTCTTGTAGATCCTTCTCTACCTTGGTGCCAGAAAACTTGGGTGGGTTTATTCTCATGAACTGACCCAACCTAGTAGCCTTAGATGTAGCAGATGTAGACCTAATATCTTGTGACCGATAAGTCTGTGTGGCCACCAAATGCGCAAGCATATGAATAGACTATATGAATTCTGCATTAGACACCTCTCTCTCTAAAGGCTGGGTGTAGTTAGTCCCCATTCGGGAAGGTCTGGGTGACCTGGGTAGGCTGGTCTGAGTAGTTGGAACTCCGAGAGTTACATCCACCTCTGGAGTCTGAGCTCTGTTTTGGGTCCTCATTCCATAAGTGGGACGAACCTCATCAGTCTTGAAATTATCGTTAGTGCGATGAGGAGGCATGGTCATTTTCTGAAATACAAGAGATCATTGATAAGAGAACAGATTAGACTTTAAAGAATGAACTAAATCACAAAGAAGTGAAATATTTCTAAACGAGTAGTAGCCTCATGCTCATAAATGTGGTGTGCTACACACCCATAAACAAGACTCTACCCAACGTAATTTCCCAGACACCCTGGGACCATGAATTGTGCTCTGATACCAAATTTGTTATGACCTAAAACAAGCCCTGACTGTGACTGACATCCCAAACCATAAAGGCCCAAACATCGTACTGTATCTGGTAGTCATGCACAACATTCATATAATAAGAGAAGATATAGAAATACAATCTAATATAGAAATATAGTCATACTCTGAATTCAGTTTAACAATAAGGAATGAAATCTGAAATCAACTAAACAACATCTACAACAGTGTGTGGAATCTCTACCACATGATGAAATGACAACTGTCTGAAAACTGGGACAAGGCCCCAAGTAGACCAAAATAAAAAAAATGACATAATATGATATAATAGGCCTTCTAGATTAAATAAGGCTTATCACTGCACTAATTACTTCTCTCTGGATACTCTACAGCTTAGTCAGACCCCTAGATTGAGACTCCAAGCCTGAGAGGTGGGGGGTCAATACAGATGTATTGGTACACAGAGCAAATCCAAAATAATAATTTATTTCAACATATATGAGAGCAATTTAAAATAGTTCATAATTATGTCATATTATAAAAATCATATGGGCATTTTTAAAAGACTCTGTAAAATCATCAGAACTCTATAACACTCTTTATTGTTACTTCTGCGCTAGGTGGTATACCCTATAATTTCAGTCTTCACCGACTATCTTATCTCAGTTGCCGCCAAGATAGGAGTACTAGTAAGGGAAGAGCACACAAGATCACATAATAGGGTGCCACAACCCCAATCAACTCATTATATTATGGTTGGGCTCAATATCACGAAGCAGGGTTCCAAACCATAAGGCCCAATTTGGAATGACAAAGTACTAGGTACATAAGATCACAAAGCAGGGTACCAAGTTATCATTTTGGCAAATCATGATTTCCAGTATAGAGTCATTTGACTAGGGCTTTCTTCGGGTAACCACCTAACTCATTTCAACCCAGTTTTTAACTCCTTAAAACATAGATTTTCTAAAATCAAACTGTAACTCTGTCATAACATACATTTATATAGAATCATCATACCATTGAATTGAAAGTTACATTCTCTGAACCATTTAGCGAATTATATCTCTGTTCTCAAAACATAAAATTTAGGACCACCATATCAACAATTCTTTTCAAGAAACTCGTTCTTTAAAACTCATGTAAACATATGCAAGGAAACTCTCTTTGTCAACATTTCAAGAATTCAAGGTGGTCATGTAAAAGTTCTCAATTACATGCATTTCTTTATCTTTAACACAACATTTCTAAATCATGTTTCAATTACTATGATATTGAGAAAACTACCTTCAAATCACAAGGCATGCATTTTAACTTTTTTCTGACAAAACCATAATCTTTAATTCAACATATGAGTGGGCTTTCATAATATATGCTCTCAAACAATCTTCAATCTCAATTTTCATACATATACATATACTTATAAATCATTTCAAGGGGGAAAGACCTAAAGGCCAAATCAACAATATCATAAAAACATTTATAATGCATAATTAAAACATAGATTCCAAAAACTCCTTTAAAATTCATGCTTGATAATCTTTAAATCATGACCTAGTGTTTACAAGACCATATAGTTTTTGGGATAAAACCAACATACCTCAAATTTGGAAGTTGATAGATGTTTCTTGAAGCCTACGGTTTGGGGATTCTGAATCTTCAGTCAATTTTTAAAACCCACGGTTGAATCTTGAGGGGTCTTCATTCTTAGGTTGAGATCTAAGTGTTCAGTTCTTGAGGGAGTTGGAAACAATAACCATATTTTAGTCAATTGGGGGCTTGTAACGACCCGAGACTACCCCCTAGTTGTTACACGGTGCTCATAACCCCGAAGGGCCATAAGCTAACCCTTTTTCTGATATCCGTAACTGAACACTGCACAATATCTGGAAATAAAAGTAAAAAAAGGCAGAACCAAGATATAAGGTTCAACATATCTATAAATACTCAAATTGAAAATTGGGTACCAATACATCTGTCCGAAAGGCCTCTAACTGACTGAACTGTGGAGTTGATAGGACATGTCCCCAACTAACTCCATCAACTAAAAATAAACAAACTCTGATATAATAATAGTATACCAAGGATCATCCTCGGATGAAGAGGACTCACTTCTATGTCTACTGCTGCTGACAGGGACTGAACTGTTGAGGAAGCTCTGGATCTCGTGCCTTTGAACCTATGGTGTCAAATAAAACACCATAGCGCAAATCCATCAGTACGGGAATATACCGAGTATGCAGATGAGGTAAGGCTAAATGCAAGGAATCGTGCATGGACAATTACTTAACTGAATAATCATAAGAGTACCGAACGAGAACACATATATAAATGCATAAACCATAATCACAATTATCACTCTAAATGCTGAAACTCGGATACCACTTTACTGTTATCTGAACTCACTACTAACACTTAATTACTGAATCAGTGAATCAACTGATACTGATAACTGATTAACTGAATATAATCATATCAATGACTGGATTCTGAGCTCACTCCTCTTGACTGACAGGATCAAAGATCAACCTCTCTAACATATGATTCCATAATCTATTATCAATGATAAGAAAATGATCATGTCTGAATCTGACAAGAAAAATACTTAATAAAATCTGAGATAAAAATCAAGCCTATCTGACGGGAGATCTCTATATATGATAAGAAGAATACTCAATTGAATCTATACTGAGATCAAGACTATCTGATGAGAGATCTTTAGTTATGATAATATGAATACTCAACTGAATATGAGATTGAGATCAATCCTATTTGGCGGGAGATCTCTAGATATGATGACAAGAATACTCAACTGAATCTGAGACAGAGATCTAGCCTATCTAACGGGAGATCTCTAGATATCATATCAAGTATACTCAATTGAATCTGAGTCTGAGATCAAGCCAATCTGATGGGAGATCTCTAGATATGATAACAAGTATCAGTATATGAGACTAAGCCTATCTAATGGGATGATCCATGAATCAATGGAACTATCTAATTTCCTCACTGAGATAGACGATTGTACCATACAGTCCTAATTTCTGAAGATTGATACTAAAACTGCAATTGTAGAAAGTAGTTACTTAACCAACATACCCCAACCTCCCATAGGTGGGGTCCAACCTGTAACCCTAGCTGGAATGGTGTCAATATCATGCCATGGGTAAATACATCTATGGTCAAACCTCTCTAATAGGTGACCCTCACAGGAAATTAGCCTAAGGAAATATAATAGTCAAATCTCTCTAACAGTGAAACCCTCTACTGACAGGGACTCCTGCATCCTGCAATGGCTACACAGTTTAGGAGTTCAGGTATTGCTCTTAACGACTTGGCCTCTTTGACGGGGAGCCACCATCCTTCCCTCGCATGGTGCTAGCTCCTACTCCCAACTGAAAGACTCTGAACTGAATTTTCAACTAATCTCAAACTGAGCTAAACCTGGTATTGATCCCATTTCTCAAATAACCTGACTAAATTAAGCTAAATTCATATGGTTCTATATCTAACAGAATACTACTGAATCATGGTATATGACTAATGATACAGTGTTGAATAGATTACTCGATCAAGACCGAGGATAGAACTGAAAACCTAAATACAACAAGATCTGAGCTGAGTACAACACTAAGGTTATATTACTAGCAATACAGAGATTACAGAGATTTTTGAGATTTCTTATGTTCTATATCTGTCTGAGGATACAAGGTTCTATAATTCACTGAGTTCTGAGAATCATGGCTCAACTAGGATTATCATGAAAACTGACACTGGATCTAGATAGTAGCTAAATTATTGGGTATAAATACCCCAGAACACGATAACATAGAAGTAAAATATAACCCTTCTTTACTAGTCATAACTACGGTCGTTCATTCATCATCACAATGTCCAAAGCATCTCTTCAATCATTTAGAAATAATAACCATATATTCTCCATCACAATCACTAAGGCATCACTTCAAGAATTTAGGAATCATAACATATATTCACCATCACAATCACTAAGGCACCACTTCCAGTATCAAAGAGCACGTAATTAGGGAATTTCCTACAATCATATCTCAACATGTTCACTAAGGCCTTTCAACAAACACTAGGCATGCTGTCACGCCTCAAATCCTATTATGGCAGACTGGAACCCATAACCGAGGAGGTCCGGGAGAACCATCTTATAACCTTATACTTCCCATGCATACCTGTATGACAAGACAAAATTCGGACAGCATCATGTCGCATATAAAAGAAAATAATCACCTGTATAAGCTCGAGCATACATATATATTTATATACAATACTTGGCCATTTGACCCATCACGTCTATTAAAAAAACACCACCATGACTATACATTAGGTCTACAATGCCTCTAGACAATACATACAGTTTAACTAAGGTCGGGACACACCCCGTCATATAACTAACTTCTATACAAGTACCAAAAGTAACTGGATATGACACGGAAAGCCCCGAAGCAAACAGGAGCTCACCAAAAGGAACTGGGTATCCTGGCTCCTACTTGTGTGGTGTATGATCTGAGGTACCTGTGCCTGCAGCATGAAATGCAGGTCCCCTTGGGGGACGTTAGTACAAAATATGTACTGAGTATGTAAAAATGTAGATAATCACATGTGATATAGGCGCTCAATAGAAATCAGAAACAAGTGAATAAATCATAATAGGAGTGGACCACACTTACTAGAGCTTGTGACAACCTTTACATTGTATTTATTCAATCACTTTACCTTCGTTCTTATCATCTTTGTAATCATTACTGTACTTTACTGTGACCATAAGGTGTGTTCCTCCATAGCTTTTTCCATTGAAATAAATCTGTTTTTTAATAACTAAGCAAAATATTTGTTGTGGACAGCAGAGATTTTTTGCTTCAACACATGAAGGCTTGCTTTGCAATACATTCGGTTCATCTTATATATAGACTGAATGAATCTTTACAAGAGTATTCAAGTTTTTTAAAATTATTCTACTTTACAAAAAGTCTCCTAATAAGACAGAAATTATTAATTCCTAGACTAATAATAGTCAAAAAGCCTAAAACCTAAAAGTTTAGCCTATACAAAAGTTTTCAATATTTTACGTAAAGTAAATTGTGAAAGTTTATATGTTGCTTTTACAATTTAATAGCTTGTCTTCTGTTATTACTTTGTTGATACCTTCTCGTTGTCGTGTCTGCTGCTTTTCCATATCTCCATTATTGCTTCTTATCTTGTATCTTCCAGCTGGCGTTCTTATCTACTTGGTTGATTTTTCTTCAATTCTAGCTGAACTTCTGGGATATCATTATCTCCTCCATTACATTTTGAACATTTATGATCTGGATATTTATATCCAATTGTTTTGTAATATCTGGTAAATCATTCTTCTGAAATAAATTTTTCTATGATAGCTCTGGCGATAGGTTATGTCTCTGGTTTGAGTAATGTCAGAATCTATTGCCTAATAGTGTCCATATCTGTTTCTCGTAATTCCTTTGAATTTGAATATATTAGTACATAATTTCTTGAATAATGACTCCATATGGGATTTTGGTTGCGGTATGTGTTTGCTAGCTCTTGCAAAATTGTAGATAGTCTGATAGTCCTCTTATTCGCATAAAAGTTTGGTATCTCAATTCTATGTATTTCTGGTTATGGAATAATATCTTGTGGTATAATCATGTCTCGTGTCATTCCTATCTTTACAACTTGTATGGGTTTTTTAACTTCATCATATAATATCTCTGCTGTTGCCGTGTAAATTTTTATAAAAAAAGGGTACCTTTGGTTATTCTTTTAAAAATGATAAAAGCTTCATATATTTTCGGTATAGTGGATATCTCATTTCCATCAGAGGTATATACAATACTAAGTAGTCCATATTCATAGCTAGTTTTAACTAGACTTTGTTTGGTTTTAGGTAAAACAATTAGCTTATTATATCCGTTCAATCTTTGGGCTATATAGTTTTTATCTGGTTCTTGGATGTTTATAGCTCTGTGGTTAGTATTTAAAAAGGTTTGTACATTGTAGATATTTTCTATATATGTCGGGACTATGTAGTTGTAAGTCTTTTTATCTTCTTGTAAACTATCTCGGTATGTGGAAATTTGTGGGGGTATAAACATAGGATCTTTTGATGTATTTGGTATATATGGTTTATCAAATAGCTTGTTTAGGTTCATATTTATGTTTTTTCTAATTACTTTTCTTGTACCTGCAGAAGTAGATTGATTAATGTTATGGGTTTTATAGAGTGTCCCATCGTCTCCTTCTAGCTCTGAGACTTTAACGTCTTCCGATTGACATAGCTCTGCACACTGCTGAGTTAGCTGATTTGTCTCTATAGACTTCAGTTTAACATCATTAGTCTTTAGCTTTTCTATTTCATTACCCATACTGTTAACTTTTATAGAAAGCGTAGTTAGGGTATTCCATATTTTTTCTAGAGTATCCTCTTCTATTATATCAGTCTGTGTAGCTTTGTCTTGATATGTAATATGCAATAACATTTTTGTTAGTACTAATTACTTCAATTATAAATGTGAAATTTAATATATTCAAGACTAGTCTCCGAATCTTTTTTGTTGTAACTGAATTTTGTATTTTCTTTGTTAACCACTAGCGTACCTGTGTATTATCCATTTGTACAATAAACTTGTTATATACAATATATGACTCAAATGCTAACAAACATTTATATAATGAACATAATTCTTTCCTATTTATTTCCCATTTTATTTCTGTTTCATTGAACGTACCTGAGTAGTATCTGCAATGGTGTTCTAATTTTTCTGCTTCATATCGGTATTTACGTACTCCTCCATAAGTACATTCACTAGCATCTGTTTCTACTATGTATATAAATTTTCTATTTTCATCTGGAAATTGTAGTTTTGGTAATTCTTTACAAAGTAATTTTATTTTCTGAACTTATTTTTTATCTTCTTCATTATAGTCATATTCTACGTCCTTTTTTAATTCTTTTTTGTATTGGTTATAATGTTTCTGCTAATTTTGGAATATATTCCCTTACTTGGTTTACTAATACTAAAAATGATTGTAATTTCTTTTTTGTATCTAATTCTTCTTTTGAATTTATTATTTTTTGTACTATATGTTGTTGCGTTTTTACTCCACTCTTATCTATTTGTATTCCTAAAACTTCTATCTGATTTTTCATAATTTTAGCTTTCTTTTCACTTAGACTTATTCCCAATTTTTCTATTATATCTGTAAATTGTCCTAATAATTTTAAATGTTCTTCTTTAGTTTTTGAATATAATAATATATCATCTATGTATACTATGCAATTTGATAATTGTTTAAAATAACTATCCATAAAATGTTGATATCTACCTGGCGCATTTTTATATCCAAATGGTAATACGTTCCATTCATAAAATCATTGTGGTACCGTAAATGGGGTTAATTCTTTAGATTCTTCTTCTAACTTTAAATGGTAAAATCCTTATTTACAATCGAATTTACTAAAATAATTATATCCTTGTATTTGTCTTATTTTTAATATTTTATTTGGTATTGGATAATTATATGTCATAGTCTTTGCATTTAAATTTCTATAGTCAATAACCATTCTACTTTTTCCTCTTTTTGTTCACTATGTTTATTTAATATAAATGCTGGACTATTATGTTTACTATTACTTTTTTGTATATATTGTTTTTCTAATAATTCATCTATATGCATTTTAAATTCTTTTAAATCGTCTAAATTATATGTTAATGGTTTCTGGGTTATTATGCTATTTTTATCTATTCATTCAATTTCTATAGTAGTTTTATGTTTTTCCCATCCTTTTAATGGATCTTCACTATATAATTGTTCTAATTTTTTCTTAATTATTTCTATTTTATTTATTGAAAATACTACTATTTCTATTGTATCTACAGTATTTTTTATATTTTCTAACTTTTGTGTAATTTTTTCACTTCCTTTTATCCAATCAGTTTTCTTTCTGATTTTATTATTAACTCTTTTTGCTCTTACTTTCTGTTTACATGGTGTTGTAAACAACCAATCTGCTCTAGTTATTATATGTGGGTATAATTTATCTAAAAACGGCATTCCTAAAAGTATATCTTTTGATGTTAGTTCATAATTATAAATTTCTTTTATTGTTAATATCTTATCTCACACTTGTATTTTTACATTCCTAGCTTTATAAGTAATTAAGCTTCCTTCATTATTAAATCCTTTAACTATTATTGGTGTTTTTAATTTATCTCATTTGTTTTCTGGTAAGCAATTATATCTACATAAATTAGCTTCTGTTCTTGTATCTATCATAGACGTATAATATCTACTGTAATAACCTTCTACTACTATCTTCATTAATATATATATTTTCACTTTATGTTAAGGCTCTTCTTAAGAATAATTTCTCTCTGTTATATGTTAAGATTAATTGTGTGTGTTCTATATTATATGGTTTTACTTGTTCTAGCCATTTTATTCCTAATATTATGTCTGTTTTTTGTATTTCTTCCTTTACTTCAAATTCTATTTTTATTTTTCTAATTCCTATTATTATTTCTTTTTGTACTAAACTTTTACTATTTATTAAACTTCTTGGTAGATCTGGATATATACCATTATCATTTTTTATTTCTTAATTTTCTACTAGATATTTTGCTATATAATTTTTTTCTTGTCCTGTATTTAAGAGTATTAAATATTCTTTTTCATTTACATTTCTTATTATGTAATATTGGTTTAAATTATTTGTTGAATTAATTTTATAACTTGTTCTTTTTTATGAGCTTGATGATTCTAGTTTTTCATCTACTATTCTTTTCGTTGTACTTATTCTATCATTTATTATTTCTAATTTTCTTCTATATCTATGTCTCTATAGCTATAATCATTATAATCTATTGTTTTTATAATTTGTTCGAATGCACTTTCTATTCGTATTTTGTTAATCTTATTTTTTCATGTTATTTTATGTTTTGTTGTTAATACATATAAATTTTTGCATCTTGCAGTAAAAATTTTACTTCTTGGGGTTAATTCTATTCCTGATATTTTTCAATATAATACTAATGATGTATCTATATTTTTATCTGTTACCGCTACTGAATAATTTGCACTTATTATAAATTTAAATTTTTGGCATATTAAATTTCCTTTTATGGCAGTTATTATGCTTTTTTCTACAGGTTTTATAATTCTATCATTTGCTAAATATAATTCTATTGGTGTATCTATTCCTTCTCTAAAACATGTTTTTGTTAATATCTCTGTTCCTCCAAGGTGTAAATATTTCATTGGGTCTCTACTTTTTATATCATTTATCTCTTCATTAATTATTCATTTTGTTACTAGTGGTATACTAGCTTTACCTTTTGCATATCTACAGTCTATTACATATTCCTTTTTGCATACTATATAATATTCTTCTTTTTTCCTAGTAAACATATTTTTTATTGTTGGTATTTTAAATATTTTTTATACACTTAAGTCTAATTCTTTTCCTTTTATTTCATCAAATATGTTACTGTGAAATATTATTTTTTGGTATGTTCCGTCATCATTTAATTATTCTTCCTTTGTTATTATTTTTATATCTTCTTCAGTTATTTGATTCATCTATTTCACTATATATTTCATTATCTGTTTCATTTTCTGAAATTTCATATATACTATCCTCACTTTCGAATTCATAATATATATAATTTCTCTGCATATATTCTGTATTTTCTATTTTTATTTCTGATATTTGTTTATTTTTTGAATTTTTAGGTAATTTAAAATCTCTAGCTAAATGTCCTAATTTACCACAATTATAACAAGTACATTCTTTTATACATTTTTTTTCTATATGATCTTTTATATTTATAATTTTTTACATAATATCTTTTTCTTGTTTTCTTGTATTTATATTTTGATTTTTTATATTTCTTATATTTCTTATGTCTTTTTCTTTTCTTATAATATCTTTCTTCATATCCGAATTGAGGTGCTATTTTATTTTTGCAACATGCTAAATTTCTTATCAATTGTTTTTCCATTTTTAATTCTTCTCTATGTTTTTCACATAAGTTGCTATACCATTGTTGTAAAAATTTTATTCATGCTCCTAGAGTATCTACTATTTTTACTTCTTCCTAACTCTTTATTATCTTTGAACTAAATGGTTCGGGTAATTTATTAAAATATAATTTTCTTATTTCTTTACTTTATTCTATATTATATGCTCCTTTATAATAATATTCTTTAAATGCGCAAGTATATTCATTTATATAACACATATTACATATTGCTAATTTTAACATTAAATTCCTATTTGTATCTTTTTCTTCATTTTGTTCTTCTTCTATTGTTGTCATACTACCAAATTCATCTTTTATAGCTGTTTCATATTTTTTTAATAATTCTATAGGTGTTAGTTTAGTTGTTGTTGATGATGTTCCTTCTGTAGGTTTGTTAGTTCATAATACCTTCTTGCTATTTTCAGTTAAATTTGAAAACCATAATTTCCCTGTTCCTATTAGTGTTCTTTCTACATATTCTGGTGCATCTGTTATGTTTATATTATTATCTAATAATTGTTTTGTCATATATCCTATCCGTAATTGTATTATTTTTTCTGTATCTATTACACAGTCTAAGTCTAAAAAGTTATAATTTTTATTTACTATTTGTTTTGGTGTCAATTTGTCATATTCATCTTTAGATTATATCTTTTAAACTTATTCTTATAATATGTAGGTTTTCTTATTTCTAATGTTCTAGGTATTATATTTTCATCTTTTTTTTTATCAAGAGTATTTATTTCTGTGTTGATATTTTCTATGTTTTCTTCATTAGTTACTTCTTGTTTTTCATTGATTTCTAATTTTTTTGTATCTGTTAATATTTCTGTATACGTTTCACTATCTTTTGAATCATAATTATCTGTCTCTTCAACATCTATATTATTTATTTCTAATTCCTTATTTTTTTATTTCTTTATTGTTTATTTCTAATTTTTCTTTAAATTGATTTATCTCATTTTGGTAATTTTTGTTCTTTATCTTTTTCTTCCTTTTCCTTTTGTCTTTCTTCATACAATTTTTTTTAACATTTGTAGTTCTTTTTCTAATTCAGCAATCCTACTATTTTTAGTTTCTTCTATTTTTCATATTTCTTCTGTAGTTTGTTGTTTTATTTTATCTATTTCCTTTTTCCTATCTATTTCTTCATTTTCTCTTTCTATTCTTACCATAACTATCAATTTATCTTCTAATTTTAATTCTTCCTTTTCTAACATTAAATATAAATGTTCACCTATTTTCTTAAATCTTCTTCCTAGATTAGAAAATATTATTTTTATTTTTAATCATTCGTGATTTTCATATATTTTTTCATCTATTATAAATCCATCTTTGTTCATTTTATTGTGAATAGTTCATGTTGATATATATATATATATATATATATATTCTAAACTATCTATTTGTGATTCTAATTTTGATATTTCATCTTTTTGTGTATTTATTGACTTTTCACTCACTCCGGCAAATATAATACAATGTAGTCTTTCTATTCTTATTTTTAATTCTTTACGTTTTTCTGAAATAATTTTTTTTAGTTCTTTGTATTTTTGTAATTTATTCATTTAAACCATACTTATAATATTTTGGTGGATATCTAAATCTTATTTTATCTTAATTAGGTGGTATGTGTCTCATTCTTGTAGATTTTAAATGGATTATTAATTTTGGTTCAATACTAGATATTAAGGTAATTAGGTAGGCTAATCTTTGTGTGTTTTCTTTAACCTAATGTCTCGAGCATTGATCACGAGCCTCCTCTGCGTACATGATACTTCGAATGTAATACCTCATACTTCTACCTAGCTTAAATTCGTCCCAAATATGTCAATGACTTATTTTAAAGGTGAATCCACTTTTATACATGTGGTATTTTCAATATTTTCACTTTTTAGCATGTGGAAAATTTAATAAGCTTTTCATCGATACCAAATTCGCCCAAATCCGACACCCGGACGAAGAGTTAGTGCATTTTTAGTGTGACAATGTAGCACCTGAGCCATCAATGCATCACGGAGCCAGTTTGAATAGAAATTGTCTATTTCTAGTGTTTCTCCATGATAGTGGTGTGTCACGCCAAAGGCCCAGTTCACTATTTCCCATTTTCTAGTGAATCTCCGCGATGTTTCCGCGTCGCGCCAAACTTCCAGGTCGCAAACAAAGTGGTAACGCGATAGCTCCGCGTCGCGCCACCATGCATATTCCCAATTTTCCAATTCCAGTGGCTTGACACGATAGTGGCGTGACGCGCCAAGAATGAAAATTGGAAATTTTCCAATTTTTATGATATTAAATCCCAGGTGTTGTTTGGTCTTTTTCCATGAATTCAATTCCTCCCAATAACAGGATTTAACCCTAAGAGTGAATTATTTGCTCACTTTTGGAATGAGTCTCACAAATTAAAATTCTTCTCTCTCAAGAGGCAAAAAAAAAAACACTAGCTCAAGAAATCAAGACTCAACTTCAAGAATCTCACCGTCAATCTTCGTAGAGTCAAGAACTAAGGTATGCATAGTGTTGATTTATGGATCCCTTTTATCCATAAAGCTCAAGAACCTTATTTCAAGTTGTAAATAATGATATTTATGTTTTGGGTTGTTTGTAACCATGTTTATTTTGGTGTATGATTTCCAAGTTGAAATCTTTATGCATTGTTCATAAAACCATGTTAATGTGTGGCTTAAAATTTAAAATTTTAGTTGATTCCTAGAGTCTTGAAGTTATAATTTGATGATTATTCCTATTTACTAAGTTATGCATGCAAGGTGTTTGATAAAATGCTTAAGAGGATAGAGATTATGCATTATATCTCAATCGTGATCCAAATTCCAAGTACATGATTTACCCTTATGTTCAAAATAACTTCCATGTTATTCTTAAGTATTGAAATTGTTTTTTGGATTGTTAATGAGTTATACTTATGTAATTATGCCATGTATACATGCTATCTTGCTCATGTACATAGGTATTATAATCAAATGCCCATGAAGTATCTCCAATTACTGTATTATGGATTGCTGATGTTGGTCATGTATTCAAGAATGTCACACATTGTCAGTTATCTTCTATCGAGTCTTGAGTGTACTTGTACAAGTCAATTTAACTGTGTTCCTAGAGCCAGTGTCATGTTTTCCCGATATCCTCAGTCTAGCCATGTTCAGTAGAATTCGGCCAGTCATGTGACTCAGGAAAATTTAGTAAACTCAGTAATCCAAGTAAATCTTAGTAATTCAGTAATCTTAGTAGTACCTCATCAGTCAATGAAACTCCATGAACTCATTCCATTTTAGTTCAGTTAATCATGTTCAGTGTCTATTCAGATGGGAGTAGGATTTAGCACCGAGTGAGCATAAGGATGGGAACTCACCTGTTATTATAGGGTGTGATTCTTAGAAGTAATCCCTGTGCTTCAAAACTACGTAGCTAGCGTAGGTTGAGACATTATAACCTGTTATATGAGGGTAGATGAGGTGTTTAAACCTGCTATATGAGGGTCCTACCGTTATCATTAGAGTAACCTATTATATGAGGGTCACTCACAGTTTGTCCTTACCAGTAGTGCGGTATTAACACCTTTCCAATTGGGATTACAGATTGGACCCCAATACAACAATAATAACTAATTAGGGGCATGTCAGTTAGATGACTACTTCTCACAATTTCAATCTCAGTCTCAGTAATAGAACTTAGATACAACAACAACAACAAACCCAGTGTATTCCCACCTAGAGGGGTCTGGGGGGGGGGTAAGATGTACGCAGTCCATACCTCTACCTCTGAAGAAGTAGAAAGGCTGTTTCCGATAGACCCCCGGCTCAAGACAGTCGCCACACAAATATAAATATATATAAATATAAATATAAATATAAATATAAATATAAAGTAACAAGTAATAGAACTTAGATAGTTCTACAGAATTCAGGACTGTTAGTTATAGTCAACTCAGAACAGTATGGAACTCAGTTAGTTCCATCAGAACCAAGACTGTCGGATACATTTTCTCAGTATTAGTTATATTAGTTATTAGTGACTCACATTATCAGTACTCATACTCAGTTATCATGCTATCACAAATTTAGTTACAATCACTTATTCATGCATGCATTCTCATATTCATGTTATACAGTATGTTAGAACTGTTCATGTATTTTAACCCTTTTACTTTTAGCATACCTCACTTGCAACCACTACATTCAATCATGCAGATGCATTTGCAGTATGGTGTTTTATGCCAGAGGTTCAGAAGCACAAGCTCCAAAACATCAGTAGCATTCTAGTTTCAACAGTCAGTGTTAGCAGTGAGTCCTCGTCCATTGAGGACATGATCCTTTCTTTATTTCTTCATTACATATTTTATTTCAGTAGTTGGAGTTATTTGGGGACTTGTCCCATCAACTTTTTATTCAGATAGTTTAGAGGCTTTCAGACTATAGAGTTTTCGGAATTTGATGTTTTCAGACAGTTATTTCAATTGCTTTGGTATTGTTATACCATATTTTTAGTTATGTATCAGTATTAAACCATATGGACTTTTAGTTCATGTTTCCGCATTACCGATATTACCATTATTATTGAGTGCTCAGTTATAGATATCAGTCATGAGTTAGCTTATGGTCCTTTGGGATTATGGGAACCATGTAGCATTTCGAGTACCAGATTCGAGGCGTTACATTGGAGCATTCCCCAATGAATAAATACAATGTGTCTCAGGGCATTTCCCGGCCAAATTAGAACATTTTTTGAATGCGATAAAAACATAATCATTCAACTAACATATCAAACCTTTAATAATCCATAATCCCTAAGTCATGCCTACCCTGAACCTAAAATTTACCTACTATTCTCATCCTAACATATGATACTATCAAGTTCGATAACATTAACATCCATTTCAAATCCACAACAATTTATGAATCACAATATGACAATATTCTATTTTTGTAGATTTCTTTTTATTTCCACCCCTAAATCAACTAATTTTAAACTATCAAAAGAGATTCCATCACATCACAGAGTTCATAGCTAAGGAAACAACAATGAATAAACCATCGAAAGATATTCACCACCCAACAAGGATCAATAAACATACCAATATTCAATCTATATCAACGAATACTATAAAAAAGGAAGTAAAAGAATAAAAGATCAGATATGTACCTCAATTTGGAGCTTTCAAAAAGTGTTGCTAGATAAAAATAGAAAATCCGCTTTTGGTCACCTCAAATCCTACCTCAACATTGACAAAGATCCAACTTGATATTGAGAAATAAAGACCCAAACAAATCTGATCCCCAAGGAAGAATAAATAGCAAACAAGCGGAGACTGAAATTATAAAAATTGAGAATATATCTGAGATTCCACCAGAATTAACCAAATATCAGTCGAATAAATAAAAAGGTGGTTGTTCGACGTAGATTTGGTTGGAACAAGGTTGGTATGGTCATTTTCCGATGGTTTTCACTGCAACAATGATCGTTGGAGTTTCCTAATGATGATTCCAATGGATTTCCAGCAAGAAACTCATCGAAAATGGACAAAACCTGTTTCTTTCTCTACTGATTTTCCCCCGTCCCCTCATTCCTTCTCTCGATCCTACTATTTTCTCTACTCTACCAGTGTGCGTGTTCAATTTTTGAGTGAAAATGAATTCTAGTGAAGCGTCGGTGGAAACGACTGTGATTTGTGTGTGTTCATTTCTTTCCACTATGTATCAAGCTCTCAAAATCATTTGTATATGTATTTCTTTGTAACTGTGTTTAATTTTGTATATAAAAATGGAGGATGATGACAATAGATTCCCTTTTTTGCATATGTTCTATGTGTGTATATATCCCCAAAATAGAAGAATCCCCTCTTTGTGTATTGTCCTATTAATGGGATATAGAAGGGGGTCTGGAATACTGTGGGGTAGGGGGTATGGGGTGATAAGGTGAGTGTATGGATAGGGGTGAGGTTTCAAAATTAGTTAGGGGGTTGTTATTTTTGTTGTGAGTTTGTTATTTAGATTCTTGTAGGGTAAATCATTAAACAGGTGAGGGTGTATAATAAGGTGAGATAAGAAATGGATAAATTGTGTTTTTGGGAGGAAAAAAATTAAGTATCTACAACATGCCCCTTTTTCGGTGTAAACACAAAGTGTTTTTATACAAAATAGTAGACAATGAGATCACATTTTTACCCGACCATTATTCAATAAAAGAAACATAAAGAAGAAAGACAAGCGGGCTTTGACTTAAGACATCCTACCTACCCAAGTTATAAGGGAATCAAGTCACATGTATCTCAAAGGGTTGAAAGGAGGGGACTATACCGAGTTGGACAGTTGAGTGAGGCCCTATCAAGTTTTCGGTCCACGATGTTATTATTACATCAAAAATGAAAGTTTAAAGCTAAAAAGATAACTGAAATTACAAAAATCCTATCTGTGTAGCTTTTTTGGACTCTTGTCTTGAATTTCATCACTCTATTCTTCAGGCGGGCTCCTGGCTTTCAATTTCTTCAACTTGTTAATTGGGTTTCAATTTCTTCACCCTATTCTTTAGGCGGGCTCTTCTATTTTTCAATCTGTTGACTTTTAATTTTTTCACCTTGTTGCTTGACTTTCAACTTTTTTCACCTTGTTGCTTGACTTTCAAATTCTTCACCTTGTTGCTTGACTTTCAACTTCTTCACCTTGTTACTCGACTTTTCATTCATTCGCCCTAGTATTAAGGCGGGCTCCTAAAATCACATCAAAACTAGAAAGAAAATTATTCCAAACAAATGTTCTTATAAAGAGAGATTCCATTTGCCAGAAAAGTAAAGTTCTAAAAATAGGAATTAAATTTTTGCCCCAATTTAACATTAGAGGATTTTTGTGAATGTCGAATCCAATCATAATTACTTGTATGTTGCAATGATGAATCAAGTGTCTAACCAAGAAATCCATGTTTTGAGATTAAAATTATATGAGCAAGACTAGGAAGTGCGTCTCCTCAGAATTAGAGTGACAGATTCCGACTAGAAAGTGCATCTTCTAGATATAAAGGTTCAAATTAGGAAATGTGCAACCTAACAATTAAAACCTGACAAGGAAGTGCATCTTCTAAGAATCAATGGGAATGACTCGACCAGGAAGTACCTCTTCTAGGAATCAAGGGGGATGAATCGACTAGGAAGTACATCTTCTAGGAATCAAGGGGAATGAATCGACCAGGAAGTAAATCTTCTAGAAATCAAGGGGAATGACTCGACTAGTAAGTATATCTTCAAGAATCAGGAGCACTGATTTGACTAGGAAGTACATCTTCTAGTAATCAAGAGGACTGGCTCGACTAGGAAGTATATCTTCTAGGAATCAAGGGGAATGACTCGACTAGGAAGAACATCTTTAAAAAATCACGAGGACTGACTCGACAAGGAAGTACATCTTCTAGGAATCAATGGGACTGACTCTACCAGAAAGTACATCTTCTAGGAATCAAGGGGATTGACTCAACCAGGATGTACATTTTCTAGGAATCAAAACTTAAGTTAGGAAGTGCATCACCTAACAAGTAAAACTTGAATTACCCAATCAAGGAAGTGCGTCTCCTTACCAAAGCCGCTTGAAATACCAAAACAAGGAAATGCGTCTCCTAACTAACGCCACTTGAATTACCCAAAAAAAGAAGTGTGTTTCCTTACAAATGTCGTTTGAATTACGCAAACATGAAAGTAAGTCTCCTTACAAATGCAGCTTGAATTACCCAAATAAGGAAGCGCATCTCCTTACTAATATTACTTGAATTACCCAAAAAATCAAGCGCATCTCCTTACATATTTCATTTTAATTACCCAAACAAGGAAGTGCATCTCCTTACAAATTTCACTTAGATTACCTAGATAAGGAAATGATTACCAAACCTGTACATCAACATTGCCTCCTGTATTTTTGGAAGTGATTCATTACAACCTTGGATATTTAGACTCTGAAGTCCTTGATTTGTAGGCAACATGTGTTCCTGTTTCATACACAAAAAAACTTATGAGTTTAAAAACATGGTGGATGATTTGTGGCTTTGGCTTTTGAGGCAATTGCTCTTATGCTGGTCACATTTAATCTTGTTTCAAACCATTGGCATTGGCATTGACTTACTTCAACATTGATCTAAACTCAGATCATTAAGAGTGACTCTAAAACAAAATAATATCTCTGTGTTCCCATGTTTCTCAAATAAACCCTTTGAACCTTGGTATTTCCATGAGTTCCTGACTTTTCTGTTCACAAAACTTTCTGCATGCCTTATTTTGCCTCACAATCATGTCTCTTTGTCTTTTGTCTTAGTTTGTCCAATTGAAAAAGCTAGTAGCCAATTTTGAAAACTTTTCTCACTTTTTTGACATGGACTTGACTCAAACACAAGAGAAAAATGATAATGATTTTTATTTGGACAACTGAATCAACAAAATAAAATAAAAACAATGAGATAATAAGAAAAGACAATGAATGTCCCATTTGAAACAAAGAAAAGAAAAATTTATCTAAAAATGACGTCAACTCAAATGATTATGCCATGCATTTGGATTAAGATGCCTGATCTTTAATTTGAACTTTCTACCAATTGTTCTTGAGTTAATGGCCATGAAACTGAGTTGCTTCCTTAGGGAAATTTCATTTAAGACCTCATTTAGTTAGTGGCGCCTTGGAGGGTTTTGCCGACAAGCCTCTATCATTTTCTTATTCTCAACTCACCATTGTCTTATGGTGTTTGTAAGGATTTTTCACAAATGAGACTCTCTTATTTTTATTTTTCTTAACTCATCATCATCTTACAGTGCCCGTGAGGGTTTTCACCAATAAGAATCACTCATTATTATCTCTCTCAACTTACCATCGTCTTATGGTGCCCGTAAGGATTTCACCTGTAACACTCTCTCATTTTTATTTTTCTTTGGCTACCTTATGCTGAGGAAGACAAGTAATTTCAAAAATGCGTTATCACATCCATTGTATGCTTAGACTTAACACTCACAAAAATTGATCTGAAGATCATTCTTTGGTTTTAACTTGGATTTTGAATAGGTTAGAATGAAAGGATGGTATGAGGCCCAAACGACACTTGAAGTGGGGTAAGACTTACAACTTTTGGAATTGAATCAAAAAATAAAGATTAAATCGTGCTGCAGTTTCTTTTGACTAAGGTAAGGCAGCTGTAATATCCCAAACTTTTCCTTAAGTCTAATTTCGTCTCTAAAAGCTTAAGAAATGACTTTCTAATTGAGCAATGTTTAAACCATATATAATTTCCCTAATTATATTTTTTTATCATATGGAAAATTTAATTATCCTTATAACGGTATAAGCTCCTGCCAAATCCAATAACCGGGCAAAAGGTTATAGCTAATTTAAGTTCTAGTCGTAAAACACCGTCATTTTAGTGTTTGGTGCATCACGGAGAGGGTTTATTTAACAATAGTCAATTTCCAGTGTCCTATCATGATTGTGGCACATCATGTTGAAGTTCTAGGTCCCAACCAGTGGGACAATGCGATGGCTCCACATCGAGGTGACTCCCAGATTCCCACTTGTCAATTTGCAAGGACCCATCGCAGTAGTCGCGCATCGCGGTGGCCCATAAAATTGGGTTTTCAGTTTAATTTTTCCATCTTCGTACAAAAGTTAAAAAGGGTACTTTGGACTTTTTCCAAGCCTCTTAAACCAAACAAACATCAGAATTAAAGTCACCACAAGCATCATGTGAGATTTTTCTCAAGATTTCGCTCAACCAAAAACCCTAAGTATCCAAATCCTCTACCAAGAAACTCAAGGGTTCACCATAGATTTTCTAAATTGAGTCAAGATTCAAGGTTTCCAATTTAAAGGCTTTAAGAACCTTGATTCAAAACTATGAATAGAGTCAGAAAAGCTAAAGTTCATCCAATGTTTCTAATTCAAGGTATGTGGGGTTTGAACAATAACACCCTTTCGTTCTTGGGCCCAAAGTTTTAGATTTTCTTAAAGAATTTCATATTTTGAAGATGAAATATGCCGAGTTTTCTATATTTCAAGTTTATAAGATTTTAAATTGTTCACACCTTGAATTACACAATTATTTTGTTTAATTATGATTTGAATTGATAATTCATCCGATAATTTGCACATTCCTATGTTGATATGATGTTTTCAAGAATTTCTAGGATGTTTGTCATGAATTAAACCTTATCGGGAAATTGTGATCCTTTAACAATGAATTCGTGATAATTTCCAAAGTGTTTCAAGAAAAGGACTTAAATCCCCATGCTATTAAAGTTTTAAAGGTCTATTGCTAATAAGCTTACCAAGATTTCAAGAAAAGAATTGATTTTGATCCTGAGCTAAGAAAGAAAATCCACACCATTTGATTTAAACTAAAGGGAAGCATAGTTATATTCCATTGCATATTTTTGAATTATTTAAGGTGGATTTTTCCTAAAAATTTTGAGCTTAAGTAAGGGAGTAGTATTTAGTACCGAGTTGGGCTTGATTGCAAGGTATCATGCCCCCAAAATATGAGGCACCGTGGGATTTTATTTAACCCAAGTGGGTTAAGATAGTGATCACTAAAATTTAAGGTTCTATTCTGATTGCATGGATATAACAGCTCTCCCCAATGTGGGCAAGACGTTGAACTCCATGTAGCTCATATAGTTTATGTCGGTTAGAAGAAACTCCTAAGTTTTCGAGATTCTCGAGTCTTAAAGTTCTAAATCCTTAATTTTTAAAGATGTTTTAATCTTTTCAAGAAAAAATCATGGGTTATATATGGGCTACTTGTAGCCTTAACCACCATGTGACACTCCGTAATGAGCCTTCGGGGTGTTATAAACTTGGTATCAAAGTTGCCCCAAACATATCAAGATGCTGATTGAACACTCGATTCATGTGGTACTTTAAGAGGATGACCTTGAGAAGACCATTCCTTTATATGTGAGAAGAAGAGACCTTGAGTTTGAAGTTAATGATTTGGTGTATCTAAAAAATTTTACCACAAAAGGGGTGAAAAGATTTGGCAAGAAGGGAAAACTTAGTCCTCGATATGTGGGCCTCTATAGGATCCTAAGTCGTATGGGGAGGGTATCCTATGTTCGTGATTTGCCCGCAGATTTATCAGTTGTGCATCCTATCTTTTATGTTGCGACGCTTAAGAAGCACATTTATGATTTCGTCGTAGTGGATCGTTAAGAAAGCCCAATAATCCCGAGTAGCCTTTCATTTGAAGAGATTCTAGTTTAGATTATAGACCACCAGATCCATAGAATGAGGAACAAAGAGGTTCCCTTGGTCAAAGTGTTGTGGCAAAACCAGTCAGTTGAGGGTACTACTTGGGAATCCGAGGCAGATATGCTATCCAAGTACCCACACCTCTTCTCCACAAGTTCATATGAAGCCGAAGGTACTATTCTTCCTTAATTCAGCCCTTTTTTCCAACTAAAGTTTCATCCAAATAGATATTCTTAATATAAGTTCAAGCATTCTCCAAGGTATTCAAGAGTTTAGAATGATGTAGAGTTAGTTTAGTAAGTTGTTTTAGCTGTGCATAGTCAGTTTTATCTGTATCCTTTACCTAGCTAGTGACATTCAAGGATGAATGTTCCCAAGGGGGAGATATTATAATACCCCAAACTTTTCCTTAACTCTAATTTCGTCTCTAGAAGGTTAAGGAATGACTTTCTATGTGAGTAAAATTGAAACCACATTGAGTTTCCCTAATTTTGACATTTTATCATATGGAAAATTTAATTAGCTTTCCAACAAAATAAGGTCCGCCCAAATCGGATAACCGGGCAAGAAGTTATGGCTAATTTAAGCTCTAGTCGTAAGATATCGTCATTTTCTTTTTTGGCGCATCGCGAAGGGGGCCCTTTTAACAATAGTCAATTTCTAGTGTCCTAGCGCAATTGTGGCGCTTCGCGCTGAAGTTTCAGCTCCCAATCAGTATGACAATGCAATAGCTCCACTTCACGGTTCCTCCCAGATTTCCATTTGACAATTTCAAGTGAGCCACCGCGATAGTGGCGTGTTGCGGTGGCCCATAAAGTAGGGTTTCCAGTTCAATTTTTTTCTAGCTTCTTGCAAAAGTTAAAAAGGGCACTTTGGACTTTTTCCAAGCCTCTTAAACCATACTAAAATCCGAATTAAAGTCACTACAAGCATCATATGAAATTTTTCTCAAGTTTTCCTCAACCAAGAACCCTAAGCATCCAAATCCTCTTCCAAGAATTTCAAGGGTTCACCATGGATTTTCTAAATTGAGTCAAGATTCAAGGTTCCCAAGTTATAGACTTCAAGAACCTTCATTCAAAAGTACGAATAGAGTCCCAAAAGATAGAGTTCATCTAAAGTTTCTAATTCAAGGTCTGTGGGGTTTGAACAAGAACACCATTTCGTTCATGTGCCCAAAGTTGTAGATTTTCTTAAAGAATTTCATATTTTTAGGATGAATTATTCCTAGTTTCATATACTTTGAGTTTATAAGATTTTAAATTGTTCAAACTGTGAATTGCACGATTATTTTTTAATTATGATTTGAATTGATAAATCATGCTATAATTTGAACATCCTATGTTGATATGATGTTTTCTAGAATTTCCAAGATTTTTGTCCTGAATTAAACCTTATTGGGAAATTATGATCCTTTAAGACTGAATTGTTGACACTTTCCAAAGTATTTCAAGAATGGGACTTAAATGCCAATGCTATTGAAGTTTTAAAGGTCTGTTGATGATAAGCCTACCAAGATTTCAAGAAAAGTACTTATTTTTATCCTATGTTAAGAGAGAAAATCCACACCATGTAACTTAAGATAAAGGGAATTATAGTGGGCTTCCATTGCATATTTTTGAATTGTTTAAGGTTGATTTTTCCTAAAAGTTCTGAGCTTATGTAAGGGAGTAGTATTTAGCACTGAGTTGGACTTGATTTCAATGTCTCATGCCCCAGAACTATGAGCCACCGTAAGATTTGATTTACCTTAACTGAGTTAAGTTTGTGATCACTAAGAGTTATGGTTATACTCCAATGGCAAGGATAGAATAGCTCTCCCCAACGTGGTCAAGATGTTGGACTCCATTTAGCTCACATGGTTTATGACTGTTAGAAGAAACTCCCAAGTTTCCTAGAGTCCCAAGTCTTATAGTTTTAATGAAGTTTTACTCTTTTCAAGATTAAATCAAGGGTTGAACGTATAAGTATTTCAAAAGTTATGATCCTAAAATTTTCAAAAGACATAAGTATATGATCTGAAAGTTATTGTTTTAAGATTTCATCTAGTTCATAAGCTTGAGAATGAGTAAAGAATCCAGATTTAGATTAAAGTGTAATGACTCATGTGATTTATATTACTTGCTTCCTTATTTGTGATTTATGAGAGTTTAAGTCAAGCTATGTGAGACATCTAAAAATGCATGTATGTTTTATATAAAGAGTCATGATGTTGATTATTTAATTACATACACCACCATATACTCAGTACATTCCCAAGGTGCTAATCCACATATACGTCTGGGTGCTACATTGTCTCGTAATGTAAGTTCAGGTGCTCAGTCCCAGCAGCGTCCGTGATCCCGAGTACCTTTATCTATATCTCCACAGTGGTGAGTCCTTATGGTTCGAGGACCTAATTTTAGACATTTCAGTACTTATATTAGTGGATCTATTTCCATTCATTAGAGTATGAGTCAGTTGGGGATCTATCCGAATAGCTCTCTAGTATTCTTGAGTAGTAGAGGCTTTATTTTGCTGGATTATCGGTACGTTACTTTTATAGTATTCATTTGTATTTCAGTTAGATATGACATGAAATGATATGATATGACGCTAGGTATATCTTGAGCCTGCTACTAAGTCTAAATACTCACTCCAAGATAATTGGAGCAGACAAAGCATGTCATGACATATCTAACTAAAATACGAATGAATGCTGTAAAAGTTACAAAATACTGCGAATCTAAACGTACTGGTAATCCAGTCTAACAAAGCCTCTACTACTAAAAAAGACTAGAGTGCCATTGGGACAGATCCCCAACTGACTCATACTCAAATAAAAGGAAATAGATCCACTACAATAAGTAATGAAATGTCAGAAATTAGGTCCTCAGACCATGGGGACTCACTACTATGGGGATGTATATAAAGGTACTCGGGATCATGGACGCTGTTAAGACTGAGCACCAGAACCTACATTATAAGACAATGTAGCAAACAAATGTATATGTGGATCAATACATTAGGAATGTACTAAGTATATGAGGTGTGTGTAATTAAATAATCAATATCATGACTTTTCATAAAAAACATGCATGCATTTGTAGATGACTCACATAGATTGAGTCATCTAAGTAGAACCTTAACTTTTGGTGATTACTAGCTTAACCCACTTAGGGTAAATCAAATCCTACGGTGGCTCATAGATCTGGGGCATGAGACCTTGGAATCCATCCCAACTCGATGCTAAATACTACTCCCTTACTAAGGCTTAGAACATTAAGAAAAATACACCTTAAAAAATTCAAAAATATGCAATGGAAGCCAACTATGCTTCCCTTTATCTTAAATCAAATGGTGTGGATTTTCTTTGTTAGCTTAGGATCAAAATAAACTCTTTTCTTGAAATCTTGGCTGGCTTATTATCAATAAACCTTTAAAACTTCAATAGCATGGAGATTTATGTTTTCTTCTTGAAACACTTTGGAAAGTATCAAAAATTCATTCTTAAAGGATCACAATTTCCCAATAAGGTTTAATTCATAAGAAAAATCTTGGAAATTCTTGAAAACATTATATCAACATAGGAATGTCTAAATAATAGCATGAATTATCACTTCAAATCACAATTAAACAAAATAATCGTGCAATTCTAGGTTTGAGCAATTAACCATCTTATAAACACAAAATATAGCAAACTAGGTATAATTTATCTTGAAAATATGAAATTATTTAAGAAAATCTAAAAATTTGGGCACAAGAAAGAAAGGGTGTTCTTGTTCAAACCCCACAAACCTTGAATTAGAAACTTTGGATGTACTTTAGCTTTTGGGACTCTATTCGTACTTTTGAATGAAGGTTCTTGAAGCCTCTGACTTGGGAACCTTGAATCATGACTCATTTTATCAAATCTATGGTGAACCCTTGAGATTCTTGGAAGAGGATTTGAATGCTTAGAGTTTTTGGTTTAGGGAAATCCTGAGAAAAATATTATATGATGCTTGTAGTGACTTTAATTCTGATGTTCTTTCGGTTTAAGAGGATTGGAAAAGTCAAAAGTGACCTTTTTAACTTTTGTACGAAGCTAGAAAAATTTAACTGGAAACTCGACTTTATGGGCCACCGCGATGCGCCACTATCGCGGTGGCTCACTGGAAATTGACAAATGGGAATCTGGGAATCACCGCGATGCAGAACCATCACGTTGTCCCACTAATTGGAACGTGGAACTTCAGTGCGATGCGCTACAAGAACGCTAGGACCCAATGGAAATTGAATATTGTTAAATAGACCCTCTCCGCAATTCACCAAACACTAAAATGATGGTATTTTACGACTAGAAATTAAATTAGCCATAATTTCTTACTTGGTAATCGGATTTGGGCGGATCTTATATCATTGGAAAGCTAATTAAATTTTCCACATGATAAGAAGTTGAAGTTAGGGAAACTCTATATTGTTTAAACGTTACTCACTTAGAAATTGTTCCTTAACCTTCTAGAGACAAAACTATACTTAAGAAAAGTTAGGGGTATTACAACAACCTCCATATCTTACTCAAGAGAGAGGAGAATCAGGTCACAAGTAGTTCCAACAGCTCATTTTTTGCTTGATTATAATTTTTTTATTTTATTAACTATTTTCTCTTTGGGATTTTTTTGACTATTTTTCTTAACACTCTTCTCTTTTCTTTCTTTTTGGACTTTTTTTTTGAAACTTTTCTTACTCTGTTCTTTTGCTCGACACTTTTCTTTTGAGTTTCGTTGACTCAATCTTGATTCGAAAAGTGGCCTATGTAAGAAAATAAAACTAAGACACGAATGGGGTAAACAAAGGATGACATAAAGTTTTGATAGAGGAATGAAATTCCTTTTTCATATCAATCCTTCAAAACGTAAGTACATATCATGCAATATGAGAAGAAAATGAAGATCATTTGTGACACTTTAAGAACACTAACTTTAACTGAGCATGTGTGTCACATCCTTTTCTATAGTTTTTTAATGTACAACTCCACCCTTGTTCTACATCCCTAACATCGAATGAATGTTGCTTTTATTGAGATAATTGTCTTTCTGTTCCTCTTGATATAGGATCACACAACCATTCTTTAACCTAATTGAGACATGTCTTTCAATTGATGACCAAGTTATTCTTGTGATACTCAAAAGACTTATCTTAATTTTTCAAAGAAGGCTTCAACTTGTCACCAAATATCTCAGCACTCCACCTATTTCCTCATATGTTTTTTGTAACATTGGCCCTCTGATTCAAAGTTCAGGTTAAATTTGATTTTAAGATCTAGCTGAAAATTCCTCCAACATGTCATATCACTAGAACCGACATAAAATATACTGTGTAAAGAAAAAAAATAAACAACACATATTTAACATGCAAAAGGAAAAGGAACAATCCATTTAGTTGAAATAAAAGATAGAAGGGTTTAAACATGAACGACAAAGAAATAAAACAAGATAGATTATGAACTACAACCCTGAGATAATTCGGAAAATCAAAATGAAAACAAAATAAACTACTAACAATCCTTCCTGGTAAGGAGAGGAGTGACTTCCTAATTGCTGATCTTGACCTTTTAGCCACTGAGTTGCATATCATCATGACTAGAGCTTTCACCCCTATCGATGTTCTGTACCATAATCAATTTATCTTGGATCTTGTTTTCTATTTCTCTTTTCAAAGCATAGCAATCTTCAATACTATGACCTCGAACATCAGAATGATATGCACATCGTACATTATGATCAAAAGTTCTTAAATACAAGTTAGGAGTATACCCAATGAGAGAAGTGGTCATGCCCCACTATACTAATCTCTGGAACAAACTAGCATACGACTGTCCAATTGGTGTGAAGCTACCCCTCGACTTCTAACTCATTTCATTATTTGGCTTGGACCAAAATTCTAGCCTAGAAGGGCTTTGGTATGTTTGTGGAGTTGGAGGATAACTCTGCGAAGTTGGTGCACACCATTATGGGTACGAAGGGGATTGAACATATGGTTGTGCATTGTATACTAGATATGGAGGTCGTAGAGTGGAGTATAATGGATTTTGGGAGTGATTTTATTGAGATTAGGTATGAACTTGGGCTTGAGACTGAGAGCGACGACGACGTGGTCTTCTTTACTATGCTCGTTGTCCACCTACAATAGCAAATTCATCTTCCTAATTCTTCATATTCCTAACACTTTCCGAAACTTTTTAAATTTCTTGATAGTCTCTTTCAATGTTGCATAACTTACAATGTGACCGGTATAAATTCCATCCTCTATGATCTCCCCCATTTTGAGGACCTCAATAAATGGTTTCCCTAATGCAGGTAACAAGTGCTGATAATATGTTTCATCCTGCGCTTGAATAAACACCTCCACTATCATACTTTTTTCATTGGCGGTGCAGCTTGTTCACGCCTTCTAATCGCATACTCTTAGAAACTTTCAGTAATTTTTTTCATATTAGTTGGGATTTCTCGTCAGGAATCAACTCCACATTGTATTGCAATTGTTGCACGAATTCATTAGCTAGGTCATACTAACTGTCACGACCTAAATGTCCATAAGTGGCACCAACACTAATCTTCATGTGGGAGAACCATCTAAACCGAACAATTACCCAAACACTTAGTCAAATTAAGATGATGATATCTTAAAATTAATATAATAATAATAATTCAGGATTAATCATTGTTAATGCGGAAGTCAAATAAAATACATACTAAAATCTCCAGGACCCAAAAGTCACCGTACAAGAACTACTAATAAAGATCATATCTAAAGTGATATCAAAAAATAAAGTAAATCAGGAAAGTTTCATTGCCCGAAAGATGGACAAGAGCAAATAAGATGACCCATGGCAGGAGACGGAGTGCTCACCCTTGGATCAAGATGAGGTCATGTATGAGCCTAGAATACATTCTGCACTCAACAAAAAAAGAGTACAGGGTAATATCAGTACAAACCACTATGTACTGGTAGGTATCATAGGCCAACTCAATTTAATAGCATGTACGCGACATAAAACAAATAACAAGTAGACAGGCATCGTCACACAATAAATATTCAATGACTCAACAATACAACAACAACAGATCAAACAGTTCTTTTAAGCAAGCCACATAACCATCAACAGTATCAACCATACTGTAAACATCCATAGAATCAACACAAATACGTACACACATGCTATAGGATTTACTTTTGCCCAAATAGTCATGACCTGCAGGGGGAAATCTATGTTAATGTATCATACCAGGATGGTATCCAATCCAACATGTACATATCCGTACCGGCGTGTTACCCAATCCAACATAAAAATAAATGTACCGACATGGCACCCGATCTAACATAAATATAAATGTACCGGCGTGGAACCCGATCCAACATAAATATAAAGTACCGGTGTGGTACCAGATCCAACATAAATGTAAACATGTCGGCATGGTACCCGATCCAACATAAATGTAAACATACCACGTGGTACACAATCCAACATAAATGTACACGTACCAGTGTTGTACTGTATCCAACATAAATATAAACGTATCGGCATGTTACCCGATCCAACATAAATGTAAACGTACCGGCGTGGTACCCGATCCAACATAAATATAAACGTACTGGTGTGGTACCCGATCCAACATAAATGTAAACGTACAGGCATGGGTCCAATAAAAATGTAAACGTACCGGTGCGGTACCCGATCCAACATAAACAAAAATAAGCATTATAAATATCAATTTACACAAACTCACAACATACAACACAATGTACCAAGATTACAAGTACACTTAAAGTTATGAGATAATTCCATCATGTAAATTTTCAATAAACATTTATACACGAATCAACAATTAAAACATCAACAATTTCAAGAATGTCCGAATAGCAATCCTCAAGTATCCAATTTAGGAGGATACAACAATTAAGTCGAGTCTAAACTCCAATTAAACCGTACCCTACCTCCACCGAAGAATCCAATTGCAAGCTTATTTGTAAGGGTCTTGCCCATCCGTAAGGTCTCCAAATGATTAAAATTTGTTCAAAAATGTAATACCTATAAGAGTACGAATCTAACAAAAACCCTACTATTATGATTATTTTAATTTAATTAGGGTTTACTTTAAAATTGAAGTGAACCATTGAAACAGTGGCTGCGCAAAGACCCAATTAAAGTCACTGCCACCCAACAGTAATGCCTAGAATATTCATTATAAGATAGATAACTCAACAGTAATGCCTAGAATATTCATTATAAGATAAATAACTCCAAGGGTCAAACAATTATATAACATAGTGGTACTGTAGGTCTTTCACATAATCTATAACAGATAATTAACATTAACTCTCCGTAGTAGTGCCAGTTAATGCCAATTCCTTATACTTTGTCATGTTAAGCTAATGAAGAACCACTGTGAAACAAAATTGATAGAATATAACAACTTCAATATCTAATACATGCCTAATCTCTACACACTAATTTGACCACATTATATAATAATTATAGTCTTTTCCACTAACTTAACCTAACCTTAATAAAAGAGAATTAACTAAGAACTGTCGTACTACTACCGCTTCTTTACCTAACTCAACCACCACTTTATTATTCCAACAATTCCTTAATCATTCTTGTCCCGTCACACATATACCAAATAATGACAACAACTCAGGATATAGCAATTGATGTCAAACAATTCATACGTATGTCTTAACATTAATGGATCATTTAACATTGGCACACTCACGTATAATTCTCAATTGTGGTTGACACGTGAATGCTGTACCACTTTACTTCCTCGAAGAATTCTCTTTTGTTTCTCCCGTTGATGTGTTCTAGGGGTTGACTCTGCACCACTCAACACTTCAGTAATTCCTCAAGAATTGTTACTATCCATTTTGTGAGTCATCCTTCACGTAAATAAAATACATGAAGAGCTAAAATACGGAAGATGAAAAGATTTTACAACTGATCAGAAGGGTCATTACATCAGATACCAATTAAACAACCGTTCATCCCCAAACGGGCAAATACAAGAGCAGAAAGGAAAACAAGACATTAGCTGAATTTGCAAAAAGATATGGTTACTTACTATGCATGTCCGCTTCAGTCTCCCCAGTGGACTACTTAATATGCCGATTCTTCCACTAGACATTTACAGATACAATCTCCTTAGTCTTCAAATTACATACAAATAGTATCTAGCATAGCCTATGCATACCCTTACTGCCTCGGACTCGAAAGGTTCAATCAGAATACAACAACCCAAGACATATTCTTCACCCATATATATGTAACCGTCATATTCCGACTGATAGATATAAGTGTATACTGGTGATAGGTGATAGGCATGCAGGAATGAATGTAAAGCACTCAATTAGTAAGACAACTCATCATAACTGTCCTCATCATGACTATAATCATCGTAATCAACCTCCCGCCTTGTGGGGTATCAACACATCATCAATAGCATCGTTCGACCTTGTCGGGTATCAATATCATCCAAATAATCGAATAACATACACTAAAATACTCATAAAAATAATCATATCACCATTGAATATCTATCTAGTCAATACTTTCCAACTACTAGTTATTAGCTGACCAACACTTATTATAATAGGATCACTAGTTCGGTAGTCATCACATAACCTCTAGTTATTAGCCTAACCGTTATCCATCACACAATCCTTATTCACGAAATAGCAACTAACCACTATTTATTTAATAGCCAATATCTAACATCTTTTCAAGGTTTATCACTAGACAAAAATCGCCGTTTATCCACCTTTCATTAGTATCAACAAATAATCCTATATCCGTTAATCTTTACTAGAAAACACAATACTACTTGTAACCCAACCATCTTTTATTTGCTGATACCATTCATTATTTAACCATTGTTTACCAACTATTCCTTGCTTAACTATTCATTAGTTAACTATTTTGAAACTATTCAAAGTTATTAACTAGTCACCTCTTATTACTAACATCATAACTTATTATCTAACCTCATTAACACACAAGTCCTCGTTTATCAACGAATTAATATCATGAACTTAGTCATCAATACCAACTAATCTTCTCCTATGATAGACCTGACCTCACCATAAGTCACACATTAACCATCACTAGATACTTTGTTTCAAACAAAAAAGATTCATTACTAATACATTAGATTCCTAGCCATACAAGTGCTTAGTCCCCTAATAGACAACTAGTTACCACATAGCTTAACTATTAACTAGGCAGAACAATCGTAAGACCATATTTAAGGTAAAATCACAACAAGTACCATCATAATACACATGAATGTACCAAATCTGTACATACCATTACCAATATCCAATCAAAAAAGCCATAAGTAATATACTGCATCTTCTTTCGTCCCATATTGGAGAGATGAATATACAAACATATACGTATTCATAAACTGTAATCATATCTTTTACACTGATAAAATCTCTTCAGATATTCATTCATTATCATAACACAACCCTGGGCTCATTAATTCATCTGAAATAGTTACAATATAATAATCCCGGCCATAGGGAAATATACATATCCAAAACTCATATAAAAAATCATATTTATAAGTCGTAGCATATCTCTAATCCTCTCACATATAGGAGGTATCTCACATATTAGGGGCATAATATAGATAAAAATGTAATCGTCTGTAGAATATCTTATATCGATAGGTCCTACATCATGACTAGGAGAAATATCACCTCTCTAGGTCAATTTTCATATCTAAGACGAAATAGCCTCTCTAAATGCCCAATATCCCTTCAACAGGAAGTATCATAAATATAACTCAGAAGCTACAATCTAGAAACATCAATGCAAGTTACCAAGTTATGAACTAACCTTATTCTAAGATTTACTAGCCTCATTGTTGCCAAACATCCACAACTTATTCCACAAGGCTTAGCACAAGTTCAGGCCTAAGTGGGCAAGACGATTCCACTTCTAATCCTCAATTTTCATATATAGGAACACTATGCCCCAAACAAGGCTAAGGTACCTAGTTCATTTTCTAAATGTCAAGTAAGGCACATTCAAGAGTAAGATAGCAACTTCGACTAGAACTAAGGTACTCAAGTCACTTTATCCAACTTATGGTTACAAGACTGCCACACTAGCCCAAAAAGGCTAAATATACAAATCATGCTTCAAATACTAAAACAACATCCCAAACATAGGTTTACATCATAGCCATGCTACAACTAATCTAAACTACAGAGGGAAAGCAATAGGATTCAAAAGGGATATAAACATGTCATTTTATGGGTCGCACAAAATTAGAGCCTACAACACATTATCCTCCACAACATTGCTAATATCCATTTAATCATCATACCTTAGTCACTCAACAAGAAATATCCACCAAGTATTACTCAAGAAAAAGATCAACCATGACCTTTAATAATTCATTTATTCTCCCATTCAGGATCATCCTTAATAATTTTATGAATGTAACTAAACCATTTATTTTGCATTGACACTATCATAGAAATTTGTATTATCTAAATGTGTCATATGTCAGTCAACTTTGTGGGACATGCAAATGTATAATTAAGCCACAAGGTCAACTCAATAATAATTTATTTTCTCAAAATTTTTCCTACTGCATAAATCCACAGCTACAACTTCCGTCCTGACAATCAGTAAATCAACATTTTCCAACGACAAATGCTTCATTGTAAAGCCAAAGCTCTCTTATATCACTAACACCAATTTAAGATATACAGATTCATTCTTATTTCTACCTAACAATATTTTTATTACGGACTTTACTTAACTCTTACTCACCTCAAGAGTAGTCCCCACACTACTAGTACATAAGTAGGACCAAACAAAATAAATCGACTATAGGTCATTGAAAGTCTCATCACCAATATCACATTCCAGACAAGTCATCGATCAAATTTTGTACGTATCAACAACCTCTACTAGTTTTTATAACTGTAATTTAAAACTCATTATTTTTTCAAGCATTAAGAATTCATTCACATAAGGAACTCAAATGTAATGTCACTTAGCTAGTCCCCCACAAGGAATCTATTATAATTTCAGTAATTTAATTGCACAAAATTTTAAATACAGTCTCAATGACCAGACCACATAAGGATCCCCAAATAATATCAAATAATAGAACTACCCAAGGATCCATAAAAAATATCATTAAAAAAAACCTATCATTACCGAAAAAAATATATCACCTCGGTCTTTTATTCATGTCACTTTTTCACGATTTTTTCTTAACATCATATTCTCATATCATCCTCTAAATTCACAAACCATCAATCTCATCGGCACAATAGTACCAAAAATAAGTAAGAACCATAGGATTTCAGTTTCATAAAAACAAGAAAACAAATAATCCCATCACATTTATCAACAAAAACAGCTTAGCCAATTTTCATCACTTAATAAAAATAATTCACAACAATCACAAAAATCTAGCAACACTAGTTTAGCCAAATATCAAACACAAGAAATCAATAAGTTCACATCTTTCACAAGTCTTTACCTATTAACAATAGCTTTTAGACCTTATTAACAGATACCAACTAAATTTTCCTAGATATTTATTCAAAATTATTAAGATACCAATTGAAATTTTGTAGATATCAATTGGATTCATTCTAGTAGTCCAAGTTTATGACGACCCTATGGAGAGGAAAAAAATGAAAAATGACTTTAACATACATCATAGCCTTACGAAGATTGGATGTGGGGCCCAACACACCAATCTACAGAACTCTACTTGACATTGCTCTTATTAAAGATACCCATTGGAATCACCAGATACCAATTAAATTCAAGTAATAGCTTGTAAGAAAGAAGAAATTGAATTTTTCTAGTGTACTATAGCCTCTCAAAGAAAAATATAGACGTCTCCATACCGTTCCGCAAAACTCTTCTAGACATGTTCTTGTATGAAGAGATCGATAAATCTAGGTCTCCGATACCAACTTTGTCACAACCCAAATGGCCATGAGTGGCACCCACACTAATCTTCCTGTGGGAGAACCATCTAAACAAAACCATTACCCAAACACTTGTCAATATTAAGATGATGATATCATAAAATTAACATAATAATAATAATTTAGGATTAATCGTTATTAATGCAGAATTCATATAAAATAAAAATCCCCAAGACCCAAAAGACACCATACAAAAACTACTAACAAAGATCATATCTAAAGTGATATCCAAAAATAAAGTAAATAAAGAATTTTTCATTGCCAGAAAGATGGACAAGAACAAATAAGATGACCTGTGGCAGCCCGGAGACAGAGTGCTCACTCTTGGATCAAGATCTGCTATCAAACTCTAGATGTGAGGTCATGTTTGAGCCCAGAACACTTTTTACACTCAACAAAAGAAGAGTACAGGGTAGTATCAGTACAAACCACTATGTACTGGTAGGTATCATAGGTCAACTCAATTTAATAGCATGTAAACAATATAATCAAATAACAAGTAGACAGGCATCGTCACATATTAAATATTCAATGAATCAAAAATACAGCAACAACAGGTCAAACAGTGCATACAAACAAGACACATAACCATCAAGAATATCAACCATAAACACCCACAGAATCAACACAAATATGTACACACATGCTATGGGGCTTATTTTTTTTCCAAATACTAATGAGAGAAATCTATGTTCATGTACATATACATATCCGTTCCGGCGTGGTACCCGATCTAACATAAATATAAATGTACTGGCGTGGCACCAGATCCAACATAAATATCAAGTACCGGTGTGGTACCGGATCCAATATAAATGTAAACATACCAGAATGGTACCCGATCCAACATAAATGCAAAAATACCGGCGTGGTACACGAGCCAATATAAATGTAAATGTACCGGCGTGGTACCCGATCCAATATAAATATAAACGTACCGGCATGGTACCCGATCCAACATAAATGTAAACATACCGGCATGGTACCCGATCTAACATAAATATAAATGTATTGGTATGGCACCCGATCCAACATAAATGTAAACGTACCGTCATGGTATCCGATCCAACATAAATGTAAACATACCGGTGCGGTACCCGATCCAACAAAAATAAAAATAAGCATTATCAATATCAATTTACACAACCTCACAACATACAACACAATGTACCAAGATTACAAGTACATTTAAAGTCATGGGACAATTCCATCAAGTAAATATTCAATAAACCTTTATAGACGAATCAACAATTCAAACATCAACAATTTAAAGAATGTCCGATACCAATCCTCAAGTATCCAATTTGGGATCATACACACAATTAAGTCAAGTCTAAACTCCAATCATACGGCAACCTACCTCCACCGAAGAATCCAAATGCATGCTCATTTGTAACGGTCTTGCCCTTTCCTAAGGTCTCCAAATGATTAAAATTTGTTCAAAAATATAATTCCTATAGGAGTACGAATCTAACAAAACTCCTACTATTATGATTATTTTAATTTAATTATGGTTTACTTTAAAATTGAAGTGAACCATTGAAACAGTGGCTGCGCAAAGACCCAATTAAAGTCACTGCCACCCAACTTTCTTTCATAACATCTTTTCATTCTTTTTCATTACCAAGGAAAATTCTCCTCAACAGTAATGCCTTGATTATTCATTATAAGATAAATAACTCCAAGCATCAAACAATTATACAACATAGCGGTACTGTAGTTCGTTCACATAATCTATAACAGATAATTAACATTCACCCTCCGTAGTGCCAGTTGATGCCAATTGTTTATACTTTGTCATGTTAAGCTAATAAAGGACCACTGTGAAACAAGATTTCTAGAATATAATAACTTCAATATCTAATACATGCCTAATCTCTACACACTAATTTGACAACATTATAATAATTACAGTCTTTTCCACTAATTTAACCTAACCTTAACAAAAGAGAACTAACTAAGAACCTTCGTACTACTACCACTTCTTTACCTAACTCCACCACCACTTTATTATTCAAATAATTCCTTAATCATTCTTGTCCCGTCACACATATACCAAATAATGACGACAACTCAGGCTATAGAAATTCATGTCAAATGATTCATACATATATCTTAGCATTGAATGGATCATTTAACATTGACACTCACCTATAATTCTCAATTGTGGTTGACACGTGAATGCTGCACCACTTTACTTCCTCAAAGAATTCTCCTTTGTTTCTACCGTTGATGTGTTCTAGGGGTTAACTCGTGAACGCTGCACCACTCAACACTTTAGTAATTCCTCAAGAATCGGTACTATCCATTTTGTGAGTCATCATTAACGTACATAAAATACATGTAGAGCTAAAATATGGTTGTTGAAAAGATTTTGGAACTAATCGGAAGGGTCGCTACATAAGATACCAATTAAACAACCATTCATCCCTAAATGGGAAAATACAAGACCAGAAAGGAAAATAAGACATTAACTGAATTTCCAAAAAGATATGGTTACTTGCTACGCATGTCCGCTTCAGTCTCCCCAGTGGCCTCCTCAATATGACGATTCTTCTGCTAGACATTCACAGATACAATATCCTTAGTCTTCAATTTACAAACAACTAGTATCTAGCATAGCCTATGCATACCCCCACTGCCCCATTCTGGAAAGATTCAATCAGAATACAACAACGCAAGACATATTCTTCACCCATATATATGCAACCGTCGTATACCGGATGATAGATATAAGTGTATACTGGTGATAGGTGATAGGCATCCAGGAATGAATGTAAAGCAACAAGTTAATACGACGGCTCATCATAGCTCTCCTCATTATGACCATAATCATCGTAATCAACCTCCCGCCTTGCTAGGTATGAACACATCATCAATAGCTTCCTCCGACCTTATCGGGTATCAATATCATCACAATAGTCGAATAACATACACTAAAATACTCATAAGTATAATCATATCACCATTGAATATATATCTAGTTAATACTTTCTAAGTACTAGTTATTAGCTGACCAACACTTATTATAATAGGATCACTAGTTCGCTAGTCATCACATAACCTCTAGTTATTAGCCTAACCATTATCCGTCACACAATCCTTATTCATGGAATAGCAACTAACCACTATTTATTTAATAGCCAATATTTAACAACTAGTCAAGGTTCATCACTAGACAAAAATTGTCATTAATACACCTTTCATTATTATCAACTAATTATCCAACATCCGTAAATCATTACTAGACAACACATTACTACTTGTAACCTAACCATCATTTATTAGCTGATACCATTCATTATTTAACCATTGTTTACCAACTAATCCTTGCTTAACTATTCATTAGTTAACTATTTTGAAACTATTCAATAAATCCATATGCAATATACTGCATCTTCTTTCATCCCATATTGGAGACGTGTATATACAAACATATATGTATTCATAAACTGAAATCATTTCTTTTACACTGATAAACACTCTTCGGATATTCATTCATTGTCATAACACAACCCTTGACTGATTAATTCATCCGAAATAGTCACAATATCATAATCTCGGCCATAGGGCAATATACATATCTATAACTCATATCAAATAATCATATTTATAAGTCGTAGCATATCTCTAATCATCTCACATATAGGAGGTATCTCACATATTAGGGGCATAATATAGATAAATATGTAATTGTTTGTAGAATATCTTATATCGATAGATCATACATCATGACTACGAGAAATATCACCTCTCTAGGTTAATTTTCTTATATAAGAGGAAATAGCATTTATAAATGCCCAATATCTCTTCCATAGGAAGTATCATAAATATAACTCAAAAGCCACAATCTAGAAACATCAATACAAGTTACAAAGTTACAAAGTAACCTTATTCTAAGATTTACTAGACTCATTTTTGCCTAACATTCACAACTTATTCTACAAGGCTTAACTCAAATTAAGGCCTAAGTGGTCAAGACGATCCCATTTCTAATCCTCAATTTTCATAAATAGGCACACTATACCTCAAACAAGTCTAAGGTATCTCATTCGTCTTCTAAATGTCAAGTAAGCCACATTCACGCCTAAGATAGCAACTTCGACTAGAAATATGGTACTCAAGTCACATTACCCAACTTTTGGTTTCAAGACTACCACACTAGCCCAATAAGGCTAAACATACAAATCATGCTTCAAATACTAAAACAATATCCCAAGCATAGGTTTTACATCATAGACATGCTACAAATAATCTAAACTAGAGAGGGAAAGCAATAGGATTCAAAAGGGTTATAAACATGCATTTTATGGGTCCCACAAAATAAAAGCCTACAACACATTATCCTCCACAACTTTGTTAATATCCATTAAATCATCATACCTTAGACACTCAACAAGAAATATCCACCAAGTATTACTCAAGGAAAAGATCAACCATGACCTTTAATAATTCATTTATTCTCCCATTCAGGATCATCCATAATAATTTTATTAATGTAACTAAGCCATTTGATTTTTCATTGCCACTATCATGGAAATTAATATCATCTAATAGTGTCATATGTCAGTCAACTTTGTGGGACATACAAATGTATAATTCAGCCACGAGGTCAAGTCAATAATAATTTATTTTCTCAAAATTTTTCCTAATGCATAAATCCACAGCTACAACTTCTATCCTAACAATCACTAAATCAATATTTTTCAACGACAAATGCTTCATGGTGAAGACAAACCTCTCTTATATTACTAACACCAATATAAGATATACAGAGTCATTCTTATTTCTACCTAACAATATTTTTATTATGGACTTTACTTAACTCTTAATCACCTCAAGAGCGGTCCCCACACTACTAGTACATAAGCAAGAGCAAACAAAATAAATCGACTATAGGTCATTGAAAGTCTCATCACCAATATCATATTCCAGACAAGTCATCGATCAAATTCGGTAGGTATCAACAAGCTCTACTAGTTTTTATAACTTTTATTTAAAACTCATTATTTTATCAAGCATTAAGAATTCATTCACATAAGGAACTCAAATATAATGGCACTTAGCTAGTCCCCACAAGGAATCTTTTATAATTTCAATAATTGAATTGCACAAAATTTTAAATACGGTCTCAATTACCAGACCACACTAGAATCCCAAAATAATATCAAATAAGCGAACTACATAAGGATCCATAGAAAATATCATTAACACAAACCTCTCATTACCGAAAAAAATATATCACCTCGGTCTTTTATTCATGTCACTTTTTCACCATTTTTTTCTTAACATCATATTCTCATATCATCCTCTCAATGCTCAAACCATCAATCTCATCGGTACAATAGTACGAAAAACAAGTAAGCACCATAGGATTTCTAGTTTCATAAAAACAAGAAATCAAATAATCGTATGACATTTATCAACAAAACCTGCTTAGCAAATTTTCATCACTTAAAAAAATAATTCACACCAATCACAAAAATCTAGCAATATTAGTTTAGCCAAATATCAAACACAAGCAATCAATAAGTTCACATCTTTCACAAGTCTTTACCTTTTAACAATAACTTTTAGACCTTATTAATAGATACCAACTAAATTTTCTTAGATTTTTATTCAAAATTATTAAGATACCAATTGGAATTTTCTAGATATCAATTGGATGCAATCTAGTAGTCCAAGGTTAGGACAACCCGATGGAGAGGAAAAAATGAAAAATGACTTTAACATACATCATAGCCTTAAGAAGATTGGGTGTGGGGCCCTACACACAAATCTATGGAACTCTACTTGACATTGCTCTTATTAAAGATACCAATTGGAATCACCGGATACCAATTGAATTCAAGTAATAGCTTGTAAGGAAGAAGAAATTTAATTTTTCTAGTGTCCTATAGCCTCTAAAGGAAAAGTATAGAAGTCTCCATACCATTTCGCAAAGCACTACGAGACATGTTCTTGTACGAAGAGATCGATAAACCTAAGGCTGTGATACCAACTTTGCCACAACCTAAATGGCCATGAGTGGCACCCACACTAATCTTCCTGTGGGAAAACCATCTAAATCGAACCATTACCCAAACACTTGTCAATATTAAGATGATGAAATCATAAAATTAACATAATAATAATAATTTAGGATTAATCGTTATTAATGCGGAAGCCAAATAAAATATTTACTAAAATCCCCAAGATCCGAAAGACACCATACAAGAACTACTAACAAAGATCATATCTAAAGTGATATCAAAAAATAAAGTAAATAAAGAATGTTTCATTTCCCGAAAGATGGACAAGAACAAATAAGATGACCCGTGGCAGCCCGGAGATGGAGTACTCACTCTTGGATCAAGATCTGCTATCAAACTCTAGAGGTGAGGTGATGTCTGTAATACTTTTTACACTCAACAAAAAAAGAGTACAGGGTAGTATCAATAGAAACCACTATGTACTGGTAGGTATCATAGGACAACTCAATTTAATAGCATGTAATCGACATAAATCAAATAACAAGTAGACAGGCATCGTCACATAATAAATATTCAATGAATCAAAAATACTACAACAATAGGTAAAACAGTGCATACAAACCAGCCACATAACCTTCAAGAGTATCAACCAAACTATAAACATCAACATAATAAACACAAATATGTACTCACATGCTATGGGAGTTATTTTTGCCCAAATAGTCATGACCTGTGGGGAGCAATCTATGTTCATGTATCAAACCGACATGGTATCCGATCCAACCTATACATATCTCTACCGGCGTGGTACCCGATCCAACATAAATATAAATGTACCAGCGAGGCACCCGATCCAACATAAATATAAAGTACCGGTGTGGTACCAGATCCGACATAAATGTAAACATAGTGGCATGGTACCCTTCCTACATAAATGTAAGCATACCGACATGGTACACGATCCAACATAAATGCAAACGAACCGGCGTGGTACCTGATCCAACATAAATGTAAATGTACCATCATGGTACCCGATCCAACATAAATGTAAACGTAACGGCATGGTACCCGATCCAACATAAATGTAAATATACCAGTGCGGTAACTGATCCAACATAAATAAAAATAAGCATTATCAATATCAATTTACACAACCTCACAGCATACAACACAATGTACCAAGGCTACAAGTACACTTAAAGTCATGAGACAATTCCATCAAGTAAATTTTCAATAAACATTTGTACACGAATCAACAATTCAGACATCAACAATTTCAAGAATGTCCGAATACCAATCCTCAAGTATCCAATTTTGGATCATACACACAATTAAGTTGAGTCTAAACTGCAATTAAACCGTAACCTACCTCCACCGAAGAATCCAATTGCAAGCTCATTTATAAGGGTCTTGCCCTTCCGTAATGTCTGCAAATGATTAAAATTTGTTCAAAAATATAATCGCTATAATTGTACGAATCTAAAAAAAAACCTTACTATTATGATTATTTTAATTTCATTAGGGATTACTTTAAAATTGATGTGAACCATTGAAAAAGTGGTTGCGCAAACACCCAATGAAAGTCACTGCCACCCAACTTTCTTTCATAACATCTTTTCTTCTTTTGTCATTAACAATGAAAATTCTCCTCAACACTAATTCCTTGTATATTCATTATAAGATAAATAACTCCAATTATACACCATAGTGGTACTGTTGGTCGTTCACATAATCTATATTAGACAATTAACATTCACCCTCTGTAGTAGTGCCAGTTGATGCCAATTCTTTATACTTTGTCATGTTAAGCTAATACAGGACCATTGTGAAATAAGATTTATAGAATATAACAACTTCAATATCTAATACATGCCGAATCTCTACACACTAATTTGACCACATTATAATAATTATAGTCTTTTCCACTAACTTAACCTAACCTTAACAAAAGAGAACTAACTAACAACTGTCGTACTACTACTACTACTTCACTTACCTCCACCACCACTTTATTATTCCAACAATTCCTTGATCATCCTTGTCATCTTTCTTGTCCCATCACACACATACCAAATAACGACGAAAACATAGGCTATAGCAATTTATGTCAAATGATGCATACGCATATCTTAAGATTGAATGGATGAATGAGCACTGACACACTCACCTGTAATTGTCAATTGTGGTTGACACGTGAACGCTACACCACTCTACTTCCTTGAAGAATTGTTTCTCCTGTTGATGTGTTCTAGGGGTTAAGCTATCAATTTTCAATTAACTTTAAAGTAGCCATGTTATATAGGTGATGGGGTAGTTTATGAGTTTGCTAATTTGGTATAGTTACCCCCTAATTTAATTAATTGTGTAAAATTATTTAACACTTTTGTAATTCCTCAAGAATCGGTACTATCCTTTTGATAAGTCATCATTCAAGTACATAAAATACAGGAAGAGCTAAAATAAGGTAGATGAAAAGATTTTACAACCGATCGGAAGGGTCGTTACACTAACTAATCCACTTGTCGTTGTCTTGGTCAACAAACCATTCTGAAGCTAGGCCTAAAGAGTCTAACCAAAATAAGCCATAAGCAATTATCACTTCTCTCCAGTGCCTCTTAATTGGTTATAATAACGCCTCAAATATGCCATTGTGTCACCATGTCCATCATACTTCTCAAACTTCGGCATTTTAAAACCAAGAGGGATATGAACACTTGGAAACACAAACAGGTCTTTATATGAGACACTTTTGTAGCTCGCAATTCCTTTCAAATTTTTCATAGAAAGTTCAAAAATTCTCAATTTTTTGGTCATTTCCTCTTGTTCTTCTATCATTACAAGCTTCTCAGTGTTAAGAGGAAATTCAGGTAGCTGGGCAAAGCCATAAGGACCAGTTGTCTTAAATGTGGGCATGAGAGGATAATGCTGATCACTAGAAATATTCAGTAGAGGCTCACTTATAGAGTGAGGAATCATAACTAATGGTTGAACTTGAAAAGTAGGAGCTCCAGATGGGAGTGGTGCTACAAAAGCATGAATTACAGGTGGAGCCGAGATGTGGTAGTTTTGTATTGAGAAGTTAGAAAATGAATATTGGAAGTATTTGGATAGTGTTTCCCTGAAGTAGACCCTGATGCATGTTGTGGCATGTCAAGCAAAATAAAAAATTTTACATGTGACATGGGATACAAACTAGAAAGATATTCCAAATTATCGGCGGGAAATGGAGGAGGTGGCAACCCATTAACCTAAGCTCGATGTATTTCTATCATTTGTTGCCTTAATTTTCAAATTCTCTATATTAGCTCTTAAATTCTCATTCCCCGAACTCCCTATCTAATTAGTGACAACAACCTTGGTATCCTTGTTGGCCATAACTTTGTCTAATATTTGGTGCAATATAGAGGACCAACCAAAATACCATAAACAACCCACCTTAAACTAACTGAACAAGAGATAACAAATGTGTTAGAGTTAAACACTTCCTCAAAATCTTTTCTTTTCTTTTCTTTGGAAAAGAATGCTGAACCCGAGAAGGGCGCCTATGTATCTCACTCTCTCGAGAGGAAAATCAGGTGTGCATAGTTTGTGAAGTTTTGACACAACATGGCCGATCAAACTCTTTTTCTTTTTGTTTTTCTTGAAACCTTAAGAAGAAACAAAAATAGCAAATTGTCAAAATAATAGACGAAAATCTTTTTTTTATTTTTCAATTTTAGCATACCTATACAAAATGTAACCTACGATTATCAAAGAAATATCTTTTTGATTTTTTGAATTTGAATTTCATGAGAAAAATGAAACTTAAAACTATTAAAGCAAAATCTTTTTGTAGTTTTCTTTTAAAGATGTATATGAACACCTATTCGAAATGAAGAGTGAAAAAAATCTTTCTTATTTTTGTAAATAAGATCCCCGAACCCACAATAGGTTGCCTATGTATCTCACTCCCGAGAGCGAAGAATCAGGGGTACATAGTTTGTCCATATTAGACAATTAAGGATTAAAACAAACTAAGACTTGACTTGAGAGACAAAATTATAGACAGACGATGAAAGTAAAATATTTTTGGGGTTTTAATTAGACACTTCACAGAAAACTAACACCAACAACTATGAAAGAAAAACCTTTTTCATATTTTCGTTATATGAAATGTAAAAAGCTTCTATCGTTTTAAAAAATTTTAATTATTTTTTTATGAAAACTTCTATTAAGATTTTTTTTTTCAAATTTTCAAATCATGAATGCTTACTAAATAAGAAAAAGGGAAATTCTTTTTGATGTTTTTGTTTTTGCCAAAATGAGTACAAAAGGTAAAAAATCTATTTTGAATTTTTAGATGGTGAAAAAACAGAAGCCACAAAGAACTCTAATAAACTACAAAAATCTTTTTTTGACTGCCTTTTTTCTCTTTTTTTTCCTCGATTTCCCCTCTACACACCTTTTTTTAATTATAGCACATGCTTTTCCCAAATCAGTCTGACGAATGATACAATTAAACTTAAAAATACAATATTTAGTATGTAGGGATGCTTTAGAGGTCCTACAAAGGGATACGCGGGTCCTGCTAGGTCCCAATATGATGCAGATAAGCATGACCTAAAGATTGACCTGCGTTGGAGTCCACTAACGAGGATGTTCCGGGGAGCGTATGGTCGATAATAGCGTTGATTTCTTTCCACCTTTTCTGTACCAGACAATGGCTCCCACTAATAAAATAAGATTTCTTAATTTTTCAAAGAAGGCTTCAACTTGTCACGAAATATCTTAGTACTCTACTTATTTACTCAGATACGTTTTGTAACTTTGGCCCTCTGATTCAATGTTCATTCTTTAACTAGATTTTATGAGCTAGCTGAAAATTCCTCCAGTATGTCATATAACTAAAACCGACATAAAATATACTGTGTAAAGAAAACAAACAAACAACACATATTTAAAACACAAAGAGACAGGGACACTCCATTTTGTTGAAATAAATGATAGAAGGGTTTAAACATAAATGACAAAGAAACAAGAAAAGATTGATTCTGAACTACAACCCTAAGATAATTTGTAAAAATAGAAAGGAAAACAAAACAAACTACTAACAATCCTTCCTGGTAAGGTGAGTAGTGACTTCCTAATTACTGAGCTTGACTAGCCAATGAGTTACATATCATCATGACTAGAGCTTTCACCATTATCGATATTCTGCACCATAATCGATTTATCTTTGATCATCTTTCCTTTTTCCCTTTTCAAAGCACAACAATCTTCAATACTATGACCTCGAACATCAGAGTGATATGCACATCGTACATTAGGATCAAAACTTCTTAAATACAAGTTGGGAGTATACCCAAGGAGAGAAGTGATCATGCTCCACTATACTAATCTCTAGGACAAACTAGCATACGACTCTCCAATTGGTGTGAAGCTACCCCTCAACTTCTACATCATTTCATTGTTTGGATTGGACAAAAAATCTAGCCTAGAAGGGCTTTGGTGTGTTTATAGAGTTGGAGGATGACTCTACGGAGATAACACACACCATTATTGGTACGAAGGGGATTGAACATATGATTGTGCATTGTATACTGGATATGCAGGTGGGGGAATGAAGTCTAATGGAATATGGGAGTGATTTTGTTGATCTTGGGCATTATCTTAGGCTGGAGCCTGAGAGTGACGACGACGTGTTCTTCTTGACCATGCCTGCTGCCCGAACTATAATAGCAGATGTATTTTCGTCATTCTTCTTCTCTCAAAACTTCCCAAACCTTTTTAAATTGCTCGATAGTCACATTCAATGTTGCAAAACTCACAATACTTCTGGTCTTAATTCCATTCTCTATGATCTCCCCCATTTTGAGGACCTTAGTAAATGGCTTACCTAATGCAGGTAACAAGTGTTGATAATATATTTTATCCTGCACTTGAATAAACACCTCCACTATCTTACTTTCCTTCATTAGCAGTTTCACCCTAGCAGCTTCTTCACGCCTTCTAATCGCATAGTCTTTAAAACTTTCAGTACTTTTTTTAAGATGAGTTAGGGATTTCTCGTCAGGAATCAACTCCACATTGTATTGGAAGTTTTTTCGAATTCATTAACTAGGTCATCCTATCTAATCCACTTATCGATGTCTTGGTCAACAAACCATTTCAAAGCTAGGCCTAAAAGACTCTCACTAAAATAAGCCATGAACAATTACTCCTTCTCTCCAGTGCCCCTTAATTGGTTACAATAACGCCTCAAATGTGCCATTGGGTCACCATGTCTGTCATACTTCACAAACTTCGGCATTTTAAAACAAAGAGGGATATGACCACTTTGAAATATCACACCCCTTTTTAACTCCAAAAAAAAAATTAGATTTTTAAGTTTTGAAAAGGTTTTATCATTAAAGTGACAAAAAAAAAATTTGTTTCGAAAAGGATTATTTATATTAAAAATCTGAGTCACCACTTGGTATAAAAACTATTTTTAACTCTTTTAAACTGATCCGCAAACAGAGGTAGAACCCACGGTCTCTTGGTGGAGCAATATCGGCTAATTTGACACTACGTAGGTATAAACCGCACTAAACATACAAAGCAATCAATCAAACAAACAAACAAAAAACAATCCAAAATTTAGTTTCCCGTCCAGTTATGGAGTCCAAAATAAAAAATGCAAAAACCTAAACCTATGCTAGCCTACACTAGTCCTATACTACAATCCAATGCTTTACGCGATGCCTCGGTCCTTCATCACAGACGTCCTCCGAGTACATAATACGTCTGGGCATTCCTCGGTAAATAAATATATGAAACCTTGAGGCATTCCCCAGCCAAATGAATACATCAAAATTAATTAAGCTAACTAAAAAAAAGCACATTCAAAACACACATTTAAACATTCAAAACCATTCATTTAACACATCACTCCAAAATTTTACCAACATAATATTTATTCCAAATTAAGAAAAACTACAACAAACCAATATTAATCTAAATTCACCATATTCATCAATTTCTCAATTCCACCCCAAATTTCTTCTCAAAACAATTAATCAATTCTTCAACTACCAAATCCAACATCAACCATGTACACACAACAAAGATTTAAACATGCTAAAGAAAAAAGTTATTCACACCCATAACAAATAACTAAAATTCGAAATAGACTAGAGAATGAGATAAGAAATTGACCTCGATGTCGATTTTAATCAATTGTTATTCGATTAAACAAGATGAAATCCACATCTGGAACCTCAAACCAAACGTCAACGTCGAACACCTAATTAGTATAGATAAATTCACCTCAAACAGATTTGATATCCAAGGAAACTCTCGAAATAAAAGACTACAGCCCGATATGAAAAAACAATGACAAAATCTAGTATAAATGGATTAAAAGAGAAAAACTGAAGGTCAAACCGCACAATCAAAGACCCAATTGATGCAAGAATAGAATCGCCAAAAAATTACGCACCCAAATCCAATTTCAAGCAGAATTGACCCCGTTTCATCCGCTTCCGATGGATTTCAACGAATAAATACCGGAACTGGTCAATTTCTATCAATTTGGGGGCTATTTTTGGTAAATCCCACCGTACATGGCCAGTACAAACCTAAGATGGGGTTTTCCTTCACCCGACCAGTTTTTGCCTAATCCTTGGCAAGATCTGGTTGTCGAAATGAGCTCGAGCTCAAGTGTCTCTCTCCCTCACTCTCTACTATACTCTCTCTCAAGCTCCATCTCTTTTCTCTCAATCACTCCCTCTCTCGATCAGATATCTGCATATTAGTGTGTGAACTATGATAGTGAAAAAGTTGTGAGGTGCATGTTTTTCTCTCAATCCAGTGTATGAGAAGAGAAAAGAAATGTATATTGTCACGACCCGAGCCTAGGCCCTACCCGTGATGAGCATCCCAAACCATGAAGGCCCGAAACACCCATTCTTTATCTGGTTATCATGCAGAACATTCATAATCATAATAAAATGCAGAATTGAAACTGAGTTCTGCAATATTTCTGAAAAATAATATCTGCCGTCAGTCTGTGAAATCTCTACTAAGAACACAAACATCTGTCTGAAAAGAAACTGGGACAAGGCCCCCAGTAAACCAAAAACATAATAAATAAGATACTGTCTAACATAATTAGTCCTTCCGAATAATAGAAGGCTCACCCCTGTGAGATCAAGTCAGCAAACCCGAGAATGTCTACTGAGTAGCTGGACCCCTAGACTGTGCCTCAGAACCTGGAAGGAGGGGGGTCAGCAAAAAAGTACTGGCACGTGAAGCAATCCAAAAATAGTATAATGGAACATACATATATATATATATATACATATTAAGTGAAATCAATTTTTCATTAAGACATCATGTATATAACTGTTTCTGAAAAATACATGGGCACTTTCTAAAAACATGTAACCTGTCTGTTCATTTCAAATCATGATTTGTGTTTTACTTCTGAGTTAGGTGGTATTCTCCTACAATTCTGATATTCCACGGTCTGTATGGAATCCGCCGTTGACTCAACGGGGAATCCCCCAACCCAAGTGTGCCGCAAGGGTTGGAGTGTTTGAGTCTGATACGCCACAGGACATTTAAGTCAGGGCATAATAGTATACTTAGGTCGGCAAACCACGGTTTTAGACAATCAGTCGCTTGAACTCAATCCCTCTTCGGCGAACCATCTAACATCTCTGTATGCCCATTTTTAACCTTTTCTGTACATGCAACATTCTGAATGTCTAAAATCATGAAAGTCTGAAATGTCTGTTAGTCTGAGTCTGATATGGCATTAGTCTGAATTGGTATCGTCATACCAAGACATTGCAAGTCATGATTTTTCTGATCCATAATGTATTAAGCAAGAGATTTCATTCAAAACATAGTTTAGACCACCAAAACATGTAACCGATGTAAATGATTTCATATTCCAAAACATAAAGTTCAATTCATGCAGAAATTTCATCAAACACTTGGTGGTCAAATGTCTTTAGCAAGTTCAAGTATTCAAAATTGAAACACATTCATTCATATATGTATATAAACTGTCAAATCACTTTGGAGATGGTCAAAAGACCAAAACAATGATGTTAAAACATCTTATACATAAATATATATACATAATTTAAAACCCCATTCTAAAACATGATTTTTCTATGCCCATGAGAATTTGGTAAAAACCCCGCGTACCTTGTTTTCCATGAATTTTGGGTGTCTATCAAAGCCTACATCGAGAGGATTCCAGATCTGTAATTTGTTTCACGAACCCGCGGTTAAATATTGAGTTGCTTGGGTTTTAATGTTGAAACCCTAGGGAGAGTTCTTGAGTAAATTTGAAGAATATAATAATATTTTGGCTCTTTAGGGATTTAATCCCGTGTTTAAGTTGATAGGAGAATGAGTATTTACGGAAATGCCATAAAAAATATGGATGGACTGAACATTTTGGCCGGGCGCGATCCAGCAGGCGGCGCGGGCTAATCGCGCATTGCCACTGGATCGAAATCCAAATGAGGCCTTAGGCTCGTCCAAAAATTCTGAATTTTCTCCGAGACATACTACAACCTTGCCCCATTGTAACGCAACAAAAAAATGTAAAAATGAAGGTTGAGAAGGTCGAGAAGTTGTATCCCGAAGGTTGCCAGCTAAGAATGAGTCTAAATCATTTCAACACTTAGAAGAATTTACAGCTTAAGTCTAAAGCTTAGAAATTACAGTCTAATACATGCATGACTTTTACGGGGTGTTACATTATCCCCCCCTTGGGATCATTCGTCCCCGAATGATGACGCGGAAATAGTCACACACGATTTCAAGTAGATTCATACATAGAAGGAAACATAAAGCAAGAATTGTACCCTCCAATTCGTTATTTGCTGGTTCAAATAGGCTTGGGTATCTCACTTTCATGTCATGCTCCGACTCCTAAGTTGCTTCTTCAACTTTCTGATTTCGCCGTAACTCTTTAACTGAGACTATCTCTTTACTCCTTAATTTTCTCACTTATCAATCTAGGATTTCCACGGGCTCTTCCTCATGAGACAAGGAATTGCCCACCTTGATATCATCAATGGGAACCACCAAAGAGTGATCTCCGATGCACTTCTTCAACATGGATTTGTGGAATACTAGATGAACAGAACCCAAACTTGCTGGCAATTCTAATTCCTACGCAACTCCACCTATTCTTCTTAAAATCTGATACGGGCCTATATAGCGAGGACTTAGCTTACCCCTCTTCATGAAACACATAACTCCCTTCATGGGAGAAACTTTGAGAAAAACCCAATCTCCAATCTCAAACTCTAACTCTCTACTTTTGACGTCGGCATAGGATTTTTGATGACTCTGAGCTGTCTTAAGTCGTTCCCTAATGATTTTCACATCCTCCATTACCTGATGAACAAGATCAGGCCCATACATCTGCATCTCACCTACTTCATACCTGCCTATTGGAGACTTATATCTCCTACCATACAATGCCTCAAAAGGTGCCATCTTAATACTACAGTGGAAACTGTTGTTATAGGCAAACCCTATCAGTGGCAAGTGATCAACCCAACAACCTTTAAAGTCAATCACACAGGCCCTCAACATGTCCTCCAAGGTATGGATGGTGCGTTCAGCTTGCCCATAAGTCTGAGGGTAGAGTGCTGTACTTAAGTTCACCTGGGTACCTAAGCCTTTCTGAAACGATCTCCAAAACTCAGAAGAAAACTTCATACCTCGGTCGGATATAACGGAGACAGGCGCTCCATGCAAACGAACAATTTCTGTAATGAACAACTTAGCATAATCTTCCGCCGAATAGTTAGTCCTGACAGGCAGAAAGTGAGCTGACTTGGTCAGCCTATCTAGAATCACCCATATAGAGTCATACTGATTTCGGGACTTCGGAAGTCCTGTAATAAAGTCCATATTGATCATTTCCCACTTCCATAAGGGCAACGCTATTTCTTGGGAAGTACCTCCTGGCCTCAAATGTTATACTTTCACTTGTTGGCAATTCAAGCACTTAGAAACAAAGTTAGCCACATCTCGCTTCATATTATTCCACCAAAACATAGATTTCAAATCATGGTACATCTTAGTAGAACTAGGATGAACAACATACCTCTAGGTGTGAGCTTCATCAAGTATTCTTTCTCGAAGCCCGTTGACATTCGGAATACATAATCTACCCTGAAACCTCAGAATGCCATCACCACCAATTTTAAAAGACATCACCTTCTGTTGACCCATATCTTTCTTGATTTGCATCAAGATTGAATCTTCAACCTGCTTCTCCTTCACTTCTGCACAAAGGGATGACTTAGCTAACTCATGAACAATCACCCTTCTGTCTTCGGGATCTAACAGTAGCACTCCCAGATTCGCAAGACAGTGAATATCCTTAACCATCTCTTTCTTTTCTTATTCTACATGAGAAAGGTTCCCCATAGACAACCTTCTGAGGGCGTTGGCTACAACATTTGCCTTGCCTAGATGGTAATGCAGGCTCATATCATAGTCTTTCAGAAGTTCCAACCACCGCCTCTGCCTGAGATTCAATTCTTTGTACTAGAAAACATACTGCAGACTCTTGTGATCACTGAAGATATCAACATGAACACCATACAAGTTGTGCCGCCAAATCTTAAGGGCAAGACCACAGTCGGTAACTCCAAATCATGAGTAGGTTAGTTCCGCTCGTGCACCTTCAACTGCCTAGATGCATAAGCTACCACCTTACTTTGTTGCATCAAAATGCAGACAAGTCCCACACGAGACGCATCACAGTAAACCACAAAACCATCAACACCCTCAGGAAGAATCAAAACAGGTGCAGTGGTCAGTATGTCTTTCAACTTCTCAAAACTATTTTCACATAAATCAGACGACACAAACTTTGCCTTTTTTGAGTCAGTATAGTGAGTGAGGCCGCTATGGATGAAAAACTCTCTACGAAGCTTCTGTAATAACCTTCCAAACCCAAGAAGCTCCGAATATTAGTTAGAGTTGTGGTTCTGGGAAATTTTCTCACTGTATTAACTTTCTGGGGGTCCACTCTAATGCTGTCACTGGACAAAATATGCCCTAAGAAGGCAATAGCATCTAACCAGAACTCACACTTGGAAAATTTGGCATACAACCGATGATCCTTAAGGGTCTAAAGAATGATTCGGAGGTGATCGGCATGATCCTCCTTACTCTTAGAATAAATCAGAATATTATCAATAAATAAAATGACAAACGAGTCAAGAAACTAACGGAAAACTCTTTTATAAGATCCATGAAGGCTGCAGGGGCATTAGTTAACCCGAAGGACATGACAAGAAACTCATAGTGACCATATAGGGTTCGGAAAGCTGTTTTGGGAATGTCTGATTCCCTAACTTTCAACTGATGATAGCCCGAACGAAGGTCTATTTTTGAAAAACATCTAGCACCCTGAAGCTGGTCAAAAAGATCATCAATCCTATAAAGAGGATATTTGTTTTTAATTGTGACCTTATCCAACTGACGATAATCTATGCACATACGAAGGGAACCGTCTTTCTTACGCACAAAAAGTACAGGTGAACCCCAAGTAGATACACTGGGGTGTATAAATCCCTTATCTAAGAGGTCTGCTAGCTGCTCTTTCAACTCTTTTAGCTCTGCGGGAGCCATTTTATATGGCAAAATAGAAATGGGATGGGTATCTGGCGACATATCAATACCAAACTCTATCTCCCTATCAGGGGGTATCCCAGGGAGATCTTCGAGAAAGGCTTCTAGAAATTCATTCACCACAGGGATAGACTGAAGGGGAGGATTTTCAACTTTAGAGTCCTTGACTCGAATAAGGTGATACAAGCAACCCTTAGAAATGAGTGTTCGGGCTCTGAGATAAGATATAAAGTGCCCTTTTGGGTGCTAAAGAATGTCCCTCCCATTCTATTATTGGTTTATTTGGGAAAGAAAAGGTAAATCTATGGGTCCTACAATACAATATGGCATAGCATGAATGGAGCCAATCCATCCCTAAGATAGCATCAAATGCAACCATGTCCAACTCTATAACGGTCTTCGCCGTATCCCGACTACCAACAGTCACCACACAACCCCTATATACCCTTCTAGCAACAACAAAATCCCCCACTAGGGTAGAAACAGAAAAGGGTTCAGAAATCACACTGGGCTCAAACCCGAAACCAACAGCCACATAAGGGGTCACATAGGATAAGGTATATCTGGGATTCAGTAACACACAGACATCACGGGAAAAGATTTTTAACGTACCGATAACAATATCTGGGGAAGCCTCCGCCTCCTGGCAGTTGGTCAAGGCATATAACCGGTTGCGAGTGTTCCTGGCAGCTGATGTGGCACCCTTCTGAGATGGGGGTAGCGCTGTGGAATTGCCCTAAAACTTCGTACCACCAGCACTCCTCCTAGCAGATGGACAGTCCCTTTGAAAGTGGCCTGACTGACCACATGAATAACATACAAGTATGCCCAACTGACATTTCCCCAGATGATTCCTACCACATTTTCACATCGCGGGTAAGTGCGATGCTGCTGAGCCATACTACCCTGCGACTGAGTATCTGGTTCTCTAGATCCATAAGGAGTCTGAAAGATCTGAGTCTGTCTGTATGCAGGGGGTCTGGGCGCTGAGGCTCTGGCTGCTGACTGTGTATTATTCTAAAACCTCGTCTTCTTCGACCACCTATTTCCCCAATTACCACTCTGCAGCTGACTCTGGTGCTGGTCTACAGATTTGACTCTCTTGGCCTGTCTGTCCTTCTTTCTAGATTCAGTGATCTTTCTCTTCTTTTCTTTCACCTGCTTTATGTTGACTGTCAGTCTAGAAAAGTCTAATTCCCTATTCAACATTGCTCCCTGGCACTTAAGTATAAGGTTATCAGCAAGGCCGGATGCAAATTTCCTCATCCGGGCTCTCATATTGCTAGTCAATTCTGGTGCATAGTGGGCAAGTTGATTAAACTTCAAAGTGTACTCCTGTACACTCATACTGCCCTGCTTCAGATTCATGAACTATTCTGATTTGGCCTCCCTCACTCCAGAGGAAAGAATCTGTCAAGGCAAGCTTCTACAAACTCACCCCAAACTGTAGGCTCAGCACTCACACCTTTTGCATCTTCCCAGTTTGTATACCACTAATTTGTAACATCCTTAAGCTAATAAGTTGCCAATTCCACTCCTTCAATCTCATCTACATGCATTACCTTAAAGATCTTCTCCATCTCATCCACGAACTCCTGTGGATCTTCCTCCACCTTAGTACCATTGAACTTAGGTGGATTCATCTTCATGAAATGCCCAAATCTAGTTTCCTCAGACGTAACGGATGCAGACCCAACATCTTTCGATCGTTAAGCCTGGTTAGCTACCAGCTGTATCAGCATATGGATAGACCATCTGAACTCTGCATTTGATATATCTCTTTAAGCAGTTGGTGGACGGTTGACATTAGTCTGTGTAGTCCGAGGTAAACTGGTTGGGACTGGAGGGCCTCCTGGAGTAGGGATAGGTTCTGGCGTGGAAGCTCTATTACGGGTCCGCATCCCATGGGTGGCACAGAATACATCTGCCTGAGCACTCTGATCGACGTTTCAATGGAGAGGCATAGTCGTGTTTCTGAAATACAAGAGATCATTGATTAGGGGACAATTTAGACTCTGAAGCACGAACTAAATCACAAAGAAGGGAAACATTCCTAAACGCCTAGTAGCCTCTTTTTTATAAGTGTGGCGCGCTACACACCCATAGATAGAACTCTACTCGACGCGATTTTACAAACATCCTGCGACCATGAACCGTGCTTTGATACCAAGTTTGACACGACCCGAGCCTAGGCCCTAGTCGTGACGAGCATCCCCACCATGAAGGCCCGGAACACCCATTCTCTATCTGGTTATCATGCACAACATTCGTAATCATAATAAAATACAGAATTGAAACTGAGTACGGAAAACATGGTGAAGTTCTACAACATTTCTGAATAATACTATCTGACGTCAGTCTGCGAAATCTCTACTAAGAACACAAATATCTGTCTGAAAAGAAACTGGGACAAGGCCCCCAGTAAACCAAAAACATAATAAATAAGATAATGTTTGACATAATTAGGCCTTCCAAATAATAGAAGGCTCACCCCTATGAGATCAACTCTGCTAACCCGAGAATGTCTACTGAGTAGCTGGACCCCTAGACTGTGCCTCAGAACCTGGAAGGAGGGGGGATCAACACAAAAGTACTAGGCACGCGAAGCAATCCAAAAACAGTATAATGGAACAACACACACACACACATATATATATATATATATACATATTAAGTGAAAGCAATTTTTCATTAAGACATCATGTATAAAACTCTTCCTGAAAAATACATGGGCACTTTCTAAAAACATGTAACTTGTCTGTTCATTTCAAATCATGATCTGTGTTTTACTTCTTAGTAAGGTGGTATTACCCTACAAGTCTGATATTCCACGGGCTGTATGGAATCCATCATTGACTTGGTGGGGAAGCCCCCAACCCAAGTATGCCGCAAGGGTTGGATTGTCTGAGTCTGATACGCCACATGACATTTAAGTTAGCACATAATAGTATACCCGGGTCGGCAAACCACGGTTTTAGACAATGAATCTCTTGAACTCAAGCCCTCTTCGGGGAACCACCTAACATCTTTGTATGCCCATTTTTAACCTTTTCTGTACATGCAACATTCTGAATATCTAAAATCATGAAAGTCTGAAATGTCTGTTAGTCTGAGTCTGATATGGCATTAGTCTGAATTGGTATTGTCATACCAAGACATTGAATGTCATGATTTTTTTCTGAGCCATAATGTATTAAGAAAGAGCTTTCATTCAAAACATAGTTTAGACCACCAAAACATGTAACCGATGTAAAGGATTTCATGTTTCAAAACTTAAAGTTCAATTCATGCAGAAATTTCATCAAACACCTCGTGGTCAAATGTCTTTAGCAAGTTCATGTATTCAAAAGTGAAACACATTCATTCATATATGTATATAAAGTGTCAAATCTTCGGAGATTGTGAAAAGACCAAAAAAATGATGTTAAAAAATCTTATACATAAATATATATACATAATTTAAAATTCCATTCTAAAACATGATTTTTCTATGCGCATGAGAATTTGGGAAAAACCCCCGCGTACCTTGTTCTCCACGAATTTCAGGTGTCTATTGAAGCCTACGTCAAGAGGATTCCAAATTTGTAATTTGCTTCATGAACCCGCGGTTAAATCTTGAGTTGCTTGGGTTTTAAGGTTGAAACCCTAGGGAGAGTTCTTGAGCAAATCTGAAGAATATAATAATATTTTTGCTCTTTAGGGATTTAATCCCGTGTTTAAGTTGATAATAGAATGAGTATTTATGGAAATGCCATTCAAAATCCGGATGGACTGAACATTTTGGCCGGGCGCGATCCAGCAGGCAGGCGCGGGCTAATCGCGCGCTGCCACTGGATCGAAATCCAAATGAGGCCTTAGGCTCATCCAAAAATTATGAATTTTCTCTGAGACATACTACAACCTTGCCCCATCGTAATGCAACTAAAAAATCCAAAAATGAAGGTTGAGAAGGTCGAGAAGTTGTATCCCGAAGGTTGCCAGCTAAGAATGAGTTTAAGTCATTTAAACACTTAGAAGAATTTAAAACTTAAGTCTAAAGCTCAGAAATTACAGTCTAATACATGCATGACTTTTACGGGACGTTACATATATGTACTATTGTGTATCTGTGAATTGTCCGTGAATGAAATTCTAGTGTGTGGGAAGTCTGTGATGGTGTATGTGTATGTTTATTACTATCCCCTTTTGTGAGGAAAAGTGTGTATCTGTTCCTTTTGGTGTGAGAGTGTTTTATTTTTCTCCAAGATAACACCGTCTAAAATAAATGTAGAAGGAGGGGTTATGGTCACGAGGGAGTGGGTAGGGGTAGTGAGGATAAGATTTGTTAGGATAAGGTTAGGGATTTAATTTGTTAGAGACTCTATTAAGGGTTGTTACTTTTTGTATATTTGTGGGATATGATCATACGGATGAGCGCATATAATAACAAGAAGTAAAAAATACATAAATTGGGTTTTTGGAAGGAAAATGTTAGGTGTCTACATGATGCCCTTTTTTGGGTGTAAACACAAAGTGTTTTGAAACAAAAAAAAAAGCAGACAATGAGACCAAATTTTGAACCGACCATTATTCAAAGAAAGAAATAGAAGGAAGATGGATAACCGGGTCTTTAACATCCTACCTACCCAAGTTATGATTGAGTTAAATCACAGGTATCTTAAATGGTTGGAAGGAGAGGACTATACCAAGTTGGAGAGACAAGTGAGGTTCCATCGTGGTTCTGTCCGCGTCTTTGTCATTACACAAAATAAAAAATTACAAGTTAAAACTATAATGAAATTACAAAAATCCTATCTATACATCTTCTGTTGGACTCTAGACTTATGTTTCTTTACCCTATTCTTCTGGCGAGCTCCTGACTTTCAGTTTCTTCAACTTGTTGCTTGGCTTTCAATCTCCTTACCCAGTTCTCCAGGCGGGCTCCTGACTTGCTATATTTACTCTATTGACTTTCAATTTCTTTACCTTGTTACTTGACTTTCCATATATTCGCCCTGTTCTTTAGGTGGGATCCTGAAATCAGATCAAAACTAAAAGAAAATTATCCCAAACAAAGAAATATATCTTCTATAAGTTAATTGGAATGATTCGACTAGAAGGTAAATCTTATAGGAATCTAAGATAATGACTCAACTAAAAGTTATATCAGAGGAATTAAATGGAATGACTCGACTAAAAGTTACATCTTATAGGAATCAAGGGAGGTAACTCAACTAAAAGGTACGTCTTATAGGAATCAAAGGAGATGACTCGACTAAAAGGTACGTCTTCTAAGGATCAATGGGATTGAATCGACTAAAAGGTACATCTTATAAGAATCAAAGGGAATGACTCGACTAAAAGATACATCTTATAAGAATCAAGGGGAATGACTCGACTAAAAGGTACATCTTATAGGAATCAGGGGGAATGATTCGATTAAAAGGTACGTCTTCTAGGGGTCAAGGGAAATGACATGAAAAAAGGGTATGTCTTATAGGAATCAAGGGAAATGACTAGACTAAAAGGTACATCTTATAGGAATCAAAGGGAATGATTAGACTAAAAGGTATGTCTTATAAGAATCAAAGTGTCTTATAGGAATCAAAGAAAATGACTCGACTAAAAGGTGAGTCTTATAGGAATAAAAGGGAATGACTCGACTAAAAGGTACATCTTCTAGGGGTCAAGAGGAATGACTCGACTACAAGGTACGTCTTCTAGAAATCAAAGGAAATGACTTAACTAAAAGGTATTTCTGATAAGAATCAAGGAAAATGACTCAACTAAAAGGTATGTCTTATAAGAGTCAAACGGAATAACTCGACTAGGAGGTACGTCTTCTAGTAGTGAAGGTTAAATTTAAGAAGTGCATCACCCAGCAAATAAAAACTAAAATCCCTAGACAAGAAAGTGTGTCTCTGAGGGATATAGGATGATGAATTTTTACTATGATTTAATTATCAAACCCGTGCAACAACATTCCTTCCTACATTTGTAAATGCAAGAAATTACGGTCCTTGATGTTTAGGCTTTGAAATTCTTGATTTGAAGGTAACATCTGTTCCTGTTTTATGCAAAGAAAAGTTTTGAGTTTACAAATATGGTGACTGGTTTGTGGCATTGGATTTCAAGGTAAACACTCTTGCCGTCATCACATTTAACCTTTCTTCCAACCATTACTTATATCATTGACTTGATGCATCATTGAACCAAACTCAGTTTATTAAGAGTTACTTTGAAACAAACATAGTATCTTTGCTTTGCCATGCTCTTCAACTAAATTCTTTGAACGTTGGTATTTGCAAGAGGTCCCAGACTTGTCTACTCACAGAACTTTCTGTATGACTTATTTCGGCTCACAATCATATCTCTTTCATGTTCTAGCTTTTGCTTTCTTTTGTGCAATTAAAGGAGCTGGTAGCCAGTTTTAAAATCTTTTGTCACTTGTTTTGACACATACTTGACTCAAAGACAAGAAATGAAAAAAAGAACGAAATTTTTTGTTTTGATAACTGAGTTAAGAAAGATAAAATAAAATAAAGAGAAGAAAGAAAAGACAATGAATGTCCCCTTTTGAAACAAAGAAACAAAAAATTCTTCTAAAAATGATAGTCACCACTAATGATTATGCCATGAATGTTTGATTAAGCAGCTTGATCCTTTCATCCAAACTTTCTACCCATTGTTGTTGAGTTAATGTCCTTGAAAGTAAGTTGATTACTTAGGTTAATTTTATTTAAGACCCCATTTGGCTAGTGGCGCCTTAGAGGGTTTTCGTCAACAAGCTTCTCTCATTCTCTTTTCCTCAACTCACCATTGACTTATGGTATCTATAAGGGTTTTCCACTAATGAGACTTTCTTATCTTTGTTTCCCTTAACTCACAGTCGTTTTCTGCTGCCTGTGATAGTTTTCACCGATAAGACTCTCTCATTTTTATATCTCTCAACTCACTATCGTCTGACGGTGCCTGTGAGGGTTTTCACCAATAAGACTCTCAGTTTTATTTCTCTCCTTATTTCTTATGCTGAGGAAGATAAGTAGTTACCAAATGCATCATCATATCCCTTACATGCTTATCCCTAACATCCTAAAAGATTGATCTGAAGGTTTTTCTTTGGTTGTAACTTGAATTTCTGATAGGTTTAGAAAGAAAGGATGACATAGGGCCCAAACAACACTAAAAATAGTGTAGGACTTACAACTTTTGGAATCAACTCAAACAATGAGGATTAACTCATGCCCATTTTTTTTTGACTGGGCAATTTTAAATTGGTTATTTGGTTGGACCGAGCTCAGAGTAGGGCAACCTACGTGTCTCACCCCCGAAAGAGGAGAATCAAGGCACGCAAAGTTCTAGCAGCTTATTCTTTTTCTTTATTCTGATTTCCTTTTCTTTTCTTTTATTGACTCTCTTTTTGGGATTTTTCTGATTCTATTTTGCTTTACACTATTTTTTTTTTTTTGGATATATATATATATATATATTTTTTATACCTTTTGACTCTATTTTTTCGATCAACACATTTCTTTTAAGCTTTGCTGAGTATATCTTTATTCCAAAAGCGGGGTATGAAAGAAAATAAGACTAAAGCTCAATTGGGGTAAACCAAGGATGGGACGATGTTTTGATAGCAGAACGAAATGCCTTCATCATATCAATCATTGAAAATGCAAGTAAATATCACGCAATATGAAAGTGAGATATCAAGATCATTTGTGATATTTTTTACAGCACTAATTTTAACTGAGACTCTGTATCACTACTTCTTCTGCAAAATCCATCTTTGTTGCACATTCCTCATGCTTTTGTGGAGTTAATTTTACTATTCCTTTTGATGTAGGATCACACATCCACTATTTGACCTAATTTAGACATGTTTGTCAAATATTGACAGAGTTATTCTCACGATTCTCAAAATAATTTCCTTAATTTTCAAAGAAGGCCTCAACTTGAACACCAAATGCCCCAACACTCTATCTAATTTCTCAGACACTCTCTTTTTCTAAGTTTAACCCTCTGATTCAATGTTTATGCTTAAATTGAATTTCAAGATCTGGCTGAAAATTTCAATAACATGTCATATCACAAGAGTCAACATAAAATGTACTATGAAAAGAAAACAAACAAACAACACATATTTGAAACACAAAGGAAAAAGGGACACTTCATTTAGTTTAAACAAAAGATAGAATGGTTTGAACATAAACGAAAAAAGGAAAAAACAAGATAAGTCCCAAACTACAACCATAAAATAATTCGAATAATAGAAAATAAAACAAAACAAACTACCAGACCTTTTCCTAGTAGGGAGACGGGTGACTTCTTAATTGCTTAGTTTTACATCTTAGCGACTGGTTTGCCTATCAACATGACTAGAGCTTCCCAAACTATCAATGTTCTATACCGTAATTGATCTATCTTGAATCATCTATTCAATTTCTCATTTCAAATCTCGACAATCTTCAATACTATAACCCTTACCATCAGAACTATATGCGCATCATACATTAGGATCAAAATTTCTTAAGTGTCCATGAAGATTGAATCCTAGGAGAGGAGTGATCATGTCCCATTGTACCAATCTATTAAATAAATTGGTAGACAACTCTCCAATTGGTGTGAAGTGATCTCTCAACTTCCGCCTTATTTCTTCTTTTGACTTGGATCAAAAAACAGGCATAGAATTCTATTGGTATGTTTGTGGAGTTAGAGGATGACACTGAGGAGTTGGTGTGTTCCACTGTGGGTAAGGTAGGGATTGAACATGTGTCTGTGCATTATATACTGGATATGGAATTGGAGGAGCAGAGTATAATGGATTTTGGGAGTGATTATGTGGAGCTTGGGCATGAACTTGGGTTTGAACCTGAGAGTGATGACAACGGGATCTTCTTGACCATGCCCGCTGTCCAACTATAATATAAGAAGAAACTTCCTCATTCTTTGTCCCCCCAACACTTTCTGAACCCTTTTGAATTACTTGAGTTGTCACCTTCAATGTTACAAAACCCATAATGCGACCAGTCTTAATTCCGTATTCTAACATCTCCCCCATTTTAAGGACCTCAATAAATGACTTTCCCAATGCAGGTAACAAGTGTTGATAATATGCTTCATCTTGCACTTGAATAAACACCTCCACTATTTTTCTTTCTTTCATTGGCAGTTTAACTCTAGCAGCATCTTAGAGCCATCTGGTCGCGTACTCCTTAAAACTCTTAGTATTCTTCTTTTTATACTAGTTAGGGATTTTTTGTCATTGATCAACTCCACATTGTATTGAATTTGTTTCACAAATCCATTAGCTAGGTCATCCCAAACTAATCAACTTTCCAATGTCTTGGTCAACAAACTATTCCAAATCTAGGCCTGAAATTCTCTCCCCGAAATAAGCCATGAGAAGTTCTTCCTTCCCTCCAGCACCCCTTAATTGGTTACAATAGCCCCTCAAATGTGCCAGTGGCTCCCTATGTCCTTCATACTTCTCAAACTTTGGCATTTTAAATCCAGGAGGGAGGTTTACATCTAGAAACATGCATAAGTCCTTATATGAGACACTTTTGTAACCCCCAAGTCCTTGGAAGTTCTTCAGAGCTAGTTCCAAGCTTCATAATTTTCTAGTCATTTCCTCTTGTTCTTCTGCCATAATAGGTTTCTCAGTGTTAGGACGAAATTCAGGCAGGTAAGTGTAATCATAAAGACCAGTCAACTTGAATGTAGGCTTGAAAGTGTAGCATTGATCACCAGTAATATTCAATGCAGGCCCTCTTGTAGAGTAGGGAGGCACAACTTGTGGATGAATGTCAAAAGTAGGAGCTTCAGGTGGGGGTGGCACCATAAAACCATGAAGAACAGGTGGAGCCGAGTATGTGGTATTCCTGGATTGGGGAGCGAGAAAATGAAAATTTGAAGTGGTTAGATATTGTTGCTCCGGAGTCGATCCTGATGCAGATTGTGGCATATCAACAAAAAATTGAAATTGTGCATGTGACACGAGAGGGAAGCTAGAAAGATATTCTAGATTATCAGTGGGAATTGGAGGAGGTGGCAACGCATTAGCCCAAGCTCGATGCATTTCTATCATTTGCTGCCTCAATTTCCAAATCTCTTCATTAGCTCGTAAAATCTCATTTCCCAAACTCCCTATCTAATTAGTGACAACGAACTCGATATCCTTTTTGTCCATAACTTTATATGTGACTTGGAGCAATATGGAGGACCAGGTAAAATGGCACAAACCAACCACCTTAAACTAACTAGACAAGAGATAGCAAAATTCATTAGAGTTCAACAATTTTTGAAAACATGTTTTTCCATGTTTTTTTTAAAAGATCACCGAACCCAATAAGGGCGCCGATCTATCTCACACCCAAGAGATGAGAATAAGGTGTGCGTAGTTCATGAAGTGTTGCCCAAACGGCCAGTTGAACTCTTTGTTTTCTTTCGTTTTTTCTTTTTCTCAAAACTTTATGATGAAAAGAAAACAAAAATTTGTCAAAAGAATTGACGAAAATGATTTTGAATTTTTCAGCTTTAACATCCCCATACAAAGTGAAATCTGTGATTACCAAAGAATATTTTTTTTGGGTTTTCAGTTTTAAATTTCATATGAAATTAAACCTGAACTCATTAAAGGAATTTTTTTTTGCAGTTTTCTTTTAAAGATGTACATGAAACACTTACTCTAAACAAAGGCTACCTACATATCTCACTCCCGATAGAGGAGAATCTGGAGTGCATAGTTCATCCAAATTGAACAATTAATGATTATATTACAGATTGCACCCTAACTTGAGACATGACCAAAGACACACAATGAACAACTTAGCAAAATCTTTTTTTTGAGTTTTCAATTTGACACTTCACATAAAAAATGACACCAACAGCTACAAAAGAAAATCTTATTGGTATTTTGTTATGTGAAATATACTAAACTTCCACCACCCTTTTTTACATTTTTCTTTTATAAAAAGCTCCTAAAAAAACTTTTTGGAGGTTTCGAATTGTGAATGCTTGTTAAAGGAAAATCTTTGTGATGTTTTTTTTTTATTTATTTCAAAAAATTAGTGCAAAAAGTAAAAAAAATCTTTTTTTTGAATTTTGAATTGTGGAAAACAAAAGCCATAAAGAGCCTAAAAACTACGAAACTCTTTTTGATTCACCTTTTCTCTTTTTTCACCTTTTTTTTCATGCCTACACACCTTCTTAAATTCTAGCGCATGCTTTCCCCAAATAAGTCCGTCAAATAACCCAATTATCCTAAAAAAGGCAACAAATAGCACATAGGGATGCTTTAGAGGAGAGTCTTCTACAAAGGACTAAGTGGGATCCTCTAGGTCTCAATATGATGCACATAAGCATGACCTAAAGGATGACCTACATTGGGGTTTACTAACAAGGTCATTCGGGGGAGCATAGGGTCGATAGTGGCTGCTTTGGTTTCCACCTACTCCATGCATCCAACGGCTCCCCCTCCTAAAATAAGGGTGACTCAACTAGAGTTCATGTGCACGACGTGCACTTCGGGACTTGTTACAGAAAGAACTGATTTGGTTTATGCACCTGATGCCAGATATAAAGCGAAAACACACAAGAGAAAAATTATAAACACGTAGCACTCAACGATAATAAAATAAAAAACAAACGATAACACAAGTAATGTTTATATACCCATAATGTGAAACTAAGCCGATACAACTCCAAAAATAAGACCAAATTCTGAAAAATCCCCAGCAAAATTGCCAGAGTTGTCACAACCATTTTTAACTTCAAAAAAAAGATTCAATTTTTAAGTCTTGAAAGGGTTTAATTATTAAAGTGACAAAAAATGAAAATTTTGTTTCGAAAGGGATTATTTACATTTAAACTCAGAGTCGCCACTTGGCATAATTCGGTTTGCCAAGTAACCTTTAGGAATCCTTTTTCAAAACTATTTTTGACTCTTTTATACGCGAATAGAGATTCTGACTAAGGAATTCTATTGAGCGAGGGGAAGGTTTTAGGCACGCCTCGATCCCGTGGTTCGACCCTAGTCGCTTGGTGGATCAATATCGGCTAATTTGATACTATGAAGGTATAAACCACACAGAACATACAAAGCAATCAATCAAGCAACAAACAAAAATATTCCAAAATTTAGTGTCCAGTCCAGTTATACAGTCCAAAATAAAAAATGCAAAAATATAAACCTATGCTAGCCTACACTTGTCCTACACTGCGCTTCAATGCTTTACCTGATGTCTCAGGCATTCATCACAGACATCCTCTGAGTTCATAATACATCGGGGAATTTCCCGGTAAATAAATATATGAAACCTTGGGACATTCCATGGCCAAATGAATACATCTAAATTATAAAAGCTAACTGGAGAAAACACGTTCAAAACACACATTTAAACATTCAAACCATTCAATCAACACATCACTACTAAATTTTCCCTACCCGAACATAAACATTTTTGCCCATCCCATTCGACATATCATGAAACTATCGAGTCTACCAACTTGATATGTATTACGAATTAAACAACACGACAACAAACCAACATAAATCTAAATTCACCATTTTCATCGATTTCTCACTTCCACCCTAAATCCATTCTCAAAATAATTAATCAATTCTTCGACTACCAAATCCAACCTCAACCATGTACACACAACAAAGATTCAAACACGCTAAAAAAACAAGTTATTCTCACCCGTAACAAACAACTAAAATTCGTAAATAGAATAGAGAATGAGATTACAAATGGACCTGAATGCAATTTACAATCAATTGTCATTCGATTAAACAAGATAAAATACGCACTAGGAACCTCAAACCGAACCTCAATGTTGAACACTAGAGAAATCCACCCCAAACGAATTTGATATCCAATGAAACTCTCGAAATAAAACACTCTGGCTCGGTATAAAAAGTCAACAACAAAATCTAGTCTAAATGGATTAAAAGAAAAAAACCGAAGGTCGAACTACGCAATCAAAGACCCAATTCGTGTAAGAACAGAATTTCCCAAAAATTATATGCTCAAATCTGATTTCTAGAAGAATTGACCCAGTTTCGTCCGCTTCCGGCGGATTTCACCAAAATTAAACTGGAACAGGTCAATTTTTATAAATTTTGGGGCTATTTTTCATAAATCCCACCGCACATGGCCAGTACAGAACCAGAGATGGGGTTTTCCTGCACACGAATGGTCATTGCTTAATCAATAGATAGATGTGGTTGTGAAAATGAGCTCGAGATCGGGTGTCTCTCTCCCTCACTCTCTGCTTTACTCTCTCTCAAGCTCTGTCTCTTTTCTCTCAATCCCTCCATCTCTCGATCGTATATCTATGTATTAGTTTGTAAAATGTGATAGCAAAAGAATGGTGAGTTGCGTGTGTTTCTCTCAATCTGGTGTGCAAGAAGAAAAAAGAAGTGTATATGGACTACTATGTATCTATGAATTGTTCGTGAATGAAATTCTGGTGTGTGGGAAGTTTGTTTTGGTAGTATGCATATATTTATTTAGATCCCCTTTTGTGAGTAAAAGTGTGTATCTATTCTTTTTGGTGTGAGATATTTTTCTTTAGCTCTAAGCTAACACCATGTAAAAAAAATATAGAAGGAGGGGGTATGGTCACGTGGGAGAGGGTAGGGGTGGTGAGGATAAAGTTTGTTAGGATAAAGTTTATTAGGATAAGGTTAGGGATTTAATTTGTTAGAGATTTTGTTAAGGGTTTTTATTTTTCGTATTCTTGTTAGATATAATCATAGGGATGATGGTATATAATAACAAGAGTTAAAAAATGGATAAATTGTGTTTTGGGAGAGACAAGATTTGTTGTCTACAGGAAACATGCACAGATCTATATATGAGATACTTTTGTACCCCCTAATTCCTTGGAAAATTTTCATAGCCAGTTCAAAAATTCTCAAGTCACCACTTGTCATAAATCGGGTGTTCCAAGTCACCCTTGGTTATTCTTTTTTAAAATGGTTTTGACTCTTTAAAACTGATCCATGAACAGAGATTCCGATTAAGGAATTCTGGTTACTGAGGAGAAGGTGTTACGCACCCCTCTATCCCATGGTTATACAAAAGATCAAACTTACAACAAAGAATCAATAGAACAACATCACTAGAGAATCAAAGGCCCCACTCGGCTTCTCTAGGTTTTCAAGGCAACAACGACAATATTCAACAAGATAGATAAATAACACAAGATTGCAATTACTATAGTGAATCGAAAGAGCCCCACACGGCTTCACTATATCAAGATACAAAGAACAAGATTACAAAATGATGGATAGTAACTAGACACCAAATATATTAGAATCTAAGAACAGAAACATGAAGATTATGACCCTAAGACTAAAAGATATTTACACCAAATTCTTACTTGAATCAAGAGAAACTCATGAACCTTAATACCCCCAAGTTTCTAACCAAAGAACAACAAAAGTGTTACTAAACTTTGTTGTCTAGTTTTGGGTTCACTCTCAAGAACAAGTGATAGTAGTTCTCAAAATATTACAAGACTCGTGTTTCTTCAATAATAAAAATGAAATAAGTCCAAGAAATAGCCCTATTAGTGTATATTTATAGTACTCCACAAGATAAAAGGAAAATAACCATTCTATCCTTTGTCTTGGGTTGCTTTGGAGTGTATTAAAATTACACTTCAAAGCCCCTCTTCACACTAAAAAATATGGAATCCCTTAGATGAATTAATTACATACTCACACACGGTCATTTTGCATGAACATGGCTTGGAGTTTTTATAACTCCCGAGCTTGGCAATGTGTGAATGGTCTTAAGCTAGTTGTACGTGTATCATCCTCTCAATCTTGAAGGGAATTTGTCCTCAATTTCGGTGGATGTTCATCGTAAGCAACGGAAATAGGATAGAGTTCACATATGTTGAAGGTGTTGTGCACTTGATATTCTGGAGGAAGGTCAATTTTGTAGGCATTATCATTGATTATTTAAAGTACTTGAAAGGGACAATCACCACTCAATATCAACTAGGTTTTCCTTTGTGAAGGAAACCAGTCTTTGCTAAGGTTCACCCAAACCCAATCACCTGGTTTAAGAATAAGCTTTCTTCTCCCCTTATTTGCTTTCTTAGCAATTTATTGATTTTTCTTCTCAAGCTTTTGCCTCACTTTCTCATGCAATTTATTCATGGCTTCGGCCTTCTGGCTTCCATTTAAGATATTCATAAGATCACTTGGAAAATTAGTTAAATCCAAAGGGGTGGGGGGGTTGATTCCGTGTACACACTCAAATGGAGTCATTCCTGTATTTGAGTGTATAACCCGATTGTATGCAAATTTTACCAAAGGTAGATGGTTCTTCCATGAAGTCATTTTGCTTTTAACAATTGATCGTAACATAGAACCCACAATCCTATTTCCAACCTCAGTTTCGTCATTAGTTTGTGGGTGGAAAGATCTAGAGAACAACAATCTAGTGCCAAGCCTACCCCACATTGACTTCCAAAAGTGACTAAGGAACTTAGAGTTTCTATCACTTACAATGGTCCTTGGAACACCATGCATTTTGACAATATTTTCAACAAATGAACAAGCCACACTTGATGCATATTCACTTTTTGAACAAGGAATGAAGTGTGCCATCTTAGAAAACCGATCAACCACAACAAAAATGCTATCCTTACCTCATCTAATCCTCAGAAATCCTAACATAAAATCTATAGAGATATCAAGCCAAAGACGTAAAGGAGTGGGAAGTGGGGTGTATAACCCGTGAGAGAGGAGAGAAGACTTGGCTACCTTAGAAGCTACATATTGGCCGCAAATCCTAGCCACATCCTTGTGCATTCTAGGCCAATAGAATTGTTGCTCCAATATCCCAAGTTTTTTTGTGATTCCCAAAATAACCCATTAGACCACCATCATGTGCTTCCCTCACAAACAACTCTCTCCAAGAGCTAAAAGGTACACATAATAGTCTACTTTTAAATAAGTAACCATCAAACTTGGCATAAAGATTTAAACCACTATCCAAAACCCATTTGTCCCAACCCAATTCTTTGCATTCCCTTATGATAGAAGCAAAGTGAGGATCCTCAGGATAGATTACCTTTAGGCTCTCAAAACCCATCAACTTTGAAGATAAAGTGGACACAAGTATATGTTTTCTATAAAAGGCATCGGCAACCACGTTGTCATTAACCTTCTTGTATTGAAAAACATAATGAAAGGTTTCTAGAAACTCAATCCATTTGGCGTGCCATTTTTTTAGCTTGTGTTGTGCCCATAAGTGTTTCAAGGATTCATGGTCCGTACGGATCACAAATTACTTGGGCCACAAGTAGTGTTGCCAATTAATGCTCTAATCAAGGCATACAACTCTAAATTATATGTGGAATAGTTTATAGTAGAACCCTTGAGCTTTTCACTAAAATAAGAAATGGGTTTTAAGTCATGCATCAAAACAGCCCCTATGCCTACTTTACTAGCATCACATTCACCTTCAAACGTCTTATCAAAGTTGGGAAATTGTAACAAAGGCGCGGAAATGAGCATAACTTTCAAATCTTCAAAAGCCTTAGCTATAAATTCACCCCACTTGAAGGGTTGGTCTTTCCGAATGACCTCGGTTAAGGGGGAGGCTATGGTGCAAAATCCTTTGACAAACCTTCTATAAAAACTAGCCAACCCATGGAAGCTTCTTACATCACCAACGGTTTGTGGGATTGGCCAATTTTTGATAGCATCTATCTTGGATTTATCCACTTTGACCCCTCTTTAACTAACAACAAAACCCAAGAAAACAACTTCATTAACACCAAAGGAACACTTTTCAAGATTGGCATACAACTTCTCTTTTCTAAGAACATCAAAGACACTTTGTAAATGCAATATATGCTCATCTATGGAATTTCTATACACCAAGACATCATCAAAATAAATAACAACAAACTTTCCAATAAAAGTCTTCATCACATGATTCATTATCCACATGAAAGTACTTGGAGAATTGGTTAGGCCGAATGGCATAACCATCCATTCATAGAGACCACATTTGGTCTTGAAGGCGGTTTCCATTCATCACTGGGTTGCATACGAATTTGGTGATAACCACTCGAAGATCTATCTTGGAAAATACACAAGAACCATTCAACTCATCAAGCATGTCATCTAATCTAGGAGTAGGGTGATGGTATTTTACCGTAATCTTGTTGATGGCTAGACAGTCCACACACGTACACCAAGTTCCATCCTTATTTGGCACTAATAATACCAGACATGCAAAGGAGAAGTTCCTCAATTTTTCGTTGTAGTTCTTTGGTGTCAGTAGGGTTTCTTCTATAAGACGGTTTGTTGGTCAACTGTGATCCAGACACAAATCAATTTTATGCTCAATACCCCAAAGTGGGGGCAACACTTACGAAAGTTGTTTGAGAAAAACACCTACATAATCCTGCAACACGATAGAAATCAAAGAGAAATAGAAGAGTTAGTGGTGTTAGTGTTAAAACAATGTGACAAAAGGAGCATGGGTGTGTTCTCATCATGATCCACGAAGAGCTCCTTCTTTCTAACAAATATCACCATATTTTATTTTCCATTTGGTTTCCCCTCCCATTCTTTATTTTTGGATTTCTTTCCCATTTCTTTCAATTCTCCTATCCTGTGATGCAACTCATTCACTTGTGAAGGCAAAACTGCATGTAGTGTGACCTTTTAGCCATCCTTGTTAAGTGTATATTGATTAGATCTACCATCACGTTTGGTAGACCTATCATATTTCCAAGGTCTACCTAATAACAAGTGACACGCTTGCATTGGTATTACGTCAGAAAGCACTTCATCATGGTATTTTCCTACCTCAAACCATATCACACATTGCCATATGATTTTTAATTCACCACATTCATTCGACCATTAAAACTTATAAGGTCTAGTATAAAGTGTAGTGGGCAATTTGAAGAAGTTCACCATAGAAACACTAACAACTTTTGCATAACTACCACTATCTATCACCAAAGTGCATACACTATCCTTCACAAGACACTTAGAATGGAATAGATTCTCCCTTTGTCTAGGATCATCTATTGCCTTACTAATCATGGTACGCTTCACTAAAAAGTTTGGAACAACAAACTCTTCTTCTTGCAGATAAACATCTACCCCATAAACATCATCATCATATGGCTCACCCTCCGTTTCCTCTCCATCTTGAGCCTCAGACTAATATTGCTATCTTTCAACACCCACTTCTTTACCAAGGAAATACAATCTACCTTCCCTTATGATTACATTGCATAGCCTAGGGCATTCGTTGGCTTTATGCCCCCAACCTTGGCACTAGAATCATTGGAACCCTTTAGGATTAGGTTACTTGTGAACTTCTTGCCTCAGAGGAATTTTTGTTACTTTTTTGGGATCGGCCAGTATAAGAGTGGCGGGTTGGTCCTTATTTTTGGGACAAACCAAAGTGGGTTAATTCGTATCCTTTCCCCTTGGCTAAACCGATGTCGATTGTCCCTTTGCTTTGACCGACGACCTCTCTTTAAGTTTCCTTTCCATCTCAAGAGCCGCTTGGAGACTACCTTCAACGGTATCAAACTAATGAAGTGTCAAAGGAGTGGAGATCTCTTTGTTCAACCCACACTTGAACCGAATGATGTCATGATTAATTTGTTCTCCACGATGATCAAGCTTCAACATGTGTTGTCAAAACTTATTATTATATGCCATCACACAGAGATTCCCTTATCGCAAATTGTACAACATAGCAACTAACTCATGATGATATGTTTTGGGAAGATACTGTTGCCTCATTAGATACCTCAATGAAAACCATGGTGGTGGTTGTTCATCAATCAACTTATTACCAAACCGTTTGATGTATTCCCACCATGTGTTAGCATAACCTTCAAAGTGAGTTATGGCATAACAACTCTTATTCTCTTCCGAGATATCATTCACTTAAAACACTTTATCGTACGTTGATTCCCAAAAAATATAACCCTTAGGGTCACTTTCACCCAAAAGATAGGTAGGCTTAATTTGATGGTATTGATGTGTACATCTCTCTCTTGGTGTCAGTTTCCCCTTTCTCTATACCCTCAGTATCTTCTTGGATCCACATGTACCTGTATCATCTTCTCTTTCCTTATTTATGTCTCATCAAAGGCTCCATACCCTTCGTAATCTACTCTACTATATTCCTCAAAGTAGACGGAATGATTTTGGACGTTTGGAACTTGATTTGGAGGAATTGTATTTTGTGGAGGTGGTAGTATTTAGTTTAGTGGAGCTCGGAAGGAAGGGTTTGGATTTAGTTGAGGAATTGGACACCCAAGTCGTTCTTGCAGAACTTGAGAAGTTTGGAAATGGGTTGTTCTATTGGAGTCTCGGGTTAGGGGGTGATGGGTTATTTGGCTTATGGCATTTAGGGGAGCAAGCGAAGGATTTGACAATTGTGTCCATGTTTCAGGAATAACGGTGGCGAAGGAATTTCTATCATGTCCACTTTAGGGAACATGTCGATGGGTAGAAGGGTGAGAGTTTATTTGACCCTCCATTTGTTTTAACCTCCCACTAATAGTCGTTACTTCTCCCCTTATTGCTCCCACTTCTGTACTTAACCTTTTTAGAGTTTGGGTCATAGCCTCAAGAGTGACCCTCATATTCTCTATTTCATTAGAATCCACGGTTTGAGACGTGGATACCTCCATTGTCAAGGTATCACCTATACAAGAAACAAACAAGTTAGTTTTAAACCTCTCCTCACTCACGCTCTCTTGGTTCACTCACACTTAAGCTCAACAAGGGTTGTAGATTTGCTAGTAACCCAAGAATCATTCATGTTTGAGTATGCTCTTTTCCGGAATGGATTCTTGTTTGAAACTCAAGGAATTATCGTTGGACTAGAGCCAAGAGTTAAAATGTATTCAACTTATAAAAAAACACAAACAAACATTGACACGAACACAAAGCTTCAAAGGGCTAATTAACAAGCTAGTACAAATGTACTAGTTTGTTAATTAGTTTTCAAATCAATTAGATTAAAATAGGAATCAATAATTAGAAACTATAACATCCAAATTTGAGCTTAATTATCATGTGAAAAGTAACTAGGGTGATGTGGTAGCATGTCATTGGCCACTAGTCCACATACGTTGTTCATTAACTTGAAGCCTTCGTCCCTTTATATCATGAGTAATGGATGACTTGTTATTGGGAGGGAAACACAAAGTTTTGTAACATTTTTTTTTCAACTTTTTCAAACTCAAAAGGTGATGTTTGACCATACTAGTTCCACAAGACAAGGTTCCTTGTTTGAAGGGAAAAGTGGTTGTAAAGTCTAGAAAGGTGATGTGTGCAAGTATTCTCACAAACGACTTTTTCATTTTGTCTTGCAACATTTTTGGATCTATTGCTCTTTAAAATATAGGATGAACAGAAACTTTTAAGATGAACAAAACATCAACACCTTCAAGAACAAAACCATAATACACCACAATGGCACTCCAATATCCAACACAAGTCAAACTCAAGGGCACTTCAAGTTTTCACAACAACAAGTCTATTCTTATTAAGTTCAACTTTAGATTTAGACACTTTTTTGTGTTGTTGGGGACAAGACCAACACAAGAAACAAAAAAAACAAGTAAAATATTTCGTAGATCTACAACAAATTATCGACCAAAATGTTCAAGAACACACTTTTTGGTAAAAGTTTGCCAATATTGGTTTTGTAAGAACAAAACCAAACCTTGAGATTTGATACCAAATGATTCAAAAGACCAAACTTACAACAAGGAATCAACAGAACAACAAGAACAACAACACTATAGAATCAGAGGACCCACTCGGCTTCTCAAGTTTTCAAGGCAACAACGACAATATTCAACAACATATATAAATAACACAAGATTGCAATAACTATAGTGAATCGAAAGAGCCCCACATGGCTTCACTATATCAAGAAACAAACAACAAGATTACAAAATAATTGGTAGTAACTTGACACAAAATATACTAGAATCTAAGAACCCTAACATGAAGATTAGAACCCTAATACAAAAAGATATTTACACCAAATTCTTACTTGAATCAAGAGGATCTCATAAACGTCAAGACCCCAAGTTTCTAGCCAAAGAACCAAAAAAGTGTTACTACACTTTGTTGTCTAGTTTTGGGTTCACTCTCAAGACCAAGGGAGAGAAGTTCTCAAAATATTATAAGACTTGTGTTTCTTCAATAATAAAAATGACCTATGTCCAAGAAATAACCCTATTATTGTCTATTTATAGTACTCCACAAAATAAAAGGAAAATGACCATTTTAGCCTGGTCTTGGGTGGCTTTGGAGTGTAATAAACTTACACTTAAAAACCCCCGTTCACACTTTAAAACATGGAATCCCTTAGATGAGTTAATTACACACTCACACACGACCATTTGCATGAACATGGCTTGGAGTTCTTGTAACTCCTGAGCTTAGCTACGTGTGAATATTCTTGAGCTAGTTGTACTTGTATCATGTGTTTTGATCACGGTCGTTTGATGGAGCATATCGGCTAATTTGACACTATGAATGTATAAACCGCACAACTTTTACCTATATGCTCTCCTCTTTTATTTTTTCATATGAAGAAACAAATCAGTTTGCCTCACTATATCAAGAATAATAAACTAGAAAAAAAGATTCTTCTATATGTCAAAATATCAAACAATTCAAATTCTTTTGTATAGGATAAATCGATTACATTGATGTTAGTATCAAAACGTTACTGCAAACACTAGAAATTTTGAATTTGTCTGTTATGTCCTTGTTATTATCTCTAATGATGGACATCAAGCTATTGAATTGACATTCCATCTTTGTTTGCACCAACTGAAACTCAAAAGTTTGTGCATTCCTTTCTGTTTCAAGAAATTATAGATGATTAATGTTTAGATAATGTAAGTTTTTGTATATTGAAAAGTTTGAAAGCATCTTCTCCTTTTGAGTATTTCATTCCATTACATTCTTTCCACTTAAAATGGAAAATGGAATTGCAGGATAGTCGAAAGATTTTCTTAAAGCTGGAAATAGTTATTCTTATTGCATTACGAGACTAATATAAGAGTAGAAGAATTCTAGTCTCTGATATGATATGCTTATGATATTCTAGGTTCGATTACTCTGTGCATGAAGATCGTGTAATTCAATTCTACCTAGCGATAAGAAAATACTACCCTGGTCTGAAGGATGGATCTTTGGAGCCAGGTTATGCAGGCATCAGACCAAAGATTTTTGGTCCAGAAGAGGGTCCTACTGATTTTGTTGTTCAGGTAACACATCGAACTTATTCTAAGTTTCAACCTGAATGGTTCCTTAAGTTCCGTAGTAGATCTATTTCGTCGCTGTATTATCCTACCCTGATCACATGTGATTAACTGACCAGTAATAGCTACAAGATTAGGGGTTCAGGAGTTTCCCTGTGACCAAGTTATAGAAAGTAGTCTCATTCGGTCTTTCTCCAAACTTTGACAAGAATTGTCGGAATCAATTTTCAGTTATATCTCTGTTGTAGTTCTGTCTGCTAAATTTTACAGTCCCTCAAATCCATGTTTTCCAGGGAGAGGAAACTCATGGTATATCTAGTTTAGTTAACCTGTTTGGGATTGAATCACCAGGTCTTACTTTCAGCATGGCTATTACAGAACATATTGTTGCTAAACTACTGAAATAATATGAGATTCTTCTGCTCGCGCTGAATTGATATTAAATTTTGCAAGAAGTTTCGGATGTTTAAGTTGGAGCTCTTTAGTCATAGAAAGGTATAATATATATTTTACTTTCATGTATTATATATATTGTACTTCGAAGTGACTTCAAGAGTAAGTTTCACGTGCATTTGCATTTGTACACAACAATTTCTAGAAGAAAAAACATATGATTATGAAGTTACAATTTTCATCTATGATTGTGGATTTTTTGGTACTTAAATCAGCTGTATCCGTCAATAATATTTCTTTAATTTTGGTAGCAACTTGTTTTTTTGTTTGGAGATCCCTCTCTAAATATTAAATCATTATTATTGTTATTCCTATTTTTCCCTCATGAAAAAATTATTATAAGAGTGGTTATACTGTTTTGTAAGGAAATAAAGAGATTAAGGTGTAAATTATTAAAAAATAGGATAGGGTTTAAGTTAAAAAAGCGAGCACACATTAGGGCGCAAAATGCAACAGACTCAATATTGTTGTACCCTATTCTATTAAAGATAGCTTCACTATCTTCCTTGGGAGACAAGTGCTTATAATTTTTGAGAAAATGCTTGCAATTAAATTTTAATTAACCATTTCCAATTAACATGTTTCATGATCCATTTGTCCAATTCTTTAAAATGACTGTCACCTCCATATCCACTAATGCTACATATCAAAGTAGACAATTGAAACAAGTGTGCATCTGTAAAAATCCAAATTCGTGTCGGAAATTCCTTCAATTCGTCTGACTTCACATCAAGTTTATGTTTATAGAATTTTTACGTACATAATGATCAAGTTTTTCATTCAGGGACCAATATACATAACCATCAATGCTAATTCCCTGACTTGTACACACGTGAACTTCATTTAGACAGTAGTTCGCTGCCAAGGAGACGTTGTTGTACTACCAGGGGGCAGGTTGTAGTTTCTTCTTTGTCCAAGAACCCCTACTCATAGAGTACACAACATACAAAAAGTTATAGATCAATACACAATTTGATATGATTGTCGGAAGAATCACAACATAACCCACAAACATGTGGAAATGTGTATTCATGAAGTTTCATGTATGGGCAGTCAAGGATGTGTTGTTGTTTGGATGATGCATTCAATTGAACAAATTTCTTATCAGCCTTAGGTTTCTTCAATAGTGCCAAGCCAGTATTTGAGCCTAACAAATGTGTTCTTTGGAATCCTCTCAGAGGAAATGGTTACTTTTCTCTAATAATTCTAATAAGATTGTCCACTTATGTAAATTCGAACTCGTGAGTGCATCTCAATAACTAGAGTTTTAACATCCTAGAGCTTTGGATAGATCACAATGAACTTTTGCGAATGTAATGTTGCAACTTATAGAATTCCACGATTTAAAAATTGTTCGGATCGAAATAACTAGGTGTCATGCGGAAGCTACCAAAGAAAACATCGAAAGATGCCACATAAGAATATAAACGTGAAATACACCTAAAGAGACACCAGAATTTAATGTGGTTCGATCAATCGACCAACATTCACAAAAGGAGATTGGCAATCCACTATATAAAAGAGAGCACAAACTGTCAAGAGAGACAACCTCACAAAAATCACTCAAAATAGAAAAGAGGTTCACACAAGTGATCCCGCAACACTTGTATTTCACAAAGTCTCTCCCAAAATGAAACCCTCAAATCGCTTGAACTACATTGTGGATGATACCAAAAAAGAAAAACGGAGCTTCTATTTATAGAGTCTATAACCTTTTACTACAAGAATAAGGATTAGCCAAATATGGAGAATATGTTTTCCTTTTCCTGAAAGGAAAACCCAATTATAGTACCTAAAGGAAAACTCAATTATGTTAAGAAAATTAGGACAAACACCAACAATTAGTTTCTTATTATTCGGACATAAAAAATAAAACCACATGTGAAATGAAAATAATCAAGAACAACACGCAAGATTTTAGTGCAAACCCTTACGGGAAAAAACACGGGCAGAGGCAGAGGAGATTTCACTATAATGGAGAAATAGTACAATATGGAGAAGTCTGAATTTTTGGAATAATAAAAAATAGACTCACTAATTGTACTTATATAATACATGTATACAAATAAGTCCTAGGCCCAACAACATAAAGGTCGATACTGCGAGACTTTCGGGGCTAGATCGACATAATTCGGATCACAACTCTAACAATCTCCACCTTGACACGAATTCTAATTCAAAACTAAAATCAATTTCAAGACATACTCTCCACCTCTTCCACAAAATCCGTTAAGGGGACATCTCAATAGCTAACACCAACAAAGTCCAAGCAATGCTCAAACTTGGCACTTGGTAGTGTTTTGGTTATCATATCAGCAAGATTATCATGGGTACTAAACTTTCTTACCACAATATCATCACGGGCAATAATTTCGTGCACAAAATGATACCGAACATCGATGTGCTTTGTCCTCTCATGAAATATTTGATCTTTCATAAGGAAGATATCACTCTGATTGTTGTGAAAGACTGTAATAATCTGTAAGTCTTTGCTAAGTTCACTAAATAGACCCTTCAACCAAATAGCTTCCTCAAAAGCCTCAGTAATAGCCATTTACTCTGCTTCAGTAGATGGCAAAGCAACCGTAGACTGTAATGTAGCTTTCCAACTAATAGCAGAACTACCAACGGAGAAAACATAGTCTATATGGAGATCCTTCAAAATCAGAATCAACATATCCAATTACTCTATTTCTATTTCGTCCAAACTGCAAATAGACATCAGCAGATCTATGCAAGTATATGAAAATCAACTGAACAACTTTCCAATGTTCTTTGTCAGGATTTGCCATGTATCTACTAATTGCACTCCATATTTGAGGGACAATGGTGATTTTCCCACCCCTATATACGGCACAAACATGGAACTTTACTCTAAAAACAACAAAATATACTTCTTCTTCCAATTGTCTCTCAAGAACAACACCCGTTAGTCCCAAACAAAAATCAAGATCCCTCAAGATTCAACCATGGCTTTTCAAAATTGATTGATGATCTAGAATCCCCAAGTTGTAGGCTTCAAGAATCATCCATTACTGTCCATAATCGAGGTACCCGGAGTTTTCCTAAAATCTCAAGGGTATAGAAATAATGTTTTAAGAAAAGGGTTTTGGATTTATGAATTGAATCATGTTTTAGAAGGTTTAACGGTATTATTTTGGTCTTTAGACCTTCCTCCAAATTAATTGAAAAATTATATATCAATCAATCAATCTATCTATCTATCTATCTATCTATCTATCTATCTATCTATATATATATATATATATATATATATATATGAATGTGTTTAAGGATGAATTTTCAATTGAGAGCATTAATTGTAACGAGCCCCTCTATTGTTATGATTTTTTCCCCATCTTTCATATGACATGAATTATTCTAAATTGCATCTTGAAAGCATGATAAGAAATGTCTTGATTTATGCTATGACTTGAATATGATTTTGAAATAAAAAGGAAAGGGTTATGCATGTTGATAAATGTTGAATATGCATATGACAAAGAGTCGCATGGTTTTTCCAAAAGAACACATGATCACGATATGTTTGAATAATATCATCATAGTTTTGACTTGTGTCTTCGGAACATGATAACTTTTATAGTGTTTACATGTTTGTGTAGTCTAAACTGTGTTTTAATGAAAGAATTATGCATGATGTATTATAGCTCAGAAATAGGACTAGCAATTATTGGTGTGATGACACCAATTCAGATTATGCCATGATAATTCAGAATAGAATAGAACACATGTCTGAAATCAGATTTTCATATGTGAAAACTAGAAAGAAATGCATGATTCAAAACATGATAAAATTGGTCATAAAGAGAGCTTAGTTGGTTCCCCAAAGAAGTCTCGAGTTCCAATAACTCATTGCCCAAAACTGTGATTTGCCGATCTAGGTTTATATATTATGCTGCCAAGAGCCCAGTGGTGTAGCAGACTCAAACACTCTAACCTTTGCGGCACACTGCAGTTAGGGGATTCCCCACCGAGTCAATGGTGGATTCCATATAGCCCGTGGAATATTATACTTTTAGAGGAGTGCCATCTAACTTAGAAGTAATAAAAAGATAAAATTTGCATTGGCAGAAAGATTTCATGTTTTCAAAAAGTGCCAGTGTATTTTGAAAACAACTTGATGTATGATGTGTTGTCAAAGTTTATATCAACGATTTTAATTATATTAAAGATTTATTTTAGATTCCTTTGTGTACCAGTACATATGTACTGACCCCCCTCCTCCTTCTAGGTTCTAAGGATCAGTCTAGGGGTTCAGAAAAGCAGTAGAGTTTAATGGACAGAGTTGCAGGTGTCTAGTTGGTGCACCTTCTATATACCAGAAGGCCTTTCTTTTCAAATTATGTTAATTATTTCCATTTTGGTCTACTGGGGGCTTTTGTCCCAGTTTTAGATAGTAGACAGATTTTCATGTAGTAAGGATTTTGTAGACTGAGTCGGATATTGTTAGACGTAGTTGATTTTAAATTTTCATACTAATGTTGAATCCAGAACTGACCATGTTTTCGTAGAACATTATGTTTCCGCATCTTCTTTATTTATATAAATATTGTACATGATTTAGGGAAGGGTGTTTCGGGCCTCCACAGTTTGGGATGTCCGTCATGGCCAAGCCCTAGTTTAGGTCGTGACAAACTTGGTATCAGATCATGATTCATGGTCCCAGGCTATCTGCAAAATCACATTGCGTAGAGCCTTGTTTATGGGTGTATACCACACCACATTTATAAACAGAAGGATAACAGACGTTAGGAATGTCCATTTTTCTTCATGTTCTAGTTCGTGCAATAAGGCCAGAATATTCCTCTTTTATATTCTAATTCATCCTATGGTGTCGCCCATACGAAATTAAAGTTATCCTAATTTGTTCCTTACTCTGATGTTGTCATACATATCTTATTGTTGGGCTAATTCAAGTATAGAAGTTTAGAGTCTAAATGGTATAGTCCTTTCAGATTGAATAATATCAGGTTTCTGTAAGGACTTAAGAAGAGTATGTTAGTACTTCAAGGTGCGAGTTCTAGTGTGAACCTTGATTTTAATGAAATCGTGTTTTTCAGCCTACAATATTAACTATATTCAGTACTTTTCAGAACATACATTGTCAATGTCACACTTCAGAGGTAATAAGGTATAACAGAATGTTGGAACTGTATTTTTACCCAAGTAGTAGCATAACGTAAAGTGTTGGAGTGATGACCTATTAGTAGTGAGATTAGACCAAGAACCTTGTGATATGAATTAACAAAGTTAGAAGTTAGAGAGAGGGTGACTTTTGTGTAAATAAATATTTTAGTTGAATAACCGATGTTTGTGGATGATTTACCACTTTATAGTGATAGACTAATGCAGTAGCTAGTAGCATGTATGGATTGTATGGTAGTCTTTGGGGAGAATATTTGATTTATATTTTTATTTGTACAGAGTAAGATGAGTACTCTTGAATCATTGACTAGTATGTGTCAATTTTCTATCTCTTGTAATATGTAATTTTGTTATTATGATGTTTTTGAAAAATCAAAGTCTACTGAAGTCATGTAAGGCCTATTTCGATTCACTAGTAACTTGTTATTCATCCTATTGTTCTTGTGTTGGTTGGAACTAGTGTCTAGAGGTAAAATGGAAAGAGAAGTGGTAAGGGTGATTTATTGAGATAGTAATGAAGTGATATGTCCTTGTGTGTCAGTTTAGTAGAAGGTAAAGAAGGAGTTATCAGTCAAGGTGAATTGTTGTTTCCTTGAGGTATGAAAATGGATATATTAGCCAGTAAGTTATAGTTATAGACTCATAGTTGTTTGTGGAATTTAAAGCTAGTCTAAATGTACGCTTGGGTAATTAAGTGTGATGTTAGAAAGATTTATAAGTAGATAAGATTGTATGGGGTTATAACATAAGTTTAAGGTTGACTATGTCTATTATGTGACTTTAACCCCCTTGACCTTCTTTTTGTTGGTAGTTGTAAACTAGTACTACATATGAGAAGGTATTACGTAGTAGATTTTGAAGTATTTGGGTAGAATTTCCCAATTTGATGGACTAGTATATCATGTTATATTCTTCATTGGTGATAGACTATTGGCTTGAATTTAATGTAGAATGTGGTGGTAAGAATAATGGAATGAGATTAATGATGTATGTTTTGTGGGAATAAATTAGTAGACTTGATGTGTTCACATAGTGCGTGATAATTAGTTATGATAAGGAAAACCGTAAGGTCATGATCGATTTTTGTTGTTATGAAGTTCTAGTGTATTTGTATTTTTTGATGTTTATTTCATGGTTTCCAAGTTAGAATTGTGCATATGGATGGGTTGTCCATCATGTATAGCTCTAGACATTAAGTTTGGACAGTTGATAGCCATGAAAGTGGATATGATGATTTCTTAATTAATGATACTAGTTATATTAAAGTGAAGTAATAGGCTTGAACAGTGTATGCAAAAGCTTAAGTTTGTTTGTTTTGTAATGAAGTATGATGTTGTATGTAATATGTAGAAGTATGCCCAAGGTGTTATGGGGTTACAGCTTAAGACTATTATATGTTGCATGTGGCTAGTAGTACGTATGAGTTTCTAGGTGGAGAAAGACTAGTAGATGGAATATGTTGTTGTAAGTTACCAAGTTAAGAAGTTCTGATTGATAGTGTTGAGCCTTTTTATATGATCGTGATTCTCAATGTAGAGATGTATAAATTTGGAGTTGCATATTGGTAGGCTATGTAAGAAATAGTATGGTTCATCAAAGGCTTAGTGATATCCATGTTAAGAGTTAGAATCTATGTTTGAGTTTTAAAGGTTGATCGGATATAACTAAGAGTTGAAGCGCTAAAGGGTGTTCACTCCAACTATGGGGATACTTATGAAGAACCGAAATTAGTAAGTGTTCAAGTATTATATGATGACTATTGGGGCTATAGAAAGATAGAGTGTATCTCAGAAAGTAGTATTAGCAATGGGTTTTCCACTTTTAGGTGTAGTCATTCAAGTTAAGTTCTATGATATGCGTGTATGATCATTTTCTAGACCCTAGAGTGCACCCTAGACTGCAGTAAGTGTAGTTCAATTATAGTGTAGTAAGAGATCTCTCAAACTTAAGATGATGGCATGAAGCTAAGGGGGAGATGATAGAACGAATAACCAATTCAGGCTCTCAGATTCTAGAAGAAATGACAGTATGATATAGAGCCTTAGAAAGTAAGGGTAAGGCTAAAACCTACTCTTATTTCAGTATTTTTCAGTTATCCAAGTACCTTACTCATGCCTCACATTCCAGTTCCATGATCATTGTTCATGTTCATGTTTGTCATAGAGAATCACGTGCTCTTCCAGTTCTAAAATAAGGAGTTCAATTCATTCAATAGTCGGAATCACATTCCATATGTTATGAAATCCAAATTGAGGTCATGTAGCTCATGACTCATGTACTTATGTCTTATAATGTGCTGAGTCTCCATAACTCATGCTTTTATTGGTGAGAATTAGCTTATATCCATGTATGACCTCAATTTAGATTTACTTTAATAAATCACTGATGTTGATTTGTTATTCCTCAGGCCTCAGCTAAGTGTTAATTCTCAGATAATATCCTTCCATGCATCAAGGTTTTATGTTCCAACATTTTGGTGACTCCTTATTTAATGGTAGTGGTGATGAGTAAATGGTTCTTGTTGATGAAATATCATTGTATGCTTGTTTGGGAGGAGGCCATAAGTGTGAAGTAAGATTTGAGACAAAGTCTTTGACAAATGTGATGGTTAGTGGAAATTTGTGTGTATGTATGTTCTTGGGGTAGCGCGTCGGAGTTGTATTGATGGTGGTTTATAGAATATCTGAAGTACGTCTTGGTTAATGTTGCCTTGAACTTCATATGTGGTTATAAGGATAGGCATGAATGATATGTTGGGATGTAAGTTGAGGAACGCAATATGCGCTAGCGAATCCATAGTAAGAGTTCAAGGTTTGTCATTGAAGTGGTAAAGCACATTATGCTTTTGATATGAAAAAAATATATAGAAGGTTGAATCATATGGTTTAGAATAATATCGTGGTGTGATATGTTGTATTTTATGATTAAAAGTTAGGCTTGATCACGTTGAAATGATTTAAGCTACTTTAGACATCAGTAAAAATATTTATGAGGATTATAAATTGAATCAATGAGAATGGTAATTATGGAGAATAGTATAGTTAAGGGATACTCGAGAAGTGTGATAAGATTGAAAGTATGAAGTTGCATGGCCTAGGGCCTGGTAATTCTATTCCATTCTATAAGGTAGTGTCATTGTTGTGATTCCTTGGTTGGGTGACTTGGGTAAATCAAGCCCAAGGTTCTTTGTTCCCTAACGCTACTATGACTTCTTTAGAAAGAGTGGTGAAGAGATACTCCAGTTAAGTATAGGTTCCAGTGTAATTCCGCCTGTATAACCAGTAATTAAGTTTAACAGTCAGGCAGGCAAGTTACTATGATTTCCTAAGTTTTCACCCAGTCCTACTATCTGAATTCTCACGTGTCTGACCATCCCAAGAGATAATCTATTCCATAAAATTAAGTTACGATTTGAGTTCAGTCTAAGAATTATGTTTCAGAGTCATGACTCAGTTCATAAGTGTTCAACGCATAATATAATTTTTTTCCAGATGTTTTAGCTCGGACAGTATAATACCCTGTTACGATCTAAGCCTTTTTGCTTCATGAATCTTACATGCATAAGTTATCACTTCTCAATTCAATATGTATGATTAGATTATGATCACTCGAAGGAAATCCTAAACTCTCAGTATTAATCAGCTCCTTGAAGCAAGTAATGTAAAGTCATCTCAGAAATCAGTTTCATGATAGAAGTTTAAATGTCTTAGATCAGTTATATACTTTCTTAGAAGACACAACATGTCTGCGTTATCCCACACCTTTAAGACATCAATGTTCCTACCCATCATTCAGGGAGGAATGATCCCAAGGGGGAGATAATGTAATACCACATATTTTTGGGCTAGAATTTAGACAATCGTTACTACTCGTATAGATCCGAACTAAGAAATTACTTATTAATATATGTGCGGTTATCATTCCTAAAGTGTAGGAATAGTTTTGAATATGATTTGAGATCACAAAAATCTCTTAACTCTAAGACGAGTTGAAAATATTTTTATCGATTAAGTTTTAGAAGATGTTTCAACTTGAGTCAACTTCCAGCGACCATTACTCCCAATACATATATAATTAAAGGTATGTACTATATATAAAATGAATGAAATTTCAGTTATCTTTACAACGATACCAATTTTACCAAAATCTGACACCCGATCAAGAAGTTATGGCTTTGCAAAGTGGAGTGTGTCACCTAGCATAAGGTCTGCGACACACAACCTAACTTATGGTATAAGGTGTGTGATGCACAACCTAATGTGTGTGATAAAATGTGCGCCGCACAACCTAGCTTCTGCGTTAAGGTGTGCGCCACATACATTTTGGTTCAAGTGACTTAAACACTCCGTATTTGAGGCAAAATGGTCCTTTTCCCACCCCCATATAAGCCACAAACACAGAATTTTACTGCAAAAACACCAAAATATACTTCTTCCAATTTTATCTCAAGAACAACACCCCTTAGTCCCAAACAAAAATCAATATCCCTCAAGATTCAACCGTGGGTTTTCAAAATTGATTGAAGATTTGGAATACCCAAACCGTAGGAGTCAAGAATTATCCATTACTCTCCATAATCGAGGTATGCGGGGTTTTCCTAAAATATCATGGGTGTGGAAATTATGTTTTAAGAAAAGGGTTTTGGATTTATGAATATAATCATGTTTTAGAAGTTTTAACGGTATTGTTTTGGTTAGACCCTCCCCCAAATTGATAATATATATATATATACATATATACATATATATATATATATTTTTTTTTGTGTGTGTGAATGTGTTAAAGGATGAATATTCAATTAGGAGCATGAATTATAATGAACCCCTCTCTTGTTCTGATTTTTTTCCCATCTTTCATATCATATGAATTGTTCTAAATTGCATCTTGAAAGCATGATATCAAATGTCTTGATTTATGCTATGACTTGAAAATGATTTCGAAATAAAAAGGAGAGGGTTATGAATGTTGATAAATGTTGAATAAGCATATGAAAAAGAGTCACATGGTTTGCCAAAACAACACGTGACCACCCTATGTTTGAATAATCTCAGCATAGTTTTGACTTGTGTTTTTAGAATATGGAATCTGTTATACTGTTTGCATGTTTCGTTGTTTTGAACTGTGTTTTAAGGAAAGAATTATGCATGATGCATTATGGCTCATAAATAGGACTTGCAAGTCTTGGTGTGATGACACCAATTAAGATTATGCCATGATAATTCAAATCATAATAGAACACATGTTTCGAATAAGATTTTCAAATGTTAAAACTAGAAAGAAATGTATGATTCAGAACATTATAAAATTGGGCATAAAGAGAGCTTACTTGGTTCCCCGAAGAGGGCATGATTTCAGATAAATCATTAGTCAAAATCATGATTTGCCGATCCAGTTTTATATATTATGCTGGCCAAAAGCCCTATGGCGTATCAGAACCAGACACTCCAACCCTTATGGCACACTTGGGTTGGGGGCTTTCCCGATGAGTCAATGGTGGATTTAATATATCTCATGGAATATCATACTTGTACGGGAGTGACACCTAACTCAAGCGTAGTAAAAAGATCATAATTTCCATTGACAGAAAGGTTTCATGTTTTTAGAAAGATCCAATGTGTTTTGAAAACCACTTGATGTATGATGTTTTGTCAAAGTTTCTCTAAACTATTTTAATTATATTAAAGCTTTATTTCGAATTGCTTCGCATACCAGTACATATGTATTGACCCTCCTATTTCCTCCAGGTTTTGAGGCTCAGTCTAGGGGTCCAGAAAGTACTAGAGTTTAACGGACAGAGTTGCAGGTGTCCAGTTGGTCAGCCTTCTATATTTTAGGGGCCTTGTCCTAGTTTCAGAAAGTTGATAGATTTTCATATAGTAGAGATTTCGCAAACTGAGTCAGATATTGTTAGGTGTAGTTGATTTTTAGTTTTCATACTTATGTTGAATCCAGAACTGACCATGTTTTGGTATCAGATTATGTTTCCACATCTTCTTTATTTATATGAATGTTGTGAATGCTTACCAGATAGGGAAAGATGTTTTGGGCCTCCATGGATTGGGATGCCCGTCACGACCAGGCCCCAGTTCGGGTTTTGATAGGTAAAAAGGGTTTTGTTGTGTAGTGTGATGTGTCCAGAGTGGTATTTGGGTGTGTAGTTATGGAGAATATTAAGGTGGTGGCTTATGCATCTAGGCAGTTAAAGGTACATGAGCGAAACTACCCTACCCATGACTTGGAGTTAGCGGTTGTGGTGTTTGCGCTTAAAATCTGGCGACATTGTCTTTATAGGGTACATGTTTATATATTTTCTGACCACAAGAGTTTATAGTATATTTTCTTGCAAAACAAATTAAATCTCTAGCAGAGGCGTTGGTTGGAACTTTTGAAGGATTATGACATGAGCCTGTACTATTATCCAGGCAAGGCGAATGTGGTAGACGATGCCCTCAGCAAGTTATCTATGGGTAGTATTTCTCATTTTAAGGAAGGGAAGAGAGAGATAGTGTGGGATATTCACTTACTTGTAAATCTAGGGGTACGACTCTTGGATTCTGAAGAGAAAGCAATGGTTGTTCATGAGATGGCCAAAGCTTTCCTTTGTGCAGATGTTGAAGAGAAGCAAACCCAAGATCCCATTTTGATGCAAATTAAGAATGATGTGGGGAAATAGAAGGTGATGTCTTTTAAAATTGGTAGTGATGGGATTCTAAGATATCAGGATAGATTATATGTGTTAGATATAGATGGCTTGAGAAAAAGAATCATCGATGAAGCACACACTTTGAGGTATGTTGTTCACCTAGTGTCTACTAAGATGTGTCATGATCTAAAATATATTGGTGGAATTATATGAAAAGTGATGTGGCTGACTTAGTTTCCAAGTGTTTGAATTGCCAACAAGTTAAAGTTAAACATTTAAGGCTAGTTGGTACTTCCCAAGAGATAGCTTTGCCATTATAGAAGTGGATTATGATCAATATGGACTTCATCAGGAGACTTCCGATATCTCGAAATTAGTATGATTCTATTTGGGTAATTGTTGATCAGCTAACCAAGTCAGCTCGTTTTCTTCCTGTGAGGACCAACTATTTGGAAGATGATTATGCCAAGTTATACATTGAGGAGATAGTTCATTTGCATGGATCACCCGTATCCATCATATCTGACCGAGGTACTCAATTCTCTTCGCAGTTTTGGAGGACTTTTCAGAGGGGTTTAGGTACCCAAGTGAACCTAAGTACTGCATTTCACCCTCAAACTAATGGACAAGCTGAGCGTAACATTCAGACCCTTGAGGATATGTTGAGGTCTTCTATAATTGACTTCAAAGGTAGTTGGGCAGATCACTTTCCGTTGATAGAGTTTGCTTACAATATTAGCTACCATTCAAGTATTAAGATGGCTCCTTTTGACGAATTGTATGGGAGAAGCTATAGGTCACCAATATGGTGGTATGAAGTGGATGAGTTTGGGCCTGATCTTGTTCATCAGGAAATAGAGGATGTGAAAATCATTAGAGAATAGCTTAAGACAGCTTAGAGTCGATAGATGTCCTGTATCGATGTAAGAAGGAGGGATTTGGAATTTGAGGTCAGTGATTGGGTGTTTCTAAAATTCTCTCCTATGAAGGGAGTCATGCGATTCAGGAAGAAAGGTAAGCTGAGTCCTTTCTATATAGGGCCATATCAGATTTTGAAAAAAATAGGTGGGGTGGCGTATGAGTTAGAGTTGCCTACAAATTTGGGTTATGTTCAATCGGTATTTCACGTATCTATGTTGAAGAAATCTATTGGAGACGATTCATTAGTGTTTCCTTTAGAAGAGATCAAAGTGATAGACACATTGTCTTTTGAAGAAGAATCTGTAGCAATCTTGGATTTCCAAGTTAGGAAATTGAGGAAGAAGGAGATAACTTCGGTTAAAGTGTTGTGGAAAAATCTAAAAGTTGAAGAAGCAAGTTGTGAATCTAAAGATCACATGAGAGATAGATACCCAAAATTATTTGATCCGGGGAATGCCGAAATAGAAGGTACAATCTTTGTGTTAATCATTTATGGCCTTAGTGTGCTTAAAATCTTGCTGATATTTGTTTTGCGCCATCATTAGGGGACAAATGAACCCAAAGGGGGATAATGTAGAACCCCACGAAAATCGTACATGTATTAGCTTCTAGTAGCATGCTTATAGAGTAAAACTCACAAATTTCTTTAAGCTTCAAAGGGACAGTCTTTTTTTTAGCTCCCAATATTTAATGAATTATTTTGTGACCATTCCGACCTCTATTTATGGAATATAAGTTATTATTTTGGGTTTTCTCTGCGTACCAGTAAATCTGTATTACTCTCCCCCCACCACTTCTCAGGTTCGGAGGAATAATCTAGAGGTCTGGCTAATCAGTAGAGTATCCAGAGAGAAGTGATAAGTGAAGTTGTGAGCCTTCTTTGTTACAGAAATCATGTTATATTAGATTATGTTATTTCTTTTTTTTTTGTTCTACTGAGGGACTTGTCCTATTTTTTAGACAGTTGTCATTTGATCAGGTAGTAGAGATTCTGTAGATTGTTCTAGATGTTGTTTAGTTGATTTCGAATTTCATTCCTAATTGTTAAATTGAATTCAGAGTATGACCATGTTTCCATATCAGATTGTATTTCCATATATTTTTTTATTATTTGAATGTTGTGCATGGCTACCAGATAGAGTAGGACATCCAGGCCTTCATGGTTCAGGATATCTGACACGGCCAGGCCCTAGTTCTGGTCATGAAAAGAAGATACACAAATGAACTATAGCTTACCTCCTTGAAGTAGACACAACTACCATAACTACTCATCCGAAACATATGAGAGGTCATAAAGGAGTCAAACCATTTATACCACTGTCTGGGAGAGTGTTTTAATCCATATAGAGACTTTTTTTTAGCAAGCATACATAGTCCTCCTTTCTTGAGACTACAAAATCCTTTGGTTGCTGCACATAGATATCCTCCTCTAGTTCTCTAATAACGCTCAATCTACAGCTCTCGTAGGAGTGTAAAGCGCTCGTTAGCAAATATAGAACCCAACCTGGGTTGGGTTTCGATCCCACAGGGAATAGCTTGGACAACAAGTAAGCGAAATTACAAGACTCTTAGTGCAAGTCTCGTAAAAAGGGAGGATTGTAATTTGTAACCGAAATAATAAAGTAAAACTGCAAATAGCAAAGTAAAAAGAGAAAGTATTGTTACGTAAGTTGTAAACAATGAGAATTGAAGCGTTGGGGTTATGTCCACCTTCTGAGGTATACGTCTCTATTGGCTATGAGTGTGTAGAATTCTGACATGCAATTGCTTATAGAGAATTGTATTCGATGGTAAATCCAGCCATCTTTTGACCTATTCGAGGATTATTTCACTTTAACTCTTTCGAGCTTAAAGCGTGTCTAACGGTACGAATTCTCCAAGAGGTTAGTCCAGTTATGGCACTAGCTTTTTAATAGGGGATGGGACCCTACTACCTTGACATTATCTCTTTTCCAGACAAATAACCTTTCTTTCAAACAAGTTAAATATTAGACTGGCGTATTCTTGCGTTTGCAACCACCAAGAATGTAGATTAAGATGAAGAGAATAATGATATAAGCAATATACGTGTCACGAACTCACAAGCTCACAGCAATAGATAGTATCTCATTCGGCTTCCATTACCCCAACAGAGAAGTTTAGTTACCCATGAATGCGAAGGAGATCACGATTGACATTGTTGTTATACCACAAGATTGATTAATTTTGTGTGTCTTAGGTGGTAGGCATGAGGCGTGAATTCCTTAGCAAAGTAACGATTCTCTTGTTGTGGAATTTAAGAATAGATTAATAGAAGAAGAAAAATAGAATTAAATGGAAGAATTAGAATTGTTTGTAGTGGAAGAAGAGAGGAATGGAAGAATGTGTAAGAGAGGAATGTATAAAAATATGTAGCATGATAGGGTATTTATAATACCCATATCCTAATCCTACTAGGTAAATGAAATGCTTAATCAAATCCTACTAGACTAAAGAAATACTTAACCCAATTGTACTAGGTTAATGTATCATTATCCTAATCCTAATAAACTAAGGAAATACTTAACCCAATTGTACAAGGTTAAGGTATCATTATTCTAATCCTAATTAGTTACTGCAAGTCCCCAAAGTCTTCTGAAAGGTTGTTTTAGCCCGGGACAGATTTTCCATGGATCACTTTTGGTCCTTTATGCGTCCAAACTTCCTCTCCTCCCTTCGTGAGCTTTCTTTGGCGTCAAGTAAGCCATAAAATGCCGAATTCTGCATCATTTATGCCTTAAACTTTACTAATCATTTTTGTTAGCTCATTTACAGGAAAAAGGACTAATAGTGCATGAAATGTATAATTTGTTCTCAAAACTAGGCTAAAATATGGGCAAAATATATTGATATAGGCGCATAATATCGCCTATCATCAACACCCCACACTTGAAGCTTTGTTCATCCTCGAACGAAATATCATGTCCTTCTAAGCATCAACTTAAGGTTTCACAGCAACAACACAAAACATTCGTCAAAACAATCACAACGATTATCAACAAAGAGTAGCTTTCTGATTATAAGTAGAAACAATTTAACCTCTAGCATAGACTCGTGATGGTAGTCAACCCACATGCAAACGTTCAGGTACAAGGAATAATATATAACTACCCAAAACTCATCAACCATGTGTGTCTCACAATATATTACCCATAATCACTCACAAGTATAGCATATTTTTCAAACAAGGGTATCAACAATATTCTTGCTCTCGCTCTCACAAAGAATTCATATGTAGCAACTGATGACCATAGGCTTGCCCTTAGTGTAATACTCCACTAAATGTCAGAATGCTAAGCTTAGGATTAAATAGGTCTTTTTATGGTTGTAATATAGGCTAAGGGACAGGTAGGATCAGCTATTTTGGCCAAAAATAGTGACTAAGTTCCTAAGCACTTTAATACATCACATTGTATCATTGACACTTATTCTTTCTTTCAACCTTTCTTCTTTCTTTTATTCTACCACCTTTGTTCTCCTCTTTAGTTTTTCATTTTTAAGCACAACTCACTTTTCAGCTTTCTTTTCCTTTTTCTTTTCACAACATACCTCTTATGATAGCACTTTTTTTTTCATAACACATTTAAGCACCATTACAATTTAAAGCATCATACTTACCCAATTTCCTCTTATTTCGTCACATGACTTTTTCAATTTAAAGCACTTAGGAATTTGGATCAAATTACAATCTTGAAAGAAATGGATTAGGCTTACATACGAGGTTGTCAAAGAAATAGGCTAAAGGCTCAAAAGGGTTTAACTAGGATGATGTCCATGGGTAGGTAAAAATGAAGGTAAACAAATATAGGTTGCCAAGGAAATGCCTAAATCATCTCCTAAATTTACACTCCTTATTTTCGCTTTGCATACATACCTGGCAAGTTCTAGCATCATCCACAAACATAGAATATACTATTATCTCACACACACAAGGCACATGGTCGACTTTATTGGAAGTAATATAGACTCTCGACCCAACAAGTGAAGGAATTGAACCACACAATATCACATAATGAGTAACAACTAGAGCCTAAATGTCTCAATAGTCACAATTGTAGCACATACTCTTGTTATAAACTCATGCTGCCTATTCGAACAATTTCATGCGAAGCTAAAAAAAATTTTACTACTAAAAAAACTTAAAAAAAATGAAACAACAAAAAACCCAAACATAAGAAAACAAAAAAACAAACATAAGCAAACATAGATGCAAATAGAGAAGTATAGCATGCAATACCGCCACCCCACACTTAAATGGGACACTGCCCTCGGTGCAAAATAAATACGAAGAACCTGGTCAGTCGAACTCTTCCTCAATGTCGGGGCTTATACCCCCTTCGTCGAAATCATCATAAGAGTCGTCGTCAGAGTTCTCCTCCTAGTCAGATTCTGGCAAGCGTCGATCATCATCAGTCGGCACATCATCGTCTAGAGGTTCCTCAAAGTATACGCCCACTCCACACATCTCCCGTGCATGTATATTCACTGGATAGTCGTGGTCTAGCTATTGGAGCACTGCAGCAGTTGGAACACATCCACCACTCATCATTGTAAATCGTGTCATGCCATAAAGATGATGGAAGAAACTCTCATCAAGAGCATGTCTCTCCGCAGTAGTAAGGTTGACACCATGAGTTGTTTCAGCATCTTTGACCTTGGGGAGGTCAACGTTCTTCGAGTTATGTGGGAGTTTGTTATCAGCTGGTTCCTCTTCAATATCCTCCTTCCGCAAGATTGCTGTCAACAGATTACCAAAAGTGAAATGGGACCTTTTGTGGAGTCTGGCCTTCCGTATTGTAGAGCGAATGATTGCCCCAAAGTTGATAGGGACATTTGTCATCAAAGAATAGACCAAACACACTCTATCTCTTGATATTTTTGTGTATTGAGTCCCAGGAATAAGGCATGAGTTGACGATTCGCAACCAGATTCTTGCTTCCCTATTCAATTGAGCATAGGGGAAGAGTTGTGTCGTTCGGTGTCTCGGTGTCTGCCCCACCTTGCCATGGATCTACTTCCATAAAGTGTGTGTCGTATTGCTCTATAAGTAGGTCTGCTGTACAACTTTTTGAATGGTGCTGGGTCGACTGAAGGTAAGCCAAGAAAGGAATTAATCAAATCCGCGTTGGCCCCGAATCTTGACTTCGCTGCCTGTTGTTTTCGGCAACCAGTTGGCATAAAATTCTCTTGTCAAATCAAGATTGCATTCTCCCATGTCGCGGAAGATGAAATCCAGATTCAACGCCATGATTTTTGCCAACATACGCGCCTCCTTCTTCGCTAGGGTGTCCTTGTTGATCAAGTCGACGTGAACATATTTTATTTCCTTGTTGTTGCTGTACCATTCTTTGGCTTCCTCCTCAAGAACCCATTTTATTCCAAACATTCGGCGGGGTAGTTTCATTGAGGATGATTCTCCTTGGTCCTTGCGAACGTCTCTTCTTGCCCTTTTGGGAAGTGGTAGCCATCTCCTTGCCTTGTCTCGCTTTAGGTGCCATTGTACCTGAGATTCGAAATAGTGTTAATGGTAGCACAATCCCAATCGATACAATCTATAAACAAGCAGTAGGGGTACCACCCCACACTTAGTTTCGTTGACACAAATCAGTGAAGTGAAAGGGGTCGATTACATAGATTTCGTCGACATACGTTTTAAGGGCTGTATTCCGACAAAAAAATCAATGATGCATCACTACCTGCAGCCATTTCATTACTTTCATGTTAGGTATAACGATACTACTACATAGGGGTTACCTCATGGTATAGTTACTTTCAACAATCACAACCTCCACTGTCGATAGGCACTATAAGTCTTATCCCGATGAACGGGATAGTCTAACATGGAAGTATCAAAATAACAATCTAAACCAATGTTCATAACCATAGCAATTTCGCAAATAGTATAACAATGCTATTAGAACCAAATTCAAGTCGGAAACAAGTTAAGATTATCCTAACGTATATGTTCACTCATATGGTTTTGTATCAACAATCCAAACACATTAACATCACCAATATTCATGCAAGATGTAGCAATTCATAATAGACATAGTAACGTAGTACTTACAAGAAATAGATGAAGAATAAAAGAGTACTTACATAATTGAAGCCTTTGGAGATGTTCTTGTGAATTTGGAAGAGCAAAAAGAAGAAATTTTGAGATGATTTGGAGAGGGTATGCAGGCGCCATAGGTCAAGTTTCAATGTGTTTATGTTTCAAGACTAAGTCCCCTTTATATAGGAAAAGAATGGGTTGGGTTTTGACACATTTACAAACGGTTTTGGAGACTAAAAAGGCCTATATGCAGCGCATAGTGCGTTGCATCGGCATGACATATGCGGCGCATAGTCTATGGCATTTAGGGAGATATGCGGCGCATAGTCTATGGCATTTAGGGACATATGCGCCGCATAGTGTATAGCAATTTGAGATACTGAGACCTAATGCTATATCATAGGCGACGCATAGTGTATCGCATTATGGTACACGTGCGGCGCATAGTGTATCGCATTATGGTACATGTACGGCACAGTGTATAGCACACTAGATTCCGAGACCTAAGGCTATAGGATAGGTTTTGCATTGTTCGTGGCCTAGTTTTACCTAGGCCTAGCCTTCCTCGATGCCTATTTTGGCATGAGCAATGCTCAATCCATAACCTTATGCATCACTATTCCTAACTTACCACGTTTACCGTACAATACGTCCAAATCGTGATTTGAAACCAATCTCCTCGTTGAATACCTCTTGCACCTATATTTGCTCAAAACCAATAAAAATAATTAGTATGATGGGTTGCCTCCCACCAAGCACCTTAGTTTTGGTCATGGCACGACTCTTATTTTTGGATTTTCATTTATCAAAAGCAAAACAAGTACTAGACAAAACGATAAACGATAAAACGATAAAACGATGGGTTGCCTCCCATATAGCGCCTTATTTATTGTCGTGGAACGACATGGTTACCTCGAGTACTCAGACTTCATCGAGGTAAATGGTGGATCATTTTCTGAAAGGATTTAGACGACAATGAGGCTTACCTGTGGGCATGCGATCTTCTTCGAGATGGCTCATACATTTCTCCGGAGAATCACCAATTATATCATCAATATTCCAGCCCATAGATCTCTTGTATCTCTTCAGAGCAGAGATGAGAGCTTCTACGTGATGTTAACTTAGATCATCTGCACTCTACGGAAGTATATTTCTACTTTCCAAGAACACATACCTTAGATAATCGGGGAGCTCTTGTGATTCTTGCATTGGTGGCTCATCAATGGAAGTCTTCGCTATTGGTGACGGTTGATTCTTGAGATTACAATCCAGTTGTTTAGGATTATACGACTCAATTTCTGTTAGATCACCCATAAGTCCTTCGTTGTCCTCATGTTCAACATTCAGCGGCGCAGCAGTCAGTGGCTCAACAGTAGGTTGTTTCTCTATAGAAAATGCTTTCTTATCCTTATGATGAACATCAGCTACAGATAACATATTCATATCGCTGGGGTTCTTCATTGCTTTACATATATTGAAGCGGACCACTTCGTCATTAATTCAAAACAAAAGCTCATTATCTTTTATGTCTATAAGAACACTTCCAGTTGCAAGGAAAGGACATCCCAAGATGATGGGAACTTCAGAATCCTCCTTACAATCCAGAATAACAAAGTCTGCAGGAAAGATGAATGAAGAAACTTTTACCAACACATCATTCAAGATACCCACAGGTCGTTTTACCGACCTATCAGCCATCACGAGCCTCATATTGGTTAGTGTTGGATTGCCTAACCCCAACTTCTTGTAGATGGATAGCGGCATCAAATTGATGCTAGCACCTAGATCGCACAATGCCTTGGAAAAATCCAACGATCCAATTGTGCAAGAAATAGTGAAAGCTCCCGGATCTGCCTTCTTTTGAACTAGCGACCTTGTAGCGATTGCACTACAATGGTGAACATTATCCGCTAACTCATAACTTGCTGCCCGCTTCTTTGTCAACAGGTCCTTCATAGACTTCGCATACCCAGGCATTTTTTCAAGTGCCTCCACTAATGGAAAATTAATGGTCAGTTGCTTTAGCATAGTCATGAATTTGCTGAACTTTGTGTCATCTGCCACCTTCTTCAATCTTTGGGGAAAAGGTGGTGGTGGGTATGTAAGTTTTCTCTCCACGTTTTTATTCTCCTCTTACTTTCGTGTTTCCACTTTTTCAGGTTGTACAGTGCTGGATTTGGTGTCCTTGACGTCAGGAGTAGTAGCTGTGGCATCTTCTCCATGTCCGCAACTTCGTCAATCACTTGATTGCCTTTTGCTGATGTTTCCAGCACCTTACCACTTCTGGTAGTTATGTCCATGCATGACCCATCATTCCTTCGTTTTTGCACAGTATCGCTAGGGAAAGTGCCGGCCTTTCTTTGGTTGAGTACTGCTAAAAGTTGACTGAATTGCTGCTCTAGTTGTCTAATTGAAGTGGAATGTGAATCTACTAATTGTTTCAAGGAGGAAAAATCATTAATTACCTCCGTTAATCCCGCGCTCGTTGCTTCCACTCCTTTCAATAATTTAGCCATCATGTCTTCCATACTTCCAGAATTAGATGTGGTGGTGTCACGTCTTCCAGGGGGAACGTACAAACCACTCTTTTCGTTGTTTCTCTTCCAACTACCGTGGTCCTTGTTTCCAGATTTATCATAATAGTTCCGACCTTGGTTTCCTTGGGTATTCCCTCGAAAACCCCCCTGATTGTTCAAGTAGTTAGCCTCCTCTTCTGAATTAGATTCGTCTCTTCCTTTTGACGCAATAGCTTTCACTTTTTCGGTCTTCCCTGATAATAAATGCTTTGTAAGAAGATCCATTTGTGTTTTCATATGCGCCATATCTTGATCACGTTCTTCTTCTCTTCTCCTTTGGTCTGCAGTCATGCCTATAGATAAAGTGGGGCTTGCTACCTTAGAATCCCTGGTATGCCAAGCTCTACTTTGTTTCGTCATACGATCTAGCATATTACTTGCTTGACCAAAAGTGAGGTCCATAAAAGATCCTCCAGCCGCATTATCCACCACTGGTTTAGTTATTGAATTCAAGGCTCTATATAATATCCCTATGAGGTGAACATTAGTCATATGATGGTTTGGGCATCTCGCTAGCTTTGTCTTAAACCTCTCCTATGTTTCATGAAGAGCTTCAGTGGGAAGCTGACGGAATTTTCTGATTTCATCTCTCAATTGTGCTCTTTTGGATGGCGGAAAGAATCTTTCTAGGAAAGCGTCTCTCAATTGCCTCCAATTTGTAATAGAATCAGGAGTCAGCCCATTCAACCATAGAGTTGCCTCTCCAGACAGAGACAATGAAAATAGACATAATAGAATTGCATTCTGACCAACACCAGGATTGTCAAAAGACTTGCATGTAAAAATAAAGTTGATGAGATGCATATTCGAATCATCGCCTGCTAGTCCACCAAATAATCGCTTGAGTTGCAATAACTGAATCATGGTGCTTGTGTTGTTGAACTTTGCTCCGGGCGCTAATGGTGGAAGAATAATGGCTCTAGTGGCTCCGGCTCCATCAAGATCATCATCATCATCGTCGAAAGGTGGCTGCAAAGGTTGGCGATCATACCTAAATCGAGCTTGTCGACCTCTTCTGTTGGCAGGTGTTGTAATTTCAGCATCATGCCTTGGGTTTAGTAACTCGTCATCACCTAAATCCTCATCGTCAGGATTTGTTGCTCGCCCAGGATTATCAATGTTTTGTTGGTGTACTTGGGCGGCGGCAAGAGCAGCTAATCTTGCCTGCTCGTGTTGAGCAACCCTCCTTTCGATTTCTGCTTGTGCTTCCATTCTGCCAATTCGTTGTGGTTCAGGATTGATTGGTAATAACGGTTGACCAGAACTTCGAGTATGGGGCATGCAGTAAATAAAAACCTGCAGTAAACAAAAACAAAAAGTAAAAGTAAAAGTACGAGAATCTTTGACCAAAGGGTCTAGTAATTATCACAAACTTGATTGACACTCGTATTCCCCGGCAACGGCGCCAATTTTTGATAACGCTCAATCTACAGCTCTCGTAGGAGTGTAAAGCGGTCGTTAGAAAATATAGAACCCAACCTGGGTTGGGTGTCGATCCCACAGGGAATAGCTTGGCCAACAAGTAAACGAAATTACTAAACTCTTAGTGCAAGTCTCGTAAAAAGGGGGATTGTAATTTGTAACCGAAATAATAAAGTAAAACTGAAAATAGCAAAGTTAAAAGAGAAAGTATTGTTACGTAAGTTGTAAACAATGAGAATTGAAGAGTTGGGATTATGTCCACCTTCTGAGGTATACGTCTCTATTGGCAACCACAAAGAATGTAGATTAAGATGAAGAGAATACTGATATAAGCACTATACGTGTCACGAATTCACAAGCTCACAACAATAGATAGTATCTCATTCGGCTTCCATAACCCCAACAGAGAAGTTTAGTTACCCATGAATGCGAAGGAGATCACGATTGACATTGTTGTTATACCACAAGATTGATTAATTTCGTGTGGCTTAGGTGGTAGGTGTGAGGCGTGAATTCCTTAGCAAAGTAACGATTCTCTTGTTGCGGAATTTAAGAATAGATGAATAGAAGAAGAAAAATAGAATTAAATGGTAGAATTAGAATTGTTTGTAGTGGAAGAAGAGAGGGATGGAAGAATGTGTAAGAGAGGAATGTATAAAAATCTCTAGCATGATAGGGTATAATACCCATATCCTAATCCTACTAGGTAAATGAAATCCTTAATCAAATCCTACTAGACTAAGGAAATACTTAACCCAATAGTACTAGGTTAATGTATCATTATCCTAATCCTAATAAACTAAGGAAATACTTAACCCAATTGTACAAGGTTAAGGTATCATTATTCTAATCCTAATTAGTTACTACAAGTTCCCAAAGTCTTCAGAAATGTTGTTTTAGCCCAGGACAGATTTTCCATGCATCACTTTTGGTCCTTTAGGCGTCCAAGCTTCCTCTCCTTCCTTCGTGATCTTTCTTTGGTGTCAAGCAAGCCATAAAATGTTGAATTCTGCATCATTTATACCTGAAACTTTACTAATCATGTTCGTTAGGTCATTTACATGAAAAAGGACTAAAAGTGCATGAAATGTATAATTTGTACTCAAAACTAGGCTAAAATATGGGCAAAATATATTGATATAGGTGCGTAATATCGCCTATCATCATTCTCCATGTAAGAATGCGGTTTTGACATCCAACTGCTCAAGCTCAAGATCATGCATGGTTACAATACTAAGAAAGGCTTGAATGGAACTATTCTTTACAACTGGAGAAAACACATCTATGAAGTCAACACCTGGAATCTAACTGTAACCTGACTATAACCTTTAGCAACTAGTCTTGCTTTGTACCTAGCATCTTCAAATCCCAATGTTCCTTCATTTTATTTAAATACCCATTTGCAAAGGACAACTTTCTTATATTTAGGAAATATCACCAAATCTTATCTTCCATTCTTATAAAGTGATTCCATGTCCTCCTACATAGCAATCATCCATTGGCTGAAATCAACACAACTAAATGCCCCTGGGTATGAAGAAGGTTCTTCATCGGAATCAATACCTTCTGATACACTCAATACATAAGCAACCAAAGTAGCTTGGCATACTTATGAGGAGGTCTAATATCTCTTCTAGGCCTTTCTTTAGTAGTAGAATATTATGGCATCACAGGTGGTGAAGAAGAAATAGTACCACTCTATATCTCCGGGCTAGACTGAGAAGTAGGCACTGGACTCTACTCCAATTTACAATTCAACATGGATAAATGACTTTTGATGAATCATATCACTAAGCTTATCTAGAGGTGAAACATTAGATTCATAGGGGCACAACATCCTCGCTAATTATAACCTTTCTGATTTTTGGACACCAAAGCTTATAACCCTTAACACCATTCTTCTAACCCATAAATAAGCACTTGACAGATCTAAGTTCCAACTTTCCATTATCAACATGAACATACGCAGGACATCCAAATATACTCAAATAAGAATAACTATCTGGAGTACCAGACCATACCTCTTGTGGAGTCTTTTTATCAATCATGACTTAGGAAGAGCGGTTAATAAGAAGACAAGTTGTGGAAGCAGCTTCAACCCAAAAAGACTTGGAAAACCAGTATTAGAGAGCATACTACGAACCTTCTCCATTATACTATTAATTCGTCCAACCACCAAATTCTATTCCAAAGTATGATGAACTATTAAGTCCCTCACAATTCCTTCTGACTTGCACAGATCAATAAATTTATTAGAACAGAATGCTAGACCATTATCAGTCCGTAGGTGTTTTACCTGCTTTCCTGTTTGCTTATCAATGATAATCTTCCACCCCTTCAAAGTAGGAAACACAACATTTTTTTCTTCAAAAAGAACACCCAAAATTTTCTGGAATAGTTATCACTAATAGTCAACAAATAATTAGCATCTTCTCTAGAAGGTACTCTAGCAGGACCCCATAGATCAAAATGAGATCAAAATGAATGTAATCACTTGTGCCCTTAGTTAAGTGGATGCCATTAGTGAATCTGCCTCTCTTCTGCTTTCCGGATATGCATTGCTTACAAAACTCCAATTTTGTAATACTCTACCCATCAATAAGTCTTCTCCTAGTTAGTTCAGCCAACCCATTTTCACTGATATGCCCCAGATGTATATGCCTATGTTTTGAAACATCCCTTTTTTATAGAGAGGAGTTAGAAACAACTGCAATACCTGTAATAGTAGATCCTTGCAGGACATACAAATTTTCATACTTTCTCTATTCCTTTATTAAAACAAGATCGGCTTTAGTAACCTTCTGGACTCTACCTTCACCAGTGTATCTATAACCGTTCGAATCAAGGGTACTCAAGTAAATAAGACTTCTCTTCATGTCTGGGACATACCGCACATATCCAAGTTTCCTCACAACCTAATCAAACATCTTGATCCTGATTGTTCCAATATTAGCTATCTTAGAAGGTGTGTTATTTTCTATCAACATAGCACAATATGAAGCATGCAAGCTGAATTAAGAATTCAATCCTCACAGGGTTTGGAGTTACCATCAGAAAATACCAAGAGTTATTCATCACTACCACCATCTTCAACAAAGCTGGCTTCACTGGTTTCCTTTGGTTTTGGAGATTCTCTTTTCTCTCTATTCTATAACTTCCAATACTTGGATTTGATATGACCCTTCTTCTTATAGAAATTACAGATTTTGGTTTTGTTTTTGGATTTTGACCTATTCCTATTATCACAACTTGAATTCCTCTCACGAGTTCTTCCTTCTCGAACAATGAGACTATCTCCTTGAGTCTCCAACCTATTCGCCAGATGTTTCATATTCACCTTAGTGAATAATGCATCATAGACTTTATCAATCGTCAAGGTATCATGACTATATAAAATGGTATCCCTAAAGGTCGCGTATGATGTAGGTAGCGAATGCATCAAAAACAACTCCAAATCGTCCTTATCATACATAACCTCCAGAATCCCTAAATTGGAGAAGATTTATTTAAAGACAAATAGGTGATTTTCAAGGACGAACCCTTGGACATATGATGGGAATAAAGTTGTTGTTTGAGATATAACTTACTTGTTATGCTCTTTGTCATGCATAAAGATTCTAGTTTCAACCACGACGCAGCGGTTCTGGTCTACTTCAAAACACCTATAGATTCTAATGAAAGTGGATCTGAGATAGAGCCTATCGATCCTTACATTGTTTGTCCTCGTCCACCCACAATGAATGCATCTTCTAAAACCCTAATAAAGCATCTTCCAAATTCATCTGCTCAAGCATAGACTACATCTTAACCTTCCATAATAAAAATCTGGTGTTGCGATCCAACAGCGGAATATCATACTTCATGGTTGCCATCCTCGTGAAAATAATTGAATATGTTATGATACTAGTTTATTATTATTCGGATAGAATAAGAAAACCACGAGTGAAAAGAAAAAATTAGCAATAACACATAAGATTTACGTGGAAACCCTAACGGAAAAAATCACGGGCAGAGGCAGAGGAGATTTCCCTATATTGGAGAAAGAGTACAATGTGGAGAAGACTCAATTTTCTGAATAATCAAAATAGACCCACTAATTGCACTTATATAATATATGTATACAAATAAGTCCTAAGCCCAAAAACATAAAGGTCCATACCTCGGAACTTTCAGGACCGGCTAAATATAATTTGAGTCACAACTATAACAAAAATAGATTTAAGACACAACAAAAATGTAGCGTATACCTATATAAGGATGCTAAAAAGATATCATATGAAAGAAGATGTTTCCTTTTTAATACTGCTCCCCTCGATTGTCTTTTGTTGTTTTGACTTTGACATCCCTAAAAGATCAATTCTGAGAGTGGACTGGGTTAAGTTCTACAGGATGAAGTGCAACATGAACATTCTATTAGGATTTGTGCAAGAACTATTTCTAATATTTGTCAGCATGTAAGATAATTATATATGATCAACATATATAACATAAACTTTTTCCGTAATTAATGTAGAATGTAAGTCCATGAATAGGTGAAAGAAAAATAAATATCAAATAATGTAAGTACGTTTCAATCCATTTTTAGGGCAGCTCACCTAAAATTGGCCGCAAACTAGCTAAATATTTTTTCGATTTCCAATATCTTTAGTATCATCAATATCAATCTCATTAAGAAGAAAATGTTTAGACTTGTTATCCTGGAACTTGTTTAGAAATATTCTAATGAGAGGAACATATGAGTTTGCCACTAGGTATTTGACCAAGTAGGGTTGTATTCGACGTGTGAGCTGACTTTTAAAAATATTACTATAATTTAAAAATAAGGTGATGGTTGTGGACTATCAAGAGTAAAAGCAAGTAAATATTAAATAGTGATTCTTTAAAAATTTTAGGATTTTGCATTTTGATTATTCACAATATTTAAATTTTAATATTTAAATTTTTGAACTTTGTAATATTATTAAATGATGGTTTAAGTGGACTTCGAGTTAGGGTTCTGCTGTAATCTTGATATTTTTGGTAATTTATTTTATTTTTATTTTTAATTACTTGTTATTTGATCCACAAACCAGTCCAATCCACTACTCAAGCCTCATAGACCTGTGGGCTTATACGAACCATGCTAAAAAGTCCTTAAATGGGCTTAAAACCTTTTTGCAGAATCTTATCAAATTACAGGCTGAATTGGACTAGCTTGACAGTAGGTTTAGCCCACGGTAAACCCTAAAACTCATATCCAAAAATACCTAGAGAATCTTTCTATACTAAAACTCACAAAATTTGAAGGAACCCATGGACCTAGTGGTGGAGGAAGACAAGAAGTTGTAAAAGTGAAGAAATAGTTTGAAGAAACATACAAACTAACCCAACAACACATCAAGTACATAGATGAATATGGAAAATCAAGAACAACAATTGCAGAAGATAAAAAATCACTCTCAACATTGAATGAATTTGCTTCCTTTTGATGACAAGCTGAAAAAAGTCAGCATTTCGCACAATCTTAGAAATCTCAAATCCATAAGGTATATATATATATATATATATTATATAGTAGTTATCTAAATGAAGTCTTGGAAAAACACTAGTCATAAAATTGTTCTTTTACTATTATACGTACAGACTGGTGATCTTGAGGGTCAAGTCCGTGCTCATTGCTTGAAGGAGGGAATGGGAAATGCCTCATTCCTAAATTTCCTTGTTTTTGGCGAAGGATGGATTCTGTTGTAAGTTATGTTTGGTTTTGATTTATCTGTCACTAACATTTGATACTCTTGTATGAATTCATTTTATTTCTATCTAGGAGGATTAGAAGCACAAAACATGACTAATTAATGTAAATCTACGATGCGAGATACCTATTATCCTGTTTTATTAATGCTTGCAATCAATTAATGTCATTGCACTAATGGAAAAAAATAAAGACTAATGATTGAATTAAGACTCTTATATATAGAATCCTAACTTGACTCTACAATCTTGAAAACAAATTAGACTATTTGATGTAAAGCTACCATGCATCACAAGTGAACTATATCTTGTTAAACTAAAATATGACATATTTTTCTCCTTTGTTGATCCATTACTTGTCCTCTTTATGAGTGCGATCCCAATAACTCATAGGTATAATATCTTTGATCTAAATGACAATGTTTATGAGATTCAATCCTCAAACCTTGAAGGTTGCTATTAAAATTGCCGGAATGCAGCAAAAGGCCTTAGGGGCAGTGGAGAAAATGGGGAAGAGGAGTGCTAGGGATGCAATCCTATTACCATCCCATTCTGTCCTAAAGTTAATGGAACGGTAATACCATATACAACTAAGGCCAGAACTTGCAGGATAATCCTCATGGGATGAGCTAGGAGGTCGTTGAGTACAGAAGGACCAATCAATTGTGTTACAAGTGTGGCGAAAAGTAAACTCCTTTCCATTAGTGTTGTTTAAGAAATTGAATTGCATCATTGGTGAAACTGGGTAGATGTTAGAGAACAAGTAGGATGCGACAGATCCAATACATACACCTTGAAATAAAAAGAAGTCCAAGAGGTGGTTTGTTTGAGGGACTTAGCTTGTCTTGTCAATTATCATTGGGGACTCTTGATTTCCAGCAGAGCTATTGTCTAACAGCCAATGAAGTGTGTGAAAATCTATAGAAACAAGGGTCCAACAATATTTGAAAATCCATATATTTTGCTCTTTGTTATCATTTTGGCCTCGAAAAACCCTTACGTTAGCCTAAAATCTTTATTAATTTCAAAAGGGAGAAAGACTAATCAACACAAGAGTGATGACCCTATAGGTTAAAAGGAAAGATTTTTTACAATTATTTGTTATACAACAATAACATACCCGGTGTATTCCTACAAACAAGGGGTCTGGGGACGGTAATCTGTACGTAGTCTATACCACTACCTCAGATGAAGTAGAGCGGTTGTTTACAATAAACCCCCAACTATAACAGTATAACAAACAAAATAATATAAAAGCACACACCAAATATGGGATACCACATTGCTAGATAATATAGGAAACAAGACAACCAAAAGACCAGTTGTTGAAATAATTAAAAAAATTTCCAAAGTTTAATTAGACTCTAAATCAACAAAAGTAAAGAAAAGAAGAAGAGAACACTGAATGCATAACCCCAAAAAAAGTAGAATAAACTAAAAGAAAATAAACTCATCTATAAATATCTATGTGCACCTTAATACTCTCGTGTTTAAATTCTTCCAAAATTAATTTAGTAAAATTTTGCACAAAAACTGTAAAACGAAATGAGTGTTCAAGTAATGCAACAAAAACAATCAATTCCCTCCAATTCTAGCCTCATTGATTATTTGACCATGCTCCACATTTGACATGTCGTGATCCACCCTTACTGTTGCAGTCATTACTGTAGCAACACATTAAAAAGGTTACCCAGTACATCGACACAAGAACCCCCATGACCATACTCAAACCACCCAACTCCATCTTTGGTTTCACCAATAGTAATAACAATCATCTTTTCCAAGGACTACACATCACTGCATATATTGAATTTGATATATTTGTCATTGCTTTGTCGATATCACAAGTGTCTTCTCAAATCTATGACCTTTTTGGAAAGCTCCCTCATCTCCCTGATGTGGGGTTCTCAGCTTGAATTTGAATTTAATCGGTCTCTAATTTGTGTGGGATATAGAGTGGGAAATTAAAATAAAGTTATTTAAATATTTTGGAGCCAATTTGGGGTGAGTCACACTAAAAATACATTGACGCATATTGGACAGTTATCGTCCAACATAGAGCAGCCTTCTGGACATAAGCAAATTTATAGTACTTTTTCTTTGTATACATACTGAACATACCTCGATCTAACATTATATGTGCAGATCACATAGGATAGATCATGAGTACCAACTTTCAAGACGTTCATTTGTGGCATAAGTTTGGAATTCTATTTTTCAAAATAGAAATTAAAAGTGTGAGAGAGTATTCTACTAATTATTAACTTTAGCTAGTTAAAATTCTCTTTGTTTCTATTTATTAAAATAAAATATCCCTAAATTTCTTATGTAATTTGGTTAAAGGTAGTTATGAATTGATTATAATAAATAAAGTACTCGCGGCAAAATTCGTTGAATAAAACATGAGAACCATATACAAATGAAGTACTCGCAGCAAAATTTATGGACTTACTATTCTATATTAAGGTAAGAGTGTAATTATGTTGACAATTTATAAATATCTTGCCAACGACCAATGATACAAATATATGTTATAATAAACCCTAATAGAATGACAGGTTATTAACTAAAGGGTGGCTAGTGAAGTTGAAAATACTTGTTGATAATCCAAATTGTTGTTTATGCAACTCAAATGTGAAGGAGACTGCACAACATTTATTTGTGGAATGCACCTGGTTCAATACAGTGCGAAATCCCTTTTTGGCTTCAATGGGCATTGTGCTTCTGAGAGGAAATGTGAATCAGGTTTTAGCGCGAATTAGAGGGAAACGTTGGGCATCCATTCACTAATTAGAGGGCTGTTGCTGCTATATGGAGTGCATTGGTTTATCAACTTTGGAGGATGCGTAATTGGAAAATATTTAGAAGACAAACTATACATACTGAGACAGCTATAGCACAGATAAAATAGGAGCTAGATCATTGATTAGAGTTATCTTCTATAGCCAAGAAATTGGGTAGATGCAAGGAATTAATGCAACGGTTACACATGTAATAGTTTTGGAATGAGGCTTTAGCATCTGCCTTGTAGAGGCATGGCTAACTAAAGGGCTCTTAGGATGTACAATTGATGACTTTTTTTTTGTCTATGGTAATGATTTACAATGATACCAAAAAAAGGAATGATATTTGTTCTTGCGCCTCAGTATTTGATCCTAAGTCACTCTCTATATTGCTCTTCAATTATGCTATGAAAAGCAAAATTACAAAAGATAATAAGGGGAAATGTATCAAAGATGATAGACCTATTCTTCCTGATGATATCATTTTCACTATCCTTATAAAGTACATTCTATATCTTTGTTACACTTTAAATGTGTTTCAAAATCATGAAATGATAGGATTTCAGAGGTTATATTTACAAAACCTTATTGTGATGATTCCAAAGCGTAATGAAGTGAAAAACTTTTGTTAGAAAAAATATTGGCGGATTCAAATTTATACATTTAAATAATTTTAATGAAGTTATCGGAGATAAACATTAATTTCATCTTAAAGAATTCCTAGGTGCTCATTTCTTATGCTCATATAATTGTTTGGTAATATTGAATAAACCTAAGGCTTACAAGAATTTTTTTTTATGGAATCCATAATCTGGAAAATACTCATTCTTGAGTGTCCATATATGAAGCCTCATGAACACATATTTTCTTGTGCTTATGGTATGTGCTATGATTCTATCACTGTTAAGCCATAAGAACAAGAAAATGTGTATTCTTAAGGTTTCATATATGGACACTCAAGAATATGGTGGTGTCCGGATGGTGGTGGATTCCACAAAACGAACTTCTTATAAGCCTTAGGTTTTTTTTGTACTACTAAGTCATCATATGAGCACAGAATTTGAGCACCTATGAATTCTTTCAGCGGGAATTGTCGATTATCTATGATAACGTCATTGAGGTTGTTTAAATATAAAAAATCAAACTCGCCCGTATTTTTTTGTAACACTTTTTCTTCACATCCTATCTCTTTCGATCGATCACATTGGGCTTTCGTGAAAGCAATGTCAAAATCATAGCATTCCATGATTTTGAAACACTCTTAAAGTGTATCAAAGATGTAGTGTTTACCTTTTTGAGGATGTTTAAAGTGATATCAGATGGAAAAACAGGTGTATCCTCTTGACAACGGCTTTCCTGGATTGTCTTTTGTTATTTCATTTTTGACATTATTATTGAAGAGCGATAAAGAAAATGAATTGAGGTCAAGTTTGGTGGTGCAAGAACAAATGGGCATACTGCAATATATATTTATATTATCTGGAGTCATCAAAACTATTTAGTTCTCTTACCTTAAGGTAGAAAAGTAAATCCACAATGGAAATTTAGCAAGTTTTTCTTGTTTGTACTAAGAGGATAAAAAATGATGTTAAATAAATAAAAATTATTTAATGAAGTGTTTGAAATTTCATATTTACAAACACACTATGCTTTTTAAATTACTGAATACAATAGGGCGGCGGGTTAATTTCTCCAGTTCTGGTTTAATATATGGACAATGTTTATTTGTTTTATTTATTTGATTTATCAATTTAAATAAAAATTATTTTATAAGTGAAAAATATAATTGTTATCACTACAAGTTTACTCTTATCAGGGATAGAGTTCAGAATGAGACTATCAGGGAGAAGGTTGGCGTGGTTCCAGTGGAGTGCAAGATGCGAAAAGATGGATTGAGTTGGTTCGGACATGTGAAGAGGAGAGGCATAGATGCCCCGGTTCATAGGTGTGAGAGGCTAGCGTTGGATGGTTTTAGGTGGGGTAGGTGTAGGCCAAAGAAGTACTGGGGTGAGGTGATTAGGCGGGACATAGAGCAGTTACAGCTCACCGAGGACATGACTCTAAATAGGAAGGTCTGGAGGGCACAAATTAGGGCAGAAGACTAGGGACAGTATGGGTCGCTAGGGTAGGGAATTACTTGGTGGGGGTATTATTCTTGTTATTCTTCCTATTCTTATTTTTATTCCTATTCCTATTCTTATTCTTGTTATGATTCGGTGTTCCATGTTTTATTACGATGCTTTCCGCTGTTTTCTACTACTTATGGGTGCCGTATTTACGTTATGTTCTGTGCTCTAATTTGTATCTGTGTGGTGTCTAGTGTCTTGAGCCGGGGGTTATCGGAAATAGACTTTCTACTTCTTCAGAGGTAGAGGCATGGACTGCGTACATCTTCCCCTCAGACCCCAATAGGTGGGAATACACTGGGTTTGTTGTTGTTGTTGTTGTAATAGTAGCTGAATTAGTGAAACTTGCTTGAAAGTAATCAAGAAAAAATATTGAACCAAACAAAATTTTATATTCAATTTGAATTACATTTTTCCAAATTGAACAATACAAAATTAAATCAATACCCTTATATTTTAAGAATCAAACTCATAATTTTTATTGTAGATTAAATTCAATTAAAAGTTACTATGTTTAAATATTATCACTTCTAAATCAGAACTTTAATCTCAGTAATATTATGTGAATTTCTGCGCGAATACTTTATTTATTTTTATAAAATCACAATTTATTTAACGAAATCACAAAAGAAATTTATAAAAAATTTCAAAAATTCTTTTTGAAAAAAGAATTTTAATAATTATAAATTTTCTGATATCCCAAAGATTGCACTATGTTACGATAATTGTTCAATATGCTTCCAAGCACTTTTAGTTTGGCTCACCCCGAATTGGTCCCAAATTGGTTTTTTTTTTTTGATTCTTCACTCGAGGAAATTATGCCTAGTTCTCCTCAAAGTGACCGGTTTGAATTTTTGTTCCCCAAATACTCGATTTTGAATTTTAGTCCCCAAAGTGTATGGTCTTGATGAATTTTTTGTTCCTGTTTTAACGTTTTCAAAAAAGACAGAATTTTTTGGTCAATTGTGCAGATTTATCCTCTTGAAATGTCATGAAAGTTTGTCTTATGAGTAACATATCTAAGTTCTAACTTTTTCCTATAAGGTAGAATTTATAGTTAATTAATCAAGTTCACTGTCTAAAAATATTTTAAACTTTTATTTTATAGGTAAGAGTTAGAATATGTAACATATCTAAGTTCTAACTTTTGCCCTGTTGGTCAATAATGTAATTTCATTATCTTAAAATGACATGAATGCTTGTCTCATGGGAAAGAGTTAAAACATCTGCTTATGGGCAAAATTTTACATACTACTTGTTCTCTATCATCTCCATAGTTTCACCAATGATGCAATTCGTTGCTTAAGCCTAAACTGATGGCCAGGACTTCACTTCTCTCCATACTTATATGAGTTGTAACACCATTGATTGGCCCTTGTGTAGTCAAAGATCTCTTGGCTCACCATGTGAGGATTAGCCCTGTTAGTGCTATGGTGGAATTTGAATCCATTTTATTCCCAATGTAGAAGAGCAATGTGAGGAATTTAGAAATTTTGGGTTTGGAAAGTTTATTAGGAAATGGGGATGAATTTTAGATTTCTTGCTTTCATATGTTCAATTCAAAAAAACATCGAGTATTGTAAAATCCAAATCTTATGGTAGCTAAAATAAATGCATTTTACTTCTGTTAGGTATCATGATATAAGAGTACAACAACAAATTTGCCTGCATTCCAAACTAGTTGTTCCAGCTATTCGTATCCTCTATATTTATTTTTCACAATTTGCATCTGTTTCATCCTCGTATTGTGTAGACAAGGACTATAAGGAAGCAGTGATTTTGGGTGTGAAAGGTTGGTTCAAAATAGGGAAGATTTTAATTTGTCTTGAATTTTAGTTTTTTTTTTCTAAAAACTTGTCATTAACATAGTAGTGACATTCTAATTGACAACTCAGAAGCGTATAAACAGATCAGAGAAAAGGCTACTAATGTTGAGTGGAGAAGCCTTGTTTGTCATTCAGGTCTTTGCCTTATGGTTAACTCGTCATGGCAGACTAAGAACAGATGATGTGCCCTTAAAGTATGGCATGCCAATCAATTGAGATTGCGTCCTCTGTGGAAGTAAACCTGAAAGTTTGCCGCATCTATTCATTGAGTGTATATAGACGAACAAAGTCTGGGTGTACTAAACTGGTTGCAATGCTACAGAACCATCTAAATATGGGATCAGGAGTGGAATTGGATCAAGCTTTGCAGCTGTTGTGCATGGAATCTGGGGGAAAGAAAATACTAGCCTTTTCGGCAGAATAAGTAGGAACAAACAATGATACATGAGTTGAAGAAAACTTTATGCATACGAGTTCGTAAACATTAAACATTTTACACATATTCCGTCTTTATAGATTTATACGAGTTCTAGTATAGGTGGTTTGTATTAGATTTTTGTTAAGTGAGATGAGAAACTAGGCTTGCTTGGCTCTTGCTTTGTAAATTCATACCGGTGTTTAATAAATGAGTTTAATTTGAGCTCTCTAAATCATTAGTCTATTAGTAATAAAACTATACTAAATCATTAGTCTCATTAGTCTTTTAGTTTAATTAATATCAGAAATGTCTCTACTGATGATCAACATATCATCCACATATAAAGACGCAATGACTTGGTACTTTGGAGTGTCTTTAATATAATCACATTTATCACATTTATTCGGGAACGACAAAACCCTCAGGCTATTTCACATAAATTTCTTCTTCAAATTCTCCATTTAGGAATTCGGTTTTGACATCCATTTGATGGATTTCAAGACCATATGCCGCCACCGAGGCAATTAACATTTAAATCAATGTTATCCTTCTTTGTGGCGAGTATATATGAAAGTAATCAAGGCCTTCTTGCTGTTTGAAGCCTCTTACTACAAGTGTTGACTTGTATTTTTCTATAGTACCATCAGTTTTCATTTTCCTTTTGAAGATCCATTTAGAACCTAAAGGTTTATTTCCTGAGGAAGATCAACAAAATCCCACGTATGGTTGCTTAAGATTGGATCAATCTGATTATGGACTCCTCTTTCCAAAAAGATGAATTTGAAGATGTCATCCCTTCTCTATTGTTTGAGGCTCATTTTCTAAGAGAAATGTTATAAAATTCGATCCAAATGAAGTTGATTTTCTTTTACATGTACTATGTTTAGGATTCTCATCATTATGTACATTCTCACATGGTTCATCTCGAGGACGTTTAGACCCCCCACTATATTGTTCATCTCTTCTTTCAAACGGATAAATATTTTCAAAGAATTCAACGCTATTTGATTCAATTACCCTATTTTCATTAATATCCGAATATTTGGATTTATGAACCAAAAACCGACATGCATTACTACTTTAAGCATATCCTATGAACACGCATTCCATCGTCTTACGTCCTATCTTAACCCTTTTAGGCACAGGAACTTGGACCTTCGCTAGACACCCCCACATTTTGAAATATTTCAAGTTAGGTTTTCTTTCTTTCCATTTTTTATAAGGAATTGATTGTGTCTTACTATGATGAACTCTATTGAGTATTCGGTTGTCTGTAAGGATAGCCTCCCCCCCCCCCCCAAGCTTTGCGGTAAACCTGAACTTATAAGTAAGGCATTCATCATTTCCTTTAAAGTTTGGTTTTTTCTTTCCACAGTTCCATTAGATTGAGGTGAATACATTGTTGTAGTTTGATGGACAATTCCATTCTCTGTACATATTTTGAAGAAGGGAAATTCATATTCTCTGCCCCTATCACTTCTTATATTTTTTTATCTTTTTCTCTAACTGATTTTCAACTTCAGTTTTGTATTGGCTAAATGCATCTATTGCTTCATACTTACTATTTAGCAAGTAAACATAACAATATCTAGTGCAATCTTCAATAAAAGTTATGAAATTCCTTTTCCCACCATGTGATGGTGTTGAATAGTTAGCATACTTTGAGTCTAGACAAGTTTGACATTTTGATTTATTGCACTTAAAGTTTAGTAAAACTTCTAAGTTAATTATTTTTCATAATATTTTTTAATTAACATGGCCTAATCATTCATGCAACAATCGTAAGACTCAAGCAAGTAAAAGGAAATTGAACTTTTATTGATTCAACATTCATTACATTCATTTTTTATAGGCCCTCATTGTGGTAGTCTTTTCTTATATACACTTCTCCTTTACTAAGTATAATTTTTCTGAATGCAAATATATATTTGAATCTATTTTTTTCTTGAAGTGAAATAGAAATCAAGTTCTTCCGTAACTCCGAAACATACAAGACATTGTTAAGTGTCAACACTTTGCCGGAAGTCATCTTCAAGCATACTTTTCATGTTCATTCTACTTTTACAGTAATGGAGTTTGCCAGTAGATATTTTCTTCTACTTGAGCTGGAGTGAACGTAGAAAATAGATCCTTATTAGCATAAACATGGTGGGTGGCACTAGGATCTATCCACTATTCACGAGGATTTCCGACCAAGTTTAATTCGGAAAGCATAGCACACAGATCATCTGTTTCTTTCTAAGACTCAGCTAGATTTTCTTGTTCTTACTTCTTACTTTTCTTCGGGGCACAGCAATTTGTAGACTTGTGGCCAATCTTGCCACAATTAAAGCACTTTCCCATGAATTTTTTCTTCGGTTGATTGCTTTCATTTCCGTCTTTCTTTTGATTTTTAGAGTTATATTGATCATCTTCTATAATGATTGCTCCATTCATTACAGAATTCCCTCTTGAACTTCATTCCGTAGCCTTATTATCTTTTTCAATGCGTAGTCATGCAATCAGATCTTCGACTGGCATCTCCTTACATTTGTGTTTCAAATATTTATTGAAGTTTTTCCACATAGGTGGTAGCTTCTTTATTATTGCTGCTACTTGAAATGTTTCATTCACAATCAAACCTACAACAAAGGATAAGTAAGTACTAATAACATGTCTTAAATTGTTCAACAAAGGTATTTGTTAAAATCATACCATCCGCAAAGAGATCATCGATGAATCTCTTGCAGTTCCTGCACTTGAGAAATAATAGATTTGTTGTCTATCATTTTATACTCCAGAAATCTTGCAGTGCAGAACTTTTTAGTTCCGGCATCCTTTGTCTTATACTTCTGTTCTAGCACTCCCCATAGTTCTTTTGTTTTCTTTGTTCCACTATACATATTATAGAGATCATCTTGGAGACCACTCAAGATCTAGTTCCTGCAGAGGAAATCTGAGTGTTTTCAAGCATGTACAATCACAAATCGCTCTTATTCAGAGGTTTCTTTGGGCACTTCCGCAGCTTCCTCAAATGTTAACCTTTGAAGGTAAAGAGTAGTGAGGTAGAAGAACATTTTTTTGATACTACCTCTTCAAGTTAATACTCACAAACTTTTTGAGTTTCTCCACCTTTGCCATTGCCGGTGGAGCATTCCATCAATTTCTTTGTTCATTTTACTAAAATGAGGCAACATTCTTCTCCTCCGTAAAAAACAAAGCCATTTTTATAATTTTGAATCAATAAAAACATAGTGGTGGTGCATCGCGTTTCATGCCCAGTTCCCAATTGTCAATTTCCAGTGAGCCACCGCAATAGTGGCGCTTTTCGGTGGTCACCCAGTTTGAAAAAATATCACATTTTCAGTTTCGTTTAAAAGTTTAAAAGGTGTATTTTGGTAAATCCTCAAGGCCACAATTCTTCCAAAACACAAGATTTAGCACATTCCAAGGAACTTTATGCTTATTTCATTTACGCTCTCTCAAAACAAAACATTAGATCATCAAACTCTTCCGATGAAATCCAAATTCCTCCATTATTTCTCTAAGTAAACTCAAGGTTAAGTATTCCCAATACAATAACTCTAAGAATTCATGTTCAAAATCACAATAGGAATCAAAGATTCAAGCTTTTCATCTAAGATCATCAATTAAGGTATTTGGGTTCTTTAACAAGGATAATCCTTTCATCCTTGTGCTCAAAATTTATTTTAATTATAAATTTACTGAATTTTATGTGATTTCCCATGAAATTGAAGTTAGGGTTTATACCCATCAATCTTATTTACAAGCTTATGATGCTTCAAATGATTTAGAAGTTGAATCACATCATTATGTTCATATTTTCATACATAACGCAGAAATTTCCAGATTTTGAATGAATTTGTCAATCTTTACATTATCAAGCATGAGCAATTTGATGTTTTAACATGAGATTTATGCATGGGGTATTATCCGAAGATTGAATAGTGTAACTTCATGAAAGATGATGCTTTAAACATCTTATGAGCAGATTAATTTCAATTTTGAGAAAAATCTTTAATCTTTTGATCATCGATTTATCTATGGAATCCACTTTACAAATTTTAGATTAGTTGTATTTATATATTTACTCAGATAAAAGCATTTTTGGCTTCATAATGAACAGTTATACTAGTTCAAAGTGGATTTCCAATGGAATGAGCATAAAGACTAAAAAGGGAGTAGTATTTAGCACCGAGCGGGAAGTATGGGATCAGCATGTCCTATCTTCCACAGAACTACGAGCCAACGTAGGTATTGATTGAGATTATTCTTATTTCTATATAAATAATGGATTTACCTTGTGATCGATCTGATGGAAAGTAGGTTATACACCCTGGCAAGAGTATGACTCCTCTTCCAAACGTGAGGATTCCTTCTTAGGGGGACAAGAATATTGGACTCCATGAATGCTCACATGTTTAATGTCGGTTAAGAGAACCTCCTTGGTAGTAAAAGTAAATAACCATTTTTGAGAATTTTCCTACTAGTAAAGAAAATCATTGAAAGAATTCCCTTCAGATAAAGTATTTTTCCATGCAGAATGAGTTTTCAGATTTCACTTAGCCTATATGATTTGAGAATAGGACAGAAATACCAATTTTAGAACTAAGTTTTATAACTCACAAGATTTATATTATATTCTTTACTATTCATGATTTATGATCTTCAGATTTCAGATTACTCAAGCCTATGTTAGTCATTTACATTTAGCATGCATGATTTTATAAAATGTGATGATAATGTTTTACTTATGCATTCACCCCTCATATACTCAATACATATTCAAAGTACTGAACCAGATATACGTCTATGTGCCATTGTCTCATAATATAGGTACAAGTAGTGGTATGTACAGTCAGAATTATACAGTTGCAGATTCCAACTAGCAGATGATGAGTCCTGCTACTTCAGCGACTTTAGTTAGATGTTATTTATATGCTTTACTTTCCTACTTCTATGTATTGATTAGTGGTAGTTGGGGTCGCATCCTAGAAATCTATAGTTAGTAGTGTAGAGGCTTCATAGACGTCATTTAGAGTCAGGTATGTAAATTCATTCCCTTTTTTTAGACATTATCAGAATGTAAAAGTTGTATCAGTATTGTAGTTTCATAGATTTCATCATTTTAAAGTTTCCGCACAGTAAACTCAGTAATTTTATACATATTTATTCAGTTTCTTATGAGTTATACCAGTAGAAAGGTTAGCTGGGGATCACTTGTGGTCCTAAGCATCGTGTGACGTCTCGGAACCAGTTTTGGGTAGTTACAGCTTTTTAGCTAGCTTAATCGATTCCGTCATTGTATGTGTTCTTCGACCATTTGGGCTTTCTGCTTACTGCCTTGTATAATATTAGTGCTTTGTAGTAAAGGATGTAAGCTATCTAAGTTGTAGTTGTTTTTGTAGCAATTGTTTTCTTGTATCTTTATAAAGCCCCATGTCTTTGATGTTGATCCTTTTTTTCTTGTATGGTGTATGGTTCTTAAGTTGTTTGCTCTTTTTCAACATCTTTTCACGTCCTAGTGCTTGGAATTGATCGCGATGAACTTTTGTTAATGTAATATTATCAAAAATAATTGTATCCCATGATTTTAAAACGAATTTAAAACATAACAATGATACATCGTATACCTTAATAAAGATGTTGAAAATGATATTATATGAAAAACAAGGTTATCTTTTTTAAGACAACTCTCCATGATTGTGTTTCATTGCTTTGCCTTTTTGAGAAAATACCTTATCACCAAACAAGGATTCCAGAATAAAGTGAATACATATTTCGGAATAAAGTTAATACAATTAATGTTGGGTCTTAACAACCCTCAATTTGATTAGCAAAAACTTGAAATAACTGTGACAACGTGAAGAAAAAAGGCAAACATATCCCACAATACCTAATGTATTCATAAAGTTGAGTTCTATGCTCTAGATTTCCCGCTATGTACGATCTAGAGAAGGGCCGGACCGCAAGCATATGTTGTAACTTGCCTCACTTTGCATTTGTTTAAGAGTCTATTTCCACGACTTGATCTCAAGAGTAAATTTTGCAGTCTTACCTTGCATTTAATGCAAGAGTATTTCCACGACTTGAACTGAAGATTCTACTTGTAGCCTTACCTTGCATTTCTTCAAGAGTCTATTTCCACGACATGAACTCGTGGCCTGCTGATCACGTGACAAAACTTTACCAATTAGTCCAATGTTTCTCTTTGCATCAAATCGATTCATGAATATAGCAAATCAAGATTAGTTGCAGAAGAGAAAAGTTCATGACCAAGATTGAATGGTGTCAGTCAAGATGGAATGAATTTGCTTCAATCACTTAGCCCCACAAATCCCTTCTGATGATCATGTTGAAAAGACTCGGTCTTTAGCACAATCTTGGAAACCCCAGATCAAAAGGTGCCTAAATAAAAATCAACATTTTTAAATAAATGGTCTAATATTAAGTAACATATGACCTCAAGTCTAGGGAAATATAGCTATCAAAACGTGTATCTCCAAGAGAATACACATAGTATTTAAGATTTGAATTATAAGTTGCCCCAACAAATGGTTGGTATTTAGGATAATATATATAAATATTGTTGGAGTCCGTTGAGTTTTGCACCCTAATGTGCGTTTCTTTTTTTTTTCTTAAACTTACATTACTCCAATCTCTTTATTTCCTTACAAAACAGTAAAATTACTTTTTAAATCATTTTCATGAGGGAAAACTAGGAATAACAATATTTTTTTAAAAAAACAAATTTATTTAATTTTTAGTGTAGGAGCTTATATGAAATAAATCCTTCCTGCCATTCACTTTTTCATCAATAACTAGGTTAAACTCTCCAACCGTAAACAAAGTGGTAATTCATATTTGAGATAATACATAAATATGACTCTAAACTTGATACCAAATTATAACTTTTACCTTAAACTTTGACAGTACACAAATATGACATTTAACTCTTCGAAACTGCACAATATGACCTCCGATCCTACGTGGCAAAACGCATGTTCAACATGCAAAACTGGACGCGACCAACTTAAAATCTAAGGGCATAGTACATTAATTTGACCTTAAACTTTGTCAGTGCACAAATATAACCTTTAACTATTCAAAACTGCACAAATATGACCTTTAAATGACTTTTCACTGTTATTTTTCATTATTTTTGGCTCAAAGATTAAAATGACATCTAATTACTTTTGTCATTGCGGAAAAAGAGCCAATATTGAAGATTTATTAATTAGGTGAGTCAGCCTCATACGAAAAAATTGTGCGAGTGTGTATAAATATATTATAAAGCAGAGCGTGAATTTAAGTTATATAATATAACTAAATATAATGTATTTAAATATTAAATTAAAGATGAAACTATACTAATTATTAAAAAAATTATAGTCTTAATAAAACGTTATTAAGGATAGTAGTACTAGTATGTTAAATTAACGTTATCAAAATTACATTATTAAAATATTATTAAATTAACATTATTAAAATATTATTAAATTAATGTAGGGGCGGACCTACATGGTTGTCATGGGGGAACCCACTCGGTAAAAAAACTATGTTGTATACATAAGGTAGAAAATCTATATTTATGTACGTATATTAATGTTGAACGACATGAAACAAGGAACTTAGATAGCCCAGTGGTGTTATTTACTCATCTTGGGCACTTACTTCAGCCTATAATAATAATAATAATGACAATAATAATAATAAAAATAATAAAAACAACAACGTTTTAACACAAACAACAAAACTTTGACAGTGCACAAATATGACCTATAATTATTCAAAACTGCAGAAATATGACCTCTCACCAAGGTAGCCATTTTAACGATGTGGAACCGTGTGATTGAATTACCTTTCCACATAGGCGCGACTCCTACTCTCAATTAAGATTATGCTATGCTCATAGAGGATGAAATACAACATTCGGCATGTATGATGACTTTGAATGATAGATTAGAACCACTTGCTATTCAAGTGAATCGAAATAAAGGTTTTGGGCAAAGCAACTCTAAGTATAGAGGCAGAAAGTGTCATTATTGCCATCTATTGGGTCATATCAAGGAAACTTGCTATAAGTTGGTAGGGTATCCAAATCACTGGAAGAAAATGAAGAAACTAGGCTACAACTCTAATTTCAGATCACAGTGCACTAGCAGTAACAACCTATCAAGAAACAATGGTGGTAACAACTTTGTAAGCACTGGTCACAGGTCTATTTCTCAGGCTTCAACAGTGGTAGCTAGACAAGTTGATGCTGATAGCACTAGTCATGAAGTGACTCACACACCAAAGGATAAGCCTCATACTTTCACCGAGGAAGAATACACTCAGATTATGACTATGTTGAACAATGACACAACAGATATAAAACTAGTCAATACGACAGGTATTACTACTTGTTTCTTGGTCAAAGCATGTTCTGATAGTTGGATTGTATAATCAGGTGCTACACATCATGTGTCTGCACCTAGACACTTGTTCAAAAGAGTTACTAGATTAGACTCCAAGCATGTTGATAAGTTGTACCTTTCAACAGGTGATGAAGTAACAATCTCACACATGGGAGAAGCACAATTTTTTGTAGATGATGTGATCAAAGATGTTCTACATGTTCCAGACTTCAAACTCAATTTATTGTCCGTTGCCATGATACCCTAGGAAATTTCATGTGTTGTTTATTTTTATCCCGATATTTGTATCTTTCACGACCTCTTCAATGGCAAGGTGAAGGGGATTGGTAGACAAGAGGGTGGACTATATATAAATTGCAGAAGTCTCCACTTCCTGTTGCGTCTTATTGCACCATATACTTGGACACCTTGCTGCTCAAGTTCTCAAGTGTTTAGACATTATGAAGAATCCTAGTGATGCAGACATGTTGAATAAATGTTCTATGTGTCCACTAGCTAATCAGAAAAGATTGCCATTCCCTTTTAGTACTACTAGATGATCTACATGTTTTGAACTTGTACAAATAGATTTGTGGGGTCCATATAAAACTTCTACTCTTGACTATGGTAGATGACCATAGTAGATACACTTGGGTACACCTGTTGTAGTTAAAGTCTAAGGTCATAGTAGCCATTAAGACATTTGTTTGCATGATTAAAACATAATTTGGCATAATGGTAAAAACCGTTAGATCTAATAATGGCACTGAAATGGCACTGAATTTATCAACTCTCAATGCAAGACATTTTTCCAGTCCCTGGGCATAATATATTAGACCAACTGTCCTCACACTCCTCACCATAATAGAGTTGTGGAAAGGAAGCATGGACACATATTAAACATAGCTAGAGCCCTCAAATTTCAGTCTCACAAGCCCATTAATTATTGAGGAGTATGTGTAAAGGTTGCGGTATATCTAATGAATAGGTTACCATCTTCTATTCTAAGTTGTAAGAGCACATTTCAGTTGATGTTTTCCAAGGATCCGAAGTTGTCACATCTCAGGGTATTTGGATACTTGTGCTATGTCACTATCCTTCCAAGATGTGATAAATTCACAGAAAGGGCTAAACCTGCAGTCTTAGTGGGATATTCAGAATCTTAGAAGGGGTATTTACTGCTGGATATCACCTCAAAGAAAATTTTAGTCAGTTGAGATGTTGTGTTTCATGAAGATACATTTCCTATTTCTTCCTCACCAGCACAAAATACATAAGATTCCTCATCTGGAGAAAATATTACTGAATTTTTGATTCCTATAGATTAACAAATAATTCATGAAACAAATACTGAGAGTGTTACTGAAGGAGCTCCAACTAAGGAGGATGGAATTTCTGATGCTAAAGTTCGTGGTGCAGCTTCACCTGGCACCACTCATGAAGAAACATGCAAAGATAATTATTCCCTTCCTCAACCCTTTTCCAGTAGACCTACGCGAACAATCAAACCACTAGTGTGGATGTATGATTATGTTGATACTTCTCAAAATCAGAGATGCAAACATCCATTAGCCAATAACTTGTCTTATAAAAATCTTTCCTACTTATCAGTGTTATTTATCCAAATTCTCCTCTTTAACTAAGCCTCAGCTAAATAAAAAGGCTGTAATAGATAAAAGATGGGTGGAAGCTATAAAATCAGAGGTTCAAACCTTAGAAGCTAACAACACATGGGTTATTGTTGATCTACCTAAAGGGAATAATATTCTTTGTCCAAAATGGATATACAATATCAAATATCTTGCAAATGGTGAAGTAGAGAGGTTCAAAGAAAGGTTAGTGGCCAAAAGATATAGCCAACAATAAGTGTTGGAATATCATGAAACCTTCTCACCAGTAGCTAAGATGGTTACAGTCAGATGTGTGATTGCACTAGCTACATGTAAAGGTTGGAATCTTCATCAAATGCATGTGCATAATGCATTCCTCCAAGAGGATTTTGAGGAGGAAGTTTACATGGAAATGCTAGAAAGATTTAGAAGAAAGGGGGAGCACAAGGTGTGTAAGTTGATCAAATCCTTGTATGGTCTTAAGCAAGCCTCCAGACAGTGGAATTTTATGCATACTCATGCCTTACTTGATGCTGGTTTTACCCAAAGTGCAGATGATTATTCCTTATTCACCCTACATCAAGGTAATGATACTGTTTTAGTTCTTGTTTATGTTGATAATTTACTAATCACTAGAAGTATTGCCTCCTTTATCAATGATACCAAAATCAAGTTGCATCAGTAGTTTAAATTGAAAGACTTGGGGGATCTCAAGTATTTTTTAAGTATTGAAGTGTTAAGATCAAAATCAGGGATCATTCTAAACCAAAGGAAGTATATTCTAGAGTTGATTACAGAAATTGGTCTTAGTGGTTCTAAGCCTGCTATTATCCCTTAAAGTCTAATGTCAGGCTCACCTCTATTGAGTATGATCATGCAACAGGTGCACAAGGTGATGAACTGTTGTCTGATATTTCCTCTTAACAAAGACTTATTGGGAATCTTATCTATGCCACTATTACAAGGCCAGACATTAAATTTGCCACCCAGACTCTCAGCCAATTCATGCAACATCCCAAGAAGTCTCACTGGGAAGCAGCGACTAGGGTAGTCAGGTACCTAAAAACTTTTGTTGGCCAAGGTGTCTGGTTAAAGGCTAAACCTGCTAATACTTTGACTTGCTGGTGTGACTCTGATTGGTCTACCTGTCCAAACACCAAAAGATCAGTTACTGGTTATGCTATCACTTTGGTGAATCACTCATATCATGGAAGTCCAAGAAGAAACACACTGTTTCTAGGAGTTCTGCTGAACTCACTTGGCTGGTTGGATTTTTCAGGAACTTAAGGTCCCTATCAACCTCCCCATTTTAGTTTATAGTGATAGTAATTTAACCATTCAACAGGCCAACAACCCTGTGTTCCATGAGAGAACCAAAAACATTGATAATTGACTGTCATTTCATTTGGAACGAAATCAAGGATGGATTGATTAAGGCCTTAGATGTTCACTCTACAGATCAACTTGCTGATCTGATTGCCAAGGACCTAAGTCTTGCTCAACATGCCCACTTACTTATAAAGCTTGGTTTGCTGAATGTTCTGCACCCTGCAACTTAAAGGGGATTGTTTTGGAATATACATGACGACCTGTTCCACTGATGTGTAATACTGATAGGAGTAGGCATTCGACTAGCTAGGAGCATAAATCTGAGTTAGCTGTATAAGTTGTTAGAGGTTGTTAGACACTGATTAGTCAGTGGCAATGAGTTGTCAAATAGAGTGTTCTAGAAGAAATGTAGTTATTAGATATTTTGTTGCCTATATAAGGCACAACAATCTGATTGTAACAAAAAAGTTTTTAAAGCAGTTATAATTTTGATTCTTCTCCTCTTTTTATGTCCATCAATGGAGTCTTAGCAAGTATTTTCACAAAAATACTACACTGGTATGAAGGATGGATCTTTGGAGCCAGGTTATGAAGGCATCAGACGAAAGCTCTTTGGTCCAGAAGAGGGTCCTACTGATTTTGTTGTCCAGAAGATGTTTCAACCTGAATGGTCCCTTAAGTTCCATAGTAGATCTATTTCATCGTTGTATTATGCTACCATGATCACATGTAATTAACTGATCATTAATTACTACAAGATTAACGATTCACGTGTTTCCGTGTGAGCAAGTTATAGAAAGTACTCTCATCGGATCTTTCTCCAAACTTTGACAAGTATTGTTGGAATCAGTTTTCAGTTGTAGTTCTGTCTGCTAAATTCTACAGTCCCTCAAATGCGTGTTTTGCAGGTAGAGGAAAGTCATGGAATATCTAGTTTAGTTAACTAGTTTGGGATTGAATCACCAGGCCTAACATTCAGCATGGCTATTACAGAACATATTGCTACTAAACTACTGAAATAATATGATATTCTTCTGCTCGCGCTGAATTGATATTAATTCTTGCAAGAAGTTTCGGATGTTTAAGTTGGAGCTCTTTATTCATAGAATGTATTATATATACTGTACTTTCATGTATTATATATATTGTACTTCCAAATGATTTCAAGAGTAAGTTTCACGTGCATTTGCATTTGTACACAACAATTTCTAGAAGAAAAAGCATATGATTATGAAGTTACCATTTTCATTTATGATTGTGGATTTTTTGGTACTTAAATCAGCTGTATCCGTCAATAAGATTTACTTAATTGTGGTAGCTAGTTGTTTTTTGTTTGTAGATCTCTCTCTAAATATAAAATCATTATTATTGTTATTCCTATTTTGTCCTCATTAAAAAATTATTATAAGAGTGGTTTTACTGTTTTGTAAGGAAATAAAGAGATTAGGGTGCAAATTATAACAAAAAAAAAATAGGATAGGGTTTAAGTTAAAAAAGAGAGCACACATTAAGGAGAAAAATGAAATTAACTCAATTTTGTTGTACCCTACTCTATTAAAGATAGCTTCACCATCTTCCTTGGGGCAAAAATGCTTATAATTTTTGAGAAAACGCTTGCAATTAAATTATCATTAACCATTTCCAATTAACTTGTTTCATGAACCATATGTCCAATTTTTTAAAATGACTGTCACCTCCATATGCACTAATGCTACCTATTAGTGTAGACAAAGGAAAGAAGTGTGCATCTGTAACAATCAAAATTAGTGTCAGAAATTCCTTCAATTCGTCCGACTTCACATCAAGTTTATGATTGTAGAATTTTACGTACATAATGATCAAGTTTTTTATGCAGAGACCAATATACATAACCTTCAATGCTAATTCCCTGACTTCAAACACGTGAAGTTGATTTAGGCAGTAGTTCGCAGACAAGGAGATCTTGTTGTGATACCAGGGGGTTGGTTTTAGTTTCTTATTTGTCCAAGAACCCCTACTCATAGAGTGCACAACATAAAACAAGTTATAGGTCAATACACAATTTTGTTAGCATCGTCGGAAGAATCATAACATAACGCACAAGCAAGACGAAATGTGTACTCATGAGGTTTCATGTATGGGATCTCAAGAATGTGTTTTTATCTAGATGATGCATTCAACCGAACAAATTTCTTATAAGCCTTAGGTTTCTTCAATAGTGCCAAACCATTATTTGAGCTTAAAAAATGTGTTCTTTGGAATCCTAGCAGAGGAAATTGTTGTTTTTCTCTAATAATTCTAATAAGATTGTCCACATAGGTAAATTCGAACTCACAAGTGCATCTCATTAACAAGAGTTTTTACATCCTAGAGCTTTTGATTGATCACAATGAACTTTCGTGAATGTAATGTTGGAAATTACAGCGTTGCACAATTTAAAAATTGTTACGATCGAAATAATTAGGTGTCCTGCGGAAGCTAGCAAAGCAAACCTCAAAAGACGCCACATAAGAAGATAAATGAGAAATACACCAAAATAGACACAAAAATTTAAGGTGGTTTGGTCAATCAACCTACATCCATAAAGGGAAATGAGCAATCCACTATATAAAAGAGAGCACAAACTGTCAAGAGAGACAACCTCACAAAATTCTATCAGAATAGAAAATAGTTTCACACAAGTGATCCCACAACACTTGTGTCTCACAAAGTCTCCCCCCAAACGAAACTCTCAAACCCCTAGGACTATATTATGGATGCTGCAAAACTAGAAGAAAGGGAGCCTCTATTTATAGAGTCTATCACCTTTTCCTACAAGAATAAACATTAGCCAAATATGAAGAATATGTTTACTTTTCCTAAAATGCAAACCCAATTATGGTAAGAAAGTCAGGACAAACACCAACAATTCTCTACCTTTGCTTGAATTTCTAATAAAATAAATTTACTTCACCTTCTTCATGTAGTATTCAACAAGTTCAATTTCCATCTCCAAAATCTCCTCCTTTAAATCTTGCCTCTACACAGAGTAACAATGATAAAATTTCTCAAACAAAAATTTTCATTATCATCAAATAGGTTGTAACTAGAACAGAATCTGCCAAGATGACCCCCCGATTTTAATCTCACTCTGATACCACTTGTTAGGATCAAAATAATTAGGTGTCATACAAACGCTAGCAAAGCAAACCTGGAAAAACACCACATAAGAAGATAAATGAGAACTACACCAAGAGAGAAATAAGAACTTAACGTGGTTCGGTCAATCGACCTTACATCCACAAAAGAATATGAGCAATTCATTAAAAAAAAAAAGAGCACAAATTATCAAGAGAGACAATCTCACAAAATTCACTCAGAATAGAAAAGAGGTTCACACAAGTGATCCTGGAATACTTGTGTCTCACAAACTCTCCCCCCAAACAAAACTCTAAAACCCCTAGGACTACATTGTGGAGAATACAAAGCTATAAGAAATGAGCCTTTATTTATAAACTCTATAACCTTTTCCTACAAGAATAAGGATTAACCAAATATGGACAATATATTTTTCTTTTCCTATAAGGAAAACACAATTATGGTACCTAAAGGAAAACCCAATTATGGTAAGAAAGTTAAGACAAACACTAACAATTAGTTTGTTGTGATTCAGAAAGAGTAAGAACAACACACAAGATTTCTGTAGAAACCCTTACGAAAAAAACCACTACTAGAGGCAGAGGAGATTTCACTGTAATAGAGAAAGTGTACAATATGGAGAAGACTGAATTTTCTGAATAATAAAAATATATCCACTAATAGGACTCATATAATATGTGCATATAAATAAGTCTTAGGACCAAAAAATAAAGGTCCATACCTTGGGACTTTCAGGGCCAGCTCAACATAATTTTGGTCACAACTCTAACAATCTCCACCTTAACATGAATTCTAATTCAGAACTCAAATCCATTCTAAGACAAAATCTCCACCACATCCATAAAAGCCACTAAGGTCACATCTCAACAGCTAACACCAACCAAGTCCAAGCAATGATCAAACTTGGCACTTAATAGTACCTTGGTCATCATATCAGCAGGATTATCACGGGTACTAACCCTGCTTACCACAATATCACCATGAGCAATAATTTCATGTATAAAATGATTTCGAACATTGATGTGCTTGGTCCTCTCATGAAATATCTGATATTTCGTAAGGAAGATAGCACTCTAACTGTCGTAAAAGACCGTAATAATCTATAAGTCTTTGCTAACTTTACTTAACAGACCCTTCAACCAAATATCTTCCTTGAAAGCCTTGGTAATACCCATGTACTCTTCCTTAGTAGTTGATAAAGAAACTGTAGACTATAATGTAGTTTTATTACTAATGGCACAACCACCAATGGTGAAAACATAGTTTGCAAGGGATCTTCTTTTATCATGATCTCCTTCAAAATCAAAATCAATATACCTAATTACTCAATCTCTGTTTCTCCCAAACTACAAACAAATATCAGCAGATCTATGCAAGTATCTAAAAATCCACTGAACTGTTTTCCAATATTATTTTCTAGGATTTTCAATATATCTACTAACTGCACTGACAACATAAGATAAACCTAGTTGTGAACACACTATCGGATACATAAGAGACCCGATGGTACTAGAGTATGGAACTCAAGACATATAGCCACGCTCATCATCCATTTTTAAAGATAAAGTGGTCGAGAGTTTGAAGTGAGATGCCAATGGCGTACTTATTGGTTTGGCATTATGCATATTGAACCTGCGATGCACTTTCTCAATATACCTTTTCTGACTCAAGTATAACTTACACTTTTCTCTATCCCACATAATTTCCATGCCAAGGATCTTTTTTGCTTCTCCTAGATCCTTCATCTCAAACTGCTTACTGAGCTGGGATTTGACTTTTATTATCTCTCTCATATCCTTTAATACAATCAACATATCCTTAACATATAAAAGAAGTGTAAAACTAGGTGAAAATCGTACGTGTATTAGCTTCTAGTAGCATTCGTATAGAGTAAAACTCGAAAATTTCTCTAAGTTTCAAATGGACTTAGTCTCTTTTTTAGCTCCCAATCTTTGATGAATTATTTCGCGATCTTTCCAACCTCCATTTCTTTATTTTCTTGTTGATAAGAAATGGGGCAAGTCAATAGTACATCTTGGTGCATTTTATGGGCATAAAAAACTGGTTTGAAATTCCTTTGAAATGCTCTAGCATTCTGGGTGTATTTCAGACCATAATTTCAAGGTAAATTTCCAATGTCATAATATTTTGTTTATAATGAACTGGGAGAGCTTCTCTATATAAAATGAAAGTTGTTTGAGTCTTCTTGCCAATGAAACTAATTTCATTCAAATCCAACTTTAGAATAAAAAGTTATACAAAATTTACTTCAGCACATCAGCCTATCCATTGAGGGACTGCTGTGACTTTCTTTGTTTCCTTAGGGGTATTTAGTATTTTTCCCCCACCATTATTTATTCAAGAACATTTGATTAAGCCCTGTAACACTTCGTAAAGTTCTTTCCTAGTGTGAAACTTAGAGCGTGTTTGGCAAAGCATAAATTTGGTCCTAAAAGATTGAGAGATGTCTTTCCAAATGTGAAATATTTATAACCATGTAGAATTTCCCTAATATCAACTTTTTTTCATGTAGAGAATTGAATAATCTTTCTATCAATACTAAATTTTTCTAAATCTGATACTATGGTGAAGAGTTAGAGCCATTTTTCTGAGACACTGTGCCACCTGGCAGTTTAGCGCATCGCGGAGCCAGCCAAAATGGCAATTGTCAAATTCCAGTAAGCCTTTGCAATTCCACCACGTTGAGGTGTAGTTCAACTTTGCAACCAAGGTGTGAAAGCGATTTCCCCTGCATCGCGCTGTCATGCAATTTCACAATTGTCCAATTTCCAATTGGCAGATGCGATTATGGCGCATTGCGCCAGTATGAAAAATTGGGATTTATTTTCCAATTTTGGATTTCCATTCCAAGGGATTTCGGGTCTTTTCCCACTCTTTCTCAGCTTGATTTCCCATTTTCAACATCAAACTAGGGTTTTACAAAAACAAAAAGACTTAGTTCTTGTTCAAGAAAGATCAAGAGAATCCAGAAAAATCAAGAATCACTCCAAGGGCTTTTAAGAAAGAAGTTTCCCCAAGGTATACAGATGTTGATTATTGGGTACCTTTCACCCAAGAAGCTCAAGCATCCTTTTCTAAACCTCTAAGATTTTATGTTTATGAGTTTTTAACAATTCATGTGAGTTGAAATTGATGTTCCTACTATGATTTACTTGTGATTCATGTTTTTCTACAAGATTATCAAGCTTTGACCTTAGTATTTGATACCCATTTGATGTTCATGATAAATCCCCTTCAAGTTGCCTATTAAATGATGTGTTCATTTCAATTAATTGTAGAATTGGTTGAATGAGCAAAACATGCTCCACATTTGTTTGATAAAATGCTTATGTAAAGGAATTAGGGCCATTAGAGCATGTTGATTAGGAACCCCCCAATTATGTACGTGTAATTGCATGCCTATTATTAGATGAAATACCTTAATGAATGAATTATACCATGATAGCATGTAATCCCTAATTAGGTGTAAACTCATGTATGCCTAGTGGTTGTCAAAATGGCTTAGTGAATGAATTATGGCATAATAACATAAAATTCCCAATTAGGTGCAACCCATGTATGCCTAGTATTTGTTGAAAGGCCTTAGTGAACAAGTTGAGACATAATAGTAAGAAATTCTACAATTACGTGCTCTTTGATACACGTTAAGCCTTTAATACATGACAAGTGCTCGATGAGTAAATTGTCCCATGATAGTATGAAGTTTCCCCAATAATGCATTATCCATTATATGCCAAGACTAACCTACGTGCGAAGTACTTGATGTAGGACCTTGTTGAATGGAGTGTGATCTAATAGTATGCTTCTCCTACGCTATTATATGTCTATAATCCCTAAATGCATGAAGTGATTCCTTAGTGATTATGATGGTGAATATATGTTATGATCCCTAAATGCTTGGAGTGATACCTTGGTTATTTTGATGGTGAATATATGTTATGATCTCTGAATGTTTGGAGTGATGCCTTAGTGATTGTGATGGTGAATATATGTTATGATCCCTAAATGCCTGAAGTGATGCTTTAGTAATTGTTATGGTAAATATATGTTAATATTCCTAAATACTTGAAGTGATGCCTTAGTGATTGTGATGAAGAATATATGGTTATGATTCCTAAATGCTTGATAGATGCTTTAGTGATTTTGATGATGAATTAATGACCGTGGTTATTACTAGTCAAGAAGGGTTATGTTTTACTTCTATGTTATTTAGTCCTAGGGGTATTTATACCTGACAATTTAGTTGCTGTCTAGAGCCTTGTTAGTTTTCACGATAATTCCAGTCGAACCATGATTCTTAAAACTCAGTGAATTATAGTACCCTCTATCCTTAGACAGATACAGAACATAAAAAATCTCTAAAATCTCAGTAATCTCTGTATCGCTAGTAATCTAACCTTAGTGTTGTTCTCAGCTTAGATCTTGTAGTATTCAAACGTTCAGTTCTGGCCTCGGTAGTGACCAAGTAATCTATTCAAATCTGTATCATCAGTCCAAACCGTGATTCAGTAGTATTCCGTCATATATGAAACCATGTGAATTCAACTTAATTCAATTAGGTTATTTGAGAAATAGGATCAGTACTAGGTTTAGATCAGTTTGTATCCAGTTAAAAAATCAGTTCAGAGTCTTTCAGTTGGGAGTAGGAGATAGCACCGAGCTGGGAAAGGATGGAAGCTCCCCATCAGAGAGGCTGAATCATTAGGAGTAATTCCCGTCTCCAGAACTGCGTAGCCAGTGCAGGATACAGGCATCCTTGTCAGTAGAGGCTATCACCGATAGAGAGATTTGACTATTATATTGCCTTAGGCTGACTTTCTGTGAGGCTCAACTGTTAGAGAGGCTTGACCAGAGAGGTCTTTACTCGTGGCATAGTATTGACACCCTTCCAATTGGGGTTACAGGTTGGACCCCACCTATGGGAGGTCGGGGCATATTGGTTAAGTAACTACTTCCCACATTTGTAGTTTCAATATCAATCTTTAGAAATTTAGACTATGTCGTACAGTCATCTATCACAGTGAGGAACTCAAATAGTTCCATTGATTCATGGACCATTCTGTCAGATAGGCTTGGTCACATGTACAGATACTTGTTATATATCTAGAGATCTCCCGTTAGATAGTCTTGATCTCAGTCTCATATTCGTTGAGTATACTTGTTATCATATCTAGAGATCTACCATCAGATTGTCTTGATCTTAGTCTTAGATTCAGGTGACTATTCTTGTTATAATATCTAGAGATCTCCCATCAGATAGGCTTGATCTTAGTATCAAATTCAGTTGAGTATTCTTGTTATCATATCTAAAGATCTCCCGTCATATAGGCTTATTCTCAGTCTTCGATTCAGTTGAGTATTCTTCGAATCATATCTAGAGATCTCCCGTTAGATAGGCTTCATCTCCATCTCAGATTCTGTTGAGTATTTTTGTTGTCATATTCAGATATAATAATTTTCTTCTCCTTGATAGTAGGTTATGTAATTATCCATTAGAGAGGGTGATTTCCAATCTAGTCAGTCGAGAGAGTGAGCTCAGAATCTAGTCATTGATGTGAGTATATTCAGTTAATCAGTTATTAGTATCAGATGATTCAGTGATTCAGTATATCAGTGTTATTAGTGAGTTAAGATGAATATAAAGTGTTATTCGACTTTAAGTATTTAGAGATGTGAGTATTGTGATTATGGTTTGTGCATTCATGTATGTGTTCTCGTTCGGTAGTCTCATGATTATTCAGTTAAGTAATTGTTTATACGCGAACTCTTGCATTTAGCCTTACCTCATCTGCATACTCGTACATTTCCATACTTACTTATTTTGCACTATGGTGTGTTATTTGACACCATAGGTTCAGAGGCACGAGATCTAGAGCTCCCTCAGCAGTTAAGTCCCGGTCAGCAGTAGTAGACATAGAAGTAAGTCCTCTTTATTTGAGGATGATCCTTGGTATACTATTATTGTATCATAATTTTTTTATTTTTAGTTGACGGACTTACTTGGAGACATGTCCTATCAACTCCAAAGTTCAGTTAGTTAGAGTTTTTTCGGATAGATATATCGGTATCCAGTTTTACATTTGAGTATTTATAGATGTGTTGAACCTTATGGATTGTTTCTTCTTCTTTCCTCTTTTATTTCTAGATATTGTGCAGTGTTCAGGTACGGATATAAAAAAAAATGTTAGCTTGTGGTCCTTCGGTTTCATGATAACTGTGTAACGACTAAGGGGTAGTCACGGGTCGTTACGAGCCCCCAATAGACCAGAATATGGTCATTTTCTCCAACTCCCTCAAGAACTAAAAACTTAGCTCTCAACCTAAGAATCAAGATCCCTCAAGATTCTACCGTGGGTTTTAGAATTTGAATAAAGATTCAGAAACCCCAAACCGTAGGCTTCAAGAAACATCTATCAAATTCTAAATTTGAGGTACGTGGGGTTTATCCTAAAAACTATATGGGATTGTAAACAATAGATCATTATATAAAGATTGTCAAGCATGAATTTTAAAGGGGGTTTTGGAATCTATTTTCAATTATGCATTATAAATGTTTTTATCATATTGTTGATTTGGCCTTTAGGTCTTTCCCCCTAGAATTGTTTTACAAGTATATGTATATGTATGAAAACTGATATTGAAGATTTTTTGAGAGCACATATTATAAAACCCTTATCGTATGATGAATTAGAGCTTAAGGTTTTGTCGGGAAAAAATTTGAAATGCATACCTTGTGATTTAAAAGTAGTTTTCTCAATGTCATAGTAAGTGAAACATGATTTAGAAATAATGAGAGGGTGTTTCTTGATGTAACTAAGATGTTCTTGGGTTACAGAGAAAGAAATGAATGTAATTGAGAACTTTGACATGACCACCTGGAATTATTGAAATGTTTACAAAAAGAGTTTCCTTGCATATGCTTACATGAATTTTAAAAAATGAGTTTCTTGGAAAGGATTATTGATATGGTGGTCCTAAAGTCCGTGTTTTGAGACCAGAGATATAATTTGTTAAATGTTTCAGAGAATGTGAATTGCAAGTCAATGGTATGACGATACTATATAAATGTATTCCATGACAGAGTTAGAGTTTGATTTTAGAGAATCTATGTTTTTACGAGTTAAAAATTGGGTTGATGTGAGTTTGGTGTTTACCTGAAGAAAGCCCTAGTCAGATGACTCTAGGCTAGAAACTGTTATTTGCCAACATGAGAACTTGGTACCCTGCTATGTTATCTTGTATACCTAGTACTTTGTCATTCCAAATCGGGGCTTTTGGTTTGGAGCCCTGCTTCGTGATTTTGAGCCCAACCACAATATAATAATATGATTGGGGTTGTGGCACCCTGTTGTGTGATCTTGTGTGCTCTTGCCTCAATAGTACGCCTATCTTTGAGGCAACCAAGATAAGGTAGTTGGTGATAACTATGAAATTATATGGTATACAACCTAGTGCAGAAGTAAAAAAAAAGAGTGTTGCAGAGTTTCAATAATTTTACAGAGTCTTTGAAAAATACCCATATGATTTTTACGATATGACATAATTATGAACTATTTTAAATTTCTCTCATATATATTGAATATAAATTATTATTTTGGTTTTGCATATCGTACCAGTACATCTGTATTGACACCCCACCTCTAATGTTCAGAGGCTCAATCTAGGGGTCCGGCTAAATAGTAGAGTATCCAGAGAGAAGTGTTCAGTGCAATGGTGAGTCTTCTTTGTTCTAGAAGGTCTATTTTATCAAATTATCTTATTTCTTTTGTTTTGTTCTACTGGGGCCTTGTCCCAGTTATGAGAATTTTTTCATTTTTTGATTATGTGGTAGAGATTCCACAAATTGTTCTAGATGTTCTTTAGTTGATTTCGGATTTCATTCCTTATTGTTAAACTAAATTCAAAGTATGACCATATTTCTCTATTAGATTGTATTTTTGCATCTTCTCTTATTATATGAATATTATGCATGACTAACAGATAGAGTACGACATCAGGGACTTGATGGTTCAGGATCTCCATCAAGGCCAGGCCCTAGTTTGGGTCATTAAAATTTTGGTATCAGAGCACGATTCATGATCCCAGGGTGTCTGCAAAATCACGTCAGGTAATCAGGAGGCTACTAGTCATTTAGGAATATTTCACCAATTTGTGATATAGTTAATTGTTTAAATTTTAATGTATTCTCTAATCAATGACCTCTTATATTTCAGAAAATGACCATGCTTCCTTATCACACTAACGATAATGCCCAGACTGATGAGGTCCATCCCACTCCTAGAATGAGTACCCAAAATAGAGCTCAAAATCCAGAGTTTGATGTTACTCTTGGAGTCCCACCTACTCAGACCAGCCCACCCAGGGCACCCAGAGCTCCCCGAAAGGGGACTAACCGCAACCAACCACGAGAGAGAGAGATGTCTAATGTAGAATTTAGACAATCTATTTATATTCTCTTGCATTTGGTGGCCACACAGACCTAATGGTCAAAAGATGATACGTCCACATCTGCTATATCTAAGGATACTAGGGTGGGTCAGTTCATGAGAATGAACCCACCCAAGTTTTCTAGGACTCAAGGTAGAGAAGGATCTATAGGAGTTTGTGGATTAAATGGAGATGATCTTTAAAGTTATGCATATAGATTAGGTGAAAGGTGCGGAATTAGCTGGTTATTAGCTTAAAGATGTTGCAAATAAGTGGTATAACGAATAGGAGGATGTGAAAGGTGAGAGCGCTGAGCCAAGACTTCCTTGATCAGTTCTTTCCTTTTGAATTGAGGGAAGCCAAAGTTGAGGATTTTATGAATCTAAAGTAGGGAAAATAAGTGTCCAGGAGTACACTTTGAAGCCCATTATACTCAAGAGATGACTGGTAATAAGAGAGCCCAAATGAGGAAGTTTGCATCCGGCCTTTCAGTTGACTTAGTGCTTGAATGTCAGGGAGAAATGCTGAACTAGGACATGGACTTCGCCAGACTATCAGTCCACATGCAGCAAGTTGAGAAGAATAAAAATAAAGTCACTAAATCTAGGGAGAAAAACAGATAGGGAAAGAGAGCCAAAATAGCAGACCAGAGCCATAGTAAACCACAGAGTGGAAATTGGGGTAACAAGTGGCATAAAATATAGAATTGGGATAATGCTCAGCCTACAGCTAGTGCCCCCAAGCCCGAACCTCTATGTGATCAACGACTCTTTTATCCTCAGGCTAATAGTGGAGAAAGGTATAGGACACCTATTCATAGGGTAGCATGACATAGCCCACTAGATTCTTTCCCTATTTTAGTATCTGCAGGAGGAATCATCCTAGGAAGTGTTACTTAGAGAGGAGAAATTGTTATTCCTGTGGCAAAGTGGGTCACCTTCAAAGAGATTGACATTCTGCTGGAGGTAATGTTGGATGAGCCAAGTCACATACTAATTCTTCTGTACCACCACCATCTCAACAGGTCTCCACTTCAGCCATTGGTAGTGGTTGCGATCAGTTGTATGCCTTGACCAATCTCCAAGAGAAAGAGGCCTCACTAGATGTAGTTACCGGTATGTTACAAATTTTCTTGCGTGATGTGTATGTGTTTCTTGATCCCGGGTCTACCTTATCTTATATGACCCCTTATGTAGCTTTTGGTTTTGGGTTTGATCCTAATGTAATTGCTAAGACTTTTTCTGTTTCCACTCTGGTGGGAGATTCTGTTATTGTAAGGAGGGTGTATAGAAATTGTGTGATGATTGTTTGTGGCTGGTATACTGTGGTAAACCTTGTAGGCCTGGATATGGTTGATTTTGATGCTATGGTAGGGATGGACTGGATCTATTAATGTTATGTTGTGCTATATTGTAGAACCCAAAAGTTTACTTTCTCTTTCCCAAATGAGCGAGTGATAGAATGGAAGGGGAATTCTTTAGCACCTAGAGGGAAATTTATATCTTATCTTAGAGCCCATAGTCTTATTTCCAAAGGTTGTTTGTATCATCTTATTCGAGTTAAAGATTCTAATACTAAAGTCCTTCCTTTCCATCTGTCTATGTAGTAAATGAATTTCTAAAAGTCTTTCCAGATGATCTCCCACCTAATAGGGAGATAGATTTTGGTATTGATTTGTTTCTAGATAACTATCCCATTTCTATTTTGCCATATAGAATGGCTCTTGCAGAACTGAAAGAGTTGAAAGAACAGCTAGCAGATCTTCTATAAAAGGTTTTATCCGACCTAATATTTCTCCCTGGTTGCACCTGTACTCTTTGTGCTAAAGAAAGATCATTCCCAACATATGTGCATAGATTATCGTCAGTTGAATAAGGTCACTGTTAAAAACAAATATCCTTTTCCTAGGATCGATGATCTCTTTGACCAACATTAGGGTGCTAAATATTTTTCCAAGATATACCTTCATTCGAGATACCATCAGTTGAAGGTTAGACTGTCAGATATTCCAAAAACAACTTTCCAAACTTGGTACGGTCATTATTAATTCTTAGTCATGTCATTTGGGTTGACAAATACCCCTGCAACTTTTGTTGACGTGATGAATAGAGTATTCCTTCTGTTTCTATATCTGTTTGTTATAGTTTTCATTGATAATATTTTGATTATTATAAGAATGAGGAGGATCATGTCAATCACCTCTGAATTATTCTTCAGACCCTCAAAGATCATAAGTTGTATGCAATGTTTTCAAAGTAGGAATCCTAACTTAATGCTATTGCTTTCCTAGGGCATATTATGTCTAGTGATGGGAATAAGGTTAATCCCCAAAAGGCTGAGGCAGTGAGAAAATGGCCCAGACCCACGACTCCAACTGATATTCGGAGCTTTTTGGGTTTAGCGAGATATTACAGAAGGTTCATAGAGAATTTTTGTTCCATAGCTACTCCACTTACTAAGTAGACTCAGAAAAAGGTGATGTTCGAGTCGTCTGTCTCATGTGAGAATAGTTTTGAGAAGTTGAAAGACAAGTTGACAATTGCTCCTGTTTTGATTCTTTCGAAATGTACATAGGGTTTTGTTGTGTACTATGATGTATCCCGATTAGTACTTAGGTGTGTACTGATGCAGCATGGTAAGGTGGTGGCTTATGCATCTAGGCAGTTGAAGGTGAATGAGCAAAACTACCGTACCCATGAATTCGATTTAGAGTATGTTGTGTTTGTGCTAAAAAACATGAGACATTATTTTTATAGGGTACATGTTGATGTATTTACTAACCACAAGAGTTTACAGTATGTTTTCTCGCAGAAAGAATTAAATATCTGTCAGAGGAGTTGGTTGGAACTTTTGAAGGATTATGACATGTGCCTGTACTATCATTTAGGCAAGGTGAATGTTGTAGCCGACACCTTCAGCAGGTTATCTATGGTTAGTCTTTCACATGTTGAGGAAGGGAAGAGAGATATGTTGAGGTATATTCACCAACTTTCAAATCTAGGTGTATGACACTTGGATTCCGAAGATGAAGGATTGGTTATTCATGAGATGGCTAAATCTTTCCTTTGTGTAGAAGTTAAAGAGAAGCAGGCCGAAGATCCCATTTCGATGTAAATTAAGAACGATATGGGGAAATAGAAGGTGATGTCTTTTGAAATTGGTGGTGATGGGATTCTAAGATATAATGGTAGATTATATGTGCCAGATGTAGATGGTTTATGGAAAAGAATCGTCAATGAATATCACACTTCGAGGTATGTTGTTCACCCAGGCTCTACTAAGATGTGCCATAATCTAAAATCTATATATTGGTGGAATAATATGGAATGTGATGTTGCTGACTTTGTTTCCAAGTGTTTGAATTGCTAATAAGTTAAAGTTGAACATTTAAGGCCAGGTGGTACTTCACAAGAGATAGCTTTTCCATTATGAAAGTGGGATATGATCATTATGGACTTAATCATGGGACTTTCGAGGTCTCGAAATTAGTATGATTCTATTTGGGTAATTGTTGATCGGCTTACAAAGTCAGCTCATTTTCAGCCTGTGAAAACAAACTATTTGGGAGATGATTATGCCAAGTTATAAATTGAGGAGATAGTCTGTTTGCATGGAGCACCCATATCCATTATATCTGACTGAGGTACGCAATTCTCTTTACGGTTTTGGAGATCTTTTTAGAGGGGTTTAGGTACCCAAGTGAACCTAAGTATTGTATTTCACCCTCAGACTGATAGACAAGCTGAGCGCACTATTTACTCCCTTGAGGATATGTGAGGGCTTGTGCAATTGAGTTCAAAGGTAGCTGGGTAGATCACTTGCCATTTATAGAGTTTGCGTACAATAATTGCTACCATGCCAGTATTAAGATGGCTCTTTTTGATGTATTGTATGGGAGTGGATGTAAGTTAACAATAGGGTGGTATGAAGTGGGTGAGACACGGTTGTTTGAGCCCGATCATGTTCATCAGGAAATGGAGGATGTAAAAATCATTAGAGATTGGCTTAAAACAGCTCAGAGTGGATAGAAGTCCTATGCCGATGTTAGAAGGAGGGATTTGGAATTTGAGGCTGGTGATTGGGTGTTTCTATATGTCTCCCCTATGAAGGGAGTCATGCGATTCAGGACGAAAGGTAAGCTAAGTCTTTGCTATATAGGGCCCTATCAGATTTTGAAAAAAAAATAGGTGGGGTTGCATACAAGTTAGAGTTTCCTGAAAATATGGGTTTTGTTTATCCTGTATTTCACATATCCATGTTGAAGAAATCTATCGAAAACCATTCATTAGTAATTCCTATAGAAGAGATCACACTGTAAGACTCCTTGTCTTATGAAGAAGAACCTATAGCAATCTTGGATCGCCAAGTTAGGAAATTGAGGAGCAAGGAGATAACTTCGGTTAAAGTGTTTTTGAAAAATTAGAAAGTTGAAGAAGCAACTTGGGAATCAGAAGATGACATGATAGATAGATACCCAGAATTATTTGATCTGATGAATGACAAAATATAAGGTACAATCTTTTTCTTATTCATTTATGGCCTTAGTGTGCTTGAAATCGTACTTATCTGTGTTTCGCATCATCATTGGGGGACGAGTGATCCCAAAGGGGGAATAATGTAGCACCCCACAAAAATCATACATGTATTAGCTTCTAGTAGCATGCTTATAGAGTAAAACTCAAATATTTCTCTAAGTTTCAAAGGGACTTAGTATCTTTTCTAGCACCCAATCATTAATGAATTATTTCGCGACCTTCCCGACCTCTATTTATTGAATATAATTTATTATTTTGGATTTTATCTATGTACCAGTACATCTGTATTGACCCCCCACCTCACAGCTTCAGAAGCTCAATCTAGGGGTCTGGCTAAGTAGTAGAGTATCCGGAGAGAAGTGATTGAGCCTTCTTTATTCCAGAAGGCCTATTATATCAGATTATGTTATTTATTTTACTTTTCTCTACTGGGGCACTTGTCCTAATTTTTAGACAGTTGTCATTTCATCATGTAGTAGAGGTTCCGTAGATTATTCTAGATGTTGTTTAGTTGATTTCGAATTACATTTTTTTATTGTTAAATTGAATTCAGAGTATAACCATATTTGTACATTAAATTGTATTTCCGCATCTTCTCTTATTATATAAATGTTGTGCATGGCTACCAGATAGAGTAGGATGTCTGGGCCATCATGGTTCGGGATGTCCGTCATGGCTAGGCTGTAGTTCGGGTCATGAAAACAAGATACAGGAATGAACCATCGCTTACCTCAGTAATGTAGACACAACGATCATAACTACTCCTCCAACACATATGAGAGGCCATAAAGGAGTCATACCTCTTATACCACAGCCTGGGAGAGTGTTTTATGGCATAACGAGACTTTTTTACCAAGCATACATATTCCTCCTTTCCTGAGACTACAAAACCCTCTAGTTGCTTCACATAGATATCCTCCTTAAGTTCTCCATGTAAGAATGCAGTTTTGACATCCAACTGCTCAAGATCAATATAATGCATGGCTACAATATAAAGCAAGGCTCGATTCGAACTATGCTTTACAACTGGAGAAAACAGATCTGTGAAGTCAACACCTGGAACCTGACTGTAACCTGACTAAAACCTTTAGAAAGAAGTCTTGCTTTGTACCTAGCATTTTCAACTGCAGATGTTGCTTCTTTCTTTTTGAATAACCACTTGCAACGGAAAACTTTCTTATCTTTTGGCAATCTCACCAAATCCTATGTTCCATTCTTATGAAGTGATTCCATCTCCTCCTGCATAGAAATCATCCATAGGCCAAAATTATCAGAACTAACTGCCTCTGAGTAGAAGAAGGTTTTTCACTGAAGTCAATACCATTCGCTACACATAATACATAAGCAATCAAATCAGCTTCAGTATACTTCTGAGAAGGTCTAATATATCTTCTAGGCTTGTTTTTAGCAATAGAATATTGTGGCGTCACTGGTGGTGAAGAAGAAATAGTACCACTCTCTATCTCCGAGCTTTACTGAGAAGTAGGCACTGATGTGGACTCTGCTCCAATTTGTAATTCAACGTGGGTAAATGAATTTTGCTAATTCATGTTACCAAGCTCATTTGGAGGTTAAACACTAGATTCATAGGTATCCCGAAGCATGGCAGTTTCATCAAACACAACATCCTTGATAATTATAACCTTTCTACTTTCTGGACACCAAAGCTTATAACCTTTAACATTATGCTTATAACCCATAAATAAGCACTTGATAGATCTAGGTTCCAACGTTTCATTATCAACATGAACATAGGCAGAACATCCAAATATCCTCAAATCAGAATAACTAGCAGGAGTACCAGAACATACCACTTGTGGAGTCTTTTTATCAATCACGACTAAGGGAGAGCGGTTAATAAGAAGACAAGTTGTGGAAGCAGCTTCAATACAAAAATACTTGGGTAAACAAGAATTAGAGAGCATACAACGGACCTTCTCCATTATTGTACTATTCATTCGTTCAGCCACACCATTCTGTTTCGGAGTATGACGAACTATCAAGTGCCTCACAATTCATTCTGACTTGCATAGAGCATTAAATTTATTTGAACAAAATTCTAGATCATTATCAGTCCGAAGGAATTTTACCTAGTTTCCTATTTTATTTGCAATCATAATCTTCCACTCCTTGAAAGTAGGAAACACATCATTCTTTTGCTTTGTAAATAATATCCAAACTTTTCTGGAATAGTTATTAATAATAGTAAACAAGTAACTAGCATATCCTCTAGAAGGTACTCTAGCAGGACCCTAGAGATTGGAATGAATGTAATCAAGTGTGCCCTTAGTCGAGTGGATGCCTTTAGTAAATCTGACTCTCTTCTCCTTTTTGAATATACATTGCTCAAAAAACTCCAATTTGGTAATACTCTTCCCATCAAAAAGTCCTCTGCTGCTTCATTCAGCCATCCCGTTTTCACTCATATGCCCTAGACGTATATGCCTAAGTTTCGCAATGTCACTTTTTGATAGATATGAGGTAGAAATAGTTGCATCACCTATAATAGTGGATCCTTGAAGGAAATTCAAATTTGTAGACTTGATCTATTCCTTTATCACAACGAGAGAACTTTTAGTAACCTTTAGGACTCCACCTTCACCAGTGTATCTAAAATCGTTCGAATCAAGGGTACTCAAGGAAATAATATTTCTCTTCAGGTCTGGGACATACCGCACATCACCAAGTGTCCTCACAACCCCATCAAACATCTTGATTCTAATTGTTCCAATACCAGATATCTTACAAGGTGTGTTATTTTCCATCAACAAAACACTATATGAAACGTGCAAGCTGAATTAAGAGTCCAATCCTCACAGGGTTTGGAGATACCACAAAAAACTACCAAGAGTTCTTCATCACTACCACCATGTTCAACAAAGTTGGCTTCACTAGACTTCTCTGGTTGCTTTCCCTTTGGTTTTGGAGCTTCTCTTTTATCTCTATTCTGTAACTTCCAACACTCGTATTTGATATGACCCTTCTTCTTGCAGTAATTACTGATTTTGATTCTATTTTTGGATTTTGACCTATTCCTATTATCACCACCAGAATTCCTCTCACGAGTCCTTCCACCTCGAACAATAAGACGATCTCCTTGAGTCTCCGACCTATTCGTAAGATGTTTCATCTTCTTATTAGAGAATAATGCATCATAGACTTCATCAATCATCAAGGTATCATGACTATATAAAATTGTATCCCTGAAGGTCGTGTATGATGTAGGTAGCGAACACAATAAAAACAACCCTAGATTATTCTCATTGTACTTAACCTCTAGAGTCCCTAAATCAGAGACAATTTCTTTAAAGCCAAATAGTTAATCTTTCAAAGACGAACCCTCGAACATATGATGGGAGTAAAGTTGTTATTTGAGATTCAACTTTCTTGTTACGCTCTTTGTCATGCATAAAGATTCTAGTTTCAACCACAACGCAGCATAATAAATCCCTAATAAAGCATCTTACAAATTCATCTGCGCAAGCATATCCTGCATCTTAACCTTCCATAATAAAAATCTGGTGTTGCGTTCCAACAGCGGAATACCATACTTCATTGTTTCCATCCCCAAGAAAATAATCGAACATGCTCTAATACCAGTTTCTTATGATTCGGATAGAAGCAAACTAGAAGTGAAAAGAAATCAAGAATAACACATAAGATTTACGTGAAAACCCTAACGAAAAAAACAACGGCCAGAGGCAGAGGAGATTTCACTATAATGGAGAAAGAGTACAATGAGGAAAAGACTAACTTTTCTAAATAATCAAAATAGACCCACTAATTGCACTTATCTAATAAATGCATACAAAAAAGTCCTTGGCTCAAAAATATTAACGTCCATACCGCAGGACTTTCAGGGCTGGCTCAAGATAATTCGAGTCACAACTTTAACAAAAATAAATTTAAAACACAACAAAGATGTAGCGTATACCTGTATAAGGATGCTAAGAAAATATCATATGAAAGAAGATGTATCCTTTTTGATACTGTTCTCCTCGATTGTCTTCTATTCTTTTGCCTTTGACATCCCTCGAAGATTAATTCATAGAGTGGGCAGGGGTTAAGTTCTATGACATGAAGTGCAATATGAACATTCTATTAGGATTAGTGTAAGAACTATTTCAATATTTGTCAGCATATAAGATACTTATATATGATCCACATATAAAACATACTTTTTCCGTAATTAATGTAGAATGTAAGTCCATGAATAGGTGAAAGAAAAAGAAAATTTAAATAATGCAAGTATGCTTCAATGCCTTTTTTGTGTGCCTCACCTAAAATTGGCACCAAACTAGCTAAATATTTTTTTTAATTTCCAGTATCGTCGGTATCATCAATATCAATCTCATTAAGAAAAAATGTTTAGACTTGTTATCCAGGAACTTGTTTAGAAATATTCTAATGAGACGAACATATGACTTTTCCACTAGTTATTTGACCAAGTAGGGTTTTCCTGTTCCTATAAAACTTATCAATAAAATATCTTTAGAGGGGGGACCGAAAATGGTTTTCCATGAAATGGGAAATGAAAACTACTTGATATTCTATAGTCATATTAAAGTCCAACTAAGTTTGTATTTGAGTTGGAAGTTCCTACAATAACGAGTAAAATGGTTACTAAGAAAGATGACTTCATATTAGAGTTGTCAATCCGAGCTGGGCTAGTCCATCCGAGCTTTGGAATTTGATGAAGGAATGATCCGTTAAGATTATGGGCCAGAAAATAGCAAGCCCAACCCATCATTTTGTGGGTTTTGGGCTGCAACGTGTTAGGTAACTTATTAAAATATTACTATAATTTAAAAATAAGGTGATGGTTGTCGACTATCAAGAGTAAAAGCAAGTAAATATTAAGTAGTGATTCTTTAAAAAATTTAGGATTTTGCATTTTGGATATTTACAATATTTAAATTTTAATATATAAATTTTTGGACTTTGTAATATTATTAAATGATGGTTTAAAAGGACTTCGAGTTAGGGTTCTCCTATAATCTTGATATAATTTATTTTATTTTTATTTTTATTACTTTTTATTTGACCCACAAACCAGTCCAATCTACTACTCAAGCCACATAGACCTGTGGGCTTATACGAACCATGCTAAAAAGTCCTTAAATGGGATTAAAACTTTTTAGCTTAATCTAATCAAATTTAAGGTTGAACTGGACTAGCTTGACAGTAGGTTTAGCCCCCGGTAAACCCTAAAACTCATATTCAAAAATACCTAGTGAAGCTTTCTATGCTAAAACTCATAACATTTGAAGGAGTTGAATTTCAAGTAAACAATAGGGCAATTAAATGCCAACTGTACTGCAGCTTTACCACTTACTGTATGCGCACTGGCTTCCCTAACTGCTGGATTCAATCCACTTGCTGATTGCTTTGAGAAAGAAAACTGCTCAAACCGGAGAAAAATCCGATTAGGAACCCATGGACCAAGTTGTGGAGGAAGACAAGAAGTTGAAAAAGTGAAGAAAGAGTATTAAGAAACATACAAACTAACCCAACAACACATTAAATACATAAATGAATATGGAAAATCAAGAACAACAATTGCAGAAGAGAAAAATTCACTCTCAATATTGAATGAATTTGCTTCCTTTTGATGACAAACTGAAAAAAATTATCCTTTCGCACAATCTTGGAAATCCCAAATCCATAAGGTAATTGTATATATATATACTAGTTATCCAAATGAAGTCATGGAAAAACACTAGTCTTAACATTGTACTTTTACTATTATACGTTCTGACTGGTGATCTTGAGGGCCAAGTCCATGCTCATAGCTTGAAGGAGGGAATGGGAAATGCCTCATTTCTAAATTTCTTTGTCTCTGGCGAAGGATGGATTCTGTTGTAAGTTATGTTTGGTTTGGATTTATCTGTGACTAACATTTGATACTCTTGTATGAATTCATTTTATTTCTAGCTAGGAGGATTAAAAGCACGACACTTGACTAATTAATGTAAATATACTATTCGAGATACCTATTATCTAGTTTTATAAATGTTTGCAATCAAATAATGTCATCACACTAAAGGAAAAAAATAAAGACTAATGATTGAATTAACATTCTTATATATAATATTCTAATTTGACTCTACAATCTCGAAAAAAAATTAGACTTTAAGATCTAAAGCTAACATGTATTGAACTATACCTTGTCAAACTAAAATATGACATATATTTTGCTCCTTTGTTAATCAATTACTTGTCCTCTTTATGAGAGAGATCCCGGTAGGTCTTAGGTATAATAGCATTGATCTAAATGACAATGTTTATGAGATTCAATCTCCAAACCTTGAAGGCTGCTACTAAAATTGCCGGAATGCAGCAAAAGGCCTTAGGGGTTGTTGAGAAAGTGCAGAAGTGGAGTTCTAGGGATGCTAAGCCTATTACCAGCCCAATCAGTGCTAAAGTCAATGGAACGGTAATACCACATACAAGTAAGGCCAGAACTTGCATGCTAATCCTCATAGGTTGAGCTAAGAGGTCGTTGAGTACAGAAGGATCAACCAGTTGTGTTACAAGTGTGGAGAAAAGTGAAGTCCTTGCCATCAGTGTTGTTTAAGTAATTGAATTGCATCATTGGTGAAACTGGGTAGATGATAGAGAACATGTAGGATGTGACAGATCCAATACATAAACCTTGAAATAACAAGATGTACAGGAGGTGTTTTGTTTGAGGGCCTTAGCTTGTCTTTTCAATTATCATTGGGGACTCTTGATTTCCAGCAAAGCTATGGTCTAATAGCTAATGAAGTGTGTGAAAATCTATACAAACAAGGGTCCAACAATATTTGAAAATCTATATCTTTGGCTCTTTGTTATCGTTTTGGCCTCGAAAAACCCTTACATTAGCCTAAAATCTTTATAAATTACAAAAGTGAGCAAGACTAATCTATACATGAGTGATGACCCTATATGTTAAAAGGAATGATTTTTTACAATTATTTGTTATACAACAACAGCATACCCGTTTATTCCCACAAATAGGGGGTCTAGGGACGGTAATGTGTAAGATGTTCATACCACTACCTCAGATGAAGTAGAGCGGTTGTTTTCAATAGACCCCCGACTATAACAGTATTACAAACAAAATAACATAAAAGCACACAACAAAATGTGATACCACATTGCTAGCTAATATAGGAAACAAGAAAACAAAAAGATCAGTTGTTGAAATAATTAAAAAACATCCAATGATTAATTAAACTCCAAATCAACAAAAGCAAAGAAAAGAAGAAAAAAACACTTAATGCATAACCCCAAAAAAAGTAGAATAAAGTAAAAGAAAATAAAGTCATCTATGAATATATGTATGCACCTTGAAACTCTAGTGCTCAAATTATTCCAAAATTAATTTATAATAATTTTCCACAGAATCTACAAAAACAAACGAGTGTTCAAGAAATGCAACAACAATCAATTCCCTCCGATTCCATCCTCATTGATCGTTTCACCATGCTCTGCATTTGCTATGTCGTGATGCACCCTTACTGTCACAATCATTACTGTAGCAATACCTTAAAAAGGTTACCCTCTACATCGACATAAGCACACCCGCGACCATACTCAAACCACCCAACTCCATCTTCGATTTCAGTAATAGTAATAACAATAATCTTTTCCAAAGACTGCACATCAATGCATATATTGAATTTGACAGATTGTTCATTGCTTTGCGATATCAAAAGTGTCTTCTCAAATTTATGACCTTTGTCGAAAGCTCCCTCATCTCCCAAAAGTGGGGCTTCTCAGCTTGAATTTGAATTTAATTGGACTCTAATTTGCGTATTGGATATAGAGTGGGAAATCAAAATAAAGTTATTTAGATAATTTGGAGCCAATTTGGGGTGAGTCACACTAAAAATACATTGACACATATTGGACAGTTATCGTCCAACATAGAGCAGTCTTCTGGACATAAAGAAATTTATAGTACTTTATCTTTGAATGCGTATTGAACATACCTCGATCTAAGATTATGTGTACTGATAACATAAGAGAGTTCATGAGTCCCAAATTTCTAGACGTTCATTTGTAGCATAAGTTTATAATTCTATTTTTCAAAATAGAAATTAAAAGTGTGAAATAGTATTCTACTAATTATTAACTTTAGCTAGTTAAAGTTCTCTATTTCTATTTATTAAAATAAAATCTCCCTAAATTTCTTATTTAATTTGGTTAAAGGTAGTTATGAATTAATTATATTAAATAAAGTGCTTGCGGCAAAATTCATTGAATACAACATTAAAACCGTATACAAATAAAGTACTTGCAAAAAAATTTATGGACTTACTATTCTACATTAAGGTAAGAGTGTAATTATGTTGATCATTTATAAATATCTTGCCAACGACCAATGATACAAATATATGTTATGATAAACCCTAATAGAATGACAGGTTACTGACAAAGGGGAGGCTAGTGAAGTTGAAAATACATGTTGATAATCCAAATTGTTGTTTAATCAACTCAAATGTGAAGGAGACTGCACAACATTTATTTGTGGAATGGAAAATATTTAGAAGCTAAACAGTAGATACTAAGACAGCTATAGCCCAGATAAAACAGGAGCTAGTTCATACATTAGAGATCTCTTATATAGCCAAGAAATTGGGTAGATGCAGGGGATTAATGCAATGATTACACATGTAATAGCTTTGGAATGAGGCTTCATCTGCTTTGAAGAGGCGTGGCTGACTAAAGGGTTCTTAGGATGTACAACTGATGACTTTTTGTTTGCCTATGGTAATGATTTACAATGTTACCAAAAAAAAGGATGATATTTGTTCTTGAGCCCCAGTATTTGTTCCCGAGCCACTCTCCGTATTGGTATTAAAACATGATGTCACAAGTAAAATTAAAAAAGATAATAAGGGGAACAATATCAAAGATGATAGATCTATTCTTCCTGATGATATAATTTTCACTATCCTTATAAAGTAAATGCTATATCTTTGTTACAATTTAAATGTGTTTCAAAATCATGAATTGATATGATGTCCGACGTTATATTAACAAAAGCTCATTGTGATGAATCCAAAGCGTTCAGAAGTGAAAAACTTTTGTTAAAAAAAATATTGGCGGATTCGAATTTATACATTTAAACAATTTTAATGATGTTATTGTAGATAAACAATAATTTCCTCCTAAAGAATTCCTAGGAGCTCATGTCTTAGGCTCACATAATGGTTTGGTAATATTGAAGAACCCTAAGGCTTACAAGAAATTTGTTTTGTGGAACCCATAATCTGGACAATACTACATTCTTGAGTGTCCATATATGAAACCTCGTGAACACATATTTTCTTGTGCTTATGGTATGTGTTATGATTCCATCACTGTTAAGCCATAAGCACAAGAAAATCTGTATTCTTTAGGTTTCATATATGGACACTCAAGAATGTGGTGGTGTCCGGATGGTGGATTCCACAAAATGAACTTCTTATAAGCCTTAGGTTTTTTCTGTAATACTAAACCATCATATGGGCACATGATTTGAGCACCTATGAATTCTTTGAGAGGGAATTGTTGTTTATCTAGGATAACGTCATTGAGGTTTTTTAAATATAAAAATTCAAACTCTCCCGTATTATTTTGAAACACTTTCTTTTCACATCCTATCTCTTTGGATCGATCACAGTGGGCTTTTGTGAAAGTAATGTCGAAATCATAGCATTCCATGATTTTGAAACACTCTTAAAGTGTATCAAAGATGTAGTGTTTACTTTTATGAGGATGTTGAAAATGATATCAAATGGAAGAACAAGTGTATCCTCTTGAGAACGGATTTCCTCAATTTTCTTTTGTTATTTCATTTTTGACATTATGATTGAAGATCGATAAAGAAAATGAATTGAGGCCAAGTTTGACGGTGGAAGAAAAAATGGGCACACTGCAATGTATATTTATATCATCTGGAGTCATGCAAAATATTTAATTCTCTTACCTTAAGGTAGAAAAGTAAATCTACAATGGAAATTTAGTAAGTTTTCCTTGTTTGTACTAAGAGGATAAAAAATAATGTTAAATAAATAATAAGTAGTTAATGAAGAGTTTGAAATTTCATATTTACGAACACACAATGCTTTTTAAATTAGTGAATACAATAGGGCGGCGTGTTAATTTCTCTGGTTCTGGTTTAATGTATGGACAATGTTTATTTGTTTTATTTATTTAAATTATCAATTTAAATAAAAATTATTTTATAAGCGAAAAATATAATTGTTATCACTACAAGTTTACTCTTATATAATAGTAGCTGAATTAGTGAAACTTGCTGGAAAGTAAACAAGAAAAAGTATTGAACCAAACAAAATTTTATATTCAATTTGAATGAGATTTTTCCCAATTGAACAATACAAACGTAAATCAATACCCCTATATTCTAAGAATAAAAAATCATAATTCTAATTATAGATTAAATTCAACTAAAAGTTACTATGTTTAACTAATATCACTTCCAAATCACTATTTTAATAAAATCATAATTCTTTTAACGAAATCACATAAGAAATTTATCAAAATTTTCAAAAATTCTTTTTTAAAAAATAATTTTAATAATTATAAATTTTCCTATATCCGAAAGATTGCACTATGTTACAATATTTGTTCAATATGCATCCAAGCACTTTTAGTTTGGCTCACCCCGAACTGGTCCCAAATTATTGCTTTTTTTATTATTTTTCACTCGAGGAAATTATGCCTAGTACTCCTCAATGTGATCGTTTTGAATCTTTGTTTCCCCAAATACTCGATTATGAATTTTGGTCCCCAAAGTGTACGGTCTTGATGATTTTTTTGTTACTGCTTTAACTTTTTCAAAAAGACAAAATTTTTTGGTCAATTGTGCAGGTTTATCCTCTTGAAATGTCATGAAAGTTTGTCTTATGAGTAACATATCTAAGTTCAAACTTTTGCCTATAAGGTAGAATTTGTAGTTAACTAATCAAGTTCATTGTCTGAAAATATTATAAACGTTTGTTTTATAGGCAAGAGTTAGAATGGGAAACATATCTAACTTCTAACTTTTGCCCAGTTGGTCAATTATGTAATTTCATTATCATGAAATGATATGAATACTTGTCTAATGGAAAAGAGTTAAAACGTCTGCTTACGGGCAAAATTTTACATCCCACTTGTTCTCTATCATCTCCACAGTTTCACCAATGATGCTATTCGTTGCTTAAGTCAACACCGATGGCCAGGACTTCACTTCTCTCCACACTTGTATGATCTGTGCCACCTTCACCAATAATGCAATTCGTTGCTTAAGTCAACACCGATGGCCAGGACTTCACTTCTCTCCACACTTTTATGAGTTGTACTACCATTGATTGGCCCTTGTGTAGTCAAAGACCTCTTGGCTCACTATGTGATTAGACCTGTTAGTGCTAGTGAGGAATTTGGATTCATTTTATTCCAAATGTAGAAGAACAATGTGAGGAATTTAGAATTTTTGGGTTCGTAAAGTTTATTAGGAAATTGGGATGAATTTTAGTTTTCTTGCTTCCATATGATCGAGTCAAAAAAATATCTGTCACACCCCTTTTCCGTACTCCAAAAGAAAGAATTCGTTTTAAGTTTCGAAAGCGTTTTATTATTAAAGTGACAAAAGAAGATTTGTTTCAAAAATGACTTTCTATATTCAAAACACACAATTGACACTTGGCATAAATTGAGTGTTCCAAGTCACCCTTGAATATCCTTTTTCAAAAACAGATTTGATTCTTTAAAACTGATCCGCGAATAGAGATTCCGGCTAAGTAATTCTGTTGACCGAGGGGAAGGTGTTAGGCACCCCTCGATTCTGTGGTTCGACCACGATTGCTTTGTAGAGCCTATCGGCTAACTTTGACACCACGAGGGTATAAACCACACAAAACATGCAAAACAATTAATCAAGCAAACAAGATAACACAATCCAAAATTTAGTGTCCATTCCAATTATAAAGTCCAAAAATAAAAAATGTGTAAAAATAAATCCTACTCTAAATTAATTCTAGACTAATGCTCTACCCGATGCCTCGGGCCTTCATCACGAACGTCCTCCGGGTACACGATACCTCGGGGCATTCCCTGGTGAATAAATATATACAGATACTTCGAGGCATTTCCCGGCCAAATTATACAATTGATTCAAAAGTGATAAAACAGAACAATTCGAACAAATATTTCAAACATTCCAACAATCCACCAATTCAAAATTTTTCCTACCCAAGCCTAGTGCTTGCCTACCTTCTCGATGACATATCACATTCAACATCAACAATGAATCAAAATACTATAATATTTACTTTTATCAATTTTCGATTCTCATTCTCCAAATAATCAATTTTAATCCTCCATGAGATATTATTTCATCAAACACCTTATAATTACTGCATAATCAATAAAATCAAACACCAAATCAAAACAAACAATAATTCACATCACCACGGATCAACTAACACACCCGATTCAATTCAAAGCATAGAACACGACAAATAACGAAATAAAGAATAAAAGGAAAAGAATTAGACCTCGATTCGAAGGTTTAGAAATTCAATAATACTTCAACGAAAGGATAAAAACCATGCCGAAGAACCTTGAATCGAACCTCAACAAAGGACTAACCAACTCCATACTAAATCAACCACAAGAAATTCATGAAATGCAATCCGAACAGCAAGTCACGGGCATGACTAAACTAACCCGAGAATGACAAATCATAAGAAAAATTGAATAACCCATATGCCTGTAGGTCCGGTGATCTAGGATGGTAACTAGAATCGATGAAAAAAGTTAGAATCCGGCGACCTTATCATTCTCCGGCGGAATCTCATCTAGAAACAAGAAAAATTAAAAGATTTTTGAGGATTTTGAGGGTTGGGGGTCCCTGCTTCATATCGTCGGAGCTCTGACAGGCTCAAACACGATGAGAACCAACGAGAATGGATCGGATCTCGACATCTCTCAGGAGAAACTTGCCGGAGTAGTACCCCTTTTCCGATTCAATCCTTCTCTCAAATCGCTGCTTTCCCTCTACCTCTCTCAATTGATCTCTCTCCATTTCTTTCTAACTCGCAATTTCCATTTTCGATCTCTCTCCCATCTCCCATTTCTCCATTCTATTGTGTGTTGTATGTTTTGTGTTTGTTCATTTTCGGTCAGCTCTATGTGGATTCGTGTGTGTGTGATAAGAATTTCAGTAAATGTGTATATGAGTCGATGGTGGGTATTATGTGTGATATATGTGAAAATGGAGAGAATGTTGTTTGTGTTCCTGTGAGTGATGTTCTCTGTGGTTTTTGGTGAGTGATAGTGTGTATATATGTGTGTGCTCTGTGCGAGAAAAAGAAGAAGAAGTAAAAATCCATCCCTTTATTCTGTGTGTGAAGTATTGTTATATTGTGAGTGTAATTCAATTCCAGTGAGGTGAGGGTGGGGTTGTGAGGTAGGTAGGTGGGGTAGAGGTAGGGTAGCTGAGGTGTAAGGATAAAGTTAGTCAGGATAGGATCAAAACAAGATAAAATTTGTAAAGGGTTGTTATTTTTGGAATTTTATGTAGGGTATAATCACGTGGGTAAGGGTACTTTGTACTCTTTCCAAGCCTCTTAAACCATACAAACATCATAATCAAAGTCACCACAAGCATCATGTGAGATTTTTCTCAAGATTTCCCTCAACCAAAAACCCTAAGTATCCAAATCCTCTGCCAAGAATCTCAAGGGGTTCACCATAGATTTTCTAAATTGAGTTAGGATTCAAGGTTCCCATTGTAAAGGCTTCAATAACCTTCATTCAAAAGTATGAACAGAGTCCCAAAAGCTAAAGTTCATCCAAAGTTTCTAATTCAAGGTATGTGGGGTTTGAACAATAACACCCTTTCATTCTTGGGCCCAATGTTTTAGATTTTCTTAAAGAATTTCATATTTTGAAGATGAATTGTTCCTAGTTTTGTATATTTCGAGTTTATAAGATTTTAAATTGTTCACACCTTGAATTACACAATTATTTTGTTTAATTATGATATGAGTTGATAATTTATGTGATAATTTGCACATTCCTATGTTGATATGATGTTTTTAAGAATTTCTAAGATTTTTGTCATGAATTAATCCATATTGGGAAATTGTGATCCCTTAAGAATGAATTCGTGATAATTTCCAAAGTGTTTCAAGTAAAGGACTTAAATCCCCATGCTATTGAAGTTTTAAAGGCCTATTGATAATAAGCCTACAAAGATTTCAAGAAAAGAATTGAATTTGATCCTGAGCTAAGAAAGAAAATCCACACCATTTGATTTAAACTAAACGGAAGCATAGTTAGCTTCCATTGCATATTTTTGAATTTTTTAAGGTGGATTTTTCCTAAAAATTTTGAGCTTAAGTAAGGGAGTAGTATTTAGTACCGAGTTGGGCTTGATTCCAAGGTCGCATGCCCCCGAAATACGAGGCACCATGGGATTTTATTTACCCCAAGTGGGTTAAGATAGTGATCACTAAAATTTAAGGTTCTACTCTGATGGCAAGGATAGAACAGCTCTCCCCAACGTGGTCAAGACGTTGGACTCCATGTAGCTCATATAGTTTATGTCGGTTAGAAGAAAATCCTAAGTTTTTGAGAGTCTCGAGTCTTAAAGTTCAAAATGCTTAAGTTTTACAGAAGTTTTACTCTTTTCAAGATAAAATCATGGGTTATATATGGGTTACTTGTAGCCTTAACCACCATATGACACTCCGGTATGAGCTTTCGGGGTGTTACAAACTTGGTATCAAAGTTGCCCCAAACATATCAAGATGTTGATTGAACTCTCGACTCATGTGGTCATTGAAGAGGATGACCTTTAGAAGAATAGACCTTTAGATATGAGAAGAAGAGACATTGAGTTTGAAGTTAATGATTTGGTTTGTCTAAAAATTTTTCCAACAAAAGGGGTCAAAAGATTTGGAAAGAGAGGGAAACTTAGTCCTCAATATGTGGACCTTTATAGGATCCTAAGTCGTATGGGGAGAGTAGCCTATGTTGTTGATTTGCCTACATATCTATCAGTTGTGCATTCTATCTCTTATGTCACCACACTTAAGAAGCACATTTATTATTTCGTTGTAGTGGATCCTTAAGATAGCCCAGTAATCCCGAGTAGCCTTTTTTTTTTTTATGAGATTATAGTTTAGATTATAGACCACTGTTAACTCTCAAACTACAGCTCTCGTAATAGTGTAAGCGGTCATCGTCAAATATAGAAACCAATTGGGTTGGGTGTCGTATACCACAGGGAATACTCGGTCACTAAGTATTGCAACTATTATTAGACTGTTGGTCAAAAATTCTATGAAAAGGGGGGATTTAGGGTTTGGCTTGAACTAGAAGTATCAAAATAGCAAAGTAAAAATGGAATGCTTTGTTTAGTAGGTTTTAATCAATGAGAACTGTAAGTTAGCGTTATGTCCACCTTACGAGGTCTACGTATCTATTGACTATGAGTAATGAGAAATTCAGGCACGCAGGCACTTATAGATATTCGTATTCTATGGTAAATCCTAGCGCCTCTCGACCATCAAGGATTATCTCACTTTAACTCTCTCGAGATTAAAGCGTATAACTAATGGTACGAAATCTCCAAGAGGTTAATCCAGTTATGGCACTAACTTTTATATAGGGGTTGGTAGCCCTATTTCCTTGTCATACTCTTTTTTCCAGACATGTAGCATTTCTCTCAAACAAGTTAATGCTATACTAGCGTATTCTATATGTTTGCAACCACACGAATTTAATTAAGATGAAGAGAGTAATGATAGAAGTAGCAAACGTAACAAGAATTCACAAACTCATAGTAGTAGATAGTATATCATAAGGCTTCCATAACCCTAACAGAGAAGTTTAGCTACTCATGATTACAACAGAGCTCGCAATAAGCATAACCATCATACCACAACTAGAATAATCTTCGCGAGGATATGATGTGAACGTCAAAAAGGAATGATGTTTTTCCTCTTGGTCCGTTGCCTCAAAAGAGAGTCGTGTCCTCTGTCAGAAATTGTAACGTGAATTAGGAGCGGAAGTCGAATAAGAAAGAATTGAATTAATGAATAACTGAATGCTGAAAAATTCAGCAAAATAGGGTTTTTATAACATCCATATCCTAGTACTACTACTTTACTGCATCTTTGTCCTAATCCTACTAAGTTACTGCATCTTTGTCCTAATCCTACTAAGTTACTGGTGATCCCCAAGTCTTTGGAAATACTGTTTTTACCTGGAACAAGTTTTCCATACATCACTTTCAGTCCATAGGCTTCCAAAAGTTGCCTTCCTTCTTACGTGAAGTTTCCTTTGGCGTCCAATAGTACATAAAATGCTGAAATCTTCATCATTAATACCTAAAAACTTGCTAATCATGTTGGTTAGCTCACTTACAGGAAAAAGGACTAAAAGTGCAGGAATTATATATTTTGTCCTCAAAAGCTTTGCTAAAATATGGGTAAATTAAGGTGCTTTGGGCATGTAAATACGCCTAACATCAACCACCAGATGGGTTAATAATGGAATCCTCCTCTATATCTGGGGTCATACCCCCTGCATAAAAATCATCATCAGAGTCGTCGTCATCAGAGTTCTCCTCCACGTTTGAGTCTGGCATTCGGCGTTCATCATCGGTTGGCACATCATCATCAAGAGGTTCCTCGAAATACACACCTACTCCACACATAGCCCTCGCATGCTCATTCATTGGGTAGTCATAATCCAACAGTTGGAGCTCTACGACAGTTGGAACACGACCCCTGCTCATCATGGTAAACCTCATCATGGCATATAAATGGAGGAAGAAGCTTTCATCGCGAGCATGTATTTCTACAGTGGTCAGGTTGACTCTATGCATAGATTCAGCGTCTTTAACCTTTGTGAGGTCAACCTTCTTCGGGTTGTGTGGAAGCTTATGATCTGCAGGTTTCTCTTCGATGTCCTCCTTCCTCAATATCACAATCAATAGATTGCCAAAGAAGAAGTGGGACCTATTGTGCAGCCTCGCCTTACGCATTGAATATCAAATAATTGCCCCAATTTTGATAGGGATGTTTGTCATCAAAGTGTACACCAAGTACACTCTATCACGTGTGATCTTTGTGTACTGTGTCCCTGGAATCAGGCAAGAGTTGACTATTCGCAACCATATCCGAGCTTCTCTGTTCAAGGAAGCATACGGGAAGGTGTTGTGCCGACCGGTATCCTTGTGACGACTCCAACGTGCCATTGATCTTGTTCCGCACAGTGTATGTCTAATCGCCCTGTATGGAGGTCTGTTATAAAGCTCTTTAAGAGGTGATGGATCAACAGATGGCAAACCCAGAAAGGAGTTAAAGAACTCCGCATTTAGCTATAATACTTGGCCCCGAATTTTTACTTCACTCCCTGTAGTCTTCGGGGACCAATTGACATAGAAATCACGTGTTAGATCAAGATTACATTCTCCCATATGTTGGGAAATGACGTCAAGGTGTAGCGCCATGAGTTTAGAGAAGATGCGAGGTTCATTCTTTGCTAGGCTCTCATTTTGTATCAACTCCACGTGAACATATTTTTTCACTTTATTGTTCTTGTACCACTCCTTTTCTTCCTCCTATAGGACCCATTTTATCCCGAACATGCGGCGAGGTATTTGCAGTGAGGAGGATTCAGTTTGCTCTTTTCGTCCCCTTTTCTGGCTTTTTTGTGATGTGGATGCTTTTTCCTTTCCTGGTTGACTTTTTGGTTCCATTGTACCTGAGATTAAAATAAAGTCATGTTATCTTCATCTTGGTAGATATAATCGACAAACAAACAGTAGTGGCACCATCCCACACTTAATTTGTTGGCACAAGCTAATTAAGTGAACGTTGTCGATTAGTCAGACTTCATCGATATACGTTAAGGCGTTATGTTCCAACAGTATAATCAGTGCTGTCATATTTTTCTTGTCATCTTAACTATCCTTTTAGGTTCTATTTCATGTAATCTTGACTATACTTTCATGTGTGGATTAATGCACCTTTTGAACAAGACTACATAGAGATCGTATCAGGTTATGGCATAGAAATAATCACAACATCTCATGCTTGTATTCAATCATGATAATTATCTCGATGAACGAGTCATTCAAACATCCAAACATTCAACTTTGAAGAGTATGCAATTAACTTCACCATTTCAATTTCACAAAAGTATGATAGTGTATCAAAATCAACTACAAGACGGAACCAAGTCAAGAACACCTACACGTATTCTTTCACTCAACAAGATGTATCATAACATATCAACTACGTTCAAATCACCAACACCACTTTAAGATCTAAAATACCATTATAAGCGTAACATTGTAATAATTCGGAAAATAAATGAAGAACTTACTTAGTGTTGAACTCGGAAGATGATCTTGCAAGGTTAGATGAGCAAAAATAAAAGTTTTGAGAGATTTGAGAGGCAAAGGCGGCGCCTATGCTATGGCATTGTAGATTCAGAGAGCAAAGGCAATGGCATAGGAGGCACCTTTAGCTTTGCCTATGCTTGGCATAGGCGGCGTCTATGCTATGGCATTATAGATTAAGAGAGCAAAGGCAATAGCATAGGACTTGCCTTGTCCGTTGCCTAGTTTTACATAGGTCTTGCCTTGTTCATTGCCTAGATTTGTATAGGCAATGCCTAACCGAAAGCCTTTTGCTCTTTCATTACTCACTTACCACCTTTAACATGACATAATTCCAAATCAAAATTTGGGACCAATCTCCTCCTTTATACATCTTGCACCTACACTTACTCAAAAACAACAAAAACGATTAGAACGATGGGTTGCCTCCAACCAAGCGTCTTAGTTTTGGTTGTGGCTCGACAAAATCCTAGAAAAACAAAACAATTAAAAACGATGGGTTGCCTCCCATATAGCGCTTGATTTATTGTCGTGGCACGACATAGCTATCTCGATTAATTGGACTTCATCGAGATAGATGGCGCATCATTTTCTGAATGGATTCAGACGATGCTGATGATTACTTGTGGGCATGAAATATCCTTTAAGATGATTCTTGTTCAAACATATCCCAGGAGGGATACCAATTATATCATTAATAGACCACCCAATGTTTCTCTTGTACCTCTTCAGAGCAGAGATGAGAGCCTCGACGTGCTGTTCACCTAAATCAGTCGCAACACTCAGCGGAAGTGAATTTCCACTTCCCAAGAATGTATACCTTAGGTGACTGGGGAGCTCTTTCTATTCTAGCACTGGTGGCTCTTCAATGAAACTCTTTGCTGTTGGTAAAGGTCGATTCTTAACATCAAGGCCCAGCTTATTATGGGCATGAGAATGGGACCCTATTCATGTGAGAGCACAGATGGTTTCTTCATATTCATCAACATCCTCATGCTCACAATTCAATAGCACAACAGCTAATGGCTCAACAGTAGGCTGCTTCTCTACAGATAATTATTTCTCTTCCTTATAATAAATATCATCGACAGAGAACACATTCATATCTCCGGGATGCTTCATTTGTTTTCATACATCAAAACGGACCACTTCATCATTCAGCCAAAATAAAAGCTAATTAGCTCTCAAATCAATGAGCACACTTCTAGTTGTGAGGAAAGGGCATCCCAAGATTATAGGAACTTCAGAATCCACCTCGCAATACAAAATAACAAAGTCAGCAGGAAAGATGAATGGAGAAACCTTCACCAACACATCTTATAAGATACCAACATCTTATTTTACCGACCTATCTGCCATCACAAGTCTCATATTGGTTGGTGTAGGATCTCCAAACCCAACATACTGTAAATAGATAGTGGCATCAAATTGATGCTAGCTCTCGAATCGCACAATGCTTTAGCAAAATCCAATGATCCAACCGTGCAAGGAATAGTGAAAGCACCAGGATCTTCCTTCTTTTGAACTAGTGATCTTGTAGCGATTGCCCTGCAATGATGAACATTATCCGCTAACTCATAGCTTACTACACGCTTCTTTGTCAAAAAGTCCTTCATTAATTTAGCAGTCTCAGGCATCTATTCTAGCGCCTCCACCAAAGAAAAATTAATAGTCAGCTGCTTCAACATAGTCATGAATTTGCTGAACCTAGTATCATCATCCCTCTTCTTCAGCCTTTGCGGAAAAGGTGGTGGTAGAAGGGGAATAGTTTTCTCCACCACTTTCTTTTTATCTTCCTTCCAACTATCAATATTTTTAGGAGTGTCATCAGCCTTCTTTTTAAGTTTCTGAGGAAAAGGCAGTGGTGGAAGAGGAATCATTTTCTCCACCACTTCCTTTTCATTTTGCTTCAGATTATCACTCTTGTCAGGCTAGTGACATCTAGGTGTAACATCATGAGCAATCACTTCAGCTTCTAATCATCATTACAATCTTTTTCACTAACATACTCTGCTATATCATCAACCACCTACTTGCCTTTGGATGGATTTTCTAACACTTTACCACTTCGGGTAGTAATATCCATATACAATCCATCATACCTTGGGTTTTGCACCGTGTTTCCAGGTAAAGTGCCAGCCTTTCTTTGGTTGAATACCACTGATAGTTGACTCAATTGTTGCTCCAGCTGTTTTATCGCAGTAGAGTACGAATCAACCAATTGATTTATTGAAGATAAATCATTCATCACCTCAGTTACGCCCATATTGGTTTCCTCTACTCCTTTCAGTAGCTTGGACATCATATCTTCCATAGACATCTTACCATAGCAAGATGCCACAGCCTCACGATTTCCAGGAGGGACATACAAACCACTCCTGTCCAAATTATTCTTCTAACTCCCTAGATCGCGATCCTTATATCCAGATTTCTCATAATAGTTCCGACCTTAGTTTCCTTGGGCATTGCCTCGGAAACCCCCCTGATTATTAAAGTAGTTGGCTTCTTCTTCATAATCAGATTCGTCTCTTCTACGTGCTATAACGACCTTATCTTTTTCAGTCTTCCCTGATAAAAAGTGCTTGGTAAGAAGATCTATCTGCGTTTTCATATGGGCCATATCTTGGTCATGCTCTTCTTGTCTACGACTCTGCTCTACAGTCATGCCAATGGATATACTAGAGCTTGTTACCTCAGAATCCCTAGTATGCCAAGCTCTACTTTGTTTCATCATACGATCTAGCATATCACTTTCCTGAATAAAGGTAAGGTCCATGAATGACCCTCCTGCTGCATTATCAACTACTGGCTTAGTTACAGAATTTAAAGACCTGTATAATATCTCGATCAAGTGGACATTGGTCATATGATGATTTGGGCATCGCATAAGCTTCTTCTTGAACTTCTCCCATGTTTCGTGGAGAGCTTCTGTTGGAAGCTGTCAAAAGTTGTTGATCTCATCTCTCAACTGTGCACTTTTGGATGGCAGAAAAAATCTTTTTAGTAAAGCGTCTTTCAGTTGCCTTCAATTAGTAATAGAATCAGGAGTTAGCCCGTTCAACCATAACGTTGCCTCCCCATATAGAGACAATGGAAATAAGTGTAGCCGAATTGCATTCTGTCAAACTCTTGGATTGTCGAATGACTTGCATGTTGAAATAAAATTAACCAGATGCATATTAAGATCATCGTCTGCGTGTCCACCAAATAAACCTTTGAGTTGCAATAGCTGAATCATGGTGCTAGTGATATTGAACTTGGCTCCGGGTGCTAAGGGCGGACGAATAATATCCCCAGTGGTACCAGGTCCATCCAGATCGTCATCATCATCATTATAAGGAATCTGCACGGCTCAGCGTTCAGGCCTAAATCTAGCTTGATGATCTCTTCTGTTCGCAGGTGTCACCACCTCATCAGTACGCCTAGGATTCAGTAGCTCCTCATCATCCAGGTCCTCATCATCAGGATTTGTTGTACGTCCTGGATTATCAATATTATGTTGATGCAATTGAGCGACTGCCAACGCAGCTAATCTAGCTTGCTCGTGTTGAGCAGCCCTTCTTTCTATGTCACGTTGTGCATCTATTCTGCCAATATGATGTGGATCAGGATTGATAGGTAATAACGGTTGACCTAAACTTCGAGTGTTTGGCATGCACTAAATAAAACCTGAATAAAACAAAAACAACAACTAAAAGTAAAATACAAGAATCTTTGACCAAAGGGTCTAGTAACTATCACAAACTTAGTTGACAACTGTATTCCCCAGGCAATGGCGCCAAAATTTGATAACGCTCAAACTACAGCTATCGTAAGAGTGTAAGCAGTCGTCGTCAAATATAGAACCAATTGGGTTGGGTGTCGAATCCCACAGGGAATACTCGGTCACTAAGTATTGCAACTATTATTAGACTATTGGTCAAAAATTCTATGAAAAGGGGGGAATTAGGGTTTGGCGTGAAAACGGAATGCTTTGTTTAGTAGGTTTTAATCAATGAGAATTGTAAGTTAGGGTTATGTCCACCGTATGAGGTCTACGTATCTATTGACTATGAGTAATGTGAAATTCAGACATGCATGCACTTATAGGGATTCATAGTCTATGCTAAATCCTAGCGTCTCTCGATCATCAATGATTATCTCACTTTAACTCTCTCGAGCTTAAAGTGTATAACTAATGGTACGAACTCTCCAAGAGGTTAATCCAGTTATGGTATTAACTTTTAAACAGGGGTTGGTAGCCCTATTTCCTTGTCATACTCTCTTTTCCAGACATGTAACTTTTATCTCGAATAAGTTAATGCTATACTGGCGTATTCTATATGTTTGAAACCACACGAATTTAATTAAGATGAAGAGAGTAATGATATAAGTAGCATACGTATCAATAATTCACAAACTCATAGTAGTAGATAGTATATCATAAGGCTTCCATAACCCTAACAGAGAAGTTTAGCTACTCATGTTTACAACGGAGCTCGCAATAAGCATAACCGATCATACCACAACTAGAATAATCTTCGCGAGGGGATGATTTTAACATCAAAAGGTAATGACGTTTTCCCTCTTGGTCCGTTGCCTTAAAAGAGAGTCGTGTCCTCTGTCAGAAATTGGAACATGAATTAGGAGCGGAAGTCGAATAAGAAAGACTTGAATTAATGAATAAATGAATGCTGAAAAATTCAGAAAAATAGGGTTTTTATAACATCCATATCCTATTCCTACTAAGTTACTGCATCCTTGTCCTAATCCTACTAAGTTACTGCATCATTGTCCTAATCCTACTAAGTTACTGCTTATCCCCAAGTCTTTGGAAATATTGTTTTTGCAATGAACAAGTTTTCCATGCATCATTTTCAGTCCATAGGCTTCCAAAAGCTGCCTTCCTTCTTACGTGAAGTTTCCTTTGGCGTCCAACAGTCCATGAAATGCTGAAATCTTCATTATTTATACCTGAAAACTTGTTAATCACGTTGGTTAGCTCACTTACAGGAAAAAGGACTAAAAGTGCAGGAATTATATATTTTGTCCTCAAAAGCTTAGCTAAAATATGGGTAAATTATGGTGCTTTAGGCATGTAAATACGCCTAACATCAACCACCAGATCCGTAGACTGAGGAACAAAGAGGTTTCCTTGGTCAAAGTGTTGTGGTAAATCCAGTCAGTTGAGGGTACTACTTGGGAATCCGTGGCAGATATGGCATCCAAGTACCCACACCTGTTCTCCACAAGTTCATATGAAGCCGATGGTACTATTCTTCCTTAATTCAGCCCTTTTTTCCAACTAAAGTTTCATCTATATAGCTATTCTTAATATAAGTTCAAGCATTCTCCAAGGTATTCAAGAGTTTAAAATGATGTAGAGTTAGTTTAGTATGTTGTTTAAGCTATGCATACTCAGTTTTCTATGTATCCTTTAGCTAGCTAGCGATATTCAAGGATGAATGTTCCTAGGGGGGAGATATTATAATACCCCAAACTTTTCCTTAACTCTAATTTCGTCTCTAGAAAGTTAAGGAATGACTACCTATGTGAGTAAAATTTAAACCATATTGAGTTTCCCTAATTTTGAAGTCTTTCTAATCTTTCCAACAATATAAGGTCTTCCCAAATCAGATAACCGGGCAATAAGTTATGGCTAATTTAAGCTCTAGTCGTAAGATACCGTCATTTTCGTGTTTGGCAAGTCGCGGAGGGGGCCTTTTTAACAATAGTCAATTTCTAGTGGCCAAGCACAATTGTGGCACGTCGCACTGAAGCTTCAGCTCCCAATCAGTGGGACAACGCGATGGCTCCGCTTCGCGGTGCCTCCTAGATTTCCATTTGACAATTTCCAGTGAGCCACCGCGATAGTGGCGCATTGCGGTGGACCATAAAGTAGGGTTTCCTGTTCAATTTTTTTCTAGCTTCGTCCAAAAGTTAAAAAGGGCAGTTTGGACTTTTTCCAAGCCTCTTAAACCATACAAAAATCAGAATTAAAGTCACTACAAGCATCATATGAAATTTTTCTCAAGTTTTCCTCAACCCAAAACCCTAAGCATCCAAATCCTCTTCCAATAATCTCAAGGGTTCACCATAGATTTTCTAAATTGAGTCAAGATTCAAGGCTCCCAAGTTATAGACTTCAAGAACCATCATTCAAGAGTACGAATAGATTCCCAAATGATAGAGTTGATCTAACGTTTCTAATTCAAGGTATGTGGGGTTTGAACAAGAACACCCTTTCGTTCTTGTGCCCAAAGTTGTAGATTTTCGTAATTAATTTCATATTTTCAGGATGAATTATTCCTAGTTGATATACTTTGAGTTTATAAGATTTTAAATTGTTCAAACAGTGAATTGCATGATTATTTTTTTAATTATGATTTGAATTGATAAATCATACTAAAATTTTCACATCCTATGTTGATATGATGTTTTCTATAATTTCCAAGATTTTTTTCTGGAATTAAACTTTATTGGGAAATTGTGATCCTTTAAGAATGAATTATTGACACTTTCCAAAGTATTTCAAGAAGGGGACTTAAATCCCCATGCTATTGAAGTTTTAAAGGTCTATTGATGATAAGCCTACCAAGATTTAAAGAAAGAACTGATTTTGATCCTAAGCTAAGAGAGAAAATCCACACCATGTGACTTAAGATAAAGGGAAGCATGGTTGGCTTCCATTGCATGTTCCTGAATTGTTTAAGATTGATTTTTCCTAAAAGTTCTGAGCTTAAGTAATGGAGTAGTATTTAGCATTGAGTTGGACTTGATTTCAAGGTCTCATGCCCCAGAACTATGAGCCACCATAAGATTTGATTTACCCCAACTAAGTTAAGCGAGTGATCACTAATAGCTAAGGTTATACTCCGACGGCAAGGATAGAATAGCTCTCCCCAATGTGGGCAAGATGTTGGACTCCATTTAGCTCACATGGTTTATGCCGGTTAGAAGAAACTCCCAAGTTTCCTAGAGTCCCAAGTCTTAAAATTTTAAAGAAGGTTTACTCTTTCAAGATAAAAGCAAGGGTTGAAAGTATAAGTATTTCAAAAGGTATGATCCTAAAATTTTCATAATACTAAAGTATATAATCTGAAATTTAATGTTTTAAGATTTCATCTAGTTCATAAGCTTGAGAACGAGTAAAGAATACAGATTTAGATTAAAGTGTAATGACTCATGTGATTTATATTACTTGCTTCCTTATTTATGATTTATGAGAGTTTTATTCAAGCTATGTGAGTCATCTACAAATGCATGCATGTTTTCTATAAAGATTTATGATGTTGATTATTTAATTACATACACCCCCATATACTCAGTACATTCCCAAGGTGCTAATACACATATACGTCTAGGTGCTACATTGTCTCATAATGTAGTTTCAGGTGCTCATTCCCAGTAGCGTCCGTGATCCCGAGTACCTTTATCTATATCTCCACAATAGTGAGTCCTTATGGTTCGAGGACCTAATTTTAGACATTTCAGTACACATGTTAGTGGATTTATTTCCTTTCATTAGAGTATGAGTCAGTTGGGGATCTATCCGAATAGCTCTCTAGTATTATTGAGTAGTAGAGGCTTTGTTTTGCTGGATTATCGGTAAGTTAAGATTCACTGTATTTTGTTACTTTTACAGTATTCATTCATATTTCAGTTAGATATGACATGAAATGATATGATATGATGCGAGGTATATCTCGAGCATGCTACTAAGTCTAAATACCTACTCCAAGATAATTGGATCAAAGTGACAAAACATGTCATGCCATATCTAACTGAAATACGAATGAATGCTGTAAAAGTTACAAAATACTGCAAATCTAAACATACTAGTAATCCAGTCTGACAAAGCCTCTACAACTTAAAAAGACTAGAGAGCCATTGGGACAGATCCCCAACTGACTCATACTCAAATGAAAGGAAATAGATCCACTACTATAAGTAATGAAATGTCAGAAATTAGGTCCTCGAACCATGGGGACTCACCACTATTGGGATGTAGATAAAGGTACTAGGGATCACGGACGTTTTTAGGACTTAGCAGATGAACCTACATTATAAGACAATGTAGCAAACAATCGTATATGTGGATCAGCACATTGGGAATGTACTGAGTATATATGGTGTGTGTAATTATATAATCAATATCATGACTTTTCATAAAAAACATGCATGCATTTGTAGATGACTCTCATAGCTTGAGTCCTCTAAGTAGAACCTTAACTTTTGGTGATTACTAGCTTAACCCACATGGGGTAAATCAAATCCTACGGTGGCTCATAGTTCTGGGGCATGAGACCTTGGAATCCATCCTAACTCGATGTTAAATACTACTCCCTTACTATGGCTTATAAATTTTATGAAAAATCCACCTTAAAAAATTCAAAAATATTCAATGGAATTCAACTATGCTTCCCTTTAGCTTAAATCAAATGGTGTGTATTTTTTCTTAGCTTAGGATCAAAATAAACTATTTTCTTGAAATCTTGGCAGGCTTATTATCAATAAACCTTTAAAATTTCAATAGCAAGGAGATTTAAGTTCTCTTCTTGAAACACTTTGAAAAGTATCAACAATTCATTCTTAAAGGGTCACAATTTCCCAATAAGGTTTAATTCATAACAAAAATCATGGAAATTCTTGAAAACACCATATCAACATAGGAATGTGCAAATAATAGCTTGAATTATCACTTCAAATCACAATTAAACAAAATAATCGTGCAATTCAAGGTTTGAGCAATTTACCATCTTACAAACACAAAATATAGCAAACTAGGTATTGTTCATCTTGAAAATATGAAATTATCTAAGAAAATCTAAAAATTTGGGCACAAGAACGAAAGTGTGTTCTTGTTCAAACCCAACAAACCTTGAATTAGAAACTTTGGATGTAGTTTAGCTTTTGGGACTCTATTCGTACTTTTGAATGAAGGTTCTTGAAGCCTCTGACATGGGAACCTTGAATCATGACTCAATTTATAAAATATATGGTAAACCCTTGAGATTATTGGAAGATGATTTCAATGCTTAGAGTTTTTGGTTAAGGGAAATCCTGAGAAAAATATCATATGATGCTTGTAGTGAGTTTAATTCTAATGTTCTTTCGGTTTAAGAGGATTGGAAAACTCAAAAGTGACCTTTTTAACTTCTGTATGAAGCTAGAAAAATTGAACTAGAAACTTGACTTTATGGGCCACCACGATGCGCCACTATCGCAGTGGCTCACTGGAAATTGACAAATGGGAATCTGGGAGTCACCGCGATGTGGAACCTACACGTTTTCCCACTAATTGGGACCTGGAACTTCAGTACGATGCACTACAAGAATGGTAGGCCCCAATGGAAATTGACTATTGTTAAACAGACCCTCTCCGCAATTCACCAAACACTAAAATGAAGGTGTTTTACGACTACAAATTAAATTTGCCATAATTGCTTACCTGGTAATAGGATTTGGGCGGGTCTTATATCGTTGGAAAGCTAATTAAATTTTCCACATGATAAAAAGTTGAAATTAGGGAAACTCTATATTGTTTAAACGTTACTCATTTAGAAATCATTCCTTAACCTTCTAGAGACAAAATTATACTTAAGAAAAGTTAGGGGTATTACAGCAACCTCCATATATTACTCCAGAGAGAGGAGAATCAGCTCATAAGTAGTTCCAACAGCTCATTTTTTGCTTGACTATAATTTTTTTTCTCTTTGGGATTTTTTGACTCTATTTTTCTTAACACTCTTTTCTTTTCTTTCTTTTTGGACTCTTTTTTTTTTTGAAACTGGTCTGACTCTGCTCTTTTGCTCGACACTTTTCTTTTGAGTTTCGCTGACTCTATATTGATTCCAAAAGAGGCCTATGTAAGAAAATAAAACTAAGACACGAATGTGGTAAATAAAGGATGACATAATGTTTTGATAGCAGAATGAAATTCCTTTTTCATATCAATCCTTCAAAATGTAAGTACATATCATGCAATATGATTAGAAAATGAAGATCATTTGTGACTCTTTAAGAACACTAACTTTAACAGAGCATGTGTGTCATATCTTTTTCTATAGTTTTTTAATGTACAACTCCACCGTTGTTCTACCTCCCTAACATCGAATGAATCATGCTTTTATTGAGCTAATTGTCTTTCTGTTCCTCTTGATATAGGATCACACAACCATTGTTTGACCTAATTGAGACATGCCTTTCAATTGATGACCAAGTTATTCTTGTGATTCTCAAAATAATTATCTAAATTTTTCAAAGAAGGCTTCAACTTGTCACCAAATGTCTCAGCACTCTACCTATTTCGTTAGATGATTTTTGTAACTTCGGCGCTCTGATTCAAAGTTCATGGTTAAATTAGATTTAAAGATCTAGGTGAAAATTCCGCCAGCATGTCATATCACTAGAACCGACATAAAATATACTGTGTAATGAAAATAAACAACAACACATATTTAACATGCAAAAGGAAAATAAACAATCCATTTAGTTGAAATAAAAGATAGAAGGGTTTAAACATAAACGAAAAAGACATATAACAAGATAGATTATGAACTACAACCCTGAGATAATTCAAAAAATCAAAACGAAAACAAAAAAAAAATACTAACACTCCTTTCTGGTAAGGAGAGGAGTGATTTCCTGATTGCTGATCTTAACATTTTAGCCACTGAGTTGCATATCATCATGACTAGAGCTTTCACCACTATTGATGTTCTGTACCACAATCAATTTTTCTTGGATCATCTTTTGTATTTCTCTTTTCAAAGCACAGCACTCTTCAATACTATGACCTTGAACATCAAAATGATACGCACACCGTACATTTGGATCAAAACTTCTTAAGTACAAGTTACGAGTATGCCCAAGGAGAGAAGTGGTCATGAACCACTATACTAATCTCTTAAATAAACTAGCATACTAATGTCCAATTGGGGTGAAGCTACCCCTCTACTACTAACTAATTTCACTATTTGGCTTGGACAAAAAATCTATCCTAGAAGGGCTTTGGTATGTTTGTAGACTTGGAGGATGACTCTGCGGAGTTGGTGCACACAATTATGGGTACGAAGGGATTGACCATATGGTTGTGCATTGTATACTATATATGGAGGTGGGAGAGTGGAGTATAATTGATTTTTGGAGTGATTTTATTGAGCTTAGGCATGAACTTAGGCTTGAGCCTGAGAGCGATGACGACGTGGTCTTCTTGACCATGGCCGCTGTCCAACCACAATAGCAGATTCATCTTCCTCATTCTTCTTCTTCCTAACAATTTGATGATAGGCGAATTTACATGCCTATAGCACTATATTTTGCACATATTTTAGCCTAGTTTTGAGAACAAATTATATATTTCATGCATATTTAGTCCTTTTTCCTGTAAGTGAGCTAACGAACATGATTAGCAAAGTTTCAGGTATAAATGATGCCAAATTTAGCATTTTATGGATAACTTTACGCCAAAGAAAGCTTCACGAAGGAAGAAAAGGAAGCTTGGATGCCTAAATGACCAAAACTGATGCATGGAAATTCTGTCCCTGGCTAAAACAACATTACTGAAGACTTTAGGGACTTGCAGTAACTAATTAGGATAAGAATAATGATACATTAACCTTGTACAATTGGGTTAAGTATTTCCTTAGTTTATTAGGATTAGGATAATGATACATTAATCTAGTACAATTGGGTTAAGTATGTCATTAGCCTAGTAGGATTTGGTTAAGTATTTCATTAGCCTAGTAGGAATAGGATATGGGTATTATAAATACCCTATCTTGCTAGAGATCTTCATACATTCCACCATTCCACCATTCCACAATTCACCATTCTTCAATCCATCCACTATCCATCCATCCATCAAAACAATTACTCTTCTATTAATTCTATTTTTTCTATTCATCTATTCAATTCTTAATTTCCGCAACAAGAGAAACGTTACTTTGCAAGAAATCACGCCTAACGCCTACCACAGTTGAGCTACACGAAATTTATCTTTATTGTGGTATATTAACAATGTTAATTGTGATTTCCTTCGCATTCATTGGTAACTAAACTTCTCTGTTGGGGTTATGGAATCCTTATGAGATACTATCTATTGCTATGAGTTTGTGAATTCGTGACACGTATGCTGCTTATATCATTATTCTCTTCATCTTAACCTAAATTCTTTGTGGTTGCAAATGCAAGAATACGCCAGTACAATATTTAAATTGTTCGAAAGAAAGGTTATTTGTCTGAAAAAGGGATAATGTCAAGGTAGTAGGGTCCCATCCCCTATTAAAAAGTTAGTTCCATAACTGGATTAACCTCTTGGAGAATTCGTACCGTTAGACACGCTTTAAGCTCGAAAGAGTTAAAGTGAAATAATCCTCGAATAGGTCCAAAGACACCTGGATTTACCATCGAATATAATTCTCTATAAGCACATGCATGGCTAAATTCCTCACAACTCATAGCCAATAGAGACGTATAACTCAGAAGGTGGACATAACCACAACTGCTCAATTCTCATTGTTTACAACTTACTAAACATTCTTTCTTTTTACTTTACTATTTTCAGTTTTTACTTTAATATTTTGTTTACACATTGCAATCCCCCCTTATTTCGAGACTTGCACTAAAAGTCTAGTAATCGTTGCTTACTTGTTGACCAAGCTATTCCATGAGGGATCGATACCCAACCCTGTTGGGTTCTATATTTGCTAACGACCGCTTTACACTCCCACGAGAGCTGTAGGTTCTGCGTTATCAAAAATTGGCGCCATTGCCGAGGAATACGACTGTCAATCAAGTTCGTGATAATTACTAGACCCTTTGGTCAAAGATTCTCGTACTTTTACTTTCTGTTTTTGTTTTTGTTTACTGCAGGTTTTTATTAAGTGCATGCCCCATACTAGAAGTTCTGGTCAACCGTTATTACCTATCAATCTTGAACCACAACGCATTAGTAGAATGGAAGCACAAGTAGAAATCAAAAGGATAGCTACTCAACAGGAACAAGCAAGATTGGATGCCCTTGCCGCAACCCAAGTACACCAGCAAATCATTGATAATCCTGGGCGAGCAACAAATCCTGACGATGAGGATTTAGGTGATGACGAGTTACTAAACCTAAGGCATGATGCTGAAAACACAATACCTGCCAACAGAAGAGGTCGACAAGATCACTTTAGGTATGATCGTCAACCCATGCAACCAGCTTTTGACGATGATGATGATGATCTTGATGGAGCCGGAGCCACAAGAGCGATTATTCTTCCACCATTAGCGCCCGGACCCAAGTTCAACATCACGAGCACCATGATTCAGTTATTGAAGCTCAAGGGATTATTTGGTGGACTAGCAGGCGATGATCCGAATATGCATCTCATCAACTTTATTTCTACATGCAAGTCGTTTGACAATCCTAGTGTTGGTTAGAATGCAATTCGATTACGTCTATTTCCATTGTCTCTGTCTGGGGAGTTAAATCTATGGTTGAATGGGCTGACTCCTGATTCAATTACAAATTGGAGGAAATTGAGAGACGCTTTCCTAGAAAGATTCTTTCCGCCATCCAAAAGAGCATAATTGAGAGATGAAATCAGAAACTTTCGTCAGCTTCTAACTGAAGCCCTTCATGAAACATGGGAGAGGTTCAAATTGAAGCTAGAAAGGTGCCCAAACCATCATATGACTAAGGTTCACCTCATAGAGATACTATATAGAGCCTTGAATTCAATAACTAAACCAGTAGTGGATAATGCAGGTAGAGGATCTTTTATGGATCTCACCTTTGGTCAAGCAAGCAATATGCTAGATTGTATGACGAAACAAAGTAGAGCTTGACATACAAGGGATTCCGAGGTAGCAAGACCCACTTTGTTTATTGGCATGACTGCAGATCAAAGAGAAGAGAAGAAGAACGTGATCAAGATATGGCGCACATGAAAACACAAATGGATCTTCTTACAAAGCATTTATTATCAGGGAAGACCGGAAAAAGTGAAAGCTATTGCGTCAAAAGGAAAAGATGAATCTAATTCAGAAGAGGAGGCGAACTACTTGAACAATCATGGGGGTTTACGAGGGAATACCCAAGGAAACCAAGGGCGGAACTATTATGATAAATCTGGAAGCAAATACCAAGGTAGTTGGATGAACAAAAATGAAAAAAGTGGTTTGTACGTTCCCCCTGGAAGACGTGACACTACCACATCTAGTTCTGGAAGTATGAAAGACATGATGGCCAAACTATTGAAAGGAGTGGAAGCAACGAGTGCGGGAGTTATGGAGGTAATTAATGATTTTTCCTCCATGAAACAATTAGTTGATTCTCATTCCACTTCAATCAACCAAATAGAGCAGCAATTGAGCCAACTTTCAGCAGCACTCAATCAAAGAAAGGTCAGCACTTTACCTAGCGATACTGTGCAAAACCTAAAGAATGATGGGTCATGCATGGCTATCACTGTCAGGAGTGGTAAGGTGCTGGAAACTTCAGCAAAAGGCAAGCAAGTGATTAACGAAGTTGCGGACATGGATGACAATGCAAAAGAAGAAGATGATGCAGCTACTACTCCTGATGTCAAGGACGCCACATCCAATACAGTGCAGCTTGAAAAAGTGGAAAAATGGAAGCAAGAGGAGAAGAAAACCATGGAGAGAGAACTTCCATATGCACCAGTTCAGCAAATTCATGACTATGCTAAAGCAGCTGACCATTAATGTTCCATTGGTGGAGGCACTTGAACAAACGCCTGGGTATGCGAAATTTGTGAAGGACCTGTTGAGAAAGAAGCGGGCAGCATGTTATGGGTTAGCGGATAATGTTCATCATTGCAGTGCAATCGCAACAAGGTCGCTAGTTCAACAGAAGGCAGATCCTGGAGCTTTCAATATTCCTTGCACAATTGGATCTTTGGATTTTGCCAAGGCATTGTGCGATCTAGGTGCTAGAATCAATTTGATGCCGCTATCCATCTACAAGAAGTTGGGGTTAGGTGATCCAACACTAACCAATATGAGGTTCGTGATGGCTGATAGGTCGGTAAAACGACATGTGGGTATCTTGAATGATGTGTTGGTGAAAGTTTCTTCATTCATCTTTCCTGCAGACTTCGTTATTCTGGATTGTAAGGAGGATTCTGAAGTTCCCATAATCTTGGGACGTCCTTTCCTTGCAACTGGAAGTGTTCTTATTGAAATGAAAGATAATGAGCTTTTGTTTCGAATTAATGACGAAGTAGTCCGCTTTGATATATGCAAAGTAATGAAACAGCCCAGTGATATGAATGTGTTATCTGTAGCTGATGTTCATCATGAGGATAAGAAAGAATTATCTATAGAGAAACAACCTACTGTTGAGCCATTGACTGTTGCACCACTGAATGTTGAGCATGAGGACAATGAATATTATGAAGAACCTATGGGTGCTCTAACAAAAATAGAGTCGTATACTCCTAAGCAACCTGGATTATGATCTCAAGAATCGATTGTCACCAACAGCGAAGACTTCCATTGATGAGCCACCAATGCTAGAATCAAAAGAACTCCCTGATTATCTAAGGTATGTTTTCTTGGCGGATGAGTTAAGTGAACAGCATGTAGAGGCTCTTATCTCTGCTCTGAAGAGATACAAGAGTGCTATGGGTTGGACTATTGATGATATAATTGGTGACAATCCGGTGAAACATATGAGTCATCTCGAAGAAGATCGCATGCCCACAGGTAAGCCTCATTGTAATCTAAATCCTTTCAGAAAATGATCCACCATTTACCTCAACGAAGTCTAACTACTCGAGGTAACCATGTCGTGCCACGACAATAAATAAGGCGCTAGATGGGAGGTAACCCATCGTTTATCGTTTTGTCTTTCTTTCGTTCTAGTACTTGTTTTGCTTCTGATAAATGAAAATCCAAAAACTAAGAGTCGTGCCACGACCAAAACTAAGGAGCTTGGTGGGAGGCAACCCATCGTACTAATCTTTTTCATTGGTTTTGAGCAAATGTTGGTGCGAGAGGTATTCAATGAGGAAATTGATTCAATTGACAATTTGGACGTATTACATGGTAAAGGTGGTAAGTTAGGAATAATGATGCATAAGGCTATGGATTGAGCATTGATCATGCCAAAATAGGCATCGAGGAAGGCTAGGCCTAGGTAAAACTAGGACACGAACAATGGAAAACCTATACTATAGCCTAAGGTCTCGGAATCTAGTGTGCAAGGGCATAGGCGCCGCCCATGCTTAAGTATGCTATACACTATGCGCCGCACATGTCCTTTTATGCGTTACACTATGCTCCGCCTATGATATAGCATTTGGTCTCAGTATCTCTTATGCTATACACTATGTGCCGCATATGGACCCTTTTTGTCCCCAAAACCATTTTTAAATGGGTCAAAACACGACCCATTCTTTGCTTATATTAAGGGGACTTAGTCTTGAAACATAACCACATTGAAACTTGACCTAAAGGCGCCACACATCAACCCAAATCATCTCAAAATTTTTCTTTTTTGCTCTTCCAATTCACAAGAACATCTCCAAAGGCTTCAATCAAGTAAGTACTCTTTTATTCTACATCTGTTTCTCATAAGTACTACGTTGCTATGTCTATTATGAGTTGCTACATCTTGAAATATTATTGGTGATGTTAATGTGTTTGGATTGTTGATACAAAACCATGTGAGTGAGCATATACATTAGGATAATCTTGACTTGTTTCCGACTTGAATTTGGTTTTGATAGCATTGTTATACTATTTGCGGACTTGCTATGGTTATGAACATTGCTTAAGCTTGTTTCTTGGATATTTACATGTTAGACTATCCCGTTCATCGGAATAAGACTAATAACTGCGTACCGACATAGGAGGTTGAGTTTATTGATAGAAACGATACCATGATGTAATCACTATGTAGTAGTCTTGTTAAACCTAACATGAAAGTATTACAAAGGTTGTAATAAGTGATATATCTCTGATTTTCTTGTTGAAATATATCTCCCAAAATGTAAGTAGATGAAGTCTAAGTAATCGACCACTTTCACTTCACTAAATTGTATCAACAAACTAAGTGTGGGGTGGTACCCCTACTGCTTGTGTATAGATTGTATCCATTGGGATTGTGCTACCATTAAAACTATTTCATTTCTCAGGTACAATGGCACCCAAAGCAAGACAAGGCAAAGAAAAGGCCACCACTTTCCAAAAGAGCAAGAAAAGACGCCGCAAAGAGCAAGGAGAACCCTCCTCGCTGCAAATACCTCAACTCACGCTTGGAATTAAGTGGGATACTTATGAGGAACTTGTAAGGATGACGACTCTGATGATGATTCCAGTGCAAAGGGTATGACCCCAGACATAGAGGATAACTCCGACCAACTAGGTTCTTCGTATTTATTTTCCACTGAGGGCAGTGTCCCGACTAAGTGTGGGGTGGTTGTATTGCATGCTATACTTCTCTATCCACATTTTCTATGTTTGTTTGCTTTGTTTTTTTTTTTGTTTTTAGTAGTTAAATTTTTTTTTACTTAAGCTTCGCATGAAATTATTTTGATAGGCAGCATGAGATTATAACAAGAGTTTGTGCTAGAATTATGACTATTGAGACATTTAGGCTCTAATTGTGACTCACTATGTGATACTTTGTGGTTAAATTCCTTCATCTGTTGGGTCAAGAGTCTACACTACTCTCAATAAAGTCGACCATGTGCCTTGTGTGTGTGAGATTAATAGTATATTCTATGTTTGTGGCTGATGCTAGAACTTGCCTGGTATGAATGCAAAGCGAAAATAAAGAGTGTAAGTTTAGGAGATGATTTAGGCATTTGTTTTGGCAACCTATAGATGTTTACCTTCTTTTTACCCACCCATGGACATCATCCTAGTCAAACCCTTTTGAGCCCTTGTAAGCCTAATCTATTTCTTTCAAGACCGTAATTTGATCAAAATTCCTAAGTGCTTTAAAGTATAAATTGATGTGACAAAATAAGAGGAAATTGGGTGAGTATGATGCTTTAAAAATCAATGGTGCTTGAAATAGTTATGAAAAATAAGTGCTATCATAAGAGGTGTGTTATGAAAAGAAAAAGGGAAAGAAAACTAAAAAGTTTATTATGTTCAAAAATTGAAAAACAAAAGAGAAGAAAATGGGTGGTAGAATAAAAGAAAGTAGAAAGGTTGTTTGAAAGAAAAGTGTTAATGATATAATGTGATGTATTAAAGCGCTTAGGAACATAGTCACTATTTCTGGCCAAAATAGTACTACCCGTCCCTTAGCCTACATTACAACCATCAAAAGACCTATTTGATCCTAAGCTTAGCATTCTGACATTTAGTGGAGTATTACACAAAGGGCAATCCTATGGTCATCAGTTGCTACATACGAATTCTTTTTGAGAGTGAGAGAAAGGATATTTTGATACCCATGTTTGAAAAATATGCTATACTTGTGAGTGATTATGGGTAATATATTGTGAGACACACATGGTTGATGAGTTTTGGGTAGTTGTATATGATTCCTTGTGCCTTAACTTTTGAATATGAGTTGACAACCATCACGAGTTTATGCTAGAGGTTAAACCGTTTCTACTAATGAGCGGAAAAATACTCTTTGTTGATAATTGTTGTTCTGGCCTTGATGAGTATTTTGTGTTGTTGCTGTGAATCCCAAAGTTGATGTTTAGAGAGACATGATATTTTGTTTGAGGACGAACAAAGCTTTAAGTGTGGGGTGTTGATGATAGGTGAATTTACACGCCTATAGCACTATATTTTGCTTATATTTTAGCCTAGTTTTGAGAACAAATTATATATTTCATGCTCTTTTAGTCCTTTTTCCTGTAAGTGAGCTAACGAACACGATTAGCAAAGTTTCAGGTATAACTAATGCAGAATTCAGCATTTTATGGATAACTTGACTCCAAAGAAAGCTTCACGAAGGAATAAAAGGAAGCTTGGAGGCCTAAAGGACCAAAAGTGATGCATGGAAAATATGTCCCGGGCTAAAACAACATTTCTGAAGACTTTGGGGACTTGCAGTAACTAATTAGGATTAGAATAATGATACATTAACCCTGTACAACTGGGTTAAGTATTTCCTTAGTTTATTAGGATTAGGATAATGATACATTAACCTAGTACAATTGGGTTAAGTATGTTATTAGCCTAGTAGGATTTGGTTAAGTATTTCATTAGCCTAGTAGGAATAGGATATGGGTATTATAAATACCCTATCGTGCTAGAGATCTTCATACATTCCACCATTCCACCATTCCACAATTCACCATTCTTCAATCCATCCACCATCCATCCATCCATCAAAACAATTACTCTTCTATTAATTCTATTTTTGCTATTCATCTATTCAATTCTTTATTTCCGCAACAAGAGAAACGTTACTTTGCAAGAAATCACGCCTACCGCCTACCACAGTTGTGCTACACGAAATTTATCTTTATTGTGGTATATTAACAATGTCAATTGTGATTTCCTTCGCATTCATGGGTAACTAAACTTCTCTGTTGGGGTTATGGAAGCCTTATGTGATACTATCTATTGCTATGAGTTTGTGAATTCGTGAAACGTATGCTGGTTATATCATTATTCTCTTCATCTTAATCTAAATTCTTTGAGGTTGCAATCGCAAGAATACGCCAGTATAACATTTAACTTGTTCGAAAGAAAGGTTATTTGTCTGGAAAAGAGCTAATGTCAAGGTAGTAGGGTCCCATCCCCTATTAAAAAGTTAGTGCCGTAACTGGATTAACCTCTTGGAGAATTCATACCGTTAGACACGCTATAATCTCCAAAGAGTTAAAGTGAAATAATCCTCGAATAGGTCGAAAGACGCCTGGATTTACCATCGAATACGATTCTCTATAAGCACAAGCAAGTCTAAATTCCTTACAACTCATAGCCAATAGAGACGTATAACTCAGAAGGTGGACATAACCCCAAATCCTCAATTCTCATTGTTTACAACTTACTAAACATTCTTTCTTTTTACTTTGCTATTTTCAGTTTTTACTTTAATATTTTGTTTACACATTGCAATCCCCCCTTATTACGACACTTGCACTAAAAGTCTAGTAATCGTTGCTTACTTGTTGACCAAGCTATTCCCTGAGGGATCGATACCCAACCCTTGTTGGGTTATATATTTGCTAACGACCACTTTACACTCCCACGAGAGTTGTAGATTTAGCGTTATCACAATTCCCGAAACTTTTTAAATTGCTTGATAGTCTCTTTCAATGTTGCAAAACTTCCAATGTGACCTGTATAAACTCCATCCTCTATTAACTCCCCCATTTTCAGGACCTTAATAAATGGCTTCACTAATGCAGGTAACAAGTGCTGATAATATGTTTCATCCTGCGCTTGAATAAACACCTCCACTATCATACTTTTTTTCATTGGCGGTTTCACCCTAGCAGCTTGTTCACGCCTTCTAATTGCATACTCTTAGAAACATTCAGTACTTTTTTTCATATTAGTTGGGATTTCTCGTCAGGAATCAACTCCACATTGTATTACAATTGTTGCACGAATTCACTAGCTAGGTCATACTAACTGTCACGACACTGTACAAGAACTACTAATAAAGATCATATCTAATGTGATATCAAAAAATAATGTAAATAAGGAATGTTTCATTGCCCGAAAGATGGACAAGAACAAATAAGATGACCCATGGCTGCCTAGAGACGGAGTGCTCACCCTTGGATCAAGATCTGCTCTCAAACTCTAGAGGTGAGGTCATGTCTGGACCTAGAATACTTTCTGCACTCAACAAAAAAAGAGTATAGGGTAGTATCAGTACATACCACTATATACTAGTAGGTATCATAGGTCAACTCTATTTAATAGCATGTACATAACATAAATCCAATAACGAGTAGACAGGCATCGTAACACAATAAATATTCAATGACTCAACAATACCACAACAACAGATCAAACAGTTCTTATAAGCAAGCCACATAACCATCAACAGTATCAACCATACTATAAACATCCACAGAATCAACACAAATATGTACACTCATGCTATGGGATTTACTTTTTCCCATATAGTCATGACCTTCAGGGAAAAATCTATGTTAATGTATCATACCGGCGTGGTATCCGATCCAATATGTACATATCCGTACAGGCGTGTTACCCAATCCAACATAAAAATAAATGTACCAACGTGGCACCCCATCCAACATAAATATAAATGTACCGGCGTGGCACCTGATACAACATAAATATAAAGTATCGGTGTGGTACCAGATCCAACATAAATGTAAACATGCCGCCGTGGTACCCGATCCAACATAAATGTAAACATACCGGTGTGGCACACGATCCAACATAAATGTAAATGTACCGGGGTGGTACTCGATCCAACATAAATATAAACGTATCAGCATGTTACCCGATCCAACATAAATGTAAACGTACCGGCATGGTACCCGATACAACAAAAATATAAATGTACTGGTGTGGTACCCGATCCACCATAAATGTAAACGTACAAGCGTGGATCCAATGTAAATGTAAACGTACCAGTGCAGTACCCGATCCAACATAAACAAAAATAAGCATTATAAATATCAATTTACACAAGCTCACAGCATACACCACAATGTACCAAGATTACAAGTACACTTAAAGTCATGAGACAATTCCATCAAGTAAATTTTCAATAAACATTTATACCCGAATCAACAATTCAAACATCAACAATTTCAAGAATGTACGAATACCAATCCTAAAGTATCCAATTTAGGAGCATACAAAAATTAAGTCGAGTCTAAACTCCAATTAAACCGTAGCCTACCTCCACCGAAGAATCCAATTGCAAGCTCATTTCTAAGGGTCTTGCCTTTCCGTAAGGTCTCCAAATGATTAAAATTTGTTCAAAAATATAAACCCTATAAGAGTATGAATCTACCAAAAACCCTACTATTATAATTATTTTAATTTAATTAGGGTTTACTTTAAAATTGAAGTGAACCATTGAAATAGCGGCTGCGCAAAGACCCAATTAAAGTCACTGCCACCCAACTCTCCTTCACAACATATTTTCTTCCTTTTTCATTACCAAGGAAAATTCTCCTCAACAGTAATGCTTAGAATATTCATTATAAGATAAATAACTCCAACCATCAAAGAATTATACAACATAGTGGTACTGTAGGTCGTTCACATAATCTATTACAAATAATTAACATTCACCCTCCGTAGTAGTGCCAGTTGATGCCAATTCCTTATACTTTGTCATGTTAAGCTAATGAAGAACCACTATGAAACAAAATTGATAGAATATAACAACTTCAATATCTAATACATGTCTAATCTCTACACACTAATTTGACCACATTATAATAATTATAGTCTTTTCCACTAACTTAACCTAACCTTAACAAAAGAGAACTAACTAAGAACTGTCATACTACTACCGCTTCTTTACCTAACTCCACCACAACTTTATTAATCCAACAATTCCTTAATCATTCTTGTCCCCTCACACATATACCAAATAACGATGACAACTCAGGCTATAGCAATTCAGGTCAAACGATTCATAAGTATATCTTAACATTAATGGATCATTTAACATTGACACACTCACCTATAATTCTCAATTGTGGTTGACACGTGAACGCTGCACCACTTTACTTCCTCGAAGAGTTCTCCTTTTTTTCTCCCGTTCATGTGTTCTAAGGGTTGACTTGTGAACGCTGCACCACTCAACACTTTAGTAATTCCTCAAGAATCGGTACTATCCATTTTGTGAGTCATCATCACGTACATAAAATAAATGAAGAGCTAAAATACGGAAGATGAAAAGATTTTCCAACTGATCGGAAGGGTCGTTAGATCAGATACCAATTAACTAACCGTTCATCCCCAAACAGGTAAATACAAGACCAGAAAGGAAAACAAGACATTAACTGAATTTGAAAAAAGATATGGTTACTTACTACGCATGTCCGCTTCAGTCTCCCGAGTGGCCTCCTTAATATGATGATTCTTTCACTAGACATTCACAGATACAATCTCCTTAGTCTTCAACTTACGTACAACTAGTATCTAGCATAGCCTATGCATACCCCCACTGCCCTAGACTCTAAAGGTTCAATCAGAATACAACAACGCAAGACATATTCTTCACCCATATATATGTAACCGTCATATACCGGATGATAGATATAAGTGTATACTGGTGATAGGTGATAGGCATGCAGGAATGAAAGTAAAACTACCCAGTTAATATGACAACTCATCAAAACTGTCCTCATCATGACTATAATCATCGTAATCAACCTCCCGCCTTGCGAGGTATCAACACATCATCAATAGCATCCTCCGACCTTGTCGGGTATCAATATCATTACAATAGTAGAATAACGTACACTAAAATACTCATAAAAATAATCATATCACCATTGAATATCTATCTAGTCAATACTTTCTAACTACTTGTTATTAGCTGACCAACACTTATTATAATAGGATCACTAGTTCGCCAGTCATCACATAACCTCTAGTTATTAGCCTAACCATTATCCGTCACACAATCCTTATTCACGGAATAGCAACTAACCACTATTTATTTAATAGCCAATATCTAACATCCTATCAAGGTTTATCACTAGACAAAAATCGCCGTTTATCCACCTTTCATTATTATCAACTAATAATCCAATATCTGTTAATCATTACTAGACAACACATTACTACTTGTAACCTAACCATCTTTTATTAGCTGATTCCATTCATTATTTAACCATTGTTTATGAACTAATCCTTGCTTAACTATTCATTAATTAACTATTTTTAAAATATTTAAAGTTATTAACTAGTCACCTGTTATTACTAACATCATAACTTATTATCTAACCTCATTAACACACAACTCCTCATTTATCAACGCATGAACATCATGAACTTAGACCCGAGCTCACCATAAGTCACGCATTAACCATCGCTAGCTACTTTGTTTCAAATAAAAAAGATTCATTATTAATACATTCGATTCCTAGCCATACAAGTGCTATAGTCCCCTAATAGACAACTAATTACCACATAGCTTAACTATTAATAAGGAAGAACAATCATAAGATCATATTTAAGATAAAATAACAACCAGTACCAACATAATACTCATGAATGGACAAAATATGTACATACCATCACCAGTATCCAATCAAAAAAGCCATAAGTAATATACTACATCATCTTTCGTCCCATATTGGAGAGATGTATTCATAAACTGTAATCGTATCTTTTACATTGATAAACACTCTTCAGATATTCATACATTATCATAACACAACCCTTGACTCATTAATTCATCCAAAATAGTCAAAATATATAATCCCGGCCATAGGGCAATATACATATCCAGAACTCATATCAAAAAATCATATTTATAAGTCATAGCATATCTCTAATCATCTCACATATAGGAGGTATCTCACATATTAGAGGTATAATATAGATAAAAATGTAATCATCTGTAGAATATCTTATATGGATAGGTCATACATCATGACAACGATAAATATCACCACTCTAGGTCAATTTTCATATCTAAGACGAAATAGCATCTCTAAATGCCCAATATCCCTTCCACAGGAAGTATCATAAATATAACTCAAAAGCCACAATCAAGAAACATCAATACAAGTTTCCAAGTTACGAAATAACCTTATTCTAAGATTTACTAGCCTCATTTTTTCCAAACATCCACAACTTATTCCACAAGGCTTAGCACAAGTTTAGGCCTAAGTGGGCAAGACGATCCCATATCTAATCCTCAATTTTCATTAATAGGCACACTACGCCCCAAACAAGGCTATGGTATTTAGTTCATCTTCCACATGTCAAGTAAGCTACATTCAAGCGTAAGATAGCAACTTCGACTAGAACTAAGGTAGTCAAGTTTCTTTATCCAACTTATGGTTTCAAGACTACCACACTAGTCCAATAAGGCTAAATATACAAATCATGCTTCAAACACTAAAATAACATCCCAAACATAGGTTTACATCATAGCCATGCTACAACTAATCTAAACTATATAGGGAAAGCAATAGGATTCAAAAGGGATATAAACATGTCATTTTATGGGTCCCACAAAATTAGAGCCTACAACACATTATCCTCCACAACATTGTTAATATCCATTTAATCATCAGACCTTAGTCACTCAACAAGAAATATCCACCAAGTATTACTCAAGGAAAAGATCAACCATGACCTTTAATAATTCATTTATTCTCCCATTCAGGATCATCCTTAATAATTTTATGAATGTAAGTTAGCCATTTGATTTTGCATTGCCACTATCATAGAAATTAGTATTATCGAAAAGTGTCATACGTCAGTCAAATTTGTGGGACATGCAAATGTATAATTCAGCCACAAGGTCAAGTCAATTATAATTTATTTTCTCAAAATTTTTCCTGATACATAAATCCACTACTACAACTTCTGTCCTGACAATCACTAAATCAATATTTTCCAACGACAAATGCTTCATTGTCAATCCAAACCTCTCTTATATCACTAACACCAATTTAAGATATACAGAGTCATTCTTATTTCTTCCTAACAATATTTTTATTACGGACTTTACTTAATTCTTAATCACCTCAAGAGTAGTCCCCACACTACTAGTACATAAGTAGGACCAAACAAAATAAATCTACTATAGGTCATTGATAGTCTCATCACCAATATCACATTCCAGACAAGTCATCGATCAAATTCAGTACGTTCTCAGCAACCTCTATATGTTATTATAACTTTTATTTGAAACTCATTATTTTTCAAAGTATTAAGAATTCATTCACATACGGAACTCAAATATAATGTCACTTACCTAGTCCCCCACAAGGAATCTATTATACTTTCAATAATAGAATTGGACAAAATTTAAAATACAGTGTCAATGACCAGACCAGACAAGGATCCCGAAACTAATATCAAATAATCAAACTACACAAGGATCCATACAGAATATCATTAACAAAAACCTCTCATTACCGAAAAAAACATATCACCTCGGTCTTTTATTCATGTCACTTTTTCACCATTTTTTCTTAACATCATATTCTCATATCATCCTCTCAATTCTCAAACCATCAATCTCATCGGCACAATAGTACCAAAAATAAGTAAGATCCATAGGATTTCTAGTTTCATAAAAACAAGAAATCAAATAATCCCATCACATTTATCAACAAAAACAGCTTAGCCAACTTTCATCACTTAACAAAAATAATTCACAACAATCACAAAAATCTAGCAACACTAGTTTGGCCAAATATCAAACACAAGCAATTAATAAGTTCACATCTTTCACAAGTCTTTACCTAATAACAATAGATTTAAGACCTTATTAACAGATACCAACCAAATTTTGCTTGATTTGTATTCAAAATTATTAAGATACGAATTGAAATTTTCTTGATATCAATTGGATTCAATCTAGTTGTCCAAGGTTAGGACGACCCGATGGAGAGGAAAAAATGAAAAATGACTTTAACATACATCATAGCCTTACGAAGATTGGATGTGGGGACCTACACACCAATCTACGGAACTCTACTTGACATTGCTCTTATTAAAGATACCAATTGGAATCACCAGATACCAATTGAATTCAAGAAATAGCTTGTAAGAAAGAAGAAATTGAATTTTTCTAGTGTCCTATAGCCTCTCAAAGAAAACTATAGACGTATCCATACCGTTCCGCAAAACTCTACTAGACATGTTCTTGTACGAAGAGCTCGACAAATCTAGGGCTCTGATACCAACTTAGTCACAATCCAAATGGCCATGGGAGGCACCCACACTAATCTTCCTGTGGGAGAACCATCTAAACCAAACCATTACCCAAACACTTGTCAATATTAAGATGATGATATCATAAAATTAATATAATAATAATTATTTAGGATTAATCGTTATTAATGCGGAAGTCAAATAAAATAAAAACCCCAAGACACGAAAGATACCGTACAAAAACTACTAACAAAGATCATATCTAAAGTGATATCAAAAAATAAAGTAAATAAAGAATGTTTCATTTCCCGAAAGATGGACAAGAACAAATAAGATGACCCGTGGTAGCCCAGAGACAAAGTGCTCACTCTTGGATCAAGCTCTGCTATCAAACTCTAGATGTGAGGTCATGTTTGAGGCCAGAACACTTTTTACACTCAACAAAAGAAGCTTACAGGGTAGTATCAGTACAAACCACTATGTACTGGTAGGTATCGTAGGTCAACTCAATTTAATAGCATGTAAACAACATAAATCAAATCACAAGTAGACAGGCATCGTCACATAATAAATATTCAATGAATCAAAAATAAAGCAACAATAGGTCAAACAGTGCATACAAACAAGCCACATAACCATCAAGAGTATCAACCATAAACACCCAAAGAATCAACACAAATATGTACACACATGCTATGGGACTTATTTTTTCCCAAATTCTCATGAGAGAAATCTATGTTCATGTATCATACCGATATGGTATCTGATCCAACATATACATATCCGTTCCGGTGTGGTACCCGATCCAACATAAATATAAATTTATTGGCGTTGCACCAGATCCAACATAAATATCAAGTACAGGTGTGGTACCAGATCCAATATAAATGTAAACATACCGGCGTGGTACCTAATCTAACATAAATGTAAAAATACCAGCGTGGTACACGATCCAAGATAATTGTAAACGTACCGGCGTGGTACCCGATCCAACATAAATATAAACGTACTGGCATGGTACCCGATCCAACATAAATGTAAATGTACCGGCGTGGTACCTGATCCAACATAACAATAAAAGTACTGGTATGGTACCCGATCCAACATAAATGTAAATGTACCGGCGTGGTATCCGATCCAACATAAATCTAAACGTACCGGCGTTGTATCCGATCCAACATAAATGTAAATGTACCGGTGCGGTACCCGATCCAACACAAATAAAAATAAGCATTATCAATATCAATTTACACAACCTCACATAATACAACACAATGTACCAAGATTACAAGTACAGTTAAAGTCATGGGACAATTCCATCAAGTAAATTTTCAATAAACCTTTATACACGAATCAATAATTCAAACATCAACAATTTGAAGAATATCCGAATACCAATCTCAAGTATCCAATTTAGGAGCATACACACAATTAAGTCGAGTCTAAACTCGAATTAATTCGTAACCTACCTCCACCGAAGAATCCAAATGCAAGCTCATTTGTAAGGGTCTTGCCTTTCCCTAAGGTCTCAAAATGATTAAAATTTGAGCAAAAATATAATCCCTATAAGAGTACGAATTTAACAAAAACCCCACTATTATGATTAATTTAATTTAATTAGCGTTTATTTTAAAATTGAAGTTAACCATTGATATAGTGGCTGCGCAAAGACCCAATTAAAGTCACTGCCACCCAACTCTCTTTCATAACATCTTTTCTTCCTTTTTCATTACCAAGGAAAATTCTCCTCAGCAGTAATGCCTAGAATATTCATTATAAGATAAATAACTCCAAGCATCAAACAATTATACAACATAGTGGTACTGTAGGTCGTTCACATAATCTATAACAGATAATTAACATTCACCCTCCGTAGTAGTGCTAGTTGATGCCAATTCTTTATACTTTGTCATGTTAAGCTAATGAAGGACCACTGTGACACACGATATATAGAATATAACAACTTCAATATCTAATACATGCCTAATCTGTACACACTAATTTGACCACATTATAATAATTATAGTCTTTTCCGCTAACTTAACCTAACCTTAACAAAAGAGAACTAACTAAGAACTTTCGTAATACTACCGCTTCTTTACCTAACTCCACCACCACTTTATTATTCAAATGATTTCTTAATCATTCTTTTCCCATCACACATATACCAACTAACAACGACTCAGGATATAACAATTCATGTCAAATGATTCATACGTATATCTTAGCATTGAATGTATCATTTAGCATTGACACACTCACCTATAATTCTCAATTGTGGTTGACCCGTGAATGATGCACCACTTTACTTCCTCGAAGAATTTTCTTTTCTTCTCTCGTTGATTTGTTCTAGGGGTTGACTCATGAACGCTGCACCACTTAACACTTTAGTAATTCCTCAAGAATCAGTACTATCCATTTTGTAAGTCATTATTCATGTACATAAAATACATGAAGAGCTAAAATATGGTAGATGAAAAGATTTTGCAACTGATCGGAAGGGTCGCTACATCAGATACCAATTAAACAACCGTTCATCACCAAATGGGCAAATCCAAGACCAGAAAGGAAAACAAGACATTAACAGAATTTGCAAAAAGATATGGTTACTTGCTACGCATGTCCGCTTTAGTCTCCCCAGTGGCCTCCTCAATATGATGATTCTTTTACTAGACATTCACAGATACAATCTCCTTAGTCTTTAACTTACAAACAACTAGTATCTAGCATAGCCTAAGCATACCCCCACTGCCCCTTACTTAAAAGATTCAATCAGAATACAACAACGCAAGACATATTCTTCACCCATATATATGTAACCGTCATATACCGGATGATAGATATAAGTGTATACTGGTGATAGGTGATAGGCATGCAGGAATGAAATAAAACTACCCAGTTAATATGACAACTCATCAAAACTGTCCTCATCATGACTATAATCATCGTAATCAACCTCCCGCCTTGCGGGGTATTAACACATCATTAATAGCATCCTCCAACCATGTCGGGTATCAATATTATCACAATAGTCGAATAACGTACACTAAAATACTCATAAAAATAATCATATCACCATTGAATATCTATCAAGTCAATACTTTCTAACTACTAGTTATTAGCTTACCAACACTTATTATAATAGGATCACTAGTTCGCTGGTCATCACATAACCTTTAGTTATTAGCCTAACCATTCTCCGTCACAAAATCCTTATTCACGAAATAGAAACTAACCACTATTTATTAAATAGCCAATATCTAACATCTAGTCAAGGTTCATCACTAGACAAAAATTGTCATTTAACCACCTTTCATTATTATCAACTAATTATCCTATATCCGTTAATCATTACTAGACAACACATTACTACTTGTAACCTAACCATCTTTTATTAGCTGATACCATTAATTAATTAACCAATGTTAACAAACTAATCCTTGCTTAACTATTCATTAGTTAATTATTTTGAACTATTCAAAGTTTTAAACTAGTCACCTCTTATTACTAACATCATAACTTATTATCTAACCTCATTAACACACATCTCCTAATTTATCAATGAATCAACATCATGAACTTAGTCATCAATACCAACTAATCTTCACCAATGCTAGACCCGACCTCACCATAAGTCACGTATTAACCATCGCTAGCTACTATGTTTCAAATAAGAAAGATTCATTACTAATACATTAGATTCCTAGCCATACAAGTGCTTAGTCCCCTAATAGATATCTAGTTACCACATAGCTTAACTTTTAACTAGGTAGAACAATCGTAAGATCATATTTAAGCTAAAATCAGAACATGTACAAACATAATACTCATGAATGTACCAAATCTGTACATACCATCACCACTATCCAAACAATAAAGCTATAAAAAATATACTGCATCTTCTTTCGTCTCATATTGGAGAGGTGTATATACAAACATATATGTATTCATAAACTGTAATCGTATCTTTTACACTGATAAACACTCTTCGGATGTTCATTCATTATCATAACACAAACCTTGGCTCATTAATTCATCCGAAAGAGTCACAATATCATAATCCCGGTCATAGGGCAATATACATATCCAGAACTTATATCAAATAATCATATTTATAAGTCGCAGGATGTCTCTAATCATCTCACATGTAGGAGGTATCTCACATATTAGGGGCATAATATAGACAAATATGTAATCGTCTATAGAATATCTTATATCGATAGGTCATACATCATGACTACGAGAAATATCACCTCTCTATGTCAATTTTCTTATATAAGAGGAAATAGCATCTCAAAATGCCCAATATTCCACAGGAAGTATCATAAATATAACTCAAAAGCCACAATCTAGAAACATCAATACAAGTTACCAAGTTACGAAGTAACATTATTCTAAGATTTACTGGCCTCATTTTTGTCTATATCATTGCCACTATCATGGAAATTAATATCATCTAATAGTGTCATATGTCAGTCAACTTTGTGGGACATACAAATGTATAATTCAGCCATGAGGTCAAGTCAATAATCATCTATTTTCTGAAAACTTTTCCTAATGCATAAATCTACAGCTACAACTTGTATCCTAACAATCACTAAATCAATATTTTTCAACGACAAATACTTCATGGTGGAGACAAACCTCCTTTATATTACTAACACCAATATAAGATATACAGAGTCATTCTTATTTCTACCTAACAATATTTTTATTACGTACCTTACTTAACTCTTAATCACCTAAAGAGCGGTCCCCACACTACTAATACATAAGCAGGACCAAACAAAATAAATCGACTATAGGTCATTGAAAGTGTCATCACCAATAACACATTCCAGACAAGTCATCGATCAAATCTTGTAGGTATCAACAAGCTCTACTAGTTTTTATAACTTTTATTTAAAACTCATTATTTTTCCAAGCATTAAGAATTCATTCACATAAGGAACTCAAATATAATGGCACTTAGCTAGTCCCCACAAGGAATCTATTATAATTTCAATAATAGAATTGCACAAAATTTTAAATACGGTCTCAATGACCAGACAACACAAGGATCCCCAAATAATATCAAATAATTGAACTACACAAGGATCCATACAAAATATCATTACCAAAAAAAACATATCACCTCGGTCTTTTATTCATGTCACTTTTTCACCATTTTTTCTTAACATCATATTCTCATATCATCCTCACAACTCTTAAACCATCAATCTCATCGGCACAATAGTACCAAAAACAAGTAAGCACCATAGGATTTCTAGTTTTATAAAAACAAGAAATCAAATAATCCTATCACCTTTATCAACAAAATCAGCTTAGCCAATTTTCATCACTTAAAAAAATAATTCACACCAATCACAAAAATCTAGCAACAGTAGTTTAGCCAAATATCAAATACAAGCAATCAATAAGTTCATATCTTTCACATGTCTTTACCTATTAACAATAACTTTTAGACCTTATTAACAGATACCAAGTAAATTTTCCTAGATTTTTATTCAAAATTATGAAGTTATCAATTGGAATTTCTAGATATCAATTGGATTCAATCTAGTAGTCCAAGGTGAGGATGACACAATGGAGAGGAAAAAAATGAAAAATAACTTTAACATACATCATAGCCTTACGAAGATTGGGTGTGGGGACCTACACACAAATCTACGGAACTCTACTTGATATTGCTCTGATTAAAGATACCAATTGGAATCACCAGATACCAATTGAATTCAAGTAATAGCTTGTAAGAAAGATGAAATTTAATTTTTCTAGTGTCCTATAGCCTCTCAAAGAAAAGAATAGGCGTCTCCATAACGTTCCGCATAACTCTACTAGACATGTTCTTGTACGAAGAGATAGATAAACCTAGGGCTGTGATACAAACTTTTTCACAACCCAAATGGCCATGAGTGGCACCCACACTAATCTTCCTGTGGGAAAATAATCCAAATCGAACCATTACCCAAACAGTTGGCAATATTAAGATTATGATATCATAAAATTAACATAATAATAATAATTTAGGATTAATCATTATTAATGCGGAAGTCAAATAAAATACTTACTAAAATCCCCAAGATCCGAAAGACACCGTACAAGAACTACTAACAAAGATCATATCTATAGTGATATAAAAAATAAAGTAAATAAAGAATGTTTCATTTCCCGAAAGATGGACAAGAACAAATAAGATGACCCGTGGCAGCCCGAAGATGGAGTGCTCACTCTTGGATCAAGATCTGCTATCAAACTCTAAAGGTGAGGTCATGTATGAGCCCAAAACACTTTTTACACTCAACAAAAAAAGAGTACAGGGTAGTATCAATACAAACCACTATGTACTGATAGGTATCATAGGCCAACTCAATTTAATAACATGTAAACAACATAATTCAAATAACAAGTAGACAGGCATCCTCACAAAATAAATATTTAATGAATAAAAAATACAGCAACAACAGGTGAAACAGTGCATACAAACAAGCCACATAACCATTAAGAGTATCAACCATACTATAAACATCCACAGAATCAACACAAATATGTACACACATGCGATGTGACTTATTTTTTCTCAAATAGTCATGACCTGCGGGGAGAAATCTATGTTCATGTATCATACCGACTTGGTATCCAATCCAACATATACATATCTCTACCGTCGTGGTACCCTATCCAACATTAATATAAATGTAACGGCGAGGCTCCCGATCCAACATAAATATAAAGTACCGGTGTGGTACCAGATCCAACATAAATGTAAACATACCAGCATGGTACCCGATCCTACATAAATGTAAACATACCGGCATGGTACAGGATCCAGCATAAATGTAAACATACCGGCATGGTAACTGATCCAACATAAATGTAAACATACCGGCATGGCACCTGATCCAACATAAATGTAAACGTACCGGCGTGGTACCCGATCCAACATAGATATAAACGTACTAGTATGGTACACGATCTAACATAAATGTAAACGTACCAGCATGATACCCGATCTAACATAAATGTAAACGTACCGGTGCGGCTACCCGATCCAACATAAATAAAAATAAGCATTATCAATATCAATTTACACAACCTCACAGCATACAACACAATGTACCAAGATTACAAGTACACTTAAAGTCATGAAACAATTCCACCAAGTAAATTTTCAATAAACATTTATACATGAATCAACAATTCAAACATCAACAATTTCAAGAATGTCCGAATACCAATCCTCAAGTATCCAATTTAGGAGCATACTCACAATTAAGTCGAGTTTAAACTCCAATTAAACAGTAACCTACCTCCACCAAAAAAATCAATTGCAAGCTCATTTGTAAGGGTCTTTCCCTTTTCCTAAGGTCTCCAAATAATTAAAATTTGATCAAAAATATAATCCCTATAAGAGTAAGAATCTAACAAAAACACTACTATTATGATTATTTTAAATTAATTAGGGTTTACTTTTAAATTGAAGTGAACCATTGAAACAGTGGTTGCGCAAACATCCTAAAGAAAGTCACTGCCACCCAACTTTCATTCATAACATCTTTTCTTCTTTTGTCATTCCCAAGGAAAATTCTCCTCAACACTAATTCCTAGTATATTCATTATAAGATAAATAACTCCAAGCATAAAACAATTATACAACATAGTGGTACTGTTGGTCGTTCACATAATCTATATTAGATAATTAACATTCACCCTCTGTAGTAGTGCCAGTTGATGCCAATTCTTTATACTTTGTCATGTTAAGCTAATACAGGACAATTGTGAAACAAGGTTTATAGAATATAACAACTTCAATATCTAATACATGCCGAATCTCTACACACTAATTTGACCACATTATAATAATTATAGTCTTTTCCACTAACTTAACCTAACCTTAACAAAAGAGAACTAAGAACTGTCATACTACTACTGCTACTTCACCTACCTCCACCACCACTTTATTATTCCAACAATTCCTTAATCATCCTTGTCATCTTTCTTGTCCCATCACGCATACCAAATGACGACGACAACTCAGGTTTTAGCAATTCATGTCAAATGATGCATACGTATATGTTAGCATTGAATGGATCAATGAACATTGACACACTCACCTGTAATTATCAGTTGTGGTTTACACGTGAATGCTGCACCACTCTACTTTCTTGAAGAATTCTCTTTTGTTTCTCCCGTTGATTTGTTCTAGGGGTTAAGCTATCAGTTTTCAATTAACTTTAAAGTAGGCATGTTATATAGGTGATGGGGTAGTTTATGAATTTGTTAATTTTGTATAGTTACCCCCTAATTTAATTAATTGCGTAAAATAATTAAACACTTTTGTAATTCCTCAAGAATCGGTACTATCCTTTTCATTAATCATCATTCTAGCGCATAAAATACAGGAAGAGCTAAAATAAGGTAGATGAAAAGATTTTACAACCGATCGGAAGGGTCGTTCCACTAACTAATCCACTTGTCGATGTCTTGGTCAACAAACCATTCCGAAGCTAGGCCTAAAGAGTCTCACCAAAATAAGCCATAAGCAATTATCCCTTCTATCCAGTGCCCCTTAATTGGTTATAATAATGCCTCAAATGTGCCATTGGGTGACCATGTCCATCATACTTCTCAAACTTCGGCATTTTAAAACCTAGAGGGATATGAACACTTGGAAACATGAACAGATCTTTATATGAGACACTTTTGTAGCCCTCAATTCCTTTGAATTTTTTCATAGCCAGTTCAAAAATTCTCAATTTTTTTTTCATTTCCTCTTGTTCTTCTATCATTAAAAGTTTCTTAGTGTTAAGAGGAAATTCAGGTAGTTGGGTGAAGCCATAAGGACCAGTTGTCTTAAATGTGGGCACGAGATCATAATGCTGATCACTAGAAATATTCAGTAAAGGCTCACTTACAGAGTGAGGAATCATAACCGATGGTTGAACATCAAAAGTAGGAGCTCCAGATAGGAGTGGAGCTACAAAAGAATGAATTACAGGTGTAGCCGAGATGTGGTAGTTTTTTGTTGAGGAGTTAGAAAATGAATATTGGAAGTATTTGGATAGTGTTTCCCTGAAGTAGACCATGATGCATGTTGTGGCGTGTCAATCAAAATAAAAAATTGTGCACGTGACATGGGAGACAAACTAGAAAGATATTCCAAATTATCGGCGGGAAATGTAGGAGGTGGCAACCCATTAACCCAAGATCGATGGATTTCTATCATTTGTTGCCTTAATTTTCAAATTCTCTTTATTAGCTCTTAAATTCTCATTCCCCGAACTCCCTATCTAATTAGTGACAACAACCTTGGTATCCTTGTTGGCCATAACTTTCTCTATGAGTTGGTGCAATATGGAGGACCAACCAAAATACCATAAACAACCCACCTTAAACTAACTGAACAAGAGATAGCAAATGTGTTAGAGTTCAACACTTCCTCAAAATCTTTTCTTTTCTTTTCTTTGGAAAAGAATGCTGAACCCCACAAGGGCGCCTATGTATCTCACTCTCGAGAGAGGAAAATCATGTGTGCAAAGTTCGTGAAGTTTTGACACAACATGGCCGCTCAAACTCTCTTTCTTTTTGTTTTTCTTGAAACTTTAAGAAGAAATGAAAATAGAAAATTGCCAAAATAATTGACGAAAATCTTTTTTTATTTTTCAACTTTAGCATACCTATATAAAATGAAACCTACGATTATCAAAGAAATATCTTTTAGATTTTTTGAATTTAAATTTCATGAGAAAAATGAAACTTGAAAATATTAAAGTAAAATCTTTTTGTAGTTTTCTTTTAAAGATGTATATGAATGGCTACTCTAAATAAAGAGTGAATAAAATCTTTCTAATTTTTGTCAATAAGATCCCCGAACCCACAATAGGTTGCCTACGTATCTCACTCCCGAGAGAGGAGAATCAGGGGTACATAGTTTGTCCAGATTGGACAATTAAGGATTAAAACAAACTAAGACTTGACTTGAGAGACAAAATTATTGACAGACGATGAAAGTAAAATATTCTTGGGGTTTTAATTAGACACTTCACATAAAACTAACACCAACAACTATGACAGAAAAATCTTTTTGGTATTTTTATTATATGAAATGTAAAAACCTTCTGTCGTTTTAAAAAAAAATTAATTATTTTTTTATAAAAACTTCTATTAAGATTTTTTTTTTCGAAATTTTCAAATCATTAATGCTTACTAAATAAGAAAAAGGGAAAATCTTTTTGATGTTTTTGTTTTTGACAAAATGAGTACAAAAGGTAAAAAATCTATTTTGAATTTTTAGATGGTGAAAAAACAAAAGCCACGAAGAACTCTAATAAACTACAAAAATCTTTTTTTGACCGCCTTTTTTCTCTTTTTTTTCCTCGATTTCCTTCCCTACACACTTTTTTGTAATTATAGCACATGTTTTTCCCCAATCAGTCCGACGAATGATCCTATTAAACTTAAAAATACAATATTTAGTATGTAGGGATGCTTTAGAGGTCCTACAAAGGGATACGTGGGTCCTGCTAGGTCTCAATATGATGCATATAAGCATGACCTAAAGATTGATCTGCATTTGTGTCCACTAACGAGGATGTTCGGGGGAGCGTATGGTTGATAGTAGCTTTGATTTCTTTCCATCTATTCTATACCAGACGATGGCTCCCTTTTATTAAATAAGATTTCTTAATTTTTCAAAGAAGGCTTAAACGTGTCACCAAATAACTCAGTACTCTACCTATTTGCTCAGATGCTTTTTGTAACTTTGGCCCTCTGATTCAAAGTTCATTCTTTAACTGGATTTTAAGAGCTAGCTGAAAATTCCTGCAGTATGTCATATAACTAGAACCGACATAAAATATACTGTATAAAGAAAACAAATACACAACACATATTTAAAACACAAAGGGACAGGGACACTCCATTTGGTTGAAATAAATTATAGAAGGGTTAAAACATAAATGACAAAGAAACAAGACAACATAGATTCTGAACTACAACCCTAGGAAATTTGGAAAAACGAAAAGAAAAACAAAATAAACTACTAACAATCCTTCCTGGTAAGGAGATGAGTGACTTCCTAATTACTGAGCTTGACTAGCCACTTAGTTACATAACATTATGACTATAGATTTCACCATTATCGATGTTCTGCATCATAATCGATTTATCTTGGATCATCTTTCCTTTTTTTTTCAAAGCACAACAATCTTCAATACTATGACCTCGAAAGTCAGAATGATATGCACATCGTACATTAGGATCAAAAGTTCTTAAATACAAGTTAGGAGTATACCCAAGGAGAGAAGTGATCATGCCCCACTATACTAATCTCTAGGACAAACTAGCATACGACTCTCCAATTGGTGTTAAGATACCCCTTAACTTCTACGTTATTTCATTGTTTGGCTTTTACAAAAAATCTAGCCTAAAAGGGGTTTGGTATGTTTTTAGAGTTGGAGGATGACTTTGCGGAGATAGCACACACCATTATTTGTACGAAGGGGATTGAACCTATGGTTGTGAATTGTATACTGGATATGGAGGTGAGGGAATGGAGTATAATAGAATATGTGAGTGATTTTTTTGCGCTTGGGTATTAACTTAGGCTTGAGCCTAAGAGTGACGACGACCTGGTCTTCTTGACCATGCCTGCTGCCCAACTATAATAGCAGATGTATTTTCCACATTCTTCTTCTCTCAACACTTCCCAAACCTTTTTCAATTGCTTGATAGTTGCCTTCAATGTTGCAAAACTCACAATACGACCTGTCTTAATTCCATTCTCTATGAGCTCCCCCATTTTGAGGACCTTAGTAAATGGCTTACCTAATGCAGGTAACAAGTATTGATAATATGTTTTATCCTGCATTTGAATAACCACCTTCACTATCTTACTTTCTTTCATTACAGTTTCACCCTAGCAGCTTCATCACGCCTTCTAATCGCATAGTCCTTAAAACTTTCAGTACTCTTTTTAAGAAGAGTTAGGGATTTCTGGTCAGGAATCAACTCCACATTGTATTGGAAGTTTTTTTGAATTCATTAGCTAGGTCATCCTAACTAATTCACTTGTTGATGTATTTGTCAACAAACCATTCCAAAGCTAGGACTAAAAGTCTCTCACTAAAATAAGCGATGAACAATTACTCCTTCTCTCCAGTGCCCCTTAATTGGTTACAATAATGCCTCAAATGTGCCATCGGGTGACCATGTCCGTCATACTTCACAAACTTAGGCTTTTTAAAACAAGGAGGGAGATGACCACTTGTAAATGTCACACCTCTTTTTAACTACCAAAAAAAAATTAGATTTTTAAGTTTTGAAAAGGTTATATCATTAAAGTGACAAAAAAATAATATTTTTGTTTCGAAAAGGATTATTTATGTTAAAACTCTAAGTCACCACTTGGTATAAAAACAATTTTTAACTCTTTTAAACTAATCCGTGAATAGATGTATAAACCACGGTCTCTTAGAGGAGAAATATCGGCTAATTTGACACTACGAAGGTATAAAACACACAAAACATACAAAGCAATCAATCAAGCAAACAAAAAAAACAATCCAAAATTTAGTGTCCAGTCCAGTTATAGAGTCCAAAATAAAAAATGCAAAAATCTAATCCTATGCTAGCCTACACTAATCCTATACTATGCTCCAATGCTTTACTAGATTTCTCGGGCCTTCGTCACAGACGTCCTCCGATTACATAATACGTCTGGGCATTCCTCGGTAAATAAATATATGAAACCTTTGGGCATTTCCCGTCCAAATGAATACAACAAAATTAAATAAGCTAACTAAAAAAAATCAAATTCAAAACACACATTTAAACATTCAAACCATTCAATCAACACATCACTCCAAAATTTTGCCTACCCGAACCTACACACATTTGCCCATCCCATTCGACTTATCATGATACTATCGATTTCACCAACTTGATATTTATTCCAAATTAAGCAAAACTACAACAAACCAATATTAATCTAAATTCACCATATTCATAAATTTCTCAATTCCACCCCAATTTTTTTTTCTCAAAACAATTAATCAATTCTTCGACTACCAAATCCAACATCAACCATGTTCACACAACAAAGATTTACACATGCTAAAGAAAGAAGTTATTCACACCCAAAACAAACAACTAAAATTCCAAAATAGAATAGAGAATGAGATAACAAATGGACGTCAATGTCACTTTCAATCAATTGTTATTCGATTAAACAAGATGAAATCCGCATCGGGAATCTAAAACCGAAAGTAAATGTCGAACACCTAATTAGTATAGAGAAATCCACCACAAACAGATTTTATATCCAATGAAACTCTCGGAATAAAAGACTCCAGTCCGATATAAAAAATCAATGACAAAATCTAGTCTAAATGGATTAAAAGAAAAAAAAACTAAACGTCAAACCGCGCAATCAAAGACCGAATTGATGCAAGAACAGAATCGCCAAAAAATTATGTGCCTGAATCCAATTTCAAGCAGAATTGACCCCGTTTTATCCGCTTCTGATGTATTTCACCAGAATAATACTGTAACGGGTCAATTTCTAACAATTTGGGGGCTATTTTTCGTAAATCCCACCGTACATGGCCAGTACAAAACCTAAGATGGGGTTTTCCTTCATCCAACCAGTTGTTGCCTAATTCTTTGCAAGATCTGGCTGTCGAAATGAGCTCTAGCTCAAGTGTCTCTCTCCCTCACTCTCTACTTCACTCTCTCTCAAGCTCTCTCTCTTTTCTTTCAATCACTCCCTCTCTCGATCAGATATCTACATATTAGTGTGTGAATTGTGATAGTGGAAAAGTTGTGAAGTGCATGTTCTTCTCTCAATCTAGTGCAGGAGAAGAGAAAAGAAAAGTATATGGACTATTATGTATCTGTGAATTGTCCGTGAATGAAATTCTAGTGTGTGGGATGTCTGTGATGGTGTATGTGTATGTTTATTTCTATCCCCTTTTGTGAGGAAAAGTGTGTATCTGTTCCTTTTGGTGTAAGATTTTTTTATTTTTCTTCAAGCTAACACCGTGTAAAATAAATATATAAGGAGGGGGTATGGTCACCTGGGAGAGGGTAGGGGTGGTGAGGATAAGATTTGTTAGGACAAGGTTAGGGATTTAATTTGTTAGAGATTCTATTAAGGGTTGTTACTTTTTGTATATTTGTGGGATATAATCATACGGATGAGGGCATATAATAACAAGAATTAAAAAATAGATAAATTGGGTGACAAAATTAGGTGTCTGCATCATACCCCTTTTTGGGAGTAAACACAAAGTGTTTTCAAACCAAAAAAAAAAAGCAAACAATGAGACCAAATTTTGATCCAACCATTATTCAAAGAAAGAAATAGAAGGAAGTTGGACAACTGGGTCTTTAACATCCTACCTACCCATGTTATGATAGAGTTAAATCACAGGTATCTCAAATGGTTGGAAGGAGAGGACTATACAAAGTTGTAGACACATGTGATGTTCAATCGAGGTTCAGTTCGCGGCGCTGTCATTACATCAAAGTGAAAAATTACAAGTTAAAACTATAATAAAATTACAAAAATCCCATCTATACAGCCTCTGTTAGACTCTTGACTTAAGTTTCTTCACCCTATTCTTCAGGGGGGCTCCTGACTTTCAATTTCTTCAACTTGTTGCTTGGCTTTCAATCTCCTTACCCTGTTCTCTCCAGGCGGGCTCCTGACTTGTTATATTTACTCTATTGAGTTTTAATTTCTTCACCTTGTTACTTGACTTTCCATATATTCACCATGTTCTTCAGGTGGGCTCCTAAAATCACATCAAAACTAAAAGAAAATTTTCCCAAACAAAGAAATGCATCTTCTATAAGTTAATTGGAATGATTCGACGAAAAGGTAAATATTATAGGAATCAAAGATGATGACTGAACTAAAAGTTACATCAGAGGAATTAAAGGGAATGACTCGACTAAAATGTACATCTTATAGGAATCATGGGAGGTGACTCAACTAAAAGGTACATCTTATAGGAATCAAGGGAGATGACTCAACTAAAAGGTATGTCTTCTAGGGATCAATGGGATTGACTCGACTAAAAGGTACATCTTATAAGAATCAAGGAGAATGACTCGACTAAAAGGTACATCTTATAAGAATCAAAGGGAATGACTCGACTAAAAGGTACATCTTATAGGAATCAAGGGGAATGACTCGATTAAAAGGTACGTCTTCTAGGGGTCAAGGGAAATAACTTGACAAAAAGGTACGTCTTGTAGGAATCAAGGGAGATGACTAGACTAAAAGGTACATCTTATAGGAATCATAGGGAATGACTCGACTAAAAGGTATGTCTTATAGGAATCAAAGAAAATTACTCGACTAAAAGGTACATCTTCTAGGGGTCAAGGGGATTGACTCGACTATAAGGTACGTCTTCTAGAAATCAAAAGAAATGACTCAACTGAAAGGTACGTCTGATAAGGATCAAGGAAAATGACTCAAATAAAAGGTATGTCTTCTAAGAGTCAAATGGAATGACTCGACTAGGAGGTACGTCTTCTGGGAGTGAAGGTTAAATTAAAGAAGTGTATCACCCAGCAAATAAAAAAAAATCCCTGGACAAGAAAGTGTGTCTCCGAGGGATATAAGATGACGAACTTTTACTATGATTTAATTATCAAACCTGTGCAGCAACATTGCTTCCTACATTTGTAAATGCAAGAAATTACGGGCCTTGATGTTTAGGCTTTGAAATCCTTGATTTGAAGGTAACATGTGTTCCTTTTTTATGCAAAGAAAAGTTTTGAGTTTACAAACATGGTGGCTGGTTTGTGGCTTTGGATTTCACTGTAAACGCTATTGCCTTCATCACATTTAACCTTTCTTCCAACCATTACTTATATCATTGACTTGATGCATCATTGACCCAAACTCAGATTATTAAGAGTGACTTTGAAACAAACATAGTATCTTTGCTTCGCCATGCTCTTCAAATAAATGCTTTGAACGTTGATATTTCCATGAGATCCCTAGACTTATCTGCTCACAGAACTTTCTGTATGCCTTATTTCGGCTCATTATCATATCTCTTTCATGTTCTAGCTTCTGCCCTCTTTTGTGCAATTAAAGAAGCTGGTAGCCAATTTTGAAATCTTTTCTCACTTGTTTTGACCCGTACTTGACTCAAAGACAAGAAATGAAAAGAAGAATAAATTTTTTTGTTTTGATAACTGACTCAAGAAAGATAAAATAAAAGTAAAGAAAAGAAAGAAAAGACATGGAATGTCCCCTTTTGAAACAAAGAAACAAAAAATTTATCTAAAAATGACAGTCACCACTAATGATTATGCCATGCATTTTGGATTAAGCAGCTTGATCCTTTTATCCAAACTTTCTACCCATTGTTGTTCAGTTAATGGACTTGAAACTAAGTTGCTTCCTTAGGTTAATTTTATTTAAGACACCATTTGGATAGTGGCGCCTTAGAGGGCTTTCGTCAACAAGTTTCTCTCATTTTATTTTCCTCAACTCACCATTGCCTTATCGGTATTTATAAGGGTTTTCCACTAATGAGACTTTCTTATCTTTGTTTCCCTTAACTCACAGTCGTCTTATGGTGCCCATGATAGGTTTCACCAATAAGACTCTCATTTTTATCTATCTCAACTCACTATCGTCTTACGGTGCCTATGAGGGTTTTCTCCAATAAGACTCTCATTTTTATTTCTCTCCTGATTTCTTATGTTGAGGAAGATAAGTAGTTACCAAATGCATCATCATATCCCTTGCATGCTTATCCCTAACATCCTCAAAGATTGATCTGAAGGTCTTTCTTTGGTTGTAACTTTGATTTTGGATAGGGTTAGAAAGAAATGATGGCATAGGGCCCAAACGACACTAAAAGTAGTGTAGGACTTACAACTTTTGGAATCGACTCAAATAATGAGGATTGACTCATGCCCATTTTATGTTGACTGGGCAATTCTAAATTGGTTATTTCGCTGGAGCGAGGTCGGAGTAGGGTAACCTACATATCTCACCCCCGAAAGAGGAGAATCATGTCATGCATAGTTCTAGCGGCTTGTTCTTTTGCTTGATTCTAATTTCCTTTTCTTTTCTGTTATTGACTCCCTTTTTGGGATTTTTCTGATTCTATTTTACTTTACACTATTTTTTTTTATTTTTTGATATATTTTTTATTTTTTTTATACCTTTTGACTCTATTTTTTTGCTCAACACATTTCTTTTAAGCTTTGCTGAGTATATCTTGATTCCAAAAGAGAGGTATGAAAGAAAATAAGACTAAAGCTCAAATGGGGTAAACCAAGGATGGCACGATGATTGGATAGCAGAATGAAATTCCTTCATCATATCAATCCTTGAAAATGCAAGTACATATCATGCAATATGAAAGTCAGAGATGAAGATCAGTTGTAATATTTTTTACAGCACTAATTTTAACTGAGACTCTGTATCGCTACTTCTTCTGCAAACTCCTTCTTCGTTGCACATTCCTCATGCTTTTGTGGAGCTAATTTTACTATTCCTTTTGATGTAGGATCACACATCCACTATTTGACCTAATTGAGACATGTCTTTCAAATATTGACGAAGTTATTCTCACGATTCTAAAAATAATTTCCTTAATTTTTAAAGAAGGCCTCAACTTGATCACCAAATAACCCAACACTCTATCTATTTTTTCAGACACTCTCTTTTTCTAAGTTTAACCCTCTGATTCAATGTTTATGCTTAAACAGGATTTCAAGATCTGGCCAAAAATTTCAATAACATGTCATATCACAAGAGTCAACATAAAATGTACTATGTAAAGAAAACAAACAAACAACACATATTTGAAACACAAAGGAAAATAGGACACTTCATTTAGTTGAAACAAAATATAGAATGGTTTGAACATAAACGACAAAAGGAAAAAACAAGATAGATCCCGAACTACAGCCATAAAATAATTTGAATAATAGAATATAAAACAAAACAAACTACCAGACCTTTTCCTAGTAGGGAGACGGGTGACTTCTCAATTGCTCAGTTTGACATCTTAGCCATTGGTTTGCATATCAGCATGACTAGAGATTCCCATACTTTCAATGTTCTACACCATAATTGATCTATCTTAAATCATATTTCTAATTTCTCATTTCAAATCTCGATAATCTTAAATACTATAACCCTGACCATCAGAATGATACGCGCATCGTACATTAGGATCAAAATTTCTTAAACGCCGATTAAGATTTCACCCTAGGATAGGAGTAATCATGTCCCATTGTACCAATCTATGAAATAAACTGGTAGACGACTCTCTAATTGGTGTGAAGTGATCTCTCAACTTCTGTCTTATTTCATCATTTGTCTTGGATCAAAAATCAGGCTTAGAAGTGTTTTGGTATGTTTGTGGAGTTAGAGGATGACACTGAGGAGTTGGTGTGTTCCACTGTGGCTAAGGTAGGGATTGAACATTTGTCTATGCATTATATACTATATATGGAAGTGGAGGAGCAGAGTATAATGGATTTTGGGAGTGATTATGCGGAGCTTGGGCATGAACATGGGTTTGAACCTTAGAGTGATAACAACGGGATCTTCTTGACCCTGCCCGATGTCCAACTACAATATAAGATGAAATCTCCTCATTCTTTGTCTCCCCAACACTTCCTGAACCCTTTTGAATTGCTTGAGTTGTCGCTTTCAATGTTGCAAAACCCACAATGCGACCATTTTTAATTCCGTCTTCTAATATCTACCATATTTTAAGGACCTCAATAAATGACTTTACCAATGTAGGTAACAAGTGTTGATAATATGCTTCATCTTGCACTTGAATAAACACCTCCGTTATTATTCTTTCTTTCATTAGCAGTTTTACTCTAGAAGCGTGTTAGCACTATCTGGTCGCGTACTCCTTAAAACTCTCAGTATTGTTCTTTTTTATACTAGTCAGGGATTTTATGTCATTGATTAACTGCACATTGTATTGAAATTGTTTCACCAATCCATTATCTAGGTCATCTTAACTAATCAACTTGTCAATGTCTTGGTCAACAAACTATTCCAAATCTAGGCCTGAAATACACTCCCCGAAATAAGCCATGAGTAGTTCTTCCTCCCCTCCAGCACCCCTTAATTGGTTACAATAGCCCATCAAATGTTCTAGTGGCTCCCCATTTCCTTCATACTTCTCAAACATTGCCATTTTAAAGCCACGAGCACTCAACGATAATAAAATAAAAGACAAACGATAACACCAGTAATGTTTATATACCCATAATGTAAAACTAAGTCGATTTAACTACAAAAACAAGCCCAAATTCAGAAAAATCCCCAGCAAAATCGAAAGAGCTGTCACAGCCATTTTTAACTTCAAAAAAAAAAGATTCAATTTTTAAGTCTTGAAAGGGTTTTATTATTAAAGTGACAAAAAATGGAAATATTGTTTCGAAGACACCTTTAGGAATCCTTTTTCAAAACTATTTTTGACTCTTTTAAATTTATCTGCGAATAGAGATTCTGACTAAGGAATTCTGTTGACCGAGGGGAAGGTTTTAGGCACGCCTCGATCCAGTGGTTGGACCACAGTCGCTTGGTGGATCAATATCGGCTAATTTGATACTACGAAGGTATAAACCACACAGAACATACAAAGCAACCAGTCAAACAAACAAAGCAAAATATTCCAAAATTTAGTGTCCAATCCAGTTATACAGTCCAAAATAAAAAATGCAAAAATATAAACCTATGCTAGCCTACACTAGTCCTACACTACGCTTCAATGATTTACGTGATGTCTGAGGCATTCGTCACAAACGTTCTTCGAGTTCATAATAGATCGAGGCATTCCCCGGTAAATAAATATATGAAACCTTGGGGCATTCCCTGACCAAATGAATACATCTAAATTAAATAAGCTAACTGAAAAAAACACGTTCAAAACACACATTTAAACATTCAAACCATTCAATGAACACATCACTACTAAATTTTCCCTACCCGAACATAAACATTTTTGCCCATCCCATTCGACTTATCATGATACTATCGAGTTTACCAACTTGATATTTATTATGAATTAAACAACACGACAACAAACCAACATTAATCTAAATTCACCATTTTCATCGATTTCTCAACTCCACCCCAAATCCATTATCAAAATAATTAATCAATTCTTCGACTACCAAATCCAACATCAACCACGTACACACAACAAAGATTCAAACATGCTAAAAAAACAAGTTATTCTCACCCATAACAAACAACTAAAATTCCTAAATAGAATAAAGAATGAGATTAGAAATGGACCTCAATGCCATTTTCAATCAATTGTTATTCAATTAAACAAGATAAATTCCGCACTGGGAACCTCAAACCGAACCTCAATGTTGAACACTAAATTAGTATAAAGAAATCCACCCCAAACGAATTTGATATCCAATGAAACTCTCGAAATAAAAGACTCCAGCCCGATATCAAAATTCAATGACAAAATCAAGTCTAAATGGATTAAAAGAAAAAAATCAAAGGTCGAACTGCGCAATCAAAGACTCAATTGATGCAAGAATAGAATTACCCATAAATTATATGCTCGAATCCGATTTCTAGAAGAATTGACCTAGTTTCGTTCGCTTTCGGTGGATTTCACCAAAATTAGAATGGAATGGGTCGATTTTTTTAAATATGGGGGCTATTTTTCATAAATCCCACCGCACATGGCTAGTACAGAACAAGAGATGTGGTTTTCTTGCACCCGAATAGTCATTGCTTAATCCCTGGAGAGATATGGTTGTCAAAATGAGCACGAGATCGGATGTCTCTCTCCCTCACTCTCTGCTTCACTCTCTCTCAAGATCCGTCTCTTTTCTCTCAATCCCTCCCTCTCTCGATTGTATATCTATGTATTAGTTTGTGAACTATGATAGCAAAAGAATGGTGAGGTGCGTGTGTTTCTCTCAATCCGGTGTGGAAGAAGACAAAAGAAGTGTATGTAGACTACTGTGTATCTGTGAATTGTCCGTGAATGAAATTTTGGTGTGTGGGTAGTTTATTTTGGTGTATGAGTATGTTTATTTAGATTCCCTTTTGTGAGTAAAAGTGTGTATCTATACTTTTTGGTGTGAGAGATTTTTCTTTATGTCTAAGCTAACACCATGTAAAAAAAATATAGAAGGGGGGGGGTATGGTCACGTGGGAGAGGGTAGGGGTGCTGAGCATAAAATTTGTTAGGATAAAGTTTATTTGGATAAGGTTAGGGATTTAATTTGTTAGAGATTTTGTTAAGGGTTTTTATTTTTGGTATTATTGTGGGATATAATCATAGGGATGATGGTACATAATAACAAGAGTTAAAAAATGGATAAATTGGGTTTTGGGAGGGACAAAATTTGTTGTCTACAGGAAACTTGCACAAATCTTTATATGAGATACTTTTGTACTCCCCAATTCCTTGGAAAATTTTCATAGCCAGTTCCAAAATACTCTAGTCACCACTTGGCATAAATCGGGTGTGCCAAGTCACCCTTGGTTATTCTTTTTAAAATGGTTTTGAATCTTTAAAACTGATCCATGAACAGAGATTCTGATTAAGGAATTTTGTTGACTGAGGGGAAGGTGTTAGGCACCCCTCGATCCCATGGTTATACAAAAGTTCAAACTTATAACAAGGAATCAATAGAATAACAAGAACAACATCACTAGAGAATCAAAGGCCCCACTCGGCTTCTCTAGGTTTTCAAGGCAACAATGACAATATCCAACAAAATAGATAAATAACACAAGATTGCAATAACCATAGTGAATCAAAAGAGCCCCACACGGCTTCACTATATCAAAATACAAACAATAAGATTACAAAATGATGGATAGTAACTAGACACCAAATATCCTAGAATCTAAGAACCCTAACATGAAGATTAGGACCCTAAGACTAAAAGATATTTACACCAAATTCTCACTTGAATCAAGAGGAACTCATGAACCTCAAGACCCCCAAGTTTCTAGCCAAAGAACAACAAAAGTGTTACTACACTTTGTTGTCTAGTTTTGGGTTCACTCTCAAGAACAAGTGAGAGTAGTTCTCAAAATATTACAAGACTTGTGTTTCTTCAATAATAAAAATGAAATAAGTCTACGAAATAGCCCTATTATTGTATATTTATAGTACTCCACAAAATAAAAGGAAAATGACCATTCTAGCCTTGGTCTTGGGTTGCTTTGGAGTGTAATAAACTAACACTTCAATGACCCTCTTCACACTAAAAAATATGGAATCCCTTAGATGAATTAATTACATACTCACACACGGTCATTTGCATGAACAAGGCTTGGAGTTTTTATAACTCCCGAGCTTGGCAATGTGTGAATGGTCTGGAGCTAGTTGTACGTGTATCATCCTCTCAATCTTGAAGGGAAGTTTTCCTCAAATTAGGGGGATGTTCATCGTAAACCGTGGAAATAGGATAGAGGTCACATATATTGAAGGTGTTATGCACTTGATATTCCGGAGGAAGGTCAATTTTGTAGGCATTATCATTGATTCTTTAAAGTACTTGAAAGGGACCATCGCCACTCAGTATCTACTATGTTTTCCTTTGTGAAGGAAACCAGTCTTTTCTAAGGTTCAACCAAACCCAATCTCCTGGTTTAAGAATAAGCTTTCTTCTCCCCTTATTTGCTTTCTTAACAATTTCTTGATTTTTCTTCTCAAGATTTTACCTCACTTTCTCATGCAATTTCTTCATGGCTTTGGCCTTCTTGCTTCCATATAAGATATTCATAAGATCACTTGGAAAATGAGTTAAATCCAAAGGGGTGAGGGGGTTGATGCCATATACACACTCAACGGGAGTAATTCCCGTATTTGAGTTTATAACCCGATTGTATGAAAATTCCACCAAAGGTAGATGGTTCTCCTATGAAGTCATTTTGCCTTTAAAAATTGATCATAGCATAGAACCCAAAGTCCTATTTCCAACCTCAGTTTTTCCATTAGTTTGTGGGTGGTAAGATCTAGAGAATAGCAATCTAGTGCCAAGACTACCCCACATTGACTTCCAAAAGTGACTAAGGAACTTAGAGTCCCTATCACTTTCAATGGCCCTCGGAACACTATGCAATTTGACAATATTTTCAACAAATAAAGAAGCCATAATTGATGCCTCTTCACTTTTTAAACAAGGAATGAAATGTGCCATCTTAGAAAACCGATCAACCACAACAAAAATGCTATCCCTACTTTATCCAATCCTCAAAAATCCTAACAAAAAAAACTATAGAGATATCAAGCCGAAGGACGTAAAGGAGTGGGAAGCGGGGTGTATAACCCATGAGAGAGGAGAAAAGAATTGGCTCCCTTACAATCTACATATTGGCCGCAAATCCTAGCCACATCCTTGTGCATTCTAGGCCAATAGAATTGTTGCTCCAATATCCCAAGTTTTTTTTCAATCCCAAATTGACCCATTAGACCACCATCATGTGCTTCCCCCACAAACAACTCTCTCCAAGAGCTAAAAGGTACACATAATCGTCTACCTTTAAATAAGTAAACATCAAACTTGGCATAATGATTTAAACCACTATCTAAAACCCATTTGTCCCAGCCCAATTCTTCGTATTTATTTAAGATAGAAGCAAAGTGTGGATCCTAAGGATACAATACCTTTAGGCTCTCAAAACCGATTAACATTGAAGACAAAGTGGACACAAGTATATGTTTTCTATAAAAGGCATCAGCAACTACATTGTCCTTAACCTTCTTGTATTGAATAACATAATGAAAGGTTTCTAGAAACTCAATCCATTTGGCGTGCCATTTTTTAAGCTTGTCTTGTGCCCATAAGTGTCTCAAGGATTCATGGCCCGTCCGGATCACAAATTACTTGGTCCATAAGTAGTGTTGCCAAGTAATGCTATAATCAAGGCATACAACTCTAAATTATACGTGGAATAGTTTATAGTAGAACCGTTGAGCTTTTCACTAAAATAAGAAATGGGTTTTAAGTCTTGCATTAAAACAGCCCCTATGCCTACTTTACTAGCATCGCAATCACCTTCGAACGTCTTATCAAAGTTGGGAAATTGTAACAAAGGCACGGAAATGAGCATAACTTTCAAATCATCAAAAACCTTAGCTAGAACTTCACCCCACTTGAAGGGTTGGTCTTTTCAAATGACCTCGGTCAAGGGGGCGGCTATGGTGCCAAATCCTTTGACAAACCTTCTATAAAAACTAGCCAACCCATGGAAGCTTCTTACTTCACCAACGGTTTGTGGGATTGGCCAATTTTTGATAGCATATATCTTGGATTTATCCACTTTGACCCCTCTTTAACTGATAACAAAACCCAAGAAAACAACTTCATTAACACCAAAGGAACACTTGTCAAGATTGGCATACAATTTCTCTTTTCTAAGAACATCAAAGACACTTTGTAAATGCAATATATTCTCATAATGGAATTTCTATACACCAAGACATCATCAAAATAAATAACAACAAACTTTCCAATAAAAGTCTTCATCACATGATGCATTAGCCGCATGAAAGTACTTGGAGAATTTGTTAGGCCGAATGGCATAACCATCCATTCATAGAGACCAAATTTGGTCTTCAAGGCGGTTTCCGTTCATCACCGGGTTTCATATGAATTTGGTGATAACCACTCCGAAGATCTATTTTGGAAAATATACAAGAACCATTCAACTCAACAAGCATATCATCTAATCTAGGAACAGGGTGATGCTATTTTACCGTAATCTTGTTGATGGCTCAACAGTCCACACACATACACCAAGTTCCATCCTTCTTTGGCACTAATAATACCAGACATGCACATGAACTCACGCCCTCTTTGATGTATCCTTTGTTGAGAAGTTCGTCAATTTGTCGTTGTAGTTATTTGGTGTCCGTAGGGTTGCCTCTATAAGCCGGTTTGTTTGGCAACTGTGATCCCGACACAAATCAATTTTATGCTCAATACCCCAAAGTGGGGGCAACACTTACGAAAGTTGTTTGGGAAAAACATCTTCATAATCCTTCAACACGATATAAATCATAGTAAAAATAGAAGAGTTAGTGGTGTTAGTGTTAAAACAATGTGACAAAAGGAGCATGGGTGTATTCTCATCATGATCCACGAAGAGCTCCTTCTTTCTAACAAACATCACCATATTTTCTTTTCCATTTGATGTTAAGGCAGCCTTGGATACCCCCACTACCCCACCTATGGGTTACACCTCCCTTTCTTTATTTTTGGATTTCTTCCCCGTTTCATTCAATTCTACTATCCTTTGATGCAACTCGTTCACTTGTGAAGGCAAAAGTGGATGAAGTGTGACCTTTCATGCATCCTTCCCATGTGTATATTGATTAGACCAACCATCATGTTTGGTAGACCTATCATATTTCGAAGGTCTACCTAAGAACAAGTGACACGCTTGCATTGGTATTACATTAGAAAGCACTTTGTCATGGTAGTTTCCTACCTTAAACCATATCACGCATTGCTATATGATTTTCAATTCACCAAATTCATTTGACCATTCAAACTTATAAGGTCTAGTATGAAGTGTAGTGGGCAATTTCAAGAAGTTCACCATAGCAACACTAACAACTTTTGCATAACTACAACTATCTATCACCAAAGTGCACACACTACCCTTCACAAGACAATTCGAATAAAATAGATTCTCCCTTTGGCTAGGATCGTCTATTGACTTACTAATCATGGTAAGCCTCACTAAAAAGTTTGTAACAACAAAAGCTTCTTCTTGCAGATAAACATCTTCCCCATAAACATCATCATCATGTGGCTCACCCACCGTTTCCTCTCCATCTTGATCCCCGGACTCATTTTCATTTCTTTGAATACCTACTTCTTTACCAAGGAAATACAATCTACCTTCCCTTATGATTACATTCCATCGGCTAGGGAATTCGTTGGCTTTATGCCCCCAACCTTGGCACTTGAAACTTTGGAACCCTTTAGGATTAGGATACTTGTGAACTTCTTGCCTCTGAGGAATTTTAGGGACTATTTTGGGCTCGGTCAGCCAAAGAGTGGCGGGTTGGTACTTCTTTTTGGGACAACCCAAAGTGGGTTGAACCGTATCCTTTCCCCTTGGCTAAACCGAGGTCGATTGTCCCTTTACTTTGACCGACGACCTCTATTTAAGTTTCCTTTCCATCTCAAGAGCCGCTTGCAAAATACCTTCAATGGTATCAAACTAATCAATTGTCAAAGGAGTGGAGATGTCTTTGTTCAACCCACACTCGAACCGAATTATGTCATGACTAATTTGTTCTCCACGATGACTAAGCTTGAACATGAGTTGTCAAAAGTCATCATAATATGCCATCACACATAGATTCCCTTATCAAAAATTGTATGACCTAGCAAGCAACTTATGATGATAACTTTTGGTAAGATATTGTTGCCTCATTACATACCTCAACCAAAACCATGGTGGTGGTTTTCCATCAATCAACTCATTACCAAACCGTTTGATTTATTCCCACCATGTGTTAGCATAACCTTCAAAGTGATTTATGGCATAACAACTCTTATTCTCTTTCGAGATATCATTCACTTGAAACACTTTATCATTACGTTAATTCCTAAGAAAGAGAAACCTTGGGGTCACTTTCACCCAAAATATAGGTAGGCTCAATTGGATGGTATTGATTCCTACATCTCTCTCTTCGTGTCAGTTTCCCCTTTCTCTATACCCTCAGTATCTTCTTGGATCCACACGTACCTATATCATCTTCTCTTTCCTCATGTAAGTCTCATCAAATGCTCCATACCCTTCATAATCCGCTCTACCATATACCTCAAAGTGGATGCGACGATTTTGGATGTTTGGAACTTGATTTAGAGGAATTGTATTTTGTAGAGGTGGTAGTATTTGGTTTAGTGGAGCTCGGAAAGGAGGGTTTGGAATTAGGTGAGGTATTGGATGCCCAAGTCCTTCCTACGGAACTTAAGAAGTTTGGAAATGGGTTGGTCTATTGGAGTCTCGGGTTAGGGGGTGATGGGTTATTTGGCTTATGGCATTTAGTGGAGCAAGCGAAGGATTTGACAATTGTGGCCATGTTTCAGGAGTAATTGGCGGAGGAATTTCTATCATGTCCACTTGAGGGAACATGTCGATGGGTAGAAGGGTGAGAGTTTATTTGACTCTCCACTTGTTTTAACCTCTCACTAATAGTCGTTACTTCTCCCCTTATGGTTCCCATTCCGTACTTAACCTTTTTAGAGTTCGGGTCATAGCCTCAAGAGTGACCATCACATTCTCTATTTTATTAGAATCCACGGTTTGAGACGTGGTTACCTCCATTGTCAAGGTATAACCTACAAAAGCAACAAATAAGTTAGTTTAAAACCTCTCCTCACTCACAATCTCTTGGTTCACTCACACTCAAGCTCCACAAGGGTTGTAGATTTGCTAGTAACCCATGAATCCTTAAGATATGAGTATTCTATTTCCCGGAATGGTTTCTTGTTTGAAACAAAAGGAATTATCGTTGGATTAGATGCAAGAGTTAAAATGTGTTCAACTGATAAAAAAACACAAACAAACGTTGACACGAACACAAAACTTGAAAGGGCTAATTAACAAGCTAGTAGTAATGTACTAGTTTGTTAATTAGTTTTCAAATCAATTAGATTAAAATAGGAATCAATAATTAGAAACTATAACATCTAAATTTGATCTTAATTATCATGTGAAAAGTAACTAGGGTGATGTGGTAGCATGTCATTGGCCACGGGTCCACATACGTTTTTCATCAACTTGAAGCCTTGGTCCCTTTATATCATGTGTAATGGATGACTTGTTATTGGAAGGGAAACATAAAGTTTTGTCACCTTTTTTTTCAACTTTTTCAAACTCTAAAGGTGATTGTTTGACCATACTAGTTCCACGGGACAAGGTTCCTTGTTTTAAGGGAAAAGTAGTTGTAAAGGTGATGTTTGCAATTATTCTCACAAACAACTTTTTCTATTTTGTCTTGCAACCTTTTTGGATCTATTGCTCTTTAAAACATAGGATGAAGAGAAATTTTTAAGATGAACACAACATCAACACCTTCAAGAACAAAACAATAATACATCACAATGGCACTCCAACATCCAGTACAAGTCAAACTCAAGGCCACTTCAAGTTTTCACAACAACAAGTCTATTCTTCTTAAGCTCAACTTTAGATTTAGACACTTTTTTGTGTTTTTGGGGACGAGACCAACACAAGAAACAAACTAAACAAGTAAAATATTTTGTAGATCTACAACCAATTTTCGACGAAAATATTCAAGAACACACTTTTTGGTAAAAGTTTCCCAATATTGGTTTTGTAAGAACAAAACCAAACCTTGAGCTTTGATACCAAATGATTCAAAAGACCAAACTTACAACAAGGAATCAACAGAACAACAAGAACAACAACACTATAGAATCAAAGGCCCTACTCGGCTTCTCAAGTTTTCAAGGAAACAACGACATAGATAAATAACCCAAGATTGTAATAACTATACTGAATCGAAAGAGCCCCACACGGCTTCACTATATCAAGATACAAACAACAAGATTACAAAATGATTGGTAGTACAAAATATCCTAGAATCTAAGAACCCTACCATAAAGATTAGGACCCTAATACTAAAAGATATTTACACCAAATTCTTACTTGAATCAAGAGGATCTCATAAACCTGAGACCCCAAGTTTCTAGCCAAAGAAAAAAAAAAGTGTTACTACACTTTGTTGTCTAGTTTTGGGTTCACTCTCAAGAACAAGAGAGAGAAGTTCTCAAAATATTATAAGACTTGTGTTTCTTCAATAATAAAAATGAACTAAGTCCAAGAAATAACCCTTTAATTGTCTATTTATAGTACTCAACAAAATAAAAGGAAAATGACCATTCTAGCCTGGTCTTGGGTGGATTTGGAGTGTAATAAACTTACACTTAAAATCCCCTCTTCACACTTCAAAAGATGGAATCCCTTAGATGAATTAATTACACACTCACACACGGCCATTTGCATGAACATGGCTTGGAGTTTTTGTAACTCCTAATCTTAGCTACGTGTGAATGGCCTTGAGCTAGTTGTACTTGTATCACGTGGTTTGACCACGGTCGGCTGATTGAGTATATCGGCGAATTTGACACTATGAACGTATAAACCGCACAACTTTTACCTATATGCTCTCCTCTTTTATTTTTCTCATATGAAGAAATAGATCAGTTGGCCTCACTATAACAAGAGTAATAAACTAGAAAAAAAAGATTCTTATATATGCCAAAACATCAAACAATTCAAATTCTTTTGTATAGGATAAATCAATTACATTTATGTTAGTATCAAAACGTTACTGTAAACACTAGAAATTTTGAATTTGTCTGTTATGTCCTTGTTATTATCTCTGATGATGGACATCAAGCTATTGAATTGACATTACATCTTTATTTGCACCAACTGAAGCTCCAAAGTTTGTGCATTCCTTTCTATTTCAAGAAATTGTAGAGTATGAATGTTTAGATAATGTAAGTTTTTGCATATAGAAAAGTTTGAATGCATCTTCTCCTTTTGAGTATTTCAATCCATTACATTCTTTCCACTTAAAATGGAAAATGGAATTGCAGGATAGTCCAAAGATTTGCTTAAAGCTGGAAATAGCTATTCTTATTGCATTATGAGACTAATATAGGAGTAGAAAAATTCTAGTCTCTGATATGATATGCTTATGATATTCTAGGTTCGATTACTCTGTGCATGAAGATCGTGCAAATCAATTCTACCTAGCGATAAGAAAATACTACGGATGGATCTTTGGAGCCAGGTTACGCAGGCATCAGACCAAAGCTTTTTGGTCCAGAAGAGGGTCCTACTGATTTTGTTGTTCAGGTAACACATCGAACTTATTCAAAGTTTCAACCTGAATGGTGCCTTAAGTTCCGTGGTAGATCTATTTCATCGCTGTATTATGCTACCCTGATCACATGTGATTAACTGATCAGTAATAGCTACAAGATTAGGGGTTCAGGAGTTTCCCTGTGACCAAGTTATAGAAAGTACTCTCATTGGGTCTTTCTCCAAACTTTGACAAGAATTGTCGAAATCAGTTTTCAGTTATATTTCAGTTGTAGTTCTGTCTACTAAATTTGACAGTCCCTCAAATCCATGTTTTCCAGGGAGAGGAAACTCATGGTATATCTAGTTTAGTCAACCTGTTTGGGATTGAATCACCAGGCCTAACTTTCAGCATGGCTATTACAGAACATATTGCTGCAAAACTACTGAAATAATATCAGATTCTTCTGCTCGCGCTGAATTGATATTAAATCTTGCAAGAAGTTTCGGATGTTTAAGTTGGAGCTCTTTAGTCATAGAAATGTTTTATATGTATTGTACTTTCACGTATTATATATATTGTACTTCCAAGTGACTTCAAGAGTAAGTTTCACGTGCATTTGCATTTGTACACAACAATTTCTAGAAGAAAAAGCATATGATTATGAAGTTACCATTTTCATTTATGATTGTGTATTTTTTGGTACTTAAATAAGCTGTATCCGTCAATAAGATTTCTTAAATTGTGGTAGCAACTTGTTTTTTTGTCCGGAGATCCCTCTCTAAATATTAAATCATTTTATTGTTATTCCTATTTTTCCCTCATGAAAAAATTATTATAAGAGTGGTTATACTGTTTTGTAAGAAAATAAAGAGATTTAGGTGCAAATTATTAAAAAAAAATAGGATAGGGTTGCAAAATGCAACAGACTCAATATTGTTGTACCCTATTCTATTAAAGATAGCTTCACTATCTTCCTTGGGAGACAAGTGCTTATAATTTTTGAGAAAACGCTTGCAATTAAATTTTAATTAACCATTTCCAATTAACATCTTTCATGATCCATTTGTCCAATTCTTTAAAAATGACTGTCACCTCCATATGCACTAATGCTACATATCAGAGTAGAAAAATGAAACAAGTGTGCATCTGTAAAAATCAAAATTCATGTCGGAAATTCCTTCAATTCGTCTGACTTCATATCAAGTATATGTTTATAGAATTTTTACGTACATAATGATCAAGTTTTTCATTCAGGGACCAATATACATAACCATCAATGCTAATTCCCTGACTTGTACACATGTGAACTTGATTTAGACAGTAGTTTGCTGCCAAGGAGACGTTGTTGTGCTACGAGGGGCTAGGTTGTAGTTTCATCTTTGTCCAAGAACCCCTACTTATAGAGTACACAACATACAAAAAGTTATAGATCAATACACAATTTGATATCATTGTCGGAAGAATCATAACATAACCCACAAACATGTGGAAATGTGTATTCATGAAGTTTCATGTATGGGCACTCAAGAATGTGTTGTTGTCTGGATGATGCATTCAATCGAACAAATTTCTTATAAGCCTTAGGTTTCTTCAATAGTTCCAAGCCATTAGTTGAGCCTAACAAATGTGTTATTTGGAATCCTATAAGAGGAAATGGTTACTTTTCTCTAATAATTCTAATAAGATTGTCCACTTATGTAAATTCGAACTCGTGAGTGCATCTCTGTAACAAGAGTTTTAACATCCTAGAGCTTTGGATTGATTACAATGAACTTTTGAGAATGTAATCTCGCAACTTATATAATTCCACGATTTAAAAATTGTTGGGAGGGAAATAACTAGGTGGCATGCGGAAGCTAGCAAAGAAAACGTCAAAATTGTAACACCCCGCATTTCGGGCTAGAATAAAAATATATGAATCTGATGCGTTGATAATCCCAGAGCCTTAAATCCTATACCAATTTGGCATGTTAATCAATTTTGTAGTATGTGAATCCATTTTAGTATGAATTTAGACCATAGAAGTCCATCAACTCAAGGACGAGTTAAAACCATTTCGACCGATTAAGTTTTAGTGGATGTTGTAATTTGTGTCAAATTATATTTATCATAACTCATTTTATATGATGAACTGGGTGGCCTACTATATACCAAATTGTAGATAATTAGATAATGTTTCCAACGATAGCAAATTCGCCTAAAACGGACACCCGGTGAATAAGTTATAGCCTTTCAAAGTTGAATGTGTCGCCTATGCACATATAGGCGATGCATAGGGCGGCGCCTATGTAAATACAAGAGATGCAAAGTACGGTGCACACTTATGGTTTCAGGTGATGAAAACACTTCGTTTTGAGTTATTTTAAGTGAAATTTAGTCCTTACAAAACCCAAAATCATCCTTACCCACTCATAAACGGATTTGGGCTTATTAACAACATTGAAGCCTCCTATAAAATCCCAAAATTTATCCTACAAGAACTTAAGAAGAGAAGCAACTAGGGCTTTGAGAAAATAAGCTTGAAGGTCCGATCATTCCGAAACTTCTTCGTGAAACAAATTACATATTTGGAATCCTCTAGACGTAGGCTTCGATAGACACCCAAAATTCTTGGCGAACAAGGTACGCGGGGTTTTCCTAAAATCTCATGGGCATAAAAATCATGTTTTAAGAATTGGGTTTTCGAATTCATGTACATACACATGTTTTAGAAGCTTTATTGATATTGTTTTGGCCTTTCGTCTTTCCCCCAAAGTGATTGAAAATTATATGTATATGTATATATGTGTTTGTCCTGAAATATGAATTGAGAGCATGATTTTCATGAAACCCTTCTCTTAATGTAAAGTTTTTCATGTTTCACGTAATATAAATTGTTTTGGAATATGATTTTGAACACGAAAGAGAGGGTTGTGAGTGTTGAATATGCATGTAATGAAAGAATGCATGGTTTTGACAAAATGCACATGACCACCATATGTTTGATGAAGTTTTGCATGGATTTGACTTCAATTTCGGAACATGACATCTTTAATGCAAACTACATGCTTCGGTGGTCTGGAACGATATTTTTATGAAAGATCGTGCTAAATGCATTATGGCTCAGAAATATGACTTGCAAGTCTTGGTATGACGATACCAACTCAGACAAATGCCATAACAAATACAGACTAGTTCAGAAATCAAATTTTTATCAGACATTCATGATTTTAGAAATTTAGAATGTTGCATGTACAGAATAGGTTAAAAATGGGCATACAGAGATGTTAGGTGGTCCCCCAAAGAGGGCTTGAGTTCAAGCACTCATTGCCTAAAACCGTGCTTTGCCGACCTGGGTATACTATTATGCGTTGACTTAAATGTCTTGTGGCGTATCAGACTCAGAGACTCCAACCCTTGCGGCACATTTGGGTTGGGGGCTTCCCCACCGAGTCAATGACGGATTCCATACAGCCCGTGGCATATCAGACTTGTAGGGGAATACCACCTAACTCAGAAGTAACACACAGATCATGATTTGAAATGAACAGATAGGTTGCATGTTTTCAGAAAGTGCCCATGTACTTTTCAGAAATAGTTTTATACATGATGTCTTGATTAAAATTTGCTTTCACTTAATATATATATATATATATATATATGTATATTCCATTGTACTATTGTTGGATTGCTTCTCGTGCCAGTACTTTTGTGCTGACCCCCCTCCTTCTAGGTTCTGAGGCACAGTCTAGGGATCCAGCTACTCAGTAGACATTCTCGTATTTGCAGACTTGATCTCACAGTGGTGAGCCTTCTATTATTCGGAAGGCCTAATTATGTCAGACATTATCTTATTTATTATGATTTTTGTTTACTGGGGGCCTTGTCCCAGTTTCTTTTTAGACAGATGTTTGTGTTCTTAGTAGAGATTTCGCAGACTGATGTCAGATAGTATTATTCAGAAATATTGCAGGACTTGACCATGTTTTCCGTACTTAGTTTCAATTTCGCATTTTATTGTGATTATGAATGTTGTGCATGATAAACAGATAGAGAATGGGTGTTTCGGGCCTTCATGGTTTGGTATGCTCGTCACGGCTATGGCCTAGGCTTGGGTCATGAAAAACTTGGTATCAGAGCATGGTTCATGGTCCCAGGGTATTTGCAAAATCGCGTTGGGTAGAGTCTTGTTTATGGGTGTGTAGTGCGCCACACTTATAAGCAGGAGCCTACTAGGCATTTAGGAATATCTCTTTTTCTTCATGTTCTAGTTCGTGCAATAGAGTCAGAATATTCCTCTTTCATACTCTAATTCATGCTATGGTGACGTCCATACGAAAGAAAAATCATGTTCTCATACCCATCACATTTCTAGGGTGAATCAAGTGCAGAAGTTTAGAGTGTAAATGGTATTGTCCCTTCAGATTGCGTCATATAAGATCTTAAAATTGTGCAAGGACTTGAGAAGAGTTAGTTATTGCTCCAGACAGTGTATGGGTTCTAGTGTGAACCTTGATCTTGACAAAATTGTGCTTTTCAGCCTTTTGTATTGAGTATATTAGGCCCTTTTCAGAAATTTATGTTGCAGATGTCATGATTAAGGGAAAAGATATGTAGTTGAAGTGTTGAAATTATATTTCCACCCAAATAGTAGTATAAGTTAATGTGTCGGTGTCATGACCTATTGGTAGCAAGTAGCATGTGTGGATTGTATGATAATCTGTGGGGCTGTTTCGATTCACTAGCATAGTTTCCTTGTCATTCTTCTTATTTTCTTGTTCAAACTACAAAAAAATCAAATTCTAGTGAAGCCGTGTGAGGCCTATTTTGATTCACTAGCAATTTGTCACTCAACGTGTGGTCTTGTGTTGGTTGAATATATGTATAGCTGAATCTTTTGCATGCTATAGAGTTGGTAATGAAGCGATTCAACCTTGTGTATTAGTTTATTAGTAGAAGACAGAGAAGGAGTTATTAGACGAGGTGAATTGTCTTTGCTTGAAATATGAAAATAGCCAGATTAGCCAGTGGGTTATAAGTATAGACTCATGGTTTTTGTGGATTTTGAAGGAAGTCTAAATGTATGTGGTGAGAAATCCGTATAAGTAGATACGATTGTTCGGGGTTATAATATAAGGATAAGGTTGACCATGTCTATTATGAGGCTTTAACCCCCTTGACCCTTTTTTCATTGGTAGTTGTAAACTAGTGCTACTTGTGAGAAGGTATCTAGTAGATTTTTGAGATATTTTGGTAGAATATCCCAATTTGATGGATTAGTATATTTATATTATGTTGCATTCGTCATTGGTGGTAAATGATTGATACAAAACTATAGGCTTGAATTTAAATGGTGTGGTGGTAAATAGTGGCACGAGTTTGATGATGCATGTTTTGTGGGATTAAATTAGTAGGCTTGATGTGTTGAAATAGTACATGCTAATGGATTATGATAAGGAAAAACCATTAGGTCATGATCGATTATTGTGGTCATAAAGTTCTTCTGCACTAGTGTTTCGTGATGTTTATTTCATAGTTTCCAAGTGAAAATTTCGTGTGAGGTTGGGTTCTAAATCAGGCATAGCACTAGATATTACGTTTGAACAGTTGATTTCCATGAAGGTGGATGTGAAGATTTCTTGGTTAATGAATTCTAGTTGTATAGAAGTGATCTAATAGACTTAAACGGTGCATGCAACAGAGTAAGTTTATTTGATTCGTAGTGTTGTATGATATTGCCTATATGATGTAGAAGTATGCCTAAGGTGACATAAGGTTGCGGCATTTTCTAAGGCTATTACTTGTTGTGCGTGGCTAGTGGTACCATTGAATTGTTAAGTGGAGAAAGACTAGTTAGATGGTACATGGTGATCTAAATAGCCATGCTAAGGTGGTTTGATTGATAGTGTTGGGCCTTTTGCGGTGATCTTGATTCTCATAGTAGAGGGATATAAATTTGGAGTCGCAATAATGGTATGCTACATAGAAAGAGATATGGTTCATCAAAGGCTTGGTGATATCCATGTTAAGTGTTAGCATGTAAGCTTGACTTTCAAAGCTTGAATCGATAGAATAAGTGTGCAATCATTATACTATGACGTTTGGTGGCTAGAGAAAGAGTGTATCCCGGAAGGTAGTCATTCGGGCTAAGTTCTATGATATGCATGTATTGTTAATTTTTTTTCAGACCCTAGAGTGTAGTAAGTGTAGTTCTGTTAGAATATGGTAAAGGATCTCCCAAACTCTAGATGATGACTTGAAGCTAAGGGGGAGATGACAGAACGAATGACCAACTAAGGCTCTCAGATTTTGGTAGTGATGCAGTATGATTTAGAACGTTAGAAAGTGAGGGTGAGACTCAACCCATTCTTATCTTAGTATTTTTCAGTGATCCCAATGCCTACTCAAGCTTTACGTTTCAGTTCTGTGATCATAGTTCGTGATTCCTGTATATGATAGAGAGTCACCTACTCTTCCAATTCCAAGATAATGAGTTCTTGTTTATTCAAGTAGTTGGAATTACATTCCTTATATTAGGAACTCTGGTTGAGTTCATGCAACTCGTGACACATGTACTCAATATTTATAGTGTGTTCAGTCCCATATAAAAATCTCCTCATGCTTCAGGGTCTTATGTTTTAACCTTTTAGTGACCTCCCTATGCAATGATAGTGGTGATGAAGTAAATGTTCTTGTTGATGGAAGATCATAGTATGTTTGATTAGATAAGGCCATAAGTATGAAGTGAGTTTTGGGGCTAATCTTTGATACATGTGATGTTTAGTGGAAAAGTTTGTGTGTGTATGTTTTTAGGATAGCACATGGGAGTTATATTGATAATAGTTTAGAAACTATGTGAAGTATGTAATTATGGGTGTTTGCCTTGAAGTTAACATGCGGTTATAAATTAGGCTTGAATGACGTTTTGGGATTGTAGTGGAAGGTTGCAATATGCATTAGCGACTTCATATTAATAGTTCAGAGTAGTCATTAAAGTGGTAAGGCATGTTATGCTTAGAATGTGATCTTTAAAAAAGGTATAGAAGGTGGCATCATATGGTTTAGAATAATAGCATGGTGTAGCATGTTGTATTTTTGTGACTTAGAGTTAGGCTTGATCAATGTTCATATGAGAAATTTAAGCTAAATTGAATGAATATCGTATTTATAGGGAATAGTATAGTTAAGGGATATTTGGGAAGTGCGGTAAGACTGAAAGTAAGAAGTCGTATTGCAAAATGTCTGAAAATTTTATCCTAATTTAGGAGTTACATGTCTATATTTCAGACTGCAGAGTAGAGTCAATATTGTGATTTCCTCAGTTGGATGTCTTGTGTAATCCATACCCAAGATTCGTGGCTCCCTATTACTGTTAGAACATCTTTAGAGAGAGTGTTGAAGAGATACTCTAGTTAAGTATGAAAGTTCAGTTTAACAGTGTATTTAGTCCTGCATTCATGAGAACAACTCAAGGACAGATCCATGCATCAGATATGCATGTTCATTATGAGAATTCAGCTTATGAATAGCTTCAATCGTGTATTCCATGTATCAGATATGCCTGTCCAATTTAAGAATTCAAAATATGAGTAGTTCCATCCATATGGTCAATTTACACATCAGTATATTCTTTATTAGAAGACATGTCGTTCCTGTGTTATTCCATACCTTTAAGGCTTCAACAAGTTCCTATCCATAATTCGGGGACGAATGATCCCAAGGAGGAGATAATGTAACACCTCGCATTTAGGGCTAGAATAAAAAAATATGACTCTGTTGCGTTGATAATCCCAGAGCCTTAAATCCTATACCAATTTGGCATGTTAATCAATTCTGTAGTATGTGAATCCATTTGAGCATGAATTTAGACCATAGAAGTCCTTCAACTCAAGGACGAGTTACAACTATTTCGATCGATTAAGTTTTAGTAACGTTGTAATTTGTGTCAAATTCTGTTTTCCATAACTCATTGTATATGATGAAATGGGTGGACTACTATATACCAAATTGTATATAATTGAATAAGCTTTCCAACGATACTAAATACGCTTAAAATGGACACACGGTGAAGAATTTATGGCCTTTCAAACTTGAATGTGTCGCCTATGCACATATAGGCGATGCATAGGGCGGCGCCAATGCAAATATAGGCGATGCATAGGGCGACGCCTATGTAAATACAGGAGATGCAAAGTGTGGCGCACACTTATGGTTTTAGGTGATGAAAACACTTCGTTTTGAGTTATTTTAAGTGAAATTTAGTCCTTACAAAACCCAAAATCATCCTTACCCACTCATAAACGGATTTGGGCCTATTAAAAACATTGAATCCTGCTATAAAATTCCAAGATTTATCCTTCAAGAACTTAAGCAGAGAAGCAACTAGAGCTTTGTGAAAACAAGATTGAAGGTCAGATCATTCCAAAACTTCTTCATGAAACAAATTAAAGATTTTGAATCCTCTCGACGTAGTCTTCGATAGACACCCAAAATTCGTAGAGAACAAGGTATGCGGGGTTTTCCTAAAATCTCATGAGCATAGAAATCATGTTTTAAGAATCGGGTTTTCGAATTAAAGTACATACTCAAGTTTTAGAATCTTTAATGATATTGTTTTGGCCTTTCGGCTTTCCCCCAAAGTGATTGAAAATTATATGTATATGTATATATGTGTTTGTCCTGAAATATGAATTGAGAGAATGATTTTCCTGAAACCCCTCTCTTAATGTAAAGTTTTTCATGTTTCACGTAATATAAATTGTTTTGGAATATGATTTTGAACACGAAAGAGAGGGTTGTGAGTGTTGAATATGCATGTAATGAAAGAATGCATGGTTTTGACAAAATGCACATGACCACCATATGTTTGATGAAGTTTTGCATGGATTTGACTTCAATTTCGGAACATGACATCTTTAATGCAAACTACATGCTTCGGTGGTCTGGAACGATATTTTTATGAAAGATCGTGCTAAATGCATTATGGCTCAGAAATATGACTTGCAAGTCTTGGTATGACGATACCAACTCAGACAAATGCCATAACAAATACAGACAAGTTCAGAAATCAAATTTTTATCAGACTTTCATGATTTTAGAAATTTAGAATGTTGCATGTACAGAATAGGTTAAAAATGGGCATACAGAGATGTTAGGTGGTCCCCCAAAGAGGGCTTGAGTTCAAGCACTCATTGCCTAAAACCGTGCTTTGCCGACCTGGGTATACTATTATGCGCTGACTTAAATGTCTTGTGGCGTATCAGACTCAGAGACTCCAACCCTTGCGGCACACTTGGGTTGGGGGCTTCCCCACCGAGTCAATGACGGATTCCATACAGCCCGTGGCATATCAGACTTGTAGGGGAATACCACCTAACTCAGAAGTAAAACACAGATCATGATTTGAAATGAACAGATAGGTTGCATGTTTTCAGAAAGTGCCCATGTACTTTTCAGAAATAGTTTTATACATGATGTCTTGATGAAAATTTGCTTTCACTTAATACCTATATATATATATGTATATTCCATTGTACCATTGTACTATTGTTGGATTGCTTCTTGTACCTAAAGGAAAACTCAATTATGGTAAGAAAGTCAAGACAAACACTAACAATTAGTTTATTATTATTCAGACGGAAAAAGCAAACCACATTTGAAAAGAAAAAATCAAAAACAACACACAAGATTTACGTGGAAACCCTTACGGGAAAAAACACGGGCAGAGGCAGAGGAGATTTTACTATAATTGAGAAATAGTACAATATGGAGAAGTCTAAATTTTTGGAATAATCAAAAATAGACTCACTAATTGTACTTATATAATATATGCATACAAATAAGTCCTAGGCCTAACAACATAAAGGTCGATACTGCAAGACTTTCAGGGCCAGATCAACATAATTCAGATCACAACTCTAACAATCTCCACCTTGACACGAATTATAATTCAAAACTCAAATCAATTTCAAGACATACTCTCCACCTCTTCCACAAAATCCCTTAAGGGGACATCTCAATAGCTAACACCAACCAAGTCCAAGCAATGCTCCAACTTGGCACTTGGTAGTGTCTTGGTTATCATAGGAGAAAGATTATCATGGGTACTAACATTTCTTACCACAATATCACCACGAGTAATAATTCTGTGCACACAATGATACTGAACATTGATGTGCCTTGTCCTCTCATAAAATATGTGATCTTTCATAAGGAAGATAATACTCTGACTGTTGTAAAAGACTGTAATAATCTGTAAGTCTTTTCTAAGTTCACAAAACAGACCCTTCAACCAAATAGCTTCCTTGAAAGCCTCGGTAATAGCCATTTACTCTACTTCAGTAGGTGACAAAGCAAACGTAGACTGTAACGTAGGTTTCAAACTAATAGCACAACAACCAATAGAGAAAACATAGTCTATATGGGATCTCTTTTTATCATGAGCTCCTTCAAAATCAGAATCAACATATCCAATTATTCAATCTCTGTTTCGCCTAAAATGCAAATAGACATCAGCAGATCTATGGAAGTATCTGAAAATCCACTGAACAACTTTCCAATGTTCTTTGCCAGGATTTGCCATGTATCTGCTAACTATACTCCGTATTTGAGGCAAAATGGTAATTTTCCCACCCCTATATAAGGCACAAACATGGAATTTTACTCTAAAAACACCAAATTATACGTCTTCTTCCAATATTCTCTCAAAAACAACACCCGTTAGTCCTAAACAAAAATCAAGATCCCTCAAGATTCAACCATGGGTTTTCAAAATTGATTGAAGATCTAGAATCACCAAGTTGTAGGCTTCATTAATCATCCATTACTCTCCATAATCGAGGTACGCAGGGTTTTCCTAAAATCTCATGGGTATATAAATAATGTTTTAAGAAAAGCGTTTTGGATTTAGCCCCTCTCTTATTATGATTTTTTCCCTATCTTTCATATGATATGAATTGTTCTAAATTGAATCTTGAAAGCATGATATGAAATGTATTGATTTATGCTATGACTTGAATTTTAAATAAAAAGGAAAGGGTTATGCATGTTGATAAATGTTGAATACGCATATGACAAAGAGTCGCATGGTTTGCCAAAAGAATACATGACCACCATATGTTTGAATAATCTCATCGTAGTTTTGACTTGTGTCTTCAGAACATGAAAACTTTTATAGTGTTTGCATGTTTGGGTGGTATGAACTGTGTTTTAATGAAAGAATTATGCATGATAGATTATAGCTCAGAAATAGGACTAGCAAGTATTGGTGTGATGATACCAATTCAGATTATGCCACGATAATTCAGAACAAAATAGAACACATGTTTGAAATCAGATTTTCATATGTTTAAACTAGAAAGAAATGCATGATTCAAAACATAATAAAATTGGTCATAAAAAGAGCTTAGGTGGTTCCCCAAAGAAGGCTTGAGTTGAGATAACTCATTGCCCAAACCTGTGATTTGCCGATCCAGGTTTATATATTACGCTGGCCAAGAGCCCTATGGCATAGCAGACTTAAACACTCCAATCCTTGTGGCACACAGGGTTAGGGGATTCCCCACCGAGTCAATAGTGTATTCCATATAGCCTGTGGAATATCAGACTTGTAGAGGAGTGTCATCTAACTTAGAAGTAATAAAAAGATAAAAATTTGCATTGACAGAAAGATTTCATGTTTTTAAAAAATGCCAGTGTATTTTGAAAACCACTATATGTATGATGTGTTGTCAAAGTTTATCTCAACTATTTTAATTATATTAGATATTTATTTTAGATTGCTTTGCGTACCAGTACATATGTATTGACCCCCCTTCTCACTCTAGGTTCTGAGGATCAGTTTAGGGGTTAAGAAAAGCAGTAGAATTTAACGGACAGAGTTGCAGGTGTCTAGTTGGTGCACCTTCTATATTCCAGAAGGCCTTTCTTTTTAGATTATGTTAATTATTTCCATTTTGGTGTACTGGGGGCTTTGTCCCAGTTTTAGATAGTTGACAGATTTTAATGTAGTAGAGATTTTGCAGACTGAGTCAGATATTGTTAGACGTAGTTGATTTTCTATTTTCATACTTATGTTGAATCCAAAATTGACCACGTTTTCGTAGAAGATTATATTTCCACATCTTCTTTATTTATATGAATGTTGTGCAAGATTTAGGGAAGGGTGTTCCGGGCCTGCATGGTTTGGGATGTCCGTCACGGCCAGGCCCTAGTTTGGGTCATGACAAACTTGGTATCAGATTACGATTCATGGTCTCAGGCTGTCTTCAAAATAACATTGGGTAGAGTCTTGTTTGTGGGTGTATACCACACCACATTTATAACTAGAAGGATACTAGACGTTAGGAATGTCCCTCTTTCGTCCTGTTCTAATTTGTGAAATAAGGCCAGAATATTCCTCTTTTATATTCTAATTCATGTTATGGTATCGCCGAAATGAAATTAAAGTTATCCTAATTTGATCCTTACTATGATGTTGTTAGGCATATCTTATTGTTGGGCTATTTCAAGTATAGAAGTTTAGAGTCTAAATGGTATGGTCCTTTCAGATTGAATAATATCAGGTTTCTGTGAGGACTTGAGAAGAGTACGTTAGTACTTAAGGGTGTGAGTTCTAGTGTGAACCTTGATTTTAATGAAATCGTGTTTTTTCAGCCTACAGTATTAAGTATATTCAGTCCTTTTCAGAACTTACGTTGCCAATGTCACACTTCAGAGGTAATGAGGTATAGCAGAATGTTGGAACTGTATTTTCACCCTAGTAGTAGCATAACTTAAAGTGTCGGTGTGATGACCTATTTGTAATGAGATTAGACCAAGAACCTTGTGATATGAAGTAACAAAGTTAGAAGTTAGAGAGAGGGTGTCTTTATTGTAAATAAATATTTTGATTGAATAACCGATGTTTGTGGATGATTTACCACTTTATAGTGATAGACTAATGCAGTAGCCAGTAGTATGTATGTATGTATGGTAGTCTGTGGGGAGAATGTTTGATTTATATTTTTATTTGTACAGAGTAAAATGAGTACTCTTGAATCATTTAATATTATGTGTCAATTTTCTATCTCTTGTAATATGTAATTTTGTTATTATGATGTTTTTGAAAAATCAATGTCTGGTGAAGTCGTGTGAGGCCTATTTCGATTCACTAGCAACTTATTATTCATCATGTTATTCTTGTGTTGGTTGGAACTATGGTCTAGAGGTAAAATGGAAAGAAAAGTGGTAAGGGTGATTTATTGAATATATGTTTAGCCGAATATTTTTGCATGTGATTGAGATAGTAATGAAGTGATATGTCCTTGTGTGTTAGTTTAGTAGAAGGTAAAGCAAGAGTTATCACTCAAGGTGAATTGTTGTTTGCTTGAGGTATGAAAATGGCTATATTAGCAGTAAGTTATAATTATAGACTAATGGTTGTTTGTGGAGTTTAAAGCTAGTCTGAATGTACACATGGTTAATTAAGTGTGATGTTAGAAAGATTTATAAGTAGATAAGATTGTATGGGGTTATAATATAAGATTAAGGTTGACTCGGTCTATTATGTGACTTTAACCCCCTTGACCTTCTTTTTATTGGTAGTTGTAAACTAGTACTACATATGAGAAGGTATTATGTAGTAGATTTTGAAGTATTTTGGTAGAATTTCTTAATTTGATGGACTAGTATATCATGTTGTATTCTTCATTGGTGGTAGATTATTGATGATAGAATATTGGCTTGAATTTAATGTAGAATGTGGCGGTAAGAATAATGGAATAATATTAATGATGTATGTATTGTGGAAATAAATTAGTAGGCTTGATGTGTTCAAACAGTGCGTGATAATTAGTTATGATAAGGAAAATCTTAAGGTCATGATCAATTATTGTTGTTATGAAGTTCCAGTGTATTTGTATTTCCTGATGTTTATTTCATGGTTTCTAAGTTAGAATTGTGCATAAGGCTAGGTTGTAAATCATGTATAGCTCTAGATATTAAGTTTGGACAGTTGATAGCCATGAAAGTGGATATGATGATTTCTTACTTAATGATACTAGTTATATTAAAGTGATCTAATAGGCTTGAACAGTGTATGCAAGAGCTTAAGTTTGTTTGTTTTGTAATGAAGTATGATGTTGTATGTATTATGTAGAAGTATGCCCAAGGTGATATGGGGTTGCAAAACTTTTTAAGACTATTACATGTTGCATTTGTGTCACGATAACGGAATTGAAAATGACAACAGAAAACATGGTCAAGTTTTGCAACATTTCTATATAATACTATCTGACATCAGTCTGCGAAATTTCTACTAAGAACACAAACATCTGTCTGAAAAGAAACTGGGACAAGACCCCCAGTAAACCAAAAATATACTAAATTAGATAATGTCTGACATAATTCGGCCTTCTGGATAATATAAGGCTCACCACTATGAGATTAAGTCTGCAATTCCGAGAATATCTACTGAGTAGCTGGACCCCTAGACTGTGCCTCAAAACCTGGAAGGAGGGGGGGTCAGCACAAAGGTACTGGCACGCGAAGCAATACAAAAATAGTATAATGGAACATACATATATATATATATATATTAAGCGAAAGAAATTTTTCATCAAGACATCATGTATAAAACTGTTTCTGAAAAATACATGGGCACTTTCTAAAAACATGCAACCTGTCTGTTCATTTCAAATCATGATATGTGCTTTACTTCTTAGTTAGGTGGTATTCCCCTACAAGTCTGAATATTCCACTGGCTGTATGGAATCCGCCATTGACTCGGCGGGGAAGCCCCCAACCCAAGTGTGCCGCAAGGGTTGGAGTCTCTGAGTCTGATACGCCACAGGACATTTAAGTCAGCGCATAATAATATACCCGGGTCGGCAAACCATGGTTTTAGGAAATGAGTCGCTTGAACTCAAGCCCTCTTCGGGGAACCACCTAACATCTCTGTATGCCCATTTTTAACCTTTTCTGAACATGAATCATTCTAAAATTTCTAAATCATGAAAGTCTGAAATGTCTATTAGTCTGAGTCTGATATAGCATTAGTCTGAATTGGTATCGTCATACCAAGACCTTGAAAGTCATGATTTTTCTAAGACATAAGGTACTAAGCAAAAGCTTTCATTGAAAACATAGTTTAGACCACCCAAAACATGCAACTGATGTAAAGGATTTCATATTCCGAACTTAAAGTTCAATTCATGCAGAAATTTCATCAAACATATGGTGGTCATGTGCATTTTGGCAAAACCATGCATTCTTTCATTACATGCATATTCAACATTCACAACCCTCTTTTTCGTGTTCAAGAATCGTATTCGAAACATAGTAAAAGTCAAAGCACTTCATATCATAATTTCTTTTCTTCAAGATGTCTTTCAAAACTATTTATATTATGTGAAACATCGAAAAATTTACATTAATAGAGGGGTTCCATAAAAATAATGCTTTAAATTCATATTTCAGGACAGACACATATATACATATACATATAATTTTCAAACCACTTTGGGGGAAAGCCAAAAGGCCAAAACAATATCATTAAAGCTTCTAAAACATGAGTATGCACATGGATTAGAAAACCCGATACTTAAAACATGAATTCTATGCCCATGATATTTTAGGGAAAACCCCGCGTACCTCTATTTCCAAGGATAATAGATGTTTCTTGAAGCTTGCGGATTGGTGATTCCGAATATGTAATTATCTTTGAAAACTTACGGTCGAATCTTGAACTATTTGGGTTTTTATTTTGAAACCCTAAGGAGAATTCTTGAGCAATTTTGAGGAAAGCATGTGTATTATGGTGTTTGACGGATTACATCCCGTGTTCGTGGTATATATAGGGGTGGAGGATGACCAAAATACCCCTAAGGAACAATTAAGGTCAAATCTGTCCCTTAGTTGACAGTTTGCTGGGCTGGAGTAAATCGATTATAACGTTTTACCCATATAAACAAATTGGATGAAACCAACTGAATTTAAAATAGTACTCAATGATCTTTCGTTTGATATATTATAGGTCACACAGTTCATTATATACACGGTGTTATGATCGTTTGAAGTTGAGCTTGAAATGCTGAAAACTGGGCAATAGGCTATGCGTTTTGCTACTGTTTTGAAATCCAAACGCAGCCTTATGCATTCCAAAAAAATTCAAAAAATTATCCGAGATGTACTATGAGATTGCCCGATCGTAACGCAACTTGAAAATCTATAAATGAAGGTTGGGAAGCTCGAGAAGTTGTATCCCGAAGGTTGCCAGCTAAGAATGAGTCTAAGTCATTTCAACACTTAGAAAAAATTTAAAACTTAAGTCTAAAGCTCAGAAATTACAGTCTAATACATGCATGACTTTTACGGGGCGTTACATTATCTCCCCCTAGGGATCATTCATCCTCGAATGATGGATAGGAACTTGTTGAAGCCTTAAAGATATAGAATAACGCGGACATGATATGTCCACTAATAAAGAATACATTGATTTGAAACATGACAATATGGCTGGAACTACTGGTATTTTGAATTCTTATATCGGAAAGGCATATCTGATGCATGGAGTACATGATTGAAGCTATTCATAAGCAGAATTCTCATAATGAACATGCATATCTGATGCATAGATCTGTCCTTGAGTTGTTCTCATGAATGCAGGACTAAATACACTGTTAAGCTGAACTTTCATACTTAACTGGAGTATCTCTTCAACACTCTCTCTAAAGATGTTCTAACAGTAATAGGGAGCCACGAATCTTGGGTATGGATTATACAAGACATCCAACTGAGGAAATCACAACATTGACTCTACTCTACAGTCTGAAATATAGACATATAACTCCTAAATTAGGATAAAAGTTCCAGACCTTTGGCAATACGACTTCTTACTTTCAGGCTTAGCGCACTTCCCAAATATCCCTTAACTATACTATTCCCTATAAATATTATATTCATTCAATTCAGCTTAAATTTCTCATATGAGCATTGACAAATTTTTCTACTAATGTCTAAAATAGCTTAATCATTACCCCGCGATCAAGCCTAACTCTAAATTACAAAAATACAACATGCTACACCATGCTATTATTGTAAACCATATGATGCCACCTTCTATACCTCTTTTAAAGATCACATTCTAAGCATAACATGCCTTACCACTTTAATGGCTACTCTGAACTCTTAATATGAAGTCGCTAATGCATAATGCAACCTTCCACAACAATCCCAAAACGTCATTCAAGCCTAATTTATAACCGCATGTTAACTTCAAGTCAAACACCCGTAAATACATACTTCACATAGTTTCTAAACTATTATCAATATACCTCCCACGCGCTATCCTACAAACATACACACACAAACGTTTCCACTAAACATCACATGTATAAAAGATTGACCCCAAAAATCACTTCATGCCCCAAAAATCACTTCATACTTATGGCCTTATCTAAACAAATGTACTATGATCTTCCATCAACAAGAACTTTTACATCATCACCACTATTATTGCATAGGGAGGTCACTAAAAGTTTAAAACATAAGACCCTGAAGCATGAGAATATTTTTATATGGGACTGAACACACTATAAAAAGTGAGTACATGCGTCATGAGTTGCATGACCTCAACTATAGTTCCTAACATAAGGAATGTGATACCGACTACTTGAATGAACTAGAACTCATTATCTTGGAACTGAAAGAGTACGTGACTCTCTATTATATACAGGAATCACGAACTATGATCACTGAACTGAAATGTAAAGCTTGAGTAGGCATTGGGATCACTGAAAAATACTATGATAAGAATGGGTTGAGTCTCATCCTCGCTTTCTAATGGTCTAAATCATATTGCATCACTACTAGAATCTGAGAGCCTTACTTGGTCATTCGTTCTGTCATCTCCCCCTTAGCTTCAAGTTATCATCTAGAGTTTGGGAGATCCTTTACCAGATTCTAACAGAACTACACTTACTACACTCTAGGGTCTGAAAAAAAAATAACAATACATATATATCATAGAACTTAGCCCGAATGACTACCTTCCGGGATACACTCTTTCTCTAGCCACCAATAGTCATAGTATAATGCTTGCACACTTATTATATCGGTTCAACCTTCAAAAGTCAAGCTTCGATGCTAACACCTAACATGGATATCACCAAGCCTTTGATGAACCATATCTCTTTCTATATAGCATACCACTATTGCAACTCCAAATATATATCCCTCTACTGTGAGAATCAAGATCACCGCAAAAGGCCCAACACTATCAATCAAAATACCTTAACATGGCTATTTTGATCACCATGTACCATCTAACTAGTCTTTCTCCACTTAACAATTCAATGGTAACACTAGCCACACACAACAAGTAATAGCCTTAGAAAAATGCCGCAACCTCATGTCACCTTAGGCATACTTCTACATCATACATGCAATATCATACACCACTACAAAACAAATAAACTTACTTTATTGCATGCACCGTTTAAGTCTATTAGCTCACTTCTATACAACTAGAATTCATTAACCAATAAATCTTCACATCCACCTTCATGGATATCAACTGTTCAAACTTAATATCTAGTGCTATGCACGATTACATCCCAACCTTACACAAAATTTTCACTTGGAAACTATGAAATAAACATCACGAAACACTAGTGCACTAGAACTTCATAACCACAACAATCAATCATGACCTAACGGTTTTCCTTATCATAATCCATTAGCATGTACTACTTCAGCACATCAAGCTTACTATTTTAATGCCACAAAACTTGCATCATCGAACTCGTGCCACTATTTACCACCACACCATTTAAATTTAAGCCTATAGTTTAGTATCAATCATTTACCACCAATGAAGAATGAAACATAATATAAATATACTAATCCATCAAATTGGGATATTCTACCCAAATATCTCAAAAATCTGCTACATACCTTCTCACAAGTAGCTCTAGTTTAAAACTACCAACGAAAAGAGGGTCAAGGGGGTTAAAGCCTCATAATAGACATAGTCAACCTTATCCTTATATTAAAACCCCGTACAATCGTATCTACTTATACTTCTTTGTCACATCACAATTACTTACCCAAGCGTACATTTACACTACCTTCAAAATCCACAACAACCATGAGTCTACACTGATAACCTACCGGCTAAGCTGGCCATTTTCATACTTCAAGCAAGGATAATTCACCTCGTCTAATAACTCCTTCTCTGTCTTCTACTAATAAACTAACACACAAGGACGAATCGCTTCGTTACCAACTCTATCTCATGAAAAAGATTCAGCTATACATATATTCAACCAACACATGAACCATACATTGAATGACAAATTTCTAGTGAATCAAAATAGGCCTCACCCGGCTTCACTAGACTTTGATTTTTTTGTAGTTTGAACAAGAAAATAAGATGAATGACAAGGAAACTATGCTAGTGAATCGAAAGATCCCCACACGGCTTCACTAGACTTTTTAGTTTCATCAACACAATGATAAAATATTTTCAAGAGATAGAAACTTGTCACAGAAAGTTCCATAATCATAGAATACACATCTTACTTTGAATAGATAAAAAAAAAATCTGAGTCAAATATTTCCCCCACAGATTATCATACAATCCACACACGCTACTTGCTACCAATACGTCATGACACCGACACTTTAACTTATACTACTATTTGGGTGGAATTACAATTCCATGACTTTTAATACACATCTTTTCCCTTAAGCATGACATCTGCAACATAAATTTCTGAAAAGGGTCAAATATACTTAATAGAGAAGGCTAAAATGCATGATTTCGTTAAGATCAAGGTTCACACTAGAACCCATACACTCTCTAAAGCAATAACGGACTTTTTTCAAGTCCTTGCACAATTTTAAGATCTTATATGACGCGATCCGAAGGGACAATACCATTTACACTCTAAACTTCTACACTTGATTCACCCCAGAAATATGATGGGTCTGAGAACATCAGAGTAAGGAAAGAATTTGGGATGATTTTACTTTCGTATGGGCGACACCATTGCACGAATTAGAGTATGAAAGAGGAACATTCTGACTCTATTGCACAAACTAAAACATAAAGAAAAAGAGTCATTCCTAAATGCCTAGTAGCCTCCTGCTTATAAGTGTGGCGCGCTACACACACATAAACAAGACTCTACCCGAAGCGATTTCGCAGACACCCTGGGACCATGAACCATGCTCTGATACCAAGTTTGTCACGACCCGAGCCTAGGCCCTAGCCGTGATGAGCATCCCAAACCATGAAGGCCCGGAACACCCATTCTCTATCTAGTTATCATGCACAACATTCGTAGTCATAATAAAATGTGGAATTGAAACTTAGTAAAGAAAACATGGTCAAGTTCTGCAACATTTCTGAATAATACTATCCGACATCAGTCTGTGAAGTCTACTAAGAACGCAAACATCTGTCTGACAAGAAACTGGGATAAGGCCCCCAGTAAACAAAAAATATAATAAATTAGATAATGTCTGACATAATTAGGACTTCCAAATAATATAAGGCTCACCACTATGAGATCAAGTCTGCAATTTCGAGAATATCTACTGAGTAGCTGGACCCCTAGACTGTGCCTTAGAACCTGGAAGGAGGGGGGATCAGCACAAAAGTACTGGCACGCGAAGCAATCCAAAAATTGTATAATGGAACATATATATATATATATATATATATATGAAGTGAAAGAAATTTTTCATCAAGACAACATGTATAAAACTGTTTCTGAAAAATACATGGTCACTTTCTGAAAACATGCAACCTGTCTGTTCATTTCAAATCGCGATCTGTGATTTACTTCTGAGTTAGGTGGTATTCCCCTACAAGTCTGAATATTCCATGGGCTGTATGGAATACGCCATTGACTCGGCGGGGTAGCCCCCAACCCAAGTGTGTCGCGAGGATTGGAGTCTCTAAGCCTGATACGCCACTGGACATTTAAGTCAGCGCATAATAATATACACGGGTCGGCAAACCACGGTTTTAGGCAATGAGTCGCTTGAACTAAAGCCCTCTTCGGGGAACCACCTAACATCTCTGTATGCCCATTTTTAACCTTTTCTGAACATGCATCATTCTGAAATTTCTAAATCATGAAAGTCTGAAATGTCTGTTAGTCTGAGTCTGATATGGCATTAGTCTGAATTGGTATCGTCATACCAAGACATTGCAAGTCATGATTTTTCTGAGTCATAAGGTACTAAGCAAAAGCTTTCATTCAAAACATAGTTTAGACCACCCAAAACATGCAACTGATGTAAAGGATTTCATATTCCGAACTTAAAGTTCAATTCATGTAGAAATTTCATCAAACATATGGTGGTCATGTGCATTTTGGCAAAACCATGCATTCTTTCATTACATGCATATTCAACATTCACAACCCTCTCTTTAGTGTTCAAGAATCATATTCCAAACATAGCAAAAGTCAAAGCACTTCATATCATAATTTCTTTTCTTCAAGATGTCTTTCAAAACAATTTATATTACGTGAAAGATGGAAAAATTTAGATTAAGAGAGGGGTTCCATGAAAATCATGCTTTAAATTAATTTTTTAGGACAAACACATATATTCATATACATATAATTTTCAAACCACTTTGGGGGAAAGCCAAAAGGCCAAAACAATATCATTAAAGCTTCTAAAATATGAGTATGCACATGAATTCGAAAACCCAATACTTAAAACATGAATTCTATGCCCATGATATTTTAGGGAAAACCCCGCGTACCTCTATTTTCAAGTATAATAGATGTTTCTTGAAGCTTGCGGATTGATGATTCCGAATATGTAATTATCTTTCAAAACTAACGGTCGAATCTTGAACTATTTAGGTTTTCATTTTGAAACCCTAAGGAGAATTCTTGAGCAATTTTGAGGAAAGCATGTGTATTATGGTGTTTGAGGGATTAAATTCCGTGTTGGTGGTATATATAGGGGTGGAGGATGACCAAAATACCCCTAAGGAACAATTAAGGTCAAATTTGTCCCTCAGTTGAGAGTTTGATAGGCTGGAGTAAATCGATTATAACTTTTTACCCATATAAAATAATTGGATGAAACCAACTTCATTTAAAATAGGACTCAAAGATCTTTCATTTGATATATTATAGCTCACACAGTTCATTATATACAGGGAATTATGATCATTTTAAGTTGACCCGGAAATGCTGAAAACTGGGCAATAGGCTATGCGTTTTGCGACTGTTTTGAAATCCAAACGCAGCCTTATGCATTCCGAAAATATTCCAAAACTTATCCGAGATGTACTATGAGATTGACCGATCGTAACACAACTTGAAAATCTCAAAATGAAGGTCGGGAAGGTCGAGAAGTTGTATCCCGAAGATTGCCAGCTAAGAATGAGTCGAAGTCATTTCAACACTTAGAAAAAATTTAAAACTTAAGTCTAAAGCTCAGAAATTACAGTCTAATACATGCATGACTTTTACGGGGCGTTACAATGTGGCTAGTAGTACCTATGAGTTGCTGGTGGAGAAAAAGTAGTAGATGGTATATGGTGTTCTAAGTAGCCAAGTTAAGGAGTTTTGATTGATAGTGTTGAGCCTTTTTATATGATCGTGATTCTCATTGTAGAAAGATATAAGTTTGGAGTTGCATATTGGTTGGCTATATAAGAAATAGTATGGTTCATCAAAGGCTTAGTGATATCCATGTTAAGAGTTAGAATCTATGTTTGAGTTTTAAAGGTTGATCGGATATAAATAAGAGTTGAAGAGCTAGAGCGTGTTCACTTCGACTATAGGGATACTTATGAAGAACTGAAATTAGGAAGTGTTCAAGTATTATACGATGACTATTGGGGCTATAGAAAGTTAAGAGTGTATCTCAGAATATAGTATTAGCAATGGGTTTTCCACTTTTAGGTGTAGTCATTCAGGTTAAGTTCTATGATATGCGTGTATGATCGCTTTCTAAACCGTAGAGTGCACCCTAGACTGCAGTAACTGTAGTTCAGTTACAGACTAGTAAGAGATCTCTCAAACTTAAGATGATGGCATGAAGCTAAGGGGGAGATGATAGAACGAATAACCAATCCAGGCTCTCAGATTCTAGAAGAAATGCCAGTATGATATAGAGCATTAGAAAGTGAGGGTAAGGCTAAAACCCATTCTTATCTCAGTATTTTTCAGTTATCCAAGTACCTACTCATGGCTAAAATTTCAGCTCCATGATCATAGATCATGTTTATATTTGTCATAGAGAATCACGTGCTCTTCCAGTTCTAAAATAAGGAGTTCAATTCATTTAGTAGTCGGAATCACATTCCATATGTTATGAACTCCAAATTGAGGTCATGTAGCTCATGACTCATGTATTTATGTCTTATAATGTGCTTAGTCTCCATAACTCATGCTTTATGCCAAATTATTGGTGAGAATCAGCTTATAGCCATGTATGCCCTCAATTCAGATTTACTTTGATAAATCCCTGATGTTGATTTGTTATTCCTTAGGCCTCAGCTAAGTGTTAAGTCGCATATAATATCCTTGCATGCTTCAAGGTTTTATTTTCTAACATTTTGGTGACTCCTTATGTAATGATATTAGTGATAAGTAAATGGTTCTTGTTGATTAAATATCATTGTATGCGTGTTTGGGAGGAGGCCATAAGTGTGAAGTAAGATTTGAGGCAAAGTCTTTGATAAATGTGATGGTTAGTAGGAATTTATGTGTATGTATGTTCTTGGGGTAGCGCGTCGGAGTTTTATTGATGGTGGTTTATAGAATATCTGAAGTACGTTTTGATTAATGTTTCCTTGAACTTCATATGTGGTTATAAGGATAGGCATTAATGATATGTTGGGATGTAAATTGAGGAACACAATATGCGCTAGCGAATCCATAGTAATAGTTCAGGGTTGGTCATTGAAGTGGTAAAGCACATTATGCGTTGGATGTAAAAAAAAATATATAGAAGGTTGAATCATATGGTTTAGAATAATATCATGGTGTGACATGTTGTATTTTGTGATTTAAAGTTCGGCTTGATCACGGTGAAATGATTTAAGCTACTTTAGGCATCAGTAAAAATATTCATGAGGATTATAACTTGAATCAATGAGTATGGTAATTATGGAGAATAGTATAGTTAAGGGATTATCGAGAAGTGTGCTAAGCTTGAAAGTAAGAAGTTGCATGGACTAGGGCCTAGTAATTCTATTCCATGCTATAAGGTAGTGTCATTGTTGTGATTCCTTGGTTGGGTGACTTGGGTAAATCAAGCCAAAGGTTCTTTGTTCCCTAACGCTTCTATTACTTCTTTAGAAAGAGTGGTGAAGAGATACTCCAGTTAAGTATAGGTTCCAGTATAATTCCACCTGTATAACCAACAATTAAGTTTAATAGTCAGGCAGGCAACTTACTGTGATTTCCTACCTTTTCACCCAGTACTACTATCTGAACTGTTATGTGTATGACCATCCCAAGAGATAATCTATTCCATGCAATTAAGTTGTGATTTCAGTTCATTCTAATCATTATGTTTCAGATTCAGCTATTCAGTCATGACTCAGTTGATAAGTGTTCAACGCATAATATCAAATTTTTTAAGATTTTTCAGCACGGGCAGTATAACACCCTGGTACGATCTAAGTCTTGTTGCTTCATGAATCTTACATGCATAAGTTATCACTTCTCAATTCAATATGTATGATTATATTATGATCACTCCAAGGAAATCCTAAACTCTCAGTATTAATCAGCTCCTTGAAGCAAGTAAAGTCAAGTCATCTCAGAATTCTGTTTCATGATAGAAGTTTAAATGACTTAGATCAGTTATATCCTTTCTTAGAAGACACAACATGTCCGCGTTATCCCACACCTTTAAGACATCAATGTTCCTACCCTTCATTCAGGGGCAAATGATCCCAAAGGGGAGATAATGTAATACCCCATATTTTTGGACTAGAATTTAGACCATCGTTCCTACGCATATAGATCTGAACTAAGAAATTACTTATTAATGTATGTGTGGTGATCATTCCTAAGGTGTAGGAATACCTTTGAACAAGATATGAGATCACAAAAATCTCTTAACTCTAAGACGAGTTGAAAACATTTCTATCGGTTATGTTTTAGAGGATGTTTCAACTTGAGTCAACTTTCATCGACCATAAGTCCCAATAAATATATAATTAAAGGTACGTACTATATATAAAATGAAAGGTATTCGAGTTATCTTTCCAACGATACAAATTTTACCAAAATCCGACACCCGATCAAGAAGTTATGGCTTTTCAAAGTGGAGTGTGTCACCTAGCATAAGGTCTGAGACACACAACCTAACTTATGCTATTAGGTGTGTGATGCACAACCTAATGTGTGTGATAAAATGTGCGCCGCACAACCTATCTTATTCTTTAAGGTGTGCGCCACATACATTTTGGTTCAAGTGACTTAAACACTCCGTATTTGAGGCACAATGGTCATTTTCCCACCCCCTATATAAGCCACAAACACAGAATTTTACTCCAAAAACACCAAAATATACTTCTTCTTCAAATTTTATCTCAAGAACAATACCCATTATTCCCAAACAAAAATCAAGATCCCTTAAGATTCAACCGTGGGTTTTCAAAATTGATTCAAGATTTGGAATGCCCAAACCGTAGGCTTCAAGAATTATCCATTACTCTCGATAATCGAGGTACGTGGGGTTTTCCTAAAATCACATGGGTGTGGAAATCATGTTTTAAGAAAAAGGTTTTGGATTTATGAATATAATCATGTTTTAGAAGTTTTAACGGTATTGTTTTGGTCTTCAGACCCTCCCCCAAATTGATAATATATATCTATATATATATCTATATATATATATCTATATATATATCTATATATATATATCTATATATATATCTATATATATATATATATATATGTGTGTGTGTGTGTATGAATTTGTTTAAGGATGAATTTTCAATTGGGAGCATGAATTATAATGAACCCCTCACTTGTTGTATTTTTTTTTCCCAATCTTTCATATGATATGAATTGTTCTAAATTGCATCTTGAAAGCATGATACAAAATGTATTTATTTATGCTATGACTTGAAAATTATTTCGAAATAAAAAGGGGAGGGTTATGCATGTTTATAAATGTTGAATACGCATATGAAAAAGAGTCGCATGGTTTGCCAAAACAACACGTAACTACCCTATGTTTGAATAATTTCAGCATAGTTTTAACTTGTGTTTTCGGAATATGAAATCTTTTATATTGTTTGCATGTTTCAGTGTTCAGAACTATGTTTTAATGAAAGAATTATGCATGATGCATTATGGTTGAGAAATAGGACTTGCAAGTCTTGGTGTGATGACCCCAATTTAGATTATGCCATGATAATTCAAAACAAAATAGAACACATGTTTCGAATCAGATTTTTCAGATGTTAAAACTAGAAAGAAATGCATGATTCAGAACATGATAAAATTGGGTATAAAGAGAGCTTAGGTGGTTCCCCAAAGAGGGCATGTGTTAAGATAACTCATTGGCCAAAACTGTGATTTGCCGATCCAGGTTTATATATTATGCTGGACAAAAGCCCTGCGGCATATCAGACCCATACACTCCAACCCTTATGGAACACTTGGGTTGGGGGCTTTCCCGATGAGTCAATGGTGGATTCCATATTTCCCATGGAATATCATGCTTGTATGGGAGTGCCACCAAACTCAAAAGTAATAAAAAGATCAGAATTTGCATGGACAGAAAGGTTTCATGTTTTTAGAAAGATTCATGTGTTTTGAAAACCACTTGATGCATGATGTTTTGTCAAAGTTTCTCTCAACTATTTTAATTATATTAAAGATTTATTTTGAATTTCTTTGCATACCAGTACATATGTATTGACCCCCCTCCTTCCTGCCGATTTTGAGGCTCAGTCTAGGGGTCCAGAAAAGTAGTAGAATTTAACGGACAGAGTTGCAGGTGTCCAGTTGGTCAGCCTTCTAGATTCCAGAAGTCCTTTCTTTTTCGATTATGTCAATTATTTCTATTTTGGTCTACTGGGGGCCTTGTCCTAGTTTCAGAAAGTTGATAGATTTTTATATAGTAGAGATTTTGCAGACTGAGTCAGATATTGTTAGGTGTAGTTGATTTTCAATTTTCATACTTATGTTGAATCTAGAACTGACCATGTTTCTGTAGAAGATTATGTTTCCACATCTTCTTTATTTATATGAATGTTAGGCATGATTACCAGATAGGGAAAGGCGTTTTGGGCCTCCATGGTTTGGGATGTCTGTCACGACCAGGCCCTAGTTTGGGTTGTGATAGGTACAAAGGGTTTTGTTGTGTACTGTGATATGTCCAGAGTGGGACTTGGGTGTGTACTTATGGATTATGGTAAGGTGGTGTCTTATGCATCTAGGCAGTTAAAGATACATGAGCGAAACTACCCTACCCCATGACTTGGAGTTAGCGGCTGTGCTGTTTGCGCTTAAAATCTGGCGACATTATCTTTATAGGGTACATGTTGATATATTTTCTAACCACAAAAGTTTACAGTATATTTTCTTACAGAAAAAATTAAATCTCTGGCAGAGGCGTTGGTTGGATCTTTTGAAGGATTATGACATGAGCCTGCACTATTATTCGGGCAAGGCAAATGTTGTAGACGACACCCTCGTTAGGTTATCTATTGGTAGAATTTCTCATATTGTGGAAGGGAAGAGAGAGATAGTGAGGGATATTCACTAACTTATAAATCTAGGGGTACGACTCTTGGATTCCGAAGAGAAAGGAGTGGTTGTTCATGAGATGGCCAAAGCTTTCCTTTGTGCAGAACTTTAAGAGAAACAATCTGAAGATCCTATTTTGATGAAAATTAAGAAAGATGTGGGGCAACAGAAGGTGATGTCTTTTGAAATTGGTAGTGATGGGATTCTAAGATATCTGGATAGATTATATGTGCTAGATATAGATGGCTCGAGGAAAAGAATCATCGATGAAGCACACACTTCGAGGTATGTTGTTCACCCAGTGTGTCACGACCCGAGCCTAGGCCCTAGCCGTGACGAGCATCCCGAACCATGAAGGCCCGGAATACCCATTCTCTATCTAGTTATCATACACAACTTTCGTAATCATAAAAAAATGCGGAATTGAAACTGAGTACGGAAAACATGGTCAAGATCTGCAACATTTCTGAATAATACTATCTGACGTCAGTCTGCGAAATATCTACTAAGAACACAAATATATGTCTGAAATGAAACTGGGATAAGGCCCGCAGTAAACCAAAAACATAATAAATAAGATAATGTCTGACATAATTAGGCCTTCCAAATAATAGAAGGCTCACCGCTGTGAGATCAAGTCTGCAAACCTGAGAATGTCTACTGAGTATCAGGACCCCTAGACTGTGCCTCGGAACCTGGAAGGAGGGGGGGTCAGCACAAAAGTAATGGCACGCGAAGCAATCCAAAAATAGGATAATGGAACACACACACACACACACATATATATATATATATATATATATATTAAGTGAAAGAAATTTTTCATTAAGACATCATGTATAAAGTCAGCGCATAATAGTATACCCGGGTCGGCAAACCACAGTTTTAGGCAACGAGTCGCTTGAACTCAAGCCCTCTTCGGGGAACCACCTAACATCTCTGTATGCCCATTTTTAACCTTTTCTGTACATGCAACATTTTGAATGTCTAAAATCATGAAAGTCTGAAATATCTGTTAGTCTGAGTCTAATATGTCATTAGTCTTAATTAGTATCGTCATACCAAGACATTGCAAGTCATGATTTTTCTGATCCATAATATATTAAGCAAGAGCTTTCATTCAAAACATAGTTTAGACCACCGAAACATGTAACTGATGTAAAGGATTTCATATTCCGAAACTTAAAGTTCAATTCATGCAGAAATTTCATCAAACACCTCGTGGTCAAATGTCTTTAGCAAGTTCATGTATTCAAAATTAAAACACATTCATTCATATATGTATATAAACTGTAAATCGCTTTATAGATGGTCAAAATACCAAAACAATGATGTTAAAACATCATATACATAAATATATATACATAATTTAAAACCCCATTCTAAAATATGATTTTTCTATGCCTATGAGAATTTGGGAAGAACCCCGCGTACCTTGTTCTCCATGAATTTCGGTTGTCTATCAAAGCCTACGTCGAGAGGATTCCAAATCTGAAATTTGTTTCATGAACCCGCGGTTAAATCTTGAGTTGCTTGGGTTTTAATGTGAAATCCTAGGGAGAGTTCTTGATCAAATTTGAAGAATATAATAATATTTTGGCTCTTTAGGGATTTAATCCCGTGTTTAAGTTGATAGGAGAATGAGTATTTATGGAAATGCCATTAAAATCCGAATGGACCGAACATTTTGGCCTGGCACGATCCAGCAGGCAGCGAGGTCTAATCGTGCGCTGCCACTGAATCGAAATACAAACGAGGCCTTAGTCTCGTCCAAAAATTCTAAATTTTCTCCGAGACGTACTACAACCTTTCCCCATTGTAACTCAAAAAAAAATCCAAAAATGAAGGTTGGGAAGGTCGAGAAGTTGTATCCCGAAGGTTGCCAGATAAGAATGAGTCTAAGTCATTTCAACACTTAGAAGAATTTAAAACTTAAGTCTAAATCTCAGAAATTACAGTGTAATACATGCATGACTTTTACGGGGGGTTACATTATCCCCCCCTTGTGATCATTCATCCCCGAATGATGACGTGGAAATAGTCACGCACGATTTTAAGCAGATTTATACATAGAAGGAAACATAAAGCAAGAATTGTACTTTTCAATTCGTTATTTGCTGGTTCAACTAGGCTTGGGTATCTCACTTTCATGTCATGCTCCGACTCCCAAGTTGCTTCTTCAACTTTCTGATTTCGCCATAACACTTTAACTGAGAATATCTCTTTACTCCTCAATTTTGTCACTTATAGAACTAGGATTTCCACGGGCTCTTCCTCGTAAGACAAGGAATCGCCCACCTTGATCTCATCAATGGGCACCACCAAAGAGTGATCTCTGATGCACTTCTTCAACATGGATATGTGGAATACTGGATGAACAAAACCCAAACTTGCAAGCAATTCTATTTCATATGCAACTCTACCTATTCTTCTTACAATCTGATACGGGCCTATATAGCGAGAACTTAGCTTACCCCTCTTCCTGAAATACATAACTCCCTTCATGGGAGAAACTTTGAGGAAAACCCAATCTCCAATGTCAAACTCTAACTCTCTTCTTCTGACGTCGGCATAGGATTTCTGATGACTCTGAGTTGCCTTAAGTCGTTCCCTAATGAGTTTCACATCCTCCATTGCCTGATGAACAAGATCAGGCCCATACATCTGCATCTCACCTACTTCATACCAGCCTATTGGAGACCTATATCTCCTACCATACAATGCCTCAAAAGGTGCCATCTTAATACTAGAGTGGAAACTGTTGTTATTGGCAAACTATATCAGTGGCAAGTGATCAACCCAACAACCTTTAAAGTCAATCACACAGGCCCTCAACATATCCTACAGGGTCTGGATGGTGCGTTCAGCTTGCCCATCAGTGTGAGGGTGGAATGTTGTACTTAAGTTCACCTGGGTACCTAAACATTTCTGAAACGATCTCCAAAACTGAGAAGAATACTGCGTACCTCAGTCGGAAAACTGACAATTTCTGCAATGAACAACTTAGCATTATCTTCCCCCGAAAAGTTAGTCCTGACATGCAGAAAGTGAGCTGACTTGGTCATCCTATCTACAATCACCCATATTTAGTCATACTGATTTCGGGACTTTGGAAGTCCTATAATAAAGTCCATATTGATCATTTCCCACTTCCACAAGGGCAACACTATTTCTTGGGAAGTACCACCTGGCCTCAAATGTTCTACTTTCACTTGTTGGCAATTCAAGCACTTAGAAACAAAGTTAGCCACATCTCGATTCATATTATTCCACCAAAACATAGATTTCAAATCATGGTACATCTTAGAAGAACCAGGATGAACAACATACCTCGAGGTGTGAGCTTCATCAAAAAATCTTTCTCGAAGCCCGTTGTCATTCGGAACACATAATCTACCCTGAAACCTCAGAATTCCATCACCACCAATTTCAAAAGACATCACCTACTGTTGACCCACATCTTTCTTGATTGGCATCAAGATGGAATCTTCAACCTGCTTCTCCTCACTTCAGCACAAAGGGATGACTTAGCTAACTCATTAACAATCACCCCTCTGTCTTCGGAATGTAACACTCGCACTCCCAGATTCGCAAGGCGGTGAATATCCTTCACCATCTCTTTCTTTTCTTTTTCTACATGAAAAAGGTTGCCCATAGACAACCTACTGAGGGCGTTGGCTATAACATTTTCCTTGCCCGAATGGTAATGCAGGCTCATATCATAGTCTTTCAGAAGATCCAACCACCGCCTCTGCCTGAGATTCAATTCTATCTGCGAGAAAACATACTACAGACTCTTGTGATCAGTGAAGATATCAACATGAACACTGTACAAGTAGTGCCGCCAAATCTTAAGGGCAAACACCACAGCCACTAACTTCAAATCATGAGTAGGGTAGTTCCGCTCTTGCACCTTCAACTGCCTAGATGCGTAAGCTACCACCTTACCATGTTGTATCAAAATGCAACCAAGTCCCATATGGGACGTGTCACAGTAAACCACAAAACCATCAACACCCTCGAAAAGAGTCGAAACAGGTGCAGTGGTCAGTCTGTCTTTCAACTTCTCAAAACTATTTTTATATAAATCAGACCGCACAAACTTTACCTTTTTCTGAGTTAGTTTAGTGGGTGGCGCCGCTATGGATGAAAAACTCTCTACGAACCTTCTGTAATAACCTGCCAAACCCAAGAAGCTACTAATATCGGTTAGAGTCATGGGTCTAGGCCATTTTCTCACAACGTCAACTTTCTGGGGCTCCACTCTAATCCCGTCACTGGACACAATATGCCCTAAGAAGGCAATAACATCTAAACAGAACTCACACTTGGAAAATTTGGCATACAAACGATGATCCTTAAGGGTCTGAAGAATGATCTAGAGGTGGTCGGAATGATCCTCCTTACTTTTAGAATGAATCAGAATATCATCAATAAATACAATGACAAACGAGTCAAGAAACTGATGGAAAACTCTGTTCATAAGATCTATGAAAGCTGCAGGGGCATTAGTTAACCCGAAGGACATGACAAGAAACTCATAGTGACCATATCGGGTTCGGAAAGCTGTTTTGGGAATGTCTGACTCCCTAACGAAGGTCTATTTTTGAAAAACATCCAGTACCCTAAAGCTGGTCAAAAAGATCATCAATCCTAGGAAAAGGATATTTGTTTATAATTGTGACCTTATTCAACTGACGGTAATCTATGCACATATGAAGGGAACCGTCTTTCTTACGCACGAAAAGTATAGGTGCACCCCAAGGAGATACACGGGGGCATATAAATCCCTTATCTAGGAGGTCTGCTAGCTGCTCTTTTAACTCATTTAGCTCTGCGGGAGAAATTCTTTATGGCAGAATAGAAATGGGACGGGTATCTGGCAACACATCAATACCAAACTCTATCTCCCTATCAGGGGTATCCCTGGGAGATCTTCGGGAAAGGCATCTAGAAATTCATTCACCACAGCGACAGACTGAAGAGGAGGATTTTCAACTTTAGAGTCCTTGACTAGAATAAGGTGATACAAGAAACCCTTAGAAATGAGTTTTCAGGCTCTGAGATAAGATATCAAGTGCCCTTTGGTTGCTAAAGAATGTCCATCCCATTCTATCATTGGCTCATTCAGGAAAGAAAAGGTAACTCTACGGGTCCTACGATCCAATATGGCATAGAATGAATGGAGCCAATCCATCCCTAAGATAGCAACAAATGCAACCATGTCCAACTCTATAAATTCTGCCACCGTATCCCGACTACCAATAGTCACCACACAACCCCTATATACCCTTTTAGCAATAACAGAATCCCTCACCGGGGTAGAAACAGAAAAGGGTTCAGAAATCACACTGGGCTCAAACCTGAAACCAACAGCCACATAAGGGTTCTCATAGGATAAGGTATATCCGGGATCAAGTAACACAAAGACATCACGGGAAAATATTTGTAACGTACCGGTAACAATATCTGGGGAAGCTTCCGCCTCCTGGTGGTTGGTCAAGGCATATAATCGGTTGCGACTATTCCCGGCAGCTGATGTGGCGCCCTTCTGGGATGGGGGGAGCGCTATGGAATTGCCCTAAAATATTGCACCACCAGCACTCCTCTTAGCAGATGGACAGTCCCTTTGAAAGTGGCCTGACTGACCACATGAATAACATACAATTGTGCCCAACATACACTTCCCCGGATGATTCCTACCAGAATTTTCACATCGCGGGTAAGTGTGATGCTGCTGAGCCACACTATCCTGCGACTGAGTATCTGGTGCTCTAGATCCATGAGGAGTCTGAAAGCTCTGAGTCTGTCTGTCTGCATGGGGGTCTGGGAACTGGGGCGCTGGCTGCTGACTGTGTATTATTCTAAAACCTCGTCTTCTTCGACCACCTATTTCCCCAGTTACCACTCTGCGGCTGACTCTGGTGCTGGTCCGCAGATTTGACTCTCTTGGCCTGTCCTTTTCTCTAGATTCAACGATCTTTCACTTCTTTTCATCCACCTGCTGCATGTGGACTATCAGTCTAGCAAAGCCTAACTCCCTATTCAACATTACCCTCTGGTACTCAAGTATCAGGTTATCAGCAAGGCCGGATGCAAATTTCCTCATTCGAGCTCTCATATTACTAGTCAATTCTGGTGCATAGCGGGCTAGTAGATTAAACTTCAAAGTGTACTCCTGTATACTCATACTGCCCTGCTTCAGATTTATGAACTCTTCTGCTTTGGCCTCCCTCAACTCCAGAGGAAAGAATCTGTCAAGGAAAGCTTCTACAAACTCACCCCAAACTTTAGGCTCAGCACTCACACCTTTTGCATCTTCCCAGTCTGCATATCACTGATTTGTAATATCCTTAAGCTGATAAGTTGCCAATTCCACTCCTTCAATCTCATCTGCATGCATTACCTTAAAGATCTTCTCCATCTCATCCACGAACTCCAGTGGATCTTCCTCCATCTTTGTACCAGGAAACTTAGGTGGATTCATCTTTATGAAATGCCCGACTCTAGTAGCCTCAGACGTAATGGATGCAGACCCAACATCTTCCTATCATTGAGCCTGGTTAGCTACCGTCTATGTCAGCATATGGATAGACCGTCTGAACTATGCATTTGAGATATCTCTCTGAGCAGTTGGTGGACAGTTGACTTTACTCCGCGGAGCTCTAGGTGGAATAGTTAGGACTGGAGGGACTCTCGGAGTAGGGGCAGGTTCTGGCGTGGAAGCTCTATTATGGGTCGGCATCCCATAGGTGGGACGGACCACATCTGCCTGAGCAGTCTGATCGATGTTGCGATGGGGAGGCATAGTCGTGTTTCTGAAATACAAGAGATCATTGATTAGGGGACAATTTAGACTCTGAAGCACGAACTAAATCATAAAGACGGGAAACATTCCTAAACGCCTGGTAGCCTCTTGTTTATAAGTGTGGCACGCTACACACCCATAAACAGAACTTTATTTGAAGTGATTTCGTAGATACCTTGGGACCATGAACCATGCTCTGATACCAAGTTTATTATGACTTTAGCCTAGGCACTAGCCGTGACGAGCATCCCGAACCATGAAGGCTCGGAACACCCATTCTCTATCTGGTTATCATGCACAACATTCGTAATCATAATAAAATACGAAATTTAAACTGAGTACGGAAAACATGGTCAAGTTCTGCAACATTTCTGAATAATACTATCTGACATCAGTCTGCGAAATCTCTACTAAGAACACAAACATCTGTTTGAAAAGAAACTGGGACAAGGCCCCAGTAAACCAAAAACATAATAAATAAGATAATGTCTGACATACTTAGGCCTTCTGAATAATAGAAGCCTCACCACTGTGAGATCAAGTCTGTAAACCCGAGAATGTCTACTGAGTAGCTGGACCCCTAGACTGTGCCTCGGAACCTGGAAGGAGGGGTGGTCAGCACAAAAGTACTGGAACGCGAAGCAATCCAAAAATAGGATAATGGAACATACATATATATATATATACATATTAAGTGAAATCAATTTTTCATTAAAACAGCATGTATAAAACTGTTTCTGAAAAATACATGGGCACTTTATGAAAACATGTAACCTGTTTGTTCATTTCAAATCATGATCTGTGTTTTAATTCTGAGTTAGGTGGTATTCCCCTACAAGTCTGATATTCCACGGGCTATATGGAATCCGCCATTGACTCGGCGGGGAAGCCCCCAACCCAAGTGTGCCGCAAGGGTTGGAGTGTCTGAGTCTGATACGCCATAGGATATTTAAGTCAGTGCATAATAGTATACCCGGGTCGGCAAACCACGGTTTTAGGCAATGAGTCGCTTGAACTCAAGACCTCTTAGGCTAACCACCTAACATCTCTGTATGCCCATTTTTAACCTTTTCTGTACATGCAACATTCTGAATGTCTAAAATTATGAAAGTCTGAAATGTCTGTTAGTCTAAGTCTGATATGGCATTATTCTGAATTGGTATCGTTATACCAAGACATTGCAAGTCATGATTTTTCTGAGCCATAATGTATTAAGCAAGAACTTTCATTCAAAACATAGTTTAGACCACCAAAACATGTAACTGATGTAAAGGATTTCATATTCCGAAACATAAAGTTCAATTCATGCAGAAATTTCATCAGACACCTGGTGGTCAAATGTCTTTAGCAATTTCATGTATTCAAAATTGAAATACATTCATTCATATATGTATATAAGTTGTCAAATCGCTTTGGAGATGGTCAAAAGTCCAAAACAATGATGTTAAAACATCTTATACATAAATATATATACATAATTTAAAACCCCATTCTAAAACATGATTTTTCTATTCCCATGAGAATTTAGGAAAATCCGCGCATACCTTGTTTTCCATGAATTTTGGGTGTCTATCGAAGCCTACGTCGAGAGGATTCCAATTCTAAAATTTGTTTCGCGAACCCGCGGTTAAATCTTAAGTTGCTTGGGTTTTAATGTTGAAACCCTAGGGACACTTCTTGAGCAAATTTGAAGAATATAATAATATTTTGGCTCTTTAGGGATTTAATCTCGTGTTTAAGTTGATAGGAGAATGAGTATTTACGGAAATGCCATTAAAATCCGGATCGACCGAACATTTTGGCCGGGCGCGATCCAGCAGGCGGCTCGGGCTAATCTTGCACTGTCACTGGATTGAAATCCAAACAAGGCCTTAGGCTCAACCAAAAATTCTGAATTTTCTCCGAGACGTACTACAACTTTGCCCCATCGTAACGCAACAAAAAATTCAAAAATAAAGGTGAGGAAGGTCGATAAGTTGTATCCCGAAGGTTGCCAGCTAAGAATGAGTCTAAGTCATTTCAACCCTTAGAAGAATTTAAAACTTAAGTCTAAAGCTCATAAATTACAGTCTAACACATACATGACTTTTACGGGGTGTTACACTGTTTCTACTAAGATGTGTCATGATCTAAAATCTATATGTTTGTGGAATAATATGAAACGTGATTTGGCTGACTTTGTTTCCAAGTGTTTGAATTGCCAACAAGTTAAAGTAGAACATTCAAGGCTAGGTGGTACTTGCCAAGAGATAGCTTTGCCATTATAGAAGTGGGTTATGATCAACATGGGCTTCATCACGGGACTTCTGAGGTCTCGAAATTAGTATGATTCTATTTGGGTAATTGTTTATCAGCTAACGAAGTAAGCTCATTTTCTTCCTGTGAGGACCCACTATTTGGGAGATGATTATGCCAAGTTATACATTGAGGAGATAGTTCGTTTGCATGGAGCACCCGTATCCATCATATGTAACTAAGGTACTTAATTATTTTCACAGTTTTGGAGGACTTTTCAGAGGGGTTTAGGAACCCAAGTGAACCTGAGTACTGCATTCCACCCTCAAACTAACTGACAAACTGAGCGCACTTTCAGACCCTTGATGATACGTTGAGGTCTTCTGTAATTGACTTCAAAGGTAATTGGGCAGATCACTTTCCATTGATAGAGTTTGCTTACAATATTAGCTACCATTAAAGTATAAAGATGGCTCCTTTTGAAGCATTGTATGGTAGAAGATATAGGTCACCAATAGGGTGGTATAAATTGTGTGAGTTTGGGCCTGATCTTGTTCATCAGGAAATAGAGGATGTGAAAATCATTATGGAACAGCTTAAGACAGCTTAGAGTCGATAGAAGTCCTATGCCGATGTTAGAAGGAGGGATTTGGAATTTGAGGTCGGTGATTGGGTATTTCTAAAATTCTCCCCTATGAAGGGAGTCATGCGATTAAGGAAGAAAGGTAAGTTGAGTCCTCGCTATGTAGGGGCATATAAGATTTTGAAAAAAATAAGTGGGGTGGCATATGAGTTAGAGTTGCCTACAATTTTGGGTTATGTTCAATCGGTATTTCACATATCCATGTTAAAGAAATCTGCTGGAGTCCATTCATTAGTGTTTCCTTTAGAAGAGATCAAAGTGATAGACTCGTTGTCTTAAGAAGAAGAACCTATAGCAATCTTGGATTGCCAAGTTAGGAAATTGAGGAACAAGGAGATAACTTTGGTTAAAGTGTTGTGGAAAAATCAGAAAGTTGAAGCAGCAACTTGGGAATCTAAAGATCACATGAGAGATAGATACCCAGAATTATTTGATCCGGTGAATGCCGAAATAGAAGGTACAATATTTGTATTAATCATTTATGGCCTTAGTGTCCTTAAAATCTTGGTGATATTTGTTCCGCGCCATCATTAGGGGACAAATGATCCCCAAAGGGGGGATAATGTAGAACCTTACGAAAATCGTACATGTATTAGCTTCTAGTAGCATACTTATAGAGTAAAACTTACAAATTTCTTTAAGCTTCAAGTGGACTTAGTCTCTTTGTTAGCTCCCAATATTTAATGAATTATTTTGTGATCATCCCGACCTCTATTTCTAGAATATAAGTTATTATTTTTGGTTTTCTCTGCGTACCAGTACATTTGTATTACTCTCCCCCCACCTCCCAGGTTCGGAGGCTCAATCTAGAGATCTGGCTAATCAGTAGAGTATCCAGAGAGTAGTGATAAGTGCAGTTGTGAGCCTTCTTTGTTACAGTAATCATGTTATATTAGATTATGTTATTTCTTTTATTTTGTTCTGCTGAGGGACTTGTCCCAGTTTCTAGACAGTTGTCATTTCATTATGTAGTAGAGATTCCATAGATTGTTCTAGATGTTGTTTAGTTGATTTCGAATTTCATTCCTTATTGTTAAATTGAATTCATAGTATGACCATGTTTCCATATCAGATTGTATTTCCGCATCTTTTCTTGTTATTTGAATTTTGTGCATGGCAACCAGATAGAGTAGGATTTCCAGGCCTTCATGGTTCGGGATATCCGTCACGGCTAGGCCCTAGTTCGGGTCGTGACAGGAAGATACACAAATGAATCATACATTACCTCCGTGAAGTAGACATTACTATCAGAACCACTCCTCCAAAACATATAAGAGGTCATAAAGGAGTCAAACCACTTATAACACTGCCTGGGAGAGTGTTTTAAGCCATATTGAGACTTTGTTTAGCAAGCATACATAGTCCTTCTTTCCTGAGACTACAAAATCCTTTGGTTGCTGCACATAGATATCCTCCCCAAGTTCTCTATGTAAGAATGCAGTTTTGACATCCAACTGCTAAAGCTCAAGATCATGCATGGCTACAATACTAAGCAAGTCTCGAATTGAACTATTCTTTACAACTGGAGAAAACACATCTGTGAAGTCCACACCTGGAATATGACTATAACCTGACTATAACCTTTAGCAAATAGTCTTGCTTTGTACCTAGCATCTTCAACTCCCAATGTTCCTTCTTTCTTTTTAAATACCCACTTGCAAAGGACAACTTTCTTATCTTTAGGAAATCTCACCAAATCCCATGTTCCATTCTTATGAAGTGATTCCATGTCCTCCTACATAGCAATCATCCATTGGCCGAAATCATCACAACTAATTCCCTCTGGGTAAGAAGAAGGTTCTTCATCGGAATCAATACCTTCTGCTACATGCAATACATAAGCAACCAAATCAGCTTAGCCTACTTCTGAGGAGGTCTAATAACTTTTTCTTTAGAAGTAGAATATTATGGCATCACTGGTGGTGAAGAAGAAATAGTACCACTTTGTATCTCCGGGCTAGACTGAGAAGTAGGCACTGGACTATTCTCCAATTTACAATTCAACGTGTGTAAATAACTTTTGATAAATCATGTCACTGAGCTTCTCTATAGGTGAAACACTAGATTCATAGAGACACAACATCCTTGCTAATTATAACCTTTCTACTTTTTGGACACCAAAGTTTATAACCCTTAACACCATTCTTGTAACCTATAAATAACCACTTGACAGATGTAGGTTCCAAATTTCGATTATCAACATCAACATACGCAGGACATCCAATTATGCTCAAATAAGAATAACTATCAGGAGTAGCAGACCATACCTCTTGTGGAGTCTTTTTATCAATCATGACTAAGGAAGAGCGGTTAATAAGAAGACAAGTTGTGGAAGCAGCTTCAACCCAAAAAGACTTGGAAAACCAGTATTAGAGAGTATACTATGAACCTTCTCGATTATAGTACTATTAATTCGTTCAGCGAGCCCATTCTATTGCAAAGTATGGCGAACTATCAAGTGCCTCACAATTCGTTCTGACTTGCACAGATCAATAAATTTATTAGAACAAAATTCTAGACCATTATCAGTCTCCAGGTGTTTTACCTGCTTTCCTGTTAGCTTTTCAATCATAATCTTCCACTCCTTGAATGTAGGAAACACAACATTTTTTTTCTTCAAAAAGAACACCCAAAATTTTCTGGAATAGTTATCACTAAGAGTCAACAATTAATTAGCATCTTCTCTAGAACGTACTCTAGCAGGACCCCATAGATAAGAATGAATGTAATCACTTGTGCCGATAGTTAAGTGGATGCCTTTAGTGAATGTGCCTCTCTTCTGCTTTCTGAATATGCATTTCTCACAAATTCCAATTTTGTAATACTCTGCCCATTAATAAGTCTTCTCCTGCTTTGTTCAGCCAACCCGTTTTCACTCATATGCCCCAGATGCATATGCCTATGTTTTGAAACATCACTTTTTGATAGGGAGGAGGTAGAAACAACTGCATCACTTGTAATTGTAGAGCCCTGTAGGACTTACAAATTTTCATACTTTCTCTATTCCTTTATTACAACAAGATCACCTTTAGTAACCTTCAGGACTCCACCTTCACCGGTGTATCTATAACCGTTCGAATCAAGGGTACCCAAGGAAATAAGACTTCTTTTCATGTCTGGGACATACCACACATATCCAAGGGTCCTCACAACCAAATAAACATCTTGATCCTGATTGGTCCAATACTAGCTATCTTACAAGGTGTGTTATTTTCCATCAACATAGCACCATATGAAGTTTGCAAGATTAATTAAGAATCCAATCCTCACAGGGTTTGGAGTTACCATAAAAAAATACCAGGAGTTCTTCATCACTACCACCATCTTCAACAAAGCTGGATTCACTGGACTTTTCTAGTTGGTTTCTCTTTGGTTTTAGAGATTCTCTTTTCTATCTATTCTATAACTTCCAACACTTGGATTTGATATGACCCTTCTTCTTACAGAAATTACAGATTTTGTTTCTGTTTTTGTATTTTGACCTATTCCTATTATCACCCCAGAATACCTCTCACGGGTCCTTCCTTCTCGAATAATGAGACTATCTCCTTGAGTCTCCAACCTATTCGCCAGATGTTTCATATTCACCTTAGAGAATAATGCATCATAGACTTCATCAATCGTCAAGGTATCATGACTATATAAAATCATATCCCTGAAGATCACGCATGATGCAGGTAGAGAACGCAATAAAAACAACTCTAGATCGTCCTCATCATACTTAACGTCCATAATACCTAAATTGGAGAAGATTTATTTAAAGACAAATATGTGATCTTTAAAATACGAACCCTTGGACATATGATGGGAATAAAGTTTTTGTTTAAGATACAACTTACTTGTTAGGCTCTTTGTCATGCATAAAGATTTTAGTTTCAACCACAACGCAGCGGTTCTGGTCTCCTTCAAAATACCTATAGAATCTCATTGGATAAATGAAAGTGGATCTAAGATAGAGCCTTCCGATCCTTACGTTGTTTGTCCTCGTCCATCCACAATGAAGGCATCTTCTAAAACCCTAATAAAGCATCTTTCAAATTCATCTGCGCAAGCATAGCCTACATCTTAACCTTCCATAATAAAATATGGTGTTGCGATCCAACAACGGAATATCATACTTTATGGTTGCCATCCTCGAGAAAATAATTAAAAATGCTCTGATACCAGTTTATTATAATTCGGACAGAAAAGCAAACCATGAGTGAAAAGAAAAAATTAAGAATAACACATAACATTTACGTGAAAACCATAATGGGAAAAACCACGGGCAGAGGCAGAGGAAATTTCACTATATTGGAGAAAGAGTACAATGTGGAGAATACTCAATTTTCTGAATAATCAAAATAGACCCACTAATTGCACTTATATAATACATGTATAAAAATAAGTCCTAAGCCCAAAAACATAAAGGTCCATACCGCGGATCTTTCAGGACCGGCTAAACATAATTCGAGTCACAACTATAACAAAAATAGATTTAAGACACAACAAAGATGTAGCGTATACCTATATAAGGATGCTAAAAAGATATCATATGAAAGAAGATGCTTCCTTTTTTATACTGATCCCATCGATTGTCTTCGGTTGTTTTGCCTTTGACATCCCTCGAAGATCAATTCAGAGAGTGGAATGGTGTTAAGTTCTACAACATGAAGTGCAACATGAACATTCTATTAGGATTTGTGTAAGAACTATTTCTAATATTTGTCAGCATATAAGATACTTATATATGATCAACATATATAACATAAACTTTTTTCGTAATTAATATAGAATGTAAGTCCATGAATAGGTGAAAGAAAAAGAAAAATCAAATAATGTAAGTATGTTTCAATGCATTTTTAGTGCGGCTCACCTAAAATTGGCCCTAAACCAGCTAAATATTTTTTCGATTTCCAGTATCTTCGGTATCATCAATATCAATCTTATTAAGAAGAAAATGTTAAGACTTGTTATCCTGGAACTTGTTTAGAAATATTCTAATTAGAGGAACATATGATTTTGCCACTAGGTATTTGACCAAGTAAGGTTGTCCAGTTCCTATAAAACTTATCATTAAAATACCTTTAGAGGGGGGAGTGAAAATTGTTTTCCACAAAATGGGAAATGAAAACTGCTTTATATTCTATAGTCATAATAAAGTCCAACAAAATTTGTATTTGAGTTGGAGGTTCCTACATTAACGAGTAAAATGGTTACTAAAAAACATGACTTCATATTAGAATTGTCAATCCGAGCTGGGTAAGTCCATCCATGCTTTGGAATATGATGAAGGACTGATCCATTAAGATTATGGGCCAGAAAATAGCAAGCCCAACCCATCATTTTGTGGGTTCTGGGCCGCGACGTGTGAGCTGACTTTTAAAAATATTACTATAATTTAAAAATAAGGTGATGGTTGTGGACTATCAAGAGTAAAAGCAAGCAAATATTAAATAGTGATTCTTTAAAAATTTTAGGATTTTGCATTTTGATTATTTACAATATTTAAATTTTTGAAATTTGTAATATTATTAAATGATGGTTTAACTGGACTTCGAGTTAGGGTTCTACTGTAATCTTGATATTTTTAGTAATTTATTTTATTTTTATTTTTAATTACTTTTTATTTGATCCACAAACCAGTCCAATCCACTACTCAAGACTCATAGACCTGCGGGCTTATACGAACTATGCTAAAAAGTCCTTAAATGGGCTTAAAACTTTTTAGCATAATCTTATCAAGTTACAGGCTGAATTGGACTATCTTGACAGTAGGTTTAGCCCACGGTAAACCCTAAAACTCATTTCCAAAAATACCATGAGAATATTTCTATACTAAAACTCAAAAAATTTGAAGAAACCCATGGACCCAGTGGTGGAGGAAGACAAGAAGTTGAAAAAGAGAATAAAGAGTTTGAAGAAACATACAAACTAACCCAACAACACATCAAGTACATAGATGAATATGGAAAATCAAGAACAACAATTGCAGAAGAGAAAACATCACTCTCAAGATTGAATGAATTTGCTTCTTTTTGATGACAAGCTGAAACAAGTTAGCCTTTCGCACAATCTTAGAAATCTCAAATACATAAGGTAAATATATATATATATATATATATATATACTAGTTATCTAAATGAATTCATGGAAAAACACTAGTCTTATTATACGTACAAACTGGTAATCTTGAGGGTCAAGTCCGTGCTCATAGCTTGAAGGAGGGAATGGGAAATGCCTCATTCCTAAATTTCCTTGTCTCTGGCGAAGGATGGATTCTGTTATAAGTTATTTTTGGTTTTGATTTATCTGTCACTAACATTTGATACTCTTGTATGAATTCATTTTATTTCTAGCTAGGAGGATTAAAAGCACGAAACTTGACTAATTAATGTAAATCTACGATGCGAGATACTTATAATCCAGTTTTATTAATGTTTGCAATCAATTAATGTCATTGCACTAAAGGAAAAAAATAAAGACTAATGATTGAATTAAGACTCTTATATATAGTATCCTAACTTGACTCTACAATCTCAAAAACAAATTAGACTATAAGATGTAAAGCTAACATGTATCATAAGTAAACTATATCTTGTTAAACTAAAATATGACATATATTTTTCTCCTTTGTCGATCCATTACTTGTCCTCTTTATGAGTGAGATCCCAATAACTCATAGGTATAATATCTTTGATCTAAATGACAATGTTTATGAGATTCAATCCTCAAACCTTGAAGGCTGCTATTAAAATTTCCGGAATGCAGCAAAAGGCCTTAGGGGCAGTGGAGAAAATGGGGAAGAGGAGTGCTACGGATGCAATCCTATTACCATCCCATTCTATCCTAAAGTCAATGGAAAGGTAATACCATATACAACTAAGGCCAGAACTTGCAGGATAATCCTTATAGGATAAGCTAAGAGGTCGTTGAGTACAGAAGGACTAACCAATTGTGTTACAAGTGTGGCAAAAAGTGAACTCCTTTCCATTAGTACAGTTTAAGCAACTGAATTGCATCATTGGTGAAACTGGGTAGATGATAGAGAACAAGTAGGATGCGATAGATCCAATACATGAACCGTGAAATAACAAGAATTCCAAGAGATGTTTTTTTTGAGGGCCTTAGATTGTCTTTTCCATTATCATTGGGGACTCTTGATTTCCAGCCAAGCTATGGTCAAACAACCAATGAAGTGTGTGAAATCTATAGAAACAAGGGTCCAACAATATTTGAAAATTTATATCTTTGGCTCCTTGTTATCGTTTTGGCCTCGAAAAACCCTTACGTTAGCCTAAAATCTTTGTTAATTTCAAAAGGGAGAAAGACTAATCTACACAAGAGTGATGACCCTATAGGTTAAAAGGAAAGATTTATTTACAACTATTTGTTATACAACAACAACATACCCAGTGAATTCCGACAAACAAGGGGTCTGGGGACGGTAATCTGTACGCAATCTATACCACTACCTCAGATGAGGTAGAGCGGTTGTTTTCAAAAAACCCTCGACTATAACAGTATAACAAACAAAATAATATAAAAACACACACCAAATGTGGGATACCACATTGCTAGCTAATATAGGAAACAAGAGAACCAAAAGATCAGTTGTTGAAAGAATTGAAAAACATCCAAAGTTTGATTAGACTCTAAATCAAAAAAAACAAAGAAAAGAAGAAGAAAACACTGAATGCATAACCCCCAAAAAAGTAGAATAAACTAAAAGAAAATAAACTCATCTATAAATATCTATATGCACCTTAATACTCTCGTGCTCAAATTTTTCCAAAATTAATTTAGTAAACTTTGCACACAAACTGCAAAAAGAAACGAGTGTTCAAGAAATGCAACAAAAACAATCAATTCCCTCCAATTCTAGCCTCATTGATCATTTCACCATGCTCTACATTTGCTATGTCATGATCCACCCTTACTGTTGCAATCATTACTGTAGTAACACCTTAAAAAGTTTACCCTCTACATCGACACAAGAACCCCCACGACCATACTCAAACCACCCAACTCTATCTTTGGTTTCACCAATAGTAATAACAATCATCTTTTCCAAGGACTACACATCACTGCATATATTGAATTTGATATATTTGTCATTGCTTTGTCGATATCACAAGTGTCTTCTCAAATCTATGACCTTTGTGGAAAGATCCCTCATCTCCCTGATGTGGGGCTTCTCAGCTTGAATTTGAATTTAATCGGTCTCTAATTTGCATGTGGGATATATAGTGGGAAATTAAAATAAAGTTATTTAGATATTTTGGAGCCAATTTTGGGGGAGTCACACTAAATATACATTGACGCATATTGGACAGTTATCGTCCAACATAGAGCAGCATTCTATACATAAGCAAATTTATAGTACATTTTCTTTATATGCATACTGAACATACCTCGATCTAACATTATCTGTGCAGATCACATAGGAGATCACATGAGTCCCATCTTTCAAGACGTTCATTTGTGGCATAATTTTAGAATTCTATTTTTCAAAATAGAAATTCAAAGTGTGAGATAGTATTCTACTAATTATTAACTTTAGCTAGTAAAAATTCTCTTTGTTTTTATTTATTAAAATAAAATCTCCCTAAATTTCTTATGTAATTGGTTAAAGGTAGTTATGAATTAATTATAATAAATAAAGTACTCACGGCAAAATTCGTTGAATAAAACATGAGAACCATATACAAATAAAGTGCTCGCAGCAAAATTTATGGACTTACTATTCTACATTAAGGTAAGAGTGTAATTATGTTGACCATTTATAAATATCTTGCCAACGACCAATGATACAAATATATGTTATAATAAACCCTAATAGAATGACAGGTTATTGACTAAGGGGAGGCTAGTGAAGTTGAAGATACTTGTTGATAAACAAAATTGCTGTTTATGCAACTCAAATGTGGAGGAGACTGCACAACATTTATTTGTGGAATGCAACTCAAATGTGGAGGAGACTGCACAACATTTATTTGTGGAATACACCTGGGTCAATACAGTGCAAAATTCCTTTCTGGATTCACTGGGCATTGCGCTTCTGAGAGGCAATGTGAATCAAGTTTTAGCGTGAATTAGAGGGAAATGTTGGGCATCCATTCACGAATTAGAGGGTTGTTGCTGCTATATGGAGTGCATTGGTTTATCAACTTTGGAGGACGGGTAATTAGAAAATATTTAGAAGATAAACTATATATACTGAGACAGCTATACAACAGATAAAATAGGAGCTAGATCATAGATTAGAGTTCTCTTATATAGCCAAGAAATTGGGTAGATGCAGGGAAATAATGCAACGGTTACACATGTAATAGTTTTGGAATGAGGCTTTAGCATCTGCCTTGTAGAGGCATGGCTGACTAAAGGTCTCTTAGGATGTACAATTGATGACTTTTTGTTTGTCTATGGTAATGATTTACAATGTTACCACAAAAAAAAATGATATTTGTTCTTGCGCCTCAGTATTTGATCCTGAGTCACTCTCTATATTGCTTTTCAATTATGATATGAAAAGCAAAATTACAAAAGATAATAAGGGGAGCTGTATCGAAGATGTTAGATCTGTTCTTCCTGATGATATCATTTTCACTATCCATATAAAGTACATTCTATATCTTTGTTACACTTTAAATGTGTTTCAAAATCATGAAATGATATGATTTCAGAGGTTATATTTACAAAACCTCATTGTGATGATTCGAAAGTGTAATGAAATGAAAAACTTTTGTTACAAAATATATTGGCGGATTCAAATTTATACATTTAAACAATTTTAATCAATTTATCGTAGATAAACAATAATTTCATCTTAAAGAATTCCTAGGCGCTCATGTCTTATGCTCATATAATGGTTTGGTAATATTGAAGAAACCTAAGGCTTACAAGAAATTTCTATTGTGGAATCTATAATCTAGAAAATACTGCATTCTTGAGTGTCCATACATGAAGCCTCATGAACACATATTTTCTTGTGCTTATGGTATGTGCTATGATTCTATCACTGTTAAGCCATAAGAACAAGAAAATGTGTATTCTTAAGGTTTCATATATGGGCACTCAAGAATGTTGTGGTGTCCGGATGGTGGTGGATTCCACAAAATGAACTTCTTATAAGCCTCAGGTTTTTTCTGTAATACTAAGCCATCATATGAGCACATGATTTGAGCACCTATGACTTCTTTGAGCGGGAATCGTCGATTATCTATGATAACGTCATCGAGGTTGTTTAAATATAAAAAATCAAATTCGCCCGTATTTTTTTGTAACACTTTCTTTTCACATCCTATCTATTTGGATCGATCACAGTGGACTTTTGTTAAATTAATGTCGAAATCATAGCATTCCATGATTTTGAAACACTCTTAAAGTGTATCAAAGATGTAGTGTTTACCTTTTTTATGATGTTGAAAGAGATATCAGATGAAAAAACAGGTGTATCCTCTTGACAACGGCTTTCCTCGATTGTCTTTTGTGATTTCATTTTTGACATTATTATTTAAGACCGATAAAGAGAAAATGAATTCAGGTCAAATTTGACGGTGCAAGAACAAATGGGCATACTGCAATATATATTTATATTATCTGGAGTCATCCAAAATATTTAATTCTCTTATCTTAAGGTAGAAAAGTAAATCCACAATGAAAATTTAGTATGTTTTTCTTGTTTGTACTAAGAGGATAAAAAATGATCTTAAATAAATAATAAGTAGTTAATGAAGAGTTTGAAATTTCATATTTACAAACACACAATGCTTTTTAAATTACTGAATACAATAGGGTGGCGGGTTAATTGCTCTGGTTCTGGTTTAATATATGGACAATGTTTATTTGTTTTATTTATTTGATTTATCAATTTAAATAAAAATTATTTTATAAGTGAAAAATATAACTGTTATGACTACAAGTTTACTCTTATATAATAGTAGTTGAATTAGTGAAACTTGCTTGAAAGTAATCAAGAAAAAATATCAAACCAAACAAAATTTTATATTCAATTTGAATTACATTTTTCCAAATTGAACAATACACAATTAAATCAATACCCCAATTTTTTAAGAATCAAAATCATAATTTTTATAGTAGATTAAATACAATTAAAAGTTACTATGTTTAATTATTATCACTTCTAAATGGGAAATTTAATCTCAGTAACATTATGTGAATTTCTTCGCGAATACTTTATTTATTTTAGTAAAATCATAATTTCTTTAACGAAATCACAAAAGAAATTTATAAAAAAATTTCAAAAATTCTTTTTGAAAAAAGAATTTTAATAATTATAAATTTTCTGATATCCCAAATATTGCAGTATGTTACGATAATTGTTCACTATGCTTCCAAGCACTTTTAGTTTGGCTCACCCCGAATTGGTCCCAAATTGTTTTTTTTTTTTTGATTCTTCACTCGACGAAATTATGCCTAGTTCTCCTCAAAGAGACCGGTTTGAATTTTTGTTCCCCAAATACTCGATTTTGAATTTTAGTCCCCAAAGTGTATGGTGTTGATGATTTTTTTGTTCCTATTTTAACGTTTTCAAAAAGGATAGAATTTTTTGGTCTATTGTCCAGATTTATCCTCTTGAAATGTCATGAAAGTTTGTCTTATAAGTAATATATCTAAGTTCTAACTTTTGCCTATAAGGTAGAATTTATAGTTAATTAATCAAGTTCATTGTCTAAAAATATTTTAACCGTTTGTTTTATAGGTAAGAGTTAGAATGTGTAATATATCTAAGTTCTAACTTTTTCCCTGTTGGTCAATAATGTAATATCATTATCTTTAAATGACATGAATGCTTGTCTCATGGGAAAGAGTTAAAACATCTGCTTATGGGCAAAATTTTACATCCTACTTGTTCTCTATCATCTCCATAGTTTCACCAATGATGAAATGCGTTGCTTAAGCCTACACTGATGGCCAGGACTTCACTTCTCTCCACACTTGTATAAGTTGTAACACCATTGATTGGCCCTTGTGTAGTCAAAGACCTCTTGGCTCACCATGTGAGGATTACCCCTGTTAATGCTAGTGTGGAATTTGGATCCATGTTATTCCAAATGTAGAAGAGCAATGTGAGGAATTTAGAAATTTTGGGTTTGGAAAGTTTATTAGGAAATGAGGATGAATTTTAGATTTCTTCCTTTCATATGATCAAGTCAAAAAAATATCGAGTCTTGGAAAATCCAAATCTTATGGTAGCTAAAATAAATGCATTTTACTTCTGTTAGGTATCATGATATAAGAGTACAACAACAAATTTGCCTGCATTCCAAACTAGTTGTTCCAGCTATGTGTATCCTCTATATTTATTGTTCACAATTTGCATCTATTTCATCCTCGTACTGTGTAGACAAGGACTATAAGGTAGCAGTGATTTTAGGTGTGAAAGGTTTGTTCAAAATAGGGAAGATGTTAATTTGTCTTGTATTTTAGGTTTTTTTTTTCTAAAAACTTGTTGATACAATATAGACCTTGATAAAAATGGTTATGCTTGCCTGGAAGACTATTTAGACAGAATTGGCTTATCATTAACATAGTAGTGACATTCTAATTGACAAATCAGAAGTGTATAAACAGATCAGAGGAGAGGCTACTAATGTTCAGTGGAGAAGCCTTGTTTGTCATTTAGGTCTTTGCCTTATGGTTAACTCGTCATGGCAGACTAAGAACTGAGGATGTGCCCTTAAAGTATGGCATGCCAATCAATGGAGATTACGTCCTTTGTGGAAGTAAACCTGAAAGTTTGCCGCATTGAGTGTATATAGATGAACAAAGTCTGGGTGTACTAAACTGGTTGCAATGCTACAAAAGCATCTTAATATGCGATCAGGAGTGGAATTGGATCAAGCTTTGCAGCTGTTGTGCATGGAATCTGGGGGAAAGAAAATACTAGACTTTTCCGCAGAATAAGTAGGAACAAAAATGATACATGAGTTGAAGACAACTTTATCCATACGAGTTCGGAAACATTAAACATTTTACACATATTCTGTCTTTATATATTTATACGGGTGCTAGTATAGGTGATTTGTATGAGATTTTTGTTAAGTTAGATGAGCAACTAGGCTTTGTTGGTTCTGGCTTTGTAATTTCTTACTGGTGTTTAATAAATGAGTTTAATTTGATCTCTCTAAATCATTAGTCTATTAGTAATAAAACTATACTAAATCATTAGTCTCATTAGTCTTTTAGTTTAATTTATATCAGAAATGTCTCTACTGATGATCAACATATCATCCACATATAAACACACAATGACTTGGTAATTTGGAGTGTCTTTAATATAATCACATTGATCACATTTATTTTGGAACCACAAAACCCTCTGGCTATTTCACATAAATTTCTTCTTCCAATTCTCCATTTAGGAATTCGGTTTTCACATCCATTTGATAGATTTCAAGACCATATGCCACCACCAAGGCAATTAACATTTAAATCAATGTTATCCTTCTTTCTGACGAGTATATATGAAAGTAATGAAGGCCTTCTTGCTGTTTGAAGCCTCTTACTACAAGTGTTGACTTGCATTTGTCTATAGTGCCATCTTCTTTCATTTTCCTTTTGAAGATCCATTTAGAACCTAAAGGTTTATTTCCAGGAGGAAGATCAACAAAATTCCACGTATGGTTTCTTAAGATTGAATCAATCTCGTTATCGAGTACTTCTTTCCAAAAAGATGAATCTGAAGATGTCATCCCTTCTCTATTGTTTGAGGCTCATTTTTTAAGAGAAATGTTATAAATTTCAATCCAAATGAAGTTGATGTTGTTTTACATGTACTATGTTTAGGATTCTCATCATTATGTACATTGTCACATGGTTCATCTCGAAGTCGTTTAGACCCCACACTAGACTCTTCATCGCTAGTTTTAAATGGTAAATGTTTTCAAAGAATTCAATGTTATTTGATTCAATTACCATATTTTCATTAATATCCGAATATTCGGATTTATGAATCAAAAACCGACATGCTTTACTACTTTTAGCATATCCTATGTACACGCAGTCCACTGTTTTACGTCCTATCTTAACCCTTTTAGGCATAGGAACTTGGACCTTTGCTAGACACCCCCACAATTTGAAATATTTCAAGTTAGATTTTCTTCCTTTCCATTTTTTATAAGGAACTGATTGTGTCTTACTATGATGAACTCTATTGAGTATTCGGTTGTCTGTAAGGACAGCCTGCCCCCACAAGCTTTGCGGTAAACCTGAACTTATAAGTAAGACATTCATCATTTCCTTTAAAGTTTAGTTTTTTCTTTCCACAGTTCCATTAGATTGAGACGAATACAGTGATGTAGTTTGATGGACAATTCTATTCTCTGTACATATTTCAAAGAAGGAAAATCCATATTCTCTGCCCCTATCACTTCTTATATTTTTTATCTTTTTCTCTAACTGATTTTCAACTTTAGTTTTGTATTGCCTAAACGCATCTATTGCTTTATACTTACTATTTAGCAAGTAGACATAACAATATATAGTTCAATCTTCAATAAAAGTTATGAAATACTTTTTCCCACCACGTGATGGTGTTGACTTTCTATCACAAATGTCAGTGAGGATTAAGTCTAAGGGTTTGGAATTTCTTTCAACAGATTTATACGGATACTTAACATACTTTGATTCTACACAAGTTTGACATTTTGATTTATTGCACTCAAATTTTAGTAAAACTTCTAAGTTAATTAGTTTTTGTAATATTTTTTTAATTAACATTGCCTAATCAGTCGTGCCACAATGGTAAGACTCGAACAAGTAAGAGGAAATTGAACTTTTATTGATTCAACATTCATTACATTCATTTTGTATAGGCCCTCATTGTGGTAGTCTCTTCTTATATACACTTCTCCTTTACTAAGTATAATTTTTCCAAATACAAATATATATTTGAATCTATTTTTTTCTAGAAGTGAAACATAAATCAAGTTCTTCCGTAACTCCGAAACATACAAGACATTGTTAAGTGTCAACACTTTGCCGGAAGTCATCTTCAAGCGTACTTTTCATGTTCCTTCTACTTTTGCAGTAATAGAGTGTGCCATCAGTTTCTTTCTTCTACTTGAGCTGGAGTGAGCGTCGAAAACAACTCCTTATTAGCAAAAACATGGCGGGTGGAACTAGAATCTATCCACTATTCACAAGGATTTCCCACCAAGTTTCATTCGAAAAGCATAGCACACAGATCATCCGTTTCTTTCTTAGACTCAGCTAGATTTCCTTGTTCTTACTTCTTACTTTTCTTTGGGGCACGACAATCTGTAGACTTGTGGCCAATCTTGCCACAGCTGAAGCACTTTTCCATGAATTTTTTCTTGGGTTGATTGCTTTCATTTCCGGCTTTCTTTTGATTTTTAGAGTTATTTTGATCATATTCTATAATGATTGCTCCATTCATTATAGAATTGCCTCTTGAACTTCTTTCCGTAGACTTATTATCTTTTTCAATGCGTAGTCATGCAATCAGATCTTCGACTGGCATCTCCTTACATTTATGTTTCAAATAGTTCTTGAAGTTTTTCCACATAGATGGTAGCTTCTTTATTATTGCTGCTACTTGAAATGTTTCATTCACAATAAAACCTACAACAAAGGATATGTAAATACTAATAACATGTCTTAAATCGTTCAACAAATGTATTTGTTAAAATCACACCATCCGCAAAGAGATCATGGATGAATCACTTGTAGTTCCTGCACTTGAGAAACAATAGATTTGTTGTCTATCATTTTTTCTAGGAATCTTGCAGTGAAGAACTTTTTAGTTCCGGCATCCTCTGTCTTATACTTCTATTCTAGCACTCTCCATAACTCCTTTGTTGTCTTTGTTTCACTGTACACATTATAGAGATCATCTTCAAGACCACTCAAGATCAAGTTCCTGCAAAGGAAATCTAAGTGTTTTCAAGCATGTACAATCACAAATCGCTCTTTTTCTGAGGTTTCTTTGGGCACTTCCGCATCTTCCTCAAATATTAACCTTTAATGACAAAGAGTAGTGAGCTAGAAGAACATTTTTTTGCTACCACCTCTTCAAGTTAATACTCGCAAACTTTTCGAGTTTCTCCACCTGTGCCATTGCCGGTGGAGCATTCCATCAATTTCTTTGATCATTTTACTAAACTGAGGAAACATTCTTCTCCTCCCTAAAAAACAAAGCCATTTTTATAATTTTGAATCAATAAAAACATAGTCATACAAACACTCATTAATTCCCACTTTATTCAGATATGGACATTGGTGGCTCGTTTCCTCCGTTTTTGGCAGCGAATGTGAATTTATCGGTTATTTTTATAGGAGCCTCATTGGATTTTGTTAGGGACATTAGAGTTTCGGTGTTATTGAGCTTCGGTGATGTTATGAGCTGGTTATTTCCATTGGCTTTTGTAATACCCTGCACTCTTCCTATCTCTAATCCGTCCCTAAAATGTTAAAGATTACATAAAAAATGAATACCTTTTAGTTCGTATGTTATTTTCAAGATTTCTACTTTCAATTGTGTGGGAAATTGAATAAGCTTTCCATCGATACAAAATTCGCCCAAATCCAACACTCGAATGAGAAGTTAGAATATTTTTAAGTTGACAGTGTGACACCTGGACTCTCAGCACATCGCGAAGAAGGAAAAAATATCAATCGTCAATTCCAGTAGACCTCCATGATACTAGTGCATCGCAGAGTTGTCCATTTTCTCTTATGTCAAAATCCAGTAGTCCAATGCAATCTTACCGTGTCGTATTGGTGGCCAAAATGACAAAACTATAGGGCACCGCGATGGTGGCGCTTCGCGTTGCATGCCCAGTTCCCAATTCTCAATTTCCAGTGAGCCACCGCAATAGTGGCGCTTTTCGTTGGTCACCCAGTTTGAAAAAATGTCACATTTTCAGTAAGTTTTAAAAGTTTAAAAGGGGTATTTTGGTAAATCCTCAAGGCCACAATCCTTCCAAAACATAAGATTTAATGCATTCCAAGGAACTTTATGCTTATTTCATTTACTCTCTCTCAAAACAAAACCTTAGATCATCAAAATCTCCCTAAGAAATCCAAATTCCTTCATTATTTCTCCAATGAAACTCAAGGTTAAGGATTCCCAATACAATAACTCTAAGAATTCATCTTCAAAATCACAATAGGAATCCAAGATTCAAGCTTTTCATCTAAGATCATTATTTAAGGTATTTGGGTTCTTTAACAAGGATAATCCTTTCATCCTTGTGCTCAAAATTTATTTTAATTATAAAGTTACTGAATTTTATGTGATTTCCCATGAAATTGAAGTTAGGGTTTATACCCGTCATTGTTATTTGCAAGCTTATGATGCTTCAAATGATTTAGAAGTTGAATCACTTCATTATGTTCATATTTTCATACATAATGCAGAAATTTCCAGATTTTGAATGAATTTGTCAATGTTTACATTATCAAGCATGACCAATTTGATGTTTTAACATGAGATTTATGCATGGGGTATTATCCCAAGATTGAATAGTGTAGCTTCATGAAAGACGATGCATTAAACATTTTATGAGCAGATTAATTTCAGTTTTCAGAAAAAACTTTTGTCTTTTGATCATCGATTTATCTATGGAATCCACTTTACAGATTTTATATTATTTGAATTTACATATTTACTCATATAAAAGCATTTTTGGCTTCATAATGAACAGTTATACTCGTTGAAACTGGATTTCCAATAGAATGAGCATAAAGACTAAAAAGGGAGTAGTATTTAGCACCGAGCAGGAAGTGTGGGATTAGCCTGTCCTATCTTCCACAGAACTACGAGCCAACGTAGATACTATTTGAGATTATTCTCATTTCTATATGAATGATGAATTTAGCTTTTGATCAATCTCATGGAAAGTAAGTTATACGCCCAGGCAAGAGTATGACTCCCCTTCCGAACGTGAGGATTCCTCCTTAGGGGGACAAGAATGTTGGACTCCATGAGTGCTCACATGTTTTATGTCGGTTAAGAGAACCTCCTTGCTAGTAAAATTAAATAAACATTTTTGATTATTTTCCTACTAGTAAAGAAAAGCTTTGAAAGAATTCCCTTTAGATAAAGTATTTTTCCATGCAGAATGAGTTTTCAGATTTCACTTAGCCTATATGATTTGAGAATAGGACCGAAATACAGATTTTAGAACTATGTTTTATAACTCACAAGATTTATATTATATTCTTTACTATTCATGATTTATGATCTTCAGATATCAGATTACTCAAGCCTATGCGAGTCATTTACATTTAGCATGCATGATTTTATAAAATGTGATGATAATGTTTTACTTATGCATTCACCCCCATATACTCAGTACATCCTCAAAGTACTGAACCACATATACGTCTATGTACTACATTGTCTCATAATATAGGTACAAGTAGTGGTATGTACCGTCAGAATCATACAGTTGCAGATTCCAGCTAGCAAATGATGAGTCCTCTTACTTCAGCGACTTTAGTTAGATATTATTTATATACTTTACTTTCCTACTTCTATGTATTGAATAGTGGTAGTTGGGGTCGCAGCCTAGCAATATATAGTTAGTATTGTAGAGGCTTCATAGACGTCATTTAGAGTCAATTATGTAAATTCAGTCCCTCTTTTTAGACTTTATCAGAATGTAAAAGTTGTATCAGTATTAGTTTCATAGATTTCATCATTTTCAAGTTTCCGCATAGTAAACGCAGTCATTTTATACATATTTATTCAGTTGCTTATGAGTTATGCCAGTAGAATGGTTAGTTTGGGATCACTTGTGGTCCTAAGCATCGTGTGACGACTCGGAACCATTTTTGGGGCGTTACAGCTTTTTAGCCTTAATCGATTTGTCATTGTATGTGTTGTTCGACCATTTGCGCATTTCTGCTTACTTCCTTGTATAATATTAGTGCTTTGTAGTAAAGGATGTAATCTATCTATGTTGTAGTTGTTTTTGTAGCAATTGTGTTCTTGTATCTTTATAAAGCCCCATGTCATTGATGTTGTGCCTTTTTTTCTTGTATGGTGTATGGTTCTTATGTTGTATGCTCTTTTTTAGCATCTTTTCACGTCCTAGTGCTTGGAATTGATCACGATGAACTTTTTGTAATGTAATATTATCAAAAATCATTGCATCCCATGATTTTAAAACGAATTTAAAACATAACAATGATACATCGTATACCTTAATAAAGATGTTGAAAATGATATTATATGAAAAACAAGGTTATCCTTTTTGAGAAAACTCTCCATGATTATGTTTCATTTCTTTGCCTTTTTGAGAAAATACCTTATGACCAAACAAGGATTCCAGAATAAAGTGAATACATATTTCGGAATAAAGTTAATACAATTAATGGTGGGTCTTAACAACCATAAATTTGATTAGCAAGAACATGAAATAACTGTGAAAACGTGAAGAAAAAACTCAAAAACATCCCACAACACCTAATGCATTCATAAGTGCAGTTCTATGCTCTAAATTTCCCGCTATGTACGATCCAGAGAAGGGTCGGACCGCAAGCGTGTGTTGTAACTAGCCTCACTTTGCATTTGTTTAATAGTCTATTTCCATGACTTGAACTCAAGAGTCAATTTTGCAGCCTTACCTTGCATTTAATGCAAGAGTATTTCCACTACTTGAACTCAAGAGTCTACTTGTAGCCTTACCTTGCATTTCTTCAAGAGTCTATTTCCACGACATAAACTCGTGGCCTACTGATCACGTGACAAAACTTTACCAATTAGTCCAATGTTTCTCTTTGCATCAAATTGATTCATGAATATAGCAAATCAAGATTAGTTGCAGAAGAGAAAAGTTCACGACCAAAATTGAATGGTGTCAATCAAGATGTAATGAATTTGCTTCAATCACTTAGCCCCACAAATCCCTTCTATTGATTATGTTGAAAAAGTCGGTCTTTAGCATAGTCTTGGAAACCCCAGATCAAAAGGTGCCTAAATAAAAATCAACATTTTTAAATAAAGTAACATATGACCTTAAGTCTTGGGAAATATAAGCTATCCAAACGTGTATCTCCAAGAGAATACACATAGTATTTAAGATTTGAATTATAAGTGGTCCCAACAAATGGTTGGTATTTAGGATAATATAAACAAATATTGTTGGAGTCCGTTGCGTTTTGCACCCTAATGTGCGTTTCTTTTTTTTTAAAAAACTTACATTACTCCAATCTCTTTATTTCCTTACAAAATAGTAAAATCACTTTTTTAATCATTTTCATGAGGGCAAACTAGGAATAAAAATATTTTTTAAAAAAAATAGTTTTATTTAATTTTTAGTGTAGGAAGTTAGATGAAATAAATCCTTCCAGCCATTCACTTTTTCATCAATATCTAGATTAAACTCTCTAACCGTAAAGAAGGTGGTAATTCATATTTGAGATAATACATAAATATGACTCTAAACTTGATACCAAATTATAACTTTGACCTTAAACTTTGGCAGTGCACAAATATGACATTTGACTCTTCGAAACTACACAATATGAGCTTCGATACTACGTGGCAAAACGCATGTTCAACACGCAAAACTGGACGCGTCCAGCTTAAAATCTAAGGGCATAATACATAAATTTGACCTTAAACTTTGTCAGTGCACAAATATGACCTTTAACTATTCAAAACTGCACAAATATGACCTATCCCCAAGTCAGCCATTTTAACGATGTGGAACCGTGTGATTGAATTACCTTTCCACATAGGCACGAGTGAAACTCACTCATGGGGTTGCGAAATTAGAGGTCATATATATTCAGGTTTTGAATAGTTAAAGGTCCTATTTTTACACTATCAAAGTTTAAGGTCAAAGTTTTAATTTGTGGTCAAGTTTAGGGTTATATTAATGTATTATCTCTTCATATTTTTAAGATAAATTACAAACCGAGTAAATATCAATGGATGAAAATAAAAAAATTGTAAGATCGACTGAAGAAGGAGAAATTGAAAGGTAAAAATTTGGGATGATATGTTTCTTGCCCTGCTCTCCATATTTTTTATTTTTGTTTTTGTGTAACAACTTTTACATATTTTCTCTCCTCTTTTCTTTCATATGAAGAAGTGTATCAGTTTGCCTCACTATAACAAGAGTAATAAACTAGAAAAAAAGATTCTTATATATGTCGAAACATCAAACAGTTCAAATTCTTTTGTCTTGGATAAATAGATTACATTTAAGTTAGTATTAAAACGTTACTGCAGACACTAGAAAATTTGAATTTGTTTTTTATGTCCTTGTTATTATCTCTTATGATAGACATCAAGCTATTGAATTGATATTTCATCTTTGTTTCCACCAACTGAAGCTCAAAAGTTTGTCCATTCCTTTCTGTTTCGAGATATTGTAGGTGATGAATGTTTAGATAATGTAAGTTTTTGCATATTTTATGGTTTGAAATCATCTTTTCCTTTTGAGTATTTCAACCCATTACATTCTTTCCACTTAAAATGGAAAATGGAATCGCAAGATAGTCCAAAGATTTGCTTAAACCTAGAAATAGTTACTCTTCTTGCACTACCAGACTAATATAGGAGTAGAAGAATTCTAGTCTCTGATATGATATGCTTATAATATTTTAGGTTTGATTACTCTGTGCATGAAGATCGTTCAAATCAATTCTACCTAGCGACAAGAAAATTGTTTTGGAATATACACTGCTACCTGTTCCACTGATGTATAATACTGATAGGAGTAGGCATTCGACAAGCTAGGAGCATATTTCTGAGTCAGCTGTATAAGTTGTTAGTGGTTGTTAGACAATGATTAGTGAGTGGCAATGAGCTGGCAAATAGAGTGTTCTAAAAGAAAGGTAGTTACTAGATATTTTGTTGCCTATATAAGGTACAACAATCTGATTGTAACAAACAAGTTTTTGAAGAAGTTATAATTTTGATTCTTCCCCTCTTCTTAGCTCCATCAATGGAGTCTTAGCAAAGTATTTTCACATGGTATCAAAGCCACTATCTCCACACTAAGTGTGTGTTTTAGATTGCATTTCTCTATGTTTTCTGTGTTTTTTGAATCTCTGCCTTCAACTCCTTTTTTGCAATTTCGATCTATATTACAGTTGTATTCTATCAATCATGGCGCCTAAAATTGATCAAGTGATCCACTTTTCATTGGTGCATATGAGAGCTCCAGTGTTGTACTTGTTTTAATCAAGTTAACTGGTTTAGGTAATTATAGTTTATGGAGTCAATCGATGCATACTGCTCTCTTAGGGAAGAGGAAGTTTGGATTTGTCACTGGTGCCTACATCAAGGAATCATATAGAGAGGAACTTCATGAGCAGTTTGAAACATGTAATGCGTTTGTGCTTTCCTAGATAATTAACACTGTTAGTGAGAGTCTGTTATCTAGAATTGTTTATGCCATAGATGATTGTGCAGTTTGGGAGGATTTGAAGGAGAGGTATGACAAGGTGAATCGTATGCATATATACCAGTTGCATCGTGTAATTAATATGAACTCTCAAGGTACAAATTCAATCTCAGCCTATTTTACCAAATTGAAGAGTTTTTGGAGTGAGTATGATGTACTATTGCAAAATCCTAGTTGTGATTGCCCTACATATAGAGAATACAAAAATCACGGTTTGAATGATCACACTTAGAGTATTTTCAAGACAAGAAGAAGTTTGTAATCTGAAAATTTCTGTTTTTTATATCATAAACCTGTGGATGAAACCAGGTTTATATAGCCACTAGATGCCTTTTTGAAAAGGTGGCATTGGTTCATAATAGATGTGTGTGACTCTTCCTTAACATGCATGTCTATTCAGTTAAAACAATGCAGTATTTTTCTAAAACAGTGTTGCAGCAGTTCGTGAAGCAGTGTACAGTTCACGCGAAACAGTGCTACTGTTCACGCGAAACAGTGCTACTGTTCACGTAACAGTGCTACTGTTCACGGTTTCTTGCATGTATTAACATTTCCATTCACACCATTTCATTACTATGAACCCAACAATCCCCCACATGAATGGGAATGGCTATTTTTCGTAAAACGTTTACGGACAGTATGTGATCATCAAGCAAAGAGTGATTGCATCTGGATAAGTGGGTTTCCCTTTTAACTTTTCGTAGTGAACATGTATCGGATGCACTCGGTCAAATGGTAGATTTGATATCTTTGAACCGTCGAGATTTAATGTACACCTAGACAACACATGTCACACAACCAGCCTTTTACCATTTATGGTTCTTATGGTTTTGTTCTTTTCAGCCATGAACACATCCCGGTTTTCATGAGAGCTTAGAGAATAGGCCTTTACTCACATTCTATTTGAAGCGGCTTCCACTTCGCCATCACATAGGTGATTTCTAAATGTTTCAATCCTTTAGACTGAACTATTTGGTCAAATTTGCCAAATTTAGATAATCATTAAAAGACTTTTCACCTTGAGTCTTATCCTAGTTTACTATACATTGCCTACATCATGAGAATGGGTTGGGTAAATGACAATGTTGAACCTGTCAGACATAACTTTGTTTGATCTCCTTGAACCTAGCTCTTGGGATCTCCAGTCTGCTAGGTAGAGTTACCGCCATGCTGACTTGTCCTGGGTCTTAAACCCATTCCCTTGGATGTCCTTTCTACTCCTTCTCAAGATAAGCCTTTTGTAAGTGGATCCGACACATTATCCTTTGACTTTACATAGTCTATAGTGATAATTCCACTAGAGAATAGTTCTCTAACGGTATTATGTCTTCAACGTATGTGACGAGACTTACCATTGTACATCATGCTCCCTGCCCTACCTATTGCCGCTTGGCTATCAAAGTGTATACATACTGGTGCCACTGGCTTGGGCCAATAAGGAATATCTTCTAAGAAATTCTGGAGCCATTCTGCTTCTTCACCAGCTTTATCTAATGCGATAAATTCAGATTCCATTGTAGAGCGAGCGATACAAGTCTGTTTCAATGATTTCTAAGAAACTGCTCCTCCACCGATAGTAAATACATATCCACTTGTGGATTTTACTCCGTTCGATCTAGTGATAGAATTTACATCACTATATCCTTCAAGTACTGCGGGATATTTATTATAATACAAAGCATAGTCTTGAGTGTATTTAAGATAACCCAAAACTCTTTTCATTGCCATCTAGTGAGTTTTGTTGGGATTACTGGTGTACCGACTCAATTTACTGATAGTGCATGCTATGTCAGGTCGTGTACAGTTCATTATATACATTAAACATCCCAATACTCTTGCGTACTCCAATTGAGAATCACTTTCACCTTCATTTTTCCGAAGTGCAAAGTTCGCATCCAATGTAGTCTTGGCAATATCGAATTCCATATACTTGAACTTGTCAAGTACTTTTTCGATATAATGAGACTGTGACAGTGCTAACCCTTGTGGAGTTCGATGGATTCTTATACCTAAGATCACATCTGCAACTTCGAGGTCTTTCATATCAAACTTTCTCTCGAGCATTCGTTTGGTTGTATTTATGTCACAAATGTCTCTACTGATGATCAACATATCATCCACATATAGACATACAATGACCTGGTGATTTGGTGTGTCCTTAATATATACACATTTATCACATTCATTTATCTTGAATACGTTTGACAACATGGTTTGGTCTAACTTTGCATGTCATTGCTTAGGTGCTTGTTTTAGTCCATAAAGTAGTTGTTCCATGTAGATTTCTTCCTCCAATTCTCCATTTAGGAATGCGGTTTTTACATCCATTTGATGGATTTGAAGATCATATACTGCCGCCAAGGCAATTAACATTCGAATTGAGGTTATCCTTGTCACAAGCGAGTATGTATCAAAGTAATCAAGACCTTCTTTTTGATTGAAGCCTTTTACTACAAGTCTTGCCTTGTATTTGTCAATAGTACCATCCGTCTTCATTTTCCTTTTGAAGATCCATTTAGAACCTAAAGGTTTATTTCCTGGAGGAAGATCAACCAATTCCCACGTATGGTTACTTAAGATTCAATCAATATCACTATTGACTGCTTCTTTCCAAAAGGATGAGTCTGATGACGACATTGCTTCTTTAAACGTTCGAGGCTCATTTTCTAAGAGAAATGTTACAAAATTCGATCAAAATGAAGTTGACGTTCTTTGACGTGTACTACGTCTTGGATTTTCTTCATTATGTACATTCTCACTTGGTTCATCTTGGGGTCGTTTAGATCCTTCACTAGACTGTTCATGTCTAGTTTTATACGGATAAATGTTTTCAAAGAATGCAGCATTATCTGATTCAATTACCGTATTTTCATTTATATCCGAATGTTCGGATTTATGAACCAAAAATCGACATGCTTTACTGCTTTTATAATATCCTATGAACACGCAGTCCACCGGTTTAGGTCCTATCCTAACACTTTTAGGTATAGGAACTTGAACCTTCTCTAGACACCCCCACACTTTGAAATATTTCAAGTTGGGTTTCCTTCCTTTCCATTTTTCGTAAAGAATTGATTGTGTCTTACTATGGGGAACTCTATTGAGTATACGATTGGCCGTAAGGATAGCCTCCCCCCACAAGTTTTGCGGTAAACCAGAACTTATTAGTAAGGCATTCATCATTTCCTTCAAAGTTCGGTTTTTCCTTTCCGCAATTCCATTAGATTGAGGTGAATACGGGGTCGTAGTTTGATGGATTATTCTATTCTCTACACATAATTGTGCAAAGGGAGATTCATATTCTCCGCCTCTGTCACTTCTTGTCATTTTGATTATTTTGTCTAACTGATCTTCAAATTCAGTTTTATATTGCCTAAACGCATCTATTGCTTCATCCTTACTATTTAGCAAGTAGACATAACAATATCTAGTGCAATCGTCAATAAAAGTTATGAAATACTTTTTTCCACCACGTGATGGTGTTGACTTCATATCATAAATGTCAGTGTGTATTAAGTCTAAGGGATTGGAATTCCTTTCAACAGACTTATAAGGATGCTTAGCATACTTTGATTCTACACACGTTTGACACTTAGATTTATTGCACTCAAAATTTGGCAAAACTTCTAAGTTAATCAGTCTTCGTAATGTTTGGTAATTAACATGGCCTAAACGTTCATGCCATAAATTATAACACTCAAGCAAGTATGAAGAATTTGAATGTTTATTTATTTCAACATTCATTACATTCATCTTATAAAGGCCTTCCTCGAGATAGCCTTTTCCTACAAACATTTCTCCTTTCCTAACTAGTATTTTTCCAAAAACGGTTACACATTTGAAACCGTTTTTATCTAGCAGTGAAATAGAAATTAAGTTCCTACGCAACTCCGGAGCATATAACACATTATTCAGTGTCATAACCTTTTTGGATGTCATCTTTAGGCAAACTTTTCCTATTCCCTCCACCTTAGCAGTCGCGGAGTTGGCCATGAGAATTGTTTCTTCCGCTTGAGCCAGATCATATGTCGAGAACAACTCTTTGCTTACGCAGACATGGCGTGTGGCCCCTAAATCCATACACCAAGCGTGTGGATTGCCGACCATGTGCATTCCGTGAACATAGCACACAGGTCGTCATAATCCTTGTTGGACTCAATCAGATTTGCTTGGTCCTTTTTCTTCCCTTTTTTCGGAGCTCGACAGTCTGTTGATTTGTGGACAACTTTGCCACAGTTGAAGCACTTTCCCTTAAACTTTTTCTTGGGATGATTGCTTCCATGTTCAACATTCTTTCTTTTCTTCGAGTTGTTTTGGCCATCTTCTACAATATGTGCTCCATTTATTGTAGAGTTTCCCTTTGACCTTCTTTCGACAGCTTTATTGTCTTCTTCAATACGAAGTCGGACAATAAGATCTTTAACGGTCATCTCCTTGCGCTTATGCTTTAAGTAGTTTTTGAAGTCTTTCCACAAAGGTGGTAGCTTCTCAACTATTGCTGCTACTTGAAAAGCATCATTCACAATTAAACCTACAAAACAGTTTATGTGAGTATTATGAACATTTTTAATTTGTTCAACTAAGGTATTTTTCAAAATTATACCTTCTGCTAGGAGATGATGACTTGCAACTCCTATACTTGAGAGACAACAGATTTGCTATCAATCATTTTGAAGTCCAGGAATCGTGCAACAAGGAATTTCTTAATTCCCGCATCTTCCATTTTATATTTCCGTTCAACTGCCTCCCACAGTTCTTTTGATGTCTTGGTTCCACTATAGACATTATAGAGGTCATCTTGGAGACCACTCAGAATATAGTTACTGCAAAGGAAATCTGAATGTTTCCAAGCTTCTACAGTGACGAAGCGATCCTTGTCCGAGGTTCCCTCGAGTACCTCGGGAGCATCTTTGCTAGTGAACCTTTGTAGACATAACGTGGTGAGGTAAAAGAACATCTTTTGTTGACACCGCTTGATGTCGATGCCTGAAAATTTTCTGGGCTTCTCCGTCGGGGCCATCGTTGGCGGAGCATTTGTGAGACTTGTTGTCCCATCCATCATTTGACTTTCAGTTGTCATTTTTCCTGTCACCACAAGACAGAAAAAATATTATTTTTCAGAATACTATTAATAAAGTTAAATAACTTTATAACTTTTCCTTCTTGTTTCTAATTAAGGATGAAGTTTTTATAACTTCAAATCGTCAATTGAGTGAACTTCAACTTTTGATGAAGATTTTATGTCTTCTAATCACAAGTTAAATTCAAACGGAGTATAAAGCATAAGCTTTAAGCTCCAAAAACATGTTATACAAATTCTGTAGGATTATTTCCTTAAGATTGTTATTTCCGACAATACGGGTACGTAGAATCTGTATAATAGAATAACAACTTCAACACTAGTTCAAGTACAAAACAAGAACACTTATGAAGTTATGTAACACCCTCAACACAACATCGAAAAAGATCTTTCAAAGAAGTGTGTTTTTCAGAAAATTAGATGAAAACGGAAAAGTTGTTAAGGCCAAGTCGTCCGAATTCACAGACTTTCCTTAAGAAAATAATTCCCCTCACTGTACCCTAGGTTGTGGAATTTTCCTCCCAGGATAAAATGGTCTTGAATCTGACTATAGCGGTACCTCAAATAGGCAGATTCTTCGAACACAATCATGGTTTGAATGATCACACTTAGAGAATTTTCAAGACAAGAAGAAGTTTGTAATCTGAAAATATCTGTTTTTTTATATCATAAACCTGTGGATGAAACCAAGTTTATATAGCCACTAGATGCCTTTTTGAAAAGGTGACATTGGTTCATAATAGAGGTGTGTGACTCTTCCTGAACATGCATGTCTATTCAGTTAAAACAATGCAGTATTTTTCTGAAACAGTGTTGCAGCAGTTCGTGAAGCAGTGTACTGTTCACGCAAAACAGTGCTACTGTTCACGTGAAATAGTGCTACTGTTCTCGTAACAGTGCTACTGTTCACGGGTTCCTGCATGTATTAATATTTCCATTCACACCCTTTCATTACTTTGAACCCAACAGTAACAACATTGTAAACACTGGTCACAGGTCTATTTCTCAGCCTTCAACAGTGGTAGCTAGACAAGTTAATGCTGATAGTTCTAGTCATGAAGTGACTCACACACCAAAGGATAAGCCTCACACATTCACTGAGAAAGAATACACTAAGATTATGACTATGTTGAACAATGACACAACTGATATAAAACAAGTCAATACGACAGGTATTACTACTTGTTTCTTGTTCAAAGCATGTTCTAATAGTTGGATTGTAGAATCAGGTGCTACACATGATGTGTCTGCACCTAGACACTTGTTCAAATGAGGTACCAGATTAGACTCCAAGCATGTGGATAAGTTGCACTTTCCAACAGGTGATGAAGTAACAATCTCACACATGGGAGAAGCTCACATTTTTGTAGATGATGTGATCAAAGATGTTCTACATGTTCCAGACTTCAAACTCAATTTGTTGTCCGTTTTCAAGATACCCAATGAAATTTCATGTTTTGTTTATTTTTATCCCGATTTGTGTATCTTTCAGGACCTCTTCAATGGCAAGGTGAAGGGGATTGGTAGGCAATAGGGTGGACTATATATATATTGCAGAAGTCTCCAATTCCAGTTGCTTCTTATGGCACCAAATACTTGGACACCCTGCTGCTCAAGTTCTTAAGTGTTTAGACATTATGAAGAATCATAGTATTGCAGACATGTTGAATAAATGCTCTATGTGTCCACTAGCTAATCAGAAAAGATTGTCATTCCCTTTAAATACTACTAGATGCTCTACATATTTTGAACTTGTACAAATGGATTTGTGGGATCCATATAAAACTTCTACTTTTGACAACAAGTATTACTTCTTGACTATGGCAGATGACCATAGTAGACACACTTGGGTACACCTGTTGTAGTTAAAGTCTAAGGTCATAGTGGCCATTAAGACATTTATTTGCATGATTAAAACTCAGTTTGGCATAATGGTAAAAACAATTAGATCTAATAATGGCACTGAAATGGCACTGAATTTATCAACTCTCAATGTAAGAAATTTTTCCAGTCCCTGGGCATACTACATTAGATCAGCTGTCCTCACACTCCTCAACAAAATGGAGTTGTGGAGAGGAAGCATGAACACATATTAAACATAGATAGAGCCCTCAAGTTTTAGTCTCACTTGCCCATTATGTATTGGGGACTATGTGTAAAGGCTGCAGTATATCTAATGAATAGGTTACCATCTTCTATACTAAGTTGTAAGAGCCCATTTAAGTTGATGTTTTCTAAGGATCCTAAGTTGTCACATCTCAGGGTATTTGGATACTTGTGCTATGTCACTATCCTTCCAAGAGGTGATAAGTTTACAAAAAGGGCCAAACGTGCAGTCTTAGTGGAATATTCAGAATCTTAGAAGGGGTATTTACTGCTTGATATCACCTCAAAGAAACTTTTAGTCAGTAGAGATGTTGTGTTTTATGAAGATACATTTCTTTTTGCTTCCTCACCAGCACCAAATACATAAGATTCCTCATCTGGAGAAAATATTACTGAATTTTTGATTCCTATAGATTAAGAAACATTTCATGAAACAAATACTGAGAGTGTTACTGAAGGAGCTCCAACTGAGGAAGATGGAATTTCTGATACTGATATTCCTGGTACAGCTTCACCTGGCACCACTCATGAAGAAACATGCAAAGATAATTCTTCCCTGCCTCAACCCTTTTATAGTAGACCTACGCGAACAAGTAAACCACCAGTGTGGATGCATAATTATGTTGATACTTCTCAAAATTAGAGATGCAAACATCCATTAGCCAACAACTTGTCTTATAAAAATCTGTCCTACTTATCAAGGCTATTTATCCAAATTCTCCTCTTTAACTAAGCCTCAGCACTATAAAAAGGCTGTAATAGATAAAAGGTGGTGGAAGCTATAAAATTAGAGTTTCAAACCTTATAAGCTAACAACACATGGTTCATTGTTGGTCTACCTAAAGGGAAGAATATTGTTAGTTCAAAATGTATATACAATATCAAATATCTTGCAAATGGTGAAGTGGATAGGTTTAAAGAAAGGTTAGTGGCCAAAGGATATAGCCAGCAAGAAGGGTTGGGATATCATGAAACCTTCTCACCAGTAGCTAAGATGGTTATAGTCAGATGTGTGATTGTACTAGCTGCATCTAAAGGTTGGAATCTTCATCAAATGGATGTGCATAATGCATTCCTCCAAGAGGATCTTGAGGAGGAAGTTTACATTGAAATGCCAGAAGGATTTAGAAGATAGGGTGAGCACAAGGTGTGTAAGTTGATCAAATCCTTGTATGGTCTTATGCCAACCTCCAGACAGTGGAATTTTACGCTTACTCGTGCCTTACTTGATGCTGGTTTTACCCAAAGTGCACATGATTATTCACTATTCAGCCTACATCAAGGTAATGATATTGTTATAGTTCTTGTTTATGTTGATGATTTACTAATCACTGGATGTAGTGCCTCCTTGATCAATGCTACCAAAATCAAGTTACATCAGTAGTTTAAGAGGAAAGACATGGGGGATCTCAAGTATTTTTTAAGTATTGAAGTGTTAAGATCAAAATCAGGGATCATTCTGAACCAAAGGAAGTATATTCTAGAGTTCATTGCTGAAACTGGCCTTAGTGGTGCAAAGCCTGCTATTATCCGTTAGAGTTTAATGTCGGGCTCACCTCTATTGAGTATGATCATGCAACAGGTGCACAAGGTGATGAACTGTTGTCTGATATTTCCTCTTACCAAAGACTTGTTGGGAAGCTTATGTATGCCACTATTACAAGGCCAGACATTAACTTTGCTGTCGAGACTCTCAGTCAATTCATGCAACATCCCAAGAAGTCTCACTGGGAAGAAGCTACTAGGGTAGTCAGGTACCTAAAATATTTTGTTCGCCAAGGTGTCTGGTTAAAGGATAAACCTGCTAATACTTTGACTATCAGGTGTTACTCTGATTGGGCTACCTGTCCAAAAACCAAAACATCAGTTACCGGCTATGCTATCACTTTGGTGAATCACTCATATCATGGAAGTCCAAGAAACAACACATTGTTTCTAGGAGTTCTGCTGAACTCACTTGGCTGGTTGGATTTTTTCAGGAACTTAAGGTCCCTATCAACCTCCCCATTTTAGTTTATAGTGACAGTAATTTAACCATTCAACTGGCCAACAACCCTGTGTTCCATGAGAAAACCAAATACATTGAAATTGACTGTCATTTCATTTGGGACAAAATCAAGGATGGATTGATTAAGGCTCTACATGTTCACTTTACAGATCAACTTGCTGATCTACTTGCCAAGGTCCTAAGTCTTGCTCAACATGCCCACTTACTTAGAAAGCTTGGAGTGTTGAATGTTCTGCACCCTCTAACTTAAGGTAGAGTGTTTTGGAACATACACGACGACCTGTTCCACTGATGTGTAATACTGATAGGAGTAGGCATTCGACTAGCTGAAGCATATTTCTGAGTCAGTTGTATAAGTTGCTAGAGGTTGTTAGACAATGATTACTGAGTGGCAATGAGCTGTCAAATAGAGTGTTCTAGAAGAAAGGTAGTTATTAGATATTTTGTTGCCTATATAAGGCACTACAATCTGATTGTAACAAACAAGTTTTTAAAGCAGTTATAATTTTGATTCTTCTCCTCTTTTTAGCTCCATCAATGGAGTCTTAGCTTTGGAGCCAGGTTATGAAGGCATCAGACCAAAGATTTTTGCTCCAGAAGAGGGTCCTACTGATTTTGTTGTTCAGGTAACACATAGAATTTATTCTAAGTTTCAACCTGAATGGTCCCTTAAGTTCTGTAGTAGATCTATTTCATCGTTGTATTGTGCTACCCTGATCACATGTGATTAAGTGATCAGTAATCACTACAAGATTAACGGTTCATGTGTTTCCCTGTGAGCAAGTTATAGAAAGTACTCGCATCGGATCTTTCTCCAAACTTTGACAAGTATTGTCAGAATCAGTTTTAAGTTATATCTCAGTTGTAGTTCTGTCTGCTAAATCAGACACTCCCTCAAATGCGTGTTTTGCAGGGAGAGGAAAGTCATGGAATATCTAGTTTAGTTAACTAGTTTGGGATTGAATCACCTGTCCAAACATTCAGCATGGCTATTACAGAACATATTGCTGCTAAACTACTGAAATAATATGAGATTCTTCTGCTCGAGCTGAATTGATATTAAATCTTTCAAGAAGTTTCGGATGTTTAAGTTGGAGCTCTTTAGTCATTGAAATGTATTATATATATTGTACTTTCATGTATTATATATATATTGTACTTCCAAGTGACTTCAAGAGTAAGTTTCACGTGCATTTGCATTTGTACACAACAATTTCTAGAAGAAAAAGCATATGATTATGAAGTTACCATTTTCATTTATGATTGTGGATATTTTAGTACTTAAATCAGCTGTATCCGTCAATAAGATTTGTTTAATTGTGGTAGCTAGTTGTTTTTTTTTTTTATGGAGATCTCTCTCTAAATATAAAATCATTATTATTGTTATTCATGTTTTGTCCTCATTAAAAAATTGTTATAAGAGTGGTTTTACTGTTTTGTAAAGAAATAAAGAGATTAGGGTGCAAATTATAGCAAAAACAAAGGATAGGGTTTAAGTTAAAAAAGAGAGCAGACATTAAGAAGCGAAATGAAATGAACTAAATTTTGTTGTAAATTTTGGGGCACAAATGCTTATAATTTTTGAGAAAACACATGAAATTAAACTATCATTAACCATTTCCAATTAACTTGTTTCATGATCCATATGTCCAATTTTTTAAAATGACTGTCACCTCCATATGCACTAATGCTACCTATCAGAGTAGACAAATGAAACAAGTGTGCATCTATAACAATCAAAATTAGTGTCAGAAATTCCTTCAATTCGTCCGACTTCACATCAAGTATATGTTTGTGGAATTTTTACGTACATAATGATCAAGTTTTTTATTCAGAAACCAATAACCTTCAATGCTAATTCCCTGACTGCAAACACGTGAACTTGATTTAGGCAGTAGTTCGCAACCAAGGAGATCTTATTGTGATACCGGGGGGTAGGTTTTAGTTTCTTATTTGTCCAAGAAACCCTACTCACAGAGTACACAACATAAAACAAGTAATATATCAATACACAATTTTGTTATCATTGTCGGAAGAATCATAACATAACACACAAGCATGAGGAAATGTGTAGTCATGAGGTTTCATGTATGGGCACTCAAGAATGTGTTTTGTCTAGATGATGTATTCAACCGAACAAACTTCTTATAAGCCTTAGGTTTCTTCAATAGTGCGAAACCATTATTTGAGCCTAAAAATTTTGTTCTTTGGAATCCTAGCAGAGGAAATTGTTGTTTTTCTCTAATAATAATAAGATTGTCCACATATGTAAATTCGAACTCACAAGTGCATCTCAGTAACAAGAGTTTTTACATCCTAGAGCTGTGGATTGATCACAATGAACTTTCATGAATGTAATGTTGGAAATTATAGCGTTCCACGATTTAAAAATTGTTAGGATCGAAATAATTAGGTGTCCTGCGGAATCTAGCAAAGCAAACCGCAAAAGACGCCACATTAGAAGATAAATGAGACATACACCAAAATAGATATTAGAATTTAAGGTGGTTCGGTCAATCGACCTACATCCATAAAAGGAAATAAGCAATCAACTATATAAAAGAGAGCACAAACTGTCAAGAGAGACAACCTCACAAAATTCACTCAGAATAGAAAAGAGGTTCACACAAGTGATCCCACAACACTTGTGTCTCACAAAGTCTCCCCCCAAATGAAACTCTAAAACCCCCAGGACTACATTGTGGATGCTACAAAACTATAAGAAAGGGAGCCTCTATTTATAGAGTCTATCACCTTTTCCTACAAGAATAAAGATTAGCCAAATATGAAGAATATGTTTTACTTTTCCTAAAATGAAAACCCAATTTGTGTAAGAAAGTCAGGACAAACACCAACAATTCTCTCCCTTGGCTTGAATTTCTGATAAAATAAATTTGCTCCACCTTCTTCATGTAGTATTCAAGAAGTTCAATCTCCATCTCCAAAATCTCCTTCATTAAATCTTACCTCTACATAGAGTAACACTAATAAAATTTCTCAAACAAAAATCTTCATTATCGTCAAATAGGTTGCAACTAGAATCGAATCTACCAAGATGACCCCCCGATTCTAATCTCACTCTGATACCACTTGTTAGGATCAAAATAATTAGGTGTCACGCAAAAGCTAGCAAAGAAAACCTCGAAAAACGTCATATAAGAAGATAAATGAGAACTACACAAAAAGAGAAATAAGAACTTAATGTGGTTTGGTCAATCGACCTACATCCACAAAAGAATATGAGCAATTCACTATAAAAGGAGAGCACAAACTATCAAGAGAGATAACCTCACAAAATTCACTCAGAATAGAAAAGAGGTGCACACAAGTGATACTGGAATACTTGTGTCTCACAAACTCTCCCCCCAAACAAAACTCTAAAACCCCTAGGACTACATTGTGGATAATACAAAACTAGAAGAAAGGGGTATTTATTTATAAAGACTATAACCTTTTCCTACAAGAATACGTATTAGCCAAATATGGATAATATATTTTTCTTTTCCTAAAAGGAAAACACAATTATGGTACCTAAAGGAAAACCCAATTATGGTAAGAAAGTTAAGAGAAACACTAACAATTAATCACGAATAATAACCACACGCGAGATTTACGTAGAAACCCCTACGGAAAAAAAACCACTGGCAGAGGCAGAGGAGTTTTCACTATAATAGAGAAAGAGTACAACATGGACAAGATTAAATTTTCTGAATAATAAAAATATACCCACTAATAGGACTCATATAATGTGTGCATATAAATAAGTCCTAGGCCCAAAAAATAAAGGTCCATACCGTGGGACATTCAGGGCCAGCTCAACATAATTCCAGTCATAACTCTAACAATCTCCACCTTGATAAGAATTCTAATTCAGAACTCAAATCCATTCAAAGATAAAATCTCCACCTCATCCACAAAAGCCCCTAAGGGCACATCTCAACAGCTAATACAAACCAAGTCCAAGCAATGATCAAACTTGGCACTTAATAGTATCTTGGTCAACATATCAGCAGGATTATCACAGGTACTAACCCTGCTTACCACAATATCACTATGAGCAATAATTTCATATATAAAATGATTTCAAACATCGATGTGCTTGGTCCTCTCATTAAATATTTGATCTTTCATAAGGAAGATAGCACTCTAATTGTCGCAAAAGACCGTAATAATCTATAAGTCTTTGCTAACTTCACTAGATAGACCCTTCAACCAAATAGCTTCCTTGAATGCCTTGGTAATAGCCATGTACTCTTCCTTATTAGTTGATAAAGAAACTGTAGACTATAATGTAGTTTTCCAACTAATAGCACAACCACCAATGCTGAAAACATAGTTTGTAATGGATCTCCTTTTATCATGATCTCCGTCAAAATCAGAATCAACATACCTAATTACTCCATCTCTGTTTCTCCCAAACTACAAACAAATATCAGCAGATCTAGGCAAGTCTCTGAAAATCCACTAAACTGCTTCCCAATGTTATTTTCTATGATTTTCCACATATCTACTAACTACACTGGCAACATAAGACAAATCTGGTCGTGAACACACTATCGGATACATAAGACACCCGATGGTACTAGAGTATGGAACTCAAGACATATAACCATGCTCATCATCTATTTTTAAAGATAAAGTGGTTGAGAGTTTGAAGTGAGCTGCCAATGGAGTACTTATAGGTTTGGCATTTTGCATATTGAACCAGCAAAGCACTTTCTCAATATACCTTTTCTGACTCAAGTATAACTTACACTTTTCTCTATCCAACATAATTTCTATACAAAGGATCTTCTTTGCTGCGCCTAGATCCTTCATCTCAAACTCCTTACTGAGATGGGATTTGACTTTTATTATCTCGCTCATATCCTTTACTACAATCAACATATCATCAACATATAAGAGAAGTGTAAAATTGTGTGAAAATACATGTGTTAGCTTCTAGTAGCATTCATATAGAGTAAAACTCAAAAATTTCTCTAAGTTTCAAAGGGACTTAGTCTCTTTTTTAGCTCCCAATCTTTGATGAATTATTTCGCGATCTTTCCAACCTCTGTTTCTTGATTTTCTTGTTGATAAGCAATGGGAAAATTAAATAGTTCGTCTTGGTGCATTTTAGGGGCATAACAAACTTGTTTGAATGCCTTTGAAATGCTCCAGCATTCCGGGTGCATTTCAGACCATAATTTCAAGGTAAATTTCAAATGTCGTAACATTTTGTTTATAATGAACTGGGAGAGATTCTCTATATAAAATGAGAGATATTTGAGTATTCTTGCCAATGAAACTAATTTCATTCAAATCCAACATTAGAATAAAAAGCTATGCAAAATTTACTTCAGCACATCAGCCTATCAACTGAGGGACAGCTGTGACTTTCTTTGTTTTCTTAGGGGTATTTAGTATTTTCCCCCACCCTTATTTATCCATGAACATTTTATTAAGCCCTGTAATACTTCGTTAAGTTCTCTCCTAGTGTGAAACTTAGAGCGTGTTTGGCAAAGCATAAATTTGGTCCTTAAAGATTCAGAGATGTCTTTCCAAATGTGAAATATTATGAACCATGTAGAATTTACCTAATATCAACTTTTTTCATGTAGATCATTGAATAAGATTTCTATCAATACTAAATGTGTCTAAATCCGATACTCTAGTGAAGAGTTAGAGCCATTTTAGTGAGACAGTGTGCCACCTGACAATTTAGCGCATCGCGGAGCCAGCCAAAATGGCAATTGTCAAATTCCAGTAAGCCTTTACGATTCCACCATGTTGCGGTGTAGTTCAACTTTGCAACCAAGGTGGAAAAGCTATTTCCCCTGTGTCGCGTTGTCATGCAATTTCCCAATTGTCCAATTTCCAGTTGGCAGATGTGATTATGGCGCATTGCGCCAGTATGAAAATTGGGATTTATTTTCTAATTTTGGATTTCAATTCTAAGGTATTTCAGGTCTTTTCCCACTCTTTCTCAGCCTGATTTCCCATTTTCAACATCAAACTAGGGTTTTACAAAAACCAAAAGACTTACTTCTTCTTTAAGAAAGCTCAAGTATCCTTTTCTAAATCTCTAAGATCTTATGTTTATGAGTTTTTAATAATTCAAGTGAGTTGAAATTGATGTTCCTTCTATGATTGACTTGTGATTCATGTTTTTCTACAAGATTGTCAAGCTTTGACCTTAGTATTTGATACCCATGTGATGTTATGATAAATTCTCTTCAAGTTGCCTGTTAGATGATGTGTTCATTTCAATTAAGTGTATAATTAGTTGAATGAGCATAACATGCTCCGCATATGTTTGATAAAATGTTTATGTAAAGGAATTAGGGCCATTATAGCATGTTGATTAGGAACCCCCCAATTATGTATGAGTCCTTGCATGCCTATTGTTTGATGAAATACCTTAATGAATGAATTGTACCATGATAGCATGTAATCCCTAATTATGTGTAAACTCATGCATGGCTAGTGTTTGTTGAAATAGCTTAGTGAATAAATTATGGCATAATAACATAAAATTCCCAATTAGGCGCAATCCATGCATGCCTAGTGTTTGTTGAAAGGCGTTAGTGAACAAGTTGAGGCATAATACTAACAAATTCCACAATTACATGATCTTTAATACATGTTAAGTATTTAATACATACCAAGTGCTCGATGAGTAAATTGTGCCATGATAGTATGAAGTTTTGCAAATTATGTGTTACCCATTATATGCCAAGACTAACCTACGTGCGAAGTACTTGATGTAAGACCTTATTGAATGGAGTGTGATCTAATAGTATGCTTCTCCTACACTATTATATGTCTATGATCCCTAAATGCATGAAGTGATGCCTTAGTGATTATGATGGTGAATATATGTTATGATCCCTAAATGCTTGGGGTGATACCTTCATTATTGTGATGTTGAATATATGTTATGATCTCTGAATGTTTGGAGTGATGCCTTAGTGATTGTGATGGTGAATATATGTTATGATCCCTAAATGCTTAAAGTGATGCCTTAGTGATTGTTATGGTAAATATATGTTATGATTCCTAAATACTTGAAATGATGCCTTAGTGATTGTGATGAAGAATATATGGTTATGATTCCTAAATGCTTGAAGAGATGCTTTAGTGATTTTGATGATGAATTAATGACTGTGGTTATTACTAGTCAAGAAGGGTTATGTTTTACTTTTATGTTATTTAGTCCTAGGGGTATTTATACCCGATAATTTAGCTGTTTTCTAGAGCCTTGTTAGTTTTCACGATAATTCTAGTTGAACCATGATTCTCAAAACTCAGTGAATTATTGTACCCTGTATCCTTAGACAAAAACAGAACATAAAAAATCTCTGAAATCTCAGTAATCTCTGTATCGCTAGTAATCTAGCCTTAGTGTTGTTCTCAGCTCAGATCTTGTAGTATTCAAATGTTCAGTTCTGGCCTCGGTAGTGACCAAGTAATCTCTTCAACTTTGTATCATCAGTCCAATACCATGATTCAGTAGTATTCAGGCATATATCAAACCATATGAATTAAACTTAATTTAATTAGGTTATTTGAGAAATGGAACAGTACTAGGTTTAGCTCAGTTTGTATCCAGTTAAAAATTCAGTTCAGAGTCTTTCAGTTGGGATTAAGAGATAGCACCAAGCGAGGGAAAGATGGCAGCTCCCCGTTAGAGAGGCTGAATCGTTAGGAGTAATCCCTGACTCTAGAACTGCGTAGCCAGTGCAGGATGCAGGCATCCCCATCAGTAGAGGCTATCACCGATAGAGAGATTTGACTATTATATTGCCTTAGGTCGACTTCCTGTGAGGCTCAACTGTTAGAGAGGCTTGACTAGAGAGGTCTTTACTCGTGGCATGGTATTGACACCCTTCCAATTGGGGTTACAGGTTGGACCCCATCTATGGGAAGTCGGGGCATATCGGTTAAGTAACTACTTCCCCCATTTGTAGTTTCAGTATCAATCTTTAAAAATTTAGACTTGTGGTACAATCATCTATTTCAGTGAGGAACTAAGATAGTTCCATTGATTCATGGACCATCTCGTCAGATAGGCTTGGTCTCATATACAGATACTTGTTATCATATCTAGAGATCTCCCATTAGATAGGCTTGATCTTAGTCTCATATTCAGTTGAGTATACTTGTTATCATATCTAGAGATCTCCCATCAGGTTTCCTTGATCTCAGTCTTAGATTCAAGTGAGTATTCTTGTTATAATATCTAGAGATCTCCCATCACATAGGCTTGATCTCAGTAACAAATTCAGTTGAGTATTCTTGTTATCATATCTAAAGATCTCCCGCCATATAGGCTTGTTCTCAGTCTCAAATTAAGTTGAGTATTCTTCTTATCATATCTAGAGATCTCCCGTTAGATAAGCTTGATCTCCATCTCAGATTTTGTTGATTATTATTGTTTTCATATTCAGACATGATAATTTTCTTATCATTGATAGTAAGTTCTGGAATTATCCATTAGAGAGGGTGATCTCTAATCTAGTCAGTCGAGAGCAGTGAGCTCAGAATCTAGTCATTGATGTGTGTATATTCATTTAATCAGTTATCAGTATCAGATGATTCAGTGGTTCAGTATCTCAGTGTTGTTAGTGAGTTAAGATGACTGTAGAGTGATATTCGAGTTTAAGTATTTAGAGTTGTGATGATTGTGATTATGGTTTGTGCATTCGTGTATGTGTTCTTGTTTGGTACTCTCATGATTATTCAGTTAAGTAATTGTTTATGCACGAACCCTTGCATTTAGCCTTACCTCATCTGCATACTCGTATATTTCCATACTACCTTATTTGCACTATGGTGTTTTATTTGACACCATAGGTTCAGAGGCATGAGATCCAGAGCTCCCTCAGCAGTTAAGTCCCGGTCACCAGCAGTAGACATAGAAGTAAGTCCTCTTCATTCGAGGATGATCCTTGGTATACGATTATTGTATCATAATATTTTTACTTTTAGTGGACGGACATAGTTGGAGACATGTCCTATCAACTCCAAAGTTCAATTAGTTAGAGTTTTTTTGGATAGATATATTGGTATCCAGTTTTCTGTTTGAGTATTTATAGATGTGTTGAACTTTATGGATTGTTTCTTCTTCTTTCTGCTTTTATTTCCAGATATTGTGCAGTGTTCAGGTACGGATATCAGAAAAAAGGTTAGCTTATGGTCCTTCGGGGTCATGAGCACTATGTAACGACTAGGGGGTAGTCCCGGGTCATTACAGGCCCCTAATAGACCAAAATATGGTCATTTTCTCCAACTCCCTCAAGAACTAAAAACTTATGTCTCAACCTAAGAATCAAGATCCCTCAAGATTCTACCGTGGGTTTTAGAAATTGATTGAAGATTCAGAAACCCCAAAGCGTAGGCTTCAAGAAACATCTATCAAATTCAAAATTTAAGGTACGTCGTGTTCATCCTAAAAACTATATGGGCTTGTTAACACTACATCATTATATAAAGATTTTCAAGCATGAATTTTAAAGGGGGTTTTGGAATCTATTTTTAATTATGCATTATAAATGTTTTTATCATATTTTTGATTTGGCCTTTAGGTCTTTCCGCCTTGAATTGTTTTACAAATATATGTATATGTATGAAAACTGATATTGAAGATTGTTTGAGAGCACATATTATAAAACCTTCTCGTATGTTGAATTAAAGCATATGGTTTTTTCGGGAAAAAATTTGAAATGCATACCTTGTGATTTGAAAGTAGTTTTCTCAATGTCATAGTAAGTGAAACATGATTTAGAAATAATGAGAGGGTGTTTATTGATGTAACTAAGATGTTCTTGTGTTAAAGAGAAAGAAATGAACGTAATTGAGAACTTTGACATGACCACCTGGAATTCTTGAAATGTTGACAAAGAGAATTTCCTTACTTATGCTTACATGAGTTTTAAAGAATGAGTTTCTTGGAAAGGATTGTTGATATGGTGGTCCTAAAGTCTGTCTTTTGAGACCAGAGATATAATTTGCTAAATGTTTCAGAGAATGTGACTTGCAGGTCAATGGTATGACGATACTATATAAATGTATGCCATGATAGAGTTAGAGTTTGATTTTAGAGAATCTATGTTTTTAAGAGTTAAAACTGGGTTGATGTGAGTTAGGTGGTTACCTGAAGAAAGCCCTAGTCAAATGACTCTAGGCTGGAAACTGTTATTTGCCAACATGAGAACTTGATACCCTGCTATGTTATCTTGTGTACCTTGTACTTTGTCATTCCAAATCAGGGCTTTTGGTTTGGAGCCCTGTTTCGTGATTTTGAGCCCAACCACGATATAATAACTTGATTGGGGTTGTGGAACCCTGTTGTGTGAGCTTGTGTGCTCTTGCCTCACTATTACTCCTATCTTGGCGGCAACCAGGATAAGGTAGTTGGTGAAAACTATGAAATTATATGGTATACAACCTAGCACAAAAGTAAAAAAAAAAGTGTGTTGTAGAGTTTTAAAGATTTTACAGAGTCTTTTAAAAATGCACATATGATTTTTACGATATGACATAATTATGAACTATTTTAAATTTCTATAATATATATTGAATATAAATTATTATTTTGGATTTGCAATTCGTACCAGTACATCTGTATTGACACCCCCACCTCTAAAGTTCAGAGGATCAATCTAGGGGTCCGGCTAAATAGTAGAGTATCCATAGAGAAGTGATTAGTGCAGTGGTGAGCCTTCTTTGTTCTAGAAGGTCTATTTTATCAAATTCTGTTATTTATTTTGTTTTGTTCTACTGGGTCCTTGTCCCAGTTATTAGAAATTTTCAATTTTTGATCATGTGGTAGAGATTCCACAGATTGTTCTAGATGTTGTTTAGTTGATTTTGGATTTCATTCCTTATTGTTAAACTAAATTCAAAGTATGACCATTTTTTGATATCAGATTGTATTTTTGCATCTTCTCTTATTATATAAATATTATGCATGACTACCAGATAGAGTACGACGTCCGGGACTTCATGGTTCAGGATGTCCGCCACGTCCAGGCACTAGTTTGGGTCATGAAAATCTATGTATCATAGCATGATTCATGATCCCAGGGTGTCTGCAAAATCACATTAGGTACAGTCTTATTCATGGGTGTGTAGCTTGCCACACTTATAAGCAGGAGGCTACTAGTCATTTAGGAATGCTTCACCTCTTTGTGATATAGTTCATTGTTTAAATTCTATTCTATCCTCTAATCAATGATCTCTTATATTTTAAAAAATGACCATGCCTCCTCATCACACTAACGATAATGCCCAGACTAATGAGGTTCGTCCCACTCATAGAATGAGTACCCAAAATAGAGCTCAAACTCCAGAGTTTGATGTTACTCTGGGAGACCCACCTACTTAGACCCGGCCACCCAGGGCACCCAGAGCTCCCCGAATGGGGACTAACCGCAACCAACCTCGAGAGAGAGAGGTGTCTAATGCAAAATTTAGACAATCTATTCATATGCTTGCACATTTGGTGGGCACACAGACTTAATGGTCAAAAGATGTTAGGTCGATATCTGCTACATCTGAGGGTACTAGGGTGGGTCAGTTTATGAGAATGAACCCACCCAAGTTTTTTGAGACTTAAGGTAGAGGAGGACCTACAGGAGTTTGTGGATTAAATGGAGAAGTTCTTTGAAGTTATGCATGTATATGAGGTAAAAGGTGCAGAATTAGCAGGTTATTAGCTTAAAGATGTTGCAAATCAGTGGTATAACGAGTAGAAGGATGCAAAAGGTGAGAGCGTTGAGCCAAGTCTTCCTTGATCGGTTCTTTCCTTTTGAATTTAGAGAAGCCAAAGCTGAGGATTTTATGAATCTAAAGTAGGGAAAAATAAGTGTCCAGGAGTACACATTGAAGCTCGTTATACTTAAGAGATGACTGGTAATAAGAGAGCCCGAATGAGGAAATTTTCATCCAGCCTTTCAGTTGACTTAGTGCTTGAATGTCCAGGAGCAATACTGAACTAGGACATGGACTTCGCCAGACTATCATTCCACATGCAAAAAGTTGGGAAGAAGAAAAATAAAGTCACTAAATCTAGCGAGAAAAACAGATAGGCAAAGAGAGCCAAAATAACAGACTAGAGCCATAGTCAACCGCAGAGTGGAAATTGGGGTAACAAGTGGTAGAAGATAAAGAATTGGGATAATGCTCAGCCTACAGCCAGTGCCCCCAAGCCCAGACCTCTACGTGATTAACGACCCTTTTATCCTCAGGCTAGTAGTGGATGAAGGATATAGGACACCTATTCATAGGGTAGCATGACATAGCCCACCAGATTTTTTCCCCGTTGTAGTATTTGCAGGAGGAATAATCCTAGGTAGTGTTATTTCGAGAGGAGAAATTGTTATTCCTGTGGCCAAGTGGGTCACCTTCAAAGAGATTGACCTTCTGCTAGAGGTAATGTTCGGGGAGACAAGTCACAGGCTAATTCTTCTGTACCACCACCATCTCAAAAGGGCTCCACTTAAGCCATTGGTAGTGGATGCAATTAGTTGTATGCCTTGACCAACCTCCAAGAGGAAGAGGCCTCACTAGATGTAGTTACCGGTATGTTACAAATTTTCTTGCGTAATGTGTATGTGTTTCTTGATCCCGGGTCTACCTTGTGTTATGTGACCCCTTATGTAGCTTTTGGTTTTGGGTTTGATCCAGATGTAATTGCTAAGCCTTTTTCTGTTTCCAATCTGGTGGGAGATTCTGTTATGGCTATGAGGGTGTATAGAAATTGTGTGATGATAGTTTGTGGCCGGTATACTGTGGCAGACCTTGTAGACCTGGATATGGTTGATTTTGATGCTATCGTAGGGATGGACTGGCTCTATTAATGTTATTTTGTGCTATATTGTAGAACCCAAAAGTTTACTTTCTCTTTCCCAAATGAGCCAGTGATAGAATAGGAGGGGCATTCTTTAGCACCTAGAGGGAAATTTATATCTTATCTTAGAGCCTATAGACTTATTTCCAAAGGTTGTTTGTATCGTCTTATTCGGGTTAAATATTCTAACACTGAAAGTCCTTCCTTTCCATCTGTCCATATGGTAAATGAATTTCTAAAAGTCTTTCCAGATGATCTCCCACCTAATAGGGTGATAGATTTTGGTATTGATTTGTTGCCACATAACTGTCCTATTTCTATTCTGCCATATAGAATGGCTTCTGCAGAACTAAAAGAGTTGAAAGAACAGCTAGCAGATCATCTAGAAAAGGTTTTATCCGTCCTAGTGTTTCTCCCTGGGGTGCACCTGTACTCTTCGTGCTAAAGAAAGATGGTTCCCACCATATGTGCATAGATTATCATTAGTTGAATAAGGTCACTGTTAAAAATAAATATCCTTTTCCTAGGATCAATGATCTCTTTGACCAACTTTAGAGTGCTAAATATTTTTCAAAGATAGACCTTCGTTCGAGATACCATCAGTTGAATGTTAGAGTATCAGATATTCCAAAAACAGCTTTCCAAACCCGGTACGGTCATTATTAATTCTTAGTCATGTCCTTTGGGTTTACTAATTCCCCTGCATCTTTTGTTGACCTGATGAATAGAGTGTTCCTTCAGTTTCTAGATTTGCTTGTTATAGTTTTCATTGATGATATTTTGATTTATTCTAAGAGTAAGGAGGATCATGCCAATCACCTCTGAATTATTCTTCAGACCCTCAAAGATCATAAGTTGTATGCAAAGTTTTCAAAGATGGCATCCTGGCATAATGCTATTACTTTCCTGGGGCATATTATGTCTAGTGACGGTATTAAGGTTGATCCCCAAAAGGTTGAGGTAGTGAGAAAATAGCCCAGACCCACGACTCCAACTGATATTCGGAGCTTCTTGGGTTTAGCGGGACATTACAGAAGGTTCTTAGTGAATTTTTTACCATAGCTACTCCACTTACTAAGTAGACTCAGAAAAAGGTGATGTTCGAGTCATCTGACTCATGTGAGAATAGTTTTGAGAAGTTGAAAGACAAGTTGGGAATTGCTCCTATTTTGATTTTTTCAAAAGGTACATAGGGTTTTGTTGTGTACTGTGACGCATCCCGAGTGGGACTTGGGTGTGTACTTATGCAGCATGGTAAGGTGGTGGCTTATGCATCTATACAGTTGAAGGTGCATGAGCAAAACTACCGCACCCATGACTTGGATTTAGTGAATGTCGTGTTTGTGCTAAAAAACTTGTGGCATTATCTTTATAGGGTACATATTGATGTATTTACTAACCACAAGAGTTTACAGTATGTTTTCTCATAGAAAGAATTAAATATCTGTCAGTGGAGTTAGTTGGAACTTTTGAAGGATTATGACATGTGCTTGTACTATCATCTGGGCAAGGTGAATGTGGGAGCCGACACCCTCAGCAGGTTATCTATAGGCAGTCTTTCTCATGTTGATCAAGGGAAGAGATAGATGGTGAGGTATATTCATCAACTTTCAAATCTAGGTGTACGGATCTTGGATTCCGAAGATGAAGGGTTGGTTGTTCATGAGATGGCTAATTCTTTCCTTTGTGCAGAAGTTAAAGAGAAGCAGTCCGAAGATCCCATTTCGATGCAAATTAAGAATGATATGGGGAAACAGAAGGTGATATCTTTTAAAATTGGTGGTGATGGGATTCTAAGATATCATGGTAGATTATATGTGCCAGATGTAGATGGTTTATTGAAAAGAATCATCAATCAATCTCACACTTCGAGGTATGTTGTTCACCCAGGCTCTACTAAGATGTGCCATGATCTAAAATCTATATATTGGTGGAATAATATGAAACGTGATGTTCGTGACTCTGTTTCCAAGTGTTTGAACTGCCAACACGTTAAAGTTTAACATTTAAGGACAGGTGGTACTTCACAAGAGATAGGTTTGCCATTACGAAAGTGGGATATGATCGTTATGGACTTCATCATGGGACTTTCGAGGTCTCAAAATTAGTATGATTTAATTTGGGTAATTGTTGATCAGCTGACAAATTTAGCTCATTTTCTGCCTGTAAAGACCAACTATTCAGGAGATGATTATTCCAAGTTATAAATTGAGGAGATAGTCCATTTGCATGGAGCACCCATATCCATTATATCTGACCGAGGTACGCAATTCTCTTTGCGGTTTTAGAGATCTTTTTAGAGTGGTTTAGGTACCCAAGTGAACCTAAGTACTGTATTTCACTCTCAGACTGATGGACAAGCTGAGCGCACTATTCATACCCTTGAGGATATGTTGAGGGCTTGTGGAATTGTGTTCAAAGTTAGCTGGGTAGATCATTTGCCATTTATAGAGTTTGCGTACAATAATAGCTACCACGCCAGTATTAAGATGGCTTTTTTTGAAGCATTGTATGGGAGTGGATGTAGGTTAACAATAGGGTGGTATGAAGTGGGTGAGACACGGTTGTTTGGGCCCGATCATGTTTATCAAGAAATAAAGGATGTAAAAATCATTAGAGATTGGCTTAAGACAGCTAAGAATCGATAGAAGTCCTATGCCAATGTTAGAAGGAGGGATTTGGAATTTGAGGCTGGTGATTGGGTGTTTCTATATGTCTCCCCTATGAAGGGAGTCATGCAATTCAGGAAGAAAGGTAAGCTAAGTCTTTGCTATATAGGGCCCTATCAAATTTAGAAAAAAATAGGTGGGGTTGCGTACAAGTTAAAGTTGCCTAAAAATTTGGGTTTTGTTCATCCTATATTTCACATATCCATGTTGACGAAATCTATCGAAGACCATTCATTACTAATTCCTATAGAAGTGATCAAATTGACTGATCAAATTGACAGACTCCTTGCCTTATGAAGAAGAGCCTATAGCAATCTTGGATCGCCAAGTTAGGAAATTGAGGAGCAAGGAGATAACTTCAGTTCAAGTGTTGTTGAATAATTAGAAAGTTGAAGAAGCAACTTGGGAATCAGAAGATGATATGAGAGATAGATACCCAGAATTATTTGATCTGATGAATGACGAAAAAGAAGGGACAATCTTTGTCTTATTCATTTATGGCCTTAGTATGCTTGAAATCGTACTTATCTATGTTTTGCATCATCATTGGGGGACAAATGATCCCAAAGGGGGAATAATGTAGCACCCCGCAAAAATCATACATGTATTAGCTTCTAGTAGCATGCTTATAGAGTAAAACTCAAAAATTTCTCTAAGTTTCAAAGGGACTTCGTATCTTTTTTAGCACCCAATCATTAATGAAATATTTTGTGACCTTCCCGACCTCTATTTATTGAATATAATTTATTGTTTTGGATTTTCTCTACATACCAGTACATCTATATTGACCCCCCACCTCACAGGTTTGGAGGCTCAATCTAGGAGTCTGGCTAAGTAGTAGAGTATCCGGAGAGAAGTGATTGAGCCTTCTTTGTTCCAGAAGGCCTATTATATCAGATTATGTTATTTATTTTATTTTTCTCTACTGGGGTACTTGTCCCAATTTTTAGACAGTTGTCATTTGATCATGTAGTAGAGGTTCCGTAGACTGTTCTAGATGTTGTTCAGTTGAATTCGAATTTCATTTTTTATTGTTAAATTGAATTCAGAGTATAACCATGTTTGCACATTAAATTGTATTTCCGCATCTTCTCTTATTATATGAATGTTGTGCATGGCTACCAGATAGAGTAGGATGTCCTGGCCATCATAGTTCGGGATGTCGGTCATGGCCAGGGCCTAGTTCGGGTCATGAAAAGAAGATACAGGAATGAACCGTCTCTTACCTCCGTAAAGTAGACACAACTATCATAATTACTCCTCCAAAATATATGAGAGGACATAAAGGAGTCATACCTCTTATACCACAGCCCGGGAGAGTGTTTTAAGGCATAACGAGACTTTTTTAGCAAGAATACATACTTTTTTAGCAAGCATACATAGTCCTCCTTTCCTGAGACTACAAAACCCTCTAGTTGCTGCACATAGATGTCCTCCTCAAATTCTCCATGTAAGAATGCAGTTTTGACATCCAACTGCTCAAAATCAATATCATGCATGGCTACAATATCAAGCAAGGCTCGATTCGAACAATGCTTTACAACTGGAGAAAAACATCTGTGAAGTCAACACCTGGAACCAGACTGTAACCTAACTAACACCTTTAGAAACAAGTCTTGCTTTGTAACTAGCATTTTCAACTCTAGATGTTGCTTCTTTCTTTTTGAATACCCACTTGCAACAGAAAAAACTTTCTTATCTTTTGGCAATCTCACCAAATCCTATGTTCCATTCTTATGAAGTGATTCCATCTCCTCCTGCATAGAAATCATCCATTGGTCGAAATCATCACAGCTAACTGCCTCTGAGTAATAAGAAGGTTTTTCACCAAAGTCAATACCTTTCGCTACCCTTAATACATAAGCAATCAAATCAGCTTCAGTATATTTCTGAGAAGGTCTAATATCTCTTCTAGGCTTGTCTTTAGCAATAGAATATTTTGGAGTCACTGGTGGTGAAGAAGAAATAGTACCACTCTCTATCTCCGAGCTTGACTGAGAAGTAGGCACTGATATGGACTCTGCTCCAATTTGCAATTTAACGTGGGTAAATGACTTTTGCTAATTCATGTCACTAAGCTCATCTGGAGGTTAAACATTAGATTCATAGAGATCCTTAAGCATGGCAGTTTCATCAAACACAATATCCTTGATAATTATAACCTTTCAGCTGGACACCAAAGCTTATAACCTTTAACACCATGCTTATCAACCATAAATAAGCACTTGATAGATCTAGGTTCCAATGTTTCATTATCAACATGAACATAGGTAGAATATCCAAATATCCTCAAATCAGAATAACTAGTAGGAGTACCAGAACATACCACTTGTGGAGTCTTTTCATCAATTACGACTAAGGGAGAGCGGTTAATAAGAAGACAAGTTGTGGAAGCAGCTTCAGCCCAAAAAGACTTGGGTAAACCAGAATTAGAGAGCATACAACGGACCTTCTCCATTATAGTCCTATTCATTCATTCGGCCACACCATTCAGTTTCGGAGTATGACGAACTATCAAGTGCCTCACAATTCCTTTTGACTTCCATATAGCATTAAATTTATTTTAATAGAATTCTAGACCACTATCAGTCCGAAGGCATTTTACCTACTTTTCTATTTTATTTTCAATCCTAATCTTCCACTCCTTGAAAGTAGGAAACACATCATTCTTTTGCTTTATAAATAACATCCAAACATTTCTAGAATAGTTATTTATAATAGTAAACAAGTAATTAGAATATCCTCTAGAAGGTACTCTAGCAGGACTCCAGAGATCGGAATGAATGTAATCAAGTGTGCCCTTAGTCGAGTGGATGCCTTTAGTGAATCTAACTTTCTTCTGCTTTTTGAATATGCATTGCTCACAAATCTCCAATTTTGTAATACTCTGCCCATCTAAAAGTCCTCTGCTGCTTCATTCAACCATCCCAGTTTCACTCATATGCCCCAGACGTATATGCCTAAGTTTCGCAATGTCACTTTTTTATAGAGATGAGGTAGAAATAGATGCATCACCTATAATAGTGAATCCTTAAAGGAAATTCAAATTCGTAGACTTAATCTATTCCTTCATCACAACGAGAGCACTTTTAGTAACCTTTAGGACTCCACCTTCACCAGTATATCTATAATCGTTCGAATCAAGGGTACTCAAGAAAATAATATTTGTCTTCAGGTCTGGGAAATACCGCACATTACCAAGTGTCCTCACAACCCCATCAAACATCTTGGTCCTAATTGTTCCAATACCAGATATCTTACAAGGTGTGTTATTTTCCATCAGCAAAACACTATATGAAACGTGCCAGCTGACTTAAGAGTACAATCCTCACAGGGTTCGGAGTTACCACAAAAAACTACCAAGAGTTCTTCATCACTACCACCATATTCAACAAAGCTGGCTTCACTGGACTTCTCTGGTTGGTTTCCCTTTGGTTTTGGAGCTTCTCTTTTCTCTCTATTCTATAACTTCCAAAACTCATATTTGATATGACCCTTCTTTTTGCACTAATTACTAATTTTGTTTTTGTTTTTGGATTTTGACCTATTCCTGTTATAACCCCCAGAATTCCTCTCACGAGTCATTCATCCTTGAACAATAAGACGATATCCTTGAGTCTCCGACCAATTCGAAAGATGTTTTATCCTCTTCTTAGAGAATAATGCATCATAGACTTCATCAATCATCAAGGTATCATGACTATATAAAATCGTATCCCTGATGGTCGTGTATGATGTAGGTAGTGAACACAATAAAAACAACCCTAGATTGTCCTCATTGTACTTAACCTCTAGAGTTCCTAAATCAGAGACGATTTTGTTAAAGCCAAATAGGTAATCTTTCAAAGACGAACCCTCGAACATATGATGGGAATAAATTTTTTATTTGAGATTCAACTTTCTTGTTACGCTCTTTGTCATGCATAAAGATTGTAGTTTCAACCACAACGCAACAGTTGTGGTCTCTTTCAAAACACCTGTAAAATCTGTTTGGATAAATGAAAGTGGATCTAAGATAGAGCCTGTCGATCCTTACGTCATTTGTCCTCGTCCGTCCACTATGAAGGAATCTTCTAAAACCCTAATAAAGCATCTTCTAAATTCATCTGCACGAGCATATCCTACATCTTAACCTTCCATAATAAAAATCTGGTGTTGCGATCTAACGGCGGAATATCATGCTTCATTGTTTCCATCCCCGAGAAAATAATCGAACATGCTCTAATACCAGTTTATTATGATTCGAATAGAATAAGCAGACCAAAAGTGAAAAGAAAAAATCAAGAATAACATATAAGATTTACGTGAAGACCCTAGCGGAAAAAACAACGGGCAGAGGCAGAGGAGATTTCACTATAATGGAGAAAGACTACAATGTGGAGAAGACAGACTTTTCTAAATAATAAAAATAGACCCACTAATTGCACTTATATAATAAATGCATACAAAAAAGTCCTTCGCCCAAAAATATTAACGTCCATACCGCAGGACTTTCAGGGCCGGCTCAAGATAATTCGAGTCACAACTGTAACAAAAATAGATTTATAACACAGCAAAGATGTAGGGTATACCTGTATAAGGATGCTAAAAATATATCATATGAATGAAGATGTATCCTTTTTGATACGGCTCCCCTCGATTTTCTTCTATTGTTTTGCCTTTGACATCCCTCGAAGATTAATTCAGAGAGTGGGCTAGGGTTAAGTTCTATGGCATGAAGTGCAACATGAACATTCTATTAGGATTAGTGTAAGAACTATTTCTAATATTTGTCAGCATATAAGATACTTATATATGATCCACATATATAACATAAACTTTTTCCATAATTAATGTAGAAAGTAAGTCCATGAATAGGTGAAAGAAAAAGAAAATTCAAATAATTTAAATATGCTTTAATGCATTTTTTGTGCGGCTCAACTAAAATTGGCCCCAAACTAGCTAAATATTTTTTTGATTTCCAGTATCGTCGATATCATCAATATCAATCTGATTAAGAAAAAATGTTTAGACTTGTCATCCAGGAACTTGTTTAGAAATATTCTAATGAGATGAGCATATGAGTTTTCCACTAGGTATTTGACCAATTAGGGTTTTCCAGTTCCTATAAAACTTATCATTAAAATACCTTTAGAGGGGGGAGCGAAAATGGTTTTCCATGAAATGGGAAATGAAAACTACTTGATATTCTATAGTCATATTAAAGTCCAATTAAATTTGTATTTGAGTTGGAAGTTCCTACATTAACGCGTAAAATAGTTACTAACAAAGATGACTTCATATTAGAGTTGTCAATCCGAGCTGGGCTAGTCCATCGGAGCTTTAGAATTTGTTGAAGGACAGATCCGTTAAGATTATGGGCCAGAAAATAGCAAGCCCAACCCATCATTTTGTGGGTTTTGGGTTGCGACGTGTGACATGACTTATTAAAATATTACTATAATTTAAAAATACGGTGATGGTTGTTGACTATAAAGAGTAAAAGCAAGTAAATATTAAATAGTGATTCTTTAAAAAATTTAGGATTTTGCATTTTGATTATTTACAATATTTAAATTTTAATATATAAATTTTTGGACTTTGTAATATTATTAAATGATGGTTTAAGAGGACTACGAGTTAGGGTTCTCCTATAATCTTGATATTTTTAGTAATTTATTTTATATTTATTTTTAATTACTTTTTATTTGACCCACAAACCAGTCCAATCCACTACTCAAGCCTCATAGACCTGTGGGCTTATACGAACCATGCTAAAAAGTCCTTAAATGGGCTTAAAATTTTTTAGCTTAATCTTATAAAATTCCAAGTTGAATTGGACTATCTTGACAGTAGGTTTAGCCCATGGTAAACCCTAAAACTCATATCGAAAAATACCTAGTGAAGCTTTCTATGCTAAAACTCACAACATTTGAAGGAACCCATGGACCAAGTGGTGGAAGAAGACAAGAAGTTGAAAAAGTGAAGATAGAGTTTGAAGAAACATACAAACTAACCCAACAACACATCAAATACATAAATTAATATGGAAAATCAAGAACAACAATTGCAGAAGAGAAAAATTCACTCTCAATATTGAATGAATTTGCTTCCTTTTGATGACAAGCTAAAAAAATCCATCCTTTCGCACAATCTTAGAAATCCCAAATCCATAAGGTAAATATATATATATATATACTAGTTATACAAATGAAGTCTTGGAAAAACATTAGTCTTAACATTGTACTTTTACTATTATATGTACTGACGGGTGATCTTGAGGGCCAAGTCCATGCTCATAGCTTGAAGGAGGGAATGGGAAATGCCTCATTCCTAAATTTCCTTGTCTCTGGCGAATGATGGATTCTGTTGTAAGTTATGTTTGGTTTGGATTTATCTGTGACTAACATTTGATACTCTTGTATGAATTCATTTTATTTCTAGGTAGGAGGATTAAAAGCACGACACTTGACTAATTAATGTAAATATACTATTCGAGACACCTATTATCTAGTTTTATAAATGTTTGCAATCAAATAATGTCATCACACTAACGGAAAAAAATAAAGACTAATGATTGAATTAAGACTCTTATATATAATATTCTAACTTGACTCTACAATCTCGAAAACAAATTAGACTTTAAGATCTAAAGTTAACATGTATTGAACAATATCTTGTCAAACTAAAATATGACATATATTTTACTCCTTTGGTAATCCATTACTTGTCCTCTTTATGAGTAAGATCCCAGTAGGTCTTAGGTATAATAGCTTTGATCTAAATGACAATGTTTATGAGATTCAATCATCAAACCTTGAAGGGTGCTATTAAAATTGCCGGAATGCAGCAAAAGGCCTTAGGGGCTGTGGAGAAAATGTAGAAGAGGAGTTCTAGGGATGCTAAGGCTATTACCAGCCCATTCAGTCCTAAAGTCAATGGAACGGTAATACCACATACAACTAAGGCCAGAATTTGCATGCTAATCCTCATAGGATGAGGTAATAGGTCGTTGAGTACATAAGGACCAACCAGTTGTGTTACAAGTGTGGAGAAAAGTGAAGTCCTTGCCATCAGTGTAGTTTATGTGTAACAGCCCCAACACTGGCGCATGTGAAATTGTCCGCTCTGGAGCCTCGGCCCCTCACGGTTTTCTAAAATGCATCACATATGTGGAAGTTATCCATGCACCTATAAGGTACACTTCATTCCCCTTCACTACCGATGTGGGATTGCCTAAGTGAATGCAAGCGTTACGTATCGCCGTTCCTACACTCACCCCCCGTAGGGACTCAGCGTCTTCGCTGAGGTTTGCTCAACCACCGGCACCGACGCTGTCTCTGATACAATTTGTAACAGCCCGAACACCGGTGCATGTGAAATTGTCTGCTCTGGAGCGTCGGCCCCTCACGGTTTTCTAAAACGCGTCACATACGTGGAAGGTATCCATGCACCTATAAGGCACACTTCGTTCCCCTTCACTATAGATGTGGGATTTGCCTAAGTGAATTCAGGCGTTACGTATCGCCATCCCTACACTCACCCCCTGTAGGGACTCAGCGTCCTCGCTGAGGTTTGCCCCACCACCGGCACCAGCGCTGTCTCTGATACCATTTAGAATCTAAACTTCTGTACTTGAATCACCTTAATAATGAGACATACCTGAGGACATTAGAGTAAGGAAATAATATGGGATGAATCGGTATGTGCGACACCATAGCACCATAGCACGTCTAGTAGCCTCCTGTTTATAAGTATGGCGCGCTACACACCCATAAATAGAACTCTACTCGACGTGATTTCGCAGACACCCTAGGACCCTAAACCATGCTTTGATACCAAGTTTGTCATGACTCGAGCCTAGGCTCTAGCCGTGATGTGTTTAAGACAACCGTGAGGGGCCGAGGCTCCTGAGCGAACAATTTCACATGCGCCGGTGTTGGGGCTGTTACATTAAGTAATTGAATTACATCATTGGTGAAACTGGGTAGATGATAGAGAACATGTAGGATGCGACGGATCCAATACATAAACCTTGAACTAACAAGATGTATAAGAGGTGGTTTGTTTGAGGGCCTTAGCTTGGCTTTTAAATTATAATTGGGGACTCTTGATTTCCAGAAAAGCTATGGCCTAATAGATAATGAAGTGTGTGATAATCTATAGAAACAAGGGTCCAACAATAATTGAAAATCTATATCTTTGGCTCTTTGTTATCGTTTTGGCCTCGAAAAACCCTTACATTAGCCTAAAAGCTTTATTAATTACAAAAGTGAGCAAGACTAATCTATACATGAGTGATGACCCTATAAGTTAAAAGGAATGATTTTTTACAATTATTTGTTATACAACAACAACATAACCGTTTATTCCCACAAATAGGGGGTCTGGGGACGGTAATGTATACGATGTTCATACCACTACCTCAGATGAAGTAGAGCGGTTGTTTTCAATAGACCCCCGACTATAACAGTATAACAAACAAAATAATATAAAAGCACACAATAAAATGTGATACCACATTGCTAGATAATATAGGAAACAAGACAACCAAAAGATCAGCGGTTGAAATAATTAAAAAACATCCAAAGTTTAATTAAACTCTAAGTCAACAAAAGCAAAGAAAAGAAGAAAAAAGCACTGAATGCATAAACCCAAAAAAGTAGAATAAACTAAAAGAAAATAAAGTCATCTATGAATATCTATATGCACCTTAATACTCTAGTGCTCAAATTCTTCCAAAATTAATTTATAAGAATTTTCCACAGAAACTGCAAAAAGAAACGAGTGTTCAAGAAATGCAACAACAATCAATTCCCTCCGATTCCATCCCCATTGATCGTTTCACCATGCTCGCATTTGCTATGTCGTGATCCACCCTTACTGTCACAATCATTACTGTAGCAATTCCTTAAAAAGGTTACCCTCTACATCGACACAAGCACCCCCACAACCATACTCAAACCACCCAACTCCATCTTCGATTTCACTAATAGTAATAACGATCATATTTTCCAAGGACTACACATCAATGCATATATTGAATTTTACAGATTTCTCATTGCTTTGTCGATATCACAAGTGTCTTCTCAAATCTAGGACCTTTATCGAAAGCTCCCTCATCTCCCAAATGTGGGGCTTCTCAACTTGAATTTGAATTTAATTGGACTCTAATTTGCGTATGGGATATAGAGTGGAAAATTAAATAAAGTTATTTAGATAATTTGGAGCCAATTTGGGGTGAGTCACAGTAAAAATACATTGACACATATTGGACAGTTATCGTCCAACATAGAGCAGTCTTCTGGACATAAAGAAATTTATAGTACTTTTTCTTTGAATGCATATTGAACATACCTCGATCTAATATTATGTGTGCTGATCACATAAGAGAGTTCATGAGTCCCAACTTTCTAGACGTTCATTTGTAGTGTAAGTTTAGAATTCTATTTTTCAAAATATAAATTAAAAGTGTGATATAGTATTCTATTAATTATTAACTTTAGCTAGTTAAAGTTCTATATTTCTATTTATTAAAATAAAATCTCCCTAAATTTCTTATGTAATTTGGTTAATGGTAGTTATGAATTAATTATAATAAATAAAGTACTTGCAGCAAAATTCGTTGAATACAACATGAGAACCATTTACAAATAAAGTACTTGCAGCAAAATTTATGGACTTACTATTCTATATTAAGGTAAGAGTGTAATTATGTTGACCATTTATAAATATCAAGCCAATGACCAATGATACAAATATATGTTAGGATAAACCCTAATAGAATGATAGGTTACTGACTAAGGGGAGGCTAGTGAAATTGAAAATACATGTTGATTATCCAAATTGTTGTTTATGCAACTCAAATGTGGAGGAGACTGCACAATAATTATTTGTGGAATGCACCTGGTTCAATACAGTGCAAAATTCCTTATTGGCTTCAATGGACATTGTGCTTAAGAGAGGCAATGTGAATCAGGTTTTAGCATAAATTTGAGGGAAACGTTGTGCATCCATTTAATAGGAGGTTGTTTCTGCTATATGGATTGCATTGGTTTATAACACTTGGAGGGAGCATAATTGGAAAATATTTAGAAGATAAACTGTAGATACTGAGACAGCTATAGCACAAATAAAACAGGAGCTAGTTCATAGATTAGAGATCTCTTATATAGCCAAGAAATTGGGTAGATGCAGGGGATTAATGCAACGGTTACACATGTAAAAGTTTTGGAATGACGCTTCATCTGCTTTGTAGAGGCGTGGCTGACTAAAGGGCTCTTAGGATGTACAACTGATGACTTTTTGTTTGTCTAGGGTAATGATTTACAATGTTACCAAAAAAAAGAATGATATTTGTTCTTATGCCCAAGTATTTGATCTCGAGCCACTCTCTATATTGGTCTTAAATATGATGTCATAAGTAAAATTAAAAAAGATAATAAGGGGAACTGTAGCAAAGATGATAGATCTGTTCTTCCTGATGATATCATTTTCACTATCCTTATAAAGTAAATTCTATATCTTTGTTACATTTGAAATGTGTTTCAAAATCGTGAAAGATATGATTTCCGAGGTTATATTAAAAAAAGCTCATTGTGATGAATCCAAAGCGTTAGGAAGTGAAAAAGTTTTGTTACAAAAAATATTGGCGGATTCAAATTTATACATTTAAACAATTTTGATGAAGTTTTCGTACATAAACAATAATTTCCTCTTAAAGAATTCCTAGGAGCTCATGTCTTAGGCTCACATAATGTTTTGGTAATATTGAAGAAACCTAAGTCTTACAAGAAATTTGTTTTGTGGAACCCATAATCTGGACAATACTACATTCTTGAGTGTCCATATATGAAACCTCATGAACACATATTTTCTTATGCTTATGGTATGTGTTATGATTCTATCACTGTTAAGCCATAAGCATAAATGTGTATTCTTTAGGTTTCATATATGTACACTCAAGAATGTGGTGGTGTCCGGATGGTGGATTCCACAAAACGAACTTCTTATAAGACTTAGGTTTTTTCTGTAATACTAAGCCATCATATGAGCATAGGATTTGAGCACCTATGAATTCTTTGTGCGAGAATTGTCGTTTATCTATGATAACGTCATTGAGGTTGTTTAAATATAAAAATCCAAACTCTCCCATATTTTTTTGTAACCCTTGCTTTTCACATCCTATCTCTTTGGATCGATCACAGTGGGCTTTTGTGAAAGTAATGTCGAAATCATAGCAATCCATGATTTTGAAACACTCCTAAAGTGTATCAAAGATGTAGTGTTTACCTCTATGATGATGTTGAAAATGATATCAAATGGAAGAACACGTGTATCCTCTTGAGAACGGCTTTCCTCGATTTTCTTTTGTGATTTGATTTTTGACATTATTATTGAAGAGCGATAAAGAAAATGAATTGAGGTAAAGTTTGACGGTGCAAGAACAAATGGGCCAACTTCAATATATATTTATATCATCTGGAGTCATGCAAAATATTTAATTCTCTTAGCTTAAGGTAAAAAAGTAAATCTACAATGGAAATTTTGTAAGTTTTTCTTGTTTGTACTAAGAGGATAAAAAATAATGTTAAACAAATAATAAGTAGTTAATGAAGATTTTGAAATTTCATATTTACAAACACACAATGCTTTTTTAATTTAGTGAATACAATAGGGCGGCGTGTTAATTGCTCTGGTTCTGGTTTAATGTATGGACAATGTTTATTTGTTTTATTTATTTGAATTATCAATTTAAATAAAAATTATTTTATAAGCGAAAAATATAATTGTTATCACTACAAGTTTACTCTTATATAATAGTCGCTGAATTAGTGAAACTTGCTCGAAAGTAATCAAGCAAAAATATTGAACCAAACAAAATTTTATATTCAATTTGAATAACATTTTTCCCAATTGAACAATACAAAATTAAATCAATACCCCTATATTATAAGAATAAAAATCATAATTCTTATTATAGATTAAACTCAACTAAAAGTTACTATGTTTAACTAATATCACTTCCAAATCGGAACTTTAATCTCAGTAATATTATGTGAATTTCTTCATGAATACTTTATTTATTTTAATAAAGTCATAATTCTTTTAACGAAATCACATAACAAATTTATCAAAATTTTCAAAAATTATTTTTAAAAAAATAATTTTAATAATTATATATTTTCCTATATCCCAAAGATTGCACTATGTTATGATAATTGTTTAATATGCAACCAAACACTTTTAGTTTGGCTCGCCCCGAATTGGTCCCAAATTGTTGCTTTTTTTTTAATTTTTGACTCAAGGAAATTATGCCTATTACTCCTCAAAGTGACCGGTTTGAATTTTTGTTCCCCAAATACTCTATTTTGAATTTTGGTCCCCAAAGTGTATGGTCTTGATGATTTTTTTGTTCCTGCTTTAACATTTTCAAAAACACAAATTTTTTTGGTCAATTGTACAGGTTTATACTCTTGAAATGTCATGAAAGTTTGTCTTATGAGTAACATATCTAAGTTCAAACTTTTGCCTATAAGGTAGAATTTCTAGTTACTTAATCAAGTTCATTGTCTGAAAATATTATAAACGTTTGTTTTATAGGCAAGAGTTAAATGGGAAACATATCTAACTTCTAACTTTTGCCCAGTTGATCAATTATGCAATTTCATTATCATGAAATGATATGAATACTTGTCTCATGGAAAAGAGTTAAAATGTCTGCTTACGGGCAAAATTTTACATCCTACTTGTTCTCTATCATCTCCACAGTTTCACCAATGATGCAATTCGTTGCTTAAGCCAACATCGATGGCCAGGACTTCACTTCTCTCCACACTAGTATGAGTTTTACTACCATTGATTGGCCCTTGTGTAGTCAAAGACCTCTTGGCTCACCATGTGAGGATTAGCCCTGTTAGTGCTAGTGAGGAATTTGGATCCATTTTATTCCAAATGTGGAAGAGCAATGTGATGAATTTAGAATTTTTGGTTTCGGAAAGTTTATTAGGAAATCGGGATGAATTTTAGTTTTCTTGCTTTCATATGATCAAGTCAAAAAAACATCTGTCACACCCCTTTTCCGTACTCCAAAATAAAGAATTCATTTTAAGTTTCGAAAGGGTTTTATTATTAATGTGACAAAAGAAGATTTGTTTCGAAAATGAATTTTTATATTCAAAACTCAGAATTGACACTTGGCATAAATTGGGTGTTCCAAGTCACCCTTGAATATCCTTTTTCAAAAATAGATTTGACTCTTTAAAACTGATCCGCGAACAGAGATTCTGGCTAAGGAATTCTGTTGACCGAGGGGAAGTTGTTAGGCACCCCTCGATCCTGTGGTTCGACCACGATGGCTTGGTAGAGCATATCGGCTAACTTTGACACCACGAGGGTATAAACCACACAAAACATGAAAAACAACCAATCAAGCAAACAAGATAACACAATCCAAAATTTTGTGTCCAGTCCAATTATACAGTCCAAAAAGAAAAAATGCATTAAAAAAATCCTACTCTAAATTAATTCTAGACTAATGCTCTACACGACGCCTCGGTCCTTCATCACGAATGTCCTCCGGGTACATGATACCCCAGGGCATTCCCCGGTGAATAAATATATACAGATACTTCGAGGCATTTCCCTGCAAAATTATACAATTGATTCAAAAGTGACAGAACAAAACAATTCCAACCAATATTTCAAACATTCCAACAATCCACCAATTCAAAATTATGCCTACCTAAGCCTAGTGCTTGCCTACCCGCTCGATAACATATCACGTTCAACATCAACAATGAATCAAAATACTATAATATTTACTTTTATCAATTTTCTATTCTCATTCTCCAAATAATCAATTTGAATCCTCCATGAGATATTATTTCGTCACACACCTTATAATTAATCCATAATCAATGAAATCAAACACCAAATCAAAACAAACAATAATTCACATCACCACGGATCAACCAACACACCCGATTCAATTCAAAGCATAGAACACAATAAATAACGAAATAAAGAAGAAAAGGAAATGAATTAGACCTCGATTCGAAGGTTTCAAAATTCAATAATGCTTCAACGAAAGGACATAAACCATGCCGAAGATCCTTGAATTGAACCTCAACAAAGGACTCACCAACTCCGTACTAAATCAACCACAAGAATATTCACGAAATGCAATCCGAACAGTAATTCATGGGAACGAATAAACTAACCCGAGAGTCACAAATCACAAGAAAACCTGAAGAACCCATATTCCTGTAGCTTCGGCGATCTTGGTCGGTAACTAGAATTTGATGAAAAAAGTTAGAATCTGGCAACCTTAACGTTCTCCGGCGGAATCACGTCTAAAAACAGAAAAAAATGAAAAGATTTTAGGGGATTTTGAGGGTCGGGGGCCGCTGGTTCGCATCGCTGGAGCTCCAATGGGCTCAAACACGGCGAGAACCAACGAGACCAGATCGGATCTCGACTTCTCTCAAGCGAAACTTGCTGGAGCAGTACCCCTTTTCCGATTCTATCCTTCTCTCATATCTCTGCTTTCTCTCTACCTCTCTCAATTGATCTCTCTCCATTTATTTCTAACTCGTGATTTACTTTTTCGATCTCTCTCCCATTTCTCATTTCTCCATTCTATTGTGTGTTGTATGTTTTGTGTTTGTTCATTTCCGGCTAGCTCTGTGTGTATTCGTGTGTGTGTGATGAGAATTTTAGTGAATGTGTATATGAGTCGATGGTGGGTATTATGTGTGATATGTGTGAAAATGGAGAGAATGTTGTTTGTGTTCCTGTGTGAGTGATGTTCTCTTTGGTTTTTGGTGGGTTATAGTATGTATATATGCGTGTGTGCTCTATGTGAGAATAAGAAGAAGAAGCAAAAATCCGTCCCTTTATTCTGTGTGTGAAGTATTTTTATATTGTGAGTGTAATTCAATTCCAGTGAGGTGAGGGTGGGGTCATGAGGTAGGGTAGGTGGGGTAGAGGTAGGGTAGGTAAGGTGTAAGGATAAAGTTTGTTATGATAGGATCAAAACAAGATAAAATTTCTAAAGGGTTGTTATTTTTGTCATTTTATGTAGGGTATAATCACGTGGGTAAGGGTGCATGATAAAGTGAGGTAAAAATGAATAAAATTGGATTTGGGAGGGACAAAATTAGTTGTCTACAATATCGAGTCTTGGAAAACCCAAATCATATGGTAGATAAACTAAATGCATTTTCCTTCTGTGAGATATCATGATATAAGAGTACAACAACAAATTAGCCTGCATTCCAAACTAGTTGGTCTAGCTATGTGTATCCTTTATATTTATTGTTCAGAATTTGCATCCTTTTCATCCTTGTACTGTGTAGACAAGGATTATAAGGAAGCAGAGATTGTTGGTGTGAAAGGTTGGTTCAAAATAGGGAAGATTTTAATTTGTCTTGTATTTTAGGTTTGTTTTAAAACTTGTTGATACATTATAGACCTTGATGAAAATGGTTTTGCTTGCCTGGATGACTATATAGACGGAATTGGCTTGTCGTTAACTTAGTAGTGACTTTCTAATTGACAATTCAGAATACTATAAACAGATCAGAGGAGAGGCTACTAATGTTGAGTGGAGAAGCCTTGTTTGTCATTCAGGTCTTTGCCTTATGGTTAACTCGTCATGGCAGACTGAGAACCGAGGATGTGCTCTTAAAGTGGGGCATGCCAATCAATGGAGATTGCGTCGTCTGTGGAAGTAAACCTGGTAGTTTGCCGCATCTATTCATTGAGTGTATATAGACGAATGAAGTCTGGGTGTACTAAACTGGTTGCAATAGTACAGAACCATCTTAATATGGGATCAAGAGTGGAATTGGATCAAGCTTTGCAGCTGTTGTGCATGGAATCTGGGGGAAAGAAAATACTAGACTTTTCAGCAGAATAAGTAGGAACAAACAGTGATACATGAGTTGAAGACAACTTTATGCATACGAGTTCAGAGAAACATTAAACCTGTTACACATATTCCGTCTTTATAGATTTACATTAGTCTCATTAGTCTCGGAGTTTAATTTATATCAGAAATGTCTCTACTAATGATCAACATATCATCCACATGTAAACACACAATGACTTGGTGATTTGGAGTGTCTTTAATATAAACACTTTTATCACATTCATTAATCTTAAACCCATTTGGAAACATGGTTTGGTCAAACTTTGCATGCCATTGTTTAGGTGCTTGTTTTAGTCCATAAAGTGATTTAACAAGTTTACACACCTTATTTTCTTTTTCTGGAACCACAAAACCCTCAGGCTATTTCATGTAAATTTCTTCTTCCAATTCTCCATTTAGGAATGCTATTTTCACATCCATTTGATGAATTTCAAGACCATATACCGCCGCCAAGGAAATTAACATTCGAATCAACGTTATCCTTATTTCTGGCGAGTATATATCAAAGTAATCAAGGCCTTCTTTCTGTTTGAATTCTTTTACTACAAGTCTTGCCTTGTATTTGTCAATGGTACCATCCGTTTTTATTTTTCTTTTGAAGATCCATTTAGAACCTAAAGGTTTATTTCCTGGAGAAAGATCAACCAAATCCCATGTATGGTTGCTTAAGATTGAATCAATCTCATTATCGACTACCTCTTTGCAAAAGATGAATCTGAAGATGTCAACCCTTCTCTAAATGTTTGAGACTCATTTTTTATGAGAAATGTTATAAAATTCGATCCAAATGAATTTGATCTTATTTGACATGTACTACGTTTAGAATTCTCATTATTATGTACATTCTCAATTGGTTCATCTCGAGGTCATTTAGACCCCCCACTAGACAATTCATCTCTAGTTTTATACGGATAAATGTTTTCAAAGAATTCAATGTTATTTGATTCAATTACCATATTTTCATTAATATCTGAATATTCGGATTTATGAACCAAAAACTGACATGCTTTACTACTTTTAGCATATCCTATGAACACGCAGTCCACCATCTTAGGTTCTATCTTAACCCTTTTAGGCATAAGATCTTGGACCTTCGCTAGACACCCCCACACTTTGAAATATTTCAAGTTGGGTTTTCTTCCTTTCCATTTTTTATAAGGAATTGATTGTATCTTACTATAGAGAACTCTATTGATTATTCGATTGTTTGTAAGGATATCCTCCCCCCACAAGCTTTACGGTAAACCTGAACCTATAAGTAAGGCATTCATTATTTCCTTTAAAGTTTAGTTTTTTATTTTCACAATTCCATTAGATTGTGGTGAATACAGGGCTTTAGTTTGATTGACAATTCCATTCTCTATACATATTTTGAAGAAGGGAAATTCATATTCTCTGCCCCTATCACTTCTTATATTTTTTATCTTTTTCTCTAACTGATTTTCAACTTCAGTTTTGTATTGCCTAAATGCATCCATTGCTTCATTCTTACTATTTAGCAAGTAGACATAACATTATATAGTGCAATCGTCAATAAAGTTATGAAATACTTTCTCCCACCACGTGATGGTGTTGACTTCATATCACAAATGTCAGTGTGGATTAAGTCTAAGGGATTGGAATTTCTTTCAACGGACTTATACGGATACTTAGCATACTTTGATTCTACACAAGTTTAACACTTTTATTTATTACACTCAAAGTTTAGCAAAACTTCTAAGTTAATCAGTTTTCATAATATTTTGTAATTAACATGGCCTAATCGTTCATGCTACAATTGTAAGACTCAAGAAAGTAAGAAGAAATTGAACTTTTATTGATTCAACATTCATTACATTTATTTTGTATAGTCCCTCATTGAGGTATTCTTTTCTTATATACACTTCTCCTTTACTAAGTACAATTTTTTTGAATACAAATACATATTTGAATCTATTTTTTTCTAGAAGTAAAACTCAAATCAATTTCTTCCGTAACTCGGAAACATACAAGACATTGTTAAGTGTCAACACTTTGCTGGAAGCCATCTTCAAGCACACTTTTCATGTTCCTTCAGTAGTGGAGTTTTCCATGTAGATCTTTTCTTCTACATGAGCTGCAGTGAATGTCAAAAACAACTCCTTATTAGCACAAACATGGCGGGTCGAACCAGACTCCATCCATCATTTACGAGGATTTCCCACCAAGTTGAATTCGGAAAGCATAGCACACCAATCATCCATTTCTTTCTTAAACTTATCTAGATTTTCTTGGTCTTTCTTCTTACTTTTCTTTGGGGAACGACAATCCGTAGAATTGTGGCCAATCTAGCCACAGTTGAAGCACTTTTCCGTGAATTTCTTCTTGGGTTGATTGCTTTCATTTCAAGCTTTCTTTTGATTTTTAGAGTTATTTTGGTCATCTTCTATAATGCTTGCTCCATTCATTGCAGAATTGCCTCTTGAACTTCTTTCCAAAGCCTTATTATCTTCTTCAATATGTAGTCGTACAATCAGATCTTCAACTGGTATCTCCTTACATTTGAGTTTCAAATAGTTCTTGAAGTTTTTTTCATATAGGTGGTAGCTTCTTTATTATTGCTGCTACTTGAAATGCTTCATTCACAATCAAACCTACAACAAAGGTAATGTGAATACTAAGAGCATGTCTTAAATCGTTCAACAAAGGTATTTGTTAAAATCATACCATCCACAAGGAGATCATGGATGATCACTTGCAGTTCCTGCACTTGAGAAACAACAGATTTGTTGTCTATCATTTTATACTTTAGGAATCTTGCAATGAAAAACTTTTTAGTTCTTGCATCCTCAGTCTTATAATTCCGTTATAGCGCTCTCCATAACACTTTTGCTTTCTTTGTTCCACTATACACATTATAGAGATCATCTTGGAGACCACTCAAGATCTAGTTCTTGCAAAGGAAATCTGAGTGTTTCCATGCCTCTACTATCACAAATTGCTCTTATTCAGAGGTTTCTTCGGGCTCAAATGTAAACCTTTGGAGAAAAAGTGTGGTAACGTAGAAGAACATTTTCTGCTACCACCTCTTCAAGTCAATACCCGCGAACTTTTCGAGTTTCTCCACCCGTGCCATTGCCGGTGGAGAATTCCATCAATTTCTTTGTTCATTTTACTCAATTGAGGCAACATTATTCTCCTCCATAAAAAACAAAGCCATTTTTATAATTTTGAATCATTAATAAACATAGTCATACAAACACCCATTAATTCCCACATTTTTCAGATATGGATATTGGTGACGGGTTTCCTCCGTTTTTGGCAGCGATTGTGAATTTATTAGTTATTTCTAAAGGAGATTCATTGGATTTTGTTAGGAACATTAGATTTTCGGTTTCATTGATCTTCGGTGATGTTGTGAGCTGGTTATTTTCATTGGATTTTGTAATACCCCACACTCTTCCTATCTCAAATCCATCCCTATAATGTTAAAGATTATCTTAAAAAATGAATACCTTTTATTTCATGTGTTATTTTCAAGGTTTCTACATTCAATTGTGTCAGAAATGGAATAAGATTTTCATCGATACCAAATTCTCCCAAATCCAACACTCGATTGAGAAGTTAGAGCATTTTTAAATTGACAGTGTGCCACCTGGACTCTCAGCGCATCGCAGAGAAGGAAAAAATAGCAATCGTCAATTCCAGTAGACCTTCGCGATATTGGCGCATCGCGTAGTGGTCCATTTTCCCATATGTCAAAATTTAATAGTTCAATGCAATCTTACCGCGTCGCGTTGGTGGTCAAAATGACAAAACTATAGGGCACCGCGATGGTGGCGCGTCGCGTTGCATGCCCAATTCCCAATTGTCAATTTCTAGTGAGCCACCACAATAGTGGCGCTTTTCGGTGGCCACTCGGTTCGAAAAAATGTCATGTTTTCAGTTCTATTTAAAATTTTAAAAGGGGTATTTTGGTAAATCCCCAAGGCCCCACACAAGATTTAACACATTCCAAGGCACTTTATGCTTATTTCATTTACTCTCTCTCAAAACAAAACCTTAGATCCTCAATGTCTCCCCAAGAAATCCAAATTCCTCCATTAATTCTCCAAGGAAACTCAAGATTAAGGATTCCCAATACAAGAACTCTAAGAATTCATCTTCAAAAGCGCAATAGGAATCCAATATTCAAGCTTTTCATCTAAGATCATCAATTAAGGTATGTGGGTTCTTCAACAAGTATAATCCTTTCATCCTTGTGCCCAAAATTTATTTTAATTACAAATTTATTGAATTTTATGTGATTTCCCATTAAATTGAAGTTAGGGTTTATACCCATAATTGTTATTTACAAGCTTATGGTGTTTCAAATGATTTAGAAGTTGAATCACATGATTATGTTCATATTTTCATGCATAATGCAGAAATTTCCAGATTTTGAATGAATTTGTCAATGTTTATATTATCAAGCATGAGCAATTTGATGTTTTAACATGAGATTTATGCATGGGGTATTATCCCAAGATTGATTAGTATAACTTCATAAAAGATGGTGCTTTAAACATCTTATGAGGAGATTTTTTTTAGTTTTCAGAAAAAGCTTTGATCTTTTGATCATCGATTTATCTATGAAATCCTCTTTACCGAATTTAGATCAGTTGTATATACATATTTACTCAGATAAAAGCATTTTGGCTTCATAATGAACCATTATACTAGTTCAAAGTAGATTTCCAATATAATGCGCATAAAGACTAAAAAGGGAGTAGTACTTAGCACCGAGCGGGAAGTGTGGGAATAGCATGCCCTATCATCCACAGAACTACGAGCCAACGTAGGTACTGATTGAGATTATTCTCATTTCTATATGAATGATGGATTTAGTTAGTGATCGATCTCATGGAAAGTAGGTTATACTCCCTAGCAAAGTATGACTCCTCTCCCCAATGTAAGGATTCCTCCTTAGGAGGACGAGAATGTTGGACTCCATGAATGCTCACATGGTTTATGTCAGTTAAAAGAACCTCCCTGCTAGTAAAAGTAAATAAACAGTTTTGAGTATTTCCTTACTAGTAAAGAAAAGCTTTGAAAGAATTCCCTTCAAATAAAGTATTTTTCCATGTAGAATGAGTTTTCAGATTTCACTTAGCCTATATGATGTGAGAATAGAACAGAAATACAGATTTTAGAACTAAGTTTTATGACTCGCAGGATTTATATTATATGCTTTTTAATATTCGATATTTATGATTTTCAAATTTCAGATTACTCAAGCCTATCTGAGTCATTTAAATATAGCATGCATGATTTTATAAAATGTGATGATAATGTTTTACTTATGCATTCACCCCATATACTCAGTACATCCTCAAAGTACTGATCCCCATATACGTCTATGTGCTACATTGTCTCATAATATAGGTACAAGTCATGGTATGTACAGTCAGAATCAGACAGTTGTAGATTCCAGCTAGCAGATGATGAGTCCTCCTACTTCAGCGAATTTAGTTAGATGTTATTTATATACTTTACTTTCCTACTTCTATGTATTGATTAGTGATAGTTGGGGTCGCATCCTAGAAATCTATAGTTAGTATAGTAGAGGCTTCATAGACGTCCTTAAGAGTCAGTTATGTAAATTCAGTCCCTCTTTTCAGACTTTATCAGAATGTAAAAGTTGTATCAGTATTGTACTTTCACAGATTTCATCATTTTCAAGTTTCCACACAGTAAACTCAGTCATTTTATACATATTTATTCACTTGCTTATGATTTATACTAGTAGAAGGGTTAGCTTGGGATCACTTGTGGTTCTAAGCTCCGTGTGACATCTCGGAACCATTTTTGGGGCGTTACAGCTTTTTAGCTAGCTTAATCGATTTTGTCATTGTATGTGTTCTTCGACCATTTGGGCATTTATGCTTTCTGCCTTGCATAATATTAGTGCTTTGTAGTAAAGGATGTAAGCTATCTATGTTGTAGTTGTTTTTGTAGCAATTGCTTTCTTGTATCATTATAAAAGCCGTATATTTGATGTTGTGCCTTTTTTTTCTTGTATGGTGTATGGTTCTTAAGTTGTATGCTCTTTTTAACATCTTTTCACGTCCTACTGCTTGGAATTGATCGCGATGAACTTTTGTGAATGTAATATTATCAAAAATCATTGCATCCCATTATTTTAAATCAAATTTAAAACATAACAATGATACATCGTATACCTTAATAAAGATGCTGAAAATGATAGTATATGAAAAACAAGGGTATCCTTTTTGGGACAACTCTCCATGATTGTGTTTCATTGCTTTGCCTTTTACTTCTATTAATTGGAATTACTTTATGAAAATAAAAAATTAGCTCTTTTTTCAAAAAAAAAAAAAGAGAATTAAGAAGCTAAACTAAATAAAATGAAAATACCTTATGACCAAACAAGGATTCCAGAATAAAGTGAATACATATTTCGGAATAAAGTTAATACAAATAATGGCGGGTCTTAACAACCATCAATTTGATTAGCAAAAACTTGAAATAACTGTGAAAACGTGAAGAAAAAACACATAAACATATCCCACAACACCTAATGCATTCATAAAGTGGAGTTCTATTCTCTAAATTTCCCTCCAGAGAAGGGCCGGACCGCAAACGTGTGTTGTAACTAGCCTCACTTTGCATTTGTATAAGAGCCTATTTCCATGACTTGAACTCAAGAGTCTATTTTTCAGCCTTACCTTGCCTTTAATGCAAGAGTATTTCCATGACTTGAACTCAAGAGTCTACTTCCAGCCTTACCTTGCATTTGTTCAAGAGTCTATTTCCACGACATGAACTCGTGGCCTACTGATCACGTGACAAAACTTTACCAGTTACTCCAAGGCTCCTCTTTGCATCAAATCGATTCATGAATATGGAAAATCAAGATTAGTTGCAGAAGAGAAAAGTTCACGACCAAGATTGAATGGTGTTAGTCAAGATGGAATGAAATTTCTTCAATCACTTAGCCCCACAACTCCCTTCTGATGATCATGTTGAAAAGACTCGGTCTTTACCACAGTCTTGGAAACCCCAGATCAAAAGGTGCCTAAAAAAAATCAACATTTTTAAATAAATTGTCCAATAGTAAGTAACATATGACCTTAAGTCTAGGGAAATATAATCTATCCAAACGTGTATCTCCAAGAGAATACACATAGTATTTAAGATTTGAATTGTAAGTTGCCCCAACAATTTGTTGGTATTTAGGATAATATATATAAATATTGTTGGTGTTGGTTGCGTTTTGCACCCTAATGTGTTTCTTTTTTTTTTAACTTACATTCTATCCTTTTTTTTTTTACAATTTACGCTCCAATCTCTTTATTTTCTTACAAAATAGTAAAATCACCTTTTTAATCATTTTCATGACGGCAAACTAGGAATAACAATATTTTTATAAAAAAATAGATTTATTTAATTTTTAGTGTAGTAGGTTAGATGAAATAAACCTTCCTGCCATTCACTCTTTCATCAGAAACTAGGTTAAACTCCCCAACCGTAAAAAAAGTGGTAATTCATATTTGATATAATACATAAATATGACTCTAAACTTGATACCAAATTATAACTTGACCTTAAACTTTGACAGTGCACAAATATGACATTTAACTATTCAAAACTGCACAATATGACCTCCGATCCTACGTTGCAAAACACGTGTTCAACACGCAAAACTGGTCACGTCCAGCTTAAAATCTAAGGGTATAATACATAAATTTGACCTTAAACTTTATCAGTGCACAAATATGACCTTTAACTATTCAAAACTGCACAAATATGACCTTTAAATGACTTTTCACTATTATTTTTTATTATTTTTGGTTCAAAGATTAAAATGACAGCTAGTTTCTTTTGTCATTGCGGAAAAAGAGCAATATTGAAGATTTATTAATTAGGTGGGTCAGCCTCATATGAAAAAATTCTACAAATATGTATATATATATATTATAAAGCAGAGTGTGAATTTAAGTTATATAATATATAATTTAAGTTATATAATATATTTAAATATAAGTTATTTAAATATTAAATTAAAGATGAAAGTATACTACAACAACAACAACAACAAACCCAGTGTATTCTCACCTGGTGGGGTGATGAAAGTATACTAATAATCGAAAAATTATAGTTTTAATAAAACGTTATTAAATTAATGTTATTAAGGATAGTAGTAGTAGTATGTGAAATTAACGTTATCAAATTAACATTATTAAAATATTATTAAATTAACGTTATTAAATTAACGCAAGGGTGGACCTACGTGGTTGACATGGGGGAACCCCCCTCGGTAAAAAAAATTACGTTGTATATATAAAGTAAAAAATCTTTGTATATGTACATATATTAATATTGAACCACATGAAACAAGACACTTACATACCCCAGTGGTGTTATTTGCTCATCTTGGGTGCTTCCTTCAGCCTAATGCGGGGGTTCGATCCCTAAATAATAATAATAATAATAATAATAATAAAAACGACTCCGTTTTAACACAAACAACAAAACTTTGACAGTGCACAAATATGACCTTTAACTATTCAAAATTGCACAAATATGATCAAGTTTTTTTTTAATATTTTTGTGATCCATTAAAAAGAATCCACCCAATTTTTGATCCATTAAAATTAATTTGATCTATGCTTTTAAAAATTTGATTAATTTTTCATGATCAAACAAAATACTTAAAGAATTTTTTTTTTTAAAATCTACTACTAAAATTTATAACCAAACGCTATTCTAATTAAGCATATAGTATGTCTTAGCATACATGCAATATTTTATCAGCCGAATGTAAGTAAATTTTTATTTTTTTATTTTTTTACTAAGCATTGAATGACATCATCAGCATCAGGGGCGGCTCAAGAAAATTTATGACCTAAGGCAAAAATCAAACGGAGGCCTTGTGTTTTATTTTCTTATATAAAATTTATTTTTTTATAAATAGTATTTAATATATTTCTTAAAATTTTTAATTTATTATTACTAAACAAAAATAGGCCCCTCAAATTTTGGGGTCTTAGACGGCCGCCTTTTCTCACAAAGGGTTGAGCCGCCCCTAATCAGCATTTAACATTTGTACGTAACAGTTTATGCATCATCATTTATCATTGCAAAAATAGGAAGGCGACAACATGCCGACATATATAGTATACGTAGAGTTGGCAAAATGAGAAGCTAACTATTAATAATATAATAATAATATTTGATGTTTATATATCCCTTCAGCTTCAACTGAAAAATGACAAAAGCTTTAGTTAACGTGAATATTTTAAAAGAATAAATAAATAAAGTGATAAAAAGCGTCGAGTGTATACTCTCTCCGTTCCCTTTGAGTTGCTCGCCCGTCAATTAAAATAGCTATTTTATTATAATATATTTATTAAATGATGTTTACTATTGTATTTGAAATTAATTTGAAGAAAAAAATAATTAATTTTAAAGATAAAATATGAAAACAATCTTAATATGTCAAAAATGACAAAAAAACTAATCAAACGAGAATGTTTTAAAAATATATTCATGAAAAATTATTCAAATTTTAAAAGCATAGATCAAACTAATTTTCAATGGAACAAAAAGTTACGTGGGTTCTTTTTAATAGATCCAAAAAAAAATTAATTTTTTTTTAAAAAAATAAAAAAATAAAATAAAAAATGACGTGGCCTTCTAATAAGCTGTCACGTGGCAAGGTTGTTTTGAAAAACCATCTATTAAAAAGTAATGGCGTGGATGGGTCTATTTTGTAATGGCGATGGCATGAATGAGAGCCATTTCTGATTGTTCAGTGGCATATTTGAGCCATCATTTATGTTAGTATCAAAACGTTACTGCAGACACTAGAAATTTTGAATTTGTCTGTTATGTCCTTGTTATTATCTCTGATGATGGACATCAAGCTATTGAATTGACATTTCATCTTTGTTTGCACCAACTGAAGCTCAAACGTTTGTGCATTCCTTTCTGTTTCAAGAAATTGTAAGTGATGAATGTTTAGATAATGTAAGTTTTTGCTTATTAAAAGGTTTGAAAGCATCTTCTCCTTTTGAGTATTTCAACCTATTACATTCTTTCCACTTAAAATGGAAAATGGAATCGCAGGATAGTCCAAAGATTTGCTTAAAGCTGGAACTAGTTACTCTTCTTGCATTACGAGACTAATATAGGAGTAGAAGAATTGTAGTCTCTGATATGATATGCTTATGATATTCTAGGTTCGATTACCCTGTGCATGAAGATCGTGCAAATCAATTCTACGTAGCGATAAGAAAATGCTACCCTGGTCTGAAGGATGGATCTTTGGAGCCAGGTTATGCAGGCATCAGATCAAAGCTTTTTGGTCCAGAAGAGGGTCCTACTGATTTTGTTGTTCAGGTAACACATTGAACTTATTCTAAGTTTCAACCTGAATGGTCCCTTAAGTTCCGCAGTAGATCTATTTCATCGCTGTATTGTGCTACCCTGATCACATGTGATTAACTGATCAGTAATCGCTACAAGATTAACGGTTCAGGTGTTTCCCTGTGAGCAAGTTATAGAAAGTACTCTCATCGGATACACTTAAAAAGCGTGGCCATTAAGATATAAAGGCCACGCTTTGTAGCTTGTCATTGGCAATACTTTTATTTGATAAAGCTACACTTACAAGTGTTGCCTTTGTTTTGGTATTGGGCACACTTCACAAGTGTAGCCTTTTGTAGCACCTCTACAGCAACACTTGAAAATGTTGCCTTTGTTTTACTATTGGGCACGCTTCAGAAGCGTAGCCTTTTGTAGCATCTCTATAACAACACTTAAAAAGCGTGGTCTTTACTTTCTTAAGGCCGCACTTTTGATGTGTATGCATTAATACCTTCTCTAAAGCAACATTTACAAAGTGTTGCCTTTGCTAATTTGCACATACACATCTAAATAAGTCGCACAATATATATCCCTCCTCCCAATGACCACACATTTAAAACATAGCATTCTCGTCTATTTTATACAATTAATATTTACTACAAATTTTGATTGAAAAATACAATTATATTGTCTTACATCCACTAGTCATATTATACATCATAATTCAATTTAGATTGTCTCAAAACACTATGTTAGATAAAAAAAAAAAAAAAAACTCAAAAATTGTAGTACACGCAAATATTCATCATGTTCCCTTCGAGAAATAGACTGACTCCATGCTTAATCTAGGCTTTGCGACGTCCTCGATCACAATATACATTATTATTCATATCCTTGATGATTTGGGAGTTGAACTATGATCTTCTCTAGTTGAATAACATACTATGTTGTTGTATATAACCCAAACAGATCCACCAAATATTTCCTTTAAAAATCACCTTACCTGCATTTCATAAGAAAATACCTATAATTAAGTAAAGAATGGGGAAATGAACCCGAAACGAAAAATTACTATATTTGAATAGAAAATGTGACCTGAAAAAAATATCAAGTGTACTCCCATAAACTAGGGTCTCAGGAGGTCAGAGTGAACGCAGACCTTACCCCAACCCTCAAAGGTAGCGAGGTTGTTTTCGATAGACCTAAGATAAACTGATCCATATTCCCAAGCTATTGTTTCATTTTAGTTATGAACGTAACTTTAACATACTGGCACAAATAGAATTGCTGCATTTAGAAGTCTCATCTCACCAATGTCTAACCTGTGGGAACTCTATTATAAAAACATGCTAACCTTTGATGCCTAGTATAGAAATGGAGTAACTCAAGTCCACTGACCTTTATATTGATGTCTCTTATCCGCACCAACATTCTTCTTTGCCTGGAGTCTTGAATTTACCTGCATCCTGAGAGCATGTTGAACATAAAAAAAGTAGTTAACGACACTTCCACAACTAGCATAAGCCTCAATCTCAAAAAGAGTGCAGTTTACCTCAACTAGAACAGGTTTATGTTCATTAACAGCTATTTTTCGTGCCTCCTGGACAGTGGTGAAAACAGCAAGAGCATCATTACCATCCACACGAATACTATGAATTCCATATCCCTTTCCTTTAGTAACAACACCATCACCTAAGTAATAACCATAAATAGATGTCATTGTCAGTAGCCAACTACATCATTATAAAGTTGTTTCGTAATATAAGGTTTTAAGGTTACCCGGTGACCGTTAAGGTTATAAGGTTGTTTATTAAACGATGTCCGTTAAGTTTTATGAATAGATTAGGCTTTAAACGGTGGCCGTTAAGGCTAAGGTTATAAAGTTGTTTCCTAATATAAGGTTATAAGGTTAAATGGTGGCCATTAAAGTTATAAGGTTGTTTATTAAATGGTGGCCGTTAAGTTTTATCTATAGATTGGACTATAAACGGTGGTCGTTAAGGCTAAGGTTATAAGGTTGTTTACTTAATGGTGTCCATTAAGGTTATAAGGTTATAAGGTTGTTTCCTAATAAAACGTTATAAAGTTAAACGCTGGTTGTTAAGGTTATAAGGTTGTTTCCTAATATAAGGTTATAAGGTTAAACAGTGGCCGTTAAGGTTATAAGGTTGTTTATAAAACGGTGTCCGTTAAGTTTTATGTATATATTAGGCTTTAAACAGTGGCCGTTAAGGCTAAGGTTATAAGGTTGTTTACTTAACGGTGGCAATTTAGCTTTACTCTTATTAAGAAAGTGGTTGTACGGGATCAATAATGGTTACACGGCGTGAATGGATTTCAGGATACTTAAGGGAAAGCAAAATGGTAAAGGATAATAAAAACATACCTTTGCATAGGCGCGAAAAATGTCATTCCTTGAGCTTTTGCAGTGAAGCCACAGGGCGAGTTTTACCACTGCTGCAGTTAACATGATTGAATATAACCATGCAAGCTTATTCAAAGTCATCTTTTCAGGAGGTTTATTTTCAACTAGTTGTTCCACAGCCTGGATCAATACCTAAAAACCTAAAAATTAAATTTTCAACTTTTTGATCGAGAATGATGTCCATGAGCGAATAGTAAAATAGAACGATCAATCCAAAATATTTTGGTATACAAAGACCAAAGACATCTTTAAAAGTGTAATGTCAAGATACCATGTAATGACCAGCCATATACTAAGGAGTGGCACCAACTGAAAATTCAGAATCATATACAACTAGTCCAACCTACATAGTCATAAATGCATATGATAAAATAAGTGAGCATATGGTCAGGATGCTGCCGTAAGCATCACCATCACAGCCTCATTTGAAAGATGGAAACTTGCCCACAAGTAGGAATTTGGACAATTTCGAGCAGCTTTCAACAAACAACATTAACAACAACCAACCCAGTGAAATCCCAAAATCATTAGCTAAGAGGGATGTTTCATATAAGAGTAGTGAAAACAAGAAACAGAAGAGGGTTGTAGATTTTGTTTATGGAGAAATCATAGGCCAAACAGAGGGGGCAACCACCCTCCGAGAATTCCCTTTTCTCTCTATTGTCCTCATATACTTTAGGGCTCAGATTTTGCTGTGCTACATAAATGCAAAGAGAAATCGACATTGCCAAGGCTGCAGATACATCGGTTAGCAAATGAATGCCTTACCGGGTCACCTCTCCAAGATCCAGGTCGGATTTTCTCAATGCAGTTTAGTAGATTATAGCCAAGAAAGAAGCAAATCATCATCACAACCATTTTTTTCACATCATTAAGGTTCCAGACTCTTGAGAAAGTTTATCTTGTTGCGTCTTTTTTTACATTGCTGAAGCATAAGCAAAAAAAGGAAGATCATATATTGTTTTTGCATTTTTTGGCAGTAAAGGGCTCTTGATTAGAGCAAAAAAAAAAATCATAGGCATACTAGAGATGGTCAACCACCCAGAAAAATCCTCTTTCTTCTCTGATCACCTCAACTTTGAGCTAAAAATTGGTGAACTGCATCAGAAAAATAGGGTGTTCAACAAAAGCTAAAGAACCCAGATAGGTAGTTATAGTAAAACTTTTAGGGCTCAGATTTTGCTGTTCTACAAACATGCAAAGAGAAACAAACACACGTCATAGCTGAAAGACATCGGTTTGCAGATGATGCACAGGTAGCCCCGCCAAGATACAGATAAGATCTTCTCAATGCAGTAAAGTACATTATAGCCCCGAAACAAGCAAATCATCATCACAGCCCATTATTTCACATCAATAAGCATCATTTAGGTTCCAAACTCTTGAAAAAGTAGCCACTTCAAAGAAGAACAAGCAGTAAAAGGAAGAAACATATAAAAATATCTGGAATTCTCTGGCCAAACGTCAAAATAATTCTTGATCTTTTCCTTTTCTCAAGGAGATGTTGCTTTTTTATGTATGGAGAAGAAATCGTGGACATGGCAGCAAGGGGATAACCACCTTTTATAGAAAATCCTATCTCTCTGATGTCTCATTTTTCCGTTGTACGCCAAACTACAGACGGGATTCTGTCATAAGCATCATCTTCACAGCCTCATTTGAAAGATGAAAACTTGCCCACAAGTAGGCATTTGGAGAATTTCTAGCAGCTTTCAACAAACAACAGCAACAACAATGGACCTATTGAAATCCCAAACTATATTGTTTTCAACCACATTTTCAACTATATTAATGTTCAGATGGGCACAATCAGTCTTTTGTAAAATGATAGAAAAACAAACAATCATTTTTGAATCACTCAAAAAGTTTCTAACTTCGGTTCAAACGAATGCACGTTCAAACACAACTTTAGCTTCTTATCATTTTTCAACTTCAAACATAATATATCGAAACACAGTGCCAGTGTAAAAAGATCAAAGGCAGATTAAGGATATACCGGTATAGAAGATCCAGTGGACAGAGTGTATACAACATACATTTGCAGAAGTTCCTATAAAAATAAAAGGTCATAATTCCAAAGCTTTAGGAGTCTAAACATGAAATCAATTGGAGTACAATCATTCTCCCACCCATCCCACCACACCCCCTACTTCAAAACAACAACATACCAAGTGTATTCCGACATGTGAAGTCTTCGGAGTGTAGAGTGTACACAGACTTTACCCTACCTCGTGGTGATAGAAAGGATGTTTTTGAAAAACCTTCAGCACAAGTAACACATTACAAGGCATTTTGAACAACAGACCAAGACAATACAGATCTAGAACAAGGCGTAGCAAATAATACATAACAAACAATAGATAAATAACAGGAGGAAGATCACAGAACTTGAGCTGGAAAAAGAAAGAGAAAGCAAAAATTATCAAGAACTCACAACCCAGTATGGCAAGGAGAGCACAGTTTGGCTGACAGCAATCCAAAGAACACCATAGCCAAAAAAGGAAAGGCAAACACCAACAAGCAAAATAACCCAAGGAGGGAATTTGTTGCAAGCTTTGCCAGGCAGAATCCCAACATTCTCCCCAACATCATTTGCCACTCCAATAATAGTCAGCTGCCTGAGTGCAGAAAGAAAAACAACAACACGACGTTCTACAAGAAACATAACCTAAACTCAGTCGATTGGACAATCGCAACACGGCGTTCTAAAAATGTGAAGTTAAGCATCTCAGGATAAAGAGTGGACATTAATAATCAGAGTATCTCCAAGTAGTCAACAAGAAACTAATCCAAAAATTCGAAGCATACTACAAATGATCACCAATGTCAACTGAGGCAGTAATCATGATACCAGGCTCAGTTAATATTTTGCAGGTGGGCTCGCATAAGTGAAGCTTAATACTATTTAAAGAATGATTTCCAAACTTACAACTGGAAGATTAGTATGAAACCAAGTTGCAAGTGACAACACATAATACACTCTACCAACTACATAATATACTCTACCAACTTGATGTGATGTACTAACTTGAGTAACAACTATTTCTTGGTAAGAAGCATCATTGCCTATTTCGTACCATCAACAAAGTTGTTCAAGTAGTATCATGTTAGGTCATTACATCCATCAGTAAGAATTCCGTAGGCCATTCTATGACCACATGTGCATATCAAACATTAATGTAGATTTTGTTCGTGACATTGATCGGTTAGAAAAAGTTTGAGGTCGTAATATCAAGGTTTAAAATGTACTGAACAAACTTAAATACACATATAAAAGTGAAATCCTGGAGCTTAGTGCTCCAAGATATCATGTAAAACACGCTTTAAATTTTTATATCTCAAAATGAGATAGTTTGCAGGACAAACAAATATTAATCATATTATTGATTATAAACCAGACCTCATTTTGTGCGACTATACAGGGCATATTTTTTTTTGTTTATTACAAACGAATAAACCTAATTCAGCATGGATACCATTCAAGTCTAGAAGCCATGGAACTTGAAATCCTTCCTAGTTGTTTCTAGCAATTCAAAATTGGAACAACAACAAACAAAGTGATATATGAAAGGTTCAATAACAACACCCCATCAGACACCAAACATATATAGAACTGATATTTACCTAAAATATTAATCATTTAGCAACAAGAAATAAATATGTTGATAAACAGATTTCAATTTGTTTGACTATAACTTATAAAGTCATATGCTATACCCATCATAATCTCGAAACTAGTACCAGTGTCAATGCTGGTTCAAAATGTTCATCAATTTACGAACTTTGTTAGGGTCCAAATCCTACTGACATCTGTATTTATATTAATGCACTCTCCAATAATATACTTTGTATATACGAAAATATTTAACAGCTTTTGTACATACATAAATATGAAATATAGAAGAGCATTTCACATCTAAATTATTTAGAAATATGTTAATATCCTACCCCGTTCTAGCATATTCAAATAACTGATGTTGTCTTCATGTAATACCATCTTTTAATAGTAGAACACAAAGTGCAAAGGGAGTTTAATCAAGTTTGACAATGGATTTCCCAACAAGTTGTTACCTAAAAAAATCTCCTTTTAAAGCTGGACTACCCGAATATTGGATGCTTGTATCATCCCCACGATTGGCCCACATTACAAATAGTTTTTAAAGTAAAAGAATAAACAGGTCAAGATAAAGAATCTTAATATCTATCCATCATAGAAACTTTAACATAGATATCAAAAAACTTCTCACAGAGTTTGAAGATTTATCAAGGTTGGGATATGAGCAAATAGTTTCCTCAGCATCAAAAGCACCAAGCCTTCTCAGTTGGAATTCAAGAATTTTCCGACCTAGCATGCTCCGCAAACAAACCTCATCAACTAAGGTAATTACATGAGACAAATACAAATTAAACAAAACTAGGGTAATTATGTGAGACAAATTCAAATCAAATAAAGCTAGGATAATGACAAATCCAAATAAAGATAAAACCTAAAATCAAGAAAGTAAAGCTTACCTAGTAGATTCAAAGGGAGCTGGTGGAGCTGGGTCTGTTCAAAAAAAAAAACACGAACAAATTTAGCTAGAAGAATTGAAGAATTTAGCTCCAACAAAATCAAATAGAGATTGAAAACACCTACCTGATACATTCAAAGAAAATGGCAAAAGAGATGGAGTTAATAGATCAACTAAACGCAAAGAGAGGAATTAACAGAGCAATGGCACAAAGAGAGGAGTTAACAAAAGTGGGTTGAAAATTTATGCCGCCCAAATATTTTGCCTGAATCATAGTGGGGGAATATAAAAATATGGAGGGAACTAAATTTTTTAGTATAAAATTTTACTAAAATGATTAGACCACACTTAAAAATTATGGTGTTAAAATTATAATAATACCACCATTAAAAGTGTAGCCATATATATTAAAAGTCATTGCTAATTATTTTATATTTTAGCAATATTTATAAACCGTAGCCTATAATTTAAAAGCCAACACTTTTAAAATGTTGTCATTGTTTCTGTGGCCAAAAGCTTATTGCTATGACCACAATTTAAAAGTGTGGTCAAAACTACTTTTGAAAACACTTTATAAGTGTTGCCTAGATTAAGTGTAGCCGTAGGCCTAAAATATTGTAGTGACCCTACTGTATTAAAGATAGCTTCACCATCATCCTTTGGGCACAAATGCTTATAATTTTTGAGAAAACGCTTGCAATTAAATTTTCATTAACCATTTCCAATTAACTAGTTTCATGATCCATATGTCCAATTTTTTAAAATGGCTGTCACCTCCATATGCACTAATGCTACCTATCAGAGTAGAGAAATGAAACCAATGTGCATCTGTAACAATCAAAATTAGTGTCGGAAATTCCTTCAATTCGTCCGACTTCACATCAAGTATATGTTTGTAGAATTTTTACATACATAAAGATCAAGTTTTTCATTCAGAGACCAATATACATAACCATCAATGCTAATTCCCAGACTGTACACATGTGAACTTGATTTAGGCAGTAGTTTGCTGCCAAGTTGGAGTTTATTCTTTGTCCAAGAACCCCTACTCATAGAGTACACAACATAAAACTAGTTATAGATCAATACACAATTTTGTTATCATCGTCGGAAGAATCATAACATAACCCACAAGCATGTGAAAATGTGTATTCATGAGGTTTCATGTATGAGCACTTAAAAATGTGTTGTTGTCTAGATGATGCATTCAACCGAACAAATTTCCTATAAGCCTTAGGTTTCGTCAATAGTGCCAACCCATTATTTGAGCCTAACAAATGTTTTCTTTGGAATCCTATCAGAGGAAATGGTTGTTTTTCTCTAATAATTCTAATAAGACTGTCCACATATGTAAATTCGAACTCGCGAGTGCATCTCAGTAACAAGAGTTCTTATATCCTACAGCTTTGGATTGATCACAATGAACTTTCGTGAATGTAATGTCTGAAATTATAGCATTCCACAATTTAAAAGTTGTTAGGATCAAAATAATTAGATGTCATGCAGAGGAAGATAGAAAAGAAAACCTCGAAAGACTCCACCTAAGAAGATAAATGAGAAATACACCAAAAGAGATACAAGAATTTAATGTGGTTCGGTCAATCGACCTATATCCATAAAAGGAGATGAGCAATCCACTATATAAAAGAGAGCACAAACTGACAATAGAGACAACCTCACAAAATTCACTCAGAATAGAAAACAAGTTCACACAAGTGATCCTGCAACACTTGTGCCTCACAAAATCTCCCCCCAGACGAAACCCTCAAATCCCTAGAACTACATTGTGGATGCTACCAAACTAGATGAAAGGGAGCCTCTATTTATAGAGTCTATAACCTTTTCCTACAAGAATAAATATTAGCCAAATATGAAGAATATGTTTTCCTTTTCCTAAAAGGGAAACCCAATTATGGTACCTTAAGGAAATACCAATTATGATAAGAAAGTTAGGACAAAGAGCAACAAGTCTCTCTCTTGGCTTGAATTTCTGATAAAATAAATTTTCTCCACCTTCATCTCCATTTCCGAATAAACTTTCCAAACCCAAAATTTCTAAATTCCTCACATTGCTCTTCTACATTTGGAATGAAATGGATCAAAATTCGTCACTGTGCTTTCCTGGAGTATTCTTCAATGGAACAGTAATAAAATATATAGCTAAGGCTAGGACTAACAGTGCTAATCCTCACATCGTGAGCCAAGAGGTCTTTGACTACACAAGGGCCAATCAATGGTATTACAACTCATACAAGTGTGGAGAGAAGGGATGTCCTGGCCATCGGCATAGGTTTAAGCAACGAATTACATCATTGGTGAAACTGTGGAGATGATACAGAACAGGTAGGATGTGAAATGTTGCCCATACGCAGACGTTTTAACTCTTTCCCATGAGACAAGTATTCATATCATTTCAAGATAATGAAATTGCATAATTGACCAACAGGGCAAAAGTTAGAACTTAGATATGTTTCCCATTCTAACTCTTGCCTATTAAACAAATGTTTATAATAGTTTTAGACAATGAACTTGATTAATTAACTAGAAATTCTACCTTATAGACAAAAGTTAGAGCTTAGATATGTTACTCATAAGACAAACTGTCATGATATTTTAAGAGGATAAACCTACACAATTGACCAAAAAATTCAGACATTTTGAAAATGTTAAAACAGGAATGAAAAAATCATCAAGACCATACACTTTGGGACAAAAATTCAAAATCGAGTATTTGGGGAACAAAAAATTAAACCGGTCACTTTGAGGAGTACTAGGCATAATTTCCTCGAGTGAAAAAAAAAAATAGCAATTTGGGACCAATTCGGGGCGAGCCAAACTAAAAGTGCTTGGAAGCATGTTGAACAATTATCGTAACATAGTGCAATCTTTGGGATATAAGAAAATTTATAATTATTAAAATTCTTTTTTTAAATAATTTTTGAAAATTTTGATAAATTTCTTATGTGATTTTGTTAAAGGAATTATGATTTTATTAAAATAATTAAAGTATTCGCGAAGAAATTCACAGAATATTACTGAGATTAAAGTTCTAATTTTGAAGTGATATAATTAAACATAGTAACTTTTAATTGAATACAATCTATAATTAGAATTATGATTCTGATTTTTAGAATATAGGGGTATTTATTTAATATTGTATTGTTCAGTTTGGAAAAATGTCATTCAAATTGAATATAAAATTTTGTTTAATACAATATTTTTTCTTCATTACTTTCCAACAAGTTTCACTAATTCAGCTACTATTATATAAGACTAAACTAGTTGTGATAACAATTATATTTTTTGGTTATAAAATAATTTTTATTTAAATTGATAAATAAAACAAATAAACATTGTCCATATATTAAACCAGAACCAGAGCAATTAACCCGCCGCCCTATTGTATTCACTAATTTAAAAAGCATAGTGTATTTGTAAATATGAAATTTCAAAGTCTTCATTAACTACTTATTATTTATTTAACATCATTTTTTATCCTCTTATTACAAACAATTAAAACTTACTAAATTTCCATTGTGGATTTACTTTTCTACCTTAAGCTGAGAGAATTAAATATTTTCCATGACTTCAGATGATAAAAATATATATTGCAATAAACCCTAACAGAATGTCATTTGTTCTTGCACCGTCAAACTTGACCTCAACTCATTTTCTTCATCACTCTTCAATAATAATGTCAAAAATGAAATCACAAAAGACAATCGAGGAAAGCCGTTCTCAAGAGGATACACTTCTTCTTCCATCAGATATCATTTTCAAAATCCTCATAAAGGTAAACACTACATCTTTGATACACTTTAAAGAGTGTTTCAAAATCATGGAATGCTATGATATCGATATTACTTTCACGAAAGCCCACTGTGATCGATCCAAAGAGATAGGATGTGACAAGGGAGTGTTACAAAAAAAATACGAGTGAGTTTGAATTTTTATATTTAAACAACCTCAATGATAATTCCCGCTCAAAGAATTCATAGGTGCTCAAATCATGTGCTCATATGATGGCTTAGTATTACAGAAAAAACCTAAGGCTTATAAGAAGTTCGTTTTGTGGAATCCATCATCCAGACACCACCTCATTCTTGAGTGTCCATATATGAAACCTAAAGAATACACATTTTCTTATTCTTATGGCTTAACAGTGATAGAATCATAACGCATACCATAAGCACAACAAAATATGTGTTCATGAGGTTTCATATATGGACACTCCAGAATGTAGTATTGTCCAGATTATGAAGTTCACAAAACAAATTTCTTGTAAGCCTTAGGTTTCTTCAATATTACCAAACCATTATATGAGAATAAGACATGACCACCTAGGAATTCTTTAAGAGGAAATTATTGTTTATCTACGATAACTTCATTAAAATTGTTTGAATGTATAAATTCGAATTCACCAATATTTTTTGTAACAAAAGTTTTTCACTCCCTAACGCTTTGGATTCATCACAATAAGCTTTTGTAAATATAACCTCGAAAATCATATCATTTCATGATTAAAGTGTAACAAAGATATAGCATTTACTTTATAAGGATAGTGAAAATGATATCATCAGGAAGACCAGATCTATCATCTTTGATACGGTTCCCCTTATTATCTTTTGTAATTTTGCTTTTGACATCATAATTGAAGAGCAATATATAGAGTGGCTCGGGATCAAATACTGGGGTGCAAGAACAAATATTATTCTTTTTTTTGGTAACATTGTAAATCATTACCATAGTCAAACAAAAAGTCATCAGTTGTACATCCTAAGAGCCCTTTGGTCATCCATGCCTCTACAAGGCAGATGAACTAAAGCCTCATTCCAAAACTATTACATGTGTAACCGTGACATTAATCCCCTTCATCTACCCAATCTCTTTGATATATAAGAGATCTCTAATCAATGAACTAGCTCCTGTTTTATCTGTGCTATAGCTGTCTCAGTATGCACAGTTTTTCTTCTAAATATTTTGCAATTACGCGCCCTCCAAGTGTGATAAACCAATGCACTCCATATAGCAGCAACAACCTCCTGTTGAATGGATTCCCAATGTTTCCCTCTAATTCGCGCTAAAACCTGATTCACATTGCCTCTCTGAAGCGCAATGCCCATCGAAGCCAATAAGGAATTTCGCACTGTATTGAACTAGGTGCATTCCACAAATAAATGTTGTGCAGTCTCCTCCACATTTGAGTTGCATAAACAACAATTTGGATTATAAACATGTATTTTCAACTTCACTAGCCTCCCCTTAGTCAGTAACCTGTCATTGTATTAGGGTTTATTGTAACATATATATGTATTATTGGTCATTGGCAATATATTTATGAATGGTCAACATAATTACACTCTTACCTTAATTTAGAATAGTAAGTCCATAAATTTTGTTGCGAGTAATTTATTTATATACGGTTCTCATGTTGTATTCAACGAAATTTTGCCGCGAGTAGTTTATTTATTATAATTAATTTATAACTACCTTTAACCAAATAACATAAGAAATATAGGGAAATTTTATTTTAATAAATAGAATCAAAGAGAATTTTAACTAGCTAAAGTTAATAATTAGTAGAATACTATCTCACACTTTTAATTTCTATTTGGAAAAATAGAATTCTAAACTTATCCCACAAATGAACGACTAGAAAGTTGGGACTCATGAGCTCTCCTATGTGATCTGCACACATAATGTTAGATCGAGGCATGTTCAATACTCATTCAAAGGAAAAGTACTATAAATTTCCTTATGTCCAGAAGGCTGCTCTATGTTGGACGATAACTGTCCAATATGCGTCAATGTATTTTTAGTGTGACTCACCCCAAATTGGCTCCAAAATATCTAAATAACTTTATTTTAATTTCCCACTCTATATCCCACATGTAAATTAGAGACCGATTAAATTCAAATTCAAGCAGAGAAGCCCCACATTAGGGAGATGAGGGAGATTTCGACAAAGGTCATAGATTTGAGAAGATACTTGTGATATCGACAAAGCAATGACAAATATGTCAAATTCAATATATGCATTGATGTGTAGTCCTTGGAAAAGATGATCGTTATTACTATTGGTGAAACCAAAGATGGAGTTGGGTGGTTTGAGTATGGTCGTGGGGGTGCTTGTGTCGATGTAGAGGGTAACATTTTTAAGGTGTTGCTACAATAATTATTGAGACAGTAAGGGTGGATCACTACATAACAAATTCGGAGCATGGTGAAACGATCAATGAGGCTAGAATCGGAAGGAATTGATTGTTGTTGTTGCATTTCTTGAACACTCGTTTCTTTTTGCAGTTTCTGTCGAAAATTTTGCTAAATTAATTTTGGAAGAAATTCAGCACGAGAGTATTAAGGTGCATACAGATAATCATAGATGACTTTATTTTCTTTTAGCTTATTCTACTTTTTTTTGGTTATGCATTCCGTGTTTTTTTCTTCTTTTCTTTGTTTTTGTTGATTTAGAGTTTAATTAAACTTTGGATGTTTTTTAATTATTTCAACAGCGGATGTATTGGTTGTCTTGTTTCCTATATTAGCTAGCAATGTGGTATCCCATTTTTTTGTGTGCTTTTATATTATTTTTTTGTTATACTGTTATAGTCGGGGGTCTATCGAAAACAACCACTCAACTTCATCTGAGGTAGTGGTATGGACTGCGTACACATTGCCGTCCCCAGACCCCACTTTCTCGGAATACATCGGGTATGTTGTTGTTGTATAACAAATAATTGTAAAAAATCATCCCTTTTAACCTACAGGGTCATCACTCTTGTGTAGATTAGTCTTGCTCACTTTTGTAATTAATAAAGACTTTAGGCTAACGTAAGGGTTTTTCGAGGCCAAAACGATACGAAAGAGCCAAACAAACAAACCACCTCTTGGACATATTGTTCTTTCAAGGTTCATGTATTGGATCTGCCGCATCCTACTTGTTCTCTATCATCTACCCAGTTTCACCAATGATGCAATTCAGTTGCTTAAACTACACTGATGGCAAGGACTTCACTTTTCTCCACACTTGTAACACAACTGGTTGGTCCTTCTGTACTCAACAACCTCTTAGCTCATCCTATGAGGATTAGCCTGCAAGTTCTGTCCTTAGTTGTATATGGTATTACTGTTCCATTTACTTTAGGAGTGAATGGGCGGGTAATAGGCTTAACATCCCTAGCACTCCTCTTCCCCATTTTCTCCACAGCCCCTAAGGCCTTTTGCTGCATTCCGGCAATTTTAATAGCATTCTTCAAGGTTTGAGGATTGAATCTCATAAACATTGTCATTTAGATCAAAGCTATTATACCTAAGACCTACTGGGATCTCACTCATAAAGAGGACAAGTAATGGATCGACAAAGGAGCAAAATATATGTCATATTTAGTTTGACAAGTTATAGTTCACTTGTGATACATGTTAGCTTTACATCTTATAGTCTAATTTGTTTTCGAGATTGTAGAGTCAAATTAGGATATTATATATAAGAGTCTTAATTCAATCATTAGTCTTTATTTTTTTCCTTTAGTGTGATGACATTATTTATTTGCAAACATTAATAAAACTGGATAATAGGTATATCGCGTAGTAGATTTACATTAATTAGTCAAGTGTCGTTCTTTTAATCCTCCTAGATAGAAATAAAATGAATTCATACAAGAGTATCAAATGTTAGTCACAGATAAATCAAAACCAAACATAACTTACAACAAAATCCATCCTTCGTCAGAGACAAGGAAATATAGGAATGAGGCATTTCCCATTCCCTCCTTCAAGCTATGAGCATGGACTTGGCCCTCAAGATCACCAGTCTGCACGTATAATAGTAAAAGAACAATGTTAAGACTAGTGTTTTTTGAAGACTTCATTTGGATAACTAGTATATATATATACCTTATGATTTGGGATTTCCAAGATTGTGCGAAAGGATGAATTTTTTCAGCTTGTCATCAAAAGGAAGCAAATTCATTCAATATTTAGAGTGAATTTTTCTCTACTACAATTGTTGTTCTTGATTTTCCATATTCATTTATGTATTTGATGTGTTGTTTTGTTAGTTTGTATGTTTCTTCAAACTCTTTCTTCACTTTTTCAACTTCTTGTCTTCCTCCACCACTTGGTCCATTGGTTCCTTCAAATTTTGTGAGTTTTAGCATAGAAAGCTTCACTAGGTATTTTTGGATGTGAGTTTTAGGGTTTACTGTGGGCTAAACCTACTGTCAAGCTAGTCCAATTCAGCCTGTAATTTGATAAGATTAAGCTAAAAAGTTTTAAGCCCATTTAAGGACGTTTTAGCCTGGTTCGTATAAGCTCACAGGTCTATGAGACTTGAGTAGTTGATTGGACTGGTTTGTGGATCAAATAAAAAGCAATTAAAAATAAAAATAAAATAAATTACTAAAAATATCAAGATTACAGGAGAACCCTAACTCGCAGTCCACTAAAACCATCATTTAATAATATTACAAAGTCCAAAAATTTAAATATTATAAATAATCAAAATGCAAAATCCTAAAAATTTTAAAGAATCAGTGTTTAATATTTACTTGTTTTTACTCTTGATAGTCGACAACCATCACCTTTTGTTTAAACTATAGTAATTTTTTAAAAGTCAGCTCACACGTCGCAGCCCAAAACCCACAAAATGATGGGTTGGTCTTGCTATTTTCTGGTCCATAATCCTAATGGATCAGTCCTTCGTCAAATTCCAAAGCTCGGATGGACTAGCCCAGCTCGGATTGTCCATTCTAATATGAAGTCATCTTTGTTAGTAACCATTTTACTCGTTAATGTAGGAACTTCCAATTCAAATACAAATTTAGTTGGACTTTAATATGACTATAGAATATCAAGTAGTTTTCATTTCCCATTTCATGGAGAACCATTTTCTCTCCCCCCTCTAAAGGTATTTTAATGATAAGTTTTTGTCATACCCCAAATCCCATTGGAGCGGACTGGCACCCGTAGCCGAGGAGGCTTGGGAGAACCCGTTCATAACCTATACTTTCACATTTACATTACTTATGAAAATTAGAAATTTGGGCAGTACTTCGTTGTAAATAGAAGAAAACAGTACCTGTATCAGACCAGCAGACACGCATAAATATATATATGAACAGTAATTGGCCGTCAGAGCCATCACGTCTATCAACCAAACACTCCTATGGCTGTACAATATGTCTACAAAAGCCTCTACATAGATACACAACTGATTTGGGGTCGGGACAAACTCCCACCCACAAAAGACTTTTATACAAATACCAAAGGTACATATAGAGACGACTTGGGATGCCCCGAAACAACTGGAGCTCACCACTAACAATAGAATGTCCTGGCTCTTACTGCGGAGGTGTACGACCTGAAGTACCTGTTCCTGCAGGCATGAATACAGGTCCCCCGTGAGGGACGTCAGTACGGAAATATGTACTGAGTATGTAAGGCGGTGAGTATCAAGATGAGATACAAAAGATCAACAGAACCCAGATACCAGTGAATAAACAGTATGAGTAGACCACACTTAAAAGAACTGATGGGATACCTGCACATTACTTTCATATCATTACTTCCCGTAATCCTTATCAATACAAAACATATGTCATACAATGGCCAACTGATCAGTGGTACTAATACAATACATCAGGGACCACCCCTGGAATAGCATATATACATAATCTTTATAATACAATGGCCAACTGATCAGTGGTACTAATAAATTACATTATATCATCAATTTAAAATACAGACATTCCATTTCTTAATTCAATTAATCTTTGAGATTGGTTACTTTGTGGTCACACTTTATGGAACTTGAAACCACGATACCTCAATCGGAAAAACATGTAAATAGGTAATCAATATCATGAAGATGAAGTAGAGAATCATGGATAACTCATTAAACCATTTCGGAGTCAACAATAGTATATGGACATTTTTTTGACTAGCCGGACATCTTAAAAGTGAAAACAAGTTCAATTTCTACTGTCGAATATCATATGATGTTATTATGTGCCATGTGTCGTAGGACGATGTTGGAAGCTTACTTGAGAGTGCCACGGGTCATTATTCATGCCAAAGATTAGATAGAGTATGTCTTACATACCTTGATATAACCACTTCAATACAAGTGACTTCCCGTACTCTTCGAACACTTATCTACAATAAGTCATTTGTGGCAAACTAGTATTAGCAACCAAACCTTACCATTTAGGTATTAACTTCACCAAATAATGTCTAGGAAGTAATCCTTTAGCTCATCAATAAGAGTACTACATACATCCTCTTATACTCTTATTACATTCACATATCATGCATTTTCATGAAATATCCCTCAACATCACTCTTAGCCTATATTTCCCTTCTTAATCACCATCCAATACCAACATGATCACTAGGCATACATAACCACTAATATAATGATATATCACCACAATTCATCCTCCATAATCCAATACAACAACTTCCATAATTTACTACTAACAATTTATACACCACAAGTCATAACTATGTTTCTAGTTATCTTCCAACATCAAGACAATACCCATAATCCTTTATAAATACTTATTCATGGATAAGAATCAAGAATAAACAATATTCATACCTTAACAATGAACTCTTGTATTTAGAATCCTCCTTACATAAGCATGGGGTGCTTCTTGAAGCTTTCAAGATGGTGAACACAACTACGGAACCAATTTGAATTTTCTACGGTTGAATCACAAAATATTTGAGGTTGAAATTGGCTAGGGTTTCACCTCTCCTAATATTTGGATAACATCTGATACAAATTAGGCTAAGTGCAGGTTTTTAAGACCAATTTTCGTCCAAAGGTAATAGAAAATGACCATTGTGCCCTAAAAATTGAAATAAATCCCGAATCGGTCCCCAGTGGACAGTTTTGACAGGCTGAAGTAAATTGATCATAAATCTTTGCTCGGGTATCGGATTTGGGTGAAACGAATTTCATTGGAAAGATAATGCAAAGGGATTTTATTTTAATATAAAGTATACCACCCAGGTCTTCCTTTAAAATAAGTTATGGTCGGTTAAAGGTGACCCAAAAATCTGTCAGATAATTCTGTTTTGTTTTTGATAGGCTGCAGTAAAACTGGTATAGCTCCTTGCTCAGACATTGGATTTGGATGAAACCAATTTCATCGGAAAGAAGACTCTCGTAGATTTTCGTCTATATATAGAAGCTCACACATTTCTTTTTGTACAAGGAGTTATGATCGTCTAAAGTTGGATTGCCTAGCTGCAGTAATTTTCCTGCAGAATTACTGTTCACAGGCTTCCCGGCTACCGTTTTTAAATTTCGAACGTGCTCGCTTATATGAAATACTCCTCTGTTTTGGGCAAACTTTATATCGTTGGAAAGCTTATTCCAATACCTACACATACAACTATTGACGGGATACTTCTGAACACCATAAACTTAATTTAACCCATACGCAAGTCTTTGGGACTCCATATAATCGCGATAAGTGTACGAAAAAATTTACGGGGTGTTACAGTTTTATAGGAACTGGACAACCCTACTTGATCAAATACCTAGTGGCAAACTCATATGTTCCTCCCATTAGAATATTTCTAAACAAGTTCCTGGATAACAAGTCTAAACATTTTCTTCTTAATGAGATTGATATTGATGATACCGATGATACTGGAAATCAAAAAAATATTTAGCTAGTTTGGGGCCAATTTTAGCTGAACCGCACAAAAAATGCATTGAAGCATACTTACATTATATTAATTTTCTCTTTCTTTCTCCTATTCATGGACTTATATTCTACATTAATTACGGAAAAAGTTTATGTTATATATGTGGATCATATATAAGTATCTTATATGCTGACAAATATTAGAAATAGTTCTTACACTAATCCTAATAGAATGTTCATGTTGCACTTCATTCCATAGAACTTAACCCCAACCCACTCTCTGAATTAATCTTCGAGGGATTTCAAAGGAAAAACAACAGAAGGCAATCGAGGGGAGCTGTATAAAAAAGTATACATCTTCTTTCATATTATATCTTTTTAGCATCCTTATACAGGTATACACTACATCTCTGTTGTGTTTTAAATATATTTTTGTTAGAGTTGTGACTCGAATTATGGTTAGCCGGCCCTGAAATTTCCGCAGTATGGACCTTTATGTTTTTTGGGACTAGGACTTATTTGTATGCATGTATTATATAAGTACAATTAGTAGGTCTATTTTGATTATTCAGAAAATTCAGTCTTCTACACATTGTACTCTTTCTCCATTATAGTTAAATCTCCTCTGCCTCTGCCCGTTGTTTTTTTCGTTAGGGTTATCACGTAAATCTTATGTGTTAATCTTGATTTTTTCTTTTCACTTTTGGTTTGGTTATTCTGTCTGAATCATAACAAACTGGTATCAGAGTATGTTCGATTATTTTCTCGGGGATGGCAACCATGAAGTATGATATTCCACTGTTGGATCGCAACACCAAATTTTTATTATGGAAGGTTAAGATGTGGGATATGCTCGCACAAATGAATTTTGAAGATGCTTTATTAGGGTTTTAGAAGATGGCTTCATTGTGGATGGACGAGGACAAACGATGTAAAGATCAGAAGGCTCTATCTCTGATCCACTTTCATTTATCCAATCAGATTCTGCAGGTGTTTTGAAGGAGACCACAACGGCTGCGTTGTGGTTGAAATTGGAATCTTTATTCATGACAAAGAGCCTAGCAAGTAAGTTGCTTCTCAAACAACAACTTTATTCCCATAGTATGTCCAAGGGTGTGTCTTTGAAAGATCATCTATTTGTCTTTAAAGAAATCGTCTTCGATTTAGAGACTCTGGAGGTTAAGTACGATGAGGACGATCTAGGGTTGTTTTTATTATGTTTGTTACCTTCATCATACACGACCTTTAGGGATACAATTTTATATAGTCATGATACCTTGACGATTGATGAAGTCTATGATACATTGTTCTCTAAGAAGAAGATGAAACATCTTGCGAATAGGTCAGAGACTCAAGGATATAGTCTCATTGTTCGAGGAGGATGGACTCGAATATAGAGAAAAGAGAAGCTCTGTAACACCCCGTAAATTTTTTCGTACACTTATCGCGATTATATGGAGTCCTAAAGACTTGCGTATGGGTTAAATTAAGTTTATGGTGTTCGGAAGTATCCCGTCAATAGTTGCATGTGTAGGTATTGGAATAAGCTTTCCAACGATATAAAGTTTGCCCAAAAAAGAGGAGTATTTCATATAAGCGAGCACATTCGAAATTTCCAAACGGTGGCCGGGAAGCCTGTGAACAGTAATTTGCAGGAAAATTACTGCAGCTAGGCAATCCAACTTTAGACGATCATAACTCCTTGTACAAAAAGAACTGTGTGAGCTGCTAAATATAGACGAAAATATCCGAGAGTCTTCTTTCAGATGAAATTGGTTTCATCGAAATCCAACGTCTGAATAAGGATCCATACCAGTTTTACTGCAGCCTATCAAAAACAAAACACAATTGTCTGACAGATTTTTGGGTCAACTTTAAACGACCATAACCTCTTGTAAAGGAAGAACTGGGTGGTATACTTTATATTAAAATGAAATCCCTTTGAATTATCTTTCCAATTCAATTGGTTTCACCCAAATCCAATACCGGAGCAAAGAGTTATGATCGATTTACTTCAGCCTGTCAAAACTGTCCACTGGGGACAGATTCGGGATTTATTTCAATTTTTAGGCTACAATGGTCATTTTCTATTACCTTTGGACGAAAATTGGTCTTAAAAACCTGCACTTAGCCTCATTTGTATCAGATGTTATCCAAATATTAGGAGAGGGGAAACCCTAGCCAATTTCAACCTCAAATATTTTGTGATTCAACCGTAGAAAATTAAAATTGGTTCTGTAGTTGTGTTCACCATCTCGAAAGCTTCGAGAAGCACCCCATGGTTATGTAAGGAGGATTCTAAATACAAGAGTTCATTGTTAAGGTATGAATATTGTTTATTCTTGATTCTTATCCATGAATAAGTATTTATAAAGGATTATGGGTATTGTCTTGATGTTGGAAGATAACTAGAAACATAGTTATGACTTGTTGTGTATAAATTGTTAGTAGTAAATTATGGAAGTTGCTGTATTGGATTATGGAGGATGAATTGTGGTGATATATCATTATATTAGTTGTTATGTATTCCTAGTGATCATGTTGGTATTGGATGGTGATTAAGAAGGGAAATAAAGGCTAAGAGTGATGTTGAGTGATATTTCATGAAAATGCATGATATGTGAATGTAATAAGAGTATAAGAGGATGTATGTAGTACTCTTATTGATGAGCTAAAGGATTACTTCCTAGACATTATTTGGTGAAGTTAATACCTAAATGGTAAGGTTTGGTTGCTAATACTAGTTTGCCACAAATGACTTATTGTAGATAAGTGTTCGAAGAGTACGAGAAGTCACTTGTATTGAAGTGGTTATATCAAGGTATGTAAGACATACTCTATCTAATCTTTGGCATGAATAATGACCCAGGGCACTCTCAAGTAAGCTTCCTACATTGTCTTACGACACATGACACCTAATAACATCATGTGATCTTCGACACTACCAATTGAACTTGTTTTCACTTTTAATATGTCCGGCTAGTCAAAAAATGTCCATATACTATTGTTGACTCCAAAATGGTTTAATGAGGTATCCATGATTCTCTACTTCATTTTCATGATATTGATTACCTATTTACATGTTTTTCCTATTGAGGTATCATGGTTTCAAGTTCCATAAAGTGTGACCACAAAGTAACCAATCTCAAAGATTAATTGAATTAAGAAATGGAATGTCTGTATTTTAAATTGATGATATGATGTATTGTATTAGTACCACTGATCAGTTGGCCATTGTATTATAAAGATTATGTATATATGCTATTCCAGGGGTGGTCCCTGATGTATTGTATTAGTACCACTGATCAGTTGGCCATTGTATGACATATGATATGTATTGATAAGGATTACGGGAAGTAATGATATGAAAGTAATGTGCAGGTATCCCATCAGTTCTTTTAAGTGTGGTCTACTCATACTGTTTATTCACTGGTATCTGGGTTCTGTTGATATTTTGTATCTCATCTTGATACTCACCGCCTTACATACTTAGTACATATTTTCGTACTGACGTCCCTCACGGGGGACCTGTATTCATGCCTGCAGGAACAGGTACTTCAGGTCGTACACCTCCACAGTAAGAGCCAGGACATTCTGTTGTTAGTGGTGAGCTCCAGTTGTTTCGGGGCATCCCAAGTCGTCTCTATATGTACCTTTGGTATTTGTATAAAAGTCTTTTGTGGGCGGGAGTTTGTCTCGACCCCAACTCAGTTGTGTATCTATGTAGAGGCTTTTGTAGACATATTGTACAGCCATAGGAGTGTTTGGTTGATAGACGTGATGGCTCTGACGGCCAATTACTGTTCATATATATATTTATGCGTGTTTGCTGGGCTGATACAGGTACTATTTTCTTCTATTTACAACGAAGTGCTGCCCAAATTTCTAATTTTCATAAGTAATGTAAATGTGAAAGTATAGGTTATGAACGGGTTCTCCCGGGCCTCCTCGGCTACGGGTGCCAGTCCGCTCCAATGGGATTTGGGGTATGACAGAAGTGGTATCAGAGAAGTTTGTCCTAGTGAGTCTACAAAGTCGTGTCTATGTAGAATCTCGTTTATCGGTGTGTTGTGCATCACATCTATAAACAGGAGGCTATTGGACATTTAGGGATTGTTTCCACTCTCCATTTCTTAGATCGTGCAATAGATCCCATATTAGAGATAAAGTGATAATCAATCGCTTAATCCAATTGTTTCTTTTTTTATTTATTATAGTGACGATGCCGGTTACAAGGAGAAAGAATAAGTGGAAGCGAGTAGATGTAGTGGCCGGAGAAGGTACTAGTAAGTCACCACCGGCACAAGCTGAACAAAGTGAGTCTCAAGCTGAGCATATATTAGGCGCTTCTTCTCCTCCGGAAGGGCCGTCTATTAATGTTGTTGATCGAGATTTGAGGGATGCAGTACAACTTCTGACACGTATAGTTGCCAGTCAAGTTCAAGGGAAAGCTATTCCTACCACGGGTTCTAGTGGTACGGATAGAGCAGCTAGCCTTCGGACACAGGATTTTCTGAAATTGGATCCTCCTACTTTTACCGGATCAGATATTAACGAAGACCCGCAGGACTTTGTCGATCAAACCCAAAGGGCTCTAGATGTTATGCACATATCCGGTAAAGATATGGTTGAACTAGCAGCATATAGACTGAAACGAGAGGCTATATTGTGGTACAAGGATTGGAAATGATCTAGGGGTATTGATGCACCTCCAACTACGTGGGGAGCGTTCAAAAATGCATTTATTGATCATTATCTTCCATTTGAGACTCGTCAGGCCCGTGCAGATCAATTCTTAAATCTTTGTCAGGGTAATATGAGTGTAAGGGAGTATAGTCTTCGATTTCACTCCTTGTCTCGATATGCTTCTAATGTGGTAGCTACTATGGATGACAGAGTTCATCACTATGTGGATAGATTGGAACCATACTTGGTTAGAGATTGTACCATTGCTGCTTTGAACAAGGACATAGATATAGCGAGGATACAAGCTTTCGCTCAGAAGATGGAAGATCAGAGGCAAAAAAGAAGAACCCAGGAATCAGAAAAAGGATATTCTAAGCGGCCCAGAGCTATAGGGCAGTTTGTGGCATCTCAGGGAGGTTTTAGGCCTTCGTTCTCTCATAGATTGCCTAGCCCATTATCTTCTTATCCTGCAATTAGTGCTCCACCGCAATTTCAAAGGTTCAGAGGTAATCAATTCGGGCAAAGCAGTGAAAATCAGAGTTCGCGAACAGTGGGGTATCAAGGGCAAGGGAGTATGAGTCAATTGAGACCTCCACGACACTCGTGCCCCATTTGTAGAAAATTTTACTTTGGTGAATGTCGGCTTGGGACGAACAATTTCTTTTGATACGGTAAGCCGGGGCATATGGCTAGAGATTGCCCACGCAGGACCAGAGGTAGTATAACACGACCTACCGGATCAGCTGTTGTGTCATCTTCGGTGCCTCCTTTGAGTAGGGGTGCACAACATATGGGTCACGGTAGAGGTGATAGAGGAGCAGCTAGTGCTAGCGGAGCTCAGAACCGTGTGTATGCCCTAGCAGATCGGCAGAATTTAGAGGCTTCTCCAGACGTGGTTACAGGTACGTTGTCCATCTTTGCATTTGATGTGTATGCCTTAATTGATCCTTGTTCTACATTATCGTATGCTACTCCTTTGGTTGCGGGAAGGTTCGGGAGAACACCCGAATTATTAGCGAAGCCATTTAAAGTATCAACGCCAGTGGGGGAATCTCTTATAGCTAGGAATGTTTATCGAAATTGTGTTGTGAATATTTGTGGTCGTGATACGATGGCCGATCTTGTTGAGTTAGAAATGGTAGATTTTGATGTTATTATGGGCATGGATTGGTTAGCGTCTTGTTATGCTACAGTAGATTGTCGTTCTAAAAAGGTATATTTCCATTTCCCAAATGAGGCAGTCCTTGAATGGAAGGGTAATGTTGGCACGCCGAGAGGTAGATTTATTTCTTACTTTAAGGCAAGAAAAATGATTTCCAAGGGGTACATATACCATCTGGTTAGAGTAAGGGACACAGAGGCAGAGCCGCCAACATTTCAGACCGTTCCGGTTGTGAATGAATTTCCTGATGTATTTCCTGAAGAACTACCAGGTTTACCTCCTGAACGATAAGTGGAGTTTGGTATTGATTTGTTGCCAAACACACAGCCAATCTCAATTCCTCCTTATAGAATGGCACCAGCAGAGTTGCGAGAATTGAAAGAGTAACTGAAAGACTTGCTAGAGAAGGGATTCATCAGTCCTAGTATGTCCCCTTGGGGAGCACCAGTATTGTTTGTGCGTAAGAAAGATGGTTCGCTGAGGATGTGTATTGACTATCGGCAATTGAATAAGGTGACTATCAAGAATAAATACCCCCTTCCCCGAATTGATGATATATTTGACCAGTTGCAGGGTGCCCAGTGTTTTTCCAAGATTGACTTGAGATCAGGCTATCATCAAGTGAGAGTCAAGGATAAAGATATACCCAAGATAGCTTTCCGAACACGGTATGGTCATTATGAATTCCTGGTTATGTCATTCGGGCTGACAAATGCACTCGCAGTTTTTATGGATCTGATGAATAGGCTGTTTAAGCCGTTTCTAGATGTGTTCGTGATAGTTTTCATAGATGATATTCTGATCTACTCTAGATCAGAAGAGGACCATGTTAATCACTTAAGGCAGGCATTGCAGATTCTTCGTGATCGTAAGTTGTATGCGAAGTTTTCTAAATGTGAGTTTTGGCTCAAGTCAGTGGCATTTTTGGGCCATATTGTATCCAGTGAAGGCATAAAAGTTGACACTCAGAAGATTGAGGCTGTGAAGAATTGGCCAAGACCCACGACGCCTACGAAGATTCGTAGTTTACTCGGGTTGGCAGGTTATTATAGAAGGTTTGTTGAAGGTTTTTCTTCTATTTCTGCACCCTTGACTAAGTTGACGCATAAAACCTCCAAGTTTCAATGGAATGATGCCTGTGAAAAGAGTTTCCAGGATCTGAAGAGCAAGTTGACTTCTACACCGGTATTGGTATTTCCTGAAGGCACAGAAGGGTATGCAGTGTACTGTGATGCTTCGAGAATTGGCTTAGGATGCGTACTAATGCAACATGGTAGAGTAATAGCCTATGGCTCTAGACAGTTGCGACCATATGAGAGGAATTATCCCACGCATGATCTTGAGCTAGCTGCAGTTGTATTTGCTTTGAAGATATGGCGCCACTACTTATATGGGGTTCACGTTAACATATATATCGATCATAAGAGCCTGCAATATATCTTCAGTCAGAAAGATCTAAACTTGAGGCAGCGGAGATGGCTTGAATTGTTGAAAGATTATGATGTTGATATCTTGTATCATCCTGGGAAAGCGAATGTGGTAGCGGATGCACTGAGTCGTAAGTCTAAAATGGCATCTATAGAAAAGCAGGGGATGATCAAAGATCTTCACCAACTAGCTAATTTGGGAGTCCGACTTCTCGAAACTCCAGATAAAGAGGTTATTGTGCGTAATGCAGCGGAATCTTCATTGATAGCTGAAGTTAAACAGAACCAGTATGCAGATCCAATTTTATTGTAGCTTAAGGAGGATGTGCAGAGTGGCACGACAAAGGCATTTGAGCTTACGCGAGAAGGAGTGCTTCAGTATCAGAATCGTTTATGTGTACCTGATGTAGTTGAGCTAAGAAAGAGAATTATGACCGAAGCACACTGTTCAAGGTATTCCATCCATCCAGGGTCGACTAAGATGTATCAAGATTTGAAAGCAATATATTGGTGGAATGACATGAAGAAGAATATTGCTGAATTTGTAGCGGAATGTCCGAATTGTCAAAGAGTCAAAGTAGAACACCAGAAACCCGGAGGTTACATGCAATGTATAGATCTTCCAGTCTGGAAGTGGGACAAGATCAATATGGATTTCATCACGGGTTTGCCTCGTACATATCAGAAGTTTGATTCCATATGGGTGATCATTGATAGGCTTACCAAATCTGCGCACTTCTTACCAGTTAAGACAACTTATACGGCAGAAGAGTATGCGAAGTTGTATATTAAGGAGATCGTTCGGTTACATGGAGTTCCAATTTCCATTATATCCGATCGAGGAGCCCAATTTACCGCGAATTTCTGGAAGTCTTTTCAAAGGAGTTTGGGGACACAAGTAAATCTAAGTACGGATTTCCATCCTCAAACGGACGGACAAGCGGAACGTACCATCCAGAAACTTGAAGATATGCTACAAGCATGTGTATTAGATTTCAAAGGCAACTGGGATGATCACCTACCTCTCATCGAGTTTGCCTACAATAATAACTATCATTCAAGTATCAAAATGGCACCATATGAAGCATTGTATGGAAGAAAGTGTAGATCGCCAATAGGATGGTTTAAAGCAGGTGATGCGGTCTTATTTGGACCGGATCTTGTTTATCAAGCAATGGAGAAGGTTAAAGTGATCCAACAACGGCTTGCAACAGCTCAAAGTCGACACAAATCTTATGCGGATGTTAGAAGAAGAGGACTTGAGTTTTCTATCGACGATTGGGTATTCTTGAAAGTATCACCAATGAAAGGAGTGATGAGGTTTGGCAAGAAAGGAAAGTTAAGTCCACGATACATAGGTCTGTATAAGATCATTCAAAGATTTGGACAAGTTGCTTATGAGTTAGAGCTACCTCAAGAGCTCTCAGTAGTTCATCCCGTATTTCATGTTTTGATGCTTCGCAAGTACATCGGAGATCCATCACACATCACTACTACGGAAGATGTACAAGTTGCAGAAGATCTCACTTTTGAAGAAATGCCTATTGCTATTCTTGATCGCCAAATTAAAAAGATAAGGAATAAAGAGATAGCATCGGTAAAACTACTTTGGAGGAATCAACAAGTTGAGGAGATCACATGGGAAGTCGAGGAAGCGATGAAGATTAAGTAACCTTACCTATTCAGCGATGAGGAGGAAGTTCATGAGACGGAAGAAGAACAATAACAAGTAAGTGTTTATTTTTATGCAAGGATGTTATGATGATGAATCTGTTAATTGTAAGCTTGGACATGTCTTAATTAAGTAACTATGCTAACATTCACGGAAGAATGTTCTTAAGAGGGGATAATGTAACACCCCGTAAATTTTTTCGTACACTTATCGCGATTATATGGAGTCCTAAAGACTTGCGTATGGGTTAAATTAAGTTTATGGTGTTCGGAAGTATCCCGTCAGTAGTTGTATGTGTAGGTACTGGAATAAGATTTCCAACGATATAAAGTTTGACTAAAACAGAGGAGTATTTCATATAAGCGAGCACATTCGAAATTTCAAAACGGTGGCCGGGAAGCATGTGAACAGTAATTCTGCAGGAAAATTACTGCAGCTAGGCAATCCAACTTTAGACGATCATAACTCCTTGTACAAAAAGAACTGTGTGAGCTAATATATATCGACGAAAATCTTCGAGAGTCTAATTTCTGATGAAATTGGTTTCATCCAAATCCAATGTCTGAGTAAGGAGCTATACCCGTTTTACTACAGCCTATAAAAAAAAAACCAGAATTGTGGAACAGATTTTTTGGTCAACTTTAAACACCCATAACTCCTTGTAAAGGAAGAACTGGGTGGTATAATTTATATGAAAATGAAATCCCTTTGAATTATATTTCCAATGCAATTGGTTTCACCCAAATACGATACCGGAGCAAACAGTTATGATCGATTTACTTCAGCCTGTCAAAACTGTCCACTGGGGACAGATTCGGATTTATTTAAATTTTTTGGGCAAAATGGTCATTCTCTACTACCTCTTGGACGAAAATTGGTCTTTATAAACCTGCACTTAGCCTCATATATATCATATATCATCCAATTATAAGAGAAGGTGAAACCCTAACATAATTTCAACTTAAAATATTTTGTGATTCAACCGTAGAAAATTCGAATTGGTTCCGTTGTTGTGTTCACCATCTCGAAAGCTTCGAGAAGCACCCCATGGTTATGAAAGGAGGATTCTAAATACAAGAGTTCATTGTTAAGGTTTGAATATTGTTTATTCTTGATTCTTATCCATGAATAAGTATTCATAAAGGATTATGAGTATTGTCTTGATGTTGGAAGATAACTAGAAACATAGTTATGAATTGTTGTGTATAAATTGTTAGTAGTAAATTATGGAAGTTGCTGCATTGGATTATGGAGGATGAAATGTGGTGATATATCATTATATTAGTGGTTATGTATGCCTAGTGATCATGTTGGTATTGGATGGTGATTAAGAAGGGAAATAAAGGCTAAGAGTGATGTTGAGGGATATTTCATGAAAATGCATGATATGTGAATGTAATAAGTGTATAAGAGGATGTATGTAGTACTCTTATTGATGAGCTAAAGTATTACTTCCTAGACATTATTTGGTGAAGTTAATACCTAAATGGTAAGGTTTGGTTGCTAATACTAGTTTGCCACAAATGACTTATTGTAGATAAGTGTTCGAAGAGTACGGGAAGTCACTTGTATTGAAGTGGTTATATCAAGGTATGTAAGACATACTCTATCTAATCTTTGGCATGAATAATGACCCATGGCACTCTCAAGTAATCTTCCAACGTTATCCTACGACACATGACACATAATAACATCATATGATCTTCGACACTTCCAATTGAACTTGTTTTCACTTTTAAGATGTCCTGTAGTCAAAAAAATGTCCATATACTATTGTTGACTCCGAAATGGTTTAATGAGGTATCCATGATTCTCTACTTCATTTTCACGATATTGATTACTTATTTACATGTTTTTCCTATTAAGGTATCATGGTTTCAAGTTCCATAAAGTGTGACCACAAAGTAACCAATCTCAAAGATTAATTGAATTAAGAAATGGAATGTATGTATTTTAAATTGATGATATCATGTATTGTATTAGTACCACTGATCAGTTGGCCATTGTATTATAAAGATTATGTATATATGCTATTCCAGGGGTGGTCCCTGATGTATTGTATTAGTACCACTGATCAGTTGGCCATTGTATGACATATGATATGTATTGATAAGGATTACGGGAAGTAATGATATGAAAGTAATGTGCAGGTATCCCATCAGTTCTTTTAAGTGTGGTCTACTCATACTGTTTATTCACTGGTATCTGGGTTCTGTTGATCTTTTGTATCTCATCTTGATACTCACTGCCTTACATACTTAGTACATATTTTCGTACTGACGTCCCTCACGGGGGACCTGTATTCATGCCTGCAGGAACAGGTACTTCAGGTCGTACACCTCCGCAGTAAGAGCCAGGACATTCTGTTGTTAGTGGTGAGCTCTAGTTGTTTCGGGGCATCCCAAGTCGTCTCTATATGTACCTTTGGTATTTGTATAAAAGTCTTTTGTGGGCGGGAGTTTGTCCCGACCCCAACTCAGTTGTGTATCTACGTAGAGGCTTTTGTAGACATATTGTACAGCCATAGGAGTGTTTGGTTGATAAATGTGATGGCTCTGACGGCCAATTACTGTTCATATAAATATTTATGCGTGTCTGCTGGGCTGATACAGGTACTGTTTTCTTCTATTTACAACGAAGTGCTGCCCAAATTTCTAATTTTCATAAGTAATGTAAATGTGAAAGTATAGGTTATGAACGGGTTCTCCCGGGCCTCCTCGGCTACGGGTGTCAGTCGGCTCCAATGGGATTTGGGGTATGACAAGCTCCAAAACCAAAGGGAAACCAACCAGAGAAGTCCAGTGAAGCCAGTTTTGTTAAAGATAGTGGTAGTGATAAAGAACTCTTAGTAGTTTTTTATGGTAACTCCAAACACTGTGAGGATTGGACTCTTAATTCAGCTTGCACGTTTTATATGGTGCTTTGTTGAAAGAAAATAACATATATTGTAAGATAGCTAGTATTGTAACAATCAGGATCAAGATGTTTGATGGGTTTGTGATGACACTTGGTGATGTGCAGTATGTCCCAAACCTGAAGAGAAATCTTATTTCCTTGAGTACCCTTAATTCAAACGGTTATAGATACACTGGTGAAGGTGGAGTCCTGAAGGTTACTAAAGGTGCTCTTGTTGTGATGAAGGAATAGAGAAATTATGGAAATTTGTATGTCCTACAAGGCTCTACTATTACAGGTGATACAACTGTTTTTACCTCCTCTCTATCAGAAAGTGACATTACATTCATTCTGATCTCTGGGGTCCTGATAGAGTAACTTCTAGAAGAGATGCTAATTACTTGTTGACTATTATTGATTACTATTTTAGAAAAGTTTGGGTGTTCTGAAGAAAAATAAATATATGTTTTTTACTTTCAAGGAGTGGAAAATTATGATTGAAAAGCAAACAGGAAAGCAGGTAAAACGCCTTCGGACTGATAATGGTCTAGAATTCTGTCCTAATAAATTTAATGCTCTGCGCAAGTCAGAAGGAATTATGAGGCACATGATAGTTCGTTATACTCCACAACAGAATGGTGTGGCTGAATGAATGAATAAGACTATAATGGAGAAGGTCCGTTGTATGCTCTCTAATGTTGGTTTACCCAAGTCTTTTTGGGCAGAAGCTACTTCCACAACTTGTCTTCTTATTAACTGCTCTCCCTTAGTCGTGATTGATAAAAAGACTCCACAAGTGGTGTGGTCTGGTACTCCTACTAGTTATAAAATTCGATCCAAATGAATTTAATGTTATTTTACATGTACTACGTTTAGAATTCTCATTATTATGTACATTCTCAATTGGTTCATCTCGAGGTCATTTAGAACCCCCACTAGGCTATTCATCTCTAGTTTTATACGGATAAATGTTTTCAAAGAATTCAACGTTATTTGATTCAATTACCATATTTTCATTAATATCCGAATATTCGGATTTATGAACCAAAAACTGACATGCTTTACTACTTTTAGCATATCCTATGAACGCGCAGTCTACCATCTTAGGTTCTATCTTAACCCTTTTAGGCATAGGATCTTGGACCTTCGCTAGACACCCCCACACTTTGAAATATTTCAAGTTGGGTTTTCTTCCGTTCCATTTTTTATAAGGAATTGATTGTATCTTACTATAGAGAACTCTATTGATTATTCGATTATCTGTAAGGATAGCCTCCCCCCACAAGCTTTGCGGTAAACCTGAACCTATAAGTAAGGCATTCATTATTTCCTTTAAAGTTTAGTTTTTTATTTTCGCAATTCCATTAGATTGTGGTGAATACAGGGCATTAGTTTGATGGACAATTCCATTCTCTATACATATTTTGAAGAAGGGAAATTCATATTCTCTGTCCCTATCACTTCTTATATTTTTTATCTTTTTCTCTAACTGATTTTCAACTTCAGTTTTGTATTGCCTAAATGCATCCATTGCTTCATTCTTACTATTTAGCAAGTAGACATAAAATTATATAGTGCAATCGTCAATAAAGTTATGAAATACTTTTTCCCACCACGTGATGGTGTTGACTTCATATCACAAATGTCAGTGTGGATTAAGTCTAAGGGATTGGAATTTCTTTCAACGGACTTATACGGATACTTAGCATACTTTGATTCTACACAAGTTTAACACTTTTATTTATTGCACTCAAAGTTTAGCAAAACTTCTAAGTTAATCAGTTTTCATAATATTTTGTAATTAACATGGCCTAATCGTTCATGCCACAATTGTAAGACTCAAGAAAGTAAGAAGAAATTGAACTTTTATTGATTCAACATTCATTACATTTATTTTGTATAGTCCCTCATTGAGATATTCTTTTCTTATATACACTTCTCCTTTACTAAGTACAATTTTTTTGAATACAAATACATATTTGAATCTATTTTTTTCTAGAAGTAAAACTCAAATCAAGTTCTTCCGTAACTCGGAAACATACAAGACATTGTTAAGTGTCAACACTTTGCTGGAAGCCATCTTCAAGCACACTTTTCATGTTGCTTCAGTAGTGGAGTTTTCCATGTAGATCTTTTCTTCTACTTAAGCTGCAGTGAACGTCAAAAACAACTCCTTATTAGCACAAACATGGCGGGTCAAACCAGAATGTATCCATCATTTACGAGGATTTCCCACCAAGTTGAATTACGAAAGCATAGCACACCGATCATCCATTTCTTTCTTAGACTTAGCTAGATTTGCTTGGTCTTTCTTCTTACTTTTCTTTGGGGAACGACAATCCGTAGACTTGTGGCCAATCTAGCCACAGTTGAAGCACTTTCCCGTGAATTTCTTCTTGGGTTGGTTGCTTTCATTTCAAGCTTTCTTTCGATTTTTAGAGTTATTTTGGTCATCTTCTATAATGCTTGCTCCATTCATTGCAGAATTGCCTCTTGAACTTCTTTCCAAAGCCTTATTATCTTCTTCAATATGTAGTCGTACAATCAGATCTTCAACTGGTATCTCCTTACATTTGAGTTTCAAATAGTTCTTGAAATTTTTTTCATATAGGTGGTAACTTCTTTATTATTGCTGCTACTTGAAATGCTTCATTCACAATCAAACCTACAACAAAGGTTATGTGAATACTAAGAACATGTCTTAAATAGTTCAACAAAGGTATTTGTTAAAATCATACCATCTGCTAGGAGATCATGGATGATCACTTGCAGTTCCTGCACTTGAGAAACAATAGATTTGTTGTCTATCATTTTATACTTTAGGAATCTTGCAATGAAAAACTTTTTAGTTCTTGCATCCTCAGTCTTATAATTCTGTTCTAGCGCTCTCCATAACTCTTTTGCTTTCTTTGTTCCACTATACACATTATAGAGATCATCTTGGAGACCACTCAAGATCTAGTTCCTGCAAAGGAAATCTGAGTGTTTCCATGCCTCTACTATCACAAATTGCTCTTATTCAGAGGTTTCTTCGGGCACTTCTAGAGCTTCCTCAAATATAAACCTTTGGAGAAAAAGTGTGGTAACGTAGAAGAACATTTTCTGCTACCACCTCTTTAAGTCAATACCCGCGAACTTTTCGAGTTTCTCCACCCGTGCCATTGCCGGTGGAGAATTCCATCAATTTCTTTGTTCATTTTACTCAGAAATGGAATAAGATTTTCATCGATACCAAATTCTCCCAAATCCAACACTCGATTGAGAAGTTAGAGCATTTTTAAATTGACAGTGTGCCACCTGGACTCTCAGCGCATCGCAGATAAGGAAAAAATATCAATCGTCAATTCCAGTAGACCTCCGCGATATTGGCGCATCGCGTAGTGGTCCATTTTCCCATATGTCAAAATTCAATAGTTCAATGCAATCTTACCGCGTCGCGTTGGTGGTCAAAATGACAAAACTATAGGGCACCGCGATGGTGGCGCGTCGCGTTGCATGCCCAATTCCCAATTGTCAATTTCCAGTGAGCCACCGCAATAGTGGCGCTTTTCGGTGGCCAATCGGTTCGAAAAAATGTCATGTTTTCAGTTCTATTTAAAATTTTAAAAGGGGTATTTTGGTAAATCCCCAAGGCCCCACACAAGATTTAACACATTCCAAGGCACTTTATGCTTATTTCATTTACTCTCTCTCAAAACAAAACCTTAGATCCTCAAAGTCTCCCCAAGAAATCCAAATTCCTCCATTAATTCTCCAAGGAAACTCAAGATTAAGGATTCCCAATACAAGAACTCTAAGAATTCATCTTCAAAAGCGCAATAGGAATCCAATATTCAAGCTTTTCATCTAAGATCAACAATTAAGGTATGTGGGTTCTTCAACAAGTATAATCCTTTCATCATTGTGCCCAAAATTTATTTTAATTACAAATTTACTGAATTTTATGTGATTTCCCATGAAATTGAAGTTAGGGTTTATACCCATCATTGTTATTTACAAGCTTATGGTGTTTCAAATGATTTAGAAGTTGAATCACTTGATTATGTTCATATTTTCATGCATAATGCAGAAATTTCCAGATTTTGAATGAATTTGTCAATGTTTACATTATCAAGCATGAGCAATTTGATGTTTTAACATGAGATTTATGCATGGGGTATTATCCCAAGATTGAATAGTATAACTTCATAAAAGATGGTGCTTTAAACATCTTATGAGGAGATTTTTTTTAGTTTTCAGAAAAAGCTTTGATCTTTTGATCATCGATTTATCTATGAAATCCTCTTTACAGAATTTAGATCAGTTGTATTTACATATTTACTCAGATAAAAGCATTTTGGCTTCATAATGAACCATTATACTAGTTCAAAGTGGATTTCCAATAGAATGAGCATAAAGACTAAAAAGGGAGTAGTACTTAGCACTGAGCGGGAAGTGTGGGAATAGCATACCCTATCTTCCACAGAACTACGAGCCAACGTAGGTACTAATTGAGATTATTCTCATTTCTATATGAATGATGGTTTTAGTTTGTGATTGGTCTCATGGAAAGCAGGTTATACTCCCTAGCAAAGTATGACTCCTCTCCCCAACGTAAGGATTCCTCCTTAGGGGGACGAGAATGTTGGACTCCGTGAATGCTCACATGGTTTATGTCAGTTAAAATAACCTCCCTGCTAGTAAAAGTAAATAAACAGTTTTGAGTATTTCCTTACTAGTAAAGAAAAGCTTTGAAAGAATTCCCTTCAAATAAAGTATTTTTCCATGTAGAATGAGTTTTCAGATTTGACGTAGCCTATATGATTTGAGAATAGAACAGAAATACAGATTTTAGAACTAAGTTTTATGACTCACAGGATTTATATTATATGCTTTTTAATATTCGATATTTATGATCTTCAAATTTCAGATTACTCAAGCCTATCTGAGTCATTTACATGTAGCATGCATGATTTTATAAAATGTGATGATAATGTTTTACTTATGCATTCACCCCATATACTCAGTACATCATTAAAGTACTGATCCACATATACGTCTATGTGCTACATTATCTCATAATATAGGTACAATTCGTGGTATGTACAGTCAGAATCAGACAGTTGTAGATTCCAGCTAGCAGATGATGAGTCCTCCTACTTCAGCGAATTTAGTTAGATGTTATTTATATACTTTACTTTCCTACTTCTATGTATTGATTAGTGATAGTTGGGGTCGCATCCTAGAAATCTATAGTTAGTATAGTAGAGGCTTCATAGACGTCCTTAAGAGTCAGTTATGTAAATTCAATCCCTCTTTTCAAACTTTATCAGAATGTAAAAGTTGTATCAATATTGTACTTTCACAGATTTCATCATTTTCAAGTTTCCACACAGTAAACTCAGTCATTTTATACATATTTATTCACTTGCTTATGAGTTATACCAGTAGAAGGGTTAGCTTGGGATCACTTGTGGTTCTAAGCTCCGTGTGACGTCTCGGAACCATTTTTGGGGCGTTACAGCTTTTTAGCTAGCTTAATCGATTTCGTCATTGTATGTGTTCTTCGACCATTTGGGCATTTATGCTTTCTGCCTTGCATAATATTAGTGCTTTGTAGTAAAGGATGTAAGCTATCTATGTTGTAGTTGTTTTTGTAGCAATTGCTTTCTTGTATCATTATAAAAGCCGTATCTTTGATGTTGTGCCTTTTTTTTTCTTGTATGGTGTATGGTTCTTAAGTTGTATGCTCTTTTTTAACATCTTTTCACGTCCTAGTGATTGGAATTGATCGCGATGAAATTTTGTGAATGTAATATTATCAAAAATCCTTGCATCCCATTATTTTAAATCAAATTTAAAACATAACAATGATACATCGTATACCTTAATAAAGATGCTGAAAATGATAGTATATGAAAAACAAGGGTATCCTTTTTGAGACAACTCTCCATGATTGTGTTTCATTGCTTTGCCTTTTACTTCTATTAATTGGAATTATTTTATGAAAATAAAAAATTAGCTCTTTTTTCAAAAAAAAAAAAAAGAGAATTAAAAAGCGAAACTAAATAAAATGAAAATACCTTATGACCAAACAAGGATTCCAGAATAAAGTGAATACATATTTCGGAATAAAGTTAATACAAATAATGGAGGGTCTTAAGAACCATCAATTTGATTAGCAAAAACTTGAAATAACTGTGAAAACGTGAAGAAAAAACACATAAACATATCCCACAACACCAAATGCATTCATAAAGTGGAGTTGTATGCTCTAAATTTCCCGCTATGTACAATCCAGAGAAGGGTCGGACCGCAAACGTGTGTTGTAACTAGCCTCAATTTGCATTTGTATAAGAGTCTATTTCCATGAATTGAACTCAAGAGTCTATTTATCAGCCTTACCTTGCCTTTAATGCAAGAGTATTTCCATGACTTGAACTCAAGAGTCTACTTGCAGCCTTACCTTGCATTTCTTCAAGAGTCTATTTCCACGACATGAACTTGTGGCCTACTGATCACGTGACAAAACTTTACCAGTTACTCCAAGGCTCCTCTTTGCATCAAATCGATTCATAAATATGGAAAATCAAGATTAGTTGCAGAAGAGAAAAGTTCACGACCAAGATTGAATGGTGTCAGTCAAGATGGAATGAAATTTCTTCAATCACTTAGCCCCACAACTCCCTTCTGATGATCATGTTGAAAAGTCTCGGTCTTTACCACAATCTTGGAAACCCCAGATCAAAAGGTGCCTAAAAAAATCAACATTTTTAAATAAATGGTCCAATAGTAAGTAACATATGACCTTAAGTCTAGGGAAATATAAGCTATCCAAACGTGTATCTCCAAAAGAATACACATAGTATTTAAGATTTGAATTGTAAGTTGCCCCAACAATTTGTTGGTATTTAGGATAATATATATAAATATTGTTGGAGTTGGTTGCGTTTTGCACCCTAATGTGTTTCTTTTTTTTTTTTAACTTACATTCTATCCTTTTTTTTTTTTTACAATTTACGCTCCAATCTCTTTATTTTCTTACAAAATAGTAAAATCACCTTTTTAATCATTTTCATGACGGCAAACTAGGAATAACAATATTTTTATAAAAAAATAGATTTATTTAATTTTTAGTGTAGGAGGTTAGATGAAATAAATCCTTCCTGCCATTCACTTTTTCATCAGAAACTAGGTTAAACTCCCCAACCGTAAACAAAGTGGTAATTCATATTTGATATAATACATAAATATGACTCTAAACTTGATACCAAATTATAACTTGACCATAAACTTTGACAGTGCACAAATATGACATTTAACTATTCAAAACTGCACAATATGACCTCCGATCCTACGTGGCAAAACACGTGTTCAACACGCAAAACTGGTCACGTCCAGCTTAAAATCTAAGGGTATAATACATAAATTTGACCTTAAACTTTATCAGTGCACAAATATGACCTTTAACTATTCAAAACTGCACAAATATGACCTTTAAATGACTTTTCACTATTATTTTTTATTATTTTTGGTTCAAAGATTAAAATGACATCTAGTTTCTTTTGTCACTGCGGAAAAAGAGTAATATTGAAGATTTATTAATTAGGTGGGTCAGCCTCATATGAAAAAAATTCTACAAATATGTATATATTATATAACAGGATCTCTCAGGCTGGGGTAAGCCGCTCAGCCCGCCAGACCAAGTAATAATATCGGATATAGCTTAAGTCGGACAACCGAACCGAAGCACCAACCGAAATAGAAAAGAACTTAAAGAATTTCTGACTGTATGGTAAAATATTTTCACCCAGACAAGGGGCCTGTCGGAGATCAGTAAACCCATGTGTCTAGAAGTTCTAATTGTGCAAATAAATCGCCCTTTCTTTTCATCAATACGGGCTTCAAAGGCACAACTCTCTAGACGAAGCCACAAAGGCAAAGTTTACAGATCCGACTGTACCACCATTCCGGAACCAAGTCGGACAATTCTAAAAATTTCTTTTTTATCTAAGTAGAGTCTGGATCTTTCATAGTTAATATACCTCGAGAGGTTAGAACTATAGTATGAACATAAAAGAAGTCTAGCCGGACATAGTCACGGCGTAGATCTGGGAGAACTAGAAAGAAAATACAAAATAGAAAAAAAAAATATGTACCTTAGTTCGCCGGAGGAAGGCCGGAAATAGTAAAGCAAACTTTTATTACTAGAGCCGAAGGCTATTACAGGAGAGAGAGAGAGATAACTAGAAAGAAAACTGAAATTAAAACTGGATGCCTCTTTAAACAGAATGAGGCTCCTTATATAATAGAAAAAGGAATATTGCACAGTGATATGTGGGTCCTGTGCACAGTGTTTTCAATAGTATTTTTACTATTACAGCAGTGTTTTACAATGGTGTTATTACAACAGTATTTAATTTTTTGTACGTCCCCACTTCAGAAATTCTTCTGCGTTGGCTAACACTTCTTCTTCATTTAGTGTTTCTGGGGGCTGTGATTCTGCAAGATCTTCAGTATTTGCATCAGTGCTATTCATGGAGGTGTCTGATGCTTGTTCCACCTTTAAAAGTAATTGGCTGCGCATTTCAGCCAAATAATCTTCAATCATTTGAAGTTTATTGCCATCGTGGGCAGAAATTCGTCTGGAGACATAATTAATTGATTTGTCTTCAATTAATATGGATTTTTTAGGGGCTGCTTCATATTCAGAGATTTTTTGCTTGATTTCTTCCCTTTGTTCGTGCCCATAAGGCATCTTTGTGTGAGGGTCTATCCGCAAGAGTTTGTCCCAGAAATTACAATAAAAGGTCCGATAGATTGCTGGGATTTGTTGTGAATCGTATCCAATTTCAACAGACCATTTATGAATCCATGGAAGAGAAAATTCAATATAAAAGTGCATTTGGTCTATGGTATCTAATTTGCAGATATGATCCGATAGATATAATTCGGTCAAAAATGGGGAGGATTTTTTCCAAGATTGATAAAGTGATGAATATTCAGTTGGCAAAATTTTTACGGATGGACCGTGATATGTCCACCATCGAAGAAACCAGTTCGGAATTGGTTTTTCAAATACCTTGGAACAAATTTTTATGAACCAAGTGTGCTTATGCTTATAATTATTATAATAGAAAACTTGGGAAAAAGCTTTTATGTAATCCCAGTAAGTAAAATTAGCAAGTGTTTGCCCCTGAGGTCCCATAGGCAGGTTTCGAAGGGTCATCGAGGAAATGCCCCATTCTTCGATTGGAATAAGTTTTTTAATAATTATTTTGGAGTAACCATGTACTCCTGGAGTGAATTCACCCAAAGGGCTATGCTCAAATGTGGCACTAGCAGTGTTTATGAGGATTTGCTCGTAATATGTTCGGGTTTTACATGATTCCCCTGCCATATAAACATTAGCGGTCAAATAATCTTTAAGGATCCGCCAGGCTTCTTCAGTATTTTCAGTAGGAGGAATATGCCGAGTTTCTAGATAAACAATAAGCTCTCTGGCGTCAAGCTTTTCATAAGTCGATTTATCTTCAGGGTTTTCAGAGACCATAGACGCAAAAGAATCTGCTGATTTGTTCTGTTCTGACAAATATATCTTGATCTGCTGGAATAATGGATGAGTTTCTGGAATATCCTTGAGATTTATATTCGGAGTTTGAGTTTGGGATGACGAAGATGCCTCTCCCTGAGATATTCTGGAATTTATCAAAGTTCGGCTTCCGTGACTGAGCACTGGAAAATTAGAATATGAATTGCTATAAGCAGTGTTTGATCGAGCTGTGCTCCGATAAGAGGGGTTTGTTCTTCCCCCATATTGCAAATATGCAGAATTTTGGTTGCGGCCGCGACCGCGTCCTCTGGCTGTTTGCCAGGGAGGATCTCCCATACTGCAATCAATGATCATAGATGTCAATGTCAATATAAGAATCAGTATTAGTGTTTGAAAAATTGGTGTACCACCAGAATTCTTCGTGTAAAAACTGATTCCACCAAATATCTTCAGTAATAATCTCAGCCATAAGATGTTCCAGAATTTTTCTTTTATTATCCTCAGGAAGAGGAAGACACTTAAGGATGGTTATAAGAGTTTTATCAGGAAAAAAGGTTGTAAACATATTCATGATATATATTCTCTGGATAAAAAATCGGGTAATGAATTATCACTACCCTTTTTATACTGAATTTCAAAGTCAAATGGGGCTAGTTGAGCCTGCCATCTGGCAAAAATTAATTTTGACGCGTCATGCTTAAAATCTTTATCAAACATGAATTTAATAGATTGAGCGTCTATTCGAATTAAGAATTTTTGGTTATATAAATCATCTTGGAATTTTAAAACACATTTTACAATAGTGAGCATTTCACGAGCCACGGTAGCATATTTTTTCTGGCTCTCAGTCCATTTTCCTGAATAAAAACGAATTAAACATTCAGTTTTTGTATGGGGATTGACTTGTTTTAGTATTCCACCATATCCAATATTGGATGCATCAGTTTCAATAATTTTTTGCCAATTGGGATTAGCAAGAGAAGTGCAAGGGAGTGACTGAACACGAGTTTTAATTAATTTCACCAAATTAGTGTGGGCTTGAGTCCACGGAGTTTTTTGATCTTTTTTCAGTCTGTCATACAGAGGGGCTAAATCTCTAGACAGATTTTTATAAAAAGGAGAAATGTAATTGAGACTACCAAGAAATCTTTGGAGTTGCTTCTTGTCAGTAATCTCGTCATAGTAATTCTAAAACTCGCTGAATAGGTTCGATAGAACCTTGACAAATATTATGTCCAAGAAATCGAACATTAGTCTGGAATAATTGCATCTTGGGTTTAGAGATAACTAAGCCGTTTTGAATAATGACTTGTTTAAAGATATGCAGATGTTTGAAATGATGTTCAAGAGTTTTAGAGAAAACAAGAATATCGTCAATATAGACAATAATGAAATCCATATAGGGATTGAAAATATCATTCATAATCTTCTGAAATTCAGAAGGAGCGTTTTTCAAACCAAATGGCATTACATTCCATTCGTATTGGACAAAAGGCACATTAAAAGCAGTTCTATATGTATGAGTTTTATCTATTTGAATTTGCCAATATCCTGATTTTAAATCAAATTTTGAAAATATGTTGGCATCATACAGTCTAGAAAGAAGATCTTTCTTATTTGGAATTGGATACCTGATCCATTTTAAAACTTTATTCAGGGGTTTTGCTCAAAGCTAATCTTCGATTAACTTCGGCCAAAGAATATGCCATAGGCTGATGTTCAAAATCATCTTTTGCAGTAGAAGGAATAGAGGACTTTTGAGTTGCAAGATGCAGAATTTTTTCACGAAGTTTTTCATCCGTGACTTCTTTTAATAATTCAAGCACATTTTCAGCAGTTAAAGTTTTGACATCTAAATCAAGATCCTCAAATTGAGCTTGCAATTTATACATTACTTCATCACAATTACAATCGGGTTTGTCACAATCAGCACAATTTTTATTCTGATTTAAATCGCTACCAGAATCCAGTAATTCAAGATCATTTTCAGATGTTGAGTCAGAATCACATTCAGAATCAGAAGTATATAATAAATTATATACTTGATTATGAACTTCATCAGAAAGATTCAAAGATTTAAGTTTTTGCAATTTGCAGTTAGGAGCAATATGACCATATTGATTACACTTATAGCATTTAATTTTTGATAACGGACGTTTGGAGTAATTCTTCGCAAATCTAGTAGATTTACGAAATGATTTTCGAGCTTCTCGCTCTTCTCGACTTCTACGACGAGGGTGTTTGGATTTGTACTGATATTTCGAATTCCTCTGGGGTTTTCGAATTATGGGTTTTTCCATGCCAAATTGTTCACAGAAATCACCCAATTGAGATTTTTCTCGGATTTTATCAATTTTGATCTGTCTAGCCAGTTTTAACTCATTACAAAAGGCTAAGCCTTCTTGAGTGCAAGCTACGATCAATTGACCATAAGTTTTTTCTGCATAAGGGATCGCTCCATACGATCCACGAAGAGTTTTACGAACACGTTCTGCGAAGAGAGGAGGAAGCCCATCAATGAATTTAGCTTTCCAGTGTTCGTATCTGCTTTCGGGTAAATCCATGACCCGACTGAGAAAGGTATCTTTGTACCATCGAAATTCGCCTAAATGGCGGCATTTGAGTCCATTCAAAAGAGTTCGAATATTTTCGTGATGGTTGGTAAATCTACCACCAAAATGTTCAATAATAGTCAGCATTAAAGTATAAACGACATCGGATCGTCCTGCCGTTAGAGTTCGGCCGAGATTGTCTTTTCCTTCATTAGGGTTTACGGCATTAAAAATTTCTTGGCGTTTAGTATCGTCTAGGAAGTTATCCCACCAGCCACGAAGTTGGCCGGTAAACCCAGCAACAATCATTTTGCAGATTGTCTGGTCAGATCTATCGTTCCTAGCCGTAGCCCGTGTAGCCATACAGATAGTGGCGTACATCGACATACGATGAATTAAAATAGAGATTTGACGGTCGGATAACCCGTCAATATTCCATTCATAGATGGCATCACCATTATAGGAAGTGTTTGTAATATTCCAATCCCTTTCCTCTATCAGAACATCTTGAGGAGTAGGACGGGGATAATATGCAGTGGTCATGCGAGGAATATCGGCATATTTTTTGCCTGGTTGATTTCTCATCAATCCTCGGAGTTTATTTAGTTCAGAAGACAGAACTTCACCTGGGTCGTTGGTGGAAGCAATATTATCAGCAAAATTAGACTCAATAGTCTGAATATTTTCAAGATCCATATTTAGGGGTTGAATATTAAGACCTTTGAATTTTTTATCAAAAAGAATTTCCAAGCATTCCCAAGAGGTAGAAGAAGTCGTTGTAAATCCTTCTATCTCGAGTGGTGGCTGAATGCAAGGTGCAGTGAATATCGATTCCTCATTCTCTTTGACAGATTTTGAGGTTGAAGCAATATTAGAAGAGTTTAGCTGAGTACTAAGTTTATTAACTAATAAAATAAGTTCATCGAGTTTAGTATCCAAAGAACCAATTTGTTCACCAAGAACTTTAACATAAAGACTTAAATAATTATTCTGAGAAATAAGATTATTTATTTCAGAAATTGTAATTTTTCCAATATCATCATTAATGAATTTTTGAAAAGCGGTAAAAGTCATACCAGTATTATTTGGTAAAATAAAGGAAGATTGAGGAGGGTATTTAGATTGAGTAGTCGTACCGTCAGGGTGTTGGTAGGATCTCTCAATTAGTTTAATGTAAGAAGGCAAATATGCAGACATAAACCAAGGAACAAAGAATATGATTTGATTATGTAGTGCACAAGTTTCATAGAATTCTTCAGAAATATTCTGAAGTTCATCTTTAGAATAGGTTTCAAAGAACCATGTCCTAAAGGGTTGCCATTTTTCAGCAAAGAAGTCTTTTTGAATATATTTTCTAGCTGGAGAGCCAGGACTGAAATCAATAATTTGTTTAGACATATTTAAACAGAATTTATATCAAAATCCATCTCCGAAGGAGTAGGGTTTTCATTATTAAAGTCTTGCACTATATTTGTTTTAGGATTGATTTTTATTTTTTCTACATTTCTAGGTGTAGCAAGCGTTTCTGTCGAATTTAAAGTATGCAAAGATGCAGCGCGATTCCTAGCTGGACCATAAACTGGTGCAGAAGGTTCTATCGGAGAAATATGCTGAATTTGAGGAAGTCGTCTAAGAGTAGAGAAAGAGCTTCGATAGACAGGAGGATTACTGTCGAATTGTAGACAGATCTGCCCATCTGAGTTTTGAGTTACTTGAGTTAACTCAGAATTCGTTGCTTCTTCTGCCAATTTTGTTGGAGAAGTAACAGAGTTTAAGATCCAAGTCTGAGGGAAATCAATTTCATCCCATCGAATTGGTCTGCGAGTTGTTATTTTGGATTTTATAAAATTGGTCTCAATCAGCAGAGTACAATCAGAATTATCATCTATCAGTTTGCAACGAGGATTTAAAGTAGATAACAATCTATAATATATTCGGTAAGATAAACCAATTAGCTCAGATCCCGGAGCATAATTATAACCATGAGTTTTAATATTCAAAGTTAAAGCATGCAGAATATTCACATCCGTCAGAGATAATAATAAATTAGGCTGAGTTATAAAATAAACAGGACCATAAGAAGGAGTTGACTCTATAGATCCCATAAGCGATTTGCGGAAATTTAAATTTCTAGCATCTCGGAGAGCTGCTAAAAATGTTTCCGGAAGACCTTTGAGAGTTAAGGGCCGGAAAGCAATTTGCACTAAACCAATATGCATATAATTAAAATTGTGTTTAAAAATATCAATATCTCGCTTATTCAGTAATTGAATAGTTTGCTCGTTAGCATTTAAAGCAAGAGATTGTTCAGTTGTTTTGATAATCTGCTTGTGTTTGATTTTATCAAAGAAACCATATTCATAAATAGTTTTTATATCAACTTTAGGAATAGTCCATTTATTCAGAAGATCTATATCTTGAGGTAAATCTACCTCTTCGAGTTTAGTACTTTTCGTACTAACTTCTCCCATATCCATAGTTTTTAGACTTATGTTCATACTAGTCGTTGTTCACCATCTCTAGTATATTTACTATGAAAGTTCCCAGGCTCTGATACCATTAACAGGATCTCTCAGGCTGGGGTAAGCCGCTCAGCCCGCCAGACCAAGTAATAATATCGGATATAGCTTAAGTCGGACAACCGAACCGAAGCACCAACCGAAATAGAAAAGAACTTAAAGAATTTCTGACTGTATGGTAAAATATTTTCACCCAGACAAGGGGCCTGTCGGAGATCAGTAAAGCTCAATTTGAGGATCTTGATTTAGATGTCAAAACTTTAACTGCTGAAAATGTGCTTGAATTATTAAAAGAAGTCACGGATGAAAAACTTCGTGAAAAAATTCTGCATCTTGCAACTCAAAAGTCCTCTATTCCTTCTACTGCAAAAGATGATTTTGAACATCAGCCTATGGCATATTCTTTGGCCGAAGTTAATCGAAGATTAGCTTTGAGCAAAACTCCTGGTAGAGATACTACCTTTGATGATCTGAAAGTTGAAATTGAAAAGCTAAAAAAGGAAATATTTTCTTTAAAACAAAACCAGATAATTACTGACCATCGACTTTCAAAACTTGAAGAAAAAGAAAGTTTTTCAAATTCAAACTCTTCAACTTCTTTTAAAGGTAAGGAAAAGGAAAACGAAATTGAAAATTCTGAAAATCTTGAATCATTTCAACTTGAAAAATTTAATATTGAAAATCTGAAAAATGATTCTTTTCTTGGAATGATGCAGATTGTTACTGCTCATAAATGGTATATTAATTGTACCATTTTAATAAATAGAGAATTCTTTATCACTAATGTCGCCATGATTGACAGTGGGGCAGACGTTAGTTGTATACAAGAAGGATTAATTCCCACAAAATATTTTCAAAAAACCACTCATCTTGTAAAATCAGCAACTGGGCATTCACTTGACATTAATTATAAACTGCCTAATGCACATATTTGTCGTGATAAAACTTGCATTCCGCATTTCTTCTTTTTAGTAAAAAACCAAATATATCCTCCTATTATTTTGGGTACACCATTTATAAATGCTATTTATCCATATACGCATATTGACGCTAATGGTTTTAAAGCTACGTATAAAAATCAGCCTATTTCTTATCCTTTCGTTACTCAACCTGTAACAAGGGACATAAATGCTCTTATTACTATGAAACAGAATCAGCTTAATTTCTTGCAATTAGAAATAATGAGTATCAATATTACTAACACTATGAAGTCTGTTAAAATTCAGGAGAAGATAAAAAATATTTCTTCTCAACTAATGCTGGATATTTGTGCCGATCATCCAAACGCTTTTTGGAATAGGAAGAAGCATATTTTTTCCCTTCCTTATGAAGATGGCTTCAATGAAGCCAAAATTCCAACAAAATCTCGACCCTGTCAGATGAATGCAGAATTAGTAGAATTCTGTAAAAAAGAGATTGATAGTCTCTTACTAAAGGGTCTCATTAAACCATCAAAATCCCCTTGGTCTTGTACTGCTTTCTATGTGAATAATGCTGCAGAAAAAGAAAGAGGTGTACCTCGATTAGTCATCAATTACAAACCCCTGAATAAAGTTTTAAAATGGATCAGGTATCCAATTCCAAATAAGAAAGATCTTCTTTCTAGACTGTATGATGCCAACATATTTTCAAAATTTGATTTAAAATCTGGATATTGGCAAATTCAAATAGATAAAACTCATACATATAGAACTACTTTTAATGTGCCTTTTGGCCAATACGAATGGAATGTAATGCCATTTGGTTTGAAAAACGCTCCTTCTGAATTTCAGAAGATTATGAATGATATTTTCAATCCCTATATGGATTTCATTATTGTCTATATTGACGATATTCTTGTTTTCTCTAAAACTCTTGAACATCATTTCAAACATCTGCATATCTTTAAACAAGTCATTATTCAAAACGGCTTAGTTATCTCTAAACCCAAGACGCAATTATTCCAGACTAATGTTCGATTTCTTGGACATAATATTTGTCAAGGTTCGATCGAACCTATTCAGCGAGTATTAGAATTCGCTACTAAATTTCCTGACGAGATTACTGACAAGAAGCAACTCCAAAGATTTCTTGGTAGTCTCAATTACATTTCTCCTTTTTATAAAAATCTGTCTAGAGATTTAGCCCCTCTGTATGACAGACTGAAAAAAGATCAAAAAACTCCGTGGACTCAAGCCCACACTAATTTGGTGAAATTAATTAAAACTCGTGTTCAGTCACTCCCTTGCACTTCTCTTGCTAATCCCAATTGGCAAAAAATTATTGAAACTGATGCATCCAATATTGGATATGGTGGAATACTAAAACAAGTCAATCCCCATACAAAAACTGAATGTTTAATTCGTTTTTATTCAGGAAAATGGACTGAGAGCCAGAAAAAATATGCTACCGTGGCTCATGAAATGCTCACTATTGTAAAATGTGTTTTAAAATTCCAAGATGATTTATATAACCAAAAATTCTTAATTCGAACAGACGCTCAATCTATTAAATTCATGTTTGATAAAGATTTTAAGCATGACGCGTCAAAATTAATTTTTGCCAGATGGCAGGCTCAACTAGCCCCATTTGACTTTGAAATTCAGTATAAAAAGGGTAGTGATAATTCATTACCCGATTTTTTATCCAGAGAATATATATCATGAATATGTTTACAACCTTTTGTCCTGATAAAACTCTTATAACCATCCTTAAGTGTCTTCCTCTTCCTGAGGATAATAAAAGAAAAATTCTGGAACATCTTATGGCTCAGATTATTACTGAAGATATTTGGTGGAATCAGTTTTTACACGAAGAATTCTGGTGGTACACCAATTTTTCAAACACTAATACTGATTCTTATATTGACATTGACATCTATGATCATTGATTGCAGTATGGGAGATCCTCCCTGGCAAACAGCCAGAGGACGCGGTCGCGGCCGCAACCAAAATTCTGCATATTTGCAATATGGCGAAAGAACAAACCCCTCTTATCGAAGCACAGCTCGATCAAACACTGCTTATAGCAATTCAAATTCTAATTTTCCAGTGCTCAGTCACGGAAGCCGAACTTTGATAAATTCCAGAATATCTCAGGGAGAGGCATCTTCGTCATCCCAAACTCAAACTCCGAATATAAATCTCAAGGATATTCCAGAAACTCATCCATTATTCCAGCAGATCAAGACATATTTGTCAGAACAGAACAAATCAGCAGATTCTTTTGCGTCTATGGTCTCTGAAAACCCTGAAGATAAATCGACTTATGAAAAGCTTGACGCCAGAGAGCTTATTGTTTATCTAGAAACTCGGCATATTCCTCCTACTGAAAATACTGAAGAAGCCTGGCGGATCCTTAAAGATTATTTGACCGCTAATGTTTATATGGCAGGGGAATCATATAAAACCCGAACATATTACGAGCAAATCCTCATAAACACTGCTAGTGCCACATTTGAGCATAGCCCTTTGGGTGAATCCACTCCAGGAGTACATGGTTACTCCAAAATAATTATTAAAAAACTTATTCCAATCGAAGAATGGGGCATTTCCTCGATGACCCTTCGAAACCTGCCTATGGGACCTCAGGGGCAAACACTTGCTAATTTTACTTACTGGGATTACATAAAAGCTTTTTCCCAAGTTTTCTATTATAATAATTATAAGCATAAGCACACTTGGTTCATAAAAATTTGTTCCAAGGTATTTGAAAAACCAATTCCGAACTGGTTTCTTCGATGGTGGACATATCACGGTCCATCCGTAAAAATTTTGCCAACTGAATATTCGTCACTTTATCAATCTTGGAAAAAATCCTCCCCATTTTTGACCGAATTATATCTATTGGATCATATCTGCAAATTAGATACCATAGACCAAATGTACTTTTATATTGAATTTTCTCTTCCATGGATTCATAAATGGTCTGTTGAAATTGGATACGATTCACAACAAATCCCAGCAATCTATCGGACCTTTTATTGTAATTTCTGGGACAAACTCTTGCGGATAGACCCACACACAAAGATGCCTTATGGGCACGAACAAAGGGAAGAAATCAAGCAAAAAATCTCTGAATATGAAGCAGCCCCTAAAAAATCCATATTAATTGAAGACAAATCAATTAATTATGTCTCCAGACGAATTTCTGCCCACGATGGCAATAAACTTCAAATGATTGAAGATTATTTGGCTGAAATGCGCAGCCAATTACTTTTAAAGGTGGAACAAGCATCAGACACCTCCATGAATAGCACTGATGCAAATACTGAAGATCTTGCAGAATCACAGCCCCCAGAAACACTAAATGAAGAAGAAGTGTTAGCCAACGCAGAAGAATTTCTGAAGTGGGGACGTACAAAAAATTAAATACTGTTGTAATAACACCATTGTAAAACACTGCTATAATAGTAAAAATACTATTGAAAACACTGTGCACAGGACCCACATATCACTGTGCAATATTCCTTTTTCTATTATATAAGGAGCCTCATTCTGTTTAAAGAGGCATCCAGTTTTAATTTCAGTTTTCTTTCTAGTTATCTCTCTCTCTCTCCTGTAATAGCCTTCGGCTCTAGTAATAAAAGTTTGCTTTACTATTTCCGGCCTTCCTCCGGCGAACTAAGGTACATATTTTTTTTTCTATTTTGTATTTTCTTTCTAGTTCTCCCAGATCTACGCCGTGACTATGTCCGGCTAGACTTCTTTTACGTTCATACTATAGTTCTAACCTCTCGAGGTATATTAACTATGAAAGATCCAGACTCTACTTAGATAAAAAAGAAATTTTTAGAATTGTCCGACTTGGTTCCGGAATGGTGGTACAGTCGGATCTGTAAACTTTGCCTTTGTGGCTTCGTCTAGAGAGTTGTTCCTTTGAAGCCCGTATTGATGAAAAGAAAGGGCGATTTATTTGCACAATTAGAACTTCTAGACACATGGGTTTACTGATCTCCGACAGGCCCCTTGTCTGGGTGAAAATATTTTACCATACAGTAAGAAATTCTTTAAGTTCTTTTCTATTTCGGTTGGTGCTTCGGTTCGGTTGTCCGACTTAAGCTATATCCGATATTATTACTTGGTCTGGCGGGCTGAGCGGCTTACCCCAGCCTGAGAGATCCTGCATATTGGTTTAGCGCTAATTGCTTTCCGGCCCTTAACTCTCAAAGGTCTTCCGGAAACATTTTTAGCAGCTCTCCGAGATGCTAGAAATTTAAATTTCCGCAAATCGCTTATGGGATCTATAGAGTCAACTCTTGCTTATGGTCCTGTTTATTTTAATACTCAGCCTAATTTATTATTATCTCTGACGGATGTGAATATTCTGCATGCTTTAACTTTGAATATTAAAACTCATGGTTATAATTATGCTCCGGGATCTGAGCTAATTGGTTTATCTTACCGAATATATTATAGATTGTTATCTACTTTAAATCCTCGTTGCAAACTGATAGATGATAATTCTGATTGTACTCTGCTGATTGAGACCAATTTTATAAAATCCAAAATAACAACTCGCAGACCAATTCGATGGGATGAAATTGATTTCCCTCAGACTTGGATCTTAAACTCTGTTACTTCTCCAACAAAATTGGCAGAAGAAGAACGAATTCTGAGTTAACTCAAGTAACTCAAAACTCAGATGGGCAGATTTGTCTACAATTCGACAGTAATCCTCCTGTCTATCGAAGCTCTTTCTCTACTCTTAGACGACTTCCTCAAATTCAGCATATTTCTCCGATAGAACCTTCTGCACCAGTTTATGGTCCAGCTAGGAATCGCGCTGCATCTTTGCATACTTTAAATTCGACAGAAACGCTTGCTACACCTAGAAATGTAGAAAAAATAAAAATCAATCCTAAAACAAATATAGTGCAAGACTTTAATAATGAAAACCCTACTCCTTCGGAGATGGATTTTGATATAAATTCTGTTTAAATATGTCTAAACAAATTATTGATTTCAGTCCTGGCTCTCCAGCCAGAAAATATATTCAAAAAGACTTCTTTGCTGAAAAATGGCAACCCTTTAGGACATGGTTCTTTGAAACCTATTCTAAAGATGAACTTCAGAATATTTCTGAAGAATTCTATGAAACTTGTGCACTACATAATCAAATCATATTCTTTGTTCCTTGGTTTATGTCTGCATATTTGCCTTCTTACATTAAACTTATTGAGAGATCCTACCAACACCCTGACGGTACGACTACTCAATCTAAATACCCTCCTCAATCTTCCTTTATTTTACCAAATAATACTGGTATGACTTTTACCGCTTTTCAAAAATTCATTAATGATGATATTGGAAAAATTACAATTTCTGAAATAAATAATCTTATTTCTCAGAATAATTATTTAAGTCTTTATGTTAAAGTTCTTGGTGAACATATTGGTTCTTTGGATACTAAACTCGATGAACTTATTTTATTAGTTAATAAACTTAGTACTCAGCTAAACTCTTCTAATATTGCTTCAACCTCAAAATCTGTCAAAGAGAATGAGGAATCTATATTCACTGCACCTTGCATTCAGCCACCACTCGAGATAGAAGGATTTACAACGACTTCTTCTACCTCTTGGGAACGCTTGGAAATTCTTTTTGATAAAAAATTCAAAGGTCTTAATATTCAACCCCTAAATATGGATCTTGAAAATATTCAGACTATTGAGTCTAATTTTGCTGATAATATTGCTTCCACCAACGACCCAGGTGAAGTTCTGTCTTCTGAACTAAATAAACTCCGAGGATTGATGAGAAATCAACCAGGCAAAAAATATGCCGATATTCCTCGCATGACCACTGCATATTATCCCCGTCCTACTCCTCAAGATGTTCTGATAGAGGAAAGGGATTGGAATATTACAAACACTTCCTATAATGGTGATGCCATCTATGAATGGAATATTGACGGGTTATCCGACCGTCAAATCTCAATTTTAATTCATCGTATGTCGATGTACGCCACTATCTGTATGGCTACACGGGCTACGGCTAGGAACGATAGATCTGACCAGACAATCTGCAAAATGATTGTTGCTGGGTTTACCGGCCAACTTCGTGGCTGGTGGGATAACTTCCTAGACGATACTAAACGCCAAGAAATTTTTAATGCCGTAAACCCTAATGAAGGAAAAGACAATCTCGGCCGAACTCTAACGGCAGGACGATCCGATGCCGTTTATACTTTAATGCTGACTATTATTGAACATTTTGTTTGGTAGATTTACCAACCATCACGAAAATATTCGAACTCTTTTGAATGGACTCAAATGCCGCCATTTAGGCGAATTTCGATGGTACAAAGATACCTTTCTCAGTCGGGTCATGGATTTACCCGAAAGCAGATACGAACACTGGAAAGCTAAATTCATTGATGGGCTTCCTCCTCTCTTCGCAGAACGTGTTCGTAAAACTCTTCGTGGATCGTATGGAGCGATCCCTTATGCAGAAAAAACTTATGGTCAATTGATCGTAGCTTGCACTCAAGAAGGCTTAACCCTTTGTAATGAGTTAAAACTGGCTAGACAGATCAAAATTGATAAAATCCGAGAAAAATCTCAATTGTGTGATTTCTGTGAACAATTTGGCATGGAAAAACCCATAATTCGAAAACCCCAGAGGAATTCGAAATATCAGTACAAATCCAAACACCCTCGTCGTAGAAGTCGAGAAGAGCGAGAAGCTCGAAAATCATTTCGTAAATCTACTAGATTTGCGAAGAATTACTCCAAACGTCCGTTATCAAAAATTAAATGCTATAAGTGTAATCAATATGGTCATATTGCTCCTAACTGCAAATTGCAAAAACTTAAATCTTTGAATCTTTCTGATGAAGTTCATAATCAAGTATATAATTTATTATATACTTCTGATTCTGAATGTGATTCTGACTCAACATCTGAAAATGATCTTGAATTACTGGATTCTGGTAGCGATTTAAATCAGAATAAAAATTGTGCTGATTATGACAAACCCGATTGTAATTGTGATGAAGTAATGTATAAATTGCAAGCTCAATTTGAGGATCTTGATTTAGATGTCAAAACTTTAACTGCTGAAAATGTGCTTGAATTATTAAAAGAAGTCACGGATGAAAAACTTCGTGAAAAAATTCTGCATCTTGCAACTCAAAAGTCCTCTATTCCTTCTACTGCAAAAGATGATTTTGAACATCAGCCTATGGCATATTCTTTGGCCGAAGTTAATCGAAGATTAGCTTTGAGCAAAACTCCTGGTAGAGATACTACCTTTGATGATCTGAAAGTTGAAATTGAAAAGCTAAAAAAGGAAATTGTTTCTTTAAAACAAAACCAGATAATTACTGACCATCGACTTTCAAAACTTGAAGAAAAAGAAAGTTTTTCAAATTCAAACTCTTCAACTTCTTTTAAAGGTAAGGAAGAGGAAAACGAAATTGAAAATTCTGAAAATCTTGAATCATTTCAACTTGAAAAATTTAATATTGAAAATCTGAAAAATGATTCTTTTCTTGGAATGATGCAGATTGTTACTGCTCATAAATGGTATATTAATTGTACCATTTTAATAAATAGAGAATTCTTTATCACTAATGTCGCCATGATTGACAGTGGGGCAGACGTTAGTTGTATACAAGAAGGATTAATTCCCACAAAATATTTTCAAAAAACCACTCATCTTGTAAAATCAGCAACTGGGCATTCACTTGAAATTAATTATAAACTGCCTAATGCACATATTTGTCGTGATAAAACTTGCATTCCGCATTTCTTCTTTTTAGTAAAAAACCAAATATATCCTCCTATTATTTTGGGTACACCATTTATAAATGCTATTTATCCATATACGCATATTGACGCTAATGGTTTTAAAGCTACGTATAAAAATCAGCCTATTTCTTATCCTTTCGTTACTCAACCTGTAACAAGGGACATAAATGCTCTTATTACTATGAAACAGAATCAGCTTAATTTCTTGCAATTAGAAATAATGAGTATCAATATTACTAACACTATGAAGTCTGTTAAAATTCAGGAGAAGATAAAAAATATTTCTTCTCAACTAATGCTGGATATTTGTGCCGATCATCCAAACGCTTTTTGGAATAGGAAGAAGCATATTGTTTCCCTTCCTTATGAAGATGGCTTCAATGAAGCCAAAATTCCAACAAAATCTCGACCCTGTCAGATGAATGCAGAATTAGTAGAATTCTGTAAAAAAGAGATTGATAGTCTCTTACTAAAGGGTCTCATTAAACCATCAAAATCCCCTTGGTCTTGTACTGCTTTCTATGTGAATAATGCTGCAGAAAAAGAAAGAGGTGTACCTCGATTAGTCATCAATTACAAACCCCTGAATAAAGTTTTAAAATGGATCAGGTATCCAATTCCATATAAGAAAGATCTTCTTTCTAGACTGTATGATGCCAACATATTTTCAAAATTTGATTTAAAATCTGGATATTGGCAAATTCAAATAGATAAAACTCATACATATAGAACTGCTTTTAATGTGCCTTTTGGCCAATACGAATGGAATGTAATGCCATTTGGTTTGAAAAACGCTCCTTCTGAATTTCAGAAGATTATGAATGATATTTTCAATCCCTATATGGATTTCATTATTGTCTATATTGACGATATTCTTGTTTTCTCTAAAACTCTTGAACATCATTTCAAACATCTGCATATCTTTAAACAAGTCATTATTCAAAACGGCTTAGTTATCTCTAAACCCAAGATGCAATTATTCCAGACTAATGTTCGATTTCTTGGACATAATATTTGTCAAGGTTCTATCGAACCTATTCAGCGAGTTTTAGAATTCGCTACTAAATTTCCTGACGAGATTACTGACAAGAAGCAACTCCAAAGATTTCTTGGTAGTCTCAATTACATTTCTCCTTTTTATAAAAATCTGTCTAGAGATTTAGCCCCTCTGTATGACAGACTGAAAAAAGATCAAAAAACTCCGTGGACTCAAGCCCACACTAATTTGGTGAAATTAATTAAAACTCGTGTTCAGTCACTCCCTTGCACTTCTCTTGCTAATCCCAATTGGCAAAAAATTATTGAAACTGATGCATCCAATATTGGATATGGTGCAATACTAAAACAAGTCAATCCCCATACAAAAACTGAATGTTTAATTCGTTTTTATTCAGGAAAATGGACTGAGAGCCAGAAAAAATATGCTACCGTGGCTCATGAAATGCTCACTATTGTAAAATGTGTTTTAAAATTCCAAGATGATTTATATAACCAAAAATTCTTAATTCGAACAGACGCTCAATCTATTAAATTCATGTTTGATAAAGATTTTAAGCATGACGCGTCAAAATTAATTTTTGCCAGATGGCAGGCTCAACTAGCCCCATTTGACTTTGAAATTCAGTATAAAAAGGGTAGTGATAATTCATTACCCGATTTTTTATCTAGAGAGTATATATCATGAATATGTTTACAACCTTTTTTCCTGATAAAACTCTTATAACCATCCTTAAGTGTCTTCCTCTTCCTGAGGATAATAAAAGAAAAATTCTGGAACATCTTATGGCTCAGATTATTACTGAAGATATTTGGTGGAATCAATTTTTACACGAAGAATTCTGGTGGTACACCAATTTTTCATACACTAATACTGATTCTTATATTGACATTGACATCTATGATCATTGATTGCAGTATGGGAGATCCTCCCTGGCAAACAGCCAGAGGACGCGGTCGCGGCCGCAACCAAAATTCTGCATATTTGCAATATGGGGGAAGAACAAACCCCTCTTATCGGAGCACAGCTCGATCAAACACTGCTTATAGCAATTCAAATTCTAATTTTCCAGTGCTCAGTCACGGAAGCCGAACTTTGATAAATTCCAGAATATCTCAGGGAGAGGCATCTTCGTCATCCCAAACTCAAACTCCGAATATAAATCTCAAGGATATTCCAGAAACTCATCCATTATTCCAGCAGATCAAGACATATTTGTCAGAACAGAACAAATCAGCAGATTCTTTTGCGTCTATGGTCTCTGAAAACCCTGAAGATAAATCGACTTATGAAAAGCTTGACGCCAGAGAGCTTATTGTTTATCTAGAAACTCGGCATATTCCTCCTACTGAAAATACTGAAGAAGCCTGGCGGATCCTTAAAGATTATTTGACCGCTAATGTTTATATGGCAGGGGAATCATATAAAACCCGAACATATTACGAGCAAATCCTCATAAACACTGCTAGTGCCACATTTGAGCATAGCCCTTTGGGTGAATCCACTCCAGGAGTACATGGTTACTCCAAAATAATTATTAAAAAACTTATTCCAATCGAAGAATGGGGCATTTCCTCGATGACCCTTCGAAACCTGCCTATGGGACCTCAGGGGCAAACACTTGCTAATTTTACTTACTGGGATTACATAAAAGCTTTTTCCCAAGTTTTCTATTATAATAATTATAAGCATAAGCACACTTGGTTCATAAAAATTTGTTCCAAGGTATTTGAAAAACCAATTCCGAACTGGTTTCTTCGATGGTGGACATATCACGGTCCATCCGTAAAAATTTTGCCAACTGAATATTCGTCACTTTATCAATCTTGGAAAAAATCCTCCCCATTTTTGACCGAATTATATCTATCAGATCATATCTGCAAATTAGATACCATAGACCAAATGCACTTTTATATTGAATTTTCTCTTCCATGGATTCATAAATGGTCTGTTGAAATTGGTTACGATTCACAACAAATCCCAGCAATCTATCGGACCTTTTATTGTAATTTCTGGGACAAACTCTTGCGGATAGACCCACACACAAAGATGCCTTATGGGCACGAACAAAGGGAAGAAATCAAGCAAAAAATCTCTGAATATGAAGCAGCCCCTAAAAAATCCATATTAATTGAAGACAAATCAATTAATTATGTCTCCAGACGAATTTCTGCCCACGATGGCAATAAACTTCAAATGATTGAAGATTATTTGGCTGAAATGCGCAGCCAATTACTTTTAAAGGTGGAACAAGCATCAGACACCTCCATGAATAGCACTGATGCAAATACTGAAGATCTTGCAGAATCACAGCCCCCAGAAACACTAAATGAAGAAGAAGTGTTAGCCAACGCAGAAGAATTTCTGAAGTGGGGACGTACAAAAAATTAAATACTGTTGTAATAACACCATTGTAAAACACTGCTGTAATAGTAAAAATACTATTGAAAACACTGTGCACAGGACCCACATATCACTGTGCAATATTCCTTTTTCTATTATATAAGGAGCCTCATTCTGTTTAAAGAGGCATCCAGTTTTAATTTCAGTTTTCTTTCTAGTTATCTCTCTCTCTCTCCTGTAATAGCCTTCGGCTCTAGTAATAAAAGTTTGCTTTACTATTTCCGGCCTTCCTCCGGCGAACTAAGGTACATATTTTTTTTTTCTATTTTGTATTTTCTTTCTAGTTCTCCCAGATCTACGCCGTGACTATGTCCGGCTAGACTTCTTTTATGTTCATACTATAGTTCTAACCTCTCGAGGTATATTAACTATTAAAGATCCAGACTCTACTTAGATAAAAAAGAAATTTTTAGAATTGTCCGACTTGGTTCCGGAATGGTGGTACAGTCGGATCTGTAAACTTTGCCTTTGTGGCTTCGTCTAGAGAGTTGTGCCTTTGAAGCCCGTATTGATGAAAAGAAAGGGCGATTTATTTGCACAATTAGAACTTCTAGACACATGGGTTTACTGATCTCCGACAGGCCCCTTGTCTGGGTGAAAATATTTTACCATACAGTCAGAAATTCTTTAAGTTCTTTTCTATTTCGGTTGGTGCTTCGGTTCGGTTGTCCGACTTAAGCTATATCCGATATTATTACTTGGTCTGGCGGGCTGAGCGGCTTACCCCAGCCTGAGAGATCCTATTATTAAATTAATGTTATTAAATTAACGCAAGGGTGGACCTATGTGGTTGACATGGGGGAACCCCCCTAGGTAAAAAAAATTACGTTGTATATATAAAGTAAAAAATCTTTGTATATGTACATATATTAATGTTGAACCACATGAAACAAGACACTTACATACCCCAATGGTGTTATTTGCTCATCTTGGGCGCTTCCTTCAGCCTAATTCGGGGGTTCGATCCCTAAATAATAATAATAATAATAATAATAATAATAATAATAATAATAGTAATAATAATAATAATACTAAAAACGACTCTGTTTTAACACAAACAACAAAACTTTGACAGTGCACAAATATGACCTTTAACTATTCAAAATTGCACAAATATGATAAAGTTTTTTTTTTAATATTTTTTTGATCCATAAAAAAGAATCCACCCAATTTTTGATCCATTAAAATTAATTTGATCTATGCTTTTAAAAATTTGATTAATTTTTCATGATCAAACAAAATATTTAAAGATTTCTTTTTTTAAATCTACTACTAAAATTTATAACCAAACGCTATTCTAATTAAGCACATAGTATGTCTTAGCATACATTCAATATTTTATCAGCTGAATGTAAGTAACTTTTTATTTTTTTATTTTTTTACTAAGCATTGAATGACATCATCAGCATCAGGGGCGGCTCAAGAAACTTTATGGCCTAAGGCAAAAATCAAACGGAGGCCTTGCGTTTTATTTTCTTATATAAAATTTATTTTTTTTATAAATAGTATTTGATATATTTCTTAAAATTTTTAATTTATTATTACTAAACAAAAATAGGCCCCTCAAATTTTGGGGTCTTAGACGGCCGTCTTTTCTCCCAAAGGGTTGAGCCGCCCCTAATCAACATTTAACATTTGTACGTAACAGTTTATGCATCATCATTTATCATTGCAAAAACAGGAAGGCGACAACATGCCGACATATATAGTATACGTAGAGTTGGCAAAATGAGAAGCTAACTATTAATAATATAATAATAATATTTGATGTATATATATCCCTTCAGCTTCAACTGAAAAATGACAAAAGATTTAGTTAACGTGAATATTTAAAAAAAAAAAAAAAAGTGATAAAAAGCGTGGAGTGTATACTCTCTCCGTTCCCTTTGAGTTGCTCGCCCGTCAATTAAAATAGCTATTTTATTATAATATATTTATTAAATGATGTTTACTATTGTATTTGAAATTAATTTGAAGAAAAAAATAATTAATTTTAAAGATAAAATATGAAAACAATCTTAATATGTCAAAAATGACAAAAAAACTAATCAAACGAGAATGTTTTAAAAATATATTCATGAAAAATTACTCAAATTTTAAAAGTATAGATCAAACTAATTTTCAATGGAACAAAAAGTTACGTGGGTTCTTTTTAATGGATCCAAAAAAAAATTAATTTTTTTTTAAAAAAAATAAAAAAATAAAATAAAAAATGACGTGGCCCTCTAATAAGCTTCCACGTGGCAAGGTTGTTTTTAAAAATCATCTATTAAAAATTAATGGCATGGATGGGTCTATTTTGTAATGGCGATGGCATGAATGAGAGCCATTTCTGATTGTTCAGTGGCATATTTGAGCCTTCATTTATGTTAGTATCAAAACGTTACTGCAGACACTAGAAATTTTGAATTTGTCTGTTATGTCCTTGTTATTATCTCTGATGATGGACATCAAGCTATTGAATTGACATTTCATCTTTGTTTGCACCAACTGAAGCTCAAACGTTTGTGTATTCCTTTCTGTTTCAAGAAATTGTAAGTGATGAATTTTTAGATAATGTAAGTTTTTGCTTATTAAAAGGTTTGAAAGCATCTTCTCCTTTTGAGTATTTCAACCTATTACATTCTTTCCACTTAAAATGGAAAATGGAATCGCAGGATAGTCCAAAGATTTGCTTAAAGCTGGAACTAGTTACTCTTCTTGCATTACGAGACTAATATAGGAGTAGAAGAATTGTAGTCTCTGATATGATATGCTTATGATATTCTAGGTTCGATTACCCTGTGCATGAAGATCGTGCAAATCAATTCTACGTAGCGATAAGAAAATGCTACCCTGGTCTGAAGGATCGATCTTTGGAGCCAGGTTATGCAGGCATCAGATCAAAGCTTTTTGGTCCAGAAGAGGGTCCTACTGATTTTGTTGTTCAGGTAACACATTGAACTTATTCTAAGTTTCAACCTGAATGGTCCCTTAAGTTCCGCAGTAGATCTATTTGATCGCTGTATTGTGCTACCCTGATCACATGTGATTAACTGATCAGTAATCGCTACAAGATTAACGGTTCAGGTGTTTCCCTGTGAGCAAGTTATAGAAAGTACTCTCATCGGATACGCTTAAAAAGCATGGCCATTAAGATATAAAGGCCACGCTTTGTAGCTTGTCATTGGCAACACTTTTATTTGATAAAGCTACACTTACAAGTGTTGCCTTTGTTTTGGTATTGGGCACACTTCACAAGTGTAGCCTTTTGTAGCACCTCTACAGCAACACTTAAAAATGTTGCCTTTGTTTTACTATTGGGCACGCTTCAGAAGCGTAGCCTTTTGTAGCATCTCTATAACAACACTTAAAAAGCGTGGTCTTTACTTTCTTAAGGCCGCACTTTTGACGTGTATCCATTAATACCTTCTCTAAAGCAACATTTACAAAGTGTTGCCTTTGCTAATTTGCACATACACATCTAAATAAGTCGCACAATATATATCCCTCCTCCCAATGACCACACATTTAAAACATAGCATTCTTGTCTATTTTATACGATTAATATTTACTACAAATTTTGATTGAAAAATACAATTATATTGTCTTACATCCACTAGTCATATTATACATCATAATTCAATTTAGATTGTCTCAAAACACTATGTTAGATAAAAAAAAAAAAAAAAAACTCAAAAATTGTAGTACACGCAAATATTCATCATGTTCCCTTCGAGAAATAGACTGACTCCATGCTTAATCTAGGCTTTGCGACGTCCTCGATCACAATATACATTATTATTCATATCCTTGATGATTTGGGAGTTGAACTATGATCTTCTCTAGTTGAATAACATACTATGTTGTTGTATATAACCCAAACAGATCCACCAAATATTTCCTTTAAAAATCACCTTACCTGCATTTCATAAGAAAATACCTATAATTAAGTAAAGAATGGGGAAATGAACCCGAAACGAAATATTACTATATTTGAATAGAAAATGTGACCTGAAAAAAATATCAAGTGTACTCCCATAAACTAGGGTCTCAGGAGGTCAGAGTGAACGCAGACCTTACCCCAACCCTCAAAGGTAGCGAGGTTGTTTTCGATAGACCTAAGATAAACTGATCCATATTCCCAAGCTATTGTTTCATTTTAGTTATGAACGTAACTTTAACATACTGCCACAAATAGAATTGCTGCATTTAGAAGTCTCATCTCACCAATGTCTAACCTGTGGGAACTCTATTATAAAAACATGCTAACCTTTAATGCCTAGTATAGAAATGGAGTAACTCAAGTCCACTGACCTTTATATTGATGTCTCTTATCCGCACCAACATTCTTCTTTGCCTGGAGTCTTGAATTTACCTGCATCCTGAGAGCATGTTGAACATAAAAAAAGTAGTTAACGACACTTCCACAACTAGCATAAGCCTCAATCTCAAAAAGAGTGCAGTTTACCTCAACTAGAACAGGTTTATGTTCATTAACAGCTATTTTTCGTGCCTCCTGGACAGTGGTGAAAACAGCAAGAGCATCATTACCATCCACACGAATACTATGAATTCCATATCCCTTTCCTTTGGTAACAACACCATCACCTAAGTAATAACCATAAATAGATGTCATTGTCAGTAGCCAACTACATCATTATAAAGTTGTTTCGTAATATAAGGTTTTAAGGTTAACCGGTGACCGTTAAGGTTATAAGGTTGTTTATTAAACGATGTCCGTTAAGTTTTATGAATAGATTAGGCTTTAAACGGTGGCCGTTAAGGCTAAGGTTATAAAGTTGTTTCCTAATATAAGGTTATAAGGTTAAATGGTGGCCATTAAAGTTATAAGGTTGTTTATTAAATGGTGGCCGTTAAGTTTTATCTATAGATTGGACTATAAACGGTGGTCGTTAAGGCTAAGGTTATAAGGTTGTTTACTTAATGGTGGCCATTATGGTTATAAGGTTATAAGGTTGTTTCCTAATAAAACGTTATAAAGTTAAACGCTGGTTGTTAAGGTTATAAGGTTGTTTCCTAATAGAAGGTTATAAGGTTAAACAGTGGCCGTTAAGGTTATAAGGTTGTTTATAAAACGGTGTCCGTTAAGTTTTATGTATATATTAGGCTTTAAACAGTGGCCGTTAAGGCTAAGGTTATAAGGTTGTTTACTTAACGGTGGCAATTTAGCTTTACTCTTATTAAGAAAGTGGTTGTACGGGATCAATAATCGTTACACGGCGTGAATGGATTTCAGGATACTTAAGGGAAAGCAAAATGGTAAAGGATGATAAAAACATACCTTTGCATAGGCGCGAAAAATGTCATTCCTTGAGCTTTTGCAGTGAAGCCACAGGGCGAGTTTTACCACTGCTGCAGTTAACATGATTGAATATAACCATGCAAGCTTATTCAAAGTCATCTTTTCAGGAGGTTTATTTTCAAGTAGTTGTTCCACAGCCTGGATCAATACCTAAAAACCTAAAAATTAAATTTTCAACATTTTGATCGAGAATGATGTCCATGAGCGAATAGTAAAATAGAACGATCAATCCAAAATATTTTGGTATACAAAGACCAAAGACATCTTTAAAAGTGTAATGTCAAGATACCATGTAATGACCAGCCATATACTAAGGAGTGGCACCAACTGAAAATTCAGAATCATATACAACTAGTCCAACCTACATAGTCATAAATGCATATGATAAAATAAGTCAGCATATGGTCAGGATGCTGCCGTAAGCATCACCATCACAGCCTCATTTGAAAGATGGAAACTTGCCCACAAGTAGGAATTTGGACAATTTCGAGCAGCTTTCAACAAACAACATTAACAACAACCAACCCAGTGAAATCCCAAAATCATTAGCTAAGAGGGATGTTTCATATAAGAGTAGTGAAAACAAAAAACAGAAGAGGGTTGTAGATTTTGTTTATGGAGAAATCATAGGCCAAACACAGGGGGCAACCACCCTCCGAGAATTCCCTTTTCTCTCTATTGTCCTCATATACTTTAGGGCTCAGATTTTGCTGTGCTACATAAATGCAAAGAGAAATCGACATTGCCAAGGTTGCAGATACATCGGTTAGCAAATGAATGCCTTACCGGGTCACCTCTCCAAGATCCAGGTCGGATTTTCTCAATGCAGTTTAGTAGATTATAGCCAAGAAAGAAGCAAATCATCATCACAACCATTTTTTTCACATCATTAAGGTTCCAGACTCTTGAGAAAATTTATCTTGTTGCGTCTTTTTTTACATTGCTGAAGCATAAGCAAAAAAGGGAAGACCATATATTGTTTTTGCATTTTTTGGCAGTAAAGGGCTCTTGATTAGAGCAAAAAAAAAAAAATCATAGGCATACTAGAGATGGTCAACCACCCAGAAAAATCCTCTTTCTTCTCTGATCACCTCAACTTTGAGCTAAAAATTGGTGAACTGCATCAGAAAAATAGGGTGTTCAACAAAAGCTAAAGAACCCAGATAGGTAGTTATAGTAAAACTTTTAGGGCTCAGATTTTGCTGTTCTACAAACATGCAAAGAGAAACAAACACACGTCATAGCTGAAAGACATCGGTTTGCAGATGTTGCACAGGTAGCCCCGCCAAGATACAGATAAGATCTTCTCAATGCAGTAAAGTACATTATAGCCCCGAAACAAGCAAATCATCATCACAGCCCATTATTTCACATCAATAAGCATCATTTAGGTTCCAAACTCTTGAAAAAGTAGCCACTTCAAAGAAGAACAAGCAGTAAAAGGAAGAAACATATAAAAATATCTGGAATTCTCTGGCCAAACGTCAAAATAATTCTTGATCTTTTCCTTTTCTCAAGGAGATGTTGCTTTTTTATGTATGGAGAAGAAATCGTGGACATGGCAGCAAGGGGATAACCACCCTTTATAGAAAATCCTATCTCTGTGATGTCTCATTTTTCCGTTGTACGCCAAACTACAGACGGGATTCTGTCATAAGCATCATCTTCACAGCCTCATTTGAAAGATGAAAACTTGCCCACAAGTAGGCATTTGGACAATTTCTAGCAGCTTTCAACAAACAACAGCAACAACAATGGACCTATTGAAATCCCAAACTATATTGTTTTCAACCACATTTTCAACTATATTAATGTTCAGATGGGCACAATCAGTCTTTTGTAAAATGATAGAAAAACAATCACTTTTGAATCACTCAAAAAGTTTCTAACTTCGGTTCAAACGAATGCAAGTTCAAACACAACTTTAGCTTCTTATCATTTTTTAACTTCAAACATAATATATCGAAACACAGTGCCAGTGTAAAAAGATCAAAGGCAGATTAAGGATATACCGGTATAGAAGATCCAATGGACAGAGTGTATACAACATACATTTGCAGAAGTTCCTATAAAAATAAAAGGTCATAATTCCAAAGCTTTAGGAGTCTAAACATGAAATCAATTGGAGTACAATCATTCTCCCACCCATCCCACCACACCCCCTACTTCAAAACAACAACATACCAAGTGTATTCCGACATGTGAAGTCTTCGGAGTGTAGAGTGTACACAGACTTTACCCTACCTCGTGGTGATAGAAAGGATGTTTTTGAAAAACCTTCAGCTCAAGTAACACATTACAAGGCTATTTGAACAACAGACCAAGACAATACAGATCTAGAACAAGGCGTAGCAAATAATACATAACAAACAATAGATAAATAACAGGAGGAAGATCACAGAACTTGAGCTGGAAAAAGAAAGAGAAAGCAAAAATTATCAAGAACTCACAACCCAGTATGGCAAGGAGAGCACAGTTTGGCTGACAGCAATCCAAAGAACACCATAGCCAAAAAAGGAAAGGCAAACACCAACAAGCAAAATAACCCAAGGAGGGAATTTGTTGCAAGCTTTGCCAGGCAGAATCCCAACATTCTCCCCAACATCATTTGCCACTCCAATAATAGTCAGCTGCCTGAATGCAGAAAGAAAAACAACAACACGACGTTCTACAAGAAACATAACCTAAACTCAGTCGATTGGACAATCGCAACACGGCGTTCTAAAAATGTGAAGTTAAGCATCTCAGGAATAAGATAAAGAGTGGACATTAATAATCAGAGTATCTCCTAGTAGTCAACAAGAAACTAATCCAAAAATTCGAAGCATACTACAAATGATCACCAATGTCAACTGAGGCAGTAATCATGATACCAGGTTCAGTTAATATTTTGCAGGTGGGCTCGCATAAGTGAAGCTTAATACTATTTACTGAATGCTTTCCAAACTTACAACTGGAAGATTAGTATGAAACCAAGTTGCAAGTGACAACACATAATACACTCTACCAACTACATAATATACTCTACCAACTTGATGTGATGTACTAACCTAAGTAACAACTATTTCTTGGTAAGAAGCATCATTGCCTATTTCGTACCATCAACAAAGTTGTTCAAGTAGTATCATGTTAGGTCATTACATCCATCAGTAAGAATTCCCTAGGCCATTCTATGACCACATGTGCATATCAAACATTAATGTAGATTTTGTTCGTGACATTGATCGGTTAGAAAAAGTTTGAGGTCGTAATATCAAGGTTTAAAATGTACTGAACAAACTTAAATACACATATAAAAGTGAAATCCTGGAGCTTAGTGCTCCAAGATATCATGCAAAACACGCTTTAAATTTTTATATCTCAAAATGATATAGTTTGCAGGACAAACAAATATTAATCATATTATTGATTATAAACCAGACCTCATTTTGTGCGACTATACAGGGCTATTTTTGTTGTTTATTACAAACGAATAAACCTAATTCAGCATGGATACCATTCAAGTCTAGAAGCCATGGAACTTGAAATCCTTCCTAGTTGTTTCTAGCAATTCAAAATTGGAACAACAACAAACAAAGTGATATATGAAAGGTTCAATAACAGCACCCCATCAGACACCAAACATATATAGAACTGATATTTACCTAAAATATTAATCATTTAGCAACAAGAAATAAATATGTTGATAAACAGATTTCAATTTGTTTGACTATAACTTATAAAGTCATATGCTATACCCATCATAATCTCGAAACTAGTACCAGTGTCAATGCTGGTTCAAAATGTTCATCAATTTACGAACTTTGTTAGGGTCCAAATCCTACTGACATCTGTATTTATATTAATGCACTCTCCAATAATATACTTTGTATATACGAAAATATTTAACAGCTTTTGTACATACATAAATATGAAATATAGAAGAGCATTTCACATCTAAATTATTTAGAAATATGTTAATATCCTACCCCGTTCTAGCAGATTCAAATAAGTGATGTTGTCTTCATGTAATACCATCTTTTAATAGTAGAACACAAAGTGCAAAGGGAGTTTAATCAAGTTTGACAATGGATTTCTCAACAAGTTGTTACCTAAAAAAATCTCCTTTTAACGCTGGACTACCCGAATATTGGATGCTTGTATCATCCCCACGATTGGCCCACATTACAAATAGTTTTTAAAGTAAAAGAATAAACAGGTCAAGATAAAGAATCTTAATATCTATCCATCATAGAAACTTTAACATAGATATCAAAAAACTTCTCTCAGAGTTTGAAGATTTATCAAGGTTGGGATATGAGAAAATAGTTTCCTCAGCATCAAAAGCACCAAGCCTTCTCAGTTGGAATTCAAGAATTTTCCGACCTAGCATGCTCCGCAAACAAACCTCATCAACTAGGGTAATTACATGAGACAAATCCAAATTAAACAAAACTAGGGTAATTATGTGAGACAAATTCAAATCAAATAAAGCTAGGATAATGACAAATCCAAATAAAGATAAAACCTAAAATCAAGAAAGTAAAGCTTACCTAGTAGATTCAAAGGGAGCTGGTGGAGCTGGGGCTGTTCAAAACACAAAACACGAACAAATTTAGCTAGAAGAATTGAAGAATTTAGCTCCAACAAAATCAAATAGAGATTGAAAACACCTACCTGATAGATTCAAAGAAAATGGCAAAAGAGATGGAGTTAATAGATCAACTAAACGCAAAGAGAGGAATTAACAGAGCAATGGCACAAAGAGAGGAGTTAACAAAAGTGGGTTGAAAATTTATGCCGCCCAAATATTTTGCCTGAATCATAGTGGGGGAATATAAAAATATGGAGGGAACTAAATTTTTTAGTATAAAATTTTACTAAAATGATTAGACCACACTTAAAAATTATGGTGTTAAAATTATAATAATACCACCATTAAAAGTGTAGCCATATATATTAAAAGTCATTGCTAATTATTTTATATTTTAGCAATATTTATAAACCGTAGCCTATAATTTAAAAGCCAACACTTTTAAAATGTTGTCAATGTTTCTGTGGCCAAAAGCTTATTGCTATGACCACAATTTAAAAGTGTGGTCAAAACTACTTTTGACAACACTTTATAAGTGTTGCCTAGATTAAGTGTAGCCGTAGGCCTAAAATATTGTAGTGACCCTACTGTATTAAAGATAGCTTCACCATCATCCTTTGGGCACAAATGCTTATAATTTTTGAGAAAACGCTTGCAATTAAATTTTCATTAACCATTTCCAATTAACTAGTTTCATGATCCATATGTCCAATTTTTTAAAATGGCTGTCACCTCCATATGCACTAATGCTACCTATCAGAGTAGACAAATGAAACAAGTGTGCATCTGTAACAATCAAAATTAGTGTCGGAAATTCCTTCAATTCGTCCGACTTCACATCAAGTATATGTTTGTAGAATTTTTACATACATAAAGATCAAGTTTTTCATTCAGAGACCAATATACATAACCATCAATGCTAATTCCCAGACTGCACACACGTGAACTTGATTTAGGCAGTAGTTTGCTGCCAAGTTGGAGTTTATTCTTTGTCCAAGAACCCCTTACTCATAGAGTACACAACATAAAACAAGTTATAGATCAATACACAATTTTGTTATCATCGTCGGAAGAATCATAACATAACCCACAAGCATGTGAAAATGTGTATTCATGAGGTTTCATGTATGGGCACTTAAAAATGTGTTGTTGTCTAGATGATGCATTCAACCGAACAAATTTCCTATAAGCCTTAGGTTTCGTCAATAGTGCCAACCCACTATTTGAGCCTAACAAATGTTTTCTTTGGAATCCTATCAGAGGAAATGGTTGTTTTTCTCTAATAATTCTAATAAGACTGTCCACATATGTAAATTCGAACTCGCGAGTGCATCTCAGTAACAAGAGTTCTTACATCCTAAAGCTTTGGATTGATCACAATGAACTTTCGTGAATGTAATGTCTGAAATTATAGCATTCCACAATTTAAAAGTTGTTAGGATCAAAATAATTAGATGTCATGCAGAGGAAGATAGAAAAGAAAACCTCGAAAGACTCCACCTAAGAAGATAAATGAGAAATACACCAAAAGAGATACAAGAATTTAATGTGGTTCGGTCAATCGCCCTATATCCATAAAAGGAGATGAGCAATCCACTATATAAAAGAGAGCACAAACTGACAATAGAGACAACCTCACAAAATTCACTCAGAATAGAAAACAAGTTCACACAAGTGATCCCGCAACACTTGTGCCTCACAAAATCTCCCCCCAGACGAAACCCTCAAATCCCTAGAACTACATTGTGGATGCTACCAAACAAGATGAAAGGGAGCCTCTATTTATAGAGTCTATAACCTTTTAATACAAGAATAAATATTAGCCAAATATGAAGAATATGTTTTCCTTTTCCTAAAAGGGAAACCCAATTATGGTACCTTAAGGAAATACCAATTATGATAAGAAAGTTAGGACAAACAGCAACAAGTCTCTCTCTTGGCTTGAATTTCTGATAAAATAAATTTTCTCCACCTTCATCCCCATTTTCGATTAAACTTTCCAAACCCAAAATTTCTAAATTCCTCACATTGCTCTTCTACATTTGGAATGAAATGGATCAAAATTCGTCACTGTGCTTTCCTGGAGTATTCTTCAATGGAACAGTAATAAAATATATAGCCAAGGCTAGCACTAACAGTGCTAATCCTCACATCGTGAGCCAAGAGGTCTTTGACTACACAAGGGCCAATCAATGGTATTACAACTCATACAAGTGTGGAGAGAAGTGATGTCCTGGCCATCGGCGTAGGTTTAAGTAACGAATTGCATCATTGGTGAAACTGTGGAGATGATACAGAACAGGTAGGATGTGAAATGTTGCCCATACGCAGACGCTTTAACTCTTTCCCATGAGACAAGTATTCATATCATTTCAAGATAATGAAATTGCATAATTGACCAACAGGGCAAAAGTTAGAACTTAGATATGTTTCCCATTCTAACTCTTGCCTATAAAACAAATGTTTATAATAGTTTTAGACAATGAACTTGATTAATTAACTAGAAATTCTACCTTATAGACAAAAGTTAGAGCTTAGATATGTTACTCATAAGACAAACTGTCATGATATTTTAAGAGGATAAACCTACACAATTGACCAAAAAATTCAGACATTTTGAAAATGTTAAAACAGGAACGAAAAAATCATCAAGACCATACACTTTGGGACAAAAATTCAAAATCGAGTATTTGGGGAACAAAAAATTAAACCGGTCACTTTGAGGAGTACTAGGCATAATTTCCTCGAGTGAAAAAAAAAAAAAACAGCAATTTGGGACCAATTCGGGGCGAGCCAAACTAAAAGTGCTTGGAAGCATGTTGAACAATTATCGTAACATAGTGCAATCTTTGGGATATAAGAAAATTTATAATTATTAAAATTCTTTTTTTAAATAATTTTTGAAAATTTTGATAAATTTCTTATGTGATTTTGTTAAAGGAATTATGATTTTATTAAAATAATTAAAGTATTCGCGAAGAAATTTACAGAATATTACTGAGATTAAAGTTCTAATTTTGAAGTGATATAATTAAACATAGTAACTTTTAATTGAATACAATCTATAATAAGAATTATGATTCTGATTTTTAGAATATAGGGGTATTTATTTAATATTGTATTGTTCAGTTTGGAAAAATGTCATTCAAATTGAATATAAAATTTTGTTTAATACAATATTTTTTCTTCATTACTTTCCAACAAGTTTCACTAATTCAGCTACTATTATATAAGACTAAACTAGTAGTGATAACAATTATATTTTTCGGTTATAAAATAATTTTTATTTAAATTGATAAATCAAATAAATAAAACAAATAAACATTGTCCATATATTAAACCAGAACCAGAGCAATTAACCCGCCGCCCTATTGTATTCACTAATTTAAAAAGCATAGTGTATTTGTAAATATGAAATTTCAAAGTCTTCATTAACTACTTATTATTTATTTAACATCATTTTTTATCCTCTTATTACAACCAATTAAAACTTACTAAATTTCCATTGTGGATTTACTTTTCTACCTTAAGCTGAGAGAATTAAATATTTTCCATGACTTCAGATGATAAAAATATATATTGCAATAAACCCTAACAGAATGTCATTTGTTCTTGCACCGTTAAACTTGACCTCAACTCATTTTCTTCATCACTCTTCAATAATAATGTCAAAAATGAAATCACAAAAGACAATCGAGGAAAGCCGTTCTCAAGAGGATACACTTCTTCTTCCATCAGATATCATTTTCAAAATCCTCATAAAGGTAAACACTACATCTTTGATACACTTTAAAGAGTGTTTCAAAATCATGGAATGCTATGATATCGATATTACTTTCACGAAAGCCCACTGTGATCGATCCAAAGAGATAGGATGTGACAAGGGAGTGTTACAAAAAAAATACGAGTGAGTTTGAATTTTTATATTTAAACAACCTCAATGATAATTCCCGCTCAAAGAATTCATAGGTGCTCAAATCATGTGCTCATATGATGGCTTAGTATTACAGAAAAAACCTAAGGCTTATAAGAAGTTTGTTTTGTGGAATCCATCATCCAGACACCACCTCATTCTTGAGTGTCCATATATGAAACCTAAAGAATACACATTTTCTTATTCTTATGGCTTAACAGTGATAGAATCATAACGCATACCATAAGCACAACAAAATATGTGTTCATGAGGTTTCATATATGGACACTCCAGAATGTAGTATTGTCCAGATTATGAAGTTCACAAAACAAATTTCTTGTAAGCCTTGGGTTTCTTCAATATTACCAAACCATTATATGAGCATAAGACATGACCACCTAGGAATTCTTTAAGAGGAAATTATTGTTTATCTACGATAACTTCATTAAAATTGTTAGAATGTATAAATTCGAATTCACCAATATTTTTTGTAACAAAAGTTTTTCACTCCCTAACGCTTTGGATTCATCACAATAAGCTTTTGTAAATATAACCTCGAAAATCATATCATTTCATGATTAAAGTGTAACAAAGATATAGCATTTACTTTATAAGGATAGTGAAAATGATATCATCAGGAAGACCAGATCTATCATCTTTGATACGGTTCCCCTTATTATCTTTTGTAATTTTGCTTTTGACATCATAATTGAAGAGCAATATATAGAGTGGCTCGGGATCAAATACTGGGGTGCAAGAACAAATATTATTCTTTTTTTTGGTAACATTGTAAATCATTACCATAGTCAAACAAAAAGTCATCAGTTGTACATCCTAAGAGCCCTTTGGTCATCCATGCCTCTACAAGGCAGATGAACTAAAGCCTCATTCCAAAACTATTACATGTGTAACCGTAAAACTATTACATGTGTAACCGTGACATTAATCCCCTTCATCTACCCAATCTCTTGGATATATAAGAGATCTCTAATCAATGAACTAGCTCCTGTTTTATCTGTGCTATAGCTGTCTCAGTATGCACAGTTTTTCTTCTAAATATTTTGCAATTACGCGACCTCCAAGTGTGATAAACCAATGCACTCCATATAGCAGCAACAACCTCCTGTTGAATGGATTCCCAATGTTTCCCTCTAATTCGCGCTAAAACCTGATTCACATTGCCTCTTTGAAGCGCAATGCCCATCGAAGCCAATAAGGAATTTCGCACTGTATTGAACCAGGTGCATTCCACAAATAAATGTTGTGCAGTCTCCTCCACATTTGAGTTGCATAAACAACAATTTGGATTATAAACATGTATTTTCAACTTCACTAGCCTCCCCTTAGTCAGTAACCTGTCATTCTATTAGGGTTTATTGTAACATATATATGTATCATTGGTCATTGGCAATATATTTATGAATGGTCAACATAATTACACTCTTACCTTAATTTAGAATAGTAAGTCCATAAATTTTGTTGCGAGTACTTTATTTATATACGGTTCTCATGTTGTATTCAACGAAATTTTGCCGCGAGTACTTTATTTATTATAATTAATTTATAACTACCTTTAACCAAATAACATAAGAAATTTAGGGAAATTTTATTTTAATAAATAGAATCAAAGAGAATTTTAACTAGCTAAAGTTAATAATTAGTAGAATACTATCTCACACTTTTAATTTCTATTTTGAAAAATAGAATTCTAAACTTATCCCACAAATGAACGACTAGAAAGTTGGGACTCATGAGCTCTCCTATGTGATCTGCACACATAATGTTAGATCGAGGCATGTTCAATACTCATTCAAAGGAAAAGTACTATAAATTTCCTTATGTCCAGAAGGCTGCTCTATCTTGGACGATAACTGTCCAATATGCGTCAATGTATTTTTAGTGTGACTCACCCCAAATTGGCTCCAAAATATCTAAATAACTTTATTTTAATTTCCCACTCTATATCCCACATGTAAATTAGAAACCGATTAAATTCAAATTCAAGCAGAGAAGCCCCACATTAGGGAGATGAGGGAGATTTCGACAAAGGTCATAGATTTGAGAAGATACTTGTGATATCGACAAAGCAATGACAAATCTGTCAAATTCAATATATGCATTGATGTGTAGTCCTTGGAAAAGATGATCGTTATTACTATTGGTGAAACCAAAGATGGACTTGGGTGGTTTGAGTATGGTCGTGGGGGTGCTTGTGTCGATGTAGAGGGTAACATTTTTAAGGTGTTGCTACAATAATTATTGAGACAGTAAGGATGGATCACTACATAACAAATGCGGAGCATGGTGAAACGATCAATGAGGCTAGAATCGGAAGGAATTGATTGTTGTTGTTGCATTTCTTGAACACTCGTTTCTTTTTGCAGTTTCTGTCGAAAATTTTGCTAAATTAATTTTGGAAGAAATTCATCACGAGAGTATTAAGGTGCATACAGATAATCATAGATGACTTTATTTTCTTTTAGCTTATTCTACTTTTTTTTGGTTATGCATTCAGTGTTTTTTTCTTATTTTCTTTGTTTTTGTTGATTTAGAGTTTAATTAAACTTTGGATGTTTTTTAATTATTTCAACAGCGGATGTATTGGTTGTCTTGTTTCCTATATTAGCTAGCAATGTGGTATCCCATTTTGTTGTGTTCTCTTATATTATTTTTTTGTTATACTGTTATAGTCGGGGGTCTATCGAAAACAACCACTCTACTTCATCTGAGGTAGTGGTATGGACTGCGTACACATTGCCGTCCCCAGACCCCACTTTATCGGAATACATCGGGTATGTTGTTGTTGTATAACAAATAATTGTAAAAAATCATCCCTTTTAACCTACAGGGTCATCACTCTTGTGTAGATTAGTCTTGCTCACTTTTGTAATTAATAAAGACTTTAGGCTAACGTAAGGGTTTTTCGAGGCCAAAACGATACGAAAGAGCCAAACAAACAAACCACCTCTTGGACATATTGTTCTTTCAAGGTTCATGTATTGGATCTGCCGCATCCTACTTGTTCTCTATCATCTACCCAGTTTCACCAATGATGCAATTCAGTTGCTTAAACTACACTGATGGCAAGGACTTCACTTTTCTCCACACTTGTAACACAACTGGTTGGTCCTTCTGTACTCAACAACCTCTTAGCTCATCCTATGAGGATTAGCCTGCAAGTTCTGTCCTTAGTTGTATATGGTATTACTGTTCCATTTACTTTAGGAGTGAATGGGCGGGTAATAGGCTTAACATCCCTAGCACTCCTCTTCCCCATTTTCTCCACAGCCCCTAAGGCCTTTTGCTGCATTCCGACAATTTTAATAGCATTCTTCAAGGTTTGAGGATTGAATCTCATAAACATTGTCATTTAGATCAAAGCTATTATACCTAAGACCTACTGGGATCTCACTCATAAAGAGGACAAGTAATGGATCGACAAAGGAGCAAAATATATGTCATATTTAGTTTGACAAGTTATAGTTCACTTGTGATACATGTTAGCTTTACATCTTATAGTCTAATTTGTTTTCGAGATTGTAGAGTCAAGTTAGGATATTATATATAAGAGTCTTAATTCAATCATTAGTCTTTATTTTTTTCCTTTAGTGTGATGACATTATTTGTTTGCAAACATTAATAAAACTGGATAATAGGTATATCGCGTAGTAGATTTACATTAATTAGTCAAGTGTCGTTCTTTTAATCCTCCTATATAGAAATAAAATGAATTCATACAAGAGTATCAAATGTTAGTCACAGATAAATCAAAACCAAACATAACTTACAACAAAATCCATCCTTCGTCAGAGACAAGGAAATATAGGAATGAGGCATTTCCCATTCCCTCCTTCAAGCTATGAGCATGGACTTGGCCCTCAAGATCACTAGTCTGCACGTATAATAGTAAAATAACAATGTTAAGACTAGTGTTTTTTGAAGACTTCATTTGGATAACTAGTATATATATATACCTTATGATTTGGGATTTCCAAGATTGTGCGAAAGGATGAATTTTTTCAGCTTGTCATCAAAAGGAAGCAAATTCATTCAATATTTAAAGTGAATTTTTCTCTACTACAATTGTTGTTCTTGATTTTCCATATTCATTTATGTATTTGATGTGTTGTTTTGTTAGTTTGTATGTTTCTTCAAACTCTTTCTTCACTTTTTCAACTTCTTGTCTTCCTCCACCACTTGGTCCATTGGTTCCTTCAAATTTTGTGAGTTTTAGCATAGAAAGCTTCACTAGGTATTTTTGGATATGAGTTTTAGGGTTTACTGTGGGCTAAACCTACTGTCAAGCTAGTCCAATTCAGCCTGTAATTTGATAAGATTAAGCTAAAAAGTTTTAAGCCCATTTAAGGACGTTTTAGCCTGGTTCGTATAAGCTCACAGGTCTATGAGACTTGAGTAGTGGATTGGACTGGTTTGTGGATCAAATAAAAAGCAATTAAAAATAAAAATAAAATAAATTACTAAAAATATCAAGATTACAAGAGAACCCTAACTCGCAGTCCACTAAAACCATCATTTAATAATATTACAAAGTCCAAAAATTTAAATATTATAAATAATCAAAATGCAAAATCCTAAAAATTTTAAAGAATCAGCGTTTAATATTTACTTGTTTTTACTCTTGATAGTCGACAACCATCACCTTTTGTTTAAACTATAGTAATTTTTTAAAAGTCATCTCACACGTCGCAGCCCAAAACCCACAAAATGATGGGTTGGTCTTGCTATTTTCTGGTCCATAATCCTAATGGATCAGTCCTTCGTCAAATTCCAAAGCTCGGATGGACTAGCCCAGCTCGGATTGTCCATTCTAATATGAAGTCATCTTTGTTAGTAACCATTTTACTCGTTAATGTAGGAACTTCCAACTCAAATACAAATTTAGTTGGACTTTAATATGACTATAGAATATCAAGTAGTTTTCATTTCCCATTTCATGGAGAACCATTTTCGCTCCCCCCTCTAAAGGTATTTTAATGATAAGTTTTTGTCATACCCCAAATCCCATTGGAGCGGACTGGCACCTGTAGCCGAGGAGGCTTGGGAGAACCCGTTCATAACCTATACTTTCACATTTACATTACTTATGAAAATTAGAAATTTGGGCAGCACTTCGTTGTAAATAGAAGAAAACAGTACCAGTATCAGACCAGCAGACACGCATAAATATATAGATGAACAGTAATTGGCCGTTAGAGCCATCACGTTTATCAACCAAACACTCCTATGGCTGTACAATATGTCTACAAAAGCCTCTACATAGATACACAACTGATTTGGGGTCGGGACAAACTCCCACCCACAAAAGACTTTTATACAAATACCAAAGGTACATATAGAGATGACTTGGGATGCCCCGAAACAACTGGAGCTCACCACTAACAATAGAATGTCCTGGCTCTTACTGCGGAGGTGTACGACCTGAAGTACCTGTTCCTGCAGGCATGAATACAGGTCCCCCGTGAGGGACGTCAGTACGATAATATGTACTGAGTATGTAAGGCGGTGAGTATCAAGATGAGATACAAAAGATCAACAGAACCCAGATACCAGTGAATAAACAGTATGAGTAGACCACACTTAAAAGAACTGATGGGATACCTGCACATTACTTTCATATCATTACTTCCCGTAATCCTTATCAATACAAAACATATGTCATACAATGGCCAACTGATCAGTGGTACTAATACAATACATCAGGGACCACCCCTGGAATATCATATATACATAATCTTTATAATACCATGGCCAACTGATCAGTGGTACTAATAAATTACATTATATCATCAATTTAAAATACAGACATTCCATTTCTTAATTCAATTAATCTTTGAGATTGGTTACTTTGTGGTCACACTTTATGGAACTTGAAACCACGATACCTCAATCGGAAAAACATGTAAATAGGTAATCAATATCATGAAGATGAAGTAGAGAATCATGGATAACTCATTAAACCATTTCGGAGTCAACAATAGTATATGGACATTTTTTTGACTAGCCGGACATCTTAAAAGTGAAAACAAGTTCAATTTCTACTGTCGAAGATCATATGATGTTATTATGTGCCATGTGTCGTAGGACGATGTTGGAAGCTTACTTGAGAGTGCCACGGGTCATTATTCATGCCAAAGATTAGATAGAGTATGTCTTACATACCTTGATATAACCACTTCAATACAAGTGACTTCCCGTACTCTTCGAACACTTATCTACAATAAGTCATTTGTGGCAAACTAGTATTAGCAACCAAACCTTACCATTTAGGTATTAACTTCACCAAATAATGTCTAGGAAGTAATCCTTTAGCTCATCAATAAGAGTAGTACATACATCCTCTTATACTCTTATTACATTCACATATCATGCATTTTCATGAAATATCCCTCAACATCACTCTTAGCCTATATTTCCCTTCTTAATCACCATCCAATACCAACATGATCACTAGGCATACATAACCACTAATATAATGATATATCACCACAATTCATCCTCCATAATCCAATACAGCAACTTCCATAATTTACTACTAACAATTTATACACCACAAGTCATAACTATGTTTCTAGTTATCTTCCAACATCAAGACAATACCCATAATCCTTTATAAATACTTATTCATGGATAAGAATCAAGAATAAACAATATTCATACCTTAACAATGAACTCTTGTATTTAGAATCCTCCTTACATAAGCATGGGGTGCTTCTTGAAGCTTTCAAGATGGTGAACACAACTACGGAACCAATTTGAATTTTCTACGGTTGAATCACAAAATATTTGAGGTTGAAATTGGCTAGGGTTTCACCTCTCCTAATATTTGGATAACATCTGATACAAATTAGGCTAAGTGCAGGTTTTTAAGACCAATTTTCGTCCAAAGGTAATAGAAAATGACCATTGTGCCCTAAAAATTGAAATAAATCCCGAATCTGTCCCCAATGGACAGTTTTGACAGGCTGAAGTAAATTGATCATAAATCTTTGCTCGGGTATCGGATTTGGGTGAAACGAATTTCATTGGAAAGATAATGCAAAGGGATTTCATTTTCATATAAAGAATACCACCCAGGTCTTCCTTTAAAATAAGTTATGGTCGGTTAAAGGTGACCCAAAAATCTGTCAGATAATTCTGTTTTGTTTTTGGTAGGCTGCAGTAAAACTGGTATAGCTCCTTGCTCAGACATTGGATTTGGATGAAACCAATTTCATCGGAAAGAAGACTCTCGGAGATTTTCGTCTATATATAGATGCTCACACATTTCTTTTTGTACAAGGAGTTATGATCGTCTAAAGTTGGATTGCCTAGCTGCAGTAATTTTCCTGCAGAATTACTGTTCACAGGCTTCCCGGCTACCGTTTTTAAATTTCGAATGTGCTCGCTTATATGAAATACTCCTCTGTTTTGGGCAAACTTTATATCGTTGGAAAGCTTATTCCAATACCTACACATACAACTATTGACGGGATACTTCTGAACACCATAAACTTAATTTAACCCATAGGCAAGTCTTTGGGACTCCATATAATCGCGATAAGTGTACGAAAAAATTTACGGGGTGTTACAGTTTTATAGGAACTGGACAACCCTACTTGATCAAATACCTAGTGGCAAACTCATATGTTCCTCCCATTAGAATATTTCTAAACAAGTTCCTGGATAACAAGTCTAAACATTTTCTTCTTAATGAGATTGATATTGATGATACCGATGATACTGGAAATCAAAAAAATATTTAGCTAGTTTGGGGCCAATTTTAGCTGAGCCGCACTAAAAATGCATTGAAGCATACTTACATTATATTAATTTTCTCTTTCTTTCTCCTATTCATGGACTTATATTCTACATTAATTACGGAAAAAGTTTATGTTATATATGTGGATCATATATAAGTATCTTATATGCTGACAAATATTAGAAATAGTTCTTACACTAATCCTAATAGAATGTTCATGTTGCACTTCATTCCATAGAACTTAACCCCAACCCACTCTCTGAATTAATCTTCGAGGGATTTCAAAGGAAAAACAACAGAAGGCAATCGAGGGGAGCTGTATAAAAAAGTATACATCTTCTTTCATATTATATCTTTTTAGCATCCTTATACAGGTATACACTACATCTCTGTTGTGTTTTAAATATATTTTTGTTAGAGTTGTGACTCAAATAATTGTTAGCCGGCCCTGAAATTTCCGCGGTATGGACCTTTATGTTTTTTGGGCCTAGGACTTATTTGTATGCATGTATTATATAAGTACAATTAGTAGGTCTATTTTGATTATTCAGAAAATTCAGTCTTCTACACATTGTACTCTTTCTCCATTATAGTTAAATCTCCTCTGCCTCTGCCTGTTGTTTTTTTCGTTAGGGTTATCACGTAAATCTTATGTGTTAATCTTGATTTTTTCTTTTCACTTGTGGTTTGGTTATTCTGTCTGAATCATAACAAACTGGTATCAGAGTATGTTCGATTATTTTCTCGGGGATGGCAACCATGAAGTATGATATTCCACTGTTGGATCGCAACACCAAATTTTTATTATGGAAGGTTAAGATGTGGGATATGCTCGCACAAATGAATTTTGAAGATGCTTTATTAGGGTTTTAGAAGATGGCTTCATTGTGGATGGATGAGGACAAACGATGTAAAGATCAGAAGGCTCTATCTCTGATCCACTTTCATTTATCCAATCAGATTCTGCAGGTGTTTTGAAGGAGACCACAACGGCTGCGTTGTGGTTGAAATTGGAATCTTTATGCATGACAAAGAGCCTAGCAAGTAAGTTGCTTCTCAAACAGCAACTTTATTCCCATAGTATGTCCAAGGGTGTGTCTTTGAAAGATCACCTATTTGTCTTTAAAGAAATCGTCTTCGATTTAGAGACTCTGGAGGTTAAGTACGATGAGGACGATCTAGGGTTGTTTTTATTATGTTTGTTACCTTCATCATACACGACCTTCAGGGATACAATTTTATATAGTCATGATACCTTGACGATTGATGAAGTCTATGATACATTGTTCTCTAAGAAGAAGATGAAACATCTTGCGAATAGGTCAGAGACTCAAGGATATAGTCTCATTGTTCGAGGAGGATGGACTCGAATAGAGAGAAAAGAGAAGCTCTGTAACACCCCGTAAATGTTTTCGTACAATTATCGCGATTATATGGAGTCCTAAAGACTTGCGTATGGGTTAAATTAAGTTTATGGTGTTCGGAAGTATCCCTTCAATAGTTGTATGTGTAGGTATTGGAATAAGCTTTCCAACGATATAAAGTTTGCCCAAAACAGAGGAGTATTTCATATAAGCGAGCACATTCGAAATTTCCAAACGGTGGCCGGGAAGCTTGTGAACAGTAATTTGCAGGAAAATTACTGCAGCTAGGCAATCCAACTTTAGACGATCATAACTCCTTGTACAAAAAGAACTGTGTGAGATGCTAAATATAGACGAAAATATCCGAGAGTCTTCTTTCCGATGAAATTGGTTTCATCGAAATCCAACGTCTGAGTAAGGATCTATACCAGTTTTACTGCAGCCTATCAAAAACAAAACAGAATTGTCTGACAGATTTTTGGGTCAACTTTAAACGACCATAACTTCTTGTAAAGGAAGAACTGGGTGGTATAATTTATATTAAAATGAAATCCCTTTGAATTATCTTTCCAATTCAATTGGTTTCACCCAAATCCAATACCGGAGCAAAGAGTTATGATCGATTTACTTCAGCCTGTCAAAACTGTCCACTGGGGACAGATTCGGGATTTATTTCAATTTTTAGGGTACAATGGTCATTTTCTATTACCTTTGGACGAAAATTGGTCTTAAAAACCTGCACTTAGCCTCATTTGTATCAGATGTTATCCAAATACAAGAGTTCATTGTTAAGGTATGAATATTGTTTATTCTTGATTCTTATCCATGAATAAGTATTTATAAAGGATTATGGGTATTGTCTTGATGTTGGAAGATAACTAGAAACATAGTTATGACTTGTTGTGTATAAATTGTTAGTAGTAAATTATGGAAGTTGCTGTATTGGATTATGGAGGATGAATTGTGGTGATATATCATTATATTAGTTGTTATGTATTCCTAGTGATCATGTTGGTATTGGATGGTGATTAAGAAGGGAAATAAAGGCTAAGAGTGATGTTGAGTGATATTTCATGAAAATGCATGATATGTGAATGTAATAAGAGTATAAGAGGATGTATGTAGTACTCTTATTGATGAGCTAAAGGATTACTTCCTAGACATTATTTGGTGAAGTTAATACCTAAATGGTAAGGTTTGGTTGCTAATACTAGTTTGCCACAAATGACTTATTGTAGATAAGTGTTCGAAGAGTACGGGAAGTCACTTGTATTGAAGTGGTTATATCAAGGTATGTAAGACATACTCTATCTAATCTTTGGCATGAATAATGACCCGTGGCACTCTCAAGTAAGCTTCCAACATCGTCCTACGACACATGGCACATAATAACATCATATGATCTTCGACAGTAGAAATTGAACTTGTTTTCACTTTTAAGATGTCCGGCTAGTCAAAAAAATGTCCATATACTATTGTTGACTCCGAAATGGTTTAATGAGTTATCCATGATTCTCTACTTCATTTTCATGATATTGATTACCTATTTACATGTTTTTCCTATTGAGGTATCATGGTTTCAAGTTCCATAAAGTGTGACCACAAAGTAACCAATCTCAAAGATTAATTGAATTAAGAAATGGAATGTCTGTATTTTAAATTGATGATATGATGTATTGTATTAGTACCACTGATCAGTTGGCCATTGTATTATAAAGATTATGTATATATGCTATTCCAGGGGTGGTCCCTGATGTATTGTATTAGTACCACTGATCAGTTGGCCATTGTATGACATATGATATGTATTGATAAGGATTACGGGAAGTAATGATATGAAAGTAATGTGCAGGTATCCCATCAGTTCTTTTAAGTGTGATCTAATCATACTGTTTATTCACTGGTATCTGGGTTCTGTTGATCTTTTGTATCTCATCTTGATACTCACTGCCTTACATACTTAGTACATATTTTCGTACTGACGTCCCTCACGGGGGACCTGTATTCATGCCTGCAGGAACAGGTACTTCAGGTCGTACACCTCCGCAGTAAGAGCCAGGACATTCTGTTGTTAGTGGTGAGCTCCAGTTGTTTCAGGGCATCCCAAGTCGTCTCTATATGTACCTTTGGTATTTGTATAAAAGTCTTCTGTGGGCGGGAGTTTGTCTCGACCCCAACTCAGTTGTGTATCTATGTAGAGGCTTTTGTAGACATATTGTACAGCCATAAGAGTGTTTGGTTGATAGACGTGATGGCTCTGACGGCCAATTACTGTTCATCTATATATTTATGCGTGTCTGCTGGGCTGATACAGGTACTGTTTTCTTCTATTTACAACGAAGTGCTGCCCAAATTTCTAATTTTCATAAGTAATGTAAATGTGAAAGTATAGGTTATGAACGGGTTCTCCCGGGCCTCCTCAGCTACAGGTGCCAGTCCGCTCCAATGGGATTGGAGGTATGACAGAAGTGGTATCAGAGAAGTTCGTCCTAGTGAGTCTACAAAGTCGTGTCTATGTAGAATCTCGTTTATCGGTGTGTTGTGCATCACATCTATAAACAGGAGGCTATTGGACATTTAGGGATTGTTTCCACTCTCCATTTCTTAGATCGTGCAATAGATCCCATAATAGAGATAAAGTCATAATCAATCGCTTAGTCCAATTGTTTCTTTTTTTATTTATTATAGTGACGATGCCGGTTACAAGGAGAAAGAATAAGTGGAAGCGAGTAGATGTAGTGGCCGGAGAAGGTACTAGTATGTCACCACCGGCACAAGCTGAACAAAGTGAGTCTCATGCTGAGCATATATCAGGCGCTTCTTCTCCTCCGGAAGGGCCGTCTATTAATGTTGTTGATCGAGATTTGAGGGATGCAGTACAACTTCTGACACGTATAGTTGCCGGTCAAGTTCAAGGGCAAGCTATTCCTACCACGGGTTCTAGTGGTACGGATAGAGTAGCTAGCCTTCGGACACAGGATTTTCTGAAATTGGATCCTCCTACTTTTACCGGATCAGATATTAACGAAGACCCGCAGGACTTTGTCGATCAAACCCAAAGGGCTCTAGATGTTATGCACATATCCGGTAAAGATATGGTTGAACTAGCAGCATATAGACTGAAAGGAGAGGCTATATTGTGGTACAAGGATTGGAAACGATCTAGGGGTATTGATGCACCTCCAACTACGTGGGGAGAGTTCAAAAATGCATTTATTGATCATTATCTTCCATTTGAGACTCGTCAGGCCGGTGCAGATCAATTCTTAAATCTTTGTCAGGGTAATATGAGTGTAAGGGAGTATAGTCTTCGATTTAACTCCTTATCTCGATATGTTTCTAATGTGGTAGCTACTATGGATGACAGAGTTCATCACTATGTGGATAGATTGGAACCATACTTGGTTAGAGATTGTACCATTGCTGCTTTGAACAAGGACATGGATATAGCGATGATACAAGCTTTCGCTCAGAAGATGGAAGATCATAGGCAAAGAAGAAGAACCCAGGAATCAGAAAAAGGATATTCTAAGCGGCCCAGAGCTATAGGGCAGTTTGTGGCATCTCAGGGAGGTTTTAGGCCTTCGTTCTCTCATAGATTGCCTAGCCCATTATCTTCTTATCCTGCAATTAGTGCTCCACCGCAATTTCAAAGGTTTAGAGGTAATCAGTTCGGGCAAAGCAGTGAAAATCAGAGTTCGCGAACAGTGGGGTATCAAAGGCAAGGGAGTATGAGTCAATTGAGACCTCCACGACACTCGTGCCCCATTTGTAGAAAATTTCACTTTGGTGAATGTCGGCTTGGGACGAACAATTGCTTTTGATGCGGTAAGCCGGGGCATATGGCTAGAGATTGCCCACGCAGGACCACAGGTAGTATAACACGACCTACCGGATTAGCTGTTGTGTCATCTTCGGTGCCTCCTTTGAGTAGGGGTGCACAACATATGGGTCACGGTAGTGGTGATAGAGGAGCAGCTAGTGCTAGCGGAGCTCAGAACCGTGTGTATGCCCTAGCAGATCGGCAGAATTTAGAGGCTTCTTCAGAACCGTGTGTATAGCTAGGAATGTTTATCAAAATTGTGTTGTGAATATTTGTGGTCGTGATATGATGGCAGATCTTGTTAAGTTAGAAATGGTAGATTTTGATGTTATTATGGGCATGGATTGGTTAGCGTCTTGTTATGCTACAGTAGATTGTCGTTCTAAAAAGGTATATTTCCATTTCCCAAATGAGGCAGTCCTTGAATGGAAGGGTAATGTTAGCGCGCCGAGAGGTAGATTTATTTCTTACTTTAAGGCAAGAAAAATGATTTCCAAGGGGTACATATACCATCTGGTTAGAGTAAGGGACACAGAGGCAGAGCCGCCAACATTTCAGACCGTTCCGGTTGTGAATGAATTTCCTGATGTATTTCCTGAAGAACTACCAGGTTTACCTCCTGAACGATAAGTGGAGTTTGGTATTGATTTGTTGCCAAACACACAACCAATCTCAATTCCTCCTTATAGAATGGCACCAGTAGAGTTGCGAGAATTGAAAGAGTAACTAAAAGACTTGCTAGAGAAGGGATTCATCAGGCCTAGTATGTCCCCTTGGGGAGCACCAGTATTGTTTGTGCGTAAGAAAGATGGTTCGCTGAGGATGTGTATTGACTATCGGCAATTGAATAAGGTGACTATCAAGAATAAATACCCCCTTCCCCGAATTGATGATTTATTTGACCAGTTGCAGGGTGCCCAGTGTTTTTCCAAGACTGACTTGAGATCAGGCTATCATCAAGTGAGAGTCAAGGATAAAGATATACCCAAGACAACTTTCCGAACACGGTATGGTCATTATGAATTCCTGGTTATGTCATTCGGGCTGACAAATGCACTCGCAGTTTTTATGGATCTGATGAATAGGCTGTTTAAGCCGTTTCTAGATGTGTTCGTGATAGTTTTCATGGATGATATTCTGATCTACTCTAGATCAGAAGAGGACCATGTTAATCACCTAAAGCAGGCATTGCAGATTCTTCGTGATCGTAAGTTGTATGCGAAGTTTTCTAAATGTGAGTTTTGGCTCAAGTCAGTGACATTTTTGGGCCATATTGTATCCAGTGAAGGCATAAAAGTTGACACTCAGAAGATTGAGGCTGTGAAGAATTGGCCAAGACCCACGATGCCTACGGAGATTCATAGTTTCCTCGGGTTGGCAGGTTATTATAGAAGGTTTGTTGAAGGTTTTTCTTCTATTTCTGCACCCTTGACTAAGTTGATGCATAAAGCCTCCAAGTTTCAATGGAATGATGACTGTGAAAAGAGTTTCCAGGATCTGAAGAGCAAGTTGACTTCTACACCGGTATTGGTATTTCCTGAAGGCACAGAAGGGTATGCAGTGTACTGTGATGCTTCGAGAATTGGCTTAGGATGCGTACTAATGCAACATGGTAGAGTAATAGCCCATGGCTCTAGACAGTTGCGACCACATGAGAGGAATTATCCCACGCATGATCTTGAGCTAGCTGCAGTTGTATTTGCTTTGAAGATATGGCGCCACTACTTATATGGGGTTCACGTTAACATATATACCGATCATAAGAGCCTGCAATATATCTTCAGTCAGAAAGATCTAAACTTGAGGCAGCGGAGATGGCTTGAATTGTTGAAAGATTATGATGTTGATATCTTGTATCATCCTGGGAAAGCGAATGTGGTAGCGGATGCACTGAGTCGTAAGTCTAAAATGGCATCTATAGAAAAGCAGGGGATGATTAAGGATCTTTACCAACTAGCTAATTTGGGAGTCCGACTTCTCGAAACTCCAGATGAAGAGGTTATTGTACGTAATGCAGTGGAATCTTCATTGATAGCTGAAGTTAAACAGAACCAGTATGCAGATCCAATTTTATTGTAGCTTAAGGAGGATGTGCAGAGTGGCACGACAAAGGCATTTGAGCTTACGCGAGAAGGAGTGCTTCAGTGTCAGAATCGTTTATGTGTACCTGATGTAGTTGAGCTAAGAAAGAGAATTATGACCGAAGAACACTGTTCAAGGTATTCCATCCATCCAGGGTCGACTAAGATGTATCAAGATTTGAAAGCAATATATTGGTGGAATGACATGAAGAAGAATATTGCTGAATTTGTAGCGGAATGTCCGAATTGTCAAAGAGTCAAAGTAGAACACCAGAAACCCGGAGGTTACATGCAATGTATAGATCTTCCAGTCTGGAAGTGGGACAAGATCAATATGGATTTTATCACGGGTTTGCCTCGTACATATTGGAAGTTTGATTCCATATGGGTGATCATTGATAGGCTTACCAAATCTGCGCACTTCTTACCAGTTAAGACAACTTATACGGCAGAAGAGTATGCGAAGTTGTATATTAAGGAGATCGTTCGGTTACATGGAGTTCCAATTTCCATTATATCCGATTGAGGAGCCCAATTTACCGCGAATTTCTGGATGTCTTTTCAAAGGAGTTTGGGGACACAAGTAAATCTAAGTACGGCTTTCCATCCTCAAACGGACGGACAAGCGGAGCGTACCATCCAGAAACTTGAAGATATGCTACAAGCATGTGTATTAGATTTCAAAGGCAACTGGGATGATCACCTACCTCTCATCGAGTTTGCCTACAATAATAGCAATCATTCAAGTATCAAAATGGAACCATATGAAGCATTGTATGGAAGAAAGTGTAGATCGCCAATAGGATGGTTTGAACCAGGTGATGCAGTCTTATTTGGACCGGATCTTGTTTATCAAGCAATGGAGAAGGTTAAAGTGATCCAACAACGGCTTGCAACAGCTCAAAGTCGACACAAATCTTATGCGGATGTTAAAATAAGAGGACTTGAGTTTTCTATCGACGATTGGGTATTCTTGAAAGTATCACCAATGAAAGGAGTGATGAGGTTTGGCAAGAAAGGAAAGTTAAGTCCACGATACATAGGTCTGTATAAGATCATTCAAAGATTTGGACAAGTTGCTTATGAGTTAGAGCTACCTCAAGAGCTCTCAGTAGTTCATCCCGCATTTCATGTTTTGATGCTTCGCAAGTACATCGGATATCCATCACACATCACTACTACGGAAGATGTACAAGTTGCAGAAGATCTCACTTTTGAAGAAATGCCTATTGCTATTCGCCAAATTAAAAACATAAGAAATAAAGAGATAGCATCGGTAAAAGTACTTTGGAGGAATCAACAAGTTGAGGAGATCACATGGGAAGCCGAGGAAGCGATGAAGATTAAGTACCCTTACCTATTCAGCAATGAGGAGGAAGTTCATGAGACGGAAGAAGAACAATAACAAGTAAGTGTTTATTTTTATGCAAGGATGTTATGATGATGAATATGTTAATTGTAAGCTTGGACATGTCTTAATTAAGTAACTATGCTAACATTCATGGAAGAATGTTCTTAAGGGGGGATAATGTAACACCCCGTAAATTTTTTCGTACACTTATCGCGATTATATGGAGTCCTAAAGACTTGCGTATGGGTTAAATTAAGTTTATGGTGTTCGGAAGTATCCCGTCAGTAGTTGTATGTGTAGGTGCTGGAATAAGATTTCCAACGATATAAAGTTTGCCTAAAACAGAGGAGTATTTCATATAAGCGAGCACATTCAAAATTTCAAAACGGTGGCCGGGAAGCATGTGAACAGTAATTCTGCAGGAAAATTACTGCAGCTAGGCAATCCAACTTTAGACGATCATAACTCCTTGTACAAAAAAAATTGTGTGAGATGATATATATCGACGAAAATCTCCGAGAGTCTAATTTCTGATGAAATTGGTTTCATCCAAATCCAATGTCTGAGTAAGGAGCTATACCCATTTTACTACAGCCTATAAAAAAAAAAACAGAATTGTGGAACAGATTTTTTGGTCAACTTTAAACGCCCATAACTCCTTGTAAAGGAAGAACTGGGTGGTATAATTTATATGAAAATGAAAGCCCTTTGAATTATATTTCCAATGCAATTGGTTTCACCCAAATACGATACCGGAGCAAACAGTTATGATCGAATTACTTCAGCCTGTCAAAACTGTCCACTGGGGACAGATTCGGATTTATTTAAATTTTTTGGGCAAAATGGTCATTCTCTACTACCTCTTGGACGAAAATTGGTCTTTATAAACCTGCACTTAGCCTCATATATATCATATATCATCCAATTATAAGAGAAGGTGAAACCCTAACATAATTTCAACTTAAAATATTTTGTGATTCAACCGTAGAAAATTCGAATTGGTTCCGTAGTTGTGTTCACCATCTCGAAAGCTTCGAGAAGCACCCCATGGTTATGAAAGGAGGATTCTAAATAGAAGAGTTCATTGTTAAGGTATGAATATTGTTTATTCTTGATTCTTATCCATGAATAAGTATTCATAAAGGATTATGAGTATTGTCTTGATGTTGGAAGATAACTAGAAACATAGTTATGAATTGTTGTGTATAAATTGTTAGTAGTAAATTATGGAAGTTGCTGCATTGGATTATGGAGGATGAATTGTGGTGATATATCATTATATTAGTGGTTATGTATGCCTAGTGATCATGTTGGTATTGGATGGTGATTAAGAAGGGAAATAAAGGCTAAGAGTGATGTTGAGGGATATTTCATGAAAATGCATGATATGTGAATGTAATAAGTGTATAAGAGGATGTATGTATTACTCTTATTGATGAGCTAAAGTATTACTTCCTAGACATTATTTGGTGAAGTTAATACCTAAATGGTAAGGTTTGGTTGCTAATACTAGTTTGCCACAAATGACTTATTGTAGATAAGTGTTCGAAGAGTACGGGAAGTCACTTGTATTGAAGTGGTTATATCAAGGTATGTAAGACATACTCTATCTAATCTTTGGCATGAATAATGACCCATGGCACTCTCAAGTAATCTTCCAACGTTGTCCTACGACACATGACACATAATAACATCATATGATCTTCGACACTACCAATTGAACTTGTTTTCACTTTTAAGATGTCCGGCTAGTCAAAAAAATGTCCATATACTATTGTTGACTCCGAAATGGTTTAATGAGGTATCCATGATTCTCTACTTCATTTTCATGATATTGATTACTTATTTGCATGTTTTTCCTATTAAGGTATCATGGTTTCAAGTTCCATAAAGTGTGACCACAAAGTAACCAATCTCAAAGATTAATTGAATTAAGAAATGGAATGTCTGTATTTTCAATTGATGATATGATGTATTGTATTAGTACCACTGATCAGTTGGCCATTGTATTATAAAGATTATGTATATATGCTATTCCAGGGGTGGTCCCTGATTTATTGTATTAGTACCACTGATCAGTTGGCCATTGTATGACATATGATATGTATTGATAAGGATTACGGGAAGTAATGATATGAAAGTAATGTGCAGGTATCCCATCAGGTCTTTTAAGTGTGGTCTACTCATACTGTTTATTCACTGGTATCTGGGTTCTGTTGATCTTTTGTATCTCATCTTGATACTCACTGCCTTACATACTTAGTACATATTTTTGTACTGACGTCCCTCACGGGGGACCTGTATTCATGCCTGCAGGAACAGGTACTTCAGGTCGTACACCTCCGCAGTAAGAGCTAGGACATTCTGTTGTTAGTGGTGAGCTCTAATTGTTTTGGGGCATCCCAAGTCGTCTCTATATGTACCTTTGGTATTTGTATAAAAGTCTTTTGTGGGAGGGAGTTTGTCCCGACCCCAACTCAGTTGTGTATCTACGTAGAGGCTTCTGTAGACATATTGTACAGCCATAGGAGTGTTTGGTTGATAAACGTGATGGCTCTGATGGCCAATTACTGTTCATATATATATTTATGCGTGTCTGCTTGGCTGATACAGGTACTGTTTTCTTCTATTTACAACGAAGTGCTGCCCAAATTTTTAATTTTCATAAGTAATGTAAATGTGAAAGTATAGGTTATGAACGGGTTCTCCCGGGCCTCCTCGGCTACGGGTGCCAGTCGGCTCCAATGGGATTTGGGGTATGACAAGCTCCAAAACCAAAGGGAAACCAACCAGAGAAGTCCAGTGAAGCCAGTTTTGTTGAAGATAGTGGTAGTGATGAAGAACTCTTAGTAGTTTTTTATGGTAACTCCAAACTCTGTGAGGATTGGACTCTTAATTCAGCTTGCACATTTTATATGGTGCTTTGTTGAGAGAAAATAACATATATTGTAAGATAGCTAGTATTGGAACAATCAGGATCAAGATGTTTGATGGATTTGTGATGACACTTGGTGATGTGCAGTATGTCCCAAACCTGAAGAGAAATCTTATTTCCTTGAGTACCCTTAATTCAAACGGTTATAGATACACTGGTGAAGGTGGAGTCCTGAAGGTTACTAAAGGTGCTCTTGTTGTGATGAAGGAATAGAGAAATTCTGGAAATTTGTATGTCCTACAAGGCTCTACTATTACAGGTGATACAACTGTTTTTACCTCCTCTCTATCAGAAAGTGACATTGAGAAACTTAGGCATATGCGTCTGGGGTATATGAGTGAAAACGGGATGGCTGAACTAAGCAGGAGAGGACTTCTTGATGGGCAGAGTATTACCAAATTGGAGTTTTGTGATCAATTCATATTTGGAAAGCAGAAAAGAGTCAGATTTACTAAAGGCATCCACTCAACTAACGGCACACTTGATTACATTCAATCTGATCTCTGGGGTCCTGATAGAGTAACTTCTAGAAGAGATGCTAATTACTTGTTGACTATTATTGATTACTATTTCAGAAAAGTTTGGGTGTTCTGAAGCAAAATAAATATATGTTTTTTACTTTCAAGGAGTGGAAAATTATGATTGAAAAGCAAACAGGAAAGCAGGTAAAACGCCTTCGGACTGATAATGGTCTAGAATTCTGTCCTAATAAATTTAATGCTCTGTGCAAGTCAGAAGGAATTATGAGGCATATGATAGTTCGTTATACTCCACAACAGAATGGTGTGGCTGAATGAATGAATAAGACTATAATGGAGAAGGTCCGTTGTATGCTCTCTAATGTTGGTTTACCCAAGTCTTTTTGGGCAGAAGCTACTTCCACAACTTGTCTTCTTATTAACTGCTCTCCCTTAGTCGTGATTGATAAAAAGACTCCACAAGTGGTGTGGTCTGGTACTCCTACTAGTTATAAAATTCGATCCAAATGAATTTAATGTTATTTTACATGTACTACGTTTAGAATTCTCATTATTATGTACATTCTCAATTGGTTCATCTCGAGGTCATTTAGACCCCCCACTAGGCTATTCATCTCTAGTTTTATACGGATAAATGTTTTCAAAGAATTCAACGTTATTTGATTCAATTACCATATTTTCATTAATATCCGAATATTCGGATTTATGAACCAAAAACTGACATGCTTTACTACTTTTAGCATATCCTATGAACGCGCAGTCTACCATCTTAGGTTCTATCTTAACCCTTTTAGGCATAGGATCTTGGACCTTCGCTAGACACCCCCACACTTTGAAATATTTCAAGTTGGGTTTTCTTCCTTTCCATTTTTTATAAGGAATTGATTGTATCTTACTATAGAGAACTCTATTGATTATTCGATTGTCTGTAAGGATAGCCTCCCCCCACAAGCTTTGCGGTAAACCTGAACCTATAAGTAAGGCATTCATTATTTCCTTTAAAGTTTAGTTTTTTATTTTCGCAATTCCATTAGATTGTGGTGAATACAGGGCATTAGTTTGATGGACAATTCCATTCTCTATACATATTTTGAAGAAGGGAAATTCATATTCTCTGCCCCTATCACTTCTTATATTTTTTATCTTTTTCTCTAACTGATTTTCAACTTCAGTTTTGTATTGCCTAAATGCATCCATTGCTTCATTCTTACTATTTAGAAAGTAGACATAACATTATATAGTGCAATCGTCAATAAAGTTATGAAATACTTTTTCCCACCACGTGATGGTGTTGACTTCATATCACAAATGTCAGTGTGGATTAAGTCTAAGGGATTGGAATTTCTTTCAACGGACTTATACGGATACTTAGCATACTTTGATTCTACACAAGTTTAACACTTTTATTTATTGCACTCAAAGTTTAGCAAAACTTCTAAGTTAATCAGTTTTCATAATATTTTGTAATTAACATGGCCTAATCGTTCATGCCACAATTGTAAGACTCAAGAAAGTAAGAAGAAATTGAACTTTTATTGATTCAACATTCATTACATTTATTTTGTATAGTCCCTCATTGAGATATTCTTTTCTTATATACACTTCTCCTTTACTAAGTACAATTTTTTTGAATACAAATACATATTTGAATCTATTTTTTTCTAGAAGTAAAACTCAAATCAAGTTCTTCCGTAACTCGGAAACATACAAGACATTGTTAAGTGTCAACACTTTGCTGGAAGCCATCTTCAAGCACACTTTTCATGTTGCTTCAGTAGTGGAGTTTTCCATGTAGATCTTTTCTTCTACTTGAGCTGCAGTGAACGTCAAAAACAACTCCTTATTAGCACAAACATGGCGGGTCGAACCAGAATCTATCCATCATTTACGAGGATTTCCCACCAAGTTGAATTCCGAAAGCATAGCACACCGATCATCCATTTCTTTCTTAGACTTAGCTAGATTTGCTTGGTCTTTCTTCTTACTTTTCTTTGGGGAACGACAATCCGTAGACTTGTGGCCAATCTAGCCACAGTTGAAGCACTTTCCCGTGAATTTCTTCTTGGGTTGGTTTCTTTCATTTCAAGCTTTCTTTCGATTTTTAGAGTTATTTTGGTCATCTTCTATAATGCTTGCTCCATTCATTGCAGAATTGCCTCTTGAACTTCTTTCCAAAGCCTTATTATCTTCTTCAATATGTAGTCGTACAATCAGATCTTCAACTGGTATCTCCTTACATTTGAGTTTCAAATAGTTCTTGAAGTTTTTTTCATATAGGTGGTAGCTTCTTTATTATTGCTGCTACTTGAAATGCTTCATTCACAATCAAACCTACAACAAAGGTTATGTGAATACTAAGAACATGTCTTAAATAGTTCAACAAAGGTATTTGTTAAAATCATACCATCTGCAAGGAGATCATGGATGATCACTTGCAGTTCCTGCACTTGAGAAACAATAGATTTGTTGTCTATCATTTTATACTTTAGGAATCTTGCAATGAAAAACTTTTTAGTTCTTGCATCCTCAGTCTTATAATTCTGTTCTAGCGCTCTCCATAACTCTTTTGCTTTCTTTGTTCCACTATACACATTATAGAGATCATCTTGGAGACCACTCAAGATCTAGTTCCTGCAAAGGAAATCTGAGTGTTTCCATGCCTCTACTATCACAAATTACTCTTATTCAGAGGTTTCTTCGGGCACTTCTAGAGCTTCCTCAAATATAAACCTTTGGAGAAAAAGTGTGGTAACATAGAAGAACATTTTCTGCTACCACCTCTTTAAGTCAATACCCGCGAACTTTTCGAGTTTCTCCACCCGTGCCATTGCCGGTGGAGAATTCCATCAATTTCTTTGTTCATTTTACTCAGAAATGGAATAAGATTTTCATCGATACCAAATTCTCCCAAATCCAACACTCGATTGAGAAGTTAGAGCATTTTTAAATTGAAAGTGTGCCACCTGGACTCTCAGCGCATCACAGAGAAGGAAAAAATATCAATCGTCAATTCCAGTAGACCTCCGCGATATTGGCGCATCGCGTAGTGGTCCATTTTCCCATATGTCAAAATTCAATAGTTCAATGCAATCTTACCGCGTCGCGTTGGTGGTCAAAATGACAAAACTATAGGGCACCGCGATGGTGGCGCATCGCGTTGCATGCCCAATTCCCAATTGTCAATTTCCAGTGAGCCACCGCAATAGTGGCGCTTTTCGGTGGCCAATCGGTTCGAAAAAATGTCATGTTTTCAGTTCTATTTAAAATTTTAAAAGGGGTATTTTGGTAAATCCCCAAGGACCCACACAAGATTTAACACATTCCAAGGCACTTTATGCTTATTTCATTTACTCTCTCTCAAAACAAAACCTTAGATCCTCAAAGTCTCCCCAAGAAATCCAAATTCCTCCATTAATTCTCCAAGGAAACTCAAGATTAAGGATTCCCAATACAAGAACTCTAAGAATTCATCTTCAAAAGCGCAATAGGAATCCAATATTCAAGCTTTTCATCTAAGATCATCAATTAAGGTATGTGGGTTCTTCAACAAGTATAATCCTTTCATCCTTGTGCCCAAAATTTATTTTAATTACAAATTTACTGAATTTTATGTGATTTCCCATGAAATTGAAGTTAGGGTTTATACCCATCATTGTTATTTACAAGCTTATGGTGTTTCAAATGATTTAGAAGTTGAATCACTTGATTATGTTCATATTTTCATGCATAATGCAGAAATTTCCAGATTTTGAATGAATTTGTCAATGTTTACATTATCAAGCATGAGCAATTTGATGTTTTAACATGAGATTTATGCATGGGGTATTATCCCAAGATTGAATAGTATAACTTCATAAAAGATGGTGCTTTAAACATCTTATGAGAAGATTTTTTTTAGTTTTCAGAAAAAGCTTTGATCTTTTGATCATCGATTTATCTATGAAATCCTCTTTACAGAATTTAGATCAGTTGTATTTACATATTTACTCAGATAAAAGCATTTTGGCTTCATAATGAACCATTATACTAGTTCAAAGTGGATTTCCAATAGAATGAGCATAAAGACTAAAAAGGGAGTAGTACTTAGCACCGAGCGAGAAGTGTGGGAATAGCATGCCCTATCTTCCACAGAACTACGAGCCAACGTAGGTACTAATTGAGATTATTCTCATTTCTATATGAATGATGGTTTTAGTTTGTGATTGGTCTCATGGAAAGTAGGTTATACTCCCTAGCAAAGTATGACTCCTCTCCCCAACGTAAGGATTCCTCCTTAGGGGGACGAGAATGTTGGACTTCGTGAATGCTCACATGGTTTATGTCAGTTAAAAGAACCTCCCTGCTAGTAAAAGTAAATAAACAGTTTTGAGTATTTCCTTACTAGAAAAGAAAAGCTTTGAAAGAATTCCCTTCAAATAAAGTATTTTTCCATGTAGAATGAGTTTTCAGATTTCACGTAGCCTATATGATTTGAGAATAGAACAGAAATACAGATTTTAGAACTAAATTTTATGACTCACAGGATTTATATTATCTGCTTTTTAATATTCGATATTTATGATCTTCAAATTTCAGATTACTCAAGCCTATCTGAGTCATTTACATGTAGCATGCATGATTTTATAAAATGTGATGATAATGTTTTACTTATGCATTCACCCCATATACTCAGTACATCATTAAAGTACTGATCCACATATACGTCTATGTGCTACATTATCTCATAATATAGGTACAAGTCGTGGTATGTACAGTCAGAATCAGACAGTTCTAGATTCCAGCTAGCAGATGATGAGTCCTCCTACTTCAGCGAATTTAGTTAAATGTTATTTATATACTTTACTTTCCTACTTCTATGTATTGATTAGTGATAGTTGGGGTCGCATCCTAGAAATCTATAGTTAGTATAGTAGAGGCTTCATAGACGTCCTTAAGAGTCAGTTATGTAAATTCAATCCCTCTTTTCAGACTTTATCAGAATGTAAAAGTTGTATCAGTATTGTACTTTCACAGATTTCATCATTTTCAAGTTTCCACACAGTAAACTCAGTCATTTTATACATATTTATTCACTTGCTTATGAGTTATACCAGTAGAAGGGTTAGCTTGGGATCACTTGAGGTTCTAAGCTCCGTGTGACGTCTCGGAACCATTTTTGGGGCGTTACAGCTTTTTAGCTAGCTTAATCGATTTCGTTATTGTATGTGTTCTTCGACCATTTGGGCATTTATGCTTTCTGCCTTGCATAATATTAGTGCTTTGTAGTAAAGGATGTAAGCTATCTATGTTGTAGTTGTTTTTGTAGCAATTGCTTTCTTGTATCATTATAAAAGCCGTATCTTTGATGTTGTGCCTTTTTTTTTCTTGTATGGTGTATGGTTCTTAAGTTGTATGCTCTTTTTTAACATCTTTTCACGTCCTAGTGCTTGGAATTGATCGCGATGAACTTTTGTGAATGTAATATTATCAAAAATCATTGCATCCCATTATTTTAAATCAAATTTAAAACATAACAATGATACATCGTATACCTTAATAAAGATGCTGAAAATGATAGTATATGAAAAACAAGGGTATCCTTTTTGGGACAACTCTCCATGATTGTGTTTCATTGCTTTGCCTTTTACTTCTATTAATTGGAATTATTTTATGAAAATAAAAAATTAGCTCTTTTTTCAAAAAAAAAAAAAAGAGAATTAAAAAGCGAAACTAAATAAAATGAAAATACCTTATGACCAAACAAGGATTCCAGAATAAAGTGAATACATATTTCGGAATAAAGTTAATACAAATAATGGAGGGTCTTAAGAACCATCAATTTGATTAGCAAAAACTTGAAATAACTGTGAAAACGTGAAGAAAAAACACATAAACATATCCCACAACACCTAATGCATTCATAAAGTGGAGTTCTATGCTCTAAATTTCCCGCTATGTACAATCCAGAGAAGGGTCGGACCGCAAACGTGTGTTGTAACTAGCCTCAATTTGCATTTGTATAAGAGTCTATTTCCATGACTTGAACTCAAGAGTCTATTTTTCAGCCTTACCTTGCCTTTAATGCAAGAGTATTTCCATGACTTGAACTCAAGAGTCTACTTGCAGTCTTACCTTGCATTTCTTCAAGAGTCTATTTCCACGACATGAACTCGTGGCCTACTGATCACGTGACAAAACTTTACCAGTTACTCCAAGGCTCCTCTTTGCATCAAATCGATTCATAAATATGGAAAAGCAAGATTAGTTGCAGAAGAGAAAAGTTCACGACCAAGATTGAATGGTGTCAGTCAAGATGGAATGAAATTTCTTCAATCACTTAGCCCCACAACTCCCTTCTGATGATCATGTTGAAAAGTCTCGGTCTTTACCACAATCTTGGAAACCCCAGATCAAAAGGTGCCTAAAAAAATCAACATTTTTAAATAAATGGTCCAATAGTAAGTAACATATGACCTTAAGTCTAGGGAAATATAAGCTATCCAAACGTGTATCTCCAAAAGAATACACATAGTATTTAAGATTTGAATTGTAAGTTGCCCCAACAATTTGTTGGTATTTAGGATAATATATATAAATATTGTTGGAGTTGGTTGCGTTTTGCACCCTAATGTGTCTCTTTTTTTTTTTTAACTTACATTCTATCCTTTTTTTTTTTTTTTACAATTTACGCTCCAATCTCTTTATTTTCTTACAAAATAGTAAAATCACCTTTTTAATCATTTTCATGACGGCAAACTAGGAATAACAATATTTTTATAAAAAAATAGATTTATTTAATTTTTAGTGTAGGAGTTTAGATGAAATAAATCCTTCCTGTCATTCACTTTTTCATCAGAAACTAGGTTAAACTCCCCAACCGTAAACAAAGTGGTAATTCATATTTGATATAATACATAAATATGACTCTAAACTTGATACCAAATTATAACTTGACCATAAACTTTGACAGTGCACAAATATGACATTTAACTATTCAAAACTGCACAATATGACCTCCGATCCTACATGGCAAAACACGTGTTCAACACGCAAAACTGGTCACGTCCAGCTTAAAATCTAAGGGTATAATACATAAATTTGACCTTAAACTTTATCAGTGCACAAATATGACCTTTAACTATTCAAAACTGCACAAATATGACCTTTAAATGACTTTTCACTATTATTTTTTATTATTTTTGGTTCAAAGATTAAAATGACATCTAGTTTCTTTTGTCATTGCGGAAAAAGAGTAATATTGAAGATTTATTAATTAGGTGGGTCAGCCTCATATGAAAAAAATTCTACAAATATGTATATATATATTATAAAGAAGAGCGTGAATTTAAGTTATATAATATATAACTTAAGTTATATAATATATTTAAATATAATTTATTTAAATATTAAATTAAAGATGAAAGTATATTAATAATCGAAAAATTATAGTTTTAATAAAAAGTTATTAAATTAATGTTATTAAGGATAGTAGTAGTAGTATGTGAAATTAACGTTATCAAATTAACATTATTAAAATATTATTAAATTAACGTTATTAAATTAACGCAAGGGTGGACCTATGTGGTTGACATGGGGGAACCCCCTAGGTAAAAAAAATTACGTTGTATATATAAAGTAAAAAATCTTTGTATATGTACATATATTAATGTTGAACCACATGAAACAAGACACTTACATACCCCAATGGTGTTATTTGCTCATCTTGGGCTCTTCCTTCAGCCTAATGCGGGGGTTCGATCCCTAAATAATAATAATAATAATAATAATAATAATAATAATAATAATAATAATAATAATAATAATAAAAAATATAATAATAATAATAATAATATTAAAAACAACTCTATTTTAACACAAACAACAAAACTTTGACAGTGCACAAATATGACCTTTAACTATTCAAAATTGCACAAATATGATCAAGTTTTTTTTTTAATATTTTTTTGATCCATTAAAAAGAATCCACCCAATTTTTGATCCATTAAAATTAATTTGATCTATGCTTTTAAAAATTTGATTAATTTTTCATGATCAAACAAAATATTTAAAGATTTCTTTTTTTAAATCTACTACTAAAATTAATAACCAAACGCTATTCTAATTAAGCACATAGTATGTCTTGGCATACATGCAATATTTTATCAGCTTAATGTAAGTAACTTTTTATTTTTTTATTTTTTTACTAAGCATTGAATGACATCATCAGCATCAGGGGCGGCTCAAGAAAGTTTATGGCCTAAGGCAAAAATCAAACGGAGGCCTTGCGTTTTATTTTCTTATATAAAATTTATTTTTTTTATAAATAGTATTTGATATATTTCTTAAAATTTTTAATTTATTATTACTAAACAAAAATAGGCCCCTCAAATTTTGGGGTCTTAGACGGCCGTCTTTTCTCCCAAAGGGTTGAGCCGCCCCTAATCAGCATTTAACATTTGTACGTAACAGTTTATGCACCATCATTTATCATTGCAAAAACAGGAAGGCGACAACATGCCGACATATATAGTATACGTAGAGTTGGCAAAATGAGAAGCTAACTATTAATAATATAATAATAATATTTGATGTTTATATATCCCTTCAGCTTCAACTGAAAAATGACAAAAGCTTTAGTTAACGTGAATATTTAAAAAAAAAAAAAATAAAGTGATAAAAAGCGTGGAGTGTATACTCTCTCCGTTCCCTTTGAGTTGCTCGCCCGTCAATTAAAATAGCTATTTTATTATAATATATTTATTAAATGATGTTTACTATTGTATTTGAAATTAATTTGAAGAAAAAAATAATTAATTTTAAAGATAAAATATGAAAACAATCTTAATATGTCAAAAATGACAAAAAAACTAATCAAACGAGAATGTTTTAAAAATATATTCTTGAAAAATTACTCAAATTTTAAAAGCATAGATCAAACTAATTTTCAATGGAACAAAAAGTTACGTGGGTTCTTTTTAATGGATCCAAAAAAAAATTAATTTTTTTTTTCAAAAAATAAAAAAATAAAATAAAAAATGGCGTGGCCCTCTAATAAGCTTCCACGTGGCAAGGTTGTTTTTAAAAATCATCTATTAAAAATTAATGGCATGGATGGGTCTATTTTGTAATGGCGATGACATGAATGAGAGCCATTTCTGATTGTTCAGTGGCATATTTGAGCCTTCATTTATGTTAGTATCAAAACGTTACTGCAGACACTAGAAATTTTGAATTTGTCTGTTATGTCCTTGTTATTATCTCTGATGATGGACATCAAGCTATTGAATTGACATTTCATCTTTGTTTGCACCAACTGAAGCTCAAACGTTTGTGCATTCCTTTCTGTTTCAAGAAATTGTAAGTGATGAATGTTTAGATAATGTAAGTTTTTGCATATTAAAAGGTTTGAAAGCATCTTCTCCTTTTGAGTATTTCAACCTATTACATTCTTTCCACTTAAAATGGAAAATGGAATCACAGGATAGTCCAAAGATTTGATTAAAGCTGGAACTAGTTACTCTTCTTGCATTACGAGACTAATATAGGAGTAGAAGAATTGTAGTCTCTGATATGATATGCTTATGATATTCTAGGTTCGATTACCCTGTGCATGAAGATCGTGCAAATCAATTCTACGTAGCGATAAGAAAATGCTACCCTGGTCTGAAGGATGGATCTTTGGAGCCAGGTTATGCAGGCATCAGATCAAAGCTTTTTGGTCCAGAAGAGGGTCCTACTGATTTTGTTGTTCAGGTAACACATTGAACTTATTCTAAGTTTCAACCTGAATGGTCCCTTAAGTTCTGCAGTAGATCTATTTCATCGCTGTATTGTGCTACCCTGATCACATGTGATTAACTGATCAGTAATCGCTACAAGATTAACGGTTCAGGTGTTTCCCTGTGAGCAAGTTATAGAAAGTACTCTCATCGGATACACTTAAAAAGCGTGGCCATTAAGATATAAAGGCCACGCTTTGTAGCTTGTCATTGGCAACACTTTTATTTGATAAAGCTACACTTACAAGTGTTGCCTTTGTTTTGGTATTGGGCACACTTCACAAGCGTAGCCTTTTATAGCACCTCTACAGCAACACTTAAAAATGTTGCCTTTGTTTTACTACTGGGCACGCTTCAGAAGCGTAGCCTTTTGTAGCATCTCTATAACAACACTTAAAAAGCGTGGTCTTTACTTTCTTAAGGCCGCACTTTTGACGTGTATCCATTAATACCTTCTCTAAAGCAACATTTACAAAGTGTTGCCTTTGCTAATTTGCACATACACATCTAAATAAGTCGCACAATATATATCCCTCCTCCCAATGACCACACATTTAAAACATAGCATTCTTGTCTATTTTATACGATTAATATTTACTACAAATTTTGATTGAAAAATACAATTATATTGTCATACATCCACTAGTCATATTATACATCATAATTCAATTTAGATTGTCTCAAAACACTATGTTAGATAAAAAAAAAAAAAAAAAAAAAAAACTCAAAAATTGTAGTACACGCAAATATTCATCATGTTCCCTTCGAGAAATAGACTGACTCCATGCTTAATCTAGGCTTTGCGACGTCCTCGATCACAATATACATTATTATTCATAACCTTGATGATTTGTGAGTTGAACTATGATCTTCTCTAGTTGAATAACATACTATGTTGTTGTATTTAACCCAAACAGATCCACCAAATATTTCCTTTAAAAATCACCTTACCTGCATTTCATAAGAAAATAACTATAATTAAGTAAAGAATGGGGAAATGAACCAGAAACGAAAAATTACTATATTTGAATAGAAAATGTGACCTGAAAAAAATATCAAGTGTACTCCCATAAACTAGGGTCTCAGGAGGTCAGATTGAACGCAGACCTTACCCCAACCCTCAAAGGTAGCGAGGTTGTTTTTGATAGACCTAAGATAAACTGATCCATATTCCCAAGCTATTGTTTCATTTTAGTTATGAACGTAAGTAACTTTAACATACTGCCACAAATGGAATTGCTGCATTTAGAAGTCTCATCTCACCAATGTCTAACCTGTGGGAACTCTAATATAAAAACATGCTGACCTTTAATGCCTAGTATAGAAATGGAGTAACTCAAGTCCACTGACCTTTATATTGATGTCTCTTATCCGCACCAACATTCTTCTTTGCCTGGAGTCTTGAATTTACCTGCATCCTGAGAGCATGTTGAACATAAAAAAAGCAGTTAACGACACTTCCACAACTAGCATAAGCCTCAATCTCAAAAAGAGTGCAGTTTACCTCAACTAGAACAGGTTTATGTTCATTAACAACTATTTTTCGTGCCTCCTGGACAGTGGTGAAAACAGCTAGAGCATCATTACCATCCACACGAATACTATGAATTCCATAGCCCTTTCCTTTGGTAACAACACCATCATCTAAGTAATAACCATAAATAGATGTCATTGTCAGTAGCCAACTACATCATTATAAAGTTGTTTCCTAATATAAGGTTTTAAGGTTAACCGGTGGCCGTTAAGGTTATAAGGTTGTTTATTGAACGATGTCCGTTAAGTTTTATGAATAGATTAGGCTTTAAACGGTGGCCGTTAAGGCTAAGGTTATAAGGTTGTTTCCTAATATAAGGTTATAAGGTTAAATGGTGGCCATTAAAGTTATAAGGTTGTTTATTAAATGGTGGCTGTTAAGTTTTATGTATAGATTAGACTATAAACGGTGGTCGTTAAGGCTAAGGTTATAAGTTTGTTTACTTAACGGTGGCCATTAAGGTTATAAGGTTATAAGGTTGTTTCCTAATAAAACATTATAAAGTTAAACGGTGGTTATTAAGGTTATAAGGTTGTTTCCTAATATAAGGTTATAAGGTTAAACAGTGGCCGTTAAGGTTATAAGGTTGTTTATAAAACAGTGTCCGTTAAGTTTTATGTATATATTAGGCTTTAAACAGTGGCCGTTAAGGCTAAGGTTATAAGGTTGTTTACTTAACGGTGGCAATTTAGCTTTACTCTTATTAAGAAAGTGGTTTTACGGGATCAATAATGGTTACACGGCGTGAATGGATTTCAGGATACTTAAGGGAAAGCAAAATGGTAAAGGATAATAAAAACATACCTTTGCATAGGCGCGAAAAATGTCATTCCTTGAGCTTTTGAAGTAAAGCCACAGGGCGAGTTTTACCACTGCTGCAGTTAACATGATTGAGTATAACCACGCAAGCTGATTCAAAGTCATCTTTTCAGGAGGTTTATTTTCAACTAGTTGTTCCACAGCCTGGATCAATACCTAAAAACCTAAAAATTAAATTTTCAACTTTTTGATCGAGAATGATGTCCATGAGCGAATAGTAAAATAGAACGATCAATCCAAAATATTTTGGTATACAAAGACCAAAGACATCTTTAAAAGTGTAATGTCAAGATACCATGTAATGACCAGCCATATACTAAGGAGTGGCACCAACTGAAAATTCAGAATCATATACAACTAGTCCAACCTACATAGTCATAAATGCATATGATAAAATAAGTAAGCATATGGTCAGGATGCTGCCGTAAGCATCATCATCGCAGCCTCATTTGAAAGATGGAAACTTGCCCACAAGTAGGAATTCGGACAATTTCGAGCAGCTTTCAACAAACATCATTAACAACAACCAACCCAGTGAAATCCCAAAATCATTAGCTAAGAGGGATGTTTCATATAAGAGTAGTGAAAACAAGAAACAGAGGAGGGTTGTAGATTTTGTTTATGGAGAAATCATAGGCCAAACAGAGGGGGCAACCACCCTCCGAGAATTCCCTTTTCTCTCTATTGTCCTCATATACTTTAGGGCTCAGATTTTGCTGTGCTACATAAATGCAAAGAGAAATCGACATTGCCAAGGCTGCAGATACATCGGTTAGCAAATGAATGCCTTACCGGGTCACCTCTCCAAGATCCAGGTCAGATTTTCTCAATGCAGTTTAGTAGATTATAGCCAAGAAAGAAGCAAATCATCATCACAACCATTTTTTTCACATCATTAAGGTTCCAGACTCTTGAGAAAATTTATCTTGTTGCGTCTTTTTTTACATTGCTGAAGCATAAGCAAAAAAAGGAAGATCATATATTGTTTTTGCATTTTTTGGCAGTAAAGGGCTGTTGATTAGAGCAAAAAAAAAAATCATAGGCATACTAGAGATGGTCAACCACCCAGAAAAATCCTCTTTCTTCTCTGATCACCTCAACTTTGAGCTAAAAATTGGTGAACTGCATCAGAAAAATAGGGTGTTCAACAAAAGCTAAAGAACCCAGATAGGTAGTTATAGTAAAACTTTTAGGGCTCAGATTTTGCTGTTCTACAAACATGCAAAGAGAAACCAACACACGTCATAGCTGAAAGAAATCGGTTTGCAGATGATGCACAGGTAGCCCCGCCAAGATACAGATAAGATCTTCTCAACGCAGTTAAGTAAATTATAGCCCCGAAACAAGCAAATCATCATCACAGCCCATTATTTCACATCAATAAGCATCATTTAGGTTCCAAACTCTTGAAAAAGTAGCCACTTCAAAGAAGAACAAGCAGTAAAAGGAAGAAACATATAAAAATATCTGGAATTCTCTGGCCAAACGTCAAAATAATTCTTGATCTTTTCCTTTTCTCAAGGAGATGTTGCTTTTTTATGTATGGAGAAGAAATCATGGACATGGCAGCAAGGGGATAACCACCCTTTACAGAAAATCCTATCTCTCTGATGTCTCATTTTTCCGTTGTACGCCAAACTACGGACGGGATTCTGTCATAAGCATCATCTTCACAGCCTCATTTGAAAGATGAAAACTTGCCCACAAGTAGGCATTTGGACAATTTCGAGCAGCTTTCAACAAACAACAGCAACAACAATGGACCTAGTGAAATCCCAAACTATATTGTTTTCAACCACATTTTCAACTATATTAATGTTCAGATGGGCACAATCACAGTCTTTTGTAAAATGATAGAAAAACCAACAATCACTTTTGAATCACTCAAAAAGTTTCTAACTTCGGTTCAAACGAATGCACGTTCAAACACAACTTTAGCTTCTTATCATTTTTCAACTTCAAACATAATATATCGAAACACAGTACCAGTGTAAAAAGATCACAGGCAGATTAAGGATATACCGGTATAGAAGATCCAGTGGACAGAGTGTATACAACATACATTTGCAGAAGTTCCTACAAAAATAAAAGGTCATAATTCCACAGCTTCAGGAGTCTAATCATTAAATCAATTGGAGTACAATCATTCTCCCACCCATCCCACCACACCCCCTACTTCAAAACAACAACATACCAAGTGTATTTCGACATGTGAAGTCTTCGGAGTGTAGAGTGTACACAGACTTTACCCTACCTCGTGGTGATAGAAAGGATGTTTTTGAAAAACCTTCAGCTCAAGTAACACATTACAAGGCAGTTTGAACAACAGACCAAGGAAATACAGAGCTAGAACAAGGCGTAGCAAATAATACATAACAAACAATAGATAAATAACAGGAGGAAGATCACAGAACTTGAGCTGGAAAAAGAAAGAGAAAGCAAAAATTATCAAGAACTCACAACCCAGTATGGCAAGGAGAGCACAGTTTGGCTGACATCAATCCAACGAACAGCATAGCCAAAAAAGGAAAGGCAAACACCAACAAGCAAAATAACCTAAGAAGGGAATTTGTTGCAAGCTTTGCCAGGCAGAATCCCAACATTCTCCCCAACATCATTTGCCACTCCAATAATAGTCAGCTGCCTGAGTGCAGAAAGAAAAACAACAACACGACGTTCTACAAGAAACATAACCTAAACTCAGTCGATTGGACAATCGCAACACGGCGTTCTAAAAATGTGAAGTTAAGCATCTCAGGAATAAGATAAAGAGTGGACATTAATAATCAGAGTATCTCCTAGTAGTCAACAAGAAACTAATCCAAAAATTCGAAGCATATTACAAATGATCACCAATGTCAACTGAGGGAGAAATCATGATACCAGGTTCAGTTAATATTTTGCAGGTGGGCTCGCATAAGTGAAGCTTAATACTATTTACAGAATGCTTTCCAAACTTACAACTGGAAGATTAGTATGAAACCAAGTTGCAAGTGACAACACATAATACACTCTACCAACTACATAATATACTCTACCAACTTGATGTGATGTACTAACCTGAGTAACAACTATTTCTTGGTAAGAAGCATCATTGCCTATTTCGTACCATCAACAAAGTTGTTCAAGTAGTATCATGTTAGGTCATTACATCCATCAGTAAGAATTCCCTAGACCATTCTATGACCACATGTGCATATCAAACATTAATGTAGATTTTGTTCGTGACATTGATCGGTTAGAAAAAGTTTGAGGTCGTAATATCAAGGTTTAAAATGTACTGAACAAACTTAAATACACATATAAAAGTGAAATCCTGGAGCTTAGTGCTCCAAGATATCATGCAAAACACGCTTTAAATTTTTATATCTCAAAATGAGATAGTTTGCAGGACAAACAAATATTAATCATATTATTGATTATAAACCAGACCTCATTTTGTGCGACTATACTGGGCATATTTTTGTTGTTTATTACAAATGAATAAACCTAATTCATCATGGATACCATTCAAGTCTAGAAGCCATGGAACTTGAAATCCTTCCTAGTTGTTTCTAGCAATTCAAAATTGGAACAACAACAAACAAAGTGATATATGAAAGGTTCAATAACAGCACCCCATCAGACACCAAACATATATAGAACCGATATTTACCTAAAATATAAATCATTTAGCAACAAGAAATAAATATGTTGATAAACAGATTTCAATTTCTTTGACTATAACTTATAAAGTCATATGCTATACCCATCATAATCTCGAAACTAGTACCAGTGTCAATGCTGGTTCAAAATGTTCATCGATTTACGAACATTGTTAGGGTCCAAATCCTACTGACATCTGTATTTATATTAATGCACTCTCCAATAATATACTTTGTATATACGAAAATATTTAACAGCTTTTGTACATACATAAATATGAAATATAGAAGAGCATTTCACATCTAAATTATTTAGAAATATGTTAATATCCTACCCCGTTCTAGCAGATTCAAATAACTGATGTTGTCTTCATGTAATACCATCTTTTAATAGTAGAACACAAAGTGCAAAGGGAGTTTAATCAAGTTTGACAATGGATTTCCCAACAAGTTGTTACCTGAAAAAATATCCTTTTAAAGCTGGACTATCCGAATATTGGATGCTTGTATCATCCCCACGGTTGGCCCACATTACAAATAGTTTTTAAAGTAAAAGAATAAACAGGTCAAGATAAAGAATTTTAATATCTATCCATCATAGAAACTTTAACATAGATATCAAAAAACTTCTCACAGAGTTTGAAGATTTATCAAGGTTGGGATATGAGCAAATAGTTTCCTCAGCATCAAAATCACCAAGCCTTCTCAGTTGGAATTCAAGAATTTTCCGACCTAGCATGCTCCGCAAACAAACATCATCAACTAGGGTAATTACGTGAGACAAATCCAAATTAAACAAAACTAGGGTAATTATGTGAGACAAATTCAAATCAAATAAAACTAGGATAATGACAAATCCAAATAAAGATAAAACCTAAAATCAAGAAAGTAAAGCTTACCTAGTAGATTCAAAGGGAGCTGGTGGAGCTGGGTCTGTTCAAAACACAAAACACGAACAAATTTAGCTAGAAGAATTGACGAATTTAGCTCCAACAAAATCAAATAGAGATTGAAAACACCTACCTGATAGATTCATAGAAAATGGCAAAAGAGATGGAGTTAATAGATCAACTAAATGCAAAGAGAGGAATTAACAGAGCAATGGCACAAAGAGAGGAGTTAACAAAAGTAGGTTGAAAATTTATGCCGCCCAAATATTTTGCCTGAATCATAGTGGGGGAATATAAAAATATGGAGGGAACTAAATTTTTTGGTATAAAATTTTACTAAAATGATTAGACCACACTTAAAAATTATGGTGTTAAAATTATAATAATACCACCATTAAAAGTATAGCCATATATATTAAAAGTCATTGCTAATTATTTTATATTTTAGCAATATTTATAAACCGTAGCCTATAATTTAAAAGCCAACACTTTTAAAATGTTGTCAATGTTTCTGTGGCCAAAAGCTTATTGCTATCACCACAATTTAAAAGTGTGGTCAAAACTATTTTTGACAACACTTTATAAGTGTTGCCTAGATTAAGTGTAGCCGTAGGCCTAAAATATTGTAGTGACCCTACTGTATTAAGGATAGCTTCACCATCTTCCTTTGGGAACAAATGCTTATAATTTTTGAGAAAACACTTGCAATTAAATTTTCATTAACCATTTCCAATTAACTAGTTTCATGATCCATATGTCCAATTTTTTAAAATGACTATCACCTCCATATGCACTAATGCTACCTATCAGAGTAGACAAATGAAACAAGTGTGCATCTGTAACAATCAAAATTAGTGTGGGAAATTCCTTCAATTCGTCCGACTTCACATCAAGTATATGTTTGTAGAATTTTTACATACATAAAGATCAAGTTTTTCATTCAGAGACCAATATACATAACCATCAATGCTAATTCCCAGACTGCACACACGTGAACTCTATTTAGGCAGTAGTTTGCTGCCAAGGAGACGTTGTTGTGATACTCGCGGGGGGGGGGGGGGGGGGGGGGTAGGTTAGAGTTTATTCTTTGTCCAAGAACCCCTACTCATAGAGTACACAACATAAAACAAGTTATAGATCAATACACAATTTTGTTATCATCGTCGGAAGAATCATAACATAACCCACAAGCATGTGGAAATGTGTATTCATGAGGTTTCATGTATGGGCACTTAAAAATGTGTTGTTGTCTAGATGATGCATTCAACCGAACAAATTTCCTATAAGCCTTAGGTTTGTCAATAGTGCCAACCCATTATTTGAGCCTAACAAATGTTTTCTTTGGAATACTATCAGAGGAAATGGTTGTTTTTCTCTAATAATTCTAATAAGACTGTCCACATATGTAAATTCGAACTCGCGAGTGCATCTCAGTAATATGAGTTTTTACATCCTACAGCTTTGGATTGATCACAATGAACTTTCGTGAATGTAATGTCTGAAATTATAGCATTCCACAATTTAAAAATTGTTAGGATCGAAATAATTAGATGTCATGCAGAGGAAGCTAGAAAAGAAAACCTCGAAAGACGCCACCTAAGAAGATAAATGAGAAATACACCAAAAGAGATTCAAGAATTTAATGTGGTTCGGTCAATCAACCTATATCCATAAAAGGAGATGAGCAATCCACTATATAAAAGAGATCACAAACTGTCAATAGAGATAACCTCATAAAATTCACTCAGAATAGAAAAAAAGTTCACACAAGTGATCCTGCAACACTTGTGCCTCACAAAATCTCCCCCCAGACGAAACCCTCAAATCCCTAGAACTACATTGTGGATGTTACCAAACTAGATTAAAGGGAGCCTCTATTTATAGAGTCTATAACCTTTTCCTACAAGAATAAATATTAGCCAAATATGAAGAATATGTTTTCCTTTTCCTAAAAGGGAAACCCAATTATGGTACCTTAAGGAAAACCCAATTATGATAAGAAAGTTAGGACAATCAGCAACAAGTCTCTCTCTTGGCTTGAATTTCTGATAAAATAAATTTTCTCCACCTTCATCCCCATTTCCGAATAAACTTTCCAAACCCAAAATTTCTAAAATCCTCACACTGCTCTTCTACATTTGGAATGAAATGGATCAAAATTCGTCACTGTGCTTTCCTGGAGTATTCTTCAATGGAACAGTAATAAAATATATAGCTAAGGCTAGCACTAACAGGGCTAATCCTCACATCGTGAGCCAAGAGTTCTTTGACTACACCAGGGCCAATCAATGGTATTACAACTAATACAAGTGTGGAGAGAAGAGATGTCCTAGCCATCGGCGTAGGTTTAAGCAACGAATTGCATCATTGGTGAAACTGTGGAGATGATACAGAACAAGTAGGATGTGAAATGTTGCCCATACGCAGACGCTTTAACTCTTTCCCATGAGACAAGTATTCATATCATTTCAAGATTGTGAAATTGCATAATTGACCAACAGGGCAAAAGTTAGAACTTAGATATGTTGCCCATTCTAACTCTTGCCTATAAAACAAATGTTTATAATAGTTTTAGACAATGAACTTGATTAATTAACTAGAAATTCCACCTTATAGACAAAAGTTAGAGCTTAGATATGTTACTCATAAGACAAACTGTCATGATATTTTTAGAGGATATACCTGCACAATTGACCAAAAAATTCAGACATTTTGAAAATGTTAAAACAGGAACGAAAAAATCATCAAGACCATACACTTTGGGACAAAAATTCAAAATCGAGTATTTGGGGAACAAAAAATTAAACAGGTCACTTTGAGGAGTACTAGGCATAATTTCCTCGAGTGAAAAAAAAAACCCAGCAATTTGGGACCAATTCGGGGCGAGCCAAACTAAAAGTGCTTGGAAGCATGTTGAACAATTATCGTAACATAGTGCAATCTTTGGGATATAAGAAAATTTATAATTATTAAAATTCTTTTTTAAAATAATTTTTGAAAATTTTGATAAATTTCTTATGTGATTTTGTTAAAGGAATTATGATTTTATTAAAATAATTAAAGTATTCGCGAAGAAATTCACAGAATATTACTGAGATTAAAGTTCTAATTTTGAAGTGATATAATTAAACATAGTAACTTTTAATTGAATACAGTCTTTAATAAAAATTATGATTCTGATTCTTAGAATATATGGGTATTTATTTAATATTGTATTGTTCAGTTTGGAAAAATGTCATTCAAATTGAATATAAAATTTTGTTTAATACAATATTTTTTCTTCATTACTTTCCAAGAAGTTTCACTAATTCAGCTACTATTATATAAGACTAAACTTGTAGTGATAACAATTATATTTTTCGCTTATAAAATAATTTTTATTTAAATTGATAAATCAAATAAATAAAACAAATAAACATTGTCCATATATTAAACCAGAACCAGAGCAATTAACCCGCCGCCATATTGTATTCACTAATTTAAAAAACATAGTGTGTTTGTAAATATGAAATTTCAAACACTTCATTAACTACTTATTATTTATTTAACATCATTTTTTATCCTCTTAGTACAAACAAGAAAAACTTACTAAATTTCCATTGTGGATTTACTTTTCTACCTTAAGGTAAGAGAATTAAATATTTTGCATGAATTCAGATGATAAAAATATATATTGCAGTAAACCCTAACAGAATGTCATTTGTTGTCATACCCCAAATCCCATTGGAGCGGACTGACACCCGTAGCCGAGGAGGCTCGGGAGAACCCGTTCATAACCTATACTTTCACATTTACATTACTTATGAAAATTAGAAATTTGGGCAGCACTTCACTGTAAATAGAAGAAATCAGTACCTATATCAGCCTAGCAGACACGCATAAATATATATATATGAACAGTAATTGGCCGTCAGAGCCATTACGTCTATCAACTAAACACTCCTATGGCTGTACAATATGTCTACAAAGGCTTCTACATAGATACACAACTGAGTTGGGGTCGGGACTAACTCCCGCCCACAAAAGACTTTTATACAAACACCAAAAGTACATATAGAGACGACTTGGGATGCCCCGAAACAACTGGAGCTCACCACTAACAACAGAATGTCCTGGCTTTTACTGCGGAGGTGTACGACCTGAAGTACCTGTTCCTGCAGGCATGAATGCAGGTCCCCCATGAGGGACATCAGTACGGAAATATGTACTGAGTATGTAAGGCAGTGAGTATCAAGATGAGATACAAAAGATCAACAGAACCCAGATACCAGTGAATAAACAGTATGAGTAGACCACACTTAAAAGAACTGATGGGATACATGCACATTATTTTCATATCATTACTTCCCGTAATCCTTATCAATACATAACATATGTCATACAATGACCAACTGATCAGTGGTACTAATACAATACATCAGGGACCACCCCTGGAATAGCATATATACATAATCTTTATAATACAATGGCCAACTGATCAGTGGTACTAATACAATACATCATATCATCAATTTAAAATACAGACATTCCATTTCTTAATTCAATTAATCTTTGAGATTGGTTACTTTGTGGTCACACTTTATGGAACTTGAAACCATGATACCTCAATAGGAAAAACATGTAAATAGGTAATCAATATCATGAAAATGAAGTAGAGAATCATGGATACCTCATTAAACCATTTCGGAGTCAACAATAGTATATGGACATTTTTTTGACTAGTCGGACATCTTAAAAGTGAAAACAAGTTCAATTGGTAGTGTCGAAGATCATATGATGTTATTATGTGTCATGTGTCATAGGACAACGTTGGAAGATTACTTGAGAGTGCCATGGGTCATTATTCATGCCAAAGATTAGATAGAGTATGTCTTACATACCTTGATATAACCACTTCAATACAAGTGACTTCCCGTACTCTTCGAACACTTATCTACAATAAGTCATTTGTGGCAAACTAGTATTAGCAACCAAACCTTACCATTTAGGTATTAAATTCACCAAATAATGTCTAGGAAGTAATACTTTAGCTCATCAATAAGAGTACTACATACATCCTCTTATACACTTATTACATTCACATATCATGCATTTTCATGAAATATCCCTCAACATCACTCTTAGCCTTTATTTCCCTTCTTAATCACCATCCAATACCAACATGATCACTAGGCATACATAACCACTAATATAATGATATATCACCACAATTCATCCTCCATAATCCAATGCAGCAACTTCCATAATTTACTACTAACAATTTATACACAACAATTCATAACTATGTTTCTAGTTATCTTCCAACATCAAGACAATACTCATAATCCTTTATCAATACTTATTCATGAATACGAATCAAGAATAAACAATAAACAATATTCATACCTTAACAATGAACTCTTGTATTTAGAATCCTCCTTACATAACCATGGGGTGCTTCTCGAAGCTTTCGAGATGGTGAACACAACTACGGAACCAATTCGAATTTTCTATGGTTGAATCACAAAATATTTTAAGTTGAAATTATGTTAGGGTTTCACCTTCTCTTATAATTGGATGATATATGATATATATGAGGCTAAGTGCAGGTTTATAAAGACCAATTTTCGTCCAAGAGGTAGTAGAGAATGACCATTTTGCCCAAAAAATTTAAATAAATCCGAATCTGTCCCCAGTGGACAGTTTTGACAGGCTAAAGTAAATCGATCATAACTCTTTGCTCCGTTATCGTATTTGGGTGAAACCAATTGCATTGGAAATATAATTCAAACGGCTTTCATTTTCATATAAAGTATGCCACCCATTTCTTCCTTTACAAGGAGTTATGGGCGTTTAAAGTTGACCCAAAAATCTGTTCCACAATTCTGTTTTTTTTGATAGGCTGTAGTAAAACGGGTATAGCTCCTTACTCAGACATTGGATTTGGATGAAACCAATTTCATCAGAAATTAGACTCTCGGAGATTTTCGTCGATATATATCAGCTCACACAGTTCTTTTTGTACAAGGAGTTATGATCGTCTAAAGTTGGATTGCCTAGCTGCAGTAATTTTCCTGCAGAATTACTGTTCACAGGCTTCCCCGCCACCGTTTTGAAATTTCGAATGTGCTCGCTTATATGAAATACTCCTCTGTTTTGGGCAAACTTTATATCGTTGGAAAGATTATTCCAATACCTACACATACAATTACTGACGGGATACTTCCGAACACCATAAACTTAATTTAACCCATACGCAAGTCTTTAGGACTCTATATAATCGCGATAAGTGTACGAAAAAATTTACGGGGTGTTACATTTGTTCTTGCACCATCAAACTTGACCTCAACTCATTTTCTTTATCGCTCTTCAATAATAATGTCAAAAATGAAATCACAAAAGACAATCGAGGAAAGCCGTTCTTAAGAGGATACACTTGTTCTTCCATCAGATATCATTTTCAACATCCTCATAAAGGTAAGCACAACATCTTTGATACACTTTAAAGAGTGTTTCAAAATCAGGGAATGCTATGATTTCGATATTACTTTCACGAAAGCCCACTGTGATCGATCCAAAGAGATAGGATGTGACAAGGGAGTGTTACAAAAAAATACGAGTGAGTTTGAATTTTTATATTAAAACAACCTCAATGATAATTCCCGCTCAAAGAATTCATAGGTGCTCAAATCATGTGCTCATATGATGGCTTAGTATTACAGAAAAAACCTAAGGCTTATAAGAAGTTCGTTTTGTGGAATCTAGCATCCTGACACCACCTCATTCTTGAGTGTCCATATATGAAACCTAAAGAATACACATTTTCTTATGCTTATGGCTTAACAGTGATAGAATCATAACGCATACCATAAGCACAAGAAAATATGTGTTCATGAGGTTTCATATATGGACACTCCAGAATTTAGTATTGTCCAGATTATGAAGTTCACAAAACAAATTTCTTGTAAGCCTTAGGTTTCTTCAATATTACCAAACCATTATATGAGCATAAGACATGACCACCTAGGAATTCTTTAAGAGGAAATTATTGTTTATCTACGATAACTTTATTAAAATTGTTTAAATGTATAAATTCGAATTCACCAATATTTTTTGTAACAAAATTTTTTCACTCCCTAACGCTTTGGATTCATCACAATAAGCTTTTGTAAATATAACCTCGAAAATCATATCAATTCATGATTAAAGTGTAACAAAGATATAGCATTTACTTTATAAGGATAGTGAAAATGATATCATCAGGAAGACCAGATCTATCATCTTTGATACGGTTCCCCTTATTATCTTTTGTAATTTTGCTTTTGACATCATAATTGAAGAGCAATATAAAGAGTGGCTCGGGATCAAATACTGGGGTGCAAGAACAAATATTATTCTTTTTTTTGGTAACATTGTAAATCATTACCATAGTCAAACAAAAAGTCATCAGTTGTACATCCTAAGAGCCCTTTAGTCATCCATGCCTCTACAAGGCAGATGAACTAAAGCCTCATTCCAAAACTATTACATGTGTAACCATAAAACTATTACATGTGTAACCGTGACATTAATCCCCTGCATCTACCCAATCTCTTGGATATATAAGAGATCTCTAATCAATGAACTAGCTCCTGTTTTATCTGTGCTATAGCTGTCTCAGTATGCACAGTTTTTCTTCTAAATATTTTCAATTACGCGCCCTCCAAGTGTGATAAACCAATGCACTCCATATAGCAGCAACAACCTCCTGTTGAATGGATGGCCAATGTTTCCCTCTAATTCGCGCTAAAATCTGATTCACATTGCCTCTCTGAAGCGCAATGCCCATCGAAGCCAATAAGGAATTTCGCACTGTATTGAACCAGGTGCATTCCACAAATAAATGTTGTGCAGTCTCCTCCACATTTGAGTTGCATAAACAACAATTTGGATTATGAACATGTATTTTCAACTTCACTAGCCTCCCCTTAGTCAGTAACCTGTCATTCTATTAGGGTTTATTGTAACATATATATGTATCATTGGTCATTGGCAATATATTTATGAATGGTCAACATAATTACACTCTTACCTTAATGTAGAATAGTAAGTCCATAAATTTTGTTGCGAGTACTTTATTTATATACGGTTCTCATGTTGTATTCAACGAAATTTTACCGCGAGTACTTTTTTTATTATAATTAATTTATAACTACCTTTAACCAAATAACATAAGAAATTTAGGGAAATTTTATTTTAATAAATAGAATATAAGAGAATTTTAACTAGCTAAAGTTAATAATTAGTAGAATACTATCTCACACTTTTAATTTCTATTTTGAAAAATAGAATTCTAAACTTATCCCACAAATGAACGTCTAGAAAGTTGGGACTCATGAGCTCTCCTATGTGATCTGCACACATAATGTTAGATCGAGGCATGTTCAATACTCATTCAAAGGAAAAGTACTATAAATTTCCTTATGTCCAGAAGGCTGCTCTATGTTGGACGATAACTGTCCAATATGCGTCAATGTATTTTTAGTGTGACTCACCCCAAATTGGCTCCAAAATGTCTAAATAACTTTATTTTAATTTCCCACTCTATATCCCACATGTAAATTAGAGACTGATTAAATTCAAATTCAAGCAGAGAAGCCCCACATTGGGGAGATGAGGGAGATTTCGACAAATGTCATAGATTTGAGAAGACACTTCTGATATCGACAAAGCAATGACAAATCTATCAAATTCAATATATGCATTGATGTTTAGTCCTTGGAAAAGATGATCGTTATTACTATTGGTGAAACCAAAGATGCAGTTGGGTGGTTTGAGTATGGTCGTGGGGGTGCTTGTGTCGATGTAGAGGGTAACATTTTTAAGGTGTTGCTACAGTAATTATTGCGACAGTAAGGGTGGATCACTACATAACAAATGCGGAGCATGGTGAAATGATCAATGAGGCTAGAATCGGAAGGAATTGATTGTTGTTGTTGCATTTCTTGAACACTCGTTTCTTTTTGCAGTTTCTGTCGAAAATTTTGCTAAAGTAATTTTGGAAGAAATTCAGCACGAGAGTATTAAGGTGCATACAGATAATCATAGATGACTTTATTTTCTTTTAGCTTATTCTACTTTTTTTGGGTTATGCATTTAGTGTTTTTTTCTTATTTTCTTTGTTTTTGTTGATTTAGAGTTTAATTAAACTTTGGATGTTTTTTAATTATTTCAACAGCGGATGTATTGGTTGTCTTGTTTCCTATATTAGCTAGCAATGTGGTATCCCATTTTGTTGTGTGCTTTTATATTATTTTTTTTGTTATACTGTTATAGTCGGGGGTCTATCGAAAACAACCACTCTACTTCATCTGAGATAGTGGTATGGACTGCATACACATTGCCGTCCCCAGACCCCACTTTATCGGAATACACCGGGTAAGTTGTTGTTGTATAACAAATAATTGTAAAAAATCATCCCTTTTAACCTACAGGGTCATCACTCTTGTGTAGATTAGTCTTGCTCTCTTTTGTAATTAATAAAGACTTTAGGCTAACGTAAGGGTTTTTCGAGGCCAAAACGATACGAAAGAGCCAAACAAACAAACCACCTCTTGGACATATTGTTCTTTCAAGGTTCATGTATTGGATCTGCCGCATCCTACTTGTTCTCTATCATCTACCCAGTTTCACCAATGATGCAATTCAGTTGCTTAAACTACATTGATGGCAAGGACTTCACTTTTCTCCACACTTGTAACACAACTGGTTGGTCCTTCTGTACTCAACAACTTCTTAGCTCATCCTATGAGGATTAGCCTGCAAGTTCTGTCCTTAGTTGTATATGGTATTACTGTTCCATTTACTTTAGGAGTGAATGGGCGGGTAATAGGCTTAACATCCCTAGCACTCCTCTTCCCCATTTTCTCCACAGCCCCTAAGGCCTTTTGCTGCATTCCGGCAATTTTAATAGCATCCTTCAAGGTTTGAGGATTGAATCTCATAAACATTGTCATTTAGATCAAAGCTATTATACCTAAGACCTACTGGGATCTCACTCATACAGAGGACAAGTAATGGATCGACAAAGGAGCAAAATATATGTCATATTTAGTTTGACAAGTTATAGTTCACTTGTGATACGTGTTAGCTTTACATCTTATAGTCTAATTTGTTTTCGAGATTGTAGAGTCAAGTTAGGATATTATATATAAGAGTCTTAATTCAATCATTAGTCTTTATTTTTTTCCTTTAGTGTGATGACATTATTTGTTTGCAAACATTAATAAAACTGGATAATAGGTATATCGCGTAGTAGATTTACATTAATTAGTCAAGTGTCGTTCTTTTAATCCTCCTAGCTAGAAATAAAATGAATTCATACAAGAGTATCAAATGTTAGTCACAGATAAATCAAAACCAAACATAACTTACAACAAAATCCATCCTTCGTCAGAGACAAGGAAATATAGGAATGAGGCATTTCCCATTCCCTCCTTCAAGCTATGAGCATGGACTTGGCCCTCAATATCACCAGTCTGCACGTATAATAGTAAAAGAACAATGTTAAGACTAGTGTTTTTCGAAGACTTCATTTGGATAACTAGTATATATATATATATATATATATATATATATATACCTTATGATTTGGGATTTCCAAGATTGTGCGAAAGGATGAATTTTTTCAGCTTGTCATCAAAAGGAAGCAAATTCATTCAATATTGAGAGTGAATTTTTCTCTACTACAATTGTTGTTCTTGATTTTCCATATTCATTTATGTATTTGATGTGTTGTTTTGTTAGTTTGTATGTTTCTTCAAACTCTTTCTTCACTTTTTCAACTTCTTGTCTTCCTCCACCACTGGGTCCATTGGTTCCTTCAAATTTTGTGAGTTTTAGCATAGAAAGCTTCACTAGGTATTTTTGGATATGAGTTTTAGGGTTTACTGTGGGCTAAACCTACTGTCAAGCTAGTCCAATTCTAATTTGATAAGATTAAGCTAAAAAGTTTTAAGCCCATTTAAGGACGTTTTAGCCTGGTTCGTATAAGCTCACAGGTCTATGAGACTTGAGTAGTGGATTGGACTGGTTTGTGGATCAAATAAAAAGCAATTAAAAATAAAAATAAAATAAATTACTAAAAATATCAAGATTACAGGAGAACCCTAACTCGAAGTCCACTAAAACCATCATTTAATAATATTACAAAGTCCAAAAATTTAAATATTATAAATAATCAAAATGCAAAATCCTAAAAATTTTAAAGAATCACTGTTTAATAATTACTTGTTTTTACTCTTGATAGTCGACAACCATCACCTTATGTTTAAACTATAGTAATTTTTTAAAAGTCAGCTCACACGTCGCAGACCAAAACCCACAAAATGATGGGTTGGTCTTGCTATTTTCTGGTCCATAATCCTAATGGATCAGTCCTTCGTCAAATTCCAAAGCTCGGATGGACTAGCCCAGCTCGGATTGTCCATTCTAATATGAAGTCATCTTTGTTAGTAACCATTTTACTCGTTAATGTAGGAACTTCCAACTCAAATACAAATTTAGTTGTACTTTAATATGACTATAGAATATCAAGTAGTTTTCATTTCCCATTTCATGGAGAACCATTTTCGCTCCCCCCTCTAAAGGTATTTTAATGATAAGTTTTATAGGAACTGGACAACCGTACTTGATCAAATACCTAGTGGCAAACTCATATGTTCCTCCCATTAGAATATTTCTAAACAAGTTCCTGGATAACAAGTCTAAACATTTTCTTCTTAATGAGATTGATATTGATGATACCGATGATACTGGAAATCAAAAAAATATTTAGCTAGTTTGGGGCCAATTTTAGGTGAGCCGCACTAAAAATGCATTGAAGCATACTTACATCATATTAATTTTCTCTTTCTTTCTCCTATTCATGGACTTATATTCTACATTAATTACGGAAAAATTTTATGTTATATATGTGGATCATATATAAGTATCTTATATGCTGACAAATATTAGAAATAGTTCTTACACTAATCCTAATAGAATGTTCATGTTGCACTTCATGCTGTAGAACTTAACCCTAATCAACTCTCTGAATTGATCTTCGACTGATTTCAAAGGAAAAACAACAGAAGCCAATCGAGGGGAGCTGTATAAAAAAGTATACATCTTCTTTCATATTATATCTTTTTAGCATCCTTATACAGGTATACGCTACATCTCTGTTGTGTTTTAAATCTATTTTTGTTAGAGTTGTGACTCGAATTATGTTGAGCCGACCCTGAAATTTCCGCGGTATGGACCTTTATATTTTTGGGCCTAGGACTTATTTGTATGCATGTATTATATAAGTACAATTAGTAGGTCTATTTTGATTATTCAGAAAATTCAGTCTTCTACACATTGTACTCTTTCTCCATTATAGTTAAATCTCCTCTGCCTCTGCCCGTTTTTTTTTTCGTTAGGGTTATCACGTAAATCTTATGTGTTAATCTTGATTTTTACTTTTCACTTGTGGTTTGTTTATTCTGTCTGAATCATAACAAACTGGTATCAGAGTATGTTCGATTATTTTCTCAGGGATGGCAACCATGAAGTATGATATTCCACTGTTGGATCGCAACACCAAATTTTTATTATGGAAGGTTAAGATGTGGGATATGCTCACACAAATGAATTTTGAAGATGCTTTATTAGGGTTTTAGAAGATGGCTTCATTGTGGATGGACGAGGACAAATGATGTAAGGATCAGAAGGCTCTATCTCTGATCCACTTTCATTTATCCAATCAGATTCTGCAGGTGTTTTGAAGGAGACCACAACGGATGCGTTGTGGTTGAAATTGGAATCTTTATTCATGACAAAGATCCTAGCAAGTTAGTTGCTTCTCAAACAACAACTTTATTCCCATCGTATGTCCAAGGGTGTGTCTTTGAAAGATCATCTATTTGTCTTTAAAGAAATTGTCTTCGATTTAGAGACTCTGGAGGTTAAGTACGATGAGGTCGATCTAGGGTTGTTTTTATTATGTTCGTTACCTGCATCATACACGACCTTCAGGGATACAATTTTATATAGTCATGATACCTTGACGATTGATGAAGTCTATGATACATTGTTCTCTAAGAAGAAGATGAAACATCTTGCGAATAGGTTAGAGACTCAAGGATATAGTCTCATTGTTCGAGGAGGATGGACTCGAATAGAGAGAAAAGAGAAGCTCCAAAACCAAAGGGAAACCAACCAGAGAAGTCCAGTAAAGCCAGCTTTGTTGAAGATAGTGGTAGTGATGAAGAACTCTTGGTAGTTTTTTATGGTAACTCCAAACTCTGTGAGGATTGGACTCTTCATTCAGCTTGCACATTTTATATGGTGCTTTGTTGATAGAAAATAACACATATTGTAAGATAGCTAGTATTGGAACAATCAGCATCAAGATGTTTGATGGGTTTGTGATGACACTTGGTGATGTGCAGTATGTACCAAACCTGAAGAGAAATCTTATTTCCTTGAGTACCCTTAATTCAAACGGTTATAGATACACTAGTGAAGGTGGAGTCCTGAAGGTTACTAAAGGTGCTCTTGTTGTGATGAAGGAATAGAGAAATTCTAGAAATTTGTATGTCCTACAAGGCTCTACTATTACAGGTGATACAATTGTGTTTACCTCCTCTCTATCAGAAAGTGACATTGAGAAACTTAGGCATATGCGTCTGGGGTATATGAGTGATAAAGGGATGGCTGAACTAAGCAGGAGAGGACTTCTTGATGGGCAGAGTATTACCAAATTGGAGTTTTGTGAGCAATGCATATTTGGAAAGCAGAAGAGAGTCAGATTTACTAAAGGCATCCACTCAACTAAGGGCACACTTGATTACATTCATTCTGATCTCTGGGGTCTTGATAGAGTAAATTCTAGAAGAGATGCTAATTACTTGTTGACTATTATTGATTACTATTTCAGAAAAGTGTGGGTGTTCTGAAGCAAAATAAATATATGCTTTTTACTTTCTAGGAGTGGAAAATTATGATTGAAAAGCAAACAGGAAAGTAGGTAAAACGCCTTCGGACTGATAATGGTCTAGAATTCTGTCCTAATAAATTTAATGCTTTGTGCAAGTCAGAAGGAATTATGAGGCACTTGATAGTTCGTTATACTCCACAACAGAATGGTGTGGCTGAATTAATGAATAGGACTATAATGGAGAAGGTCCGTTGTATGCTCTCTAATGTTGGTTTACCCAAGTCTTTTTGGGCTGAAGCTACTTCCATAACTTGTCTTCTTATTAACTGCTCTCCCTTAGTCGTGATTGATAAAAAGACTCCACAAGTTGTGTGTTCTGGTACTCCTACTAGTTATTCTGATTTGAGGATATTTGGATGTCCTGCGTATGTTAATGTTGATAATGGAAAGTTGGAACCTAGATCTATCAAGTGCTTATTTATGGGTTATAATCATGGTGTTAAAGGTTATAAGCTTTGGTCTATAGAAAGCAGAAAGGTTATAATTAGCAAGGATGTTGTGTTTGATGAAACTTCCATGCTTTGGGATCCCTATAAATCTAGTGTTTTGCCTCCAGATAAGCTTAGTGACATGAATCGGCAAAAGTCATTTACCCATGTTGAATTGCAAATTAGAGAAGATTCTACATCAGTGCCTACTTCTCAGTCTAGCCCAAAGATACAGAGTGGTACAACTTCTTCTTCACCAGCAGTGACGCCACAATATTCTATTGCTAAAGACTGGCCTAGAAAAATATTAGACCTCTTCAGAAATATGCTAAAGATGATTTAGTTGCTTATGTATAGAGTAGGAGAAGGTATTTATTCCGGTGAAGAACCTTCTTCTTACTCAGAGGCAGTTAGTTGTAATGATTTCGGTCGATGGATGATTGCTATGCAGGAGGAGATGGAATCACTTCATAAGAATGGCACATGGGATTTGGTAAGATTGCCTAAAGATAAGAAAGTTGTCTGTTGAAAGTGGGTATTCAAAAAGAAAGAATGAACATCGGGAGTTGAAGATGCTAGGTACAAAGCAAGACTAGTTGCTAAAGGTTACAGTCAGGTTACAGTCAGGTTCCAGGTGCTAACTTCACAAATGTGTTTTCTCCAGTTGTAAAACATAGTTCGATTTGAGCCTTGCTTAGTTTTGTAGCCATGCATGATCTTGAGCTTGAGCAGTTGGATGTCAAAACTGCATTCTTACATGAAGAACTTGGGAAGGATATCTATGTGCAGCAACCAGAGGGTTTTGTAGTCTCAGGAAAGGAAGACTATGTATGCTTGCTGAAAAAGGTCTCTTTATGGCTTAAAACACTCTCCCAGGCAGTGGTATAAGAGGTTTGACTCCTTTATGACCTCTCATATATTTCGGAGAAGTAGTTATGATAGTTGAATCTACTTCACGGAGATAAGAGATGGTTTATTCATTTATATTCTTGTCACAACCCAAACTAGGGCCTGCCCATGACGTACATCCCGAACCAAGAAGGCTCGGACGTCCTACTCTATCTGGTAGCCATGCACAACATTCATATAATAAGATAAGATGCAGAAATATAATCTTATAGGGAAACATGGTCATACTCTGAATTCAATTTAACAATAAGGAATGAAATTCAAAATCAACTAAACAATATCTAGAACAATCTACGAAATCTCTACTACATGATCAAATGACAACTGTCTAAAAACTGGGACAAGTCCCCTAATAGACCAAAATAAAAGAAATAACATAATCTAATATAATAGGCCTTCTGGAAAAAAGAAGTCTCACCACTTCACTGATCACTTCTCTCTGGATACTCTACTACTTAGCCAGACCCCTAGATTGAGCCTCCGAACTTAAGAGGTGGGGGGGTCAATACAGATGTACTGGTATGCAAAGAAAATCCAAAATAATAATTTATATTCAAGAAATAGAGGTTGGGAAGATCTCAAAATAATTCATCAAAGATTGGGAGCAAAAAAAGAGACTAAGTCCCTTTGAAACTTAAAGAAATTTTCGAGTTTTACTCTATAAGCATGCTACTAGAAGCTAATACATATACAATTTTTGTGGGGTGCTACATTATCCCCACTTTGGGACCATTCGTCCCCTAATGATGGTGCAAAACACAGATAAGCATGATTTCAAGCACACTAAGGCCATAAATGAATAAGATAAAGATTGTACTTTCTATTTCGTCATTCACCCAAATAATTCTGTGTATCTATCTCTCATGTCATCTTCTGATTCTGAAGTTGCTTCTTCAACTTTCTGATTTTTCCACAACACTTGAACCGAAGTTATCTCCTTGCTCCTCAATTTCCTAACTTGGCGATCAAAGATTGATACAAGTTCTTTTTCATAAGACAAGGAGTCTGTCACTTTGATCTTTTCTACAGGCAACACTAATGAATGGTCTCCAATATATTTCTTCAACATGGATATGTGAAATACCGAATGAACAGAACCCAGATTTGCAGGAAACTCTAACTCGTATACAACCCCACCTATTTTTTTCAAAATCTGATATGGCCCTATATAGTGAGAACTCAGCTTACCTTTCTTCCCAAATCGCATGACTCCCTTCATAGGGGAGACTTTTTGAAATACCTAATCACCAAACACAAATTCCAAATCCCTCCTTCTAACATCGGCATAGGACTTCTATCGACTCTGAGCTGTCTTAAGCCGTTCTCTAATAATTTTCACATCCTCCATTACCTGATGAACATTATGAGGACCAAATAATAATTTCTCACCCACTTCATACCACCCTATTGGTGACCAATATCTTCTCTCATGCAATGCTTTAAAAGGAGCCATCTTAATACTGGCATGGTAGCTATTATTGTAAGAAAACTCTATCAATGGCAAATGATCTACCCATCCACCTTTGAAGTAAATTACACAAGCCCTTAACATATCCTCAAGGGTATGAATGGTGCACTCAGCTTGTCCATTAGTCTGAGAGTGAAATATAGTACTTAGGTTCACTTGGGTACCTAAACCACTCTGAAAAGATTTCCAAAACTGTAAATAGAATTGCGTACCTCGGTCAAATTGGATACGGGTGATCAATGAAAATGGATTATCTCCTCAATGTATAACTTGGCATAATCATCTCCCAAATAGTTGGTCCTCACAAGCAAAGAATAAGCTGACTTGGTCATCCGATCAATAATTAACCAATTAGAATCATACTAATTTCGGGATCTCGAAAGTTCCTTGATGAAGTCCATATTGATCATATCCCAATTCCATAATGGAAAAGCTATCTCTTGGGAAGCACCACCTTGCCTTAAATGTTCAACCTTAACTTGCTGGCAATTCAAACACTTTTGAGGCGGTGGTGGTGCGGAAGAATCATCCTGTGACTTGGCTCCTCCAACATTACCTCTAGTAGAATGGCAATCTCTTTGTGACCCACTTGGCCACAGGAATAACAATTTTTCCTATCGAAGTAACACTTCCCAAGATGATTCTTGGTGCAGATATTACAATGGGTAAAAGATCTGGCGGACTACGTCACGCTACCCTGTGAATGGTTTCCTGCATCCTTCCTCCACTATTTGCCTAAGGATAAAAGGGTCATTGATAACGTAGAGTCCTGGGATTGGTGGCGTTGGCTGCAGACTAAGCATGACCCCAATTCTTTCTTTTCTACCACTTGTTACCCCAATTTCTACTCTACGACTAACTATGGCTCTGTTCTGCTGTTTTGGCACTCTTTACCTATCTGTCTTTCTCCCTAGATTCAGCGAATTTATTTTTCATCTTCTCAACTTGCTGCATGTGGACTGAAAGTCTGGTAAAGTCCATGTCCCAGTTCAGCATTGCTCCCTGACATTCAAGTACTAAGTCATCTGAAAGGCCGGATACAAATTTCTTCATTCGAGATCTCATATTACCAGTCATCTATGGAGCATAACGGTCTAGTAGATTAAACTTCAGAGTGTACTCCTAGACACTCATTTTTCCCTGCTTTAGATTCATAAACTCCTCAGCTTTGGCTTTCCTTAATTCTAGAGGAAAGAACCGATCAAGGAACGCTTCCATGAACTCGCCCCAAACTGTGGGCTCAGCGCTCTCACCCTTCGCATCCTCCCACTCATTATACCACTAATTTGCAACTTCTTTAAGTTGATAAGCTGCTAATTCCACACCTTTCACCTCATCTACATGCATAACTTTAAAAATCTTCTCCATTTCATCCACAAACTCCTGTAGATCCTCCTCTACCTTGGTGCCAGAAAACTTGGGTGGGTTTATTCTCATGAACTAACCCACCCTAGTAGCCTCAAATTTAGCAGATGCGGACCCAATATCTTTTGACCATTAAGTCTGTGTGGCCACCAACTGCACAAGAATATGAATAGACTATCTGAATTTTGCATTAGATGCCTCTCTCTCGAGGTTAGGTGCAGTTAGTCCCCATTCGGGGAGCTCTGGGTGCCCTGGGTGAGCTGGTCTGAGTAGTTGGGATTCCCAGAGTAACGTATATGCCTAAGTTTCGCAATGTCATTTTTTGACAGATATGAGGTAGAAATAGTTGCATCACTTATAATAGTGGATCCTTGAAGGAAATTCAAATTTGTAGACTTGCTCTATTCCTTCATCACAACGAGAGCGCTTTTAGTAACCTTTAGGAATCCACCTTCAGCAGTGTATCTATAATCGTTCGAATCAAGGGTACTCAAGGAAATAATATTTGTCTTCAGGTCTGGGACATACCGCACATTACCAAGTGTGCTCACAACCCCATCAAACATCTTGATCCTAATTGTTCCAATACCAGATATCTTACAAGGTGTGTTATTTTCCATCAACAAAACACTATATGAAACGTGCAAACGGAATTAAGAGTCCAATCCTCACAGGGTTTGGAGTTACCACAAAAAACTACCAAGAGTTCTTCATCACTACCACCATCTTCAACAAAACTGGCTTCACTGGACTTCTCCGGTTGGTTTCCCTTTGGTTTTGGAGCTTCTCTTTTCTCTCTATTCTGTAACTTCCAACACTCATATTTGATAAGACACTTCTTCTTGCAGTAATTACTAATTTTATTTTTGTTTTTGGATTTTGACCTATTCTTGTTATCACCCCCAGAATTCCTCTCACGAGTTCTTCCTCCTTGAACAATAAGACGATCTCCTTGAGTCTCCGACCTATTCGCAAGATGTTTCATCTTCTTCTTAGAGAATAATGCATCATAGACTTCATCAATCATCAAGGTATCATGACTATATAAAATCGTATCCCTGAAGGTCGTGTATGATGTAGGTAGCTAACACAATAAAAACAACCCTACATTGTCCTCATTGTACTTAACCTCTAGATTCCCTAAATCAGAGACGATTTCTTTAAAGCCAAATAGATAATCTTTCAAAGACGAACCCTCAAACATATGATGGGAATAAAGTTGTTATTTGAGATTTAACTTTCTTATTACGCTCTTTGTCATGCATAAAGATTCTAGTTTCAACCACAACGCAGTAGTTGTGGTCTCCTTCAAAACACCTGTAAAATCTGTTTGGATAAATGAAAGTGGATTTGAGATACAGCCTTTCGATCCTTACGTCGTTTGTCATTGTCCTTCCACTATGAAGGAATCTTCTAAAACACTAATAAAGCATCTTCCAAATTCATCTGAGCGAGCATATCCCGTATCTTAACCTTCCACAATAAAAATCTAGTGTTGCGATCCAACAGCGGAATATCATACTTCATTGTTTCCATCCCCGAAAAAATAATTGAACATGCTCTAATACCAGTTTCTTATGATTAGGATAGAATAAGAAAACCATAAGTGAAAAGAAAAAATCAAGAATAACACATAAGATTTACGTGAAAACCCTAACAGAACAAACAACAGGCAGAGGCAGAGGAGATTTCACTATAATGGAGAAAGAGTACAATGTGGAGAAGACTGACTTTTCTAAATAATCAAAATAGACCCACTAATTGCACTTATATAATAAATGCATACAAAAAAGTCCTTGGCCCAAAAATATTAACGTCCATACCACAGGACTTTCAGGGCCGGCTCAAGATAATTCGAGTCACAACTGTAACAAAAATGGATTTAAAACACAACAAAGATGTAGCGTATACCTGTATAAGGATGCTAAAAAGATATCATATGAAAGAAGATGTATCCTTTTTGATACGACTCCCCTCTATTGTCTTCTATTGTTTTGCCTTTGACATCCCTCGAAGATTAATTCAGAGAGTGGGTTGGGGTTAAGTTCTATGGAATGAAGTGCAACATGAACATTCTATTAGGATTAGTGTAAGAACTATTTCTAATATTTGTCAGCATATAAGATACTTATATATGATCCACATATATAACATAAACTTTTTCCGTAATTAATGTTGAAAGTAAGTCCATGAATAGGTGAAAGAAAAAGAAAATTCAAATAATGTCAGTATGCTTCAATGCATTTTTTGTGCGGCTCACCTAAAATTGGCCCCAAACTAGCTAAATATTTTTTTGATTTCCAGTATCGTCGGTATAATCCATTTCAATCTCATTAAGAAAAAATGTTTAGACTTTTTATCCAGGAACTTGTTTAGAAATATTCTAATGAGACGAACATATGCGTTTTCCACTAGGTATTTGACCAAGTAGGGTTTTTCAGTTCCTATAAAACTTATCATTAAAATACCTTTAGAGGGGGGAGCGAAAATGGTTTTCCATGAAATGGGAAATGAAAACTACTTGATATTCTATAGTCATATTAAAGTCCAACTAAATTTGTATTTGACTTGGAAGTTCCTACATTAATGAGTAAAATGGTTACTAACAAAGATGACTTCATATTAGAGTTGTCAATCCGAGCTGGGCTAGTCCATCCGAGCTTTGGAATTTGATGAAGGACTGATCCGTTAAGATTATGGGCCAGAAAATAGGAAGCCCAACCCATCATTTTGTGGGTTTTGGGATGCGACGTGTGAGCTGACTTATTAAAATATTACTATAATTTAAAAATAAGGTGATGGTTGTCGACTATCGAGAGTAAAAGCAAGTAAATATTAAACAGTGATTCTTTAAAAAATTTAGGATTTTGCATTTTGATTATTTACAATATTTAAATTTTAATATATAAATTTTTGGACTTTGTAATATTATTAAATGATGGTTTAAGAGGACTTCGAGTTAGGGTTCTCCTATAATCTTGATATTTTTAGTAATTTATTTTATTTTTATTTTTAATTACTTTTTATTTTACCCACAAACCAGTCCAATCCACTACTCAAGCCTCATAGACTTGTGGGCTTATACGAACCATGCTAAAAAGTCCTTAAATGGGCTTAAAACTTTTTAGCTTAATCTTATCAAATTCGAGGTTGAATTGGTCTAGCTTGACAGTAGGTTTAGCCCACAGTAAACCCTAAAACTCATATCCAAAAATATCTAGTGAAGTTTTCTATGCGAAAACTCACAAAATTTGAAGGAACCCATGGACCAAGTGGTGGAGGAAGACAAGAAGTTGAAAAAGTGAAGAAAGAGTTTGAAGAAACATACAAACTAACCCAACAACACATCAAATACATAAATGAATATGGAAAATCAAGAACAACAATTGCAGAAGAGAAAAATTCACTCTCAATATTGAATGAATTTGCTTCCTTTTGATGACAAGCTGAAAAAATTCAGCCTTTCGCACAATCTTGGAAATCCCAAATCCATAAGGTATATATATACTAGTTATCCAAATGAAGTCTTGGAAAAACACTAGTTTTAACATTGTACTTTTACTATTATACGTACTGACTGGTGATCTTGAGGGCCAAGTCCATGCTCATAGCTTGAAGGAGGGAATGGGAAATGCCTCATTCCTAAATTTCCTTGTCTCTGGCAAAGGATGGATTCTGTTGTAAGTTATGTTTGGTTTGGATTTATCTGTGACTAACATTTGATACTCTTGTATGAATTCATTTTATTTCTAGCTAGGAGGATTAAAAGCACGACCCTTGACTAATTAATGTAAATATACTATTCGAGATACCTATCATCTAGTTTTATAAATGTTTGCGATCAAATAATGTCATCACACTAAAGGAAAAAAATAAAGACTAATGATTGAATTAAGACTCTTATATATAATATTCTAACTTGACTCTACAATCTCGAAAACAAATTAGACTTTAAGATCTAAAGCTAACATGTATTGAAATATATCTTGTCAAACTAAAATATGACATATATTTTTCTCCTTTGTTAATCCATTACTTGTCCTCTTTATGAGTGAGATCCCAGTAGGTCTTAGGTATAATAGCTTTGATCTAAATGACAATGTTTATGAGATTCAATCATCAAACCTTGAAGGCTGCTATTAAAATTGCCGGAATGCAGCAAAAGGTCTTAGGGGCTCTGGAGAAAATGGAGAAGAGGAGTTCTAGGGATGCTAAGCCTATTACCAGCCCATTCAGTCTTAAAGTCAATGGAACGGTAATACCACATACAACTAAGGCCAGAACTTGCATGCTAATCCTCATAGGATGAGCTAAGAGGTCGTTGAGTACAGAAGGACCAACCAGTTGTGTTACAAGTGTGGAGAAAAGTGAAGTCCTTGCCATCAGTGTAGTTTAAGTAATTGAATTGCATCATTGGTGAAACTGGGTAGATGATAGAGAACATGTAGGATGCGACAGATCCAATACATAAACCTTGAAATAATAAGATGTACAATAGGTGGATTGTTTGAGGGCCTTAGCTTGTCTTTTCAATTATCATTGGGGAGTCTTGATTTCAAGCAAAGCTATGGTCTAATATATAATGAAGTGTGTGAAAATCTATAGAAACAAGGATCCAACAATATTTGAAAATCTATATCTTTGGCTCTTTGCTATCGTTTTGGCCTCGAAAAACCCTTGCATTAGCCTAAAATCTTTATTAATTACAAAACTGACCAAGACTAATCTATACATGAGTGATGACCCTAATGTTAAAAGGAATGATTTTTTACAATTATTTGTTATACAACAACAACATACCCTTTTATTCCTACAAATAGGGGGTCTGGGGATGGTAATGTGTACGATGTTCATACCACTACCTCAGATGAAGTAGAGCGGTTCTTTTCAATAGACCCCCGACTAAAATAGTATAACAAACAAAATAATATAAAAGCACACAACAAAATTTGATAACACATTGCTAGCTAATATAGGAAACAAGACAACCAAAAGATCAGCTGTTGAAATAATTAAAAAACATCCAAAGTTTAATTAAACTCTAAATCGACAAAATCAAAGAAAAGAAGAAAAAAACACTGAATGCATAACCCCAAAAAAAGTAGAATAAACTAAAAGAAAATAAAGTCATCTATGAATATCTGTATGCTATCATTCCACAATTCATTCACTAAGTCATTTCAACAAACACTAGACATGCATGGGTTTACACATAATTAGGGATTACATGTTATCATGGCATAATTTATTCATTAAGGTATTTCATCAAACACTAGGCATGCATAGACTCGTACACAATTGGGGGTTTCCGAATCAACATGCTTTAATGGCCCTTATTCCTTCACATAAGTATTGTATCAAACATATGGGGAGCATGTTTTTCTCATTCAACCAATTATACTCTTAATTGACATGAACACATCATCTAACAAGAAACTTGAAGAAGATTTATCATGAACATCACATGGTTATCACATACTAAGGTCAAAGCTTGATAATCTTGTAAACAAACATGAATCACAACTCAATCATTGCAGGAACATCAATTTCAACTCACATGAATCATTAACAACTCATAAACATTAAATCTTTGACATTTAGAAAAGGTTACTTGAGTTTCTTGGATGAAAGGGACCCAAGAATCAACATCTGCATACTTTGGGGAAACTTCTTTCTTGAAATCTCTTGGAGTGATTCTTGATTTCTCTTAATTTTCTTGATATTTCTTGAAGAAAGAGTAAGGGTTTTGGTTTTTGTAAAACCCTAGTTTGATGTTGAAGATGGGAAATAAAGATGAGAGCCTCTTATTGGTTATAAATAGGGGCTGAAAAAGAGTGGGAAAAGACCCAAAAGCCCTTGGAATTGAAATCCAAAATTGGAAAATAAATCCCAATTTTTTATGTTTTCACAACGCACCATAATCGCGCCTGCCCGCTGGAAATTGGAAAATTAGGAAATTACATGACGACGCGATGCCATAATCCTAATTTTTAATTGATATATAGTAGCTTTCCCAGTTCATTATATATAGAAAGTTTTGATCACTTGAAGTTGACCCTAAAATTGTAGTCTGAAATGCGCCTAGAATGCTAGAGCATTTCAAAGAAATTTCAAACCAGTGTGTTATGCCCCTAAAATGCACAAAGAAGTATTATTTACTTTCCTCATCACTTATCAACAAGAAAATCAAGAAATGGAGGTCGGGAAGATTAGGAAATAACTCATCAAAGATTGGGACCTAAAAAAGAGACTAAGTCCCTTTGAAACTTGGAGAACTTTTCAAGTTTTACTCTATAAGAATGCTACTAGAAGCTAATACATCTACGATTTTCGTGCGGTGTTACACTTCTTTATATGTTGATGATATATTGATTACAGTAAATTATATGAGATAGATAATAAAATTCAAATCCCAGCTCAGTAAGGAGTTTGAGATAAAGGATCTAGGAGCAGCAAAAAAGATCCTCGGCATGGAAATTATGAGGGAAAGAGAAAAATGTAAGTTATACTTGAGTTAGAAAAGTTATATTGAGAAAGTACTTCGCAGGGTCAATATGCAAAATTCCAAACCTATAAGTACTCCATTAGCAGCTCACTTCAAACTCTCGGCCACTTTATCTCCAAAAATAGATGATTAGCATGGCTATGTGTCTTGAGTTCCATACTCTAGTACCGTCGGGTCTCTTATGTATGCAATAGTGTGTTCCCGACCAGATTTATCTTATGTTGTCAGTGCAGTTAGCAGATATATGGCAAATCCTGGCAAAGAACATTGGAAACCAGTTCAGTGGATTTTCATATACTTGTATAGATCTATTGATGTTTGTTGCAGTTTGGGAAAAACAAAGATAGAGTTATTGGGTAAGTTGATTCTGAATATGAAGGAGATCATAATAAAAGAAGATCCCTTACAGACTATGTTTTCACCATTGGTGGTTGTGATATTAGTTGGAAAGCTACATTACAGTCTACGATTTCTTTGTCAACTATTGAGACAGAGTACATGGCTATTATCGAGGCTTTTAAGGAAGCTATTTGGTTGAAGGGTCTATTTAGTGAACTTAGCAAAGACTTACAGATTATTACAATCTTTTGCGACAGTCAGAGTGTTATATTCCTTATGAAAGATCAAATATTTCACGAGAGGACAAAGTACATCGATGTTCGATATCATTTTATGCGTGAAATTATTGCTCATGGTGATATTGTGGTAAGAATCCTACTGATATGATGACCAAGATACTACTAAGTTCCAAGTTTGAGCATTAATTGGACTTGGTTGGTGTTAGCTGTTGAGATGTGACCTTAGGGGCTTTTATGGAAGAGGTGGAGAGTTTGTCTTGGAATGGATTTAAGTTTTGAATTAGAATTCGTGTCAAGGTGGAGATTGTTAGAGTTGTGACTCGAATTATGTTGAGCCGTCCCTGAAAGTCCTGCGATATGGACCTTTATGTTTTTGGTCCTAGAACTTATTTGTATGCACGTATCATAGAAGTACAATTAATGGGTCTATTTTGATTATTCAGAAAATTCAGTCTTCTGCATATTGTACTCTTTCTCCATTATAGTGAAATCCCCTCTACCTCTGGCAATGGTTTTTTCCGTAAGGGTTTCTACGTAAATCTTATGTGTTGTTCTTGATTTTTTTCTTTGCACTTTTTGTTTGCTTATTCTATCTAAATAATAACAAACTAATTATTGGTGTTTGTCCTGACTTTCTCACCATAATTGGGTTTTCCTTTAGGTACCATAATTGGGTTTTTCTTTTAGGAAAAGGAAAATATATTCTCCATATTTGGCTAATCCTTATTCTTGTAGGAAAAGGTTATAGACTTTATATATAGAGGCTCCTTTCTTCTAGTTTTGTAGTATCCACAATGTAGTCCTAGGGGTTTGAGAGTTTCATTTTGGGGGAGACATTGTGAGACACAAGTGTTGCAGGATCACTTGTGTGAACCTCTTTCTATTCTGAGTGAATTTTGTGAGGTCGTCTCTCTTGACAGTTTGTGGTATCTTTTTATAGTGAATTGCTCATCTCCTTTTGTGGATGTAGGTCGATTGACCGAACCACGTTAAGTTCTTGTTTCTCTTTTGGTGTATTTCTTGTTTATCTTTTTATGTGGAGTTTTTCAAGGATTGCTTTCCTATCTTTTGCACGACACCTAATTATTTTGATCCTAAAAAGTGGTGTCAGAGCGAGATTAAAATTGGGGGTTCATCTTGGCAGATTCAGTTCTAGTCGCAACCTATTTGACTATAATAAAGATTTTAGTTTGAGAAATTATATCAGAGTGTTAATCTGTGTAGAGGCAAGATTTAATGAGGGAGATTTTAGAGATGGAGATTGAACTTCTTGAATACTAGATGAAGAAGGTGGAGCAAATTTATTTTATCAGAAATCCAAGCCAAAGAACAGAATAGTTGGTGTTTGTCCTGACTTTCTTGCCATAACTGGGTTTTCCTTTAGGTACCATAATTGGGTTTTCCTTTTAGGAAAAGAAAAACATATTCTTCATATTAGGCTAATCGTTATTCTTGTAGGAAAAGGTTATAGACTCTATAAATAGAGGCTCCTTTTCTTCTAGTTTAGTAGCATCCACAATGTAGTCCTAGGGGTTTGGGAGTTTCGTTTGGGGGGAGATTTTGTGAGACACATGTGTTGCGGGATCACTTGTGTGAACCTCTTTATTATTATTAGTGAATTTTGTGAGGTTGTCTCTCTTGACAATTTGTGCTCTCTTTTATATAATGAACTACTAATTTCCTTTTATGGATGTAGATCGATTGACCGAACCACATTAAATTCTTGTGTCTCTTTTGGTGTATCTCTCATTTATCCTTTTATGTGGCGTCTTTCGAGGTTTGCTTTGGTAGCTTCCGCATGACACTTAATTATTTCAATCCTAACAATTTTTAAATCGTGGAATGCTATAATTTCCTACATTACATTCACGAAAGTTCATTGTGATCAATCCAAAGCTCTAGGATGTAAAAACTCTTGTTACTGAGATACACTTGCGAGTTCGAATTTATATATGTGGACAATCTCATTACAATTATTAGAGAAAAACAACCATTTCCTCTGATTGGATTCCAAAGAACACATTTGTTAGGCTCAAATAATGGCTTGGCACGATTGAAGAAACCTAAGGCTTATAAGAAATTTGTTCGGTTGAATGCATCATCTAGACAACAACACATTCTTGATTGCCCATATATGAAACCTCATGATTACACATTTCCACATGCTTGTGGGTTATGTTATGATTCTTCCGACGATGATAACAAAATTGTGTATTGATCTATAGCTTGTTTTATGTTGTGTACTCTATGAGTAGGGGTTCTTGGACAAAGAAGAAACTGCAACCTGCCCCTCGGTATCACAACAACGTCTCCTTGGCTGTGAACTACTGCCTAAATCAAGTTCACTTGTGTGCAGTCAGGGAATTAGCATTGAAGGTTATGTATACTGGTCTCTGAATGAAAAACTTGATCATTATGTACGTAAAAATTCTATAAACATATACTTGATGTGAAGTCGGACGAACTGAAGGAATTTCCGACAGTAACTTGTTTCATTTATCTACTCTGATAGATATGATTAGCGCATATGGAGGTGACAGTCATTTTAAAGAATTGGACATATGGATCATGAAACAAGTTAATTGGAAATGGTTCATGAAAATTTAATTGCAAGCGTTTTCTCAAAAATTATAAGCATTTGTGCCCCAAGGAATTTGGTGAAGCTATCTTTAATAGAGTAGGGTACAACATTATTGAGTCCATTGCATTTTGAGCCCTAATGTGTGCTCTCTTTTTAACTTAAACCCTATCTTTTTTTTTTAATAATTTACACCCTAATCTCTTTATTTCCTTACAAAACAGTAAAACCATTCCTATAATAATTTTTTCATGAGGGCAAAATAGGAATAACAATAATAATGATTTTATATTTAGAGAGAGATCTCTAAACAAAAAACAAGTAGCTACCACAATTAAACAAATATTATTGACGGATACAGATTATTTAAGTACCAAAAAATCCACAGTCAAATATGAGAATGGTAACTTCATAATCATATGCATTTGCTTCTAGAAATTGTTGTGTACAAGTGCAAATGCACGTGAAACTTACTCTTGAAGTCACTTGGAAGTACAATATATATAATACATGAAAGTACAATATATATATAATACATTTCTATGACTAAAGAGCTCCAACTTAAACATCCAAAACTTATTGCAAGATTTAATATCAATTCAGCGCGAGCAATATGTTCTGTAATAGCCATGCCGAAAGTTAGGCCTGGTGATTCAATCCCAAAATGGTTAACTAACTCAATATACAATGAGTTTCCTCTCCCTGCAAAACATGCATTTGAGGGACTGTCAGATTTAGCAGACAAAACTACAACTTAGATATAACTGAAAACTGATTCCAACAATTCTTGTCAAAGTTTGGAGAAAGACCCGATGAGAGTACTTTCTATAACTTGGTCACAGGGAAACACCTGAACCGTTAATATTGTAGCGATTACTGATCAGTTAATCATATGTGATCAGGGTAGCACAATACAACGATGAAATAGATCTACTACGAAACTTAAGGGACCATTCCGGATGAAACTTAGAATAAGTTCGATGTGTTACCTGAACAACAAAATCAGTAGAACCCTCTTCTGGACCAAAAAGCTTTGGTCTGATGCCTGCATAACCTGGCTCTAAAGATCCATCCTTCAGACCAGGGTAGTATTTTCTTATCTCTAGGTAGAATTGATTTGCATGATCTTCATGCACAAAGTAATCGAACATAGAATATCATAAGCATATCATATCAGAGATAAGAATTCTTCTACTCCTATTAGTCTCGTAATGGAAGAAGAGTAACTATTTCCAGCTTTAAGCAAATCTTTGGACTATCCTGAGATTCCATTTTCCATTTTAAGTGGAAAGAATGTAATGGGTTGAAATACTGATAACGCTCAATCTACAGCTCTCGTGGGAGTGTAAAGCGGTCGTTAGCAAATATAGAACCCAACCTGGGTTGGGTGTCGATCCCACAGGAAATAGCTTGGCCAACAAGTAAGAAAAATTACTAGACTTTTAGTGCAAGTCTCGTAAGAAGGGGGGATTGTAATGTGTAACCAAAACAAATAAAGTAAAAGCTGAAAATAGCAAAGTAAAAAAAGAGAGATTGTTACGTAGGTTGTAAACAATGAGAATTGAGGCGTTGGGGTTATGTCCACCTTCTGAGGTATACGTCTCTATTGGCTATGAGTGTGTAGAGTCTTGACATGCAATTGCTTATAGAGAATTGTAGTCAATGGTAAATCCAAGCGTCTCTCGACCTTAACAAGGACTATTTCACTTTAACTCTCTCGAGCTTAAAGCGTGTCTAACGGTACGAATTCTCCAAGAGGTTAGTCCAGTTACGGCACTAGCTTTTTAATAGGAAAGGGTGTCCTACTACCTTGACATTATCTCTTTTCTAGACAAATAATCTTTCTCTCAAATAGGTTAAATGTTATACTGGCGTATTCTTGTGTCTGCAGCCACAAAGAATTTAGATTAAGATGAAGAGAATAATGATATAAGCAGCATATGTGTCACGAACTCACAAACTCATAGCAATAGATAGTATCTCATTCGGCTTCCATAACCCCAACAGAGAAGTTTAGTTACCCATGAATGCGAAGGAGATCACGATTGACATTGTTGTTATACCACAAGATTGATTAATTTCGTGTAGCTTAAGTGTGGTAGGCGTTAGGTGTGATTCCTTGGCAAGTAACGTTTCTCTTGTTGCGGAATTTAAGAATAGATGAGTAGAAGAATAAAAAGTAGAATTAATAGAAGAGTAATTGTTATGATGGATGGATGGATGGAGGATGGTGAATTATGGAATGGTAGATGAATCAAAATCTCTAGCATGATAGGGTATTTATAATACCCATATCCTAATCCTACTAGGTAAATGAAATGCTTAATCAAATCCTACTAGACTAAGGAAATACTTAACCCAATTGTACTAGGTTAATGTATCATTATCCTAATCCTAATAAACTAAGGAAATACTTAACCCAATTGTACAAGGTTAAGGTATCATTATTCTAATCCTAATTAGTTACTGCAAGTCCCCAAAGTCTTCAGAAATGCTGTTTTAGTCCTGGACAAATTTTCCATGCAGTCCCCAAAGTATTCAGAAATGTTGTTTTAGCCCGGGACAGATTTTCTATGCCGCAGTTTTGGTCCTTTAGGCGTCCAAACTCCCTTTCCTTCCTTCGTGAGCTTTCTTTTGCGTCAAGTAAGCCAAAAAATGCTGAATTCTGCATCATTTATACCTGAAACTTTACTAATCATGTTCGTTAGATCATTTATAGGAAAAAGGACTAAAAGTGCATGAAATATATAATTTGTTCTCAAAACTAGGCACAAATATGGGCAAAAATATATTGATATAGGCGCGTAAATTTGCCTATCATCAACACCCCACACTTGAAGCTTTGTTCATCCTCGAACAACATATCATGTCCTTCTAAATATCAACTTTGGGTTTTGCAGCAACAACACGAAATACTCATCAAGGCAAGCACAACAATTATCAACAAAGAGTAGCTTTCCGATTATAAGTAGAAACAGTTTAACCTCTAGCATAGACTCGTGATGGTGGTCAACTCGCATGCAAATGTTAAGGTACAAGGAATCATATATAACTACCCAAAACTCATCAACCATGTGTGTCTCACAATATAGTACCCATAATCACTCAAATATAGTATATTTTTCAAACATGGGTATCAACAATATCCTTGCTCTCACTCTCAAAAAGAATTCATATGTAGCAACTGATGACGATATGCTTGCCCTTAATGTAATACTCCACTAAATGTCGGAATGTTAAGATTAGGATCAAGTAGGTCTTTTGATGGTTGTAATGTAGGCTAAGGGACGGGTAGGACTATTTTGGCCAGAAATAGTGACTAAGTTCCTAAGCACTTTAATACATCACATTGTATCATTGACACTTGTTCTTTCTTTCAACCTTTCTTCTCTCTTTTATTCTACCACCCTTGTTCTCCTCTTTTGGTTTTTCAATTTTAAGCACAACTCACTTTTCAGCTTTCTTCTCCTTTTTGTTTTCACAACATACTTCTTATGATAGCACTTTCTTTTTCATAGCACATTCAAGCACCTTTTGCAATTTAAAGGATCATACTTACCCAATTTCCTCTTATATTGTCACATGACTTTTTCACTTTAAAGCACTTAGGAATTTGGATCAAATTACAGTCTTGAAAGAAATGGATTAGGCTTACATACAAGGTTGTCAAAGAAATAGGCTAAGTCTCAAAAGGGTTTAACTAGGATGATGTCCATGGGTAGGTAAAACTGAAGGTAAACATGTATAGGTTGCCAAAGAAATGCCTAAATCATATCCTAAAATTACACTCTTTATTTTCGCTTTGCATACATACCAGGCAAGTTCTAGCATCAGCCACACACATAGAAGATACTATTATCTCACACACACAAGGCACATGGTCGACTTGATTGGAAGTGATATAGACTCTCGACCCAACAAGTGAAGGAATTGAATCACACAATATCACATACTGAGTCACAACTAGAGCCTAAATGTCTCAATAGTCACAATTGTAGCACATACTCTTGTTATAATCTCATGCTGCCTATCAAAATAATTTCATGCGAAGCTAGAAAAAATTTTACTCCTAAAAACTTAAAAAAAACGACAAACAAAAAAAACAAAAAAAAATGGAAAAAACAACAAAGTAAAACAACAAAGTAAACAAACATAGATGCGATAGAGAAGTATAACATGCGATACCGCCACCCCACACTTAAACGGGACACTGCCCTCAGTGGAAAAATAAATACGAAGAACCTGGTTGGTCGGACTCATCCTCTATGTATGGGGTCCTACCCCTTGCATCGGAATCATCATCAAAGTCGTCATCCACAAAATTTCCTCATAAGTATCTCACTTAATTCCAAGCGTGAGTCGAGGTGTTTGTAGCGAGGAGGGTTCTTCTTGCTCCTTGTGGCCTCTTTTCTAGCCCTTTTGGGAAGTGGTAGCCTTCTCCTTGCCTTGTCTCTCTTTAGGTTCCATTGTACCTGAGACTTGAAATAGTGTTAATGGTAGAACAATCTCAATGGATACAATCTATACATAAGCAGTAGGGGTACCACCCCACACTTAGTTTGTTGATACGAATTAGTGAAGTGAAAGTGGTCGATTACTTAGACTTCATCGACATACATTTTAGGAGCTATATTCCAACAAGAAAATCAGAGATATAACACTTCTTGCAATCTTTGCAATGTTCATGACTATAGCAATTTTGCAAGTAGTATAGCAATGCATCAAATTCAAGTTGGAAGTAAGTGAAGATCATCCTAACGTCTATGTTCACTCACTTGGTTGTGTATCAACAATTCAAACACATTAATATCACCAATGCTTCTTCAAGATTTAGCAATTCCTAATAGGTGTAGTAAAGTAGTACTTACAAAATATAAATGAAGAACAAAGTAGTACTTACTTGGTTGAAGCCTTTGGATGATGTTCTTGTGACGAAAAAGAGCAAAAGGAAACTTTTTGATAGGTTTTGGAGACTATAGGTGGTGCATAAGCTAGGTTTCCAATGTGTTTTTGGTTCACGACTAAGTCTCATATTTATAAGAAAAGGTTGGGTCGAGTTTTGGCCCATTAAAATCGGATTTGGAGACCAAAAGTGACCATAGGCGGTGCCTAATGCTTTGCCTAGTTGAGCAGAATGCCATAGCATATGCCATGCATTTATTTAAGAATGCCATAGCATATGCCATGCATTTATTTAAGAATGCCATACACTATGCGGCGCATTGTCTATGGCATTTAGGGACATATGCGCCGCATAGTCTATGGCATATGAGATCCTGAGACCTAATGCCATAGCATGGGCGGCGCATAGTCAAAAGCACACTTAGGAATGGGCGGCGCATAGTGTATAGCACACTAGAGTCGGAGACCTTAGGCTATAGGATAGGTTTTGCATTGTTCGTGGCCTAGTTTTACATAGGCCTAGCCTTCCTCTATGCTTATTTAAGCATGAGTAATGCTCAATCCATAGCCTTATGCATCCTTATACCTAACTTACCACCTTTGCCATACAATACGTCCAAATCATTCGTTGTAACCAATCTCCTCGTTGAATACTTCTTCCACCTATATTTGCTCAAAACAATAAAAACGATTAGTACGATGGGTTGCCTCCCACCAAGCGCCTTAGTTTTGGTCGTGGCACGACTCTTATTTTTGGATTTTCATTAATTAAAAACAAAAGAAGTACTAGAATGAAAGAAAACGATAAATGATAAATGAAAAACGATAAACGATGGGTTCCCTCCCATCTAGCGCCTTATTTATTGTCGTGGCACGACATGGTTACCTCGAGTACTCAGACTTCATCGAGGTAAATGGTGGATCATTTTCTAAAAGGATTTAGACGACAATGAGGCTTACCTGTGGGCATGCGATCTTCTTCGAGATGGCTCATACGTTTCTACGGAGAATCACCAATTATATCATCAATAGTCCAACCCATAGCTCTCTTGTATCTCTTCAGAGCAAAGATGAGAGCTTCTACGTGCTGTTCACTTAAATCATCCGCACTCTTCGGAAGTATATTTCTATTTTCCAAGAACACATACCATAGATAATCGGGTAGCTCTTGCGATTCTAGCATTGGTGGCTCATCAATGGAAGTCTTCGCTGTTGGTGATGGTTGATTCTTGAGATCACAATCTGGTTGCTTAGGAGTATAAGCCTCTATTTCTATTAGAGCACCCTTAAGTTCTTCATAATCTACATTATCCTCATGCTCAACATTCAGTGGCGCAGCAGACAATGGCTCAACAGTAGGATGTTTCTCTATAGATAATGCTTTCATATCCTCTTGATGAACATCAGCTATAGATAACTCATTCATATCGTTGGGCTGCTTCATTGTTTTGCATATATCAAACCGTACCACTTCGTCATTAATTCAAAACAAAAGCTCATTATCTTTCATGTCAATAAGCACACTTCCATTTGCAAGGAAAGGACGTCCCAAGATAATGGGATCTTCAGAATCCTCCTCACAATCTAGAATAACGAAGTCTGCAGGAATCATTAATGAAGAAACTTTCACCAACACATCATTCAAGATACCCACAGGTCGTTTTACCGACCTATCAGCCATCACGAGCCTCATATTGGTTGGTGTTGGATCGCCTAACCCCAACTTATTATAGATGGATAGCGGCATCAAATTGATGCTAGCACCTAGATCACACAATGCCTTAGCAAAATCCAATGATCCAATTGTGCAAGGAATAGTGAAAGCTCCAAGATCTGCCTTCTTCTTAACTAGCGATCTTGTAGCGATTGCACTACAATGATGAACATGATCCGCTAACTCATAACTTGCTGCCCGCTTCTTTGTCAATAGGTCCTTCATAAACTTTGCATACCCAGGCATTTGTTCAAGTGCCTCCACCAATGGAACATTAATGGTCAACTGCTTGAGCATAGTCATGAATTTGCTGAACTTTGTGTCATCTGCCACCTTCTTTAATCTTTGGGGAAAAGGTGGTGGTGGGTATGGAAGTGTTCTCTCCACGATTTTCTTTTCCTCTGGCTTTCATTTTTCCACTTTTTCAGGCTGCACAGTGCTGGATGTGGCGTCCTTGACGTCAGGAGTAGTGGCTGCGACATCTTCTCCTTTTCCATTGTCATCCATGTCTGCAACTTCGTCAATCACTTTCTTGCCTTTTGCTGAAGTTTCCAGCACCTTACCACTTCTGGTAGTGATGGCCATGCATGACCCACTATTCCTTGGGTTTTGCACAGTATCACTAGGTAAAGTGCCAGCCTTTCTTTGATTGAGTGCTGCTGAAAGTTGGCTCAATTGCTGCTCTATTTGCTTGATAGAAGTGGAATGAGAATCAACTAATTGCTTCATGGAGGACAAATCATTAATTACCTCCATAACTCCCACGCTCGTTGCTTCCACTCCTTTCAATAATTTAGCCATCATGTCTTCCATACTTCCAGAATTAGATGTGGTGGTGTCACGTCTACCAGGGGGAACGTACAAACCACTCTTTTTATTGTTTTTCTTCCAACTACCTTGGTCCTTGTTTCCAGATTTATCGTAATAGTTCCGACCTTGGTTTCCTTGGGCATTCCCATGGAAACCCCCCTGATTGTTCAAGTAGTTGGCCTCCTCTTCCGAATCAGATTCGTCTCTTCCTTTCGACGCAATAGATTTCACTTTTTCAGTCTTCCCTAATAGATGCTTTGTAAGAAGATCCATTTGGGTTTTCATGTGCGCCATATCTTGATCACGTTCTTCTTCTCTTCTTCTTTGGTCGGCAGTCATGCCAATAGATAAAGTGGGGCTTGCTACCTCAGAATCCCTTGTATGCCAAGCTCTACTTTGTTTCGTTATACGATCTAGCATGTTGCTTGCTTAACCAAAGGTGAGGTCCATAAATGATCCTCCAGCCGCATTATCAACCACGAGCTTGGTCACCGAATTCAAAGCTCTGTATAATATCTCCATTAAGTGGACGTTGGTCATATGATGGTTTGGGCATCGCATTAGCTTCGTCTTGAACCTCTCACATGTTTCATGAAGTGCTTCAGTTGGAAGCTGACGGAAGTTGCTGATTTCATCTCTCAATTGTGCTCTTTTTGATGGCGGAAAGAATCTTTCTAGGAAAGCATCTATCAACTGCCTCCAATTTGTAATAGAATCAGGAGTCAGCCCGTTTAACCACATAGTTGCCTCCCCAGACAGAGACAATGGAAATAAGCGTAGTCGAATTGCATTCTGTCCAACGCCAGGATTGTCGAATGACTTGCATGTAGAAATAAAGTTGATCAGATGCATATTTGGATCATCGCCTGCTAGTCCACCAAATAATCCCTTGAGTTGCAAAAGCTGAATCATGGTGCTAGTGATATTGAACTTTGCTCCAGGTGCCAAGGGTGGAAGAATAATAGCTCCTGTGGCACCAGCTTCGTCAAGATCATCATCATCATCATCGAATGGTATGTGCACAGCTCGGCGTTCGGGCCTAAATCGCGTTTGACGATCTCTCCTCAGCATGGGTGCCGCTATCTCAGCAGTATACCGTGGGTTTTGTAGATCCTCATCGCCCAGGTCCTCATCATCAGGATTTGTTGCACGGCCTGGGTTATCAATGTCACGTTGTGCATCCATTCTGTCAACAGAACCTGAGTAAAACAAAAACAACAACTAAAAGTAAAAGTACGAGAATCTTTGACCAAAGGGTCTAGTAATTATGACGAACTTGATTGACACTCGTATTCCTCGTCAACGGCGCCAATTTTTGATAACGCTCAATCTACAGCTCTCGTGGGAGTGTAAAGCGGTAGTTAGCAAATATAGAACCCAACCTGGGTTGGGTGTCGATCCCACAGGGAATAGCTTGGCCAACAAGTAATCAAAATTACTAGACTTTTAGTGCAAGTCTCGTAAGAAGGGGGGATTGTAATGTGTAACCAAACAAATAAAGTAAAAGCTGAAAATAGCAAAGTAAAAAAAGAGAGATTGTTACGTAGGTTGTAAACAATGAGAATTGAGGCGTTGGGGTTATGTCCACCTTCTGAGGTATACGTCTCTATTGGCTATGAGTGTGCAGAGTCTTGACATGCAATTGCTTATAGAGAATTGTAGTCGATGGTAAATCCAAGCGTCTCTCGACCTTAACAAGGACTATTTCACTTTAACTCTCTCGAGCTTAAAGCGTGTCTAACGGTACGAATTCTCCAAGAGGTTAGTCCAGTTACGGCACTAGCTTTTTAATAGGAAAGGGTGTCCTACTACCTTGACATTATCTCTTTTCCAGACAAATAACCTATCTCTCAAACAGGTTAAATGTTATACTGGCGTATTCTTGCGTCTGCAGCCACAAAGAATTTAGATTAAGATGAAGAGTATAATGATATAAGCAGCATACGTGTCACGAACTCACAAACTCATAGCAATAGATAGTTTCTCATTCGGCTTCCATAACCCCAACAGAGAAGTTTTGTTACCCATGAATGCGATGGAGATCACGATTGACATTGTTGTTATACCACAAGATTGATTAATTTCGTGTAGCTTAAGTGTGGTAGGCGTTAGGTGTGATTCCTTGGCAAGTAACGTTTCTCTTGTTGCGGAATTTAAGAATAGATGAGTAGAAGAATAAAAAGTAGAATTAGTAGAAGAGTAATTGTTTTGATGGATGGATGGATGGAGGATGGTGAATTATGGAATGGTGGATGAATCAAAATCTCTAGCATGATAGGGTATTTATAATACCCATATCCTAATCATACTAGGTAAATAAAATGCTTAATCAAATCCTACTAGACTAAGGAAATACTTAACCCAATTGTACTAGGTTAATGTATCATTATCCTAATCCTAATAAACTAAGGAAATACTTAACCCAATTGTACAAGGTTAAGGTATCATTATTCTAATCCTAATTAGTTACTGCAAGTCCCCAAAGTCTTCAGAAATGCTGTTTGAGTCCTAGACAGATTTTCCATGCAGTCCCCAAAGTATTCAGAAATGTTGTTTTAGCCTGGGACCGATTTTCTATGCACCAGTTTTTGTCCTTTAGGCGTCCAAACTCACTTTCCTTCCTTCGTGAGCTTTCTTTTGCGTTAAGTAAGCCATAAAATGCTGAATTCTGCATCATTTATACCTGAAACTTTACTAATCATGTTCGTTAGCTCATTTATAGGAAAAAGGACTAACAGTGCATGAAATATATAATTTGTTCTCAAAACTAGGCACAAATATGGGCAAAATATATTGATATAGGCGCGTAAATTTGCCTATCATCAAATACTCAAAAGGAGAAGATGCTTTCAAACCTTTCAATATGCAAATTCTTACATTATCTGTCTAAACATTCATCACCTAAAATTTCTTGAAACAGAAAGGAATGCACAAACTTTTGGGCTTCAGTTGGTGCAAACAATGATTAAATGTCAATTCAATAGCTTGATGTCCATACATAAAAGACAAATTCAAAATTTCTAGTGTCTGCAGTAACGTTTTGATACTGACATAAATGTAATCTATTTATCCTATACAAAAGAATTTGAATTGTTTGATGTTTCGACATATATAAGAATCTTTTTTTCTAGTTTATTACTCTTGTTATAGTGAGGCAAACTGATATGTTTATTCATATGAAAGAAAAAGAGGAGCACAAATAGGTAAAAGTTGTTACACAAAAACAAAAATAAAAAATATAGGGAGCAGGGAAAGAAACATATCATCCCAAATTTTTACCTTTCAATTTCTCCTTCTTCAGTCGATCTTGCAATTTCTTTTTATTTTCATCCATTGATATTTACTCTTTTTTTGTAATTTATCTTCAAAATATGAATTGCCACTTTGTTTACAGTTGGAGAGTTTAACCTAGTTACTGATGAAAAAGTGAATGGCAGGAAGGATTTATTTCATATAACCTCCTACACTAAAAATTAAATAATGTTTTTTAAAATATTGTTATTCCTAGTTTGCCCTCATGAAAAATGATTAAAAAGGTGATTTTACTATTTTGTAAGGAAATAAAGAGATTGGAGTGTAGATTATAAAAAAAATAGGATAGAGTGTAAGTTAAAAAAAAAAAAAAAAGAAACACACATTAGGATGCAAAACGCAACGGACTCCGACAATATGTATATATATTATCCTAAGTACCAACAATTTTTTGGGGCAACTTATAATTCAAATCGTAAATACTATGTGTTTTCTCTTGGAGATAACACATGTTTGGATAGCTTTTATTTCCCTAGACTTAAGGTCATACGCAAGAGCAAGCAATACAGTACTCCATCGAAACAAAGGTTATATATTTGAGAAGACACATAAGATATCTGCCGAGAAAAGACAAATTTGTCAAATTCTATCTTATGCACTGATGTGTAATCCTTGGAAATGACGACGGTTATTACTGTTGGTGTCACCGAAGATGGAGCTGGGTGGTTGAAGTATGGTAGGGATGGTGCTGGTGCTGTGGGTATTAGTTTTTTCATGGCGGTAGTAAGGGTGAATCATGACATAGCTAATACGGAGCATGGTGAAGTGATCAATGGGGCTAGAATCAGAGGGAATTAATTATTGTTGTTGTTGACTAGTTCTTCAATAATCAGTCACTGCAAAATCTGTTCTTTATGGTCCCTGTTTTTTAGCCTTAGAGGTCCTATTTTTTTAGTCTTAGTGGAGTTATGTTTTACTTGGTCAATTTTTTTTAATTTTCTGTTTTCCAGTAGGGGGAATGTTGGTTTTTATGTCATGTTACACCACTAGTTGTTAGTTCCTATATTTTAGATTAAGTTGTTGAGTTGTAAGCCTATAAAAGGGCAGTAGATCTCTTATTTTTTCTGTAGTTGAATGGAGAATTAAAAGCAACGTTTTTCTTTCTCACTTTGCCTACTTTCTTTTCTAACAATTTTGGTATCAGAGCAGCCAGGTTGCTTCACCTGGGAGTGAGAGAGAGAGGGTGAGAAAGAGAGATTTAAAAGCGTAAAAGGGAAATCCATCATCTTCAGATAAGAAAAAATGGCAGTAAACACCAATTCAAATTCTCAACCTCTTCCAATCTTTAAAGGGGTAAATTATTAGTTTTGGGGTCTTAAGATGAAGACTCTTTTTAAGTCTCAAGAGCTATGGGACTTGGTGGAGAATGGATTTCCAGACCCGAAGGCCATGCACAACAGCTCTGAGAAAATCGTAGGAAGGAGTCGTAGGCGTTGTTCTTGATTCAACAAGCCCTTCATGATGATATCTTTCCCAGAATTTCAGCAGTAGAGACATCCAATGAAGCTTGGGAAATTTTACAGCAGGAGTATATGGGAGATAAGGAGGTAATTGTAGTTAAATTGCAAACTCTACGTCGTGCTTTTGAAACTTTAAGCATGAAAAAGGGTGAATCTGTGCAAGATTATATGTCTTGAGTCTCTGCAATTGTTAATCTAATGAAGTCTTATGGAGAAAAAATTACTGATGAAACTGTTGTAGAAAAGATTTTGAGGCCTTTAACCAGTATGTTTGAGCATGTGGTTACTATTATCGAATAATCCAAGAACTTATCTGACTATACGTTTGATGAATTAATGGGTTCTTTGTTAGCTCATGAATTTATGCTAAACAGGTCTTATGAGAAGGTTGAAGGAAAAACGTTCCAGGTGAAAGAGGAGTCTTCCTTCTCCGAAGAAAAATCCTCAAATTTTCCTAGTAGAGGTAGAGGAAGAGACGGATTTCGTGGCTGAGGTCGAGGCCACGGAAGAGGTAGAGGACAATTTAATGGTTATGTCAACCCAAGAGTGACTTGGAATGCTGGTATTGCAAGAAGTTCGGCCACACTGAAGCATATTGTTCGACCAAACAAAGAGATAAATAGAAGCATGCCAATATCTCTGAGAAAGTTGAGGTGAAAGTAAGTTGTTCATGGCTCATTCTCCAATTACTGACAATTTCGATGGTGTTTTGATTATTGATAGTGGATGCTCAAATCATATGTCTGGTACAAAGTCACTATTTAGGGATCTTGATGAGTCGAGAAAAAAGTGAAGTTCGACTTGGTGATGACAAACAAGTACGAGTAGAAGGCAGGGGTACCATAACCATCAAAACAACGCAGGGTAAATCTAAACTTATCTGTCATGTGAAATTTGTTCCTAGTTTGGCTTACAATTTGTTAAGTGTTGGACAATTGATGGTTAATGGTTACTCTGTTCTATTTGATAATGATTCATGCATTTTTAGTGATAAGAAATCTGTTCAAACTGTTGCATTCGTTCCTATGACTCAGAACAATATGTTTTCCCTCAATGTTTCAAATATTGTTAAAAATGTGGTAGTTGCTAAAGGTGTTAATGAAACTCAACTTTGGAATCTTCGGTATGGTCATTTGAACATTAATGGGTTGAAATTGTTGACTAGAAATAACATGGTGGTTGGTTTACCAAAACTGGTTGATCTTGAGTTATGTGAAGGGTGCATATTTGGAAAACAAAGGAGAAAATCTTTTCCCATAGGAAAATCTTAGAGGGCTAGTAGTTGTCTTGATCTTGTGCACGCTGAATTGGGTGGACCAATAAAAACTGAGTCATTGGGTGGGAGTCGGTATTTTCTTCTGTTTACTGATGATTGTAGTCGTATGAGCTGGGCTTATTTTCTAAAGTTCAAATCTAATGCATTTGAGAATTTCAAAAAATCCAAGGCCCTCGTGGAGAAGCAATCAGGATACAACATAAAATCTCTTCGCACAGATAGTGGTGGTGAATTTTTATCTGACAATTTTAATTTATTTTTTGATGAGAATGGAATTTATAGGGAGCTTACAGCACCGTACTCGCCGCAGCAAAATAGAGTCGCTGAGCGAAAAAATTGCACAGTGGTTGAGATGGAGAGAAGCCTACTTAATGCAAGGGGACTTCCAGTTCACTTTTGGAGAGAAGCAGTGGTTGCAGCTATGTACCTCCTAAATATCTCTTCAAAAAATGCTGTTTTAGATCGAACTCCATATGAAGCATGGACGGGATGGAAAGCACGAGTAAGCCAGTTGAAAGTCTTTGGTTGTATAGCTTATGGTTTGGTAAATATACGTACTAAACTAGATGAAAAATTAGAGAAATACATTTTCATTGGTTATAGTCCTCAATCCAAAGCATATAGACTATATAATCCTACTAGTGGCAAAGTAATTATCAACAGAAATGTTGTTTTTCAGGAAGAAGCAGCTTGGGAGTGGAATGGCAAAAAAGAAGATTTAGGCATCAATATTCTGGTCCAATCAGAAGCAGAGCATAGTACGATTCTTGAATCTTAAGGTTATGATCCTTCCTCTCCTTCCAACAGTGATACAAATCATTCTTCTTATGGCAGTAGCAACAACAATGCTATTCCAACGAGCTCCCACTTTCCATATCCAGCGTCATCTAGCGAAACACCACCAATAAAGTTTCGGTTGCTGGAAGATATTTATGCATCTTGTAGTTTTTCCTTGTTAGCTGCTGAACTAACATGTTATGATGAAGTTGCAAAGCAACCTGAGTGGTAGAATGCAATGATTGAAGAAATCGAGTCTATTGAGAAAAAACAAACCTAGGAGTTAGTTGATTTTTCCTGAAGAAAAGAATGTTATCGGGCTAAAATGGATTTTCAAAGTGAAATACAATGCTGATGGAAGTATGAAAAGGCATAAAGCTCGACTTATTGCAAAATGATATTGCCAGAAACAAGGCATTGACTTTGAAGAGACATTCTCACCGGTAGCTCGCTTTGAAACAGTTAGAACTACTCTAGTCTTGGCTGCTCAACTTGGCTGGCCTGTGTACCAGTTTGAGTTTAAGTCTGCCTTCCTAAATGGAGACTTATAGCCTGCTCAACTTGGCTGGCCTGTGTACCAGTTTGATGTTAAGTCTGCCTTCCTAAATGGAGACTTATATGAAGAAGTATACGTCTCTCAACCTGAAGGCTTCATATCTAGTGAAGGAAAGAGCAAAGTATACAGACTGAAGAAGGCATTGTATGGTCTAAATCAAGCTCCATGGGCATGGTATAGAAAAATTGATACCTTTTTTCAAGAGCAGCAGTTCAAAAAATGTGAGAATGAACCCACACTTTATGTGAAGAAGCGAGGTAATGGTGACTTTCTAGTTGTTTGTCTTTATGTTGATGATATTATATATATGGGCTCTTGTGAATCTATTGTTTCTGAATTTAAGGGTTGTATGATGTGTAAATTTGAAATATCCGACTTGGGTATGCTGCATTATTTTCTTGGGCTTGATGTGAGACAAGGTTCGGATGGAATCTTTATTTCGCAAAGAAAATATGCCACTGAAGATTTACAGAAGTTCAACATGCTGAATTGTAATCCATCTCCCATGCCATGAATATGAATGAGAAACTTGTACTTGATGATTGTACAGGCGCAACAAATGCTTCTTATGTTAGAAGCTTGGATGGTGGTCTAAACAACTTATCACACACAAGGCCCGATATCGTATTCTCTGTCAGTTTGATTTCAAGGTTCATGCATATTCCTTCGAAGCAACTTTTGGGTGCAGCCAAAAGGATCTTGCGATATATTGCTGGAACAATAAGTTACAGAATTTGGTATTCAAAAGTATCAGATTTCAGATTAATTGGTTTCACTGATAGTGATTGGGCAGGTAGCTTGGAAAATCACAGGACCACATCTGGGAATTTCTTTAGTTTTGGTTTTGGAGCAATCTCATGGAGTTCAAGGAAACAAGATATAATCACCTTGTCATCTACGGAAGCAGAATACATGGCTGTAACTTCTGTCGGTTCCTAAGCTATCTGGTTAAGGAAATTGTTAGTGGATCTTCAACAAGAGCAGATTGGTCCAACTGAAATATGGTGTGACAACAAGGGGACAATTTCTATGACAAAAAATCCTGCATTTCGCAGTAGGACGAAGCACATCGACATCCGCTATCACTTCATTCGCGATCTAGTTACTGGTGGAATAATCTCCTTGAAATTTTGTGTCAAAAATGATCAGGTTGCTGATGTTCTTACAAAATCGCTTCCGCGCAACAAGCATGACTTCTTCAGGCTACAAATGGGAGTATGTGATTTTAAAGAAAGGGGGAGTATTGACTAGTTCCTCAATAACCAGTCACTGCAAAATCTGTTCTTTATGGTCCTTGTTTTTTAGTCTTAGAGGTCCTGTATTTTAGTTTTAGTGGAGTTATGTTTTACTTGGTCAATGCTTTTTAATTTTTGTTTTCCAGTAGTGGGAATGTTGGTGTTTATGTCATGTTACACCACTAGTTGTTAGTTCCTATATTTTAGTTTAAGTTGTTGAGTTGTAAGCCTATAAAAGGGCAGTAGATCTCTTATGTTTTCTGCAGTTGAATGAAGAAGTAAAAGCAACGTTTTTCTTTCTCAGTTTGCCTACTTTCTTTTCTAATATTTATTGCATTTCTTGAACACTAATTTCTTTTTGCGGTTTTTATGGAAAAATATATTAATTGAATTCTGGAAGAATTTAAGCGTGAGAATATTAAGTTCTTGATATTTATAGAAGACTTTCTTTCTTTTACCTTATTCTACTCTTTTTGGGGGGTCTATGCATTCAGTATTTTTTCCCCTTCTTTTTTGTCTGTTTATTTAGAGTTTTATCAAAATTTTGGATGCTTTTTATTTATTTCAAATGTTTAACTCACAATCCATATAGCAAATTTTCATAAAAGCCATCCCTTTTAACCTATAGGGTCATAACTCTTGAGTCGATTAGTCTTGCTCACTGTTGTCATCAATAAAGACTTTAAGCAAATGCAAGGGTCTCCCGAGGCAAAAATGACAGCAAAGATATAACACGTCAGATATTCAATCAAAATATTGTTGGACTCGTCTCTCAAGATTTTCACACTTCTGAGTTGTCAGTTAGAATGACACTACTAAGTAACGACAAGCCAATTCCGTCTAAATAGTCATCCAGGCAAGCAAAACCATTTTTGTCAAGGTCTATATTGTATCAACAAGACTTTTTTTTTAAAAAAAAAAAGAAAAACTAAAATACAAGACATATTAAAATCTTCCCTATTTTGAACCAACCTTTCATACCCAAAATCTCTGCTTCCTTAGTCCTTGTCTACACAGTACGAGGATGAAACAGATGCAAATTGTGAACAATAAATAAAGAGGATACATATAGCTGAACCAACTAGTTTGGAATTCAGGCAAATTTGTTGTTGTACTCTTATATCATGATATCTAACAGAAGGAAAATGCATTTATTTTAGCTACCATAAGATTTGGGTTTTCCAAGACTCGATATTTTTTGGACTTGATCATATGAAAGCAAGAAAACTAAAATTCATCCCCATTTCCAAATAAACTTTCCAAACCCAAAATTTCTAAATTCCTCACATTGCTCTTCTACATTTGGAATGAAATGGATCCAAATTCCTCACTGTGCTTTCCTGGAGTATTCTTCAATGGAACAGTAATAAAATATATAGCTAAGGCTAGCACTAACAGGGCTAATCCTCACATGGTGAACCAAGAGGTCTTTGACTACACAAGGGCCTATCAATGGTGTTACAACTCATACAAGTGTGGAGAGAAGTGATGTCCTGGCCATCGGCGTAGGTTTAAGAAACGAATTGCATCATTGGTGAAAATGTGGAGATGATACAGAACAAGTAGGATGTGAAATTTTTCCCATACGCAAACGCTTTAAATCTTTCCCATGAGACAAGTATTCATATCATTTCAAGATAATGAAATTACATAATTGACCAACAGGGCAAAAGTTAGAACTTAGATATGTTGCCCATTCTAACTCTTGCCTATAAAACAAACGTTTATAATATTTTTAGACAATGAACTTGATTAATTAACTAGAAATTCTACCTTATAGACAAAAGTTAGAGCTTAGATATGTTACTGGTAAGACAAACTTTCATGATATTTCAAGAGGATAAACCTACACAATTGACCAAAAAATTCTGACTTTTTGAAAACGTTAAAACAGGAACGAAAAAATCATCAAGACCACACACTTTGGGACAAAAATTCAAAATCGAGTATTTGGGGAACAAAATTTCAAACCGGTCACTTTGAGGAGTACTAGGCATAATTTCCTCGAGTGAAAAATCAAAAAAAAAAAAAAAAAAAAAACAGCAATTTGGGACCAATTTGGGGCGAGACAAACTAAAAGTGCTTGGAAGCATATTGAACAATTATCGTAACATAGTGCAATCTTTGGGATATAAGAAAATTTATAATTATTAAAATTCTTTTTAAAAATTTTGATAAATTTCTTATGTGATTTCGTTACAGGAATCATGATTTTATTAAAATAAATAAAGTATTCACGAAGAAATTCACAGAATATTACTGAGATTAAAGTTATGATTTTGAACTGATATAATAAAACATAGTAACTTTTAATTGAATACAATCTATGATAAAAATTATGATTCTGATTCTTAGAATATAGGGGTATTGATTTAATTTTGTATTGTTTAGTTTGGAAAAATGTCATTCAAATTGAATATCAAAATTTTCTTTAATACAAGCTTTTTTGTTGATTACTTTCCAGCAAGTTTCACTAATTCAGCTACTATTATATAAGAGTAAACTTGTAGTGATAACAATTATATTTTTCGCTTATAACATACTTTTTATTTAAATTGATAAATCAAATAAATAAAACAAATAAACATTCTCCATATATTAAACCATAGCAATTAACCCGCCCTATTGTATTCACTAATTTAAGAAGCATAGTGTGTTTGTAAATATGAAATTTCAAACTCTTCATTAAGGTGAGTGGAGTCCCGGTGGCACATATCAGAGCAATTAAGGACATGTATGATGGAGCTAAAACTCAGGTGAGGACGGCGGGAGGAGACTCAGAGCATTTCAGTGTCAAGACAGGATTGCATCAGGGATCTACTCTTAGTCCCTTTTTGTTTGCTTTGGTGATGGATGTGTTGATGCGGCGTATTCAAGGAAAGGTGCCTTGGTGTATGCTTTTTGCAAATGATGTAGTTTTGATTGATGAGACGCGGAGGGGGGTGTGAATGATAAATTAGAGGTGTGGAGACAAACTCTTGAGTCTAAAGGGTACAGGAGTAGGAGCACGACAGAGTATTTGGAATGCATGTTTAATGACGTGAGGCTGGAGAATGAGGTGGTAGTGAAGTTGGAATCACAGGTGGTATGTAAGAGGGATAGTTTCAAGTATCTCGGGTCCATGATTCAGGGTAACGGTGAGATTGACGAGGATGTCTCGCACCGTATTGGGGCGGGATGAATAAAGTGAAAACTCGCTTCGGGGGTGTTGTGTGATAAGAAGGTGCCTCCCAAGCTTAAAGGAAAATTCTACAGGGTGGCAGTCCGTCCGGTCATATTGTATGGAGCGGAGTGTTGGCCCGTTAAGGACTCCCACATTCAAAAAATGAAGGTGGCGGAAATGCGGATGTTGCGTTGGATGTGTAGGTTGACTAGGGGGATAGAGTTCGAAATGAGACTATCAGGGATAAGGGTTGTGTGACTCTGGTGGAGAATAAGATGCGGGAAGTCCGATTGAGATGGTTCGGACACGTGATGAGGAGGGGCATGGATGCCCCGGTTCGTAGGTGTGAGAGGCTATCTTTTGATGGTTTTAGGCGGGGTAGGGGTAGACCAAAGAAGTACTGGGGAGAGGTGATTAGGTGGGACATGGAGCAATTACAACTTACTGAGGACATAAACCTACATAGGAAGATCTAGAGGACGTGAATTAGGGCAGAAGGCTAGGGTTAGTTTGGGTCGCTAGTGTAGGAAATTACTTGGTGGGGGTATTATTCTTGTTATGATACCTTGTTTCATGCTTTATTATGAATCTGTTTACTTTTCTCTATTATCTATTACTTGTGGATGTCGTATTTACGTTATGTCATCTTGTTCCATGCTTTACTATATATTTGTGTAGTATTCCGTGTCTCGAGCCGGGGGTCTATCGGAAACATCCTTTCTACTTCTTTAGAGGTAGAGGTATGGACTGCGTACATATTACCCTCCCTAGATCCCACTATGTAGGAATACACTGGGTTTATTGTTGTTGTTGTTATTTTTATCCTCTTAGTACAAACAAGAAAAACTTACTAAATTTCCATTGTGGATTTACTTTTCTACCTTAAGGTAAGAGAATTAAATATTTTGCATGACTCCAGATGATATAAATATATTTTGCAGTTAACCCTGACAGAATGTCATTTGTTCTTGCACCGTCAAACTTGACCTCAAGTCATTTTCTTCATCGCTCTTCAATAATGATGTCAAAAATGAAATCACAAAATACAATCGAGGAAAGTCGTTCTCAAGAGGATACACATGTTCTTCCATCTGATATCATTTTCAACATCCTCATAAAGGTAAAAACTACATCTTTGATACACTTTAAGAGTGTTTCAAAATCATGGAATGCTATGATTTTCTACATTACTTTCACGAAAGCCCACTGTGATCGATCCAAAGAGATAGGATGTGAAAAGCAAGTGTCACAAAAAAATATGGAAGAGTTTGAATTTTTATATTTAAACAACCTCAATGACGTTATCATAGATAAACGACAATTCCCGCTCAAAGAATTCATAGGTGCTCAAATCCTGTGCTCATATGATGGCTTAGTATTACAGAAAAAATCTAAGGTTTATAAGTTCATTTTGTGGAATCCACCATCCAGACAGCACCACATTCTTGAGTGTCCATATATGAAACCTAAAGAATACACATTTTCTTGTGCTTATGGATTAACAGTGATAGAATCATAACACATACCATAAGCACAAGAAAATATGTGTTCATGAGATTTCATATATGGACACTCAAGAATGTAGTATTGTCCAGATTATGGATTCCACAAAACAAATTTCTTATAAGCCTTAGGTTTCTTCAATATTACCAAACCATTATATGAGCATAAGACATGAGCACTTAGAAATTCTTTGAGAGGAAATTATTGTTTATCTATGATAACTTCATTAAAATTGTTTAATGTATAAATTCTAATTCGCCAATATTTCTTTTAACAAAAGTTTTTCACTTCCTAACGCTTTGGATTCATCACAATGAGCTTTTGTAAAAATAACCTCGGAAATCATATCATTCCATGCTTTTGAAACACATTTAAAGTGTCACAAAGATATAGCATTTACTTTATAAGGATAGTGAAAATGATATCATCAGGAAGAACAGATCTATCATATCTTTGATACGGTTCCCCTTATTATCTTTTGTAATTTTGCTTTTGACATCATAATTAAAGAGAAGAGAGTGGCTCGGGATCAAATACTTGAGCGCAAGAACAAATATCATTCTATTAGGGTTTATTGTAACATATATTTGTATCATTGGTCGTTGGCAAGATATTTATAAATGGTCAACATAATTACACTCTTACCTTAATGTAGAATAGTAAGTCCATAAATTTTGCTGCGAGTACTTTATTTGTATATGGTTCTCACGTTGTATTCAACAAATTTTGCCGCGAGTACTTTATTTATTATAATTAATTCATAATTACCTTTAACCAAATAACATAAGAAATTTAGGGAAATTTTATTTTAAAAAATAGAAACAAAGAGAATTTTAACTAGCTAAAGTTAATAATTAGTATAATACTTTCTCACACTTTTAATTTCTATTTTGAAAAATAGAATTCTAAACTTATGCCACAAATGAACGTCTAGAAAGTTGGGACTCATGAGCTCTCCTATGTGATCTGCACACATAATGTTAGATCGAGGTATGTTCAATACTCATTCAAAGGAAAAGTACTATAAATTTCCTTATGTCCAGAAGGCTGCTCTATGTTGGATGATAACTGTCCAATATGCGTCAATGTATTTTTAGTGTGACTCACCCCAAATTGGCTCCAAAATATCTAAATAACTTTATTTTAATTTCTCACTCTATATCCCACACGCAAATTAGAGACCAATTAAATTAAATTCAAGCTGAGAATCCCCACATTCGGGAGATGATAGACCTTCCCACAAAGGTCATAGTTTTGAGAAGACACTTGTGCTATTGACAAAGCAATGACAAATCTGTCAAATTTAATCATATGCATTGATGTGTAGTCATTGGAAATGATGGTCGTTATTACTATTGGTGAAACCAAAGATAGAGTTGGGTGGTTTGAGTATGGTCGTGGGGGTGTTTGTGTTGATATAGAGGGTAACCTTTTTAAGGTGTTTCTGCAATAATGATTGCGACAGTAAGAGTGGATCACGACATAGCAAATGCAGAGCATGGTGAAACGATCAATGAGGCTGGAATCGGAGGGAATTGATTGTTGTTGTTACATTTCTTGAACACTCGTATCTTTTTGCAGTTTCTATGGAAAAGTTTGCCAAATGAATTCTAGAAGAATTTGAGCATATGAGTATTAAGGTGCATACAGATATTCATAGATGACTTTTCTTTCTTTTAGCTTATTCTACCTTTTTCGGGTTATGCATTCAGAGTTTTTTTTTTCCTTTGCTTCTGCTGATTTACAGTTTTAGTAAACTTTAGATGCTTTTTAATTATTTCAACCGATCTTTTGGTTGCCTTGTTTCCTGTATTAGCTAGCAGTGTGTTATCCCATTTTATTGTATGATTTTATGTTTTATTTGTTTGTTATTCTGTTATAAGTCATGAGTCAGGGGTCTATTGGAAACTAACGCTCTACTTCATCTGAGGTAGTGGTATGGACTGCGTACACATTACCGTCCCCAGACCCCACTTTGTGGGAATACACTATGTATGATGTTGTTGTATAACAAATAATTGTAAAAAAAATCATCCCTTTTAACCTATAGGGTCATCACTCTTGTGTAGGATAATGTAAGGGTATTTCGAGGCCAAAACGATAACAAAGAGCCAAAGATATAGCATGTCAAATATTAAGTCAAATATTGTTGGACCCTTGTTTCTATAGATTTTCACACACTTCATTGACTGTTAGACCATAGCTTTGATGTTAATCAAGAGTCCCCAATGATAATTGAAAAGACAAGCTAAGGCACTCAAACAAACCACCTCTTAGACATCTTGTTCTTTCAAGGTTCATGTATTGGATATGTCTCATCCTCCTTGTTCTCTATCATCTACCCAGTTTCACAAATGATGCAATTCAGTTGCTTAAACTAAACTAATGGCAAGGACTTCACTTTTCTGAACATTTGTAACACAACTGGTTGGTCCTTCTATACTCAAAGACCTCTTAGCTCATCCTAGGAGGATTAGCCTGCAAGTTCTGGCCGTAGTTGTATATGGTATTACTATTCCATTGACTTTAGGACTGAATGGGCTGGTAATAGGCTTAACATCCCTAGCACTCCTCTTCCCCATTTTCTCCAAAGCCCCTAAGGCCTTTTGCTGCATTCCGACAATTTTAATAGCAGCCTTCAAGGTTTGAGGATTAAATCTCATAAACATTGTCATTTAGATCAAAGATATTATAGCTAATACCTACTGGGATCTCACTCATAAAGAGGAGAAGTAATGGATCGACGAAGGAGAAAATTATATATCATATTTTAGTTTGACAAGTTATAGTTCACTTGTGATACATGTTAGCTTTACATCTTATAGTCCAATTTGTTTTCAAGATTGTAAAGTCAAGTTAGGACATTATGTATAAGAGTCTTAATTCAATCATTAGACTTTATTTTTTTTCCTTTAGTGTGATGACATTATTTGATTGCAAACATTTAGAAAACTAGATAGTAGGTATCTCGCGTAGTAGATTTACATTAATTAGTCAAGTGTCGTGCGTTTAATCCTCCTAGATAGAAATAAAATGAATTCATACTAGAGTATCAACTGTTAGTCACAGATAAATCAAAGCCAAACATAACTTACAACAGAATCCATCCTTCGCCAGAGAAAAGGAAATTTAGGAATGAAGCATTTCCCATTCCCTCCTTCAAGCGATGAGCACGAACTTGGCCCTCAAGATCACTAGTCTGTAAGTATAATAGTAAAAGAACAATGTTAAGACTAGTGTTTTTCCAAGACTTCATTTGGATAACTAATATATATATATATATATATATATATATATATATATATATATATATATATATATATATATATTTACTTTATGGATTTAGGATTTCCAAGATTGTGCGAAAGGCTGATTTTTTTTAGCTTGTCATCAAAAGGAAGCAAATTCATTCAATCTTGAGAATAAATTTTTCTCTTCTGCAATTGTTGTTCTTCATTTTCCATATTCATTTATGTATTTGATGTGTTGTTGGGTTAGTTTTATGTTTCTTCAAATTCTTTCTTCACTTTTTCAACTTCCTGTCTTCCTCCACCACTTGGTCCATTTAGGGTACTTTCAAATTTTGTGAATTTTAGCATAGAAAGCTTCACTAGGTATTTTTGGATATGAGTTTTAGGGTTTACTATGGTTCGTATAAGCCCACGGGTCTATGAGGATTGAGTAATGTAGATTGGACTGGTTTGTGGATCAAATAAAAACTAATTAAAAATAAAAATAAAATAAATTACTAAAAATATCAAGATTACAAGAGAACCCTAACTCGAAGTCCACTTAAACTATCATTTAATAATATTACAAAGTCCAAAAATTTAAAAATTAAAATTAAAATATTGTAAATAATCAAAATGCAAAATCCTAAAATTTTTAAAGAATCACTGTTTAATATTTACTTGTTTTTACTCTTGATAGTCGACAACCATCACCTTATTTTTAAATTAAAAAGATTATACAGACAATAGTAATATTTTAAAAAGTCAGCTCACCCATCGCAAACCGAAACCCACAAAATGATGTGTTAGGATTGCTATTTTCTGGCCCATAATTTTAATGGGTCAGTCTTTCGTCAAATTCCAAAGGTTAGATGGACTAGCCCAGCTCAAATTGACAACTCTAATATGAAGTCAGATTTGTTAGTAACCATTTTACTCGTTAATGTAGGAACTTCCAACTCAAATACAAATTTAGTTGGACTTTAATATGACTATAGAATATCGAGTAGTTTTTGTTTCCCATTTCATGGAAAACCATTTTCGCTCCCCCCTCTAGAGGTATTTAATGATAAGTTTTATAGGAACTGGACAACCCTACTTGGTCAAATACCTAGTGGCAAACGCATATGTTACTCTCATTAGAATATTTCTGAACAAGTTCCTGGATAACAAGTCTAAACATTTTCTTCTTAATGAGATTGATATTGATGATACCGACGATACTGGAAATCAAAAAAATATTTAGCTAGTTTGGGGCCAATTTGAGGTGAGCCGTACTAGAAATGCATTGAAGCATACTTAATTTATATGAATTTTCTTTTTCCTTCTCCTATTCATGGACTTACTTTCTACATTAATTACGAAAAAAGTTTATGTTATATATATGGATCATATATAAGTATCTTATATGCTGACAAATATTAGAAATAGTTCTTACACTAATCCTAATACAATGTTCATGTTGCACTTCATGCAGTATAACCTAACCCCAATCCACTCTCTGAATTGATCTTCGAGTGATGTCAAAGGCAAAACAACAGAAGACAATCGAGGGGAGCCATATCAAAAAGGATACATCTTCTTTCATATGATATCTTTTCAGTGTCCTTATTCAGGTATACGGTACATCTTTGTTGTGTTTTAAATCTATTTTTGTTAGAGTTGTGACCCAAACTATGTTGAGCCAGCCCTGAAAGTCCCTCGGTATGGACCTTTATCTTTTTGGGCCTCGGACTTATTTGTATTCACGTATTATATAAGTGCAATTAGTGGGAAACCATGAAGTATGTTCAATTATTTTATCGAGGATGGCAACAATGAAGTATGATATTCCGCTGTTGGATCGCAATAAAGCCTTAAGGGAAAACCAACAACAATCATGGGGAACAGCAATATGATTTATGATCTCAATAAATCACAGTATCAACATCCCCGTGATTTCCATATTCTGAGATAGAGCCTTCCGATCTTTATTAGGGTCATGTATGATCCTTATTAGGGCTTGAGAAGATGCCTTCATCATGGATGGACAAGGACAAATGACGTAAGGATTGGAAGGCTCTATCTTAGATCCCCCTTTATTTATCCAATCAGATTCTACAGGATGTTTTGAAGGAGAACACCACCACTGCATTGTGGTTGAAACTTGAATCTTTATGCATGACAAAGAGCCTAACAAGTAAGTTGTATCTCAAACAGTGACTTTATTCCCATCATATGTCTGAGGGTGCATCTTTGGAAGAGCACCTATTAGTCTTTAAAGAAATTATCTCCGATTTAGAGACTCTGGAGGTTAAGTACGATGAGGAAGATCTAGGGTTGATTTTGGTGTGTTCACTGTTTGGATCATACACGACCTTTAGGGATATGATTTAATATAGTCATGATACTTTGACGATTCCTGAAGTTTATGAAGGGTTTTTATCTAAGGAGAAAATGAAACATCTGGTGAATGGGTCGGAGACTCAAGGAGATAGTCTCATTCTTTGAGGAGGAAGGACTCGTGAGAGAAATTCTAGGGGTGATGACAGTAATAGGTCAAAATCCAGAAACAGAAACAAACTCTATAATTACTGTAAGAGAAAGGGCCATATCAAATCCGAGTGTTGGAAGTTAGAGGATAGAGAGAAAAGAAAAGCTCCAAAACCAAAGAAAAACTAACCAGAGAAGTCTGGTGAAGCCAGTGTTGTTGAAGATGGCAGTAGTGATAAAGAACTCTTGGTAGGTTTTGATGGTAACTCCAAACCCTGTGAGGATTAGATTCTTGATTCAACTTGCATATATTCCATATGGGTCGTAATCGGGATTGGTTTACAACATATGAAACAGTCTCTAAAGGTTCTGTGTTGATGGGAAATAACACACCTTGTAAGATAGCTAGTATTAGAACAATCAGGATCAAGATATTTGATGGGATTGTTAGCACACTTAGTGATGTGTGGTATGTCACAGACCTGAATAAAAATCTTATTTCCTTGAGTACCCTTGATTCGAATGGATATAGATACACTGGTGAAGGTGGATTCCTAAAGGTTACTAAATGTTCTCTTATTATGATGAAGGGATAGAGAAAGTCTGCAAATTTATGCCTTGCAAGGCACTACTATTACAGGCGATACTGTTGTTTTTACCTCCTCTCTATCATAAAGTGATATTGCTAAACTTTGGCATTTGCGTCTGGGGCATATGAGTAAAAATGGGATGGCTGAAATAAGAAGGGGAGGACTTCTTGACAGGCAGAGTATTACCAAATTGGAGTTTTTTGAGTACTTCATTTATGGAAAGTAGAAGAGAGACAGATTCACTAAAGGTATCCACTCAACTAAGGGCACACTTGATTACATTCATTCTGATCTCTGAGTCCTGATAGAGTACCTTCTAGAGGAGGTGCTAATTACTTATTGACTATTATTGATGACTATTCCAGGGAAGTTTTGGTGTTGTTTCTAAAGCAAAAGAATGATGTGTTGCCTACTTTCAAGGAGTGGAAGATTATGATTGAAAAGCAAATAGGAAAGCAGGTAAAACACCTTCGATTGATAATGGTCTAGAGTTCTGTTCTAATAAATTTAATGCTCTGTGCAAGTAAGAAAGAATTGTGAGGCACTTGACAGTTCGTCATACTCCGCAGCAGAATGGTGTGGATGAATTAATGAATAGGACTAAAATGGAGAAGGTGCATTGTATGCTCTCTAATGCTAGTTTACCCAAGTCTTTTTGGACTGAAGCTGCTTCCACAGTTTGTTTTCTTATTAAATGGTCTCCCTCAGTCGTGATTGATAAAACTACTACACAAGAGGTATGGTCTGGTACTCCTGCTAGTTATTCTGATTCGAGGATATTTGAATGTCCTCCGTATGCTCATGTTGATAATGGAAAGTTAGAACTTAGATCTGTCAAGTGCTTATTATGTGTTATAATCTTGGTATTAAAGTATATAAGCTTTGGTGTCCATAAAGCAGAAAGGTTAGAATTAGCAGGGATGTTGTGTTTGATGAAATTGCCATGCTTCGGGCTCCCTCTGAATATAGTGTTTTGCCTCCAGATGAGCTTAGTGACATGAATCAGGAAAAGTCATTCACCTACGTTGAATTGCAAATTAGAGCAGAGTCTACACCACTGCCTACTTCTCAATCTAGATCGGACATAGAGTGGTACTATTTCTTCTTCACCAGTAGTGATGCTATAATATTCTATTGCTAAAGACAGACCTAGAAGAGATATTAGACCTCCTCAGAAGTACGTTGAAGCTGATTTGGCTGCTTATAAATTGAGTGTAGTATAAGGTATTAATTCTGGTTAAGAACCTTCTTCTTACTCAGAGGCAGTTACTTGTGATGATTCCAGCCGATGAATAATTGCTATAAAGGAGGATATGGAATCACTTCATAAGAATGGCACATGGGATTTCGTGAGATTTCCTAAAGATAAGAAAGCTATCTGTTGAAAGTGAGTATTCAAAAATAAATAAGGAACATCGGGAGTTGAAGATGTTGTACAAAGCAAGACTAGTTGCTAACGGTTACAGTCAAGTTCCAGTTGTTGACTTCACATATGTATTTTCTCTAATTGTAAAGCATAGTTCGATTAGAGCCTTGCTTGGTGTTGTAGCCATGCATGATCTTGAGCTTGAGCAGTTAGATGTCAAAACTGCTTTCTTACATGGAGAACTTGAGGAGGATATCTATATATAGCAATCAAAGGGTTTTGTAGTCTCAGGAAAGAAGGACTATGTATGCTTGCTTAAAAAGTCTCTTTATGGCTTAAAATAGTCTCCAGGCAGTGGTATAAGAGGTTTGACTCCTTTATGACCTCTCATATATTTCGGAGGAATAGTTATGATAGTTGTGTCTACTTCAAAGAGGTAAGTGATGGTTTATTCGTGTATCTTCTCTTGTATGTTGATGATATATTGATTGAGTTAGTTGTGAAGATTTTGGTCCAAGGATGATTGCTATGCAGGAGGAGATGGAATCACCTCATAAGAATGGCACATAGGATTTGGCGAGATTACCTAAAGTTAAGAAAGTTGTTCGTTGCAAGTAGGTATTCAAAAATAAAGAAGGAACATCGAGAATCGAAGATGCTAGGTATAAATAAGACTAGTTGGTAAGGGTTTTAGTCAGGCACCAGGTATTGACTTCACAGATGTGTTTTCTCCAGTTGAAAAACATAGTTCGATTTGAGTATAGCTTGGAATTATGGCCATGCATAATCTGAAGCTTGAATAGTTGGATGTCAAAGCTGCATTCTTATATGGAAAACTTGCGAAGGACATCTATAAGAAGGAACCAGAGGGATTTGAAGTCTCTAGAAAAGAGGACTATGTATGCTTGCTGAAAAAGTCTCTTTATGGCTTAAAGCAGTCACCTAGGTAGTGGTATAAGAGGTTTGACTCTTTTATGACCTCTCATATGTTTCTGAGGAGAAGCTATGATAGTTGTGTCTACTTCAAGGAGGTAAGTGATGGTTCATTCGTGTATCTTCTTTTGTATGTTGATGATATGTTGATTGCAGCAAAGGATATGAGAGAGGTAATAAAAGTCAAAGCCTAGCTCAGTAAGGAGTTTGAGATGAAGAATCTAGGAGCAGCAAAGAAGATCCTTGGCATAGAAATTATGCGGGATAGAGAGAAGTGTAAGTTACACTTGAGTCAGAAAAGGTATATTAAGAAAGTGTTTCACAGGAACAATATGCAAAATGCCAAACCTGTAAGTACTCTATTGGCAGCTCACTTCAAACTCTTGGCCACTTTATCTCCAAAAATAGATGATGAGCATGACTATATGTTTTCAGTTCTATACTCTAGTGTCGTCGGGTCTCTTATGTATGCAATAGTGTGTTTTCGATCAGATTTATTTTATGTTGTCAGTGCAGTTAGCCAATACATAGCAAATCCTGGAAAAGACATTGAAAAGAAGTTCAGTGGATTTTCAGGTACTTGCATGGATCTGCTGAGGTTTGTTTGTATTTGGGCAAAACAGAGATGGAGTAATTGGGTATGTTGATTCTAATTTTACAGGAGATCATGATAAAAGGAGATCCCTTAAAGTCTATGTTTTCACCATTGGTGGTTGTACTATTAGTTGGAAAGCTACCTTACAGTCTATGGTTGCTTTGTAAACTACTGAGGCAGAGTACATGGCTATTACTGAGGCTTTCAAGGAAGCTATTTAGTTGAAGGGTTTGTTTGGTGAACTTAGCAAAGACTTACAGATTACTACGGTCTTTTGCGACAGTTAGAGTGCTATCTTCCTTACGAAAGATTAGATATTTCACGAAAGAAAAAAGCACATCGATGTTCGGTATCATTTTGTGCGTGAAATTATTGCTCGTGGTTATATTGTGGTAATCAAGGTTAGTACCCATGATTATCCCGCTGATATGATGACCAAGACACTTACAAGTGCTAAGTTTGAGCATTTCTTGGACTTGGTTGGTGTTAGCTGTTGAGATGTACCCTTAGGGGCTTTTGTGGAAGAGGTGGAGAGTTTGTCTTGGAATGGATTTGAGTTCTGAAATAGAATTTGTGTCAAGGTAGAGATTATTAGAGTTTTGACCCAAATTATGTTTAGTCAGCCATAAAAGTCCCGCGGTATGGACCTTTATGTTTTTAGGTTTAGTACATATTTGTATGCACGTATTATATAAGTACAATTAGTGGGTTATTTTGATTATTTAGAAAATGCAGTCTTCTCCACATTGTACTCTTTATCCATTATGGTGAAATCTCCTCTGCTTCTGCCCATGGTTTTCTCCATAAGGGTTTCCACATAAATCTTGTGTGTTGTTCTTAATTTTTTCTTTTCACTTGTGGTTTTCTTATTCTATCTGAATCATAACAAACTAATTGTTGGTGTTTGTCCTGACTTTCTTATCATAATTGGGGTTTCCTTTAGGTACCATAATTGGGTTTTTCTTTTAGGAAAAGGAAAACATATTCTCCATATTTGGCTAATCCTTATTCTAGTAGCAAAGATTATAGACTCTATAAATAGAGACTCTTTTCTTCTAGTTTTGTAACATCCACAATGTAGTCCTAGGGTTTGAGAGTTTCGTTTTGGGAGAGACTATGAGACACAAGTGTTGCGGGATCACTTGTGTGAGCCTCTTTTCTATTCTAAGTGAATTTTGTGAGGTTGTCTCTCTTGACAGTTTGTGCTCTCATTTATATAGTAGATTGCTTATCTCTTTTTGTGGAAGTAGGTCGATTGACCGAACCACATTAAATTCTTGTGTCTCTTTTGGTGTATTTCTCATTTATCTTCTTATGTGGCATCTTTCGAGGTTTACTTTGCTAGCTTCTACATGACTACTAATTATTTCGATCCTAACAAGTGGTATCAGAGTGAGGTTAAAATTGGGTGTTCATCTTGACAGATTCAGTTCTAGTCACAACCTATTTGATAATAATGAAGATTTTAGTTTGAGAAATTTTATCAGAGTGTTACTCTGTGTAGAGTCAAGATTTAATGAAGGAGATTTTAGAGATGGAGATTAAACTTGGTGAAGACTACATAAAGAAGGTGGAGCAAATTTATTTTATCAGAAATTTAGGCCAAGGGGGAGAATTGTTGGTTTTTGTCTTGGCTTTCTTAAAATAATTGGGTTTTCCTTTAGGTACCATAATTTGGTTTTCCTTTTAGGAAAAGGAAAACATATTTTCCGTATTTGGATAATCCTTATTCTTGTAGGAAAAGGTTATAGACTCTATAAATAGAGGCTCTTTTCTTCTAGTTTTGTAGCATCCACAATGTAGTCCTAGGGGTTTGAGAGTTTAGTTTGGGGGGAGACTTTGTGAGACACAAGTGTTGCGGGATCACTTGTGTGAACCTCTTTTCTATTCTGAGTGAATTTTATGAGGTTGTCTCTCTTGATAGTTTGTGCTCTCTTTTATTTAGTGGATTGCTCATCTCCTTTCATGGATATAGGTCGATTGACCGAACCACGTTAAATTCTTGTGTCTCTTTTGGCGTATTTCTTGTTTATCTTCTTATGTGGCGTATTTCGAGGTTTGCTTTGCTAGCTTCCGCATGACACCTAATTATTCCGATCCTAATAATTTTTAAATCGTGGAATGCTATAATTTCCGACATTACACTCACGAAAGTTCATTATGATCAATCCAAAGCTCTAGGATGTTAAAACTCTTGTTACTGAGATACACTCGCGAGTTCGAATTTACATATGTGGACAATCTTATTAGAATTATTAGAGAAAAACAATCATTTCCTCTTATAGGATTCCAAAGAACACATTTGTTAGGCTCAAATAATGGCTTCGCACTATTGAAGAAACCTAAGGCTTATAAGAACTTTTTTCGGCTGAACGCATCATCCAGACAACAACACATTCTTGAGTGCCCATACATGAAATCTCATGAATACACATTTCCACATGCTAGTGGGTCATGTTATGATTCTTCAGACGATGATAACAAAATTGTGTATTGATCTATAACTTGTTTTATGTTGTATACTCTATGAGTAGGGGTTCTTGGACAAAGAAGAAACTGCAACTTGCCCCCCGGTATCACAACAACGTCTCCTTGGCTGTGAACTACTGCCTAAATCAAGTTCACTTGTGTACAGTCAGGGAATTAGCATTGAAGGTTATGTATACTGGTCTCTGAATGAAAAACTTGATCATTATGTATTTAAAAATTCTACGAACATATACTTGATGTGAAGTCGGACGAACTGAAGGAATTTCCGACACTAATTTGAACTGAAGGAATTTCAAGCCTAAATCAAGTTCGATGGCCAGGACTTCACTTCTCTCTCAATTTCAAGCTACATAATGATCAAGACGTTTCATATCAAGCCTTTCGAAACACATTTGGAACAATCCATAGCATGTCATAAGTAAAGGAAAAATCATAACCACAGAGGGATTTTACATGAATCATGCTCTCAATTCAATCATCAACCTTAAAACACATACATATATATATATATCACTTTAAATAAATTTGGGGGGAGGCCTGAATTCCAAAACAATATTATCAATGCTTCTAAAACATGAATATGTTCATATATCTGAAACCCTTTTCCTAAAAACATAATTTCTATGTCCATGAGATTTTAGGAAAACCTCGCATACCTTAGATTATGAACCTTGAATGAACACTTGCTTTTGGGACTCTATTTGTGCTTTTGATGGATGATTCTTAAAGATCTTAGTTTGGGGAATTCTAATTCTTGAATCAATTTTGGAATTTAATGGTGAAATTTTAAGGGATCTTGGATCTTAGGTTGAGGTCCTAGGGTTTAGTTCTTCAGAGAATTTAAGAGAAAGGAGTGTATTTTTGATGAAATGGAGGTTGAATTTAGTGTTTATGGAGTTATGGGGTGAAGGGAAAATACCAAAATACCCCACCAAAACCTTTTGAAAAATGTTGAATTGAACAGCAGACGACATTGGGCTGATGTCGTCACATATGTCATAAGCCGTCAGCTCTTGTCATCACAAAATGTTGGAATTTATGACTTTCTGCCTAAAGCTGACGATATTTTCTAATAAGGCGTCAGATTTGTGATAAGCCATCAGAATTGTCATCACTCAATTTCCAAGTTGATATGTTGAAGTAAAATGGGTATAACTTTTTGCTCCGATATCAGATTTTGGTAAAATTAGTGGCTTTGGAAGACCTTTTGATTTGATATATAGTAGGCCACCCAGTACTCCATATACAAGGAGTTATGATCAATTGAAGTTGATTTAAGTTTTGACGCTCACTAAAACTTGAATGATAGGAAATCTTTCAACTAGTCCTTGAGTTAAGGGACCTCTATGATCTCGACTCAGGCCCAACTAGATTCACATACTACATAAATGAGTAACACACTAAATTTACATTAGGTTTATGGCTTTTGGAAAATCTATGCATAGGAAAGACGGTTTACATTTTAGCCCTTATTATGGGTCATTACATTATCTCCCCCTTGGGATCATTCGGCCCCGAATGAAGATTCGGGACATATCAAGCACGATTTCAAGAGTTAAATAAAATAAAAAGGAGTAGTATAAGGTTTGTACCTTCTAAATCATCTTCCATATCCTTGAAAAGAGTCAGCTACCTCACACGCATATCATTTTCTGATTCCCAAGTAGCCTCCTCTGCTTTTTGATTCCTCCATATCACCTTAACCAAAGCTATCTCCTTACTCCTAAACTTTCTCACTTGTCAATCTAAGGTTGCAATAGGTTCCTATTCATATGCTAAGGAGTCTGCCACTTTGATTTCCTCTACAGGCAACACTAGAAAATGATCTCCTATACACTTCTTCAACATGAATACATAAAATACCGGATGAATAGAACTCAAACTTGTAGGAAATTCTAACTCATACACAACTGCGCCTATCCTTCTCAAGATCTGGTATGGTCCTATATAGCGAGGACTCAACTTACCTTTCTTCCCTAATCGTATGACTCCCTTCATAGGAGAAACTTTTAGAAATAGCCAATCACCAACCTCGAATTATAACTCTCTTCTTCTAACATCGGCATAGGATTTCTGTCTACTCTGAGCTGTCTTAAGTCATTCTCTAATAAGTTTCACGTCTTCCATTGCCTGGTGAACAAGATCAGTCCAAACAACTGAGTCTCGCCTACTTCATACCACCCTATAGGCGACCTATATCTTCTTTCATATAGTGCTTCAAAAGGAGCCATTTTAATACTAGCGTGATAGCTATTATTCTATTCAAACTCTATTAGTGGTAAGTGATCCACCCAACAACCCTTGTAATAAATTACATAGGCTCTTAACATATCTTCAAGGGACTGAATGGTGCGCTCCACTTGAACATCCGTTTGAGGGTGAAATGCAGTAGTTAGGTTCACTTGAGTACCTAAACCCCTCTGAGCGTCGGCTACAACATTTGCCTTGCCCAGATGATAGTAAAGGCTCATGTCATAATCCATTAAAAGATCCATCCAGCGCCTTTTCCTAAGGTTTAATTCATTCTGCGAGAAAACATACTTCAAACTTTTGTGGTCAGTGAAATAATAACATGCACCTCATAAAGATAATGCCGCTAGATTCTAAGAGCAAACACCACAGCCTCTAACTCCAAATCATAGGTAGGTTAATTGCTCTCATGCACTTTCAACTGCCTAGATGCATAAGCCACCACCTTACCATGCTGCATAAGGACACACCCAAGTCCCACTCGGGATGCATCACTGTATACAACAAAACTTTCTATACCTGTAGACACATAATTTTGTCCTTTCCCAAAAATATTTCAATTATTTTTATTTTAATTTATTTTTTAAAATTTTATTTTTATTTTTATTTTTATTTTATTCACCTTACCATACTTTTGTTTAATTGATAATTTCTCCCCAAAAAAAAAAAGAAGAAAGAATTGAAAATAATTAAATACATGGCATATTTGCCACCTCACTATGCCACCTCAACACCTTATTTTCCATTTTTCATTGGATACATCCAAAAGGCACATGCCCTACTCATTTTTCCACATGCCATTGGATACAGTTTGTCATTGTTGAGGTCCTATTAGGAATTCTATAGTCCGGTCTTTCTTGATTTTATTATCAATGAAATTTATTCTGCAAAGGTCCATCTCTTAACTCTACTTTTTTATTATATCAAAGTTGGTTAATATCTTAATTTTGTGGTTCGGTTTTGAATATTTTGAGCAAAATGTTAATTGTTGTTGTGGATATGAATGATTGGGTATGTGTTGTTGGTTTCGGATTTTGAAAAGTCATTTGATAGTCGAACTGGTTTAATAATGTGGTTAAAAATGGATTTGGGTATGAAATTCAGAAATTGATAAAAAGGTTGAATTTAGATTATCTTTGGTTTATTGTTGTTTTGTTTAATTCGTAATGAGCATGAATATTGTTGGAATGTGATAAAATTATGATATGTTGAAATGGATAGGCGAATGTTGGTTCGGGAAGGCAAAAATTTAGGAATAAATTTTCTTGTTGAATGTTTGTATGTGGAATTTGAGTTGAACGGTTTGGTTTTAGTTCTTGCATTTGAAAATATATTTATTTAATTGGGGAATTCCCCGTGATCACTTGTATTTATTTGTCGGGGAATGCCCTGAAGTATTTTGTATTTGGAGGACATCCGTGATGAATGTCCGAGGCATCGGGTAGCATGGGAGCGTAGTATAAAGTTAGTGTAGGGTAGAATAGGATTTACATTTTCGCATTATTTTTCTATTTTGAACTGTATAATTGGACTGGACATTTTTTTTTCGATCTGTTTGCTTGATTTTTCATTTTATTTATGTTTGGTGTGGTTTGTACATTCATAGTGTTCAAATTAGCCGATATACTCCACCAAGTGACCGTGGTCGAACCACAGGATCGAGGGGTGGCTAACACCTTCTCCTCGGTCAATAGAATTCCTTAGCTGAAATCTCTGTTCGCGGATCAGTTTTGTAGAGTCAAAACCATTTTGAAAAAGGATATCCACGGGTGACTTGGTACACCTGATTTATGCCAAGTGGCGACTCTGAGTTTAAATGTAAATAATCCTTTTCGAAACAAAATTTTTATTTTTTTCCACTTTAATAATGAAAACCCTTGCGAACTATAAAATTAATCTTTTTGGAGTTGAAAAAAAGGGTGTGACAGCTCTGGCGACTCTGCTGGGATTTTTGAGAATTCGAGCTAATTTTTTGGAGTTGTATCGGCTTTATTTGACATTATGGGTGTATAGATATTGTTTGTGTTGTTTGTGTTATTGTTTATCATTGTTGAGTAGCTACGTGCTATTTGTTTACAGTTTAATCTTATGTGTTACCGTTTTATATCTGGCATCATGTGCATAACCCGAGTCATTCTTTCTGCAACAAGTCCATAGTACACTATTGCATACGACTTCTAGTTGAGTCACACTTATTTTAGGGAAGGGAGCCGGTCGGTGTTACGGGGTAGGTGGAAAACAAAGCAGCAACTATCGACCATACGCTCCCCCGAATAGACTTGTTAGTGAACACTAACGTTGGTCAGCCTTTAGGTCACGCTTATGTGCATCATATTGAAGACCTAGCGGGGCCCACTTGGTCCTTTGTAGGAGACTAACCTCTAAAGCATCCCTACGTGCTAAATGTTGTATTTCTGAGGGTAACATGGTAATTTAACAGAATGATTTGAGGAAAACTTGTGTTAGAAGTAAAGTGAAAAAAAAGGAGAAAAGAAAAGTGAGTTGAAAAGAAAAAAAAAGAGTTTCATAGTTTTAGAATTCTTTATGGCTTTTGTTTTTCACAATTCAAAAATTCAAAAAGATTTCTTTATTTTCTGCACTCATTTGTTCAAAAACCAAAACATCAAAAACAATTCTCACTTTGTCTCCTTTAGCATGCATTCATAACTCGAAATTTTCAAAAAAGATTTTTTAACAGTTTTTATAAAAGAAAATGCAAAAAAATGGTAGAAATTTGTACATTTCATGTAATGAAAATATCAAAAAGATTTTTTCTTTCATAATTGTTGGTGGCATTTTTATTTAAAGTGTCAAGTTGAAAACTCCAAAAAAGATTTTTTTGACATTTTTCATCGTTAGTCTTTGATCGTGTTTCTCAAGTTTGGTGTAGTTTGTTAATTAATCCTTAATTGTCCAATCTGGACGAACTACGCACCCCTGATTCTCCTCTTTCGAGGGTAAGATACGTGGGCAGTCTATTGTTGGTTCGGGAATCGTATTTAAAAAAATTCAAAAAGATTTTCTTCACTCTTCACTTAGAGTAGGTGTTTCATATAAATCTCTCAAAGAAAACTACAAAAAAAAAAATCTTTAATAGGTTCAAGTTCCATTTTCATATGAAATTTAATCATAGGTTTCATTTTGTATAGGTAGTTTAAACTTGAAAAATGCAACAAAAAAAAATCATCAATTCTTTTGACAATTTGTTATTTCCTTTACTTTTTAAAGTTTCAAGAAAAAGAAAAAAGAAAGGAAAAAGAATTAATTGGCCATTTTGGCAAGACTTCATGAACTACGCACACCAAATCCAAGGAAGGTTTAGTTGTGTCCAACAAGGATATAGAGAGTAACACCATGGATGAAACAAAGAAATTGAGAGTTTAAAGGAAGAGAATTTGAGACTGAGAAAACAAATGATGGAAATATACCGATCTTGGGCCAGTGGGCTACCTCCACCTCCGTTCCCCACTTTTGACCCTACAAAGACCTTGAGTCTTCCACCAAAATCGCAAAGTCAGTTTTCTACTGTTGTTGATGCACCACAGTACGCCTCAGAATCCATCCCACATCAAATGCACCTCAATACTTCCACCACTCTATCTTTAGCTCCTCAGTATAAGTCTACCATATTCACAACACACATACCGTTTGTACTTTTGTTGCTCAACCTTCTACTAAGACTTGTACTTTGGCTATCAATCAAACGATTGTGCTTCCCCAGTCCACTAGTGAATCCACGTTCAACACTATTGATGACCATTGTTATACTCTTGAGCCTACCGTTAAATTAAGTGGACCGCTAAAATTTCTTACTAAGAAGCCTAGCATTCTAAAAGAGCTAGAGAAAGTGGTTGGGAAAGTTAAGAGTGTAGAAAATGATATGAAAAATTCCCCTGGACTTATGGGCTATGAAGATGTTTTATATAAAAACTGGGCATGTCTTCAAGTGTTAACCTTTCTCCCAGCTTTGAGACAACAAAATTTGGGGAGCCTAATGGACAAAAGGATTTTGTGAAACATTTAGGACGACATTGAAATCAACGAAACTGAAGGAAAGAAGAAAGAAAACGCACCTATTGTCATTCCAGGCCCAAAGAAGAGTTTGAGAGGTCCAACCCACCAATACTGTCAGCGTCAATCTCAATATTACATATTAGATCCACATAACCACTTGCAACAAGGTTTCTTTACCCAAAATCTACGAAATCCCATTCTACATCCTCAATATCCTTTGAACAATGCACAATTGTATGCGCATCCATTTTCATATCCATAGTGGCATTCACCTGTCCCTCAACATTGTCCTCGACCCCCACAAATTTACCAAGGAACCTCTAAATCCAAGTTTCATTCGAGGCTAGAGTTTGTAAAGAGGAGAAAGGAAAAAGATAATTTCACTCCTATTGGGGAATCCTATGCCAGTTTATTCCAGAGATAGGTACAGTAGGGTATGATCACTCCTCTCCTTGGGTACACTCCTGACCCACATTCACGAAGTTTTGATCCTAATGTATGATGTGCATATCATTCTGATGTTCAGGGTCATAATATTGAAGATTGTCGTGCTTTGAAAAGAGAAATTGAAAAAATGATTCAAGATGGATCAATTATGGTACAGAACATTGACAGTGAGGGAAGCTCTAGTCATGTTGATATGCAAACCAGTGTCTAAGTTGTCAGGCTGAGCAATTTAGAAGTCACCCCTCTCCCTACTAGGAATAGGTCTGGAGTTTATTCTTTTTTCTTTTATGTTTTTCAAATTATTTCATGGTTGTCGTTCGGGATCTATCTTGTTTTGTCCTTTTGTCGTTTAGGTTCAAACCCTTCTATCTTTTATTTCAACTAAATGAATTGTCCCTTTTCCTTTGTGTTTTAAATATATGTTGTTTGTTTGTTTTCTTTACACAGTACATTTTATGTTGACTCTAGTGATATGACATGCTTGGGGAATTTTAAGTCAGATCTTAAAATCTAATTTAACCCTGAATCATTTGATCAGAGCGCTAAATTTAGGAGAAACATCTAAGAAAATAGTAGAGTGTTGAGACATTTGGTGACAAGTTCAAGCCTTCTTTGAAAATTAAGGCCATTTATTTTGAGAATCACAAGAATAACTTGGTCATCAATTAAAATACATGTCTCAATTAGGTCAAATAGTGTCTGCATTATCCTATCAAGAGGAACAGAAAGAAAATCAACTCCACGAAAGCATGAGTCATTCAAAGTGAGGGATGTACAACAAATGTGGAGTTGTATGTTTGAAAAGTATAGAAAAAGAGGTTACACATATGCTCGGGGCAAGTTAGTGTTGTAAAACATTTCATAAGTGATGGTGATCGTGCACTTTCACATGGCATACTTTGTACTAGTATTTTTAAGGATTGATATGACGAAGGCATTTTATTCTGCTATCCAAATATTGTGTCATCCTTTGTTTACCCCATTTGAGCCTTAGTGTTATTTTCTTTCATACTCCTATTTTGGAATCAAGATAAAGCCAGCAAAACTCAAAAGAAAAGTATCGAGCAAGAGAATAGAGTCAGAAAGTTTCAATAAAAAGGGAAAGAGAGAAAAATGTGTCCATGAAGGAAGAAAAGAGTGTCAAGAAATTAGAGTCAAAAAAATCATAAAAAAAATAGATAAAAATATGTGCAAGAAGAAAGTAAAGAGAAGAGTGTCCAGAAAAAATAGAGTCAGAAAGTTTCAAAGAAAAAAAAGTCAACAAAAGAAAAAAATCAAAATCAAGCAAAATAAAAAGCTGCTAGAACTATGCATGACCTGATTCTCCTCTCTCGAGGGTGAGATACGTAGGCTGCCCTACTCAGGGCTCGATCCAACCAAATAAAAAATTTAGAATTGCCTAGTCAAAAGAAACTAGGGCATGAGTTAATCCTCATTGTCTGAGTCGATTCCAAAAGTTGTAAGTCCTACCCTACTTCAAGTGTTGTTTTGGCCTCATGTCATCCTTTGTTTTTTCTAACCTTATCTAAAATCCAAGTTACAACCAAATAAAGTCCTTCAGATCAATCTTTGATAATGTTAAGTCCAAGCATGCAATGGATATGATGATGCATTTTGTGGCACTACTTGTCTTCCTCTGCATAAGAAATCAAGAAATAAAAATCAGAGAGTCTTATTGGTGAAAACCTCCGCGGGCACCATAAGATGATGGTAAGTTGAGAGAGATAAAATGAGAGAGTCTTATCAGTGAAAGCCCTCACGGGCACTGTAAGATGACTGTGAGTTGAGAGAAATGAAAATAAGAGAATCTTGTTGGTGAAAAACCCTCTCGGATACCATAAGGTAATGGTGAGGTGATAAAAAGAAATGAGAGAAGCTTATTGGTGAAAATCCTTCAAGGTGCCACTAGCCGAATGGGGTCTTAAATACAGTTGATCTAAGGAAGTAACACAGTTTCAAGGCCATTAACTCAATAACAATGGGTAGAAAGTTTGGATGAAAAAGATCAAGCTGCTTAATCCAAAAAGCATGGCATAATCATTATTGTTGACTGTCATTTTTAGATGAATTTTTCGTTTCTTTGTTTCAAAAAAGGACATTCATTGTCTTTTCTTTCTTCTCTTTATTTTTATTTTATCTTTCTTGAGTCAGTTATCCAAACAAAAATTGTCATTCTTTTTTTTCCGTTTCTTGTCTTTGAGACAAGTCTATATCAAAATAAGTGAGAAAAGATTTCAAAACTGGCTACCAGCTTCTTCAATTGTACAAAGCAAGGCAGAAAGGTCAACGCATGAAAGAGACATGATTGTAAGCCAAAATAAAGCAAACAAAAAGTTTCGTCAACAAATAAGTCTAAGAACTCATGAAATACCAAGTTTCAAAGAGGTCTATCTGAGCAGCATGGAAAAGCAAAGATATTGTGTTTGTTTCAAAGTCACTCTTAATAATCTATGTTTGGGTCAATGATGCATCAAGTCAATGATATATGTAATGGTTGGAAGAAAGGTTAAATGTGATGACGGCAAGAGCGTTTGCCACGAAAGCCAAAGCCACAAACCTGCCTCCATGTTTTTAAACTCACAACTTTTCTTTGCATGAAAAAGGAACATGTGTCACCTTCAAATCAAGGATTTCAAAGCCTAAACATCAAGGCCCCTAATTACTCGCTTTCACAAATGCAGAAAGCAATGTTACTGCACAGATTTGATAATCAAATCATGGTAAAAAATCATCATCTTATATCTCTCGAAGACACACTTTTCGATCCAGGGATTTTAGTTTTTATTTGCTGGGTGATAAACTTCTTAAATTAAACCTTCACTCCTAGAAGATGAACCTTATAGTCGATTCATTCCCTTTGACTCTTAGAAGAAGTACATTTTAGTCGAGTCATCCCCCTTGATTCCTATAAGACATACCTTTTAGTCTAGTCATCCTTCTTAATTCCTATAAGACGTACCTTTTAGTCGAGTCATCCCACTTGATTCCTATAAGGCGTACCTTTTAGTTGAGTCATCCCCCTTGATTCCTATAAGACGTACCTTTTAGTTGAGTCATCCCCCTTGATTTCTATAAGGTGTACCTTTTAGTTGACTCATCCCCTATGATTCCTAGAAGACGTACCTTTTAGTCGAGTCATCCCCCTTGATTCCTATAAGGCGTACCTTTTAGTCAAGTCATTCCCCTTGATTCATATAAAATGTACATTTTAGTTGAGTCATTCCGTTTAACTCTTAGAAGACGTACCTTTTAGTCAAGTCATCTCCCTTTGATTCCTATAATATGTACCTTTTAGTCAAGTCATCCCCTTTGATTCCTATAAGGCATAAATTTTAGTTGAGTCATCCCCTTTGACCCCTAGAAGACGTACCTTTTAGTCGAGTCATCCCCCTTGATTCCTACAAGGCGTACCTTTTAGTCGAGTTATTTCCCTGGATTCCTATAAGATGTACCTTTTAGTCAAGTCATGTTCCTTTGATTCCTATAAGATGTACCTTTTAGTCGAGTCATCCCCCTTGGTTTCTATAAGACGTACCTTTTAGTCGAGTTAACCCCCTTGATTTCTATAAGACGAACCTTTTAGTCAAGTCGTTCCTTGATTCCTATAAGGCATACCTTTTATTCGAGTCATCACCCTTGATTCCTAGAAGACGTAACTTTTAGTCGAGTCATCTCCCTTGAAAGTCGAGTCATCTCCCTTGACCCCTAGAATACGTACCTTTTAGTTAAGTTATTTCCCTTGATTCCTATAAGACGTACCTTTTAGTCGAGTCATTCCCCTGATTCCTATAAGACGTACATTTTAGTCGAATCATTCCCCCTTGACCCCTAAAAGACATACCTTTTAGTCGAGTCGCTCCTTTGATTCCTATAAGGTGTACCTTTTAGTCGAGTTATTTCCCTTGACCCCTAGATACCTTTTAGTTGAGTCATTTCCCTTTGATTCCTATAAGACGTACCTTTTAGTCTAGTCATCCCCCTTGATTCCTATAAGGCATACCTTTTAGTCGAGTTATTCTCCTTGATTTCTAGAAAATGCACTTTCTAGTCAAGTCATTGCACTTAATCCTTATGAGACGCACTTCCTTGTTAGTTCTTATTTTTCAGGTGACGCAATTTTTAATTTAAACTTCTATCTCTAGAAGATGCACTTTCTAGTCAGAATTCCTCACTTTAATTCTTAGGAGATGCACTTCCTAGTCTTGGTCATTAAATTTTACTCTCATGAGATGCATTTCTTGGTCAGAGTCTTGATTCATTATTGCAACATGTAAGTAGGTATGATCTGACTTTCTCAAAAGTCTTCTGATGGAAAACTAGGGCAAAATAAAATTAATATCCGTTTTGGAACTTCTCTTTTTTGGCAAATGATTTTCTCTTTACAATAATTTTGTTTAGGATATTTTCTTTCTATTTTTGATGTGATTTCAGGAGCCCGCCCGAAGCACAAGACAAATAAATGGAAAGTCAAGCAGCAAGGTGAAGAAATTGAAAGTCAAAAAACAAGGTGAAGAAGTGGAAACTCAAGTAACAAAGTGAAGAAAATGAAACTCAACAAATCGAATATAGTAAGTCAGTAGCCTTCCTGGAGAAAAGGGTAATGAAATTTAAAACCAAGTAACAAGTTGAAGAAATTTCAAATCAGGAGCCCGCCTGAAGAATAGGGTGATGAAACTCAAGTAAAGAGTCCAACAGAAGCTGCGCAGAAAGGATTTTGTAATTTCATTTATGTTTTTAACTTGTAATTTTCATTTCTTGATGTAATAATAGAGCCACAAACCGGAGCCTCGATGGGACCTCACTCAACTCCCCAACTCAGCATAGTCTATCTCCTTCCAATCCTTTGAGATAATTATCACTCGATTCCCTCATAACTTGGGTAGGTAGGATGTCCTAAGTCAAGACCTAATATCCCTCCTTTCTCATGCTCTATGCTTTTGAATAAAGGTCAGGACAAAATCCTGTCCCGTTGTCTACTGCTTTGTATGAAAACACCATGTGTTTACATCTAAAGGGGCATGACGTAGACACGTAATTTTGTCCTTTCCCAAAAATATTTTAATCATTTTTATTTTATTTTATTTTTTTAATTTATTTTATTTTATTTTATTCACCTTACCATACTTTTGTTTAATTGATAATTTCTCCCCAAAAAAAAGAAGAAAAATTTGAAAATAATTAAATACATAGCATATTTGCCACCTCACTATGCCACCTCAACACCTCATTTTCCATTTTTCATTGGATACATGCAAAAGGCACACGCCCTACTCATTTTTCCACATGCCACCCTCATCTTTCCACATGTCACACTAACTTTTCCACATGCCACACACTTATTTCCACAAGCAATCAATTATATGATTCCATATAGGATAATAAATAAAGAAAAAGAAAAACCAAATAAAAAATATAAAAGGAAAATTCTAAAAGGGGAAAAAGGGAGGATCATTCTTTCATCATCATCTTCTCCACAATAACAACAATCACCAAATCATCTTCCTCACAAGAAGAACAAAAAAACCGAGGGAGAGAAAAGAGAATCACGCGAGAGAGAAAAAAATTGAGAGAGAAACATTATCCTGAACATTGCCGTGAACAGTACCATGAATAGTGTTATGAACAGTACCGTGAACAGTGTCAGTTTATGGGTCGATTGAATTTACGGAGCTTTAATTTTGGGTCTCAAATTTTTCAATACGGAGTTGGAGTTCGTCATTGTTGAGGTCCTATTAGGAATTCTATATTACGGGCTTTCTTGATTTTATTATCATTGAAATCGATTCTTCAAAGGTCCATCTCTCAACTCTACTTTTTTATTATATCGAAGTTGGTTAATATTGTGATTTTGTGGTGCGGTTTTGAATATTTCGAGAAAAATATTAATTAATGTTGTGGATATGAATGATTGGTATGCTTAAATGTTTGAATCTTCATTGGGGTATGTGTTGTAGGTTTTAGATTTTGAAAAGTCATTTGATAGTAGAACTGCTTTAATAATGTGGTTAAAAATGGATTTGGGGGATGAAATTGGGAAATTGATAAAAAAAAGTTGAATTGAGATTAGCTTTTGTTTATTGTTGTTTTGTTTAATTCGTAATGAGTATGAATATTGTTGGAATGTGATAAAATTATGATATGTTGAAATGGATAGATGAATGTTGGTTCGTGTAGGCAAAAATTTAGGAATAAGTTTTCTTGTTGAATGTTTGAATGTGGAATTTGAGTTGAATGGTTTGGTTAGTTCTTGCATTTAGAAATGTATTCATTTAATCGAGGAATGACCTGCGATTACTTGTATTTATTCACCGGGGAATTCCCTAAAGTATTTTGTATTTGGAGGATGTCCGTGATGAAGGCCCGAGGCATCAGGTAGCATGGGAGCGTAGTATAAAATTAGTGTAGGATAGAATAGGATTTACATTTTCGCATTCTTTTTCTATTTTTGACTGTATAATTGGACTGAACATCGTTTTTTTGGATTTGTTTGCTCGATTGATCATTTTATTTATGTTTGGTGTGGTTTATACATTCATAGTGTTCAAATTAGCCGATATACTCCACCAAGCGACCGTGGTCGAACCATGGGATCGAGGGGTGCCTAACACCTTCCCCTTGTTCAACAGAATTCCTTAGCCAGAATCTCTGTTCGGGGATCAGTTTTATTGAGTCAAAACCATTTTGAAAAAAGATATCCACGGGTGACTTGGCACACCTGATTTATGCCAAGTGGCGACTCTGAGTTTAAATGTAAATAATCCTTTTCGAAACAAAATTTTAATTTTTTGTCACTTTAATAATGAAAATCCTTTCGAACTATAAAATTAATCTTTTTGAAGTTGAAAAAAAAAAGGGTGTGATAGTACCTTCTGGAAGAGTCAGTATAGATGTAGTAGTCAATTTGTCTTTTAACTTCTCAAAAATATTCTCACATGAGTCAGACCACACAAATTTCACCTTTTTCTGAGTCAACTTAATAAGTGGAGCAACTATGGAAGAAAAAATCTCTACAAATCTTCTGTAATACCCTGCCAAACCGAAGAAGCTTCGAGTGTCGGTTGGAGTCATGGGTCTGGGCTATTTTCTCACTGCCTCAATCTTTTGGGGATCCACCTTAATTTCCTCACTAGACACAATATGACCCTTGAAAGCAATAGCATTAAGCCAGAATTCACACTTGGAAAACTTTGCATACAACTTATGATCTTTCAGAGTCTAAAGGATGATTCGGAGGTGATTGGCATAATCCTCCTCACTCTTAGAATAAACCAAGATGTCATCAGTAAAAACTATGACAAACAGGTCTAGAAACTGCCGGAAGACCCTATTCATTAGTTCCATAAAAGCTTCAGGGGCGTTATTCAATTCGAAGGACATGACTAAGAATTCATAATGAAGGTATCTAGTTCAGAAAGCTATTTTGGGAATGTCTGACTCTCTAACTTTTAACTGATGGTATCCCGAATGAAGGTCTATCTTTGAAAAAAATTTAGCACCCTGAAGCTGGTCAAAAAGGTCATCGATTCTAGGAAGAGGATATTTATTTTTAAACGTGACCTTATTCAGCTGGCGGTAATCTATGCACATACGAGGGGAAGCGTCTTTATTTCGCATGAAAAGCACAGGTGCACCCCATGGAGAAACACTAGGACGGATAAAACTTTTATCCGGCAGATTTGCTAGTTGTTCTTTCAACTCTTTTAGCTTTGCGGGAGCCATTCTATATGGCAGAATAAAAATAGGACGGGTGTCTAGCAATAAATCAATACCAAAATCTATCTTCCTATCCAGAAGATCATCTAGAAAAACTTCTAGAAATTCATCTACCACAGGGACAGACTGAAGAGGAAAGCTTTCGGCATTAGAATATTTAACCCGAATAATATGATATAGACAACCTTTGGAGATAAGTTTACAGGATCTGAGGTAAGATATAAAGTTCCCTCTAGGTGCTAAATAATGACCATCCCACTGTATAACTGGTTCATTGACTCTACGTGTCCTACAGTTTAGTATGGCATAATATGAATGGAGCCACTCCATCCTTAAGATAGCATCAAATTCAACCATATCAAGCTCTATGAGATCAGCTATGGTATTTTGGCTACAAATAGATACAACACAATTCTTGTATACCCTCCTAGCCATAATAGAATCCCCACCGGGGTGAAAATAGAAAAAGGCTCAGCAATTACATCGGGCTCAAACCCAAAACCAACAACCACATACGGGATCACATAGGATAAGGTAAACCCGGGATCAAGCAATACATATACATCATGAGAAAATATTTGCAACGTACCAGTCGCTACACCTAGTGAGGCCTTTGCCTCCTGGAGGTTGGTCAAGGCGTACAACTGGTTATGACTGCTCCCGGCAACTGAAATGGCGCCCTTTTGGGGTGGTGGTGGTGTAGAAGAGTTTACCTGAGACTTGTCACCCGCAACACTCCTTGTAGCTGAAGGGCAGTCCCTCTAAAAATGACTCGTCTGACCACAAGAATAACACATAAATGCACATAGCTGACACCTTCCCAGATGATGCTTACCACAAGTCTCACATCATAGAAAAGTACGATGTTATTGTGCCACACTTCCCTGTGGCTAGGTATCCTGGCCCTGGATGCATGATTAGTCTGAAAACTCTGGGATCATCTATCAACTTGGGGTCTGGGCACTGGGACGCTAGATGTAGACTGTACCTTGCCCTAAAACTTCTTCTTTTTCCATTTGTTACCCCAGTTACCGCCCTATAGCTGATAGTGAATCTGGTCTGTTGTCTTGGCTCTCTTTGCCTGCCTTTCCTTCTCCCTGGACTCAGTAATTTTCTTCTTCTTTTCCTCAACTTGCTACATGTAGACGGATATCTTAGCAAAGTCCATATCCTTGTTCAACATTTCTCCCTGACATCCAAGCTCTAGATCATCCGAAAGGCCAGATACAAATTTGCTTATCTGGGCTCTCATATTACCTGTCATCTCCGGTGCATAACGGGATAGTTGGTTGAGCGTAGTAGTACACTCCTGGACACTCATTTTGCCCTATTTGGGATTCATAAACTCCTCTGTTTTGGCTTTCCTCAATTCTAAAGGGAAGAACCGGTCAAGAAAAGCTTCCACAAACTCGGTCCAAACTATAGGCTCAACACTCTTACCCTTTGCATCCTCTCACTCGTTATACCATAAGTTCGCTACATCCTTAAGTTGGTATGCTAATAACTCAACCCCTTCCACCTTATCCACATGCGTTACTCTAAAAATTTTCTCCATTTCGTTTATGAACTCCTGTGGGTCCTCTTCTACCTTAGTGCTAGAAAATTTGGGTGGGTTCATTCTCATAAACTAGCCAACCCTAGTAGCCTCAGAAGTAACATATGTAGACCCAGTATCCTCCAACCTCTGAGTCTGTGCGGCTACTAGCTGTGCAAGCATGTGGATAGATTATTTGAATTCTATATTCGTATGTCCCTCTAAGAAGACTGGGATGGTTAACATATGTTCTTGGAGCTCGAGGAGGACTAGTCGAGACTAGAGGTACTCCCGAAGTAGGGACAGGTTCTGGGGTGTGCGCTCTGTTATGAGTCCGCATCTCATAGGTGGGGCGGACTTAATCATCCTGAGTATCCTAATTGTTAAAGCGACAAGGAGGAATAACTATTTTCGCTGAAATACAGTAGATAACTTATTAGGGAACATTTTAGACTCTAAAGCACGAACTAAATCAGAAATAGGGGGAAAATTCCAAAACACCTAGTAGCCTCTATCTTATAGGTGTGGCGTGCTAAACACCCATAAACAAGACTCTACCCGATGCGATTTTGCAGACATCTTGGGACCATGAACCGTGCTCTGATACCAAGTTTGTCACAACCCGAACCGAGGCCCTAGCCATGACAAGCATCCTAAACCATGAAGGCCCAGACAACCTTCTAACTTGTAATCATATACACCATTCATACACAAATAAAAAAATGTGAAAAATATAGCGGAACAGAATCATGGTCATAAATCTAATATAAATTTAGCAACGGAAAATGAAATCCAAAACTAACTAACAACATCTGCAAACCGACTGCGAAACCTCTACTACATGATTACTAACACATTCTGAAAAACTGGGATAAGAACCCCAGTAGACCAAAACCATAACTAATAATAATTGTCAAAAAATAAACAAGCCTTCCAAAATATAGAAGGCTCACCAACTGTACACTGCAACTCTATCTAATGAAATCTACTTCTTCTCTTGACTCCTAGACTGAGCCTCAAAACCTGAGAGGTAGGGGGTCAATACAGATGTACTGGTACGTAAAGAAATCTAAAATAAAGCTTGTATATAAATAAAATAATTGAGAGCTAGTCATAAACATCATGAAAGATAAGATTTCAAAATATATGGGCATTCTTGAAAACATAAAACATTTCTGACAATGCAGTTTCCAATCTTTGTATTACTTCTAATTTAGGAGGCACTCCGCTACAATTCTGATATTCCACGGTTTGTATGGAATCTGCCATTTACTCGGCGGGGAATCCCCCAACCCAAGTGTGCCGCAAGGGTTGGAATGTCTAAGTATGATACGCCACAAGGCACTAGGTCAGTGTATAATAATATACCCGGATTGGTAAATCACAGTTTTAGGCAACGAGTTATCTGAACTTATGCTTTCTTTGAGGAACCACCTAATCTCTCTTTATGCCCAATTTTATCCTGTTCTGAATCATGCTTTTTTCTAGTTTCAACATATGAAAATCTGATTTCAAACACGTGTTCTATACTATTCTGAATTATTATGGCTTTAACTGAGTTAGTGTCGACACACCAAGACTTGCAGGTCCTATTTTCTGATCCATAATGTATCATGCATGATTCTTTCATGAAAACTCAATTCAGACCACCCAACATGCAAATAGTTTAAGAGATTTCATGGAAAGAAACATAAGTCAAAACTATGCAAGAATTCCTCAAACATATGGTGGTCATGTGTTTTTGGCAAAATCATGCACTCTTTCATTATATGAATATTTTCACATTTACCAACATAAACTACCCTCTCTCTTTTGAAATCAAAATCATAATCCAAACACAACGTTATTCAAGACCTTTCATATCAAGCCTTTCGAAAAACATTTGGAACAATCCATAGCATGTCATAAGTAAAAGAAAAATCATAACCAGAGAGGGATTTTACATGAATCATGCTCTCAATTCAGTCATCAACCTTAAAACACATACATATATACATATATCACTTTAAATCAATTTTGGTGATGACCTAAAGGCCAAAACAATATCATCAATGCCTCTAAAACATGAATATGTTCATAAATCTGAAACCCTTTTCGTAAAAACATGATTTCTATGCCCATAAGATTTTAAGAAAACCCTGTGTACCTTAGATTATGAACCTTGAATGAACACTTGCTTTTGGGAATCTATTTGTGCTTTTGACGGATGATTCTTGAAGATCTTAGTTTGGGAATTCTAATTCTTGAATCAATTTTGGAATTTAATGGTGAAATTTTGAGGGATCTTGAATCTTAGGTTGAGGCCTTAGAGTTTAGTTCGTGAGAGGATTTAAGAGAAATAAGTGTATTTTTGGTGAAATGGAGGATGAATTCAGTGTTTATGAAGTTATGGGGTGAAGGAAAAATACCACAATGCCCCTCCAAAACCTTTTGAAAAATGCTGAATTTAACAGCTGACGACATTGGGCTGATGTTATCACATATGTCGTAAGCCGTCAGCTCTTGTCATAACAAAATGTTGGAATTTATGACTTTCTGCCTATGACTGACGACATTTTCTAATAAGGCATTAGATTTGTGATAAGCCGTCAGAATTGTCGTCACTCAGTTTCCAGGCTGATATGTTGGAGTGAAATGGGCATAACTTTTTGCTTTGATATTGGATTTTCATAAAATTGGTGGAATTGGAAAGAGGACTCAAAGAAATTTAATTTGATATATAGTATGCCACACAGTTCTCCATATACAAGGAGTTATGGTCAATTGAAGTCGATCCAAGTTTTAACGCTCACTAAAACTTGAACGATAGGAAAGCTTTCAACTAGTCCTTGAGTTAAGGTACTTCTATGATCTCGACTCATTCCCAACTAGATTCACATTCTACATAAATGAGTAACACAGTAAATTTACAATAGTTTTGTGGCTTTTTGAATATCTACACGTAGAAAAGACGGTTTACGTTCTAGCCCATATTGCGGGTCATTACAGCTTGGAAGCATATTGAACAATTATCATAACATAGTGCAATCTTTGCGATATAAGAAAATTTATAATTATTAAAATTCTTTTTTTAAAAAGAATTTATGAAAATTTGGATAAATTTCTTACGTGATTTCGTTAAAGGAATTATGATTTTATTAAAATAAATAAAGTATTCGCGCAGAAATTCACAGAATATTACTGAGATTAAAGTTCTGATTTTTAAGTGATATTAATTAAACATAGTAACTTTTAATTGAATTCATTCTATAATAAAAATTATGATTTTGATTCTTAGAATATAGGGTTATTGATTTAATTTTGTATTGTTCAATTTGGAAAAATGTCATTCCAATTGAATATAAAATTTTGTTTGGTACAATATTTTTTCTTGATTACTTTCCAGCAAGTTTCACTAATTCAGCTACTATTATATAAGACTAAACTTGTAGTGATAACAATTATATTTTTCGCTTATAAAATAATTTTTATTTAAATTGATAAATCAAATAAATAAAACAAATAAACATTGTCCATAAATTAAACCAGAGCAATTAACCCGCCCAATTGTATTCACTAATTTAAGAAGCATAGTGTGTTTGTAAATATGAAATTTCAAACTCTTCATTAACTTCTTATTAATTATTTAACATCATTTTTTATCCTCTTAGTACAAACAAGAAAAACTAACTAAATTTCCATTGTGGATTTACTTTTCTACCTTAAGGTAAGAGAATTAAATATTTTGCATGACTCCAGATGATAGAAATATATATTGCAGTAAACCCTAACAGAATGTCATTTGTTCTTACACCGTCGAACTTGACCTCAATTTATTTTCTTGATCACTCTTCAATAATGATGTCAAAAATGAAATCACAAAAGACAATTGAGGAAAGCCATTCTCAAGAGGATACACCTGTTCTTCCATCTGATATCATTTTCAACATCCTCATAAAGGTAAAAACTACATCTTTGATACACTTTTAGAGTGTTTCAAAATCATGTAATGCTATGATTTTTGACATTACTTTCACAAAAGCCCACTGTGATCGATCCAAAGAGATAGGATGTGAAAAGAAAGTGTTTCCAAAAAAGACGGCCGAGTTTGAATTTTTATATTTAAGCAACCTCAATGACGTTATCATAGATAAACGACAATTCCCGCTCAAAGAATTCATAGGTACTCAAATCCTGTGCTCATATGATGGCTTAGTATTACAAAAAAAACTAAGGCTTATAAGAAGCTCATTTTGGGGAATCCACCATCCGGACACCACCACATTCTTCGATGTCCATCTATGAAACCTAAAGAAAACTTATTTTCTTGTGCTTATGGCTTAACAGTGATAGAATCATAACACATATCATAAGCATAAGAAAATATGTGTTCATGAGGTTTCATATATGGACACTCACGAATTTAGTATTGTCTAGATTATGGATTCCACAAAACAAATTTCTTGTAAGCCTTAGGTTTCTTCTATATTACCAAACCATTATATGAGCACAAGACATGAGCACCTCGGAATTCTTTGAGAGGAAATTATTGTTTATCTATGATAACTTCATTAAAATTGTTTAAATGTATAATTCGAATTCGCCAATATTTTTGTAACAAAATTTTTTCACTTCCTAATGCTTTGGATTCATCACAATGAGCTTTTGTAAATATAACCTCGGAAATCATATCATTCCAGGATTTTGAAACACATTTAATGTGTAACAAAGACATAGGATTTACTTAATAAGGATATTGTAAATAATATCATCAGGAAGAACAGGTCTATCATATTTGATACGGTTCCCCCTATATCTTTTGTAATTTTGCTTTTGACATCATTATTGAAGAGCAATATAGAGAGAGTGGCTCGAGATCAAATACTAGGGCGCAAGTTTCACTAATTCAACAACTATTATATAAGAGTAAACTTTTAGTGCTAACAACTATATTTTTCGTTTTTAAAATAATTTTTATTTAGATTGATAAATCAAATAAATAAAACAAATAAACATTGTCCATATATTAAACCAGAGCAATTAACCCGGCCTATTGTATTCACTAATTTAAAAATCATAGTGTGTTTCTAAATATGAAATTTCAAACTCTTCATTAACTTCTTATTATTTATTTAACATCACGTTTTATACTCTTAGTACAAACAAGGAAAACTTACTAAATTTCCTTTGTGGATTTACTTTTCTACCATAAGGTAAGAGAATTAAATATTTTGCATGACTCCAGATGATATAAATATATATTGCAGTAAACCCTAACAGAATGTCATTTGTTCTTGCACTGTTGAACTTGACATCAATTCATTTTCTTCATCGCTCTTCAATAATGATGTCAAAAATGAAATCACAAAAGACAATCGAGGAAAGCCGTTCTTAAGAGGATACACCTGTTCTTCCATCTGATATCATTTTCAACATCCTTATAAAGGTAAACACTACATCTTTGATACACTTTAAGTGTTTCAAAATCATGGAATGCTATGATTTCGACATTAATTTCACGAAAGTCCACTGTGATCAATCCAAAGAGATAGGATGTAAAAAGCAAATGTTACAAAAAAAAATATGGGTGAATTTGAATTTTTATATTTAAACAACCTCAATGACGTTATCATAGATAAACGACAATTCCCGCTCAAAGAATTCATAGGTGCTCAAATCTTGTTCTCATATGCTGGCTTAGTATTACAGGAAAAACCTAAGACTTATAAGAAGTTCATTTTGTGGAATCCACCATCCAGACACCACCACATTCTTGAGTGTCCATATATGAAACCTAAAGAATACACATTTTCTTGTGCTTATGGCTTAACAGTGATAGAATCATAACACATACCATAAGCACAAGAAAATATGTGTTCATGAGATTTCATATATGGACACTCAAGAATGTAGTATTGTCCAGATTATGGATTCCACAAAACAAATTTCTTGTAAGCCTTAGGTTTCTTCAATATTACCAAACCATTATATGAGCATTACACATGAGCACCTAGGAATATTTTGAGAGGAAATTATTGTTTATCTATGATAACTTCATTAAAATTGTTTAAATGTATATATTCGAATTCGCCAATATTTTTTGTAACAAAAGTTTTTCACTTCCTAACGCTTTGGATTCATCACAATGAGCTTTTGTAAATATAACATCGGAAATCATATCATCCAATGATTTTGAAACACATTTAAAGTGTAACAAAGATATAGGATTTACTTAATAAGGATATTGAAAATGATATCAACAGGAAGAACGGATCTATCATCTTTGATACAGTTCCCTTATTATCTTTTGTAATTTTACTTTTGACACCATAATTATAGAGTGTAGCTCGGGATCAAATACTAGGGCACAAGAACAAATATCATTCTCTTAGGGTTTATTAAAACATATATTTGTATCATTGGTCGTTGGCAAGATATTTATAAATGGTCAACATAATTACACTCATACCTTAATGTAGAATAGTAAGTCCATAAATTTTTCTACGAGTACTTTATTTGAATACGGTTTTTCATGTTGTATTCAATGAATTTTGCCGCGAGCACTTTATTTATTATAATTAATTCATAACTACCTTTAACTAAATAACATAAGAAATTTAGGGAAATTTTATTTTAAAAAATAGAAACAAAGAGAATTTTAACTAGCTAAAGTTAATAATTAGTAGAATACTATCTCACACTTTTAATTTCTGTTTTGAAAAATAGAATTCTAAACTTATGCCACAAATGAACGTCTAGAAAGTTGGGACCCATGAGCTCTCCTCTGTGATCTGTACACATAATGTTAGATCGAGGTACGTTCAATACACATTCAAAGAAAAAGTACTAGAAATTTCCTTATGTCCAGAAGGTTGCTCTATGTTGGACTATAACTGTCCAATATGCGTCAATGTATTTTTAGTGTGACTCACCCCAAATTGGCTCCAAAATATCTAAATAACTTAATTTTAATTTCCCACTCTATATCCCACACGCAAATTAGAGACCGATTATATTCAAATTTAAGATGAGAAGCCCCATATTAGGGAGATGAGGGAGCTTTCGACAAAGGTCATAGATTTGAGAAGACACTTGTGATATCGACAAAGCAATGACAAATCTGTCAAATTCAATCATATGCATTGATGTGTAGTCCTTGGAAATGATGATCGTTATTACTATTGGTGAAAGCAAAGATGGAGTAGGGTGGTTTGAGTATGGTCGTGGGGTTGCTTGTGTCGATATAGAGGGTAACCTTTGTAAGGTGTTTCTACAATAATGATTGCGATAGTAAGAGTGGATCACGACATAGCAAATGCGGAGCAAGGTGAAACGATTAATGAGGTTGGAATAGGAGGGAATTGATTGTTGTTGTTGCATTTCTTGAACACTCATTTCTTTTTGCAGTTTCTATGGAAAATTTTGTCAAATTAATTCTTGAAGAATTTGAGCACATGAGTATTAAGGTGCATACAGATATTCATAGATGACTTTTCTTTCTTTTAGCTTATTCTACTTTCTTTGGGTTATGCATTCAGTATTTTTTTTTCCTTTGCTTCTGTTGATTTACAGTTTTAGTAAACTTTAGATGCTTTTTAATTATTTCAACCGATCTTTTGGTTGTCTTGTTTCTTGTATTAGCTAGCAGTGTGTTATCCCATTTTGTTGTGTGATTTTATGTTTTATTTGTTTGTTATACTGTTATATGTCATTCAGGGGTCTATTAGAAACAACCGCTTGCGCACACATAACCCTCCCCCGACCCTAATTTGTGGGAATACACTAGGTATGATGTTGTTGTTGTATAACAAAAAATTGTAAAAAAAATCATCCATTTTAACCTATAGGGTCATCACTTTTGCGTAGATCAGTCTTGCTCACTTTTGTCATTAATAAAGACTTTAGGCTAACTAAGGGTTTTTCAAGGCCAAAACGATAGCAAAGATATAGCATGTCGGATATCAAGTCAAAATACCGTTGGACTCTTGCTTCTATAGATTTTCACACACTTCATTGGTTCTTAGACCATAACTTTGTTGGAAATCAAGAGTCCCCAACAATAATTGAAAAGACTGTCATAGTATTGACACCTTGATGGAACCGAGACAAGCTGAGGCACTCAAACAAACCACCTCTTGGACATCTTGCCCCACTTCTTATTCTTTCAAGTTTCTTGTATTGGATATTTTGCATCCTACGTGTTCTCTATCATCTCCCCAGTTTCACCAATGATGCAATTCAGTTGCTTAAACTAAACTGATGGAAAGGACTTCACTTCGCTCCACACATGTATGAGTTGTAACACAACTGATTGGTACTTCTGTACTCAAAGACCTCTTGGATCACCCTATTAGGATTAGCCTGCTAGTTGTAGCCTTAGTTGTATATGGTATTACTGTTCCATCGACTTTAGAACTGAATGGGCTGGTAATAGGGTTAACATCCATAGAACTCATCTTTTCCATTTTCTCCACGGCCTCTAAGGCCTTTTGCTGCATTCCGACAATTTTAATAGCAGCCTTCAACGTTAGAGAATTAAATCTCATAAACTAACATTTGTATCAAAACTGTTATAGCTAAGACCTACTGGGATCTTACTCATAAAGAGGACAAGTAATGGATCGATGAAGGAGTAAAATATCTATCATATGTTAGATTTACATCATATAGTCTAATTTGTTTTCGAGATTGTGAGTCCAGTTAGGACATTATATATAAGAGTCTAAATTCAGTCATTAGTCTTTATTTTTCTGTTCCTTTAGTGTGATGACATTATTTGATTGCAAACATTTATAAAACTAGATCATAGGTATCTAACATAGTAGATTTACATTAATTAATCAAGTTTCGTGCTTTTTGTCCTCCTAGCTAGAAAGAAAATGAATTCATACTAGAGTATCAAATGTTAGTCACAGCTAAATCAAAACCAAACATCACTTACAACAGAAGTCATCCTCTGATTCAGATTTACATGCGATGCTCTTGCCAGAGACCAGGAAATTTAGTATTTGGGATGAGCCCGGACTGGCTTTCAAGATCATCAAGGAAATTTAGTATTTGAGAAGTGTATGCATATCTGTTACATAGATAGATTTTGCAGTGAGAATAAATTAAACAACGAAGTGCAACCTTTGCAGATGAAAATACAAGTAAAATCAGGAATTGAACATGTGACCCTCATCATAAGTCTGCATGCCTCTGCAAAAGCAAATGACACATTAGTAAATAAAAATTTGTTATGTTGTTATCAGCACTGAAGATAAGAAATAAGGAATGCTAATGATATTATCCATATATGACACTTCAAGAAATTGCTTGACACAAACAAGTCTCTCTTCCCTCCCTCTGTCATCATGGCAAAAGAAAACAATAGCAACTACGCCTCAATCCGATAACTAATTGAGCTCAGCTCTGTGAATCCTTCAACTTAGCTCAATGTGAAGAATTTCATTCCAATACTTAACAGTTTTGTATTTTACAAATTAGGATTTCTATGTTACTAGAGATTCACTTCACTTTCTCCTAACAAAGCTCTTGACACACACTAAAAAGATGGAAAACACCAGACCTAAAGTAAGTTTGCCAACACGATTAAGCCCTAATGACCTAGTTAGACATTTCCCAAATTAGGACAAGTAGTCATTGGTCAACCTCTGCGGCTTCATGTTAAAGTCCAAACCTTTGTTCTTTAGGAAAACTCTAGCTCAATCAAACCTCAAAGCTTACAACTTGATCTTAACTTCACTAGCAAACTGTGACACTGTGGAGTTTCTGATTTTAGCATTAGATTTTTATCAAGTCAATAGAGAATAGCAAGAGAAAAAAATGCTCCACGTGTTTGCTTAAAATATAAATAAGAGAATAATTACAGCAAAGACATTCTAGAGAAGGACCGGATATAAAAACAAGAAATAAAGGTAGGAAAAAAAACAGATTATGGTAAAAATAGTCTACACAAAGTAGTACTACACACCGCCTATCCGAAACAACAAACACCACCAAAGCTCCGTGACCAAGACACTACACGCAAAGCAGTATGACTACTAACATGGAAAACAAGATAAAGCGCACCTCCCTACTAGTGCAGACACATTCCTACCTACTACCCATCTACCTTAATTCGCGTCCTCCACTCCTTCATATCTAGGTTCATGTCCTCGGCAAACTGTAACTGCTCCATGTCACATCAAATCACCGCCCTCCAATACTTTTTCGGTCTACCTCAACCACGCCTGAAACCATCCATTGGTTAACCTCTCACACCTCCGCACAGGTGTCTCCGGGCACCTCCTCATCAAATGCACGAACCATCTCAACCTCGTTTCCCGCATATTGTCTTCCACTGAAGTCACTCCCACTTTGTCTCGGATAACCTCATTTTTAATTCTATCTCTCATTGTAAACCCATACCTCCATCGCAACATACCCCATCTCCGCCACCTTCAGCCTTTGGATGTGAAAGTTCATAACCGGCCAACACTCCGCCCTATACAACAAATCTAGTAGAACCATTTCTCTGTAGAACTTCACTTTAAGTTTAGGAGGAACCTTGTCACATAAAACTCTGGATGCGAGTCTCCATTCCATCCACCCTGCCCTAATACGGTGAGTGACATCCTCATCAATCTCACTATTTCCCTTGATCATCGACCCAAGACACTTGAAACTATCCTTCTTTTGAAGGGCTAGAGTATTGAGCTTTACCACCACATCAGCCTCATTCGTCCCCTCACTGAACTTAAACTCTAAGTATTTCGTCTCTCCAAACCTCCAACTTAGCATTAACTCTCTTCTATGGGTCTTGTCAATCAAAAGTACGCCATCCGCAAATAACATGCACCATGACACCTCACTTTAAATTTGTTGCGTCAGTACACCCATCGCCAAGGATAATTAAAATGGACTAAGAGCCGACTCCTGAAGTAACTCCATTTGTACGTGAAAGTGCTCTGAGTCACCTCCCACAGTTCTCTCTCGAGTCTTAGCTCCATCGTATATATCCTTAATCAACCTAGTGTATGCTATCAGAACACCTCTAGCAAACAAGCATCTCCATAGAACCTTTCTAGGAACGCTATCTTAAGCCTTCTCTAGATCAATGAACACCATGTGTAGGTCCTTATTCCTCTCTATACTACTCAACCAATCTCCTTACAAGATAAATGCCCTCTATCTTCGAAAGAACTGGCAAGAATCCAAATTGATTCTCGAAAATATTCATGTACCTCCTAACCTCAAATCCACAACCTTTTCCCAAACCTTCATAGCGTGACTTAATAACTTGATACCCTTATAGCAGTTACAATTTTGAATTTCAGCAAAATATGATCTTCAATAACGTTTTAACATATTAGGGAAAACTTTTTTTAAAATTAACTTTTGGTGCACTCCCCATGGCCCTAATTAGCATAAATTATTGGACTTCTTAGGGAGAATCATGTCTTTTTGTAGGTTCTCCACTTTCAGCATGCCACTTGGTCCATTTGTTACACTGACTTTCCGCCTATCAATGGAATAATTCTTTATAAAAGAAATGATTTTTCACAATCCTAAAGGTTTACTAGATTAGAAGTTTGCTATAATTTGTGCTATTCGCACATGAAAACTGAAAGAGAGAGAGAGAAAGACAAAGAGAGAGAGGCAAAGACAGAGAGAGAGAGAGAGAAGCTGAAAAAGTATAATTATTAGGGATTCAACTCACGATGACAATGATAAAAACACAAATTTAATTACAACTCTCTTTTCAGAGAATATGCTTGCAGAACCCATCCCATTATTGGGGTCCGCCTATGCAAGAGAAAAGAAGATCATTTTATAACAATAACATTTTGTATATTAATCTTCAGCTCGAGGCTGGTATCCCAAAATTTACATTGTATCCTATATCCCCAAAGTGGGAATAGCAGCCAAAAGAGAAAAAAAGAACAAGAAAACTATTCCTAGATCCTCCTGATCTTACAAGGATCCTAGTATGTCTACAATAGCCACTTGATCATCTATACTCAGAAGTACACCAATAGCAAAAGGTGATAATGCAGTTCATTTTAATCTTGTGTAATGGGCTACTCTTTTTCTCATAACATCTGGAATTCCTTTCCTTCCATATGGTCCACCAAATGACTGCTGGGACAATTCTCCATCTGCTCTTATCAATGCTACCACTACCCTCCAAATTCCAGCTTAGTAGAGCCTGTTCTGTTCTTTCAGGAACAGTCCAGCTTATGCCTCTAAAACTAGTAAAAAGGTTCCAACCACTTTACAGTGTAGAAAAGAAAAGAAGATCATTATTCTTTGAGTGAGTTAGGAAATATGAATTATTGATCAAATACCTGAATCATCTACAGCATTGCAATCATATAGACCTAAATAATGTCGGAGAGAAAGCGTGGGGTGGGGGCCATACAAAAACTAGTCCTAACGACCTACACTCGGAGTTTCCTGGTAGTCTGCGAAGAGAGACGAGATGAAATGAAATGAAGGGACAGATTGAAGGCCATAAGTTTAAGACGGAACAGAGGGCAGTGGTCATAGTCATTGCTTGTGTAATATTTGCATAGGTTGTGGCAGTGATGGGAAAGGATGAAACAGACAAAAACAAATAGAGAGAAGGAAGAAATTCAAAAATGAGTGGTAGGGAGCACAAAAGGAAGCATTAACAGAAAACAATAAGGAGATCATCTATGCAATGTCTCACATCTTTTCATGAACCAGTTTTTGTTGAACAAAATAACAAATCTATTTTTTTTAAAAGAAATATCTCAATATTATGTTAAGTAAAGCTTACTAGGTGATATCGGCTCACCAAACTAACTATGTAGCCTAAATATAATGCTCAGAAGTTAAACGAGCTGAACAGATAGAAAGCACAAACTTGAGTCAACCCAGCTAAAGCACCAATCAAGCTGCCTTAGCTCGGATACAACTCGAAATGTGATGCCTCATAATTGGCTGGTCTAATAGCCAGGAGGAGGTGATTTATCAATTGAATCGTGGTGTACAGTTCCGCCAAGCAGGCCACTGCCAGTAATGCAGTTCGAGCAAAATCTCAGCTGATTTCAGCCCTAGATGTGATAGAGCTCGTAAAAGCCCATTAATAACCAGAAAGACGAAATTTACCAATTGAATCATGGAGCAGATCTCCATCGAAGAGAAGAAAAGAGTAACCAGTTAAGTGCATTGGAAGGAATTAAACATCCAGTAGAAATTTAATACAAAGATAAAAGGAGGAAGACAAGTCGAAGAGACTGCGATGTTTCCCTACTAGCACTCATGTAGGTCCTGTTGAAGGAACGAAATACGAGAACTTTCGAGGGGATAAAGAATAACAATACACATTAAGGAACAGACTCTCATCTCTAGTTACCGCTTGGTGCACACATGAGGTTTCAGTTTGTACAGAAGATTCGGCGTCGTTCATAGAGAATCATATTTAATGTAGATTCTCTATTTTTTGGTATACTACTTGCATAGGGGAGATTTTCCCATTATTAATAAAATTATTTACTGAATCGAAAATAAAAAGAAGAAGCCAAATAATGAAGCTTAACTCACTATGATAAGACAAAAAAAACAAAGTTAAAGCTGTAAATATGAGATTAAAACTAATCAAATCTATGATGTAGTAAATAGTAACATGATTGTCGCCATGAACAAGTGAGGGATGCACAAATATTTACACAAGACATTTCTCACCTTGAATGTTTGAAGAAATCTCATAGGACGGTGGATTTAATAGAAGCTCCCTAATATACCTGATAGAAATAATAACACAGACACCACAAATACCAGAACAACATCAAATGTAAAAAGAAGAAAAAAATTAATACAAGAGAGACAAAAAGACAAATGTTACAAAAGAAACAAGTGAACTATCAGGAGATTAAATAATCAACGCAAACTTCAAAGTAGAATGAAACACAATTAAATTATTCTGAATGTCATAACTGCTGAAAGAAGAGGAAGTTATCGACGTGAAAATTTTTTCTAAGAAAACAATGAATGGGAAATAAAGTGAAAAATGAGGCCTAACTGAAATTAGTGACATGTCATACATTAAGCTACAAAATCAGAAGGAATGCCCTGTTTCCGTCTGTGCTTCTTAGGGGTTAACCACTCTGATAGTTTGGATAGAATCTACTTAACCGACACAATGTTTATCTAATGACCACATGATTTTGGGGTGTAACAAATACAAGAACTATTGTATTCCTTTGAAGTATTTTCATAACCACATTACAAATAGAAAAACTCTTTTGGAGCAATTCAAAAAATAAAATGTAGTGCCTATCCTATACCAACGTGTGCAGACTATAAAATAGGCTTATATCGAAGGAGTAAGCTACTCATCAATCATTTAGCACGTAACTTCAAAAGTTTCTCAATGGATATGAGTGACTCGTAACTATTACCATGGAGCAAGGAGAAAGAGTTACAAGTGTGGCAACAGAAGGCTACACAAAACTAGGCAAAGAGTTATGTGGTAAGACACGAGGAAGTCTCTAGAATATATAGGAGATCACATCCATGTAAAATTTAATAATAATCATTACATTATGGCAAATTAAAAAAAAAAAAACATATTTCACATGTGGACCTCTATACTAAAGAGATAGAGAGTAGAAGATGGGAAAAGAATCGTATGTTATTGATTGAATGAATTATGTTTAAAGAATCTGTACAAGACTATATATAAGACCTATATCAACAAGGATAGACTTAAAATTACAACAACTATAAGAACTCTACAATAAATAGGAGTCTAGTAATTATTCGTTATTATATACAACAATAAAAGGCAAGTGCCAGCTCGGATAAACAAATTTGAGTTCTTAAGGAGCTATAGGTTCTCAATGTCTGGAAATAAAATAGAGTCATTCTATAATGCTGCTGTAAAGAACAGCAATCCCAACACTTCTGCTGCTGATAATAGAAATGGCAGTTGGGTGGAGCAAAAACTATGGCAGCACAGGTACAAAAAAATATTACTGGTGCTTTACAGGAGCTGGGGTTATAGAAAGAAACAGAAAGTACTCCCTGCAGTAAGGGCGGGCAATTCTTTGCTGTAAAACAATGCTCACTTACAGAACTGGCAGACCACTGCAATGTGGAGGAAGCAACACCTTTAACAAACATGGAATTCCTTCCGTTGGAATAGCACCTGAAGGTAATAAACCCCGGAAACAGATGCTTCAGCCTGGGGTGACATCACCACATAATGACAGAATGTAACTGAACTAAACACAGTTTGATCGTTACCAATTTGCGTGGCAGTTCCAAGGTGCAAAGGAAGTGGCCTATTTTCTGAAACAACAGTCACATTTCTGAATGGGATGTCATCATCGAGGCCATAAAGCTCTTTTACCTGAAATTTTATTGATTTGCATGTTGTAATTTAATAACGGTAGGTAATAGGAAGTGTCACAAACAATGAAACAATGTGAAGCCAAACCTTGAACAGAAGTTCATCGATAGGATTGCCATCCAGCCATTCCTGCTGTCTAGTATTACATTCTCCCCACAGAAGTCCACCTTCACCAAACTCCCCCCAACGCGAAGTTCCTGTGAGGAGACTCTCCAGCTAAATGAAGGACTGAACAACATTTACATATATAAATAGAGCAAATTCAGAACAAAAGTGTTGCCTTCAAATCTAAAATTACATGCAACTGCCTAAACATCATTGAAGACTCAAAACACAATATTTAATTAAATAAACATACCAACCTCCTCCCACACCTTCCCTCTTTTTTGGAACTGAATACCAAAATAAATTAGCTGAGTCAACGGAAGACCTAAAGTAGCACAGAAGTTGAACATGTACAGGAAGCGGTCCACAACAAACTCTTCAAGGTTTCGTTTCTACAGAATCATATCCTATACGGTTTTCAACATTTAAGTAAAGGCTAACTTGCCTTGCCTCCTTGACTAATATGAAGATCCAAATCAATAATAACCACTCGGGATGCCAAAAGCCCAAAATTGCAGAAAAATATTATTAAAAGTATTCTTATGCTATTGGGAATTCTCCAAATTTTCCTTTTTACAAGAAAAAAGATATGGAAAATTTGAAGAATTTCCCATAATATAAAAACTGCTTCTCCAGGGAGTTTATTTTCCCTGAACCCATTCTCCAATGCCAGAACATACAGAAAATGATAAATCGAGCTTTTTCATGCTTTCAACTCATCCATGGTACAATGTAACGAACTAATGTGGCCATCCATACAAGTTATCTCTTATCAAAACTCTAATTTTGTAATACTCTGCCCATCAATAAATCTTCTCCTGCTTAGTTCAGCCAACTCGTTTTCACTCATATGCCCCAGATGCATATGCCTATGTTTTGCAACATCACTTTTTGATAGAGAGAAGGTAGAAACAACTACATCACTTGTAATAGTAGAGCCTTGCAGGACTTACAAATTTACATACTTTCTCTATTCCTTTATTACAACAAGATCACCTTTAGTAACCTTCAGGACTCCACCTTCACCAGTGTATCTATAACCGTTTGAATCAAGGGTACCCAAGGAAATAAGACTTCTCTTTATGTCTGGGACACACCGCACATTACCAAGTGTCCTCACAACCCCGTCAAACATCTTGATCCTAATTGTTCCAATACCAGATATCTTACAAGGTGTGTTATTTTCCATCAACAAAACACTATATGAAACGTGCAAGCTGAATTAATAGTCCAATCCTCACAGGGTTTGGAGTTACCACAAAAAACTACCAAGAGTTCTTCATTACTACAACCATCTTCAACAAAGCTAGCTTCACTGGACTTCTCTGGTTGGTTTCCCTTTGGTTTTGGAGCTTCTCTTTTCTCTCTATTCTGTAACTTCCAACACTCATATTTGATATGACCCTTCTTCTTGCAGTAATTACTAATTTTGTTTTGGTTTTTGGATTTTGACCTATTCCTGTTATCACCCCCAGAATTCCTCTCACGAGTCCTTCCTCCTCAAACAATAAGATGATCTCCTTGAGTCTCCGACCTATTCGCAAGATGTTTCATCTTCTTCTTAGAGAATAATGCATCATAGACTTCATCAATCATCAAGGTATCATGACTATATAAAATTGTATCCTTGAAGGTCGTGTATGCTGTAGGTAGCGAACACAATAAAAACAACCCTAGATTGTCCTCTTTGTACTTAACCTCTAGAGTCCCTAAATCAGAGATGATTTCTTTAAAGCCAAATAGGTAATCTTTGAAAGACAAACCCTCGAACATATGATGGGAATAAAGTTGCTATTTGAGATTCAACTTTCTTGTTACACTCTTTGTCATGCATAAAGATTCTAGTTTCAACCACAACGCAGCGGTTGTGGTCTCCTTCAAAACACCTATAAAATCTATTTGGATAAATAAAAGTGGATCTGAGATAGAGCCTTCCGATCCTTACGTCGTTTGTCCTCGTCCTTCCACTATGAAGGAATCTTCTAAAAACCTAATAAAGCATCTTCCAAATTCATCTGCGCGAGCATATCCCGCATCTTAACCTTCTATAATAAAAATCTAGTGTTGCGATCCAATAGCGGAATATCATATTTCATTATTTCCATCCCCAAGAAAATAATCGAACATGCTCTAATACCAGTTTCTTATGATTTGGATAGAAAAAGAAAACCATAAGTGAAAAGAAAAAATCAAGAATAACACAAAAGATTTACGTGAAAACCCTAATGGAAAAAAGAACGGGCAGAGGCAGACGAGATTTCACTATAATGGAGAAAGAGTACAATATGGAGAAGACTGACTTTTCTAAATAATCAAAATAGACCCACTAATTGCACTTATATAATAAATGCATACAAAAAAGTCCTTGGCCCAAAAATATTAACGTCCATACCACAAGACTTTCAGGTCCGGCTTAAGATAATTCTAGTCACAACTGTAACAAAACTAGATTTAAAACACAACAAAGATGTAGCGTATACCAGTATAAGGATGCCAAAAAGATATCATATGAAAGAAGATGTATCCTTTTTGATGCGGCTCCCCTCGATTGTCTTCTATTGTTTTGCCTTTGACATCCCTCGAAGATTAATCCAGAGAGTAGGTATGGGTTAAGTTCTATGGCATGAAGTGCAACATGAACATTCTATTAGCATTAGTGTAAGAACTATTTCTAATATTTGTCAGCATATAAGTTACTTATATATGATCCACATATATAACATAAACTTTTTTCGTAATTAATGTAGAAAGTAAGTCCATGAATAGGTGAATGAAAATAAAATTCAAATAATGTAAGTATGCTTCAATGCATTTTTTGTGCGGCTGACCTAAAATTGGCCCCAAACTAGCTAAATAATTTTTTGATTTCCAATATCGTCGGTATCATCAATATCAATCTCATTAAGAAAATATGTTTAGACTTGTTATCCAGGAACTTGTTTAGAAATATTCTAATGATGCGAACATATGAGTTTTCCACTAGGTATTTGACCAAGTAGGGTTTTCCAGTTCCTATAAAACTTATCATTAAAATACCTTTAGAGGGGGGAGCGAAAATGGTTTTCCATGAAATTGGAAATGAAAACTACTTGATATTCTATAGTCATATTAAAGTCCAACTAAATTTGTATTTGAGTTGGAAGTTCCTACATTAACGAGTAAAATGGTTACTAACAAAGATGACTTCATTATAGAGTTGTCAATCCGAGCTGGGCTAGTCCATCTGAGCTTTGGAATTTGATGAAGGACTGATCCGTGAAGATTATGGGCCAAAAAATAGCAAGCCCAACCCATCATTTTGTGGGTTTTGGGCTGCGACGTGTGAGCTGACTTATTAAAATATTACTATAATTTAAAATAAGGTGATGGTTGTCGACTATCAAGAGTAAAATTAAGTAAATATTAAACAGTGATTCTTTAAAAAATTTAGGATTTTGCATTTTGATTATTTACAATATTTAAATTTTAATATATAAATTTTTGGACTTTGTAATATTATTAAATGATGGTTTAAGAGGACTTCGAGTTAGATTTCTCCTATAATCTTGATATTTTTAGTAATTTATTTTATTTTTATTTTTAATTACTTTTTATTTTACCCACAAACCACTCCAATCCACTACTCAAGCCTCATAGACCCGTGGGCTTATACGAACCATGCTAAAAAGTCCTTAAATGGGCTTAAAACTTTTTAGCTTAATCTTATCAAATTCCAGGTTTAATTGGACTAGCTTGATAGTAGGTTTAGCCCACGGTAAACCCTAAAACTCATTTCCAAAAATACCTAGTGAAGCTTTCTATGCTAAAACTCACAACATTTGAAGGAACCCACGGACCAAGTGGTGGAGGAAGACAAGAAGTTGAAAAAGTGAAAAAAGAGTTTGAAGAAACATACAAACTAGCCCAACAACACATCAAATACATAAATGAATATGGAAAATCAAGAACAACAATTGCAGAAGAGAAAAATTCACTCTCAATATTGAATGAATTTTTCTCTTCTACAATTGTTCTTCTACAATTTTCCATATTCATTTATGTATTTGATGTGTTGTTGGGTTAGTTTTATGGTTCTTCAAACTCTTTCTTCACTTTTTCAACTTCCTGTCTTCCTCCACCACTTGGTCCATTAAGGGTTCTTTCAAATTTTGTGAGTTTTAGCATAGAAAGCTTCACTAGGTATTTTTGGATATGAGTTTAGGGTTTACAGTGGGCTAAACATACTGTCAAGCTAGTCCAATTCAGCCTGTAATATGATAAGATTAAGCTAAAAAGTTTTAAGTCCATTTAAGAACTTTTTAGCCTAGTTCGTATAAGCCCACGGGTCTATGGGGCTTGAGTAGTGGATTGGACTAATTTGTGGATCAAATAAAAAGTAATTCAAAATAAAAATAAAATAAATTACTAAAAATATCAAGATTACAAGAGAACCTTAACTCAAAGTCCACTTAAAGCATCATTTAATAATATTACAAAGTCCAAAAATTTAAATATTAAAATTTAAATATTGTAAATAATCAAAATGCAAAATCCTAAAATTTTTAAAGAATTACTGTTTAATATTTACTTGCTTTTACTCTTGATAGTCCACAACCATCACTTTATTTTTAAATTATAGTAATATTTTGAAAAGTCAGCTCACACGTCGCGGCCCAAACCCACAAAATGATGGGTTTGGCTTGCTATTTTCTTGTCCATAATCCTAATGCATCAGTCCTTCGTCAAATTCCAAAGCTAGGATGGACTATCCCATCTCGGATTGACCATTCTAATATGAAGTCATCTTTGTTAGTAACCATTTTACTTGTTAATGTAGGAACTTCCAACTCAAATACAAATTTAGTTGGACTTTAATATGACTATAGTATATCAAGTAGTTTTCATTTTCCATTTCATGGAAAACCATTTTTGCTCCCCCCCCCTCTAAAGGTAATTTAATGATAAGTTTTATAGGAACTGGACAACCCTACTTGGTCAAATACCTAGTGGCAAACTCATATGTTCCTCTCATTAGAATATTTCTAAACAAGTTCATGGATAACAAGTCTAAACATTTTCTTCTTAATGAGATTGATATTGATGATACCGACGATACTGGAAATCAAAAAAATATTTAGCTAGTTTGGGGCCAATTTTAGGTGAGCCGCACTAAAAATGCATTGAAGCATACTTACATTATATTAATTTTCTTTTTCTTTCTCCTATTCATGGACTTACTTTCTACATTAATTACGAAAAAAGTTTATGTTATATATGTTGATCTTATACAAGTATCTTATATGCTGACAAATATTAGAAATAGTTCTTACACTAATCCTAATAGAATGTTCATATTGCACTTCATTTTGTAGAACTTAACCCTAATCAACTCTCTGAATTGATCTTCGAGTGATGTCAAAAGAAAAACTATAGAAGGCAATCGAGGGGAGCTGTATAAAAAAGTATCCATCTTCTTTCATATTATATCTTTTTAGCATTCTTATACAGGTATACGCTACATCTTTGTTGTGTTTTAAATCTATTTTTGTTAGAGTTGTGACTTGAATTATGTTGAGCCGGCCCTGAAAGTCCCGTGGTATGGACCTTTATGTTTTTGGGCGTAGGACTTATTTGTATGCACGTATTATATAAGTGCAATTAGTTGGTCTATTTTGATTATTCAGAAAATTCAGTCTTCTACACATTGTACTCTTTCTCCTTTATAGTGAAATCTCCTCTGCCTCTGCCCGTGGTTTTTTCTGTTAAGGTTATCATGTAAATCTTATGTGTTATTCTTGATTTTTTCTTTTCACTTATGATTTTCTTATTCTGTCTGAATCATAACAAACTGGTATCAGAGCATATTTGATTATTTTCTCGGGGATGACAACTATAAAGTATGATATTCCATTGTTAGATCGCAACACCAGATTTTTATTATGGATGGTTAAGATGTGGGATATTCTCCCGCATATGAATTTTGAAGATGTTTTGTTAGGGATTTAGAAGATGCCTTTATTATGGAGGGATGGGGACAAATGACGTAAGGATCAGAAGTCTCTATCTCAGATCCACTTTCAGTTATCCAATCAGATGCTACAGGTGTTTTGAAGGAGACCACAACCACTGCGTTGTGGTTGAAATTGGAATCTTTATGCATGAAAAAGAGCCTAGCAAGTATGTTGCTTCTCAAACTGCAATTTTATTCCCATCGTATGTCCAAGGGTATGTCTTTGAAAGATCACCTATTTGTCTTTAAAGAAATCATCTCCGATTTAGAGACTCTAGAGGTTAAGTATAATGAGGTCGATCGAGGGTTGTTTTTACTATGTTCGTTACCTACATCGTACACGATCTTCAGGGATACAATTTTATATAGTCATGATACCTTGACGATTGATAAAGTCAATGATGCATTGTTCTCTAAGAAGAAGATGAAACATCTTGCGAATAGGTCAGAGACTCAAGGAAATAGTCTCATTTTTTTAGGAGGAAGGACTCGAATAGAAATAAAAGAGAAGCTCCAAAACCAAAGGGAAAGCAACTAGAGAAGTCTAGTGAATCCAACTTTGTTGAAGATAGTGGTAGTGATGAAGAACTCTTTGTAGTTTTTTATGGTAACTCCAAACTCTGTGAGGATTAGGCTCTTAATTCAGCATACACATTTTATATGGTACTGTGTTGATGGAAAATAACATACCTTGTAAGATAGCTAGTATTGGAAAAATCAAGATCAAGATGTTTGATGGTTTTGTGAGTACACTTGGTGATGTGTGGTATGTCCCATACCTGAAGAGAAATCTTATTTCCTTGAGTACCCTTGATTGGAACAGTTATAGATACACTGGTGAAGGTGGAGTCCTGAATGTTACTAAAGATGCTCTTGTTGTGATGAAGGAACAGAGAAAGTCTTCAAATTTGTATGTCCTACAAGGCTCTTCTATTACAGGTGATACAACTATTTTTACCTCATATCTATCAGAAAGTGACGTTGCGAAACTTAGGCATATGCGTTTGGGGCATATGAGTGAAAACGGGATGGCTGAACTAAGCAAGAGCAGACTTCTTGATGGGCAGAGTATTACCAAATTGGATTTTTGTGAGCAATTCATATTTGGAAAGTAGAAGAGAGTCATATTCACTAAAGGCATCCACTTAACTAAAGGCACACTTGATTACATTCATTCTGATCTCTGGTCCTGCTAGAGTACCTTCTAGAAGAGATGATATACTTTTGACTATTATTGATAACAATTCTAGAAAAGTTTGGGTGTTCTGAAGGAAAAGAAAGATATGTTTTCTACTTTCAAGGAGTGGAAAATTATAATTGAAAAGCAAACAGGAAAGTAGGTAAAACACCTTCGAACTGATAATGGTCTAAAATTCTGTTCTAATAAATGTAATTCTCTGTGCAAGTCAGAAGGAATTGTAAGGCACTTGATAGTTCCTTATAATCCACAACAGAATGGTGTGGCTGAACGAATGAATAGGACTATAATGGAGAAGGTCTGTTGTATGCTCTCTAATGCAGGTTTACCCAAGTCTTTTCGGGCTGAAGCTGCTTCCACAACTTGTCTTCTTATTAACCGCTCTCCCTTAGTCATGATTGATAAAAAGACTCCACAAGAGGTGTGGTCTGGTACTCCTGCTAGTTATTCTGATTTGAGTATATTTGGATGTCCTGCGTATGTTCATATTGATAATGGAAAGTTGAAACCTAGATCTATCAAATGCTTATTTATGGGTTATAAGCATGGTGTTAAAGGTTATAAGCTTTGGTCTTTTGAAAGCAGAAAGGTTATAATTACCAAGGATGTTGTGTTTGATGAAACTACCATGCTTTGGGATCCCTATGAATCTAGTGTTTCGCCTCCAGATGAGATTAGTGACATGAATCGACAAAAGTCATTTACCCATGTTGAATTGCAAACTGGAGCAGAGTCTACATCAGTGCATACTTCTCAGTCTAGCTCGGAGATATAGAGTGGTCCAATTTCTTCTTCACCACCAGTGACGCCACAATATTCTATTGCTAAAGACTGGCCTAGAAGAGATATTACACCTCCTCGGAAGTATGCTGAAGCTGATTTAGTGGCTTATGTATTGAGTAGCAGAAGGTATTGATTCTGGAGAAGAACCTTCTTCTTACTCAGAGGAAGTTAGTTGTAATGATTTTGGCGGATAGATGATTGCTATGATGGAGGAGACAGAATCACTTTTTAAGAATGGCACATGGTATTAGGTGAGATTGTCTAAAGATAAGAAAGTTGTCCGTTGCAAGTGGTTATTCAAAAAGAAAGAATGAACATCGGGAGTTGAAGATGCTAGGTACAAATCACGACTAGTTGCTAAAGGTTAAAGTCAGGTTATAGTCAGGTTCCATGTATTGACTTCACATATGTGTTTTCTCCAGTTGTAAAGCATAGTTCGATTCGAGCCTTGCTTGGTATTGTAGCCATTCATGATCTTGAGCTTGAGCAGTTGGATGTCAAAACTGCATTTTTACATGAAGAACTTGAGGAGGATATCTATGTGCAGCAACCAGAGGGTTTTGTAGTCTCAGGAAAGGAGGACTATGTATGCTTGCTGAAAAAAGTCTCTTTATGGCTTAAAACACTCTCCCAGGCAGTGGTATAAGAGGTTTGACTCCTTTATGACCTCTCATATGTTTCAGAGGAGTAGCTACGATAGTTGTATCTACTTCACGGAGGTAAGAGATGGTTCATTCATATATCTTCTTGTCACGACCCGAACTAGGGCCTGGCCATGACGGACATCCCGAACTATGAAGGCTCAGGAATCCTACTCTATCTGGTAGTCATACACAACATTCATATAATAAGAGAAGATGCATAAATACAATATTATAGGGAAACATGGTCATACTCTGAATTCAATTTAACAATATGGAATGAAATTTGTAATCAACTAAACAACATCTAGAACAATCTACGAAATCTCTACTACATGATCAAGTGACAACTGTCTAAAAACTGGGACAAGTCCCCCAGTAGACCAAAATAAAAGAAATAACATAATCTGATATAATAGGCCTTCTAGAACAAAGAAGCCTCACCACTGTACTGATCACTTCTCTCTGGATACTCTATTGCTTAGCCAGACCCCTTGATTGAGCCTCCGAACCTAACAGGTTGGGGGGGGGGGGGTCAATACAGATGCATTGGTATGCAAATCAAATCCAAAATAGTGATTTATATTCAAGAAATAGAGGTCGGGAAGGTCTCGGATAATTCATCAAAGATTGGGAGATAAAAGAGAGACTAAGTCCCTTTTAAACTAAAAGAAATTTACGAGTTTTACTCTATAAGCATACTACTAGAAGCTACTACATATACAATTTTTGTGGGGTGCTACATTATCCCCCCTTTTGGATCATTCGTCCCCCAATAATGGCGCAAAACACAGATAAGGACGATTTCAAGCACACTAAGGCCATAAATGAATAAGACAAAGATTGTACCTTCTATTTCGTCATTCACTAGATCAAATAATTCTGGGTATCTATCTCTTATGTCATCTACTGATTCCCAAGTTTCTTCTTTAACTTTATGATTTTTCCACAACACTTTAATCGAAGTTATCTGCTTGCTCCTTAATTTCCTAACTTGGCGATCCAAGATTGCTACAGGTTTTTCTTCATAAGACAAGGGGTCTGTCTCTTTGGTCTTTTCTACAGGCAATACTAATGAATGGTCTCCAATATATTTCTTCAACATGGATACTTGAAATACCGAATGAACAGAACCCAGATTTGCAGGCAAATCTAACTCATATACAACCCCACCTATTTTTTTCAAAATCTGATATGGCCCCATATAGCGAGGACTCAGCTTATCTATCTTCCCGAATCGCAGGACTCCCTTCATAGGGGACACTTTTAGAAATATCCAATCACCAACCTCAAATTCCAAATCCCTTCTTCTAACATCGGCATAGGACTTCTATCAACTTTGAGCTGTCTTAAGCCGTTCTCTAATGATTTTCACATCTTTCATTGCCTGATGAACAAGATCAAGCCCAAATAATCGTGTCTCACCCACTTCATACCACCCTATTGGTGACCTATATCTTCTCCCAAACAATGCTTTAAAAAAGTGCCATCTTAATACTGGCATGGTAGCTATTATTGTAAGCAAACTCTATTAATTACAAGTGATCTACCCAGCCACCTTTAAAGTAAATTATACAATACCTCAACATATCCTCAAGGGTATGAATGGTGTTCTCAGCTTGTCCATCAGTCTGAGAGTGAAATATAGTACTTAGGTTAACTTGGGAACCTAAACCCCTCTGAAAAGATTTCCAAAACACCGAATAGAATTGCGTACCTCGGTCAGATATGATGGATACGGGTGATCCATGCAAATGGATTATCTCCTTAATGTATATATTTGCATAATCATCTAACAATTACCCGAATAGAGTCATACTAAATTTGGGACCTCGAAAGTCCCTTGATGAAGTCCATATTGATCATATCCCAGTTCCATAATGGCAAAGCTATCTCTTGGGAAGCACCACCTGGCCTTAAATGTTAAACTTTAAGTTATTGGAAATTCAAACACTTGGAAACAAAGTCAGCCACATCATGTTTCATATTATTCCACGAATATATAGATTTTATATCATGGCACATCTTAGTAGAGCCTCGGTGAACAACATACCTCGAAGTGTGGCTTCATCAATGATTCTTTTTTTCAAACCATCTACACCTGGCATAAATAATCTACCCTGATATCTTAAAATTCCATTACCACCAATTTCAAAAGACATCATCTTCTGTTGCCCCACATCTTTCTTAATTTGCATCAAAATGGGATCTTCGGCCTGCTTCCCCTTAACTTTGCACAATGGAAAGATTTTACCATCACATGACCAACCACTCCTTCATCTTCAGAATCAAGAGTTGTACCCCTAGATTTGAATGTCGGTGAATATCCTTCACCATTTCTCTCTTTCCTTCCTCAACATGAGAAAGACTGCCCATAGTTAACCTGCTGAGGGCATCGGCTACCACATTCACCTTGCCCAGATGATAGTGCAAGCTCATATAATAATCCTTCAAAAGTTCCAACCAACGGCTCTACCGAAGATTTAATTATTTCTGCGAGACAACATACTATAAACTCTTGTGGTCAGTAAATATATCAGCATGTACCCTATAAAGATAATGCCGCCAGATTTTAAGCGCAAACACCATAGCCGGTAAATTAAAGTCATGGATGGGGTAGTTTCACTCATCCACTCGGGATGCATCATAGTACACAACAAAACCCTCTGCACCTGTCGAAAGAGTCAAAACAGGAGCAGTTGTCAACTTTTCTTTCAACCCCTCAAAACTATTCTCACATGAGTCAGACCATATAAAAGTCACCTTTTTATGAGTCCACTTAGTAAGTGGAGCAGCTATGGAAACAAAATTCGCTACGAACCTTCTGTAATATCCTGCTAAACCCAAAAAGCTCTGAATATCAGTTGGAGTCATGGGTCTAGGCCATTTTCTCACTACCTCAACCTTTTGGGGATCAACCTTAATCCCGTCACTAGACAAAATATACCCCAGGAAAGCAATAGCTTTAAGCCAAGATTCACATTTTGAAAACTTTGCATACAACTTATGATCTTTGAGGGTCTAAAGAATAATTCAGAGGCGATTGGCATGATCCTCCTAACTCTTAGGATAAATCAAAATAGTATCAATGAAAACTATGACAAACAGATCTAGAAACTGATGGAACACTCTATTCATCAGTTCAATAAAAGTTGCATGGGCATTAGTCTACCTGAAGGACATGACTAAGAATTAATAATGACCGTACCGGGTTCAGAAAGCTATTTTGGGAATATCTAACTCTCTAACCTTCAATTGATGGTATCCGAAATGAAGGTCTATCTTTAAAAAATATTTAGAACCTGAAGTTGGTCAAAGAGATCATCAATCCTAGGAAGAGGATATTTATTTTTAAAAGTGACCTTACATAGCTATAGATAATCTATGCACATACGTAGAAAACCATCAATCTTTCACACAAAGAGTACAGGTGCACCCGAGGGAGAAACATTAGGATGAATAAAACCTTTTTCTAGAAGATCTGCTAGCTATTCTTTCAACTCTTTCAGTTCTGTAGGAGCCATTCTATATGGTGGAATAGAAATGGGACAGTTATCTGGCAACAAATCAATACCAAAATCTATCTCCCTACCAGGTGGTATTCCAGGGAGATCATCCGGAAAGACTTCTAGAAATTCATTTACCACAGGGATAGATGGAAAGGAAGGACTTTTAGTATTAGAATCTTTAACCCAAATAAGATGATATAGAAAGCCTTTGGAAATAAATCTACGGGCTATAAGATAAGATAAAAATTTCTCTCTAGGTGCTAAAGAATGCCCCTCCCATTCTATCACTGGCTCATTGGGGAAACAAAAAGTAACCTTTTGGGTTCTACAATCTAGCATGGCATGACATGAATGGAGCCAGTCCATCCCTAAGATAGCATCAAAATCAAGCATATCTAGGTCTACAAGGTCTGCCACAGTATCCTAGCCACAAATAGTTATCACACAATTTCTATACACCCTCCTAGACACAACAGAATTTCCCACCAGAGTGGAAACAAAAAAAGGCTCAGCAATTACATCAGGCTCAAACCCAAAACCAACAGCTACAGAAAGGGTCACATAAGACAAGGTAAACCCGGGATAAAGAAACAGATACACATCCCAAGAGAAAATTTGTAACGTACCAACAACTACATCTAGTGTGGCCTATGCCTCCTGGTGGTTGGGCAAGGAATACAACCAATTACGACCGCTACTAACGATTGCAGTGGCACCCTTTTGTGGTGGTGGTGGTGTGGAAGAATTAGCCTGTGACTTGGCTCCTCCAACATTACCTCTAGTAGAAGGGCAATCTTTTTATGACCCACTTGGCCAAAGGAATAACAATTTTTCCTCTCGAAGTAACACTTCCTAAGATGATTCTTCCCACAGATACTACAACGGGCAAAAACTCTGGCGGACTGTGTCACACTACACTGTGAATGGGTTTCCTGCATCCTTCCTCCACTATTAGCCTGAGGATAAAAGGGCCGTTGATCACGTAGAGGTATGGGCTTTGGGGCGTTGGATGTAGGCTAAGCATTACCCAAATTCTTTCTCTTTTATCACTTGTTACCTTAATTTCTACTCTACGGCTGACTGTGGCTCTAGTCTGCTGTTTTGGTTCTCTTTGCCTATCTGTCTTTCTCCCTAGATTCAACAAATTTATTTTTTCTCTTCTCAACTTGCTGCATGTGGACTGATAGTCTGGTAAAGTCCATTTCCTAGTTCATCATTGCTCACTTACATTCAAGCACTAAGTCATCTAAACGGCTGGATGTAAATTTCTATATTCAAGCTCTCATATTACCAGTCATCTTTGGAGCATAACGGTCTAGTAGATTAAACTTTGGAGTGTACTCCTGGACACTTACTTTTCCTTTCTTTAGATTCTTAAACTCTTCAGCTTTGGGCTTCCTCAATTTTAGAGGAAAGAACCGATCAAGGAAGGGTTCCACGAACTCGCCCCAAACTGTGGGCTCAACGCTCTCACACTTCGCATCCTCTCCCCTAATATACCACTAATTTGCAATGTATTTAAGTTGATATGCTGCTAATTCCACACCTTTCACATCATCTACATCCATAACTTTAAAGATCTTCTCCATTTCATCCACAAACTCCTGTAGATCCTTCTCTACCTTGGTGCCAGAAAACTTGGGTGGGTTTATTCTCATGAACTGACCCACCCTAGTAGCCTTAGATGTAGCAGATGTAGACCTAACATATTGTGACTGATAAGTCTGTGTGGCCACCAACTGCACAAGCATATGAATAGACTATATGAATTCTGCATTAGATACCTCTCTCTCTAAAGGCTGGGTGCAGTTAGTCCCCATTCGGGAAGGTCTGGGTGACCTGGGTGGGCTGGTCTGAGTAGTTGGAACTCCTAGAGTAACATCAACCTCTGGAGTCTGAGCTCTGTTTTGGGTCCTCATTCCATAAGTGGGACGAACCTCATCAGTCTTGAAATTATCGTTAGTGCGATGAGGAGGCATGGTCATTTTCTGAAATACAAGAGATCATTGATAAGAGAACAGATTAGACTTTAAAGAATGAACTAAATCACAAAGCAGTGAAATAATTCTAAACGAGTAGTAGCCTCCTGCTCATAAATGTGGTGTGCTACACACCCATAAACAAGACTCTACCCAACGTAATTTCGCAGACACCCTGGGACCATGAATTTTACTCTGATACCAAATTTGTTATGACCTAAAATAAGCCCTGACTGTGACTGACATCCCAAACCATAAAGGCCCAAACATCGTACTCTATCTGGTAGTCATGCACAACATTCATATAATAAGACAAGATATAGAAATACAATCTGATATAGAAATATGGTTATACTCTGAATTCAGTTTAACAATAAGGAATGAAATCTGAAATCAACTAAATAACATCTACAACAGTCTGTGGAATCTCTACCACATGATCAAATGACAACTGTCTGAAAACTGGGACAAGGCCCCAAGTAGACCAAAATAAAGAAAATGACATAATCTGATATAATAGGCCTTCTAGACTAAAGAAGGCTTATCACTGCACTAATTACTTCTCTCTGGATACTCTACTGCTTAGTCAGACCCCTAGATTGAGACTCCAAGCCTAAAAGGTGGGGGGTCAATACAGATGTATTGGTACACAGAGCAAATCCAAAATAATAATTTATTTCAACATATATGAGAGCAATTTAAAATAGTCATAATTATGTCATATTATAAAAATCATATGGGCATTTTTAAAAGACTCTGTAAAATCATCAGAACTCTATAACACTCTTTATTGTTACTTCTGCGCTAGGTGGTATACCCTATAATTTCAGTCTTCACCGACTATCTTATCTCAGTTGCCGCCAAGATAGGAGTACTAGTAAGGGAAGAGCACACAAGATCACATAATAGGGTGCCACAACCCCAATCAACTCATTTTATTGTGGTTGGGCTCAATATCACGAAGCAGGGCTCCAAACCATAAGGCCCAATTTGGAATGACAAAGTACTAGGTACATAAGATCACAAAGCAGGGTACCAAGTTATCATGTTGGCAAATCATGATTTCCAGTATAGAGTCATTTGACTAGGGCTTTCTTCGGGTAACCACCTAACTCATATCAACCCAGTTTTTAACTCCTTAAAACATAGATTCTCTAAATTCAAACTGTAACTTTGTCATAACATACATTTATATAGAATCATCATACCATTGAATTGCAAGTTACATTCTCTGAACCATTTAGCGAATTATATCTCTGTTCTCAAAACATAAAATTTAGGATCACCATATCAACAATTCTTTTCAAGAAACTCGTTCTTTAAAACTCATGTAAACATATGCAAGGAAACTCTCTTTGTCAACATTTTAAGAATTCAAGGTGGTCATGTAAAAGTTCTCAATTACATGCATTTCTTTATCTTTAACACAACATTTCTAAATCATGTTTCAATTACTATGATATTGAGAAAACTACTTTCAAATCACAAGGCATGCATTTTAACTTTTTTTCTGACAAAACCATAATCTTTAATTCAACATATGAGTGGGCTTTCATAATATATGCTCTCAAACAATCTTCAATCTCAATTTTCATACATATACATATACTTGTAAATCATTTCAAGGGGGAAAGACCTAAAGGCCAAATCAACAATATCATAAAAACATTTATAATGCATAATTAAAACATAGATTCCAAAAACTCCTTTAAAATTCATGCTTGATAATCCTTAAATCATGACCTAGTGTTTACAAGCCCATATAGTTTTTGGGATAAAAACAACATACCTCAAATTTGGAAGTTGATAGATGTTTCTTGAAGCCTACGGTTTGGGGATTCTGAATCTTCAATCAATTTTTAAAACCCACTGTTGAATCTTGAGGGGTCTTCATTCTTAGGTTGAGATCTAAGTGTTCAGGTCTTGAGGGAGTTGGAAACAATAACCATATTTTAGTCAATTGGGGGCTTGTAACGACCCGAGACTACCCCCTAGTTGTTACACGGTGCTCATAACCCCGAAGGGCCACAAGCTAACCCTTTTTCTGATATCCGTAATTGAACACTGCACAATATCTGGAAATAAAAGCGAAAAAAGGCAAAACCAAGATATAAGGTTCAACATATCTATAAATACTCAAATTGAAAACTGGGTACCAATACATCTGTCCGAAAGGCCTCTAACTGACTGAACTGTGGAGTTGATAGGACATGTCCCCAACTAACTCCATCAACTAAAAATAAACAAACTCTGATATAATAATAGTATACCAAGGATCATCCTCGGATGAAGAGGACTCACTTCTATGTCTACTGCTGCTGACAGGGACTGAACTGCTGAGGAATCTCTGGATCTCGTGCCTTTGAACCTATGGTGTCAAATAAAACACCATAGCGCAAAGGGATCGTGCATGGACAATTACTTAACTGAATAATAATAAGAGTACCGAACGAGAACACATATATAAATGCATAAACCATAATCACAATTATCACTCTAAATGCTGAAACTCGGATACCACTTTACTGTTATCTGAACTCACTACTAACACTTAATTACTGAATCAGTGAATCATTTGATACTGATAACTGATTAACTGAATATAATCATATCAATGACTGGATTCTGAGCTCACTCCTCTTGACTGACAGGATCAAAGATCAACCTCTCTAACAGATTATTCCATAATCTATTATCAATTATAAGAAAATGATCATGTCTGAATCTGAAAAGAAAAATACTTAATAAAATCTGAGATAAAAATCAAGCCTATCTGACGGGAGATCTCTAGATATGATAAGAAGAATACTCAATTGAATCTATACTGAGATCAAGCCTATCTGACGGGAGATCTTTATTTATGATAATATGAATACTCAACTGAATATGAGATTGAGATCAATCCTATTTGGCGGGAGATCTCTAGATATGATGACAAGAATACTCAACTGAATCTGAGACAGAGATCTAGCCTATCTAACGGGAGATCTCTAGATATCATATCAAGTATACTCAATTGAATCTGAGTCTGAGATCAAGCCAATCTGATGGGAGATCTCTAGATATGATAACAAGTATCAGTATATGAGACTAAGCCTATCTAATGGGATGATCCATGAATCAATGGAACTATCTAATTTCCTCACTGAGATAGACGATTGTACCATACAGTCCTAATTTCTGAAGATTGATAGTAAAACTGCAATTGTAGAAAGTAGTTACTTAACCAACATACCCCGACCTCCCATAGGTGGGGTCCAACCTGTAACCCCAGCTGGAATGGTGTCAATATCATGCCATGGGTAAATACATCTATGGTCAAACCTCTCTAATAGGTGACCCTCACAGGAAATTAGCCTAAGGAAATATAATAGTCAAATCTCTCTAACAGTGAAATCCTCTACTGACAGGGACTCCCGCATCCTGCGTTGGCTACACAGTTTAGGAGTTCAGTATTGCTCCTAACGACTTGGACTCTCTGACGGGGAGCCACCATCCTTCCCTCGCTTGGTGCTAGCTCCTACTCCCAACTGAAAGACTCTGAACTGAATTTTCAACTAATCACAAATTGAGCTAAACCTGGTATTAATCCCATTTCTCAAATAACCTGACTAAATTAAGCTAAATTCATATGGTTCTGTATCTAACGGAATACTACTGAATCATGGTATATGACTAATGATACAGTGTTGAATAGATTACTCGATCAATACCGAGGATAGAACTGAAAACCTAAATACAACAAGATCTGAGCTGAGTACAACACTAAGGTTATATTACTAGCAATACAGAGAATACAGAGATCTTTGAGATTTCTTATGTTCTATATCTGTCTGAGGATACAAGGTTCTATAATTCACTGAGTTCTGAGAATCATGGCTCAACTAGGATTATCATGAAAACTGACACTGGATCTAGATAGTAGCTAAATTATTGGGTATAAATACCCCAAGGACACGATAACATAGAAGTAAAATATAACCCTTCTTTACTAGTCATAACTACGGTCGTTCATTCATCATCACAATGTCCAAAGCATCTCTTCAAGCATTTAGAAATAATAACCATATATTCTCCATCACAATCACTAAGGCATCACTTCAAGAATTTAGGAATCATAACATATATTCACCATCACAATCACTAAGGCATCACTTCCAGTATTTAGGATCATAACGTAGATTAACCATCACAATCACCAAGTTATCACTCCAAGCATTTAGGGATCATAACATATATTCACCATCACAATCACTAAGGCATCACTTCAAGCATTTAGAGATCATAGACATATAATAGCATAGGGGAAGCATACCATTAGATTACACACCATTCAACAAGGTCTTATATCAAGTACTTCATACATAGGTTAGTCTTAGATATATTGGATAATGCATGATTGGGGAAAATTCATACTATCATGGCACAATTTACTCGTTAAGCACTTGGCATGTATTAAAGGCTTAACATGTATCAAAGAGCACACAATTAGGGAATTTCCTACAATCATGTCTCAACTTGTTCACTAAGGCCTTTCAACAAACACTAGGCATGCTGTCATGCCTCAAATCCTATTAGGGCAGACTGGAACCCATAACCGAGGAGGTCCGGGAGAACCATATCATAGCCTTATACTTCCCATGCATACCTGTATGACAAGCCAAAATTCGGACAGCATCATGTCACATATAAAAGAAAATAATCACCTGTATAAGGTCGAGCACACATATATATTTATATACAATACTTGGCCATTTGACCCATCACGTCTATTAACAAAACACCACCATGACTGTACATTAGGTCTACAATGCCTCTAGACAATACACAGAGTTTAACTAAGGTCGGGACACACCCCGCCATATAACTAACTTCTATACAAGTACCAAAAGTAACTGGATATGACACGGAAAGCCCTGAAGCAAATTGGAGCTCACCAAAAGTAACTGGGTATCCTGGCTCCTACTTGTGTGGTGTATGATCTGAGGTACCTGTGCCTGCAGCATGAAATGCAGGTCCCCATGGGGGACGTTAGTACGAAATATGTACTGAGTATGTAAAGATGTAGATAATCACATATGATATAGGCGCTCAATAGATATCAGAAACAAGTGAATAAATCGTAATAGGAGTGGACCACACTTACTAGAGCTTGTGACAACATGTACATTGTATTTATTCAATCACTTTACCTTCGTTCTTATCATCTTTGTAATCATTACTGTACTTTACTGTGACCATTAGACTGCCTCCAGTACATATCAACTAGGATCGACCCATGCTAGGCTTATGCCCCTGGAATACCACCCATAAACACATAAATAGGGATCGACCCATGATAGGCTTATGCCCCTGGGATACCACCTGATAAGAGAGAACTTCCATCACTTAGTTCAATTAATCTTTGAGATTGTTATTTCGTTCGCCACTATATTTTTAATACTTTCAAACAATCATACATCAATAAGAGACATATGGATAGACCATCAATGCAATAACAATGAACTAAGAACTCGTTGGTATATCAGTGAAACGTTTTGGAGTCATTAATAGCACATGGATCTTGTTCGAGTAACCGGATGCCTTCTTACATTCATTAGTCCAATAAATATGTAAAATTTGGAAAACAAGTAAGTATTGGAATGTCTTGACATCTTGTAGGGTGGAAACAAGTTCATGGGTAACGTAGGACATCATACAAAATCATTATGGATCACATGTTACTGAATAACTTTGGAAACTTTCTTAATAGAACAATTGTTCACTTTCATGCCAATGATATGGTATAGAGTATGCTTTACATACCTGACTGTCAACCTTCAATACTAGTCCCAAATGGACTTCTCGTTTTTTCGGATTACTTATCTACAATGAACATATATAGCAATCTAGTATTAGCAACCAAACGTCATAATTCAATTACTTGAATTCACGAAACTAGTGGTTAAGTAGTAAGTCTTAATTACACCATAAAGGGTGTCACTTTAACCTTCTTATACTCCAATTACATTCACATGCCACGCATATTCATACAACATCCTCCAATATCATGTTTGGATTCATTTATCCTTCCAACCAATCCATTAAAGCAAATTGGGCCATAGACATAAACAATCTTCAATTCAATAGTACATCACCATATCCACCTTCCATAACTCAATTACCATATCCACCTTCCATAACCTAATTAACATATCCACCTTCCATAATTCAATACAACCAAACCATGAAAAATAGTCCATAACCCTATTTCCATCACCTTTCAATAACAACCAATACATATAATCCTCTATCACACATATACATATGGAAGAGAACAAAGGCAAACAATATTCATACCTTAGAATTCACCTCGAGATTATGCAATCCTGTTTGCACAAATAATAAGTGCCTTTCAAACCTCTCTAGATAACAAACGCAGTTATCGGATTACTTTGGAATTTCTACGGTTGAATCAAAAGTAATTCAAAGGTCAAATTTGGCTAGGGTTTGTTATTCCTCAATGATTGATGATGAAAATGATTTTATGAACTCATATATATGTATATGTACACATATTCCCATCCATAATATCACAGGGAATGACCAAAGTGCCTTTAAGATTTAAATAATGTCAAATCTGTCCTTTGGTGGACTGTTTTGATAAGCTAAAGTAGATTGACCATAACTCTTTTCTCTAATATCAGATTTGGGTGAAACTGGTATCGTTGGAAATATAATTCAAAGGTATTTCATTTCAAATAAAGTACACCACCCATTTCGTCCTGTACAGAGAGTTATGATCGTTTGAAGTTGACCCTAAAAATCTGTTTTCAGAGGCTAAAGAAAAATGAGAATAACTCCTTAATCAGATATTGAATTTGGATGAAACCAATTGCATTGGAAAGAAGACTAAAAGATATTTATTTTGATAGGTCGTAGCTCTCTCAGTTCATTATATTAAGGGAGTTATGTTCATTCAAAGTTGACCCCAAAAAATGGCTTTCCTGCACATTTACTATTCACAATATCCTGGCCACCGTTTTATAGTTTCGAACGTGCTCGATTATATCCGAAACCTATCCATTTTTGGAAATCTTTATATCATTGGAAAGCTTATTGAATAACCTTCGTATGGAACCATCGACGGGCAAATTCCGGTATAAAAAAATAAAATTAAAAAATTAATTCCATATAAATAAGACCAATACACGTACTTGAATACGCCAACACATGTACTTGAATACAGGGTGTTACACATGCATGGGTTGCACCTAATTGGGAATTTCATGCTATCATGCCACAATTCATTCACTAAGGCATTTCAATAAACAGTAGGCATGCATGGGTTTACACATTATTAGGGATTACATTCTATCATGGAATAATTCATTCATTAAGGTATTTCATCAAACACTAGGCATGCATAGACTCGTACACAATTGGGGGTTTCGGAATCAACATGCTCTAATTGCCCTAATTCCTTCACATAAGCATTTTATCAAACATATGGGGAGCATGTTTTGCTCATTCAACCAATTCTACACTTAATTGGCATGAACATGTCATCTAACAAGCAACTTGAAGAAGATTTATCATGAATATCACATAGGTAGCACATACTAAGGTCAAAGCTTGATAATCTTGTAAACAAACATGAATCACAACTCAATCATAGCAGGAACATTAATTTCAACTCACATGAATCGTTAACAACTCATAAACATAAAATCTGTGAGACTTAGAAAAGGGTACTTGAGCTTCTTGGATGAAAGGTTCCCAAGAATCAACATCTACAAACTTTGGGGAAACTTCTTTCTTGAAAGATCTTGGAGTGATTCTTGATTTCTCTTGATTTTCTTGATATTTCTCGAAGAAGGAGTAAGGGATTTGGTTTTTGTAAAACCCTAGTTTGATGTTGAAGATGGGAAATAAGGCTGAGAGCCTCTTATTGGGTATAAATAGGGGCTGAGAAAGAGTGGGAAAAGACCCAAAAGCCCTTGTAAATGAAATCCAAAACTAGAAAATACATCCCAATTTTTTATGTTGGCGCAACGGGCCATAATCGCGCCTACCCACTGGAAATTGGACAATTCAAAAATTACATGATGAGGCGACGCGGTGGAAATCATTGCCACATTAGTTCCAAACTGGAACTACACCGCGATGCGATGGAATCATAAAGTCTTACTGGAATTTGTTAATTTCCATTCTGGCTAGCTCTGTTACGTGATAAAGTGCCAGGTGGTACACTGTCTCACTAAAATGGCTCTAAGTCTTCACCCGAATATCGGATATGAGTGAATTTTGTTTCGATGGAAAGCTTATTCAATTTCCTACGTGAAAAATGGTTAATATTAGGGAAATTATACATTGTTCAAAATATTTCACATTTGGAAAGACACTTCTCATTCTTTTAGGATCGGATTTATGCTTCGCCGAACACGCTCTTAGTCTCAGACTAGAATAGAACTTTATAGAGTATTACAGGGCTTAATAATGTGTTTATGGATGAATAAGGGTGGGCTAAAAGACTAAAATACCTCTAAAAAAACAAAGAAAGTCGCAGCAGTCCCTCAATTGACAGGCTGATTTGCTCAAGTAAATTTGGCATAACTTTTATTTTGATGTTAGATTTGGATCAAATTAGTTTCATTGGAAAGAAGGCTCAAATAGCTTTTAATTGATATATATCAGCTCTCACAGTTCATTATATACAAAAATTTATGATCATTTGAAGTTGACCCTGAAATTATAGTCTGAAATACGCCCGGAATGCTGGAGCATTTCAAAGAAATTTCAAACCAGTGTGTTATGCCCCTAAAATGCACCAAGATGTACTATTTACTTTCCCTATCACTTATCAGCAAGAAAATCAAGAAACGAAGGTTGGGAAGATCAGGAAATAACTCATCAAAGATTGGGACCTAAAAAAAAGACTAAGTCCCTTTGAAACTTGGAGAAATTTTTGAGTTTTAGTCTATAAGAATGCTACTAGAAGCTAGTACATGTACGATTTTCATGCGGTGTTACACTTCTTTTATATGTTGATGATATGTTGATTGTAGTAAAGGATATGGGAGAGATAATAAAAGTCAAATCCTAGCTCAGTAAGGAGATTGAGATAAAGGATCTAGGAGCAGCAAAAAAGATCCTTGGCATGGAAATTATGTGGGATAGAGAAAACTGTAAGTTATACTTGAGTTAGAAAAGGTATATTGAGAAAGTGATTCGCAGGTTCAATATGCAAAATTCCAAACTTATAAGTACTCCATTAGCAGCTCACTTCAAACTCTCGGCCACTTTATCTCCAAAAATAAATGATGAGCATAGCTATGTGTCTTGAGTTCCATAATCTAGTACCGTCGGGTCTCTTATGTATGCGATAGTATGTTATCGACTAGATTTATCTTATGTTGTCAGTGCAGTTAGCAGATTTATTGCAAATCCTGGCAAATAACATTGGAAAGCAGTTCAGTGCATTTTCAGATACTTGCATGGATCTGTTGATGTTTGTTTGCAGTTTGGGAAAAACAAAGATAGAGTAATTGGGTATGTTGATTCTAATTTTGAAGGAGATCATGATAAAAAAAGATCCCTTACAGACTATGTTTTCACCATTGGTGGTTGTCCTATTAGTTGGAAAGCTACATTATAGTCTACAATTTCTTTGTCAACTATTGAGGTAGAGTACATGGCTATTACCGAGGCTTTCAAGAAAGCTATTTGGTTGAAAGGTCTGTTTAGTGAACTTAGCAAAGACTTACAGATTATTATAATCTTTTGCGACAGTTATCTTCCTTATGAAAGATCAGATATTTCACGAGAGAACAAAGCACATCGATGTTCGATATCATTTTATGCATGAAATTATTGCTCATGGTGATCTTGTGGAAAGCAAGGGTAGTACCCATGATAATCCTGCTGATATGATGACCAAGATACTACTAAGTGCCAAGTTGAGCATTGTTAGGACTTTGTTGGTGTTATCTGTTGAGATGTGCCCTTAGGGGATTTTGTGGAATAGGTGGAGAGTTTGTCTTAGAATGGATTTGAGTTTTGAATTAGAATATGTGTCAAGGTGGAGATTGTTAGAGTTGTGACCCGAATTATGTTGAGTTATCCCTAAAAGTCCCACGGTATAGACCTTTATGTTTTTGGTCCCAGGACTTATTTGGATGCATGTATTATAGAAGTACAATTAGTGGGTCTATTTTGATTATTCAGAAAATTCAGTCTTCTGCATATTGTACACTTTCTCCACTATAGTGAAATCTTCTCTGCCTGTACCAGTGGTTTTTTCCGTAAGGATTTCTACGTAAATCTTGTGTGTTGTTCTTGATTTTTTCTTTGCACTTTTGGTTTGCTTATTTTGTCTAAATCATAACAAACTAATAGTTGGTCTTTTTCCTGACTTTCTTACCATAATTGGGTTTCCTTTATGTACCATAATTGGGTTTTCCTTTTAGGAAAAGGAAAATATATTCTTCATATTTGGCTAATCCTTATTCTTGTAGGAAAAGGTTATAGTTTTTACAAATAGAGGCTCCTTTCTTCTAGTTTTGTAGTATCCAGAATGTAGTCGTAGGGGTTTGAGAGTTTCATTTTGGGGGAGACACTGTGAGACACAAGTCTTGCAGGAACACTTGTGTGAACTTCTTTTCTATTCTGAGTGTGAGGTTGTCTCTCTTGACAGTTTGTGCTCTCTTTTTATAGTGAATTGTTCATCTCCTTTTGTGGATGTAGGTCGATTGACCGAACCATGTTAAGTTCTTGTTTTTCTTTTGGTGTATTTCTAGTTTATCTTCTTATGTAGAGTTTCTCAAGGTTTTCTTTGCTAGCTTTTTCATGAAACCTAATTATTTTGATCCTAAAAAGTGGTATCAGAGCGAGATTAAATTGGGGGTTCATCTTGGCAGATTCAGTTCTAGTCGCAACATATTTGACGATAATGAAGATTTTAGTTTGAGTAATTATATCAGAGTGTTACTCTATGTAGAGGCAAGATTTAATGAGGGAGATTTTGGAGATAGAGATTGAACTTATTGAATACTGGATGAAGAAGGTGGAGCAAATTTACTTTATCAGATATCCAAGCCAAAGAAGAGAATTGTTGGTGTTTGTCCTAACTTTCTTGCCATAATTGGGTTTTCCTTTAGTTACCATAACTGGGTTTTCCTTTTAGGAAAAGGAAAACATATTTTTCATATTAGGCTAATCTTTATTCTTGTAGGAAAAGGTTATAGACTCTATAAATAGAGGCTCCCTTTCTTCTAGTTTAGTAGCAACCACAATGTAGTCCTAGGGGTTTGAGAGTTTCGTTTGGGGGGAGATTTTGTGAGACACAAGTGTTGCGGGATCACTTGTGTTAACCTCTTTTCTATTCTGAGTGAATTTTGTGAGGTTGTCTCTCTTGACAGTTTGTGCTCTCTTTTATATAGTGGACTGCTCATCTCGTTTTATGGATGTAGGTCGATTGACCGAACCACATTAAATTCTTGTGTCTCTTTTGGTGAATTTCTCAGTTATCATCTTATGTGGCGACTTTCGAGGTTTGCTTTTCTAGCTTCTATATGACACCTAATTATTTCGATCCTAACAATTTTTAAATCGTGGAATGCTATAATTTCTAACATTACATTCATGAAAGTTCATTGTGATCAATCTAAAGCTCTAGGATGTAAAAACTCTTGTTACTGAGATACACTTGCGAGTTCGAATTTATATATGTGGAAAATCTTATTAGAATTATTAGAGAAAAACAACCATTTCCTCTGATAGGATTCCAAAGAACACATTTGTTAGGCTCAAATAATGGCTTGGCACTATTGAAGAAACCTAAGGCTTATAAGAAATTTGTTCGGTTGAATGCATCATCTAGACAACAACACATTCTTGAGTGCCCATACATGAAACCTCATGAATACATATTTCCACATGCTTGTGGGTTATGTTATGATTCTTCCGATGATGATAACAAAATTGTGTATTGATCTCTAACTTGTTTTATGTTGTGTACTGTATGAGTAGGGGTTCTTGGACAAAGAAGAAACTGAACCTGCCCCTCGGTGTCACAACAACGTCTCCTTGGATTTGAACTACTGCCTAAATCAAGTTCACTTGTGTGCAGTAAGGGAATTAGCATTGAAGGTTATGTATACTTTTCTCTGAATCAAAAACTTGATCATTATGTACGTAAAAATTCTACAAACATATACTTGATGTGAAGTCGGACAAACTGAAGGAATTTCCGACACTAATTTTTTTGCTACAGATGCCCACTTGTTTCATTTATCTACTCTGATAGATATCATTAGTGCATATGGAGGTGAAAGTCATTTTAAAGAATTGGACATATGGATCATGAAACAAGTTAATTGGAAATGGTTCATGAAAATTTAATTGCAAGCGTTTTCTCAAAAATTATAAGCATTTGCGCCCCAAGGAATATGGTGAATCTATCTTTAATAGAGTAGGGTACAACATTATTGAGTCCATTGCATTTTGAGCTCTAATGTGTGATCTCTTTTTTAACTTAAACCCTATCTTATTTTTTTTAATAATTTACACCCTAATCTCTATATTTCCTTACAAAACAGTAAAACCACTCTTATAATAATTGTTTCATGAGAGCAAAATTGGAATAACAGTAATAACGATTTTATATTTAGAGAAATCTCCAAATAAAAAACAAGTAGCTAACACAATTAAACAAATCTTATTTACTGATACAGATGATTTAACTACCAAAAAAATCCACAGTCAATATAAGCAAGGTAACTTTATAATCATATGCATTTGCTTCTAGAAATTGTTGTGGACAAGTGCAAATGCACGTGAAACTTATTCTTGAAGTCACTTGGAAGTACAATATATATAATACATGAAAGTACAATATATATATATATAATACATTTCTATGACTAAAGAGCTCCAACTTAAACATCCAAAACTTATTGCAAGATTTATTGCAAGATTCAGCGCGAGCAATATGTTATGTAATAGCAATGCTGAAAGTTAGGCCTGGTGATTCAATCCCAAACTGGTTAACTAAACTCAATATACCATGATTTTTCTCTCCCTGCAAAACATGCATTTGAGGGACTGTCAGATTTAGCAGACAGAACTACAACTTAGATATAACTGAAAACTGATTCCAACAATTCTTATCAATGTTTGGAGAAAGACCCGATGAGAGTACTTTCTATAACTTGGTCACAGGGAAACACCTGAACCGTTAATCTTGTAGCGATTACTGATCAGTTAATCATATGTGATCAGGGTAGCACAATACAGAGATGAAATAGATCTACTACGGAACTTAAGGGACCATTCCGGATGAAACTTAGAATAAGTTCGATGTGTTACCTGAACCCAAAAGCTTTAGTCTGATGCCTTCATAACCTGGCTCCAAAGATCCATCCTTCAGACCAGGGTAGTATTTTCTTATCTCTAGGTAGAATTGATTTGCACAATCTTCATGCACAAAGTAATCGAACGTAGAATATCATAAGCATATCATATCAGAGATTAGAATTCTTCTACTCCTATTAGTCTCGTAATGGAAGAAGAGTAACTATTTCCAGTTTTAAGAAAATCTTTGAACTATCCTGAGATTCTATTTTCAATTTTAAGTGGAAAGAATGTAATGGGTTGAAATACTCAAAAGGAGAAGATGCTTTCAAACCTTTCAATATGCAAATTCTTATATTATCTGTCTAAACATTCATCACCTACAATTTCTTGAAACAGAAAGGAATGCACAAACTTTTGGGCTTCAGTTGGTGCAAACAAAGATTAAATGTCAATTCAATAGCTTGATGTCCATCAGCAGCGGATAACTAACTTGTAAAGATAAAAAGTAAAATAGATATATTATATATAATAGATATATTTTACTTTGTGATATTATTTCATCCATATTCTTTCTCCAATATTTTAAATATTTGTAGTCTATCATTTTATCCTGTAGTAGTTGCAGAGTTACAGATTTCTGTACAATAATTTATCCTAATTGTACTGTAATGTATATGTAATTCTAGATTTTCAATGTTATTTATTATTTTGTGTTGTTCTTCTCGTAGCGAGTTTTTTAAATTATATAAACTATCACATGCACTTTTTCCTAAATTTTCTAAGGTTTCTTCTATCCATATTAATTTTTCTTTTAGATTCTCCATTATTTTTCTAATTCAGTTTCTATAATTAATTTCTTTATTTAGATTATCCTGATTTCCTCTAGTTTTTCTAATATATTCTAACATCTCTTAATCTGAATAAAATTTGTTTGGGTAATTATCAAGGTATAATTGTGCTATCCAATTTGTAGTTTCAATTTCATAGTCTAATACTTTTTCTAATATTATTTTCTTAATATCTATAATTTCTATAACTCTAAGTATATATAAGATTAAGACTTTAAGCTTATCTATCATTCAAAATTGACTAACTATTATATTATAATATTTTTTAGTTGTTTGTTTTAGTCTTAGTAGTTCTTGCATATTTTCATTAAGAAATTCTATATATTTTATATCTTTAGTTTCCATGTATTTGTCTAAATTTACTTTCATCTGTTTTTCTATTAACTGCATGTTTCTCATATCTTTTTCCAAAAATTCTAGATATATGTAATTTATCATGGTAACTATTTGTAAGAGTAGTTAGCTAGGTATGGTATGTAATTTATTCTAGTCATATAATATTTACCAAATGCTTTTTCTAATATTATTTTTCTTATATCTACTACTTTTATATCCTTAAGTGCATATAAAATAAGTATTTTAAATTTATCTACCATTACATCAGATAAATAATTATTCATTTTCATAAAATTGCTATTTTTAAAATATTCCCTTCAATCATGTACATAATAAAATATGGTCATCTTAGATTACTATATACTAGATTATTCTTAAATAAGATTTTCTTAGTCACTATTAGCATGGTAATCGGGATATTTTTCCCTTAAACATCGCATCTACTCTAGTTACTCCCCACCACGGCTTCTTGCCTCATTGGTTTCACCTTTAGGATGGCATAGTTCTTAGGGATTTTTCTCCGTTTCCACTTTGCTAATAAACTTCTTAACATATTATTCTTCGAATAATTCTACTATAAAGTAACTAACATGAATTTATTTTGTCATACCATGATTGTTGGAAATTATGAATTTAGCTATTCATAATCATAAATAAATATACCTGTTCGGGTAGGTTTGATAATTCTAAGGTTTGTTCCTCCATAGCTTTTTCCATTGAAATAAATCTGTTTTTTAATAACTAAGCAAAATATTTGTTGTGGACAGGAGAGATTTTTTGCTTCAACACATGAAGGCTTGCTTTGCAATACCTTCGGTTCATCTTATTTATAGACTGAATGAATCTTTACAAGAGTATTCAAGTTTTTTAAAATTATTCTACTTTACAAAAAGTCTCCTAATAAGACAAAAATTATTAATGCCTAGACTAATAATAGTCAAAAAAGCCTAAAACCTAAAAGTTTAGCCTATACAAAAGTTTTCAATATTTTACGTAAAGTAAATTGTGAAAGATTATATGTTGCTTTTACAATTTAATAGCTTGTCTTCTATTATTACTTCGTTGATACCTTCTCGTTGTCGTGTCTGCTGCTTTTCCATATCTCCATTATTGCTTCTTATCTTGTATCTTCCAGCTGGCGTTCTTATCTAATTGGTTGATTTTTCTTCAATTCTAGCTGAACTTCTGGGATATCATTATCTTCTCCATTACATTTTGAGCATTTATGATCTGGATATTTATATCCAATTGTCTTGTAATATCTGGTAAATCATTCTTCTGAAATAAATTTTTCTATGATAGCTCTGGGGATAGGTTATGTCTTTGGTTTGAGTAATGTCAGAATCTATTGCCTAATAGTGTCCATATCTATTTCTCGTAATTCCTTTGAATTTGAATATATTAGTACATAATTTCTTGAATAATAACTCCATATGGGATTTTGGTTGCGGTATGTGTTTGCTAGCTCTTGCAAAATTGTAGATAGTCTGATAGTCCTCTTATTCGCATAAAAGTTTGGTATCTCAATTCTATGTATTTCTAGTTGTGGAATAATATCTTGTGGTATAATCATGTCTCGTGTCATTCCTATCTTTACAAGTTGTATGGGTTTTTTAACTTTATCATATAATATCTCTGCTGTTGCCGTGTAAATTTTTATAAAAAAAGGGTACCTTTGGTTATTCTTTTAAAAATGATAAAAGCTTCATACATTTTCGGTATAGTCGATATCTCATTTCCATCAGAGGTATATACAATACTAAGTAGTCCATATTCATAGCTAGTTTTAACTAGACTTTGTTTGGTTTTAGGTAAAACAATTAGCTTATTATATCCGGTCAATCTTTGGGTTATATAGTTTGTATCTGGTTCTTGGATGTTTATAGCTCTGGGGTTAGTATTTAAAAAGGTTTGTACATTGTAGATATTTTCTATATATGTCGGGGCTGTGTAGTTGTAAGTCTTTTTATCTTCTTGTAAACTATCTCGGTATGTGGAAATTTGTGGGGGTATAAACATAGGATCTTTTGATGTATTTGGTATATATGGTTTATCAAATAGCTTGTTTAGGTTCATATTTATGTTTTTTCTAATTACTTTTCTTGTACCTGCAGAAGTAGATTGATTAATGTTATGGGTTTTATAGAGTGTCCCATCGTCTCCTTCTAGCTCTGAAACTTTAATGTCTTCCGATTGACATAGCTCTGCACACTGCTGAGTTAGCTGATTTTTCGCTATAGACTTCAGTTTAACATCATTAGTCTTTAGCTTTTCTATTTCATTACCCATACTGTCAACTTTTATAGAAAGCGTAGTTAGGTTATTCCATATTTTTTCTAGAGTATCCTCTTCTATTATATCAGTCTGTGTAGCTTTGTCTTGATATGTAATATGCAATAACATTTTTGTTAGTACTAATTACTTCAATTATAAATGTGAAATTTAATATATTCAAGACTAGTCTCCGAATCTCTTTTGTTGTAACTGAATTTTTGTATTTTCTTTGTTAACCACTAGCGTACCTGTGTATTATCCGTTCGTACAATAAACTTGTAATATACAATATATGGCTCAAATGCTAACAAACATTTATATAATTAACATAATTCTTTCCTATTTATTTTCCATTTTATTTTTGTTTCATTGAACGTACCTGAGTAGTATCTGCAATGGTGTTCTAATTTTTCTGCTTCATATCGGTATTTACGTACTCCTCCATAAGTACATTCACTAGCATCTGTTTCTACTATATATATAAATTTTCTATTTTCATCTGGAAATTGTAGTTTTGGTAATTCTTTACAAAGTAATTTTAATTTCTGAACTTATTTTTTATCTTCTTCATTATAGTCATATTCTACGTCCTTTTTTAATTCTTTTTTGTATTGGTTATAATGTTTCTGCTAATTTTGGAATATATTCCCTTACTTGGTTTACTAATACTAAAAATGATTGTAATTTCTTTTTTGCATCTAATTCTTCTTTTGAATTTATTATTTTTTGTACTATATGTTGTTGCATTTTTACTCCACTCTTAACTATTTGTATTCCTAAAACTTCTATCTGATTTTTCATAATTTTAGCTTTCTTTTCACTTAGACTTATTCCCGATTTTTCTATTATATCTGTAAATTGTCCTAATAATTTTAAATGTTCTTCTCTAGTTTTTGAATATAATAATATATCATCTATGTATACTATGTAATTTGATAATTGTTTAAAATAACTATCCATAAAATGTTGATATCTACCTGGCGCATTTTTATATCCAAATGGTAATACGTTCCATTCATAAAATCCTTGTGGTACCGTAAATGGGGTTGATTCTTTAGATTCTTCTTCTAACTTTAAATGGTAAAATCCTGATTTACAATCGAATTTACTAAAATAATTATATCCCTGTATTTGTCTTATTTTCAATATTTTATTTGGTATTGGATAATTATATGTCATAGTCTTTGCATTTAAATTTCTATAGTCAATAACCATTCTACTTTTTCCTCTTTTTGTTCACTATATTTATTTAATATAAATGCTGGACTATTATGTTTACTATTACTTTTTTGTATATATTGTTTTTCTAATAATTCATCTATATGCATTTTAAATTCTTTTAAATCGTCTAAATTATATGTTAATGGTTTCTGGGTTATTATGCTATTTTTATCTATTCATTCAATTTCTATAGTAGTTTTATGTTTTTCCCATCCTTTTAATGGATCTTCACTATATAATTGTTCTAATTTTTTCTTAATTATTTCTATCTTATTTATTGAAAATATAGTTATTTCTATTTTATTTATTGAAAATACGACTATTTCTATTGTATCTACAGTATTTTTTATATTTTCTAACTTTGGTGTAATTTTTTCACTTCCTTTTATCCAATCAGTTTTCTTTCTGATTTTATTATTAACTCTTTTTGGTCTTACTTTTTGTTTACATGGTGTTGTAAACAACCAATCTGCTCTAGTTATTATATGTGGGTATAATTTATCTAAAAACGGCATTCCTAAAAGTATATCTTTTGATGTTAGTTCATAATTATAAATTTCTTCTATTGTTAATATCTTATCTCACACTTGTATTTTTACATTCCTAGCTTTATAAGTAATTAAGCTTCCTTCATTATTAAATCCTTTAACTATTATTGGTGTTTTTAATTTATCTCATTTGTTTTCTGGTAAGCAATTATATCTACATAAATTAGCTTCTGTTCTTGTATCTATCATAGGAGTATAATATCTACTGTAATAACCTTCTACTACTATCTTCATTAATATATATATATTCACTTTATGTTAAGGCTCTTCTTAAGAATAATTTCTCTCTGTTATATGTTAAGATTAATTGTGTGTGTTCTATATTATATGGTTTTACTTGTTCTAGCCATTTTATTCCTAATATTATGTCTGTTTTTTGTATTTCTACCTTTACTTCAAATTCTATTTTTATTTTTCTAATTCCTATTATTATTTCTTTTTGTACTAAATTTTAACTATTTATTAAACTTCTTGGTAGATCTGGATATATATCATTATCATTTTTTATTTCTTTATTTTTTACTAGATATTTTGCTATATAATTTTTTTCTTGTCCTGTATTTAAGAGTATTAAATATTCTTTTTCATTTACATTTCTTATTATGTAATATTGGTTTAAATTATTTGTTGAATTTATTTTATAACTTGTTCTTTTTTATGAGCTTGATGATTCTAGTTTTTCATCTACTATTCTTTTCGTTGTACTTATTCTATGATTTATTATTTCTAATTATCTTCTATATCTATGTCTCTATAGCTATAATCATTATAATCTATTGTTTTTATAATTTGTTCGAATGGACTTTCTATTCGTATTTTGTTAATCTTATTTTTTCCTGTTATTTTATGTTTTGTTGTTAATACATATAAATTTTTGCATCTTGCAGTAAAAATTTTACTTCTTGGGGTTAATTCTATTCCTGATATTTTTCAATATAATACTAATGATTTATCAATATTTTTATCTGTTACCGCTACTGAATAATTTACACTTATTATAAATTTAAATTTTTGGCATATTAAATTTCCTTTTATAGCAGTTATTATGCTTTTTTCTACAGGTTTTATAATTCTATCATCTGCTAAATATAATTCTATTGGTGTATTTATTCCTTCTCTAAAACATGCTTTTGTTAATATCTCTGTTCCTCCAAGGTGTACATATTTTATTGGGTCTCTTCTTTTTATATCATTTATCTCTTCATTAATTATTCATTTTGTTACTAGTGGTACACTAGCTTTACCTTTTGCATATCTACAGTCTATTACATATTCCTTTTGGCATACTATATAATATTCTTCTTTTTTCCTAGTAAACATATTTTTTATTGTTGGTATTTTAAATATTTTTTCTACACTTAAGTCTAATTCTTTTCCTTTTATTTCATCAAATATGTTACTGTCAAATATTATTTTTTGGTATGTTCCGTCATCATTTAATTATTCTTCCTTTGTTATTGTTTTTATATCTTCTTCAGTAATTTGATTCATCTATTTCACTATATATTTCATTATCTGTTTCATTTTCTGAATTTTCATATATACTATCCTCACTTTCGAATTCATAATATATATAATTTCTCTACATATATTCTGTATTTTCTATTTTTATTTCTGATATTTGTTTATTTTTTGGATTTTTAGGTAATTTACAATCTCTAGCTAAATGTCCTAATTTACCACAATTATAACAAGTACATTCTTTTATACTTTTTTTTTCTATATGATCTTTTATATTTATAATTTCTTACATAATATCTTTTTCTTGGTTTCTTGTATTTATATTTTGATTTTTTATATTTCTTATATTTCTTATGTCTTTTTCTTTTCTTATAATATCTTTCTTCACATCCGAATTGAGGTGCTATTTTATTTTTGCAACATGCTAAATTTCTTATCAATTGTTTTTCCATTTTTAATTCTTCTCTATGTTTTTCACATAAGTTGCTATACCATTGTTGTAAAAATTTTATTCATGCTCCTAGACTATCTACTATTTTTACTTCTTCCTAACTCTTTATTATCTTTGAACTAAATGGTTTGGGTAATTTATTAAAATATAATTTTCTTATTTCTTTACTTTCTTCTATATTATATGCACCTTTATAATAATATTCTTTAAATGCGCAAGTATATTCATTTATATAACACATATTACATATTGCTAATTTTAACATTAAATTCCTATTTGTATCTTTTTCTTCATTTTGTTCTTCTTCTATTGTTGTCATACTACCAAATTCATCTTTTATAGCTGTTTCATATTTTTTTAATAATTCTATAGGTGTTAGTTTAGTTGTTGTTGATGATGTTCCTTCTGTAGGTTTGTTAGTTCTTAATACCTTCTTGCTATTTTCAGTTAAATTTGAAAACCATAATTTCCCTGTTCCTACTAGTGTTCTTTCTACATATTCTGGTGCATCTGTTATGTTTATATTATTATCTAATAATTGTTTTGTCATAGATCCTATCCGTAATTGTATTATTTTTTCTATAGCTATTACACAGTCTAAGTCTAAAAAGTTATAATTTTTATTTACTATTTGTTTTGGTGTCAATTTGTCATATTCATTCTTTAGATTATATCTTTTAAACTTATTCTTATAATATGTAGGTTTTCTTATTTCTAATGTTGTAGGTATTATATTTTCATCTTCTTTTTTATCAAGAGTATTTATTTCTGTGTTGATATTTTCTAAGTTCTCTTCATTAGTTACTTCTTGTTTTTCATTGTTTCTAAATTTTTTTTATCTGTTAATATTTCTGTATATGTTTCAGTATCTTTTGAATCATAATTATCTGTCTCTTCAACATCTATATTATTTATTTCTAATTCCTTATTTTTTATTTCTTTATTGTTTATTTCTAATTTTTCTTTAAATTGATTTATCTCATTTAGTAATTTTTGTTCTTTATCTTTTTCTTCCTTTTCCTTTTGTCTTTCTTCATACAAATTTTTTAACATTTGTAGTTCTTTTTCTAATTCAGCAATCCTACTATTTTTAGTTTCTTCTATTTTTCATATTTCTTCTGTAGTTTGTTGTTTTATTTTATCTATTTCCTTTTTCCTATCTATTTCTTCATTTTCTCTTTCTATTGTTACCATAACTGTCAATTTATCTTCTAATTTTAATTCTTCCTTTTCTAACATTAAATATAAATGTTCACCTATTTTCTTAAATCTTCTTCCTAGATTAGAAAATATTATTTTTATTTTTAATCATTCGTGATTTTCATATATTTTTTCATCTATTATAAATCTATCTTTGTTCATTTTATTGTGAATAGTTCATGTTGATATATATATATATATATATATATATATATATATATATATATTCTAAACTATCTATTTGTGATTCTAATTTTGATATTTCATCTTTTTGTGTATTTATTGAGTTTTCACTCACTCCGGCAAATATAATATAATGTAGTCTTTCTATTCTTATTTTTAATTCTTTACGTTTTTCTGAAATAATTTGTTTTAGTTCTTTGTATTTTTTTAATTTATTCATTTAAACCATACTTATAATATTTTGGTGGATATCTGAATCTTATTTTATCTTAATTGGGTGGTATGTGTCTCATTCTTGTAGATTTTAAATGGATTATTAATTTTGGTTCAATACTAGATATTAAGGTAATTAGGTAGGCTAATCTTTGTGTGTTTTCTTTAACCTAATGTCTCGAGCATTGATCACGAGCCTCCTCTGCGTACATGATACTTCGAATGTAATACCCCATACTTCTACCTAGCTTAAATTCGTCCCAAATATGTCAATGACTTATTTTAAAGATGAATCCACTTTTATACATGTGGTATTTTCAATATTTTCACTTTTTAGCATGTGGAAAATTTAATAAGCTTTTCATCGATACCAAATTCGCCCAAATCCGACACCCGGACGAAGAGTTAGTGCATTTTTAGTGTGACAATGTAGCACCTGAGCCATCAATGCATCACGGAGCCAGTTTGAATAGAAATAGTCTATTTCTAGTGTTTCTCCGCGATAGTGGCGTGTCACGCCAAAGGCCCAGTTCACTATTTCCCATTTTCTAGTGAATCTCCGCGATGTCTCCGCGTCGCGCCAAACTTCTAGGTCGCAAACAAAGTGGTAACGCGATAGCTCCGCGCCGCGCCACCATGCATATTCCGAATTTTCCAATTCCAGTGGCTTGACGCGATAGTGGCGTGACGCGCCAAGAATGAAAATTGGAAATTTTCCAATTTTTATGATATTAAATCCCAGGTGTTGTTTGGTCTTTTTCCATGTATTCAATTCCTCCCAATCACAGGATTTAACCCTAAGAGTGAATTATTTGCTCACTTTTGGAATTAGTCTCGCAAATTAAAATTCTTCTCTCTCAAGAGGCAAAAAAAAAACACTAGCTCAAGAAATCAAGACTCAAATTCAAGAATCTCACCGTCAATCTTCGTAGAGTCAAGAACTAAGGTATGCATAGTGTTGATTTATGGATCCCTTTTATCCATAAAGCTCAAGAACCTTATTTCAAGTTGTAAATAATGATATTTATGTTTTGGGTTGTTTGTAACCATGTTTATTTAGTTGTATGATTTCCAAGTTGAATTCTTTATGCATTGTTCATGAAACCATGTTAATGTGTGGCTTAAAATTTAAAATTTTAGTTGATTCCTAGAGTCTTGAAGTTATAATTTGATGATTATTCCTATTTACTAAGTTATGCATGCAAGGTGTTTGATAAAATGCTTAAGAGGATAGAGATTATGCATTATATCTCAATTGTGATCCAAATACCAAGTACATGATTTACCCTCATGTTCAAAATAACTTACATGTTATTCTTAAGTATTGAAATTGTTTTTTGGATTGTTAATGAGTTATACTTATGTAATTATGCCATGTATACATGCTATCCTGCTCATGTACATAGGTATTATAATCAAATGCCCATGAAGTATCTCCAATTACTGTATTATGGATTGCTGATGTTGGTCATGTATTCAAGAATGTCATCCATTGTCAGTTATCTTCTATCGAGTCCTGAGTGTACTTGTACAAGTCAATTTAACTGTGTTCCTAGAGCCAGTGTCATGTTTTCCCGATATCCTCAGTCTAGCCATGTTCTGTAGAATTCGGCCAGTCATGTGACTCAGGAAAATTTAGTAAACTCAGTAATCCCAGTAAATCATAGAAATCTTAGTAATTCAGTAATCTTAGTAGTACCTCATCAGTCAGTGAAACTCCATGAACTCATTCCATTTTAGTTCAGTTAATCATGTTCAGTGTCTATTCAGATGGGAGTAGGATTTAGCACCAAGTGAGCATAAGGATGGGAACTCACCTGTTATTATAGGGTGTGATTCTTAGAAGTAATCCCTGTGCTTCAAAACTACGTAGCTAGCGTAGGTTGAGACATTATAACCTGTTATATGAGGGTAGATGAGGTGTTTAAACCTGCTATATGAGGGTCCTACCGTTATCATTAGAGTAACCTATTATATGAGGGTCACTCATAGTTTGTCCTTACCAGTAGTGCGGTATTAACACCCTTCCAATTTGTATTACAGATTGGACCCCAATACAACAATAATAACTAATTAGGGGCATGTCAGTTAGATGACTACTTCTCACAGTTTCAATCTCAGTCTCAGTAATAGAACTTAGATAGTTCTACAAAATTCAGGACTGTTAGTTATACTCAACTCATAGCAGTATGGAACTCAGTTAGTTCCATCAGAACCAAGACTGTCGGATACATTTTCTCAGTATTAGTTATATTAGTTATTAGTGACTCACATTATCAGTACTCATACTTAGTTATCATGCTATCACAAATTTAGTTACAATCACTTATTCATGCATTCATTCTCAAATTCATGTTATACAGTCTATTAGAATTGTTCATGCATTTTAACTCTTTTACTTTTAGCATACCTCACTTGCAACCACTACATTCAATTATGCGGATGCATTTGCAGTATGGTGTTTTATGCTAGAGGTTCAGAAGCACAAGCTCCAAAACATCAGTAGCATTCTAGTTTCAACAGTCAGTGTTAGCAGTGAGTCCTCATCCATTGAGGACATGATCATTTCTTTATTTCTTCATTACATATTTTATTTCAGTAGTTGGAGTTAGTTGGGGACTTGTCCCATCAACTTTTTATTCAGACAGTTTAGAGGCTTTCAGACTATAGAGTTTTCTGACTTGATGTTTTCAGATAGTTATTTCCATTGCTTTGGTATTGTTATACCATATTTTTAGTTATGTATCAGTATTAAACCATATGGACTTTTAGTTCATGTTTCTGCATTACCGATATTACCATTATTATTGAGTGCTCAGTTATAGATATCAGTCATGAGTTAGCTTATGGTCCTTCGGGATTATGGGAACCATGTAGCATTTCGAGTACCAGATACGAGGCTTTACATCGGAGAATTCCCCGATGAATAAATACAATGTGTCTCAGGACATTTCCCGGCCAAATTAGAACATTTTTTGAATGCGAGAAACACATAATCATTCAACAAACATATCAAACCTTTAATAATCCATAATCCCTAAGTCATGCCAACCCTGAACCTAAAATTTACCTACTATTCTCATCCTAACATATGATACTATCAAGTTCGATAACATTAACATCCATTTCAAATCCACAACAATTTATGAATCACAATATGACAATATTCTATTTTTGTAGATTTCTTTTTATTTCCACCCCTAAATCAATTAATTTTAAACTATCAAAAGAGATTCCATCACATCACAGAGTTCATAGCTAAGGAAACAACAATGAATAAACCATCGAAAGATATTCACCACCCAAAAAGGATCAATAAACATACCAATATTCAATCTATATCAACGAATACTATAAAAAAGGAAGTAACAGAATAAAAGATCAGATATGTACCTCAATTTGGAGCTTTCAAAAAGTGTTGCTAGATAAAAAAATAAAATCCGATTTTGGTCACCTCAAATCCAACCTCAACATTGACAAAGATCCAACTTGATATCGAGAAATAAAGACCCAAACAAATCTGATCCCCAAGGAAGAATAAATAGCAAACAAGCCGAGACTAAAATTATAAAAATTGAGAATATATCTGAGATTCCACCAGAATTAACCAAATATCAGTCGAATAAATAAAAAGGTGGTTGTTCGACGTAGATTTGGTTGGAACAAGGTTGGTATGGTCATTTTCCGATGGTTTTCACTGCAACAATGATCGTTGGAGTTTCCTAATGATGATTCCAATGGATTTCCAGCAAGAAACTCGTCGAAAATGGACAAACCCTGTTTCTCTCTCTATTGATTTTCCCCCGTCCCCTCATTCCTTCTCTCGATCCTACTATTTTCTCTACTCTACCAGTGTGCGTGTTCAATTTTCGAGTGAAAATGAATTCTGGTGAAGAGTCGGTGGCAACGACTGTGATTTGCGTGTGTTTATTTCTTTCCACTATGTATCGAGCTCTCAAAATCATTTGTATATGTATTTCTTTGTAACTGTGTTTAATTTTGTATATAAAAATGGAGGATGATGATGATAGATTCCCTTTTTTGCATATGTTCTATGTATGTATATATCCCCAAAATGGAAGAATCCCCTCTTTGTGTATTGTCCTATTAATGGGATATAGAAGGGGGTCTGGAATACTGTGGGGTAGGGGGTATGGGGTGATAAGGTGAGTGTATGGATAGGGGTGAGGTTTCAAAATTAGTTAGGGGGTTGTTATTTTTGTTGTGAGTTTGTTATTTAGATTTTTGTAGGGTAAATCATTAAACGGGTGAGGGTGTATAATAAGGTGAGATAAAAAATGGATAAATTGTGTTTTTGGGAGGAAACAAATTAAGTATCTACAACATTCCCCTTTTTCGGTGTAAACACAAAGTGTTTTTATACAAAATAGTAGACAATGAGATCACATTTTTACCCGACCATTATTCAAGAAAAGAAACATAAAGAAGAAAGACAAGCGGGCTTTGACTTAAGACATCCTACCTACCCAAGTTATAAGGGAATCAAGTCACATGTATCTCAAAGGGTTGGAAGGAGGGGACTATACCGAGTTGGAGAGTTGAGTGAGGCCCTGTCATGTTTTCGGTCCACGACGTTATTATTACATCAAAAATGAAAGTTTAAAGCTAAAAAGATAACTGAAATTACAAAAATCCTATCTGTGTAGCTTTTTTGGACTCTTGTCTTGAATTTCATCACTCTATTCTTCAGGCGGGCTCCTGGCTTTCAATTTCTTCAACTTGTTAATTGGGTTTCAATTTCTTCACCCTATTCTTTAGGCGGGCTCTTCTATTTTTCAATCTGTTGACTTTTAATTTTTTCACCTTGTTGCTTGACTTTCAACTTTTTCACCTTGTTGCTTGACTTTCAAATTCTTCACCTTGTTGCTTGACTTTCAACTTCTTCACCTTGTTACTCGACTTTTCATTCATTCGCCCTAGTATTAAGGCGGGCTCCTAAAATCACATCAAAACTAGAAAGAAAATTATTCCAAACAAATGTTATTATAAAGAGAGATTCCATTTGCCAGAAAAGTAAAGTTCTAAAAATAGGAATTAAATTTTTGCCCCAATTTAACATTAGAGGATTTTTGTGAATGTCGAATCCAATCATAATTACTTGTATGTTGCAATGATGAATCAAGTGTCTAACCAAGAAATGCATATTTTGAGATTAAAATTATATGAGCAAGACTAGGAAGTGCGTCTCCTCAGAATTAGAGTGACGGATTCCGACTAGAAAGTGCATCTTCTAGATATAAAGGTTCAAATTAGGAAATGTACCACCTAACAATTAAAACCTGACAAGGAAGTGCATCTTCTAAGAATCAATGGGAATGACTCGACCAGGAAGTACCTCTTCTAGGAACCAAGGGGGATGAATCGAATAGGAAGTACATCTTCTAGGAATCAAGGGGAATGAATCGACCAGGAAGTAAATCTTCTAGAAATCAAGGGGAATGACTCGACTAGTAAGTATATCTTCTAGAATCAGGAGCACTGATTTGACTAGGAAGTACATCTTCTAGTAATCAAGAGGACTGGCTCGACTAGGAAGTATATATTCTAGGAATCAAGGGGAATGACTCGACTAGGAAGAACATCTTCAAAAAATCACGAGGACTGACTCGACAAGGAAGTACATCTTCTAGGAATCAATGGGACTGACTCTACCAGGAAGTACATCTTCTAGGAATCAAGGGGATTGACTCAACCAGGATGTACATTTTCTAGGAATCAAAACTTAAGTTAGGAAGTGCATCACCTAACAAGTAAAACTTGAATTACCCAATCAAGGAAGTGCGTCTCCTTACCAAAGCCGCTTGAAATACCAAAACAAGGAAATACGTCTCCTAACTAACGCCACTTGAATTACCCAAAAAAAGAAGTGTGTTTCCTTACAAATGTCGTTTGAATTACCCAAACATGAAAGTAAGTCTCCTTACAAATGCAGCTTGAATTACCCAAATAAGTAAGCGCATCTCCTTACTAATATTACTTGAATTACCCAAAAAATGAAGCGCATCTCCTTACATATTTCATTTTAATTACCCAAACAAGGAAGTGCATCTCCTTACAAATTTCACTTAGATTACCTAGATAAGGAAATGATTACCAAACCTGTACATCAACATTGCCTCCTGTATTTTTGGAAGTGATTCATTACAACCTTGGATATTTAGACTCTGAAGTCCTTGATTTGTAGGCAACATGTGTTCCTGTTTCATACAAAAAAAACTTATGAGTTTAAAAACATGGTGGCTGATTTGTGGCTTTGGCTTTTGAGGCAATTGCTCTTGTGCTGGTCACATTTAATCTTGTTTCAAACCATTGGCATTGGCATTGACTTACTGCAACATTTATCTAAACTCAGATCATTAAGAGTGACTCTAAAACAAAATAATATCTCTGTGTTTCCATGTTTCTTAAATAAACCCTTTGAACCTTGGTATTTCCATGAGTGCCTGACTTTTCTGTTCACAAAACTTTCTGCATGCCTTATTTTGCCTCACAATCATGTCTCTTTGCCTTTTGTCTTAGTTTGTCCAATTGAAAAAGCTAGTAGCCAATTTTGAAAACTTTTCTCACTTTTTTGACATGGACTTGACTCAAACACAAGAGAAAAATGATAATGATTTTTATTTGGACAACTGACTCAACAAAATAAAATAAAAACAATGAGATAATAAGAAAAGACAATGAATGTCCTATTTGAAACAAAGAAATGAAAAATTTATCTAAGAATGACAGTCAACTCAAATGATTATGCCATGCATTTAGATTAAGATGCCTGATCTTTAATTCGAACTTTCTACCAATTGTTTTTAAGTTAATGGCCATGAAACTGAGTTGCTTCCTTAGGGAAATTTCATTTAAGACCTCATTCGGTTAGTGGCGCCTTGGAGGGTTTTGCCGACAAGCCTCTATCATTTTCTTATTCTCAACTCACCATTGTCTTATAGTGTTTGTAAGGATTTTTCACAAATGAGTCTCTTATTTTTATTTTTCTTAACTCATCATCATCTTACAGTGCCCGTGAGGGTTTTCACCAATAAGAATCACTCATTGTTATGTCTCTCAACTTACCATCGTCTTATGGTGCCCGTAAGGATTTCACCTGTAACACTCTCTCATTTTTATTTTTCTTTGGCTACCTCATGCTGAGGAAGACAAGTAATTTCAAAAATGCGTTATCACATCCATTGTATGCTTAGCCTTAACACTCACAAAAATTGATCTGAAGATCATTCTTTGGTTTTAACTTGGATTTTGAATAGGTTAGAAAGAAAGGATGGTATGAGGCCCAAACGACACTTGAAGTGGGGTAAGACTTACAACTTTTGGAATTGACTCAAACAATAAAGATTAAATCATGTTGCAGTGTCTTTTGACTAAGGTAAGGCAGCTGTAATATCCCAAACTTTTCCTTAAGTCTAATTTCGTCTCTAAAAGCTTAAGAAATGACTTTCTAATTGAGTAATGTTTAAACCATATATAATTTCCCTAATTTCATTTTTTATCATATGGAAAATTTAATTATCCTTATAACGGTATAAGCTCCGGCCAAATCCAATAACCGAGCAAGAGGTTATAGCTAATTTAAGTTCTAGTCGTAAAACACCGTCATTTTAGTGTTTGGTGCATCACGGAGAGGGTTTATTTAACAATAGTCAATTTCCAGTGTCCTATCATGATTGTGGCACATCATGTTGAAGTTCTAGGTCCCAACCAGTGGGACAATACGATGGCTCCACATCGAGGTGACTCCCAGATTCCCACTTGTCAATTTGCAAGGACCCACCGCAGTAGTGGCGCATCGCGGTGGCCCATAAAATTGGGTTTTCAGTTTAATTTTTCCATCTTCGTACAAAAGTTAAAAAGGGTACTTTGGACTTTTTCCAAGCCTCTTAAACCAAACAAACATCATAATTAAAGTCACCACAAGCATCATGTGAGATTTTTCTTAAGATTTCGCTCAACCAAAAACCCTAAGTATCCAAATCCTCTACCAAGAATCTCAAGGGTTCACCATAGATTTTCTAAATTGAGTCAAGATTCAAGGTTCCCAATTTAAAGGCTTTAAGAACCTTGATTCAAAACTATGAATAGAGTCAGAAAGGCTAAAGTTCATCCAAAGTTTCTAATTCAAGGTATGTGGGGTTTGAACAATAACACCCTTTCGTTCTTGGGCCCAAAGTTTTAGATTTTCTTAAAGAATTTCATATTTTGAAGATGAAATATGCCGAGTTTTATATATTTCGAGTTTATAAGATTTTAAATTGTTCACACCTTGAATACACAATTATTTTGTTTAATTATGATTTGAATTGATAATTCATGCGATAGTTTGCACATTCCTATGTTGATATGATGTTTTCAAGAATTTCTAGGATTTTGTCATGAATTAAACCTTATTGGGAAATTGTGATCCTTTAACAATGAATTCGTGATAATTTCCAAAGTGTTTCAAGAAAAGGACTTAAATCCCCATGTTATTGAAGTTTTAAAGGTCTATTGCTAATAAGCTTACCAAGATTTCAAGAAAAGAATTGATTTTGATCCTGAGCTAAGAAAGAAAATCCACACCATTTTATTTAAACTAAAGGGAAGCATAGTTATATTCCATTGCATATTTTTCAATTGTTAAAGGTGGATTTTTCCTAAAAATTTTGAGCTTAAGGGAGTAGTATTTAGTAACGAGTTGGGCTTGATTGCAAGGTCTCATGCCCCCAAAATACGAGGCACCGTGGGATTTGATTTAACCCAAGTGGGTTAAGATAGTGATCACTAAAATTTAAGGTTCTATTCCGATGGTAAGGATAGAACAGCTCTCCCCAACGTGGGCAAGACGTTGGACTCCATGTAGCTCATATAGTTTATGTCGGTTAGAAGAAACTGCTAACTTTTCGAGATTCTTGAGTCTTAAAGTTCAAAATCCTTAATTTTTAAAGATGTTTTACTCTTTTCAAGATAAAATCATGGGTTATATATGGGCTACTTGTAGCCTTAACCACCATGTGACACTCCGTAATGAGCCTTCGGGGTGTTATAAACTTGGTATCAAAGTTGCCCCAAACATATCAAGATGCTGATTGAACAATCAATTCATGTGGTACTTTAAGAGGATGATCTTGAGAAGAACATTCCTTTATATGTGAGAAGAAGAGACCTTGAGTTTGAAGTTAATGATTTGGTGTATCTAAAAAATTTTCCCACAAAAGGGGTGAAAAGATTTGGCAAGAAGGGGAAACTTAGTCCTCGATATGTGGGCCTCTATAGGATCCTAAGTCGTATGGGGAGGGTATCCTATGTTCGTGATTTGACCACAGATTTATCAGTTGTGCATCCTATCTTTTATGTTGCGACGCTTAAGAAGCACATTTATGATTTCGTTGTAGTGGATCGTTAAGAAAGCCCAATAATCCCGAGTAGCCTTTCATTTGAAGAGATTCTAGTTTAGATTATAGACCACCAGATCCATAGAATGAGGAACAAAGAGGTTCCCTTGGTCAAAGTGTTGTGGCAAAACCAGTCAGTTGAGGGTACTACTTGGGAATCCGAGGCAGATATGCCATCCAAGTACCCACACCTCTTCTCCACAAGTTCATATGAAGACGAAGGTACTATTCTTCCTTAATTCAGCCCTTTCTTTCAACTAAAGTTTCATCTAAATAGATATTCTTAATATAAGTTCAAGCATTCTCCAAGGTATTCAAGAGTTTAGAATGATGTAGAGTTAGTTTAGTAAGTTGTTTTAGCTGTGCATAGTCAGTTTTATCCGTATCCTTTACCTAGCTAGTGACATTCAAGGATGAATGTTCCCAAGGGGGAGATATTATAATACCCCAAACTTTTCCTTAACTCTAATTTCGTCTCTAGAAGGTTAAGGAATGACTTACTATGTGAGTAAAATTGAAACCAAATTGAGTTTCCCTAATTTTGACATTTTATCACATGGAAAATTTAATTAGCTTTCCAACAATATAAGGTCCGCCTAAATCGGATAACCGGGCAAGAAGTTATGGCTAATTTAAGCTCAAGTCGTAAGATACCGTTATTTTCTTGTTTGGCGCATCGCGAAGGGGGCCCTTTTAACAATAGTCAATTTCTAGTGTCCTAGCGCAATTGTGGCGCTTCGCGCTGAAGTTTCAGCTCCCAATCAGTATGACAATGCAAAAGCTCCGCTTCACGGTGCCTCCCAGATTTCCATTTAACAATTTCAAGTGAGCCACTGCGATAGTGGCGTGTTGCGGTGGCCCATAAAGTAGGGTTTCCAGTTCAATTTTTTTCTAGCTTCATGAAAAAGATAAAAAGGGCACTTTGGACTTTTTCCAAGCCTCTTAAACCATACTAAAATCCGAATTAAAGTCACTACAAGCATCATATGAAATTTTTCTCATGTTTTCCTCAACCAAGAACCCTAAGCATCCAAATCCTCTTCCAAGAATTTTAAGGGTTCACCATGGATTTTATAAATTGAGTCAAGATTCAAGGTTCCCAAGTTATAGACTTCAAGAACCTTCATTCAAAAGTATGAATAGAGTCCCAAAAGATAGAGTTCATCTAAAGTTTCTAATTCAAGGTCTGTGGGGTTTGAACAAGAACACCCTTTCATTCATGTGCCCAAAGTTGTAGATTTTCTTAAAGAATTTCATATTTTTAGGATGAATTATTCCTAGTTTCATATACTTTGAGTTTATAAGATTTTAAATTGTTAAACTGTGAATTGCACGATTATTTTTTAATTATGATTTGAATTGATAAATCATGCTATAATTTGAACATCCTATGTTGATATGATGTTTTCTATAATTTCCAAGATTTTTGTCCTGAATTAAACATTATTGGGAAATTATGATCCTTTAAGACTAAATTGTTGACACTTTCCAAAGTATTTTAAGAATGGGACTTAAATGCCAATGCTATTGAAGTTTTAAAGGTCTATTGATGATAAGCTTACCAAGATTTCAAGAAAAGTACTGATTTTGATCCTAAGTTAAGAGAGAAAATCCACACCATGTAACTTAAGATAAAGGGAATTATAGTGGGCTTCCATTGTATATTTTTGAATTGTTTAAGGTTGATTTTTCCTAAAAGTTCTGAGCTTATGTAAGGGAGTAGTATTTAGCACTGAGTTGGACTTGATTTCATGTCTCATGCCCCAGAACTATGAGCCACCGTAAGATTTGATTTACCCCAACTGAGTTAAGCGAGTGATCACTAAGAGTTCTGGTTATACTCCGATGGCAAGGATAGAATAGCTCTCCCCAACGTGGTCAAGATGTTGGACTCCATTTAGCTCACATGGTTTATGACTGTTAGAAGAAACTCCCAAGTTTCCTAGAGTCCCATGTCTTATAGTTTTAATGAAGTTTTACTCTTTTCAAGATTAAATCAAGGGTTGAACGTATAAGTATTTCAAAAGTTATGATCCTAAAATTTTCATAAGACATAAGTATATGATCTGAAAGTTATTATTTTAAGATTTCATATAGTTCATAAGCTTGAGAATGAGTAAAGAATCCAGATTTAGATTAAAGTGTAATGACTCATGTGATTTATATTACTTGCTTCCTTATTTGTGATTTATGAGAGTTTTAGTCAAGCTATGTGAGACATCTAAAAATGCATGCATGTTTTCTATAAAGAGTCATGATGTTGATTATTTAATTACATACACCACCATATACTCAGTACATTCCCAAGGTGCTAATCCACATATACGTCTGGGTGCTACATTGTATCATAATGTAAGTTCAGGTGCTCAGTCCCAGCAGCGTCCGTGATCCCGAGTACCTTTATCTATATCTCCACAGTGGTGAGTCCTTATGGTTCGAGGACCTAATTTTAGACATTTTAGTACTTATATTAGTGGATCTATTTCCATTCATTAGAGTATGAGTCAATTGGGGATCTATCCGAATAGCTCTCTAGTATTCTTGAGTAGTAGAGGCTTTGTTTTGCTGGATTATCGGTACGTTAAGATTCACAGTATTTCGTTACTTTTATAGTATTCATTCGTATTTCAGTTAGATATGACATGAAATGATATGATATGACGCTAGGTATATCTTGAGCCTGCTACTAAGTCTAAATACTCACTCCAAGATAATTGGAGCAGACGAAGCATGTCATGACATATCTAACTGAAATATGAATGAATACTGTAAAAGTTACAAAATACTGCGAATCTAAACGTACTGGTAATCCAGTCTAACAAAGCCTCTACTACTCAAAAAGACTAGAGAGCCATTGGGACAGATCCCCAACTGACTCATACTCAAATGAAAGGAAATAGATCCACTACAATAAGTAATGAAATGTCAGAAATTAGGTCCTCGGACCATGGGGACTCACTACTATGGGGATGTAGATAAAGGTACTCGGGATCACGGACGCTATTAGGACTGAGCACTAGAACCTACATTAGAAGACAATGTAGCAAACAAACGTATATGTGGATCAACACATTAGGAATGCACTAAGTATATGAGGTGTGTGTAATTAAATAATCAATATCATAAATTTTCATAAAAAACATGCATGAATTTGTAGATGACTCACATAGATTGAGTCATCTAAGTAGAACCTTAACTTTTGGTGATTACTAGCTTAACCCACTTAGGGTAAATCAAATCCTATGGTGGCTCATAGATCTGGGGCATGAGACCTTGGAATCCATCCCAACTCGATGCTAAATACTACTCCCTTGCTAAGGCTTAGAACTTTAAGAAAAATCCACCTTGAAAAATTCAAAAATATGCAATGGAAGCCAACTATGCTTCCCTTTATCTTAAATCAAATGGTGTGGATTTTCTTTGTTAGCTTAGGATCAAAATAAACTCTTTTCTTGAAATCTTGGCTGGCTTATTATCAATAAACCTTTAAAACTTCAATAGCATGGAGATTTATGTTTTCTTCTTGAAACACTTTGGAAAGTATCAAAAATTCATTCTTAAAGGATCACAATTTCCCAATAAGGTTTAATTCATAACAAAAATCTTGGAAATTCTTGAAAACATTATATCAACATATGAATGTCGAAATAATAGCATGAATTATCACTTCAAATCACAATTAAACAAAATAATCGTGCAATTCTAGGTTTCAGCAATTTACCATCTTATAAACACAAAATATAGCAAACTAGGTATAATTTATCTTGAAAATATGAAATTATTTAAGAAAATGTAAAAATTTGGGCACAAGAACGAAAGGGTGTTCTTGTTCAAACCCCACAAACCTTGAATTAGAAACTTTGGATGTACTTTAGCTTTTGGGACTCTATTCGTACTTTTGAATGAAGGTTCTTGAAGCCTCTGACTTGGGAACCTTGAATCATGACTCAATTTATAAAATCTATGGTGAACCCTTGAGATTCTTGGAAGAGGATTTGAATGCTTAGAGTTTTTGGTTGAGGGAAATCCTGAGAAAAATATCATATGATGCTTGTAGTGACTTTAATTCTAATGTTCTTTCGGTTTAAGAGGATTGGAAAAGTCAAAAGTGACCTTTTTAACTTTTGTACGAAGCTAGAAAAATTTAACTGGAAACTCGACTTTATGGGCCACTGCGATGCGCCACTATCGCGGTGGCTCACTGGAAATTGACGAATGGGAATCAGGGAGTCACCGCGATGCAGAACCATCACATTGTCCCACTAATTGGAACCTGGAACTTCAGTGCGATGCGCTACAAGAATGCTAGGCCCCAATGGAAATTGAATATTGTTAAATAGACCCTCTCCGCAATTCACCAAACACTAAAATGATGGTGTTTTACGACTAGAAATTAAATTAGCCATAATTTCTTACTTGGTAATCGGATTTGGGCGGATCTTATATCATTGGAAAGCTAATTAAATTTTCCACATGATAAGAAGTTGAAGTTAGGGAAACTCTATATTGTTTAAACGTTACTCACTTAGAAATTGTTCCTTAACCTTCTAGAGACAAAACTATACTTAAGAAAAGTTAGGGGTATTACAACAACCTCCATATCTTACTCCAGAGAGAGGAGAATCAGGTCACAAGTAGTTCCAATATCTCATTTTTTGCTTGATTATAATTTTTTTATTTTATTAACTATTTTCTCTTTGGGATTTTTTTGACTCTATTTTTCTTAACACTCTTCTCTTTTCTTTCTTTTTGGACTTTTTTTTTGAAACTTTTTTGACTCTGTTCTCTTGCTCGACACTTTTCTCTTGAGTTTTGTTGACTCCATCTTGATTCGAAAAGTGGCCTATGTAAGAAAATAAAACTAAGACACGAATGGGGTAAACAAAGGATGACATAAAGTTTTGATAGCGGAATGAAATTCCTTTTTCATATCAATCCTTCAAAATGTAAGTACATATCATGCAATATGAGAAGAAAATGAAGATCATTTGTGACACTTTAAGAACACTAACTTTAACTGAGCATGTGTGTCACATCTTTTTCTATAGTTTTTTAATGTACAACTCCACCCTTGTTCTACATCCCTAACATCGAATGAATGATGCTTTTATTGAGATAATTGTCTTTCCGTTCCTCTTGATATAGGATCACACAACCATTGTTTGACCTAATTGAGACATGTCTTTGAATTGATGACCAAGTTATTCTTGTGATACTCAAAATAATTATCTTAATTTTTCAAAGAAGGCTTCAACTTGTCACCAAATATCTCAGCACTCCACCTATTTCCTCATATGTTTTTTGTAACATTGGCCCTCTGATTCAAAGTTCAGGTTAAATTAGATTTTAAGATCTAGCTGAAAATTCCGCCAACATGTCATATCACTAGAACCGACATAAAATATACTGTGTAAAGAAAGAAAATAAACAACACATATTTAACATGCAAAAGGAAAAGGAACAATCCATTTAGTTGAAATAAAAGATAGAAGGGTTTAAACATAAACGACAAAGAAATAAAACAAGATAGATTATGAACTACAACCCTGAGATAATTCGGAAAATCAAAACGAAAACAAAATAAACTACTAACAATCCTTCCTGGTAAGGAGAGGAGTGACTTCCTAATTGCTGATCTTGACCTTTTAGCCACTGAGTTGCATATCATCATGACTAGAGCTTTCACCCCTATCGATGTTCTGTACCATAATCAATTTATCTTGGATCTTGTTTTCTATTTCTCTTTTCAAAGCACAGCAATCTTCAATACTATGACCTCGAACATCATAATGATATACACATCGTACATTAGGATCAAAAGTTCTTAAATACAAGTTAGGAGTATACCTAAGGAGAGAAGTGGTCATGCCCCACTATACTAATCTCTGGAACAAACTAGCATACGACTGTCCAATTAGTGTGAAGCTACCCCTCGACTTCTAACTCATTTCATTATTTGGCTTGGACCAAAAATCTAGCCTAGAAGGGCTTTGGTATGTTTGTGGAGTTGGAGGATAACTCTGCGAAGTTGGTGCACACCATTATGGGTACGAAGGGGATTGAACATATGGTTGTGCATTGTATACTAGATATGGAGGTCGGAGAGTGGAGTATAATGGATTTTGGGAGTGATTTTATCGAGATTAGGCATGAACTTGGGCTTGAGACTTAGAGCGACGACGACGTGGTCTTCTTTACTATGCTCGTTGTCCACCTACAACAGCAAATTCATCTTCCTCATTCTTCATATTCCTAACACTTTCCAAAACTTTTTAAATTGCTTGATAGTCTCTTTCAATGTTGCATAACTTACAATGTGACCGGTATAAATTCCATCCTCTATGATCTCCCCCATTTTGAGGACCTCAATAAATGGTTTCCCTAATGCAAGTAACAAGTGCTGATAATATGTTTCATCCTGCGCTTGAATAAACACTTCCATTATCATACTTTTTTCATTGGCGGTGCAGCTTGTTCACGCCTTCTAATCGCATACTCTTAGAAACTTTCAGTAATTTTTTTCATATTAGTTGGGATTTCTCGTCAGGAATCAACTCCACATTGTATTGCAATTGTTGCACGAATTCATTAGCTAGGTCATACTAACTGTCACGACCCAAATGTCCATAAGTGGCACCCACACTAATCTTCATGTGGGAGAACCATCTAAACCGAACAATTAACCAAACACTTAGTCAAATTAAGATGATGATATCTTAAAATTAATATAATAATAATAATTCAGGATTAATCATTATTAATGCGGAAGTCAAATAAAATACATACTAAAATCTCCAGGACCCAAAAGTCACCGTACAAGAACTACTAATAAAGATCATATCTAAAGTGATATCAAAAAATAAAGTAAATCAGGAATGTTTCATTGCCCGAAAGATGGACAAGAGCAAATAAGATGACCCATGGCAGGAGACGGAGTGCTCACCCTTTGATCAAGATCTGCTTTCAAACTCTAGAGGTGAGGTCATGTCTGATCCTAGAATACTTTCTGCACTCAACAAAAAAAAAGTACAGGGTAGTATCAGTACAAACCACTATGTACTGGTAGGTATCATAGGCCAACTCAATTTAAAAGCATGTACACAACATAAAACAAATAACGAGTAGACAGGTATCGTCACACAATAAATATTCAATGACTCAACAATACAACAACAACAGATCAAACAGTTCTTATAAGCAAGCCACATAACCATCAACAGTATCAACCATACTGTAAATATCCATAGAATCAACACAAATACGTACACACATGCTGTGGGATTTACTTTTGCCCAAATAGTCATGACCTGCAGGGGGAAATCTATGTTAATGTATCATACCAGGATGGTATCCAATCCAACATGTACATATCCGTACCGGCGTGTTACCCAATCCAACATAAAAATAAATGTACCGACGTGGCACCCGATCTAACATAAATATAAATGTACCGGCGTGGAACCCGATCCAACATAAATATAAAGTACCGGTGTGGTACCAGATCCAACATAAATGTAAACATGTCGGCATGGTACCCGATCCAACATAAATGTAAACATACCACGTGGTACACAATCCAACATAAATGTAAACGTACCAGTGTTGTACTTGATCCAACATAAATATAAACGTATCGGCATGTTACCCGATCCAACATAAATGTAAACGTACAGGCATGGATCCAATAAAAATGTAAACATACCGGTGCGGTACCCGATCCAACATAAACAAAAATAAGCATTATAAATATCAATTTACACAAACTCACAACATACAACACAATGTACCAAGATTACAAGTACACTTAAAGTTATGAGATAATTCCATCATGTAAACTTTCAATAAACATTTATACACGAATCAACAATTAAAACATCAACAATTTCAAGAATGTCCGAATACCAATCCTCAAGTATCCAATTTAGGAGGATACAACAATTAAGTCGAGTCTAAACTCCAATTAAACCGTAGCCTACCTCCACCGAAGAATCCAATTGCAAGCTTATTTATAAGGGTCTTGCCCATCCGTAAGGTCTCCAAATGATTAAAATTTGTTCAAAAATGTAATCCCTATAAGAGTACGAATCTAACAAAAACCCTACTATTATGATTATTTTAATTTAATTAGGGTTTACTTTAAAATTGAAGTGAACCATTGAAACAGTGGCTGCGCAAAGACCCAATTAAAGTCACTGCCACCCAACAGTAATGCCTAGAATATTCATTATAAGATAGATAACTCAACAGTAATGCCTAGAATATTCATTATAAGATAAATAACTCCAAGGGTCAAACAATTATATAACATAGTGGTACTGTAGGTCTTTCACATAATCTATAACAGATAATTAACATTCACTCTCCGTAGTAGTGCCAGTTAATGCCAATTCCTTATACTTTGTCATGTTAAGCTAATGAAGAACCACTACAACAACAACAACAACAAACCCAGTGTATTCCCACCTAGTGGGGTCTGGGGGGGTAAGATGTACGCAGTCCATACCTCTACCTCTGAAGAAGTAGAAAGGCTGTTTCCGATAGACCCCCGGCTCAAGACAGTCGCCACACAAATATAAATATAAATATAAATATAAATATAAATATAAATATAAAGTAACGCATGGTAGTAGGAAACATCGGGAAGCACTCAGATACATAATAAAACACGGAACATCGAAATCGTAACAAGTAGAAGAATAGGAATAGGAATAAAAATAAGAGTAGGAAGAATAACAGGAATAATCCCCCACTGCCCTACCCTTGCGCCCCCAAACTGGCCCTATTCTTCTGCCCTAATCCTCGCCCTCCAGACCTTCCTATCTAGGGTCATGTCCTCGGTGAGCTGTAACTGCTCCATGTCCCGTCTAATCACCTCTCCCCAGTACTTCTTCGGCCTACCCCTACCCCGCCTAAAACCATCCAACGCTAGCCTCTCACACCTACGGACTGGGGCATCCATGTCCCTCCTCTTCACGTGTCCAAACCAACTCAATCGGACTTCCCGCATCTTGCACTCCACTGGAGCCACCCCAACCTTCTCCCTGATAGTCTCATTCCTAACTCTGTCCCCTCTAGTCATCCCACACATCCAGCGCAACATTCGCATTTCCGCCACCTTCATTTTTTGGATGTGGGAGTTCTTAACTGGCCAACACTCCGCTCCATACAACATGGCCGGACGGACTACCATCCTGTAGAATTTGCCTTTAAGCTTGGGCGGCACCTTCTTATCAGACAACACCCCCGACGCGAGCTTCCACTTCAACCATCCCGCCCCAATACGGTGCGAGACATCCTCGTCAATCTCACCGTTACCCTGAATCACGGACCCGAGATACTTGAAACTATCCCTCTTACATACCTCCTGCGATTCCAGCTTCACTACCACCTCATCCTCCAACCTCACGTCATTAAACTTGCATTCCAAATACTCTGTCTTGCTTCTGCTCAACCTGAACCCTTTAGACTCAAGAGTTTGTCTCCACACCTCTAATTTGTCATTCACACCCTTTCGGGTGTCGTCAATCAGAACTACATCGTCTGCAAAAAGCATACACCAAGGCACTTCCCCTTGGATACTCCGTGTCAACACATCCATTACCAAAGCAAACAAAAAAGGACTAAGAGTAGATCCCTGATGCAATCCTGTCAAGACAGTAAAATGCTCTGAGTCTCCTCCCGCCGTCCTCACCTGAGTTTTTGCTCCATCATACATATCTTTAACTGCTCTGATATAGGCCATCGGGACTCGACTCACCTCCAAGCATCTCCAAAGCACCTCCCTGGGAACTTTGTCGTAAGCCTTCTCTAGATCGATAAACACCATGTGCAGGTCCTTCTTCCTTTCCCTATACTGTTCCACCAGCCTCCGTACCAGGTGAATTGCCTCCGTCGTCGAGCGCCCAGGCATAAATCCGAACTGATTTTCCGAAATAGACACTATCCGTCTCAGTCTCCCCTCGACGACTCTCTCCCAAATCTTCATAGAGTGACTCAATAACTTAATCCCCCTATAGTTATTGCAACTCTGGATGTCTCCCTTATTCTTATAGAGAGGGATTATGGTACTCCACCTCCATGCCTCGGGCATCCTTGCCGTCTTGAAGATTTCGTTAAACAGACCAGTCAACCACCTTACCCCAGCCTCTCCAACGTACTTCCAAAACTCCACCGGTATCTCATCCGGCCCCATCGCCCTACCCCTCCGCATCCTGCGAACAGCCTCTCTAACCTCCTCTACCCTAAAACGTCTACAATAACTAAACTCCCGACACTCCTCTGAGCGCTCCAGTTCCCCTAACACAATAGCTCTATCCCCTTCGCCATTCAAGAGCCTATGGAAGTACGACTTCCATCTATTCTTAATATGGCTGTCCTCCATCAACACTCTGCCGTCCTCCCCCTTAATGCACCTCACCTGATCGAGATCACGGCCCTTCCTCTCCCTAGCCTTTGCGAGTCTAAACAACTTTTTCTCCCCTCCCTTCCCCTGTAACCCCGCATACAGGCTCTCAAACGCGGCCGTCTTAGCTGCCGTGACTGCTGACTTAGCCTCCTTCCGAGCTTGCTTGTACTCTTTTCTGTTTACCCGCTTCTCTTCTTCGTCTCTGCTCTCAACCAACTTAGCATACGCCTCTTTCTTGGTCCTCACTTTCATCTCCACCTCATCATTCCACCACCAATCCCCTTGATGGTGCCCAGCCCGGCCCCTAGAAACACCTAACACCTCACTAGCCTTCTCCCTGATGCACCTAGCCGCCCTATCCCACATAACATCCACGTCCCCCCTACACTCCCACACCCCCATTCCCGCCAACTTCTCCCCTATCTCCCACGCATTCACTGGCGTCAAACCGCCCCACTTAATTCTAGGTCTACACTCCTTACTCCTCCTCTTACTATTCTTCTTTATATCCAAGTCCATGACCAAGAGCCTATGCTGGGTCGAAAGATTCTCACTCGGGATGACCTTACAGTCCCTACACAACACCCTATCCCCTTTCCTGATCAACATGAAGTCAATCTGGGTCCTGGCTATCGCGCTTCGAAAGGTGATGAGGTGATCGTCCTTCTTCGGGAAGCCCGAGTTCACCACCACCAGCCCAAAGGACCTTGCGAACTCCAAAAGAGTAGCCCCCTCTTCATTTCTCACCCCAAAGCCAAACCCACCATGCACATCACCAAAACCTCCCGGTAACGCCCCGATGTGCCCGTTGAAATCCCCTGCTACAACCATCTTCTCCGAGCTAGGCACGCCTCTCAGCACCTCCTCCAAAGCCTCCCAAAACCGCAACTTCTCCTCCCCCTCCGAGCCCACTTACGGTGCATAGGCACTACACACATTCAGGGTAAACCCCCGAATGACCAACTTAATAGTCATCAACCTATCGTTGATCCTCTTCACCTCTACTACCTGGCCTCTAAGCTCTTCATCTACTAAGATGCCAACTCCATTCCTCCGCCTCTCGCTCCCAGAGTACCACAGCTTGTAACCATCCACATCCCTAGCCTTAGACCCTACCCACTTGGTCTCTTGAATACACGCGATATTGATCCTCCTTTTCCTAAGAATCTTCACAAGCTCTATAGACTTACCCTGAAGGGTCCCTATATTCCAAGACCCAACCCTCAGCCTACCATCGCTATCCCCACGTCCTCCCCTACCGCCCTCGCAGCCAAACCGAGGCCTCCCTCCCACTCCCGCCCTTACGTCATCCCCCGCCCCCACAACGTCCCCACGCCCCAAACCCCTCGGACATGACCCTATCCGCCCATTACCGCCCCCAGCCAGTACACAGAAAAATATAAGAAAAAATACTCAAAGGCCAGAAATGACCACAACAACAACAGCAACAGACAGCGGTCACAGCAACAACAAACAACAGATAATAGCAACAATAGACAGCAGATAATATTAACAAATCACGAGCGGATAAGCAGTGCAAGAGAACGACCACAGCAACAGCAACAACAGCCAACGGACAATATAGTAAATCAAAATGCTAGTCGGATAAAAATAGCATGAAACGGGGAATGAAATGAAATAGCGAGAAAAGAAATAGCAAGGTTCGAGATCACCAGGTAACGCTTGTAGACCAAGCCGGAAATCCAGAACCCAGCGTTGACCGGGTTCCGATGCTGAGGTGGAGCTGCGGCTGCTGGAGGCCGGCTGAGCTGTCGGCGTCGTCTGGTCGGCGTCCGGGTGCTGCGGCCGGTGGCGACCGAGCAGCGGTCGGGGAAGACGGAGCTGCGGCGGCGGCGACGGCGGCTGGCTGGCTGGGGCCGAGCAGCGGCTGCTGGGGGGGGGGCAGCGACTGCTGGAGGTCGAGGGGGGGGTTGGATCTCGCCGGCGCCGGCGGGGGGGAGGGAGGGAGGGGTCGGCGCCTTGGGCCGGAGATCGGGACGGGCGGACACCGAAGGTCACGCCGGTGGCCGGCGACCGGAGCCGGAGTCGGATCTGGTTAGCGCCGATGGTCGGCCGGGGGTCGGCTCCGACGGTCAGCGACGACGGCGGAGCCGGGGACCGGGGAGAGAGAAGGTAAAGGAGAGGGAGAGAGAGCCGTTGAGGAGAGAGAGCCGTTGAGCCGTTGAAAAAGTAAAAACTCCAATCATATAATTAAAGGAAATGGTGATGTTAAAGGTTTCCGATCTGTTAACTATATGACCAACACAAGATGTTACAATCGATTGAAACATTAATCTTGAATTAGAGGTAAAAGTAAAGTAAAGCCTAATGAAGAACCAATCTGAAACAAAATTGATAGAATATAACAACATCAATATCTAATACATGCCTAATCTCTACACACTAATTTGATCACATTATATAATAATTATAGTCTTTTCCACTAACTTAACCTAACCTTAACAAAAGAGAATTAACTAAGAACTGTCGTACTACTACCGCTTCTTTACCTAACTCCACCACCACTTTATTATTCCAACAATTCCTTAATCATTCTTGTCCCGTCACACATATACCAAATAATGACAACAACTCAGGCTATAGCAATTGATGTCAAACAATTCATACGTATGTCTTAACATTAATGGATCATTTAACATTGACACACTCACGTATAATTCTCAATTGTGCTTGACACGTGAACGCTGTACCACTTTACTTCCTCGAAGAATTCTCTTTTGTTTCTCCCGTTGATGTGTTCTAGGGGTTGACTCGTGAACGATGCACCACTCAACACTTCAGTAATTCCTCAAGAATTGGTACTATCCATTTTGTGAGTCATCCTTCACATAAATAAAATACATGAAGAGCTAAAATACAGAAGATGAAAAGATTTTACAACTGATCAGAAGGGTCATTACATCAGATACCAATTAAACAACCGTTCATCCCCAAACGGGCAAATACAAGAGCAGAAACAAGACATTAGCTGAATTTGCAAAAAGATATGGTTACTTACTATGCATGTCCGCTTCAGTCTCCCCAGTGGACTCCTTAATATGACGATTCTTCCACTAGACATTTACAGATACAATTTCCTTAGTCTTCAAATTACGTACAAATAGTATCTAGCATAGCCTATGCATACCCCCACTGCCTCGGGCTCGAAAGGTTCAATCAGAATACAACAACCCAAGACATATTCTTCACCCATATATATGTAACCGTCATATTCCGACTGATAGATAAAAGTGTATACTGGTGATAGGTGATAGGCATGCAGGAATGAATGTAAAGCACTCAATTAGTAAGACAACTCATCATAACTGTCCTCATCATGACTACAATCATCGTAATCAACCTCCCGCCTTGTCGGGTATCAACACATCATCAATAGCATCGTCCGACCTTGTCGGGTATCAATATCATCCCAATAATCGAATAACATACACTAAAATACTCATAAAAATAATCATATCACCATTGAATATCTATCTAGTCAATACTTTCCAACTACTAGTTATTAGCTGACCAACACTTATTATAATAGGATCACTAGTTCGGTAGTCATCACATAACCTCTAGTTATTAGCCTAACCATTATCCATCACACAATCCTTATTCACGAAATAGCAACTAACCACTATTTATTTAATAGCCAATATCTAACATCTTTTCAAGCTTTATCACTAGACAAAAATCGCCGTTTATCCACCTTTCATTATTATCAACAAATAATGCTATATCCGTTAATCTTTACTAGAAAACACATTACTACTTGTAACCTAACCATCTTTTATTAGCTGATACCATTCATTATTTAATCATTGTTTACCAACTATTCATTAGTTAACTGTTTTGAAACTATTCAAAGTTATTAACTAGTCACGTGTTATTACTAACATCATAACTTATTATCTAACCTCATTAACACACAACTCCTCGTTTATCAACGAATTAATATCATGAACTTAGTCATCAATACCAACTAATCTTCACCTATGATAGACCTGACCTCACCATAAGTCACACATTAACCATCGCTAGATACTTTGTTTCAAATAAAAAAGATTCATTACTAATACATTAGATTCCTAGCCATACAAGTGCTTAGTCCCCTATTAGACAACTAGTTACCACATAGCTTAACTATTAACTAGGCAGAACAATCGTAAGACCATATTTAAGGTAAAATCACAACAAGTACCATCATAATACACATGAATGTACCAAATCTGTACATACCATCACCAATATCCAATCAAAAAAGCCACAAGTAATATACTGCATCTTCTTTCGTCCCATATTGGAGATATGAATATACAAACATATACGTATTCATAAACTGTAATCGTATCTTTTACACTGATAAAATCTCTTTAGATATTCATTCATTATCATAACACAACCCTGGGCTCATTAATTCATCTGAAATAGTCACAATATAATAATCCCGTCCATAGGGAAATATACATATCCAAAACTCATATAAAAAATCATATTTATAAGTCGTAGCATATCTCTAATCATCTCACATATAGGAGGTATCTCACATATTAGGGGCATAATATAGATAAAAATGTAATCGTCTGTAGAATATCTTATATCGATAGGTCCTACATCATGACTAGGAGAAATATCACCTCTCTTGGTCAATTTTCATATCTAAGACGAAATAGCCTCTCTAAATGCCCAATATCCCTTCCACAGGAAGTATCATAAATATAACTCAGAAGCTACAATCTAGAAACATCAATACAAGTTACCAAGTTACGAAGTAACCTTATTCTAAGATTTACTAGCCTCATTGCTGCCAAACATCCACAACTTATTCCACAAGGCTTAGCACAAGTTTAGGCCTAAGTCGGCAAGACGATTCCACTTCTAATCCTCAATTTTCATATATAGGAACACTATGCCCCAAACAAGGATAAGGTACCTAGTTCATTTTCTTAATGTCAAGTAAGCCACATTCAAGCGTAAGATAGCAACTTCGACTAGAACTAAGGTACTCAAGTCACTTTATCCAACTTATTGTTACAAGACTACCACACTAGCCCAAAAAGGCTAAATATACAAATCTTGCTTCAAATACTAAAACAACATCCCAAACATAGGTTTACATCATAGCCATGCTACAACTAATCTAAACTACAGAGGGAAAGCAATAGGATTCAAAAGGGATATAAACATGTCATTTTATGGGTCGCACAAAATTAGAGCCTACAACACATTATCCTCCACAACATTGCTAATATCCATTTAATCATCACACCTTAGTCACTCAACAAGAAATATCCACCAAGTATTACTCAAGGAAAAGATCAACCATGACCTTTAATAATTCATTTATTCTCCCATTGAGAATCATCCTTAATAATTTTATGAATGTAACTAAACCATTTATTTTGCATTGACACTATCATAGAAATTTGTATTATCTAAAAGTGTCATATGTCAGTCAACTTTGTGGGACATGCAAATGTATAATTCAGACACAAGGTCAACTCAATAATAATTTATTTTCTCAAAATTTTTCCTACTGCATAAATCCACAGCTACAACTTCAGTCCTAACAATCAGTAAATCAACATTTTCCAACGACAAATGCTTCATTGTCAAGCCAAAGCTCTCTTATATCACTAACACCAATTTAAGATATACAGATTCATTTTTATTTCTACCTAACAATATTTTTATTACGGACTTTACTTAACTCTTAGTCACCTCAAGAGTAGTCCCCACACTACTAGTACATAAGTAGGACCAAACAAAATAAATCGACTATAGGTCATTGAAAGTCTCATCACCAATATCACATTCCAGACAAGTCATCGATCAAATTTTGTACGTATCAACAACCACTACTAGTTTTTATAACTGTAATTTAAAACTCATTATTTTTTCAAGCATTAAGAATTCATTCACATAAGGAACTCAAATGTAATGTCACTTAGCTAGTCCCCCACAAGGAATCTATTATAATTTCAGTAATTGAATTGCACAAAATTTAAAATACAGTCTCAATGACCAGACAACATAAGGATCCCCAAATAATATCAAATAATAGAACTACCCAAGGATCCATACAAAATATCATTAAAAAAAATCTATCATTACTGAAAAAAATATATCACCTCGGTCTTTTATTCATGTCACTTTTTCACCATTTTTTCTTAACATCATATTCTCATATCATCCTCTAAATTCTCAAACCATCAATCTCATCGGCACAATAGTACCAAAAATAAGTAAGAACCATAGGATTTCAGTTTCATAAAAACAAGAAAACAAATAATCCCATCACATTTATCAACAAAAACAGCTTAGCCAATTTTCATCACTTAATAAAAATAATTCACAACAATCACAAAAATCTAGCAACACTCGTTTAGCCAAATGTCAAACACAAGCAATCAATAAGTTCACATCTTTCACAAGTCTTTACCTATTAACAATAGCTTTTAGACCTTATTAACAGATACCAACTAAATTTTCCTAGATTTTTATTCAAAATTATTAAGATACCAATTGAAATTTTGTAGATATCAATTGGATTCAATCTAGTAGTCCAAGTTTATGACGACCCGATGGAGAGGAAAAAAATGAAAAATGACTTTAACATACATCATAGCCTTACGAAGATTGGATGTGGGGCCCGACACACCAATCTACGGAACTCTACTTGACATTGCTCTTATTAAAGATACCAATTGGAATCACTAGATACCAATTAAATTCAAGTAATACCTTGTAAGAAAGAAGAAATTGAATTTTTCTAGTGTACTATAGCCTCTCAAAGAAAACTATAGACGTCTCCATACCGTTCCACAAAACTCTTCTAGACATGTTCTTATACGAAGAGATCGATAAATCTAGGTCTCTGATACCAACTTTGTCACAACCCAAATAGCCATGAGTGGCACCCACACTAATCTTCCTGTGGGAGAACCATCTAAACAAAACCATTACCCAAACACTTGTCAATACTAAGATGATGATATCATAAAATTAACATAATAATAATAATTTAGGATTAATCGTTATTAATGCGGAATTCATATAAAATAAAAATCCCCAAGACCCAAATGACACCATACAAAAACTACTAACAAAGATCATATCTAAAGTGATATCCAAAAATAAAGTAAATAAAGAATGTTTCATTGCCCGAAAGATGGACAAGAACAAATAAGAAGACTTGTGGCAGCCCGGAGACAGAGTGCTCACTCTTGGATCAAGATCTGCTATCAAACTCTAGATGTGAGGTCATGTTTGAGACCAGAACACTTTTTACACTCAACAAAAGAAGCGTACAGGGTAGTATCTGTACAAACCACTATGTACTGGTAGGTATCATAGGTCAGCTCAATTTAATAGCATGTAAACAACATAATCAAATAACAAGTAGACAGGCATCGTCACATAATAAATATTCAATGAATCAAAAATACTGCAACAACAGGTCAAACAGTGCATACAAAAAAGGCACATAACCATCAAGAATATCAACCATAAACACCCACAGAATCAACACAAATATGTACACACATGCTATGGGGCTTATATTTTTCCAAATACTCATGAGAGAAATCTATGTTCATGTACATATACATATCCGTTCCGGCGTGGTACCCGATCTAACACAAATATAAATGTACTGGCGTGGCACCAGATCCAACATAAATATCAAGTACCGGTGTGGTACCGGATCGAATATAAATGTAAACATACCGAAATGGTACCCGATCCAACATAAATGCAAAAATACCGCAGTGGTACACGATCCAATATAAATGTAAACGTACCGGCATGATACCCGATCCAACATAAATATAAACGTACCGGCATGGTACCCGATCCAACATAAATGTAAACATACCGGCATGGTACCCGATCTAACATAAATATAAACGTATTGGTATGGCACCCGATCCAACATAAATGTAAACGTACCGTCATGGTATCCGATCCAACAAAAATAAAAATAAGCATTATCAATATCAATTTACACAACCTCACAACATACAACACAATGTACCAAGATTACAAGTACATTTAAAGTCATGGGACAATTCCATCAAGTAAATATTCAATAAACCTTTATAGACGAATCAACAATTCAAACATCAACAATTTAAAGAATGTCCGATACCAATCCTCAAGTATCCAATTTGGGATCATACACACAATTAAGTCAAGTCTAAACTCCAATCAAACCGCAACCTACCTCCACCGAAGAATCCAAATGCATGCTCATTTGTAACGGTCTTGCCCTTCCGTAAGGTCTCCAAATGATTAAAATTTGTTCAAAAATATAATCCCTATAGGAGTACGAATCTAACAAAACCCCTACTATTATGATTATTTTAATTTAATTAGGGTTTACTTTAAAATTGAATAGAACCATTGAAACAGTGGCTGCGCAAAGACCCAATTAAAGTCACTGCCACCCAACTTTCTTTCATAACATCTTTTCTTTCTTTTTCATTACCAAGGAAAATTCTCCTCAACAGTAATGCCTAGAATATTCATTATAAGATAAATAACTCCAAGCATCAAACAATTATACAACATAGTGCTACTGTAGGTCGTTCACATAATCTATAACAGATAATTAACATTCACCCTCCGTAGTGCCAGTTGATGCCAATTGTTTATACTTTGTCATGTTAAGCTAATAAAGGACCACTGTGAAACAAGATTTATAGAATATAATAACTTCAATATCTAATACATGCCTAATCTCTACACACTAATTTGACAATATTATAATAATTACAGTTTTTTCCACTAATTTAACCTAACCTTAACAAAAGAGAACTGACTAAGAACCTTCGTACTACTACCGCTTCTTTACCTAACTCCACCACCACTTTATTATTCAAATAATTCCTTAATCATTCTTGTCCCGTCACACATATACCAAATAATGACGACAACTCAGGCTATAGAAATTCATGTCAAATGATTCATACATATATCTTAGCATTGAATGGATCATTTAACATTGACACACTCACCTATAATTCTCAATTATGGTTGACACGTGAATGCTGCACCACTTTACTTCCTCGAAGAATTCTCCTTTGTTTCTCCCGTTGATGTGTTCTAGGGGTTAACTCGTGAACGCTACACCACTCAACACTTTAGTAATTCCTTAAGAATCGGTACTATCCATTTTCTGAGTCATCATTAACGTACATAAAATACATGTAGAGCTAAAATATGGTTGTTGAAAAGATTTTGGAACTAATCGGAAGGGTCGCTACATCAAATACCAATTAAACAACCATTCATCCCTAAATGGGAAAATACAAGACCAGAAAGGAAAACAAGACATTAACTGAATTTGCAAAAAGATATGGTTGCTTGCTACGCATGTCCGCTTCAGTCTCCCCAGTGGCCTCTTCAATATGACGATTCTTCTGCTAGACATTCACAGATACAATATCCTTAGTCTTCAATTTACAAACAACTAGTATGTAGCATAGCCTATGCATACCCCCACTGCCCCATTCTGGAAAGATTCAATCAGAATACAACAACGCAAGACATATTCTTCACCCATATATATGCAACCGTCGTATACCGGATGATATATATAAGTGTATACTGGTGATAGGTGATAGGCATCCAGGAATGAATGTAAAGCACCAAGTTAATACGACGGCTCATCATAACTGTCCTCATCATGACCATAATCATCGTAATCAACCTCCCTCCTTGCTGGGTATGAACACATCATCAATAGCATCCTCCGACTTTGTCGGGTATCAATATCATCACAATAGTCGAATAACATACACTAAAATACTCATAAGTATAATCATATCACCATTGAATATCTATCTAGTCAATACTTTCTAAGTACTAGTTATTAGCTGACCAACACTTATTATAATAGGATCACTAGTTCGCTAGTCATCACATAACCTCTAGTTATTAGCCTAACCATTATCCGTCACACAATCCTTATTCACGGAATAGCAACTAACCACTATTTATTTAATAGCCAATATTTAACATCTAGTCAAGGTTCATCACTAGACAAAAATTGTCATTTATACACCTTTCATTATTATCATCTAATTATCCAACATCCGTAAATCATTACTAGACAACACATTACTACTTGTAACCTAACCATCATTTATTAGTTGATACCATTCATTATTTAACCATTGTTTACCAACTAATACTTGCTTAACTATTCATTAGTTAACTGTTTTGAAACTATTCAATAAATCCATATACAATATACTGCATCTTCTTTCATCCCATATTGGAGACGTGTATATACAAACATATATGTATTCATAAACTGAAATCATATCTTTTACACTGATAAACACTCTTCGGACATTCATTCATTATCATAACACAACCCTTGACTCATTAATTCATCTGAAATAGTCACAATATCATAATCTCGGCCATAGGGCAATATACATATCTATAACTCATATCAAATAATCATATTTATAAGTCATAGCATATCTCTAATCATCTCACATATAGGAGGTATCTCACATATTAGGGGCATAATATAGATAAATATGTAATCGTTTGTAGAATATCTTATATCGATAGATCATACATCATGACTACGAGAAATATCACCTCTCTAGGTCAATTTTCTTATATAAGAGGAAATAGCATTTATAAATGCCCAATATCTCTTCCATAGGAAGTATCATAAATATAACTCAAAAGCCACAATCTAGAATCATCAATACAAGTTACAAAGTTACGACATAACCTTATTCTAAGATTTTCTAGACTCATTTTTGCCTAACATCCACAACTTATTCCACAAGGCTTAACTCAAATTAAGGCCTAAGTGGGCAAGACGATCCCACTTCTAATCCTCAATTTTCATAAATAGGCACATTATAACTCAAACAAGGCTAAGGTATCTCATTCGTCTTCTAAATGTCAAGTAAGCCACATTCAAGCCTAAGATAGCAACTTCGACTAGAAATATGGTACTCAAGTCACATTACCCAACTTTTGGTTTCAAGACTACCACACTAGCCCAATAAGGCTAAACATACAAATCATGCTTCAAATACTAAAACAATATCCCAAGCATAGGTTTTACATCATAGACATGCTACAAATAATCTAAACTAGAGAGGGAAAGCAATAGGATTCAAAAGGGTTATAAACATGCATTTTATGGGTCCCACAAAATAAGAGCCTACAACACATTATCCTCCACAACTTTGTTAATATCCATTAAATCATCATACCTTAGTCACTAAACAAGAAATATCCACCAAGTATTACTCAAGGAAAAGATCAACCATGACCTTTAATAATTCATTTATTCTCCCATTCAGGATCATCCATAATAATTTTATTAATGTAAATAAGCCATTTGATTTTTCATTGCCACTATCATGGAAATTAATATCATCTAATAGTGTCATATGTCAGTCAACTTTGTGGGACATACAAATGCATAATTCAGCCACGAGGTCAAGTCAATAATAATTTATTTTCTTAAAATTTTTCCTAATGCATAAATCCACAGTTACAACTTCTATCCTAACAATCACTAAATCAATATTTTTCAACGACAAATGCTTCATGGTGAAGACAAACCTCTCTTATATTACTAACACCAATATAAGATATACAGAGTCATTCTTATTTCTACCTAACAATATTTTTATTATGGACTTTACTTAACTCTTAATCACCTCAAGAGTGGTCCCCACACTACTAGTACATAAGCAAGAGCAAACAAAATAAATCGACTATAGGTCATTGAAAGTCTCATCACCAATATCATATTCCAGACAAGTCATCGATCAAATTCGGTAGGTATCAACAAGCTCTACTAGTTTTTATAACTTTTATTTAAAACTCATTATTTTATCAAGCATTAAGAATTCATTCACATAAGGAACTCAAATATAATGGCACTTAGCTAGTCCCCACAAGGAATCTTTTATAATTTCAATAATTGAATTGCACAAAATTTTAAATACGGTCTCAATGACCAGAGCACACAAGAATCCCCAAATAATATCAAATAATCGAACTACACAAGGATCCATAGAAAATATCATTAACAAAAACCTCTCATTACCGAAAAAAATATATCACCTCGGTCTTTTATTCATGTCACTTTTTCACCATTTTTAACTTAACATCATATTCTCATATTCTCATATCATCCTCTCAATGCTCAAACCATCAATCTCATCGGCACAATAGTACCAAAAACAAGTAAGCACCATAGGATTTCTAGTTTCATAAAAACAAGAAATCAAATAATCGTATCACATTTATCAACAAAACCTGCTTAGCAAATTTTCATCACTTAAAAAAATAATTCATACCAATCACAAAAATCTAGCAACATTAGTTTAGCCAAATATCAAACACAAGCAATCAATAAGTTCACATCTTTCACAAGTCTTTACCTTTTAACAATAACTTTTAGACCTTATTAATAGATACCAACTAAATTTTCTTAGATTTTTATTCAAAATTATTAAGATACCAATTGGAATTTTCTAGATATCAATTGGATGCAATCTAGTAGTCCAAGGTTAGGACAACCCGATGGAGAGGAAAAAATGAAAAATGACTTTAACATACATCATAGCCTTAAGAAGATTGGGTGTGGGGCCCTACACACAAATCTATGGAACTCTACTTGACATTGCTCTTATTAAAGATACCAATTAGAATCACCAGATACCAATTGAACTCAAGTAATATCTTGTAAGGAAGAAGAAATTTAATTTTTCTAGCGTCCTATATCCTCTAAAGGAAAAGTATAGAAGTCTCCATACCGTTTCGCAAAACACTACGAGACATGTTATTGTACGAGGAGATCGATAAACCTAGGGCTGTGATACCAACTTTGTCACAACCTAAATGGCCATGAGTGGCACCCACACTAATCTTCCTGTGGGAAAACCATCTAAATCGAACCATTACCCAAACACTTATCAATATTAAGATGATGAAATCATAAAATTAACATAATAATAATAATAATTTAGGATTAATCGTTATTAATGCGGAAGCCAAATAAAATATTTACTAAAATCCCCAAGATCCGAAAGACACCATACAAGAACTACTAACAAAGATCATATCTAAAGTGATATAAAAAAATAAAGTAAATAAAGAATGTTTCATTTCCCGAAAGATGGACAAGAAAAAATAAGATGACCCGTGGCAGCCCGGAGATGGAGTACTTACTCTTGGATCAAGATCTGCTATCAAACTCTAGAGGTGAGGTCATGTTTGAGCGCAGAATACTTTTTACACTCAACAAAAAAAGAGTACAGGGTAGTATCAATAGAAACCACTATATACTGGTAGGTATCATAGGACAACTCAATTTAATAGCATGTAAACGACATAAATCAAATAACAAGTAGACAGGCATCGTCACATAATAAATATTCAATGAATCAAAAATACTGCAACAATAGGTAAAACAGTGCATACAAACAAGCCACATAACAATCAAAAGTATCGACCATACTATAAACATCAACAGAATAAACACAAATATGTACTCACATGCTATGGGACTTATTTTTGCCCAAATAGTCATGACCTATTGGGAGCAATCTATGTTCATGTATCAAACCGACATGGTATCCGATCCAACATATACATATCTCTACCGGCATGGTACCCGATCCAACATAAATATAAATGTACCAGCGAGGCACCCGATCCAACATAAATATAAAGTACCGGTGTGGTACCAGATCCAACATAAATGTAAACATAGCGGCATGGTACCCTTTCTACATAAATGTAAGCATACCGACATGGTACACGATCCAACATAAATGCAAACGAACCGGCGTGGTACCTGATCCAACATAAATGTAAATGTACCATCATGGTACCCGATCCAACATAAATGTAAACGTAATGGCATGGTACCCGATCCAACATAAATGTAAATGTATCAGTGCGGTACCTGATCCAACATAAATAAAAATAAGCATTATCAATATCAATTTACACAACCTCACAGCATACAACACAATGTACCAAGATTAAAAGTACACTTAAAGTCATGAGACAATTCCATCAAGTAAATTTTCAATAAACATTTGTACACGAATCAACAATTCAGACATCAACAATTTCAAGAATGTCCGAATACCAATCCTCAAGTATCCAATTTTGGATCATACACACAATTAAGTTGAGTCTAAACTGCAATTAAACCGTAACCTACCTCCACCGAAGAATCCAATTGCAAGCTCATTTGTAAGGGTTTTGCCCTTCCGTAATGTCTGCAAATGATTAAAATTTGTTCAAAAATATAATCGCTATAATAGTACAAATCTAAAAAAAAACCTTACTATTATGATTATTTTAATTTCATTAGGGATTACTTTAAAATTGATGTGAACCATTGAAAAAGTGGTTGCGCAAACACCCAATGAAAGTCACTGCCACCTAACTTTCTTTCATAACATCTTTTCTTCTTTTGTCATTAACAATGAAAATTCTCCTCAACACTAATTCCTAGTATATTCATTATAAGATAAATAACTCCAATAATACACCATAGTGGTACTGTTGGTCGTTCACATAATCTATATTAGACAATTAACATTCACCCTCTGTAGTAGTGCCAGTTGATGCCAATTCTTTATACTTTGTCTTGTTAAGCTAATACAGGACCATTGTGAAATAAGATTTATAAAATATAACAACTTCAATATCTAATACATGCCAAATCTCTACACACTAATTTGACCACATTATAATAATTATAGTCTTTTCCACTAACTTAACCTAACCTTAACAAAAGAGAACAAACTAACAACTGTCGTACTACTACTACTACTACTACTTCACTTACCTCCACCACCACTTTATTATTCCAAGAATTCCATGATCATCCTTGTCATCTTTCTTGTCCCATCACACATATACCAAATAACGACAAAAACATAGGCTATAGCAATTTATGTCAAATGATGCATACACATATCTTAAGATTGAATGGATGAATGAGCATTGACACACTCACCTGTAACTATCAATTGTGGTTGACACGTGAACGCTGCACCACTCTACTTCCTTGAAGAATTTTTTCTCCTGTTGATGTGTTCTAGGGGTTAAGCTATCAGTTTTCAATTAACTTTAAAGTAGCCATGTTATATAGGTGATGGGGTAGTTTATGAGTTTGCTAATTTGGTATAGTTACCCCGTAATTTAATTAATTATGTAAAATTATTTAATACTTTTGTAATTCCTCAAGAATCGGTACTATCCTTTTGATAAGTCATCATTCAAGTACATAAAATACAGGAAGAGCTAAAATAAGGTATATGAAAAGATTTTACAACCGATCGGAAGGGTCGTTACACTAACTAATCCACTTGTCGTTGTCTTGGTCAACAAACCATTCTGAAGCTAGGCCTAAAGAGTCTAACCAAAATAAGCCATAAGCAATTATCACTTCTCTCCAGTGCCCCTTAATTGGTTATAATAACGCCTCAAATATGCCATTGTGTCACCATGTCCATCATACTTCTCAAACTTCGGCATTTTAAAACCAAGAGGGATATGAACACTTGGAAACACGAACAGATCTTTATATGAGACACTTTTGTAGCTCGCAATTCCTTTCAAATTTTTTCATAGAAAGTTCAAAAATTCTCAATTTTTTGGTCATTTCCTCTTGTTCTTCTATCTTTACAAGCTTCTCAGTGTTAAGAGGAAATTCAGGTAGCTGGGTGACGCCATAAGGACCAGTTGTCTTAAATATGGGCATGAGAGGAGAATGCTGATCACTAGAAATATTCAGTACAGGCTCACTTACAGAGTGAGGAATCATAACTGATGGTTGAACTTCAAAAGTAGGAGCTCCAGATGGGAGTGGTGCTACAAAAGCATGAATTACAGGTGGAGCCGAGATGTGGTAGTTTTGTATTGAGGAGTTAGAAAATGAATATTGGAAGTATTTGGAAAGTGTTTCCCTGAAGTAGACCCTGATGCATGTTGTGGCATGTCAAGAAAAATAAAAAATTGTGCATGTGACATGGGAGACAAACTAGAAAGATATTCCAAATTATCGGCGGGAAAAGGAGGAGGTGGCAACCCATTAACCTAAGCTCGATGTATTTCTATCATTTGTTGCCTTAATTTTCAAATTCTCTTTATTAGCTCTTAAATTCTCATTCACCGAACTCCCTATCTAATTAGTGACAACAACCTTGGTATCCTTGTTGGCCATAACTTTGTCTATGATTTGGTGCAATATGGAGGACCAACCAAAATACCATAAACAACCCACCTTAAACTAACTGAACAAGAGATAACAAATGTGTTAGAGTTAAACACTTCCTCAAAATCTTTTCTTTTCTTTTCTTTAGAAAAGAATGCTGAACCCGAGAAGGGCGCCTATGTATCTCACTCTCTCGAGAGGAAAATCAGGTGTGCATAGTTCGTGAAGTTTTGACACAACATGGCCGATCAAACTCTTTTTCTTTTTGTTTTTCTTGAAACTTTAAGAAGAAACAAAAATAGCAAGTTGTCAAAATAATAGACGAAAATCTTTTTTTATTTTTTAATTTTAGCATACCTATAAAAAATGTAACCTACGATTATCAAAGAAATATCTTTTTGATTTTTTGAATTTGAATTTCATGAGAAAAATGAAACTTAAAACTATTAAAGCAAAATCTTTTTGTAGTTTTCTTTTAAAGATGTATATGAACACCTATTCGAAATGAAGAGTGAAAAAAATCTTTCTAATTTTTGTAAATAAGATCCCCGAACCCACAATAGGTTGCCTATGTATCTCACTCCCGAGAGAGGAGAATCAGGGGTACATAGTTTGTCCATATTAGACAATTAAGGATTAAAACAAACTAAGACTTGACTTGAGAGACAAAATTATAGACAGACGATGAAAGTAAAATATTTTTGGGGTTTTAATTAGACACTTCACAGAAAACTAACACCAACAACTATGAAAGAAAAACCTTTTTCGTATTTTCGTTATATGAAATGTAAAAAGCTTCTATCATTTTAAAAAAGTTTAATTATTTTTTTATAAAAACTTCTATTAAGATTTTTTTTTTCAAATTTTCAAATCATGAATGCTTACTAAATAAGAAAAAGGGAAAATCTTTTTGATGTTTTTGTTTTTGCCAAAATGAGTACAAAAGATAAAAAATCTATTTTGAATTTTTAGATGGTGAAAAAACAGAAGCCACAAAGAACTCTAATAAACTACAAAAATCTTTTTTTGACTGCCTTTTTTCTCTTTTTTTTCCTCGATTTCCCCTCTACACACTTTTTTTTAATTATAGCACATGTTTTTCCCAAATCAGTCCGACAAATGATACAATTAAACTTAAAAATATAATATTTAGTATGTAGGGATGCTTTAGAGGTCCTTCAAAGGGATATGCAGGTCCTGCTAGGTCTCAATATGATGCAGATAAGCATGCCCTAAAGATTGACCTGCGTTAGAGTCCACTAACGAGGATGTTCCGGGGAACGTATGGTCGATAATAGCTTTGATTTCTTTCCACCTTTTCTGTACCAGACAATGGCTCCCTCTAATAAAATAAGATTTCTTAATTTTTCAAAGAAGGCTTCAACTTGTCACGAAATATCTTAGTACTCTACTTATTTGCTCAGATGATTTTTGTAACTTTGGCCCTCTGATTCAAAGTTCATTCTTTAACTAGATTTTAAGAGCTAGCTGAAAATTCCTCCAGTATGTCATATAACTAGAACCGACATAAAACATACTGTGTAAAAAAAACAAACAAACAACAAATATTTAAAACACAAAGGGACAGGGACACTCCATTTTGTTGAAATAAATAATAGAAGGGTTTAAACATAAATGACAAAGAAACAAGACAAGATAGATTCTGAACTACAACCCTAAGATAATTTGGAAAAATAGAAAGGAAAACAAAATAAACTACTAACAATCCTTCCTGGTAAGGTGAGTAGTGACTTCCTAATTACTGAGCTTGATTAGCCAATGAGTTACATATCATCATGACTAGAGCTTTCACCATTATCGATATTCTGCACCATAATCGATTTATCTTTGATCATCTTTCCTTTTTCCCTTTTCAAAGCACAACAATCTTCAATACTATGACCTCGAACATCAGAATGATATGCACATCATACATTAGGATCATAACTTCTTAAATACAAGTTAGGAGTATACCTAAGGAGAGAAGTGATCATGCCCCACTATACTAATCTCTAGGACAAACTAGCATACGACTCTCCAATTGGTGTGAAGCTAACCCTCAACTTCTACATCATTTCATTGTTTGGCTTGGACAAAAAATCTAGCCTAGAAGGGCTTTGGTGTGTTTATAGAGTTGGAGGATGACTCTACGGAGATAGCACACACCATTATTGGTACGAATGGGATTGAACATATGATTGTGCATTGTATACTGGATATGCAGGTGGGGGAATGAAGTATAATGGAATATGGGAGTGATTTTGTTGAGTTTGGTCATTATCTTACGCTTGAGCCTGAGAGTGACGACGACGTGTTCTTCTTGACCATGCCTGCTGCCCAACTATAATAGCAGATGTATTTTCCTCATTCTTCTTCTCTCAAAACTTCCCAAACCTTTTTAAATTGCTTGATAGTCACATTCAATGTTGCAAAACTCACAATACTACTGGTCTTAATTCCATTCTCTATGATCTCCCCCATTTTGAGGACCTTAGTAAATGGCTTACCTTATGCAGGTAACAAGTATTAATAATATATTTTATCTTGCACTTGAATAAACACCTCCACTATCTTACTTTCCTTCATTAGCAGTTTCACCCTAGCAGCTTCTTCACGCCTTCTAATCGCATAGTCTTTAAAACTTTCAGTACTTTTTTTAAGATGAGTTAGGGATTTCTCATCAGGAATCAACTCCACATTGTATTGGAAGTTTTTTCGAATTCATTAACTAGGTCATCCTATCTAATCCACTTATCGATGTCTTGGTCAACAAACCATTTCAAAGCTAGGCCTAAAAGACTCTCACTAAAATAAGCCATGAACAATTACTCCTTCTCTCCAGTGCCCCTTAATTGGTTACAATAACGCCTCAAATGTGCCATTGGGTCACCATGTCTGTCATACTTCACAAACTTCGGCATTTTAAAACAAAGAGGGAGATGACCACTTTGAAATGTCACACCCCTTTTTAACTCCAAAAAAAAAATTAGATTTTTAAGTTTTGAAAAGGTTTTATCATTAAAGTGACAAAAAAAAAAATTTGTTTCGAAAAGGATTATTTATATTAAAAATCTGAGTCACCACTTGGTATAAAAACTATTTTTAACTATTTTAAACTGATCCGCAAACAGAGGTAGAACCCACGATCTCTTGGTGGAGCAATATCGGCTAATTTGACACTACGAAGGTATAAACCACACTAAACATACAAAGCAATCAATCAAACAAACAAAAAAAAAATCCAAAATTTAGTTTCCCGTCCAGTTATAGAGTCCAAAATAAAAAATGCAAAAACCTAAACCTATGCTAGCCTACACTAGTCCTATACTACAATCCAATGCTTTACGCGATGCCTCGGTCCTTCATCACAGACGTCCTCCGAGTACATAATACGTCTGGGCATTCCTCGGTAAATAAATATATGAAACCTTGAGGCATTCCCCAGCCAAATGAATACATCAAAATTAATTAAGCTAACTAAAAAAATGCACATTCAAAACACACATTTAAACATTCAAAACCATTCATTTAACACATCACTCCAAAATTTTACCAACATGATATTTATTCCAAATTAAGCAAAACTACAACAAACCAATATTAATCTAAATTCACCTTATTCATCAATTTCTCAATTCCACCCCAAATTTCTTCTCAAAACAATTAATCAATTCTTCGACTACCAAATCCAACATCAACCATGTACACACAACAAAGATTTAAACATGCTAAAGAAAAAAGTTATTCACACCCATAACAAACAACTAAAATTCAAAATAGACTAGAGAATGAGATAAGAAATTGACCTCGATGTCGATTTTAATCAATTGTTATTCGATTAAACAAGATGAAATCCACATCTGGAACCTCAAACCAAACATCAACATCGAACACCTAATTAGTATAGAGAAATCCACCTCAAACAGATTTGATATCCAAGGAAACTCTTGAAATAAAAGACTCCAGCCCGATATGAAAAATCAACGACAAAATCTAGTATAAATGGATTAAAAGAGAAAAACTGAAGGTCAAACCGCGCAATCAAAGACCCAATTGATGCAAGAATATCGCCAAAAAATTACGCACCCAAATCCAATTTCAAGCAGAATTGACCCCGTTTCATCCGCGTCCGATGGATTTCACCGGAATAATACCGGAACGCGTCAATTTCTATCAATTTTTGGGCTATTTTTGGTAAATCCCACTGTACATGGCCAGTAAAAATCTAAGATGGGGTTTTCCTTTGCCCGACCAGTTTTTGCCTAATCCTTGGCAAGATCTGGTTGTCGAAATGAGCTCGAGCTCAAGTGTCTCTCTCCCTCACTCTCTACTATACTCTCTCTCAAGCTCCCTCTCTTTTCTCTCAATCACTCCCTCTCTCGATCAGATATCTGCATATTCATGTGTGAACTGTGATAGTGAAAAAGTTGTGAGGTGCATGTTTTTCTCTCAATCTAGTGTATGAGAAAAGAAAAGAAATGTATATTGTCACGACCCGAGCCTAGGCCCTAGCCGTGATGAGCATCCCAAACCATGAAGGCCCGAAACACCCATTCTTTGTCTGGTTATCATGCAGAACATTCGTAATCCTAATAAAAAATGGAATTGAAATTGAGTTCTGCAATATTTCTGAAAAATACTATCTGCCGTCAGTCTGCGAAATCTCTACTAAGAACACAAACATCTGTCTGAAAAGAAACTGGGACAAGGCCCCCAGTAAACCAAAAACATAATAAATAAGATACTGTCTAACATTATTAGGCCTTCCGAATAATAGAAGGCTCACCCCTATGAGATCAAGTCTGCAAACCCGAGAATGTCTACTGAGTAGCTGGACCCCTAGACTGTGCCTCAGAACCTGGAAGGAGGGGGGGGTCAGCAAAAAAATACTGGCACGTGAAGCAATCCAAAAATAGTATAATGGAACATACATATAAATATATATATAAATATTAAGTGAAAGCAATTTTTCATTAAGACATCATGTATAAAACTGTTTCTGAAAAATACATGGGCACTTTCTGAAAACATGTAACCTGTCTGTTCATTTCAAATCATGATTTGTGTTTTACTTCTGAGTTAGGTGGTATTCTCCTACAATTCTGATATTCCACGGTCTGTATGGAATCCGCAATTGACTCAACGGGGAATCCCCCAACCCAAGTGTGCCGCAAGGGTTGGAGTGTTTGAGTATGATACGCCACAGGACATTTAAGTCAGGGCATAATAGTATACTTGGGTCGGCAAACCACGATTTTAGACAATGAGTCGCTTGAACTCAATCCCTCTTCGGGGAACCACCTAACATCTCTGTATGCCCATTTTTAACCTTTTCTGTACATGCAATATTCTGAATGTCTAAAATCATGAAAGTCTGAAATGTCTGTTAGTCTGAGTCTGATATGGTATTAGTCTGAATTGGTATCGTTATACCAAGACATTGCGAGTCATGATTTTTCTGAGCCATAATGTATTAAGCAAGAGCTTTCATTCAAAACATAGTTTAGACCACCAAAACATGTAAGCGATGTAAAGGATTTCATATTCCAAAACATAAAGTTCAATTCATGCAGAAATTTCATCAAACACCTGGTGGTCAAATGTCTTTAGCAAGTTCAAGTATTCAAAATTGAAACACATTCATTCATATATGTATATAAACTATCAAATCACTTTGGAGATGGTCAAAAGACCAAAACAATGATGTTAAAACATCTTATACATAGATATATATACATAATTTAAAACCCCATTCTAAAACATGATTTTTCTATGCCCATGAGAATTTGGTAAAAACCCCGCGTACCTTGTTTTCCACGAATTTTGGGTGTCTATCAAAGCCTACATCGAGAGGATTCCAGATCAGTAATTTGTTTCACGAACCCGCGGTTAAATATTGAGTTGCTTGGGTTTTAATGTTGAAACCCTAGGGAGAGTTCTTGAGTAAATTTGAAGAATATAATAATATTTTGGCTCTATAGGGATTTAATCCCGTGTTTAAGTTGATAGGAGAATGAGTATTTACGGAAATGCCATAAAAAATATGGATGGACTGAACATTTTGGCCGGGCGCGATCCAGCAGGCGGTGCGGGCTAATCGCGCATTGCCACTGGATCGAAATCCAAATGAGGCCTTAGGCTCGTCCAAAAATTCTGAATTTTCTCTGAGACATACTACAACCTTGCCCCATCGTAACGCAACAAAAAAATCTAAAAATGAAGGTTAAGAAGGTTGAGAAGTTGTATCCCGAAGGTTGCCAGCTAAGAATAAGTCTAAATCATTTCAACACTTAGAAGAATTTACAGCTTAAGTCTAAAGCTTAGAAATTACAGTCTAATACATGCATGACTTTTACGGGGCGTTACATTATCCCCCCCTTGGGATCATTCATCCCCGAATGATGACGCGGAAATAGTCACACACGATTTCAAGTAGATTCATACATCGAAGGAAACATAAAGCAAGAATTGTACCTTCCAATTCGTTATTTGCTGGTTCAAATAGGCTTGGGTATCTCACTTTCATGTCATGCTCCGACTCCTAAGTTGCTTCTTCAACTTTCTGATTTCGCTGTAACTCTTTAACTGAGACTATCTCCTTACTCCTTAATTTTCTCACTTATCAATCTAGGATTTCCACGGGCTCTTCCTCGTAAGACAAGGAATTGCCCACCTTGATATCATCAATGGGAACCACCAAAGAGTGATCTCCGATGCACTTCTTTAACATGGATTTGTGGAATACTAGATGAACAGAACCCAAACTTGCTGGCAATTCTAATTCATACGCAACTCCACCTATTCTTCTTAAAATCTGATACGGTCCTATATAGCGAGGACTTAGCTTACCCCTCTTCATGAAACGCATAACTCCCTTCATGGGAGAAACTTTGAGAAAAACCCAATCTCCAATCTCAAACTCTAACTCTCTACTTTTGACGTCGGCATAGGATTTTTGATGACTCTGAGCTATCTTAAGTCGTTCCCTAATGATTTTCACATCCTCTATTTCCTGATGAACAAGATCAGGCCCATACATCTTCATCTCACCTACTTTATACCTGCCTATTGGAGACCTATATCTCCTACCATACAATGCCTCAAAAGGTGCCATCTTAATACTACAGTGGAAACTGTTGTTATAGGCAAACTCTATCAGTGGCAAGTGATCAACCCAACAACCTTTAAAGTCAATCACACAGGCCCTCAACATGTCCTCCAAGGTCTGGATAGTGTGTTCAGCTTGCCCATAAGTCTGAGGGTGGAGTGCTGTACTTAAGTTCAACTGGGTACCTAAACCTTTCTAAAACAATCTCCAAAACTGAGAACAAAACTTCGTACCTCGTTCGGATATAATGGAGACAGGCGCTCCATGCAAACGAACAATTTCTGCAATGAACAACTTAGCATAATCTTCCCCCGAATAGTTAGTCCTGACAGGCAGAAAGTGAGCTGACTTGGCCAGCCTATCTACAATCACCCATATAGAGTCATACTGATTTCGGGACTTCGGAAGTCCTGTAATAAAGTCCATATTGATCATTTCCCACTTCCATAAGGGCAACGCTATTTCTTGGGAAGTACCTCCTGGCCTCAAATGTTCTACTTTCACTTGTTGGCAATTCAAGCACTTAGAAACAAAGTTAGCCACATCTCGCTTCATATTATTCCACCAAAACATAGATTTCAAATCATGGTACATCTTAGTAGAACCAGGATGAACAACATACCTCGAGGTGTGAGCTTCATCAAGAATTCTTTCTCGAAGCCCGTTGACATTCGGAATACATAATCTACCCTGAAACCTCAGAATGCCATCACCATCAATTTCAAAAGACATCACCTTCTATTGACCCATATCTTTCTTGATTTGCATCAAGATAAAATCTTTAACCTGCTTCTCCTTCACTTCTGCACAAAGGGATGACTTAGCTAACTCATGAACAATCACCCCTCCGTCTTCTGAATCTAACAGTCGCACTCCCAGATTTGCAAGGCGGTGAATATCCTTCACCATCTCTTTCTTTTCTTCTTCTACATGAGAAAGGTTACCCATAGACAACCTTCTGAGGGTGTCGGCTACAACATTTGCCTTGCCTAGATTGTAATGCAGGCTCATATCATAGTCTTTCAGAAATTCCAACCACCGCCTCTGCCTGAGATTCAATTCTTTGTATGAGAAAACATACTGCAGACTCTTGTGATCAGTGAAGATATCAACATGAACACCATAAAAGTTGTGCCGCCAAATCTTAAGTGCAAGACCACAGCCGGTAACTCCAAATCATGAGTAGGGTAGTTCCGCTCATGCACCTTCAACTGCCTAGATGCATAAGCTACCACCTTAGTATGTTGCATCAAAACGCAGACAAGTCCCACACGAGATGCATCACAGTAAACCACAAAACCATCAACACCCTCAGGAAGAATCAAAACAGGTGCAGTGGTCAGTATGTCTTTCAAATTCTCAAAACTATTTTCACATAAATCAGACGACACAAACTTTGCCTTTTTTGAGTCAGTATAGTGAGTGAGGCCGCTATGGATGAAAAACACTCTACGAAGCTTCTGTAATAACCTGCCAAACCCAAGAAGCTCCGAATATTCGTTAGAGTTGTGGTTATGGGAAATTTTCTCACTGTCTTAACTTTTTGGGGGTCCACTCTAATGCTGTCACTGGACACAATATGCCCTAAGAAGGCAATAGCATCTAACCAGAACTCACACTTGGAAAATTTGGCATACAACCGATGATCCTTAAGGGTCTGAAGAATGATTCGGAGGTGATCGACATGATCCTCCTTACTCTTAGAATAAATCAGAATATTATCAATAAATACAATGACAAACGAGTCAATAAACTAATGGAAAACTCTTTTAATAAGATCCATGAAGGCAGCAGGGGCATTAGTTAACCCGAAGGACATGACAAGAAACTCATAGTGACTATATAGGGTTCGAAAAGCTGTTTTGAGAATGTCTGATTCCCTAACTTTCAACTGATGATAGCCCGAACGAAGGTCTATTTTTGAAAAACATCTAGCACCCTGAAGCTGGTCAAAAAGATCATCAATCCTATAAAGAGGATATTTGTTTTTAATTGTGACCTTATCCAACTGACGATAATCTATGTACATACGAAGGGAACCGTCTTTCTTACGCACAAAAAGTACAGGTGAACCCCAAGTAGATACACTGGGGCGTATAAATCCCTTATCTAGGAGGTCTGCTAGCTGCTCTTTCAACTCTTTTAGCTCTGCGGGAGCCATTTTATATGGAGAAATAAAAATGGGATGGGTATGTGGCAACATATCAATACCAAACTCTATCTCCCAATCAGGGGGTATCCCTGGGAGATCTTCGAGAAAGGCTTCTAGAAATTCATTCACCACAGGGATAGACTGAAGAGGAGGATTTTCAACTTTAGAGTCGTTGACTCGAATAAGGTGATACAAGCAACCCTTAGAAATGAGTGTTCGGGCTCTGAGATAAGATATAAAGTGCCCTTTGGGTGCTAAAGAATGTCCCTCCCATTCTATTATTGGTTTATTTGGGAAAGAAAAGGTAACTCTACGGGTCCTACAATCCAATATGGCATAGCATGAATGGAGCCAATCCATCCCTAAGATAGCATCAAATGCAACCATGTCCAACTCTATAAGGTCTTCCGTTGTATCCCGACTACCAACAGTCACCACACAACCCCTATATACCCTTCTAGCAAGAAAAGAATCCCCCACTAGGGTAGAAACAGAAAAGGGTTCAGAAATCACACTGGGCTCAAACCCGAAACCAACAGCCACATAAGGGGTCACATAGGATAAGGTAGATCTGGGATTCAGTAACACACAGACATCACGGGAAAAGATTTGTAACGTACCGATAACAATATCTAGGGACGCTTCTGCCTTCTTGCGGTTGGTCAAGGCATATAACGAGTTGCGACTGTTCCCGGCAGCTGATGTCGCACCCTTCTGAGATGGGGGTAGCGTTGTGGAATTGCCCTGAAACTTCGTACCACCAGCACTCCTCCTAGCAGATGGACAGTCCCTTTGAAAGTGGCCTGACTGACCACATGAATAACATACAAGTATGCCCAACTGACATTTCCCCGGATGATTCCTACCATATTTTCACATCGCGGGTAAGTGCGATGCTGCTGAGCCATACTACCCTGCGACTGAGTATCTGGTGCTCTAGATCCATAAGGAGTCTGAAAGATCTGAGTCTGTCTGTATGCAGGGGGTCTGGGCGCTGTGGCTCTTGCTGCTGACTACGTATTATTCTAAAACCTCGTCTTCTTCGACCACCTATTTCCCCAATTACCACTTTGCGGCTGACTCTGGTGCTGGTCTGCAGATTTGACTCTCTTGGCCTGTCTGTCCTTCTCTCTAGATTCAGTGATCTTTCTCTTCTTTTCTTTCACCTGCTGTATGTTGACTGTCAGTCTAGAATAGTCTAATTCCCTATTCAACATTGCCCCCTGTCTCTCAAGTATCAGGTTATCAGCAAGGCCGGATGCAAATTTCCTCATTCGGGCTCTCATATTGCTAGTCAATTCTGGTAAATAGCGGGCAAGTTGATTAAACTTCAAAGTGTACTCCTGTACACTCATACTGCCCTGCTTCAGATTCATGAACTATTCTACTTTGGCCTCCCTCAACTCCAGAGGAAAGAATCTGTCAAGGCAAGCTTCTACAAACTCACCCCAAACTGTAGGCTCAGCACTCACACCTTTTGCATCTTCCCAGTCTGTATACTACTGATTTGTAACATCCTTAAGCTGATAAGTTGCCAATTCCACTCCTTCAATCTCATCTACATGCATTACCTTAAATATCTTCTCCATCTCATCCACGAACTCCTGTGGATCTTCCTCCACCTTAGTACCAGTGAACTTAGACGGATTCATCTTCATGAAATGCCCAAATCTAGTAGCCTCAGATGTAACGGATGCAGACCCAACATCTTTCGATCGTTGAGCCTGGTTAGCTACCAGCTATATTAGCATATGGATAGACCATCTAAACTCTGCATTTGATATATCTCTTTAAGAAGTTGGTGAACGGTTGACATTAGTCTGTGGAGCCCGAGGTGAACTGGTTGGGACTGGAGGGACTCCTGGAATAGGGACAGATTCTGGCGTGGAAGCTCTATTACGGGTCCGCATCCCATGGGTGGTACGGAATACATCTGCCTGAGCACTCTGATCGACGTTTCAATGGGGAGGCATAGTCGTGTTTCTGAAATACAAGAGATCATTAATTAGGGGACACTTTAGACTCTGAAGCATGAACTAAATCACAAAGAAGGGAAACATTCCTAAACGCCTAGTAGCCTCTTGTTTATAAGTGTGGTGCCCTACACACCCATAGACAGAACTCTACTCGACGCGATTTCACAGACACCCTGGGACCATGAACCGTGCTTTGATACCAAGTTTGACACGACCCGAGCCTAGGCCCTATTCGTGACGAGCATCTCGACCATGAAGGCCCGAAACACCCATTCTCTATCTGGTTATCATGCACAACATTCGTAATCATAATAAAATAAGGAATTGAAACTGAGTACGGAAAACATGGTCAAGTTCTACAACATTTCTGAATAATACTATCTGACGTCAGTCTACGAAATCTCTACTAAGAACACAAACATCTGTCTAAAAAGAAACTGGGACAAGGCCCCCAGTAAATCAAAAACATAATAAATAAGATAATGTCTGACATAATTAGGCCTTCCAAATAATAGAAGGCTCACCCCTATGAGATCAAGTCTGCAAACCCGAGAATGTCTACTGAGTAGCTGGACCCCTAGACTGTGCCTCAGAACCTGGAAGGAGGGGGGATCAACACAAAAGTACTGGCACGCGAAGCAATCCAAAAATAGTATAATGGAACATACACACACACACATATATATATACATATTAAGTGAAAGCAATTTTTCATTAAGACATCATGTATAAAACTCTTTCTGAAAAATACATGGGCACTTTCTAAAAACATGTAACTTGTCTGTTCATTTCAAATCATGATCTGTGTTTTACTTCTTAGTTAGGTGGTATTCCCCTACAAGTCTGATATTCCACGGGCTGTATGGAATCCACCATTGACTCGGTGGGGAAGCCCCCAACCCAAGTATGCCGCAAGGGTTGGAGTGTCTGAGTCTGATACGCCACAGGACATTTAAGTCAGCACATAATAGTATACCCGGGTCGGCAAACCACGGTTTTAGACAATGAGTCTCTTGAACTCAATCCCACTTCGGGGAACCACCTAACATCCTTGTATGCCAATTTTTAACCTTTTCTGTGCATGCAACATTCTGAATGTCTAAAATCTTGAAAGTCTGAAATGTCTGTTAGTCTGAGTCTGATATGGCATTAGTCAGAATTGGTATTGTCATACCAAGACATTGAATGTCATGATTTTTTTCTGAGCCATAATGTATTAAGAAAGAGCTTTCATTCAAAACATAGTTTAGACCACCAAAACATGTAACCGATGTAAAGGATTTCATGTTCCAAAACTTAAAGTTCATTTCATCAAACACCTGGTGGTCAAATGTCTTTAGCAAGTTCATGTATTCAAAATTGAAACACATTCATTCATATATGTATATAAACTGTCAAATCTTCGGAGATTGTGAAAAGACCAAAACAATGATGTTAAAAAATCTTATACATAAATATATATACATAATTTAAAATCCCATTCTAAAACATGATTTTTCTATGCCCATGAGAATTTGGGAAAAACCCTGCGTACCTTGTTCTCCACGAATTTCAGGTGTCTATTGAAGCCTACATCAAGAGGATTCCAAATTTGTAATTTGTTTCACGAACCCGCGGTTAAATCTTGAGTTGCTTGGGTTTTAATGTTGAAACCCTAGGGAGAGTTCTTGAGCAAATTTGAAGAATATAATAATATTTTGGCTCTTTAGGGATTTAATCCTGTGTTTAAGTTGATAGGAGAATGAGTATTTATGGAAATACCATTAAAAATCCGGATGGACTGAACATTTTGGCCGGGCGCGATCCAGCAGGCGGCGCAAGCTAATCGCGCGCTGCCACTGGATCGAAATCCAAACGAGGCCTTAGGCTCATCCAAAAATTATGAATTTTCTCTGAGACATACTACAACCTTGCCCCATCGTAACGCAACCAAAAAATACAAAAATGAAGGTCGGGAAGGTCGAGAAGTTGTATCCCGAATGTTGCCAGCTAAGAATGAGTTTAAGTCATTTTAACACTTAGAAGAATGTAAAGCTTAAGTCTAAATCTCAGAAATTACAGTCTAATACATGCATGACTTTTACGGGACGTTACATATATGGACTATTGTGTATCTGTGAATTGTCCGTGAATGAAATTCTAGTGTGTGGGAAGTCTGTGATGGTGTATGAGTATGTTTATTACTATCCCATTTTGTGAGGAAAAGTGTGTATCTGTTCCTTTTGGTGTGAGAGTGTTTTATTTTTCTCCAAGATAACACCGTCTAAAATAAATATAGAAGGAGGGGTTATGGTCATGTGGGAGTGGGTAGGGGTAGTGAGGATAAGATTTGTTAGGATAAGGTTAGGGATTTAATTTGTTAGAGATTCTATTAAGGGTTGTTACTTTTTGTATATTTGTGGGATATGATCATACGGATGAGGGCATATAATAACAAGAAGTAAAAAATACATAAATTGGGTTTTGGGAAGGAAAAAATTAGGTGTCTACATCATGCCCTTTTTTGGGTGTAAACACAAAGTGTTTTGAAACCAAAAAAAAAAAGCAGACAATGAGACCAAATTTTGTCCCGACCATTATTCAAAGAAAGAAATAGAAGGAATATGGATAACCGTGTCTTTAACATCCTACCTACCCAAGTTATGATAGAGTTAAATCACAGGTATCTTAAATGGTTGGAAGGAGAGGACTATACCAAGTTGGAGAGACAAGTGAGGTTCCATCGTGGTTCTGTCCGTGGCTTTGTCATTACACAAAATAAAAAATTACAAGTTAAAACTATAATGAAATTACAAAAATCCTATCTATACATCTTCTGTTGGACTCTAGACTTATGTTTCTTTACCCAATTCTTCAGGCGAGCTCCTGACTTTCAGTTTCTTCAACTTGTTGCTTGGCTTTCAATCTCCTTACCCAGTTCTCCAGGCGGGCTCCTGACTTGCTATATTTACTCTATTGACTTTCAATTTCATTACCTTGTTACTTGACTTTCCATATATTCGCCCTGTTCTTTAGGTGGGCTCCTGAAATCACATCAAAACTAAAAGAAAATTATCCCAAACAAAGAAATGTATCTTCTATAGGTTAATTGGAATGATTCGACTAGAAGGTAAATCTTATAGGAATTAAAGATAATGACTCAACTAAAAGTTACATCAGAGGAATTAAATGGAATGACTCGACTAAAAGTTACATCTTATAGGAATCAAGGGAGGTGACTCAACTAAAAGGTACGTCTTATAGGAATCAAGGGAGATGACTCGACTAAAAGGTACGTCTTCTAGGGATCAATGGGATTGACTCGACTAAAAGGTTCATCTTATAAGAATCAAAGGGAATGACTCGACTAAAAGGTACATCTTATAAGAATCAAGGGGAATGACTCGACTAAAAGGTACATCTTATAGGAATCAGGGGGAATGATTCGATTAAAAGGTACGTCTTCTAGGGGTCAAGGGAAATGACATAAAAAAAGGGTACGTCTTATAGGAATCAAGGGAAATGACTGGACTAAAAGGTACATCTTATAGGAATCAAAGGGAATGATTAGACTAAAAGGTATGTCTTATAGGAATCAAAGTGTCTTATAGGAATCAAAGAAAATGACTCGACTAAAAGGTGAGTCTTATAGGAATAAAAGGGAATGACTCGACTAAAAGGTACGTATTCTATAAATCAAAGGAAATGACTCAACTAAAAGGTATGTCTGATAAGAATCAAGGAAAATGACTCAACTAAAAGGTATGTCTTATAAGAGTCAAACGGAATAACTCGACTAGGAGGTACGTCTTCTAGTAGTGAAGGTTAAATTTAAGAAGTGTATCACCCAACAAATAAAAACTAAAATCCCTATACAAGAAAGTGTGTCTCCGAGGGATATAAGATGATGAATTTTTACTATGATTTAATTATCAAACCCGTGCAACAACTTTGCTTCCTACATTTGTAAATGCAAGAAATTACGGGCCTTGATGTTTAGGCTTTCAAATTCTTGATTTGAAGGTAACATGTGTTCCTGTTTTATGCAAAGAAAAGTTTTGAGTTTACAAACATGGTGACTGGTTTGTGGCCTTGGATTTCAAGGTAAACACTCTTGCCGTCATCACATTTAACCTTTCTTCCAACCATTACTTATATCATTGACTTGATGCATCATTGAACCAAACTCAGTTTATTAAGAGTTACTTTGAAACAAACTTAGTATCTTTGCTTTGCCATGCTCTTCAACTAAATTCTTTGAACGTTGGTATTTCCAAGACGTCCCAGACTTGTCTGCTCATAGAACTTTTTGTATGACTTATTTCGGCTCACAATCATATCTCTTTCATGTTCTAGCTTTTGCTTTCTTCTGTGCAATTAAAGGAGCTGGTAGCTAGTTTTAAAATCTTTTCTCACTTGTTTTGACACGGACTTGACTCAAAGACAAGAAATGAAAAAAAGAATGAAATTTTTTGTTTTGATAACTGAGTCAAGAAAGAAAAAATAAAAATAAAGAGAAGAAATAAAAGACCATGAATGTCCCCTTTTGAAACAAAGAAACAAAAAATTCATCTAAAAATGATAGTCACCACTAATGATTATGCCATGAATTTTTGATTAAGCAGCTTGATACTTTCATCCAAACTTTCTACCCATTGTTATTGAGTTAATGGCCTTGAAACTAAGTTGCTTCCTTAGGTTAATTTTATTTAAGACCCCATTTGGCTAGTGGCGCCTTAGAGGGTTTTCGTCAACAAGCTTCTCTCATTCTCTTTTCCTTAACTCACCATTGACTTATGGTATCTATAAGGGTTTTCCACTAATGAGACTTTATTATCTTTGTTTCCCTTAACTCACATTCGTCTTCTGCTGCCTGTGATAGTTTTCACCGATAAGACTCTCTCATTTTTATATCTCTCAACTCACTATCGTCTGACGGTGCCTGTGAGGGTTTTCACCAATAAGACTCTCAGTTTTATTTCTCTCCTTATTTCTTATGCTGAGGAAGATAAGTAGTTACCAAATGCATCATCATATCCCTTGCATGCTTATCCCTAACATCCTAAAAGATTGATCTGAAGGTTTTTCTTTGGTTGTAACTTGGATTTCTGATAGGGTTAGAAAGAAAGGATGGCATAGGGCCCAAGCAACACTAAAAATAGTGTAGGACTTACAACTTTTGGAATCAACTCAAACAATGAGGATTAACTCATGCCCATTTTTTTTTGACTGGGCAATTCTAAATTGGTTATTTGGTTGGACCGAGCTCGGAGTAGGGCAACCTACGTGTCTCACCCCCGAATGAGGAGAATCAAGGCACGCATAGTTCTAGCAGCTTATTCTTTTTCTTGATTCGGATTTCCTTTTCTTTTCCTTTATTGACTCTCTTTTTGGGATTTTTCTGATTCTATTTTGCTTTACACTATTTTTTTTATTTTTGGATATATATTTTTTCTTTTTTTATACCTTTTGACTCTAATTTTTCTCTCAACACATTTCTTTTAAGCTTTGCTGAGTATATCTTGATTCCAAAAGAGGGGTATGAAAGAAAATAAGACTAAAGCTCAATTGGGGTAAACCAAGGATGGCACGATGTTTTGATAGCAGAACGAAATGCCTTCATCATATCAATCATTGAAAATGCAAGTAAATATCACGCAATATGAAAGTGAGATATCAAGATCATTTGTGATATTTTTTACATCACTAATTTTAACTGAGACTCTGTATCGCTACTTCTTCTGCAAACTCCATCTTTGTTACACATTCCTCATGCTTTTGTGGAATTAATTTTACTATTCCTTTTGATGTAGGATCACACATGCACTATTTGACCTAATTTAGACATGTCTTTCAAATATTGACAAAGTTATTCTCACGATTCTCAAAATAATTTCCTTAATTTTTAAAGAAGGCCTCAACTTGAACACCAAATGCCCCAACACTCTATCTAATTTCTCAGACACTCTCTTTTTCTAAGTTTAACCCTCTGATTCAATGTTTATGCTTAAATTGAATTTCAAGATCTGGCTGAAAATTTCAATAACATGTCATATCACAAGAGTCAACATAAAATGTACTATGAAAAGAAAACAAACAAACAACACATATTTGAAACACAAAGGAAAAAGGGACACTTCATTTAGTTGAAACAAAAGATAGAATGGTTTGAACATAAACGAAAAAAAGGAAAAAACAAGATAAGTCCCAAACTACAGCCATAAAATAATTCGAATAATAGAAAATAAAACAAAACAAACTACTAAACCTTTTCCTAGTAGGGAGACGGGTGACTTCTGAATTGCTCAGTTTGACATCTTAGCGACTGGTTTGCCTATCAACATGACTAGAGCTTCCCAAACTGTCAATGTTCTATACCATAATTGATCTATCTTGAATCATCTATTCAATTTCTCATTTCAAATCTCGACAATCTTCAATACTATAACCCTTACCATCAGAACAATATGCGCATCATACATTAGGATCAAAATTTCTTAAATGTCTATGAAGATTGAACCCTAGGAGAGGAGTGATCATGTACCATTGTACCAATCTATTAAATAAATTGGTAGACGACTCTCCAATTGGTGTAAAGTGATCTCTCAACTTCCTCCTTATTTCTTCTTTTGGCTTGGATCGAAAAACAGGCTTAGAATTCTTTTGGTATGTTTGTGGAGTTAAAGGATGACACTGAGGAGTTGGTGTGTTCCACTGTAGGTAAGGTATGGATTGAACATTTGTCTGTGCATTATATACTGGATATGGAATTGGAGGAGCAGAGTATAATGGATTTTGGGAGTGATTATGTGGAGCTTGGGCATGAACTTGGGTTTGAACCTGAGAGTGATGACAATGGGATCTTCTTCACCATGCCCGCTGTCCAACTATAATATAAGAAGAAACTTCCTCATTCTTTGTCCCCTCAACACTTTCTGAACCCTTTTGAATTACTTGAGTTATCACCTTCAATGTTACAAAACCCATAATGCGACTAGTCTTAATTCTGTATTCTACCATCTCCCCCATTTTAAGGACCTCAATAAATGACTTTCCCAATGCAGGTTACAAGTGTTGATAATATGCTTCATCTTGCACTTGAATAAACACCTCCACTATTTTTCTTTCTTTCATTGGCAGTTTGACTCTAGCAGTATCTTAGAGCCATCTGGTCGCGTACTCCTTAAAACTCTCAGTATTCTTCTTTTTATACTAGTTAGGGATTTTTTGTCATTGATCAACTCCACATTGTATTGAAATTGTTTCACCAATCCATTAGCTAGGTCATCCCAACTAATCAACTTTCCAATGTCTTGGTCAACAAACTATTCCAAATCTAGGGCTGAAATTCTCTCCCCGAAATAAGCCATGAGTAGTTCTTCCTTCCCTCCAGCACCCCTCAATTGGTTACAATAGCCCCTCAAATGTGCCAGTGGCTCCCCATGTCCTTCATACTTCTCAAACTATGGCATTTTAATTCCAGGAGGGAGGTTTACATCTGGAAACATGCATAAGTCCTTATATGAGACACTTTTGTAACCCCCAAGTCCTTGGAAGTTCTTCAGAGCTTGTTCCAAGCTTCACAATTTTCTAGTCATTTCCTCTTGTTCTTCTGCCATAATAGGTTTCTCAGTGTTAGGACGAAATTCAGGCAGGTAAGTGTAATCATAAAGACCAGTCAACTGGAATGTAGGCTCGAAAGTGTAGCATTGATCACCAGTAATATTCAATGCAGGCCCTCTTGTAGAGTAGGGAGGCCCAACTTGTGGATGAATATCAAAAGTAGGAGCTTCAGGTGGGGGTGGCACCATAAAACCATGAAGAACAGGTGGAGCCGAGTATGTGGTATTCTTGGATTGGGGAGCGAGAAAATGAAAATTTGAAGTGGTTAGATATTGTTGCTCCGGAGTCGATCCTGATGCATGTTGTGGCATATCAACAAAAAATTGAAATTGTGCATGTGACACGAGAGGGAAGCTAGAAAGATATTCTAGATTATCAGTGGGAATTGGAGGAGGCGGCAACGCATTAGCCCAAGCTCGATGCATTTCTATCATTTGCTTTCTCAATTTCCAAATCTCTTCATTAGCTCGTAAATTCTCATTTCCCAAACTCCCTATTTAATTAGTGACAACGAACTCGGCATCCTTTTTGTCCATAACTTTATATATGACTTGGAGCAATATGGAGGACCAGGTAAAATGGCACAAACCAACCACCTTAAACTAACTAGATAAGAGATAGCAAAATTCATTAGAGTTCAACAATTTTTCAAAACATGTTTTTCCTTCTTTTTTTTATAACATCACCGAACCCAATAAGGGCGCCGATGTATCTCACACCCAAGAGATGAGAATCAGGTGTGCGTAGTTCATGAAGTGTTGCCAAAACGGCCAGTTGAACTCTTTGTTTTCTTTCGTTTTATCTTTTTCTCAAAACTTTATGATGAAAAGAAAATAAAAATTTGTCAAAAGAATTGACGAAAATGATTTTGAATTTTTCAGCTTTAACATCCCCATACAAAGTGAAATCTGTGATTACCAAAGAATATTTTTTTTGGCTTTTTAGTTTTAAATTTCATATGAAATTAAACCTGAACTCATTAAAGGAATTTTTTTTTGCAGTTTTCTTTTAAAGATGTACATGAAACACTTACTCTAAACAAAGAGTGAGAAAATCTTTTTGGATTTTTTCAAATAAGATCCTCAAACTAACAATAGGCTACCTACATATCTCACTCCCGATAGAGGAGAATCAGGAGTGCATAGTTCATCCAGATTGAACAATTAATGATTAAATTACAGATTGCACCCTAACTTGAGACATGACCAAAGACACACAATGAACAACTTAGCAAAATCTTTTTTTTGAGTTTTCAATTTGACACTTCACATAAAAAATGACACCAACAGCTACAAAAGAAAATCTTATTGGTATTTTTGTTATATGAAATATACTAAACTTCCACCACCCTTTTTTACATTTTTGTTTTATAAAAAGCTCCTAAAAAAACTTTTTGGAGGTTTCAAATTGTGAATGCTTGTTAAAGGAAAATCTTTGTGATGTTTTTTTTTTATTTATTTCAAAAACTTAGTGCAAAAAGTAAAAAAAAAATTTTTTTTGAATTTTGAATTGTGGAAAACAAAAGCCATAAAGAGCCTAAAAACTACGAAACTCTTTTTAATTCACCTTTTCTCTTTTTTTCCATGCCTACACACCCTTGTTAAATTCTAGCGCATGCTTTCCCCAAATAAGTCCATCAAATGACCCTGTTATCCTAAAAAATGCAACAAATAGCACATAGGGATGCTTTAGAGGAGAGTCTCCTACAAAGGACTAAGTGGGATCCTCTAGGTCTCAATATGATGCACATAAGCATAACCTAAAGGATGACCTACATTGGAGTTTACTAACAAGGTCATTCGGGGGAGCATAGGGTCGATAGTGGCTGCTTTGGTTTCCACCTACTCCATGCATCTAATGGCTCCCCCTCCTAAAATAAGGGTGACTCAACTAGAGTTCATGTGCATGACGTGCACTTCGGGACTTGTTACAGAAAGAACTGATTTGGGTTATACACCTGATGCCAGATATAAAGCGAAAACACATAAGAGAAAAAGTATAAACACGTAGCACTCAACGATAATAAAATAAAAAACTAACGATAACACAAGTAATGTTTATATACCCATAATGTGAAACTAAGCCGATACAACTCCAAAAATAAGCCCAAATTCTGAAAAATCCCCAGCAAAATTGCCAGAGTTGTCACAACCATTTTTAACTTCAAAAAAAAATTCAATTTTTAAGTCTTGAAAGGGTTTAGTTATTAAAGTACAAAAAATGAAAATTTTGTTTCGAAAGGGATTATTTAGATTTAAACTCAGAGTCGCCACTTGGCATAATTCAGTTTGCCAAGTCACCTTTAGGAATCCTTTTTCAAAACTATTTTTGACTCTTTTATACGCGAATAGAGATTCTGACTAAGGAATTCTATTGAGGGAGGGGAAGGTTTTAGGCACGCCTCGATCCCGTGGTTCGACCCCAGTCGCTTGGTGGATCAATATCGGTTAATTTGATACTATGAAGGTATAAACCACACAGAACATACAAAGCAATCAATGAAGCAAACAAACAAAAATATTCCAAAATTTAGTGTCCAGTCCAGTTATACAGCCCAATATAAAAAATGCAAAAATATAAACCTATGCTAGCCTACACTTGTCCTACACTACGCTTCAATGCTTTACCTGATGTCTCAGGCATTCATCACAGACGTCCTCTGAGTTCATAATACATCGGGGAATTCCCCGGTACATAAATATATGAAACATTGGGACATTCCATGGCCAAATGAATACATCTAAATTAAAAAAGCTAACTGGAGAAAACACATTCAAAACACACATTTAAACATTCAAACCATTCAATCAACACATCACTACTAAATTTTCCCTACCCGAACATAAACATTTTTGCCCATCCCATTCGACATATCATGAAACTATCGAGTCTACCAACTTGATATGTATTACGAATTAAACAACACGACAAAAAACCAACATAAATCTAAATTCACCATTTTCATCGACATTCTGGAGCTTCAAAAACTCGTTAGTCAGCTTGAGTCATTTCAGAGTCGCCATGTTTACCGGGAGGCTAACTACACTGCGGATGCCTTGTCTAAGTATAGTCATCACTATGATATTACTCAGCAGTACTACACTCATCAGCAGCTGCCTAGAGCAGCAAAAGGGTACTTTATTCTAGATAAGCTTGGCACGATGAGCTTTCGACGGAGAAAGCTTAAGAGAATAAAGAAACCACCTTGATTCCTCCAACGAAGGCGATTAGTTTCACTGTTCCATGGCAGGTATCGAAATGACTTCAGCATTTCTGCTGTCCCGCGGAATAATTTTTTTTTTTTTTTTTTTTTTTTTTTTTTTTTGTATTTCTGCGGAATTCAGATTTTTTGTAGTCGTCATGTTAATTTTGAATCTTCTCTTACTTGTAAGGGGAGAGTCTCCCTCATTTATTTATACCTAGCTTACCTTGTACTGCGAGGAGTCCTCGTATGTAGGTGCATAGCACTAGGTTTCCATTTTAGTATTGGGGACGAGTCGACTGATTTTCGTGGATCAGTTGACTTGAAACCACCATAGGTTTGGAGGTCAGGTTTATGTCCCCCTCCGTGTACTTTCAGTTTTTATAATTCGTCTATTAATAATAAGGCTTGGGGGTGCATGGCTCAACCACTGATCATCTCGGGTTAGAGAGCCCAAAAACTCTCGAACCTCGGATGATACTTTAATTGAAAAAAATAAAAAATAATAATTAATCAATTCTTCGACTACCAAATCCAACCTCAACCATGTACACACAACAAAGATTTAAACATGCTAAAAAAACAAGTTATTCTCACCCGTAACAAACAACTAAAATTCCTAAATAGAATAGAGAATGAGATTACAAATGGACCTGAATGCCATTTACAATCAATTTTCATTCGATTAAACAAGATAAAATACGCACTGGGAACCTCAAACCGAACCTCAATGTTGAACACTAGAGAAATCCACCCCAAACGAATTTGATATCCAATGAAACTCTCGAAATAAAACACTCCAGCTCGGTATCAAAAGTCAACAACAAAATCTAGTCTAAATGGATTAAAAGAAAAAAACCTACGGTCGAACTGCACAATCAAAGACCCAATTCGTGTAAGAACAGAATTTCCCAAAAATTATATGCTCAAATCTGATTTCTAGAAGAATTGACCCAGTTTCGTCCGCTTCCGGCGGATTTCACCAAAATTAAACTGGAATAGGTCAATTTTTATAAATTTTGGGGCTATTTTTCATAAATCCCACCGCACATGGCCAGTACAGAACCAGAGATGGGGTTTTCATGCACCCGAATGGTCATTGCTTAATCAATGGATAGATGTGGTTGTCAAAATGAGCTCGAGATCGGGAGTCTCTCTCCCTCACTCTTTGCTTTACGCTCTCTCAAGCTCCGTCTCTTTTCTCTCAATCCCTCCCTCTCTCGATCGTATATCTATGTATTAGTTTGTAAAATGTGATAGCAAAAGAATGGTGAGTTGCGTGTGTTTCTCTCAATCTGGTGTGCAAGAAGAAAAAAGAAGTATATATGGACTACTATGTATCTATGAATTGTCCGTGAATCAAATTCTGGTGTGTGGGAAGTTTGTTTTGGTGTATGCATATATTTATTTAGATCCCCTTTTGTGAGTAAAAGTGTGTATCTATTCTTTTTGGTGTGAGATATTTTTCTTTATCTCTAAGCTAACACCATGTAAAAAAAATATAGAAGGAGGGGGTATAGTCACGTGGGAGAGGGTAGGGGTGGTGAGGATAAAGTTTGTTAGGATAAAGTTTATTAGGATAAGGTTAGGGATTTAATTTGTTATAGATTTTGTTAAGGGTTTTTATTTTTCGTATTTTTGTTAGATATAATCGTAGGGATGATGGTATATAATAACAAGAGTTAAAAAATGGATAAATTGTGTTTTGGGAGAGACAAAATTTGTTGTCTACAGGAAACATGCACAGATCTATATATGAGATACTTTTGTACCCCCCAATTCCTTGGAAAATTTTCATAGCTAGTTCCAAAATTCTCAAGTCACCACTTGTCATAAATCAGGTGTTCCAAGTCACCCTTGGTTATTCTTTTTAAAAATGGTTTTGACTCTTTAAAACTGATCCATGAACAGAGATTCCGATTAAGGAATTCTGGTGACTGAGGGAAAGGTGTTAGGCACCCCTCTATCCCATGGTTATACAAAAGATCAAACTTACAACAAAGAATCAATAGAATAACATCACTAGAGAATCAAAGGCCCCACTTGGCTTCTCTAGGTTTTCAAGGCAACAACGACAATATTCAACAAGATAGATAAATAACACAAGATTGCAATTACTCGAAAGAGCCCCACACGGCTTCACTATATCAAGATACAAAGAACAAGATTACAAAATGATGGATAGTAACTAGACACCAAATATATTAGAATGTATGAACCGAAACATGAAGATTATGACCCTAAGACTAAAAGATATTTACACCAAATTCTTACTTGAATCAAGAGAAACTCATGAACCTTAATACCCCCAAGTTTCTAGCCAAAGAACAACAAAAGTGTTACTAAACTTTGTTGTCTAGTTTTGGGTTCACTCTCAAGAACAAGTGACAGTAGTTCTCAAAATATTACAAGACTCGTGTTTCTTCAATAATAAAAATGAAATAAGTCCAAGAAATAGCCCTATTAGTGTATATTTATAGTACTCCACAAGATAAAAGGAAAATAACCATTCTAGCCTTTGTCTTGGGTTGCTTTGGAGTGTAATAAAATTACACTTCAAAGCCCCTCTTCACACTAAAAAATATGGAATCCCTTAGATGAATTAATTACATACTCACACACGGTCATTTGCATGAACATGGCTTGGAGTTTTTATAACTCCCGAGCTTGGCAATGTGTGAATGGTCTTGAGCTAGTTGTACGTGTATCATCCTCTCAATCTTGAAGGGAATTTGTCCTCAATTTCGGTGGATGTTCATCGTAAGCAACGGAAATAGGATAGAGGTCACATATGTTGAAGGTGTTGTGCACTTGATATTCTTGAAGAAGGTCAATTTTGTAGGCATTATCATTGATTATTTAAAGTACTTGAAAGGGACCATCACCACTCAATATCAACTAGGTTTTCCTTTGTGAAGGAAACCAGTCTTTGCTAAGGCTCACCCAAACCCAATCACCTGGTTTAAGAATAAGCTTTCTTCTCCCCTTATTTGCTTTCTTAGCAATTTATTGATTTTTCTTCTCAAGCTTTTGCCTTACTTTCTCATGCAATTTATTGATGGCTTCGGCCTTCTGGCTTCCATTTAAGATATTCATAAGATCACTTGGAAAATTAGTTAAATCCAAAGGGGTGAGGGGGTTGATGCCGTGTACACACTCAAATGGAGTCATTCTCGTATTTGAGTGTATAACCCGATTGTATGCAAATTTTACCAAAGGTAGATGGTTCTTCCATGAAGTCATTTTGCCTTTAACAATTGATCGTAACATAGAACCCACAGTCCTATTTCCAACCTCAGTTTCGTCATTAGTTTGTGGGTGGAAAGATCTAGAGAATAGCAATCTAGTGCCAAGCCTACCCCACATTTACTTCCAAAAGTGACTAAGGAACTTAGAGTTTCTATCACTTACAATGGTCCTTGGAACACCATGCAATTTGACAATATTTTCAACAAATGAACAAGCCACACTTGATGCATATTCACTTTTTGAATAAGGAATGAAGTGTGCCATCTTAGAAAACCGATCAACCACAACCAAAATGCTATCCCTACCTCATCTAATCCTCAGAAATCCTAACATAAAATCTATAGAGATATCAATCCGAAGACTTAAAGGAGTGGGAAGCGGGGTGTATAACCCATGAGAGAGGAGAGAAGACTTGTCTACCTTACAATCTACATATTGGCCGCAAATCCTAGCCACATCCTTGTGCATTCTACGCCAATAGAATTGTTGCTCCAATATCCCAAGTTTTCTTGTCATTCCCAAAATAACCCATTAGACCACCATCATGTGATTCCCTCACAAACAACTCTCTCCAAGAGCTAAAAGGTACACATAATAGTCTACTTTTAAATAAGTAACCATCAAACTTGGCATAAGGAATTAAACCACTATCCAAAACCCATTTGTCCCAACCCAATTCTTCGCATTCCCTTATGATAGAAGCAAAGTGAGGATCCTAAGGATAGATTACCTTTAGGCTCTGAAAACCCATCAACTTTGAAGATAAAGTGGACACAAGTATATGTTTTCTATAAAAGGCATCGGCAACCACGTTGTCATTAACCTTCTTGTATTGAAAAACATAATGAAAGGTTTCTAGAAACTCAATCCATTTGGCGTGCCATTTTTTTAGCTTGTGTTGTGCCCATAAGTGTTTCAAGGATTCATGGTCCGTACGGATCACAAATTACTTGGGCCACAAGTAGTGTTGCCAATTAATGATCTAATCAAGGCATACAACTCTAATTTATATGTGGAATAGTTTATAGTAGAACCCTTGAGTTTTTCACTAAAATAAGAAATGAATTTTTAAGTCATGCATCAAAACAGCCCCTATGCCCACTTTACTAGCATCACATTCACCTTCAAACGTCTTATCAAAGTTGGGAAATTGTAACAAAGGCGCGGAAATGAGCATAACTTTCAAATCTTCAAAAGCCTTAGTTATAAATTCACCCCACTTGAAGGGTTGGTCTTTCCGAATGACCTCGGTTAAGGGGGAGGCTATGGTGCAAAATCCTTTGACAAACCTTCTATAAAAACTAGCCAACCCATGGAAGCTTCTTACATCACCAACGGTTTGTGGGATTGGACAATTTTTGATAGCATCTATCTTGGATTTATCCACTTTGACCCCACTTTAACTAACAACAAAACCCAAGAAAACAACTTCATTAACACCAAAGGAACACTTTTCAAGATTGGCATACAACTTCTCTTTTCTAAGAACATCAAAGACACTTTGTAAATGCAATATATGCTCATCTATGGAATATGAATACACCAAGACATCATCAAAATAAATAACAATTAACTTTCCAATAAAAGTCTTCATCACATGATTCATTAGCCGCATGAAAGTACTTGGAGAATTGGTTAGGCCGAATGGCATAACCATCAATTCATAGAGACCACATTTGGTCTTGAAGGCAGTTTCCATTCATCACTGGGTTGCATACGAATTTGGTGATAACCACTCCGAAGATCTATCTTGGAAAATACACAAGAACCATTCAACTCATCAAGCATGTCATCTAATCTAGGAATAGGGTGGTGCTATTTTACCGTAATCTTGTTGATGGCTAGACAGTCCACACACGTACACCAAGTTCCATCCTTATTTGGTACTAATAATACCAGACATGCAAAGGAGAAGTTCCTCAATTTGTCGTTGTAGTTCTTTGGTGTCCGTAGGGTTTCTTCTATAAGACGGTTTGTTGGTCAACTGTGATCCCTACACAAATCAATTTTATGCTCAATACCTCAAAGTGGGGGCAACACTTACGAAAGTTGTTTGAGAAAAACACCTACATAATCCTGCAACACGATAGAAATCAAAGGAGAAATAGAAGAGTTAGTGGTGTTAGTGTTAGAACAATGTGACAAAAGGAGCATGGGTGTGTTCTCATCATGATCCATGAAGAGCTCCTTCTTTCTAACAAATATCACCATATTTTCTTTTCCATTTGATGTTAAGGCAGCCTTGGATACCCCCACTACCCCACCTACTGGTTTCCCCTCCCATTCTTTATTTTTGGATTTCTTCCCCATTTCTTTCAATTCTCCTATCCTTTGATGCAACTCATTCACTTGTGAAGGCAAAACTGGGTGAAGTGTGACCTTTTAGCCATCCTTATCAAGTGTATATTGATTAGATCTACCATCATGTTTGGTAGACCTATCATATTTCCAAGGTCTACCTAATAACAAGTGACACGCTTGCATTGGTATTACGTCGGAAAGCACTTCATCATGGTATTTTCCTACCTTAAACCATATCACGCATTGCCATATGATTTTTAATTCACCACATTCATTCGACCATTAAAACTTATAAGGTCTAGTATGAAGTGTAGTGGGCAATTTCAAGAAGTTCACCATAGCAACACTAACAACTTTTGCATAACTACCACTATCTATCACCAAAGTCCATACTCTACCCTTCACAAGACACTTAGAATGGAATAGATTCTCCCTTTGGCTAGGATAATCTATTGCCTTACTAATCATGGTACGCTTCGCTACAAAGTTTGGAACAACAAACTCTTCTTTTTGCAGATAAACATCTACCCCATAAACATCATCATCATATGGCTCTCCCTCCGTTTCCTCTCCATCTTGAGCCTCAGACTAATATTCCTCTCATTTAACACCCACTTCTTTACCAAGGAAATATAATCTACCTTCCTTTATGATTACATTGCATCGGCTAGGGCATTCGTTGGCTTTATGCCCCCAACCTTGGCACTAGAAACATTGGAACCCTTTAGGATTAGGTTACTTGTGAACTTCTTGCCTCAGAGGAATTTTGGTGACTGTTTTGGGCTCGGCTAGTATAAGCGTGGCGGGTTGGTCCTTATTTTTGGGACAAACAAAAGTGGGTTAAACCGTATCCTTTCCCCTTGGCTAAACCGATGTCGATTGTCCCTTTGCTTTGACCGACAACCTCTCTTTAAGTTTCCTTTCCATCTCAAGAGCCGCTTGGAGACTACCTTCAACAGTATCAAACTAATGAAGTGTCAAAGAAGTGGAGATCTCTTTGTTCAACCCACACTTGAACCGAATGATGTCATGATTAATTTGTTCTCCACGATGATCAAGCTTCAACATGTGTTGTCAAAACTTATTATTATATGCCATCACACAGATATTCCCTTATCGCAAATTGTACAACATAGCAACTAACTCATGATGATATGTTTTGGGAAGATATTGTTGCCTCATTAGATACCTCAACGAAAAAAATGGTGGTGGTTGTTCATCAATCAATTTCTTACCAAACCGTTTGATGTATTCCCACCATGTGTTAGCATAACCTTCAAAGTGAGTTATGGCATAACAACTCTTATTCTCTTCCGAGATATCATTCACTTAAAACACTTTATCGTATGTTGATTCCCAAAAAATATAAACCTTGGGGTGACTTTCACCCAAAAGATAGGTAGGCTTAATTTGATTGTATTGATGTGTACATCTCTCTCTTGGTGTCAGTTTCCCCTTTAGCTATACCCTCAGTATCTTCTTGGATCCACACGTACCTGTATAATATTCTCTTTCCTTATTTATGTCTCATCAAAGGCTCCATACCCTTCGTAATTTGATCTACTATATTCCTCAAAGTAGACGGAATGATTTTGGATGTTTGGAACTTGATTTGGAGGAATTGTATTTTGTGGAGGTGGTAGTATTTGGTTTAGTGGAGCTCGGAAGGAAGGGTTTGGATTTAGTTGAGGTATTGGACACCCAATTCGTTCTTGCAGAACTTGAGAAGTTTTGAAATGGGTTGTTCTATTGGAGTCTCGGGTTAGGGGGTGATGGGTTATTTGGCTTATGGCATTTAGTGGAGCAAGCGAAGGATTTGACAATTGTGTCCATGTTTCAGGAATAATGGTGGCGGAGGAATTTCTATCATGTCCACTTGAGGGAACATGTCGATGGGTAGAAGGGTGAGAGTTTATTTGACTCTCCATTTGTTTTAACCTCCCACTAATAGTCGTTACTTCTCCCCTTATTGCTCCCACTTCTGTACTTAACCTTTTTAGAGTTTGGGCCATAGCCTCAAGAGTGACCCTCATATTCTCTATTTCATTAGAATCCACGGTTTGAGACGCGGATACCTCTATTGTCAAGGTATCACCTATAAAAGAAACAAACAAGTTAGTTTTAAACCTCTCCTCACTCACACTCTCTTGGTTCACTCACACTTAATCTCAACAAGGGTTGTAGATTTGCTAGTAACCCAAGAATCATTCAGGTTTGAGTATGCTCTTGTCCAGAATGGATTCTTGTTTGAAACTAAAGGAATTATCGTTGGACTAGATCCAAGAGTTAAAATGTATTCAACTTATAAAAAAACACAAACAAACGTTGACACGAACACAAAGCTTCAAAGGGGTAATTAACAAGCTAGTACAAATGTACTAGTTTGTTAATTAGTTTTCAAATCAATTAGATTAAAATAGGAATCAATAATTAGAAACTATAACATCCAAATTTGAGCTTAATTATCATGTGAAAAGTAACTAGGGTGATGTGGTAGCATGTCATTGGCCACTGGTCCACATACGTTGTTCATTAACTTGAAGCCTTCGTCCCTTTATATCATGAGTAATGGATGACTTGTTATTGGGAGGGAAACACAAAGTTTTGTAACCTTTTTTTTTCAACTTTTTCAAACTCAAAAGGTGATGTTTGACCATACTAGTTCCACAAGACAAGGTTCCTTGTTTGAAGGGAAAAGTGGTTGTAAAGTCTAGAAAGGTGATGTGTGCAAGTATTCTCACAAACAACTTTTTCATTTTGTCTTGCAACATTTTTGGATCTATTGCTCTTTAAAATATAGGATGAACAGAAACTTTTAAGATGAACACAACATCAACACCTTCAAGAACAAAACCATAATACACCATAATGGCACTCCAACATCCAACACAAGTCAAACTCAAGGGCACTTCAAGTTTTCACAACCACAAGTCTATTCTTATTAAGTTCAACTTTAGATTTGGACACTTTTTTGTGTTGTTGGGGACAAGACCAACACAAGAAACAAACAAAACAAGTAAAATATTTCGTAGATCTACAACCAATTATCGACCAAAATGTTCAAGAACACACTTTTTGGTAAAAGTTTGCCAATATTGGTTTTGTAAGAACAAAAGCAAACCTTGAGCTTTGATACCAAATGATTCAAAAGACCAAACTTACAAAAAGGAATCAATAGAACAACAAGAACAACAACACTATAAAATCAAAGGACCCACTCGGCTTCTCAAGTTTTCAAGGCAACAACGACAATATTCAACAACATAGATACATAACACAAGATTGCAATAACTATAGTGAATCGAAAGAGCCCCACACGGCTTCACTATATCAAGAAACAAACAACAAGATTACAAAATGATTGGTAGTAACTTGACACAAAATATACTAGAATCTAAGAACCCTAACATGAAGATTAGGACCCTAATACAAAAAGATATTTACACCAAATTCTTACTTGAATCAAGAGGATCTCATAAACGTCAAGACCCCAAGTTTCTAGCCAAAGAACCAAAAAAGTGTTACTACACTTTGTTGTCTAGTTTTGGGTTCACTCTCAAGAACAAGGGAGAGAAGTTCTCAAAATATTATAAGACTTGTGTTTCTTCAATAATAAAAATGAACTATGTTCAAGAAATAACCCTATTATTGTCTATTTATAGTACTCCACAAAATAAAAGGAAAATGACCATTTTAGCCTGGTCTTGGGTGGCTTTGAAGTGTAATAAACTTACACTTAAAAACCCCCATTCACACTTTAAAACATGGAATCCCTTAGATGAGTTAATTACACACTCACACATGGCCATTTGCATGAACATGGCTTGGAGTTCTTGTAACTCCTGAGCTTAGCTACGTGTGAATGGTCTTGAGCTAGTTGTACTTGTATCACGTGTTTTGACCACGGTCGTTTGATGGAGCATATCGGCTAATTTGACACTATGAATGTATAAACCGCACAACTTTTACCTATATGCTCTCCTCTTTTATTTTTTCATATGAAGAAACAGATCAGTTTGCCTCACTATAACAAGAATAATAAACTAGAAAAAACAGATTCTTATATATGTCAAATATCAAATAATTCAAATTCTTTTGTATATGATAAATCGATTACATTTATGTTAGTATCAAAACGTTACTGGAAACACTAGAAATTTTGAATTTGTCTGTTATGTCCTTGTTATTATCTCTGATGATGGACATCAAGCTATTGAATTGACATTCCATCTTTGTTTGCACCAACTGAAGCTCAAACGTTTGTGCATTCCTTTCTGTTTCAAGAAATTATAGATGATGAATGTTTAGATAATGTAAGTTTTTGCATATTGAAAAGTTTGAATGCATCTTCTCCTTTTGAGTATTTCATTCCATTACATTCTTTCCACTTAAAATGGATAATGGAATTGCAGGATAGTCGAAAGATTTGCTTAAAGCTGGAAATAGTTATTCTTATTGCATTACGAGACTAATATAGGAGTAGAAGAATTCTAGTCTCTGATATGATATGCTTATGATATTCTAGGTTCGATTACTCTGTGCATGAAGATCGTGCAATTCAATTCTACCTAGCGATAAGAAAATACTACCCTGGTCTGAAGGATGGATATTTGGAGCCAGGTTATGCAGGCATCAGACCAAAGCTTTTTGGTCCAGAAGAGGGTCCTACTGATTTTGTTGTTCAGGTAACACATCGAACTTATTCTAAGTTTCAACCTGAATGGTGCCTTAAGTTCCGTAGTAGATCTATTTCATCGCTGTATTATCCTACCCTGATCACATGTGATTAACTGACTAGTAATAGCTACAAGATTAGGGGTTCAGGAGTTTCCCTGTGACCAAGTTATAGAAAGTACTCTCATTGGGTCTTTCTCCAAACTTTGACAAGAATTGTCGGAATCAGTTTTCAGTTATATCTCTGTTGTAGTTCTGTCTGCTAAATTTTACAGTCCCTCAAATCCATGTTTTCCAGGGAGAGGAAACTCATGGTATATCTAGTTTAGTTAACCTGTTTGGGATTGAATCACCAGGTCTTACTTTCAGCATGGCTATTACAGAGCATATTGCTGCTAAACTACTGAAATAATATGAGATTCTTCTGCTCGCGCTGAATTGATATTAAATCTTGCAAGAAGTTTCGGATGTTTAAGTTGGAGCTCTTTAGTCATAGAAATGTATAATATATATTTTAATTTCATGTATTATATATATTGTACTTCCAAGTGACTTCAAGAGTAAGTTTCACGTGCATTTGCATTTGTACACAACAATTTCTAGAAGAAAAAACATATGATTATGAAGTTACAATTTTCATCTATGATTGTGGATTTTTTGGTACTTAAATCAACTGTATCCGTCAATAAGATTTCTTTAATTTTGGTAGCAACTTGTTTTTTTGTTTGGAGATCCCTCTCTAAATATTAAATCATTATTATTGTTATTGCTATTTTTCCCTGAAAAAATTATTATAAGAGTGGTTATACTGTTTTGTAAGGAAATAAAGAGATTAAGATGTAAATTATTAAAAAAATAAGATAGGGTTTAAGTTAAAAAAGAGAGCACACATTAGGGCGCAAAATGCAACAGACTCAATATTGTTGTACCCTATTCTATTAAAGATAGCTTCACTATCTTCCTTGGGAGACAAGTGCTTATAATTTTTGAGAAAACACTTGCAATTAAATTTTAATTAACCATTTCCAATTAACATGCTTCATGATCCATTTGTCCAATTCTTTAAAATGATTGTCACCTCCATATCCCCTAATGCTACATATCAGAGTAGACAAATGAAACAAGTGTGCATCTGTAAAAATCCAAATTCGTGTCGGAAATTCCTTCAATTCGTTTGACTTCACATCAAGTTTATGTTTATAGAATTTTTACGTACATAATGATCAAGTTTTTCATTAAGGGACCAATATACATATCCATCAATGCTAATTCCCTGACTTGTACACACGTGAACTTCATTTAGACAGTAGTTCGCTGCCAAGGAGACGTTGTTGTGCTACCAGGGGCAGTTTGTAGTTTCTTCTTTGTCCAAGAACCCCTACTTATAGAGTACACAACATACAAAAAGTTATAGATCAATACACAATTTGATATCATTGTCGGAAGAATCACAACATAACCCACAAACATGTGGAAATGTGTATTCATGAAGTTTCATGTATGGGCAGTCAAGGATGTGTTGTTGTTTGGATGATGCATTCAATCGAACAAATTTCTTATCAGCCTTAGGTTTCTTCAATAGTGCCAAGCCATTATTTGAGCCTAACAAATGTGTTCTTTGGAATCCTCTCAGAGGAAATGGTTACTTTTCACTAATAATTCAAATAAGATTGTCCACTTATGTAAATTCGAACTCGTGAGTGCATCTCAGTAACAAGAGTTTTAACATCCTAGAGCTTTGGATAGATCACAATGAACTTTTGCGAATGTAATGTCGCATCTTATAGAATTCCGCGATTTAAAAATTGTTCGGATCGAAATAACTAGGTGTCATGCGGAAGCTACCAAAGAAAACATCGAAAGATGCCACATAAGAATATAAACGTGAAATACACCTAAAGAGTCACCAGAATTTAATGTGGTTCGATCAATCGACCAACATTCAAAAAAGGAGATTGGCAATCCACTATATAAAAGAGAGCACAAACTGTCAAGAGAAACAACCTCACAAAAATCACTCAAAATAGAAAAGAGGTTCACACAAGTGATCCCGCAACACTTGTATTTCACAAAGTCTCTCCCAAAATGAAACCCTCAAATCCCTTGAACTACATTGTGGATGATACCAAAAAAGAAAAACGGAGCTTCTATTTATAGAGTCTATAACCTTTTACTACAAGAATAAGGATTATCCAAATATGGAGAATTTGTTTTCCTTTTCCTGAAAGGAAAACCCAATTATAGTACCTAAAGGAAAACTCAATTATGTTAAGAAAGTTAGGACAAACACCAACAATTAGTTTCTTATTATTCGGACGTAAAAATAAAACCACGTGTGAAATGAAAATAATCAAGAACAACACGCAAGATTTTTGTGCAAACCCTTACGGGAAAAAACACGGGCAGAGGCAGAGGAGATTTCACTATAATGGAGAAATAGTACAATATGGAGAAGTCTGAATTTTCGTAATAATAAAAAATAGACTCACTAATTGTACTTATATAATACATGTATACAAATAAGTCCTAGGCCCAACAACATAAAGGTCGATACTGCGAGACTTTCAGGGCTAGATCGACATAATTCGGATCACAACTCTAACAATCTCCACCTTGACACGAATTCTAATTCAAAACTAAAATCAATTTCAAGACATACTCTCCACCTCTTCCACAAAATCCGTTAAGGGGACATCTCAATAGCTAACACCAACAAAGTCCAAGCAATGCTCAAACTTGGGACTTGGTAGTGTTTTGGTTATCATATCAGCAAGATTATCATGGGTACTAAACTTTCTTACCACAATATCATCACGAGCAATAATTTCGTGCACAAAATGATACCGAACATCGATGTGCTTTGTCCTCTCATGAAATATCTGATTTTTCATAAGGAAGATAGCACTCTGACTGTTGTAAAAGACTGTAATAATCTGTAAGTCTTTGCTAAGTTCACTAAATAGACCCTTCAACCAAATAGCTTCCTCGAAAGCCTCGGTAATAGCCATTTACTCTGCTTCAGTAATTGGCAAAGCAACCGTAGACTGTAATGTAGCTTTCCAACTAATAGCAGAACTACCACTGGAGAAAACATAGTCTATATGGAGATCCTTCAAAATCAGAATCAACATATCCAATTACTCTATTTCTATTTCGTCCAAACTGCAAATAGACATCAGCAGATCTATGCAAGTATATGAAAATCAACTGAACAACTTTCCAATGTTCTTTGCCAGGATTTGCCATGTATTTGCTAATTGCACTCCGTATTTGAGGGAAAATGGTGATTTTCCCACCCCTATATAAGGCACAAACATGGAACTTTACTCTAAAAACAACAAAATATACTTCTTCTTCCAATTTTCTCTCAAGAACAACACCCGTTAGTCCCAAACAAAAATCAAGATCCCTCAAGATTCAACCATGGCTTTTCAAAATTGATTGATGATCTAGAATCCCTAAGTCGTAGACTTCAAGAATCATCCATTACTGTCCATAATCGAGGTACCCAGATTTTTCCTAAAATCTCAAGGGTATAGAAATAATGTTTTAAGAAAAGGGTTTTGGATTTATGAATTGAATCATGTTTTAGAAGGTTTAACAATATTATTTTGGTCTTTAGACCTTCCTCCAAATTAATTGAAAAATTATATATCAATCAATCTATGTATCTATCTATCTATTTATCTATATATATATACATATATATATATATATATATATATATATATATATGTGTGTGTGTGTTTAAGGATGAATTTTCAATTGAGAGCATTAATTGTAACGAGCCCCTCTCTTGTTATGATTTTTTCCCCATCTTTCATATGACATGAATTATTCTAAATTGCATCTTGAAAGCATGATAAGAAATGTCTTGATTTATGCTATGACTTGAATATGATTTTGAAATAAAAAGGAAAGGGTTATGCATGTTGATAAATGTTGAATACGCATATGACAAAGAGTTGCATGGTTTTTCCAAAAGAACACATGACCACGATATGTTTGAATAATATCATCATAGTTTTGACTTGTGTCTTCGGAACATGAAAACTTTTATAGTGTTTACATGTTTGTGCAGTCTAAACTGTGTTTTAATGAAAGAATTATGCATGATGTATTATAGCTCAGAAATAGGACTAGCAAGTATTGTTGTGATGACACCATGTGTGATTATGCCATGATAATTCAGAATAGAATAGAACACATGTTTGAAATCAGATTTTCATATGTGGAAACTAGAAAGAAATGCATGATTCAAAACATGATAAAATTGGTCATAAAGAGAGCTTAGTTGGTTCCCCAAAGAAGTCTCGAGTGCCAATAACTCATTGCCCAAAACTGTGATTTGCCGATCCAGGTTTATATATTACGCTGCCAAGAGCCCAGTGGTGTAGCAGACTCAAACACTCTAACCCTGGCGGCATACTGCAGTTAGGGGATTCCCCACCGAGTCAATGGTGGATTCCATATAGCCCGTGGAATATTATACTTTTAGAGGAGTGCCATCTAACTTAGAAGTAATAAAAAGATAAAATTTGCATTGGCAGAAAAATTTCATGTTTTCAAAAAGTGCCAGTGTATTTTGAAAACAACTTGATGTATGATGTGTTGTCAAAGTTTATCTCAACTATTTTAATTATATTAAAGATTTATTTTAGATTCCTTTGCGTACCAGTACATATGTACTGACCCCCCTCCTCCTTCTAGGTTCTAAGGATCAGTCTAGGGGTTCAAAAAAGCAGTAGAGTTTAATGGACAGAGTTGCAGGTGTCTAGTTGGTGCACCTTCTATATACCAGAAGGCCTTTATTTTCAAATTATGTTAATTATTTCCATTTTGGTCTACTGGGGGCTTTTGTCCCAGTTTTAGATAGTTGACAGATTTTCATGTAGTAGAGATTTTGTAGACTGAGTCAGATATTGTCAGACGTAGTTAATTTTAAATTTTCATACTTATGTTGAATCTAGAACTGACCATGTTTTCGTAGAATATTATGTTTCCACATCTTCTTTAGTTATATAAATGTTGTACATGATTTAGGGAAGGGTGTTTCGGGCCTCCATAGTTTGGGATGTCTGTCATGGCCAAGCCCTAGTTTAGGTCGTGACAAACTTGGTGTCAGATCATGATTCATGGTCCCAGGCTGTCTGCAAAATCACATTGCGTAGAGTCTTGTTTATGGGTGTATACCACACCACATTTATAAACAGAAGGATAATAGACGTTAGGAATGTCCCTTTTTCTTCATGTTCTAGTTCGTGCAATAAGGCCATAATATTCCTCTTTTATATTCTAACTCATCCTATGGTGTCGCCCATACGAAATTAAAGTTATCCTAATTTGTTCCTTACTCTGATGTTCTCAGACATATCTTAGTATTGGGCTAATTCAAGTATAGAAGTTTAGAGTCTAAATGGTATAGTCCTTTCAGATTGAATAATATCAGGTTTCTGTAAGGACTTAAGAAGAGTATGCTAGTACTTCATGGTGCGAGTTCTAGTGTGAACCTTGATTTTAATGAAATCATGTTTTTCAGCCTACAGTATTAACTATATTCAGTACTTTTCAGAACATACGTTGCCAATGTCACACTTCAGAGGTAATAAGGTATAACAGAATGTTGGAACTGTATTTTTACCCGATTAGTAGCATAACTTAAAGTGTTGGAGTGATGACCTATTAGTAGTGAGATTAGACCAAGAACCTTGTGATATGAATTAACAAAGTTAGAAGTTAGAGAGAGGGTGACTTTTGTGTAAATAAATATTTTAGTTGTATAACCGATGTTTGTGGATGATTTACCACTTTATAGTGATAGACTAATGCAGTAGCTAGTAGCATGTATGGATTGTATGGTAGTCTTTGGGGAGAATATTTGATTTATATTTTTATTTGTACAGAGTAAGATGAGTACTCTTGAATCATTGACTAGTATGTGTCAATTTTCTATCTCTTGTAATATGTAATTTTGTTATTATGATGTTTTTGAAAAATCAAAGTGTACTGAAGTCGTGTAAGGCCTATTTCGATTCACTAGTAACTTGTTATTCATCCTGTTGTTCTTGTGTTGGTTGGAACTAGTGCCTAGAGGTAAAATGGAAAGAAAAATGGTAAGGGTGATTTATTGAGATAGTAATGAAGTGATATGTCCTTGTGTGTCAGTTTAGTAGAAGGTAAAGAAGGAGTTATCAGTCAAGGTGAATTGTTGTTTCCTTGAGGTATGAAAATGGATATATTAGCCAGTAAGTTATAATTATAGACTCATGGTTGTTTGTGGAATTTAAAGCTAGTCTAAATGTACGCTTGGGTAATTAAGTGTGATGTTAGAAAGATTTATAAGTAGATAAGACTGTATGGGGTTATAATATAAGATTAAGGTTGACTATGTCTATTATGTGACTTTAACCCCCTTGACCTTCTTTTTGTTGGTATTTGTAAACTAGTACTACATATGAGAAGGTATTACGTAGTAGATTTTGAAGTATTTAGGTAGAATTTCCCAATTTGATGGACTAGTATATCATGTTATATTCTTCATTGGTGGTAGATGATTGGTGATAGACTATTGGCTTGAATTTAATGTAGAATGTGGTGGTAAGAATAATGGAATGAGATTAATAATGTATGTTTTGTGGGAATAAATTAGTAGCCTTGATGTGTTCACATAGTGCGTGATAATTAGTTATGATAAGGAAAACCGTAAGGTCATGATCGATTATTGTTGTTATGAAGTTCTAGTGTATTTGTATCTTTTGATGTTTATTTCATGGTTTCCAAGTTTGAATTGTGCATATGGATGGGTTGTCCATCATGTATAGCTCTAGACATTAAGTTTGGACAGTTAATAGCCATGAAAGTGGATATGATGATTTCTTAATTAATGATACTAGTTATATTAAAGTGAACTAATAGGATTGAACAGTGTATGCAAAAGCTTAATTTTGTTTGTTTTGTAATGAAGTATGATGTTGTATGTAATATGTAGAAGTACGCCCAAGGTGTTATCGGGTTGCAGAAATTTCTAAGACTATTACATGTTGCATGTGGCTAGTAGTACGTATGAGTTTCTAGGTGGAGAAAGACTAGTAGATGGAATATGGTGTTCTAAGTAACCAAGTTAAGGAGTTCTGATTGATAGTGTTGAGCCTTTTTATATGATCGTGATTCTCATTGTAGAGATATACAAATTTGGAGTTGCATATTGGTAGGCTATGTAAGAAATAGTATGGTTCATCAAAGGCTTAGTGATATCCATGTTAAGAGTTAGAATCTATGTTTGAGTTTTAAAGGTTGATCGGATATAAATAAGAGTTGAAGCGCTAAAGGGTGTTCACTCCGACTATGGGGATACTTATGAAGAACCGAAATTAGTAAGTGTTCAAGTATTATACGATGACTATTGGGGCTATAGAAAGATAGAGTGTATCTCAGAAAGTAGTATTAGCAATGGGTTTTCCACTTTTAGGTGTAGTCATTCAAGTTAAGTTCTATGATATGCGTGTATGATCATTTTCTAGACCCTAGAGTGCACCCTAGACTGCAGTAAGTGTAGTTCAGTTAGAGTGTAGTAAGAGATCTCTCAAACTTAAGATGATGGCATGAAGCTAAGGGGGAGATGATAGAACGAATAACCAATTCAGGATCTCAGATTCTAGAAGAAATGTCAGTATGATATAGAGCATTAGAAAGTAAGGGTAAGGCTAAAACACACTCTTATTTCAGTATTTTTCAGTTATCCAAGTGCCTACTCAAGCCTCACATTCCAGTTCCATGATCATTGTTCATGTTCATGTTTGTCATAGAGAATCACGTGCTCTTCCTGTTCTAAAATAAGGAGTTCAATTCATTCAATAGTCGGAATCACATTCCATATGTTATGAAATCCCAATTGAGGTCATGTAGCTCATGACTCATGTACTTATGTCTTATAATGTGCTGAGTCTCCATAACTCATGCTTTTATTGGTGAGAATCAGCTTATATCCATGTATGACCTCAATTTAGATTTACTTTGATAAATCACTGATGTTGATTTGTTATTCCTCAGGCCTCAGCTAAGTGTTAATTCTCAGATAATATCCTTCCATGCATCAAGGTTTTATGTTCCAACATTTTGGTGACTCCTTATTTAATGGCAGTGGTTATGAGTAAATAGTTCTTGTTGATGAAATATCATTGTATGCTTGTTTGGGAGGAGGCCATAACTGTGAAGTAAGATTTGAGACAAAGTCTTTGATAAATGTGATGGTTAGTGGAAATTTGTGTGTATGTATGTTCTTGGGGTAGTGCGTCGGAGTTGTATTGATGGTGGTTTATAGAATATCTGAAGTACGTCTTGATTAATGTTGCCTTGAACATCATATGTGGTTATAAGGATAGGCATGAATGATATGTTGGGATGTAAGTTGAGGAACGCAATATGCGCTAGCGAATCCATAGTAAGAGTTCAGGGTTTGTCATTGAAGTGGTAAAGCACATTATGCTTTTGATATGAAAAAAAATATATAGAAGGTTGAATCATATGGTTTAGAATAATATCGTGGTGTGATATGTTGTATTTTGTGATTAAAAGTTAGGCTTGATCACGTTGAAATGATTTAAGCTACTTTAGACATCAGTAAAAATATTTATGAGGATTCTAAATTGAATCAATGAGAATGGTAATTATGGAGAATAGTATAGTTAAGGGATACTCGAGAAGTGTGCTAAGATTGAAAGTAAGAAGTTGCATGGCCTAGGGCCTGGTAATTCTATTCCATGCTATAAGGTAGTGTCATAGTTGTGATTCCTTGGTTGGGTGACTTGGGTAAATCAATCCCAAGGTTCTTTGTTCCCTAACGCTACTATGACTTCTTTAGAAAGAGTGGTGAAGAGATACTCCAGTTAAGTATACGTTCCAGTGTAATTCCGCCTGTATAACCAGTAATTAAGTTTAACAGTCAGGCAGGCAAGTTACTATGATTTCCAAAGTTTTCACCCAGTCCTACTATCTGAATTCTCACGTGTCTGACCATCCCAAGAGATAATCTATTCCATCCAATTAAGTTACGATTTGAGTTTAGTCTAAGAATTATGTTTCAGAGTCATGACTCAGTTCATAAGTGTTCAACGCATAATATAAATTTTTTCAGATTTTTTAGCTCGGGCAGTATAATACCCTGTTATGATCTATGCCTTTTTGCTTCATGAATCTTACATGCATAAGTTATAACTTCTCAATTCAATATGTATGATTAGATTATGATCACTCGAAGGAAATCCTAAACTCTTAGTATTAATCAGCTCCTTGAAGCAAGTAAAGTAAAGTCATCTCAGAAATCAGTTTCATTGTAGAAGTTTAAATGTCTTAGATCAGTTATATACTTTCTTAGAAGACACAACATGTCCACGTTATCCCACACCTTTAAGACATCAATGTTCCTACCCATCATTCAGGGAGGAATGATCCCAAGGGGGAGAAAATGTAATACCACATATTTTTGGGCTAGAATATAGACCATCGTTACTACTCGTATAGATCCGAACGAAGAAATTACTTATTAATATATGTGCGGTGATCAGTCCTAAAGTGTAGGAATACCTTTGAATATGATTTGAGATCACAAAAATCTCTTAACTCTAAGACGAGTTGAAAATATTTTTATCGATTAAGTTTTAGAAGATGTTTCAACTTGAGTCAACTTCCAGCGACCATTACTCCCAATACATATATAATTAAAGGTATGTACTATATATAAAATGAACGAAATTTCTGTTATCTTTCCAACGATACCAATTTTACCAAAATCTGACACCCGATCAAGAAGTGATGGCTTTGCAAAATGGAGTGTGTCACCTAGCATAAGGTCTGCGACACACAACCTAACTTATGCTATAAGGTGTGTGATGCACAACCTAATGTGGGTGATAAAATGTGCGCCGCACAACCTAGCTTCTGCGTTAAGGTGTGCGCCACATACATTTTGGTTCAAGTGACTTAAACACTCCGTATTTGAGGCAAAATGGTCCTTTTCCCACCCCCATATAAGCCACAAGCACCGAATTTTACTCCAAAAACACCAAAATATACTTCTTCTTCCAATTTTATCTCAAGAACAACACCCCTTAGTCCCAAACAAAAATCAATATCCCTCAAGATTCAACCGTGGGTTTTCAAAATTGATTGAAAATTTGGAATACCCAAACCGTAGGCGTCAAGAATTATCCATTACTCTCCATAATCGAGGTACGCGGGGTTTTCCTAAAATATCATGGGTGTGGAAATTATGTTTTAAGAAAAGGGTTTTGGATTTATGAATATAATCATGTTTTAGAAGTTTTAACGGTATTGTTTTGGTCTTTAGACCCTCCCCCAAATTGATAATATATATATATATATATATATACATATATATTTTTTTTTGTGTCTGTATGAATGTGTTAAAGGATGAATTTTCAATTGGGAGCATGAATTATAATGAACCCCTCTCTTGTTATGATTTTTTTTCCATCTTTCATATGATATGAATTGTTCTAAATTGCATCTTGAAAGCATGATATCAAATGTCTTGATTTATGCAATGACTTGAAAATGATTTCGAAATAAAAAGGAGAGGGTTATGCATGTTGATAAATGTTGAATAAGCATATGAAAAAGAGTCACATGTTTGCCAAAACAACACGTGACCACCCTATGTTTGAATAATCTCAGCATAGTTTTGACTTGTGTTTTTCGAATATGGAATCTTTTATACTGTTTGCATGTTTCACTGTTTTGAACTGTGTTTTAATGAAAGAATTATGCATGATGCATTATGGCTCATAAATAGGACTTGCAAGTCTTGGTGTGATTACACCAATTAAGATTATGCCATGATAATTCAGATCATAATAGAACACTTGTTTCGAATCAGATTTTCAGATGTTAAAAATAGAAAGAAATGTATGATTCAGAACATTATAAAATTGTACATAAAGAGAGCTTACGTGGTTCCTCGAAGAGGGCATGATTTCAGATAAATCATTAGCCAAAATCGTGATTTGCCGATCCGGTTTTATATATTATGCTGGCCAAAAGCCCTATGGCGTATCAGAACCAGACACTCCAACCCTTATGGCACACTTGGGTTGGGGGCTTTCCCAATGAGTCAATGGTGGATTTGATAGATCCCATGGAATATCATACTTGTACGGGAGTGACACCTAACTCAAGCGTAGTAAAAAGATCATAATTTCCATTGACAGAAAGGTTTCATGTTTTTAGAAAGATCCCATGTGTTTTGAAAACCACTTGATGTATGATGTTTTGTCAAAGTTTCTCTAAACTATTTTAATTATATTAAAGCTTTATTTCGAATTGCTTCGCATACCAGTACATATGTATTGGCCCTCCTCTTTCCTCCAGGTTTTGAGGCTCAGTCTAGGGGTCCAGAAAGTAGTAGAGTTTAACGGACAGAGTTGCAGGTGTCCAGTTGGTCAGCCTTCTATATTCTAGAAGTCTTGTATTTTTTGATTATGTTAATTATTTCCATTTTCGTCTACTGGGGGCCTTGTCCTAGTTTCAGAAAGTTGATAGATTTTCATATAGTAGAGATTTCGCAAACTGAGTCAGATATTGTTAGGTGTAGTTGATTTTTAATTTTCATACTTATGTTGAATCAAGAACTGACCATGTTTCTATATCAGATTACGTTTCCACATCTTCTTTATTTATATGAATGTTGTGAATGATTACCAGATAGGGAAAGACGTTTTCGGCCTCCATGGATTGGGATGTCCGTCACGACCAGGCACTAGTTCGGGTTTTGATAGGTAAAAAGGGTTTTGTTGTGTAGTGTGATGTGTCTAGAGTGGTATTTGGATGTGTACTTATGGAGAACATTAAGGTGGTGGCTTATGCATCTAGGCAGTTAAAGGTACATGAGCGAAACTACCCTACCCATGACTTGGAGTTAGCGGCTGTGGTGTTTGCGCTTAAAATCTGGCGACATTGTCTTTATAGGGTACATGTTTATATATTTTCTGACCACAAGAGTTTATAGTATATTTTCTTGCAAAACAAATTAAATCTCTAGCAGAGGCGTTGGTTGGAACTTTTGAAGGATTATGACATGAGCCTGTACTATTATCCAGGCAAGGCGAATGTGGTAGACGATGCCCTCAGCAAGTTATCTATGGGTAGTATTTCTCATTTTGAGGAAGGGAAGAGAGAGATAGTATGGGATATTCACTTACTTGTAAATCTAGGGGTACGACTCTTGGATTCTGAAGAGAAAGCCATGGTTGTTCATGAGATGGCCAAACCTTTCCTTTGTGCAGAAGTTGAAGAGAAGTAAACCGAAGATCCCATTTTGATGCAAATTAAGAATGATGTGGGGAAATAGAAGGTGATGTCTTTTAAAATTGGTAGTGATGGGATTCTAAGATATAGGGATAGATTATATGTGCTAGATATAGATTGCTTGAGAAAAAGAATCATCGATGAAGCACACACTTTGAGGTATGTTGTTCACCCAGTGTCTACTAAGATGTGTCATGATCTAAAATATATTCGTGGAATTATATGAAAAGTGATGTGGCTGACTTAGTTTCCAAGTGTTTGAATTTCCAACAAGTTAAAGTTAAACATTTAAGGCCAGGTGGTACTTCCCAAGAGATAGCTTAGCCATTATAGAAGTGGATTATGATCAATATGAACTTCATCACGAGACATCCGATATCTCGAAATTAGTATGATTCTATTTGGGTAATTGTTGATCAGCTAACCAAGTCAGCTCGTTTTCTTCCTGTGAGGACCAACTATTTGGAAGATGATTATGCCAAGTTATACATTGAGGAGACAGCTCATTTGCATGGATCACCCGTATCCATCATATCTGACCGAGGTACTCAATTCTCTTCGCAGTTTTGGAGGACTTTTCAGAGGGGTTTAGGTACCCAAGTGAACCTAAGTACTGCATTTCACCCTCAAACTAATGGACAAGCTGAGCGTAACATTCAGACCCTTGAGGATATGTTGAGGTCTTCTATAATTGACTTCAAAGGTAGTTGGGCAGATCACTTTCCATAGATAGAGTTTTCTTACAATATTAGCTACCATTCAAGTATTAAGATGTCTCCTTTTGAAGAATTGTATGGGAGAAGCTATAGGTCACCAATATGGTGGTATGAAGTGGATGAGTTTGGGCCTGATCTTGTTCACCAGGAAATAGAGGATGTGAAAATCATTAGAGAATAGCTTAAGACAGCTTAGAGTCGATAGATGTCCTGTGCCGATGTAAGAAGGAGGGATTTGGAATTTGAGTTCAGTGATTGGGTGTTTCTAAAATTCTCTCCTATGAAGGGAGTCATGCGATTCAGAAATAAAGGTAAGCTGAGTCCTCGCTATATAGGGCCATATCAGATTTTCAAAAAAATAGGTGGGGTGGCGTATGAGTTAGAGTTGCCTACAAATTCGGGTTATGTTCAATCGGTATTTCACGTATCTATGTTGAAGAAATCTATTGGAGACGATTCATTAGTGTTTCCTTTAGAAGAGATCAAAGTGATAGACATATTTTCTTATGAAGAAGAACCTGTAGCAATCTTGGATTTCTAAGTTAGGAAATTGAGGAAGAAGGAGATAACTTCGGTTAAATGTTATGGAAAAATCTAAAAGTTGAAGAAGCAAGTTGTGAATCTAAAGATCACATGAGAGATAGATACCCAAAATTATTTGATCCGGTGAATGCTGAAATAGAAGGTACAATCTTTGTGTTAATCACTTATGGCCTTAGTGTGCTTAAAATCTTGCTGATATTTGTTTCGCGCCATCATTAGGGGACAAATGAACCCAAAGGGGGATAATGTAGAACCCCACTAAAATCGTACGTGTATTAGCTTCTAGTAGCATGCTTATAGAGTAAAACTCACAAATTTCTTTAAGCTTCAAAGGGATAGTCTCTTTTTTAGCTCCCAATTTTTAATGAATTATTTTGTGACCATTCTGACCTCTATTTATGAAATATAAGTTATTATTTTGGGTTTTCTCTGCGTACCAGTAAATATGTATTACTCTCCCCCCCCCCCACTTCTCAGGTTCGGAGGAATAATCTAGAGGTCTGGCTAATCAGTAGAGTATCCAGAGAGAAGTGATAAGTGAAGTTGTGAGCCTTCTTTGTTACAGAAATCAGGTTATATTAGATTATGTTATTTCTTTTTTTTTTGTTCTACTGAGGGACTTGTCCCATTTATTAGACAGTTGTCATTTGATCATGTAGTAGAGATTCTGTAGATTGTTCTAGATGTTGTTTAGTTGATTCCGAATTTCATTCCTAATTGTTAAATTGAATTCAGAGTATGACCATGTTTCCATATCAGATTGTATTTCCATATCTTTTATTATTATTTGAATGTTGTGCATGCCTACCAGATAGAGTAGGACATCCAGGCCTTCATGGTTCAGGATATCTGACACGGCCAGGCCCTAGTTCTGGTCATGACATGAAGATACACAAATGAACCATAGCTTACCTCCTTGAAGAAGACACAACTATCATAACTACTCATCCGAAACATATGAGAGGTCATAAAGGAGTCAAACCACTTATACCACTGTCTGGGAGAGTGTTTTAAGCCATATAGAGACTTTTTTTTAGCAAGCATACATAGTCCTCCTTTCCTGAGACTACAAAATCCTTTGGTTGCTGCACATAGATATCCTCCTCTAGTTCTCTGATAACGCTCAATCTACAGCTCTCGTAGGAGTGTAAAGCGGTCTTTAGCAAATATAGAACTCAACCTGGGTTGGGTGTCGATCCCACAGGGAATAGCTTGGCCAACAAGTAAGCGAAATTACTAGAATCTTAGTGCAAGTCTCGTAAAAAGGGGGGATTGTAATTTGTAACCGAAATAATAAAGTAAAACTGAAAATAGCAAAGTAAAAAGAGAAAGTATTGTTACGTAAGTTGTAAACAATGAGAATTGAAGCGTTGGGGTTATGTCCACCTTCTGAGGTATACGTCTCTATTGGCTATGAGTGTGTAGAATTCTGACATGCAATTGCTTATAGAGAATTGTATTCGATGGTAAATCCATCCATCTTTTGACCTATTCGAGGATTATTTCACTTTAACTCTTTCGAGCTTAAAGCGTGTCTAACGGTACGAATTCTCCAAGAGGTTAGTCCAGTTATGGCACTAGCTTTTTAATAGGGGATGGGACCCTACTACCTTGACATTATCTCTTTTCCAGACAAATAACCTTTCTTTCGAACAAGTTAAATATTAGACTGGTGCATTCTTGCGTTTGCAACCACAAAGAATGTAGATTAAGATGAAGAGAATAATGATATAAGCAATATACGTATCACGAACTCACAAGCTCATAGCAATAGATTGCATCTCATTCGGCTTCCATAACCCCAACAGAGAAGTTTAGTTACCCATGAATGCGAAGGCAATCACGATTGACATTGTTGTTATACCACAAGATTGATTAATTTTGTGTGGCTTAAGTGGTAGGCGTGAGGCGTGAATTCCTTAGCAAAGTAACGATTCTCTTGTTGTGGAATTTAAGAATAGATGAATAGAAGAAGAAAAATAGAATTAAATGGAAGAATTAGAATTGTTTGTAGTGGAAGAAGAGAGGGATGGAAGAATGTGTAAGAGAGGAATGTATAAAAATCTCTAGCATGATAGGGTATTTATAATACCCATATCCTAATCCTACTAGGTAAATGAAATGCTTAATCAAATCCTACTAGACTAAGGAAATACTGAACCCAATGGTACTAGGTTAATGTATCATTATCCTAATCCTAATAAACTAAGGAAATACTTAACCCAATTGTACATGGTTAAGGTATCATTATTCTAATCCTAATTAGTTACTGCACGTCCCCAAAGTCTTCAGAAATGTTGTTTTAGCCCGGGACAGATTTTCCATGCATCACTTTTGGTCCTTTAGGCGTCCAAACTTCCTTTCCTTCCTTCGTGAGCTTTCTTTGGCGTCAAGTAAGCCATAAAATGCTGAATTCTGCATCATTTATGCCTGAAACTTTACTAATCATTTTTGTTAGATCATTTACAGGAAAAGGGACTAATAGTGCATGAAATGTATAATTTGTTCTCCAAACTAGGCTAAAATATGGGCAAAATATATTGATATAGGCGCATAATATCGCCTATCATCAACACCCCACACTTGAAGCTTTGTTCGTCCTCGAACGAAATATCATGTCCTTTTAAGCATCAACTTAAGGTTTCAGAGCAACAACACAAAACATTCATCAAGACAAGCACAACGATTATCAACAAAGAGTAGCTTTCCGATTATAAGTAGAAACAATTTAACCTCTAGCATAGACTCATGATGATAGTCAACCTACAACAAACGTTAAGGTACAAGGAATCATATATAACTACCCAAAACTCATCAACTATGTGTGTCTCACAATATATTACCCATAATCACTCACAAGTATAGCATATTTTTCAAACAAGGGTATCAACAATATTCTTGCTCTCGCTCTCACAAAGAATTCATATGTAGAAACTGATGACCATAGGCTTGCCCTTAGTGTAATACTCCACTAAATGTCAGAATGCTAAGCTTAGGATTAAATAGGTCTTTTGATGGTTGTAATGTAGGCTAAGGGACGTGTAGGATCAGCTATTTTGGCCAGAAATAGTGACTAAGTTCCTAAGCACTTTAATACATCACATTGTATCATTGGCACTTATTCTTTCTTTCAACCTTTTTTCTTTCTTTTATTCTACCACCTTTGTTCTCCTCTTTTGCTTTTCATTTTTAAGCACAACTCACTTTTCAGCTTTCTTTTCCTTTTTCTTTTCACAACATACCTCTTATGATAGCACTTTTTTTATCATAACATATTCAAGCACCATTACAATTTAAAGCATCATACTTACCCAATTTCCTCTTATTTCGTCACATGACTTTTTCAATTTAAAGCACATAGGAATTTGGATCAAATTACAATCTTGAAAGAAATGGATTAGGCTTACATACTAGGTTTTCAAAGAAATAGGCTAAAGGCTCAAAAGGGTTTAACTAGGATGATGTCCATGGGTAGGTAAAACTGAAGGTAAACAAATATAGGTTGCTAAGGAAATGCATAAATCATCTCCGAAATTTACACTCCTTATTTTCGCTTTGCATACATACCAGGCAAGTTCTAGCATCAGCCACAAACATAGAATATACTACTATCTCACACACACAAGGCACATGGTTGACTTTATTGGAAGTAATATAGACTCTCGACCCAACAAGTGAAGGAATTGAACCACACAATATCATATAATGAGTCACAACTAGAGCCTAAACGTCTCAATAGTCACAATTGTAGCACATACTCTTGTTATAATCTCATGCTGCCTATTCGAACAATTTCATGCGAAGCTAAAAAAAATTTTACTACTAAAAAAACTTAAAAAAAATGAAACAACAAAAAAACCAAACATAAGAAAACAAAAAAACAAACATAAGCAAACATAGATGCAAATAGAGAAGTATAGCATGCAATACCGCCACCCTACACTTAAACGGGACACTGCCCTCAGTGGAAAATAAATACGAAGAACCTGGTCAGTTGGACTCTTCCTCAATGTCGGGGGTTATACCCCCTTCGTTGAAATCATCATAAGACTCGTCGTCAGAGTTCTCCTCCTCGTCAGAGTCTGGCAAGCATCGATCATCATCAGTCGACACATCATCGTCTAGAGGTTCCTCAAAGTATACGCCCACTCCACACATCTCTCGTGCATGTATATTCATTGGATAGTCGTGGTCCAGCTTTTGGAGCACTGCAGCAGTTGGAACACGTCCACCACTCATCATTGTAAATCGTTTCATGCCATAAAGATGATGGAAGAAACTATTATCACGAGCATGTCTCTCCGCAGTAGTAAGGTTGACACCATGAGTTGTTTCAGCATCTTTGACCTTGGGGAGGTCAACCTTCTTCATGTTATGTGGGAGTTTGTGATTAGTTGGTTCCTCTTCGATATCCTCCTTCCGCAAGATTGTTGTCAATAGATTACCAAAAGTGAAATGGAACCTTTTGTGGAGTCTGGCCTTCCGTATTGTAGAGCGAATGATTGCCCCAAAGTTGATAGGGACATTTGTCAACAAAGCATAGACCAAACACACTCTATCTCTTGATATTTTGGTGTATTGAGTCCCAGGAATAAGGCATGAGTTGAAAATTCGCAACCAGATTCTTGCTTCCCTATTCAATTGAGCATAGGGGAAGGTGTTGTGTCGTCCGGTGTCTCGGTGTCTGCCCCACCTTGCCATGGATCTACTTCCACAAAGTGTGTGTCGTATTGCTCTATAAGTAGGTCTGCTGTACAGCTGTTTGAATGGTGCTGGGTCGACTGAAGGTAAGCCAAGAAAGGAATTAATCAAATCCGCGTTGGCCTCGAATATTGACTTCGCTGCCTGTTGTTTTCGGCAACCAGTTGGCATAAAATTCTCTTGTCAAATCAAGATTGCATTCTCCCATTTCGCGGAAGATGAAATCTAGATTCAACGCCATGATTTTTGCCAACATACGCGGCTCCTTCTTCGCTAGGGTGTCCTTGTTGATCAAGTCGACATGAACATATTTTCTTTCCTTGTTGTTGCTGTACCATTCTTTGGATTCCTCCTCAAGAACCCATTTTATTCCAAACATTCGGCGGGGTAGTTTCATTGGGGATGATTCTCCTTGGTCCTTGCGACCTCTCTTATTGCCCTTTTGGGAAGTGGTCGCCTTCTCCTTGCCTTGTCTCGCTTTAGGTGCCATTGTACCTGAGACTAGAAATAGTGTTAATGGTAGCACAATCCCAATCGATACAATCTATAAACAAGCAGTAGGGGTACCACCCCACACTTAGTTTCGTTGACACAAATCAATGAAGTGAAAGGGGTCGATTACACAGATTTCGTCGACATACGTTTTAAGGGCTGTATTCCAACAAGAAAATCAATGATGCATCACTACTTGCAGCCATTTCATTACTTTCATGTTAGGTATAACGATACTACTACATAGGGGTTACCTCATGGTATAGTTACTTTCAACAATCACAACCTCCACTGTCGGTAGGCACTATAAGTCTTATCCCGATGAACGGGATAGTCTAACATGGAAGTATCCAAATAAAAATCTAAACCAATGTTCATAACCATAGCAATTTCACAAATAGTATAACAATGCTATTAGAACCAAATTCAAGTCGGAAACAAGTCAAGATTATCCTAACGTATATGTTCACTCATATGGTTTTGTATCAACAATCCAAACACATTAACATCACCAATATTCTTGCAAGATGTAGCAATTCATAATAGACATAGTAACGTAGTACTTAGGAGAAATAGATGAAGAATAAAAGAGTACTTACATAATTGAAGCCTTTGGAGATGTTCTTGTGAATTTAGAAGAGCAAAAAGAAGAAATTTTGAGATGATTTGGAGAGGGTATGCGGCGCCATAGGTCAAGTTTCAATGTGTTTATGTTTCAAGACTAAGTCCCCTTTATATAGGAAAAGAATGGGTTGGGTTTTGACCCATTTACAAATGGTTTTGGAGACAAAAAAGGCCTATATACGGCGCATAGTGCTTTGCATCGGCATGACATATGCGGCACATAGTCGATGGCATTTAGGGACATATGCGGCGCATAGTCTATGGCATTTAGGGACATATGCGCCGCATAGTGTATAGAATTTGAGATACTGAGACCTAATGCTATATCATAGGCGGCGCATAGTGTATCGCATTATGGTACATGTGCGGCGCATAGTGTATAGCACACTAGATTCCGAGACCTTAGGCTATAGGATAGGTTTTGCATTGTTCGTGGCCTAGTTTTATCTAGGCCTAGCCTTCCACGATGCCTATTTTGGCATGAGCAATTCTCAATCCATAACCTTATGCATCACTATTCCTAACTTACCACCTTTACCATACAATACGTCCAAATCGTGATTTGAAACCAATCTCCTCGTTGAATACCTCTTGCACCTATATTTTCCCAAAACTAATAAAAACGATTAGTACGATGGGTTGCCTCCCACCAAGCGCCTTAGTTTTGGTCATGGCATGACTCTTATTTTTGGATTTTCATTTATCAAATGCAAAACAAGTACTAGACAAAACGATAAACGATAAAATGATAAAACGATGGGTTGCCTCCCATATAGCGCCTTATTTATTGTCGTGGCACGACATGGTTACCTCGAGTACTCAGACTTCGTCGAGGTAAATGGTGGATCATTTTTTGAAAGGATTTAGACGACAATGAGGCTTACCTATGGGCATGCGATCTTCTTCGAGATGGCTCATACATTTCTCCAGAGAATCACCAATTATATCATCAATATTCCAGCCCATAGATCTCTTGTATCTCTTCAAAGCAGAGATGAGAGCTTCTACGTGCTGTTCACTTAGATCATCTGCACTCTCCGGAAGTATATTTCTACTTTCCAAGAACACATACCTTAGATAATTGGGGAGCTCTTGCGATTCTTGCATTGGTGGCTCATCAATGGAAGTCTTCGCTGTTGGTGATGGTTGATTCTTGAGAACACAATCCAGTTGTTTAGGATTATACGACTCTATTTCTGCTAGATCACCCATAAGTTCTTCGTTGTCCTCATGCTCAACATTCAGCGGCGCAGCAGTCAGTGGCTCAACAGTAGGCTGTTTCTCTATAGATAATGCTTTCTTATCCTTATGATGAACATCAGCTATAGATAACATATTCATATCGCTGGGCTGCTTCATTGCTTTTCATATATCGAAGCGGACAACTTCATCATTAATTTGAAACAAAAGCTCATTATCTTTCATGTCTTTAAGCACACTTCCAGTTGCAAGGAAAGGACGTCCCAAGATGATGGGAACTTCAGAATCCTCCTTACAATCCAGAATAACAAAGTCTGCAGGAAAGATGAATGAAGAAACATTTACCAACACATCATTCAAGATACCCACAGGTCGTTTTACCGACCTATCAGCCATCACGAGCCTCATATTGGTTGGTGTTCGATCGCCTAACCCCAACTTCTTGTAGATGGATAGCGGCATCAAATTGATGCTAGCACCTAGATCTCACAATGCCTTGGCAAAATCCAACGATCCAATTGTGCAAGAAATAGTGAAAGCTCCAGGATCTGCCTTCTTCTGAACTAGCGACCTTGTAGCGATTGCACTACAATGATGAACATTATCCGCTAACTCATAACTTGCTGCCCGCTTCTTTGTCAACAGGTCCTTCATAAACTTCGCATACCCAGGCATTTTTTCAAGTGCCTCCACTAATGGAAAATTAATGGTCAGCTGCTTTAGCATAGTCATGAATTTGCTGAACTTTGTGTCATCTGCCACCTTTCTCAATCTTTGGGGAAAAGGTGGTGGTGGGTATGGAAGTTTTCTCTCCATGGTTTTCTTCTCCTTTTGCTTTTTTTTTTCCACTTTTTCAGCCTGTACAGTGCTGGATTTGGTGTCCTTGACATCAGGAGTAGTAGCTGCGGCATCTTCTCGTTTTGCGTTGTCATCCATGTCCGCAACTTCGTCAATCACTTGATTGCCTTTTGCTGAAGTTTCCAGCACCTTACCACTTCTGGTAGTTATGTCTATGCATGACCCATCATTCCTTGGGTTTTGCACAGTATCGCTAGGTAAAGTGCCGGCCTTTCTTTGGTTGAGTACTACTAAAAGTTGACTGAATTGTTGCTCTAGTTGTCTAATTGAAGTGGAATGTGAATCTACTAATTGTTTCATGGAGGACAAATCATTAATTACCTCTGTTACTCCCGCGCTCGTTGCTTCCACTCCTTTCAATAATTTAGCCATCATGTCTTCCATACTTCCAGAATTAGATGTGGTGGTGTCATGTCTTCCAAGGGGAACGTACAAACCACTCTTTTCGTTATTTCTCTTCCAACTACCTTGGTCCTTGTTTCTAGATTTATCATAATAGTTCCGACCTTGGTTTCCTTGGGTATTCCCTCGAAAACCCCCCATATTGTTCAAGTAGTTGGCCTCATCTTTTGAATCAGATTCGTCTCTTCCTTTTGACGCAATAGCTTTCACTTTTTCGGTCTTCCCTGATAATAAATGCTTTGTAAGAAGATCCATTTGTGTTTTCATATGCGCCATATCTTGATCACGTTCTTCTTCTCTTCTCCTTTGGTCTGCATTAATGCCTATAGATAAAGTGGGGCTTGCTACCTCAGAATCCCTGGTATGCCAAGCTCTACTTTGTTTCGTCATACGATCTAGCATATTACTTGCTTGACCAAAAGTGAGGTCCATAAAATATCCTCCAGCCGCATTATCCACCACTGGTTTAGTTATTGAATTCAAGGCTCTATATAATATCCCCATGAGGTGAACATTAGTCATATGATGGTTTGGGCATCTCGCTAGCTTTGTCTTGAACCTCTCCCATGTTTCATGAAAAGCTTCAGTGGGAAGCTGACGGAAGTTGCTGATTTCATCTCTCAATTGTGCTCTTTTGGATGACGGAAAGAATCTTTCTAGGAAAGCGTCTCTCAATTGCCTCCAATTTGTAATAGAATCAAAAGTCAGTCCATTCAACAATAGAGTTGCCTCTCCAGACAGATACAATGGAAATAGACGTAATTGAATTGCATTATGACCAACACCAGGATTGTCAAAAGATTTGCATGTAGAAATAAAGTTGATGAGATGCATATTCGAATCATCGCCTGCTAGTCCACCAAATAATCGCTTGAGTTGCAATAACTGAATCATGGTGCTTGTGATGTTGAACTTTGCTCCGGGCGCTAATGGTGGAAGAATAATGGCTCTAGTGGCTCCGGCTCCATCAAGATCATTATCATCATCGTCAAAAGGTGGCTGCATAGGTTGGCGATCATACCTAAACCGAGCTTGTCGACCTCTTCTGTTGGCAGGTGTTGTAATTTCAGCATCATGCCTTGGGTTTAGTAACTCGTCATCACCTAAATCCTCATCGTCAGGATTTGTTGCTCGCCCAGGATTATCAATGTTTTATTGGTGTACTTTGGCGGCGGCAAGAGCAGCTAATCTTGCCTGCTCGTGTTGACCAGCTCTCCTTTCGATTTCTGCTTGTGCTTCCATTCTGCCAATTCGTTGTGGTTCAGGATTGATTGGTAATAACGGTTGAACAGAACTTCGAGTATAGGGCATACAATAAATAAAAACCTGCAGTAAACAAAAACAAAAACTAAAAGTAAAAGTACAAGAATCTTTGACCAAAGGGTCTAGTAATTATCACAAACTTGATTGACACTCGTGTTCCCCGGCAACGGCGTCAATTTTTGATAACGCTCAATCTACAGCTCTCGTAGGAGTGTAAAGCGGTCGTTAGCAAATATAGAACCCAACCTGGGTTGGGTGTTGATCCCACAGGGAATAGCTTGGCCAACAAGTAAACGAAATTACTAGACTCTTAGTGCAAGTCTCGTAAAAAGGGGGAATTGTAATTTGTAACCGAAATAATAAAGTAAAACTGAAAATAGCAAAGTTAAAAGAGAAAGTATTGTTACGTAAGTTGTAAACAATGAGAATTGAAGAGTTGGGGTTATGTCCACCTTCTGAGGTATGCGTCTCTATTGGCTATGAGTGTGTAGAATTCTGACATGCAATTTCTTATAGAGAATTGTATTTGATGGTAAATCCAGGCGTCTTTCGACCTATTCGAGGATTATTTCACTTTAACTCTTTCGAGCTTAAAGCGTGTCTAAGGGTACGAATTCTCCAAGAGATTAGTCCAGTTACGACACTAGCTTTTTCATAGGGCATGGGACCCTACTACCTTGACATTATCTCTTTTCCAGACAAATAACCTTTCTTTCGAACAAGTTAAATGTTAGACTGGAGTATTCTTGCGTTTGCAACCACAAAGAATGTAGATTAAGATGAAGAGAATAATGATATAATCACTATACGTGTCACGAACTCACAAGCTCACAACAATAGATAGTATCTTATTCGGCTTCCATAACCCCAACAGAGAAGTTTAGTTACCCATGAATGCGAAGAAGATCACGATTGACATTGTTATTATACCACAAGATTGATTAATTTCGTTTGGCTTAGGTGGTAGGCGTGAGGCGTGAATTCCTTAGCAAAGTAACGATTCTCTTGTTGCGGAATTTAAGAATAGATGAATAGAAGAAGAAAAATAGAATTAAATGGAAGAATTAGAATTGTTTGTAGTGGAAGAAGAGAGGGATGGAAGAATGTGTAAGAGAGGAATGTATAAAAATCTCAAGCATGATAGGGTATTTATAATACCCATATCCTAATCCTACTAGGTAAATGAAATGCTTAATCAAATCCTACTAGACTAAGGAAATACTTAACCCAATTGTACTAGGTTAATGTATCATTATCCTAATCCTAATAAACTAAGGAAATACTTAACCCAATTGTACAAGGTTAAAGTATCATTATTCTAATCCTAATTAGTTACTGCAAGTCCCCAAAGTCTTCAGAAATGTTGTTTTAGCCCAGGACAGATTTTCCATGCATCACTTTTGGTCCTTTAGGCGTCCAAGCTTCCTCTCCTTCCTTCGTGAGCTTTCTTTGGTGTCAAGTAAGCCATAAAATGCTGAATTCTACATCATTTATACCTGAAACTTTACTAATCATGTTCGTTAGCTCATTTACAGGAAAAAGGACTAAAAGTGCATGAAATGTATAATTTGTTCTCAAAACTAGGCTAAAATATGGGCAAAAAATATTGATATAGGCGCGTAATATCGCCTATCATCATTCTCCATGTAAGAATGTAGTTTTGACATCCAACTGCTCAAGCTCAAGATCACGCATGGCTACAATACTAAGAAAGGCTTGAATGGAACTATTCTTTACAACTGGAGAAAACACATCTATGAAGTCAACACCTGGAATCTAACTGTAACCTGACTATAACCTTTAGCAACTAGTCTTGCTTTGTAACTAGCATCTTCAAATCCCAATGTTCCTTCTTTTTATTTAAATACCCATTTGCAAAGGACAACTTTCTTATATTTAGGAAATATCACCAAATCTTATCTTCCATTCTTATAAAGTGATTCCATGTCCTCCTACATAGCAATCATCCATTGGCTGAAATCAACACGACTAACTGCCCCTGGGTAAGAAGAAGGTTCTTCATCGGAATCAATACCTTCTGATACACTCAATACATAAGCAACCAAAGTAGCTTGGCATACTTCTGAGGAGGTCTAATATCTCTTCTAGGCCTTTCTTTAGTAGTAGAATATTATGGCATCATCGGTGGTGAAGAAGAAATAGTACCACTCTATATCTCCAGGCTAGACTGAGAAGTAGGCACTGGACTCTGCTCCAATTTACAATTCAACGTGGGTAAATGACTTTTGATGAATCATATCACTAAGCTTATCTAGAAGTGAAACACTAGATTCATAGGGACACAACATCCTCGCTAATTATAACCTTTCTGATTTTTGGACACCAAAGCTTATAACCCTTAACACCATTCTTATAACCCATAAATAAGCACTTGACAGATCTAAGTTCCAACTTTCCATTATCAACATGAACATACGCAGGGCATCAAAATATGCTCAAATAAGAATAACTATCTGGAGTACCAGACCATACCTCTTGTGGAGTCTTTTTATCAATCACGACTTAGGAAGAGCGGATAATAAGAAGACAAGTTGTGGAAGCAGCTTCAACCCAAAAAGACTTGGAAAACCAGTATTAGAGAGCATACTACGAACCTTCTCCATTATACTATCAATTCGTCCAGCCACCAAATTCTATTGCAAAGTATGACGAACTATTAAGTCCCTCACAATTCCTTCTGACTTGCACAGATCAATAGGTGTTTTACCTGCTTTCCTGTTTGCTTATCAATGATAATCTTCCACCCCTTGAAACTAGGAAACACAACATTTTTTTCTTCAAAAAGAGCACCCAAAATTTTCTGGAATAATTATCACTAATAGTCAACAAATAATTAGCATCTTCTCTAGCAGGACCCCATAGATCAAAATGAGATCAAAATGAATGTAATCACTTGTGCCCTTAGGTAAGTGGATGCCTTTAGTGAATCTGCCTCTCTTCTGCTTTCCGAATTAGCATTGCTTACAAAACTCCAATTTTGTAATACTCTACCCATCAATAAGTCTTCTCCTGCTTAGTTCAGCCAACCCATTTTCACTGATATGCCCAAGATGTATATGTCTATGTTTTGCAACATCCCTTTTTGATAGAGAAGAGGTAGAAACAACTGCAACACCTGTAATAGTAGAGCCTTGCAGGACATACAAATTTTCATACTCTCTCTATTCCTTTATTACAACAAGATCGGCTTTAGTAACCTTCAGGACTCTACCTTCACCAGTGTATCTATAACCGTTCGAATCAAGGGTACTCAAGTAAATAAAACTTCACTTCATGTCTGGGACATACCGCACATATCCAAGTTTCCTCACAACCTAATCAAACATCTTGATCCTGATTATTCCAATATTAGCTATCTTACAAGGTGTGTTATTTTCTATCAACATAGCACAATATGAAGCATGCAAGCTGAATTAAGAATTCAATCCTCACAGGGTTTGGAGTTACCATCAGAAAATAACAAGAGGCATTCATCACTACCACCATCTTCAACAAAGCTGGCTTCACTGGTTTCCTTTGGTTTTGGAGATTCTCTTTTCTCTCTATTCTATAACTTCCAACACTTGGATTTGATATGACCCTTCTTCTTATAGAAATTACAGATTTTGGTTCTGTTTTTGGATTTTGACCTATTCCTATTATCACCCCTTGAATTCCTCTCACGAGTTCTTCCTTCTCGAACAATGAGACTATCTCCTTGAGTCTCCAACCTATTCGCCAGATGTTTCATATTCACCTTAGTGAATAATGCATCATAGACTTTATCAATCGTCAAGGTATCATGACTATATAAAATTGTATCCCTAAAGGTCGCGTATGATGTAGGTAGCGAATGCAACAAAAACAACTCCAAATCGTCCACATCATACATAACCTCCAGAATCCCTAAATTGGAGAAGATTTATTTAAAGACAAATAGGTGATCTTTCAAAGACGAACCCTTGGACATATGATGGGAATAAAGTTGTTGTTTGAGATATAACTTACTTGTTATGCTCTTTGTCATGCATAAAGATTCTAGTTTCAACCACGACACAGCGGTTCTGGTCTACTTCAAAACACCTATAGAATCTGATTGGATAAATGAAAGTGGATCTGAGATAGAGCCTCCCGATCCTTACATTGTTTGTCCTCGTCCATCCACAATGAAGGCATCTTCTAAAACCCTAATAAAGCATCTTCCAAATTCATCTGCTCAAGCATAGCCTACATCTTAACCTTCCATAATAAAAATCTGGTCTTGCAATCCAACAGCGGAATACCATACTTCATGGTTTCCATCCTCGTGAAAATAATTGAATATGTTATGATACCAGTTTATTATAATTCGGACAGAATAAGAAAACCACGAGTGAAAAGAAAAAATTAAAAATAACACATAAGATTTATGTGGAAACCCTAACAGAAAAAATCACGGGCAGAGGCAGAGGAGATTTCCCTATATTGGAGAAAGAGTACAATGTGGAGAAGACTCAATTTTCTGAATAATCAAAATAGACCCACTAATTGCACTTATATAATACATGTATACAAATAAGTCCTAAGCCCAAAAACATAAAGGTCCATACCTCGGAACTTTCAGGACCGGCTAAATATAATTCGAGTCACAACTATAACAAAAATAGATTTAAGACACAACAAAAATGTAGCGTATACCTATATAAGGATGCTAAAAAGATATCATATGAAAGAAGATGTTTCCTTTTTAACACTTCTCCCCTCGATTGTCTTCTGTTGTTTTGACTTTGACATCCCTCGAAGATCAATTCTGAGAGTGGACTGGGTTAAGTTCTACAGGATGAAGTGCAACATGAACATTCTATTAGGATTTGTGCAAGAACTATTTCTAATATTTGTCAGCATGTAAGATATATATGATCAACATATATAACATAAACTTTTTCCTTAATTAATGTAGAATGTAAGTCCATGAATAGGTGAAAGAAAAATAAAAATCAAATAATGTAAGTATGTTTCAATGCATTTTTAGGGCAGCTCACCTAAAATTGGCCGCAAACTAGCTGAATATTTTTTCGATTTCCAGTATCTTTAGTATCATCAATATCAATCTCATTAAGAAGAAAATGTTTAGACTTGTTATCCTAGAACTTGTTTAGAAATATTCTAATGAGAGGAACATATGAGTTTGCCACTAGGTATTTGACCAAGTAGGGTTGTACAGTTCCTATAAAACTTATCATTAAAATACCTTTTGGGGGGGGGGGGGGGGGGTGAAAATGGTTTTCCACGAAATGGGAAATGAAAACTGCTTTATATTCTATAGTCATAATAAAGTCCAACTAAATTTGTATTTGAGTTGGAAGTTCCTACATTAACGAGTAAAATGGTTACTAACAAACATGACTTCATATTAAAGTTGTCAATCCGAGCTGGGCTAGTCCATCCGAGCTTTGGAATTTGATGAAGGACTAATCCATTAAGATTATGGGCCAGAAAATAGCAAGCCAAACCCATCATTTTGTGGGTTTTGGGCCGCGACGTGTGAGCTGACTTTTAAAAATATTACTATAATTTAAAAATAAGGTGATGGTTGTGGACTATCAAGAGTAAAAGCAAGTAAATATTAAACAGTGATTCTTTAAAAATTTTAGGATTTTGCATTTTGATTATTCACAATATTTAAATTTTAATATTTAAATTTTTGAACTTTGTAATATTATTAAATGATGGTTTAAGTGGACTTCGAGTTAGGGTTCTACTGTAATCTTGATATTTTTGGTAATTTATTTTATTTTTATTTTTAATTACTTGTTATTTGATCCACAAACCAGTCCAATCCACTACTCAAGCCTCATAGACCTGTGGGCTTATACGAACCATGCTAAAAAGTCCTTAAATGGGCTTAAAACCTTTTTGCAGAATCTTATCAAATTACAGGCTGAATTGGACTAGCTTGACAGTAGGTTTAGCCCACGGTAAACCCTAAAACTCATATCCAAAAATACCTAGAGAATCTTTCTATACTAAAACTCACAAAATTTGAAGGAACCCATGGACCTAGTGGTGGAGGAAGACAAGAAGTTGTAAAAGTGAAGAAATAGTTTGAAGAAACATACAAACTAACCCAACAACACATCAAGTACATAGATGAATATGGAAAATCAAGAACAACAATTGCAGAAGATAAAAAATCACTCTCAACATTGAATGAATTCGCTTCCTTTTGATGACAAGCTGAAAAAAGTCAGCATTTCGCACAATCTTAGAAATCTCAAATCCATAAGGTAAATATATATATATTATATAGTAGTTATCTAAATGAAGTCATGGAAAAACACTAGTCTTAAAATTGTTCTTTTACTATTATACGTACAGACTGGTGATCTAGAGGGTCAAGTCCGTGCTCATAGCTTGAAGGAGGGAATGGGAAATGCCTCATTCCTAAATTTCCTTGTTTTTGGCGAAGGATGGATTCTGTTGTAAGTTATGTTTGGTTTTGATTTATCTGTCACTAACATTTGATACTCTTGTATGAATTCATTTTATTTCTATCTAGGAGGATTAAAAGCACGAAACATGACTAATTAATGTAAATCTACGATGCGAGATACCTATTATCCTATTTTATTAATGCTTGCAATCAATTAATGTCATTGCACTAATGGAAAAAAATAAAGACTAATGATTGAATTAAGACTTATATATAGTATCCTAACTTGACTCTACAATCTTGAAAACAAATTAGACTATTTGATGTAAAGCTAGCATGTATCACAAGTGAACTATATCTTGTTAAACTAAAATATGACATATATTTTGCTCCTTTGTTGATCCATTACTTGTCCTCTTTATGAGTGCGATCCCAATAACTCATAGGTATAATATCTTTGATCTAAATGACAATGTTTATGAGATTCAATCCTCAAACCTTGAAGGTTGCTATTAAAATTGCCGGAATGCAGCAAAAGGCCTTAGGGGCAGTGGAGAAAATGGGGAAGAGGAGTGCTAGGGGTGCAATCCTATTACCATCCCATTCTGTCCTAAATTTAATGGAACGGTAATACCATATACAACTAAGGCCAGAACTTGCAGGATAATCCTCATGGCATGAGCTAAGAGGTCGTTGAGTACAGAAGGACCAATCAATTGTGTTACAAGTGTGGCGAAAAGTAAACTCCTTTCCATTAGTATTATTTAAGAAACTGAATTGCATCATTGGTAAAACTGGGTAGATGATAGAGAACAAGTAGGATACGACAGATCCAATACATAAACCTTGAAATAAAAAGAAGTCCAAGAGGTGGTTTGTTTTAGGGACTTAGCTTGTCTTGTCAATTATCATTGGGGACTCTTGATTTCCAGCAAAGCTATGGTCTAACAACCAATGAAGTGTGTGAAAATCTATAGAAACAAGGGTCCAACAATATTTGAAAATCCATATCTTTTGCTCTTTGTTATCGTTTTGGCCTCGAAAAACCCTTACGTTAGCCTAAAATCTTTATTAATTTCAAAAGGGAGAAAGACTAATCAACACAAGAGTGATGACCCTATAGGTTAAAAGGAAAGATTTTTTACAATTATTTGTTATACAACAACAACATACCCGGTGTATTCCTACAAACAAGGGGTCTGGGGACGTTAATCTGTACGTAGTCTATACCACTACCTCAGATGAAGTAGAGCGGTTGTTTACAATAAACCCCCGACTATAACAGTATAACAAACAAAATAATATAAAAGCACACACCAAATGTGGGATACCACATTGCTAGATAATATAGGAAACAAGACAACCAAAAGACCAGTTGTTGAAATAATTAAAAAAGTTTCCAAAGTTTAATTAGACTCTAAATCAACAAAAGCAAAGAAAAGAAGAAGAAAACACTGAATGCATAACCCCAAAAAAAGTAGAATAAACTAAAAGAAAATAACTCATCTATAAATATCTATGTGCACCTTAATACTCTCGTGCTTAAATTCTTCCAAAATTAATTTAGTAAAATTTAGCACAAAAACTGTAAAACGAAATGAGTGTTCAAGTAATGCAACAAAAACAATCAATTCCCTCCAATTCTAGCCTCATTGATCATTTGACCATGGTCCACATTTGATATGTCGTGATCCACCCTTACTGTTGCAGTCATTACTGTAGCAACACCTTAAAAAGGTTACCCAGTACATCGACACAAGAACCCCCACGACCATACTCAAACCACCCAACTCCATCTTTGGTTTCACTAATAGTAATAACAATCATCATTTCCAAGGACTACACATCACTGCATATATTGAATTTGATATATTTGTCATTGCTTTGTCGATATCACAAGTGTCTTCTCAAATCTCTCTCATCTCCCTGATGTGGGGCTTCTCAGCTTGAATTTGAATTTAATCGGTCTCTAATTTGTGTGGGATATAGAGTGTGAAATTAAAATAAATTTATTTAGATATTTTGGAGCCAATTTGGGGTGAGTCACACTAAAAATACATTGACGCATATTGGACAGTTATCGTCCAACATAGAGCAGCCTCTGGACATAAGCAAATTTATAGTAATTTTTCTTTGTATACATACTGAACATACCTCGATCTAACAGTATATGTGCAGATCACATAGGATAGATCATGAGTACCAACTTTCAAGACGTTCATTTGTGGCATAAGTTTGGAATTCTATTTTTCAAAACAGAAATTAAAAGTGTGAGAGAGTATTATACTAATTATTAACTTTAGCTAGTTAAAACTCTCTTTGTTTCTATTTATTAAAAGAAAATATCCCTAAATTTCTTATGTAATTTGGTTAAAGGTAGTTATGAATTAATTATAATAAATAAAGTACTCGCGGCAAAATTCGTTGAATACAACATGAGAACCATATACAAATTAAGTACTCGCAGCAAAATTTATGGACTTACTATTCTACATTAAGGTAAGAGTGTAATTATGTTGACAATTTATAAATATCTTGCCATCGACCAATGATACAAATATATGTTATAATAAACCCTAATAGAATGACAGGTTATTAACTAAGGGGTGGCTAGTGAAGTTGAAAATACTTGCTGATAATCCAAATTGTTGTTTATGCAACTCAAATGTGGAGGAGACTGCACAACATTTATTTGTGGAATGCACCTTGTTCAATACAGTGCGAAATTCCTTTTTGGCTTCAATGGGCATTGTGCTTCTGAGAGGCAATGTGAATCAAGTTTTAGCGCGAATTAGAGGGAAACGTTGGGCATCCATTCACGAATTAGAGGGCTGTTGCTGCTATATGGAGTGAATTGGTTTATCAACTTTGGAGGATGCGTAATTGGAAAATATTTAGAAGACAAACTATACATACTGAGACAGCTATAACTCAGATAAAATAGGAGCTAGATCATTGATTAGAGTTCTCTTCTATGGCAAAGAAATTGGGTAGATGCAAGGAATTAATGCAACGGTTACACATGTAATAGTTTTGGAATGAGGCTTTAGCATCTACCTTGTAGAGGCATGGCTGACTAAAGGGCTCTTAGGATGTACAATTGATGACTTTTTGTATGTCTATGGTAATGATTTACAATGTTACCAAAAAAAGGAATGATATTTGTTCTTGCGCCTCAGTATTTGATCCTAAGTCACTCTCTATATTGCTCTTCAATTATGCTATGAAAAGCAAAATTACAAAAGATAATAAGGGGAAATGTATCAAAGATGATAGACCTATTCTTCCTGATGATATCATTTTCACTATCCTTATAAAGTACATTCTATATCTTTGTTACACTTTAAATGTGTTTCAAAATCATAAAATGATATGATTTCAGAGGTTATATTTACAAAACCTCATTGTGATGATTCCAAAGCGTAATGAAGTGAAAAACTTTTGTTACAAAAAATATTGGCGGATTCAAATTTATACATTTAAACAATTTTAATGAAGTTATCGGAGATAAACATTAATTTCATCTTAAAGAATTCCTAGGTGCTCATTTCTTATGCTCATATAATTGTTTGGTAATATTGAAGAAACCTAAGGCTTACAAGAATTTTGTTTTATGGAATCCATAATCTGGAAAATACTACATTCTTGAGTGTCCATATATGAAGCCTCATGAACACATATTTTCTTGTGCTTATGGTATGTGCTATGATTCTATCACTGTTAAGCCATAAGAACAAGAAAATGTGTATTCTTAAGGTTTCATATATGGACACTCAAGAATATTGTGGTGTCCGGATGGTGGTGGATTCCACAAAACGAACTTCTTATAAGCCTTAGGTTTTTTTTGTACTAGTAAGTCATCATATGAGCACAGAATTTGAGCACCTATGAATTCTTTCAGCGGGAATTGTCGATTATCTATGATAACGTCATTGAGGTTGTTTAAATATAAAAAATCAAACTCGCCCGTATTTTTTTGTAACACTTTTTTTTCACATCCTATCTCTTTCGATCGATCACATTGGGCTTTTGTTATAAATTTCTCTTAGAATCCTAAGAGAAATGTTATAAAATTTGATCAAAATGAAGTTGATTTTCTTTTACATGTACTATGTTTAGGATTCTCATCATTATGTACATTCTCACATGGTTCATCTCGAGGACGTTTAGACCCCCCACTAGACTGTGCATCTCTTGTTTCAAACGGATAAATATTTTCAAAGAATTCAATGCTATTTGATTCAATTACCGTATTTTTATTAATATCCGAATATTTGGATTTATGAACCAAAAACCGACATGCATTACTACTTTTAGCATATCCTATGAACACGCAGTCCATCATCTTACGTCCTATCTTAAACCTTTTAGGCATAGGAACTTGGACCTTCGCTAGACACCCCCACACTTTGAAATATTTCAAGTTAGGTTTTCTTCCATTCCATTTTTTATAAGGAATTGATTGTGTCTTACTATGATGAACTCTATTGAGTATTCGGTTGTCTATAAGGATAGCCTCCCCCCCCCCAAGCTTTGCGGTAAACCTGAACTTATAAGTAAGGCATTCATCATTTCATTTAAAGTTTAGTTTTTTCTTTCCACAGTTCCATTAGATTGAGGTGAATACAGTGTTGTAGTTTGATGGACAATTCCATTCTCTGTACATATTTTGAAGAAGGGAAATTCATATTCTCTGCCCCTATCACTTCTTATATTTTTTTATCTTTTTCTCTAACTGATTTTCAACTTCAGTTTTGTATTGCCTAAATGCATCTATTGCTTCATACTTACTATTTAGCAAGTAAACATAACAATATATAGTGCAATCTTCAATAAAAGTTATGAAATTCCTTTTCCCACCATGTGATGGTGTTGAATACTTAGCATACTTTGAGTCTAGACAAGTTTGACATTTTGATTTATTGCACTTAAAGTTTAGTAAAACTTCTAAGTTAATTCGTTTTTGTAATATTTTTTAATTAATATGGCCTAATCATTCATGAAACAATCGTAAGACTCAAGCAAGTAAAAGGAAATTGAACTTTTATTGATTCAACATCCATTACATTCATTTTTTATAGGCCCTCATTGTGGTAGTCTTTTCTTATATACACTTCTCCTTTACTAAGTATAATTTTTCCGAATGCAAATATATATTTGAATCTATTTTTTTCTTGAAGTGAAATAGAAATCAAGTTCTTCCGTAAGTACGAAACATACAAGACATTGTTAAGTGTCAACACTTTGCCGGAAGTCATCTTCAAGCATATTTTTCATGTTCGTTCTAATTTTACAGTAATGGAGTTTGCCAGTAGATATTTTCTTCTACTTGAGCTGGAGTTAACGTCGAAACTATCTCCTTATTAGCACAAACATGGTGGGTGGCACTAGGATCTATCCACTATTCACGAGGATTTCCCACCAAGTTTCATTCGGAAAGCATAGCACACAGATCATCTGTTTCTTTCTAAGACTCAGCTAGATTTTCTTGTTCTTACTTCTTACTTTTCTTCGGGGCACGGCAATTTGTAGACTTGTGGCCAATATTGCCACAGTTAAAGCACTTTCCCATGAATTTTTTCTTCGGTTGATTGCTTTCATTTCCGTCTTTCTTTTGATTTTTAGAGTTATATTGATCATCTTGTATAATGATTGCTCCATTCATTACAGAATTCCCTCTTGAACTTCATTCCGTAGCCTTATTATCTTTTTCAATGCGTAGTCATGCAATCAGATCTTCGATTGGCATCTCCTTACATTTGTGTTTCAAATATTTATTGAAGTTTTTCCACATAGGTGGTAGCTTCTTTATTATTTCTGCTACTTGAAATGTTTCATTCACAATCAAACCTACAACAAAGGATAAGTAAATACTAATAACATGTCTTAAATTGTTCAACAAAGGTATTTGTTAAAATCATACCATCCGCAAAGAGATCATGGATGAATCTCTTGCAGTTCCTGCACTTGAGAAATAATAGATTTGTTGTCTATCATTTTATACTCCAGAAATCTTGCAGTGAAGAACTTTTTAGTTCCGGCATCCTATGTCTTATACTTCTGTTCTAGCACTCCCCATAGCTCTTTTGTTGTCTTTGTTCCACTATACACATTATAGAGATCATCTTGGAGACCACTAAAGATCTAGTTCCTGCAGAGGAAATCTGAGTGTTTTCAAGCATGTACAATCACAAATCGCTCTTATTCAGAGATTTCTTTGGGCACTTCCGCAGCTTCCTCAAATGTTAACCTTTGAAGGCAAAGAGTAGTGAGGTAGAAGAACATTTTTTTGATACTACCTCTTCAAGTTAATACTCGCAAACTTTTTGAGTTTCTCCACCTTTGCCATTGCCGGTGGAGCATTCCATCAATTTCTTTGTTCATTTTACTAAAATGAGGCAACATTCTTCTCCTCCCTAAAAAACAAAGCCATTTTTATAATTTTGAACAATAAAAACATAGTCATACGAACACTCATTAATTCCCACTTTATTCAGATATGGATATTGTTGGCTGGTTTCCTCCGTTTTTTGGCAGCGATTGTGAATTTATCGATTATTTTTAAAGGAGCCTCATTGGATTTTGTTAGGAACATTAGAGTTTCGGTGTCATTGAGCTTCGGTGATGTTGTGAGCTGGTTATTTCCATTGGATTTTGTAATACCCTGCACTCTTACTATCTCTAATCCGTCCCTAAAATGTAAAATATTACATAAAAAATGAATACCTTTTAGTTCATGTGTTATTTTCAAGATTTGTACTTTCAATTCTGTGGGAAATTGAATAAGCTTTCGATCGATACAAAATTCTCCCAAATCCAACACTCGGTTGAGAAGTTAGAACATTTTTAAGTTGACAGTGTGACACCTGGACTCTCAGCGCATCACGGAGAAGGAAAAAATATCAATCGTCAATTCCAGTAGACCTCCACAATACTAGTGCAACGGGGAGTTGGCCATTTTCTCATATGTCAAAATCCAATAGTCCAATTCAATCTTACCGTGTCGCATTGGTGTCCAAAATGACAAAATATAGGGCACCGCAATGGTGGTGCATCGCGTTTCATGCCCAGTTCCCAATTGTCAATTTCCAGTGAGCCACCGTAATAGTGGCACTTTTCGGTGGTCTCCCAGTTTGAAAAAATATCACATTTTCAGTTTCGTTTAAAATTTTAAAAGGTGTATTATGGTAAATCCTCAAGGCCACAATCCTTCCAAAACACAAGATTTAGCACATTCCAAGGAACTTTATGCTTATTTCATTTACGCTCTCTCAAAACAAAACCTTAGATCATCAAACTCTCCCGATGAATTCCAAATTCCTCCATTATTTCTCTAAGGAAACTCAAGGTTAAGGATTCCCAATACAATAACACTAAGAATTCATCTTCAAAATCACAATAGGAATCAAAGATTCAAGCTTTTCATCTAAGATCATCAATTAAGGTATTTGGGTTCTTTAACAAGGATAATCCTTTCATCCTTGTGCTCAAAATTTATTTTAATTGTAAAGTTACTGAATTTTATGTGATTTCCCATGAAATTGAAGTTAGGGTTTATACCCATCAATGTTATTTACAAGCTTATGATGCTTCAAATGATTTAGAAGTTGAATCACATCATTATGTTCATATTTTCATACATAACGCAGAAATTTCCAGATTTTGAATGAATTTGTCAATCTTTACATTATCAAGCATGAGCAATTTGATGTTTTAACATGATATTTATGCATGGGGTATTATCCCAAGCTTGAATAGTGTAACTGCATGAAAGATGATGCTTTAAACATCTTATGAGCAGATTAATTTCAATTTTCAGAAAAATCTTTATCTTTTGATCATCGATTTATCTATGGAATCCACTTTACAGATTTTAGATTAGTTGTATTTATATATTTACTCAGATAAAAGCATTTTTGGCTTCATAATGAACAGTTATACTAGTTCAAAGTGGATTTCCAATGGAATGAGCATAAAGACTAAAAAGGGAGTAGTATTTAGCACCGAGCGGGAAGTATGGGATTAGCATGTCCTATCTTCCACAGAACTACGAGCCAACGTAGGTATTGATTGAGATTATTCTCATTTCTATATAAATGATGGATTTAACTTGTGATCGATCTGATGGAAAGTAGGTTATACACCCTGGCAAGAGTATGACTCCTCTTCCAAACGTGAGGATTCCTTCTTAGGGGGACAAGAATATTGGACTCCATGAATGCTCACATGTTTTATGTCGGTTAAGAGAACCTCCTTGATAGTAAAAGTAAATAAACAGTTTTGAGAATTTTCCTACTAGTAAAGAAAATCTTTGAAAGAATTCCCTTCAGATAAAGTATTTTTCCATGCAGAATGAGTTTTCAGATTTCACTTAGCCTATATGATTTGAGAATGGGACAGAAATACAAATTTTAGAACTAAGTTTTATAACTCACAAGATTTATATTATATTCTTTACTATTCAAGATTTATGATCTTCAGATTTCAGATTACACAAGCCTATGTGAGTCATTTACATTTAGCATGCATGATTTTATAAAATGTGATGATAATGTTTTACTTATGCATTCACCCCTCATATACTCAGTACATCTTCAAAGTACTGAACTACATATACGTCTATGTGCTACATTGTCTCATAATATAGGTACAAGTAGTGGTATGTACAGTCAGAATTATATAGTTGCAGATTCCAACTAGCAGATGATGAGTCCTCCTACTTCAGCGACTTTAGTTAGATGTTATTTATATGCTTTACTTTCCTACTTCTATGTATTGATTAGTGGTAGTTGGGGTCGCATCCTAGCAATCTATAGTTAGTAGTGTAGAGGCTTCATAGACGTCATTTAGAGTCAGGTATGTAAATTCATTCCGTTTTTTTAGACTTTATCAGAATGTAAAAGTTGTATCAGTATTGTAGTTTCATAGATTTCATCATTTTCAAGTTTCCGCACAGTAAACTCAGTCATTTTATACATATTTATTCAGTTTCTTATGAGTTATACCAGTAGAAAGGTTAGCTTGGGATCACTTGTGGTCCTAAGCATCGTGTGACATCTCGGAACCAGTTTTGGGGCGTTACAGCTTTCTAGCTAGCTTAATCGATTCCGTCATTGTATGTGTTCTTTGACCATTTGGGCTTTCTGCTTACTGCCTTGTATAATATTAGTGCTTTGTAGTAAAGGATGTAAGCTATCTAAGTTGTAGTTGTTTTTGTAGCAATTGTTTTCTTGTATCTTTATAAAGCCCCATGTCTTTGATGTTGAGCCTTTTTTTCTTGTATGGTGTATGGTTCTTAAGTTATTTGCTCTTTTTCAACATCTTTTCACGTCCTAGTGCTTGGAATTGATCGCGATGAACTTTTGTTAATGTAATATTATCAAAAATAATTGTATCCCATGATTTTAAAACGAATTTAAAACATAACAATGATACATCGTATACCTTAATAAAGATGTTGAAAATGATATTATATGAAAAACAAGGTTATCTTTTTTGAGACAACTCTCCATGATTGTGTTTCATTGCTTTGCCTTTTTGAGAAAATACCTTATCACCAAACAAGGATTCCAGAATAAAGTGAATACATATTTCGGAATAAAGTTAATACAATTAATGGTAGGTCTTAACAACCCTCAATTTGATTAGCAAAAACTTAAAATAACTGTGAGACGTGAAGAAAAAAGGCAAACATATCCCACAATACCTAATGCATTCATAAAGTGGAGTTCTATACTCTAGATTTCCCGCTATGTACGATCCAGAGAAGGGCCGAACCACAAGCATATGTTGTAACTTGCCTCACTTTGCATTTGTTTAAGAGTCTATTTCCACGACTTGATCTCAAGAGTCAATTTTGCAGCCTTACCTTGCATTTAATGCAAGAGTATTTCCACGACTTGAACTGAAGAGTCTACTTGTAGCCTTACCTTGCATTTCTTCAAGAGTCTATTTCCACGACATGAACTCGTGGCCTACTGATCACGTGACAAAACTTTACCAATTAGTCCAATGTTTCTCTTTGCATCAAATCGATTCATAAATATAGCAAATCAAGATTAGTTGCAGAAGAGAAAAGTTCATGACCAAGATTTAATGGTGTCAGTCAAGATGGAATGAATTTGCTTCAATCACTTAGCCCCACAAATCCCTTCTGATGATCATGTTGAAAAGACTCGGTCTTTAGCACAATCTTGGAAACCCCATATCAAAAGGTGACTAAATAAATATCAACATTTTTAAATAAATGGTCTAATATTAAGTAACATATGACCTCAAGTCTAGGGAAATATAAGCTATCCAAACGTGTATCTCCAAGAGAATACACATAGTATTTAAGATTTGAATTATAAGTTGCCCAAACAAATGGTTGGTATTTAGGATAATATATATAAATATTGTTGGAGTGCGTTGCGTTTTGCACTCTAATGTGCGTTTCTTTTTTTTTCTTAAACTTACATTACTCCAATCTCTTTATTTCCTTACAAAACAGTAAAATCACTTTTTTAATCATTTTCCTGAGGAAAAACTAGGAATAACAATATTTTTTAAAAAAAACAAATTTATTTAATTTTTAGTGTAGGAGCTTATATGAAATAAATCCTTCCTGCCATTCACTTTTTCATCAATAACTAGGTTAAACTCTCCAACCATAAACAAAGTGGTAATTCATATTGGAGATAATACATAAATATGACTCTAAACTTGATACCAAATTATAACTTTTACCTTAAACTTTGACAGTACACAAATATGACATTTAACTCTTCGAAACTGCACAATATGACCTCCGATCCTACGTGGCAAAACGCATGTTCAACATGCAAAACTGGACGCGACCAGCTTAAAATGTAAGGGCATAGTACATAAATTTGACCTTAAACTTTGTCAGTGCACAAATATAACCTTTAACTATTCAAAACTGCACAAATATGACCTTTAAATGACTTTTCACTGTTATTTTTCATTATTTTTGGCTCAAAGATTGAAATGACATCTAATTACTTTTGTCATTGCGGAAAAAGAGCAATATTGAAGATTTATTAATTAGGTGAGTCAACCTCATACAAAAAAATTGTGCGAGTGTGCATATATATTATAAAGCAGAGCGTGAATTTAAGTTATATAATATAACTAAATATAATGTATTTAAATATTAAATTAAAGATGAAACTATACAAATAAAAAAAAAATTATAGTTTTAATAAAACGTTATTAAGGATAGTAGTACTAGTATGTTAAATTAACGTTATCAAAATTACATTATTAAAATATTATTAAATTAACATTATTAAAATGTTATTAAATTAACGTAGGGGAGGACCTACATGGTTGTCATGGGGGAACCCACTCGGTAAAAAAACTATGTTGTATACATAAGGTAGAAAATCTATATTTATGTACGTATATTAATGTTGAACGACATGAAACAAGGAACTTAGATAGCCCAGTGGTGTTATTCACTCATCTTGGGCACTTACTTCAGCCTATAATATTAATAATAATAATAACAATAATAATAATAAAAATAATAAAAACAACAACGTTTTAACGCAAACAACAAAACTTTGACAGTGCACAAATATGACCTATAATTATTAAAAACTGCAGAAATATGACCTCTCACCAAGGCAGCCATTTTAACGATGTGGAACCGTGTGATTGAATTACCTTTCCACATAGGCGCGAGTGAAACTCACGTATGGGGTTGCAAAATCAGAGGTCATATATCTTCTGGTTTTGAATAGTTAAAGGTCCTATTTTTACACTATCAAAGTTTAAGGTCAAAGTTTTAATTTGGGGTAAAGTTTAGGGTCATATTTATGTATTATCTCTTCATATTTTGAAGATAAATTACAAAACGAGTAAATGTGAATGGATGAAAATAAAAAAAAATTGCAAGATCGACTGAAGAAGGAGAAATTGAAAGGAAAAAATTTGGGATGATATGTTTCTTGCCCTGCTCTCCATATTTTTATTTTTGTTTTTGTGTAACAACTTTTACCTATTTTCTCTCCTCTTTTCTTTCATATGAAGAAACTTATCAGTTTTCCTCACTATAACAATAGTAATAAACTAGAAAAAAAGATTCATATATATGTCTAAACATCAAACAGTTCAAATTCTTTTGTATTGGATAAGCATATTACATTTAAGTTTGAATCAAAACGTTACTGCAGACACTAGGAATTTTGAATTTGTCTGTTGTGTCCTTGTTATTATCTCTTATGATAGATATCAAGCTATTGAATTGACATTTCATCTTTGTTTGAACCAACTGAAGCTCAAAAGTTTGTCCATTCCTTTCTGTTTCAAGAAATTGTAGGTGATGAATGTTTAGATAATGTAAGTTTTTGCATATTGAATGGTTTGAAAGCATCTTTTCCTTTTGAGTATTTCAACCCATTACATTCTTTCCACTTAAAATGGAAAATGGAATCGCAAGATAGTCCAAAGATTTGCTTAAAGCTGGAAATAGTTACTCTTCTTGCATTGCGAGACTAATATAGGAGTAGAAGAATTCTAGTCTCTGATATGATATTCTTATAATATTCTAGGTTTGATTACTTTGTGCATGAATATCTTTCAAATCAATTCTACCTAGCGACAAGAAAATTGTTTTGGAAAATACACGGCTACCTGTTCCACTAATGTGTAATACTGATAGAAGTAGGAATTTAACTAGTTAGAAGCATATTGCTGAGTCAGCTGTATAAGTTGTTAGAGGTTGTTAGACAATGATTAGTGAGTGGCAATGAGCTGGCAAATAGATTGTTCTAGAAGAAACGTAGTTACTAGATATTTTGTTGCCTATATAAGGTACAACAATCTGATTGTAACAAACAAGTTTTTGAAGAGGTTATAATTTTGATTCTTCCCCTCTTCTTAGCTCCATCAATGGAGTATTAGCAAGGTATTTTCACATGGTATCAAAGCCACTATCTCCACACTAAGTGTGTGTTTTAGATTGCATTTTACTTTGTTTTCTGTGTTTTTTGAATCTCTACCTTCAACTCCTTTTTCACAATTTTAATCTATATCACATCTGCATTCTATCAATCATGGCGCCTAAAATTGATCAAAGTGATAGACTTTTCATTGGTGCATCTGCGAGCTCCAGTGTTGTACTTGTTTCAATCAAGTTAACTGGTTTAGAAAATTATAGTTTATGGAGTTGATCGATGCGTACTGCTCTCTTAGGGAAGAGTAAGTTTGGATTTGTCACTGGTGAGTACATCAAGGAATCATATAGAGAGGAACTTCATGAGTAGTTGGAAATTTGTAATGCGATTGTGCTTTCCTGGATAATTAACACTATGAGTGAGAGTCTGTTATCTGGCATTGTTTATGCCATATATGCTTGTGCAATTTGGGCGGATTTCAAGGAGAGGTATGGCAAAGTGAATCGTATGCATAAAATCTGTTGCATCGCGTAATTAATATTCATTCTCAAGGTACAGGTTCAATCTCAGCCTATTATACCAAATTGAAGAGTTTATAGAGTGAGTATGATGTACTAGTGCAAAATCCAAGTTGTGATTGACCTACATCTAGAGAATACTCAAATAATATGTGTCAACTTAGACTTTTATAGTTTTTAAGTGGACTGAACGAGTCCGATGACCAAGCTAGAACATAGATATTGCTCAAAGGAGTGACTCCTACTCTCAATTAAGATTATGCTATGCTCATAGAGGATGAAATACAACATTCGGCATGTATGATGACTTTGAATGATAGATGATAACCACTTGCTATTCAAGTGAATCGAAATAAAGGTTTTGGGCAAAGCAACTCTAAGTATAGAGGCAGAAAGTGTGATTATTGCCATCTATTGGGTCATATCAAGGAAACTTGCTATAAGTTGGTAGGGTATCCAAATCACTGGAAGAAAATGAAGAAACTAGGCTACAACTCTAATTTCAGATCACAGTGCACTAGCAGTAACAACCTATCAAGAAACAATGGTGGTAACAACTTTGTAAGCACTGGTCACAGGTCTATTTCTCAGGCTTCAACAGTGGTAGCTAGACAAGTTGATGCTGATAGCACTAGTCATGAAGTGACTCACACACCAAAGGATAAGCCTCATACATTCACCGAGGAAGAATACACTCAGACTATGACTATGTTGAACAATGACACAACAGATATAAAACTAGTCAATACAACAGGTATTACTACTTGTTTCTTGTTCAAAGTATGTTCTGATAGTTGGATTGTATAATCACGTGCTACACATCATGTGTCTGCACCTAGACACTTGTTCAAAAGAGTTACCAGATTAGACTCCAAGCATGTTCATAAGTTGTACCTTCCAACAGGTGATGAAGTAACAATCTCACACATGGGAGAAGCACAAATTTTTGTAGATGATGTGATCAAAGATGTTCTACATGTTCCATACTTCAAACTCAATTTATTGTCCGTTGCCAAGATACCCAAGGAAATTTCTTATTTTGTTTATTTTTATCCCGATATTTGTATCTTTCAGGACCTCTTCTATGGCAAGATGAAGGGGATTGGTAGACAAGAGGGTGGACTATATATAAATTGCAGAAGTCTCCACTTCCAGTTGCGTCTTATTGCACCATATACTTGGACACCTTTCTGCTCAAGTTCTCAAGTGTTTAGACATTATGAAGAATCCTAGTGATGCAGACATATTGAATAAATGTTCTATGTGTCCACTAGCTAATCAGAAAAGATTGCCATTCCCTTTAAGTACTACTAGATGATCTACATGTTTTGAACTTGTACAAATAGATTTGTGGGATCCATATAAAACTTATACTCTTGACTATGGTAGATGACCATAGTAGATACACTTGGGTACACTTGTTGTAGTTAAAGTCTAAGGTCATAGTAGTCATTAAGACATTTGTTTGCATGATTAAAACTCAATTTGGCATAATGGTAAAAACCGTTAGATCTAATAATGGCACTGAAATGGCACTGAATTTATCAACTCTCAATGTAAGACATTTTTACAGTCCCTGGGCATAATACATTAGACCAGCTGTCCTCACACTCCTCACCATAATAGAGTTGTGGAAAGAAAGCATGGACACATATTAAACATAGCTAGAGCCCTCAAATTTCAGTCTCACAAGCCCATTAATTATTGAGGAGTATGTGTAAAGGTTGCAGTATATCTAATGAATATGTTACCATCTTCTATTCTAAGTTGTAAGAGCCCATTTCAGTTGATGTTTTCCAAGGATCCCAAGTTGTCACATCTCAGGGTATTTGGATACTTGTGCTATGTCACTATCCTTCCAAGAGGTGATAAATTCACAGAAAGGGCTAAACCTGCAGTCTTAGTGGGATATTCAGAATCTTAGAAGGGGTATTTACTGCTGGATATCACCTCAAAGAAAATTTTAGTCAGTAGAGATGTTGTGTTTCATGAAGATACATTTCCTATTGCTTCCTCACCAGCACAAAATACATAAGATTCCTCATCTGGAGAAAATATTACTGAATTTTTGATTCCTATAGATTAACAAATAATTCATGAAACAAATACTGAGAGTGTTACTGAAGGAGCTCCAACTGAGGAGGATGGAATTTCTGATGCTAAAGTTCGTGGTGCAGCTTCACCTGGCACCACTCATGAAGAAACATGCAAAGATAATTATTCCCTGCCTCAACCCTTTTCCAGTACACCTACGCGAACAAGCAAACCACTAGTGTGGATGCATGATTATGTTGATACTTCTCAAAATCAGAGATGCAAACATCCATTAGCCAATAACTTGTCTTATAAAAATCTTTCCTACTTATCAGTGTTATTTATCCAAATTCACCTCTTTAACTAAGTCTCAGCTCAATAAAAAGGCTGTAATAGATAAAAGATGTGTGGAAGCTATAAAATCAGAGGTTCAAACCTTAGAAGCTAACAACACATGGGTCATTGTTGATCTACCTAAAGGGAATAATATTCTTGGTCCAAAATAGATATACAATATCAAATATCTTGCAAATGATGAAGTAGAGAGGTTCAAAGAAAGGTTAGTGGCCAAAGGATATAGCCAACAATAAGGGTTGGGATATCATGAAACCTTCTCACCAGTATCTAAGATGGTTACAGTCAGATGTGTGATTGCACTAGCTACATCTAAAGGTTGGAATCTTCATCAAATGCATGTGCATAATGCATTCCTCCAAGAGGATTTTGAGGAGGAAGTTTACATGGAAATGCTAGAAGGATTTAGAAGAAAGGGGGAGCACAAGGTGTGTAAGTTGATCAAATCCTTGTATGGTCTTAAGCAAGCCTCCAGACAGTGGAATTTTATGCATACTCATGCGTTACTTGATGCTGGTTTTACCCAAAGTGCAGATGATTATTCCTTATTCACCCTACATCAAGGTAATGATACTGTTTTAGTTCTTGTTTATGTTGATCATTTACTAATCACTAGAAGTATTGCCTCCTTGATCAATGCTACCAAAATCAAGTTGAATCAGTAGTTTAAATTGGAAGACTTGGGGGATCTCAAGTATTTTTTAAGTATTGAAGTCTTAAGATCAAAATCAGTGATCATTCTAAACCAAAGGAAGTATATTCTAGAGTTGATTGCTGAAATTGGTCTTAGTGGTTCTAAGCCTGCTAGTATCCCTTAAAGTCTAATGTCAGGCTCACCTCTATTGAGTATGATCATGCAACAGGTGCACAAGGTGATGAACTGTTGTCTGATATTTCCTCTTAACAAAGACTTATTAGGAATCTTATCTATGCCACTATTACAAGGCCAGACATTAAATTTGCTACCCAGACTCTCAGCCAATTCATGCAACATCCCAAGAAGTCTCACTGGGAAGCAGCGACTAGGGTAGTCAGGTACCTAAAAACTTTTGTTGGCCAAGGTGTCTGGTTAAAGGCTAAACCTGATAATACTTTGACTTGCTGGTGTGACTCTGATTGGTCTACCTATCCAAACACCAAAAGATCAGTTACTGGTTATGCTATCACTTTGGTGAATCACTCATATCATGGAAGTCCAAGAAGAAAGACACTGTTTCTAGGAGTTCTGCTGAACTCACTCGGCTGGTTGGATTTTTCAGGAACTTAAGGTCCCTATCAACCTCCCCATTTTAGTTTATAGTGATAGTAATTTAACAATTCAACTGGCCAACAACCCTGTGTTCCATGAGAGAACCAAAAACATTGAGATTGACTGTCATTTTATTTGGAACAAAATCAAGGATGGATTGATTAAGGCCTTAGATGTTCACTCTACAGATCAACTTGCTGATCTGCTTGCCAAGTACCTAAGTCTTGCTCAACATGACCACTTACTTAGAAAGCTTGGTTTGCTGAATGTTCTGCACCCTGCAACTTAAAGGGGATTGTTTTGGAATTTACACGACGACCTGTTCCACTGATGTGTAATACTGATAGGAGTAGGCATTCGACTAGCTAGGAGCATAAATCTGAGTCAGTTGTATAAGTTGTTAGAGGTTGTTAGACAATGATTAGTGAGTGGCAATGAGCTGTCAAATAGAGTGTTCTAGAAGAAATGTAGTTATTAGATATTTCGTTGCCTATATAAGGCACAACAATCTGATTGTAACAAAAAAGTTTTTAAAGCAGTTATAATTTTGATTCTTCTCCTCTTTTTATCTCCATCAATGGAGTCTTAGCAAGTATTTTCACAAAAATACTACACTGGTATGAAGGATGGATCTTTGGAGCCAGGTTATGAAGGCATCAGACGAAAGCTCTTTGGTCTAGAAGAGGGTCCTACTGATTTTGTTGTTCAGTTAACACATAGAATTTATTCTATGTTTCAACCTGAATGGTCCCTTAAGTTCCATAGTAGATCTATTTCATTGTTGTATTATGCTACCCTGATCACATGTAATTAACTGATCATTAATTACTACAAGAGTAACGGTTCATGTGTTTCCCTGTGAGCAAGTTATAGAAAGTACTCTCATCGGATCTTTCTCCAAACTTTGACAAGTATTGTTGGAATCAGTTTTCAGTTGTAGTTCTGTCTGCTAAATCTGACAGTCCCTCAAATGTGTGTTTTGCAGGTAGAGGAAAGTCATGGAATATCTAGTTTAGTTAACTAGTTTGGGATTGAATAACTAGGCCTAACATTCAGCATGGCTATTACAGAACATATTGCTACTAAACTACTGAAATAATATGATATTCTTCTGCTCGCGTTGAATTGATATTAAATCTTACAAGAAGTTTCGGATGTTTAAGTTGGAGCTCTTTATTCATAGAAATGTATTATATATACTGTACTTTCATGTATTATATATATTGTACTTCCAAGTGACTTCAAGAGTAAGTTTCACGTGCATTTGCATTTGTACACAAAAATTTCTAGAAGAAAAAGCATATGATTATGAAGTTACCATTTTTCATTTATGATTGTGGATTTTTGGTACTTAAATCAGCTGTATCTGTCAATAAGATTTGCTTAATTGTGGTAGCTAGTTGTTTTTTGTTTGGAGATCTCTCTCTAAATATAAAATCATTATTATTGTTATTCCTATTTTGTCCTCATTAAAAAATTGTTATAAGAGTGGTTTTACTGTTTTGTAAGGAAATAAAGAGATTAGGGTGCAAATTATAACAAAAAAAAATAGGATAGGGTTTAAGTTAAAAAAGAGAGCACACATTAAGGAGAAAACTGAAATTAACTCAATTTTGTTGTACCCTACTCTATTAAAGATAGCTTCACCATCTTCCTTGGGGCAAAAATGCTTATAATTTTTGAGAAAACGCTTGCAATTAAATTATCATTAACCATTTCCAATTAACTTGTTTCATGATCCATATGTCCAATTTTTTAAAATGACTGTCACCTCCATATGCACTAATGCTACCTATTAGTGTAGACAAATGAAAGAAGTGTGCATCTGTAACAATCAAAATTAGTATCAGAAATTCCTTCAATTCGTCCGACTTCACATCAAGTTTATGATTGTAGAATTTTACGTACATAATGATCAAGTTTTTTATGCAGAGACCAATATACATAACCTTCAACGCTAATTCCCTGACTTCAAACACGTGAACTTGATTTAGGCAGTAGTTCGCAGACAAGGAGATCTTGTTGTGATACCAGGGGGTTGGTTTTAGTTTCATATTTGTCCAAGAACCCCTACTCATAGAGTACACAACATAAAACAAGTTATAGGTCAATACACAATTTTGTTAGCATCGTCGGAAGAATCATAACATAACGCACAAGCAAGACGAAATGTGTACTCATGAGGTTTCATGTATGGGATCTCAAGAATGTGTTTTTGTCTAGATGATGCATTCAACCGAACAAATTTCTTATAAGCCTTAGGTTTCTTCAATAGTGCCAAACCATTATTTGAGCTTAAAAAATGTGTTCTTTGGAATCCTGGCAGAGGAAATTGTTGTTTTTCTCTAATAATTCTAATAAGATTGTCCACATATGTAAATTCGAACTCACAAGTGCATCTCAGTAACAAGAGTTTTTACATCCTAGAGCTTTTGATTGATCATAATGAACTTTCGTGAATGTAATGTTGGAAATTACAGCGTTGCACGATTTAAAAATTGTTACGATCAAAATAATTAGGTGTCCTGCGGAAGCTAGCAAAGCAAACCTCAAAATACGCCACATAAGAAGATAAATGAGAAATACACCAAAATAGACACAAAAATTTAAGGTGGTTTGGTCAATCGACCTACATCCATAAAGGGAAATGAGCAATCCACTATATAAAAGAGAGCATAAACTGTCAAGAGAGACAACCTCACAAAATTCTATCAGAATAGAAAATAGTTTCACACAAGTGATCCCACAACACTTTTGTCTCACAAAGTCTCCCCCAAACGAAACTCTCAAACCCCTAGGACTATATTATGGATGCTGCAAAACTAGAAGAAAGGGAGCCTCTATTTATAGAGTCTATCACCTTTTCCTACAAGAATAAAGATTAGCCAAATATGAAGAATATGTTTTACTTTTCCTAAAATGTAAACCCAATTATGGTAAGAAAGTCAGGACAAACACCAACAATTTTCTCCCTTTGCTTGAATTTCTAATAAAATAAATTTACTCCACCTTCTTCATGTAGTATTCAACAAGTTCAATCTCCATCTCCAAAATCTCCTTCTTTAAATCTTGCCTCTACACAGAGTAACAATGATAAAATTTCTCAAACAAAAATCTTCATTATCATCGAATAGGTTGTAACTAGAACTGAATCTGCCAAGATGACCCCCCGATTTTAATCTTACTCTGATACCACTTGTTAGGATCAAAATAATTAGGTGTGATGCAAAAGCTAGCAAAGCAAACCTGGAAAAACACCACATAAGAAGATAAATGAGAACGACACCAAGAGAGAAATAAGAACTTAACGTGGTTCGGTCAATCGACCTTACATCCACAAAAGAATATGAGCAATTCATTAAAAAAAAAAGAGCACAAAATGTCAAGAGAGACAATCTCACAAAATTCACTCAGAATAGAAAACAGGTTCACACAAGTGATCCTGGAATACTTGTATCTCACAAACTCTCCCCCCAAACAAAACTCTAAAACCCCTAGGACTACATTGTGGAGAATACAAAACTATAAGAAATGAGCTTTTATTTATAAACTCTATAACCTTTTCCTACCAGAATAAGGATTAACCAAATATGGACAATATATTTTTCTTTTCCTATAAGGAAAACACAATTATGGTACCTAAAGGAAAACCCAATTATGGTAAGAAAGTTAAGACAAACACTAACAATTAGTTTGTTGTGATTCAGAAAGAGTAAGAACAACACAGAAGATTTCTGTAGAAACCCTTACAAAAAAAACCACTACTAGAGGCAGAGGAGATTTCACTGTAATAGAGAAAGAGTACAATATGGAGAAGACTGAATTTTCTGAATAATAAAAATATATCCACTAATAGGACTCATATAATACGTGCATATAAATAAGTCTTAGGCCCAAAAAATAAAGGTCCATACCTTGGGACTTTCAGGGCCAGCTCAACATAATTTTGGTCACAACTCGAACAATCTCCACCTTAACATCAATTCTAATTCAGAACTCAAATCCATTCCAAGACAAAATCTCCACCACATCCATAAAAGCCCCTAAGGGCACATCTCAACAGCTAACACCAACCAAGTCCAAGCAATGATCAAACTTGGCACTTAATAGTACGTTGGTCATCATATCAGCAGGATTATCACGGGTACTAACCCTGCTTACCATAATATCACCATGAGCAATAATTTCATGTATAAAATGATTTCGAACATTGATGTGCTTGGTCCTCTCATGAAATATCTGATCTTTCGTAAGGAAGATAGCACTCTAACTGTCGTAAAAGACCGTAATAATCTATAAGTCCTTGCTAACTTTACTAAACAGACCCTTCAACCAAATAGCTTCCTTGAAAGACTTGGTAATACCCATGTACTCTTCCTTAGTAGTTGATAAAGAAACTGTAGACTATAATGTAGTTTTATTACTAATGGCACAACCACCAATGGTGAAAACATAGTTTGCAAGGGATCTTCTTTTATCATGATCTCCTTCAAAATCAGAATCAATATACCTAATTACTCCATCTCTGTTTCTCCCAAACTACAAACAAATATCAGCAGATCTATACAAGTATCTAAAAATCCACTGAACTATTTTCCAATGTTATTTGCTAGGATTTTCAATATATCTACTAACTGCACTGACAACATAAGATAAATCTGGTTGTGAACACACTATCGGATACATAAGAGACCCGATGGTACTAGAGTATGGAACTCAAGACATATAGCCACGCTCATCATCCATTTTTAAAGATAAAGTGGTCGAGAGTTTGAAGTGAGATGCCAATGGAGTACTTATCGGTTTGGCATTATGCATATTGAACCTGCGAAGCACTTTCTCAATATACCTTTTCTGATTCAAGTATAACTTACACTTTTCTCTATCCCACATAATTTCCATGCCAAGGATCTTTTTTGCTTCTCCTAGATCCTTCATCTCAAACTCCTTACTGAGCTGGGATTTGACTTTTATTATCTCTCTCATATCCTTTACTACAATCAACATATCCTTAACATATAAAAGAAGTGTAAAACTACGTGAAAATCGTACGTGTATTAGCTTCTAGTAGCATTCGTATAGAGTAAAACTCAAAAATTTCTCAAAGTTTCAAATGGACTTAGTCTCTTTTTTAGCTCCCAATCTTTGATGAATTATTTCGCGATCTTTCCAAACTCCGTTTCTTTATTTTCTTGTTGATAAGAAATGGGGCAAGTCAATAGTACATCTTGGTGCATTTTAGGGGCATAACAAACTGGTTTGAAATTCCTTTGAAATGCTCCAGCATTCTGGGCGCATTTCAGACCATAATTTCAAGGTAAATTTCAAATGTCATAATATTTTGTTTATAATGAACTGGGAGAGCTTCTCTATATAAAATGAAAGTTGTTTGAGTCTTCTTGCCAATGAAACTAATTTCATTCAAATCCAACTTTAGAATAAAAAGTTATATAAAATTTACTTCAGCACATCAGCCTATTAACTGAGGGACTGTTGTGACTTTCTTTATTTCCTTAGGGGTATTTAGTATTTTCCCCCCACCATTATTCATTCAAGAACATTTGATTAAGCCCTGTAACACTTCGTAAAGTTCTCTCCTAGTGTGAAACTTAGAGCGTTTTTGGCAAAGCATAAATTTGGTCCTAAAAGATTGAGAGATGTCTTTCCAAATGTGAAATATTTTTAACCATGTAGAATTTCCCTAATATCAACTTTTTTTCATGTAGAGCATTGAATAATCTTTCTATCAATACTAAATTTTTCTAAATCCGATACTCTGGTGAAGAGTTAGAGCCATTTTTGTGAGACAGTGTGCCACCTGGCAGTTTAGCGCATCCGGAGCTAGCCAAAATGGCAATTGTCAAATTCCAGTAAGCCTTTGCAATTCCACCATGTTGAGGTGTAGTTAAACTTTCCAACCAAGGTGGGAAAGCGATTTCCCCTGCGTCGCACTGTCATGCAATTTCGCAATTGTCCAATTTCCAATTGGCAGATGCGATTATGGCGCATTGCGCCAGTATGAAAAATTGGGATTTATTTTCCAATTTTGGATTTCCATTCCAAGGGATTTCGGGTCTTTTCCCACTCTTTCTCAGCTTGATTTCCCATTTTCAACATCAAACTAGGGTTTTACAAAAACAAAAAGACTTAGTTCTTATTCAAGAAAGATCAAGAGAATCCAGAAAAATCAAGAATCACTCCAAGGGCTTTTAAGAAAGAAGTTTCCCCAAGGTATACAGATGTTGATTATTGGGTCTCTTTCACCCAAGAAGCTCAAGTACCCTTTTCTAAACCTCTATGATTTTATGTTTATGAGTTGTTAACAATTCATGTGAGTTGAAATTGATGTTCCTGCTATGATTTACTTGTGATTCATGTTTTTCTATAATATTATCAAGCTTTGACCTTAGTATTTGATACCCATTTGATGATTATGATAAATCCCCCTCAAATTGCCTATTAAATGATGTGTTCATTTCAATTAAGTGTAGAATTGGTTGAATAAGCAAAACATGCTCCACATTTGTTTGATAAAATGCTTATGTAAAGGAATTAGGGCCATTAGAGCATGTTGATTAGGAACCCCCTAATTATGTACGAGTAATTGCATGCCTATTATTAGATGAAATACCTTAATGAATGAATTGTACCATGATAGCATGTAATCCCTAATTAGGTGTAAACTCATGTATGCCTAGTGGTTGTCAAAATGGCTTAGTGAATGAATTATGGCATAATAACATAAAATTCCCAATTAGGCGCAACCCATGTATGCCTAGTATTTGTTGAAAGGCCTTAGTGAACAAGTTGAGACATAATAGTAAGAAATTCCACAATTACGTGCTCTTTGATACACGTTAAACCTTTAATACATGCCAAGTGCTCGATGAGTAAATTGTCCCATGATAGTATGAAGTTTCCCCAATAATGCATTATCCATTATATGCCAAGACTAACCTACGTGCGAAGTACTTGATGTAAGACCTTATTGAATGGAGTGTAATCTAATAGTATGCTTCTCCTACGCTATTATATGTCTATTATCCCTAAATGCATGAAGTGATTCCTTAGTGATTATGATGGTGAATATATGTTATGATCCCTAAATGCATGGAGTGATACCTTGGTTATTTTGATGGTGAATATATGTTATGATCTCTGAATGTTTGGAGTGATGCCTTAGTGATTGTGATGGTGAATATATGTTATGATACCTAAATGCCTGAAGTGATGCTTTAGTGATTGTTATGGTAAATATATGTTAATATTCCTAAATACTTGAAGTGATGCCTTAGTGATTGTGATGAAGAATATATGGTTATGATTCCTAAATGCTTGATAGATGCTTTAGTGATTTTGATGATGAATTAATGACCGTAGTTATTACTAGTCAAGAAGGGTTATGTTTTACTTCTATGTTATTTAGTCCTAGGGGTATTTATACTCGACAATTTAGTTGCTGTATAGAGCCTTATTAGTTTTCATGATAATTCCAGTCGAACCATGATTCTTAAAACTCAGTGAATTATAGTACCCTCTATCCTTAGACAGATACATAACATAAAAAATCTCTAAAATCTCAGTAATCTCTGTATCGCTAGTAATCTAACCTTAGTGTTGTTCTCAGCTTAGATCTTTTAGTATTCAAATGTTCAGTTCTGGCCTCGGTAGTGACCAAGTAATCTATTAAACTCTGTATCATCAGTCCAATACCGTGATTCAGTAGTATTCCGTCATATATGAAACCATGTGAATTCAACTTAATTCAAATAGGTTATTTGAGAAATAGGATCAGTACTAGGTTTAGACCAGTTTGTATCCAGTTAAAAAATTAGTTCAGAGTCTTTCAGTTGGGAGTAGGAGATATCATCGAGCGAGGGAAAGGATGGAAGCTCCCCATCAGAGAGGCCGAATCGTTAGGATTAATTCCCGACTCCAGAACTGCGTAGCCAGTGCAGGATGCAGGCATCCTCGTCAGTAGAGGCTGTCACCGATAGAGAGATTTGACTATTATATTGCCTTAGGCTGACTTTCTGTGAGGCTCACCCATTAGAGAGGCTTGACCAGAGAGGTCTTTACTCGTGGCATAGTATTGACACCCTTCCAATTGGGGTTACAGGTTGGACCCCACCTATGGGAAGTCGGGGCATATTGGTTAAGTAACTACTTCCCACATTTGTAGTTTCAATATCAATCTTTAGAAATTTAGACTATGTGGTACAGTCATCTATCACAGTAAGGAACTCAAATAGTTCCATTGATTCATGGACTATTCCGTCAGATAGGCTTGGTCTCATGTACAGATACTTGTTATATACCTAGAGATCTCCCATTAGATAGTATTGATCTCAGTCTCATATTCGTTGAGTATACTTGTTATCATATCTAGAGATCTCCCATCAGATTGTCTTGATCTTAGTCTTAGATTCAGGTGAGTATTCTTGTTATAATATCTAGAGATCTCCCATCAGATAGGCTTGATCTCAGTAACAAATTCAGTTGAGTATTCTTGTTATCATATCTAAAGATCTCCCGTCATATAGGCTTGTTCTCATTCTTCGATTCAGTTGAGTATTCTTTGAATCATATCTAGAGATCTCCCGTTAGATAGGCTTCATCTCCATCTCAGATTCTATTGAGTATTCTTGTTGTCATATTCAGATATGATAATTTTCTTCTCATTGATAGTAGGTTATGTAATTATTAATTAGAGAGGGTGATTTCCAATCTAGTCAGTCGAGAGAGTGAGCTCAGAATCTAGTCATTGATGTGAGTATATTCAGTTAATCAGTTATCAGTATCAGATGATTCAGTGATTCAGTATCTCGGTGTTATTAGTGAGTTAAGATGAATATAAAGTGTTATTCGACTTTAAGTATTTAGAGTTGTGAGTATTGTGATTATGGTTTGTGCATTCATGTATGTGTTCTCGTTCGGTACTCTCATGATTATTCAGTTAAGTAATTGTTTATACGCGAACCCTTGCATTTAGCCTTACCTCATCTGCATACTCGTACATTTCCATACTGACTTATTTTACACTATGGTGTGTTATTTGACACCATAGGTTCAGAGGCACGAGATCCAGAGCTCCCTCAGCAGTTATGTCCCGATCAGCAGTAGTAGACATAGAAGTAAGTCCTCTTCATTTGAGGATGATCCTTGGTATACTATTATTGTATCATATTTTTTTTTATTTTTAGTTGATGGACTTAGTTGGAGACATGTTCTATCAACTCCAAAGTTCAGTTAGTTAGAGTTTTTTTGGATAGATATATCAGTATCCAGTTTTACATTTGAGTATTTATAGATGTGTTGAACCTTATGGATTGTTTCTTCTTCTTTCCGCTTTTATTTCCAGATATTGTGCAGTGTTCAGGTACGGATATCAAAAAAAAGGTTAGCTTGTGGTCCTTCGGGGTCATAATCACTGTGTAATGACTAAGGCGTAGTCACGGGTCATTACGAGCCCCCAATAGACCAAAATATGGTCATTTTCTCCAACTCCCTCAAGAAGTAAAAACTTAGCTCTCAACCAAAGAATCAAGATCCCTCAAGATTCTACCGTGGGTTTTAGAAATTGATTAATGATTCAGAAACCCCAAACCGTAGGCTTTAAGAAACATCTATCAAATTCTAAATTTGAGGTACGTGGGGTTTATCCTAAAAACTATATGGGCTTGTAAACAATAGATCATTATATAAAGATTGTCAAGCATGAATTTTAAAGGGGGTTTTGGAATCTATTTTCAATTATGCATTATAAATGTTTTTATCATAATGTTGATTTGGCCTTTAGGTCTTTCCCCTAGAATTGTTTTACAAGTATATGTATATGTATGAAAACTGACATTGAAGATTTTTTGAGAGCACATATTATAAAACCCTTCTCGTATGATGAATTAAAGCTTATGGTTTTGTCGGGAAAAAATTTGAAATGAATACCTTGTGATATAAAAGTAGTTTTCTCAATGTCATAGTAAGTGAAACATGATTTAGAAATAATGAGAGGGTGTTTCTTGATGTAACTAAGATGTTCTTGGGTTACAGAGAAAGAAATGAATGTAATTGAGAACTTTGATATGACCACCTGGAATTATTGAAATGTTTACAAAGAGAGTTTCCATGCATATGCTTACATGAATTTTAAAAAATGAGTTTCTTGGAAAGTATTATTGATATGGTGGTCCTAAAGTCTGTGTTTTGAGACCAGAGATATAATTTGCTAAATGTTTCAGAGAATGTGAGTTGCAAGTCAATGGTATGACAATACTATATAAATGTATGCCATGACAGAGTTAGAGTTTGATTTTAGAGAATCTATGTTTTTAAGAGTTAAAAACTGGGTTGATGTGAGTTTGGTGGTTACCTGAAGAAAGCCCTAGTCAGATGACTCTAGGGTAGAAACTGTTATTTACCAACATGAGAACTTGGTACCCTGCTATGTTATCTTGTATACCTAGTACTTTGTCATTCCAAATCGGGGCTTTTGGTTTGGAGCCCTGCTTCGTGATTTTGAGCCCAACCACGATATAATAATATGATTGGGGTTGTGGCACCCTGTTGTGTGATCTTTTGTGCTCTTGCCTCAATAGTACGCCTATCTTTGAGGCAACCAAGATAAGGTAGTTGGTGATAACTATGAAATTATATGGTATACAACCTAGCGCAGAAGTAAAAAAAAAAAAAGAGTGTTGCAGAGTTTCAATAATTTTACAGAGTCTTTTAAAAATACCCATATGATTTTTACGATATGACATAATTATGAACTATTTTAAATTTCTCTCATATATATTGAATATAAATTATTATTTTGGATTTGCATATTGTACCAGTACATCTGTATTGACACCCCGACCTCTAATGTTCAGAGGCTCAATCTAGGGGTCCAGCAAAATAGTAGAGTATCCAGAGAGAAGTGTTCAGTGCAATGGTGAGTCTTCTTTGTTCTAGAAGGTCTATTTTATCAAATTATGTTATTTCTTTTGTTTTGTTCTACTGGGGCCTTGTCCTAGTTATGAGAAATTTTTCATTTTTTGATTATGTGGTAGAGATTCCACAAATTGTTCTAGATGTTTTTAGTTGATTTCGGATTTCATTCCTTATTTTTAAACTAAATTCAAAGTATGACCATATTTCTCTATCAGATTGTATTTTTTCATCTTCTCTTATTATATGAATATTATGCATGACTAACAGATAGAGTACGACATCAGGGAATTTATGGTTCAGGATCTCCATCAAGGCCAGGCCCTAGTTTGGGTCATTAAAATTTTGGTAGCAAAGCACGATTCATGATCCCAGGGTGTCTGCAAAATCACGTAAGGTAAAGAGGAGGCTACTAGTCATTTAGGAATATTTCACCTATTTGTGATATAGTTAATTGTTTAAATTTTAATCTATTCTCTAATCAATGACCTCTTATATTTCAGAAAATGACCATGCCTCCTTATCACACTAACGATAATGCCCAGACTGATGAGGTCCATCCCACTCATAGAATGAGTACCCAAAATAGATCTCAAAATCCAGAGTTTGATGTTACTCTGGGAGTCCCACCTACTCAAACCAGCCCACCCAGGGCACCCAGAGCTCCCTGAAAGGGGACTAACCATAACCAACCACGAGAGAGAGAGAGACGTCTAATGTAGAATTTAGACAATCTATTTATATTCTCTTGCATTTGGTGGCCACACAGACCTAATGGTCAAAAGATGATAGGTCCACATCTGCTACATCTAAGGCTACTAGGGTGGGTCAGTTCATGAGAATGAACCCACCCAAGTTTTCTGGGACTCAAGGTAGAGAAGGATCTATAGGAGTTTGTGGATTAAATGGAGAAGATCTTTAAAGTTATGCATATAGATGAGGTGAAAGGTGCGGAATTAGATGGTTATTAGCTTAAAGATGTTGCAAATAAGTGGTATAACGAATAGGAGGATGTGAAAGGTGAGATCGCTGAGCCAAGCCTTCCTTGATCGGTTCTTTCCTTTTGAATTGATGGAAGCCAAAGCTGAGGATTTTATGAATATAAAGTAGGGAAAATAAGTGTCCAGGAGTACACTTTGAAGCCTGTTATACTCAAGAGATGACTGGTAATAAGAGAGCCCAAATGAGGAAGTTTGCATCCGGCCTTTCAGTTGACTTAGTGCTTGAATATCAGGGAGCAATGCTGAACTAGGACATGGACTTCGCCAGACTATTAGTCCACATGCAGCAAGTTGAGAAGAATAAAAATAAAGTCACTAAATCTAGGGAGAAAAACAGATAGGGAAAGAGATCCAAAATAGAAGACCAGAGCCATAGTAAACCACAGAGTGGAAATTGGGGTAACAAGTGGCAGAAGATATAGAATTGGGATAATGCTCAGCCTACAGCTAGTGCCCCCAAGCCCGGACCTCTACGTGATCAATGGCTCTTTTATGCTCAGGCTAATAGTGGAGAAAGGTATAGGACACCTATTCATAGGGTAGCATGACATAGCCCACTAGATTCTTTCCCTATTTTAGTATCTGCAGGAGAAATCATCCTAGGAAGTGTTACTTCGAGAGGAGAAATTGTTATTCCTGTGGCAAAGTGGGTCACCTTCAAAGAGATTGACATTCTGCTGGAGGTAATGTTGGATGATCCAAGTCACATACTAATTCTTCTATACCACCACCATCTCAAAAGGGCTCCACTTCAGCCATTGGTAGTGGTTGCGATCAGTTGTATGCCTTGACCAACCTCCAAGATAAAGAGGCCTCACTAGATGTAGGTACCGGTATGTTACAAATTTTCTTGCGTGATGTGTATGTGTTTCTTGATCCCGAGTCTACCTTATCTTATGTGACCCCTTATGTAGCTTTTGGTTTTGGGTTTGATCCCAATGTAATTGCTAAGACGTTTTCTGTTTCCACTCTGGTGGGAGATTCTGTTATGGTAAGGAGGGTGTATAGAAATTGTGTGATGATTGTTTGTGGCTGGTATACTGTGGTAAACCTTGTAGACCTGGATATGGTTGATTTTGATGCTATCGTAGGGATGGACTGGCTCTATTAATGTTATGTTGTGCTATATTGTAGAACCCAAAAGTTTACTTTCTCTTTCCCAAATGAGCCAGTGATAGAATGGAAGGGGCATTCTTTAGCACCTAGAGGGAAATTTATATCTTATCTTAGAGCCCATAGTCTTATTTCCAAAGGCTGTTTGTATCACCTTATTTGGGTTAAAGATTCTAATACTAAAGTCCTTCCTTTCCATCTGTCCATGTAGTAAATGAATTTCTAAAAGTCTTTCCAGATGATCTCCCACCTAATAGGGAGATAGATTTTGGTATTGATTTGTTTCTAGATAACTATCCCATTTCTATTTTGCCATATAGAATGGCTCCTGCAGAACTGAAAGAGTTGAAAGAACAGCTAGCAGATCTTCTATAAAAGGTTTTATCCGACATAGTGTTTCTCCCTGGGTGCACCTGTACTCTTTGTGCTAAAGAAAGATCATTCCCAACATATGTGCATAGATTATCGTCAGTTGAATAAGGTCACTGTTAAAAATAAATATCCTCTTCCTAGGATCGATGATCTCTTTGTCCAACATTAGGGTGGTAAATATTTTTCAAAGATAGACCTTCATTCGAGATAACATCAGTTGAAGGTTAGAGTGTCAGATATTCCAAAAACAACTTTCCAAACTCGGTACGGTCATTATTAATTCTTAGTCATGTCCTTTGGGTTGACTAATGCCGTTGCAACTTTTGTTGACGTGATGAATAGAGTGTTCCTTCAGTTTCTATATCTGTTTGTTATAGTTTTCATTGATAATATTTTGATTATTATAAGAGTGAGGAGGATCATGCGAATCACCTCTGAATTATTCTTCAGACCCTCAAAGATCATAAGTTGTATGCAAAGTTTTCAGCGTAGGAATCCTAACTTAATGCTATTGCTTTCCTAGGGCATATTATGTCTAGTGACGGGAATAAGGTTGATCCCCAAAAGGCTGAGGCAGTGAGAAAATGGCCCAGACCCACGACTCCAACTAATATTCGGAGCTTTTTGGGTTTAGCGGGATATTACAGAAGGTTCGTAGAGAATTTTTCTTCCATAGCTACTCCACTTACTAAGTAGACTCAGAAAAAGGTGATGTTCGAGTCGTCTGACTCATGTGAGAATAGTTTTGAGAAGTTGAAAGACAAGTTGACAATTGCTCCTGTTTTGATTCTTTCGAAATGTACATAGGGTTTTGTTGTGTACTGTGATGCATCCCGAGTGGTACTTAGGTGTGTACTGATGCAGCATGGTAAGGTGGTGGCTTATGCATCTAGGCAGTTAAAGGTGAATGAGCAAAACTACCGTACCCATGAATTGGATTTAGTGTATGTCGTGTTTGTGCTAAAAAACATGCGACATTATTTTTATAGGGTACATGTTGATGTATTTACTAACCACAAGAGTTTACAGTATGTTTTCTCGCAGAAAGAATTAAATATCTATCAGAGGAGTTGGTTGGAACTTTTGAAGGATTATGATATGTGCCTGTACTATCATTTAGGCAAGGTGAATGTTGTAGCCGACACCCTCAGGAGGTTATCTATGGTTAGTCTTTCACATGTTGAGGAAGGGAAGAGAGATATGTTGAGGTATATTCACCAACTTTCAAATCTACGTGTATGACACTTGGATTCCGAAGATGAAGGATTGGTTTTTCATGAGATGTCTAAATCTTTTCTTTGTGCAGAAGTTAAAGAGAAGGAGGCCGAAGATCCCATTTCGATGTAAATTAAGAACAATATAGGGAAATAGAAGGTGATGTCTTTTGAAATTGGTGGTGATGGGATTCTAAGATATAATGGTAGATTATATGTGCCAGATATAGATGGTTTATGGAAAAGAATCGTCAATGAATATCACACTTCGAGGTATGTTGTTCACCCAGGCTCTACGAAGATGTGCCATAATCTAAAATCTATATATTGGTGGAATAATATGGAACATGATGTTGCTGACTTTGTTTCCAAGTGTTTGAATTGCCAATAAGTTAAAGTTAAACATTTAAGGCCAGGTGGTACTTCACAAGAGATAGCTTTGCCATTATGAAAGTGGGATATGATCATTATGGACTTCATCATGGGACTTTTGAGGTCTCGAAATTAGTATGATTCTATTTGGGTAATTGTTGATTTGCTTACAAAGTCAGCTCATTTTCTGCCTGTGAAAACCAACTATTCGGGAGATGATTATGCCAAGTTATAAATTGAGGAGATAGTCCGTTTGCATGGAGCACCCATATCCATTATATCTGACTGAGGTACGCAATTCTCTTTGCGGTTTTGGAGATCTTTTTAGAGGGGTTTAGGTACCCATGTGAACCTAAGTATTGTATTTCACCCTCAGACTGATAGACAAGCTGAGCGCACTATTCACTCCCTTGAGGATATCTGAGGGCTTGTGCAATTGAATTCAAAGGTAGCTGGGTAGATCACTTGCCATTTATAGAGTTTGCATACAATAATAGCTACCATGCCAGTATTAAGATGGCTCTTTTTGATGTATTGTATGGGAGTGGATGTAAGTTAACAATACGGTGGTATGAAGTGGGTGAGACACGGTTGTTTGAGCCCGATCATGTTCATCAGGAAATAGAGGATGTAAAAATCATTAGAGATTGGCTTAAAACAGCTCAGACTTGATAGAAGTCCTATGCCGATGTTAGAAGGAGGGATTTGGAATTTGAGGCTGGTGATTGAGTGTTTCTATATGTCTCCCCTATGAAGGGAGTCATGTGATTCAGGACGAAAGGTAAGCTAAGTCTTTGCTATAATAGGGCCCTATCAGATTTTGAAAAAAAATAGGTGGGGTTGCATACAAGTTAGAGTTGCCTGAAAATATGGGTTTTGTTCATCCTGTATTTCACATATCCATGTTGAAGAAATCTATCGAAAACCATTCATTATTAATTCCTATAGAAGAGATCACACTGTAAGACTCCTTGTCTTATGAAGAAGAACCTATAGCAATCTTGGATCGCCAAGTTAGGAAATTGAGGAGCAAGGAGATAACTTCGGTTAATGTGTTGTTGAAAAATTAGAAAGTTGAAGAAGCAACTTGGGAATCAGAAGATGACATGACAGATAGATACCCAGAATTATTTTATCTGATGAATGACGAAATATAAGGTACAATCTTTTTCTTATTCATTTATGGCCTTAGTGTGCTTGAAATCGTACTTATCTGTGTTTCGCATCATCATTGGGGGACGAGTGATCCCAAAGGGGGAATAATGTAGCACCCCACAAAAATCATACATGTATTAGCTTCTAGTAGCATGCTTATAGAGTAAAACTCAAATATTTCTCTAAGTTTCAAAGGGACTTAGTATCCTTTTTAGCACCCAATCATTAATGAATTATTTTGCGACCTTCCCGACCTCTATTTATTGAATATAATTTATTATTTTGGATTTTATCTATGTACTAGTACATCTGTATTGACCCCCCACCTCACAACTTCAGAAGCTCAATCTAGGGGTCTGGCTAAGTAGTAGAGTATCCGGAGAGAAGTGATTGAGCCTTCTTTGTTCCAGAAGGCCTATTATATCAGATTATGTTATTTATTTTACTTTTCTCTACTGGAGCACTTGTCCCAATTTTTAGACAGTTGTCATTTGATCATGTAGTAGAGGTTCCGTAGATTATTCTTGATGTTGTTTAGTTGATTTCGAATTACATTTTTTTATTGTTAAATTGAATTCAGAGTATAACCATATTTGCACATTAAATTGTATTTCCGCATCTTCTCTTATTATATAAATGTTGTGCATGGCTACCAGATAGAGTAGGATGTCCGGGCCATCATGGTTCGGGATGTCCGTCATGGCCAGGCTGTAGTTCGGGTCATGAAAAGAAGATACAGGAATGAACCATCGGTTACCTCCGTAAAGTACACACAACGATCATAACTACTCCTCCAACACATATGAGAGGCCATAAAGGAGTCATACCTCTTATACCACAGCCTAGGAGAGTGTTTTAAGGCATAACGAGACTTTTTTACCAAGCATACATAGTCCTCCTTTCCTGAGACTACAAAACCCTCTAGTTGCTTCACATACATATCCTCCTTAAGTTCTCCATGTAAGAATGTAGTTTTGACATCCAACTGCTCAAGATCAATATAATGCATGGCTACAATATCAAGCAAGGCTCGATTCGAACTATGCTTTACAACTGGAGAAAACACATCTGTGAAGTCAACACCTGGAACCTGACTGTAACCTGACTAAAACCTTTAGAAAGAAGTCTTGCTTTGTACCTAGCATATTCAAATGCAGATGTTGCTTCTTTCTTTTTGAATAACCACTTGCAACGGAAAACTTTCTTATATTTTGGCAATCTCACCAAATCCTATGTTCCATTCTTATGAATTTATTCCATCTCCTCCTGCATAGAAATCATCCATCGACCAAAATTATCACAACTAACTGCCTCTGAGTAGAAGAAGGTTTTTCACTGAAGTCAATACCATTCGCTACACTTAATACATAAGCAATCAAATCAGCTTCAGTTACTTCTGAGAAGGTCTAATATATCTTCTAGGCTTGTTTTTAGCAATAGAATATTGTGGCGTCACTGGTGGTGAAGAAGAAATAGTACCACTCTCTATCTCCGAGCTTCACTGAGAAGTAGGCACTGATGTGGACTCTGCTCCAATTTGTAATTCAATGTGGGTAAATGAATTTTGCTTATCCATGTTACTAAGATCATCTGGAGGTAAAGCACTAGATTCATAGGTATCCCGAAGCATGACAGTTTCATCAAACACAACATCCTTGATAATTATAGCCTTTCTACTTTCTGGACACCAAAGCTTATAACCTTTAACATTATGCTTATAACCCATAAATAAGCACTTGATAGATCTAGGTTCCAACATTTCATTATCAACATGAACATAGGCAGAACATCCAAATATCCTCAAATCAGAATAGCTAGTACGAGTAACAGAACATACCACTTGTGGAGTCTTTTTATCAATCACGAATAAGGGAGAGCGGTTAATAAAAAGAGAAGTTGTGGAAGCAGCTTCAGTACAAAAATACTTGGGTAAACAAGCATTAGAGAGCATACAACGGACCTTCTCCATTATTGTACTATTCATTCGTTCAGCCACACTATTATGTTTCGGAGTATGACGAACTATCAAGTGCCTCACAATTCCTTCTGACTTGCATAGAGCATTAAATTTATTTGAACAGAATTCTAGATCATTATCAGTCCGAAGGAATTTTACCTAGTTTCCTATTTTATTTGCAATCATAATCTTCCACTCCTTGCAAGTAGGAAACACATCATTCTTTTTCTTTGTAAATAACATCCAAAATGTTCTGGAATATTTATTAATAATAGTAAACAAGTAACTAGCATATCCTCTAGAAGGTACTCTAGCCGGACCCCAGAGATTGGAATGAATGTAATCAAGTGTGCCCTTAGTCGAGTGGATGCCCTTAGTAAATCTGACTCTCTTCTCCTTTTTGAATATACATTGCTAAAAAAACTACAATTTGGTAATACTCTTCCCATCAAAAAGTCCTATGCTGCTTCATTCAGCCATCCCGTTTTCACTCATATGCCCCAGACGTATATGCCTAAGTTTTGCAATGTCACTTTTTGATAGATATGAGGTAGAAATAGTTGCATCACCTATAATAGTGGATCCTTGAAGGAAATTCAAATTTGTAGACTTGCTCTATTCCTTTATCACAACGAGAGCACTTTTAGTAATCTTTAGGACTCCACCTTCACCAGTGTATCTAAAATCGTTCGAATCAAGGGTACTCAAGGAAATAATATTTCTCTTCAGGTCTGGGACATACTGCACATCACCAAGTGTCCTCACAACCCCATCAAACATTTTGATCCTAATTGTTCCAATACCAGATATCTTACAAGGTGTGTTATTTTCCATCAACAAAACACTATATGAAACGTGCAAGATGAATTAAGAGTCCAATCCTCACAGGGTTTGGAGATACCACAAAAAACTACCAAGAGTTCTTCATCACTACCACCATGTTCAACAAAGTTGGCTTTACTGGAATTCTCTGGTTGCTTTCCCTTTGGTTTTGGAGCTTCTCTTTTATCTCTATTCTGTAACTTCCAACACTAGTATTTGATATGACCCTTCTTCTTGCAGTAATTACTAATTTTTATTCTATTTTTGGATTTTGACCTATTCCTATTATCACCCCCAGAATTCCTCTCACGAGTCCTTCCACCTCGAACAATAAGACGATCTCCTTGAGTCTCCGACCTATTCGTAAGATGTTTCATCTTCTTATTAGAGAATAATGCATCATAGACTTCATCAATCATCAAGGTTTCATGACTATATAAAATTGTATCCCTGAAGGTCGTGTATGATGTAGGTAGCGAACACAATAAAAACAACCCTAGATTGTTCTCATTGTACTTAACCTCTAGAGTCCCTAAATCAGAGACAATTTCTTTAAAGCCAAATAGTTAATCTTTCAAAGACGAACCCTCGAACAAATGATGGGAATAAAGTTGTTATTTGAGATTCAACTTTCTTGTTACGTTCTGTGTCATGCATAAAGATTCTAGTTTCAACCACAACGCAGCATAATAAAGCCCTAATAAAGCATCTTACAAATTCATCTGCGCAAGCATATCCCGCATCTTAACCTTCCATAATAAAAATCTGGTGTTGCGTTCCAACAGCGGAATACCATACTTCATTGTTTCCATCCCCGAGAAAATAATCGAACATGCTCTAATACCAGTTTCTCATGATTCGGATAGAAGCAAACTAGAAGTGAAAAGAAATCAAGAATAACACATAAGATTTACGTGAAAACCCTAACGGAAAAAACAACGGGCAGAGGCAGAGGAGATTTCACTATAATGGAGAAAGAGTACAATGTGGAAAAGACTGACTTTTCTAAATAATCAAAATAAACCCACTAATTGCACTTATCTAATAAATGCATATAAAAAAGTCCTTGGTTAAAAAATATTAACGTCCATACCGCAGGACTTTCAGGGCCGGCACAAGATAATTCGAGTCACAACTTTAACAAAAATAAATTTAAAACACAACAAAGATGTAGCGTATATAAGGATGCTAAGAAAATATCATATGAAAGAAGATGTATCCTTTTTGATACGGTTCTCCTCGATTGTCTTCTATTGTTTTGCCTTTGACATCCCTCGAAGATTAATTCAGAGAGTGGGCAGGGGTTAAGTTCTATGACATGAAGTGCAACATGAACATTCTATTAGGATTAGTGTAAGAACTATTTCTAATATTTGTCAGCATATAAGATACTTATATATGATCCACATATAAAACATAAACTTTTTCCGTAATTAATGTAGAATGTAAGTCCATGAATAGGTGAAAGAAAAAGAAAATTTAAATAATGCAAGTATGCTTCAATGCATTTTTTGTGCGCCTCACCTAAAATTGGCCCCAAACTAGCTAAATATTTTTTTAATTTCCAGTATCGTCGGTATCATCAATATCAATCTCATTAAGAAAAAATGTTTAGACTTGTTATCCAGGAACTTGTTTAGAAATATTCTAATGAGATGAACATATGACTTTTCCACTAGTTATTTGACCAAGTAGGGTTTTCCAGTTCCTATAAAACTTATCAATAAAATATCTTTAGAGGGGGGATCGAAAATGGTTTTCCATGAAATGGGAAATGAAAACTACTTGATATTCTATAGTCATATTAAAGTCCAACTAAATTTGTATTTGAGTTGTAAGTTCCTACATTAACGAGTAAAATGGTTACTAAGAAAGATGACTTCATATTAGAGTTGTCAATCCGAGCTGGGCTAGTCCATCCGAGCTTTGGAATTTGATGAAGGAATGATCCATTAAGATTATGGGCCAGAAAATAGCAAGCCCAACCCATCATTTTGTGGGTTTTGGGCTGCAACGTGTTAGCTAACTTATTAAAATGTTACTATAATTTAAAAATAAGGTGATGGTTGTCGACTATCAAGAGTAAAAGCAAGTAAATATTAAGTAGTGATTCTTTAAAAAAATTAGGATTTTCCATTTTGATTATTTACAATATTTAAATTTTAATATATAAATTTTTGGACTTTGTAATATTATTAAATGAGCGTTTAAAAGGACTTCGAGTTAGGGTTCTCCTATAATCATGATATAATTTATTTTATTTTTATTTTTATTACTTTTTATTTGACCCACAAACCAGTCCAATCTATTACTCAAGCCACATAGACCTGTGGGCTTATACGAACCATGCTAAAAAGTCCTTAAATGGGATTAAAACTTTTTAGCTTAATCTTATCAAATTTAAGGTTGAATTGGACTAGCTTGACAGTAGGTTTAGCCCCCGGTAAACCCTAAAACTCATATTCAAAAATACCTAGTGAAGCTTTCTATGCTAAAACTCACAACATTTGAAGGAGTTGAATTTCAAGTAAACAATAGGGCAATTAAATGCCAACTCTACTACAGCTTTACCACTTACTGTATGTGTACTGGCTTCCCTAACTGCTGGATTCAATCCACTTGCTCATTGCCTTGAGAAAGAAAACTGCTCAAACCGGAGAAAAATCCGATTAGGAACCCATGGACCAAGTTGTGGAGGAAGACAAGAAGTCGAAAAAGTGAAGAAAGAGTATGAAGAAACATACAAACTAACCCAACAACACATTAAATACATAAATAAATATGGAAAATCAAGAACAACAATTGCAGAAGAGAAAAATTCACTCTCAATATTGAATGAATTTGCTTCATTTTGATGACAAACTGAAAAAATTTATCCTTTCGCACAATCTTGGAAATCCCAAATCCATAAGGTAAATGTATATATATACTAGTTATCCAAATGAAGTCTTGGAAAAACACTAGTCTTAACATTGTACTTTTACTATTATACGTACTGACTGGTGATCTTGAGGGCCAAGTCCATGCTCATAGCTTGAAGGAGGGAATGGGAAATGCCTCATTTCTAAATTTCTTTGTCTCTGGCGAAGGATGGATTCTGTTGTAAGTTATGTTTGGTTTGGATTTATCTGTGACTAACATTTGATACTCTTGTATGAATTCATTTTATTTCTAGCTAGGAGGATTAAAAGCACGACACTTGACTAATTAATGTAAATATACTATTTGAGATACCTATTATCTAGTTTTATAAATGTTTGCAATCAAATAATGTCATCACACTAAAGGAAAAAACTAAAGACTAATGATTGAATTAAGACTCTTATATATAATATTCTAATTTGACTCTACAATCTCGAAAAAAAAATTCGACTTTAAGATCTAAAGCTAACATGTATTGAACTATATCTTGTCAAACTAAAATATGACATATATTTTGCTCCTTTGTTAATCAATTACTTGTCCTCTTCATGAGTGAGATCCCGGTAGGTCTTAGGTATAATAGCATTGATCTAAATGACAATGTTTATGAGATTCAATCTCCAAACCTTGAAGGCTGCTATTAAAATTGCCGGAATGCAGCAAAAGGCCTTAGGGGCTGTGGAAAAAATGGAGAAGTGGAGTTCTAGGGATGCTAAGCCTATTACCAGCCCAATCAGTGCTAAAGTCAATGGAACGGTAATACCACATACAAGTAAGGCCAGAACTTGCATGCTAATCCTCATAGGTTGAGCTAAGAGGTCGTTGAGTACAGAAGGACCAACCAGTTGTGTTACAAGTGTGGAGAAAAGTGAAGTCCTTGCCATCAGTGTTGTTTAAGTAATTGAATTGCATCATTGGTGAAACTGGGTAGATGATAGAGAACATGTAGGATATGACAGATCCAATACATAAACCTTGAAATAACAAGATGTACATGAGGTGTTTTGTTTGAGGGCCTTAGCTTGTATTTTCAATTATCATTGGGGACTCTTGATTTCCAGCAAAGCTATGGTCTAATAGCTAATGAAGTGTTTGAAAATCTATAGAAACAAGGGTCCAACAATATTTGAAAAACTATATCTTTGGCTCTTTGTTATCGTTTTGGCCTCGAAAAACCCTTACATTAGCCTAAAATCTTTATAAATTACAAAAGTGAGCAAGACTAATCCATACATGAGTGATGACCCTATATGTTAAAAGGAATGATTTTTTACAATTATTTGTTATACAACAACAGCATACCCGTTTATTCACACAAATAGGGGGTCTAGGGACGGTAATGTGTAAGATGTTCATACCACTACCTCAGTTGAAGTAGAGCGGTTGTTTTCAATAGACCCCCGACTATAATAGTATTACAAACAAAATAATATAAAAGCACACAACAAAATGTGATACCACATTGCTAGCTAATATAGGAAACAAGAAAACAAAAAGATCAGCTGTTGAAATAATTAAAAAACATCCAATGATTAATTAAACTCTAAATCAACAAAAGCAAAGAAAAGAAGAAAAAAACACTTAATGCATAACCCCAAAAAAAGTAGAATAAAGTAAAAGAAAATAAAGTCATCTATGAATATATGTATGCACCTTGATACTCTAGTGCTCAAATTCTTCCAAAATTTATTTATAAAAATTTTCCACAGAATCTGCAAAAACAAACGAGTGTTCAAGAAATGCAACAACAATCAATTCCCTCCGATTCCATCCTCATTGATCGTTTCACCATGCTCTGCATTTGCTATGTCGTGATCCACCCTTACTGTCGCAATCATTACTGTAGCAATATCTTAAAAAGGTTACCCTCTACATCGACATAAGCACCCCCACGACCACACTCAAACCACCCAACTCCATCTTCGATTTCAGTAATAGTAATAACGATAATCTTTTCAAAAGACTACACATCAATGCATATATTGAATTTGACAGATTTTTCATTGCTTTGTCGATATCAAAAGTGTCTTCTCAAATTTATGACCTTTGTCGAAAGCTCCCTCATCTCCCAAAAGTGGGTCTTCTCAGCTTGAATTTGAATTTAATTGGACTCTAATTTGTGTATGGGATATAGAGTGGGAAATCAAAATAAAGTTATTTAGATAATTTGGAGCCATTTTGGGGTGAGTCACACTAAAAATACATTGACATATATTGGACAGTTATCGTCCAACATAGAGCAGTCTTCTGGACATAAAGAAATTTATAGTACTTTATCTTTGAATGCGTATTGAACATACCTCGATCTAACATTATGTGTGCTGATCACATAAGAGAGTTCATGAGTCCCAACTTTCTAGACGTTCATTTGTAGCATAAGTTTATAATTCTATTTTTCAAAATAGAAATTAAAAGTGTGAAATAGTATTCTACTAATTATTAACTTTAGCTAGTTAAAGTTCTCTATTTCTATTTATTAAAATAAAATCTCCCTAAATTTCTTATTTAATTTGGTTAAAGGTAGTTATGAATTAATTATAATAAATAAAGTACTTGCGGCAAAATTCATTGAATACAACATGAGAACCGTATACAAATAAAGTACTTGCAGAAAAATTTATGGACTTACTATTCTACATTAAGGTAAGAGTGTAATTATGTTGATCATTTATAAATATCTTGCCAACGACCAATGATACAAATATATGTTATGATAAACCCTAATAGAATGCCTAATAGAATGACAGGTTACTGACAAAGGGGAGGCTAGTGAAGTTGAAAATACATGTTGATAATCCAAATTGTTGTTTATGCAACTCAAATGCGAAGGAGACTGCACAACATTTATTTGTGGAATGGACCTGGTTCAATACCGTGCGAAATTCCTTATTGGCTTCAATGGACATTGCGCTTCAGAGAGGCAATGTGAATTAGGGTTTAGCACGAATTTGAGGGAAACGTTGGGCATCCATTCAATAGGAGGTTGTTGCTTCTATATGGATTGCATTGGTTTATCACAGTTGGAGGGCGCGTAATTGGAAAATATTTAGAAGATAAACAGTAGATACTGTGACAGCTATAGCCCAGATAAAACAAGAGCTAGTTCATAGATTAGAGATCTCTTATATAGCCAAGAAATTGGGTAGATGCAGGGGATTAATGCAATGGTTACACATGTAATAGCTTTGGAATGAGGCTTCATCTGCTTTGTAGAGGCGTGGCTGACTAAAGGGCTCTTAGGATGTACAACTGATGACTTTTTGTTTGCCTATGGTAATGATTTACAATGTTACCAAAAAAAAGAATGATATTTGTTCTTGAGCCCCAGTATTTGTTCCCGAGCCACTCTCTGTATTGGTCTTAAAACATGATGTCACAAGTAAAATTAAAAAAGATAATAAGGGGAACAATATCAAAGATGATAGATCTATTCTTCCTGATGATATAATTTTCACTATCCTTATAAAGTAAATGCTATATCTTTGTTACATTTTAAATGTGTTTTAAAATCATGAATTGATATGATGTCCGAGGTTATATTAACAAAAGCTCATTGTGATGAATCCAAAGCGTTCGGAAGTGAAAAACTTTTGGTATAAAAAATATTGGCGGATTCAAATTTATACATTTAAACAATTTTAATGAAGTTATCGTAGATAAACAATAATTTCCTCCTAAATAATTCCTAGGAGCTCATGTCTTAGGCTCACATAATGGTTTGGTAATATTGAAGAACCCTAAGGCTTACAAGAAATTTGTTTTGTGGAACCCATAATCTGGACAATACTACATTCTTGAGTGTCCATATATGAAACCTCATGAACACATATTTTCTTGTGCTTATGGTATGTGTTATGATTCCATCACTGTTAAGCCATAAGCACAAGAAAATGTGTATTCTTTAGGTTTCATATACGGACACTCAAGAATGTGGTGGTGTCCGGATGGTGGATTCCACAAAATGAACTTCTTATAAGCCTTAGGTTTTTTCTGTAATACTAAGCCATCATATGAGCACATGATTTGAGCACCTATGAATTCTTTGAGCGGGAATTGTCGTTTATCTATGATAACGTCATTGAGGTTGTTTAAATATAAAAATTCAAACTCTCCCGTATTTTTTTGTAACACTTTCTTTTCACATCCTATCTCTTTGGATCGATCACAGTGGGCTTTTGTGAAAGTATTGTCGAAATCATAGCATTCCATGATTTTGAAACACTCTTAAAGTGTATCAAAGATGTAGTGTTTACCTTTATGAGGATGTTGAAAATGATATCAAATGGACTAACAAGTGTATCCTCTTGAGAACGGATTTCCTCAATTTTCTTTTGTTATTTCATTTTTGACATTAGGATTGAAGATCGATAAAGAAAATGAATTGAGGCCAAGTTTGACTGTGGAAGAAAAAATGGGCACGCTGCAATGTATATTTATATCATCTGGAGTCATGCAAAATATTTAATTCTCTTACCTTAAGGTAGAAAAGTAAATCTACAATGGAAATTTAGTAAGTTTTTCTTGTTTGCACTAAGAGGATAAAAAATAATGTTAAATAAATAATAAGTAGTTAATGAAGATTTTGAAATTTCATATTTACAAACACACAATGCTTTTTAAATTAGTGAATAGAATAGGGCGGTGTGATAATTTCTCTGGTTCTGGTTTAATGTATGGACAATGTTTATTTGTTTTATTTATTTAAATTATCAATTTAAATAAAAATTATTTTATAAGCGAAAAATATAATTGTTATCACTACAAGTTTACTCTTATATAATAGTAGCTGAATTAGTGAAACTTGCTGGAAAGTAAACAAGCAAAAGTATTGAACCAAACAAAATTTTATATTCAATTTGAATGACATTTTTCCCAATTGAACAATACAAACGTAAATCAATACCCCTATATTCTAAGAATAAAAAATCATAATTCTAATTATAGATTAAATTCAACTAAAAGTTACTATGATTAACTAATATCACTTCCAAATCAGAACTTTAATCTCAGTAATATTATGTGAATTTCTTCGCGAATACTTTTTTTATTTTAATAAAATCATAATTCTTTTAACGAAATCACATAAGAAATTTATCAAAATTTTCAAAAATTCTTTTTTAAAAAATAATTTTAATAATTATAAATTTTCCTATATCCGAAAGATTGCACTATGTTACAATATTTGTTCAATATGCATCCAAGCACTTTTAGTTTGGCTCACCCCGAACTGGTCCAAAATTATTGCTTTTTTTTTTTCACTCGAGGAAATTATGCCTAGTACTCCTCAATGTGATCGTTTTGAATTTTTGTTCCCCAAATACTCGATTATGAATTTTGGTCCCCAAAGTGTACGGTCTTGATGATTTTTTTGTTCCTGCTTTAACTTTTTCAAAAAGACAATTTTTTGGTCAATTGTGCAGGTTTATCCTCTTGAAATGTCATGAAAGTTTGTCTTATGAGTAACATATCTAAGTTCAAACATTTGCCTATAAGGTAGAATTTCTAGTTAACTAATCAAGTTCATTGTCTGAAAATATTATAAACGTTTGTTTTATAGGCCAGAGTTAGAATGGGAAACATATCTAACTTCTAACTTTTGCCCAGTTGGTCAATTATGTAATTTCATTATCATGAAATGATATGAATACTTGTCTAATGGAAAAGAGTTAAAACATCTGCTTATGGGCAAAATTTTACATCCTACTTGTTCTCTATCATCTCCACAGTTTCACCAATGATGCTATTCGTTGCTTAAGTCAACACCGATGGCCAGGACTTCACTTCTCTCCACACTTGTATGATCTGTGCCACCTTCACCAATAATGCAATTCGTTGCTTAAGTCAACACCGATGGCCAAGACTTCACTTCTCTCCACACTTTTATGAGTTGTACCACCATTGATTGGCCCTTGTGTAGTCAAAGACCTCTTGGCTCACCATGTGAATAGCCCTGTTAGTGCTAGTGAGGAATTTGGATTCATTTTATTCCAAATGTAGAAGAACAATGTGAGGAATTTAGAATTTTTGTATTCAGAAAGTTTATTAGTAAATTGGGATGAATTTTAGTTTTCTTGCTTCAATATGATCAAGTCAAAAAAATATCTGTCACACCCCTTTTCCGTACTCCAAAAGAAAGAATTCGTTTTAAGTTTCGAAAGCGTTTTATTATTAAAGTGACAAAAGAAGATTTGTTTCAAAAATGACTTTCTATATTCAAAACACACAATTGACACTTGGCATATATTGAGTGTTCTAAGTCACCCTTGAATATCCTTTTTCAAAAACAGATTTGACTCTTTAAAACTGATCCGCGAATAGAGATTCCGGCTAAGGAATTCTGTTGACTGAGGGGAAGGTGTTAGGCACCCCTCGATTCTGTAGTTCGACCACGATTGCTTGGTAGAGCCTATCGGCTAACTTTGACACCACGAGGGTATAAACCACACAAAACATGCAAAACAATTAATCAAGCAAACAAGATAACACAATCCAAAATTTAGTGTCCATTCCAATTATAAAGTCCAAAAATAAAAAATGTGTAAAAATAAATCCTACTCTAAATTAATTATAGACTAATTCTCTACCCGATGCCTCGGGCCTTCATCACGAACGTCCTCCGGGTACATGATACCTCGGGGCATTCCCTGGTGAATAAATATATACAGATACTTCGAGGCATTTCCCGGCCAAATAATACAATTGATTCAAAAGTGATAAAACAGAACAATTCCAACAAATATTTCAAACATTCCAACAATACACCAATTCAAAATTTTTCCTACCCAAGCCTAGTGCTTGCCTACCTTCTCGATGACATATCACGTTCAATATCAACAATGAATCAAAATACTATAATATTTACTTTTATCAATTTTCGATTCTCATTCTCCAAATAATCAATTTTAATCCTCCATGAGATATTATTTCATCACACACCTTATAATTACTCCATAATCAATGAAATCAAACGCCAAATCAAAACAAACAATAATTCACATCACCACGGATCAACTAACACACCCGATTCAATTCAAAGCATAGAACACGACAAATAACGAAACAAAGAATAAAAGGAAAAGAATTAGACCTCGATTCGAAGGTTTAGAAATTCAATAATGCTTCAACGAAAGGACAAAAACCATGCCGAAGAACCTTGAATCGAACCTCAACAAAGGACTAAACAACTCCATACTAAATTAACCACAAGAAATTCACGAAATGCAATCCGAACAGAAATTCATGGGCATGAATAAACTAACCCGAGAATCACAAATCATAAGAAAAATTGAAGAACCCATATGCCTGTAGGTCCGGTGATCTAGGAAGGTAACTAGAATCGATGAAAAAAGTTAGAATCCGGTGACCTTATCATTCTCCGACGGAATCTCATCTAAAAACAAGAAAAATTAAAATATTTTTGAGGATTTTGAGGGTTGGGGGTCCCTGCTTCACATCATTGGATCTCTGAGAGGCTCAAACACGATGAGAACCAACGATAATGGATCGGATCTCGACTTCTCTAAGGCGAAACTTGCCGGAGTAGTACCCCTTTTCCTATTCAATCCCTCTCTCAGATCTCTACTTTCCCTCTACCTCTCTCAATTGATCTCTCTCCGTTTCTTTCTAACTTGCAATTTCCATTTTCGATCTCTCTCCCATCTCCTATTTCTCCATTCTATTGTGTGTTGTATGTTTTGTGTTTGTTCATTTCCGGTCAGCTCTATGTGGATTCGTGTGTGTGTGATGAGAATTTCAGTAAATGTGTATATGAGTCGATGGTGGGTATTATGTGCGATATATGTAAAAATGGAGAGAATGTTGTTGTGTTCCTGTGAGTGATGTTCTCTGTGGTTTTTGGTGAGTGATAGTGTGTATATATGTGTGTGTGCTCTGTGTGAGAAAAAGAAGAAGTAAAAATCCGTCCCTTTATTCTGTGTGAATTATTGTTATATTGTGAGTGTAATTCAATTCCAGTGAGGTGAGGGTGGGGTTGTGAGGTAGGTAGGTGGGGTAGAGGTAGGGTAGCTGAGGTGTAAGGATAAAGTTTGTTAGGATAGGATCAAAACAAGATAAAATTTGTAAAGGGTTGTTATTTTTGTCATTTTATGTAGGGTATAATCACGTGGGTAAGGGTACTTTTTACTTTTTCCAAGCCTCTTAAACCATACAAACATCAGAATCAAAGTCACCACAAGCATCATGTGAGATTTTTCTCAAAATTTCCCTCAACCAAAAACCCTAAGTATCCAAATCCTCTGCCAAGAATCTCAAGGGTTCACCGTAGATTTTCTAAATTGAGTTAGGATTCAAGGTTCCCATTGTAAAGTCTTAAATAACCTTCATTCAAAAGTATGAATAGAGTCCCAAAAACTAAAGTTCATCCAATGTTTCTAATTCAAGGTATGTGGGGTTTGAACAATAACACCCTTTCGTTCTTGGGCCCAATGTTTTAGATTTTCTTAAAGAATTTCATATTTTGAAGATGAATTATTCCTAGTTTTGTATATTTCGAGTTTATAAGATTTTAAATTGTTCACACCTTGAATTACACAATTATTTTGTTTAATTATGATTCGAGTTGATAATTTATGCGATAATTTGCGCATTCCTATGTTGATATGATGTTTTTAAGAATTTCTAAGATTTTTGTCATGAATTAACCCTTATTGGAAAATTGTGATCCCTTAAGAATGAATTCGTGATAATTTCCAAAGTGTTTCAAGTAAAGGACTTAAATCCCCATGCTATTGAATTTTTAAAGGTCTATTGATAATAAGCCTACAAATATTTCAAGAAAGGAATTGAATTTGATCCTGAGCTAAGAAAGAAAATCCACACCATTTGATTTAAACTAAATGGAAGCATAGTTAGCTTCCATTGCATATTTTTGAATTTTTTAAGGTGGATTTTTCCTAAAAATTTTGAGCTTATGTAAGGGAGTAGTATTTAGTACCGAGTTGGGCTTGATTCCAAGGTCTCATGCCCCCGAAATACGAGGCACCATAGGATTTTATTTACCCCAAGTGGGTTAAGATAGTGATCACTAAAATTTAAGGTTCTACTCTAATGGCAAGGATAGAAAAACTCTCCCCAACGTTGTCAAGACGTTGGACTCCATGTAGCTCATATAGTTTATGTCGATTAGAAGAAAATCCTAAGTTTTTGAGAGTCTCGAGTCTTAAAGTTCAAAATCCTTAAGTTTTAAAGAAGTTTTACTCTTTTCAAGATAAAATCATGGGTTATATATGGGTTACTTGTAGCCTTAACCACCATATGACACTCCGGTATGAGCTTTCGGGGTGTTACAAACTTGGTATCAAAGTTGCCCCAAACATATCAAGATGTTGATTGAACTCTCAACTCATGTGGTCCTTGAAGAGGATGACCTTTAGAAGAATAGACCTTTAGATGTGAGAAGAAGAGACATTGAGTTTGAAGTTAATGATTTGGTGTGTCTAAAAATTATTACAACAAAAGGTGTCAAAAGATTTGGCAAGAGAGGGAAACTTGGTCCTCGATATGTGGGCTTTTATAGGATCCTAAGTCGTATGGGGAGAGTAGCCTATGTTGTTGATTTGCCTGCATATTTATCAGTTGTGCATTCTATCTCTGATGTCACCACACTTAAGAAGCACATTTATTATTTCGTTGTAGTGGATCCTTAAGATAGCCCAGTAATCTCGAGTAGCCTTTTGTTTGATGAGATTCTAGTTTAGATTATAGACCACTGATAACTCTCAAACTACAGCTCTCGTAATAGTGTAAGCGGTCGTCGTCAAATATAGAACCCAACTGGGTTGGGTGTCGTATACCACAGGGAATACTCGGTCACTAAGTATTGCAACTATTAGTAGACTGTTGGTCAAAAATTCTATGAAAAGGGGGGATTTAGGGTTTGGCGTGAACTAGAAGTATCAAAATAGCAAAGTAAAAATGGAATGCTTTATTTAGTAGGTTTTAATCGATGAGAACTGTAAGTTAGCGTTATGTCCACCTTATGAGGTCTACGTATCTATTGACTATGAGTAATGAGAAATTCAGACACGCATGCACTTATAGATATTCGTATTCTATGGTAAATCCTAGCGCCTCTCGACCATCAAGGATTATCTCACTTTAACTCTCTCGAGATTAAAGCGTATAACTAATGGTACGAAATCTCCAAGAGGTTAATCCAGTTATGGCACTAACTTTTAAATAGGGGTTGGTAGTCCTATTTCCTTGTCATACTCTTTTTTCCAGACATGTAGCTTTTCTCTCGAACAAGTTAATGCTATACTAGTGTATTCTATATGTTTGCAACCACACGAATTTAATTAAGATGAAGAGAGTAATGATATAAGTAGCAAACGTATCAAGAATTCACAAACTCATAGTAGTAGATAGTATATCATAAGGCTTCCATAACCCTAACAGAGAAGTTTAGCTACTCATGATTACAACAGAGCTCGCAATAAGCATAACCATCATACCACAACTAGAATAATCTTCGCGAGGATATGATGTTAACGTCAAAAGGGAATGATGTTTTTCCTCTTGGTCTGTTGCCTCAAAAGAGAGTCGTGTCCTCTGTCAGAAATTGTAACGTGAATTAGGAGCGGAAGTCGAATAAGAAAGACTTGAATTAATGAATAACTGAATGCTGAAAAATTCAGCAAAATAGGGTTTTTATAACATCCATATCCTAGTCCTACTAATTTACTGCATCCTTGTCCTAATCCTACTAAGTTACTGCATCTTTGTCCTAATCCTACTAAGTTACTGCTGATCCCCAAGTCTTTGGAAATACTGTTTTTACCCGGAACAAGTTTTCCATACATCACTTTCAGTCCATAGGCTTCCAAAAGCTGCCTTCCTTCTTACGTGAAGTTTCCTTTGGCGTCCAATAGTACATAAAATGCTGAAATCTTCATCATTAATACCTAAAAACTTGCTAATCACGTTGGTTAGCTCACTTACAGGAAAAAGGACTAAAAGTGCAGGAATTATATATTTTGTCCTCAAAAGCTTAGCTAAAATATGGGTAAATTAAGGTGGTTTGGGCATGTAAATACGCCTAACATCAACCACCAGATGGGTTAATAATAGAATCCTCCTCTATATCTGGGGTCATACCCCCTGCATAAGAATCATCATCAGAGTCATCGTCATCAGAGTTCTCCTCCACGTTTGAGTCTGGCATTCGGCGTTCATCATCGGTTAGCACGTCATAATCAAGAGGTTCCTCGAAATACACACCTACTCCACACATAGCCCTCGCATGCTCATTCATTGGGTAGTCATAATCCAACTGTTGGAGCTCTTTGACAGTTTGAACATGACCCCTGCTCATCACGGTAAACCTCGTCATGCCATATAAATGGCGGAAGAAGCTTTCATCGCGAGTATGTCTTTCTACAGTGGTCAGGTTGACTCCATGCATAGATTCAGCGTCTTTAACCTTTGTGAGGTCAACCTTCTTCGGGTTGTGTGGAAGCTTATGATCTGCTGGTTTCTCTTCGATGTCCTCCTTCCTCAATATCACAGTCAACAGATTGCCAAAGCTGAAGTGGGACCTATTGTGCAGCCTGGCCTTACGCATTGAATATCAAATAATTGTACCAATTTTGATTGGGATGTTTGTCATCAAAGTGTACACCAATTACACTCTATCACATGTGATCTTTGTGTACTGTGTCCCTGGAATCAGGCAAGAGTTGACTATTCGCAACCATATCCGAGCTTCTCTGTTCAAGGAAGCATACGGGAAGGTGTTGTGCCGACCGGTATCCTTGTGATGACTCCAACGTGCCATTGATCTTGTTCCACACTGTGTATGTCTAATCGCCCTGTATGGAGGTCTGTTGTAAAGCTCTTTAAGAGGTGATGGATCAACAGATGGCAAACCCAGAAAGGAGTTAAAGAACTCCGTATTTAGCTATAATACTTTGCCCTGAATTTTTACTTCACTCCCTGTAGTCTTCGGGGACCAATTGGCATAGAAATCACGCGTTAGATCAAGATTACATTCTCCCATATGTTGGTAAATGAAGTCAAGATGTAGCGCCATGAGTTTAGAGAAGATGCGAGGTTCTTTCTTTGCTAGGCTCTCATTTTGTATCAAGTCCACGTGAACATATTTTTTCACTTTATTGTTCTTGTACCACTCCTTTTCTTCCTCCTCTAGGACCCATTTTATCCCGAATATGCGGCGAGGTATTTGCAGTGAGGAGGATTCAGCTTGCTCTTTTCGTCCCCTTTTCTGGATTTTCTGTGAGGTGGATGCTTTTTCCTTTCCTGGTCGACTTTTTGGTTCCATTGTACCTGAGATTAAAATAAAGTCATGTTATCTTCATCTTGGTAGATATAATCGACCAACAAACAGTAGTGCACCATCCCACACTTAATTTGTTGGCACAAGCTAATTAAGTGAACGTTGTCGATTACTCAGACTTCATCGATATACGTTAAGGCGTTATGTTCCAACAGTATAATCAGTGCAGTCATACTTTTCTTGTCATCTTAACTATCATTTTAGGTTCTATTTCATGTAATCTTGACTATAATTTCATGTGTTGATTAATACACCTTTTGAACAAGACTACATAGAGATCGTATCAGGTTATGGCATAGAAATAATCACAACATCTCATGCTTGTATTCAATCATGATCTTTATCTCGATGAACGAGTCATTCAAACATCCAAACATTCAATTTTGAAGAGTATGCAATTAACTTCACCATTTCAATTTCACAAAAGTATGACATTGTATCAAAATCAACTACAAGACGGAACCAAGTACAGAACACCTACACGTATTCTTTCACTCAACAAGATGTATCATAACAAATCAACTACGTTCAAATCACCAACACCACTTTAAGATCTAAAATACCATTATAAGAGTAAGATTATAATAATTCGGAAAATAAACGAAGAACTTACTTAGTGTTGAACTCGGAAGATGATCTTGCAAGGTTAGATGAGCAAAAAGAAAAGTTTTGAGAGATTTGAGAGGCAAATGCGGCGCCTATGCTATGTCATTGTAGATTCAGAGAGCAAAGGCAATGCATAGGTGGCGCCTTTAGCTTTGCCTATGCTTGGCATAGGCGGCGCCTATGCTATGGCATTATAGATTCAGAGAGCAAAGGCCATAGCATAGGCCTTGCCTTGTCCGTTGCCTAGTTTTACATAGGCCTTGCCTTGTTCATTGCCTAGATTTGTATAGGCAATGCCTAACCGAAAGCCTTTTGCTCCTTCATTACTCACTTACCACCTTTAACATGACATAATTCCAAATCAAAATTTGGGACCAATCTCCTCCTTTATACATCTTGCACCTACACTTACTCAAAAACAACAAAAACGATTAGAACGATGGGTTGCCTCCCACCAAGCGCCTTAGTTTTGGTTGTGGCTCGACAAAATCCTAGAAAAACAAATCAATTAAAAACGATGGGTTGCCTCCCATATAGCGCTTGATTTATTGTCGTGGCATGACATAGCTATCTCGATTAATTGGACTTCATCGAGATAGATGGCGTATCATTTTCTGAATAGATTCAGACGATGCTGATGCTTACTTGTGGGCATGAAATCTCCTTTGAGATGAATCTTGTTCATACATATCCCAGGAGGGATACCAATTATATCATTAATAGACCACCCAATGTCTCTCTTGTACCTCTTCAGAGCAGAGATGAGAGCCTCGATGTGCTGTTCACCTAAATCAGCCGCAACACTTAGCGGAAGTGAATTTCTACTTCCCAAGAATGTATACCTTTGGTAACTGGGGAGCTCTTTCGGTTCTAGCACTGGTGGCTCTTTAATGAAATTCTTCGCTGTTGTTAAAGGTTTATTCTTAACATCAAGGTCCAACTTATTATGGGCATGAGAATGGGACCCTATTCCTGTGAGAGCACAGATGGTTTCTTCATATTCTTCAACATCCTCATGCTCACAATTCAATAGCACAACAGCTAATTGCTCAATAGTAGACTGCTTCTCGACAGATAATTCTTTCTCTTCCTCATAATAAACATCATCGACAGAGAACACATTCATATCTCTGGGATGCTTCATTTCTTTTCATACATCAAAACGGACCACTTCATCATTCAGCCAAAATAAAAGCTCATTAGCTCTCAAATCAATCAGCACACTTCTAGTTGTGAGGAAAGGGCGTCCCAAGATTATAGGAACTTCAGAATCCACCTCGCAATCCAAAATAACAATGTCGGCAGGAAAGATGAATGTGGAAACCTTCACCAACACATCATATAAGATACCAACAGCTTATTTTACCGACCTATCTGCAATCACAAGTCTCATATTGGTTGGTGTAGGATCTCCCAAACCCAACATACTGTAAATAGATAGTGGCATCAAATTGATGCTAGCTCTCGAATCGCACAATGCTTTAGCAAAATCCAATGATTCAACCGTGCAAGGAATAGTGAAAGCACCAGGATCTGCCATCTTTTGAACTAGTGATCTTGTAGCGATTGCCCTGCAATGATGAACATTATCCGCTAACTCATAGCTTACTACCCGCTTCTTTGTCAAAAGGTCCTTCATTAATTTAGCAGGCCCAGGCATCTATTCTAGCGCCTCCACCAAAGAAATATTAATAGTCAGCTGCTTCAACATAGTCATGAATTTGCTAAACCTAGTATCATCAGCCCTCTTCTTCAGCCTTTGCGGAAAAGGTGGTGGTGGAAGGGGAATAGTTTTCTCCACCACTTTCTTTTTATCTTCCTTCCAACTATCAATATTTTTAGGAGTGTCATCAGCCTTCTTTTTAAGTTTCTGAGGAAAAGGCGGTGGTGGAAGATGAATCATTTTCTCCACCACTTTCTTTTTATTTTGCTTCAGATTATCACTCTTTTCAGGCTGGTGACATCTAGGTGTAACATCATAAGCACTCACTTCAGCTTCTAGGCATCATTACAATCTTTTTCACTAACATACTCTGCTATATCATCAACCACCTGCTTGCCTTTGGATGGATTTTCCAACACTTTACTACTTCGGGTAGTAATATCCATATACAATCCATCATACCTTGGGTTTTGCACCGTGTTTCTAGGTAAAGTGCCAGCCTTTCTTTGGTTGAATACCGCTGATAGTTGACTCAATTATTGCTCCAGCTGTTTTATCGCAGTAGAGTGCGAATCAACCAATTAATTTATTGAAGATAAATCATTCTTCACCTCAGTTATGCCCATATTGGTTGCGTCCACTCCTTTCAGTAGCTTGGACATCATATCTTCCATAGACATCTTTCCAGAGAAAAACGCCACAGCCTCACAATTTCCAGGAGGGACATACAAACCACTCCTGTCCAAATTATTCTTCCAACTCCCTAGATCGCGATCCTTATATCCAGATTTCTCATAATAGTTCTAACCTTAGTTTCCTTGGGCATTGCCTCGGAAACCCCCCTGATTATTAAAGTAGTTGGCTTCTTCTTCAGAATCAGATTCGTCTCTTCTACGTGCTATAACGGCCTTAACTTTTTCAGTCTTCCCTGATAATAAGTGCTTGGTAAGAAGATCTATCTGCGTTTTCATATGGGCCATATCTTGGTCACGCTATTCTTGTCTACGCCTCTGCTCTGCAGTCATGCCAATGGATATACTAGAGCTTGTTACCTCAGAATCCCTAGTATGCCAAGCTCTACTTTGCTTCATCATACGATCTAGCATATCACTTTCCTGAATAAAGGTAAGGTCCATGAATGACCCTCCTGCTGCATTATCAACTACTGGCTTAGTTACAGAATTTAAAGATCTGTATAATATCTCCATTAAGTGGACATTGGTCATATGATGATTTGGGCATCGCATAAGCTTCTTCTTGAACTTCTCCCATGTTTCGTGTTCTGTTGGAAGCTGTCGAAAGTTGTTGATCTCATCTCTCAACTGTGCATTTTTGGATGGTAGAAAAAATCTTTTTAGGAAAGCGTCTTTCAGTTGCCTTCAATTAGTAATAGAATCAGGAGTTAGCCCGTTCAACCATAACGTTGCCTCCCCAGATAGAGACAATGGAAATAAGTGCAGCCGAATTGCATTTGTCCAACTCCTGGATTGTCGAATGACTTGCATGTTGAAATAAAATTGACCAGATGCATATTCAGATCATCGTCTGCGTGTCCACCAAATAAACCTTTGAGTTGCAATAGCTGAATCATGGTGCTAGTGATATTAAACTTGGCTCCGGGTGCTAAGGGCGGACGAATAATATCCCCAGTGGTACCAGATCCATACAGATCGTCATCATCATCATTAGAAGGAATCTGCACGGCTCAGCGTTCAGGCCTAAATCTAGCTTGATTATCTCTTCTGTTCGGAAGTGTCTCCACCTCATTAGTACGCCTAGGATTCAGTAGATCCTCATCATCCAGGTCCTCATTATCAGGATTTGTTACACGTCCTAGATTATCAATATTATGTTGATGCAATTGAGCGGCTGCCAACGCAGCTAATCTAGCTTGCTCCTGTTGAGCAGCCCTTCTTTCTATGTCACGTTGTGCATCTATTCTTCTAATACGATGTGGATCAGGATTGATAGGTAATACCAGTTGACCTAAACTTCGAGTGTTTGGCATGTACTAAATAAAACCTGAATAAAACAAAAACAACAACTAAAAGTAAAATACAAGAATCTTTGACCAAAGGGTCTAGTAACTATCACAAACTTAGTTGACAACTGTATTCCCCGGCAATGGCGCCAAAATTTGATAACGCTCAAACTACAGCTGTCGTAAGAGTGTAAGCAGTCGTCGTCAAATATAGAACCGAACTGGGTTAGGTGTCGAATCCTACAGGGAATACTCGGTCACTAAGTATTGCAACTATTATTAGACTATTGGTCAAAAATTCTATGAAAAGGGGGGAATTAGGGTTTGGCGTGAACTAGAAGTATCAAAATAACAAAGTAAAAACGGAATGCTTTGTTTAGTAGGTTTTAATCAATGAGAATTGTAAGTTAGGGTTATGTCCACCTTATGAGGTCTACGTATCTATTGACTATGAGTAATGCGGAATTCAAACATGCATGCACTTATAGGGATTCATATTCTATGGTAAATCCTAGCGTCTCCCGATCATCAAGGATTATCTCACTTTAACTCTCTCGAGCTTAAAGTGTATAACTAATGGTACGAACTCTCCAAGAGGTTAATCCAGTTACGGCACTAACTTTTAAACAGGGGTTGGTAGCCCTATTTCCTTGTCATACTCTCTTTTCCAGACATGTAACTTTTCTCTCGAACAAGTTAGTGCTATACTGGCGTATTCTATATGTTTGCAACCACACAAAGTTAATTAAGATGAAGAGAGTAATGATATAAGTAGCATACGTATCAATAATTCACAAACTCATAGTAGTAGATAGTATATCATAAGTCTTCCATAACCCTAACAGAGAAGTTTAGCTACTCATGTTTACAACGGAGCTCGCAATATGCATAACCATCATACCACAACTAGAATAATCTTCGTGAGGGGATGATGTTAACATCAAAAGGAAATGACATTTTCCCTCTTGGTCTGTTGCCTCAAAAGAGAGCCGTGTCCTCTGTCAAAAATTGTAACGTGAATTAGGAGCGGAAGTCGAATAAGAAAGACTTGAATTAATGAATAAGTGAATGCTGAAAAATTCAGCAAAATAGGGTTTTTATAACATCCATATCCTAGTCCTACTAAGTTACTGCATCCTTGTCCTAATCCTACTAAGTTACTGCATCCTTGTCCTAATCCTACTAAGTTACTGCTTATCCCCAAGTCTTGGAAATATTGTTTTCGCAATGAACAAGTTTTCCATGCATCACTTTCAGTCCATAGGCTTCCAAAAGCTGCCTTCCTTCTTATGTGAAGTTTCCTTTGGCGTCCAACAGTCTATGAAATGCTGAAATCTTCATTATTTATACCTGAAAACTTGCTAATCACGTTGGTTAGCTCACTTACAGGAAAAAGGACTAAAAGTGCAGGAATTATATATTTTGTCCTCAAAATCTTAGCTAAAATATGGGTAAATTATGGTGCTTTAGGCATGTAAATACGCCTAACATCAACCACCAGATCCGTAGACTGAGGAACAAAGAGGTTTCCTTGGTCAAAGTGTTATGGTAAATCCAGTCAGTTGAGGGTACTACTTGGGAATCCGTGGCAGATATGCCATCCAAGTACCCACACCTCTTCTCCACAAGTTCATATGAAGCCGATGGTACTATTCTTCCTTAATTCAGCCCTTTTTTCCAACTAAAGTTTCATCTAAATAGTTATTCTTAATATAAGTTCAAGCATTCTCCAAGGTATTCAAGAGTTTAGAATGATGTAGAGTTAGTTTAGTATGTTGTTTAAGCTATGCATACTCAGTTTTCTATGTATCCTTTACCTAGCTAGCGACATTAAAGGATTAATGTTCCTAGGGGGGAGATATTATAATACCCCAAACTTTTCCTTAACTCGAATTTCATATCTAGAAAGTTAAGGAATGACTTCCTATGTGAGTAAAATTTAAACCATTTTTAGTTTCCCTAATTTTGAAGTCTTTCTAATTTTTCCAACGATATAAGTTCTTCCCAAATCAGATAACCGGGCAAGAAGTTATGGCTAATTTAAGCTCTAGTCGTAAGATACCGTCATTTTCGTGTTTGGAAAGTCGCGAGGGGGGGGGGGGGGGGGCTTTTTAACAATAGTCAATTTCTAGTGGCCAAGCACAATTGTGGCACGTCGCACTGAAGCTTCAGCTCCCAATCAGTGGGACAACGGGATGGCTCCGCTTCGCGGTACCTCCTAGATTTCCATTTGACAATTTCCAGTGAGCCACCGCGATAGTGGCGCATTGCGGTGGACTATAAAGTAGGGTTTCCAGTTCAATTTTTTTCGAGCTTCGTGCAAAAGTTAAAAAGGGCAGTTTGGACTTTTTCCAAGCCTCTTAAACCATACAAAAATCAGAATTAAAGTCATTACAAGCATCATATGAAATTTTTCTCAAGTTTTCCTCAACCCAAAACCCTAAGCATCCAAATCCTCTTCCAATAATCTCAAGGGTTCACCATAGATTTTCTAAATTGAGTCAAGATTCAAGGCTCCCAAGTTATAGACTTCAAGAACCTTCATTCAAGAGTACGAATAGATTCCCAAAAGATAGAGTTCATCTAACGTTTCTAATTCAAGGTATGTGGGGTTTGAACAAGAACACCCTTTCGTTCTTGTGCCCAAAGTTGTAGATTTTCTTAATTAATTTCATATTTTCAGGATGAATTATTCCTAGTTTGATATACTTTGAGTTTATAAGATTTTAAATTGTTCAAACCGTGAATTGCACGATTATTTTTTTAATTATGATTTGAAATGATAAATCATACTAAAATTTTCACATCCTATGTTGATATGATGTTTTCTAGAATTTCCAAGATTTTTTTCATGAATTAAACCTTATTGGGAAATTGTGATCCTTTAAGAATGAATTATTGACACTTTCCAAAGTATTTCAAGAAGGGGACTGAAATCCCCATGCTATTGAAGTTTTAAAGGTCTATTGATGATAAGCCTACCAAGATTTCAAGAAAAGAACTGATTTTGATCCTAAGCTAAGAGAGAAAATCCACACCATGTGACTTAAGATAAAGGGAAGCATGGTTGGCTTCCATTGCATGTTCCTGAATTGTTTAAGATTGATTTTTCCTAAAAGTTCTGAGCTTAAGTAAGGAAATAGTATTTAGCACTGAGTTGGACTTGATTTCAAGGTCTCATGCCCTAGAACTATGAGCCACCGTAAGATTTGATTTACCCCAACTAAGTTAAGCGAGTGATCACTAAGAGTTAAGGTTATACTCCGACGGCAAGGATAGAATAGCTCTCCCCAACGTGGGCAAGATGTTGGACTCCATTTAGCTCACATGGTTTATGCCGGTTAGAAGAAACTCCCACGTTTCCTAGAGTCCCAAGTCTTAAAATTTTAAAGAAGGTTTACTCTTTCAAGATAAAAGCAAGGGTTGAAAGTATAAGTATTTCAAAAGGTATGATCCTAAAATTTTCATAATACTAAAGTATATGATCTGAAATTTAATGTTTTAAGATTTCATCTAGTTCATAAGCTTGAGAACGAGTAAAGAATACAGATTTAGATTAAAGTGTAATGACTAATGTGAATTATATTACTTATTTCCTTATTTATGATTTATGAGAGTTTTATTCAAGCTATGTGAGTCATCTACAAATGCATGCATGTTTTCTATAAAGATTTATGATGTTGATTATTTAATTACATACACCCCCATATACTTAGTACATTCCCAAGGTTCTAATACACATATACGTCTAGGTGCTATATTGTCTCATAATGTAGTTTCAGGTGCTCATTCCCAACAGTGTCCGTGATCCCGAGTACCTTTATCTATATCTCCACAGTGGTGAGTCCTTATGGTTCGAGGACCTAATTTTAGACATTTCAGTACACATGTTAGTGGATCTATTTCCTTTCATTAGAGTATGAGTCAGTTGGGGATCTATCCGAATAGCTCTCTAGTATTATTGAGTAGTAGAGGCTTTGTTTTGCTGGATTATCGGTATGTTAAGATTCACTGTATTTTTTTACTTTTACAGTATTCATTCATATTTCAGTTAGATATGACATGAAATGATATGATATGATGCGAGGTATATCTTGAGCCTGCTACTAAGTCTAAATACCTACTCCAAGATAATTGGATCAAAGTGACAAAACATGTCATGCCATATCTAACTGAAATACAAATGAATGCTGTAAAAGTTACAAAATACTGCGAATCTAAACATACTAGTAATCCAGTCTGACAAAGCCTCTACTACTTAAAAAGACTAGAGAGCCATTGGGACAGATCCCCAACTGACTCATACTCAAATGAAAGGAAATAGATCCACTACTATAAGTAATGAAATGTCAGAAATTAGGTCCTCGAACCATGGGGACTCACCACTATTGGGATGTAGATAAAGGTACTCGGGATTACGGACGCTGTTAGGACTTAGAACATGAACCTACATTATAAGACAATGTAGCAAACAAACGTATATGTGGATCAGCACATTGGGAATGTACTGAGTATATGTGGTGTGTGTAATTATATAATCAATATCATAACTTTTCATAAAAAACATGCATGCATTTGTAGATGACTCTCATAGCTTGAGTCCTATAAGTAGAACCTTAACTTTTGGTGATTACTAGCTTAACCCACATGGGGTAAATCAAATCCTACGGTGGCTCATAGTTCTGGGGCATGAGACCTTGGAATCCATCCTAACTCGATGTTAAATACTACTCCCTTACTTAGGCTTAGAACTTTTATGAAAAATCCACCTTAAAAAATTTAAAAATATGCAATGGAATTCAACTATGCTTCCCTTTAGCTTAAATCAAATGGTGTGTATTTTTTTCTTAGCTTAGGATCAAAATAAACTATTTTCTTGAAATCTTGGCAGGCTTATTATCAATAAACCTTTAAAATTTCAATAGCAAGGAGATTTAAGTTCTCTTCTTGAAACACTTTGAAAAGTATCAACAATTCATTCTTAAAGGGTCACAATTTCCCAATAAGGTTTAATTCATAACAAAAATCATGGAAATTCTTGAAAACACCATATCAACATAGGAATGTGCAAATAATAGCTTGAATTATCACTTCAAATCACAATTAAACAAAATAATCGTGCAATTCAAGGTTTGAGCAATTTACCATCTTACAAACATAAAATATAGCAAACTAGGTATTGTTCATCTTGAAAATAAGAAATTATCTAAGAAAATCTAAAAAATTGGGCAGAAGAACGAAAGTGTGTTCTTGTTCAAACCCCACAAACCTTGAATTAGAAACTTTGGATGTAGTTTAGCTTTTGGGACTCTATTCGTACTTTTGAATGAAGGTTCTTGAAGCCTCTGACATGGGAACCTTGAATCATGACTCAATTTATAAAATCTATGGTGAACCCTTGAGATTATTGGAAGATGATTTCAATGCTTAGAGTTTTTGGTTAAGGGAAATCCTGAGATTAATATCATATGATTCTTGTAGTGAGTTTAATTCTACTGTTCTTTCGATTTAAGAGGATTGGAAAACTCAAAAGTGACCTTTTTAACTTCTGTACGAAGCTACAAAAATTGAACTGGAAACTCGACTTTATGGGCCACCGCGATGCGCCACTATCGCGGTGGCTCACTGGAAATTGACAAATGGGAATCTGGGAGTCACCGCGATGTGTAACCAACACGTTTTCCCACTAATTGGGACCTGGAACTTCAGTACGATGCACTACAAGAATGCTAGGCCCCAATGGAAATTGACTATTGTTAAATAGACCCTCTCCGCAATTCACCAAACACTAAAATGAAGGTGTTTTACGACTAGAAATTAAATTAGCCATAATTTCTTACCTGGTAATAGGATTTGGGTGGGTCTTATATCGTTGGAAATCTAATTAAATTTTCCACATGATAAAAAGTTGAAATTAGGGAAACTCTATATTGTTTAAACGTTACTCATTTAGAAATCATTCCTTAACCTTCTAAAGACAAAATTATACTTAAGAAAAGTTAGGGGTATTACAGCAACCTCCATATCTTACTCCAGAGAGAGGAGAATCAGTTCATAAGTAGTTCCAACAGCTCATTTTTTGCTTGATTATAATTTTTTTTCTCTTATTAACTTTTTTCTCTTTGGGATTTTTTGACTCTATTTTTCTTAACACTTTTTTCTTTTCTTTCTTTTTGGACTCTTTTTTATTTGAAACTGTTCTGACTCTGCTCTTTTGCTCGACACTTTTCTTTTGAGTTTCGCTGACTCTATCTTGATTCCAAAAGAGGCCTATGTAAGAAAATAAAACTAAGACACGAATGTGGTAAATAAAGGATGACATAATGTTTTGATAGCAGAATGAAATTCCTTTTTCATATCAATCCTTCAAAATGTAAGTACATATCATGCAATATGAGAAGAAAATGAAGATCATTTGTGACTCTTTAAGAACACTAACTTTAACTGAGCATGTGTGTCATATCTTTTTCTATAGTTTTTTAATGTACAACTCCACCGTTGTTCTACCTCCCTAACATCGAATGAATCATGCTTTTATTGAGCTAATTGTCTTTCTGTTCCTCTTGATATAGGATCACACAACCATTGTTTGACCTAATTGAGACATGCCTTTCAATTGATGACCAAGTTATTCTTGTGATTCTCAAAATAATTATCTTAATTTTTCAAAGAAGGCTTCAACTTGTCACCAAATGTCTCAGCACTCTACCTATTTCGTTAGATGTTTTTTGTAACTTTGGAGCTCTGATTCAAAGTTCATGGTTAAATTATATTTTAAGATCTAGGTGAAAATTCCGCCAGCATGTCTTATCACTAGAACCGACATAAAATATACTGTGTAATGAAAAAAAACAACAACACATATTTAACATGCAAAAGGAAAAGGAACAATCCATTTAGTTGAAATAAAAGATAGAAGGGTTTAAAAATAAACGAAAAAGACATAACAAGATAGATTATGAACTACAACCCTGAGATAATTCAAAAAATCGAAACGAAAACAAAAAAAAATACTAACAATCCTTCCAGGAGTGATTTCCTGATTGTTGATCTTAACATTTTAGCCACTGAGTTGCATATCATCATGACTAGAGCTTTCACCACTATCGATGTTCTGTACCATAATCAATTTTTCTTGGATCATATTTTCTATTTCTCTTTTCAAAGCACAGCACTCTTCAATACTATGACCTCGAACATCAAAATGATACGCACATCGTACATTAGGATCAAAACTTCTTAAGTACAAGTTAGGAGTATGCCCAAGGAGAGAAGTGGTCATGAACCACTATACTAATCTCTTAAATAAACTAGCATACTAATGTCCAATTGGGGTGAAGCTACCCATCGACTACTAACTAATTTCACTATTTCGCTTGGACCAAAAATCTATCCTAGAAGGGCTTTGGTATGTTTGTAGAGTTAGAGGATGACTCTGCGGAGTTGGCGCACACAATTATGGGTACGAAGGGATTGACCATATGGTTGTGCATTGTATACTATATATGGAGGTGGGAGAGTGGAGTATAATTGATTTTGGGAGTGATTTTATTGAGCTTAGGCATGAACTTAGGCTTGAGCCTGAGAGCGATGACGACATGGTCTTCTTGACCATGGCCGCTGTCCAACCACAATAGCAGATTCATCTTCCTCATTCTTCTTCTTCCTAACAATTTGATGATAGGTGAATTTACACGCCTATAGCACTATATCTTGCCCATATTCTAGCCTAGTTTTGAGAACAAATTATATATTTCATGCATTTTTAGTCCTTTTTCCTATAAGTGAGCTAACGAACATGATTAGCAAAGTTTCAGGTATAAATGATGCAGAATTCAACATTTTATGGATAACTTTATGCCAAAGGAAGCTTCACAAAGGAAGAAAAGGAAGCTTGGATGCCTAAAGGACCAAAAGTGATGCATGGAAATTCTGTCCCTGGGTAAAACAACATTTCTGAAGACTTTGGGGACTTGCAGTAACTAATTAGGATAAGAATAATGATACATTAACCTTGTACAATTGGGTTAAGTATTTCCTTAGTTTATTAGGATTAGGATAATGATACATTAACCTAGTACAATTAGGTTAAGTATGTCATTAGCCTAGTAGGATTTGGTTAAGTATTTCATTAGCCTAGTAGGAATAGGATATGGGTATTATAAATACCCTATCTTGCTAGAGATCTTCATACATTCCACCATTCCACCATTCCACAATTCACCATTCTTCAATCCATCCACCATTCATCCATCCATCAAAACAATTACTCTTCTATTAATTCTATTTTTTCTATTCATCTATTCAATTCTTAATTTCCGCAACAAGAGAAACGTTACTTTGCAAGAAATCACGCCTAACGCCAACCACAGTTGAGCTACACGAAATTTATCTTTATTGTGGTATATTAACAATGTCAATTATGATTTCCTTCGCATTCATTGGTAACTAAACTTCTCTGTTGGGGTTATGGAATCCTTATGAGATACTATCTATTGCTATGAGTTTGTGAATTCGTGACACGTATGCTGCTTATATCATTATTCTCTTCATCTTAACCTAAATTCTTTGTGGTTGCAAATGCAAGAATACGCCAGTATAATATTTAACTTGTTCGAAAGAAAGGTTATTTGTCTGGAAAAGAGATAATGTCAAGGTAGTAGGGTCCCATCCCCTATTAAAACGTTAGTGTCGTAACTGGATTAACCTCTTGGAGAATTCATACCATTAGACACGCTTTAAGCTCGAAAGAATTAAAGTGAAATAATCCTCGAATAGGTCCAAAGACACCTGGATTTACCATCGAATACAATTATCTATAAGCACATGCATGGCTAAATTCCTCACAACTCATAGCCAATAGAGACGTATAACTCAGAAGGTGGACATAACCACAACTCCTCAATTCTCATTGTTTACAACTTACTAAACATTCTTTCTTTTTACTTTGCTATTTTTAGTTTTTACTTTAATATTTTGTTTACACATTGCAATCCCCCCTTATTACGAGACTTGCACTAAAAGTCTAGTAATCGTTGCTTACTTGTTGACCAAGCTATTCCCTGAGGGATCGATACCCAACCCTGTTGGGTTCTATATTTGCTAACGACCGCTTTACACTCCCACGAGACCTGTAGATTGAGAGTTATCAAAAATTGGCATCGTTGCCGAGGAATACAACTGTCAATCAAGTTCGTGATAATTACTAGACCCTTTGGTCAAAGATTCTCGTACTTTTACTTTCAGTTTTTGTTTTTGTTTACTACAGGTTTTTATTAAGTGCATGCCCCATACTAGAAGTTCTGGTCAACCGTTATTACCTATCAATATTGAACCACAACGCATTGGTAGAATGGAAGCACAAGCAGAAATCGAAATGATGGCTACTCAACAGGAAGAAGCAAGATTGGTTGCCCTTGCCGCAGCCCAAGTACACCAGCAAATCATTGATAATCCTGGGCGAACAACAAATCCTGACGATGAGGATTTAGGTGATGACGAGTTACTAAACCCAAGGCATGATGCTGAAAACACAACACCTCCCAACAGAAGAGGTCAACAAGCTCAGTTTAGGTATGATCGCCAACCCATGCAACCAGCTTTTGACGATGATGATGATGATCTTGATGGAGTCGGAGCCACAAGAGCGATTATTCTTCCACCATTAGCGCCCGAAGCCATGTTCAACATCACGAGCACCATGATTCAGTTATTGCAACTCAAGGGATTATTTGGTGGACTAGCAGGCGATGATCCGAATATGCATCTCATCAACTTTATTTCTACATGCAAGTCGTTTGACAATCCTGGTGTTGGTTAGAAAGAAATTCGATTACGTCTATTTCCATTGTCTCTGTCTGGGGAGTCAACTCTATGGTTGAATGGGCTGACTCCCGATTCAAATACAAATTGGAGGCAATTGAGAGACGCTTTCCTAGAAAGATTCTTTCCTCCATCCAAAAGAGCACAATTGAGAGATGAAATCAGAAACTTTCATCAGCTTCCAACTGAAGCCCTTCATGAAACATGGGAGAGGTTCAAATTGAAGCTAGCAAGGTGCCCAAACAATCATATGACTAAGGTTTACCTCATAGAGAGACTATATAGAGCCTTGAATTCAATAACTAAACCAGTGGTGGATAATGCAGGTGGAGGATCTTTTATGGATCTCACCTTTGGTCAAGCAAGCAATATGCTAGATCGTATGACGAAACAAAGTAGAGCTTGGCATACATGGGATTTTGAGGTAGCAAGACCCACTTTGTCTATTGGCATAAATGCAGATCAAAGAAGAAGATAAGAAGAACGTGATCAAGATATGGCGCACATGAAAACACAAATGGATCTTCTTACATAGCATTTATTATCGGGGAAGACCAAAAAAGTGAAAGCTATTGCGTCAAAAGGAAGAGATGAATCTAATTCAGAAGAGGAGGCGAACTACTTGAACAATCAGGGGGGTTTCCGAGGGAATACCCAAGGAAACCAAGGTCGGAACTATTATGATAAATCTGGAAGCAAAGACCAAGGTAGTTGGAAGAACAAAAATGAAAAGAGTGGTTTGTACGTTCCCCCTGGAAGACGTGACACTACCACATCTAGTTCTGGAAGTATGGAAGAAATGATGGCCAAACTATTGAAAGGAGTGGAAGCAACGAGTGCGGGAGTTACGGAGGTAATTAATGATTTATCCTACATGAAACAATTAGTTGATTCTCATTCCACTTCAATCAACCAAATAGAGCAGCAATTGAGCCAACTTTCAGCAGCACTCAATCAAAGAAAGGCCAGCACTTTACCTAGCGATACTGTGCAAAACCCAAGGAATGATGGGTCATGCATGGCTATCACTATCAGGAGTGGTAAGGTGCTGGAAACTTCAGCAAAAGGCAAGCAAGTGATTAACGAAGTTGCGGACATGGATGACAACGCAAAAGGAGAAGATGTCGTAGCTACTACTCCTGATGTCAAGGATGCCACATCCAACACTGTGCAGCTTGAAAAAGTGGAAAAATGGAAGCAAGAGGAGAAGAAAACCATGGAGAGAGCACTTCCATACCCACCAGTTCAGCAAATTCATGACTATGCTAAAGCAGCTGACCATTAATGTTCCATTGGTGGAGGCACTTGAACAAATGCCTGGGTATGCAAAATTTATGAAGGACCTATTGAGAAAGAAACGGGCAGCAAGTTATGAGTTAGCGGATAATGTTGATCATTGCAGTGCAATCGCAACAAGGTCGCTAGTTCAAAAGAAGGCAGATCCTGGAGCTTTCAATATTCCTTGCACAATTAGATCGTTGGATTTTTCCAAGGCATTGTGCGATCTAGGTGCTAGCATCAAATTTGATGCCGCTATCCATCTACAAGAAGTTGGGGTTAGGTGATCCAACACCAACCAATATGAGGCTCGTGATGGCTGATAGGTCGGTAAAACGACCTGTGGGTATCTTGAATGATGTGTTGGTGAAAGTTTCTTGATTCATCTTTCCTGCAGACTTCGTTATTCTGGATTGTAAGGAGGATTCTGAAGTTCCCATAATCCTGGGATGTCCTTTCCTTGCAACTGGAAGTGTGCTTATTGAAATGAAAGATAATGAGCTTTTGTTTCGAATTAATGACGAAGTAGTCCGCTTTGATATATGCAAAGCAATGAAGCAGCGCAGTGATATGAATGTGTTATCTGTAGCTGATGTTCATCATGAGGATAAGAAAGCATTATCTATAGAGAAACAGCCTACTGTTGAGCCATTGACTGCTGCACCACTGAATGTTGAGCATGAGGACAATGAAGATTATGAAGAACCTATGGGTGTTCTAACAAAAATAGAGTCGTATACTCCTAAGCAACCAGATTATGATCTCAATAATCGATTGTCACCAACAGCGAAGACTTCCATTGATGAGCCACCAATGCTAGAATCAAAAGAACTCCCTGATTATATAAGGTATGTTTTTTTGGCGGATGAGTTAAGTGAACAACACGTAGAGGCTCTCATCTCTGCTCTGAAGAGATACAAGAGAGCTATGGGTTGGACTATTGATGATATAATTGGTGACAATCCGGTGAGACATATGAGTCATCTCGGAGAAGATCGCATGCCCACAGGTAAGCCTCATTGTAATCTAAATCCTTTCAGAAAATGATCCACCATTTACCTCGACGAAGTCTAAGTACTCGAGGTAACCATGTCGTGCCACGACAATAAATAAGGCGCTAGATGGGAGGTAACCCATCGTTTATAGTTTATCGTTTTGTCTTTCTTTCATTCTAGTACTTGTTTTGCTTCTGATAAATGAAAATCCAAAAAATAAGAGTCGTGCCACGACCAAAACTAAGGATCTTGGTGGGAGGCAACCCATCGTACTAATCTTTTTCATTGGTTTTGAGCAAATGTAGGTGCGAGAGGTATTCAACGAGGAAATTGATTCAATTGACAATTTGGACGTATTACATGGTAAAGGTGGTAAGTTAGGAATAATGATGCATAAGTCTATGGATTGAGCATTGCTCATGCCAAAATAGGCATCGAGGAAGGCTAGGCCTAGGTAAAACTAGGCCACGAACAATGTAAAACCTATACTATAGCCTAAGATCTCGGAATCTAGTGTGCAAGGACATAGGCGCCGCCCATGCTTAAGTATGCTATACACTATGCGCCGCACATGTCCCTTTATGCGTTACACTATGCGCCGCCTATGATATAGCATTTGGTCTCAGTATCTCTTATGCTATACACTATGTGCCGCATATGGACCCTTTTTGTCCCCAAAACCATTTTTAAATGGGTCAAAACACGACCCATTCTTTGCCTATATTAAGGGGACTTAGTCTTGAAACATAACCACATTGAAACTTGACCTAAAGGCGCCGCACATCAACCCAAATCATCTCAAAAATTTTCTTTTTTGCTCTTCCAATTCACAAGAACATCTCCAAAGGCTTCAATCACGTAAGTACTCTTTTATTCTTCATCTATTTCTCATAAGTACTACGTTGCTATGTCTATTATGAAATGCTACATCTTGAAAGATTATTGGTGATGTTAATGTGTTTGGATTGTTAATACAAAACCATGTGAGTGAACATATACATTAGGATAATCTTGACTTGTTTCCGACTTGAATTTGGTTTTAATAGCATTGTTATACTATTTACGGACTTTCTATGGTTATGAACATTGCTTAAGCTTGTTTCTTGGATATTTACATGTTAGACTATGCCGTTCATCGGAATAAGACTTATAACTGCTTACCTACATAGGAGGTTGAGTTTATTAATAGAAACGATACCATGATGTAATCCCTATGTAGTAGTCTTGTTATACCTAACATGAAAGTATTACAAAGGTTGCAATAAGTGATATATCTCTGATTTTCTTGTTGAAATATAGCTCCTAAAACATAAGTCGATGAAGTCTAAGTAATCGACCACTTTCACTTCACTAATTTGTATCAACAAACTAAGTGTGGGGTGGTACCCCTACTGCTTGTGTATAGATTGTATCCATTGGGATTGTGCTACCATTAAAACTATTTCATGTCTCAGGTACAATGGCACCCAAAGCAAGACAAGGCAAAGAAAAGGCCACCACTTTCCAAAAGAGCAAGAAAAGAGGCCGCCAGGAGCAAGGAGAACCCTCCTCGCTACAAATACCTTGACTCACGCTTGGAATTAAGTGGGATACTTATGAGGAACTTCTGAGGATGACGACTCTGATGATGATTCCAGTGCAAGGGGTATGACCCCAGACATACAGGATAACTCCGACCAACCAGGTTCTTCGTATTTATTTTCCACTGAGGGCAGTGACCCGACTAAGTGTGGGGTGGTGGTATTGCATGCTATACTTCTCTATCCACATTTGCTATTTTTGTTTGCTTTGTTTTATTTTTTTCGTTTTTAGTAGTTAAAATTTTTTTTACTTAAGCTTCGCATGAAATTATTTTGATAGGCAGCATGAGATTATAACAAGAGTTTGTGCTAGAATTATGACTATTGAGACATTTAGGCTCTAATTGTGACTCACTATGTGATACTTTGTGGTTAAATTCCTTCAATTGTTGGGTCAAGAGTCTACACTACTCTCAATAAAGTCGACCATGTGCCTTGTGTGTGTGAGATTAATAGTATATTCTATGTTTGTGGCTGATGCTAGAACTTGCCTGGTATGAATGCAAAGCGAAAATAAAGAGTGTAATTTTAGGAGATGATTTAGGCATTTGTTTTGGCAACCTATAAATGTTTACCTTCGTTTTACCCACCCATGGACATCATCCTAGTCAAACCCTTTTGAGCCTTGTAAGCCTAATCCATTTCTTTCAAGACCGTAATTTGACCCAAATTCCTAAGTGCTTTAAAGTATAAAGTGATGTGACAAAATAAGAGGAAATTGGGTGAGTATGATGCTTTAAATTGTAATGGTGCTTGAAATAGTTATGAAAAAGAAGTGCTATCATAAGTGGTGTGTTATGAAAAGAAAAAGGGAAAGAAAACTGAAAAGTTTATTATGTTCAAAAATTGAAAAACAAAAGAGGAGAAAAGGGGTGGTAGAATAAAAGAAAGTAGAAAGGTTGTTTGAAAGAAAAGTGTTAATGATATAATGTGATGTATTAAAGCGCTTAGGAACATAGTCACTATTTCTGGCCAAAATAGTACTACCCGTCCCTTAGCATACATTACAACCATCAAAAGACCTATTTGATCCTAAGCTTAGCATTCTGACATTAAGTGGAGTATTACACAAAGGGCAAGCCTATGGTCATCAGTTGCTGCATACGAATTCTTTTTGAGAGTGAGAGCAAGGATATTTTGATACCCATGTTTGAAAAATATGCTATACTTGTGAGTGATTATGGGTAATATATTGTGAGACACACATGGTTGATGAGTTTTGGGTAGTTTAATATGATTCCTTGTGCCTTAACTTTTGAATATGAGTTGACCACCATCACGAGTCTATGCTAGAGGTTAAACCGTTTCTACTAATGAGCGGAAAAATACTCTTTGTTGATAATTGTTGTGCTGGCCTTGATGAGTATTTTGTGTTGTTGCTGTGAATCCCTAAGTTGATGTTTAGAGGGACATGATATTTTGTTTGAGGACGAACAAAGCTTTAAGCGTGGGGTGTTGATGATAGGTGAATTTACACGCCTATAGCACTATATTTTGCCTATATTTTAGCCTAGTTTTGAGAACAAATTATATATTTCATGCTCTTTTAGTCCTTTTTCCTGTAAGTGAGCTAACGAACATGATTTGCAAAGTTTCAGGTATAAATGATGCAGAATTCAGCATTTTATGGATAACTTGACTCCATAGAAAGTTTCACGAAGGAAGAAAAGGAAGCTTGGATGCCTAAAGGACCAAAAGTGATGCATGGAAAATCTGTCCCGGGCTAAAACAGCATTTCTGAAGACTTTGGGGACTTGCAGTAACTAGTTAGGATTAGAATAATGATACATTAACCCTGTACAACTGGGTTAAGTATTTCCTTAGTTTATTAGGATTAGGATAATGATACATTAACCTAGTACAATTGGGTTAAGTATGTTATTAGCCTAGTAGGATTTGGTTAAGTATTTCATTAGCCTAGTAGGAATAGGATATGGGTATTATAAATACCCTATCTTGCTAGAGATCTTCATACATTCCACCATTCCACAATTCACCATTCTTCAATCCATCCACCATCCTTCCATCCATCAAAACAATTACTCTTCTATTAATTCTATTTTTTCTATTCATCTATTCAATTCTTAATTTCCGCAACAAGAGAAACGTTACTTTGCAAGAAATCACGCCTAACGCCTACCACAGTTGTGCTACACCAAATTTATCTTTATTGTGGTATATTAACAATGTCAATTGTGATTTCCTTCGCATTCATGGGTAACTAAACTTCTCTGTTGGGGTTATGGAAGCCTTATGAGATACTATCTATTGCTATGAGTTTGTGAATTCGTGAAACGTATGCTGCTTATATCATTATTCTCTTCATCTTAATCTAAATTCTTTGAGGTTGCAATCGCAAGAATACGTTAGTATAACATTTAACTTGTTCGAAAGAAAGGTTATTTGTCTGGAAAAGAGATAATGTCAAGGTAGTAGGGTCCCATCCCCTATTAAAAAGATAGCGTCGTAACTGGATTAACCTCTTGGAGAATTCACACCGTTAGACACGCTTTAATCTCGAAAGAGTTAAAGTGAAGTAATCCTTGAATAGGTCGAAAGACGTCTAGATTTACCATCGAATACGATTCTCTATAAGCACATGCAAGTCTAAATTTCTTACAACTCATAGCCAATAGAGACGTATAACTCAGAAGGTGGACATAACCCCAACTCCTCAATTCTCATTGTTTACAACTTACTAAACATTCTTTCTTTTTACTTTGCTATTTTCAGTTTTTACTTTAATATTTTGTTTACACATTGCAATCCCCGCTTATTACGAGACTTGTACTAAAAGTCTAGTAATCGTTGCTTATTTGTTGACCGAGCTATTCCCCGAGGGATCGATACCCAACCCTGTTGGGTTATATATTTGCTAACGACTGCTTTACACTCCCACGAGAGCTGTAGATTTAGCATAATCACAATTCCCGAAACTTTTTAAATTGCTTGATAGTCTCTTTCAATGTTGCAAAACTTACAATGTGACCTGTATAAACTCCATCCTCTATTAACTCCCCCATTTTCAGGACCTTAATAAATGGCTTCACTAATGCAGGTAACAAGTGCTGATAATATGTTTCATCCTGAGCTTGAATAAACACCTCCACTATCATACTTTTTTTCATTGGCGGTTTCACCCTAGCAGCTTGTTCACGCCTTCTAATTGCATACTCTTAGAAACATTCAGTACTTTTTTTCATATTAGTTGGGATTTCTCGTCAGGAATCAACTCCACATTGTATTGCAATTGTTGCACAAATTCATTAGCTAGGTCATACTAACTGTCACGACCCAAATGGCCATGAGTGGCACCCACACTAATTTTCATGTGGGAGAACCATCTAAACCAAACCATTACCCAAACACTTAGTCAATATTAAGATGATGATATCTTAAAATTAATATAATAATAAAAATTTAGGATTAATCATTATTAATGCCGAAGTCAAATAAAATACTTCCAGGACCCGAAAGTCACTGTACAAGAACTACTAATAAAGATCATATCTAAAGTGATATCAAAAAATAAAGTAAATAAGGAATGTTTCATTGCCCGAAAGATGGACAAGAACAAATAAGATGACCCATGGCTGCCTAGAGACGGAGTGCTCACCCTTGGATCAAGATCTGCTCTCAAACTCTAGAGGTGAGGTCATCTCTGAACCTAGAATACTTTCTGCACTCAACAAAAAAAGAGTACAGGGTAGTATCAGTACATACCACTATGTACTAGTAGGTATCATAGGTCAACTCTATTTAATAGCATGTACACAACATAAATCAAATAACGAGTAGACAGGCATCGTAACACAATAAATATTCAATGACTCAACAATACAATAACAACAGATCAAACAGTTCTTATAAGCAAGCCACATAACCATCAACAGTATTAACCATACTATAAACATCCACAAAATCAACACAAATACGTACACTCATGCTATGGGATTTACTTTTGCCCATATAGTCATGACCTTCAGGGAAAAATCTATGTTAATGTATCATACCGGCGTGGTATCCGATCCAATATGTACATATCCATAGAGGCGTGTTACCCAATCCAACATAAAAATAAATGTACCGACGTGGCACCCCATCCAACATAAATATAAATGTACCGGCGTGGCACCTAATCCAACATAAATATAAAGTACCGGTGTGGTACTAGATCCAACATAAATGTAAACATTCCGCCGTGGTACCCGATCCAACATAAATGTAAACATACCGGCGTGGCACACGATCCAACATAAATGTAAATGTACCGGGGTGGTACTCGATCCAACATAAATATAAACGTATCAGCATGTTACCAGATCCAACATAAATGTAAACGTACCGGCATGGTACCCGATACAACATAAATATAAACGTACTGGTGTGGTACCCGATCCATCATAAATGTAAATGTACAAGCGTGGATCCAATATAAATGTAAACGTACCAGTGCAGTACCCGATCCAACATAAACAAAAATAAGCATTATAAATATCAATTTACACAAACTCACAGCATACACCACAATGTACCAAGATTACAAGTACACTTAAAGTCATGAGACAATTCAATCAAGTAAATTTTCAATAACATTTATACCCGAATCAACAATTCAAACATCAACAATTTCAAGAATGTACGAATACCAATCCTAAAGTATCCAATTTAGGAGCATACAAAAATTAAGTCGAGTCTAAACTCCAATTAAACCGTAGCCTACCTCCACCGAAGAATCCAATTGCAAGCTCATTTCTAAGGGTCTTGCCTTTCCGTAAGGCCTCCAAATGATTAAAATTTGTTCAAAAATATAAACCCTATAAGAGTATGAATCTACCAAAAACCCTACTATTATAATTATTTTAATTTAATTAGGGTTTACTTTAAAATTGAAGTGAACCATTGAAACAGTGGCTGCGCAAAGACCCAATTAAAGTCACTGCCACCCAACTCTCCTTCACAACATCTTTTCTTCCTTTTTCATTACCAAGGAAAATTCTCCTCAACAGTAATGCCTAGAATATTCATTATAAGATAAATAACTCCAAGCATCAAAGAATTATACAACACAGTGGTACTGTAGGTCGTTCACATAATCTATTACAGATAATTAACATTCACCCTCCGTAGTAGTGCCAGTTGATGCCAATTCCTTATACTTTGTCATGTTAAGCTAATGAAGAACCACTATGAAACAAAATTGATAGAATATAACAACTTCAATATCTAATACATGTCTAATCTCGACAGACTAATTTGACCACATTATAATAATTATAGTCTTTTCCACTAACTTAACCTAACCTTAACAAAAGGAACTAACTAAGAACTGTCATACTACTACCGCTTCTTTACCTAACTCCACCACCACTTTATTAATCCAACAATTCCTTAATCATTCTTGTCCCCTCACACATCTACCAAATAACGATGACAACTCAGGCTATAGCAATTCAGGTCAAACGATTCATAAGTATATCTTAACATTAATGGATCATTTAACATTGACACACTCACCTATAATTCTCAATTGTGGTCGACACGTGAAAGCTGCACCACTTTACTTCCTCGAAGAATTCTCTTTTTTTTCTCCCGTTCATGTGTTCTAAGGGTTGACTTGTGAACGCTGCACCACTCAACACTTATTCACGGAAAAGCAACTAACCACTATTTATTTAATAGCCAATATCTAACATCCTGTCAAGGTTTATCACTAGACAAAAATCATCGTTTATCCACCTTTCATTATTATCAACTAATAATCCAATATCTGTCAATCATTACTAGACAACACATTACTACGTGTAACCTAACCATCTTTTATTAGCTGATACCATTCATTATTTAACCATTGTTTATGAACTAATCCTTGCTTAACTATTCATTAATTAACTATTTTTAAAATATTTAAAGTTATTAACTAGTCACCTGTTATTACTAACATCATAACTTATTATCTAACCTCATTAACACACAACTCCTCGTTTATCAACGAATGAACATCATGAACTTAGTCATCAATACCAACTAATCTTCACCTATGCTAGACCTGAGCTCACCATAAGTCACACATTAACCATCGCTAGCTACTTTGTTTCAAATAAAAAAGATTCATTATTAATACATTAGATTCCTAGCCATACAAGTGCTATAGTCCCCTAATAGACAACTAGTTACCATATAGATTAACTATTAATAAGGCAGAACAATCATAAGATCATATTTAAGATAAAATAACAACCAGTACCAACATAATACTCATGAATGGACAAAATCTGTACATACCATCACCAGTATCCAATCAAAAAAGCCATAAGTAATATACTACATCATCTTCCGTCCCATATTGGAGAGATGTATATACAAATATTTATGTATTCATAAACTGTAATCGTATCTTTTACATTGATAAACACTCTTCAGATATTCATTCATTATCATAACACAACCCTTGACTCATTAATTCATCCGAAATAGTCAAAATATATAATCCCGGCCATAGGGCAATATACATATCCAGAACTCATATCAAAAAATCATATTTATAAGTCATAGCATATCTCTAATCATCTCACATATAGGAGGTATCTCACATATTAGGGGCATAATATAGATAAAAATGTAATCGTCTGTAGAATATCTTATATCGGTAGGTCATACATCATGACAACGATAAATATCACCACTCTAGGTCAATTTTCATATCTAAGACGAAATAGCACCTCTAAATGCCCAATACCCCTTCCACAGGAAGTATCATAAATATAACTCAAAAGCCACAATCAAGAAACATCAATACAAGTTTCCAAGTTACGAAATAACCTTATTCTAAGATTTACTAGCCTCATTTTTTCCAAACATCCACAACATATTCCACAAGGCTTAGCACAAGTTTAGGCCTAAGTGGGCAAGACGATCCCATATCTAATCCTCAATTTTCATTAATAGGCACACTATGCCCCAAACAAGGCTAAGGTATTTAGTTCATCTTCCACATGTAAAGTAAGCTACATTCAAGCGTAAGATAGCAACTTCGACTAGAACTAAGGTAGTCAAGTCTCTTTATCCAACTTATGGTTTCAAGACTACCACACTAGTCCAATAAGGCTAAATATACAAATCATGCTTCAAATACTAAAATAACATCCCAAACATAGGTTTACATCATAGCCATGCTACAACTAATCTAAACTATATAGGGAAAGCAATAGGATTCAAAAGGGATATAAACATGTCATTTTATGGTTCCCACAAAATTAGAGCCTACAACACATTATTCTCCGCAACATTGTTAATATCCATTTAATCATCAAACCTTAGTCACTCAACAAGAAATATCCACCAAGTATTACTCAAGGAAAAGATCAACCATGACCTTTAATAATTCATTTATTCTCCCATTCAGGATCATCCTTAATAATTTTATGAATGTAACTTAGCCATTTGATTTTGCATTGCCACTATCATAGAAATTAGTATTATCTAAAAGTGTCATACGTCAGTCAAATTTGTGGGACATGCAAATGTATAATTCAGCCACAAGGTCAAGTCAATTATAATTTATTTTCTCAAAATTTTTCCTAATGCATAAATCCACTGCTACAACTTCTGTCCTGACAATCACTAAATCAATATTTTCCAACGACAAATGCTTCATTGTCAATCCAAACCTCTCTTATATCACTAACACCAATTTAAGATATACAGAGTCATTCTTATTTCTACCTAACAATATTTTTATTACGGACTTTACTTAATTCTTAATCACCTCAAGAGTAGTCCCCACACTACTAGTACATAAGTAGGACCAAACAAAATAAATCGACTATAGGTCATTGATAGTCTCATCACCAATATCACATTCCAGACAAGTCATCGATCAAATTCAGTACGTTCTCAGCAACCTCTACATGTTTTTATAACTTTTATTTAAAACTCATTATTTTTCAAAGTATTAAGAATTCATTCACATATGGAACTCAAATATAATGTCACTTAGCTAGTCCCCCACAAGGAATCTATTATAATTTCAATAATAGAATTGGACAAAATTTTAAATACAGTGTCAATGACCAGACCACACAAGGATCCCGAAATAATATCAAATAATCAAACTACACAAGGATCCATACAAAATATCATTAACAAAAACCTCTCATTACCGAAAAAAACATATCACCTCGGTCTTTTATTCATGTCACTTTTTCACCATTTTTTCTTAACATCATATTCTCATATCATCCTCTCAATTCTCAAACCATCAATCTCATCAGCACAATAGTACCAAAAATAAGTAAGAACCATAGGATTTCTAGTTTCATAAAAACAAGAAATCAAATAATCCCATCACATTTATCAACAAAAACAGCTTAGCCAATTTTCATCACTTAACAAAAATAATTCACAACAATCACAAAAATCTAGCAACACTAGTTTGGCCAAATATCAGACACAAGAAATCAATAAGTTCACATCTTTCACAAGTCTTTACCTATTAACAATAGATTTTAGACCTTATTAACAGATACCAACCAAATTTTGCTAGATTTGTATTCAAAATTATTAAGATACGAATTGAAATTTTCTAGATATCAATTGGATTCAATCTAGTTGTCCAAGGTTAGGACAACCCGATGCACAGGAAAAAATGAAAAATGACTTTAACATACATCATAGCCTTACGAAGATTGGATGTGGGGACCTACACACCAATCTACGGAACTCTACTTGACATTGCTCTTATTAAAGATACCAATTGGAATCACCAGATACCAATTGAATTCAAGTAATAGCTTGTAAGAAAGAAGAAATTGAATTTTTCTAGTGTACTATAGCCTCTCAAAGAAAACTATAGACGTCTCCATACCGTTCCGCAAAACTCTACTAGGTATGTTATTGTACGAAGAGATCGACAAATCTAGGGCTCTGATACCAACTTAGTCACAACCCAAATGGCCATGGGAGGCACCCACACTAATCTTCCTGTGGGAGAACCATCTAAACCAAACCAGTACCCAAACACTTGTCAATATTAAGATGATGATATCATAAAATTAATATAATAATAATTATTTAGGATTATTCGTTATTAATGGGGAAGTCAAATAAAATAAAAAACCCGAAGACACGAAAGATACCGTACAAAAACTACTAACAAAGATCATATCTAAAGTGATATCAAAAAATAAAGTAAATAAAGAATGTTTCATTTCCCGAAAAATGGACAAGAACAAATAAGATGACCCGTGGTAGCCCAGAGACAAAGTGCTCACACTTGGATCAAGCTCTGCTATCAAACTCCAGATGTGAGGTTATTTTTGAGGCCAGAACACTTTTTACACTCAACAAAAGAAGAGTACAGGGTAGTATCAGTACAAACCACTATGTACTGGTAGGTATCGTAGGTCAACTCAATTTAATAGCATGTAAACAACATAAATCAAATAACAAGTAGACAGGCATGGTCACATAATAAATATTCAATGAATCAAAAATAAAGCAACAATAGGTCAAACAGTGCATACAAACAAGCCACATAACCATCAAGAGTATCAACCATAAACACCCATAGAATCAACACAAATATGTACACACATGCTATGGGACTTATTTTTTCCCAAATACTTATGAGAGAAATCTATGTTCATGTATCATACCGATATGGTATCTGATCCAACATATACATATCCGTTTCGACGTGGTACCCGATCCAACATAAATATAAATGTATTGGCGTTGCACCAGATCCAACATAAATATCAAGTACCGGTGTGGTACCAGATCCAATATAAATGTAAACATACCGGTGTGGTACCTGATCTAACTTAAATGTAAAAATACCAGTGTGGTACACAATCCAACATAATTGTAAACGTACCGGCGTGGTACCCGATCCAACATAAATATAAACGTACTGGCATGGTACCCGATCCAACATAAATGTAAATGTACCGGCGTGGTACCTGATCCAACATTACTATAAACGTACTGGTATGGTACCCGATCCAACATAAATGTAAACGTACCGGCGTGGTATCCGATCCAACATAAATGTAAACATACCGGCGTTGTATCCGATCAAAGATAAATGTAAATGTACCGGTGCGGTACCCGATCCAACACAAATAAAAATAAGCATTATCAATATCAATTTACACAACCTCACATCATACAACACAATGTACCAAGATTACAAGTAAAGTTAAAGTCATGGGACAATTCCATCAAGTAAATTTTCAATAAACCTTTATACACGAATCAATAATTCAAACATCAACAATTTGAAGAATATCCGAATACCAATCTCAAGTATCCAATTTAGGAGCATACACATAATTAAGTCGAGTCAAAACTCAAATTAAATTGTAACCTACCTCCACCGAAGAATCCAAATGCAAGCTCATTTGTAAGGGTCTTGCCTTTTGGTAACGTCTCCAAATGATTAAAGTTTGAGCAAAAATATAATCCCTATAAGAGTACGAATCTAACAAAAACCCCACTATTATGATTATTTTTATTTAATTAGCGTTTATTTTTAAATTGAAGTTAACCATTGAAACAGTGGTTGTGCAAAGACCCAATTAAAGTCACTGCCACCCAACTCTCTTTCATAACATCTTTTCTTCCTTTTTCATTACCAAGGAAAATTCTCCTCAGCAGTAATGCCTAGAATATTCATTATAAGATAAATAACTCCAAGCATCAAACAATTATACAACATAGTGGTACTGTAGGTCGTTCACATAATCTATAACAGATAATTAACATTCACCCTCCGTAGTAGTGCTAGTTGATGCCAATTCCTAATACTTTGTCACTGTGACACACGATTTATAGAATATAACAACTTCAATATCTAATACATGCCTAATCTGTACACACTAATTTGACCACATTATAATAATTATAGTCTTTTCCACTAACTTAACCTAACCTTAACAAAAGAGATTTAACTAAGAACTTTCGTACTACTACCGCTTCTTTACCTAAATCCACCACCACTTTATTATTCAAATGATTCCTTAATCATTCTTTTCCCATCACACATATACCAACTAACAACGACAACTCAGGTTATAGCAATTCATGTCAAATGATTCATATTAGCATTGAATGGATCATTTAACATTGACACACTCACCTATAATTCTCAATTGTGGTTGACCCGTGAATGCTGCACCACTTTACTTCCTCGAAGAATTTTCTTTTCTTCTCTCGTTGATTTGTTCTAGGGGTTGACTCATGAACACTGCACCACTTAACACTTTAGTAATTCCTCAAGAATCAGTACTATCCATTTTGTGAGTCATTATTCATGTACATAAAATACATGAAGAGCTAAAATATGGTAGATGAAAAGATTTTGCAACTGATCGGAAGGGTCGCTACATCAGATACCAATTAAACAACCGTTCATCACCAAATGGGCAAATCCAAGACCAGAAAGGAAAACAAGACATTAACAGAATTTGCAAAAAGATATGGTTACTTGCTACGCATGTCCGCTTTAGTCTCCCCAGTGGCCTCCTCAATATGATGATTCTTTTACTAGACATTCACAGATACAATCTCCTTAGTCTTTAACATACAAACAACTAGTATCTAGCATAGCCTATGCATACCCCCACTACCCCATACTCAAAAGATTCAATCAGAATACAACAACGCAAGACATTCTTCACCCATATATATGTAACCGTCATATACCGGATGATAGATATAAGTGTATACTGGTGATAGGTGATAGGCATGCAGGAATGAATGAAAACAACCCAGTTAATACGACAACTCATCATAACTGTCCTCATCATGACTATAATCATCGTAATCAACCTCCCGCCTTGCGGGGTATTAACACATCATTAATAGCATCCTCCGACCATGTCAGGTATCAATATCATCATAATAGTCGAATAATGTACACTAAAATACTAATAAAAATAATCATATGACCATTGAATATCTATCAAGTCAATACTTTCTAACTACTAGTTATTAGCTTACCAGCACTTATTATAATAGGATCACTAGTTCGCTAGTCACCACATAACCTTTAGTTATTAGCCTAACCATTATCCGTCACACAATCCTTATTCACGAAATAGAAACTAACCACTATTTATTAAATAGCCAATATCTAACATCTAGTCAAGGTTCATCACTAGACAAAAATTGTCATTTAACCACCTTTCATTATTATCAACTAATTATCCTATATCCGTTAATCATTACTAGACAACACATTACTACTTGTAACCTAACCATCTTTTATTAGCTGATACCATTCATTAATTAAGAAATGTTTACCAACTAATCCTTGCTTAACTATTCATTAGTTAGTTATTTTGAACTATTCAAAGTTTTAAACTAGTCACCTCTTATTACTAACATCATAACTTATTATCTAACCTCATTAACACACAACTCCTCGTTTATCAATGAATCAACATCATGAACTTAGTCATCAATACCAACTAATCTTCACCAATGCTAGACCCGACCTCACCACAAGTCACGCATTAACCATCGCTAGCTACTATGTTTCAAATAAGAAAGATTCATTACTAATACATTAGATTCCTAGCTATACAAGCGCTTAGTCCCCTAATAGATATCTAGTTACCACATAGCTTAACTTTTAACTAGGTAGAACAATCGTAAGATCATATTTAGGCTAAAATCACAACATGTACAAACATAATACTCATGAATGTACCAAATCTGTACATACCATCACCACTATCCAATCTATAAAGCCATAAAAAATATACTGCATCTTCTTTCGTCCCATATTGGAGAGGTGTATATACAAACATATTTGTATTCATAAACTGTAATCGTATCTTTTACACTGATAAACACTCTTCGGATGTTCATTCATTATCATAACACAAACCTTGGCTCATTAATTCATCCGAAAGAGTCACAATATCATAATCCCGGCCATAGGGCAATATACATATCCAGAACTTATATCAAATAATCATATTTATAAGTCGCAGGATGTCTCTAATCATCTCACATATAGGAGGTATCTCACATATTAGGGGCATAATATAGACAACTATGTAATCGTCTGTAGAATATCTTATATCGATAGGTCATACATCATGACTACGAGAAATATCACCTCTCTATGTCAATTTTCTTATATAAGAGGAAATAGCATCTCTAAATGCCCAATATTCCACAGGAAGTATCATAAATAAAACTCAAAAGCCACAATCTAGAAACATCAATACAAGTTACCAAGTTACGAAGTAACCTTATTCTAAGATTTACTAGCCTCATTTTTGCCTAACATCCACAACTTATTCCACAAGGCTTAACACAAGTTAAGGCCTAAGTGGGCAAGCCGATCCCACTTCTAATCCTCAATTTTCATAAATAGGCACACTATACCCCAAACAAGGATAAGGTATCTAGTTCATCTTCTAAATGTCAAGTAAGCCACATTCAAGCCTAAGATAGCAACTTCGACTAGTGCTAAGAAACTCAAGTAACTTTACCCAACTTTTGGATTCAAGACTACCACACTAGCCTAATAAGGCTAAATATACAAATTATTCTTTAAATACTAAAACAATATCCCAAGCATAGGTTTACATCATAGCCATGCTACAACTAATCTAAACTAGAGAGGGAAAGCAATAGGATTCAAAAGGGTTATAAACATGCATATTATGGCTCCCACGGAATTAGAGCCTACAACACATTATCCTCCACAACATTGTTAATATCCATTTAATCCGCATACCTTAGTCACTCAACAAGAAATATCCACCAAGTATTACTCAAGGAAAAGATCAACCATGACCTTTAATAATTCATTTATTCCCCCATTCAGGATCATCCATAATAATTTTATGAATTTAACTAAGCCATTTGATTTTTCATTGCCACTATCATGGAAATTAATATCATCTAATAGTGTCATATGTCAGTCAACTTTGTGGGACATACAAATGTATAATTCAGACACGAGGTCAAGTCAATAATCATCTATTTTCTTAAAACTTTTCCTAATGCATAAATCCACAGCTACAACTTCTATCCTAACAATCACTAAATCAATATTTTTCAACGACAAATACTTCATGGTGGAGACAAACCTCCTCTATATTACTAACACCAATATAAGATATACAGAGTCATTCTTATTTCTACCTAACAATATTTTTATTACGTACCTTACTTAACTCTTAATCACCTGAAGAGCGGTCCCCACACTACTAATACATAATCAGGACCAAACAAAATAAATCGACTATAGGTCATTGAAAGTGTCATCACCAATATCACATTCCAAACAAGTCATCGATCAAATCTTGTAGGTATCAACAAGCTCTACTAGTTTTTATAACTTTTATTTAAAACTAATTATTTTTCCAAGCATTAAGAATTCATTCACATAAGGAACTCAAATATAATGGCACTTAGCTAGTCCCCACAAGGAATCTATCATAATTTCAATAATAGAATTGTACAAAATTTTAAATACGGTCTCAATGACCAGACAACACAAGGATCCCCAAATAATATCAAATAATTGAACTATACAAGGATCCATACAAAATATCATTACCGAAAAAAACATATCACCTCGGTCTTTTATTCATGTCACTTTTTCACCATTTTTTCTTAACATCATATTCTCATATCATGCTCTCAACTCTTAAACCATCAATCTCATCGGCACAATAGTACCAAAAATAAGTAAGCACCATAGGATTTCTAGTTTTAGAAAAACAAGAAATCAAATAATCCTATCACCTTTATCAACAAAACCAGCTTAGCCAATTTTCATCACTTAAAAAAATAATTCACACCAATCACAAAAATCTAGCAACACTAGTTTGGCCAAATATCAAACACAAGAAATCAATAAGTTCACATTTTTCACAAGTCTTTACCTATTAACAATAGATTTTAGACCTTATTAACAGATACCAACCAAATTTTGCTAGATTTATATTCAAAATTATTAAGATATCAATTGGAATTTCTAGATATCAATTGGATTCAATCTAGTAGTCCAAGGTGAGGACGACACGATGGAGAGGAAAAAATGAAAAATAACTTTAACATACATCATAGCCTTACGAAGATTGGGTGTGGGGACCTACACACAAATCTACGAAACTCTACTTGATATTGCTCTGATTAAAGATACCAATTGGAAAAACCAGATACCAATTGAATTCAAATAATAGCTTGTAAGAAAGAAGAAATTTAATTTTTCTAGTGTCCTATAGCCTCTCAAAGAAAAGAATAGGCATCTCCATAACGTTCCGCATAACACTACTAGACATGTTCTTGTACGAAGAGATCGGTAAACCTAGGACTTTGATACCAACTTTTTCACAACCCAAATGGCCATGAGTGGCACCCACACTAATCTTCCTGTGGGAAAATCATCCAAATCGAACCATTACCCAAACAGTTGTCAATATTAAGATTATGAATTCATAAAATTAACATAATAATAATAATTTAGGATTAATCATTATTAATGCGGAAGTCAAATAAAATACTTACTAAAATCCCCAAGATCCGAAAGACACCGTACAAGAACTACTAACAAAGATCATATCTATAGTGATATAAAAAATAAAGTAAATAAAGAATGTTTCATTTCCCGAAAGATGGACAAGAACAAATAAGATGACCCGTGGCAGCCCGAAGATGGAGTGCTCACTCTTGGATCAAGATCTGCTATCAAACTCTAGAGGTGAGGTCATGTATGAGCCCAGAACACTTTTTACACTCAACAAAAAAAGAGTACAGGGCAGTATCAATACAAACCACTATGTACTGATAGGTATCATAGGCCAACTCAATTTAATAGCATGTAAACAACATAATTCAAATAACAAGTAGACAGGCATCCTCACAAAATAAATATTTAATGAATAAAAAATACAGCAACAACAGGTGAAACAGTGCATACAAACAAGCCACATAACCATTAAAAGTATCAACCATACTATAAACATCCACAGAATCAACACAAATATGTACACACATGCGATGTGACTTATTTTTTCCCAAATAGTCATGACCTGCGGGGAGAAATCTAAGTTCATGTATCATACCGACATGGTATCCAATCCAACATATACATATCTCTACCGTCGTGGTACCCTATCCAACATAAATATAAATGTACCGGCGAGGCTCCCGATCCAACATAAATATAAAGTACCGGTGTGGTACCAGATCCAACATAAATGTAAACATACCAGCATGGTACCCGATCCTACATAAAGGTAAACATACCGGCATGGTACACGATCCAGCATAAATGTAAACATACCAGCGTGGTACCTGATCCAACATAAATGTAAACATACCAGCATGGCACCTGATCCAACATAAATGTAAACGTACCGGCGTGGTGCCCGATCCAACATAGATATTAACGTACTGGTATTGTACCCGATCTAACATAAATGTAAACGTACCAGCATGGTACCCGATCTAACTTAAATGTAAACGCACCGGTGCGGTACCCGATCCATCATAAATAAAAATAAGCATTATCAATATCATTTTACACAACCTCACAGCATACAACACAATGTACCAAGATTACAAGTACACTTAAAGTCATGAGACAATTCCACCAAGTAAATTTTCAATAAACATTTATACATGAATCAACAATTCAAACATCAACAATTTCAAGAATGTCCGAATACCAATCCTCAAGTATCCAATTAAGTTGAGTTTAAACTCCAATTAAACCGTAACCTACCTCCACCAAAAAAATCAATTGCAAGCTCATTTGTAAGGGTCTTTCCCTTTCCTAAGGTCTCCAAATGATTAAAATTTGATCAAAAATATAATCCCTATAAGAGTAAGAATCTAACAAAAACACTACTATTATGATTATTTTAAATTAATTAGGGTTTACTTTTAAATTGAAGTGAACCATTGAAACAGTGGTTGCGCAAACACCCAAAGAAAGTCACTGCCACCCAACTTTCTTTCATAACATCTTTTCTTCTTTTGTCATTCCCAAGGAAAATTCTCCTCAACACTAATTCCTAGTATATTCATTATAAGATAAATAACTCCAAGCATAAAACAATTATACAACATAGTGGTACTGTTGGTCGTTCACATAATCTATATTAGATAATTAACATTCACCCTCTGTAGTAGTTCCAGTTGATGCCAATTCTTTATACTTTGTCATGTTAAGCTAATACAGGACAATTGTCAAACAAGGTTTATAAAATATAACAACTTCAATATCTAATACATGCCGAATCTCTACACACTAATTTGACCACATTATAATAATTATAGTCTTTTCCACTAACTTAACCTAACCTTAACAAAAGAGAACTAAGAACTGTCATACTACTACTGCTACTTCACCTACCTCCACCACCACTTTATTATTCCAACAATTCCTTAATCATCCTTGTCATCTTTCTTGTCCCATCACACATACCAAATGACGACGACAACCCAGGTTTTAGCAATTCATGTCAAATGATGCATACGTATATGTTAGCATTGAATGGATCAATGAACATTGACACACTCACCTGTAATTGTCAGTTGTGGTTTACACGTGAATGCTGCACCACTCAACTTTCTTGTAAAATTCTCTTTTGTTTCTCCCGTTGATTTGTTCTAGGGGTTAAGATATCACTTTTCAATTAACTTTAAAGTAGGCATGTTATATAGGTGATGGGGTAGTTTATGAATTTGTTAATTTTGTATAGTTACCCCCTAATTTAATTAATTGCGTAAAATAATTCAACACTTTTGTAATTCCTCAAGAATCGGTACTATCCTTTTCATTAGTCATCATTCTAGCGCATAAAATACAGGAAGAGCTAAAATAAGGTAGATGAAAAGATTTTGCAACCGATCAGAAGGGTCGTTCCACTAACTAATCCACTTGTCGATGTCTTGGTCAACAAACCATTCCGAAGCTAGGCCTAAAGAGTCTCACTAAAATAAGCCATAAGCAATTATCCATTCTATCCAGTGACCCTTAATTGGTTATAATAACGCCTCAAATGTGTCATTTGGTGACCATGTCCATCATACTTCTCAAACTTCGGCATTTTAAAACCTAGAGTGATATGAACACTTGGAAACATGAACAGATCTTTATATGAGACACTTCTGTAGCCCTCAATTCCTTTGAAATTTTTCATAGCCTGTTCAAAAATTCTCAATTTTTTTGTCATTTACTCTTGTTCTTATATCATTACAAGCTTCTTAGTGTTAAGAGGAAATTCAGGCAGTTGGGTGAATCCATAAGGACCAGTTGTCTTAAATGTGGGCACGAGAGCATAATGCTGATCACTAGAAATATTCAGTACAGGCTCACTTACAGAGTGAGGAATCATAACTGATGGTTGAACATCAAAAGTAGGAGCTCCAGATAGGAGTGGTGCTACAAAAGAATGAATTATAGGTGTAGCCGAGATGTGGTAGTTTTGTGTTGAGGAGTTAGAAAATGAATATTGGAAGTATTTGGATAGTGTTTCCCTGAAGTATACCATGATGCATGTTGTGGCGTGTCAATCAAAATAAAAAATTGTGCATGTGACATGGGAGACAAACTAGAAACATATTCCAAATTATCGGCGGGAAATGTAGGAGGTGGCAACCTATTAACCCAAGATGGATTTCTATCATTTGTTGCCTTAATTTTCAAATTCTCTTTATTAGCTCTTAAATTCTCATTCCCCGAACTCCCTATCTAATTAGTGACAACAACCTTGGTATCCTTGTTGGCCATAACTTTCTCTATGAGTTGGTGCAATATGGAGAACCAACCAAAATACCATAAACAACCCACCTTAAACTAGCTGAACAAGAGATAGCAAATGTGTTAGAGTTCAACACTTTCTCAAAATCTTTTCTTTTCTTTTCTTTGGAAAAGAATGCTAAACCCCAGAAGGGCGCCTATGTATCTCACTCTCGAGAGAGGAAAATCATGTGTGCAAAGTTCGTGAAGTTTTGACACAACATGGCCGCTCAAACTCTCTTTCTTTTTGTTTTTCTTGAAACTTTAAGAAGAAATGAAAATAGCAAATTGCCAAAATAATTGACGAAAATCTTTTTTTATTTTTCAACTTTAGCATACCTATATAAAATGAAACCTACGATTATCAAAGAAATATCTGTTAGATTTTTTGAATTTAAATTTCATGAGAAAAATGAAACTTGAAAATATTAAAGTAAAATCTTTTTGTAGTTTTCTTTTAAAGATGTATATGAATGGCTACTCTAAATAAAGAGTGAAGAAAATCTTTCTAATTTTTGTAAATAAGATCCCCGAACCCACAATAGGTTGCCTACGTATCACACTCCCGAGAGAGGAGAATCAGGGGTACATAGTTTGTCCAGATTGGACAATTAAGGATTAAAACAAACTAAGACTTGACTTGAGAGACAAAATTATTGACAGACGATGAAAGTAAAATATTCTTGGGGTTTTAATTAGACACTTCACATAAAACTAACACCAACAACTATGAAAGAAAAATCTTTTTGGTGTTTTTGTTATATGAAATGTAAAAACCTTCAGTCGTTTTAAAAAAATTTAATTATTTTTTTATAAAAACTTCTATTAAGATTTTTTTTTTCAAAATTTTCAAATCATATTAGCTTACTAAATAAGAAAAAGGGAAAATCTTTTTGATGTTTTTGTTTTTGACAAAATGAGTACAAAAGGTAAAAAATCTATTTTGAATTTTTAGATGGTGAAAAAACAAAAGCCACGAAGAACTCTAATAAACTACAAAAATCTTTTTTTGACCGCCTTTTTTCTCTTTTTTTTCCTCGATTTCCTTCCCTACACACTTTTTTGTAATTATAGCACATGTTTTTCCCCAATCAGTCCGACGAATGATCCCATTAAACTTAAAAATACAATATTTAGTATGTAGGGATGCTTTAGAGGTCCTACAAAGGGATACGTGGGTCCTGCTAGGTCTCAATATGATGCATATAAGCATGACCTAAAGATTGACCTGCGTTTGTGTCCACTAACGAGGATGTTCGGGGGAGCGTATGGTCGATAGTAGCTTTGATTTCTTTCCCTTTTATTAAATAAGATTTCTTAATTTTTCAAAGAAGGCTTCAACTTGTCACCAAATATCTAAGTACTCTACCTATTTGCTCAGATGCTTTTTGTAACTTTGGCCCTCTGATTCAAAGTTCATTCTTTAACTGGATTTTAAGAGCTAGCTGAAAATTCCTACAGTATGTCATATAACTAGAACTGACATAAAATATACTGTATAAAGAAAACAAACACACAACATATATTTAAAACACAAAGGGACAGGGACACTCCATTTGGTTGAAATAAATTATAGAAGGGTTTAAACATAAATGACAAAGAAACAAGACAAGATAGATTCTGAACTACAACCCTAGGATAATTTGGAAAAACGAAAAGAAAAACAAAATAAACTACTAACAATCCTTCCTGGAAAGGAGATGAGTGACTTCCTAATTACTGAGCTTGACTAGCCACTTGGATCATCTTTCCTTTTTATTTTTTCAAAGCACAACAATCTTCAATACTATGACCTCGAAAATCAGAATGATATGCACATCGTACCTTAGGATCAAAAGTTCTTAAATACAAGTTAGGAGTATACCCAAGGAGAGAAGTGATCATGCCCCACTATACTAATCTCTAGGACAAACTAGCATACGACTCTCCAATTGGTGTGAAGATACCCCTTAACTTCTACGTTATTTCATTGTTTGGCTTTTACAAAAAATCTAGCCTAAAAGGGGTTTGGTATGTTTTTAGAGTTGGAGGATGACTCTGTGGAGATAGCACACACCATTATTGGTACGAAGGGGATTGAACATATGGTTGTGAATTGTATACTGGATATGGAGGTGAGGGAATGGAGTATAATGGAATATGTGAGTGATTTTGTTGCGCTTGGGTATTAACTTAGGCTTGAGCCTAAGAGTGACGATGACCTGGTCCTCTTGACCATGCCTGCTCCCCAACTATAATAGCAGATGTATTTTCCACATTCTTCTTCTATCAACACTTCCCAAACCTTTTTCAATTGCTTGATAGTTGCTTTCAATGTTGCAAAACTCACAATACGACCTGTCTTAATTCCATTCTCTATGAGCTCCCCCATTTTGAGGACCTTAGTAAATGGCTTACCTAATGCAGATAACAAGTATTGATAATATGTTTTATCCTGCATTTGAATAAACACCTCCACTATCTTACTTTCTTTCATTACAGTTTCACCCTAGCAGCTTCTTCACGCCTTCTAATCGCATAGTCCTTAAAACTTTCAGTACTCTTTTTAAGATGAGTTAGGGATTTCTGGTCAGGAATCAACTCCACATTGTATTGGAAGTTTTTTCGAATTCATTAGCTAGGTCATCCTAACTAATCCACTTGTCGATGTCTTGGTCAACAAACCATTCCAAATCTAGGACTAAAAGTCTCTCACTAAAATAAGCCATGAACAATTACTCCTTCTCTCCAGTGCCCCTTAATTGGTTACAATAATGCCTCAAATGTGCCATCGGGTGACCATGTCCGTCATACTTCACAAACTTTGGCTTTTTAAAACAAAGAGGGAGATGACCACTTGTAAATGTCACACCCCTTTTTAACTACCAAAAAAAATTAGATTTTTAAGTTTTGAAAAGGTTTTATCATTAAAGTGACAAAAAAATAATATTTTTGTTTCGAAAAGGATTATTTATGTTAAAACTCTGAGTCACCACTTGGTATAAAAACAATTTTTAACTCTTTTAAACTAATCCGTGAATAGAGGTATAAACCACGGTCTCTTAGAGGAGCAATATCGGCTAAGTTGACACTACGAAGGTATAAAACACACAAAGCATACAAAGCAATCAATCAAGCAAACAAAAAAAACAATCCAAAATTTAGTGTCCAGTCCAGTTATAGAGTCCAAAATAAAAAATGCAAAAATCTAATCCTATGGTAGCCTACACTAATCCTATACTATGCTCCAATGCTTTACTAGATGCCTCGGGCCTTCGTCACAGACGTCCTCCGATTACATAATACGTCTGGGCATTCCTTGGTAAATAAATATATGAAACCTTTGGGCATTTCCCGGCCAAATGAATACAACGAAATTAAATAAGCTAACTAAAAAAAAGCAAATTCAAAACACACATTTAAACATTCAAACCATTCAATCAAGACATCACTCCAAAATTTTGCCTACCCGAACCTACACACTTTTGCCCATCCCATTAGACTTATCATGATACTATCGATTTTACCAACTTGATATTTATTCCAAATTAAGCAAAACTACAACAAACCAATATTAATCTAAATTCACCATATTCATAAATTTCTCAATTCCACCCTAATTTTTTTTCTCAAAACAATTAATCAATTCTTCGACTACCAAATCCAACATCAACCATGTTCACACAACAAAGATTTACACATGCTAAAGAAAGAAGTTATTCACACCCAAAACAAACAACTAAAATTCCAAAATAGAATAGAGAATGAGATAACAAATGGACGTCAATGTCACTTTCAATCAATTGTTATTCGATTAAACAATATGAAATCTACATCGGGAATCTCAAACCGAACGTAAATGTCGAACACCTAATTAGTATAGAGAAATCCACCACAAACAGATTTGATATCCAATGAAACTCTCGGAATAAAAGACTCCAGCCCGATATAAAAAATCAATGACAAAATCTAGTCTAAATGGATTAAAAGAAAAAAAACTGAAGGTCAAACCGCGCAATCAAAGACCGAATTGATGCAAGAACAGAATCGCCAAAAAATTATGTGCCCGAATCCAATTTCAAGCAGAATTGACCCCGTTTCATCCGATTCTGATGTATTTCACTAGAATAATACCGTAACGGGTCAATTTCTAACAATTTGGGGGCTATATTTCGTAAATCCCACCGTACATGGCCAGTACAAAACCTAAGATGGGGTTTTCCTTCGCCCAACCAGTTGTTGCCTAATTCTTTGCAAGATCTGGTTGTCGAAATGAGCTCGAGCTCAAGTGTCTCTCTCCCTCACTCTCTACTTCACTCTCTCTCAAGCTCTATCTCTTTTCTCTCAATCACTTCCTCTCTCAATCAGATATCTGCATATTAGTGTGTGAATTGTGATAGTGGAAAAGTTGTGAGGTGCATGTTCTTTTCTCAATCTAGTGCAGGAGAAGAGAAAAGAAAAGTATATGGACTATTATGTATCTGTGAATAGTCCGTGAATGAAATTCTAGTATGTGGGATGTCTGTGATGGTGTATGTGTATGTTTATTTCTATCCCCTTTTGTGAGGAAAAGTGTGTATCTGTTCCTTTTGGTGTAAGAGTTTTTTATTTTTCTTCAAGCTAACACCGTGTAAAATAAATATAGAAGGAGGGGGTATGGTCACCTGGGAGAGGGTAGGGGTGGTGAGGATAAGATTTGTTAGGACAAGGTTAGGGATTTAATTTGTTAGAGATTCTATTAAGGGTTGTTACTTTTTGTATATTTGTGGGATATAATCATACGGATGAGGGTATATAATAACAAGAAGTAAAAAATAGATAAATTGGGTTTTTGGGAAGGACAAAATTAGGTGTCTACATCATGCCCCTTTTTGGGAGTAAACACAAAGTGTTTTCAAACCAAAAAAAAAAAGCAAACAATGAGACCAAATTTTGACCCGACCATTATTCAAAGAAAGAAATAGAAGGAATTTGGACAAATGGGTCTTTAACATCCTACCTACCCATGTTATGATAGATTTAAATCACAGGTATCTCAAATGGTTGGAAGGAGAGGACTATACAAAGTGGTAGAGACATGTGATGTTCCATCGAGGTTCAGTTCGCGGCTCTGTCATTACATCAAAGTGAAAAATTACAAGTTAAAACTATAATAAAATTACAAAAATCCTATCTATACAGCTTCTGTTGGACTCTTGACTTAAGTTTCTTCACCCTATTCTTCAGGCGGGCTCCTGACTTTCAATTTCTTCAACTTGTTGCTCGGCTTTCAATCTCCTTACCCTGTTCTCCAGGCGGGCTCCGGACTTGTTATATTACTCTATTGACATTTAATTTCTTCACCTTGTTACTTGACATTCCATATATTCACCCTGTTCTTCAGGTGGGCTCCTAAAATCACATCAAAACTAAAAGAAAATTTTCCCAAACAAAGAAATGCATCTTCTATAAGTTAATTGGAATGATTCGACTAAAAGGTAAATCTTATAGGAATCAAAGATGATGACACAACTAAAAGTTATATCAGAGGAATTAAAGGGAATGGCTCGACTAAAAGGTACATCTTATAGGAATCAAGGGAGGTGACTCAACTAAAAGGTACATCTTATAGGAATCAAGGGAGATGACTCGACTAAAAGGTATGTCTTCTAGGTATCAATGGGATTGACTCGACTAAAAGGTACATCTTATAAGAATCAAGGAGAATGACTCGACTAAAAGGTACATCTTATAAGAATCAAAGGGAATGACTCGACTAAAAGGTACATCTTATAGGAATCAAGGGGAATGACTCGATTAAAAGGTACGGCTTCTAGGGGTCAGGGGAAATAACTTGACAAAAAGGTACATCTTATAGGAATCAAGGGAGATGACTGGACTAAAAGGTACATCTTATAGGAATCATAGGGAATGACTCGACTAAAAGGTATGTCTTATAGGAATCAAATAAAATTACTCGACTAAAAGGTACATCTTCTAGGGGTCAAGGGGATTGACTCGACTATAAGGTACGTCTTCTAGAAATCAAAAGAAATGACTCAACTGAAAGGTACGTCTGATAAGGATCAAGGAAAATGACTCAAATAAAAGGTATGTCTTCTAAGAGTCAAATGGAATGACTCGACTAGGAGGTACGTCTTCTAGGAGTGAAGGTTAAATTAAAGAAGTGTATCACCCAGCAACTAAAAAATAAAATCCCTGGACAAGAAAGTGTGTCTCCGAGGGATATAAGATGACGAACATTTACTATGATTTAATTATCAAACCTGTGCAGCAACGTTGCTTCATACATTTGTAAATGCAAGAAATTACGGGCCTTGATGTTTAGGCTTTGAAATCCTTGATTTGAAGGTAACATGTGTTCCTTTTTTATGCAAAGAAAAGTTTTGAGTTTATAAACATGGTGGCTGGTTTGTGGCTTTGGATTTCACTGTAAACGCTCTTGCCTTCATCACATTTAACCTTTCTTCCAACCATTACTTATATCATTGACTTGATGCATCATTGACCCAAACTCAGATTATTAAGAGTGACTTTGAAACAAACATAGTATCTTTGCTTCGCCATTCTCTTCAAATAAATGCTTTGAACGTTGATATTTCCATGAGGTCCCAGACTTATCTGATCACAGAACTTTCTGTATGCCTTATTTCGGCTCATTATCATATCTCTTTCATGTTCTAGCTTTTGCCTTCTTTTGTGCAATTAAAGAAGCTGGTAGCCAATTTTGAAATCTTTTCTCACTTGTTTTGACCCGAACTTGACTCAAAGACAAGAAATGAAAAGAAGAATAATTTTTTTTGTTTTGATAACTGACTCAAGAAAGATAAAATAAAATTAAAGAAAAGAAAGAAAAGACATGGAATGTCCCCTTTTGAAACAAAGAAACAAAAAATTTATCTAAAAATGACAGTCACCACTAATGATTATGCCATGCATTTTGGATTAAGCAGCTTGATCCTTTCATCCAAACTTTCTACCCATTGTTGTTCAGTTAATGGACTTAAAATTAAGTTGCTTCCTTAGGTTAATTGTATTTAAGACACCATTTGGATAATGGCTCCTTAGAGGGCTTTCGTCAACAAGTTTCTCTCATTTTCTTTTCCTCAACTCACCATTGCCTTACTGTATTTATAAGGGTTTTCCACTAATGAGACTTTCTTATCTTTGTTTCCCTTAACTCACAGTCGTCTTATGGTGCCCGTGATAGGTTTCACCAATAAGACTCTCATTTTTATCTATCTCAACTCACTATCGTCTTACGGTGCCTATGAGGGTTTTCACCAATAAGACTCTCATTTTTATTTCTCTCCTAATTTCTTATGTTGAGGAAGATAAGTAGTTACCAAATGCATCATCATATCCCTTGCATGCTTATCCCTAACATCCTCAAAGATTGATCTGAAGGTCTTTCTTTGGTTGTAACTTTGATTTTGGATAGGGTTAGAAAGAAATGATGGCATAGGGCCCAAACGACACTAAACGTAGTGTAGGACTTACAACTTTTGGAATTGACTCAAACAATGAGGATTGACTCATGCCTATTTTCTGTTGACTGGGCAATTCTAAATTGGTTATTTCATTGGAGCGAGCTCGGAGTAGGGTAACCTACATATCTCACCCCCGAAAGAGGAGAATCATGTCATGCATAGTTCTAGCGGATTGTTCTTTTGCTTGATTCTAATTTCCTTTTCTTTTCTTTTATTGACTCCCTTTTTGGGATTTTTCTGATTCTATTTTGCTTTACACTATTTTTTTTATTTTTGGATATATTTTTTATTTTTTTTATACCTTTTGACTCTATTTTTTTGCTCAACACATTTCTTTTAAGCTTTGCTGAGTATATCTTGATTCCAAAAGAGGGGTATGAAAGAAAATAAGACTAAAACTCAAATGGGGTAAACCAAGGATGGCACGATGATTGGATAGCAGAATAAAATGCCTTCATCATATCAATCCTTGAAAATGCAAGTACATATCATGCAATATGAAAGTGAGAGATGAAGATCAGTTGTAATATTTTTTACAGCACTAATTTTAACTGAGGCACTGTATCGCTACTTCTTCTGCAAACTCCATCTTTGTTGCACATTCCTCATGCTTTTGTGGAGCTAATTTTACTATTCCTTTTGATGTAGGATCACACATCCACTATTTGACCTAATTGAGACATGTCTTTCAAATATTGACGAAGTTATTCTCACGATTCTCAAAATAATTTCCTTAATTTTTAAAGAAGGCCTCAACTTGATCACCAAATAACCCAACACTCTATCTATTTTCTCAGACACTCTCTTTTTCTAAGTTTAACCCTCTGATTCAATGTTTATGCTTAAACTGGATTTCAAGATCTGGCCAAAAATTTCAATAACATGTCATATCACAAGAGTCAACATAAAATGTACTATGTAAAGAAAACAAACAAACAACACATATTTGAAACACAAAGGAAAATAGGACACTTCATTTAGTTGAAACAAAATATAGAATGGTTTGAACATATACTACAAAAGGAAAAAACAAGATAGATCCCGAACTACAGCCATAAAATAATTCGAATAATAGAATATAAAACAAAACAAACTACCAGACCTTTTCCTAGTAGGGAGACGGGTGACTTCTCAATTGCTCAGTTTGACATCTTAGCCATTGGTTTGCGTATCAGCATTACTAGAGATTCCCATACTTTCAATGTTCTACACCATAATTGATCTATCTTAAATCATATTTCAAATTTCTCATTTCAAATCTCGATAATCTTAAATACTATAACCCTGACCATCAGAATGATACGCGCATCGTACATTAGGATCAAAATTTCTTAAACGCCGATTAAGATTTCACCCTAGGATAGGAGTAATCATGTCCCATTGTACCAATCTATGAAATAAACTGGTAGACGACTCTCTAATTGGTGTGAAGTGATCTCTCAACTTCCGTCTTATTTCATCATTTGGCTTGGATCAAAAATCATGCTTAGAAGTGTTTTGGTATGTTTGTGGAGTTAGAGGATGACACTGAGGAGTTGGTGTGTTCCACTGTGGCTAAGGTAGGGATTGAACATGTGTCTGTGCATTATATACTATATATGGAAGTGGAGGAGCAGAGTATAATGGATTTTGGGAGTGATAATGCGGAGCTTGGGCATGAACATGGGTTTGAACCTTAGAGTGATAACAATGGAATCTTCTTGACCATGCCCGATGTCCAACTACAATATAAGATGAAATATCCTCATTCTTTGTCTCCTCAACACTTCCTGAACCCTTTTGAATTGCTTGAGTTGTCGCTTTCAATGTTGCAAAACCAACAATGCGACCATTTTTAATTCCGTCTTCTAATATCTACCACATTTTAAGGACCTCAATAAATGACTTTACCAATGTAGGTAACAAGTGTTGATAATATGCTTCATCTTGCACTTGAATAAACACCTCCGTTATTATTCTTTCTTTCATTGGCAGTTTTACTCTAGAAGCGTGTTAGCACTATCTGGTCGCGTACTCCTTAAAACTCTCAGTATTCTTCTTTTTTATACTAGTCAGGGATTTTATGTCATTGATCAACTGCACATTGTATTGAAATTGTTTCACCAATCCATTTTCTAGGTCATCTTAACTAATCAACTTGTCAATGTCTTGGTCAACAAACTATTCCAAATCTAGGACTAAAATACACTCCCCGAAATAAGCCATGAGTAGTTCTTCCTTCCCTCCAGCACCCCTTAATTGGTTACAATAGCCCCTCAAATGTTCTAGTGGCTCCCCATTTCCTTCATACTTCTCAAACATTGCCATTTTAAAGCCACGAGGGAGGTTTACACCTTGAAACATGAATAAGTCCTTATAAGAGACACTTTTGTAACCCCCAAGTCCTTGGAAGTTCTTCATAGCCAGTTCCAAGATTCTCAATTTTCTAGTCATTTCTGCTTGTTCTTCTGCCATAATAGGTTTCTCAGTGTTAGGATGAAATTCAGGCGGGTTAGTGTCACAGTAAAGACCAGTCAACTTGAATATAGGCTCGAAAGTGTAGCATTGATCACCAGTAATATTCAATGCAGGATCTCTTGTAGAGTAGGGAGGCATAACTTGTGGATGAACATCAAAATTAGGAGCTTTAGGTGGTGGTGGCACCATAAAATCATGAACAACAGGTGGAGCCGAGTATGCGGTATTCTTCGATTGGGGAGCAAGAAAATGAACATTTGAAGTGGTTGGATATTATTGCTCCGGAGTTGATCCTGATGCATGTTGTGGCATATCAATAAAAATTTAAAATTGTGAATGTGACACGAGAGGTAAGCTAGAAAGAAATTCTAGATTATGAGTGGCAATTAGAGGATGAGCCAACCCATTAGCCCAAGCTCGATTCATTTCTATCATTTGCTATCTCAATTTCCGAATCACTTCATTAGCTCATAAATTCTCATTTCCCAAACTCCCTATCTGATTAGTGACAACTAACTCGGCATCCTTGTTGTCCATAACTTTATATGTGACTAGGAGAAATATGGAGGACCAGCCAAAATGCCACAAACCAACCACCTTAAACTAACTAGACAAGAGATAGCACAATGCATTAGAGTTCAACAATTTTTCAAAACCTCTTTATCCTTCTCATTTTATTTAAAAGATCACCGAACCCAATAAGGGTTCTTATGTATCTCACTCCCAACAGATAAGAATCAGGCGTGCGTAGTTCGTGAAGTCTTGCCAAAATGGCCAATTGAACTCTTTGTTTTCTTTCTTTTTTTTTTCTCAAAACTTAATGATGAAAAGAAATAAAAATTTGTCAAAAGAATTGACGAAAATGATTTTGAATTTTTCAGCTTTAACATCCCCATACAAAGTGAAATTAATGATTACCAAAGAAATTTTTTTTTGGGTTTTCAGTATTAAATTTCATATGAAATGAAACCTGAAGTTATTAAAGGAAAGTTTTTTTTGCAGTTTTCTTTTAAAGATATACATGAAACACTTACTCTAAACAAAGAGTGAGAAAATCTTTTTGGATTTTTTCAAATAAGATCCTTTAACCAACAATAGGCTACTTACGTATCTCACCCCCGATAGAGGAGAATCAGGAGTGCGTAGTTCATCTAGATTGAATAATTAATGATTAAATTACAGATAGCACCCTGACTTGGGACATGAACGAAGACACACGATGAAAAACATAACAAAATATTTTTATTTGAGTTTTCAATTTGACACATCACATAAAAAATGACACCAACAGCTACGAAAGAAAATCTTATTGGTATTTTCGTTATACGAAATTTTTTTACATTTTTCTTTTATAAAAAGCTACTAAAAAGCTTTTTGGAGGTTTCGAATTGTGAATGCTTGTTAAAGGAAAATCTTTTTGATGTTTTTTTTAATTTATTTCTAAAAATGAGTGCAAAAAGTAAAAAAAAAAATCTTCTTTTTGAATTTTGAATTGTGGAAAGCAAATCCATAAAGAGCCTAAAAACTACGAAACTCTTTTTGATTCACCTTTTATCTTTTTTCACCCATTTTTCCATGCCTACACACCCTTCTTAAATTCTAGCACATGCTTCCCCCAAATCAGTCCATCAAATGACCCTGTTATCCTAAAAAATCCAACAACTAGAACATAGGGATGCTTTAGAGGAGAGTCTCTTACAAAGGACTAAGTGGGATCCTCTAGGTCTCAATATGATGCACATAAGCATGAACTAAAGGCGGACCTAACTGGGGTTTACTAACAAGGTCATTCGGGGGAGCATATGGTCGATAGTGGCTGCTTTGCTTTTTACCTACTCCATGCATCCAACGGCTCCCCCTCCTAAAATAAGGGTGACTCAACTAGGGTTCGTGTGCACGACGTACACTTCGGGACTTGTTGCAGAAATAATTGATTCGGGTTATACACCTGATGCCAGATATAAAGCGATAACACACAAGAGCAAAACTGTAAACACGTAGCACTCAACGATAATAAAATAAAAAACAAACGATAACACCAGTAATGTTTATATACCCATAATGTAAAACTAAGTCGATTCAACTACAAAAATAAGCCCAAATTCAGAAAAATCCCCAGCAAAATCGCCAGATCTGTCACAGCCATTTTTAACTTCAAAAAAAAAAAGATTCAATTTTTAAGTCTTGAAAGGGTTTTATTATTGAAGTGACAAAAAATGGAAATATTGTTTCGAAGACACCTTTAGGAATCCTTTTTCAAAACTATTTTTGACTCTTTTAAATTGATCTGCGAATAGAGATTCTGACTAAGGAATTCTGTTGACCGAGGGGAAGGTTTTAGGCACGCCTCGATCCCGTGGTTGGACCACAATCGCTTGGTGGATCACTATCGGCTAATTTGATACTACGAAGGTATAAACCACACAGAACATACAAAGCAACCAGTCAAGCAAACTAAGCAAAATATTCCAAAATTTAGTGTCCAATCCAGTTATACAGTCCAAAATAAAAAAATGCAAAAATATAAATCTATGCTAGCCTACACTAGTCCTACACTACGCTTCAATGATTTACCTGATGTCTGAGGCTTTCGTCACAAACGTTCTTCGAGTTCATAATAGATCGGGGCATTCCCCGGTAAATAAATATATGAAACCTTGGGGCATTCCATGACCAAATGAATACATCTAAATTAAATAAGCTAACTGAAAAAAACACGTTCAAAACACACATTTAAACATTCAAACCATTCAATGAACACATCACTACTAAATTTTCCCTACCCGAACATAAACATTTTTGCCCATCCCATTCGACTTATCATGATACTATCGAGTTTACCAACTTGATATTTATTATGAATTAAACAACACAACAACAAACCAACATTAATCTAAATTCACCATTTTCATCGATTTCTCAATTCCACCCCAAATCCATTATCAAAATAATTAATCAACTCTTCGACTACCAAATCCAACATCAACCACGTACACACAACAAAGATTCAAACATGCTAAAAAAACAAGTTATTCTCACCCGTAACAAACAACTAAAATTCCTAAATAGAATAGAGAATGAGATTAGAAATGGACCTCAATGCCATTTTCAATCAATTGTTATTCGATTAAACAAGATAAATACCGCACTGGGAACCTCAAACCGAACCTCAATGTTGAAAACTAAATTAGTATAAATAAATCCACCCCAAATGAATTTGATATCCAATGAAACTCTCGAAATAAAAGACTCCAGCCCGGTATCAAAATTCAATGACAAAATCAAGTCTAAATGGATTAAAAGAAAAAAATCAAAGGTCGAACTGCGCAATCAAAGACTCAATTGATGCAAGAATAGAATTACCCATAAATTATATGCTCGAATCCAATTTCTAGAAGAATTGACCTAGTTTCGTTCGCTTCCGATGGATTTCACCAAAATTAGAATGGAATGGGTCGATTTTTTTAAATTTGGGGGCTATTTTTCATAAATCCCACCGCACATGGACAGTACAGAAGCAGAGATGGGGTTTTCTTGCACCCGAATAGTCATTGCTTAATCCCTGGAGAGATATGGTTGTCAAAATGAGCACGAGATCGGATGTCTCTCTCCCTCACTCTCTGCTTCACTCTCTCTCAAGATCTGTCTCTTTTCTCTCAATCCCTCCCTCTCTCGATTGTATATCTATGTATTAGTTTGTGATCTGTGATAGGAAAAGAATGGTGAGGTGTGTGTGTTTCTCTCAATCTGGTGTGGAAGAAGAAAAAAGAAGTGTATATAGACTACTGTGTATCTGTGAATTGTCCGTGAATGAAATTTTGGTGTGGGGGAAGTTTATTTTGGTGTATGAGTATGTTTATTTAGATTCCCTTTTGTGAGTAAAAGTGTGTATCTATACTTTTTGGTGTGAGAGATTTTTCTTTATGTGTAAGCTAACACCATGTAAAAAAAATATAGAAGGAGGGGGTATGATCACGTGGGAGAGGGTAGGGGTGCTGAGCATAAAATTTGTTAGGATAAAGTTTATTAGGATAAGGTTAGGGATTTAATATGTTAGAGATTTTGTTAAGGGTTTTTATTTTTGGTATTATTGTGGGATATAATCATAGGGATGATGGTATATAATAACAAGAGTTAAAAAATGGATAAATTGGGTTTTGGGAGGGACAAAATTTGTTGTCTACAGGAAACTTGCACAGATCTTTATATGAGATACTTTTGTACCCCCCAATTCCTTGGAAAATTTTCATAGCCAGTTCCAAAATACTCTAGTCACCACTTGGCATAAATCGGGTGTGCCAAGTCACCCTTGGTTATTCTTTTTAAAATGGTTTTGAATCTTTAAAACTGATCCATGAACAGAGATTCTGATTAAGGAATTTTGTTGACTGAGGGGAAGGTGTTAGGCACCCCTCGATCCCATGGTTATACAAAAGTTCAAACTTATAACAAGGAATCAATAGAATAACAAGAACAACATCACTAGAGAATCAAAGGCCCCACTCGGCTTCTCTAGGTTTTCAAGGCAACAATGACAATATCCAACAAAATAGATAAATAACACAAGATTGCAATAACTATAGTGAATCGAAAGAGCCCCACACGGCTTCACTATATCAAGATACAAACAATAAGATTACAAAATGATGGATAGTAACTAGACACCAAATATCCTAGAATCTAAGAACCCTAACATGAAGATTAGGACCCTAAGACTAAAAGATATTTACACCAAATTCTTACTTGAATCAAGAGGAACTCATGAACCTCAAGACCCCCAAGTTTCTAGCCAAAGAACAACAAAAGTGTTACTACACTTTGTTGTCTAGTTTTGGGTTCACTCTCAAGAACAAGTGAGAGTAGTTCTCAAAATATTACAAGACTTGTGTTTCTTCAATAATAAAAATGAAATAAGTCTATGAAATAGCCCTATTATTGTATATTTATAGTACTCCACAAAATAAAAGGAAAATGGCCATTCTAGCCTTGGTCTTGGGTTGCTTTGGAGTGTAATAAACTTACACTTCAATGACCCTCTTCACACTAAAAAATATGGAATCCCTTAGATGCATTAATTACATACTCACACACGGTCATTTGCATGAACAAGGCTTGGAGTTTTTATAACTCCCGAGCTTGGCAATGTGTGAATGGTCTGGAGCTAGTTGTACGTGTATCATCCTTTCAATCTTGAAGGGAATTTTTCCTCAAATTAGGTGGATGTTCATCGTAAACCGTGGAAATAGGATAGAGGTCACATATATTGAAGGTGTTATGCACTTGATATTCCGGAGGAAGGTCAATTTTGTAGTCATTATCATTGATTCTTTAAAGTACTTGAAAGGGACCATCGCCACTCAGTATCTACTAGGTTTTCCTTTGTGAAGGAAACCAGTCTTTTCTAAGGTTCACCCAAACCCAATCTCATGGTTTAAGAATAAGCTTTCTTCTCCCCTTATTTGCTTTCTTAACAATTTCTTGATTTTTCTTCTCAAGCTTTTACCTCACTTTCTCATGCAATTTCTTCATGGCTTCGGCCTTCTTGCTTCCATATAAGATATTCATAAGATCACTTGGAAAATGAGTATACACACTCAATGGGAGTCATTCTCGTATTTGAGTTTATAACCCGATAGTATGAAAATTCCACCAAAGGTAGATGGTTCTCCCATGAAGTCATTTTTCCTTTAAAAATTGATCATAGCATAGAACCCAAAGTCCTATTTCCAACCTCAGTTTTTCCATTAGTTTGTGGGTGGTAAGATCTAGAGAATAGCAATCTAGTGCCAAGCCTACCCCACATTGACTTCCAAAAGTGACTAAGGAACTTAGAGTCCCTATCACTTACAATGGCCCTCGGAACACCATGCAATTTGACAATATTTTCAACAAATAAAGAAGCCATAATTGATGCCTCTTCACTTTTTAAACAAGGAATGAAATGTGCCATCTTAGAAAACCGATCAACCACAACAAAAATGCTATCCCTACTTTATCCAATCCTCAAAAATCCTAACATAAAAACTATAGAGATATCAAGCCAAGGACGTAAAGGAGTGGGAAGCGGGGTGTATAACCCATGAGAGAGGAGACAAGAATTGGCTCCCTTACAATCTACATATTGGCCGCAAATCCTAGACACATCCTTGTGCATTCTAGGCCAATAGAATTGTTGCTCCAATATCCCAAGTTTTTTGTCAATCCCAAATTGACCCATTAGACCACCATCATGTGCTTCCCCCACAAACAACTCTCTCCAAGAGCTAAAAGGTACACATAATAGTCTACCTTTAAATAAGTAAACATCAAACTTGGCATAAGGATTTAAACCACTATCTAAAACCCATTTGTCCCAACCCAATTCTTCGCATTTATTTAAGATAGAAGCAAAGTGTGGATCCTAAGGATACAATACCTTTAGGCTCTCAAAACCGATTAACATTGAAGACAAAGTGGACACAAGTATATGTTTTCTATAAAAGGCATCAGCAACTACATTGTCCTTAACCTTCTTGTATTGAATAACATAATGAAAGGTTTCTAGAAACTCAATCCATTTGGCGTGCCATTTTTTAAGCTTGTCTTGTGCCCATAAGTGTCTCAAGGATTCATGGCTCGTCCAGATCACAAATTACTTGGTCCATAAGTAGTGTTGCCAAGTAATGCTATAATCAAGGCATACAACTCTAAATTATACGTGGAATAGTTTATAGTAGAACCCTTGAGCTTTTCACTAAAATAAGAAACGGGTTTTAAGTCTTGCATCAAAACAGCCCCTATGCCTACTTTACTAGCATCGCATTCACCTTCGAACGTCTTATCAAAGTTGGGAAATTGTAACAAAGGCACGTAAATGAGCATAACTTTCAAATCATCAAAAGCCTTAGCTAGAACTTCACCCCACTTGAAGGGTTGGTCTTTTCAAATGACCTCGGCCAAGGGGGCGGCTATGGTGCCAAATCCTTTGACAAACCTTCTATAAAAACTAGCCAACCCATGGAAGCTTCTTACTTCACCAACGGTTTGTGGGATTGGCAAATTTTTGATAGCATATATCTTGGATTTATCCACTTTGACCCCTCTTTAACTATAACAAAACCCAAGAAAACAACTTCATTAACACCAAAGGAACACTTTTCAATATTGGCATACAATTTCTCTTTTCTAAGAACATCAAAGACACTTTGTAAATGCAATATATTCTCATCATGGAATTTCTATACACCAAGACATAATCAAAATAAATAACAACAAACTTTCCAATAAAAGTCTTCATCACATGATTCATTAGCCGCATGAAAGTACTTGGAGAATTTGTTAGGCCGAATGGCATAACCATCCATTCATAGAGACCAAAATTGGTCCTCAAGGCGGTTTCCGTTCATCACCAGGTTGTATATGAATATGGTGATAACCACTCCGAAGATCTATTTTGGAAAATATACAAGAAACATTCAACTTATCAAGCATATCATCTAATCTAGGAACAGGGTGATGCTATTTTACCGTAATCTTGTTGATGGCTCGACAGTCCACACACATACACCAAGTTCCATCCTTCTTTGGCACTAATAATACCAGACATGCACATGAACTCACGCCCTCTTTGATGTATCCTTTGTTGAGAAGTTCGTCAATTTGTCATTGTAGTTATTTGGTGTCCCTAGGGTTGCCTCTATAAGCCGGTTTGTTTGGCAACTGTGATCCTGACACAAATAAATTTTATGCTCAATACCCCAAAGTGGGGGCAACACTTACGAAAGTTGTTTGGGAAAAACATCTTCATAATCCTTCAACACGATATAAATCATAGTAGAAATAGAAGAGTTAGTGGTGTTAGTGTTAAAACAATGTGACAAAAGAAGCATGGGTGTGTTGTCATCATGATCCACGAAGAGCTCCTTCTTTCTAACAAACATCACCATATTTTCTTTTCCATTTGATGTTAAGGGAGCCTTGGATACCCCCACTACCCCACCTATGGGTTACACCTCCCTTTCTTTATATTTGGATTTCTTCCCCGTTTCATTCAATTCTACTATCCTTTGATGAAACTCGTTCACTTGTGAAGGCAAAAGTGGATGAAGTGTGACCTTTCATCCATCCTTCCCATGTGTATATTGATTAGACCAACCATTATGTTTGGTAGACCTATCATATTTCGAAGGTATACCTAAGAACAAGTGACACGCTTGCATTGGTATTACATTAGAAAGCACTTTGTGATGGTAGTTTCCTACCTTAAACCATATCACGCATTGCCATATGATTTTCAATTCACCAAATTCATTTGACCATTCAAACTTATAAGGTCTAGTATGAAGTGTAGTGGGCAATTTCAAGAAGTTCACCATAGCAACACTAACAACTTTTGCATAATTACAACTATCTATCACCAAAGTGCACACACTACCCTTCACAAGACAATTAGAATAAAATAGATTCTCCCTTTGGCTAGGATCGTCTATTGCCTTACTAATCATGGTAAGCCTCACTAAAAAGTTTGTAACAACAAAAGCTTCTTCTTGCAGATAAACATCTTCCCCATAAACATCATCATCATGTGTCTCACCCACCGTTTCCTCTCCATCTTGATCCCCGGACTCATTTTCATTTCTTTCAATACCTACTTCTTTACCAAGGAAATACAATCTACCTTCCCTTATGATTACATTCCGTTGGCTAGGGAATTCGTTGGCTTTATGCCCCCAACCTTGGCACTTGAAACTTTGGAACCCTTTAGGATTAGGATACTTGTGAACTTCTTGCCTCGAAGGAATTTTGGGGACTATTTTGGGCTCGGTCAGCCAAAGAGTGGCGGGTTGGTCCTTCTTTTTGGGACAACCCAAAGTGGGTTGAACCGTATCCTTTCCCCTTGGCTAAACCGAGGTCGATTGTCCCTTTACTTTGACCGACGACCTCTTTTTAGGTTTCCTTTCCATCTCAAAAGACGCTTGGAGAATACCTTCAATGGTATCAAACTAATGAAGTGTCAAATGAGTGGAGATGTCTTTGTTCAACCCACACTCGAACCGAATTATGTCATGACTAATTTGTTCTCCACGATGATTAAGCTTCAACATGAGTTGTCAAAAGTCATCATAATATGCCATCACAAATAGATTCCCTTATCAAAAATTGTACGACCTAGCAAGCAACTCATGATGATAACTTTTAGGAAGATATTGTTGCCTCATTACATACCTCAACCAAAACCATGGTGGTGGTTTTCCATCAATCAACTCATTACCAAACCGTTTAATTTATTCCCACCATGTGTTAGCATAACCTTCAAAGTGATTTATGGCATAACAACTCTTATTCTATTTCGAGATATGATTCACTTGAAACACTTTATCATTACGTTAATTCCCAAGAAAGAAAAACCTTGGGGTCACTTTCACACAAAATATAGGTAGGCTCAATTGGATGGTATTGATTCCTACATCTCTCTCTTCGTGTCAGTTTCCCCTTTCTCTATACCCTCAGTATCTTCTTGGATCCACACGTACCTGTATCATCTCCTCTTTCCTCATGTAAGTCTCATTAAATGCTCCATACCCTTCATAATCCGCTCTACCATATACCTCAAAGTGGATGCGATGATTTTGGATGTTTGGAACTTGATTTAGAGGAATTTTATTTTCTAGAGGTGGTAGTATTTTGTTTAGTGGAGCTCGGAAAGGAGGGTTTGGATTTAGGTGAGGTATTTGATGCCCAAGTCCTTCTTGCGGAACTTAAGAAGTTTGGAAATGGGTTGGTCTATTGGAGTCTCGGGTTAGGGGGGTGATGGGTTACTTGACTTATGGCATTTAGTGGAGCAAGCGAAGGATTTGACAATTGTGGCCATGTTTCAGGAGTAATTGACGGAGGAATTTATATCATGTCCACTTGAGGGAACATGTCGATGGGTAGAGGTGTGAGAGTTTATTTAACTGTCCACTTGTTTTAACCTCCCACTAATAGTCGTTACTTCTCCCCTTATGGTTCCCATTCCGTATTTAACCTTTTTAGAGTTCGGGTCATAGCCTCAAGAGTGACCATCACATTCTCTATTTTATTAGAATCCATGGTTTGAGACGTGGTTACCTCCATTGTCAAGGTATAACCTACAAAAGCAACAAATAAGTTAGTTTAAAACCTCTCCTCACTCACACTCTCTTGGTTCACTCACACTCAAGCTCCACAAGGGTTGTAGATTTGCTAGTAACCCATGAATCCTTAAGATATGAGTATTCTATTGCCCGGAATGGATTCTTGTTTGAAACTCAAGGAATTATCGTTGGATTAGATCCAAGAGTTAAAATGTGTTCAACTGATAAAAAAACACAAACAAACGTTGACACGAACACAAAACTTCAAAGGGCTAATTAACAAGCTAGTAGTAATGTACTAGTTTGTTAATTAGTTTTCAAATCAATTAGATTAAAATAGGAATCAATAATTAGAAACTATAACATCTAAATTTGATCTTAATTATCATGTGAAAAGTAACTAGGGTGATATGGTAGCATGTCATTGGCCACGGGTCCACGTACGTTTTACATCAACTTGAAGCCTTGGTCCCTTTATATCATGTGTAATGGATGACTTGTTATTGGAAGGAAACATAAAGTTTTGTCACCTTTTTTTTTCAACTTTTTCAAACTCAAAAAAAAGTGATTGTTTGACCATACTAGTTCCACGGGACAAGGTTCCTTGTTTTAAGGGAAAAGTAGTTGTAAAGGTGATGTTTGCAATTATTCTCACAAACAACTTTTTCTATTTGGTCTTGCAACCTTTTTGGATCTATTGCTCTTTAAAACATAGTATGAAGAGAAATTTTTAAGATGAACAAAACAATAATACACCACAATGGCACTCCAACATCCAACACAAGTCAAACTCAAGGCCACTTCAAGTTTTCACAACAACAAGTCTATTCTTCTTAAGCTCAACTTTAGATTTAGACACTTTTTTGTGTTTTTGGGGACGAGACCAACACAAGAAACAAACTAAACAAGTAAAATATTTTGTAGATCTACAACCAATTTTCGACCAAAATGTTCAAGAACACACTTTTTGGTAAAAGTTTCCCAATATTGGTTTTGTAAGAACAAAACCAAACCTTGAGCTTTGATACCAAATGATTCAAAAGACCAAACTTACAACAAGGAATCAATAGAACAACAAGAACAACAACACTATAGAATCAAAGGCCCCACTCGGCTTCTCAAGTTTTCAAGGAAACAACGACATAGATAAATAACCCAATATTGCAATAACTATAGTGAATCGAAAGAGCCCCACACGGCTTCACTATATCAAGATACAAACAACAAGATTACAAAATGATTGGTAGTACAAAATATCCTAGAATCTAAGAACCCTACCATGAAGATTAGGACCCTAATACTAAAAGATATTTACACCAAATTCTTACTTGAATCAAGAGGATCTCATAAACCTGAGACCCAAAGTTTCTAGCCAAAGAAAAAAAAAAGTGTTACTACACTTTGTTGTCTAGTTTTGGGTTCACTCTCAAGAACAAGAGAGAGAAGTTCTCAAAATATTATAAGACTTGTGTTTCTTCAATAATAAAAATGAACTAAGTCCAAGAAATAACCCTTTTATTGTCTATTTATAGTACTCAATAAAATAAAAGGAAAATGACCATTCTAGCCTGGTCTTGGGTGGATTTGGAGTGTAATAAACTTACACTTAAAATCCCCTCTTCACACTTCAAAACATGGAATCCCTTAGATGAATTAATTACACACTCACACACGGCCATTTGCATGAACATGGCTTGGAGTTTTTGTAACTCCTAAGCTTAGCTACGTGTGAATGGCCTTGACCTAGTTGTACTTGTATCACGTGGTTTGACCACGGTCGGCTGATTGAGTATATCGGCTAATTTGACATTATGAACATATAAACCGCACAACTTTTACCTATATGCTCTCCTCTTTTATTTTTTTCATATGAAGAAACAGATCAGTTGGCCTCACTATAACAAGAGTAATAAACTAGAAAAAAAAGATTCATATATATGTAAAAACATCAAACAATTCAAATTCTTTTGTATAGGATAAATCGATTACATTTATGTTAGTATCAAAACGTTACTGTAAACACTAGAAATTTTGAATTTGTCTGTTATGTCCTTGTTATTATCCCTGATGATGGACATCAAGCTATTGAATTGACATTACATATTTGTTTGCACCAACTGAAGCTCCAAAGTTTGTGCATTCCTTTCTGTTTCAAGAAATTGTAGAGTATGAATGTTCAGATAATGTAACTTTTTGCATATTGAAAAGTTTGAATGCATCTTCTCTTTTTGAGTATTTCAATCCATTACATTCTTTCCATTTAAAATGGAAAATGGAATTGTAGGATAGTGCAAAGATTTGCTTAAAGCTGGAAATAGTTATTCTTATTGCATTACGAGACTAATATAGGAGTAGAAGAATTCTAGTCTCTGAGATGATATGCTTATGATATTCTAGGTTCGATTACTCTGTGCATGAAGATCGTGCAAATCAATTCTACCTAGCGATAAGAAAATACTACGGATGGATCTTTGGAGCCAGGTTATGCAGGCATCAGACCAAAGCTTTTTGGTCCAGAAGAGGGTCCTACTGATTTTGTTGTTCAGGTAACACATCGAACTTATTCAAAGTTTCAACCTGAATGGTGCCTTAAGTTCCGTGGTAGATCTATTTCATCGCTGTATTATGCTACCCTGATCACATGTGATTAACTGATCAGTAATAGCTACAAGATTAGGGGTTCAGGAGTTTCCCTATGACCAAGTTATAGAAAGTACTCTCATTGGGTCTTTCTCCAAACTTTGACAAGAATTGTCGAAATCAGTTTTCAGTTATATTTCAGTTGTAGTTCTGTCTGCTAAATTTGACAGTCACTCAAATCCATGTTTTCCAGGGAGAGGAAACTCATGGTATATCTAGTTTAGTTAACCTGTTTGGGATTGAATCACCAGGCCTAACTTTCAGCATGGCTATTACAGAACATATTGCTGCAAAACTACTGAAATAATATGAGATTCTTCTGCTCGCGCTGAATTGATATTAAATCTTGCAAGAAGTTTCGGATGTTTAAGTTGCAGCTCTTTAGTCATAGAAATGTTTAATATATATTGTACTTTCAGGTATTATATATATTGTACTTCCAAGTGACTTCAAGAGTAAGTTTCACGTGCATTTGCATTTGTACACAACAATTTCTAGAAGAAAAAGCATATGATTATGAAGTTACCATTTTCATTTATGATTGTGTATTTTTTGGTACTTAAATAAGCTGTATCCGTCAATAAGATTTCTTAAATTGTGGTAGCAACTTGTTTTTTTGTTCGGAGATCCCTCTCTAAATATTAAATCATTTTATTGTTATTCCTATTTTTCTCTCATGAAAAAATTATTATAAGAGTGGTTATACTGTTTTGTAAGGAAATAAAGAGATTAAGGTGTAAATTATTAAAAAATATAGGATAGGGTTGCAAAATGCAACAGACTCAATATTGTTGTACCCTATTCTATTAAAGATAGCTTCACTATCTTCCTTGGGAGACAAGTGCTTATAATTTTTGAGAAAACGCTTGCAATTAAATTTTAATTAACCATTTCCAATTAACATGTTTCATGATCCATTTGTCCAATTCTTTAAAAATGACTGTCACCTCCATATGCACTAATGCTACATATCAGAGTTGAAAAATGAAACAAGTGTGCATCTGTAAAAATCAAAATTCGTGTCGGAAATTCCTTCAATTCATCTGACTTCACATCAAGTATATGTTTATAGAATTTTTACGTACATAATGATCAAGTTTTTCATTCAGGGACCAATATACATAACCATCAATGCTAATTCCCTGACTTGTACACATGTGAACTTGATTTAGACAGTAGTTTGCTGCCAAGGAGACGTTGTTGTGCTACCAGGGGCTAGGTTGTAGTTTCTTCTTTGTCCAAGAACCCCTACTTATAGAGTACACAACATACAAAAAGTTATAGATCAATACACAATTTGATATCATTGTCGGAAGAATCATAACATAACCCACAAACATGTGGAAATGTGTATTCATGAAGTTTCATGTATGGGCACTCAAGAATGTGTTGTTGTCTGGATGATGCATTCAATCGAACAAATTTCTTATAAGCCTTAGGTTTCTTCAATAGTTCCAAGCCATTATTTGAGCCTAACAAATGTGTTCTTTGGAATCCTATCAGAGGAAATGGTTACTTTTCTCTAATAATTCTAATAAGATTGTCCACTTATGTAAATTCAAACTCGTGAGTGCATCTCTGTAACAAGAGTTTTAACATCCTAGAGCTTTGGATTGATTACAATGAACTTTCGAGAATGTAATCTCGCAACTTATAGCATTCCACGATTTAAAAATCGTTGGGATCGAAATAACTAGGTGTCATGCGGAAGCTAGCAAAGAAAACGTCAAAATTGTAACACCCCGCATTTCGGGCTAGAATAAAAAAATATGAATCTGATGCGTTGATAATCCCAGAGCCTTAAATCCTATACCAATTTGGCATGTTAATGAATTTTGTAGTATGTGAATCCATTTGAGCATGAATTTAGACCATAGAAGTCCATCAACTCAAGGACGAGTTAAAACCATTTCGATCGATTAAGTTTTAGTGGTTGTTGTAATTTGTGTCAAATTATATTTATCATAAATCATTGTATATGATGAACTGGGTGGCCTACTATATACCAAATTGTAGATAATTAGATAATCTTTCCAACGATAGCAAATTCGCCTAAAACGGACACCCGGTAAAGAAGTTATGGCCTTTCAAAGTTGAATGTGTCGCCTATGCACATATAGGCGATGCATAGGGCGGTGCCTATGTAAATACAAGAGATGCAAAGTACGGTGCACACTTATGGTTTCAGGTGATGAAAACACTTCGTTTTGAGTTACTTTAAGTGAAATTTAGTCCTTACAAAACCCAAAATCATCCTTACCCACTCATAAATGGATTTGGGCTTATTAACAACATTGAAGCCTCCTATAAAATCCCAAAATTTATCCTTCAAGAACTTAAGAGGAGAAGCAACTAGGGCTTTGAGAAAATAAGCTTGAAGGTCCAATCATTCCGAAACTTCTTCGTGAAACAAATTACATATTTGGAATCCTCTAGACGTAGGCTTCGATAGACACCCAAAATTCGTAGAGAACAAGGTACGCGGGGTTTTCCTAAAATCTCATGGGCATAGAAATCATGTTTTAAGAATTGGGTTTTCGAATTCATGTACATACACATGTTTTAGAAGCTTTAATGATATTGTTTTGGCCTTTCGTCTTTCCCACAAAGTGATTGAAAATTATATGTATATGTATATATGTGTTTGTCCTGAAATATGAATTGAGAGCATGATTTTCATGAAACCCCTCTCTTAATGTAAAGTTTTTCATGTTTCACGTAATATAAATTGTTTTGGAATATGATTTTGAACATGAAAGAGAGGGTTGTGAATATTGAATATGCATGTAATGAAAGAATGCATGGTTTTGACAAAATGCACATAACCACGATATGTTTGATGAAAGTTTTGCATGGATTTGACTTCAGTTTCGGAACATGACATCTTTAATGCAAACTACATGCTTCGGTGGTCTGAAATGATAATTTTATGAAAGATCGTGCTAAATGCATTATGGCTCAAAAATAGGACTTGCAAGTCTTGGTATGACGATACCAACTCAGACAAATGCCATAACAGAGACTCAGAGACTCCAACCTTTGCGGCACACTTGGGTTGGGGGCTTTCCCGCCGAGTTAATGGAAGATTCCATACAGCCCGTGGAATATCAGACTTGTAGGGGAATTCCACCTAACTCAGAAGTAAAACACAGATCATGATTTGTAATGAACAGACAGGTTGCATGTTATCAAAAAGTGCCCATGTACTTTTCAGAAACAGTTTTATACATGATGTCTTGATGAAAAATTTGCTTTCACTTAATATATATATATATGTATGTTCCATTATACTATTTTTGGATTGCTTCGCGTGCCTGTACTTTTGTGCTGACCCCTCTCCTTCCAGGTTCTGATGCACACTCTAGGGGTCCAGCTACTCAGTAGACATTCTCAGATTTGCAGACTTGATATCACAGTAGTGAGCCTTCTATTATTCGGAAGGCCTAATTATGTCAGACATTATCTTATTTATTATGATTTTGGTTTAGTGGGGGCCTTGTCCCAGTTTCTTTTCAGACAGATGTTTGTGTTCTTAGTAGAGATTTCGCAGACTGATGTCAGATAGTATTATTCAGAAATGTTGCAGGACTTGACCATGTTTTCCGTACTTAGTTCAATTCTGCATTTTATTGTGATTATGAATGTTGTGCATGATAACTAGATAGAGAATAGGTGTTTCGGGCCTTCATGGTTCGGGATGCTCGTCACCGCTATGGCCTAGGCTCGGGTCGTGACAAACTTGGTATCAGAGTATGGTTCATGGTCCCAGGGTGTCTGTGAACTCGCGTTGGGTAGAGTCTTGTTTATGGGTGTGTAGTGCGCCACACTTATAAGCAGGAGGCTGCTAGGCATTTAGGAATGTCTCTTTTTCTTCATGTTCTAGTTCGTGCAATAGAGTCAGAATGTTCCTCTTTCATACTCTAATTTATGCTATGGTGACGTCCATACGAAAGAAAAATCATCCCAAATCTTTCCTTACTCTGATGTTCTCATACCCATCACATTTATAGGGTGAATCAAGTGCAGAAGTTTAGAGTGTAAATGGTATTGTCCCTTCAGATTGCGTCATATAAGATCTTAAAATTGTGCAAGGACTTGAGAAGAGTCTGTTATTGCTTCAGACAGTGTATGGGTTCTAGTGTGAACCTTGATCTTGACAAAATTGTGCTTTTCAGCCTTTTGTATTGAGTATATTTGGCCTTTTTCAGAAATTTATGTTGCAGATGTCATGATTAAGGGAAAAGATATGTAGTTGAAGTGTTGAAATTATATTTCCACCCAAATAGTAGTATAAGTTAAAGTGTCGGTGTCATGACCTATTGGTAGCAAGTAGCGTGTGTGGATTGTATGATAATCTGTAGGGCTCTTTCGATTCACTAGCATAGTTTCCTTGTCATTCTTCTTATTTTCTTGTCCAAACTACAAAAAAATCAAATTCTAGTGAAGCCGTGTGAGGCCTATTTCGATTCACTAGCAATTTGTCACTCAACGTGTGGTTCTTGTGTTGGTTGAATATATGTATAGCTAAATCTTTTGCATGATATAGAGTTGGTAATGAAGCGATTCAACCTTGTGTATTAGTTTATTAGTAGAAGACAGAGAAGGAATTATTAGGCGAGGTGAATTGTCCTTGCTTGAAGTATGAAAATAGCCAGATTAGCCAGTGGATTTTGAAGGAAGTCTAAATGTATGTGGTGAGAAATCCGTATAAGTAGATACGATTGTTCGGGGTTATAATATAAGGATAAGGTTGACCATGTCTATTATGAGGCTTTAACCCCCTTGACCCTTTTTTCATTGGTAGTTGTAAACTAGTGATACTTGTGAGAAGGTATGTAGTAGATTTTTGAGATATTTTGGTAGAATATCCCAATTTGATGGATTAGTATATTTATATTATGTTGCATTCGTCATTGGTGGTAAATGATTGATACGAAACTATAGGCTTGAATTTAAATGGTGTGGTGGTAAATAGTGGCACGAGTTTGATGATGCATGTTTTGTGGGATTAAATTAGTAGGCTTGATGTGTTGAAATAGTACATGCTAATGGATTATGATAAGGAAAAACCATTAGGTCATGATCGATTATTGTGGTCATAAAGTTCTTCTGCACTAGTGTTTCGTGATGTTTATCTCATAGTTTCAAGTGAATATTTCGTGTAAGATTGGGTTGTAAATCATGCATAGCACTAGATATTAAGTTTGAACAGTTGATGTCCATGAAGGTGGATGTGAAGATTTCTTGGTTAATGAATTCTAGTTGTATAGAAGTGATCTAATAGACTTAAACGGTGCATGCAATAGAGTAACTTTATTTGATTCGTAGTGTTGTATGATATTGCCTATATGATGTTGAAGTATGCCTAAGGTGACATGAGGTTGCGGCATTTTCTAAGGCTATTACTTGTTGTGCGTGGCTAGTGGTACTATTGAATTGTTAAGTGGAGAAAGACTAGTTAGATGGTACATGGTGATCTAAATAGCCATGTTAAGGTGTTTTGATTGATAGTGTTGGGCCTTTTGCGGTGATCTTGATTCTCATAGTAGAGGGATATAAATTTGGAGTCGCAATAATGGTATGCTACATAGAAAGAGATATGGTTCATCAAAGGCTTGGTGATATCCATGTTAAGTGTTAGCATCTAAGCTTGACTTTCAAAGCTTGAACCGATAGAATAAGTGTGCAAGCATTATACTATGACTATTGGTGGCTAGAGAAAGAGTGTATCCCGGAAGGTAGTCATTCGGGCTAAGTTCTATGATATGCATGTATTGTTAATTTTTTTTTCAAACCCTAGAGTGTAGTAAGTGTAGTTCTGTTAGAATCTGGTAAAGGATCTCCCAAACTCTAGATGATGACTTGAAGCTAAGGGGGGAGATGACAGAACGAATGACCAACTAAGGCTCTCAGATTTTAGTAGTGATGTAGTATGATTTAGAACGTTATAAATTGAGGGTAAGACTCAACCCATTCTTATCTTAGTATTTTTCAGTGATCCCAATGCCTACTCAAGCTTTACGTTTCAGTTCTGTGATCATAGTTCGTGATTCCTGTATATGATAGAGAGTCACCTACTCTTCCAGTTCCAAGATAATGAGTTCTAGTTCATTCAAGTAGTTGGAATTACATTCCTTATATTAGGAACTCTGGTTGAGTTCATGCAACTCGTGACGCATGTACTCACTATTTATAGTGTGTTCAGTCCCATATAAAAATCTCCTCATGCTTCAGGGTCTTATGTTTTAACCTTTTAGTGACCTCCCTATGCAATGATAGTGGTGATGATGTAAATGTTCTTGTTGATGGAAGATCATAGTATGTTTGTTTAGATAAGGCCATAAGTATGAAGTGAGTTTTGGGGCTAATCTTTGATACATGTGATGTTTAGTGGAAAAGTTTGTGTGTGTATGTTTTCAGGATAGCACATGGGAGTTATATTGATAATAGTTTAGAAACTATGTGAAGTATGTATTTATGGGTAAGGCATGTTATGCTTAGAATGTGATCTTTAAAAGAGGTATAGAAGGTGGCATCATATGGTTTAGAATAATAGCATGGTGTAGCATGTTGTATTTTTGTGACTTAGAGTTAGGCTTGATCAATGCTCATATGAGAAATTTAAGCTAAATTGAATGAATATCATATTTATAGGGAATAGTATAGTTAAGGGATATTTGGGAAGTGCGGTAAGCTTGAAAGTAAGAAGTCGTATTGCCAAATGTCTGAAAATTTTATCCTAATTTAGGAGTTATATGTCTATATTTCAGACTGCAGAGTAGAGTCAACGTTGTGATTTCCTCAGTTGGATGTCTTGTGTGATCCATACCCAAGATTCGTGGCTCCCTATTACTGTTAGAACTTCTTTAGAGAGAGTGTTGAAGAGATACTCCAGTTAAGTATGAAAGTTCAGTTTAACAGTGTATTTAGTCCTGCATTCATGAGAACAACTCAAGGACAGATCCATGCATCAGATATGCATGTTCATTATGAGAATTCAGCTTATGAATAGCTTCAATCGTGTATTCCATAAATCAGATATGCCTGTCCAATATAAGAATTCAAAATATGAGTAGTTCCATCCATATAGTCAATTTATAGATCAGTGTATTCTTTATTAGAAGACATGTCGTTCCTGTGTTATTCCATACCTTTAAGGCTTCAACAAGTTCCTATCCATAATTCGGGGACGAATAATCCCAAGGAGGAGATAATGTAACACCCCGCATTTAGGGCTAGAATAAAAAAATATGACTCTGATGCGTTGATAATCCCAGAGCCTTAAATCCTATACCAATTTGGCATGTTAATCAATTCTGTAGTATGTGAATCCATTTGAGCATGAATTTAGACCATAGAAATCCTTCAACTCAAGGACGAGTTAAAACCATTTCGATCGATTAAGTTTTAGTGGACGTTGTAATTTGTGTCAAATTCTATTGTCCATAACTCATTGTATATGATGAAATGGGTGGTCTACTATATACCAAATTGTAGATAATTGAATAAGCTTTGTAACGATACTAAATACGCTTAAAACGGACACCCGGTGAAGAAGTTATGGCCTTTCAAAGTTGAATGTGTCGCCTATGCACATATAGGCGATGCATAGGGCGGCGCCTATGCAAATATAGGCGATGCATAGGGCGGCTCCTATGTAAATACAGGAGATGCAAAGTGCGGCGCACACTTATGGTTTTAGGTGATGAAAACACTTCTTTTTGAGTTATTTTAAGTGAAATTTAGTCCTTACAAAACCCAAAATCATCCTTACCCACTCATAAACGGATTTGGGCCTATTAAAAACATTTAAGCCTGCTATAAAATCCCAAAATTTATCCTTCAAGAACTTAAGCGGAGAAGCAACTAGGGCTTTGAGAAAATAAGCTTGAAGGTCCGATCATTCCAAAACTTCTTCATGAAATAAATTACAGATTTTGAATCCTCTTGACGTAGGCTTCAATAGACACCCAAAATTCGTAGAGAACAAGGTACGCGGGGTTTTCCTAAAATCTCATGAGCATAGAAATCTTGTTTTATGAATCGGGTTTTCGAATTAAAGTACATACTCAAGTTTTAGAAGCTTTAATGATATTGTTTTGGCCTTTCGGCTTTCCCCCAAAGTGATTGAAAATTATATGTATATGAATATATGTGTTTGTCCTGAAATATGAATTGAGAGCATGATTTTCATAAAACCCCTCTCTTAATGTAAAGTTTTTCATGTTTCACGTAATATAAATTGTTTTGGAATATGATTTTGAACATGAAAGAGAGGGTTGTGAGTGTTGAATATGCATGTAATGAAAGAATGCATGGTTTTGACAAAATGCACATGACCACCATATGTTTGATGAAGTTTTGCATGGATTTGACTTCAGTTTCGGAACATGACATCTTTAATGCAAACTACATGCTTTGGTGGTCTGAAACGATATGTTTATGAAAGATCGTGCTAAATGCATTATGGCTCAGAAATAGGACTTGCAAGTCTTGGTATGACGATACCCACTCAGACAAATGCCATAATAGATACAGACTAGTTCAGAAATCAGATTTTTATCATACTTTCATGATTTTAGAAATTTAGAATGTTGCATGTACAGAAAAGGTTAAAAATGGGCATACAGAGATGTTAGGTGGTCCCCCGAAGAGGGATTGAGTTCAAGCACTCATTGCCTAAAACCGTGCTTTGCCGACCCGGGTATACTATTATGCGCTGACTTAAATGTCCTGTGGCGTATCAGACTCAGAGACTCCAACCCTTGCGGCACACTTGGGTTGGGGCTTCCCCGCCGAGTCAATGACGGATTCCATACAGCCCGTGGCATATCAGACTTGTAGGGGAATACCACCTAACTCAGAAGTAAAACACAGATCATGATTTGAAATGAACAGATAGGTTGCATGTTTTCAGAAAGTGCCCATGTACTTTTCAGAAATAGTTTTATACATGATGTCTTGATGAAAAATTTGCTTTCACTTAATATATATATATATATATGTATATTCCATTGTACTATTATTGGATTGCTTCTCGTGCCAGTACTTTTGTGCTGACCCCCGCCCCCCCTCCTTCTAGGTTCTGAGGCACAGTCTAGGGGTCCAGCTACTCAGTAGACATTCTCGGATTTGCAGACTTGATCTCACAGTGGTGAGCCTTCTATTATTCGGAAGGCCTAATTATGTTAGAGATTATCTTATTTATTATATTTTTTGTTTACTGGGGGCCTTGTCCCAGTTTCTTTTCAGACAGATGTTTATGTTCTTAGTAGAGATTTAGCAGACTGATGTCAGATAGTATTATTCAGAAATGTTGCAAAACTTGACCATGTTTTCCGTACTCAGTTTCAATTCCATATTTTATTATGATTATGAATGTTGTGCATGATAACCAGATAGAGAATGGGTGTTCCGGGCCTTCATGGTTCGGGATGCTCATCACGGCTAGGGCCTAGGCTCCGGTCGGGACAGAAATAAACCACATAAGAATATAAACGTGAAATACACCTAAAGAGACACCAGAATTTAATGTGGTTCCATCAATCGACCGACATTCACAAAAGGAGATTTGCAATACACTATATAAAAGAGAGCACAAACTGTCAAGAGAGACAACCTCATAAAAATCACTCAAAATAGAAGAGTTTCACACAAGTTATCCCGCAACACTTGTATTTCACAAAGTCTCTCCCAAAATGAAACCCTCAAATCCCTTGAACTACATTGTGGTTGATACCGAACAAGAAAAAAGGAGCTTCTATTTATAGAGTCTATAACGTTTTCCTACAAGAATAAGGATTACCCAAATATGGAGAATATGTTTTCCTTTTCCTGAAAGGAAAAACCAATCATAGTACCTAAAGGAAAACTCAATTATGGTAAGAAAGTCAAGACAAACACTAACAATTAGTTTATTATTATTCGGACGGAAAAAGCAAACCACATTTGAAAAGAAAAAATCAAAAACAACACACAAGATTTACGTGGAAACCCTTACGGGAAAAAACACGGGCAGAGGCAGAGGAGATTTTACTATAATTGAGAAATAGTACAATATGGAGAAGTCTGAATTTTTGGAATAATCAAAAATAGACTCACTAATTGTACTTATATAATATATGCATACAAATAAGTCCTAGGCCTAACAACATAAAGGTCGATACTGCAAGACTTTCAGGGCCAGATCAACATAATTCAGATCACAACTCTAACAATCTCCTTCTTGACACGAATTCTAATTCAAAACTCAAATAAATTTCAAGACATACTCTCCACCTCTTCCACAAAATCCCTTAAGGGGACATCTCAATAGCTAACACCAACAAAGTCCAAGCAATGCTCAAACTTGGCACTTGGTAGTGTCTTGGTTATCATAGGAGCAAGATTATCATGGGTACTAATATTTCTTACCACAATATCACAACGAGTAATAATTTCGTGCACACAATGATACCGAACATCGATGTGCCTTGTCCTCTCATGAAATATGTGATCTTTCATAAGGAAGATAATACTCTGACTGTTGTAAAAGACTGTAATAATCTGTAAGTCTTTGCTAAGTTCACTAAACAGACCCTTCAACCAAATAGCTTCCTTGAAAGACTCGGTAATAGCCATTTACTCTGCTTCAGTAGGTGACAAAGCAACCGTAAACTGTAATGTAGGTTTCAAACTAATAGCACAACCACCAATAGAGAAAACACAGTCTATATGGGATCTCTTTTTATCATGAGCTCCTTCAAAATCAGAATCAACATATCCAATTATTTAATCTCTATTTCGCCTAAAATGCAAATAGACATCAGCAGATCTATGGAAGTATCTGAAAATCCACTGAACAACTTTCCAATGTTCTTTGCCAGGATTTTCCATGTATCTGCTAACTACACTCCGTATTTGAGGCAAAATGGTAATTTTCCCACCCCTATATAAGGCACAAACATGGAATTTTTCTCTAAAAACACCAAAAATATACGTCTTCTTCCAATTTTCTCTCAAGAACAACACCCGTTAGTCCTAAACAAAAATCAAGATCCCTCAAGATTCAACCATGGGTTTTCAAAATTGATTGAAGATCTAGAATCACCAAGTCGTAGGCTTCAATAATCATCCATTACTCTCCATAATCGAGGTACGCGGGGTTTTCCTAAAATCTCAAGGGTATGTAAATAATGTTTTAAGAAAAGCGTTTTGGATTTAGCCCCTCTCTTATTATGATTTTTTCCCCATCTTTCATATGATATGAATTGTTCTAAATTGAATCTTGAAAGCGTGATATGAAATGTATTGATTTATGCTATGACTTGAATATGATTTTTAAATAAAAAGGAAAGGGTTATGCATGTTGATAAATGTTGAATACGCATATGACAAAGAGTCGCATGGTTTGCCAAAAGAATACATGACCACCATATGTTTGAATAATCTCGTCATAGTTTTGACTTGTGTCTTCAGAACATGAAAACTTTTATAGTGTTTGCATGTTTGGGTGGTATGAACTGTGTTTTAATGAAAGAATTATGCATGATAGATTATAGCTCAAAAATAGGACTAGCAAGTATTGGTGTGATGATACCAATTCAGATTATGCCACGATAATTCAGAACAGAATAGAACACATGTTTGAAATCAGATTTTCATATGTTTAAACTAAAAAGAAATGCATTATTCAAAACATAATAAAATTGGTCACAAAAAGAGCTTAGGTGGTTCCCCAAAGAAGGCTTGAGTTGAGATAACTCATTGGCCAAAACTGTGATTTGCCGATCCAGGTTTATATATTACGCTGGCCAAGAGCCCTGTGGCATAGCAGACTCAAACACTCCAATCCTTGTGTCACACTGGGTTAGGTGATTCCCCACCGAGTCAATAGTGTATTCCATAAAGCCCGTGGAATATCAGACTTGTAGAGGAGTGTCATCTAACTTAGAAGTAATAAAAAGATACAAATTTGCATTGACAGAAAGATTTCATGTTTTTAAAAAGTGCCAGTGTATTTTGAAAACCACTATATGTATGATGTGTTGTCAAAGTTTATCTCAACTATTTTAATTATATTAGATATTTATTTTAGATTGCTTTGCGTACCAGTACATATGTATTGACCCCCCTTCTCACTCTAGGTTCTGAGGATCAGTCTAGGGGTTAAGAAAAGTAGTAGAATTTAACGGACAGAGTTGCAGGTGTCTAGTTGGTGCACCTTCTATATTCCAGAAGGCCTGTCTTTCCCCCCAGTTTTAGATAGTTGACAGATTTTAATGTAGTAGAGATTTTGCTGACTGAGTCAGATATTGTTAGACGTAGTTGATTTTCTATTTTCATACTTATGTTGAATCCAGAATTGACCATGTTTTCGTAGAAGATTATGTTTCCACATCTTCTTTATTTATATGAATGTTGTGCAAGATTTAGGGAAGGGTGTTCCGGGCCTCCATGGTTTGGGATGTCCGTCACGGCCAGGCCCTAGTTTGGGTCGTGACAAACTTGGTATCAGATCACGATTCATGGTCTCAGGCTGTCTGCAAAATCACATTGGGTAGAGTCTTGTTTGTGGGTGTATACCAATAATTCGTTCTTAAGGGATCACAATTTCCCAATAAGGTTTAATTCATGACAAAAATCTTGGAAATTCTTGAAAATATCATATCAACATAGGATGTACAAATTATAGCATGATTTATCAATTCAAATCATAATTAAACAAAATAATCGTGCAATTCAAGGTTTGAACAATTTAAAATCTTATAAACTTGAAGTATAGAAAACTAGGAATAATTCATCCTAAAAATATGAAATTCTTTAAGAGAATTTAAAACTTTGGGCACAAGAACGAAAGGGTGTTCTTGTTCAAACCCCACATACCCTGAATTGGAAACTTTGGGTGAACTCTAACTTTTGGGACTCTATTTGTACTCTTGAATGAAGGTTCGTGAAGTCTTTGATATGGGAACCTTGAATCTTGACTCAATTTACAAAATCTAGAGTGAACCCTTGAGATTCTTGGAAGAGGATTTAGATGCTTAGGGTTTTTGGTTGAGAGAAATCTTGAGAAAAATTTCATATGATGCTTGTAGTGACTTTAATTCTGATTTTTGTATGGTTTAAGAGGCTTGAAAAAAGTCCAAAGTTCCTTTTTTAACTTCTGCACGAAGCTGGAAAAAAATTTGAACTGAAAACCCAACTTTATGGGCCACCTCGACGCGCCACTATCGCGGTGGCTCAGTGGAAATTGTCAAATGAGAATCTGGGAGGCACCGCGATGTGGAGCCATCGCGTTGTCCCAATGTTTGGGATGCCACTGGAAATTGACTATTGTTAGATAGACCCCCTCCGCGACGCGCCAAACATGAAAATGACAGTGTTTTACAACTAGAACTTAAATTAGCCATAACTTCTTGCCCGGTTATCGAATTTGGGCGGACCTTATATCGTTAGAAAGCTAATTAAATTTTCCACATAATAAAAAGTCAAAATTAGGGAAAATCTATATGGTTTAAATGTTACTCACTTAGGAAGTCATTCCTTAACCTTCTACAGACGAAATTAGACTTAAGAAAAAGTTTGGGGTATTATAATATCTCCCCCTTGGGAATATTCATCCTCGAATGTCGCTAGCTAGGCTAAGGATACAGAGAAAACTGAGTATGCACAGCTAAAACAACTTACTAAACTAACTCTACATCATTCTAAACTCTTGAATACCTCGGAGAATGCATGAACTTGTATTAAGAAAAGCTATGTAGCTGAAACTTTAGTTGGAAAAAAGGGCTGAATTAAGGAAGAATAGTACCTTCGGCTTGATATGAACTTATGGAGAAGAGGTGTGGGTACTTGGATTGCATATCTGCCTCGGCTTCCCAAGTAGTACCCTCAACTGACTAGTTTTGCCACAACACTTTGACCAAGGGAACCTCTTTGTTCCTCAGTCTACGGATCTGGTGGTCTAGAATCTCTTCAAACAAAAGGCTACTCGGGATATCTGGTCTCTCTGAAGGATCCACTACTATGGAATCACAAATGTGCTTCTTAAGCATGGAGACATGAAAGATAGGATGCACAACTGACAACTCTGCGGGAAACTCAAGCTCATAGTCTACTCTCCCCAAACGACTTAGGATCCTATAGGGGCCCATATACCGGGGACTAAGTTTCCCCCTCTTGCCAAATCTTTTTACCCCTTATATGGGCGAAATTTTTAGATACACCAAATCATTAACTTCAAACTCAAGGTATCTTATTCTCACCTCTGAAGGTCTCTTCTTCTCAAGGTCATCATTTTTATGGACCTCATGAATCGAGTGTTCAAGCAGTATGTAGATATGTTTGGGGAAACTTTGATACCAAGTTTGTAACGCCCTGAAAGCTCATCCCAGAGCGTCACACGGTGCTTAAGGCTACAAGTATCCCCAATATAACCCTTGCTTTTATCTTGAAAAGAGTAAAACTTCTTTAAAACTTAAGGATTTAGAACTTTAAGACTCGGGACTCTTGGAAACTTTGGAGTTTCTTCTAACCGACATAAACCATGTGAGCTACATGGAGTCCAACGTCTTGCCCACATTAGGGAGAGCTCTTTTATCCTTGTTATCAGAGTAGAACCTTATATTTTAGTGATCACTAGCTTAACCCATTTGGGGTAAATCAAATCCTACGGTGGCTTAGATTTTGGGGGTATGAGACCTTGGAATCAAGCCCAACTCAGTGATAAATACTACTCCCTTACTTAAGCTCGGAACTTTTAGGAAAAATCTACCTTAAAAAATTTAGAAATATACAATGGAAGCCAACTATGCTTCCCTTTAGCTTAAATCAAATGGTGTGTATTTTCTTACTTAGCTCAGTATCAAAATCAATTCTTTTCTGGAAATCTTGGAAGTCTTATTATTAATAGACCTTTAAAACTTCAATAGCATGGGGATTTAAGTCCTCTTCTTGAAACACTTTGGAAATTATCAACAATTCGCTCTTAAAGGATCACAATTTCCCAATAAGGTTTAATTCATGACAAAAATCTTAAAAATTCTTGAAAACATCATATCAATATAGGAATGTGCAAATTATAGCATGAATTATCAAATCAAATCATAATTAAACAAAATAATTGTGTAATTCAAGGTTTGAACAATTTACAATCTTATAAACTCGAAATATAGCAAACTAGGCATAATTCATCTTAAAAATACGAAATTCTTTAAGAAAATCTAAAACTTTGGGCACAAGAACGAAAGGGTGTTATTGTTCAAACCCCACATACCTTGAATTAGAAACTTTGGATGAACTTTAGCTTATGGGACTCTATTCGTACTTTTGAATGAAGATTCTTGAAGCCTCTAACTTGGGAACCTTGAATCTTGACTCAATTTAGAAAATCTATGGTGAACCCTTGAGATTCTTGGAAGAGGATTTGGATGCCTAGGGTATTTGGTTGAGGGAAATGTTGAGAAAAATCTCACATGATGCTTGTGGTGGCTTTAATTCTGATGTTTGTATTGTTTAAGAGGCTTGGAAAAAATCCAAAGTGCCCTTTTAACTTTTGTACGAAGATGGAAAAATTAAACTGAAAACCCAAATTTATGGGCCACCCAACGTGCCATTATCGCGGTGGCTCACTGAAAATTGACAAATGGAAATCTGGGAGTCACCGCAATGCGGAGCCATCGAGTTGTCCAACTGGTTGGGACCTGGAACTTCAGCGCGAAGCACCACAATCGTGCTAGGCCACTGGAAATTGACTATTGTTAAATAGACCCTTTCTGTGACGCGCCAAACACTAAAATGACAGTGTTTTAACACTAGAACTTAAATTAGCCATAACTTCTTGGCCGGTTATTAGATTTGGGTGGATCTTATATTGTTGGAAAGCTAATTAAATTTTCCACATGATAAAAATATAAATTAGGAAAAATATATTTGGTTTAAACATTACTTTCTTAGGAAGTCATTCCTTAACCTTCTAGAGACGAAATTAGACTTAAGGAAAAGTTTGGGATATTACAGTTGCCCTACTCTAGGCTCGGTCCAATCAAATAAACAATTTAGAATCACCCAGTCAAAAGAAATTGGGGCATGAGTTAATCTTTATTGTTTGAGTCAATTCCAAAAGTTGTAAGTCTTACCCCATTTCAAGTGTCGTTTGGGCATCATGCCATCCTTTATTTCTAACCTCTTTAAAAGCCAAGTTACAACCAAAGAATAACCTTCAGATGAATCTTTGAGAGTGTTAAGGCTAAGCATGCAATGGATGTGATGATGTATTTTGGAAACTACTTGTCTTCCTCAGCATAAGGTATCAAAAGAGAAATAAAAATGAGAGAGTGTTATTGGTGAAAACCCTCACGGGCACCGTAAGACGATGGTTAGTTGAGAGAGATAACAATGAGAGAGTCTTATCGGTGAAAACCCTTACGGGCACTGTAAGACGGCGATGATTTGAGAAAAATGAAAATAAGAGAGTCTCATTGGTGAAAAACCCTTACGAACACTATAAGATAATGGTAGGTTGAGAATAAGAAAATGATAGAGGCTTGTTGGCAAAACCCTTCAAGGCGCCACTAACCGAATGAGGTCTTAAATATAATTTCCCTAAGGAAGCAACTCAGTTTCAGGGTCATTAACTCAAGAACAATTGGTAGAAAGTTAGAATGAAAGATCAGGAAGCTTAATCCAAATGCATGGCATAATCATTAGAGTTGACTGTCATTTTTAGATAAATTTTTCATTTCTTTCTTTCAAATGGAACATTCATTGTCTTTTCTTATTTTCTCTTTGTTTTTATTTTATTTTCTTGAGTCAGTTGTCCAAATTAAAATCATTGTCATTTTTCTCTTGTCTTTGAGTCAAGTCCATGTCAAAACAAGTGAGAAAAGATTTCTAAACTGGCTACTAGCTTCTTTAATTGCACAAACCAAGACAAAAGCCAACACATGAAAGAGACATGATTGTGAGCCAAAATAAAGCATGCAGAAATTTTTGTCAACAGAAAAGTCTGGGAACTCATGAAAATACCAAGGTTCAAAGGGTTTATCTGAGAAACATGGCAAAACAGAGATACTATTTTTATTTCAGAGTCACTCTTAATGATCTGAGTTTAGATCAATGTTGCAGTAAGTCGATGCCAATTTCAATGGTTGAAAACAAGATTAAATATGACCAACACAAGAGCAATTGCCTCGAAATCCAAAGCCACAAATTAGCCACCATGTTTTTAAACTCACAAGTTTTCTTTGTATGAAACAGGAACACATGTTGCCTTCAAATCAAGGACTTGAGAGTCTAAATATCAAAGGCTGTAATTACTCACTTCCACAAATACAGGAGGCAATATTGATGTACAAGTTTGGTAATCAAAACCATGGTAAAACTCATAATTCAACATTTGTAAGGAGACACATTTCCTTTTTCGGGTAATTCAAGCAATAATTGTAAGGAGACGTATTTCCTTATCTGGGTAATCTAAGTGACATTTGTAAGGAGATGCACTTCCTTGTTTGGGTAATTTAAATGAAATTTGTAAGGAGATGCACTTTATTTTTGGGTAATTCAAGCAACATTTGTAAGGAGATGTTCTTATTTGTTTGGGTAATTCAAGCGGCATTTGTAAGGAGACGTACTTCCATGTTTGGGTAATTCAAATGGTATTTTTAAGGAGACGCACTTCCTTGTTTGGGTAATTCAAGCGGCATTAGTAAGGAGACGCATTTGCTTGTTTTGGTAATTCAAGCGGATTTGGTAAGGAGACGCATTTCCTTGATTGGGTAAGTTAAATTTTACTTATTAGGTGATGCACTTCCTAACTTAATTCTTGATTTACATCCTGGTTGAGTCAGTCCCCTTGATTCCTAAAAGATGTACTTCCTGGTTGAGTCAGTCCCCTTGATTCCTAGAAGATGTACTTCCTAGTCGAGTCAGTCCTCGTGATTCCTAGAAGATATACTTCCTAGTCGAGTAAATCCCCTCAATTCCTAGAAGATGTACTTCCTAGTCGAGCCAGTCCCCTTGATTACTAGAAGATGTACTTCCTAGTCAAGTTAGTCCTCCTGATTCCTAGAAGATGTACTTACTAGTCGAATCATTCCCCTTGATTCTTAGAAGATGTACTTCCTGGTCGAGTCATTCCCCTTGATTCCTAGAAGATGTAATTCCTAGTTGATTCATTCCCCTTGGTTCCTAGAAGAGGTTCTTCCTGGTCGAGTCATTCCCCTTGAATCCTAGAAGATGTACTTCTTAGTCAAGTCAGTCCCTTGATTCCTAGAAAATGCACTTTCTAGTCAAGTCATTGCATTTAACCCTTAGGAGATGCACTTCCTTGTCAGTTTTCATTTGTCAGGTGTCACACTTCCTAATTTGAACCTTTATCTCTAGAAGACGCACTTTCTAGTCGGAATTCTTCACTTTAATTCATAGGAGACGCACTTCTTAGTCTTGCTCATTTAATTTTAATCTCAAGAGATGCATTTCTTGGTCAGAGTCTTGATTCATCATTGCAACATACAAGTAATTATGATTGGATTTGACATTTACAAAATTCCGCTAATGTTAAACTGGGGCAAAAATTTAATTCCTATTTTTGGAACTTTACTTTTCTGGCAAATAGAATCTCTCTTTATAATAACATTTGTTTGGAATAATTTTCTTTCTAGTTTTGATGTGATTTCAGGAGCTCGCCTGAATACTAGGGCGAATGAATGAAAAGTCAAGCAACAAGGTGAAGAAGTTGAAAGTCGAGCAACAAGGTGAAAAAGTTGAAAGTCAAGCAACAAGGCGAGAAATTAAAAGTCAACAGATTGAAAAATAGCAAGTCAAGAGCTCACCTGAAGAACAGGGTGAAGAAATTGAAAACCAAGTAACAAGTTGAAGAAATTGAAAGCCAGGAGCCCGCCTGAAGAATAGAGTGATGAAATTGATGTGTGAGCCCATGCTAACACATTTACAGCTTTTAAATCTAAATAATTGCAAAGTCTTGAGCAACTTTAGCCGTTTTTGATTAGTTTACTTTGATTTTGCAGTATAAGACGAGAACAAGGGGAACCACAAATAAAGGAAGCAAAAAGCATGAAATAGGAAGCAAATAAATAATAAACTGTGGCTGATGACATCCATGACACGTCGTCAGTGTCACACCCCAAATCCCATTGGAGCGGACTGGCACCCGTAGCCGAGGAGGCCCGGGAGAACCCGTTCATAACCTATACTTTCACATTTACATTACTTATGAAAATTAGAAATTTGGGCAGCACTTCATTGTAAATAGAAGAAAACAGTACCTGTATCAACCCAGCAGACACGCATAAATATATATATAAACAGTAATTGGCCGTCAGAGCCATCACGTCTATCAACCAAACACTCCTATGGCTGTACAATATGTCTACAAAAGCCTCTACATGGATACACAACTGAGTTGGGGTCGGGACGAACTCCCGCCCACAAAAGACTTTTATACAAATACCAAAGGTACATATAGAGACGACTTAGGATGCCCCGAAACAACTGGAGCTCACCACTAACAATAGAATATCCTGGCTCTTACTGCGGAGGTGTACGACCTGAAGTACCTGTTCCTGCAGGCATGAATGCAGGTCCCCCGTGAGGGACGTCAGTGCGGAAATATGTACTGAGTATGTAAGGCAGGGAGTATCAACATGAGATACAAAAGATCAACAGAACCCAGATACCAGTGAATAAACAGTATGAGTATACCACACTTAAAAGAACTGATAGGATACCTGCACATTACTTTCATATCATTACTTCCCGTAATCCTTATCAATACATAACATATGTCATACAATGGCCAACTGATCAGTGGTACTAATACAATACATCAGGGACCACCCCTGGAATAGCATATATATACATAATCTTTATAATACAATGGCCAACTGATCAGTGGTACTAATACAATACATCAGGGACCACCCCTGGAATAGCATATATAGACATAATCTTTATAATACAATGGCCAACTGATCAGTGGTACTAATACAATACATCAGGGACCACCCCTGGAATAGCATATATATACATAATCTTTATAATACAATGGCCAACTGATCAGTGGTACTAATATAATACATCATATCATCGATTTAAAATATAGACATTCCATTTTTTAGCATATATATATATAATCTTTATAATACAATGGCCAACTGATCAGTGGTACTAATATAATATATCATATCATCAATTTAAAATATAGACATTCCATTTCTTAATTCAATTAATCTTTGAGATTGGTTACTTTGCGGTCACACTTTATGGAACTTGAAACAATGATACCTCAATAGGAAAAATATGTAAATAGGTAATCATTATCATGAAAATGAAGTAGAGAATCATGGATACCTCATTAAACCATTTCGGAGTCAACAATAGTATATGGATATTTTTTTTGACTAGCCGGACATCTTAAAAGTGAAAACAAGTTCAATTGGTAGTATCGAAGATCATATGATGTTATTATGTGTCATGTGTCGTAGGACAATGTTGGAAGCCTACTTGAGAGTGCCATGGGTCATTATTCATGCCAAAGAGTAGATAGAGTATGTCTTACATACCTTGATATAACCACTTCAATACAAGTGACTTCCCGTACTCTTCGAACACTTATCTACAATAAGTCATTTGTGGCAAACTAGTATTAGCAACCAAACCTTACCATTTAGGTATTAACTTCACCAATTAATGTCTAGGAAGTAATCCCTTAGCTCATCAATAAGAGTACTACATACATCCTCTTATACTCTTATTACATTCACATATCATGCATTTTCATGAAATATCCCTCAACATCACTCTTAGCCTTTATTTCCCTTCTTAATCACCATCCAATACCAACATGATCACTAGGCATACATAACCACTAATATAATGATATATCACCACAATTTTGAAACCCTAAAGGGTATTCTTGAGAGAAAATTAGAGAAAAGGGGTATATTTTGCTGAATTTGGAGCTGAATAAGATGTTATAGACGAATTAGGGGTGAGGTGAAATGACTAAAATGCCCCTAAGAAAACAAGAAAAGTCGAAACTATCCCTCAGTTGACAAACTGACAGGCTGAAGTAAAACGGATATAACTCCTTACTTAGATGTTGTATTTGGATGAAACCAGTTTCATTGGAAAGAAGACTCAAAGATCTTTCGTTTGATATATTATATCTCACACAGTTCATTATATACAGGGAGTTATGATCGTTTGAAGTTGACCCTGAAATGCTGGAAAAAAAAAAACTGGGCAACAGGCTTTGCGTTTTGCTACTGTTTTGAAATCCAAACGCAGCCTTATGCATTTCGAAAAATTCCAAAACTTATCCGAGATGTACTATGAGATTGCCCGATCGTAACGCAACTTGAAAATCTAAAAATGAAGGTCGGAAAGGTCGAGAAGTTGTATCCCGAAGGTTGCCAGCTAAAATGACTCGAAGTTACACTTAGAAAAATTTTTCAAGTTTTTAAGTCTAAGAGCACTCTATTAAAGGCTAATCCATGCACGACTTTTACGGGGTGTTACAGTCAGCCTAGTGATTGGCTGTCAAGGATGCCGTCAACCTTAAACAGAAGATGGAAGTTGCAGGAAGTTTTGTGACGCTATTCATGACACGCCGTCAAGATGATGATAAAGCATCACCGTCGTCGTCAACCTTAGGCAGCAGAAGCTAAACTTGCAGAGAAGCTGACGACGTCCATGATAGGCCGACAAACTCTTGATAGGCCATCACGAGCGCCGTCATCTATTCCGAAGAAAATCTGAACTTTAATTTTATTTCCTTATTTGAAGTTAACTATTTAAAGCCTTGTTTTAGGTTTTTTTTTCATTCGATCATTAAGGATTGGGCATATCCTACAAGATACAATATACGATATTTATCTCTCTCTCTCTCAAAAACTAATATTTTAGAGTTTTGTCTTGTGATTCAATTCAAAGTATACTTTTGATTTTCTTCATCATTGTAAGTTCATCCTTTCAGTTATGAATTCAATTTGCATACTTGTTTCTTGCATCATGAGTGGATAAACACCTTTAATCTGGATTATGGGAACTAGGGTTAGGTCATGATAAGGTGTGAAATGCTCAAGATTTAAGAGGTGTTAGGATTTCTTGGTAATTCTGAGATTATAATGAAAGTCTGCTAGTTACAAACAGTAGGCGTACCTACTTTGATTTGCTTGAGAAATAAATCATAAACAGTAGGAAGTGAATTATCAACAGGGACTCGAAAAGACTTCGTTTAATAAACAGCGTTGTAAAAAGGTTGATTAACCTGAGGTAAAATTTTGACAGTGAGTCGTGATTCCCTAAGTACGAGAGGATTAGGAAATTAGACGCTTGAATGGGTCGAGATACATTCGAGCATATCATCGATAAAGATAGCTTGTCATCCTAACCACCGTGAGAATCTTGAGTCACCTTTAGCATCTGTCATGTACCGTAAGCCCTAGTGAACATAATTCTGGTTATTTCATAAACTCTTGATTGACAAACACTGAAATTAAAGTGACCAAAAATTATTTGCTAATCTCCAAAACCCCCATTATATCTTTTTATATCGTTTGTTTGAATTTAACTTGTAGGTTTAGTTTCAAACTAGTTTAATCGCCACTCACATTATTCCCTGTGGGATTAGTCGAGTTTTATATTGACAACAATCGCTTACACCCATTCAAGAGTGTAATTTGAGTGTTATCAGAAATTCAAGACAAGAGTCCGAAAAAAGCTACACAGAAAGGATTTTTGTAATTTCAGTTATCTTTTTAGCTTGTAATTTTTATTTTTGATGTAATAACAGTGCCGCGGACCGGAACCTCGACAGGGCCTCACTCGATTCTCCAAATCTTTATAGTCCCTCTCCTTCCAACCCTTTGAGATACCTGTGACTTGATTCCCTCATAACTTGGGTAGGTAGGATATCTTAAGTCAAAGTCTGCTTGCCTTTCTTCCTTATTTTTCTTTACTTGAATAATGGTCGGGTCAAAATTTGGTCTCATTGTCTACTTTTTTGTATAAAAAAACTTTGTGTTTACACTTAAAAAGGGGCATGTTGTAGACACCTAATTTTTTTCCTCCCAAAAACCTAATTTATCCATTTTTTGTCTCACCTAATCATACACCCTCACCTATTTAATAATTTACCCCACAAGAATCTAAATAACAAACTCACAACAAAAATAACAACCCCCTAACTAATTTTGACACCTCACCCCTATCCCTACCCCCCACCTCATCACCCCCTACCCCCACATACCTCCTACCCCATACTATTCCAGACCCCCTCCTATATCCCATTAACAGAATAATACACAAAGAAAAGGGGGATTTTTCCATTTTGGGGATATATACACACATAGAACATACGCGAAAAAGGGAATCCATCATCATCATCCTCTATTTTTATATACACAATTACACACACTTATAGAGAAATACACACACACATGATTTTGAGAGCTCGATACATAGTGGACAGAAATGAACACACACATATCACAGTCGTTGGCGTGACGCTTCACCAGAATTTGTTTTTACTGGAAAATTGAACACGCACACTGGAAGAGTAGAGAAAATAGTAGGATCGAGGTAAGGAATGAGGGGAGGGGGAAAATAGATAGTGAGGGAGAAATAGTCTTTGGTTTGACCATTTTCGGGGAGTTTCTTGCTGAAAATCCGTTGGAATCGTCACTAGGAAACTCCGACGATCACTGTTGCAGTGAAACTCATCGGAAAATAGCCACACCAACCTTGTTCCGACCAAATCTATGTCAAACAACCGCCTTTTTATTTATTCCAGTAATATTTGGTTAAATCTGGTGGAATCTCGAATACGTTCTCGGTTTTTATAATTTTAGTCTCGGCCTGTTTGCTATTTCTTCTTCCTTGGGATTCAAATTTGTTCAGGTCTTCATTTCTCGATATCGAGTTGGATCTTTGTCATTGTTGAGGTCGGATTTGAGGTGACCAAAAGTGGATTCTCTATTTTTATCTAGCAACACTTTTTGAAAGCTCCAAATTGAGGTACATTTCTAATCTTTTATTCTTTTACTTTATTGTTTATGGTATTCGTTGATATGGATTGAATATTGGTGTGTTGATTGATCCTTTTTGGCTGGTGAATAGCTTTCGGTGGTTGATTCGTTGTTGTTTTCCTTATCTATGAACTCTGTGATGTGATGGAATCTCTTTTGACAGTTTAAAATTAGTTGATTTAGGGGTGGAAATCAAAAGAAATCTACAAAAAATGAATATTGCCATATTGTGATTCATTAATTGTTTTGATTTGAAATAGATATTAATGTTATTGAACTTGAGAGTATCATGTTTTAGGATGAGAATCGTAGGTAAATTTTAGGTTCGGGGTAGGCAAGACTTAAGGATCATGGATTATTGAAGGTTTGATATGTTGGTTGAATGATTCTGTTTTTCTCGCATTCAAAAAATGTACTCATTTGGTCGGGAAATTCTCCGAGACACATTGTATTTATTCATTGGGGAATGCTTCGATGTAACACCCTGAATCTGGTACCTGAAATGTTATATGGTGCCCATACTTCCGAAGGACCACAATCTAACCCATGACTGATATCTGTAACTGAGCACTAAATAATAATGGTAATATCGTAAATGCAAAAATATGAACTGAAAGGCCATAAGGTTCAGTACTGATACATAACTAAAAATATGGTATAACAATACCAAAGCAACTAAAATAACTGTCTAAAAACATCAAGTCTAAGAACTCTGTAGTCTGAAAGCCTCTAAACTGTCTGAATAAGGAGTTGATGGGACATGTCCCCAACTAACTCGAACTACTGAAATAATCTAAGTAATGAAGAAATAAAGTAATGATCATGTCCTCAATGGATAAAGACTCACTGTTAACACTGACTGCTGAAACTAGAATGCTACTGATGCTTTGGAGCTCGTGCTTCTGAACCTATGGTATAAAAGACCATAGCATAAATGAGTCAGCATGATTGAATGTATTGGCATGCAAGTGAGGTAGGCTAAATGCAAAAGGGTTCAAATGCATGAACAATGCTAACTGACCGTATAACATGAATTTGAGAATACATGCATGAATAAGTGATTGTAACTGAATTCGTTATAGCATGATTACTGAGTCTGAGTATTGATAACGTGATTCACTGATAACTAATATAACTGATACTGAGCAACTGTATCTGGCAGTATAGGTTCTGATGGAACTAACTGAGTTTCGTACTATTCTGAGTTGACTATATCTATCAGTCCTGAATTCTGTAGAACTATCTGAGTTCTATTACTGAGACTGAGACTGGAACTATGGGAAGTAGTCATCTAACCAACATACCCCTAATTAGCTATTATAGCTACATTGGGGTCCAATCTGTAACCCCAATTGGAAGGGTGTCAACACCGCGCTACTGGTCAGGATAAACTGTGAGTGACCGTCATATAACAGGTTACTCTAATAAGAACGGTAGGACTTTCATATAGAAGGTTAAGCCACCTCATCTACCCTCATATAACAGGCCATAATGTCTCAACCTACGCTAGCTACGTAGTTCTGGAGCGCAGGGATTGCTTCTAAGAATCACACCCTCTAATAACAGGTGAGTTCCCATCCTTAGGCTCACTCGGTGCTAACTACTATACCCATCTTAATAGACACTGAACATGATTACCTGAACTGAACTGAACTGAATTGAGTTCATGGAGTTTCGTTTACTGATGAAATACTACTGAGATTACTGAATTACTAAGCTTTCTGAGATTTACTGGGATTACTGAGTTTACTGAATTTTCCTGAGTCACATGACTGGCTGAATTCTACTGAACATGGCTTGACTGAGAATATCGTGAAAACATGACATTGGCTCTAGGCACACAGCTAAATTTACTGGTACAAATACCCTCAGGACTCGATAGAAGAAAACTAACAAGGCATGACATTCTTGAATACATGACCAACATCAACAATCCATAATACAATAATTGGAGATACTTCATGGGCATTTGATTATCATAGCTTGGTACATGAGCAGGATAGCATGTATACATGGCATAATTACATAAGGATAACTCATGAACAATCCAACAAACAATTTTGATACATAAGAATAACATGGAAGTTATTTTGAACATAAGGGTAAATCATGCATTTGTTATTTGGATCACAATTGAGCTATAATGTATAATTTCTATCCTCTTAGGCATTTTATCAAACACCTTGCATGCATAACTTAGGGCATAGGCATAATCATCAAATTATCACTTCAAGACTTCATGAATCAACTAAACTTATAAATTTCAAGTCACACAGTAACATGATTTCATGAACAATACATAAAGATTTCAACTTGGGAATCATACAACAAAATAAACATGGTTACAAACAACCCATAACATAAATATCATGATTTACAATTTGAAATAAGGTTCTTGAGCTTTATGGATGAAAGAGATCCAAAAATCAACACTATGCATACCTTAGTTCTTGACTCTATGAAGATTGACGGAGAGATTCTTGAATTTGAGTCTTGATTTCTTGAGCTAGGATTTTTTTTTTGCCTCTTGAGAGAGAAGAATTTTAATTTGAGAGACTAATGCCAAAAGTGGCAAATAATTTACTCTTAGAGTTAAATCCCGTGATTGGGCGGAATTGAAGTCATGGAAAAAGACCAAACAGCACCTGGGATTTAATATCGCAAAAACTAGAAAATTTCTGATTTTCATCCTTGGCGCGACGCGCCACTATCGCGCCAAGCCACTGGAATTGGACAATTGGGAATCTGCATGGTGGCGCGACGTGGAGCTATCGCGTTGCCACTTTGTTTACGACCTGGAAGTTTGGCGCGACGCGGAGACATCGCGTAGATTCACTGGAAAAAGGATAATTGTGAACTGCACATTTGGCGTAACGCGCCACTATCGCGGAGAAACACTGTAAATTGACAATTGCCATTTAAACTGGCTCTGCGATGCGCTGATAGCTCAGGTGATACATTGTCTCACTAAAAAGGCACTAACTCTTCGTCCGGGTGTCGGATTTTGGCGAATTTGATATCGATGAAAAGCTTATTCAATTTTCCACATGATGAAAAGTGAAAATATTAAAAATACCATATGTATAAAAGTGGATTCATCTTTAAAACAAGTCTTTGACATCTTTGGGATGAATTTAAGCTAGGTAGAAATATGGGGTATTACATTTTAAGTATCATGTACGTAGAGGAAGCTCGTGATCAATGCTCGAGACATCAGGTAAAGCATTGGAGCGTAGTTTAGGATTAGTGTAGGGTTACTTTTCAATACCTTTTTATTTTAGGTTGTAATCACTGGACTTGTTTTGTTTTATTTGTTTGATTGATGGTTGATATTAGGCAAATTTACATGCCTAAAGTACTATATTTTACCCATATTTTAGCTAAGTTTTGAGGACAAATTATATAATTCATGCACTTTTAGTCCTTTTTCCTGTAAGTGAGCTAACGAACATGATTAGCAAGTTTTCAGGTATAAATGATGCAGATTTCAGCATTTTATGGATAACTTGATGCTAAAGAAAGCTTCACGAAAGAAGGAAGGGAAAGCTTGGACGCCATGGACCAAAAGTGGCGCATGGAAAATCTGTCCCGGGCAAAAACAATAATTCTAAAGACTTTGGGGACTAGCAGTAACTTATTAGGATTAGGATAATGATGCAGTAACCCAGTAGGAATGGGTTAAGTAATGCAGTAGCTTAGTAGGAATAGGATATGGGTGTTATAAATACCCTATTTTGCTAGAGATTTTAATTAATTCCTCACAATTCCCCCATTCCATCAATTCCCATCCATCCACCATCCATCCATCCATCAAAACAATTCTCTTTATTAATTCATTGTTGACATTATTTTTCATCTATTCGACTTTTAATTTTACAACAAGAGAATCACTATTTTGCAAGGAATTCACGCCTAACACCACACCATACTACACGTGAGATCTTTTATTGTGGTATAATGATAATGTCTATTGTGATTTCCATCGCACTCATGAATAGCTAAACTTCTCTGTTGGGGTTATGGAAGCCTTATGAGATACTATCTAAGGCTATGAGTTTGTGAATTCGTGACACGTGTGTTGCTTATATCATTATTCTCTTCATCTTAATGCAAATTCTTGTGGCTGCAGACGCATAAAATAACGTCAGTATAGCATTAACTTGTTCGAAAGAAAAGTTATATGTCTGGAAAAGAGATAATGTCAAGGTAATAGGGTCCCATCCCCTATTAAAAAGTTAGTGTCGTAACTGGATTAACCTCTTGGAGAATTTGTACCGTTAGATACGCTGTAAACTCAAAAGAGTTACAGTGAAATAGTCCTTGTTCAGGTCGAAAGACGCTTGGATTTACCATCGAATACAATTCTCTATAAGCACATGCATGTCTGAATTCCGCATAACTAATAGCCAATAGAGACGTACAACTCATAAGGTGGACATAACCCCAACCTTTCAATTCTCATTGTTTTACATCTTACCAGACATTCTTACTTTTTACTTTGCTATTTTCCGTTTTTACCTTATTACTTTGGTTACATTACTTGCACGACAAAACTCCCCCCTTTTTACGAGACTTGCACTAAAATTCTAGTAATCTTTGCTTACTTGTTGACCAAGCTATTCCCTGTGGGATCGATACCCAACCCAGTTGGGTTATATATTTTACAGTGACCGCTTTACACTCCAACGAGAGCTGTAGATTGAGTGTTATCAATGGTTTTGTGTGTTTTGTGTGGTTTATACATTGATAGTGTCAAATTAGCCGATATGCTCAACTAAGTGACCATGGTTGAACGACGGGATAGAGGGGTGCCTAACACCTTCCCCTCGATCGACAGAATTTCTTAACCTGAATTTCTGTTCGTGGATTAGTTTTAAAGAGTCAAAACCGTTTTGAAAAAGAATATCCAAGGGTGACTTGGCACACCCGATTTATGCCAAGTGGCGACTTTGAGTTTTGAATATAAGAAGTTCTTTTCGAAACAAATCTTCATTTTGTCACTTAATAATAAAAATATTTTCAAATTTTAAAATCAAAATTCTTTTTGGTTTAAAAAAAGGGGTGTGACAACGAGTTATCAACAAACTGACGGGTTGTCAACTGAGAAATTTCAATAATATTATCCTATTTCTTTAGGGTAATTGGTCTTTTCTTCACCTCAAACTCTATCCCCACCACTTAAATGACCCTATAAACATTATGTACTCATTAATTATTAATTTTTCAACGCTCATTCTCCTTTCCACTCTCAAGAGAAAGAATTTAGGGTTTCTTCTCAAAGTTCAACTTTCAATAACCCAAATTCATGTTTTCCTTCAAGAAATTCAGGTATTTGGGGTTTGAACAAGGATAACCTTTCATCCTTATGCCCAAAAGGTTTGATTTTATAATTGAATTTATGTGATTTCAATAAGGGTTCATACCCAATTTTCATGTTTTTGAAATTATGACATTATATTATCATGTGATTTAAAGTTCAATTTGCACAAGAATTTACCTTTACTCATATTTTCAGTTATATGATTGTTATTAGACATGAATTTCTATGCGGTGGTGAATATATATGATTTTCATCTTGATTTAGTCAGTTTACAAAGAAGAGCATATGAATTTATCATGTTTCTCCTAGTTTACAAGAAATTCAAATTCACTATTTTAGATTACTATATTATGATTCAGATTTCAGTTTTGATCTTATGATCTAAGACATGATATGATATTCACACAGTTATTCATGAGTATAATTTATTAATAGAAGCATGATTGATTATCAAATTTAAACCTATATGCTTATTTTAAGGCGAATTTCATCAGTATGAGCATATAATATATATATTTTGGGAGTAGTATTTATCACCAAGAGAGAAGTGCGCGTTCATCTCATCCTATTTGTCATAAAATGCATGCCACCGTAGGTTTAGGAGCCTCGCTAGAGAGCGTCCCCCTTGCCCAATATGTGCTCAGTTAGCGATCACTCCAATTTAGTTCATGTTCTATTCTGATGGAAAGGGTAGAACAACTCTCCTCAACGTGGGTCAGACGTTGGACTCTATGCTAGCTCACATGGTTATTTCAATTATGAGAATCTCCCACGGAAAAAGAGTATTTTAGAAACTAAGTGTAAAGACTCACATTTGTTTAGAGATTGTTTTATGAGTTATTTCATCTTGAGAGTTTAACTTTCAGTTTTACCTATGATAAAGATGAGTCTTTTTACACTTATCGTGCATGATTTGAAAGTATATCCAGCTTCAGTTTTACTTATTCTACAGGAGTAAAGATTTAAGAAACTAAGTGTAGTGACTCACCCAGTTTATCAGATTATGCTTTGTGATTCATGTTTTAAGATATTTTAACTTTCAGTTTATTTCAGTCTTTGGTGAGTCTACTTGCACTCTGCATGCATGTTTTAAGATTATGCATTAATTCAGTTTGACTTATTGCATTCACCCTCACTATCATATATAGTCAGGCAGTTCACAGCTTCCAGTCAGCACATGATGAGTTCTCCTTATTTGAGGACTCCAGTCAGTACATTCAAAAATTCATATTTTATTCAGTTGTATTGATTAGGGATAGATAAGGGTCATGTCCTGGCTACGTATAGCCAGTATTAGTAGAGGCTTCATAGACAATCCGTCGGAGTTGATGTATTCAATTTCAGCTTTCCTTTTTATATCTAGTGATGTAAACATTCTTAAATAGTTTTGTATTGAACAAGTTCAGCTAAAGACATCTCCTCCGCTTATTTTTTTCAGTTTTATGTAATTTATTCAGTTGCTCGTGCGTTATGGCAGAATTATGGGTTAGCTTGGGATCACTTGCGGTCCTAAACATTATGTGACGTCCAGGGGACAATCTCGGGGCGTTAAAAAATTCTATCGTGAATTATGGTGTGGGCGTGAATTCAGAGAGTTGTGATGTATCCAAATGTTTAGAGAGAGAATATAAAAAATGAGATTTTTATAATTATTATATAGGATTGGGATTTTAAGTAATAATGATAAGTTAAGGTGTGGTATTATGTAATTTGTCCATTTTTGTCATCTTCAAAGTTACATAAGAAGCCCATTGTAAAATAGGCCACGAGCCAAATTTTTCAACATAATACCACACCTTAATTTACCATTATTATCCAAAATCCCAATCACTTAAAGTAATTACAAAAATTTCAAATTTTAATTTATATCGCGATACATTACCTAGGATCGCGATACATTACTTAGGGCCGCGATACATCATGAGACTGGCTAAGTAATGTATCACGACCCTAAGTAATGTATTTAACCAATTTAAAATTCGATTTTTTTATGTAATTTTTGGAAAAGAGTGGAGGATAATGTGTAATCAAGTACTAAACAGTTGAATTTATAAATAATTTTCCAAAAATGAAACCAGAGTAATTAAATTAGCACATCCAATTATATTTATTAATTAAAAAAAGCATAATATGTTTTCAGATTTCAAAATTCAATTTTTTTTCCTCTTCTATTCATGACTTATCTACATTACTTAAGGGAAGAATTTGAATATTATATATATATATATATATATATATATATATATATACTATACAACGATTGGTGATATAAATATCTTACTGTAAATCCTAATAAAATATTACTTTTGTTCCTGCGCCGTTAACTTGACCCCAACCACTCTGTGCATTGATATCCAATAATGATGTCAAACGCAAAATCGCGGAAGACAATCAAGGGGAGTCGTATCAAATGGGACACATTTGTTCTTCCAGATGATATCATTTTCGGTATCCTTCTTAACGTATACACTGCATCATTATTACGTTTCAATGTGTTTCAAAATCATGGAATAGAATGTTTTTTGACGATACATTCACAAAAGCTCATCGTGATCAATCAAAAGCACTAGGGCGTGAAAAGTTGTTGCTACAAAGAAAAACCGGTGAGTTCGAATTTATACATTTGAACAACCCTAGTAAAATTAACGCACAAAAAGCACCACTTCCTCCTAAAGAATTCTTAGGTGCACATGCTTTGTGCTCATATGATGGTTTGGTACTATTGAAGAAACCTATGGCTTACAAGAAATTTCTTTTTTGGAATCCATCATCTAGACAACACTACATTCTTGAGTGTCAGTATATGAAACATCATAAATACACATTTCTTCATGCCTGTGGAATATGTTATGATTCTAGCGCTGATGATTACAAAGTAATCTTGATTTATAGCTTATTCTGTATTGTATACTCTACGAAAAGAAACTCTTGGACGAAGAAACCTACTATTCCCATATTACAACAACGTCTCGCTGAATTTGAACTACTACCCAATTCAAGAAGATATGCGTGCAGTCAAGGAATTAGCATAAAAAATCTTGTATATTGGTCTCTGAATAGAAAACTTGACCATCATGTGCGCAAGACTTCTACATTCATATACTTTAGTGCGAATTCAGATGAGTTGAAGGAGTTTCCAATACAATTGTCTGGCAATGAATATGAGCACTTGTTTCATTTATGTGCCTTGAAAGGCTGTCTGTGTGCTTATGGTGGCAATACTAATTTTAACGAACTCAACATTTGGAAAATAAAACAAGATGGTTGGCAATGGTGTATGAAAATTCGCAATATACCAGATTATACTTGCGAGCGATTTCTCCACAATTATGATCTTTTGTGCACTACAGAGAATGGTCAACTTACATTTCGTGGACCCGAACAGCACAGCTTTTTCAACTACTGCCCCAATCAACAACAATTTGTTAGGACAACTTACATATCAAATCATCTCCAGTATATAATTCAACCTGCAGATCCTACATGTTTGGATAGCTTATATTTTCCTATATCTAGTGTCAAGCGCAAGAGAAAGCAACGCAGTACTCCATCAGAACAAAGGCCATACATTTGAGAAGTCATTCATATGCATTGATGTGTTAATCCTGTTGGTGTCAAGTTAATGTGGAGCATGGCGAAGCGATCAATGGAGCTGGAATCAGAGGGAATTGATTGCTGTTGTTGCATTTCTTTATACAGTTTCTATGGAAACTTGTATGAACTGAATTAAGGTGCATTTGGATATTTATAGAGGACCTCACTTTCTTGCAGCTTATTCCACTCTTTTTTGGGGTTTATGTATTCAATGTTTTTTCCTCCCTTTGTGTCTATTTATTTAGAGTTTAATACTCTCATCATATTTAAGGATCAACGTGTTACTCATATCTAAAACAAATTGCAGCAGAATTCACCCTCAGTTTCACGGGTGATGATGAGCTATACAGAGGTGGAGAAGCCAAAAACTAACCCAAAATTGCTGCAGCCACTGCAAGTTGATTGCTCATCTGATATACAAACTTTATACAAACATGAACTCTTCCACAACAGACTATTGATGGTGAGTTTATCTATACGCGGTTGAAGGTTCTGGGGAGAGATTAGTCGTGCCAAAATTACGATGTTTACCATCAGCAACGTTTGTTAGCTGAAAGCCATAACTAGGAAGTTGGTTTATTAGAAGAGTTTCCAGTTGGCAGGCGATGCTCTTGCCAGGGACTAGGAAATATAGGAAGGAGGCATTTTCCATTCCCTCCTTCAAGCGATGAGCACGGACTCGGCCCTCAAGATCGTCAGTCTGTACATAATAGAGAACGAAGATGTTAATACATGACGTGTACTCACAATAACCTAAAGGAAGATTAGTGTTTGCACTGATTCAAGATAATCAAGTAGTAAAACAATTTGACAATAAAATGAGGCTCAATTCTGCAAGAGATGCAAAATGTGCAGGGTTCTTCCAACTTGTTAAGCATCTCAATACAATTAGATATTATTACATAAAAGAATTGATTAGACAAAATATGGTTGGCACTTTAAGACTCAAACTGGAAGAAGGAAAATATTGTACCTGTCCAACATAGAACTTTTTGTCAGGTCTAACCACTATATAGACACTTGAAGCACCAATTGTTGACGGAGCTGGCTGTTCCCTGGCAGCAATAAGAACACAATTCACTGTTGCCACTTCTGATGGATTTTTCACTTTATATAGCTCGAGCAACTTCTTCTGGCAAATAAGACGGATAGCATCTTCAAGTTTCTTGCTTGAAATTCCCATTTGCTGCATTAGCTTTGTGCTAGAATCCAAAGCTATTTCTCTTGTACCATTTAATTGCTCAGAGCTTTTATCTGTGCTATTGAGGCCAATATCTGAACAACGAGGTCTCATTAAGCCTTTCTTCTTTGGTATCTGATTCCCATACGCTGAATTATACAATTCTTCTGCTCTTTGGATTAATATTTCTGGAATTCCTTCTCTCTGAGCTGTTTCAAATGCTAGACTCTCTTTACAGACCCCATCAATGAGTTTCCAAGTTGGTATTGGTTGACCATCGACATACTCAGCTCCCATTGCTTTATACACAGTCCTCTTGATTTTCAGGGGTAAATCAAAAATTCCATGCAAATGCGTTGATACAATTCCCAAACAGCCAATTGCATCCAAGGTTTCTATGACACTTCCAGCAATACATGTCCCTTTTGCCGTTTCTGTTCCTCGACATATTTCATCTATAAGTACAAGGCTGCTTGAAGTGGCACCAGTAATCAGGGAGCGAATTTCAGACATTTCAATCTGAGGCATGTTCCATGGAACTCGACTATGTCAGCAAGGAAAAGTGAAAACTGACGAATAGGAACACCAACACCAAGAGACAAGATTATACACAAATAAATGAAATAGCATCACTCTCACAAGGAACATATGCTATAAGTGGAACTAACATCATTATGACCTACAGATTAATCCAAGAGACAGAGGAAAAGGAAGAAGACTCCAAAATAAGAACCAATAAGATAACCGAAAGAGAAAGATTACTTTTCCAACCGTAATTTTGTCAAGACGGGCACAAAGTTCTTGTTACACATCCACTATACTCAATCCACTCTTTGGGATGGAGAGGATAAGATCAGTTGGGCCAAAATGTCTAACTAAATCACTCACAGAATTGTGCATCCCTCTAGATTATGGATTGCAATCAAATATAAGTAGTCTTAACAAGCAAAAATCATCAACAGCAAACAAATGCATGCAAAAGTGAAACGCTTATATGCTACAATCGCAGCAAGCATCATGATACATAAGGTCTTGGTTTATTTGCAGATAAATTACTATGTTTCTAGCAAATAGGACAAGAAGAAAACAATATATGTTATAAATTCAAGAATATAGAACATATTACCTGAAATGAACTTTTTCCATCAGCAGGACTATCATATGATTTCATATGCAGCATAATCGAGTCAAAATGAGGAATGACAGCTGATTCAGCTGGAACCATGAACCCACAGATTCCTAACAATGCAGCTGCACACAACGATCGCAACAAGCTTGATTTACCCCCACCATTTGGTCCTGTCAAAAGAAACAATGACTGCATATCTACTGTATTCTGTACACCAGTTCCTCGTGCTGCATCAAACCAATAAGGTGATAGACCAATTATCTTCATTCCAACAGTTCCATTAAGTGCCTCTGTGTGCTGCATTTAATGGAATGTAACTGGATCACAGGAATAACAAATAAAAATATGAAGACTTTCCCTATGAAATGAGACCAGGATAAGGTTTGTATTCCATGCCATATTTTTTTGGTTATGTAGTCTTCCACAAAAAAATACAGCAGAGCACTAATGCACCAGTCATCACAACCAAATTGAAAATGTATTCTCCCTCAAATAGTTGAGAAGGTTTTCAAAGTCATCTGATGGATAGGTGCGAGGTACTAAGTTTATACCAAGCTGTTGAGGTACTAGTATTTTAAAAAAGTCAAAGAAGTAAAGATTCTGAATAGTACCTGACAATTGTTAAATTGTGTGATTGTTGGGAAAACCCAATTTCTTCTTCTCCCTTCACTGATAAGAAACCAAGATTACGATTATGAGCTCGAATCGGGGGAAAGGTAAACAGGAAAAGGGAAATAGTAATGTGAAGCTCTGAGCACATTCAAATACAACTCTTCAAAATGAAAAGGCTTTAGCTATTGCACATTGATGAGAAAATTTTATGAAACATCGATATAAAGAACGAATAGAAGATAACAGAACACCTAAACAGAATTTAAGAAAGCCCCACTTATATCTTACGTTCACTTTATATGCACTTAAATTTTTTTTACAAATCCATGAAACACACCGTATTGGGGAGAGATTGACGAAGATGTCTCCCACCGTATTGGGGCAGGATAGGTGAAGTGGAGGCTCGCCTCGGGAGTGTTATGTGATAAGAAGGTGCCGTCCAAGTGTATGAAGCAGAGTGTTGGCCAGTCAAGAACTCCTACATTCAAAAACTAAAGGTGGCAGAAATGCGGTTGTTGCGTTGGATCAGTGGGCTTACTAGGGGTGATAGGGTTAGGAATGAGACCAAGGAGAAGGTGGAGTGGCTTCGATGGAGGACAAGATGCGGGAAGTTAGGCTAAGATAGTTCAGGCATGTGATGAGGAGGGGCGCGGATGCCCCAGTTCGTAGGGGTGAGAGGCTAGCTTTGGATGGTTTCGGGTGGGGCAGGGGTAGGCCGAAGAAATATTGGAAAGAGATGATTAGACGCGACATGGAGCAGTTACAGCTTACTGCGGACATGACCCCAGATAGGAAGGTAAAAGGTAAGGAGGACGCGAATTAGGTTAGAAGGCTAGTGCATGTGGGTGAGTCGTAGCCAATAGTTAGGAGAGCTTTGGGGTAACCGGGCTGGTAGCCTTAGGGCTATGTCCATAGGTTGGAGCCGCTAGTAGAAGGGTATGGGGGTGGTGGGTTCTTTTGTTCCGTTAGTGTAGGGTATTACTTTGTAGGTGTCTTATTTCTGTTGTTATTCCATCCTGTTTCATGTTTTATTACGACTTTATTTACTATTCTTTATCTTGAGTCGGGGGTCTATCGGAAACAACCTCTCTACTTATCCGGAGGTAGTGGTATGGACTGCGTACATTTTACCCTACCCAAACCCCAATATGTGGAAATACAGTAGATTTGTTGTTGTTGTAAATCCATGAAATACATCCAGCTAGTACCACACAGTTGCACAAAGCTTCCATTAGTTCCTTGCAGCCTGCAGTTACAGTCAACATGTAAGTTGAAAAAATCAAATGAGACTTATTAGGTTTACTTTTATCTTCTTTGTCCAAGTTGAGGATAAATGGACCTTAAGCCTAACTCAACCCCAAAAACTTGCTAATGATGGGAGTCTCCCAAGGCCTTACACCATTCCCAAAACCAACATAGGACTTAAACACCCCTGCACACCTAGGGACTGGACAATTGGAGCGTGGATAACATAACACAATGCCCAACAATGACAACTTCTCCCACTTCCCCTGATTATTCACTAGCACATCAGCTTAACAGAATTCAGAACTACATGGTACAAGCCCATTCTATCTGTTAGAATATGAGTAGGAATAGGAGTAGCATATATAATCCTACTTGGAAAGGGATTGCAATTTAGTGTCCTATTAGAAAAAGGATTGAAATATAGTGTCTATAAATAGGGTCTTAATGTAATAATATTGATATAACAATTTCAATAATATTTTCTCCATTAATTCTCACATGGTATCAGAGCAAGGTTCGTGAGGAAAATATCATTTCGACGTCACAGCCCGGTGACAGAAGTTGTTGTCCAACCAAATATATTTTACGGCGGTGTATTTCAAAACAAACCAACACCACCATCATGATCGAAATTTCTCGGCGAATACACCCCAATCAGACTCGCCAACAATAGGCCTCTCACGCGCATTAGTCCACGCGCCGGCGCATGCAGTATTTTTCAGCGACTTTTCCGGCAGTCTTTTTTCCAATAGCCTTGCTTCTTCATTCTGAGGCTACTCATATGATTATTTTCTGATTCCGAGCAACTCCCGAACATCAGATCTTATATCCGGCGAGTTTTCTTTTCCCAGGCCAAATTCCGGTAGTATTTCTTTTTCATGATTAAATCTGAATCTTATTGAGAGGTCAAAAACTCAAATGTCACAATTTATGAAGAATCAATGAGAGGAAGGTCGATTTGGAAGATCTCAACCTTACTATACATCTTCTGATCATCTTAATATCTCTGAGGTTTTACCCACACCTCCAGTCTTAGACACACCAATCTTTGAGGAATCTACGGTTACTTCTCCATCTCCAGCTACAGTGCCACCACTTTTGACTAATCACCGCCGCCCACGTCCAGTATCAGTCTCAGATGATTCATGTCCTGCGTCTGACGCTTCCCCTACTGCGGACTTGCCTCTTTCTAGTCAATCAGTTGCACTTCAAAAAGGTATAAGATCCACTCATAATGCTAACCCACATTACACTTTATTGAGTTATCATCGTTTGTCATCACCCCATTATGCTTTTGTATCATCTTTGTCCTCTATTTTCATTCCTAAGACTACAGGTGAAGCACTTTCCCATTCGAGACGAAAACAGGCTATGATTGATGAGATGTCTGCTTTACATACGAGTGTGGTACTTGGGAGCTTGTTTCCCTTCCTGCAGGTAAATCTACTGTTGGTTGTCGTTGGGTTTATACAATCAAAGTTGGTCCAGATGGTTAGGTTGATCAGTTGAAGGCTCGCCTTGTAGCCAAAGGATATACACAGATATTTAGGCTTGATTATAGTAACACTTTCTCTCCCGTGGCTAAAATAGCATCAGTCCATCTTTTTCTCTCTATGGCTGTCATTCATCATCGGCCTCTTTATCAGTTAGACATTAAGAACACTTTTTTGCATGGTAATCTTGAGGAAGAACTCAGAGAGAGTCTAGTAGCCTTGTATGTCGATTGCACAAGTCACTCTATGGTTTGAAACAATCTCCTCGAGCCTGATTCGGAAAGTTTAGCACAGTTATTCAGGAGTTTGGCATGATTCGTAGTGGAACTGATCATTTAGTGTTTTATCGCTATTTTGAACCAAATCTGTGCATTTATTTGGTGGTTTATGTTGACGATATCATTATCACCGGCAATGATCAAGATAGTATCACTAACTTGAAGCAACATCTCTTTGAGCATTTCCAGACTAAAGACCTTGGCAAATTAAAATACTCTCTAGGTATTGAGGTTGCTCAGTCCAGCTCAGGTATTGTTATTTCTCAACACAAGTATGCTTTAGACATTCTTGAGGAAACAGGAAAGATTGGATGTCGACCCCATTGACACTTCCTATGGATCCAAATGCTAAACTTCTGTCAGGACAGGGGGAGCCACTCAGTGATCCTGGAAGGTATAGGCGGTTGGTTGGAAAGTTGAATCATCTCACAGTGACTACACCTGACATCGACATCTCTTTTCCCGTGAGTGTTGTAAGTCAGTTTATGACTTCCCCTGTGATAGACATTGGGATGCAGTTGTTCGGATTTTGCGATATATAAAGTCATCTCCAGGCAAAGGACTACTCTTCGAGGATCGAGGCCATGAGAATATCATTGAATATACGGATGCTGATTGGGCAGGATCACCCTCTGATAGACGTTCTACATCTAGATATTGTGTTTTAGTAGGAGGTAATTTGGTGTCCTGGAAGAGTGAGAAACAGAGTGTGGTTGGTCAATCTAGTGCCGAAGCAGAATATCGAGCAATGGCTGCAGCAACTTGCGAGCTGGTTTGGATCATGCAATTGCTGAGAAAATTAAAATTTGGAGAAACTAGTAAGATGGAACTTGTATGTGATAATTAGGCAGCCCTTCATATTGCATCTAATCCAGTGTTCCATGAGAGGACCAAGCACATAGAGATTGATTGTCACTTCGTCAGAGAAAAGATACCCTTGGGAGATATTGCTACAAAATTTGTGAAGTCAAGTGATCAACTTGCAAATATCTTCACCATGTCCCTCACCAGTCCTCGTATTAATTATATTTGTAACAAGCTTGGTACATATGACTTGTATGCACCAGCTTGAGGAGGAGTGTTAGAATATGAGTAGTAATAGGAACAACATATATAATCCTACTTGAAAAGGGATTGCAATGTAGTGTCCTATTAGGAAAAGAATTGGAATATAGTGTCTATAAATAGGGTCTCAATGTAATAATGTTGATATAACAATTTCAATAATATTTTCTCCATTAATTCTCACACTATCCATATCATGCAATCTGCTAAATAACTTTGATGTCACTAAATTCTTTAATGGCTTATCGCAGTCACAATGATTCTTTCTCTAGAAGTAAGGATTAAGTTGTTCATTAGTGAACGCCATACTAAATGAACCTCCCAGATCATACAGATTCATGATCTAGTTGCAAATACATAAGCAAGGACTGGAAAAAATTAAATGTAAAAAGATAACTACACTCTTAGGCAGTTTGAGTCAACAAAACTAGAAATTGCAGAAGTGCCATCCACCCCTCCGAGGCAGGAAAAAAGAAGCAATCGCTTAGGGAAGGTTAAAAAAACTGCTTTTTCAGATAACAGTAGGTTTGTTTCACTAACCTCACATGAGAAAATAATGCCTTTGCTATCACAATCAAGACGGATGCCAAGATAAGGATATTGATCTTAGATTGTAATTCAGAAGAAAGTCCCCTTAGCAATTCCAAGACCCTTGACTTTGCCTTAGAACTTGCCTCATGATACCTACGAAAGAGATCCAAACAATTATTACCAACGGAAGTATTTTTTTGTAAGAATCACAAATTGCCTTCAACATAAACTAAGGAACCTCAATATTGCATCTTCCACCCTCATTGTAGTGAACCATTCTTCTCCAACCTTCTTCCCCTTCGAATCTAGAGCAGGTCTGAGATGCTTAATTTGTTCTTCTCCAGCGGTTCCAGCCCAAATAGTTGGAATAAATCGCTTTCCCTTAAACCATACAGCTCCATGCTCTCGAGCATACAAAATCTCCCCCTTAGCTCCTCCAAGTGGGGACATGGTGGCCCTTATTCTTGAAATAATAGGCAGGAAATCTTCTGTTATCTAGAAACAGAATGGAACCAATTAAATATTTGAGAGTTTGGTTGTTAAGTTCATTAAATTCAGTACCCTTGTGTCCCTTTCCTCTTTTCTTTTTTAACCCCTTTTTAAATTTTGGCTGCCAGTCTTGGAACTGACTTACAAAATTGCTTCTATAAATTTCAGGTCGATCTTCTATGGTTCAAGATTTATTTGCCTGGAGCAATTAAAGCTACTACTCTGAAAATTTTATTTTTGTAGATGACTTGTTTCGGGCTCAGAATTTCAATCTGGTTAGTCAACCAGGAAAAGCATTATACATAATTACATAGCAAAAGCAACGAATATTTAAGCTATCAAGAAGAATACTAAAGCAACACACAGATGCACAACTTGTAAATCATTAGAATTATTGAAGATAAATAAAAGAGACTCACAGCTAACGATAAAGCATCTGCAGCCCTTTCTACTTCTGTATATGCTTCTTCTAAATGTATCCTCTTGACACGGCCTTTCCACAACGACTCGATATCTTCAAAAAAATCATTTGGGATGATAGCATACGAACTTATCTTTTGATCACATTCACCATGTACAGATATTATTTCACTGATTCTACAAGAAATCTCTCCACATTCATTTACCTGAAGTAACCAAGGAATTAATTTTAATCAGATCAACAAGCAAAGCACCATTTACAAGAATTGGCAAAAACAAAATCAAAGTCAAATTAGTCAATAGATGAGCAGCTATGAGAGCAAACGGGACATGGACCAAACCAAAAAAGGCAAAAGTTAAAATCAGTATCAACTCTACGAGAGCAGAAAGAATTACAGAGAAAGTAAGAGGCATATGCATGTGTCGTACCACCAGAAAGCTAAATTATTATCAACAAAGTTTACAGTTCTAGTATATTGAATGATTATTGCACATCTCTTATTGTTGTTAGTCCATGTATAAATTATAAAAGAGAATGTACATCCAAAGAAGTATCACAATTTAGGATTTCCTCAATTCTTTTGATGATCTTCATACCTAAACTTTATATCGAGCACCTACAGTTGTAATAAAGTTGGCATAAAAGGTTCTCGCCGGGTATAAAAAGTGGTCATGCCTTTACAATGTTAGAAGAAACTTTAAAACTTAATGCAGGAGTCATTCAATTGACAAGAAACATTCTTGCTAGACCCATACTTTCATCTTTGAACTCTATGCCCATAAAATGCAAAAGCATTTCTAAAAAGGAAAAAGGAAAAGAAAAAGCTGAATGAGATTATCGCTCTTTATGCACCATTCAATAATAAACTGTACAGGAAGTCTTCATGATTGGAAATGAAATAAACAATCCAACATCACTTACTAGTGTGTCAAAATCTACTTTTAACCCAGTTGCCAACCAAGTAGGATCCATCAGCAACTCTAAAATAGCACGAAGCTCTAAATTTTGATACATCTGTAGTATCTCTTCGACCATACTCTTTATTTTGCAGAACTCTATGTGGTTTGCCTCCCTCAACTCAAGCAGCTTGACCAGCTGTAAACAGATAACAAAAAAACGCAACAGTAGTGTTTAAAAACTGAAGCACAGAAAACTAAGAATGTTTGGTGTTAGAATATGAATAAGAATAATATACGGAATCCTACTTGGAAAAGGATAGTAATGTAGTATCTATAAATAGGATCTCAATGTAATAATTTAGATACACAATTCAATAATATTTTCTCTTATATTTCTCACATGGTATCAGAGCCAAGTTCATCCCAAATCTTTGTTCACCGATGTTGGGCCCATATTATATTGTCCACACTCCAGTCAACGAGGCCTGGGCATGTGGGGGAGTGTTAAGTATCCCACATCGAAAAAGGGATGGGTAATCGGTCTCCTTATACACTTAGACAATCCTCCCCTCATGAGCTAGCTTTTGAGGTTGAGTTGGGCCCAAGATAATATGGGCTTAACTCACATTTTCTCACATAGTATCAGAGACAAGTTTGGTGAGAAAATTACTGGGAAGAAAACTCAAATAGACAGCCTGGAACTTCAATTTCCGGGGGCTGTCAAGTCCAATTTGAGCCCTTGTCTATTTTATAAGTGTTGCGTGCAAAAACCAACACCACCACGAGGTGAGAAACACCCAGCCGAGCAAACCCCAGTGATCGAACCTCATCTCCGGCGACCCACGTGTCGTCACGTGCCGCCGGAATTTTCAGATCTACGCCTCACGCACTGCACGCACCGGCGCGTGCAATATATTCCGGCCAGATTTATTTTTCAATCAGGTCGCCCCTTCATTCCCAGGCTGTACTAATAGCTATTTCTTGATTCCGGCAATCAAATACATTTTTTTCCCGGTGCCTAGCCTATTTTTTTTACTGACTTTGTTGCTCAATTTAATCGTATGATTAAATCTGAACCCTTAATGAGGAGATCAGAAAATCAAACATCACAGTCCATGAAGAATCGCGAGGGGGAGGTCGATTTGGAAGATCTTGACCTAGGTGTAGTTATTGTAAAAGGCTTGGGCATACTCGTGATGTGTGCTATTCTCGACCTAAGTGTAGTTATTGTAATAAGCTTGGACATACTCGTGGAATATGCTATTCTTTGCATGGTCTACCACCTAAAAATATTCATGTTGCTCAGTCTAACACCGCAAGTGATCAACAGGTGTATTTATCTGACAAGGAATATCATGAGTATCTTCAGTATCAAGCAAGTAAGCATACATCGCTATCAATAGTCTCAACTGCACAATCTCCTACCTTTGGATCATGGATTGTGGACTCAGGTGCTTCTAATCATATTTCTGGCAACTCGTCACTTCTGACTGATATTATTTATTCACAGTCTCTTCCAGCTATTACTTTAGCCAATGGGATCTGAACAAAACCAGAAGGAGTTGGACAAGACAAACCCTTATCTTCTGTCACTCTAGACTATTTTCTTTATGTCCTTAGTTGTCTTTTTAATCTTGAATTTGTTAGTCATTTGACACGTGCCCTTAATTGTCGTATAACTTTTTTTTATGATTCTTTTCTGATGCAGGACCGCAGTACGGGACAGACGATTGGCACAGGACATGAATCACAAGGCCTTTACTATCTTACCTCTTCAACTTCCTTCACATCATGCTCTGTTACAGACCCTCCAAACCTTATTGACAAACATTTAGGACATCCGAGTCTATCTAAATTACAGAAGATGGTGCCTAGCTTGTCTAGTGTATCCACATTAGATTGTGAGTCGTGTCAACTTGGGAAACACACCCGTGCTTCATTTTCACGTAGTATTGAGAGTCATTCAGAGTCTATTTTCTCATTAGTTCATTCTGACATTTGGGGTCCTAGTAGAGTCAGTTCACCCTTAGGATTTCGTTACTTTGTTAGTTTCATTGATGATTTCTCACGATGCACTTGGGTTTTCCTAATGAAAGATCATTTTGAGTTATTTTTTATATTCAAAAGTTTTTGTGCTGAAATACAAAATCAATTTGGTGTCTCTATTCGTACTTTTTGCAGTGATAATGCCTTAGAATACGTATCCTCCCAGTTTCAGGAGTTTATGACTCACCAAGGAATTATTCACCAGACATCATGTCCATACACCCCTCAGCAAAACGGTATAGCAAAAAGGAAAAATAAGCATCTCACTGAGACTGCTCGCACTCTTATCATTGAATCTCATGTTTCGCTGCGTTTTTGGGGCGATGCAGTCCTCGCATCTTGCTATCTCATTAATAGAATGCCATCTTCTTCGATTCAGAATCAGGTTCCCCATTCCATACTATTTCCTCAGTGACATCTCTACTCTATCCCCCCTTATGTTTTTGGGAGCACGTATTTTGTTCATAACTTAGCCCCAAGGAAAGATAAATTAGCCTCTCATGCTCTCAAATGTGTCTTCCTTGGTTACTCACGAGTTCAAAAAGGGTATCATGCTATTCACCTGATTTGGGTCGCTACCTTATGTCTGTCGATATCACATTCTTCGATTCTCAACCTTACTATACATCTTCTGATCGCATTGATATATCTGCAGTCTTACCCATACCTCCCGTCTTACCCACACCAACCTTTGAGAAATCTACAGTTACTTCTACATCTTCAGCTGCGGTGCCACCACTTTTGACTTATCATCGCCGGTCGCGTCCATCATTAGTTCCAGATGATTCATGTCTTGTGCCTGAAGCTTCCCCTACTGCGGACTTGTCTCCTCCTAGCCAATCAGTTACACTTCAACAAGGTATAAGATCCACTCATAATGCTAACCCATATTACACTTTCTTGAGTTATCATCGTCTATCATCACCCCATTATGCTTTTGTATCATCTTTGTCCTCTATTTCCATCCCTAAGACTACAGGTGAAGCACTTTCCCATACAGGTTGGAAACAGGCTATGATTGATGAGATGTCTTCTTTACATACGAGTGGTACTTGGGAGCTTGTTTCCCTTCCTGCAGGTAAATCTACCGTTGGTTGTTGTTGGGTTTATGCAGTCAAAGTTGGTCCAGATGGTCAGGTTGATCAGCTTGAGGCTCGCCGTGCTGCCAAAGGATATACACAAATATTTGGGCTTGATTATAATGACACTTTCTCTTCCTTGGCTAAAATAATATTTGTCCATCTTTTTCTATCTATGGTTGTCGTTCGTCATTGGCCCCTTTATCAGTTGGACATTAAAAATGTTTTTCTGCATGGTGATCTTGAGGAGGAAGTCTATATGGAACAACCACCTGATTTTGTTGCTCAGGGGGAGTCTGGTAGCCTTGTATGTCAATTGCGCAGGTCACTCTATGGTTTGAAACAGTCCCCTCGTGCCTGGTTCGAGAAGTTTAGTAGAACTCGTATGTGATAACCAAGTGTCAATTGCGCAGAGATCAACTAGCAAATATTTTCACCAAGTCACTCACTAGTCCTCGTATTGATTACATTTGTAACAAGCTACGTACATATGACTTGTATGCACTAGCTTGAGGGGGAGTGTTAGAATATGAGCAGGAATAGGAATAATATACGAAATCCTACTTGAAAAAGGATAGTAACGTAGTATCTATAAATAGGATCTCAATGTAATAATTTAGATCAATTCAATAATATTTTCTCTTATATTTCTCACATTTGGGAAGGGATAGCAGCTTAAGGAAGAGAAAAGTTCTTTCATACTCTACTGAAACTTCTAAAAAAAAGGTTTGAAACTAAAAACACAGCATAATACCAGAACCAATGTTTTAATAGTATGAATAGTAGATAGAAGTATCAATGCTGCTAATCTGATAACAAGTTCAGAATAGTAGACAGAACTGATGGACTTGACATATCACCAAAAGTCATGGTTCATAGAAGAAATTCATTGCAATCATCTGTTTTATGTATTTTTCTTTTTTATGAAGTAAGGTCTTATCATTAAAAAGGCATCATGAAGAAGCATAAGGTCCAAAAATTACAAAAGAGTGATGGCTCTTAGCTTTGCTAATACAAAAAAAATCTACGCCTGGGATCAGAGAGCTAACAGTCATTACAAAAGAGTGGGGACTGTTTTAAGTCATTACAAGAGTATGTCTTCTAATCCAGAGATAAAAATTCGACAAGACAAACCAATCTTATCTGAAACTCAAAGATGAACATACGACAGGAACCATGTGATGAGTGCAGACAAAATAATGTTGGTACACAAAAGGCCTCCGAAACACCAACATTAAGCTCTAACTAGCTACAAATTCATTCACTTTTGAACTGCGAAAAGAGAATTAACATGTCATTAAATTCTCACAGCCTCAGAGTTATAGGCATCACCACTAAAATGTAGGCTCGTATTTCACACAAGAAATACTACTAAAAGTGAACCCAACTATACTAGTTAAGAAGAAAAAACTGCTACAGGATATGAACAGAACTCCATTGAGAAGTGCATGCATATCTGTTACATAGATAGATTTTGCAGTGAGAATAAATTAAACAACGAAGTGCAACCTTTGCAGATGAAATACAAGTAAAATCAGGAATTGAACATGTGACCCTCATCATAAGTCTGCATGCCTCTGCAAAAGCAAATGACACATTAGTAAATAAAAATTTGTTATGTTGTTATCAGCACTGAAGATAAGAAATAAGGAATGCTAATGATATTATCCATATATGACTCTTCAAGAAATTGCTTGACACAAACAAGTCTCTCTCTGCCCTCCCTCTGTCATCATGGCAAAAGAAAACAATAGCAACTACGCCTCAATCCGATAACTAATTGAGCTCAGCTCTGTGAATCCTTCAACTTAGCTCAATGTGAAGAATTTCATTCCAATACTTAACAGTTTTGTATTTTACAAATTAGGATTTCTATGTTACTAGAGATTCACTTCACTTTCTCCTAACAAAGCTCTTGACACACACTAAAAAGATGGAAAACACCAGACCTAAAGTAAGTTTGCCAACACGATTAAGCCCTAATGACCTAGTTAGACATTTCCCAAATTAGGACAAGTAGTCATTGGTCAACCTCTGTGGCTTCATGTTAAAGTCCAAACCTTTGTTCTTCAGGAAAACTCTAGCTCAATCAAGCCTCAAAGCTTACAACTTGATCTTAACTTCACTAGCAAACTGTCACACTGTGGAGTTTCTGATTTTAGCATTAGATTTTTATCAAGTCAATCGAGAATAGCGAGAAAAACATGTTCCACGTGTTTGCTTAAAATATAAATAAGAGAATAATTACAGCAAAGACATTCTAGAGAAGGACCGGATATAAGAACAAGAAATAAAGGTAGGAAAAAAAACAGATTATGGCAAAAATAGTCTACACAAAGTAGTACTACACACGGCCTATCCGAAACAACAAACACCACCAAAGCTCCGTGACCAAGACACTACACGCAAAGCAGTATGACAACTAACATGGAAAACAAGATAAAGCGCACCTCCCTACTATTGCAGACACATTCCTACCTACTACCCATCTACCTTAATTCGCGTCCTCCACGCCTTCATATCTAGGTTCATGTCCTCGGCAAACTGTAACTGCTCCATGTCACATTGAATCACCGCCCTCCAATATTTTTTCGGTCTACCTCAACCACGCCTGAAACCATCCATAGGTTAACCTCTCACACCTCCGCACAGGTGTCTCCGGGCACCTCCTCATCAAATGCACGAACCATCTCAACCTCGTTTCCCGCATATTGTCTTCCACCGAAGTCACTCCCACTTTGTCTCGGATTACCTCATTTTTAATTCTATCTCTCATTGTAAACCCATACCTCCATCGTAACACACCCCATCTCCGCCACCTTCAGCCTTTGGATGTGAAAGTTCTTGACCGGCCAACACTCCGCCCTATACAACATATCTGGTCGAACCATTACTCTGTAGAACTTCACTTTAAGTTTAGGAGGAACCTTGTCACATAAAACTCTGGATGCGAGTCTCCATTTCATCCACCCTGCACTAATACGGTGAGTGACATCCTCGTCAATCTCACTATTTCCTTTGATCATCGACCCAAGATACTTGAAACTATCCTTCTTTTGAAGGGCTAGAGTATTGAGCTTTATCACCACATCAACCTCATTCGTCCCCTCACTGAACTTAAACTCTAAATATTTCGTCTCTCCAAACCTCCAACTTAGCATTAACTCTCTTCTATGGGTCTTGTCAATCAAAAGTACGCCATCCGCAAATAACATGCACCATGACACCTCACTTTAAATTTGTTGCGTCAGTACACCCATCGCCAAGGATAATTAAAATGGACTAAGAGTCGACTCCTGATGTAACTCCATTTGTACGTGAAAGTGCTCCGAGTCACCTCCCACAGTTCTCTCTCGAGTCTTAGCTCCATCGTATATATCCTTAATCAACCTAGTGTAAGCTATCAGAACACCTCTAGCAACCAAGCATCTCCATAGAACCTTTCTAGGAACGCTATCGTAAGCCTTCTCTAGATCAATGAACACCATGTGTAGGTCCTTATTCCTCTCTATACTACTCAACCAATCTCCTTACAAGATGAATGCCCTCTATCTTCGAAAGAACTGGCAAGAATCCAAATTGATTCTCGAAAATATTCATGTACCTCCTAACCTCAAATCCACAACCTTTTCCCAAACCTTCATAGCATGACTTAATAACTTGATACCCCTATAGCAGTTATAATTTTGAATTTCAGCAAAATATGATCTTCAATAACGTTTTTACATATTAGGGAAAACTTTTTTTAAAATTAACTTTTGGTGCACTCCACATGGCCCTAATTAGCATAAATTATTGGACTTCTTAGGGAGAACCATGTCTTTTTATAGGTTCTCCACTTTCAGCATGCCACTTGGTCCATTTGTTACAGTGACGTCAATGGAATAATTCTTTATAAAAGAAAAGATTTTTCACAATCCCAAAGGTTTACTAGATTAGAAGTTTGCTATAATTTGTGCTATTCGCACATGAAAACTGAAAGAGAGAGAGAAAGAAAGACAAATAGAGAGAGAAAGAAAGACAAAGAGAGAGGCAAAGACAGAGAGAGAGAGAGAGAGGCTGAAAAAGTATAATTATTAGGGATTCAACTCACGATGACAATGATAAAAACACAAATTTAATTACAACTCTCTTTTCAGAGAATATGCTTGCGGAACCCATCCCATTATTGGGGTCCGCCTATGCAAGAGAAAAGAAGATCATTTTTTAACAATAACATTTTGTATATTAATCATCAGCTCGAGGCTGGTATCCCAAAATTTACATTGTATCCTATATCCCCAAAGTGGGAATAGCAGCCAAAAGAGAAAAAAAGAACAAGAAAACTATTCCTAGATCCTCCTTATCTTACAAGGATCCTAGTATGTCTACAATAGCCACTTGATCATCTATACTCAGAAGTACACCAATAGCAAAAGGTGATAATGCAGTTCATTTTAATCTGGTGTAATGGGCTACTCTTTTTCTCATAACATCTGGAATTCCTTTCCTTCCATATGGTCTACCAAATGACTGCTGGGACAATTCTCCATCTGCTCTTATCAATGCTACCACTACCCTCCAAATTCCAGCTTAGTAGAGCCTGTTCTGTTCTTTCAGGAACAGTCCAGCTTATGCCTCTAAAACTAGTAAAAAGGTTCCAACCACTTTACAGTGTAGAAAAGAAAAGATCATCATTCTTTGAGTGAGTTAGGAAATATGAATTATTGATCAAATACCTGAATCATCTACAGCATTGCAATCATATAGACCTAAATAATGTCGGAGAGAAAGCGTAGGGTGGGGGCCATACAAAAACTAGTCCTAACGACCTACACTTGGAGTTTCCTGGTAGTCTGCGAAGAGAGACGAGATGAAATGAAATGAAGGGACAGATTGAAGGCCATAAGTTTAAGACGGAACAGAGGGCAGTGGTCATAGTCATTGCTTGTGTAATATTTGCATAGGTTGTGGCAGTGATGGGAAAGGATGAAACAGACAAAAACAGATAGAGAGAAGGAAGAAATTCAAAAATGAGTGGTAGGGAGCACGAAAGGAAGCATTAACAGAAAACAATAAGGAGATCATCTATGCAATGTCTCACATCTTTTCATGAACCAGTTTTTGTTGAACAAAATAACAAATCTATTTTTTTAAAAAGAAATATCTCAATATTATGTTGAGTAAAAGCTTACTAGGTGATATCGGCTCACCAAACTAACTATGTAGCCTAAATATAACGCTCAGAAGTTAAACGAGCTGAACAGAAAGAAAGCACAAACTTGAGTCAACCCAGCTAAAGCACCAATCAAGCTGCCTTAGCTCGGATACAACTCGAAATGTGATGCCTCATAATTGGCTGGTCTATTAGCCAGGAGGAGGTGATTTATCAATTGAATCGTGGTGTACAGTTCTGCCAAGCAGACCACTGCCAGTAATGCAGTCGAGCAAAATCTCAGCTGATTTCAGCCCTAGATGTGATAGAGCTCGTAAAAGCCCATTAATAACCAGAAAGACGAAATTTACCAATTGAATCATGGAGCAGATCTCCATCAAAGAGAAGAAAAGAGTAACCAGTTAAGTGCATTGGAAGGAATTAAACAACCGGTAGAAATTTAATACAAAGATAAAAGGAGGAAGACAAGTTGAAGAGACTGCGATGTTTCCCTACTAGCACTCATGTAGGTCCTGTTGAAGGAACGAAATACGAGAACTTTCGAGGGGATAAAGAATAACAATACACATTAAGGAACAGACTCTCATCTCTAGTTACCGCTTGGTGCACACATGAGGTTTCAGTTTGTACAGAAGATTCAGCGTCGTTCATAGAGAATCATATTTAATGTAGATTCTCTATTTTTTGGTATAGTACTTGTATAGGGGAGATTTTCCCATTATTAATAAAATTATTTACTGAATCGAAAATAAAAAGAAGAAGCCAAATAATGAAACTTAACTCACTATGATACGACAAAAAAAACAAAGTTAAAGCTGTAAATATGAGATTAAAACTAATCAAATCTATGATGTAGTAAATAGTAACATGATTGTCGCCATGAACAAGTGAGGGATGCACAAATATTTACACAAGACATTTCTCACCTTGAATGTTTGAAGAAATCTCATAGGACGGTGGATTTAAAAGAAGCTCCCTAATATACCTGATAGAAATAATAACACAGACACCACAAATACCAGAACAACATCAAATGTAAAAAGAAGAAAAAAATTAATACAAGAGAGACAAAAAGACAAATGTTACAAAAGAAACAAGTGAACTATCAGGAGATTAAATAATCAACGCAAACTTCAAAGTAGCATGAAACACAATTAAATTATTCTGAATGTCATAACTGCTGAAAGAAGAGGAAGTTATCGACGTGAAAACTTTTTTCTAAGAGAACAATAAATGGGAAATAAAGTGAAAAATGAGGCCTAAGTGAAATTAGTGACATGTCTTACATTAAGCTACAAAATCAGAAGGAATGCCCTGTTTCCGTCTGTGCTTCTTAGGGGTTAACCACTCTGATAGTTTGGATAGAATCTACTTAACCGACACAATGTTTATCTAATGACCACATGATTTTGGGGTGTAACAAATACAAGAACTATTGTATTCCTTTGAAGTATTTTCATAACCACATTACAAATAGAAAAACTCTTTTGGAGCAATTCAAAAAATAAAATGTAGTGCCTATCCTATACCAACGTGTGCAGACTATAAAATCGGCTTATATCGAAGGAGTAAGCTACTCATCAATCATTTAGCACGTAATTTCAAAAGTTTCTCAATGGATATGAGTGACTCGTAACTATTACCATGGAGCAAGGAGAAAGAGTTACAAGTGTGGCAACAGAAGGCTACACAAAACTAGGCAAAGAGTTATGTGGTACGACACGAGGCAGTCTCTAGAAGATATAGGAGATCACATCCATGTAAAATTTAATAATAATCATTACATTATGGCAAATTAAAAAAAAAAAAACATATTCCACATGTGGACCTCTATACTAAAGAGATAGAGAGTAGAAGATGGGAAAAGAATCGTATGTTATTGATTGAATGAATTATGTTTACAGAATCTGTACAAGACTTATATAAGACCTATATCAACAAGGATAGACTTAAAGTTACAACAACTATAAGAACTCTACAACAAATAGGAGTCTAGTAATTATCCATTATTACGCCCCCGCAAGTTGGTGTCAACTACACCCAACTTGGAAAAATGCTTGACAAAAGAAACTCTTGGAAGTGGTTTGGTCAGTATATCTGCCACTTGATCAGCCGAGTGAAGGTGTTGAACTGCTATATCCTTGTTTTGAACTTGTTCACGAACAAAATGAAAATCAATAGCAATATGCTTCATCCGACTATGGAACACCGGGCTGGCACAAATGTAGGTGGTGCTAACATTGTCACAAAATATCCGAGGAATGTCTGAGATAGAAACCGAAGCTCATGAAGTAAACTTGTTAGCCAATTGGTCTCAGAAACAATAGCAGCAACAGCCCGATATTCTGCTTCTGTGGAGAAACGGGAGACAGATCTTTGCTTTTTAGAGGACCATGATATCGGAGAGCTGCCGAGGTAAACAACATAACCTGTGGTAGAGGTTTGATCAAGAGGATCTCCAGCCTAGTCAGAATCTGAGTAAGCTAGAAGACGGTGATCATGTTCTTTGGCAATCCGAAGACCAAATGAGGACGTTTCGTGTAGATACCGAAGCAGATGTTTCATGGCTGTCCAATGAGATATGAATGGTTGGTGCATGGACTGGGAGAGTATGCTGACAGCAAATGCTATGTCCGGACGTGTAAAAGAAAGGTAATGAAGTTTACCGATGATCTGCCTATAAAAAGAGTCATCAACTTGAGAATCTTCCATGGACTCTGGGAAAGTTACAGTTGAAGCCATTGGTGTTGGAACACCTTTGCAATTTTGCATATTAACTTCCTGTAAAAGGTCTATAATGTACTTCTGTTAAGACAACAAAAGACCATCAGGATAAGACAACACTTCAACACCAAGGAAATAATAAAGTGGACCAAGATCCTTCAATGAGAATCGGGTTGCAAGATTATCGATAATGCTTTGAACACCATGAATCTGAGTCCATAAATAGCTTTTTGCAGCTTGCAAACATGCGTCGGATGGGCAAAAGATTCGAAACCAGGTGGTTGGCGCATATAGACTTCCTAATCAAGACGACCTTGCAGGAAGGCATTATTGATATCAAGTTGACGAATGGGCCAGCTTTGTTGTGTTGCAATCGCAAGAACTATTCGAACAGTTGTTGGCTTTACCACAGGGCTGAAAGTGCATTGGAAGTCAAGGCCAGGTCGTTGTATGAATCCTTTGTCAAGCAAGCGAGCTTTGAACCTGTCAACAGAACCATCGGGATGATATTTAACCAGAAAAAGCCACTTACAATTCACCACATTTTTCGAAGGATCACATGGTACCAGCTCCCATGTACGGTTCCGGACTAAGGCATCAAATTCATTTTTCATAGCTCCACGCCAATGTGGGACTTGTTGAGCTTGCTTAAAGGTTCTAGGTAGGGAGGAAGTCGTTTGAACAATAGTGTGGAATTGCTTAGGCTTAAGGCTATTGGTCTTAGATCGAGTAATCATGTTATGAGTGGGCGTTGATGTAGAGCTAGGGGCAATAAGAGAAGGTTGTGGGGCCACAGGAGATGGGACGGGTGAAGAGGAAAAGGGTTGTATCACAGGGTTCTGGGTCAAAGGACCAGTAGACTTATTTCGACGCTGGTAAGTGATTATTGTGGATTGCGGCTGCATATTTAAATGGGGAGAAGAATGAACTGGTGAGGCCGAACATTTGGTTGAGGTGAATTGCGGCCGGAAACAGAATGTTGTATGGTGAGGGAAGGGGGAAGTGCAGATACTGGAGAAGAAGTAGCAGATAAGGTGGTTCCTGTTGGAATTGAATTACTTGAGACGGTGGTTCCTGTTGGAGCAGAGGAGATGGGTGAGTGCGTCTCCACGGGCTGCTGCACAATGTGAGCGGGAAGCTCATAAGAATCATGTGGATATTGAGTACTATCCTGCAGCTGTTGTTCGGTTGAACAAATCTCCCAAGACACATTTTTATTTTCTGTGTTTGTCAAATGAGAAAAATATTTTCGAACGGAAACTAGTTTTCTAAAAATAAAACGTCACGAGATAAATATATTTTGAAAGCTAAAGGATCAAAACATTGGTGGCAGTAATGTTTATTCGAAAATCCTAAATAAATACATAGTGTCGAACGAGGCTCGAGTTTGTTTTTGGCATAGGGTTTGAGCCATGGATAACACAAGCAACCAAATACTTTAACGGAGTCATACTTGGGCATAGTTTGAAATAAAATTTCAAAGGGGCTCTTATGCTGAAGATTCGGTGTAATTAGCCTATTTATAAGATAAACCGCTTGTTGACAGGCAAATCTTCAAAAATGTGAGGGTAAAGACGCTTGGTGCAACAAGGTTCTAGCAGTTTCAATAACATACCGGTGTAGTCTTTCGACTAAAGCAACTCTCTGTGGAGTATATGGGGGTGACACTAAGTGCTCTATGCCATGTGCTTTGAGATACGACTGCAGACTCTGAAATTCGCCACCACCCTTAGTGTAAAAAGATTGAATTTTGGTATTGAATTTGCGTTCAAGCAATGGATGCAGATTTTGGAAAACTTCCAAAGTTTTATTTTTTGATTTTAAAGTGAACAAACCACATGTATTTTGAAAATTGATCAACAAATAACACATAATATCTTTTCTTATTAATTGACAAAACTGGAGATGGACCCCATAAATCGCTATAAAGGATTTGCAAGGGCTTATTGCTTCGCAATAAATTTTCTGAAAAAGTCAACCTGTGCATTTTATTTGAATAACAAGAATTACAAATGGAGCTAGCTTTAGGATCTGAAACAGGAAGGGAAAACTTATTCAACATAGTATCTAAAACGCGTCGATTAGGATGGCCTAGACGCCGATGCCACAGGTGAATTGGAACAGCCACATTGCATTTAGGAGAAAGACGTGTACAGCCCGGTGGCCACTCATACAGCCATCTTTATTCTGCCACCGAACTAGAGACGCCCCCGTACTCAGATCCTTCACAAGATAATGGAAAGGAAAAAATTCAATAGAGGAATGATTATCACGACAAAACTTAGAAACAGAAATAAGATTATTTTTAATGACAGGGGAGCATTAAGGTATTGAGAAGTTTGAAATGATGATTTGATGCACTTATGTTAGCGTTACCGGTATGGGATATTGGAATGGTGTTACCATTGCCCATAGTTATCTCTTCAGTTCCATGGTAGTTAAGTACAGTGGCTAGGCTTTGAGTATCAAATGCAATATGATGAGTGGCTCCACTATCGACGATCCAAGGAGACTGTTGAGAAGGGAAACGAGCAGCAAAGTTTGCCCGGGCTTACAGATGGTTATGTGACTGCGATCTGCAGACTTTAGCAGAATGACCTACGCGATCACATAGTTGGCAGCAAAGGTTTTTGTCAGAGGGCTGCTGCTGCTGGTTATTTCTTCGTGGGCGTTGTGCTTGCCATTGTTGATTGTTGGCAGGAAGGTGCCATTGCTGATTGTTGGCAGGAGGGTTCACACCTAGACGGCGGTTGCTGGAGTAACTATTCTTGCCCTGGCGAGAAGGAGTTGAGCTAGTCTTTTGTGCTACAGCAGCAGTAATGGGAGTTGATAGCGGCTTCTTGTCTTCCTCATGTTTGAGGAAAAGCTCATAATCTGGAAGCTTTTCGTAAAGCTCTTCATATGAAATAGGAGAATCGCGAGCACGAATGGCAGCAGAGAGTTCTCGAAATTCAGATCCGAGTCCACTGAGGATTTTCACAATGAGTTCCGGGTTTGATACCGGTGCACCAGCAATTGCAAGTTCATCACAAAGTGATCGAACTTGATGAAGATAATCTGTGACTGGACGACAATCTTTAGTGAGGCGGGCCAATCGATCTCGCAAGCTGAAAATTCTTGTTTGAGATTTGTTCGCATATGCAGTATGCAAAGCATCCCAGGCAGCTTTGGCGGAGACTGCAACAGCAACAGTGGGGGCAAGCGTAGGATCAACAAAGGCTAAGATAGCATTTTGAATTAGCTGATCCTGGCGATACCAAGAAAGGAACTCAGGGTTATCAACGTTTTGATTGTTATGAGAGATGGTGCAAGTGGGTGGAGGGATGGAGCCATCGAGATGCCCATAAAGATTGTGACCACGCATAAGCATTGAAACTTGATCTTTCCACAAGGAGCAATTGTGACTGCCCATTAATTTAATGGGCAGTTGGGTAACTAGATTGAATTGAACAATAGTGATGGCATTGTTGATTCCATCGGCATTGGTCACATAAATCTTAGAGGCCATTTGTGTGAGTAAGTAGAGAAAGAAGAAAAAAAAGGAGAGGATCAACTCGTAGGAGTTTAGATAGGCTTTGATACCATAAAGAGATAGAGAGTAGAAGATGGGAAAAGAATCGTATGTTATTGATTGAATGAATTATGTTTACAGAATCTGTACAAGACTATATATAAGACCTATATCAACAAGGATAGACTTAAAGTTACAACAACTATAAGAACTCTACAACAAATACGAGTCTAGTAATTATCCATTATTATATACAGCAATAAAAGGCAAGTGCCATCTCGGATAAACAAATTTGAGTTCTTAAGGAGCTATAGGTTCTCAATGTCTGGAAATAAAATATAGTCATTCTATAATGCTGCTGCAAAGAACAGCGATCCCAACACTTCTGCTGCTGATAATAGAAATGGCAGTTGGGTGGAGCAAAAACTATAGCAGCACAGGTACAAAAAAAAATTACTGGTGTTTTACAGGAGCTGGGGTTATAGAAAGAAACAGAAAGTACTCCCTGCAGTAAGGGCGGGCAATTCTTTGCTGTAAAACAATGCTCACTTACAGAACTGGCAGACCACTGCAATGTGGAGGAAGCAACACCTTTAACAAACATGGAATTCCTTCCGTTGGAATAGCACCTGAAGGTAATAAACCCCGGAAACAGATGCTTCAGCCTGGGGTGACATCACCACATAATGACAGAATGTAACTGAACTAAACACAGTTTGATCGTTACCAATTTGCGTGGCAGTTCCAAGGTGCAAAGGACGTGGCCTATTTTCTGAAACAACAGTCACATTTCTGAATGGGATGTCATCATCGAGGCCATAAAGCTCTTTTACCTGAAATTTCATTGATTTGCATGTTGTAATTTAATAACTGTAGGTAATAGGAAGTGTCACAAACAATGAAACAATGTGAAGCCAAACCTTGAACAGAAGTTCATCGATAGGATTGCCATCCAGCCATTCCTGCTGTCTAGCATTACATTCTCCCCACAGAAGTCCACCTTCACCAAACTCCCCCCAACGCGAAGTTCCTGTGAGGAGACTCTCCAGCTAAATGAAGGACTGAACAACATTTACATATATAAATAGAGTAAATTCAGAACAAAAGTGTTGCCTTCAAATCTAAAATTACATGCAACTGCCTAAACATCATTGAAGACTCAAAACACAATATTTAATTAAATAAACATACCAACCTCCTCCCACACCTTCCCTCCTTTTTGGAACTGAATACCAAAATAAATTAGCTGAGTCAACGGAAGTCCTAAAGTAGCACAGAAGTTGAACATGTACAGGAAGCGGTCCACAACAAACTCTTCAAGGTTTCGTTTCTATAGAATCATATCCTATACGGTTTTCAACATTTAAGTAAAGGCTAACTTGCCTTGCCTCCTTGACTAATATGAAGATCCAAATCAATAATAACCACTCGGGATGCCAAAAGCCCAAAATTGCAGAAAAATATTATTAAAAGTAATCTTATGCTATTGGGAATTCTCCAAATAAGAATTTCCCATAATATAAAAACTGCTTCTCCAGGGAGTTTATTTTCCCTGAACCCATTCTCCAATGCCAGAACATACAGAAAATGATAAATTGAGCTTCTTCATGCTTTCAACTCATCCATGGTACAATGTAATGAACTAATGTGGTCCTCCATACAAGTTATCTCTTATCAAAATCTCTATTTTATCTAGTTGATATATCTCTAGCTGATAACCCACCCACCCCACCCCTGCAGTTATCCCATCATACTAGTCAGTTTCAAACTAAAAAATATTGTAATTTATTAAGGAAGGTAACATTTATGTATATTGCTATAAAATTGACTCCACACAAAACTGGGAGTAACCCTGACTTACAAAAGTGAGCACATAGATGGTACTCCTATTCCTTTGTCAACTCACAAGGAATCTAAGACATCAAAAATAGAAACATAAGCTTCTAGATACATCCCTTTAAACCAAAAGTCAAAAAGAGCTAGACATTACATTTTCAATTTAAGTTCACCTACATTATATCCAAACAGAAAGCCAGAGTATGTGGGTATTAGGTTCCTTCACCGAGCTACTTTACTCCCTATGCAAAAAGAGTAAAACAGAATGACCTATCTGCAAACCTGAAGAATTATTCTTCAATGAATTATGCAAAAACAAATGGTGGCATCGACAAGTACGTAGCTTGGTAACTACAGCTTCTTCAGTTAGGCCATCCTCCACAGAGTAAGTCTTCATAGTCTCATAAACAGAGACAATGCAATACCCCTTCACTGAACGGGATATTCCTGTATCCACCAAATAAGAACTCTTACTTTGTGATTGCAAGTGAAATTTCCTTATCTTCTATAAGTAACAAAGATGAGATGCTAATGAACCAAAAAAATCATTACTATTTAAGCAGTCAAGGGAGCAGTCACTAGTCCGTAGAAATGCTGAGGACTTCTAGCTTAGGAAATCTCTGAATTATAAAATACTGGAATGAAAAGGGTCCAAATGGATTGAAACAGATAGTGATGATTCATATAGTCGACCCAAATAAGCTTGGAATAGAGAGTGGTCAAGCAGTAACGACAGAGGTCAAAGCTGGAAAGTGTACTTGCTGGGACAAAAACATTGACAAACACTAGGCCAACATTATGAATACTGACAAAAGTAAGACGTCAGGCTTGGACGTAAACAACTTACAATTAGAAAACCTATGACTCTTTGCTGGCAAAATCATTTAGGTAACACGCATTAATTCCATTTATGGGCAGCAATTATTTAGCTTTAAAACTACATAGTAAGAGAAACCAATTTATGCAATAATAATTTGCTCTGCCATACCAACAACAGGCATTGGTTCTGGAAAATCAAGATCCTGATCATCTCCAACAAGGCCAAAAACATAGGGACTGCCTGGATGCGCATGCCTGAAAGATTGAGAACAAGTGAATTGTACATTGCCACAGGTTAGGATTGTTCAGTATCCTTTTTAAAGGTATAGAAATGTCAGTGATGTAGGTCTTATGAATATTTAAGAAATGCTAGCATGCTAAAAAGCTTAACTCTCACTTCTCACAGCTAATATTTTTGCATCTGAGCAGACATTAGTTAGTAGATTCAACTGTACATGGAAAAATTGCAAGAGATACAAAAATTAAAACTGAATAATCGCATCCAAAATTGAAATTGTACTTAATCTCGAGCTATTCATAAGTAATTACCCTGATATAAATCGGCTTTTACGAGAACGAGCCTGAGTTGGACCCTGAACTTCCTCCACGACACACTACAAATGCAAACATGTCACAGCTGTACAAATTACTAAATCTGTTTTGTGCATAGCTAAAAGGAAGTGAGGGACAGAGGCACTTGAAGTTATATGTGGAAAAAAGATAAAGAGGGATGAAGTAGGAAGATGTCAAGTCATCTGGTCGAAAGAACATCAAAAGAAATTACCGCTCCAAGACATTAATCAGTTCATAACTTCACTAACAAAAGATGTCATTGTAATTCTTAAAGAGAAAAAGCCAACTCTTACAAACTCATTAACTTACCAATATAAATTAACACTTCACCTCTCATGTATTAAAATATATAAGAACTTATCCAAGAAAAAGGATTATGAAAGTTCCGACTGATTGGGACTGACACTAACCACAGAGAAACCATTACGTGTGAGGTCATCCAACGTCTGTCTTAGATTCTGCAAAAAGAACAAAAAATGATAGTTACAAGACAAAGAGAGACGTTCAGAGAGTACGAAGACGGAATTAGAGTAAATAAATAACATAAATTTATTTTAAAAACAACTAAAGGAACATCGGAGGAACTCAGCATACTCTATTGGCAGTTTCTCAGGTATTATTGTGCAGGAAGACCGAAGATGACAGAATTAAACTGCACATATTTTATTTTATGCTAATATTGAAGTGGAACCAGTTCAAGGACATAAGGCAGTCAAAGGTATTCCCGTTCAATGAGCTTCAAAAAGAAGGAACCAGTTATACTTGAAAGTAATCAAAAAAGTAAAGGGCAAGGAAGCAAAGTGAGAAAATCAAATGATCGCCCTTTCATTGGCATATTAACAGTTTACACATCTAAGAACTTCTTCACCCTTTTAAGGAGGTAAAGAAAACGAATCCAACCTTGAGCTCGGCTTCTACATGGTCAAAAACAATGTATTTTTAATGGCACAAATCTGGTTTGCAAGTGAAATCAGCTCTGAACCCTACATTAGCATGGAGGTCCATTCATCCAAAATATGTAATCTATGTAATGCATAAACCTTTTAAACGGAAAACTTAACAACTTCCCATTCCTGATGGTTAAAAACCAGTGGTTTCCAATTTCTTGGTGTTACATGTCTTAAATATGTATGACTTCACAAAGGAGAAAATAGGGGAAAAAAAAATGGTTTCCAATTTCTTGGTGTTACATGTCTTAAATATGTATGACTTCACAAAGGAGAAAATAGGGAAAAAAAAAAAAAAAAAAAAATATATATATATATATATATATATATATATATATATATATAAATGAAAACAGTACCACAACTGGACAACCAGCTTTTGGTATACTATCTGAGCGCAGGCCACCAAATGGATTTAAACCAGCATATTCCACAAGAATACAAGCATCAAATCCAATTGCTTCATAAAAATCACCTACCTGGAAAGTCGAAGAAGATCAAGAAGCACTCGTAATTGATTTTAATCACAGCAATCCTCTATGGTTGAGGAACTGATACGTGACTTTCAAGCACATTTTAAAGAAGAGTAAATGGAAGCGATAAAATCATACTCTACAGAGCAAAACTTCACGTGGAAATTTTGATTTGAACTGCAACATCTCCGAGTTAAGTGTTCCCTCTTTAAGACTGCAAATTTACAAAGGTAGACTTCGGTTAAAACTTAAGTAATATGAGACAAATGAGAGACAGACAAAGGACATAAGCATATGATGAATTTACAAAGGTAGCCTTTGATAAAAACTTAAGTAATATGAGACCAAGTAATAGACAGACAAAGACACAAAGACATAAGCATATGTTATATTATGTATATATGTATACTTTTACATGTCAGTGTGTAGACCTGACAGTTAGTAGTCTGTACGGATTATGTTTGCCCCTTGGTAAGGTCGAATTTGAACCGTTCCCAAGAAGCAATAGATATGTACAAACTGTTTTTTGGACGAATTTTTCAGCAGACTGGATTCTTTTTGCTTTTTAGTTCAGCGTGGTTTCCTAAACCATGTAAGAAATCAAATAATACTATTATGGCTTCGAAAAGATATTATTTTGATTTCCATCATGGATTAGGGAGCTATTCTGAAAAAGAACATCATTATGCGTTTTTGTGCAATTTAGCCTGCCAATCATTATTGGCACATGTTTATTAATATATTTATGCCCATGTGAGTGTAGGCAGAAAAATTCAGCATAACAATACTGAAATACTTGAATTTGAAATTTGCACTTTGAGTTCGCAACTCGACAACTCACTTTTGACAGGATTATATCTATACGAGGATATTTAGACCGAGAATGTGCAAACAACACAATATCAGCAGGGAATCAGTTAAGGAAGCTTATGAGAGTTGGTGCTTATGGAGAGTTGACAAAGATATAAAAAAGATCTGGAACATGGTGCTCGCTTGTATATTTTGGTGTGTCTGGTTAGGAAGGAACAGGAGATGTTTTGATGCGAGTCAACTCTGGTAGGTCTTTTGAAGGCAAGATGCAGCCGATCTGTTTAGCTGGTCCAGTTTGGTCCCTGTTGATGATGCAGAAAATCTTTTGATTTATTAATTCACTGGTTCTGGCTTAGACAGTTTTTGTACAGCCAGGCAGTCATTTTTTGTAAGCCCAAATGCCATATCTTGTAATTCTTGCATCTCCATGATGCCTTTATTAATACCACTTACTTTATCAAAAAAAAAAAGACAAGCAGATCTCAAAAAAAAATCTAAAACTCTTCCCAGCAGGGCTTCAGATCCTATGTATAGAGGAACAAACTAAGAATACAACTTTATGGAGGAAAACAAAGAATTTCTCCAAGAACCCTTCTCTTTTTCTTCCTTCGAAATGGTAAGGATTTGAGAGGCTCCCAGAACCCTTGATTAAACTCTTCTCTAAGTTAGAAGAAAACTAGTTCAAAAACTTCCTGAAGGAAGGATCAAAAGACAACATGAAAGAACTAACCTTCCATTTCTCAAACTCGGATCCACACCCAGCACGTTATAATATGTAAGCCTCTTAGCCAATAGAACAGAAGAAGGCTTTCTCAAGAATTCCATTCTCTACAACATAAAATCATGGTGGCATAACATTATACAATACTTAAGTTCTTGTTTATACTGTTAAAAAAAAAAAAAAAGAATCACATATTACATCCCACAATTATAAATCAACCAACTCATGAAGAGAATGTACACAACCTCCTTCCACCACATAATATTAACATAATCTTTTTCCTCTGGAACACTTTTTGGTTGTTTGAGTTTTTTTGCCGCTGTGGAAAACAACTTCCGCTCCTTCAAGCAACGTATCTGCTCCCGGCACCTGACACTAAGCAGGAGAACAAAAATTTATTTAAATCCAGAAGTTTGTCATCAGTAGTTGATATGAGAGTTATATAAAATAATGAAATCAAAAGAAGTAACATATGAAGCCTGAAGTTATCTTATCACAAAGCTTAGAATGATAAACAGGAACTCCCTTAGTCACAAATATCTTAAGTGCGTCCAACTTGCAACAAGCTGCAGACAAGCACAATGTATGCCATCAATCATAAGTCACTGATTATTCCTCTATTTAAGGATTTTCAGCTAACTATCAAATACACTAGAAAATCTCTGATCCTCTTTATACCTTTAAACCTTCTGCTTCTATTTAATCAGTCCTCAAAACTTTATCTTTCCGTAAACCATTTAAATAACAATCACATTTACATTTTCTATATGTAATTCAGACTCAAACTGATATAAAGACCCAGATGCAGTTTCAAGAAAGCTCTACAACTTGTCCTAAATAAGACAGAGGCAGGCTTTAATAGTGGATCAATCCCAAAATAGATAGTATCAGAAATCATAACTACCAGGTTTGCTATCCAAATGAAAGTTTCAAACTTTATAGCCACGGAAGAGAAAGCTCCTAATTCCATGGCTGAAAGAGCAAATTTTCAGCGGACAAACTAGTAACTTGGAGTGCAAGGGATTAATTAATCTAACACATGCTGATTTACAGTGGAGGAAATCGGTTATATAAGAAGAGAGAGCTGTTAGCTTCTCATATATTCATCTATTTATTTATCTTATTTTGTCATGCATCATGAACCCCAAAAGAGTTATTCAAATCTCTATTTGCGCAGTGCCTCAAGGAGAACCTGAATCTGGTAGTGCGCTAAAGTAGCACAATAACAAGCAAACAGAGCATCCACAAAGAAATGGTGCACATGGAAGGAATAGAGCATTGGTGAGCGACTACTCAAGGAGTGATACCTGTCTTACATTCCCTTTTTTAAGTCAATAAATGTTATGAATTCACCCTTATACAAAAGTAAGGCATCAAGTATGGAGTCATGTCACCTACTACTGCTTTAATAGCCTTGTCAAATAAGAGAGCTAAGGGTTTCTGGAGAAAAAAATTGACTTGTAAATGAACTTTTATTCAATTTAAAGAGAGGAGCTTTGAGTTCTTAGTATGAGCCGGCTCGTTTACAGTTAATTGAAAATTGAGATTTGATAGGACCACCAAGCTAGGATTAGAAAGAGTTTTATGAGTGTCCTACTCGTGCCTGACCTTTTGTAAAATGGATCACCTATTCAAGCACAACTCATTTAGGTTAGCACGCGGATTAACATGAACAATCCATCTTGTGCCTCCTACATCACTTGTGTCTCTATGGGAGCTCATGTGTTAAACTAGTTCATTTGAATGAATAGAACAGATGGTCTAGATACACAGCTTTTTCTAGTGCTTCCATAATTGTGCCTCGCAATACACCTGCACTTTTTTTTAATTTAGAAAGTAATAAATTTTATTAATGTTTATGCAAGAAAGATACCGCACACAACACCATATTATTGCAGTGAATTTTCTCAAAACCAACAACATACCCAGTATAGTCCCACATAGTGGGGACGACGGGGGAGGGTAGAGTGTACGCAGACCTTATCATTACCTCAAAGTTGAGGTAGAGAGGATATTTCCAATAGACCCCCGCTCAAGAAAGAAACAACCTAGAAAAGGACATAATGGAAGTACACGAGCCAATAAATAGTAACAAAAACAACTACTAGTATCAAAACAGGCACCAAAGCTCCCGCTATGCGCAGGGTCTGAGGAAGGGCCCCACCACAAGGGTGTATCGTATGCAGTCTTACCTTGCATTTCTGCAAGAAGCTGTTTGCAAGGTTTAAACTCGTAACCTCCGGGTCACACGGCAGCAACTTTAGCGGCTACTCCAACTTTACTAGTGTCAAAATAGGCATTAAAGCTCCCGCTATGTGCGGGGTCTGGAGAAGAGCCCCACCACAAAGGTGTAGTGTACGCAGTCTAACCTTTGCATTTTTGCCAAAGACTATTTCCAACGCTCACGTGACAGCAACTTTACAAGTTACTCCAACTTTACTAGTGTCAAAACAGTACTACAAAAAAAAAAAAAAAAAAAAAAACTACAATAAACTAGGCAAAACAAGATAACACATTCTTGACCTCTGAGCTTCCAGACACACCCCATCCCCCACCCCCAGCCCAACTAACCCAGCAAGTAGTGAACTTTCTCCACACCCCAAAATTCTATACATTAAAAAGCACTCAACTTTAGCATGATAATGGGGGGGGTAGGGAAGTACTTACAGAGTATGTGGAGTGGAAGAGAAGTAGAAGCGACGGCGAAGTGGAGGACGGAAGAAAAGGGATAGTGAACGCCAACGGGGAACTGAAACGACGACGTTTTTCGCCGTAACCCAATACATTGCACACTTCACACTGAAACTGTGTTTTTTCTTCTTCTTGTTCCCGCCACAGAGGAAAGGTACTCCCCTTTGTGAAGAAGGAAAAAGGTGGAAACTGAAGCAGTGCTAGAACTCAGAAAGTGGGACCTACTTTGTTTTCCTTTTTATTTTTTCAAAAAAAAAAATTGGCAATTAATCCCAAATTTCAAAATAATTGAATTGTATGAAGGATAAAACGTTTACAAAAAAAATTCAACAAAAACAATTTATTTATTTAAATATTAAATAATTATTCAATAATTCACTTATTTTGAAATAGAGGGAGTATATATATTTAATTAAAATAACTTACATTAAATATCTTTATAATGCTTCCTTCGTTATTTTGACGATTGTTTAATTTCAATTTTCACATGAAATGTTTAAATTCCAAGATTAAAATATGTTTTAGTATGTTCATGGCGCGGAGCCAGATGAACACTCTTTGTTAGAAAATGATATTGTATATATAGACTAAATGTTAGTTATTCTAGTTATGTATTTAATTTTGCACACTCCTAAACGTAACTGTGAAGAAAATTTATACACTTTTGTCAAATTGCGGACTCCGCCACGAAATGTATTCAACATATTTTAAATTTAACCTTAATATTCAGAAGTTTATTTTCTTTCTTAACTTATGTGTCGAGCAAAAAACTAGACCTTTACTTTCTTAATGTATGTGACAAGTTAAAACTAGACAAATAAATTAAAATGAAAAATATTAATTAGTTGTATGGATACCAATTTGATGCACTAATAATTGGTACATCTTATTAAGTAACATGAGAAAATTGAAGAATAGGTGTCTTTTAAGTCTTTAATGAAGGATTGATGACATTGACCAATAGATAGGGTCAAACATTATTAGGAAACTTGATCAAGTTAATTGTGGACTTGATTAATATTTTCAAAACTTTTTAATCTTTTCAAAAATACAAATCAACCCAACCCACACCCTCTTCAATCCAAATCAACCACTCCCTCCTCTCTCTCAACAACTTCTCTCAACTCTCTCCTAACCAACAGTTCTGCAAAATTTCTCCCTTCAACCCCCGACGACAAATAGTTGGGCTTCGAGTTCCCCTCTTTAATTCAATCAACTTGTCTCCCATCCTTCTCTCGACAGCTTCTCTCAACTCTCTCCCAACCAACTGTTCTGCAAATTTCTTATTTCAATCCTCGGGGACTTCAACATCCGACTACAAATAGTTGGGATTATAGTTTCTTTTCGACTTTAATCGACGTGACAGCCTTGCTCTCCGGCCACAACAGTTTCGAATTCTTCATCGGTCCTTTTCTTCTTTCACAGGTAAAAATTTATGGCCTTTTTAGTTTTGAAGAAAATGAGGAACTTGAGCCAACTTCTCTTATAGTATTGGTTAAAAATTTTAATATTTGTTGTACTAATTTGAAATGCGGCCTGAATTAAACCCTAATTTCTGGTATTTCTTCTCTTCTCTTTTCGAAGTGAATTATGATATTTTGTTGTTTGTTGCATTTTTTTGAAGTTTGATTTTTATTGTTTGTGTTTATAAAAATAAAAGGACAATTTGGTTTGATTTGTCCTGTTCTTGTTCTTGGTAAAAATAGTGAAATTGTTATTTTTTGTTTAACAAAATCGTGCTACTGTTTCCTCCGACAGATTACCCATCTGGTGCAACATATTAACCATCTGATGCAACAGATTCATCATATGATGCAATAGATCAACCATCTGATGCACCAGAGGAACCATCAGATTACAATTCTGATGCAACAGATTAATAATCTGATGCAACAGCTTTACCATATGTTGCAACAGATTAAGCTTCGGATAAAAAATTTGATGCAACTAATTAACCATCTGGTACAATGGAAGAACCATCAGATTAATGATCTGATGCAATAGATGAACCTCCTATTGGATAAAATCCTACCAACTCTTCCTACAGAAAAAGTCCAAGACTTAATTTTTCTAGCTGATCATTCATCTGCCTCTATAGACAACCCTATGTTGGAAGAAGTTTAAATAATATTGACTGTTGATAACTGTTCCAACAGATCACTCATGTGTTACAATAGATGTGTGACCTGTTGCACAAACCATTCATCTTTCTCAACAGATGAGTGATATATTTTGTATTGTCGCAACAGATTACTCAGCCGTTGCTACAGATTATTTAACTGTTCCAACGGATCATTCATATATTACAACGGATAATGTCACAACAGTCGTGTGATCTGTTGAATAGATCATTCATTTATCTTAAAAGATGAGTGGTATATTTTGTATTGTTGCAACAGATTACTCATCCGCTTCAACAGTTTAATTATATGCTGCAACAGATATACTACCTCGTGATCTGTTGCAACTGTTATTTTACTGTTTTACTTGTTTGATTTACTGTTATTCTTTTTTAATAATGCATTAATCAACAATAATATATTATTTTATGTTCCTATTAATTTTAGATAATATGATTCCCAAAAGAACAGAAATCGAATCAAGTTCAAGTAAAGGAACAAGTGAAGTAGCTAGGCTACATCCACCACTCTATGAGCTTGCTTTACAAGCGTTATCTCAATCGAGAGCAGAATATGATGAACACGGGGAGAAGGAATATTTCAAAAGAGATGATGCAAATGCTAATAGCCCTTCTATCGAAGAGCTGGTCAAAGCCTTCAGCATTGATCGTTATCCTGTGAGAATACAGTGCGATGGTGCCGCAGATTTAATAGGTGATTTTGTGGTTAAATCAGCCATGGGAAAATCTTTCGACACCTTCAGAAAAATACTTCGAAAACAAAAATTGGATGCTTATTTCAGGGACAACTGCTTTGGGAAATATCTTGATTTGCTGGAGGACAACAATGTTTGTTTCCAAATGAAAATAGTATATGAACTTCTCAAGCGTAGGTTTATGTATGAAACAAAGATAAGATGGATGAGGTGTGGATAAATTACTGCGGCATGCTTGTTTGTTTTGGTTGGAAGGAGTTTGTCATAGTTACTGGACTAAAATGTTATCCTCTTTCTCAAGTTATACCTATTTTAACCCCCAAAAAACCACCCCGCACACCCAAAAAAGGCAAAGGCAAGTCGTGTGATCGTGATGACCTGGTGTCCATTGTTGGTCCAAGCTTCAAAAACAAAAATTTGATAGAAGCGCTGAAAGGTAAAGGACTTTCAAAGAAGCACAAACAGTCATTGTACTTGGTTTAGTTTGTACATAATATTCTTTGGGCGAGAGATGTTAACAACAACATAAGCCTCGATTTAATAAAGCTCTCTGAGGATCTTGAGGCGTTTAACAGCTATCCATGGGGGTATGAAAGCTTCAAAATGACTGTCAAATATTTGTTGACTCCGTTAGCGCCAAAGAAAGTCAACTTATATGGCTTCCCATGGACTTTCATGGTAAATATTTCTTTCTTCTATTATGATACCATTCATTTTTTTTGCTCAATAATGGTTTTGATTTATTAGCGTTATTTTATAGGCTTGGGCATTTGAAGCCATTCCTTATTTGAGACAATAAGTGAACTACCAGGAAGGAGTTTCCTGTCCAAGAATCTTGAGATGGTTGTCGGCCAAAACTCATAAAAATGCAAAATTTCTTGATCTCTTCACCCCCCCGAAGGATGCAGTAAGTATAATTATAATTATTTTTTTCTTTTAATTAATGTTTTTTTGAATGATCTAATCATCATTCTAATATATGTAATGATTTATGTTAGAATGTGCATCCGTCGCTAATTCCGACCAATCGAGAGTTGAAGATGCCATTTTTTCTTACTTTACGGTGTGTGCAAACTTTATTGGACCCTAAGGTCATCGACAGAATAAAAATGGAATTGTTTGGAGCAACAACCATTACAAGAAAAATAATTTTGGAGGGTGGGCTTGTTGTTGTTGATGGAGTTGTTGGTGATGGTAGTGGTGCTGCTGTTGGTGCTAATGATGCTCCTTTTACAGTATTTAAAGCAAACCATTATGAGTATGATCATACTGGTTATACAAATTTTGCCTCTCCCAGAGAATGTTCTGCATGCAAATGTCAAGACTGCAGGGCGAAACATGATGTAGTGATTAATGCTATTAATGCATTAACTACTTCTGTAAAGGAATTGACATCTAAGAGGGGTCTCATTCCATCAAAAAAAAATTATTTTCATCCGCTCTATTAGAGATTAGGGATAAGAGGAGAAGGAGAGTGATTTCCAGGGCATTATCAGGCATCCAAAAAAATGAAATTACAACTCCTCTGTTTGCATGCTACACTGAGCAACGTACAATATCCAAAGGAGAGCAGCACGAGCTGAAGAAGCTGAATATATTATATGTCTTCCAACTGATAAAACAAACAGACACATATCTGTTTCAACAGACGATACATCTGCTGAAAATTATCAAATAGATATATACATCTATTGCAACAGTTGACTAACATGTTGCACCAGATACTTTATCTGGTGCAACATGTCTCGTCTATTTTAGCAAATCAAACAGCTATTCGTACAGCTTTTATTTGTACCAACAGACGACCTATCTGCTGCAATAGATGATTCATATATTGCAATGGATGGTTCATCCATTGATAATTATCACACAGGGTCTTCCTCATATAGAAATTTGTCCCAACAGTTGATTCATTGTTGCAACAGAAATATAATATATTTGGGACAATTTAAAATAGGAGAAAGACCTGTTTGATTTGATAGAAGAGAGAGTTATCATTTTCGTTTTGTTATATCTCTGTGATTAGCATTGACCAATTCTGGCTTTCCAAGTGGATATAGAAGAAGCTACTGCTGAACAACATTGATAATATGCTACTCTTTTTATGGAAATATGGAGAACAAAAAGCGCAGAAATCGTACGCAAGCGATAATGAAGATCCATGACGAGCAAAATCGAATTTCATAGCACTAGATGAAGAATAACTTGTCCATACTGAGTAGATCTTTATAGCTTTAGCCTGTCAAAGCAATCATTGGCAGTATACTTAAATTGTTGTTGATGTCCTTGTTGAGATCTGTACCCATAACAATTTTTTTACATTTCATTTATTCGTTGACTTATTTCAGCTAATTTATGAAGGCTTCGATTTATTTTATTTTGTCTAAGAATTTTATTTATTCCTTAGATTTGAACTTATTAATTGAAAAGGAATACTAGATTCAAATATTGCAACAAATAATGTATCTATTGCAACAGACGACACCTCTATTGGAAAATTTGAATAGATTTAGACATATGTTACAACACGTAGGTGATCTGTTGGAATTTATCAAACAGATCTTCCCACTGTTGCAACAGATGGACATTAGATAAAAACATCAAGATAATGTAACAGATGACACATCTATTGAAAAAAAAGAACAGATTTAGACATATATTGTAGCAGATGGACTTTATCTGTTGCAACAGATAACACATCTATTGGAATAATCAAACAGATTTATACATATGTTGCAATAGGTGGACTTTAGATAAAAACATCGAGATAATGCAACAGATGACCAACCTATTGCAACAGATAAACTATATATCAGAACAGGTAGGATAACTATTACAACGGATGAATAATCTGTTGCATTATAAAAATTCAACTTTTATTGGACATAAAAAATTGCCACTACGTTTAAAAAGGTTAAAGTGAGTTGAAATAAAAAAGGCGCAACCTATCGACGGTGTTCAGTTCAAACACCTAAAATAAAATAGGCATCAAGTAGACATCTTCATTTTAAAGACGTAAAATAAAATAGGCATCAAATGTGTTAGTATCAGTCCTGGCATATTTCGCTGACTTGCCGTCACTTGACCTCCAACGGTCATTTTTTTCCCTCATTATCTTATATATTCATCTTCCTCCTAAAATTTAACCCTAAATTCCCAAATATTCTTCTTCATCGTCATCTTCTTTTATCTATCCAAATTCTTCAAATTATTAGTTTCATTTTTTCAACTGACCTTGACAATGTCGAGCGCATCTTCTACTATTTTTTGTGATAAAAATTTTCGATATTGTAAGTGCGGTCATGAAGCTCTGTTAAAGACTTCTTGGACTCAACAAAATTCGGGTCATAGATTTTTTACTTGTAAGATTTCAAAGGTAATATTTTTTTATTTAATTAATTGATTAATTATTGACTTGTAATTATTTTGTAATCGTGTTCTCTTTTTTATAGAAATTGGGTGGATGTGATTACTTTGATTGGTATGAAGAACGACACCCTTCACAAGAAAATCCTGTAATCTGGGGTTTGTTGAACAAAGACAAGGCTTCTGAAGAGAAACAAAATCGAGCAAGAAGATACTACATTGTTGTCGTTATTGCTACTGGTTTGGTGTTGTTGGGCACATGGATATTGAAGCCTAATTGCTGAAATTTTCATGGTGGTGCGTGTATTTGCTAGTGGTTTGTTGTCGACAAGCACATGGATATTCAAGCGTAACTGGTGGAAAATATCAAAAAGATTTAGGCATATGTTATAAAATTTAGGTCATCTATGGAAATTATCAAATAGGTCTTCCCACTATTGCAACAGATTAGACTTAGATTATTAGATTATTCATAGAAATAATCAAACAGGTCTTCCCACTGTTGCAATAGATTAGACTTATATTATTAGATTATTCAAATAGGTCTTCGCATTATTGCAACAGATTGTTAATCTAATCTATTGCATTATAAAAAACTCAACTTTTATCAGAAAAAAATTATTGTCACTATATGTACATGTAATAAAGTGAAGGGTGACTTGAAATTAAAATTTTCTAATTCAAAGGCTCTTCTATATACACAGGCTTCAAGAGTCCAGTTAGTACCCCATAAGCCCAGACCTCTTGCAGGTTTGCCATAACGTTATCGCACAGAAAAGTCATTGGCTCGGCCATTTCTGTGCCGGTCAGCAAACATTCGATGTGTGCAAGAGCGTGCGAGCCGCTCGCTTTAGCGGCATCATCTTTTGGAAGGATCATTCCCCTGTTTCGACCTTCCAAATCTCATGATTTCTTCATCAAAACTTCCTTTGACAAATGATTAATCAGTTTACTCTCCCTCAACAAGATGGGCAATAGCACCATCAATGGCTCCACGAGGAGAAAAAGATCGAAATCATCGCCGAAAGGTATATTGGAGTCATAAACATTGATCTTTCCCTCCTCTAGTAGTATCTCAACAGCCCGATAATGCATGTTATTCATGCTAATGACTACAAGAATCTTTTTTGCCTCGGTCCAGCTCTTGCCGTATGGATTTGGCCTGTCCCTTTTCACATATCTTAATGTTTCTTCTTCATCCAAGACCAACGTAGGAACTAGGAAATCAAGTCCCTCAACAAGGGCTGACGCCTCTCCATTGAGTTGATCGTACCTATCCTTGAGCTTCATGCAGAAGTCGAGGTCCATTATTCTATCAGTAGCGTCATAAGATTTCTGGTACATTAATTGCCTTTTCCTCATGAGACAGAGAATTATGTGATACGAGAATAATGGTCACCTTAGCTTTCGCCGACATCATTCAAAGTTACTACGTGAAGAATCAAGCTTTGGTCATATGGAGGGCATGGGATTATACTTAGAGCGGAGGTTTTGAGCCTACCATTGATCAAACCCGAGTGTGGAAGATTGCTTGGAGAATTGAAGACTTAAGGTCTCTCAGGTTTGGACCACCTTTGTTGGTTCACGATTTTGGTTCCCTTTATTAAGGGCATTTTGGTCACTTATCTTTGTCCAAGTGACACTCCATGACCATCCCTCCTCATTAAGGGCATTGGAGTCATTTTGTGTTCATTTTGTAATAGATTATAAATAGGATTCTTTAGTCTTATATTCATTAGTTTATGAAAGATGAAATATTGAAACACTTAAAATCCTATCTTTTGAGAGTAGACCAACTTAGTGTAGTTCTAGTATAGGGCTTGGAAAAGCTAACATTGTTCTTTGCTTGGAAAGGGTGGATCTTGAGGTGAGTTGATTCCCTTGGCGATCACCATAAGAGTGTGGCTTTGATTATTACATTCATTAGGGGTTTTTGAGTTTAATACACTCTTTAGTTCTTAATCTTGTAATAATCTTGGTCTCACTATCTATCCTTTACTTTTGTTGTTGTTATCTGGCATAGTGGATTGTTTTGGGTCATTTATTGAATCCGAAGCTTGTGTTATTGTTGTTGATATTATTCATCACGTTTTATAGCTGTTTTGGTGTTGAAATACACCCTTGTATCTTGTATTCTTGTTGTTGGTAGCGAATCTGAGTGTGGTATCTATCTTGGTCCTCGAATCCTTAAGATTAGTGGACTGATTTGGAGTGTGATTTTGTGTTTCCATTGTCATTCCCGTATCATTATATCAACATGCTGTGAGATAAGAAGTCAATTTTTAAATAGGTTAGTAATTGTAAAGATGCAACGGATGGTCCATCTGTTGCATAGGGTTCTCTGAATTAATAATCCAATGCAACTCATGCAACAGATGGATAATAAGTTACAACAGAACCACAACCAGTTGAACTAGTATACCCAGCTATTGCAACAGATGTGAAATCTGTTGCGTAGCTTCTTCTTCATGGGGTAGATTAGAAAGGCTAGGTTAGGAAAAGTAAACTTGCCTTGTCCTCGTACGGCATACGTATATCAGTCATAATCTGGAAGTCTTAGGGGAAAAGGGAGGCCTGGGGTAATTTGGTGCGCCTGGCTTGGCATTCTTGGTCTGTTGCAGATCCCTCTTCTCTTCGACACCAAGTTCCGCGTATATGTCCACCTTTTTTACTGGCCCCGAAACTTCAACAACTTTTGAAGAGGGAGGAATTGAAATTTTTTTTATTTCCGAGCGGAGAGTACGTCTCTAATTGCTCTTTTCTTTCTCCTAACCAACGCTGTAAGAGTGTGTGGCTCCCTCATCTTCTTGGATGGTATGATACAGCACTTGGATTTGAATTTTTCGATAGCTTTAGAGATAGCCTCTACTTTTTCAAACAGTTTATCCTGTTTGTCCTTGCACTCATCGCATTCGCAACGAGAACACGAGGGTGAAGAGGGGTGAAAGGGACCTGTGTAAGGGCGAAAAGGGGTGTTTTCAAACATATTTATTCTTTATTGAGCATCAACATGCTCATAATCACGAGTGGTAGCAGCATCAGCATGCCTGCCACCAACATCAACAACTCCACCAGAAGAAGGACCCGGATCTGCCTTAGTAAAAGGTTGGTTATGAAGAGCCTCAACATTAGGCTGACCTTGCCTAACAACTCTTCTTATGACTGTTGCTCCAGCCAATTCCTTCTTTATTAACTCCACTGTTGGGTCTGCAATAGTATCAACATGACCTAGAGTAATAGAAAAAGTCATCACCGACTCTTCATCAGTAGGCACGATCCATGGATTCACAACCTATATAAAAAAAAAGACAGATGCATTTAAATCATATAATATAATAATTTTCACAGTTGGGCTACATTTAAAAAAAGACCCATCTGTTGTATAGTTTGTAGTATATAGTTAAAATCTATTTGAGTCTTGTTCAGAGAAACAGAGCAACACATGGATAATCTGATGCAAAATATCAATCATCTGTTGCAACAGCTGCACAAGATGGGTAATATGTTATGCAACAGATGATCTGTAAGTCACAACATATGAACGATATATTATCATATTAAACATCTATTACATAATTTACAATGGATGGTTAATCTTTTAGGAGTCGCGTTCAGAGAACCAAAGCCACAGATGGGTAATCTGATGCAAGATATACCCCGTCGCAATAGATGTCCCATCTGGTGCATCAAATATAATATCTCATGCACCAGATATAACATCTGTTCAATATCTTTCTTATCTTTGAGTAGAATTATTTTACTTGAAGAAGACGTACTGCATCATCCGGAGGTTAAAGAGATCAGCCTCCTTAATATTAGTTTTGCTCTTTGCAGCCAACCACCTAAACATCCTTGGATGAGAAACCTCATCCGGGTAATCCATTAACTGCTTTCGGATGGGAGGAATGACTTCAAATTCCCAAGCCTAAAAAGTGTAAACAGGAAGCAAGCAAAAAAATAAATCATAATAACTATATTCAATATAAATTAATGGATGAGTAAAATTAGTGATTAATTTTACCATGAAAGCCCAAGAAAAGCCGTATAATGTGGTCGTCCTTGAGGATAGCTTTGTCAGTAAATATTGGACAGTCAAGTAAAAGTTGTCATATTCCCTGGGATAATTGTTGAATTTATCAAAATCCTCAGCACGCGCCAACAAATCATTTTCTATGACCTTGTTGACGTCTCTTGCCAATATAACTGAATGGCAAACCAAACTAAGCACAATTGCTCCCTGTACTGCTCTGGTATGGTTTTATCCTCGAGATCTGTCAACAAATTCGATGCTTTGTAGCCACGTAGAGCAATGTCAAACAACCCATCTATTTTTCCCTTGCATTTTCTTGCCTTGGATCTTTTGCGGGGTGGTGGTCCTTCTGGACGATGGCATCTCAGGTCCGTCACTATGGTAAACTCTTGCAAGCTAAAACAAACAGGCATGCCACAGTAGTTGATACAAATTTCATCCATCTTCTTTTTGCCCCCTCCTCCGGATCTTTATCATCCCCGTGTACTTGATCATGTGCTTAAGATCATATACCATCGTCATAGGGAAACGGATACGGGCAAAGGGGTCCTCAGGCAGCTCAAGAAAGCATCCAAAGCAGATCTTCTTAAAAAGTCCGCCTATGTTTTCATTCTTCATAATTTTCATAAAATGTTCAAATTTTTTCCCCATCTGACATTTAAGTACAATTTGACTAGTTAGTTGTTTTCCTTCTGGGCGATTTATCGGCATCGCAACTTCAAACCTGTCAATACTAAAAGTTTTGACAGTATCATGCTGGGATGTCGATATTAACTCATGCCTCATTGGTGATCCATTATCATCATGTTGATGATTATCCTCTTTCTCTTTCTGACTCTCCAATTACTCCTTTTTCTCACTATCATTTTCTTCATTACCATCTACGGACCCTTGTCCACCTTCCTCAACATTGTTTTCACATCTCTTCTCAGCTTCACTTTTCCCTGACTGAGATTATTCAGGAAGCTTCTCCGGATCCCTTTGTACTATAGCCTTTTTTTTAGTGGTCAGACGTTGATCCATTTTGACTTTTTTTTTCTTTTGGGAGACATATTTTACCTACAAACAAAGAAAAACAAAAATTACATTACAGTTAATGTATGCATATATTTTAAAAAATATATTACAAACACCACGAATACCGACACATCAACAACCACCACTACAAACACCACCAACCAATGCCAACAAACAACAAACACCACGAATACCGATACCACCACAAACACCACCAACTAATGCCACCACCGGTGCCACCACGAGGACCACAAACACCACCACCACCACACCACCAACACCATCCAACTATACCACGACAGTCAGCAGAACACTGCAACGAAAACTAGGGATTTCTCCTGGCTGTCTCTGCACCCCTACCTCCTTTATCACTAAGCGGTCATTTAGGGGCCTTAGCTGGTGATCCGGGCTCTTTCCCTCTCAACGATGAAGCTTATCCCCCATCGTCTCACTAGCCGACCTTGCCCCCCTGTTATTTTGAGGTCATATCTAGTATTCAGAGTTTGCCTCGATTTGGTACCGCTTAAGTTATTCCTATGATTTTACCATCAAAACTCAAATTTGTAAACCCATTCTCGAAGATAATATAACTAAAAATTTTATTTTTCATCATTAACTTAAAAGCCCTTATTTTTAGGAAAAAAACAAATATAGAGCTCTTCTCAAACTCTGTTGCCTACGAAGACAAAGAAAATGACTAATACAAGCAAGAATAATGTCGAAAATAACACCTCTGTGGTCGGAAATGAGAAGAAAAATGATCTGTTGTGGAGTGTTGAGCAAATTTATTGAGTAGTTGTTGTCTGTACTGTATTGTTGAGTGAGAATGAGAGAGAAAGAGCCAGACCTCGAGATTTAAAATGATGAAACGTTTTGCATGTGTTGATTTATATTTTGGAAAAGAATGACAAGTAGTGTTGAAAATGTTAATTTGGTCCGAAATGATCTTAATTATTTTTAAAATCATAAAATATATATGCGCAATTTTTAAAATCATATAAAAATAATTGAAGTTGTAGTTAACCGAGTATCTAGGAGGTGACCCTGTGAAAACTCACCCCTGGTCCTAGATTAATCAATTTAGGAATCTAACATATGAACTCAATTGAAATTGTAAAAAATAAACGTTCAACGTGTTGCGTCAGATTTCTCATCTGTTGTAAATTATCAATCAGATTAGGTAACAACAGATTACGAATCTAATATAAATTATCAAACAGATTAAGTCATCTGTTGCGACAGATTACCCATCTATTATAAATTATCAAATAGATTATCATATATTACAATAGATTACCCATATGTTGTAAATTATCAAATAGGCGTTGCCATCTGTTGTGGCTGACCCTATGAGAACTCACCCCTAGTCCTAGATTAATCGATAGTTACCCTATGAGAACTCATCACTAGTCCCAGATTATTCAATCAAGGTATTAGTAACCTAGTCCTAGATCAATCAATTAAGGTATTAGTCTAACATATGAGGTAGTAAGAATCGGTTCAGCTCAGAGTGATCGATTGCCGACTCTGGTCGGGAGGAACACAGTATCGTTTCATCTTACAATTGACAAAAAACTCAATTAAAGTTGTAGTTGGCCCTATAAGAACTCACATTCAATTAAGGTATTAGTCTAACATATGAACTCAATTAATTATATATAAACAAATGTTCAATCTGTTGCAACAGATGTCTTTTCTGTTGGATCAAACAGATTATGTAATCTGTTATAATATATTACACATCTGTTGTAAACTATCTTACAGATTAAGCCATTTGTTGAGACAGATCACAAATCTGTTGTAAACTATCAAATAGATTAAGTCATCTATTGCAACAGATTACCCATCTGTTGTAAATTATTAAATGGATTGAGCCATATATTGCAATAGATTACTCATCTATTGTAAATTGTCAAATAGACGCTATCATCTATTGTAGTTGACATTATGAGAACTCACCCCTAGTCCTAGATCAATCAATTAAGATATTAGTCTAACATATGAGGTAGTAAGAATCGGTTCGGCTCAGAGTGATCGATCGATGACTCTGGTCGGGAGGAACACAGTACCATTTCATCATGTAATTAACAAAAGACTCAATTGAAGTTGTAGTTGACCCTATGAGAACTCACATTCAATTAAGGTATTAGTCTAACATATGAACTCAATTGAATTATATATAAATAAATGTTCAACCTATTACAACAGATGTCTTTTTTGTTGGATCAAACAGATTATATAATCTGTTACAATATATTACACATCTGTTGTAAACTATCATACAGATTAAGCCAGTTATTGTGACAGATCGCGAATCTATTGTACACTATCAAACATATTAAGTTATCTGTTGTAACATATTACCCATATGTTGTAAATTATTAAATGGATTGAGTCATATATTGCAATAGATTACCCATCTATTGTGAATTATCAAATAAGTGTTGTCATCTATTGTAGTTGACATTATGAGAACCCACCCCTAGTCCTAGATCAATCAATTAAGGTATTAGTCTAACATATGAGGTAGTAACAATTGGTTCGGCTTAGAGTGATCGATCACCGACTCTGGTCGGGAGGAACGCAGTACCGTCTCAATTGACAAAAAACTCAATTAAAGTTGTAGTTGACCCTATATTCAATTAGGGTATTAATACCCTAGTCCTAGATTAATCAATTAAGGTATTAGTCTAACATATGAGGTAGTAAGAATCGGTTCGACTTAGAGTTATCGATCGATGACTCTAGTTGGGAGGAACGCAGTACCGTCTCATCATGTAATTACCAAAAGACTCAATTGAAGTTGTAGTTGACCTTATGAGAACTCACCCCTACTCCCAGATTATTCAATCAAGGTATTAGTACCCAAGTCCTAGATTAATCAATTAAGGTATTAGTCTAACATATGAGGTAGTAAGAATCGGCTAGGCTCAAAGTGATCGATCGACGACTCTGGTCGGAGGAGCGCAGTACCGTCTCATCATAAAATTGCCAAAAGACTCAATTAAAGTTATATTTGACCCTATGAGAACTCACATTCAATTAAGGTTTTAGTCTAACATATGAACTTAATTGAAATTATATATAAATAAATGTTCAACCAGTTGCAACATATGTCTTTTATGTTAGATCAAATCAAACAGATTTGGTAATATGTTGCAACATATCACGCATCTGTTGTAAACTATCAAATATATTACGTCATTTGTTGTGACAGATCACAAATCTGTTGTAAACTATCAAACAGATTAAGTCATCTGTTGCACTTAAATATTTTTTGATTTTTTTTTATAAAGCAATTTAGGTATTTTCTGTTCGAGATAAAATAGTTAAAATACTAAGGCGGTAAAAAATATTACTCGGTACAACTTTGATAACTCAAAAATCTCCTGAATGAGTAGTCTTATCTGGTCTTTTCAATGTCACCGTCTCCTCGTGCCCCTCAAAAGTTATTAATGAATATTTAAAACCCCCCATACCTAGAACTCTCTCTCCTTCAGTCATAAAGTAGTCTAGACTAGACTCAACTCATAACTCTTCTTTATTCTTTATTCTCAATTATCTTTGTTGTTTTCTTTTTTCCTCTCTTTTCTCTCTTCTTTCGGATGAGGATCCTTTGGGATCTCAACCAATTAATATCTTTTCTCGACTGAATTGGATGTTCTGATTCGCTTGCTTTTTTGACATTACAGGTATGGTTCAAAGTTGTTCTTTTCATCTCGTTTTTTTTTTGTATGTTATTTAAATTAGTTATTTACATCTGTTGCTATCAATGATTTACCCATTACCAGTTTGCTATTTATTGAGAAAATTAAAGGAAAGGTGACTTTTAAGTCTTCAATGAACGAACCGTTGTTTTTATTAAAATATGTGAAAAAAGTCATTTGTAGGGATAACTTAAAAAACCTTGTTATCAGTATAGTTTTTTTTATGTCTTTTGTTTGGTACTTTGGTGGTGCTGTTGTTGGGGGTGGTGGTTGTGTTGGAACATGTGATGTTTGTATTGTGGATGGTGTTGGAACATATGGTATTATTTTATTTGTTTCTTTGTTGTTGATGTTGTGTTGGTGGTGTTGCAACAGTTTTCTCAACTGTTGCAACTGATGAATCAACTGTTGGAACAAACGGAGCAACTTTTTGAAGAAATCAAACTAGTAGCAAGGCTGGTTTGATTTATTCCAACAGATGGCTCATCTGTTACAACATGTTATCCATCCTTTGCAAACGATGACTCATCGGTTGAACAGATGGGTAATCCACTGCATCATATTGATTATCTATTGATTCACTCAATTTGGTGTTACCCTTTTGTAATGTTCTTTTTTTTCTTCTCTTGTTTGACATTAAATGTATTTCTCTTGTTTGCAGACAAAAGGAAGTAAAATTGGATCTACTTTTGCCCGACCAGCATTAAAGGCTAGAGTAAAGATGGGTTCGGAGAAATAAGCTTCTTGCAGATGGAACCACTTCATATGTGGGAGGTATGTATTACTGATCAACCTATCATGAAAACACACATCCAGTACAATAATTTTGTGAATGCAGTTTTTTACCGATGATTAGACACTAATCCTTCAAATAAGATCCTGAATTGTACAGTTTAGTTTGATAAGTGCGAACTGATAAGGTCGAAGGGTTCCAAGACGATGGTGTCGATACCCCGTTATAATCTAATGACACGATTCATGCACATGTTTTTGTGTCAAGTTGGGGAAGGGTTTAAATTTTTTGCGGCAGTGTAAATATCCAATAGTGATTGGACCAGTTTTAATGGCACAATGGACTTCTTAAAAGGCCTCCAAAGCCTCACAATGCAACAAACAATGATAGAACCAATAGAAATTTCCCTGGTCCAAATTTATATGGATGGGTTGTTGGAGGAGACTATTATACAACAGAAGGTGTTTGGGAGAAAACCTGTGCAGGAAGAGGGAGGTTGAGAAGGCCATATATCATCTTAGTACTTGTTTAAGAGGATACACAGGATCGGAAGGAAAATGTAGCGAAATTAGCTTATGAAATTGACATGAAAGATGAAAAAAATGGATGAGATGCGAATGTGAAAGTGTATCCAAAAATGAAAATTCATCAGTCGTTGAAGAAAAAGAAGAGTGGTCAAGAGGAATTGACCCTGTGTATCCTCTTAAACAAGTACTAAGATGATATATGGCCTTCTCAACCTCTCTTTTACCGTACAGGTTTTCTCCCAAACACCTTCTGCTGTATAATAGTCTCCTCTACCAATCCATCCATATAAATTTAGATCAGGGAAATTTCTATTGGTTCTATCATTGTTTGCTGCATTGCGAGGCTTCGGAGGCCTTTCAAGAAGTCCATTGTGCCATTAAAACCGGTCCAATCACTATTGGATATTTACACTGCCGACAAAAATTTGAACCCTTCCCCAAACTTGACACAAAAACATGTGCATGAATCGTGTCATTAAATTGTAACGGGGTATCGACACCACTGTCTTGGAACCCAAGCCTTATCAGTTTGCACCTATCAAACTAAACTATACAATTCAAGATCTTGTTTGAAGGATCAGTGTCTAATCATCGATAAAAAACTGCATTCAGCAAATCATTGCACTTTATGTGTCTTTACGATAGCCTGATCAATAATATACATAACTCGCATGCATGAAAATGGGATTCATTACATGCATCTTATTCTTCCTACCCCACCAGGACATGCCAATGTTGTTTATTCATATGCACGAATGTGATGACTATTAAAATAAAGGTGTGAAGAGTCGTGCCTTTTTATCTTAACACATTCAAAATAGCCGATGAATCGAAATCTCCATTTGTTGCAACTGATGAATCAGCTATTGGAAGAAATCAAAATATCTCCTCTAAATATATGGTATCTGTCGCAATAGATAATCTATCTGTTGCAACAGATAGTAAATCTGTTGCGATAGACCTGACTTTTTCTTTTAATTAATCTGCACGCATGTGATTACTTCTTTCTAAATATGTTTGTTTCAATTTAGTTTTCCTATTTATAAAATTAAGAGAATTTTATTATATTCTTTCAAGATTACCCCTATTATTAAATGACTACATAAAGTATATTATTCATATTTATACTTTCTAATCATAATTAATAAGGCCAATTTGGTAAAACAATCACCTAATTTATATTTTTATTAATTGGTGTGTCAAGCCCATGGGGCCCAACTAATATGTAACGGAGGGACTATTAAAAAAAGATGAAGACTTTTTATCTCACACATTCAAAACAGCTAATGAATCGAATACTCCATCTGTTGAAATTGAAACTAATGAATCAACTATCAGAAGATATCAAAACATCTCCTCCAACTTATACATATTGTTCATCTGTTGCAACAGATAATACATAAGTTGCATCAGATGTCTTATTTGTTGCATATACAAACCATCTATTACAACAGATGGTAAATCTGTTTTGACAACCGTCTATTGCACATTCAATCCGTTCATCTGTTGTAACAGATGCTAAATCTGTTAAAAATATTTGACGATTTGTTGCAATAGCTCAATAATAATGGCTTTTATTGATTCTGATACCGCTATGAAAAGGTAAGAAGTAATTAGTGTAAAAGAAAAAGTTGCGACTTTTCACAGAAAACAAAATACCACCAGTTTGAATGTAATTAATATAATGGAACTGAATAGTCCTGCCTTTTGGCCTGACACGTCCAGATTATATTATAGGTCCCTCAATCTTCATTCAACTCTATTTATTTCTTGCATTTTTTCCTTTCGTGTGACATCTTCAACCACTTCTCTTCAAAAAGCATATTTCTTTCTGGTTGAGGTAAGTTTTTTTCTGACGTAAATTTATCAGTTGGTCGTATACGTTGTATTACATTGTGAATATTTTTCTTTATATTTGTCAATTCATGTGTGTTCTAGATATGGATGATCCTTTTTCGGACATTGCTATTCTACGCGACACAGTACAGGAACTTCAAAGGAAGGTTAATGACCTGCAGAGCGAGTAGGTCGCTGTGAGAGCGACAATGTTTAGAGAGATGCAGAGGCTGATGAGAGCCCTGCTGCTTCGAGTTGATTGGCCGGCTGCCATTAATGATGATGATGATAATAATAATTAGAATGTGTTTTTTCTTTTAGCGTATGTATTTTAATTTTTCTATATTGGATCTATACCTAATGTATTTTATTTTTCATTTAATGAAAAATTTACTTTTAGTCAGACTTTGGCATTTTAATTCCTATTCAATTTTCATTCTATTTTCTTCTAATATAATACATGTTAACATGTCGACGTTGGAGGCAATGTTGAATCCAGTAGCACTAGCAATTTTGGCTTTTGAGTTCTTTCAACAGTTGGAACCGATTGGTCATCTGTGGGTTTCAACAGATTATCCATCTGTTTCGACAGATTTTCATCTGTTGGAGGAAAGCATTCCAGTTGTTTGTGCAACTGTTGAGAATAATTGTGGTCTGCTGTATTATTTAAGTTCATATTTTGCCTCATTTTATTGATGCATAAGTTATTTAAAAAAAAGACATTTTATATATAATAAATGATAACATTAGGTTCATAACAATGAGTTAAATATATAAAAATCCACAACAAACAAACAAAAAAACAACAACACAAGTTTCTGCAATTACAACGATCATAGTGGATTATGATTTGGGCATGTAGTTCTTTTGTGGCTAGCGTACTTACATATGGAGCACTTGTTTCTTCTTGATGAAAATGATTCTCCAACTCCACGCCTCCTTTTATATGGCTTTCTTCCCGGTTTGATACTGCTCGGGTCAATATATGGAAGAGGTATTAATCTCTCCATAAGCTCTACTGGAACAACCCAAGATTCTTCAGGAGGCACCGGAGTAATATGCCCACAATATGCCATTTCATATTTTTCCACCGAATAATATTGAGAGGAGTGCTCGTAAACTTCAGGTCCATATTTAAGGTCGTATTGAGCTCGAAGGGCTACCATAGCATGTGGACAAGGTATTTTATCCAAGTCAAAAACTCTACACGTACAAGATCTTGTTTGAAGATCGATCATGGCAGCATCACCATGACCGGTGATACGAAATTTGTAATTTGCTATTTTATGAGCGAATAACCTATTCCCCAAACTGATGTTCGTTGATATTTTCTTTTCGATTTCGAGAACAAATCGGGTTCTTTTTTCTGGGCACTTGAACTGCACACGCCTTTCGTTAAAAAAATCGCTATATTTCTCGCTTATTTTTTCAAACATAGTCTTGATGGGAAATTCTCTTTCATCTCCAAACAATGAATTCACCGATTCAGTAATGTTTGATGTCATAATATTGTACCTATAGAAAAGAATCACTTAGTACGACATCAAACTAAACTTGTAAATCAAACAAGACATTAAATTCATAAGAATGTACCTATTTGTTGGACAGAATGCCCGGTTCCATCTCTTAAAACCGACACATGCAAGAAATTTTGCTACCTTGGGATTCACATCCGCTATTTGATTGAAATGGTCTAAAAACTCCTCTCTACTATATGCTTTAACTGCTCTATAAAAAAGGGTGACGACCCTTTCGTTGTGATAATTGTTTCGAATGTTCTCTCCAAGATGCCTGATGCAACAACCAAAGTAAGCTGAAGTGAAGAAAAGTGAACCCATCTTTGGAATACTTGGATGCCTATCCAATACAAAACACAACTCTTCGGTATCTTCGACGCAGCGTTGCAATTGTTCAAAAAAAATCCATAAGAAGCATCACATTTCTTGTCCGCTACACAAAAAGCAACAGGAAAGATGTGATTCTCTGTATCCTACGCTACCACCGCTAGCAGAACTCCATTATACCTGCTCCTCAAGAAGGTACCATCGACGGCTATGTCTTTTCTCAAATGTCGAAAACCTTGAATCCAAGCACCATAGGATACAAAAAAGTACTTGAACCTTTCGTTTTCATCCAGATGCAATGCCATCTTACTTCCGGGATTTGTGAATTCAATCATGTAATGGTAAGCATCCAAGATTTCATACCCATGCTCGAGTGTCCCCCGAACCAGGTCCTTGGCAATTCCCATGGCCGTATATACCTTCCAATAACTGACAAGACACCCAAATCCGTAAGGAGTTGATTGACCATAAGCCTTGTTGAAGGGCCTTTGCCATCGGGGAAACTACTCCTGAAATATTCACCGAGGACCTTTGCCGTGGCGTAAGGATTTTGGCCCGAGATGTGCTCTGAACCATATGTGTGATGCTTTTCATGTTTATAAATGATGAATCTGTCAGAACTTGCGTACTTCACCGCTCTTAACCACCATTTGCAGTTCGAATTAGCACATTTGAAGCAAAAGACACTGCTCCAATTAATCACCTTTTTTATTCTGAAATCTTTTTTCACGCAAGAACTAAACAAAGTGTTAGATAGTTCATTCTTGTACTTAAATAACATTCCAATAAAAAAGCCGGTCCCGTTGTCTTGAAGATTTCCAGATTGTGTCGATTGAGAAGAACTGCACATCGTATTGGTCGCATCAATGGGCGTAGGTGTTTGATCATCATCTGGAATATTCATGTCTAGATCATCCAACCTATCATCAAAGAAGTCTTTTTTTTTCTTCTTCTTCTTCTACGTTCTGGTTCTCATTCTCTCTCGTCTTTTCAACCATGTACACCCTTAACACCGGCCTGGTTGAATCACTTAGATAAGAACGCAACCGAACCTGATCGGTTATCTTGAAAGACAGTACCCTCTGATTTTCAAAGGAGCTATGCATGTAGCTGATGGCGAATTCTTACGGTTGACAATTCAGCCCATAAAAGCTGATGATTAAGTTCACAAAATCATCATACGAAACATCACTTTAGACTGTCATAGCTATCGTCTCTAGCATTTCACCCTCCTTCCAACGCCATACATATCGATTGCTCTTCTCGACCTAATGACCATGACAATCCACCCTTATTGTTATTAATCCCTTCATTAGTGGTACCTAAATAAAGTCATTTGTTAAAAAAAGTTGATAGTGATTTCATAGTGCCGTGAATAAATCCCAACAGATGTGTTATCTGTTACAATAGGTAAGTGATGTGTCGCAACAGATTCTTACCTGTTGGGATTCATGTTACGGGTCTGAAAATCTGTTGCAACAGATGAATCGCCTGTTGGAATTGATGTTATAACTAAATCACCTTTAAAGCTGATTCCAACAGATGAGTGACAGTTGCAACATATAATTAACCTGTTGCGACAGATGACTTACCTGATGCAACAGGTTATTAATCTGTTGTAACCTATGTTAGAATCGTGTTCAGGTTCTGTTGCAACAGGTAACTAATCTGTTGCAATATATATGTCAAATGTTGCAATAGATGAGCCATCTGTTTAAACATGAATCCAACATATCAGTCTTCATTTGAAACAAATGTCTCATCTGTTGCAACATATGATTTATCTATTTAAACAGATGGATTTTATGTTAGATTCATGATTGAGTTCTATCCATTGTTGGAAAACAACAACACAATAGCAGTTGCCGAGATGACAAATTCAACTAAAAATCATAATTTGACTTACCAACGTCTCCTATGAAGTAATGCCAAAGTGAAAAGTGATGTTAGAAAATTTGACCTAAGAAATTGGTCAAATAGCAACAGTAACGGTAACAACAACAATAACAAATGGTCAACAAGAACAAGATGAAGATGATAATGAAGTAGAAGATGATGATAATGAAACAGAAGATGATGAATGAAGCAGCAACAACAATGAACAACAAAAATCGCTAAGAGAGAGAAATCAACAAAGGGTGAGAAGAGAGAGAAAGACGCTTTTTTCCCTCTGTTTTTCGTTATATAGGCTAACATTTAGATCAAAGTGTAAATTTAAAAACTTGTGGGTTATTTTCAAACTTTCCCAACTTTCTTAATCCATAATAAAGTAATTGTCACCTCCACCTAATAATTAAGACTTGTGTCATCTACACCTCATTTTAAAACTCTTTTGTCACCGTGGCCCAAATCCCCAAGTAACATCTAAGCTATTTCTATTCGACTTTGCCATTTGTATTTGTATAAAAAGCCAAAAAGATTTCACCTAGAAATAATTAGTTGACACAAGGAAAACATCAAAATATCATGAAGATTCAATCAACTCCAAGCAAGAAAAGCAACTAAACTATTGTTTTAAAATCGATCCTCTTTTCAACATGCATGTACTTAAAATCTCTCTCACTATCAATTAATATACATGCAAATAGGGTATCAAATGGCTCCGTAACATCATACTTCTATTTTAATTATGTGTACGTAACAAAAATAAATAAAATCTAACAAATAATCAAAAAATATTATAGTATACTTTTCAAAGAGACGATATGTCTATATAACTCAATCTATAATCTATTGAGAGAGTCATAAAAGCTCCTGTTAGCATCAAATCAAAATATAATAACAACTAATAATTAATTCATTAATTGTACAACCTATTTAATATTATTTGATGTTAATTTACGTCTTAATGTAGGAGATATTCAGTCAAAAGTTACATTATAGGCGGCTACTTTGATCAAGAAACTGTAATAATTTTTGAAAATAAAAAACCCATACTAATCTTTTTACTGTCAAAATCTAATTGGTAAGATTATACTTTATTGATAACTTTATTTCTCCATTTCAACATTCAGCTGCTATACTAGTCACCCTTTTGTCATCCAGGGTCATTTGGTATATCGAATAAGATAAATAGGGATATTTTATGAGATTATTTTATCTCAATCAACAATGTTCATATGAGAATTGAGATAATAATCCTATCACTTTTATATAGTTTCGAGTTTAGTTAATAGAGTATCGAAGTTGCTCGTTTTTTTAAGAAAATCTTACCGTAATTGTGTTGGATTCTTTAAAAATACACTATTTTGGAGGATTAGATGCTCATTCGTGATATTTTTGAAGAGTATTGTCAATATAGATCATTATAATAGTCAAGAGGAACAACATACATTGTGTCCCTATTTTACAAATGTCATACAGAATTCTTTACTATTATTCACAGAGACATTTCATAAGTTAAGGTGAATTCTCTGCTACTGGAAATGGCTTCTCTTTCCACCAACTCTACTTTTCTCAACAAGGTATGAGGATTCTTGCAAAAATCTTTTTTTTTTTTTAATTCAAGAATTGATCAAAATCAATATAATCTAACTTTGTTTTTCTCTTTTATGTGCAGAATGTTGTGTCTTTATCTGATTTATCTCCCCTATATAAATTTCCTACTCAAAATCCCAGGAGAAGATTTTCCAAGAAAATTGTTTCTGTGATCACACAGCCAAGTTCAAGAATGCCTGCCACCACTGGCTCAGTTAGGTTTATTTTGTTTACTATTAAATCTTGTGTAGTAAAGTTTGCCTTTTTATATATCGAAGGGTGTGACCTAGTTGTCAATGAAGTAGGTTGCGCCCTAAGGTCTTAGGTTCAAATCCTAGTAGAGTCAAAAACTCTTGGTGATTTCTTTCCATATGTCCTAGCATAAGTGGGCAGAGTAAGAGTAACCTGACACCTGTTGCAGGTGGGAGGTGACAAGGCAACTAGTCGAGGTGTACAAAAGCTGGTACGGATATCGTGGTTATAGAAAAACACTAGGTGATTTCTTTCCATCTGCCTTAGTGGTGGGAGGTGAAAGGTATCATATGGAATTAGTTGAGGAGCGCGAAAGCCTGTCCTTAAAAGAAACCACTAGGTGATCTCTTTTCGTTTGTCCTAGTCTCGGATGTAGTCTAGGAAGTCTGAGAGGTGACAAGTATCCCATAGAATTAATTGAGGTGCCCGAAAGCTGGTCCGTAAAAGAAACCACGAGGTGATCTCTTTTCGTTTGTCTTAGTCTCGGAAGTAGTCTAGAAAGTTTGGGAGGTGACAAGTATCCCATAGAATTAGTTGAGTTGCCCAAAAGCTGGCCAAGACACCACGATTTAGAAAAAGAAAAAACTAGGTTGTTTCTTTCCATTTGTTATAGTCTTGGTGGACGAAGTTGTCTGATACCTGGTGTTGGTGGGAGGTGACAGGTATCTTTGTAGAACTAGTCGAGGTGCATGAAAGTTAATCCCCGAGACCACGATTATTAAAACCCAAAAAGTTTCCCTTTTTATATTTGGGGAATAAAATGGTAAACTTCCCCATATAGCTCAATTGTACTTGATTTTTGTGATTGTGAAATTTTGGGGTTCTTTTTTAGGTGAAAAGTTGGATGACTATGACTGAGAAGTTGCTGGCTAAAAATTCTGAGAAGCTTCATGTGGTTCCAGGTGAGAATTTGTGGGTCAACGTTGATGTTTTGATGACCCATGACATTAGTGGTCCTGGTGCTATTGGAGTATTTAAAAGAGAATTTGGAGAAAATGCCAAGGTATGCTAAAATAGCCATATTGTTGAATTCAAGTTGTGTTTAGTTATTGTTGTTATAAATGGGAGATTTATTTATTTATTGTTAATTTTGGGGTAGGGAGTAGAGAAAATGAGGGAGGGAATTACAAGGTGGGGAATCGAACCCCCACCAACTAGGTGAAAGTTCAGACAGTCAACCAACTGAACTATCAAGATTCTCGGTTAGAGATTTATGTTAATGGAGTTTGTGGAGTTTTGAATTTATGAACATTCACAATTCACGGGGCCGGATGAGATACCGGCGGAGTTTTGGAAGTTCGTTGGAGAGGCTGGTGTAGGGTGGTTGACTGGATTGTTCAACGAAATCTTCAAGACGGCAAAGATGCCCGAGGCTTGGAGGTGGAGTACCATCATCCCTCTCTATAAGAATAAGGGGGACATCCAGAGTTGCAATAACTATAGGGGGATTAAGTTATTGAGTCACTCTATGAAGATCTGGGAGAGAGTGGTCGAGGTGAGGCTGAGAAGGATAGTGTCTATTTCGGAAAACCAGTTTGGATTCATGCCTGGCTGCTCGACGACGGAGGCAATTCACCTGGTACGGAGGCTGGTGGAACAGTATAGGGAAAGGAAGAAGGACCTGCACATGGTGTTTATTGACCTGGAGAAGGCATACGACAAAGTCCCCAGGGAGGTGCTTTGGAGGTGCTTGGAGGTGAGTGGAGTCCCGCAGGCATATATCAGAGCAATTAAGGATATGTATGAGGGAGCGAAAACTCAGGTGAGGACGGCGGGAGGCAACTCAGAGCATTTCACCGTCTTGCATGGATTGCACCAGGGATCTACTCTTAGTCCCTTTTTGTTTGCTATGGTGATGGATGTATTGACGCAGCGTATTCAAGGGGAGGTGCCGTGGTGTATGCTTTTTGCAGACGATATAGTTCTGATTGATGAGACTCGAGGGGGTGTGAATGACAAATTAGAGGTGTGGAGACAATCTCTTGAGTCTAAAGGGTTCAGGTTGAGCAGAGGCAAGACAGAGTATTTGGAATGCAAGTTTAATGACGTGAGGCTGGAGGACGAGGTGGTAGTGAAGCTGGAATCACAGGTGGTATGTAAAAGGGATAGTTTCAAGTACCTCGGGTCCGTGATCCAGGGGAATGGTGACATTGACGAGGATGTCTCGCACCGTATTGGGGCGGGATGGATGAAGTGGAAGCTCGCGTCGGGGGTGTTGTGTGATAAGAAGGTGCCGCCCAAGCTTAAAGGCAAATTTTACAGGGTGGTAGTCCGTCCGGCCATGTTGTATGGAGCAGAGTGTTGGCCAGTTAAGAATTCCCACATCCAAAGAATGAAGGTGGCAGAGATGCGGATGTTGCGCTGGATGTGTGGACTGACTAGGGGGGATAGAGTTCGGAATGAGACTATCAGGGAGAAGGTGGGTGTGACTCCAGTGGACTGCAAGATGCGGGAAGTCCGATTGAGCTGGTTCGGACACGTGAAAAGGAGGGGCATGGATGCCCCGGTTCGTAGGTGTGAGCGGCTAGCGTTGGATGGTTTTAGGCGGGGTAGGGGTAGGCCGAAGAAGTACTGGGGTGAGGTGATTAAGCGGGACATGGAGCAGTTACAGCTCACCGAGGACATGACCCTAGATAGGAAGGTCTGGAGGACGCGAATTAGGGCAGAAGACTAGGGCCAGTTGGGGTCGCTAGTGTAGCGATTTACTTGCTGGGGGTAGTATTCTTGTCCTGACTCCGTGCTCCTTGTTTTTAGTACGAATCTGGGTGCTTTCCTCTGTTTTCTTCTATTTATGGCTGCCGTATTTATGTTATGTAATCTTGTAATCTTGTAACTTTGTTCGGTGCTTTACTATGTATTTGTGTGGTATCTTGTGTCTTGAGCCGGGGGTCTATTGGAAACAGCCTTTCTACTTCTTTAGAGGTAGAGGTATGGACTGCGTACATCTTACCCCCCCAGACCCCACCAGGTGGGAATACACTGGGTTTGTTGTTGTTGTTGTTGTTGCACAATTGACGAAAATGATGGAAACTTCACTGTATAAACAAGAGCAAGTTAGAGTTTGATTCGTCCCAAGATTCGATATAATATCTTACTCCTCATTCTGGAAAATTTGTGTGACAAGTCGAAACAAAAGGATTCGTATCTTCTACTTGTGACACCTCTATCTTTCTTAGAATCATTCATGTCTTAGTAACTCGAACTCCCAAGTGTTGGGTTTTCAGTCTTTCTTTTTCCCTTTCGATGTGGATAAATAAATATCCTCTTTGGACCGGTCCACATTTATATTTGGCCCATTCTTTAATAGATTTTTTAGGTTTTGATTTGGTAGTTAGTGAAGATTTTGAAAGAGCAGCCATTTTCAACATTCTTGAGCCGAGGATCTATCAAACACTGTATCTCTACCTTTGAGGTAAGGGTAAGGTTTGTGTACTCTCAATCCTCCGTAGACCCCATTTTTGTGGGTCTACACCGGGTATGTTGTTGTTGTAGCCATTTTAAACACAACATTAAGAGAAAGCGTGCAGATTTTTCTTCTGGAAAATCAGCTATGGCAGCCACCTTTAAACTTTGATTCCCGTTTCATTTCTTATCGGATTAATCTGAAATTTGAATGAGTGGTCCCGACATCTTGATCTTTGACTAAAAATTGACATAGAACAATTTGAAATCTTGTAGCTTCAGATTTTGGGCCGTGAAAAGTGGCTGCAAATTTGGAAATTTTTCAATCTTCTCTTATTTGGTTGTTATTCTTGTTGTTGTTGTTTCTCTGTGTTTGACATTGATGTTGTAAAGATTTTGGAGAACTTTTGTAACTCTCTCATTTTTACTCTTCACGTTAAAGAGTTTTTTCCACATTTAATCATGATGTATCTCGCATTTGATTTATTTGTCTTGCCATATTTATCTTATTGGTTATTATAGCTGCTGCCTAGACTTATTAAGCTTGTTTTTGAGCTCGCCTATTCATTCAAATAGATTGGGGAGGTTTAGACTTAGATATTCTTCTCTCATTTCCTTGTCGTTGTACTTAGTAGCAGGGTTTGTGGTTATCATTATTGTTGATTGTCTATTTGAATGATCGAGGGAGATATGAGCAAAATGGTGTATTTAAATGGTAGTAAATTATCACATTTGGAAAGATAAGATGAAAGATTTCTATTTGTCGAAAAAATGCATTTACTTGTGTCTGCTTCTAGTAAACCCGAATATATGAATGGTGAGAATTGAGAATTTGATCATTTACAAGTTTGAGGATATCCACAAACCAGTAAATGCTCAAATTCCCAACCTCATCATCCATAGACTCAGGTTCACTAGAAGTAAACACACGAGAGTGCTTTTTCTTGACAAATAAAAGATCTTTCATCTTATCTTTCCAAGTGTGATAAACACTACCATTTAGACACACCATCTTGTTCATATTTGCCCCCATCATTCAAATGGGCAATCAACATTAACGATAACTTCAAACTGTGACCACTTTGTTGTAAAAAAAAACTAGACATGACAAAGTAACAACGGAAAATACCCAAATCTAATCTTCCCTAATCTATATGAACCAAGAGGCAACCCCAAACACAAGTGTAAATAGGTCTAGACAACAACTATAATAGCCAACAAGATGAATATCGCTAGACAAATAAATCAAAGGAGAGACGCTAATATTTAGCATAGAAAAATCTCTTCAATGCGAAGAGTTTAAAACCACCAGACTAAAACTCCACTATATCAATTTCTGAGTTACAAAAGTTCTCCAAAATGGATACAACATCAATGTAAAATATGGAGCAACAAGAATAACAATCAAACAAGATAAAATTGGAAGAAAATTACCAAAAAGGCAGCTGCTGCGCACGGGCCAAATATCTGGAGCTACATGACTCCAAATCATGCTCTATTAGCTTCCAATCAATGATCAAGGTGTTGGGAACACTCTGTTCAAATCTCAGTATGTCCAAATTTAGAGAAGATGTTGGTGATGGCTTAATTCGAAGAACAATGAAGGTGATGGTTGTGCTGCTAAATTTGAAAAAGAAGGTCATAGTAGTTATAATGGTGAAAATTTACCTGAAAACACGAATATTGGTGATGAAAATGGCTGTCAAGGGAAGAGAGAAATTAACAAGTGATATTAGAGCGAAACTTTCATATTTGGCTAATCCTTTTTCTTGGAGAAAAAGGTTTTGGACTTCCTATAAATTAAGCCTCATTCCTTCTCATTTGGTAGCATCCATGAGTGTTACCAAATGAGAAGGAATATTTAGGGAAAGAATTTGTGAGAAAAAGATAATCTTTAGGGCTTTAGGGGAAGAATTTGTGAGACACGAGTGTTGCCTTGTCACTTATGTGAACCTCTTTTTCTTTCTCATGAGTGAATGTTGTGAGGTTATTTCTCTATAGCGGATTGGTCATCTTCGCATGTGGATGTAAGTCGATTGCCAAACCAGGTTAAATCATTGTCTCTTTTGGTATATGATTTATCATCTTTCGAGGTTTGCTTTGTTAGCTTCCACATGACACCTTTTTATTTTGATCGTAACACCAAACTCATGGTAGAACGAGTACTAGCATTCTACTCATGTCTACTTGAGTTTCGTATCATCTAGGAATGTAGAATTTGTACCGAAACTTAGTTATACAATGCACCCTATGATGGAACATCTGCACAGGAAAAGTCATTCATAGTTGAGGTACTGGGAATAGCTGATGCAGAGTACCATGCGTTTCTAAAATTCTTATCCAGTAAAAAACTCACTTGAATGGAGGTTGATTTTCCTATTGAACACTTCTATGGCTCTAATAATGCCAGGGATCTTTTGTTTTCTTCAATATCTTAGGTCTGGGATCGTGAAAAGGTAGTGGTCATACCTGATCACTATATTTTCACAGCTGATGAACGAGCAAACCGTAATGTGGATACTCTGAGGGACTTCTGCAATGAGCAAAATATTAAGTACTTTTATGACATTAAGGACCTCGGAAACTTCCAGGTATGCCATTCAGTATAATCGCTTACCAGCACGCTATGGGTATCTCTGAGCTTTTTATCATTTTATAGTAGTTGCTAAAACATAGTAGACTGAATCTGTTGACAGGCTAATCCAGATTACAAAGGAGTGTGCCACATTGCTCTTGCCCAAGAAGGTCACTGCAGACCAGGAGAGGTGAAGTTTGTGCTAGACATGCGAAGATCCTAATATGTCTTGTCCTTCAATCTACTACTTTTGACTTTGTAGGTTTTTCTGCAGGTTTTGGTAGGTACAGACTCACATACATGTACTGCAGGAGCGTTCGGGCAATTTGCATCTGGAATTGGAAATACTGATGCAGGTTTTGTGCTAGGTACTGGAAAGATTTTGCTCAAGGTATGTAACTGCTTTGTTTTTCGTACAATAGGAAATTCCTAATTATGGACCGTAAAACTCTTCTAGCAAGAGGAGCACTTTCTTTGGATGGTTATGATAATATACTCCATGAACTGGCTTATGGATCTCATGCATACGCATGATTGCTTTCATTTGGAAAGGCAGATTATGTTGTATTTTCCCAACAGGTGAGGAGACTTGCTAAAAAATTGTTTTTTAGTGCATAGGCTCAAAATTTCCGTCGAGACACATAACAGTTGAAAACAAATCAATTAAGACACGTATCAGTTAGCAAGTGGTATGTCCTGATAGCTTGGATCTCGAAAGTAAAGCTTTCAAGCTATGCTACATGTAAAATGGTGCAGTCATTGGCATCCTGAGACCACATCCCCTTGACTCGTATACCACTTATTGAGTACAAGTAGAAAAGAAGGATATATACCTGTCATGATAATCTCAAATTTGAATCAATTTAGCATGTATCTTAACGGATTACATGTCCATGTCTCAGCTGACATGTATGGTATGTATTATCTACCTAAAGTTTTAAACAGTGACATCATTAAAGGAGGCAATCTCATTGAAATGTTTAATATTAAATTCTTTGGATCGCTGTGTTTCGGGTTCCTGCAGCTCTCACATACATTTACTGTGAAACACAGGTTCCTCCAACTATCAGATTTGTATTGGATGGTGAAATTCCCAATTACATACTAGCTAAGGATTTGATTTTGCAAGTGAGTTCTTCAGGCAGCCTCTTAATATTTTCTTTCCTTTCCCCTTCTGAAAATACTAGGAACTGCTATGTGCATGCTGATATGTATAACACTCAGGATATAAGTACTATGTAGATCTGCTTAATGTGTTAAATTAGACAAATAATTACTACATTTTACGTGCATGCTTATGTGTATAGCGCTCAGGATATAAATACCATGTATATCTACTTAATATGTTATATTTGACAAGTAATTATATTTTCTTGTATATTTATACTGTTAAATATAACATGCTAATGTAAAAGATTTGTGTTCGGAAAATAAAGTAAGATTTACTGGTGATGTCCTATGTAAATTGCTTCAACTTCCACCAAGTTACTGGCGATGCAAGCCTTTTCAATTTGAGCAGATGCTTCATTTTTTTGGTATATATTAATAGGTTTCCCTAAAGCTCCAAGTTAGATGAAGATTATGAGGTTTTATCTATGTACAACAACAACAACAAACCTAGTATATTCCCACATAGTGGGGCCTGGGGAGGGTATAGTGTACGCAGTCCATACCACTACCTCAAAAGAGGTAGAGAGGCTGTTTCCGATAGACCCCCGGCTCAAGATAAAAGGCAGTATACCGAAGCAGCCAAAGCATAGAACATGATAAAATAACATAAGTACGACATCCACAAAAATTTTACATTACCACACAAAGGACACCGAAGTCCACCTAATTACTGACTATTACTCATCCACACCCTTAGCCCTCTATCCTAATGCTTCTCCTCCATATTTTCCTATCCAGGGTCATGTCCTCCGTTAGCTGTAACTGCTCCATGTCACGTTTAATCACTTCTCTCCAGTATTTCTTCGGTCTATCCCTACCCCGCTTGAAACCATCCAAGACCAACCTCTCACACCTACGAACTGGGGCATCCGTGCCCCTCCTCATCACATGATCAAACCATCTCAACCTCACTTCCCGCATTTTATCCTCCACTGACTACACTCCCACATTCTCCCGAATAATTTCATTCCTAACCCTGTCAGCCCTTGTGAATCCACACATCCAACACAACATCCTCATTTCCGCCACCTTCAATTTTTGGATATGAGAATTCTTAACCGGCCAACACTCCACTCCATACAACATAGCAGGCCGAATTGCAACTCTATTGAATTTGCCTTTCAGCTTGGGGGCACCTTCTTATCGCATAAAATTCCCGAAGCGAGCATCTATTTCATCCAACCTGCCCCAGTACGGTGAGAGACATCCTCATCTATCTCTCCATTTTCCTGAATCATAGACCCGAGATACTTAAAACTATCCCTCTTGCAATCCGCCGGAGAATCCAACTTCACTACCACCTCCTCCTTTTGCCTCGAGTCACTAAACTTGCACTCCAAGTACTCCATCTTGGTCCTACTCAACCTGAAACCTTTAGCCTCCAGGGTTTGTTTCCAAACCTCCAGTTTATCATTAACCCCTTGTCGCGACTCATCACGCAAAATTATATCATCCGCGAAAAGGATACACCAAGGCACCTCGCCTTGTATATTCCGCGTCAGCACATCCATCACCAAAGTGAATAAAAACGGACTAAGAGTTGATCCTTGATGCAACCCTGTCAAGACCGGAAAATGCTCCGAATCTCCTCCCACTGTCCTTACCCGAGTCTTCACTCCCTCATACATGTCTTTAATCGCTCTGATGTACGCTACCGGGACCCCCCTCGCCTCCAAGCATCTCCAAAGAACCTCTCTAGGGACCTTGTCATAGGCCTTTTCCAAGTCAATAAACACCATGTGAAGGTCCCTTTTCCTCTCTCTATACTGCTCTACCAGTCTCCGCACAAGGTGAATTGCCTCAGTCGTGGAACGGCCAGGCATAAAACCAAATTGATTCTCCGAAATAGACACAATCTTCCTCAACCTCCGCTCCACCACCCTCTCCCAAATCTTCATCGTGTGACTCAACAACTTAATACCCCAGTAGTTGTTGCAACTCTGAATGTCACCCTTGTTCTTATATAAAGGAATCATCATGCTCCATCTCCATGCGTCAGGCATCTTTACTGACTTGAAAATATTGTTAAACAAGTTGGTCAACCACCTCAACCCTGACCCGCTAGAGAACTTCCAAAAATCTACCAGAATCTCGTCAGGCCCCATCTCCCTGCCCCTTCGCATCTTGCGAATAGACTCACTGACCCTTTCTACCTTAAAACGCCGACAAAAGCCAAAGTCGCGACACACCCCGGAATGCTCCAACTCCTTTAACACAAGACCTCTGTCCCCCTCATCATTCAAGAGCTTATGAAAATATGACTGCCATCTTTTCTTAATGAGGGTGTCTTCCACTAGAACTCTGTCATCCTCCCCCTTAATGCACTTCACCTGGTCTAGATCACGACCCTTCAGCTCCCTAACCTTGGCAAGCCTAAACAACCTCTTCTCCTCATCTTTCTCGTCTAACCCCTTATACAAACTCTCAAACGCTGCTGACTTAGCAGCCGTGACTGCTAACTTAGCCTCCTTTTTAGCTAACTTGTACTCTTCCCTGCTCACCCGCTTCTCTTCTTCATCCTTACTCTCAACTAACTTAGCGTAAGCCGCCTTCTTCGTCTCCATCTTCTTCTTAACTTCTTTATTCCACCACCAATCTCCCCAATACCGGCCAGACCAGCCCCTCAAAACACCCAACACCTCTCTAGCCGACTCCCTGATGCAACCAACAGCCCTATCCCACATATTGTCCACGTCCCCCCTGCACTCCCACACCCCCATCCCCTCCAACTTCACCCCTATCTCCAAAGCACCAACCGGAGTCAGACTGCTCCACCTAACCCTAAGCTGACCCTCCCTCCTCGCCTCATCTTGCCCTTCTTGATAACCAAGTCCATCACCAGGAGTCTATGCTGAGTCGCAAGACTGGAGTTTTGACTATCTATAGAATTAATTTGACTATTTATCCTAATTGAGACCACTTTGTATATGATTATTGCGCTTAATTTATCCGAAGGTAGTCTAGAGTTTTACACATATATAGAGCATAGATTTGAGATAAATTATGAATCATGCATCATTTCTTGTTAAATTTAGCATCTTTGTTGGTTTCATCAAGTTTCAGAATTCATTAGATATCATTGTACAATTGACATCCCAGGTCATTGGTGAAATTTCTGTAGCTGGTGCAACGTATAAAACAATGGAATTTGTCGGTACTGCTGTTGAAAGTTTAACAGTAAGTTTGTTGACTTCTCATTGGAAGTAACCGAGTTACATTACTCCGACTTATTAATATCTCCATGTGTTCATTTTCTAAAGATGGAAGAGAGAATGACGTTATGCAATATGGTTATTGAAGCTGGCGGAAAGAATGGTGTTATTCCAGCTGATAAAACAACATATGACTACCTTAAGGTAAGTGACAGGTCCAATTCAGCGTATGATAAAACGTCTGACTAGATGTCGTAATTACTCCCTTCAGTTGCTTGGTTGAGTGAAATAAGGTCAGTTCTCTTGCTAATGAACATTTTGTGTGTTCTGAACACAGGACAAGACTACTGTGCATTATGAACCTGTCTACGGTGATGAGAAAGCCAGGTATGCAAAACAAAAGACAATGGTATATAACTACCTGTGTTTTTTCTGTAAGCATTACATGTCTCCAATTTCATTTATGAAGCAGAGCCTTGGAGCAACAGTAAAATGGTCTCCGGGTTACCTGTAGGTCAGGGGTTCAAACCGTGGAATCGGTCATTGATGCTTGCATCACGGCAGACTGTCTACATCACACTCCCTTGGGGTGCAGCCCATCCCCAGCCCTGCGGGAACACAGGATGCTTCGTGAACCGGGCTGCTCTTTTATTAGGGAAAAAAGTGTGTATTTGGGCTTCCTACCCCTTCCCTAATTTCTCTGGTTTCACCTGCTAGAGCACTTTCATGATCGTATCCTTTTTGCATCAATCTGAATTCTGAACAAAGTTGTGGTTACCAACTTGATTCTCGTGACCACCAGTAAAGCATTATAATCAACTATGCTTGAGCATTCATGTAAACAATGTCCTTTTATGCATTTATCTTCTCTTCCATCTTTCTCATTTCATTTGTTGTTGATATACACAAGAGATTCATACTGAGGATATTTCTCAGATATTCTGAGAAAATTTGTTGCAGATTTATTCGCAACAGTACTGTTAGAGTCTGGAAAACAGTTGAACAAGTTAGGTTCAGTCTTAAAAAGCAGTGTCCATTATTCAACCTTAGTTTACCTAAGATTCAGTTGAAATTCTGGATTTTGTCATTTTTCATTCTATCATGTGACATTCAAAAAGACAAGATGTACCCGAGGGGCCTTTTTCGCTCAGAAGTTTGCTTAAACTTGATGATGCATCATAGCTTTGTTGAAGAAATTACTTAGCATGTCTACTATGATGATATTTATGATTGCCATAAATTCCAGATTTTTTGCGGAGTACCATTTTGACATCTCAAAGTTGGAGCCCTTAGTAGCAAAGGTGGGTCATAATACTTTTTTGACATATACGTCATAAGTGTCTTGTTTGTCTATATGATCTTCAATATTTATATTTTTTTCTTTTGTGACTTGGAGCCTTGGAGTAATTGGTGCCATGTGACCAGGAGGTCACGGGTTCAAGCCTTGGAAATAGCCTCTGGCAGAAATGCAAGGTAAGGCTGTGTACAATATACCCTTGTGGTGGGGCCCTTCCCCGGACCCTGTGCATAGCGGGAGCTTTAGTGCACCGGGCTGCCCTTTTTAGGAGTTTTCCAAATTTCCCTACAAAAAAAGAAGAAGTACTTTCTATCTTCTCGTTAACTCTCTTTCCTGCCGGTAGCACATGAAAGAAAATGTTGCTTTTCTGATGTTCAACAAACACTTCATTGTAAAAACACCATAGACTTATTTAAGTCAGCTTGAAATAACCTAATTTTTTTAATGTACTCTTCAGCCTCATTCTCCTGATAATCGTGCTTTGGCAAGAGAATGCAAAGATGTCGAGATTGACAGAGTATATATTGGATCTTGTACCGGTGGAAAAACAGAGGACTTCATGGCGGCTGCCAAAGTTTTTCTAGCATCAGTAAGATGATATCTCTTTCTCAAACTTTCACTATGCCTCTGAAAAGTATGTCTATTCTGTTTATATGCCTGACTTGCTGTTGATGCACAAGAGGCCCCAAAATGCGTATCTTGTACTTTGCCAACTAGATCATATTCCTTTGATTTATAGTTGAATAAGCATTTTGTGCTTAAAATGATGCTTGTGACGGAAGCTTGGGATGTGATATTTCTCCAACTTTTCCAGACCATCTTCGAAAAATTGAACAGACCTTCCGGAACAATGCCGGTTTTATAAGGACAGCCAATTCTTTTTAGCATATATATCTGTAAAATTTTGTTGCTTGTTGCATCTTTGGTGGCTAACGGAGTTTTGCATCATTGTAGGGAAAGAAGGTGAAAGTTCCAACATTTCTCGTTCCTGCTACTCAGAAGGTTTGTGCTCTTACGTCTTGTTCTTTTAGATTTGGACTCACCTTTATCCAAAATGAACGTTATGGCATTGTACCATATGATGCAAAAATTTGCAATGTTTCAGGTCTGGATGGATTTATATACTCTCCCAGTTCCAGAATCTGGAGGTAAAACATGTTCACAGATTTTCGAGGATGCTGGATGTGATACACCGGCAAGTCCTAGTTGTGGTGCGTGTATGGGTGGCCCTAGAGACACTCATGCTCGGTTGAACGAGCCTCAGGCAAGTTTCACTATTTTTAGTAGTAAAAAGTTGTTATGATTACCAATCTTGCATTTCTTTTTCTGAACCCCATTATAATTTTTAGCCTCGCACCGCTACATTGTACGATTTCGCCCAAATAAGGAAAAAAAATCAACTAGTTTAAGATTGAGATGTAGTTGATTGATGGATTGATCGAATGTTCTTATAAGATTAGCTCATTTTGGTTATGGCTAGTTGTTTAAGTTACTTATATTAACAACAAAGTGGAAGTTTATCGCGCTATTGCAATGTGGAACATCTTTGAGCTGAACAAACAATTTGACTTTGCAGGTCTGTGTCTCAACCACAAACAGAAACTTCCCGGGACGAATGGGTCATAAGGAAGGTCAAATTTATCTTGCATCTCCATATACAGCTGCAGCATCAGCATTAACTGGTCACGTTACTGATCCCCGAGAGTTTCTGCAGTAACATGCTTGATTATTCATCTTAAAACTCGCTTAAGCTTGAACGTTTGTTCGTATTCCTTAGGGGACTTTTGTGCTTCAATAAAATAAGATTGACAAAATGCAGGTTTCTCTAGTTCTCTACTTCTCTTAGCTGTAGTTACATTCATTTACTCGTGGAAAGTAAAAAGACTAATGTGTCATCCAAAAGATTAATGTCTCAATATTTCTCTAATGTTAAGGGTATGTCTACTCAAGATGTTGGTTTAATTGACATCTTCAAATCCCCCCGCCCTCACCGGCTTAATGTCGATCCAAAAGTAATTGGTAACTAAGCTGGGGTGAGGGCGCGTAGGTCAGGCCCGGAGTGGTCCCCCCCCTCCCCGACACCTACGGAGTAGGTATGAACCGGGTCGTCCCTTTAGTTGAATGAAGAAAAGGAGCTGCTACTCCAAAGGTCAATATTATGTTGTTGACAGGATAAGACTTCTGTGCCTTGTGAACCTGTTTACAGTGATGAAGGAGCAGGTATTCATCACTGTATACATAATCTTCATAAGTCATAATTTGAATAGACTATCATTCTAGTGTGCCTTTCCTGGGTTGGAGTAACTTGTAAAGTTGCTGCCATGTGACCTGGAGGTCACGGGTTCAAGCCATGGAAACAATCTCTTGCAAAAATGCTAAGGTAAAGCTATGTATAATAAACACTTGTGGTTCGGCCCTTTCCTGGACCCCGTGCATAGTGGGAGCTTTAGTGCACCGGGCTGCCCTTTCATTTCGGCCTAGTGTGCATTTTTAGGTGTTTTTCTTGGTCTGAATTACTTAATACTTGAAGTACCACTACATTCAATATATATTGCAAAATCTTGAGTGAAAAGAATCACTTGATAATATCACAGGGCACAAAGAGGATAGAAGAGGAAGATAAACATTTAAGCTCACTTCATAATATGTTGAAAAACTTCTCTTACACACCGCTACTAAAGGGGCTTTTATAGGAGTTAATAGAGCCTTCTAGAATAACACCTATTAAGTACTTTCACACACATAATTGAATCTAAGCACATTGATACCATAATAGTATACCTAGATAAAACAAAAGATCATGCACCTAGAGTAACACATTAAAGTTTTCTATTGCAACATACCCTCTTAAACTGAAGTTTACTATTGCAACATGCTCGTTGTGTACGCTTTCACAACTATAAGCAATCCATTCTCCATACCTCGCAACTTGCTAGGCACATGCCTGTAATGTGTTACCACGGTTCCCTTGTCCAAAGCCTCCTCCGCTGGCCACGACCACCATGGGCAGCAGTGCCACGTCCCGAGCCCTGCTGTCCACCTGCATTATGCTCACCGGCCCCTTCAGTGTCAGCAGCATCAGCTCCAGGTCGTTGTACACCATCAGCTCCACCTGCCTGACGTGATGCCACACCATGTGCAGCCTCTTGAGTTGATACATCCACCAATCTGGCAACATCGACCTCAGAAAGTCCGCGCACAGCTGCAGTCCTGACAGCGCATCCACCGAATGTTGCAAGCTAAGCAGCACGATCAACAACTATCTTCTCAACACCACCAGTCGTACGCTCACCAGCCTCTTTAGTGTCAGCAGCATCAGTTCCAAGTCGTTGCACAACATCAGCTCCACCTGCCTGACATGATGCCACACCATGTGCAGCCGCTTGAGCTGATACATCCACCAATCTGGCAACATCGGCCTTAGAAAGTCCACGCACAGCAGCTGTCCTGACAGCAGATGCACCGAATGTTGCAGCCTGAGCGGCAACTCCCAACGAACTCACTAACCTTCACGTCTCTGGTAGGACCATCAACAACCATCTTCTCAACACCATCAGAGTTGAACACGACATTGCAACTTGTCCCAGCAAGGGCTGAACTATAAAAGGCCCTGCGTCCCAGTTTGAGCTCATCAGCTTGCGGATTCAATTCTGTGTCCAACATGTGCTTAATGTCGATATCATACTCACCCAACACCAACGGTATGAATTTACTCTCCTCTAAGGTGAGGCTGTCAATGCACACCTCACCCAGTGGATTGCACCTATTATACCTAACCTTACGTAATGTGTCACTAACTCCCATCACCCAAGCATATGCTTTGATCATTTGATACTGTTTCAAAATGCCATTGAGCCGTTGAGTAGATTCAAAGTCAAAGTTTCTCAACTCATGCACCACAGCCCAGTTTCTCAACCCATGCACCACAGCCCATGTAGTGTTCCTACTAGCTGAGTAAGGCAAAGAATGCAGTAGTAGTGGTCTGAGAAATGAAGTCTCACCACTTCTTATACGATGTGCCATTTTAACAACCATGTCCTTCAGCTTTCCTTCGAAAGACACTGGCATGATACAGTTTTTTATTTCATACCACTCCTGCAGCAAGGAGTTGTCCTCCTGAGCATCTGACCCCAACCCGTAATTCAGTAGATTCAAGACAAAGAACGGATCGTTCAAAGTACCATCAAAAGGGCAACCTAGATTTACAAAATAACCTGATTCTTCTATGAAGTTGTAGGCACCGGATTGTTCTATTAAGTTGTAGCAACTCATTCGTAACATGTTACTCAACAACAAGTCCACAACCACACACTTACTAGTAGCATAGTACCCACTGTTTCTCAGTACGACAGGGAACTGTGCATCCAAACTGTCAACAGCAGTGCTAATACTACAGCTTCGAGGATAACTCACGGTGAAGCACGTCTGATTCCCCCATTGAGAGACATCACGCAACATCCCAGGTACCCCACGGAAGTCTCTTATCACCTCGCGTAAATCATCAAGGGCATGAAACTTGATCGCAATATTCAGCAAGTTCATCCACATCATATCAGGACTACCATACTCCATGTTCTGTGGGAGTTGGTAATTTATATCGTCTGATATAAACGTAACATTATCTTTGGACATATTTATATTATTGTAAATGTTTGCTGGCCTATACCGCCTTGTTGGAAACTCACAGGACATCTCAACCAGCAGAGCCACCTGATTCGGTGAAAAATGAGCCACATCAATAACAATGTCTTCCATCATCAACAGGTTCAATTTAGAATCTGGTGACACACCAGCAACCAACTCTGCTGTGGTATAGTTGTACCTGTACGAATAGATATCTGATATGACAGCTAAGTTATATGCCATCAACATGAGATATCCCTTCAAGAACATGTGGCGCATGTCTGGTTTTCGCGCAGGCTTCTCACAGACAAATGTCATAGGTATGCCCGTTAAGCTGGCAGGTTGTATACCCGCCACAGCCATCTTCATTTTTTTACACAACGGGGCATTGTTAAGCACTTCCAACCCAGGCCTGCCAGAGCAGGCGACTCGCCTTCCCATGGGTTTCAGCTCAATTGTATGCTCCATCAAGAATGTCTCGTCATAGACTTTCGTTGATGAGAGATCCCCATTCCAGCGTCCACTCAGTCTATGCTTGGCTAAAGAAGTGGAGTTCAATTTGAACCCAAACAGCATGTCTGGACAACGAAACTTGTCTGCTGTAGCAACTTCACTCAACAAGTTCTTCTCACCAATGCCAATTGTAGACAGTTCCCACGCATTCAAGTCGATATCAGACCTCCCACCTTTAGCTCCTGTCTGCCTGTAGATCTCCTCGTGATTTTGTGCCTCCGGGACACTCTCCATAAAGTCGAAGACATTCTTAAACTTAGACATCTTCCTACCAAACACAAATCAAGCAGTGATCAACAGTTGACAGTTGCAGCTTCCTTAATTCAAATGCTTATAAACCTTTAAACATGTTATGCCTGGCAGGGCTTATATAAGTGCTAATAGCTTTTTAGAATTACACCTATTTGAGTACTTCCTTCACCCTTGAATCTAATCACATTGATATCATAAACGTTACCTAGAGAATACAAAAGATCATGCACAGATAACTGAAAGACATGTTACTAAGAATCTAGAAATTTTGGTTTACAAGTAAAAGGCAGCCCGGTACACGAAGCAACCCATAATCTGTAGGCCACGTGGAGACAATTTAAACGTTTTATTCCAAGGTTCCTCTTCATATATGAAATTGGAGATACATGCTGGTTTGGTAATAACATGAATATTTATATATGAATGTATCTGGTATTGAGAATGAAGAAGCTTCTCAACTTGAAAAGACTTGATCACAGTAACTCAGTATAACTTGAAGCAACTAAGAGAGACCATCACTTTTTTGTAACTCAAATCTTTTACATTAGCATGTGATAGAACAACAACATACCCTGTGTAGACCCATCAAATCGGGTCTGGGGAAGGTAGAGCGTACGCAGACCTTACATTATCTACCTTAGAGATGAGGTAGAGGTTGTTTCCAACAGATTCCGGTTCAAAAGAAAAACAGCTTAGAAATAGACATAATGAAAGTACAAGAGACAATAAATAGTAACAAAAATGAATAGTAGCAGAATAGTACTGCAACAAAATAACACTACAAACGAACTATACAAAACAATAGATAATAACAAACATCGTAAAACAAGAAACTATAAGATGCTTGTATCAGGTATATATCATCCTTCTTTACTAATGAATCAACGGGATGTGGTCTCAGGGTGCAAAGCTTGACAACGTTTACTCTCAAGATCCAAGCTATGATCAGGAAATAACACTAGTTACTTCCCCGTTTATTTTTACTTGTTCAGTATACTAAAGATAATTGTTCGAATTTATTTATTCAATTTAAAAAACTAATAAATAATTTATCATTTTGTATTTATTTTACTCATGTTATTAAATCCTATATTCATTTCTTAACTTTGTCGATTTATAATTAATATGGGTGATATAGTAAAATTATTCTTTTGTTTATTGTTTCTTAAAGGTATGTCAAGTCAAATATGAACAAATAAAGATGGAGGGAGGAAGTAACTTATATGTATCTTAATTGATTGTTATCTACTTCCTCCGTTTTAAAATAGTCGATCCTTGTTGACATGACAATCTCCTTAAGAAAATATTTGTAAGAATTTATTTTACCAAATTAATCTTATTAATTATAATTTAAAAATATAATTTTAAGTTTATACACTTTATTTAGACATTTAATAAAAATATTAATACTAAAAGAACATAACCTAATTTATTGATTTCATAAAGTTGCAATTAAGTTGAAATAAATATTTTTTAAAAAGAAATTAGCAATTTTAAAACGGAGGAAGTAAAAATATACACCATAGCTGGTTAATTTATATGACAGATGTATAAGGTAAACTATGGGCTAAATCAATTTCTTTTTCTATAAATAACATAAATACCAACCTTTTGAAAGTAATTACACTCTTTTTCACTTTTCTAATTACTTTACCCTCTCTTCCTATTAATATACATAACATAGCCGACATATACATAGCATTTTGTGTATATGTTGGAATTTTTGTAATATATTTAAGGAGTTGAGATTTGTTGTAATATTGAAAATATAAATTTTGTATTTATGTAATTTTTAGTTTCTTTTTTTTGGGTACCATAAATGAAATTGGTTTTGCAGACTTGCCTCACATATACTCAGAAACAAAAGTGTTATAGTAGTAGGTAACCTTCATGATCTTTTTGAGATAATTTGGAATTTTTTTTTTTTTGGGTACCATAAATGAAATTGGTCCTGCAGACTTGCCTCACATATATATCAGAGATAGAAGTGTTACAGTAGTAGGTAACTTTCATGATCTTTTTGAGATAATTTGGAAGTGACACATAATATAGTTGGTGACTGAGATCTGAACTCAGATAGTTTCATCATTGGGTAGGGCTCCTATTGTTGGGAAAAAGTGGAGAAAAAAGTAACAAAGCACAATGGATAGCGCATGAGATGTATAAAATACTTTAAGAACCTCCTAGAAACACTATGCAAATAAAAAAGCTTAATTATAGTTAGTACTAATTTTATTAATGGGAGTTTTGGAGTAACAGATCAAGTTGTTGTCATTTGATCAGGAGGTTACGGGTTCAAGCCTTTCGGTAAAAATGTAAGGTAAGGCTGCATACAATACACCCTTGTGCTGGGATTCTTCTTCGGACACCGCACATAGCAGTAGTTTTAATGCACCGGACAATTCTATTTTTTATATATATAATTAGCATTTCCTCCGTCCCATTTTAAGTGTCGTCATTTCTTTTTTGGTCCGTCCTAAAAAGAATATCATATTTTCTTATTTGGTAATTATTTAATGGCATCATTCCCATTTTAACCTTAGTGGGTCCTACTTATTTAAGAAAAGACAATTAAAAAGTAAACATTAAGAGGGACAATTTTGTAAACTTTATAAAGTCATCACTTATTTCTTAAACTTCGTGTCCGATCAAATGACGACACATAAAATGGGATGGAAGTAATACTAATTTTATCTCTTAGTATAAGGAAAGTCTTGAAATTACGATAAAGATGTTTTTGTATGGCTTATAGGTTATAAATTTGAGTGGTTGATGCTTACGTTAGAATAAACTATGTAACACATATCGCACCCTTTTCAGATATAGCCTTTTCTTGAATCTTACGTCAACGTTAAATGTTTTGTACATCGAATTGTCTTTTTATGAAGTATTACTATGCTCTCTGAATGTATCTCTTGACGATTGTATATTAAAATGTTACTTCCTCCGTTCACTATTACTTGTCATTGTTTTGCTTCTCGAGGTCAACATGCATGACTTTGATCATTATTTTAATATGATAAGGATTGCAACTTATTGTATCTTTGGTATAATTTTCGACTATTTAAATTTAAAACATTAAATTATACATTTTAAAATATTAAAATTTCATACTTTTGACCTTGAAAAGTGAAACAATGATAAATAAAAATGAAGAGAGAAAGTATTTATTTGTTGCATATATTGAGTTTGAGCAAACTAATGTTTTAAACTAAATGTGAAAGATCGTTATATTGTGTATTTATTGATTCGACATAAATATCAAATATGGCTACACTTTACGATACTTATCTTTGTCTCCTCAAGGACCCCACAAGGAGTATTGGAATACAGTTGTAACTTGATCAATGAAATAATTATGTTTAGAATGAAAAACATTAGTCATAATTAGAATTAGTGTCATCATTAGAATATAAAGTTATATACAGTGTAGTATTTGTTTTTTTTTAGCATTCCAACCTTATCTGAACTACTAGGTGATTAGACAAACGAAAACATAAATACTTGTGTTTAGGAGGAAATAATATATTTTACATGAAAAATAAATACTAATAAGGAAGGAGCAAATTCTGATGAAACATAAAATCAATGCAGAAAAGCCACAAGTACATGCAGACAAAAGTAGTTATTGATAAAATGACACTCTAACCCCACCCCCACGCCCACCTCGACCTCACCCTAACTTGACCTACGTACAAGGAGGGAGGGTTAGAGATTACTCCCACTTTCACCCCCACCCCCACGCTACCCTAACTTGACCTATGGCACAAAGAGGGTGGGGGGTGGGGGGGGCCAAGGGAGGGGGAAGACAAAAGTAGTTTTTGATAAAATGATACTCTATCCCCACCTCTACTCTCACCTCACCCCTGTCCTCACCCTAACCTGGCCTGACCTACGACACAGCGAGGGGGGTGAGAGATTACCCCACCCCCACTCGCACCCTACCCTGGCCTATGGCACAAGAAATGAAGAAAGGGTGAAGGAGGGTGAGAGATTGAATGAGGTGGGCCTGGACCGGGAAAAAGGTAAGCTAAAAGGATCTTAAAAAGAGATAATTAGACAAAAAGTAAAGCTAGGAAGATCTTAAAAAGAGATAATTAGACAAGTTATGATGCGACTTCAACTTCATCTTACCTTACCGTGGATCGGATATGACTTTTTTATGTTTGCTTATTCTTTAGATCTAATTGTTTCTTTCATTCTATGTCTCCATTCATTATTATTATTTAATTGTTGTTACTATTTCCTTTTCATCTCTCCTTCACTCGAAAATCGATCGAAACCAATCTCTTTAAAGTTTGTGTATACTTTACTCTTCTCGGTCTCCACTTGATGATAATCAACCAATCTCTTTAAAATTTGTGTATACTTTACCCTTCTCGGTCTTCACTTGTGGAATTACCATGAGTCTAGTGAGCATGTTGGTGTAAACTTGCACTAGATCTTGGAAGATACACTAGCAGCAAAGAGTTTTTACTTTGTCCAAGTACATGATAGGAGAGTGTACAAACTCAACTCAAATTCCAAAAAATTGTTTAGTCATGTAATGATGGACACAATCCACCATAAAGGATTTGCTAACAACTTTCAACCAGTGCCTTTAATGACTTCACCACTAACAAATTCTATATAATAAAATCTCTATACCACCAAACAAAAAAAGAGATTGATCAACATTAAAATAAATAAATAAATAGAATTTCTTGCAACAAACAGAGACACACACAAAAAAGAGAAAAATAGCATTCCCATATTTACATCATGAGAAAGGTAGGTTTGAGGCAAAAACATTGGTGTATCAACTATATGAAGGGCTTGCTTAGCTTGAGACCTACACAAAAAATAAACACAAAAAAGTGGGGCACTTTTTGAAGATAAAAATGTTGCAAAACAAAAAATGCAACCATGAAAAAGTAACATTAATATCACTTGACTCTTTTTAACACTCCCTATTTTCTGTTTTACTTTTTTCTTTCTTCCAGCTTTCCATTCATTTTCCTTCCACCAAAGCAAATTAGATAGGTTTTCCTTTGTGTCTTTCCTGCTTCTGTGGGATTCTTGGAGCTGAAAATAAACCAAATAGGTAGTGTTAGAGCTAAGGAAACAAAATGACGAAAAGGTTATTATATAGCTCGGACTCTCCAAAAATGTTGTTGCACAGGTATCGAGGAGGAGCTGACGCACATCCTGCGCCCTGCAGCACCTTTGAAGAGTTCGAGCATTATAGCAAAAGGAGAGGTAGGGTGTGTTCTTTTGGCATGGCTATGCACATACCAAGTCCATTAGCCTCAGAAGTCCTCATAATTCTTAGCCTTTTCACAGTGTTGAGAAACATCCTATGAGACATGAATAAGTGTTAGAATGTATAAAGAACTAAAGTGGGGAGAGACAAATGATAATAAGTTGAACTTTTATGTTCTTCTATATTACTTTTTTTGGTTTAACTGTCTGGTATTCACAACTTGTAGGGCCCATTAAGGGGAAGCACATCCTACCAAGCCTCGGTTTGAGACCTCTGATTAAAGGTGAAGGAACCTCATTCATCTGTTCCTCTATGCTACCGATGTCCTACACAATCTTAATATTGATAGTTTTATGCCTCTACTATTTTATTCATTTTCATTTTTGTACTTCATCTTTTTCTGAGGGTGAAATGGTTGTTGGAAGGTGCAGGTGTGATCATTTGGTTTCATGAATTAGGTCCACCAAAAAAGCATATATATATATATATATATATATATATATATATACTTGAGATCATCAATACTTCAACTTTGCTAATATATCCCCTTTTTGGGGTGGGTGGGGGTTGACGAAAACTTAGGCTTAAAAAGGGGCAGCCGGTGCACTAAAGCTATGCACAAGGTCCAGGAAGGGCCCACTACAAGGGTGTATTGTATGCAGGCTTGAACCGTGACCTCCTGAACACATGACAACAAGTTTACCTGTTACTTTAAGGCTCCCCTTCAACTATCAAATAGTAATAATTAAAGGAATTTCTTACCCAAATGGAACATCTCCAACAAGCATCCAATCTCCTTCTTTATCCTCATATGTGAGAACAAATTCAGATGATCCATCCAAGAGCTTAAAAGAATTAGTTGCTTGTTCCTTTTCACCACCTATTTTACAAAACATAAATCAATGGAACATCAATAATCACATCTTAACAAAAAAATCACTAATATACAATAGACTCGTTTCATTTAGTACATAAATAGCTCTGATCTTTTTACCAACAACGACCATGTAAAACATACTTTTAATCCTAACCAATACACACAAGATTTTAGGGTGAGCCACGCCCGTGCAATGCATGGGCGAAGCGCGAGAATTCTTGGTCAAGTCTCCCTAAAACAATTGAGTTAATATCGTGGGCTACGTGGACCATATCCGATAGTAAATTAAATTGATAAGAACAGATACTGCACTTGATCTCTAGACAAACAAAACAAGAAGTGAAATTTGAAACAGAACGCATACTTTTGGTTGACTTGGAGAACATATCCTCCAAGGTGTCTGCTAAGGATTCATAGCAAGTGTGAGCATTCAAATCCACCTTTCTTCCAATAGGCAAACCATCCATATTCACCTTCACAAAACCAAGATGTCCCTTTTCTTTAGCAGAAGCTGCATCATCATTAGTGTTTCCGTGATTGATTTTCTTCTTAGAATGCTCCTTCTTATCGTTACTGCCCGCTCCCTTGTCTTCATCGGCATTTAAAACCTTTGATTGATTAACCAAGCTGTTCATTCTGTATGCCCTTATGGGTGGCCATCCCACAACCTGACTGCTTTCAGAAATCAAAATAAATGAACCATCATTTGTACTCTTATCATCCATCAAGAAGCCAAATTCATGAACTTTGTAACTTATTCTAGCTAAAAATAAGAACAAGTCAAAACGACATACTCCCTCTGTTTCAATTTGTTCATCCTACTTCCCTTTTTAGTTCGTTTGAAAAAAAAAACATCTCTTTCCTTTATCGACAACTCTTTAATTCTAACTTTCCACGTAGCATGTTTAAGACCAGGAGTAAGATGCATTTTGATACCGTCTATATATTTAAGTTTAAGTCCACAAGACTCAAAAATCTTCTTTTATCTTTTTTAAACTCCGTGCCAAGTCAAAACCAAACAGACAAATTGAAACACAGGGAGTAATAGAAAATAGAAAAGGATAATGTTCTGTACCCAAGTGCAGAAAGTAACAGCCAGATGTGGGCAACATCAGGGGAAGAAAAGGGGCATATGAATATTTGCAAAATGAATCTTTTTCTTTATCAAAAAGTGCAAAAAAATTGTCAAAAAATATCAAAGTAGCACTAAAAGAAGGATTACTGTATAAAAGGGAATATAATGATAGATTATCATCATAATGACAGGGCAACCAAAAGCAACTTTTTGGCAAATTTTAGATTAAAGATTTATTAAAGGTAATGAAATGAACAAGGTGATGCATGCTTTGCCAGCTTCTTAGAGTAAACAGCCAGTAATTAAAAATTAACTAATAACTCATTAAAGACAAAAGCTAAAACAATTTCAAGGAATATATATTCAACAAAAAAAAATCATAGAAACAAAAGAAAAATCTTTAACTTCATACATAAACATGAAAACTGATGAAAAAAATTGTAATATTGAAGGAAAGAACTTTTCTTTTAAGTACTCGTCAAAGGCAAAAATCCTAGTGACAAATGAAACCAAGATCATTAAAAACCCTTCAAGGAATACACAATTTTTTGAGTAAACTAAAAATAGCTTCATGAGTAGTCATGAAACACACAAAAGACAAAGGCAAAAACAAATTCAAGGGACACAAAGACAAAAAATCCTAGGAAGAAAATTAAACTTTACATAAGAGCCAAAAATCACTAAGACCCTTTGAGAGAAACAATTTCTTGAGTAAACTAAATATAACATCATGGATAAAACACAGTCGGATGTATTAAAGCTCCCGCTATGCACAGAGTCCAAGAAAGGGTCAGAACTAAGAGGCTAATTCTACCTATGATCTTTTAGTCACATGAAAGCAACTTTACCAATGATTACTGTGATCTTTTAGTCCCATGAAAGCAACTTTACCAATGATTACTGTAGGACTCTTCTTCCCAAACCACCATAGATAAAAAAAAAAAAAAAGGCATCCGGTGCACTAAAGTTACCGCTATACGCGGTGTCGGGAAGAGTCCGGTGTATTACACGCAGTCTTACCTTGAATTTCTGCAAGAGGCTGTTTCCCAAACCACCATAGATAAACATGTAAAATAAAAACTACTAATATTAAAGGAAAGAACTCATTTTTATGAAAAATTATGAGATTTCAAACCTTGAACCAGTAGGAGGAGATCCAACATCAGTAGTAGAACCAGTAAAATCAGCAGCTCTTTTAGTACCAGAAACACCACAAGCAGCACCACCATTAATTGATCTCCCAGCTGAAAAGCCATTAGGAAAATCTTTAGCAGTTAAAATCCTGCCATATTCACCCCATGGTGACTTCTTAGCCTTACCACCCACCCCACCACCCCCACCCCCACTGCTTAAACTAAGTCCTAAACCCAACTCAAGCTCAGTTTCATCCTCACTACACATGTCCATGTTGTAGTCTCGCTCCATCTTTGACATTTTTGAACCTTTTTCACCAGTATCAAGTAGTTCCATGAAAAGGGGTTGTTTCAAGAATCTGTGAGTAAATTTCAAGAAAATGTATGAGAATAAGAATAGAGTAAAAAGGGGTTACAAAGAATGTATAGTTGGGATAGGGGGTGGGGGGGTGAGGGGTATGGTGGAGGTAGTGATGATTATGGGACCCATATGTCTGCTAGTGCACCAAGCACTGTCCTTAAACAGATGAAACTCTTGTTCATCAAGCTTCTTTAATTGCATTCATTTCAATTTCTCGTAACTCATGATTTCTTATTCGGTGCTCGATATTCATGTTAAAATCTTGATTAATTTAAATATATATTACAATGTCTCACTGAAAGGTGGGAAGTGTTTTCTATCAAAGGCATGACTTTATACTTACAACTCGATCACAAGATTTTTAATTTAAAATAAAAAAATACTTACCACTTCATCGCAAACTTTGATAATGTATTGTCATGCTTTTTTTTTAGTATTAGTAAGTAAAGTGTACTTGAAAGTGTTTGTTTTTTCTGTCACCTTTTGCCCCTCTATTGTCCAAATGTTGGAAACAAAAATTAGTTTGGGAATCATTTTGTATTTCTCGAGTTCTGTAAATGTCTAAAATAACTTGATAAAATAAAATATGATGGTTGTGGATCTGTTGAAATATTTTTTTATCTTTAATTAGAGATTTTGATCCAAATTTTTAAATAGTAATTAAATTTTGTTGGGAGTATCTTATCCGCCTTCAAAAAATAGTTTATGCTCGAATCTAGATTAATCAGCTCCAGTATCAATATTAATACATTTGCGGATAACCAAAAAAAAAAAAAAAAAAATTACAAGTTTAGACTAGTTACTACTATCATAATGTAGTCCCGTCGTTTTAATATAGTTGTCACGTTTTGTTTTTCGAGAATTAAATTGATTAATTTCTAAAGTCAAATTAGATTAGATTAATTCGATATTTTGAAATTAAAAATTAGATATTCAAAGACTATATTGAATGTACTATTGATTGCAAACTCTTCTCATGTAATTAATAAAATAAAAAAATATATTTTAAAATATTAATCAAAATATCACTCGTATTTAAATCTCAAAAAGAAATTTGTGACAAGTATTTTAAAAGGGAAAAAATAATACTTTTTCCTATCTGATAAAAGAAAGATGATTGTTTTCAAACTACCTCCTTTTACAAATTCATTTACTAAATTAGTTTTTAAATATACTTAATAATTCGATTAATTTAGATATACTTATAGTGAAAGTGCACAATGAAAGAATTTTGTTGCTCCCTACCAATTACCAAACATAAAATTATTCAAAGAGTTTGGATCCAACACATATAGTTAAGAGTGGAAGAATTTTTATCATTTCATTATAATCTTTAATACTAGTAAATATGATAACGTTATTTAACCACATCATTTAAAATTGAAAAGGGTCCAAAATAATATTGGTGGTTTGCAAAATGTTCTTTTTAACCACTTCTTTTAAAATTTGGAATAAAATAACAGAACTACAACAATTTGGAAAATAATAACTTTATACGCAAACATAAAGAGAAATTAAGATAGATTAGTGTCCGAAACTTCATATATTTGATAACTAATACAATAACAGGTAATTTCAAATATTATAACAGGATTTATAATTGAAACTAATCTTGTTATCATTTCATTGTAATCTTTAATAGTAAATATGATAATGCTATTTAACCACATCATTTAAAATTGAAAAGGGCCAAAAATAATATTGGTGATTTACCGAATGTTCTTTTCTTAACCATTTATTTTTTAAAAAAAATTGGAATCAATTTTTGATATGGGGCAGAGGGAGTAATAGTAAAATAACAGAACTATAACAATTTAGAAAATAATGTAACTTTATGTGCAAACATAAAGAGAAATTAAGATAGATTAGTGTCAGAAACTTCATATATTTGATACTAATAATACCATAACGGGTAATTTCAAATATTATAAAAGTAGTTATAATTGAAACTAATCTTGTTATAAACATCATATATTGAATAACAAGGAAAATTAGTGTTACAACTATATAGTATTAATTAAACATGCAGCTATTACATGATTGTCTTTTTCAACTAATCATATTCTTGGTGACTTGGTCTCATGCATGCAAAGCACTACAGCTAAGGTGAAATGAGAAGGGACTTTCTTCATTTATTTATTTTTCAATTGGATTTCTGGTTAAACAACAACATACTCAGTTTATTCTCACATAGTGGAGTCTGAAGAGGGTAAAATGTACGTTGTCCATACCACTATCTTCAAAGAAGTAGAGAGGCTATATCCGATAGACCCCCGGCTCAGAATACAAGATAGTAGACACAGTCATAATAAAATATAAAACGAGATGAAATAATAAAAATAAAATACCCACAAGGCAATGCTCTACACTATCACACCGATAGCACACACCTCACCCCCAACCCTCCTACGGCTACTAGCATGGCTGCACCACAGCACTACTATCTACTAGCTACGCCTCACACACCCACACTAACCCTTTAACCAAATTTGCGTCATCCACAATTTCTTATCTAAGGTCATGTCCTCGATCAGTAAGTTGTAACTGATCCAAACCATTGTAATCACTTCCGTCCAGTATTTCTCCGTCCTACCTCTACCCCACCTGAAACCATCCAAAGCTAACTTGTGTCTCTCCTCATCACATGCCCAAACCATCTCAACTTCACTTCTCGCAACTTGTTCACCATTGAAGCCACACACATCTTCTCCGGAATAGTCTCATTCCTAACCCTGTCTCCTCTAATAAGTCCACAAAACCAATGCAATATCCTCATTTTTGCCATCTTCAACTGCTGGATTTAGCTAGAGAAGTCCTACGTTGAGAGATAAAGTGTTATCTAACAAGGCGACCCTATACTAGGGGACTCAAATTTGACACCTATGATTAAGAATGTATGAATACTTGAGGTATTTTTACAGAAAAATATTTGTTACCATAAGGGATGTTTTCTTCCTTTTCACCATGCATGTGATGCACTAATAATTGGATCATTCATTTTTGCCCCTATTTTTGTGTTGATATTTAATTTTTAATTTTTTGCTTGTCGTAAATTTATATTTTCACATCATATATAATATTCTATAAGGTATGCTTCATGTCCTTAAAGAATTTATTCCTCGGAGCATAAGTTTCATTTCCAGAGGCAAAAAACTAAAGATCTAAACTTATTTGAAGGACAAACCTTGAAATGAAATGCTTAATTATAAAGAGGGACTAGCTATAAAATATCGAAAAACCCTCATTGGTATTACGGTGAATAGTAAAAGTATTACTCTACATAATAACAATAACATATAATTATTTGAATAGAAAAAGAAAATTCCAAAATCGTTATTTTTGCACCCAAAAAAGGTATAAAATTTTAGAGGCAGGTAGAAAAATGGTCTGACTATTTGAAGAACAATGAGTTAGAAAGCTCTTTAATTCCTGGCATTGTCTTCAAAAAATCATGCACATTGATATAAGAATATTTGACAAAATTTTTTTGTAAGATTTATAATACTTTTTGTCGGTTAATTATCATGCGTGATGTAATTAAACACTTTGTTTGTCAATGTGGGCAGTGGCGGAGCCAACATCTTAATTAAGGGGATTTAAAATAAAAAAATGTGAACAAAAGAATTAGTCAAAGAGGGTTTAAAATCTGTTGTATATACATAAAAAATAATTTTAAGCTTGTATAAATAGTATAATTTTTCACCGAATGAGGTTCGGATGAACCCCTCACTATTAGCTAGCTCCATTCGCCACCGGGATCGTTGAGGACCCATGAAGACGGCTCTACTTCACTGAAAAGATGCGGTACTCATTAGAGAGTGTCTGGTGACCAACGATTCCGAATGTTTCCTTAACAACCGCCGCCGCTGACAGCACTCTATCCGGAGTGGTTGAGATTTTTCTATGCTTAATCAGAGATCCCGACTCTTAAGTTCGAGTCTCTGAAAATGAAAAAGATTTTGTTGAAGAGCGATTGCTTTCAAAAATGAATCATGTAAGACGCTAATTAATCAAATTTAACTAAATTTCAATATGAATATCGAAATGAATAACATACAAGAAAATAAAGTTACTTTGATTTTATTAATTTTCTTTAGGATAACAAAGAATCTTTTTTGAAGGCCCATTAATGTCTGCCACAATACGTAGAATGACCTATTATTAGTCTTGAATAAAAGCACTTAACTTTTTTATTAGGTAAAATTATTTTATACATAACTTATAGTACAAGATTAGAATTTTAAAAATATTGATATTCTTTTTTCAAGTAACTTTAGTTCCATTTTCAACTTTACATCAAGTTTGAAAACGTGATGTTTATAATATATGAAATTTGCAATTGGCAATCGAAAGATGTTGAGAGGAAGTTTTACATAAAACATAAATATCTCTTTGGTTTTTAAAATAATAATCTTCTCAGAAGAAAATCAAAGTAGAGGGAAATAAAAGTCAAAATGTCAAACATTTATTGTCGAGGAATATGGTGTGATGAATAAAATTTATTAGTTCTTAATTAAAATTTCGAGTTCGATCCTTAAAATGAAAATTTGTAGCAGAAACTGGACACTGAATGGAAAACAAAAAAAAAAGAGAATGAAATGTGGTCATAAGCCAAATTAATCGAACAAATTAAATATCGAAAAATTATAGAAAAAATTCAAAATATACCAATGTCTCTTTTTAGATTGCTATAAATTTAAATCTTTATTTTTAAAAATTGTACGCAAATTTATTTTCGAGCTAATAATATTAAACCATCGTTCAACATCTACAAAATTTAGACCATAATCTACTCCAAATTTTCTGCATAATATCAAGAGAGAAGCATGACACGTGCAAATTGTCTCTGACAAAAATACAGGGTACGTAAGATTGAGGACAAAAGATTTTTAAGGTTCGATCTTTTCCTAAATTTCATGCATATTAGAAGTTTTAATGCACTGAATTGTCCCAGCAAGAGACAAACATGAAAAGCAAAAGAAAAGATACAAAGTGTCATATTCATGATGAAGACTAATGAAGATTAATTTAGAAGACTTTTGCCTTGGAATCTTAATTAAGAAATTGTCATTACTCAAACAAACAAAGATTTACAAAATCTTAACCAAGCTTAGTTGTCAGCTTTAGCATGAAAAACGATAGTTAGTGTCTAAAGGTTGTGTCTTTTTTACGAGGCAAAAAGATATAGGTTGCTAATATTAATTATTCAATTTTTTTTACCTTCTATTTTTGTCTCTCTAAAAAAATTTTCATCTTTTTTTTTTTTTTTCGCACACCATTCTTAGGAAGATCAATAGTATTTTCACTTATTTATTAATGTAATTCAAATTTTCAATCTATCGATTGATGGTAAAGGTGCTCAACCATTTGAGTAAGCCTCACTTGTTCTCTGAGCTCACTAATACTTATTTTCGTTACATTTATGTTTGTCCATCTTAATTTGGAACACAACTAATTATCTTCATTTCATATCTAGGGGCGGAGCCACTTTTCATTCATGTGTTCATCCAAACTTCTTCGACGAAAAATTATACTATTTATATATAAATTAAAATTATTATTATTATTATTATATATATAGTAAATGTGTTGAACCTCATTGGGTTAGTTCTTATTTTATTTTTGAACCCTCCAATAAAAGTTTTGACTTTGCCACTGTCCATATCTACCACCCACACCCCTAAACTAATCATCCCCACCATCTCATCACTTCTCATAATACTTGTCTAGATTATACACGAATACTTTAAAATAATATTGCATTTGCTTAAAAAGAATGATCTACTTTTAGTCTATTTCAAAATGAATAATTTATTTTTTTTTGTAATAATTATTTAATTTTAACTTTTCATATAACATGTAACTTTAATCTGAAATCACAAGATTTAAAAGTCTTTCTTATTTTCTTGAATTTCGTGTCAAATCAAAACAGATTATTCTTTTTGAAACAAAGGCTATTTTTTTGCTGAACAAAAGATACTTCCGCCGTTTCAAAATAGTTGGCCCTTTTTGACTTGACACTCCCCCTAAGAAAACATCTATTATAAGTTTATTTTACCAAATTAGACTTATTAATTATGCTTTGAAAATATAAATTTGAGTAAATATACTTTGTTTAGTCATTTAATGTTGAGGGTAGTATTGAAAAAACATAACAAAATACTGTTGATTTCATCAAAAGGGACAACTAAATTGAAACAAATATTTTTAGAAAGAGGGTCAACTAAAACGAAACAGATGGAGTAATAAGTAAGAATTCACTAATTTTTTGAAAAGTATTTTTGTTCCTATCTCACACACCCTAAGGCTATTAATTTTCCAGCACAAAAAATAATAAAAGATAAATAATATAAATTTGAGGTAGTTACTTTTTCCTTCTTTTTTTTTTTTTTTTTTTGGTTAAAAACTTCCCTCTTTGCTTTGAGGAAGACATTATTAAATCTAAATAAGGAAAAAAATGATTTTTTTCCACTACAAATGAAATGACCTAGTGGAATTAAATCTTTAATGTAGGATCAAAAGTAACACATTATTCTTTTTTCTTTTTTCCCTTTTTTGCTTCATTTATTGCTTTTGATAGATTAAAAAAAGTAAGAATATGATACTAAAAATATACTACAAGAGGTCTATAATCCTACAAGTCCAAAATTTCAGGGATCAAGCATCACAATTTTGGACCACCACTAGATCATTTTTGGTTATTTTATTAGGAAATTGAACAAATAGACAACAAATTATAATATTGTGGGCCTATCGAGGACAGAAAAAAGTACTACGATAAATAGGACGAATTGTAACATTAGTTTTGATTTTACCTTCATATTACGTGGTGATTTTAAAATTATGATTTTAAATTTTTTGACTTTTAATAGTTTAGTAATAAGAAAGTAATCAAAAATATTTCTAACATAAAAATAAAGTAATAAAATTTGTGCACAAGGCAAAAAAGTTTGCGACATACACGATATAAGGCATAACTTAAGTCGATAGAGACATATAAGTCTACATATATATGTTTTAAGAGAAGCATAATGAAATTAAAAATTCTGTAAATTTACGCCATACATATTAAAAAATATACAACTTAATCTACTCTTTTACCATGCAAAGTTAAGTTATAATTAAGGATATTATGATCCATTAATTTTATTTTATTTTTTTAGAAAAAGAGATAATGGATGCAAGAAGTTTCCAATATTGATATAATGCCTAACTAAATCTAATTCATGGTGCAAATTTCTACGTTGGTAGGGGGGTGATGCCGTAGTATAAAATATATGTGCAGTATTTTAGTGTAAAGCGTAAATTTATATTCAAATTTTGTTAAAATTATAACAAGTAATATACATAAATTCATAATTTTAAAAATATAATAACTTAATATTGTAAAATAAAAAGAGTATAATAACTTAATATTGTAAAATAATACGAGCAGTGGAAAGAGTATAAAAAAAAAAGTGTAATAAAAGTAAAACACTTTTTTTTCTAAATTCTTTTACTTCTTCTTTTTTATCGTGCTTGTTAAAGTAAAAGAAAAAATGATTATGATAAATTGAAAATATCACGATATAGGAGAAATTGGAAAATGGATGATATAATCTAAAGAAGAATCCAAAAAGGGAAAAACTTGTCGCATCACAGGGACAAGCCGACAAAGTGGGACCCAAAGTCACGTGACTTGCAACATGTCGCGATGCCACGTAAGCAGACAGGGAGCGCGGCTGACCGGGAGGCTTTGTGTCTGGTTGGGACCAACATTACATTTGTGACTATGTTTTTATGTTAGGAAAAAAAAAAATTAAATGTTTTGAATTTATGATTTTGGGTAATATTGTAAGCATTTGCGTAATTTAAAGATTTTTAAAATTTGTGGTTTTGGAATGGGGTGCTTTATGATGGAGAGGGGAGATAGCGAGGGCAAACGTAGAAAAAAATGGATCATTTTTAAATTGATAAATATTTTATAAAAGAGATACATGTGGTATTTTTAAACGAATTCTAATCAGAAGAAGAGACGAAAATGAAAAAATTGAGGGTGTTAGGTTGGGTGGAGAGTGGAGGTTCGAATGGTGTGATCAGTATGATTTTTACTTTAGGTCACGAGATTTGTTGACGAGCTCTAAGTGATGGTGGAGGATGTGATAGTCAAGAGGTGAGTGGTCGCGGCAAGGGCGGAGCTTCCCTTGGGCTAGGGGGTTCATCCGAGTTCTCTTCGACAGAATTTATACTATATATATATATATATATAGTTTAAATTATTTTTTAATTTTATATAGGAGATGTTGAACTCTCTCCGGTTAGTTTCTATATGTTCACTTATGAATCCTCTTGATAAAAAATCAGACTCCACCATTGATGGTCGAGAGTGTTAGGTGGGTTGAGATTAATAAGATATATATTTATTTTTTTGAAAAATATATTTATTAAAAATGAAAAAAATAACTTTCATAACGCCAAGTCATTTTGTTCAATTGCTTATGCATTTTGTTCTCCTTTTTTTCTTAGCAAAGGCAAAGGCCTAATAGAAATTTAGAACTTATGATTTCAAAATTTATTATCAAATACCTAATTCGTCTTAGTTAATGCGTCAATTAAATGTTTATACATATTAACTAATTTTAAATTTAAATATAGAGTTTAAGTAAAAATTATTAAATTCGTCAAAATTCGTAAGTAATACTTTACTTTGATCTCTCGACAAAAGTAATACTCATAACACACTTCAAATAATATGCTTGGGTAGATGTAAGTTGTAACATTGGCTTAATATGAATCCAATATTTTCCATACGAATACATTTATATATAAAAATTTATTAACATTATAACAAATATGTTGTTGGGCTATAATTTAAAATACAAAAGAGTTAAATACCAAAAATCGTAAACGTTAAACTCATAAAACTTAAATTTTAATGATAAACTCTTTGTATACTGCCAATTTGGTATACAACAAATTAAGTCATTCTTCTTTTAATTAATTACAAGTTTTCTTTTTTTCTTTTTCTGTTTCACCTTTAATGGAAAGAAGAATTATTCTTCAAATAGCAGCCCAACATGCACCAAAAGCTGGTTAAAGGAATAATAACATTCTTTTGCAACATCAATTTCACCACTTTTTTTTTAAAAAAAAATTAATGTTCGATATATTAATTGAAACTTGACTAATTTAGATTTTCATTACGTAAAACTTATTTGAAAAAATTCTGACTCAACCACGAATCATCATTAGATTATTGCAAATATATATATAGGCATTAAAACTAAAAGAAACAATTAACAGTGTATTATCTAGTTTAGACAAAATTATATCGTGCACTTTTTTATTTTCGTTCTTTTTGAACCAATAAAAATAAAAGACGGATTTCCTTTTCTTCTTTTTCTTTTTTTCTCTCTTTTTATTATATTTTTTCGTTTCAATTTCTTTGGTCTACTTTTCATTTTAATTAACTTAAAAAGGAATGTCTTTTTTTTTTTTTAGCAACTCTTTAATTTCAATTTTTTTTCAAGATTAAATGACATGTTGATACATGATATGTCTTTATTTAAGATCACAAGATTCAAAAGTCTCATCTATTGGAAACTGAATAAAACTTCCAATTAGGTAAATAACAGCTTCCGGACCTAGTGAAATTGTTGAAACTTGAATAATTACTTTTTCAACCAATCGCTCAAAATTGATCCAACGTCTCCATACGTAAATCAAAAGTCCTACTAATCCAAAAAAAAAAAAAGATATTTTGAAGCTAAATCTTTTTTATTTTATCAAAAATTTATATTAAGGAAAAATATATCAATCAATTTAGAATGAAAGTTTTCTTTAAAAAAAAATAGAAAGTGTAGTTGAGAACAACAAAGGGACCCAAATGGAAGGAGGAGGATATTCCTCATAATTTGAGAGCTGAAATTTTAAGATACGAACCATCATTTTGTCTCCACGCCTTCTTCTCTTTTTCTTTTTTATTTTCTTAACTTTTAAAAATTATTGTATATATTAAAAATACTATACTTTAGTATTTATCTAATCTTTTCTTTTTGGCATTCACAAACTTTTGTTGTTCTTTGAGCAAACAGTAGGGAATGATTTTTAAATAAACATGAATATATATGGTGATCAGTGTTTACTACAAATTAATAAAAAATAAACTTCAATCACAAATATAAATATAAAAAAATTAAGGGGAAAGAACAAAAACGACATTTCAAATTAAATTATTTTTATGAAAATGGCCATGAAATTTAAATTTCACTTTCCTAACTTGTTCTATACTGTTTCTACATATCTTCTATATAGTTTCTATACATATCTGATACATATAAACATTCTATACGAAAATTATACAGTTTTGATACACAATTTATACTTTTTTTTCTTACACATTTTATGCAACAATTATATAATTTTTATACATATATATATTTAATAGAACTATACAATTTCAATACATATATCTTATATAGATACCTATTCTATAAAACAATTATATCATTTTTATATAATTATATTTAATTATTATTTCTAAACAATAAAAGAAACAGAATATTTTTTCAGTTAAAAAGTTTATAGTAAAATAAAAATTGATATATTTTTAAAAGGTTCGAATGACCCAAGTTGAAAACTGTATTAGTATTATATATGGAATGTATCAGTATTGTATACAGACTGTATTTGGACTATGTGGGCCAAAATGACCCAAATGAAGAAATGACTATAAAGCGGAAATAGTACACCCGACTGACCACTTTTTGAAATGATATCTAACTTGTTCTATTTGTTTTAAAAAGTGCTATAGAGTGTCCTTTCCAAAAAATTAAATACTTTTATTGATAAATCGTAGAGCCGTCAATATGGGTCAGGCCCGTTGGGCTGGCCCGGCTCAGTCCTTAAATTGATAAGGTTGGGCTACGATTTTTGCAGTCCATTTAAGAACAAGGCTTTTTAGACGGCCTGTATAAGCCCATTGGCCCGTGGGGCTTGAACAATATTGGTTGGGCTGGCCCGAGGGCTAAACAAAAAATGATTAAAAAATATAATAGAGTATTAAGAATAAAAAAAAGTCCAAACTCAAAGTTTATTTGGACCATAATAGATATTTAAATATTAAATATATTTATAAAATATATAAATAATTAAAATATAAAATACAAAATTTTTTAAGGAATTAAATATGTTTGATGAAGATGATGTGGCGATGTTGAACACGCTATAGGTGTCTTGTGAGTTTTTTTTAGGAGTTCATTATGGACTAAATATTGACATTTCTTTATGTTTTATTGTGATCAATTAAAATAAAATTAGGCTAATATTGTTATTTAGCTAGTTATATTATTACTCATTAACAGTTTCGTTTGTTTTTCAACATCTCTATTTGGTTTGAATTTGGTGTCAAAAGTTATTTAATTTCACAGATTATTAATTTTTTTCTTGTAAATTTGAGACTTGATTAACAAGTAGTAACTTGATGTAATATTAAAATTAAGATTATAAAAATAATATATTTTAAAAAGTGGGTTGGCCCGTGGAGGACTACAACCCACAGTGTGATGGGATGGACTTACTATTTTCTGGCTTGTCATGTTCATGGCTCAGCCCAACCTGGTCCGTCAAACTCCAAAGCCCGTGTGGGCTAGTTTGGATGGATTGGGCCGATCCATATTGACAACTCTAATAAATCATGTGGGTATGAGTTTATTTATTTTGTTGATTCTTTTCGTAATTCAAGGGTAGGAGGGTTTGATTTATCCGTAATTCGATGATTGTTAATAGCATATTTCTTGAAGTAAGAAGATGTGGATAACTTAGAATGATTTGAATTTGGTATGTATTTTCTCCGTGCAATGAGTATTTGAATTTTATGGATCTTCTTAATATATTTGATTATCAAGAAGAGTGAATTTTGATCTCTAGTTGATATTTCATGAGTTTGTGAAATTTCTGAGATATTTCTTCTTTGAAGTAAGTATCGTTTATATAGGCATAATTTACGGTTCATGTAGAGTAGCTCCCAAGCTAGGCTTAGGATAAAATAGCATCCAAAAATTCTAAATAAATTAAATTCTTTTTTTTGAGTTTACAAAATTTTGATGTCTACTAATGCCCCTACTTCAAGGCTTGTCGGAATGTAGACTTGATGAAACTTAAAGACGAGTCTTAACGTACCCATAGAGCCTCCATCTTTACGAGCATGCAGCTATAGATATGCTGATCTGATTTATAAGTGAAGGGATGAAGGGCAAATTTGGTCCCACTGGGTGTGCCAATTTGTTTACTATAAATTTTTAATTTATGAAAAATAAACTTTAACCACAAATAAAAATATGAAGAAAACTAGAACATTTTAATTAATAAACAATGTAGGTAAGTCTGTTTGTTTTCTTGATTCTTCTCTCTTAACTTTTTTCATAATTCGAGGGGCGATATTTGCATATTTCTCAAATGTATAGGAAGATTTGAATTTGATCTCCATGGAAGGAGCGCTTGATTTCTCGATAATTCGAGGGATAATAGTAGCATATTTCTCGAAGTTGGAAGATTTGGATAACTTAGGACGATTTGGATTTGGTATGCATTTTATCCGTGAAAAGAGTACTTGAAGTTTGTGGATCTTCTTGATGTATTTGATTATAAAAAAGAGAAGATTTTAATCTTTATTTGATATTCCATGAGTTTGTGAAATTTCTGAGATATTTCTTCACTGGATTAAGCCACCTTTTTATAAGCATAATTTAAGATTCACCTAGAGTAGCTTCTCTAAGCTAGGCTTAGGGTCAAATATCCTTCAAGAACTCTAACAAAAATTTGATTCGTTTTTAGAGTGTACAAAATTTTGATGTTTACAATCACGTTCAAAATTGAACATTTAAAGCGTGAACAATTTTAATATGCAAGTCTGACATTGTGAATGAAGATTGGAATGCCCTAATATTATGTAAGAACTAGAGTTTGAATCTTAACACATTTCAAAAGTTAGCTCAAGAAGTGATAATCATCCAAGTCATATAGATCTTTCATTTTACAATAAATTGATGTGGGACTTCTTCAACACCTTTGTTGCCCCTTCATGTCCAGGACCGGACATCTGAAGTGAGACAATTTTACTATGGAGCCCTACCATCATGAACGAAAATTGAGATATACCCTATTTTGATTATGTAAAGAAGTTGATCTTGAGTGTAATTTAATCTCAAAAGCCAGCTTAAGAGTTGATTGTTCAATCATATATAAAGCGATCATCCCATAATAGACCTCGTGACTTCTTCAACAAATACCTTTTGAATTTTGAGAGTCAACCGAATTTTTTCTTACCACGATCTTTTTCATATGCTTTTTAAATATTTTAAAATATAAATTATTTATGACTTATTATACTTTTTATATAATTTTTAAATATATAAATTTTTATTTCAAAAAACTTAAAGATTTCATATCCATTTCACGATCAAGATTAAAAGATTTTGACTCTAACCTAATCAGCTAAATCCAAAAATCATTGAACTTTATATGAACATGCTAAACATAAATCATGCTACAATAATTAAACCACATGAAACTTAATGTAAAGAAAATGCTAATTCAAAAATCAAATCAAATATTTACCAATAACAAAATGATAAAAGGCAGTAACAGAGATGTATAGAACAAATATATTTATGTTACATTCGAAGTTCATTGTCACAAAAGAGTAATGGTACGATAGTATCGACCTGCATTGATTAAAAAATTCTGAATACGATCACTGATTACGAATAACAAACAAGTAAATTGCAAAAAGTGACATGATAATGACCTGGGCTTTGGGCCTTCATTCTTATTCCAATTGGGCCTTCAAAAATATGACCTGGGCTTGGGCTTGGGCTTTTCAATACAATGATTTGCTTCCAACTGATGGGCTATAGAACCTTGTGCTATATTTCTTTTGAGGCTTACCACAAACACATTGGCATTCAAAACCCAAAATGTTACCAAAACAAGAAAACAATCCACTCGACCCACGTGGGAGCCTCCTTGAGTGGCGACCGGTCGAGTGGTAGCTGCTCGAGGCGTGCCCACGGTCGTAAACTGGTGGCAGCTCTGTCCGCCACCTCTCGAGTTTGGACTTGAGCCCCTCAACGCTCTCGTCCAAACTCCAACCATCCAATACCGAGCTTTTTTGATCATCCAATGAATATTTCTTTTCAGCGACAGCCGCCGCGACCTCAGATGCCGAAGGCCCAATTTCGGAATCAGTCCAATGATGAGGATTTCCCTTAATTGGGCCTCCAAATACAAACTTCGCATTTTGGCCTTGCCCTTTTGGTGTTGGGCCTCCAAACTCATATCCACTATAGTTTGTAGTGGGCTTTCCCATAACTGTTATGGGCTCATCAGCTTGTCTATCACCAACTTTGGGCTTTGTGAGAGATTTTTCATCAACTACTTTAGTTGTGGGCTTCTTTTCATTTGTGGGCTTTAAAGCAATAAGTTTGAGTTTGGGCTTATCATCTTCTTTGGGCCCATTATTATACATAGATGATGAATCTTTGCTCAAAACTGAATCACTGAGAACTGAGCCTGATTTTCCTTTTTTACCCTTGGGGTTTGATTTATCTTTTAATTCATCACCACTAACAACAGAACTTGCTTTACCTTTCTTTTTCACCAACATTTGTGGTGGAGGTTCCAAAGAAATACTAAGAATTGAACTTTCATTGTCATAATTATGTGCCTTCTTATTCCTTTTTGAAGGTAATCTTGTAACTTTTGAAATATTAGCCTTTGGTACATCATCATCGAACTTGACACGTTCGCTACGTTCGCTCTTTGTACGTAGCAATATAGGTTTTATTTTAGTAGTCACGATGTTATTGGTATTGCTGATATTTTTGTTGGTGGTGGTGGTAGTGGTCGTGGTCGTGATGGTTTTTTGGTTTTGGAGGTAAGGGAGATGATCTTCTTCCATTAAATCGCGATATCCAACCGCTGACTTGTTTAATTCAGTGTACAATGGCATACTTCTCATGGTACTATCTAGTAATGCAACACCAATGTTCAATATCCCTTGAGGTCTCCCAGATGGACGACGTACCTAATATCGAAAAATACATCAAAGTTTTAAATGTATAAATACATAAATTTCCATGAAAGAAAATATTTCGAATATCATTTAATTAGGTTATGATTAATTAAATCCATCACAACATTCACCAATTAATCAATGAAATCTTTGAAAACTCAACCAGACAACATATTCTAAGCAAATTTGTGAAAATCTTTCATTTGTCTAGGAGGATGGTGAAGTTATCTATTGGTACATGAAAGTAAACATGATTATATATAAAACTTATGAACAATTATATAAAACCTAATATATCGAAACAAAAAGAAAAAAGTTTGTTGAGATCGACCACATTTTGGAAAAAGAGAAACAAATACATTTTTTTTTTTTTTTATAAAAATGTGTTTATAGGACGCGGAGGTAGAGGGGTGCAAGGGGTTCAAAAGATGGCCGAAAAGCACTATTTTACATGTACGCGTGCATGCATGCATGCATACAACAACATACACAGTATATTTCCACAAAATGATACGCATGCATGCATGCATGCATGTTAAACAGATAAATTCCTATTTCACAAAGGGAGATTAAAACAAAAAAGCAAAAGAAAGGAAAATAAAACGAACAAATTATACCTGAAGCGCAACAAAACGCATGCCAAGGTTATGAGGATGTTGTTTATGGTGTTGACGACCCGGAGGAGGGATAAGATTTCCGACGAGGACGCGAACGGAACCTACGAGAGAATCCTTAAACCAATGGCCACAATGTATCTCTATTTGTACGGCCGAGGTATCTTGTCGCAGAAACTCCTCATCTACGCGAAAAACAAATTTGTCATTCCACGTAGGGTTGTTACCGCCTTCAGAATCTACAGCTGTGGTTAGCTTCCGTGTAGGGTGGACCCACACGGTCGCGTAGGTTTTCATTTTCTTGGATATAGGTTGCAAGTCCTGCGCGGATATGACATTTATTTCCAAGAGTTGGAACGGTTTCAAGACTCCCATTTTGAATATTCACGATGGGATGACAAGGAGGCCTTGCTCGTCGTTCCTGTGAAAGGAACGGCGAGGGAAATTTAGGGAGGAAGGAGGAGGACGAGGATGAGGATGAGGACGAGGTGGTGGTGATGTCTCGTAGAGAGAACATTAAGGAATTGTCATAAAGGAAAAATGTATCTGTTTGAAAATAATGTGTGTGTTTTTAGCCGTATAAGGTTCTTCAACCCTTTTTATCATAAAAGTTTTTAAGTTTTTTGTTTTCTTGATGAATGTAAATCGGGGTTTGCTCGTATCTGACTAAGCATATTTAATTTTCAATTAATTAAAATGTGCGATCGTCCGTTTGTTTACCGTCGATCACATGTGAAAATCACTCAAATCTAACTGATTTATTGCCTAGCTAAATTATAATATAATCATCTATATATGATTATGCTAGTTGGTATTTGTAAGGATAATATAGTTGTACACATAATTGATTTGGATAAGTTTTATAAATTCGATATAAGGTATTTTTTGGGTTTCTATCTCATTTAATATTAAGTATCTGCCTTGCATCCCTACTAATTTGAATTCCAAGAAGTTGGCTCATTTTGTGGGATAAAACTTTCTTAAAAAAAATAATTCTATTGTCAAGGTTCTAACTTAGAACCCCACTCTAATTAAGAATAGAGGAGTATATCACTCTCTACAACTTTTGATGATAATACGATCTAGGTTTGTCCAACTCGACCATTTTAATGTCATATAAGTCTGATCAATGGTTAAAGAAATTTAAAATGTTAGAACTTCATCAAGTTTAATTGTTTAGTTGACAAATCAAGCTGACAAACGAAACCAAATTCCAAGTACAAGAATCTCATGGTCATTTCCTCAAGGGGTCGTTTGGTAGATTGTATAAGAATAATGCAAATATGGTGTTTTAGTAATGATTGCATTCGTGGTGCTTATATTTTTCTTATGCAGTGTTTAGTTTGATGTATTGAAAAAAAACCATCAATTACATATTTTAATTTTTTTCTTACAAATATACCATCCATATATATGTTGAAAAAGATGCAGAAATTTTTGAAGGATAATAGTGTCTTTAATCATGCTAATGCATGCATTACTAATGCCATGAATTTTCAGGTATTAGTAATATACACCCTAAAACACAATAGTGTATAATTGCATTAGTTATACATAAGCTAAAAAAATGTACCAAACAAGGTACTAAGGGGTCGTTTGAGACAAAGAGAAGTTATCCATGGATTAGCAATGATGGGATTATTTTTTAACAAGTATTTGATTCATTGTATTAAAAACTTGATATATCATGTATTGTGTTTGGATTTAAAACTTTACAAAATCTTCTTTACAATTATACCGTTAAATCTTTATGGGATTTTCTACTTCATTTAACTAGTCAAATTACTCACCCTTTGCGTGATCTTATAGAAAAACTAAAATATAAATAATAATTCTCACTCCGTTTAGTTGATCATTTATTTATTTTAAAAAAAATTAAGTCTATTTGATCAAGAAAAATTTAAAACAACAAATAATTGTCATATTATATACAAAAATATTTTTTTTGAAAAATCTAATCTCACTATGTAAGAACATTACGAATTGTTGATAATATATTTTTAAATTTTCAAATTATATATTTATTTGACAATAATCTTTTTTATTTAAATTAATCCGTCTGCAAACTGAACAATTAGAATAGTATAAATGTAATTCACATTCGAAGCTATCAACCAACATAAGGAAGAAAAAGATATTTAAGCACGAGAGGTTGGCAAATTAAATGTAACATAACAACCAAATTTGTAGTGATTAGATTTAAAACGGAAATAGTTAAAAGAAAAATTTAATTAAAAAAATTGAATGGTTGTTAAGTCATTTAATTTTTTTTATTCATGTATTATTAAGTCATGGATAAATAATTCCATAATTTCTTAGATATAAGATAATATACTCTATGATGTATTAGCTATTCATATATTAGGTAAAATTAAATTTAAATTAGACAACCAAATATTGTACTAATTAAACTAAATTTTAATTTATAAATTATTTTATTTAATATAATCTACCAATAAATTATTTTTTTCAATACACTCTATCAAACGAACCAAAAAAAGTAAAGAGTTCACAAGTATAATGTTGAAAAGAATTCACAAGCATAACGTTGAAACCATATGTTGTGCTTTGGAGTATTTCCTCCCTTTATTTTATTTTTTCAAAAGTCAAAGTACAAATATGGTAGCAACAACTGCACGTGAACACTTTAATTGCAAAACTATATTGTAAATTTTTTATTCGTACTCCCTACCATTTTTTACTTGTTTAGTATTATCCACGCACTCTAGACAGTGCTCTTACTTCTCATTTTATATATTATAATTTGATCGAATACAAAATTTAAGAAATAAATAAAAATTTTAATAATTTTTATTAAATTACTATTTATTAAAATATATATATTACTATATTTTTAATTAAGCAAATTAATAAAAATAAAAGTAAAATTATATCTTTAAATAATTATCAAATAAAAAAATATAATATTTTTTTGAACGAATAAAACAGAAAATAACAATATATAGAATGAAACAGTAATAAATATAATAATGAATCTATTATATCAACCTTAAAAGAATATGATTACCTAACTATATTTGAAAATAACTATAATTAGTTATAAAAATAAACTAAAAATTTATTTTTTAAAATTAGACAAATAAAAAATAAACAGATGACAATATTTTTACTAGAACTAGATAAGCATGCCTGTGCTATGCACGGGCCCAATATTTTAAATTCAAATATAGATGTTTAATTTTAGTTGCATCCATTATTTGAACACTAAATTGACGTACATACCTCATAATAATCATAATATACAAATATAAAATAAAAATTTTATCCTTTACAAAATAGCAAACATAAAAAAGGTCATATTGAAATAAGAATGACACTATAACCACAAGGGTTGGTGTGGTGGTTCAGCACCCCACCCCTTAAGTAAGAGGTTGGGGGTTCGATTGCCACCTCTGGCGAATAGAGCAAATTCTGTGGCCAGTTCCCTACCACTCAGTGCGCTGACCAAAGAAACGGAGGATTAGTCTCACGGCTGCCGGCTGTGGAGATACCTTGGGAAACCAAAAAAAAGAAATAAGAATAACACTACATAAGTAAAAGAAAACAAAGTTAATTCAATGTTCTGAAACAACCAATTCAAGAGCGGGAATGGAAATCATTTTTTGGCCAATGCTAGATCAAATTTAAAACTTAAATTGAAAGCTTGTACCTCGATTATCAACAATTAGGACAACTGATTCTGTAGATTATTTCTCGAAAATCTTTTTTTCATCTTTTTCTATCTAATGTGATTGTTGTTTTGACAAAAAATTCACATCTATTGCACTTTAAAATATATTATCATCTCTAAATAAAGAACGTACAACGAAAAAATTGATGATGTAACATAATATTAGTTTTTAAGATATATATAGCTACTTAGAAATATTTAATAAACATTTGCGTTTATATAATAAAAGTATAAAATCTGTAACAAAATAGTAATCAATAGAATAAAGGTTGAGAGATTTCATAATGCAGTCCACCATAAAATATTAATCAATGAAATAAAGATTGAGAGATTTTATAATACAAAATTCGTAACAAAATCCTCATCAATAGAATAAAGATTTGACAGATCTTATTTTCAAATCACTTGTCATAGAAGAAGTGTATATCGTGTCCATACAAGTGTCATGGATATTCAATCTACATAGGATTAGATAATATTATTGAAGAATAAAGTGACCTGATGAATAATATAAATACAGATAATCCTTATTAATATGAACTTCAAGATATATAACTCAAACACCATTTTAGCAGACAGAGATGAATAAATAGATAATATGATGCAGCTATCACTATTAATCTAAAAAAACAACTAACTATCATACACCTCTTTCTCTTCTAATTGGCAGGCCATGTAAATCTTTTTTGAATAATATACTTATTTAACTCATTAAACTTATTTACTCAACATTATATTCTTATTCTTTTCTTTAGAAAAATACAATAATTTATTAAGAGGGAATCATGCTTAGAAATCTTTACCATTACTTAAACTTTTTATTTTTCTAAAGTTATTTTCTTGAATTGTTATTCATGTTTTTGGAATCACTTATAAATGTCACTTTTATTTTTGCTAAGATAATAATATTACTCAGTTATCAATATTTACTCAAAAAATCACTAAATACCTTAAGGGGTCGTTTGGTAGAGTGTATAAGATAATACTGAATAGGTTGTATTAGTAATGCTGAGATTAGTAGTGCAGGGATTAGCAATACAAGGATTAGTAATGCTGAGATTATTTTTTATGCAGTGTTTGGTTTGATGAATTGAAAACAATATGTATTGTTATATTTTAAAAAGAATATTGTATGTTTACAAAAATACCCTTTGACATATTATAACTTTGTCTATTCTTTGCAATTTTTTTTTTTTAAATAAAAAAAAGTAAAAATATAACTAATTATTTACTTTGGAATTTTAAGATTCAATTATTCACTTATATATATATTTTTTGTTATCTTTTCTTTATTTGTTCATCATTTTTTTGTTGTTTCTACTTTGTGATGTTCTTACGTTGGAAGAAGATACGTGTAACTTTTGAACGAGACAATAGAATTATTATTGATATAAATTTGTGTTCCGTAGAGTACATGTTAAAGCTAAGTAGAAAAAAAATATTTTTATTTATGATTACAAAATTAAAGTTTGTATGCAATCATGCAATTTATTTTTGGATTGTGACCAATAATTATTTTTTAAGTTAATGGAGTAGTTTTTTTATGACTAAAATTATTTGGAGGGATATTATTATCTTGATAAATTGAAAAGAAATAACTCACATTGAATAAATTGAAAAGATTTAGAAAACAAATTACAGAAATTTGAGGGCATTTTTGTCTTGACACATATTTATCTATGGATTACTAATCCCACCAAGTTGGGTGTATTAGTTATACAACCTATAATACCATGTAGGGTGTATAACTAATCCATGTATTAGTTATACATAGCTTCAAAATTGCTACCAAACAATGTACTAAGTTATCCCATTATTTAATCCATGGATTATGAAAATAATCCATCCTACCAAACGGGTCCTAAAAGTCAAGTCTCTTCCTCTTCTAATTGGCATGAGTAAACCATCATTTTTTAACAAAGTATAAACATATTAACTTAGCAAACTCATTTAACCAAAATTATAATCTTAGTTTTGTTTAAAAGGTACATTAATTTATTAAGAAGAATTCTTATTCCTAGGTATTTATATTTTTTTAGAGTTATTTTTCTAGATAATCATTCAGGTTTTTATATATAATTGCCTAAAAAATAATTGTTTTCTAAAAAAAATAATATCACTAAATTAAATAAGAATAAAATTTATAAATATTTAAATGATAGTCCATACATTCAATTTATTTGTCTTACTTTTCGTTTAAATCTGTTTTAAAAAATTGCCTCTTTTTTTGTCATACATTTAATTGCATAAAGTAACTATTACTATGTTATAGAAAGATAGAAAGAAAATTATATTTATTATTATATAGAAGAGTGAAGAGTGAGACGATCAAGGGTATATTTGTTATTTCAAAAAAAGTTCTATCTTTCTTATTTACACTACTAAAGAAAAGAGAAAAGCTGACCACAAAAACCAACCACATGTGATCGATTTTCCTCAATTTTCGATGGGACGACCAAGGATAAATTTGTCATTTCAAAAAAAAAAAGTTCTATCTTTCTTATTTATGTTTTAAACTTCAAAGTTTGGCCATAAATTTTTAATGACAAAAAAAGTCAAGCTAGTTTTTTTAAATGTCAATCACATCCCAATTAATATAATATCTCATTATTTAAAAAAGAAAGAGAAAAAAAAAGATATAATATCTCACATGGATCCACATAAAATAAAATTAGTTGTTATTTGCATATTTAGTTACTCTACAAAATAATTATTGAAATAAAATAATAATAAAATTTATAAATATTTAAATAATAATCCATATATTTAATTTATTTGTCTTACTTTTCGTTTAAATCTGTTTCAAAAAATTGCCTCTTTTTTTGGGCCATACATTTAGTTGCATAAAGTAACTATTACTATATTATAGTAAGATAGTAAGAAAATTATATTTATTATTATATAGAAGAGTGAATAGTAAGACGATCAAGGGTATATTTGTCATTTCAAAAAAAAGTTCTATCTTTCTTATTTACACTACTAAAAAAAAGAGAAAAATCGACCACAAATATCAACCACATGTGATAGTTTTTTCATAATTTTTCACCACAAAACCAATCAAAGTGCGTGATCAATTTTTAAGTAGTAACTTTTTAAAAACCGACCACGTGTGATCGTTTTTTTTTTTAAATATATATATTTTTAAAATTTATTATTATTTTATTAAAATAGGAAAAAATAATTTTAAAAATAAAAAAATTTAAAATATACCGACCACAAGTGGTCTTTTTTTTTTAATTTATTAATTGATTTTAATAAAACCGACCACAAGTGATCGGTTTAAATTTAAAATTAATTAATTAGTTTTATTAAAATCGATCACAAGTGGTCAGTTTTTTTTTTTAAATTAATAAATTAATTTTAAAGAAAACCAACCACTGGGACGACCAAGGGTATATTTGTCATTTCAAAAAAATTTCTATCTTTCTTATTTACACTACTAAAAAAAAGAGAAAAACTGACAACAAAACTGACTAAAATGCGTGATCGATTTTTAAGTGGTAACTTTTTAAAAATCGATCACATGTGGTCCGATTTTATATATATATATATATTTAAAAGTCATTATTATTTTATTAAAATAGAAAAAAATAATTTTAAAAATAAAAAATTCAAAATATACCGACCACAAGTGATCATTTTTTTAAAAAAATTAATTAATTAATTTTAAATTAAAATCGACCACATACAAAGCAGCAAATGAAACAATACAATACAACAACAACAAACCAAATCTATTCCCACTCAACATACAAAATGCCACTACAATAGGTACAAAATGTTCAACAATAGTGTAAAAGTGTAACGACTACAACAATACATACAAAAGTGTAAAAACTAAAACAAAATGTCCAAATCCAAAATAAAACACATACAAAAGTCAAAAAACTAAAACTCATCTTCTTCGTCATCATCATCATCATCGTCATCGTCATCATCTTCCGCATACTCATCTGAGCTAATATCATCCAGTGGGCCTAGACCTTTTGCAGTCCGAACTGTATCACCAGGATATGGAGGAGTAACCCCCTACAGACTGAATGAAAGAGCTGAACTGCTGCTGCAGCATCCTGACTTATGCTGCTTTTTCATCCTCCCTCTTCTGCACCCCCTCTCTCTGCAGCAAACTCTTCAATGAGTTTAGAAATCGTATTTGTAATGTTTCAACGGTTTCTCTATCAACTAAAGAGTTATAGTATGTAGGGCCGGACAAAAACCTAACATTCTAGTCAAATTTTTTTCTGTGGTATCCATAGTAACGGCCTCTAACTGCAGGACTCACAATTTTTTCCCATAACCCTTCTCTACATGTTGGGGTAGTGGATCACCCTAACTTTCAGGAGGCTGAGTACTACGATACTCACTAACGAGCTGCATATATTTGTCCTATATTCAAAGTAAAGTTAAAATTAAAAGTAAAAAATTATTAAAGTACTTATACTTGAATAATATCAACTTTGAAAAAAAGATTCATAAATAAAAAAATTAATTCTTACATAGACAGCTTTTGCACGAAGTTCAACCCAGACATATTGCAACAAATTAATAAATTCTGATAAGTGATATAATAACCAAGGCTAAACATTCCATATCTATCTTATGATGGATATGCAAAACAAATAATGCTACATGAGACGAAATAGAAGTATCATCTGTCCGGCTTCTTGTTTTGCTGTCTTTTCATCCAAATAAATAGACTATATATGAAGGAACACAAAAACTTTTATAAATTCTACCATCAGAGAAATGGATAATTTTACAATAAGAGCAGAATTCATTAAACTTATTTAGTCAATATTATATTCTTATTCTTTTCTTTAGAAAAATATATTAATTTATTAAGAGGGAATCATGCTTAGAAATCTTTTGCCATTACTTAAACTTTTTATTTTTCTAAAGTTATTTTCTTGAATTGTTATTCATGTTTTTGGAATCACTTATAAAAGTCACTTTTATTTTTGCTAAGATAATAATATTATTCAGTTATCAATATTTACTCAAAAAATCACTAAATACCTTAACAATCTCTTTCTTTTTTAATTGGCATGAGTAAACCATCATTTTTAACAAATAATAAACATATTAACTTAGCAAACTCATTTAACCAAAATTATAATCTTAGTTTTGTTTAAAAGGTACATTAATTTATTAAGAAGAATTCTCATTCCTAGGTAATTATATTTTTTTAGAATTATTTTTCTAGATTATCATTCAGATTTTTATATATAATTGTCTAAAAAATAATTGTTTTCTAAAAAAATACTATCACTAAATTAAATAAGTTGTCTAGAGATTTTAATTTGCATGTAAAATAATATGGTAAATATGTATGACAAAGAATTTTCAAGCATAAAAATTAAATTAATGCATTTTTTAGAAAAAGTTAAATTTATAATTTTGGTTAAATGAGTTTGATGAATTAAATAATTTATTATTTTGAAACATGTGATTTTAATGACATTGCATGCCAATTAAGAGAGAAGAATACTTTTGAGATATTTAATATTTTTTTTTAGGAAATTTGAGGAAAATCCCCAAACTATAGGATAGCTAATTGGTAAATGCCATTAACATTGATCAAAATTACAATATTGCCCTTGACATAATTAAGCAAGATTTTTTTTTGAAATGACAAATATACCCTTGATCGTCCCACTCTTCATTCTTCTATATAATAATAAAATAAAATAAAAATAAAAAAATAATATAATTAATACTAAATAGAATAGAATAGAAATAGAAATAATAGTAGTAATAGTAATATTCTACTACTAAAAGACAAATTAGTAGTATTATCAAACTTTTACTTATACTCCCTCTGTCCGATTTTACCCATCCCAAATTGACTAAGTTGATGTCCCATTTTACTTGTCCCATTTTACTTATCAAGATAAGACAAACTTTTCTTTCCATGTGTTTACTCTTTGCATTAATTACATTTTCTTTAAATTAAAATGTAAACATCATTTAATAGGGGTACTTTGGTAAACTAGTGATACAAGTGCGACTATGAAGATTAACGTGTGTACAAGTGCAGCAAATTATCATCCTAGGAAGTTCAATGTTGAGACGTGAGATGGACCAAAGACACACCCAAAGCCGCCCATTTTCTTATTTACTACACTAGAGGGGTGGCCTTTGAAGGCTTTTCATTAAAGGGGTACTTTTGTCATTTTAGGTCTAAATTGTTATGTAATATAAATAGAACAAGATAGGTCTTTTGAGGCTTCGTTGATTATTGTTGTAAGTTTTGACATTTGAAACACCAAAGTCCTCTCTCTACTTGAGGCAAACCGAAACTTGTAACTAGGATAGCAATTCAAGGGTGAAATCTCTTGTAATTGTTTGTTTTTGAGAAACCTTGACGCTTGAGTGGTGGAATCCTCTCTTGTGTCATCGTAAGAGTTAGGTGATCGTGTGTGGAGGTGTTAGGGGTCTTAGAGTTTTATGTACTCTTTGGTTACTAGGATTTACACCACCTTTGTCTAACTATCTATCCTTTTGTTTGTTTTCATCTTGTAGTAGTTTGTATCTTCTGTTGTAAGCCGTGTGGTGTTGTCTTGTTATAACATTGTCGTTGTTCTTCGTTGTTCATTATATTGTGTTGTAACTTAGATTGGTTGGCTGATTTTGGTGTCACCAACACCTTGTTAGCTTGTGAAACTCGTATTCTTGTTCTTGGCCGAAACTAGCTCTCAAAGGGTCTTCGATTTGTGCCTTGTTGAGTGGAATATTTTGGTGTCATTTCGTGAGTTCCTAGTCTCTCTCGTATCATTTGGTATCAGAGCTAAGGCTGGTTGTATTCCTACACTACCAATCTTGGGCTCTCTAAGTCGAAAAAAAAAGGTGTTGAAAAGCTGAAAATTTCAAAAAGACGCAAATCTGTCCATTCTTGTTGTCTTGGCCGAAATTGTGTCTTGTTGTTGTTTTGGACGAGATTTGTGCCTAGTTTTCTTGTGATTTTTGTGTGTTTTGTGTGTTCTAGTGTTAGATCTTTGTTTCCTAACACTAGAAGAGGTGTCTAAGGTCGAAAATCTCACAAAAAGAGTTGTGTTCTTGAGTTTGGTGTTCTTAGCCGAGTGTTCTTGTTGTTGTTGTTGTGTTTGGCCGAGATTTGTGTCTAGATTTGAGTGTATTTTGTTGTCTTAGTTTGTTTCTAGTGTTGTTTCTCTTTCTCCTCAACACTTATTGAGTCTACCACCCAAGTTCTTGAGCAAGATTTCGGTTGTGTTATGGTGTTAAGTGGACGGTTTCTTGTTGTTGTTGTTGTTCATCTTGTGTTCTTGTGTTGTGTTGAAGAAATTGTTGTTTGATCTTGAAGAGAGAAAAGAAGTAAATGACTTTGTGTTTGTCTTGAAAACAATTACAAGACAACACCAAAGTAGTAAAAGAAAAAGAAACATTCAAAAAGCATACTTACCAAAAAGGAGTAACAACACTTTTCAAGAATAGACAAAAGAGGAAAGAGACAAGGCTACTCCAAAAGGATGTTTTGCCAAAAGAGTGCAAGTTGGTGAAAAGTTGGTAGAAGACTTTTTGACTCTTGAAAAGAGAGTCTAAAATCTTATCTACCTACACCATAGCCGAAATATCTTCCTCAAAGGTGTAGTATTGAACATCAAAGTCTTGGAACAAATTTTCTTTAACAGCAACGTGTGTTTTGTCTTGTTACCGTTTGTGTGGTGTTGTTGCTTGCGGTTCAAAGACTTGAACCTTTGTTGGTGTGTTGTGTGTGATATTGTGGACTGTTTTTGGTGCTATGGAACCCGAGACATCACACTCTCAATCCATGGGGGAACACAATGCTACTAGTATCATTTTGGCTCGCCTTGCATCTATGTCCCGAGACATTGCTAGGATGACCGCGGGTATTGAAAAACTAGAATCGAATGTGGTATCAATGAAGGGTGAAGTTTCAATAATGGGTGGGATATTGGAGAGAGTGGAAAGCCAAAGAAGCCGACCTTCGACCCCTCGACATATTTCACCAACTAGTACTCCCGAGGTCATACACCGAATGCTATATCCACCTATTGCGACAAATCAAACCAACTCTTACTCCCAAATCTGAGATCATGATAGACCAAGCCACCCTCCACTTCACCAAGTCCAACAAGAAGGACTTGGAACCCAAATACCACCACCAAACCCAAGCCCTCCCATCCAAAATCCACTTGACCAAAGACCTCACTATCCAAATCCAATCCCGCCGCTACAAGCTCCACTTAACCCAAATAGACCCGTCCATGTTGAGGGGTATGGTAGAGGATAACAAAATGCTGGTTATGGATCATATGATGATGTTTACATAAGAAGGGAGGAGATGAGGGGTAGGCAAGGTGATCCAAGGGAAGTTCACGGCCGAGAAGGAAGAGTTAGTCTTTGGAACCAACAAGGGAACCAAAACCATGATGTAGGTCTAAATACCATCAAGGTGGGGCTTCCAACATTCAAAGGTGAGAGTGATCCAAAAGAATTTCTAGCTTGGGAGTCCACTTGGGAGAGAATCTTCCAAGTTAATCACCTTACCGAGCAGAAAAAGAGTTGTTATGCGATTGCACATTTTGAGGGTTATGCTACTACGTGGTGGGAGTATATGAAGCGATTTGACAATGTTTTGATTGAGGGGCACCCCCTCCTTGGTTTAGGTTAAGGTACCTCATGAGACAAAGGTACTTAACCGAGAGTTATCATCAAGATCTCCTTGCTAAGTTGTATAACTTGAGGTAAGGGAACAAAAGCGTCGTGGCTTACTATGATGAATTCCAACAACTCATTTTGAAACTTGATCACCGAGGGGAGCAAGTAATCCATGACATCCTTCGATTCAAGGTGGGGTTAAATAGGGACATTGCCTCACAGTTGACACTTCATAAGTTTGACACCATTGACGCCATCTTTCAAGACGCTTTAGAAGTTGAGAAGGAATTACGGGAGAAACTGAGTGTCAAGCTCAAAGGGCAATCTCCCTCGAGTTGGCACAAGGACAAAAATGACCCATCCAATGTGGATAAAACCGGGGACAAGGCTGCACAAGCTGAAAACAAGGCTCACCAAAGGTACCCTCCGAGAAATGAAGGTAAACCGCAGTTCTAAGGGCTTTCAGTTTTTTAAATGCCAAGGTTGGGAACACAAGGTTAACAAGTGTCCAAATAGGAGAAATGTGATCCTAAAAGAGGGAAAATTGTACTTTCTTGGGGAGGAGGTGGGACTTGAACCAAAGGAGATTGATGATCAATCTCAAGATGGAGAGAAGGTATAACCCGAGGAGCCAAAGAAGGGGGATGAAGAAGATGTTTGGCCGTGTGAAGGTGCGATTGTAGTGCCTATGTATATGGCAAGGAAAGTCATGCTTAGTGAGGGTATGGAAGAAGAAGCCGAGAGTGAGGAGGATGAAGAAGCAGAGAAGCCGAGAGTTGGGATTGTGGGATTTTCCCACAAGGACTCTTTGTTGATTACTAACCGAGATACTAGCACTTTGCCTAGTATCAAATCTTCTTATGTGCAGGTTGTAGAACATATAAATCCAAGGAGCATGCTTGATGATATCATGGGACCTTTAGTTGAACATCCTAACCTTAGGAAGAGCAATGAAGAGATGATGAAAAGAGGAGAGCTTGCCGGTGATGATTGCTTGAATTTGAGGGAAAATTCGTTTCAAGATGGAGAGGATGATACAAGTGCGACTATGAAGATTAACGTGTGTACAGGTGCAGCAAATTATCATCCTAGGAAGTTCAATGTTGAGACGTGAGATGGACCAAAGACACACCCAAAGCCGCCCATTTTCTTATTTACTACACTAGAGGGGTGGCCTTTGAAGGCTTTTCATTAAAGGGGCACTTTTGTCATTTTAGGTCTAAATTGTTATGTAATATAAATAGAACAAGATAGGTCTTTTGAGGCTTAGTTGATTATTGTTGTAAGTTTTGACATTTGAAACACCAAAGTCCTCTCTCTACTTGAGGCAAACCGAAACTTGTAACTAGGATAGCAATTCAAGGGTGAAATCTCTTGTAATTGTTTGTTTTTGAGAAACCTTGACGCTTGAGTGGTGGAATCCTCTCTTGTGTCATCGTAAGAGTTAGGTGATCGTGTGTGGAGGTGTTAGGGGTCTTAGAGTTTTATGTACTCTTTGGTTACTAGGATTTACACCACCTTTGTCTAACTATCTATCCTTTTGTTTGTTTTCATCTTGTAGTAGTTTGTATCTTCTGTTGTAAGCCGTGTGGTGTTGTCTTGTTATAACATTGTCGTTGTTCTTCGTTGTTCATTATATTGTGTTGTAACTTAGATTGGTTGGCTGATTTTGGTGTCACCAACACCTTGTTAGCTTGTGAAACTCGTATTCTTGTTCTTGGCCGAAACTAGCTCTCAAAGGGTCTTCGATTTGTGCCTTGTTGAGTGGAATATTTTGGTGTCATTTCGTGAGTTCCTAGTCTCTCTCGTATCATTTGGTATCAGAGCTAAGGCTGGTTGTATTCCTACACTACCAATCTTGGGCTCTCTAAGTCGAAAAAAAAAGGTGTTGAAAAGCTGAAAATTTCAAAAAGACGCAAATCTGTCCATTCTTGTTGTCTTGGCCGAAATTGTGTCTTGTTGTTGTTTTGGACGAGATTTGTGCCTAGTTTTCTTGTGATTTTTGTGTGTTTTGTGTGTTCTAGTGTTAGATCTTTGTTTCCTAACACTAGAAGAGGTGTCTAAGGTCGAAAATCTCACAAAAAGAGTTGTGTTCTTGAGTTTGGTGTTCTTAGCCGAGTGTTCTTGTTGTTGTTGTTGTGTTTGGCCGAGATTTGTGTCTAGATTTGAGTGTATTTTGTTGTCTTAGTTTGTTTCTAGTGTTGTTTCTCTTTCTCCTCAACACTTATTGAGTCTACCACCCAAGTTCTTGAGCAAGATTTCGGTTGTGTTATGGTGTTAAGTGGACGGTTTCTTGTTGTTGTTGTTGTTCATCTTGTGTTCTTGTGTTGTGTTGAAGAAATTGTTGTTTGATCTTGAAGAGAGAAAAGAAGTAAATGACTTTGTGTTTGTCTTGAAAACAATTACAAGACAACACCAAAGTAGTAAAAGAAAAAGAAACATTCAAAAAGCATTCTTACCAAAAAGGAGTAACAACACTTTTCAAGAATAGACAAAAGAGGAAAGAGACAAGGCTACTCCAAAAGGATGTTTTGCCAAAAGAGTGCAAGTTGGTGAAAAGTTGGTAGAAGACTTTTTGACTCTTGAAAAGAGAGTCTAAAATCTTATCTACCTACACCATAGCCGAAATATCTTCCTCAAAGGTGTAGTATTGAACATCAAAGTCTTGGAACAAATTTTCTTTAACAACAACGTATGTTTTGTCTTGTTACCGTTTGTGTGGTGTTGTTGCTTGCGGTTCAAAGACTTGAACCTTTGTTGGTGTGTTGTGTGTGATATTGTGGACTGTTTTTGGTGCTATGGAACCCGAGACATCACACTCTCAATCCATGGGGGAACACAATTCTACTAGTATCATTTTGGCTCGCCTTGCATCTATGTCCCGAGACATTGCTAGGATGACCGCGGGTATTGAAAAACTAGAATCGAATGTGGTATCAATGAAGGGTGAAGTTTCAATAATGGGTGGGATATTGGAGAGAGTGGAAAGCCAAAGAAGCCGACCTTCGACCCCTCGACATATTTCACCAACTAGTACTCCCGAGGTCATACACCGAATGCTATATCCACCTATTGCGACAAATCAAACCAACTCTTACTCCCAAATCTGAGATCATGATAGACCAAGCCACCCTCCACTTCACCAAGTCCAACAAGAAGGACTTGGAACCCAAATACCACCACCAAACCCAAGCCCTCCCATCCAAAATCCACTTGACCAAAGACCTCACTATCCAAATCCAATCCCGCCGCTACAAGCTCCACTTAACCCAAATAGACCCGTCCATGTTGAGGGGTATGGTAGAGGATAACAAAATGCTGGTTATGGATCATATGATGATGTTTACATAAGAAGGGAGGAGATGAGGGGTAGGCAAGGTGATCCAAGGGAAGTTCACGGCCGAGAAGGAAGAGTTAGTCTTTGGAACCAACAAGGGAACCAAAACCATGATGTAGGTCTAAATACCATCAAGGTGGGGCTTCCAACATTCAAAGGTGAGAGTGATCCAAAAGAATTTCTAGCTTGGGAGTCCACTTGGGAGAGAATCTTCCAAGTTAATCACCTTACCGAGCAGAAAAAGAGTTGTTATGCGATTGCACATTTTGAGGGTTATGCTACTACGTGGTGGGAGTATATGAAGCGATTTGACAATGTTTTGATTGAGGGGCACCCCCTCCTTGGTTTAGGTTAAGGTACCTCATGAGACAAAGGTACTTAACCGAGAGTTATCATCAAGATCTCCTTGCTAAGTTGTATAACTTGAGGTAAGGGAACAAAAGCGTCGTGGCTTACTATGATGAATTCCAACAACTCATTTTGAAACTTGATCACCGAGGGGAGCAAGTAATCCATGACATCCTTCGATTCAAGGTGGGGTTAAATAGGGACATTGCCTCACAGTTGACACTTCATAAGTTTGACACCATTGACGCCATCTTTCAAGATGCTTTGGAAGTTGAGAAGGAATTACGGGAGAAACTGAGTGTCAAGCTCAAAGGGCAATCTCCCTCGAGTTGGCACAAGGACAAAAATGACCCATCCAATGTGGATAAAACCGGGGACAAGGCTGCACAAGCTGAAAACAAGGCTCACCAAAGGTACCCTCCGAGAAATGAAGGTAAACCGCAGTTCTAAGGGCTTTCAGTTTTTTAAATGCCAAGGTTGGGAACACAAGGTTAACAAGTGTCCAAATAGGAGAAATGTGATCCTAAAAGAGGGAAAATTGTACTTTCTTGGGGAGGAGGTGGGACTTGAACCAAAGGAGATTGATGATCAATCTCAAGATGGAGAGAAGGTATAACCCGAGGAGCCAAAGAAGGGGGATGAAGAAGATGTTTGGCCGTGTGAAGGTGCGATTGTAGTGCCTATGTATATGGCAAGGAAAGTCATGCTTAGTGAGGGTATGGAAGAAGAAGCCGAGAGTGAGGAGGATGAAGAAGCAGAGAAGCCGAGAGTTGGGATTGTGGGATTTTCCCACAAGGACTCTTTGTTGATTACTAACCGAGATACTAGCACTTTGCCTAGTATCAAATCTTCTTATGTGCAGGTTGTAGAACATATAAATCCAAGGAGCATGCTTGATGATATCATGGGACCTTTAGTTGAACATCCTAACCTTAGGAAGAGCAATGAAGAGATGATGAAAAGAGGAGAGCTTGCCGGTGATGATTGCTTGAATTTGAGGGAAAATTCGTTTCAAGATGGAGAGGATGATACAAGTGCGACTATGAAGATTAACGTGTGTACAGGTGCAGCAAATTATCATCCTAGGAAGTTCAATGTTGAGACGTGAGATGGACCAAAGACACACCCAAAGCCGCCCATTTTCTTATTTACTACACTAGAGGGGTGGCCTTTGAAGGCTTTTCATTAAAGGGGCACTTTTGTCATTTTAGGTCTAAATTGTTATGTAATATAAATAGAACAAGATAGGTCTTTTGAGGCTTAGTTGATTATTGTTGTAAGTTTTGACATTTGAAACACCAAAGTCCTCTCTCTACTTGAGGCAAACCGAAACTTGTAACTAGGATAGCAATTCAAGGGTGAAATCTCTTGTAATTGTTTGTTTTTGAGAAACCTTGACGCTTGAGTGGTGGAATCCTCTCTTGTGTCATCGTAAGAGTTAGGTGATCGTGTGTGGAGGTGTTAGGGGTCTTAGAGTTTTATGTACTCTTTGGTTACTAGGATTTACACCACCTTTGTCTAACTATCTATCCTTTTGTTTGTTTTCATCTTGTAGTAGTTTGTATCTTCTGTTGTAAGCCGTGTGGTGTTGTCTTGTTATAACATTGTCGTTGTTCTTCGTTGTTCATTATATTGTGTTGTAACTTAGATTGGTTGGCTGATTTTGGTGTCACCAACACCTTGTTAGCTTGTGAAACTCGTATTCTTGTTCTTGGCCGAAACTAGCTCTCAAAGGGTCCTCGGTTAGTGCCTTATTGAGTGGACTATTTTGGTGTCATTTCGTGAGTTCCTAGTCTCTCTCGTATCAACTAGCCATGTTATTTATTATTTTTCTTAATTGTTGTGCCATTCCAATTTGGGACAAGTAAAATGGGATGGAGAGAGTATATTAGTAGGGAAAAAATAATAGTAGTAGTAATAGTAATAGTAAAAAAAAAGTAATAATAATAATAATAGCAGTAATAGTAATCGTAATAATATAAAAATGAATAATAATAATAATAATAACAATAATAATAACAATACTAATAATAACAGTAATAACAATAATAATAATAATAATAATAATAATAATAATAATAATAGTAATAGCTATAACAATAGTAATAACAATAACAATACTAATAAGACTAATAATACTACTACTACTAATAATAATAATAATTAATAACAATAATAATAATAACAATAACAATAATAATAATAACAATAACAATAATAACAACAATAATAATAATTATAATAATAACAATAATAATAATAATAATAAGAATTATAATAATAACAATAATAATAATAATAATAAGAAGAAGAAGAAGAAGAAGAATAACAATAACAATAACAATAACAATAATAATAACAATAATAATAACAATAACAATAACAACAACAACAATAATAATAATAATACAACAACAATAATAATAATAATAATAATAATAATAATAATAGCAAATAGACACTAAAAAACAAAATAGTAATAGCAGGTTACATTTCTATAAAGTAGTAGTAATTTCCACAACAATTTTTTTCAACCAAAGCTTTGGGAATCACAAAGTCCAAAAAAAGATATAACTAACTTTGATATTACTCCTACTTTTTATTATCACTCAAATTGTCAAAATTTCCTTCTTTCACGTTACTCCCTCCGTCTCATTTTATACCTTGTTTTTTGATTAGATACTAAATTTTTAAGTTAAATAATAATTTTATAAAATTTATAAAATTATTTTTTTTAAATTACTTTAATATATTTTTAAATTATTTTTTCTTATTAAATGAAATTTAATAAAATAATACTATTAAATAATTAATAAATAAAAAATATGAACTTTTTTTAGAGAAACAAAAAAGAAAAATATGCTACATAAAGTGAAATGAAGAAAATAATTATCTAAATTCAGTTCAGAATCCCATAATTCACAGAAAAGATCACTCAAAAAATCTCAATCAATTGGGAATTTAAAAAGGGGTTAACTTGAAATACTTTATTCTTTTTCCTAATCTTGAAAAATAATATATTTTTGAAATAGCGCATCTAATTTCACCAACTTAAAAAAGATAATTATATACTTTATCCTTTCCAAACCCACTACACAATTGTTGATAGTTGAAAAAAGTGTACATAGCAAAGGTGACATTTTATCTTCCCATAAGCTAGGAAGTTCTAATCTTGAAAAAAGTGTACAGTATATAACTGTAGTGTTTGTATCAGTTTTCGCTTTAATATATAATCGATTATATATAAGATAAGCCAAAGGTGATACCTTTTATCTTTCAATAATCAAGAAAGTTGAAAAAAATGTTGCCCAAAGAACCATCATTTTGTATATATAATAAGGTGGATGGGGTTGATGAATTAAAGGAAAATCAAGATTTGTTGAGGTCTGTTACAATAGGGGATCTTATACCAGATATAGGAAGAAGTAGTAGTAGTGATTTTAGTTTTGGGAAAAAGGGTATGGGGTTGATTGAGGAAGATGATGATAATGAAGAAGTTGAAAAAGAAAATGAGAAAAAAAGGGTTTTTTGTGATGTTAATGAGCTGGGGTTTGAAGAGAGTGAAGTAATAGTAATTAGTGGATTTGGGGTTGATGGAAATGGTGTGAATAGTGTTGAGGCTTTAGATTTTGATGGAAATGGAGATGTTGAGGAATATTATAAGAGGATTGTTAAAGATGATCCCTTTAATCCTTTGTTTTTGAGGAATTATGCTCAACTCTTACAGGTTAGTGTTTCTTTATCTGTTCTTTTCAGAAAGTACTGTTTTTTTGTTTTCTTTAGTGTACCTGTTTGATTTTGTGTAATTTCCTTTAGATTTTGTATGACATAATATATAAACGTGCCCTTTAACTTGGCATGACGTCTATGCCCTCCAACTTTGGGTGTGCTTAAGTACACACTTAAATTATCATAAAGTTGAACAAGTAGGTACACGTGTTTCGTGATTTGACTTGTAAGATGTGCATCTCATGCGATTTGCCATGTATTAGGACGCGCGTGTCTGTTTGTTCAACCTATATGATTGTATCAGATATAGGAAGTACTGATTTCAGTTTTGGGAAAAAGGGAATGGGGAGGAAGATGACAATGAAGAAGGTGAAAAAGAAAATGAGAAAAAAAGGGTTTTTTGTGAGGTTAACGAGCTGGGATTTGAAGAGAGTGAAGTAGTAGTTAGTGGATTTGGGGTTGATGGAACTGGTGTAAAGAGTGGTAGAGTTGAGTTTGAGGCATTAGATTTTGATGGAAATGGAGATATTGAGGAATATTATAAGAGGGTTGTTAAAGAAGATCCCTTTAACCCTTTGTTTTTGAGGAATTATGCTCAACTTTTACAGGTTAGTGTTTTTGATCCTGTTCTTTTCAGAAAGTATTTGTTGTTTTCCTTATTTAGATTTTTTAACTAGTCGCCAAAAACTTCCAAGCCCCTCAATCCCATATCTACTACTTAGTCCGTACATGTTTGATTTTGTGCAAGTTCCTTTAAATTTGTGTGGTATATGTATATACGTGTCCTTTAACTTCACCTCAGTTGGCATCTATGCCCTCCAACTTTGTCTCTGAGTAAATAGTCAGGTAAACTATCATAAAGTTGATCAAGTAGACACACAGGTCCGACATGGCAAATCTCATGCGATTTGCCATGTATGTAGGATGCGTGTGTCTAATTGTTCAACTATATGTTTATATCAGATATAGGAAGTAGTTATTTCAGTTTTGGGTAAAAGGGTATGGGGTTGAGTTGATTGAGGAAAATGAAAATGAAGGTGGTGAAAAAGAAAATGAGAAAAAAATGGTTTTGTATGAGGTTAATGACGCGGAGTTTGAACAAGTAGACACACACGTCTTACATGACAAATGTCACGCGATTTGATATGTAGGACATGTGTATCTACTTGTTCAACTTGACATGTTAAGTGCCTGCATGTACACACTATTCGCCCAAAGTTGGATGGCATATATGCCAGCTGAGGCCAGTTAATGGGCACGTTTATGTATTAGTTGAAGTTTCTTCAAGGGTTCTATAACTGCAAAGTTGGTATTCTAATTGGTTTACTGTCGTCACCTCTCTGGAATTGCTCTCATCATTGACTTGTAGCTCTTGGCGGGTTACCTTGGACCAATAGTAAAGTTGTCTTTGCATGACATATCGGTCACGAGTTTGAGCTTGAGAATCAGCCATTTATGATTGTGTTAGGCTAGGCTGTCTATATTACACCCCAAGGGGTGGGCTGCTTCACCATGCCCTACGTGAATGCGGGATGCTCTGTGCATCAGGCTGCGTTTTTATTGTTTTTAACCGACCCTTGATAAAGTAGGCCAGTTGGACAAGTATGTCAGGATAGTAATAGTAGTTTGAATTACTAGTTATCAAATAAGAATCCAATTTGTAACCTTTTATGATCAGTTGTCTTTTCGAAACTTAAATCCTTTACTGATCAACAGTTTCATAACCAAAAGCGAGTTCTGCTTTCATAATGGTTTAGCAATGTATGACCGTGAGAACTTTACTAGTGTTTTGAAATGTTAAAAGATACAAAATATTACCTGAATGAAATAATCTTCCAATTGATACTTCAAAAATATGGTCATTATAGATTTTGTTATGATTTGGCTGGTTATATGGTGACACATTTTTCTTGATACAACACACTGCAATTTTGTCTATAGTCAAAGGGAGATCTTTCTGGAGCTGAACACCATTATTTTCAAGCTACACTAGCAGATCCAAAAGATGGAGACACCTTGTCAAAGTACGCTATATTAGTATGGGAGCTGCACCAAGATAAAGATAAAGCATCGGATTACTTTGAACGTGCAGTTCATGCTGCTCCTGAAAACAGGTTTTACTTGTACTTTTTCATCGAATGAGAGAATGAGTAACTGGTCAATTTAGTATTGGTTTACAAACATGGGCATGTGAAGCAAGTATCTTGTTTGACATCTATTACTGTTTCCAGCAATGTTCTTGCCGCATATGCTAGTTTTCTTTGGGATACCAATGACGACGATAGTGAGGATGATACGAACATGCAAAGTGATAAGAATAAGGTTTTCACCATCCTTTCTGCTTTGCCATGAGTATGTGAGTGTGAACTCTTTTTGACTTAAAGTTTCTTATGGATGTGCCAGATTGAGGAATCTACTGTATCGCGGGACCTGGATTATGAAGAAAATAACACACCTGTTAGCTCTCCGTTACATCTTGCAGCAGGACTTGGAATTGGGGATAATATAGTTGGTGGCGGCTCTCCTGTTGGTTATACTGCAGATATATCTGATATGGACGTAAATGCTGAGGAGTACTACATGAGAATGATCAACGAAAATCCTCATAATCCCGTGCTATTAAGAAACTACGCTAAGTTTCTTAGTCAGGTGAATGTTTCTTATTTTCTGCTTCGAATATTCTTTATTATACATCATATTCTTGCGACAATGTCTGTTTGATATCGATATATCATCTTGATATACAAATGAGTAATTGTCCGAAGTTGCAACCATCGACACAGTCATTCTCCTTAAGAGTGTCTGAGATGTCACAAGGTTCCCTCCATAATATGCTTTTCAAGATTTCAACTTTTTTCTTTAAATTGTACGAAAGAGCTGCTGGAGAAATATGACTGCTTGCTTGAATATGAAATTTTCTTTATGTTAATGTCATTCCTGCCAGAACTTTATTAAAAACTATCTCCCTTCATTGGTGCTATGTTGAAGTAAATGATATCGACTGGTCTTACTACTTTTTATATTTCTCATGTTTGCTGTTGGATTGGCAGTCCAAGGGAGACCTACAAGGCGCTGAAGATTTTTATTCGCGTGCAATACTAGCGGATCCTACTGATGGAGAAACTATATCACACTATGCTATTTTGACTTGGCAACTTCATCGCGACAAATATAAAGCCTCATCCTACTTTAAGAGGGCAGTTCAAGCTTCTCCAGAAGACAGGTAATGTTGAATTGAGACCCCTCTCTTTTTATTCGCAACACTAGCAAAAAAAATTAAAAACATCAACTTCATTGCCTAAAGGCAATATCCTACTCAGTCTGTTACTGATGTGAAGGAAATGTGCAAAAATATTTTATTACATTGAAAAAGTTCATAGCAAAAGATGCTAATATAAGTTGGTATGATAGTGGACCATCTTTGCTATGCTGTTTAATAGTCACTTAGCATTTGATTTAGTTCCTTGGGAAAAAGTGTGTGTTGGTTGCTACTTGCACATAAAGATCATTGTCTAAATTGCATGCTTTTGGCTTTCCAGCGACGTGCTTGCTGCATATGCTAGATTTCTCTGGCAAACAGAGGAAGATGAACATGAAGAAGATGAAATGTTAGATGATCACAATGGGGCACCACTTCTGCAAGGACTTGTGGTTGCAAATGTCTAAATCCCGACGATCCAATTTCTCTTTTGGTAAATCTTAACAATAATGTTATTTTCTCAAGCTTTTCGTGTAATCTAAAGATTAGAGCTTCCTCTTGTTGTGGAGGATCAAACATCCAAGATTGTGACAATTTTTAAATGGCTCTGTGGTTTAGTGAGAAATAAAAATGTGCACACTAATCGTAAATTGACCATGGACGATGAATGTTCGTGACAGTCATCTAAGATTACCAAATGAAAATTCACATTGTCAATGTCCCAATTTATCTCTACGATATAGGTGGCAAGATAATGTTTGAACCATCGGATACCTGCTATCTCCCGCTAGCACCACATAATTCTATCCATCAAGGACACACAATGCTTCTAAGGCCCAATTGATGTTGACAAATGAAAATCTTTAAATACAAGTAGCAGCGATTCAAGAAGCCAAAACCACTAAAATCCGACTTCCTAGTGCTACGACAGTAACGCAAGAATTCCTTTGCAAAGAGACGAGTACTATAGTCCATCACTGGAGGAAAAGGGGAGAGGGAACTGTTAACACCACACAAAATAATCTGACTCTTCAGGATCCGGAGCGGGTCGAGACAACGCCGACCTTAACCCTACCCTAAGAGGTAGAGGGGATTTTTAACCTCATTCAGGATTTATACTTGTGTTAAGGTCGGAGAGGTTCGTTCATGCTGGTGACACAGCATGGAGAGCAAGCATGCAGATCAATCAGTTAAAAGGAAAAGATTGTGCAATAACATCAACTAGCAAAACTGCATTAAGAACCCTTTTCCGTAAGTCTGTTCATGTACGGAAAAAACACTTGCTATTTCTGCCAAAAAATATATGTATTTGGGGATGCTTCTTTTGCATAAATCTAAATTTTGATGCTTCTCAAAGTATACTAAGCTTTTGGAGAACTATGAAGACAAAAAAGGGGTTCGCAACAGGGCTTATACGGAAGGCATCGTCCTTCAAGATTTCAACTCGCTTATTCCCACGAGTAATGCTCATTTCTCGAGCTCTGCTGGTTGCTAGAGTAAGCTCTTTCTGGCCGAGAAGATTGTCTATAGTAACCATTTCCTCTCGATCTGCCATAGTCACGGTCAGCTCCATCTTGACCACCTCTCCCAAAACCACGGCCACCATAGCGCCCCCTTCCGTCCATGGAGTAGCTAACCCTGCCTCTACCCCTTCCTCCTGTGTCCACATTTTAAAGACAACCAAAAGAATCTCAACAATCAAGGAAGCAGAGTGAAATAATTTTTCAGGACTTCAAATTAAGCTACGAAAGTTAGAAAATGTATGAAGCAGGAAGCTTCCAGACAATGATAATGCTTAGCATAATGATTCCTAAACAGTCCTATTTTGGACTCAGGAATCTAACATTAAGCCCTACTTACTTGTAGCAGTAAAACAGGCCACACTAACTATTTAATAGAAATCAACGAGGTCCTAAGTTCCAATGACACCAGATTAATGATTTGTTTTGAGACGAATACCATGGTGAAAGGGGTAGGGGTTTGGGGGGGGGGGGGGGGTATTATCACTTGCAGCCTGACAAGAATGTGCAAGTGAAGTAGTGAAATTATAATCCTCAATGAGCATATCATTCTTCTCTTCTCCATGTTTTTCGACATTCATGATACCCCCTTTCATCTTGAAAATGGGTCCTGCACAAAGACCGGAGAAAGTAGTGATGTCCATTGTTCATTTTATACTGAATTTTCTCATGAAGACACCACTATCTCCAGAGTTAAAACTTTCCTCCAAGAAAGGAAGAGTAAGTTACGAGGACGGTTTGGTTTCTCCACTTTCCTTTTACGTCCTTTATCTTCCCTTCTTATAGGGAATAAAGTCAATGCCATGACACCTCCAACACAAAACTAGAAAGGGTGCCCCAGCTTACCCTCCAATCAGACTGAAATAGGAGTACTTAATGTGATTAGGTAAACATTTAAGGACTATAGTTAAGAGTTGAAACTATCCACCAGGAAAGGAAGAGTAAGCTATGAGGACGGTTTGGTGAATCTACTAATCTTTTACGTCCCTCATCTTCCAACAAGTAGGGACCATAGCCAACAACATGACACCACCAAAAGAAAAGTAGAAAAGGGATCAAGTCAAGCTTACAATCGAATATGGCTGAAAGAAGAATATTTAATCTGATAGGGTAAGCATTTGTGGACTATAGAAGAGTGCCAAGACTACCTTCTTAAACAGATAAAGGTGTGCCTAGTGATCGCCTATTAGAAAAATATTGTGCTTAGGAGATCTTAGAAAGACGAACAAGAAAGAATTTAGCTTAAAGTAATATGCTAAATTGACCTACAATTGAGAAGAACAAGCCACTTACTTCCTCGAATTAAGTTGTTTCTGTTTGGTCTCCTCCCTTCAATGTACAACTGGTGTCCACCAATCTGAACAGTAGCTGCCTGCAACAAAGTTTACTTAGATGTCAGTGCCTATTCTGCATGTAAATGCAGTAATCAGTCTTGGTAGAAAGTATTAGTTACCTTTAAATGAAGGCGAGGAAAAAAAAATAGAAAGAGAAAAGAACCCCAGTAAGTGTCACCGGGGCGTAGAAAAAATAGAAAAAGAAAGAGAACATCATTAACAACTCCCACACTACTTTACTTGAAATACTCCAATTTTGTGTCAATTTATTTGACATCATTCATAAAAATCATACCATTCTCAACTATACATATTACAAAAAGATATGATACCACTCCACCCCCCGACTTACTTAGAAGTGTCGATTTTCACTCTTTGGAAGATGAAGAGTTTAACTAAGAATACTTTTAGTGAGTATAATAGTTCCGAAGTATAATTAGTTCCAAATATTTTATCATAAGCTGGTTCAAATGTGAGGAAATAGTTCTCTTCTATTTCAATTAGAAGTGGAATTACCAAAGTCGTGCTTATCTCGATTCTGTTCCATTGGTAATATTTGAATTTCGTATCCTAATTTTCGTGATATTCAAATTGTATCATTTAAATCAAGATGGAAGGACAACAGATAGAGCTGGCAAGGAACATATCAAGAAATACTAGCCAGAAATGAAGAACTTATGGTTAGAGGGTATTTCATCTTTAACACAAAAAGGATAACAAAAAATAGCTCAAAATTTTGAAATGTTGGTTCAAACCTCAATTGCATTCTGAACACCAGTTACATCTTCGAATTCTACAAATGCATAGCATACATCAATGTCCTGCATCACATTAAATTCAAGATGAACTTAAATTGACCTAATGTAGATGCAAGCGTATAGGACAAAATAATGATGATAAAACAAACCTTTCGCGTTCTAATGGCAACAGCATCATGCCTTAGTTTACCGAACTTTTTGAATTCCTCCTCAATTTCGTAAGCAGCCATGGTAGTAGGCACATTTTTGACATATACAGACTTAACTTCAACTGGAAATGTTCAAAAAGGAAAATCATTAGTGTATCACTCAAATGAGGTCCCTCAAGAAAGAATACACATTCCTGAGAAGACGGAATGAGTACATTGTACCAAACTACGAGAAACTAACCTTCATCTTCCACAGCAGAAGCCTCTTCTGTTGCCTCTGTTATATGCCTCTCAATAGTATTAGTCGATGGAACTGATGGCAGAGCAGGAGGCTCTGGCACATGTTGCCATTCTGAAGGAGGCGGTGCAGGTTTGTTGAAAGAAGACTGAGCTGGTCCTCCTTGTGCAGAAGGCGCTTTAGCAACTTGCAACTTCCAATTTAGAATCAAGCAAATAAAATCAGTTCAACGCAAAAGCATACTCAAGCCAATATGAGAATGTAACCATCAAAAGAAGGTAAAGGTAGTGGCATACAATAGAAGCATAAGTGTGCTTTTGGGGCTCTGCAACAGGTTCCTCAATAGGACTGGCCAAATGGTCTTGTACTGCATTAATTGTGCTCTGATATGAGCCATTTGACTGAGCTGCAAAATTATCTTCAAGGATCTTCTCAGCTTCGGGAACGTGCTGAAGACGTTCCTCTGGAAAACTATAGTTATTGACTGGCCCGTTATCTTCAATTTTAGGAGCATCAGCAAATTCCCTTGCGTGGATTTCTCCACCAAGCATGTAGTTGGGCACTGCAGAAACCGTCATTAGTCCTTTAAATATGCACATTTTCTTTTGTCTCATAGTATTACAGCATTAGCATGCAGAATCGCAGAGAAACTAAATCCCAAGTCTTCTTTCAGATGCACTGACATCTAAGTACATAACTATTCGCTAATTTATAGCATATCACTAAAGCTTCTTCTCACTAGAGAAAAAGTATAATAACTGGAAAATAGTGAGCTTCAGCATTTGAAGCTTGCATGAAGTACTCTCCAATAACGAAAACTTAGCATAGGGGTGAAGCATTCACCATGCTCCCCCTCGCAGCATAGTAAAGTTCCGATATTCACACTCAAACACCCTCTCTCCTCCACCAAGAAAAGGTAAAACAAGAAAAGGCCTTCACACTACACCACTGGATTTTCTTTTTTAAAAAAAACAAAATAAAATTAACTGAAACAAAAAGAAGTTAAGAGGATCCTCCCAGCAGACCTATCCAAAGATGAAAACCTTGAAGACTGAACCCATACCTTGCTCTTGAAGTGCATTGGAAGCATTCAGCTTGGACTCAAGGTTAGTCTGTGCTAGATAGGTCAATGGTTGCTGAAGAATTTGCTCCTCTTCAACATAGTGAAAGATATCATTGAGGACAAAGAAGCCTTTTTCCTGGGGTGCCAGGAAAAATGTTTGTACGAACTTCCTACTCCTGCTGATACCTTTCACGTTGACAGAACCTGAAACCATCACAAGAACACCACCATTCCATGATTCCAAGGAATGAAGTGTTTTGATCTCTATCCCGCTGTAATGGAGCGACATGACAAGGGCATGAATTTGCTGCACAACACAGAAAGAACAATGAAAGAGGGCTAGCAAAATAATTCATATAAGGGCCAAAGAAACAATTACAGATAATGAACAGTGCTTATTAGCTAGTTGAACATGACTGAAATTTTAGTATATTGGAATAGAATTATAGAAGGGGTTCGGAGATAAAGTCTTCCTCTTTTGTCTCTTTGAAATCTTTTACTTCAATTAGTATATATTAAAGCATGCAAATGTCAACTCAAAGGCGGTTATCATTTTTTTGGATAAAGTAACCCACTAGCAGTTATGATACTAGAAGGAACTCGAGACACCAGGAAAATAGGAAGCTACTTTGATAGAAGTGCAAGCCTTAGGGAACTTGACACTTCTTTCAGATTTCAACTTCGAGCAGACAGAGGAAATCCATTGATTTGTTTTCAGAAAGACGACCTTTAACGGAAGAATCTAGAACATGGAAGTGAATGCTGCACTCAAATGATATTTTTTGCATATTAGTATCTCGTTTTGGATTTTTTGACAATGCATGTTTTGATTTGGATTGGGGGTTATTTCACTGAAAAGCTCAAAACTAATCTAGAACATATGGACATCATGTAGAATATAGATTACTGTAGAACCGTGCTCCGGTTGAGGAAATGCATCCACCAAGACCAACTAATCATTGGTTAGCCCAATTATAATCCATATAGTACGAACAAAACAATAACTAGTCATACATTAGTAATGAGCTTTTGATTAACACATGACAACTGAAACAGCTACACAAAATCAAAAGGGCGCTGGTCAAAATATTAAAGTCAGCCATGTACAACACATCAATAGCAACAATATGAAGAATATTAGCTATCTAAGTAATTTATGAGCAATTGATGTCCAATACTTTATTTTGAGAAGGGCAATGTTAATTTGATGTCCAATTCTATGGATAGATAAATTGGAGAGTGGCTTAGTTTTAATGTTTTAGCGTCTGCCGTTAATCTTTTTGCTGCCCAAAAAGACTGTAAAAGCAAAAGAATTAGAAACGGCAACTTGGTTTCACCAGTGTGAACTGAATAAACTTGGATCTGTGAACTCTAGGACAAAGCAACCAAACTCCAACACAAACTACCAAAAGCTAAGCTTAAGTGAGAAATAATTTCAAATAAGGTTGGTTTTGCGCATTAACAAGTATGTAGAAGCAAGGCACTCTAGATAAAATACCAGCATTCCTGAAGCAGTCTCCCTGGTGCTGCAATCAATTCGAAGCACGGTACTAGCATCACTGTAGAACTGATGAACAAAATCCGGTTGGGTCTGTAACATCTGATAATACTGGCCCACGAAGTATGTTCCCACCTGAACAAAACCCAAAACCGCAAAAAAGATGAAATTCAAATCCCCGCCATTAAAAAAATCAATCAATCAACACATAAACCCTAAACTAGTAGGGATCGGCAATATGAGTCCTCTAGACCTCTACACATTCCGCTCTATTTAAGCTCATTTAATTCTAACACTGACAAGTAATTTGTCTTCTAAATAAAAAGTAGGGTCCTATACAGAATAAAGGCTCTCTAAAGCTCACACTTATCCTTATTAACCTAATGTAAGTGAAGCGATAACAACTAACCGTTTATCAGTTAATCCTAATTGTTTTTTGGATCATTTATCTTTAATTACTTGGCATTGTCTATATATAGAGTTTCTTTCTATTGTATATGCTTAATTAAGTTCGCATTGATTACTAGATACCATAGCTCTTTTCTCAGAAAACTTGTATCATTTATGACGTTAGATCACTACACCATCACAATTGTATACATATGCATTTATAATGAAAAAATAAATACAGCAAAAATAAATTTACCTCTGGCAGTTTCTCTCTCTCTTAAAAGTGAATAAATATATGCATATCCATAAAGACTTCAGCTTTATACTAGAGAACTATTTTTGAAACAGAAACGTTCAGCTTTACATTAAAATTTTTTTACTGTGTCAAGTCACTTAAAGTCAATTCATCGTGAAACGGTAACTAGCAAATCAGGGTAAGTGACTTTCAAAGTGTGTTTGGTGGTATGCTGGGAATTTTTTCCAGATTGTGAATGTTCATTTGGTCAAAAAAATAGTAAAATATTTTTTTTAAGACAAGTAACAGTTGTATTCAACAAAAACTTAGCCACCCCAGAGAAAGGTGCTAAGTTGGAAACTTTACAAGCATCAAACGGGTGCTTAAACCCCTGACCAGAACCCTATACGACAATTCATCCTAATTTTCTGGATAGAGCTTCCAGTGCTGCAAAATGTCTACCATTCCTTTCTTTCCACACTGTCCACCAAATGCAAGCAGGAATGATCTTCCACCAGCCCTCCCCACCTCTGTTCCCATTTCGCAATTGTTCAGCAGTGCCAAAGTAGAACTAGGTATTACCCAAGTTATTCCCAAAATGCAAAAGAACATGTGCCGCGGTTTTATAGTTGTCCTGCAGTGTAGGAATAAGTGTTCATTGTTTTCACCCTCTTGTTCACACAAAAAGACAGCTTGAACAAATCTGAAGACCTCTTCTTTGTAGCTTATCTTGAGTTAAGCAAGCTTTCCTAATCACCAACCAGACACTTGTTTCCAAGACCAATTCTCCTTAACAGTGCCTCTTTGATTCAATTACCAATACACTGACTTTACTGAGAAGGCTCCTTTACTGTAACAAGATCCTTATAAACGAGGAAAATAGCTTGCCCAATTGAAGCAAGGGAAAATCTAGGGGGCGCAAGGGTGTTCCCTCAATCTCCCTTGGCAGAATCCTATACATAAGGTAATATTTTTATTGTTTATGCATATATATATATATATATATATATATATATATATATATAGAGAGAGAGAGAGAGAGAGAGAGAGAGAGTGAGTTTGAATCCCCTAAACACAAGAGTAGAGGTTGACTTAGTAGTTTAGGAGGTTCAAAATTCACCTTGCGGTTCCAAGTTCAACTCCCAAGCACTACATTTTTAATTTTTGAACCCCTCAGTTAAAATCTTGGATATGCCACTGAATGGAATAGGTAAAAGCAAATTCCACAAGTAACATTCCACATTAATTGTATACTACCCACACCCTCCAACACACCTTATCTTCATTCACCCCAGCCCCACCTCCCATATAGTTTGCCTAGATTATAGAATAATTCACTTCTACTTGAGTACCGAACACAAGAAAATAAAAGTAAGAAACCCACTTATTTTCCTAGAAAACATTTTCGTTCATACCAAACAAACCCTTAATAACAGATAAAACTACACTGATGGTGTAAATTAAATTACACTGTCAGCACCCTTAATAACAGATAAAACTACAGTGATGGTGTAAATTAAATTATACTGTCAACACCCTTATTAACAGATAAAACTAAACTGATAGTGTAAATTAAATTACACTGTCAGCACCCTTAACAACGGATAAAACTGCACTAATAGTGTAAATTAAATTGAGCCATCAGTGAATGCAATTCAAATCCATCCATATATAACACAAATACCAAAAATCCCAACCAGATAAAACTAAAGCCACTCGCAAAAAAGCATTTCCTCCCCTACTCAAACTCAGCTGCTTCACAAATCAATAAACAGACATGAAAGAAACAGGCAAAACCAACAAATACCTTCACATTTCTACTCAAACTGCTCTAGCCTCTACAAATGACTCATACACACAAAGAATAGTCAATCAAGACTATTTTGTTTTCTCTTTGTTTTAATCGTGGTATCCAAGCCAGCTTGGACACACTTCTACTAATTCACACTTCTACTCACCTGCCCTACAAAATGACTTATTTAGACAAAAGAATAATCAGTAAACACTACTTCTTTTATTTTTTTCATTTTAATCCTAGTGTCCGATCCAACTTGCACCCACCTCAACTAATTCCACAGGATACCCACCACCTCCCACCATTACCAGGTCATTCTATCCACCAACACAACAACTCCACTAAATTCCACAGGATACCTATCACCCCCCACCGCTACCACGTCATTCTATCCACCAACACAACAACTCCACTAAATTTCACCGGATACCTACCACCTCCCACCGCTACCACGTCATTCTATTCACCAAGACAACAACTCTGCTAAATTCCACACGATACCTCCCACCTCCCACCACTACCACATCACTCTATCCACCAAGACATCAACTTCACTAAATTCCACTGGGATACCTACCACCTTCACCTCCCACCGTTACACCTGGTCATTCTATCCACCAACACCACAACTCCACTAAATTCCACCAGATACCTACCACCTCCCGCAGTTACCAGGTCACTCCATCCACCAAGACAACAACTCCACTAAATTCCACCGGATACCTACCACCTCCCGCTGCTACCAGTTCAGTCTATCCACCAACACAAAATCTCCACTAAATTCCACGGGATACCTCCCACCTCCCACCATTACCAGGTCACTCTATCCACCAAGACAGCAACTTCACTAAATTCCACGGGATACCTACCACCTCCACCTCCCACCGATACACCAGGTCACTCTATCATACCACCGCTACCACGTCACTCTATCCTTCCACAGTATACATACCACCTCCTACCACAACCAAGTCACTCTATCCACACGGATTTAAACCTAAAACCTCACGGCGCTCAACTCACTTCATTTACACTATTTTTCACTACTAATAAACTTTCACATCAAAAAAAAGAGAGTTGAATATCTACCTGAGCAGCAGTGACTGGCAAATGAAAAGGCGTCGCCATTTCACAACCCACGGTTACACCAACAGCAGAACCAACACAACAAACTCGTCAATCCAAAAACCCCCAAATCAAAAACCCTAGATCTGAAAAACCCAAAACCCAAATCCAAAAAAAAAAACCTAGATTTCAACAGTCACATTCACATTGCCGCCGCAAGCAAAACAGCAGCAACAGAGCATATACCCATTAACACCCCAAAATAACAGTGAATTTTGTTGCCGATTTTGTGGAGAGAGAAAGTGGAGTGACCGATTGAAGACCACTGCTTAGAGAGAGAGAAACAAAGAGATGTGAATTTATATACAGCTTTTCTTTTTTTCTTTTTTAAAAAAATAAATAAAATTGCTTGTGTTGTTTAGCCTAATTTTATTGGTTGAGTGTATGTCCTTATATTTTCCTCCGTTGATTAATTTTACACCTTATGATAGGGGATTTTATTTTATTTTGCTTAGGATTATCTATATCTAAATAAAAATAAATAAATAGTGTAATGTGATGCTTAGTAGTCTCCAACTTTCAACTCCAGCTATATGATTTTAGTTGGTAGGGATGGCAATGGAGCGATAATTCTAGTTTGTAGGGATAATAATGGAGCGAGACGGAGGTGAAATGGGGCGAGGCGCGAGTATGATGTAGTGGGACGGAGCAAGAAATGAAGTGGCACGAGATGAGTGAAGGTAAATATAAGGACAAGGCATTATGAGGTTAGAGGGAGAAGTGGTCGTGTATCTCTTATTTAATCACGTTGAACATATGTATTTATTATTAACAAGAAAGATTAGAATATGAAAGGAATGACTTAAATACGGCAAGGCAGAGCAAGTAATTACTTACATTTTGAAAATATAACACGGAATGAGGTGAAGCAGAACAGAAAATGAGGTTCTCTTGAATCATATAGCGATCATATATATTTATTAACGAGACAAGATTGGAACGTAGTAAGGCGTGACTTTAATTTAGCAGGTTGGTCAAGAGATACTTAAATGAAATGGTATGAGATAAACTAAAATTTAATTTTAAAAGTAAATATAGGATAAGACGATGCATATGGGGGTGTTGGGGGAAGGGGGAGGGGGAAGAGGCAAGGCATGAAGTGATCGTGATTCTAATTCTATACAATTTGTTAAAAGAATTATTTGAATGGGCCTAGGCACAACTAGATATGACGGATTAGAGTAATAAATTACTTAAATGAGTTGACACATGTTGAAATAGAATTTATCCTTTTGAAGTTATGGTTGATTTTGAAACTAAAATAAATCATTTTCATGATCGATTTATAAATAACTGATCCTCCTTTTTGGTGCACAATAAACTATCTTTATGGTCAGTCAGTGATCAACATATAGTCGATAAATCGACCATCAACCTCCTTGTTGTTTATCAACACAGGGTTATTAAGCACAGTGATGGAGCTAGGTTTTTTGTCAAAGGGTGTTTATATTTTAAAGAAATTTTAGTTTTTTTTAAGCAAAAGAAAAAACTCTTAAGAGTTGGGGATCAAACCTGAGTGGCTTTCCCACTAAAGTATTGATGCTTTTTATGATTAGATTTTTCAGCTTTTAATAGATATTACAAAAAAAACTATATTTAACCTATACATGCAAGAAAAAAATTTCGATGAAAGTTGTTTATCTGACCACACACTTATAGCAACGTAGCTTCACCCATGATTAAGCAACCTCCTTCTTGATTGATTATCAACCTCAATCTAGGTGAAAAAAAAATATTTGGGCAAATGACTTAGTAGTAAGGACGTCCGCCTATATTCGACAATCGACCTATTGATTGAACGACTAAAGTTATTTTCATAATTTCAACCAATAAAAAAAGACAAAAATAAAACAAAATAAAGGTCTTTTATTTAATTGAACACTTACATAAAAAGGGACGATCCGGTTCATACCTACTCCGTAGGTGTTGGGGAGGGGGACCACCTGGCCTTACCTACGCGTCCTCACCCCAGCTTTGCTGAAGGGACATTTCGAACCCCCGACCCTGGCACACCACGGTAAGCAAACTTACTGCTGAGCCAGAGCCATCCCTCTAATTGAACACTTACATAAGGCACATAAACCAAACATTCTCATCAAACACATCCCATACATTATCTATTGAGACCACTTTTACCAATAAGACCACCAATTAGTTTTGAGTCTATAATATCTTTCTACAATATGAAAGGAATAATTATAGCTCTCTAAATTACAAAAGGAATGAAGAAAAGAGATGTAATTCAAATTAAAACATCTCTTTTTGACCAAGTTAAATCCTTTTTTAGCCATCTTAAATCCATGAATAAAACTTGTTCTTCCATAGATGGCAAATTTCAACTTTTACAACTAATATACAACAATCTTGTCCCATCTTATTGTTTCTTCCCTTGTGCTAAGCTAACACGCAATGCCCTTCCATCCAATTCCTGAAAAAAGACATACAAAAGGGGCATAAATTGAAGTTTCTTAGTATAAGGATACAAAATATTTACGCAATCGGATCACTTATAAGGTAATTACACGTAGAATATCTACGATTAAAAAAAAATATGATAACCAACCTATGATAGTAGGTTAACTACATTCATAGTGTAAAATAAGTATAGGTGTAGTTTGGTTCATGGACAAGTTATACCAAGACGATAAGACAAGAATTAAATAATGACAAAATTATTTAGTGAATATACCTTTATTGGTATATTCACTTTGAATTATACCAATTGAATATTTTAAAGAACTTTGGTGAAGGGCATCTAGGATTGTTATCCAAGAATGAAGGTGGTTAAAAATATAACTCAATTGTAGTATAAATAATCTCGGAATCGCTAATATCAGGATTGAAAGTTTAACCAAACACGAGATAAGAATATCACGTATGTGATCCCAGAACTATAATCCCTTATCTCATAAACCGAACTATTGTAGTATAAAGAATTCCAGGATCACTAATATCAGGATTGAAAGTTCAACCAAATACGAGATAAGATTATCTCATATGTGATCCCAGAACTATAATCCCTTATCTCATAAACCGAACTATTGTAGTATAAAGAATCCCATTATCGCTGATATCAGGATTGAAAATTCAACCAAATACGGGATAAAATAATCTCGTATGTGATCCCAGAACTATAATCCCTTATCTCATAAACCGAACTTATGTACGACTTGAATCCTTTCCCTAGAAGTTATGTGAACAAAATGAAATGCTTGAGAAAGTGAGTTCAAGAAATGCATACCACTCCATTGAGATTGTTAAGAGCATTCTCCATTTCTTCTCTAGTCTCAAAACTTACGAAACCATAGCCGCGAGACCTCCCGGTCTCACCATCATACAGTACCCTAGCTCCAACAACAGTTCCATATTCTCGAAATGCTTGTGCCAAACTATCAGACGTTACTGACCACGCCAAGTTACCAACGAAGAGTTTGTGGTCAGTTTCCGGGTAAAGAGGTTCTTTCGGTTTAGGCTTGTCTGAGAAATTCACCCTTAAGGTTCTGCCACCATACTCCTGATGAAATCAGTAAATCGCGCTTCAGTGTTATAGCCTCACATCAGCTCAATGTCAGTAATATTTTGCAATATTTAACATTGATTTGCGAAGGGAAATTGAGTTAAGTTCTTACTCTTCCGTCTAGATTTTCGATGACTGTCTTGCAATCTTCAAGAGAACTCATTGTCACAAATGCAAATCCTCTGCTTTTACCTGTGTCTCTATCATACAGAACCTGAACAAATTGAATAAATTAGCACGTATATATTTCGCTTTAAGACTTGGGAGGAACATTGGTTTTGGTTAGGACTTAGGAGGAAGGTTTCTTTTTCATTCACCTTAAAACTTGAAAGGTATACACATGTTAGCACTTCTTATTCCATGAGATAGTAGTCAAGATCGTCCATAATTCTACATAATATACATAAAAATACCGAATGCAGTTCACAAAATCGGAGCAGAAAAACTAGCTTGTTGATCAAACACCTTAAGCTACTTCATGTAACACAATAAGACGTCCAAAATTTAATCCTGAGTTCTGCAAGTCGATAGCAAGTAAATACATTTTGTCCATCCACAATACAGGTAACCAATTTAGCACTTCAGATCCCTGATGTACATCATATTCAAGACAATTTTCACATTTCCCACATTGTTCGATTCTGATTCAGGGGTATAACCAAGCAAATTGCACAACAGAGCTCTCATCTCTCAGCTTTAATCAGAATCAAATTAACACATTTCTTCTTTCGAGAGACTCGGTGAAAGTACATGAACCAACTACATATTTATGTCATCTAAATAACTAACCTACATATAGCCAAGTTAAAGGAGCATGCTGGAGAACCTGTTAAAGTTGTGCAACATCAGTCTTGTTTAAATTTGACCAAGTCTGCAGTAGGTTATTTTTTAGCTTTAGTTGTTAGGTTGATTTTTTTTTTTTTAAGTATGTTGCTGTTTTCCTAGTATTTAGAGCAGCAGATAGTGTTCCTAAAGTTTAGGAGAGAGTCATCAACACAGTGAATAAAATAGTTGTCCATTTTTCTCTGCAAACTGTATCTTACTCTTACTGCTATAACTGAACTTATTCTTTCTTCTAGCTCTTCAATTGGTATCAAGAACAAGGTTGTTCTTTGGGAAATCACTTACTGTAGTTTTTTTTTTGAGATTTCTACTGTTGACACAATGACAGACCTACAAGCTGTCGGCAGAATGAAAAAGCTCAACAATTGCAACTACAGTACATGGTCCACTTGCATAATGTCTTATATGCAGGGGCAATATCTGTGGGAGGTTGTGAACGGCAGCGATGTGACACAACCAGAAGCAGAAGATGCACACGGCACATTGCGGAAGTGGAAGATAAAAGCAGGAAAGGCTATGTTTGCTTTGAAGACAACAACTGAAGAGGATGTGCTAGAGCACATATGAGACGCCACCACGCCGAAGCAGGCTTGGGATACATTCGCCAAGCTATTTTCAAAGAAAAATGATACGAGGCTCCCACTCTTAGAGAGCGAATTACTCTCGATAGGACAACACAACATGACAATAGCACAATACTTTCATAAGGTGAAGATGCTATGTCGAGAGAATTCAGAGTTAGATCCACAAGCACCAATTGGAGAGACGAGGATGAAGCGGGTCATCATCCATGGTCTAAAGCCTAAATATAGAGGCTTTATTGATGCTGTACAAGGATGGCAAAATCAGCCGTCACTTGTGGAATTTGAGAATTTGCTAGCAGGTCAGGAAGCCTTGGCCAAGCAAATGGGAGGAGCTTCACTAAAAGGTCAAGATGAAGCACTCTATGTCAACAAAGGAAGCTGGAAGTTCAAGCAGCATGGTGCCAGTGGATCTAAGAAGAACAACGACGAGGTGGAAGGTCGTCAAGGTAAAGGGAGCACTCGTGGAGGTGGTGGTTGGAAGAATCAAAGTCATGGCAAAAAGTTTGAAGGGAAGTGCTACAATTGCGAGAAGAAGGGGCATATGGCCAGAGATTGCGAGTCAAAGAAAAAGATTGTGGAAAGTAATGCTGCCACTTCCCAGGTTAAAGAGGAGTGGGATGCTGAAGCATTCTTTGTGGCAGAAGAAGAGGAGTTAGCTCTTACAGTAACAACCTCTAAACAAATTGACTATGTGAAGGATTGGATTGTTGATTCTGGCTGCTCAAATCACATGACAGGCGACATGGATAAGTTGCAAAATTTATCCGAATACAAAGGGAATCGTGAGGTGGTGACAACCGACAATACAAAACTACCGATAGCTCACATTGGTAACACCGTAGTGTCTCCACAAAATTGTATTGATCTGATGCCTCTTCAAAATGTTTAACATGTTCCGGGTAAGAAGAAACATCTTCTTTCAGTGGCCCAACAAACATCTTCGGGTTTCCTTGTTCTGTTTGGTCCGAACGATGTAAGGTTATATCAGCACCTTGAGATTAAAGAAGAGCCAGTGATGAAAGGACCAAGACTGAATTCCGTCTATGTAATGTCGGCAAAAACAGCATATGTAGACGGGGCTAGAAAGAATGACACTGCAGACTTATGGCACATGCGGTTGAGTCACGTTAGCTACTCTAAGCTTAGTGTCATGGTGGAAAAGTCAATGTTGAAGGTCTCCCCAAAATTCCAGTAAGGACAGATGTAATATGTGCAGGCTGCCAGTATGGTAAAGCACATCAATTGCCGTATGAGGAGTCAAACTACAAAGCTAAGGAACCATTAGAATTAATTCACTCTGACGTGCTCGGACCGGTCAAGCAAGCATCTGTTGGTGGAATGAAATATATGCTGACCTTCATTGATGATTTTTTCAGGTATGTGTGGATTTATTTTTTAAAGAAAAAGTCTGATACATTTTCAAAGTTCAAAGAATTCAAACAGGTTGCTGACGCAGAAGTTAGTAAGAAAATTCATTGTCTGCGAACTGACAACGATGGGGAATATACCTCATACGAATTTTCTAACTTCCTTCGGGAGTGTCAAATACACCAACAATTCACGTGTCCAAACATGCCACAACAAAATGGCGTAATGGAAAGAAAGAATAGACATCTAGCAGAAATTTGTCGGAGCATGCTTCACGCAAAAAATGTTTCTGGACAATTTTGAGTGGAAGCTATGAAGACTGCAGCTTATGTGATCAACATACTTCCTCTTTTCATTCACCTTTCGAAAAGTTGTGGAATACGAAACCTTCAGTCAGCTATTATCGTGTTTTTGGGTGTGTATGCTATGTATTTGTACCTAATCATTTACGTAGCAAGATGGACAAGAAGGCTGTTAGGTGTATCTTTGTAGGATATGACAACCAATGAAAGGGTGGTGTGATCCAACCTAAGTTGCTCGGACTCTTCAAATATGTCTATGGGTGCATGTCGGATCCTCCCAAAATAGTGTATTTTTGAAGGATCCGACACTGGTGCGGCAACATTTTTGGAGAGTCCGAGCAACTTAGGATCCAACAACGGGAAAGTGTTACACTTCTCGGAATGTGGTATTTGACGAAGCTTCTTCATGGTGGCCTTCAAATAAGGAATTGCTGCCAGATTCAGATGTTCTCAAACATGTGTTAGACTTGTCTCAGATCCAGTTGAGTCTAGATGAAACTGAAAGTGAAGTTAATGAAGATAATGTTGAAGAAGATTTGACCCAAAGTCCTTGACAAACTGGTTTGCACCGACAAACTGGTGAAGAAGGCGAGCTCAATGGAGCAAACACACCACATTTACTTAGAAGGTCAACAAGGATCAGAAAACAGAATCTCAAATATGCCAATGCTGCCATAGTAGAAGAAGAAGATAAAAAAGAACCAAAGACTTTTGAGGAAGAATTCCAGAATCCCAAGTGGATTAAGGCTACGGAGGAGGAAATTGTTGCGCTAGAACAGAATCAAACTTGGGAGCTTGGGACAAAACCAAGGGATGCCAAATCTATTTCTTGCAAAATGGATTTACAAGATAAAGCGACACACAAATGGATCAATTGAAAGGCATAAAGCTCGTTTTGTAGCTCGGGGTTTATCTCAGCAATATGGATTAGATTATGATGAAACGTTTAGTCTAGTGGAAAAGCTTACTACTGTCAGAGATCTACTTGCACTTGCAGCTAGTAAAGATTGGAATCTATGGCAGATGGGCGTAAAGAATGCCTTTTTGCATGGAGAGTTGGATTGGGAGATCTACATGTGTCAACCAATGGGTTTTCAAAGTCAAGATCATCCGGATTATGTGTGTAAGCTTCGAAAGGCACTATATGGATTAAAGAAAGCTCCAAGGGCATGGTATGGTAAGATTTCTGAATTTCTTACTCATAGTGGTTATTCAGTAGCACCGGCAGATTCCAGCTTGTTTGTGAAAATTGCTGAGAGAAAACTAGTTATTGTGCTAGTAAATGTGGATGATCTAATCCTAACAGGAGATTGTGAAGAAGAAATTCTCTGAACTAAGAAGAATTTGTCAATTCGCTTCCAGATGAAGTAACTCGGACAACTCAATCATTTTCTTGGATTGGAGGTTGATCGCAGTGAAAAAGGAATTTGTTTGCATCAACAAAAATATTCCAAAGATCTCTTGAAGAAGTTTGGGATGTTCAATTGCAAACCAATCTCAACACCCCTGGAGCCAAATGCTAAGATGTGTTCGCATGAAGGGAAAGACTTGGAAGATCCAACAATGTATCGACAATTAGTGGGTAGTTTGATCTACTTAACTTTAAGAAGACCCGACATCTCTTACCCAGTTGGTGTTATGAGTCGTTACATGCAAAATCCAAAGAAGTCTCACTTGGAAGGAGTTCGTCGAATCTTGACATATGTGAAAAGTACACTTGGCTATGGTATTTTGTATGAGAAAGGTGAAGAATGCAAGTTATGTGGTTATTGTGATGCTGACTATGCAGGAGATCATGATACTCGACGCTCAACTACTAGATATGTATTTATGCTTGCGTCAGGAGCGGTCTCATGGTGCAGCAAAATGCAACCAACTGTCTTTATCAACAACAGAAGCGGAATACCCCGCAACAACAGTTGCAGCTCAAGAAAGTACATGGCTCGTACAATTGATGAAAGACTTACAGCAATCGGTGGACTATGCAGTGCCTTTGCACTGTGATAATCAGTCAGCAATTTGCTTGGCTGAAAATTCAGTGTTTCACGCAAGGACAAAGCATGTGGAGATACATTACCACTTTATCAAGGAAAAAGTCTTGCAAGGAGAGATTGCTTTGGAGCTACTAAAACAGAACCTCAAATTGCAGACTTGTTCACAAAAGGTCTCAGTGTCAACAAGCTGGGCACTTTTTTCCAGCAGCTAGGCATGGTTAAGACAGGAAGCTGATGTCGAGAAGGGGTGTCAAAGTGTGCAACAGTAAGCTATTTTTCAGCTTTAGTTGTTAGGTTGCATTTTTTTTTAAGTACGTTGCTGTTTTCCTAGTATTTAGAGTAGCAGATAGTGTTCCTAAGTTTAGAAGAGTTTGGTTAGTGCCATCTGTTAGTGGTTTAGTGGGATACATGTCTTTCTAATAAGCAATTTTTTATTTAAAGAGTCATCAAAAGAGTGAATAAAATAGTTGTCCATTTTTCTCTGCAAACTGTATCTTTCTCTTACTGCTATAACTGAACTTACTTTCTTCTAGTTCTTCAGAACCTGCATAACCTAATTGGTGCGACGCCTCACCCTCTTAAGTTGATATGTCAAGAAGGACACAAATCTACAATGCATAGTGGGATTACATGCAAGTTAAATCATCTTCTTCTTTCTTATGCTTGTGGAGGTAACAAGTACCTGGTGAAATAGTCGAGATGCCCACAAGCTGGTCTCTAGACACCACCATTAACGAAAAAAGATCATTTTGTCTAATTTTGAACAATTTGTCGCTGTAGATCAAAGTTAACTTCTATGCACTTAATTTTCTTACATTGTCAAGTCTTTTTTTAAACTAACTACCCATAATAATGGATTCCATTAACCTTAAAAAATGTGACAGCCAACTAAGCTAATTAAGCAAGGCCGGAGCCACGTATGACTGAGGATTCATCTGAACCCCTTGACGGAAAACTACACTATTTATATATGGTTAAAATTATTCCTTTTTATGTATATATTGTAGATGTTGAGTCCCCTTAGCTTCTTCGCGTGTTTACTTCTTCGTATTCTGAACCCCTTTAATGCAAAATGTTATGTTCGGACAGAATAAGCAATACCACAAAGCAAAAGAAAATAAGAAGAAGACACACAAATTAACGTGGAAACCCTTGACGGGAAAAACCACGGACATAGGCGGATGAATTCACTATAATGGAGAGGAGTACAATGAGGAGACGAAAGTCTCAATGGCGTATATGAACCGTCCAAAACAACCCACTAAATCGGATTTAGATAATACGTGCGTACAAATAAATCCTGGGTCCAAACACATATAGGTCCATACCGCGGGACTTCGCCCCCTATCCCCAACGGCATCAGTGGTGGGCTCCGAGATCGGGCCTATTAGTACGATCCCTGTGCTAACACCACAGACCCCACAAAAAATCACAAACATGGGTCGTCCTAGATCCGCACTAAGGGACTAATCAATTAACCAATTACAAGGTGAAATCATAAAACATAGAAGTGAAAAGTGCATACCTCAACAAGCTCAGGACTAGCATAATCTTGAACAATCCCAGCAAGTTGTGCACTATCACAAAGATATGGCAAATTCCCAAAATAAAGCTTAGTATTTACACCTTCACCTCCATTACTACTCTCAATAGAACCCTCTCCTCCCTCTTCCTCCTCCTCATTCACCGCGGCCGCCTCAACTTCCTCTTGTGCCACTGCAGCTGCCAGCCTTGACACCACCCTCCACTTCTTGTAAATCGAAGTAACTTCACTTGACCACCATGACGAAGATGATGAAATTAACGTTACATTTGGTGCTGTTGGTGGTGTTCTAGTTGATGATGATATTTTAAGCAAATGATCAGAACTAGGCCAGTTTAACAACTTTGAACGTGTGATACAATGAAGACTTGTAACTGCTGTGGCAGCTGTGGCTGCCATGTTCAATAAGCAGGAATATAGGTGAAATGTAATGGTGATTTTGATCAGAGAATTTATCAGTGGTGTTTATTAAAGAGTTGTTTTTTTTTTTGTTGAAGTGATGATGTGTGAGTAATGAAATCCAAAGAGATAGGAGGAAAATATACATGAGGTGGATATTGTAACTGATAAGTTTTTTGGATTTTTGCTTTTTTTTTGTTCTTGTTGAATTAAAACTCTTTTTGGAATGTTGGTGTTTTCTTAGCCACACAACTTCCTTTTCATGCTGGAAGTTTTTATTAAAAAAAGTTAAAAATTGGTGCAGGGGAAAATGAGTGAAGGGATTGATTGAAGTGTAAACAACGTAAACCAAGTGTTCCTACATAATTACTATCTCTCCTAATTTTTATAAAAATTACTTAAAATCTCATATATGATACATTACTCAATTATATGATACATAATTACCTGATTAATGCAATTAAATATACAATAAGCGGTAATTAAGCATTATGTTGTTAAATGAAATCCCATAAATATAGGAATTGCCGTTTTTAATACATAATTAACTCAACAACAGCATTTTGTTTTGAAATTTGAATGTATAATTCATTTTCTTTTCATCACTTTGCGTTAAAAAATAACTAGTTGTCCAATCTTTCATACTATTTTTCATCATGAATATTTCGATTTTGTTGGGAGATTCTGAAATTTGGCAAAGCGAAATTATTTATGAAAATTACAAAAGTGATGGAATTGTAGTTAGCGAAAGTGTTTCGTATTTTAGGTTGATTTCTGCTATTGCCTCGAAACTTGATATTGATCAAGCGAAGAAAAATATTGATGTTCGTTATATTGTTGATGGAAATACGACGCCTATGGTTATTAGAAACGACAATGGTGTTAAGATGTACGTTAAGTTAAAAAAAATATTTCCAGCTTTTGTAATGTTTCAGTTACGCATAACAACGGATAAATCGACAGAAGATAGAGAATTTGATGTTGAAACTGGTGTAATGATGTGCGTCGAAGGAACAGAATCAGATGCAGCTGCACTTGCTGTTGTTGAGTCGAATAATCAGTACTCTTTGTATATACCATATATTGAAAGTAGAAAATTCATCACCGATTGTCAAAACACTGAAGTTAAGGTCAAGCAATTGTACAAGAATAAGAAAACTCTTAAAGCCGTAATGAAAAAGTATGTGTTAGATCACAATTTTAATTTCAGAGCTACAAGATATGATAAAAAGAGGTATTTTAATTTATATTTTTTTTGTGTGTGTGCATTTGGTGTTTATATTCTTCGTATGATACATTATGAAATATGTATCGATCGTGTTCTTCTTAAACAATATCATATATGAATGTGTAGTGGGTGTTGTCGTAGATGTGTCAAAATATTGTGTTAAGAATTGTTTAGAGCAGTGCAATTTTATTATGATACATATATGTTAAAATAGTCTTATTTGTCATCTACCCTATACATAATTTTTTCGAAAAATTAATTTTTTAATAAAAAATTATGATGATTTATTAATACTTGAAGATATTGGTTGGAATGTCGTAATGAAAATTGCAGTTGGTACAACTTGATGGATTCTGATTTTTTTCAAATTCGAAGATTCAATGATAAACATACATGTTCAGATTGTCGAAATTTCATGTTCGCATGCAATTGCAGTGTTGAAAAGTAAACATATTACGAAGTTTCGTTCATGGTGCTCTGATTACTATAAGCCTGCAACATTAGTCAAGACATATGAAGTTCCAGTGATACCTATGCTCGATAAGAAGGATTGGCATGTGCCTCAATGTGTCAAAGAAGTCATACCACCAAAATACAAAAGACTACCTAGGAGGCTGAAGAAGGGTACATGTAAGAAAACAAGTGAAACACTATCCTCCAGTACAAACTACTGTGGAAAATGCGACCGTGAAGGTCACAATAGGCGTACGTGCAACTTCTTTTCGAAGGAGAATTGATGTTTAAGTTTCATGATTCATTTAATGATTTGAAGGACTATCTTAAGTTGTTCACTGTTAGTTTGGTTTAGATTTGACTATTATTGAATAATGTTGGAACAATGTTTAAGTTGAATTATAATTTATTTTTTATTGACTTATTTTTTTTCTAATCATTTTAATTTCATTTACTATTTAATGTTGTTTCTTAAATAGTCTGTCACATCACAACAACTTTTTAGATTGTTGTTCAAATTAGAAAGCTACTATATCATGAATGGATTTTCAATTTATTGTGATTTTTTCCAATAGAATTAGTTATATGAAATAAGACTTGTATGTAACTGTGTTAAAAATTAAAAATTAATTTGTAAACTGTTATAAAATTTTAACACTGATAATTGATGCAATTTTCAGAATCATGATTCAACTTATCCTGTAATATGATATATTGCAATCAGTAATTGTAAATTCCGTTTCTGATGCATAACTTTATAGTAACTGACTTATTGAGATTTATATTATAACATCAGAATATATGATACATGAATATGTTGTATAAAATGAATGTGAAGTACATATGATACATTGCATTCCGTACTTGTAAAAAATGTTTGACACATAACCTTACAGTAACAGACTTATTGCAGTAGTGGTCAACAATTTTCATATATAAAAATCATCTATTTGCATGTGTCAAACAAAATGAAAATAAATATTGATAATAGCATAACATAATTTTTAATTGTTCCAAAAAATTGATAATAGTTTTCTGAAACAAAAACATCACTATTAAACTTAGTGTCTGAAATTACAATAATAGAGGCCAATAAGATAGAAAAAATAAACTGTTCAGAACATAGATATGGAACAATCTAGTATCTACTCTATGGCAACAATAGTAGAATCATCAGTCGGAGGGACATAAAATGGACATGGTCTTAGTGGATCGTCATGGCGACTAGACTAAATTTTTGTAGCCTTTTTAACAATATAGTTTCATAAAAGTGTTGCATATCTCTTTCGATGATATTCTGTATCAACATTTGATGAGGAGTTCAACATTCGATCGCTAAGATATTCAGCATAAGATGCCACGAAAATACCACAATCCCTAAACATGAGTAATCATTTAGTTAGAAGCTAAATCACATAGATATTTATGTTGTATCAGAACATATACATATGAACAATAAATATATATTAATGTGTCAGCTTAAATTATCAGAACAAGCTGTCAATATTGCAGAATGATCAACTTTTTTCTGCTATCCACGAGATGTGAACAGTAAAGTTGAATTGACAGCATCTTTCAAATTCATTCCAGCATGATTTGGCAATTGAAGACATTTCAGCTTATCAACCGTAGGACTTATATTGGTATACACATATTATAATTAAGATTGAAAAACAAAACAACTTAAGTTAAATGAATATAAGAGAAATAATATGTCAATATTCTATATAACATCTAGTGATGTACCAATTCCTGTACAGTTATGTATCATAATGTATCATACGAGTACTGTAATGTTTCATATAACAGTGAAAAATTATATTGATGCAGGAATTGATTTGTAAGATGTCTGTTCTACAAATATATTACAGAATGAACAAGTAACATGCTTCAACATATATTTACAAGAAAAAATATAATGAAAACATAGAAAAAAATTCATGTATGCAACATAAAAATAAGAAAGTGATTGAAAATAACTAAAAATTATCTTGTGTCTCCTTTTACTGTATAGATGCATAAATTAGTATTCTTTTCCTTTCTAGCTCAATGACTACTATGGACTTTGAATATGAATGAATCTCTCTCAGAAGAGTAAAAACGATAAAATTCAACAAGAGGTAAAGAATAAATCATAACTTCTAGCACGATCAATAACTTTACTCTTAACGACAATAACGATCCTGCTTGATTACCTTACAGAAGCGGTACTTCTTTACACCTGCACCAAAGATGACCTACTTCACCACCTTATTTCCATCAATCTCTTTCTTATTTCATATAAAAGTTACTCAAGGCCAACATACAGAGACTACATTGCCATACATTATGCAACCTTATTGAAAAGCATCAATATTGCTATACTAGGTATCAAAAATGCAATTCAGCACTGAATAGTACTGGTACTCATCTTTCATACCATTTTGGATCGAAGTTTTTTCCTTGTAAGGTCTATCCACTCCAGTGACTCGCAGAAAATTTGCATACAATGGTTCATCAAAAAATTTCATTTCGTCTCTCTTTAATACAAGAAAATACTCTTTTGCCAAAGAAAAAGTATCACGGTATAACAGAAAATGTTCAATGACTAATTGACCTTAGATTTATGTATCATAATCAGTATATTAAATGTATCAGGATTAAATGAAAGCCAAAATCACAAATAAGATATCTTATATCTCAGAAAGCATGAACAGACTAATTGATCTTATATTTATGTATCATAATCTATATTTTAAATGTATTAAGTACAAATACTAACCGATATCACAAATCTGTTAACTTATTTAACAGAAAGCATGTAAAGGCTAATTGACCTTAGATCAATGTATTAAACATAGTATATTGACTATATCAGGTGTGTAAAAAACAAAAATCACATGTAAATCTTAAGATGTATCAGAACGCGTCACTAAAATAACAAAAATTCATAACGTGTCGCTTAAAATCACAAAAATTCGCGTCGCTAAATTAACAATAACTTGTTTTGGAGAAATTCATCGATCAAATACATCAATAACATACCTTTGGTAATGAATCTATTTTCACAACTTCCTTTCTTTTTTCCTTTGAAATAGCAACAACAGGCTTCTTCCCTTTAGCACTAGCAGCATCCCGTAACTTCTTCATGATTGTAGGATCGTTCCGATACTTAGATCTATTTTCACAAAAATCAACTTACCGAAAAAATTTGCCACCGGCTTAACAATACCACCGGCGGCAGCACTTGTATGTGATAAAGTTTTTGAATTTCTTTGATTTAGATGTGTTAAGAAACAAACTTTTTTACTTAGAAAAAAATGGTTAAATTTTCTTGATCTTGATATCAAATTTGCCATTTGAGAGTTTCTTGTTAATTTTCTTGAACAAAAACAAAAGGTTATATATAGGATTGTGATGATAATTAATGAGCTTGAAGGGAAAGTTGAGATATGTATTACAAAAAAATGGATATCTTCACCAGCAATGTCGTGATTTTAGGCTACAAAACAGTATTTGGGTATTATATTGAGTTGTAGGTTGGAATGTATCAGCAAAAGTGTGTGTGTTGTGTCTTAGAAGAGATTTTTATAATATATTTAGTAGGATGTATTTAAAGTAATATAGAAAAATTAAAGTGTTGACTCATGTAATTTTTCCTTGATTGAAAGATGGGCAATCCAGCTTTTACCAATGTGGTGTTTGAAAATTGGCCAAATCCATCGCTGGCCCCAAACTTGGCACGAACATTTAGTAGGCGTTTGGCCATAAAAACTAAAAAATTTTAAAGTTGGAGTAGGAGTTGTGTTTGGCCATATATTTTTTAAAGATGTGTTTTGACTTTTAAATTTTTTTTTTTAAATTTAATTTTATAACCCAAACTTTTTAAAACTATCAAAATTGCCCAACTAATTTATCTACTGAATATACTCATGAATGAATAGAATTTCACATCAATGATGGAAGGGGTCCTGAGCTTAAAAATATAAATATACCTACAAATAATGAAAATATACCGGTCATTTAGTTTAAAATTCTTTATTTGTTGTTCAAAAATGTCTTTTACCGAGAAGAAATGTCCTTCAAAAATATGTCCGGACTTGATTTGTTGTTCATAAAAAATGTCTTTCTTTTCGGATTTGCTCCAAAACTCATCTAAACTATTTATGACCTTTTATGTAATATTTAAAAAATTAGGGTTATATGTAATAAAAAAAACTTGGAACTGGAGTTGAAAAAAAGTGAAAACAACAAAAAGTTGTTTTCACTTTTTTTCAAAAAAGATTTGAAATGTTTTTGGAATATCTATGGCCAAACACCATGATTCCATAAAGTGAAAATTTTTTCCGAGAAAAAAGTAAAAAATATCTATGGCCAAACGGCCTCTTACTTAGGCACCTCAAGTTAGGAGTGTGCATTGGTTGGTTCGGTTCGGTTTTACATGTTATTGGTTTGGTTTATCGATTTTTGATTTTTAAATATGTAAACCAAATAACCAATCAATAAGATATTTTCTTATCGATTTCGGTTTATCGGTTTTTGGTCCTAAACGGTTCGGTTTTTCAGTTTAATCAATAAGAAAATACTTACAAAATAGAAATAGTAACAACTAACATAAAAAAATGAAATCTTAATTACTGTCAATGCATTTTAGTTTACAAGAATCTTCAAACTTGAACTGAATGTTAGTTAGGAAAAAAATTGAATCTTAATTGTTGGAAGGTATAAATGCTTCAAGCTTTTTATTATGATAATAGCCGAACTTTATATTGTGTCTTTGTTGCCCTGAATAGGTTAATACTTTGTGAATCATTGAATTATGAATTAGTCGTGCATATAACCTATTTACATACACATATTTGTCTATCTGTCTGTCTGTCTGTCTGTAGATGGATAGATAGATAGATAAAGAGAGAAAGAGATTTAAATATATAACATAAATAGGGATAAAACAATAACTTAGTGTATCCTTATTGGGTTATCGGTTTAACCGATAACCCAATAAGCTAAAATCAATACTGAATTGTTTACCCAATAATTTTTTTTTATAAAATCAATAAAAAAACCGTTAACCCGATAAATCAATAACAATAACCCAATAACATTTTTATCGGTTCGATTTATCGGTCGATTCAATTTTTGCACTGCCCTACCTCAAGTGGACGCTGTTCACTTTTACACCTCAAGTAGCCACAAAGTGTGTCACTTTGATACCTTTTGCTGAATCAGCACATTGTGTGTGTTGCACTCGCTGCCAACGTGGACAAAACGACCAATTGATCTGTGCCAACTCATTTAAATTGTCACATCATTATTTATATTCATAATTAATTATTTTTTTAAAAAAGACCAAAATACATGATTATTAATAATTATCCAACTTATTAATATATATACACACAGTTAAATTAAAGAAACCAATTAATTACTGACATATGACATTTTTAAAAATAATTATAAAATTATTTAATTTTATAGCAAACAACCCAACCCTCACCCAACCCCACCACCCCTAAACTCCAAAGTCATCTTCTCCATCATCCCCCATCCCCCAGCAACCCCCACCCCAAGTCATCTTCTCTACATAGCAGCCCTTCCCCCCCTCTCGTCATCTTCTCCATTTGCCCCCCCCCCCCCACTCTTCAAATCCCAAAGTCATCTTCTCTATCCCCCCTCCCCCAATCACCAACCAAGCCAACAACCGCACCTCCGTCAAGACAACACTGAAGCTCCGTCAACACAAATTTACTTCGGAGCCATTTTTTCCAACAACAAATCAAAACACATAGCACAAATTTACCAAGCCAACAATAGCAAACATTGTTGTTCCATCGACGAAAATTATTTTTGCCATTTTCACAATATATGGACCATTTTTGCTACTTTCTCAAAAATACTATGATAGTCTCATCAAATCTCAACATATGGACCATTTTTGCCATTTTCTCAAAAATCAGAAAAGAAAACGAAGGGATACAAATGTGTTAAGAAAAGAAAAATTAATGGTTAAAAGAGAGAAGAAGAAGAAGAAGAAGAAGAAGAAGAAGAAGAAGAAGAAGAAGAAGAAGAAGAAGAAGAAAAAAGATGATGAAGAAGAAGAAATCTACAATCTGCACCAACTTGCATTCTTTCAAATTATTAAAAATCAATTGTATTAAGAAAAAAAAATGGTGAAAAACTAATGGATGGGGGTGGGGGAGGGTGGGAGAAGACGATTTTGGGGTGGGGGTGGCAGCAGCGATTTGGGGGTGGGGTGGGCTGAGGAAGATGATATGGGGTGGGGTGGTTAGGAAGATGATATAAGGGTGGGGTGAGGTTATTATTTTTTTTTAATTTAAATTAATCATATAAAAATTATTTTTATAAAAATATCAAATGTCCTTTTATAATTGGTTTATTTATATGTTGTATACCCTAAAACGCGCCTAAAAGCGAGTGTAGTACACTCTCTTTGCTGAATCAGCAAAAGGTGTCAAAGTGACACACTTTATGACTAATTGAGGTGTTAAAAGTGAACAACGTCCACTTGAGGTGCCTAAGTGAAAGTTCGTGTCAAGTTTATGGGGCTACCGATGGGTTTGGCCTTGAAAATTTAAGAATTCAGCCAATTAGGCTACTAATTAGGGGCGGACCTATGACCTATTTTATAGTGTTTCGACACTTGTTAAATATAGTGCAGATCAGGTATAATTATATAAGAAATGTATAAAATTTGTATAGGATTTATAAAAGTACAGAGTAAATCAAGAAGATAGTTTGGTGCTTTAATTTCTAAGAGGAACCTCAAAGGCTTTGGGAATCAATAAATGTATTCGAACCTTCTGAGCATCCACGATCTCTAAATACTGAATCCGCCATTGCTACTAATTGGAGTTATTTTTGTAATGTTGGTGACGTGGTGCTTTCTAGGCCACACAATTTAATTTTGTATGTTGGAAGTGTTGCAAGGCCTAAGGCGATCCTTAAGGATATTTCACCTGGTATGGGTGTATCCCTTAGGATTCAAAAATTAACAAAATAGAACAGAAAACCCAACATACTAAAGCACAGAAAGAAGTAATATATTTTCATATTATCTAATGAAAGGACTTTTAAAAATCAAATATATAGAGTCAAAAGCTCATCTCTATAGAATGAGTAAGTTTAGTTGCAACGATAAAGAATATTAATGATAATAAAGGAAATTACTACTAGCTCTTTTATGAAGTAACTAGTAAATATGTTCTCGCTTTGCGCGATTAAGGTAAAGTGTATTGTCCTAATTTTATGATTTTTCATTTATCATTTAGTTAAAAAAACAAAAAGTAAAACGATAAAGGAGATAAATTCACTTATTTTTGCCCTCCACATACACAACATTAACAACAGTAATTATGCCTCAATTCCAAATAAGAAGGTCGATAATAATATTCATAATTTATTCCATAAATTATTTTGACACAAGTGCTAAAATAAAATTAAATGAGATAATTTCTCAAATATGTTGACTTTCTAGTGAATTAACTATTTCTCCATCACTTTCCTCTTCTTTAGCTATCTACGGAAAAATGTTCCTTTTAATAACTTTTTGGTCTTCACCTAAAGTAAATATGGTATTCAAGCGACTACAAAAAGGAAAAAAGGACATTGGGATACGCTAAAGTATGAAGTTCAGAAAGGATCAAACCACACCAGTCTATGATAAGCAACTGTTCTTGCATTCCTATAAGAGCATAATTTCACAACTTGAACCCATGACCTCATGGTATGGTAATATGGAAACAACCTTCTTTTTGAAAAATAAATACAACCTTTTCAAACTAAGCAAACTGAAACATATATATTAGTTACAGAGACCTCATAAGTAGCAGCGAACAAAGTGGATTAGGGGTTTGAAGATAAACAAACACAAGGATTTGTTCCTTTATTCCAAAGAAAATAGTTACATGTAAAACAGAACCATATTGCTGCCACCTTAGGCTTCCAATTTCTATTTATTCATACTGCCAACACACATATGACATCAAATAAACTACTTGCTAAACCCTCTAGGGGTAGTAACTAACCATGTTCAAACTTTGAACTATCGTCCTATATCTCTTCATGCACTCCTTGTACAATAATTTTGCTTTGTTCTAGTGCGGATCTTTTTTTGTTCAGAAAAAATCTCGAGTTACTTTTCATTCATATATATATACACATTATATAATGAATGAATATTTTCAAGAGCACAACTATATAGGCATTATAGAGAAGAACAAATGTGTGTTATCGGAGAAAATAATTGTAGCATAAATTTAATAAGCTTAGACTCTTTAAAAGAAATCATAAAATTAAACATGAATCTTATGCACATGGGATTAATAGTAATAGGCATAAAAGGTTTAACTAGAAAAAATTTAGGAACTTAAGTATTAATCACAATATATGATAATAGATGGTCAGACTCAGAAAGATCTATAATAGGAATAACTAATGTAGACATGACTAATAATAGAGGATTTTTTTATTGTAGTTCAGATTATATGATAAATACCTTAGAATTCGAAAAGCATATTAAAATAGGTGTACAAACTAAAGGATATGAAGAAATGACTGCTCACATCTTTAGCCTGTGGTTTTAATATTGTAACACCCCGTATTCAAGTACATGTATTGGCGTATTCAAGTACGTGATTGGTCTTATTTATATGGAATTAATTTTTTATTTTATTTATACCGGAATTTGCCCGTCGATGGCTCCATACGAAGGTTATTAAATAAGCTTTCCAACGATATAAAGATTTCCAAAAATGGATAAGTTTTGGATATAATCGAGCACGTTCAAAACTATAAAACGGTGGCCGGGATATGGTGAATAGTAAATGTGCAGGAAAATTTCCTGCACACAAACTACTGAGGCCTGCCAGTTTTTTGGGTCAACTTTGAACGATCATAACTCCCTTAATATAATGAATTGGGAGGGATACGACCTATCAAAAGAAATATCTTTGAGTCTTATTTCCAATGCAATTGATTTAATCCAAATCAAACATCTGAGTAAGGAGTTAAACTTGTTTTACTTCAGCCTCTCAAAACAGATTTTTAGGGTCAACTTCAAACGATCATAACTCCTTGTACAGGACGAACTGGGTGGAATACTTTATATAAAATGAAATCTCTTTGAATTATCTTTCCAACGATACCAATTTCACCCAAATCTGATATCGGAGCAAAGAGTTATGACCGATTTACTTTAGCCTATCAAAACAGTCCACCATGGACAGATGCGGATTTACTTAAAATTTTAAGGGCAATATGGTCATTTTCCATCACCTCATGGACAAAAATTGTTCATTATATACATATACTTAGCCTCATATCCATCATTTTTATCCAAATTATTGAAGAATAAGGAAACCCTAGCCTAAGTTCAACTCCAATTATCTTGTGATTCAACCGTTGAAAATCCAAATTGATTCCGTAGTTGTGTTCACCGTCTCGAGGGCTTCGAGAAGCACCCCTTATTTGTGCCAACAGGACTTCGAAATCAAAAGGGCCATTTTATGGTAAGGATGTAAATTATGTTGGTGTTATTTATATGGATATGTATATATATGCATGTGAGCATAAGAAGTATGTTATTTGATTGTTGTTGAAAGATGATTGGAAATGATATTGGATTATTCTTGTGCATGGTTGGATTATGTTGAATTGTGAAAGGATTTGGTACTGATGATGTGGTATTGAAATGATGATTATATATATATATATACACACATAAACCTATTGTTCAAGTTGGTTTTTGGAATGCTTTGCAAATATTGGTTGTATGGAATTATGAAAGAGAATTGTGGTGTTGGGTTGCTAATACTAGATGCCAAACATTTCATTGTAGATAAGTGATTTGTAAAGGCGGGAAGTTGTGTTGAATTGGTATCCGAATCTACAACGAGGTATGTAAAGCATACTCTAACAATGTTCTTTGGCATGAAAACGCCAATGTTCCATCAAGTAAGATTCCGAGGTTGTCCAAAAACATGTATTGTTCTACATTACCAACGAAGTTGTTTCCATTCTATAAAGTGTCAAAATGTTTCGTCGATATAACAAAAGGCTCCTATTTCATTGTTGTGATATTGATGATTCTGAAACACATTGTTGATGTACCAATGAGTCTTTATTACATGATTATTGTATAGAAGGTCTATTACTTGGTTCCTATTGATGTATCATTGTTTCAAAGTATCAAAAATGTGGTGGCGACCGAAATAACAATCTCAAAGATTAATTGAACTAAGTGATGGAAGCTTTCTCTTATCGGGTGGTATCCCAGGGGCATAAGCCTAGCATGGGTCGATCCCTATTTATGTGTTTATGGGTGGTATCCCAGGGGCATAAGCCTAGCATGGGTCGATCCCAGTTGATATGTATTGGAGGCAGCCTAATGGTCACAGTACAGTACAGTAATGATTACAAAGATGATAAGAACGAAGGTAAAGTGATTGAATAAATGCAATGTACAGGTTGTCACAAGTTTTAGTAAGTGTGGTCCACTCCTATTACGCTTTATTCACTTGTTTCTGATTTCTATTGAGCTCCTATATCATATGTGATTATCTACAACTTTACATACTCAGTACATATTTCGTACTGACGTCCCCCATGGGACCTGCATTTCATGCTGCAGGCACAGGTACCTCAGCTCATACACCGCACAAGTAGGAGTCAGGACATACAGCTATTGTTGGTGAGCTCCAGTTTGCTTCGGAGCTTTTCGAGTCAGTTCCTTATTGTAACACCCCGTACTTAATTACGTACATTAGCCATGGTTATATGTGTTGGAGTATATGTATTGATCATAAGTTAGGTATATATGAGTTTAAGTATGAGTATTGATTATTTTGAGATGGTTTCAAGTGTATAGTTGGATTATATGTGTATAGGAATCGACTTTATTTATACCGAAATTTGCCCGTCGATGGTTCCATACGAATGTTATTGAATAAGCTTTCCAACGATATAAAGATTTCCAAAAATGGATAAGTTTCGGATATAATCGAGAACGTTCGAAACTATAAAACGGTGGCCGGGATATGTGAACAGTAAATGTGCAGGAAAATTTCCTGCACACAAACTACTGTGGCCTGCCAGTTTTTTGGGTAAACTTTGAACGATCATAACTCCCTCAATGTAATGAACTAGGAGAGATGCAACCTATCAAAAGAAAGATCTTTAAGTCTTCTTTCCAATGCAATTGGTTTCATCCAAATCCAACATCTGAGTAAGGAGTTATACTCGTTTTACTTCAGCCCCTCAAAACAAATTTTTAGGGTCAACTTCAAATGATCATAACTCCTTATACAGGACGAACTGGGTGGCCTACTTTATATGAAATGAAATACCTTTGAATTATCTATCCAACGATACCAATTTCACCCAAATCCAATATTGGAGCAAAGAGTTATGGCCGATTTACTTTAGCCTGTCAAAACAGTCCACCATGGACAAATTCGGATTTACTTAAATTTTTAAGGGCAATATGGTCATTTTCCATCACCTCATGGACGAAAATTGGTCATTATATACATATAATTAGTCTCATATCCATCAATTATCATCAAATTATTGAAAATAAGTAACCCTAGCCTAATTTCAACTCCAATTATCTTGTGATTCAACCGTAGAAAATCCAAATTGATTCCGTAGTTGTGTTCACCGTCTCGAGGGCTTCGAGAAGCACCCCTTATTTGTGCCAACAGGACTTCGAAATCAAAAGGGCCATTTTATGGTAAGGATGTAAATTTTGTTGGTGTTATTTATATGGATATGTATATATATATATATATATATATATATATATATATATATATATATATATATATATATATATATATATATATATATGCATGTGAGCATAAGAAGTATGTTATGTGATAGTTGTTGAAAGATGATTGGGAAATGATGTTGGATTATTCTTGTGCATGGTTGGATTATGTTGAATTGTGAAGGGATTTGGTATTGATGATGTGGTATTGAAATGATGATTATATATATATACACACATAAACCTATTGTTCAAGTTGGTTTTTGGAATGTTTTGCAAATATTGGTTGTATGGAATTATGGAAGAGAATTGTGGTGTTGGGTTGCTAATACTAGATGCCAAACATTTCATTGTAGATAAGTGATTTGTAAAGGCGGGAAGTTGTGTTGAATTGGTATCCGAATCTACAACGAGGTATGTAAAGCATACTCTAACAATGTTCTTTGGCATGAAAACACCAATGTTCCATCAAGTAAGATTCCGAGGTTGTCCAAAAACATGTATTGTTCTACATTACCAACAAAGTTGTTTCCATTTTATAAAGTGTCAAAATGTTTCATTGATATACCAAAAGGCTCCTATTTCATTATTGTGATATTGATGATTCTGAAACACATTGTTGATGTACCAATGAGTCTTTATGACATTGTTATTGTATAGAAGGTCTATTACTTGATTCCTATTGATGTATCATTGTTCCAAAGGTACTATATTGGCATGAACACTAATGTAATAATCTCAAACGCTTTTGAACTAAGTTATTGGAAAGATCTCTTATGTGTGTTACTTGATATACGTGTGGGTGGTATCCCAGGGGCATAAGCCTAGCATGGGTCGATCCCTATTTATGTGTTTATGGGTGGTATCCCAGGGGAATAATCCTAGCATGGGTCGATCCCAGTTGATATGTACTGGGGGCAGCCTAATGGTCACAGTACGATACAGTATTAATTATTGTTAGGTGGTTGGAGGTTCGGGAGGAGGAGGTAATGGCGAATGATAATTGTAAAGAATGAAATGAATGAATGTATACCGTTCCACAAATGTGTTTGAATCCAAGAACCCAATTCAAATTAATGATAATGTACATGATCCTAAAAGTGTTTATGAAGTGTGGTTCACTTCTATTATGATTTATTCACTTGCGTTTGATTTTCTTGATCCCCTATATCACATATGATTATTTACAGCTTTACATACTCAGTACATATTTCGTACTAACGTCCCTCACGGGGGACCTGCATTTCATGCTGCATGCACAGGTGCTTCAGCTCATTCACAACATAGATAGGAGCCAGGTCATACAGCTATTGTTGGTGAGCTCCAGTTTGCTTCGGAGCTTTCCGAGTCGATTCCTTATGTTTTGTTATTGTACAGGAGTCATGTGTGGGTGGGGGTTTGTCCCGACCCTAGTTATGTCATGTATATCCTAGAGTCTTTGTAGACATAAGGAAGGGTAAAGTCATGAGAGTTTATATAGTGATGTTATATTTGTATATGTGGTGGCCCCGACGGCCAAGTATTATATATATATATTTGTGCGTGTTGTACTGATACAGGTAATTAGACCCTTCTATATGCAACGAAGTGCTGCCCAAATTTTTGGTGACATGTAAGTGAAAGTACAGGTATTTGAACGGGTTCTCCCGGGCCTTCTCGGCTTCAAGTGCCAGTCCGGCCCGATGGGATTTTGGGGCGTGACAAAAGTGGTATCAGAGCGATTCGTCCTAGTGAGTCTACAAAGCCGTGTCTATGTAGAGTCTTGTTTATCGGTGTGTTGTGCACCACATCTATAAACAGGAGGCTATGGACATTTAGGAATTCTTTCTTTTCTTCATGTCTTAGATCGTGCGATAGAGCTTATATTGTATATGAAGTCATAGTTGACCACTGAATCAGTTTGTTTCTCTTATTATAATAATGATGTCGGTTACCAGAAGCAAGAATATCGGTAAGCAAGATGTGGCTGCTGGAGAGGGGACTAGTAAGTCACCCACTATACCAGCTAATCAAAGTGAGGCTCCAGCTGAGCATGCATCAGAAACTTCCCCCAGTCCGAAAGAAATAAGGGGGAGGAGAACTATATCCCCAGATCCACCTATTAATGCTGTTGATCAAGATCTTAGAAATGCAGTGCAACTTTTGACTTGTATAGTTGTTGGGCAAGTCCAAGGGCAAACTATTCCTGCCGCGGGTTCTAGCGGTACTGATAGGGAGGCTAGTCTTCGGACGCAAGATTTTCTTAAGATGGATCCGCCTACTTTTACCGGATCCGATCTTAATGAAGATCCACAGGACTTTATTGATCAGATCCAAAGGGCCCTAGAGGTGATGCATGTATCGGGCAGAGAGACAGTGAAGTTAGCCGCGTATAGATTCAAAGGTGAGGCTATATATTGGTATGAAGACTGGAAACGGTCAAGGGGCATTGATGCATCCCCAGCTTCTTAGAAAGAGTTCAAAGAGGCATTTATTGATCATTATCTTCCATATGAGACTCGTCAGGACCGTGCGGATCAGTTCTTAAATCTTAGACAGGGTCATACAAATGTGAGGGAGTATAGTCTTCGATTTAATTCCTTGTCCAGATATGCTCCTAATGTTATAGCTACTATGGATGACAGAGTTTATCGGTATGTGAATGGATTGGATTCGTATTTGGTTAGGGATTGTACTATTGCTGCACTGAATAAAGACATGGATATAGCTAGGATCCAAGAATTTGCACAGAAAATGGAAGATCAGAGGCAAAGAAAAAGAACACAGGAATTTGAAAGCGGATCTTCTAAGAGGGCCAGATCTACAGGGCAGTTTATGGCGCCACAGGGAGGTTTTAGACCTCAATTTTCTGCTAGACCACCTAGGCCATTATTTTCTTATTCTACAGCTAGTGCTCTACCACAGCATCAGGGGTTCAGAGGCAGTCAATTTGGGCAAAGAAGTGAGGGTCATAGTTCACGATCTGTGGGTTATCATGGGCAAGGGAATATGAGCCAATCAATACCTCCTCGAGAGCCATGCAATAAATGTGGAATGCATCATATGGGCGTATGTCAAATGGGAACAAATGTTTGTTTTTGGTGCGGTATGACGGGGCATATGATGAGAGAATGCCCACGAAGGGGCGCAGGTGGCGTAGCACGACCTTCGGGATCATCTGTTGCATCATCGTCACCGGTATCTTATTCTGGTAGGGGCGCATGACCTGCGGGTCACGCTAGAAATGAAAAAAGAGTCGCCAGTTCCAGCGAGACTTAGAATCGCACTTATGCTTTAGCGGATCGATAGAATCTAGAGGCTTCCCCAGATGTGGTTACGGGTACGTTGTCCATATTTTCATTTGATGTATATGCTCTAATTGATCCCGGTTCTACATTATCATATGTTACTCCTTTGGTTGTTGGAAAGTTCAAAAGAACCCTCGAATTGTTAGAAAAGCCATTGGAAGTGTCTACCCCGGTTGGGGAATCTATTATTGCTAGAAGAGTTTATAAAGATTGTGTAGTAACTGTGTGTGATCGAGACACGATGGCCAATCTTGTGGAACTAGAAATGGTAGATTTTGATGTTATAATGGGTATGGATTGGTTGGCGTCTTGTTATGCCAAAATTGACTGTTGTACGAAAAAGATGTATTTACATTTTCCTAATGAAGCAGTTATTGAATGGCAAGGTAAGATTGGCGCACCAAGAGGTAGATTTATTTCTTATTTCAAAGCGAGAAAAATGATTTCCAAGGGATACATATATCATTTAGTTAGAGTAAGGGATACAGAAGTGGAGCCACCAACTCTTCATGTTGTTCCGGTGGTAAATGAATTTTCTGATGTATTTCCTGAAGATCTTCCAGGTTTGCCTCCTGAACGAGAAGTAGAGTTTGGTATTGATGTAATACCAGGCACCCAACCAATCTCCATTCCTCCGTATAGAATGGCCCCAGCAGAATTACGAGAATTGAAAGAGCAATTGAAAGATTTGCTAGAGAAGGGATTCATAAGGCCTAGTATGTCTCCCTGGGGAGCACCAGTGTTATTTGTGTGCAAAAAGGATGGCTCGCTGAGGATGTGTATTGATTATCGGCAATTAAATAAGGTGACTATTAAGAATAAATATCCTCTCCCAAAAATTGATGATTTATTTGATCAGTTATAGGGCGCCAAGTGCTTTTCTAAGATTGATTTGAGGTCAGGTTACCACCAAGTGAGGGTCAAAGAGAAGGATATACCCAATACAGCTTTCCGAACACGGTATGGTCATTACGAGTTTCTAGTTATGTCATTTGGGCTAACAAATGCACCTGCAGCTTTTATGGATTTGATGAATAGGGTGTTTAAGCCATTCCTGGATGTATTTGTGATAGTTTTTATAGATGATATTCTAGTTTATTCTAGATCAGAAGAGGACCATGCCAATCACTTACGACAGGCATTGCAGACTCTTCGTGATTGTAAGCTTTATGCAAAGTTCTCTAAATGTGAGTTTTAGTTAAAGTCGGTGGCATTTTTGGGTCATATTGTATCTAGTGAAGGGATAAAGGTTGATGCTCAAAAGATAGAAGCTGTGAAGAACTGGCCAAGGCCCACAACGCCTACGGAGATTCGTAGTTTTCTCGGGTTGGCCGGTTATTATAGAAGGTTTGTTAAAGACTTTTCTTCCATTTCAGCACCCTTAACCAAGCTAACCCATAAGGCATCCAAATTCCAATGGAATGATGCATGTGAGAAGAGTTTTCAAGATTTAAAGAACAAGTTGATTTCTACACCCGTGTTGGTACTTCCAGAAGGCACCGAAGGGTATACAGTATATTGTGATGCTTCTAGAATTGGTTTAGGATGTGTATTGATGCAGCATGGTAAGGTAATAGCATATGCTTTTAGACAATTGCGGCCACATGAGAAAAATTATCCTACACACGATTTTGAGCTGGCAGCAGTTATTTTTGCTTTAAAGATATGGCGCCACTACTTATATGGGGTTCATGTTGATATATATACTGACCATAAGAGCTTACAATATATTTTCAGTCAGAAGGATCTAAATCTGAGGCAGCGAAGGTGGATGGAACTATTAAAAGATTATGATGTTGATATTTTGTATCACCCAGGGAAAACGAATATAGTAGCTGATGCGTTGAGTCGTAAGGCTATGATGGCACCTATAGAAAGGCAAGGGATGATTAAAGATCTTCATCAATTAGCTAGCCTAGGGGTTCGTCTTCTCGAAACTCCGGACGAGGAGCTTATTGTGCATAATGTCGCGGAATCCTCATTAGTAGCTGAGGTGAAAGAGAAGCAAGATGCAGATCCTATTTTATTACAGCTTAAGGAGAACATTAAGAGTGGGGCGACCAAGGCATTTGAGCTTACGCGAGAAGGAGTACTTCAGTGCCAAAACCGATTGTGTGTGCCGGATGTAGACGGGCTAAGAAAGAAGATTATGAAAGAGGCACATTTTTCAAGGTATTCCATTCATCCAGGATCAACCAAAATGTATCAAGATTTGAAAGATATGTATTGGTGGAATGACATGAAGAAGAGCATTGCAGAATTTGTAGCTGAATGTCCAAATTGTCAAAGAGTTAAAGTTGAGCACCAAAAACCCGGAGGCTATATGCAATGCATAGATCTTCCAATTTGGAAGTGGGACATGATCAACATGAATTTTGTTACAGGTTTGCCTCGTGCAACTCGAAAATTTGATTCTATATGGGTGATTGTGGATAGGCTTACTAAATCCGCACATTTCTTACCCGTTAAGACCACTTACATAGTTGAAGAATATTCGAAGCTGTATGTTAAAGAAATAGTCCGATTACATGGAGTGCCAACTTCTATTATATCGGATCGAGGAATTCAATTTACCGCAAACTTTTGGAAGTCTTTCCAACGGAGTTTGGGAACACAAGTGAATCTGAGTACAACTTTTCACCCTCAGACGGATGGACAAGCAGAGCGCACCATTCAAACACTTGAAGATATGCTACGAGCATGTGTTATAGATTTTAAAGGCAGCTGGGATGATCATTTACCTCTTATTGAGTTTGCCTACAATAATAGCTATCATTCAAGTATCAAAATGGCACCATATGAAGCTTTATATGGGAGGAAGTGTAGATCACCAATAGGATGGTTCGAAGCGGGTGAAACTCTTATGTTCGGACCAGATCTTGTGTATTAAGCCATAGAAAAAGTCAAGGTGATTCAGCAACGGTTGAACACAACCCAAAGTCGACACAAATCATATGCGGATAGTAGAAGAAGAGGGCTAGAGTTTTCGTTAGGCGATTGGGTATTTTTGAAGGTATCGCCAATGAAAGGGGTGATGAGATTTGGCAAGAAAGGAAAGTTGAGTCCACGATATATAGGCCCGTATAAGATTATTCAAAGATGTGGGCAAGTTGCTTATGAATTAGAGCTACCCCAGGAACTCTCATCAGTGTATCCAGTATTTCATGTATCGATGCTTCGAAAGTGCATCGGAGATCCGTCCCTTATTACTTCTACTGAAGATGTGCCAGTAACAGAAGATCTTACCTATGAGGAGATGCCTATTGCTATATTAGATCGTCAAGTTAAGAGGATGAGAAATAAAGAAGTAGCATCGGTGAAAGTACTTTGGAGAAATCAACAAAAGGAAGAGATTACATGGGAAGCGGAGGAAGCAATGAAATCGAAATACCCTTATTTGTTCAAAGGTGAAAAAGAAGTGCAAGGAGTGCAGCTGGGACACTAACAAGTAAGTTTTTACATATGCATAATATCTATATGATGACGTAAATATCAATTATGAATTCGAAGTTGTTTCGGCTAAATAACTACATTCACATTCGAGGACGAATGTCCTTAAGGGGGGAAGGATGTAACACCCCGTACTTAATTACATACATTAGCCATGGTTATATGTGTTGGAGTATATGTATTGATCATAAGTTAGGTATATATGAGTTTAAGTATGAGTATTGATTATTTTGAGATGGTTTCAAGTGTATAGTTGGATTATATGTGTATAGGAATCGACTTTATTTATACCGGAATTTGCCCGTCGATGGTTCCATACGAAGGTTATTGAATAAGATTTCCAACGATATAAAGATTTCCAAAAATGGATAAGTTTCGAATATAATCGAGCACATTCGAAACTATAAAACGGTGGCCGGGATAGGTGAACAGTAAATGTGCAGGAAAATTTCCTGCACACAAACTACTGAGGCCTGCCAGTTTTTTGGGTCAACTTTGAACGATTATAACTCCCTCAATGTAATGAACTGGGAGAGATGCGACCTATCAAAAGAAAGATCTTTGAGTCTTCTTTCCAATGCAATTGGTTTCATCCAAATCCAACATCTGAGTAAGGAGTTATACTCGTTTTACTTCAGCCCCTCAAAACAGTTTTTTAGGGTCAACTTCAAATGATCATAACTCCTTGTACAGGATGAAATGGGTGGCCTACTTTATATGAAATGAAAGCCCTTTGAATTATCTATCCAACAATACCAATTTCACCCAAATCCGATATTGGATCAAAGAGTTATGACCGATTTACTTTAGCCTATCAAAACAGTCCACCATGGACAAATTCGGATTTACTTAAATTTTTAAGGGCAATATGGTCATTTTCCATCACCTCATGGACGAAAATTGGTCATTATGTACATATAATTAGTCTCATATCCATCAATTATCATCAAATTATTGAAAATAAGTAACCCTAGCCTAATTTCAACTCCAATTATCTTGTGATTCAACCGTAGAAAATCCAAATTGATTCCGTAGTTGTGTTCACCATCTCGAGGGCTTCGAGAAGCAACCCTTATTTGTGCCAACAGGACTTCGAAATTAAAAGGGCCATTTTATGGTAAGGATGTAAATTATGTTGGTGTTATTTATATGGATATATATATATATATATATATATATATATGCATGTGAGCATAAGAAGTATGTTATGTGATTGTTGTTGAAAGATGATTGGGAAATGATGTTGGATTATTCTTGTGCATGGTTGTATTATGTTGAATTGTGAAGGGATTTGGTATTGATGATGTGGTATTGAAATGATGATTATATATATATATACACATAAACCTATTGTTCAAGTTGGTTTTTGGAATGTTTTGCAAATATTGGTTGTATGGAATTATGGAAGAGAATTGTGGTGTTGGGTTGCTAATACTAGATGCCAAACATTTCATTGTAGATAAGTGATTTGTAAAGGCGGGAAGTTGTGTTGAATTGGTATCCGAATCTACAACGAGGTATGTAAAGCATACTCTAACAATGTTCTTTGGCATGAAAACACCAATGTTCCATCAAGTAAGATTCCGAGGTTGTCCAAAAACATGTATTGTTCTACATTACCAACGAAGTTGTTTCCATTTTATAAAGTGTCAAAATGTTTCATTGTATACCAAAAGGCTTCTATTTCATTATTGTGATATTGATGATTCTGAAACACATTGTTGATGTACCAATGAGTCTTTATGACATTGTTATTGTATAGAAGGTCTATTACTTGATTCCTATTGATGTATCATTGTTCCAAAGGTACTATATTGGCATGAACACTAATGTAATAATCTCAAACGCTTTTGAACTAAGTTATTGGAAAGATCTCTTATGTGTGTTACTTGATATACGTGTGGGTGGTATCCCAGGGGCATAAGCCTAGCATGGGTCGATCCCTATTTATGTGTTTATGGGTGGTATCCCAGGGGCATAATCCTAGCATGGGTCGATCCCAGTTGATATGTACTGGGGGCAGCCTAATGGTCACAGTACGATACAGTATTAATTATTGTTAGGTGGTTGGAGGTTCGGGAGGAGGAGGTAATGGCGAATGATAATTGTAAAGAATGAAATGAATGAATGTATACCGTTCCACAAATGTGTTTGAATCCAAGAACCCAATTCAGATTAATGATAATGTACATGATCCTAAAAGTGTTTATGAAGTGTGGTTCACTTCTATTATGATTTATTCACTTGCGTTTGATTTTCTTGATCCCCTATATCACATATGATTATTTACAGCTTTACATACTCAGTACATATTTCGTACTGACGTCCCTCACGGGGGACCTGCATTTCATGCTGCAGGCACAGATGCTTCAGCTCATTCACAGCATAGATAGGAGCCAGGTCATACAACTATTGTTGGTGAGCTCCAGTTTGCTTTGGAGCTTTCCGAGTCGATTCCTTATGTTTTGTTATTGTACAGGAGTCATGTGTGGGTGGGGGTTTGTCCCGACCCTAGTTATGTCATGTATATCCTAGAGGCTTTGTAGACATAAGGAAGGGTAAAGTCATGGGAGTTTATATAGTGATGTTATATTTGTATATGTGGTGGCCCCGACGGCCAAGTATTATATATATATATTTGTGCATGTTGTACTGATACAGGTAATTAGACCCTTCTATATGCAACGAAGTGCTGCCCAAATTTTTGGTGACATGTAAGTGAAAGTACAGGTATTTGAATGGGTTCTCCCGGGCCTTCTCGGCTTCGGGTGCCAGTCCGGCCCGATGGGATTTTGGGGCGTGACACTTATGTTTTGTTATTGTACAAGAGTCATGTGTGGGCGGGGGTTTGTCCCGACCCTAGTTATGTCATGTATATCCTAGATGCTTTGTAGACATAAGAAAGGGTAAAGTCATGGAAGTTTATATAGTGATGTTATATTTGTATATGTGGTGGCCCCGACGGCCAAGTATTATATATATATATATATATATATATATTTGTGCGTGTTGTGCTGATAGAGGTAATTAGACCCTTCTATATGCAACGAAGTGTTGTCCAAATTTTTGGTGTCATGTAAGTGAACGTACAGGTATTTGAACGGGTTCTCCCGGGCCTTCTCGGCTTCGGATTCCAGTCCGGCCCGATGGGATTTTGGGTCGTGACAAATATATTGTGGTTATGATCTTTGACATCATTTAGTTTTAGACCTTGTGAGAACTATTGGGTATATGCTTAATTTTTTTAAGGAGACATTGGTTTGGGTATTTTACAATAGTAAAGACTTGTTGGCTCCAGTTATGATTTTTGACTAGTTAAATAATGACTTGAGAGTTGTGATATTCTTATGTATGGATTCTTACTTATCAGTAAGATTGGTTTGGATGGTTGAGGCCAAGTGGTTCAACTTCGCTTTTTAGATTATAGCTATGGATTGTGCAACTTAGTTGCAACCCCTATTTTTAGGTTTTGACACTTTAGTGAGTCGAAAATGTTTTAAGTGTAGTCATTTGAGAATTGCATTAGTGAGTCGAAAATGTTTAATTGTAGTTACTTGAAAGTTGGGCTTGTGTTTTGAATATAGTGAAGTGTGGTCACTTGAGAAGTGAGTTAGTGACTTGAAAATGTTTAAGTGTATGTACTAGAAATGTAAACTTGTGTTTTGAATTTAGTTAAGTGTGGTCACTTGAGAAGTGCATTAGTGAGTCGAAAATGTTTAAGTGTAGTTACTTGAAAGGTGAGCTTGTGTTTTGAATATAGTGAAGTGAATATAGTGAAGTGTGGTCACTTGAGAAGTGAGTTAGTGACTTGAAAATGTTTAAGTGTAGGTACTAGAAATGTGAACTTGTGTTTTGAATTTAGTTAAGTTTGATCACTTGAGAAGTGCATTAGTGAGGCGAAAATGTTTAAGTGTAGTTACTTGAAATGTGAGCTTGTGTTTTGAATATAGTGAAGTGAATATAATGAAGTGTGGTCACTTGAGAAGTGAGTTAGTGACTTGAAAATATTTAAGTGTAGGTACTAGAAATGTGAGTTTGTGTTTTGAATTTAGTTAAGTTTGATCACTTGAGAAGTGCATTAGTGAGTCGAAAATGTTTAAGTGAAGTTACTTGAAAGGTGAACTTGTGTTTTGAATATAGTGAAGTGAATATAGTGAAGTGTGGTCACTTGAGAAGTGAGTTAGTGACTTGAAAATTTTTAAGTGTAGGTACTTGAAATGTGAACTTGTGTTTTGAAGTTAGTTAAGTGTGGTCACTCGAGAATTGCATTAGTGAGTCGAAAATGTTTTAAGTGTAGTTACTTCAAAGGTGGGCTTGTGCTTTGAATATAGTTACTCAAAAATATTTTAAGTTTAGGTAGTTGAAATGTGAACTTGTCAATTGAATTTGCTAAAGTGTGGTTACTTGAGTAGTGAATTAGTGACTCGAAAATGTTAAAGTTTAGGTTCTTGAAATGTGAACTTGTCAATTGAATTTACTAAATTTTGTTACTTGAGTAGTGAACTAGCGACTCGAAAATATTTTTGAAGTTTAGGTAGTTGAAATGTGAACTTGTCAATTGAATTTGCTAAAGTGTGGTTACTTGAGTAGTAGTGAATTAGTGACTCGAAAATGTTTAAGTTTAGGTTCTTGAAATGTGAACTTGTCAATTGAATTTACTAAATCTGGTTACTTGAGTAGTGAACTAGTGACTCGAAAATATTTTAAGTTTAGATAGTTGAAATGATGTTACCTTATCATAAAAAAAGTTTAGGTAGTTGAAATATGAACTTGCCAATTGAATTTGCTAAAGTGTGGTTAAGTGTGGTCACTTGAAAAGTGCATTAGTGAGTCGAAAATGATTAATTAAGTATAGTTACTTGAAAGGTGGACTTGTGTTTTGAATATAGTTAAGTGTGGTCACTTGAGAAGTGAGTTAGTGACTTGAAAATGTTTAAGGGTAGGTATTTGAAATGTGAACTTTTCATTTTGAATTTAGTTTAGTTTGGTAACTTGTGAAGTGACTTAGTGACTTGAAAATGTTTAGGTGTAGGTACTTGAAATGTGAACTTTTCATTTTGAATTAAGTTTAGTTTGCTAATTTGTGAAGCGAATTAGTAACTTGAAAATGTTTAGGTGTTAGGTACTTGAAATGTGAACTTTTTTCATTTCGAATTTAGTTTAGTTAGATAACTTGTGAAGTGACTTAGTGACTTGAAATGTTTAAGTGTAGTTACTTGAATTATGGATTAGTGACTTTTGTTTTGAATTTAGGTACTTGAAATGTGAACTTGCGTTTTGATTTTAGTAAAGTGTGGTCACTTGAGAAGTGAATTAGTGACTTCAAAATGTTTAAGTGTAGGTACTGGAAACGTGAACTTTTCATTTGACTTTAGTTTAGTTTGGTAACTTGTGAAGTGAATTAGTGACTTGAAAATGTTTAGGTGTTAATATGTGAAATGTGAACTTTTGTGACTTGAACTAATTACTTGAATGTGATTGATTGTGTAGATGGAACCTGATTATAGTTGGATATATCAACGAAATATTGATAATAGAATGGGTGATGCTGAGATTGAAGATGAGGATGATGAGTTGTAGTTTTTAGTATTTTGTATATTTGATAGTTTGGATTTGGAATCTCCATAAATTTTGTAAATAATGTTTGTATTCTTATGGTGGTTGGTTGATTGTATATTAAATGATTGGTGGGATGTATTGTAGATAATAATCAATGTTTGTAAATGATTAGTGGGCTATATTGTAAATAATTTGATTTTTAATTTTTGTATTTTGAAAATTTTCAAAATTTTTTTTTACAAAATTATCCAAAAAACCGACCACATGTGGTAGCTTTTTAAAAAATTTTCAATATTTTTTTTTACAAAATTATCAAAAAAACCTTCCACATGTGGTAGGTTTTTAAAAAAAATTCAATTAAAAAATATTTATAAAAACCGACCACAAGTGGTCGTTTTTTTTTTTTTTTTTAAATCAACCACAAGTGGTCTGTTTCTTATTAAATTAATAATTAATTTATTACAAAACCGACCACTTGTGGTCGGTTTTTTTTCCTCGAAAATTATTTTCTCCAATTTTAATAAAATAATAAACAATTTAATATATATATATATATATATATATTTTTTTTTTTAAAAAAACCGACCACTTGTGGTCGGTTTTTAAAAAGCTACCACAGGTTTTCCGACCACAAAATTTGGTCGGTTTTTGGGGCACACGTGGTCGGTTTTCGTGGTCGGTTTTTTCTTTTTTTCTAGTAGTGAGAAAGAGAGAGAGAGAGGCAATGAGAGAGGGGGAGGGAGAATGCAACGAGAGAGAAGGAGAGGGGGGAGGGAAGCGAGCGAGATTGGGAGAGAGGGAGGAGAGTGGCAAGAGAGGATACGAGGAGAGACTATGGATTGTATTTAGAGATAAGCGTCTAGTACCCCCGAACTATGACCAAATTTGCTACAACTTCACTGGGGTCCTATTACTCCTCTTAACTAAATTTTATCCTATTTTTGTCAACCTTTTTAGCTGACGTGGCACATGACAGTCCTTCATGTGTTTAACTTCACACAAAGTGTCACATCAGCATACAAGGGTGACAAAAATATACAAAAATTGAGTTCAGGGGATAATATGACCCTCGTGAAGTTGGAGTGTGTCGTAACAATTTTGGTCATAGTTAAGGGGTACTAAATGCTTATCTCGAAATCTCTTGTATTTAATTAGAGAAGAGAGATTATTTATCGTAATTAATTGAACCTTAGACTAAGTAGGTAAGTTGGGGTTTATATTTGCTAAGTCCTGTAGTTTTCCTGTTAAGTTTTGTGAGTCCAGGCTAAAAATATTTATGCATATTAAGTGAAACTTTTTAAATAGAGAATATGTGTCAAAAGCTTTTGAATCAATTTAACACATAACTTATATATATTCCCCTTTGTCAAGTTTTTCCTTTTGCAATAGCATGTTGAAAATAACTTATTGACCAAATTGGTTGAGTAGAAAATCTCTTAAATGGGGATCTCAGGTTCGAAACCCCGTGCATGCATGCTAGTCGATCTCATAGCATAGAACTTGCCTAGTACAACTTTAATAGACTACATATATAATTATTAAATACATCTGGGTTATTCTGTAATTAGTTATTTTTCAGTTCTCTATATATACAGTTGTAACCCCTTCAATATCAATAAGATCAATTATTATTAAATTATATCATGGTATCAAAGCTAGGGTTTCTTCTTCCGCCCAAACCCTAATCTCTCCTCTTTTCCGACGTGTGTGCGCCGCCGCCACCGTCTACACCACGCCGCACGGCCTCCCTCCTCCGTCGTAGGTCGGCGCCATGGACAAGGTTGTTGATCCTCTGTCAAATTTACCGTCTGGAGTAAAATTACTGCTCAGGAATCTCCACAATCTCATCCCCAAAAAATTATCTGACAACAACTACCCGGCCTGGGCACTTAACGTCCGCACCGCCCTCGCAGCCAACTTGCTGCTCGGATGGATTGACGGTGCGGAGAAGCCGCCGCCCGAGACAGCCGAGGAGGACGGCGTCATGCTCCCAAATCCCGACTACCTTCCGTGGATGATTGTAGACACTCAGATCCGAGCCTGTCTTCTCGCAGTTATTAGCCCCTCTGTGCACAAACACGCCCGGGGTTTTCTCACATCGGCTTCACTTTGGGACGCACTAGCCACAAGGTACAACTCTGTATCCACGGCTCATATCTTTCAGTTGCGTGACAGATTGCATACTCTTCGGAAGGGAACGAAGACGATGACTCAATACCTTGATGATGTGGCCTCTATTCTGTCTGACCTAGATGCTGTGAACGAGATTATTCCTGAACGAGACGTGGTGAATGCCGTGCTACGTGGTCTTCCGTCTGGCTATTCCTCTCTCAAACAGCATATTCACCTCTCACCTGTCGAAATCACTCTGAATCAACTGTCTGGATGGCTTAATGCAGAAGAATTGAATCTAGACATGGAACACAAATTACTGCTCGGAGAAGCCAGTTCCACCCCTGGCGTCACGGCTCTTTACTCGGCTGGCAGCGGGGGCTCGGCCAGGGGTCGCGGTGATGATCGCCGTAACCAAGGGCGAGGCAGCGGCGGCGGTGACCGTCGGAACGCCGGGCAGCAAGGCAGAGGCGGGCCTCCACCGAGGGACGGCTTCCAGTCAGGCCGCGGACAGGGACGAGGAAACCAGCGGGGGCCCACACGAGATCTTCCGACGTGCCAAATTTGTGCTAAACGGGGCCATTCTGCGGCTAATTGCTGGTATCGTTATGATGACTCGCAGAATGTAAATCGCTAGTCCGGCGGATCAAGGGCGATGCATGCGTCCACAAACGCTCAATCTGGCGATTGGTATCTAGACACAGGTGCTAACACCCATGTGACGTCGGATTATTCACAACTTCAAGCTCCTCATCCGTATCATGGCTCAGAAACTATTACAGTAGGCAATGGTCAATCCCTTCCCATCACAAACACCGGCTCTGGGTATGTCTATACCCCAAATGGTAAATTTCATCTCTCAACCCTTCACCACGTCCCTTCCCTCACATCCAATCTTTTATCTGTTTATCGCTTTACTAAAGATAATAACTGCACCCTCATTTTTAATGACACCAATTTCCAGATAGTGGACAATACCACGAACCGGGTGCGGTACACGGGCCGCTGTGAGCATGGGCTATACACTCTTCCATCCAGGTCTCCGTCTGTTGTGAGTCAAGCCATTCTCTCGTCCACCTGGCATCGCCGGCTTGGGCACCCATCATCCGCCATCACCAAATCCATTTTATCTTCCTTAGGTTTTAATTTTTCAGAGAAATTACATTGCGAGTCCTGTTCAGTGTCTAAATCTTGTCGTTTACCTTTTTCACTGTCTGAACACAAGGCCACTGCGCCATTTCAATTAATTCATTCTGATGTTTGGGGTCCAACCTCAGTTCCTTCTGTTCAAGGTTTTCGTTATTATATCTGTTTTGTTGATGATTACAGTAAATTCACTTGGCTTTATCCTCTGAAATTTAAATCCGAAGCTTATACTGTTTTTGTCAACTTTGACCGAATGGTTCAAAATCAATTTAATGCCAAAATCAAAATTTTTCGAAGTGACAATGGCAAAGAATTTGTCAACAATGCATTTGGTGTTTTTCTTCAAAGTCTAGGGGCTCTTCATCACACTTCATGTCCATATACCCCAGAACAAAATGGCGTTGCTGAGCGCAAACACCGTCACCTAATAGAAATAGTTGTTGCGCTCCTCCATGATTCCACCTTACCCGTTTCCTTTTGGGTTGATGCCCTTGCTACTGCCAACTACCTCATAAATCGCATGCCTACTCACACTCTCTCCAACTCCACTCCATATGCCCGTCTCTACAATCATCCACCCGACTACATCCATCTCCGCCCGTTTGGGTGTCTGGTTTATCCCTGGTTGCGTCCACACACTCAACATAAACTTCAACCTCGGTCCACCCCTTGTGTTTTTCTAGGCTATCATCCCACTATCAAAGGTTACAAATGTTTCGATCCTGTATCTCAGAAAACATATGTTTCCCGTCATGTTCGTTTTGTGGAGGAACAATTTCCTTACACGAGTCTTTCCTCTACTCCATACTCCCCCAATCCACTTGGCATTGTGCCATTATTTCCGTCCTTTTCACACGCTCATGCTCCGGCTCACTCGGCACCTAACCCGGTACCTCACTACACCACTACCCACTCGAACCAACCACCCACCCACCCGAACCCCCAAACCTCCCACCCGAACACCCATACAGCCACCCCATCCACCGCTTCACATCCCAGCTCCCACGGCAGCCCCACCCAATCCCCGTCCACACATCATACAACTCCACCACCCCTTCCTAATCACCCTCCACTCAACACTCACCCTATGACAACCCGAGCCAAGGCCGGTACCTTCAAACCCAAAGTCTACCACACTCAAATACCCTTTGATGCACATCCCTTAACCGAGCCTACTACCTACAACCAAGCCTCCAAAAATAGTTTCTGGTGCCAAGCTATGGATGAGGAATTTCAGGCTCTGAATGAACAACGTACATGGGATTTGGTACCTCTGCCTAGTAACCGAAAGTCTATTGGGTGCAAATGGGTGTTTCGCATCAAACGAAATTCAGATGGATCTCTTTCTCGCTATAAAGCACGTCTGGTTGCAAAAGGGTATCATCAGGAGTATGGTGTGGATTATAAGGAGACCTTCAGCCCTGTTGTTAAGCAACAGACTATTCGTCTGGTCTTGTCTCTTGCTCTTCACTATGATTGGCCGCTTCATCAGTTAGACGTCAACAATGCCTTTCTTCATGGTCATCTTGAGGAAGACATCTATATGGTTCAGCCACCGGGATATGTTAATCCCAACCGTCCTCACTATGTTTGCAAGCTTCGCAAATCACTGTATGGCCTGAAACAGGCCCCAAGTGCCTGGTACACACGCCTCTCTACTTTTCTGCAGGGTCTTGGTTTTCGCACCTACCATCATGACAACAGCCTCTTCACCCTTCACTGTTCTCGAGGGACAGTCATCATTCTTATCTATGTGGATGATATTGTTATTACAGGCAGCTCGTCATCACTCATCACTGAAATTACTGAGGCTATGCATCGTGACTTCAAACTTAAGGACCTTGGTCCTCTGGAGTTCTTTCTTGGCCTCGAACTCATCCGTAAATCGGGTACCATATTGATGCATCAGACAAAATATACCCTTGAACTTCTAAATCGAGCTGGAATGACAGACTGCAAACCCGCGGTCACTCCCATGGCAGTCCGCCAATCCCCAGGGCCGAATACTCCCTTTGCCGATCCTACACTATATCGGAGCCTCGTCGGTGGACTTCATTATCTTGCTGTTACTCGTCCGGACATCCAATATGCAGTCAATCGAGTCTCCCAATCAATGCATGCTCCCACAAAACAACACTTTCAGGCCTTGAAACGCATTCTGCGCTATCTTAAAGGTACTCTTCAATGTGGAATTTTATTTCAAAAGGGCTCGTTTGATATATCTGTTTTTTCTGATTCGGATTGGGCTAACGACAAAGATGATCGGAAGTCCACTACTGGATATATTGTTATGATGGGACCGAATCTGATTTCCTGGTGCACCAAGAAGCAAACGCGAGTGTCCCGTTCTTCCACAGAAGCAGAATATCGTGCCATGGCTGCGGGTGTTGCTGAAGCCATGTGGTTACGATACCTTACAGATGCACTTGGCATTCCCCCGACGAAACCACAGATTTATTGTGACAATCAGTCCACTATTTGTGTTACCAAAAATCCAGTCCTTCATGATCGTATGAAGCATGTTGGGTCCGACTGTCACTTTGTTCGCGATGAGGTACTTGCAGGAACGATGGTCACGCACTATGTCCCATCTACTGACTAGCTTGCTGATATTCTCACCAAGCCTCTTCCGTTACAGCCTTTTCAGTATCTCTGCTCCAAGCTGCCCCTCGTTACCGCTGATCAGCTTGCGGGGGGATAATAGACTACATATATAATTATTAAATACATCTGGGTTATTCTGTAATTAGTTATTTTTCAGTTCTCTATATATACAGTTGTAACCCCTTCAATATCAATAAGATCAATTATTATTAAATTCTATCAAACTTACCTCTCCTATATAGTTTATGGGCTATTACACTGGAGCAAAATTTACCTTATGCGCATCCAAAAGATATAGCAGCAGATTCACTTGTATATATTCAGAAATTGCATGTTGAAATTCTGTGAAATTTTCAAGTAACAATGTGGTAGAAAATTGCACAAAAGTTTCGGATATTGAACAAGACATTTCTGATATACGTATATTGAACAAGACATTTCTGATACACAAGCTTTTCATTACTCATAAGTAAAGCTTGCCTACATTCTTATTCGAAGTTGGCCTATATTCTTATTCAAAGTTCTAGTTCTTTCCATGACATAGATAGTAATTGGAAAGAACACACACTTAACAACAACAACAACCCAAAAAAAACAGAAGCCTATAACAACTACTAAACTCAAGCCCCTTAATTAGAACTCTTCATGAAGAGTCCTTTGATCCACCCATGCATGCACTCACATACACGTGTGAGTCTGATTCTTTTTCATCACTTAAGCGTAGACAGAAGGATTAGCGAGGAGGTAATCTTCAACGGCCTTGAAAAGTTCCCTGGCTTGTTTTTCGGCTTCATTGTGTTCTTCTTCCTTAAAAACATAATCACCTTTTGTGTGGTACTCGATTTTTGTCCTGCAAAGACACCCTCCATTTCCAGCAGGTTCAAATTTGACATTATAGTTAACTGATTCCAATTTGTCTCCAAGAACATCACCTTCGATTAGTGAATATTTTGTTTCTAAGTTCTTGTCATCAATCGCATGAATCTTGTGCTTCATGTACTTTACTGGACCACCTGTGACATTTTTATCAAAATAAGGTGAAGTATTAGTGTAGTTTAACACATACTAGCCAGTAGCTGTAGTTGTCTTTTTTTCTTTTTCCTACCCGCATTGAAGTAGTTTGACTAATTTAAATTTGTGCCAGATAGGGCTTATTCGGAGAAACACTATATTCCGAACTCGAAATCGAAACCTCTAATTAACAGAGCAGCAACTCCAACTTGAAGTTGTATATCAGATTTGGAAAACATTTGGAACCTTTTCCACCTCATCTTTCACTTTTGAAGTTGTATTTGAGTATATTCAAGCATGAACGTTTTCCTAAATATTCTTGAAAAAAAGTATAATCCAACACAACTGAATCTTCAACTCGAACGAACGTAAATTTCAAATAAAATAAAAAATACTTGAAATCTATGCCCAAACAAAATACATTAGATATTTCTATTGCTATATAAATAATATCACTAAGGATAAAAAAACAACAACTCAAAATTCAATTATAGTGTAGAAATGTATCAGTTTTTGGACAAACTAAAAAAAATGTCACCTAGAAAATTCTTTTTAGCTCACTTCTGCCTTTTTCTTAACATTGAAAAGAATTTAATTAGTCCTATGAACTAAAGGTGCAAAAATTCACATTCATTTATAATAATTTAAAAAAAAACAGTCTGATGCACTAAAGCTTCCGTTATGCGCAAATTCCAAAGATGGGTCGGACCACAAAGAAGGGTCTACGCAACCTTACCTTGCATTTCTACAAGAGGTTGTTTCCGCCTCCTAATCACACGAAGACAATTTTACCAGTTACTCCAACACTTCCCTTTAGATCATTTATAATAATTAAGACAAGACAATAAACTTATAAAAACTAATTATATTACCTTCAACAAAGTTCATTTTCTTGATGCTTCCATCTCCCTCAGGCTCAATTTTCTTAATATGTGGCAACAACTTAGGGATAAGTTTGTCACCATCAACAACCAAAGCTTTGAACAACCTAGTAGGGGACACTGTGCTTGTAACATCATCTACAAAGGTAAAGACACCCATAATGTTAACTTGCCTTTTCAAAGAGAGAATATATTAAGATGAATTAATGTGCTAATTTTATAAAGTTGTGGGATATAATGTCAAGTTTTAGATGGTATTTATAGGGATAAAAATGAGTTTAGAGTCATCAGCAAACTTAACTTTTACCTCAATTTAAAGTAAGCCATTCTTGACTTCTATATATATCCATTTGTTTTTTCTAGATGTTGATCATAGTTATCAGAATTGAAGTTCTATGAGTTCATACCTATTATATGTTGTGGTTTTAGTCAATTTTCATGTATAAATTTGTGTTCTGTGTTAATCGTATTGGGTTCAGATAAATACGATAACATTAAGCTACATGCGCTCCCTGTCGTCGTCAAGATAAATAGAATTATTGAGAAATCTCAATTTTAAATTCTAAAAAAAAAGAAACTTATAAGAAAGTATTTTTGCTTTTAATGAACCTTAGTGACATGAATGCAAATTGATTTTGTTGGTTGTGGCGATGGATAACTTCATGACAAAATGATCTAACAACAAGGCTTGATGACACACATTAATGTCTACTCTACATCAAAATTGTCATATATATCCAAATGCTGTGTTTTTCTTGGTTACGTATATTAGGATTATATCTCATTATAAAAGTTTTGATTAAATTTATTCAGTATTTAATTGTAAGTAATGGTATTAATAAAAATCAACATAAAATTTATATTATAATTATGAAATTATTTTGTCTTATATAAAAATAAAGTTATAATTCCGAAACAATAATTGGTATTATCTAATTTTGATCCAGATGACCCCAAGGAGAACCAGACTATGGAATGATCAAGGCCTTTGAGTTTTGTTTTCTACCAAGTAGAATTCTTTTTGTATTGAGGACATGATCTTAGATAGGAGGTGTAGAGATCGTGGATAAAGATAGAAGATTAACAGGTAGTCATGGGCGGACCTACACATAATTTTTGGGTGTTTTGGCATTCACTAAATTTCATGCGGAATAGGTATAATTACATAAAAAATATACGAAAATAAGTATAAATTATATAAAAGCACCCACTAAACAAGAAGTTGGTTAGGTGCATTGGAATGTTGAGGTGATTTTTTATTTTTTTCTGTAGTAAACACCCACACTCCTTAAATTCTGAGTTCACCACCGTAGGCAATTGAGTGTTGTTCTAGTATTAACCCATTTTTGTAGTGTTTAACTTGATGATAGTCTAAAGCACCGTGTTTATGAGAGGATAAGCCTACCTATGTAGTCTTTGGCTTTTCACCTCAGTTATCATTTGTTGTTTACTATGTCAAAGTGATCGCATCTTGTTAGACGATATTACAACTTTTGGTACTCTCTCCGTTTGCTTTTAGTTGTCACTAATTTTCTAATTGAATTTCTATTTTTACTTGTCATTTTTGAATTATTAAGAAAAGACAACTTTCTTTTTTTCCTATTTTGCCCTTAGCATTAATTGTTTTTTCTACAATTTAATTTCAAGACACAATATAAACTTCATTATAAAGGGGTACTATGGTAAAATAGTTATGTTATTAATTATTTTTCATAATGGGCGTACCAAGTCAAAATGTGACAAGTGAAAGAGAACGGAGGGAGTATATGTGTTTCGCGTTGCTTTGTTATTAGTTGTCATATTTTTCTTCACAATCATTTTTTCTTTCATTACTACTTTGATTTGCTTCTCTTAAGTCAAGGTTGTTTTTAGAAACAATCTCTCTATCTCCAACAGGTAAAAATAAGATCTGAATAAACTCTATTCTTTCGAAATTCTACTTTGTAGATTTAGCTGGAATGTAAAATTGTTGGATTTTTGATGTTTAGATTTTTGACGGAACATTTTACATCTTTTACAAGGGATAATTGTATGTTTTTAAGCAACAATTGAGGTATTTGATGTTGGGTTTTACTTGTTTTCAGGTAAAAGACTTAGAAGAAGAAATAACTTGGGAAAGCAGGAACTAAAGGCGATTGACGGTCTAATTGACGGGTCGTCAACCTTGTGATGGACTGTCACAGTGCCTGTCAATGATAAGCAAAATAAGAGATGTCAAGGATCGAAGTGACGGACCGTCAGACCACTGACGGACCGTCACCTTGGCCGTCAATCTTAAGCAGAATGCAATTCATCAATGATCGAAGTAACAGTTCAAGTGATGGACTGTCAGACCTGTGATGGGTCGTCAACTTAACTATCGGAGCTTAAACAGAACGTATAGATCTGACGGTCCAGGCAACGGACCGTCAAGCCCGCGATGGACCGTCATCTTGGCCGTCAACCATGATGTGGCAATCTGCAGTTCGAATTTTAAATCTCCATTATCTGAAAATCTATAAATACCCAGTTTAGGATTAGATTAGGCATCTTTGGACTACTGAGTACTTTGTAACCTAAATTTCTCTAAGAAACAAGGTTTTTACTAGGATCTTATCATTTTATTCACTATTCATTGAAGATCAAGATCCTTTGGATCTTTGTAAGTGATTTTCTGAAATTGTTTATGATAAATACAATGAAGTCTTCTTCTTTTATGATGTGTGGCTAAAGCTCCCATAACTAGGGTTATGGGAGTCTTGGTGTGAATTGTTTCTTAGGGTTGTGAGAATACTTAAATTCTGTAACTAATGAAATTGTGTAATCTTCTCTTCATAATAATAATTTTCTTGGTTGCAAACTTGAAGGGTGTGCTCATGAGCATCACTTGTTTGAGTAGAAAAGTGTGTGTTGAAAAAAGAGGAGATTTACAAGAAGTTCAAGGGCTTTAATTTAACCTTTGGGTAACGGGTTGATGCCTTAACATGATCAACCCACTTGAGGAGTCAATTGAGAATAACATAACATTCTTTAAGTTTGAAAGAATTAAACGGTAGTTATCTATTAAGGTTAAGAAACAAACAAATAGAATTTAAGAGTTCAATTAATCTTGCAATTGAGATTGTTAATTGAGAATTTGGAATAACTCACAACCCTGACTGCATGAATATCTTGTGAACATAATCCTAGTTTACTTATTCTCATTGAATTAACCTTGCATAAATACTCACTAGTTGGAATACAACTTGATTCTATCAACAAACTTTGTTAACACACATACCCCTTACTTTCGAAAATCATCGATCAATAGTCCAATAATAGTCATACACTTAGTTAACGTCTTATTCCCTGTGGGATTCGACCCCAACTAAGTTGGGTTCTGTATTTGACAACGGCCGCTTATACTTTTCAAAAAAAGTTGTAATTTGGGCGTATCAATTTTAAGGTGCACTGGCTGCTAGAGCTAATTAAAATAAGTCAAACTGATAATCTACACAACCTAATGTCTTCGTGAATTTTACTTATGAGTTGCGTACAAGTGAAACGAGTTGCCTAACATGTTCCACTGAAAACAGTAAAGATACTAAGTAAAGAACACACTTATTTTTACATGAAAAATATTCAGCTTTAGAGAATTTAACCCCAACTTTACTAAACAACAATGAGCCTTTCAACAAAAGATTACAACTCTGTAACCTAAAAATTAAATTGTAAGCTCTAATTCCTAACTATATATGCACACTTACTCTTAAGGTATGTGTTTCCAAGTTTTTGAATTATCCCTAACTCAAAGACAAACTCCTATTTTAGTTTATAACACACTATAATTAAGATTAGATCAACGATTCAACTCATAGAACAACTCCTAATAAATCAAAGTTAAACCTCTAGCTAGATTCTACACTAGAATCTGGTTCTTCAATGTGTTCCTTCAGTAATTGAGCAACATTTAAAAAATCAATTTATCAATTGCCTTTGCTGTTTTGTGAGTGCATAACTTTTTTGAGTGTCAATTGCCTTTCCAATTCAAGTAGAATTCCTTCTTCAATTCAAACTCTTTTCCTCTTTATGTTGCCGTCAAACACCAAGTCTTCAATTCAACATACTGAACTTATTAGAAGTAACCGCAATTCGTTCTTTGATTATTGGACACTTATTTTTATTCATCAACGCTCTTGCTATACGTTTAACTCCTTCAAATAGTGTATCTATGAACCTGCTGAACTTGTTTCATTTCAATTTGTCAATTATCAAAATTGCATAGAACCCAACACAAATACTACTAAATTATGACTAATGACTAGTGATTTAGCATGAGTTTGTTCTAATTTATGTAAAGTGGTTTTAGAGTAATTAAAATATCAATTTTTATTGTTAATTTAAGTATAGATTTTTTAACTTTTAAAATAAAATTTTCATATTTAAAAACTGCATAAAAAATACTAAAAAAATCAACATAACTAATCATTCAAAATATTTTAAAAATAAATTAAGTGTATTAAAGCAAAAAAAGTTACTCTCCCGTCTCAAATTGTGTGACATAATTTAATGGGTATGAAGTTAAAGAAATAAAAAAAGACTTTATTATGTTTATTAATATACTTTTATTAAAGTTACATTAGTGTTATTTTTGGTTGATATTTTTATTAAATGGGATCAATTTGAAAATAAAATAAAAATTATGTTATTAAATAATTATTGAATAAAAAATATTTTTAATACTTTTTAAAATAAATTAAAAAATATGCTACTCTCTCCGTTTAAAAAAGAATGACCTATTTTCTTTTTTAGTCCGTTTAAAAAAAAATGACCTCCATCCTTTTTCGACAATACTTTAATTTCAATTTTCCACATGATTAAAGTATATTTTGGTACATTTGACATAATTTTAATTTAAAACCACAAGATTTAAATTTTTTTTTTTTTTTTTTAAATTTTTTGTCAAGTCAAAGTAAATTATTATTTTTTTTTAAATAGAGAGAGTATATAAATTGAAACGGAGAGAGTTTTTAACTTCTGAAACGACAACACTTTCACATCAAAAAAGAGGATGAATAATAGTACCACTTAATTATTGTTGCCTTTTCATAATTGGATGGCTCGGTGGGAAGGATACAACAAAAAAAAAGTTAGTATTATTTTAAACGACTTTCCGCGTATAGTTTTTTGTTGTGTCTATCATTTTTTTAGTATACTAAAAATGACTATTCAATAATAATTATTCAATTTAAAAAATTAATAAATAATTTATATTTTATGTCCATCTTATCTTTGTTATTAACTGTAATTAATTATCTAATATATTTTTTAAAATAATTAAATTTGTATATATAGTCAATTATTTTTATTATTTATTGTCTCTTAATATTCGTATCAAGTCAATAATAAATAAGTAAAGATGAATTAAGGGAGTAGCTGTTTTCTTTAATTTGAGTTATATATGTTGTAAGTTTAAAGTTTTTTCATATTATGAATTCTTTATTTGTTCTTGCAAGAAATATGTTTTATTTTTATATTATAAAGTTTGCATTTTAAATAGATTTACTTATAAATATTGGAGTATTAAATAATCTAATATGAATTTAATATTTTGCAATATTAGTTTGTCTTTATCTTGAAATATTATCGACGTCTTGACTAAAGGTGAAGCCAAACGTTGCAAGTGTAGAAATCTTGACTAAGTAAAGCCAATTGCTAATGTGAACATAGGAATTTTATCATGCTTGAATGCATAAAATATACATATTTCATACAACTCACCACATACATATCCTGCTATTATTTATATTATTTTAGAATATTTATTCTAGTTGGTATAATTAAGGATTAGATCTCATTTTATGAAAATACATAGAAAGTATGTTGTTGTTGTAATTCGTATAATTAAGATATAGCACGTATTTAAAAATTAATATGTGTGTACGTATGTATGTATTCTGAGTATACATATTCATTATGAATTAGCATGACTAATCTAACAAAATCGAAGTCTTATACAAATAAAATAAAATGATTGTGCTTACCAATATTGTTGGTTCACCGATAAAGATCGGTTATAGTAGTGAGTATTCTCTCATTCTTAATTAAAGATTTTAAATCTAAGCTAGAAGGGTCAAATAGATGTGATGAGTTGAATTTAAGCGAATCAAAATGAACTGAGCTAGCAAAATTTAATTTATTGAAATAAATTAACTAAAAAATTAGGGAATCTAATCATCAATCCACCTCTAATTGAACAAAGACATTTGAGGTTTAGTACAAGCATTTGAAAAAGTAAAACTTGTGATATTCTTTATCTTAAGTTCTTTCCATGACATACAATTGGAAATCACACACACTCAACAAAAGACAATCCCATGGAAGAATCATCTAAAACTTTGAACTTCTTAGACACAACAACTTTCACTTATTCAATTACATAACACACAACAACACGTATGACATCTCTCACGCGTAGAAACAATTCTTTTTCACCATTTAAGCATAGGCAGAAGGATTGGTGAGGAGGTACGTTACGACGGCCGTGACAATGGCATCAAATCTTGCTTTGTGCAAATTGTGTTCTTCCTCAGTAACAACATAGTCACCTATTGTGTTGTACACAGTTACTGTTGTGCCAACACATCCTCCATCTGCAGAAGCTTCAAATTTGACATCATAGTCAACTGAATCAGCTTTGTTTGCAAGAGCATCACCTTCGATAAGTGAATATTTTGTTACTAAGTTCTGTTCATCAATCACATGAATCTTATGCTTCAAGTACTTCATTGGACCACCTGTCATTAACAAAAAAAAATAAAAAATTAAACTTCCATATATATTATTAGTGTAAATAATTTTTATACTAAAAGGTCCTTCAATGGATATTTATAGATAAATTAAGTGAGCAGAATGGACTAAATTTGAACCGGTTAAAATATAAGTAAGTTTTGACCCATCCATAATTAGATTACGCGTCATAATCCCATCTGTCAAATTATTACTAGTTGTAATTGCTTTATTTGTTTTTGTATAATTTTTAGTAACTTATAAAACTATATTTTTCTTTATTATGACTATATATAAGTATCAAATTAAAAAATATCTTTTTAAAAAATATATTAACAAGATTTCACATTAATTAATTTGTACTACATAATAGCTTATTTTGACATGTTGAGCTAATAAATACTCGGGTTAATAACCTGCAACCAAACTTAGATGGATACGTTAACCGATTTATGTTTGTTTATGTTTTGACAGACTAATTTTGTCACCTCTATTTATAGCTTTCAAGATATATAATCGTTACAACATGCGTAAAGATGATCTAATAGTGTAAAAATTATTTTGGAGAACTACTTCTCAGAATCAATTTTTTTTGCCCAAAGAAAATAAAAGTTCATCTAAGTAAGTAATCAGTAACTGAATTTCAATATGACTATAAAAAAAAAAAACATAAAACAAACCTTCCACGAAGGTGACCTTCTTGATGGTTCCAGGACCACCATCACCCTCAATATTCTCAATGCTCTCAACATCAGGCATCAATTTACATACAATGTGGTTAAAATCAATAACCAAAGCTTTGAATAGCCTTGATGGGGCAACTGGGACTGTGGACTCATTAGTAAAGGTATAGGCACCCATAATGTTTGATTAATTTGCCTTGAATAAAGAAAGAAACAAAAAAGAGCTTAGGATAAGATGATTATAATGCTTTGAGGTGTGTGATATATGGGATTTTTAGATGGTATTTATAGGAAAAAAATGGAGTGTGATTTTAGGGTGTGTTTGGTATATGGAGTAAACTTTTGCTGAACAAAATTCATTCATGTTTGATTAGTTAAAATATCAAAATATATTTTACGGAAAAAGGCCTAAAATGCCTTTTAACTATGTGAAATGGTGTAAAAATGTTCTCCGTCTACCTATTGAGCCTAAAATGTCCTTCACGTCTAGCTATTAGGCCTAAAATGCTCTTCAACTATGTAAAATGGTGCAAAAATGCTTTCCGTCTATCTATTGGGCCTAAAATGCCCTTCAACTATGTAAAATGGTGTAAAAATGCCCTCCTTCTACCTTAATTTAAGAGAGATATTTTTCAATATTCAAATTAAAAGTGGAAAAGATAATCTCTGCTTTCAAATCTTTTTCTCTCTTATATTAAAAATTTAAATATTTTTAAATAAACTAAATATTCTACTATTTGTTCGTGTGCGTTTCATTTTGCTTCATGTTAATCATCTAGTATTATTTCATTATCGTGTATTTTTAAATGTAATATAATGGATTAACCATAATTCTTTATGGATAAATATTTATGGAATAAAAGTTAATATGTTAGAAGTACAGATATATCATGTATTTTTGTTCCGTAAATATAATTTATGTCAAAGTCAAATTATTATTATATTTTTTATATAATTTATAAGATAAATATTCATGGTATACCTCATTATTTCGAAAGTACTTTTCTTGTTACAAAATTATTTATTGAATATAAATATATATTTTCAGTATTATATGGTGTAAACTTTTTATATCTAAAATATACAAAATATGTTTATGGTATCAATATAATTTATATGGCATAAATATAATTTATATGGTATAAATATATCATGAATTTTTATGATATAAATATACTATGAATTTTTATGATATAAATATACATTAAATTTTTATGACGGAGGGCATTTTTGCATCATTTTACATAGTTGAAGGGCATTTTAGGCCCAATAGGTAGATGGGGCCTTTTTGCACCATTTTACATAATTGAAAGACATTTTAGGTCCAATAGATAGACGTAAAGGACATTTTAGGCCCAATAGATAGACAGAGGACATTTTTGCACCATTTCACATAGTTGAAGGGCATTTTAGACCTTTTTCCATATATTTTAAGAATATTAAGTTTCTTAAGAATCTTTTCATTATTTTCAATATGACTTCACTTGTTTTGAAATACTTTACTTGAGTCGAGGGTCTATTAAAAAGAGTCTTTCTATCCTCCCTCATAAGATAAAAATAAGATATGCGTACACATTACTATTTTCAGACCTCATTTGTTGTATTACATTTATATGCTATTGTCAAAATTTTTTAAATATCATAAAAATGATTTTTCTAAAGAGAGTAGAAAAAACAAGTTCTCTATACGATATTTCAAATTTATTGTCCTCCCGCCGCTCTCAACCCCAACCCTCATTCTCCGCTTCGCCTTATCTCTATAGTGTTTTTTAGATTATTTATGAATATTTTTTACATATTTAAAAAAAAAAACGGAAGCTACTTGTTTTTTCAAAGAAATATTATTTCATAGAGAACATTTTTCTTTGTACGCAAACACACCCTTAGAAGTCAGTAATGAGCAGCCTTAATTTAATCTTAACTTCATCATTCAGAGCACTCCATTGTTGACATTTTGTGTCCATTTTAATTATTTTTTTCCCTATATTGTGTCTCATTGTCTTAATAATTAATTTGTTGAGAATTTTATGCCAAATGGTATATAACAATGAGGCTTGCTGACACGATATTATATTAAGTTAATTTGGACGGTGGGAATCTACCAATAATTTCGTTTGCGAATATTATTATCAGTATTTAATAATAATTATTAAAATTTAAAATTATTTAGTTTCATTCATTCAAAAAATGAAACTTACAGTCTCATAGAGTTTGAATTTACTGATGTCCTGAAAGGTACTTTTATTTATAATAATAATGTGCTCATATTCAACGCTGGTATCATATTAATATAGTAATTTTTTGTGTTAATTTTTAGTTGATCATATTTGACTTGACATAATTATTAAAAAGATAATAATTAAAAAGATAATTTTAATATATTATCCTTTATAATTATAAGTAGTTTAAATATTGGTAAAATAAATAATATTTAATAGTAAGAATAAAATAGATACAAACACAATGACGTAACTTTCAAATTGTTACTGTCTAGTCTATTTTTTTTTATTTTTTTTTTTTAAGGTTTTCTATTTACTATATTTGGTATTCGTAGGAGTGGGCATTTGGTTTGTTCGATTTGGTTGTTTAATATCGGTTTGATTCTTCGATTTTCAGATTGACGAAAATGATAACCTAACCAAACCAAAATAAATTCGGTTTGGCTCGATTTCTACAAATTTGATCGGTTTAGTTATTTTAATTTTTTATTTTGGCTTTGAAGATTAAAGTAGCGAACATTCCTTTGTCATGATTGATATTGAAATGTTGTACATCTATGTCAATTCCTCGTGAAATACCAAGCAAACATATCGATGATACAGACATGTTGATGATACAAACACCTCAAGCATCACAGGTGTTGCTTATTATATACTCCCTCTGTTTCATTTTAGTTGACCTCTATTGCCTTGACACACCCATTAAGAAAAATATTTATTAGGGGGCTATTTTACCAAATTAGCCTTATTAATTATCGGAAACAGCCTTTCTACTTCTTCAGAGGTAGAGGTATGGACTGCGTACATCTTACCCCCCCCAGACCCCACTAGGTGGGAATACACTGGGTTTGTTGTTGTTGTTGTTGTTGTTGTTAGCCTTATTAATTATGCTTTGAAAATATAAATTTGAATATATGCAACCTGTTTAGTCATTTGATGATAAGAATATTATTGGAAAAACATGTTAAAATAATCAATCATATATGGGACCTCAAGACAAATATTTTTAGAAAGAAAACCAACTAAAATGAAATAGGGGGAGTAAAACTTAAGAATATATGGTAAGCAACAATACAAGAAGAATATGAAAAGTTGTTGTTGCTTCCAATGTTATCTATCAATTCACAAATCTACAAGTCAACGATTATAAATTCTAATAATCATCACAAAAATACCAGAAGACATGAATTTAGGTACGTAAATCGTAATCATCACAAAAATATCACAAGACATGAATTTAGGTACGTAAATCGTAAGATTAGGATTACTTATTATATATTTATACTGAATATATATATATATAAAATAAAAAAATATATTATTTATATAATTTTAATTTTTTGAAAAAATTGAAAACCAAACCGTTTAATCGAATTTCAAAAATTTGAAGTTAAACCAATTTGAAAAATCAAAAAATCGAAACCAAAATTAATTTTTGATTTGACTTTTCGCGATTTAAACCAAAATATACCCAATCTTAAATATTCTCTCGATTAAATTTGAATGCTACAAATTTAATTTTAAGGGCAACGATTTTCCACATAATTTCTTTGAAGCTAAAATCCAAATCTCTTAGTAAAGATAGGGATCCTGTTAGTCAATGACTATAATATATTCCGTCTTTACTAGCTCTTGTTGTGATTATAACGTCCAAAATAATTTGTCCAATTTGGGACCTGTTTTAAATTAAAATAGAATGATACAAGAATTAGTTTTTCATGTATTAATTATATATATATCTATATATATTATTTATTCCAACTTTTATTTTGCATAAGATAATACATAGATTCCTTCATAACTTAAACGGATATTAGTTAAGTGAGTTTCTAAATTGCAAATTAAACACCATAAAAAGGACAATCCCATCAAGGATCGACCCCATGTTAACGTGGACACATAAGCAATTAATTAGAAGGGTTTTTTTCTATCTCATCAAGCGAACCTCCAATTTATTTATGAGTTCTTATCTATAAATTTTTATTGCCTTCTTCTATTTTTTAAATATATTTTTGAGATCTATAATAACGGATAGGTTCCCTGTAGATCCACCCATGACCAGAATAATTTATTCATAAATAATACACCTCATATCTATATCTATAATATATCAAAAGTGTGAACAGTCTTAAAAATATCGTTTGAACTTTTTAACTTTCATTAAAAGTTTTTATTTTAGATAAAATTGTTTTTTCACTATTTTTTCTTGATATTTAAAAGTTGAAAATTAGTCAAATATATTTATGGTAAAACCTTAGCTTATTAGAAGTCATGAAAATTAATGACAACTGATATTTTTTTCATTAATTTTAGAATTCTAAATCAATTAAATTTTATTTAAAGAAGATTTGAAAAATTTAGAAATAAAAGTAAACGCGTTAAAAGAAGAAAAATTTAATAAGTACCAATTTTTTAAAAGTTTTAAGCACGTAATAAGAAAGTAATCAAAATATAAAAGTGATGATGTAAAATATATATGTGCTTACACTAAAAAATATATTTATGTTTACATTATTATATTAAAGTGTGAAGAATCTTTGAAAAGTGATTTAAACTTTTACACTTCATTAAAAATTTCTGCAATAAATAAAATTATTTAATTTTAAATAATAAACGTTACACGTGTGAGACACCTGCCGCTAAACTAGTATAACACGAACATATACAAAATTTTATACCTCAACAGATGTAAGTTATCCTATAAAGTGAGGAAACTATAGACTATCGAAGATGGAAATAATATATGTCATGTGGCCAAGCCAAAACACAAATTGATCATGCTTACTAACTTATTGTTGGTTCACCGATCGTCAGTGGCGAAGCTAGAATTTTTATTAAAGAGGTTTACAAGTGAATCTACGAACTAACTGAAGGGGGTTCGACATCTACTATATATAAATAAAAAATAATTTTAACCATGTATATATAATATAATTGTTTATCGAATGGGGTTCGGAAGAACCCCTATTCCAAGTGTAGCTCCACCACTGCCGATCGCGTGTGGTAGTTTCTTTATTGTCAATTAAAGGTTTTGAATTCAAATGGATGTGTTGAGATGGTTTGAGTGGATCAAAATGAATTGAATTAATAAATTTGTTGGATTAAAATTGGCTCAAAAGTTACTTAAATAAAATAATTTGACGGAATTAAACTATAACCGTAGTAAAAAATTTATAAAATTTAAATCATGAATCTAATCTAACTATACATGTGAGGTTTAGGAGAAGCATTCGATAACTAAACTCGTGATACTCTTTATTGAAAGTTCTTTCCATGACATACAACTGAAAACACACACTCAATAAAAGACTTAACAATGTAAAATTCAATCCCATGGAAGAATTTGATACAACTCCATATATAATCAATCAGTTTTTTTCGTCTCATCTATATCTTTGAACTTCTTAGGCACAGCAACTTTTACTTATTTAATAAATAATACAAGACAACAACAACACACAATTTCTTTTCATTATTTAAGCGTAGGCAGAAGGATTGGCGAGGAGGTACGCTTCGATGGCCTTGACAATGTCATTGGCTCTCCCTATGTGCACATTGTGTTCTTCCTCAGTAACAACATAGTCACCTTTTGTGTGGTACACAGTTACTGTGGTTGCAACACATCCTCCATTTGCAGAACCTTCTAATTTGGCATCATAGTCAACTGATTCTGCTTTGTCCGCAAGAACATCACTTTCAATAAGTGAATATTTTGTTACTAAGTTTCTGTCGTCAATCACATGAATCTTGTGCTTCAAGTACTTCATTGGACCACCTGTCATTAACAAAAAGGATTAAGTTTCATACATTATTAGTGTAAATATAATCTTTTATACTAAAAGGTCAAGGATATTTATAAATAGAGGTTTTAAATGAGCGGAGTGAATTTTAAATTTGGACGGGCCAAAATAGGTTGAGTTAATGCTCCCCCCATTTTGTTTTAGTTGTTTTTTTTTTTTGAAAAATATTTATTTCAATTTAATTGCCTCTTTGACGAAATCAAGAGGATTTTATTATGTTCTTCCAATACTATCCTTATCATTAAATTACTAAACGGAGTGTATATATTCAAATTTATATTTTTAAAATATAATTAATAAGGTTAATTTAGTAAAATAAATTTCTAATAAATATTTTCTTAATAAGAGGTATATCAAATTAATAAGGGTCAGTTATTTTGAAACGGAGGAAATAGATGAGTGAGTTTTGACCCATCCATAGTTGAGCTGATATGGATCTAAATGCAAGTCATAACCAAATTTGTCCAATTATTAGTAGTTGTAATTACTTTATTTGTTTTGTATAATTTTTAGTACTACCTTATAAAACTGTATTTTTCTTTATTGTGATTAGGGGTGGGCATGGTACGTATTTGAAATTTCGGTACGATAATTTCATCATTCGATTTTTAAAAACATTATACCATTACCATACTATATTAATTCGGTATAGTTCGGCATTTTGACGTTTGGTCTCAATATTTTGTGGTATGGTAATCGGTAACCATAGTTTGTTTAACTTTGACAATATATATCGTATATTAGAGTATTATTACTTCAACTTTTCAAAAGCATGTCTTAATTGTATCATAAAAATGCATTACACATGTAGAAATATTGAAAAAGAATACAAACAATTCTTTTTACTAGTCAATTACACCAAAAAGACATTTCAATCAAGATAGAGTAGCGAAAGTTTCAAAGTCTAAACATTTTTATACTAATACTAAGTATTTTTTTTTGTATATATATATATATAAGTTACTTATGTAACTATATATATACTTCGGTATGGTATTCGGTATTTCGCTATGTCATTTGTAAATATTGTATACCATACTATATACCAAAAAAATTTAAAATGCATACCATATACCATACCAAATACCATAATACCAAAAATTACGGTATCAAAAAATTTGATTTAGTATGGTAATTCGGTATATATCATACCATGCCCACCCCTAATTGTGATTATATACATCAATTTAAAAAATATCATTTTGAAAAATATTCTGATAAGATTTCATGGGAATTGATTTGGGCTACATATTAGCTAAGTTTTGACTGATTGAGTTAATAAATGATCGGGTCAATAACATGTGCCCAAACTTAAGATGGATATATTGATTCAATTTATTTATGGACTAATTTTATCACCTTTATTTGTAGCTTTCAAGATATATTATTGTTTCAACAAATAAAGATGATCTACTGGTGTAAAAATTATTTTGGAGGATTATTTCTCAGAATCGATTATGTAAGTAACCAACAAGACGAGTTCCAATATAAATATCGAACACTCAAAAAACAAACATAAAACAAACCTTCGACAAAAGTGATCTTCTTGATGGTACCAGGACCACCATCACCCTCAACATTCTCAATGCTCTCAACATCAGGTATCAATTTAGACACAATGTTGTTAAAATCAATAACCAAAGCTTTGAATAGCCTTGATGGGACAACTGAGGCTGTGGACTCATCAGTAAAGGTATAGACACCCATAATGTTTGATTAATTTGCCTTGAACAAGAAGAAGAAAGAGCTTAGGATAAGATGATTATAATGTTTTGAAGTCTGTGATATATGGGAGTTTTAGATGGTATTTATAGGGATAAATTGGAGAGACCATTTAGGGTGTGTTTGAAAAATTTTCCATGGTTGATTAATTAGTCAAAATATTTTTTTAGAAAATCAAATTTCTTAAGAAATTTTCCACTATTTTTAATATGGTTTCGTTATCATTGGATTTTCTTTTCAAATTTGTTTTGAAATGCATTACTTAAGTGGATCTAGATACACAGTCTTTCTATATTTATAAGATAAAACTAAGATCTACGTACACATTATTTTCTTCAGATCCATTTGTGTCGGGAAAATAACTTTTCTGAAAAGAAAAAAGATATTCGATATATAATTTAAGCATACTACTTTTTGCTATTATCTTTTTCATCAAATTCCAAACTATTATTAAGAGCATGAATAGGTATGAATATGATTTGTAGATAATGTAATTTATCACCTCTGTAGACACCTAATTTTATTCTTCCCGAAGTTTAATTTTATTCATTTAGTTCACCTTACCATGTGTCTCACCCATTTTAATTATTCCCCACAAAAATACAAAAAAAAAATAATAACAAACCCCTAACAAATCCAATCCCCAATTATTCTTGTTATAACTAATTAACAATCCTACCTATTAAATTAGAACACCTAACCCTACCCCCGTGACCCCACCTACCCTACCTCACTATCCCACCCTCACCTCACAGCATATATACACACACAAAGGGAGCTGACCGGGGGGACCATCGAAAAAGGAAAAAATCATCTCCTTCAAAAAGAGACCCACGATTTGCTCTTCATTTTTACAAAAATGACTCCATTTTTTTTCTTTTCTTTTTTCTTTCATGATCTACTATCACAAGCATATATACCCACGCTCTAAATCGCACAGACCCAGAATAAAGAGAAGACTGAGAGTTTAATCAACGGGAGAGGAATGAAACTCGATAGTGAATCCAGGTTGTTCGAGGTTTCCGGCGAACCCGTAGCCGAAACTGTCCATTTTTATCATTCTTCAGTTGATTCCGGCTCTGAAACCTCCAGATTCGCCGGAATCTAATTCCCCTGTTCGTCAGTTTTCTGCTCTTTGTAGCTCACGAAGCTTAGATTCGTATATTTTTTTTTAGTTTGCGTTCTAATTTTGGAGATTTGGTCTGTTCGGGATTCGTTTCTAGCATCGTAGTGGGTGTTTCGATTCTGGTCTGTTTTTGGTTCATAATTTCTCATTGGTTTATCCATCCATTCGGGTTGATTCCGGTTTGTTTGGGTTGAATCCGGCAAGGTTCGAATCGATTCCGGCGACAATTAGTGCGCGGGTCTCGTTCGTTTCGTTTGTTTCGTTGTTCTTGCTTTTGAATATTCATCTGTCTCTTCGCGAATTTCATATCTGAATCGGGCCGGAAATAGCGAGCTTTACCGGAATCTGTTTTGGGGTTTCAGATTCTTTTATTTTCTTGATTCATGCTCGATATAGTACATTAGGGGTTTTCTTGCAATCTACTGGGTTCAATATTCGTGGTTTGGAGCTCGATTTGTCGTGAGGATTTCATTCGAGGATTTCAGTTTGTTTCGGATTTCTTTATTATCAACGAAAATAAGTGCTATTGAGGTCCATCTCCTTAACCCGCTCTCTTTAGTTATTTTGGTTTATTGAATTAATTGTGATTATGTATGGTGTGATTATGCTTGTTGGATTTTTGTTGATGTTGATCATGACGTTTGTGATTCGGCTATGTTGGTTTGAGGAATGAGTTTGATCATGTTTTAATGGGTTGATAAAAGAAAAATTGGGGTGGAATTACGAGATTGATAAAATGATGAATTTGGGTTAATGATGGTTTTATTGTTACTTTTTGTTCAACTTGGAATAAACATGAATAATGTTGATGAACTCGATAGTGTCACGGTTTTAGGTCGCTAATTGGATATGCAAATGGTAGGTTCGGGTAGGCAAATTTAGGCATGGTGGATTGATGACATGTTTGAAATATGTGTTGGAATGGTTTTGTTTTGTCACATTTAATTCAATTGTATAATTTGGCCGGGGAATGCCCCGAAGTATTTGTATATATTTATTCACCGGGGAATGCCCCGAGGTGTCATGTACCCGGAGGACGTTCGTGGTGAAGGCCCGAGGCGTCGGGTAGAGCATTAGTTTAGAATTAATTTAACATAGGTTTATATTTTTGCATTTTTTTTTATACTCCGGACTGTATAATTGGACTGGACATTACATTTTGGATTGTTTTGTTTTGTTTATCGTTTGATTGTTTTGCTTGCTTTTGTGTGGTTTATACATTTCGTAGTGTCAAAATAGTCGATACACTCTACCAAGCGATCGTGGTTGAACCACGGGATCGAGGGGTGCCTAACACCTTCCCCTCGGTCAACAGAATTCCTTAGCTGGAGTCTCTGTTCGCAAACCAGTTTAAAGAGTCAAATGATTTTGAAAAAGATTTTCCAATGGTGACTTGGCACACCAGATTATGCCAAGTGGCGACTCTGAATAAAAAATGTAAATAATCCTTTTTTCGAAATAAATTTTCATTTCTTGTCACTTAAATAATAAAACCCTTTCGAACTTTAAAACGAATCTTTTTTGGAGTGCGAAAAAAGGGGTGTGACAGCTCTGGCGACTCTGCTGGGGAAGTTTCAGAATCCGAGCTTTTTTTTGGAGTCGTTTCGGCTTTTTTGGCATTACGAGTGTATAAGCGTTGTTTGTGATTTTTGTTTGTGTTTTCACTTTTGTGTATTGTTGTGCTCTTTGTTTACAGTATTTATCCTATGTGTTACCATTTTTATATTTGACATCATGTGCATAACCCGAGTCATTCTTTCCGCAACAAGTCTCGGAGCGCACGTCGTGCGCACGAACTCTAGTTGAGTCACCTTTATCTTAGGGGTGGAGCCGTTGGATGTATGGAGTAGGTGGAAATCAAAGCAGCCACTATCGACCATATGCTCCCCCGAACGGCTTTGTTAGTAAACCACAAACGTAGGTCAGCCTTTACGTCATTCTTATGTACATCGTATTGAGACCTAGCGGTGCCCACACGGTCCTTTGTAGGAGACTCACCTTTAAAGCATCCCTACGTGCTAAATGTTGCATATTTGAGAGTAACGTGGTCATTTGACGGACCGATTTGGGGAAAACATGTGTTAGAAGTAAAGTGTGAAAAAAAAAGAAAAAAAAAGAGAAAAAAAGTGAGTCGAAAAGAATGAATCAAAAGGAGTGTCGTAGTTTATTTTAGAGTTCTTTATGACTTTTGTTCTTCACGATCCAAAACTCAAAAAGATTTTTTTTTACGTTTTGCATTTATATTCTCAAAGTACCGTAAATTCAAAAAAAAAATGAATGAAAAAAAAAGAGGGTTTTGTTTGCCTTTTCTGCTTATTTTTCAAAAACAAAATACCAATTTTTTTTTTTCATAATTGGTGGTGTCAGTCTTAGTTGAAATGTCTCGTTGAAAATCCAAAAGTTTTCATTCGTTTGTTTGTGGCTGTCTCTTAAGTTAGGGTCAATTTATTAGTTAATCGTTAAGTGTCCAATCTGGACAAACTATGCATACCTGATTCCCGTCCCTCGGGGCGGGATACGTAGGCAACCCTCGGTGGGTCCGGTAACCTTTATTTTGGCCTTCGTCTTAGTCTTAGGCTAGGTCTTTTACCCCGTAACCTAGAGTTGTTAGCCAAGTAGGCTGATTTTACTCAGCGTTACTGTTTGGCGATTTGGAGTCATGAAGCGGTCTATCTCATCTACGTATGTCCGCATCAAATATCCATTGGTTGGGAACCTTTTGCTCTTATCAAATTTTGAGATAATTTCTTATCTGCTACTACAGGATGGATCTGTCCACAAAGTCTAGAGTCCTTATGGTTGTCAAGGTACCCAAAAAGTTGATCAAGTGGGGGGGGGGGGGGGCACGTTCAATTACTTTGAAAAGCACGAAGTGAGGAAAGTGTTAGGCAATCTTGTAGCACTTATGGATCTCACGCCTCGTCCGGATCTAATAGAAGCTGCGTTGACTTTCTGGGATCCAAATAATTTGGTGTTTAGGTTCGAAAGTTGTGAATTGACTCCTACCCTGGCAGAAGTGTCTCGTTTGTTTCGGTTGACTTACATGGGTCAACAGATGATTTTAGCCCGCAATCATACTCGTAAGAAATTCCTTCGACTCTGTAGATTGAAAGATAACAAGCATCTGGGATGTCTCAAACAATCTTGGATTTCCTTGGACTATTTGTTTGCTAGATTTGGGTCTTTAGAGGGTTTCGACTGCTTTTGGGATGAATTCTGTACTACCGAAAAAACTGGGAACAACGTCGTCTTGAGGTTTTCTGTCTGGATTTGTTGGGTATCTTAGTGTTCCCGTTAGATGAGAGGTGTATCAATACTCGTCTACAATCAATGGTGATAGCTTTATTCAAGAAAAAAAGATGAGGTCACCATTGTACCAATGATCTTAACAGAAATATATAAGGCTTTAACTAAAGTGAAAGAAGGGGTACGATTTTTTGAGGGGAGTAATCTGATATTGCAGTTGTGGATGATGGAGCACTTGCATACGCCTTGTTTGATTAGATAAGATGTGATCGACCGTTGTCTGAATGATCGAGTGCAAGCCATGCAAGAAAGAATGCGTTTTGACAAATTTTCTTTTCCTATTGGAGTTAATTCTTGGATCGAATTTCTCGAATCAAGAACTCCGAACAACATTCTTTGGTGTTATATGTGGTTTCATCCTAAGAAAATCTTTATTGGATCTCAAATGCAACTCTTTCTAAGAATTGAAAGACGTCCCCTCAATAATGGACCTTCTAAAGGATGTAGAGTACTTTAAAGACCAAGCTGTGGGGGAAAGCAAATATGAGCAATTCTGGAATAACGCGATAAAGCTAGGTGTCGATACTCTCGAGGAAAATCTAGGATGCACTCAAAATTATGAAATCTGGCTACAATCTCTACCCTGTGGCATTAGTAGACCCTTACTAGCCCAACTTAGAGGGCGAATACGGGAAGCAATCATGGTAGAGGATGATGAGCAGGAAGATCCGGGTGCCAAGGTGGAGTTTTTGAGAGTTCAGTTGTCACGTTTGATCACAACTGTGGATGGGTGTCAGAGAAACCTTTGCGGGTGTACTCTCCAAAAGGCGGGGATACGGGCAAGAAATTTATTTCCGGGTATCAAAACGTCGTTGCAGGATATGTTGCAAAGTTTGAGTGGAAAAGTGGGGACTTCACAGATGGGTTCATCTCAGCTGGGGATGTCACACAGAGCACCAGTTTGATAGAGCATGTCTTATCTTTATGTAGTTTTGAGTCTTTTATGTTTCTGTCATTGTAGGTTGGTGTCTGTGTTAAGTCGGAGTCAAGTTGTTTTTGATATTCGGGTCTTTATTGCACGCATGTTATTAGGGGTTTAGAATGTTGTTTTGTATTTGTTGTTTAGTTTTAAAGTGGTCCTAAATTCGTTGTATGTTTTGCTGTCTTTCATCGAAATGTTAGGATGTTACATCTTTCTTTTCTTTACTTCTTTTCATTTTTCGTAAAAAAAAACCTTCAATTGTGTGATGTTTATGTAGAAGCTGCCCGAACTACGCAAGATCTGATTCATGTACAACATGATACGTAGGCAACCTACTTTTGGGTTCAATCTAATCATTTTGTTTCGTTGTTTTTCATTATTTTTCCTCTTTTAAAGAAAAAAAAAACAAAAGCCATAAAGAATGATAAAATAAAGATAGATAACGAGAGAAGTGGAAAGAATAGAGATAGATACGAAAAAAAAAGAGTGTAGATAAAAATCGGGATGATGTTGAAATGACCTCGCTACCCTCAAAAGTTGGTAGAAATGAACATGAATTTAGGACAATATTACCAATGTGATTCCCATGCTTGTTGTGTGCCCTAATCCTAACGGATGTCGTCTTTGATGAGCATATTCTTTCAGATAACAGTGGTAGGTTTGCAGCATTCTGGCTAGTCACCTATACTTCACAAGATCCAAAGCAAAGCTCGCCATGGCTAGCAGGGAGATTGAAAATTCGCTCATTGACCCGGATCAGGATCACAGGGAATAAAGTTCAGAACACAATGATGAGGTAGTAAGGCTCAGGAAATAATTGATAGATTTGCACCGGGCATGGGCCAGCGGAATGCCTCCTTCTCCGCTCCCTGAAGGTCTTGGGAATATCTCTAATTTCCCACCACTCTCTTAGGCGCAATTCTCTGCTCCTACTGAGTCACCTGAGCATGTTCCAGGATTCACTCCGAGGCATTATTATCCTGGCAGTTCTGGGGTGCCCTTGGTAGCTCCCCAATCAAGACCCGCTGCTCAGCCAGCGTCATCGATCACACCGGTATTCGTGGCTCCGCCACCACATAAAACTCCCATATATGCTGTGCGTCCCACAATGAGGCTTCCTAGGTCTGCTAGTGAGCTAGTACTGAAGGTTCCAGATAGTCAGTATTATGCCCCGGAGCCTACTTTGTAAATGAATGAACCGTATGGGTACACTCAGCCGCCTATATTTCCATTTGATACCGAGAAACCTGTTGCAACAGAGGAACAGGATATCGTAGCCCGAAAATTGAAAATTTTAGAACAGGCTATGGGGAATTTGCAAGGAATCGGAGATTATAGGAGTGTTTCCTATAAAGATCTTTGCATGTTGCTAGACATCAACCTTCCCCTCGGTTTTAAACTGCCCAAGTTCGAGAAGTATGCAGGACACGGTGATCCCGTGGCACACTTGAGACGTTATTGCAACCAGTTGAGGGCTGCAGGAGGAAGGGAAGAGCTGCTCATGGCCTTCTTTGGCGAGAGTCTTTCTGATCTGGCCTCAGAATGGTTTATCGATCGAGATATCAATAAATGGAACAGCTGGGATGACTTAGCTTCTGAATTTGTTCAACATTTTCAGTATAACATCAACCTGATTCCGGACGAAAAATACTTGGTCAACATAAAGAAAAAGAGCACTGAAGGTTTTAGGGAATACGTGATAAGATGGCGTGCACAGGCCGCCAGGGTAAAACTTCCAATGAAAGAAAGTAAGTTGGTAGAAGTTTTCATTCAGGCACAGTATGAGACCTATTTTCAACACTTACTTTCGACAATGGGAAAATCTTTTATTGAAGTCCTTAAAATGGGGGAGATGATAGAGGACGGAATCAAGACCGACCGAATAGTGAGTTTTGCCGCATTAAAAGCCATCACACAAGTGATTCAAGGTGGATCTGGCGCATTCGGAGGTAAAAAGAAGAAAGACGACGTGGCGACTGTCATAGCTGAAACCCATTCCTATCCTAAAAGACCACCTCGCCCCTATCCCCAGTCCCAAGCCCAAGTCTACACCCAAGCTCCATATATTCCACCCCACCATTACTACCCTCCACAAAACTCTTTATATTTCATTCCACCACCCCCGTACCCAGTATACAGTGTGCAGCCATATGCCCAAACATCTTCTTACCCGCAGTGGCGCGCGCAAGCTCCACAAAATTGCCCCTTCGCTCCACCAAATTACCAAAATCCCTCCAAATCAATTCACACCTCTTGGGGAGTCATATGCTAGCTTGTTTGATAGGTTAAGAAAGTTGAAGGTCTTAAGCCCAATTCAAGGAAGGCTTTCAAATCCACCGCCGAGGAATCTCGATTATTCTTTAAGGTGTGCATACTGTTCTGATATGCCAGGCCACGATATTGAGAAATGTTGGCATTTAAAGAGAGCTGTCCAAGATTTAATTGACACCAATTAGATGCTGGTCCAGGCCCCGGAGGGTCCAAACATTAACCAGAATCCGCTGCCAACCCATGATGAAGCCAATATGTTAGAATTGATATATGATGGGAAAGAGTCTTCAAGGTGTTATAAGCCTTTTGTCAAGATACAGACCATTGAGGAGAAATTCGTGAATGTAGCAGAGTTTTTGAAAGCAATGCAATTGAGCTAGGAAGGAATGAGAGAAGATAAAGCCCAAGAAAGCACAAAGAAACCCCTGATCACAGTATAAGGCGCCAGAAGGTATGTTGATTTAAGTTAGGATAAACCTAAGTTAATAGTGGTAGGAGCTCCGAGTCAGCCCATCTTGACTGTGAAAGGAGCACTAGCAACACCTATTGTCCTCAAACCGGTGACCCAACCTCCAATAGTTGATACGAAAAAGGTTCTCTAGAATTATGGACAGACAGTGATGACCTATCACGGGAAAGAAGTAGTGGAAGATGTAGATAAGGTAGGGGGTTTGACTCGGTCAGGAAGATGCTTCGTGCCTGAAAGTTTAAGAAAGTCCAAGCCAATTGTGAGTGGACCGTCATCTATCAAAAAACCTATCACCGAACAAAAAGCTGAAGAATTTTTGAAAAAGATGAAATTGCCAGAGTATTCAATAATAGACCAGTTGAAGAAAACCCCTACTCAAATTTCTCTCTTATCTTTGTTTTTGCACTCCAAGGAGCATCGTGATATTTTACTGAAGGTATTAAATGAAGCATATGTTCCTAGGGAGATTACAGTAAATCAGCTTGAGAAAATGGTTTGAATAATCTTTGAGGTGAATCGGATCAGCTTTTCTGATGATGAATTGCCTGTTGAAGGTACAGGGCATAACCGGGGCCTTTACATTACAGTGAAGTGCGAAGAGTTCTACGTCACTCATGTTATGATTGACGGAGGTTCAGGTGCAAATATCTGCCCTATTTCTACTTTGCAAAAGTTGAATATTGGTGCTGAGAGGATCAGGACCAACAATGTATGTGTTAGGGCTTTCGATGGTGCAAAATCAAACTCCATTGGCAAAATAGAACTAATATTGATCATAGGGCCTGTCGAGTTCGCCATAGAGTTTTAAGTATTGAATATAGACTCCTCTTACAATCTGTTGTTGGGAAGACCGTAGATCCACAAGGCCAAGGCGGTTGCATCTACACTGCATCAAATGATTAAGTTTGAGCATGAGAGGCAAGAAGTGGTTATTCACGGTGAAGGAGATTTGTCCGTCGGCGAAGATTCTCCTTTGTCTCTTATTGAAGCAAATAACGTAGAGGAGACATTCGTCTATCAAATTTTTGATACAGTGCCAGTGAATCATATCCTTGAATGGCAGGTTATACCTGTGATGCCTCAAATCCTATTGGAGCAGACTGGCACCCGTAACCGAGGAGGTCCGGGAGAACCATCTCATAACCTTATACTTCCCATGCATACCTCTATGACAACCCGAAATTCGGACAACATCATGTCGCATATAAAAGAAAATAATCACCTGTATAAGCTCGAGCACACATATATATGTATATACAATACTTGGCCATTGGAGCCATCACGTCTATTAACAAAACACCACCTTAACTGTACATTAGGTCTACAAAGCCTCTAGAGAATACACAGAGTTTAACTAAGGTCGAGACACACCCCGCCATATAACTAACTTCTATACAATACCAAAAGTGACTGGATATGACAAGGAAAGCCCCAAAGCAAACTGGATCTCACCAAAAGCAGTTGAGTATCCTGGCTCCTACTTGTGCGGTGTATGAGCTGAGGTACCTGTGCCTGCAGCATGAAATGCAGGTCCCCCGTGGGGGACATCAGTACAAAATATATACTGAGTATGTAAAGCTGTAGATAATCACATATGATATAGGAGCTCAAAAGAAATCAGAAACAAGTGAATAAATCGTAATAAGAGTGGACCACACTTACTAGAACTTGTGACAACCTGTACATTGTATTTATTCAATCACTTTACCTTCGTTCTTATCATCTTTGTAATCATTACTATATTGTACTGTGACCATTTGGCTGCCTCCAGTGCATATCAACTGGGATCGACCCATGCTAGGCTTATGCCCCTGGGATACCACCCATAAACACATAACTAGGGATCGACCCATAATAGGCTTATGCCCCTGGGATACCACCCGATAAGAGAGAACTTCCATCACTTAGTTCAATTAATCTTTGAGATTGTTATTTTGGTCGTCACCACATTTTTGATACTTTGAAACAATGATACATCAATAAGAGACATATAAATAGACCATCAATGCAATAACAATGAAGTAAGAACTCATTGGCAAATCAATAAAGTGTTTTGGAGTCATCAATTCCATAACAATGAAGTAGGAACTTATTGGTATATCAATGAAATGTTTTGGAGTCATTAATAGCACATGGATCTTGTTTGAGTAACCGGACACCTTCTGACATTCATTAGTGCAATAAACATGTAAGATTTGGAAAACAAGTAAGTATTGGAATGTCTTGACATCTTGTAGGGTGGAAACAAGTTCATTGGTAACGTAGGACATCATACAAAACCATTATGGATCACATGTTATTGAATAACTTTGGAAACTTTCTTAATAGAACAATTGTTCACTTTCATTCCAAAGATATGGTATAGAGTATGCTTTACATACCTGACAGTCAACCTTCAATACTAGTCCCAAATGGACTTTTCGTCTTTTCGGATTACTTATCTACAATAAACATATATAGCAATCTAGTATTAGCGACCAAACGTTACAATTCAATTATTTGAATTCACCAAACTAGTGGTTAAGTAGTAAGCCTTAATTACACCATAAAGGGTGTCACTTTAACCTTCTTATACTCCAATTACATTCACATGCCATGCATATTCATACAGCATCCTCCAATATCAAGTTTGGATTCATTTATCCTTCCAACCAATCCATTAAACCAAATTGAGTCATAGACATAAATAATCATCAATTCAATAGTATATCACCATATCCACCTTCCATAACTCAATTACCATATCCACCTTCCATAACCCAATTAACATATCCACCTTCCACAATTCAATACAACCAAACCATGCAAAATAGTCCATAACCCTATTTCCATCACCTTTCAATAACAACCAATACATATAATCCTCTATCACACATATACATATGGAAGAGAACAAAGGCAAAAAATATTCATACCTTAGAATTCAACTCTTGATTATGCAATCCTGTTTGCACAAATAATAGGTGTCATTCGAAGCTCTTGAGATGACAAACACAGTTATTGGATTACTTTAAAATTTCCACGGTTGAATCAAAAGTAATTTAAAGGTCAAATTTGGCTAGGGTTTGTTCTTTCTCAATGATTGATGATGAAGATGAGTTTTTGAACTCATATACATGTATATATACACATATTCCCGTCCATAATATCATAGGGAATGACCAAAGTGCCTTTAAAATTTAAATAATGTCAAATCTGTTCTTTGGTGAACTGTTTTGATAAGCTAAAGTAGATTGACCATAACTCTTTGCTCTGATATTGGATTTTGGTGAAATTGGTAGTGTTGGAAAGATAATTCAAAGCTATTTCATTTCATATAAAGTAGGCCACACAGTTTGTCCTGTACAAGTAGTTATGATCGTTTGAAGTTGACCCTAAAAATCTATTTTGAGAGGCTGAAGTTGGCCTACTTTATATGAAATGAAAGCCCTTTGAATTATATATCCAATGATACCAGTTTTACCCAAATCCGATATCGGAGCAAAGAGTTATGGCCGATTTACTTTAGCCTGTCAAAACAGTCCACCATGGACAGATTCGGATTTACTTAAATTTTTAAGGGCAATATGGTCATTTTCCATCACCTCATGGACGAAAATTGGTCATTATATACATAAACTTAGCCTCATATCCATCATTCATCATCCAATTATTGAAAATAAGAAACCCTAGCCTAATTTCAATTCCAATTATCTTGTGATTCAACCGTAGAAAATTCAAATTGATTCCGTAGTTGTGTTCACCGTCTCAAGGGCTTTGAGAAGCACCCCTTATTTGTGCCAACAGGACTTCGAAATCAAAAGGGCCATTTTATGGTAAGGATGTAAATTATGTTGGTGTTATTTATATGGATATGTATATATATATATATATATATATATGCATGTGAGCATAAGAAGTATGTTATTTGATTGTTGTTGAAAGATGATTGGGAAATGATGTTGGATTATTCTTGTGCATGGTTGGATTATGTTGAATTGTGAAGGGATTTGGTATTGATGATGTGGTATTGAAATGATGATTATATATATATATACACATAAACCTATTTTTCAAGTTGGTTTTTGGAATGTTTGCAAATATTGGTTGTATGGAATTATGGAAGAGAATTATGGTGTTGGGTTGCTAATACTAGATGCCAAACATTTCATTGTAGATAAGTGATTTGTAAAGGCGGGAAGTTGTGTCGAATTGGTATCCGAATCTACAACGAGGTATGTAAAGCATACTCTAACGATGTTCTTTGGCATGAAAACACCAATGTTCCATCAAGTAAGATTCCGAGGTTGTCCAGAAACATGTATTGTTCTACATTACCAACGAAATTGTTTCCATTTTATAAAGTGTCAAAATATTTCATTGATATACCAAAAGGCTCCTATTTCATTGTTGTGATATTGATGATTCTGAAACACATTGTTGATGTACCAATGAGTCTTTATTACATCGTTATTGTATAGAAGGTCTATTACTTGATTTCTACTGATGTATCATTGTTCCAAAGGTACTATATTGAAATGAACACTAATGTAATAATCTCAAAAGCTTTTGAACTAAGTTATTGGAAAGATCTCTTATGTGTGTTACTTGATATACGTGTGGGTGGTATCCCAGGGGCATAAGCCTAGCATGGGTCGATCCCTATTTATGTATTTATGGGTGGTATCCCAGGGGCATAAGCTTAGCATGAGCCAGTTGATATGTACTGAAGGCAGCCTAATGGTCACAGTACGGTACAGTATTGATTATTGTTAGGTGGTTGGAGGTTCGGGAGGAGGAGGTAATGGCGAATGATAATTGTAAAGAATGAAATGAACGAATGTATACCGTTCCACAAATGTGTTTGAATTCAAGAACCCAATTCAGATTAATGATAATGTACATGATCCTAAAAGTGTTTATGAAGTGTGGTTCACTTCTATTATGATTTATTCACTTGCGTCTGATTTTCTTGATCCCCCATATCACATATGATTATTTACAGTTTTACATACTCAGTACATATTTTGTACTGACGTCCCTAACGGGGGACCTGCATTTCATGCTGCAGGCACAGGTGCTTCAGCTCACTCACAGCATAGATAGGAGCCAGGTCATACAGCTATTGTTGGTGAGCTCCAGTTTGCTTCGGAGCTTTCCGAGTCGGTTCCTTATGTTTTTTCATTGTACAGGAGTCGTGTGTGGGCGTTAGTTTATCCCGACCCTAGTTATGTCATGTATATCCTAGAGGCTTTGTAGACATAAGGAAGGGTAAAGTCATGGAAGTTTATATGTTGATGTTATATTTGTATATGTGGTGGCCCCGACGGCCAAGTATTATATATATATTTGTGCGTGTTGTTCTGATACAGGTAATTAGATTCTTCTATATGCAACGAAGTGCTGTCCAAATATTTGGTGACATGTAAGTGAAAGTACAGGTGTTTGAACGGGTTCTCCCGGGCCTTCTCGGCTTCGGGTGCCAATCCGGCCCGATGGGATTTTGGGGCGTGACATATTGTTATCGAGTGATGCCGTTCGGTTTGAAAAATGCTGGAGCAACATACATGAGAGCCATGACCACTATGTTTCATGATATGATGCATAAAGAGATTGAGGCTTCGCAGGTATAATCTCAAACACAACCCGGCAAAATGTGTATTTGGAGTTCCGTATGGAAAGCTGTTGGGGTTTGTAGTCAGCCGTCGGGGAATTGAATTGGATCCCTCGAAAATCAAAGCCATTCAGGATATGCCCCCGCCCAAGAATAGGACGGAGGTGATGAGTTTGCTTGGTAGACTGAACTACATTAGCAGGTTTATTGCTCAACTCACAACCACTTGTGAGCCCATATTCAAGTTGCTGAAAAAGAGTGCTGTGCTAAAATGCACTGAAGAATGTCAGGAAGCGTTCGATCGAATCAAAAGATATTTGTCAAATCCACCCGTGCTGGTACCCCCGGAGCCTGGTAGGCCTTTGATCTTATATTTATCAGTCATGGATAATTCTTTCGGTTGTATCCTGGGTCAACATGATGTCACGGGCAAAAAGGAGCAGACTATTTATTATCTTAGCAAAAATTTCACCACATATGAGGCCAGGTATACTCTTCTTGAAAGGACGTGTTGTGCCCTAACTTGGGTAGCACAGAAGTTGAAGCATTATCTCTCATCCTATACTACTTATCTCATCTCCCGCATGGATCCTTTGAAGTATATCTTTCAGAAGCCTATGCCGACAGGTCGATTGACAAAGTGGCAAATATTGCTTACCGAGTTCGACATTGTATATGTGACTCGAACCGCCATGAAAGCCCAAGCCTTGGCAGATCATCTTGCTGAGAATCCCATCGATGAAGAGTACGAGCCATTGAAGACATATTTTCCTGATGAAGAAGTGTCGTGTGTCGATGAAGTCGTTATAAAAGCCGATCTAGGTTGGAAGTTGTTCTTCGATGGAGCTGACAATATGAAAGGAGTCAAAATAGGTGCGGTTCTTATCTCTGAATCGGGACAACATTTCCCGGTAACAACACAACTTTGATTCTACTGTACTAACAATATGGCAGAGTATGAAGCCTGCATTCTTGGTTTGAGGTTAGCTGTTGATATGGGAGTCCAAGAATTATTGGTGTTGGGAGATTAGGATTTGCTCGTCCATCAAATTCAAGGCGATTAGGCGACGCGAGATTTGAAGCTCATCCCGTATCGACAATGCTTGCTGGAGCTATGTCAATGGTTTTTGTTAGTAAAATTTAGGCATATTCCAAGGATTCATAATGAAATTGCTGATGCTTTAGCCACTCTGTCTTCAATGCTCCAACTTCCTGATAAAGTATACATCGATCCAGTGCATATACAGAGTCGTGATCAGCATGCTTACTGTAATGCGGTTGAAGAAGAGCTCGATGGAGAGCCCTGGTTCTTGGATATCAAGCGATATATGCAGTCTGGAGAATACCCAGCATATGCCACCAACGATCAAAAGAGGGCTATTAGGCGTTTGGCTAGTGGATTTTTCTTAAGTGGGGGAATCTTATATAAGAGAACCCCAGATCTGGGACTTTTGAGGTGTGTAGATGCAAGAGAAGCCTCGACAATCATGGTTGAAATATACTCTGGAGTATGCGGGTCGCATATGAACGGTCATGTTTTGTCAAAGAGGATTCTTCGAGCAGGTTATTACTGACTTACTATAGAGAGGGATTCTATTTAGTTTGTTCGAAAGTGTCATCAATGTCAGGTGCACGGTGATCTGATACGTTCTCCTCTTGTTGATTTGCATGCAATGGCCGCTCCATAGCTGTTCGTGGCTTGGGGAATGGATGTGATTGGACCGATTGAGCCGAAGGCATCAAATGAACATAGATTCATTTTGGTAGCCATTGACTACTTCACAAAGTGGGTAGAAGCAGTAACTTTCAAGTCAGTGACAAAGAAGGCTGTGGTAGATTTTGTTCATGCCAATATCATTTGTAGATTTGGAATTCCTAAGATGATCATTACAGACAATGCTGCCAATCTCAATAGTCATTTGATGCAAGAAGTATGTCAACAGTTTAAGATCGCACATTGAAATTCTACTCCATATCGCCCAAAGGCCAATGGTGCTGTAGAAGCCGCCAATAAGAATATAAAAAAGATACTGCGAAAAATGGTACAAGGGTCTAGACAGTAGCATGAAAAGTTGCCGTTTGCATTGCTAGGTTATCGCATCACTGTTCGCACTTCAATAGTGGCAACTCCATATTTATTTGTGTATGGAACAGAAGCAGTCATCACTGCAGAAGTTGAAATTCCCTCTCTTGGAGTCATTGTAGAAGCAGAGATTGATGATGACGAATGGGTCAAAACCTGACTGGAATATTTGAGTTTGATTGAGGAAAAAAGAGTAACGTCTGTGTGTCATGGCCAGTTGTATCAGAGGAGGATGGCTCGAGCATATAACAAAAAAGTCTATCCCAGGAATTTTGAAGTCGGTCAATTGGTATTGAGACGTATCCTTCCTCACCAGGTTGAAGCGAAAGGCAAGTTCTCCCCTAACTGGGTCCCTTCATTGTGAAGAAAGTTTTGCCCAATGGAGCCTTATATTTGACAGATACTGAAGGCAAAATGGCAAAAATGACTATCAATGCTGATGCGGTCAAAAGATATTATGTATGATATTTTATCCTTTGTTGATTTTATTGCATGTTTAGTACTTGCATTTTTAAGATTGATATGATGAAGGCATTTTATTCTTCTATCCAAGCATTGTGTCATCCTTTGTTTACCCGTTTGAGCTTCGTTTTAATTTTCTTTCATATCCCTCTTTTGGAATCAAAATAGAGTCAAAGATGAAAGTCAAGAAAATAAGAATAAAAGAAAGAGTTCAAAAATAAAAAGAAAAAAATCCAATCAAAACAAAGAACAAGCTGATGGAACTACGTACGACCTGATTTTTCTCTCTCGGGAGTGAGATACGTAGGTTGCCCTATTTCGGGCTCGGTCCAATCAAATAAAGATTTAAGAGTCACCTAGTCAACAAAAACTGGGGCATGAGTTAACATGTTGTTTGAGTCGATTCCAAAAGTTCTAAGTCCCAGCCTCACTTCAAGGGTCGTTTGAACCTCTTGCCATCCTTTTCTAACCTTATCCAAAAGCCAAGTTACAACCAAAGAAAGTCCTTCAGATCAATGTTTGATAATGTTAAGGCCAAGCATGCGATGGATATGATGATACATTGCGAGATACCACTTATCTCCCTCAGCATAAGAAATCAGGAAAGAAATACAAAATGAGAGAGTCTTATTGGTGAAAACCCTCGCAGGTACCATAAGGCGATGGTGAGTTGAGAGAAATGAAAATGAAAGAGTCTTATTGGTGAAAACCCTCGCAGGCACCATAAGGCGATGGTGAGTGGAGAGAAATAAAAATGAGAGAGTTTTATTAGTGAAAACCCTCACGGGCACCGTATGACGATGGAGAGTTCAAGAGAAAAGTGAAAAGTAAAAATAAAGAGATTTGCTGGCAAAAGTCTTTTAAGATGCCGTCAATCAAATGTGATGTATGAGTCCAATGGATTTGAAGAAGCGGCTCAGCGGAAAAGGCACGAACTCAACAACAAATGGGGAGTTTGGATAGGAAGATCAGACAACTGAATCCGAAATGCATGTCATACTCATTGGAGTTGGTTGTCGTATTCAAATAAATTTTCTTTTTTTGAATATGGGACATTGCCCTTTTCTTTTATTTACATATTCATGCTTTTTGTCTTTTATTGTCATTTATCAAAATATAAGTCACCCTCATTTCTTTACATTTTAAGTCAAGTCTGTGTCAAAACAAGCGAGAAATGATTTCAAAATTTACTACCAGTCTTTCCAATTATACGAGGAAAAGCCAAGGAACAGCATAAGAAAGAAAAATGATCGTAACTCAACACGAAACAAAGAAAGTCTGTCAACTGACAGGCTGTGGATTCGTGGAAACATTCAGATTTGGGAAAAGGGTGCACCTCAGAGGCATGGTAAAATAGAAACCCATTGTTCAAGTAAGAACTCATTTCCCTTAATCTGGATCCGGGTCAATGATGCAGCAAAACAGGGCAAATACTAGCAATTTGGAACAAAGATTAAAGGAACGAGTGCTGGGACAGATACCTGAGAAGCCAAGAGCTGCAAACCGCCACTAAGTTTTTAACTGACAAATTTTCTTTGTTGAAATAGGGGGCAAATTCGCTTCACTTAATTCAGCTACTATTGGAAGTCCACATCCATGGGGAATTTACTTTATGCTCAGGACCCTCCTGAAAAATGGGATTTTACTTTATGTTCAGGACCCTCCTGGAAAATGGGAATTTACTTTATGTTCAGGACCCTCCTAAAAAATGGGATTTTACTTTATGTCCAGGACCCTCCTGAAAAAATGGGATTTTACTTTCTGCTCAGGACCCTCCTGAAAAATGGGATTTTACTTTCTGCTCAGGACCCTCCTGGAAAATGGGACTTTACCTTCTGTTCAGGACCCTCTTGAAAAATGAAAATTTACTTTATGCTCAGGACCCTCCTGAAAAATGGGAATTTACTTTATGTTCAGGGCCCTCCTGAAAAATGGAAATTTACTTTATGTTCAGGACCCTCCTGGAAAATGGGACAACGCTTTCAAAAATGAAATACTACTTTACTATAATTTTTGTTTGGGATAATCTTCGTTCTAGTTTTAATTTTGGGTTTCAGGAGCCCGTCTGAAGAACAGGGTGAGGAAAGTGCAAGTCAGGAGCCCGCTTGGAGAATAGGGTGAAGAAACAAAAAGCCAAGCAACAAAGCGAAGCAATTGAAAGCCAAAGCAACAAGTTGAACGAAATTGCAAGTCAGGAGCACGCCTGAAGAATAGGGTGATAAAAGTTGAGTCAAGAGCCAACAGAAGCTGTATAGATAGGATTTTTGTAATTTCATTTTTGTTTTAACTTGTAATTTTTATTTTTTATGTAATGACAGAGCCACAGACCAGAACCTCGATGGAACCTCACTCAACTCTCCAACTCGGTATAGTCCATTTCCTTCCAATCCTTTGAGATACTTGTCACTTGATTCTCTCATAACTTGGGTAGGTAGGATGTCTTGAGTCAGGACCCGGTTGTCCTTCTTTCTCCTATTTCTTTCTTCGAATAATGGTCGGGTCAAAATTTGGTCTCGATGTCTACTCCTTTGTCTGAAAACACTTCGTGTTTGCATTCAAAGGGGGCATGATGTAGACACCTAATTTTATCCTTCCCGAAGTTTAATTTTATTCATTTAGTTCACTTTACCATATGTCTCACCCATTTTAATTATTCTCCACAAAAATACAAAAAAATAATAATAACAAACCCCTAACAAACCCAATCCCCAATTATTCTTGTTATAACTAATTAACAATCCTACCTATTAAATTAGGAAACCTAACCGTACCCCATGTGACCCCACCTAACCTACCTCACTACCCCACCCTCACTTCACAACAGATATACACACACAAAGGGAGCTGACCAGGGGGACCATCGAAAAAGGAAAAAATCATCTCCTTCAAAAATAGACCCACGATTTGCTCTTCATTTTTACAAAAAGGACTCCATTTTTTTTTCTTTTCTTTTTTCTTTCATGATCTACTATCGCACGCATATATACCCACGCTCTAAATCGCACAGACCCAGAATAAAGAGAAGACTGAGAGTGTAATCAAAGGGAGAGGAATGAAACTCAATAGTGAATCCAGGTTGTTCGAGGTTTCCGGCGAACCCATAGCCGAAACTGTCCATTTTTATCATTCTTCAGTTGATTCCGGCTCTGAAACCTCCAGATTTTCCGGAATTCGATTCACCTGTTCGTCAGTTTTCTGCTCTTTGTAGCTCACGAAGCTTAGATTCATATATATTTTTTTTAGTTTGCGTTCTAATTTTGGAGATTTGGTCTGTTCGGGATTCGTTTCTAGCATTGTAGTGGGTGTTTCGATTCCGTTCTGTTTTTGGTTCATAATTTTTCATTGATTTATCCATCCGTTAGGGTTGATTCGGGTCTGTTTGGGTTGAATCCAGCAAGGTTCGAATCGATTCCAGCAATAATTGGTGCGCGAGTCTCATTCGTTTCGTTCGTTTTGCTATTCTTGCTTTTGAATATTCGTCTGTCTCTTCGCGAATTTCGTATCTGAATCGGGCCGGAAATAGCGAGCTTTACCGGAATCTGTTTTGGGGTTTTGGATTCTTCTATTTTCTTGATTAGTGCTCGATATAGTACGTTAGGGGTTTTCTTGCAATCTACTGGGTTCAATATTCGTGGTTTGGAGCTCAGTTTGTCATGAGGATTTCATTCGAGGATTTCAGTTTGTTTCGGATTTCTTTATTATCAACGAAAACAAGTGCTATTGAGGTCCATCTCCTTAACCCTCTCTCTTTAGTTCTTTTGGTTTATTTAATTGATTGTGATTATGTATGGTGTGATTATGCTTGTTGGATTTTTGTTGATGTTGATCATGACGTTTGTGATTCGGCTATGTTGGTTTGAGGAATGAGTTTGATCATGTTTTAATGGGTTGATAAAAGAAAAATTGGGGTGGAATTACGAGATTGATAAAATGATGAATTTGGGTTAGTGATGGTTTTATTGTTACTTTTTGTTCAACTTGGAATAAACATGAAAAATGTTGGTGAACTCAATAGTGTCACAGTTTTAGGTCGCTAATTGGATATGCAAATGGTAGGTTCGGGTAGACAAATTTAGGCATGGTGGATTGATGACATGTTTGAAATATGTGTTGGAATGGTTTTGTTTTGTCGCATTTAATTCAATTGTATAATTTGGCCGGGGAATGCCCCGAAGTATTTGTATATATTTATTCACCGGGGAATGCCCCGAGGTATCATGTACCTGGAGGACATTCGTGGTGTAGGCCCGAGGCGTCGGGTAGAGCATTAGTTTAGAATTAATTTAGCATAGGTTTATATTTTTGCATTTTTTTTATACTCCGGACTGTATAATTGGACTGGACATTACATTTTGGATTATTTTGTTTTGTTTTGTTTATCGTTTGATTGTTTTGCGTGCTTTTATGTGGTTTATATATTTCGTAGTGTCAAAATAGTCGATACACTCTACCAAGCGACCGTGGTTGAACCACGGGATCGAGGGGTGCCTAACACCTTTCCCTCGGTCAACAGAATTCCTTAGCCGGAGTCTCTGTTCGCAAACCAGTTTAAAGAGTCAAATGGTTTTGAAAAGGATTTTCCAATGGTGATTTGGCACACCAGATTATGCCAAGTGGCGACTCTGAATAAAAAATGTAAATAATCCTTTTTCCGAAACAAATTTTCATTTCTTGTCACTTAAATAATAAAACCCTTTCGAACTTTAAAACGAATCTTTTTTGGAGTGCGAAAAAAGGGGTGTGACAACCTCAAAAATAGAACTGTCAATATGGGTCAGGCCTGTTGGGACAACCCAACTCGACCTGTAATTTGATGGAGTTGGGTTTCAGTTTTTGCAGCCCATTTAAGAACAGGGGTTTTTAGCCCAGCTTGGATAAGTCTGTGGCCCGTGGGACTTGAGTAATGTGCGTTGGGCTAGTCCGTGGGCCGGCTCGTAAGTCAAATACATGTAACTATTTATATTATTTATTAGTATTTTTATTTGGTTCGAAGGATATCATGTCAAAAGTTATTTAATTTCGCTATTAGGATTATTTTTTCAAGTGTTGGAGACTTGATTAACAAGTATTAACACTGTGTAATATTATCTGGTATTATTTATGTTTATTAACATTCTAAAATTAAATTATAAAATATTATTTTTTAAAAAGTGGGCTGGCCCATGAGGCCCGCAACCCACAGAGTAATGGTGTGGACTTGGTGTTTTTTGGCCTATCATTTTGATGGACCAGCTCAACCTGACCCATCAAACTCAAAGCCCGTGTGGGTTAGATCAGATGGGTTGAGTCGACCCGTATTGACAGCTCTACTAAAAAATATAAAGTAGTAATTAAGAACCTCACTAAAAGAAAGGACAAAAGTGAAAGAATTTCAATAATTTCTGAAATTTTGAACAATTCATCTATTTTATACAATCAAAAAATCTCAATAATTCACTTAATATGTAAACACTAGAAACCTAAGTTGCTCCAATTCTTTAATATTTGCTCCAATTTTTTAAAAATATTATTGCATCTATATCAAATTCTTAAAAAATATTATATTTTTAAAGAATCTGACACACACTCGTTAATAATGTAGCCAAAAACCACACTTATTTTTTTAAGAAAATATTTTTTCCTCCTACATACCAAGCACCACCCTTGGAGTTCAGTCATGAGCAACATTAATTTAATCTTAATTTACATTCAAAGCACTCCATTATTGACTTTTGAATCCATTTTTTTTTTCCTCTTCTAGATGTTGTGCCGTATTTAATTTGTTAGTCATGCTATATATTGAGAAAATTTTATGCCAAATGATATTATAAACAATAAGGCTTGCTGACACGATATTAAGTTGATTGGGACAGTGGGAACCTATCAACTTGGTTTCCAAAATTGCGGATATAATATAAAAATGTACTCATATTCGATGTATGAATGTATTAATTTTCTCTAATCATTTTTATTTGTGCATATTCGATTGGACATAAATTTTAAAAAATAATAAATAAAAAATAATTTTAATATATCATCTCTGTTAATTACAAGTTACCTAAATATTAAAATAAATAATATTTAATATAAATGATAAAATAGACCATAAACGTGACCTCGCTCTCAGATTGTTGTTGTCTAGTCAATTTCATTTTTTTTTAGATTTTCTATTTATTATTCAGTATCCGCTCGATTAAATTTAAATGCTAAAGAGTTTATTTTTAAGAAAAACGATTTCTACAAAAAAAAATAAAAAATTCTCAGAAGTTAAAATCCGAACCTCTTATCAATATCTATATCTATATCTACAATCTATAATCTATATCTATATCTACAATCTATATCTATAATCTATAATCTATATCCATATCTATAATCTATCTATAATCTATATCTATATCTATAATATATTAAAAGTGTGAAGACCCTTGGAAAAGTTATTTGAACTTTTTTATCCTTCATTAAAACACTCTCCTTTAGACAAAATCGTCTTTTTACTATTTTTTTATAAATTACAATTATACATAAATACTAATAATATATATTTTTGGAAAAATAAAAAATCACCATTATTAAAGAGTCCTAATTATAGTACCTTATATTTCGCAAATAAATACAATCGTAGAAGTAAATACTAATAATTTATATTTTTGAAAAAAATATAAATTACGTGTACTATTTTTTAATTAAGGTGAATCCATTTTCTTTCCTTATTTTAATAGGAATGTGTGATAGTAGTATAATTTATTTACTTATAAAATTACTTTAGTATTTTTAGTATTTATACATAAATACTAATAATTTATATATACCCTAACAAATGTAGGAACAAAGGACCGTGCAAGGAATTTCAATCGACATATATATGATGTGGAGTAAAAGTACACAAATTGATAGCCACCCATATTAATGGATGCTCCTTTTACCTTCAACTAATTTCAATAGCAATTTTACAATCAAGTTACAATAACCAGATCAGTCTTCTTAACAGAGAATAACACTTGCTTTTATCATATTATTTTATTTTAATTTACAAGTAGTCGATGAATATCAGTCGGCTTTGAAGAATTTTTGTAGGTAAAAGTTAGGTTTAGCTGTATTGTTTTAATATTTCTATTAGTGTATTGTTTTATGGTAGTTTAAGGTCGTAGATGAATGTTGATTAGCTTTGAGGAATTTTTGTGTATAAATGTTAGATTTAATTGTATTGTTTTGATATCTCTGACGAGAATTTTTTTTGTGTGTAAAAGGTTAGGTTTAGATGTATTGATTTGATATTTCTATTATCATATTATTTTGTTGTAATTTAAAGGTGGTAGATGAATGTTCGTTGGCTTTGAAGAAATTTTTGTGTAAAAGTTAGATTTAATTGTATTGTTTTCATATCTCTATCATTATTGTTTTGTTATAGTTTATAGGTGTTAGATGAATGCCAATCGATTTCGAAATTTTTTTTTGGTAAAGGTTAGGTTTAATTAAATAAATTCTTCATCTTTACATATTCAAAAGATGTTGATTTTAATTATTATACGCATCTTTATCAATTTAAATAAATATCCTATTTAGGGGTCGTTTGGTAGAGTGTATAAAAATAATGTAAAATAGGGTGTGTTAGTAATGCTTGTATTAGCTATGCTTACATTAGTCATGCATGTATTTTTCTTATGCAGTGTTTGGTTTGATGTATTAAAAATGATATGAATTAAATTATTTCTTAAAAAATGGTTTTACAAAAATATCCTCCATATATATGTTGGAAAGGATGTGATTTTTTTTTTTATTAGGGATAATAGTGTCTTTAATTATGTTAATGCATGTATTGGATCCATTGCATTGCTAATACCATGGATTTTGAGGTATTAACAATACACACTTTAATACACAATAGAGTGTATAACTATTGCAAGCATTAGTTATACATAGGGTGCAAAAGTATACCAAACAAGGTATTAGTAATACACATTAAACTAATGCATGCATTAATTTTTCAATACACTCTACCTAACGACCCCTTAGTGTAACATAACATTTGAATTCATTAAATTGAGATACACGCCCGAAGCGCGTATACCTAAACTAGTTAATAAAAAAAGACATAGATCATGTGAGTCAATGACTATAGTCTATCCGTCTTTACTAGCTTTTGTTGTGTGATTATAACATAAAAAAAAATCTTCAAATTTGGGATCTATTTTAAATTAAGCGTCATTTGATAATTAGTTAGAGTTATGTAGGTATTTATAATGTATTTTCTTCATTCGGATTTATTTATCACTATTTTTTTAATTTGATTTTCATTTTTACTTGTCATTTGTCAAATTAAGAAATCATATTTTTTCATGTTTTACCCTTAATATTTATTATTTATTCTCCAAATGATTTTTTAATACCTATTGCTCCCTGCTTTCCTCCTTTCTATTTTAGTTGGTTATTGTACTAAAATAAATGTCTCATATTAGTTGATCACTTACTGAATCCTGATATAATTAAATATTTTTTTTAATTTACACCTACAATGTCACACCTCAAATCCTATTGGGATGGACCGGCACCCGTAACCGAGGAGGCCCGGGAGAACCATCTCATAACCTTATACTTCCCATGCATACCTCTATGACAACTCGAAATTCGGACAACATCTTGTCGCATATAAAAGGAAATAATCACCTGTATAAGCTCGAGCACACATATATATGTATATACAATACTTGGTCGTTGGAGCCATCACGTCTATTAACAAAACACCACCTTGACTGTACATAAGGTCTACAAAGCCTCTAGATAATATACAGAGTTTAACTAAGCTCGAGACACCCCCCCCCCCATATAACTAACTTCTATACAATACCAAAAGTGACGGATATGACACGGAAAACCCCAAAGCAAACTGGAGCTCACCAAAAGAAGCTGAATATCCTGGCTCCTACTTGTGCGGTGTATGAGCTGAGGTACCTGTGCCTGCAGCATGAAATGCAGGTCCCTGTGGGGGACGTCAGTACGAAATATGTACTGAGTATGTAAAGCTGTAGATAATCACATATGAAATAGGAGCTCAATAAAAATCAGAAACAAGTGAATAAATCGTAATAGGAGTGGACCACACTTACTAGAACTTGTGACAACCTGTACATTGTATTTATTCAATCACCTTACCTTCATTCTTATCATCTTTGTAATCATTACTGTACTGTACTGTGACCATTAGGTTGCCTCCAGTACATATCAACTGGGATCGACCCATGATAGGCTTATGCCCCTGGGATACCACCCATAAACACATAAATGGGGATCGACCCATGATAGGCGTATGCCCCTGGGATACCACCCGATAAGAGAGAACTTCCATCACTTAGTACAATTAATCTTTAAGATTGTTATTTCGGTCGCCACCGCATTTTTTATACTTTGAAACAATGATACATCAATAAGAGACATATAAATAGACCATCAATGCAATAACAATGAAGTAAGAACTCATTAGCACATCAATGAAGTGTTTTGGAATCATCAATTCCATAATAATGAAGTAGGAACTTATTGGTATATCAATGAAACGTTTTGGAGTCATTAATAGCACATGGATCTTGTTTGAGTAACCGGATACCTTCTAACATTCATTAGTGCAATAAACATGTAAGATTTGGAAAACAAGTAAGTATTGGAATGTCTTGACATCTTGTAGGGTGGAAACAAGTTCATTGGTAACGTAGGACATCATACAAAACCATTATGGATCACATGTTATTGAATAACTGTCACGCCTCAAATCCTATTGGGGCGGACTGGTACCCCTAATCGAGGAGGCCCGGGAGAACCAGCTCATAACCTTATACTTTCCATGCATACCTCTATGACAACCCAAAATTCAAATAGCATCATGTCACATATAAAAGGAAATAATCACCTGTATAAGCTTGAGCACACATATATATGTATATACAATACTTGGTCGTTGGAGCCATCACGTCTATTAACAAAATACCACCTTGACTGTACATTAGGTCTACAAATCCTCTAGATAATACATAGAGTTTAACTAAGGTCGGAACACACCCCGCCATATAACTAACTTCTATACAATACCAAAAGTGACTGGATATGACACGGAAAACCCCAAAGCAAACTGGAGCTCACCAAAATGATACTTTGAAACAATGATACATCAATAAGAGACATATAAATAGACCATCAATGCAATAACAATGAAGTAAGAACTCATTAGCACATCAATGAAGTGTTTTGGAATCATCAATTCCATAATAATGAAGTAGGAACTTATTGGTATATCAATGAAACGTTTTGGAGTCATTAATAGCACATGGATCTTGTTTGAGTAACCGGATACCTTCTAACATTCATTAGTGCAATAAACATGTAAGATTTGGAAAACAAGTAAGTATTGGAATGTCTTGACATCTTGTAGGGTGGAAACAAGTTCATTGGTAACGTAGGACATCATACAAAATCATTATGGATCATATATTATTGAATAACTTTGGAAACTTTCTTAATAGAACAATTGTTCACTTTCATGCCAAAGATATGGTATAGAGTATGCTTTACATACCTGACTGTCAACCTTCAATACTAGTCCCAAATGGACTTCTCGTCTTTTCGGATTACTTATCTACAATGAACATATATAGCAATCTAGTATTAGCAACCAAATGTCACAATTCAATTATTTGAATTCACCAAACTAGTGGTTAAGTAGTAAGCCTTAATTACACCATAAAGGGTATCACTTTAACCCTCTTATACTCCAATTACATTCACATGCCATGCATATTCATACAACATCCTCCAATATCAAGTTTGGATTCATTTATCCTTCCAACCAATCCATTAAACCAAATTGAGCCATAGACATAAATAATCATCAATTCAATAGTATATCACCATATCCACCTTCCATAACTCAAATTACCATATCCACCTTCCACAATTCAATACAACCAAACCATGCAAAATAGTCCATAACCCTATTTTCATCACCTTTCAATAACAACCAATACATATAATCCTCTATCACACATATACATATGGAAGAGAACAAAGGCAAACAATATTCATACCTTAGAATTCACCTCTTGATTATACAATCCTATTTGCACAAATAATAGGTGTCGTTCAAAGCTCCCGAGATGACAAATACAGTTCTCGGATTACTTTGGAATTTCTACGGTTGAATCAAAAGTAATTTAAAGGTCAAATTTGGCTAGGGTTTGTTCTTCCTCAATGATTGATGATGAAAATGAGTTTTTGAACTCATATACAGGTATATATACATATATTCCCGTCCATAATATAATAGGAAATGACCAAAATGCCTTTAAAATTTAAATAATGTCAAATCTATCCTTTGGTGGACTGTTTTGCTAAGCTAAAGTAGATCGACCATAACTTTTTTCTCCGATATCGGATTTGGGTGAAATTGGTATCGTTGGAAGTATAATTCAAAGGGATTTCATTTCATATAAAGTAGGCCACCCAGTTTGTCCTGTACAAGGAGTTATGGTCGTTTGAAATTGACCCTAAAAATCTATTTTGATAGGTTAAAGTAAAATGAGTATAACTCCTTACTCAGACGTTGGATTTGGATGAAACCAATTGCATTGTAAAGAAGACTCAAATATCTTTCTTTTCATAGGTCTCATCTCTCCCATTTCATTATATTAAGGGATTTATGATCGTTCGAAGTTAACCCAAAAATTCGACTGACCTCAGTAGTTTGTGTGCGGGAAATTTTCCTGCACATTTACTATTCCCAAATATCCCGGCCACTATTTTATAGTTTTGAACGTGCTCGATTATATCCGAAACCTATCCATTTTTGAAAATCTTTATATCGTTGGAAAGCTTATTCAATAACCTTCGTATGGAACTATCGACGGGCAAATTTCGGTATAAATAAAATAAAAAATTAATTTCATATAAATAAGGCCAATACACGTACTTAAATACAGGGTGTTACATCCTTCCCCCCATTAGGACATTCGTCCTCGAATGTTAGCGTAGTTATTCAACCAAAACAAGTTCAAGTCCATCATTAATATTCATATCATCACATAAATACTATGCATATATAAAAAAAATTACTTGTTAATGTTCTAACTCCGTTTCTTGAACTTCCTCTTCATATTTGAACAAATGAGGGTACTTAGATATTATTGCTTCCTCAGCTTCCCATGTAATCTCTTACCTTTGACGATTTCTCCAACGTACTTTTACAGATGCTATCTCTTTATTTCTCATCTTCTTAACTTGGCGATCTAGAATAGCAATAGGCACTTCCTCATAGGTAAGATCTTCCGCAACTTGCACATCCTCAGTAGAAGTGATATGTGATGGATCTCCGATTCACTTTCGAAGCATTGACATATGAAATACCGGATGTACTGATGAGAGCTTTTGGGGTAGCTGTAATTCATATGCAACTTGTCCAAACCTTCGAGTGATCTTATACTGGCCTATATAATGTGGACTCAACTTCCCTTTCTTGCCAAATCTCATTACCCCTTTCATTGGTGATACCTTCAAAAATACCCAATCACCTATAGAAAACTCTAGCCCTCTCCTTCTACTATCCGCATATGACTTGTGTCGACTTTGGGTTGTTTTCAGTCGTTGCTGAATTACTTTAACCTTCTCTATGGCTTGATAAACAAGATCCGGTCCAAACAAAAGAGTTTCACCCACTACGAACCATCCTATTAGTGATCTACACTTCCTTCCATATAAAGCTTCATATGGTGTCATTTTGATACTTGAATGATAGTTATTATTGTAGGCAAACTCAATAAGAGGTAAATGATCATCCCAGTTGCCCTTAAAATCTATTACACAAGCTCGTAGCATATCTTCAAGTGTTTGGATAGTACGTTCTGCTTGTCCATCTGTTTGAGGGTGAAAAGTTGTACTCAACTTCACTTGTGTTCCTAAACACCTCTGAAAAAGACTTCCAAAAGTTTGCGGTAAATTGGGTTCCCCGATCTGATATAATAGAGATTGGCACTCCATGTAATCAGACTATCTCTTTAATGTACAGCTTCACATACTCTTCAACTGTGTAAGTGCTCCTAACTGGTAGGAACTGTGTGGATTTAGTAAGCCTATCAACAATCACTCATATAGAATCAAACTTCCGGGATATACGAGGCAAACCAATAACGAAATCCATGTTGATCATGTCCCACTTCCAGCTTGGAAGATCAATGCATTGCATATAACCTCCGGGTTTTGGGTGTTCAACTTTAACTCTTTGACAATTTGGACATTCAGCTACAAATTCTGCAATGCTCTTCTTCATGACATTCCACCAATACATATCTTTCAAATATTGATACATTTTGGTTGATCCTGGATGAATGAAATACCTTGAACAATGTGCCTCTATCATAATCTTCTTTATTAGCCTATCTACATCTGGCACACACAATCGATTTTGGCACTGAAGTACTCCTTCTCGCGTAAGCTCAAATGCCTTGGTTGCACCACTCTGAACGTTCTCCTTAAGCTGTAGTAAAATAGGTTCTACATATTGCTTCTCTTTCACTTCAACTACTAATGAAGATTCCGCAATATTATGTATGATAAGCTCTTTATTCGGAGTTTCAAGAAGGCGAACTCTCAAACCAGCTAACTGTTGAAGATATTTAATCATCCCTTGCCTTTCTATAGGCGCCATCATATCCTTACGACTTAACGTGTCAGCTACCACATTTTCTTTCCCTGAATGGTACAAGATATCAACATCGTAGTCCTTTAATAGTTCAAGCCATCTCCGCTGCCTTAAATTTAGATCCTTCTGATTAAAAATATATTGCAAGCTCTTATGGTCAGTATATATATCAACATGAACCCCATATAAGTAGTAGCGCCATATCTTTAAAGCAAAAATAACTGCTGCCAGCTCAAGATCGTGTGTAGGATAATTTTTCTCATGTGGCCGCAATTGTCTAGAAGCATATGCTATTACCTTACCATGCTGCATCAATACACATCCTAAACCAATTTTGAAAGCATCACAATACACTGTATACCCTTCAGTGCCTTATGGAAGTACCAACACGGGTGTAGAAATCAACTTGTTCTTTAAATGTTGAAAACTCTTCTCACAGGCATCATTCCATTGGAATTTGGATGCTTTATGGGTTAGCTTGGTTAAGGGTGCTGAAATGGAAGAAAAGCCTTCAACAAACCTTCTATAATAACCGGCCAACCCGAGAAAACTATGAATCTCCGTAGGCGTTGTGGGCCTTGGCCAGTTCTTCACAACTTCTATCTTTTGAGCATCAACTTTTATCCCTTCACTAGATATAATATGACCCAAAAATGCCACCGACTTTAACCAAAACTCATATTTAGAGAACTTTGCATAAAGCTTACAATCATGAATAGTCTGCAATGCCTGTCGTAAGTGATTGGCATGGTCCTCTTATGATCTAGAATAAACTAGAATAAACTAGAATATCATCTATAAAAACTATCACAAATACATCCAGGAATGGCTTAAACACCCTATTCATCAAATCCATAAAAGTTGTGGGTGCTTTTGTTAGCCCAAATGACATAACTAGAAATTCATAATGACCATACCGTGTTTGGAAAGCTGTCTTGTATATCCTTCTGTTTGACCCTCACTTGGTGGTAACCTGACCTCAAATCAATCTTAGAAAATCACTTGGCGCCCTGTAACTGATCAAATAAATCATCAATTCTTGGGAGAGGATATTTATTCTTAATAGTCACCTTATTCAATTACCGATAATCAATACACATCCTCAGCGAGCCATCATTTTTGCGCACAAATAACACCGGTGCTCCCTAGGGGGACATACTAGGCCTTATGAATTTCTTCTATATCAAATCTTTCAATTGCTCTTTCAATTCTCATAATTTTGCTGGGGCCATTCTATACGGAGGAATGGAGATTGGTTGGGTTCCTGGTATTACATCAATACCAAACTCTACTTCTCGTTCAGGAGGCAAACCTGAAAGATCTTTAGGAAATACATCAAAAAATTCATTTACCACCGGAACAGCGTAAAGAGTTGGTGGATCCGCTTCTGTATCCCTTACTCTAACTAAATGATATATGTATCCCTTGGAAATCATTCTTCTTGCCTTAAAATAAGAAATAAATCTACCTCTTGGCACGCCCATTTCACCTTTCCATTCAAGGACTGATTCATTTGGAAAATGGAAATATACCTTTTTCGTGCAGTAATCAATTGTGGCATAACAAGACGTCAACCAGTCCATACCTGTCATAACATAAAAATCTACCATTTCTAACTCCACAAGATCAGCCATCATATCACGACCACAAATAGTTACTATGCAGTTTCGATAAACCCTTCTAGCTATAAGAGATTCCCCAACTAGTGTGGACACTTCAAATGGCTTAACTAGCAGTTCGGGTATTCTTTCGAACTTTTCAGCAACCAATGGAGTAACATAAGATAATGTAGAATCGGAATCAATTAAGGCATATACATCGAATGAAAAGATAGAAAACGTACTCGTAACCACATCTGGGGAAGCCTCTAAATTCTGTCAATCCGCTAGAGCATTTGTATGATTTTGAGCCCCGCTAGAACTCGTGGCTACTCTATCACTTCTAACACGACCCATTGGTTGTGCACCCCTTCCTGAATAAGGCATCGATGATGATGATGCAACAAATGACCCCGTAGGTAGTGCCATACCCCCTATACCCCTTCGTGGGTATTCTCTCATCATATGCCCCAACATACCGCACCAAAAGCAAACATTGGTACCCAGCCGGCATGCACCCAAATGATACCTTCCACATTTATTGCATGGACCTCGAGGAGGTCTCGATTGGCTCATATTCCCTTGCCCTAGGAACCCCACTGTCCGCGAACTCTGACTCTCACTTTTGTGCCCAAGTTAATTTCTTCTGGACCCTTAGAACTGTTGTGGGGCACTAGCTACAGAATAAGAAGATAATGGCCTAGGTGGTCTAGCAGAAAACTGTGGTCTGGACCCTCCTTGGGATGCCGTGAACTGCCCTGTAGATCTGGTCCTCTTGGAATATCCTCTTTCTAATTCCTGTATTCTTTTTCTCTGCCTCTGATCTTCCATTTTCTGTGCAAAAGCTTGGATCCTCGCTATGTCCATATCTTTGTTCTAAGTAGTAATAGTACAATCTCTAACCAGATATAGATCCAGCCTATCCACATATTGATGAACTCTGTCATCCATAGTAACTACAACATTAGGAGCATATCTCGACAAGGAATTAAATCGAAGACTGTATGTAACACCCCATATTCAAGTACATGTATTAGCGTATTCAAGTACGTGTATTGGTCTTATTTATATGGAATTAATTTTTTTATTTTTTTTATACTGGAATTTGCCCGTTGATGGTTCCATGCGAAGGTTATTGAATAAGATTTCCAACGATATAAAGATTTCCAAAAATGGATAGGTTTCGGATATAATCAAGCACGTTCAAAACTATAAAATGGTGTCCGAGATATTTGGGAATAGTAAATGTGCAGGAAAATTTCCTACACACAAACTACTGAGGCCAGCCGAATTTTTGGGTCAACTTCGAATGATTATAACTCCCTTAATATAATGAACTGGGAGAGATTCGACATATGAAAAGAAAGATCTTTGAGTCTTCTTTCCAATTCAATTGGTTTTATCTAAATCCAACGTCTAAGTAAGGAGTTATACTCGTTTTACTTCAGCCTATCAAAACAGCTTTTTAGGGTCAACTTCAAACGACCATAAATCCTTGTACAGGACGAACTGGGTGGCCTACTTTATATGAAATGAAATCCCTTTGAGTTATCTTTCCAACGATGCCAATTTCACCCAAATCCGATATCATAGCAAAGAGTTATGATCGATCTACTTTAGCTTATCAAAACAGTCCACCAAAGGACAGATTTGACATTATTTAAATTTTAAAGGCATTTTGGTCATTCCCTATTATATTATGGAAGGGAATATGTGTATATATACATATATATGAGTTCAAAAACTCATTTTCATCATCAATCATTGAGAAAGAACAAACCCTAGCCAAATTTGACCTTTAAATTACTTTTGATTCAACCGTAGAAATTCCAAAGTAATCCGATAACTGCGTTTGTCATCTCGAGAGCTTCGAACGACACCTATTATTTGTGTAAACAGGATTGCATAATCAAGAGGTGAATTCTAAGGTATGAATATTATTTGCCTTTGTTCTCTTCCATATGTATATGTGTGATAGAGGATTATATGTATTGGTTGTTATTGAAAGGTGATGAAAATAGGGTTATGGACTATTTTGCATGGTTTAGTTGTATTGAATTGTGGAACGTGGATATGGTAATTGAGTTATGGAAGGTGGATATGGTGATATACTATTGAATTAATGATTATTTATGTTTATGGCTCAATTTGGTTTAATGAATTGGTTGGAAGGATAAATGAATCCAAACTTGATATTGGAGGATGTTGTATGAATATGCATGGCATATGAATGTAATTGGAGTATAAGAGGGTTAAAGTGATACCCTTTATGGTGTAATTAAGGCTTACTACTTAACCACTAGTCTGGTGAATTCAAATAATTGAATTGTGACATTTGGTTACTAATACTAGATTGCTATATATGTTCATTGTAGATAAGTAATCCGAAAAGATGAGAAGTCCATTTGGGTCCAGTATTGAAGGTTGACAGTCAGGTATGTAAAGCATACTCTATACCATATCTTTGGCACGAAAGTGAACAATTGTTCTATTAAGAAAGTTTCCAAAGTTATTCAGTAACATGTGATCCATAATGATTTTGTATGATGTCCTACGTTACCAATGAACTTATTTCCACCCTACAAGATGTCAAGATATTTCAATACTTACTTGTTTTCCAAATCTTACATGTTTATTGCACTAATGAATGTCAGAAGGTATCCGGTTACTCAAACAAGATCCATGTGCTATTAATGACTCCTAAACTTTTCATTGATATACCAATAAGTTCCTACTTCATTGTGATGGCATTGATGACTCTAAAACACTTCATTGATGTGCCTGTCACACCCCTTTTTTCTCCGCTGGCGGGTCGAGTTGAAGGGTTTTTCCAATTAAAGTGACGATATTGAATAGGGATTAAATTATTTATAGAGTCGCCACTTGGAATTGAGTTTTGGTGTTCCAAGTCACCCTTTTTTTTTTGAATCCCTAATCAAAAGGAAATGACTCTTATTTGGTCTGCGAAAACAGAAAACGGGTAAGGAATTCTGTTGATCGAGGGGAAGGTGTGAAGCACCCCTCGAATCCCGTGGTTCTAGCACGGTCGCTTTTATTAACTTATACTTAACTAAAATTATTTCGATAAATTGTGTTAAGGCCTAATTTGCTCATTTTTTATTATACTAAGGTTATTTAAAATTCTTATATTAAATAAATCGTGTGAAAAATTATTTTTGAAAAATATATGCCAAGGTACATTATAGCATCCTTGAATTTTAAAGTGTCTCGGACAGATGCATATGCCGCATTCTCAATTGAGACGAATATTTTAAACTTATGTAAAATTTGCCTAACATTAAAGCATTGGTTCGTCTCTTATAAATTCGAGATAGCTAAACTTACTCATTTTTTAATTCTTTCCTTCTATACAAATTCAAACAAACAACAAATTGAGAATACAAAGTAAATGATTTAATTTTTTACGCTACTTCATACATAAATATGGTATTCCAACTGTTTAATGGACAATAGATACAGAATTAAGTAAAACCAATTGAAATAGTAATTAATTATGCATACAACATTGGGATAGCAATTGAATCATGATGATGAAGAAATATTGACGAAAAAGTAAAAGAAAAGAAAAATAAATTAAACCCTTATACTCTACTCTAGTATAATTTATGTAAGGAAAAATCACTGTGTCGTTTATCACGAATATAGTAACAACTATTAGTTAATGTATAATTATTATATTAAATGATTACTTTTTCTTTTTCAACATTACCTTTCTAAAAGAGAACAAAGACAAACAAATATTATTTTTTTTTTAGTGTATATGTGCTTCCTATAATACTTACTACTACTATTGAATACAAAAGTTTCTGCTTTTTTTTTTTTTTTATACATGCATTGCATGCATCGCTAACAAAATTTATCTAATTGAAATTATTTCAAAAAATAACACACGAGTTATAGATAAAGATGTAGACATGAATTACATAATAGTAATAGATTAGGCACACAAAATAATATTAAAAATTAATTATTCTAATAACTTCATTCATGATTCCATTCACAACTAACTTATAAAAATAAATAGTATGAATTTAATAAGAACCTGTAAGATTGAACTAATTAAAAGAAGCACGAAAGACGTCCGAAAACTCTAACCAAAACCTCACAATTTCTACTATTCCCTTTCCTCTTTTGTTTTCGTCCAATTTGTGTGCGTGTAAGGAGGAATTTTTTCCTTACTTTTCCTTTTATCCCAAAATGTTCTCCCTTTCTCTTTTTAAAAATGTCCTTTCCTCTTTTTTTTCCTCCGTGTGTGTATATTTAATATATATAGAGAGTGTTATTTGTGCATGTGTGAATGTGTGGTTTTGTAGATATGGTGGAAACGTGGGGTGTGTGCATGGGACGTGGGGAAATTGAGGGAAAATGGGGGATGTGGGGGGGGTTAGTGTAAGATGACCCTTTTTTTTTTTTTTTTTTTTTTTAAAAAAAAAAAAAATTAAAATTATATATATATATATATATTTTAATTATAAAAATAACGAAAAATAATAAATAAATAAACAAGATAACACATAAAATAATAATAATAATTAATTTTATATTTTAAAAATACAATAAAATCCTAAAAATAGACAAAAATAGACAAAAATAATTAAGATAGTACAAAAACTACTAATTTATTTTTTAATTTTATTTTTATTATTTTTATTATTATTATTATTATTATATTTTATTATTATTTTTATTTTTTTTTTATTTTTTATTTTTTTTTTTTATTTTTTTTTTTTAGGAATAAAATAAGACAATATCTTAAATTAACTACATTTAATTATTTTAAGTATTTTAAACATAAAATAATAGGCAAAATAATATATGATTAAATATAAATATAAATATTTAATATTGATAAACAATTTAAATTTTAGGGAGGGTCAAAAATCACGTGTCTACATTTTTGCCCCTCTTTGTGTGAAATCTCGAAGAGTTTTCATACAAAGAAGTAGACAAGATATGATTTTTGATTCTCCAATTATTTGAAAGGTAAGAATAAAAATAAAAGTAAAAATAAAAAGACAAATATGACCGAGTCCTGTTTTTGGACATCCTACCTATCCCGGGTTACAAGGGAATCAGGTCATGAGTAGTTCAAAAGTTATTTTGGTGAGAGAAAAGGTAAAGTCGAGTGAGATTCCGTCGAGTTTCCGATTGACGACTTCTGCTTTTACATTCAACTGACTAATAAAAATCAAAAATGAAAAAATACAAGTAAAAGTTGCAATCTCTTGATTCAAATCTTCATGACTTGAACTTGAAAATTTACCCTATTCTTCAGTCGGGCTCCTGAACTTTCTTTTTCTTCACCCTGTTCTTCAGGCGGGCTCCTGGATTTATAATTCTTCACCCTGTTCTTCAGGCGGGCTCCTGAACTTTCTTTTCCTTCACCCTGTTCTTCAGGCGGGCTCCTGAACTTTTTTTTTTTTTTTTTTTTTTTTTTCACCCTGTTCTTCAGGCGGGTTCCTGAACTCTTTTTTTTCTCTTCACCCTGTTCTTCAGGCGGGCTCCTGAGCTTTCTTTTTCTTCACCCTGTTCTTCAGGCGGGCTCCTGAGCTTTCTTTTTCTTCACCCTGTTTTTCAGGCGGGCTCCTGAGCTTTCTTTTTCTTCACCCTGTTCTTCAGGCGGGCTCCTGAATTGCAACTTGTTTACCCTGTTCTTCAGGCGGGCTCCTGGACTCAAAGCAAATAGTGAAATAGAAAAATAATATTCCATTCTTCAGGAGGGTCCTGAGCATAAAAATAAATTCCCCTTCTTCAGGAGGGTCCTGAGCATAAAACAAATTCCCATTATTCAGGAGGGTCCTGCGCATAAAATAAATTCCCATCCTTCAGGAGGGTCCTGAGCATAAAATAAATTCCCATTATTCAGGAGGGTCCTGAGCATAACAATAAATTTTCATATAACACACATAAAATTTTTTGCCCCAGTTTGTACTGAAAAAAAATTTATGTCTTACTGGATCTTAATATATCTTGCAAAGAACAGAATTTATCATGACCGAGATCCAGTATCGAATGTTGTAATCATGCTTCTTGTATTGAATGAAGTATGAAATTGCATCCTTTATCTGAAAATAATCATTTCATCTCTGTTTCAAACAAAGAAAAATTGTCAGTTTTAAAACATATGGTGGTTAGTTTGTGGCATTTGGCTTTTGAAGTGGCCGCTCTCGCGCTTTCCATGCTCAACTCTTTTCCAATCCATGATAATCTCTTTGAATTGTCATATTTCTGAATTCGAATTTTGACTACTGAAATCCTCAACTCAAATCATATTTCTGTTGTATGATGCTTCTGAGTTTAGCTTCCAATACATCCCCTAAATTTCCTCAAGTTTTAAGATGGCCAAATCAGAATCATCTTGAGTACTTTACTTTTACTTTGAAATGTTGTCTCTGTACATCGACCTTTTGTCTTTCTTTGTACCCTTAAAGGAGTTGGTAGCGAGTTTGGAGTCTTTTCTCACTTGACCTGACGTGAATTGACTCAAAAGATAACAAAAATTTTTGTTTGATGACAAAGACACAAAAATCAAACAATAAAAATAAAACAAAATAAAAAGGCATTAAATATCTCTTTTTCAAAACAAAGAGAAAACTTATCTGAATGTGGAAGTCGATTCTGGTGATTATGACATGCATTTTGAATAAAACAAACAGATCTACCCATACCAATCATTACAACTTTTGTCCACATATTGAGCTTGAGATTAAGCCAATCTTGAATTTGTTCCTTCTTGATAACAACCCCTTTTTTTTTAAGCTTGTGGCACCTCAATGGGTTTTCGTCAACGAGCCTATCTCTTTTCATTTTCGTCTCAGCTCACAGTCGTCTTATGATGCCCGAAAGGGTTTTCACCAATAAGATTCTCTCATTTCTTTATATTTTTTTTTTTTTTTTTTTTTTTTTTTTTTTTAATAAACATCATCCAAAATATGAAATATCATGCACTCATAATATGTTTAGCCTTGACATTCTCAAAGATTAATCCGAAGGTCTTTCTTTGGTTGTAACTTGGCTTTTGGATAGGGTTAGAAAGAAAGGTAGGCATGAGGCTCAAAAAATTTATATAACATTGGGTGAAACATACAACTTTTGGAATCTATCCTTTTAAGAAAATAAATTTTTGCCCCAGTTTCATTTCATTCTGGGTCATTTGAATTTTCCTCTGGTTAGACCGAACCCCGGAGTAGGGCTGCCTACGTATCTTGTCATAGCAAGAATCAGGTCAAACGTAGTTCATGAAACATCATTCTTTTGTTTGATTTTGAAATTATTATTATTATTATTATTATTTTTTTTTATTTTTTTTTTTTTGAGATTCCAAAAGAGGGGTTCGAAGAAAAAAATAAAAGCTCAAAAGGGGTATGCAAAGGTTTATATATCATTTAGATAGTAGAACAAAATGCCTTCATCATTTCAATCTTTAAAAATATAAGTACAAAACATACATAACATAATTGTACATGAATATCATACATAATATCTTTTAACTGCATCAGCATTGACCGGCATTCCTTCCATTTTTCCTTCCACATCAGTCAGATATAATGCGCCATTGGGTAACACTTTCTTTACCATGAATGGCCCATGCCAATTAGGAGAAAATTTGCCTTTGGCTTCAAACTGATGAGGAAGGATGCGTCTTAGTACTAATTGACCAACTTCGAAATGTCGGTGACGCACCTTTTTATTATATGCTCGTGCCATTCTCTTCTGATATAGCTGTCCATGACATACTGACGTCAATCTTTTTTCATCAATCAAACTTAATTGCTCCAAACGAGTCTTGACCCATTGGTCTTCATCAATTTCAGCTTCCACAACTACTCGAAGAGATGGAATCTCAATCTCTGCAGGTATAACTGCTTCAGTTCCATACACTAACAAGTAAGGAGTTGCACCAATTGAAGTCCGAACTGTAGTACGATAACCCAACAAAGCAAAAGGTAACTTTTCATGCCATTGTCGGGAACCCTGCACCATCTTACGGAGTATTTTCTTTAAGTTTTTGTTGGCAGCTTCTACAGCTCCATTCGCCTTTGGACGATAAGGAGTTGAATTTCGATGCATAATCTTAAATTGTTGGCACACTTCTTGCATCAGATGACTATTGAGATTCGCGGCATTATCCGTGACAATTATCTTTGGAATGCCGAAACGACAAATGATGTTGGAGTGAATAAAATCAACCACAACTTTCTTGGTCACTGACTTGAAAGTCACTGCTTCTACCCATTTCGTGAAATAATCAATGGCTACCAAGATGAACCTATGTCCATTCGAGGCTTTTGGTTCAATTGGTCCAATTACGTCCATTCCCCAAGCCATAAAAGGCCATGGAGCAGTCATTGTATGCAACTCGGATGAAGGGGAATGTATCAAGTCTCCATGTACCTGGCATTCATGACATTTACGAACGAAATTGATGGAATCTCGCTCCATGGTGAGCCAATAGTAACCTGCTCGGAGTATTTTCTTTGCCAAAACATACCCACTCATGTGTGGTCCACAAATCCCAGAATGCACTTCAGTCATGATTTTTGAAGCTTCTTTAGCATTTACACACCTCAAAAGTCCTAAATCAGGAGTCCTCTTATACAAGATTCCTCCACTTAAGAAAAATCCACTAGACAAACGTCGAATGGTTCTCTTTTGATTACCATCAGCATGTACAGGATACTTCCCAGTCTGAATATATTCTTTGATATCGTAGAACCAAGGCTCCCCATCAAATTCTTCTTCAACCACATTACAATATGCATGTTGATCATGAATCTGTATATGCAAAGGGTCAATATAAGTTTTATCGGGATATTGAAGCATCGAAGATAATGTCGCCAAAGCATCAGCAATCTCATTATGAGCTCTGGGAATGTGTTTGAACTTTACTAATACAAATCGTTGACAAAGATCTTGCAGACAACTTCTATATGGTAGGAGTTTCGAATCACGAGTCTCCCAATCTCCTTGGATTTGGTGGACTAATAAATCTGAATCTCCGAATACCAACAATTCTTGGACCCCCATGTCACTGGCTAATCTCAATCCCAGAATGCAAGCTTCGTATTCTGCCATATTATTGGTACAGTAGAATCGAAGTTGGGCTGTTATGGGATAATATTGTCCTGATTCAGAAATAAGAACCGCTCCTATCCCCACTCCTTTTATATTAGCAGCTCCATCAAAGAACAACTTCCAGCCTAAATGACAATCTTCTGAAACAAAATCATCAGCATACAATACCTCTTCATCTGGAAAATAAGTCTTCAATGGCTCATACTCCTCATCAATAGGATTTTCAGCCAAATGATCCGCCAAGGCTTGAGCTTTCATTGCAGTTCGTGTCACATAAACAATATCAAACTCTGTGAGCAACATCTGCCATTTCGCGAGTCTGCCTGTGGGCATAGGCTTCTGAAAGATATACTTTAAAGGATCCATACGAGATATGAGGTAAGTAGTATAAGATGACAAGTAATGTTTCAACTTTTGGGCTACCCAAGTTAAGGCGCAGCACGTTTTCTCAAGAAGAGTGTACTTAGCCTCATAAGTGGTAAACTTTTTGCTGAGATAGTAGATGGCTTGTTCTTTCCTTCCTGTGACATCATGTTGACCCAATACACAGCCAAAAGAATTATCTAAAACAGACATGTACAATATCAACGGTCGGCCTGGCTCTGGAGGAACCAAAATAGGCGGATTCGACAAGTGTCTCTTAATTCTGTCAAATGCCTCTTGACATTCTTCAGTCCATTCAACTTTAACATTCTTCTTCAACAACTTGAATATTGGCTCACAAGTTGTCGTAAGCTGAGCAATGAATCTACTGATATAATTCAACCTTCCAAGTAAACTCATTACCTCCGTTTTATTTTTTGGTGGAGGTAAATCTTGGATAGCTTTTATTTTTGAAGGATCTAACTCAATGCCACGACGACTGACTATAAAACCCAAAAGTTTTCCTGACGGAACTCCGAATACACATTTTGCTGGATTAAGTTTGAGATCATACCTCCGAAGCCTTTCAAAGAATTTTCTCAAATCTTTGATATGATCAGATTGCTCTCTCGATTTAATGATCACATCATCCACATAAACTTCAATTTCTTTGTGCATCATGTCATGAAACATTGTGGTCATCGCCCTCATGTAAGTTGCCCCAGCATTCTTTAATCCAAAAGGCATAACTCTATAACAATATGTTCCCCATGGAGTAATAAATGACGTCTTTTCCGCATCTTCTGGATCCATAATGATCTGGTGATACCCCGCATAACAATCCACAAAAGAAGCAAGATCATGTTTGGCACAATTGTCCAATAAAATATGAATATTAGGAAGTGGAAAATTGTCTTTCGGACTTGCTTTGTTTAAATCGCGATAATCAACACACATCCGAACTTTACCATCTTTCTTTGGAACAGGGACAATATTTGCCAACCAAGTAGGATACTGGGCCACTCGAATGACTTTAGCCTCAAGTTGCTTCGTGATTTCCTCTTTAATTTTTACACTCATGTCAGTTTTGAACTTTCTCAGCTTCTGCTTGACAGGAGGAAAAACAGGATCAATTGGCAATTTGTGAACTACCAAATCAGTGCTTAAACCGGGCATATCATCATAAGACCACGCGAAGATATCTTTATACTCATGCAAAGCTTCAATTATAGCTTTCTTTTGTTGTGGTTGAACATGTACACTTATCTTAGTCTCCCTAATATTTTCAAGATCTCCTAAATTGATCGCCTCAGTTTCTTCCAAATTGGCATTTGTCTTATTTTCAAACTGTTTGAAATCTTCGCCTATATCCTCAAATGCTTCTCCTTCATCGTATTCAACCTCCTTATTAATCATTTCAAAATTAGATTGAGTTTTTAAATCTGGTGAACAATTCTTCATGCATGTCATATCATTAGAATCGGCATAGAAAGAACTGTATGATAGAAAATAAATAAATAAAATTAGACTTAAAATAAAACAAAGGGAAACTGCGCTTAATTAGAAACATAGATAGAGAGAGTTTTAAACTAACATACCAAATCTAAAGTTCTGAATTATAATCCTAGGATAATTTAAATTACAGAAGTAAAAACAAGCAAACTACTAAGACTGTAAGAAAACAAACTACTAAGACTGTAAGAAAACAAACAAACTACCAAGACTCTTTTATAATAGGGAGAGGAGTGGCCTCCCAATTGTTAAGCTGGACATCATGGCCGACAAACTGCACATCTGCATTACTGGTACCTTCCCCAATTTCAACCATATCAGCTTCAATGAACATATTCTGAAAAAGATCAATCAACTTTGTACCATCATCATTCATTGATTCTGCAGCAAGTAACTTGGAGGATCCTATATCACTGAATTTTATAAAAGACTCATGAAGTGGCGGTATCGGCTTGGTAAGTGACCATGACTCTTTCTTACGCTTTTTAACCTTCTTTATATCTTCAGCAGTAGGCTCGTATCCCAAACCAAAAGTACCAAAGTTCTCATAAAGTTTTACTGGATGAACTATGCCTTGCAAAAACATCCCTAGACCTTTTCCTGGTTCGAAACCATGTTTCAACATTTCATTCACTACCATAACAGATGTAGAGGACAATTGTGGTCTTGCGATGAGATTCCCCTCGAGGATATGCTCAACAGCCACTACCTCAGAAGCTTGATGAATTAACACATTGGCAGTATTTGCTTCGATGGAAGAAACAGAATAGTCTTTGTACATTGATAAATCTCCTTCACCATGAACCACTATCTCTTGCCTGTCACATTCGAATTTGACCATTTGATGCAACGTTGATGCGACTGCTTTAGCCCTATGAATCCATGGCCTTCCCAATAACATATTGTATGAAGCATCAATGTTCAGTACTTGAAAATCCATAGCAAAATCCACAGGCCCAATTGTCAATATGAGTTCTATTTCACCAATGGCATCAGTTTTCGACCCGTCAAATCCTTTGACACATACATTGTTAGATCGGATCCTTTCCCCATTAACATTCAACTTTTGTAAAGTTGACATAGGACAAATGTTAGCGCCTGATCCTCCATCAACTAACACTCGAGTGATGATGGAATGTTCGCATTTTACAGAAATATACAGACCTTTGTTATGCTCCGTACCTTCTATAGGCAATTCATCATCTGAAAAAGTAATTTTATTTGCTTCAAGGATTCTTCCAACAACTTTTTCCAGCTGATTTACTCTAATCTCACTAGGAACACATGCCTCATTAAGAATCTTCATTACAGCCTTGCGGTGTTCTTCTGAATGTATCAATAAGGACAACAAAGAAATCTGTGCTGGTGTCTTTTTCAACTGTTCTATAACAGAATATTCTGGCAATTTCATTTTCTTTAAGAATTCTTCAGCTTCTTCATCAGTGACAGGCTTCTTGACTGTCATTCGTTCTTCACCACCTTGTTTATTCTTTCTTAACTCTACTGGAGCATAACATCTTCCAGATCGAGTTAATCCCCCCTACTTCATCTACCTCTTCAGTCACTTCTTTCCCTTTGTGCATTACCACAACGCGATCATAATTCCAAGGGACTGCCTTGGTATCGACCATAGGCAGCTGTGACACTGGTTTGATAACAATAGGAGCTATAGGAGCTCCTTTTATGATTAAAAGAGGCATATTGGCTCTTTCAGGAATAATGAGTTTCGGCTTTATTTGACTTGACCCAATATTTTCTGAAATCTCTTTCCCCATTGCCAAGGGATCATTCGATGATTCGGGTTTTGCTATCACCATCTCTGCTTCTGCAAGCTTTTCTTTTGTCAAATCAACAACATTTGTCGATTTTTCCAAATCAGTTTTAATTTTAATGATCGGCTTAAAGGGAATCGTAACATCTTCACCACTGAGTATCACATCGAGCATGTTTGTTTCATTATGATCTGGCAGCGGATTTTGATTGACATTTGGAGTGCCTGGACTTTCTACCATGATCTGTTGGGTATCAATCAGCTCTTGAATGGCTCTTTTCAGATGCCAACATTTCTCTGTGTCGTGCCCTGGGGCATCAGAACAGTATTCACATCTTCTAGAATAGTCCAAATTCTTTGGGGGAGGATTCGGGATCCTTCTCTCAATTGGGTTTAGAACATTCATTTTTCTCAGCCTCTGAAATAAACTGGTGTAAGATATTCCAATAGGAGTGAAATTATCTTTTACCATGTTTTCTCTTTTGAATTCTGCTCTAGACCGAAAATTAGACCTTGGAGGGCCTCTTTGAACTTGCGGGGCCATTGGACGATTTTGGATTGCTGGTGCACGCCACTGCGGGTAAGAAGGACCTCGAGCATATGGTTGTGTATTGTAAATAGGATATTGGGGAGATGGAACAAAATATAATGGATTCTGTGCATATGGTTGACGCGCACCTCTCCAATTTTGTCGTGGACCTGTCATGACCGTTGCTACATCCTCTTTTCTTTTCTTTCCCCCAAAACTTCCTGTACCACTTTGAATTGCCTGTGTTGTTGCTTTCAAAGCGGCCTGGCTGATGATCTTTCCTGATTTGATTCCGTTTTCTACCATCTCTCCAACTTTGATAACTTCTGCAAATGTGCTTCCGATAGTAGAAAGCAAATGATGGAAATAATCAGGTTCTTGTGCTTGCAGAAAAATATCAATCATTTCGGATTCTTTTATCGATGGTCTAACTCTTGAAGCCTGCTCTCTCCATCTGACGGCATATTCTCGAAAACTTTCAGTCATCTTTTTTCTCATATTGGCAAGCGTAGTGCGATCTGGCACTATCTCAATGTTATACTGAAATTGTTGAACGAAATCTCGAGCCATGTCATCCCACGTATGCCAACGGGAAATGTCTTGATCAATGAACCATTCAGAAGCTATCCCTGTAAGGCTTTCTCCAAAATACGCCATCAATAATTCTTCTTTTCCTCCTGCTCCCCTTAATTGATTGCAAAACTTTTTCAAATGAGCTACAGGATCGCTGTGTCCTTCATATTTGTCAAATTTTGGCATTTTGAATCCTATAGGCAAATGAACATCAGAAAACATACATAAATCCTTGTACGAAACACTTTTTGGTCCACCTACTCCTTGCATATTTCTCATACTTTGTTCCAGGCTTCTAACTTTTCTAGCCATCTCCTCCTGCTCCTTATTCTTAGAAATCTTCTCAATCACGATAGGAGTATCGCGTTGATGAACATGATAATGTGGATTTTGTGGTTTGAAAGTCATTTCAGGAGGATATAACATATCATGGTTTGGTTTTCCCATATCCTTTGGTATTGTCGGTTGAATACCCGTAGTAGCTGGCGCTACAGAAGTAAAAAGCGGGTTATTTGCGACAGATGGATTTGATGGGCGCACGGTAGAAGTACCAGCAACTCCGGACATACTAGCAAATGGGCCAAATCCTGGCGGGTAGAATGGATCACTAGTTTGAGCTGGGTCAGAATTTGGATCATTCGAAGTTGAAAGTCCAGGGATTGAAGAAGGAGGAGCTTGTCCATTCAACCAAGCTTTGTACATCTCCGCCATCTGTTGTTTTAATGACTTTATTTCTTCCATTGATGTTAATTCCTGCGAAATCAACTGATTCTGCTCTTCTTCACTATCAGACCCAATATCTTCTCTGCGAGTCATTCTTCTTTTACCCTTATATCTGGTGTTATACGGATGCGATGCCAGTTTAAACCACAAACCAACCACCAATTATTTTATCTTTCTGTAAACAAGTAGCAAACGGGTGAGTGTTATGTATTTAACACATTATAATGCCACGTTATATGTCATGTTTCTATATGCATTTCCCAACCTATCATGGAAGCTTTGTGTTTCATCCCGGCTTTTCTAGGCATATTTTCAAAAATTATGATCGAACCCTTTGGAGGGTTGCCTACATATCATGTCAAGACATGAATCAGATCTTGCGTAGTTCGGGTGGAATTTAACGATTTTTTTTTTTTTTTTTTTTTTATTTATTATTATTATTATTAAAGAAAATAAATAAAGAAGTGAAGTAAAACATATGTAATATATATAGAAAATAAATGGTCAACTTCATTACATTCTATGATAAAAGAACTGACCCAACTCCTAAAATAAAACCTACTAACTTACATCTGAAAACTAAAAGACATAATATCTAAACAAATTTTTTTTTTTAACTGAAAATAAAAAAAACTATGACAAAGAAAACGACGATCCTTTCAAGGAGATTTTGATTTAATATGTCCTCCCAAACTCAAATATATGTCCTCCAATGAAGCAGTGAGTCGCTGTGCGAAAGCGGGTACTTGTGCTAAAAAATCCTCACAATCCAACTGCTGATAATCTAAACCCATTCTAGCAGTATCCTGCGCTACACGGTGGACCTTCCCTCGAAGAGAACTGAAAGCCTGATCCCATTCCTGGGCCTGTCGATCTCGGAAATCAATCATCTCTCTTGCACGTTTTTCACGAGCAGAAACAACCTCCAACTGTTCTCGCAATATTCCCTTTTCACAAATCCATTGAGATCTCTCTCGATCAAATTCTTCTTGCATATTCTTTTCAACTTCTTGAAGTTGTTGTCGGCGAGATGCGGCAAGTTCTGCAACGTGTGACCCCCTAGTGGTAGCAAACTTGATTTGTCCCCGAAGTGCAACCTCAATAGCTGCTGATTTAGCTTTCTCTTCAGAGAATTCCCTTTGTTGTTCGTCTATTTTTGCCCTGGCATGCTCTAATTCTTTTCTCAAAGCTTGGTTGGCTTCATGGTGATCTCGCATGGCTCTTTCAATTCCTATCCTGATTGCAGTTTCCTGATCTATAGGTCCCTTGACCGATTTTTCTGGTCTGACTGGAGGACTCGACTGTTCTTCAAACCATTTCTGGTAATCTGGGTGCACTTCTCCTTTCTCGCGCTCTATGACCATCGTTTCAACTCCCATAGTACGGCGACCCTCCCAAATCTGCTGGGCCAAATCTTCTGGAAGTGAAATCTCTGGTCTGACCTCAAATACGAATTCTGTCATGTCTTCCGTTACGGGAATTATTTGACGCCTGCCTAGCTGACGTAGAACTCTCAATGGAACATATGGTTGAACACCTCTAATACCCATTAATAACAAGAACGGACGAATGACAGAACTATATATGACTTGCCTCCAAGGGAACCAATGGAGATTCCAAGTGATTTTATCTGTTGTCAAAGAACGAAAAAGTTTAACCCAATCTTCGATTTCTTTTGGACATTTATATTTTTCCATCCTTTCCTCGTAATCGTTGATTCGATTAAATCTCTCGGGATTGAACCTTGTCAATGTAGGACGTTGATAAAGATGCTCCACAATCCACATCTGTAACAAGATATTACATCCCTCAAAAAAACTTTTCCCTTTTTGACAAACAGTCAGAGCACGGTAAATATCAGCTAGGATCATTGGTATCATGGTGTAATCTTTCTTGATCAGTATCTGTACCACTCCCGCTAAACGAATATTAATTTTTCCTTCTCTTCTTGGGAAGACCATAGTGCCCAAAAAGGCTACCATGAAGGCAAATCGTCTGTGAACTTTCCAAGTCTCAAAACTTCCCTTATTACAAAGTTCTTTACCGTACTTCTGAAACCCCTCTTCCTTTCCATATCTGTCATATAAAAACTGCAAGGAAACCCAACCTTTTTTCATTGACTCTTCTTTTGTGTTTCTTATGTTCATGAGCTTGCAAAATTTGTTTATCGAAATAGGACTTGGGGCTATAAGTTTCTTCCGATGCATATCACCATATCCAACATAGCCTGCAATCTCCTCTAAAGTAGGTGTCAACTCAAAATCTGAAAAACGGAATACATTATTCTTTGGGTCCCAGAAATTCAGTAATGCGTCAATTGCCTCCCTATTAGGGTTGATCATCATGATACTGGTCAAAAAACCCAAATACTTATGTATTTCGCCATAATCAAACGTATCCATAGCATTCCACCATAACCAAAGTTGCAGAGGAGTACAATCCACAACCTGAAGCGGTATATTCCCATCTCTCTTTCTCTTTGGACGCTCTCCACGAACAGGGGGGGACATTTTACACCTATTGAAAGGATCATAAAATAATAAATATCTAGACTTAGACAAAACTGAATTTATTAATTTTGAAAAGAATTTATAATTTAACTTGTAAAACTTAGTGCGACCATTATTTAAACTTAGTTGCAAAAAATAATTTCATCAAAAATTAAAGTGAGAAAAACAAGATTGATAATATATATATATTTTTTTTATTTTTATTATTATTTTTCTTAAAATTGACTCTATCAAAACTTTGTTGTAACAGACTTCTAAACAATTTTATCTATGTGTTTGAAGACAATATTCCCTAAGTACAAAAATAAAGTAAAAGGACTCCGAAATAAAGAAAAATAGAATGACTGTTTTATGTATGAAGTTGTATAAAATTTTTAGTCTCACGACCATAAAGGTTCAGGACTTGATATGTATATTTTTTGTAAAAACTTAGCCTCATGATCCCTAAAGATTTCGGGCTGTTAAAATATATTTTTATTTTATTGTTACTATTTTATTTTTTACATTTTCTTTTTTTTTTTTTTTACATTTTTTTTAATTTTTAGCCTCGTGATCCCTAAAGATTCAGGGCTGTTAAAAAAAAATTGGACTTGAAAATTAGAAAAATAATTACAAAAATAATCATATTTTGAAAATATTTTTAATCTCTTTTTTTTTTTTTTTTTTAATAAAGTCGTGTCCTGGGAAGGACTTCCTACGTATCTCACAAAGATGTGAGAATCAAACCCTCGTAGTTCATAAAGATTGTAAAAGTTTTGTTGCCGTATATCTAAAGAATTTTTTTTTTTATTTTAAAAATAATTTTTTCTTTCAAAAATGATCAACTAAATTTGAGAATAAATTAATCTCTCATATTTTAAAATTGCCTAAAGCCGGTCAACACACAAATAGTCTTCCAAACAAATATCAAAGAGCACGTAGGATGCACATGTTGGTCTTTATAAATTAGGTCACCTGTCCTAGACAGACCCGACCCCTGTGTCGAGTCCCGCTAAGTCAAATGCATATGATGCAAATAAAACGGTACCTAATAGGGATAACCAGATTCTGAGTTTTCAGTTCTTCTAAGTTAAAACCTAATAGGGATAAGTGTCTAGACTGGCTTACCCGAGCGGACACTCGAGCCGGGGAGGGACAACTTGGTCGGTAGCAGGGCAACACCGCCTTCGTTGTCGATCCGAACCCCGCCTAACATGTGTGACTATATCCTTCACCAGGTGCCTTGACACTCCGGTTATCTCAAAATGAAGGTGGGATGCATATGCTGCATTCCCTCTATCCTATTTCAGAGACTCGGAGGGGGTACGCGAGAGAAGACAATATATAATACAGTTCAAATAATATCAAAGCAGTAAATGAGCAACAAGTAGCACATAAGGCCAACAAACAAACACAATATTAAAATAATTAAAGCAAGTAAAAGTCAATATCTAAAGCTCGAATTCTAGTAAGTTCCCCAGCAGAGTCGCCAGAGATGTCACACCCCTTTTTTCTCCGCTGGCGGGTCGAGTTGAAGGGTTTTTCCAATTAAAGTGACGATATTGAATAGGGATTAAATTATTTATAGAGTCGCCACTTGGAATTGAGTTTTGGTGTTCCAAGTCACCCTTTTTTTTTTGAATCCCTAATCAAAAGGAAATGACTCTTATTTGGTCTGCGAAAACAGAAAACGGGTAAGGAATTCTGTTGATCGAGGGGAAGGTGTGAAGCACCCCTCGAATCCCGTGGTTCTAGCACGGTCGCTTTTATTAACTTATACTTAACTAAAATTATTTCGATAAATTGTGTTAAGGCCTAATTTGCTCATTTTTTATTATACTAAGGTTATTTAAAATTCTTATATTAAATAAATCGTGTGAAAAATTATTTTTGAAAAATATATGCCAAGGTACATTATAGCATCCTTGAATTTTAAAGTGTCTCGGACAGATGCATATGCCGCATTCTCAATTGAGACGAATATTTTAAACTTATGTAAAATTTGCCTAACATTAAAGCATTGGTTCGTCTCTTATAAATTCGAGATAGCTAAACTTACTCATTTTTTAATTCTTTCCTTCTATACAAATTCAAACAAACAACAAATTGAGAATACAAAGTAAATGATTTAATTTTTTACGCTACTTCATACATAAATATGGTATTCCAACTGTTTAATGGACAATAGATACAGAATTAAGTAAAACCAATTGAAATAGTAATTAATTATGCATACAACATTGGGATAGCAATTGAATCATGATGATGAAGAAATATTGACGAAAAAGTAAAAGAAAAGAAAAATAAATTAAACCCTTATACTCTACTCTAGTATAATTTATGTAAGGAAAAATCACTGTGTCGTTTATCACGAATATAGTAACAACTATTAGTTAATGTATAATTATTATATTAAATGATTACTTTTTCTTTTTCAACATTACCTTTCTAAAAGAGAACAAAGACAAACAAATATTATTTTTTTTTTAGTGTATATGTGCTTCCTATAATACTTACTACTACTATTGAATACAAAAGTTTCTGCTTTTTTTTTTTTTTTATACATGCATTGCATGCATCGCTAACAAAATTTATCTAATTGAAATTATTTCAAAAAATAACACACGAGTTATAGATAAAGATGTAGACATGAATTACATAATAGTAATAGATTAGGCACACAAAATAATATTAAAAATTAATTATTCTAATAACTTCATTCATGATTCCATTCACAACTAACTTATAAAAATAAATAGTATGAATTTAATAAGAACCTGTAAGATTGAACTAATTAAAAGAAGCACGAAAGACGTCCGAAAACTCTAACCAAAACCTCACAATTTCTACTATTCCCTTTCCTCTTTTGTTTTCGTCCAATTTGTGTGCGTGTAAGGAGGAATTTTTTCCTTACTTTTCCTTTTATCCCAAAATGTTCTCCCTTTCTCTTTTTAAAAATGTCCTTTCCTCTTTTTTTTCCTCCGTGTGTGTATATTTAATATATATAGAGAGTGTTATTTGTGCATGTGTGAATGTGTGGTTTTGTAGATATGGTGGAAACGTGGGGTGTGTGCATGGGACGTGGGGAAATTGAGGGAAAATGGGGGATGTGGGGGGGGTTAGTGTAAGATGACCCTTTTTTTTTTTTTTTTTTTTTTTTTAAAAAAAAAAAAAAAATTAAAATTATATATATATATATATATATTTTAATTATAAAAATAACGAAAAATAATAAATAAATAAACAAGATAACACATAAAATAATAATAATAATTAATTTTATATTTTAAAAATACAATAAAATCCTAAAAATAGACAAAAATAGACAAAAATAATTAAGATAGTACAAAAACTACTAATTTATTTTTTAATTTTATTTTTATTATTTTTATTATTATTATTATTATTATTATTATATTTTATTATTATTTTTATTTTTTTTTTATTATTATTTTTTTTTTATTATTTTTTTTTTTTTAGGAATAAAATAAGACAATATCTTAAATTAACTACATTTAATTATTTTAAGTATTTTAAACATAAAATAATAGGCAAAATAATATATGATTAAATATAAATATAAATATTTAATATTGATAAACAATTTAAATTTTAGGGAGGGTCAAAAATCACGTGTCTACAGTGCCAATGAGTTCTTACTTCATTGTTATTGCATTGATGGTCTATTTATATGTCTCTTATTGATGTATCATTGTTTCAAAGTATCAAAAATGCGGTGGCAACCGAAATAACAATCTCAAAGATTAATTGAACTAAGTGATGGAAGTTCTCTCTTATCGGGTGGTATCCCAGGGGCATAAGCCTATCATGGGTCGATCCCTATTTATGTATTTATGGGTGGTATCCCAGGGGCATAAGCCTATCATGGGTCGATCCCAGTTGATTTGTACTGGAGGCAGACTAATGGTCACAGTACAGTACAGTAATGGTTACAAAGATGATAAGAATGAAGGTAAAGTGATTGAATAAATACAATGTACAGGTTGTCACAAGTTCTAGTAAGTGTGGTCCACTCATATTATGATTTATTCACTTGTTTCTGATTTCTATTGAGCTCCTATATCATATGTGATTATCTACAGCTTTACATACTCAGTACATATTTCGTACTGACGTCCCCCACGGGGGACCTGCATTTCATGTTGCAGGCACAGGTACCTCAGCTCATACACCGCACAAGTAGGAGCCAGGATATTCAGCTGCTTTTGGTGAGCTCCAGTTTGCTTCAGGAATTTTCGTGTCATATCCAGTCACTTTTGGTATTGTATAGAAGTTAGTTATATGTAGGGGTGTGTTCCGACCTTAGTTAAACTCTGTGTATTGTTTAGAGGCTTTGTAGACCTAATGTACAGTCAAGGTGGTGTTTTGTTAGTAGACGTGATGGCTCCAACGACCAAGTATTGTATATATATATATATGTGTGCTCGAGCTTATACAGGTGATTATTTCCTTTTATATGCGACATGATGCTGTCCAAATTTCGGGTTGTCATTGAGGTATACACGGGAAGTATAAGGTTATAAGTTGGTTCTCCCTGGCCTCTTCGGTTATGGGTGCCAGTCCGCCCCAATAGGATTTGAGGCATGACACTGTACTCCCTTACGCTCCTATTCCCCTAATGAAGATTTAAAAATTGATCTGCACGGGCCTGGCGAATCTCTAATAGAAGATAATGATCAAGAAATGCCTCATTGAACTCTTTCCAAGTAGCTGAGGGTGCATCAATACCCCTAGATCGTTTTCAGTCCTCGTACCAATATATAACCTCTCCTTTGAATCTATACGCTGCTAACTCCACTGTCTCTCTACTCGTTACATGCATAACATCTAAGGCCCTTTGAATTTGATCAATAAAGTCCTGTGGGTCCTCGTTAAGATCTAATCCAGTAAAAGTGGGAGGATCCATCTTAAGAAAATCCTGTGTTCGAAGGCTAGCTGTACCACTAGGACCCGTGGTAGGAATGGATTGCCCTTAAGCTTGCCCAGTAACTATACGAGTCAAAAGTTGCACTGCATTTCTAAAATATTGATCAGCAACATTAATAGGTGGCTCTGGGGATATAGTTCTCCTCCCCCTTATTTCTTCCGGAGTGGAAGAAGTTTCTGATGCATGCTCAGCAGAGCCTCACTTTGATTAGCTGGTGTAGTGGTTGACTCACTAGTCCCCTCTCCGGCAGCCACATCTACTTTCTTACCGGTATTCTTGCTTCTGGTAACCGGCATCATTACTATAATAAGAGAAACAAACGGATTCAGTGGTCAACTATGACTTCATCTACAATATAGGCTCTATCGCACGATCTAAGACATGAAGAAAATAGACAATTCCTAAATGTCCATAGCCTCCTGTTTATAGATGCGGTGCACGACACACCGATAAACAAGACTCTACGTAGACACGGCTTTGTAGACTCACTAGGACTAACTTCTCTGATACCACTTTTGTCACGCCTTAAATCCTATTGGGGCAGACCGGCACCCGTAATCGAGGAGGCCCGGGAAAACCAGCTCACAACCTTATACTTCCCATGCATACCTCTATGACAACCCGAAATTCGGACAGCATCATGTCGCATATAAAAGAAAAAAATCACCTGTATAAGCTCGAACACACATATATATGTATATACAATACTTGGCCGTTGGAGCCATCACGTCTATTAACAAAACACCACCTTGACTGTACATTAGGTCTACAAAGCCTCCAGATAATACACAGAGTTTAACTAAGGTCGGGACACACCCCGCTATATAACTAACTTCTATACAATACTAAAAGTGACTGAATATGACACGGAAAGCCCCGAAGCAAACTGGAGCTCACCAAAAGCAGCTGGATATCCTGGCTCCTACTTGTGCGGTGTATGAGTTGAGGTACCTGTGCCTGCAGCATAAAGTCCAGGTCCCCCGAGGGGGACGTCAGTACAAAATATGTACTGAGTATGTAAATCTGTAGATAATCACATATGATATAGGAGCTCAATAGAAATCAGAAACAAGTGAATAAATCATAATAGGAGTGGACCACACTTACTAGAACTTGTGACAACCTGTACATTGTATTTATTCAATCACTTTACCTTCGTTCTTATCATCTTTGTAATCATTATTGTACTGTACTGTGACCATTAGGCTGCCTCCAGTACATATCAACTAGGATCGACCCATGATAGGCTTATGCCCCTGGGATACCACCCATAAACACATAAATAGGGATCGACCCATGATAGGCTTATTCCCCTGGGATACCACTCGATAAGAGAGAACTTCCATCACTTAGTTCAATTAATCTTTGAGATTGCTATTTCAGTCGCCACCGCATTTTTGATACTTTGAAACAATGATACATTAATAAGAAACATATAAATAGACCATCAATGCAATAAAAATGAAGTAAGAACTCATTGGCACATCAATGAAGTGTTTTGGAGCCATCAATGCCATAACAATGAAGTAGGAACTTATTGGTATATCAATGAAACGTTTTGGAGTCATTAATAGCACATGGATCTTGTTTGAGTAACCGGATACCTTCTGACATTCATTAGTGCAATAAACATGTAAGATTTGGAAAACAAGTAAGTATTGGAATGTCTTGACATCTTGTAGGGTGGAAACAAGTTCATTGGTAACGTAGGACATCATACAAAACCATTATGGATCACATGTTATTGGATAACTTTGGAAACTTTCTTAATAGAAAAATTCTTCACTTTCATGCCAAAGATATGGTATAGAGTATGCTTTACATACCTGACTGTCAACCTTCAATACTAGTCCCAAATGGACTTCCCGTCTTTTCGAATTACTTATCTACAATGAACATATATAGCAATCTAGTATTAGCAACCAAACGTCATAATTCAATTATTTGAATTCACCAAACTAGTGGTTAAGTAGCAAGCCTTAATTACACCATAAAGGGTGTCACTTTAATCCTCTTATACTCCAATTACATTCACATGTCATGCATATTCATACAACATCCTCCAATATCAAGTTTGGATTCATTTATCCTTCCAACCAATCCATTAAACCAAATTGAGCCATAGACATGAATAATCATCAATTCAATAGTATATCACCATATCCACCTTCCATAACTCAATTACCATATTCACCTTCCACAATTCAATACAACCAAATCATGCAAAATAGTCCATAACCCTATTTCCATTACCTTTCAATAACAACCAATACATATAATCCTCTATCACACATATACATATGGAAAAGAACAAAGGCAAATAATATTCATACCTTAGAATTCACCTCTTGATTATGCAATCCTGTTTGCACAAATATTAGGTGCCGTTCGAAGCTCTCGAGATGACAAACGCAGTTATCGGATTACTTTGGAATTTCTACGGTTGAATCAAAAGTAATTTAAAGGTCAAATTTGGCTAGGGTTTGTTCTTCCTCAATGATTGACGATGAAAATGAGTTTTTGAAATCATATACATGTATATATACACATATTCCCATCCATAATATAATAGGAAATGACCAAAATGCCTTTAAAATTTAAATAATGTCAAATCTGTCTTTTGGTGGACTGTTTTGATAAGCTAAAGTAGATCGACCATAACTCTTTGCTCCGATATCAGATTTGGGTGAAATTGGTATCGTTGGAAGGATAATTCAATGGGCTTTCATTTCATATAAAGTAGGCCACACAGTTCATCCTGTACAAGGAGTTATGGTCGTTTGAAGTTGACCCTAAAAAACTGGTTTGATAGGATGAAGTAAAACAAGTATAACTCCTTACTCAGACGTTGGATTTGGATGAAACCAATTGCATTGGAAAGAAGACTCAAAGATATTTCTTTTAATAGGTCGCAGCTCTCCCAGTTCATTATATTGAGGGAATTATGATCGTTTGAAGTTGACCCAAAAATTCGGCTGGCCTTAGTAGTTTGTGTGTAGGAAATTTTCCTGCACATTTACTATTTCCAAATATCCCGGCCACCGTTTTATAGTTTCGAACATGCTCGATTATATCCGAAACCTATCCGTTTTTGGAAATCTTTATAACGTTAGAAAGCTTATTCAATAACCTTCGCATGAAAACATCAACGGGCAAATTCCGGTACAAATAAAATAAATAATTAATTTCATATAAATAAGACCAATACACGTACTTGAATACGGGGTGTTACATACAATTTATAGTATACATTAAATGTGAACAACTACAATTTCAATGTCTAAAGGATAAAATAGTAAAATTCATCATTCAATTTATAATTTCTTAATTATTCCATTAAATGAAATATGCCCAACTAAACTGGGACAGAGGGAGTACAAAACATCAATTAATAGAGGTAATATGATAAAGTCACAATACTAATCATTGTTTCTTAATAATGTGTCAAGTCAAAATATGACAAGTAAGAGTGAATAGAGAGAGTAGAAATTAGTTATGAGAAAATCTATGCATTTTTTATGCAGGTATTAATTATGCAAGAATTAGTTATTCATTTAGTTATACGTGTATTGCTTATTTGACCTTCTATTTTGCATAAGATACATAGATTCCTTCATAAGTTATACATGTATTAGTTATGTGAGTTTCCAAATTGCACATCAAACATCAAAATAATTACTCCATATACATCTATAATCTATAATATGTTAAAAGTGTGACGATCCTTACAAAAATGATTTGAACTTTTTACCTTTAATTAAAAGACGTTTCTTTAGACAAAATTATCTTTTCACTATTTTTTAAATTTATTATTTAATTATTTTTTATATTAACTAGACTTCTTAAAATATATGGGACTCTTAAAATATATGGCAGGAGAATTAATTAATATTTTTCTTTCTACTGTTCAATTAGAGAAATAGTCCTAAAATAGATAGGACTCTATTAAGGAAATATTTCTATAAATATTGAGATTACGTTAAACTAGAGAACAAACCGGTTCACCTATTGGGAGAATACGATTGATGCTCATCTAACTTGATTCGATTGTATGTCTACATGGTGGATGCTTGATTTTATAACCTTCAACTTCTTCACCGTTTTTAACAACATAATAGAATTCAACATGTGTATATATATATATATATATCTTCTTTATTTTCATTCGAAATCATTCTTTAAGGTCAGAATTTTCGCTCAGGCAAGAATTAGTTGGATCAAAATCGAAGTTTTTTTATCACTATTATATTTTTTTTTATAGTTTAGGTTTAGTTGTATTGTTTTTGATATTTTTATTATCTTATTGTTTTATTTTAATTTACAGATGCTAAATGAACGTGAGTCGGCTTTGAATTTTTTTTTTAGGTAAATGTTAGGTTTAATTGTATTATCGTAATATCTTTATTAGTTTGTTATTTTGTGGTAGTTTACAGTTCGTAGATAAATCTTGATCCGCTTTGAGAAAATTTTGTATGTAAAATTTAAGATTAATTGTATTATTTTGATATCATTTTTATCGTATTATTTTGTTGCATTTTACAGGTGATAGATAAATTTCGGTCGGCTTTGAGAATTTTTTATGTAAAGGTTAGGCTTAGTTGTAGTATTTTGATATCTCTATTATCGTATTATTTTGTTATTGTTTATAGGTGGTAGATGAGTGTCGGACGACTTTGAAAAAAAAATTGTGTGTAAAGATTAGATTTGATTGTATTATTTGATGTTTCTATCATTGTATTGTTTTGTTTCAATTTACAGATGATAGATGAATATCGATCGACTTTTAAAAATATTTTCAGTAAAGATGAGGTTTAATAAATAAATTCTTCATCTTTACATACTCAAAAGATATTAAATTTAATTATTATATTCATCTTTATTATTTAAACAAATATCCTATTTAATGTAATGTTTGAATAATTCATTAAAGTGAGGTACACGCGCAAGACGCGTACACCTAAACTAGTAAATAATATGTCTCCTATCTAACCATCAAATGTATACAAAATTTTCTATTTCATTTTGAATGTTTAACTCTTTGTGAATATAACAAAGTAATCAACTTGAATTTATGAATGGAGATTCAGAAGAAAATTCTCTTATGATTTATTAATATAAATGATTGTAATATTATTTCACAATGCTAGAGTTTGCCTATGCAATTGAGATCCACTTATAATGCACTGCTATTAACATTCATGTTTGAAGCTAGAGGCTCAACAAATAAGAAGACAATCGAATAATAATTTGCGTAATTAGTGACAAATAATTAAGATTATATATACTGATGTAATAAGCTTTGATTGAAAAAGTTATAGGTGAGAGATTTCGATCTCAGATCTCCTGTGTATTACTTTTCTGGTAACAAGTATATTCACATATTTATTTACTACAGAAATAATGTGAAGTCTCACTTTTACTGTGTATTAAAGGATGAAGAAAGAGCTAGAGTTAAGGATAATTTGTGACATATTCTAAGTTTCAATTAGGTTTTATTTTTCATGTTTTGGTGAAAATTTTGATGATAGATTGATAATATTTCACTTTGAAGATTTAGAGAGCAAAGTATATCTTTAAATTATTGGCAGATCTAAGAAAATGGAGAATAATATTGTATAAAATTGATTGTATTTTTTAATATATAGTTATGTTATTTGGCGTGAGATTCACGTGCACTAAACTAGTAATAATATATAAAACAAGACTAATGCATGCATTATTTATTGTACTCTAATATGTGTATTTCTTCTGAATTTGGCCCAATATGATATCCAGGCCCAAAGCTAATGTGACCCAATACCCGGATTGAAATTATCTTCACAGATAGACATGATGAAGACGCTTTACTCATTTCTTTGTTGTCCTCTTCATTGTGAATATAAGCTCGGTGATCTCCAATAAAAGAAAATCAACCGCTAAATGAGCAACTAAGATTTGCACAATACACAAAAGAAAAAAAAAAGGTGTAAAAAAAATGATCAAAAATAAATATATACATTTGCACAATAATGATGCAGACATATAATTTGGAAAATGGAAAAAGGAGCAAATAAGAAAATGTTGTTGGGGTTCGAACCTGAGCAATCACGCAAAAAGAGTCCAACCATCTCACCAGCCAAATCAATTGTTTTTGTGGGTACACGACATATATTTAACATAACACCCTTATATATAAAGAGAGAGATATGAACGAGTTTTTTTCGAGGATAGCAGGTGCACGTGCACCCCTACACTCAATGTAGGTCCGCCTCTGTCGGGGAGAATCAAAACACATAGAGGTATTTGAGTTGGAGCTTTCCAAAAAATACAAACTTGTTCGCTACAGTATTTGCCTCCCGATAAATGTGCATGGTGGATCTCTGTTTTCTTCTATTCCTTTATGATCATGAATCTACCATCCCAAACTTTTTTATAGTCTTATAGTTTGATTTGGTCTTTGTTTTATTGCTCATTTGCACTGAAAACATTTTTAAAACACTGAATAATTTAATTGAACTAATTTGGTCCACCTAGAATAGATCCGTATACGTATGGTACGTAATAACCTTCGAACAAGCAACCAAACAACACCTTTGTTAACATTTCTTTGTTGAACGCTCTCTTAATTTGTCTGTATTTTTACACTTTTAGATCTATTTGCATGTTCTTTGAAATCCAAATACATCTTGAAATGTTGATCAAATTAAAGTTCATGTAATTCAGTTTGAGCTCGAGAAGTGATACAAGTAAAAGTGAAGGGAGAGAAAATATATAACCACTAACAGTGACAATGGTGCCGAGAACTATGAAACCTTTTGGATCACCCAATAATTTCACGAAGGAAGCAATACGTTATAAGGCACCATGATAAACCCTAAAAGAAGCATGAGAAAAACACATTCAGCATCGCAAACAATGTTAAGATCGAGCTAGCACACCAACAAAATGAAATATTATCCGTCAAAGATAATCAACCGTCAGATGAGCTACTAAGATTATCCTCAGGTCAAAGAGATGCAATGTGTAGGTAAAAAGACTAATAACTATATATAGTGTGCCTTGGAAACACCGCCAAATTAATCACTTATATATTTTCAGTTGTTGATGAAATGGAATACGGGGTATTATGTTGTATGTAAAGTTCACTGCAAAATTAAAATTAATCTAGTGATGTGTTGAACTGTTGAAGGGAGGAAAATAATTTATTCATACCACTCTATTTATGATAGTGTAAATCCTAGTTGAACTCGGAACTAGAAAACCCATTAATTACTAGTATTATACTATTTAAATAAAACATGATGAATTACATAAATATCAAATCTTAAACAAATTTGGTCTCTTATATATTCACCACAATATATACACACGATAATTCAAATGATGAATTATGATCCAAAATTAACTTGAAAAGCCAATCAATCCTATGAGCAAACCTAGCTAATTGAACATTAGTAAGTAAAACAAAACTTCAATTCCGTTGAACAAATTTTGTTAAGAGATTAGGCCAAATTCCAAAATTGAAAGTTTGCTTCGAATTCGATAATAAACACCAAGAAAATTTATAGGAACGTGCATGGTATATTATGCTTTGAAACAGATACCAAGAAATTTATCCATATGAGTTTGGATAATATATATTCCATGTCATGCAAAGGCTTGTTATTTTAGCTAATATGATTGATCAGATTGGCTGGCATAATAGTGTTTTTGAGTTTTGCCTATCTCTAGTATCTAAAGCTTCAAGTGCACAAGGAATGATTGTGAAATAGGGAATTCTTTTGGTGCAAAAATATTGTGAGGTCACAATATTTATTACTATGCTATTATGAACGTAAAAATTGTGACGTGTTCAATGAAATTTTCACTTTGAAAAATAATTCGTTAAACTTCTCCGGTTACGACTTGAGTAATTTGGGAGGGAAGAATTACGAGGTCATAAATTCAAGACTTATTGATCATGGAAATTCATGATCTAAATTCATGAATTTTAGGTCCATTTCAGAGAGTATACCAGCTGTATATATTATCCAATTTCCTGTATACTGCTGCTTATTTAGTGCATATCAGCCACTTTTGGATGAAATAATTTAACGTATCATTATTAAGACATTATTCTTAATATATATATAAGGAAAAATTAAACTCTAAATTGAGTTATTTAGAAACCCTAACTAATTTAAAGTGGAGTTTACACAAAAAAATGTCCGTAATTTAAATGAAATAGCATTATTAAATCTGAATTGAAAGTAAAAAATTACGTACATATGTTTTAAGCTAGAGAATAAAACTGAAGAAAATTGTGCTTGAAAAACCTAGGCAACCACGTGTTGGAGGATTTATAAGAATTTTTAACAATAAAGTTGTTTTTTGCTCTGCTCCAAGAAATCACTGTAATGAAGATATCAACGTTTAGTACCTCATACTAAGAAAATATTACAAAAAAAAAAAAAATACGACATCAAAGAAAACATTTCAACTAGTAAGAAAAGTAGTAGATAGCATTCAGAAGAAAATGCACGAAATAATGTGTTAACTGAAACACAATATACAATAGTTAGTATTAGACGTTAAAAGCAAGAAAATACATGTATGAAGCTAAAACTACGACAGACACGATGCTCCTAGACTCACATCAAGCCTAAACCTATCAAAAAGCAAGTCAAAGCATGACTACTTAACCATCTATCATAATCCGTGATCTCCATACCCTCATATCTAACGCACCTATATTAAAAAAGAATCACAAATTTTCTTTAATTTCTTTATCCGTGACCTTCATACCCTAGTATCTAATGCACTTATTATAGAAAACAACAACAAATTTCTTCATACAAATATACTAAGGACATGCGACAATGTTAGAATTAAATTGTACATAAAAACTATGACATTTCAAAAACTAGTATACGTACCCGTGTGATGGCGGATAAAAATATTATTTCTAATCTTTTCGGATTAGGATATTAGAGCATGTTAGATCATATTATCTTAAACGGAATCTAATTATCATATTTTTCCTTAATGAAACAAACAAACAAAATTCAATTATCATATTATTCGTCAATGAAATAAACCCCACCCCCCAAATCCCTCACCTCCCACCTACCCCTCCCCCACCATTCCATTGTCGAAGCTACACACAGTGATAATGAATCATAAAATATTGGAACCTTTTATATTTCATATATTATTTATCATGTCGTTCACTATTTAAAATTATTAATTTACTAATATTAATTTTTAATAGCTTATCACTTGACTTAATGAAATTATTAAGTGCTCTTTTGATTAATATAAAGTAGATATATTAATTTTGTTTACTTGTGATTTTTTATGTTTAAATTTTATTATATTATTTAATCTTTTCAATTTAAAATTTATAAATAGTAATATATTTATTATATTATCTTACTACATTATATTCTAAAAATTAGTTCAAAATATTACCCCCCCCCCCTCCCACACACACTCCCACCTTTACATTTTTTTTACTGTATTTAATTATTTTCTCTTTTATTTTGACATTTATATTCTTGCTTATTTCAAAACATATAATGCTAATTTAAAATGTAAATTACTTAAATTTTTATATATTAATATTCATTTAATTTATTAATATTCAAAATTTTAGTTACATTGTATTTGTTATTTAAGAATACTATTAAACTTGTCCTAAAAATGACACGTGGCTTCATAGCAGCTTGACACTTGGCTTCTTCTGATATTTCGTCCTCTGCTTTATAATAGATATAGATATAGATTCTAATATGTAATTCTATTTTATAATTATTTTAAATTTTAAATTAATAATTTATTAGTCTTAAATTATCTTTTGATATTATTATTATTAGATAACATTTTAATAAAATTTTCATCTTTCATTGATATGTAAATAAATTATATTTAAATATATTTATAAATTTAGATTTTAAAGAGATAAGTTAGGAATAACAAATATCTATTAGAACTCGGTTTCTACTTTTAAGATAATGAATTTTTTTTTATTAAAAAGATAATGTATTTCAAATTCAAATACATAATCTTTCAATTCTAAGAGTTCAATTAAAACTAAATAACTATTATAATATGTAATTTTATTTTATAATTATTTTTAATTTAAAATTAACAATTTATTAATCTTAATTATCTTTTGATAGTTTTTCTTTTTGTCCCCATGTTTTACTACTTTTGCTTCTATCACTATACTACAACTACTAATACTACTACTACTATTACCAATTATTATTATTATTATTATTATTAATATTATTATTATAATTTAATAACATTTTCATCTTTCATTAATATGCAAAAAAGTTATATTTAAATTTATTTTATAGCATTTAAATTTTAAAGAGATAAGTTTGAAATAACAAATATCTGTTAGAACTCTTCATATATTTTTAAGATAATGAAAAGTTTTTTATTAAAAAGATAATATATTTCAAATTCAAATACTCAATCTTTTAATTCAAAATTTGATAAGAGTCCAATTAGAACTCTCTTATGTGATAACTAACTATTTCTAATATGTAATTTTATTTTATAATTATTTTTAATTTAAAATTAACTATTTGTTAGTCTTAATTGTCTTTTGATAGTTTACCTTTTCTTTTTTTCCACGTTTTTTCTTCATAATTTTCTTTTGATAGTTTTCCTTTTTTTCCCCACGTTTTACTACTATTGAGTTATTACTGTTGTTGTAATTATTATTAGTGGTACTACTATGTGGTTACTATTTATTTATTTATTTATTATTATTATTATTATTACAACACGTCTTAAGTACTACTACTATGCTCACTACTATTATTTTATTATTATCATTATTATATTTTTATATTTCACGTAATATTTAAATATAGTATATTGAGATGAGTTGTTAACATTTAAAATACAAAAAAAGATCACAATGATAATTAATTTAATAATAACCTCATGTGAGTTATTACTTTTGTTGTTGTAATTAGTATTAGTGGTATTACTACGCTGTTACTATTTATTTATTTATTTATTTATTTATTTGTTGTTGTTGTTGCAACACGTCTTAAGTACTATTACTACGTTCACTGCTATTATTTTACTATCATTATTATTATGTTTTATCTTTCATGCAATATTTAAAGAAAGTATATTCAGAGTTTACCAAAAAAAAAGTATATTTAGATAAGTTATTAACATTTAAACTTTTAAAAAATAAATTTATCAAAGAGTAAAAATTTATGTAGAACTCTTCAACTATGAATTTTTAAATTTAAGCTTAATAAAAATATTTTTAAAATAAAGAATAATGTATGTCAAATTCAAATATTTGTAATCTTTTAAATCAAAAATGTTATTAAAAGTTTTGTCTTAAAAAATGCCAGAAGATTGAAAATAAAACTTTGACAGAGATTGAACAACTTAAATTTGTAATTCATTGGGAGCTAGTAATTAGTAATGTGCACAAATTAATATAAATAAAATATATTAATACATTCAATGTATGCAACAAAATAATACTAAGATACGTAAAGAGAAAGACTAATTAATATCTTTGCGAATAAAATGATCATAGAATATTCTCTCATATAAATAAAATTTAAATTTGAAAATGATAAATAACTAAAAGAGAAGAACGTATCAAAACTTTAATGCTGTCAAGTTACTCTCAAACTCATGTAATGTTCTCTAGAAGAAAAATAAAGAAGGGCAACTCAAACTCCCGTGCTATCAAGAACGAAAAACAAAAATAGAACCAAGTTTTTTTTTTTTTTTTGAAAAGCCTCCTAGCCATATCACCCTCACTTCTTTGACTTCTTAGATCCCTAGGTTGGCTGGGCTTGGGTGGTGGCCGCAGCCGCTACTGCAAGTTGTACTGGCCTCTCCCCTGATTCCTTAGCCAAACGCTCCTCCCTCCTTGCAAATTTTCTTTCCCTACTTGGATTGTTCTTTGTCCTCCTAGTCTCAAATTGGTCCGACAAAATCTTCTCCCTAGTCTTTTCAACCTTTGTATTGTGAATACTCTCCATTAGCACATGCTTGTTCTTGAAGACATTACCTTTTACCTTCATGTACATGTCATGGTACATGTTCTTGTCAATCTTTTTAGACACCCTGTATTTGCACATGCTTGTTCTTGAAGACATTACCTTTTACCTTCATGTACATGTCATGGTACATGTGCTTGTCAATCTTCTTAGACACCCTGTATTTGCACATGCAACCGCATAAGGACTCTCATCCTTCTCATTCGTAGCACCTTTGTGGGCCGCATAAGGACTCTCATCCTTCTCATCCATAGCACCTTTGTGGGCAACCTGACTAATCAGTAATCAATAACAAAGAGAGAAGAAAACTTAACACTACATATCACGATAGGAACCTGACTAATCAATAACTAAGAGAGAAGAAAACTTAATACTACATATCAGGATAGGAGTGAACATATATATATAAAAGAGATTAAGAAGAAGAATTCTATTCCAATTCAATTTTCATTTAAAAATTCAAATATTCTTATTCTTGTATTTTTCAAATTTAACATACTTATCTTAAATATATATTTGAATTCGAATATCCTTATTCTTATCATTTTCAAATTTGACATGCTTATTTTAGATATTTATTTGAACTAAGAGAAATATTTAAAATTAATGAGATATATATTTGAACTAAGAGAAATATTTAAAATTAATGAGATTAATTCATATTTTCTTATAATAAATACTAACAAATAAAAGAAGAATACATTTATTTCTCTTCCTTATCTTTTTAAATATACTATTATTATTTCTTATAATTATTAGTATTAGTTATTAGTTCTACGTAAGTCAAAAAGAGAAAAAAAAAATGTGTATTTTATAGGAAGATAGTTTATCTTCTTTTTTTGTGTGTGTGTTTATAAAACATGTATTTACTATTTTATTTTAAAAAACGTGTGTATATATATATAATATTTAAACTTTATAAGATATAGTTTTGAAAAAGTAAGAGTGTATAAGGACTCTTCAATTATGAATTTCTATTTATTAAGATACTGCTTTTTTTAAAAAAAGAAATAATGTATTTCAAATTCAAATACTTAATCTTTCAATTTAAAAATTTTATTACATACTTTTTAACTTTGTCTTAAAATTATTACTTAGTCTTATTCTTGTGTTGCCACGTCTTCTTGTCTAACTATTAGTTTTGCTTTTATATATATATATATATATATATATATATATATATATAGAGAGAGAGAGAGAGAGAGAGAGATTGATAGATAGATAGATAGATAGATATAGATATGATTCATAAAAAAAAATAAAAAAATTTAACCTTCTATTCTAATAGGTGACCTCCATAATAAAGAAAATCTCGTTGATAATTCGTTATTAGCAAATAAACATTATTGTAGACTTATTGGAGTTATAACACTAACAAATTTTGGAAAATAGAAAAACTACCATGAATCATAAAACTTTATATTAGTTTTTAAAAAATGAGTAGTTACTATTCAAATTTTGATGAGAACCACTATTATTTTCCTTTTTTTTTTCCTTACACCCGTGTACGATCCTTACAAAGCAATAGCATATAATAACAATGTCTATAACTATACTTTGAATATACATAATAAACAACAAGTACCTACCAAATATTATCAAAAAAAAAATCGAAATACACCCTTAAATATTTGAAACCAACTCATCAGAGTAATCACATACACATCCATAAATAATGTATTCACTTGATGTGTAATTCAAAATTTTAAGGTAACTTAAAATACAGAGGAAAAAAAATACAGAAAGCTCACCTCAATACCTTGGTATCATGACACATGACTCATTAGAAAATCAGGATTTGTTCGTGTATTTTTATTCACACGATCAAGAAATAAAATATAATTTTTTTTTTTATCAAATATTTTAAAACTCTTTAATTTTTAAAATATTGTTTTAAAAAAGATGTATTTTTTGTAAGGATTTCAATGTACTACTTACCTTATATTTCACGACTCCTAATTTTAAAAAAAAAATCTTATTATATGTTTTTAAACTTATGATCTCCTAATTTTAGAAAAAGTCTTATTATATTTTTTAAAGTTATGATCTCATATTTTCTAGGATTCAATATCATAAATATAAATAAATAATAATTTGAGAAAAATACTGAAAAGATTATTTTATCTAAAATAAAAAATTTTAATAAAGGACAAAAAATTTAAACAATATTTCTAAGGTCCTCCACACTTTTCACACGTGTAACATATATATATATATATATATATATATATATATAAATATAAAACTTGAACAACTCTAGGCCTCGACTCATTTCCTTCTTTTATATCATGTATATCAGTTTCCTGGTTGTATTCCCTCTCTATATAAAATGATGTGGCAGCCCCAATTCGAATGAAGCTTGACTACAGTGAGACTTGGCCACGAGAAAATGCAGGGGGATTAGGGTCCGGTGGACAAAATATAAGCGTATAAACTTACATGCACCCGGTGTATACATCAAACTAATATTCTTTATTATGATTAAGTAATTAAATTAAGTAAATACATGTTAATTAATTATGGTTAAGTAACATGAACTCTAAATTCAAACATATGACATTCATGTATTGGCTTGGTATATATATACACATGGTGCGTGTATATTTTAACCAAACAGAAGGAAATTCATGCATAGAAAAGAAGTATTCACTCCGTTTCATTTTGCATGTCGTCTTTTAATCGGACACAGAATTTAAGAAATGAATAATGACTTTGTAAGGTTTATAAAATTATCTCTCTTAAAGTCACTTTAATATTTACTTTTAAATTATCTTATTAAATAACATCCAATAAAAATAAATCACTTGAACTCAACTAATTAATGAAAAACAAAAGAACTTCAATTATCCCAATAGCATCATGCATACGTTTGAAGAAACAAAAGAAGTCCTTCCAAAGCAGTAGAACATTTTCACTGGTCATTAACAAGACAAATAATGGCCCTTTGACAAGGCAAATTAGATTTTAAACAAGGAAAAATTACCTAAAAGAACAACTTATGTTTCAAAACTACTAAAAAATTTTTCACTTTTAAAATATTATATATATCCCAACATTTACTACTTTTACTGAAAGTTGAGATACAAGTTTAAGATCTCCTATTCATACGCTTTACTTTACCAAAACAAGACCCCTTTTTCTTCCTCATTGTACGTCATAATTTCAGCTGCAGTTTCAATCCATTCTTTCCCTCTAATTCAAACTTTTGAATTAAACTAAAATTTCATATTCACTGTCTTCTTATCAAAAAGGAGATAAAAAAATCCTAGCTCTTACTCTCTCTTTTCCCATGCGATCTCAATGAAAGTTTAGCCCCTCATGATTGCGGCTGCTTTACCCCAAATGATCTAGATACACAAACTTATGTGACACTATTCAAATCAACTCCTTGCACATCTGGGAAGGAATTTCAATTGTAATATGTTGATATAATCAATAGTGAACCTATTATTGTATTTGAACCATCTGATATTATATTCAAGGTTATATTTAAAAGAAAATTTGCAATATGCTCTTGCTATTCTCTTGCTGCAATGTTTTCCTGTGGGGGGCCATCGACAATAACCCTAAGGGGTAAGACGATAACTCTTGAAGTTGAATCCAGCGATACCATCGACAGCGTCAAGGCCAAGATTCAGGACAACGAAGGTATTCCATCGAACCAGCAGCAAATGATCTTTGCTGGTACAAAAAGATTCCTTATAAAAAATAATCCACTTTTTCCTCTTTATATGCCACAATTTGTGGAGCGCTTTCTATCCAACTTCTTCATTCAATTCAAAACTTGAAGCAAGGTAATTTTCCTTCCTAAATCCGCTTCAATTTCTTCTAATTGTTTTTACGTTTTTTTTTTAAAAAAAAATATTTTGTACCTAAGTTTACAGAGTAAAATTTGGGTGATTTGGTTGAGCAATTTCTTCGATTAATTTTTTTTAGGCTTCATTGTTTGAATTGCCATTATGAATAGAGATTTGGGACCTCCTTTAATATTCGGGTTTCTCAATTAGAAAGTATCAAAGAATCTCATGAAGTTGTTAACTTCGTTTCCAGAAGTTTTGATTATGAATTTGTTGACTTTGATGAAAATAGATTAAAACATAGAAACGATCCCGAAATTATGAAGAAGTTGTGGCAAGAGCATTCTAAGGACAAGAAAAAAGAAAGTGGTTCTAACAAAAATGGATCCAACAGTCCTGAAAGTAAAGCTCCTGCCAAGAGAAAAAGAATTGTCGAAGCAATTTCCAGAGATGAACTTCCCAAGGTAATTGCATGTTCAAATCTATTGAATGTTAGGCCGAGATACATATTTTGGGTTGCATGATACGTTTAGAATTTCATTGTTTATCTATTTTTTTGTTACTAAATTATTTGTATCTTGTGTATTTTATTTTTTATTGAAATTAATATAACAAAATACAAGTTCATAAGTACATAGATACATGTTAAGTGGACTTGTATATGTGAGTGATCATTAATGCTTTGATTTGTATGTAGTTTTGTTCAATTTTACTTAAAGTCTAAATATAATAGATACATGTTTTTATTTCTAAGATATATGTTATATTAACTTGTATTTGAGAGTTATTGTTAATGTTTTGATGTGTTTCTTGTGTTGTTTAAATGGTATTGAAAGTAGAATTACACAAGATACTTTTTTTCACGCTAAGATACATGTTGTAGAGATTAAAGATATATTTGTATAATCTTGTACCTAATGTTTTATGTTCTTAGTGCTTTTATATATATTGTAATGTGTTAGAGTAAACTTGTTGCATCTCAAATAATTTTTTCATTTTTTTTTATTTTTAGGGATTGAATTACGTTACAAGTATGTTATAACAATTTAAATGCACTGATAATGTAATTTTTTTTTTTATATTATTTGTTTATAAAAATTAATTTAATCTTACATCCTTAGATGGGGAGCTCTTGTGCATCCTAAATTCTGCACATGATCAGACAATAGCTAGACTAGCCCCCATTTTGTATTAGATACATAATAACAAAATATGTATCTTTTTGTATTAATATGTATCTTGTTTATTATTTGAAGCAATTGTTTATTACCTACATTAATTACATTAGATACATAAAACATTTAGTTTGTACCTCTTTCAGTTTTAATGATTACGGTAGGCTAATGTAACATATATTTCATTTGTATGAAATTTGAACAGCATCTGGATGTCTTCATGTACTACTTGAGGAAGAAGTACAAGAACAAGAATTTTCTAAGCAAGAGATACCCTATCACAGATTGCTTTTTCAAAGTGTACATCGATAAGGCATATGTGAATTACTATGATGCTGACGCTGGCAACGAGCTTGCCACACAAGATGCATCTGCAAAGACTGATGAGATTTCTGATATGGAGATGTCATTGATTAACACCATCAAGGGATTCAGTCCACGCACAGGTCAGCCTTGGCATTTGGCTGACGAGGTCTTTGTCCCAATTAATTGTGATGGTGCCTTTCACTGGATATTGACAGTCATTGCATTAAAGGATCGATGCATTTGTATGTACGATTCAATAGCCTCTTCACAAAAACGTTGTTGATGATATAAACTTTGATGATGTTAGCAGTGTTTAGACAAGTATACATTAAGTTTTTTTAATGAATAATTACTTCTATTTGCATTAACATTCTAACTCAATGCTAAATAACATAAAGATATATTTATGTTATCGTTATGATATTTTTTTCACGCAATATATAGACATTGTATTGGCTATATGTTTTACTGTATTTTATAATTTTATGTATCTAAAATAAAGAAAGATATATTACAATATAGGTATTAACCATCACAACATTGTCGTATTATGTATCTATAACAGTTTTTTGTTATAGATAATTCATGTTGTCTCTTACATGCATACCAAATTATATCATAACTTAATAGAACTAAGTCTTAAAAATATTAACCTATTACATTTTACATGTAAAATAAATTATTAGATCTTGTATCTATTACTTTATATGAGATACATCCTCTCAAACTGTATGTATCTACTATAAGAAAATTGTTTTACTATATAATCATAATAATCAACAAATTATTACATTTTCATGTATCTACTACCCTTTTTCTTAATCGAAAAAGATGTTTGACTATAACCTGCATAAAAAATTCTAGCAGAACTTATATTATTAAATCTTAATAATATTGACAAATTATATTTTACAAACGATGCACATTTGTTAAAATTAAATGGAGATACATACTATAAGAATGTATATATTTTTTATCGTTCACTATGGCAGAACTACTAATAGAATGTATAATAACATTGTCAGTTCAATATATCTAAATTTCTACTTTATGTGTTACGAAAAAATACACCATCAAAACATATATAACTAAATAACAAATTAATAAAAAATGCTATTTATTTCGGTAAATGTCTTTTTCTAAATTTCATAAGAAAACAAAAACCTCATCAACTAAAATGTCGAACAAAATAGATTAAAAAATCCAGCAACATTCCAAGGAACTATTCAACATTATTCATTAGTAAACTACATTTGTCACTCCTTCTTTGGAAAGAATTTGCAAGTGAGCCTGTTGTGACCCTTCATAACCACATCTCCCGCAACAATTACTGCTCGATATCATTGTTAAACTTGATTTCTTGTGCATGTTTTTCTTTGGCCTTCCAGGTTGAAGTTTGTATTTAGGTGGCAACACAACTTTTCGAGATGATGCTTTAAATGTTCAAACATAATCCTCTGAACGACATCGTAAGATATAACTGAATCAATGAAAACAAAACTTCAACTTTATAACCTTCAGTTACTTTCAAACTGTATAATAAGACATCAATATATTCACCGAGATTCATAATTAGACATCAATATATTAACCTAGATACAAGATGATCAAAACGTATCTTTTATCCTAAAGATGTATCTCGACAAAATTAACATAATATCATGACTAAAACACAAGAAACATAATTAAACATAACTTCATAAATGGAGATACAAGATGGAGCAAAATGTATCATTTTCATAACAAAATGTATCTCGACTTGAAACTTGTACAACATGTATCTAGAAAATTTTACAACATGTATCTAGAACATTTCTATGTATTTAGGACATTTCTATTATATCTTTGGCCTTTCAGGTTGACGTTTGTATTTAGGTGGTAACACAACTTACCGAGATAATGCTTTAAATATCCAAACATAATCCTCTGAACGGCATCGTAAGACATAATTGAATCAATGAAAACAAAAATTCAACTTTATAACCTTCAGTTACTTTCAAACTGTATAATAAGACATTAATATATTCACCGAGATACATAAGTAGACATCAATATATTAACCTAGATACAAGATGATCAAAACGTATATTTTATCATAAAGATGTATCTCGACCAAATTAACATAACGTCATGACTAAAACACAACAAGAAACATAATTAACCAAAACTCCATAAACTGAGATACAAGATTAGCAAAATGTATCATTTTCATAACAAAATGTATCTCAGCGTTAATAACATAAAAACACAAAAACAATCTGTAAAATAATCATCAATCAAACATTGAATACAAATTTAAATTAATGTACAACAAATCAACAACACCTGCTACACAAAAAAAAAAAACTTAACGTACCTTTTCTTAACCGATCTTTTGGCATAGTAATTAAAAGAATGCTCAATTGCAAACCGCGCCATAACCGAAATGAGAGTACTCTTGTCTATTTTTTTCCTTGTTTCGTCGATTTCAAGTTCTCCTGCAATTATAGAAATCAGTTTTTCATAAGTAACATGTTCACTGACCAGAATTCCATCACTCTTATAATCAACATACTCAATTTCGTTAACCCAAACATCGAAATGACGTAAAAGCACCAAAATATTCATATCAAACAACCGAAAATAACAAATAAAAAATGATATTTTTATCTGAACAAAAAGAATGAAGATTTTTCAATTTCAAAAATATATTAAAAGAGAGTTTATGTTTTAACAAATTGGAGTAATAAACGGATTCCCATTAATTGTGGGATTTGATTTTACTTTTTTACCTTAATTAGTTAGCTTTAATGCTGATTTGATGAAAAGTTATCTGTTACATTCCTTAAAAGGTGTTGACTTAGTTAATTAACACATGTATCAGCAGTATGTATCTAATGTGATTAACTTGTATCATCAGAGATCAAATGTTGAAATTTTAGGAGATTATGAAAAAAGTTGAGATTTTTAGTAATTAATAGTAAACATGTCGTTATATATGTAATTTTTCCATTACTTTATCAATATACACAAATGTTGAAGGGGTTTGGATGAACCCCGGAGCAAAGGTACGTAGCTCCATTACTGATCTATACAAGGAATCAAACGACTTAATAATTTTTTAAAATCTATAGGAAACATTTTAGATATTTAATGAAAATGAAAGATAAGGTTTACATATATACTTCTACAACAATAGCACATATCAGGCCAATTTATGCGCATCGGCCGTAAGTGACGTCAGAGAAGAGAAGGATATAATCTTGTATACAAACTTTATCCTTATATCTGTATATACTCAATTCTATACAAAATCTACTATGAAATTACAGAGTGTATACTTCATTTTAAAAAGAATAAAAACAAATGTTCAGATAAATCATTTTTGAAAAGGAAGAAAAATACTATATGCATGCTAATAATAAATTGTTCCCTTTTTCTCCCTGTTGGCCTCATTCTTCATACTGGGCTGTGCTTCTATTACTCTCAAAGTGCAAGTCCCTAAAGTCCGGGGAATTGCACCAATGATCTTGGAAATGGTCTTGATTAGGCTATTTTTGCACTAGGTCTACATACAAACACTAGAAGGGTTGTTGGTTAGAGTGGAGAAGAAATCATTGACATATCGGAGGAAATAAAATGAACTGGGTTTCCCCCAAATGAGGGTTCCGGGCTTGGATCCTGGAGATCCACAGTGGCTCATTGCAAGTTGAGGCTCAAATCTGTGTACCAATGGGGCAACGAGAAGACGACAACATCATATCTGCAAAATGAACCGGTTGAATATTCCGGATTTTCCCCATCAGCATACAAAACTAAACTGAACTATGAACACGCCAAATCATACCATGGGAAACCACCATCTAAACAAAGTGTAAATATACCAATAAAAAAAAAGGTTTATTTGGTTGGCTTCGTTCTTCCTTCTGGGCTCAACAGATCTTTAATTTATCAGAGGCATTGAGTTATTAGAAACCGACATTGTTGTATGCTTTTCCAGGAAAACATAGCCTCTGAGGAAGAGAGTATTACAGTAACAGAAGCAAAGAGAAAGATCAAAAAAGGTCCTTAACATTACTTAGAGCTAAAAGATACTAGAAATCATAGGTGTGATAGAAATGGTCTGACCACCCGGAAAATCCAGATAACTTCCCATTTTTTCTCCAACTGCCTCGTTCTTTTAGCTAAAATTTAACGGAGAACAGCATCAGGTGTTCAAGAAAAAGCGAACAACCTAAATGGTGTTCACCAAACCACAGGTCCTGAACTGTCCAGAAGGACTCGTTGGAAATCGAGGCTCAGATCTGTAGCAAATGGGAGAAAGAGAATGTGACAACGCCATGGCTGCAAAGGAACCGGTAGCACGTGATAGAGAAGACTCAATCACAAACCATCCGAGTTTGTCATGCCAAGATACGGGTCAGATTATCTCGACGCCCAAACATCAGCCCAGATTCGCAATATCATCATAGCCTCTTGTGAAAGATGGAAACATTCCCACAGGTAGGCGTTTGGACAATTCAGAGCTATGTTGCTCGGATTCTTCAAAAATGTCATCGGGTGCATGTCGGATCCTTCAAAAGTAGTGCATTTTTTGAGGATCCAACACGGGGGTGATACCATTTTTAGAGAGTCCAAGCAACTTAGATTCAGAGCAAATTTTGATAAACATAAGAACACTTTCTCATGAGCCGGGAGTCTATTGGAAATAACTCTCTACCCTGCAAAGGTAAGAGAGACAGAAAGAGACATGCAGTCTATACACACACACAGAGAGACTATACATATGCTACAACAACAACAATCCCAATGTATTCCCACTTAGTGGGGTCTGGGGAGGGTAAGATGTACGCAGTCCATACCACTACCTCCAAAGAAGTAGCAAGGCTGTTTCCGATAGACCCCCGGCTCAAGACACGAGATAATAACCAAATCCGTAATAATAAACAAATGATAGTAAACAAATAATAAACAAATTCGTAATAAAGCATGCAACACGGTGGCATAACAAGAATAATACACCCACCAAGTAAAGCCCTAACCCAACGACCCAAACTGACACTAGCCTTCTATCCTAATTCGCGTCCTCCAGATCTTCCTATCTAGGGTTATGTCCTCAGTGATCTGTAGCTGCTCCATGTCCCACCTAATTACTCTCTCCAGTATTTCTTCGGCCTACCCCTACTTCGCCTAAAGCCATCCAACGCTAGCCTTTCACACTTACGAACCGAGGCATCCGTGCCCCTCCTCATCACATGCCCGAACCATCTCAATCGAACTTCCCACATCTAGTCCTCCACCGAAGCCACTCCGACTTTTTCCCGAATGGTCTCATTCCGAATTCTATCACCCCTAGTAAGCCCACACATCCAACGCAACATCCGCATTTCCGCCACCTCTAATTTTGGAATGTGAGAGTTTTTGACTAGCCAACACTCCACTCCATACAACATGTCCGGATGGACTGCCACCCTATAGAATTTGCCTTTAAGCTTGGGCGGCACCTTTTTATCGCACAACACTCCCGAGGCGAGCTAAGAGGGCATTATTAGAGCCAAGAAAAAATCATTGAGAGATGGTCAACCACCCTGAAAAATCCCCTTTTTCTCCAATTACCTCATTTTTTTGAGCTAAAAATAGATTAAGAACTGCATCTGAAATTGATGTTAAAAAAAATAAACCTTTATGACATAAAATGGGGCTCATGTCAAAGGTGTCATGTCAGCTAAAAAAGATGAAAAAAATACGCTAAAATTTATTCCGGGGAGGGCAATAGGGACACCGTAAAGTTGGAGTGTATCGTAGCAAATTCGATCATAGTTCAGGGGATACTAGATGCTTTACTCTAAACATTTCCCTTGATACCAAAGACACCCTTAATAGCACTATGATACATTAGGTAACAACCGTCCAAAAAAGAGCAATGATGCTGAGATCAGTCGATAAAAGAAGAGAATGAAGACACAGCAATGGCTGCAAACCTTGGGTTGCGTACCGGGTCGCCCCGCCAAGATACAGGTCTCTTAATTTCTCTTGTCAAGTATTACTGAAGCCTCAGAATCTCTCTCTCTCTCTTTCTTCATGAGATCAATTTAGTTCAACTCCATAACATAAAGGACAATTTGGTTCAAAAATTTCATCAGGGTGTGGATAATTTTCCCCTTAAAGAGAACGCCACCATGCCATGGCTGCAGAATCACCAGTTGCATGCAAAAGAAAGAGCCTCAGTTGCAGTTGCAGGCCACCCTGGAATTTGCCAAGCCAAGATATGGGCCGGATTGTCTTCAATGCCCCCTTTTTGTTAACCCGAAAGTGTTATTATTATCATCACTAGCTCAAAAAGGGTCATTAGTGCAAATTCCCCAAGAATACACTTGTGACAAATATATGGATTGATAATCTTCTGCTTCTGAATATTGCAAGAACCAGGGTTGTTGGTGTAGTAGCTACAGAAAATCATTGGCACAACAGAGAGGAGCAACCACCCTTAGAAGAAAATCCTTTCTCTCCATTAACCTCATTTCTCTCTTTTAGGGATATTTGGTTCTCACGTGAAAATTTCACCACTTTTCTCTCCTCATAGGGATACACCGGTAACCAAGTGCTGATTTCATCATGAAAAAAAAATTCCATCATACCAAAGACACCTTAAGAGCAAAGTTGAGGCACAGATCTGTTGATAAAACGAGAATGAAGGCGATGCCATGGCTGCAAACACTGGTTGCATGAGCATCCGGATTGCCCCGCCAAGATACAGTCCCTTTATTTTCTTGTCCTATCGAGTTGCTCCCAAAAAGAAGAGAAAAGAACATCATCATAGCCTCATATTCTCTATCCATCCATCTATCTATTTGTCTACGTTATATATATATATATATATATATCCTGAAATTTTTATTATTTTTTTTCTTGGTTAAGAGAGGTATAAATTGAAGAACACCACAAAATAAGGGTAAAAGTGCAAATGAACCAGTATATAACTGGACATCATTCTTATTGGAACAAACTTAAATGTAAGCACAAGAGATTCACAGTTCGATTTTCAGAAATTTGAGGCTCAGAATTAGCATATTGCTCAGACAAAGAGAAGACAACCACGCCATGGCTGCAAAATCACCAGTTGCACGCAAAAGAGTGAGCCTCAGTTGCACGCTGTCCTGGGATTTGCCAAGCCAAGTTACGGGGAGGATTATCCTCGATGCCCGATTTTGTTAGCCCAGAAAGTAAAACATTGTCATTATCACAACCTCTTTTGCACAATTACTTTAAAGGGTGAAAAAGCAACACAAACACAATGAGATCTATGGCTTAGCTGTGGTTTCTCTGAGTATTTCATTAACATGGGCCGTTGTTGTAGTTGTTAAAATGAAAATCATTGGCACAACAGAGAGGGACAACCACCCTTAAGAAAAAGTCCCTTCTCTCTATTAACCCCATTTTTCTTCCTGATCCAACTTTCTTTAGGAAAATTCCTCGTTAAGACTTCCCAACTTTCTTCTTTTCAAAGGGCTACATTAGAAAATAGCTTTTTAGAGAGAGAAATAGATAGGGTATTTTTGTTTGATACTGAATTACTCAATTAGGAATTTAATATTTAATCAATTTGTCCCCTTTTTTAAAAACAAAACCAATTCGTTCTTGCTTTTTTGGTTCTTTAAATAAGGAAAAAGATTTGCATTTCTTAAAAGGCATAAAGCAAAAAAGTAAAAAGTTCTTGCTGTTTTGGTTCTTTTAATAAGGAAGGCAAAATGATGTTCTCATCCCTGTAATAGGTTGGTTTTGTAAATTGAATACTTTTACTTATATGTTTGTCATGGATTTCTGAACTCACTAAAAAACAATATTTCAAATCGTTGACTTTACCTATGTGGCATTAAATGGCTGACTAGGACAAAGAAAGTGTAGTCACTCGCATGGAGATGTGAGTGGGGTTAATTTTTGACCAATTTTATATTAAAATAATATTAAAATTAAAAAAATAAAAAATAGCCATTTTTTCCCTCTATCATTTTTCCTTAAAGAATATTTTTCAAAATTTAAAAATAATAAATTTTAAAAATAAAAAAACCTCCTTCCCCAAACCCTCCCTCCGTCCAGCCCCCCTCCCCCCACCCCACCCCTCAGCCCCTCTCCCTCGTCCAGCCGCCCCCACCCTACCCTTCACCCCCGTCCCCCATCTAGTCATGGCTGTCATAATTGCTATGCCAAATTCAGCCTGTCTCCCTCAATCTCCATCGTCCATTCCCTCATCGCAACCAATTTCCACAATTCATCATATTAATTATCTCTTTTTCTTGATAAAGATATTCCATCTAACTCCTCCTCTCTTTTCCATTGCAAGTATTGTATTGTACTATACCACCCAAACATATTTGTAAGTTGTCTTTTCATTTTCACTCTTTAAATTACTATATGTGCCAACACCTCTAATAGATCTGTTGTATCGTTTCTTTGCAGAAGAATAATGGGGATCTTAAAAAATGAGGATTTTGGCAATGTTGCTGATAATTTTGATGGTTTCAATTGTGAATGGAAATGAGAATGAGTCGTTCAAGAAGAAATCGACAGTAGTGAAGATGGTAAAGGGTGTTAAGATGTGTGTTTAGGATTGGGAGTGTAACAAATTGTCAAAATTTTGTTGTAATTTGACGATTACTGATTATCTAGATACCTATCAATTTGAGCTCATTTTTGCTAAGAGAAACACACCTGTTGCTCATGCTGTTGTTGTTATATTTTTTTTTGGCGTTTTTTTGGTCAAGTATCTTTGCTATGTTGATATTGTTGTTGTTGTTCATCACCGTTATCATTGATATTGTTGTTGGTTGTTCATTGTTGTGGCAAATATTATTTTTGTTTGCCTTTTTTTAGTCAAGTCTTTTGTTGTGTTGATATTGTTGTTGTTGTTCATCACCATCACCATTGATATTGTTGTTGGTTGTTCATTGTTGTGGCAGATATTGTTGTTTTTGTTCTCAATTTAAATTTTTTATTTTGTTTAGGATTAATGTTGTAAATTTTATAAATTGTTAAATTTTTTATTTTGTTTAGGATTAATGTTGTAACTTTTACAAATTGTTAAAGATATTTTAAAAATTAATTATTTGGAATAAATTTGATGTTTAATTAAATTTATTATGTTTTTGCATTAGAATTTATAATTAAAAATTTAAATTAATTTAAATTAAAAATTTATTGTGTTTGTGTATTAGAATTTCTATAATTTATAAAAATAATTTATGTAATTATGTTTGTTAAGGATATTCAAATTCAAAAAACAAAAATTATTTTTAGGTTGAATATATGAATTTATAGTTAAAAATTTAAATTAATTGGAGAAAAAATTTAATTATTTGGAATGAATTTGATATTTAATTTGTGAGCAAAAATAAAAAAAATGATTATTTAAATTTTTCTACAATTTATAAAATTTTTGATTTAATTAAATTAATTTTAATATTTAATTTGTCATGTAGCATTTTAAAAATGATTTGAAATTTCATGAAATACTTGAAAATGACATGGCAGGTAACATGACACATGTGGCAGCTGACGTGGGAGAGTGTGTTACACTAACACACTCTCCCAAAATGTGTTTAAAATATTATTTTTTAGTGGGTTCAAGGATCCAGATGACAAACATGTAAGTAAAAGTGTCCAACTTACAAAACCGATCTAGTACAGGGGTCCGGACGAGCATTTTACCAATAAGGAAAAAGGTTTGTCTTTCTTAAAAGGCATAAAGCAAAAGAATAAAAATAAAAACTGCACTAATTTGGTATCGTACTCGAGACATTAGCACTTTAAGTGAAAAATTTGAACCCCTCTACCAGAGAGCCAACTTTTTTACTTGTATTAAGGGGGTTCAACTTAATATATATACACAGAAAAAAACTTTAGCATATACATACAGTATAATATTTTGACGAAGAGGGACACCCTCCCGTCTATGTAGCTCCGCCCCTGGTGGAAGGGAAGACGAAGGTAATCTCATGGGTGCTCCTCCTCTCTAGCAAGACGTAGCCGAAAAAAAGCAAAATAATTTCATGTTGTCAAGGCTTGAACTCGTGACCTCCTAATCATATGACAACAATTTTATCAATTACTTCAAGGCTCTCCTTCTAAATAGCAATACTATAGCTTCTAAATAGTAGTACTATAGTAAATATGAGCATGCATGCATGCAAAATAATGACGAGCTCAATAATGAGAGAGAAGGTTATTTCCCTTTTGAGTATTATATATATTTATACATATACTATTTTCACAAGGCCGTGTTAAGTCTGGGTCCAAATTCAAAATATAAAAATAATAATTAAAATTTTAAAATATACATATCATACTATTTACTTTATAATTAACATAATTCAGTGACGAACATGTTAAACATGTTTTCTTTGGGTCAATTTATAATTACTAAAGCTATTATTCAAATAATTGAATATTTTTAAATAAAATTTTGATTTGTGCGGAAGAAAGTATCATCGAAGAATTAGAATAAATAAAAAGACCACAAGTAATTCAATATTTTATAAAATAACATGATTTAAAATATGTTAATGATTACAGTTCGGTGAAGATTATAAATATAAAATATTGGTATTTTTATGAATTTGTGGATATGTAACTTCTTAATTATACAATAGCAACAATAAAAAACTCAGTGCATTCCCACCAAATGGGGTCTGAGGAGGGTGGAATGTACACAGTCCATATCGCTACCTTCGAAGAAGTAGAGAGGTTGTTTCCGATAGACCCCCGGCTCAAGAGAAGGGATAGTATTCAAGGGGATGGGTAACATAACAGAAATAAGGCATAAAGAATAATACAATATAACTTCTTGATTATAGATAGAAATAAATTTATTTTAGTATTTATTGAGTTTTAATTCATTCATAATTTAATGTGGCAAGACTTTTTGAAAAATTCAATTTCTTTTGTCTTATACAACAAAATATTTCAATGTCTTCAAGTATATATAAGAATAGTTACGACCTTCATTTAGAGCCTACTACTCAAATTAATTTAATGGTGATCTATAAGGATATTTAATAATAATTAAATTAATAAATTATTTCATTCGGTCCATTTACTTATCGTGTTTATCTTTTACACTCACTATAAAAGAATATTTTATTCATCCTCTTTTAACTATTGATTATCCTTTTTCATGCCCACTGATCAGAAAAATAATAAAAATAATAAAAATAATGTGTTATTTATTATTTATTACGTTACCTTATTTATTACATGATTTTTAAGAATTGAACAATACTAAAAGAACTATAAAGGTTCTAATTGAAAATTATTGCAAACTTTATTTTTGTATAAAGTTATTTTGAAAATAATTTTTTTGAGTTAAAGTGTTTATTAATTTAAAATAGAGTTTTAATTTAAAGGTCATCTATTAGATAGCAAGAAGAGACCAATTAGAAGCACACAAGTGGAAATGATTCCAAAAAAAATAATAAGGGAAAAAATGGAAATATTTAACAAAAAAATATATCAATTGCCATGTGTGATAACTTAATTTACTTAACCAAAAAAATGAAATACCTAAATTACCCTTTTGAAGACTACCAAAAATTGAGATTCTCCCTTAGTTCTTAACTGATATTAATTCATTCATGATTTAATATAAGCATACCCGATATGGCCTAGTGATATATATCATTGCTTCCCTTTTTGTCTTAGGCCGACTAGTGATATTGGAATAATTCGAAGATCGTAGACAGTGAATAGAATAATACTACTACATAAGTGATCTGTATCACAGGATAAAAGGACATGCATACGTTATATTATGAAGTTTCTCTTAGAAAGACATGCGACGTGACCTTGACCTAGAATAATAGACTTTTAATTTGGCTTCAATTCGAAACTAGCTATTATATTGTAGGATTAATTACGTACGGGTGATAAATTAAAATATGGGTGTCAAACGGGCCGGGCCGGGTCAACCCGGAATCGGCCCTTCTATTTTAATCGAGTTGAGGGCCGGTTTTGGCGCTAGACGGACTGGGCTGGACCAAATAGTAAAAGAATTAAAACCCACCCTAACCCAGCCCACTTAACCCAACTCGATCAAACCCATCAAAACCCGGTTAAAAATTCGGTCAAACCCGGTCAAAAATATTAAAAAAAAAACTTTTTTTCAATATACATTACATATACTCACCTATATACATTATAAATACGTTAAATAATATATATACACTATATATATAGTATATACTACATTAGAATTTAAAAAATATATACACATATACACAATTAGTCAATTACTCATATATACGCACCATTCAATGTATATATACTACTACTTATAAAATATACTACAATATATATACATTACAATATAAATAGATATACTTATATACTAATTTATAAAACATATACACATATATACGTTAAATATACATTTCTATAAAAGATATCGACAGTCATCTCCTTGCGTTTGAACTTTCTGAAGCATTGCATCCGTGCTGCATACATAAATGGAGAATACTGTTGCATTTTGGTATATTCAGATCATCATCCAAAAAAATAGATCTCATCAATCATTTTCCGAAGCCAAAGCCGAAGTCATCTCTTATTCCTTGCCTCACTTATCCATGTGGGAGTGTGTTTCACAATATAAACACTTTAAAGCTTCTTTCTCCCACCAATATAGGAGAATTTAGTAAGCTTTCCTATTTTTGAATACACTTTCCATATTGGTGTAATCTCAATTTTTCTCTTCCACTTGGCTTTCTCCATTTTCCATTCACACTTCTCATTTACTGTGAACCCAACACCATCATTGTAGCACAAAAATGGAGAAGCCTTCTTCCAGACCGGAGAAAAAAGTTTATCAATCTTTCTATAAAAATTTCAATCTATACGTATAAATGAGTTTTGGTTGTTTTTATTAAGGGCATTTACCGATCTCATAAATGCCATAAAACCAACCAAATAAAGACTTGTTCAACTCATTATACCACAAATCGAAACTTCCATAGCTAAGATAAGTACTATTTCTCCATCGACCGACATTGACAAATTAGTCGAATAAAGCTATAGATTTCACTGTATCTTCTCGTACTTGACAGGTTGAGCTCAAGCAAGGAGCTAATACCATTGTCCAAGAAAGATGAAGTTACATATCTATCTTTAACCTTATCGGGTAAGACCTCTTTTCGATTTTGATTACTTTCATGAATGTTATTTTCGAAAGATGCTGATATGTTGACTCGAGTAACATCCTTACCTCTTGTGTTGTTATTCCTTTTTTGCTTCTTATCTTGCTCAATATATGTTTGTGCGCAGATGTTTACTAACCCATGAACAACTTGTGTGATGAAACGCACAATTGTTACCTCTTTCGTCGTTTTCTGTACACCTTTTTTTACTAATCTGCAATTCATTTGATATCTTGTTGCTTCTAGTCCGTAACTTGTTATGCTGGTGGTTTCAAATAATGTTTTTCCTCAGGAAAGCTTCTTTAATTAATGAATATGCTTTGGTTGTTTGAATCCTCATTCCTGACATTGTTACCTCCCCCTATTATTAATGAAACTTTTTAATTCGAAGGTTTGGAACCTGATTTCTGTCCATGTTTAGAATGGCTTTAACTTCTCTTGGGATTTCCTGCACTGTAGAGTGTGTTATTATATTTGTACCTACAAAAAAAAGAAAACTTGATTAGCAAAAAAAATATGCCAACTTGTTGGCTTCTCTGTATATGTGTTCGACCACTGCATCAATCTTCTTCATGGGAGTCTTAATCTTTGTGATTTCTACTGTAAATACTCAAGAGTGTTTCCCAATTTCCATCTAGTATCTCCTTTAGAGTCAGAGAGTCTGTCTCCATAATCTGTGGAAAATAGTGATGATTTAAACAGTACTCTAATCCCATTTTAGATGCCAATACTTCAGCAATTAAATTAGAACTTTCTCCAAATCTCCTTCCTTCCGCATGAATCAAATTTATGGAATCATCTTTAATACAAAAAGCTCCAGAGCTGGGACTTAGATTGCCTTTAGCTGCTTCATCATAATTACATTTAAAATAACCCACCCTTGGTACCTTCCAAACTATCACCTTGCAATTAATTTTAGAAGTATAATCCTCTAACAATTTCACCAAATCTGTCCATGGGGAAGGTATATTAGAAAACTTATCAGATTTAGTCAACATCCACCAAGGCTTATCATATTCCTCTGATTCCTCCTCACAGTTTACATGGTTGATAACATGATTATACACCTCTTCAGAGCAAAATTGTTGCAACATCTCTGAATTCCACCTCCCATTTGGAAAAAGTTGATTTAAATCCTAGAATTCCCCTTCTTAGGTTGCCACCAAAATCTTTTGATCAAACATATTTCTAGCTTCCAACATATACTTCCAAGTTAGTGAACCCCCTTCCATGCCACCAACTGAAGCCTCACTTTTTTACAATATTTATTCCATATGAAGTTAGACCACAAAGTATTTTGGGTTCTAAAGATCCACCATAATTTAGCAAATATTGCCTTAGACACGTCAAATAGTGATCTACCCCCCCCCCCCCCCCCCCCCCCCCCCCCGCCCCCTTCATCTTTAGGTCTACAAATATCATCTCATGCAACCCAGTGCTTATTTCTCCCTACCTCTTTAAAATTTCATAGAAATCTTGCAAAGATTCTACGCATGTCATAAATGACACATTTTTGGGGGTTAACGGCAAATAATAAATATATGGGGATACTGTTCAAAATACTATTGATTAGAGTTGCCTTACCTCCAAAGGATAGTAATCTTCCTTTCCAAGCTTGTAATTTATTATGGACCTTCTTCATCAAATTTGAAAAATGCATCTTTTCTTTTGCATGTCCAATGGGACATCCTAAATAAATCAAAGGGAATTTGCCTCTCGTAAAACCAATACATTCTTTCACTTCTCTAATATAAGTTTGCGTTATCTTATGGTAAATCAGAAATGCACTCTTCTCTTTATTAATCATTTGTCCTGATTGAGCCTCATATTTACCAAGAATATCCATGACTAGTGATGTGTGAGCCCATGCTAACACATTTAAAGCTTTTAACTCTAAATAATTGCAAATTCTTGAGCAACTTTAATCATTTTTTATTAGTTTACTTTGATTTTGCAATAAAAGTAGAGAAGAAGGAGAACCACCAATAAAGAAAGCAAAAAGCATGAAATCGAAAGCAAATAAAGAGCTAAGTGTGGATGACGACATCCATGACACGTTGTCAGCCTAGTGATAGGCTGTCAAGGATACCGTCAACCTTAAACAGAAGATGGGAGTTGCGGAAAGTTTTGTGACGACCTTCATGACACACCGTCAAGATGATGACAAAGCATCACCGCCGTCGTCAACCTTAGGCAGCAGAAGCTAAACTTGCAGAGAAGCTGACGACGTCTGTGACAGGCCGTCAAACTCCGGATAGGCCGTCACAGGCTCCGTCATCTATTCCGAGAATAATCTGAAACTTTAATTTTATTTCGTTATTTAGGGTTGACTATTTAAAGCCTTGTTTTAGGGTTTTCTATTAGGAATTGAAATATCCTACAAGATACAATAGACGATTTTTCTCTCTCTCTAAGACCAATATTTTGGAGTTTTGCATTGTAATTTAATTCAAAGTACACTTTTTATTTCCTTTATTATTGTAAGTTAATCCTTTCAGTTATGAATTCAAATTGTGTGCTTATTTCATGCATCATGAGTGGCTAAACACCTTTAACCTGGATTATGGGATCTAGGGTTAGGTCATGATAAGGTGTTAAATACTCAAGGTTTAATAGGTGTTAGAATTTCTTGGTAATTCTGAGATTATAATTTACGTCTGTTGGTTGCAAACAATAGGCGTACCTACTTTGGTTTGCTTGAGAAAGAAGTCATAAACAGTAGGAAGTGAATTATTAAGAGGGACTCGGAAAGGCTTCGTTTAATAATCAGAGTTGTAACAAGGTTGATTAACCTGAGGTAAAATCTGAACAGTGATTAGCGATTCCCTAAGTCTGAGAAGATTAGGAAATTAGACGCTTGAATAGGTCGGGAGACATTTGAGTATATTATCGATAAAGATAGCTCGTCATCCTAACTACCGTGAGAGTCTTGAGTTAATTTTAGCATTTGTCATGCACCGTAAACCCTGGTGAACATAATCCTAGTTATTTCATAAAATTTTGGTTACAAACATCAAATTCAAAGTGACAAACAATTATTTGCGAAACTTGAACCTCCATTTCAGGAAACAGTAAACTACCAGTGAATTAAATTGTAAATAACTTAAGTTCACACCTTATTCCCTGTGGGATTCGACCCCAACCTAGTTGGGTTTTATATTGACAACGATCCCTTACATCTATTCAGGAGTGTAATTTGAGCGTTATAAAAAATGGCGCCGTTGCCGGGGAATATAGTTGTAAACTGAAAGTTTGTGTGCGTTAATTTGTTGTTAGTTAAGTTTCCTTGATTTACGTTTATTTATTGTTTTTTCTATTGCAGGTTCCTTGTTGTTTATGCCAAAAACAAGAAGTTTCGGAGAACCGTTATTACCAATTAATTCGAAACCTCAGCTGATCGAGAGAATGGCTGAACAACAAGAGGCGGAAAGACTAGCCGATTTGGCTAGCGCTCAGGTGAACGTACAAAATTTAGGTCAACAAGTATGTCACCAGAACCCTGATCATGAAGACTTGGGTGATGAGGAATTTCTGAATCCTCAAAACCTAAGGTGAGCTGAGTAAATTGCTGCACCAGTACAACGAAATGTCAATAGAAACCGTCCATTCAGAGGAAGGTATGGTCAACAGCCTATTCAATACGAGGCTGATGAAGATGATGAAGGAATGGATGGAGCAGGTGCAACGGGTTCGATCATCCCTCCACCGTTGGCACCGAGTGCAAAATTCAGCATAACAAGTACCATGATCCAACTCCTGAATCTGAAGGGTTTGTTTGGAGGCTTGCCTGGTGATGATCCGAACATGCATTTGGTGAACTTTATCACTATTTGCAAATCTTTTGACAATCTGGGAGTGAGCCAGAATGCGATTCGGTTGAGGTTATTTCCATTGTCTCTATCTGGAGAGGCAACAATGTGGTTAAATGAGCTAGAGCTCGATTCTATAACCAACTAGAGACAGTTGAAAGAGGCGTTACTAGAATAGTTCATTCCACCCTCCAGGAGGGTACAGTTGAGGGACAAAATCAGAAACTTCAGGCAACTCCTTACTGAAGCATTGCACGAAACCTGGGAGAGATTTAAGAAGAAACTGGCTCAATGTCCGAACCATAATATTTTGAACTTGCACTTGATGGAGACTTTGTATAGTGCTTTCAACTCTATGACAAAGCCAATTATAGACAACGCTGCAGGTGGTTCGTTCATTGACCTCTTTTTTCTAGATGCTTCAGACATGCTGAATAGAATGACCAAGCAGAGTCGGGCTTGTCACACCAGAGATTCTGTGGTGGCTAGCCTAACTGTTTCTGGTGGTATGACTGCGGAACAATGCAGAAGAGATGAGGAGCGAGACCAGGACATGGCCCACTTAAAGACACGGATGGACTTGCTGACCAAGCACTTACTGTCAGGCAAGATCGAAATGGTTAAGGCTGTGGAATCTCAGGGTACTGTTGCTACGAATGCTGATGCGGAGGCAAACTATGTGAGTAATCAGGGGGTTTTCGAGGCAATAGCCAAGGAAACCAAGGTCGGAACTTTTATGATAAACCTGATTATAAAGATAGGGAGCATGGAAACTGGAGAAGCAATAATGACATGAGTGGTTTATATGTTCCTCCTAGAAGTCGGGATACTGCAACAACTAGCTCTGGTAATATTTCCATGGAAGACATGATGGAAAAGTTGTTGAAGGGAGTTGAGGCTACCAACTCAGGGGTAACTACTATGGAGAGTGAATTCTCTATCCTCAGTTAGTTGGTTAGCTCACACTCTGCTTCTATTAAGCAGTTGGAGTAGCAGATGAGCCAATTTTCTGCTACACTGAACCAGAGAAAAAAATGGTACTTTACCTAGTGATACGGTTTAGAATCTGTGGAATGATGGCTCATGTATGGCGATTACGACTCGGAGTGGTAAGGTGTTACTTGGCCCTTCTGTCTGCAAATCTGTAGAAGCTGAGGTAATTATTGATGAATCCGAAGAAAGTAGTCCATCGGAGTCTGAGAAGATGGATAGTTCTGTTGATATTTTGGAGAAATAAAAAGAGAAGGAATAGGAAGTGGTGTTAAAAACTATCCCTAGACCACCACCTCTTTTTCCTCAACGATTGAAGAAAAAGGTCGATGATGCAAAATTCGGCAAGTTCCTGGCAATGCTCAGGCAATTGATAATTAATGTGCCTTTGATTGAGGCACTTGAGAAAATGTCAGGCTATACGAAGTTCATGAAAGACCTTGTCACAAAGAAGAGAAAGGTCAGCAGTGAGCAGGTGGACAATCTCTACCACTGTGCAAAAAAAGGCTGACCCAGGAGCGTTCACTATTCCATGCAAAGTTGGGTCTCTGGATGTTGCAAAGGCATTATGTGATTTGGGGGCCAGCGTTAATCTGATGCCACTGGCTGTATTTTGGAAGCTCGATTTAGAAGCTCCAACACCCACTAACATGCGACTGGTAATGGCAGATAGGTCGATAAAATGACCTGTTGGAATCTTGCATGATGTGCTGGTGAAAGTAGCAGACTTTATTCTTCCTGCTGATTTTATGGTATTGGATTGTGATGTGGACTTCGAGGTGCCTATTATCTTAGGAAGGCCATTCTTAGCAATAGAAAGAGTAATAGTTGACATGGAGTTGAATGAGCTTAAGTTTAGGCTCGGTAAAAAAGAAGCAAAATTCAAAATGCATCAACCCATGTCACAATAAAAAGATATGAATGTCTTCTCAATCGTTAACGTCTTCTATGATGATGGAAAAGGGGTATCAACATGTTATCTTGGCGAAGTGTGAGTAGTCGAGATAGCCCAGTCGTGCCGCGACAGTAAATCATGCGCTAATGGGAGGAAACTCAAAGTGTTTTTGTATTTTTAAGCAAGTTTTTTTATTTTTACAATTAGGATTTAGTACAGGGAAGGTGGAAAAATGAGAAGGTCAGCTGAAAGGTCATGACGTCATCCATGACAAGCCGTCACAACTGTGACAAACTATCATAATTGTCTTCAGTTAGACCAGGCTTGGGGAATTCTTTGCTTAAGGGTGACGACATTCGTGATAGACTATCACACTCATGACAAGCCTTCATAGATCGTCGTCACCCTAAAGCCTTAAAAGCTGAAATCTGGGCCTAAATTGAATCAGATCTGACCCGGCCCAATTGCGAAACATTTTCAAATTTTCGTTGGTTTTTAATTCTTTTTCTTTAGTTTATTTCTTTCCTTAGTTAGAGTATTTCCTACACTTTGGAAAACACTCCAACAAAACAAGTTTCTTTTGTCTGTGGTTTGCACTTCAAAATCAAGAAAATCTTTCTCTTTCATACTTCCTCTTGTGCGAGACTTTAGTTTTAGAGCTCCATCAGCTATACTCTACTCTAACTCTTCTTTTCTTGTGGTGAATGATGAATGAATGATAACCTAAGTCCCCAAGATGCTTGAACCAAGTTCAACTTGGAAAGGAACTAAAATCGCACCTAGAGTTTGCTGTGCAAGCCCAAGGTTTGAAAAGATAGCTCACAATGCGAATTCAAGTGAATCTTGAGCAATAATGGGGACCAAAAACTTAGTTAAAATAAAAAATGGGTTCTGATAAGAGTTGACGACATCCATGATAGGCTATCACAATCGTGATGGCTTATCAGAAATGTCGTCAAACGCTGACAAGAATGAAGTTGTTTCTGTGTAGTTATATAATTGCTTCTCTTAATCATCCTTCAATATACCTTTAGAAATAGTTATATGAAACATGTATACATATATAATTATTTGAAAAGTATATATGTATAAGAGTATATAATAAGCATATGATAATATAGACATATATATATATATATATATTAATTAAATTGCGAAACCTTGAATTTATTCCTTTTTAATTAAGATTAATGGATGATTATTTAGACATTGACATTGTTATGATATGGTATAAATTTTATTATTTCCGGTGATTATGGTTACTATGAGTTTCGGTTCGAGTCCGGCAAATGATTATTATGGTTACTATGAGTTCCGGTTCAAGTCCGGCAAATGATTATTATGGTTAATATGAGCTCCGATTCGAGTCTGGCAAATGATTATTTTGGTTATTATGAGTTCTGTTTCGAGTCCGACAAATGATTATTATGGTTATTATGAGTTCTGGTTCGAGTCCGACAAATGATTATTATGGTTACTATGAGATCCGGTTTAAGTCCGGTACACATCTAAAAAACTATTATGATTGGTGGGGATCATCGCAGTTATAGACTATTTATGTATATTTTCATTACTTGTGTGTCCCATCGGCTTATGGGGGTACAGATGGGTTAATTGTCTTCTTCAGTGTGCCTAGCGGGCTTATGGGGGCCCAGTTAGGTTATGTTTGATTTATCTATTATTACTGCATTATTATTTTTCGGTATCACATAAGTTTATTCCTTTACAGCCGTTGCGTAGCTTGATAGTTGTTTACCTTTCCATCCCTATCTACTAATGACTCAGATTACGCCCTCGTATTATAGTTATACTTTTTTTGTATTGAGCTCAGTCGACCGATGATGCCTACTGAGTACCCGTGGTTTTTGGTACATATACTACACTTCTGCATCTTTTTTCTGATGCAGATTCGGGCACTAGCAGTCGACGTTGGCGTGGTTCCTACCTTCCATCACTGATTCAGAGCAGGGTGAGCTTGCTGTCGTCCGAGGATGATCCTATTCTATCTATTCCAGTTAGTTTTTTGTACTCGAGACTGCTTGTGTATATTGTGTACATTTTATATTTTTTGTCTAGTACTCTAGGTACCGTTTTAGTAGTGGCTCTAGTACTGACCTTATCAGGTCTTGGGAGGGATTCAGGTATATATATATATATATATGCTCCTTTCTTATTTTTTTACTTATTATTATTATTATACATAATTCTTTATTTGGTCTCTGCATGTTAGCCCGTTACTTATCATTCTTGACTATGGCTCGGCTTGCCTACTGATGGGTTGAAGTAGGCGCCATCATGAATTGAGAAATCGCATGCTGACTCTGATGAAGAGGACCAAGAAGGGTCCGAAGAATCTGAGTCTGAGGAAACAGATTCAGCATGAGTCTGAATCTGAATCGGAGTCTGAACAGCATGAGTCTGAACATGCTGACTCTGATGAAGTGGATCAAGAAGGGTCCGAAGAATCTGAGTCTGATGAAGAGGATCAAGAAGGATCAAACGCTACATGAAAAATACTGTAAATTGTTGTTTTTTTCATATCAACACAATAAAAAAATGTACCTTAAAATATTGGTTAAAGTTTATATGGTTTAACTCTCGCAAAGAAAATTATGACAAGTATTTTGAAAATGAGGGGTATCTATTTGACCATAAACTTTGCACATTTGATAGATTTATGACTTTTACTCACAAAATTTTATTTTTTTTCAAATAAAACGCATGTCCAAAGTCTAAACACAACTTCAAATTTTCGAATTTCAATTTCAAAGTGGATGATCAAATCAAGCTTTATATGTTGTGATTGATTGAGAATTGAGATAACTACAAATTAAGTGGCTTCAAAAGTCCTATGAAACTATGAAAGTGGACTTGTGCTTGATTTGAGACAATGCTCATAATCCTTAACACTAATTAAACCCATCCTTTAATTTTGGCAACCTAAAATTTAATGATTATATCATACATTAACGATTTTCTAATATAGACTCAATTAATTAATGGTTGAAACATCGGGACCAACTACGATTTAGTCCCTCCACCATAAATTATATGCATGTAATAAGAAAGTCAGATGCATATAGACCGTGTACAATAGACTTTTGTGATGAGATTCTTTTCTTTTCCAAAACATGCACATAACGAGAGCTACACCATATTTTTTTTTTTTTTTTTTGAAGACGCATTTTTCAAATTTGAAAAATTGATTTTGATCAGTCTAAACTACGTTTCAAGAACAAAACATTTTTCAATCTCAAAATTTTAATTTTTTAAAAAAATTAAAAGCATGTCCAAACATAACCTTGCATTTTCAAATACATTGTTTTACTTAATTTCTGATACTACTCTTTTTCAAGTACCACATGTCAATAGTATTATTTTTTTTTTCAAATTTAACTTTAATTTTATAAATACATTTTTAAAGAAAAATATCTAACTTTTAATACTACGTCCTCGATAAATGTGGCAAAAATAGAATTTCGAGAGTCAAACATTTTAATTTTGTTGAAACCTTTAAGTAATTTTAAATAAAATTTATATACTTGAAAACTATGTCAAATAAAATTTTAAATAATATCATGATATGTTAAGAGTTTTTGATATCAACACCAATAATTCAACGAGATAAGTATAAAGATAATAGAGCGACGGCGTGGGACTCGACTTACTGCTTTTTACCGTGTACAGGTTGATTTACATAGTTTACATGTTGTTCTACTATGTTTACATCTACCAATTTTATTTAAAGTGAATAGCATCACACATGTTAATAAAATTTTTTTGGCCGAAGATAAAAATACTCACTTAAATACTCATTATCCTATAATCACTGGACGAAAAAAATTATTATCCTATGACCATTATTAATAAACTAGTGAAGTTTTCGTGCTTCGTGTGGTCATTAAATTATTTATGCTTCATATAGTCATTAAAGGCTTCGTTAAATTTATGACATAGTTTTTTAATAGTTAATTAAATGTAAAAGTTAAAAACATTTAAAGTCTTTTTTTGACATGAAAACATTAAGATACATTTATAAGGGCTAGTTGCTATCAAATACAAGTCTTATTTTAGACATGGTAGACATCAATATATTATAGATTTCATAAAACTCATGTAGTTTATGTGTGTCAATTTGGTTAACAACAATCCTAAAAAGTTGTCCGCTAATGTTGTGGGGGGCTTATGCTCTCGTGTTACACTGATTTGATAACTTGAGAAATATTTTTTATATATGTTACTAATACGACCTCTAATTATTAATTATGTTTAAATCATTGTCTTTTATAATTATGATGTCCGAGCCAACTTGTAATAAATTTAAATTATATATTTAGATAATTTGAATAATAACAACAGTCAAAATTTCAAAATACTTTTAGACATAATAAACATCAACATATTATAACAGATTCTTTTTAGTGAACGTATCTCAAACTTACTCCTATTATTTTTTTTTGTTAGAAACAAAGAATCAAATTTGATTTTCTCTCCTATTTACTACGGTGACAAAGAATTAAATTAGAATCCTAAAAATTATACAGTTCACATGTGTTGACCCAGTTAACAACAACTAAAGATATCAAGACACATTAATGTTATAGTTTTGGACCCCTATATTATGCAGATTTGATAATCTGTGAATCATTACTCATATTTACTATGAATATGACCTTTAATTAAGTAATTTTATTAAATATTCTATTTAAATAAATTTAAATTAAATAATTTAAATATAATTTCAAAATATTTCAATATCGACAATCAAAATTCAAAATACTTTAAACATGATAGACATCGACATATTATAAAAATCATATAGTTCATATATTTTGATCCTAGTTAACAGCAACTCATGAGAGTCATGCATTAATGTTGTCGTCTTACGTCCTTATGTTACGTCGATTTTATAATTTATAAATTATATTTTATATTTTTTATTAATATGATCTCTAATTAAGTAATATTATATTGAAATAAAATTTAAATTATATATTAATTAAATTGTAAATACAATTTAATATATTTCACTAGCGACAGTCAAAAATCAAATCATTGTATACATAATAGATATTGACACATTATACAAATCATGAAAATCACAAAGTTCACATGTGTAGACCCTAGTTAACAACAACTAAAGATATCAAGACATATTGTTGTTGTACTCTTGTACCTCTACGTTACAATAATTTGATAACTTGTGAATATCACTTATATTCATTATTCATATGACCACTAATTAAATAGTTTTAATTATTATATTTCAATAAATTTAAACTATATTTAAATAATTTATAAGTCTAATTTGAAAATATTTTATTAGTGATAATCAAAATTCAAAATATTTTAGACATGGTAAATATTGACACATTATAAAAATAATTTTTTTCATATTTGTTAAACCTAGTTAATGTTTTAGAAAAACACTTTTGTGATAAACTTTAGAATTGAATGACTTTTATATAACAAATAAATAAATAAATAAATAAATAAATTTATGTGATAAGTTCAAAATTTAGTTAATCATTGACGACCTTTACTCAAAACTATTTTAAAGAATTATGATCAATATATAATAAAATTAGTTATAAAACTTGATTAAAAAAAACCTCAAGAGAAATAGAGGGAAAACACACAAAAAAGGGGATGGTGAGAATGAGTAGAAGATGAAGTTTAGCGGGTCTCCTATTTTAAAGTTAAATAAATACTCTCCTTCTTCCACATTTAATGATTCCTTTAATGACAGTCATAATTTACCCAACATAAATTTTAGTTGCATTTACGTTTTCAAATCTAGAAGATACTAAAAAGTTTGTATTGTCTTTATACATTTGTGGTCATTTTTGGGCCAAAAATTGTGGCCATTTAGCAGCTTCCATTGTTTTAATGTCTTTTGGGTAGTTAAACACATTAATTGATGTGCCTTAACTTACAATCATTACAATATTAATTCAAGAAAGAAGTTACCCTAGAGATAGGAGAAAGAAGAACCGAGTGCTCATTAAATTTATTTTTTTGTGACATTTAAATTTTTTTAAATTTTCTTTCATAAGATAAAATAAACGTATATCTTTAATAAGTGAAAATAAATCTTGAATATTCAAATTCCTTCAGCAATAACATAAATCCAATGAATACAACAATCTGTCCTGAGGTCTGTTAAGATAAGTGATCTCAAGATCCTCAAGAAGGAACAATCCATCAGATCCAACTTTTATGGAATAAAAAATTATCCGCAAAAATATATAACATGGTAAACCAACATTGACAACTGCAACATCAATTCCGTGCTTTGCCTTCAACCAATCATCCAGGTTGGTAGGGGTTATCACTTTCGCGTCTAGTAATTCCTTACCCCTTATTTCACATGCTTTCATCATGTTCTTCCACACATGTTAATTTTTGTGACATCTCAATTACCTAATTTCATGGTTTGCAAGACAAGAAAACTTTGATTCATTTTATGAAAGCTAAGTGAATTGTGTGACCACTTATATAAAAGCTTAAGTTGTTAGAGAAGGCATACTTTCATTTATTTAATTTCGTTTTCACATACATAATTCAAGATGTTACTTGAGTAGATCATTTCACATGTTTGTCAGCATTTTGCAAATTACGCAAAAAGTGTTCTTCTGGTGCATTTTTCACTTAAAAAAAAACATGCAAAAGTCAAAACAACACAGAAAGAGAAACATACCTGCACCATGTTAGGCTTGGCACGAGAATTGCAGGTGCTTCAGCAAATATTGAGTTTAATCTGCCTTGTACTGAACCATTTCGTTTCATAGAGTACTCTGACGTACTGGATCCCTTTTTGTTTCGATAATGACGCTGGCTACGACTAAGATGATCAGTAACATTGATAAATATGAAAATTGCATACAAAAATAAGGGAGAACTCGAGTAGTTACTTTGGAAGAATTGATCCTTCTCTTACATAAAGCCAATTATTTGTGTACTCGTCAAACTCTGCCACCATTGCTACTACAAAAGCAACACCTCTTTGGAAGGACCTCTCTTGAATTTAGACAGTTTTAACAAATGATAAATCTCACAATCACACTAAAAATTGAGAATTGAGAAATGAATGAGGCAGAGGGATGAATTACCTGATAGACAATAACAACTCTATATTATCCAATGAAAAAGCTGGAGAAAACAACCATTATGACACTTCCAATGCCAACAACAGGCCATAGAAGGATTGTCAATCTAGTAATGGGAATGCAAGCAGTTTCAAAATGGCCCTTCACGGCTTATCAGATCATGTATGAGTCCCATCCTTTGAACAACATAAATGGACTCTTTATTATGGCTATAGCAGTGGAAAGAGGAATTTCCATAATCTATCCCAATAAACCAACCATGATACATCCTGGTACATGGATGAATCTGCAACACAACATTTAGCATTTTTTATTCCTTGGTTATCAAGAAGAGAATTGAACAGATGCTCATAGTCAGTTAAGAAAAGTTTATATCCAAATCAAAACACTCTATTCTTATCATTGTCTAAACTTAGCATTACCATTTTCCATCTTCTTTTCTTTCTTTATTTTTTATATTTGTCCTCGAAATAACTGTAAAATTGTTATGTTCGAAGAAGTTACTAATGCTGCATTGAGGTAGACTATCTAAATCAAGAGGTGCGGTCCTTCTCTGAACTCTATTAACGCAGAAATCTTTGTTTCTGAGCTTCCCTTTCCTTTTCTTACTTCGTACTGTATGCTTTCAGAGGCAAAAAGCTAAGGGGAGGTACCATATGTGATTCGTGAATCTCTGATCAGGACCGTATCCAAGCTCCATGGCTAGCCTGCATTCTTTAGACTTTTCAAAATTAGCTAACTGAAATATGACACACCTTTTAGATTTCTTATTGTTGTTGTGTAATTGAAACAAATGTAGAAAAAACTTCTAGGTCAAAATTATAAACGACTTGGCTTAATCAACTGATGTCGATATTAATAATTCTACTGCCATACAAATAAGTTTCCACTACGAAAATCAATACTTCAAAAATCATAGGAATTCAAACTTAAGGCTACACTAAAAAGAAAAATAATATAATAAAAGCATATTTAGGTAAAATTTAGAACAATTGGCTTGACGCTGGCTTTTCCAAAAAAAAAAAGTTACGGTAGCTTGTATTTCTCAACTCCAATGTGGAACATAAAAAATCTGAAAGGTAGCCAAAATAGTTTAGGTACCTTACTTGTAAGAATTTTGTGTTCCTCTTAATACCATTGTCTACCATCAAATTTCCATAAAATAGACATTGAATCTGCAAATCAATAAACAAAAGAGTTAAAAGTTCACTTTTTACTATACCTTTCAATCAATTCAGCCAAAAATGATGGAGAATGAAGGAGAAGAATAAAAATCTCCTTAACAATACCATAAGAACAAAAAGGATCTGCAAATCAGTAAATAAAAGAGTCAAAAGTTCACTTTTTACTATACCTTTCAGTCAATTCAGCCAAAAATGATGGAGAATGAAGGAGAAGAACAAAAAATTCCCGCACAATGTCATAAGAACAAAAAAATCTGCAAAATCGGTAAATAGAAAAGCCAAAAATTCACTCTTTACTATACCTTTCAGTCAATTCAGCAAAAAACAATGGAGAATGAAGGAGAAAGAACAAAAATTCTCTAAACAATATCATAAGAACAAAAAAACACAGGATTGTGGAATTATAATTTTGTTGTACAATTTTTGAGAAGTGAAAAAAAGATGAAGATATAAGAGGTTTCTAACGGCACTAATGCGCGATTTGGATTAGTCGAGGCTCCAATGTTGATACCGAACACCGGGTGAGAAACGAAAAAAAATAACAATCTACTGTTATCATTATTTTTTTTGACAATCTGGCATTTGAGCCAATTTGCGTGCACCCCGATTACATGGCATCTCCCATCAACAACAGCTATCATATAACTTTACTGGCAATATAATATATATCACAATAAAACCAAAAATAATATAAATGAAAAGCAAACTACAAAAAATGAACAAGATACTTTATATGAAAAAAGCTAGCCCTCTAGCGGGAGACTTCATTAGATAGATCTTTTAAGTCTACTTTTTAATTAAATAGACCATAAGTTTTTTATTTAGGGAGATGACCCATTTTATGAATAATTAAATTTTTTTACAAGTTTTAATAATTACAAACTAGTACACAAAGGTACAAGCCAACAACTGAATTGAAAGAGGGGGGGGGGGGGGAATCTCCCACTAAAAAAACTTTCACGAGAATTCATGACCATATGCGAAGCCAATGCATCACTCCTAACAAACATATTATTTATCTAACCGACAAATTATAAACTTGTGTGCGATTATATGAAAGAAAATATGAGGTACATTCATTTTTTTTAAAAGGAAGCAACAACATAATATATTAAGAGAATATTGGACTTATAAACAAGAATACCAAGAGTTCATGACTACATCCAATGATGGTACATCTCTCACAATAGATAGATTACAAATCTATCCAACAGAGCATCGACTTGTGAAGAATTATATGAAAGGAAATATGAAGTACATTCACTTTTACCAAAAGTAAAGCAATTATATGATATATTAAAGAGTATCTTGGACTTATTAGTAAGAAAATTAAGAATTCATAACCATATGTGAAGTCGACATATAGCCCACGATTTCGGGGGTGTACTCGGGGTCCAGGCATAAAATAGGTTGAAAATCGACCTAGTGCTTCAAAGGAAGAAGGGGAGCTGGTGAGTGCGGGCCATTAGGGCAGGCGAGTCCATTTGAATGGTCAAACAAGCGAAACAACACAAATGGACTATTTTTGGGCCAAATCGGTGTGTTATAACTCACGGTTCTGGGGTGTTCTCGGGGTCCGAGTGTGAAATGGATTGAAACTCGACCTGGTGCTCCTAGGGAGGCTGGGGAGCGGAGGAGAGTGGGTCATTGGGTGGCGGGGCAATTTTTTATGTCAAACAGGTAAAACGGCGCGAACAAGTCATTTTTGGGCTAAACCGATGTGTTATAACTCACGATTCCGGGGGTGTGCCTAGGGTCCAAGCGTGAAATGGGTCAAAAATCAACCTGGTTCTCTCAGGGAGGCTAGGTGGCGAGGGAGTGTGGGATATTGGGGTGGGAGAGGCCATTTGGGTGGTCAAATGAGCGAAATGATGTGAACAGACCATTTTTAGGACAAATCGGTGTGCTATAGCTCACTATTCCAGATTTTTGCTTGGGGTACGGGCATGACATGGGCCGAAAATCAACATAGTGCTCCCATAAAGGCTAGGAAGCGGAGGAGTGTGGTCCATTGGGGTGGGCGAGGCCTATTGGGTGGTCAAACAAGCAAAACAGCACGAACGGGGTATTTCGAGATAAATCAGTGTGCCATAGCCCACGATTTCGGGGATGTGCCTAGAGTTTGATCATGAAATAGGTTGAAACTTGATGCGATGTTCTCAGGGAGGCTGGGGGCGAGAGATTCTGGGTAATTTGGGTGGGCGGAATCGGTTGTTTTGTCAAACAGGCAAAACGGTGCGAATGGATCATTTTCAGGCCAAATTAGTGTACTATAGCCCATAGTTCTGGCTGCGTACCCGGGGTTCGAGCGTGAAATGGGCCAAAAATTAACCTGGTGCTCCTAGGGATACTGGGAAGCTGGAGAGTACGGGTCACTGGGTTAGGCGGGTTCGTTTGGGTGGTTAAACCAGCGAAACAGCGCGAACAAACTATTTTGGGGCAAAATCAGTGTGTTGTAGCCCATGATTCCTAGGGTGTGCCCTGTGTTCGGGCGTGATAGGGGAAATTTTTTTACCTAGTGCTCCTAGGAAGGTTAGGCAGAATGTGGGCTATTGGGTAGGGTGATGTCATTTGGGTGGTCAAACGGGCAAAACGGCGCGAGCGGGCTATTTTTAGGTCATATCGATGTGCTATAGGCAGTGATTCTGGAGGGGTGTTCGGGATACGAATGTGAAATAGGCCAAAAATCGATTGTTCTCCCAGAGAGGCTGGAGAGTGGAGGAGTGTGGGCCATTGGGATGGACGGGCCTGTTTGGGTGGTCAAATGGGCGAAACAACATGAGCATGCCATTTTTCTATCTAAATCGGTGTGCTATAGCTCACAGTTTTGGAGCTGTGCGTGGTGTCCCAACGTATAACAAGCCAAAAATCAACCTAGTGCTCACAAGGAGGCTGAGGAACGGGGAAGTATAGGCCATTGGGGTAGAAGGGGTCGTTTGAGTGGTCAAATGGGAAAAACGATGTGAACAAGCCATTTTTGAGCTAAATTGGATTGCTATAGCCAACGGTTCCAGGGGTGTGCCTAGGAATCGAGAGTAAAATAGGCCGAAAATCGACCTGGTGCTCCAAGGGAGGCTGAGAGCGAAGGAGTGTGGGCCATTGGGGTGGGCGGGGCTGCTTAGGTGGTTAAAAGGGTAAAACAGTGTGAATGGGCCATTTTCAGCCCGAATTGGTGTATTGTGCCTACGGTTCGGGGGTGTGCCTGGGATCCGAAAATAAAATAGGCCAAAAATTGACCTAGTACTCCCAGGGAGGTTGGGAAATGGGGTATAATAGGTCATTGGGGTAGGCGGTTCCGTTTGGGTGGTCAAAAAGGCAAAACGATGAGAACGAGCCATTTTTGGGCCAAATTGATGTGTTATAGTCCACGGTTCCAGGGGTGTGCCCGACATCCAAGCATGAAAATAAGCTAAAAATTGACCTGGTGCTCCCTGAGAGGCTGAGAAGCAGGAGAGTGTGAGTCATTAGGGTGGGTAGGGCCATTTTAGTGGTCAAACATGCAAAACGGCATGAACGGGCCATTTTCAGGCCAAATCGTTGTGCTATTGCCCACGGTTTCGGGGTGTGCCCTGGGTTCAGGAGTGAAATAGGTCAAAAATCAACCTAGTACTCTCAGGAAGGGGGAGAAGCAGGGGAGTGTGAGCTATTTGGGTGGGCGGGGCCATTTGAGTGGTTAAATGGTCAAAATAATGCAAAACGAGCAATTTTTGGGCCTAATCGGTGTGCTATAGCCCACGGTTCCGGGGGTGTGCCCGAGGTTCTGGGTATGAAATGGGCCGAAAATTGACCTGGTGCTCCGGAAGGATAGAGAGCGGGAGAGTGTGGTCCATTGGGGTGGGAGGGTCCATTTTGTTGTTCAAACGTGCAAAACGACACTAATGGACCATTTTCAGGTCAACTCGATGCCATAGCCCACAATTATGGGCATGTTCCCGGGGTCCGAGCATGAAATAGACCAAAAATTGACCTGGTGCTACTAGGGAAGCTAGAGAGCGATGGAGAGTGGGTGGGGCTTTTTGGGTGGTCAAACAGGCAAAACGGCACGAACGGGCAGTTTTCAGGACAAATCAGTGTACTATAGCCTATAATTTCGGGGTGTGCCTTCGTCCGATCGTGAAATGGGCCAAAAATTGACTTGGTGCTCCCAAGAAGGCTGAAGAGTGGAGGTTGTGAGCTATTGGTGTGGATGAGCCATTTGGTTAGTCAAACAGGCGAAACAATGTGAACAGGCTATTTTTGAGATAAATGGTATATTATAGCCCGCGGTTTTGGGGTGGTGGTGCCCGTGGGTCCTAGCGTGAAATGGGCCAAAAATTGACCTGGTTCTCTCAGGGAGACTGGAACTGGGGAATATGGGACATTGGGATAGGCGGGGTCGCTTGGGTTGTCAAACAGGCGAAACAACAAACAGGCCATTTTTGAGCCAATTCGAAGTGTTATAGCCCTCGATTTCGAGGGCGTGCCCAGGGCCCGACCGCAAAATGGGCTAAAAATTAATCTTGTTCTCCTAGGGAGGCTGGGGTGGGGAATTGTGGTCCATTAGCATAGGTGGGGCAATTTGGGTGGTCAAACGGGAGAAATGGTGCAAATGGGCATTTTTCGTGCCAAATCAGTATGCTATAGCCCACGGTTTCGGGGGTGTGCCCTGGGTTTGGGAGTGTAATGGTTCAAAAATTGACCTAGTGCTCCGAGGAAGGCTGGGAGCAGGGGAATGTCGGCCATTGGGGTAGGCGGGGCCATTAAGGTGGTCAAACAAGCAAAAAGTTGCGAACGAGCCATTTTTGGGATAAATTGGTGAGCTATAGCCTACAATTTCAGGGGTGTGCCTGGGGTTTGGGAGTGAAATATGTTGAAAATTAACCTGGTGCTCCCAGGGAGGCTGGGGAGTGGGAAAATATGGGCTATTGGAGTGCGAAGGGCCATTTGGGTGGTCAAACGGGTTAAACTGTGCGAACGGGCCATTTTCTAGCCAAATTAGTGTGCCATAGTGTAACGCTCCGAAAACGGGTCCTGGAGCGTCACGCGGTGCTTGAGGCTACGAGTAGCCCCAAGCTAACCCTTTGATCCATTTTCATTCAGTTCAACACAAATCAACGGGGTTTCCATAAATAGCCCTCAAATATCAATAGAGTAATCATCATCCAAGAATAAAAGAATTTCAGAAAGATAACAAAATACGACTTATTAGTCAACTCCCAACATCTATACTAGTCTGACAAGCCTCTAAGAAAATCAATAAAACCAGCGAACCATTGAGACATGCCCCAACTGACTCATACTCAGTTATCAAATGTAAATAATTCTGTGAAACCAGCATCAGACATCACGTCCTTGGAACATGAGGACTCACCATAACAGAGGATGTAGAACAACGTGCCCGAAGAATCACTGTCGAACCTGGAACTGAGCACCTGAACCTACATTCCGAGAAAATGCAGCCCACATCCAAAGATGTGGGTCAATACGATGGAAGGGAACCGAGTATATGGGGGTGTATGCAGTTGTATAAACATCATCATCACAAATATTTATAAGAAATATGCAGGATGTATGAAAGACTCACATAACCCGAAGAAAATCATCATAATCATGAGAGGATAAAATAAGTATAATAATAACACATGTGATTCATCATATAATTTGTCAATCACTTTCAGTTCATCAAGAATATCAATTCTCATAGTGTAAATATCATTTAAATCTTTCGAAAGAATAACTTTCACATTTCCACTTTCAAATCACTTCACCGTTCACCATAGACACAAGGAAACACACACACACTGGGAGATCCTATAACCGACATAAACCATGTGAGCTACATGGAGTTCAACGTACAACCCACGTTGGGGAGAGCCATCCTATCCTTGCCATCGGAGTAGGACTATCGATATCAAATCCACACAAACTAGTGATTACTATATAATCAGCCTCAGGCTCACTCCGATGGGGGCATGTAGTGCTAGGAAAGTAAGGTCGCTTTATACCTCCCACTCGGTGCTACAGATTTCTCTCGGACTTAGCTCAGATCATTTCAAAGACAATCCAGAACAAAACAATTTCAGTAATATATAAATATACATCGGGAGCCATCATGCTTTCCATCTATCAAAATCAACCACGTTGTGGATTTCTTTCACACTCGAGTTCAAAACAACTCCATTAAGACCAAAAGGTCAAATCATTCAAAATATCTCAAATATTCAACATCAACGTGCTTATAACACACACTTTCTCAAGAAAACACAATTTCCAATGGGAATTCACGACCCAAATATCAAAATCATGATAAATATCGTTCAAGATTCATGCTTTATATCACTACATATGTAAATTCGTCTTTCAAAATCATAAACATCAAGATTTCATATAATCATCATAAGATATGGGTTCATGCTTTAAATTCATAAAAAATCAAATAAAAATCATGCCTTTGTAAAGAAAATTACTTTTGGGCACAAGAACGAAAGAGAGTTCTTGTTGAAAAAAACCCCACATACCTTGAATGATGAACTTTAGATCGATACTCGTTTTTGAGATGTTAATCATGACTTTGAATGATGGTTCTTGGAGTTCTTGAACTAGGAACTTGGAATCTTGAATAAATTTGCAGAATTAATGGTGAACTTTGGAGGTTCTTGAAGTTCTTGAACTAGGAACTTGGAATCTTGAATAAATTTGCAGAATTAATGGTGAACATTGGAGGTTCTTGAAATTGGATGTGGGAGCTTAGGGTTTTCTTTTTGAGGAAATTTGATGAAATATAACATATACTGCTTCTAATAGGCTTTTATATAGGGTTTGGATGGATTTTGGGTGAGGGAGAATGACCAAAACGCCCCTAAAAAATTAAATAATTTTCGAATCTGTCCTTTGGTGGACTGTTTTGATAGTTTGAAGTAGATCAACCATAACGTTTTACTCCGATATCCAAATTGGATGAAACTAATTTCATTAGAAAGAGAACTCTTATATCTTTCCGTTGATATATAGTATCTCACCCAGATCATTGTGTACGAGGTGTTATGATCATTTGAAATTGACCCAAAAATTTCGTTTTGATAGGCTAGAGTAGATCAATCATAACTTCTTGCTACGGTAGGAAAATTGGATGAAACCAATTTCATCGGAAAGAGGACTCGCAGAGATTTCCGTTGATATATAGTAGATTACCCAGATCATTATGTACAAGGAGTTATGATCGTTTAAAGTTGGAGCAAAGATACACCAGGCCTCAGTACTTTTTTTGCTGCACGTTTTACTGTTCATTACTATTCACGATTCGATCGGAATACTCATAACTCGTCGCTCGGGTGTTCGTTTTGGATGATCCACATATCATTGGAAAGATTATTCGATACTCTACGCAATGGTGGGTCATAATCTAAGACATTCTGCACGAAAAATTTATAGTTCATTCTAGAAGATGGAACCCAACACGTTTACGCACAAAATTTGAACGAAAAATTTTCCGGGGTATTACACATAGCCATAGTTTAGGAGGTGTTCTCGGATTCGGGCATGAAATGGGCCAAAAATTGACTTATTACTCCTAGAAAAACTGGGGAGCGGGCGAGTGTGGGCCATTAGGGTGGGCGGGGCAATTTGAATGGTTAAATGGGTGAAACGATGCTAAAAAACTATTTTCAAGCAAAATCGATGTGCTATAGCCCACGGTTCCGAGGCTGTGCCCTGGGTGTGGGCGTAAAATGGGCAGAAAATTAACCTGGTGCTCCCAGGAAGGCTAGGGAGTGGGGGAGTGTGGGCTACTGGGGTGGGCGGAGCTGTTTGGATAGTTAAACAGGTTATTTTCAGGCCATATTGATATGTTTTAGAAAATATTTTTAGGGGTGTACCCGGTGTTCGGGCGTGAAATGGGCCAAAATTAACTTGGTGCTCCCAGAGAGGCTCGGATACAGGGAAATGTAGGCCATTGGAGTGGGCAGGGCCATTTAGGTGGTCAAAGGGGCGGAACAACGCGAATATTCTATTTCAGGCCAAACCGGTGTGCTATAGCCCATGGTCCCAAGGGTGTAACCGAGGTTCGGGCATGAAATTTGTCGAAAATCAACCTGGTGCTCCCAGCAAGGCTGGGGATTGGGGGCCATTAGGGTGGGCGAGGCCGTTTGGGTGGTCAAAAAGTCTAAACTATGCGAACAGACTATTTTCAGGCCAAATTGATGTGATATAGCCCACGTTTTCGGAGGTGTACCTGGGGTTTGAGAGTGAAGTAGACCGAAAATTGATCTGGTGATCCTAGGGAGACTGAGGGGTGGGAAAGTATTGTCCATTGGGGTGGGCGGGGCCATTTGGGTGATAAAACGAGTGAAATAACGTGTACGAGCCATTTGCTTGAGCCAAATTGATGTGCTATGTCCCATGGTTCTGGGAGTGTGCCCAGGGTCTGGGCGTAAAATAGTTGAAAATCAACCTAGTGTTCCAAGGGAGGCTAGGAGTAGAGGAGTGTGGGCCATTGGGGCTGGTGTGGCCGTTTGGGTGGTCAAACAAGCAAAACGACATGAACAGGCTATTTTAGGCCAATTCAGTGTGCTATTGCCCACGGTTCTGGGGGTGTGCCTTGGGTCCGCACATGAAATAGGCCAAAAATTGACCTGATGCTCTTAGAGAGGCGAGAGAGCGGGAGGGTGTGGGCCATTAGGGTGGGCTGGGCCATTTTAAAGGTCAAATGGGTGACACGGCGCGAATGGGCCATTTTTAGACCAAATCGGTGTGTTATGCCTACTCTTTTGGGGTGTGCTCAGGATCCAAGCGTGAAATGGGCCAAAAAGTGACCTGGTGCTCCCAGGGAAGCTGGGGAGCAAGGGAGTGTGATCCATTGGCGTGGGCAGCACCGTTTGAAACATCAGACGAGTGAAACAACGCAAACGAGCTATTTTTGTGCTAAATTGGTATGTTATAGCCCACAATTTCGAGGGTATGCTTGGGGTCCAGGCGTGAAATAGGTTGAAAAATAATGTGGTGTTCCCAAAGAGGCTGAAGAGTAGGAGTATGTGGGCAATTGGGGCAGGTTAGGTTGTTTGGGTGGTCAATCTAGCAAAACGGCATGGACGAGCCATTTTTAGGCCAAATTGGTGTGCTATTGTCCACGATTCTGGGGGTGTGCGTTGGGTCTAGAATGAAATAGGCTGAAAATCAACTTGGTGCTCTCAGGGAGTGGGGAAATATTGTCCATTTGGGTGTGTGTCTCCGTTTGTGTGGTCAAACGGTCAAAACGGCATAAGTGGGCCATTTTTGGGAAAAATTGTGTGCTATAACCCACAATTTTTAGGGGTATGCTCAGGGTTCTGAGTGTGAAATAGGCTGAAAATTGACTTGGTGCTCCTAGGAAGGGCAGGGAGCAGGAGAGTGGGCCATTATGTTGGGATGGGCTGTTTGGTTGGTCAAACATGCAAAACGGCACAAACGGGCCATTTTCAGGCCAAATCAGTATGCCATAGCCCACGGTTCTGGGGTGTGCTCAGGGTTCGAGCATGTAATGGATCAAAAATTAACCTGGTGCTCCTAGAAAGTCTGAAGAGTGGGAGAGTGTGGGCCATTGTGGTGGGCGGGGCTGTTTGGGTGGTCAAACGGGCGAAATGGCTCGAACGAGCCATTTTTGGGGCCACAATTTCGAGGGTGTGCCTGGGTCCGAACATGAAATGGGCCAAAAATTGACCTAGTGCTCCTAGGGAGGTTGAGGAGGAGGGAAATGTGCGCCATTGTAGTGGGCGGGGCCATTTGGTTGATCAAACAGGCGAAATGGCGTGAACAAGCCATTTTTTTAGCTAAATCAGTGTTCTATAACCCACGGTTTGGGGGATATGCATGAGGTTAGGGCGTGAAATGGGCCAAAAAATTACCTGGAGCTCCCATAGTGTAACACCCCGTATTCAAGTACATGTATTGGCGTATTCAAATACGTGTATTGGTCTTATTTATATGAAATTAATTTTTTTATTTTATTTATACCGGAATTTGCCCGTCGATGGTTCCATGCGAAGGTTATTGAATAAGCTTTCCAACGATATAAGGATTTCCAAAAACGGATAGGTTTCGGATATAATCGAGCACGTTCGAAACTATAAAACGGTGGCCGGGATATTGGGAATAGTAAATGTGCAGGAAAATTTCCTGCACACAAACTACTGAGGCCAACCAATTTTTTGGGTTAACTTTGAACGATCATAACTCCCTTAATATAATGAACTAGGAGATCTGCGACTTATTAAAAAAAACAGCTTTGAGTCTTCTTTCCAATTCAATTGGTTTCATCCAAATCCAACGTCTGAGTAAGGAGTTATACTCGTTTTACTTCAGCCTCTCAAAATAGATTTTTAGGGTCAACTTCAAACGACCATAACTCCTTGTACAGTATGAACTGGGTGTCCTACTTTATATGAAATGAAATACCTTTGAATTATCTTTCCAACAATACCCATTTCACCCAAATCCTATATCGGAACAAAGAGTTATGGTCGATCTATTTTAGCTTATCAAAACAGTTCACCAAAGGACAGATTTTACATTATTTAAAATTTAAAAGCACATTGGTCATTTCCTATGATATTATGGACGGGAATATGTGTATATATACATGTATATGAGTTCAAAAACTCATTTTCATCATCAATCATTGAGAAAGAACAAACCCTAGCCAAATTTGACCTTTAAATTACTTTTGATTCAACCGTAGAAATTTCAAAGTAATCCGATAACTGCGTTTGTCATCTCGAGAGCTTCGAACGACACCTATTATTTGTGCAAACAGGATTGCATAATCAAGAGGTGAATTCTAAGGTATGAATATTGTTTGCCTTTGTTCTCTTCCATATGTATATGTGTGATAGAGGATTATATGTATTGGTTGTTATTGAAAAGTGATGGAAATAGGGTTATGGACTATTTTGCATGGTTTGGTTGTATTGAATTGTGGAAGGTGGATATGGTAATTGAGTTATGAAAGGTGGATATGGAAATATACTATTGAATTGATGATTATTTATGTCTATGGCTCAATTTGGTTTAATGGATTGGTTGGAAGGATAAATGAATCCAAACTTGGTATTGGAGGATGTTGTATGAATATGCATGGCATGTGAATGTAATTGGAGTATAAGAGGGTTAAAGTGACACCCTTTATGGTGTAATTAAGGCTTACTACTTAACCACTAGTTTGGTGAATTCAAATAATTGAATTGTGATATTTGGTCGCTAATACTAGATTGCTATAAATGTTCATTGTAGATAAGTAATCCGAAAAGACGAGAAGTCCATTTGGGACTAGTATTGAAGGTTGACAGTCAGGTATGTAAAGCATATTCTATACCATATCTTTGGCATGAAAGTGAACAATTGTTCTATTAAGAAAGTTTCCAAAGTTATTCAGTAACATGTGATCCATAATGATTTTGTATGATGTCCTACGTTACCAATGAACTTGTTTCCACCCTACAAGATGTCAAGACATTCCAATACTTACTTGTTTTCCAAATCTTACATATTTATTGCACTAATGAATGTCAGAAGGTATCCGGTTACTCGAACAAGATCCATGTGCTATTAATGACTCCAAAACATTTCATTGATATACCAATAAGTTCGTACTTCATTGTTATGGCATTGATGACTCCAAAACACTTTATTGATGTGCCAATGAGTTCTTACTTCATTGTTATTGCATTTATGGTCTATTTATATGTCTCTTATTGATGTATCATTGTTTCAAAGTATCAAAAATGTGGTGGCGACCGAAATAACAATCTCAAAGATTAATTGAACTAAGTGATGGAAGTTCTCTCTTATCGGGTGGTATCCCAGGGGCATAAGCATATCATGGGTCGATCCCAGTTGATATGTACTGGAGGCAGCCTAATGGTCACAGTACAGTACAGTAATGGTTACAAAGATGATAAGAACGAAGGTAAAGTGATTGAATAAATGCAATGTACAGGTTGTCACAAGTTCTAGTAAGTATGGTCCAATTCTATTACAATTTATTCACTTGTTTTTTATTTCTATTGAGCTGCTATATCATATGTGATTATCTACAGCTTTACATACTCAGTACATATTTTGTATTGACGTCTCCCACGGGGGACCTGCATTTCATGCTGCAGGCATAGGTACCTCAGCTTATACACCGCACAAGTAGGAGCCAGGATACCCAGCTGCTTTTGGTGAACTCCAGTTTGCTTCGGGGCTTTCCGTGTCATATTCAATCACTTTTGGTATTATATAGAAGTTAGTTATATGGTGGGGTGTGTCTCGACCTTAGTTAAACTCTGTGTATTGTATAGAGGCTTTGTAGACCTAATGTACAGTCAAGGTGGTATTTTGTTAATAGACGTGATGGCTCCAACGGCCAAGTATTGTATATACATATATATGTGTGCTCGAGCTTATACAGGTGATTATTTTCTTTTATATGTGACATGATGCTGTCCGAATTTCGGGTTGTCATAGAGGTATGCATGAGAAGTATAAGGTTATGAGATGGTTCTCCTGGGTCTTCTCGGTTACGGGTGCCAGTCCGCCTCAATAGGATTTGAGGTGTGACAAAAGTGGTATCAGAGAAGTTCGTCCTAGTGAGTCTACAAAGACGTGTCTATGTAGAGTCTTGTTTATCGGTGTGTCGTGCACCGCATCTATAAACAGGAGGCTATGGACATATAGGAATTGTTTCTTTTCTTCATGTCTTAGATCGTGCCATAGAGCCTATATTGTATATGAAGTCATAGTTGACTACTGAATTCGTTTGTTTCTCTTACTATAGTAATGATGCCGGTTACCAGAAGCAAGAATACCGGTAAGCAAGTAGATGTGGCTGCCGGAGAGGGGACAAGTAAGTCACCCACTATACCAGCTAATCAAAGTGAGGCTCCAGCTGAACATGCATCAGAAACTTCCTCCAGTCCGAAAGAAATAAGGGGGAGGAGAACTATATCCGCAGAGCCACCTATTAATGTTGTTGATCAAGATCTTAGAAATGCAGTGTAACTTTTGACTCGTATAGTTGTTGGGCAAGCTCAAGGGCAAGCCATTCCTACCACGGGTCCTATGGCACAGATAGGGCGTCTAGACTTCGAACACAAGATTTTCTTAAGATGGATCCTCCCACTTTTACTAGATCAGATCTTAACGAGGACCCACAGGACTTTATTGATCAAATTCAAAGGGCCTTAGATGTTAAGCTTGTAGCGGGTAGAGAGACAGTGGAGTTAGCGACGTATAGATTTAAAGGAGAGGCTATATATTGGATGAAGACTAGAAATGATCTAGGGGTAGTGATGCACCCCCAGCTACTTGGAAGGATTTCAAAGAGGCATTTCTTGATCATTATCTTTCATTCGAGATTCGTCAGGCCCGTGCAGATCAGTTTTTAATTCTTCGTCAGGGAAATATGAGCGTGAAGGAGTACAGTCTCCAATTTAATTCCTTATCGAGATATGCTCCTAATGTTGTAGCTACTATGAATGACAGAGTTCATCAATATGTGGATAGGCTAGATCCATATCTGGTTAGAGATTGTACTATTTCCACTTTGAACAAAGATATGGACATAGCGAGGATCCAAGCTTTTGCACAGAAAATGGAAGATCAGAGGCAGAGGAGAAGAACACAGGAATCAGAAAGAGTATATTCCATGAGGGCCAGATCTACAGGGCAGTTCATGGCATCCCAAGGAGTGTTCAGACCACAGTTTTCTGCTAGACCACTTAGGCTATAATCTTCTTATTCTGCAGCTAGTGCTCCACCACAGTTCCAAGGGTCTAGAGGAAATCAATTTGGGCATAGAAGTGAGAGTCAGAGTTCGCGAACAGTGGGATACCAAGGGCAAGGGAATATGAGCTAATCGAGACCTCCTCGAGAGCCATGCAATAAATGTGGAAGGTATCATTTGGGCGCATGTCAGCTGGGGACCAATGTTTACTTTTGGTGCGGTATGTCGGGGCATATGATGAGAGAATGCCCACGAAGGGGCATAGGGGGTATGGCACGACCTACGGGGTCATTTGTTGCATCATCATCATCGATGCCTTATTCAGGAAGGGGTGCACAACCAATGGGTCATGTTAGAGGTGATAGAGGAGCCACGAGTTCTAGCGAGGCTCAAAATCGTACGTATGCTCTAGCGGATCGACAGAATTTAGAGGCTTCCCCAGATGTGGTTACGGGTATGTTGCCTATCTTTTCATTCGATTTATATGCCTTAATTGATCTCAATTCTACATTATCTTATGTTACTCCATTGGTTGCTGAAAAGTTCAAAAGAATACCCGAACTGTTAGTTAATCCATTTGAAGTGTCCACACCGATTGGGGAATCTATTATAGCTAGAAGGGTTTATCAAAACTGCATAGTAACTATTTGTGGTCGTGATACGATGGTTGATCTTGTGGAGTTAGAAATGGTAGATTTTGATGTTATAATGGGTATGGACTGGTTGGCGTCTTGTTATGCCACAATTGATTGCTGCACGAAAAAGGTATATTTCCATTTTCCAAATAAATCAATCCTTGAATGGAAAGGTGAAATTAGCGCGCCAAGAGGTAGATTTATTTCTTATTTTAAGGCAAGAAGAATGATTTCCAAGGGATACATATATCATTTAGTTAGAGTAAGGGATACAGAAGCGAAACCACCAACTCTTCACTCTGTTCCGGTGGTAAATGAATTTTCTGATGTATTTCTTGAAGATCTTCCAGGTTTGCTTCCTGAACAAGAAGTAGAGTTTGGTATTGATGTAATACCAGGCACCCAACCAATCTCCATTCCTCCGTATAGAATGGCCCCAGCAGAATTACGAGAATTGAAAGAGAAATTGAAAGATTTGCTAGAGAAGGGATTCATAAGGCCTAGTATGTCCCCCTGGGGAGCACCAGTGCTATTTGTGCGCAAAAAGGATGGCTCGCTGAGGATGTGTATTGATTACCGACAATTGAATAAGGTGACTATTAAGAATAAATATCCTGTCCCAAGAATTGATGATTTATTTGATCAGTTACAGGGCGCCAAGTGCTTTTCTAAGATTGATTTGAGGTCAGGTTACCACCAAGTGAGGGTCAAAGAGAAGGATATACCTAAGACAGCTTTCCGAACGCGGTATGGTCACTATGAGTTTCTAGTTATGTTATTTGGGCTAACAAATGCACCCGCAACTTTTATGGATTTGATGAATAGGGTTTTTAAGCCATTCCTGGATGTATTTGTGATAGTTTTTATAGATGATATTCTAGTTTATTCTAGATCAGAAGAGGACCATGCCAATCACTTACGACGGGCATTGCAGACTCTTCGTGATTGTAAGATTTATGCAAAGTTCTCTAAATGTGAGTTTTGGTTAAAGTCGGTGGCATTTTTGGGTCATATTGTATCTAGTGAAGGGATAAAGGTTGATGCTCAAAAGATAAAAACTGTGAAGAACTGGCCAAGGCCCACAACGCCTACGGAGATTCGTAGTTTTCTCGGGTTGGCCGGTTATTATAGAAGGTTTGTTAAAGGCTTTTCTTCCATTTCAGCACCCTTAACCAAGCTAACCCATAAAGTATCCAAATTCCAATGGAATGATGCCTGTGAGAAGAGTTTTCAAGATTTAAAGAACAAGTTGATTTCTACACCCGTGTTGGTACTTCCAGAAGGCACCGAAGGGTATATAGTGTATTGTGATGCTTCTAGAATTGGTTTAGGATGTGTATTGATGTAGCATGGTAAGGTAATAGCATATGCTTCTAGACAATTGCGGCCACATGAGAAAAATTATCCTACACACGATCTTGAGCTGACAGTAGTTATTTTTGCTTTAAAGATATGGCGCCACTACTTATATGGGGTTCATGTTGATATATATACTGACCATAAGAGCTTGCAATATATTTTTAATCAGAAGGATCTAAATTTAAGGCAGCGGAGATGGCTTGAACTATTAAAAGACTACGATGTTGATATCTTGTACCATCCAGGGAAAGTAAATGTGGTAGCTGATACGTTAAGTTGTAAGGCTATGATGACGCCTATAGAAAGGCAAGGGATGGTTAAAGATCTTCACCAGTTAGCTAGTTTGGGAGTTCGCCTTCTTGAAACTCCGAATAAAGAGCTTATCGTACCTAGTGCTGCGGAATCTTCATTAGTAGCTGAAGTGAAAGAGAAGCAATATGCAAATCCTATTTTATTATAGCTTAAGGAGAACGTTCAGAGTGGTGCGACCAAGGCATTTGAGCTTACGCGAGAAGAAGTACTTCAGTGCCAAAACTGATTGTGTGTGCCGGATGTAGACGGGCTAAGAAAGAAGATTATGACAGAGGCACATTTTTCAAGGTATTCCATTCATCCAGGATCAACCAAAATGTATCAAGATTTGAAAGATATGTATTGATGGAATGAAATGAAGAAGAGCATTGCAGAATTTGTAGCTGAATGTCCAAATTGTCAAAGAGTTAAAGTTAAGCACCAAAAACCCGGAGGTTATATGCAATGAATTGATCTTCCAAGCTGGAAGTGGGACATGATCAACATGGATTTCGTTATTGGTTTACCTCGTACATCCCGGAAGTTTGATTCTATATGGGTGATTGTTGATAGGCTTACCAAATCCGCACATTTTCTACTAGTTAGGACCACTTACACAATTGAAGAGTATGCGAAGCTGTACATTAAAGAGATAGTCCGATTACATGGAGTGTCAATCTCTATTATATCAGATCGGAGAACCCAATTTACCGCAAACTTTTGGAAGTCTTTTCAGAGGTGTTTGGGAACACAAATGAAGTTGAGTACATCTTTTCACCCTCAAATAGATGGACAAGCAGAACGTACCATCCAAACACTTGAAGATATGCTACGAGCTTGTGTAATAGATTTTAAGGGCAACTGGGATGATCATTTACCTCTTATTGAGTTTGCCTACAATAATAGCTATCATTCAAGTATCAAAATGGCACCATATAAAGCTTTATATGGAAGAAAGTGTAGATCACCAATAGGATGGTTCGAAGTGGGTGAAACTCTTTTGTTCGGACCGGATCTTGTTTATCAAGCCATAGAGAAGGTTAAAGTAATTCAGCAACGACTGAAAACAGCCCAAAGTCGACACAAGTCATATGCGGATAGTAGAAGGAGAAGGCTAGAGTTTTTTTATAGGTGATTGGGTATTTTTGAAGGTATCACCAATAAAAGGGGTAATGAGATTTGGCAAGAAAGGAAAGTTGAGTCCACGTTATATATGCCCATATAAGATCACTCAAAGGTTTGGACAAGTTGCATATGAATTAGAGCTACCCCAAGAGCTGTCATTAGTACATACGGTATTTCATGTGTCAATGATTCGAAAGTGCATCGGAGATCCATCACATATCACTTCTACTGAGGATGTGCAAATTACGGAAGATCTTACCTATGAGAAAGTGCCTATTGCTATTCTAGATCGTCAAGTTAAGAAGATGAGAAATAAAGAGATAGCATCGGTGAAAGTACGTTGGAGATATCATCAAAGGGAAAAGATTACGTGGGAAGCTGATGAAGCAATGAAATCTAGGTACCCTCATTTGTTCAAAGATGAAGAGGAAGTTCAAGAAACGGAGTTAGAACATTAACAAGTAAGTTTTTTTTATATATGCATAGTATTTATGTGATGATGTGAATGTTAATGATGGACTTGAACTTGTTTCGGTTGAATAGCTACGCTAATATTCGAGGACGAATATCCTAAAGGGGGGAAGGATGTAACACCCCGTATTCAAGTATATGTATTGGCGTATTCAAGTACGTGTATTGATCTTATTTATATGGAATTAATTTTTTTATTTTATTTATACCGAAATTTGCCCGTCGATGGTTCCATGCGAAGGTTATTGAATAAGCTTTCCAACGATATAAAGATTTCCAAAAACGGATAGGTTTCGGATATAATCGAGCACGTTTGAAACTATAAAACGGTGGCCGGGATATTGGGAATAGTAAATGTGCAGGAAAATTTCCTGCACACAAACTACTGAGGCTAACCAATTTTTTGGGTCAACTTCAAACGATAATAACTCCCTTAATATAATGAACTAGGAGAGCTGTCACCGATGAAAAGAAAGATCTTTGAGTCTTATTTCCAATGCAATTGGTTTCATCCAAATCCAACGTCTGGGTAAGGAGTTATACTCGTTTTACTTCAGCCTCTCAAAACAGATTTTTAGGGTCAACTTCAAACGACCATAACTCCTTGTACAGTATGAACTGGGTGGCCTACTTTATATGAAATGAAAGATCTTTGAATTATCTTTCCAAAGATACCAATTTCACCCAAATCCGATATCGGAGAAAAGAGTTATGGTCGATCTATTTTAGCTTATCAAAACAGTCCACCAAAGGACAGATTTGACATTATTTAAATTTTAAAGGCACTTTGGTCATTCCCTATGATATTATGGACGGAAATATGTGTATATATACATGTATATGAGTTCAAAAACTCATTTTCATCATCAATCATTGAGAAAGAACAAACCCTAGCCAAACTTGACCTTTAAATTACTTTTGATTCAACCGTAGAAATTCCAAAGTAATCCGATAACTGCGCTTGTCATCTCGAGAGCTTCGAACGGCAGCTATTATTTGTACAAACAGGATTGCATAATCAAGAGGTGAATTCTAAGGTATGAGGTAGAGGTATGGACTGTGTACATCTTACCCCCCCCCCCCCCAAACCCGACTAGGTGGGAATACACTGGGTTTGTTGTTGTTGTTGTTGAATTCTAAGGTATGAATATTGTTTGCCTTTGTTCTCTTCCATATGTATATGTGTGATAGAGGATTATATGTATTGGTTGTTATTGAAAAGTGATGGAAATAGGGTTATGGACTATTTTGCATGGTTTGGTTGTATTGAATTGTGGAAGGTGGATGTGGTAATTGAGTTATGGAAGCTGGATATGGTGATATACTATTGAATTGATGATTAGTTATGTCTATGGCTCAATTTGGTTTAATGGATTGGTTGGAAGGATAAATGAATTCAAACTTGATATTGGAGGATGTTGTATGAATATGCATGGCATGTGAATGTAATTGGAGTATAAGAGGGTTAAAGTGACACCCTTTATGGTGTAATTAAGGCTTACTACTTAACCACTAGTTTGGTGAATTCAAATATTTGAATTGTGACATTTGGTCGCTAATACTAGATTGCTATATATGTTCATTGTAGATAAGTAATCCGAAAAGATGAGAAGTCCATTTGGGACTAGTATTGAAGGTTGACAGTCACATATGTAAAGCATACTCTATACCATATTTTTGGCATGAAAGTGAACAATTGTTCTATTAAGAAAGTTTCCAAAGTTATTCAGTAACATGTGATCCATAATGATTTTGTATGATGTCCTACGTTACCAATGAACTTGTTTCCACCCTACAAGATGTCAAGACATTCCAATACTTACTTGTTTTCCAAATCTTACATATTTATTGCACTAATGAATGTCAGAAGGTATCCGGTTACTCGAACAAGAGCCATGTGCTATTAATGACTCCAAAATATTTCATTGATATACCAATAAGTTCCTACTTCATTGTTATGGCATTGATGACTCCAAAACACTTTATTGATGTGCCAATGAGTTCTTACTTCATTGTTATTGCATTGATGGTCTATTTATATGTCTCTTATTGATGTATCATTGTTTCAAAGTATCAAAAATGTGGTGGCGACCGAAATAACAATCTCAAAGATTAATTGAACTAAGTGATGGAAGTTCTCTCTTATCGGGTGGTATCCCAGGGGCATAAGCCTATCATGGGTCGATCCCAGTTGATATGTACTGGAGGCAGCCTAATGGTCACAGTACAGTACAGTAATGGTTACAAAGATGATAAAAATGAAGGTAAAGTGATTGAATAAATGCAATGTACAGGTTGTCACAAGTTTTAGTAAGTGTGGTCCAATCCTATTACGATTTATTCACTTGTTTTTTATTTCTATTGAGCTCCTATATCATATGTAATTATCTACAGCTTTACATACTCAGTACATATTTCGTACTGACGTCCCCCACGGGGGACCTGCATTTCATGCTGCAGGCACAGATACCTCAGCTCATACACCGCACAAGTAGGAGCCAGGATACCCAGCTGCTTTTGGTGAGCTCCAGTTTGCTTCGGGGCTTTTCGTGTCATATCCAGTCACTTTTGGTATTGTATAGAAGTTAGTTATATGGCGGGGTGTGTCCCGAACTTAGTTAAACTCTGTGTATTGTCTAGAGGCTTTGTAGACCTAATGTACAGTCAAGGTGATTTTTTATTAATAGACGTGATGGCTCCAATGGCCAAGTATTGTATATACATATATATGTGTGCTCGAGCTTATACCGGTGATTATTTTCTTTTATATGCGACATGATGCTGTCTGAATTTCGGATTGTCATAGAGGTATGCATGGGAAGTATAAGGTTATGAGCTGGTTCTCCCGGGCCTCCTCGGTTACGGGTGCTAGTCCGCCCTAATAGGATTTGAGGCGTGACACATAGAGACTAGGAACAGGGGAGTATGGGACATTAGAGGGGGGTGTTTGGGTGGTTAAACGGATGAAACAATGCAAATAGGTCATTTTCGGGCCAAATTGATGTGCTATAACCCATGATTCTGGGGGTGTTCCTGAGATCCGAGCGTAACATGGGTCAAAAATCGACCTCGTACTCCCAATGAGGCCGAGGAGTGAGAAAGTGTGGGCCATTAGGGTGGGCAGGACCGTTTGGGTGGTCAAACGAGTAAAACTGCACGAAACGACAGAAATGGACCATTTTTGGGCCAAATTGATTTATTATAGCCCATGATTCTTAGGGTGTGCCAGGGGTTCGAGAGTGAAATTGGTCGAAAATTGACCTAGTTATCCTAGAAAGGCTGAGGAGCGGTTGAGTGTGGGTCATTAGGGTGGGCGGGACAATTTGGGTGGTTAAACTGTCGAAACGGTGCGAACGAGCAGTTTTCGGGCAAATCGATATGTTATAACCCACGGTTCCAGGGGTATGCCCGAGGTCCGGGTGTGAAATAGGTCAAAAATTGACCTGGTGCTCCTAGGGAGGATGGGAAGCGGGGAAGTATGGTACATTGGAGTAGGCAGTGTCGTTTAGGTGGTTAAACAGGCGAAAAGGCGCAGACGGGCTATTTTCGAGCCAAATTGATGTGCTATTACCCACGATTCCGGGGGTGTGCCTGGGGTTTGAGTGTGAAATTGGACGAAAATCGACCTGGTGCTCCCAAGAGAGCTGGGAGCGGGGGAGTGTGGTTTATTGGGGTAGGCAGGGCCGTTTGGGTGGCCAAACGGGCAAAACGACGCGAACAAACTATTTTCGAGCCAAATCAGTATGCTATAGCCTACGATTTCGAGGGTGTGCTTGGGATCCGAGCATGAAATGGGCCAAAAATTGACTTGGTGATCCTAGAGAGGCTGGGGAGCAGTAGATTGTGGGCCATTGTGGTGGGCGAGGCCATTTGGATGGTCAAACGAGTGAAATGGCGTGTACGGATCATTTTCAGGCCAAATTGGTGTGCTATTGCGTGTACGGGGCATACTACTTTTACTTTTCTCTTGTTTGATTAATTAAATTTAAATGCTTAAAGTTGCTCTAGCGAAAATTGACTTTAACTATTCCATCATAATAACATTGTTGAACTTATACCAACCTTAGTTTATTTTGGTGATATTTTCGATTATTTTTAATTAGCGATTTGATACACGTGCAACACACACATCTTAAACTAGTTTATCCAATAAGGGTTTGGGTGGGTAGGTTTTCTCCCTCCATTTTATTTTAATTAATTCTCTTATTAAAAATATTTATTTTAATTTAACTACTATCAATGATTATTCTTGAAGTTTATTCATGGGAATAATATAGTAAAAGATAATTATTATTTGTTATGTGGCATAATTTGATCCCAACTAAGTTAACTAAGAAAAACTCAAAAGATCATAACCTAATCGGATTAGGAGATTGGTTTGAACACTCGATTTTCATCCCAACTCTGATCCCTAGGAGTAAGCTCGACCTAATCCGATATTGAAATTGTTATACACCACTTTTAGGTGTGCGAGTTTGTTCAATTTTCATGTTTGATTTTTAAAATTAAGTTAAAAGGTTAATAGATAGCAGAACGTTGCCTCACTTATGTTTTTAGACCAATAGTCGTACTTCTTTGATAATTTCGCATCGTCCGATTTCTATTATTATATATTGTCTCTTGCATTTCATTTATCATACTATTTTATTGTAGTTATTTTTTTTTTCAATATGCTTTTTCATGTTTTCCATAGCATTTTGTCATAACTTTTCCTTTTTTTTTTTTTTTGTATATACTATATGTGTCCTTTTAAGGGTTTATCGAATAAGCTATCCAAAGGTGGGGTAATGACTACTTACTCTATTCTTTCCTAAAGTCGTTGTGAGATTATACCAAATATATTGTGTGACATTTATATTATAAAATTAATTTAATGAAATAACATAAAAATGTTAACGCCCGTTTGATTAGATATGAAAATTTAAACTATTAATTCTATTTTTACCTACATATAAGAAATCACATAATTTTTTTTAAATGCATAACACATAAACATGCTCTTTTAACTTGACTTTAAATTATATCTATGATCTTCAACTTTGGGTGTGCAAGTAAGTACTTAAACTCATATAAAGTTAAATAAGTAAACACACATATTTTATGCGGCATAATACACATAGGACTCCATGTAAGACAAGAATTGGCCACATAAGACATTTATCTAATTGTTCAATTTGATACAATTTTAAGTGTTTATTTATATACACCAAAAGTTAAAGATTACAAATATAATTTGATGTCAAGTTGAAAGATTATGCCCCTCTTTTTATATATACATATTGAGTTTTTTCTCCTCCAAAAATTAGCAAGAATATAAAAGCTACGGCTCAGATATCTTCTTCAAGATCATACGGCTAATATTCTATGTGAGATTATATAGGACCCTTTGGCGCAAAGGTAAGCTAAAATACTCCAAAGTTGAGAAATTTTCAACAAAAAATGGCTCCAAAAATTCTTGGTTCTGTTTTGTTTCTGATGTGAACTTTTGTTTATAAAGAAATGATTTTTTTTTTACACTTGTTGTATGGTTGTAAGTTGGTGGATACAGTGGTTCACCAAGGGGTTTAGAATTTGAAAAGTAAACATACAAAGAAGTCGATGGGGGTTCAACATTACCAATTTTATGTTGTTCTTGGTTCAGTTTTGTTTCTGATGTGAACTTTTGTTGCCATAAGGAGATGATATTTTACACTTCTTGTTTGCTTGTAAGTTGTTGGATACAGTGGCTGAGTTAGGATTTTCACCAAAGAATTTAGAATTTGAACACTAAGAAGTCGATGGGGGTTCAACATTACCTATTTATAAAGAAATGTTCCTTTACACTTCTTGTATGCATGCTTTTAAGTTGTTGGATACCGTGGCCGAGCTGTGATTTTCACCAAGGGGTTTACTATTTGAAAAGTAAACATACGAAGAAGTTGAAGGGGGTTCAACATTACCTATTTTTTATGTTGTTCTTGGTTCAGTTTTGTTTCCGATGTGAACTTTTATTTATAGAGAAGTGATTTTTTACACTTCTTGTATGGTTGTAATTTGTTGGAGAGAGTGGCCGAGCTAGATCTTTTACTAAGGGATTCAAAATATGGAAAGTAAACATACGAAGAAGTTGAAAGGGGTTCAACATCACCAATATCACTTGATAGAACTTCCAATCATCCACTTTTTGAATCTTTGTTAGGTTGCTTTAGTTCTGTTTTTTGGAATTTTTCTTTGTCATAATTCTTTATTCTTGCTCTTACTTATTGGTTCAGTTATAGAGTGCACTGGGTTTCACACAAGCGATGGTAGAAGAATCTACCGTGCTCGATTCTCTTCTGTTACCGAAAAAGATATTCTGCCTAGCCGAACCCAAGAGAGATGAGGCATTGGCTGTAGATGCACGTCAAGAGATTGATTTGAAAGTTGGAGTTGCATGTACACGTTTCCAGACTAGCTATTTCAATCGGAAATATGGAAATCTTGATGCAAGGGTTTTACTATTTGCCTATCACTGTGTTGTACCTTTATTCTTTTAACTGAACCTTTTACGTCTCATTTGGAGAAAATGCTTGACAATAATGACATTCATAAATGCTCTGCCTATCGTCATATCTGCTGCTGATTGTGCTGTCTTGAAATGTTATGTCCTTACAGAAATTGTTCCGGCAGAGTTTAATGGCAAATGACATGCTTCTGCCTTGTGTCAAAACTCAGATCTTAAGTAGCATCTCAATTCATAATCACTTCCTGGTAATTAATCGTCCGCGCATTACTAATAAGGAAAAATCAATCATCTACATTTGAAGTGGTCTACCGTCTACATCCGCAATTTCTAAGGGCTTGTCTGATTAACATGAAACTCCCAATGAAAATAGAAATGTTTTCTTTTAACACAAGTATAGAACATGTGTAATCTTAAACTGTTTCTTCCCAGAGTCATTGTTTGTGATGTGGCCTCCTTCGACTTTCAACTAATTAATCCCCTTAATGTGTTCAAGAAATGAAGTTCCCTCTTTTGAGATTTTCACGTAATGATTTAAATGTATCTTCCTTTCACTTACTTTGGATTAAACCTTCTGGTTCTGGTTTTTGACAAATTCCAGGTAGCTTCAAGTGCACTGGGCTTTGGTCCCCAGTTAACTAAGCAATTGGTTGAGCGCGTCTGTACACTCAAGGTTTTATCCAGTTTTCCTCTCTCACATCTTCACACTTTTGTGTTTTATATGTTAAAAAGTGTTATCTATAGAAAACTTAAAAATCTTTATGGATTGAATTCTAAAAAGTGAATCACATTGAACAAGTACGATAAACATGTATGGACGAAAGGATACCTTCTTTTATTTTAGGGCCACAGTAAGGTAATGGATAGACTTCCAAGGGAGCCAGGGATTTTGGATCTCCAATTTGAGAGTGCTCATTTACACTTTGTTCAATTCCTAATATGCAATTTTCTTTCAGTGAATTCTTATGGGACTTTGCATGTACTGATAGGTTCATATATGAGTTTGGCATTATGAAAAATTTTACTTGTTGAAACTTCTAATGAAGTTTACAAGATCATCCTTTTTCTTTTTGGCTTATTTCTTCTTTTCAGTTCATCCAGCTATCCACGTACAGATAGCATGGTATCTCCTTCCTCTTTTGACTTGAGAGGAACACTGGGGGCATTGCTGCATAATCCTGTAGATGGTGATTATGCGCAAAAGCTTTTAACTGAAAGTTATAATAAACCAAACGCATGAACTGATGCAGGCGATCATCCTCCAATTACTCCAATGTGTTCAGCTAGTTTGGGAAATGACGCATGGAAACTGTATCAGTACATCTGCCAGCATTTTCTGGGAACTCTCTCTCCAGATTGCAAATATAGAAGGTCGAATCTTTATTTCTTGACGAACGTCTTAGTATCTCCCTCTTGCTTTGGGCTTATTTACATATCTTTAAAACTAACGAACAACTTGAGTTTCTTCCTATATCATGTCAAACAGTTTTTTTATTGTTTTCATATTATTAGACCCAATTCAAGTCCCGCTTTTTGTGTTTTTTCTTTTCTTGTTACTGGCACAATAGTGCCAAATATAGCGGATTGTAACAGTTCAAATCTTGGCACTATTAATCTAGTTGTGTTTCAAGATTCTCAATTTCTGGCTGAAATTTAAATCGTGTGTAAACTTGGGTATCTTCTCAGGATAAGAGTTGAATTTGAAAGTGGCAAAGAGCAATTTCAGTGCGTTGGGCAACTTGCCACGGTCAAAGGATTCACCTCGATTATGCCATGGCTGGCTATTAGTGAGAAGAATCTTCCTGAGTTCGCTGTAGGAGAGAAAGTCTAGATTCCTAAAGTTGATCTAGATGAGGTATCACATAATCTGTCCAAATGGACTTCTCATTTGTTCATCTTGAATAAAGTGATGGTCTTTATACTTCAGTAGTATTTATTGATCCATTAATTGATTCATTTGGTTAAAGACAACAGCTACACCTCAATCCCGGGGTCGATTATATGAATCCTCAGTACCATTTTGATCAATTTTACCTGGCACTTTATTCTTTAAACAACAACACAGCCAGTGTAGTCCTACAAGAGGGGCCTGGGGCGGGTAGGATATACTCAAACCTTACCCCTGTTTTTATGGGGTAGAGAGACTGTTTCTGATCAGCTCAAAAGAGAAGTGTACTAAGCAGGGAAAATATGAAATTGACTAATCATGTTTAGCAAACCAAAATAATTGATTTGACACGTATAGGCAAAACAAAAATAGTCTCAAGTGTTTTTCTTGCAGAAATCTTATCTGCGAATCTCGTCCTATGTTTTAAAGACAGGATGTGTATCTGCTGTGAGGTTTTCCATTTCAGCTTACTTTTACTGTGTTTGCTTTTTCTTGGAAATTTAGGGGAACACTTGGCCTCCTTATTACCGCAGCGAAAGTGAGCTGGTCTCTTTTGTAGGGCTACAGAGTGTGGAAGCGTGATAAATTCAACCAAAGATTACGAGAAATTAATAAAAACAGTAAAATTGACATCGAGTTTTTAGGTGGAAAATCCTCTTTAAATAGAGGTAAAAAACCACCGGCGAGAGAGACAAAGATTCCACTAATATTGACGAGACTACAAAATATTTTCTCGGGACTAACAAGACAAAATAGCCCCTTACAAATTCTTTACGAGTATAGAAATACTCAACCAAGAAGTAGAGAAAGAAGAAAATATAAAGGAGAGATTCGCTATTGAAATGTTGTGTGGGTGTCTTTGCAAATGAAGTAGCATTGACTTTTATAGCCAAATCTGGACCTCAAAAGTCTTGCCTTCATATATGAATGCAGCCACCGATGTTGAAAACACAAAGTCACAAATGTCTTCATCATCCACAATTGTTGAAATATGAGCAACAATTGTTGACAAAAGGAGAGCAACAATTGTTGACCAACAAATCTCCACCTTGATCTCCTTTTGACCGGAAATACTCTCTTGCCATGAAAACCTGTTAACAATGAATAATACCAGCTAAGTCCAAGCAATGATCGAACTTAGCGGCTGGAAGTGGTTTGGTTAACATATCTGCAGGATTTTCAGTTGTATGGATTTTTTCCACAGTAATTTCTCCTGCATCAACAATATCTCGGATAAAGTGGCGTTTAATATCAATATGCTTGGTCTTTGAGTGATGCTTGCTATTCCTGGCCAAGTGGACAGCACTCTGACTGTCGCAGAACATAACAAGAATGTGTTGTTGTAAACCAAGTTCAGCAACCAAGCCTCGGAGCTAGATAGCCTCTTTCACTCCTTCAGTAGTAGCAATATATTCTGCTTCAGTGGTGGATAAAACCGCAATGGCTTGAAGTGATGAATACCAACTGATAGCAGAGCCGCAGAGTGTAAAGATATAGGCTGAAAGTGATCTTCTCCGATCTAAATCACCACCGTAGTCGGCGTCAACATAACCAACTACGCCTCCTGGATCAGACCTTTGTCTATCAAATACCAAACCAATATCAGGAGAACCCTTCAAGTAACGAAGGATCCATTTGACAGATTCCCAATGCTGTTTTCCTGGGTTGTGCATGAATCTGCTAACAACACTAACCGCATAAGCCAAATCAGGCCTAGTACATACCATAGCGTACATAAGGCTTCCGACTGCATTAGAATACGGGACATGTGACATGCGCCTTTGTTCCTCTTCTGATTGTGGACACTGATCTGATGACAACTTGAAGTGGGCAGCAAGTGGAGTATTAACAGCTTTGCAATCTCGCATTCCAAATCTATCAAGCATCTTCATTACATACTTTTTCTGTGATAGAAAAAGTTTTCCAGCTTGACGATCTCTGTTAATCTCCATTCCAAGAATCTTCTTGGCAGGACCTAGATCTTTCATATCAAATTTACTGTTGAGTTGCACCTTTAACTTGTCAACAAGAGTTTTATCTCTTGCAGCAATTAACATATCATCAACATATAACAGCAAGTATACTAGTGATCCATCAGATAATTTTTGAAAATAGACGCAGTTATCATAACTACTTCTAGAATAGCCATGTCCAGTCATGAAGGAATCAAACCTTTTATACCATTGTCTTGGTGATTGCTTCAAACCATAAAGAGATTTCTTCAGACGACATACATGGTTCTCCTTTCCAGGAACAACGAACCCCTCTGGCTGCTGGATATAAATTTCTTCCTCAAGATTACCATGAAGAAAAACAGTTTTCACATCTAACTGTTCCAGCTCCAAATCATACAAGGCAACTAGAGCAAGTAATACACGAATTGAAGAATGACGAACAACGGGAGAAAATACTTCGTTAAAGTCAATACCTTCCTGTTGATCAAAACCTCTTACTACGAATCTTGCTTTGTACCTTGCATTTTCAACACCGGGGATGCCTTCTTTTCTCTTAAAAATTCATTTGCAACTAATGACTCGCTTGCCTTCTGGTAACATCACCAAATCCCATGTTTCATTTTTGAGAAGACTCTAGACTTCTTCTTGCATAGCAGCAGTCCACTTTGCTGAGTCATCACCAGAGATAGCTTCAGAATAATTCTTGGGTTCACCATCTTCACCCATCTCTTGTGCAACAGTCAATGCATAAGCAATGTTGGCAGATTCTGTGATCAGTCTTTGAGTCGGTTTTCTTGGCCTTTGTTGTAGAAGTTCTTGAGCCATAGACCATGGTTGTGGTAAACCTCGACGTTGAGGTGGATGTTGTCGTGGACTCATTTGTTCAGCAGTGACTTCATCTTTTTGAGTGGTGGAAGAATTAGGGATATTTGTTTCCAGAGTGGGAGCTTCAGTCTCAAACTCCACCTTCTCTCGAACATCCTCCTGATCACCTGTATCAGTGGAGGGAACAACAGTATCTTTTCCAGAAGATAGCATACCATTTTCATTAAAGGTTACATTCCGACTATGAAATATTTTGCGAGATTCAGGGTCATACAAACGATAGCCTTTAACCCCTAGGCCATAACCTAAGAAAATGCATTTCTTAGCACGAGGTTCCAATTTTCCCTCGTTCACATGAGAATAAGCAGGGCAACCAAATATTCTAAAATTAGAATAATCAACAGGGTTACCTGACCAAACTTCTTCTGGAATTTTGCAATCGAGTGATCGATTTGGTGAGCGGTTTATCAAGTAGCATGATGTTGAAGCTGCTTCTGTCCAAAATTCTTTCCCCAGAGTAGAATGGGAGAGCATACAACGAACTTTCTCCAAGATAGTTCTGTTCATCCTTTCAGCAACTCCGTTTTGTTGTGGAGTTCTTGGAACGGTGAAATGTCTGGCAATACCTTCTTTCTTGCAGAAATCATTAAACTCATTAGAACAAAATTCGAGGCCATTGTCTGTCCTTAGCCTCTTGATCTTCTTGCCAGTCTGGTTCTCAATTAATAATTTCCACTCTTTAAAGGTGGAAAAAGCTTCATTCTTTTGCTTGAGAAAATATACCCAGAGTTTACGTTAAAAATCATCAATAAATGTCAGCATATAATGACATTTACCTCTGGAGGGAACTCTCGATGGACCCCAAAGATCTGAATGGATGTAGTCCAAAGTACCTTTGGTCCTGTGAATGGCTTTTGAAAAGCTAACCTTTCTCTGCTTACCAAAAATGCAATGCTCGCAGAAATCGACCTTACCGGTACAATGGTTGCCAAGATAGCCTTTCTTTTTGAGAATTTGGATTCCCTTCTCACTCATGTGGCCCAACCTCAAATGCCACAACTTCGTGTTGTCTTTGTTGGATGAGGCGACGGCTGCAGAACCTATAACAGTTGAACCCTGAAGCAAATACAAACTACCAGATCGAATTGCCTTTAGTAACACAAGAGCTCCTTTGGACACTTTTAAAACTCCACCTTCAGCTGAGTATCTACACCCTTGAGATTCAAGAGTGCCTAGGGAAATGAGATTCCGTTTCAAATCAGGGACATGTCTGACACTGGTCAAAGTTCTAACGACTCCATCATGTGTCTTGATTTTGATTGTGCCTTTGCCGACAACTTTGCTTTGAGCATCGTTGCCCATTAAGACAAGACCACCATTAAAAGATTCATAGGTGGTAAACCAGTCTCTAATAGGGGACATATGAAATGTACAACCAGAATCAAGAACCCACTCATTTTTTGACCTTTGATCAGTACCAGAAGCAATAAAACACTCTCCATCAGATTCGGTTTCTACAAAACTAGCTTCGGCAGATTTTTCGGGTTGCTTACCCTTATCTTCTCCGTTTTGCTTATTTTTCAATTTGTAGCACTCAGAGATTTCATGATTTCTTTTCTTGCAATAACGGCAATACTTAGAGTTTTTACCTTTGGATTTGGATTGGTTTTTACCGCTAGCACCTACTTCGTGGTTTCTCCCTCTAACTACTAGTCCCTCACCCGAACTTTCAGAATGAATTTGGGTATCAAATTTTTCTTTGGACAGTAGGTTAGACTTGACATCATCAAAGCTCAAGGTAACATTATTACCATATAGCATAATTTCTTTGAAATGTCTATATGAGGGTGGCAAAGAAACAATAAGTAGTACGGCTTTATCCTCATCATCAATTTCGACATCCAGATTTTCCAAATCAATTATGATGGAATTAAATTCACCAAGATGAGATTGGATGGGTGTACCTTCAGACATACGGAGTGTGAAAAGTCGCTCCTTTAACCGGAGTTTATTTGCAAGACTTTTGGTCATGTACAGAGACTCCAATTTACTCCATATGCCGGCTGCAGTTTTCTCATTGATGACTTCGCGTAGCACCTCACGGGACAAGCATAATTGGATTGTGGATAACGCCTTTTCATCCGTCTCTTCCCACTGCTCCTCCGTTGTAGTGGCTGGCTTCGGCGATTTGCCGGACAAAACCTTCTTTAGGCCATTCTGGATAAGAACAGCCAGCATCTGGACTCGCCAGATAGCAAAACTAATTTTACCATCAAATTTCTCAATATCGAACTTCGTCGACATTTTTAATAAAAAAAAATCCCGGTTGAATTATCGTGGCTCTGATACCAATTTGTAGGGCTACAGAGTGTGGAAGCGTGATAAATTCAACCAAAGATTACGAGAAATTAATAAAAATAGTAAAATTGACACCGAGGTTTTAGGTGGAAAAACCCTCTTTAAATAGAGGTAAAAAACCACCGGCGAGAGAGACAAAGATTCCACTAATATTGACGAGACTACAAAATATTTTCTCGGGACTAACAAGACAAAATAGCCCCTTACAAATTCTCTACGAGTATAGAAATACTCAACCAAGAAGTAGAGAAAGAAGAAAATATAAAGGAGAGATTGACTATTGAAATGTTGTGTGGGTGTCTTTGCAAATGAAGTAGCATTGACTTTTATAGCCAAATCTGGACCTCAAAAGTCTTGCCTTCATATATGAATGCAGCCACCGATGTTGAAAACACAAAGTCACAAATGTCTTCATCATCCACAATTGTTGAAATATGAGCAACAATTGTTGACAAAAGGAGAGCAACAATTGTTGACCAACATCTTTGATGGAGAAACAAGGTATTGGAACAGATGCGTCAATCTCCGTGCATATTAACAACATATGCGAACACAATTATGTTCCAGGTTTTGCTATATGCATTGTTTTCCAATTCTATCTGCTGTAGATTGTCCTCTCTATCGTTTTATGTTATGGTTCCTTTGACGTGAAACAATCTTCTACTAGAAATTAGACTTCAGTATTTGGCCGATTCTAATTGCAGGTACAAGCTGGGCGGCGATTGATTTCTACTCCTGTGGGTGTCAGCTTGATAAGAGGGTATCAATGCATAGATTCTGATCTCTGTTTGCCCGATATACGAAGTTTCATTGAGCACCAGATCGCTTTGGTGGCTAAAGGTCAAGCCGATCATTCGATGGTTGTGCAGCACTTACTAGAACAATTCAGAAGGAAGTCCAGTTATTTTGTTAAGCAGGTTTAAGATATTAATAAACGAATGCTATTGATGATGCTTTTAGTCTTCCCTAATCTGTAACATGCTGATGGCTTAATTTGTATTATTCAATGCTAATTATCCATTTGAACCTCGTGTCTGGCTTCACGTAGATTGAAAACATGGATGCATTATTTTAAGCACAGTTTTCTCCACTCTCCGACTCTGGACATCTCCTCAGCATATGTGGCAAATGCTTGCGATATATGAAATACGTATCTACTCAGCCAGCTAGACTGTTCTGTGGTACATGTGAGGAAGTCTACTACGTACACCAGAAGGGCACAGTCGAGGTAAATGCTTTATTGTTATAAAGTTACTTCCGACCCTTGTAAATTAGAGCGGAGAAACTATTAACCCTTTTATGGTGCAACTTGTGAAGTTGGTAGTTCCTCTTTCAATTAGCTCTTAGTGTAAGATTTCACCCGAATTTTCGGGCTAGACATAGAAGTTCTTTTATTTTTTTCAAGCTGTACAAGGAGCTTACTTGTCCCTTGATAATTTCGAGCTGTTACTATGTACCATGCTCGGTCCAGAAGGCAAGTTGTTCCCTCTGTCCTTATTTCTACAGGTACCGATGCATTTCTTGGCGCTCCTAAAACTGGTGATTCTTTCAAATCGGGAAAGGGAGTCAGAATGCCTTGCTTCCTCTGTCCACACCCCACACGTCCACATTCCGTGATTGGACAAGGCATTTGCGCCCTTCCCAGAATGCAGCGGTACACTTGTTCTCGACCCCGTCAGCGCTCCAAAATGGAGGCTCTACTGCAACATGTGCAACTGCCTCGTCTCCTTGCCCGAAGGTGCTCATCGGATTTCTACGACTCAGTATAAGTGTCCACAATGTGACTCAACTATCATAGAAGTCGATTTCTACACTCCATAAGGGATGTATTCTTTGCGACGAGCTGCTGAATTCACTCGTGGATCGGAAATGATACCGGGAAGATCGTTTTCTGGGCATGGATATGAAATACTTGTAGCTAAGATAAAAAGTGGATATATAATCTTGAATACATGACGAGTAGTTACCGGCTACAAGATAAATATGATCTGATAGTGTAGATTTTCTTTATATTTAAAGATTGTCTAATTTAAACTTTTGTTTTTTACCGAATTCAAGTAAATATATTTTAGTATAAATAACTTTCTATACTGTCAGGTCACTCAAATAATATATCTACAGGCAAGACTCCATACAAGTGAATATATCTTAATATTTTAGTATAAATAACTTTCTACACTGTCAGGTCACTCAGTACATAGGATGCACTGGTCCATATTTACAGCAAAAGACTCTTCAGCATGTCATTTATGGTACTGTTTTCAGCTTAAACAACTTAATGTGATTTTGATCATTTTCTCTGTATTGAAACATCACGTATAGGTCTTGCAAGAATTATTGAGGTGCAATTCCGTCCCGAAAATATGTCTGGCAGAGTTTGCATCATTATAGACAGCAAGGTCAGTTTGATGATGTAACTCAATTACTGTTGTTTGATCTGTAGTATTCCAAAAATACTAGAACATACTGGTTACTGTAACTTGTTATTGCATCTGTTCATTTTCAGTTGGAAAACTGTTGCTTTGCCATTAAGTGAGAGAAGCTTATGGATTTTCCAATCATACTTTGCCTTACTGATCTTACTCATGAAAAAGGCACAGGTACATGCAAATTCTATGCTAAGGTAGAAGAATATGTTTAGCAACGTAACTTGATGTCAAGATTCTGCTTGTCTACTTGTGTTTTACTTTTGATAGTATGATACATCATACATATATAACAGTACTCTATCGATTGCCGTAATCCCAAGTTAGTTGAGGCCGATTGTATTAATCCTCTATATCACTTTATTCAGACCCATTCGTTCCAATAGTAAATACTTTTATCTTTTAAAGGCAAATTAAGGGTATCACAGTTTCACACTTATCTCGATCAGTCATACAAGTTTCTAACAAAAAATAAACAAATCCCTTCGCATATACCAAATATATTCGGAGTGTGATAATGACTAAGCTTTGATCCCATCTAGTTGGTATTGGTTATCTGGAAGCATAACTTTGCTCCCAACTGGTTGGTGTTATCTATGTAGATATTTTGCTTTAATTGTATTAATCCTTGTATCTCGATTGTTTTATTTTTTTGCTTTTTGGTGACCGTAGTAATTGCAGCAGAGCTTTGTCTAGTCTGGCTGTAGATTGTTTACGAGAATATGAAGTGATGGAACTCGTAAACATATGCCCTCTTGTGTGAATTTTGTAGATGGAGATTGTATTTCTACGGTTCGATCTACCTGTGTTAGAAACGGAGCAGTTGAAATCCTCTACGCATGTATTAGCAAATACTATAGCTCAGAGGTTTCTGAACTTGGTTTTTATACCCTTCTTTTGGTACAGAGAAACTTGGTGCTTCGGGAGAAGCACTATCTGATTTGAAGCAACTACTTAAATTCTTCAACCATCACTTGTGTGCACTCTATAACTGAACCAATAAGTAAGAGCAAGAATAAAGAATTATGACAAAAGAAAAATGCCAAAAAGCAGAACTAAAGCAACCTAACAAAGATTCAAGAAGTGGATGATTGGAAGCTCTATCAAGTGATGTTGGTGCAGTTCATGAATTTGCCTACAAATAGGCACATTGTTGGTCTTCATTGTAGAATATTTGTTGGTTTTTAAATAAAAGTGAACCTCTCGAGTCATCCATTGAGTCTGCTGCATCAGTTTAGTGATGTGCAGACTCTCGAGTCATCCATCGACTTGAACTTTAAACGTGAAAAGCCACATGGATACCATACAGTTTATGACATTTCTGCATAAGAATTATTCAAACTGGAGGTATGATTTTGCTTATTCAGTTTCCTCCCGTCATCTCTTTGTACTATTTATCAACTGCTAAAATTCAATTCCCTGTTATAGCAGCAAATTCCACCTTGCTAGTAGTCTCTCTATTTTTACATCTATTTCTTTCCTCTTCCCTTCCTTTGCAACTAAATCTCTACCACATCAGTTAAGCAAACGATGTCAATGATCCAAATTTGTTAAAAGGAATTTTTTTTTTTGAAAGGCACAATTGTATCCACTTCCACTTTTATGATTCCGGCATTACAGGAAGTGAAACAACAACAACAATAACCTTAGTGTAATCCCACAAAGTGCGGTAAAATAAAATGCAACACAAATTTAATTTAATCTCCCCCTAAAGTAGTTCTTTAAAAAGATCCAAGGCTACTAGAGTTCAGTCACGAGCAGCCTTAATTTAATCTTAATTTCAACATTCAAAGCACTCCATTATTGACATTTGAATCCATTTTAATTTTTTCCTCCCTAGATTTTGTGTCATTATCTTTACAATTAACTTGCTAGCCCTGATATTGGTAGAATTTTATGTCAAATGGTATATAACAATGACGCTTGCTCATTAAGTTGATTTGGATATTATTATTCAAAATTATTTAGTTTCATTAATTCAAAGGTGAAAGTTTTGACAGATACTTTTATTTATAATAAAATGTACTCTTTATTTAAAATATACTTTTATTAAAAATGTACTCATATTCAATGTTTGCATTATATTAATGTAGTATTAATTTTCCCTGTTTCATGTTTATTTGTTCATGTTTCACTGAATACAACTCTTTAAAACAATAAATAAAAAAATAATTTTAATATACCACCTTGTTAATCATAAGGCTACTGGTAAATAAATAATTATATTTAATAACAAGAAAAAAAATAGACACAAACATAACCCCACTCTCAGATGGTGTCGTCTGGTCTATCATTTTTGGGTTTTTTTAAGATAAGAATTCAGTACCCCTCAAATTATAGCCATAGTTGCTATGAGATACTCCAACTTCACATGGATTCTATTATCTTCTAAACTCAATTTTAACATATTTTTATCACCTTTTCATGCTTACATGACACCTTTATTACATAAAAATAGGGTTCACATCAAAGGTGTCACGTCAACTAAATAGGAGCTACATCAGCTAAAAAGAGTGGTAAAAATACACTAAAATTGAGTTCGGAGGTAATAAGATCCATGTCAAGTTGGAGGATGTAGTAGCAAATTTGATGAGGAGTACTAGATGTTTTACTCTTTTTTATTTACTATTCGATATTCTCCCGATTATGCAATTAGTTATGAATAAATCTATGAAAACTATTAATTAGGCAAGGATAGCCATTCATGTAGTTATACATGTATTGTTAATTCCACCTTTTTATTCATAAGATATATATATATATATATATATATATATATATATATTCCCTCATAATTTATACATGTATTAAATAATTAAATTTTTAAATTACAAATCAAACATTATAATAATTATATACGTACATAATATGCCTCAAATCTAACCATCAAAAGTTAACAAAATTTTATATCTGCATAATTCTTCTCCAAATCAAATAACAAACGATCCCTTAATGTTGAACTTTGACAACTTCAATGAATGAAAACATCAAAAGAAATTGACTTGTAAACACAATAAGTCAACAGATGTAAGCTATCCTATGTAGTGAGGAAACTATAGACTATTGAAGATGGAAATAATATGTCATGCGGCCAAGACAAAAGACAAATTGATCAAGCTTACTAACATATTGTTGGTTCATCGATCATGTGTAGTGGTGAATATTTCTTCAATATTAATTAAAATTTTTGAATCCGAACAAGAAGTATCAAAGAGCTGGATTTGAGTGGATCAATATGAATTGAGTTAATAAAGTTGTTGAAACAAAATTGACTTAAAAGTTAATTATGCTAAAATAAATTTGATTGAAATAAATTATAACTACGATAAGATATCCATAAAATTCAAATTATGAATCCACGATAGAAGACACGTGAGGTTTAGGACAAGCATTTGAAAAGTAAATTTGTGATAATTCTTTATTGAAAGTTCTTTCCATGACAACCAATTGGGAAAAAACACACACACAACAAAAGACTTAACAACCCAAAACTCAATCCCTTAGAAGAACTGATACAACCCATACATAATCAATCTTATTTTTTCCTCTCATCTAAAAACTTTAAACTTCTTAAACATGACACACTTATAATTATTTAACTATATAACATCACAGCAAGGTCATTGGCTTAAACACAGACAGAAGGATTGGCGAGGAGGTATGCTTCGATGGCCTTGAGAAGGTCATTGGCTTTGTCTTTGTGCACATTGTGTTCTTCCTCAGTAACAACATAATCACCTTTTGTGTTGTACACAGTTACTGTGGTGCAAACACATCCTCCATCTGCAGAAGCTTCAAATTTGCCATCATAATCAACTGATTCTGCTTTGCCTTCAAGAACATCACTTTCGATAAGTGAATATTTTGTTACTAAATTCTTTTCGTCAATCACATGAATCTTGTGCTTCATGTACTTTATTGGACCACCTGTCATTAATAAAAAAACATTAAGTTTCATATATTAAGGTAAATAATTTTTTCTATTAAAATGATCCTTCAATGGATATTTATTGATAGAAGTATTAAATGAGCGGAATGGATTGAATTTGGACAGATCAAAATAGGTTAAGTAAATATATAAGTAGGTTTTGAGCCATCCATAATTGGATTGATATGGATTAAAATGGGAGTCACAATCAAATTTGTCCAATTAATTTATTTGTTCTTGTATAATTTTTAGTACCTTATAAAACTGTTTTCTTTATTATGATCGCTATATACAAATATCAAATTAAAAAAAATGTCTTATTCAAAAATATTCTGACAAAATTTCACGTGTATCAATTTTGGCTACTAATAACCGACCTTTAATATGAATATCGCACCTCAAAAAAAAAATAAAAAACAAACCTTCGACAAAGGTCATCTTCTTGATGGTTCCAGCACCACCATCACCTTCAACATTCTCAATACTCTTAACATCAGGTGCCAATTTAGATACAATGTTGTTAAAATCAATAACCAAAGCTTTGAATAGCCTTGATGGGGCAACTGAGGCTGTGGACTTGTCAGTAAAGGTATAGGCACCCATAATGCTTTGATTAATTTGCCTTAAACAAGAAGAAGAAAGAGCTTAGGATAAGATGATTGTAATGTTTTGAGGTGTATGATATATGGGAGTTTTTAGATGGTATTTATAGTGATAAAATGGAGTGAGATTTTAGGGTGTGTTTGAAAATTCTTCACATGATTGTTTAGTTAGTCAAAATTAATATTCTCTTAGAAAAACAAATTTCTTTTTTTTTTTTTTTTAATATGATATCTTCATTATTGTATTTTCTTTTCAAGTTCGATTTAAAATGTTTTACTTAAATCAAAAGTGTATTGAAAATAGTCTATTTTTCAAAAAATAGGATTAAGATCTCAACAATTCACTTAACATGATCTAAAAGAAAAAATATATAAATATATTTGGATAATATTTTTATACATTTTTGTCAAGACACGAAAAACCACACTTATTTTTGAAGAAAATATTATTTGATTGAAAATGTTTTTCTCTCATACATACCAAGCACACCCTTAGAGTTCACTCTTGAGCAACCTTAATTTAGTCTTAATTTCAACATTCAAAGCACTCCATTGCTGACATTTGGGTTCAGTTTTTCTTTCTTCTAGATGTTGTGCCATAATTAATTTGTTAGTCATGATACATATTGAGAGAATTTTATGCCAAATGATAAATAACAATAAGATTTGCTGACACGATATTAAGTTGATGTAGACTGTGGGAACCTATCAACTTGGTTTTCAATAGTGGTAGGCTGATATTATTCTCAGTATATGGTATGAACAGCTAGAATTCAAAATTATTTATTACTATCATTCAAAAGATGAAAGCTACAGTCTCATGAGTTTGCATTTAATGATGTTTTGATCGAGATTTTTATTTATACAGTAAAACCTCTTTATAATGATAATGTATATTTAAAAATTTAGAACTGTTGCTATAGAGAGCTACTATTATATATGTAAAACGTTTGACGTTCAAATTTTCTATTTAGCTGTTATAAATAAAAATATGTAAAATCTTGCACTAATTAAATATAATTTTTTCTTTAAATTAGATATTCATACTCAAAATTTATTGTGTGCATGACATTAAAGATTGTTGAGTTCTTTGATGATTGAGAAAATGACATGAAACAAGTCAAGCAGATTCATGGATATACTGTTTTAAGAAGCTTAACTTGTAAGAAGAGTGCTATGGATTAAGACATGTGCAATAATCAAGGATCAGATGATGCTTACTTCAGATGAACTCAAGAAAATAATTATGTGTTGAATAATAAAAGAGTTGGAGTTCAAATACAACACTCATGAAGAATTGTAGCTAGTTTAATTATAGCACTCATGTGGATGGGAGACTGAATTAGAGAGGAGTTTTAATTGAAGAATAACTCTTTAACAACTTTTTGATTAAAAATGGAAGATCCATCCAACAAAGTTATTTACTCACTTCCAAAAAAGAAAGGACAATTGACAAAATTGACTTTTCAAGTGCAACCCAAATAGTGAAGAAACACATTTAAGAAGCAGGTGCTAGTACTGAGTCTAGCGAAGAGGTTTAGCTTTGATGTATTAGGAAGTGTTTATCGAGTTGTAATATTGATGTATTCTTAATTTTAGTGTACAACTCGGAGACTTGAGAACACTTGAGAGGTTTTGTGTTGTTGGGAGTTAGAGTTTGTAATTTATGATACAAAACTTATAATCTTTTGTTAAGTGGTTCATTATATTTAGTGAAGTTGAAGTTAAATTCAGGTACAAGTTGTGACTTTTTACATTTTTTATGAGCCTGTTATTTTCTATGTAAAACTATCGTGTTCATTATTTATTGTTTTTGTACTTCTATTGAAACACGTTAGGCAACTTGTGTTGCACATAGGCAACTTTTAAGTTAAAATAACTAAACTCTAGGTCGTGTAGAATGTTCATGATTACCATAAATATTTTGGTATTTTATTTTGTATATAATATACTTCTTACAAAATATTATTACATAATATATGAGTATGCTATTATAGAGAGGTAATTTTACAAAGAGTGCATCAATATAATAAATGTCATTGTTGTTATAGGTAGAATGTCATTATAAAAAGAGTTTAAGTTCTGTGCACCGTCAGTGTATAAAAAAATTCTACACTATCAGTTAACTTGACCTGCTATTGCAGGTTACCCAATTATTTACATAAAAACTTAAAAAGAAAAAGTTAGCTAACCTGAATTAGCAAGTCAAGTCCACTTGATAGTGTAGAATATTTTTTACACTGACGGTGCACAAAACTTAAATTCTTATAGAAAAGTAAAATATAATATGAACAATTAATTCTGAAGACAATTAGGTCGCTATAGTAAAATGTCTTATAATGAGGTGACGTTATAAAGAGGTTTGACTGTAATAAATGTTCTCAGAGTCAGTATTTGTGTCATTTTACCTTTTTCGTTTATTTTTACTTGTTACGTTTTGCTTTTTAAATATTAGTTTGGCTAAATTTCAAAGCTAAATTATAGTAGATTAATTTAATATTTTAAGTTTTAAATTTAAATATTGGAAAAGTATACGAAAATGTAACTATAAGTTATAATTATTCTTATATTAATAAAATAAAAAATATATTTTAAAATATTAATTAAAACTCATGCCGTTTGAAGCTCGAGAAGCACACGTTTCAAAAAAAGTAATCTTGATGGTTACTGTTTGACAGTTTCTATTTTAGCCGATTAATTTAAAAATAATTTTGTCAAGTTAATGTAGTATAGTGTAATATTCAAAGACAATTAGGTATATTAAATTTTTTTAATTATGTGCGAATTCGAGAAAAAGACCGAATCAAAAAATCTATTACATTAGTAATATGAAAATTAATGTTGAAGTTTATAGAGAACTTAAACTACTTTAACTAGGGGTGGACCCACGTGTATTTTTCGGGTGCTCCGACATCCATTAAACTCGACGTAGATTAGATATAATTATATAAGAAATACAGAATAAATGATATAATATATTAAAATGTACCTAGTGAACAAACACATGGTTGCGTGCAATAGCTTGAGGTGTGACTTTCATGTCCAAGGTTTTGGATTTGATTCCCTTTAGCTACACACTACTTTATATTAAAAAAATTTTTGAGCACCCACAATCTTAAAAACCTGGATCCGCCACTGACTTTAACCCAAATCATATTGCCATTTAAGGTCACATTATTTTGTTTAACATGTAAATATCGACTAATAATTTTTTTTTAATTCTACTTTTTTTTAGGGGGACTAGCTGTCCTCTGATAATCCTTTAAGTCAATATCCTGACTAAGCCAAATATTGTTTACCATGAATATTAAAACACTACCCTACTCTCAGATTGCTACTGTCTAGTCTATTTCATTTTGTTTAGGTTTTCTATTTATTATTTGATATTTGCTTCGTTAAATTTGAATGTTACAGGTTCATTTTTAAATTTAGGATTTATTAAAGTAAATCAGAGGTCATTTTATAGCCGGTTAGAGTTATACAGATATTAACGACATAGAAATTAGTTATGAGAAAATTTATACATTATTTATATAAATATTAGTTATGCAAGAATTAATTACTTATGTATTTATGATACATGTATTACTTTTATCATGCATAAGATAATATATAGATTTCCTCCTAAAGTATACATGCATTAGTTATTGAGTTTCTAAATTACAAATCAAACATCATATTAATTTTATAGATAAATAATTTATCTCCTATCTAACTATCAAACATAGTATTACTCAAAATTTAATCAACATAATTCTTCTCCAAATCAACTACCAAATGACCCCTTAATGTTGAAGTATGGAAACGTCGCAAGAAATTGACATATATGTAAACAGAATAAGTGTAAGACCCCACAAAAATCCTAAGCTTAATTCAGTCCTTTAAAGCTTGTTAAGGGGTACCAGACTTAGAAAATTTTAGCTAAGTATTCATACTTAGAGTTATTTTAGCCTTCATAGTTGGCGATCTTATTTCGTGACTCTTACGACCATTAAAAGTCGATCTTTAAGTTGCTTCATGATTAGAAATGTCAGTAGGTATTCTCGGACGAGTTTCAGATTTTTCAGACAGTGTTTGAAGCATGTTTGGGAGTCCAAACCAGTGTATCAATGCAATCTCGACACGCCACGTCGCCTATCGCGTCGATGAATATTTCCCCTAGCTCCCAGTGCAATTTCCAGTGAACCGACGCGGACTTGACGTGGTGCATTGCCATCGTGTCGATGGGATCAACGTGGTGCATCGGTCTGCGTGTCGCTAGATCAGTTTTCAGTCATTAAAAAGCCACGTCCTCAGGGGTATTTGGATCATTTTCCACATCTATCAGCTCCAAAAACACGAGATTTAGCCACTTTAGAGGCAAAATCCATTCACTATTCTCAAAATTACTCAAGAACAAAACCCTAGGACTTCTAATTCAAGGCTCAAGATTCAAGAACTCACCATCAACCTTCATTAATTCAAGTATTCAAGTATGTGAAGTGTTTATCCAAGGGTTCCATCCGCCCTTGGAGTCCAAGAAACTCTTTTAAAACTTCAAGTAGATTGATTTCATGATTTTCATTATTGGATTTAAGTGTATTCATAATTATAATGTTAATTGGGTTTCTAATCCATGGTTTATTACAAATTTCATGTGGAATTGATTATCATGTGTGTAGTATTATGTGAATTAATGTTGATGCCATTGAATTTGTGAATTTAGGAATTGATGTTATGATGCCTACATGTTGTTTATTATCAGTGCATATTGGTGCTCTCCAAGTGTTTGTTAAAATGCTCAGGTGAACTAAATGGAAAAAAATCATGACATGCTAGCATATGTGTAAACTTATGCCTTACAAGTGTTTGATAAAATATCTCTATGGATGAGTTATGAATAAGTGCACAATGTTATGCTTTTCAAGTTTACTCTATGCTTTACTTTTCATGCTATCGAGCCCTGGGTATCCAATACCCGAAAATTTAGTTGTTTACCTAAAGCTACAGTAGTTACAAAATAGTCTCAATAGTATTACGAACAATAGTACTCAGTAATCAGTCACAGTCTCAATTCAGTATTTAGTTCAGAACTCGGTGAACTCAATTAGTTAACCAGATTCAGTAGTACTCCGTTAGTTAGCGAAACCCAGTGAACTCAGTTCAGTTTGGTTAGACAGTACGAGCAGTAATAGTTCAGTCAATCCTAGTATGAACTAGAAAGTAGTTAAGTGTCTATTAATTTAGGAGTAGGATTCAGCACCGAGCGAACCCAAGGAAGAGGGGGATTCCTGTCAGCATAGGGTTTGACCCTTAGCAGCAATTCCTATGTTACAGAACTACGTAGCCAGTGTAGGTTGAAATATCTTCCTGCCAGGCTAGGGTTGATACATTTCATACGAGTTTTCTGCCAGCGAGGGTTGACCAAAGAGCTTTCTGTCAGAGAGGGCTAACTCACAGCTTATCTTTACCCGTGGCACGGTACTAACACCCTTCCAATTGGGGTTATAGGTTGGACCCCAATCTATTCAGAGAAGGGCAGGTTCGTCAGATGATTACCTCCCACAGTTTCTGTTTCAATTTTAGTCTCAGTATAGAACTCAGTTCAATTCTACAGAATCAAGACTGTCAGATACAGTCACCCAACTCAGTATAGAACTCAGTTCAGTTCTACAAAATTAGGACTGTCAGAAACAGTCAACCAGTTATTAACCACGACTGACAGAAACAGTCACTCAGTTATCAGTATTACCATATAAGTAAACTCAGTTATCAGTTAATCAGTATTCAAAACTCAGTAACCAGTGTTGACATGATCAGTTACAATATATGTATCTATGCATGTTCTTTCATTCAGTTATGTTCATATTACTCAGTTCATTATTGTTCATGCATATGAACCCATGAATATCAGCCTACCTCACTTAGCTTACCAGTACATTCAAAGTACTGATGCATACCTTTTTTTTACACTATGACATCTTATATCTGAGGTTTAGATGTACGGGCTCCTGACTATACTTAGCAGTCCAGCCTATCAGCAGCAGACTTAGTGGTGAGTGCCCATAGTTTGAGGACATAGTGTTATTTCAGTATTTCAGTATAGTTTTTAGTAGTCGAAGTTAGTTGGGGGCTTGTCCCATCAACTCCAAATTCAGACAGTTAGAGACTTTCAGACTAGAGTATTTCAGATGGATGTTTCATTTTTCAGTATTCAATATTGGTCTTTCAGTTATGAACCTTATGGCATTTTTAGCCTAACTTTCTTACTTATTTCAGTTATATTATTATTACAGTGTTATAATTATTTAATGCTCACAACAGGTACTAGTCAGGGTTAGCTGGTGGTCCTTCGGGGTCGCTAGCACCATGTAGCGTCTGGGGTACAGACTCGGGGCCTTTCAAACTTTGTATTAGATCCTAAGGTTCAACAGATTCCTAGCAAGTCTGAAAGCCGTATCTAGTAGAATCTTATGCATGGGTGTGTAGCGCGCCACACTTATGGACAAGAGGCTACTAGATGTCTTATTAAAAGTTTCACTTCTTTCAGCATTCATGTCGTGCGAGTGAGCATGAGCTCCAGTTAAAATCTTAGTCTAATCCCTTCCCTTTTCATTTACAAAACATGCCTCCAAAATGGACTAAGAGAGGAGAAACAAGAGATCAGTCAGTATCTCAGCCTGTCCAGCCAGATCCTCTGGACGATCCTGTCTTCCATGCGGAATTCAGAGCATCTTTCACCACCCTAGCTCATTCTATGGAAGCCTAGATGAACACCCAGTTGTCATTTCAGCCATCCTAGTGGCCAATATTGCTACAACCAGGATTCGAGACTTCACTCGAATGAACCCTCCATTTTTTATCGGGTCAAAGTCAGATAAGGACCCACAGGAATTTCTTAATCAGGTGTAGAAGGTTACAGATATTGTGGGGGTGACTGCTAGTGAGAGTGATGCATTTGTCGAATATCAGTTACAGGATGTGGCTCATCATGGTTAAAATAGTAGAAAGCAGAGAGGGCCGCATATGCAGGGCCCACAGAATGAGAGAAGTTTGATATTGCTTTTCTGGATAGGTTCTTCCCGCTATAGTTGAGGAAAGCAAAAGTTTTAGAGTTTATTAATCTGAAGCAGGCTAATATGACAATACAAGAGTATTATCTCAAGTTTACTCAATTAGCCAAATATGCCCTTCATGTGGTAGCAGATAGTAGATCTAAGATGAGTAAGTTTATGTCTGGTGTGTCTAACAGTATGGTCAAGGAGTGTAGAATTGCAATGCTGATTAAGGAGATGGACATATCCATGCTCATGATCTATGCTCAACAAATAGATGAGGCTAAGAATAAAGAGAAGGGGAGGGAGAACAAGAGAGCTAGAACAAGTAGCTTCAACTTCACTTAGCCTAAGTTGGAGGGTGGGAATCATTCTCAATTTCATTGGAAATCTTCAGTTCCAGCTCCATCTTTAGCCAGTGCTCCAGTGTTGAAATTCATAGATGGCAATAGAGATAGGGCATTAGTCCCTAAACCCCAGGGTAGTTTTAGCAGTGCCCGAATAAATTCTCTCTGCCAGAAGTGTGACAGAAACCATCTGGATATTTGCAGAGCTGGCAGCAATGTATGTTTCGAATATGGAAAGCTAGGCCACAGAGTCAAGCAGTATCCTTAGGTGTGTTCGCAGAGTTACCATAATCATCCCCTAGCTCAGTCCAGTCGCCTGAATCAACAGGGTGCGCCTTTCAGTGCCACCAGTGGGCAATACCCAAATAGACTCTTTCAGTCCCGACAGGATCAGAAGAGTTCTCCTGATATGGTCGATGGTATGTTAAAAGTTCATTATTTACATATTTATGATTTGCTAGATCGAGTAGTTTCTTTGTCTTTTGTAACTCCTTATACAGTTGTTAACTTCGGAGTCAGTCCTAAAATCCTAGCAGAGCCTTTCTCAATTTCTACCCCAGTGGGTACATCTATCATAGCCCAATGGGTATACAAGAACTGTCCGGTTATGGTATCTCAGAAGGTCACTTCAGCAAACTTAGTAGAATTAGTGATGACAGATTTTGATGTCATTCTAGATATGGATTGTCTTCATTCATGCTATGCCTCAGTTGACTGCAGAAACAGAATTGTCCAATTTCAATTTCTGAATGAACCTGTCCTAGAATGGAGGGGCGAGAAAAATAATATCTAGGGTGTGTGTCTATCATCTTATTTGAGTTAAGGATTCTAGTTCCGATACTTATAGTATTAATTCAGTTCCAATACCATGTGAGTTCCTGGATGTGTTTCCTGAAGATCTACCTGGAGTTCCTCTTGAAAGGGAAATTGACTTTGGGATAGACCTTCTTCCTGATACTCAGCCCATCTCTATCCCTCCATACAGAATAGCTCCAGCAAAAATCAAAGAATTAAAAGAACAGTTAAAGGATCTCCTAGAGTAGGGATTTATCAGACCTAGCATATATCCTTGAGGTGCACTAGTTCTATTTATGCGTAAGAAAGATGATTCTCTTAGAATGTGTGTAGACTACCATCAGTTGAATAAAGTCACGGTCAAGAACAAGTATCCACTTTCTAGAATCGATGACTTGTTTGGCCAACTTTAGGGTGCCAGTTACTTTTCTAAGATAGACCTCAGATCAGGCTGTCATCAGCTCAGAATCATATAATGTGACATTTCAAAATAGCTTTCAGAACTCGATATGATCACTTTGAATTTCTAGTCATGTAATTAGGTCTCACCATTGCCCCAACAACTTTCATGGACTTGATGAACCGTGTGTTCAAGCAGTACTTGGACATGTTCATCATAGTCTTCATTGATGACATTCTTGTATACTTTTGTAGTGAACATGATCATGCAGACCATCTCAGAATAGTGTTACAGACTCTCAGAAACCATCAGTTGTTCCCTAAATTCAGTAAGAGCGAATTTTGGCTAAGTTCAGTAGCCTTCCTTGGTCATATAGTTTTTGGTGATGGCACTAGAGTGGATTCTCAAATGACCGAAGCAGTAAGAAATTGGACCAGGCCCATTTCTCTAAGAAATATCAGGAGTTTTTTAGGTTTGACTGGCTATTATGAATGGTTTGTTGAGGGATTTTCATCTATTTCATTCCCCATGTACATATTGACTTAGAAGAGAGTCAAGTTACAGTGGTCAGATTCTTGTGAGAAAGTTTTCAGGAGTTGAAGACTCGACTCACTACAACTCTAGTTTTGACTCTACCAGATGGTTCAGACAGGTTTGTGGTATATTGTTATGCCTCTAGAGTTCATTTGTGGTGTGTTTTGATGAGGAGAGGTCGGGTCATAGCCTATGCCTCTAGATATCTTAAGCACCATGAGAAGAACTACCCCACTCATGATCTTGAGTTAGCAGCTGTAGTATTTTCCTTAAAGATTTGGAGGCATTATTTGTATGGGGTACATATTGATTTGTTCAGAAACCATAAGATCCTCTGGTATATGTTCTCTCAAAAAGACCTGAACCTCTATCAGAGAAGATGGTTGGAGTTGTTGAAAGATTATAACATAAGTGTCTTGTATCATCCACGCAAGGCCAATGTAGTGGTTGATGCTCTCAGTAGGTTGTCTATAGGCAGTATTGCTCATGTGGATAAGGATAAGAAAAAGTTAGTTTAGGAAGTTCATCAGCTTGCCTGACTAGTTGTCCGCTTAGTCGATTTAATAGAAGGTGGTGTATAGGTGCAGAGTAGTTCAGACTTATCTCTGGTTTTTGAAGTAAAGGAAAAATAGGATAGATATCCCTGCCTAGTTAAGTTGAAAGAGTCAGTCATAGATCAGAAAGTAGAGGTTTTCTTCCAAGGGGGAGATGGTGTATTGCGTTGCCAGGGTTGGCTATGTGTGCCAAGTGTAGATGACTTGAGGCAGCGGATTCTTGCAGAAACGCATGGTGCACGCTACTCTATTCATCCAGGGGACACTAAGATATACCGCAACTTGCGAAAAGTCTATTGGTGAAGTAGGATGAAGAGATATATTGTAGAGTTTGTAGCTAAATACTCAACATGTCAGTCGGTTAAGATCGAACATCAGAAGCCTAGTGGGTTAATGCAAGAGTTCAGTATTCACACATGGAATTGGGAAGAAGTGAACATGGACTTTGTGAAGGGATTGCCTCATACTTATCGTCAACATGATTCTATATGGGTTATCGTAGACAGGATGAACAAGTCAGTTCATTTCTTACCAGTCCATACCTCTTATTCAACTGAGGATTATGCAAAGCTCTAGTCAAATTACCCGGAGTTCCGTTATCCATCATCTCAGATAGATTTATCCAGTTTACCTCTCATTTCTGGAAAGCCTTCCAAAAGGGTCTTGGTACCCAAGTGCACCTCAGTACAACCTTTCAACCTCAAACAGATGGTCAAGAAGAAAGGACTATTCAGACTTTGGAGATATGCTAAAAGCTTATGCCATTGACTTTAAAGGTAGTTAGGATGACCACTTGCCCTTGATTGAGTTTGGATATAACAACATTTATCATTCCAGCATTCAGATGGCTCCGTTTGAGGTGCTCTATGGGAGGAGATGTAGATCTCCTATTAGTTGGTTTGAAGTGAGTGAGGCTGTAGTGGTAGGGCCTGACTTGGTATTTGATATCTTAGAAAAAGTTTAGTTAATCAGGGAAAGGCTTAAGACAGCTCAGAGCAGATAGAAATCGTATGTTGACGTGCATAGAAAGGATCTCGAGTTTGAGATTAGTGACTGTGTATATTTGAAAACCTCTCTATGAAAGAAGTGAAGAGGTTTCGTAAGAAGGGGAAGCTCTACCCCCGATATGTCGGTCCTTACCAAATTCTCTGCCGTTTAAAAAAGGTAGCTTACGAGCTTGAGTTACCTTTAGACTTAGCTTCAGTACACCTAGTGTTTCATGTCTCCTTGCTAAAGAAATGCATAGGTGACTCAACATTTGTAGTCCCTATAGAGGGTATAGATGTCCAGAACAACCTCTCTTATGAGGAAATTTCAGTCGAAATACTTGATTATCAGATTCGCATACTGAGGAACAAAGAAGTCCCTCTAGTCAAAGTTCTTTGGCAGAATCAGTCCGTTGAGGGAGATACTTGGGAAGCAGAAGCATATATGCGAACCAAGTATCCTCACCTCTTCTCCGCAAACTCAAACTCAACTCAAGTTAGTAGTTTTCGTTAAATTTACTCAGTTTCGTGTTCAAATATAGTTACCAACTTAGTATCAAGTAACGTCGCCTACTCAGTCATGCATTCATGAATCAGTTCAGTCATGTACTCATGCATCAAATATACATGTTCAGTATACAAATTCAGCTTATCAGTAACATTAGTTACAAAACCATGCATTAGTTATGCATGTTCAGTATGATAATTCAGTATCTCAGTAGTCTCAGCCATGAAATCATGCTTCAGTTGTGCTTGTCCGGTACGTACTTTCAGTCTATCAGTTCTCACAAAAATTGTGATCTTAATTAAGTCTTTTAAAAGGGGTCCCAAACTTAGAAAATTTTAGCCAAGTATTTATACTTAGAAATATTTTAGCCTTCATAGTTGGTGATCTTATTTCATGACTCTTACTACCATTAAATATCTATCATTAAGTTTTTTCATGATCAAAAATATCAGTAGGTGTTCTCGGACGAGTTTTAGATTTTTCGCATAATGTTTAAAGCACGTTTGGGGGTCCAAATCAGTGTATGGATGCGATCTCGAAGCGCCGCATCGCCTATCGCATCGATGAATATTTCTCCCATCTCCCAGTATAATTTCTAGTGAACCGATGAGGACTTGAAGCGGCGTCAGCCATCATGTTGATCCTATTGATGCGGCGCGTCTGTCTGTGCATCGCTATGTCAGTTTTTAGTCATTAAAAAACTGCATCCTTAGTGGTATTTGGGTTATTTTCCTACATCTATTAGCCCCAAAAATATGATATTTAGCCACTTTAGAGGTAAAATCCATTCACTATTCTCAAAATTACTCAAGAAAAAAATCCTAGGGCTTCTAATTCAAGGCTCAAGATTCAAGAACTCACCATCAACCTTCATTAATTGAAGTACTCAGGTATGTGAAATGTGCATCTAAGGGTTCCTTCTACCCTTGGAGTCGAAGAAACTCTTTGCATGATTTTCATATTTGGATTTAAGTGTATTCATGATTATAATGTTAATTGGGTTTCTAATCCATGGTCTATTACAAGTTTCATGTGGAATTGATTATCATATGTGTAGTATCATGTGAATGCATTTTGAAGCCATTGAATTTGGGAATTGATGTTATGATGCCTATATGTTATTTAGTATCATGTGCCTATTGGTGCTCCCCAAGTGTTTGTTAAAATGCTCACGTGAACCAAATCGGGAAAATCATGACATGCTAGTATAAGTGTAAACTTATGCCGTACATGTATTTGATAAATGTCTCTATGGATGAGTTATGAACAAGTGCACAGTGTTATGCTTTTCAAGTTTACTCTATGCTTTACTTTTCATGCTATCGAGTCCTGGGTGTATTCAATACCCAAAAATTTAGCTGTTTACCTAGAGGTATATGAGTTACAAAACAGTCTCAAAAGTATTACGAATAGTAGTACTCAGTAATCAGTCACAGTCTCAGTTCAGTATTCAGTTCAGAACTTTGTGAACTCAGTTAGTTAACTAGATTCAGTAGTACTCCGTCACTTAGCAGAACCCGGTGAATACAGTTCATTTTAGTTCAGTTAGACAGTATGATCAGTAATAGTTCAGTCAAACCTAGTATGGACTAGAAATTTGTTCAGTGTCTATTCAGTTGAGAGTAGGATTCAGCACCGAGCGAACCCAGGAATAGGGGCATTCCTATCATACCTTTTTTTACCGAAAAGATTACATTTTAAGTTTGAAAAGGGTTTTATTATTAAGCGACAAAAGATGATTTATTTCGAAAAAGGATTTATTTTAATTAAATTCAGAGTTACCACTTGGCATAAATCCGATGTGCCAAGTCACCTTTGAAAATCCCTTTTTCGAAAACAATTTGACTCTTTTAAATTGCTCTGCGAACAGAGATTCGTACTAAGGAATTCTGTTGACCGATGGAAAGGTGTTAGGCACCCCTCGATCCCGTGGTTCGACCATGGTCACTTGGTGGAGTATATCGGCTAATTTTGGCACTAATAATATATAAACCACATAAACACACAGCGATGAAGAAAACAAACACAAACAAAATGAGTCCCGAAAAATATAATGTCCAGTCCAATTATATATTTCAAAAATAAAAAATAAAAAACTATAAATCCTATTTTTACACTACATCCTAGACTAATCTCCAATGCTTTACCCGATGCCTCGAACCTTCATCACAAACCTCCTTTGCGTACATGATACGTCGAGGCATTCCTCGATAAATAAAAATACAATTTCCTTCGAGGCATTCCACGGACAATGAATATAATTTTTAATTTCTTGCGCTGAAATAAAATCATTCAATAGAACATTCAAACATTCAACAAAACACCATTCCTAAAATTTTTGGCCTACCCAACCTAAGATTTGCCTATTCATTTTGGCCTAAAACATGATGCTACCGGGTTTGACAAACATCAATACTTGTTCCAATTCAAATTATCAACAATAAATCAAATATAGTTATATTCACGTTTTCAAGATTCATCCCTTCTCGAATCTCACTCTTAATCAATGATTAACTAATTTCAATATATATCAACTAATCAACCATGATAATTATAAAACTCCAATACACTTCAAAATACCATCAATCACATTATCAACTACATTGAGTAATAAATAATATATAAAAAGACTGAAGTTGAGAATTGGACCTCACAAGAATGGATTTTTGTTGATAATAGTGCAATAATAAAGCCCGAACTAAAAATTCTCGAATAAAGAACCTCGAACCACGAACACGACCAAATCAGTACCTAAAGACCCACCCCGAACAAATTTGAATGAAAATCCACGAAGAAAAGAAAATACCGGGACAAAGATAAAAATTGTATAATTAGGAGTGTATGGTAGTGTAGTGTGGATATTGTTTTTTTCTTTTTTTTTTAAAAGAAGGATGGGGATGAAAAAATGTTTTGTGTTTTCTTCTTGAAGAATGGAAGAGTATGGAGAGTTTTTTGTTTTTGTGTGTGTCAATTCTCCATTTTTAGGTGAAGGTGTATTGGGAGATTTTTCGTGTAAGTCTAAGTCTGTAAGTATGTGTGTGTATATAATTCTATGGATAAGAGGATGTGAATTTTCTTTTTTGGTGTGTGATATCTCTGTGTTGTGTGTGTCGTGTGTATCAAGAATAAGAAACTCAATTGTGATTTATTGTTATGTTTTTTAGTGAGTGGGTGAGTGATGATTGTGTTTTTTTTTCTTTTGGTCAAAAGGGATAAAAGAAAAGAGGATAAAATGATGATGTTTGGTTATGAGTATGTTTGGTTAGTGGGGTATGGTAGGTGGGGAAGTAAATAAGCGGAAATTAATTTTTAGGACGGACAAAATTACGTCTCTACATTATGTCCCTCTTTGGATGTAAACACAAAGTGTTTTCAGACAAAGAAGTAGACAACAAGACAACATTTTGGCTGACCATTATTTAAAAATAATGACACAGAAGGAAGAAGGTAAACCCAGTATTGATTTTGGACATCATACTTATCCCTAGTTACTAGGGAATCAAGTCATAAATATCTCAAAGTGTTGGAAGAAGAGGGACTATACTGAGTTGGAGGGTCAAGTGCGGTTCTATCGAGGTTCCGGTCCACGACCCTATTATTACATAAAAAAAATAACATTTTAAAAGATAACTGAAATTACAAAAGTCCTATCTAAGAAGCTTCATTTGGACTCTTGACTTGCAATTTCTCCAGTTGTTTGGATTTCAATTTCATCAACTTGTTATTTGACTTTCAACTTCTTTACCTTGTTGTTTGACTTTCTTCTTGACCCTGTTTCTTGACTTTTAATCTCTCAACCTTGTTACTTAACTTTCAATTTCATCACCCTATTCTTCAGGCGGGCTCCTGACTTGCCATTTTATCAATTTGCTGACTTTCAATTTCTTCACCCCTATTCTTCAGGCGGGTCACCTGACTTGCAATTTCCTTGCTCTTGTTCTCCGGGCGAGTATCCTGACTTTTAATTTTATCACCGCTATTCTTTAGGCGGGCCATCTGTCTTGTAATTTTCTCGCTCTTGTTCTCTAGGCGAGTATCCCGACTTTTTATTTTATCACCCCTATTCTTCAGGCAGACCACCTGACTTGCAATTCTCTCGCTCTTATTCTCCGGGCGAGCATCCCGACTTTTAATTTTATCACCCCTATTCTTCAGGCGGGCCACTTGACTTGCAATTTCCTCGCTTTTGTTCTCCGGGCGAGCATCCCAAATTTCATTTCATCAACTTTCAATTTCATCACCCTATTCTTCAGGCGGGCTCCTGACTTTCAATTTTATCAACTTTCTATATCAACTTTCAATTTCATCACCCTGTTCTTCAGGCGGGCTCCTGACTTTTAATTTTATAAACTTTCAATTTCATCACCCTGTTCTTCAGGCAAGCTCCTGACTTTTATCTCATCAATTTCCAATTTCATCACCCTGTTCTTCAGGCGGTCACCTCACTTGTATTTCATCAAATTTTAATTTCATCACCTTGTTCTTCAGGCGGGCACCTGACTTGTATTTCATCAACTTTCAATTTCATCACCGTATTTTTCAGGCGGGCTCCTGAAATCAAAAATCAAAATTAGAACTAAAATTTTCCCAAACAATGATTATGATAAAGAAAGATTTCGTTCATTCATTTTTTTCTTTTTTTAAAATAATGTCCCATTTTTCAGGAAGGTTCTGAACATAAAGTAATGTTCCATTTTTTAGGAGGGGCCTGAACGTAAAGTGAATTCCCGGGTGTGTTTTTCAACAGCCGCTGAACTTTAATGAACAGAATTTTGCCCTTGTTTCATCAATGAAAAATTTCTCAGTTGTAAACTTTGTGGTGGTCTGTAGCACTTGGCCTTCCAAACATCTGCTGCTATGCTTGTTTTCCTTTCATCGTTACTTCAAATTACTGACATTTGCCCCTGTCTTGTCCCATCATTGGCCCCAACCATGATTAAGGAAAGGGACTTTGATCCAAACACCGGATATCTATTTTATCCTGCTCCTGAGATGCACCTTTAGAAACCTGAATATTTCCACGCATCCTAGAACCTATCGGTTGATGAAATTTATTTGCATTGTTTTGAATCATGATCATGTATCTTTCCATGTGCTATTCCTTGGCTTTTCCTCATGCAATTGGAAAGACTGGTAGTAAGTTTCGAAATCTTTTCTCACTTGTTTTGACACAGACTTGACTCAATAATGTAAAAAAATGATGGTGAATTTTATTTTGACAAATGTCATAAAAAATATAAATATAAATATATAAATGAAAGAAAAAGGCAATATTCCACTTTCAAAAAAGAAAACTTATCTGAATACGACAACCAACTCCAATGATTATGACATGCATTTTGGATTAAGCTACGTGATCTTCCTAACCAAACTTCCTATTTGTTGTTGAGTCTGTGTCTTTACCTATGAGTTACTTCTTCAAACCCATTGGACTCGTACACCCCATTCAATTGACGACATCTGGCTAGATTTTCACCAATAAGATTCTCTCATTTCCAATTTCTCTCAACTCACCATCGCTTTATGGTGCCTGTGAGCATTTTCACCAATAAGACTCTCTCATTTTTATCTTTCTTGCTCACTATTGCCTCATGGTGCCTGCGAGGGTTTTCACCAATAAGACTCTCTCATTTTTATTTCTCTCTTGATTACTTATGTTGAGGAAGACAAGTAGTTCCCAAAATGCATCATCATATCCATTGCATGTTTATCCTTAACTTTCTTAAAAATTGATCTGTAGGTCTTCCTTTGGTTGTCAGTTGGCTTTTGGATAGGGTTAGAAAAAAAGGATGGCATGAGGCCCTAACGATACTTGATGTGGGGTAGGACTTACAACTTTTAGAATCGACTCAAACTACAAGAATTAACTCATGCCCCAGTCTTTTTAACTGGGTATCTCTAAAATATTTATTTGGTTGGACCGAGCCCTGAATAAGGCAGCCTACGTATATAACCCCCGAAAGAGGAGAATCAGGTCACAAGTAGTTCCATCATCTTGTCCTTTATTTTGATTTGATTTTTCTTTTTTTTTTATAATCTTTTTTATTCTTTTTTTTTTCGACATTTTATTTTTTGACTCTGTTTTAATTCCAAAGAGGGATATGAAAGAAAATAGAACTAAGCTCAAACGGGGTAAACAAAGGATGACACAATGTTTGGATTGCAGAATGAAGTGCCTTCATTATATCAATCTTTAAAACATCAGTACTAAACATGCAAAAGAACCAACAAGGGATACAAGATATCATACATAATATCTTTTGATTGCACCTGCATTAATATCCATCTCTGCCATTTTGCTTTCAATGTCTATCAAATATAAGGCTCCATTGGGCAAAACTTTCTTCACAATAAAGGGACCTTGCCAATTTGAGGAGAACTTGCCTTTCGCTTCAAGCTGATGAGGAAGGATACGCTGTAATACCAGCTGACCAACTTCAAAGTTCTTGGGACGTACCTTTTTGTTGTATGCTCGAGTCATTATGTTCTAATACAATTGGCCATGACATACCGACGTCAGCCCTTTTTTAGAATCAAACTTAAATGTTCCAATCAGGTTTTGATCCACTCATTATCATCAATATTTGCTTCCGCAATGACTCGAAGAGAGGGAATTTCAACTTCTATAGGAATGACTGCTTCTGTCCCGTACACCAGTAAATATGGGGTTGCCCCTGTTGAAGTGCGAACAGTAGTACGGTAGCCTAGTAATGCAAATGGCAACTTCTCATGCCATTGTCTAGACCCTTGTATCATTTTTTGTAGTATCTTGTTAATATTCTTATTGACATCTTCAATGAGACTATTTGCCTTTGGATGATACGGAGTGGAATTTTGATGTGTAATCTTAAATTGTTGGCATGCTTCTTGCATCAAACGGCTATTGACATTAGCAGTATTATCCGTAATGATCATCTTGGGAATTCCAAATGTACAAATGATGTTGTCATGAACAAAATCTACCACCGCCTTCTTTGTTACTGACTTGAAAGTTACTGCTTCTACCCACTTTGTGAAGTAATCAATGGCCACCAAAATGAATCTATGCCCATTTGACGCTTTCGGCTCAATCGGTCCGATCACGTCCATCCTCCAAGATATGAAAGGCCAGGGAGCAGACACCGCATGTAATCAGCAGGAGGATAATGTATCAGATCAGCATGTACCTGAAATTGATGATATTTGCGAATGAAACGAATAGAATCTCTCTCCATAGTAAGCCAATAATAACCTGCTCAAAGGATCTTCATTGATAAAACATAACCATTCATATGAGGCCCGCATACTCCAGAATGAACTTCAACAATGATTGCCGAAGCTTCTTTTGCATCTACATACCTCAAGTCCCAGATCTGGGGTTCTCTTGTATAAGATTCCCCCACTCAAGAAAAACCATTATCTAGCCGCCTAATAGTCCTCTTTTGATCACTGGTGGCATGTGTTGGGTATTCTCCTGACTCGATATCAAAGAACCAAGGTTCTCCATCGATCTTTTCTTCAACTACATTACAATAAGCGTGATCATGCCTCTGTATATACACTGGATCGATGTAGGCTTTATTAGGATGGTGGAGCATTGAAGACAAAGTGGCTAAAGCATCAACAATCTCATTGTGAATTCTAGGAATATTCTGAAACTTTACTGACATGAATCATTGACATAGATCTTGCAAACATTGTCGATACAGTATGATCTTTAAATCTCATGTCTCCCAATCCCCTTGAATCTGATGGACAAGCAAATCTAAATCCCCCAACACTAAAAGTTCCTGGACTCCTATATCAACAGCTAGCCTCAAACCCAGAATGCAAGCTTCGTATTCCGCCATATTATTTGTACAATAAAATCGAAGTTGCGCTGTTATCAAGAAATGTTGCCCTGATTGAGAGATAAGAACTGCACCTATTCCGACTCCTTTCATATTCACAGCTTCATCAAAGAACAACTTCCATCCTGGATCAGCATCTATAATGACTTCACCGACACACAATACCTCCTCATCAGGAAAATATGTCTTTAAAGGCTCATACTCTTCATCAGTGGGATTCTCGGCAAGATGATCTTCCAAGGCTTGGGCTTTCATGGCGGTTCGATTCATATATACAATGTCAAACTCGATAAGTAATATTTGCCACTTCTCCAATCAACCCGTTGGCATGGGCTTTTGAAAGATATAGTTCAAAGGATCCATGCGAGAGATAAGGTAAGTAGTATAGGATGAAAGATAATGCTTCAACTTCTGTGCTACCCAAGTTAGGGCACAACATGTTCTTTCAAGAAGAGTGTACTTGGCTTCATACATTGTGAATTTTTTGTTGAGATAATAGATGGCTTGCTGTTTTTCCCCGTGATATCATATTGACCCAATACACAACCAAATGAATTATCCATAACCGATAGGTACAAGATCAGAGGCTTGCCAGGATCGGGAGGTACCAACACAGGTGGATTCGATAGATATCTTTTGATTTTGTCGAACGCCTCCTGACATTCCTCTTTCCATTCAATAGCGGTACTCTTCTTCAGCAATTTGAAAATGGGCTCACAAGTGGTTGTGAGTTGAGCAATGAATCTACTGATATAGTTCAGCCTACCAAGAAAACTCATCACCTCTGTTTTATTCTTAGGTGGTGGCAGATCCTGAATGGCTTTGATCTTTGAAGGATCCAATTCAATACCCCGACGGCTGACTACAAACCCCAGTAACTTTTCAGATGGAACTCCAAATACGCATTTTGCTGGGTTGAGATTGAGATTATACTTGCGAAGCCTTTCAAAGAACTTTCTTAAATCTTAAACATGGTTATCCTGACTCTTTGATTTAATAATCATATCATCTACATAGACGTCAATTTCCTTATACATCATATCATGAAACATAGTGGTCATGGCTCTCATAGATGTTGCTCCAGCATTCTTCAGACCAAACGGCATCACTCGATAACAATAAGTTCCCCACGGTGTGATGAAAGATGTCTTCTCTGTATCATCAACATTCGTAACTATTTGGTGATGTCCCGCATAACAGTCCATGAAAGAAGCAACCTCATGTTTAGCATAATTATCTAGTAGAATATGAATGTTGGGTAATGAAAAATCATCCTTCGAACTAGCCCGATTCAAATCACGATAATCGACAAATACTCGAACCTTGTCGTCTTTCTTTGGGAAAGGAACGACACTGGACAACCAATAAGGATAGCGAGCAACTTGAATGACCTTTGCTTCAATCTGTTTCATGATTTCCTCTTTAATTTTCATGCTTACATCGGTTTTGAATATTCTCAACTTCTCTTTTACAGGGGGCATCGCAGGGTCAGTCGACAGCTTGTGTACCATAAATTCGGTGCTTAAACCCGGCATATCATCATAGGACCATGCAAAAACATCTTTGTAATCAACTAATGCTTGTATCATCCCTTTTTATAATGTTGGTGAAGAATATACGCTTATTTTAGTTTCCCTAACCTCTTCCTGACCGCCAAGATTAATTGACTCAGTTTCATCCAAATTAGGATTCAACTTGGCTTCAAATTATTGGAACTCTTTGCTTATTTCTTCCAATGCTTGTTCCTCATCATATCCCACCCCTTGATTTATTACATCTTGATTAGATTGGATTTCAGGATCAGGAAGGAAATTCCATATGCATGTCATATCACTAGAATCAGTATAAAAAGAACCGTATAAAGAAAAGACAAATAAAACGTATTAGAGTCAAAACAAAGGGGACAATTGCATTTTATTACAAAGAAATACATGAAGATATGAGGGTTTAAACACAAATGATAATAGAATATAAATAAGTTAAATTCTGAATCACAGTCTTGAAATAACTCAGAATATCAAAAAGAAAAACAAAATAAACTACCAAAACTCCCTCCTGACTGGGAGAGGAGTGACTTCCCAGTTGTTGAGCTGGACATCAGGACCTATGATCTGCAAATCTGCCCTACTGTTACCTTCTCCTGCTTTAATCACGTCAACTTTGATGAACAGGTTTTGGAAACCATCAACTAACTCAGCTTCCACCTCTTGTATGTGCTTGATAATATTGCCTTTGACAAATGACTCACTGAGTAGTGGCACTGGGTGGGGGAGTGACCATGTTTCTTTCTTTTGCTTCTTGGCCTTTTTCCAATCTTCTACTGTAGGTTTGAAACCTAAACCAAAACCACCAAGGTTCTCCCTTGGACATACTGGAAGAACTGTACCATGTAATGATACTCCAAAGCCCTTTCCTGGCTCAAAACCATATTTCAACATCTCATTAACCATCTTGATGGAAGTAGGAGATAACTGCGGCCTTGGAATAACATGTCCTTCACCGATATGCTCCACAGATACTGCATCAAGAGATTGATAAACCAATGTCGATTCTGCATTATTTTCCTCGACAAAAGGCATGGGTGATTCTCTGTAGACAGACAAATCCCCTTCACCATGAATGATCACCTCTTCCTTATCACGCTCGAACTTGATCATCTGGTGCAATGTAGATGCGACCACCCCAGCCTTGTGAATCCAGGGTCTTCCCAACAACATATTATAAGAGGCGTCGATGTTCAATACTTGGAACTCTACGGCAAATTCAACAGGACCTATAGTCAACATTAGTTCTATTTCGCCAATTGAGTCTGTTTTTGCTCCATCAAAAGCTCTGACACATACATTATTGGGTCGAATCCTTTTGATACTGATATTCAACTTTTGCAAAGTAAGCAGTGGACAAATATTTGCACCAAAAATTCCATCGATCATGAAACGGGTGACATAGAAGTATTCACACTTCACAATAATGTAAAGACCCCGATTATGCCCTATTCCTTCCACAGGCAATTCATCATCCGAAAAGCTAATCCTATTTACCTCAAAGATCTTCCCAATAATTTTCTGTAACTGACTCACCATAACTTCTCTTGGGATATATGCCTTATTCAACACTTTCAGCATAGCATTATGATGTTCATCAGAATGCAGCATTAGAGAAAGAAGGCAGATTTGAGCTGGAGTATTCCTCAACTGATCTATGATTGAGTATTCAGGAAATTTCATCCTTTTCAAAAACTCTTCGAATTCTTCCTCAGTGACGGGCTTTTTGATAGTTGAGTGGCCATCCCCCACTGGTTTAGACTTCCTTAAACCTTCTGGAAAAAAACACCTTCCTGAACGAGTCAAACCTCCAACTTCATTCACCTCATCAACGATTTTCTTTCCTTTGTAAGTCATCACGATTTGCTTATAATTCCAAGGGACTTTTTTGGGGTCAATCAACGGGAGCTGTGTCACTGGCTTAATAATAATAGGATCCGCAAGTACCCCTTTCATGGTCAATATAGGCTTGCTTTGGGCTCCTATTACTATTAAATTTAACTTACCCTTACTCGGGACAACAAAATTTTCCCCTCCTTTAATAGTTAGCACAGGTTTATTTTTATTTCCTTGAGTTTTTTCTTCTGTCGTTTCCTTTGGGATCATAGACATTACCTTCATGGAATCTGCGATATTGAACGACTTCTCATCATTAGTTGGGATCCTAACTATTGGAATATGAGAAGTCATGGACTCTTTACCTTCGTATATCAATTTCAACATATTCGTTTCAGCATGGTCCGGCAATGGATTTTAGTTGATATTTAGGACCTCTGGGCTTGCACCATCATCTGATTTGTGTTGATCAAATCCTGAATTGCTTTCTTCAAATACCAATATTTTTTTGTATCATGCCTGGGCATGTCGGAAAAATATGCATACCTTAAAGAATAATTCAGATTTCTTGGTGGTGAATTTGAAAGCCTTCCTTGAATTGGCTTCAAAACCTTCAACTTCTTCAATCTATCAAACAGGCTAGCATATGACTCCCCGAGAGGTGTGAACTCATTTTTGACTAATTTCCCTCTCTTAAACTTGGGCCTAGGTTGAAAACTAGATCTGGAAGGATTCTGGTAATTTTGTGAAGCTGAGGGACGACGTTGAGATGATGACACACGCCATTGTAGGTAAGAAGAGGTTTGGGTGTATGACTATGCACTATATACTGGTATTGAGGTGGTGGAATGGAATATAGTGGGTTTTATGGAGGGTAGTGATGGTGGGAGGGATATATGGAGCTCGAGCATAAACTTGGGCTTGGGACTGGGAATAAGGGCGAGGCGGTCTTTTTGGATAGTCGTGTAAGCCATCTACAACAGTCGCTACTTCCTCCTTCTTCTTTTTCCTTCCAAAAACTCCAGAACCACTTTGAATTGCTTGGGTAGTGGCCTTTAAGGTGGCAAAACTTACGATTCGTCCAGTATTGATACCTTCCTCTATCATTTCTCCCATTTTGAAGACTTCAATAAATGGCTTACCCATCGCTGGAAGCAAGTGTTGAAAATAGGTCTCATCTTGTGCCTGAACGAAAACCTTCACCAGCTTACTCTCCTTCATCGAAGGCTTTACCCTTGCGGCCTATTCGCGCCACCTTATCGTGTATTCCTGAAAGCCTTCAGCACTTTTCTTCTTCATGTTAAGTAGGGATTTTTAATCTGGAATCAAATAGACGTTGTACTAAAAATGTTGCACAAACTCAGTAGCTAAGTCATCCCAGCTGTTCCACTTGTCAATATCCAGATCGACAAACCATTCTGAAGCCAGACCGGAAAGACTCTCTCCAAAGAAAGCCATAAGCAACTCTTCCCTTCCCCCTGCAGCCCTTAATTGGTTGCAATAACGTCTCAAGTGCACCACGGGATCACCGTTCCCAGCATACTTCTCGAATTTGGGTATTTTAAAGCCCAGTGGAAGGTTAACATCTGGGAACATGCAAAGATCTTTATAGGAAACACTTTTATAACCTCCGATTCCCTGCAAATTTCTCTTGGCTTGTTCTAGACCCTTCAATTTTTGTGCTATGACTTCTTGTTCCTTTGTCACAACAGGTTTCTCCGTATCAAATAGAAACGCAGGTGGTTGGGTGTACCCATACGGTTCATTAATCCTCAAAGTAGGCTTCGGGGCATAAGACCAATTATCTGATACTTTTAATACTGGATCACTAGCAGATCGAGGGAGTACCATTGTCGAACGCACAACATAGATGGGAGCTTCAGGTGGTGGCGGAGCCACGAACACAGGCGCTGCCGGTGGTGCCAGCTGAGTAGCGGGCCTTGGCTGGGGAACTGATAATGGAATACTAGAAGTACCCGGATAATACTGATGCGGAGTGAATCCTGGTGCATGCTCGGTTGACTCAGTGGGAGTAAAAAATTGCACTGGAGAGAGCAACGGGTAATTGGAGATATTCCCAAGATCTTTAGGGAATGGAGGAGGAGGCATGCCAATGGAGAAGGAGGCATACCACTGGCCCATTCTCGGTGCAGGTCCACCAACTGTTGTCTGAGTCTCAGTATTTCTTCATTGCGTTCTAACCCCTCTTCTCTAGCATCTTGGTCTGGATCAATGAGTAAAGTTTTAATCTCCCTGCTAGCCATGGAAAGCTTTGCTTTTGATCTAGTGAAGTAGGGATGACTAGCTAGAGTGCTACAGACCAACCACTTTTATCTGAAAGAACATGCTTATCAGAGACAACATCCATTAGGATTAGGTCAAACAACAAAAAGGAAAATCACATTATATACACATCTTAGATTTCATGCGCATTTTTATCAGCCTTTGAGGGTAATGAGGTCATTTTAGCATTATCTCGACCTTCACTTTACATATTTTCCCTTCCCCTCTAATCATACCTCGTTTCTTTCTCTTTTTTTTTATCTTCGTCGTTTCTATCTTTCTTTATTTATTGCCACTTCCTTTCTTTTATTGTTCTTGATGACTTTTGCTTTTCTTTGACAATGGTGAAAAAAATATTATTATTATTAGATCGAACCCAAAAGTAGGTTGCCTACGTATCATATTGTACATGAATCATATCTCGCGTAGTTCGGGAAGTGCATCACTACATTGGCAAAAGAAAACAACACCGCAACATCACTACATTTCATAAAAGAAACAACTAAAACATACTTTAAATTTGGGACCACTTTAAAACTAAACAACAAATACAAAACAACATTCTAGACCCCTAGGACGGCACCCGTGAAATTTCCAATAAAGACCCTAATATCAAAACCAACTTAACGCCGATTTAACAAAGACACCACCTTACAATGGCATAAAGATAAAGGACTCCAACTAAATAAAGATAAAAAAAGGTTCTTTCAAACTGGTGCTCTGTTTGACGTCCCTAGCTGAGATGAACCCATCTATGAAGTTCTCGCCTTACCAGTCAAATTTTGCAACATACCCTGCAATGATGCCTTGATATTCGGAAGAAAGCTCCTAGTACCTGTTGTGGCCTCATAGGGAGTACACCTAAAAAGACTGTTCTGATACCCTTCCACATTTGCGAGCAAACCTGCTAATTGAACTCTCAATTCTTCCACTTTGGCCCCCGCACTTTCATCCAGGTGGTCATCGACTTTACATTCTTCCTGTATTCTCCCTCTAAGTTGTGCTGGTAATGGCCTACTGACACCCCGAGGGATGGATTGTAGCCAAATTCCATATCCTAGTTTATCTAAACTTTCCTTGAGGGTATTCACGCCCTTCCACGTTGCATTATCCCAAAACTGCTAGTATTTAATCTCATCCTTAGCTTGGTCTCTAAAATACTCAACGTCCTTTTGGAGGTCCATTACCGATGGAACATCTTGCAGTCTGACCAACTGACGCATTATTCTCAGAGGGGTGTATGGTCGAGTACAATTTAGTCCCAACAAAACAAGAAGAATTTGCATGCTATATCCAACCAAGATTGTTTTCGGGTGAATCCAAAAATAGGTCCATAGAATATTGTCATCTGTTCATGATTCGAGGAATTCAATCCAAGCCTCGACTCCTACTGGCAATGAGAATTTGTCAAAGCGCATTCTTTCTTCCATGGCCTTCACTCGATCAGAGAAGCAACGATCAATGATATCTGATTTTATCAAAGATGGATCTTGTAAATGCTCCATCATCCATAGTTGCAACACTAGATTACTTTCTTCGAAGAACCACATCCCCCTTTTTATTTCAGTTAGGGCCTTATATATCTCTACTAAAATCATAGGCACTAGAGTAACCTTGATCCCTTGATCCTTATGAAATAAGGCCATCACAACAGATTGCTACTGAGTATTAATACGTCTTTTGTCTTGTGGAAACACTAAAGTGCCTAACAAAGCGAGAGCAAAGATTTCAAGACGTTTTCTTTCCCATTTCTTCTTAGTTATATGAAACTCATCCCGAAAATAATCAAAACCTCCTAATGATCCGAATCGAGCGAACAAGTAGTCTAGGGAAATCCATGATTGATTAAGGCATCCCAAATGCTTATTCTTACTCTATAAACCACAACGCTGAAGAAAGCTCGAGTTAGTATGATTGCGGGCTCGGATCATCTTTAGACGGATATAAGACAACTGACAAAGACCAGATATTTCGGCCAGAGTAGGTGTCATTTCAAATTTTCCAAACCTAAACACAAATACTAGGATCCCAAAAAGTCGACGCCGCCTCTATCAGATCTGGACAGGGCGCGAGACGCAGGAGGGCTGTAAGATTACCTAACACTATCTTTAGCTCGTGCTACTCAGCATACTTGAACGTACCCCACCACTTGACTAACTTTTTAGGGACCTTGAAAACCATCCGAACTCTAGATCTCATGGTTGGGTCCATCCTGAAATAACACATAAGACATTAACTTAACAAGCAATTCAATTAGAGCAAAATATTCCCATCCCTTGGGAAATAGACATATGTCGAGGGGAAAGACCACTTATGACGCCAAATCACTGATCAGTACCGCCGAATGAAATCAACCTACTTATCAGGGACAAGTTAACAACACTAGATTACGCAAAGGAAGACCCTAGGCTAAAATCGAGACAAAAACTAAAAATAAAAGATTATCGGACCCACCAAGGGTTGCCTACATATCCCGCCCCGAGGGACGGGAATCAGGTATCAAACTCTTTTTCCATTTTTTCTTCTTGTTGAAACTTTAAAAAGAACAGAAAATAATAAATTGTCAAAAGAATTGACGAAAATATTTTGCATTTCCATCTTTAACATCCCCATACAAAAATAAAATCTATGACTACCAAAGAAAATTTTGGAATTTTAATTTTGAATTTCATATGAATTGAAACTTGAACCTATTAATGAAAAATCTTTTTGTAGTTTTCTTTTAAAGGATTTTTTTGTTTAGTTTTCTTTTAGGGATGCATATGACAAATACTCTAAGTAAAGAGCGAAGAAAATCTTTCTGAATTTTTCAGATTCCTATACAAAAATGAAATCTATTATTGCGAAAGAAATTTTTTTGGGGGGATTTTGAATTTCATATGAAAATGAAACTTACAACTGTTAAAGGAAAATCTTTTTGTAGTTTTATTTTAAAGATGTATATGACACCTACTCTAAATGAAGAGTGAAGAATTTTTTTTTGATTTTTTTTTAAAAATAAGATCCACCAAAATAAAACCTACTATTATTAAGGAAAATCCTTTTGTTTGTTTTTTCTTTTCAAGGCATATATGAAACACCTACTTAAATGAGGAGAAATTTTTTTTTTTTTTTTTAAAATAAGATCCCCGAACCAACAATAGGCTGCCTACGTATCTCACTCCCGAGAGAGGAGAATCAGGGGTACGTAGTTCATCCAAATTGGACAATTAATGATTAACTGACAGACTGACCGAACTTAAGAGACATGACCAAAGATTGACTAATAAAATCTTTTTTTAGGGATGGGGGGGGGGGGGGGGGGTGTTAACTAGACATTCCAAATAAAACTAACACCGACAATTATGAAGAAAAAATCTTGTTCTATTTTCGTTATATGATATATGAAATGTACAAAACTTCTACCATATTTTGAATTATAAAAAGGCTCCTATTAAAAGAAAATAATTTAATTATGAATGCATACTAAAGGAGACAAAGTAAAAATCTCTTTTCTTTTTTTTTTGAATAAATGGGTGCCAAAGGTAAAAAATATTTTTGAATTTTCGAATTGTAAAAATCAAAAGCCATAAAGAACACTAAAAACTACGAAACTCTTCTTTTCATTTTTTTTCTTTATCTCCTTTTTCAATATTTTTTTGTCTACACACTTTATTTCTAACACATGCTTTTCCCCAAATCAGTCTGTCAAATGACCGCGTTACCCTCAAAGATGCAACATTTAGCACACAGGGATGCTTTAAAGGTGAGTCTTCTACAAAGGACCAAGTGGACCCCGATAAGTCTCAATATGATGCACATAAATATGTCCTAAAGGCTGACCTATGTTGGAGTTTACTAACAAGGCTGTTCGGGGGCGCGTATGGTCGATAGTGGCTGCGAGAGCTTTCCACCCACTCCATAACACCGACGGATCCCCCTCCTAAAATAAGGGTGACTCAACTAGAGTTCGTGTACAACACGTGTACTACGGACTTGCTGCAGAAAAAATGACTCGGGTTATGCACATGATGCCAGATATAAATAAAACTTTAAACAAAGAGCACGTATGCACTCAACAATGATAAACAATAACACAAAACAACACAAATAAAATGTCTATACACCTATAGTGCCAAACTAAGCCTATACAACTCCAAAAATTAGCTCGAATTCTGAAAAATCCCCAGCAGAGTCGCCAGAACTGTTACACTTTTTTTTACCGAAAAAATTACATTTTAAGTTTGAAAAAGTTTTTATTATTAAGCGAAAAAGATGATTTATTTTGAAAAAGGATTTATTTTAATTAAATTCAGAGTCGCCACTTGGCATAAATCTGGTGTGCCAAGTCACCTTTGAAAATCCCTTTTTCGAAAATAATTTAACACTTTTAAACTGATCTGCGAACAGAGATTCTGGTTAAAGAATTGTTTGACTGAGGGGAAGGTGTTAATCACCCCTCGATCCCGTGGTTCGACCACGGTCGCTTGTGGAGTATATCGATTAATTTTGGCACTAATAATTTATAAACCACATAAACACACAACGATTAAACAAACAAACACAAACAAAATAAATTCGGAAAAATATAATGTCCAGTCAAATTATACATTCCAAAAATAAAAAATGCAAAAAAATATAAATCTTATTTTTACACTACATCCTAGACTAATCTCCATTGCTTCACCCGATGCCTCGAACCTTCATCACGAACCTCCTTTGCGTACATGATACGCCGGGGCATTCCTCGATAAATAAAAATACAATTTTCTTTGGGGCATTCCCCGGACAATGAATACAATTTTTAATTTCTTGCGATGAAATAAAATCATTCAATAGAACATTCAAACATTCAACAAAACACCATTCCTAAAAATTTTGGCCTACCCAACCTAAGATTTGCCTATTCATTTTGGCCTAAAACATGATACTACCGGGTTTAACAAACATCAATACTTGTTCCAATTCAAATTATCAACAATAAATCAAATATAGTTATATTCACGTTTTCAAGATTCATCCCTTCCGGAATCTCATTCTTAATCAATGATTAACTAATTCCAATATAAATCAACTAAACAACCATGATAATTATAAAAATCAAATACACTTCAAAACACCATCAATCACATTATCAACTACATTGAGTAATAAATAATATATAAATAGATTGAAGTTGAGAATTGGACCTCACAAGAACGGATTTTTGTTGATAATAGTGCAATAATAAAGCCCAAACTAAAATCCTCGAATAAAGAACCTCGAACCACGAACAAGACCAAATCGGTACCTAAAGACCCACCCCGAATAAATTTGAATGAAAATCCACGAAGAAAAGAAAATACCGGGACAAAGATAAGAAATTTATAATTAGGAGTGTATGGTAGTGTAGTGTGGATATTGTTTTTTTCTTTTTTTTTTAGAAAAAGGATAGAGATTAAGAAATATTTTGTGTGTTCTTCTTGAAGAATGGAAGAGTATGGACAGTTTTTTGTTTTTGTGTGTATCAATTCTCCATTTTTAGGTGAAGGTGTATTAGGAGATTTTTCGTGTAAGTCTAAGTCTGTAAGTATGTGTGTGTATATAATTCTATGGAGAAGATGATGAAAATTTTCTTTTTTGTGTGTGATATCTCTGTGTTGTGTGTGTCGTGTGTATCAAGAAGAAGAAACCCAATTGTGGTTTATTGTGATGTTTTTTAGTGAGTGAGTGAGTGATGATTGTGTTTTTTTCTTTTTTTTTTCTTTTGGTCAAAAGGGATAAAAGAAAAGAGGATAAAATGACGTTGTTTGGTTATGAGTATGTTTGGTTAGTGGGGTATGGTAGGTGGGGAGGTAAATAAGCGGAAATTAATTTTTAGGATAGACAAAATTACGTGTCTACAATTCCTGTCAGCATAGGGTTTGACCCTTAGCAACAATCCCTGTGTTATAGAACTATGTAGCCAGCGTAGGTTGAGATATCTTCCTGCCAGACTAGGGTTGATACATCTCATACGAATTTTTTTGCCAGCGAGGGTTAACGAAAGAGCTTTTTGTCAGAGAGGGTTAACTCACAGCTTATCTTTACCCGTGACACGGTACTGACACCCTTACAACTAGGGTTATAGGTTGGACCTCAATCTATTCAAAGAGGGGCATGTTGGTCAGATGATTACCTCGCATAGTTTCAGTCTCAGTATAAAACTCAATTCTGTTCTACAGAATCAGGACTATCAGATACAGTCACCCAACTTAGTATAGTACTCAGTTACCCAGTTATTAACCAGGACTATTAGAAACAGTCACTCAGTTATCAGTATTACCGTATAAGTAAAATAAGATATCAGTTAATCAGTATTTAGAACTCAGTAATTAGTATTAACATGATCTCAGTGCATGTTCTCTTATTCAGTTATGTTCATGTTACTTAGTTAGTTATTGTTCATGCATATGAACCCATGTATATCAGCTTACCTCACTTATCATACCAGTACATTCAAAGTACTAACGTATACTTTTTTTTTGCATTATGTATCTTATATCATAGGTTTAGACGCATGGACTCCTGACCGTACTTAGCAGCCCAGCCTATCAGCAACAGACTTAGTGGTGAGTCCTCATAGTTCGAGGACAGGGTGTTATTTCAGTATTTCAGTAGTTGGAGTTAGTTAGGGGCATATCCCATCAACATCATAATTTAGACAGTTAGAGGCTTTCATTATAGAGTATTTCAGATGGATGCTTCAGTTTTCAGTATTCAGCTTTCAGTATTCAGTATTGGTCTTTCAGTTACGAACCTTATGGCGATTTTAGCCTAACTTCCACACGTATTTCAGTTATATTATTATTACAGTGTTATTATTATTTAGTTCTCATTGCAGGTACCAATCACGGGTTAGCTGGTAGTCCTTCGGGATCGCTAGCACCGTATAGCGTTTGGGGTACATACTCGAGAGCATTACAATAATTCAACAGATATAACTTATTCTATGAAATAAGTGCGAGTTCTAGTGATTAAATGTAAATGAAAAATGAAGAGATGAAAATTAGAGGGAACGTGAAATGTCTCTTCATTTTATGGAAGAAGTGTTCTCCCACATTGATGGGGAAAGAAACTTTTTCATGCTTAACTTTGATTCTGAATTTGGATTTAAATTTGTCAATCGACCGAGATACTATTTTCTTGGACAAAATTCATTTAAAACTTGTTTGTTTAATGATTATTTATCTAATCCACAATTCAATCTGAAAATTTTTATCCATTTGTGGACTCATATTACTATTGAATGACGAAAAGGTGACATGTTGTCGGACATGGGCATCTGCTCCCACATATGGATCCACAAATGCCAACTTAGATCAAGTGGGAACTTTTAGTTTTTGTTTGTGGATTGATGTGCTGGAGCATATGCGCACCTGCGGGAGCATATGGGTCGTTAGTCTGAAATAGTGAAACTCTTCACGAATCATTGCTTTTTTTCTAAAGCAATACCTTTTAGCTATAAATATCTGATTTTTCCTCAAACATTGACAAAAAATTTTCAAGTAAAAGCTCTTTTTTCTTGTAAAAACTCAAGTGTGATTTGATACTGTTGAGTGCGTTTGAAATCCAACGAATTTGAGCTACCACTATTCGGCCGAAGTGAATCATTTCATCCTGAAAGAATATATTCCATAATATCAAATACTTGAGGAGAATAATTTCCTTAAGGACACACTATAAATTCAGTGGACTTGATTTTCAATTCTATATTCATCTCTTTCTTGTTTGAGTTTACTATTTCTAAGAAATAATTTGAACTTGTTAAAGTTCATATTTGTATATGTATTTTATTTAACCCAAATTAATAGTTGTGGGTCTAAGATAGATAGAGGATTATAAGCTCGAAAGACCATAATCATAATATCAACCCCATGAATTATCAATCAAGATAAGTAATCTAATCAATGATGTTCAATAGTGTAGTATGATTGTTCGCAGAGCCTTAACCCTGAGTTTCTCTTCATTGATTGTCCAAGACTTTTACTTTTACACATTCTTTACTTTCAGTTTATAACTCTAAAACTCTTTTGGCTACTTCTGCACTGAATCAATCTCAATAGTGAAATAAAATTGAATAGTTGTTATAAGTCTATGGGGGATCAATATTCAACTTTATTTAAGGCCATTGTATTACTTGATGAGAGCACGTATACTTGCGTGTGCGCTTGGGCGCAACAATTATTTATGCACAAAATTATTATGGTGTTTGATTTGCAATTTAGAAACTCACTTAACTTATTCATGTATAAGTTAGGAAGGAATTTATGTATTATCTTATGCAAGATAGAAGGTGGAATAAGTAATACATGTATAATCAATGTATAACCAATACATGAATAACTAATTCTTGCATAAATAATGCATAAATTTTCTCATAACTAACTTCTACATTATTATTACCTGCATAATTCTAACCAACTACCAAACAACTTCTAATTTAAAATAGATCCCAAATTGGAGAAATTATTTTGGACTTTATAATCACAACACGAGCCAATAAAGACGGGATATACTATAGTCATTGACTCACAGGATTCCCTGTCTTTAATAAGAGATTCGAATTTGAGCCACGGGCAGACCTACGTGGATGTCAGGGGGTTCACCCGAATTTCCTCGACAAAAAATTATGTTGTATGTATAGAATAAAAAGTTGATATTTTTATACATATATTAATTTTGAACTACTTGAAACAATGATATGAGATAGCTTAGTGGTACTGGGTTGTGCTACTTGGGCCACATTCACCAGTCGGCCTTAAAACACAAAATCAACGCTAAAAGGCCTTTTCCCTTTTTCCAAAATAATAATAATAAAAAAAACTATGTACTATAACAACTATATACTATTGCATCCCTTTTAAAATTTAAAAACCCTAAACTGTATACTATATAGACTATATACTATTGCATTTCTTGAAATTGTTTTATTGGCTTATTCATACAGCTGTATACTCATTTTTCAAACCCCTAAGAAAAATCTTGAACTCACCACTAATTTTAGCTTATGAGAATGAAAAAAATTATGTGAAAATCGCTGCCCTTAAAATTAAACTTTGTGGCATTCAAATTTAATCGAGAGAATACCGAATAGTAAATAGAAAACCTAAAAAAAAAATGAAATAGACTAGACAACAACAATTTGAAAGTGACATCGCCTTTTGTTTGTGTCTATTTTATTTTTACTATTAAATATTATTTATTTATTAATATTTAGATGACTTATAATTAATAAGGGTGATATATTAAAATTCTCATTTAATTTATTATTTCTTAAGAGGTGTATCCAATCAAGTATGAGCAAATAAAAATAAAGGAAGAAAATTAACATATTAATATGATACCAACGTTGAATATGAGTACATTTTTATTGTAAATAAAAGTATCTATCAAGGCATCATTTAATTCAAACTCATCAGACTGTAAGTTTCATCTTTTGAATGAATGAAACTAAATAATTTTAAATTTTAATAATTAATATTAAATACTGATAATAATATGCGCAAACGATAGTAGGTTCCCACTGTCCAAATTAACTTAATAATCTCGTGTCTGCAAGCCTCATTGTGATATACCACTTGGCATAAAGTTCGCTCAATACCACAATTAACAAATTAATTATTAAGATAATGAGACACAATATAGCAATAAAGAATTAAAATGGACTCAAATGTCAAACAATGGATTGCTTTGAATGATAAATTAAGACTAAATTAAGGTTGCTCATTACTGACTTGTAAAGGTGTGTTTGCGTACCAAGAAAAATGTTCTCTATGAAATAATAATTTTTTGAAAAATAAGTAGTTCCTGATATTTTGCTAAATATGTAAAAAATATTATCTCAAAAATATTAATAAATAATTTAAAAAAATACTATAGAAATAAGGCGAGCGGAGAGTGAGGATTGGAGGTGGTCAAAGGGTTGTGGTTCAGAGCACTCTGGAAGGACGATGACTTTGAAATGCCATATACAAAACTTGTTTTTCTACTCTTTTATAAAAGTTATTTTTCTGATATTTAAGAAATCTAAACAATAACATATTCAATATAATATATTAAATGAGGTCTGAAAATAGTGGCGTGTACTAGATCTGTCAATACGGGTCGGTCAAGCTCATCTGGATTAGCTACACGGGCTATGAGTTTTGATGGGTCAGACCAGATTGATCCATCAAAATGATGAACCAAAAAACATCAAGTCCACACCATTACTCTGTGGGCTGCGGGCCTCACCGATCAGTCCACTTTTAAAAAATAATATTTTATAATTTAATTTTAGAATGTTAATAAACATAAATATTATCAGACAATATTATATAGTGTTAATGCTGGTTAATCAAGTCTCCAACAACCCAAAAAATACTCCTAATAACAAAATTAAATAACTTTTGACATGATATCCTTCGAATCAGATAAAAATACTAATAAGCAATTTAAATAGTTGTATGTATTTGACTTATGAACCAGCCCACAGGCTAGCCCAATCCACATTGCTCAAACACCATGGGCCACATGCTTATACGGGTCGAGTTAAAAATCTCTGTTCTTAACTGGGCTACAAAAACTAAAGTCCAACTTCATCAAATTACAGGTCGGGTCAAGACGGTTTTTAATAGACTCTCAAATCAAGTAAAGTATTTCAAAACAAGTGAAAAAGTCATATTGAAAATAATGAATTTTTTTTTAAGAAACTTAATTTTCTTAAGATATATTTTGATATTTTTACTAATCAAACCTGAATAATTTTTTACAACAAAAGTTTACTCCATATACCAAACACACCCTGAAACCTCACTCCATTTTTTCCTATAAATACCATCTAAAACTCCCATATAACACACACCTCAAAGCATTATAATCATCTTATCCTAAGCTCTTTTTTGTTTCTTTCTTTATTCAAGGCAAATTAATCAAACATTATGGGTGCCTATACCTTCACTGATGAGTCCACAGTCTCAGTTGCCCCATCAAGGCTATTCAAAGCTTTGGTTATTGACTTCAACAACCTTGTAACTAAATTGATACCTGATGTTGAGAGCATTGAGAATGTTGAGGGAGATGGCGGTCCTGGAACCATCAAGAAGATCACCTTTGTCGAAATGTCCGATATTTATATTGAAACGCAGTTACTGGTTAGTTACTTATTAGATGAACTTTTATTTTCTTTGAGCAAAAAGTTTGCTTCTGAGAAATAATTCTCCAAAATAATTTTTAATACTGTTAGATCATCTTTACGTGTTGTAATAATAATATATCTTGAAAGTTACAAATAGAGATGATAAAATTAGTCCATCAAAACATAAACAAACATAAATCGGTTAACATATCCATCGAAGTTTCGTGGCAAGTTATTGACCCGAATATTTATTAGCTCAACCCATCAAAATAGTTTAATATGTAGGTCAAATTAATTCATGTGAAATCTTGTCAATATATTTTTAAAAAGATATTCTTTAATTTGATATTTATATATAATCGTAACAGAGAAAAACATAGTTTTATAAGGTACTAAAAATTATACAAAAACAAATAAAGTAATTACAACTAGCTAGTAATAATTTGACAAATTGGATTATGACTCGTATTTTAATCCATATCATAGTTTTATAAGGTACTAAAAATTATATAAAAACAAATAAAGTAATTACAACTAGTAATAATTTGACAAATTGGATTATGACTCGTATTTTAATCCGTATCAATCCAACTATGAATGGATCAAAGCCTACTTATATATTAACTCAACCTATTTTGACCTGTCCAAATTCAGTCTACTCATTTAATACTTCTATCTATAATCATCCATTGAAAGACCTTTTAGTATAACAAATTATTTACACTAACAATATATGAAACTTAATTTTATTTTTTTTGGTTAATGACAGGTGGTCCAATGAAGTACTTGAGGCACAAGATTGATGTGATTGATGAACAGAACTTAGTAACAAAATATTCACTTATCGAAGGTGATGTTCTTGCAAACAAAGCAGAATCAGTTGACTATGATGCCAAATTAGAAGGTTCTGCAGATGGAGGATGTGTTGCAACCACAGTAACTGTGTACCACACAAAAGGTGACTATGTTGTTACTGAGGAAGAACACAATGTGCACAAAGGGAGAGCCAATGACATTGTCAAGGCCATCGAAGCGTACCTCCTCGCCAATCCTTCTGCCTACGCTTAAATAATGAAAAAAAAATTCGTGTCAACGCGTGAGAGATGTCATACTTGTTGTGTCTTATATAATTGAATAAGTAAAAGTTGTTGTGTCTAAGAAGTTCAAAGTTTTAGATGATTCTTCCATGGGATTGAGTTTTACTTTGTTAGTCTTTTGTTGAGTGTGAGTGTGTTTTCCAATTGTATGTCATGGAAAGAACTTTCAATAAAGAATATCACAAGTTTTGAATAGCGTTGATGGGGCAACTGAGGCAGTGGTCTCATTAGTAAAGGTATAGACACCCATAATGTTTGATTAATTTGCTTTGAACAAAGAAGAAATAAAAAAAAGCTTAGGATAAGATGATTATAATGTTTTGAGGTGTTTGACATAAGGGAGTTTTGATGGTATTTATAGGGATAAAATGGAGAGACTCTTTAGGGTGTGTTTGAAATTTTTTCCGTGATTGATTAATTAGTCCAAATATTCTCTTAATCTTTTTGTAACGTGGTTTCTTTATTATTGTATTTTTATTTAAAATTTGATTTAAAATGTTTTATTTTAGTCGAAATGTATCGAAAATAATATCTTTTATCTTTATAAGATACTATTAAAATCTCTAACATGGACTAAAGGGAATAGTATATAAATGTTATTGGATAATATTTTTATACATTTTTGTTAAAACACCAAAAATCACACTTATTTTTCAAAATAAACTATTTCATAGAAAATATTTTTTTCTACTACATACCAAGCACACCCTTAGAGTTCACTCATCAGCAACCTCAATTTAATCTTTATTTCAACGTTCGAAGCACTCCATTGTTGACATTTGGGTCCTTTTTTTTTTTTTTTTTTTTTTATTGAGAGAATTTTAATGACAAATGATAAATAACAATATGGTTTGCTGACACGATATTAAGTTGATTTGGATAGTGAGAACCTATCAACTTGGTTTCCAAAATTGCGGATATTATTATTCAAAATTATTTAGTTTCATTCATTCAAAGATGAAGGTTAGGGTCACAAGTTTGAATTTAATGATGTTTTAATAGATACTTTTATTTATAATAAAAAGATAAAATGATTTTTTTAGATTTTTTTTACTTGTTCGAGTTTATAAAATGGACACTTTTACTCAACTCATTTATCATGTGAATCCCCTAATCAATCAAAATATAAGATTTTCCCTGTATAGGATACTTGCTCTATATAAATTATGCGTTATTTTAACATCATATAAATTAATGTCATGTCATAAATATTTTCATTAATTATTTTTTAAAATTATTAATTAATAATATTAAATAAAAAATAAATTTAAAACAAATTCATTCTTCTCCCCCTACACCCAAACTCACAACCACCATCTTTCGCTCAACAACTTCATTGGAACAGTTCTTGTAGAACTTGAAAACCCTCCAAAATTACTCAAACTTTCTCTCAATCACAATACCAAAAAAACACAAACCCACTTTCAATTTAATCTTCCCCGTTCTACATCACCGCCGTCAACCACTACTGGCCAGTGAATTAATGCAGCCCCTCACCATCTCCTCCTCCTCCTCAGACTTCTTCTTCCTCCACCAATAACACCATGAATAATCTCCTTTAAATCTTCAAATTACTAACTCAATCACCTCCATCATTGACGCCTTTCTTCAATGAAAGAAGAACGAAATGTTAATTTTTTGGTTATTGAATTTAGTGTGCGCATCTAAATTATTGAAAATAAAATAATTTTATATATATATTTTTTTGTTTTCAATCATTGTTATTGTAGAAAAGGGAAGAGTGAGTTGGTGAGTGGGGGGAGGAGGGAGGAGGGAGGAGGGAGGAGGGAGAAGGTATGATTCTTTATTTCTTTAAAAAAATTACTTCCTCTGTTTTAAAAAGAATGACCTACTTTCCTTTTTAATTCGTTTAAAAAAGAATGACCTTTTTCTATTTTCAATAACTTTTTACTTTTAACTTTCCACGTGGCATGCCTAAGATCACAGGATTAAAGTATCTTTTATTTAAGACCACAAGATTTAAAAGTCTTCTTTATTTTCTTAAACTCCGTGCAAAGTCAAATCAGGTCATTCTTTTTGAAATGGGGGAGTATTACTTATATAATTTTAATATAAATTTGGTGTTTCACTTGCTCTAAACGCGTGTAGTCACGCAACATGTCCTCAATTATTTTTGTATCACGTAAGCTCGGTTAATGGTTAAAATGGATTTAGTATTTTGTGTTTTGATGGGTTAAGTTGTTTAGCTATGTCTATTTAATAAATTCGGACAAATACAAGGGTTTAATAGACCATTTCGTCAATAAAAATGTGCTCCTTATTTATTATTATATTACATGTTTATATAATATTATTTTCTCCGTTTCACAATAAGTGAATTGTTGAATTTTGACACACATATTAAGAAAAAAAATAAAGATATAAATTTATCATGTTTTTTTCATTTTTTTCCTTTTCAAATTTCAAAACTTTAATAATGATTACTCCCTCTACATACATTTATCTTTTGGAGATAAAATTTTTGGTCCATTTCAATCTTAAAAATTTTAAAATTGGTACCCCTAACGAATTTTTGGAGGTAAAATAACTTAAAAATTTAGATATAGCTAAATTAAAATTTTTCATTTCCCTCTAAATTTATTATATAATTTTTTTTTTACCTTCAATATGATTCTTAACATGGCTATAGTACCATTTGATCTAAATATTCCATTTGAATGTAATACAAATGAGTTTTTTGACCTCAATGTGAAATAGATCACAATATCGATGAATAGTCAATTCCCGACTTGAATTTGAATTCCAATGAAGATAATGCTATACAATTTGAAGTAAGATTGCAAGAACCGACGGAGAATTTAAACCTAAATTGTGATAAATAATTGCTCCCTATGACTTATTTTCTTCTTTTTTTTGCCTTTCTTTAAAAATAAGTTTTGAATTTATATATAAAATTTATTTATTTTTGTTTAATAAGCAAATTCAATTGAAGATTTGTCACAATCACAATAGAACTAAGAAAATTTGAGCAATGAAACGCGCGTTGCAACATATGAAATGTTGCAATAAAAGAATGTTAATGGTAAACTAAAAAAAGGAGTTACGAGAATAGTGGCATCACATTTTTCAATTTTCATTCAAACAATTCAACGCATTTGGAGACTATCAAATTATGGTGAATGTGCTTCTAGTGGTGTATGTAGACACGTAATTTTGTCCCTCCCCTAAAATATTTTTATCCATTTTTACCCTCGTCTTACCATGTATCGTACCCCGAGTGATAATCTCTTCACAAAAGAACAAAAAATAACTTCTAACATATCAACAACCTCTCCAATTAAAAGACAACACCTCACCACCCAATACCCTCCTACCCTACCCCATCCATGTGACCCCCTCACTTTTCTTCTCTAAAAAGAAACAAAACAATACAAAATGGGAGGCCAACTCATGACCAAAAAGATTCCCTCAACAATATACATCTTCTAGGAAACTTCCATAGGACACCTCACTCATGGACCCCACTTTTCCCTTTTGTCTTTTCTTCATTGAGTACACATAGACACCATACACAGACTTCATTGAATACACACATAACACAGTTTCTTCTCCGCACCATTCACGCACAGAACTACTGAGATTACACACACTCTCATACGAAATAGGGAGCTGATAGGCATATACAGACAATCGACCCCCCACCCCCCCGGTCACTCTTAACACAGGAAAAATACACAAAAATAAAGAAATAGAGAGAGAGAGAGTAGCAGAGAGAGAGAGAGAGTCACGAAGAGAGAGCTATAGAGGGAGATCGAGAAGACAAAAAGTGATCGGAATAGGGGATTGGTGCGAACGTTCAATCCTTTGCCAAGCTTTTTTTTTGAGGAAAAACTTTTACCGAAATTGATTTCGGTTCATCATTCGATTAACCAGCTTATGAAGAGTCCAAATTTCTTCATTATTTTCTGGGATTTTCAAGGGAATTTGGCTGAAAACACTAAGTTTGGCCGAGAAACGTGGACCAGTAGAGAATTCCTCACTAAAATTGGTCCAGTTTCTAATCAGTTTCTGCGTTTAGCTTTGTGTACGGGTCGGGGTTGTTCTGTTGCTTTCCACTCAATTCTTTGGTCTTCGTACTGTTCTGGGATTCGTAGTTCTGTCTGTCACCATCAATTCATTGGGGTCAGTAGCGGGTTTCTATTTTTGCGATACCGAGTTTAGAGTTTGTTCGTCGTTGAGGTGCTATTCGGGCTTTCAGATCTAATTTTCTTAAACAATGTTATCAACGTAATATCGGAAGGTCCATTTCTTTAACCCATTCTCTCTTCTTTTGTTGAATTGGTTATGTTTGAGATTGGATGATTTGGTGGATGTTGGATGTCATTAATGTGAAATTCATATGATTACCATGCTTTAATTGTCGTTATATTTATGTTGCTGATGTTGGATTCCGAGTTACAAAATTGATTTAATAACCGAAGCATGTGTTGATTGGTTGATGAAAAGAGTATTTGGGGTGGAATTGCGGTTTGATGAAATAGTGAATTCAGATTCACTTTGGTTCATTGTTGTTTTCGGAATGAGCATGAATATTGTCGGAATGTAATAAAATCATGATGCGTTGAAATGGATAGGCAATATAGGTTTGGGTAGGCAAATTTAGGCGTAACGCGTTGATTAAATGCTTTGAATGTTTAAATATGTATTTTGAACATTTTTCTAGTTATTTTATTTAATTCAGATGTATTTATTTGGTCGGGAAATGCCCCGAGACACATTGTATTTATTCACCGAGGAATGCCCCGACATACTCTGTTGGCGAAAGACGTTTGTAATGAAGGTCCGAGGCATCGGGTAAAGCACAGGAGCGTAGTTAGGATTAGTGTAGGTTAGATAGGATTTATTTTCGTGTTTTTATTTATTTTGGACTGTATAATTGGACTAAACGCTATATTTTAGATTTGTTTTATTTCATGTGTTTGATTGATTGTTTTATGTGTTTTTGTGTGGTTTATACATTTGTAATGTCAAAATAGCCGATATGCTCCACCAAGCGGCCGTGGTCGAACCACAGGATCGAGGGGTGCCTAACACCCTCCCCTCGGTCAATAGAATTCCTTAACCGAAATCTCTGTTTGCGGATCAGTTTAAAAGAGTCAAAATTATTTTTGAAAAAGGATTTCCAATGGTGACTTGGCACACCGCATTATGCCTAGTGGCGACTCTGAGTTAAAAAAGGTAAATAATTCTTTTCGAAACAAATTTTCAATCTCTTATCACTTTAACAATAAAAGCCCTTTCGAACTTAAAACGAATCTTTTTTGAAGTTAAAAAGAGGTGTGACAGCTCTGCCGACTCTGCTGGAGACTTTTCAGAATTCGAGCTTATTTTTCGAGTTGTATCGGCTTAGTTTGACATTATGAGTGTATAAATATTGTTTGTGTTATTCTTTGTGTTTATTTTATCATTGTTGAGTGCTTAGGTTCTACGTGTTTACAGTTTTTCTCTTGTGTGTTACTGCTTTATGTCTGGCATCATGTGCAAAAAGTCCTGGAGTGCACGTCGTGCACACAAACTCTAGTTGAGTCACCCTTATTTTTAGAAAGGGGAGCCTTCAGACGTATGGAGTGGGTGGAAAGCAAAACAGCCACTATCGACCATATGCTCCCCCGAACGGCCTTGTTAGTAAACCCCAATATAGGTTAACCTTTAGGTCATGTTTATCTACATCACATTGAGACCTAGCGGGACCCACTTGGTTCTTTGTAGGAGACTCACCTCTGAAGCATTCCTACGTGCTAAATGTTGCATCTTTGAGTGTAACGTGGTCATTTGACTGACCGATTAGGGGAAAACATGTGTTAGAAGTAAAGTGTGTAGACAAGAAAGTGTTGAAAAAAAGAAAAAAAAAAGTGAGTCGAAAAGAAAAAAAAAAGAGAGAGTTTCGTAAGTTTTTAGTGTTCTTTATGGCTTTTGATTTTTTTCTTCACAATTCAAAAATTTAAAAAGATTTTTTACCTTTCGCACTCATTTTCTCAAAAACATCAAAAAGATTTTCCTTTTGTTCCTTTATCATGCATTCATAATTGAAAATTTTCAAAAAGATTTTTTTCAAATAGGAGCTTTTTATAAAAGGAAAATTCAAAAAAAGATGGTAGAAGTTTTGTATATTTCATATCAAAAATATCAAAACGATTTTTCTTTCATGGTTGTTGGTGTCATTTTTGTATGAAGTGTCATCGAGTACTCGTGTCTCTCAAGTCAAGGTTTTGTTTGTTCTATAATCCTTAATTGTCCAATATGGACGAACTACGCACCCCTGATTCTCTTCTCTCAGGAGAGAGATACGTAGGCAGCCTATTGTGGGTTATCTTATTTATAAAATTCAAAAGATTTTCGTTACTCTTTATTTAGAGTAGGTGTTTCACAATGTCTCAAAAAGAAAACTACAGAAAAAGATTTTCCTTAATAGTTGTAGGTTTCATTTTTGGTTGATCTTATTTCAAAAATCCAAAAAATATTTTATTCATACTTCGTTTAGAGTAGGTGTTTCATATACATCTTCAAGAGAAAACTACAAAAAAAATTTCCTTTAATAGTTTCAAGTTTTATTTACGTATGAATGCAAAATTGAAAATCCAAAAGATTTTTCTTTGGTAATCATAGGTTTCATTTTGTATAGGGATTTAAACTTAAAAATACAAAAAAGATTTTCGTCAATTCTTTTGACACTTTGTTTTAAGAAAAAGAAAAGAATTTGATTGGTCATTTTGGCAAGACTTCACAAACTACGCACACCTGATTCTCCTCTCTCGGGAGTGAGATACGTAGGCGCCCCTTCTTGGGTTCGGTGATCTTTTCAAAAAAAAAGAGAAAAAGAGGTTTTGAAAAAGTGTTAAACTCTAACACATTTGTTGTTTTTTGTTGAGTTAGTTTAAGGTGGTTGTTTTGTGGCATTCTGGCTGGTCCTTCACATCACACCAAATTCAAAGGGTTAGTTGTGTCCAACAAGGATATAGAGAGTGACACCATGGATCAAACAAAGAGTCAGGAAAATGAGAGTTTAAAGCAAGAGATTAGGACACTAAGACAACAAATGAATGAAATGCATCAAGCTTGGGCCAGTGGGTTGTCTCCTCCTCCATTTCTCGCTATTGATCCTACAAATACCTCGAGTTTTCACCAAAATTGCAAATTCAGTGCCCTACTGTTATTGATGCACCACAACATGACTCAGAATTCATTCCATGACAAAAGCATCACAATACTTCCATCATTTTTCCTCTAGCTCCTCAGTATAAGCCTGCTTCATTCACAACACCACATGTCATCTGTGATTTTATTGCTCAATCCCCTACCGAGGCTTCTACATTGGCCAACCGCCCAACAGTTGTGCTTCCTCATACTGCTAATGGACCCTTGTTCAATACTCTTGGTGATCATCACTATACTTCTAAGCCTACTTTTATGCTAACTGGGCCACCAAAATTTCTTATCAAGAAGCCTAGTGTGCCAGAAGAGCCAGAGAAAATGGTTAGAAAAATGAAAAGTGCAGATAATGTTGTGAAAAGTTCCCTAAGACTTGCGAGTAAAGAAGATGTTTCATACAAAAATTGGGGCATGTCTTCAAGTGTTAACCCTCCTCTAAGCCTAGAGATATAGAAATTTGAGGAGCAAGACAGATAAGAGGAATCCGTAAAACATTTAGGACAATATTGCAATCAATTAAAGGAAACTGGAGTGAAGAAGAATGAGAAATCTACAATTGTTATAGTTGGGGAACGGGCATATCCAAGAAGACGACGTCGACATTGCTGTCAATCTCAGGCCCAAGTTCATACCCAAGCTCGCTATAATCCATCCCAAAATACATTATACTCTATTTCCCCACCTCCATATCTAGTATACTAGACACAACCATATGTTTAAATCCTTTCTTACTCACAATGGCTCACACCAACTCCTCAGAGTTATCCTCCGACTCCACAAATCTATCATAGCCTTTCTAGGCCCGATTTTGGATCCAATCCAAACAATGAAATGAGGCAGAAATCGAGGAATAGCTTCACACCAATTAGAAATTCGTATGCCAGTTTATTTCAGAGATTGGTACAATGGGGCATAATCACTTTGCTCCATGGGTGCACTCTTAATCGGCGTTCAAGAAATTTTGATCCTAATGTAGGATATGAGTATCATTCTGATGCTCAGGATCATAGTATTGAAGATTGTCGAGATTTGAAAAGAGAAATTGAAAAGATGATTCAAGATGAATCAATTATGGTGCAGAACATTGAGAGTGGGGGAAGCTCTAGTCATACTGATATGCAAATCAATGGCTAAATTGCCAGGCTGAGCAATTGATAAGTCACCCCTCTCCCTACTAGAAACAGGTCTAGTAGTTTGCTTTGTTTTCTTTTTTGTTTTTTGAATTATTTTAGGGTTGTAGTTCGGGATCTGTCTTGTTTTGTCCTTTTGTCGTTTAGGTTCAAACCCTTCTATCTTTTATTTCAACTAAATGAATTGTCCTATTTCCTTTGTATTTTAAATATGTGTTGCTTGTTTGTTTTCTTTATACAGTACAATTTATGTTGACTCTAGTGATATGACATGCTTGCAGAATTTTCAGCCAGATCTTAAAGTCCAATTGAACCATGGAACATGGAATCAGATGGCTAAGGTTAGAAAAGCATCTGAGAAAATAGGTAGAGTGTTGAGACATTTGGTGACAAGTTGAAGCCTTCTTTCAAAATTAAGGCAATTATTTTTAGAATCACAAGAATAACTTGGTCATCAATTGGAAAACATAGCCCAATTAGGTCAAACAGTGTCTGCGTGATCCTATCAAGAGGAACAAAAAGAAAATCAACTCCACGAAAGCATGATGAGTCATTCAATATGAGGGATGTACAACAAATGTGGAGTTGTATGTTTGACAAGTATAGAAAAGAGGTGACACACATGTTCGTGGAAATTTAGTGTTGTAAAACACATAAGTGATGTTTATCATGTTCTTTCACATTGTATACTATGTACTAGTATTTTCAAGGATTGATACAACGAAGGCATTTCATTCTGCTATCTAAATATTGTGTCATTCTTTGTTTACCCCATTTGAGCTTTGGTTCTATTTATTTTATATCCCTCTTTTGGAATCAAGATAGAGTCAACAAAGCTAAAAAAGAAAGGTGTCGAGCAAAAGAATAGTGTCAAAAAATTTTCAAAAAATAAAAAAAAAGAGTGTCAAGAAAACTGAAGTTAATAAAGTCCCAAAGAGAAAAAGAGTGAACAAAAGAAAAAGAAATAAGAATCAAGCAAAATAACAAGCTGTCAGAACTACGCGTGACCTGATTCTCCTCTCTGGGGGATGGGATACGTAGGCTGCCCTACTTTGGGCTTGGTCCAACCAAATAAACAATTTAGAATTTCCAGTCAAAAGGAACTAGGCATGAGTTAGTCCTCATTGTTTGAGTCGATTTCAAAAGTTGTAAGTTTCATCCCACTTCAAGTGTCGTTTAGGCCCCATGCCATCCTTTCTTTCTAACCCTATCCAAAAGCCGAGTTACAACCAAAGAAAGACCTTTAAATCAATCTTTGAGGATCTTAAGGATAAGCATGCAATGGATATGAGGATGCATTTAGGGAACTACTTGTCTTCCTTAGCATAAGGAATCAAGAGAGAAGTAAAAATGAGATATCCTTATTAGTGAAAACCCTCACAGGCATCGTAAGGTGATGGTAAGTTGAGAGAAAAATGAGAGAGGCTTGTTGGCGAAAACCCTTCAAGGTGTCACTAGCCGAATGAGGTCTTAAATGCAATTGACTTAAGGAAGCAACTTAGTTTTAAGATCGTTAACTTAACAACAACTGGTAGAAGGTGTGGATGGAAAGATTAGGCAGATTAATCCAAAATGCATGACATAATCATTAGAGTTGATTGTCATTTTAGAAAAAAATTCCATTTCTTTATTTCAAATGGGGACATTCATTGTCTTTTCTTTCTTCTCTTTATCTTTATTTTACTTTCTTTAGTCAGTTGTCCAAATAAAATAATTGTCATTTTTTTCTCTTGTCTTTGAGTCAAGTCCATGTCAAAACAAGTGAAAAAAGATTTCAAAATTGGCTACCAGCTTCTTCAATTGCGCAAAGCAAGACAAAGGGCCAACCCATGAAAGAGACATGATTGTGAGCCACAATAAGGCATGCAAAATTTTTTATCAACCGACAAGTCTGGGAACTCATGGAAATACGAAGGTTCAAAGGATTTAACTGAGAAGCATGACAAAGCTGAGATACTGTATCTGTTTCAGAGTCACTCTTAATAATCTGAGTTCGGGTCAATGATGCAGAAAGTCAGTGACACATGATGATGGTTGAAAGCAAGATTAAATATGATAGGGGCAAGAGCGATTTCCACGAAAGCCAAATCCACAAACCAGCCACCATGTTTTTAAACTAAAAAGTTTTTCTTTATGAAAGAGGAACACATGCTACCTTCGAATCAAGGATTTCAAAGCCTAAACATCAAAGGCCGTAATATTCTCACTTCTACAAATGCAAGAGGCAATGTTACTGCACAGATTTGGTATTCAAAACCATGGTAAAACTCATAATCCAATATCTTTAGGAGACGGACTTTCTTATTTTGGTAATTCGAGTGACATTTGTAAGGAGATGCACTTTCTTGTTTGGGCAATTCAAGCAGCATTTGTGAGGAGACGCACTTCCTTATTTGGATAATTCAAGTGACATTTGTGAGGAGATGCACTTTCTTTTTTGGGTAATTCAAGCGACATTGGTGAGGAGACGCATTTCCCTGTTTGGGCAATTTAAGCAGCATTTGTGAGGAGACGCAATTCCTTATTTGGGCAATTCAAGTGACATTTGTGAGGAGATGCACTTCCTTGATTGGATAATTCAAGCGACATTGATAAGGAGACACACTTCCTTGTTTGGGTAATTCAAGTGGCATTTATGAGGAGACGCATTTCCTTGTTTGTTTAATTCAAGCTGCATTGGTAAGGAGACATATTTCCTTGTTTGGGTAATTCAAGAGACATTTATTAGGAGACACACTTCCTTGTTTTGGTAATTCAAGCGGCATTGGTAAGGAGATGCACTTCTTTGTTTGGTAATTCAAGAAGTATTATAAGGAGACACACTTCCAAAGGAGATGCATTTCCTTGTTTAGGTAATTCAAGCGGCATTGGTAAGGAGATGCACTTCCTTGTTTTGGTAATTCAAGTGGCATTAGTGAGGAGACGCACTTCCTTGTTTGGTAATTCACACAACATTTGTAAGGAGATGCACTTCCTTATCTGGGTAATTCAAGCAACATTGGTAAGGAGACGCACTTCCTTGTTTGGTAATTCAAATAGTATTTATAAGGAGATGCACTTCCTTGTGTGGGAAATTCCAGCAGTATTTCTAGGGAGATGCACTTCCTTGTTTGTTTAATTCAAGCATTTGTAAGGAGACGCATTTCCTTGGGATATTCAAGTGGCATTTGTTGGGAGATGCACATCCTTGTCAGTTTTCATTTGTCAGGAGCTCGCCTGAAGAACACGACGAATGAAGGAAAGTCAAGCAATAAGGTAAAGAAGTTGAAAGTCAAGCAACAAGGTGAAAAAGTAAAAGTCAACAGATTGATAAAATTGCAAGGCAGGAACCCGCCTGAAGAATAGGGTGATGAAACTCAAGTGAAGAGTCTAAAATAAACTGCATAAATAGGAGTTTTGTAATTTTATTTATATTTTAACTTGTAATTTTCATTTTGATGTAATAACAGAGCCGCGAACCGGAACCTCAACGGGACCTTACTCGACTCTCCAACTTAGTATAGTCCATCTTCTTCCAATCCTTGGAGAGACGTGTCAATTGATTCCTTCATATCTTGGGTAGGTAGGATGTCCTAAGTCAAGTATCGGTTGCTCTTCTTTCTTCTGTTTCTTTTCCTGAATAATGGTCGGGTCAAAATTTGGTCTCATTGTCTACTTCTTTGTATGAAAACACTTTATGTTTACATGCAAAGAGGGGCATGATGCAGACACGTAATATTGTCCCTCCTCAAAAATATTTTTGTCCATTTTTACCCTCGTCTTACCATGTATCCTACCCCGAGTGATAATATCTTCACAAAAGAACAAAAAAAATCTTCTAACAAATCAACAACCTCTCTAATTAAAAGACAACACCTCACCACCCAATACCCTCCTACCCTACCCCATCCACGTGATCCCCCTCACTTTTATTCTCCAAAAAGAAATAGAACAATACAAAATGAGAGGCCAACTTATGACCAAAAAGATTCCCACAACAATATACATCTTCTAGGAAATTTTCATAGGACACCTCACTCATGGACCCTAATTTTCCCTTTTGTTTTTTCTTCATTGAGAACATATAGACACCATACACAAACTATTTTTTGGGGTGGGAGGACTTCGTTGAATACGCACATAACATAGTTTCTTCTCCGCACTATTCACGCATAGAACTACTGAGATTACACACCCTCACAGACGAAATAGGGAACTGATAGGCATATACAGACAATAGAACCTCCCCCCCCCTTGTCACTCTCAACACAGGAAAAACATACAAAAAATAAAGAGATTGAGAGAGAAGAGAGTAGTAGAGAGAGAGAGAGAGTCACGAAGAGAGAGCTATAGAGGAAGATCAAGAAGACAAAGAGTGGTCGGAATAGGGGATTGGTGCGAACGTTCGATCCTTTGCCAAGCTTTTTTTTGGGGGGGGGGGGAAACTTTCACCAGAATCGATTCCGGTTTATCATCCAGTTAACCAGCTCACGAAAAGTCCAAATTTCTTCATTATTTTGTGGGATTTTCAAGGAAATTTGGCCAAAAACACTAAGTTTGGACGGGAAACGTGGACCAACAATGAATTCCTCACTGAAATTGGTCCAGTTTCGAATCAGTTTTTGCATTTAGCTTTGTGTACGGTCGAGTTTTTTCTGTTTCTTTCCACTCGATTCTTTGGTCTTCGTACTGTTCTAGGATTCGTAGTTCTGTCTATCTTCGTCGATTCATTAGGGTCAGTAGCGGGTTTCTATTTTTGCGATATCGAGTTTAGAGTTTGTTTGTTGTTGAGGTACTGTTCGGGCTTTCGGATCTGGTTTTCTTAAACACTGTTATCAACGTAATATCGGAAGGTTCATTTCTGTAACCCATTATCTTTTTTTGTTGTTGAATTGGCTATGTTTGAGATTAGATGATTTGGTGGATGTTGGATGTCACTAATGTGAAATTCATATGATTACCATGCTTTAATTGTCGTTATGTTTTGTTGATGATGTTGGATTCCGAGTTAAAAATTGATTTGATAACCGAAGCATTTGTTGATTGTTGGTTGAAAAGAGAATTTGGGGTGGAATTTCGGTTTGATGAAATAGTGAATTTAGATTAACTTTGGTTCATTGTTGTTTTCGGAATGAGCATGAATATTATCGGAATGTAATAGAATCATGATGCGTTGAAATGGATAGGCAATATAGGTTCGGGTAGGCAAATTTAGGCTTAACGCGTTGATTGAATGCTTTGAATGTTTAAATGTGTGTTTTGAACATTTTTCTAGTTATCTTATTTAATTCAGATGTATTCATTTGGACGGGGAATGCCCCGAGACATATTGTATTTATTCACCGGGGAATGCCCCGACGTACTATGTTGGCGGAAGAAGTTTGTGATGAAGGCCCGAGGCATCGGGTAAAGCACAGGAGCGTAGTTAGGATTAATGTAGGTTAGATAGGATTTATTTTCATGTTTTTGTTTATTTTGGACTGTATAATTGGATTGAACACTATATTTTGGATTTGTTTTATTTCGTGTGTTTGATTGATTGTTTTATGTGTTTTGTGTAGTTTATACATTTATAATGTCAAATTAGCCGATATGCTCCACCAAGCGACCGTAGTTGAACGACGGGATTGGGGGATGCCTAACACCTTCCCCTCGGTCAACAGAATTCCTTAATCGGAATCTCTGTTCGCGGATCAATTTAAAAGAGTCAAAATTATTTTTGAAGGATTTCCAATGGTGACTTGACACACCGCATTTTGCCAAGTGGCGACTCTGAGTTAAAAAAGGTAAATAATTTTTTTTGAAACAAATTTTCAATCTTTTGTCACTTTAAACATAAAAGCTCTTTCGAACTTAAAACGAATCTTTTTTGAAGTTAAAAAGGGGTGTGACTGTGTATATGAAAGAAAAGTGAAAAATTGTGGTTGAAAGAAAATTGAGATGACGGAAGCGGACAACTCTACGATCATTATCTTGTTCCATGAATATGAGTAGGACCACTTTGTTTAGGCGTTTGAAGTCGGGACATATACAAAGACATTCTAATGCCATAAAGCCTTATTTGAAAGAGGAAAACAAAATAAGTTGGTCGCAATTTTGCATATCTATGCTTGATCGTGGTATGCTTACCAACATGTTCAATACAGTTCATATCAATGAGAAGTGGTTTTATATGACTCATCAACGATAGCGTCTTGAACTTTTTCAATCGAGTCTTCCATGATTGTGTCTTGAATTATTTCAATCGAATCTTCATTCATGATAGTATCGTGAACTATTTCAATAGAGTCTTCAAAATCAAAATTCATACTCTAAAATCTCTTTTAACTCTATTTCAATTTTTTTCTTCAAAATTGAGAGAAAGAGAGAATGAATGAGAAAATGGAAAGATATAAAGTACTCCTTCAATTAATGGAGGGAGTATTTCCAACTACTAACCTACAACTTTTAATTGAAGACTTTTATTTCAACTGCTAACCTGGAGCTTTTAATTAATGGGAGATATGACCAAACTACTCCTGCAACTTTTAAAGACCTTGGAATTCAACCAAAATTTTAATTAATGGAGGATAAATTTGAAAAAAAAATTCCAACATGTATCTTGAATTGTGAACAATTCAATTATTTTGAACATTAAAAAATATTTCAACAATTCACTTATTGTGAATGGAGGGAGTAATATATTAATTTTTTCTATTCATTTTTATTTATTCATATTTGATTGGATGCAGCTTTTAAGAAATAATAAATAAAAAAATAATTCTAATATATACCACTATTAGTTATAAGTCATTTAAATATTGATAAATAAATAACATTTATAACAAGCATAAAATAGATACAAAAGTGACCTCACTCTCAGATTGCTAGCTGTTGTGTGGTCTCTTTCATTTTTTTATTTTGGTTTTCTGTTTACTATTTGGTATTTGCCCGATTAAATTTGAATACTAAAGAATTTATTTTTAAGAACAACTGTTTCTACGAAATCTTTTTTATTTTCAGATGCTAAATTTCGAACCTCTTATTAAAAACATGGATCACGCGAGTCAATGAATATAATCTATTCCGTCCTTGCTAGCTCTTGTTGTGTGATTATAATTTTTTTTTAAAAAATCCAAATTTAGGACCTATTTTAAATTAAACAACGTTTGTTAGTTAGTTACAATTAGACAGGTATTTATAATGTACTCCCTTCATTCGGATTTATTTGTCATTATTTTTCTAATTTGATTTTCATTTTTACTTATCATTTTTGTCAATCAAGAAAAAATAATTTTTTTTTGTAAAAATTACATATATAACGACATGTTTACTGGTATTTATCAATTAGGTACAGCCTATAGATACATGTAATAATTAAACTAATTAGCATGTTTTAAGGAATGTAATGACTAAACTTGCATTAATATAACAATTAATCAAACTAATTATGATAAAGGAGCACTAATATCCCACGAAAAAGGTAATTAGTTTGTTATTCCATTTTTTTAAAACAAAATCCTTTCCATAATTAGTTTTCAGATCTCAAATTGTTCATACGCCCCTTTTTTTTATTGATTTTGTTTGAGGTAATTGCAATGAATATTTAAGTGTTATTACGTCATTCAGACGTTTGGATTAACGATGTAAGATGCGAGTGCTATTAGAGAGATGGAATCGTTGTTAGTGAACATGTATGTGTACGATAAACTGCTTTCAACAATTGTTGTAGAACTGAAAATTGAAGAAAACAGGAAAAAAATTGAGGCTCGTTACATAGTTGATGGTAATGCGGTACTGTTGTTGATTCGTAATGCAATTGAGGATTCCTTCAACTTCTATGCGAAAATATCAGACAAGAAAAGGTATGTATCTTGTTTAACATATTAGTTTTTGTTAATTGTCTCTAGTTTAATGAATTATGTATCTAACTTTAAATTGATAAGTTTTTGACATAACTCTTTTTAGTTATGTTAATATGGCCGAGATACATATTTTTTTGGGTTCATGATACATTTTTCGTGTTCTTGTATTTGTGGTGCTATATTTGAGCATAATTATGTATCTTGTGATGTTTTAGTTTTAGCTGTATGAACATACGAAAGATACATATGAGTATTGTTAAAGATACATATTGTACATGATTGTGTAGTTTATGTATCTATCATTTTGTTTTCCAGTAAGTTAAGAAACATCTTATTTTTGTAATATATTATGAATTTTAATTTGCATGATTGCAACTATGTTCTAAGATGTCGTTCAGATGATTGTATTTAGATATGTAAAGCATCCTGTCGGCGGGGGACTGACCTCTTTAAATTGTCGGGGTAGGTACTAATATACAAATTCCTTCATCTGCTAGTCGCCATAAGCAAAACGTCTTTTATCCGCCCTTCACTTTAACAGAGGTCTAATATGGACTAGGTTAATTTCAAGTGCCAAAATCGCATAATAAACTACCTCTCTTATAGTCAAGAGCAGACATGAGACAATTTGCTAACGACAAGAGCATGCTTTAATATTGTTGGCTGGTTTCTGATTTATGTTAAGAATTTGTGTATGTTGTTGTTATACAACAGGAACTATGTTGTGCAACATGTTCTTTAACTCTGGGATGAAGAGATTTTGTGTAAGATATTCAATCAACTTGAGAAGCAGTACTTATCATTAGCCTTCAAAAGAGGTGGTAGTCATGTTGTTGAGAGATGCATAGAGTCAGAAAAATCTAGAACGATTTCAATAGTTGATGTTCTTCTATCTGATGAAAAAACACTAGTTCAACTTACCAAAGATCCTTTTGACAATTATGTTATTCAAAAAGCATTGAAATCCACTTAGGTAAGTTGCTGCATCTTTTCCTTTTTATCACTACAGTCAAACGTCTTTATAACGCCAGTTGTACAAAAACTTGGTTGCTACATAGGATGCTTGTTACAGAAGGGTCCAACTTTAATAACAAATTAACATGATTGTAAAAGTTCATTTAAGATTTGTTTTCTTTTTGCAGGAATATAGAAAAGAAACACGCCATCAAACTTTAGCAAAAGTTCTAATGACACGTAGCTCGATTCTTGTAAATAACAATCCTAAAAACATGTGATCATCAGTATCAAAAATCTAAATTCAATTTTTTAGAGAGCTTTGAATATAATCAAGATTCAAGACAATGTAGAGGAAGACAATCTTGTTTCTGTGTTTTTTCTATTTATGTTACTTCTGTGTAATCTGTCTCTTTTGTTAGTACTTTGTAACATAAGGGTGAATTTAGGATGATGCAAATCAGTGTAGCTACTAGTACTTTGGTAGAAACATTTTGTAAGAGCTTTTGTGTGTAGTACAACATTTGTTTATCTGTAGTGTTGTCCAATAGCCTGTGATCTTTTATGCTTTTTACACTTGGAATATGTATTTGGGACAAGAATTTTAATTCCTGTGATTCAAAATTGTGTATTCATTACTTAAAATTTTAAACAACACAGTAAATCACTTGTATCAACCACATTTGGAGTTAAAAACATGAAGACAAAGGAAATTAAAAGTGCTATAAATATAATAATCATAGATAGCCATTTCACTTTCATCACTTTGAGGGAACATTTTCCAAAATATGACTTGAAAGTACAATAGTATATTTTTAATTATGATATCCAAGATAACTTGTTCGCACCTCAAATATTTCACCGAACACTTAACAACCTCCCACCAACACATACACCGAGCAACTCTCTCCTCAAAGATTTCGAAAGATGAGAGACTTGGAACTACAAATTTGCTTATCATTTTCAAGAAAATGACCTATTTACTACCTAGCTATTGAAAGTGCAAAGCTTCATATAGGAAAAATTGCACCAATACCCTATTATATTGCAAAGACTAGTGGCGCTTGATATATTACAAAATAGAGTTGCATTTAACCTTCTAAGACTTCAGAACACTTTTCGCAACCTCTTTGACTATTTTTCCTGCAATCAACTCCGTACTCGTCTCCTCTATCTTCCTCGAGGTGAAAGAAGCACGTTCACTACAAAGTTCACATCGGGCAGTAAGTTTGGTCAAAGAATCAACAATCGGTATTATGTCAAGGACTGAATCAAAGCTTCTTATGCAAAATTCAAAATTAGAATCAAATACAGGAATAACTACACTAGTAAACTCACATTCAGAACATCGAAGTATTGAAGCAGAAACAGAACACTTCTTTTCAAAGAAGAAAATCGATCTGATTAAGCTACATATAAATGCATAAACAAATGACAATTTATACAAAATGATACAATATGTATGTTTAATCTTAAAAACATGTATCTTTTATTTGTTTATTTCAATAATACTTAAAAACACTAGATACATTTCATACTCAGGTAATCATATATACAAGATAGTACAATACGTATCTTGGATGAAATAACATGTATCTATTGTAATGCTTATTTCAATAAAAGATAAACAACATGAGATGCATATAGATGCATTAACATTAGACAACTGATACAAGATAATACAATATGTATCTATAATCTTATAAACATGTATCTTTTGTTATGTAAATTTCAAAACTACTTTAAAAAAACACGAGATACATATAAAACCATAAACAAAGAACCACATAATCAAGAAATTTTAAAATGTATCATGCATGTTTAAATATGTATCTCAGCCTAATATTCAACAGATCTGTACATGCAAATACCTTTGGAAACTCATCTCAAGAAATAACTTTAAAAACCCTTCTTCTCTTAGCGGGATCGTTACTTCCAGAAGTGTTAGATCCTCTTTTCTTAGAACCATGAATTTCTTTTTTCTTATCCTACTTGGTATGCTTTTTCCACAATTTCTTCATAGTATGTGAATCGTTTCTATGCTTGGATCTATTTTCATCAAAACCAACAAATTTGTAGTCAAAACTACTAGGAACGAACTTTACAACTTCTTCATATTCTTTGATACTTTCTAATTGAGAGAATCCAAGATTAAAAGATGGTTCCAAATCTCTATTCATAGTGTTAATTCAAAATACTATAGACTAAAAAAATGATAATCAAAGAATTTACTCAACAAAAACACTGAAAAATTGCTTTGTAAACGCAGGGGAATTTTTTTTTTTTGAAAAAAAAAACGTAAAATAAGATTGGATGAAAATTGAATATGATTTTAGGAGAAAATTTATCTTAATTCAAAGGTTTGAATTAGAGGGAGAAATTGGATTGAAACTGCTGCTCAAATTAAGGTGTAAAGTGAGGAAGAAATCGGATAAGTTTTGGTTAAGGAACGGCGTATGAATAGGAAGTTTAAAGATGTATCTAAACTTTTAGTAAAAATAGTAAATGTTGGAATATATGTAATATTTTAGAAGTGGAGAGATTTTTAGTAGTTTAGAAACTTAAGTTGTTCTTTTAGGTAATTTTTCCTTTTTTTTTCATATTTTACTCTTAACATTAATTACTTATTCTCCAAATTATTTATCAATACCTTTTACTCCCTCCTTTCCATTTTAGTTGTTCATCGTACTAAAAATGATTTCATAATCACCATTAAAATGAAATGTGTCCAACTAAAATGCGACAGAGAGAGTACTAAACATCAATTAATAGATGTAATATGATAAAGTTACAATACTAATCATTGTTTTCTTAATAGGTATGTCAAGTCAAAATATGAAAAATAAAAATGAACGGAGGGGTAAAAATTAGTCATGAGAAAATTTATGCAGGTATTAATTATGCAAAGATTAGTTATTTACGTAGTTATACATGTATTACTTATTCCACATTCTATTTTACATACGAAACATAAATTCCTATATTAGTTATGTGAGTTTCTAAAGTGAAAACCACACAACATAATAATTATATACACAAATAATATGCCTCATATTTAATCATCAAATGTAAACAAAATTTTATATCTGCATAACTCTTCTCCGAACCAATTACCAAACGATCCCTTAATGTTGAACTTTGACAACTTCAAAGTATGGAAATATCAAAAGAAAATGACTTGTAAGCACAATAAGTCAGCAGATGTAACTTATTATAGATGGAAATAATGTCAGGCGGCCAAGCCAAAACACCAATTGATCATGCTTACTAACATATCGTTGGTTCATTGATTGCGTGTACTGGTGAATATTTCTTCCTTTTTTATTAAACAATTTAAATTCGAACAAAAAGTATCAAATGAACGTGTTGAGTTGAATTTGAGCGAATCAATATGAACTGAGTTAATAAATTTATTGGAATAAAATTGACTTAAAAGTTATTTATGCTAAAATGAATTTGATTGAAATGAACTATAACTACGATAAAAAAAAAATTCATAAATTTCTAAAAATCAAATTATGAATCCACCTCTCTGATAGAACTAGACATGTGAGTTTTAGGACAAGCATTTGAAAAGTAAACTTGTGATATTCTTTATTGAAAGTTCTTTCCATGAAAAACAATCGGAAAAAAAAAACATACACTCAACAAAATACAATAACACTTAAAACTTAAGACCTTAGAGGAATTGATACACCCCCCATACATAATCAATCTGATTTTTTGGTCTCACGTAAAACTTTAAACTTCTTAAACATGACACATTTAATAATTATTTGTTATATAACGTCACAACAAAGTCATTGGCTTAAGCATATATAGAAGGACTGGCGAGGAGGTATGCTTCGATGGCCTTGAGAAGGTCACTGGCTTTCTCTTTGTGCACATTGTGTTCTTCCTCAGTAACAACATAATCACCTTTTGTGTTGTACACAATTACTGTGGTGCAAACACATCCTCCATCTGCAGAAGCTTCAAATTTGCCATCATAGCCAACTGATTCTGCTTTATCTCCAAGAACATCACCTTCGATAAGTGAATATTTTGTGTCGTCAATCACATGAATCTTTTGCTTCAAATACTTCATTGGACCACCTGACATTAGCAATAATTTTTTTTTACACGAAAAGGTCATTCAAGGGATATTTAGAGATAGAGATGTTAAATGAAAGGAATGGACTGAATTTGAATTGATCAAAATAGATTGAGTGAATAAATGAATGGGTTTGACCCATCCATAGTTGAATTAATATGAATTAAAATACTAGTCATAACTCAATTTGTTCAATTATTACTAGTTGTAACTGCTTTATTTATTCTTATAATAATTTTTAATATCTCATAAAAGTATGTTTTACGTTAGGCATAATACATAAGTAACCCCTTTAACTTACCCTCAAAACACATTTATGGCCTTCAATTTTGAGTGTGCATAAGTAGACGCACATTCTATGTGGCATAATACACCACATGATACACATAGGACGCCATGTAGAATAAGAATTGGTCACATAGGACATATGCGCCCACTTGTTCAATTTTATATAAGTTTAAATACCTACTTGTGCACACTCAGAGTTGGAGGTCATAGATGTGATCTATTATTCTCTTTTCTTTATCATAGTTATATAGATATATCAAATTTAAAAAATGTCAATTTGAAAAGTATGCTGATAAAAGTTCACATGAATCAATTTTGCTATTAGCCCAATTTTGATGGATTGAGCTAATATATAGTCGAATCAATAAGTTGCGCCCAAATTTTGGTTGATATACTGATTGGTTTATGCTTTTATAGATTAATTTTATCACCTCTGCTTTCAAGATGTATTACTATTCCAGCAAACAAAAATGATCTATTGGTTTAAAAATTATTTGGGAGAATTATTTTTCAGAAGCAAGTCTTTTGGCTCAAAGAGAATAAAAGTTCGTCTAAGTAACTAACAAGGCGAGTCCAATATGAATATCGGACATCCAAAAAAACAACATAAAACAAACCTTCGACAAAGGTGTTCCAGGACCACCATCACCCTCAATATTCTCAATGCTCTTAACATCAGGTGTCAATTTAGATACAAGGTTGCTAAAATCAATAACCAAAGCTTTGAATAGCCTTGATGGGGCAACTGAGGCTGTGGACTCATTAGTAAAGGTATAGGCACTCATAAGTGAGACAGAAGAGGAGAATCAGGGAGAGAGAAGAAACAGTGAGACGAAAGAGGAGAATCAGAGGGAGAGAGAGAGAAGAAACAATGAGAAATGAGAGAGAGATGGGTTGCGTTGAATTTTTCGGTGAGTAAATCCTCGTTGGATTTCATCACGCAGATCGGAAACTGACTACACCAGTTGGAGATAGGCAAAATCGATCGAAATCCGTTAGCAGCGGCCTCACTTTGGTTCATTCTCCGGCCAAGTTCGACGGAATTTATAAAAGCAGCCCCACATTGATTGGAACTGACTGTTTATGGTCTGATTCCGGTGATATTCGACAGAAGCAGGTGAAACAAGGTCGGGTTATGTGAGAATCTAATCTGTCTGTTTGCTATTTCTTAGCATCGAGTTGATTTTGTTCGTGGTTGAGGTTTTGTCGTTTGAAGCATTCCGAAGAAGATGAAGTAAATGTCCTTTCTTGATTTTTTTTTTAAATTATATATATAATAATAATAATAATAATAATAACAATAAAGTGGGCCCTTTTAAAAAAAACTTCACTTGCTTTACGTCAGCCGTAGGGGTAGGGAGCAAATTTAATTCACTTGAAAGTTGTTAAGAGGGTTAAATAAACGAAAGTTAAATTTAAGTGTTAAAATGAATTTGGAGGATAAGTTCGGGGAAAAAGATGTCTTTTCTTCTTAGGATAAGATGAATATAAGTTTTTGAGGTGTGTGATAGGTGGGAGTTTTAGATGGTATTTATAGGGATAAAATGGAGTGATATTTTACAGAGTGTGAAACTTTTTGGGTGTTGGTCAAAATATTCTCTTAGAAAAATAAAGTTCTTAATTTATTTTAGAATAATTTTTGTTATTGTATTTTCTTTTCAAATTTGATTTGAATATTTTTACTTAAACTCTATCTTCAAAAGATAGGACTAAGATCTCAACAGTTCATTTAACGTGAACTAAAGGAATAGTATATAGATGTTATATATTGGATAATATTTTTTTTATAAAACACCAAAAACCATACTTGTTTTTCATGAAAATATGATTTTCTAGAAAATATTTTATTCTTGTTCATACCAAGCATGCCCTTAGAGTTCAGTCATGAGCAAGCGTCATTTAATCTTAATTTCAACATTCAAAGCACTCCATTGTTGACATTTGGGTCCGTTTAAATTTTCTTTTCTTCTTATAGATGTTGTGGCATAAGTAATTGGTTAAACCAAGTCAATATATATCTATCATGTATTTGAATTTAGAGTTCATGCTACTTAACCATGATCAATTAACATATATTTTACTTAAGATAACTACTTAACCATGATAAAAAAAACCATCAATTTGAATTTTGATGTATATATAGAATGCCTGTCTGAGAGAATTTTATGCCAAATGATAAATAACAATAAGGCTTGCTGACACGATATTAAGTTGATTTGGACAGAGAGAACCTATCAACTTGGTTTTCGATAGTGGTAGGCTGATAGTAGTGCTTAGCTTAAAAGAATTTATTGGTTTTCTGATATTATTTCCTTTTTTCTTTTTGGTTAAAAAGATAACGATTTCATTAGTCGTTGAGGAGGAGGGGGTGGGTTGGTGCTTCTATCAGATGTAGGAGCCAAAAAAGAGTTGTTCGGGGCCACATCCCGATACAGTAGGTTAATATTTGAATGTTTAACCAGTACGACTAAATGTTATGTCAGGGCTATCGGCTAATACAAAATTAACAACAAAAGAGGCGCTGCCACAACAGTAGGATGTTCCAGAAAGTCTGCCTTGGTTCCCTCCTTTGACAAGCTATCAGCTACTGCATTCTGCTCCATGCATATCTGCATTGGTGGTGCTACTCCCAGCTCCATTAGCAACGTCCTGCACTCAAAAACGATAATATGATAAAGAGGGTGATCATTAATTAGTATATGAATAACAACAACCGAGTCAATTTCAACGTCAAGAGAGCTGATGTTGTTGTCTTTACTCTTTAGCAACAAGAAGGACACATCTTAGCGCTAGAAGCTCGTCCATTGTGGGAGTTGTGTGGGAAATGTGCTGGTAAAAACCTAGAAGCCACCCCCCATCGCGGTTTCTAAAAACACCTCCAAGCCTTCCCGAGCCCAGGTTGGTTGTAGCTGACCCATCAGTATTGAGCTTAATGCGCCCAATATTAGGGGTGAGGGGTCCACATGATATTGATAGTGGCTTTGGTAATGACTTGTGTGGTTGTCTTTGGCAAGAAGGGTGAATTTAGCAGCTAAAGTAATGGCACTACCTGTAAGGGTGGTGTTTTGGTGGTTGTTGAAGAGGCTGCCATTCCTTGTGAGACAAATCGCCCATAGGCAATTAGGGAACAAGGTGTCCCAAATTAACCGAGGGTTGAAGTGTTTCCCCTTCAGCTTATCCTACAAATTGTGCCAATTATTAGCATTGATAGTGTTCCAGGGTATAGAGGGCTTGAAGATGTTTTTGTTAACCATTATTGTCCAAAATTGGATACCATTTTGGCTCTGGAAAAAATGTGACTGACATCCTCAACATTATGATTACAGAAGTGGCATTGCGATGGAACATTAATGCAATTGTGGTTAAGGTAACTACTGGTATGGAGTCTATTATGCATAAGTAGCCAGAGGAAGGTTTTGATTTTATTGGGGGTATGTTGCCTCCATACAAGATGGAAGTTTTTATCCTGGGGTGATACGATGACAATATTCCTGAGACAAGAATACATACTACCAGTGGTGAATATTGCATTGGAATTACAATTTCATGTGGCTCAAAGACGAATCCAGGATTTCAAACTTGTGGATTTTCAATAAAATATATAAAGTTGGAAAAAATTAAATTGGAAAAAAAAGGAACCTCCACAGGGGTTCAAAATCACAAGCAACAATAGCATTGCACATATCTCAAGTGTGCCCCTCATGCCACTAATCCATCCCATTACTTAGTTATGGGTTTCCGTCTGTTAATATTTAAACCTATTGAGAATTTTCCTAATGTAATTATAAGTCTTACGGTAGCGGGTGGGGGTTACCGAAAATCCTCATCCGCTACCGTAGATTCTCCCTTGATATGGTTTTGTCCTCATCACTGCAGTTAGAGGTAAGGGGGGTGCTAAGAATAATGTCTTTAACAATATTAGGGATTTCAAAGGAAAGATTAGTAAAATCCAGTTGTCATTATTGTACACATCCTTAATAGTGATGTTGGCTTTCTAATTGTTTATAGGACCATGAATGATACTTCTGAGTCTTCCTAGGTATGGGATCCAAGTGTCCTCTAAGAAATTTCCCCCTTGCCCACTCTTAATTTGATACCCTTAGTTAAATCAGCTCATTTTTTGCGGACGTTTTGACAAGTTCCAGAGGTTATCTTTCTAGTGGGGGTGGACCTGTGATGCTTATAGTACTTAGATAAGAGAACTTGCCCCCCAAAGACTACCTAGATTGTGAAACAATCTCCAGGCCAAGCTTGTTTGAAAGGCCTGTCTCTGAGCTCACTCTTGTGGAGGCCAAGGCCACCCTGAGCTTTAGCAGTTTTGAGGACATCCCAACTAAGCAGGTGGAGTTTTATCTTTTCTACACAACTACGCCAAACAAAGTCCCTCTAAATTTTATTAAAGGATTCAGTGATTTTACTAGGGATCTTGATATAATGCATGAAATGGGTAGGCATTGCACTAAGAGTGGATTTATCAAGAACAATTATCCCAATCATGTTAAGAAATTTAACTTTTCAACCAGCTAACCTAGTGTTCATATTGTCAATAATGAACTGAAAGTCACTGTTTCTAGGCTTCTGATTAAAAATGGGGTAGCCCAGATACTTTTCAAAACTTGTACTTGTTTGGATATTAAGAATTTCATAGCACAGAATGGAGTTGGTTGTTGAACAATTCTTGGAGTAAATCACTTTAGAATTGTTGTGGTTTATGGTCTGCCTAGAGAGATGGCTAAGGGTCTTGAGAATATTAACAATGGTATGACCGTTAGTTTTATTAGCTCTGGACAGAAGGGTGGGATTATCAACAAAGAATGGGTGAGAAATCTTGAGGTAACTAGTGGATATGCTAATGCAAGTCTATTTTTGTCTCCAACATCTACCTCTATGCCCCTAGACAACCTTTCCATGCACATGATGAAGAGGTAATTGGATATGGAATCTCCTTGTCTGATACATCTTTAGGGGTGAAAGAAAGCAGTTCTTCTCCTATTTACTAAGACAGCTATAAAGGAGGAGGTCACACGACATGATGATTTTAGTGAGGTTAGGAAGAAAACCAAACAACTAGATGGTATCCTAGATAAAGGAAAATTTCAATTTATCAAAGGATTTTTCAAGATCAATCTTAATGACCATATTAAAGTGTTTGCCTTACATTCTCCCTAAATGAGTAATGTACTCTTGGATGATAATGTCATGATCAGAAGCTCTTCTGTTGGCTAGAAAACTAGCTTGACTAGGACCTATGATAGTTTAGATGAAGGGCTTAATTCTATTGATAATGAGTTTTGTCACAATTTTGTAACTGATGTTGCAAAGCTCGATAGGTCTGTAGTTTTTAAAGGTAAAGGAATTCCTAAATTTGGGTATGAGAAAAAGGAGAGTGTCGTTATTATCAGCAGGCATGGTGCATCTAGAGAACACCTCCTTGCAGAAGGAGGTTTTTTTGGGGCTTATATCAGTCCAAAACCTCTATAAGAAGAGGGGGTAGACTCCATCAATTTCAGAAGCTTTCAAGGGCTTGAAAGACTTAACAATAAGGATGATTTCAGAGTCCCTTAAAAGGGCTTCTAATCTTGCTCTCATCTCATTAGTAAAGACATTGATAGGGTGAGTAGGGACAAAACAATTGTTAGGACAATTGTCTTGTCCTATGGTGTACAGGTTGGTGAAGTGGTGAAGGACATGAGAGGTGATGATCCCCACTCCTTTATAGAAATTGTCTGCATTATCATATAACTCATTAATCATGTTCCTTCTTCTTTTCTTAATGGTTGGTGTGTGGAACAAGGATGTGTTGGCATTCCCTTCAGGGGTTGTTTGGTAGAGTGTATTGAAAAATATAATGCATGCATTAATTATTGTGTATTACTAGTACCTTTTTTGGTACATCTTTTTACCTATGTATTATTAATGCAAGCATTAGTTGTACACTCTATTGTGTTTTAAGGTGTGTATTAGTAATACACACCATTTCCTATGTATCAGTAATACAAAGACTTTAAACCCATGCATTAACTTATTAAATGGCCTTAATACCCCTTAATTTCCCTCTTAAAATATTCACAATTTCTTTTTCCGCCATTTTAATTTGCAAACGTGAATTTTCTCAAAACATTTCACAATTCTTTTTCACACGATTTTAATTTACAACAATGAATAATTGGTTTAAATAATTCCAACATATTTTTGCTTTGCTTCGAGGTTCTTTAAAAAAAATTTAAAAAATGATCTTGAGACTATCCCTTGATTTAACATCTTTTGTTTTATTTTTGTAACAACTATGTTAATCCGTTGGTGTAACATTTCATGCACAAGGAGTAAGGTCTTGAAATTAATTCTAAATATCTATATACTAGTTCAACAATACTAATTATGTTTGAGATGGTAAAAGAACTTTGTTGCAAAAGAAGTGTACAAAGTCAAAGAAGGGTATTTTTGTAAATTAATATTTCTTTTATAGAAATAATGTAAGATATATTATCTCTAATACATCAAAGCAAACAACGTTTAAGAAATAATATCAGTATAACTAATAAAAGCATTACTAATACACTATATTCTGCATTGTTCTTATACATTCTACCAAACGACCCCTCAGTGAGCCAAGTGATTCTGAATTTACTTTTTAAAAAGTCTTCATAACATTTTAGAAGGACTTCATAGTCATAGAGGAGATCATTTTGAAGCTTTTGTAGGAGAGGATTGGTATGATAATTTCTAGATCTTTGGATACAATCCAGTCTAGCACTAATGGTTCTGAGCTTGTTGGAGAGATTGTCAAACACAATAGGCTTCCAATTAGAGGCTTGGGTTTCAAAAAGTTGGACACTTATTGGAGATCATTTTGTTGAGTGAAGAATGCATGAACAAGGTTTTTTAAAGAATGATGGTTGCACCACATTGGCTCAAACTTGGAAGGAGTGTTAGGATTTTTGCCCCGATTTTCTTACCAAATTTAAGTTTTACTTTTTCTTGTAAGGAAAATAAAAGTAACCATAAATACTTTTACTTTTCCTGAAAGGAAAATATAAAACTTTTTCATATTTGGCTAACCTCTTTCTTGGAGGAAAGGTTTTGGACATCTATAAATAGAAGACTCCCCTTCTCATACCATAACACAATAACATCCACAATGTAGATATTTAAAGAGTTTTGTTTAGGGGGAGATTTTCTCGATTTTATGTTTTATTTTATATTAGGTTTTTATATGTAGGCTAATTGGCCAAACTATATAATCATCATGTTTTTAGTGTGTTTTTCTTTTCGTCTGATTTATCGTCTCAATAGTTTGCAACTAATAGCTTTCACATGACGCCCTCCATTTCGAATCCAACAAGGATTTTATTAGTGCCTTGGATTCTTTTGGAGAGAGAAACAAGTAAGGGACAATGGTCAGACTTTGTTCTTGGGAGATGTGTTAATAGTGACTCCAAAAAATGATTTATCAATGAGTTATTTGCAAAACACCTATCAAGTCTTTCTAGAATGAGGCTAGTTCTGTTACGAAGCCTCTTATTGGTACAAGTTTACTTACACCCTCTAAAACCTAGGTCCACAATATTACAATACTTTAAACAGTCCCAGAGTCTACAGACCCTAGTATTATTGATGAGAGCCCCTCCTAATTTTTCATTGGCTCTCAAGACTTCATTGAAGTCCTCACCTATCAACTAATCCCCTTTATATGTGGATGTTGCATAACTCATCCCAAAGGGTGGTACGCAAATTGGGGTCTGAGCTAGCATAAATATCAGAAAACAACCAAGGTTTGAGTTTAGTGGGTACCTAAACAATGGTGTGAATGCCCTGAGGGGAAATTAAAAATTTTTGAAGTTTAGCAGCATCCTCCTTCCACAAAATTACACTTTCACCCTTTCTATTAGTTGCACTAGATTCAAGGTAAAAATCGAATTAGAGCATCTCTATTTGGTGTTTAGGTCAACCATTTGGTTTCTAATAGCACCACCATGGTAGGGTTATGAGTTTTGACAAGGGCTTTGCATTGACGCCTAAAACTTGCACTGTTGACCATGTTCCAAATGATAAAATTCATATGGTAAGTTGGATTGGGGAGTTATTTGAGCATTGGCCTCTTTCCTTTGTCTTTCTGGGGAGGCTTCTCTTGTTCCAAATATGGGCTCAGGAAGATTGTTGCATTGGATTGGTCTGTTATGTTCCTCAACATCAGCTTGAGTGTCCTCATCTTCTTCGGACAGAGTACTATAGTAGATGTGTTGTAGGGCTCTGCGTACTCTTTCCGAAGGTTTTATTTTAGGATGAAGAAGCCTATGTTTGGATCCCTAAAGGATGCCAGAAATTGTTCTATTTCTGCATTTGTTTATTGGAGCTCCTCTAGAATTGAGGTTTTTGTTTTTCCTTGGCCTTCTCCCCCTACGATTGCCCCTGTGGTTTGTGGTGGGACAGGATTGCTCTGCGACGGGGTAATTGGAGGTGTTCATGATACAAAGTTCAATGTTTCCGTTCACTATTTGGTATATATGAACAGCTAGAATTCAAAATTATTTAATATTATTCAAAGCATGAAATTTATAGTCTCATGAGTTTGAATTTAATGATGTTCTGAAAGAGTTTTTTATTTATACAGTCAAATCTTTTTATATTGGTAATGCTTATTTGGAAATTTCATGATTGTTATAGATCAAGAAGTATTATAATAGATGTATACTAACATTCAGGATCTTATTCTATTCGTATTTTCTTTCAGTACTTCTATACATTTGAGATGTTGTATTTGGAATTGAGTTCTTGGCATAGCCATCATCGAGGGTTGGATAGGTGCCACGATGATCTTGAATTTTGGATCATGACATATTCAACATACGATACATATATTCCTTCATAATTTATAATTGTATTAGTTATGTGAGTTTCTAAATTATACATCAAACATCATGATAATTGTATACATAAATAATATGCCTCATATATATCTAACCCTCAAATGTATACAAAATTTAGTCTCTCTATAACTCTTCTCAGAATCAACTACCAAACGATCCCTTAATGTTGAACTTTGACAACTTCAAAGTATGGAAACATCATAATAAATTGACACGTAAACACAAGTCAGCAGATGAACTGAGGAAACTATAGAGCGATCAAAGATGGAAATAATATATGTCATGTGGCCAAGCCAAAACACAAATTGAAAATGCTTACTAATATATTATTGGTTCATTGATAGCGTGTAGTGATGAATATTTCTTCATTCTCAATTAAAGGTTTTGAATTCAAACAAGAAGTATCAAATGGACACATGAGTTAAATTTGAACGAATTAATATGAGTTGAAGTAACAAATTTGCTTAAGAAAAGGTAACGAAGATAAAGTACGAGCTTGTTTTATAGTAAGAATAATTAATCGTTGTTGTTTCAAGGTCAATCTATTCATGCGATTGATAATATTTTTCCTTGTTCACTAATAAATCAGCTAATTAAACTCGTGTTTTTATAGTCAATTCAATTCCTACATATGTAAAAAAGGAATAAATAAGTGAATTAAATTTCGGGATGCTTCATGAAGTGCTTCTTTCTGAGTTAAACTTCTGTTTGTCTGAATTCTCTGTTGATTCCGTAGACACGTAATTTCGTCCCTTTATAGTTTCATCGTTTATCCCGTCTTACCACGTATCCTATCCGCGTGGTAATTTTTTCACAAGAAAAACAAAATAAATAATCACTTTATCTTTTTACCTATTTATTTACTTATGTGTCTTTATCCAAATAACAAAAGATAAAAAATTTTGTCTTCTTTTAAAACCTCCTAATAACCCCTCCAATAAAATAAAGTCACCTCACATTATTCTAATCATCACCACCCTATGTGATCTCCCCCCTCGTTTTTATTGTCCACAAAGAAAGAATATATGTGGGACCCATCAAAATTTTCACATCATAACAAATCCATGCCCATTATAAAAGAAATATTCTAAGAGGGAAAAAAGGGGTTCATTCTTTCATCATCATCTTCTTCACAAGAACAAAAAAAAAATCCTCCATTTTTCTTCCATCTTTTAGAGTAAGATAACAATCCACACACACAAAACAATAATTCTCCACTTATCATCTTCCTCACAAGAACAGAAAAATCAAGGGAGAGAAAAGGGAATAGCATGAGAGAAAAAAAAATTGAGAGAGAGGAATTGGTTTGGATGATGGGAGTGTCGTGAACAGTGACTGTGAACAGTGATTATGAACAATGTTGATGAACAATGTCATGAACAGTGACGTGAATAGTGACGTGAACAGTATCGTGAACAGTGACGGGTATGCGAATTCGGGTACGGTTTTATCGTTACTTCGTGATTTGATTCAGGTTGGCAAAAAATAGAGATTAAAAAAGTATACCGAAGTTGGGTTGCTCGTTTTGTTGAGGTTCGACTCGAGATTTCGGACACAGAATCTACGGGAGTTAATCAGAATAATACATTGATTTTGAAAGAGGCATTGAGGTCCAATTCTATCTTCTCTCCCTTTTAATTTTTACGCAATTATGAGTGATTGGTGTGTTTGGCATGCTTGAATTTTTGTTGTGTACTGGTTGTTGTTGGATTTGAATGTGAAAACTTGAATTAGTAGTCAAAGAATTGATTAATTGTTTTGAGAATGAAGGCGGGAAGGGATTGGTCTCGATAAAAGCAAAATTGGATAAATTTTGATTCGTTGATGATGTTGAGCGTGATAGAATCTTGCTAGAACGAGTCGAGTAGGCAAATAGTAAGTTCGGGTAGGCAATTTTAGAACTTGTTGTTTTGGTTGAATGTTGAATTGTGCGTGTGAATGTTTCGTTCTCGTTTATCGTATTTAATTCAAATATATTCATTTAGCCGGGGAATGCCCCGAGACACATTGTGTTTATTCACCGGAGAATGCCCCGACATACCATGTACTTGAAGACGACGCACGATGAAGGCCCGGAACATCGGGTGGAGAAAGCAATGGAGTGTAGTTTAGAATTAGCATAGAATAGAGTAGGTTTATATTTTCGCATTTTTCTATTTCGGGATTGTAATAATCAGACTGGAAATTATAATTTTGGATTTATTTTGTTTGTTTGATTGATTGATTGTTTTGTGTGATTTTGTATGGTTTATATATTCATAATGTCAAATTAGCCGATACACTCCACCAAGTGACTGTGGGCAAACCACGGGATCGAGGGGTGCCTAACACCTTCCCCTCAGTCAACAGAATTCCTTAGCCGAAATTTCTATTCGCGGATCAGTTTTAAAAAGTCAAATCTGTTTTGAAAAGGGATATCCAAGGGTGACTTGGCACACCCGATTTATGCCAAGTGGCGACTCTAAATAAAAAATATAAATAATTCTTTTTCGAAATAAATTTTCATCTTTTGTCACATAATAAATAAACACCCTTTCAAACTTAAAATTGAATCTTTCGGGTTAAAAAGGGGTGTGACAGCTTTGGCGACTCTTCTGGGGACTTTTCAAAATCCGAGCTTATTTTTTGGAGTCGTATCGGCTTTGTATTGTATTATGGGTTTATAAACATTGTTTGTGCTTATTGTTTGTGCTATTGTTATCATTGTTGTGCGTTTACTTGCTCTTTGTTTACAGTTTTTCTTTATATGTTACCGCTTTATACATGGCATCATGTGTCTACCCTCAGACCTTCTTTCTGCAACAAGTCTGGAGTACACGCCGTGCGCACGAACTCTAGTTGAGTCACCCTTATTTTAGGAGGAGAAGCCATCGGACGTATAAAGTGGGTGGAAAACAAAGCAGCCACTATCGACCATATACTCCCCCGAACAGCCTTGTTAGTAAACCCCAATGTAGGTCAGCCTTTAGGTCATGTTTATCTGCATCATATTGAGACCTAGGAGGACCCACGTGGCCCTTTGTAGGAAACTCACCTCTAAAGCATCTCTACGTGCTAAATGTTGCATCTTTAAGGGTAATATGGTCATTTAAAGGATTGATTTGGGGGAAAGCATGCGCTAGAAAAATTGAGTGTGTAGGCAAGGAAAAATTGAAAAAAAAAAGAAGAGGAAAAATAAAGAAAAAGTGAGTCGAAAAGAAAAAAAGAGTTTCGTAGTTTTTAGGGTTCTTTATGGCTTTTGTTTTTCACAATCCAAAAATTCAAAAAGAGTTTTTTCCTTTTCGCACTCATTTTCTCAAAAAAATATCAAAAAGATTTTCCTTTGTTTCGTTACCATGCATTCATAATTTGAAAATTTTAAAAATATATTTTTTCTAATTGGAGCTTTTTATAAAGAAAAAAATGCATAAAGGTGGTAGAAGTTTTGTACATTTCATATAATGAAAATACCAAAAAGATTTTCTTTCATATCTGTTCGTATAATTTTTTAGGGTTAAGTATCAAATTGAAAACTCAAAAAAAGATTTTATTGTTATTTTTCATCTTCTGCGTATGGTTGCGTCTCTCAAGATCAGGGTTCAGTCGGTTATTTAATCCTTAATTGTCCTATCTGGACGAACTACGCGCCCTTGATTCTCCTCTTTCGAGATGTGAGATACGTAGGCAGCCTATTGTGGGTTCGGGGATCTTATTTCAAAAAATCCAAAAATATTTTCTTCACTCTTTATTTAGAGTAGGCGTTTCATATGTGTTTAAAAGAAAACTACAAAAAGATTTTCCTTTAATAGGTTCAAGTTTTATTTTCACATGAAATTCAAAAATCAAAACCCCAAAAAGATTTTTCTTTGGTAATCATAGGTTTCATTTTGTATAGGAATTTAAACCTAAAAAATGCGAAAAGATTTTCGTCAATTCTTTTAACACTTTGTTTCAAGAAAAAGAAGAGTTTGATTAGCCATTTTGGTAAGATTTCACAAACTACGCACACCTAATTCTCTCCTCTCAGGGGTGAGATACGTAGGCGCCCTTTTTGGGTTCGGTGATCTTTTCAAAGAAAATAGAAAAAGAAAAAGGTTTTGAAAAAGTGTTGAACTCTAACGCATTTGCAATCTCTTATTCAGTTAGCTTAAGGTGGTTGGTTTTTGGCATTTTGGCTGCTTCTCCATATTGCTCCAAGTCACAGAGAAAGTTATGGGCAACAAGGATACCGAGTTAGTTGTCACTAATCAGATTGGGAGTTCGGGGAATGAGAATGTAGGAGCTGATGAAGAGATTCAAAAATTAAGGCAGCAAATAATAGAAATGCATCGATCTTGGGCTAATGGGTTGCCGCCTCCTCCATTTCCCGCTGATAATCTGGAATATCTTTCTAGTTTGCCTCCAGTGTCACATGCACAATTTCCTATTTTGGTCGACACGCCACAACATGCATCAGGACCTACTTCAGGGCAACAGTATCCAAACACTTCCAACATTCATCTCTTCACTCCTCAATACAAAATTATCACATGCTCAGCTCCGCCTGCTATTCATGCTTTAGCAGCCCCACTCCCATCTAAAGCTCCTATTTTTAATGTCAATCCAATTATTGTGACTCCTCACTCTACAAGCGACCCTGTATTGAATATTTTTAGTGATAACCATTATGCTCCCGAGCCTACATTTAAGTTGACTGGTCGTTAAGACTGTCCCCAACCGCCTGAATTTCCTCCTAACACCAAGAAGCTTGTTATGACAGAAGAACAAGAGGAAATGGCCAGAAAATTGAGAAGTTTGGAACTGACTATGAAAAACTTACAAGGACTTGGGGGTATAAAAGTGTCTCATATAAGGTTCTGTGCATGTTTCCTGGTGTACATCTTCCTCTTGGTTTTAAAATGCCAAAGTTTGAGAAGTATGATGGACATGGTGACCCTGTAGCACATTTGAGACGTTATTCCAACCAGCTAAGGGGCACTGGAGGGAAGGAAGAATTACTCATGGCATATTTCGGTGAGAGTCTTTCAGGTCTAGCTTTTGAATGGTTTGTTGACCAAGATGTCGACAAGTGGAACAGCTGGGATGACCTTGCTAATGAATTTGTGCAACAATTTCAGTACAATATGGAGTTGATTCCTGATGAGAAATACCTGACTAATATGAAGAAAAAGAGTACTGAACTTTCAGAGAGTATGCGATTAGATGGCATGAACAAGCTGCTAGGGTGAAACCGCCAATGAAAAAAAGTAAGATAGTGAAGGTGTTTATTCAAGCGCAGGATGAAATATATTATCAACACTTGTTACCTACATTAGGCAAGCCATTTACTGAGGTCCTCAAAATGGGGGAGATGATAGAGGATGGAATTAAGACCGGTCGCATTGTGAGTTTTGCAACATTGAAATCGATTACTCAAGCAATTCAAAAAGGCTTAGGAAGTGTGGGAGGAAATAAGAATGAGGAAGATGCATCTGCCATTGTAGTAGGACAACAGGCACGGGCAAGAGGGCCATAACATCGTTACCCACAGGTTCAAACCCAAGTTTATGCCCAAGCTTCACAGAATCTTTCCCGAAATCCATTATACTCTATTCCTTCAACTCCATATCCAATATACAATGCACAACCCTATGGCTAATTCCCTTCTCACCCACAATGGCGTGTACCGACTCTTCAGAGTTTTCCTTAAACTCCACAAACATACCAAAGCCCTTCTAGGCCAGATTTTTAGTACAAGCCAAATAATGAAATGAGGCAGAAGTTGAGGGATAATTTCACACCAATTGGAGAGTCGTATGCAAGTTTATTCCAGAGATTGGTACAGCAGGGCATGATCCCTCCTCTCTTTGGGTACACTCTTAATCGGTGTTCAAGAAATTTTGATATGGATGTACAATGTGCATGTCATTCTGATGTTCAGGGCCATAGTATTGAGGATTGTCGAGATTTGAAAAAAGAAATTTAAAAGATGATTCAAGATGGATCAATTATGGTGTAAAACATGGACAGTGAGAAAAGCTCTAGTCATGTTGATATGCAAATCAGTGGCTAAGTTGTCAGGCTGAGCAATTGAGTAGTCACCCCTGTCCTTACTAGGAAGGGGTCTGGTAGCTTGTTTTGTTTTATTTTCTGTTGTCCGAATTATTTCAGGGTTGTAGTTCGGGATCTATCTTATGTTGTCCTTTTGTTGTTTATGTTCAAACCCTTCTATCTTTCATTTCAACTAAATGAAGTGTCTCATTTACCTTTGTGTTTTAAATATGTGTTGTTTGTTTGTTTTCTTTACATAGTACATTTTATGCTGACTCTAGTGATATGACATGCTAGTGAAATTTTCAGCCAGGTCTTAAAATCCCGTTTAAGCATGAACATTAAATCAGAGGGTTAAAGTTAGAAAAAGAGAGCATATGAGAAAATAGATAGAGTGCTGAGACATTTGGTGACAACTTAAGGCAACTATTTTAAGAATCACAAGAACAACTTGGTCATCGATCGAAAGACAGGTCCCACTTAGGTCAAATAGTGGACGTGTGATCCCTACATCAAGAGAAACAAAAAGATAATCAAATCCACAAAAGCATGAGTCATTCGATATGAGGAATGTATAGCAAAGGTGGAGTTTGCAAAAGAAGTAGTGACGCATAGACTCAATCTGCTTAAAAAGATGTCACAAATGATCTCTTTCACTTTCATATTCCATGATATGTACTTGCATTTTCAAGTATTGATATGAAGAAGGCATTTCATTCTTCTATCCAAACATTGTGTCATCCTTTGTTTACCCCATTTGAGCATTAGCCCTATTTTATTTCATACCCCTCTTTTGGAATCAATATAGTCAACAAAGTTCAAAAGGAAAGTGTCGAGCAAAACAATAGAGTCAGAAAAAGTTCAAAAAAAAAAAATATGTCCAAAAAGAAAAAAAAGTGTCAAGACAAATAGAGTTAGAAAAATCCAATGAGGAAAAGAGTCAACAAAAGAAATAAATCTTATTAAGCAAAAGAACAAGCTGCCAGAACTATGCATGACATGATTCTTCTCTCTCGGGGGTGAGCTACGTAGGCTTCCCTACTAAGGGCTAGGTCCAACCAAATAAATCATTTAGAGTCACCCAGTCAAAAGAAACTGGGGCATGAGTTAATCCTCATTTATTTGAATCGATTCCAAAAGTTGTAAGTCCTACCCCATTATAAGTGTCGTTTGGGCCTCATATCATCCTTTCTTTCTAACCTTATCCAAAATTCAAGCTACAACTAAAGAAAGACCTTCAGATCAATCTTTGAAGATGTTAAGTCTAAGCATGCAAGGGATATGATGATGCATTTGGGATCTACTTGTCTTCCTCAGCATAAGAAATTAAGAGAGAAATAAAAATGAGAGAGTCTTATTGGTGAAAACCCTCACGGGCACCATAAGACAATAGTGAGCTGAGAGAAAAATGAGAGAGGTTTGTTGGAAAAAAAACCCTTCATGGTCTCTCTAGCCGAATGAGGTCTTAAATGCAATTGACCTAAGGAAACAACTTAGTTTTAAGGCTATTAACTCAACAACAATTGGTAGAAAGTTTGGATGGAAAGATCAGGCAACTTGACCCAAAATGCATGGCATAATCTTTAGAGTTGACAGTCATTTTTAGATAAATTTTTGTTTCTTTATTTCAAATGGGGACATTCATTGTCTTTTCTTTCTTCTTTTTATTTTTGTTTTATCTTTCTTGAGTCAGTTATCCAAATAAAAAAAATTAGTGTCATTTTTTTTCTTGCCTTTGAGTCAAGTCCATGTCAAAACAAGTGAGAAAAGATTTCAAAACTGGCTATCAGCTTCTTTAATTGCACAAAGCAAGACAAAAGGGCCAGCACATGCAAAATACATGATTGTGAGACAAAATAAGGCATACAAAAATTTTGTTAACAGACAAGTCTGAGAACTCATGAAAATACCAAGGTTCAAAGGGTTTATCTGAGGAGCATGGCAAAGCAGAGATACCGTGTTTGTTTCAGAGTCACTTTTAATAATCTGAGTGTAGATCAGTGATGTAATAAGCCAATGACATATGCTAATGGTTGGAAGCAAGATTAATGTGACAGGGGCAAGAGCAATTTCCATGAAAGCCAAAGCCACAGACCATCCACCGTATTTTTAAACTAACAAGTTGTTTTTGTATGAAACAGGAACACATGCTACCTTCGAATCAAGAATTTCAAAGCCTAAACATAAAAGGCTGTAATAATCTCACTTCTTCAAATACAGGAAATAATATTGTTCCATAGGTTTGGTAATCAAAACCATGGTAAAACTCATCATCCAATATCTCTAGGAGACGCACTTCTTTGTTTGGGCAATTCAAGCAACATTTGTAAGGAGATGTATTTCCTTATTTTGGTAATTCAAGCGCTATCATAAGGAGACGAACTTCCTTGTTTGGGTAATTCAAGCAATATTTGTAAGGAGACGCACTTCCTGGTTTGGGCAATTCAAGAAACAATTATAAGGAGATGCACTTTCTTATTTGGTTAATTCAAGCAACATTCGTAAGGAGACACACTTCTTTGTATAGGCAATTCGAGCAACATTTGTAAGGAGAAGAACTTTCTTGTTTGGTTAATTCAAGAAACATTTGTAAGGAGACGCACTTCCTTGTTTAGGGCAATTCGAGCAACATTTGTAAGGAGAAGCACTTCCTTATTTGGTTAATTCAAGAAACATTTATGAGGAGATGTACTTCCTTTTTTGGTTAATTTAAGAAACATTTGTGAGGAGACGCACTTCCTTGTTTGAGTAATTCAAGCAGTATTGGTAAGGGCACGCACTTTCTTATTTGGTAATTCAAGCGGTATTTGTAAAGAGACGCACTTCCTTGTTTGGGTGATTCAAGCAACATTTGTAAGGAGACACACTTCCTGGTTTGGGCAATTCAAGAAACATTTGTAAGGAGACGTACTTCCTTGTTTGATTAATTCAAGCAACATTCGTAAGAAGACACACTTCCTTGTTTAGGCAATTCGAGCAACATTTGTAAGGAGAAACACTTTCTTGTTTGGTTAATTCAAGCAACATTTGTAAAGAAACGCACTTCCTTCTTTGGGGCAATTCGAGCAAATTTGTAAGGAGAAGAACTTCCTTATTTGGTAAATTCAAGAAACATTGGTGAGGATATGCACTTCCTTGTTTGGTTAATTCAAGAAACATCTTTGAGGAGACGCACTTCCTTGTTTGAGTAATTCAAGCGGCATCGGTAAGGAGACACACTTCCTTGTTTTGGTAATTCAAGCAACATTGGTAAGGAGATGCACTTCCTTGATTAGGTAATTCAAATTTTGCTTTTTAGGTGATGCACTTCCAAACTTAAGTCTTGATTCCTAGAAGATGCACTTTCTAGTCGAGTTATCACACTTAACCCTAAGGAGACGCACTTCCTTGCTAGTTTTTATTTGTCAGGTGGCACACTTTTTAACTTAAACTTGTATCTCTAGAAGACGCACTTTCTAGTTAGAATCCCTCACTTTAATTCTTAGGAGGCACACTTCCTAGTCTTGGTTATTCAATTTTACTCTCAAGAGATGCATTTCTTGGTCAGAGTCTTGATTCATCATTGCAACATGCAAGTAAGTATGATGTGACTTTTCCAGAAGTTTTCTAATGATAAACTGGGGTTAAAAATTCAATTTCTATTTTTGAAACTTTACTTTTCTAGCAAACGGAATTTCTCTTTACAATAATTTTGTTTGGGATAATTTTCTTTTTAGTTTTGATGTGATATCATGTGCCCGCCTGAAGAACAGGGCGAATAAATGAAAAGTCAAGCAATAGGGTGAAGAAGTTGAAAACAAAGCAACAAGGTGAAAAGTTGAAAGTTAACAGATTGAAAAAATAGCAAGTCAGGAGCCCGCCTGAAGAATAGAGTGAGGAAATTACAAGTCAGGGGCCCGCCTAAAGAACAGGGTGATGAAATGTCAAGTCAAGAGCTCGCCCGAAGCACATGGCGAATAAATGAAAAGTTAAGCAACGAGGTGAAACAATTGAAAGTCAAACAACAAGTTGAGGAAATTGCAAGTCAGGAGCCCGCCTGAAGAATAGGGTGATGAAACTCAAGTCAAGAGTCCAAAAGAAGTTGCCTAGATAGGATTTTGTCATTTAATTTATATTTTAACTTGTAATTTTTATTTTTGATGTAATAACAGAGCCGCGGATCGAAACCTCGATGGAACCTCATTCGACTCTCCAACTCGGTATAGTCTACTTCTCTTCCAACCCTTTGAGATATTTGTGACTTAATTTCCTCGTAACTTGGGTGGGTAGGATTTCCTAAGTCAGGACTCGATTGTACTTCTTCTTTCTGTTTCTTCCTTTGAATAATGGTCGGGACCACATTCTGTCTCGTTGTCTACTTCTTTGTATGAAAACACTCTGTGTTTACATTCAAAGAGGGCATGATCTAGACACGTAATTTCATCCCTTCACAACCTAGTTTCATCGTTTATCCCGTCTTACCACGTATCCTATCCGCGTGGTAATTTTTCCACAAGAAAAACAAAATAAATAATCGCTTTATCTTTTTACCTATTAATTTATTTATCTGTCATTATCCAAATAACAAAAGATAACAAATTTTGTCTTCTTTTAAAACCTCCTAACAATCCCTCCAATAAAATAAAGTCACCTCACATTATTCTAATCATCACCACCCTAACTACCAATGTGATCCCCCTCCTTTGTCTTGTCCACAAAGAAAGAATATATGTGGGACCCACAAAAATTCCCACATCATAACAAATCCATGCCCATTATAAAAGGAACATTCTAAGAGGGAAAAAAAGGAGGCTCATTCTTTCATCATTATCTTCTTCACAAGAACAAAAAAAAAATCCTCCATTTTTCTTCCATCTTTGAGAGTAAGATAACAATCCACACACACATAAAAATAATTCTCCACCCATCATCTTCCTCACAAGAACAGAAAAACCGAGGGAGAGGAGGGAATCGCTCGAGAGAAAAAAATTGAAAGAGAAAAATTGGTCTGAACAGTGTTGTGAAAAGTGATGGTGAATAGTGATATGAACAGTGACGGTGAACAGTATCGTGAACAGTGACGGGTATGCGAATTCGGGTACGGTTTTATCGTTACTTTGTGATTTGATTCGGGTTGGCGAAAAATAGAAATTTAAAAAGTATACCGAAGTTGGTTTGCTCGTTTTGTTGAGGTTCAACTCGAGGTTTCGGATACGGATTCTACGGGATTTAATTGGAATAATACATTGATTTTGAAAGCAGCATTAAGGTCCAATTCTATCTTCTCTCCCTTTTAATTTTTACGCAATTATGAGTGATTGGTGTGTTTGGCATGCTTGACTTTTCGTTGTGTGTTGGTTGTTGTTGGATTTGAATGTGAAAACTTGAATTAGTAGTCAAAGAATTGATTAATTGTTTTGAGAATGAAGGTGGGAAGGGATTGGTCTCGATAAAAGCAAATTTGGATAAATTTTGATTCGTTGATGATGTTGAGCGTGATAGAATCATGCGAGAACGAGTCGAGTAGGCAAATAGTAAGTTCGGGTAGGCAATTTTAGAACTTGTTGTTTTGGTTGAATGATGAATTGTGCGTGTGAATGTTTCTTTCTCGTTTATCATATTTAATTCAAATATATTCATTTAGCCGGGGAATGCCCTGAGACACATTGTGTTTATTCACCGGGGAATGCCCCGACGTACCATGTACTTGAAGACGATGCACGATCAAGGCCCGGAACATTGGGTGTGGAGAAAGCAATGGAGTGTAGTTTAGAATTAGCATAGAATAGAGTAGGTTTATATTTTCGGATTTTTCTATTTCGGGATTGTAATAATCGGACTGAAAATTATAATTTTGCATTTGTTTTGTTTGTTTGTTTGTTTGATTGTTTTGTGTGGTTTATATAATCATAATGTCAAATTAGCCGATACGCTCCACCAAGTGACCGTGGGCAAATCATGGGATCGAGGGGTGCCTAACACCTTCCCCTCGGTCAACAGAATTCCTTAGCCGAAATCCCTGTTCGCGGATCAATTTTAAAGAGTCAAATCTGTTTTGAAAAGGAATATCCAAGGGTGACTTGGCACACCCGATTTATGCCAAGTGACAACTCTGAATAAAAAATATAAATAATCCTTTTTCGAATTAAATTTTCATCTTTTGTCACATAATAAATAAACACCCTTTCAAACTTAAAATCGAATCTTTCGAGTTAAAAAGGGCTGTGAAGATTCAAACACTGTATCTATCGAATTTGTTGATTCTCGAATACGATAAGAGTTGAATTAATAAATTTGTGTGAATAAAATTAACTTAAAAGTGATTTATTTAATGAGAAAATACACTGCTTCCACCCTAAATATAAACGAAATTGTTGAGACATACTCCAACTTAAATGGGGTCCTATTACCCCTAGACTAATTAAAACTGTATTTTTGGCAACCTTAATGCCTACGTGGCACACTGCGTGAATCAACACACTGAAGGTCTACGTAGGCACATGTATGTGTCACTTAGGCACTAAGGTTGCCAAAAATACAGTTTTAAGTACTAATCCAGAGGGCAATAGAATCCTCTTTAAGTTGAGCGCGTCTCAGGAATTTCGTTTATAGTTCAAAGTGGAAACAATAGAATCCTCTTTAAGTTTGGGTGCGTCTCAATAATTTCTTTTTATAGTTCAAAGTGGAACCACTACATCTACTCTTATTCAACTATAACACGATAAAAAATTCATAAAATCCAAATTATGAATCCACCTCTATGATAGAACTAGACATGTGAGGTTTAGGACAAGCATTTGAAAAGTAAACTTGTGATATTCTTTATTGAAAGTTCTTTTCATGACAACCAATTGGGAAAAAACACACACTCAACAAAAGACTAACAACCTAAAACTCAATCCCTCAGAAGAACTGATACAACCCATACATAATCAATCTGATTTTTTCCTCTCATCTAAAACTTTAAACTTCTTAAACATGACACACTTATAATTATTTAAATATATGACATCACAACAAGGTCATTGGCTTAAACATAGACAGAAGGATTGGCGAGGAGGTATGCTTCGATGGCCTTGAGAAGGTCATTGGCTTTGTCTTTGTGCACATTGTGTTCTTCCTCGGTAACAACATAGTCACCTTTTGTGTGGTACACAGTTACTGTGGTGTTAACACATCCTCCATTTGCAGAGGCTTCAAATTTGGCATCATAGTCAACTGACTCTGCTTTGTCTCCAAGAACATCACCTTCGATAAGTGAATATTTTGTTACCAGGTTCTTGTCATCAATCACATGAATCTTGTGCTTCAAATACTTCATTGGACCACCTGTCATTAACAATAATTTTTTTATACAAAAAAGTCATTCAAAAGATATTTATAGTTAGAGATGTTAAATGAACTGGTCAAAAGAGGTTGAGTTAATGGATTAGTGGGTTTGACCCATCCATGGTTGGATTAATATAGATTAAAATATGAGTCGTAACGCATTTATTTAACTATTACTAGTTGTAATTGTTTTATTTGTTCTCATATAATTTTAGTACCTTATACAAATATGTTTTGCTTTACTATAGTGGCATAATACGTAAACATGCCCTTTTACTTGTCCTCAAATCATATCTATTTGTATAAAGTTGAACAAATAGACACACACGTTCTATGTGGCGTACCACGTGATCAATTCTTATCCTACTTGGCGTCGTATGTGTATTACGCCGCATATGACGTGTGTGTCTATTTATTCAACTTCATACAAGTTTAAGTGCCTAGTCGAGCATACCGAAAGTTGGAGGTCATAGATGTGATCTGATGCCAAGTTAAAAGGTATATTTATGTATTTTGCCTTATATATAAATATCAAATTTAAAAGATGTCATTTTGAGAAATATGCTGATGCTTGTGCCATAATTGAAAGAGATGTAGCCCTAGCAAGTACGTATTATTTCCTTTTCCAAATGGAAAAAGGAATGGCCTTTGGATCTCTTTGTTTTTGCATATAAAAGGAGGATTGAGGAGCTTAGGAATATATCGACAAGGAAGGGCAGTAGAAGAAAGATGAAGAAGAATAACAATTCTAATCCACCATATGAGGGAAAATTAGCATAAGAAGAAGAAGAAGAAGTCAATTGCAAAGACCAATCTTTTGAATCAAATTACCAGCAGTGAAGAAAAGAGTCAACTCAAGAAGAACATTGAAAAGGCCAAAGGCAAGTGCATTATGGACCAAATGGATGTTGATGAGGTCACTTGTCATTTTAATTGCGACGACATAATTATGGAGATCCTCTGCAGGTTACCTGTACGCTATCTTGTTCAATTCAAATGTGTTTCTAAATCGTGGTACGCGTTAATCTCTGACCCTTACTTTGTCAACAAGCATTTCAATCATGCCAAGAATGATAATCCACATGCCCTAAAACTACTTTTTTGCGAAATTTCCCTTGCGAGTTATACAACTTCCATCTATTCTTGTCCTTTATCGTCCGTTCGACTGGTTGACAAACTACAAAAACTTGATCCCCCTTCAAGCTCTAAAACCATAATCTTTTGTACTTACAATGGCTTGGTTATTATCGGTGCTTTTTGTCAAACTATTCAACAATCCATACTTATGTTGTGGAACCCCTCCACAAGAGAATCAATACTACTTCCTCAACCAGAATTTCCAAGGAAGAATTTTTATCGTTTGGGATTGGGTTATGACTCAACTATTGGTGACTATAAGATCCTAAAAATTGACATTCACAGTCCCAATGAGGGAATCAAAGCACCTGGTGAGATTCTCACGTTGAAAAGTGGTTCCTGGAGAAATATTGACAAATTTCCTCATGGACTTATCACTTGGCCGTCTGGTATAGGTTCTGCCTTGGCATTAGTAAACAATGCATTTCACTGGATCTGTGTTTCTGTAGACTATTATGCGGTTTCAAGAACTTTCTCTTTGGTTTCATTTAGTATTTCAAATGAAGTGTACTCAGAGATACCGTTGCCAGAGCAATTGTTACACATAAAGGGCAACATCGATATTGGCATTTCTGAAGTGAAAGGAATGCTTTGTGCTTATTGTACTTATGTTCCTCAGCAGCGGCGCACTTTTAAGTTATGGATATTGAAAAACTATGATGTCTATGAATCTTGGAATTCATTGCTTAGTATAGTTGATCATCACCTTGTTAGAGCTATACCGACATATTGGTTTGCAGATAGTGATGTGCTATTCTGGTCCTTATATTGGGCGGCTGAACCGAGATATTCATTTAGGACAACATCCAGGGGGGCAGTAAGACTATGTGGTGATAACATTCGGAATGGATATGTTTTTACGGAAAGCTTGATCTCTCCAAAGTCACTTATTTAGCGTTTACTTATGTATCATCGAGGAAGTCGTTTTCTTTTTCCAGTCTCCATGTTGTAACCACCTTGTACTCTTGTTAGTTTATCTACCAGAGTGATTTTATTAATAAAAATGGTTAACCCCATCTTCTCTTTTAAAAAAAAAAAAGTATGCTGATATGAGTTCACATGAGCCAATTTGGCTATTAGCCCCATTTTGACGGGTTGAGCTAATAAATGGTCGGATCAGTAATCTGCGCTCAAACTTAGATGGATATATCTATCGGTTTATGCTTTTATGGATTAATTTTGTCACATCTATTTGTAGCTTTGAAGATATGTATTACTGTTTCAGCAAGTAAAAATGATCTGATACTGTAAAAATTATTTCTCACAAGCAAGTTTTTTGGCTCAAAGAGAATAAAAGTTTGTCTAAGTAGCCAACAAGGGAGTTTTAATATAAATATCGGACATCAAAAAAACAAATATAAAACAAACCTTCGACAAAGGTGATCTTCTTGATGGTTCCAGCACCACCATCACCTTCAACATTCTCAATGCTCTTAACATCAGGTGCCAATTTGGATACAAGGTTGTTACAATCAATAACCAAAGCTTTGAATAGCCATGATGGGGCAACTGAGGTTGTGGTCTCATCAGTAAAGGTATAGACACCCATAATGTTTGATCAAAGAAGAAACAAAAAAGAGCTTAGGATAAGATGATTTTAATGTTTTAAGGTTTGTGATATATGGGAGTATTAGATGGTATTTATAGTGATAAAATGGAGTGAGATTTTAGATTATTCCATGATTGTTTAATTAGTCAAAATATTCCCTTAGAAAAATAATTTTTTTAAATTTTTTTTTTAATATGATTTCTTCGTTATTGTTATAGTCAGTCACATCTTAGAGCTAAAACATTATTGACGGTAACGTTTTATTGGTAAATAGATCACCAAGATTCCAACTTTGCAGGTCCGTAATTTTATTCGATAGAATCGTTATCCATAGTAACATTTTTATCTTAAAAAGTGACTACTGATAACAAATTTAATATCAAAAATCCTAACACCACAGAGTTTTGAGTTGATTTGATAGTATCGTTATTCGAAGTAACATTTTAAATCTAAAACACAATTGACAGTAATGAATTTAACGTCAGATTTGTACAAAGATTCTGATGTGGCCGAGTTGCATAGTCTCGTTACTCATAGTAACATTTTAGGTCAAAAACAGTACTGACAGTAACGATTCCTATTTTAACGACATCCACAATTCTTTTTGGTCTGTTAACTTTTTTTAAAGCATAATACGTTACTGGAAACAACGTTTATACTAGTTTAGTAAAGTTTCAAAAAAAAATATATTACTTTGATGAATTGATTTTAAAAAATGACTTATTTTGATTTACAGCTCGGCTTTTTGCTTAAATGGAAGAAGAAGAATCAGGTCCTAGTAGAATCTTGCCAATAGGTTTAACTTTGATGTACTAATAGATATTGTTTATCGAGCTGTAATATTGATGTATTTTTAGTTTCAGTGTATTATAAATTGAAATAAGATTGTTATCTTCAAGTTGGGATAACTGGAAGACTTGGGATCACTTGAGAAGGTTAAATCCTGTAGAGGTAAAGTCGTAGCTTTTATACTTTTTTATGAACCTGGTTATTTTCTACGTAAAACTATAGTGTTCATTCTTACTTTGTTGGAACACGTTAGACAACTTGTGTCACACATAGGCAACTTTTAAGTTAAATTAACTAAATTCTAGGTCGTGTAGAATATCAATGATGATAACCATAAATATTTTGGTAATTTATTTTGTACATAATATACTTCTTAATTACATAATATTTAAGTATGTTACTATAGAGAAGTAATTTTATAAAGAGTGCACCACTATAATAAACGTCATTGATGTTATAGGTGGAATGTCACTATAGAGAAGTAAAATATAACATGAAAAATCGATTCTGAAGAAAATCAAATTGCTATAGTGAAATGTCGTTATAACGAGGTGACGTTATAAAGATGTTTTAGCTGTAATAAATTGTGCTCAGATTCAGTATCTGTATTATACTACTTTTTTTCGTTCATTTTTCCTTGACACGTTTTACTTTATAAATATTAATTTGACTAAACTTTAAAACTAAATTAAAGTAAATTAATTTGATATTTTTAATTTTAAATTTAGTGCTATTATAAATTACAATTAATGTAATAAAAAAAATATATTTTAAAAAATTGATTAAAATTCATACAGTTTGAATCTGTGACGCCTACTTACCAACTAAAAATGAAGGAAGGAAGTAATATATTGTTGGCCAAAACTTCAAATCTTGCTTGCTCAAGAAAATACTTTTCGTAAAGAGTAATCGGGATAGTTGCAATTTGACAGTTTGTATTTTAGCTGATTAATTTGAAATTTTTTTTGTCAAGTTAATGTCGTATAACGTAATATCCAAAGATAATTCGATACATTAAAATCTTTTAATCATGTCTGAATTGAAAAAATAGATCGAATCAAAAAATATTATATTCGTAGTATACTTCCTCCATTCCAAATTACTTGTCCCAACTTGAGATGATACATTAATTAAGAAAAATAATTAATAACATACCTAATTTACCACAATACTCCTATTAAATGATGTTTACATTTTAATTTGAAGAAAAAGTAATTAATGCAAAGGAGAAAACATGAAAAAAAAATTATCTCTTTTTTATTAATGAAAAAAGACAAGTAAAATGAAAAATTAAATTCCGAAACTTGGGACGGAGGGAGTATGAAAATTAAATTTCCTCACACTCGATCAGCCAGAGTCAAGTAATGCTGAATTTAAATCTCCTTTAACCTAAATCAGATTGCTCCTTAAGGTCAAATTATTTTGTTTAACATGTAAAATTGTAATATCGAGTAAGAATAAATATTTTTCAATTCTACTTTTTTTTTTAGGTTGACTAGTTTTCCTTTGATAATCTTTTAAATGTCAATATCTTGACCAAGCCAAACATTGTTTACCATGAAGATTAAAACGCTAGCCCACTCTCACGTTGCTACTGTCTTGTCTATTTCATTTATTTTGTTTGTAGGTTTTCTATTTATTGTTTGGTTGTTGCCTAATTTTATCTTGTATTGGGAGTTTATTGAAAATAATATTTTTACTTATTTTAGGTAGTGATATGAACTGCGTCTTTATCCTTCGCAAATTTCACTTTATAAAAATACACTAAGTATGTTATTGATATTTGCCAGATTAAAATTTGAATGTTATGGAGTCCATTTTTAAGAGTTACACTTTCTGACATAATTTTTCTCACCTCTTATTATTGATGATGAAGGAATTTAAATGAGTCAATGACTATCCCATACAATGTACGTTGATAGTCAATTCCGTCTTTGCTAGCTCTTCTTGTGATTATAACCTCCAAAAATAAATTCTCCAAATTTGGAACCTATTTTAAATTAATTTAGAGGGTCTTTCGATAGCTGGTTAGAGTTATGCAGGTATTACTGATGTAGATATTAGTTATGCAGGAATTAATTATTCATGTATTATTTTTATCGTGTATAAGATAATACATAATTTTTTTCATAACTTATACATTTATTAGTTATTTGAGTTTCTAAATTACAAATTAAATTCTGTATTAATTTTATAGTAAATAGTTTATCTCCTAACTACCAAACATAGCATTTCTCAAAATTTAATATCTGCATAATCCTTCTCCAGATCAACTACCAAATGACTTCTTTATTATTATTATTTTTTAATTAAGGAGTAAATATCATAAACTTGAGCCAAAAACGGCTCCCATATTTTCAATACAACTCATAATGTAACTACAGAAATTTAAATTCCAAGTACTGTAAAGTGAAATCAAGACGAAAAACACAATAACCTAAAGCAACGGAAATATAACTTATTCTATGAACTAAGCGTGGGGTCTAGTGATGAAATGTGAATGAAAGATAAATAAAAGGAAGAAAATAATTGGAGCAAAAGTGAAATGTGCCTTCACTTTATGAAAGAGGTGTTTTATCATATTGATGGAGAAATAAATATTTTCATGCTTAAATATAGAAGCATTACTCCATGTTGCTAGTGAGACAAGACAAGTTTTGCGTTGTCGTTATCGTTGCTCGCTCGACTTCGATTTTTTATTTGAATTTGAATTTAAATTTGTTAATCGATCAAGAGACTGTCATTTTGAATGACGAAAAGGTGATATGCTGCTGCACATGAGCATCTGTTCCCGTATATGGGTCTACAGATGCCAATGTAGATCAAGTGAAAACTTTTTGTTTTGGCTTGCATTGGGGATTGATGTGCTGGAGCATATAGGCACTTGCTTCCACATATGCGTCTATCTGAAACAATGTAACTCTTCATGAATCATTATTCTGAAACATGTTGAGTTGGATTTGAATGAACTAAAATGAATTGAATTAAATCTATTTCAGCGAGATAAATTGACTCAAAAGTTATTTGAACTAAATTGAATTTGACTAAAATAAACTAAAATTATTAGTAGAAATCAAATCATTAATCTACCTGTGATTGGACAAAGACATTTGAGGTTCAATGCAAGCATTTGAAAAGTAAAAGTAGTGATATTTTTTATTGAAAGTTCTTTCCATGACGTACAATTGGAAAAAGAAAAACACTCAAGAGTATAACAATGTAAAACTCAAGCCCTTGGAGGAATTGAGACAACTCCATATAGTCAACTTTTTTTGCTCTATCTAAAATTTTAAACTTCTTAGACGTAGCACACTTTTAATTATTTAATTATATAATGTCATCACAATATGTATGACTTTTCGATCTGATTCATTTTTCATCACTTAAGCGTAGACAGAAGGATTGGCGAGGAGGTATGTTTCGATGGCCTTGATAAGGTCATTGGCTTTCTCTTTGCCCACATTGTGTTCTTCCTCAGTAACAACATAATCACCTTTTGTGTGGTACTCACTTGTTGTTGTGCAAACACATCCTCCATTTTCAGAAGCTTCAAATTTTCCCTCATAGTTAATTGTTTCCAGTTTGTCTCCAAGAACATCACCTTCGATAAGTGAATATTTTGTAACCAAGTTCTTATCGTCAACCACATGAATCTTATGCTTCAAGTACTTTATTGGACCACCTGTCATTTAAAAAAAATATTAAAGTTTTGTACAGTATTAGTGTAAATAACTTTTTTATATTATCAAATCATTCGTAGACTATTTACTGATAGAGGTGCTAAATAAACTGGAATCGCGATAAACTGAATTTGGACTGATCAAAATTGGTTAGGTTTGTAGATGCGCGGGCTATTGACCCGTCTAAAGTTACTTGGATTGATATGGACTAATAAATACGAGTTTCACCCATTTTTTTATAAATAATACGGGTCATAATCCAAGTTGCACAACTATTTCTAATTGTATTTGGTTTATTTGCTCTTTCATAATTTTTAGTACCTTAAAAAGTTACTATGTTTTTTCATTTATAGTTATATATAACATATTTTTTAAGAAATGTCTTGTTGAAAATATTCTAACAAGATCTCTTATGAATTAATTTGGACTACATATTAACGCACTTTTTAACGGGTTGAGCTCATAATTACTTTATTGGTTCTTGTATAATTTCTAGTATCTTATAAAATTGTATTGTTCTTTATTACGGTTAATTATATACGAATATCAAATTAAAAAATGTCTTTTTGAAATATATTTTGACAAAATTTCACGTGAATCAATTTTGACGAAATATTAGCCCAGTTTAAACTGGTTGAGCTAATAAATGGTCGGGCCAATAATCTGTGCCCGAACTTAGATGAATATATTAATGTCTTTTGCCCAATAAAAATAAAAGATAAATAACCAACAAGCTAGTGTTTCAATATAAATATCAGACATCGAAAAAAAAACAAAAAAAAAACCTTCGACAAAGGTGATCTTCTTGATGGTTCCAGGACCACCATCTCCCTCAACATTCTCAATGCTCTTAACATCAGGTGCCAATTCAGATCCAAGTTTGTTAAAATCAATAACCAAAGCTTTGAATAGCCTTGATGGGGCAACTGAGGCTGTGGTCTCATGAGTAAAGGTATAGACACCCATAATGTTTGATTAATTTCCTTAAACAAAGAAATATTAAAAAATAGCTTAGGATAAGATGAATATAATGCTTTGAGGTGTGTGATATATGGGAGTTTTAGATGGTATTTATAGGGATAAAATGGAGTGAGATTTTAGATTGTGTTTGATATGGAGGAAAATATTTTTTGAAAATTTAGGTTTTCATGTTCGAATAGTCAATATTTTGAAAAATATCTTTTTTGAAAATTAAATTTTGTTAAAGTCTTTTCATTATTGTCAATATGTCTTCTTTAGAATTGTATTTTCTTTTCGAATCTGCCTTGGAAGGTAATACTTGAATCGAATATTTATTGAAAACAGTCGCTCTACCCTCCTTCACAAGGTAGGAGCATACGTTGGTGTACACACCATCATCCTCAGATACTACTTGATGTATTACATTGAATATGTGTTTCTTAAAAATCAAGAAAATAACTTCTTTAAAGAATGTTAAAAAAACAAGTTCTATATCTGACATGTCAAACTCATTGTAATCCTAACACTCCCAAGTCCCAACCCCAATAATCCTCACTCTCCACTTTACCTCACCCCATCTCAATAGTGTTTTTCTATATCATTTGTGAATATTATTGGGGTACTATTTTTTACTTATTTATCGAACGATCAGAAACTACTTAGTTTTCAAAGAGATAATATTAGTATTTCATAAAAAACATATTTCTTGGTATCTGACACAGGGGTCGTTTGGTTGGAAAAGAGTTATTCTAGGATAATTAATTTCACCATGTATATAAGATAATTCATTTCATCACTATGGTGTAAATGGTAGGACAACTAATACCGATACTAATTAATACCTTATACCAAATCTTAAATAAAATAGTCCTTCATTTTATTCCAAAACTATTTATCCGATAAAATCAACCCTTATAGTTCAGTCATGAGCAGCCTTAGCTTTAATCTAAATTTCAACATTCAAAGCACTCCATTGTTGACATTGATGGCATTGAGAGAATTTTATGCCAAATGGTATATTAAGTTTGATTTGGAAAGTGGGAACCTACCAATTTGGTTCTGCATAGACATAGTGATAGTGCCAAGTAAGTCTCTAAAACTAAGTAAAAGAATGTTGGTTTGCTCATATTATTATCAGTATTTGATATTAATTGCTAGAATTCAAAATTATTTAGTTACTTTTACTCATCTAAGCATATAAACGAAAAAGGTTGAAAATTAGAATTTCACAAATTTGAATTTAATGATATCTTGACAGATACTTTTATTCAAAATAAAAATGTATTCATATTTTTGTATCATGTTAATATAATATTTGACCAAACTCCAAATCTCGCTTGCTTCGGGAAAAAAAATCTTTTCGAAAAAAGTCATCATGAAAGTTGCAATTTGTCATTTTGTATTTAGCTGATTAATTTGAAAATATGTCAAAAGTAATGTTGTATAACTTAATATTATTTTTAATTGAAAGGACATTTCAACACAATATTAAAAGCTTTCGAAGCTGTACGGAATTTAGAAAAAGATAAAACCAAAAGGTGTATAGTATTATTAATATGGAAATTAAATTTCCTCAAACTCACCAATCATGATTCAAAGTAATCTTGAATTTTCTAGAGAATTTAATAAATTTTCTTTAACCCAAATCAAATTGCCCCTTAAGGTTAAATTATTTTGTTTAGTTTGGTAAACATCAAATACGAGTAAATATTTTTCTAAAGGAGGAGGAGGGGAGGGAGTGTGGTTGTCCTTTGATAATTGGGTGGGTGGGTGGGTGGGGTGGGTGAGAGGACAAGGATTAGTACTCTTATCTCTAAAATCTTTTAAATAAGTAAAACATTCTCTTACAAAATCTTTAAAGTTGATGAAATCTTGACTAAGTAAAGCCAATATGGTGATGTGAAACTAGGACTTTTATCTTCTTATTATCAATAAAAAATAATTTTTTAAAAAGATGTTCGGTATATCTACATTAAAATAAGACTGATTTGAATTTATGTATTGAAGATCTATTTTTGAGAACGGTATTATAAATAGAATTATTTTTATGCCTACAATTTAAATCAAGACTTATAATTAAGAATAGAGAAATTCCGATCATCATATCATAATCATATTAATAACTAAAGGTCATGTTTGATTGCATATAATATTGTTAGAATAAGATAAAAGTAATATCATAAAATATTATTAGAATATCAAGCACTAAATGAGAAACAAAAAATATGTATATCTAATAATTTATCATTCATTTTTATCTAGGATAAGTTATAATATATATAAATATTTACCTACTTTATACGAGTATTACTATATATTTTTAGGAGAAAAAAGAAAAGTAGGAACAAATTTTAATCAAACTTTTTGAGATTAAATTTAAATTTGCGCATTGTAGGACTTGTATTTGAAACGATATTTTCAATAATTTTTTTTTTTTCATTTTTAAAAACTAAAATTCAAAACATCTGAATAAAGATTGTGCAATTGCAAACATCTCTACTATGTAAGCGAGTAGTCTGACTATTCCATCTTTACCAACTGTTCTTGTGATTATAAGGTGCAACAATTTATTTCCAATTTTTCGGACCTATTCTAAATTAAATTAATGTGGAACTTTGAGTCTTTGACAAAGTCAAGTATACCACACGTCAAAAAAAAATTGGCATACAAACGTAAGGAAACTATAGACGATCGTACATGGACATTAAATAATGTCATGCTTACTAACAATAACATGTTCATTCTTAAATTAGAGGTTTGATGAATTCAAATTGAAAGTATCAAATAAATAAATGTCTTGAGCTGAATTTGAGCGGATCAAAATGAGTTGATTTAATAAATTTTCTAGGACTGGCACAAAATTACTTTATTTAAAATGAAGTAAAAATTCATGAACAATGACATGTAAAGTTTAGTATAAGCATTTGAAAAGTATTAACTTTTGATACTATTCTTTATTGAAAGTTCTCTCCATGACAAACATTTGGAAAAAGAACACACTCAACAAAAGACTATGACAATATTGTAAAACTCAATCCCTTGGAACTTTTGACGAATTGATAAAACTCCGTACATAATTATTATAAGTCCGACTTCTCAGTTGTCTCATCTGAAGTTTTAAGCTTTTTAAAGATAACACACACTTTTAATTATTAAGCATATAACGTCACGACGTGTGGATCTGATTCATTTTTCATCATTTAAGCGTAGACAGAAGGATTGGCGACGAGGTACGCTTCGACAGCCTTGAGAAGGTCAATGGCTTTCTCTTTGCCTACATTGTGTTCTTCTTCAGTAACAACATGATCACCTTTTGTGTGGTACTCACTTGTTGTCTTGCAAACACATCCTCCATTTCCAGAAGCTTCAAATTTGACTTCATAAGTAATTGATTCCAATTTGTCTCCAAGAACATCTCCTTCCACAAGTGAATATTTACTTACCAAGTTTTTCTCATCAACCACATGAATCTTGTGTTTCAAGTACTTTATTGGACCACCTGTGCCATTTCGATCAAAATAAGGTAGGAAAATTATTCGAAAAATAAATAAATTCTACAAAAACCGACCACCTCAAGTCGCTATTAGATTATAGATCAAGTATTTCGCGAAAAAAGAAAGACAAATGATTTGGCATCTAAGAAATATTTTGTTTGATAAATATATTAACAACTTTGCATTTTATTAGATTAGGAAAATAGACATTAAATTTAAGAAATTATTAATTTTTTCAAAAATTTTAGACCCCCAATTCACTTTTGAGTTTAGGCCATTAAAGTGCTTGAGTCACTCTTTCGCTCCACCCGACATCTAGCTTCGATCTTGTTACTAATTATTAATGTTTTTTTTCTTAAGATCTATTTTTAGAAACTTAATTATGTACATATACGTTAATTATATAGAGATTATTCCAGAAATTATTTGGATCCATGATTTTCATAAATTTTGAACTTTCTAACATTTAATTTTGGGTATAGTCAGACATTTTTATAACATTTCTCAGGGGCGGAGCCACCTGTATTAAAGAGTGGTCAAATGCACACCATTCATCGAAAAATTATGATGTGTATATATAGGCTAAATGTTAGCTATTATGGGCATGTATTTAATTAATTTTGCACATTCTTAACGCAACTGCGAAAAAAAATTTACACACTCTTCGTTAAATTTATGGGTCCGCCACTTTCTATAGCAACATTTCACTGTAACAATTTTTTATTTTTTTTTGAGGAAACTTTCTTTAATGTTATGTCATACTATATGTTTTCTATAATAAAATCCGTTGTAACAGCCAAAATAATTACCTTCAACAAAGTTCATCTTCTTGATGGTTTCATCTCCATCAACAGTCTCAATGTCCTTAACATCAGGCATCACTTTTGGGATAAGGTTGTCAGAATCAAGAACCAAAGCTTTGAACAACCTAGTAGGTGCAACTGTGGTTGTGGACTCATGAGCATAGGTATTGATACCCATAATGTTCTTTGATTAATTTGCCTTGAACAAAGAAGAAATAAGAAAGAGAGAGGATAATAAGATGAATATAATGTAATGTGGTGTGAGATATTGTGGGAGTTTTAGATGGTATTTATAGGGAGAAAATGGAGTGAGGTGTGTTTTGAATGGATAAAATTTAGAAATGATTTCTTTACTATTGTGTTTTCTTTCTTCATTGAAATGTTTTATTCGACGATTTATATTAAAACAATCACTCTATCTTTCACATGGTTGGTGGTACAGTGACGAATTCAGAATTTAAGAATCCTCAGTATTTAAAAAATTTAAATACACATATTGATGTCCAAAGTTATAAGGTTAACTAAAGCAATCAATTATCTTATTGACTTACTGGGTGTTTTTCTCTAAATTTTATATTAGATTTTATGTATTTTTTTTTTTTATATAATTATACCTAATTTACATCAAATTTAACTACTGTGAAAACACTGAAGTTTGACTATTAGTCTACCCCTAAGGTGCTAAGGTTTGCATATACACCATACCCTTTTTAGACATCAGTTATATGATTACACTGCGTATATTTTTATGATAAATTTCTTAAAATCAAGAAAATAACTTTTTCAAAAAGAAAAGTAGAAAAAGTAAGTCTTATATGTGGCATTTCACACTCATTATCATTTATCCCCCAATGTCCTCGACCCACTTCATCAATTTTTTTAGATTATATAGAAATAATATTGGAATAATTTTCTTTCACTTATTTCTCTAAAATATTAGAAATCACACTTATTTTTCAAGAAAATATTATTTCATTTATTTTTCCTCGTACCAAACACACCTTTAGAGCTCAGTCATCAGCAACCTAATTAGCTTCAATCTTAATGTCAACATTCAAAGCAGTCCATTGTTGACATTTGTGTCCATTTTTTTCTAGATGTGTCATTCACTTAATAATTAATTTGTTAGTTGTGGCATTGGGAAAGTTTCATGCAACATGGTGTATAGCAATGAGACTTGTGATACCCCTTCAAAATTGGTATAAAGCGATCGTCATTAAATATAAAATATAGGGAAATTGGAATTATTAAAATATGTAATACGATGCTAAAATTTTGATATATATCTTAAAATTGTATCTTTTACTAGGTTGTAACTTTGAATAGGTCCATCACTTTGAAATTCAGTTTAATGTTTCAGGCGTAAAAATAATGAATCTATCGTTCTTCTAAAGTCTTTCAATTCAATTAGAGGAAGTTACTCTAAGTACTTTCCGCGCTTCAGTATGTATTGATTAACTTTCATCATAGACTTCGATTGACTTTTCTTGTAACAGCTCGAAGTCACTAAATGTGGTTGATAGATTCAAATCCTCGTTAATATCATGTATAATCACATATTTGAACTATTGATATTTGATTCAGACTTGTTCTAAGAAAATATCAAGATACTTCAAATTATCTATCGACACGAATAAAATTAGGATAACCTCAACCATCGAATACAAGAAAATATTTTTCCAATTCTTATTTTTTTGCGGGGACTGTTTGTCCTGTGATAATTGCGTGGGTGGGTTGGGGTGGGTGAGAGGACAAGGACATATACTAAATGTCAACATCTTGATGAAGCCAAACATTGTCTTATAAAAATCTTTAGTGTTAGATGAAATCTTGACCAAGTAAAGCCAATTTATAATGTGAAAGTAGGAATTTTATAAACACTCAACCGTCCAACTACCTATATAAAGGTCATATTTTTTTTCCGTTCATATCTATGTTGAAATTTGATTATATTAAAATTGTATATTGAGGAATTTATTTTTGAAGATAGTGCTCCCAATTAATTTTTTATATTCAAATCAGTTTAAAATTCAAATCTCTAATTAAGAGTGAAAAGATCAGCTATTATACGTCCATATTGGTAACTAAAGGTCCGGTTTGATTGCATATAATATTATTAGAATAAGATAAAAAGTAATATAGTATGTTCATGATATTTTATGTTTGATGAGATAGAAATTTTAATAGTAATTTGTGTTAAGTCAAGATTCTAAAATTACTTTTTCAATTTTTGTTACTATTCAAAATCACCTTTTTTCTTTTCTTTACCAAAACACCACAGACTTTTAAAAATAAATACTTTTTTAAGAAAAAGAAATTATTTTTAATTTTTAAAAGACTTGATTAAACAGATTATTAATGCTTCTCTAGTGGATAATGAAATTAAGTTGAAATTAAGCATTTGTGGATAATATTATCAATAGTCTGAAAATACAACTTTTTACAGAGAGAGTTGGTCAAGTTCAACCAATTTGCACACATAATTTTGAACTATAAGTCAGTTAAGTCTGAAATAAATATATTTCAGAATTTTAAATCTTGGAGTTAAAATTATAATTATAGTCTTTACAACTTATATTATCTTCTAAATGGAATAAAATATTCATATTATAATCTTAATTTTATAATCGGTGTTAGCAAATATCCCCAATCAAATACAACAACAATATACCCAGTATATTCCCCACAAAATGATGTCTGGAAGGGTGAAGTGTACGCAGTCCGTACCACTACCTCGGATAAAGTAGCAACACTGTTTTTGATAGAATCCCGACTCAAAAAAATACCCCCAATCAAATAATATAAAATAAATTTAATTCTAAATTTTAAATAGGAAAAATCCACCTAATTTAAACCAAATGCATACCCTGTCCATCTGTTTCATTTGACTTATTTATCTCATCTTGAATTGATTTTAAAAATAAAATAATCACACTTGGATATATTGTATCCATTTTGACTAGGAGTGTAAAATTTAGATCATAAAAATATAATTCTCTTAGACTTATGAGGATTGTATTGTCTTCGTATTCTTATTAAATTGGTTGGGTATACCTAAGTTAATTCATAAAAAATGATTTCTCCTATTTAAGTGGCATATATATTCCTAACTTTCCTAGTTGACCCATAAAAAAACTTACATCACAGCATAGAAAAATCAGTTTTTTGGGATACACATATATAAAGGAAAAAACTTTGATAGTTTGATTTGATTATTAATAATAATAAAAACAAATGAATAACTAAAAAATAATTTTGAGTTGACAAATTTAGTTCGTATTTGATTCAAGAGCTAATCCATCCACAAGATCGCGACTCGCAACCTGGAACAAAGAAGGATGTCAATCGTGACCAACTGAATCCGGTCGTGACCTATAAGGTCTTTGATTCTCAAGTGAGACGATTATGTGCCAATTATCCCTTATTAAATTGGATTTATACACTAAACGAGCTCTCCTACTTATCAAATTAATTTTTTTTTTTTTCTATAACACACCTCATAATTGATGAAGTAATCGAGTCAAAAAGAAAGAAAGAAAACTATGTAGATTTGAAACAGAAAATATAATATACTCATGTGTCAGCAAGCCTCATTGTTAGATCATTTTAATATAATATACTCTTTTAAGTTGTTTGGCTTGTTTTCACTTAACACAAAATTTATGAAAGTAACAAAAAATACTTTTGAATGTTGTAGTTTTAAACAAGTCACGTAGAAAGTTGAAACTAAAAAGTTACTAAAAAAAGATAACAATCATTCTTTTGTAAACATATTAAAATAAAAATAGATCAAACAACTAAAATGGAAGGGAGTATTAACTTAGGAAAATGTACAGACCAACAACATCTAGAAAAAATGACACAAATGTCTAAAATGTACTACTTTGAATGTTGAAAAATATTTACCAAGATAAATGAATTACTGATCTATAAATACCCTCTATGAATATTTCATTATCACATAGCTCAAACACTTTGATCACATCAAACATTCTTATACATTAATTTTTATATATCCTTTTTGGTTGAATAACATTATGGGTGTCACTACCTATACACATGAGACTACAACACCAGTTGCCCCTACTAGGTTATTCAAAGCTTTGGTTCTTGATTCTGACAACCTTGCACCTAAATTGATGCCACAAATTGTTAACAACATTGAGATTGTTGAAGGTGATGGTGGTGTTGGTAGCATCAAGAAAATGAACTTTGTTGAAGGTTTGTTTTATGCATTTATTTATCTTATATCTCTTATATATATGCACCGATAGCGTAACGAATTTTATAGTATTATCAGTGTAATTTAACTTGTTGTACAAGGTTATTAATCTTATAGATTTTTCAGGCAATTAACTAGTTTCACTTATTATGGGCGTAGATTATGATATATACCACTTAGAACAAAGTTTATATTAGATAGAGGTCATGGATTCAAGTTTTGGAAACAACTTCTGGCAGCAATGTAAGGTAATTAAGGCTGCGTACAATACACCCTAATAGTGAGGCTCTTCCCCGAACCCTGCGCATAGCGAGATCTTTACAATACACCCTAATAGTGAGGCTCTTCCCCGAACCCTGCGCATAGCGAGATCTTTACAATACACCCTAATAGTGAGGCTCTTCCCCGAACCCTGCGCATAGCGAGATCTTTAGTGCACCGAGCTGCCTATTTTAGTTGTATGTAGATAATAAGCAAAAAGAAAATAGAGTATTAGGTATAAATCACGTGTAAGGATTATTTTCTTTTACATCGATCAAAATGTTGACTTCTAAATTTTCCAAGAAAATACAACAACATATCCAGTGCATACTCACAAGTGTGGGAGGGGTGAGTGTACGCGGACTTTATCCCTGATAGAGAGGTCGTTTTTGTTCGGTCTATAGAATCATTTTTCGAAAAATGGTTTGAAAGAAGAATATTCCAAGAAAATAATTGCAAAAAATTTGTAAATGGCAGGTCATCCAATCAAATACTTGAAGCACAAGATCCATGTTGTTGATGACAAGAATATTCAATGATTGAAGGAGATGTTGTTGGAGACAAACTAGAATCTATTTTCTATGATGTCAAATTTGAAGCTGCTGGAAATGGAGGATGTGTTTGCAAATCCATAACTGAATACCACACAAAGGGTGATTATGTGTTGAAGGAAGAAGAACACAATGAAGGCAAAAATCAAGGCATGAAACTTTTCAACATTGTTGAAGCATACCTCCTCGCCAATCCTACTGTCTACGCTTAAGTTGTTAAAAAATTTAATCATACAGTTATGAAGTGTGATCAAACCCTTCTATAGTGTTTTTGTTGATTGTGTGTTCTTTATATGGATATCTGAGGGGAAGGATGGATTGTTAGTGTGGACGATTTAAAAGATATAATCAGAGGACATGTATGATTAGATCCCATTTGTATACTCAATGGAATCTGACATATTTTAAGCAAACACTTTGTTATCATTCCTTGGTCTCCAATGGTTTATGGTAGTAGTTGGTTGCAGTAGACTAGTAATTACTCACTGCAGACTAGCAGTTATTTCAGTAGTTACTCCCTCCGTTTCAAATTATCCGTCTCAAATTGAGATGACACGACTATTAAGAAAACAATGATTGATAATGTAGACACGACTATTAAGAAAACAATGATTGGTAATGTAACTTTACCATTTTGTCTCTATTAATTGTGTCATATTGTTAGTTCTCATATTGGTGGAATTATTATATGGTTGATACCAAAACACTATTTGCATGGATAATTAGGATTATAAGATTACCAAAGTCTTTGCAACATTTTTCAAGATTTGATAATTCAATACGAGTAACAAAAAGTAATCAATTACAAAGGGTATAATGAAGAAAAATATTGTCTTATCAAATTAGAAAATTTGGGACGGAGGGAGTATCTTTTTGTAGCAATTATTTACAGTTTCTATTAGTTATTTCTTTGTAAATTTCAAGCCTCCACCGGCCCCTCGGAATTCATCCGAAATCCCATTAACACAAACAAGCTATGCTGCCCAGTCAAATTCGACATTCCGGAATAGTATGCAGTTTCTAGGGTAATTATCTTATTAGTATTGTATTTAAACTCCATGTTTATTCCATGAAAGATGAGAGAGAGTCTTTACGTTTTTGAGTACTTCAAACTCGAGATTGCAGGTTCTCTCTTAACAAACCAACACCATAGGCTATTCATTTCATACTTCAACGTCCCGTAACTAGATCCATATCCGGTAACCGTAACACACTTAAGTGCTATTCATTGACGGAGAAAAAGAATTTACACAACCAAATCGCTTATAAGGTAATTACAAGTAAATCTCAACTTCACACATAGCAAACTCCGAAAGAAGTTCAATGACTAGTTAGTTGTTATAGTTTCCCTCAGACAAGATAAGTTACATCTGTAAAAACGAATAGTTACATTGATATATTCTGCGACTTAATATCACATTTGCCTGTATAAAGAGGTACAACAAACATAACATCAGGGACAAGACTCGATAAACCATCAGTCGAAGTCGAATCAATCGATAAAGGAGCCACGAAAACATGAAAGTTCTGCCACTCACGTTGATGCTAAAGGTCAAACCGATCAAACATACCTTTTCACGGGCAAAGAGAGATCATTGGATGATGATGCTCTTGTAGCTAGACAACGATGTAGTCACGCAGAACATAAGAGGCAAAACACGAGTCTGAAAACGCAGAAGTTTTTGCACAGAGGATGGGTCTTTTCATAAAAACAATCACCTCAACAAGCTTTCTCTTTGAAGAGTTTCGAATTCAGTTATAATTTTGGTCAAGTGGCGTAGAGTCACTCAGGAAAACTTTTAGAACTAGTATATGCAGGGCTAGAATTGAGTTGACGGCCAAAATGGACTGCTCACGGTTTTACTTTTGAACGAACAGAATGTTGATCTCCTTCCTGAAGGTGTGTTCTTCGACTTGGATCACCTTTAACAAGCCTTGTTCTTGCTCGAGAATCAAGTTTCCCATCATCCGTCTCTTTTGAGCCCTTATTTCCACTCGTATGACATGAATCTTGAATTGATTTTGGAAAAATTTTGCACTTGATATGATGTCTATTTTGACATGAATTGTGATTCTTCAAGCCTGAAATTACTTCTGCTTTCGTCTTGCTCCTCATGCTTATCATTTGATCATTATCTGTAAACAAAGTTTCCAATCCTTTCAGCAAGAAATACACCATGTAGTGTGTTTTATCTATGTAAAATAAAGACAATTCAAATTCACAATAGACTCTCTATAAGATGGTCTCATTCCATCATTAATTGATGGTTATTCTACAGTCCAGTTGTGAGTTGACGTACTAAACATATAGAACACATGAACGAATTTCAACAATAGCGCAGAATCAATAATAGTTTTTGAAAATGTCTCAGCAATACTCCTATTTCTCATTTAAGAAATTTTTTAGATGAGTTGGTATGTCCATTTCTGATGCGAGAATAATTCAGACCCATTGTGTTCCATCAAATTCAGCAAATTTCCCTTGATGTTTCACTGACGGCCAATGCCTATATGTTGACTATGTGCACGGACCTTATTTATTTGAATAGCAAAAGTATATATCCCATGCCTGATGCACTGAGGCAAACTAAGCAAAGGTATCGTTTGTCATGTTAGAGTAGAATCACCAGGACTTTCTGCCCCTTATTTACTCTGATTTATCCATTTGGGATATGTGGAGTGACGAGATAGCCAAAAAGGTATGGTATCATTATCAGCAAGAACTCGTGCATACTAACTCACGAATAACAAATGAAGATGAAGCTATTCCACATACCTATGACGGGTTTCCTTCTCTTATAGACTTATACACAGCTATTCTTACCGTCCCCAAAAATAACACGTTCAAATTTAAAATCAGAAAAAAGCTGTTCAAATCCATAAGAACGGAGCAGGTAGGATTTGTGTAATAAAATCCACAATGAGCACGTAAATCTTTACGTAATGTTATGCCACAAATTCATTGTTCATCAAGTGTATTTTCAGGGTTTATCACACTTGTTCATGTAATAAATACGGTTGTGCCAGGCCAAGTAGCATGTAGAAGCTCAAGTTCGGATTACCCCAACAAGGAGTTAATTCTACAATGCAAAGTATTACCCGGGCTTGATAAGACTGCACGTGGTCGTGGGACTGAAGAGGCTCTTGCATTAGTTTTGGTTCCACCAAAAATATTTTGGTTATTATCCTTGGTTCTCCCTGCCAATCAACAGAGTGAATGTCAATCTACTTTCAAAGTAAGAGGTAACAAAAAGTTGTTAAAGAAGTATCTAACCTCTCGACGATGGAAGTCCATGTCTGTCTGGGCTTAAAATACATGCTCGGGGAATCCTCACAACTGATGTAGGAGAATCATCTTTATAGACCATCAGAAAAAAGCAACAAGAAAAATAAAAGCAACGAATTGGTTAGACACTGTCAGAGCTTAAAGGAAATAAAGTAATGGACACGGATGGGCAATGATGTATTGATGGATTCAGTTATTGTTCGATGTTAACATGCAAACTCCCACTTTTGCTTAAATCCAACCATCTATAATGCGCGTCAGGGTTACGAAAATATTATACTGTGAACAAAACCAACAAACAGAAGCCTTCAACAAGTATTATGCACGACAACAAAATGTGATAAGTTACAAGTACAGGGATTTGGAGACTTAAAAAGAACAGCCTCATAGTCACGCGATAGAAAATGGATATGCAACCTGGTTGATCAACCATAGAAAGCCGCACTATTAGTGGTAAGCCTAAAGGCTGAACCTTTTGAACACGATCGTTAAACACATAAAGGTACAGGAAGGAATTCTAATCAAGCAGCATTAGGATTCAGCTCAAAATAGATGAGCTCAAGGATCAGAATACACAAAATGGAAATGCTCTAAGCCTCTACTTCTAGAATTATTTACGAGTAGAATACTATTTCGTGCATTATTCCTTTTGCTCGCATCAGAATATTACAATAAAATTGACAGATAAAATGTTTCCTGTTTCAAAATAGCAGGAGGATAAGCAAAAGAAAAATATCAATATAACTAAGTGAACTAGAACAAGTTTGATGAATTGTATAAAAAACAATCTTTACATCATTTTAAGAAATAAAAAGCAAGTCAAAACAATCCCATTGTGTTGAAATCCATTTACAAGGAAAAAATTAAAACCTGATACAATCCTTTACATTCATATCAAACCAACAATACCTAAATTCCAAACTAGATGAGGTTGCCTATATAGTCGTCTACATCCATTTCACTTATTACATCCCATTATTGACGAATAATTTGTCGTTCAAGGGAAATTATGTTTTCTCTATCATTAGAGGTTGTCAAAACCTCACGTTGTCCCTACAATGACATAAAAGTCCAACTAGCAAAAAATTCTATCATCCAGAAGGATAGTTTTTAGGCCAAAACCATAGGAAGATATGATTCTGATTCTGATCCCTCATCTACAAAAAGAATTTTGGTTCCCTTAAAGAGAAACAACAACAACAACATTAACATAAAAAAGGGCAGTCCGGTGCACTAAAGTTTCCGCTATGCACGGGACCTGAGGAAGGCCTGGACCACAAGGATCTGCATTTTTACAAGAGACTGTTACTGGTGACCTCCTAGTCACACGGCAGCAACTTTATTGGTTACGCCAAGGCTGTAAATGCTCCCCTTCAACAACAACAACAACAACATAGCCTTACCCCTACCTTGTGAAGGTAGAGAGGTTGTTTACAATAGACAGTTCGCCTACAGAGCAAGTGAAAATGTTTGATCACAAGAAACAGGATAATAAATAATTAACCAAAACACCAAGTTATAAAAACAAATAAAAAACATCATATAAGAACATAACATGAGATTCACAGACAAAAGTGTACCTGAAGAAGAGAAGTTACTTATGGAAAGGGATTCAAAAGCCTTCAAAGATGGCAAAGACTCATAACCATACTGATCATCTTCTTCTTTCTGTTGCCTCACCTTAACCCTTGGATACACTTACAAAATTCCCAAAAAAAAACATTTCAGCAAAGAAACCATAGAAGCAAATTCATAATCAAATATGTACATATGAACCAGAATTGACACCTACTTGAATTTGACTTGCAAAAGCTTCCAAATTTGACAAGGAAAATGAATACCAAGAGTCAACCTGCTATCTCTGCACCTGAAAAAAGAAAACCCCATATAAGCAAATAAGATCAAAACAGCAAAATCATGATCATATTCAAAAAAAAAAATCAAGAATTCATAATAAACCAAAACCCAAAAACCCCACTTGATATTTGACTTTGTATATGTTTCAGAACTTGACAAATAACTCAAAAACTCTCCTGCTCCTTATTTAGTTGGAAATTTTTGGGTTAAAAAGGTGAAATCTTTGTAATGAAAAGTGACAAAAAGACAGGAGAAGCATGTGGTAACCTGTGAATATTCAACTAAGCACTATGAATGATTCTTAAAAATGGAAACAAATCTTTAAAATAGATCAAAAAACATATTCTTTTATAATCCTATGGTTCTAGTCAACTTCCGTATACTTCAATGAAATTCACTACTATTTATTAACTCGCACTAAAACATATACATAACTCTATAACTAAAATATTATAGATGACAAAAATTACTTAATATTTTTTCATGTATGCTGAAATTTAAATCAGGAACCAAGTTTCCTTTTTTCTGAAAAAAAAAAAAAAAAGATTTTGTGTGGGGCTTATACTTTGTATTATGCTTGTTTGTTATGAGGAGAGGTCAAAGGGGAAAGTTGGGGCCACAGAAGGGTACTATTTGAAGGCTTTTTTTTAATTAAAAAGATCATCTCCAACCAACGATATATATTTATATTCTGTCCATCAAGATTAAAACAAATTAAAAAATCATCCAAATTTTTTTTAATCATTACAAAAATTTAAACTTGAGAGCTAGATTATTTTAAAAAAAGATTTTGTGTTGGGTTGGGTTTATACCATGTATTATGATTGTTTGTAATGAGAGGTCAAAGGGGCAAATTGGGGTCAGTTTGAAGGCACTTCTGATAATGATGGTGTTCAAGTCAATTTTATACGCCTCGATTAAATTTTCGAGACACTCATCACCTCCTACTAGCAACAAATATCTGAAAAGAATTACCTGATTTTCTATTTATCTTTACGAGAATTTAAACTTGAAAGGTAGATTATATAAAAAAAGATTTTGTGTGGGGTTTATAGTTGTATTATGTTTGTTTATTATGAGAGGTCAAAGGGGCAAATTGTTATTTGAAGGAATCTGATGCCTTTGACAAGCATGTAAGGTAGGTAATGGAGGAAAGGTGGTCAAATAATGTTGGGTTACTTCCAAGTTTCAATTTTCAGTTTCCTTTTTGTGTATGTCTCTATATTTTTGGGTTCTTTACGCAATGGAACGTGCCAAGTAGTGATAAAATAAGTGTAGACCAAGGGTTAGTAAAAGAGGTTTACATTAGATTGAATATTGACAAATATATTTTCATAAGCTTTTGAATGAAGCGGATGAAAAGTGTAGACCGTAGAGATTTTGGATATTGTAGGTGCATAAAATTTGCGAAAATTGATTAGTTTGTAAATCAAGAGAAAAGACAAGTACGAAATGGATGATTGGGTTATTTAGGGCTTCATTTGATATAAAAATGAGGATTAATTAATTTTGGAATTATTACAAGATGAGTTTATTTTATATTTGGTTGAAATAAAATATATGAGATAATTTATTCGGAGATTAGTTATTTCAGAATTATGGTGCTATTTTTATTCCACCTTGAGGGTGGCATAGCTAATTCTGGAATAATTAATTTCGGGATAACTTGTTTTCCAACCAAACGACCCTTTTTGTGTTGTATTTAGTAGGTGTTTGCCCATGAAAATCAATACTTTTTGGAGTTAAAATCGAAGTTGGAGTTTGGAGTTGTGTTCGGACATGAATATAAATTACAGTTGTTTTTAACTTTTGTGAGATAAGTGAGAGTGAAAAAAGTGAATTCACTTGTTTTCACTTTTTTCAAATACAATTTCGAATTGTATTTGAAATTCTTATGTATAATTTTTACTAAAGTAAAATAATTTATCGAGAAATGTGAAAAATTCTCATGGGCAAACACCTTAGTTGATTTAAATGCCAGAAGATTGGAAGTGAGATTAAAATGACAACAATTATAGGAGTATCAAGCTATTAAGTCATACTATGAAAATTTGGGTGAGAACGGACGTGATAAGGACGAGGAAGAATGTGTCTTTCTTCAAGAACCAATACAGATTCATATTAGGTGATCAACTTCAAAAGTCATTCATCTTATAGAAAGATTATTGGAACAATATAAGGACAATAACAGATACTCACACATGTTGCACATTGATTTTAAAAAAAGATGTACATTTTATATAGGCCATTTGTAGTCTAAAGGTGTACTTATAGCTTACATTACAATAATTGAAGATATGTACGATAGAATCAAGACCCTAAACAGGACAATGGAAGGTGACCTAGTATACTTTTCGATCATGATCAGAAGTCAGCTCTTAGCCTATTTTAATTTGTCTCAATAATGAATGAATTGACTGACATATTCAAGAAAGGTGTCATGATGCATATTATTCGCAAATAACATAATTTTGATGAACGACATGCATAATGAAATTAATAATAGACTAGAAGTTTGAAGATATTTGATCAGGTGTAGAAAGCTTTCACGTTTAATATTTCAGATATTAAACTCAAAATAACACGACACTACAAATATACTTTTTTAAACCATTCTCTCATCATATAAACAAAATAGACTCCCCCCACCAAATTTGACTATTGTTATTCAAACCATTCTTAAATCTTATGTTGGTTTTACAAACAACACCCCTCCCAATTCCGAATAAGACGTTGTACATATTGTCACGTAGAATTTTTTTGTCCACATGATATTTATTTTTTTCCAATTATAAAATTTAACAAAAATACCTATCATTTGAATAGATTCTCCTAAGGTGATTAAAATTATCCGATTTTAACTAGTAACCCGTCCCAACCCACAAAACTATGTATGCTCATACCAAACCCCAAATATGAACACCTCAACTCATTATGTACATGTATAAGCAAACTATTGGTTGACGAATTCATCAAAGGATTTCTAATTTTATTATTTTTTAATTTAAAATATTTTTAAATTAAAAAAAAAATAAAAAAGTTGAGTGGCCTTTTTTAATTTTTAAAAATTATTTTAATATAAAATTGACTAAAATTGATCCCCACTCGCACCTTAGGCGAGTGCCTTCACGCTCTTCGTCCTACTCAGCAATTTCAATGCCACGTAGACTCGGTCAACGATCAAAGGATGCAAAATATAGTTTTTTAATGGATTCAGGGGTCCAGAAGATCATTTTGCCTTATTTTTTTTCAATTATAAAATTTAACAAAAATACCAATCATTTGAATAGATTCTCCTAAAGTGATTAAAATTATCCAATTTCAACTTGTACCCACAAAACTATATATGCTAATACCAAACCCCAAATATGAACACCTCAACTCATTATGTACATGTATAAACAAACTATTGGTTGAATGAATAACATTCATCAAAACTCAAAAGATTAATGGCTCAATTGGTATATTTATGACTCAATTGGTTTGAATCGTGATTACTCATATGGATGATTTGGGATCGATTTCATCTCAATACCTTCTAAATCGAGTTTGTCGCATGAGATTTGCCTAATATGATTTACATCTTTTGCATTATTTGTAGATTATTACACAATTGAGAGTTACTTAGTACGTACAAAGTGCTCACCCACAAAATAGAAGCTATGATACAGATTATAGCCATGGTGGGTTATCCTCATTAAAAAAGAAAAGAAAAGCATATTTATAACAAATTTCAAATAATTTATACGTCTATATACTACTACATGATAAGGATAATATATAGTTGTGCTGACGCATTAAAAATTAATTAATGTATTTAGGTACTATCTCATCTAGGTTTCCATCACACTCTCTTTCTCACTCTTCACTCTATCTTCTGTGGTAGATCTCCCAATTCTCCAACCTCATATAAAAGGTCAGTAGTTTCTATTCTTAATTTTTCCTAATTGTCATTTAGATTAATTAGTGGAAGTTTGATTTACGTTTACATCAATTAATCAGCTGTTGTAATGCTATTTTTTAATAAAAAACAAAATTGGCCTAATTATGCCCTATTTTTGTGTTAAAGAAACGCATATTAAACTAACAGTTTTCATTTCTTTGTCATAATAAGGTGGAATAAGTGAATCTTCACTATTGTGAAAATGGGTTTTTTCTTTGTTTTTGATAATGGTGGTTTCCGAGTCAACTTGCGTGCCCCTCGACTAATTCATGTGTTCCATGTGATACCTATTTGCCTGCATCTCGACTAATTCCACTTGTTCCACGTGATACCTATTTGCGTGCACCTCGACTAATTCCACATGTTCCACGTGATATCTATTTGCGTGCACCTAGACTAATTCCACATGTTCCACGTGATACCTATTTCCGTGCACCTCGACTTGTTCAACGTGATACCTGTTAGCTCCCACCAGCAACATGTGTTAGGTAACTCTATCCACCAAGGGTCACCTTACATGTACCTCGACTGATTCCATGTATCCCACTTGATACCTGTTAGCTCCCACCAACAACATGTGTTAGGTAACTTTATCCACCAAGGCTAGTACAGAGGAGAATAAATCAGGAATAAGGTCGTGGGTTCTAGCAGTAGAAACAACTTCTTGCAGAAATGCAGGGCAAAGCTGCATATAATTGACCCTTGTAGTACGACCTTCTTTGGACCTTGGACATAGCTAGAGCTAAAAGTGCTCCGGGTTGCTCTTATTTTAGGTGATTTATGGGTTAATTTTGGAACTTAACATGGTGCCAGAAATTTGACTTTTCGATGAGTTAATCTAGATGCTTATCATTCAGTATAAAATTTATGCTAAAGATGGAAAAATTGAAAGTATATGCTTTAGATGAACAAATATCTATGTCTCCTGACAAGCCGACAAAGCACAAAAAGTAATTGATCAAATTCGAGGACGTTCCTACGAGGAAACACTTATGATACTAGAACTCATGTCCGTATTTTCGGAGAAACTAAAATATAGGTTAGTGAATTTAATGATACAAGAAATAGTTTTGTGATTTTATTGATATATAACGTGTAAAGTTTAGTGATCATATATGAAGTTAACTCCAGTAATTTTCTTGGGAACCTACATATGATGGCTGTATTCTTTGGTTTTCCTGATTGGTCTGGGAGCTGTATTAATGGCTGTATTCTGTGATCCGTCTCTCTCTTGTTGGCTTATTGTTTGTTTTGTAAAAGAAAAGCATAAAAGTGCGACGAGTGATATAAATTTGTTACAACTTTAGGAAATCGCGAAACAATAACTTAGAGACATTACGCTCCCTCTTCCCAACTTATCTTTGCCTTTTACACACTTTTCGAGTGATGCCCGTTCAATTTTTTCTCAGTTTATTCATTTGGATGCTTGAAGTTGGAATTTGAGTGCGTTGTTGCAAATGATTCGTGGGCGTACCAGAATGGCACTTTCTGTTGGTGCAATGTTATATCGTTCCTCACTTTCAGGTCCCGTGCGTCTGATGGCGACAGACACACAAAGTGTTGCTTCTAAGCTGAACAGCTCTGGATTGTTGCGGAGTCAGGCTCTTATTGGAGGGAAATGGGTTGATTCGTATGATGGGAAGACTATAAAGGTCCACAATCCTGCTACGGGGGAGGTAATAACAAATGTACCATGCATGGGTGGAAGGGAGACGAACGATGCAATTTCGTCTGCCTATGATGCATTTAGTTCTTGGAGCAAACTTACTGCTGCTGAAAGGAGTAAATTACTGAGGAAGTGGTATGATTTGATAATGGCTCACAAAGAAGAACTTGGACAGCTTATGACGCTAGAGCAAGGTAAACCTCTAAAAGAGGCCATAGGTGAAGTTAGTTACGGGGCTGGTTTTATTGAGTTCTCCGCTGAAGAGGGTAAACGTATATATGGTGACATTATTCCATCACCATTAGCAGATAGACGATTGTTTGTTTTAAAGCAACCGGTTGGTGTTGTTGGTGCAATTACGCCGTGGAATTTTCCCTTGGCTATGATTACCCGAAAGGTTGGCCCTGCACTTGCTTGTGGTTGTACAGTGGTGATAAAACCTTCTGAACTCACACCCTTGACTGCTTTAGCAGCAGCTGAACTCTCCCTTCAAGCTGGAATACCACCGGGTGTGGTTAATGTCGTTATGGGAAATGCACCTGATATTGGAGACGCACTGCTTGCAAGCCCACAGGTAAGAAAGATTACGTTCACAGGTTCAACCAAGGTTGGGAAAAAGTTGATGGAAGGTGCTGCTGCCACCGTTAAGAAGGTATCTCTTGAGCTAGGCGGTAATGCACCTTGCATCATCTTTGATGACGCAGACATTGAAGTGGCTGTGAAAGGAGCTCTGGCGACAAAGTTCCGTAACACTGGACAAACATGTGTATGTGCCAATAGAATACTTGTGCAAGAAGGGATATATGAAAAATTTGCAAATGCTTTTGCGAAAGCTGTACAAGGCATGAAAGTTGGAGATGGTTTCACTGAAGGCGTGGAGCAAGGCCCTTTAATTAATGAAGCAGCGGTACAGAAGGTTGAATCTTTCGTAGAGGAAGCTACTTCAAAGGGAGCCAAAGTTCTTATTGGGGGAAAGAGACATAGCCTTGGCATGACTTTCTACGAGCCTACAATCGTAACTGGAGTTAATAGCGAGATGCTGTTGGCGAGGGAGGAAGTATTTGGGCCAGTTGCCCCTCTTTTGAAGTTCAAAACAGACGAAGAAGCAATCCATATGGCTAATGACACCAATGCAGGTTTAGCTGCTTATATATTCTCAACAAATATTAAAAGAGCTTGGTGTGTCACTGAAGCTCTTGAATATGGAATTGTTGGAGTTAATGAAGGACTCGTTTCAACTGAGGTAGCTCCGTTTGGGGGTGTGAAACAATCAGGTCTTGGCCGTGAAGGTTCTAAATACGGTATGGATGAATATTTAGAGATGAAATATGTGTGCTTGGGTAGTATGAACTAAATCACCAATGTAAATAAATTCTCACTAATAAGGGACACAAATGGTGTCAGTTTTAGTTTTGGGTGAACACATTTCGAGTGTCTTTGGTTTGCCTTGTTCATTGCAATAGCTCTGCTCTTTCCTGTTATCATTTCCTTTCTGTTTTCGCTCTTGTTGGTCGACTTTTATATATTGTAAGCTGAAGGGAAGGTGAATGAAGAAACTTCATATAAGGCAATTATTTGTTTAATCTGATAGTTTAGCTGATGACCCGAGGTTGTATTGGAAACAAACTCTCTACCTTCGAGGTAGGGTGAGGTACGCATGTTCTACCCTACACAGACTGCACTTTGTGGGATTAAACTGGGTATGTTATTGTTGCTGATAGTATAGCTGACAAACTAATCATTCAGAGTTATCAACAGTGTTAGAGGTTATGGCATTGAAGGGCACATGTGCATATTTAATATTCGTCATGTTCACTCTCTAACGATGTTGTTCGAGTCAACCTGTGTGCAAATTAGGCCCAAATTTGAGTTGTTGGATACTCGCACTTGGCCAAATTTCATGACCAAACAGTGGTATTAAGAATTCGAGTTTGAATACTAGTGAAAGTTTTTGTAAATAATATGTTCACAAATTTGAAGTGCAAAATGCCTTGTACTAAAAATGAAAAAAGTATTCACACCAAATCCCTTCCCTCCACTAATAAATAAATAATTTTTTTAAAAAATTTTAAATCGAGTCAAATTCGTAATTAACCTTTATCAATCTTCTTGACGGGAATATTTTGGTAGAGGCAAGAGAGAGAGAGAGCAAAAGTCCCAGTCTTCAACTCCGACCAAACTCCCATGGATTCCGATGGCTCTCACATTTCATCAACTCCCTCACATTCCCCATCGCTCCGCCGTGCTCTTCTTTCTACCGCAAAATCAACAACTCAACCCAAAAACACCTCTGTTTTTTCCCGCCCAATTATAAGACCAAAAAAAACCTCATCCAACAAACCCTTCCCCTTTCACCCAAACGACACCGTTTCCCCTTCTGAAAGCTCGTGTTCTTCGAAATTATCTTCCTTGGAAACCCCCAAATTCTCCGATTTACCATTCCAAATCCACCGTTCGGCAAACGCCGTTTTGTCCCGTGACAACAGTTCCGGTGAAGTTCTTCCAGCAGGTGCCTTGTGCTTACAGAAATTTGCTTCTTTTTCGAAAGCCGGCAAAACCATTCTCAATTTTGAGCCCGTTGAAGCTGATTCTATTGACCCCCGGTTGGCCCAAGAGAATGAAAAGGAAGCAGTTGAGACGGGTTGTCGGACGAAAGCTGTGAAGAAGTATCCTAATTTAGTAGGGAGCAGCGATGCTTCGTCGTCGTTGCCAGTAAAGAAGGTTAAATGTGCTAATGAGGGTAACTTTGTAAGGCTGAATATAAATGGTTATGGTAAAAAGTTTGCATCCAAATACAAAAGAAGGAATGCTAATTCATCAACTGGTAAAAAGTTCTTTAGGAGATGGAAAAAGAAAGTTGGGGTTGTAGGTGAGGAAGGGGAAAATGGCTTGTGTGATGAAGAAGGTTTGGTTGTGGAAGTTAAGGGAAGAGGAGAAAGATTGGATTTTGATGAAGAGTTGATTGAAGAAGCTGTGATGAGAGTTAGAAATGAGGCGTCAGATGAGAATTTGTTGAGGTTGTTAAAGCTGATTTATGGGTATGATTCATTTAGAGATGGGCAGTTGGAGACTATCAAGATGGTGCTTTCAGGTAAATCTACAATGTTGGTTTTGCCAACGGGTGCCGGGAAGTCACTGTGTTATCAGCTGCCTTCAATGGTTTTGCAGGGAGTTACAGTTGTTATTAGCCCCTTGGTTTCCTTGATGATTGATCAGCTAAAGCAGTTGCCTGCTGCAGTTGAGGGTGGTCTTTTGAGCAGCAATCAGACACCTGAGGAGGTCTTGGAAACGTTTAGGTTACTTGAAGAAGGATCCATAAAGGTCCTTTTTGTTTCACCAGAGAGGTTTCTCAATTCAGAATTCTTATCCATTTTTCGTAACTCTCAAATCTCACTTGTGGTTATTGATGAAGCCCACTGTGTTTCTGAATGGTCACACAATTTTCGGCCTTCATATATGCGGCTTAAAGCATCGTTGTTGCGTGATAAACTGAAGGCGCAATGCATACTTGCAATGACAGCAACAGCAACTACTAAAGCATTGTATCATGTGATGCACGCATTGGATATCCCATCAACTAATCTTATTCAAGTAGTGAAACCAAGGGATAACTTACAGTTATCAGTATCTTCGAGTGAAAACAGGATGAAAGATCTGATGACCTTGCTGAAGTCTTCCCCCTTTTTAGAGGCTAAAAGCATCATCATTTACTGCAAATTTCAGTCGGAAACTGATTTCATTTGCAAATATCTATGCGACAATAATATCTCGGCAAAGAGTTATCACAGTGGAATTTTTGCAAAAGATCGGAGCCGTACGCAGGAACTATTTTGTGCGAACAAGATAAGAGTGGTTGTTGCAACTGTGGCTTTTGGCATGGGACTCAATAAGAAGGATATTGAAGCCGTAATACATTACAGCTTACCAGAAAGCTTGGAAGAGTATGTCCAGGAGATTGGTCGTGCTGGACGTGATGGTAGAGTCGCTTATTGCCATCTCTTTTTTGATGATGTTTCTTATTTTAAGATTCGCAGTCTTATGTACAGTGATGGTGTCGATGAGTATGTGGTGAACAAACTGCTGTGTCAAATTTTCAGTGGCAGCACAATCTCTACTGGGAAAATTTGTTCACTAGTTAAAGAGTCTGCTTGTCGTAAATTTGATATGAAAGAAGAGGTAATACTAACAATCTTAACACAGTTGGAGCTAGGCGAGGTCCAATACTTGCACTTGCTCCCACAGACCAGTGTAACATGCACTTTGAACTTCCACCAGACTTCTCCTGCAATGCTATCTACGAAAGATGCTGTAGTTGCTGCTATTCTGAAGAACTCTGAGATCAAAGATGGGCAGTATATATTTGACATACCAAGTGTAGCTAACAGCACTGGACTGCAAATTGTTGACTTGTCAAACCATTTGCAAACTCTGAAGATTAAGGGGGAAGTCACATATGAGCTGAAGGATCAAGCTTATTGTTATGTTATCACAGACGCCCCGAAGGATATCTGTTCTTTAGCTACATGGCTTACAAAGTGGTTATCTGAAGTTGAGAGTTGTAAGGTAAGGAAGATGGACACGATGTATGATGCTGCAGTATTTGCAGCAGAAGCATGTGACAAAGTGCATGGTTGCCGTGGCCATCAACACACACCATGCTTGCAAAGGAAGATTGCAGAGTATTTTGTAAATGGTACTGAGGTTGATGTTCCAAAGAGGATTGGTGGAAGCAGCCCATTTTTGACAGCTGATATAAAGGTATTCCTGCAGTGCTATTCACATGCCAAATTTACTCCCAGAGCCATTGCAAGGATATTGCACGGCATTGCAAGCCCAGCATTTCCGTATGCTATTTGGTCGAGAACACACTTCTGGGGAAGGTACATGCAAACAGACTTCAAAGCACTAACCGAAGCAGCAATGACTGAACTCATGAATCTTGTAGGGAGGGATGCTCTTTGATGAGGTCATTCCATGTTATGACACATTGAGATTTAACTTCTTTTTTTTTTCTGGTAACTAACAATTGTTTTATTAATCACCAAGTGCAATCATACACAACCATAGTCAGCTAGACACATCTGACTATCTAAAGTAAAGCTAGAAACCTACTCCTACTCTGGTCTACTAGTTTCCTATGTAGTCTCCAGTACTAGCTAGAACACTAACGTCAACCAGATTTTTCACCCTATGAGATGATCTACTACAGGTCATATAAACTACCGCCCTTGCTATGCTGCCCCAATCTCTGGCTTTCTTTTCATACATCCGTTGGTTTCTTTCCATCCATATAGCATACAAATACTCCGCGTAGTTTGTTCTGAACAGGTGAGCTTGCGCTGTTCGACCTTTAGATTGCTGAAGAATCCACCCCAAGTTCTGATCCCAAGTAGCAGCACCTGATTGTTGTATCTGCATCCACACAAGAAGTCTAGTCCATATCAGGGCTGAAAATTCACAACTTAGAAATAAATGATCGCTTGTCTCGGGATATTTGTGACAAAGCACACATTCCAAATGAACCGGCATTCCCCATTTAGCCAACCTATCAGTAGTTAGTAACTTCCCCTGTAACTGTAGCCATCAGCTATCTAAGATATGCTGTTATGGTTCCCTCGTCTCCTTGGATTGAGCATGAAAGCTACATCCTCTTTCTTTCTTTCTTTTCCTTCCAGTGCTTGCATGAGTAGGAATCTCTCAAGGCAACATTTTTCTGCTAGCACTTTTTGGCGATTCACAACGTTGAGAAATTCTAATCCAAACTTGAAGAATACAAAAGCTGTTATCAACAATATCCTGCAATTGATGCAAGTTCCATTTCACAATTGGAAAACTGCTGTGAAAGAGCTAAGGAATAAGGTCTTCGTTTCCAGTAGAACAGATCCATTATTGGCCATCTAACCTCATCTCTTTCACAAGTAAATGATATACCTTCCTGCGTTCAAGGTTTAAGGCTGGTACATGTTGATCGCTAGAGGCGAAACCAAGATTTCCACCTGGTGAATTCAATCTTTAAAGTTCTTCGTACTGAATTCGTTGTACTTTTGAAATTATGGGTTCAAAATCTAATAATGGTTGAAATTTTTGTGGTATTCACAACAACAACAACAAACCTAGTGTATTCCCACCAAGTGGGGTCTAGGAAGAGTAAAATGTATGCAGTTTATATCGCTACCTCCGATGGAGTAGAGAGGCTGTGGTGTTAACATACACTTAAAAAAAAAAAAGGATATCTGCATCAAACCATATTATTATATTTAAGTGACATTTTATAAATATTTGTTAACTCGATATAAACGTTAAATATACAACAAAGACATTCTAAAGAGAAAAAAAATGAATACATGACGGAAAATAGTAAAAATATACTCATCTATTGCACAAAATATCTTATTTTATGTTTTAATATAAAAATAATATATTTTCATTGGTACTCAAATCTTCCATCTATTTTAATTACTAGATTATGTATCCCGTGCTATGCATGGGCCTGATATCTTTTTTGTTTAATAATATTTCATGATTTATTGTTAATTAAATATCTTATAAATTTTGTAAAATAAAAATATATAAACATGCTTTGTTTGTTATGACAAAAAAGACAGATTTTCATATGTTATTTTTCTTTTTTGTTATGTTTATTTTTTTTAATTTAGAGATCTTAGTAATATCCTAGAATTCTCAATTACTTTGTAATAATGCTTACCAAATTTGACACTTACATGATAATTACAGTATATTAATTTTTTTAACCCGATTTATAGTATTATTATTTAGGTTTTAAACTTTTTATTTTATTTTTAAAAAGGTTGTACACACTAAATTTAAAAATTGATCAAATTGTCCTTAAATTATTATTTGTGACATAATTTCTTATTAAATTTAAAATATATAGCTATATTCCTTTAGTATTTTTCAGTTGTTTTAAAATATTTAGTTCCTTTGTAATAGAAATAATCTTTCATACTTTCTCTCATTTAGTTTTTTTTTTTTTATTGAAGTAATTCTTATTTGTTGTAAATAAATATTCTGAAATATGCTAAAACGAAAGAGGAGAATAGAGAGATCTATATAAGAAAAGACTTTGTTTCTTCTTCTTCTTCTTGGTGTGTCTTTACGATGTTGCATACAATGCCTTTTATAGACAAGAGTATGTGAAATAGGTGTACTATGTGAAAATACATTCACAAACCTTATATGATACAATAGTAGGTGTAGTAGGTGTAGTATGTGTAGTTACAATAGTATGTATAGTGAACATCCACCAAAGAAATACATTATTTACAATACTCCTCCTTGGATGTTCATGTGAAAGAGAAATTCTAAAGGAAATAAGATGTACAATAACGGTTTGTAATACGCCTTGTTTGTTGCCTCATTAAAAAACTTACCAGGAAAACCCAGTGGGACAAAACCTTGGTTAAGGAAAAAAGAGTGCAGCGCATATGTACTCCCCCTGATAAAAACATAACTTAAAATCTAGGAGACGACACATCCCAATCTTGTATCTCAACTTCTCAAAGGTTGATGTTGGCAATGCTTTAGTAAACATATTGCTAGATTATCGCTTGAACGAATTTGTTGAATATTTATTTCACCTTTCTTCTCAAGATCATGCGTGAAAAAGAATTTTGGTGAAATTTGTTTTGTTCTGTCTCCTTTAATATAACCTCCCTTCAACTGAGCTATACATGCAACATTATCTTCATACAATATAGTTGGAATGTCCTTATTCAAAAGAAATCCACACATTTTCTTATCGAATATATTGAGTCATTGATCTCAACCAAACATACTCCCGGCTCGTTTCATGAATGACAATGATTTCTACATGATTTGAAGAAGTTGTAGCTAATGTTTGCTTCATTGAACGCCATAATATAGTTGTGCCACGATATATAAATAAATAACCCGTCTGAGATCGAACCTTATGTGGATTAGACAAGTATCCTGCATTTGCATAACAATCATTTCTGACTTGGATTCATTTGAATAATCCCAAGTCAATGTTTTTTCGAAGATATCTGAGTATATGCTTGACACAATTCCAATGTCCTTTAGTTGGGGAAGAGCTGAATCTTGTCAATAAATTTACCGCAAAACAAATATCTAGTCGAGTATTATTGGCAAGATATATTAGTGCCCCGACTGCACTAAGATATGGAGTTTCATCGCCCAAAAGCTTTTCATCATTTTCTTAAGATCGAAATGGATCTTTATTTATATCAATAATATTTGATTTCACTCACATTCACATAAAAGTGAAATTATATCTTTTCTGCACATTAATAAAAGTTATTCTCATGTAAAGAATAGCAAGATACATAAGTGCAATAATTGCACCAATACATGGTATTTTCTAATCATTTTCATGAGATGAAAATTGATCTTTCTTTACGTTAAGCGATCTCACAACCATTGGGATATTCAATGGATTGAATCTCTTTTAAATTCTGTAAGAATTTCCCTATAACATTTGTCGTCTAGCTAGACATGACAGTCATTCGTTATACGCATTCAAGATTTCATACATTGCCAGATTTAAAATTTTTTTATGGCATCCACCATAGGAGAACACATCTCCAAACAATAATGTCAGGACTTCGCGAATAACCTTTATGCCTCAAGGCATGAGCCGTATTTTATATCTTACGATTTTACTTTTCGCACAATTACCAATTTGTATTCCACTGACATTATACCTTAGTCTATGGACTAATATCAAAACATCACTTTTCAAGTGAAAAATAATATACTTAAATTGCATATTTCATCTGTCCACATTATTTAACATATTTAAATTCAAGATCCTCGATACCATTTATAATGGTGATCTTTACATTATACGAAAGATACCGTCGACGGTTATTTAATATTGATTCCACTACGACATAACATATCAAGATCGATCACTTCTTTTCCATCATTTTCAGGTACCTGAACCTTAGCCAAGGTTTTATGAAGAGTTATGTCATAGTGCTTTTTAAAGCACTTGCCTCATTATCATTGACCATATTTATTATTTGCTCCTCTCTTTCTTCAAGGAATTTTATGTTTCGAACTGATTTATGTGTCACGTTTCAGGCGTGCCATAGACTCTATCCTCTAAGGACTTCTCATTGGAGCATTTATAGCTAAATTATAACATAGGATCAGTCTGGCAATGAACTTGCAACATTTTGCAAATCATGAATTATCAATTGAACTTCAAGTTCACTATTTTTTTAGGAGGATCTCGATAATTTTCATACATTTCAGCTATAATCATATCTCCCCCTAATGTTAAAAAATCTAACATTCACCCCAACTTTATTTGGGGATCCATCTTTGTGTGTGGTGGATATTGCACATTCAATATATATTTTATTTTAGATGGATTTTAATTGGTTCCTGACCCTGAATCAATAATATAGGGGAACCTTGTTGGCTTGATGCATACAAATGTTGCTATATTTAAATAAACTCGTCTCATACCAAATTTTCTTTTTGGGAGATTTATTCTCATAATCAATCGTTCAGCTATAATCGGAGGCACACAATTTTCTACTAAACCAATCAATATATCAACTTGTATAATTTGAAACCATGCTCTCTATTTTAACAATTTAAGCAAACAACCTTGCAAAAATCAAATTGCAAGTTGATAGTAGCGCATGCGACCAACCATAGATACATCTCATTTAATAGTAAATGATCCACATGGCAGGTGAATAGGCCCATATTCACCTTGCTGCACGTTCCAAAAATTTTTAAGGACACAATCATAACTTTAGCTGTTATGATATTTTATCGTGAGAACAAGCAACATAAGAGAATTCTTGAAGAATATTTTATTTCTTCAATATAAAATCACATGAATTCTCAATTATTTTAGCATCACATTTGAATTGGGATGGTCAACCGATCATGCCAACTTATACATTTTCTGTAAACTTTTAATTTACTGCAGCATGTGATTCTATCACCATGCCCATATATTTATATCAATAAATAGGTGAAAACGGGTAGCCTTTTTCATAAATATTTATTACCCATTTTGATTGTAGTAATATGAAGATACAAATTCTTTCATAATTTACTGTCTCAAAAAAAAATTCAATTCCCTTGAAACTTAAAAAGTTTCTTTTGGAGATATACTACAATTTCAATGATCCGAATAATTTCTTCGAGTAGTAACACATTAGCTTTTCGAGGCTATCAAATACTTGTGTACTACCTCATATTTCAAAACACCATTCATATGGTGATCATCTCCTTTTAGAGAAAAACTTATAGTTATTGTAGTCAAATTATTATATGCAAGACCTCCTTCTTGCTTTACTTTTGCCTTTAATAATTTATTTTTTACAACATTTGACAAAGTCCTTTTGATGTACCATATTTACGCAATCGGTGAGAAATTCATTCGACCACATCATAATATTCATATTTGGTCACGATCAAAATTTTTATAGGCAAGAATCGTTTCTTGCTTTTATCCTTTGATAGATCATACTATTGCATCAATGACCTTTTCATATCAAATTAAAAGTCTCCTCTTTTTTTTTTTCTCAAACCTCCCATAGAGGTGAGTTTTGATATTTATCCAACCATATATAATCACAATTTTATTCATATTTTTTTTTTGCACATTTTTGATACATTCACTTTCAAGAATGGCCAAGCATTCACAATGCTTACACGAGCCACATTCTTTTCAAGAATTGGAATCATATGTGCTTCATAATTTATTTCATAAGTTCATTGTCATGTTTTGACATTTATCATATTTATAGGTCCATCTCAACATCACTTTGAAAGGCCAAGTGTATCTTCACTTTTATCCTTTTCTCTTTTGGTGGAGGATTTGTAAAACTTATCAAATTAGGTTGCACAACAATCGTGTGAAACCTATCAAATTATGTTGCACAGCAACCGTGTGCCCACTTCCTTTTATACCAAATTGATGGTGAACAAAAATTACCACCTTTTGAAGGACAATTTGGAGAACCCATAGTGTTCTTCCTTTTATTATTATCATGGTCATGACAATTATGACTTTGTTCCTTCATGTCCACATGCACTTTTAACCATTTGTCTTCTTTCAGATTTATATGCACGGCTACCACATTTATATCAAAGAATGAAGAAAATCAATGTGGTAGATTTCATTATTTTTCACCAAAAGTACATTTACATCGGCCATCATTAAATAGTGCATTGGAATTCAGACCCAACGTCTTACCAATATAAAGATGTTTAAGCTATAATTCGATGGGACTCAAACCCAATACCTTATTATCATGATGTCACCAAAAATTTAATCAACATATCACCTATACAATTTCTCATAGTACTACTGTCAAATATATTGTGCATGTATTGCGAATGCTCAATTACCATATTGCATTATTCATGTAATCAATCACAACAATAATACATGTTATTATTTATTTTTCTATCAACATTTTTCTATTCAACAACAATGAGCAACAATTAATGCATCATCAAGCTCCATAGTTTTTACAGTTGTTAAACTCAACATATACGTTATATATCTATATACAAAATTTGCCATACTACCATGATTATTCATCATACCAATAATCACACAGATAATTTCCATGATGTCTAAAATCATCATAAAATCATCACACTCTATACCATCTCGTAACATGATCACCATTTCACATACCAATTAATACTGCATTTTAGTTTAACTATCTTTATATTGTGCATATCCACCTCTAATACTAAATGACATGCAATGTAATCTACAAGCATATCAACATACACTTATGTGCTATTTCACAATTATACACAACAAATTCTCATACGTTTTACTTTATAACAATACTTTTACATTTTTCCATAACAAATCCCGCAATCATTTATTGTGAAATATAAAGACAATTCTTCTCTAAATTTATTAATGCAAGAAAGAGCAATTTCATAGTTTAAAACTCATACGAAACAGATTAGGTATATAGCAAATTACTTGTTACCATTTAATAATATTAACAAAATCAATAAACATAACTCCTTGTTTGGATGAAAAATGAGGAATTTGGCTAGAATTTCGTGCTGATAACGTGTTGTAAGTAAGTATTATGAAATATGCTAAACGAAAGAGGAGAGGAGAGAGATCTATATAAGAACAGACTTTGTTTCTTCTTCTTCTTCTTGGTGTGTCTTTACAATGTTGCATATAATGCCTTTTATAGGTAAGAGTATGTGAAATAGGTTTACCATGTGAAAATACATTCACAAACCTTATATGATACAATAGTATGTGTAGTTACAATAGTATCTATAGTGAACATCCACCAAAGAAATACATTATTTACAATATTATTTATATATTCATGTATTTTGAATTTATGTAACATTGAATTTTAATGAATCAGAAAAAGTATGACATTGCATTTTGACCAGCATTCTACTGGTACCAACTTACATTTTAGAATAAATAAAATATTGCATGCAAAGTTGCCTAACTCACAAATATTTTCAAGTATTGTTGATATCTATTATGAAAACATTCATTTTTTTATTGTTCTATGCACTACGGATCTAAAATTTAATTTGCTTTTCAATATTGCATAGTGACATAAATTTATTACGATTTAAAATGTAATTTTATTTGTTAGATTGAATTGAATTATATGTGAAATATATTTATTTAAGGAAGTCAAAAATCACATTATACATTTAATGAATTTCCTACAATGTTCCTAAATCCTTTATTTCCTCTAAAAGATCTATTAAGAACATGATCTTTGTACTTCTTTCTTCATTATTCTTTGCACATGAATTATTACTTGTACAATAGTATCAATTATTAAAATAATATTAAGTTTTAATTGATACAACAACATATCCAATATATAATTTCACAAATAGGTTTGAAAATGGTAGAATGTACAAAAAACTTACATCCACTCTCAGAGGTAGAAAGACTATTTCTGACAGAATTTTAAGTATTAATTAGTATCTTAAAATAAAATAATAAATAAAATAAGAAAAATAATTTATTATAATTAATTAAATTTTGATTTGATCAATTTAAAAACATAAATATTTTTTTTAATTTTTCACTCAGTATCTGGTACTTGCATTGAAATCCCGACTAATTCAGATCACGAACTGCAAGGGGTGACACTCCCAACATAATTTTCTTCATTTTCAAGACTCAAATCTGAGACTTCTAATTAAGGATGGAACGATCCCAACACTGCACCACTATCCGCGTTGATAATCTAAAGATATTCTATTATAAATATACATTAATTGGACTCAAGAATACTTTATTATTTTTATCAAATTTAATTCGGCAACTCAAAATTAAATCAAACTATATTAATTCAATTGTTTAAATTATTTTTTATTTAAAATGACAAAATGCAAACTTGGTTCTCTATTTAGATGAAGTGCTAAAATTTTTAAATTTAGGGAATACTCTTAAGACCCGTTTGACCATTGTATTTTGGAAATGAGTATTTTTAAATTTAAAAAAATATAAAAACTAAAATAAATTGAATTTTTTTTTAGAGTTTTATGAAAATTGAGTTATTTTATAAAAATAAAAAAAATATTTTTTAAAAAATAAATTAAAAAATATAAAAAGTGAATTAAAAAATAGTGGAACATCTCTTGAGGTATTTAGAGGTGTCTGTCAAAAATAAAAAAATAGTGAAAAAGTATTTTGAAATATTTATGGTCAAATAAATATTTCAAAATAAAGTGAAAATATATTTCAAAATATTGTGAATAATATTTTATGACCAAACACCTACTTAATTTACTTTAAATTTTAAGCATTCCTGATTTATTTATTTGTCTTGATATTATGAAGAAAAAAGTTATAAAAACTAATGAATATTGATGGAGATATGGAAGAGCTTAAAGAGAGTGATGAAAGGAAAAATTTTAATTTAGGTCTCATATGTCCTGTAATAATTGTGTGAGGCTTTTAATATTTTGAAAAATGAATCTTTTGGGTCCCACCTGTCACGGAATTCTTTCTTATTTTTCCTCTTCATTTTCTTTTTGGGTGTGTTTGGTACGATGGAAAATGTTTTCCTATTTTTTTTTGTTTGATTGCAATAAAATGTTTGGAAAACACTTTTTGCAATAACTCATTTTCCTCAATTTGAGAAAAAATGACTTCTCTCATGGGTCAAGGGAAGTCATTTTTTAGAAAATAATAAATAGTACTTATGACCCCACCCCCACCCCACTTTCCCACTCCAACAACACTGATATTCACATGACTCAAAAAATTCATATTTCTCAAAAATTTACATTACTCGAAAATATTTTTCACTATATTTTGCTTCAATTTTTCAATGCTTGAAATAAAAAATAGTGAAACCCTATTTTTTTCATTTTCAATGTTTGTTGAATGTATTGTTATTTTTATATACATAGAGGAAGACTTACCTATTATTTTTGCTAATTGCATATTTCATTTTGTCATCGATGTAACATGTTTTACGAGGTTGAATAAACTTGTCGTTCCGTTATATTTCTACTGATTGTAGTATCTTGAGATTGTCCTGATAATATATTGAAAAATGTCTCTTATATTTGCTAATTAATAGTTGCTTAAATTTAGTGATTGTAATATTTTAGTATTCGATATTGATATTATTTGTTATGGTTAAATTAGTTCTTACAAATTGTTGAGTTGTTAAAGACACTGATATACTAGTTAACAGTTAGTAGTATTTTCTAAAAGAATATTTTTTCACTCACCATCAAATACTAGAAAATATTTTTCTAAAAAATAGTCTCTGCTCACCAACCAAACACCATAAAATATTTTTCAAAAAATATTCTCCATTCACCAACCAAACATGAGAAAATAAGTAGAAAACCAACTTATTTTCCAGGAAAATATTTTTCAAGAAAACATTTTCCATGGAAATTATTTTTTATCATACCAAACACACCCTCTGTCTCATTGTCATTTAACTTTTTTTTTCTCAACAATGTTTTGTTCTTTTGCTTTCTTTTTGGGTTATTTTTCACTTATCGTTTTGTTTATTTTTCTTCGCTTTACTCTATTTCTTTTTAGTACTCTTGATACAAGTAAATCGAAGGTTTTTCTTTTTCCTCTTAGTTTTTATTTGTCAATATTTATATGCAAATTAAATGGTACTTACTTTTTTGTTTGTTTATTTTATTTTTATTTTTAGTTTCTTTTAAAAATATTATTTTTTTTATTTTTAGATAATTTTAATTTCAATTTTCTACGTGACATATTTAAAATATTTTGAATTCTACATATTTTAAATTTAAAATCAAAAGATTTAAAGTCCTTTTTACTTTTTAAACTATGCAAATGAATTATCAGACAAATAAATTTAAACGGGCATATTGTTTTCATTAGTTAAATGCATGAGTGATAACTCAACTAACAATAATTGACCATCAAAATCGCTCAATTTTATTTTGTGTTTCAAAAGTCATTTTATTCTGCTTAGTTAGTTTAAGTAATTATTTTAATTGAAATGTAATTTTCGATATATATATTTAATGATGTAACAGTTCTAAATTTTCAACAAAAGTTATTTTAAAAAATAAAATCAATATTTAGATTTATTTAGGACCAATCTATTCTAAATTCAATCCAATTCTTGACCGCTCTTCTTAAAATAATTTTACTATACAAGAGATTATCTTAATAATTAAAAACAATATGATTGTTCTTGGATTTCTAAAATTCTAAATATTATAAATGTCCTTAATAATATTGAACCATAAAAAATAATATTATATAAACTCGATTAAAAAAGAAAAGCTGATTCATCACCTCTGAAATTCAATTTTAATTTTTGATATTTCAATTTTTCAAAACCAACAAAAAGGAAAATATAAGAAAAGATAAAAATTATTGTCAGAGTTGAATGGCCAATTTTTTTTTTCTTTTTTTAACAAATATGCACAAATAAGAGCTAGGATGGAAAAAAAGGATTCATTCTACTTAGTACCGAAACTGGAGGAAGAAAAACCAATTTGAGAAAAAAGACAAAGAAAGAAAAAAAATACTAAGTAAACAAAAAAGCAACCAAGAAAAGGAGCTAATAATGACCTGACCAAAAGAAGTTAATGGTCGAAAAAATAAAAGAAATGAATGAATATCGGAATTGATCTGATAGTGGGACCTAAAAAGTTTATTTGTCAAAATATTAAAAACCTCGTATAATTATTACATGTTATATGGGACTCAAATTAAAATTTTTCCTTTTAGAGTTGTACTCAAAAATATTTTGTATATCAATTCATCACTTTATCCTAATTGATTAAGCTTAATTTTAATTTTGTCATTGATCGTTTCAATATTATCTCTTTTATATAGTAGAATTTTTTATTTTTAATTTGTTTAATAAAATTATATCTTTTACTCTAACTTTTACTTAACATATTTAATACACAAATACATTTCACATGTCTTAGGTCACAAAATTTAAAAGTATTATTTTTTAAAAAAATTTTAACTCTATGACGAATCAAAAGTAAACAAATAAATTGAAATTGAAAATGACGAATTGTACTTGAACATATTCTTTTGGTACATAATGACCCAAAACTTAGGATATGCAATTAAAAGTGATAAATAAATTTATCAATTAAGTGAATTTCTTCAAATTATAAACATAAAGTAAAAATGATAATTTTTTCACTTTCGCCCACTATAACAACAGTTGTCTCAACAAGTATTTTAGCCAACTAATATCATTATCGAGCAAGCAATTGTGTATATTTTTTTTTTTTTTTATGACTTGATTCACTAATATTATAAATCACTCGTCCCTTTTAATTAATTAAAAACTTGAGTGTACATTCTCAATTCATTTTTGCACAAAGGAATTAAAAGTATTCATTATTATCTTAAATATTAATTCTACGGCGAACCAAAATCAAGCAAATAAATTGAACGGAACATTTTTTTCGGGTATAGAACGACCCGAAACTTGGTTAGAGAGGGGGTTTTAGAGAGGTTTTTCCAAAAATGTTAAATATAAGGAAACGGAATTTGGGATGGCAGCAACTAAGGCGTTTATTATCAACGGCAATTCGACAAAGGATAGAAGATGAAGGTGACTGGTTTTATTCATCCGAATGGTGGGCCCCTACCTCCGCCGGCGACACAGTTTTCCGTTCAATTTCCGATGACGGAAACGGCGTCGTTTCTGTCGTAGCTTGTCCTTCTTCTAGACCAGTTCAGTCTTCTCTCTCCCTTTACTCTCTTGTTATTTTTCGACAACTCCTAATTTGTCTTAAAATGCATGTTCTCATTTGACTAATTTTGTAAGCTAAATTAAGTTAGATTAACCTGATATTTCAATTTAAAATTTAAATATTTGAAAGTTGTACTTATTCCGTCCTTTAATAGTGGGTAATTTTACTATATTACTCTCTGAATATAATGGATTTAATGCTTTGGAAAATGCATTATATAGTGAATTATATTTAATGCTAAGGGTAAAATAGGTGAATTTTCATTGATTTTTTAAATTGAAGAAGTATTATTGGGCATCTATTTTTAGTACAGTGGACAAGTAAAGATGGATGGATGGACGGAATATGAAAGAACACTACTCCCTCGATTTCAATTTGTTTGTCTGCTTTGCTTTTTAATCCATTTAAAAATGAATGAATATTTCCTTTTTAGTAACTCTTCAATTCTAACTTTTTACATGGTATGTTTAATAACACAAGATTAACGGGCATTTTGATACATTTGATACCACAAGGTACAGAAGTATTATTTACTTCTTAAACTTAGTGTCGAGTTCAAAATAGGACAAGCTAAGTGATGATTCTCGTATTAATATGATGAGTTGGTCAAAGTTTATGTAGTTTGACTCCAAGCGAAATGTGACATGTGAAAGTGAACGGAGGGAGTATAGTTTTCAAGAACTTCAAATGAAAGACAATTACTGCATGTTGTTTTTTTCTTTGAGTCGAGGGTCTATCGGAAACCTCTCTACCTATGAGGTGTAGGGGTAAGGTTTGCGTATACTCTACCTCTCCTGTCTCCACTTTGTGGGATTATACTTGGTATGTAGTTGTTAAAATGTAAGACAAATTGCTGAGCACGCTCCTTTATATCTTTTGAGAACTCCTAATTTATAGTCCCTAAACGTTGGCTCAATGGTAAAAGTAGTACGATGTGGATGTGTTGCAAGTGCAGAAGAGTAGAGGATCGGCCAAATTATTCAGAAGCTGAAAGTAATTTGTTTATCCATATTAGAAAATAAGCTCCTGAATTCTCTGAAAATGCAAATTATGTGAATGGATCGAGTCAACATGGAGGGAAATGGGATATCGAGGATTCATATAGATGATCTGAACTAGTTTGCCATTGAAATGTTGTTGTTGTTTTTGTTACTGGATGTCATATTTCCGCTAAAAATGTATTTTTTTCTGTTAGAGTCATTAGTGTAAATAAGAAAAATGATTTCTTTTGACAGGAAAATCGTTATTGGGCAAGAACAGAGAATTGGCTTCAGAATAGGTATGAAAAAATATATCCACGGCGTGAGCACGAAGGAAATTTCAGGATTCTTGGTTACCAATGGCGTAATCTTCACTTTAATGACGAAACACGTCAAAGCACAGTTAAAATAATGGCTGCTTACAGGGATTCACATCCTGGTTTTATATTCTTGATGCAGCAGGCAGAGTGTCTCGCTGTTCCATGTAAGTATCACAGTATTATTATCTGTTTTGCAATTCCTATGCAATCGTATAATCATGTAAATAGAGTATATGATTCTCTATGAGTAGTTCATTACCTGTACATTTAGCTTTCCCCAAATATAATGGCTTTAAATATTAGTCCATGATTTGCACATCAACTATTCAGGGCTCGCATGTAGAACATTTTCACGGATGCGGATGCCTTTCCTCTGTTTGTGGTAGTAAGATTTTGGTGTCTTTATTTCCTACACGGAGAGACAGATAAGTCATGCTTTAATTAAAAAAATTGGGATGAATTGTACTATGTTGCCTTGTTCTTTTCATTAACTGGCTGATCCCCCTAAATAATTAAATTTTGTTCTAGTTTTGCATTTGGTTTTTGAGTTGGTCGGTCTGTGTTATCGAGAATTGATTTTGCTGCTTTACTATGAAAAAGGGCGTGAAGAATTTTTCATTAAGGGGGAATATACAAGATTCTCTACTTTTTCCCTTTCCTGCACCAATTCCTTTTCATGTTTTTTCTCTTCATGTGCAACTTTTGTTTGTCATAGCACTGAGAAAGATGAAAGTAAGAAACCTTCATGTAGTGCTATTGTTTACTTGTGTTTTAGCTGACGGACGTGTCATTCGAGGATAGAGGTCACTCTCTTATGGTTAAACATTTTGGAGGTGAAAGAAATATTAATATCGAGTTTACTAACTATTGAGTCACTTAGTTTTCGCTGAATTATATAACCAAAGTAATAATCTTTCAGTTTCTCTGTGTTTCTTGATCTCTATAATATCTTCATCTGCTAGAAGACTTTAGGTTTCAACATTAAAGAAGCTTCTTTCGTCTTTCAACTCGAACTTTGGTTTTCAATTGAATATCATTGTATAATATTACACAATGGTCCCATTTCAGGTGCCAAAAATTAGGAAAAGAAAATACTTCCAAACAATATTGACGATTCTTGTCGTGCATATTGGGCACTGAACCTCGAAAATGTACATCATGCCAAATTTGCTTTTGTTTTCTCAGGTCTTAGCTCTAATGTAAGAATTGATGCTCAATTTTTAAAGCATTTCTCTTAAAACATGTGATTTCGGTGGGAAAACGATATGGCAATATCATACAGAAATCAGTATAGGTGGTTTTAAATGATGTTTCTAAACATTAGAGTACATGGTGCCTAGACAGTATTTAAGTTCTTGACACTAACAGAAGATTGACTGCTTTCTGTGCTGAATTTTCTGCATTTGGCACTTAGTGCATGACATTAGCTTTTAATGAATTCCTGCCTAAGATTTGTACAGATAATTTTCTGGAAATAGTTTCCAGAATAGTTCGTACGGACACTTGTTTATCTAACTCTCATTTTTCAGTGGTTTCTTTGCTCTCTTACCTGGATTGAAAGAGAGAACAGACTTCCCTTTCTTTCTCTTCTTTATTTTTTTCATTACTTCGATGAATTTCGGCTATGACCAATTCCGACTAGCTAAATAGGTGTAAGAAAAGCTACCTGAAAAAAAAGGAAGGTGCACTTTGAACTAAACTCGACGAATTGTGTTTTGCCAGAGTGATTAGATTATCCATTCGTAAGTAAAAAATAGAATGAATATAAATAATGGGCATAAACAGGAAGAGGTGGGCACTGTGGGCAAATGGATTGGAAGAGCAAATAAGCATGTGTATTTCTCTACTATAAACTTCTGCTGTTGAGCTGCTGATATTGAAAATAAAACTAAGATGGTAAAGAGTATGAGACACTTTTTTCATTTCAGATCCCTCAGTTCTCCTCAATGATGACCATTCTTTCTCATTTTTAATGTTGCGCATCTTTTTCATATCATCTCTCTACAGATGTGAAAAGCATGGTCTCAGCTGGCTTGGCTACAATAGCATCTTGCAAATTTGATTTTGAAAGTGCAGTTTATGGGAGAAAACCAATGAAAATTTTATGCATTGGGCATGGTGGAGGAAGCATTCCGTTGTTTTTGGCGAGTAAAATCCAAGGTTCGGTCTCAATGCTGTTTATCCTACCTCTTCTCTCTTTTAAGTCTGAATTTGAGCATTCTTTTGGTGGTGGTGTGTCATTTCATAATGTTTGAATGCAAAAGCATCATACAAATCCTTCTTGTCACTTGATATAATATAAAATGCACATTTTTGTTCTCCTCTTGGCATAAAATCTCATCTTGAAGGAAAGTATTGGGGCATATAATCTGACATGAACATGATGCAGCCAGAGATGATACAGGAAACTCAAGATTTTATGTTTCTTCTGTTATAGTTGGTACTGTGAGCCGACTCTAATATAATACTGACTGAATTTTTTCAAATTATGAAGGAATTTATTTGCATAGAAGATGTACAGGATGCAAGTTGTAGAATAAATGATACAATAGTGTCTTTTAACCTGAATAGTGTTTGTGGTTTGTTTCTGAAGGCTTTGTTTGGATTATATGGAGGAAATCATGAAGGGTTTGGTCTCTGTGTCATACAGAAAATTCTTCGCAGTAGTTTTTGTTTGGTTCACATGGATGGGGGTACATGATAAAGGACACACTGTTTGTTCCTAATAGTAGAACCCTGTTATCCAAACATTACAAAGTCCGTAGTGGTCTCTAGACTTTTCAAAATATGCTTGTAAAATGGACACCTCGGAAAGCTTGTATTATTCTAGAATAGATATAAATATCAGATTACCTTGAAGAGAAACTATGATGTTCTCTGCTTTTTAATCCCATTCTCATGTTTACTTCGTTGGATTCAGTTTTTATTGAAAGTTGTTTAAACTTTTTCTCTGCTTTTGAATCCTATTCTCATGCTTACTCCATAGGACTTCGGTTTCTGTCAATTGTTATTGAAACTTTGCAGGCACTTGTTCCTTATGAAATCCTGTTCTGTGCGTTACTTTATATTTGTGTGGTGTCTCGTGTATTGAGCCGGGGGTCTATCGGAAACAGCCTTTCTACTTCTTCAGAGGTAGAGGTATGGACTGCGTACATCTTACCCCCCCCAGACCCCACTAGGTGGGAATACACTGGGTTTGTTGTTGTTGTTGTTGTATCTATTTGGAAATAACTGCTGCGATGTATCAGGAGCTGAAGTGCACATAGCTGAAATCGACCCTGTGGTAATCTCAGCCTCAGTCCAAGCAATGGGGTTCCCATCGTACTCAATTATGACCCCAAATGGTAGTCGTGCATACTCAACTCCTGATCCTATTGAAGAAGTTCTATGGAAAGGCATTCATGAGAGGATTCAATTACACAAGTCAGATGCTGAGAAGTTCCTCCTCGAGAACAAGAATCTTTACGATCTTGTTTTCATCGATGCATATGACGGGGAAGACATCTTTCCTCACGCGCTATGGGATACAGATTCTCCATTCCTCAATGCTCTCGCTGACCAACTTCACCCTGAGCATGGAACCATTGTCGTAAACCTTCACTCAGATGTAGACTTCAGGGATGCTGATTTCAATCCGCCTGGTTCTCACCTTTTGCCAATGGGGAAGTATATTTCGAAAGTGTGCAGATCATATAAAGAAGTTCTGTTGGGGAGTAATAAGAGTTCCTATAATGGTCTGGCTTATGTAGTTTCTGTGCCTTGGGTTTGTAATACATCACTTGTTGTGTGTAGAGGTTTAGGGAAATCTAGTAGGGATATGGTCATGAAGACTATCATGTCTAGAGCCCGAGTTGTTGAGAATATTCTTGACTTGCCATTTTCTTGTATGCAATATCTGAAACGAGGTTTTACTTTGGTGAATTAATGTGAATTTATCTTGAGCCGGGGGTCTATCGGAAACAGCCTCTCTACTTCTTTGGAAGTAGCGGTATGGACTGTGTACATTTTACCCTCCCCAGACCTCACTTCGTGGAAATACACTGGATTTGTTGTTGTTGAGTTAATGTGAATTTAAAGAGTTTTGCCTTCTCTTCAAAGATGTCAATATTAACTTTCATTATATTACGAATGGAACTTGTTGTGCCCCAGGGTGTGGCCTAGTGGTCAATGACGTGGATTGAGCACCATGTAGTCTCAAGTTCAATTCTAGCAGAGAGGTGATTTCTTTCTATTTGTTTTAAGCTTGGCAGAAAGAGTTACTTGATACCTCGAACCTCGAGGTGGCCAAAGTTAAACAGTTAAGGGAAAAAGAGAACTTGGGTGAACCTTTTCAATATGCCTAAGCTATGGCAAAGTTTTACTAATATAATGGTAGTAGATAGCAAATGATGGATGAATTGATTGAGGTGCAGGTAAATTGGTCCGACTACAACTGTTGTACAAGAGAAAGAAAAAAAATGGAGCCTGTGACATAGAAAATCTTCTTCTCAAAGATCATGAAAATTACTAAACTATTTTTTGTCTGGATGGTTATTGCTTATGATTTAATAATGTGTGGTATTATATTATATAGTGTTGTACCGTATTGTATTTTATTATTTTGATAAATATAATATTTGAAAGGACAAACCTAAAAGAAAAGAGGGTATATGTACGAGGTAGAGCTAATGTAAAGGATAAAAATAAGGTTATTCGATCACAAACAAAGACAAAATAACAAAGAAAAAAAGGTAATGATATGATCACATCAGTTGTTACATAAAATAGGATTTTCATCCTTAAATAACTTGATTTAATGATTCAGTACAATAAAATTCAAGGAATAATGTATTTAAAGTTTAAACATAGACGTTTTTGTTGGATGCTATTTGTTTTATATGTTTGTGGCCTCTTTTGGCCACTTCAACTTTTAAAAATGTAATATTTAAACAACATTACAATACAATATAATAATAGGCAGCACCCAAGGGTGTGGATAAGTGATTAATGAAGTGGGTTAACAACCCTGAGATTGTGGGTTCAAATTCCAGTAGCACCAAAAAAAATACTAGGTGGTTTCTTCCCTTGAATAAGTCGAGTGCGCAAAAGTTGGTTTCGACAACACTTCAAAAAGAAAAAAGGTAGCAATCATCCAAACAAGCTGTTACAATCATACAATTATTTGAACCCATAGATAGCATAGCTAGTTTATTGTTCTGGACCTCAAATGATACATCCTATTCCTTTCACAATTTCCACACAACACTTGGACGATGACATTAAGATAAACAGATGAATGAGAAGTATGTTCAAATAGAGTAATGTGCATGTCTAAGTTGGACTAGGATCCAAAGACATAAAGCAAGAAGCTCAGGATCACACTCAAAAATAGCCATAAGATGTTCTTCAAGACTTACCCAAGCTTCAATCCCATCTGATGTTTTTGTATACATCAAAGCAATATATAACAACAACAACAACAAACCCAGTGTATTCCCACCTGGTGGGGTCTGGGGGGTTAAGATGTACGCAGTCCATACCTTTACCTCTAAAGAAGTAGAAAGGCTGTTTCCGATAGACCCCCGGCTCAAGACACAAGATACCACACAAATACAAAGTAAAGCACCGGACAAGGTTACAAGATTACATAACATAACATGCATAACATAAACACGACATAAATACGGTAGCCATAAGTAAAAGAAAAAGAAAATAGAAAGGAAACAGAGGAAAGCACCCAGATTCATACTAAAACAAGGAACAAGGAACACAGAATCATAACCAGGATACTACCCCCAGCAAGTAATTCCCTACACCAGCGACCCAAACTGGCCCTAGTCCTTTGCCCTAATTCGCGTCCTCCAGACTTTACTATCTAGGGTCATGTCCTCGGAGAGCTGTAACTGCTCCATGTCCCGCCTAATCACCTCACCCCAGTACTTCTTCGGCCTACCCCTACCCCGCCTAAAACCATCCAACACTAGCCTCTCACACCTACGAACCGAGACATCCATGCCCCTCCTCTTCACGTGTCCGAACCAGCTCAATCGGACTTCCCGCATCTTGCACTCCACTGGAGTCACACCAACCTTCTCCCTGATAGTCTCATTCCGAACTCTATCCCCTCTAGTTAGCCCACACATCCAGCGCAACATCCGCATCTCTGCCACCTTCATTTTTTGGATGTGGGAATTCTTAACTGGCCAACATTCCGCTCCATACAACATGGCCGGACGGACTACCACCCTGTAGAATTTGCCTTTGAGCTTGGGCGGCACCTTCTTATCACATAACCACCCCGACGCGAGCTTCCACTTCATCCATCCCGCCCCAATACGGTGCGAGACATCCTCGTCAATCTCACCGTTACCCTGGATCACGGACCCGAGATACTTGAAACTATCCCTCTTACATACCACCTGTGATTCCAGCTTCACTACCACCTCATCCTCCAGCCTTACATCATTAAACTTGCATTCCAAATACTCTGTCTTGCTTCTGCTCAACTTGAACCCTTTAGACTCAAGGGTTTGTCTCCACACCTCTAATTTATCATTCACACCCCCTCGAGTCTCATCAATCAGAACTATATCGTCCGCAAAAAACATACACCACGACACCTCCCCTTGAATACACCGCGTCAACACATCCATCACCAAAGCAAACAAAAAGGGACTAAGAGTAGATCCCTGATGCAATCCTGTCAAGACGGTGAAATGCTCTGAGTCTCCTCCCGCCGTCCTCACCTGAGTTTTTGCTCCCTCATACATGTCCTTAATTGCTCTAATATATGCCTGCGGGACTCCACTCACCTCCAAGCACCTCCAAAGCACCTCCCGTGGACAACCCGGTGCACTAAAGCTTCCGCTATAGGAAGGGCCCTGACGAAAGTAATATAATTTGTAGCAATTGGAAGACCTGTGTCAAAACTACTTGTTCTAGACCAAATAGGCCTTTCCCATCCAAAATCTACTTCATATAATCCACCATTACAAAAACTAGTACAACCAAAGTAAAAAGCATTCAGTGTTCCTTATAATGTTCCCCATGGAATATGGAGACAATGGTGCTGCATCTCGAGGTCTCAAGTTCATCGCAAAGGTGAAAATTGAAGGTTTTCGAAATCCTGATACTGTATATTTGAAGCAGCCATTGCGGTTTCCCATATGAGCCCCATCACGACCATGACACGAGTGGAATGTTGCACCTTGGCCTTCAACGCTACTAGGGCCGAGGCATCAAATATAAATCTCCTTGTCACACACTTAGGTTGTGCACCAAAAAGAGTAGGCCACATTGTCAAAGCTTAACTCTTCTGGCAAATTAGGACTAGGGATGAACATTGATGGCGAAGTAGTGAAATCAGAATCCATATTTTTTCTTGAAGATGATTCACATGCCCAAGATTTCAAGAAAGTCATGATAGAATGGCCATCAATTATCTTGTGAGAAGAGTATATTCCAATGGCAATGCCACCACATTCAAAGAAATTGACTTGAATCATCACCACAAAGTCTAGTTTTGCTAACTCTTTAGAACAACAACAACAACAACATACCTAGTGTAATCCCACAAAATGGGTCTGGGGAGGGTAAAGTGTACGCAGTCCATACCACTACCTCAAATCAAATGAAGAGAGAGTCTGTTTTCAATAGACCCCTTACTCAGGAAAACCTAACTCTTTAGAACATGGATGAAAAGGAAGCAAATTGTGTATCAACCTATTATTTGGCTTAGGGCTAAGGAACTTTGAAAGTTCACAATGTATTTTGAATTTCAACATAATGTACTCTATCATCATTGCAATCAATTTGCATGTCATCTTTCACTTTCCAAGCAAGTGGATAGAAGTTAACTAAAGTTTTTGATAAGGATTTCTTTAGAAGGAAACTTACATCAATTACATGGTCATTGTCCTTAAGTTTTGCAATGTTGTGGCCGGTTTGCTAGAATAGAACAAAAGGAACATAAGCATGTTCAACAAGTTGATCCAAAAGGGAAACTTTGTGTGTTTTCAAGTGATGGGATGTTGGTTGCGCTGGTGGTATCAGAGCAAATAGGCATCCTGAGTTCGAATTTCATCGTCGCCCATTATCCTAAGCCAACAAACGTGAGGGGGCACATTAAAGAAAACCTTTTAGATGAAATGGTCGTACAATCCAACAACATCTAGTGGTCAACAACACATGAAGAATTTAACATGAAAAAAATTGACGTTCTTCATAAATATTGATCATGATCACATACTCAGTTGACGTGTAATCTTTAGTATTTCATATATCGATACATAGCATAAGAAAGAAATATCAATTAATCAAAATACCTCTTGGTTTGTTATTAACCCTCTTATGTACCTTCGAATATTGTTTCTTGAACAACTTTGATACAATAACTTCATAGTACATCATAGGCTATATTGCCTATATATAACACTATAAATTAAATAAACGCACCTTGTATGCAAATTCACTATGTACACAAAAAAGTGGAATAAGCTAATATTAATATCTTTCATAGTACTTGACTTAGCTTTAACATGTTATGAAAAGTCAAAAAATAATTAAACTGTAACGTGTGACTCCTCGACAAGCAGACACGTATTCATTGGCGGAGCTAAAACTTTAACAAAAATTGTGCAAATTTTCTTTCTCAATTATATTAAGGATATGCAAAATTTAACCTCTGCACACGCACATAAATTTTTCATCGAAAGGTGTAAACATAACTACCCTTCGCCTTGAGGTGGTTCCACCCATACATGTGACAAATTTAATACGTATGTAAGATAACTTATATATAGATAAAATTTTGAGTTCATGATTTATGAATTTTAGAATAATTACGTCGTCAAATTAATTCAATGATGCACATGAGTCCATAAAAAGGGGATAAAAGATCAATGATAGTACATTACTTTTTAATTAAATCAACTGAATTGCAATTTACTAAATTAATTACGTGTTTACTTGTCGACAATTGGTCACCTGCAGAATTGTTTTTTCAAGTTTTGCAGAATGAGTAATTATCAAGAATATATCTATAGTTAACTTAAAATTACTCATTCTGCAAATTTTGAAAATAGTTTTACAAAGTGTAATTAATTATAAAGTGCATGTGACAAAACGTATAGTTGAAGTTATTATATATAGAAATTTAACGCAAAAAATGTCGATAAAACTGGTTTAGCTATCTAAAAAATAATACTAATAAGAAAAAAAAATTATTTTATTTTTTGAACAACCAATTAAAGAATGACACACTAACCACAAACTCAAGGAATAACTATTTTTTGGGTTGTTAATTAATTTTTAATCAGTATTTTAAAGTTATTTGGTATTTATTCACTTATTAAAGCGGAAAATAATTTTTTTGCTAAGAAATATCCCTAGTTTAAATAGGAAAAAATCTTCAAGAAACTTTTACTGACGTTTGAACATTTATCTGTTAGAATTTCATGAATCATTTATATGTTTGAACTCCATAAATTGTTCCTGGAGTTTTGAATTCTTTCGTTTCAATCTTTTTTTCTTAGTTTTTTTTTTTAGGTTGTTGAAAAAGAATATCTCTTTCGTCTTTTGCCAACTCTTTAATTTTAATTTTTAATATGACATATTTAAAACGATAAGACTAAAGGGCATATCTGGTACATTTTATACATCTTTAATTTAAGACTACAAAATTTAAATATTTCTCTACTCTCTTAAATTTTGTGTTTGGTTAAAACTAGACACCAAATTAAATCAAATGAAATATTATGTTTCAACAATCATTATCATATGGTAAACGAGGTTGCAAATAAAGAGATGGCGAATTCAAAAATAGAACTTTATTAATAACATAAATCTTGATTACATTTGATTCATCAAGTTTATTTTCTAATTTGCTATTGCTAAACAAGTAGCATAACAGTACATGCTTTTCTAACTAGGTGCAATGCTTTGTTGAGCATCCATTCCAGCAGCTGCTCATTAGCTCCTTATCTAGTAAGAAAAAATTATATTAAATTGTCATAAGTTTGATTTATCGAGATGAATATAGATAAGAATAACAAATTAGCATAAAAAACAAATAAAGAGATCAAAGTTTAGCAAGAATTTGGTGAGTTGGGTTGTGATATCTTTTTTAGCTCATATTAGTCCAACTCATGTCAGCACAAGTAACTTTTAGGCGATCTAATAATCCACCGATTTATCAACTTTGTCCATTTTGATCCACTCAATTCATTTTAATCGGCTCATCTGACACCTCTAGACTTGAACTTATGTAAAGAACTATTGAATATTAAAAGATAATGATAAAAAATATATATACCTTGTTTAAATTTGAAGCAACGCTTGATTCACCAAGCTTACGATTGATCAACGCTTTAGAAGAAGGAGGAGGAGGACAATTCTGATCAATGCAATGTGATGCACAAGCAGGATCAAAGTCACATGCAAAAGCACAATTTTCAGCACAAGATATATCATTTGTAGCACTAGCATTACCATTTGCTACAAAAATCACAAAAAAGAAAAATGACAATGTTAAAACTTTTATGAAATCCATAATTTGTAATATATGTATTTTTTTATATATTTTTGTATGTATGTGGGTGATTGATAAACACTAAATTAACCCTATTTATAGCCAAAGATTTTGATTGAATGTAAGACAAATTGGAAGGCAATCTGATAATGAGATTAAATTATACTCAAGTAAATAAATATAATTCACTTTGGTCTTTGGCTATAATTTTTTTGTAATGATTACTGACCATAAACCAAGTAAATAAACATAGTCCATTTTGGCTTTAAATTTTTGGTAATGATACTGACCATAAGACAAGTAAATATAGTTCACTTTGTCTATAAATTTTTAGCAATGATTACTGACCATAAAATTTTAATCACTAATCAATTTTTCTTAATAGATAACTTCTGAAAAAGCTTCATTTTGGTCATAATATTTTTTTTAATTTCAAATATATCTCTTGATTGCAAATTGATTATTCATTTCCCAATTCTATTTCTTAATTAGCCCCGTCAAGAATTTTTGATTTGGTTTATAAAAATTAAATCATCACTATTACTGTTATCTAATATTGAATAAAATAATGCTTTTGTTATATAATATTATTCATTATATGAAAAAATTTGTAGTGATCATATAAGAAATAATATTACATAAATAATTTGTGCTGTAATTTCTTAGAAACATACAGCTATAATTTTCTTATTTGATTACATTTGAGGTAAATATTTTAATTCTTTAGTAACACAAAACTATAATTACATTTTTTTGGTAATGTTCAAACTGTAAATATTCTATATTTTTTCCAATAGTGTCAAGTGGTTTGTTCTTAATATGTAAAAAATTTTATTTTGTTTGACACACTTTATGTGACTACGGGTTGGCATGATATGGTATATACCGAATTATCATACCGAATTAAAATTTTTGATATCGTGGTTTTTGATATTATGGTATATGGTATACATTTTAATTTTTTTTGGTATATGATATGGTATACGGTATTTACAAATAAAATACTGAATACCATATCGAAGTATATATATATATAAAAAAAAAATACGTAGTATTAGTATAAAAATGTTTAGACTTTGAAACTTTCGCTACTCTATCTTGATTGAAATATCTTTTTGGTGTAATTGACTAATAAAAGGAATTGTTTGTACTTCTTTTTCAATATTTCTACATGTGTAATGCATTTTTATGATACAATTAAGACATACTTTTGAAAAATCGAAGTGATAATACTCTAGTATACGAGTATATATTGTCAAAGTTAAACAAACTATGGTTATCGATTATCATACCGCAAAATACCGAAATCAAACGTCAAAATACCGAACCATACCGAATTAATATGATATGATAATAGTATAATATTTTTAAGAATCGAATATCAAAATTATTGTACCGAAATTTCAAATACCGTATCATACCATACCATACCCACTCCTGTATGTGACATACAGAAGTTGTATAAGACTCCATTCATGTATTGCCACATCGATTTGTGGATCCCACTTACATAAAAAAAGAAGAAGCTTAAGTCGTTTCTTTCTAGCTATTCCTTTTCAACTTTTCTTTTTTATTCACCTTTTTTTTTTTTTGGTTTCTCGTTCGCTGTTCAGTATCCATATTAGAGTCCGATTAATCTAGATTTGCACAGGTTAGGGCCTCATTCGGGATGTAGTGCTCCCAACAAGTTTTCTCCATGCCCAGCGTTGAATCCTCGGCCTCTAATTAAGGGTGGAACAATCCTATCCGCTGCACCACAACCAATGTTGGTTTTATTCACCTTTTCCATTTCTTCTTTTTTCAAATTTTATTATTTTTCTTATCTTAATATTTTTAATCCAAAATTTTATATTTTCCTCTTTTATGCACAAAAAGTGCCTAACTCAAAGTTTCGACCTTTTCTTCTTCTCCCCTTACATCTTTCACCTTTTCTTTCTTTTTCTTCATCAACTTTAAATTAATTCTATAATACATAGAAACTATAATTATTTATTTATTAAAATAATTTCATAATTAAGTTTTTAATTCCCTTGAGATTTGATTGAAAATTAAACTGAATAAAAATTATATTAATTAAATAAATTGATAGTTTTGTTTGACTTAATTTTTTTAAATTGATAATGTTTGAATTGGATGATATTATAATTATTTGTATGAAATAAAAAATGTATCAGTTTTTATAAATAATTTCAAAATATTTTGTATAATTTTTCATCAAAATTTTATTACTGTTAAATTTATTCAAACAGACTGATAGGTTTAGGTTTAAACACTTTTTTAAAAGAGAGACATGAATCAAAATCAATTTATGTGAAGAAACATTATGAGATTTTTATCTGAATATTTTTATATTTTTTATGAACTCAATTAACCTAACTAAAGTTTATCGATTTAAGACAGTATTTATAATTCAAGAAAATTACAATAATCATAATAAAAAAAGATAGTCCATAATTACAAATTAGCAACAACTACAATGAAATTTATTTTTTAATGGCAAATGAAAAAGAGATAAATAGCATTATTAAAAACTACAAAACAAACCAAAACAATAATCAAACCAATAAATGTGTATTATATTTATTTTAGTTTGCTTTAAATAATTAAAAATTAACTAAATTAATTTGATTTTGATTTTAACTGAAAATTCATGCAAATCAAAATATGAAGAATTCTACTTAAAGTTCATCTATTGATACAAAGAAAATCGATTAAAATTGTACTACACGCGAAAAAGCCTTCAACTAATTAGGTCAACAAATCAAAATTTTCAGAAATTATTCTTCAATATTAAACTTTTGAATCCAAAATTATTCTAAATTATGTCACAAAAATGATACATAAACACTTTCTATAAAAATTCTTTAAAAGTCATACAACAACATAAGAAAATAAAATATTTTGAACGCAAATTGAAAAAAAAAAAAAAAAGAAGATAGAGGAGCAAGTAAAAAGGCAAGCAAGACAAAGGTATTGACAACTAAAAGGCATGATTCTCTTTGCTTGTAAATGGGTCTCATTAGAGTCCATGTGTCAATAAGAGACTGCCTCGTATAAGTTTGAGTTGTCATATCTCATACATGCTAAAATTTTTCATTATTGTGATAATTCCCATGATGATTGTTTTACTTTTTATGTATTTTGATTATTTTGTCATATTCTTCCTTGTTGGTTAATATTATTTAGAGTAAATATATAATTACACCATCAATCTTGTCTGAGTTTTGTAAAAAGATATCTAAACTTTAACTTCAATCTATTATTCCATAATTTTTTTTAATTTCGTTACAAATACATTATTTTTCACTGAATCTCAGTCACAATAAAGAGAGTAGATGCACGCACCAATCAGATGCTGCCACGTGTCAAATATTTTTAATTTCATATTTTATTTATTTATTTAATAATTTTTTTTCTTTTTATTTAATTTATCACCCTCCTTTTCTCCTACCCCACCCCACCCCGCGTCCAACAGCTCCCCTGCTCCCCCCACGCGTCCAGGTCAACAACTCCCCCCCATCCCCCGCGTCCAGTTTCCTCCATTAAAATGGAGCTTAAAGCTCCTGTACAATTTTCATTTTAATGGAGCTTTAAGTAAAGTTCCATTTTTATTTATGACCCCACCCCACCTCCCCACCCTCACCCCGTCCAACACCTCCCTCCCCCATTTCCGTCCAGTTCTCTCCATTAAAATGGAGCTTAAAGCTTCATTAAAATGGAGGTTGTACATTAGATTTCCTTTTTAAAATTATGGTGATGTTGTTGTTGTTGCTTTAATTAATGTTGTTGTTGTTGTTGTAATTGATGTTGTTGTTGAGTTATGGTGATGAAAAAGAAGTTGGGGAAGAAGACAATGGTGGATGGGTGGGGTTGCGGGGGTGGGGGGTTATGAAATGATTTTAAAAAATAAATAAATATTAATTTTTAAAAAATATAATTATATATTAAATTATTTACACGTGGTAGCTTCTAATTGGTCAAAAAAGTCATTTTTTACCTTTTCACGCGCTTGTGGCGCGTGTATACACGTAGAGGGTCAAAATGATGTATTTGCAACGAAATAAAGAAGATTCGTGGGGTAGTAGGTCGAAGTTAAAGTTTAGGTGTCTTTTTAAAAATTTCGGACAAGATCAATGGTGTAATTATGTATTTACTCTATTATTTATGAGTTGTGGGACGGTAGACACAGTCTTTGAAGTATTTGATAGTGATTCATATTAGTTTGAGGTTTTGAGTAACCTTCAAAGTAATATAGTTGACTTAGGTTAACATATACATTTCAAGATCCGAGCATTAGATGGTATTATATATGTTAGTTCCAATAAATCGAGAATGTCAATTTTGGATTAGTAGCATGGTTGGTTCGAGTTTCAAGGCTATATTATGAGATTTGCGTGTTTAGACGAGAAATTAATTATTTTGGCCTAAAAAAATTCTTGGGGTGAAACTTGCTAATAATGATCTCCTTTGGTAAAATCTATGATTCTATTGATCGAGTCCGAAATAAATCTCGAGGATTCGTTTAAAATATTTTGAGACTTGGACAGATTGTTGGTGCCCAATTTTTGGTGCATCAGTCAATTACCCACCACGGTCGCGTGGCAAAGGGGACACGGTCACGTTGGGTGGGGGAGATGTTCATCATGATCGCGAGGTCTGGGTCGGGTTAAGCATCATGCTCGCGTGTCTCTTTTCCACAATTGCGATGATCAAACTATTTAAGGCTGACATTGACCCTAGCGATTGTGTGGTGGGTGCGGCGATCATGAGGCACTATTCATCAGAATAATATATGAATCCATTTTCACAATTTGACTTCATTTTCATCATTTTCAAGTTTGGGGAGTACAATTTTTAGATTTAAGAATTTTTTTTTATTAATTTTGATTTGGGTAAGCTTCTTAACTCATTTTTACCCATTATCCATTAATTATGTTGCAAAAATATCTTCAACACTTGAATTTTAAATTTGAAAATTTAAATTTTACCTGATAAAGTAAAAATGAGTATTTTGATGATTTCTATCACAATTTAAACTCTATTTTTGATGGAATTTCAAATTTGATACCCTTAAAGTATGGACAATATGATCCTTTATTAAAATTTTATTTTGCTCTTTCATTTTCAGGATCACATTTTGAAGTGATTTTGGATCCAAAATCAAAGTATGTTAATATAGGTATCAATAAACTCCTAATTATGTATAGAAATTATTTTCAACAGATTGGGAGCGTTCTAAATCCATTCAGAAGGGAAAAATTTTGTGTATAAGGATTCATGTTCGTGTTTTTGACTTTTGAGGTGAATTATGACTTAACTTTTTTCAGATCGAACTGGATAGATAACTATTCATATAAAGTATGCTATGAGTTGAGTATTTTATAATTATTTTCATATTTTTGGAATCATTATTTCCATCATGTTGCCCATATGGTTGCTTATGTGATCTTTATTATTGACTTAGAAGATAATTATCATTGATATGCCTGTGTAGGGGCTGATATCGGTCTTGTTTGAGCACTAATGGTTCTTTAGTATTGTGTAATGTCCGTGCAAGGGTTTGAATTGATATCATTGATTTCTTACACGTTTCTTTACTATTGTATTATCATAAGATGACTTATATCATGACTTATCGAGATTTGTGTGATTTGAGTTCTTTCATACCATTGCTGAGTTGATTATTGTATGTTGTTGACCTTGCCTTTATCATGCATACTTATTCATCAATCATTTTTATGGAACTAATATTACAATGGAACTTGAATTTTCTTTGCAAAAGAAAATATACTATTTTATAAAACATCTTACCCAAGGTAAGTGCCGACAAGTTCAATTGATGAGGTTGTGATTAGTATATGGGTAGCAAACCCTACGTGGATCCTCTTCCGAAAGTTGAGGCTCAAAGGGTGTATACGAGGTAAATATTTGAGCATTGCATACATACCATATTATTGTGTTGCACTACTTTCATATCTTTTATATGAATGATATTGTGAATTGGACTTCTTTATTTATGTGGTGTTGATATTTCTTATGCTATTATTAAGATTGTATTATTATATTGTTGGGAGTTGTACGAGACACATTATTCGTAGTGTATGTTACTTGTTTAGTTTTCTACTTAGCTTGATCGACCAATGATGTCTACTGAGTACAAGTGGATCGTACTCACTCCTACTTTTGCACCCTTTTGGTGCATATCCTAGTTCGAGTTCTATAGACGAACCGTAATTTTTTGTGCAACTTTGAGATCTCGAAGTTAGGGAGAGCTCCCTGTCCAGAGTATGTACTCGGCTTCATCTAGTTTCTTATGTCTTTACTTTATTTAAGATACAGATGTTATGTATCTGTACATATGTTGGTTTTTAGAGCGCTCTTTACTCACGACGCTAGATCTTTGGGGTTTTGAAGTTGTGTTATTCAGATTTTCATTTTGTTATCGCATTAGTTCAACTTCATGTTAAAGTCTTGTGTTTTGTTTTATTGTATATCTCCTTTTTTTTCTTGTTCTCTTTCAGAGAGGGACTTACCTACTAAGGAGGAATTAAGCTAAGTGTCATCATGACTTCGAAATCTGGACCGTAACAATTATATTCCTATTAAGAATATTGTTATATAAATATTTTTTGTGTGTTTTTATTTCTTAGTTATACACATTTATAAGTTTCCTTATTGATATATCCAAATTGCAAAATACTTATTTTTTAGCAAAACACAAATATATTTTTTCTTATTTGATGTAAAGATTCAATATAAATGAATGTTAATAGAAAATTCTTAATTGAAAATTAATCAGTAAAAAGCTAAAAACAAAAAAATTAGAAGGATACTATTTCCTTTATTCTTAAATAAGTGGTGTTTTAGCTAGATAATCAAGAAGATAGTAATGATGTTCTTCCAATTTTATAATTCTTTAAATAAAATTTTTTTTACAAAATTAATTAGGAGTGTGATTTAACTAATATATATCCCTTATTACTTATTAGTACTAATTATTTAATCTTCATTTATTTACGTGTCTCTTAATTTTAGAACAATTAATTATAAGGGTAAAGTTCAAAAAATATATAATGCCCTCTTGATCATTTAAACTGCCAACCACTTTGAGACAAGTATCTTTAATAAACATGTCACCTTCAATTCAACTTCGAAATAATTAATTTATCAAATTTTAACTTTATTGAGAAAATATCAAGTTTTCAAGTTAAAAAATCAAGATTTGAAGGCGAAATCATGAAATAATCGTTGGGGTTTGTACAAAGATAGCATAGAAATCATACTTATAGGTTAAGGAACTTGAATTTGATGTTTGATTGAAAATGGAGTAAGTTTTAATCTTAAATATTAAATTCTTAAACTCGAATTAGCCCAAAATATGAGGAAAATGTGTGTGTGGTGGTGGTGGTGGTGGGGGGGGGACAGACATAAATCTTAGGTTTGAGAGCTCAACCCTCTCTCCAAGCGCAGAAAATACACTAGAAATCACCCAAAATAGAGCTTTAGAGGTCCAATAGTGGTGAAAGAAATGAGAAAGCGAGGAAGAAAATTTCGACTTAAAGTTGTTATACCCGGTCAGCGCTATCACGCTAGGCAGGGGTAGCGCCATTAGCGTTAGGCCCGCGCCAACAATGTTGGACCGGCGCTAACAGTGCTGCAACAAAGATTCATCTTCAATACTATCCCCAATAGCACTATCAGGCTTACACCAACACCAACAAAGTCTGTAATCCCAAAGACATAATTTTAACACTCGAAACTCATCTAAAGCCCTATGGAGATGAACCAATAGTCCACATTGATCATAAAATGTATTTCAAACCGAATGGAATCATCAAATTTACCAACAAAGTTTGTTTTCAAAATATTGATCAAAGTCAATCATAGGCCATAACTTACCAACATCCCGTCAAAATGCTCAAAATTACACCGGAAGCCTCAAGACTCAAACCAATTATGTTACTAACGTAAAATCGACATTTCAAAATTGATGCAACTAACAAAATTCTCAAACAATGCATGGATCTCGAAATGCTGACTCAAAAGTCTTCCAAAATAAAAAATTCACTTAAAACTCAACCAAACGCCTCGAAAACAGTGCCACCCACTCCCACAACTCACAAGTACCATAAAACCTATTGAGAGGGATAAAATAATCAAAACACAAATAATTCTGGAAATCACCATGAGGGTTATTATAGTTTATCAAATAAGCACTTAACTATAAATATTTGAATGTTCATAAAATGTATGTATAAACCAAAAAATGCTTATAAGTCTAACTGGCTTAATAAACTTAAGACAAACATCATCATATGACGCTGCACACAATTTGACCTGGCAACAAGAAGAACCAATTTTATTTTGTGAAAACTCACATACATATACTATTCCCTATGTTCACTTTTACTAGCTTCTTTTTCTCTTTTGTAGAAGCATAATACAAACAATGGTTATAACCATTTGTGAATTACAATATATGAAAGATATCTAAATATTTTGGACATATACCATAAGTATTTCGTTCATGTGCATTGTGACAGTCTAGTGGCGTTATCTATTGCACGAAATTGGTGTCTCGTGAAATGGATTATTACTATGTCTGAAAGGAGTTGTTAGTCGATTGTATATCACCGAGTTAAGACATTGAAAAGATTGCAATATGAACATCTACTTGCAAGCCTAGACTATAAAAGGAGTTGATATTGTGAATATTGATTCATTGAGTAATAAGAAGGAAGAAGAATTTCCCCCCAGAAAATGTATCTCTTGTTCTTCGTCTCTGCATCTCTATTTTAAATAGAACTTACATACTTAGTACGTGTTTCACATTGAAATAAATTATTATTCACTTTATTTTAAAAAATTAAAATTAGAGTTGATTTGTGTTTGACCATACTTTTTGCAAAAGATACTTAAAATTGAATGTATATCTTTTAAATATGATTTATATTCTCCAATTTTTAAGAAATTGTAAAATCACTCAAATTGGTTGATTTACTAAAACATACAATCAAATCTGCTCTAAAAGAGTAATATTTACATAATTTTATAGATTAGATCACATACAAGCTATTGTACACTGTTACAAATATTTTTTTACTTTATTTTGAATTTTTGAAGTTGGAGTTGAAGACAGAGTTGCGCTTGATTATTATTTTTGAGAATAATACTTAATTGTTTGACTGTAATATTTTTCTTTAAAAACATAAAATATGATTAAAACATGCAATATAACTTAAATGAAGGCATTTAAAAATATTTTCAAATGCCAACCTGTAACTATATACTTATTTTTAAACAAAGCATAAGAAAATTCCAAACAAAAAAAATCTCATCAAAAAATGAATCCTTAATTTCTATTTATTAGGAAATAACAAGGAGAAGGTAAAAGAAGTTGCAGATCAAAAGATTGAAATATTCAAAAATAGAACTTCATTAATAACGTAAATCTTGATTATATTTGATCCATCAAGTTTATTTTCTAATTTGCTATTGCTAAACAATCAGCATAATAGTACACGCCTCTCTAACTAAGAGCAATGTTTTGTTGAACATTCATTCCAGCAGCTTCTCATTAGCTCCTTATCTAATAACAAAAAAATGTTAAATTTAGTCATAAATTTGACTTATCATGACAAACATAGATAGGAATAACAAATTAATTTATTTTCATATGAAAGATAAGAAAGGAAGTATATATACCTTGTTTATATTTGGAGCAACGTTTCACTGAACAAGCAAGCTTACAATTGATTAATGCTCTAGAGGAAGGAGGACGAGGATGGCAAATCTTATCAAGACAACGTGATGTACAACCAGGATCGAAGAGACATCCGGCAGCACATTTTTCTGCACATTCTACACTAGTTTCGGCATTACTATTTGCTACAAAAATCATAATAAGGAAAAATGACAATGTTAAAACCTTTGTGAAATTCATAATTTGTAATATATGTGTTCTTTTTAATATATTTGTATGTGGGTGATTGATAGACTTTAAAGTTACCCTATTTATAACCAAATATTTTGACTGAATGCAAGACAAATTGGAATGCAATCTGATAATGAAATTAGATTATACCAAGTAAATAAATGTATTTCATTTTGGCAATAAACTTTTTTGGCAATACTTTGACCATAAATATTAGACTAGTTTTGGTAATGCTTCCATAATAAATAATTAAATAGTTTTGGTAGGGATTAATGACCATACAATTTTAATCATTATTTTTTCTTTTGCCAAAATAGCTTGGTGGATCCTTATACTTGTTTGAATTTGTAAATTGAACGTCTATACTTAGACTTTTGTTATCTAAACCCCTGAACTCATTAAAACACAATATTTCAAACCCCTCTGTCCGTTGACCAAGCTTATGTGACACAAAATTGGATGAGTTGGATAAAATGTGTGACTACACGCGCATGGGGCGAGTGAGGGTCATTTTTTGGTCTTTTTACATTAAACAATTAAATTTTTTTTAAAAAGACCCCCCCCCCCCTTCCCAAGCACCATTGTAGCCCCCCTCCCCCCATACACATAGCACCATTGCAGGGGATCTCCCATTGCAGCCCCAAGTTGTTCCCATTGAATAAGAACAAATACACACACTCACAGACTAAACATGACACACACAACCACGCCATACACACACATAAGCTGATATACAAGCACAACAATCCACTCACACACTGGATTCACAAATTCACACATACAAATTGAGCGAAAAAGGAGAAAAATTGGAGAAGACGTAAAAAAAATGGAGGGAGAGTAGAGGAAGACACAAAAAATCACGCCGTCTGCTCCATCCCACCAAAAATCCAACCCAAAACTCCATTAACAACCTTAAACTGTTAAACTCGACCCCAGTTGTATATTCCGGCTACAAATCCACCGGAAATAGCCACAGTTCCAGTCCAACGATCCTAAATTGACCTTCTCCGGCGACACTCATCGAAAAACTCTGAAACCGAAAACCACAGTCCGTCAAACTCGGCGAAATAACGCGACACAGTCAGGTTTCACTAATTTTGAGATTTGACGGGATTGATCACAATAGACACTCACAATATATACACACACACATCTCTCGCATACACTGGAGAGAGGAGCTCCTCTCAATTATCATATACACAGCCATTTACCCATACCCCCACAGACAAAGAACCAGGGAGTAGTGAAATTTTTATTTATTTTAAATTTAAAATCTTCATTTTCAATTCGCTTTTTAATTTGTTTTAATTTACTTTCTCAATTTAAATTTATTTAGTATTTAATTTCTTATGCACCATTTTAAAAATGACGTAAAATTTAATGCAACATTTAAAAATGATGTGGAAGCTGACGTGACAGCAATTGTGTTACACACACCAAAATAAAATTTAAAATGTTAAGTTTTATTAAGTTCAGGGGTTCAGATGACAAGTACGAGGGTCCATCGAGCTATTTTACCCTTTTTCTTTAGTAGATAACTTTTTGAAAAGTTTGATAACTACAAGCAGTCATTTATACTGTAATATTTCTTATTTGATTACATTTAAATTGTAAATACTATAATTCTTAATATGTCACCCGACTTTGAAAAAATTACATAACCAAGCAACCTTAAGACATTCAACAACAAACCTAGTGTATTCTTACACAGTGGGGTCTGGGGAGGATAAAATGTACGCAGTCCATACCCTTTAGCAATATTTTACCTTTTTTAGGAAAAAACGCCTGACTTGAACACCTTTTTTTACCTTACCCTTATTTTCACGCTACTTTACCAATTTCAGTTTCTTCCAACCTTCAATTTTTTTTTCAATACCGTTTTTATCTCTCAAGATCTTGATAAACATTGCATCCATCAATTAAGGTAAGTTTATTTTACAGTTAATGCATATTATATTTTCCATATAAAAGTCTTTTATGTATTTTACTGTCGAAATTTTCTTTCAAATTTTTTATTCTTCTTCTGCGATTTGGTCTATTAGTTTTTTCTATGTGTTTTGAAATTTTTAAAGTTTTGATATAATGGCACAACATGCAAATCATAGTAGTTCGGTTAGAGGTATTCAATCAATGAATTTAGTTTACGATGAACTACCATCGTTTAGTCTTGGGTTAACACAAGATGAAGATTTTAACTTGTGTTCTACTAAAATTCAACCTAAGGGAGGTGTTAACAGTAAAGAAGTGAGATTGAAGCACCATAAAAATTCAAAAAGTATTGTGAAAAAAAATAAAATGAAAAGATTTGAGAAAATCTTCATCCCAAAACCCACAAAAATTCAAAAATCGATTAAAAAGAGAAAGTGAGATGAAAAAGGTGAATCTAGTAAAATTGCAAGTATCGTTTCATCTGATTATGAATCCGAAGAAGAGAAAATGAAGGAGGTATGATGATGCTATTTGTAAAATTTTATAGTTTCTGGACAACATGTTCATATATGTATTATGTACATATATAATTTATTAGGTGTGTATTTATTTTTCAGTTTTGTTAAGATATGAAATTGTAGTCCCTAATTGTATTTATTTTATATCTGTTATATGTAAGATATGTATTTTGTACAAAGGTTTGTTACTGATAAGAATTGTATATGTTATGTATTTTGCATATTTTTGATATATATTTGTATTTAAGATATGTGTAAGATATTTGTATTTATCACCGATAAGATTTGTATTTGATGTTCAGTTGTATTATATTCTGGTTACTTAAATTTGGACCATTCATGTATTCATAAAATACATATGTATATGTTGTAATATAAGTATATTATGTATTCTGTAAATACATAAGTGACACTATTTTGAAATGTAAAGTATATACATACTACAGTTTAGATATGTTTTTATTTTATTTACTGCTAAGATTTGCATTTGATGTTAAGTTGTATTTGTTATTCATTAGATTTTGACTATAATATGTACTTCTTTATTCTTGATAAACATGATTTTTTTACCAGTTATGTATAAATAAAATACATATGTATTTGATTTGGTTGAAATATATGAAATGTATTTGTTACCGGTTAGATATATATTTTTTTGTTATTGTTAATATTTGTATTTTTTGCTTAGTTGTATTTGTTATTCATTAGATGATGACAATGTTTGTATTTTGATGTTTGATAACTTAGATATGGACCAGTGATGTATTCACAAAATATATATGATAGTTTTATGTATATATAGTTTTATTATTTGGTACGTAGAAAATACATATGTGGCACTTTTTAGATATATAATTGTATTTTTTAATGTATTTGAAAATACATATATGATTCATTGTCCTCTGCAGGTCATGATGCTGTTGTGCTTACAGAAAATGAAAAGTTAGCAGATGTTATACCTTTATGTCTCATGGCCTGTAATTTCTATGAAAAGACTGTATTGATATTAGCAATCATCCATATTACAAAGATAAAGATAAGTTGAATCTATCTGATGTTTGTTTTACAGATGATTTGCCTCAACAATCAAGTGGCAGTTTGTAAGTACTGAATATACATATGACATGTATAACGGTATATATTCATTTTTAACATATTTTTATTGCTAAATGTATTTGCAGAGACTATGGATTGTATATGGTCACATATGTTGAGATCCTTACTTATGATGAAGGTGTTCCTTATGTTGTCTTTGATTCAGACCATATTCACACAAGCTATGCTTCACTTTTGTGGAATTATGGTTCGAGAAAAGAAAAAGATGAGGAACAAAGTGATGATGAAGTACCAATGAGGTCTCCTAGAGAAATTGGGATAACAGAAGATATTGAAGTTCTTGAAATTTGATGTTTACCTTTTAATATTTTATTTTTGACAACAGTTAACTTTAGATGGACAAATACGTATTTTAATAGTTCTTAAGTTTCGCGTATTACTTTCATGTTGAAAGTTTTGTAGAACTTGACAATTATATTTTGATTATTGATGTTGAATCAGCTTAAATTGAATATTTCGTTGTTAGTTTTATGTTTCTGTAAGACACATGCAGTTATGCATATGTATTTTTCCAGTTATGCATATGTATTTATAAGGATGCATGTGTATTTTATATTTCTGCATATATATTTTTATTTTTCTGCATATGTATTTATATGCATATGTATTTTCAGTGAAGCTTAGTTTTTTTAAAGATGTGCATATGTATTTTATAGTTCTTTATATGTATTTTTTTAGATTTTTAATGTTTGCATATGTAGTTTACGTAGAACTATCCATATATAAAATTATGTATTTTTAGATTTATATATGTATATTCCAAGTTATTATATTTTTTTATTGGTTCTGTTGGTACATTTATTGATTACAAATATAATGACGTTGAATAAATTTAAAATAATATTTCTAATTTTCATTTTATGTTGAATATCACATTTGTTGTACATATATAGATGTACAAATTTTGATTTGAATCAACTTACATTGAATGTTTTGTAGTTAGTTTTATGTTTTTTGATTAGTTTTATATTTTTGTTAGACATATGTAGTTATGCATATGCATTTTTTCAGTTATGCATATGTATTTTCTAGTTCTGCGTATGAATTTATATGACTGAATATGTATTCATAGATATGCATATGTATTTTCAGTTATCCTTGGATTCTTACATATGTCTATATGTATTGTTTAGGTCTCCATATGTTAATTTTCAGATATTAATGTTTGCATATGTAGTTTACATAGTACTATACATAATAAAACTAAAAATACATATATATTTGTATCAATATATTTAATTAGGATAAGTTACATTCATTTATTCATAATGAACTAAAATAACTTGCAAGTTTAGTAAATAAATGCAACAATTTTAAGAGTAAACAAATTCAAATACATGAAACATATGACTTCAAATACATCTTCGATAATGCATCATGTGACTTTCTATAATTTTTTTCACGATTTTTCATAGATGCCACATACATGCATAATTCGGTACATCTTTGTAAACATCACCAACAACTTTTATCGTCACACCCCTTTTTTACGTACTCCAAAAGATTTATATTTTAAGTTCAAAAGGGTTTTATTATTTAAGTGACAAGAAATGAAAATTTATTTCGGAAAAGGATTATTTACATTTTTTATTCAGAGTCGCCACTTGGCATAATCCGGTGTGCCAAGTCACCTTTGGAAAATTCTTTTCGAAACCATTTGACTCTTAAACTGGTTTGCGAACAGAGATTCCGGCTAAGGAATTCTGTTGACCGAGGGAAAGGTGTTAGGCACCCCTCGATCCCGTGGTTCAACCACGATCGCTTGGGTAAAGTGTATCAACTATTTTGGCATTACGAAATGTATAAACCACACAAAAGCACGCAAAATAATCAGACAATAACAAAACAAAACAACAATGTAAAGTCCAGTCCAATTATTACAACCCGAAATAAAAATACTGAAATAACTTACACTAGTCCTAAACCATGCTTTACCCGATGTCTCGGGCCTTGATCACGAGCATCCTTAGCGTACAAAATTCTTCGGGGCATTCCCCGGTGAGTAAATACAAATTACCTCGGGGCATTCCCCGGTTAAATAAATACACATTTCAAATACGATAAACAAAACATTCAACAAATATTCCAATCATTCCAACACTACACCAATCCTAAACTTGCCTACCCGAACTTACTGTTTGCCTACCCGCTCGATGACATATCGCATTCAACATTAACAATGTATCAAAAATATCATAATATTAACTTTTATCAATTATCGATTCCCGTCCCCAAATTCATTTCAACCAACATGATTAAATAAGTCTCAATCAAATCAACCACGGTAATCACAATTTCTCCAACATAATATCGAAACCTATCACCACGTCACAATCATCAGACAAACACAAACAACGAAGATTCAAACCAAACACACAACAAATAAATCTTCCACACCCACAACATCAAAAAAAGTCGAGATAAAATAAAGATCGGTAGAAGAAATGGACCTCAGTGATGATTTTATTCCAAATATCAGTTGATCAAGAACAAGAAGATGAGTCCGCGTGCCAAAGAACCTCGAATCGTACCCAAACTCGACCAACGACCTCAATCCCGAACTAAACTCGCAAATCTCGATCAACAAATCAAACAAACAAACGAAAAACTCGAATGAAGGTGTGAACTGATGCTAATGGTCATTGATTTTGATGACACCGTAGCTCCGGCCGAACACGTAATCAATAAAATAGATCTCTCCGGCTAGATTTTGCCAGAGAAATCAGAGACAAAGACGTTTTAGGGGAATTTCGGGACTATGATGAATCGATTTTATGATTTAGAGCTTATTCCGGTGAGAAATTCATCGGAAAAACTCCAAACCAGCCAGATTTTTTACTGATTCCATCACCCTTTCTGAATTTCCGATCTCCGTCGGCCCTCTCACTATTCTCTCCCCCCAACCGTAACCGAATCATAACTGGGTTGTCGTTGTCAACTCACCGGAGCTCCGAATCAGTGTAGCCTCGTCGGAACAGTGACCAAACTCCGTAAACCCCGTACCAGAACAACCTAAAACTCAACCTCGAGTATCTCTTCCTCGCAGATCTCTCTATCTCTATTCGTTACTGATTCTCTCTTCCTCTCTCGCCTCACTTTCTTCTCTCACTGTTCACGTCTCCATTGATGGTGAAGGGTGGTTTAGGTCAATCGGTGGGCGCCCGATGATGTGTGTGTGTGTATATGGTTAGGATTGTGAATATGGTGATGGAGAGTGAGTGTGTGAGGTTTGTGCGTGTTCTTGGTGTAACGTGTGTAATGTGTGGATGAAGAAGATGGTCCTGAGTGCTGTATGTTATTGTTTTTTGGTTACTGATAATGCCCTCCTTTTTTGTTTGAGTATGTGTGTAATTATGTATATATATTAAAATGGTGGGGTCCACGGGTAGGGGGTAGGGTAGGTGGGGTAGAGTGATGTGTTTTATTTTGATTGGGTAGGTTGTTAGGAGTTGTTGTCAATTTTTGGTTGGTTGGGTTGTTAGAATATTAGGATAAGACAAAATTAGTTAGGGGGTGTTATTTTTATCATTTTGTGGAGGGATTATCACACGGGTGAGGGTACACGGTGGTATAAGGTAAACAATAAGTAAAAACGATATCGGGGAGGGACGAAATTAGGTGTCTACATCAGGCCCCCTTTGAATGTAAACACGAAGTGTTTTCAGGCAAAGAAGTAGACAACGAGACCAATTTTGACCCGACCATTATTCAAAGAAAGAAATAGAAGGAAGAAGGACAACCGGGTCTTGACTTAAGACATCCTTCCTACCCAAGTTATGAGAGAATCAAGTCATGGGTATTTCAAAAGATTGGAAGAGAAGTGGACTATACCGAGTTGGAAAGTCGAGTGAGGTTCCGTCGAGGTTTCGGTCCGCGGCTCTGTCATTACATCAAAATGAAAATTACAAGTTAAAACATAAATGAGAATACAAAAATCCTATCTATACAGCTTCTGTTGGCTCTTGACTCGACTTTTATCACCCTATTCTTCAGGTGGGCTCCTGACTTGCAATTTTTTCCAACTTGTTGCTTGACTTTCAATTGCTTCGCTTTGTTGCTTGACTTTTCGTTTCTTCACCCTATTCTCCAGGCGAGCTTCTGACTTGTTATTTCATCACCCTGTTCTTTAGGCGGGCTCCTGACTTGCTATTTCATCACCCTGTTCTTCAGGCGGGCTCCTGAAACCCAAAATTAAAACTAGCACGAAAATTATCCCAAACAAAGATTATAGTAAAGTAGTATTTCATTTTTTGAAAGCGTTGTCCCATTTTCCAGGAGGGTCCTGACATAAGGTAAAATCCCATTTTTCAGGAGGGTCCTGAACAGAAAGTAAAATCCCATTTTCAGGAGGGTCCTGAACATAAAGTAAAATCCCATTTTTCAAGAGGGCCCTGAACATAAAGTAAAATCCCATTTTTCAGGAGGGCCCTATACATAAAGTAAAATCCCATTTTTCGGGAGGGTCCTGAACATAAAGTAAGATCCCATTTTCCGGGAGGGTCCTGAACATAAAGTAAAATCCCATTTTCCAGGAGGGTCCTGAACATAAAGTAAAATTCCATTTTTCAGGAGGGTCCTGAACATAAAGTAAAATCCCTTTTTCAGGAAGGTCCTGAACATAAAGTAAAATCCTATTTTTCAGGAGGGTCCTGAACATAAAGTAAAATCCCATTTTTCAGGAGGGTCCTGAACAGAAAGTAAAGTCCCATTTTTCAGGAGGGTCCTGAATATAAAGTAAAATCCCATTTTTCAGGGGGGTTCTGAACAGAAAGTAAAATCCCATTTTCAGGAGGGTCCTGAACATAAAGTAAATTCCCATTTTTCAGGAGGGTCCTGAACATAAAGTAAAATCCCATTTTTCAGGAGGGTCCTGAACATAAAGCAAAATACCATTTTTTCAGGAGGGTCCTGAACAGAAAGTAAAATCCTATTTTTCAGGAGGGTCCTGAACATAAGATAAAATCCCATTTTTCAGGAGGGTCCTGAACATAAAGTAAAATCTCATGGATGTGCATTTCCAATGGTAGCTGAATCAAGTGAAACGAATTTGCCCCTGTTTCAACAAAGAAAATTTGTCAGTTAAAAACTTAGTGGTGGCTTGCAGATCTTGGCTTTTCAGGTATCTGCCCAGCACTCGTTCCTTTCATCTTTGTTCCAAATCGCTAACACTTGTCCTGTATTGCCGCATCATTAACCTAGACCCAGATTGAGGGAAATGAGTTCTGACTCAAACAACGGGTTTCCATTTTACCATGCATCTGAGGTGCACTCTTTTCTCAAATTTGCATGTTTCTACGAATCCAATAGCCTATCGGTTGATAGACTTCCTTTGCTTCGTATTGAATTACGATCGTATTTCTTCCTGTGCTGTTCCTTAGCTTTTCCTCACATAATTGGAAAGACTGGTAATAAATTTTGAAATCCTTTCTCGCTTGTTTTGACACAGACTTGACTTAAAATGTAAAGAAATGATGGTGACTTTTATTTTGATAAATGACCTAAAAAGACAAAAAGCATGAATATGTAAATGAAAGAAAAGGGCAATGTCCCATATTCAAAAAGAAAACTTATCTGAATACGACAACCAACTCCAATAAATATGACATGCATTTTCGATTGAGCTGCCTGATCTTCCTATACAGACTCCCCATTTGTTGTTGAGTTCGTACCTTTTGCCGCTGAGCCGCTTTTTCAAATCCATTGGACTCATACATCACATTCGATTGACGGCATCTTAAAAGACTTTCGCAAACCAATCTCTTTCTTCTCACTTTTCACTTTTCTCTTAAACTCTCCATCGCCTTACGGTGCTCGTGAGGGTTTTCACCAATAAGACTCTCTCATTTTTATTTCTCTCCACTCACCATCGCCTTATGGTGCCTTTAAAGGTTTTCACCAATAAGACTCTCTCATTTTTATTTCTCTCAACTCACCATCGCCTTATGGTGCCTGCAAAGGTTTTCACCAATAAGACTCTCTCATTTTTGTATTTCTTTCTTGATTTCTTATGCTGAGGGAGACAAGCGACACTTCACAATGTATCATCATGTCCATTGCATGCTTATACTTAACATTATCAAAAATTGATTTGAAGGACTTTCTTTGGTTATAACTTGGCTTTTGGTTAAGGTTAGAAAAGATGGGAAGAGGCTCAAACGATACTTGAAGTGGGGGTGGGACTTACAACTTTCGGAATCGACTCAAACAACACATTAACTCATGCCCCAGTTTTGTTGACTGGGTGAATCTTAGATCTTTATTTGGTTGGACCGAGCCCAAAATAGGGCAGCCTACGTATCTCACTCCCGAGAGAGGAGAATCAGGTCGCACGTAGTTCCATCAGCTTGTTCTTTGTTTTGATTTGATTTTGATTTTTGATTTTTTTTTCGACATTTATCTTTGACTCTATTTTGATTCCAAAAGAGGGATATGAAAGAAAAAGTAAAACGAAGCTCAAACGGGTAAACAAGGGATGACACAATGTTTGGATAGAAGAATAAAATGTCTTCATCATATCAATCTTCAAAATGCAAGTACTAAACATGCAATAAACTCAACAAAGGATCAAATATCATACATAGTATATTTTGACCGCATCTGCATTGATAGCCATTTCTGCCATTTTACCTTCAATATCTGTCAAATATAAGGCTCCATTGGGCAACACTTTCTTCACAACAAAGGGACCTTGCCAGTTAGGGGAGAACTTGCCTTTCGCTTCAAACTGGTGAGGAAGGATCGGTCTCAATACCAACTGACCAACTTCAAAATTCCTAGGACGGACCTTTTTGTTATACGCTCGAGCCATCCTCCTCTGATACAACTGGCCATGACACACAGACGTTAGCGTTTTTTCCTCAATCAAACTCAAATGTTCCAGTTGGGTTTTTACCCATTCGTCATCATCAATCTCTGCTTCTACAATGACTCGAAGAGAGGGAATTTCAAATTCTGCAGGGATGACTGCTTCTGTCCCATAAACCAATAAATATGGAGTTGCCCCTGTTGAAGTGCGAACAATGGTGCGATAACCTAGCAATGCAAACGGCAACTTTTCATGCCACTGTCTGGACCCTTGTACCATTTTTCACAGTATCTTTTTTATATTCTTATTGGCGCCTTCTACAGTACCATTGGCCTTTGGGCGATATGGAATAGAATTTCGATGTGCGATCTTAAACTGTTGACACACTTCTTGCATCAAATGACTATTGAGATTGGCAGCGTTGTCTGTAATGATCATCTTAGCAATTCCAAATCTACAAATGATATTGGCATGAACAAAATCTACCACAACCTTCTTTGTCACTGATTTGAAAGTTACTGCTTCTACCCACTTTGTGAAGTAGTCAATGGCTACCAAAATGAACCTATGTCCATTTGATGCCTTCGGCTCAATTGGTCCAATCACATCCATTCCCCAAGCCACGAACGGCCATGGAGAGGCCATTGCATGCAACTCAACAGGAGGGGAACGTATCAGATCACCGTGTACCTGACATTGATGACACTTTCGAACAAAGTGAATAGAGTCCCTTTCCATAGTAAGCCAGTAATAACCTGCTCGAAGAATCTTCTTTGACAAGACATGACCGTTCATATGCGACCCGTATACTCTAGAGTGTATTTCAACCATGATTGCCAAGGCTTCTTTTACATCTACACACCTTAAAAGTCCCAGATCTATGGTCCTCTTATACAAGATTCCCCTATTCAAAAAAAATCCACTAGCCAAACGCCTAATAGTTCTCTTTTGATCGTTGGTGGCATATGCTGGGTATTCTCCTGACTGAATGTACTGCTTGATATCTAAGAACTAGGGTTCTCCATCGAGCTCTTTTTCAACCGCATTACAGTAAGCATGCTGATCACGACTCTGTATATGCACTGGATCGATGTAGGCTTTGTCAGGATGTTGGAGCATTGAAGACAAAGTGGCTAAAGCATCAGCGATTTCATTACGAATCCTTGGAATATGCCTAAATTTTACTAACACAAACCGTTGACATATCTTCTGCAAGCATTGTCGATACGGGATGAGCTTTAAATCTTGCGTCTCCCAATCGCCTTGAATTTGATGTACGAGCAAATCCGAATCCCCCAACACCAATAATTCTTGGACTCCCATATCAACAGCTAACCTCAAACTAAGAATGCAGGCTTCATACTCTGCCATATTGTTAGTACATTAGAATCGAAGTTGTGCTATTATCGGAAAATATTATCCCGATTCAGAGATAAGAACCGCACCTATTCCAACTCCTTTCATATTGATAGCTCCATCGAAAAATAACCTCCAACCTGAATCAGCATCTATGACAACTTTATTGACACACGATACTTCTTCGTCAGGAAAATATGTCTTTAATGGCTCGTACTCTTCATCGATGGGATTCTCCGCAAGATGATCTGCCAAGGCTTGGGCTTTGTTGGTGGTTCGAGTCACATATACAATGTTGAACTCGGTAAGCAATAATTTCCACTTTGCCAATCGACCCGTTGGCATAGGCTTCTGAAATATATACTTCAAAGGATCCATGTGGGAGATGAGATAAGTAGTATAGGATGAGAGATAATGCTTCGACTTCTGTGCTAACAAGTTAGGGCACAACATGTCCTTTCAAGAAGAGTATATCTGGCCTCATAAGTGGTGAACTTCTTGCTAAGATAATAAATAGCCTACTCTTTTTTGCCTGTGACATCATGTTGACCCAGGACACAACCGAAAGAATTGTCCATGACTGATAAATATAAGATCAAAGGCCTACCAGGCTCCGGGGGTACCAGCACGGGCGGATTTGACAAATATCTTTTGGTTCGATCGAACGCTTCCTAACATTTTTCAGTCCATTTTACCGCAACACTCTTTTTCAGCAACTTGAATATGGGCTCACAAGTGGTTATGAGTTGAGCAATAAACCTGCTAATGTAGTTCAGTCTCCCAAGCAAACTCATCACCTCCGTTCTATTCTTGGGCGGGGGCAAATCCTGAATGAATTTTATTTTTGAGGGATCCAATTCAATTCCCCGACGGCTGAGTACAAAGCCCAACAACTTTCCATATGGAACTCCAAATACACATTTTGCTGGGTTGAGTTTGAGATTATACCTACTAAGCCTTTCAAAGAACTTTCTTAAATCTTTAACATGGTCGGCCTGACTTTTTGACTTAATAATCACATCATCCACGTAGACCTCAATCTCCTTATACATCATATCATGAAACGTAGTGGTCATGGCTCTCATGTACGTTGATCCAGCATTCTTCAAATCGAACGGCATCACTCGATAACAATAAGTTCCCCATGGTGTCATAAAAGATGTCTTCTCCGCGTCTTTATCATCCATAATGATCTGGTGATATCCGGCATAGCAATCCACAAAAGAGGCAACCTCGTGTTTAGCACAGTTGTCTAACAAAATGTGGATGTTGGGCAGTGGAAAATCATCTTTCGGACTTGCTCTGTTCAAATCACGGTAATTAACACACACTTGAATTTTGCCATCTTTCTTTGGTATGGGAACAACATTGGATAACCACATGGGATAATGAGCCACTCGAATTACTTTTGCTTCAAGTTGTTTCATGATTTCCTCTTTAATTTTAATACTTACATTCGTTTTAAACTTCCTCAACTTCTGTTTGACAGGAGGGAACGCGGGATCAGTTGGCAATTTGTGAGCCACTAATTCAGTGCTTAAACCAGGCATATCATCATAAGACCATGCAAAAACATCCTTATAATCAATTAATGCTTGAATCATTCTATCTTTTAGCTGTGGCAAAGCATGTACACTGATTTTAGTTTCCCAAACATCCTCTTGATCCCCTAGATTTATTGGCTCAATCTCATTCAAATTAAGATTCGGTTTGTCTTCAAACTGTTCCAACTCTTTGCTTATTTCTTCTAGTGTTTTTTCTTCATCATATTCCCCATCCTGGTTCATTACATCTTGATTAGCTTGGATTTTAAGATCAGGCTGAAAATTCCGCATGCATGTCATGTCATTAATATCAGCATAAAGAGAACTGTGTAAGAAAAGAAAAATAAAATATATTAGACACGAAACCAAAGGGACATTGCATTTCATTAAATAAAAGATAGAAGGGTTTAAACATAGATGCCAATATAACACAAACTAACTAAAATCCAAATTACAACCCTGAAATAACTCGGATAAACAGAAAGAAAAATAAAATAAACTACCAAAACTCCCTCCTGACGGGGAGGGAAGTGACTTCCCAATTATTGAGCCGGACAGCTGGACCTATGAATTGCACGTCTGCCATACTGGTACCTTCTCCTGCTTCGACCACATCAACTTCAATAAAAAGATTCTGGAAGTCATCAACCAATTCGCCTTCAAATTCCACATGCTTCGTGACACCGCTCTTATCAAATGATTCACTGAGTAGTGGCATTGGGCGAGGGAGTGACCATGTTTCCTTTTTCCTTCCCTTGACTTTCTTCAGATCTTCAGTTGTAGGCTCAAATCCCCGACCAAACATGCCCACGTTCTCACTCGAACATATGGGATGAACTATACTATGCAGAGACGCTCCCAAACCCTTTCCTGGCTCAAATCCGTATTTCCAAAGTTCACTCACCATCATGATAGAAGCAGAAGACAATTGCGGTCCCAGTATAGCCTGCCATTCAAGGATACGATTCACTGGCACTGTATCAAAAATTTATTAGACGAATGTCTCCTCTACGTTATTTGCTTCAATAAGAGACAAGGGAGAATCTTCATAGGCTGACAAATCTCCTTCACCATGAATAACTACTTCTTGCCTGTCATGCTCAAACTTAATCATTTGGTGCAGTGTAGATGCAACCGTCTTGGCCTTATGAATCCACGGCCTTCCCAACAACAGATCTTAAGAGGAGTCTACATTTAATACTTGAAATTCTACTGTGAACTCAACAGGACCTATGGTCAACATTAGTTCTATTTCGCCAATGGAATTTAATTTTGCACCATTGAAAGCCCTAACACATACATTGTTGGGCCTGATCCTGTCAGCACCAATATTCAACTTTTGCAAAGTAGAAATAGGGCAAATATTTTCACCTGAACCTCCATCAATCATAACATGAGTGACGTAGAAATCTTCACACTTCACTGTATTGTAAAGGCCCCGATTATGCCCTGTACCTTCAACAGGCAATTCATTATCAGAAAAGCTGATCCGATTGACCTCAAAGATTTTTCAAACCATTTTCTCAAGTTGGTTGATTGTAATCTCCCTTGGAACATACGCTTCATTTAATACCTTCAGTAAAACATCACGATGCTCCTTGGAGTGCAACAACAAAGATAAAAGGGAAATTTGAGCAGGGGTTTTCTTCAACTGGTCTAGTATTGAATACTCTGGTAATTTCATCTTTTTAAAAAATTCTTCGACTTCTTCTTCGGTGATAGGCTTTTTGATAGATGACGGTCCACTCATCGTTGGTTGGGACTTTCTTAAGCTTTCAGGAACAAAGCATCTTTCTGACCTAGTCAAACCCCTTACCTCATCTACATCTTCCACAACTTCCTTCCCGTGATAGGTCATCACAGTCCACCCATAATTCCAGGGAACTCTTTTTGTATCAACTATCGGAGGTTGGGTCACCAATTTGAGGACGATAGGCGCTGCCAGTGCTCCTTTCAGCATCAAGATAGGCTGACTCGAAGCTCCCACCACTGTCAACTTAGGTTTATCCTGACTTAAATCAACATACCTTCTGGCGCCCTGTACTGTGATCAGGGGTTTCTTTGTACTTTCTTGGGCTTTATCTTCTCTCATTCCTTCTTGGCTCAATGACATTACTTTCAAAGACTCCGCTACATTCATTGATTTCTCCTCAGTGGTCTGTATCTTAACAATAGGCTTATAACCCCTCGAAGACTCTTTCCCGTCATATATCAAGTCTAACATATTGGCTTCAGCATGGGTTGGCGACGAATTCTGGTTAATGTTTGGGCCTTCTGGGGCCTAGACCATCATCTGATTTATATCAATTAAATCTTGGACAACTCTCTTTAAATGCCAACATTTCTCGATATCATGACCTGGCATATCAGAACAGTATGCACACCTTGAAGAATAATCGAGAATCCTCGGCGGTGGATTCGAAGCCTTCCTTGAATTGGGCTTAAAACCTTCAACTTTCTCAACCTGTCAAACAAGCTAGCATATGACTCCCCAAGAGGTGTGAATTGATTTTTGACCGCCTTTTCCTTCTTATACTTGGGCCTAGGCTTAAAACTAGGTCTGGAGGGGTTTTGGTAATTTGGTGAAGCGAATGGATAATTTTGTGGGACTTGCGCGCACCACTGCGGGTAAGAAGGGGTTTGGGCATATGGCTGCGTGCTATATACTGGGTACGGGGGTGGTGGAATGGAATATAAAGGGTTTTGTGGAGGGTATTAATGGTGGGGAGGAATATATGGAGCTTGGGTGTAGACTTGGGCTTGGGATTGGGGATAGGGGCGAGGTGGTCTTTTGGGATAGGAATGGGTTCCAGCTATGACAGTCGCCACGTCCTCTTTCTTCTTTTTACCTCCAAATGCATCAGATCCACCTTGAATCACTTGTGTGGTGGCTTTTAATGCGGCAAAACTCACTATTCGACCGGTCTTAATTCCGTCCTCTATCATCTCCCCCATTTTGATGACTTCCATAAAAGATTTTCCCATTGCCGAAAGTAAATGTTGAAAATAGGTCTCATCCTATGCCTGAATAAAAACTTCTACCAACTTACTTTCTTTCATTGGAGGTTTTACCCTGACGGACTATTCACGTCACCTTATCGCGTATTCCCTAAAACCTTCAGTGCTCTTCTTCTTCATGTTGACCAAGGACTTTTCGTCTGGAATTAGGTCGATGTTATACTGAAAATGTTGAACAAATTCAGAAGACAAATCATCCCAGCTGTTCCATTTATCGATATGTCGATCGATAAACCATTCTGAGGCCAGATCAGAAAGACTCTCGCCAAAGAAAGCCATGAGCAGTTCTTCCTTTCCTCCTGCAGCCCTCAACTGGTTGCAATAACGTCTTAAGTGTGCCATGGGATCACCATGTCCTACATACTTCTCAAACATAGGCATCTTAAAATCGGGGGGAAGGTTGATGTCTGGGAACATGCAAAGATATTTACAGGAAACACTCCTATACTCTCTGATCCCTTGCAAATTCCTCATAGCCTGCTCTAAACTTTTTAATTTCCGAGCTATGATATTCTGTTCCTTCATTGCGAAAGGTTTCTCCGTATCAAATAGAAATGCAGGAGGCTGAGTGTACCCATACGGTTCATTCATTTACAAAGTAGGCTCTGGGGCATAATACTGACTATCTAAAACCTTCAGTACTGGCTCACTGGCAGACCTAGGAAGCCTCATTGTGGGACGCACATCATATATGGGAGTTTCATGTGGTGGCATAGCCACGAATATCGGTGTGATCAGTGGCGCTGGATGAGCAGCTGGTCCTGATTGGGGAGCTGCTAAGGGCACAGCAGAACTGCCAGAATAATAATGTCGCGGAGTGAATCCTAGCGCGTGCTCAGGTTACTCAGTAGGAGCAGAGAATTGTGCCTGAGAGAGCGGTGGGAAGTTAGAGATATTTCCAAGACCTTCAGGAAGCAGAGGAGGAGGCATTCTGCTGGCCCATGCCCGGTGCAATTCTATCAATTTTTGCCTGAGCCTTACTACCTCATCATTGTGTTCAGAACTTTCTTCCCTGTGATCCTGATCTGGGTTAATGAGCGAATTTTAAATCTCCCTGCTAGCCATGACGAGCTTTGCTTTGGATCTAGTGCAGTATGGGTGACTAGCCAGAATGCTGCAAACCTACCATTGTTATCTGAAAGAACATGCTTATCAAAGACGACATCCGTCAAGATTAGGGCATACCCATTTTAACATCATCCTGATTTTTGTCTACCCATTTTTTTTTATCTACACTTATTATTATTATTATTATTATTATTATTATTATTATTTTTCCTTTCCCTCTCTTTTTTTTCCTTTTTTTTTCGTATCAATCTCTGTTCTTTTCCTTCCTCTCGTTATCTACCTTTATTTTATCATTCTTTATGGCTTTTGTCTTTTTTTTTCTTCAAAAGAGGAAACATAATGAAAAACAACGAAAGAAAATGATTAGATCGAACCCAAAAGTAGGTTGCCTACGTATCATGTTGTACATGAATCGGATCTTGTATAGTTCGGACAGCATGCGCATAAACATTATTATTATTATTTTTGCGAAAACGAAAATAAACAAACAAAGGAAAGACGTAACATCATAACATTTTGATGAAAGAAACAACAAAAATATACAAAGAATTTAGGACCACTTTAAAACTAAACAACAAATACGAAACAACATTCTAGACCCCTAAGACGACATACGTGAAATTATTAATAAAGAACCTAATACCAAAAACAACTTGACTTCAACTTAAAGCAGACATCACCCTATAATGACAGACACATAAAAGACTCAAACTGAATAAAGATAAGAAGTGCTCTTTCAGAATAGTGCTTTGCGTGATGACCCTGGCTGATATGGACCTGCCTCTGAAGTTCTCTTTCTCCCATTTAAGCTTTGTAGCATATCCTGTAAAGACACCCTAATACCGGGGAAGAAGCTTCGGGCCCGTATTCCTGCTTCATGAGGAGTGCACTTGGAAAGATTATTCTGACACCTTTCTACCGTCCTGAAAAAATCTGCTATCTGAATCCTCAGTGTTTCCACTTTGGACCCTACACTTTCATCCTGATGATCGTCTACTATGCATTCTTCCTGTATTCTTCCTCTTAGCTGCGTTGGTAAGGGTTGACTGATACCCCGAGGTATAGATTGAAGCCATACCCCATATCCCTGAGTGTACCTCGGATTATCCAAACTTTCCTTGAGTGTGTCCACCCCTAGCTTTGTTGCATGCTTCCAAAACTGCTCGTACTTGCTCTCACCTAAGGCTTGGTCCTTGAAGTACTCAACATCCTTCAGAAGATCCACTGCTGGTGGCACGTCCTGCAGCCTACCCAACTGGCGCATTACCCTAGAAGGACTGTATGGTCTAGTGCAATTGAGCCCTAACATAACTAAAGGGAGCTGTGTCTGACAACCCAACAATACTATCTTTGGGCGAAGCCACAGATAAGTCCACAAAATGTTATCCCTGGTTCTTGACTCAAGAAATTCAATCCAAGCATCGACTCCTACGGGTAATTATGAAGGAAAAAATCTTTTTGGTATTTTTTGTTTTTTGACAAATAAGTAGAAAAGGCAAACAAAACTTTTTTTTTCTTTCGCTTTTACGGTATTTTGAGAAGACAAATGCAAAACGTAAAAAAAAATCTTTTTGAGTTTTTGGATTGTGAAGAACAAAAGCCATAAAGAATTCTAAAATAAACTACGAAATTCCTCTTTTTTTTTTCATTCTTTTCGACTCACTATTTTTTCTATTTTATTTCTTTATCATTTTTGCCTATGCACCTTACTCTTAATAATTTATTATTATTATTATTATTATTATTATTTTTCAAAAATCAGTCCATCAAATGACCACGTTACCCTTAAAAATGCAATAGTTAACACGTAGGGATGCTTTAGAGGGGAGTCTCCTACAAAGGGACATGTGGGTCCCGCTAGGTCTCCGTATGATGCACATAAGCATGACCTAAAGGCTGACCTATATTGTGGTTTACTAATGATATAATTTAATAATAATTGATCTTATTGATATTGAAGGGGTTACAGCTGTATATATAGAGAACTGAAGAATAACTAATTACAGAATAACCCAGATGTATTTAATAATTATATATGTAGTCTATTATCCCCCCGCAAGCTGATCAGCGGCAACGAGGGGCAACTTGGAGCAGAGATACTGAAAAGGCTGTAACGGAAGAGGCTTGGTGAGAATATCAGCAAGCTGGTCAGTAGATGGGACATAGTGCGTGGCCATCGTTCCTACAAGTACCTCATCGCGAACAAAGTGACAGTCGGACCCAACATGCTTCATACGATCATGAAGGACTGGATTTTTGGTAACACAAATAGTGGACTGATTGTCACAATAAATCTGTGGTTTCGTCGGGGGAATGCCAAGTGCATCTGTAAGGTATCGTAACCACATGGCTTCAGCAACACCCGCAGCCATGGCACGATATTCTGCTTCTGTGGAGGAACGGGACACTCGCGTTTACTTCTTGGTGCACCAGGAAATCAGATTCGGTCCCATCATAACAATATATCCAGTAGTGGACTTCCGATCATCTTTGTCGTTAGCCCAATCCGAATTAGAAAAAACAGATATATCAAACGAGCCCTTTTGAAATAAAATTCCACATTGAAGAGTACCTTTAAGATAGCGCAGAATGCGTTTCAAGGACTGAAAGTGTTGTTCTGTGGGAGCATACATTGATTGGGAGACTCGATTGACTGCATATTGGATGTCCGGACGAGTAACAGCAAGATAATGAAGTCCACCGACGAGGCTCCGATATAGTGTAGGATCGGCAAAGGGAGTATTCGGCCCTGGGGATTGGCGGACTGCCATGGGAGTGACCGCGGGTTTGCAGTCTGTCATTCCAGCTCGATTTAGAAGTTCAAGGGTATATTTTGTCTGATGCATCAATATGGTTCCCGATTTGCGGATGAGTTCGAGGCCAAGAAAGAACTCCAGAGGACCGAGGTCCTTAAGTTTGAAGTCACGATGCATAGCCTCAGTAATTTCAGTGATGAGTGATGACGAGCTGCCTGTAATAACAATATCATCCACATAGATAAGAATGATGACTGTCCCTCGAGAACAGTGAAGGGTGAAGAGGCTGTTGTCATGATGGTAGGTGCGAAAACCAAGACCCTGCAGAAAAGTAGAGAGGAGTGTGTACCAGGCACGTGGGGCCTGTTTCAGGCCATACAGTGATTTGCAAAGCTTGCAAACATAGTGAGGACGGTTGGGATTAACATATCCCGGTGGCTGAACCATATAGATGTCTTCCTCAAGATGACCATGAAGAAAGGCATTGCTGACGTCTAACTGATGAAGCGGCCAATCATAGTGAAGAGCAAGAGACAAGACCAGACGAATAGTCTGTTGCTTAACAACAGGGCTGAAGGTCTCCTTATAATCCACACCATACTCCTGATGATACCCTTTTGCAACCAGACGTGTTTTATAGCGAGAAAGAGATCCATCTGAATTTCGTTTGATGCGAAACACCCATTTGCACCCAATAGACTTTCGGTTACTAGGCAGAGGTACCAAATCCCATGTACGTTGTTCATTCAAAGCCTGAAATTCCTCATCCATAGCTTGGCACCAGAAACTATTTTTGGAGGTTTGGTTGTAGGTAGTAGGCTCAGTTATGGGATGTGCATCAAAGGGTATTTGAGTGTGGTAGACTTTGGGTTTGAAGGTACCGGCCTTGGCTCGGGTTGTCATAGGGTGAGTGTTGAGTGGAGGGTGATTAGGAAGGGGTGGTGGAGTTGTATGATGTGTGGACGGGGGTTGGGAGAGGATGCCGTGGGAGCTGGGATGTGCAGCGGTGGATGGGGTGGTTGTATGTGTGTTAGGAGTATGATGTAGGGAAGTGGTGGGTTGTGTGGCAGTCGGCTGGGTGTTCGGGTGGGGGGTTTGGGGGTTCGAGTGGGTGGGTGGTTGGTTCGAGTGGGTAGTGGCGTAGTGGGGTACCGGGTTAGGTGCCGAGTGAGCCGGAGCATGAGCGTGTGAAAAAGACGGAAATAATGGCACAATGCTAAGTGGATTGGGGGAGTATGGAGTAGAGGAAAGACTTGTGTAAGGAAATTGTTCCTCCACAAAACGAACATGACGGGAAACATATGTTTTCTGAGATACAGGATCGAAACATTTGTAACCTTTGATAGTGGGATGATAGCCTAGAAAGACACAAGGGGTGGACCGAGGTTGAAGTTTATGTTGAGTGTGTGGACGCAACCAGGGATAAACCAGACACCCAAACGGGCGGAGATGGATGTAGTCGGGTGGATGATTGTAGAGACGGGCATATGGAGTGCAGTTGGAGAGAGTGTGAGTGGGCATGTGATTTATGAGGTAGTTGGCAGTAGCAAGGGCATCAACCCAAAAGGAAACAGGTAAGGTGGAATCATGGAGGAGCGCAACAACTGTTTCTATTAGGTGACGGTGTTTGCGCTCAGCAACGCCATTTTGTTCAGGGGTATATGGACATGAAGTGTGATGAAGAGCCCCTAGAAGTTGAAGAAAAACACCAAATGCATTGTTGACAAATTCTTTGCCATTGTCACTTCGAAAAATTTTGATTTTGGCATTAAATTGATTTTGAACCATTCGGTCAAAGTTGACAAAAACAGTATAAGCTTCGGATTTAAATTTCAGAGGATAAAGCCAAGTGAATTTACTATAATCATCAACAAAACAGATATAATAACGAAAACCTTGAACAGAAGGAACTGAGGTTGGACCCCAAACATCAGAATGAATTAATTGAAATGGCGCAGTGGCCTTGTGTTCAGACAATGAAAAAGGTAAACGACAAGATTTAGACACTGAACAGGACTCGCAATGTAATTTCCCTGAAAAATTAAAACCTAAGGAAGATAAAATGGATTTGGTGATGGCGGATGATGGGTGCCCAAGCCGGCGATGCCAGGTGGACGAGAGAATGGCTTGACTCACAACAGACGGAGACCTGGATGGAAGAGTGTATAGCCCATGCTCACAGCGGCCCGTGTACCGCACCCGGTTCGTGGTATTGTCCACTATCTGGAAATTGGTGTCATTAAAAATGAGGGTGCAGTTATTTTCTTTAGTAAAGCGTTAAACAGATAAAAGATTGGATGTGAGGGAAGGGACGTGGTGAAGGGTTGAGAGATGAAATTTACCATTTGGGGTATAGACATACCCAGAGCCGGTGTTTGTGATGGGAAGGGATTGACCATTGCCTACTGTAATAGTTTCTGAGCCATGATACGGATGAGGAGCTTGAAGTTGTGAATAATCCGACGTCACATGGGTGTTAGCACTTGTGTCTAGATACCAATCGCCAGATTGAGCGTTTGTGGACGCATGCATCGCCCTTGATCCGCCGGACTGGCGATTTACATTCTGCGAGTCATCATAACGATACCAGCAATTAGCCGCAGAATGGCCCCGTTTAGCACAAATTTGGCACGTAGGAAGATCTCGTGTGGGCCCTCGCTGGTTTCCTCGTCCCTGTCCGCGGCCTGACTGGAAGCCGTCCCTCGGTGGAGGCCCGCCTCTGCCTTGCTGCCCGGCGTTCCGACGGTCACCGCCGCCACTGCCTCGCCCTTGGTTACGGCGATCGTCACCGCGACCCCTGGCCGAGCCCCCGCTGCCAGCCGAGTAAAGAGCCGTGACGCCAGGGGTGGAACTGGCTTCTCCGAGCAGTAATTTGTGTTCCATGTCTAGATTCAATTCTTCTGCATTAAGCCATCCAGACAGTTGATTCAGAGTGATTTCGACAGGTGAGAGGCGAATATGCTGTTTGAGAGAGGAATAGCCAGACGGAAGACCACGTATCACGGCATTCACCACGTCTCGTTCAGGAATAATCTCGTTCACAGCATCTAGGTCAGACAGAATAGAGGCCACATCATCAAGGTATTGAGCCATCGTCTTCGTTCCCTTCCAAAGAGTATGTAATCTGTCACGCAACTGAAAAATATGAGCCGTGGACACAGAGTTGTACCTTGTGGCTAGTGCGTCCCAAAGTGAAGCCGATGTGAGAAAACCCCGAGCGTGTTTGTGCACAGAGGGGCTAATAACGGCGAGAAGACAGGCTCGGATCTGAGTGTCTACGATCATCCACGGAAGGTAGTCGGGATTTGGGAGCATGACGTCGTCCTCCTCGGCTGTCTCGAGCGGCGGCTTCTCCGCACCGTCAATCCATCCGAGCAGCAAGTTGGCTGCGAGGGCGGTGCGGACGTTAAGTGCCCAGGCCGGGTAGTTGTTGTCAGATAATTTTTCAGGGATGAGATTGTGGAGATTCCTGAGCAGTAATTTCACTCCAGACGGTAAATTTGACAGAGGATCAACAACCTTGTCCATGGAGCCGACCTACGGCGGAGGAGGGAGCCCGTGCGGCGTGGTGTAGACGGTGGCGGCGGCGCACACACGTCGGAAAAGAGGAGAGATTAGGGTTTGGGCGAAAGAAGAAACCCTAGCTTTGATACCATGATATAATTTAATAATAAGTGATCTTATTGATATTGAAGGGGTTACAGCTGTATATATAGAGAACTGAAGAATAACTAATTACAGAATAACCCAGATGTATTTAATAATTATATATGTAGTCTATTAACTAACAAGGCTGTTCGGGGGAGCGTATGATCGATAGTGGCTGCTTTGCTGTCCACCTACTCCATAACATCGACGGCTCCCCACCTAAAATAAGGATGACTCAACTAGAGGTTGTGTACAACACGTGTACTACAGACTTGTTGCAGAAAGAAGACCGGTGGGTGGACTCATGATGACAGATATAAATCGGTAACACATAGGATAAATACTATAATCAAAGAGCACGAAAATGCACAAAAGTGAAAATAACACAAACAATAACCACAAACAATGCTTATACACTCGTAATGCCAAACAAAGCCGATACGACTCCAAAAATAGCTCGAATTCTGAGAACTTGTCATTGAGTCCCTAGCAGAGTCGCCAGAAGCTGTCACACCCCTTTTTTACGTACTCCAAAAGATTTATATTTTAAGTTCAAAAGGGTTTTATTATTTAAGTGACAAGAAATAAAAATTTATTTTGGAAAAGGATTATTTACATTTTTTATTCAGAGTCGCCACTTGGCATAATCCGGTGTGCCAAGTCACCTTTGAAAAATCCTTTTCGAAACCATTTGACTCTTAAACTGGTTTGCGAACAGAGATTCCGGCTAAGGAATTCTGTTGACCGAGGGGAAGGTGTTAGGCACCCCTCGATCCCGTGGTTCAACCACGGTCGCTTGGGTAAAGTGTATCAACTATTTTGGCATTACGAAATGTATAAACCACACAAAAGCATGCAAAATAATCAGAAAATAACAAAACAAAACAACAATGTAAAGTCCAGTCCAATTATTACAACCCAAAATAAAAAATACTGAAATAACCTACACTAGTCCTAAACCATGCTTTACCCGATGCCTCGGGCCTTGATCACGAGCATACTTAGCGTACAAAATTCTTTGGGGCATTCCCCGGTGAGTAAATACAAATTACCTCGGGGCATTTCCCGGTTAAATAAATAGACTTTCCAAATACGATAAACAAAACATTCAACAAATATTCCAATCATTCCAACACTACACCAATCCTAAACTTGCCTACCCGAACTTACTGTTTGCCTACCCGCTCGACGACATATCGCATTCAACATCAGCAATGTATCAAAAATATCATAATATTAACTTTTATCAATTTTCGATTCCCGTCCCCAAATTTATTTCAACCAACATGATTAAATAAGTCTCAATCAAATCAACCACGGTAATCGCAATATCTCCAACATAATATCAAAACCTATCACCATGTCACAATCATCAGACAAACACAAACAACGAAGATTCAAACCAAACACACTACAAATAAATCTTCCACACCCACAACATCGGAAAAGTCAAGATAAAATAAAGATCGGTAGAAGAAATGGACCTCAATGATGATTTTATTCCAAATATCAGTTGATCAAGAACAAGAAGATGAGTCCGCGTGCCAAAGAACCTCGAATCAGACCCAAACTCGACCAACGACCTCAATACCAAACTAAACTCGCAAATCTCGACCAACAAATCAAACAAACAAACGAAAAACTCGAATGGAGGTGTGAACTGATGCTACTGGTCATCGATTTTGATGACGCCGGAGCTCCGGCCGAACACGTAATCAATAAAATAGATCTCTCCGGCTAGATTTCACCGGAGAAATCAGAGACAGAGATGTTTTAGGGGAATTTTGGGACTATGACGAATCGATTTTATGATTTAGAGCTTATTCCGGTGAGAAATTCATCAAAAAAACTCCAAACCAGCCAGATTTTTCACTGATTCCATCACCCTTTCTCAATATCTGATCACCGTTTGCCCTCTCACTATTCTCCCCCCCCAATCGTAACCGAATCATAACTGGGTTGTCGTTGGCAACTCACCGGAGCTCTGAATCAGTGTAGCCTCACCGGAACAGTGACCGAACTCCGCAAACCCCGTACTAGAACAACCTAAAACTCAACCTCGAGTCTCTTTTCCTCGCAGATCTCTCTATCTCTCTTCGTTACTGATTTTCTCTTTCTCTCTCGCCTCACTCTCTTCTCTCACTATTCACGTCTCCATTGATGCTGAAGGGTGGTTTAGGTCAATCGGTGGGCACCTGGTGATGTGTGTATGTGTATATGGTTAGGATTGTGAATATGGTGATGGAGAGTGAGTGTGTGAGGTTTGTGCGTGTTCTTGGTGTAACGTGTGTAATGTGTGGATGAAGAAGATGGTCCTGAGTGCTGTATGTTATTGTTTTTTGGTTACTGATAATGCCCTCCTTTTTTTTGAGTATGTATGTAATTATGTATATATATTAAAATGGTGGGGTCCACGGGTAGGGGGTAGGGTAGGTGGGGTAGAGTGATGTGTTTTATTTTGATTGGTTAGGTTGTTATGATGTGTTGTCAATTTTTGGTTGGTTGGGTTGTTAGAATATTAGGATAAGACAAAATTAGTTAGGGGATGTTATTTTTGTCATTTTGTGGAGGGATTATCACACGGGTGAGGGTACACAGTGGGATAAGGTAAACAATAAGTAAAAATGATATCGGGGAGGGACGAAATTAGGTGTCTACATTTATGATGCTTTCATTACTATCAGAAACAACACACATGTGTTTTCTTTCACTGTATGCCTCCTTCAGATTCTCAAAGAATCAAGTTCAAGATTCATCATTTTCTGAATCAAACATACACCATATGCCAAAGGAAATATATGTCCTGCATATGTAAATAAATATATATAAATGAATAATCTGAATGGTAGACAAACACTCTCATTTAATATAGTAAAAAAATGTATATGTCACATTCCAATTATTTCACATATAAAAATCCAGTTAACATGTTGATCTTATACATTTATAGAGTAAATCATGATTGCTAATACATATTATATTATATGTGTTCTTTTCATGTATGGTAGTTCAAACACACATATATTTTATACACGTTGAAGGACATAGCAGTTGAACACATATACATACTGCATATATATATATATATATATATTATATCTACATATTGCTGAAAACATATAACAGTGAAATGTAATTTTTTGTATAACACTATTTCATTCTGTCAAATTTGCAAAATAAACAATAATATACAACTGTCAAAACAAAATATAATGATTTTTACTAACCAAACAAATGCATCAATAACATATAATTAAACTCAAATAATCTGATTGCAGTAAACTCATAAGTTATCATTAAGTTCATGTCAAACACAATCGGAAAAAATTACGAATATATAAATATAATTTGAAAAAAAAAATGAAACTGCTAAACGCATATCAATTAAAATTATTTTTTTTAACAAATACGAATAACATTCAAATTTGTACGGATAAATTGAAAAAAAGTATTTCGCAGAAAACAATGGCTGCTAAATTTGCTGAAATTCATATACGAACTCAAAATTTGAATTATACTGTATGGATACACAGAAAACAATTTGAGTTCATCTATGAACTGAAATTGGAGTTTGCATATGGATTTGCAGAAAATAATGATGGATAAATTTTATGAAATTCATATACAATCGCAGTTTTAATTTTTTGATTTTTTTTTCTTTTTGAAATTTAGATGCTAATCAAACATTAAGCACAAAATTTGATGAAATTCAAATACACAAATCAAATTCATTTTTCAATACTTGTAATTGTAGTTTCTTTTTTTTTTTTTTGAAATCTAGAAGATCTTCAACTTCAATCTGATTTTTTGAATTTATTTTGGATTGCTGATCATGGAAAATGATTTTGAATTTTGCAAAAAATAACTGTAAAATAATGACAGATGTTAAAAAAGAGTCATTTAAGAAAAAGAAATCTATAAAATTAAAAAAAAAGACCATGAATTAAGAAATCTGTATTAAATGTACCATAAAGTAAGGAACAATTTCTTCCCTTATTTAACTCTAACTGATTAGAGTTAAATTAGGAACGGATTCTATATTTGTATATGTATTTATATAGCAACATTTTACTTAAATACAAAATATATATTGCTATTTTTCGTAATTTTGAAACTATTGTTACAAAAGTTATAATTAAGGATCTATAGTTGCTACTTTTGAAAATTTTCCGCAAAAAAGATCTCATTATAAAGTTTGACTGCCATCTTTTCAATATAATGTAAAATTAGATTTGAATAAAGCCATAAAGATTATACTAAAATAAACTTGCAAGTAGAAAAGTCTTACCAATACTGATATCATAAAAAAAATACGATTCATCTCAATAAAAATAATAGTCCAAGAGTATGATGAAATGCTATGCAATGTAAATATCAATGATCATCAGTAAACAACTTTCGAGCATCTAGTGTTTCAGGACAGGAACCATGGGAGATTCGCGAAAACTCATATACCTATCTGAAATCCTTCATCATAAAATTAATCAAATAAGCATGTAACTATGTCCGAAATCCTAAATCAAACTGAATAAGTATAATATCATGTGTCTACACCAGAAATTCTGCATCGGGTTGAATGGTAAAATATATTTCATTTTCTTCTGAGTCATTTCTTTCAAAAATCCATTCTTTCAAATCTTTTTCCACAAAGCCCACAATTTTCATGATATATGAAATGTATAAGTAGGAGAGAAATATGAAAGCATATGCAACAGATAGATTCAAAGTGTCAGAAACATAATCAATTCATAATCATAGGCTACAAGTGTAACCACCCTCGTAGTTAGTTCTGAATTTTTCTATGTTTTGACTATTTTTCTTCTTTCACAGTTTTTTTTAATTATAATTGTTAGTTGTGGAGTGGGAGACGCAGTTTTCGAAATGTTTGGTTGGATTTTCTATGATTTTGTAGCTTTGGGGGGCTTTTGAGTCGGGTTGGTGATTTGATCAATATTTGAAGATTTGAGTATTGTATAAAAATTATGTCAGTTCCACCAGCTCTAGAATATTGAATTTAGATTAGTAGCATATTTGTTTGGGTCCCGAGGGTTTTAGTGTGATTTTGAGCATTTAGTCGAGAAGTTGATTAAAATTGTCTAAATGAGATCCTTTTCCTAAATTGTTGAAAATGACCTATGTTGGTAATTCTGATGGTTTTACTGATTCCAAAACACCGAAATTAACCTATAAGCATTATTGATTTATTTATGTAGGATCCTGATCGAATCTTGAGGGTCCAATTGAGACTTGTTTTGCCTAAGTTCACTGCTGGTGCAACCATCAGGTCTGCTTCGTGTTTTCAATCCTTCTGTCATATTTGTGAAGAAAGAATTTGTTGTCCAATCACAATTATGGTGGTGGGACCACAAACATGAAGGGATAAGCCGGGTTTGGATATGAGCTAAAGCATAAAAAATGCAATCAGTCAGCCGCATTCACGATGGTTCACGATCGGTCTTGTTTGTGAACATGAAGGGTGGTCGCAATCATGGACTACTATTCACAAAATAGTTTAAATAGCTTAATTTCACCCTCAAATACATTTTTCACTATTTTCAAGAATTGAGCTCGATTTTGGATGGTTTTAAGCCCATTTTCCAAAATTTATGTGAGCTTGTAAACTTAAATTTGTTCATTATCCATCATTTATTTTGGGATTTTATCTTCAAATCAAGGTTTTTGAACTTGTAATTTTGAATTTTTCTGATAAAATAAAAAATTGATATTTTGATGATTTCTAACTCGATTTCAACTTATTTTCGAGTGAATTTTGAATAAACTCCTTAAATTTTGGATAAAGTGAGTTTATACTAAAAATTGAAGTTTTATCCTTGTAATAAACTCTTTAAACTTTGGTCTATAAGGATATCGAGTGAGTGAATAGGGTGCAGTATAAGCAACTCTATTAGTGATGTCTCTCTAATTCCAACCTCGTGCTTTTCTCCATTGAATGTCCATTCGGGGATGAGCGGATGGTAAGTTGGTATCCTCGTGTTAGGTTTACTGGTCCCACAAGTGCAAGAACAATGTCAAATAGAGTTTCGTAGATTGGTGTGTAGGTCCCTACACCCAATCTTTGGAAGTTTATGAGGCATGTAGAATTTGTTTTCCTTTCTTTATCTCTATCGTGCCATCCTAATCTTTGACTATTGGATTAGATCCAATTGGTATCTAGACGATTCTAATTGGTATCTTAACATAGCTTAATTGAAATGTAGTTAATTCCAATTGATATCTTAGTAATTTTGAGTAGAAATCTAGGAGATTTCAATTGGTATATGTTAATTAGGGCTAAAAGTTATTATTAATAGGTAAAAACTTATGGAAGTAGTGAACTTATTGGTTTCTTATGTTTGATATTTGGATGAACTTGGGTTGCTAGATTGTTGTGAATTGTTTTTGCTTGAATTTTAGTGATGAAAATTTACAAAGTTGTTTTTGTTGATAATTGTGATAGGATTATTTGATTTCTTGTTGTTGTGAAACTAGTAATTCTATGGAGCTTACTTGTTTTGGGTACTATTATACTGATAAAATTGATCATATGAAAATTGAGAACATGATATCAAGAAAAGATGGTGAAAAATTAAAGAGACATGAATGAAAGACCGAGGTGATATGTGATTTCCTTAATGAGAGGTTCTTGTTAATGATGCCGTGGATGAATCCTTGTATGGTTCAATTATTTGATGTTATGTGGGGATCCTTGTGTGGTTCGGTCATTGAGACTGTATTTAGAATATTTGTGCATTTCTATTATTGAAATTATAATGGGTTCCTTGTGAGGACTAGCTAAGTGACATTATCGTTGAGGTCCTTATGTGAACAAATGTAAGATCCCGCAAAATTTATAAGCTTAAGTTAGTCCTTTAAGCTTGTCAAGAGGGTCCCATACTTAGAAAATTCTAGCTAAGTTCCCAGACTTAGTTTATTTTTGGCCTTCGAAAGTTGGCAATCTCATTTCGCCACCTTAATGTCCTTTAATGGTCCGTATTTTTATTGATTCATGATCAGAGAGGTCAATAGGTGTCCCCGGATAAGTTTCAGATTTTTTGGACCTCAGTTAGACCATGTTTGGTGTCCCAAAATAGTAGACCAAAGCAATCTTGGCGCTACGCATCGCCTATCGCGTTGGTTACCATTGTTGCAGGGACAGCCAGTAAAACTACTGAGGCTTGGTGCGACTCATCGGGTATTGCATCGATGCATCAACGTGCCACATCACCAATCGTGTCGATGCCCAGTTTTCAGTCATTAATGCACAAGTATTATATTCAAAATGACTCTCATGCTATTGTTATGCCTTGTAATAGTTTGATGTAATGCTCATGAGATTAATCTTAGGAAATTATGACATATTTATATGCATTCTTATTTATATGTGAGATTGGGGTATGCAAATACTTCATGAAAATCTCCAATGATAGTACTATGAAATATTGACCATGGTTGTGTGTTCAAGAATTGTCATATCTTGTCAGTTTCATGCTGTCGAGTCCTGGGGGTACTTGTACCCAACAACTTAGCTATGTGCCTAGAGCCAACGTCAGTTTCATGATAAATCTCAGTCATGCCATGATTAGTAGTATTCTCAGTTAGTTTCAGAACTTAGTAAAATTCAGTCAGTTACACAACTTAGGAAAAACTCAGTAATCTTAATAATCTCAGTAATCTTAGTTAGTTATTAGATCTCAATAGTATTCCGCCAATTAACAAAACTCAATGAAATCAGTCCAGTTCAGTTCAGTTAATCATGTTCAGTGTCTATTCAGATAGGAGTAGGATTCAGCACCGAGTGAGCCTAAGGATGGGATCTCACCTGTTAGTAGAGGGTGTGATTCTTAGAAGCAATCCTTGTGCTCCAGAACTACGTACCAGCGTAGGTTGAGACATCAAACCTGCTAGTTATGGGTAGATGAGGTGGCTTAACCTATTATTTGAGGGTCCCACCGTTCTCCTTAGAGTACCTGTTAGACGAGGGATTTCTCATAGCTTGTCCTTACCAGTGGCGCGGTATTGACACCCTTCCAACTGGGGTTACAGGTTGGACCCCAAATCTCTTTAGAAAAAGGGGCATATCGGTTAGATGAATTCTCCCATAGTTTCAGTTATAAAATAAGGACTGTCAGATACAGTCACCCAGTCTCAGTAATAGAACTTAGATAGTTCTACAGAACCCAGGACTGTCAGATACAGTCACTCAGCTCAGTACGGAACTCAACTAGTTCCATTAGAACCTATACTGTCGGACACAGTCACCCAGTATCAGTTACATCAGTTATACCAGTTATCAGTAACTCATGTTATCAGTATTCAAACTCAGTAGTTAGTTTTTCTCAGGAATCCAGTCACAGTTACACCTTATGTATGTATTCTTATGATTATGTTATACAGTCAGTTAGCATTGTCCATGCATATGAACCCTTTTTATTCAGCCTACCTCACTTGCATACCAGTATATTTAATCGTACTGGTGCATTTGTGCTATGGTGTTTTTATACCATAGGTTCAGAAGCACGAGCTCCAGAGTATCAATAGAATTCCAGTTTTAGCAGTCAAAGTCAGCAGTGAGTCCTCATCATTCGAGGATGTTTTTATTTGATTATTTCATATCATTAGTACTTAGTTATTTTAGTAGTTGGAGTTAGTTGGGGACATGTCCCATCAACTCCTTATTTAGACAGTCTAGAGGCTTTCAGACTATAGCATGTTCACAGTTATTTCATTTATTTTGGTAATGATGTACCGCATTTCCAAATGTTATGTTTTATCATTTATTTGAACCTTATGGACTTTCAGTCTTTAATTCCATATTTTTACATCATATTATGCAGTGCTCAGTTATAAATATCAGTCATGGGTTAGCTTGTGGTCCTTCAGGGTCATAAGCACCATGTATCATTCCGGGTACCAGATTCGGGGCGTTACAAACTTGGTATCAGAGCCTAAGGTTCAATAGTGTCCTAGGAAGTCTAAAAGTCATATCTAGTAGAGTCTTGTGTATGGGAGTGTTGCGTTCTACATTTATGTACAGGAGGCTATAAGATGTTTTAGGAATAGTTTTCCTTCTTTTAGTATTCATGCCGTGCCAGTGACTCTCAGTCTAATTCATTTCTCTCTTTCTTCTATAGAACATGCCTCTCAAGAGAAGAAACAAAAATAAGTTAGCCCCTCATCCCGTCCAACCAGATCCCTTGGACGAACATTTTTCTCATGCAGAGTTCAGAGCTGCATTTACTACTCTTGCTAACTCAGTTGCCGCCCATAATGAATGACCAACTTTCGTTCCATCCAACCCAGTGGACAATACCTCAGCATCTAGGATTTGGGACTTCACCAGAATGAATCCACCGTCCTTTTTCGGGTCTAAATCAGATGAGGACCCTCAGGAATTCCTTGATCAGGTTCAAAAGGTTACAGATATATGGGGGTGTCAGCTGTTGAGAGTGCTGAGCTAGCTACATATCAGTTGCAAGATGTGGCTCACACATAGTTCAAATAGTGGAAAGCAGAGAGAGTTGGTGATGCAGGGCCTATAGAGTGGGAGGCGTTTGTCACTGCTTTTCTTGATAGATTCTTTCCCCTAGAGCTGAGAGAAGCTAAGGTGTTAGAATTTATCAACCTCAGGCAGGGCGACATGACAGTGAAAGAGTATTCTCTTAAGTTTACTCAACTAGCTAAATACGCTCCTAATGTAGTGGTAGACAACAGGGCCAAGATGAGTAAGTTTGTTTCTGGGGTGAATGATAGTGTGGTCAATGAGTACAGATTTTCAATGTTGATTAGTGATATGGACAGAGCCAGGATTATAATCCATGCTCAATATATAGAAAAGAAAAACCTAAGTCAGAGGGTGGAAGTCTTTCTTAGTTTTGCCCAAAGTCATCTGTTCTAGCTCCTTCCTCAGCCAGTGATCTAGTGCCGAAATTCAGATATAGTAACAGAGATGGGGCACCAAGCTTTAAGTCTCAGGATAGTGTTAGTAGTGCCCGAACCTATCATCTTTGTCAGACATGTGGCAAGCACCATCAGGGTACTTGCAGAGCTGGCAGTGATGTTTGCTTCGGATGTGGCAAGTCAGACCATAGAGTCAGAGATTGTCCTCAGCCAGGTCCTCAGGGTCAGCGTAATCGTTCCTCAGCTCAGTCTAATCTCCCAAATCAGCAGGGTGCCACTTCTAGTATTACTAGTGGGAAACGCCCAAACAGACTCTACGCTCTTTAGTCTCAATAGGATTAGGATAACTCTCCTAATGTGGTTACTGGTACATTACAGATCTTTTATTTGCATGTTTATGGTTCGCTAGATCCCAGAGATTCTTTGTCTTTTGTTACTCCTTATATAGTAGTTGATTTTGGAGTCGGTCCTGAAATTCTAGTAGAGGCCTTCTCAGTCTCCACCCCAGTGGGTAAAACCATCATAGCGCAACGGGTATACAGGAACTGTCTGGTTATGGTATCTCAGAAAGTTATTTCAGCAGACTTAGTTGAATTAGAGATGACTGATTTTGATGTCATTCTCAGCATTGATTGGCTTCATTCCTAATACGCCACAATCGACTGCAGAAATAGAATTTTCCAATTTCAGTTTTCAAATGAACCTGTCCTAGAGTGGAGAGGTAGTACTTCAATTTTTAGAGGTCAGCTTGTTTCCTACCTTCGGGCACGAAAAATGATATCTAAGGGATGTGTCTATCATCTTGTTCGAGTTAAGGACTCTAGTTCTGAAACTCCTAGTTTTGAATCAATCCAGTAGTGAATAATATTCAAATTTCTTTCCAGAAGATCTTTCAGGAATTCCTCCCGAAAGGAAAATAGACTTCGGTATTAATCTTCTTCTAGATACTCAACCTATATCTATTTCGCCATACAAAATGGCACCAGCAGAACTCAGAGAATTGAAAGAACAGTTGAAGGATCTTTTAGATAAGGGATTCATCAGACCCAACGTGTCCTCGTGGGGTGCACCAGTCTTATTCGTATGAAAGAAAGATGATTTTCTTAAAATGTGCATTGGCTACCGTCAACTTAATAAAGTCAGGGTCAAGAACAAGTATCCACTTCCCAGAATCAATGACTTCTTTGACCAACTTTAGGGTGCCAACTATTTCTCCAAGATAGATCTCAGATCAGGCTATCATCAGCTCAGAGTTAGAGAATGTGACATTTTGAAAATAGCCTTCCGTACTCGGTATGGTCACTTCGAATTCTTAGTTATTTACTTTGGTATTACCAATTCCCCAGCAGCTTTCATGGACTTGATAAATCGTGTGTTCAAGCAGTACTTGGATATGTTCGTCATAGTCTTCATAGATGACATCCTTGTTTACTCCTGCAATGAGTGTGATCATGCAGACCATCTCAGAATAGTATTGCAGACTCTAAAAAATCATCAGTTGTTTGCTAAATTCAATAAGTGGGAGTTTTGGATAAGGTCAGTAGCATTTCTTGGTCATATATTTCCGGTGATGGCATTAGAGTTGATTCTCAAAAGACCGACGCAGTAAGAAATTGGCCTCGCCCTACATCTCTATCAGATATCAGGAGTTTCTTGGGTTTGGATGGCTATTATAGATGGTTTGTTGAGGGATTTTCTTCTATTGCATCCCCTATGTCCAGATTAACTCAGAAGAAAGTCAAGTTTCAGTGGTTAGATCCTTGCGAAAAGAGTTTTCAGGAGTTGAAAACTTGACTCACCTCAGCTCTAGTTTTGGCTCTTACAGATGGTACAAATACATTCATAGTGTATTGTGATGCATCCAGAGTAGGTTTGGTTTGTGTCCTCATTCAGCATGGTAAAGTCATAGCGTACGCCTCCAGACATCTTAAACCCCATGAGAAGAATTATCCTACTCGTGATCTTGAGTTAGCAGCCATAGTTTTTCCTTAAAGATTTAGAGGCATTACTTGTACGGTGTTCATGTAGATGCGTTCATAGTTCATAAGAGCCTTCAGTATGTTTTTTCTCAGAAATATCTTAACCTTCCTCAGAGAAGATGGTTAGAGCTCTTGAAAGATCACGACATGAGTGTCCTTTATTATTCGGGAAAGGCCAATGTTGTGGCCGATGCCCTCAATAGACTGTCTATGGGTAGTGTTTCTCATGTTGAGGACAGTAAGAAGAAGTTAGCTCAAGAAGTCCATCAGATTTCCAGACTAGGTATCCGCCTAGTCGATTCAGCAGAAGGTAGTATATGGGTTCAGACTAGTTCATAATCGTCTCTAGTTTTTGAGGTGAAATAAAAATAGGATAGAGATCCCAGTGTAATAAAGTTGAAAGAATCAGTCAAAGATAAGAAAGTAGAGGTTTTCTCCCAAGAGGGAGATGGTGTTTTGCATTGTCAGGGTCGTTTTTGTGTGCTAGGTGTAGATAAATTAAGGCAACAAATTCTTGCAAAAGCGCATGGTGCGCGCGACTCTATTCATCCATGGGCCACTAAGATGTACCACAACTTGTGGGAGATCTATTGGTGGAGTGGGCAGAAGAGATATATTACAGAGTTTATGGCTAAGTGCTCTATATGTCAGCAGGTTAAGATAGAGCATCAGAAGCCTAGTGGGTCCATACAGGAGTTCAGTATTCCTACTTGGAAGTGGGAAGAAGTGAACATGGACTTCGTGATGGGTTTGCCTCGTACTCGGCACCTGCAGGATTCAATTTGGGTCATTGTAGACAGGATGACCAAATTAGCTCATTTTCTTCCAGTCCATACCTTTTATTCAGTCGAGGATTACGCCAAACTCTATATCAAGGAGTTGGTCAGATTACACGTTGTCCCGTTGTCCATTATTTTAGACAGAGGTACCCAATTCATCTCTCACTTTTGGAAAGCATTCCAAAAGGGTCTTGGTACCCAAGTTTATCTCAGTACAACCTTTCATCCCCAGACAGATGGTCAAGCAAAAAGGACCATTAAGACTTTAGAAGATATGCTGCGAGCATGTGCAATTGATTTCAAGGGTAGTTAGGATGATCACTTGCCTTTGATTCAGTTTGCATACAACAACAGCTATCATTCTAGCATTCGGATGGCTCCATTCGAAGTTCTCTACGGTAGGATTGCAGATCTCCAATAGGTTGGTTCAAATTTAGTGAGGACTTAATTGTAGGGTCTGACTTAGTATTCGATACCTTAGAAAAAGCTAGTTGATCAGAGAAAGACTTCAGGCTGCTCAGAGCTGACAGAATTCTTATGCAGATGTGTGCAGAAAGGATTTCGAGTTAGAGATTGGTGACTATGTTTACCTAAAGATCTCTTCCATGAAGGAAGTGAAGAGATTCAGTAAGAAGGGAAAACTTAGTCTCCGATATGTCGATCCCTTCAAAATTCTCAGTTGTTTCGGCAAGGTAGCTTATGAACTCAAATTACCTTTAGATCTAGCCTCAGTTCATCCAGTGTTCCATGTCTCTTTGCTCAAGAAGTGCATAGGTGACCCGTCAGTTGTAGTCCCTACAAAGGGCATTGATTTTCAGAACAACCTCTCTTCTAAAGAGATTCCAATCAAAGTTCTTGACTGCTAGACTCGTTGATTGAGGAACAAAGAAGTCCGTCTAGTCAAAGTTCTTTGGCAGAATCAGTCCGTTGAGGGAGCTACTTGGGAAGCAGAAGCAGATATGTGGACCAAGTATCCTCACCTCTTTTCCGCTAACTCAGACTCAGCCCAAGGTAATAGTTTACCTTAAGCTTGCTTAGTTATCATGTTCAGTTTCATTAACAACTTGGTATTCAGTTTTATGCTCAGAATTCTATTATAAACTTGGTATCAAATACCATTGCATATTCAGTCATATGTTCATACATCATGTCAGTCACGTATTCATGCATCAGATATGCATGTTCAGTATGATATATTCAGTTTATCAGTCATGTTAGTCATGAAATCATGTTTCAGTTATTCATGTCCTATATATATTTCAGTTTGTATTTTTCCCATCCCAGTCAGTGTCATTCGAGGACGAATGTTCCCAAGGGGGAGATATTGTAAGACCCCGTAAAATTTCTAAGCTTAAATCAGTCCTTTAAACTTGTCAAGGGGGTCCCATACTTATAAAATTCTATCTAAGTTCTCAAACTTAGTTTATTTTTGGCCTTCGAAAGTTGGCAATTTTATTTTTCCATCTTAATGTCCTTTAATGGTCCGTATTTTTGTTAATTCATGATCAGAGAGGTCAATGGGTGTTCTCGGATAAGTTTTAAATTTTTCGAACCTCGTTTAGACCACGTTTGGTGTCCTAAAATAGTGGACCAACACGATCTTAGCGTGACGCGTCGCCTATCACGTTGGTTAACATTGTTTCAGGGACTACCAGTAAAATTAATGAGGCTTGGCGCGATCATGGCACGACCCGTCGGGTATCGCGTCGATGCATCAACGTGCCGCGTTGCTAATCGCGTCGATGCCTAGTTTTCAGTCATTAAATATCCATGTTTTTAAGGGCAAAAGGGTCAATTTTCCACCCCTATATAAGCCTATAACAAGAGATTCAACCCTTATTTCACCAAAATATTATTGTTAATCTCCAATACTCTCAAGAACAAGTCTAGGGTTTTCATAGGAGCTTCAAATTCAAGAGATTCTACCATTAGTTTTCAAGAATTTTCCATCCAAGGTATGTCAAGTGTTCATTCATGGATTTCTTTCATCCATAAAGCCCAAGAATCCAATTTTAAATTATGAATTGTGATGTTTATGTTGTGGATTGATTATGTTTATGTAGTTATTGTTGTAGGATTCTCAAGTTGGGATCTTTATGTGTTGTTCATGAAACTACGCTAGTATGTTGGGTAAAATTTATGAAATTGAGTTGAATTAGGGAATCATGTGGTATTAATTTGATATCATGCCTAAGCCTTAATTTATGCATACTAGGTGTTTGATAAAATGCCTAAGAGAATAATACTTGTGCATTATGACTCAATAGAACCTAAATGATGAATTCATGTTACCATTATGTTCAAAATGACTCCCATGCTATTGTTATGCCTTGCAATAGTTTGATGTAATGCTCATGAGATTAGGCTTAGGGAATTATGACATGTTTATATGCATTCTTATTCATGTGTGAGATTGGGGTTTGCAAATACTTCATGAAAATCTCCAATGGTAGTACTATGAAATATTGACCATGGTTGTGTGTTCAAGAAGTTTCATGTCTTGTCAGTTTCATGCTATCGAGTCCTGGGGGTACTTGTACCCGACAACTTAGTTGTGTTCCTAGAGCTAGCATCAGTTTCATGATAAATCTCAGTCACGCCATGATTAGTAGTATTCTTAGTCAGTTTCAGAACTTAGTAGAATTCAGTCAGTTACATGACTCAGGAAAACTTAGTAATCTCAGTAATCTCAGTCAGTTATCAGATCTCAATAGTATTCCATCAGTTAACGAAAATCAATGAACTCAATCCATTTAATCATGTTCAGTGTCTATTATATGGGAGTAGGATTCAACACCGAGTGAGCCCAAGAATGGGAACTCACCTGTTAGTAGAGGGTGTGATTCTTAGAAGCAATCCTTGTGCTCCAAAACTACGTAGCCAGCATAGGTTGCGACCTCAAACCTACTAGTTGAGGGTAGATGAGGTGGCTTAATCTGTTATTTGAGGGCCCCACCGTTCTCCTTAGAGTACCGATTAGATGAGGGATTTCTCACAGCTTATCCTTACCAGTGTCACGGTATTGACACCCTTCCAACTGGAGTTACAGGTTGGACCCCAAATCTATTAAGAAAAAGGGGCATATTGGGTTAGATGAATTCTCCCATAGTTTCAGTTACAGAATTAGGACTGTCAGATACAGTCACTTAATCTCAGTAATAAAACTCAGATAGTTCTACAAAACCCAGACTTTCAGATACAGTCACTCAGCTAAGTACGAAACTCAACTAGTTCTATCAGAACCTAGACTGTCAGACACAGTCTTCCAGTATCAGTTACATCAGTTATACCAGTTGTCAGTAGCTCATGTTATCAGTAGTCAGACTCAGTAGTCAGTTTTACTCACGAATCTAGTCACAGTTACACACTCATGTATGTATCCTCACGATCATGTTATATAATCAGTTAGCATTGTTCATGCATATGAACCCTTTGCATTCAGCCTACCTCACTTGCATACCAGTACATTCAATCGTACTAATATATTTGCGCTATGGTGTTTTTATACCATAGGTTCAGAAGCACGAGCTCTAAGTATCAGTAGCATTCCAGTTTCAGCAGTGAGTCCTCATCATCCGAGGAGGTTATGATTTGATTATTTCATATCTTTAGTACTTAGTTATTTCAGTAGTTGGAGTTAGTTGGGGACATGTTCCATCAACTCCTTATTCAGTCCAGAGGCTTTCAGACTATAGCATGTTCACAGTTATTTCAGTTGTTTTGGTAATGATGTACCGCATTTTTAGATGATATATTTTATCATATATTTGAATCTTATGGCTTTTCAGCCTTTAATTTTGCATTTTTACATCATATTATACAGTGCTCAGTTACAGATATCAGTCATGGGTTAGCTTGTGATCCTTCGAGGTCATCAGCACCGTGTAGCATTTCGGGTACCAGATTAGGGGTGTTACAACAGATTCTTAATGCTTGACAAAATAATGAGTTTTAAATAAAAGTGACAAAACTTAGTAGAGGTTGTTGATACTTACAGAATTTGATTGATAATTTATCTAGAATGTGATATTAGTGATAAAACTATTAATGACCTGTAATCGATTTATTTTGTTTGGCCTTATTTATGTATTAATGGTGTGGGGAACACTCCTGAGGTGTTTACGAGTTAAGTAAAGCCTTTAATAAAAATTATTATTAGATAAAAATAAGAATAATTTTTTATATCTTAAATTGAGATTAGTGATATTGGGGTGATTTGGCTTGACAATGAAGTGTTTTTCATGTGAAAAATATTGATAAATGAAAGAACTTCATATGATTTCTTTATGATTTTAAGTACTGTTATAAATTTAGTACGTCGTATTGCATCCCAAAAGATAGTGTGAATTTAATAAAATGTGTATAATGGGTTATGATTTAATTAGAGTTTAGACTCGATTTAATTGCGTGTATGCTGCTTAATTGGGTACTTGTTGATTGGTATTCGGACATGCTTGAAATTGATGATGTTTGGATTGTTGAGGCGTGTATAAATGATTATTAAAAATTTCCGTGCTGGAATTGTCCTATGACTATAAGTGTACTTGTACACTTAGTACATAGTATTGTATGCTGTGAGGTAGTGTAAATTTGACATTGATATTACTAAATTATTGTGGATCGGGTACCACACCGGTACAGATATGTATATGGTGGATCGGGTACCACGCCGGTACACATATATATGTTGGATCGGGTACCACGCCAATACGGATATGTATATATTGGATCGGGTACCACACCGGTATGGATATGTATATGTTGGATCGGGTACCACGCTAGTACGGATATGTATATGTCTAATCGGGTACCACGCCGGTACGAATATGTATATGTTGGATCGGGCACCACACTGATACAGATATGTATATGGTGGATTGGGTACCACGCCGGTACAGATATGTATATATTAGATCGGGTACCACGCCGGTACGGATATGTATACGGTGGATTGGGTACCACGCCGGTACGGTACATGAACATAGATTGTTCTCTATAGGTCATGACATTTGGTAAAAATAAGTCCCATAGCATGTGTGTACATATTTGTGTTGAGTCTGTGGATGTTTACAGTATGGTTGATACTCTTAATGGTTATGTGGCTTATTTGTGAGCACTGTTTGATCTGTTATTGCCTTATTGTTGATTCATTGAATATTTAATTATGTGATATGTATTTGAAAAAGTGAAACTTTGTTCTTACCTATATGTTGGTTGACTTACTTCATTTATACGTATTTTAATCATAACTTACTAGAATAGCTAGTTATCATTCTTTAATATTATAAGAGAGCATTGGGTTGTTAGCCCGAGAGTTTAGTGTGGGTTTTCTATGATCACGGGTTTGTTCCTATGAATATGAGTAGTGAAAAAGATAAGGTGAATAAAGAGGAATAGTGATGTATTGGCGTTGGATTGTGGTTGATTGTGTGAATTAATGAGGCTAGAGTATGTTAGTAGTGAATATAATATTGATGGAGTTGGAAGAGTAGTTGGATGATGTAACTTATATAGGTAAAGTAATAATATTATTACAACCTTAGTTGAATTATATTCCATTCAAGATGTCATGATTTATTTTCCTTAATTCTATTTTATGATTATATGAACAAACAAGATCGGCTTATGATGCCTACCAGTACGTGTGGTTGTACTGACCCTGCTCTTCTACATTCCTTCTTGAAGTGTAGACTGGATGCAGGTTAGTTTGTAGTTACTAGATGGATGACGATATTCAACACTAACTTCTGCCCTTTCTTCCTTGCAGATGTTAGAGTCTTTGTATTATTTATTTTATTGTCAATCTATGTTGTAGTTGATAGCTCTTGTACATGTCTGGCCAAGTCTTGGAATAATGAAGGACATTTGTAAGAAGTTTTTGAAAAAGCTTATTTATTCGTATTTAATTTACTTTATTATATATTTAATCCATTATTTTCTTAAACACAGAATTCTTCCACATATTTTTAGTTGGGAATAAAGGTTATCCTAGCTACTTAGAATAGTGTAGGTGCCCGCACGGTCCGTTAGTCTGGATCATGACAAGTTATTTTTGATCGATTGAGGGTGTTCCAAGGATTCTTGGAAGGGAAAGGATCATTGTTGAATATCTTCGGACTTGTCGTTTAGCTTTGAGGTATGTTATGTCTTAACTTTCTTCAGACCTTGCTTGGGTAGAGGGCATATCGTGTAAAACATGTGATGGGAAGGGTATTTACTTGTTCTTGCTTGACTTGAGTTGAACTTTTACTATTTTTATGCCTGCGTGGTGGCCACTTTTATTATTGTCATACCTATGCGGGAGCCCATATTTATTAAGTGTTAGTCTAAGCTTGATTTTACCTTTGTTATGTTCGTGTGGGGGTTTGTATTGATTCTTATTGAGATTTGATAGTACTTGAACTCATTTTGATTATATTCAATGCATTTTGGTACTATTCCTGAGATTGACATTATTATTTGTATTCATGATCATATTCACTTCATTATACATGGAACTGGATCCACTGGGAAATACTATTTACTATTGAAAAAAGTGGATGATTTAAGTTTAAGTTCGAGTCCTCTGATGTATTGATGAGAGTTGATTTATTATATGGACATCACAAATCTCCCACGGGTCCTATTCTTGATCTTAGGCTCGAAAAATGTATATCGGTAGGCATGACCTTGGCATAGCATAACACTACATTGCATCGCATCTCTTACCTTTGATTGATGTGGTGATTGTGATGTTTATATTTTATATTTGTCATGGACTTGAATCACCGAAACTATATTCTGCGTGCATGGTGATATTTCTTTTTTAGTATCCTTTATTTTATACAGCTGTTTGCTTAAGCTCGATCGGCCTATGATGTCTACTGAGAACAAGCGAATCATACTCCTATTTTGTTTGTACCCATTCAATGCAGGTCCTGGTACTAGCGGGCCTCTTGATTCTTGATCGTGCATTTGGAGATATTCGAAGCTAATTAGCACTTCACTATCAATATTTGAATGTTTGTGAAATCTATATATATTATAAAGTAGAAGACGAAGTATCAGAAGAGGTCAAGTGGCAAGCTGCTAAGAAGCCACGTGTCCGTTTTTCGGACAACTTTAATAGTATTGTAATAAGATTTTTATAATTATTTAAATTTGAAAATACATTATCTTTTAAACAAATATTATTATTATTAATTATTTTAAAAATTGAAACCAACAATGAAAAAGTTCTAAATGAACTCTTATATTTCATAAACTTATCTATATCAAATATAATGATAAAATATATTATAATTATTATCATTGATAAATATAAATAATATATTTGTGGTGCTTAATCTTTCTTGCGATTATTTTAAAATCTTAATATAAATTAAAATTTAATAACTAAATTCAACGTGTATATGTATTTTAATACCTTTATATATGTAAGTTGTCTATTTATTTTTATATAAAAAAATAATAACAAACAAACAAAAGAAAGAAAGAAAGAAAGAAAGAAAGGAAAGAAAAGAAAATTAAAAAAACGTGTAAAAGAAAAAGAGGTTAAATTATCACAAGATAACAAGATAATTCTACTTGTATTTGTAATATAATGTATTAAAAAATTATAAACAATAACCAAAAAAAATGTATTAAATTTTTTTAAATATTTGATTTTAAAAATATATTATTCTTTATTTGAAAAAAAATTTTCATTAGCTTAAAAATATAAACTCATAGTTAAAGAGTTTTGAATGAACTTTTACTCTTTCATGTTTATCTCTTTAAAAATTCAAATAAATGTTATAAAACTATCTAAATATATTTTATGTTAATATTAAATAAAAGATAAAAATATAATAATAATATTAATAATAGCAGTTAAATTAGTAGTAGTAGTGCGTAGTACTAGTAGTAGTAGTAACAATAATAATAATAATAATAATAATAATAATAATAATAATAATAATAATAATAATAATAATTAAATAGAGATATACAAATATTATGAAAATTGTAATTAGTTTACTGTAAAAAAAATCATAACATATTAAGATTTCATGGGGCAAACGGGACGTGGAAAGTGGGAATCCACATCTAAAATCAGTTAATTTTTATAAATAAAAAGTGTAAAAAAATTTCAAAGTTCCTATTATTATTCTGGTCTTTTAATTATTCTGTAACACTTAACAATTAAAATATTATAAAAATGATAATTAAAATACAGTAAAAATTTAAACTGCAAATTTGAATTTTAAAAAAAAAGCTATTAAAAACAAAAATAAATACTTAAAAAAAATTTCAAAGTTCCTAATTTTTGGTCTTTAAATTATTCTTTAACACTTAACAATTAAAAATGAAAAAAACTTCAAGTAACAGCGAATTTGAAATTTAAAAGAAACTATCTATATATATATATATATATATATATATATATATATATATATATATATATATATATTATAAAACGCAGGACGAAACATCACAATTAGCCAAGTGACAATCTACATATTGAAAGTATTTGAATTTAAAAATACATCACCCTTTATTATAAAAAATTCATTAGCATAAAAATAAAAATTCTAAATAGACTTTTACTCTTTTATATATTTATCTCTTTTAACATTTAAATGTTATAAAATATATCCAAGTATTATTTAATTAAAAGTTAACTAAAAAATAAAAATATAATATAACAGCAATAAATAACAGTACAAAAATAGTAGTAGTAATAGTAGTACGAATTATGTTTAGTAGTAGTATTAATAATAATAATAAATTGATAAATATTGAAATAGTAGTAGTGACAATATACTAATAAACCAAAAAGTACGTCGTAGTAACCTTAATAATAATAATAATAATAATAATAATAATAATAATAATAATAATAATAATAATAATAATAATAATAATAATAATAATAATAATAATAATAATAATAAAACAACTATAACCTAGACGTCCCTTATCCCCAATTACCTAAATAAAATTACTTTGAAATTTGAATTAAAAATAAGTTGTTTGCTTGGTGTGAAGGTTTCGTTTTTAAAGCATATCCTCCACCTTAATAGGAACTAAAAATTTTTGCTCTTTTTTTTTTGTTTTTATATCTATATTTATCCAATCATTATCCTAATATTCTTATAATAAACTGATATGATATTGAATTTGAATTTAAATGAATTTGAGTTGGAATAGATCTCTAACTTTTTAAACTCTCTTTTATATAAATATATACACACTCTCTCCTGCAATGATATATAATATTAAATTTTCTTCTCCTTCTTTGTTATTGATCATTAAATTTATTCGTAAATTTATTTATTGCATTCTTCATATTCTTTGTTTTAAAAAAAAATTTATATTTTTGTATGCAGATGACTGATGGTGCTATTACGGTCTAATTTATGTTCACTACATCCAAGCTTGAATATAAGTAAGTAATATTTTTTTTTGTTTGTTTGATTTCTGATAAAAATAAACTTTATTGTGTAAATAAAAAATAAAACTACCTTTAATTGAGAAATTAAGTTGACTCTTCTTGAACATTAACTTTAGTTATTATTTTTGTATAATTATTTTTTTAAAAAAAATAAATGTTTACAATATTTTGTGTGTTTCTATTTTATGTGATAATTAAATTATTTAATATAATGCTGTTAGTTTTTTACATATTTCGGGATTAACAACAAAATGTACTTAAATACCAATCAAATTTAATGTTATTGACATATTTAATTTCAATAAGGATAACTTATGACAACTTATTTGTCGTAAGTTCGAAACTAATTAAAATGATAATCTATATTGTAGAGATGATGCATTATTTGCTTGCTCTTGATTAATTCATGCAAATTACAAACATATCAAGAGTTGACAGTTTTTTCTTAAAAGTCATAATTGTTGATTTGATAGTATATATATAATTTAGTTTGCCTTATTTATTTTTGGGAAATATATGATTATCTTAGCATTTATTGTTTTCATGCACTTTCTGTTTAACATATATATATATTAGGTATACACATTGTTATTGCAAAAACTTTTTACATAAATATAACTTTTCTCTATTATAATAGGTTATTTACCACATCTTTTAAAACATTGAATAGAGGCGAATTCATAACTTGAATATTATGAGTTTAAGTTTGAAATTCTACATCAATCATTCAATTTATTAGGTTTAGATTTATTGTGATCAAATATTTAGTGAATTATTTAACATATGTACGCAATTTAAGTCAATATTACATAATTATAAGTTGTGGTAGCTTAGGTATTTCTATTTGAATGTGAGATGATAATCTTCTGATGCTAAGAACGGTAATGTTATAGAAAACATTACATGTATATTTAAATTTCTAATACATAGAGTTAAGAAAAAAAAAAAAGAAGAAGTCATGATGACTAAAACACAAGCAACAACTTGAATTTTTTATAATGATAGTTTTTTTATGCTAATAATTTTTATCGCTTAAATTTTTTATTGAAAAAAATAAAATATAAAATCACAGTCTAAAATGAATTTTTAATATTGTCGCTTAGAATATAATTAAATATAATCTACACTGTTGCAAATTATTTTTTTTTTCATCGAATAAAATATGATTTTACTTTTTCTTTAAAATTCATATTCAAAATAATATTCAAGAATTTTACGTGTATTATGAAATTCCTTTTAATTTATAGGAAAAATTAATAATTTTTTTTGAATCTTGAGTAAAACAATAAGAATATGAGAACAAAAATTGTGTATCTCTATATGTGAAAGTGTTTAACTTTAATTTTAAATTATAACCACTTTTAATATATTAGATTATTTTAGAATATTCTTCTAATATATCTTTTGTTTATTTTGGCATAGCAAGACTTATCTATTCTATTTTTTATATTTTGAGATAAGAAAGAAGAAAACTCAATTGCTTATGCGTATAACATAAAAAATAATTTCATTCAAAGTCAAATTAGAGAAAAGTAAAATAATTAAGTACAATGAAAAAATGTACACCAAGTTTTTTTTTTTTTTTTTTCGTGTGTGTGGTGGGGGAGGTGGGGCGGGGGGAAATTTTTGAGAATATAAATTAGATAATACACATATTACTATTTATAAGTTTTAAATGTAAGAGATGGGGAGATGGTAGAATAAAAATATAATTTGTTTTTGACAATCTAAAATCTTTAAATTATTGTAAACAATATAATAAAGAAAAATATTAAACATTAAAACTTATTACGTAATTACGTTTTTTTTTTTCTCATATAAATTTGATTAGAGGTAGGGTGGGATGGTGGTGGTGGATGGATAGAGAAAAAATATAACAATCTAATATTTTTAAAATGTAAATAATATCATTAAAAAATAAATACGAAACATATATATTATTTTTACAGTTACATAATTTTTTTTTATAAGGATTTGGTTATGTGGGGAGGGGGGGATAATTTTTTTTTTTTACTTTATAAAAAATTGAGAGGGGGAGGGATGGGGTGGGGGATGGAGGGGGAGGGGGGTAGGGGTGAGGTAATTTTTTTTTTTTTTTTTTGCATTTCATTGAGAAATTATATGATAGTTGGACTTTGTTTTGGAGGTAGTATGATTTAACATGCTCGGATAAATATTTTAATATAAAACAATCAATACTTTAATATTATTCACGCATCGCGCGGGTACGTAAACTAGTGTATGTATAAACCAAAAAATGCCTAAAGTCTAACCGGCTTATAAAAATAGTCAAACACTCTCATATGATATTGCACATAATTTGAACTGCCAACAAGAAGAACCAATTGTATATATATTGTCAATATTGAATAACAAAAAGAAAGAAAAAATTTACCCCCAAAATGTATCTATTATTCTTCGTCTCCACATTTAATTTTAAAAAGAAGTTACGTGTTTGTCCATGAAAATAAAATACTATTCACTTCATTTGAAATTTTTAAAATTAAAGTTTGAGTAGTGTTTGATCATACTTTTTGCAAAAGATATTTAGACTTGAACATATATTTTCTAAATATGATTTATACCCCTCAATTTCTAAAAACTTGTAAAATCACTCCACTTGACTAATTTACTAAAACATACAATCAAAAATGCTCTAAAAGAGTATATCTCAAAATAGATAGTTACATAATATCATAGATTAGATCACATATACAAATATTTAACTTTACTTTGAATCTTTGATACTATATACTTTTTCTAAAAAAAAAATGAAATGTAATTTAAACATGTAATATAATTTAAATAGCGGCATTTTTTTAAAAATATTTTCAAATTTCATTTGAGATTTTCATGACTAAATACTTATTTTAAAATAAACTTAAGAATTTTTTTTTAAAAAAGGTGAATAAAATTCCCAGATTTCTTCATTCTCTGCACAGTGTTGCGTTGTCCTCTACAATATCAAATGCTAATCATTTCACCAAATTTATTCCACAACCTTGCTTATGCATCATAAACATAATAAGCATATATACTAATTGAGTTTAAAATTACAAAATGAAAAAATGTGAGGAGGAAATGATAAAAAAAAAAAAAAAGGGAAGAAGATGCTAACCAAAAAATTCCACCAGATTGGGTGAAATATATAGAATTCCTCATCTATAAATAGTGGTGTTTCTTCCTTTGTGGTAGAAGAGGAAATGTGAAGTATGTGAAAAAATATTATAGTAAATAGTACTGAAAAAGAGAGATGGGACAAAGAAAATATTCTAAGTCTTTAACTATATTCACTATACAAAAGAGAGTAATTATATTAGTGAAAGATAGAGTTGAAACAAGAAAATATTCTAAGTTTCCAACTATATTCATTATAAAAAAGATAGTTTTAATATGTTGTAGGAAGACGTTTTTGTGGTGGAGCTTTGGACTCTTCAACTAATCCGAAGTTGTTTGAGCTGTACATCGGTGATAGGCTGTTACATCCTGGAGGGGACAAGTCAACAGATATACTGTTGGATATATCGGTACAGATTATGCCACAGTAGACTTGAATCTCGTTACAAATATCGAGCGAGATATCAGCGTGAAGATTATTTTTACACCGAGTTATGTTCCCATAAAGGAACAATTGGATGATGTTGTTTACAAAGATTGCAATATGAGCATCTAATTGCAAGCTGGATATTTGGGATCTTCATGCTCCAACTTAAGAGGGGTGCGAGGCGTAATGAAGTAAAAATAGCATATCGTATAATGATAGTTATGTAATTATAATACATAGAGAAAGATATTATTATAGTCCTACTTGGGACAAGAAAGCAATTATCGTGTCCTTATTTAATTTGGACAGGTAATTCAAGCCTAGACTATAAAAGGAGTTGATATTGTGAATATTGATTCATTGAATAATAAGAAAGAAGGGGAATTTTTCATCAGAAAATGTATCTCTTTATAATCATCTTTGCATCTCTATTTTAAATATAATTTACAAACTTAGTAGGCGTTTGAAATTAAAATAAAATATTATTCACTTTATTTGAAAATTTTAAAATTGGAATTGGAGTTATGTTTGACCATACTTTTTGAAAAAGATATTTAAAATTGAATATATATCTTTTAAATATGATTTATATCCCCAATTTTTTAAAAAAATTGCAAATTCACTCAAATTGATTAATCTATAATCTATATCTATAATCTATTTATATCTATAATCTATAATATATTAAAAGTGTGAAGATCCTTAGAAAAGTGATTTAAACTTTTTACCCTTCATTAAAAGACTGTCTTTTAACTATTTTTTAATTTATTATTTAATTGTTTTTTATTATATTAACTAGACTCCTAAAATATATGGGACTCCTAAAATATATGGAAGGAAAATTAACTAATATTTTTCTTTGTACTAATCAATTAAAAAAATTCAACGTGTGTATATATATATATATCTTCTTTGTTTTCATTCAAGTCATTCTTTAGGGTCAAAATTTTCGCTCAGATAAGAATTATTTTTATCAAAATCAAATTTTTGTGATCACTATTGTATTGTTTAATCGAAACTTTGTGATCACTACTGTATTGTTTAATTGAAACTTTGTGATCACTATTGTATTGTTTTGTTGTAGTTTACAGGTAGTAGATGAATATCGATTGGCTTTGAGGAATTTTTTGTGCAAAGGTTAGGTTTAATTGTACTGTCTTAATATCTCTATTAGTTTTATTATTTTGTGATAGTTTACAGGTTGTAGATGAATGTCCATCGGCTTAGAGGAATTTTTGTGCGTAAAATTTAAGTTTAATTATATTGTTTTTATATCTCTTTTATCGTATTATTTTATTATAGTTTACAGGTGCTACATAAATGTCGGTCGGCTTTGAAGAATTTTTTTAAGTAAAGGTTAGGTTTGATTGTATTGTTTTGATATCTCTTCTTTGAGAATTTTTTTGTGTAAAAGTTAGATTTAGTTGTATTATTTTGATATCTCTATTATTGTATTATTTTGGTAGAGTTTACAGGTATTAAATTAGTGTTGGGCGACCTTGAGAAATTTTTTGTGTAAAGATTAGATTTAATTATATTATTTTATTATCTCTTTATCGTATTGTTTTGTTGCAGTTTACAGGTAGTAGATTTTTTGATAAAGGTTATGTTTAATTAAAGAAATTTTTCATCTTTACATATTCAAAAGATGTTGAATTTAATTATTGCATTCATCTTTATTATTTTTACAAATTTCCTATTTAGTGCAATATTAAAACTCATTAAAGTGAGGTACACGCTAGGCACGTACAACTAAACTAATTTACTAAAACATACAATCAAATATACTCTAAAAGAGTATATCTCAATATAAATATTTACATAATTTCATAGATTAGATCACATGGAGGGTACTGTATACTGTTACATATATTCTTTTACTTTATTTTGAATCTTTGAAGTTGGATTTGAAGACAGAGTGCTTGATTATTATTTTTGCAAAATAATAGTTAATTGTTTGACTGTAATATTTTCCTTTAAAAACATAAAGAGAAAAGTCAATTTTCTCCCCCCGAATTTGTCCGCTCAACTTACTTTAGTATTTAAACTAAACTTTCATTTATTACCCCTTAAAAAAATCCACGTCAGTACTAGGGGTGAAATTAATATATATATATATATATATATATATATATATATATATATATATATATATATATATATATATAATAGAAAAAAATAAAAAATTTCCTATCTTCTTCTTCTACCCCTACCCCATCCCACCCCCACCATAACTTTCCTCCCCAAACCCGCCACTACCAGCCCCCTGCTCCTTTAACCACCAATTTCACCATCACCAGCCCCCTCCCTTCTGACCACATCCCCATCCCACCCCCACCCTAATTTCTCCTCCCCAAACCCGCCAACCCCCACCCTACTCCTCGTTCAACTACCAATTTCACCATCACTAGCCCCTCTCCCAACCCCAATTTCTTCTCCTTCAATTATCAAATCCTTTACCACCACTTCTAATTTCTCCTCCTTCAACCCCTTGATTTAAGATCATTAAAAAAAGAATGAAATTGAATTTTCAAAATTAAAAGTTATCTTTGTGGATTTGAAAATTTGAAATAAAATTGAAACTGAAGAAAAGTTATTAGCAACGGTGTTAATGATGGTGAATGATGGTGATGGTGTTAATGGTGGCGGTGATATTAGTTTTGTGCGTATATTTTTTTTGTGGGTTTATTTTAATCACTTTTCGATGAGTTTTGCTGGAATATGCCAGAATGAAGGGTTTTGAATTGGGATGTGGTGATGCTACTGCATTGTTGTTTCTTGTTAGTTTGTTTTCTGCTGCTTAAACTTATGTTGTGTTGGCTTTTTTAGTTACTTATATTTGGGTACATGGGATTATTTTCTTGCAAGTGTTGAATAATGTGTTAGGGAACAATAGGTCAATTTTTTGGACAGCCTGGGAGGGTTCAAATTTGAGGTTGAGAAGACTTTCGGGGTTTGTTTTGATGAGGTGGGCAGTGAGGGATGAGTTTGGGGGTGAAGAAATTGAAGATTTGATTGGTAAAGATGAATTTTTCTGACGAAAATTCATCGGAAAATTTATATGTATATTGATTTGATCGGTAAAGATGGAGTTTTTCGGTGGAATTCGCTGGAAAATCTAAGGTCCGTGGCTGTTTTTTTTAAATTTAAAAAGTGTTATATACACACACACACACACTAAATTAGTGTACGTACTTTGTACGTGTGTTTTACATTAATTAATAAAATTATATATAAAAACAGAATTATTATGTAAAGGATAGTAGTTAACGCTAAAATGATTGTTATATCTATTTAAATATGATAAATAACTATTGTATGTTCTATATATTATTGTTTGTCGTGTCTCACCTAATCTTTTTAGTTTTACAAATAATCTATTGAATTATATCATGATAAAAGCTTTATTTTAATATATTGTGATTATATAGTAAGGGAAACTTACATAAATCCCTACTAGTTTATCCTTAATTATTAAAAATCACAACATTTTTCAAAATCTCCTAAAATCCCAACATTTTATCTCTGGTGATACAAGTTAACAACATTAGATACATACTACTAACACATGTATCTAATTTATTGTAGCAGACAACTTTCCATAATATCAACATTAAAGCTAACTAATTAAGGGGAAAAGCAAAATCAAATCTCATGATTAGTGGGATTCCGTTTATTACTCCATTTTTTTAAAACATAAAGTCTCTTTTAAAATCTTTTAGAAATTGACAATTGTTAAATCTTCTTGTTCAGACAAAACACACCATTTTTTTTTATTTGTTAATTTCGTTTGTTTGACATGAATATTTCTGTGCTTTTATGGCATTCCGGTGTTTGGGTTAACGAAATCGAGAATGTTGGTTATAAGAGTGATGGAGTTGTGGTCAGTGAACATGTTACTTACGAAAAAAATAATTTCTACAATTACGGTAGAACTTGAAATTGACGAAGCAATGGAAAAAATAGAAGCTCGTTATATTGTTGAAGGTAATGCTTGTCCGTTGTTCATTCGGAACAAAATGATTGTGAAGTATGTTAAAAGATCTGACAAGAAAATGTATGTTAATTTTTTTTTTTTTTGCAGCTGTTGTTAATTTTGTGTATGTTAATTGAAATTTGTATTTAATGTTTGGGTGATGAATAATTTACAGATTGTGTTTGTGTTTTTATGTTATTATCGTAGAGATACATTTTCTTCTGGAAATGATACATTTTGCTAATCTTGTATCTCAATTTATGAAGTTTTGGTTGATTATATTTGTTTTTGTGTGTTAGTTTTACATATATATCAGAAATGTCCTAGAAACATATAAATGATGTAGATACATGTTGTTAATTTACTAGATACATGTTGAGCAAGTTACATGCATAGATTCATTTTCTTCTGAAAATGATACATTGTGCTCATGTCGTATGCCAATTTAGGAAGTTATGTTAAATTTTGTTTCTTATTGTGTTTTCTTTTTGCATATAAATAAAAAATGTCCCTGATACATATAAACGTCTTAGATACATGTTAAATTTATAGATACATGTTATACAATTATTTATTGCTATTAATGAATGTAGAAATCATTATTTTCCATATTTATTAAGTTAAATTATTTGAACTTTTGTTTTCATTAATTCAGCTATGTCCTACAAAGCTGTACGGTGGATTGAGTTTGGATCTTTCAAGATTCATGTCGTCGGGGAACAGAACTATTTAAAGTAAGATTATTCGAAGATGTTCACACATGCCCGTTGAAAGACCACGTTTTTACGCAACTTCAACCTACAGTGGGGTTTGTTAGTGATTTTGCAAAATTTGTAATAATGGTAAAATATAATTGTATCATGTAAAATATGTATTTTATTAGCTAGATATATTTAATTTCGTAAGATGTTTTTCAGTTAATTTTTTAGATACAAAATTTTTTAGATTCAAGTTAAATATTCACTTCTATAATATAATATGTCATTACTTTTTTGATATAATACCATCAATTTGTGCTATAATGTGTTATTTTTTTTTTACAGACAATAGGTATTAGTTTGTACAAAACAATGTTGTAGATTCTAAATAATGTAATATTGTGAAGGTTAATACCATTACATTCTAATTTATATTTCATTATATTAGATTAATATGATTGTAATTTAGTATACAATATGTATCTAATACGATGTCGTTATAAAGTGCACGAACAACGTATTTCGACACATGAATATATCTGAAATGGTTTGGCATTGCATTATAATGGGTAACAAAATAAAATAATTTTATCATTAAAAAAACATAATGTATGAATACCTAACATTACCAACCTCATCAAAAAATCATTAAAGTTTCTATCAACTTCCTATTTTTTGTAATATCCAACAAGCAAACAAACTTGTATAATGACTTCATAGATTCAATGACCTCTATTAAGTATTAACTTGTATAGCGTACAATATGTATCTAATGACAAGAAACTTATACGTTTACGTAAGTACCAGACAAGTACCAGATACAACTTAATACAACATGTATCTATTAAGTAATAACTTTTACATACAAGTTAATACAATATGTATCTATAAGATGTTTCTTAATTAATTTTCTAGATTCAAAATGTTTTAGATACAAGTATGAATACTCACTTCTATAGTAAAATATGTCATTATTTTTCTGATATAGTACCATTAATTTGTGGTATCATGTGTTATTGTCAATAAATTTAAGTTATTTTAAAACTAAACTAGTTCCAATAATATCCATTTATGTATCTCAACTTGAAGAATAAGTAGTAACTTGTGTCTGAAGTTTATTTCAAATTGATTTTAGAATTTACTTTAACATGTATATAAAAAATTTAACTTATGAATAAACTTTGTATTAAATTGTATCTGTAATTTATATTAAGTTGGATCTCTACTTGATTTGAACTGGTCTTTAGAATTTAGTTTAACATGTATCTTAAGTTAAATTAAACTTGTATATAAAAGCTATATTAACTTGTATCTGGACGTTAAGTAAACTTATATCAGAACTGAATTTTAGGTTGTAACTTAGCTTCATTTTTACTTGTATCTCAAATATTTTTTAACTAGTACGTAAACTTAATTGATGTTTCATAACCTTAAATACATATGATTGTAAAAAATTATAAAATATGTATCTAATACTATGTCGTTATGAAGTGCAAGAAACGTATTTCGATACATAAATATATCTTAAATGCTTTAGCATTGCATTATAATGGGTAATAAAATAAAACAATTTTAGCATTAAAAAAGCATAATGTATGAGTACCAAATATTAACTAGACACATTTAATTTAGTAAGATGTTTTTCAGTTAATTTTGTAGATACAAGTTTAAATATTCACTTCTGTAATATAATATGTCATTACTTTTTTGATATAGTCTTAAATATGTTATATTGTACGACTTTTGAAATATGTCATTATTACATATGTTATAAATAGATACTTACAAGACAACATTCTATAATATGTTAGATACATACCTATTACATGTGTTTAAATATTCACTTGTAATGGTGTAACATGCGAATCTGCAGAATGTATAGTATGCAAGGATGCAACACGATTCCTAGCTGGATCATTTAATCCCCACACAAAGATCGAATGTTTGATTAGATTCTATTCTGATAAATGGACTGAAAGCCAGAAAAAATACTCCACAATAGCTCACGAAATGTTAACTATTGCTAAATGCGTTACCTACCCCTAAGCTGGCCAGTAAAACCAGCAACAATCATTTTGCAAATAGTAGCATCAGTGCGAGTAGGCTCGCCAGTATTGTCTTTAGGACTAGATACTTTAGCAATAGTAGAATACATTAACATACGATGAACCAAAATAGAAAATTGTCTCTCAGATAATCCATCTAAGTTCCATTCATAAATATGTTCTCCACTATAAGAAGTGTTTGTGAGGGACCAATCTCTCTCTTCGATCATGACATCTTGAGGAGTTGGTCGTGGATAATAAGCAGTTTGTATTTGAGGAATATCAACATATTTCTTCCCCGGTTGTTTTCTTACCAAACCTCTGAGTTTATTTAACTCTGAGTGAATTTCTGCTCCTATTGGAGTGGTTTAAATATGATACTTCTAAATTAATTTTTGCCAGGTGGCAGGCTCAGTTAAGGGTGGGCATATTTTAGTTTAAACCGAAAAAACCGAAAAACTAAGCCAAAATTTAATTTTGGTTTCGGTTTTTCGATTTTTCGAATCGGATTCGGTTTGTAATTTTAAAATTTCGATTTTTTTTTTAAAATTCAGTTAAACCGAAAAACTAAAATTTTATAAATAAATAAATAATATTTATATATATATATATATATATATATATATATATATATATATATATATATCTTATATTTAGTAATTCACATTCACAATTAACATTTAGCAGCAAATTTACATACGCCGCAATCTATTTATAGATTGTTTTAGTGGCATAAATATTTTATGGACTATTTATGCAGAAAGTATGTTGTTTCATGGACTATTTTTATGAGTTTTGTGTTGTTTTGTAGACTATTTATGCAAGGTTATATTATATGTAGTGATTAATGGCGTTATGTATTATGTTAAGCTTATGCTAATTTCATTTCGTTTAATTTATGTTGAGTTATTTATAGTTATTTATATTTGGAAATGAAAAACAGGTTTGAAAAAAATAATTTTTCTAAAAAAATCCATCAATTTTAAATGCTCAGTTATGAAAAAGAGAGGCTAACTATTTTAATATTTCAAATTGAAATAAAAATTCGAAATAATCGAACCGAATTTGTAAAGTTCGAACCAAACCGAAATAATTTCGGTTTGGTTACGGATGTCATTTTTATCAATCCGAAAAATGATAAACCGAACCGATATTAAACAATCATACCGAACCGACCGAACGCCCATCCCTAGGCTCAGCTAGCCCCTTTTGATTTTGAGATCCAATATAAAAGGAAAAATGAAAATTCTTTGCCCGATTTTCTCTCTAGAGAATATTTGAAAGATCAATGAATTTTTATACTTACTATCTATCTGAAAAGGTTGTCATTACAATTATTAAATGTATTCCTTTGAATGAATACATTCATTATATTATATTAGAAACTCAGATTCGTAAAATAATAGAAGAAGAATTTATCTCTACTCTTAACGAATTCATTGACGATAATATCTATTGGTTCGATATTGATTTAAGTGACTAATCTTTGCAGGATCCCAAATTCAATAATGAAGCTTTTCCTTTATTTCTTCTCTCTCAAATTTGTAATCACTTTCATAAAGGCAACTCCTCTGAATTCTGACATGCATATGCTTATTCTAAGAAAAGTCATTAGTTTTTTTATTACAAAAGATACATCATATGAAGATATATCTGAATATTTGGCCTGGTATGTGGATGGATGGGAAGAATTTGACAGACTTGACTTTAATAGATTCTAATTTTTGGTGCAGCATGGATCCTCCCTGGCAAATAGCCAGAGAAAGAGGAAGGGGCAGACGAAGTCAAAACTCTTCATATTACGGAGGACGAACAAACCCTTCATATTTTGATAATAGAAATAATTTTGCATATAGCTCTGCAAGTTCTAATTTTCCAGTATTGCAACAAGGAAATAGGATTTTGATTAATTCAAAAATTCTTCAAGAAGGCTTATCATCATCATCATCATCAAAAATTCCAAATATTGGTTCCTCCATACATCTGGAAGATATTCCATAAGATCATCCTTTATATGGACAACTGCAATCTTACATATCCGATCAACAAAAAACTACAGATTTCCTTGCATCCATAATTCAAGAAAACTCCGAAGATAAACCTACATATGAGAAATTAGATGCTAGAGAACTTATATTATATATTGAAAATCAGCATATTCCTGATCAAGAAAATACTGAAGAAGCATGGCGATTACTCAGAAATTATCTGACTGCCAAGTTTTCAATTCTCTCTTTTCCTTTCTCTCTCTACGCTCTCCCTTCTCTCTACATCTCTCCTTGTAATATATTTGAAGAATAAATAAGAAGGCATTAGCCACTGTTTGCTACTATTCCGACCATTAAGGTACTTGCTATACTTTTTTTTGTGTGTGCTATTAATACAACTTCTTTCCTTCCAGCCGTGACTATGTCCTGCTAAAATACTTCTTATACCTATGTTAAATACCTAACTTCATTTATATAATAACTATGAAAGATCCAAACTCTATCAAAATATGAAGAAATTTTTCTATAGTTTCTTGACTTGGTTCCAAAATGGTAGTACAGTCGAGTTTAATGAACTTTTGTTGGCCTTGTCTCAGTGACTCCGTCTAATAAGTTGTGCCTCTTTATCCCATTATACTAATGAGAAAAGGGCGACTTTTGCACAATTAGTACTTCTAGACACATGGTTTAATATAAGGTTATTAAATCTCTGACAGGCCCCTTGTTTGGATAAAAGGTTCCATGCAGACATTAAACTATTTGAAATTCTTTTATATTTCGGTTGGTGCTTTGGTTCGGTTTTTTGACTTTGGCTTATTCCAATATTGTTTAGTAAATCTGGCAGGCTGAATGGCATACACCGGCCCAGAGATCCTGTTAAATGGTATCAAAGCCTAGGAACTTTCATAGTAATTATGTAAGTATGGTGAAAGATTTTGCATGGGTATAAGATTTTTATAATCATGGATATGGGAGAAGTCAGTACTAAAAGTACAAAACTCGAAGTGGTAGATTTACCTCAAGATATGGATTTACTAAATAAATGAACAATTCCTAAAGTAGAATTAAAAACTATTTATGAATATGAATTTTTTGATAAAATAAAACGTAAACAAATTATTAAAACCACTGAGCAATCTCTTGCTTTAAATGCTGATGAACAGACTATTCAACTTCTTAATATTCATGATATTGATATTTTTAAGAAACATTATAATTATATGCATATTGGTCTGGTACAAATTGCATTTAGACCTTTAACATTAAAGGGACTCCCTGAAATATTTTTAGCTTCTTTGCGTGATGCTAGAAATTTAAATTTTAGAAAATCCTTAATGGGATCTATTGAATCTACCCTTGCTTATGATCGAGTATATTTTAATACTCAACAAAATTTATAATTATCTCTGACTGATGTGAATATTCTTCATGCTTTAACCTTAAATGTAAAAACTCATGGTTATGATTACGCACTGGTTCTGAGCCTATCGGATTATCTTATCAAATATATTATCGATTATTATCAACCCTAAATCCTCACTGTAAATTAATTGATGATGCTTCAGATTGTACTATGCTTATTGAAACTAATTTTATAAAATTCAGGGTCACTACTCGTAGGCCTATTAGATGGGATGAAATTGATTTCTCAAAAACGTGGATTCTAAATTGAAACTAAGTTTTTTAATTAGGATTGTCATAACATCAAGTTTTTCATCAAGAGAGGAGATATGTTCTCCCAGAACTTTCACATAAAGGCTCAAATAATTATTTTGAGCAATTAGACAATTAATTTCAGATATAGTGATTTTTTCAATTTCATTATCGATAAATTGTTGAAAAGTAGAGAAAGTTAAACAAGTATTAGATGGGTCTCTGTGCATAGTGATTTTACTATTACATAGGTATTTATCAAGCATAGTAAAGGAGTATAAAACAAGCATAGTAAAATTAGGGGGGCCTGATGGTTATATCTTGTCTTTGTCTTTCCACTTTTTGATAAATGCTTCCGCCTTTTCAATTATTTCATCAGTTTCTCCCAGAATTTTTGGAGGTTGAGAGTCTGTAGTAATATCTTCAATGTTTGTTTCGGCGGTGTTCATTGAAATATCTGAATTTTGCTCAATCGTTTGAAGCAATTTATTCCTTACTTCTGACAAATATTACTCTATCATTTGCATTTTATTCTATCGTGTGCAGATATCCTTCTAGAAATATAATTAAGACTTTTTTCTTCAACTAGGATTGATTTCTTGGGAGTCTGTTTATATTCAGCAATTTTCTTGACGATATTTTCTCGTTGATCATGACCATAGGTGAGTTTGGTATCTGAATCTTTTCGAAGTAATTTGTCCCAAAAATTGTAATATAATATAATATAATATAATATAATATAATATAATATAATATAATATAATATAATATAATATAATATAATATAATATAATATAATATAATATAATATAATATAATATAATATAATATAATATAATATAATATAATATAATATAATATAATATAATATAATATAATATAATATAATATAATATAATATAATATAATATTATTTTTTAAATGGGAGCGTCTTAATATGTTATATTGTACTACTTTTGAATATGTAGTGTGAATATAAAAACATGTCATTAAGAAAAGGAGAAATTTAAATTTAGTTATTTTCAAAAATATAAAATTGTCATTCTATCTTGAATGGATAAAAAAAGAAATATTACCATATAAATTGAAGCAGGAGTAAACAATCAGTTACTCTAGTTACCATATAAACTTGTATATCTTGTTAACAGTTGTACAATTTACAAACATAACATGTATCTATTAAGTCATAACTTGTATTTCGTATAATATAATTTTCAGTCAAGTTTAAACACCAATAGATATATATCAAAGTATTAACAACAACTCATAGATATAAGACAACATAACATGTATCCAATGACAAGAAACTTGTATATTTACGTAAGTACCAGATACAAGTTAATACAACATGTATTTATTAAGTAATAACTTGTATATCGTACAATAAGACTTTCAATAAAAAATAAACATAAATAGATACTTATCAAAGCATTAAGAACTAGTCAAAGATAAAAGTGAACTTAACATGTATCAATTAAAAAACTTGTATTTTTTGTTAACAGGTGTACAAGATACAAATTAACATAATATGTATCTACAAAGTCATGACTTGTATCTCTTATAATATAATTTCCAGTCAAGTTTAAACACGAATAGATATATATCAAAGTATCAACAACAACTTATAGATACAAAACAACATAACATGTATGTATTGACAAGAAACTTGTATGTTTACGTAAGTACCAGATAAGTACCAAATTTTCTATCCATGCCCAAAGATTCAAACTTTAAGCAGAATATCAAATTTCAGGTAGCCAAGAATGTCAAAAACCCCCATATCCATGCCCAAAAAAATCAAACTTTAAGAAGAAAACAAGAAATACAAGTAGCCAAGAATTCAAAAATCCCAGATCCATGCCCAAAAATTCAATTATATCTCAATCCTTTGATGGTGTTAATCAGTGTCTTCTCCAAATCAGCAACCTCATCAGTTCTGGCAGATGCATCTTGAGTTAATACAACATGTATCTTTTAAGTAATAACTTGTATCTCTTACAATAAAATTTCAGTAAAATTTAAACATAAATAGATACTTATCAAATCATTAAGAACAACTCAATGATATAAGTCAACCCAACATGTTCTTTTGTTAACAGTTGAACCAGATACAAGTTAACATAACATGTATCTATGAAGTACCAAATTTCATATCCATGCTCAAAGATCCAGACTTTAAGCGGAATACCAAATTTCATATTCATGCCCAAAGATCCAAACTTTAAGAAGAATACCAAATTTCAGGTAGCCAAGAATGTCAAAAACCCCCATATCCATGCCCAAAAAAATCAAACTTTAAGCAAAAAAACAAGAAATACAAGTAGCCAATAATTCCAAAACACCAGATCCATGTCCCAAAATCCAAACTTTAAGCAGAAACTTCAGATAGCCAAGAATGTCAAACCCCCCAGATCCATGCCCAAAAATTCCAAAAATTCATGAAAACCATAAATTTCAGATACAAAATCTGGAACGAAATTTACAACTTCTTGAAATTCTTTGATACTCTGTAATTGAGAAACTCCAAGACTAAAAGAAGGTCCAAAATGTCTATTCATGCTCATAATTCAAACAATGAAGCAAAAATATAGTGAAATTGAAGAAATATGTCTACCAAAAGACTAAACTTTCAAATAGCTTTACTTGCAGCGAATAATTTTTTTGAAAAAAAAAGGTATTAAATAAATTGAAGCTGATTTTATGGGGGGAGGGGGGAGGGGGGACTACCTTGATTGAATTCTTTGATTCAGATGGAGAAGATGGAAAGAAAATGACCAGATTTTGCATCGTTGATAGAGGAGTTGTGTAGTACTTTTGGTAAAAAGGGGCATAAAAAGCGGCTTTTTAGTTGTAGATTAACTTGTATCTAAACATTAGGAAAATATAAGAAATGTTGGGATTAAGGTAATTTTTAGGAAGTGGGGGGATTTTTTGAAGTTTAGATATTTATGTTGTGGTTTTAGGTAATTTTTCCTATAAATAATAATTAATTTACATGACGTAGACCAACTCGTGCATGATCGTTCTTCAAAATTACACAATATTCATGTAGATTTTATTAAAACATATATCTTATAATGTATAACAACGTTTTTTAGATATAGATTTACAAATTAATATCTAATAAAAGTTTGTTCGTAATATCCTTTATAAGTAGTTTATTTATTGTCTTTCTAAATTCAATACATGCAACATAACTTTCAAAACATAATATTAAATATCCTATCTTTACATAAAAAATTCTCAAAATTTAACCAAACATCTATCAAAAACCTGTATTAAATAAAAAAAATTAGATAAAATAGAATAGAAATTACAATAAAATAATACGATAATCGAAATTTCAGAACAATGTGATTAAACTTAACATTTAAGTACTCCTAATAATGTCTCATAGCACCTCCCTGTGTTGTTTTAATATGTAATATTACTAATCATACTTAAAAAAAAAAAAATCTAACCTTTGAATAAAAATTTTGCAAAGCTCGACAGAACATTTGTCGACAACCTTTATTAATAAGAAAAAATGGATAGTAATAAAATATAAATTCGAACAAAACAATATGATAATCGATAAACCAAAATAATAAAATTGAACCTAATTTTTATACAAAAATTTCTCAAAACTTAATTAATCTACCACCTATATTAATTACAGAATAGAACATTAGTCACGCATCAAAATCCATAGTCTTTTGGTTTTAAATTATTCAAATCTAAAGCTAATTGTAAACTAAAAAAAGAAAAAAAAAAAAGTAAACTCAGAAACTACATTATTGTACCTGATCTTTCATAGAGGTACTATGATTTGTACTAATTAGCTGAAAAATAATTAAATTAATTATACAATTCGACTCATCTCCATGAAAAGCTCAAGATTTTTCAAAGTTTCTCCTTGATCCTCTCCAAATCTTTGGCTATTATGGTATAATGTTCAGAGTTCATTATAAGGTTTGCTTTAAATATCATAGTTTTTTCTCGCAAATCAATATCTTTTCCTTCCCTATCCATATTTTATTTCTTCTTTACGACATCTCTTAATTGTTTATGAGAATTGAAAAATATGTGAACCAGTTTAAGAGAAAATTGACGTTAAAAAGATTTTATAATTATGTTATATGATTTAAATTGGGAAAATAATTTATATAAGGTAAATTTTAATAAATAAAGTTCATAAATATTATGATTCCCTACCTAATTCAATAAGAAAAAATAATTAATATTTTAATTAATTTCAAAAGTCTAAATATTATGAATAAAATTTTTCCTTGTTGAAAATCTTAATACCCTATGTTGGATTTGAAACAATTTTGTTGCTCGTCTATTATAAACTTCCCATATATAATATATGAATTGCTTGATCCAATTCTAATTTTCACGTGAGTTCTTTATGAAATTATCAAAATTTCGTTGATAATTTATTTATATAATTAATAAAAAATATAATTAAATGACTTTTTTCTTTTTATATTTTATCATATATTCTTCTCTTACCATCTATTTTAGGACTCTATAATTTTTGAAATATATTTCCTCTCATCATATAATTTAGGATTCCTTAATTAAATATTATAAAAATAATAATATACTATTTTAAGAAAAATAGGTGAAAGACAATTTTATCTATTGTAAAGTATTTTAATAATTTAGGATTTCTTAATTAAATATTATAAAAATAATAATATAATATTTTAAGAAAAATAGATGAAAAGACAATTTTATCTATTATAAAATATTTTAATGAAGGACAAAAAATTCAAATCACTTTTCTAAAGGTCTTCACACTCTTAATATATTATATATATATATATATATATATAAAACTTGTTAAATAATTTGTGACGTGGCAGTGATGTGACGCTCATGTGTGGGCGAGTGTACTACACTCTCCATTGTAAGAGTGGTACTATATCGTCAGGGGTGAAATTAATCCACTTTAAAATTGTTAAGAGGGTAAATAAATGAAAATTTAGTTTAAGTGTTAAAGTAAGTTGAGCGGACAAGTTCAGAGAAATTAATCATGTCTTTTCTCAAACATAAAATCTGATTAAAACATGCCATATAACTTAAAGGCTTAAATAAAAAATAGAACTTCATTAACAACGTAAATCTTGATTACATTTGATTCATCAAGTTTATTTTTTAATTTGCTATTGATAAACATTTAGCATAATAGTACATGCCTCTCTAACTAAGAGCAATGTTTTGTTGAACATTCATTCCAGCAGCTTCTCATTAGCTCCTTATCTATAAGAAAAAAATTGTTAAATTTAGTCATAAATTTGACGTATTATGACAAACATAGATGGGAATAACAAATTAACTTATTTTCATATGAAAGATATGAAAGGAAGTATATATACCTTGTTTAAATTTGATGCAACGTTTTGCTGAACAAGCAAGCTTACAATTGATCAGTACCCGAGAAGAAGGAGGACGAGGATGACAAATTTTATCAAGACAACGTGAAGTACAATCAGGATTGAAGAGACATCCAGCAGCACATTTTTCTGCACATTCTATACTAGTTTCGGCATTACTATTTGCTACAAAAATCATAATAAGGAAAAATAACAATGTTAAAACCTTTGTGAAATTCATAATTTGTAATATATGTATTCTTTTTTATATTTATGTGGGTGATTTATAGACTTTAAAGTAACCCTATTTATAACCAAATATTTTGACTGAATGCGAGACAAATTGGAATGCAATCTGATAATGAAATTAGACTATACCAAGTAAATAAATGTATTTCATTTTGGCAATAAACTGTTTTGGCAATACTTTGACCATAAATATTAGACTAGTTTTGGTAATGCTTCCATAATAAATAATTAAATAGTTTTGGTAGGGATTAATGACCATACAATCTTAATCATTATTTTTTCTTTTCGCAAAATAGCTCGGTGGACCCTTGCATTTGTCTGAGTTTGTAAATTGAACGTCTCTACTCAGACTTTTATCATCTGAACCCTGAACTCATTAAAACACAATATTTCAAACCTCTCTAACCGTTGACCAAACTTATATAGCACAAAATTGGATAAGTTGGATAAAGTGTTTGACTACACGCGCATGGGGCGAGTGAGGATCAATTTTCGATCTTTTTACATTAAACAATTAAAAAAATTTAAAAATAAAAAGAAAGTCCCCCACCCGGCGGCACCATTGCAGCTCGCCCCCCCCCCCCCCCTCCCCCCCTCTCCCACACACCACCATTGCAGGAGATCTCCCATTGCAGCCCCAAGCTGTTCCCATTGAATAAGTACAAATACATACACTCACACACTAAACAGATACACACAACCACATCATACACACACAACTATCCACACACACACCGGATTCACAGATTCACACACACAAATTGAGCGAAAAAGGAGGAAAATCGGAGAAGACGCAAAAAAAATGAAGAGAGAGTAGAGAAAGACACAAAAAACCACGCTGTCTACTCCATTCCATCAAAAATCCGACCCAAAACTCCATTAACAACCTCAAACCGCTAAAATCGACCCTTGTTGTCGATTTCGGCGACAAATCCGCCGGAAATCACCATAGTTCCAGCCCAACGATCCTAAATTGAGCTTCTCTGGCGACACTCATTGGAAAATCCCGAAACCGACAACCACAGTCCGTCAAACTCGCCGGAGTAACGCAACACAGTCAGCTTCCACTAATTTTGACATTCGTTGGGATTGATTTGTCAACAAAATACCCTCACAATAGACAATCACAATATATATACACACACATCACTCGCATACACTGGAGAGAGGAGCTCCTCTCCATCATCATACCCACAACCATTTACCCACATCCCACAGACAAAGAACCAGGAAGTATTGAAAAAAAAAATTATTTTTAATTTAAATTTTTTATTTTTAATTCACCTTTTTATTTTTTTTAATTTACTTTCTCAATTTAAATTTATTTAATATTTATTTTTTATGTGGCATTTTAAAATTGACGTGAAATTTAACGCAACATTTGAAAATGATGTGGAAGCTGACGTGATAGCAATTGTGTTACACACACCGAAATGGGGTTTAAAATATTGAGTTTTATTAAGTTCAGGGGTTTAGATGACAAAGTCTAAGTAAAGACGCTCACTTTACAAATTCAAATAAATCCAAAGGTCCACCGAGCTGTTTTACCTTTTTTCTTTAGTAGATAACTTTTTAAAAAGTTTGATAACTACGAGCAGTCATTTATACTGTAATATTACTAATTTGATTACATTTAAATTATAAATACTATAATTCTTTAGTAACACAAAACTATAATTATTTTTATTAATGATATTTAAACTACAAATATTCTATTTTTATCTAACAGTGCCAAGTGATTTGTTCTTAGTATGTCACCTACTTTGGACGCTATGGTTAGTAAAAAAAAAAAAAAAAAGGTCACACTATAAAGTTTGACTGCCATCTTCTCAATATAACATAAAATTAGATTTGAATAAAGTCATGAATATTATACTAAAATAACCTTGCAAATAAAAAAGTCTCAGCAGTTCCAATATTTCTATTTCTTTTCTATTATATAATAGAAGCATTGGTTTCGACCAATGATTCATCAATTACTATACTATCTCTAATTATTTCGTAATTTACTATATTATCCTTAATTAATTATTATAATTCATTTATATAATAGAATTAATAATATATTTTTATATTATTTCTAATTAATTATTATAAGTCATTTATATATTAGAATTAATAATATTTAATTAAAAATAGATATTTATGACGATTGTTTCAGCTGCTTTAACCGTGATTTTACTATATCATCCCTGATTAATTATTATAAGTCATTTATGTATTAAAAAATTAATAATATTAAATTTTAAAAATCAGGTCCTTCGTCATTTACTATATTACCCTAATTGCTTCGTGATTTACTATATTACCTCTAATTAATTATTATAAGTCATTTATATATTAGAATTAATAATATTTTTTTATTATATTACCCCTAATTAACTATTATAATTCATTTATATATTAGAATTAATATTATTTAATTAAAAAAATAGATATGTATGACGTTTGTTTCAGCTGCTTTAACCGTGATTTTACTATATCATCCCTAATTAATTATTATAAGTCATTTATGTATTGAAAAATTAATTATATTTAATTAAAAAATAGATGACATGTCTGTCTATGGTTTCGACTAGTGCTTCGTCTATATTACCCCTAATTGCTCCGTGATTTACGATATTACCCCTAATTAATTATTATAAGTCATTTATATATTAGAATTAATAATATTTTTTATTATATTACCCCTAATTAATTATTCTAAGTCATTTATACATTAGAATTAATAATATTTAATTAAAAAAATAGATATTTATGAAGTTTGTTTCAGCTGCTTTAACCGTGATTTTACTATACTATCCCTAATTAATTATTATAAGTCATTTATGTATTAAAAAATTAATAATATTTAATTAAAAAAAAGGATGACATATCTGCCTATATTACCCCTAATTGCTCCGTAATTTATTATATTATCCAACAACAACAACAACAACAACAACAAACCCAGTGTATTCCCACCTAGTGGGGTCTGGGGGGGGGGGGGGTAAGATGTACGCAGTCCATACCTCTACCTCTAAAGAGGTAGAAAGGCTATTATACTATCCCTAATTAATTATTATAAGTCATTTATATATTAGAATTAATATTATATTTTTACTATATTACCCCTAATTAATTATTATAAGTCATTTATATATTAGAATTAATAATATTTAATTAAAAATAGATATTTATGACGTTTATTTCAGTTGTTTTAACCGTGATTTGACTATATCATCCCTGATTAATTATTATAAGTCATTTATGTATTAAAGAATTAATAATATTTAATTTAAAAAATCAGTTGCTTCATCATTTACTATATTACCCCTAATTGCTCCGTGATTTACTATATTACCCCTAATTAATTATTATAAGTCATTTATATATTAGAATTAATAATATTTTTTATTATATTACCCCTAATTAATTATTATAAGCCATTTAAATATTAGAATTAATATTATTTAATAAAAAAATAGATATTTATGACATTTGTTTCAGCTGCTTTAACCGTGATTTTACTATATCATCCCTAATTAATTATTATAAGTCATTTCATTGTAAGGTGGGACACAACCAGCAAAGGGTAGTTATCTTCTTTACAGTGGTGTACGCATGGAATGAACAAAACAAGAGGCAGAGTTTATGGAGGGGGTTGGAATAGGTGGGTTCACAGATCCAAACCAGTTGGCTCATAAGTGGTGACTTCAACAATGTGTTAAAGGCTAATGATAGATTGGGGGCACCAGTAACACCGGCTGAAGTACAAGGATTCAGAGATTTGTTAGATAAACTGCAACTCACTCCATTGAGGAGTATAAGGGCCAATACATTTGGTGCAACAAGCACCAAGATGATAGTGTGGTATATAGCAGAATCGACTGGGCACTGGGGAACTTTGATTGGGTCCAATATTTTAGGCACATTGAGGCTGAATACTTTAGTCCAGGTGTTTCTAATCATGCTCTAATAGTCGTCCAGATGAACATGAGCAATCAGCAGCACAGCCTACACCCTAAGCCATTCAAACTATTCAGTAGTGTCATGCAACATCCGATGTTTGATGGCCTGGTAAAGAAAGCTTGGGAGAAACCTGTTGAGGGTAATGAGATGTACAAGGTATGGCAAAAACTGAAATACCTGAAGATTGAACTAAAGGGGCTAAATACATACATGGCAACGTACCAGCAGAGATTGCAACAAGCGAGAGTGAAGCTAGAAATAATATAGACAAGGTTGGCTGCCCAACCTTTGAACCAGATGCTTATGTAACAGGAAAAACAAATATTATCAGAACTAGATAAATGAAGCACAGTGGAGGAACAGTTTTTGAGGCAAAAATCTAGAGCTTAGTGGATACAGTATGGAGATGTTAATACTAGATATTTCCATGCCCAAATGAAGATGAGAATTAGCCACAATACTATCAACTGAATATACACAAGCACTAATACTAAGCTCACCGACCCAAAACTAGTTGAAAAGGAATTCACTGAATTTTTCACCAGTTTGATGGGTAAAGCTGGCCCTGTACACAAGTGTCCTGATGCTGAGATAATAAAGAAAGGTATATGCTTAAACCATGATCAGCAAGCACACCTCACTAAAGAGGTCACAAGAGATGAAATACTGGAAGCCATTAAAAGCATGCCAAAGGATAAAGCACCCGGAGTGGATTGATTTCCAATTGAGTTCTTTACACAGCAATGGACTGTAGTTCAAGAAGATATATATAAGGCTGTCATGAGTTTTTTTTTAAAATGGAAAGATGCTTAAATGTTGGAATAGCACAGCTGTAACCTTGATACCAAAGATACAAGGTATTGCACAGGTGAAAGACTTCAGACCTATTGCCCGTTGCACTACCTTGTATAAAATTATGACCAAAATACTGACAGGAAGACTGAAGATGGTTATTGGGGATATAGTAGGTGGCTCACAATCTGCTTTCATCATAGGAAGATACATCACGATAATATTATATTTACCCATGAATTATTTAAAGGTTATACAAGGAAGGGGATGAGTGAAAGGTGTGTGCTAAAGGTGGACCTAAAGAAAGCATATGACACATTAGATTGGTACTTCCTGAGAACTATGCTAATGCACTTGGGATTTCCTCACAAGTTTATTGTGTGGATTATGGATTCCATTACCACAGTCACATATTCTCTATCACTGAATGGTGGTTTAACAAAACCCTTTGAAGGGAAGAAAGGGATTAGGGAAGGAGATCCAATGTCTCCGTATTTGTTTTGTATTGCTATGGAGTATCTTCAAAGGGAATTTAACCACCTGGCACTAAATAGGGACTTCCAATTCAATCCAAGGTGTAAACAACAGAGAATTATGCATGTGTGTTTTGCTGATGACCTCCTCATGTTTCGCAGGGCTGATATGCAATCTGTTAAGCTGTTATATGCAGCATTTCTGAAGTTTTCAGAAGCATCAGGACTAAAAGCAAATGCAAAGAAAAGCTCCATATATATTATAGGGGTGTCTGAGAGAGTCAAGGATGAAATTCTGCAGCATTTGAGATTTAGTGAAGGATCCCTACCGTTCAAATACTTAGGGGTTCCCCTTGTAGCAAAGAAGTTATCTATCAGTCAGTGTTGCCCTCTAGTGGAGAAAATTACAGCTAAGATCAACTGTTGGACATCCAAACTATTGTCTTATGCTGGTCGTGTCCAACTGATAAAATCAGTTTTGTTTGGTTTCCAATCATATTGGGCATAAATATTCTTACTCCCTAAGAAGGTAATGAAGATGATAAATGCAATTTGTAGATCCTTCCTCTGGACTGGTGCAGCAGGGTTATCCAAGAAAAGCCTTATTGCTTGGGAAAAAGTGTGTCTGCCTAAGGCTGTAGGTGGCCTTAACATCATGGACCTAAAAAGATGGAACAAAGAAGCAATTACAAAGCACCTATGGGCCATAGCAATAAAGAAAGACTCAATGTGGATAAAATGGATACATAGTGTATACATCAAGAACAAAAGACTGGAATCCATCATAATACCCAAGAATGCAGCCTGTGTGGTTAGAAAGATTTTGGCTACAAGGGAACATGTACTAAGATTACAAAGAATCCATGGTGACCTGCTCAGTAGATTACAGCAACTCCAACACTCTGATGCTTTTAGCATTAAGAGAATGTATAAGCAAATGAGGCCACTATACCCAAGAGTTCCCTAGAAGAGGTTGATACTTCAACCAAATATGCATCCTAGATACAAATTTATACTTTGGTTAGCAGCACATAAACGACTAGCTACTGTGGATAGGATAATGAAGATGGGAATCCAAGTACCTAAGTCGTGTATGTTTTGTGGACTGGATGATGAAGTGTTTGAACACTTATTCTTTGGGTGCCAATATGTGAAAATTATATGGACAAAACTGCTAGTATGGCTAGGCCATCAACGAAGTATTGGCACATGGGAAGATGAAGTACTATAGCTATGTAAAGGACCGAGAAGGAAAACAGGGCATTGGCAAATAGTTGCCTGTGTATTTGGCATGATGGTGTTCCTGATCTGGCAAGAAAGGAATAACATCAGATTTCAAAAATACACCTCTGGCCCAGATAGACTTTGCAAGGAAGTGGCACAACACATACACATCAAGGGCAGGAAGGTTAGCACATGGCAACAAGTAATACAAAAGTTGCAACACTACCCTTAGGCTTTAATTTCTCTAGTGATGTGTATAATAATATGAAAGTTAGATTATTAGTGAAGTGAGTTGTCAGCATTCACGATTTCTGTAATGACAATTTTTTTGGAGAAATCGAAAATTTGTTGCCAAAAAAGAAAAAAAATATTTAATTAAAAAAATGGATGACATGTCTGCCTATATTACCCCTAATTTCTCCGTGATTTATTATATTATCCCTAATTAATTATTATAAGTCATTTATATATTAGAATTAATAATTATTTTTTACTATATTACCCCTAATTAATTATTATAAGTCATTTATGTATTAGAATTAAGAATATTTAATTAAAAATAGATATTTATGACGTTTGTTTCAACTGCTTTAACTTTAATTTTACTATATCATCCCTAATTAATTATTATAAGTTATTTATGTATTAAAAATTAATAATATTTAATTAAAAAACAGCTTCTTCGTCATTTACTATATTACCCTAATTGCTCAGTGATTTATTATATTACCCCTAATTAATTATTATAAGTCATTTATATATTAGAATTAATAATATTTTTTTATTATATTACTCCTAATTAATTATTATAAGTTATTTATATATTAGAATTAATAATATTTAATTTAAAATAGATATTTATGACATTTTTTTTCAGCTGCTTTAACCGTGATTTTACTATATCATCCCTGATTAATTATTATAAGTCATTTATGTATTAAAAATTAATAATATTTAATTAAAAAATAGGTTACTTCATCATTTACTATATTACCCCTAATTGCTCCGTGATTTACTATATTACCCGTAATTAATTATTCTAAGTCATTTATATATTAGAGTTAATAATATTGTTTTATTATATTACCCCTAATTAATTATTATAAGTCATTTATATATTAGAATTAATAATATTTAATTAAAAATAGATATTTATGACGTTTGTTTCAGCTTCTTTAATCGTGATTTTACTATATCATCCCTAATTAATCATTATAAGTCATTTATGTATTAAAAAATTAATAATATTTAATTAAAAAAATAGATGACATGTCTGCTGCAGCCGCTTCAACCATAATTTTGCTAAATATCGCTTATAATTAATTATTATGAGTTATCTAAGTGTTAACAATTTAATCATATTTTAAGAAAAATAAAATAGACATAAAATGATAAATTAACTCTTGATGTATTAAATTAAGTTGACCTCCTTCAATCGTAATTTTACTGTATCACCCCTAATTAATTATTATAATCATTTATGTAGTATAAAATTCATAATATTTGATTAAAATATTGGTTTCGACATGGCTGCTTCAAGAGCTGCGCCGTGATTTTACTATATCATCCCTAATTAATTATTATAAGTCATTTATGTATTAGAAAATTAATAGTATTTACTTAAAAAAAGAAAAATATGCGATTATGACATGTTTGTTGCAGCTGTTTCAACCATAATCATCTTTGAGAAGATGATCCCAGACTTTGCTGTTAATTGAAGTATCTTTTGTTCCAGTTTTTATATGAAATAATCCTATAAATATTAGTTCTACATCTTTTCTATATTTTATAACAGCTCTCAATCTTATCATCAAACAATTAAAATAACCCGACTATATCATGTGAAAAAAAACTATCATATAAAACTTCGCTCCTTAGCGAGTACCGTCAAATAGTTATTATTTAAAAAATTATCATTTTAAATCAATGTATATTTATGTTTGTGTCTATAGTATTGGGCCCGTGCTGACACGGGCCACACACCTCTAGTCATACATAGAAAACATGGTTTATCTCAATAACAATAAGGCAAAATGACGTTTTGGACCCCTGTACTATATCGGTTTTGTAAGTTGGACACTTCTACTTACATGTTTGTTATCTGGACCCCTGAACCCACTAAAAAGCAACATCAAACCCTTTTTTGGTTAGTGTAACACACTCTCCTCCACATCAGCTGCCATGTCAGTTGCCACGTCTGACACGTCTGACACGTCTGCCACGTTATTTAAAAAAATACATTAAATTTCAAGTCATTTTTAAAATGCTACATAACAAATTAAATATTAAAATTAATTTAATTAAATAATAAAAATTTATAAATTGTAAAAAAATTTGAATAATCATGTTTTTATTTTTGCTCACAAATTAAACATTAAATCCATTGCAAATAATTAAAATTCTTCTCCAACTAAGTTAAATTTTTAACTATAAATTCATATATACAAACATAATAAATTTTTGATTTTTAAATTTGAATATTTTTAACAAATTCACAAATTTTAATTTTTTTAAGCGAAATTCACTATTTTTTTCAATATTCACTATTAGTCACTTTCAATTTAAATTTAAATTTAAATTTTAATCCCCCCCAAAAATAAAAAGATTTCAAATTTAAATTTTAATTAAAAAATGAAAGGAATTGAATTGAGAGGGAAAATTAAAATTAAAAAAAAGTGAATGTGTGTGTGAGGGGGAGGGGGATGGAAGTGTGTTTGGGTGGGGTGTAGGGGCTAGAAGGGGCTGGGGTGGGGTGGGGTGGGGCTGGGTGGGATGGAGATGGGCTGGGTAGGGTGGGGGGCTGGGGAAGGGGGAGGGGTTACGTGGGGCTAGGTGGGCTGGGGACGGGTTGGGGTGGGGTGGAGGGCTGGGGGAGAGGGGTGGGTGGGGCTGGATGGGGTGGGGATGGGGTGGGGTGGGGTGGGGGAGGCTGGGTGGGGTGGGGAGGGGCTGGAGAGGGGGTGGGGTGGGAATTTTTTTTTAAATTTATTATTTTTATATTTTTAAAAATATTTTTAAATTAAAAATAATGGAGGAAAAAAAGAAGGGGTTGGAGGTGTGGACGGGCTAGGGTGGGGTGGGGAGGGAAAAAATAATTTTTTTAAAATTTTAAAAATATTTTTAAAATAATTTTTAAATTTTTAAAAATATTTTTAAATTAAAAAGGATGGATGAAAAAAAGAAGGGGTTGGGGGGTGTAGGGGTGGGGACGAACTGGGTGTGGTGTGGTGGTGGGGACGGGCTGGGGTGGGGTGGGAAGGGGAGGGAAAAAATAATTTTTTTAAAATATTTTTAAAATGATTTTTTAATTTTTAAAAATATTTTAAAATTATTTTAAAAATATTTTTAAATTTAAAAAGATGGAGAAAAAAAAAGGATCCTTTTTTAATTTCTTTTTAAATTATAAAAATATTTGTAATTTTTTTTAAAATTTTAAAAATATTTTTAAATTATTTTAAAATTTTTAAAAATATTTTTAAATTTAAAAAGATGGGGAAAAAAAAGAACCCTTTTTTTTAAAAAAATTTTATATTTATTTTTTAATTATTTTAATGTTAAATTGGCCAAAAAATGACCTCTACTCGCAACCCCAGGCGAGTGGGTACACTCTCCAAGTCCTAGTCAGCATGACCTTCCCACATAGGCAAGGTCAACGGTCAAAGGGCGCAAAATGTTGTTTTTTGATGGGTTCAAGGGTCCAGATGACAAACATGTAAGTAGAAGTGTCCAACTTACAAAATCGACATAGTACAAAGGTCCAGAAAATCATTTTGCCAAACAATAATAGTCCAAGAATATGATGGAATGCTATGCAATGCAAATATCAATGATCCATAAACACCTTTCGAGCATCTGGTGTTTCAGGACATGAACCATGGGAGATTCGCGAAAATCCATATACCTATCCGAAATCCTTTATCACACAAAATTAATCAAATAAGCATCTAATAACTACGTCTGAAATGCTACATCAAACTGAATCAGTATAATATCATGTGTACACTCGAAATTCTGTATCGGACTGCATAAATCAGTATAGTATCATGTGTCTACACTCAAAATCCTGCATCGAACTGAATAAGTAAAATATGTTTCATTTACTTCTGAGTCATTTCTTTCAAATCTTTTCCCACAAAGCCCACAGTTTTCATGATATATGAATGTATGATTTATGTATGAGTAGGAGAGAAACATGAAATCAGATGTAATAGATATATCCAAAGTCTCACAAACATATTCAATCCATAATCACAGGCTATAGGTATAACAACCCTCGTAGTCATTTCTGAATTTTTTGTACTTTGATTATTTTGCTCCTTTTCTTAGTTTTTTTTTTATGATAATTGTGACTTGTGGAGTGGGGGACGCGTTTTCCGAAATATTTGGTTGGTGAGTTTGTAGCTTTGGGAGGCTTTTTAGTTGGGTTGGTCACCTTGGTCAATATTTGATGATCCGAGTATCATATAAAAATTATGTCAATTTCATCTACTCTAGAATATTAAATTTAACCTAATAGCATTATTGATTTATTTCTATGAGGTTCCGATCAATCTCGAGGGTCCAATTGAGACTTTTCTTGGCCTAAGTTCACTGCTGGTGCGAACATGAAAGGTGGTCGCAATCATGGACTACTATTCGCAGAACAATTAAATAGCTTAATTTGGTCCTCAAATACATTTTTCACCATTTTCAAGGGTTGGGCTCGATTTTGGATGGTTTCAAGCTCATTTTCCAACATTATTTATCCATTGAGTGAGCTTCTAAACTTAAATTTGATCATTATCCACCATTTATTTTGGGATTTTAACTTCAAATCAAGGTTTTTGAACCTATAATTTTGGGTTTTTCCGATAAAGTAAAAAATTGACATTTTGATGATTTCCAACCCTATTTCAACTTCGTTTTTGATAAATTTTGAATAAACTCCTTAAACTTTGGATAAAGTGATTTTATACTAAAATTCAAGATTTATCCTTGTATTTTTGATGTTGATTTTCGAATAGAGGTTTTAGACTTGGAACAAAAGTATATCAATATGAGTATTGTTAGATTCGTATTTACATGTTGAAGCTATTTTTGATAGACTGAGAGTGTTCTAAGGCCGGTAGGAAGGGAAAGACTCATCGTTGAATATATTTGAACTTGTAGTTCGACTTTGAGGTAGGTTATGTCTTAACTTTTTCAGACCTTTCTTGAATAGAGGGCTTATCATGTAAAACATGCTATGGGAAGGATAGTTACTAGTTCTTGCATGACTTGAACTTTTACTATTTTTATGTCCGCTGGTGGCCACTTTTAATACTGTTATGCCCATGTCGGAACCGTATTAGGGATGGCAATGGAGCGGAGCGGATGCGGGGCGGTTCGGATTTTAAATTATGCGGTGCGGTGTGGGTGCGAGGTGGGTTAGAGTAAGTATTTTTTTAAAATAGTGCGGTGCGGTGTGGGTTGCAGGTATATGCGGGTTTAAATTAAAAAAAATTAAAAATTAGTATTATTCTCGTGAATATACCTAAGATTATATGTATTCTTTACCTAAAATTTTATGATACTTAAAACGATGTGTATAACACACAAATAAATAATTTTATATTTTTTTAATATCTCTATTCCTTTTAACAAAAATATGATATTTGATCATTACTTGTACGCGTGATACTTTTTGACAATTTCTTAATGAAAGTTGATATAGTAGAAATTATAGTTATTATTTCCTAGTTGTAGATTTGAAAATATTATGATTTTCAATAGAATTACAAATTTTTCAAAAAGAGAAAAAAATAAAAAATGGGGTGGTGCGGTGAGAATATGCGCTGGTATAAGTGTGGGGTGAGTTTATGTGGATTTAAAGGTGATGTGGTGTGATGCGATTTTAAAACTTGCGAATTTAAAAAAAACTCGCATCGCAGCCCACCATTGCCCTTCCTAGCTCGTATTGTATTTAGTGTTGGAGTGAACTTGATTTTAACTTTAATTTGTTATGTCCGTGTGGGGACTTGTATTGATTCTTATTGAGATTCGAGATTACTTACTCATACATGACTCATTCTGATTATATTCAATGCCTTTTGGTCATTCATATTCATGATCATTCACTTCATCATACATGGAACTGGATTCACTAAGAGATACTGATTACTATTGAAAAAAATTGTAAGTTCCAGTTCGAGTCCAGATCACTGATATATTGATGAGAGCTGATTTGTTATATGGATATCACAAATTTCCCATGGGTCCTCGTAAGGTGTATATCGGTAGGCATGACCTTTGCCTAGCATAATACTACATTGTATTGCATCTCTTCCCTTTGATTGATGTGGTCATTACGCTATTTATATTTTATATCTGTTACGGAGTTGATCCACTGGAATTTTTCTGCTTATAGGGTGATATTTTCTTTTTAGTATCCTTTATTTGATGTAGTTGTCTACTTAAGCTTGATCGGCCTATGATGTCTATGAGTACAAGTAAATCATACTGACTTCTATTTTTTTTACCCATTCGGTGCAGGTCCTTGTACTTGCAAGCCTCTTGATCCTTAATCATGCGCTTGGAGATATTCGAAGCTAATAAGCACTTCATTATCAATATTTGAATGTTTATGAAATGTATGTATAAACCAAAAAATGCTTTTAAGTCTAAGCAGCTTATAAACATAGTCCAACAACAGTCAATAGAAGAACCAATTGTATTTTGTGAACAACCAGTTAATATATGCCACGTGGGTTGAAACCTCCCTCCGCTCATTTTTACTAGTCCTATTTTTCTCTTTCACAAAAACATAATACAAATGATGGTTATAACCATTTGTGAATCAAAATTGATGAAAGATACCTAATAGTTTTAGGCATGGGTCATGAGTATTTGGTTAATCTACATTGACAGTCTAGTGGCGTTATATATTGCACAGAATTGGTGTTTCATAAATGGTGCAAACACATTGAAATAGATTGTCACTGTATCTGTCACGACCCGAACTAGGGCCTGACCGTGACGGACATCCTAAACCGTGAAGGCCCGGACGCCCTACTCTATCTGGTAGTCATGCACAACATTCATGTAATAAGAGAAGATGAGGAAATACAATTTGATACGGAAACATGGTCATTTAACTCTGAGTTTCAAGACATAAGAATAAAAGCTGCAATTCAAAAACATCTAAATAAGATCTGACTCAGTCTGCAAAATCTCTACTACATCTCAAATCTGTTCTGAAAATTGGGACAAGGCCCCAGCAGACCAAAACAACATAATAACATAATCTGAAATAACAGGCCTTCTGAATCAAAGAAGGCTCACCACTGCACGGATCACTTTTCTCTGGAATACTCTACTGTTTTGCCGGACCCTTAGACTGAGCCTTCGAACCTGGGAGGTAGGAGGTCAATACAATTGTACTGGTACGCAGAGCAAATCCAAAACAATAATTTATATTCAACATATATGAGAGCAATTCAAAATATCTCTTTAACATATCATATAGAAAAAAATCTCATGGGCATTTCTAAAAGACTCTGTAACACTCTTTCTTTTACTTCTGTGCTAGGTGGAACACCCTACAACTCTTAAATTCCACAAGCTATATGGAATCCGCTATTGACTCGGCGGGGAAGCCTCCAACCCACGTGTGCCGCAGGGGTTGGAGTCTCTGACTCTGCTACGCCACACGGCCGTCGCCAGCGTAAAAATAATATACTCGGATCTGCAAATCACGATTTTAGGCTAAGAGTTACTAGAACTCTAGCCCTCTTCAGGCAACCACCTAACTCTCTTTATGTCCATTTTTAACTCTTTAAGACATGCACTCTCTGAAAACATACTCTGAAAACTCTAACTCTGTTATGACATACATTTATATGGTATCGTCATACCATTGACTTGGAAGTCACATCTCTGAGCCATCTTAGCATATTTCAATCTCTGTTTTAAAATATAAATTCGGCACCACCATATCAATAAGTCATTTCAAGAAACTCTTTCTTAAAGCTCATGCAAACATATGCAAGAAACTTTCTTTTTCAACATTTCAAATACACAAGGTGGTCACGTCAAAGATATCAATCACATGCAATTCTTTCTTTTTAAGACAAGAACAAAATCATATCAAGAAACTCCCTCTCATCATCATCAAAATCATGTTAAATACTTGAATATTGAAAAAATCCCTTTCAAAACATTAAACAAGCATCTCAAATCATTCCCAATAAGTTCATCAACACTAAATCATTAAAGAGAGGGATTTCAATAATAGTACCCTCAATCAAATCTTCAACATCATACATATTCATATAGGTTTAAATCAATTTAAGGGGATAAGGCCTAAAGGACAAAACAACAATATCATTAAACATGCATAAAGCATTATAAAATCATGGATTTCAAAACCCCTTTAACAAACTCATGCTTGATGATTTTTAAATCATAATTGGGTGTTCAACGAGCCCATGTAGTTTTAAGATAAACCCCACGTACCTCAATTTAGGAATTTGATGAAGGATTCTTGAAGCCTGCGATTTGGGGATTCCAAATCTTCAATTAGTTTCGAAAAGCCACGGTTGAATCTTGATTTATTTGGGTTTTTAGTTTGAAATCCTAGAGAGTGTTCTTGAGTAATTTGGATGATTCTGAATGTATTCTGGTGTCTTTGGGATTAAATCCCGTGTTTAAGCTGATAAGGGGGTAGAAAATACCCAATATACCCTTAATAAGACGGAATAAGAATATAACTGGGAGCCCGATTTTATGGGCCACCGCGACGTACCACAATCGCGGTGGCACACTGGAAATTGACAATTAAGATTTTTAAGGTCACCGCGATGCGGAGCCATTGAGTTGTCCCACTGGTTGGGACCTGAAAATTCAGCGCAACGCGCCACAATAGCGCTAGGCTCCTGAAATTTGACAATTGTCAAATAGACCACCTCCGCGACGCGCCAAGCACCAAAATGATGGTATTTTACGACTAAGACTTAAATTACCCATAACTTCTTGCTAGGGTATTGGATTTGGGCAAATCTTTTATCGATGAAAAGCTCATTCAAGTTTTCACACGATAAAAAGTCAAAATTAGGGAAATTATATGTGGTTTAAACTTTACTCATTTTGGAAGCCAAAAATGAGACTAAGTCTCTTTGACACTATTCTAGTCATTTAACTCTAAGAGTATATTACCACGAGCTAACGCATGGACAATTTTTGTGGGTTGTTACATTATCCCCCCTTTGGGATCATTCATCCTCGAATGATGACGCGGAACACAGACATGCACGATTTAAAGTATACTAAGGCCATAAAAGAATAAGAAAAGGATTGTACCTTCCATTTCGTCATTCACCGGATCAAATAAGTATGGGTATCTATCTCTCATGTCATTTTCTGATTCCCAAGTTACTGTAACACCCTGTATTCAAGTACGTGTATTGGCATATTCAAGTATGTGTATTGATCTTATTTATATGGAATTAATTTTTTATTTTATTTTTACCGGAATTTGCCCGTCGATGGTTCCATGCGAAGGTTATTGAATAAGCTTTCCAACGATATAAAGATTTCCAAAAATGGATAGGTTTCGGATATAATCTAGCACGTTCGAAACTATAAAACGGTGGCCGGGATGTTGGGAATAGTAAATATGCAGGAAAATTTCCTGCACACAAACTACTGAGGCCAACCAATTTTTTGGGTCAACTTTGAACGATCATAACTCCCTTAGTATAATGAAATGGGAGAGTTACGACCTATCAAAAGAAAGATCTTTGAGTCTTCTTTCCAATTCAATTGGTTTCATCCAAATCCAACATCTGAGTAAGGAGTTATACTCGTTTTACTTCAGCCTCTCAAAACAGATTTTTAGGGTCAACTTCAAACGATCATAACTCCTTGTATAGTACGAACTGGGTGGCCTACTTTATATGAAATGAAATACCTTTGAATTATCTTTCCAACGATACCAATTTCACCCAAATACGATATCAGAGCAAAGAGTTATGGTCGATCTACTTTAGCTTATCAAAACAGTCCACCAAAGGACAGATTTGATATTATTTAAATTTTAAAGGCACTTTGGTCATTTCCTATGATATTATGGACGGGAATATGTGAATATATACATGTATATGAGTTCAAAAACTCATCTCCATCATCAATCATTGAGAAAGAACAAACCCTAGCCAAATTTGACCTTCAAATTACTTTTGATTCAACCGTAGAAATTTCAAAGTAATCCGATAACTGCGTTTGTCATCTCGAGAGCTTCGAACGACACCTATTATTTGTGCAAACAGGATTGCATAATCAAGAGGTGAATTCTAAGGTATGAATATTGTTTTTCTAGTTCTTTTCCATATGTATATGTGTGATAGAGGATTATATGTATTGATTGTTATTGAAAGGTGATAAAAATAGGGTTATGGACTATTTTGCATGGTTTGGTTGTATTGAATTGTGGAAGGTGGATATGGTAATTGATTTATGGAAGGTGGATATGGTGATATACTATTGAATTGATGATTATTTATGTCTATGGCTCAATTTGGTTTAATGGATTGGTTGGAAGGATAAATGAATCCAAACTTGATATTGGAGGATGTTGTATGAATATGCATGGCATGTGAATGTAATTGGAGTATAAGAAGGTTAAAGTGACACCCTTTATGGTGTAATTAAGGATTACTACTTAACCACTAGTTTAGTGAATTCAAATAATTGAATTGTGACGTTTGGTCGCTAATACTAGATTGCTATATATGTTCATTGTAGATAAGTAATCCGAAAAGACGAGAAGTCCATTTGGGACTAGTAGTGAAGGTTGATAGTCAGGTATGTAAAGCATACTCTATACCATATCCTTGGCATGAAAGTGAACAATTGTTCTATTAAGAAAGTTTCCAAAGTTATTCAGTAACATGAGATCCATAATGGTTTTGTATGATGTCCTACGTTGCCAATGAACTTATTTCCACCCTACAAGATGTCAAGACATTCCAATACTTACTTGTTTTCCAAATCTTACATATTTATTGCACTAATGAATGTCAGAAGGTATCCGGTTACTCGAACAAGATCCATGTGCTATTAATGACTCCAAAACGTTTCATTGATATACCAATGAGTTCTTACTTCATTGTTATTGCATTGATGGTCTATCTATATGTCTCTTATTGATGTATCATTGTTTCAAAGTATCAAAAATGTGGTGGCGACCGAAATAACAATCTCAAAGATTAATTAAACTAAGTGATGGAAGTTCTCTCTTATCGGGTGGTATCCCAGGGGCATAAGCCTATCATGGGTCGATCCCTATTTATGTGTTTATGGGTGGTATCCCAGGGGCATAAGCCTAGCATGGGTCGATCCCAGTTGATATGTACTGGAGGCAGCCTAATGGTCACAGTACAGTACAGTAATGATTACAAAGATGATAAGAACGAAGGTAAAGTGATTGAATAAATGCAATGTACAGGTTGTCACAAGTTCTAGTAAGTGTGGTCCACTCCTATTACGCTTTATTCACTTGTTTCTGATTTCTATTGAGCTCCTATCTCATATGTGATTATCTACATCTTTACATACTCAGTACATATTTCGTACTGACGTCCCCCACGGGGGACCTGCATTTCATGCTGCAGGCACAGGTACCTCAGCTCATACACCACACAAGTAGGAGCCAGGATACCCAGCTGCTTTTGGTGAGCTCCAGTTTGCTTCGGGGCTTTCCGTGTCATATCCAGTTACTTTTGGTATTGTATAGAAGTTACTTATATGGCGGGATGTGTCCCGACCTTAGTTAAACTCTGTGTATTGTCTAGAGGCTTTGTAGACCTAATGTACAGTCAAGGTGGTGTTTTGTTAATAGACGTGATGGCTCCAACGGCCAAGTATTGTATATACATATATATGTGTGCTCGAGCTTATAAAGGTGATTATTTCCTTTTATATGCAACATGATGTTGTCCGAATTTTGGGTTGTCATAGAGGTATGCATGGGAAGTATAAGGTTATGAGATGGTTCTCCCAGACCTCCTCGGTTACGGGTGCCAGTCCGCCCCAATAGGATTTGAGGCGTGACAGTTACTTCCTCAACTTTCTGATTTTTCCACAACACTTTAATCGAAGTTATCTCTTTACTTCTCAACTTTCTAACTTGACGATCTAATACTGCAATAGGTTCTTCTTCATAGGATAAGAAGTCTGTCACTTTGATTTCTTATATAGGCAACACTAAAGAGTGGTCTCCAATACATTTCTTCAACATGGATACGTGAAATATCGGATGAACAGAACCCAAACTTGAAGGCAACTCTAACTCATAATCAACTCTATATATCCTTCTCAAAATCTGGTATGACCCCATATAGCGAGGGCTCTACTTATCTTTCTTCTCGAATTGCATAACTCCCTTCATAGGGGAGACTTTGAGAAATACCCAATCACAAACCTCAAATTCCAAATCCCTTCTCCTAACATCGACATAGGATTTCTGTCTACTCTAGGCTGTGTTAAGTCGTTCTCTAATAATCTCCACGTCCTTCATTTCCTGATGAACAAGATCAGGACCAAACAACTGTGTCTCACCAACTTCATACCACCCTATTGGCGACCTACACCTTCTCTCATACAGGGCCTTAAAAGAGGCCATCTTAATACTAGCATGGTAGCTGTTATTATAAGAGAACTCTATTAACGGCAAGTGATCTACCCAACTACCTTTGAAATCAATGACACAAGCTTTCAACATATCTTCAAGGGTCTGAATAGTATATTCGGCTTGCCCATCTGTCTGAGGGTGGAAAGCCATACTCAGGTTCACTTGGGTACCTAAACCCCTCTGAAAAGATCTCCAAATCTATGAAGAGAATTACGTACCTCGGTCAGATATAATGGACACAGGTGCTCCATGCAAATGGACTATCTCCTCAATGTATAACTTGGCATAGTCATCTCCCGAATAGTTGGTTCTCATAGGCAGAAAGTGGGCTAACTTGGTCAGCCAGTCTACAGTTACCCAAACACAATCATACTGGTTTCGGGACCTCGGAAGTCCTATGATAAAGTCCATATTGACCATCTCCCACTTTCACAAAGGCAAAGATATCTCTTGGGAAGTACCACCTGGCCTCATATGCTCCACCTTAACTTGTTGACAATTCAAACACTTGGCAACAAAGTTAGCCACATCACGCTTCATATTGTTTCAACAATATATAGTCTTTAGATCATGATACAACTTAGTAGAGCCTGGGTGAACAACATACCTCGAAGTGTGAGCTTTATCAAGGATCCTCTTTCGTAACCCATCTACATCTAGCATACATAGTCTACCCTGATATCTCAAGTTTCCATCACCACCAATTTTAAAAGACATCACCTTCTGTTGATCCACATCTTTCTTGATCTGCATCAAGATGGGATTTTCAACCTGCTTATCTTTAACTTCAGCACAAAGGGAATATTTAGCTACCTCATGAACAACCACTCCCCCATCTTCGGAATCCAAGAGTCACACTCCTAGATTTGCAAGTTGGTGAATATCCTTCACCATCTCCCTCTTTACCTTTTGAACATGAGAAAGATTGCCCATAGACAATCTGCTGAGGGTGTCGGCTACCATATTTGCCGTGCTCGGATGGTAGTGCAGGCTCATGTCATAATTTTTTAAAAGCTCCAACCAGCGTCGTTGCCTGAGGTTCAATTATTTCTATGAGAAAACATACTGTAAACTCTTGTGGTTAGTAAATATATCAACATGTACCCCATAGAGATAATGTCGCCAGATTTTAAACACAAATACCATAGCCACTAACTCCAAGTCATGGGTGGGGTAATTTCGCTCATGCACCTTCAACTGCACAAATGCATAGGCCACTACCTTACCATGCTGTATAAGTACACACCTAAGTCCCACACGAGACGCATCACAGTACACAACAAACCCTTTCGTACCTTCCGTAAGAGTCAAAACAGGAGCAGTGGTCAACTTATCTTTTAACTTTTCAAAACTATTCTCACAGAAGTTAGACCACACGAACTTCACCTTTTTTTGAGTCAACTTAGTAAGTAGTGCAGCTATGGAAGAAAAACTCTATACAAATCTCCTGTAATACCCTGACAACAAGAAGCTCCGAATATAGGTTGGAGTCGTGGGCCTGGGCTATTTTCTCACTGCCTCAATCTTTTGCGGATCAACCTTAATCTTGTCACTAGACATGATATGCCCCAAGAAAGCAATAACATTAAGCCAGAATTTACACTTGGATTACTTTGCATACAACTTGTGATCTTTAAGAGTCTGAAGGATGATTCGGAGGTGATTGACATGGTCCTCCTCACTCTTGGAATAAATCAGAATATAGTCAATGAAAACTATAACAAACAGATCTAGAAACTGACGGAACACCCGATTCATTAGATCCATGAAAGCCGCAGGGGCGTTAGTCAACCCAAAGGACATAAACACCCGATTCATTAGATCCATGAAAGTCGCAGGGGCGTTAGTCAACCCAAAGGACATGACTAAGAATTCATAATGACCGTATCGGGTTTGGAAAGCTGTTTTGGGAATATCTGACTCTCTAAGCTTCAACTGATGGTATCCCGAACAAAGGTGTATTTTTTAAAAACATTTAGCACCCTGAAGCTGGTAAAAAAGATCATCAATTCTGGGAAGAAGATATTTATTTTTAACGGTAACCTTATTTAGCTGGCGGTAATCTATGCACATACGCAGGGAGCAATCTTTATTTCGCACGAAGAGTACAGGTGCACCCCAGGGAGAAACACTAGGACGAATAAAACCTTTGTCAAGAAGATCTGCTAGTTGCTCTTTCAACTCTTTTAGCTCTGCAGGATCCATTCTATATGGAGGAATAGATATGGGACAGGTATCGGGCAACAAATCAATACCAAAATCTATCTCCCTATCAGTTGGTATGCCTGGAAGATCATCGGGAAAAACTTCTGGGAACTCGTTTACCACCGAGATTGACTGGAGAGGAAGACTTTTGGCATTAGAATCTTTAACCTGGATAAGATGATACAAATAACCTTTAGAGATAAGTTTATGGGCTCTGAGATAAGATATAAAGTTCCCTCTAGGCACTAAAGAATGCCCTTCCCATTCTATCACCGGTTCATTTAGAAAAGAAAAGGTGACTCTTCGGGTTCTACAATTTAATATGGCATAGCACGAATGAAGTCAGTTCCTCCCTAGGATAGCATCAAAATCAAGCATGTCTAGGTCTATGAGGTCTTTCTCGGTATCCCGGCTACAAACATTCACCACACAATTTCTGTACACCCTCCTAGCCACCACAGAATCCCCCATCGGAGTGGAAACAGAAAAAGGCTCAGTAATCACATCGAGGTCAAACCCAAAACCAACAGCCACATAAGGGGTCACTTATGACAGGGTAGACCCGGGATCAAGTAACACATAAATATCACGGGAAAAGATTTTCAAAGTACCAGTAACTACATCCGGTGAGGCCTCTGCCTCTTGGCGGTTGGTCAAGGAATACAACCGATTGCGGCCATTTTCGGCAGCTGAAGTGGTACCCTTCTGAGGTGGTGGTGTTGCAGAAGAATTAGCCTGTGACTTGGCTCCACCAACATTACCCTTTGTTACCGAAAAGTCTCTTTGGATGTGGCCTGGTGGCCGCACGAATAACACACCATAGCACCAAACTGATATATCCCTGGATGATTCCTCCCACATTTCTCACAGCGCGGGTATGTCTGAGAGGTTTGAGCTACACTTCCTTGAGACTGCAAACCCTTCATCCTCGACCCCTGCCTATACTGAAAATCCTGAGTGCGCTGTCCAGCTGGGGGTTTGGTCACCGAAGCACTGGCTGCAGACTGTGCATTACCCCAATTCTCTTTCTTTTGCCATTTGTTACCCCAATTCCCACTCTGCTTCTAACTGTAGCTCTGGTCCGCTATCTTGGCCCTCTTTTCCTGTCTGTTCTTCTCCCTAGATTCCATGATTTTTTTTCTTTTCCTCAACTTGCTGCATATGGAATGACAGTCTGGCAAAATCCATGTCCTGGTTCAATATTGCTCCTTGACATTTAAGTACTAAGTCATCTGAAAGGCCGAATGCATATTTCCTCATTCAGGCTCTCATGTTACTAGTCATCTCTAGAGCATAATGGTCTAGTTGGTTGAACCTCAGAGTGTACTCCTGGACACTCATCTTTTCCTGCTTTAGATTCATAAACTCCTCGATTTTAGCCTCCCTCAGCTCGAGAGGAAAGACCCGATCAAGGAAAGCTTCCACGAACTCTGCCGAAACTGTGGGCTCAACATGCTCACTCTTTAAATCTGCCCACTCGTTATACCATTGGTTCGCTACATCCTTAAGCTGGTAGGCTACTAACTCAACCCCCTCTACCTCATCTACATGTATCACCTTAAAGATCTTCTCCATCTCATCCATAAACTCCTGTGGATCCTCTTCTATCTTGGTACCAGTAAACTTGGACGGGTTCATCCTCATAAATTGGCACACTCTTGTAGCCTCAGATGTAAAAGATGCAAACCTAATATCCTCCAATCATTGAGTCTGTGTGGCTACCAACTGTGCAAACATATGAATAGACTGTCTAAATTCTGCATTAGATATTTCTCTCTTGCGAGGCTGAGTGCGGTTAGTCCCCATCCGGGGAGCTCTGGGTGCCCTACATGTGCTGGTCTGAGTAGGTGGGACTCCCGGAGTAGCATCAATCACTGGAGTCTAAGCTCTATTTCGGGTCCTCATCCAATGAGTGGGACAGACCTCATCTGTCTGCACATTCTGATCGACAGTACGACGAAGAGGAATGATTGTTTTTCTAAAACACAAGAGGTCATTGATTAGGGGACAATTCAGACTCTGAAGAAGGAACTAAACCACAAAGAAGAGAAACATTCCTAAACGCCTAGTAGCCTCCTACTTATAAGTATGGCGCGCTACACACCCATAAACAAGACTCTACCCGATGTGATTTCGCAGAAACCCTGGGACCATGAACCATGCTCTGATACCAAGTTTGTCACGACCTAAACTAGGGCCTGGCCGTGACGGACATCTCGAACCGTGAAGGCCCGGATGTTCTACTCTATTTAGTAGTCATGCACAATATTCATGTAATAAGAGAAGATGCAGAAATACAATCTGATTTGGAAACATGGTCATTTAGCTCTAAGTTTCAAGACATAAGAATAAAAGCTGCAATTCAAAAATATCTAAATAAGATCTAACTCAGTCTGCTAAATCTCTACTACATCTCAAATCTATTCTGAAAACTGGAACAAGGCCCCCAACAGAGCAAATCAATAGAATAACATAATCTGAAATAACAGGCCTTCTGAATCAAAGAAGGCTTACCACTGCACGGATCACTTTTCTCTGGAATACTCTACTGTTTTACCGGACCCCTAGACTGAGCCTCCGAACCTAGGAGGTAGGGGGTCAATACAATTGTACCGGTACGCAGAGTAAATCCAAAATAATAATTTATATTCAACATATATGATAGCAATTCAAAATATTTCATAAGCATATCATATAAAAAGAAATCTCTCTGAAAGACTCTATAAAATCATCTGAACTCTGTGACACTCTTTCTTTTACTTCTGCGCTAGGTGGTATACCCTACAACTCTGAAATTACATGGGCTATATGAAATCTGTCATTGACTCGGCGGGGAAGCCTCCAACCCAAGTGTGCCGCAAGGGTTGGAGTCTCTGACTCTGCTACTCCACACGGCCGTCGCCAGCGTAAAAATAATATACCTGAATTGGAAAATCACGGTTTTAGGCTAATAGTTACTTGAAATCTAGCCCTCTTCAGGCAAACACCTAACTCTCTTTATGCCTATTTCTAACTCTTTAAGACATGCACTCTCTGAAAACATACTTTGAAAATTCTAACTCTGTTATGGCATACATTTATATGGTATCGTCATACCATTGACTTGCAAGTCACATCTCTGAGCCATTTTTAGCATATTTAAATCTCTGTTTTCAAAACTTAAATTCGGGACTACCATATTAATAAGTCATTTCAAGAAACTCTTTCTTAAAGCTCATGCAAACATATGCAAAAAACTCTCTTTTTTCAACATTTCAAATACACAAGGTGGTCATGTCAAAGATATCAATCACATGCAATTCTTTCTTTTTAAGAAAAGAACGAAATCATATTAATAAACTCCTTCTCATCATCATCAAAATCATGTTAAATACTTAAATATTGAAAAGATCCCCTTCAAAACATTAAACAAGCATCTCAAATCATTCCCAACAAGTTCAACTCTAAATCATTAAAGAGAGGGATTTCAATAATAATGCTCTCAATCAAATCTTCAACATCATACATATTCATATAGGTTTAAATCAATTTAAGGTGACAAGGCCTAAAGGCCAAAACAACAATATCATTAAACATGCATAAAGCATAATAAAATCATGGATTTCAAAACCCCTTTAACAAATTCATGCTTGATGATTTTTAAATCATAATTGGGTGTTCAACGAGCCCATTTAATTTTAGGATAAACCCCACGTACCTCAATTTAGAAATTTGATGAAGGATTCTTGAATCCTACGATTTGGGGATTCCAAATCTTCAATTAGTTTCGAAAAGCCACGGTTGAATCTTGAGTTATTTGGGTTTTTAGTTTGAAATCCTAGAGAGTGTTCTTGAGTAATTTGGATGATTCTGAATGTATTCTGGTGTCTTTGGGATTAAATTCCATGTTTAAGCTAATAAGGGGAGGAAAATACCCAATATACCCTTAATGAGACGGAATAAAAATACTAAAAATTACACAACTTATGTTTCAAATATTACAAAAAATCTCAACTCCCTAAACATAGTACAAAAATCTCAACATATACACAGAATGCTATGTATATGTCGGCTATGTTATGTATATTAATGGGGAGAGAGAGTAAAGTAATTAAAAAAGTGAGAGAGAGTGTAATTACTTTCAAAAAGGTTGGTATTTATGTTATTTATACATAAAAATATAATCGGGAGCCCGATTTTATGGGCCACCGCGACGCACCACAATCGCGGTGGCACATTGGAAATTGACAATTGGGATTTTTAAGGTCACTGCGATGTGGAGCCATCGCGTTGTCCCACTGGTTGGGACCTGAAACTTAAGTGTGACGCGCCACAATCGCGCTATGCTACTGGAATTTGACAATTGTTAAATAGACCACCTCAGCGACGCGCCAAGCACCAAAATGACGGTATTTTATGACTAGGACTTAAATTAGCCATAACTTCTTGCCCGGGTATTAGATTTGAACGAATCTTATATCGACGGAAAGCTCATTCAATTTTCCACATGATAAAAAGTCGAAATTAGGGAAATTATATATGGTTTAAACTTTACTCATTTTGGAAGCCAAAAATGAGACTAAGTCTCTTTGACACTATTCTAGTCATTTAACTCTAAGAGTATATTACCACGAGCTAACGCATGAACGATTTTTTCGGGGTGTTACGGTATCTGAAATGAGTTGTTGGTCGGTTGTATATCTAGGAGTTATATTCCCACAAATGAATAGTTGAATGATATTTTTACAAAGCATTGAGTAGATTGCAATATGAACATCTGCATGGAAGTTTGATCTCATGCTCCAACTTGAAGGGAGGGGCTAATGAAGTAAATACACTATTTTATCAAGGTAGTTATGTAATTATAATAACTAGAGAAAGAAATTACGGTAGTCCTATTGGGACAAGAAAACAATTATTGTAGCCCTATTTAATTTGGGACAGGTAATCCAAACCTAGACTATAAAAGGAGGTGATATATACTGAATATTGAATGACAAGAAGAAAGAAAAAATTTACCCCCAAAATGTGTCTATTGTTCTTTGTCTCCACATCTTTATTTTAAAAAGAAATTACAAATGTAGTATGCGTTTGTTCATGAAAATAAAATATTATTTATTTTATTCAAAACTTGTAAAATTGGAGTTGGAGTTGTGTTTGACCATACTTTTTGCAAAAGATATTTAGAATTGAACATATATTTCTAAATATGATTTATATCCCTCAATTTCTAAAAACTTGCAAAATCATTCAATTTTACTAATTTACTAAAACATACAATCAAATGTGCTCTGAAAGAGTATATCTCAAAATAGGTAGTTACATAATATTATAGATTAGATCACATATACACGCCACTATATATTATTACAAATAATTTTTAATTTTACTTTGAATCTTTGATGTTGGAGTAGAAGATTGAGTATGTTTTGTTATAATTTTTGCAAATAATATTTGATTGATTGAACGTACTTTTTCTAAAAAAAAATATGAAATACAATTTTAATATGTAATATACTTTTTCATTAAATTTATTCCATAACCTTACACATACATCATAAACTTAATAAGAATAAATACTAATTGAGTTTAAAAATTACAGAATGAAAGAAAGTGAGGAGGAAATGATTAAAAAAGAAGAAGGCAAGAAGATGCTAACCAAAAAATTTCACCAGATTGGGTGAAATATATAGAAATGTTACCAAGCAAAGATTTAATATTGTGCCTGTGAAAAATTTCAGTAAACTTACCACTTCAAATGATCATTATATCACTTACATAGACTTGTGGGTGAATCAGTAAATGACAGGTTGGAAGACATGCGATTTAAGTAGATAATGTAAGTAGGTTAGAGGTTTTTTTTTTTTTTTTTTTGTAACTTATTAGATACAATTATTGTAATAAATATGAGAGTCTTTTTAATTAGTAAATAAATTGATTAATAAAAAGAATGAAGGGAAAAATTCAAAATAATGAAAAAAAAAAATGAGAATGGAGATGATAGAAAGGTGTCACATCATCTTTATTTGAGGAGAAAGTCTCTCGAAAAGAACCTCTCTTCCATATATTTACTTTCTTCACTTTGTGAAATTTTACGAAATATGTGATTGTTGCATAAGTTCGTGTATAGATCTGACTTCTCTTTTAACATCTGCTCATTCCGGTTCTTTAGCTATCAATCAACTCTATGACATATCATAAGCTCATTTGGGCCTTAAGGGCTCATTAGGTACAAGAGATAATGAATAATTAATTTTGTGATTAATTTCAGAATGAGATTATCTCATGTTTAGTTAATATAATATGTATGGAATAACTCATTAGGATATTAGTTATTTGGAGATTATAATGTTGGATGAAATAACTAATTCCAAAATAATTAATCCCGTAATAATCTGTATCCAACCAAACACAACCCCTAAGTGAATCTAGTAATGATGAAAAACTGGCAACCAAAGGATGTCTCATTTAGGAAACATACAGGGTCGTTTGATAGAGTTTATTACATAAACAATACATGTATTAAGAGTGATATTATTTACTATTTTGTCAGGGGCGGTTCAATTAGAATGATGGCCTAAAGTCGAATATAAAAAGAGGCTTTAAACTTATTTCGTAATATACTAATAAATAATTTGAGCGTGTAAATAAAATACAATAAATAATTTAAGACAAAAAGAGTATTGTAGAAGATGGAGTAATACATGGGAGTAATTATTATTCTAAAAATTATACAAATAGACAATTTATATTTCCAATATTACAAAAAATTCAACTCCCTAAACATATTACGAAAATTCCAACATATACACAGAATGCTATGTATGTGTCGGCTAGGTTATGTATATTAATAGAGAGAGAGTAAAGTAATTAAAAAAGTGGAAGAGAGTGTAATTACTTCCAAAAGGGTTGGTATTTATGTTATTTATTATTTTGCGGCCTTGAATGCGTTGGGGCCTAAAGCAATGGCTTCAATGACTTTACCACTGAGTCGACCCTGTACTTTGTTTGGTAGCAAGTTTGGGACAATATATAACTAATACAATTAGTTATACATCCTATTTGGTATTATAGGGCGTATATCTAAAACCTACCAAACCAATATATTAGCAATACATAAATTATAATACATGGGATAACTATAGATAAATACCAAAACACCCCTGAATTCCCTTGAAACCTTTTCTATATCTTTTCCAAAATTTTCAGAATAAGAAAGTAATCTGACATGGGGTGCTTGTGCTGGACCAAAACAAAACATTTCTACATTTATACAAGAATAGTAGGTAGTTGTAACCATTTTTATTACATTTGAATAGTAGAAGCTGCAGCAAAACAGAAATGTCTCATAGTATAATACTATTCAATTTTGCTTTTCATTTTTAAAATGAGTAATAAAGTTTTGCAAAGAATGCATACAAAGTCATAAAATATGGAGAGTATTTTGGTAAATAAATAATTTTTTTCAAAGAAAATATAACAATGCAGGTTGTTTTCAATACATCAAATCAAATATTGCATAAAAATAATTTCAGCATTACTAATCCCAACACTATTAATATAACCTGTAGACACCTAATTTTGTCCCTCTCGAAGTTGAATTTGTATTTTTAGCTAATCTTACCATGTACCCTCACCCATTCTATACTTTCCCCACAAGAAAACAAATACAATAAATCCTAACAAATTAAATCACCAATCCCAAAATATTCCCTTATCCTAACTAATTTTTACACCTCATCCACACCCTACCTCTACCCTACCTACCCCACTCACCCCACCCTCATGTTTTTTATTCCTTTTAACCAAAATACACAACAAAAAATATAGAAAAGGAGGGGGTCCACAGAATAACATTCACACAGCACATAATTCATCATCTTTCACGGGAAATTTCCATATATACATATCACTACACATAGAGAGAATGGTCTTCATTTTCACACTCTCAACACCCAACACACACCTGGATTCCATTTTCATCTCAGCATCACAATATACGAATTTCCATCACTGAACACACACACTGGTCACACAGAAATCACACATGCACTCTCTCAACGCACACGAATACCTACAGTAACGGGGAAGACGGAAGTGGATCGTAGTTTGAGCAAAAAAAAATAGAGTGATGCAAGAAAGAGGGAAACAATAGAGAAGGATTAGGGAGGTTTGAGTATGGGAGAGAAGAGAAATCGTGAGAAGAAAGGAAGAGAAAATGCGCGAGAGAAGGTAGATCGAAAGTAGAAGAGTTGAACGGAGGAGTGGGGTCTCTTGAATTTTCCGACGAGTCCTCACCGGAAACTCACCGGATACACCGACCAGTCACCTCCCATCCCCGCTTCTAGCCTCAACCAGTAATCCTAGCTGATTGTTCCATTTGAATCATCGAAAAACATCGTCAATCCCAAAACACCTAAACCCGACTCAAAAATCCAAAACCAGCCAGCCAAAAATGACCCTTCATCATTGTAATCATCGGAGATTGACCCTTTCAGTCCAATTCCGTCCAAATCCTGTTAGGTTAAGTTTGATTGTGGGGTTTCTTCGGTAAGGTGGTCCAATTTCTCTTTTAGCCAACTTTCGATTCTCGTCCGAACTAGTCAATGTTGATTTTGGATTGTTTGAGTTGCGGGTTCGTGCATTGAGGTCTGATTTGAGGTCTTCGAATCCAGCTTCGTCTTCTAATTGCATAATTTGGATCAATAAAATCAAGGTCCAATTCTTTTTTCTCTCTTTTTATCTTCTCGTTTACTATAATTGGTGTGTTGATTTGAATATGGGTGTTGATTGATCTTGATCGGTGATTGAATAGCTACTCATTTGATTTGTTGTTTGATACTTTTGAGTTATGAATTGTGTAATGAAATAATATCTCGTTAAGAATTAAAAGGAAATTTAGGGAAGGAATTGAAAAATCGGCAAAAAAGTGAATATTGTGGTATTTATTTTTCGCATTTTTCTTCTTGGGACTGTATAATTGGACTGAACACTATATTTTGGATTTGTTTTTGTTTTGCATATTTGATTGATTGTTTTACGTGATTTGTGTGTTTTATGCATTCATAGTGTTCAAATTAGCCGATACGCTTCACCAAGCGACCGTGGTTGAACCACGGGATCGAGGGGTGTCTAACACCTTCCCTTCGGTCAATAGAATTCCTTAACCGGAATCTTTGTTCGCGGATCAGTTTTAGAGTCAAAATCATTTTTGAAAAAGGATTTCCAAAGGTGACTTGGCACACCTGATTTATGCTAGTGGTGACTCTTAGTTTAAATATAAATAATCCTTTTTCGAAATAAATTATCTTCATTTTGTCACTTTAATAATAAAAACCCTTTCGAAACTTAAAAATAAAATATTTTTGGTTTAAAAAAGGGGTGTGATAGCTCTGGCAACTCTGCTAGGGAATTTTTAGAATTCGAGCTTATTTTTGGAATTGTATCGGCTTAGTTTGACATCATGAGTGTATAAACATTGTTTGTGTTGTCGTTTGTGTTATTGTTTTTGAGTGCCTACGTGCTATTTGTTTACAGTTTTTCTCTTATGTATTACCGCTTTATATCTGGCATCATGTGCATAACCCGAGTCAATTCTTTCTGCAACAAGTTCTGTAGTACACGCTGTGTACACGACCTATAGTTGAGTCACCTTTATATTAGGAGGGGGAGCCGTTGGCTGGTATGGAGTAGGTGGAAAGTAAAAAAGCTACTATAAAAAAGCTACTATCGACCATATGTTCCCCCGAACAACCTTGTTACTGAACTCCAGCGTAGGTCAGCCTTTAGGTCATACTTATGTGCATCATATTGAGACCTAGCGGAGCCCACTTGGTCCTTTGTAGGAGACTCACCTCTAAAGCATCCCTACGTGCTAAATTTTGCATCTTTGAGGGTAATAAGGTCATTTGACAGATTGATTTGGCAAAAACATGTGTTAGAAGTAAAGTATGTAGGCAAGAAATTGTTGGAAAAAAAAAGAGGAAAAAAAGAGTGAAAAAAAAGAGAGTTTCGTAGTCTTTTAGAGTTACTTTATGGCTTTTATTTTTTTTCACAATTCAAAAATTCAAAAAGATTTTCTTACCTTTTTCACGCATTTATTCAAAGACAAAAAATCCTCAAAAAGATTTTTTCTTATCTCCTTTAGCATGCATTCATAATTCAAAAATTTCAAATATATTTTTAGGAGCTTTTTATAAAAGAAAAATTCAAAAAAGATGGCAGAAGTTTTGTACATTTCTGTCACACCCCTTTTTTAAACCAAAAAGATTTCATTTTTAAGTTTCGAAAGGGTTTTTATTATTAAAGTGACAAAATGAAGATAATTTGTTTCAAAAAAGGATTATTTATATTTAAACTCAGAGTCGCCACTTAGCATAAATCGGGTGTGCCAAGTCACCTTTGGAAATCCTTTTTCAAAAACGGTTTTGACTCTAAAACTGATCCGCGAACAGATATTCTAATTAAGGAATTCTATTGACCGAAGGGAAGGTGTTAGGCACCCCTCGATCCCGTGGTTCGACCACGGTCGCTTGGTGAAGTATATCGGATAATTTGAACACTATGAATGTATAAACCTCACAAATCATGTAAAACAATCAATCAAACATGCGAAACAAAAACAAATTCAAAATATAGTGTTCAGTCCAATTATACAGTCCCAAGAATAAAAATGCAAAAAATAAATCCTATTCTAACCTACTCTAATCCTGAACCATGCTTTCGTGCTTTACCCGATGCCTCTGGTCTTCATCACGAATGTCCTCTGAGTATAAGATACTGCGGGGCATTCCCTGGTGAAGAAATACAAATGAACTCGGGGCATTCCCCGGCTAAATGAATACATTTTTTCAGTTCGATAAAATCAAACCACTCAACGAAATTTCAAACATTCAAAAAAACCACGAGTCCTAAACTTTGCCTACCCAAAACCTACGATTTTCCTATCAATCCTTGGTCTAAAACATGATACTATCGACCTTCAACATCAACAATGAATAAAAATACCACAATATTCACTTTTTTGCTGATTTTTCAATTCCTTCCTCGAATTTCCTTTTAATTCTTAACGAGATATTATTTCATTACACAATTCATAACTCAAAAGTATCAAACAACAAATCAAATGAGTAGCTATTCAATCACCGATCAAGATCAATTAACACCATATTCAAATCAACACACCAATTATAGTAAACGAGAAGATAAAAAGAGAGGAAAAAGAATTGGACCTTGATTTTATTGAGTCAAATTATGCAATTAAAAGAAGGATCCAGATTCGAAGACCTCAAATCGGACCTCAATCCAAGAATCCGCAACTCGAACAATCTTAAATCAACATTGACTGGTTCGGACGAGAATCGAATGTTGGCTAAAAGAGAAATTGGACCACCTTGCCGAAGAAACCCCGTAATAGAACTTAACCCAACAGGATTTGGACGGAATTGGACTGAAAGGGTCAATCTCCAGCAATTACAGTGATGAAGGGTCGTTTTTAGCTGGCTGGTTTTGAATTTTTGAGTCGGGTTTGGGTGCTTTGGGATTGACGGTGTTTTCCAATGATTCAAATGGAGCAATCAGCTGGGATTAGTGGTTGAGGCTAGAAGCGGGGATGGGAGGTGACTGGTCCTCACTCCTCCGTTCAACTCTTCTACTTTCGATCTACCTTCTCTTGCACGTTTTCTCTCTCTTTCTTCTCACGATTTCTCTCCTCTCCCATACTCAAACCTCCCTAATCCTTCTCTATTGTTTCCCTCTTCCTTGCGTCACTCTGTTCTTTTGCTCAAACTACGGCCCACTTTCGTCTTCCCCGTTACTGTAGGTATTCATGTGCGTTGAGAGAGCGTATGTGTGATTTCTGTGTGACCAGTGTGTGTGTTCAGTGATGGAAATTCGTATATTGTGATGCTGAGATGAAAATGGAATCCAGGTGTGTATTGGGTGTTGAGAGTGTGAAAATGGAGAGCCCCTCTTCTCTCCGTGTGTAGTGATGTGTATATATGAAAATTTCTCGTGAAAGATGATGAATTGTGTGTTGTGTGAATATTATTCTGTGGGCCCTCTCCTTTTCTATATTTTTTGTTGTGTATTTTGGTTAAAAGGAATAAAAAATGTGAGGGTGGGGGTGAGTGGGGTAGGTAGGGTAGGGGTAGGGTGTGGATGAATTGTAAAAATTAGTTAGGAAAAGGGAATATTTTGGGATTGGTGATTTAATTTGTTAGGATTTGTTGTATTTGTTTTCTTGTGGGGAAAGTATAGAATGAATGAGGGTACATGGTAAGATTAGCTAAATATGAACAAAATTCAACTTCGGGAGTGACAAAATTAGGTGTCTCCATAACCTATTCAATAGTATCTTATACAATCTAATAGACGACCCCAATAAATTCAGCATTACTAATCCCAAAACTACTAATATAACATATTCAGTACTATCTTATACAATCTAATAGACGTCCCCCACAGAGACACATCATATGGGAGGCAAATCCACCTCCAGTCCTACTGTGATCATTGTAAGTTTTTGGTTTTCGTGCAACTATATTTTAACATACAAAAAGAAGTTTAATTAGTAAAACAGTGGTATCCGGTGGGATTCGACCCCATTTTAGATGTACAATTTTTAATACGTTTCACAAATTTTTTAATATAATTATAAGGTCTTGAAAAAAGTTACTGGGTTCTCGAGAACCCATACGTATAGCTGTAAATTTGCCCTTGTGATCATGGGTAAATAACCATAAAGTGTAGCTTCATTCAGATGGGGAATTCAAGCCTAGGCTATAAAAGGAGGTCATATTGTGAATATTGAAGAAATTTCTCTCAACGAAGTTACAAACTTAGTGGGAGTTTGGCCATGAAAAGCAAACATTATTCATCTTTTCAAAATTTTTAAATTTCAATTTGTGCTTGGCCATACTTTTTACAAAGAAATATTTAAAATTGAATACGCTTTTGAAATATAATTTATACCACTAATTTCTAAAAACTAGCAAAATCACTTAGTTTGACCAATTTACCCGAAACGTACAAACAAATCTGCTCTAAAAGAATAATATCACAAAATATATAGTTACATAATTTTGTCGATTAGATCACATACACAGGCTACTACGAACTATAAATATTTTTTCACTTTATTTGAATCTTAGAAGTTAGAGTTGATGTAACTTTGTTTTGTTATAATTTTACAAATAATATTTAATTGATCGAATATACTTTTTCTTAAAAAAAAAAAAAAACATGAAAGGTGATTTACATATGCAATAGAATTTCAATTGGGCCATTTTAAAATTATTTTCCAAATTTCCAATACAACATAAATTTGTATTTAACCAAATACTAATTTATAAATAAAATATAAAAACTTCCAATAAAAAGTACTCCAATAATTTTCATAGCCAAATGAATCCTTAATTTCTCTTTATTAGGAGATAACCCGGAGGTTACAAATCAAAAGATGGAGAATTTAAAAATAGTACTTCATAAACAACATAAGTCTTGATTACATTTGATGTTGGGTTCATAGTATATGAAAGAAGTGTGAATGAAAAAATGGAGAATAAAATGGTGGAGGGGGGAGGAAACACTAAAATGAAAGTGTACTCCCAAATTACAAAGTTTACTCTTTCTCCCACATTGGTGGAAGAAGAGAACTTGAAAGTGTTTATAATCAAGAACATTTACTCCACATGGCAAGTGAGGCAAGAAATAATAGATGCCTCATGCCGTCATCTTCGTCGCTCGCTCGACTTCGGCTTCGGCTTCGGCAAATGAGTTTCGAAATTTCATTTATAATACATGTAGTAACAGTTGCACTATTTCAAGTGAATTGATGCATTATTTTCGAACTAGTGCTTCAGAAATGATACATTGTTCTGAACTGAGGTTACAGAAGGTTGCAATGGTTCGAAATGATTCAGAAGAGGATTGTTATTTCGTTTGTACTTCGGGTACACAGAATCTGTATATTACTACACCAACTTCAACTTGAGTTCAAGTATAGACAAGAACACAATGAAGTATATCAAATACCCTCAACACAAGATCAAAATGACCTTTTCAAGAGGTGTATTTTATTTTGCAGAAATTAAGAAGAAACAAAAAATAACCAAGTCATCCGAATTCACGGATAAAAATTTCATTGTTAACTAGAAACAAAGGATTTTTTTTAAATTTTTATAAGTAGTATTTTGAAAATACTACGTATTTTTTGTCTCGTAGTGACAGAAAAATGGCAACTGAAAGTCAAATGATGGATACGACAACGTCTGTGGGAGAAACTAATATTGCCACACATCAAGTCGCACAAATGATCCGCCAACAATGACACCGGCAGAGAAGCCCAAAAAGTTTTTGGGCACTGACTTCAAGCGGTGGCAGCAAAAGATATTTTTTTACCTCACCACTTTATGTCTTCAATGGTTCACTAGCGAAGACGCTCCTGAGGTACCTGAGGGAACCTCGGACAAAGACCGCTTCGTTATTGTAGAAGCTTGGAAACATTCGGACTTCCTTTGCAGGAATTATATTCTGAGTGGTCTCCAAAATGACCTCTACAATGTTTATAGTGGAGCCAAGACAACAAAGGAACTGTAGGTGGCACTTGAACGAAAATATAAGACGGAGGATGCCAGAATTAAGAAATTCCTTGTTGCACGGTTCCTGGACTTCAAAATGATAGATAGCAAATCTGTTGTCTCTCAAGTACAGGAGTTGCAAGTCATCATACATGATCTCCTAGCAGAAGGTATATCTTTGAAAATACCTTAGTTGAACAAATTAAAAATGTTCTTAATCCTCACATAAACTGTTTTGTAGGTTTAATCGTGAATGATGCTTTCCAAGTAGCAGCGATAGTTGAGAAGCTACCACCTTTGCGGAAAGACTTCAAAAACTACTTAAAGCATAAATGGAAGGAGATGACTATTGAAGATCTTATTGTTCGACTTCGTATTGAAGAGGATAATAAAGCTGATGAAAGAAGGTCAAAGGGGAATTCTACAATTAATGGAGCACATATTGTAGAAGATGACCAAAATAATTCCAAGAGAAAGCTGAACAAGGAAGCAATCAACCCAAGAAAAAGTTCAAGGGAAAATGCTTCAACTGTGGCAAGATTGGCCACAAGTCCACAGATTGTCGTGCCCCAAAGAAAGGTAAGAAGAAGGATCAAACAAATATGATTGAAGCCAACAAAGAATGCGATGGTCTATGTGCTATATTCTCAGAATGAAACTTGACGGGAAATCCTCGCGAATGGTGGATGGATTCTGGTGCCACCCGCCATGTATGTGCCATCACGGAGTTGTTTTCATCATTTGCTCCGGCTTAAGAAGAAGAAATGATCTACATGACTAACTCCGCTACTGCTAAGGTGGAGGGAACACGAAAAATTTGCTTAAAGATGACTTCTGGAAAGGTCTTGACACTGAACAATGTGTTATATGTTCCAGAGTTACGTAAGAACTTAATTTTTGTTTCATTCCTAGATAAGAACGGATTCAAATATGTAACTGTTTCTGGAAAAATTGTAATTAGCAAAAGAGAAATGTATGTAGGAAAAGGCTATCTGACCGAAGGCATTTATAAGATGAATATAATGACTGTTAAAATAAATAAAAATTTGAATCTTCTTATTTGCTTGAGTCTTATGATTTATGGCATGAACGTTTAGGCCATGTTAATTACAAAACGTTACGAAAACTGGTTAACTTAGAAGTTTTGTCAAACTTTGAGTTCAATAAATCAAAGTGTCAAACGTGTGTGGAATCGAAGTATACAAAGCATCCTTATAAGTCCGTTGAAAGGAATTTCAATCCCTTAGACTTAATACACACTGACATTTGTGATATGAAGTCAACACCATCACGTAGTGGGAAAAAGTATTTCATAACTTTTATTGATGATTGCACTAGATATTGTTATGTCTACTTGCTAAATAGTAAGGATGAAGTAATAAATGCGTTTAGGCAATATAAAACAGAAGTTGAAAATCAGTTAGACAAAAAGATCAAAATGATAAGAAGTGATAGGGCAAAGAATATGAATCTCCCTTTGCGCAAATATGTTTCTAAAATGGAATAATCTATCAAAATATGGCCCCATATTCACCTCAATCTAATGGAATTGCGGAAAGAAAAAACCGAACTTTGAAGGAAATGATGAATGCCTTACTTATAAGTTTTGGTTTACCACAAAACTTATGGGGGTAAGCTATCCTTACGGCCAATCATATACTCGATAGAGTTTTCCATAGTAAGACACAATGAATTTCTTACAAAAAATAGAAAGGAAGGAAACTCAACTTGAAATATTTCAAAGTGTGGGGGTGTCTAGCGAAGGTTCAAGTTCCTATACCTAAAAGGGTTAAGATAGGACCTAAAATGGTGGACTATGTATTCATAGGATATGCTAAAAGTAGTAAAGCATGTTGATTTTTGGTTCATAAATCCGAACATCCGGATATCAATGAAAATACGGTAATTGAATCAGACAATGCTGAATTCTTTGAAAATATTTACCCGTATAAAATTAGACATGAATAGTCTAGTGGAGGATCTAAACGACCTCGAGATGAACCAAGTGAGAATGTGCATAATGAAAAAAACCCAAGACGTAGTACATGTCAAAGAACGTCAACTTCGTTTGGATCAAATTTTGTAACATTTCTCTTAGAAAATGAGCCTCAAACATTTAAAGAAGCGATGTCGTCGTCAGACTCATCCTTTTGGAAAGAGGCAGTTAATAGTGAGATAGATTCAATATTAAGAAACCATACTTGGGAATTGGTTGACCTTCCTCCCGAAAATAAACTGTTAGGTTCTAAATGGATCTTCAAAAGATAAATGAAGGTGGATGGTACTATTAACAAATACAAGGCAAAACTTGTAGTAAAAGGCTTCAAACAGAAGGAAGACCTTGATTACTTTGATACATACTCGCCAGTAACAAGGATAACCTCGATTCAAATGTTAATTGCCTTGGCGGCGATATATGATCTTCAAATCCATCAAATGGATGTGAAGACCGCATTCCTAAATGGAGATTTGGAGGAAGAAATATACATAGAGCAACCTGAGGGTTTTGTGGTTTCAGGAAAACAAAATAAGGTGTGTAAACTTGTTAAGTCACTTTATGGACTAAAACAAGCACCTAAGCAATGGCATGCAAAGTTTGACTAAATCATGTTGACAAACGGATTCAAGATAAATGAATGCGACAAATGTGTATATATTAAAGACACACCGAATCACCAAGTCATTGTTTGTTTATATGTGGATGATATGTTGATCATCAGCAGATATATTTGTGACATAAATGCAACCAAACGAATGCTCAAGATCAAGTTTGATATGAAAGACCTTAGAGTTACAGATGTGATCTTAGGTATAAGAATCCATCAAACTCCACAAGGGTTAGCATTGTCACAGTCTCATTATATTGAAAAAGTACTTGACAAGTTCAAGGATATGGAATTCGGTATTGCCAATACTGCATTGGATGTGAACTTTGCACTTCGAAAGAATGAAGGTGAAAGTGACTTACAATTGGAGTATGCAAGAGTATTGGGATGTTTAATGTATATAATGAACTGTACACAACCAAACATAGCATGTGCAATTAGTAAATTGAGTCGGTACACGAGTCATTCCAACAAAACTCATTGGATGGCAATGAAAAGAGTTTTGGGGTATCTTAAATACAATTAAAACTATGCTTAGCATTATAATAAATATCCTACAGTACTTGAAGGATATAGTGATGCAAATTGGATCACCAGATCGAACAAAGTAAAATCCACAAGTGGATATGTATTTACTATCGGTGGAGGAGAAATTTCTTGGAAATCATCCAAACAGACTTGTATCGCTCGCTCTATAAAGGAATCTGAATTTATCGCATTAGATAAAGCCTGTGAAGAATCAGAATGACTCCGAAATTTCTTGGAAGATATTCTGTATTGGTCCAAGCCAGTGGCACCAGTATGTATACACTGTGATAGCCAAACGACAATAGATAGGGCAGGAGGCATGATGTACAACGGTAAATCTCGTCATATACGACGAAAATATAATATCGTTAGAGAACTTCTCTCCAATTGGAATTATCACTATTGACTACGTAAAGTCAAAGGATAATGTTTTGGATTCACTTACAAAAAGCCTATCTAGTGAAGGAGTGGAAAGAACATCCTAGGGAATAGATTTAAGTCCTAGGACGATTCAGCATTGCGGTAACTCTACCTAGCAGACTGGAGATCCCAAGAGCTAGGTTCCGGGAGATCAAATAAAGTTGTGTCTGACAGGTTCAACATTGTCAATTATCCAACCCATTCTCATGATGTGGACAATGTATAGTAAACTAGGATAAGACTTAAGGTGAATTTTTTTTAATGATTATCTAAATTTGGCATATTTGACCAAATAGTTTAATCTACAGGATTGAACGTTTAGAAATCACCAATGTGAGGGTGAAGTGGAAGCCGCTTCAAAGAGAATGTTAGTAAAGGCCTATTCTCTAAGCTCTCATGAAACTGGGACGTGTTCATGGCTGAAAAGAATAAAACCATGAGAGCCATAAACGTTAAAAGGCTGGTTGTGTGACATGTATTGTCTAGGTGTACATTAAATCTCGATGGTTCAAAGATATCAAATCTACCGATTGACCGAGTACATCCGATACATGTTCACTATAGAAAGTTCAAAGGGAAACCTACTTATCCAGATGCAATCAGTCTTTGCTTGATGATCACATACTTGTCCAAAATATTTTTTAAAGAAAAATAGCAATTCTCCATTCATATAGGGGATTGTTGGGTTCATAGTATATGAAAGAAGTGTGAATGAAAAAATGGAGAATAAAATGGTGGAGGGGAAGGAGACACTAAAATGGAAAGTTTACTCCCAAATTAGAAAGTTTACTCTTTCTCCCACATTGGTGGAAGAAGAGAACTTGAACGTGTTTATAATCAAGAACACTTACTCCATATGGCAAGTGAGGCAAGAAATAATAGATGCCTCGCGCCGTTGTCATCGTCGCTCGCTCGGCTCGGCTTCGGATTTGGATTTGGAAAATGATCGATCGATGAGATCTATTTATTTGGACAAACTTTATTTGAATTCCGAAGAATGCCAAGGAAAAATGCAGTAAATTTTTTTCTGCAGTTTTGGAACTCCATTTATATATACATGCAGTAACAGTTGCACTGTTTCAAGTAAACTGATGCATTATTTTCGAACTAGTGCTTCAGAAATGATACATTGTTCTAAACTGAGGTTACAGAAGGTTGCAATGGTGCGAAATGATGCTTCAGAAGGATGTAATCCTTCAATGAAGGGACACACTGATTCATGAAATGAGATGATTGTTCAGAAAAAGATGCAATCTTTGATGAACAGACATGAACTTACAGCAAAGGTGTAACCTTTGGAGTGAACCATTGCCTCTTTTCAGACGAGCCATGTTCTGGCTATATAAACCTGGTTTCTTCCATAAGTTTAGTACGAAATTTTCAGATTAAAAACTCTCTTTTTGTCTCAAAAATATTTTGTGTGATCACTCAAAACGTTCTGTGAGTTCGAAGATATTCCAACCGTTTGAGGTACCGCTACTGTTGGTCTGTTAGCCATTTTATCTTGGGAGAAAAAATTTCACAACCAGGGGTACAGTGAGGGGATTATTTCATTAAGGAAAATCCGTGAATTCGGACGACTTGGCTATTTTGTGTTTCATCTTAATTTCTACAAAATAAAATACACCTCTTGGAAAGGTCATTTTGATCTTATGTTGAGGGTATTTGATATACTTCATTGTGTTCTTGTCCATACTTGAACTCAAGTTGAAGTTGGTGTAGTAATATACAGATTCTGTGTACCCGAAGTATAAACGAAATAACAGTTGATTGATCAAGTTTATTTTCTAATTTATCATTTCTAAACAATTAGCATAATAGTATATGCCGTTCTAACTAGGTGCAATGTTGTTTTGTTGAACACTCATCCCTGCAGCTGCTCATTAGCTTCTTATCTAGTAAGAAAAAAATTTAAATCAAGTCGCAAGTTTGACGTATTGTGACAAAAATAGATAGAAATAACAAATTAACTTATTTTCATATGAAAGATATGAAAGGAAGTATATATACCTTGTTTAAATTTGGAACAACGTTTCACAAAACAAGCAAATTTACAATTGATCAATGCTCTAGAAGAAGGAAGAGTTGGATGACAAACCTTATCAATACAACGTGATACACAATCAGGATAATAGAGACATGTGGCAGCACATTTTTGTGCACATTCTAAACTACAAGAATCATGATAAGGAAAAATGGCAATGTTAAATTTTTTGTGAAATTCATATTTCTTAATATATTTTTGAATATATGTATTTTTTTAAAGACTTTTGTATGTGGGTGACTGTTAAGTCTTAAAGTAACCCTATTTATAACCAAAGATTTTGATTGAATGTAAGACAAGTTGGAAGGCAATCTGATAGTGAGATTATTCTATATCCAAGTAAATAAATACAGTTCAGTTTGGCTATAAACTTTTTTTGGTAATATACTTTGAGCATAAATATTAGACGAGCAACTAGTTTTGGTAATAGACCATAAAAAATTAAATTTTGTTTGGCTATAAATTTTTGGTAGTCCCGTCAAGAATATATGATTTAGTTAATAAGTATTAAATCATCAATATTAGTTGTTATGTAATATTATCACATATATAGTAATACTATCACATATATAATTTTTTGGTAATGATTAATGACCATAAAATCTTAACCATTAATCATTTTTTTTTAATATATAACTTTTGAAAAGTTTGATTATCTTTATTTTGAAGTAAATATATATATATATATATATATATATATATATATATATATATATATATATATATATTGAATTATTCACTTTTCAACTATATTTTTTAATTAGTCCCGTCAAGAATCTATGATTTAGTTAATAAGTATTAAATCATCAATATTAGTTGTTGTGTAATATTATCACATATATAGTAATATTGAAGTGAAAATTTTATGGTCCATATAAAAAATAGAAGAATATTTTTGTTATATAATATTATTTATTATTTTATACTATTTGAACTGTAAAAATTATAATGTCCATATAAGAAATAATACTAGAAAAATGTTTGTTGTCTATTTCTTTGAAACATACAGCTTTAATTTTTCTTATTTGCTTACTTTTATTGCAAACATTTAATTCTTTAGTAACACAAAACTATAATTATTTTTATTTAATAATATTTAAACAGAAAATATTCTATTTTTCTCCTGTATGTTGACTATAATTTTTTTGGGTACTACTGTGATTATAAATATTAGCTTACGAAAGTAAAATAAATATAGTACAATCTGCAGACTACAATTTGTACAAAATATTTTAATTATTATATTATGCAAACTCTAGCTTTTAATAATATATATTTATTTTTAGTAACGGCGTCAACGATCCTTACGGGTAAGTCTAGCATGTCAAAGATTAATGTTTTCTTTAAATTGCGAGTTAGAAATTTTAGGCTAGGTTGTCTTGGACGAAATCCACGTATGGCATAGTCTAGGGCAATTTGAGAATGAATTAGTTAAAGGTTATATAATTCGAAGTGATTTTATGATAGTTGAGACAATAAAAAATTCATAGGAACTTTTGAAAGTGAATTAAGGTGAGTAGAATCCCGATATCAAAGTTGACGTAAACAGAATTGATTTGAGATATCGAAATTTAAGGGTGTGGGTGAAAAAGAAAAAATTGGGAGCAATCCTGATTTGCTGAAAAATGGCAGACCGCTATCACTACACAATTATAGTGGAAATTTTTCCGCTATAGCGGGAGTCAGCTTTGATCTATCTAGTCATAGTGAAATATACGTTGATTAATGCAAAAAATTCTCTAAAAACATTATTTTAATTCTACTTTCATTTTGGGGACAGTTGTGGTGATTTAACATGAATTCCACCTATTTGTTGGGTTCGAAATTGAGAGAGCGTCATGCGCAAGCTATTAGTTGCAAACTATCGTGGTGATAATTCAGACGACAAAGAAAATAATACTAAAAACATAATTATTATATGATTTGGCCAATTGGCCTACATATAAAACCTAATATTAGAAAAAACATAAAACTAATAAGAGAGAAAATCTCCTCCTAAGCCAGACTCTTTTAACGACTACATTGCGGATGCTATTATGTTTTGGTATGAGAAGGGGGTTTTCTATTTACAGATGTCCAAAACCTTTCCTCCAAGAAAGAGGTTAACCAAATATGAAAAAGAATTATATTTTTCTTTCAGGAAAATAAAAGTAATTATGGTAATTTTTATTTTCCTTCTAAGAAAAAATAAAACTTAAATATAGTAAGAAAATTAGGGCAAAAACCCTAACAAATCTCCCCTTTTTGGCTTGATTTTCTTCACTTGATCCGTCTTCTCTTCATATCACGTGCATGAACTTCGTTCTTGATATAATCTTCATAACTGCTGCTTGTCATAGTTAAAAATAAGGTTTAAAATATCATGGTCAAAAATTGATTTAAAAGTAATATTTTATTTTTATTTTTAAAGATGCAGCAGCAGGAGTGTTGAAAATATGGTTGAAACTTCTTCTCCACATGTAGTTCAACAAAAATCTTCATTATCATCCAAATTGTTGCAGTTTGATTTTGAAACTGCTTTGAACCTGTTTAATCTCGTCTCACCACACCATTGGACCATTGAATCGTAAGCTCTGATACACTTGTTGGGTTCGAAATCGAGAGGGCATCATGTGGAAACTATTAGTTACAAACTGTCGTGATGATAATTCAGACGACAAAGAAAACAATACTAAAAACATAATTATTATATGATTTGGTCAATTGGCCTACATATAAAACCTAATATTAAAAAAACATAAAACTAATAAGAGAAAAAATCTCCCCCTAAGCCAGACTCTTTTAACTACTACATTGCGGATGCTCTTATGTTAGAGTATGAGAAGGAGGTCTTCTATTTATAGATGTCCAAAACCTTTCCTCCAAGAAAGAGGTTAACCAAATATGGAAAAAAATTATATTTTTCTTTCATGAAAAGTAAAAGTAATTATGGTAACTTTTATTTTTCTTCTAAGAAAAAAAAAACTTAAATATAGTAAGAAAATCAGGGCAAAAACCCTAACACTAGTTTCATCAAAACTCTTTGTTAAGATAAATTAATCCTTTTTATTAACTAGTTTTTGAATTAGTAACTAATAGAATTACTAGTTTCGATTTTTGGGTAGGATTTAATTTGACCAAATAAATTTTTCTATTGTAATTAGGTGAATTGGGTAAAAAATCCTTGAATTTTAGTTAAATTACCTTTGCGTGACTATAATTCACCATTGTAATCATGAAATTGATAGGATTAAGGTGGCATGATGATAGAAACCCCTATAATGGGAGGAATGATCATGTATTTGGCTTTGGAGAATCAGGATTAGGTCATAATCCTTGATATTGCTTGATCATTTGATGAATTATATGTTGTATTAATATTTTTAAACCACAATCAAGTCAAGATTGCAAGAAAAGGCAAGACTCAAGTTTGTTATAACATTGCGGGACTTGGATTGAGGTAGGTTATAATTTAATGTAGTTGAAACTAAATTATTTTTTTGTGTGCATGTTAACTATTTCTTCGCATTGTTGTTATAATGCATGTTCAAGGAAAGTGAAAGACTAGTTGATAGCCGAAGTGTTAATCACACGCAATAAAATTATTATTAAAAGCTTATTGATTTTACAAGTGTGATTACTGCTATCATTGTGATTTTGATTGTTATTGGATGTATCAGTATTTGAACATTTTCATAGAATTGATTGATATAAGGTTGGCAGGCACTAGATGTCTGAAAATTTTGATACATGGATAAGAGCTCATCCCCTACCAGTGGCGGAGCCAGAATTTTCACTGAGGTGGTTCAGAAGTAAATATACGAACTAGTCAAAGAGGGTTCAACATGTACTATATATACATAAAAATATTTTTCACCATATAAAAATAGTATAATTTTTCGATGAACGGGGTTCGGATGAACCCTCTAAAATGTATGTGGCTCTGCCACTTCCCCTACAGGTCGTGGCTAGTGAGCGATCACAAGACTCTTAGCATATATGTACATGATATTGACGAGTGTGACAATTTCTTGTGTGAACTGAATTTATGTGATGACTTGTTATATTTGGTTTCATAAGTGAACCAAAATTCATGATTATTAACATTGTTATTGTTGGAATGCATTTTTAAGTGGTCGGACTAAATTACAAATGATTGACATAATTCTTATTTGTCTATCTACTTATGTGTTTGAGATATGATTAATATATTTTTGTTAAGTTGTTGATTATTGACTTGGGTTCTTATTGGTGGTCATCATTTTGACTTGATTTTTTATCCCTTATGACTTGTTCTTAGCTGAATTTGTCACGAGTCAAACTAAAAAATGTGATGGCACATATCCAACCCTCCATGATAGGTAAGTCAAGAATTCAATCCCAAACACAATATCGCAAATGTATAGAAGCGAATGAAAATAAGAACATAATAAATTTCAAATAATCTCAAAAGTAGATTAACAGAATAGTATAGTCACAGTTGAAATGTAGATAATCTTAGGTCTGATATTCACAAATATAAGGCAATAAATATCGAAATTTAAAAAAGTGTAAGTATTTCAAAATTTGAAAAATGCATAAAAATAAGGGTGGGGGAGATTTTAGTAGTCTCTGAAATCAATAGCTCCAAAGATGCTAACACAAAAGACACCATACGAATCATCCCAGAGATCATTAGATCAGTACCTGCACGTAAGGTACAGAAAAGAAAGAGTGAGTACAGAATCATGTGTACTCAGCAAGCATCGTCGATCGATTCTAAATCAAAGTAGTGACAAACAACATCACGTCAATCATAAAAAATAATCATACAACCTGCACTCGGGAGAGCCACCCTAACCTAACTCAATAATCAAGTCTAACAATCATAAGGATATCATAACACACTCCAAAAAATCTTCAATACAATGAAATCAAGTAATAGATATTCAAGAACTCAAAAAATAGTACAAAATCAATAAGTACACCTTACTCAATCTGAACCAAAAGTGAATGAATGTGGTGCAATGCAATGCAGATGTTCTGTACACACCTACTGAGTAATGACTTCAATATCAGGATCCATTGAGGACTCACAAGGTCCATGTACTATGCAGGCGTGCACTCTAACCTCAATAAATATATTGTGCATGTGTGCTCTCTGATCACAATAAATATATTGTATAGATGTGCACTCTGATCGCAATAAATAATTAAATAATACCATGCAGGAGTGCACTCCGAACCCACACGAAATGCAATGCATGATGTGTAGGCGTGCAACTCCGATCCCTAAACAACAATAAAGTTAAGAAAAACACTTCATGTCTTAAGCCAGACTACCTATTAATTTCAAAATCAACTCAACTTATCATGTGGGAGTATTCTCATTAGCTTGCCTTTTCAACAGTACATTCACCACTGCAAATGAATCCATCGTTCTAGCAAATAGGGAAAACAATTCCAAACGTACAACTAACTTATTTTAACCCTAAAAATAACATTGGTACCCACATAGATGTTGGTCACTTCACCTATACGGGACCCTCATTCCCCATAACTATCCTTTACACATAACTAACACAAGCACTTCAAAAATAAGTCTAAGAAAGTCTCAACTTACCTCAAAAATAGTTTAAACATCAATTAATAAATTTGTCTTTCCATAAAGTCATCGAATGATCAAAATCTATTCAAATATATAATCCTCATAATAGTAAAAATCTAATTACACTCATATTGCTATAAGAATTTTTACTTCGAAAAAAGAATCCGATCAAAGAGTCACCCCAAAATCCAAAAAATTAAAATCTTAATTGATCGATAATTTTATTAATAATTCAAAAATAGAAGTTAAAGGTGAAAACAATATTGTGCAGAATTATCAAATACAAACCTCCACCTATTTATTCTTAATTTCCACTATAAAATACTACAACAACAACAACAAACCCAGTGTATTCCCACATAGTGGGGTCTGGGGGGGTAAGATGTACGCAGTCCATACCTCTACCTCTAAAGAAGTAGAAAGGCTGTTTCCGATAGACCCCCAGCTCGAGACACGAGATACTACACAAATACATAGTCAAGCATAGAACAAGGTGTCATAACCTAAATACGACACCCCTAAGTAATAAAAACAGAGAAAATCAAACATATTCGTAATAAACATATTCGTAATAAAACATGGAACAAGGTATCATAACAAGAATAATAACCCCAACCAAGTAATGCCCTACACTAGCGACCCAAACTGGCACTAGCCTTCTGCCCTAATTCACGTCCTCCAGATCTTCCTATCTAGGGTCATGTCCTCCATGAGCTGCAACTGCTCCATGTCCCGCCTAATCACCTCACCCCAGTACTTCTTCGACCTACCCCTACCCCGCCTAAAACCATCCAAAGCTAGACTCTCACACCTACGAACTGGGTCATCTATGCCCCTCCTCCTCACGTGTTCGAACCATCTCAATCGGACTTCCCGCATCTTATACTCCACTGGAGTCACACCAACCTTTTCCCTGACAGTCTCATTCCGAACTCTATCCCCTCTAGTCAGCCCACACATCCAACGCAACATCTGCATTTCTGCCACCTTCATTTTTTGAATGTGGGAGTTCTTAACTGACCAACACTCCGCTCCATACAACATGGCCGGACGGACTACCACCTTGTAGAATTTGCCTTTAAGCTTGGGTGGCACTTTCTTATCACACAACACCCCCGACGCGAGCTTCCACTTCATCCATCCCGCCCCAATACGGTGTGCGACATCCTCGTCAATCTCACATTCACCCTGAATCACGGACCCGAGATACTTGAAACTATCTCTCTTACATACCTCCTGTGATTCCAACTTCACTACCACATCCTCCTCCAGCCTCACGTCATTAAACTTGCATTCCAAATACTCTGTCTTGCTTCTGCTCAACCTGAACCCTTTAGACTCAAGAGTTTGTCTCCACACCTCTAATTTGTCATTCACACCCCCTCGCATCTCATCAATCAAAACTACATCATCTGCAAAAAGCATACACCAAGGCACCTCCCCTTGAATACGCCGCGTCAACACATCCAACACCAAAGCAAACAAAAAGGGACTAAGAGTAGATCCCTGATGCAATCCTGTCAAGACAGTGAAATGCTCTGAGTCTCCTTCCGCCGTCCTCACCTGAGTTTTCGCTCCATCATACATGTCCTTAATCGCTCTGATATATGCCAGCGGGACTCTACTTACCTCCAAGCATCTCCAAAGCACCTCCCTGGGGACTTTGTCGTATGCCTTCTCCAGGTCGATAAACACCATGTGCAGGTCCTTCTTCCTTTCCCTATACTATTCCACCAGCCTCCGTACCAGGTGAATTGCCTCCTTCGTCGAGCGGCCAGGCATAAATCCAAACTGGTTTTCCGAAATAGACACTATCCGTCTCAGCCTCACCTCGACCACTCTCTCCCAAATCTTCATAGAGTGACTCAATAACTTAATCCCCCTATAGTTATTGCAACTCTGAATGTCACCCTTGTTCTTATACAGAGGGATCATAGTAGTCCACCTCTAAGCCTCGAGCATTTTTGCCGTCTTGAAGATTTCGTTAAACAATCCAGTCAATCACCTCACACCAGCCTCTCCAGAGAACTTCTAAAAATCCACCGGTATCTCATCCAGCCCCGTCGCCCTACCCCTTCATATCCTGCGAACAGCCTCTCTAACCTCTTCTACCTTAAAACGTCTACAATAACTAAAATCCCGCCACTCCTCTGAGTGCTCCAGCTCTCCTAACACAGTAGCTCTATCCCCTTCGTCATTTAAGAGCCTATGAAAATACGACTGCCATCTCTTCTTTATGTGGCCTTCCTCCACCAACACTGTACCATCCTCTCCCTTAATGCACTTTACCTGGTCGAGGTCACGACCCTTCCTCTCCCTAGCCTTAGCGAGTCTAAACAACTTTTTTTCCCCTCCTTTCTCCTGTAACCCTGCATACAGGCTCTCAAAAGTTGCCGTCTTAGCCGCCGTAACTGCTACCTTAGCCTCCTTCCTAGCTAACTTGTACTCTTTCCTGTTTACCCGCTTCTCTTCTTCGTCCTTACTCTCAACCAACTTAGCATACGCCCCTTTCTTGGTCCCCACTTTCTTCTTAACCTCTTCATTCCACCACCAATCCCCATGGTGATGCCCGGCCCGGCCCCTAGAAACACCCAACACCTCACTTGCATTCTCCCTGATGCACCTAGCCACCCTATCCCACATACTATCCACGTCCCCCCTACACTCCCACACCCCTATTCCCGCCAACTTCTCCCCTATCTCCCACGCCTTCACTGGCGTCAAGCCGCCCCACTTAATTCTGGGTCTACACTCCTCACCCCTCCTCTTTCTATTCTTCTTTATACCCAAATCCATAACCAAGATCCTATGCTGGGTCGAAAGATTCTCACTCGGGATGACCTTACAGTCCTTACACAACACCCTATCCCCTTTTCTAAGCAACAAAAAGTCAATCTGGGTCTTGGCTATCGCACTTCAAAAGGTGATCAGGTGATCGTCCTTCTTCGAGAAGCCCGAGTTCACCACCACCAGCCCAAACGACCTCGCAAACTCCAATAGAGTAGCCCCCTCCTCATTTCTTTCCCCAAAACCAAAACCACCATGCACATCACCAAAGCCTCCCGGTAATGCCCCGATGTGCCCGTTGAAATCTCCTGCTACAACAATCTTCTCTGAGCTAGGCACGCCTCTCACCACCTCATCCAAAGCCTCCCAAAACCGCATCTTCTCCTCCCCCTCCAAGCCCACTTGCGGCGCATAAGCACTGCACACGTTCAGGGTACACCCCCGAATGACCACCTTAATAGTCATCAACCTATCGTTGATCCTCTTTACCTCTACTACCTGATCCCTAAGCTCTTCATCTACTAAGATGCCAACTCTATTCCTACGCCTCTCGCTCCCAGAGTACCAAAGCTTGTAACCATCCACATCCCTAGCCTTAGACCCTACCCACTTGGTCTCTTGAACACATGCAATATTAATCCTCCTTTTTCTAAGAATCTTCACAAGCTCTATGGACTTACCCTGAAGAGTCCCTATATTCCAAGACCCAACCCTCAGCCTACCATCACTATCCCCACGTCTTCCTCTGCCACCCCTGAGGCCAAACCTTGGCCTCCCTCCCACTCCCGCCAATTCCCCTTCCCTCGCCCCCACAACAGTACCCCGCCCCAACCCTCTCGGACATGACCCTATCCAACCATCAACGCCCACAGCCACTACTACAAGAGAATATACGAAAAAATATAAACAATGGTAGTAACAAAGCAGCAGCAAGAAATACAAGGCTCACACAAATTCAAAGAAATAATCAAGAAACAAAACTAAACTCAAATAGAGAGCAAACACCAATGGACTCAACACCCCAAACCCCAAAAACAGAGCCCCAAGACGATAACCCAATGGACAAAACACACAGAAACTACCCGGCCTAGCAGCTAGGACCCACCCACAAAATTTTTAAAACGCACCGAAGCCAGTCCACACTGTACTCATAGGAAGCCGAAACTAAGAACAGGCAGAGACAAGAAACAGGCAGCAAGAAATAGACAGGAGACAAACAAGAAACCATGAACTAGACAAAAACAAGGGCAAACCACCCGAAAACAAGAAACAAACTAAACGACAAAATACATAAATAAATAAAAAGTTCAATGAAACCCAAAGTGAAAAGAAGTAGCTAAATATTAAAGTAAAGGTGTCACCGGTATGCCTGTGTGCAGCGCTGGTCACTGCGACATCGGAGAGGGGAGGGGAGAGAGAGAGAGATATCACCGGTGGAGGTGGACGGCTATTTCTGTGACGGAGAGAGTGGAGGCGGCGGCTATTTGAGAAGGAGAGATGGTGGCGGCGCTATTTCGTCGATGGCGGCTGGCGGCGTTGGGCGGGTACCGTTGATCGGAGGCGCTGGGCGGGTATCGATGGCGGCTGGCGGCGCTGGGCAGGCGGGGGGAGAGAGGGGGGCGGATCATAGCCGGAGGTCGGCGGTCGGCGAAGGGGAGCGGCGACGGGGGACGGAAGTCGGCGAAGGGGAGCGGCAACGGGGGCTGGAGGTCGGCGAAGGGGGCCGGAGGTCAGCAAAGGGGAGCGGCGACGGGGGCCGGAGGTCGGCGACGGAGGCCTGGAACCGGGAATGGTTTGGTTTGGTTTTGGTTTAGAGAGAAGGTAGAGAGAGAGAGAGCCGTTCTAAACCTCAATATAAGATTTGAATAAATTGTCAACATAATGTATGAATTTAATTAAGTTTCACTTAAAAATTAAAGTGAATCATTGAAATAGTGGCTGCCAAAGTGAAGCCACTCATCATTACTGCCAATAATTGGCCATCACCGCTTAACCCTCCTTACCTTTGCAATAACCAAACATTATTAATTTTTTTAAATTAAAAACAAAATTAAAGATTTGAAAAGTTATTACCTTGGTGTAGTTTCAGTTGGAGTTAGTGGCAACCACTTTTGTTAATAAAACTATAAACCTCCACTAATCTTAAATTAATTTTTATACATGGGTCAAGTGGGATAGGATATTAAATACATTGTGAACTTGATGAATTAATCATCAATTAAAATACAGTAATATCTAAAATAATCAACACTTCGAATAGATCCTCAAAATATTCTTGGAGCTCCGAGAAAGCTAACTAAATATGTAAATTGACTAAAATTCACGTTTCAAACCTATTGAAATCATTATGATACTAATTTGAGATTTTCTCAATTGAAGGTTGACCATGATTGGACTAACGTTATTAAACTTCAAAAATTCAATTAATGACTTAAATCACATTTGAACACCCCAAGAATCGACACTACCTATTTTCGTAAGTCATAAATCACGTTTAAATAGTATGAGGAGGGTTAAAATAATAAGAATTCACAAAACAACTTGAAGGGTTGTTACAAAATTTTATGGTGTTGTTGAATAAGGTCAAGTGTCACAAACTTGAGGTAAAGTTATACGGTAGGTGTTTATGATTGTTCTTTTTTTTTTTTTTGTATGAAGTTATGGTTGCTTGTTCACATATCTAATTTTAGATTGGCCAATGACCCTATCAGTACACCATTGTTTCTTGTGTACAAATACTATACGTGCTCTTCTTTTATTGAGTGCAAAATATTTTTTGACCATTGCATCAAGACCTCAGCTGTGTAGAGCGAATCTAGTTTGAGTTCAAGGAACAGCTACATATTCCGGGGCTTCCATGTGTGCTTCATTTTGCTCCTGTCCAGTTGTTTCAAACTTGGATGGTTTCCTACTCTTTGGTTGAACCCATTTTACTGATAATTGTTGTGTTTTAGTATAATGAATTTCAGATTTTATGGGTTGTTTAAGCATTTGTTTATATTTCGCATTCGATATCCCTATAAGAATGTTCAAGATCTTGGTTTAATAATGAAAAATAAGTAGTTGCGTTATTTGGCTAAGTATTGGATTTGGTGTTTTGGGTTAGATGGTTCTGCTACTGGAGGATTGATGATAGGCGTATTTACACGCCTAAAGTACTTTAATTTACCCATATTTTAGCTAAGGTTTGAGGACCAAATATATATTTCCTGCACTTTTAGTCCTTTTTCCTGTAAGTGAGCTAACCAACGTGATTAGCAAGTTTTCAGGTATAAGTGATGAAGATTTCAGCATTTTATGGACTGGTTGCAGCCAAAGGAAGCTTCACGTAAGAAGGAAAGCAGCGTTTCGACGCCTATGGACTGGAAGTGACGCATGGAAAACTTGTCCCGGGCAAAAACAACATTTCCAAAGACTTGGGGTTCAGCAGTAACTTAGCAGGATTAGGATAAGGATGCAGTATCCTAGTAGGATTAGGATAAGTACGCAGTAGCCTAGTAGGAATAGGTTATGGGTGTTATAAAAACCCTATGATGCTGAACTTTTCAGCAAGCATTATTACAATTAAAACAATTCTCTTTCAATCAATTCTTCTTCCCTTCTCTTCATCTATTCGCCTTTTAATTTTCATAACAAGAGAAAGGCTATTTTGCAAGGAATTCACGCCACAAACTTCTCTGTTAGGGTTATGGAAGCCTTATGAGATACTATCTATTTCTATGAGTTTGTGAATTCTTGATACGTATGCTGCTTATATCATTCTTCTCTCCATCTTAATATAAATTCTTGTGGTTGCAAACATATAGAATACGCCAGTATAGCATTAACTTGTTCGAAAGAAAAGTTACATGTCTGGAAAAGAAAGAATGTCAAGGAAATAGGGCACCAACCCCTGTTTAAAAGTTAGTGCCATAACTGGATTAACCTCTTGGAGAATTTGTACCATTAGATACGCTTTAAGCTCGAAACAGTTAAAGTGAAATAGTCCTTGATGGTCGAAAGACGCCTGGATTTACCATAGAATACGATTCTCTATAAGCACATGCATGTCTGAATTCCTCAAAGCTCATAGTCATTAGATACGTATAACTCATAAGGTGGACATAACCCTAACTCTCAATTCTCATTGATTAAAACCTACCAAGTACTCCGTTTTACTCTGCTATTTTTCGTTTTTACTCTACTATTTTGTTTACGTTATTTGCACACACAAAATCCCCCTTTTATTCGCAGAACTTTCATCAAAAGTCTAATAATCGTTGCTTACCTAGTGACCAAGTATTCCCTGTGGGATTCGACACCCAACCCAGTTGGGTTCTATATTTGACAACGACCGCTTATACTCTTACGAGAGCTGTAGTTTGAGCGTTATCAAATTTTGGCGCCGTTGCTAGGGGATACGGTTGTCAACTAAGTTTGTGATAATTACTAGACCCTTTGGTCAAAGATTGTCGTACTTTACTTTTAGTTGTTGTTATTGTTTTCTGCAGGTTTTTGTTCAGTGCATGCCAAATACTCAAAGTTTGGGACAATCATTATTACCCATAAACCCTGAACCGCAACTTATTGGAAGGATGGATGCACAACGTGACATTGAGAGAAGGGTTGCTCAACAGGAGCAGGCTAGATTAGTTGCGTTGGCCGCTGCCCAAGTACATCAACAGAATATTGATAACCCTGGGCGGGCAACAAATCCTGACGATGAGGACCTAGGTGATGACGAGCTACTAAACCCTAGGCGTGATGCTGAGGTGGCGACACCTGCAAACAGAAGAGATCGTCAAACCAGATTTAGGCCTGAACGCCGCGCTATGCAAATGCCTTTCGATGATGATGATGACAACCTGGACGGAGCTGGTGCCATAGGAGCTATTATTCCTCCGCCCTTGGCGCCCGGAGCCAAGTTCAATATCACTAGCACCATGATTCAGTTATTGCAACTCAAGGGATTATTTGGTGGACTCGCAGGTGATGATCCAAATATGCATCTGATCAACTTTATCTCAACATGCAAGTCATTCGACAATCTGGACGTTGGACAGAATGCAATCCGGCTGCGCTTATTTCCATTGTCTCTATCTGGAGAGGCAACTTTATGGTTGAACGGGATAACTCCTGACTCTATTACTAATTGGAGGCAATTGAAAGACACTTTCCTAGAAAGATTCTATCCGCCATCCAAAAGAGCCCAATTAAGAGATGAGATAAGCAATTTTTGACAGCTTCTAACTGAAGCTCTCCATGAAACATGGGAAAGGTTCAAGAAGAAGCTTATGAGGTGCCCAAATCATCATATGACCAATGTCCACTTGATGGAGATATTATACAGAGCTTTGAATTCGGTGACCAAGCCAGTGGTTGATAATGCTGCAGGTGGTTCATTCATGGACCATACTTTTAATGAGGCAAGTGGTATGCTAGATCGTAAAAACACAGATGGATCTTCTTACCAAGCACTTATTATCAGGAAAGACCAAAAAAGTCAAAGCTGTTGTGTCACATGCAAGAGGTGAATCCGATTCTAAAGTAGAAGCTAACTACTTGAATAATCAGGGGGGTTTCCGAGGCAATGCCCAAGGAAACCAAGGTCGGAAGTATTATGATAAATCGGGAAACATGGACCGTGATCAAGGTAGTTGGAAGAACAAGACTGACAGGTGTGGTTTGTATGTTCCTCCTGGAAGACGTGACGCCGCTGCATCTGGTTCTGGAAATATGTCCATGGAAGATATGATGGCTAAGTTGTTGAAAGGAGTGATGGAAACCAGCACGGGAGTAACTGAGGTAATAAATGATTTATCCTCAATGAAGCAATTGGTTGACTCGCATTCTACTGCAATAAAATAGCTAGAGCAACAATTGAGTCAACTATCAGTGACAATCAACCAAAGAAAAGCTAGCACTTTACCTAGTGACAATGTGCAAAATCCAAGGAATGATTGATCATGCAGGGCTATTACTACCAGGAGCGGTAAGGTGTTAGACAAGCCGTCTAAAGTCAAGCAGGTGGTTGATGATATAGAGGAGATTGTTATTGACGCAAATTGTGATGATTCTGTAGAAGCTGAAAATCAGAAAAACCCGTTCATGAGAAAACTATTCCTCTTCCACCCCCACTTTTTCCTCAGAGATTGAAGAAAAAGGCTGATGACACACCTGAAAAGGCTGATAATTGGAAGCAAGATAAAAAGAAAGTGGTGGAGAAAATGATTCCCCTTCCACCACCACCTTTTCCGTAGAGACTGAAGAAGAAGGCGGATGATACAAGGTTCAGTAAATTCATGACGATGTTGAAGCAGCTGAATATTAATGTTCCTTTGGTGGAGGCGCTGGAACAGATGCCTGGGTACGCTAAATTCATGAAGGACCTTTTAACAAAGAAGCGGGCAGTAAGCTATGAGCCGACAAATAATATTCATCATTGCAGTGCAATTGCCACAAGGTCCTTAGTACAGAAGAAGGCAGACCCTGGTGCTTTCACTATTCCTTGCACGGTTGGATCTATGAATTTTGCTAAGGCATTGTGCGATTTGGGAGCAAGCATCAATTTGATGCCACTATCCGTCTACAGAAAGTTGGGGTTGGGTGACCCTACACCAACCAATATGCGGCTCGTGATGGCAGATAGGTCGGTAAAACGACCTGTTGGTATCTTAAATGATGTGTTGGTGAAGTTTTCCACCTCCATTTTTCCTGCAGACTTTGTTATTTTAGATTGCGAGGTGGATTCTGAAGTTCCCTTAATCTTGGGATGCCCTTTCCTCGCAATTGGAAGTGTGCTTATTGACATGAGAGCTAATGAGCTTTTATTTCGGTTGAATGAAGAAGTGGTCCGTTTTGATATATGCAAAACAATGAAGCAGCCCAAAGATATAGATGTGTTCTCTGTAGCTGAAGTTAATTATAAGGATGAAAAAAAAATTATCTGTAGAAAAGCAGCTTACTGATGAGTCACTATCTGATGAGCTGCTGAATTTTGAGCGTGAGGAGGCTCAAGAACATGAAGAAACTATGTGTGATCTAACAGAAATAGGGTCCTATTCTCATACTCCTAAGCAGCCGGACCTTGATCTTAAGAATCAACCATCACCAACAGCAAAGACTTCCATTGAAGAGCCCCCAGTGCTAGAATCGAAAGAGCTTCCCAATTATCTAAGGTATGTATTCTTGGGAAGTGGAAATACACTTCCTGTGAGTGTGGCGGATGATTTAGGTGAACAGCACATAGAGGCTCTCACTCTACTCTGAAGAGATACACGAGAGCTATGGGTTGTACTATTGATGATATAATTGGTATCCCTCCTGGGATATGTATGCACAACGGTCATCTCAAAAAAGATTGCATGCCTACAAGTAAGCCTCATTGTCATCTGAATCCATTCAGAAAACGATCCACCATCTATCTCGATGAAGTCTAAGTAATCGAGATAGCTATGTCGTGCCGCGACAATAAATCAAGCGCTTGATGGGAGGCAAACCATCATTTTAAATTGTTTTTGTTGTTTTTGTTTTCCTAGGATTTTGTCGAGCCACGACCAAAACTAAGGCGCTTGATGGGAGGCAACCCATTGTTCTAATTGTTTTTGTTGTTTTTGAGTAAGTGTAGGTACAAGAGGTGTAAAGGAGGAGATTGGTTTCAAATTTTGATTTGACAGTGAGCAATGTTAAAGGTGGTAAGTGAGTAATGAAGGAGCAAAAGGCTTTCGGTTAGGCATTGCCTATACAAATCTAGGCAATAGACAAGGCAAGGCCTATGTAAATCTAGGCAATGGACAAGGCAAGGCATATGCTATGGCCTTTGGTCTCTGAATCTAGAATGCCATAGCATAGGTGCCGCCTATGCCAAAGCCTTTGGTCCAACAATGCCATAGCATAGGCGCCGCCTATGCCAATGCCTTTGGTCTCTGAATCTACAATGTCATAGCATAGGCGCCGCCTATGCTCAACTAGGCAAAGCATTAGGCGCCGCCTTTGACCCCCAAATCTCTCAAAACTTTTATTTTTGCTCATCTAACCTTGTAAAATCATCTTCCGAGTTCAACACCAAGTAAGTTCTTTGTTTATATTCCGAAGTTGTTACAATCTTACGCTTATCATGGTATTTTAGATCTTAAAGTGGTGTTGGTGATTAGAATGTGTTGATTTGTATGATACATCTAGTTGAGTGAAAGAATACGTATGGGTATTATGGACTTAGTACTGACTTGTATTTGATTGTTATACACTGTCCTCTTTTTGAGAAATCGAAATAGTGAAGCTAATTGCATACTCTTCAAAGTTGAATGCTTGAATGTTTGAATGACTCGATCATCGAGATAAAGATCATGATTGAATACAAGCATGAGATGTTGTGATTATTTCTATGTCATAACTTGATATAATCTCTACGTAGTAGTCTTGCCCAAAAGGTGCATTAATCCAAACATGAAAGTATAATCAATATTACATGAAATAGAGTTGCATAGGATAGTTAAGCTAACATGAAAGTATGACTGTGATGAACATATAGTTGGAACATATTGCCTATACGTAAGTCGATGAAGTCTGAGTAATCGACATCACTCACTTAATTAGTTTGTACAAACAAATTAAGTGTGGGGTGGTGCCACTATAGTTTGTTAGTCGATTATATCTTCCGAGATGAGCTAACATGAATCTCAGGTAGAATGGCCTCAAAAGGATGACAAGGAAAACAAAAAGCACCCACCTCACAGAAAGGTAAGAAAAGAGGAAGCTGAATCCTCTGTGCTGCAAATACCTCGACTCACTCTTGGAATCAAGTGGGGTAGATTTTGAGGAACTTCTGAGGATGACGACTCCGATGATGATTCCAATGCAGGGGGTCTGACCCCAGACATAGAGGAGGAGTCCGACTAACCAGGCTCTTCTTATTTATTTTCCACTGAGGACAGTGTGTCCCGTCTAAGTGTGGGGTGCTGGTATTTGTATGCTATACTTCTTTATCTGCATTTTCTTATTTATGTTTATTTATTTTATTTTTTGTTAGTAGTCAAATTTTTTTTTAAAATTTTTTTTTAAAAAAACTTTGCATAAAATTGTTCTGATAGGCAGCATGGTATTGTGACAAGAGTCTGTGATACAATCATTACTATTGAGACATTTAGGCTCTAAATGTGACTCATGGTGTGATATTTGTGTGGTTTCATTCATTCATCTGTTGGGTCAAGAGTCTATACTACTCCCAAAAAAAGTCGACCATGTGCCTTGTGTGTGTGAGATGATAGTATATTCTATGTTTGTGGCTGATGCTAGAACTTGCCCGGTGTGTATGTAAAGCGAAGTAAAGAGTGTGAGTTTAGGAGATGATTTAGGTATTTCTTTGGCAAACTATACTTGTTTACCTTCTTTTTACCTACCCGTGAACATTATCTTAGTTAACCCCCTTTGAGCCTATTAGCTATTTTCTTTGACAGCCTCATATGTAAGCCTAATCCATTTTTTTTCAAGACCATAATTTGATCCAAATTCCTAAGTGCTTTAAATTGTAAAATCATGTGATAAAATAAGAGGAAATTGGGTAAGAGTGATGCCTTAGAGTGTATTGGTACTTGAATTTGTTATGAAAAAGAGTGGCTATCATAGAGGTATAAAAAAAAGAAGAAAAAAAGAAAAGAAAAAGAAATTAAAAAAAAAAGAAAAGATAGTCATGTTTGAATAGCAAAATAAGTGAAAAGGGGTGGTAGATAAAAGGAAAGTAGAGAAGTTGATTAAAAGAGAGTGTTAATGGCATAATGTCATGTATTAAAACGCTTAGGAACATAGTCACTATTTCTGGCCAAAATAGTCCTACCCGTCCCTTAGCCTACATTACAACCTTTAAAAGACCTATTTGATCCTAAGCTTAGCATTCTGATATTAGTGGAGCATTACACTAAGGACAAGCCTATGGTCATCAGTTGCAACATATGAATTCTTTGTGAGAGTGAGAGCAAGGATAATCTTATACCCATGTTCGAAATATATACAATACTTGTGAGTGATTATGGGTAATATATTGTGTGAGACACACATGGTTGATGAGTTTTGGGTAGTGTGGTATGATTCTTTATGCCTTAACGTTTGGATACGAATTAACCATCATCACGAGTCTAGGTTGGAGGTTGAATTGTTTCTAGTACTGATCAGAAAACTACTCTTTGTTAATAATTGTCGTGCCTGTCTTAATGAATATTTTGTGCTGTTACTGTGAAACCCTAAGTAGATGTTTATATGGGCATGGTATTTTCTTCGAGGACGAACAAAGATTTAAGTGTGGGGTGTTGATGATAGGTGTATTTACACGCCTAAAGTACTTTAATTTACCCATATTTTAGCTAAGTTTTGAGGACCAAATATATATTTCCTGCACTTTTAGTCCTTTTTCCTGTAAGTGAGCTAACCAACATGATTAGCAAGTTTTCAGGTATAAATGATGAAGATTTCAGCATTTTATGGACTGGTTGCAGCCAAAGGAAGCTTCACGTAAGAAGGAAAGCAACGTTTCGACGCCTATGGACTGGAAGTGACGCATGGAAAACTTGTCCCGGGCAAAAACAACATTTACAAAGACTTGGGGATCAGCAGTAACTTAGCAGGATTAGGATAAGGATACAGTATCCTAGTAGGATTAGGATAAGTACGCAGTAGCCTAGTAGGAATAGGATATGGGTGTTATAAAAACCCTATGATGCTGAACTTTTCAGCAAGCATTATTACAATTAAAACAATTCTCTTTCAATCAATTCTTCTTCCCTTCTCTTCATCTATTCGCCTTTTAATTTTCATAACAAGAGAAACGCTATTTTGCAAGGAATTCACGCCACAAGCCCTACCAAAACATACTTCACGTGAGATTTTTATCTTGGTATGCTGATAATGTCTATTGTGATTTTCGCCGCACTCATGAATAGCTAAACTTCTCTGTTAGGGTTATGGAAGCCTTATGAGATACTATCTATTGCTATGAGTTTGTGAATTCTTGATACGTATGCTGCTTATATCATTCTTCTCTTCATCTTAATATAAATTCTTGTGGTTGCAAACATATAGAATACACCAGTATAGCATTAACTTGTTCGAAAGAAAAGTTACATGTCTGGAAAAGAAATAATGTCAAGGAAATAGGGCACCAACCCCTGTTTAAAAGTTAGTGCCGTAACTGGATTAACCTCTTGGAGAATTTGTACCATTAGATACGCTTTAAGCTCGAAAGAGTTAAAGTGAAATAGTCCTTGATGGTCGAAAGACGCCTGGATTTACCATAGAATACGATTCTCTATAAGCACATGCATGTCTGAATTCCTCAAAGCTCATAGTCATTAGATACGTATAACTCATAAGGTGGACATAACCCTAACTCTCAATTCTCATTGATTAAAACCTACCAAGTACTCCGTTTTATTCTGCTATTTTTCATTTTTACTCTACTATTTTGTTTACGTTATTTGCACATACAAAATCCCCCCTTTATTCGCAGAACTTTCATCAAAAGTCTAATAATCGTTGCTTACCTAGTGACCAAGTATTCCCTGTGGGATTCGACACCCAACTCAGTTGGGTTCTATATTTGACAACGACCGCTTACACTCTTACGAGAGTTGTAGTTTGAGCGTTATCATAATGTGGGTGTCACTCACGACGAGTTGGGTCATGGCATTTTCATGAAGGGGTTCTAAATTTTTTTATATACTACATTAGGCATATCGCACAACATTTAAATATTTATTTTAGCTAACAAATAAATACTTCATTTGAATGTTCATATTCAAATAAATTAACTTGGTTTAAACTAATGGCTAAACACTCAAAATTATCTTTACTATGTATCATAGACATCTGAAACAAGTAATGGCATAACTAATCTTAACGTTATTAATATAAGAGTTAATACATAAAAATGACCCTAAACTTAACAAAAAATTATAACTTTGACCTTAAACTTTGACAGTGCACAAATATGACCTTTAACTATTCAAAACTGCACAAATATGACCTCCAATCCTACATGGTAAAACGTGTGTTAAACACGCAAAACTGAGCGTGTCCATCTTAAAATCTAAGGGCATAATACATAAATATGACCTTAAACTTTGACAGTACACAAATATGACTTTTAACTATTCAAAACTGCACAAATATAACCTTTAAATGACTTTTCACTATTATTTTCGGCTAAAAAATGAAAATGACATCTAATTTCTTTTGTCATTGCGGTAAAATAGCAATATTGAAGATTTATTAATTAGGCGGGTCAGGCTCATACGAAAAAATCGAGTGTGCATGTATATATATTATAAAACAGAGGACGAATTTAAGTTATATAATATATCTAAATAATATTTATTTAAATATTAAATTAAAGATGAAACTATACTAATATTAAAAAAAAATATAGTTTTAATAAAATGTTATTAAATTATTGTTATTAAGGATAGTAGTAGTAATATATTAAATTAACGTTATCAAATTAACGTAATTAAAATGTTATTAAATTAACATTATTAAAATGTTATTAAATTAACGAGGGGCGGACCTACGTGGTTGCCATGGGGTTCACCCGAACCCCCTCGGTAAAAAAATTACGTTGTATATATATAAGATAGAAAATGTATATTTATGTACGTATATTAATGTTGAACCACATGAAACAAGACACTTAGATAGACCAGTGGTGTTATTTGCTCTTCTTGAGCGCTTCCTTCAACCTACTGTGCGGGTTCGATCCCTGCTAGTGGTTGTTTTTTTTTTAATTAAAAAAAAAAGCTAAGTGTTGTTTCTATAGAAATAAATAAAATAATAATAATATTTTCTTAAAATTAAAAAAAGTTAGGTGTTGCTACTATAGAAATATATAAAATAATAATAATAATAATAATAACAATAACAATAATAATAATAATAAAAACGACGTCGTTTTAACATAAAAAGCAAAACTTTGACAGTGAACAAATATGACCTTTAACGATTCAAAACTGCACAAATATGACATTTCTCCAAGTCAGCCCTTTTAATGACATGGCATCGTGTGATTGGATTACCTTTCCATGTAGGCGCGAGTGAGGCTCACGCATGGGGTTGCAAAATTGGAGGTCATATTTGTTCAGGTTTTGAATAGTTAAAGGTCCTATTTGTGCACTATCGAAGTTTAAGATCAAAGTTATAATTTGATATCAAATTTAGGATCATTTTTATACACCACAGAGATATATATCATATCGGAGGCAAATCTACCTCCAGTCGTACTGTGATCATGGGTAAATAACCAAAAAGTGTAGCCTAATTCGGATGGGGAATTCAAGCCTAGGCTATAAAGGAGGTCATATTGTGAATATTGAAGAAATTTCTCTCAACCAAGTTACAAATTTAGTGGGGTTTGGCCATGAAAAGCAAACGTTATTCATTTCCTTGAAATTTTTAAATTTTAATTTGTGTTTGGCATACTTTTTGCAAAGAAATATTTAAAATTGAATGTAGTTTTTGAATATGATTTATATTGTCACACCTCTTTTTTTGCCCGCAGGGATCAAAGTCGAAGGGTTGTTTCAATTAAAGCGATGGTTTTGAATAGGGATTATTTTATTTATTGAGTCGCCACTTGAAATTGAGTTATGGTGTTCTAAGTCACATTTTTGAATCCCTAATCAAAACGAAATAACTCTTTTTATTGGTCTACGAAAACAGAAGACCGGGGAAGGAATTTTGTTGACCGAGGGGAAGGTGTGAGGCACCCCTCGAGTCTCGTGGTTCAAGCACGGTCGCTTTATTGACTTATCTTGACTTAAACTATTTCGATAATTATGTTGGGGCCTAGGTTCGATCATTTTATACGAAAATATTTATTTACGTTCATTATATTAAATTAATTAAATCGGTGGAAATTAATTTTTAGAAAAATATTTGTCAAGGTACATTATTACATCCTTGAATTTTAAATATTTTGAAAAGATGCGTACACCGCATTCTTAGTTGAAATGAATATTTAAAAGTACTTAAAATTTGTCTAACATTAAAAATATTCACTCTTCATTTATAAACTCGTAATAATTTTATTTATTCGAAATACTATTTATTGTTAATGATAAATTAAACTAAAATTCATTTAAAGTAATAAATTAACATAACTAATAAATTATCAAGCTTTATTAATTATATAAAAAAATAATAATGATAATAATAATAATAATAATAATAAAATAAATAAAATATATAAAATTTTCTAATGTATGCTGAAATTAATATTACAATCTCTAAATCTAATCACAATTTATAAATAACTCAAATAAAATATTCTCAAATCAAATTTAAATATAAAATTAACAAATAAGCAATAATACACATAATATAAAACAAACAGTAGTTGAGAATATTACTTTCAACATCAAAATCATAAACTCAAATCAGGTCGAGCCCACTTTTCGGAAGGTATCTTCCATTTTTCAGTGAGGCTTGATTGTAACAGAAAAGAGGAGAAGAGAGAGACAGCGTCGATGTTGGGGTAGTGTCGAATCTGAGGGTTGGCGGAGTGGGGTGACGCCATTTTCGCCGGCAGCAGGTTGTTGCCGGCTATGGTGGTGCGACGTCGGGAAAAGAAGAGGGATGGTCGGAGCGGCGCGGGGAGGGGAAAGGGATGATAGACCATTGATAGCCTTAGAATTTTCGGTGATATTTTTTTCGATGGGTTACCCGATTTTCGCAATCACCGGCAGATCTGGATCTTAATTTTTTTTTCCAACGAATTTTGAATGTTGGTTCATTGACAAATAGGGACGGGATGGTGGCGATTAATGGGAGAGCATTTTAATTGACGCTGACAGTGGTTTCACCGTCAAAACAGCGTCAAACATGGACTGTTTTCTCCTCTGTTCATTTTTCTTTCTCTCGATTCTCTTCTTTTCTACCATTTTTTTTAATTTTGGCAACATACTCATGTTGTTTATGAGTTGGTATTATGTGTGTGCAGTATATATGTATCAGTATAGTGTGAGAAAGAATGGAGTGTTAATGAGTGGTCATATTTTATTATATCTGCTTTACAATGAGTATATGAATTATCTGTGTACATAAATTATGCAGTGAGTGTAACAATTTAACATACCAACATATTTTTATTATCATGTACAACTATAAAAAAAAATATGTTACTACATCATGTTAGTTTCTTTTCATTATCATAATATGCACATTACAATATACATAAGACAAACACATTTCAATAAACTAATTTAATATCAATTCATGATATAACAAAACTGATAAAATAAAATTCAAGATTTAAAAGAAACATGTGATTGAAAATAAAGCAGCAAACTTTGAATATTGCTTTCGGAAACTTGGATGCGAATCAAACTCGACTTCCTTGATATTCACTCTTTGTCTTGTTTCTTGTCTGATGATTTTTACTGTTATTCTCCTTTGATTTTTTCACCTTTTTCTAATCTAGTTTTTTGATGTAAAAAAAAATACGTAGAATCGTTTAAATACAACTATTTGGGAGGGAGTAGTTATTTTTTTTTTTTGTGTGTGTGTGTGGGGGGGGGGGGGGGGGGATGGTTATTATCTGATAGGGGGAAGGGGATTTTAAAATTTAAAAACTAAAACTCCTCCCTTTTTTTATATATATATAAAATATAGAAAATAATAGTAATAATAATAATAAATAAATGAAATAAAATAAAAATGAATAAATAAAATAATAATAATAATAAATATAATAATTAATTAATGTTATATTTAACAAAACATAATAACAATTTATAAATAGTCAAATATAAATAAAATAATATTAAAACTATTAATTTATTTATTAAAAATTTATAAAAGAAAACTTATTATTTTTTAAATTTTGTATTATTTTACTCGTTAGAATAAAAATAAAAATAAATATAAAAATAAAATATATTAAAATTAACTTCATTTAATTATTTATTATTTTTATAATTTTTTTATGAAAAATAATAATTAAAATAATATATGATTAAATATAAATATAAATATTTATTATCGATAAACAAGTTAAAATTTAGGGAGGATCAAAAATCACGTGTCTACATTTTTGCCTCTCTTTGTGTGAAATCTCTTAGAGTTTTCATACAAAGAAGTAGAAAAGATATGATTTTTTGACCCTCCAATTATTTGAAATTTAAAATTAAAAATAAAAATAAAAATAAAAATATGACCGAGTCCTGTTTTTGGACATCCTACCTATCTCGGGTTATAAGGGAATCAAGTCACGAGTAGTTCAAAGGTAATTTGGTGAGAGAAAAAGTTAAAGTCGAGTGAGATTCCGTCGAGTTTTCGGTTGATGAATTTTGTCTTTTACATTCAAATGACTACAAAAATAAAAAATAAAATAAAAATTGCAATCTCTAGAATCTTAATTCAAATCTTCATGACTTGAACTTGAAAATTCACCCTATTCTTCAGGCGGACTCCTAACTTGTTACTTCTTTCACTCTGTTCTTCAGGCGGGCTTCTGGACTTCTTTATTTTTCATCCTATTCTTCAGGCGGGCTCCTAAACTTACAATTTCTTCACCCTGTTCTTCCGGCGGGGTTCTGGACTTATAATTTCTTCACCCTGTTCTTCAGGCGGGCTCCTGGACTTACAATTTCTTCACCCTGTTCTTCAGGCAGGCTCCTAGACTTGCAATTTCTTCACCCTGTTCTTCAGGCGGGCTCTTAGACTTGCAATTTATTCACCTTGTTCTTCAGGCGGGCTCCTGGATTTCCTTTTTCTTCACCCTGTTCTTCAGGCGGGCTCCTGGACTTGCAATTTCTTCACCCTGTTCTTCAGACGGGCTCTTAGACTTACAATTTCTTCACCCTGTTCTTCAGGCGGGCTTCTGAACTTACAATTTCTTCACCCTGTTCTTCAATCGGGCTCCTGGACTCAAAGTAAATAGTGAAACAAAAAAATAACATCCCATTCTTCAGGAGGGCCCTGAGCATTAAAGTAAATTTTCATTCTTCAGGAGGGTCCGAGATCCAACATCATATGTTGTAATCATGATTCTTGCATTGATAGAAGTGTGAGATTGCATCCTTTATTTGAAAACTTTCTATCTCTGTTTCAAACAAAATAAAAAAAATTATGAGTTTTAAAAATGCGTGGTGGTTGGTTTGTGGTATTCGGGTCTTTAAATGATCGTTCTTGCATTTGTCATGCTCAACTCTTTTCCAATCCTTGATATATATCCATTGACTTGTCATACTTTTGACCCAAAATTTTGACTACTGAGACTTTCAGCTCAAAATATATTTCTCTTGTATAATACCTCAGGGTTTAACTTTCCCTACACCTTTTATCTTTTCACGAGTCAAAAATTGTCAAATCATAATTATTCTGAGTACTTTATACTTTGAAATGCTGTCCTTGTGCGTCGAACCTTTGTCTTGCTTTTACTATTGAAGAAGTTGGTAGCAAGTTTAAAGTACTTTCTCATTTGACCTGACGTGAATTTGACTCAAAAATGGATAAAAGACAACAAAAATTTTTTGTTTGATGACAAAGACACAAAAACCAAAAATCAAAAGGAAAAGACAATAGGCATTTTTTTTAAAAAAAAAATTATCTTAATGTGGAAGCCGATTCTTGTGATTATGACATGCATTTTGAATCAAACAACCAGATCTACCCACACCAATCATTACAACTTTTATCCACTTATTAAGCTTGAAATTTAGCCAATCCTGAACTCATTCCTTCTGGATAACAACTCTCCTTCGGCTAGTGGCACCTCAATGGGTTTTTGCCAATGAGCCTATCTTATTTTTACTTCTTTCTCAGCTTACAGTTGCCTTATGGTTCCCAACAGGGTTTTTACCAATAAAAATCTCTTTTTTCTTTCTTTTTTTTTTTTAAAAAAAATAAACACCCAAAATATGAAATATCATGCACCCATAACATGCTTCGCCTTAACATCTCAAAGATTGATCTGAAGGTCTTTATTTGGTTGTAACTTGTCTTTTGGAAAGGGTTAGAAAGAAAGGTCGGCATGAGGCTCAAAATTTACACAACATTGGGTAAAACATTCAACTTTTGGAATCGATTCTCTTAAGAAAATAAACTTTTGACCTAATTTTCTTTCATTCTGGATAAATTGAATTTCCTATTGGTTGGACCAAACCTCGGAGTAGGGCTGCCTACGTATTTTATCATAGCAAGAATCAGGTCAAACATAGTTCAGGCTCGTCATTCTTTTGCTTGATTTTGAATTTTTGATTATTTTTTTTTCAACTTTTTTTTCACTTTAATTTGTTTTCAAAAGAGAGGTACGAAGAAAGATAAAAGCTCAAAAGGGGTATGCAAAGGTTGATATATTATTTGGATAGTATAATAAAATGCCTTCATCATTTCAATCTTTTTAAAATGCAAGTACAAAACATACATAATGTAATTGTACATGAATATCATACATAATATCTTTTAACTGCATCAGCATTGACCGGCATTCCTTCCATTTTGCCTTCTATGTCAGTCAGATATAATGCGCCATTAGGTAACACTTTCTTCACCATGAATGGTCCATGCCAATTAGAAAAAAATTTACCTTTGGCTTCAATCTGATGGGGTAGGATACGTCTTAGTACTAACTGACCAACTTCAAAATGTCTGTGAAGCACTTTTTTATTATATGCTCGTGCCATTCTCTTCTAATATAGTTGTCCATGATATACTGATGTTAATCTTTTCTCTTCAATCAAGCTTAATTGCTCCAAACAATTCTTGACCCATTGGTCATCATCAATTTCAATCTCCGCAGGTATAACTGCTTCAGTTTCATACACCAACAAGTAAGGAGTTGCACCAATTGAAGTCCGAACTGTAGTACGATAACCCAACAAAGCAAAAGGTAACTTCTCATGCCATTGTCGGGAACCCTGCACCATCTTACGAAGTATTTTCTTTAAGTTCTTGTTGGCAGCTTCTACATCTTCATTCGCCTTTGTACGATAAGGAGTTGAATTTTGATGCATAATCTTAAATTTTTGACAAACGTTTTGCATCAAATGACTGTTGATATTTGCATCATTATCCGTGATAATTATCTTTGAAATGCCAAATCGCTAAATAATGTTGAAGTGAATAAAATCAACAATTGCTTTCTTGATCACTGATTTGAAAGTCGCTGCTTTTACCCACTTTGAGAAATAATCAATGGCTACCAAGATGAACCTATGTCCATTTGAGGCCTTTGGTTCAATTGGTCCAATTACGTCCATTCCCCAAGCCACAAAAACCCATGGAGCAGTCATTGTATGTAACACAGATGGAGGGAAATGTCTCAAGTCCCCGTGTACCTGACATTCATGAAATTTATGAATGAAATTGATGGAATCGCACTCTATGGTGAGCCAATAATAACCTGCTCGGAGTATTTTCTTTGCCAAAACATACCCATTCATGTGTGGTGCACAAATCCCAAAATGTACTTCAGTCATGATTTTTGAAGCTTCTTTAGCATGTACACACCTTAGAAGTCCCAAATCAGGAGTCCTCTTATACAAGATTCCTCAACTTAGAAAAAATCCACTAAACAAACGTCGAATTGTTCTCTTTTGGTTACCATTGACATGTATAAGATATTTTTTAGTCTGAATATATTCTTTGATATTATGGAACCACATCTCCCCATCAAGTTCTTTCTCAACCATATTGCAATATGCATGTTGATCATGAATTTGTATATGGAAAGGGTCAATATAAGTTTTGTCGGAATGTTGAAGCATCGAAGATAAGGTTGACAAAGTTTTACTGATACAAATCATTGACATAGATCTTGAAAACAACCTCGATATGGTAGGATCTTTGAATCACAAGTCTCCCAATCTCCTTGGATTTGGTGGACTAATAAATCTGAATCTCCTACTACCGATAGTTCTTGGACCCCCATGTCAATGGCTAATCTCAATCCTAGAATGCAAGATTCGTATTCTGCCATATTATTGGTACAGTAGAATCAAAGTTGGGCTGTTATAGGATAATATTATCCTGATTCAGAAATAAGAACCACCCCTATCCCTACTCCTTTTACATTAGCAGCTCCATTAAAGAACAACTTTCAGCCTGAATGACAATCGTCAGAAATAACCTCATCAGTAAACAATACGTCTTTATCTGAAAAAGAAGTTTTTAATGGATCATATCCCTCGTCAATAGGATTTTCAGCCAAATGATCTGCCAAGGCTTGAGCTTTCATTGCAATTCGTGTCACGTAGACAATATCAAACCCTGTGAGTAACATTTGCCATTTTGCGAGTCTGCATGTGGGCATAGGCTTCTGAAAAATGTACTTTAAAGGATTCATATGAGATATGAGTTAAGTAGTATAAGATTGCAAGTAATGTTTCAGCTTTTGGGCTACCCAAGTTAAGGCGCAACACGTCCTCTCAAGAAGAGTGTACTTAGCCTCATAAGTGGTAAACTTTTTGCTAAGGTAGTATATGGCCTATTCTTTTCTACCTGTAACATCATGTTGACCCAATACATAGACAAAAGAATTGTCTAACATGCATTTTCCAGGCTCTGGAGGAACCAAAATAGTCGAATTTGACAAGTATCTCTTAATTCTGTCAAATGCCTCTTGACATTCTTCAGTCCATTCAACTTTAGCATTCTTATTAAACAACTTGAATATTGGCTCGCAGGTTGTGATAAGATGAGCAATGAATCTACTAATATTCAACCTTCCAAGTAAGCTCATCACCTTCATTTTATTTTTTGGTGGAGGCAAATCTTGAATAGCTTTTATTTTTTAAGGATGTAACTCAATGCCACATCGACTGACTATGAACCCCAAGAGTTTTCTTGATGGAACTCCAAATACACATTTCGCTGGGTTAAGTTTGAGATCATATCTTCAAAACCTTTCAAAGAATTTTATGAGATGTTTGACATGGTCAAACTGCTCTCTTGACTTAATGATCATGTCGTCCACATAAACTTCAATCTCTTTGTGCATTATATCATGAAATATTGTAGTCATTTCCCTCATGTAAGTTGACCTAGCATTCTTTAGTCCGAAAGTCATAACCCGGTAACAATATATCTTCCATGGCATAATAAATGATGTCTTTTCTGCATCTTCTGGATCCATAATGATCTGGTGATACCCCACATAACAATCCACAAAAAAGCAAGATCATGTTTGGCACAATTGTCTAACAAAATATGGATATTGGAAAGTGGAAAATTATCTTTCGTATTTTCTTTATTTAGATCACGATAATCAACACACATCCGAACTTTGCCGTCCTTCTTTGGAATAGGGACAATATTTGCCAACCAAGTAAGATATTGGGCCATTTGAATGACTTTATAGCCTCAAGTTGCTTTATGATTTCCTCTTTGATTTTTACACTCATGTCAGTTTTAAGCTTTCTTAACTTTCGCTTGATCGGAGGAAAAGCAGGATCAATTGGCAACTTGTGAACTACCAAATCAGTGCTCAAATCGGGCATATCATCGTACGACCACACAAAGATGTCTTTATACTCATGCAAAGTTTCAACTATAGCTTTCTTTTATTGTGGTTAAGCAAGTACACTTATCTTAGTCTCCCTAATATTTTCATGATCTCCTAAATTGATCGCCTTAGTTTCCTCTAAATTGGGATTTGTCTTATTCTCAAACTGTTTGAAATCTTTGCTTATATCCTCAAATATTTCTCCTTCATCGTATTCAACTTCTTTATTCATTATTTCATAATTAGATTGGGTATTTAAATCTGGTTGACAATTCTTCAAGCATGTCATATCATTAGAATCAGCATAGAAAGAACTGTATGATAGAAAAAATTAATAAATAAACATCAGACTCAAAATAAAACAAAGGGAGACAGCACTTTTATTAAAAACAAAGATATAAAGAGTTTTAACCTAAAATACCAAGTTAAAGATCTGAATTACAATACTAGAACAATTCAAATTATAGAAGGAGAAACAAACAAACTACTAAGATTGAAAGAAAACAAACCAACTACCAAGACTCCTTCACAATAGAGAGAGGAGTGGCCTCTCAATTATTAAGTTGTACATCAGGGTCGATAAACTGCACATCTGCATTGCTGATCCTTCCCCGATTTCAACCATATCAATTTCGGTGAACATATTCTGGAAAAGGACAATCAACTCTATATCATCATCATTCACTGACTCTGCAGTAGGTAACATAGAGGACCAAACAATGTTGACTTTGATGAAGGATTCTTGAAGTGGCGGTATCGGCTTGGTAAGTGTCCATGACTCTTTCTTATGTTTTTTAGCCTTCTTTATAGCTTTAGCAGTGGGCACGTATCCCAAACCAAACTTACTGGATGAACCCTGCCTTGCAAAAATATCCCTAGACCTTTCCCTGGTTCGAACCATGCTTCAATATTTCATTCACTACCATAAGAGATGCAGAGGATAATTGTGGCCTTGCGATGAGATTTCTCTCGAGGATATGCTCAACAACCACTACCTCATAAGTTTGATGAATCAATACTCCGTTTACAGTATCTTCTTCGATGGAGGAAACAAGTAGTCTTTATACATGGATAAGTCTCCTTCACCATGAACAACTATCTCTTGCCTGTCATATTCGAATTTGACCATTTGATGCAATGTTGATGCGACTGCTCTAGTCTTATGAATCCCTGGTCTTCCCAATAACATATTATATGAAGCATCAATGTTTAGCACTTGGAAATCCATAGCAAAATCCACAGGCCCGATTGTCAATATGAATTCTATTTCACCAATGACATCGGTGTTTTATCCATCAAAACCTTTGACGCATACATTGATAGGTCAGATTCTTTCTACATTAACATTCAACTTTTGAAAGTTGACATAGGACAAATGTTAGCGATTGATCCTCCATCAATTAACACTCGAGTGACGATGTAATGCTCATATTTCACAGTAATGTAGAGACCTTTATTATGTCCAGTACCTTCCACAGGCAATTCATCGTCTGAGAAAATAATCTTATTTGCTTCAAGTATCCTTTCAACAACTTTTTCCAGTTGATTCACTTTAATCTCACTGGAAACACATTCTTCATTAAGAATCTTCATTATAGCCTTGCGGTGTTCTTTTGAATGTATTAATAAAGACAACAAAGAACTCTGTGTTGGTGTCTTCTTCAACTGTTCTACAACAAATATTCTGGCAATTTTATTTTCTTTAAGAATTCTTCAGCTTCTTCATCAGTAATAGGATTCTTAACGTGTCATTCGTTCTTCATTGCCTTGTTTATTTTTTCTTAACTCTACTGAGGCATAACATCTTCCAGATCGAGTTAATCCCCCGACTTCGTCCACATCTTCAATCTCTTCTTTCCCCTTGTGCATTACTATGACACGATCATAGTTCTGAGGGACCGCCTTGGTATTAGCCATAGGCAACTGTAACACTAGTTTAATAATAATGAGAGCTATGAGAGCTCCTTTTATGATTAAGAGAGGCTTGGGAGATCTTACAAGAACAATGAGCTTTGGTTTTACTTGTCTTAACCTAACATTTTCTAAAATCTCTTTCCCCACCACCAAGGGGACATTCAATAATTTGGGTTTTTTTATACCCACATCTGCTTCTGCAGGTTTTTCTTTTGTCAAATCTATAACGTTTATTGATTTTTTTGAATCAGTTTTAATTTTAATGATCGGATTGAAGGATATTGTAGCATCTTCATCATTGGGTATCACTTCGAGCATGTTTATTTCATTATGATCTGGCAACGTATTTTGATTGATATTTGGAGTGTCTGGACTTTCTATCATAATCTGTTGGGTATTAATCAGCTCTTGAATAGCTCTTTTCAGATACCAACATTTTTCTGTGTCGTGCCTTGGGGCATCAGAACAGTATTCACATCTTCTAGAATAGTCCAAATTCTTCGAAGGAGGATTTGGGATCCTTCTCTCAATTGGGTTTAGAATATTCATTTTCCTTAGCCTATGAAATAAACTGGTGTAAGATATTCCAATAGGAGTGAAATTATCTTTGCCCATGATATTCTTTTTGTAGTCTGCTCTAGGTCAAAAATTAGATCTAGGAGGGCCTTTTTGAATTTGTGGGACTAGTGGATGATTTTGGATGGCTGGTGCATGCCATTACGGGTAAGAAGGAGCCCAATCATATGGTTGTGCATTGTAAATAGGATATTGGGGGGATGGAATGAAATATAATGGATTTCGTGCATATGGTTGACGCGCACCTCTCCAATTTTGTCGTGGACTTGGTACGATAGTTGCTACATCCTCATTTCTTTTCTTTCCCCCAAAACTTCCTGCACCACTTTGAATTGCCTGTGTTGTTGCTTTCAAAGCGGCTAGGATGATGATATTTCCTGATTTTATTTTAATTTCTACGATTTCTCCAACTTTAATAACTTCAGCAAATGTGCTTTCAATTGTGGAAAGTAAGTGATGGAAATAATTGGGTTCTTATGCTTGCAGAAAGATATCAATTATTTCAGATTCCTTTATCGATTGTCTGACTCTTAAAGCCTCGTCTCTCCATCTTATAGCATATTCTTGGAAACTTTCAGTCATCTTTTTTCTCATGTTGGCAAGCATAGTGCGATCTGGCACTATCTCAATGTTATATTAAAATTCCTGAACAACATCTCGAGCCATGTCATCCCATATGTGCCAAAAGGAAATGTCTTGGTCAATGAACCATTCAGAAGCTATCCCTGTAAGGATTTCTCCAAAGTAAGCCATTAATATTTCTTCTTTTCCTCTTGCTCCCCTTAATTGATTGTAAAACTTTTTCAAATGAGCTACTGGATTGTTGTGTCCTTCGTATTTGTCAAACTTTGGCATTTTGAACCCTATCGGCAAATGGACATCAGGAAACATACACAAATCCTTGTATGAAATACTTTTTGGTCCACCTAATGCTTGCATATTTCTTATACTCTACTTCAGGCTTCTAAATTTTTTAGCCATCTCATTCTTAGCAATCTTCTCAACCACGATAGGAGTATCATGTTGATGAACATGATAATGTGGATTTTGGGATTTGAAATTCATTTCAGGAGGATATAATATATCATAACTTGGTTTCCCCATATTTTTGGGTACTGTAGGTTGAGTACTCGCAGTAGCTGGTGCTACAGAAGTAAAAAATGAGTTATTTGTGACAGAAGGATTTGGTGGGTGCATGGTAGAAATACCAGCAACGCCAGACATATTACAAAATGGGCCAAATCCTGGTGGGTAAATTGGATCACTAGTTTGAGCTGGGTCAGAATTTGGATCAGTCGAAGTCAAAAGTCCAAGGATTGAAGAAGACGGGGCTTGTCCATTCAACCAAGCTTGGTACATCTCTGCCATCTATTGTTTCAATGACTTTATTTCATCCATTGATGCTAATTCTTGTGAAATCAACTGATTTTGCTCTTCTTCACAGTTAGACCCTATACCTTCTCTGCGGGTCATTTTTATTTTACCCTTGTATCTAGTATTATATGGATGTGATGCCAGTTTAAACCACAAACCAACCATCAATTACTTTATATTTCTGTAACCAAGTAGCAAACGGGTGAGTGTTATATTTTTAACATATTATAATTCCAAGTTATATGTCATGCTTCTATATGCAATTCCCAACCTATCATGGAAGGCTTTGTGTTTCATCCCGTCTTTTCTAGGCGTGTATTTTACAAAAGTTGATCGAACCCTTTGGAGGGTTGCCTACGTATCATGCCAGGACATGAATCAGATCTTGCGTAGTTTGGGAGGAATTTAACAAAATGATTGTTTTGTCCTTTTTTTATTGAAGAAAATGAATAAAGTAAATGAAGTAAAACATATGTAATATATATGACAAATTAACTGACCCAACACCTAAAATAAAACCTACTAACTAACATCTGAAACTAAAAAACATAGCATCTAAACAAGAAGTTTTAAAACAGAAAATGAAAAAATATGACAAAGAAAGCAACTATCCATTCAAGGAGACTTCGGCTTAATATGTCCTCCTAAGCTCAATTATATGTCCTCCAATGAAGTAGTGAGACGCTGTGCGAAATCTGGTACTTGTGCCAAAAAGTCCTCACGATCCAACTGCTGATAATCCAAACCTATTTTGGCAGTATCCTGTGCTACACGGCGGACCTTCCCTCAAAGGGAACTGAAGGCCTGATTCCATTCATGGGCCTGTCGATCTCGGGAATCAACCATCTCTTTTGCACGTTGTTCACGAGCAGAAGCAACCTCCAACTGTTCTCGTAATATTCCTCTTTCACGAATCCACTGAGATCTCTCTCGATCAAATTCTTCTTGCATGTTCTTTTCAACTTCTTGCAGTTGCTGTCGGTGAGATACGGCAAGTTCTGCAACGTGTGACCTCCTAGTGGTAGCCAGTTTGATTTGTCCCCGAAGTGCAACCTCAATATCTGCGAATTTAGCTTTCTCTTCAGCAAATCCCTTTGTTGTTAATCTATTTTTGCCCTGGCATGCTCTAATTCTGCTCTCAAAGCTTGGTTGGCCTCATGATGTTCTCACATGGTTCTCTCAATCCCTATCCTAATTGCAGCTTCTTGATCTATAGGTCCTCTAACCTATCTTTCTGGTCTGACTGGCGGACTCGACTGTTCTTCAAACCATTCATGGTAATCTGGGTGCACTTCTCCTTTCTCACGCTCTATGACCATCGTTTCAATCCCTATGATACGGCAACCTACCCAAATTTTCTGGGCCAATTCCTCTGGAAGTGGGATCTCTGGTCTGACCTCAAATACAAACTCAGTCATATTTTTTCGTAATGGGAATTATTTGACGTTTTCCTAGCTGATGTAAAACTCTAATAGAACATATGGTTGAACACACCTAATACCCATTAATAATAAGAATGGCCGAATGACAGAACTATGTATGACTTGGCTCCAAGAGAACCAAGAGAGATTCCAAGTGATTTTAGCTGCTGTCAGAGAACGAAAAAGCTTATCCCAATCTCTAACTCCTTCTAGGCATTTATATTTCTCTAACCTCTCTTCGTAATCTTTGATGCGATTGAATCTTTCAGGATTAAATCTTTCCATTGTAGGATGTCGATAGAGATGCTCCACAATCTACATCTGTAACAAGATAATACATCCCTCGAAAAAACTCTTTTCTTTCTGACAAACGGTCAAAGAATGGTAGATATCTGCCAGGATCATTTGTACCATAGTGTAATCTTTATTAATCAATATCTATACCACCCCCGCTAAATGAATATTAATTTTTTCTTCTCTCTTCAGGAAAATCATAGTGCCTAAAAAGGCTATCATGAATGCAAATCGTCTGTGAATTTTCCAAGCCTCAAAACTTTCTTTATTACAAAGTTGTTTACTGTACTTTTCAAACCCCTCTCATCTTTCATATCTGTTATACAAAAACTGCAAGGAAGCTCAACCTTTTTTCAGTGATTCTTCTTTTGAGTTTCTTATGTTCATGAACTTGCAGAATCTGTTTATCAAAATGAGTCTTGGGGCTATAAGTTTCTTCCGATGCATATTCCCACATCCAATATACGCTGCTATCTTCTCTAAAGTAAGTCAACTCAAAATCTGAAAAATGAAACACATTGTTTATCGGGTCTTAAAAGGTTAGTAATGCATCAATCACCTCACTATTAGGCTTGATTGACATAATACTCGTCAAGAAACCTAAATACTTATGTATCTCATCATAATCGAATGTATCCATTTCGTTCCACCGCAACCAAAGCTGCAAAGGGGTACAATCCACAACCTGAAGCGGTACACTCCCATCCCTCTTTCTCTTTGGACGTTTTCCACGAACAGGAGGAGACATTTTATACCTATTGACAAGGACATGAGATTAATCAATGTCTAGATTTAAGCAGAACTTAATTCATTAATTTTTTGAATGAATTAAGAGATAACACGGAGGTTACAAATCAAAAGATGGAGAATTAAAAAATAGTACTTCATAAACAACATAAGTCTTGATTACATTCAATTCATCAAATTTATTTTCTAATTTATTATTGCTAAACAATTAGCATAATAGTATATGCTCTTCTAACTAGGTGCAATGTTTTGTTGAACACTCATCCCAACAGCTGCTCATTAGCTTTTCATCTAGAAAGAAAAACAAAATGTTAAATCAAGTCGTAAGTTTGACATATTGTAACAAAAATAGATAGGAATAACAAATTAACATATTTTCATATAAAAATATGAAAATAAGTATATATATACCTTGTTTAAATTTGAAGCAACGTTTCACAGAACAAGTAAGTTTACAATTGATCAATGCTCTAGAAGAAGGAGGAGTTGGATGGCAAACCTTATCAATACAACGTGACACACAATCAGGATAATAGAGACATGTGGCAGCACATTTTAGTGCACATTCTAAACTAGTTTCGGCATTACTATTTGCTACAAGAATCATGATAAGGAAAAATGGCAATGTTAATTTTTTTTGTGAAATTCATAACTCTTAAAATATTTTTGAATATATGTATTTTTTTAAAGACTTTTGTATGTGGGTGATTGTTAAGTTTTAAATCAACCCTATTTATAACCAAAGATTTTGATTGAATGTAAGACAAGTTGGAAGGCAATCTGAGAGTGAGATTATTCTATATCCAAGTAAATAAATACAGTTCAGTTTGGCTATAAACTTTTTTTGGTAATATACTTTGAGCATAAATATTAGACTAGCAACTAGTATTGGTAATAGACCATAAAAAATTAAATTTTGTTTGGCTATAAATTTTTGGTAATGATTAATGACCATAAAATCTTAACCATTAATCATTTTTTGTTTAATATATAACTTTTGAAAAGTTTGATTATCTTTTATTTTGAAGTGTATATATATATATATATATATATATATATATTTTTAATTAGTCCCGTTTATTAAATCTTCAATATTAGTTGTTATGTAATATTATCACATATATAGTAATATTGAAGTGAAAATTTTATGGTCCATATAAGAAATAGAAGAATATTTTTGTTATATAATATTATTTATTATATTATACTATTTGAAATGTAAAAATTATTATGTCCATATAAGAAATAATACTAGAAAAATGTTTGTTGTCTATTTCTTTGAAACATACAGCTTTAATTTTTCTTATTTGCTTACTTTTATTGCAAACATTTAATTCTTTAGTAACACAAAACTATAATTATTTTTATTTAATAATATTTAAACAGTAAATATTCTATTTTTTTCCCTATTAGTGCCAAGTATGTTGACTATAATTTTTTTGGGTAATACTTTGATTATAAATATTAGCTTACGAAAGTAAAATAAATATAGTACAATCTGTAGACTACAATTTGTACAAAATATTTTAATTATTATATTATGCAAACTCTAGCTTTTAATAATATATATTTATTTTAAGTAGCGTCGTCAACGATCCTTACAAGTAAGTCTAGCATGTCAAAGATTAATGTCTTCTTTAAATTGCGAGTTAGAAATTTCAGGCTAGGTAGTCTTAGACGAAATCCACGTATGGCATAGTCTAGGGCAATTTGAGAATGAATTAGTTAAAGGTTATATAATTCGAAGTGATTTTAGGATAGTCGAGACAATAAAAAATTCATAGGAACTTTTGAAAGTGAATTAAGTTGAGTAGAATCTCGATATCAAAGTTGACGTAAACAGAATTGATTTGAGATGTCGAAATTTAAGGGTGTGGGTGAGAAAGAAAATATTGGGAGCAATCCTGATTTGCTGAAAAATGGCAGACCGCTACCACTACACAATTATAGTGGAATTTTTTCCGCTACAGTAAAAACGTTATTTTAATTCTACTTTCGTTTTGGGGATAGTTGTGGTGATTTAAGACGAATTCCACCTATTTTCATCAAAACTCTTTGTTAGATAAATTAATCCCTTTTATTAACTAGTTTTTGAATTAGTAACTAATAGAATTACTAGTTTCGATTTTTGGGTAGGATTTAATTTGACCAAATAATTTTTATTACTGCAATTAGGTGAATTAGATTAAAAAAAACCTTGAATTTTAGTTAAATTACCTTTGCGTGACTATAATTTACGATTATAATCATGAAATTAATAGGATTAAGATGGCATGATGATAGAAATCCCTATAACGGGAGGAATGATCATGTATTTGGCCTTGGAGAATCAGGATTAGGTCATGATCCTTGATATTGCTTGATCATTCGATTAATTATATGTTGTATTAATGTTTTGAAACCACAATCAAGTCAAGGTTGCAAGGAAAGGCAAGACTCAAGTTCGTTATAACATTGCGGGACTTGGATTGAGGTAGATTATAATTTAATGTAGTTGAAATTAACTTGTTTTTTTTGTGTGTATGTTAACTAGTTTTTCGCATTCTTGTTATAATGCATGTTCAAGGAAAGTGAAAGACTAGTTGATAGCCTAAGCGTTAATCACACGCAGTAAAATTATTGTTAAAAGCTTGTTGATTTTACAAGTGTGATTACTGCTATAATTGTGATTGTGATTGTTGTTGGATGTATCAGTATTTGAACATTTTCATAGAATTGGTTGATATAAGGTTGGCAGGCACTAGATGTCTAAAAATTTTGGTGCATGGACAAGAGCTCATCCCCTACCAGTTGCGGAGCCAGAATTTTCAATGAGGGGGTTTAGAAGTAAATAGACTGACTAGTCGAAGGGGGTTCAACATGTACTGTATATACATAAAAATATTTTTCACCATATAAAAATAGTATAAATTTTCGATGAAGGGGGTTCGGATGAACCCCTGAAATGTATTTGGCTCTACCACTGTCTCCTACAGGTCGTGGCTAGTGAGTGATCACAAGACTCTTAGCATGTATGTACATGATATTGACGAGTGTGACAATTTCTTGTGTGAACTGAATTTTTGTGATGACTAGTTATATTTGGTTTCATGAGTGAACCAAAATTCATGATTATTAACATTATAATTGTTGGAATGCATTTTTAAGTGGTCGGACTAAATTACAAATGATTGGCTTAATTCTTACTTGTCTATCTACTTATGTATTTGAGATATGATTAATATATTGTTGTTAAGTCGTGGATTATTTACTTGGGTTCGTATTGGAGGTCATCATCTTGACTTGAGTTGTAATCCCTTATGACTTGTACTTAGCTGAATTTATCACGAGTCAAAATCAAAAACGTGATGGCACCTATCCAACGCTCCATGATAGGTAAGTCAAGAATTCAATCCCAAACACAATATCGCAAATGTATAGAAGCTAATGAAGATAAGAACATAATAAATTTCAAATAATCTCAAAAAGTAGATTAACAGAATAGTATAGTCACAGTTGAAAGGTAGATAATCTCAGGTCTGATAGTCACAAATATAAGGCAATAAATACCGAAATTAAAAAAAGTCTGAGTATTTCAAAATTTGAAAAATGCATAAAAATAAGGGTGGAGGAGGTTTCAGTAGTCTCTGAAATCAATAGAAGCTACCTCGAATCTCCAAAGATGCTAACACAAAAGACACCATAGGAATCAACCCAGAGGTCATTAGATCAGTACCTGCACGTAAGGTGCAGAAAAGAAAGGGTGAGTACAGAATCACGTGTACTCAGTAAGCATCATCGATTGATTCTAATTCAAAGTAGTGACAAGCAACACCACGTCAATCATCTAAAATAATCATACAACCTGCACTCGGGAAAGCCACCCTAACCTAACTGAATAATCAAGTCTAACAATCCTAAGGATATCATAATACACCCCAAAAAGCCTTCAATATAATGAAATCAAGTAACAGATATTCAAGAACTCAAAAAGTAGTACAAAATCAATAAGTACACCTTACTCGATCTGACCCAAAAGTGAATGAATGTGGTGCAATACAATGCAGATGTTGTATACACACCTACCGAGCAATGGCTTCAAGGTTAGGATCCATTGGGAACTCACAAGGTCCATGTACTAAGCAGGCGTGCACTCTAAGCTCAATAAATATATTGTGCATATGTGCACTCTGATCACAATAAATATATTGTATAGATGTGCACTCCGATAGCAATAAATAAATAAATAATACCTTGCAGGAGTGACTCCGACCACACACGAAATGCAATGCATGATGTGTAGACGTGCAATTCCGATCCCAAAACAACAATAAAGTTAAGCAAAATACTTCATGTCTTAAGAAAGATCAGATATTAATTTCAAAATCAACTCAACTTATCAAGTGGGAGTATTCTCATTAGCTAGCATTTTCAACAATACATTCACCATTGCAAATGAATCCATCGTTCTAGCAAATAGGGAAAACAATTCCAAACGTAGATCTAATTTATTTTAACCCTGCAAATAACATTGATACCCACAAAGATGCTTGTCACTTCACCTATACGGGACCCTCATTCCCCATAACTCTCCTTTACACACTAACACGCAAGAACTTCAAAAAAAAGTCTAAAAAAGTCTTAACTTGTCTCAAAAAAAGTTCAAACATCAATTAATAAATTTGTCTTTCCATAAAGTCATCGAATAATCAAAATCTATTCAAGTATATAATCCTCATAAAGTACAAATCTAATTACACTCATATTGCTATAAGAATTTTTACTTCAAAAAAAGAATCCGATCAAAGAGTCACCCCAAAAATTAAAATCTTAATTGATCGATAATTATATTAGCAATTCAGAAATAGAAGTTAAAGGTGAAAATAATATTGTGCAGAATTATCAAATACAAACCTCCACCTATTTATTCTTAATGTACTCTATAAAATACTCATATCCTAAAATAATAGTCAACATAATGTATGAATTTAATTAAGTTTCACTTAAAAATTAAAGTGAATCACTGAAATAGTGGCTGCCAAAGTGAAGCCACTCATCATCACTGCCAATAATTGGCCATCACCGCTTAACCCTCCTTACCTTTGCAATAACTGAACTTTATTGATTTTTTTAAATTAAAAACAAAATTAAATATTTGAAAAGTTATTACCTTGGTGTAGTTTCAGTTGGAGTTAGTGGCAACTGTTAGGAAAGACGGGAACACAATCAAAGAGTCTGATAGGGTAGCAGCGAAAAATATTCAAGATTAAACTTTCCCTTTCAACTTGAACCAAGATGAGACAAATAAACCCAAGAAAAATAGAGTAATATACAACAAAGATAAGTATAAAAGCAATCACACGAGACACAAGATTTACGTGAAAAAACCTTCAGTGTGAAGAGTAGAAAACCATGGGACCAAAACCTCCACTATAATCACCAAAGAGTTACAATATTGTCTTCCAAAATGGCCACAAAACAAGTGTCAAACATCAAGAAACAATACATAAACTACAGCACCAAACACTAGAGAAATAATGAATTGAAAATACAAAAAATACAGCCACTGTTGGAGAATGAAGAACAGGAGCTACAGGACACCAAATCAAGCTCCGCTATCCTAATCATAGATTGAGATGAGAGGAACAAGCAGTCCAAAAATCAGCTCAATCGGACAAGAAACGAAGCGGAAATCGTAATTTGAAGTTGACAGTTGTGGCTGAATTTTAGGTGCGAAAATCAGCTTTATTTTTCTCTCTTTGGCTGCTGAAAACTCTCTTGTTGTGATGGTGAATAAAACCTAAAAATATCAATATATATACCCCATAGTAATGGGCCTATGAGAAAAAGTGGGTTGGTCCAAATTGGACTTCATTTATCCACATAGGAAGGAAAAAGGACCCAATAACCCAACAATTCTCCCCCTGACCGCCATCCCGGAGATCATGCAACAATCTTCAAACTTCCCTCTTGGAAAAGCTTTAGTTATCATGTCAGAACCATTATCACCCGTATGAATCTTCAAAAGTTCAAGCAACTTAGAATCCAACACATCCCGAATCCAATGGTATCTCACATCAATGTGTTTAGGCCGACCATGAAATGTAGAATTCTTGCCAAGATGTATGGCACTTTGACTGTCGCAATGAAGCACATATCTCTCTTGAGCACAACCAAGTTCCCCCAAGAATCTCTTCATCAAAAGCAATTCTTTACAAGCTTCAACGACAGCAATAAGCTCAGCTTCTGTAGTAGATAGAACAACACATTTTTGCAACCTATATTGCCAAGACACAGCTCCCCCTGCAAAAGTAACCAAATACCCTGAAGTAGACTTGCGAGTATCAACATCACCGGCCATATCTGAATCAGTATAACCACAAAGACTAGGCTTTCCTGTACCAAAACACAAACTCAGACCAGAAGTGCCACAAAGATATCTCATAATCCACTTCACAGCATTCCAATGTTCTCTTCCCGGATTAGAAAAAAAAATGACAAATAACACCAAAAGCATGAGCAATATTCAGTCTTGTGCAAACCATTGCATACATCAAACTATCAACAGCTGAAGCATAAGAAACTTTCTTCATATCTTCCTTCTCATCATCACTGGAAGGACACTGCTTCGAGCTCAACTTGAAGTGCATAGCTAAAGGTGTATTGACAACCTTAGCCTTGTCCATGTTAAACCTTTGAAGTACTTTCTAAATATACTTCTCTTGTGATAACCACAACTTCTTGGCCTTTTTGTCACGGAGAATTTGCATGCCAAGAATCTGCTTTGTTGGTCCTAAGTCTTTCATAGAAAAAGACTTACTCAACTCTTGCTTCAACTTTTGAATCCTGCAAGCATTATGACCAACAACAAGCATGTCATCAACATAAAGCAACACAATAATAAAGTCACCATCAGAGAATTTTTGCACAAAAATACAATGGTCTAATGTAGTCTTCTTAAAGCCCTGCTAACTCAAAAAGGAACCAAACTTCCTGTACCACTGCCTAGGAGCTTATTTAAAACCATACAATCTCTTCTTCAATTTGCAAACATAATTCTCTTTTCCCTTGACTTCAAAACCTTCGGGTTGCTCCATATAAATTTCTTCATCTAAGTCACCATGGAGAAAAGCAGTTTTAACATCTATTTTCTCAACCTCTAAATCTAGGCTTGCAGCTAAGCCCAGAACCACACGAATGGATGACATCTTTACAACTGGAGAAAATATCTCATCAAAATCAACTCCCTTTTTCTGGTTAAATTCCTTCACAACCAATCTAGCTTTTTACCGTGGAATTAGATTACCATCTTCATGCTTCACCCAAAAAACCCACCTATTTTTCAAAGCTTTTCTGTCGTTAGGCAGCTTAACCAAATCAAAGGTATGATTATCTTGCAAAGATTTAATTTCATCTTCCATGGCATCAAACTACTTTTCTTTTTCTTCACTTTTTATGGCCTCATCAAGACTCTCAGGTTCTCCCCTGCCAGTCAAGAGTACATACTCATTGGGAGAATAACGAGATGAAGGTATTCTCTCTCTTGTAGATCATCTGAGAGAACTCTCTGGAGCATCAACAACTGGTTGTTGATCAACCATATCAACTTGTACAGGAACATCAACAACTTCTTACTGGTCATTCTGAACATGATCATCATCTTCATTATCAACTTGATCTTCATCATCATGAAGATTTTCTTCAGGAGCAGTAGTCAAAGGAACTGGATCAACATCAACTAGGTCTCACTACTCTGAGAATCAACCTTCTTAGCTTTGTCAAAATCTTCAATTGATTGGTCTTCAAAGAACACAACATCGCGGCTTCTAACAAGTTTTTTCTCAACTGGATCATAGAAGCGATAGCTAAATTCATCTTGACTATAACCAATGAAGATACACTATCTAGTTTTAACACCCAACTTTGAACTTTCATCCTTAGGAACATGAACAAAAAAATTACACCCAAAGACTCTAAGATGATCATAAGAAACATTCTTACCAGACCAAACTTTGTTAGGGACATCACCATTCAAAGCAACAGTAGGAGATAAATTAATAACATAAACAGCCATATTAAGTGCTTCTACCCAAAAGGAATTTGGCAGCTTAGTATCTGAAAGCATACATCTAACCCTCTCAACTAGTGTTCTGTTCATCCTCTCTACTAAGCCATTCAACTGAGGAGTCTTTGGAGGAGTTTTCTGATGCCGAATACCCTGCTCTCTGCAATATCTATCAAAAGGACAAATATACTCACCACCATTATTTGAACGGATGTATTTCAATTTTTTCCCTATCTGTCTTTCAACAAGGCCTGAAAATTCTTGAACACATCAAGTACTTGATCCTTTAACTTCAAAGGAAATACCCAGAGTTTGCGAGAATGATCATCAATAAAAGTCACAAAGTAAAGTGCACCACCATGAGACCTTACTTTAAAAGGACCGCACAAATCAGAATGCACCAACTCCAGCAAATCGAGCTTTCTTGAAGGCGGATGACTCTGAAAAGAAACTCTTTTCTGTTTACCAGCTAAGCAATGAACACACTTCTTTAACTTTGCTTGTTTAACTCCAGAAAGCAAATTTTTCTTATCCAAACTATCAATCCCCTTCTCACTCATATGACTCAACCTTCTATGCCACAACTTTGATGAAATATCATTCTCCACCAAGTTTATCAAGCCTCTAGAAGTAGAGCCCTAAAATACGTACAAGTTAGATAACTTGTCACCTCGAGCCATAATCATCGAACTCTAGTAAGCTTCCACTGGCTAGCACCAAGGGTATTAACATAACCCTCATCATCAAGACTTCCTACAAAAATCAAATTCATACAAACATCTGGAGCATGCTTGACATTATTGAGAACTAGTTTGGAACCATTGTTACTTTTCAAACAAACAGTGCCAATGCAAAGTACTTTAACTTCATCATTATTGCCCATTTTCAACATCCCAAACTTGCCGGGAGTATAAGAAGAAAATAATTCCTTATTTGGTGTAACATGAGAAGTAGCGCCAGAATCCACAAATCAGCTAGACTCATTGCGAACAAGATTAATGACAATCTCACCACAAGCAACAAGAAGATCATCATTAGCAACAACAGCAACATGATTTTCATTATTGCATTCTTTTTCTTACCGTCTTATATCTCTCTTATGCTTGTAATAATATTTCATGATATGCCCCTTTTTGTTGCAATAGTCACATGTAACATTCTTGAATTTGGACCTTGATTAGCTTCTACTTTTATCTCTATCATTTGAATCTCTGGACTTGTTTCTCCCCCTCTCTTCAGTAACTAAAACATCAGAGTGTAAAGATGAAGAAGATGAGGCCTGAGATCTTCTCATCTCTTCATTCAAGACACCACTCTTAACATATTCCATAGTTACAATACCACCGGGAGCAGAATTAGTCAAAGAAACTCGAAGAGTTTTTCAAGAGTCAGGCAGAGTATGAAGAAGCCAAAGTCCCTGAATTTTTTCATTGAACTTTACACCCATTTCGGATAGCTAATCAAGGACACCCTGAAAATCATTAATATGATCAGAAATAGGACTGCCCTCTTTATACCTAATATTCATCAATTGCTTAAACAGGAACAACTTGTTATTGCCAGTCTTCGAAGCATAAAACGTCTCGAGCTTGTCCCACAAACTTCTAGCATGTGTCTCATTCACAATATGATTTCTAACATTATCTTCAACCCATTGTATGATATAGCCATAAACCTATAAGTGCTCAAATTCTAAATCCTCATCTGTCATGGATTCAGGTTTAGTAGATGCAAACACAGGTAGATGCATTTTCTTGACAAATAGAAGATCCTTCATTTTGCCTTTCCAAGTATGATAGTTACTACCATTCAAACACACCATCTTGCTTATATTTTCCTCCATCATTCAAATCGACAATCAACAACAACCAACGCTCTGATACCATTTTGTTAGAAAAGATGGGCACACAATCAAAGAGCCCGACACGGTAGCAGCGGAAAATATTCAAGACTAAACTTTTCCTTTCAACTTGAACCAAGAGGAGATAAATAAATCCAAAAAAAATAGAGTAAAATATCGAAAATAAGTCAACCAAATAAAATAAGATAAGAATAAAGTCAATCACACGAGACACAAGATTTACGTGGAAAACCCTTCAGTGTGAAGAGTAAAAGACTACGGGACCAAAACCTCCACTATAATCACCAAATAGTTATAATATTGTCATCCAAAATGGCTACAAAACAAGTGTCAAACAACAAGAAACAATACATAAACCACAGCACCAAACACTAGAGAAATAAAGGAGTGAAAGCACAAAAAATGCAGCTACTGTTCGGGAATGAAGAACAGGAGCTACAGGACACCAAATCAAAATCCGTCAGTTCCTAATCAAATATTTAGATGAGAGGAACAAACATTCAAAAAATCAGATCAATCGAACAAGAAACGAAGCGGGAATGACAATTTGAAGTTGCCAGTTGTGGCTAAAATTTAGGTGCGAAAATCAGCTTTGTTTTTCTCTTTGGCTGTTGAAAACTCTCTTTTTGTGATGGTGAATAAGACCTAAAAAGATCAATATATATGCCCCATAGTAATGGGCCTATGGGCAAAAGTGGGTTGGTCCAAATTGGGCTTCATTTATCCACATAGGAAAGGAAAAAGACCCAACAACCCAACAACAACTGCTTTTGTTAATAAAACTGTAAACCTCCACTAATCTTAAATTAATTTTTATACATGGTCAAGTGGAATAGGATATTGAATAAATTATGAACTTGGTGAATTAATCATCAATTAAAATACAGTAATATCTAAAATAATCAACACTTCGAATTGATATTCAAAATATTCTTGGAGCCCCGAGAAAGCTAACTAAATATGTAAATTGACTAAAATGCACGTTTCGAACCTATTGAAATCATTATGATACTAATTCGAGATTTTCTCAATTGAAGGTTGACCATGATTGGACTAACGTTATTAAATTTTAAAAATTCAATTAATGACTTAAATCGCATTTGAAAACCCCAAGAATCGACACTATCTATTTTCGTAAGTCATCAATCATGTCTAAATACTACGAGGAGGTTAAAATTAGAAAAATTCACAAAACAACTTGAAGGGTTGTTACAAAATTTTGTGGTGTTTTGAATAAGGTCAAGTGTCACAAACTTGAGGTAAAGTTATACGGTAGGTGTTTATGATTGTTCTTTTTTTTTTTTATGAAGTTATGGTTGCTTGTTCACATATCTTATTTTAGATTGGCCAATGACCCTATCAGTAAACCATTGTTTCTTGTGTACAGATATTATACGTGTTCTTCTTTTATTGAGTGCAAACATTTTTTGACCATTGCATCAAGACCTCAGCTGTGTAGAGCGAATCTAGTTTGAGTTCAGGGGTGAGCTTCATATTCTGGGGCTGCCATGAGTGCTTCATTTTGCTCCTGTCCAGTTGTTTCGAACTTGGATGGTTTCCTACTCTTTGGTTGAACCCATTTTACTGATAATTGTTGTGTTTTGGTATAATGACTTTCAGATTTTATGGGTTGTTTAACCATTCGTTTATATTCCGCATTCGATATCCCTATAAGAATGTTCAAGATCTTGGTTTAATAATGAAAAATAAGTAGTTGCGTTATTTGGCTAAGTATTGGATTTGGTGTTTTGGGTTAGATGGTTCTGCTACTGGATCAGAGGATTAATGTGGGTGTCACTCACGACGGGTTGGGTCGTGACATTTTCATGAAGGGGTTCTAAATTTTTTTATATACTACATTAGGCATAGCGCACAACATTTAAATATTTATTTTAGCTAACAAATAAACACTTCATTTGAATGTTCATATCCAAATATATTAACTTGGTTTTAACTAAACGGCTAAACACTCAAAGTTATCTTTACTATGTATCATAGACATCTGAAACAAGTAATGGCATAACTAATCTTAGCATTCTTGATATAACTTATTCAATACTATCTTATACACCACTGAGATATATCATATCGGAGGCAAATCCACCTCCAATCGTAGTGTGATCATGGGTAAATAACCAAAAAGTGTAGCCTAATTCGGATGGGGAAGTCAAGCTTGGGCTATAAAAGGAGGTCATATTGTGAACATTTAGTGGGGTTTGGCATGAAAAAGAAACGTTATTCATTTCCTTGAAATTTTTAAATTTGAATTTGTGTTTGGCCATACTTTTTGCAAAGAAATATTTAAAATTGAATGTACAGTTTTTAAATATGATTTATATCTCTAATTTCTAAAAACTAGCAATATCACTCAGTTAGACTAATTACCTGAAATATGTAAACAAATTTGTTCTAAAAGAGTAATATATCAAAATATATAGTTACATGATTTCATGAATTAGATCATATGTACATGCTACTACATACTATTACAAATATTTTTTCACTTTATTTTGAATCTTTAATGTTAGAGTTGATGATGTGATTTTGTTTTGTTATAATTTTACAAGTAATATTTCATTGATTAAATATACTTTTCTTAGAAAATATGACAGATGATTTACATGTGCAATATAATTTAAATTTGGTCATTTTAAAAATATTTTTCAAATTTTCAAAACAACTTAAAATTGTATTTAACCAAATACTGATTTTTAAATAAAATATAAAAACTTCCAAAAAAAGTAATAATGCTCATAGTCAAATGGATCCTTGAATTCTTTTTATTAGGAGGTTGCAAATCAAAAGATGGAGAATTGAAAAATAGTACTTCATAAACAACATAAGTCTTGATTACATTTGATTCATCAAGTTTATTTTCTAATTTATTATTGCTAAACAATTAGCATAATAGTATATGCCGTTCTAACTAGGTGCAATGTTTTGTTGAACACTCATCCCAGCAGCTGCTCATTAACTTCTTATCTAGTAAGAAGAAAATGTTAAATCAAGTCGTAAGTTTGACGTATTGTGACAAAAATAGATAGAAATAACAAATTAACTTATTTTCATATGAAAGATATGAAAGGAAGTATATATACCTTGTTTAAATTTGGAACAACGTTTCACAGAACAAGCAAGTTTACAATTGATCAATGCTCTAGAAGAAGGAGGAGTTGGATGGCAAACCTTATCAATACAACGTGACACACAATCAGGATAATAGAGACATGTGGCAGCACATTTTTGTGCACATTCTAAACTAGTTTCCGCATTACTATTTGCTACAAGAATCATGATAAGGAAAAATGGCAATGTTAAATTTTTTGTGAAATTCATATTTCTTAAAATATTTTTGGATATATTGTATGTTTTTAAAGACTTTTGTATGTGGGTGATTGTTAAGTTTTAAAGTAACCCTATTTATAACCAAAGATTTTGATTGAATGTAGGACAAGTTGGAAGGCAATCTGATAGTGAGATTATTCTATATCCAAGTAAATAAATACAGTTCAGTTTGGCTATAAACTTTTTTTGGTAATATACTTTAAGCATAAATATTAGACTAGCAACTAGTATTGGTAATAGACCATAAAAAATTAAATTTTGTTTGGCTATAAATTTTTGGTAATGATTAATGACCATAAAATCTTAACCATTAATCATTTTTTGTTTAATATATAACTTTTGAAAAGTTTGATTTTTCATATATAACTTTTGAAAAGTTTGATTATCTTTTATTTTGATTGCAAATTAATTATTCACTTTTCAACTATATTTTTTAATTAGTCCCATCAAGAATCTATGATTTAGTTAATAAGTATTAAATCATCAATATTAGTTGTTATGTAATATTATCACATATATAGTAATATTGAAGTGAAAATTTTATGGTTCATATAAGAAATAGAAGAATATTTTTGTTATATAATATTATTTATTATGTTATACTATTTGAACTGTAAAAATTATAATGTCCATATAAGAAATAATACTAGAAAAATGTTTGTTGTCTATTTCTTTGAAACATACAGCTTTAATTTTTCTTATTTGCTTACTTTTATTGCAAACATTTAATTCTTTAGTAACACAAAACTATAATTATTTTTATTTGATAATATTTAAACAGCAAATATTCTATTTGTTTTCCTATTAGTGCCAAGTATGTTGACTATAACTTTTTGGGGTAATATTTTGATTATAAATATTAGCTTACGAAAGTAAAATAAATATAGTACAATCTGCAGACTACAATTTGTACAAAATATTTTAATTATTATATTATGCAAACTCTAGCTTTTAATAATATATTTTTACTTTTAGTAGCAGCGTCAATGATACTTACGGGTAAGTCTAGCATGTCAAAGATTAATGTTTTCTTTAAATTGTGAGTTAAAAATTTTAGGCTAGGTAGTCTTGAACGAAATCTACATATATCATAGTCTAGGGTAATTTGAGAATGAATTAGTTAAAGGCAATATAATTCGAAGTGATTTTATGATAGTCGAGACAATAACAAATTCATAGAAACTTTTGAATGTGAATTAAAGTGAGTAGAATTCCGATATCAAAGTTGACGTAAACAGAATTGATTTGAGATGTCGAAATTTAAGGGTGTGGGTGAAAAAGAAAAATTGGGAGCAATCCTGATTTGCTGAAAATGGTAGACCGCTACCACTACACAATTATAGTGGAAATTTTTCCGCTATAGATGGAGTCAGCTTTGGTCAATCCCGTCATTATGAAATATACGTTGATTAATGCAAAAAATTCTCTAAAAACATTATTTTAATTCTACTTTAGTTTTGGGGACAGTTGTGGTGATTTAAGACAAACTTCACTTATTTTCATCAAAACTCTTTGTTAAGATAAATTAATCCCCTTTATTAACTAGTTTTTGAATTAGTAACTAATAGAATTACTAGTTTCGATTTTTGGGTAGGATTTAAATTGATTAAATAAATTTTTCTAGTGCAATTAGATGAATTGGGTGAAAAGCCCTTGAATTTTAGTTAAATTACCCTTGCATGACTATAATTCACCATTGTAATCATGAAATTGATAGGATTAAGGTGACAAGATGATAGAAACCCCTATAATGGGAGGAATGATCATGTATTTGGCCTTGGAGAATCAGGATTAGGTCATAATCCTTGATATTGCTTGATCATTCGATTAATTATTTGTTGTATTAATGTTTTTAAACCACAATCAAGTCAAAGGCAAGTCTCAAATTCGTTATAACATTGCAGGACTTGGATTGAGGTAGGTTATAATTTAATGTAGTTGAAACTAACTTATTTTTTTGTCTGCATGTTAACTATTTGTTCGCATTCTTGTTATGATTCATGTTCAAGGAAAGTGAAAGACTAGTTGATAGCCTAAGTGTTAATCACACACTGTAACATTATTATTAAAAGCTTGTTGATTTTACAAGTGTGGTTACTGCTATCATTGTGCTTGTGATTATTGTAGGATGTATCAGTATTTGAACATTTTCATAGACTTGGTTGATATAAGGTTGACAGGCATTAGATGTCTAAAAATTTTGGTACATGGACAAGAGCTCATCCCTTACCAGTGGCGGACCTAGAATTTTCACTGAGGGAGTTCAGAAGTAAATATACGGACTAGTCGAAGGAGTTCAACATGTACTATATATACATAAAAATATTTTTCACCATATAAAAATAGTAAAATTTTCCTACGAAGGGAGTTCGGATGAACCCCTAAAATGTAGTGGGTCCGCCACTGTCCCCTACAGGTCATGACTTGTGAGCGATCACAAGACTCTGAGCATATACGTACATGGTATTGACAAGTGTGACAATTTCTTGTGTGAACTGAATTTATGGGATGAATTGTTATATTTGGTTTCATGAGTGAACCAAAATTCATGATTATTAATATTGTTATTGTTGGAATGCATTTTTAAATTGTCGGACTAAATTACAAATGATTGACATAATTCTTACTTGTCTATCTACTTATGTGTTTGAGATATGATTAATATATTCTTGTTAAGTCGTGGATTATTGACTTGCGTTCTTATTGGTGGTCATCATCTTGACTTGAGTTGTTATCCCTTATGACTTGTACTTAGCTTAATTTGTCACGAGTCAAAATAAAAAATGTGATGGCACCTATCCAATCCTCCATGATAGGTAAGTCAAGAATTCAATCCCAAACACAATATCGCAAATGTATAGAAGCGAATGAAAATAAGAACATAATAAATTCCAAATAATCTCAAAAGTAGATTTACAGAATAGTATAGCCACAGTTGAAATGTAGATAATCTCAGGTCTGACAGTCACAAATATAAGGCAATAAATAGCGAAATTAAAAAAAAGTCTGAGTATTCCAAAATTTGAAAAATGCATAAAAATAAGGGTGGAATAGGTTTTAGTAGTCTCTGAAATCAATAGCAGCTACCTCGAATCTCCAAAGATGCTAACACAAAAGACACCATAGGAATTAGTGCCCAGAGGTCATTAGATCAGTACCTGCACGTAAGGTGTAGAAAAGAAAGGGTGAGTACGGAATCACATGTACTCAGCAAGCATCATCGATTGATCCTACACCACGTCAATCATCTAAAATAATCATATAGCCTGCACTCGGGAGAGCCACTCTAACCTAACTGAATAATCATGTCTAACAGTCATAAGTGTCACACCCTTTTTTTTAACTCGAAAAGATTATATTTTAAAGTTTAAAAGGGTTTTTATTATTAAAGTGAAAAAAGATTAATTTATTTCGAAAAGGACCTTTTATATTCAAAACTCAGAATCGCCACTTGGCATAAATCGGGTGTGTCAAGTCACCCTTGGATATCCTTTTTCAAAACATTTTTGACTTTTTTAAATTGATTTGCAAATAGAGATGCCGGTTAAGGAATTTTGATGAACGAGGGGAAGGTGTTAGGCACCCCTCGATCACGTCGTTTGACCATGGTCGCTTGATGGAGCATATCGGCTAATTTGACATTACGAATGTATAAACCACATAAAAATACATAAAACAATCAAACAAACAAACAAAAAAATACAAATCCAAAATATAGTGTCCAGTCTAATTATATAGTCCCTAAATAGAAAAATGCAGAAATATAAACCTACGCTAACCTACACTATTCCTAAACTACCCTCCAATGCTTTACCCGATGCCTCGGGCCTCCATTACGGACGTCCTCGAAATGCAAAATGCTTCGGGGAATTTCCCAAAAAATAAATACAAGTGATCACGGGGCATTTTTTGACTAAAATAATACATTTTCAAATGCAAGAACTAAAACTAAACCATTCAACTCAAATTCCACATTCAAACATTCAATAAGAAAAATACTTATTCCTAAATTTTTGCCTACCCGAACCTACTTTTTCCTATCCATTTCAACATATTATGTTGCTATCGAAGAGTTGACAATTAGACGCAAAGTAAAAATAACAATGAATCAAAACAGCTAATTTACTCATCTTTTATAAAATGTTGATCCCCCTGAATCCATTAACCAATGATTAACACATGCTTCAATTATCAATTCAAGTTTTCGGTGTTCAAAATTCAACATCCACCAATACACAATCAAGATTCAAACGTACCAAACACACAAATCATTCACAGTGAAATAAAATTAAAGGAAGAGAGGATAGAGATTTTGACTAACTTAATAAGATGATAAAAGCTGCCCGGCACCTCAAAGAATACTAACGAAGTCTCAACTCTTCAAATCAGTAGAAAAATTGCCCAGAAACACAAAGAAATGCTAAGACAGATGAACCAAAAACCCTAACAACCTGACAGAAAACCAAAGCCCAGTGTAGACCGAGCTCTGGTGAGCTTCAGCGGAAGTAGAAATGGCGGGTCAAGACAGATTCTGACTCGTTTTGACGCTTTCAGGTCGAATTTGCTTGGAAAATCACAGGAAATGAAAAAATTAGAGGATTTCAAAGATGGGTACGTTGAATAGACGAACTAGTCACTAATTCCAGCAAAAAATTCATTGAAAATTCTAGAAAAATGATCGGATTTCTCCCTCCCTAATCTCTCACTCTCGATCTGCTCTTCTCCCCCTCTCCCCTATCTCTCAATCTCTCTCTTATTCTCTATCTCCCTTGTCTCTCGATTTCTCCCTCTCACTACTTCTCCTATGGTGAGCGTAGTATATGTGCATGAATCAATGGAGAAGGAGATCCTATGGGTGCGACTGTGTTTGTCAAATTCTGTATATAAAAATGAAGGAGGTGATATCCCTTTTTCTCCCTTCTGTGTGTGCTGTGTGTTCTTGTTTTGGAAATGGAAAAAGTGATGCTGAGTATATGTGCCTGAGCTCCTTTTTTCGTCTATGTGTGTTTAAAATGGTGAGGTATGAGTGATGTAGTGTATTCAAATGGAAGATGAAGAATGTTTTTTTTTTTGTGGGTTCCCCTTTTACCTTTTTGTTTTGTATTCTCTTATGGACTAAGAATGAAAAAATATGAGGGAAATTGGGTAGGGTCACGTGGGTAGTGAGGCGGGGTAGGGGTAGTTAGGTTGTTAATTCGTTATGGATTGGAATCTTGTTATTTTTTGTATTTTTATGGGGGGTATAACTAAATGATTGAGGGTATAGGATATCATAAAGTAAAAATGAATAAATTAGGCTTTGGGAGGGACAAAATTAGGTGTTTACATGCCCCTTTTTGGGTGTAAACACAAAGTGTTTTCAGACAAAAAAGTAAAAAACGAGATCAAATTTTGACCCGACCATTATTCAAAGAAAGAATTAGAAGAAAGAAGGACAATCGAGTTGGACTTAGGACATCCTACCTACCTAAGTTATGACAGAGTCAAATCACAGGTATCTCAAATGGCTGGAAAGAGAGGAACTATACCGAGTTGGAGAGTCGAGTGAGGTTCTATCGAGGTTCCGGTCCGCGTCTCTATCATTACATCAAAAGTGAAATTACAAGCTAAAATTAATAAAATTACAAAAATCCTATCTATGCAACTTCTTTTGGACTCTTGACTTGAGTTTCATCACCCTATTCTTCAGGCGAGCTCCTAACTTGCAATTTTTCAACTTGTTGCTTGGCTGTCAATTGTTCACCATGTTGCTTGACTTTCAATTTTATCACCCTATTCTTCAGGTGGGCTCCTGACTTTTAATTTCGTCACCCTATTCTTCAAGCAGGCTCCTGACTTGCAATTTCATCACCCTGTTCTTCAGGCGAGCTCCTGCAAACAAGATCAAAACTAGAAAGAAAATTATCCCCAACAAAAATTAAGATAAAGAAAGATTTCATTTTTCTGAAAGTAATGTCCCATTTTCCAGGAGGGTCCTGAACAATAAGTAAATTTCTATTTTCCAGGAGAGTCCTGAACAAAAAGTAAATTTCCATTCTCCAAGAGGGTCCTGAACCGAAAGTAAATTACCATTTTTCAGGAGGGTCCTGAACAAAAGGTAAATTCCTATTTTCTAGGAGGGCCCCGAATAGAAAGTAAATTTCCATTTTCCAGGAGGGTCCTGAACAGAAAGTAAATACTCATTTTTCAGGAAGGACCTGAACATGAAGTAAATTCCCATTTTCTAGGAGGGTCCTGAACATGAAGTAAATGCCTATTTTTCAGGAAGGTCCTGAACATGAAGTAAATTCTCATTTTTCAAGAGGGTCCTGAACATGAAGTAAATTTTCATTTTTCAGGATGGTCCTGAACATAAAGTAAATTCTCATTTTCCAGGAGGATCCTGAACATAAAGTAAATTCTCATTTTCCTGAAGGGTCCTGAACATGAAGTGAATTTCCATTTTGCAGGAGGGTCCTAAACATAGGAGGGTCCTGAACAGAAAGTAAATTCCCATTTTCCATTTTCCAGGAGGGTCTTGAACAGAAAGTAAATTCCCATTTTCCAGGAGGGTCCTGAACAGAAAGTAAAGTCCCATTTTCCAGGAGTGTCCTGAACATAAGGTAATTTTTATTTTTTAGGATGGTCCTGAACAGAAAGTAAATTTCCATTTTTCAGGAGGGTCCTGAACATAAAGTAAATTTCTATTTTTCAGGAGGGTCCTAAACATAAAGTAAATTCCCATTTTTCAGGAGGATCCTGAACATAAAGTAGATTTTCATTTTTCAGGAGGGTCCTGAATATAATGTAGATTCCCATTTTTCAGGAGGGTCCTGAATATAAAGTAAATTCCCCAAATATGTTTCCCAATGGTAGCTGAACTTACTGAACAAAAACTTTACCCCTGTTTCATCAAAGAAAAATTATGAGTTTAAAACAGGATGGTTGGCTTGCGGTTTTGGCTTTTGAGGAGATTTTTCTTGAACTTGTATCATTCAGATCTTGCTTCCAATCATTAGCATATTTCATTGCCTTATTTCACCGTTGGTCCAAACTCAGAATATTAAGAGTGACTCTGAAACAAACACAGTATCTTTGCTTTGCTATGTTTCTCAGACAATCCCGTTTAGACCTTGGTATTTCCATAAATTCCCTAAATTTTGGTGTTGACAACAACCTTCTGCATGCCTTTTCCTGACTTACAATCTTGTTTCTTTCATGTGCTGGCCCTTTGTCTTACTTTGTGCAATTGAAGAAGCTGGTAGCCAGTTTTGAAGTCTTTTCTCACTTGTTTTGACATGGACTTGACCCAAAGACAAGAGAAAAAAATAAAAATGATTTTTTTCATTTGGATAACTGACTAAAGAAAATAAAATAAAAAAATAGAGAAGGAAGAAAAAACAATGAATGTCCCCATTTGAAACAAAGAAATAAAAAATTTATCTAGAAATGACAATCAACTCTAATGATTATGCCATGCATTTTGGATTAATCTGCCTGATCTTTCCATCCACACTTTCTACCAGTTGTTGTTGATTTAATGGCCTTGGAACTGAGTTGTTTCCTTAGGTCAATTGCATTTAAGACCTCATTCGACTAGAGACACCTTGAAAGGCTTTCGCCATCAAGCCTCTCTCATTTTTCTCTCAGCTCATCATCAACTTATGGTGCCCGTGAGGGTTTTCACCAATTAGACTCTCTCATTTTATTTCTCTCAACTTACCATTATCTTACGGTGCCCGAAAAAATTTTCACCAGTAAGACTCTCTCATTTTTATTTCTCTCTTGATTTCTTATGCTGAGGAAGACAAGTAGTTCCCAAATTCATCATCATATACCTCACATACTTAGCCTTAACATCCTCAAAGATTGATATGAAGGTATTTCATTAGTTGTAACTTGGCTTTTGGATAAGGTTAGAAACAAAGGATGGCATGAGGCCTAAATGACACTTGAAATGGGGTGAGACTTACAACTTTTGGAATCGATTCAAATAATGAATATTAACTCATTCCCCAGTTTCTTTTGACTGGGCAATTCTAAATTCTTATTTGGTTGGACCGAGCCCAGAATAGGGCAGCCTACGTATCTCGCCCCCGAGAGAGGAGAATCAGGTCACGCGTAGTTCTGGCAGCTTGTTCTTTTGATTGATTATGATTTTTTTTCTTTTATTGACTCTTTTTTTTTTTGAAATTTTCCTGACTCTATTTTTTCTGGACACTCTTCTCTTTACTTTCTTTTTGGACATATTTTCTTCTTCTTTTTCTTCTCTTTTTTTTTCTGACTCTATTGTTTTGTTCGACTCTTTTCTTTTGAGCTTTGCTGACTCTATCTTGATTCCAAAAGAAGAGTATGAAAGAAAATAACACTAAGTCTCAAATGGGGGTAAACAAAGGATGACACAATATTTGGATAGCAGAATGAAATGATTTCATCATATCAATCCTTAAAGATGATAGTACATAGCATACAATGTAAAAGTATATGATCAATATCACTTATGACATGTTTTACGACACTAACTTTCCCCGAGAACGCGTGCCACCTCTTCTTCTACACTTGTCAAACATATAACTCTACCTTTGTTGTACAACCCTCACATTAATGACTTATGCTTTCGTGGAGTTGATTTTTGTTCTGTTCCTTGGGATCACACATCCGCTATTTGATCTAATTGAGTCATGTTTTTGAATTGATGACCAAGTTATTCTTGTGATTCTTAAAATAATTGCCTTAACTTTGAAAGAAGGCTTCAACATGGTCACCAAATGTGTCCTTACTCTATCAATTTTCTCAGATGCTTTTTCTAACTTTAGCCCTCTGATTCAAAGTTCATGCTTAAACTAGATTTTAAGATCTGGCTAAAAATTTTGCTAGTATGTTATATCACTAGAGCCAACATAAAATGTAGTATGTAAAGAAAACAAACAAACAACAAAAATTTAAAATAGAAAGGAAAAATAGACACTCCATTTAATTAAAATGAAAGACAGAAGGGTTTGAATATAAATGACACGGGGACAAAACTAGATAGATCCCGAACTACAACCTTGAAATAATTTGAAAAATAGAAAAGAAAAGAAAACAAAATACCAGACCTCCTCCTAGTAGGGAGAGGGGTGATTTCTCAATTGCTTAGTCTGACAACTTATCCACTGATTTGCATATCAACATGACTAGAGCTTCCACCACAATCAACGTTCTGCACCATAATTTATTTATCTTGAATCTTCTTTTCAATTTCTCTTTTCAAAGAACGGTTATCTTTAATACTGCGACCCTGAACATCAGAATGATATGCACATTGTACAATAAGATCAAAACTTCTTGAATTCAGGTGAGGAGTATACCCAAGGATATGAGTGATCATGCCCCACTGTACTAATATTTGGAATAAACTTGCATACGATTCTCCAATTGGCGTGAAACTATCCTTAGGATTTTACCTCTTCTCATTGTTTGAATTGAATCAAACATCGGGCCTAGGAGGGATTTGATATGTTTATGGAGTTAGAGGGTAACTCTTAGGCTTTGGTGCACGCCATTGTGAGTAAGAATGGAGTTGAACGTATGGTTGTGTGTAGTATACTAGATAGGGAGGTGGGGAAATAGAGTATAATGGACTTTAGGAGTCATTATAGAGATCTTGGGAATGAATTTGGGCTTGATACCGATGGTAATGACGATGTCGTCTTCTTAGATGTGCCAGTTCTCCAACTACAATAGCAGTTACATCTTTCTCATTCTACTTCCCTCCAGTTTCCTTTAATTGATTGCAATATTGTCCCAAATGTTTCACAGATTCCTCATGTCTATCTTGCTCCTTATATTTTGACCTCTCAAGGATTGAAGAAAGGTTAATACTTGAATACATGCCCTAGTTTTTATATGAAACATCTTCTTTACCCGCCAGTCCTAGGGAACTTTTCATAGCATCTTCTGTACCCTTCATTTTCCCAACCATTTTCTCTGGCTCTTCAGGCATGCTAGGCTTTTTGTTAAGAAATTTTGGTGGTCCAATAACTTAAATGTAGGCTCAATATGATACAAGTATGATCATAATCATGACACTTTTGAGTATTTTTGAAGACTAGTCACTAAAGGGATCTTTTGTCATTTCTCTATTATTTGTAATGTTGTATAAATAGAACCTTGTAGGATTTATTTTCTTAGTTTATGCTTGATATTGAATACACTACTCTTGTGAGAGAGAGTTCTCAAAACTGAAATTAGCGCATAGCATAAGGGTGGATTCTCTTGTGTGTTGCAAAGCTTGAGACTTTGGTACTTGAGAGGTGGATGCCCCTCTTGTGTCATTCTAAGAGTTAGATGTTTGTTGTATGAAGTGTTAAAGATCCAATAGTGAATATTATCTTGGGTTGTTAAGACTACATCAACACTTATCTAACTATCTATCTTTGTTTCTTGTCCTAATCTTGTAGTTTGTGTTGTTATTGTTCAAGCAGTTTGGTTATTGTGGTTGTAACATTGTTGTTATTCATTTTTATTGTCATAATATAGTTTGGTTTGCTGCTGGAAATTAGGTGTTGAACACATCATTACATGGTGTTCTTGAATCCGAGAGGGGTCACCAAAAGAGGTCCATAGTTCCTTGAACTAGTGGACTGTTTTGGTGTTTGTTTTCTTGTGTTATTGGGCTGTCTTGTATCATTTGGTATCAAATCAAGGTTTGATTTTGTCCCAACGAAATCAATCTTGGGATTTTTATCTTGAAAATAAAAAAAAAGTGCAAAGGAAGAAAAAGAAAAAAAGTTACTGTTCGCGTTTTTAGGGTTTTTCAAACAAACTTGATTTTTGTGTGTTTCTAGTGTTTCTAGTGTTAGATAATTGTTCCCTAACACTATTAGAGTCTAGAAATTGAAAATTCCAACTAAAAATAAGTGTCAAAATCAAAAATCCCCCAATAAAAAAACTAAACCTGTTTTTGACCTTAGGTCAAATTTTGAGTTTTAGATTTTGTGTTTTTCTTTGTTTTTTGTGTTAGATTTGTGTTCTCTAACACTATAGGAGTATAGGGTTAGAATTTGAGCTAAATTGGAGGTTATTTGAGACATCCACCATTTTTAAGCTTTAGTTTGAAGAAACCAGAAGGTGGGATCTCAATGTGGGAGGTTGTTTTGAACTCACGTGTGTTTTGTTTTGTAGAATTTGTATTGTATTGTTGTGTGTGGCTTTGTGGAATGATTGGGTGTCTTGTTGGACCATAAATTGAAGGGTTATTTTTGGTATAACCAAAATGGAACCCGAGGCTTCAAATTCTCAAACAATGGATAATAATGTCATCAATCTCATTTTGGCTCTCCTTGAAACTATGTCCCGAGATATGGCTAGGTTGAATGTGGGTCTTGAGAAATTAGATACGGATGTGGCATCAATAAGTGGGAGATTAGAATGTGTGTAAATCCAAAGGATTCGACCTTCCACACCTCAAAATAATTCCCCAACTAATACTCCCGGGACCATGCACCAAATACTATATCCACCAATTGCCACAAATCCAACCAATCTTTACTCCTGAAGCCAAGAACAAGATAGACCAAACCATCCTCCACTCTACCAAATCCAACAAGAAGGGATTGGAACCCAAATTCCACCACCAAACCCGAACATTCTCATCCAAACTCCGCTTGACCAAAGACCTCACTATCCAAATCCAATCCCGCCACTACAAGCTTCACTTAACCCAAATAGACCCATCCATGTTGAGGGCTATGGTAGGGTAGAACAACGTAATGGTTATGGGCCGTATGATGATATTTACTTGAGTTAAGAAAGAATGAAGGGTAGACATGGGGATTTAGATCGAGAGGTGAGATATGGCCATCCAAATCGAAATGTAGGTCTCAATTCCATCAAAGTGAGCTTTCCCATTTTCAAAGGTGAGAGTGATCCTGAAGCCTACCTTGCATGGGAGTCGTCTTATGACAAGATCTTCCAACTTAATGATCTCACCGAAGAAAAAAAAAGTTGCTATGCTATAGCTCACGTCGAAGGGTATGCTAATACATAGTGGGAGTATGTTAAAAAGTTTGAGAATGAGATGATTGGGGGACAACCTCCTCCTTGGTTTTGGTTAAAGAACCTTATGCGGCAATAGTACTTGCCTGAGACTTATAGGCATGAGCTTCTTGCCAAATTGTATAATTTGAGGCAAGGGAGCAAGAGTGTCATGGCTTACTACGATGAATTTCAACAATTGATGTTGAAACTTGACCACCGAGGTGAGCAAGTAAGTCATGACATTGTGCGCTTCAATGTTAGGTTAAACAAGGACATCTCCACTTGCATGACACTTCACAAATTCGACACCGCATATGGCATCTTCCACGCGGCTTTAGAGGTTGAGAGGGAGCTCAAAGAGAACTCATTCATGGCTAACCAACTCGAGGCCACTAAGGGTTTCAAAAAACATCCTCCAAGGTATAAAGGTAAATTGAATTCTACTTCCAATACCAAGGGGTTTTAATGTTTCAAGTGTCAAGGGTGGGGGCACAAGGCTAGTGAGTGCCCAAACCGGCAGAATATGATCCTAAGAGGGGGTAGATTGAACTAGTGGACTGTTTTAGTGTTTGTTTTCTTGTGTTATTGGGCTGTATTGTAGGACAAGAGTATAACAATTATCACCAAGAGTATCGAGCATGGGTCCACTAACAGCATGGGGAAGCACAACTGTTGGGCAGCTAGCCAATGTGGATGTCTCAGCAGAGGATTGAGCAACAAAATCGCAGACGACATGTGGTGTTGTTAATGTAGTTGCCTGATACTGAGGTGCTGGAGAAAGAGTGGCAGAAGTATTGAGATTCTTTTGGATTTGAATAAATTCTGAGGCATGTTGTGGTGCATCAACAACATTAGGACATGGAGCTTGCAATTGTAATGAAAAACTCAGGGTATTTGTGGGGTCAATAGTAAGGAATGGAGGAGGAGGCAACCCACTGACCCTAGCTCGATACTTTTTCATCATTTGTTGCCTTAGTCTCAAATTCTCTTCATATAAACTCTCAATTTCTTGACTCTTGGTTTGATCCATGATGTCACTCTCTATATCCTTGTTGGACACAACTAACCCTTCCTTGGATTTGGTGTGATATGAAGGACCAGCCATGATGCCACAAACCAACCACCTTAAACTTACTGAACAAGAGGTAACAAATGCATTAGAGTTCAACATTTTTTTCAAAGCCTGTCTTATTTCTTCTTTTTTTTTTTGAAAAAAAAAAAGATCACCGAACCCAAGAAGGACGCCTACGTATCTCACTCCCGAGAGAGGAGAATCTGGTGTGCGTAGTTCGTGAAGTCTTGCCAAAATGGCCAATTAAACTCTTTTTCATTTCTTTTTATTTTACTTGAAACTTTAAAAAGAAAAGAAAATAACAAATTGTCAAAAGAATTGACGAAAATCTTTTTGCATTTATCACGTTTAAAATTTCTATACAAAATGAAACATATGATTACCAAAGAAAAATCTTTTGGGGTTTTCGATTTTTAATTTCATACAAAAATGAAACTTAAAGCTATTAAAGGAAAGTCTTTTTGTAGCTTTCTTTTAAAGATGTAAATGAAATTCCTACTCTAAAAGAAGAGTAAAGAAAATCTTTTTGAATTTTTTAGATTCCTATACAAAATGAAACCTATGATTACTTAGGAAAATCTTTTTGGAATTTGAATTTCATATGAAAATGAAACTTGAAGCTATTAACAAAAAAACTTTTTGTGATTTTCTTTTAAAGATGTATAGGAAACACCTACTCTAAATGAAGAGTGAAGAATGTTTTTTGAATTTTTTAAATAAGATCCCCGAACCAACAATAGGCTGCCTACATATCTCACTTTTGAAAGAGGAGAATCAGAGGTGAATAGTTCGCCCAGATTGGACAATTAAGGATTAAATAGCAAACTAAATCTTGACTTAGGAGCCATTACCAAAGACAGACGATGAAAAATGACAATAAAATCTTTTTTGAAATTTTAATTTGACACTTCACATAAAAATGACACCAACAACTATGAAAGAAAAAAACGTTTTGGATTTTTGTTATATGAAAAGTACAAAACTTCTATCACTTTTTGAATATTCCTTTCATAAAAAGCTCCTAAAAAAAATCTATTTTGGAGTTTTCGAATTGTGAATGCTTACTAAAGAAGACAAAGAAAAATCTTTATGATGTTTTTCGATTTTTGACAAATGAGTGCAAAGGTAAAAATCTTTTTGAATTGTTAAATTTTTGGAAAACAAAAGCCATAAAGAACTCTAAAAACTATGACACTCTTCTTTTGACTCACTTTTTATTTTTCTCTCTTTTTTCAACACTGTCTTGTCTACACACTTTACTTCGAACACATGCTTTCCCTAAATCAGTCCATCAAATGACCACGTTACCCTCAGAGATGCAATATTTAGGACATAGAGATGCTTTAGAGGTGAGTCTCCAACAAAGGACCAAGTGGGTCCCGCTAGGTCTCAATATGATGCACATAAGCATGACCTAAAGGCTGACCTACGTTGGGGTTCACTAACAAGGCTGTTCGGGGGAGCATATGGTCGATAGTGGTTGCGACAACTTTCCACCCACTTCATACGTCCAACGGCTCCCCCTCCTAAAATAAGGGCAACTCAACTAGAGTTCATGAACACGATGTGCATTCTGAGACTTGTTGCAGAAAGAATTGACTCGGGTTATACAAATAATGCCAGATATAAAGCGGTAACACATAAGAGGAAAAATTGTAAACAAAGAGCACGTAGGCACTCAACAATGATAAAATAAACACAAACAATAACACAAACCATGTCTACACACCTATAATACCAAACTAAGCCAATAAAACTCCAAAAAAATAAGCTGGAATTCTAAAAAGTCCCCAGCAGAGTCGCAAGAACTATCACACCCCTTTTTTAACTCGAAAAGATTATATTTTAAAGTTTGAAAGGTTTTTATTATTAAAGTGACAAAAGATGAATTTATTTCGAAAAGGACCTTTTATATTCAAAACTCAGATTCGCCACTTAGCATAAATCGGGTGTGTCAAGTCACCCTTGGATATCCTTTTTCAAAACATTTTTGACTCTTTTAAACTAGTTTGCGAACAGAGATTTCGGTTAAGGAATTCTGTTGACCGAGGGGAAGGTGTTTGGCACCCCTCGATTCCGTGGTTCAACCACGAATTCTTGATGGAGCATATCGGCAAATTTGACATTACGAATGTATAAACCACATAAAAACACATAAAACAATCAAACAAACAAACAAAACAATACAAATCCAAAATATAGTGTCCAGTCTAATTATACAGTCCCTGAATAGAAAAATGCAGAAATATAAACCTACGCTAACCTACACTATTCCTAAACTACTCTCCAATGCTTTACCCGATGCCTCGGACCTCCATCACGGACGTCCTCCAAATGCAAAATGCTTCGGAAAATTTCTCGAAAAATAAATACAAGTGATCACGGGGCATTTTCCGACTAAAAGAATACATTTTCAAATGCAAGAACTAAAACTAAACCATTCAACTCAAATTCCACATTCAAACATTCAATAAGAAAAACACTTATTCCTAAATTTTTGCCTACCCGAACCTACTTTTGCCTATCCATTTCAACATATTATGATACTATCTAGGAGTTGACAATTATACACAAAGTAATAATAACAATGAATCAAAACAACTAATTTAATCATCTTTTATCAAATTTCGATCCCCCCAATCCATTAACCAATGATTAGCACATGTTTTGATTATCAATTCAAATTTTCAACGTTCAAAATCCAACATCCACCAATACACAATCAAGATTCAAATGTACCAAACACACAAATCATTCACGATGACATAAAATTAAAGGAAAAGAGGATAGAATTGGACCTTTCAAATGCTTTCGATTAATTTAATAAGATGATAAAAGCTGCCCGGCACCTCGAAGAATACCAACGAAGTCTCGACTCTTCAAATCAGTAGAAAAAACAACCCAGAAATGCAAAGAAACCAAAGATAGATTAACCCAAAACCCTAACAACGCGAAAGAAAACCAAAGCCTAGTGTAGACCGAGCTTCGGTGAGCTCCGGTAGCAGCAGAAACGGCGGGTCAAGACAAATTCCGATGTATTTTGACATTTTCAGGCTGAATTTGCTTGAAAAATCACGGGAAATGAAAAATTGGAGTATTTCGGAGCTGGGTACGTTGAATAGACGAACTAGTCACTAATTCCGACGAAAATTTTGTCAGAAATTCTAGAAAAATGACCTAATTTCTCCCTCCCCAATCTCTCACTCTCGATCTTCTCTTCTCCCCCTCTCTCTGATCTCTCTCTCTCCCATTCTCTATCTCCCTCGTCTCTCAATTTCTCTCTCTTACTACTTCTCTGATGGTGAGCGTGGTATACGTGCGTGAATCAGCGGAGAAGAAGATTATATGGGTTCTACTATGTTTGTCTAATTTTCTATATAAAAATGGAGGAGATGATCTCCCTTTTTCTCCCTTCTATGTGTGCTGTGTGTTCTTGTTTTGGAAATGGAAAAAGGGATGCTGAGTATGTGTGCCTGAGCTCCTTTTTTCGTCTGTGTGTGTATAAAAATGGTGAGGTATGAATGATGTAGTGTATTCAAAAGGAGGATGAAGAATGTTTTCCTTTTTGTGGGACCCTTTTACCTTTTTGTTTTGTATTCTATTATGGACCAAGAAAGAAAAAATGTTAGGGGAATTGGGTGGGGTGACGTGGGTAGTGAGGTGGGGTAGGGGTAGTTAGGTTGTTAATTTGTTATGGATTGGAATTTTGTTATTTTTTGTACTTTTATGGGGGGTATAACTAAATGGATGAGGGTATAGGATAACGTGAGGTAAAAAAATGGATAAATTGGGCTTCGAGAGGGACAAAATTAGGTGTCTACAATAAGAATATCATAACACACTTCAAAAAATCTTCTATACAATGAAATCAAGTAACAGATATTCAAGAACTCAAAAAATAGTACAAAATCAATAAGTGCACCTTACTCGATCTGAACCAAAAGTGAATGAATGTGTTGCAATGCAATGCAGATGTTGTGTACACACCTACTGAGCAATGGCTCCAAGGTCAGGATCCATTCGGAATACACAAGGTCTATGTACTATGCAGGCGTGCACTCTAACCTCAATAAATATATTGTGCATGTGTGCACTCTGATCACAATAAATATATTGTACAGATGTGCACACCGATCGCAATAAATATATAAATAAATAATACTGTGCAGGAGTGCACTCCGACCCTACACGGAATAAAATGCATGATGTGTAGGCGTGCAACTCCGATCCCAAAACAACAATAAGGTTAAGCAAAACAAATCATGTCTTAAGCCAGATGAGATATTAATTTAAAAATTAACTCAACTTATCAAGTGGAAGTATTCTCATTAGCTAGCATTTTCAACAATACATTCACCATTGTAAATGAATCCATCGTGCTAGCAAATAGGAAAAACAATTTCAAACGTACAACTAACTTATTTTAACCCTGCAAATAACATTGGTACCCACATAGATGCTTGTCACTTCACCTATACGGGACTTTCATTCCCCATAACTCTGCTTTACACATAACTAACACACAAGCACTTCAAAAAAAAAGTCTAAGAAAGTCTCAACTTACCTCAAAAGAAGTTCAAACAACAATTAATAAATTTGTTTTTCCGCAAAGTCATGAATGATCAAAATCTATTCAAATATATAATCCTCATAAGAGTACAAATCTAATTACACTCATATTGCTATAAAAATTTTCACTTCGAAAAAAGAATCCGGTCAAAGAGTCAGCCCAAAACTTCAAAAAATAAAATCTTAATTGATCAATAATTATATTAACAATTCAATAATAGAAGTTAAAGGTGAAAACAGTATTGTGCAGACTTATCAAATACAAACCTCCACCTATTTATTCTTAATGTCCACTATAAAATACTCATATCCTAAAATAATAGTCAACATAATGTATGATGTATGATTTTAATTAAGTTTCACTTAAAAATTAAAGTGAATCACTGAAATAGTAGCTGCCAAAGTGAAGCCACTCATCATCGCTGCCGATAATTGGCCATCATCGCTTAACCCTCCTTACCTTTCCAATAACCAAACTTTATTAATTTTTTTAAATTAAAAACAAAATTAAAGATTTGAAAAGTTATTACCTTGGTGTAGTTTCAGTTGGAGTTAGTGGCAACCGCTTTTGTTAATAAAACTGTAAACCTCCACTAATCTTAAATTAATTTTTATACATGGATCAAGTGGGATAGGATATTAAAAACAATATGAACTTGGTGAATTAATCATCAATTAAAATACAGTAATATCTAAAATAATCAACACTTTGACTAAAATACACGTTTCGAACCTATTGAAATCATTATGATATTAATTTGAGCTTTTTTCAATTGAAGGTTGACTATGATTGGACTAACGTTATTAAATTTCAAAAATTTAATTAATGACTTAAATCACCTTTGAACACCCCAAGAATCGACACTACCTATTTTCGTAAGTCATAAATCACGTTTAAATACTACGAGGAGGGTTAAAATAAGAAAAATTCACAAAACAACTTGAAGGATTGTTGCAAAATTTTATGGTGTTGTTGAATAGGTCAAGTGTCACAAACTTGAGGTAAAGTTATACGGTAGGTGTTCATGATTTTTCTTTTTTTTTTTTTACGAAGTTATGATTGCTTGTTCACATATCTAATTTTAGATTGGCCAATGACCCTATCAGTACACCATTGTTTCGTGTGTACTGATAATATACGTGCTCTTCTTTTATTGAGTGAAAAATATTTTTGGACCATTGCATCAAGACCTCAGTTGTGTAGAGCGAATCTAGTTAGAGTTCAAGGGTGAGCTACATATTCTGGGGCTGCCAGGAGTGCTTCATTTTGCTCTTGTCCAGTTGTTTCGAACTTGGATGGTTTCCTACTCTTTGGTTGAACCCATTTTCCTGATAATTGTTGTGTTTTGGTATAATGACTTTCAGATTTTATGGATTGTTTAAGCATTCATTTATATTCCGCATTCGATATCCCTATAAGAATGTTCAAGATCTTGGTTTAATAATGAAAAATAAGTAGTTGCGTTATTTGGCTAAGTATTGGATTTGGTGTTTTGGGTTAGATGGTTCTGCTACTGGATCAGAGGATTAATGTGGGTGTCACTCACGACGGGTTGGGTCGTGACATTTTCATGAAGGGATTTTAAATTTTTTTATATACTACAGTAGGCATAGTGCACAACATTTAAATATTTATTTTAGCTAACAAATAAACACTTCATTTGAATGTTCATATCCAAATATATTAACGTGGTTTTAACTAACGGCTAAACACTCAAAGTTATCTTTACTATATATCATAGACATCTGAAACAAGTAATGGCATAACTAATCTTAGCATTCTTGATATAACTTATTCAATACTATCTTATACACCACAGAGATATATCATATCGGAGGCAAATCCACCTCCAATCGTAGTGTGATCATGGGTAAATAACCAAAAAGTGTAGCCTAATTCGGATGGGGAATTCAAGCCTGGGCTATAAAAGGAGGTCATATTGTGAATATTGAAGAAATTTCTCTCAACCAAGTTACAAATGTAATGGGGTTTGGCCATGAAAAGCAAACGTTGTTCATTTCCTTGAAATTTTTAAATTTGAATTTGTGTTTGACCATACTTTTTATAAAAAAAATATTTAAAATTGAGTGTACAGTTTTTAAATATAATTTATATCGCTAATTTCTAAAAACTAGCAAAATCACTCAGTTTGATTAACTTACCTGAAACATATAAACAAATTTGTTCTAAAAGAGTAATATATCAAAATATATAGTTACATGATTTCATGAATTAGATCATATATACATGCTAGTACATACTATTACAAATCTTTTTCCACTTTGTTTTGAATCTTTAATGTTAGAGTTGATGATGTGATTTTGTTTTGTTATAATTTTACAAATAATATTTAACTGATTAAATATACTTTTCTTAAAAAATATGACAGATGATTTACATATGCAATATAATTTAAATTTGGTCATTTTAAAAATATTTTTCAAATATTCAATACAACTTAAAATTGTATTTAACCAAATACTGTTTTTTAAATCAAACTAGTTTAATCGTACGTGCCTCGCATGTGTAACTTTTGATTATTTAAAATTAAATAAATTTAAGTGCAAAAAGTTCAAATCACTTGTCAAAGATCTTTCACACTTTTAAATATAACATATATTTTATAATAAGCACATATATATTTTACCGAAAAAATTTTAAGTGGTTAATGGATCGTCATTTTTTGCATTTGGTTTTTGTATTAAATTGGGTCGAGGCTATTTATTCTTCAACTGTGTCCAAAGAAGGAATAAACAAGGAAAGGTGAAGAGAAAGTGAGAATGACTTTGGTAAGCAGGAGTTAAAACTTTGAAGTTTGAAGTGTTTTTTACCATTTTACTACTTACCTCAAGTCTCAACACAATTATGAAGAAAAAAAAAAGTAAAATTTAAAAAGAGATTAAGAAGACCTAGGCTTATAAAATTAGTATAAAGAACGCGAAGATAAGGGACCTTTTTTTTTAATTTATAGGCTTATAAAATTGGTCTTGCAAAATAATTACAAACATCATAGGTGCTTCCAACAACATCGACATTACAAATGCCAATATTTATGCCTAAGTGAGGTACTTGTATAAATGAACTCTAATTTTAAATGCCATTAAACAAATCTAGTGTTAAAAGTTTTAAAGAAAATCAAATGTGTTTAAAATTAAAAAGTATTAAATTAATCAATCCGATCAAAAAGGAATTGATTTTTTGGAAAAGGTACTTTTAATGGGCTCACAATTTCTCTAAAATTTAAATAATCAATCAAATGTGTTTAATGTGATTTAAATTAGTTGAATTTAAAAGTACTTATATAAGTTAAAAACATTGAAAAGTACTCTAATTATGGTATACAATGTAAATAAGATAAATATTTATATAAAAAATTTAATCAACTTTAATAAAAAGAAAAATACATACATGCGGAAGAGAGAAAATTTGAAACTTTTACCATATTAATTTGGATTTATTAATTTGTAAATTATATTCTTCTTACCATATATTTTCGGAATTAATTATTATCATATGTTTTAGTATTTCTTATTTTTTAAATTGTATTATTATCTTACCATATTTTTTAGGACTCTTTAATTATTGAGTTCTCCTAATACATCTTACCATATATTTTTAGGACTCCTTAAATTATTATTAATTTTATAAAAATAATGATATAATAATTAAAGACAAAAAGTGAAAAGACGATTTTGTCTAAAGTGGGGTCTTTTAATGAAGGGTAAAATGTTCAATCAATATTTTAAACGCCCTTCACACTTTTAATATACTAGTTTAGGTGTACGTGCCTTGCGCGTGTACCTCACTTTAATGAGTTCAAATATTAATAAAAATATAGTACAAATAATAATTTAAAAATCTTTTTACCTGCAGAGTTCATGCCACTTAAACATTATAATCACTTTGATTGAGTGTTATTCAAACTTTGTTAATATCTCATTTGTTGGATTAATTATTGTTCTCCATACCAAAAAGAAAAGTCATCGCAAATAATATCTGCTTGTGTCATATGTTTGACGAAATTAAGTTACTATTTAGTATCTAAAGTGATGAAGTGATTTATATTATTGCTTAAATATAAATTTACAACAATACTATTAGTACAAAAATATTATTAACACAATCAAGAATGAAAAGTAAACTAATAAAAGAAACATGGTAAACTCTACCATTACTTTAATTTAGATTTTAAGAAATTAAAATCTTGTAATTTGTGGTAAAAAAATCGTACTTGAGTCACATTCCTAAAAGGAAGAAAATAAAAATTTAGTAGTATTTTATTTAGATTTATAATCTATTTAAAATTAAGATGCCTTTAAACAATTAATTAATAATTTTATATTAGTTGTGTCTCTTTATTTATATTTAGATTATTCTCCAATAACTATCGCATGTAGGAAAAAGGAACATGTATAGGTAGATAATTTTATCATCAATTAATTCTTTATAGTATCTATGATTATAGAGATAAATGTATTGTGATTTAAGTTTTGTTTTCTAAAGTCTTAATATGTTTTTGAAGTTAACAATAATAAATTATCATGTATTATTGATAGACAATTATTAATTGTGAAGATTTAATGTAAATAAAAACACACTGAATGTCAGAAATTTCAACTACTTGGTGTTTGTTTCCATGCTCTTCATGATCATGGCCTCATGGATACACTACATTCGAAATAAAATCGAACGTTATTAACATGTTTAAGAGTTATACACACCACTTTTTTCATTGAAATTCAATTCTAAGCTAGCACACAAATTAAACATAAAGAAAAAAATCACACAAGATTGACGATTATAAAAGAAAGTCCAAAGTACAGAAAAGATACAAATAATTAAAAAAATCATCGAACAAAATCCATCTAAGCAAAAAAAAAAACGTGATCCTATAAAGTATAAATTCAAGCTCAAGACTGAACACATAAACAAAAAGAATTCACAGATAAAATTTTGACATTCGACTACATAATTTATATTAGTGTTTATATATGTACTATTATGCCTATAATTGTACAACAAGTTTTTTAATGTAGTAGACAACTTTTTTTTAAAAAAAAAATATCGTAGTTTTTCAATAAAACAAAAAGTAATATTAGCTTACCAAGTTTATGGTAACATCATAACAGCTATATTTATGGTAATATTTATTTTTTCAAGATTTTTTTTTTTTTTTAATATTTTAGGACTCTTAATTTCCTTCCATATATTTTAGGACTCTTAATTTTCCCATATATTTTAGGAATCATATTTATATATTTTAGAATTCTTAATTTCTTTCCATATATTTATTTTATTATTAGTTCCATATATTTTAGGAAACCTTAATCTTTAATTTAATAAAATAATACTTGAAGAAAAAATTTAAAAAGATGAATTTATCTATTGTAGAGTCTTTTAAGGAAAAAATCTTTTCTAGAAATTATTATTTTATATTATTTTTTTTGGTTTCACATAGGGGTGATTTTTTTTGTAATTATAATTTTTTAATTATGATATTATATATTTTTTGGTGGAATAGATATGCATTAATTAATATATTATTTTTTTGGTTTCACGTAGTGGTGCATTTTTTTTTAGTTACAATTTATTTTATTATTATGTTATTTTGGGGGATTTTGTTAATTACAACTTTTAATTATTATATTATCTCTGAGGATTTTTAATTAAAATTTTTCATTATTATATAGTTTTTTTGGGTTTCACATCTGGGGTGGTTTTTTTTTTTTTTTTAATTATTATTTTTTTAGTTTTAGGTTGGTACCAAGTTATTAGGTAATTTACGGTACATCGTAATAGCTATATTTATGGTAATTTTTATTTTTTCAAGAAACATAATTTTTCTATTTTAGGACTCTTAATTTCCTTCCATATATTTTAGGACTCTTAATTTTCCTATATGTCTCAGGTTTCATATTTATATATTTTAGGACTCTTAATTTCATTTTATATATTTATTTAATAAAATAAAATTAAAGGAAAAATACTAAATGATTTTATCTATTGTAAAGTCTTTTAAGGGAGAATATTCTTTTTAAAAAAAGTTATTATTCGCGTACGGCTGTTTTTTTAATTACATAATATATATATATATATATATATATATATATATTACTATTTTTCTTTTTATTATTACTATTTTTATGGCTTCATGTTGGAGAAAGATAGAAGTGTAAAATATTATGCATTCTTACCTAAATTAAATAAAGACTTAAATTACTTTCAAGTTTATATATATATATATATATATATATATATATATATAAAGTTCAAAACCTAAAAAGAACTAAAAGTGTTCAAAATATTACCTAAAATATGTTTTCTAATGTTTGATCACACGTAGATAATCATTAACTATGAGAGTATTTGCCCTTTGCTAATTATCCTATTTAAGAAATTCTTTTTTAATTTTGCACTTAAACATTAATTATTTTTTTTAAAATTTTTATATATATAACTAAAAAAATAGTGAAAAGAGAATTTTGTCTGAAGCATGAACTTTTAATGAGGGGCAAAATATTTCAATCACTTATTTAAGGGTCTTCACATGTTTAATATATTATAGATTATAGATATAAATTATAGATTATAGATATAGGTATAGATAAATCTAAAATTCATAAATTAACTATAAATTTTGGATCCGCAATATATTTTGATTAAATTTTATAATGGAAGAATTAGTTTTGAAATTGATTTCTGGGAAACAAATGTTCAATATGTATCGTATGTTATATTATGCTACGAGTAAATGTATAAAAGGTCACAAAATTAATTATTTTTTAATCGTAGGAAAATTTAGGGTGTTTTTGATTGAAAGAAACTAAGTAGAAATTAAATAGGATTAAAAAATGGATGTTTTAACCAAATAGGAAAAAAGATGGGTGTTTTAATCAAATTGGGAAAAAAAGTTAATTTTGGAAAGAATTTAATTGTAGGAAAAATTTAGTATCTTTATTTTGATAAAATTTAATTGTAGGGAAAGGGTAAAAGACGATTTTATCTAAAACGGACCTTTTTAATGAAGGGCAAAAAGTTCAATTTACTTTTCTAAAGGCCTTCACATTTTTAATATATTATAGATATAGATTATCATTTATAACCAATGCACTATGTATGAAAATTGAAATGATTTTTCATCGTCACTTACTTGGAAACCTTCATTTTTCGTGCCTTTATGCTTATCCATCATCCTCTTTCTAATACTTTTTAATTTCATCAAGTCTATCTCAAATTCACAATGTATTGACTTATAAACATTTAAGATCAACAAATACATAAAATAGCTAACTTTGAAATAGCTAACTATGGACTAAGTTTTCTTTTAGGTAGTGGGATAAGAAGCATTTATGGCAAGTCCACAAGGCGTATCACCATATCCCACTGTTGTAACATGGTTTAACCAAGTGCAACATGATCCACTGAATACCCCACTTGAATATAACTTAAAAACATAGTTATTCTCATCATTTTCACTGATATGGGTTAATTTGTCACAGCTTGCAAAAAGAGCCTTCTTGCTGTTGGCCGGCACATATTCGTATCCTATTATTCGTGATAAGTATCAAATAATGATTGTGTTGAATACATTTAAATATATTAAAATAATTAAGTCAATGAATAAGTTGGGTCATCAACCACCAAACTTATCACAATAGAGAATTTGTTGTTCCATGCAACAACATTAGAGCTATATTGCACAAAAAAACTATGCATTGAAGGAAAACATGATTCATAAACCAAAAAGAATTTAACCTTCTACCATAATACACGACCTCTATACTGATGTGATTAACATAATAAAAATTTAGCACCTAATCAATAAAACATGTTTATGAAGTTTCTTTGCACTTACATCTAGTTAATCAAGATGCATGATAACAGAATCTTTATAAAGTCAAGAACAGTAGTATACATCCAACAAAATAATAACTAATCTATAGGTAAATTTATAAAACTTACAAGTTCAAGAGAAAATATTGCATGCTGAAGAGCTATGGAAAAAAAATCAAGTCGTAGGCAAGTTAAATAGTTAGATGTAATTATAAAATTTGTTTAAAGTTCTAAATATAAAAGGAAAATAATTAAATGATTAACTTTAAATCGAGTTTTAGTTGATTTAAAGTCCTAAATATAAGGAAAATAATTATATGACAATTTTAAAATATAATATTAAAAAATAGTAGTTGAACTGTTTAGTAGAAATTGTTTGCCTTTTTTTCAAAAACGTTTTTTGCCTTATTTTTGGTACTAAGTGAAAAGGGTTTTGTATTTTTTTCTTTTCTTTTGGGGACTACCCAACGAACTCCAACAAAAAAACCCCAAAAAAGTTTACCATATATTTAGAAATTTAACCATAATAAGAAAATCTTCTCTTAAATGTATGAAATATTTAAACCAAATTTTATTTGGAAACCGAAAAAAAATATCCTATTTTTGTTAGAAAAGGTTTTTATCTTTTTTGTAAAATTATAGTGTATATTTAATATTACTAAAATATTAAAAAAAATAGTAAAAAAACGCTTTTGTTTAAAAATGAGACTTTCAATGAAAGGCAAAAAGTTCAAATAACTTTTCTAAGGGTATTCACACTTTTAATATATTATAGATTATAGATATAAATATAGATTATAGATTATAGATATAAAAACTTCCAAAAAAAGTAGTAATGCCCGTAGTCAAATAGATCCTTAAATTCTTTTTATTAGGAGATAACACGGAGGTTGCAAATCAAAAGATGGAAAATTGAAAAATAGTACTTCATAAACAACATAAGTCTTGATTACATTTGATTCATCAAGTTTATTTTCTAATTTATTATTGCTAAAGAATTAGCATAATAGTATATGCCGTTCTAACTAGGTGCAATGTTTTGTTGAACACTCATCCCCGCAGCTGCTCATTAGCTTCTTATCTAGTAAGAAAAAAATGTTAAATCAAGTCGTAAGTTTGACGTATTGTGACAAAAATAGATAGAAATAACAAATTAACTTATTTTCATATGAAAGATATGAAAGGAAGTATATATACCTTGTTTAAATTTGGAACAACGTTTCACAGAACAAGCAAGTTTACAATTGATAAATGCTCTAGAAGAAGGAGGAGTTGGATGGCAAACCTTATCAATACAACGTGACACACAATCAGGATAATAGAGACATGTGGCAGCACATTTTTGTGCACATTCTAAACTAGTTTCGGCTTTACTATTTGCTACAAGAATCATGATAAGGAAAAATGGCAATGTTAAATTTTTTGTGAAATTCATAATTCTTAAAATATTTTTGAATATATGTATTTTTTTTAAGACTTTTGTATGTGGGTGATTATTAAGTTTTAAAGTAACCCTATTTATAACCAAAGATTTTGATTGAATGTAATACAAGTTGGAAGGCAATCTGATAGTGAGATTATACTATATGAAAATGCAAGTAAATAAATATAGTTCAGTTTGGCTATAAACCATTTTTTTTTTTTTGTAATACTTTGATCATAAATATTAGACTAGTAACTAGTATTGGTAATAGACCATAAATAATTAAATATAGTTCACTTTGGCTATAAATTTTTGGTAATGATAAATGACCATAAAATCTTAACCGTTAATCATTTTTTCTTTAGTATAAAACTATTGAAAAGTTTGATTAACTCTTTCATTGAATTCGATTTTTTTCATTTAAATTTTTTTCTTCAAATATGTCACTTGATTGCAAATTGATTATTCACTTTTCAATTATATTTTCTAATTAGCCTTGTCAAGAATCTTTGATTTAGTTAATAAGAATTAAATCATCAATATTACTTGTTATGAAATATTATCCCATATATAGTAATATTGAACTGAAAATATTTATTGTCCATATAAGATATACAAAAAAATTATATAAATTATATTTTATATGATAATATTTGAACTGCAAAAATTATAATGTCCATATAAGAATTAATATTTTATATATATATATATATATATATATATATATATATATATATATATATATATATATATATATATATATATATATATATATATATATATTGTGCTCTAATTTCTTTGAAACATACAACTTTATTTTTTCTTATTTGATGATTACATTTATTTTAAATATTTAATTCTTTAGTAACATAAAACTATAATTATTTTATTTAATAATATTTTAACATCAAATATTCTATTTTTTTGCTAATAGTGCCAAGTACATTGACTATAATTTTCTTTTTGCTAATACTTTTGCGGGAGTTAGAAATTTCAAGCTAGGTAGTCTAGGATGACATTTGAACATGGTATAATTTAGGGTAAAATGAGAATGAATTAGCTAAAGGGAATATAATTAGAGGTGATTTTATGATTGTCAAGATGATAAGAAATTCATAGGATTTTTTGAAAGATAATTCGGGTGAGTAGAACCCCCAGCGTCAAAGTTGACATAAAGGGATTGGTTTGAGATGTCGAAAGTTTAGAAAAAGGAAAAATTGGGAGCAATTTCAATTTGCTGAAAAATGGTAGTCCGCTACCACTACACGAACTCGGAACCAAAATGAGCCATGAAATAAAAAAAGTGATCAAAATAGGTCACCTATTTAAAAAGTTATCAAAATAGGCTAAACGTAATAATTTATTACCTTTTTTTACTTTTTTCATAACGGTCAACTAACAGAGTTGACTTTTTAAAAAACGTAAGAAATTATTATGTTTTACATATTTATTTGTAAAACGTAATAATTTCTTACGTTTTGTCAGAATAATATATAAAACGTAAGAAATTATTACGTTTTACACGAAAATCGATATAAAAAAGACAGTGATTTATCACATCACTGAAAAAGTAACTTTTAAAAAATTTGTTTGTAAAACGTAAGTTTTACTTACGTTTTCCCCCTTTTGCACGTGGTCCCCCACCTCACGTTCTCCGCTTTCCTTCTTTTAGTGGTCCCCCCAACCCATTTTCTTTTCATAAGATCTAAAGTTTAAATGACATCAAATTATCCTCAATTTTCAACTTGTTTTGGTTACTCCTTCAAAATACTATCCTTAAAAATCTCAAAATAGAAATCAATAATGTTAATAAAAATTAACTCTTTAAAAGAACTACATAAATTAATACGCAAACTCGAATATGCACAAAAGAGGACCAAACTGAAACTATTAAGTTCCAAATATAAAAGATGACAAATTGGACTTAATACTTATTTCTGTATGAGATTATGGTATATATCCTTTATGGCCTAATGCAATATTTTGAATTGTCCAAATAATTTGAAATAGTCTCAATAATTCAAATTTCATGAATTATAGAAATATGTATCAATGTTATAGCATAAAATAATGAACCAACTTTAAAGAGTTACATAAATTTGTTACCAAAATAAAATCATCAAATTTAATAAGTTCATTTCAAATAAGGAAAGTGCAAAACGTAGGGTGGGGGACCACGTGCAGAAAGGAAAAAACGTAAGTAAAACTTGCGTTTTACAAAAAAATTTTTAGAAAGTTACTTTTTCAGTGATGTGACAAATCAGTCTTTTTTATTTCGATTTTTGTGTAAAACGTAATAATTTCTTACGTTTTATATATTTTTCTGACAAAACGTAAGAAATTATTACGTTTTACAAATAAATTTGTAAAACGTAATAATTTCTTATATTTTTTAAATATGTGGCCTATTTTGGTCACTTTTTTAATTTTGTGGCTCATTTTGGTTCCGAGTTCCCACTACACAACTATAGTGGAAATTTTTCTACTATAGCGGGAGTCAACTTTGCTCTATCCCGTCATATCAAATATATTGATCAAGGCAGAAAATATCTCAAAAATATTATTTTTATTCCACTTTTGTTTTGGGAATAGTTGTGGCAATTTAGGACGAATTCCACCTATGCTTCATCAAAACTCTTCGTAAAGGTAAATTAATCCCTTCCATCAACTAGTTTTTAGATTATTCACTAATAGAATCACTAGTTTTCGAGTTTTGGGGAGGATTTAATTTGGTCTAATTGGTTTTTTTGGTGCAATTTGGTGAATTGGATAGAGAATCTTTGAATTTTAGTTAGAATTTATTAAATTACCCTTGCATGACTATAATTCACCATTGCAATCATAAAATTGATAGAATTAAGGTGAAATGATGACAGAAACCACAATAACAACCCCTATAACGGAAGGAATGATCGTGAATTTGGCCTTGGAATTTTGGGATTAGGTTATAGTTCTTTATATTGTTAGGTCATTTAATTTATTATGTGTTGTATAAATATTTATAGACCGCAAGTGTACACACGTAATTTTATTCCTCCCGAAGTTCAATTTTATCCATTTTGTTTTTACTTTCGTCTTACCACGTACCCTATCCCGTCTAATTATTCCTCCCACAAAAATACAAAAATAACAACCCTTAACAAAATCCCTAACAAATTTTATCTTGTTTTAATTCTATCCTAACCAACTCACACCTCACTATCCTACCCCACCCCTACCTCACTACCCCACCCCTACCCTACCTCACCCCTAGGCAGCCCACCCCCTCTCGCATGTTTTTATTTCTTTTGACCATTTATACAATATTAAAAAGGGGTCCCACAAAAAAAAGGGGGGAGCATATACGAAAAGGGATTTTCTCCATTCGATACACTCACAGCTCCCATGGAAAACTCATAGCAAATAAACACACAAAGACGCCTCCCTCACCGGAATACACACAGCTCACCGAAAACAATCGGCACCCACTCGCAAATCGAAGAAGACAACGGGTAGGGGTTGATCGGAGCTTAGTTGGAAGTGAGGGTTGGAGTGAAAACAGTTGTGGGGTATTAAAAACAATCACCAAAGTAACCCATCACCATCGCCGTTACTGTTCCAATGAAGAAGTTCACCACCATCGCGTTAATTTTGGTAAATCAGGTAGGTCAACATCTCATTTCATCATCGAACCAAACCCCCAAAGTTACTGTTCTGTTTTAGCATTATCGAATTGGTCTCGAGTTAAGGTCATCGTGGGTTCGAGGTTTGCGCGGTTCCGGTCGGTGCTCCTTCTATGTATTCGTGAAATTGCTAAAGCAATTTGGTGGACTGAGGCAATATTTGAGGTCTAATTTTTATCCCTTTCTTTATAATTTTGTCAATTTTACGTGAGTGATGGTGTGATTTATTGATATGTTTTGATTATGTGTTTGAACAATTTTGATTGTCGTGGTGATGGCTTTGACTATTTGATTTAGTATTGAATTGGCTTAATCATGTTTGTTTTGCGGAGAAATTTTGACTTTTTGAAGAGAGTCGCCACTTAATTTTTGAAAAGGAATTAAGAAACTTTTATAAAACATTTTAAACGATTCAAAACAGGAAAATCGTTTTAAGTTAGAGATGCTAGATAAGCGGTTCCTATTAACGTTTTAGGAAGGTGTTAGGCACCTAAAACGTCCGCTAACTTGCAGTTATCCGGACTGTTTGAAAATCATCTTTTGATTAACTTCGAAAAGATAAATTTGTCGAAATAGTGATTTGATTTTTTCAAAAAAAAAAAAGAGACTTGTGTAAAATAGATTTAGGCGACTTAGTATGGATTTTAACTAAGCCGAAACAAAACTAATAAACAAATAAACACATAAAAGGGGAATGGAGGAGAAAGTAAAGGATTTAGGTCATTAGGCCCAAATCAACGAGACCTGTCCTAGTCTAGTTGGGCTTCCAACCCATTTCACATGTCCTAAACTATTTTTTGAGTCTTTGGCTCTAGTCTTGCTCCACCTGTATTAAATACAACTTTAGCTTCGAGGCCGAAATAAATGAATAAATAAATGACTAAATGAATAAATAAAAAGAAGACAATAATAAAAATTGAGACTTTTCAAGTCTTTTAGTGACTTCATCAATTGGTTTTGATCCATTTTCCTTCTTTATCTATCTTCTAGCACCCGCACGCCATGTAATGGACCTTGGGTTTAAACTTCGAACTTGACTCGAAGGGGTGAGCCTCATTTACTCATTACGAAATGCAGGAGGAGAGGAGTCCATTTGGACTCGAGATATATTTTTTTGCATGCAAAGAAAAGATAAAGAAATTAATATATGTTCAAGTCATAAAAGTGACATATTTCAAAGTAAAAGAGACTATCAAGAACTAATATTTGAATGAAAAGAATAAGCACACTTGCACAAGAATGAGAGTCAACAAATAAAAAATGCAAAGCAAAAGTTTCACAATCATACTATGCATGAGTCAAAGATATCCAAATAATTTTATTTAGCCGCAAAAATTCGAACTTTCTTATCATTTTGAAAAGATAACATGCGAACAAAGAAGAATAAACATCTTAGATGAAAAATAAAGCTAGCATTTCATATCTTATATGAGGGTTTTGAAATCCATTAAAATAATTAGTAAGCAATTGACAAATTCTTGACTTAACTAATTACTATTTTTATTAAGGCGCAAAAAATAATAATAACTATTCTTCCAACATAAAATAAAAAACTTTACATTCTAAAAAAAAAAACATATCTACCAACAATAAGTTTAAACAAGACATGAGTATTGTTTTTCAAGTAAAGATCTGAACTTTATCCAAAATAATCAAAGAATAAAGTAAGAAAAGAGAAACAATCAATATTATCTATTCTTTTCAACATAAAGGATGTCACACCCCTTTTTTAACGTACTCCAAAAATGTATATTTTAAGTCCGAAAGGGTTTTGTTATTTAAGTGACAAGAAATGAAAATTTATTTCGGAAAAGGATTATTTATTCAGAGTCGCCACTTGGCATAATCCGGTGTGCCAAGTCACCTTTGGAAAATCCTTTTCAAAACCATTTGACTCTTAAACTGGTTTGCGAACAGAGATTCCGGCTAAGGAATTCTGTTGACCGAGGGGAAGGTGTTAGGCACCCCTCGATCCCGTGGTTCAACCGCGGTCGCTTGGGTAGAGTGTATCAACTATTTTGGCATTACGAAATGTATAAACCACACAAAAGCACGCAAAACAATCAAACAAAAACAAAACAATCCGAAATGTAAAATCCAGTCCAATTATACAGTCCAAAAAAAAAATAATGCGGAAATATAAATCTAGTCTACTCTAGTCTAAGCTCTACCGCCTCACCCGACGCCTCGGGCCTTCACCACGAACATCTTCCAAGTACAAGGTACTTCAGGGCATTCCCCGGATAAATCAATACAAATCCTTCAGGGCATTCCCCGGCCAAATGAGTACAATTTAAACTTTTCGTGCAATAAAGTAGAAAGTATCATTCAAGCACATATTCAAAACACTCCAACAAATTGTTATTCCTAAATTTGCCTACCCGGCTTACGTTTTCCTACGCTTTTGCCGGCCTTATCATGGTACTACTGCATTTCAAGCATACTTATATTTAAACCAACTTAAACCACAAGTCTTTAATCAATCCAAATTCACCATTTTATCAAATTCTCAATTCCGCCCCAATTTTCATTTTTATACTAAATTTTCACAATTCACCATTTCTATTTCAACGACTCAACACTCACTTTTCAATGAAATTAAACAACAAGTCAATATCCAAATAACAACCTATCGACAATTAGGACAACATTCATTCATCACCAACAAGTATCAAACAACACCCAAAGCTTAATCCAAACACCGAAGCATAGTAAACAATAAAATAGAAGAGGAAAAGAGTAGAATTGGACCTTTCGATAGAACGTTTCTTGTAGGATAATAAAGAAACCCGGGATAGGAATCCTCGAACAGAAACCTCCACAGTAGCAAAATCCACTCGGTATCAAGAATGTACTACCCGAACGGCGTGAGAATAGACGAACCCAAAACCCCGATCAATACGATAGAAGATCTAACCGACGTAGCTTGAGCTCCGGTGAGCTCATACAAGACAGAAAGAAACGGACCAAAATTCCAACGATCCTCACAGTTCCTCAATGTTTAGTGACAGTTTCACGACGACAAGGAGGAAGGGGGTTCTGACCAGTTTTCTGGCGACAGTTCAACCGAAGCGGAGGGACAAAATCGGAGCAATGTCACGACTTCCAATAACCAGAGCTCTGGTCACCAGAAAATTTCAACTTAAGCTTAAATGGGTAGTGACGGAATCGGAGCAACGTCGCGGCTTTCAATAACCAGAGCTCTGGTCACCGTAAAAACTTACCTCTAGCTGAACAGCGATGAAACTGTGACCTACTCGACCTCGAATCTCTTTCTTCCTCACAGATCTCTCTATCTCTCTATCGCTACTGATTCTCTTTGCTACCCACTCTCAATCTACTCTATTCTCCCATCTCACTTTGTGCGTATGGTGTATATGGCGTGAATGATGGTGAAGCCGAGGCGAAAAGGAAAGTCATTCCCTTTTTTGTGTTCCTTTTGTGTATGAGAATTTCAACCCATCGTAAGGATGATTGCCATTTTTTTAGTGTATTCTGTGAGTGAGGTATTCTAGTTGTGCGTGTGTATGCTGTGTGTTAATGGTGATGAGAGGTTTGGTTTTTGGAGCAGAAAAGAAAAATTTGAGATGTGTTGTATATCTTCTCTGTGAAGAAGATCAAGCTTTTCTTTCCTTTTTTTTTCAAATGGTTTTCGTATATGAGCCTTTTTCTGTGTACGCGTGGGTATGGGTAAGGAGTAGAGTATGGGGTGGTGAGGTGAGGGGTAGGGGTAGGGTATGGGGTGGTGTGGTTTATTTTGATTGGGTAGGTTGTTAGGATAAGATAGAATTAGTTAGGATAGGTTTTGTTAGGGATTTTGTTATTTTATTATTATTTTTTTTTGTATTTTGTGAGGGTATAATATCATGGGTGAGGGTACACGGTAGGATAAAATAAAAAATGGGTAAAAACGACATCAGGGAGGGACGAAATTAGGTGTTTACATCATGCCCCCTTTGGATGTAAACACATGGTGTTTTCATACAAAGCAGTAGACAACGAGGCGGAATTTTGTCCTGACCTTTATTTAAAAGCACGGAGCAAGAGGAAGGAGGAAAACTAGGTCTTGACTTAGGACATCCTACCCACCCAAGTTATAAGAGAATCAAGTCACGGGTATTTCAAAGGATTGGAAGAGAAGTGTACTATACCGAGTTGGAGAGTCGAGTGAGGTTCCGTCGAGGTTCCATCCCACGGCTCTGTCATTACATCAAAATGAAAATTACAAGTTAAAAGAAAAATGAAATTACAAAAATCCTTATCTATACAGCTTCTGTTGGTTCTTGACTCGACTTTCATCACCCTATTCTTCAGGCGGGCTCCTGACTTGCAATTTCTTTCAACTTGTTGCTTGGCTTTCAATTGCTTCATTTTGTTGCTTGACTTTTCGTTTCTTTACCCTATTCTCCAGGTGGGCTCCTGACTTGCTATTTCATCACTTTGTTGCTTGACTTTCATTTCTCCACTCTGTTCTCCCGGCGGGCTCCGAACTTGCTATTTCATCATCCTGTTCTTCGGGCGGGCTCCTGACTTGCTATTTCATCACCCTGTTCTTCAGCCGGGCTCCTGAAACCCAAAATTAAAACTAGAACAAAAATTATCCCAAACAAAAATTATAGTAAAGTAATATTCTATTTTTGAAAGCGTTGTCCAATTTTCTAGGAGGGTCCTGAACATAAGGTGAAATCCCATTTTTTAGGAGAGTCCTGAACAGAAAGTAAAATCCCATTTTTTTAGGAGGGTCCTGAACATAAAGTAAAATCCCATTTTTTAGGAGGAACATAAAATAAAATCCCATTTTTCAGGAGGGTCCTGAACATAAAATAAAATCCCATTTTTCATGAGGGTCCTGAACAGAAAGTAAAATCCCATTTTTCAGGAGGGTCCTGAACATAAAGTAAAGTCACATTTTTCAGGAGGGTCCTGAACATAAAGTAAAAATCCCATTTTTCAGGAGGGTCCTGAACATAAAGTAAAATCCCATTTCTCAACAGGGTCCTGAACATAAAGTAAACTCCCATTTTTCAGGAGGGTCCTAAACATAAAGTTAAATCCCCACGGATGTGGACTTCCAATAGTAGCTGAATTAGGTGAATCGAATTTACCCCTATTTCAACAAAGAAAATTTGTCAGTTAAAAACTTAGTGGCAGTTTACAGCTCTTGGCTTCTCGGGTGTCTGCCTCGACACTCGTTCCTTTCATTTTTGTTCCAAATTGCTAACACTTGCCCTGTCTTGCCGCATCATTGCCCTGGATCCAGATTGAGGAAAATGAGTTCTGACTCAACAATGGGTTTCCATTTTACCATGCCCCTGAGGTGCAATCTTTTCCCAAATCTGAATGCTTCCACGAATCCCACAGCCTGTCGGTTGATAGACTTCCTTTGTTTCATGTTGAATTATGTTTATATTTATTTCTTGTGTTGTTCCTGTCTTTTCCTCGTATAATTGGAAAGACTGGTAGTAAATTTTGAAATCCTTTGTCGCTTGTTTTGACACAAACTTGTCTAAAAATGTAAAGAAATGATGGTGACTTTTATTTTGACAAATGACATAAGAAAAGACAAAAAGCATGAATATGTAAATGAAAGAAAACTTATCTGAATACGACAAGCAACTCCAATGAGTATGACATGCATTTTGGATTGAGCTGCCTGATCTTCCTATCCAAACTCCCCATTTGTTGTTTAATCCATGCCTTTGCCGCTGAGCCATTTCTTCAAATCTATTGGACTCATACATCACATTCGATTGACGACATCTTAAAAGACTTTCACCAACAAATCTCTTTCTTTTCACTTTTCACTTTTCTCTTGAACTCTCCATCGCCTTACGGTGCCCCTAAGGGTTTTCACCAATAAGACTCTCTCATTTTTATTTCTCTCTACTCACCATTGCCTTATGGTTCCTGCAAAGGTTTTCACCAATAAGACTCTCTCATTTTCATTTTCTCTCAACTCACCATCGCCTTACGGTGCCTGCAAAGGTTTTCCCCAATAAGACTCTCTCATTTTTGTATTTCTTTCCTGATTTCTTATGCTGAGGGAGACAAGCGGTACTTCACAATGTATCATCATATCCATTGCATGATTAGTCTTAACATTATCAAAAATTGATCTGAAGGACTTTCTTTGGTTGAAACTTGGTTGTTGGTTAAGGTTAGAAAAGATGGTAGGAGACTCAAACAATACTTGAAGTGGGGGTGGGACTTACAACTTTTGGAATCGACTCAAGCAATACATTAACTCATGCCCCAGTTTTGTTGACTCGGTGAATCTTAAATCTTTATTTGGTTTGACCGAGCCCGAAATAGGGCAGTCTACGTATCTCACTCCCGAGAGAGGAGAATCAGGTCGCACGTAGTTCCATCAGCTTGTTCTTTGTTTTGATTTGATTTTGATTCTTTTTTTTTCGAACTTTTTCTTTTATTCTTATTTTATTAACATTTATCTTTGACTCTATTTTGATTCCAAAAGATGGATATGAAAGAAAAAAAATAGAACGAAGCTCAAACGGGTAAACAAGGGATGACACAATGTTTGGATAGAAGAATAAAATGCCTTCATCATATCAATCTTAAAAAATGCGAGTACTAAACATGCAATAAACTCAACAAAGGATCAAATATCATACATAGTATCTTTTGACCGCATCAGCATTGATAGCCATTTCTGCCATTTTGCCTTCAATATCTGTCAAATATAAGGCTCCATTGGGCAACACTTTCTTCACAACGAAGGGACCTTGCCAGTTAGGGGAGAACTTGCCTTTCGCTTCAACCTGGTGAGGAAGGATACGTCTCAATAACAACTGACCAACTTTAAAATTCCTGGGAGGGACCCTTTTGTTATACGCTCGAGCCATCCTCTTCTGATACAACTGGCCATGATACACAGACGTTAGCCTTTTTCCCTCAATCAAACTCAAATGTTCTAGTCGGGTATTTACCTATTCGTCATCATCAATCTCTACTTCTACAATGACTCAAAGAGAGGGAATTTCAACTTCTGCAGGGATGACTGCTTCTGTCCCATACATTAATAAATATGGAGTTGCCCCTGTTGAAGTGCGAACAGTGGTGCGATAACCTAGCAATGCAAATGGCAACTTTTCATGCCACTGTCTAGACCCTTGTACCATTTTTCGCAATATCTTTTTTATATTCTTATTGGCGGCTTCTACAACACCATTGACCTTTGGGCGATATGGAGTAGAATTTCGATGTGTGATCTTAAACTGTTGACATACTTCTTGAATCAAATGACTATTGAGATTGGCAACATTGTCTGTAATGATCATCTTAGGAATTCCAAATCTACAAATGATATTGGCATGAACAAAATCTACCACAGCCTTGTTTGTCACTGACTTGAAAGTTACTGCTTCTACCCACTTTGTGAAATAGTCAATGGCTACCAAAATGAATCTATGCCCATTTGATGCCTTCGGCTCAATCGGTCCAATCACATCCATTCCCCAAGTCACGAACGGCCATGGAGCAGCCATTGCATGCAAATCAACAGGAGGAGAACGTATCAGATCACCGTGTACCTGACATTGATGACACTTGCGAACAAATTGAATAGAATCCCTTTCCATAGTAAGCCCGTAATAACCTACTCGAAGAATCTTCTTTGACAAGACATGACCATTCATATGGGACCCACATATTCCAGAGTGAATTTCAACCATGATTGCCGAGGCTTCTCTTGCATCGACACACCTCAAAAGTCCCAGATCTGGGGTCCTCTTATACAAGATTCCCCCACTTAAGAAAAATCCACTAGCCAAACGCCTAATAGTCCTCTTTTGATCGTTGGTGGCATATGCTGGGTATTCTCCTGACTGAATGTACCGCTTGATATCCAAGAACCAGGGTTCTCCATCGATCTCTTCTTCAACCGCATTACAGTAAGCATGTTGATCACGATTCTGTATATGCACTGGATCGATGTAGACTTTATTAGGATGTTGGCGCATTAAAGACAGAGTGGCTAAAGCATCAGAAATTTCATTATGAATCCTCGGAATATGCCTAAATTTTACTAACACAAACCGCTGACATAGCTCCTGCAAGCATTGTCGATATGGGATGAGCTTCAAATCTCGCGTCTCTCAATCGTCTTGAATTTGATGGACGAGCAAATACAAATCTCCCAACACCAATAATTCTTGGACTCCCATATCAACAACTAACCTCAAACCAAGAATGCAGTCTTCATATTCTTCCATATTGTTAGTACAGTAGAATCGAAGTTGTGCTGTTACCGGGAAATGTTATCCCGATTTAGAGATAAGAACCGAACCTATTCTGACACCTTTCATATTGACAGCTCCATCGAAGAACAACCTCCAACCTGGATCAGTATCTATAACAACTTCATCGACACACGACACTTCTTCGTCAGGAAAATATGTCTTTAATGGCTCGTACTCTTCATCGATGGGATTCTCAGCAAGATGATCTGCCAAGGCTTGGGCTTTTGATGGCGGTTCGAGTCACATATACAATGTCGAACTGGGTAAGCAATATTTTCAACTTTGCCAATCGACCCGTCGGCATAGGCTTTTGAAAGATATACTTCAAAAGATCCATGCGGGAGATGAGATAAGTAGTATAGGATGAGAGATAATGCTTCAACTTCTATGCTACCCAAGTTAGGGCACAACACTTCCTTTTAAGAAGAGTATACCTGGCCTCATATGCGGTGAACTTCTTGCTAAGATAATAAATAGCCTGCTCCTTTTAGCCTGTGACATCATGTTGACCCAGGACAAAACCAAAAGAATTGTCTATGACTGATAAATATAAGATCAAAGGCCTACCAGGCTTCGGGGGTACCAGCACGGGTAGATTTGACAAATATCTTTTGATTCGATCGAACGCTTCCTGACATTTGTCAGTCCATTTTACCGCAACACTCTTTTTTAGCAACTTAAATATGGGCTCACAAGTGGTCATGAGTTGAGCAATAAACCTGCTAATATAGTTCAGTCTACCAAGCAAACTCATCACCTCCGTTCTATTCTTGGGCGGGGGCAAATCCTGAATGGCTTTGATTTTTGAGGGATCCAATTCAATTCCCCGACGGCTGACTACAAACCCCAATAGCTTTCCAGATGGAAATCCAAATACACATTTTGCCGGGTTGAGTTTGAGATTATACCTGCGAAGCCTTTCAAAGAACTTTCTTAAATCTTTAACATGGTCAGCCTGACTTTTTGACTTAATAATCACATCATCCACGTAGACCTCAATCTCCTTATGCATCATATCATGAAACATAGTTATTATGGCTCTCATGTACGTTGCTCCAGCATTCTTCAAACCGAACGGCATCACTCGATAACAATAAGTTCGCCATGGTGTGATAAAAGATCTCTTCTTCGCATCTTCATCATCCATAATGTCTGGTGACATCCGGCATAGCAATCCACAAAAGAGGCAACCTTGTGTTTAGCACAGTTGTCCAACAAAATGTGGATGTTGGGCAGTGGAAAATCATCTTTCAGACTTGCTCTGTTCAAATCACGGTAATTAACACATACTCAAATTTTGCCATCTTTCTTTGGTATGGTAACAACATTGGATAACCACATGGGATAACGAGCTACTCGAATTACTTTGGCTTTAAGTTGTTTCATGATTTCCTCTTTAATTTTAATACTTACATCCATTTTAAAATTCCTCAACTTTTGTTTGACAGGAGGGAACGCAGGATAAGTTGGCAGTTTGTGAGCCACTAATTCAGTGCTTAAACCAGGTATATCATCATAAGACCATGCAAAAATATCCTTATAATCAATTAATGCTTGAATCATTCCCTCTTTTAGCCGTGGCAAAGCATGTACACTAGTTTTAGTTTCCCTAACATCTTCTTGATCCCCTAGATTTATTGGCTCAGTCTCATTCAAATTAGGATTCGGTTTGTCTTCAAACTATTCTAACTCTTTGCTTATTTCTTCTAGTGCTTTTTCTTCATCATATTACCCATCCTTCTTCATTACATCTTGATTAGTTTGGATTTTAAGACCAGGCTAAAAATTCCGCATGCATGTCATGTCATTAGAATCAGCATAAAGAGAACTGTGTAAGAAAAGAAAAACAAAATATATTAGACACGAAACAGAAGGGACATTGCATTTCATTAAATAAAAAGATAGAAGGGTTTAAACATAGATGCCAACATAACATAAACAAACTAAAATCTGAATTACAACCCTGAAATAGCTCGGATAAATAGAAAGAAAAATAAAATAAACTACCAAAACTCCCTCCTGACGGGGAGATGAGTGACTTCCCAATTATTAAGCCGGACAGCTGGACCTATGAATTGCACGCCTGCAATACTGGTACCTTCTCCTGCTTCAACCATGTCAACTTTAATAAAACGGTTCTGGAAGTGATCAACCAATTCAACTTCAAATTCCACATGCTTCGTGACACCGCTCTTAACAAATGATTCACTGAGTAGTGGCATTGGACGAGGGAGTGACCATGTTTCCTTTTTCCTTCCCTTGGATTTCTTCAGATCTTCTGCCGTAGGCTCAAATCCCAGACCAAACGTGCCTACATTTTCACTCGAACGTATGGGATGAACTATACCGTGCAGAGACGCTCCCAAACCCTTTCCTGACTCAAATCGGTATTTCCAAAGTTCACTCACCATCATGATAGAAGCAGAAGACAATTGCGGTCCCTGTATAGCCTGCCATTCAAGGATACGATTCACTAGCATTGTATAAAAAATTTGATAGACGAATGTTTCCTCTATGTTATTTACTTCAATAAGAGATAAGGGAGAATCTTCGTAGGCTGGCAAATCTCCTTCACCATGAATAACTACTTCTTGCTTGTCATGCTCAAACTTAATCATTTGGTGCAGTGTAGATGCAACTGCCTTGGCCTTGTGGATCCACGGCCTTCCCAGCAACAGATTGTAAGAGGATTCTACATTCAATACTTGAAACTCTATGCCAAACTCAATAGTCCCTATGGTCAACATTAGTTCTATTTTGCCAATGGAATTTGATTTTGCACCATTGAAAGCCCTAACACATACATTGTTGGGCCTGATCCTGTCAGCACTAATATTCAACTTTTGCAAACTAGAAATAGGGAAAATATTTGCACCTGAACCTCCATCAATCATAACATGAGTGACGTAGAAATCTTCACACTTCACTGTAATGTAAAGGCCCCGGTTATTCCCTGTACCTTCAACAGGCAATTCATCGTCAGAAAAGCTGATCCGATTGACCTCAAAGATTTTTCCAACCATTTTCTCAAGTTGGTTGATTGTAATCTCCCTTGGAACATATGCTTCATTTAATACCTTCAGTAAAATATCACGATGCTCCTTGGAGTGCAACAACAAAGATACAAGGGAAATTTGAGCAGGGTTTTTTATTAACTGGTCTAATATTGAATATTCTGGCAATTTCATCTTTTTTCGAAAATTCTTCAGCTTCTTCCTCGGTGATAGGATTTTTGATAGATGATGGTCCACTCACCGTTGGCTTGGACTTTCTTAAGATTTCAGGCACAAAGCATCTTCCTAACCTAGTCAAACCCCCTACCTTATCTACATCTTCCACAACTTATTTCCCGTGATAGGTCATCACAGTCCGCCCATAATTCCAGGGAACTCTTTTCGTATTAACTATCGGAGGTTGGGTCACCAGTTTGAGGACAATAGGCACTGCCAGTGCTCCTTTCACCTCCAAGATAGGCTAACTCAGAGCTCCCACCACTGTCAATTTAGGTTTATCCTGACTTAAATCAACATACCTTCTGTCGCCCTGTATTATCATCAGGGGTTTCTTTGTGCTTTCTAGGGCTTTATCTTCTCTCTTTCCTTCCTGGCTAAATGACATTGCTTTCAAAGACTCCTCTACATTCATCGATTTCTCCTCAATGGTCTGTATCTTGACAATAGGCTTATAACCCCTTGAAGACTCTTTCCAATCATATATCAATTCAAACATATTGGCTTTAGCATGGGTTGGCAGCAGATTCTGGTTAATGTTTGGACCCTCCGGGCCCTGGACCTGCATCTGATTTGTGTCAATTAAATCTTGGACAGCTCTCTTTAAATGCCAGCATTTCTCTATATCATGGCCTGGCATTATCAGAACAGTACACACACCTTAAAGAATAATCGAGATTCCTTGGTGGTGGATTTGAAAGCCTTCTTTAAATTGGGCTTAAAACCTTCAACTTTCTCAACCTATCAAATAAGCTAGCATATGACTCCCCAAGAGGTATAAATTGATTTTTGACCGCCTTCTCCTTATTATACTCGATCCTAGGCTGAAAACTGGGTCTGTAGGGGTTTTGGTAATTTGGTGGAGCGAATGGGCAATTTTGTGGAGCTTACGCGTGCCATTGCGGGTAAGAAGGGGTTTGGGCATATGGTTGCGTGCTATATACTGGGTACAGGGGTGGCAGAATGGAATATAAAGGGTTTTGTGGCGGGTAGTAATGGTGGGAAGGAATATATGGAGCTTGGGCATAGACTTGGGCTTGGGATTGGGGATAGGGGCGAGGTGGTCTTTTGGGATAGGAATGGGTTCCATCTACGAAAGTCGCCACGTCCTCTTTCTTCTTTTTACCTCCGAATGCGCCAGATCCACCTTGAATCGCTTGTGTAGTCGCTTTTAATGCGGCAAAACTCACTATTCGGCCGGTCTTAATTCCGTCCTCTATCATCTCCCCCATTTTGAGGACTTCCATAAAAGACTTTCCCATTGCCGGAAGTAAATGTTGAAAATAGGTCTCATCCTGTGCCTGAATGAAAACTTCTACCAACTTACTTTATTTCATTGGAGGCTTTACCCTGGTGGCCTGTTCACGCCACCTTATCGCGTATTCCCTAAAACCTTCAGTGCTCTTTTTCTTCATGTTGACCAAGGATTTTTTGTTCGTAATCAAGTCGATGTTGTACTGAAGATGTTGAACAAATTCAGAAGCCAAATCATCCCAGCTGTTCCATTTATCGATGTCTCGATCGATGAACCATTCTGAGGCCAGATCTGAAAGACTCTCGCCAAAGAAGGCCATGAGCAATTCTTTCTTTCCTCCTGCAGCCCTCAACTGGTTGCAATAACTTCTTAAGTGTGCCACGGGATCACCGTGTCCTACATACTTCTCGAACTTAGGCATCTTAAAACCGAGGGGAAGGTTGATGTCTGGGAACATGCAAAGATCTTTATAGGAAACACTCCTATAATCTCTGATTCCTTGCAAATTCCTCATAGCTTGTTCTAAACTTTTCAATTTCCGGGATATGATATCCTGTTCCTCTGCTGCGACAGGTTTCTCCATATCAAATGGAAATGCAGGCGGCTGAGTGTACCCATACGGTTCATTCATTTGCAAAGTAGGCTCTGGGGCATAATACTGACTATCTGAAACCTTCAGTACTGGATCAGTGGCAGACCTAGGAAACCTTATTGTGGGATGCATAGCATATATGGGAGTTTCATGTGGTGGTGGATCCACGAATACTGGTGTGATCGGTGGCGCTGGCTGAGCAGCTGTCTTGATTGGGGAGCTGCCAAGGGCACACCAGAACTTCCAGGATAATAATGTCGCAGAGTGAATCTTGGCGCGTGCTTAGGTGACTCAGTAGGAGCAGAGAATTGCGCCTGAGAGAGCGGTGGGCAATTAGAGATATTCCCAAGACCTTCAGGTAGTGGAGGAGGAGGCATTCCGTTGGCCCATGCCTGGTGTAAATCTATCAATTGTTGCTTGAGCCTTACTACCTCATCATTGTGTTCCAAACTTTCTTCCCTGTGATCCTGATCCGGGTCAATGAGCGAATTTTTAATCTCCCTGCTAGCCATGGCGAGCTTTGCTTTGGATCTAGTGAAGTATGGGTGACTAGCCAGAGTGCTGCAAACCTACCACTGTTATCTGAAAGAACATGCTCATCAAAGACGACATCCGTGAGGATTAGGGCACACAAAGCATGGGAATCACATTGGTAAAATTGTCCTAAATTCATGTTCATTTCTACCAGCTTTTGAGGGTAGCGAGGTCATTTTAACATCATCCTGATTTTTGTCTACACTTTTTTTCTACACTTATTATTATTATTATTATTATTATTATTATTTCATATCCATCTCTGCTATTTTCCTTTCTCTCGTTATCTACCTTTATTTTATCATTCTTTATGGCTTTTGTTTTTCCATAAAAGAGGAAAAATAATGAAAAACAACGAAACAAAATGATTAGATCGAACCCAAAAGTAGGTTGCCTACGTATCATGTTGTACATGAATCAGATCTTGCATAGTTCGGGCAGCATGTGTATAAACATTACCCACTTTTTTTTTTACGAAAACGAAAATAAACAAACCAAGGAAAGACGTAACATCAAAACATTTTGAAGAAAGAAAACAACAAAACGTACAAAAGTTTGGGACCACTTTAAAACTAAACAACAAATACGAAACCAAATTATAGACCCCTAAGACGACGTAGGTGAAATTACTAATAAAGACTCTAATACCAAAAACAACTTGACTTTGACTTAAAGCAGACACCACCCTACAATGGCAGAAACATAAAGGACTCAAACTGAAAAAAGATAAGAAGTGCTCTTTCAGAATGGTGCTCTGCGTGATGACCTTGGCTGGTATGGGCCTGCCTCTGAAGTTCTCTTTCTCCTATTTAAGATTTGTAGCATATCCTGTAAATACACCCTGATACCGGGGAAGAAGCTTCGGGCCCGTATTCCTGCTTCATGAGGAGTGCACTTGGAAAGATTATTCTGACACCCTTCACTGTTTTGAACAAATCTGCTAACTGAACCCTCAGTGTTTCCACTTTGGACCCTACACTTTTATCCTGATGGTCGTCTACTATGCATTCTTCCTGTATTCCCCCTCTAAGCTGCGCTGGTAAGGGTTGACTGATACCCCGAGGGATAAATTGAAGCCAAACCCCATATCCTTGAGTGTAGCCTGGATTATCCAAACTTTTTTTGAGTGTGTCCACACCCAGCTTTGTTGCATGCTTCCAAAACTGCTCATACTTGCTCTCACCTAGTGCTTGGTCCTTGAAGTACTCAACATCCTTCAGAAGATCTACTGCTGGTGGCACGTCCTGCAGTCTACCCAACTGGCGCATTACCCTAGATGGGCTGTATGGTCTAGTGCAATTGAGCCCTAACATAACTAAAGGGAGCTGCGTCTGACCACCCCACAAGATTATCTTTAGTCGAAGCCACAAATATGTCCACAAAATGTTATCCCTGGTTCTTGATTCAAGAAATTCAATCCAAGCCTTGACTCCCACGGGTAGCGAGAATTTATCCAAACTCAACCTGGAGTCCATGGCTTTCACTTGATTGGGAATATAACGATCTAATACTTCTGGTCTAAGTAAAGAAGGCGCATGCAAATACTCCATCATCCATAACTGCAATATCAGGTTACTGCCCTAAAAAAATCTCCTTCCCCCTTTCACTTCGGTTAAAGCCTTATATATTTCTATTAAAATCATGGGTATGAGAGTGAACCTGCCCTTTTGATTAATGCCCTTGTCATTTTGATCCTCATGAAATAGGGCCATCACCACAGATTGCAAACAGGTATTAATACGTCTTTCTTCTAGTGGAAACACTAAAGCACCTAACAAAGCGAGGGTGAAGACTTCAAGACGCTTTCTCTCCCATTTCTCCTTAGTCACATGAAATTCATCCCAAAACCAATCAAAACCTTCCGAGGGCCCGAATCTAGCAAAAAAAAAATCTAAGGAAACCCACGAATCACTTAAACAACCCAAATGGATACCCTTACTTTTTAAACCACAAGACTGCAAAAATCTCACGCCAGTATGATTTCGTGCTCGGATCATGTCCTTCTCGATATAGGGCAAATGCAACAAACCGGATATTTCTGCCAAAGTAGGAGTCATTTCACATTCCCCAAACCTAAATACCAAACTACTCAAATCCCAAAAGGTCAACGAATCCTCTATTAAATCTGGATGAGGGGTAACATGCAGAAGTTCCGTAAGATCACCTAATGTTTTAACTAGTTTCTGCTGATCAACATAGTTAAACATTTCCACCATTTGATTAACTTTTTGGGCACCTTGAAAACCATCAGAACTCTAGACTTAGTGGACAAATCCATCCTGTAATAAGACACAAGATGTTATCTCAAAAATTCGACAGGAGTAGAAGATTCCCAACCCTTGGGATTTTTGGCGCAAACATATATCGATGGGACAGACCACATCCATGACTCCAATTTACCGAACAGAAATACTGAGCGAAATCAATCTACTTGGCAAACAACTCTAGATTACGGGGCGAGAGTCCTAGGCTAATACTAAGACAAAGGCCGACACAAAAATTATCGGACCCACCGAGGGTTGCCTACGTATCCCAACCCGGGGGAAGGGAATCAGGTTTGCGTAGTTCATGTAGATTGGACAATTAACGATTAACTAATAAATTGGCCTTAACTTAAGAGACACTACCAAAGACAAATAAAAAAAAACTTTTGGATTTTCAGCTAGACACTGACACCACCAATTATGAAGAAAAATCTTTTTGGTATTTTTGTTTTTTACAAACAAGTAGAAAGGGCAAACAAAACTTTTTTTTTTGAATTTATGGTACTTTGAGAAGACAAATACAAAACGTAAAAAAAAATCTTTTTGAGTTTTTGGATTGTGAAAAACAAAAGCCATAACGAATTCTAAAATAAACTACGACATTCCTCTTTTTATTCATTCCTTTTGACTCACTCTTTTTTCTATTTTTTTTTCTTTTTCGTTTTTGCCTACGCACCTTACTCTTTTTTTTTTAAAAATCAGTCCGTCAAATAACCACGTTACCCCACGTTACCCTTAAAAATGCAGCAGTTAGCACGTAGGGATGCTTTAGAGGTGAGTCTCCTACAAAGGGCCATGTGGGTCCTGCTAGGTGTCCGTATGATGCACAAAAGCATGACCTAAAGGCTGACCTACGTTGTGGTTTACTAACAAGGCTGTTCGGGGGAGCGTATGGTCGATAGTGGTTGTTTTGCTTTCCACCTACTCCATAACACCGACGGCTCCCCCCCCCCCCCCTAAAATAAGGGTGACTCAACTAGAGGTTGTGTACAACACGTGTACTATGAACTTGTTGCAGAAAGAAGGCCGGGGGGTGGACACATGATGACAGATATAAAGCGGTAACACATAGGATAAATACTATAAACAAAGAGCACAAAAACGCACAAAAGTGAAAATAATAACACAAACAATGCTTATACACTCGTAATGCCAAACAAAGCCGATACGACTCCAAAAATATCTCGAATTCTGAAAACTTGTAATGAGTCCCCAGAAGCTGTCACGCCCCTTTTTTAACATACTCCAAAAATGTATATTTTAAGTCCGAAAAGGTTTTATTATTTAAGTGACAAGAAATGAAAATTTGTTTCGAAAAAGGATTATTTATTTAGAGTTGCCACTTGGCGTAATCCGGTGTACCAAGTCACCTTTGGAAAATCCTTTTCGAAACCATTTGACCTTTAAACTGGTTTGCGAATAGAGATTTCGGCTAAGGAATTTTGTTGAACGAGGGGAAGGTGTTAGGCACCCCTCGATCCTGTGGTTCAACCACGGTCGCTTGGGTAGAGTGTATCAACTATTTTGGCATTACGAAATGTATAAACCATACAAAAGCACGCAAAACAATCAAACAAAAACAAAACAATCCAAAATGTAAAATCCAGTCCAATTATACAGTCCAAAAATAAATAATGCGGAAATATAAATCTAGTCTACTCTAGTCTACGCTCTACCGCCTCACCCGACGCCTCAGGCATTCACCACGAACTTCTTCCAAGTACAAGGTACTTCAGGTCATTCCCCGGATAAATCAATACAAATCCTTCAGGGCATTCCCCGGCCAAATGAGTACAATTTAAATTTTTCGTGCAATAAAGTAGAAAGTATCATTCAAGCACATATTCAAAACACTCCAACAAATTGTTATTCCTAAATTTGCCTACCCGGCCTACGTTTGCCTACGCTTTTGCCGGCCTTATTATGGTACTACTGCATTTCAAGCATACTTATATTTAAACCAACTTAAACCACAAGTATTTAATCAATCCAAATTCACCATTTTATCAAATTCTCAATTCCGCCCCAATTTTCATTTTTATACTAAATTTTCACAATTCACCATTTCTATTTCAACAACCCAACACTCACTTTTCAACGAAATTAAACAGCAAGTCAATATCCAAATAACAACCTATCGCCAATCAAGACAACATGCATTCATCACCAACAAGTATCAAACAACACCCAAAGATTAATCCAAACACCGAAGCATAGTAAACAACCAAATAGAAGAGGAAAAGAGTAGAATTGGAACTTTCGATAGAATGTTTCTTGTAGGATAATAAAGAAACCCGGGATAGGAATCCTCGAACGGAAACCTCCACAGTAGCAAAATCCACTCGGTATCAAGAATGTACTACCCGAACGGTGTGAGAATAGACGAACCCAAAACCCCGATCAATACAACAGAAGATCTAACCGACGTAGCTTGAGCTCCGGTGAGCTCAGACAAGACAGAAAGAGACGGACAAAAATTCCAACGATCCTTACAGTTCCTTGATGTTTAGCGACGGTTTCACGACGACAAGGAAGAAGGGGGTTCTGACTAGTTTTCTGGCGACAGTTCAACCGAAGCGGAGGGACAGAATTGGAGCAATGTCACGGCTTCTGATAACCAAAGCTCTGGTCACCGAAAAATTTCAACTTAAGCTTAAATCGGAGCAACATTGCGGCTTTCGATAAACAGAACTCCGATCACCGAAAAAACTTACCTCTAGCTGAACGACGATGAAATTGTGACCCACTCGACCTTGAATCTCTCACTTCCTCGCAGATCTCTCTATCTCTCTATCTCTACTGATTTTCTTTGCTACCCACTCTCAATATACTCTATTCTCCCATCTCAGTGTGTGCGTATGGTGTATATAGCGTGAATGATGGTGAAGCCGAAGCAAAAAGGAAATCCATTCCCCTTTTTGTGTTCCTTTTGTGTATGAGAATTTCAACCCATCATGAGGATGATTGCCATTTTTTTAGTGTATTTTGTGAGTGAGGTATTTTAGTTGTGTGTGTGTATGCTGTGTGTTAATGGTAATGAGAGGTTTGGTTTTTGGAGCAGAAAAGAAAAATTTGAGATGTGCTGTATATCTTCTCTGTGAAGAAGATGAAGCTTTTCTTTCCCTTTTTTTTACAAATGGTTTCCGTATATAAGCCCTTTTCTGTGTACGCGTGGGTAGGGGTAAGGGGTAGGGTATGGGGTGGTGAGGTGGGGGGTAGGGGTAGGGTATGGGGCGGTGTGGTTTATTTTGATTGGGTAGGTTGTTAGGATAAGATAGAATTAGTTAGGATAGGTTTTGTTAGGGATTTTGTTATTTTTTTTTTTTTTTTGTATTTTGTGAGGGTATAATAACATGGGTGAGGGTACACGGTAGGATAAAATAAAAATGGGTAAAAATGACATCGGGGAGGGATGATATTAGTTGTCTACAAAGGAAATAACTTTACATGCTAAAAACAAATATATCTACCAACAATAAGTTTAAACAAGACATGAGTATCATTTTTTAAGTAAAGATCTAAACTTTATTCAAATAATCAAAGAATAAGGTGAAAAAGGCAAAACATTCAACATTAACTATTCTTCTAAACATACAGAAAATAACTTTACATACTAAGAACAAATGTATCCAACAATAATGAAGTTAGAAAAAAGCATAAATACATCTTTTAAGCAAAGATTGAAACTTTCTCCGAAATAATTAAAGAATGAAGTCAAAAAAGACACATAAAACTATTGCTAGCTCATTTTTATATCATGAACATGAAAATAATTAAAATATTGACACCACAACATCCTAGGGCCTTCAAGGCCATCTACAACATACAATCCCAACAAATAAAATTATATCTATGAACTACGAAGAAGAATAAAGACGAAGAGAAAAACCATAATAAAAACTAAAATAATAAAAAAAGAAAAAAGAAGGTGTGTTTACCTTTTGGGGGGCAGGAAAATGAGACTACGAGCTTCGTCGGAATCAACTACCACCGAAAAACGTCGCCGACAACTCAAAAATTTTTATTAGCCGACCAACTTTATGAAACAAAAATTTTTACTAAATAAAAATAACTATTTTGCTCAAAAGGATTTTTTCACCTTTCTAACGTCTTTTTTTTTCTTCCTTTTATCCTCCTCTCTCTACAAAAGTAGTGATAGTATTTATAGGAGAGAATGGGGTATTTTTTTTCTTTTCCACCAATGTGGGAGAAAAGTATTTATAGGAAAGGATAGCGATTTATTTCTTGTCATCTACCAATGTGGGAGAAAAATCATTTAGGGGGGTTTTTGGAATGTAAAAATTAAATAAAAGGTGAGGTGGAAGATAATGTGAGGAGAAATAGTACAATGTAGTACAATCTTTGAATTTCAAAATTGGAAAAGGAAAAAGTTGGGGGGAATAGTACAATTTGAATTTATTTTTTGGTGGGAATTGGGTAAAAGTTATGAGAGTTCTTTAGAATTTTGGGGTTATTTAAAATATAACCCCAATTGGAATTTAAAATTTAGCCATATTTATTTATTTTGACCAAATTAAAAATTAATTGACGAATTGCATTGCAATTATGACCAATTTTCAATTATGGTCAAATCTTATAGATTGCCTAAATTAAATTAAAATTTGATACGAATTAATACCCTTTTTTTATCCCGAGCTTCTTGATTTAATAAAATGAATGCATATTTATCGAAATAAATTATTTTTGAGAATAAATTATATTTAAATTAAGATTTTAATTATTTGAATTTATTTTCAAGACAAGCCTTACTTAAATACAATATTTTGTAAAATAAATATTTAATTAACAAATTATATAATCTCGTATAACTGAACACGATAGTATATAATCTCTACTTAAAATGACAAAATCACGTACGAAAAATATTTTAAGTTTTTTTTTTATTTGAATGAAATAATTATTTTGGTTTATTAAAACCTGAAGAAACTCAAGATTAAATTTTGTCGTGGAGGGCAAAAATTAGGTGTCAAAAGTTGCCCCCTCCCTTTGGGTAGGGTAGATGTAAGTAACCCTGGACAAAGGAAGGTTGACGTTCCTAATTTTCGTCCGAGCAAAGATTCGAATCTGAAAGAGGTTGGTTTTCGCACGAGTTTCATAGAGTCATGGCTGGACCTCGGTATTAGGTTTCCTACATATCTCAGGTTACATGAGAATTTAGGCCACTTGTAGTTCATAGAGCTTGATTTAAAGCATGATTTTTAAAAAATTCACAAGTCATCTCAGTTTTAGAGTGTTTGATAAAATCGAGAAACTGGGGAATAAAGGTATTAGGGGGAGGTTAGAATGTAGTCGAGTTTTCTACATAGATCCCAGCCTACATATCCCTAAGATTTCAGGGAATCAGACTGCTTGTAGTTCGACTCAATCGGTAGAAAAGATAGTCTTTTATTTCAGACTATCTTTGGCTCGGAATGAGTGACAAGTTGATCGAGTTGTAGAAAAGAGGCTTCTAACCTATTAACCATGAATGTGGGATACGTCACATCCATAGTCAATAACTTACCTGGACATAATTTCCAAAACTCTAAGTGTGTTGCCACCCGAATTTGAAAAAAAGAGAAGGTTACCCTCGGCATGGATTTAAAAATATCCCGAAGGTGAAGTTGAAACTAGAATATCCTGAAATACCCACATGCCTTCTAAAAGGGGTGTGGTTAGATGGTGGTGGTGATCATCCTTTAGCTCGCTTCCAAAGAGTTTGACGTCCCTTTTTAGACTATGTCCCATTTTGCTGCTAAGAAAGAGTTTCACGTTGTGCTGCGTCCTACCTGAAGTCGTCCACAGCTGTGGTTTTTATTTGAGATTTTCATCCTCTCGGATGCTCTCGACAATGCTTCAAGCAAATAGTATTAGTACTAAACATAATTCACGAAAGAGGTTGTAGTCTTTTACCATATCTCCACATGAGTTGTGGCCTGAAAAGCGGAGTCATCTCTTCATGTGCCTATTTGATGGGAAATAACTCATAATAACAGACACAACAACCTACTTGGTTGTTGTATAGTTAGCTCATCTATGGGGTGGCCCTTTTGGTTACCTATATCACTTGTTGTATGTGGCATGATAACCTCTCCGATTATAGCCGATGATCGATTTATAAATTTTCCCTAAATTTTCAATCTTCAGATGATCTTGCGCATTATTTGATGTTGGATACGGGGAAACTTACAGATATCCTTTGAATTTCTAGCTTTTAGGTAATCCTGCACATCATCCGACTTTGGATAAGAGATGACTTACAGATATCACTCCAATCGCTAGCTTTCAGGTGTTCCTGCACATCATTCGACCTTGGATACAATATGACTTATAGATAATCCCTCAAATTGATCGTCTTTGGGTAATCCTACACATAATCGATCTGGGATATGACATGGCTTATAGAAAACCCTTGGACATATCAATTTGACAATCTTGCATATCCTCTGGTAAGGATTTAGTTGCGACTTACGGATAACCTTTGAACTATCAACTTTTGGGTGATCTTGCACACTATCCGTTTAGGATGTTATTGTGTGTTACGGATGACCTACAGGATATCAACTCATAGGTGATCTTGCACACTATCCTATTTCAAATAATATGATTTATAGATAACCTTCAAATTGTCAATTGTTAGGAAATCTTACATATTATTCATCCTTAGATAGTGACCTGAAGGCGTCCCTCCAAATCGTGTGCTCTTAATGTATTCAGATGTTGATTCATGAAAATATGATGATATCCTCGATGCCAGCATTGTGTCTTGCATGTCAATAAATATATTGAATGCTGATAATATCCTTGACGCTAGCGTTGTGTCTAGCGTGTCGATAGATATATTGGATGCTGATGATATCCTCTACGCCAGCGTTGTATCTAGCGTGTTGACAGATATATCGGATGCTGATGATATCCTCGACACCAGCTTGTGTCTAGCGTGTCGACATATATATTAGATGCTGATGATATCCTCTACGCCAGCGTTGTGTCTAGCGTGTTGACAAATATATTGGATGCTGATGATATCCTCGACGCCAGTGTTGTGTCTAGCGTGTCGACAGATATATTGGATGCTGATGATATCCTCAATGCCAACATTGTGTCTAGCATGTCGACAGATATATTGGATACTGATGATATCCTCTACGCCAACATTGTGTCTAGCGTGTCGACAAATATATTGGATGTTGATGATATCCTCGACGCCAGCGTTGTGTATAGCGTGTCGAAATATATATTGGATGCTGATGATATCCTCGACACAAGCATTGTGTCTAGCTTGTCAACAAATATATGGATGCTGATGATATCCTCTACACCAGTATTGTGTCTAGCGTGTTGACAGATATATTGGATGTTGATGATATCCTTGACACCAACGTTGTGTCTAGCGTGTCAATAGATATATTGGATTTTGATGATATCCTCTACGCCAATATTGTGTCTAGCGTGTCGACAAATATATTGGATATTGATGATATCCTCGATGCCAGTGTTGTGTCTAGAGTGTCGACAAATATTTGGATGATGATGATATCCTCTACACCAGCGTTGTGTCTAGCGTGTCGACAGATATATTGGATGTTGCTGATATCCTCGATGCCAGCGTTGTGTCTACTGCGTCAACAGATATGTAATGGCCTTTGCGACAATGATATGAGATGGCGTTTGTGGCAATGATATGCAATGGCCATTGTGGCAGTGATAAAATAATTTTACCTGGCTTCATTTGTCAGTGTCCTGCTTTCTACATGTACCTGTACTCAAGGTAGATGATTAGTAGACACAAAGTCGCTTTTACTAGCGACTATTTTTAGGAAACTTCTAAATACGATACGTGTAAAGAAGACAAAGTGATTTTGTTTGTCGCCTATGATCTCAAGAAATGAGACAGACAAATCAAAAGGTCCTCAATAAATGGGCATTAAACCTATTTTTAGGGCTGCCCTAAAATACCATTCTTAGGCATTAATGATCTGTTGTGGCTCCCAATTTGCTCTCGGATTTTTGAAAGAGACTCTCATTTTGCGTATTGATCCTTGCATCCACAGAAAAATGATTAGTTGAATAAAATTAATCTATGTTGACCTTCTTCAATCCTTGATTTGCTCCTTACCATCTCTTGGGCATTCCACTATATTGAGACTTCCACCCTGACACTCTATCCCAAATGATGTCTAGGCAAGTACTAAATAAGTGAGTTGTAAGATTTTTGAAAATAGTCTTAAATTTTTAAAAATAATTTTGAAAACTTCTATAAAATTTTTAAAAAATTTCTGCCAGTCATGTCATGTACTAGCTCAATGAATGTCTTCCTCGCGGTTCTGACTATATCCGATGGATGGTTTTCAAAACTCATGATTATTGTTGGAGGTTTTCTTCAAGTAGTTCTATCATAGAAAAAAATTGAGTCTACCCAGACTTTGTTACAGTTGGTGGTTTCCAAAGCTTTAACCTCTGGTGCTGAGGAATTTGGAATATGTTCCGGCATTTGGTGAAAGTTTTGAGGTCTTCCTCAAAATTTCTACTCTAGTTTAAACTTGTTTGAGATAATACCAATCTGAGTGGATCTGAAGTCTTTGCTGATGTTCATTCTCTTTGTTGGATGTCGATCTTCTCTTGTGAATTTTTTAGATTCCTTCTCAAAAATTCTGCCCCAATTTCCATTTCCTAGGGTTATATGACCGAGCCGTTGGGGCACCTACGTATCCCGTTGAAGTAGGAATCAGGTCAAATGTAGTTCAGGCTTACGCTAGGGATATATATAGAAAAATCTAATGGGTTGACCGAAGCCGACATAGGCCGCCTACGTATCCTTTTTGTTGGGAATTCAGGTCATCACGTAGTTCATACATAAAGATAAACGATAAATTATCCTAAGGGGTTTACCGAAGCCGACATAGGCCGCCTACGTATCCCTTTCTTGGGAATTCAGGTCAAACGTAGTTCGTACATAAAGGGAAAAGATTCTAGGCAGTTACACACTAGTAAACAACATTATTACAAAGGTGATAACAAACAAACTAAGAAAACACAAAAACTAGAACATCATTCAAACATAATATCTCTTTACCGCATCAGAATTGATTAGTTTGGTCCACTCTATGCCATCTATCTCAGACAAAATCAGAGCTCCTCCAGATAGCACCTTGCGAACTATGTATGGCCCTTGCCAGTTTGGAGCGAAATTGTCCTTGCACTCCTCTTGCTGAGGGAATATTCATTTGAGAACCAGTTGCACCACTTTAAATGCTCGAGTTCTTACCTTCTTGTTAAAGGCACGAACCATCCTGTGTTGATACAGCTGACCATGGCATACATCGGCCATTCTCTTTTTTATCAATTAACATGAATTTTTTATAGCGAGCACGGACCCATTCTTCGTTACTCAGTCCAGCTTCCTGAATAATCCTTAGGGGAGGTATTTTGACCTCAGCGGGTATCACAGCTTCATTCCCGTAAACTAGTAAATAGGGAGTTGCTCCTGTGGAGGTTCAAACTGTTGTTCGATACCCTAGCAAGGCATAAGGTAACATATCGTGCCATGATCTATCATTTTCGACCATCTTTCTCAAGATCTTATTGATATTCTTGTTAGCAGTTTCTACGGCTTCATTCATTTGGGGATGGTACGCTGTCGAGTTACGATGCACAATCTTGAACTGATCACAAATTTCTTTCATCAAGTGACTGTTCAGGTTTGCCCCATTATCAGTAATAATCGATTTCGGCATTCTGAATCAGCAAATCAAGTTATTGCTGATGAAATCTGTAACCACTTTTTTAGTGACGGCTCCGTATGAAGCAGCTTTGACCCACTTAATGAAATAATTAATGGCAACCAAAATAAATCTATGCCCATTCGATGCTAGTGGCTCTATTGGTTCGATGACATCCATGCCCCAAGCTACGAAAGGCCAAGGAGAATTCATTGCATGAAGCTCATGTGGAGGCATTCGAATCAGATCTCCGTGTATTTGACATTTTGGACATCTCTGCACAAACTTACTACAATCATTTTCCATAGTCATCTAGAAGTAACCAGTTCTCAGGATCTTTCTGGCAAGGACAAACCCATTCATGTGGGGCCCACAAACTCCAGCATGTACCTCGTTTATCAACTTATTGGCTTCCGTCGCATCGACGCATCATAGGAATCCCAAATCAGGAGTCCTCCTAAAAAGAATTTCTCCACTTGGAAAGTAATTCTTTGCCAAATGCCGGATTGTCTTCTTTTGGTTGTTACTAGCCTCTTCAGGATATATTCCAGATTCCAAATGCCTCTTAATGTTATAGTACCAAGGCCTTCCATCAGGCTCCTCTTCCACGTGTATGCAATACGCGGGTTGCTCCTTTAGGTTTATTTCCAAAGGATCGATGTAACTCTGATCCAGGTGCTGAATCATGGAAGATATCATGGCTAAAGCATCAGCAAACTCGTTTTGTGTCCGTGGGATATGTCTGAAATCAACATCCTTGAATCTTCTGCATAATTCTTGCACCATCTCACAAAAGGAGTAATCTTGGAGTTTTTTACCGCCCATTCTCCCCATACCTGGTGAATCAACAAATTTGAATCTATAATGGCTAGCAATGCATGAACACCCATATCAAGTGCCAATTTGAGCCCCAGGATGCAAGCTTCATATTTAGCCATATTGTTGGTGCATGGAAAACATAACTTAGCAGTTACCGAATAATACTGGCCCATTTCTGACACCAAAACTGCTCCAATTCCTGAACCTTTGAAGTTGACCGCCTCATAAAAAAATAGCCTCCATCCGGGGTAGATTTTTGTGATATCTTCTCCTACGAACAAAACTTTCTCGTCTGGAAAGTATGTCCGAAGTGGCTCATATTCCTCATCAACTGGGTTTTCAGCCAAATGATCTGCTAAGGCTTACCCCTTGATTGCTTTTTGGGTTACATACACAATGTCAAACTCACTCAGCAACATTTTCCACTTGGCTAGCTTTCCTGTAGGCATGGCCTTCTGAAATATATACTTCAATGGATTTATTCTCGAGATGAGGTATGTTGTGTAGAACGATAGATAATTCCTCAACTTTTGTGCCGTCCAAGTCAAAGAACAACATGTCTTTTCTATAAGAGTGTAACAGGCTTCATATGGTGTGAACTTTTTACTCAAGTAGTAAATGGCTTTCTCTTTCCTGCTGGTCTCATCATGTTGCCCGAGGACGCATCCGAAAGCATTTTCTGAGATTGACAGGTAAAGAAATAATGGCATTCCTTCTCTTGGTGGCACCAAAACCGGTGGTGCAGATAAGTATTCGTTGATGCGATCAAAAGCTCTCTGACATTCTCCTGTCCACTCATTTAGTGCATTTTTCTTAAACATCTTGAGAATTAGCTCGCATATGACTGTTTATTGAGCGATGAATCTGCTAATATAATTCAGACGACCCAGGAAACTCATAACTTTTTTTTTGGTTCTCGGCGGTGGCATGTCTTGAATTGTCTTGATTTTGGATGGGTCTAACTCGATCCCCCTTCTGCTGACTATGAACCCCAGCAACTTCCCTGAGGGCACACCAAAATCATACTTAGCAGAATTTAACTTCAAACTATACCTTCTTAATCTGTTGAAGAATTTCTCCAGTTGAATTAGATGATCTGAAATCTTGCGGGATTTGATAATTACATCATCCACATACACCTCAGTCTCCTTATGGATCATATCATGGAAAATCGTCGTCATGGCCCTCATATATGTCACACCTGCGTTCTTGAGACCAAACGACATTACCCTGTAATGATAAACACCCCAGGGCGTAATAAAAGCTATTTTTTCTGCATCTTCCTCATCTATCAATATCTAATGATAGCCGGTGAAACAATCAAAGAATGAATGCATTTCATGTTTTGCATAGTTATCGATAAGAATGTGGATGTTGGGAAATGGAAAATTATCTTTAGGACTGGCTCTGTCCAAGTCTATATAGTCAACACAAATTTGAATCTTGCCGTCCTTCTTTGGCACAGGGACGATGTTGGCCAGCCATGTCGGATATTTTGTGACCTCGACAAACTTAGGCTGGATTTGTTTTGTCACTTCTTCCTTGATCTTTAGACTTAAATCTGTCTTGAATTTTCTCATTTTTTGCTTGACTGGATCAAACTCAGAATTTATTGGCAATTTATGTCACACAATGCTGGTGCTCAACCCTGGCATATCATCATAGGACCAAGCAAACACGTCGATATACTCCCGCAACAGGTGGATGAGCTCTTCCCTTTATGGCACCGCGAGGTGGACACTGATACTGGTCTCATTGATTTCATCGTGATCTCCCAAGTTGACTGTTTTAGTTTTTTCCAGATTGGATTTTTTGCGATTCTCAAATTCCTCCATATCTTCAACTAACCGTTCCTCATTATTTTTCTTTCAACCATCATCGTCCCCTTCATTTTGTTTGTTTAGGCTTTGACATGACACAACATTGGCAGGTTTTAAGCTACTGTTACTATAATGGACAAACAAACTAAGTTAGATGAAGAAAATAACAAAACATGTGACTAGGAGCGTTTTAGAACTAATATAGTTTTCCAAATAAATGAAGGTCTTTTCATTGAAATTTGAGAAATATTTACAACACCATGGCTTGTGACTTGCACAAATACAAGCCCCCGCCTTTTTTGAATGCAGTAAGATATGAAAATAAAGAATTGAGATATAAAAGGTGCATCGCGGGGACTCCTATGGATCATTACTGATTTCAAAACTATTAGTAATTGCCCTTTCATCTACCACGATGGGCGACGGGTTATGAGTGGAGTGGAGGTACAATTTTGCAAAGCCTCCCCTGGCGCAATCTGTTTTACCCCGCTGGACTCTGGGAGATCTTTTGGTAAAGCATTGCATCCTTCAAATAAATCTCCTATCCTATCCCCAATACCATCATCATCTGATATCTCTCGTATGGGAAATTACTAGAACAAGAGTGGCAAGGGCCTAAACAGACTCTTTTCTGGCTCATCCTTAACCCTATATTTTCTGGTAGGCTGATACCCTAACCCGTGCTTAGAGATTCTCTCTGGGATCACAATAGGCTCGATAATTCCTTGTAATTCTTGCCCAAGCCTCGACCAGGTTTGAACTCAGTTCTTAACATCACAGTTGCAATCATTTTGTAAACAGAAGGCATTGATATTTTGGGTGTCGAATCTTTTTCCTCAACATTTACAATTTTCACTGTATAGAAATTGCTACCTTTTGAAACATCTTCAATCACCATCACGTAACCATTGGGACGGTCCGCTCGAATTCCTTCTCCCTGGATGACTACTTTATGATCTTTCCAAATGAACTTCAATAATTGATGAAGGGGTGATGAAATTGCCTTTGCCCCGTGTATCCATGGTCTTCCTAAAAGCAGGTTATAGCTAGGATGGATATCCATAACATGAAACTTAGTCTTAAACTCAGCAGGCCCTATTTGGATGTGCAAATCAATATCTCCTATGGTATCTCTCTGCTCTCCATCTAATACTCTCACATTTACGTGGCTTTGACGAATTTGCCCCAAATCATAGCCCATTTAGACCAACGTGGAGAGGGGATAAATATTCACACCAGATCCATCGTTTATTAATACCTGATAAGTTGTATAATCTCAATAAATAATGGTAAAATGCATCGCTTTACTGTGCATTGCTCCTTCAAATGGCAACTCTTCGTAACTGAATGATATGCGATGGTTCCCCATAACGTTCCCTATCAACGCAGCCAAATTCTCAATGCTCATTCCTGCGGGAACATACGCTTCCTCCAAGACGTTCGACAAAGCCTATCGGTGGTGTTGCGAGCTCAATAATAGTACCAATACAGAGATTTGGGCTGGCATTTTCTCCAAGTGTTTGACAATTGAGTAATCCTTTGGTTTCATACGCCTCCAAAATTCCTCAGACTCTCCTTCAATGATTGGCCTTTTCTGTGAATCTTTCTTGTTGGTTAAATCCTCAGGGATGTAACATCGTCCTGATCGCGTCATCCCCTAGGCAGCGGCGGTTTGTACAATAAATTCCTTCTTTGGAGGGGGAGCATACACTTGAGTCAGTGCAGTCATCACTATAAATGGGGCTTTCTCGCTGATACTTAAGGCATCCACAACTTTCTCTATCTTTCCTACCTCTTCTGTCCTTTTGCACTTTTCAGAGTTTACCTGGGTAATAGTGTTGCCAGATGCCTATTCACCTTCTATTTCAATCATGTTAACTGTAGATCCCTCATGGTTGGGCAGTGGATTACTGCTAATATTTGGAGTAGGTGCCTGAAGCGTGATAACCTTTTGATCAATCAGATTTTGGATTCTGTGTTTCAAGATAAGACAGTCCTCGGTACTATGCCCTGCTACCCCTGAATAATAGGCACAATTTTGATCAGGGTGATAAAACCGGGAGCTAGGATTGACAGGCTTTGGCTGTACTGGTTGTAAATGACCAGCATTCTTCAATCTTTCAAACAATTGGGTGCGACTTTCAGCTAGTGGGGTGAAGTTTCGGGGAGGTTTCTTTTTGTGGTTTGGACGCTGGGGGTTATATGAGCTTAGGTTTATAGGAGGGGGTACTTGGTGGTAATTTGGAGGTATTTGGAAATTTGTTCAGCTATTTGGGGGTGTAGTTTGGAAATGAGACTGATAATTTGAAGGAGGAACTGGGTATTGGGGAAAGATATTTGGATGTGGTGCTTGGTATGATGGTGGGATGTTTGGGAGTGGAGGTTGGTATTGGGGGTGGACGTAGAATGCGTACGGAAGGTTAGGTGATGATAGGGAAGATAAGATGCTTCTAGAGTTGAACCGTTGTTTCATTTTTGTAACAGAATTGGCAGAAACCCCACCTACCTCTTCCTTCTTCTTCTTAGAAAATATGGCAGTTCCAGATAATGTCAAGGTTTTGGCAATTTTCCTATCTGGATACCTTCCTCTAATGATTCTCCTATTTTTACCAAATCTGCAAAGGTCGCTCTAACAGGGGACACCATCTTGGTATAATATTCTCCTTCTTGAGCGCAAGAGAACACGGATACCATTTTCTCCTTGGACATGGGGGGCTATACTTTGGCAGCTTCTTTCCTCCAACAAAAGCATAACTCGAAAACCCTCAACTCTTTTTTGTTTAATCCGATCTAGTGAATACCGATCAGGGACTATTTCAATGTTGAATGTAAACCGGTCAAGGAAACTCTTGGCCAATGTCTTCCAACCAGTCTACCTTTTCGGCTCCTGAGACATGAACCACTCCAAGGCTTTACCATTCAAACTTCGACTGAATAGGCGCATTAATAATACCTTGTTTTTCCCTATCCCTACTAGTTTCTCACAGTACCTTCTTAGATGGTCCATTGGATTTTTGGTACCATCAAATAACTCAAACTTAGGGACCTTGTATCCTTCTGGTAGGTCTACTCCTGGGTGAACAGATAAATCGTCATACCCCAAACCGTCATGGTCCTTGGCCCCGTGAGACTCTTTGATCCTCATGATCTCTTCTTGCATGGCTAATAAATTCCTTTTATTTTAGGCCCTCCATTCTTTATCCTTCTCCTTGTAATGGTTTATCTCGGGGTTAGGAAGGGGTTCATAAATATCAGGAGATATGATGGCTTGAGGGGGATTTAGAAGGAAGGCTTGATTTTGTAGATGGAGGGAATTTGGTTGGTAAGTGGGAGAATGTTTTGGAAATTGGGAAGGTTATGTGGGACTTTTAAGTAGTTTGGTGGAATATGAGAGGGATTTTACGGATTTGAAAATGAATTTGGTGGATTCGAAGGTAGGTTTGCCGTATTTTGTGGATTTTGGAGTAAATCTTGCAGATTTGGGAATGCATTTTGTTGATTTAAGAATGTGTTTTGAGGATTTGGTAATGGATTAGAAGACGGGTTCTGTGGGGTTGCGGATGGATTTTGTGGATGGTAGGCGTCTGGATTATTTTCACGATTAGTGTTTTGGACAAATGGAGGAGCGAAGCCGGATGATACGTTAGTTGGTTGGTCCTCGAGAATAGGGGTACTGGGGGGGGATTTGGAGTGGAGTCCTGTGTCCCCCCAAAGCAGGGGTATTAACGGTGATGGCCAAGTTAGCCAATTTTCGAGTGCGATTTATTTCCTCCTGAAGCAATTCTAATGTTCTTGCAAGTTCTGCAATCATCTCATTCTATTCCGTTATCACATTATCCCGGATAGCCATTGTGCTTTCTTCGTCATTTCCTGTCATTTTTGAATGATGATCCGAGGATGGGATTTTCTGTGCTTTTGATCAGGTGAAGTAGGGATGTTCTGCCAGTTTATCAACACGGAGTCATTTCTGTTATCTTTAAAGTAAAACAACTCAAAGGCAAATGCGTTATTTTCCATATGTGATAAGTAATGCAAAATATTCGACAGGAAATAATCACACAGAGTTGTTCAAGTCATAGCCAAATTCATCTGTAGGTCATAGTGGATAAACTTTCCTTTGATCTCAACTAACGTATATAAGCACATAAAATATTTATATCATACAAGACATTAAAATAACGCGTATCCTAATTGGGGTGACCCTTTTTGAGCCAGGGGTTCAGGCCTAACGATTTTTTGAAGAAAATATATGCTTCCTCAAAGTCAATCCATTAACCCCCAACTCATATAGACACAAAAAGGGCATAAATGCCTACAAAAGATAACGAAACAGGGATACAATTTTTAGGGAAAAGGGGAAATAACATAAAAGAAGATAAGTTCCCGCGCATGGGAGAATAGAAAAGCTAGCTACTGGAGGCTTCTTCGTCTGTTTTCGCCTTCTTTGCCTTGTTTACCTCATGTGCTATTTGATACCTATTGATGATAAGGTGACTTCCGCATAATTTTGCCTTGTAGTCGTATATCATTTCTCCTATGCTGTCAAGTTGGGAGGCCATGCTATCGTCCAAATTGATTTGGCATTGCCTGGTATATCAGTGTCTTGCCTAGCACTTTTCAAATCTTTCCTCAATGTATATATGGTCAAAGCGTCTTCCAGGTGCATCTGCCGGTGCGCAATTTTACTTTTCTGAAATACATCTTCTAGCCTGTGAAGCCGAATTTGATGCTCGGATTCTACATCCACAACCTGAGTGGGCATATTTGGTCCCGAATTCAATGCTCCGGCGAGGCTCTTTTTCAACCACTCCTTGTAAGGGTCGCTGACTTCAGGTTCATACCCTATACAGAAAGATACTTCTACCCACTTTTTCCTTCTCCATCCATTTATCATGTAGTCTTTGAGCGAGGGCTTACTTTCATCATATTCGGTGAAGAATCTGAGCATAGATTTGAGGCTTCTCCTTCTTGATCTTGAATTGCCTAAGAACTCTGTTAGGATTGTAGGGGTGGGTTCCCCTAAGACCTGGGAGCACTAAAAAAGGCTATTCGCCCCCTCGAATGATGTATTTCCCTGAACGAAGATAGTTAAGGGACCATTGGACATCGCCATCTCTTAATTCTCCAAGAGTCTTAAACCAAAATTCGTGGGATGCTTCCCTTTTGAACTTGTGTAAAAATAACCACATGTCGTGCGATTCTAGAATATTTCTCCTTGTTTTGTGATCAGGTTGTGCCTTTCTAGGATTTTTCACCAAATGCATCATCATCCACCATTTTAATATAAGGTTGCAGCCTTGAAAGAAATGATTCTTGACTTGACATCTTCTCAAAGCGCGATATATGTAAGTGACAATCATGGGGGCTAAGTTGTGGAATACATTTTTAGAATTGTATTCCATTCCAAAGAAGAGTGCATGGGTCACTGTGACAACCCTCGGATGAATTGTGCCATTTTTCCCCTGCGGGAACACCATGGTTCCAAGTAGGCCTACCGCGTATGCAAAAGCTCTCGTTTCCTTCCATTTTGCTTCCGACTCCAATTTATGCCCAAATTTGTGAAAAGAGTTGAATCTTCCAAACCAATGGTACAACTCACAAAAATTGATATTTGCTCTATCCTGTTCTCCTATCCAGGTGTCGTCATCAGTTAACACTGCTTCCTTGATCTTTTGACGATCCCACACATCCGAGCCTAAAATATTCTTATCCGGTGTCTCCTTTCTCTTAAAACACATTTTCGTACTCTCGTAGCAAATCAATACCTCTTCAATGGTGGGGGTCAATTCAACATCCCCGAAGCGAAATACCATGTTCTGATCATCCCAAAAAGTTGTTAGTACATGGATCATTTCGGGCCAAGCGTCCATCTCGATCAAAGAAGGAAGATGCCCAATGTGTGTTCTAACAATCTTTCTCTCTTCTGTACCCATGGAATCCCACCATAGTTTCAGGTAATCTTCGGGTTTGGTGACCATCTTGAACTTTTCACCAGAATGCCATTGACCCATATCTACATAAAAGAAGACAAAATAAGCCTTTTCCCCGACCCCAAAGGATAATGGATTGAATTTAGACAAGCATATATTTCTTCAACACATAAGCATGGTTCATCTGTGATTGACTCGGGGTTAAATACACATAGGGAAGGTTTTATAATGGGCCCAATACCCCGCTCAGACATTGGGTCGTCCTAGGCACATGCCTAAAATAGGGTTTTGGTTTCGTTCTATCCTCGGTGTCTAGAGTGGGCTTGGACACTGGTTCTCAAGCGGACAACTTGAGTTTAAAAATACGAACAGCATCAGATGACTCACGTGCTAATAAGCTGTTCGTATTTCCAATAAATTTTGGAATTGAACAACAAGGGCCGAGACATCCACGAAACCCCAAAATAGTTTATAAGATGCAGGAAATGCCATGAGATGTGATAATTAAACTTTACATAATCGAAACACATAAACACATAAATAGTTAATCAAAGATGAAATAAAACATTTAGTTAGAACCTAGTTAGATCCCCAGCAGAGTTGCCATTTCTGTTTTGCGGAGAAATTTTGACTTTTTGAAGAGAGTCGCCACTTAATTTTTGAAAAGGAATTAAGAAACCTTTATAAAACATTTTAAACGATTCAAAACAGGGAAATTATTTTAAGTTAGAGATTCTACGTAAGCGGTTCTATTAACATTTTTGGAAGGTGTTAGGCACCTAAAACTTCCGCTAACTTGCGGTTATCCGGACTGTTTGAAAATCGTCTTTTGATTAACTTTGAAAAGATTAATTTGTTGAAATAGTGATTTGAGTTTTTCAAAAAAAAAGACTTGCGTAAAATAGATTTAGGCGGCTTAGTAGGGATTTTAACTAAGTCTAAACAAAACTAATAAACAAATAAACACATAAAAGGGGAAGGGAGGAGAAAGTAAAGGATTTAGGCCATTAGGCCAAAATCAACGAGACCTGTCCTAGTCTAGTTGGGCTTCCAACCCATTTCACCTATCCTAAACTATTTTTCGGGCCTTTGGCTCTAGTCTTGCTCCACCTGTATTAAATACAACTTTGTCTTCGAGGCCGAAATAAATGAATAAATAAATGACTAAATAAATAAATAAAAACAAGACAATAGTAAAAATTGAGACTTTTCAAGTCTTTTAGTGACCTCATCAATGGATTTTGACCCATTTTCCTTCTTTGTCTATCTTCTAGCATCCGCACGCCATGTAATGGACCTTGGGTTTAAACTTCGAACTTGACTCGAAGGGGTGAGCCTCATTTACCCATTACGAAATGAAGGAGGAGAGGAGTCCATTTGGACTCGAGATATATTTTTTTGCATGCAAAGAAAAGATAAAGAAATTAATATATGTTCAAGGCAAAAAAGTGACATATTTCAAAGTAAAAGAAACTATCAAGAACCAATTTTTGAATGACAAGAATAAGCATACTTGCACAAGAATGAGAGTCAACAAATAAAAATTGCAAAGCAAAAGTTTCACAATCATACTATGCATGAGTCAAAAATATCCAAATAATTTTATTTAGTTACAAAAATTCAAACTTTCTTATCATTTTGAAAAGACAACATGCGAACAAAGAAGAATAAACACCTTAGATAAAAAATAAAGCTAGCACTTCATATCTTATATGAGGGTTTTGAAATCCATTAAAATAATTAGTAAGAAAATGACAAATTCTTGACTTAACTAATTACTATTTTTACTAAGGTGCAACAAATAATAATAACTATTCTTCCAACATAAAATAAACAACTCTACATGCTAAAAAAAAACATATCTACCAACAATAAGTTCAAACAAGACATGGGTATTATTTTTCAAGTAAAGATCTAAACTTTATCCAAAATAATCAAAGAATAAAGTAAGAAAAGAGAAACAATCAATATTATTCATTCTTTGCAACATAAAGGAAATAACTTTACATGCTAAAAACAAATATATCTACCAACAATAAGTTTAAACAAGACATGAGTATCGTTTTTTCAAGTAAAGATCTAAACTTTATTCAAATAATCAAAGAATAAGGTGAAAAAGGCAAAACATTCAACATTAACTATTCTTCTAAACATAAAGAAAATAACTTTACATACTAAGAACAATGTATCCAACAACAATAAGTTTAAAAAAAGCATAAATACATCTTTTAAGCAAAGATTGAAACTTTATCCAAAATAATTAAAGAATGAAGTCAAAAAAGACACATACAACTATTGCTAGCTCATTTTTATATCATGAACATGAAAATAATTATAATATCGACACCACAACATCCTAGGGCATTCAAGGCCATCTACAACATACAATCCCAACAAATAAAATTATATCTACGAACTACGAAGAAGAAAAAAGATGAAGAGAAAAACCATAGTAAAAACTAAAATAATAAAAAAAAGAAAAAAGAAGGTGTGTTTACCTTTTGGGGGGCAGCGAAACGAGACTACGAGCTTCGTCGGAATCAACTACCACCGAAAAACGTCGCCGGCAACTCAAAATTTTTTATTAGCCGACCAACTCTATGAAACAAAAATTTTTACTAAATAAAATTAACTATTTTGCTCAAAAGAATTTTTTCACCTTTCTAACCTCTTTTTTTTTCTTCCTTTTCTCCTCCTCTCTCTACCAAAGTAGTGGTAGTATTTATAGGAGAGAATGGGGTATTTTTTTTCTTTTTCACCAATGTGGGAGAAAAGTATTTATAGGAAAGGATAGAGATTTATTTCTTTTCATCTACCAATGTGGGAGAAAAAACATTTAGGAGGGTTTTTGAAACGTAAAAATTAAAGATAAGGTGAGGTGGAAGATAATGTGAAGGGAAATAGTACAATGTAGTACAATCTTTGAATTTCAAAATTGAAAAAGGACAAAGTTGGGGGAATAGTACAATTTGAATTTATTTTTTGGTGGGAATTGGGTAAAAGTTATGAGAGTTCTTGAGAATTTTGGGGTTATTTAAAATATAACCCCAATTGAAATTTAAAATTTAACCATATTTATTTATTTTGACCAAATTAAAAATTAATTGACGAATTGTGTTTCAATTATGACCAATTTTCAATTATGGTCAAATATAATAGATTGGCTAAATTAAATTAAAATTCGATACGAATTAATACCTTTTTTTAATCCTGAACTTCTTGATTTAATAAAATGAGTGCATATTTATCCAAATAAATTATTTTTGAGAATAAATTATATTTAAATTAAGATTTTAATCATTTGAATTTATTTTCAAGATAAGCCTTACTTAAATCTGTTATTTTGTAAAATAAATATTTAAGTAACAAATTATATAATCTCGTATAACTAAACACGATAGTATATAATCGCTACTTAAAATGACAAAATCACGTACGAAAAATATTTTAAGTTTTTTTTTATTTGAATGAAATAATTATTTTGGTTTATTAAAAACTGAAGAAACTCAAGATTAAATTTAGTCGTGGAGGGCAAAAATTAGGTGTCAACAATGTTGAGAATGAAATTTGGGGGAAGGAGTTGAGAATCGAATAAGGTAGATGTTGATTAGTTTTGATTCAGTGTTGGATATTGTTGAAATTGATAGTATCATATTTTACATCGTTAAATGGGTAGAAAAATACTAAGTTTGGATAGGCAAATAGTAGAAAATGGAAGATGGTGATTTGTTTAATGAGCGACTATTTGTTGAATGGTTCTTTCTATCTTAACGCACATTGAGAAAATGTATTTATTTTATTGGGGAATGCCCCGAGCTCTTATGTACTTCTTCACCGGGGAATGCCCCAAAGTATTTTATACTCGGAGGATGTCCGTGACGAAGGCACGGAACGTCGGGTGGAGAAAGCAATGGAGCGTACTTTAGAATTAGCCTAGAATAGAGTAGGTTTATGTTTTCCGCATTTTCCTATTTCGGGACTGTATAATTGGATTGGACACTAAATTTTGGATTATTTTATTTTGTTTGCTTGATTGATTGTTTTGCGTGTTTTGTGTGTTTTATACATTTGTAGTGTCAAATTAGCCGATACGCTCTACCAAGGTACCGTGGTCGAACCACGGGACCGAGGGATGCCTAACACCTTCTCCTCGGTCAACAGAATTTCTTAGCCGGAATCTCTATTTGCGGATCAGTTTTAGAGTCAAACCATTTTGAAAAAGTATTTCCAAAGGTTACTTGGCACACCCGATTTATGCCAAGTGGCGACTCTGAGTTTTTGAATGAAAATAATCCTTTTCGAAATAAATTTTTAATCTTTTGTCACTTTAATAATGAAAATCCTTTCGAACTTACATTATAATCTTTCTGGAGTTAAAAAGGGGTGTGACAGCTCTGGCGACTCTGCTGGGGACAATTTCAGAATTCGAGCTTATTTTTTTTTTGGAGTTGCATCGGCTTAATTTGGCATTATGGGTGTATAGGCGTTGTTTGTGTTGTTTTGTGTTATTATTTTTTTCATTGTTGAGTGTCTGCGTGCTCTTTGTTTATAGTTTTTATACATGTTACCGCTTTATATCTGGCATCATGTGCATAACCCGAGTTATTCTTTCTGCAACAAGTCTGTAGTGCACGTTGTGTACACGACCTCTAGTTGAGTCACCCTTATCTTAAGAGGGGGAGCTGTCGGCTGGTATGAAGTGGGTGGAAAGCTAAAGCAGCCACTATCGACCATACACTCCCCCGAACAGCCTTGTTAGTGAACCCCGGCGTAGGTCATCCTTTATGCTATACTTATCTTCATCATATTGAGACCTAGCGGGACCCACTTGGTCCTTTGTAGGAAACTCACCTCTAAGGCATCCCTACATGCTAAATGTTGCATCTTTGAGGGTAACGAAGTCATTTGACAGACTGATTTGGGCAAAAGCATGAGTTAGAAGCAAAATATTTAGGCAAGAAATTATTGAAAAAAGGGAAGAAAAAAGAGTGGAAAAAAAATTTGGTAGTTTTTAGGGTTCTTTATGACTTTTATTTTTCACAATTCAAAAAAAAATGTTTTTTTACTTTTTGCACTCATTTTCCCAAAAATTAAAAACCTTAAAAAGATTTTCCTTTTATTTCTTAAGTAAGTATTCACAATTCAAAAAATCCAAAAAAAAAATATTTTTTCCCTTCAATAGGAGCTTACATTTTTATATAATGAAAATATCAAAAAGATTCTTCTTTCATAGTTGTTAGTGTCATTTTTATATGAAGTGTCAAATTAAAAAATCAAAAAGATTTTATTGACGTTTTGCATCTTCTGTTTGTGCTCGTGTCTCTCAAGTCAGGGTGTTGGTTATTTAATCCTTAATTGTCCAATCTGGATGAACTACGCACCCCTGATTCTCCTCTCTCGAGAGTTATATATGTAGGCAGCCTATTGTTGGTTCGGGGATCTTATTTGAAAAATCCAAAAATATTTTCTTCACTCTTTATTTAGAGTAAGTGTTTCATATACATCTTTAAAAGAAAACTGCAAAAATTTTCTTTAATAGGTTCAAGTTTCATTTTCATATGAAATTTAAAATTGAAACCCAAAAAAGATTTCTCTTTGGTAATCATAGATTTCATTTTTGTATTGGGATGTTAAAGATGAAAAAATTCAAAAAGATTTTCGTCAATTCTTTTGACAAATTGTTATTTTCTTTACTTCTTAAAGTTTCAAGGAATAGAAAAAGAGTTTAATTGACCATTTTGGCAAGACTTCATGAACTACGCACTCCTAATTCTCCTCTCTCGGGAGTGAGATACGTAGGCGCCCTTCTTGGGTTTCGGTGATCCTTTCAAAAAAAAGAAGGAAAAAGAAAAAGGTTTTGAGAAAGTGTTGAACTCTAACACATTTGCTCTCTCTTGTCCAATTAGTTTAAGGTGGTTGATTTGTGGAATTTTGGCTGGTCCTTCATATTGCACCAAATCGAAGAGAAATTTATGGCCCACAGGAATACTGAGGTTGTGGTCACTAATCAGATAAGGAGTTCGAGGAATGAGAATTTAGAAGCTAAAAAAGAGATTTAGAAATTAAGGCAGCAAATGATAGAAATGCATCGAGCTTTGGTTAATGGGTTGCCGCCTCCTCCATTTCCCACTGATAATCTGGAATATCTTTGTAGCTTGCCTCCAATGTCACATGCACAGTTTCCTATTGTTGTCAACACGTTAGAACATGCATCAGGATCTACTCCGGGGCAACACTATCCAAATACTTCCAATATTCATTTCCTCACTTCTCAACACAAAGCTACCACATGCTCGGCTTCATACATTGTTCATGTTTTTACAGCACCACCCCTACCTGAAGCTCCTACTTTTGAAGTTTATCCACAAGTTGTGCCTTCTCACTCTTTGACAGAGCCTGTATTGAAAATTTTTGCTGATCAACATCATGCTATTGAGCCCACATTTAAGTCGACTAATCCTTATGGCTATACTCACCCGCCTGAATTTCCTCTTAACACTGAGAAGTATGTTATAACAGAAGAACAAGAGGAAATTACCAGAAAATTAAGCAGTTTGGAACTGGCTATGAAAGACCTCTAGGGACTTGGGGGGTACAAAAGTGTCTCATATAAAGATCTGTGCATGTTTCCAGGGGTTCATCTTCCTTTTGGTTTTAAAATGCCGAAGTTTGAGAAGTATGATGGACATGGCGATCCTGTAGCACATTTGAGACGTTATTACAACAAACTAAAGGGTGCTGGGGGGAAGGAAGAATTACTCATGGCATATTTCGGTGAGAGTCTTTCAAGCCTAACTTCAGAATGGTTTGTTGACCAAGACATCGACAAGTGGATTAATTGGGATGACCTAGCTAATGAATTTGTGCAACAATTCCAATACAAAGTGGAGTTGATTCCTGATGAAAAATCCCTAACTAACATGAAGAAAAAGAGTACTAAGACTTTTATAGAGTATGCGATTAGATTGCGTTAAAAAGCTGCTAGGGTGAAACAGTCAATGAAAGAAAGTAAGATGGTGGAGGTATTTATTCAAGCGCAGGATGAAACATATTATCTACACTTGTTACCTGCATTAGGCAAGCCATTTATTGAGGTCCACAAAATAGGGGAGATGATAGAGGATGGAATTAAGACCGGTCGCATTGTGAGTTTTGCAACATTGAAAGTGACTACTCAAGCAATTCAAAAAGTTCGAAGAGTGTCGGAGGGAAGAAGTATAAGGAAGATGCATCTGCCATTATAGTTGGACAACAGGAATGGGAAAGAGGACCACACCATTGTTACTCACAAGCTCAAACCCAAGCCTATGCCCAAGCTCCACATAATCTTTCCCAAAATCCATTATATTGTATTCCCCCACCTACATATCCAATATACAATGCACAACACTATGGTCAATTCCCTTCTTACCCACAATGGCGTGCACCAACTCTTCAGAGTCATCCTCTAACTCCACATACACACCAAAGCCCTTTTAGGCCTGGTTTTTAATTTAAGCCGAACAATGAAATGAGACAGAAGTCGAGGGATAGTTTCACACCAATCAGAGAGACATATGCCAGTTTATTTCAGTGATTAGTATAACGGGGCATAATCACTCGTCTCCTTGGGTATACTCCTGAACCGCATTCAAGATATTTTGATACTAATGTACAATGTGAATATCATTCTAATGTTTAGGGTTACAGTATTGAAGATTGTCGGGCTTTGAAAAGAGAAATTGAAAAGATGATTCAAGATAGATCAATTATGGTATAGAAGATTGACAATGAGGAAAGCTTTAGTCATGCTGATATGCAAACCAGTGGCTAAGATGTCAGGCTGAGCAATTGAGAAGTCAGCCCTCTCATTCTTAGGAAGAGGTCTGGTAGTTTGGTTTGTTTTATTTTTTGTTATCCTAATTATTTCAGGGTTGTAGTTTGGGATCTATCTTGTTTTTTTCATTTGTAGTTATGTTCAAACCCTTCTGTCTATCATTTTATTTAAATAGAGTGTCCCTTTTTCCTTTGTGTTTAAATATGTTTTTGATTTTTTTCTTTCCACATTACATATTATGTTGACTCTAGTGATATTATATGCTAACAAAATTTTCAGTCAGATCTTAAAATTCAGTTTAAGCATGAATATTGAATCGAGGTTTAAAGTTAGAAAAAAAGAGCATCTGAGAAACTAGGTAAAGTACTGAGATATTTGGTGATAAGTTCAAGCCTTCTTTGAAAATTAAGGCCATTTATTTTGAGAATCACAAGAATAACTTGTTCATCAATTGTAAGGCGTGCCTCAATTAGGTCAAATAGTGGATGCGTGATCCTATGTCAAAAGGGACAGAAAGAAAATCAGCTCCATGAAATCATGAGTCATTCAATGTAAGGAATGTACAACAAAAGTGGAGTTGTATGCTAGGAAAGTGCAGAAATAGTGACACACAGACTCAGTCAAAGTTAATGTTGTAAAAGATGTCACACATGATCTTCATCTCCAACTTTCAAATTGCATGTCATGTACTTGCATTGTAAAGGATTGATATGACGAAGGAATTTCATTCTGCTATCCAAAGATTGTGTCATCCTTTCTTTACCCCATCTGAGCCTTAGTTTTATTTTGCTTCATATACCTTTTTTGGAATCAAGATAGATTCAGCAAAGCTAAAAAAAAAAGTGTCAAGAAAACGAATAGAGTCAGAAATTTTTTTTTAAAAAAGAGAAAAATGTGTTCAAAAAGGAAGAAAAGAGTGTCAAGAAAATTAGAGTCAGAATAATCACAAAAAAAAAAGTCAAAACAAAAAAAAAAGAAATCAGAATCAAGCAAAACAAGCTGCCAGAACTACGCGTGACCTAATTCTCCTCTCTTAGGGGTGAGATACGTAGGCTGCCCTACTCTGGGCTCGGTCCAACCAAATAAATAATTTAGAATTTCTCAGTCAAAAGAAACTGGGGCATGAGTTAATCCTCATTGTTTGAGTTGATTCCAAAAGTTGTAAGTCCTACCCTACTTTAAGTGTCGTTTGGGCCCCATGTCATCCTTTCTTTCTAACCCTATCCAAAAACCAAGTTACAACCAAAGAAAGACCTTCAGATCAATCTTTGAGAATGTTAAGGCTAAGCATGCAATGGATAGGATGATGCATTTGGGAACTATTTGTCTTCCTCAGCATAAGAAATCAAGAGAGAAATAAAAAGGAGAGAGTCTTATCGGTGAAAACCCTCACAGGCACCATAAAGTGATGGTAAGTTGAGAGAAATAAAAAATGAGAAAGTCTTATTGGTGAAAATCCATACAGGCACCGTAAGATGACTATGAGTTGGGATAGATGACAATAAGAGAATCTCATTAGTGAAAAACCCTCACGAACACCATGAGGTAATGGTGACCTGAGAGAAAGAAAGAGGTTATTGGCAAAAATCCTTCAAGGCGCCACTAGCAGAATGAGGTATTTCAAGGTCATTAACTCAACAACAACTGGTTGAATGTGTGGATGAAACGATCAGGCAGATTAATCCAAAATGAATGGCATAATCATTAGAATCGACTGCCACTTTTATAGAATTTATTTCTTCTTTGTTTCAAAAAGGGACATTGATTGTCTTTTCTTTCTTCTCTTTATTTTTGTTTTATTTTTCTTGAGTCAGTTATCCAATAAAAATCATTGTCATCTTTCTCTTGTCTTTGAGTCAAGTCCATGTCGAAATAAGTGAGAAAAGATTTCAAAATTGGCTACCAGCTCCTTCAATTGCACAAAGCAAGACAAAAAGCCAACACATGAAAGAGACATGATTGTGAGCCAAAGTAAGGCCTGCAAAAAGTTTTGTCAGCAGACAAGTCTGGGAACTCATGGAAATACCAAGGTTCAAAGGGGTTATCTGAGGAGCATGGCAAAGTAGAGACACTGTGTTTGATTCAGAGTCACTCTTAATCATCTAAGTTTGAATCAATGAAGCATCAAGTCAATGGCATATGCTAAGGGATGGAAGCAAGGTTAAATGTGACAAGGGCAAGAGTGATCGCCACGAAATCTAAAGCCATAAACCAGCCAGTATGTTTTAAACTCACAAGTTTTCTTTGATGAAATAGGTAACATATTACATTCAAAGCAAGGACTTCAAAGCGTAAATATCAAGGGCTGCAGTGCCTCACTTTCACAAATGCAGGAAGCAATGTTGCTGCACAGGTTTGATAATCAAAACCACGGTAAAAACTTACCATCCAATATCTCTAGGAGACCCGCTTTCTTATCCGGATGATTTAGGTCCATTTATTAGGTGACGTGCTTCCTAAATTGAACCTTCACTCCTAGAAAATGCACTTTCTAGTTGAGTCATTCCCCTTGAACCCTAGAAGACGTACCTTTTAGTCGATTCATCCCCTTTGATTCCTATAAGATGTACCTTTTAGTCGAGTCATCCCCTTTTATTCCTATAAGACGTATCTTTTAGTCGAGTCATTCCCCTTGACCCCTAGAAGACGTACCTTTTAGTCGAGTCATTCCCTTTGATTCCTATAAGACATACCTTTTAGTTGAGTCATTCCCCTTGACCCCTAGAAGACGTACCTTTTAGTCGAGTCATCCCCTTTGATTCCTATAAGACGTACCTTTTAGTCGAGTCATTCCCCTTTACCCCTAGAAGGCGTACCTTTTAGTCGAGTTATTCCCCTTGACCCTTTGAAGATTTACCTTTTAGTCGAGTTATTCCCTTTTATTCCTATAAGATGTACATTTTAGTCGAGTCATTCCCCTTGACCTCTATAAGACGTACCTTTTAGTCGGATCATCCCCTTTGATTCCTATAAGATGTACCTTTTAGTAGAATCATCCCCTTTGATTCCTATAAGATGTATCTTTTAATCGAGTCATTCCCCTTCACCCCAAGAAGATGTACCTTTTAGTCGAGTCATTCCCTTTGATTCTTATAAGGTGTACCTTTTAGTTGAGTCATTCCCTTTGACCCCTAGAAGGCATAACTTTTAGTCAAGTCATCCTCTTTGATTCCTATAAGATGTACCTTTTATTCTAATCATCCCCTTTGATTCCTATAAGATGTACCTTTTAGTGGAGTCATTCCCCTTAACCCCTAGAAGACGTACCTTTTAGTCGAGTCATTCCCCTTTACCCCTAGAAGACATACCTTTTAGTCGAGTCATTTCCTTTGATTCCTATAAGACGTACCTTTTAGTCGTGTCATTTCCCTTGGCCCCTAGAAAACGTACCTTTTAGTTGAGTCATTTCCCTTGATTTCTATAAGATGTATCTTTTAGTCGAGTCATTCCCTTTGATCCCTATAAGATGTACCTTCTAGTCGAATCATTCTAATTAACTCATAGAAGATGTATTTCTTTGTTTGGAATAATTTTCTTTTTAGTTTTGATGTGATTTCAGGAGCCCGCCCGAGGAACAGAGCGAGTAAATGAAAAGTCAAGCAACATGGTGAAGAAGTTGAAAGTCAAGCAACAAGGTGAAAAAATTGAAAGTCAATAGATTGAAAAATAGAAAGTCAGGAACCCACCTGAGGAACAGGGTGAAGAAATTGAAAACAAGGCAACAAGTAATAAAATTGCAGGTTAGGAGTCCGCGTGAAGAACAGGGTGAAAAATTGCAAGTCAGGAGCTCTCCTGAACAATGGGGTGATGAAACTCAAGTAAAAAGAAGTTGTATAGATAGGATTTTGTAATTTCATTTATGTTTTAACTTGTAATTTTCATTTTTGATGTAATGACAGAGCCACGGACCGAAACCTCGTTGGAACATCACTCGACTCTCCAACTCGATGTAGTCCTTCTCTTTCCAATCCTTTGAGATACCCGAGACTTGATTCCCTTATAACTTGGGTAGGTAGGATGTTCTAAGTCAAGGCCCGGTTGCCTATTTTCCTTCTGTTTCTTTGTTTAATAATGGTCGGGACAAAATACTGTCTCGTTGTCTACTTCTTTGTCTGAAAATACTGCGTGTTTACATTCAAAGGGAGCATGATGTAGACACGTAATTTTATTCCTCTCGAAGTCCAATTTTATCCATTTTGTTTTTACTCTCCTCTTACCACGTACCCTACCCCGTTTAATTATCCCTCCCACAAAAATACAAAAATAACAACCCTTAACAAAATCCCTAACAAATTTTATCTTGTTTTAATTCAATCCTAACAAACTCACACCTCACTATCCTATCCTACCCCCTACCTCACTACCCCACCTCTACCCTACCTCACCCCTAGGAAGCCCACCCCCTCTCTCACATTTTGGTTCCTTTTGACCATATATATAATATTAAAGAAGGGGGCCCATAAAAAAGAGGGAGCATATACAAAAAGGGATCTTCTCCATTCGATATACTAACAGATCCCATGGAAAACTCATAGCAAACAAACACACAAAGACGCCTCCCTAATCGAAATACACACAACTCACCGGAAATAATCGACACCTACTCACAAATTCAAGAAGACAATGGGTAGGGGTTGATCAGAGCTTGGTCGAAAGTGAGGGTTGGAGCGAAAATAGTTGTGGCGTACGAAAAGAAATCACCGAAGTAACCCGTCACCATCACCATTACTATTTCGGTAAAGCAGTTCACCACCATCACATTAATTTTGATAAATCTGGTAGGTCGACATCTCATTTCATCATCGAACCAATCCGCCAAAGTCACTGTTCTATTTTATCATTATCGAATTGGTCCTGAGTTGAGGTCATCGTGGGTTCGAGGTTTGCGTGGTTCCGGTCGGTGCTCCTTCTATGTATTTGTGAAATTGCTAAAGGAATTTGATGGACTGAGGCAATATTTGAGGTCTAATTTTTATCCCTTTCTTTATAATTTTGTCAATTTTACGTGAGTGATGGTGTGATTTGTTGATATGTTTTGATTGTGTGTTTGAGTAATTTTGATTGTCGTGGTGATAGCTTTGACTATTTGATTTCGTATTAAATTGGCTTAATTATGTTGAGAATGAAATTTAGGGGGAGGAGTTGAGAATCGAATAAGGTGGATATTGATTAGTTTTGATTCAATGTTGAATACTGTTGAAATTGATAGTATCATATTTTAGATCGTTAAATGGGTAGGCAAATACTAAGTTTGGATAGGCAAGTTGTAGAAAATGGAAGATGGTGATTTGTTGAATGTGCTACTATTTGTTGAATGGTTTTTTCTATCTTAATGCACAAAATTGATAAAATGTATTCATTTTATTGGGGAATGCCCCGATGCACCCGGAACGTCGGGTGGAGAAAGCAATGGAGCGTAGTTTAGACTTAGCCTAAAATAGAGTAAGTTTATGTTTTTTGCATTTTCCTATTTCGGGACTGTATAATTGGGCTAGACACTAAATTTTTTATTATTTTATTAATTTGCTTGATTGATTATTTTGTGTGGTTTGTGTGTTTTATACATTCGTAGTGTCAAATTAGCCGATATGCTCTACCAAGCGACCGTGGTCGAACCATGGTACCGAGGGGTGCCTAACACCTTTTCCTCGATCAACAAAATTCCTTAGTCAAAATCTCTGTTCACAGATCAGTTTTAGAGTCAAACCATTTTGAAAAAGAATTTTCAAAGGTGACTTGGCACACCTGATTTATGCCAAGTGGCGAATCTGAGTTTTTGAATGAAAATAATCCTTTTCGAAATAAATTTTCAATCTTTTGTAACTTTAATAATGAAAACCCTTTCGAACTTAAATTATAATCTTTCTGGAGTTAAAAAGGGGTGAAACAGCAAGCAAGTTGAGGTTACAAAAAAAGGTAAGGCTCAAGTTCGTTTGAGTATTATGGGGCTTGAATAGAGGTAGATGATGATTTATTGTAGTTAAAATCCAATTTATTTTTTGTGTGCATGTTAACTATTTCTTCGTGTGCTTTTTACAATGCATGTTCAAGAAAAATGAAAGACTAGTTAATATCCTAAATGTTAATCACATGCGATGAAATTACTATTAGAAGCTTGTTGGTTTTACAAGTGTGATTGTTGTTATCATTGTAGTTGTGATTATTGTAATATTTGTTGATTATTGTAGGATGTACCAATATTTAGACACCTTTATGGAATTGATTGATATAAGTTTGATACTAGATATCTGAAAATTTTATAACATGGACAAGAGCTCGTGCCCTACAGGTCATGGGTAATTAGCGATCATAATACTCTTAGCATGTGTGTACAAGTTAAATATTGATAAGTGTGACGATTCCTTAAGTGATTTGAATTTATGTGATGACTTGTTATATTTAATGTCATGAGTGAGCCAAAATTCACGATTATTAACATTGTTAGTGTTGAAATGCATTCTTAAGTGGTCTATGTGAAATTACAAATGATTGGCATAATTCTTATTTATCTATCTACTCATGTATTTGTGACATGATTAGTATATTATTGTTAAGTCGTGTATTTTTGACTTGAGTTCTTATTGATAGTTATGATCTTAACTTGAGTTATTATCTATTTTGACTTGTACTTGTTTGAATTTTATGTTGTTGTTGAACAAGGTCAAGTGTGTCACAAACTTGAGGTAAAGTTATATAGTAGGTGTTCATGGTTATTCTTGCTTTACTACGTTATGATTGCTTATTCACATATCTTATTGTGGGTTGATCAATAATCATACCAGTACACCATTATTTCTTGTATACTGATACTATACATTGATACGGGAATAATTACGAATATGGACTTAGGAGAGTGCGTGTTGGACCCGAGCCTTGGCACGTGCAATTGAAGTGTAAAAAAGGCCCAAAATGCACCCAAATCAGCCCATAAATTACACTACATGGGTGCCCACTCTTTGAAGGGTCTTTTGGTCATTTTAACTTATATTTTGTTATAGCTATAAAAGGAACATTGTAGGGTTTTTAGTTTAGTTTATGAATGAATTTGTAATCCTTACAAGACAAAGAAACTCAAGTCCTCTTTCCTTGAGGCACCCAAAACCAAAATTAGGGCTTAGACAAGTATAGAGTCACTAGTGTTTGCATTTGCTTGGAAACATTGATGCTTGGGAGGTGGATTCCGATCTTGTGTCTTTGTAAGAGATAGGTTTATTGTTTTGTGTAGTTTTAAGGGTACAAAAGTTACCATTCTTGGGTTCTTAACATTATACCTTCATGTGGTCTATCTATCTATCCTTTTTATTTTGTAATATTGTATCCATTTTGTATCTTGCATTGTGAAGCCGTTTTTGTTGTTGTTGTTGTTCTCATTATTGTTTCATCTTATCTTGTTAACTTAGTTTTGTGTTGGCTTCAAGAGGTGTCAAACACCTAGTTATATTGTCCTTCTTGTATTTCATTCTTGAATCCGAGAGTGGTCTTCAAAAGGGTCCTCGATTCTTTGAATTAGTGTATTGTTTTTGGAGTGTGTTTGGAATGTTTTGAGCCAATTCTGTGTGTTCCTTGGTTTTCTTGTATCATTTGGTATCAAATACATCTTTGGTTTTGTTCTAACAATACCAATCTTGGGCTTTCTTTCTAAGAAAATAAAAAAATAAAAAAAAGGAAAGAAAGACATGTTCTTGAGCTTGATATCTTGGTCTAGAAGTTGAACTTGTTGTTGTTGTATCTTGGACAAATGTTGTGTGTCTAGGTCTAGGATATATTTTTCTTGTGTTGTTGTTTCAAGTGTTAGTATTCTTGTCCATTAACACTTTAGTCGATCTAGATTTGAGCTTTAAAAAAATTGATGTTTTTGTTGTGAACAAGACCATGGACGTGTGTTGAAGTTGGTGTTCTTGAACGTGTGAACTTGTTGTTATAGTCTTGGTTGGATGTTGTTGGTGTTTTTGTTGCTCTTTATAAAGTTGTTGTTTATTTCTTTACATTCATCACAACCTTCACCCTTGCTAAAATTGAAATACAACACCAAAAAGAACCTTGGCCGTGTGTTGACACTAAAATTGGCCGTGATGTGTGTTGATGTTTTCTGTGAGGTGGAAAATGTTGTTGTGCTGTTGATGTGTTCTTGAAGTTTGTTGTGGTTTTCATCTTGTTCTTCATCTCACCTTAAAACTTAAGACAACCAAAGTGTAACATAGATTCAAAAAGGTGAACCTACAAGTTGTAAAGTTGTTTGTGAAAAGACTTGAGCCATCACTTTCTTGACTTAACATCTACTTTTCAACCACTTTTCTTATTTCAAGGGACCTTGTTTTGTGGGAATTGTACAAAGTCAAGTCTTTCCTTTTGAAGATTAGACTTAAAGGAGATTTAAGACATATACTTTCCCTCCAAAACCAATTGTTTCCATTACATAGTAAATAAAGTTTGTAAACTTCAACTAGTGACTAATTGTGGGGCCGTGACCAATGGTATGCTGCTATGTCACCCAAGTTACTGTTCACACAAAAATTTTAAGCTCAAAATTTGATCTTCTAGTTTCATTGTGTTGTTTCTTTGGTTTCGTTTGTTGATTCCATTACTAACTTACAAGCTAGTTTTAGATTGTCAGTTAGTTTTGAAAACGTCCTTCGAATATATGTTCCTTTGTGTGTCTTATCCTTTTGAGTCATTGTAATACTTGGTCCACCTCTTACTGCCTCACGAAGTACAAGCAAGGTTACGATACTTGTGAGATCAAAGTGAGCGAAAAATTCAAGAGCCAAAACAATAGAGAGGGAGTGTGAGGACCATTCTTGTACAACTAAGTTGTTTGTTGTTTTGTAGGTAACTTCTTGGCCATAATGGAAATCATTTTGGCTCTCCTTGATTCTTTGTCCTGAGACCTTGCTAGGGCAAATGTGGGTCTTGAAAAAATTGAATCGGATGTAGTAACTATGCGTGAGAGGTTGGATCGAATCGAGAGTCGAAGGAACTCTCGTGCTTTTACTCCCGAAACTTTACTTCCAATGACCAATCCTCCAAGAAAACCACATAATACCACAATCCAATCTCCAAATAACCCTCAAAATTGAGAACAAGATAGACCACTTCCCCCACAAGTTTATCAAGTCCAACAAGGAGGACTTGGAAGCCAATTTCCTCCAATCCAAGCTCCACGTTACCAAATCGAGCCTCTAAACCAAAACTTTCCTTTCTAAATACCGACACATCCAAGAAGAGGAATATGGTAGAGAGAGACATGAAGGATATGGAGTCTACGATGATGACTATATGATATAAGAAGACTTGAGTTGGATGAGATTGAAGGCTAATCTCAAGAGGGAGAGGAAGCCGAAGGTCAAAATAAAAATGTTGGATCCGAGACTTATTGTCATTATGCTCTTGGGTTTGGCTAGCTTGTGGACTGTTTTTGTGCATTTCTTGTGGGCTATTTTTAGCTCATTTTTTTATACGTCCCTTGTTATTATTGAGCTCTCGGGCTCTTTATGTTTTGTGGACTATTTTTGAGTAGGTTTCCTTTGAAGTGACCAATTGAATGAGGTGAAGCCGTGAATTTGTGGACAAATTTCGCTCAATATAGACAGGATGATACAGTAATAATCACGGATATGGACTTAGGAGAGTGCGTGTTGGACCCGATCCTTGGCACGTGCAATTGAAGTGTAAAAGAGGCCCAAAATGCACCCAAATCAACCCATAAATTACACTAGATGGGTGCCCACTCTTTGAAGGGCCTTTTGGTCATTTTAACTTATATTTTGTTATAGCTATAAAAGGAACATTATAGGGTTTTTAATTTAGTTTATGAATGAATTTGTAAGTCTTAGAAGACAAAGAAACACAAGTCCTCTTTCCTTGAGGCACCCAAAACTGAAATTAGGGCTTAGACAAGTGTAGAATCACTTGTGTTTGCATTTGCTTGGAAACATTGATGCTTGGAACGTGGATTCCAATCTTTTGTCTTTGTAAGAGATAGGTTTATTGTTGTGTGTAGTGTTAAGGGTCCAAGAGTTACCATTCTTGGGTTCTTAACATTATACCTTTATGTACCATCTATCTATCCTTTTTATTTTGTAATCTTGTATTCATTTTATATCTTGTATTGTGAAGCCGTTTTTGTTGTTGTTGTTGTTCTCATTGTTGTTTCATCTTGTGTTGTTAACTTAGTTTGTTGTTGGCTGCAAAAGGTGTCAAACACCTAGTTATATTGTCCTTCTTGTATTTCATTCTTGAATCCGAGAGTGTCTTCAAAAGAGTCCTCGATTCTTTGAATTAGTGGATTATTTTTTGGAGTGTGTTTGGACTGTTTTGAGCCAATTTCGTGTGTTTCATGATTTTCTTGTATCATACATGCTCTTCTTTTATCGAGTGCAAAGCATTTTTCAGTCACTGCATCAAGACCTCAGCTGTAAAGCATATTATATTTGAGTTCAAAGGTGAGCTACATCTTTTGGGGTTGTCATGAGTGCTTCACTTTATTCTCGTCCAGTTATCTCAGACTTGGATGATTTCCTACTCTTGGGTTGATCCCGTTTTACTGACAATTGTAGTGTTTTGGTACAATGACTTTAAGATTTTAGGGGTCTTTTAAGCATTCGTTTATACTCCATATTTCGTATTTCTAGTAGAATGTTCAAGATCTTGGTTTAATTAAAGAAAAATAGTTAGTTGTCTTATTTTGACTAAGTGTTGAATTTATGTTTTAGGTTAGATAGTTCTCCTATCGGAGAATTACTGTGGGTGTCACTAACAACAGATTGGATTGTGACATTTTCATGAAAGGATTCTATATTGTATTTTGTATACTACATTAGGCACAATGCACAATCATCATTTAAATACTTTTTTTAGCTGACAAGTAAACACTTCAGTTGATGCGACATTTTCATGAAGGGGTTCTATTGTATTATGTGTTACACATTAGGTATAATGCACAATCAACATTTAAATATTTATTTTAGTTGACAAGTAAACATTTCATTTGATGTGATTATTTAGATATATTAATATGATTTGAACTAACAGCTAAACACTCAAAGTTGTATTTACTCTGTCTCATAGACATCTGAAACAAGGTTTAGAGAACAACTTAAATATGATAAAGAAACCATGTTGATAGCTAATTGTTGATGTGTCATATAAATTCTGAAGGCATATATTATCATTTTGAAAGTTAGAGTGGAAAATGGGGTATAGAAGTATATATGTAAAATTAGAATGTTAATTGTTGGCCAAATTTAAATGTCTAAAATGTATTATTTTCTTCTCTAATCTTTACTTGTCCACTATTATCTTAACATACATTTTAAGAAATAATAAGTAATATGGACTTTTACAATATTATCATTTGAATATATTAACTTTAGTGATTTAGAAAATGCATTGGATAATGAATATTAATATTTAATAACCAAGATAAAATGGGTACAAATTGGTAAATTATCTATTTGTTTTTCAAGATAGACAAATATTGTTAGACATCTATTTTAAGTAACATAACAGTATAACCCTCTATTTCTAAATGAGTGATTTTTAAGTATGAGCACACACCTTAGGAAACTACTCATTCCTAAAAATCAAAGAGTACGTTTAGTTACTTATCCTTAATAAATACCTTGAAAAGAAAGTATTCTCTCCGTTTTATTTTATTTGATCCTTGTTGATTTGATACATCTCTTAATAAAATTTTAATTAAGGGTATATTTTACTAAATTAACCTTATTAGTAATATTTTGGAACTCTAATTTTGAATCTTATTATTTAATATAGTTATTTAATACTATAAAAAATATAATAAAATTCTCTTAATTTCTTAAATTGGACAAGTAAATAGAAACAACTAATTTCTTAATCTTGTAGAACTTTTTTTATTCAAAGAAGAGTCAAAATCTCCACTTATTTAGAACAAAAAGAAATTAAATAATTATTTATTTATGAACGGAGGGAGTATTATCTATTGAAAATGAAAACAACAACCCTCACACAATGCAAACTTACAATTACTCAGATTCTGAGTGACACCTTGATGTTTGTGGGGGATAATGTATAGATTTACTTTTGGTTTCGATATAAATTTGGGTATTAGAAAAGGCTCAAACATATCATTGGACAACTAAAAATAGTCTATCAATGTTTTTTGTTAAGAATTTGGCTTATTTATGCACTGTCTTAAAAGGTTGGATCATATATGCTGTTGCCGTGATAGAAAAGGTTTATTCGTGTCATTATTTTGTAAGATGATTTTGCAGAACCATTTTTTTGATGTGGCCTTTATTAGAGGTCTCAACACTAAATCAAAATCAATCAATATTATCTAAAATTAAAACTAAAAACTGAACCCACTAAAATAAAATTGCATCCACACCCTACTTAATTAATGGGTCTGATTTTATATACGGTATGTATTGGATTTTATTTTAATAGGTTTGATTTTTAATTTAAGTAATATTAGCTGATTTAGATTTGGTGATATGAAATTTCAATAAGAGGTCACGTGGCAAAAATGATTTCACAAGACCACCGTTAAAAAAATAATGGTACGAATCTGTGGCATAGATGAGCCAAACTTTTAAGACAGTAGCATAAATAGTTCGATGGCCTGTTCTACCTTTTTCCCTAGATTTAATTTTGTTTTTTTACTACATTTTTTTAGTTGCCATGTTTTCTTTTCTATCATTTTTTCTTTGCATTACTACTTTAATTTGTTTTATTTAAGCAGATAGTCTTTCGAATAGAATTTCTCTATGGGAATTCTACTCTCTTCACTTTGTAGAATTTTACGGAATATATGAATGTTGTTTCATATGCTTGTGTATAGATCTAATTTCTTTTTTAACATCTACGCATTTCGATTCTCCAGCTATCATTTGGCTCTATGACACGTCAAAATCTCATTTTGAATATTTAGAGCTCATTTAATACCAACAATAAGGGATAATTCATTCTGTAATTAATTTTAGGATGAACTTATTTCATGTTTGGATGGAATGATATCAGGACCCAAAAATACAAGGGTCATGTTGACACTTGTCGCAACAAATCTTGCAAATAAGCCTATCACTCAAACTGATCCAGAATGGAAAAAGACATAAATGGCCCCGAGGTAAGGCTTTTAGAACGAAGTCGAACCACATAGATATAATAAAAGCAGAAAAAATAAAATCAACACATGCAACTATAACTCCCAAAACCTGGTGTCAACAGTATAAGAACTATTGTAGACATGTAATTTTGTCCCTCCAAGATTTATTTTTTATGATTTACTCCGTCTTACCACACACCCCAACCCCGTTCCATAATTTTTTTCAAAAAATGACAAATTAATAACCAACCCTAAACAAATTTTATCCCTAATATTTCCTTATCCTAACAAACTTTATCTCAACTAAATCACACCCCTCACTTCCCTACCTCACCCCCACCTTAGCACCCTACTCCTACCCTTTAACCCCTCCCCCTACCACACAAACACGCTTCTTTTCCATGAAAGGAGGGCATATAGATAACATATAATACACTGGATAGAGATATTTTCCAGATATACTCCATTTTCCACTGAAACAGAGGGAGAAGAAATAAAATAGAATTTCCATTTTAAAAAAGGAGGAGGACGGATAAAAGAAAAAGGAAAAAAGGAGCTTCCATTTTTATATAGATACACAGAGAGAAAAGAGAACCATGGTTTGGGGGGATTGGTTCCTTTCCTTTTCGGGTCCAACAATAGAGAAAAAGGGGGGTCTATATGTCACACCTCTTTTTTAACTCCCAAAAGAATTATCATTTTAGGTTCGAAAGGATTTTTATTAGTAAAGTGACAAAAGATGAAAATTTATTTTGAAAATGACTTTTTATATTCAAAACTTAGATTCGCCACTTGGCGTAATCCGGTGTGCCAAGTCACCTTTGAAAAATCCTTTTCAAAGCGATTTGACTCTTTAAAATTGGTTTGCAAATAGAGATTAACGACTAGATCTCAAACCATCTTCTCCTCATTTCCAACTCTCTCTATCGATTCTATGAGTGTGGTGTTTCCAGTGATTTTTGTGGATGGGTGTGTAAACTCAGTGAGAAGGTGTGTGTATGGAGTTTTTATTATGCCTCTGTGAAGAAGAAAGAGCAAGAATCGAAAAATAAAAAATACCATTTCCTGCAATCTGTGAATGTATTCTATAAATGAAAAAAATGGTGAGTGTGGGAGTGATGTGTGACTTTGGAGGAGTATCTGTGTCCCCCCCCCCCCCCCCCCCCCCCCCCTTTTTTTTTCAATTTTGTCGCTGTATATGTATTTTTGTTGGAAAAAAAAGGTGGGGTGGTGGGTAGGGTAGTGAGGTGAGGGTAGGGGTAGAGTGTGAGATGGGTGAGTTAGTTAGGATAGGATTAAAACAAGATAAAATTTATTTGAGATTTTGTTAGGGGTTGTTATTTTTGTATTTTTGTGGGGTATAATCACATGGGTGAGGGTGTATGATAACGTGAGGTAGAAATGGATGAATTGAGTCTTTTGAGAGGGACAAAATTAGGTGTCGACACTATATTTTGGGGATTTTTCCATTAAGAGAGAGGAGGACATACATACTCAGGGATATCACAGTAATGGGAAAAGAATATTTACTCCATCACACAGACATCTACAAGGGGAATCGATATACACTGCTTCTTCCATTTTCACCGGACATGCTAAAGATTTTTGTTCACATCATATACTCACACAACACTACACAGATTCACACACACACATAGCTCCCATAAAGTGATACACATACTGAGATATGGTTACACACATAAAATTCCGTCCAACACTCACCGAAAAACCATATACACACACAACCACCAGAGCTACACGTTCACGCATAGAAATTAGAGAGAAGGAGATTGAGAAGGCCGAAATAGTGAGAAAAGATTTAAAAAATGAGCTAAAATAGAAAAGGGGTGATCGAAATAGTGAGACAGTGAGAGATCCAATCATTTCTCGAGCTTTTCTGGAAAAAATTTCATCGTAATTGGTTTTCAATCCATCATTTGATCTATTTAGCTTTAAAAAAAAATCCTTTAGTCTCTTTGTTTCTAGGTGACCTGGCCTGAAAACATGAACTAGCACAGAAATTCATTGAAATTGGCCCCTGTTTTAAATTAATTTTAAGATAGTTTAACGTACGGCTTTGGTTGGTTTTGTTGCGATTTTGATCTTGGTTCATCGGTCTTCATACTGATTTTGGAATTTAGGTTTTGTTCGTCTCGATCGATTCATTGCTATCAGTTTTGAGTTTTAAATTTCTTAATACCGAGTTGGATTTCATCGTTGTTGAGGTTTTCTGATCAGGTTTTCGAGTTTGAATTTCTTTAACTCGTTATTATCAACAAAAATCAATTGTCGAAAGGTCTAATTCTATCTCTTCTTATTTTATTTCTTAATATGTGTTTGATTTGCGTGAGGCATGATTGAATATTGGGTGATGTTAATTTGTTGATTAATTTTGTTGAAAAGTGATTGTGGATTGTTGAAATGGAAATTTGGTGTTAAAAGGAAATTTGGGGCGGAATTGAGAAATTGATAAAAGGGTGAATTTTACTTTATTTTGGTTTATTGTTATTTTGTTTAATGCATAATAAAAATCTAGTTTGTGAATTCGATAGGATCATGTTTTAGGCCGAAAGCTTAATAGGCAAAAGTTTAGGTTCGGGTAGGCAAAATTTAGGAATGGTGTTTTGTTGAATGTTTGATTTTGTGTGAGTTGAATGTTTTCTAGTTTATCGTATTTGATTCAGATGTATTCATTCGCCGGGGAATGCCTCAAAGGTATACTGTACTTATTCACTGAGGAATAACCCAAAATATTTTATACTCGGAGGACATTCACGACGAAGACCCGAGGCATCGAGTAAAGCATTGGAGCGTAGTTTAGAATTTATGTAGGTTAGCGTAGGTTTACATTTCCGCATTTTTCTATTTTGGGACTGTATAATTGAACTGGACATTATATTTTTAGGATTTATTTTGTTTGTGTTTGTTTGTTTAATTGTTGTGCGTTTTATGTGGTTTATACACTCTTAGTGTCAAATTATCCGATATGCTCCACCAAGCAACCGTGGTCGAACTACGAGATCGAGGGGTGACTAACACCTTCCCCTTGGTTAATAGAATTCCTTAACCGGAATCTCTATTCATCGATCAATTTTAAAGAGTCGAAATCATTTTTGAAAAGGATATCCAAGGGTGACTTGACAAACCCGAGTTATGCCAAGTGGCGACTCTGAATAAAAAATGTAAATAGTTCTTTATGAAATAAATTTTCATGTTTCGTCACTTTGATAATAAAAACCCTTTCAAATTTAAAACATAATCTTTCTTGGTTAAAAAAGGGGTGTGACAGCTCTGGCGACTCTTCTGGGGATTTTTCAGAATTTGAGCTTAGTTGTATTAGCTTAGTTTGGCACTATAGATGTATAGACATTTTGTTTGTATTATTTTGTGTTATTGTTTTGTCATTGTTGAGTGCCTACATGCTCTTTGTTTATAGTTTTTATCTTATGTGTTACCATTATATATCTGACATCATGCGCATAACCTGAGTCATTCTTTCTGCAACAAGTTCGTAGTACACGTGTGTACAGGACCTCTAGTTGAGTCACCCTTATTTTAGGAGGGGGAGCTGTTGGGTTGTATGGAGTAGGTGGAAAGCTATCGCAGCCACTATCGACCATACGCTTCCCTGAACAACCTTGTTAGTGAACCCCAGCGTAGGTTACCCTTTAGGTCATGCTTATGTACATCATATTTAGACCTAGCGTGATACAAGCCTAAAGAGCACAAGAATTTCAAGGTGTTGTAGAAGATTCAAGTTTGGATTTTAGCAAGTGCTTGAAGACCCTTTTGGAGCCTTTTCAAAGCCTTGAGCAAATTGAAGAGAAAAGGAGGAATCTCTACATCACATAGGCGCCTATTCATTAAAGGCATAATGGTCTTTACACTTCAAAAGACCACACTCAAAGGACGCCTCTTCCTAAGCCTCATTAAGGGCAATTTAGTCTTTTGTTATGTAATAGTATAAATAGACATTTTAGCTTCTATTTTCTTTAGCTTTGGACATTTGAATTGAGTAAAATTTTAAATTATAGTCTTCTTATTCTCCTTAAAGAGAGAAACCAAAATTTGGGTTAGCACAATTGATGGATTTCACTTGTGTTGACAAATTGGCAAGAAAGGTAAGTTCTTGAGTTGGTGAATTCGTTGTGTCCACCTAAGAGTGAGGTGTAATAAACATTAGTGACTTTTGTTTAAGTATTTAATATACACTTTATTGCTTCTCATGAATGTTGGTAAATGTCTCATTATCTATCCTTTTTCCTTTTGAATCTTCTATTTGTGTTCTTCTACTTCATCCCCTTTCTTCTTTCTTTGTGTTTAGTCTTCAGATTTTAGTGTTGTTTTTCTCCACTTTTGTGGCTGATTTGTTTGTTTTAGGTTTTTACTTATATTATTTGATATCATGATCCATGTATTAGAGTTGTTCTCATAACTCTAAGCCTTGGATCTAAGAAAATCTCACAAAAAAAGAGTCAAATCCAAAGAAAAAATCACAAAAAAGATAGATCTTGTTTTTTTTGTTGTAGATCCAAAATTTGTGTGTTAGATCTACTCATTTTTTATTTGTTTTGATAGTTTCTAGTGTTATATTTTTGTTCTCTAACACTTAAAGGGTCTAGATCTAAGTTTAGAGTAAAGTTTGGTTGAATTTGAATTAGATCCACCATTGTTGCGCCTTGTTTGAAGCTTTTGAGGTGGGATCTCATTTTTTATCATCTTGTTAGTGGAGTTTTGTGGCTGATTTTATGTTGTTTGTGCTTTTCTTGGCCTAAGGAACCTAGATCTAAAAGAAAATCCAAATTTGGGGCTCATTTGATATAGGGTCAAACTTTGGTCAACTCTTGAATATTCATCGTATTCTTCAATCTTCATCATATCTTGTTGGGAAAGAATATCCAAGAGGTGCATTTGATCCAAAAAGGTGGAGGAGAGAGGATGTACTAGTTATCAAAGGCAATTTCCAAGAAGTTCCTAGTCTTGCCAAAGGAAGAGAACGACAAAGACAAAGGGAATCTTCAAGTACAAATAAAGTACAAAAGGGGGACCATTGTTTTTGAATTGATTTGAAGCTCCAAAAAGGCTTTCAAACCTTCAATTTTCCCTCCCAAACAAAATTCTTCTTCTCCTAAAGAGTGTTTGTCCAAGACATTAAGTTTGGAATTGAAATTTTTTTGCAAAATCAACAACCAATCATATTGTGTCACGTCATCACTAGTTGATCAACCTAATTAATCTCTAAACTAGATTTCTTAGTTTCTCATTTTTATTCTAGTTTCTTGAGTGTTAAACTCTATCACTAATTATAAAACTAGTAACTACCTACTAGGTTGATGATTAGTTTTGAGTCCGTTTGTTCGTGTCTTTGAATTTTGTGTCCTTTTCTCATTTTAATTCATAGTAGTTTGTTAGTTCAAGTCCATGCATCATTTTATTTGAGTCATATCAAACAAAAATCGATTTCGGGCCAAATTAGATTCACCACTCATTCACTTGCCAAGTATATGCCAAGATTTTAACACTAGTGAAATCAAGTATGAGGCAAGATACGAGTGTGAGAGTGGTGAGGCTCTTTTTTGAACTAACTTGTTTATTTGTTTTGTAGGTTTTCTCTTTGCTGTTTTTTGCTTCTTATTAGGTACAATTGTGATGGAAAACAAAGGTACCACATCCCAACCTTTAGGAAATGATGCTTTGGGGGTATTGTTGGCTAAGATGGATGCACTAAGCCAAGACTTTAAATAGTATCAAGTCCTTCCTCAATTAAATCCTGTTCCCCCTCTCCAAACATCCCTAAACCGAACTCAATCCATCCAAGTAGGAGAAGTGGGAAATTTAGCACCTAAGGAGAAAGAGGCTAAGACTCAAGATGGAGAGAAAATAAATGGAGGGGTACAATAAGGATATGAAGGAATGAGGGAAAACGGAAGAGAAACCATAGGTAGTGAAGTTGGAAGGGGAAAGAAATGCTTGATTGTGGATCTTTTACACAAAGAATTCTTATTATTCACTAACCCAAATACTAGCATTTTTCCTAGTATTTTCTCTTCTCATGTGCAGGTTCAAGACCCAAGAAGTCTCAAGGAGAAGCCCAAGGAAGTTCCCTTCAAGCCCTTGGCCGAAAGTCTCAATTTTGGGATAAGTGATGAAAAAGTGAGTCTAAAGGAAAACCTTGACATATTCCCTTGTAATATGGAGCATGAAGTCTACCCTAATGTAAAACCAAGTGAAGAACACACTTCCCATGATCTACAAGGAAATAAAGCTATCTTCTACACCCCTAGAAACTTGAATTGTTATGATGTGGCTAGTAGTGACCAAAGTGGTGTAGTTTTGAATTTGCTTCGTGAAGAAGTGTATGAATATTCCTTTTGTGATACTCTTGGTGTTGTTAGGTTGCATAAGAAGCAAGCTCTTGTTGTGAGTATGCAAGCACTAGTTGATCCTTTAGATGATGAAATTAATTCTTTTTGTAAGAATGATTTGTGTCCATCTAGTTCTAGAACTTATGAATTGAATAAGGTTCCATTACCAAGTAACAAGAGTATTCACAAACTAGTTGACCCTTGTGAAAATTGAGGTGAGTCTACGTTGGTATGTGAGTTGCCAACAACTAGTGAAAATGTGAATGATGATCAATTTACTCCCGAATATAGTCCACTACTTGAGTTTATGTATGATGTTATTGATGAGTCTCAAGTTAGTGATGGTGTTGATAGAGTTGATCGTGATAGTGGAGATGATTCTTTGATCATATTGTGTGATGAAAGTCTCATTGTTAGTTTTGCTAATAGAAATTATGAAAATGAAAATGATGTGAAGAATGACATGTATCTTTTTGAGAGTGAACTTGTAGGCTTCAAATTCTTACCTTTGAATACTAATCCTCTCTCAAAGAAAGATGTCTTGTGTGAAGTTGGTGATATTACTTCTTGCATGACCCCTAGTGATATGCAATGTAATATGTTTAATAGGATAGGTGGTATGCTTAAGATTCACTTGTTGTCCTATTTCTTGAGATTCATCAAGAATATAGGGTTGAGTGAAGATTATGTTAACCATCTGATTCTTGATGGTGATCTCCCACTTTTGGTAAAGAATGGTCAATTGGGTGATAAAGCCTTGATATGATTGAATGTTTAGGAAACCCAATTAATGATTGTTCTTGTGAAAATAGCCTTGATTGTGATTCCTTTGATACTTATGGTGGTTTGTTTTCATGTGAGGATTACTCCCTTGAAAAATAAGGTAGTTCATGCGTGAAAATTCCATCTACTTATTCCCTATATGTTTCTTATGTTGAGCATACTCATAGTGAGGATTTTGAGATTAGTAGTGGGTACATGAATGAGAACATTATAGTTGAAGTTGACTTGCGGCACACATTTCTCTACCCACTTTTTGATCATGGTATTTCTAATGGTGATGAAGAGGGTATGCCTAATTTTGGGGATGATACTTTAGAGGAAAGTGAGTATAGCCTTGGCCTAGATCCTTGGCAACTTCTTCCATTTGATCCCGGTGTCCTTTTTAGTGACTTGATTCTGATTTGGAATCCCTTTTTCAAAGGTGATTTCATATTTGTGGACCCTAGGGAAAATGTGTCATTGCCTCATGGGGGTATTTCTTATACATGTGCATCCTTATTTGACACACTTGTGCTTAATTTACTTGAATCTTAACTTGTGGATACCAAGTTTATGTTTCATTTGAAAGGAAGGAACCGTATGAGTTTAAATGACTTGATTCCATCCTTATATGCTAAGTCTTTTGAATCCATTGGCATTCTTATAGATGATAACACCTTGGATGATTTATTTACACTTGATGCCTTCCTATACTACCTCTTTGCTTATGATGATATCCATGCTAGTTTTGGATTCATTTTATGTAGAGGTAGTAAGTTTGGTGGCTGGTTTTCTTATTTGAATGATGATGATATCTGGGTGATGCGGACCCTAGGATCAATAGTGGCACCATATTTGACGAGGTCCTTTGTAGAGGTAATGAAACAAATGTATATTATGGTTCCTAAGCCAAAGGTAGTCTTACCTTTTGGGTATAGTAAAGCCATTAATACAATTGTAGTTTTCTTATCTCTTGCTATATGCCAAAACCACCTCCTTGGTGTACTTCATGCTAAAATTTTCATGTCACACATAAAGGACCGGTGGATGTATTTCAAATATGAACAACCTTGGCTTGTTGATATATGTGATGATTTCGGGTTGCACTCTTCTTTCTTTGATGTCTATCTTTGTCATGTCCTTTTTGATACTTGTGGCACATGCTTGATGATTATAGAAAAGGATTATTGGCTATATTCCATGAGTGTACCCCCTTAGTGTGCTTATATAATTGTGGTACTAATGCTAACCCTCCTATCAAGAGAATTGTGTGCTTGTTATCTCTCTCTTTGGTTTTGCAAGGTGTGAATTTGAGGATAAATTTCTTTCAAGATGGAGAGGATGATACAAGCCTAAAGATCATAAGGATTTCAAGGTCTTGTAGAAGATTCAAGTTTGGATTTTTGCAAGTGCTTGAAGACCCTTCTGGAGCCTTTTCAAAGCCTTGAGCAAATTGAAGAGAAAAGGAGGAATCTCTACATCACATAAGTGCTTATTTATTAAGGGCATAGTGTTCTTTACACTTCAAAAGACCACACTCAAAGGGCGCCTCTTCCCAAGCCTCATTAAGGGAAATTTAGTCTTTTATTATGTAATAGTATATATAGACATTTTAGCTTCTATTCTCTTTAGCTTTGGATATTTGAATTGAGTGACTTTTTAAATTGTAGTCTTCTTCTTCTCCTTAAGAGAGTGAAACGGAAATTAGGGTTGGCACAATTGATGGAATTCACTTGTGTTGACAAATTGGCAAGAAAGGTGGGTGCTTAAGTTGGTGAATTCCTTATGTCCACCTAAGAGTAAGGTGTAATCAACATTAGTGACTTGTATTTAAGTTTTTAATATACACTTTAGTGCTTCTCATGGATGTTGGTAAATGTCTCGTTATCTATCCTTTTTCCTTTTGAATCTCCTGTTTGTGTTCTTCTACTTCATCCCCTTTCTTCTATGTGTTTAGTCTTCGGATTTTAGTATTGTTTTGCTCCATTTTCATGGCTGGTTTATGTTTTTTGGATTTTTTCTTATATTATAGCGGGGCCCTCTTGATCCTTTGTAGGAGACTTACCTCTAAAGCATCCCTACGTGCTCAACGTTGCATCTCTGAGGGTAACGTGGTCATTTGAAGGACTGATTTGGGGGAAAACATGCGTTAGAAGTAAAGTCTGTGGGCATTAAAAAATTTAAAAAAAATAATAAAAAGGCGAGTCAACAAAAGAGAGCTTCATAGCTTTTAGAATTCTTTATGGCTTTTATTTTTTTTTCACAATCCAAAAATTCAAAAAGAGTTTTACCTTTTGTACTCATTTGTCGAAAACAAAAATATCAAAAAGATTTTTCATTTGTTCCTTTAGCATGTTTTCATAATTCAAAAATTTTTAAAAGATTTTTTTAATAGGAGCTTTTTATAGAAGAAAATTCAAAAAAGATGGTAGAAGTTTTATACATTTCATATAACGAAAATACCAAAAAAGATTTTTCTTTCATAGTTGTTGGTATCAGTTTTATGTGAAGTGTCTAATTAAAAAAAAATATTTTAATGACGTTTTTCATCATCTGTCTTTAGTCGTGTCTCTTAAATTAGGGTTCAGTCGGTTCTTTAATCCTTAATTGTCCAATCTGGATGAACTACACACCCCTGATTCTCCTCTCCCGAGAGTGAGATACGTAGGCAGCCTATTAGGGGTTCGAAAATCTTATTTAAAAAAATTCAAAAAGATTTTCTTCACTCTTTAGTAGAGTAGGGGTTTCAAATGCATCTTTAAAAGAAAACTAAAAAATTATTTTCCTTTAATAATTTCAAATTTCATTTTTCATATGAAATTCAAAATTGAAAATTCTAAAAGATTTTTTTTTGGTAATAATAGGTTTCATTTTGTATAGAAATCAGAAAAATTCAAAAAGATTTTCTTCATTCTTTATTTAGATTATGTGTCATATACATCTCTAAAAGAAAACCACAAAAAGATTTTCCTTTAATAGTTTCAAGTTTCATTTTCGTATGAAATGCAAAATTGAAAACCCAAAAAGATTTTCTTTGGTAATCATAGATTTCATTTTGTATAGGGATGTTAAAACTGAAAAATTCAAAAGATTTTCGTCAATTCTTTTGATAAATTGTTATTTTCTTTTCTTCTTAAAGTTTCAAGAAAAAGAAAAGAAAAAAGTTTAATTGGCCATTTTGACAAGACTTCACGAACTACGCACACCCGATTCTCCTCTCTTGGGAGTGAGATACGTAGTCGCCCTTCTTGGGTTTGGTGATCTTTTTCAAAAAAGGAAAAAAGAAAAAGATTTTGTAGAAGTGTTGAACTCTAACATGTTTGTTATCTCTTATTCAGTTAGTTTAAAGTGGTTGGTTTGTGTTATTGTGGCATTGTAGCTGATTCTTCACATCACACCAAATCCATAGGGTTAGTTGTGTCCAACAAGGATATAGAGAGTGACATCATGGATCAAACAAAATATTTGAAAAATAAGAGTTTAAAGCAAGAGATAAAGAGACTAAGACAACAAATTATAGAAATGCACTGAGCTAGGGCCGATGGGTTTCCTCCTACTCTATTTCCCGCTATTGATCCTACAAATACGTCGAGCTTTTCACCAAAATTGCAATGTTAGTTTCCTACTGTTGTTGATGCACTGCAATATGTCTCAGAATTCATTCTAAGCCAAAAGTATCTTAATACTTCCACCACTCTTTCTCTAGATCCTCAGTGTAACCCTGCTACATTCACAACACTACATGTCATTTGTGATTTTGTTGCTCAATCCTCTATTGAGAATTCTACATTAGCCAGCCGCCCAACAATTGTGCTTCCCCAGGCTACTAGTGAACCCATGTTCAATTCTCTTGGTGATCATTGCTATACTCCTGAGCCTACTTTTAAGTTAACTGGACCATCAAAATTTCTTAATAAGAAGCATAGTGTGTCAGAAGAGCCAGACAAAATGATTGGCAAAATGAAGAGTGCAGAAAATGCTATGAAAAGTTTCCTAGGACCTGCGGATAAAGAAGATGTTTCATACAAAGACTGGGGCATGCCTTCAATTTCTAATCTTCTTCCAAGCCTTGAGATATCGAAATTTAAGGAGCAAGATGTACATGACGAATCCGTGAAATATTTGGGACAATATTGCAATCAATTAAGGGAAACTGGAGGGAAGAAGAATGAGGAAGATGCAGATGCTATTGTAGTTGGACGATGGGCATGCCCAAGAAGACCACTTCGTCATTACCATCAGTCTCAAGCCAAAGTTCATACGCAAGCTCTTTATAATCCCTCCCAAAATCTATTATACTTCATTTCCTTACCTTCATATCTAGTATACTGCATACATCCATATGTTCAACTCCCTTCTTACTCATAATGGCCTGCACCAACTCCTCAAAGTCATCCGCTAACTCCACAAACATACCAAAGCTCTTCTAGGACTGATTTTCGATCCAATCCAAATAATGGAATAAGACAAAAGTCAAGAGATAGCTTTACACTAATTGGAGAATCATATGCCAGTTTATTTCAGAGATTGGTACATTAGGGCATGAGTTAATCTTCATTGTTGGAGTTGATTCCAAAAGTTGTAAATCCCACCCACTTTAAGTGTTGTTTGGGCCTTAGTCATCCTTTATTTCTCACCATATCCAAAAGCCAAGTTACAACCAAATAAATACCTTTAGATCAATCTTTGAGAATGTTAGGGCTAAGTACGTAATAGGTGTGATGATGCATTTAGATACTACTTGTCTTCCTCAACATCAGGAATTAGAAGAGAAATAAAAATAAGAGAGTCTTGTTGGTGAAAACCCTCACGGGCACCGTAAGATTATGGTAACTTGAGAGAGATAAAAATAAGACAGTCTTATGGGTGAAAACTCTCACGGGCACTATAAGACGACTGTGAGTTGAGAGAAATGAAAATAAGAGTCTCATTGGTGAAAAACCCTCACGGACACCATAAGGAAATAATGAACTGAGAAAACAAAATGAGAGAGACTTTTTGGTGAAAACCTTCAAGGCGCTACTAGCTGAATAAGGTCTCCAAATACAATTGGCCCAAGGAAGTAACCCAAGAACAATTGGTGGAAGGTTTGGAGAAAAAGATCAGGCAGTTTAATCCGCATGTCATAAGCATTAGAGTTGACTGTCATTTTTAGATAAGCTTTTCTTTTCTCTTTTTTAAATTGGGACTTTCATTTTCTTCTCTTTATTTAATTGAGTTAATTGTCCCAATAAAAGTCATTGCCATTTTTCTATTATATTTGAGTCAATTCCATGTCAAAATAAGTGAGAAAAGATTTCAAAATTGGCTACCAGCTTCTTCAATTGCACAAAGAAAGACAAAAAGACAGCACATGAAAAAGACATGATTGTGAGCTGAAATAAAGCATGTGGAAAGTTTTGTTAACAGGCGAGCCCGGGAACTCATTGAAATACCAAGGTTCAAAGATTTTATTTGACAAGCATCGCAAAGCGAAGATACCATGTTTGTTCCAGAGTCACTCTTAATAATCTAAGTTTGGATCAGTGATGCAGCAAGTCAATGATAGACGCTAATGGTTGGAAGCAAGGTTAATGGGACAAGTGCAAGAGAAATTGCACAAAATACAAAGCCGCAATCCAATCACCCTATTTTAAACTCACAAGTTTTCTTTGTATGAAATAGGAACAGTTGCTACCTTCTAGTCAAAGGCTTCAAAGTGCAGAAATCCAAAGATGCAATTCCTCATTTTTGTAAGGGCAAAAGGCAGCGATTCTGTACAAGTTTGGTAATCACAATTATGGTGAGAATCATCATCTTGTACCCCTAAGAGACACAATCTCTAATTTGGGTCTTTCATGTATCATGGATAGGAGGTGCACTTCCTAATTTGAACCATTAATTCTGAAAGATGCACTTTTAGTAAGAACCATTCACTTTCACTCTTAAGAGAGGGACTTGTTGGCCTCTGTCATTTAGTTTTACCCTTAAAAGTGCATTTATTGACGAGAATCATGATTCATCTTTGCATTACACATTGTTTAACTGGTTATGATTGGGTTTGACACCCGCAAAAGCTTTTGATGATAAATTGGGGCAAAGAAAAATTTTAATTCCTGTTATTAGGAACTTCACTTCAGGACCCTCCTCGAAAATGAGAATTTACTTAATGTTCAGGACCCTCTTGGAAAATGAGAATTTACTTCATTTTCAGGACCCTCCTAAGAAATGAGAATTTACTTTGTGTTCAGGACCCTCCTTGAAAATGAGAATTTACTTCGTGTTCACGACCCTCCTGGAAAATGGGAATATACTTCGTGTTCAAGACCCTCCTGGAAAATGGGAATTTACTTTATGTTCAGGACCCTCCTGGAAAATGGGACATTACTTCATGTTTAGGATCTTCCTGGAAAATAGGACATTACTTTCTGCTCAGGGACCCTCCTGGAAAATGGGATTTTATTTTTCAGAAAAATGAAAATTTTCTCTATCATAATCTTTGTTTAGGATAATTTATTTCTAGTTTTGATTTTGATTTCAGGAGCTCGCCTGAAGAACATGGTGATGAAATTGAAAGTTGGGAGCTCGCCTGGAGAACAGAGTGATGAAATTGCAAGTCAGGAGCCCACCTAAATAATAGGGTGAAGAAATTTAAAGTTGGGTGCTCAGTCGGAGAACAGAGTAATGAAATTGCAAGTCAGGATCCTGCCTGAAGAACAGGGTGATGAAATTGAAAGTCAGGAGCTTGCCCGGAGAACAGAGTGATAAAATTGCAAGTCAGGAGCCCGCTTGAAGAACAGGGCGGTAAAATTAAAAGTCAGAAGCCCTCCTAAAGAACAGGGTGATGAATTGAAAGTTAGGAGCCCGCCTGAAGAATAGGGTGATGAAAGTGAAAGTCAGGAGCCTACCTGAAGAATAGGGTGATGAAATTGAAAGTCGGGAGCTCTCCCAGTAAACAGAGCGATAAAATTGCAAGTCAGGAATCCGCCTAAAGAACAGGATGACAAATGTAAAAGTCAGGAGCCCACCTAAATAATAGGGTGATGAAATTAAAAGTTGGGAGCTTGCTCAGAGAACAGAGTGATGAAATTAAAAGTCGGCAGCTCGCCCGGAGAACAAGATGATGAAATTGAAAGTTGGGAGCTCGCCTGGATAATAGAGTGATAAAATTGCAAGTTAGAAGCCCGCCTGAAGAATAGGGTGATGAAATTGAAAGTCGGGAGGTTGCCTGGAGAACAGGGTGATGAAATTGCAAGTTAGGAGCCCGCTTGAAAAATAGGGTGATGAAATTAAAAGTTGAGAGCTCGCCCAGAGAACAGAGTGATGAAATTGAAAGTCAGGAGCCCACCTGAAGAAAAGGGTGATGAAAGTGAAAGTCAGGAGCTTACCTGAAGAACATGATGATGAAATTGAAAGTCAGGAGCCCACTTGAAAAATAGGGTGATGAAATTGAAAGTCAAGCAACAAGGTGGAGGAATTGAAGGTCAAATAACAAGGGTAAGAGATGGAAAGTCAAGCAACAAGGTGAACCAATTGAAAGCCAAACAATAAGTTGAAGAAAATGCAAGTCAGGAGCCCGTCTAAAGAATAGGGTGATAAAACTCAAGTCAAGAGTCCAAAAGAAGCTGCATAAATAGGATTTTTGTAATTTTATTTATGTTTTAACTTGTATTTTTATTTTGATGTAATGAAAGAGCCGCGTACCGGAACCTCGATAGAACTTCACTCAACTCTCCAACTCGGTATAGTACACTTCTCTTCCAACCTTAGAGTTACCTATGACTTGATCTCCACATAACTCGGGATGAGTATAATGTCCAAACACAAGACTTGTTTTCTCTCCTTTCTTCTGTTTAATTCTTTTGAATAATAATCGGAACAAATTTCTATCTCGTTGTCTACTTCTTTCCATAAAACACTTTGTGTTTATATTCAAATGGGACATGATGTAGACACGTAATTTTGTCCCTCCAAAATTTATTTTTATGATTTATGCCGTCTTACCATGCACCCTAACCCCGTTCCATAATTTTTTTCACAAAATGATAAAATAATAACCAATCCTAAATAAATTTTGTCCCTAATATTCCCTTATTCTAACAAACTTTATCTTAACCAACTCACTCCCCTACCTCACCCCACCTCACCACCCCTACTCCTATCCTTTACCCCCCCCCCTCCCCATTTTTTTCCATAAAAAGAGAGTATATAGACCACAGATAATACACTGGATAGGGGTATTTTCCAAATATACTCCATTTTCCACTGAAACGGAGGGAGAAGAAACAAAAATAGAATTTCCATTTTAAAAAATGTGGAGGACAGGTAAAAGAGAATAGAAAAAGGATTTTCCATTTTTATATGGATACACAGAGGGATTAGGGAACCACGGTTTGGGGGGATTGGTTTCTTTCCTTTTCGGGTCCAACAACAAAGAAAAAGGGGGATTCTATATTTTGGGGATTTCTCCATTAAGAGAGAGGAGGAAATACATACTTAGGGACATCACAATAACAGGAGAAGAATATATACACCATCACATGCATATCTACAGGGGGAATCAACATACACAGCTTCTTCCATTTTTACTGAATACACTAAAGATTTTTATTCACACATATACTCACACAACACTATATAGATTCACACACACACACATAGCTCCCATAAAATGATACACACACTGAGATAAGGTTACACATATAAAATCCTGTCAGATACTCACCGAAAAAACATATACACACACAACCAATAGAGCTACATGTGCACGCACAGAAATTGGAGAGAAGGAGACTGAGAAGGCTGAAATAGTGAGAGAAGATAAAAATAATAGTCTATAAATAGAAGAGGGGTGATCAGAATTGTGAGCCAGCGAGAGATCTGATCGTTTCTAGAGCTTTTTCGGTGGACTTTTAGCCGGAATTGGTTTTCAATCTGTCATTTGATTGATTTAGATTAAAAAAATCCTTTAGTATCCTTGTTTCATTTGATTTCTGGGTGAATTGGCCGGAAAACATGAACTAGCATGGAAATTCGTTGAAATCGGCCCCTGTTTTGAATCAATTTTAAGATAGTTTCACATACGGGTTTGGTTGGTTCAGTTGCGATTTCGATCTTAGTTCATCGGTCTTCGTACAGATTTTCGGATTTAGGTTCTGTTTGTCTCGATTGATTCATCGCTATCAGTTTTGAGTTTCAAATTTCTTGATATTGAGTTGGATTTTATCACTGTTGAGGTTTTCTGATTGGGTTTTCGAGTTTAAATTTTTGTAACTCATTATCATCAACAAAAATCAACTATCGAAAGGTCCAATTCTATCTCTTCTTATTTTATTTCATTATATGTGTTTGATTTAGGTGAGTCATGATTGAATATTGGGTGATATTGATTTGTTGCTTAATTTTGAAAAGTGATTGTGGATTGTTGAAATGGTAATCGTGAATTGTGGAAATTTGGTGTTAAAAGAAAATGTGGGGCGGAATTGAGAAATTGATTAAAAGGGTGAATTTAGTTTAATTTTTCTTTATTGTTGTTTTGATATCTAGTTTGTGAACTCTATAGGATCATATTTTAGGCTGAAAGTTTAATAGGCAAAAGTTTAGGTTCAGGTAAGCAAAATTTAGGAATGGTATTTTGTTGAATATTTGATTGTGTGTTGAATGTTTTCTAGTTTATCGTATTTGATTCAGATGTATTCATTCATCGGGGAATGCCCCGAAGGTATACTATACTTATTCACTGAAAAATATCCCGAAGTATTTTGTACTCTAAGGATGTCCACGACGAAGGCCCGAGGCATCGGGTAAAGCATTGGGGCGTAGTTTAGGATTAGTGTAGGTTTACATTTCTGCATTTTTCTATTTTGGTAATGTATAATTGGAATAGACATTATATTTTGGGGATTTATTTTGTTTGTGTTTGTTTGTTTAATTGTTGTGTGTTTTATGTGGTTTATATACTCTTAATGTCAAATTAGCCGATATGCTCCACCAAGCGACCGTGGTCGAACCATGGGATCGAGGAGTGCCTAACACCTTCTCTTTGGTCAACAGAATTCTTTAATCGGAATCTCTGTTCGTTGATCAGTTTTAAAAAGTCAAAATCATTTTTGAAAAGGATATCCAAGGGTGACTTGGCACACCCGATTTATGCCAAGTGACGACTCTGAATTAAAAATGTATATAACCCTTTTCTAAATAAATTTTTATCTTTTGTCACTTTGATAATAAAAACCCTTTCAAGCTTAACACATAATCTTTTTTCTTTAAAAAAGTGGTGTGACAACTTCTAATACAATTTTGGAGTCAAATACATCAAAAAAATAACCAAGAAGGAAAGTATCTATCTCTGAACACTAATAAAGATATAACTAATACAAAAATATAATGGTGAACTCCAGACGTATGAATGTCCAACTGCTACCTTGAGAAATGTGAAGGCACCCAAAATTAACTAGTCTGAGGCGTACCTGAACCTAAAACCGCACTGAAAGGGTGAAGTAGGAGTGAATAGTGTCCACTTGTACTCAATAGGTATCATAGGCTGACCGAGGAAAGTAAAAAATAAATCATAGAAAATACACACTAAGGACCCGTTTCCTGTAATCATAAAATGTCTAATAATGATAGTCCACACCACTTGCACTAACAGTTCTAATATATCACATATATTACAACAACACACAAGATAGAACACAAGTATACATTACGTCAGATATAAGTAAAACAAGGGAGAACATATAAATACATGATCATCAAATATTAGTAAAGAAATATAAGACAAATACATAAATGAAATTCCAATATGGCAATACAACACAATATAAACACAATAAAGTAAGTGCAATGTACCTGATGATGATAATGCACGAGGTTGTCTTACAACCTTCGGGATCATTGCACAATCCCCATATACACCTACGGAGATAAAGCTTCCCGACGTAAGATCCACGGTGGGTTCTTCAACCCATATACAATCCACATATCTCATATCTCCTTTTCAGCACATCCCTCGGAAAGAGTTTTATAAGGTGTTACAATATCTCCTCCCCCGGCACATCCCTCGAAGAGGGTTTTAAAAAGGTGGTGCAAGTGTTACTCAAGTGTGGTCACGGTGGTACTAATGTTTCATGAATGAGTATGATATGAGGATGTAATGCTTAAAAGCAATCACAATGAGTATTTCTGCAACCAAGTACAATGATACATTTCCACAACCATGTGAGTCAATATCCACTCATTATTTTTGTTTCACCCATGAATTTTCACGTCTCATATACCAATAAGTATGAATTATCACAATACACCAATGACATCATTTTAGTAATTTCAATAACAGAATACAGTTATTCACATGTATTCAGGGCTATCAACATCACTAGGGCTCCACACAGTCACACACATCACATAATACCTCAATTTTGACAATTACATCACATATGGGTCCCTACATGGGCACAACACATATATAGCCATTTTTCATGATTAGTTTTCACTCTAAACATGCATTTTGTACCATTATTTACTACCCAACCTAGTCTGAAAGAGTTAAGCCATAACGTACCTCGAATGCCAAAACTGGTCCACTACACATCGGACCCATAACCTTCCTTCTCACGAAGATCTCAAACTCCACTAAAAATATCAATTATAAAATTTACGCATCAAAACAAAACCAACGACACCCATATTGAGTACTTTTAGTTCGGGTTCAAAACGGACCCCCCAAAATGAATTTTTGAAAAAGAAGGGCAAAATTATAACTTTACTTCAAAAACATATTTTATATATTTTTAGGAACCTACCACAGAAAACTCAAGTTAAATCGAGATTAAAAAAAAGCAATGTTCAAATTGAAGAAAAATCATTTCTAAGGATTACCGGGTAAAATTTTTAAAATTCTGGTTAAATCAAGAATCAGTGAAGGTTAAATTGATGAAAAACTAGTAATTATAAGTAAAAATATTATTCAAGTGAAAAGGAGTAAATTAGGGTTTAAAATCAAGCCCTAAGATTTTTGAAGTTTTGAGTAATTAATCAAGGAATTAAAGTAGATTAAAATGAAATCTTACCTTAAATTCATAACAGAATCAAGAAATAGGTGTTAATCTAGTTTCCCAAACTCTCACAAGTTCACTTTTAATCTCTCACACTATTTTAGGGTTCAACTCCCAAGAGTCAAGTTGAAAAATGAGCAAAATAGGCTAAAAATTGTTATTTATTACTGCAGATTTTTCTGCACAGCTATTGCTAAAAAGCTGGTTTTTTGGGATTCGTTCGGAGTTCGATATACGCAAACAAATTATGTAACCATACTAAATTCGACGCTTCGGGCTCAATGGAGATATCAGATTTTCAAAAAATATCATTTTCACAAAGTTGACCCCCGAAATTTAAAATCACAATTTTCTAAATCGAGGATCAAAATGATATTTAAAAGCCGTAAAATTACACCAAATATGTTACCACCCTAAAATCAATATTTTGGATCTGCTGACAAATTTTTATTTTCCATCCGAGGTCGTTTTGACTAAATGTGGGTCTCACACCCATATTTTTAATTTTCCAACTTTTCGACCAATAGGTCAAAATGAGCTCGGGTGCATGGACCCCGAGCCAAAGGTTTACCTAACCTAAAATTGATATTTTGGAGCTTCTGGCCCAGTCCATTCATCCATTCATCACACGGATCAAAAGATATCCACATAACTCCAAACTAAGGCTCTCGAAGCCATCAAAAACCACAACATTGCATAAAGGAAACGAAAATATATTGAAAACCATGCCAATTACCCTCACACCCCAAAAATATTATATGCAACTACGGGAAGGAGTAAAACAATCAAATCACATAAAATCTCAAATTTCACATATTTCATCCAATTTTTAGATCATTACAAATAAAATATTAGACACATCGTCAGACCCCTCAATTTGACATGAGCTTTTACTTTGCATAAAAAATGAACATTGTTCATTTTAAGCATGTAAACTAGCTATCAACTGTGTCACTTTGACACCTTTTTGCACCAACTCAGGTGTGTGGGTTGCGCTCACTTCCAACATGGATTAAACGGTCAATTAATTTGTGCTAACTCATTTAAAATTTTCACATCATTATATACACCCACAATTATTTTTTAAAAAAAGTAAAACACATGATAAGGTTTCTAATAAATTAATGACACATGGTTTTTTACCAAATAATTACAAAAAACCTCCCACAACATCTTCCCCACCCAAAACTTCTTTGAACTTAACCTTTATTAATAGAGGTTGAATTTTTCAGGAATGGTAAACATACGTCCTCATTCTCTAAGGATCATAGACTCACATTAATAGCTTCATGATTTTCAAATATACAACTACAAAAAATATATAGAAGGAGGGTGAGGCCAGTGTTCAATTAGAAAATTAATTAACAGAAGAAAACATAAATACGATTGGGAGTTGCTTGGAAGAAAATATAGATACTTTACATGATGGGCGCTTGGAAGTGAATTTTTGCAGACCAAATTGTATTTTAATAACATTCTTTAAGAGTTAATTATCATATTTCTACAATATTTTGCTCTTCATTTTTGAATTAGGGACTCAATTTTATTAATCTTTTTAAGAATTTGAGTTTGAAAAAATAGTGGAAAATAATGAAATGAAAAAATAAGAAAGAAGAAGATAAAATTAAATAAAAATGGGCTAATGTAAGGTTGTCATGCGCCAAAATACGAGTGTAGAACACTCACTTTGCCATTTTAGCGAAAAGTGTCAAAATAACACAGTTGGTGCCTAATTTAGGTATTTAAAATGAACAACATTCACTTTAGGTGCCAAAGTGAGTTTGTGCCAAGTTGACGAGTTTGACGATGTGTTTGGCCTAAAATATAAGGGATAACTCATCATGGGATTAATTATTTCAAAATTGTAATGTTATTTTTACCCCCACCTTGAAAGTGAAATAACTAATTTCAAAATAGCTAATTCTAAAATAATTAAATTCAGAATAACTTGTTTCCAGCTAGACGGCCCCTAAAAGAATATAGTAATGATGAAAAACTGGAAACCAAAGGATATGCACATTTAGGAAACAAAAAGTGTTGCCCTATTCGAATGGGAATTCAATCCTAGGCTATAAAAGGATGTCATTTTTTGAATATTGAATAATAAGAAGGAAGAAGAAATTTCTCTCAAAGGAGGGCCTAAATAGGCTCCAAAAATAGACCACATTCTACACTCCAAGGGCGTCAAAAGTATAGCATTTGACTAAGGGGTCTTTTGGACATTTCACACTATTTTTGTAACCTACTATAAATAGAATATGTTAGGTCATTTACTACTTAGTTTTTATTAGATATTGAAAGTTGTAACACTTAGAAAATTTCTCTTGTGAGAAAGGCCCCTATGGCCGAAACTTGTAACTAGGGAAATCAACATTAAGTGTGGATTCACTCGTGTTGGAGTCAAGCTTGGAAACGTTGGATGCTTGGGAGATCGAAGTCCCTCTTATTTAAATGTAAGAGATAAGTGAATTTTTTTTAGTAGTGCTAAAGGTCCAAGAGTGGAATATGCTCTTGGGTTCTTAATACCATTCCTTCATGTAGTCTATCTATCTATCCTTTATTTTGTTGTAATCGTTGTTTTTTGTTCTTGTTAATGTAACCCGTGAGGTATTGTTATTGTTACCACCTTGTTGTTTTTTTACCTTGTCTTCATATTATTTGTTGTTAAATCTAGTTTGGGTGGCTGCCTTGGTGTTAAATCTCACCCTTATATATCGTTATTGTGTTGTATTGTTGAATCCGAGTGTGGTCGTCAAAAGGGTCCACAGATCTTCAATCTTGTGGACTGATTTTGAAGTGTGTTTTATGTTGTACTTGTAATTATTGTATCATTTGGTATCAAAGTCATCTTTGATTCTATTCTAACAAGATCAATCTTGGGTTTGAGAGTTGAAAAATAAAAAAAATAAAAAAAGTTAAAAACTAAAAATTCCTGAAAAGAGAGCAATCTGTCCATTTTGTGTTCTTTGCCGAAAATTATATTTTTGATGTATCTTGGCCGAGATTTTTACTTGTCTTTATTGTCTCTAAGTGTTAGTTTTGTTCCTCACTAACACATTGAGTTTATTTCTTGATTTGAGCTTGTATTTTGATGTTGTTGTTGTGAACATAAGCTTGGCCCATTGTTGTTGAACATTGTTGTGGTGGACTATTTTGACCGTGTGGTTTCTCCTTGATGTTCTAAACTTGACCACTTGATATTGTTTTAATTGGTCGCTTGAGAACTATTTTGTTGAAGTTGTAGTTGTCTTGGCCAAGTGTTGGAGATATTGTTATTATGGAGTTTGGGAGTGGCCGTGTGAAAATTGTTGGTGTTCTTGAAGATTATTGTTGTAGTTCTTGGTGTTGTTGTTGTTCTTGATGTTCATCACCACCTTCATATACTTTTAAAGAAAAAGTGAATGTTAAATCCAAAAAGTTGAAGAAAAAGGGTGTATTATTTGTTAGTCTTGAAAGATACTACAACCAACAAAGACCTATCAATCAAGTCTCAACCACTTTCCAACACTTTTCCATGATTTAAGAATTCATGTTTTAAGGAGAAGTACAAGAAAGTCAAGTCTTGAAAACTTGAAATTGAAAAGGGCTCCAAGACTTGTTTGAATTTTCCTCCTTAAACAAACTCCACCAAAGTCCAAATTGAAACATTGACCAAGACTTGAAATTGGACAACAAAAGTTGTGTGGGAACGACACCAATACGTTGTTGCCACATCATCATGTTTTACTGTTCACACAACATATTTAAGCTCAAATTTTAGATTTTTTTAGTTTCCTTTTGTTGTTTCTTAGTTTCAATTCCGTTGGTTCCAATACTAATTGGCAAACTAGTACTTATCTACTAGATTGTTAGTTAGTCTTTGTGTTCGTTCATTCGTGTTAAGCGTTTTTTGTGTACTTTTCTCTTTTGTGAATTCATTGTATCTTGTTAGTTCAAGTCTTAGAGGGATGGCCTTGGCTCAGCGGTAAGCTTGCTTACCGTGGTGTGCCAGGGTCGGGGATTCGAAACGCCTCTCCAGCAAAGCTGGGGTGAGGGCGCGTTGGTCAGGCCCGGAGTGGTCCCCCCCCTCCCCGACACCTATGGAGTAGGTATGAACCGGGTCGTCCCTCCCTTTGTTAGTTCAAGTCCATAAATCAATTCTCTTTGAGTCAACTCAAAAAAAAATCTATTTCGAGCAAGAGTAAACCCGACCCTCAATCACTCACGAAGTACAAGCCGACTTTCAACACTTGTGAAATCAAGTGTGAGGTGAAAATTGAGAGTGAGAGTGTGGTGAGGCATATTTGAGCTAACAAGTTCGTTTGTTTTGTTGTTCGTTGTTGTTTTTTCTTTCAGGTACCATGGCTACCACCAATCTTGATGCCATGTTTGACCACATTACCGACAATATTGAAGACATGAAATGACACATTGAAAGGCTACACCAATTTATATCCACATTTATCCCAACAAATTCAAAATCTAAGGTTCAAACACCTTGCGGTGAGAGCTTCCCGAAGGAAGTTGCTGTCCAAATTTGTGAAAGACTTTCACACCGAGGTAAAGAAAAACATACTCATGAACATCAAGGTAAAATAGCTCACTCTTACACTTTGGTGTATGTGAATGATGAACGTGTGACTAATAAGCTATTGAGTGTGAGTAGTAGCTTACCTACATATGAGTATATTGATTTCTTACCACTTGTGGATGATGTACATGTTGTGCGAGTGGATACACTAGTTGATCCTATAGATGACCGAATTGACTCTTCTAGTAAGATCGATTTGTGTCCACCTAGTGTTGAAGCTATTGTATTGAATAAAAGTACATCGTTGTGTGAAAATTATGTTGACCAACTTGTGTATAAAACTTGCCCACCAATTAAGAATATGTATGATGTGATTAATGAATCTCAAGTGAGTGAAGAAATTGAAGATGTTGGTCAAGGACAAGGGGGTAAACCCGTGATCCTATGGTGTTGTAAAGATTCTAATATTTGTTTGGCTCATAGGTTTAATCATGTGCTTGACATATCTTTGAAACTTGATATTGTACCTAAAGACCGAATGATCTAACTTTCTTAGAGATTAAAAGTTCCAAATCTGTCTTTGGGTTAGATCATTCGGTCTTTAAGTACAATATCTTGTTTGGAGATAGTCTAATCACTCCTAATAAACCTAGTAGTGCAAGTGAAGTTGATGGCATGGCTTGTCTTGGAAGCTATAGCCTATACGTTAACCCACTATCGTGTGACAATATTCCTCCTCAATATGAAAATCTCTTCTTGGAAAATAAGAGTACTCTTAAGGGTAGGGAATGTGTAGTCTTGGAAAAAAATAGTCAATCTGGTGAAGATGACCATGGTTTGCTTGATTACTTAGGAAACCCGAATTGTGATTATTCCTTGAAAAATGATCTTGCTTGTACTCCTTTGCATGACACCCCACCCGTGCTTGACAAATATGGTGACTTGAATTGTGATCCCTTTGATGTTAATGGTGGTTTGTGTCTACTCGAGGACCCTAGGGAAAATGTGTCATTGTCTCTTTGGGGTGTTGCTCATATCCGTGCATCCATGTTTGACACACTTGTACTTAAGTTATGTGAACCACAACTTGTGGATGTCAAGTTGTATTCTTGTTTGTGGAAGGGTCCAAGGATGTTAAAGGCTTCTTGTTACCTTCATGGGGTTGGACAAATTGAAGTATCTTGTGGGACTCTTGGAAGCGTGCTTAACATCATTTGTAGAGGGAAACCGAGTTCTTGGGCAAACTATTTGTCTTGGATTGGATTGTTGCATGGTAGTTTCCCTATTCTTCCTATTGGTATTCTTCCCTTGATGGACTTCTTTCCATCGGAAAGTGGTTGGAAAAAGAGAGGTCCTACGTGCTTGCAATGTCCCTTTATCTCTTTGTGTGTTCCTACTTATGAATACATCTTGGATGAGAATTGTGTCTTTGGTGCCTTTCTTCACTACCTATATGCATATGATGATATTCATGGTGTTGTTGGATATACATTGTATGAGAGACGTAGTTTTGATTTTTGTTCCTTATTTCTTGGTGTTATCCGAGCCCTTTCCTTTGTGATGTTGTACAAAGGCTTTTCATAATTAACACAAAGGATCCTTGGTTGTACTTCAAGTGTATACCACCATGGCACGATAATGCTAATTGTTTATTTTGCGAACTCTAACCCTCATGCCATGAGGATGTGTGCTTGTTTGTTTTCTCTTTGATTTTGCAAGGTATGAATTCGAGGTCAAATCTTTTTCAAGAAGGGGAGGATGATACCAGTACGACCACGAAGGTGGACATATGTGAGATGTATTGAACCCCAGACTTGAAGTGTTCAAATGAAGTGCAAAGGAGGGCTTAAATAGGCTTCAAAAATAGTCCACATTCTACACTCCAAGGGTGCCAAAAGTGAAGCAGTTGATTAAGGGGTCTTTTGGACATTTCACACTATTCTTGTAACCTACTATAAATATTTGTTAGGTCATTTACTACTTAGTTTTTGTTGGATATTGAAAGTTGTAACACTTAGAGCATTTCTCTTGTGAGAAAGGCCCCTATAGCCGAAACTTGTAACTAGGAAAATCAACATTGAGTGTCGATTCACTCGTGTTGGGGTCAAGCTTGGAAAATTTGGATGCTTGGGAGATCGAGGTCTCTCTTGTTTCAACGTAAGAGATAGGTGAATTGTTGTGAGTAGTGTTAAGAGTCCAAGAGTAGAATATGCTCTTGGGTTCTTAAGATCATTCATTCATGTAGTCTATCTATCTATCATTTGTTTTATTGTAATTGTTGTTTCTTGTTCTTGTTAATGTAACCCGTGAGGTGTTGTTATTGTTACCACTTTGTTGTTTTTTTATCTTGTTTCATATTGTTTGTTGTTAAATCTAGTTTGGGTGGCTGTCTTGGTGTTAAATCTCACCCTTATATATCGTTATTTTATTGTATTGTTGAATCCGAGTGTGGTCTTCAAAAGGGTCCTCGGATCTTTGATCTTGTGGACCGATTTTGAAGTGTGTTTCGTGTTGTCCTTGTAATTCTTGTATCACTCTCACATCTGAGATAGTGATGTTTCTCTTCAGACCTCACTTGATGGAAATATTATTTTTCACCTTATTTTGAATCTTTGAAGTTAGAGTTGAAGATGAAGTTTGTTTTTGTTATCATTTTGACAAATAGTATTTAAATGATTGAATACTCCCCCCAACCAAAAAAAAAACCATAAAAGTTGATTTGCGCATGCAATATAATTTAACTTGGGTCATTTAAATTATTTTTTTCAAATTTTCAATACAATTTAAAATTGTATTTAATCATATACTGATTTTCAAATAAAACATAAAAACTTTTTTTAAAAAAAAAATAGTTCTCATAACCAAATGAATCTGCAATTTCTCTTTATTAGGAGATACAAGGAGATGCTAATGAAGGTTGCAAATCAAAAGATGGAGAATTCACCATAGTACCTCATTAACAACATAAATCGTGATTACATTTCATTCATCAAGTTTATTTTCTGATTTGCTATTGCTAAACAATTAGCATAGTAGTACACGCCTTTGTAACTAGGTGCAATGTTTTGTTGAACACTCCTTCCGGCAGCTGCTCATTAGCTCCTCATCTGAGAAGAAAAAAATTGTTAAAATAAGTCATATGTTTGACTTATTGGGATAAACAAAGATGGGAAATAACAAATTAGGCATAGGAATAACAAATTACCATAGAAAAAAAATATATATATCAAAGTTCAAGAAGAATTTGGTGAGTTATGTGTTGTGACCTCATTTTGATCAAACTCATAGTAGTCCAACTCATTTCAGCTCAAGTAACTATTTAGTCGATTTAATAGTCTGTTGATTTATCAACGCAATCCATTTTGATCTACTCAATTCAGCTTAATTGACCCCATCTGTCACTCCTAGACTATACTTATTGGAGAGAATTATTGAATAAAAAAAGATATGAAAAGAAGTATATATACCTCGTTTAAATTTGAAGCAACGTTCCATCGAACAAGCAATCTTACAATTAATCAATGCTTTAGAAGAAATGGAAGGAGGATGACAAGTCTTATCAATGCAACGCGATGTACAAATAGGATCGAAGACACAAAAATTCTCACATTTTTCTTCACAAGTAAAAGCATTTGTACCACTAGCATTCATAATTGCTACAAAAATCATAAAAAGGAAAAATGGCAATGTTAAAACCTTTGTGAAATTCATGATTTGTAATATATATATTCTTTTTTATATTTTTGTTTGAAGGTGATTGACAGACTTTAAAGCAACACTATTTATAACCAAAGATAATGCAATCTGCTAATGAGATTAGACTATACAATTTTTTTTTTGGTAATACTTTGATCATAAATATTAGACTAGTAACTAGTATTGGTAATATACCATAAGTAATTATAGTTCACATTGGCTATACATTTTTGGTAATGATTAATGAACATAAAATCTTGACCATTAATCATTTTTCCTTTCCTTTAGTACTTAGCAGATAACTTTTAAAAAGTTTGATTATCTTTTATTTTGAAATTTGACCATAAATATTAGACTAGTAACTAGTATTGGTAATAGACCATAAATAATTAAATATGGGGTATAAATATTTGGTAATGATTAATGACCCTAAAATCTTGACCATTAATCATTTTTCCTTTATTAGTAGATAACTTTTGAAAACTTTGATTATCTTCTATTTTGAAATTGATTTTGGTCATAATTTTTTCCCACAAATATGTCTCCTGATTGCAAATTGATTATTCACTTTTCACTTTTAAGAATTTCTGATTAGTTAATAAGAATTAAATTATCAATATCACTTCTTTACTTTAAAAAAAAAAAGAATGATTTGTTTTCCTTTTTAGTCCATTTAAAAAAGAATGATCATTTACTTTTTTGATAATTTACAAAAAAAAAAAACTAATTCTCACTTTCCACATGACATGTTCAAGACCACAAGATTAAAGAATATTTTGGTACATTCGCTATAACTTTAATTTAAGACCGCAGGATTTAAAAGTTTTCTATATTTTTTAAAATTCTGTGTCAAATCAAAATAGGTCATTCTTTTTTAAACAAAGAAGTACTTGTTAAACAATAGTTATCATTTCGCTTAATTTAATGTGATCCCATAATTAGAGATCAAAATAGATCGCATTGTCTAATAGAAGGTTAAAATCGCTTAGTCGAATATCACAAGGGTAAAATTGAAATAACACGATAACTCAGGGACTACAACAACAACAAGAATAATAACAACAAAATCAGTGTATTCATACAAAGTGGTGTCTGGGGAAGATAAGATGTACACAGTTCATACCGCTACCATCGAATAAGTAGAGAGGTTATTTCCGATAGAACTCCGGCTCAAGATAAAGAATAAAAAACAAGGAGGATGAATGACACAACAAAAAAAACAGAAATAAGAAATAATAGAAATGAAACTAGAGAAAAAAACGAAATACGAGAATGATAACTCAGGGACTAAAAGCGTCATTTTCCCCTTGGTTATTTTCCTATTTTTTTAATTAGTTGTCATTTTTTCTTTTCATTATTATGTCAATTTGCTTTATTCGTGAGAAGTATCCAGGAAAGAACCTCTCTGCATACACTTTGCTCTCTTCACTTTGTGAAATTTCACGAAAAATTTGATTGTTGTTGTCACACCCCCTGTATTTCACCGCATCCAACCCCGCTAGGGAGTTGGTTTTAGAGAAAATGGATTTTTTTAATTAAAATGACGTTTTGAAAAGGGATTATTTTATTTACAGAGTCGTCACTTGGAATTGAGTTTGGGTGTCCCAAGTCACCTTATTGAATCCCTATTCAAAAGGAAATGACTCTTTAATTTTTTATTTTTTTTGGTATTGGAACTAGAAATCCGGATAAGGAATTCTGCTGACCGAGGGGAAGGTGTTAGGCACCCCTCGAGTCCCGTGGTTCTAGCACGATCGCTTTAATGACTTACGTCTGACTTAAATTATTATTTTTTTTGAATTTATAATATTTGTTAACTTAAATGTTAATTGCCTCCCGCTTTTAATTTATTTTGAAATTATTTATTATGTTGACGTGTGGCTTACCGATAGTAGTACTTTTCGGCCTCACCACAAATTTTGGCACGTTTCTCGCGCCTTTACGGTATTTATGGCTCGTCCCCATTTTCCTAGTCTAAATAAGATTTTAACATGTAAAGAAGATTATCCATCCCGATTAGATCGGCTTTAAAAAGATATGTTGATTTTATCATAACGATGGTTGGTACCAGGGCTTGCCAACTTCCCACGATTACTACTTAGCATAACGAAATTTTAAGCTAAAAACAAACAAACTCGTTTTGGTACAGTAACTCGAAACTTAGTAAATCTAGGCTTGACACATTATTATGTATTGATTAGTGTCAAAGAAATTAATAAGTTAAAACATATATGAAATTAAACCAATAGCACATAAACATCAAATGTTTCACTAAATAATTACACAGTACTCGATATAGATCAAACACTTACATTTTACAAATTAATATTCGACTACTGCAAATTATTTTACTCTTCTAATATCGAAATAAATAAGAAAATAAAATTCATACTTCAATCTAACATTAAAAAAAATACATCCGTATATACTTATTGCCCACTACAAAATAAAATAAAATTAGGAATAAATTCATTAAAATAAACATTTGGATTAACTTGAAGCAAGCAAAAACGCACCTAATATTTTTTTTACTAATCAAGATTAAAATCAACTTTTTCACTAATTAATTACTTTGTGTTTGAAAACTTAAATCTTCCGATCTCCATGAATACCAAATTATTAATAGTAGATTAAAATATTCTTGATCTCCATAGTTGTCCATTTCCACAACAACAACATTATCTCATTCCCATGGCTCACTTTTTAAATTACTTAAACTAAAACTAGTACTTAACAAATATAGTTTTGTTTCTGAAGTTCAACTAATAAGAAATAAAAAATAAACCGTTAAACAAGAATAACATTGACATATATTTGATAATTTGCATGTGAAAATTACGACATATTACATCAAGATTATTCGAAATCTCATAGAATTGAAAACTTAACTTATTTCATTTAATAACGACGAAATGTGATAACTAAATAAGACATGCATACGTGAACATCTAAGCATCTTTGTAATATTGGAATTAAATTTCATACAACCCTTACATTTGAAATTATATCAAAGACAGAAAGATTGAAGGCTACCTCTTACGAAAATTAATTTCCTCTAATGAACGTTCAAAAAGCCATGAACTCGAAATCTTGAATAAACCTCAAAATAGAATGAAGGGATAAGTGAATTGTTGTTGTGTTTTTTTTTTTGCTTCGTCCGTATGTGATCTCCCCTTTCTTAGTGCATGTGTGTGTTATATTTATAATTAGTGCATGTGTGTGTCGTGTGTTTGTGGAATTAATGGGAGAGGTTAAGTAGAAGTGGGAATTGTGGGGTGGTTTGGGTAGTTTAAGTTTCTCTTCTTCTTATTTTTTTTTTTATTATTATTATTAATAATAATAAAATAAAAATAATTAAAAATAATAAAATATGATATAAGTTAATAACTAGTCTTAGGAATATGATTAAGAAAAATTAATATCACAACATTAAAAGTTGAAAGAAGAAAACAAATATAAAAAAAAAATTCTTTTTTTTTTTAAAATAAATAAACAATAAAATAAAAACTTATTTAAAATGTGACTCTATTTTTGTAGTTCTCAAAAATTTTTAACAAACCTCAAAAATAAGATAAATTTAAAATGCCTAAAATAAATACAAAAATTAATTGAACATTAAAATGGTATAAAACATTAGGTTTGGGTCAAAAATTAGGTATTTATAGAATGCCCCTCTTTGCTTGGAAATATGGAGAATTTCCAAGCAAAGAAGTAAACATGACTAATTTTGGCCCAACCATTTATTCACTAGTAAATAAGTAGAAAAGAGGTGTGACCGAGCCTTGGTTTTAGACACCCTACATATCTCAGTTTATAAGAGAATCAGGTCACATGTAGTTCAAGTGGGTGTGGGAATGAATGGATGAGTTGGAGAGTCAATTTGAGGCCCCGTCGAGTTTTCGGTTTGTGGCTCTTTTTATTACATCAGAAAAAAAAAAGAAAAAATGGAACTAAAAATGAAAGATACAAAATCCTATCTATTCTAATTTTCTTGATTCTCTTGCTTCAGATCTTCTTCTTGGGTCCTCATTCATCGGTTCACCTTCTTATGGTGGGTACCTTGATCTCAAGATTTGATCTTGAAGTTAGGATTTGAGACTTGAACTTGCAACTTGGATTGTGTCATTGACACTCTTCCAAAGGACAATTCATAAAATACTTTTAGATGCTTGTTCTCTTGATCAGGGGTTATGCAGATGATTCTTGGGATGTTGCGCCGCTACAGATGCATAGATGACTCTGTATTTTTAAACTAATCATTCTCCACTACTCAAATCAGAGATGGAATTCCATTCTCGGCATTAAACCTGTGTTTTACAGAAAACCTGCAAGCCATCAAGGAAAACAAAACAAAACAAACAAAATTTTCTGCGCCAAGTTTGCACTAGAAAATTTTTGTGAGTTATTAGAAAAACTACACAACAATTTAAGAATAAATAATTAAAAATGATAGAAATCAAAGTCAGGCATGCAATAAAATATGATTCTTATTCTCAATAATGAAACCAAAGGAAGTTGTGCCTTATGAATGCATGAAAAAGAGTTAGGATTTTTGCTTCTTAAAATGCAACTAGATTTTGTATGCCCTATGAAGACATAAAGAAGAAAAATAGGAAGGTTTTTTTCCTAAAAAATCGACAGGGGGATGGCGCCCCATGAAGACGAAATAAAAGTGTCAACAAGGGGATGACGCCCTATGAAGACGAAATAAGATGTCAAATAGGGGATGACGCCCTATGAAGACGAGATAAGAGGTCAACTAGGGGATGGCGCCCTATGAAGACGAAATAAGATGTCAACTAGGGGATGACGCCATATGAAGACGAGATAAGATGTCAACTAGGGGATGGCGCCCTATGAAGACGAAATAAGATGTCAACTGGGGATGGCGCCCTATGAAGACGAGATAAGATATCCACTAGGGGATGGTTCCCTATGAAGACGAAATAAGATGTCAACTAGGGGATGTTGCCCTATGAAGACGAGATAAGATATAAACTAGGGGATGGCGCCCTATGAAGACGAGATAAGGTGTCAACTAGGGAATGGCGCCCTATGAAGACGAATAAGATGCCCATTAGGGGATGGCGCCCTATGAAGACGAATAAAGATGTCGACTAGGGGATAACACCCTATGAAGACGAGATAAGATGTCAACTAGGGGATGGCGCCCTATGAAGACGAATAAAGATGTCAACAAGGGGATGGTGCCCTATGAAGACGAATAAGATGTCAACTAGGGGATGGCGCCCTATGAAGACGAGATAAGATGTCAACTAGGGGATGACGCCCTATGAAGACAAAATAAAGATGTCGACTAGGGGAGGACACCCTATGAAGACGAGATAAGATGTCAACTAGGGGATGGCACCCTATGAAGACGAACAAAGATGTCGACTAGGGGATGACGCCCTATGAAGACGAGATAAGATGTCAACTAGGGGATGGCGCCCTATGAAGACGAAATAAGATGTCAACTAGGGGATAGCGCCCTATGAAGACGAGATAAGATATCCACTAGGGGATGGCACCCTATGAAGATGAATAAAGATTACGATTTTTTTTTTTAGAAAAGAAAAAAAAATGTCCCAGTCTTGAATATGAGGGGTTTTATTATTATTATTATAATTATATCGATACGAACTTATAATTATAGGAGTATAACAAAAAGAGAAAATTTAAGAAAACTTAGCTTTGCTATACTTGTTTTTTTTTTCACTAAACTTCACAAGATTGCTTTGCCCCTGTTCCAGCAAGAGAGAGAGAGAGAGAAAGAATTGTGAGTTTTAAAATTGGTAGTTGGTTCATGGCCTTGAATTCCTTAGAGGTTTTCCTTATCTCTGCCCCAACTTGATACAGTTGATTCAACTAATTGGTTGGCGAGCTTGAATCCTTGTCTTTCGAATTCTGTAGTATTTTTGTTTGTTTCAGTACGATTTGGTTCTTCATTTTCAAATGCTTCACTCGTAACCCTTATCTTAACTAGCTCCCTGTCCTTGTCAAGGTGGTGAACGCCCAACAATCTCTGCTCAATTTCACTGGGAGCCCTGGTCAATTTTGCGCTTTTTCCTTTATTTTGCATTTGGTGCGAGACTTACCCATAAAAACAGAGTGTGTAAAAATGAAATGAGGAAAAATCAAAAGAAGGAGTAAAATAATTATATTTGAATAGAAGGTATTTCTACCAGTAAAGTAAGAAAGCTTATTTGGAGGTGTATATTGACTTCAATAATGCATGACACACAATTTGGAGTAGATATTTGATCCTTCAAAACTGTCTAATCTCGAATTATGCTACACCTTTTAATCAAATTAAATCATCCTTCTTGATCTTTGTCCTGTCATGACAAACTTTGTTCGACTAAAGTCATTCCTTCTAGGATTTTCTCAATTGACCTCTCTAATTTCGATTGCCTCGTTCATCATTGTCTTATGGCGCCCCTGAGGGTTTTTAGCAATAAGATATATATATATATATATATATATATATATATATATATATATATATATATATATATATATATATATATATATATATATATATATATACACACACACAGCACACAAGGCTTGACATTCTCAAAAATTGATCGGAAGGTCTTTAATGGACAAGGGAAAAAGGATTTTTAGGATAAATTACAACTTGAGAGCCATATAAAAGTGACAATAGGATATATATCTCATCTTTTTTAAAGACCAAGATTTTTTTTTTGTTAGACCGAACCCCAAGATAGGGCTGCCTATGTATCCATTTAGGAATCAGGTCGAACGTAGTTCAATGATAACGCATTTTTTTTGACTCCAAAGAGGGTAAGCAAGAAAAGGTAAATAAGGCTCGAAGGGCTGACAAGGGATTAATGACATTTAGTTAAGTAGAATGATGGCCTTTCGTCATCTCAACTTGAGAATGTTAAGCACAAGTGTGTCAAATATAATATCTTTTGACTGAATCGGCATTAATAGCTTTTTCTGTCATTTTTCCGTCCAGATCTGCAAGTTGCAAAGCTCCATTTGATAATACTTGATTAACTATGTATGGACCTTGCAGTTTGGAGCAAACTTTCCTTTAGCCTCTTCTTGGTGTGGAAGGATGCATTTTACAACAAGTTGGCTGGCCTCGAATTTCCTAGGACGTACCTTCTTATTGTAAGCTCGCGCCATCCTCTGCTGGTATAATTGACCAAAGCAAACTGTCGTCAACCTTTTTTCATCTATTAACGATAATTGTTCTAGTCTAGACTTGACCCATTCAGTATCGTCAATTTCGGCTTCACTAATGATTCGAAGCGAGGGAATTTTGACTTCTGCGGGTATCACAGCTTCAGTACCATAGACTAGTAAATAAAGAGTTGCGTCAGTTGATGTACGGATAGTTGTACGATATCCTAAAAGAGCAAACGGTAATTTCTTATGCCACTGTCGAGATCCTTGGACCATTTTCCTAAGAACCTTTTTAATATTCTTGTTTGCTGCTTCAACGGCTCCATTTGCTTTTGGACGGTAAGGGGTAGAATGATGATGCACGATCTTGAATTGCTCACAAACCTCCTTCATTAGATGACTATTGAGATTGGTTGCATTGTCTGTGATAATGGACTTTGGTATACCAAAATGACATATGATGTTCGAATGAACAAAATTCACTACTATTTTCTTCGTGACTGATTTGAAAGTAACAGCTTCTACCCATTTGGTGAAATAGTCAATAGCGATCAGTATGAATCGATGCCCATTAGAAGCTTTTGGTTCTATTGGACCGATTACATCCATGCCCCAAGCAATGAATGGTCAAGGAACAGACATAGGATGCAGCTCTGAAGGTGGCGAGTGAATCAAATCACCATGAATTTGACACTGATGACACTTGCGAAAAAAGCAAAAGCAATCTCGCTCCATAGTAAACCAATAATATCCTACTCGCATAATCTTCTTCGCTAAAACATAGCCATTCATATGCGAACCACATACTCCCGAATGTACCTCATTCATGATTCTTTCAGCTTCCTAAATATTAACACATCTCAACAAGTTCAAGTCTGGGGTTCGTTTGTACAGAATCTCCCCACTTAAGAAGAAACCATTAGCAAGTCTCCTAATAGTCCTTTTTTGATCTGCATTGGCGTGTGTTGGATATTTTTTTGACTTTAGAAAGCGTTTGATATCATAGTACCAAGGTTCATTATCTGGTTCTGCATCAATTATATTGCAATAACCATGTTGATCTCGTATCTGTATCTCTAATGGGTCGAGATGCGTATTTCCTGGGTATGGGAGCATGGAAGCTAGGGTAGCCAAGGCATTAGCTAGCTCATTATGGGATCTGGGAATATATCTAAACTCGATAGACTTGAACCTTTTGCTAAGGTCCTCTAAGAACTGTTTGTATGGGATGAGCTTGATATCTCTCGTTTTCCATTCACCTTGAATTTGTCGAATAAGTAATTCGGAATCTCCCAACACCACTAGCTTGTGCACATCCAGATTTATTGCCATATTTAACCCCATGATGCAAGCTTCATATTCTGCTGTATTATTAGTACAAAATAAACGGAGTCGTGCTGTGGCGGGATGATGATGCCCGGTCGGTGAGACAAGAACCGCCCCAATTCCTACTCCTTTGACATTGACTGCCCCATCAAAATATAATTTCCATGCATACATATCATCTTGAACTTCTTCCTCAATTGAATTTATCTCTTCATCAGAAAAGTAAGTTTGCAAAGGCTCATAATCATTGTCAACTGGGTTCTCTACCAAATGATCGGCCAATGCTTGCGCTTTCATAGCGGTACGAGTAACATACACAATGTCGAATTCTGTGAGTAAAATCTGCCACTTCGCCAATCTGCCTGTGGGCATAGGTTTTTGAAAAATATACTTTAAAGGATCCATTCGAGATATGAGGTAGGTTGTGTAGGATAAAAGATAGTGCTTCAACTTTTGAGCAATCCAAGTTAAGGCGCAACATGTCTTTTTTAAAAGAGTATATTTTACCTCGTAGCTCGTGAACTTTTTGCTCAAATAATAGATTGCTTGTTCCTTTTTGCCTGTGATATCATGCTGTCCTAAAACACAACCAAAAGAATTGTCCATCACTGACAGATATAGGAATAAATCCTACCAGGTTTCGGTGGGACCAGTACTGGAGGATTTGCCAAATATTCTTTAATCTTATCAAATGATTCTTGACATTCGTCTGTCCATTGGATAGAAGCATCCTTCTTTAGCAACTTAAATATCGGTTCACATGTAGTGCTGAGCTGAGCGATGAATCTGCTTATATAATTCAGCCTTCCAAGAAAACTCATGACCTCAGTTTTATTCTTCGGAGGCGGCAATTCTCGAATGGATTTTAACTTGGAGGGGTCCAATTCAATGCCTCTGCGGCTAATTATGAAACCCAAAATTTTTTTGGATGGAACTCCAAATGCACACTTGGCTGGATTGAGCTTAAGGTTATACTTTCGCAATCTTTCAAAGAATTTCCTCAACTCATATACATGATCGACTCATGTCTTGGACTTGATAATGACATCATCAACATATACTTCTACTTCATTGTGCATCATGTCATGAAAAATGGTAGCCATAGCTCTCATGTACATAGCTCCCGCATTCTTTAAACCGAACGGCATGACCCCCACGGGGTGGTGAAAGAAGTCTTTTCTGCATCTATTTCATCCATCAAGATCTGGTGATATCCGGCATAACAATCCATGAAAGATTGGATCTCATGTTTAGCACAATTATCAATAAGGATATGAATATTGGGTAGCGGAAAGTTATCTTTAGGGATTGCTTTGTTCAAATCCCTATAATCAACACAAACTCTGATTTTGCCATCTTTCTTCGGTACGGGCACCACATTAGCCAACCATGTGGTGTACTGAGCGACTCTGATCACGTTCGCATTCAATTGCTTCATGATTTACTCTTTGATTTTATCTCTCACGTCAGTTTTAAACTTTCTTTGCTTTTGCTAGACCGGTGAAAAATCAGGGTATGTAAGCAGTTTGTGGACTAGCAAATCCGTGCTTAGACCCGGCGTATCATCATAAGACCAAGCAAAAACATCCTTATACTCGATCAAAATCTGAACAATATCATTCCTGATATTCTGATCATCATGAATACTTATTTTTATTTCTCTAACCTCCTCACCAGTTCCCAAATTTATTATCTCGGTGTCATTTAAATTGGGTTTGGGCTTATCCTCAAATTGATCCAATCCTTTTTTGACTTCCTTATCAGCTTCACCTTCATCTTATTCATCTACCGTTTGGTTTGCTGATTCGAGATTAGACAACTTTTTAGGATCTAAATGTGAACTCCACGTACATGCCATGTTATCGAAGCTAGTATTAACATAACTGAAATAAGATAAAGAAAAATAAAAATTAAAAGAGGGAAGAAAAGATAAATTTACTAGAAAACTTGAATTTCATTTAGTTGAATCGGAAAGGATAGGAGGGTTAACATGAAAGTAGAGCAACTAAACTATGTGGACTACAACCCTGAGAATAGTCCAAAATACAAAAGAAAGAAAAATGAAACAACAAAATAAACTACCAAGACTCCTTCCTTGTGGGGAGAGGAGTGGCTTCCCAGTTAGTGAGCTTGATATTTGGCCCGACGAACTACACATCTGCATGGCTAGGGCCTTCACCCATCTGAACCATGTTTATTTCATAAAACATTTCCTTGAGACCTTGACATATTTCATCCACATCCTTGTTAGCATATGGGTATTGATTTTCTTCCTTTTGAGCTTTCGTGAAAGATTGGCTAATGTGTGGAACCAGACTTGTCAATTTCCAAGCCTTCTTCTCCTGCTCTTTTGCCCATTTTCTATCTGCTGCGGTAGGCTTAAAGCCTAAGCCAAAGGAGTTGTGGCTACCACATGGATCTACAGGGTTTATAATTTTGTGCAGCGAAACCCCTAATCCTTTTCCCGGTTCATAACCATTTTGTAGCATTTGGCTAGCCACCATGATTGAAGTAGAAGAGAGATGAGGCCCTGGAATCGGCGTGCCTTCCACGACTTGATCAGCTGTCACAATTTCAAAGGCTTGCTAAATGGAAGATTCAAAACCCCCTTTTGTTTCGATACAGGGTACAGAAGGATCTCGATGTATGGGAAGGTCATCCCCCCATATACAATGATTTCCTGATTGTCGTGTTCAAACATAAATACTTGATGCAAAGTAGAAGGTATGGCTCTGGCCATGTGGATCCATGGTCATCCTAAAAGTAGGTTGTATGAAGTATCCATGTCTATTACTTGAAAGGTGATTGTAAACTCAACTGGTCCAATAACCAAAGCAAGATCTACCTTACCAATTGTGTCTCGTTTTGCACCATCAAAAGCCCGAACACATACATTACTGGATCGAATCCTATCTGGGCTGATTTTTTAACTTTTGTAAAGTAGAGAGAGGACAGATATGTACTCCTGAACATCCATCGATCATTACCGCTTTTATGTAATAGCCTTCGTATTTGATAGTCAGATGCAAAGCTTTGTTGTGACCAGAACCTTCTGTGGGTAACTCATCATCAGTGAAAGTGATTCTATTTGCTTCAAATATTCTACGAACCATCCTTTCTATTTGACATACCGTAGTTTCCTTCAGGACATATGCTTCGTTCAAAAACTTAATCAATGCCTGACAATGTTCTTTAGAATATAGCAGCAGGGACAATAATGAGATTTGAGCCGGGGTCTTCCTCAATTGATCGACAATGGAATAGTCCTGGGTTTTTATTTTCTTCAAAAATTCCTCAGCCTCTTCGTTTGTGACGGGTTTTTTCATTGGCCCTTGACTATCTTTAAACTGTTTTGGTCTCCTTAATTCTTCTGGAACATAGCATCTTCCTGATCGAGTCAAACCCCCCATTTCGTTTGTTTCTTCTATGACCTCTTTTCCTTTGTGCATCACTGTGATTTTGTTGTAGTTCCATGGGATGGTTTTCACGCTTGTCACTAGGAGATGTGCTGCGTGTCTTATGACAATTGGCTCTGTTATCTTTCTCATGTTGTTGCGCTGTTGGTCGAACCCTGTGGGACCACTCAAAACATATAGTTTTGGCCCATCTTGTGCTATTCCCTTTAGCTTTACAGGAACATACAATACCATCTTTTCTGAATCTCGGGGTCTTATAATGGAACTCGCTCCTTTCACGATCAGTGGTTCTCTTTGCATATACTTCAGTGCTTCACCCGGGTTCTCCTTCAAGGTGCCTATTTCCATCATTGCTTGGCTTGTTGTCCTGTAGTCTCTATCATTAAAAATCATCCCCATGACGTGTGGGTTACTGTGATTAGGAAGTGGATTGTCGGTGACATTCGATGCTTCTTCTTTTTGTATTACGATTGCCTTGCTATCGATTAACTTTTCAATGGCTCTCTTCAGACTCCAACAATTTTCAGTACTGTGACCTTGGACGTTGGAATGGTACTCACACCTTACATTAGGATCAAACCAACTTGCATTCGGATCCACTTTGAAAGGCAAAACAGGTTCAATCCATCCTAATTTGACCAATCTCCGCAACAGGCTCGTATACGATTCTCCAATTGGGATGAAGTTTTCCCTTGGCCTCTGTTCTCTTGTATAGTCTGCCTAAACATACGGATTACGAGGGGCTTGTAAATTTAGCTACCGCGGATGAAAACCTTCTGGCGTAGGTGCCCGCCATTGTGGACGTTGAGGAGGTCGGGCATACGCTTGAGCATTAAGAACAGCAGGTTGAGGTGTATAATAATGTTGAGGAGGGCTAGGTTGTCCCTTTTGGACATGAACGTAAGGGGAGTTCCGTCCCCTTTGGGCATTGCCCGGTCCTGATGCCATCATGGATCCTTCCTCTTTTTTTTTTTCGATTTCCAAAACTACCTGATCCACTCTGAATGGCTTGAGTGTGGCCCTGAGGGCGGTTTGGCTCATGATTTTTCCTGATTTAATGCCATTCTCCACCATTTCCCCAATTTTTATTGCTTCGGCGAAAGGTTTACCAACCACGGCTAGTAAATGATGAAAATAATCGGACTCTTGAGTTTGGAGAAAAACGTCAATCAATTCCTGGTCCTTTAGTGGCGGTTTGACTCTAGATGCCTGTTCTCTCCATTTTATGACAAACTCTGTAACACCCCATAAATTTTTTACAAGTTACAAAAGATCTCACTTTTGAAAAATGCCTATTGCTATTCTTGATCGCCAGATTAAAAAGATAAGGAATAAAGAGATAGCATCGGTAAAAGTACTTTGGAGGAATCAATAAGTTGAGGAGATCACATGGGAAGCTGAGGAAGCGATGAAGATTAAGTACCCTTACCTATTCAACGATGAGGAGGAAGTTCATGAGACGGAAGAAGAACAATAACAAGTAAGTGTTTATTTTTATGCAAGTATGTTATGATGATGAATATGTTAATTGTAAGCTTGGACATGTCTTAATTGAGTAACTATTCTAACATTCGAGGACGAATTTTCTTAAGGGGGGGATAATGTAACACCCCGTAAATTTTTTCGTACACTTATCGCGATTATATGGAGTCCTAAAGGCTTGCGTATGGGTTAAATTAAGTTTATGGTGTTCGAAAGTATCCCGTCAATAGTTGTATGTGTAGGTATTGGAATAATCTTTCCAACGATATAAATTTTGCCCAAAACAAAGGAGTATTTCATATAAGCGAGCACATTCGAAATTTCAAAACGGTGGCCGGGAAGCCTGTGAACAGTAAATCTGCAGGAAAATTACTGCAGCTAGGCAATTATTTTTTTGGATCAATTTAGACGACCATAACTCCTTGTACAAAAAGAACTGTGTGAGCTGCTATATATCGAAGAAAATATCCGAGAGTCTTCTTTCCGATGAAATTGGTTTCATCCAAATCCAATGTCTGAGTAAGGAGCTATACCTGTTTTACTACAACCTATCAAAAAAAAAAACAGAATTGTGGGACAGATTTTTGGGTCAACTTTAAACGACCATAAATCCTTGTACAAGAAGAACTGGGTGGTATACTTTATATGAAAATGAAATCCCTTTGAATTATCTTTCCAATACGATTGGTTTCACCCAAATCCGATACCGGAGCAAAGAGTTATGATCGATTTACTTCAGCCTGTCAAAACTGTCCACCGGGGACAGATTCGGAATTATTCAAATTTTTAGGGCAAAATGGTCATTTTCTATTACCTCTTGGACGAAAATGGGTCTTTATAAACCTACACTTAGCCTCATATATATCATATATCATCCAATTATTAAGAGAAGGTGAAACCCTAGCCTAATTTCAACTTCAAATATTTTGTGATTCAACCGTAGAAAATTCGAATTGGTTCCGTAGTTGTGTTCACCATCTCGAAAGCTTCGAGAAGCACCCCATGGTTATGTAAGGAGGATTCTAAATGCAAGAGTTCATTGTTAAGGTATGAATATTGTTTATTCTTGATTCTTATCCATGAATAAGTATTGATAAAGGATTATGAGTATTGTCTTGATGTTGGAAGGTAACCAGAAACATAGTTATGAATTGTTTTGTATAAATTGTTAGTAGTAAATTATGGAAGTTGTTGTATTGGATTATGGAGGATGAATTGTGGTGATATATCATTATATTAGTGGTTATGTATGCCTAGTGATCATGTTGGTATTGGATGGTGATTAAGAAGGTAAATAAAGGCTAAGAGTGATGTTGAGGGATATTTCATGAAAATGCATGTTATGTGAATGTAATAAGAGTATAAGAGGATGTATGTAGCACTCTTATTGATGAGTTAAAGGATTACTTCCTAGACATTATTTGGTGAAGTTAATACCTAAATGGTAAGGTTTGGTTGCTAATACTAGTTTGCCACAAATGACTTATTGTAGATAAGTGTTCGAAGAGTACGGGAAGTCAAGTTGGACTTGTATTGAAGTGGTTATATCAAGGTATGTAAGACATACTCTATCTAATCTTTGGCATGAATAATGACCCATGACACTCTCAAGTAAGCTTCCAACATTGTCCTACGACACATGACACATAATAACATCATATGATCTTCGACACTACCAATTGAACTTGTTTTCACTTTTAAGATGTCCGGCTAGTCAAAAAAATGTCCATATACTATTGTTGACTCCGAAATGGTTTAATGAGGTATCCATGATTCTCTACTTCATTTTCATGATATTGATTACCTATTTACATGTTTTTACTATTGAGTTATCATGGTTTCAAGTTCCATAAGGTGTGACCACAAAGTAACCAATCTCAAAGATTAATTGAATTAAGAAATGGAATGTCTGTATTTTAAATTGATGATATGATGTATTGTATTAGTACCACTGATCAGTTGGCCATTGTATTATAAAGTTTATGTATATATGTTATTCCAGGGGTGGTCCCTGATGTATTGTATTAGTACCACTGATCAGTTGGCCATTGTATGACATATGTTATGTATTGATAAGGATTACGGGAAGTAATGATATGAAAGTAATGAGCAGGTATCCCATCAGCTCTTTTAAGTGTGGTCTACTCATACTGTTTATTCACTGGTATCTGGGTTCTGTTGATCTTTTGTATCTCATCTTGATACTCACTGCCTTACATACTCAGTACATATTTCCGTACTGACGTCCCTCACGGGGGACCCGTATTCATGCCTGCAGGAACAGGTACTTCAGGTCGTACACCCCCGCAGTAAGAGCCAGGACATTCTGTTGTTAGTGGTGAGCTCCAGTTGTTTCGGGGCATCCCAAGTCGTGTCTATATTTTTTTTGGTATTTGTATAAAAGTCTTTTGTGGGTGTGAGTTTGTCTCGACCCTAACTCAGTTGTGTATCTATGTAGAGGCTTTTGTAGACATATTGTACAGCCATAGGAGTGTTTGGTTGATAGACGTGATGGCTCTGACGGCCAATTACTGTTTATATATATATTTATGCGTGTCTGCTGGGCTGATACAGGTACTGTTTTCTTCTATTTACAAAGAAGTGCTGCCCAAATTTCTAATTTTCATAAGTAAAGTAAATGTGAAAGTATAGGTTATGAACGGGTTCTCCCGGGCCTTCTCGGCTACGGGTGCCAGTCCGCTCCAATGGGATTTGGGGTATGACAAACTCTCAAAAACTTTCAGATGGTTTTTTCTTCATATTAGCGAGAGAAGTGCGGTCAGGGATAATATTGAGATTGTATTGAAATTGCTGTACAAAATCTTGAGCCATATCATCCCAAACGTGCCAATGGGAAATGTCTTGATCGATAAACCATTCGGAGGCTATTCCTGTCAGACTTTCTCCGAAATAGGCCATAAGCAGCTCCTCTTTCCCTCCTGCTCCTCTGAGTTGATTGCAATACCTTTTTAAGTGGGCCACTGAGTCACCATGACCACTATATTTATCGAATTTTGGGGTCTTGAACCCTATTGGCAAGTGAACATTAGGGAACATACACAGGTCTTTGAAAGAGATGCTTTTGTGTCCTCCCAATCCTTGTATGTTTCTCATACTCTGCTCCAGACTCCTCACTTTTCTAGCTATCTCTTCTCGTTCTTCATTCATAATAGCCTTCTCAATCACGATATGAGACTCAGGCTGATGAGTGGGCTGATATGAATTTACGGGTTTGAATGTCAATTCAGGAGGATAGACTTAATCATGATTTAGCTCGTTGATAGGCTTCTGTATCATCGATGGAGGATTTATATTATTTATCACGGACGGAATAAAAAATGGATCGTTCGTGAATGATGGATTTGGAGGACGCATGGTGGATGTGCCAGTAGCGCTAGACACATTATTCTCTCTCTCTTTGAAATAGAAACAAATATGTTAGGATTTAGATCTTTTTTAATAAAAACATACTCATAACTAACTCAAATGTCATGCACCTAAGTAATTTCCTTCCTGAAATGGACTTAGGAAAACCCTCTTGTTTCATCCCGGCTTTGGTGAATTAATTTTTACCCTCATTATTTAACGCCAACATATTAAAATTATTACTTGAAACTTGAAAAAATATATGATCGCACCCACCGAGGGTTGCCTACGTATCATGTTTTACATGAATCAGATCATCACGTAGTTGATGGATATGGTAAATATATATATATATATTCAGAAATAAAGAGAATAAAAATTTGAAATAAATGCGAAATTTTCCATACATTTCCAACTGTTCTTAAAACAATGCTTTAATGAAAGGAAACTAAAATTATCTAAAACTAGAACAGACTCAGAATACTAGAGAAATACTAAAAAAACCTATAAAGAAACTAACTCTAAGAAAACAAGGACTTTAATAATTATCATCAAGATGTCTTCCAAGGATGTCTTGCAACTTAATCCTCCCTCAGACTTGAGTAGATCCTGGATAACACTTTTGGCAGATGTGGAGCGAGAGCACGTACCTGACGGCCCAGATTTTCATCACCTTGGTGAAGATACTTAGCATAAACACTAATCAAGGTTTCACTGAGCTGAAGTATTTCTCCCCTGGACTCGATCATACTCTCATGGCAGTTTTGCACCCAATGTTGCATAGTGCGGATGGTATACTTTAGGTCTCTTTCTCGTTCATGAAGGTCGTCGATCTGATAGTGAAGCGCCTGTCATTTGGTCATCCACTGGTTTTTCTCAACTTCAACTTCCTTCTGAAAAGTCGTGAAGCGTCTCGCTATTTCTCTTTCCCTTTCCATGGAAGCTTTTAGCTGAGCTCGAAGCTTCGACTGTGTACCTATCAGCAAGGCCTTCTCTTTCTCAAAATCACTCGATTGCTGCTCCATAGCACCGGTGACAATATCCAGGTCTTCTTGTAGGGCATGCATGGCAACACGGTTCTCTCTCTCAATCTCCTTACGAACCGACCTAATTCTGGCCTCAAATTTCGCCTCATGGTGAACCAATTCTTCTCTAGCCCTTTCCAAATCATTATTTAAGACGTGCAGAGTAGACTGATATTTCTCCTCTACCTCTCATCGAGCCTGCTTAATTCTAACTTTGATCTCCCCTTCTCGATCCACTTGCTCTCTGGCTGACCTTTCTGGCATAGCTTTAGGAGGAGGCTGGTCATGAAACCATGGCAGATACCAATAGTCTACCTCGCCCTTGTTGCGGTCTTCCACCATGTGATCAAAACCTGAAAGTACGCATCCTCCCCAGATCTTAAGTATCTCATTCTTACTTAGAGGGATGTCAGGGAGGAATTCGTACATGAACTCTTTCATATTCTTGACTGGCGGTATATGCTGACGTCGACCGAATTGTCGCATGACTCTTAGTGGCACGTAGGGCTGAACACCTCGGATACCCATTAAGACGATGAAGGGTCAAAAAGTAGACATATATATCACCTCTTTTGAGGGGAACCAATGATAATTCCACACTATATTGTCCGCCGTCAACCCCTTCAAGTACTCCTTCCAAGCTCTTATTTCTTCGGGAAAGTTTTGGTAATCCATCCTCTTCTTATGGCCCTTGATATAATCATTCCACTCAACTCAAAAATCCACAACAAATGGATGGTAATGAACATGCTCGAGCATCCATAACTGCAATAGAATGTTACATCCTTCAAAATAGTCCGCTCCATTTTTGCACATCATCAGGGCCCAATAAATGTCTACCAAAATCATGGGCACGAGGGTGACCTTAGGATTCTTCTCAAAAGCGATAACAAACGCAGCTAGATTGGTGTTGATTTTTCCTCCTCTCTTTGGAAATACCATGATTCCCAAAAAAGCCACTTTAATGCTTCAGAACTGTGCTTTTTTCAGGTTTGGTAGCATCCCCCATTGTTAAATTCTGATTTAAACAACTCGAATCCCCTTTCCTGACCATATCTTTCGTATAAAAATTCTAGACGAACCCATCCATTTTCTAGGCAGCCTCCTATGTTCTTTTTTATGTGCAATAGCTCGAAAAATCTTTCGGAAGTGACATGCTTCGGTATCATGGGTTCTTCTTGGTGAAGGTTCTTTCCCTTTCCAATAAATGCTCCTATTTCCTCCAATGTGGGAGTAAGCTCAAAGTCGGAGAATCGAAATACGTTATTTGAAGGATCCCAAAACTGTACCAAAGATTCTATCACGTCTCTTTGTGGTTCAACATTCAACAGTAAGCTCAAAGTCGGAGAATCGAAATACGTTGTTTGAAGGATCCCAAAACTGTACCAAAGATTCTATCACGTCTCTTTGTGGTTCAACATTCAACAGACTCCTTAAAAATCCTAAGTGTTTATATACTTCTCCCTGTCCATAGTCAATCATATTGTTATACCATATCCGCAATAGCTTTGGAACTTTATCCAACACCATGAAATGGGGTACTTCATCATCCCTCGGCCTCTTGTCACTCCTTCCGACTGAGTTCATATTGCCCTATAGGATAATGATGGCAAATAAGAATTCTATTTTAACATCCTAAAGCAGGATAAAAATAATTTTCGAAAGAAGTTGACGGAACGACACGAAATAAGATTTCAGCATGAGAAAATAATAACTGACAAAACAGGAAGTATCCAAGTCTTCTAGAACATCCTAGAGTAGAGACAATAATCTGATGACGTTTGAACCAGACATATCAAAAATAATTAAATTATTAAAACAAAATAGTGGACCAAATTATTTAACAAAATTTTAATTGTGTTTAACAAAAATGGGCTCTATGATATTCCTAAGAAAGATTTTAAAATCAAAGAAAACGGACATAACGAGACCGAACGTTAAAACGACTTAATCTTTACAAAAAAAGGTTCTATGTAAAATATTATCTATTTTCTACAATAAATTCTTAAAAAATTTTATTTAACCCCTTTTTTTTCAGATCAATTAATTCACTTAAAAGCCGGTCAACATTCAATATGGCATTTCCTATAATGCAACAAGTAGAACATAAAATGTACATGATGATCTAAAAAGGTGACACCTGACCCAGACGGACCCGACCCCCGGGTCAAGCCCCACTAAGTCAAAATTGCACGTGATACCAATAAAATGCAGTCTATTAGGGATAGCCATGTCTAAGTTCCAGTTATGTTAGGTTTAACCTGGTGGAGTTAGGTATCTAGACTGTCAATGAAACGAGCGGACAACTCGAGTCGGCAAGGGACAACTTTACCGGTAGCAGGGCTTTTCGACCTCACTGTTGGTCCCTTTCCATCCTAAATCATGGGTGACTACAGAATCCTTCCCAGGAGCGTTGCCGCATCTCTGGTATCTCAAGCTCGGGAGCGTATACCGCATCTCCGAATATAAAGTATCTCAGAAGACTCAGATGGGTGTGCGAGAGAAGACAGTTTATATTGCAACTCAAATAATATCAAAGCGATAAACATGTAGGCAAAGAACATATTTAGGCCAACAATATACGATATCAAAATTAAATAAAGCCAATTAAGTCAATATAAAAGCTCAAATTCTAGTTATTTCTCCAGCAGAGTCGTCATCTGTCACACCCCCTGTTTTTCACCGCATCCGACCCCGCTAGGGAGTTGGTTCTAGAGAAAATGAGTTTTTCCAATTAAAGTGACGTTTTGAAAAGGGATTATTTTATTTACAGAGTTGCCACTTGAAATTGAGTTTGGGTTTCCTAAGTCATCTTATTGAATCCCTATTCAAAAGGAAATGACTCTTCAATTTTTTATTTTTTTTTGTCTGCGAACTAGAAATCCGGATAAGAAATTCTGTTGACCGAAGGGAAGGTGTTAGGAACCCCTCGAGTCCCGTGGTTCTAGCACGGTCGCTTTAATGACTTACGTCTGGCTTAAATTATTTTTTTTTGGATTTATAATATTTGTTAACCTAAAAGTTATTTGCCTCCCGCTTTTAATTTATTTTGAAATTATTTATTATGTTGACGTGTGGATTACTAATAGTAGTACTTTTCGGCCTCATCACAAATTTTGGCACGTTTCTCACACCTTTACGGCATTTACGGCTCGTCCCCATTTTCCTAGTCTAAATAAGATTTTAACATGTAAAGAAGATTATCCATCCCGATTAGATCGGCTTTAAAAAGATATGTTGATTTTATCATAACGATGGTTGGTAGCAGGGCTTGCCAACTTCCCACGATTACTACTTAGCATAACAAAATTTTAAGCTAAAAACAAACAAACTCGTTTTGGTACAGTAACTCGAAACTTAGTAAATCTAGGCTTGACACATTATTATGTATTGATTAGTGTCAAATAAATTAATAAATTAAAACATATATGAAATTAAACCAATAGCACATAAACATCAAATGTTTCACTAAATAATTACACAGTACTCGATATAGATCAAACACTTACATTTTACAAATTAATATTCGACTACTATAAATTATTTTACTCTTCTAATATCAAAATAAATAAGCAAATAAAATTCATACGTCAATCTAACATTAAAAAAAAACACATCCGTATATACTTATTGCCCACTACAAAATAAAATAAAATTAGAAATAAATTCATTAAAATAAACATTTGGATTAACTTGAAGCAAGCAAAAACGCACCTAATATTTTTTTTACTAATCAAGATTAAAATCAACTTTTTCACTAATTAATTACTTTGTGTTTGAAAACTTAAATCTTCCGATCTTCATGAATACCAAATTATTAATAGTAGATTAAAATATTCTTGATCTCCATAGTTGTCCATTTCCACAACAACAACATTATATCATTCCCATAGCTCACTTTTTAAATTACTTAAACTAAAACTAGTACTTAACAAATATAGTTTCGTTTCTGGATTTCAACTAATAAGAAATAAAAAATAAACCGTTAAACAAGAATAACATTGACATATATTTGATAATTTGCATGTGAAAATTACGACATATTACACCAAGATTATTCAAAATCTCATAGAATTGAAAACTTAACTTATTTCATTTAATAACGACGAAATGTGATAACCAAATAAGACATGCATACGTGAACATCTAAGCATCTTTGTAATATTGGAATTAAATTTCATACAACCCTTACATTTGAAATTATATCAAAGACAGAAAGATTGAAGGCTACCTCTTACGAAAATTAATTTCCACTAATGAACGTTCAAAAAGTCACGAACTCGAAATCTTGAATAAACCTCAAAATAGAATGAAGGGATTAGTGAATTGTTTTTTTTTTTTTTTGCTTCGTCCGTATGTGATCTCCCCTTTCTTAGTGCATGTGTGTGTTATATTTATAATTAGTGCATGTGTGTGTCGTGTGTTTGTGGAATTAATGGGAGAGGTTAAGTAGAAGTGAGAATTGTGGGGTGGTTTGGGTAGTTTAGGTTTCTCTTCTTCTTTTTTTTTTTTTTTTTATTATTATTATTAATAATAATAATAAAATAAAAATGATTAAAACTAATAAAATATGATATAAGTTAATAACTAGTCTTAGGAATATGATTAAGAAAAATTAATATCACAACATTAAAAGTTGAAAGAAGAAAACAAATATAAAAAAAAATTCTTTTTTTTTTCTAAAAATAAATAAACAATAAAATAAAAAATTATTTAAAATGTGACTCTATTTTTGTAGTTTTCAAAATTTTTTAACAAACCTCAAAAATAAGATAAATTTAAAATGCCTAAAATAAATAAAAAAATTAATTGAACATTAAAATGGTATAAAATATTAGGTTTGAGTCAAAAATTAGGTGTTTACAGTTGTTGCATAATTTCGTGTATATAATTTTCTCTTTTAACAACTCCTCATTCCAGTTCTTTAGCCATCATTCGGCTCTATGACATATCAAAAGCTCGCTGTGAACCTTAGGGATTGTTTAGTATAAGAGATAAGAGATAAGAGATAAAGAATAACTAATTTTGAGATTAATTTTAGAATGAGTTTATCTCATATGTAGTTGAGATAAAATGCATGAAATGATCATAAGGGTGATTGATAGATGTTAAATTAACTCTATTTATAGCCAAAGATTTTAATTGAATATAAGACAAGTTGGAAGGCAATCTGATAATGAAATTAGGCTACACCCACGTAAATAAATATAGTTCAATTTGGCTATAAACTATTTTTTGGGGTAATATTTAGTCCATAGATATTAGACTAGTATCTGTAATAGACCATAAATAATTAAATAACGTTCACTTTGACTAAAAAATTTTGGTAATGATTTAAAGACCGTACAATTATATTTTTGGTCATTAATCATTGCCAATTATATTTAATAATGTCGAATTATAATTAGTAATGTAGACATATAATTTTGTTCATTTTCGAAAGTATTTTTTTTATTTTTTACCTTATCCTTCCGTTTACCCTCAACCATATGATTATAAATCACAAAAATACAAACAATAACAATCATTAACAAATTTTACCTCATTCTAATATTCCAACAACCTACTCAATTAAAAAATGACACCTCACCCCTCACCTAACCACCCCACTAACTACCCCTACCCCCAGCTCTAACAAAGTTAGAATACAACAACCCGAAGGGAACCTTCCAGGAAAGAGAGAATAGGCACACCCCTTGACCCATAGCCTCATACCCCATGTACCCCCCTAGAGGTTCTCTTCCATTTAGGGAAAATACATATACATCCATATATACAGAAAGAAAAAGGGGGAGCATCTTTTGGGAGCATAGAAAAAGGGCGCCATTTTTGGCTCTTCTTATCTTTCCAGTTCGCAACACACACTCACATACTCTCCACCCACCATCACTCTCACATCCCACCCATCCACCATGGACACACACACAGAGAACTAACAAAAAACACACACTATACGGAGAGAGTCGAGAACGCTATAGAAAAACTGTGAGAGAAAGAAGTAAAAACTGTGGGAAGGAGCGAAATTCCAGATCGCCAGTCACTGTTTCGGTGATCTACTCGCCGGAAAAACGTTAATCCACCGACAACTTGCCGGAATTCAGCCTATTTCAGTCAGTTTCTTTCACTGTTAGCTCGCCGGAGTCGATTCGTCGAGGTTCTCAGTTCTCCTTCGAGAATTGGGTCTGAGTTTCATCGCTGTTTTTTTTAAACGAGTCGGTCAATTTTGTTCAAGTCAGTTCGAGTTTTGGATTATTAAAGTCGGGAGTTCGTTGGTGGGAAATTTCTGTTCAAGGTATTCCGGCGCCGCTCCGTCAAACAGTTCAATTGAAATAATACGTCAAATTTGAGGTCCATTTCTAATCTTTACTTTTTACTTATTATCTCCTTGTTCATAATATTCGGTGTTATGATTTGGACGTTATGTGTTATTTGAGCTTTATCGATGGTGAATAATTGCTGGATTTTGGTTCATTGATTGATTCCGCTGATTATGAATTGCATGATGAAATAGTATTTCGCGTTTGAAAATTAAAATTGGTTATTTGGAAATGAGTGGAACGAGAATTGACACTTGATAAAAAAAATGATAATTTTGGTTGGTTTGATTCATGAGTTATTGTTTGATTTGAAATGAATGTTAATCAAACTTGATAGTATCATGATAAGTTGAACGGGGTAGGAAAACGTAGGTTGGGTAGGCAAAGTTTAGAATTTGTGTTTTGTTGAATGTTTGAAATTTTGTTGAATGGTTTGGTTTTGTCGCATTAAAAAGATGTATTTATTTTGTCGAAGGATGCCTCGGGACCTTTTGTACTTAATTACCGGGGATGCCTCGACATATCATGTACGCAAAGGAGGTTCGTACTGAAGACCCACGGCATCGGGTAAAGCATTGGAGCTTAGCCTAAGATTAGTGTAGGGTAGAAGAGGATTTACATTTTCGCATTCTTTTTCTATTTTGGACTGTATAATTGGACTGAACACTAAATTTTGGATTATTTTGTTTGGTTTTGCTTGATCGATTGTTGTGCGTGCTTTGTGTGGTTTATACATTCATAGTGTCAAATTAGCCGATACTCTCTACCAAGCGACCGTGGTCGAACCACGGGATCGAGGGGTGCCTAACACCTTCCCCTCAGTCAACAAAATTCCTTAGCCGGAATCTCTGTTCGTGGATCAGTCTTAGAGTCAAAACCGTTTTGAAAAGGATTTTCCAAAGGTGACTTGGCACACCAGATTATGTCAAGTGGCGACTCTGAGTTTTAAATATAATGAATCCTTTTCAAAACTAATCCTCATTTTTGTCACTTTAATAATAAAAATCCTTTCGAAACTTAATCAATAATCTTTTGATTGAAAAAGGGGTGTGACGAGTAATACGCAATTATATTTCCCTGAGAAAAAGTGAATATTTTAGATGTGACATATAAATTTTGAAGATATAGATGATCATTTTGTAAGTTAGAATGTAACTAAGTAAAGATATCTAGAAATACATACTGATAACGCTCAATCTATAGCTCTCGTAGGAGTGTAAAGCGGTCGTTAGCAAATATAGAACCCAACCTGGGTTGGGTGTCGATCCCACAGGGAATAGCTTGGTCAACAAGTAAGCAAAATTAATAGACTTTTGGTGCAAGTCTCGTAAGAAGGGGGGATTATAATAAGTAACCCAAGTAATGAAATAAAAGCTGAAAATATCAAAGTAAAAAGAGAAAGATTGTTACGTAGGTTGTAAACAATGAGAATTGAGGCGTTGGGGTTATGTCCACCTTCTGAGGTATACGTCTCTATTGGCTATGAGTGTGTAGAGTCTTGACATGCAATTGCTTATAGAGAATTGTAGTCGGAGGTAAATCCAAGCGTCTCGCGACCTAAACAAGGACTATTTCACTTTAACTCTCGCGAGCTTAAAGCGTGTCTAACGGTACGAATTCTCCAAGAGGTTAGTCCAGTTACGGCACTAGCTTTTTAATAGGAAAGGGTGTCCTACTACCTTGACATTATCTCTTTTCCAGACAAATAACCTTTCTCGCGAACAAGTTAAATGTTAGACTGGCGTATTCTTGCGTTTGCAACCGCAAAGAATGTAGATTAAGATGAAGAGAATAATGATATAAGCAATATACTTGTCTTGAACTCACAAACTCATAGCTATAGATAGTAACTCATTCGGCTTCCATAACCCCAACTAAGAGGTTTAGTTACCCATGAATGCGAAGGATATCACGATTTGCATGGTTGATGGCATGAGAAGTAGGTGATAGGCGTGTGGTTTTGGTGATTCCCTAGCAAGTAACGATTCTCTTGTTGTGGAATTTAAGAATAGAAGAGTAGATTAGAAGTGATTGTAGTGGAAGATGAGAGAGATGGAAGAAAATTACTTGTTGAATTAAGTGAAGAATGAATAGTTGAAGAATGTTAGAAGATGAATAAAAATCTCTAGCATGATAGGGTATTTATAATACTCCTATCCTACTCCTACTAAGCTAATGAAATAAATAACCAAATCCTAATATACTAATGAAATCCTTAACCCAAATGTACTAGGGTAAGGTTACAATATCATAATCCAAATAAACTAATGAAATACATAACCTAATTATACTAGGTTAATGTATCTTGGTAAAAATCCAGCTTTGTATCTGCCCCAAAGTCTTCAGAATTGCTGTTTTAGCCCGGGACAGATTTTCCATGCAGCAGATTTGGTCCTTTAGGCGTCCAGCTCCTTTCTACTTCGTTTGTGAGCTTTCTTTTGTGTCAAGTAAGCCATAAAATGCTGTATTTTGCATCATTTATACCTGAAACTTTCCTAATCATGTTTGTTAGCTCATTTACAGGAAAAGGGACTAAAAGTGTATGAAATATATAATTTGTTCTCAAAACTAGGCTAAAATATGGGCAAAATATATTGATATAGGCGTGTAAATTCGCCTATCATCAACACCCCACACTTGAAGCTTTGTTCATCCTCGAACAACATATCATGTCCTTCTAAGCATCGACTTAAGGTTTTTACAGCAACAATACAAAACATTTATCAAGACAAGCACAATGATTATCAACCAAGAGTAGCTTTCTGATTATAAGTAGAAACAGTTTAACCTCTAGCGTAGACTAGTGATGGTGATCAACTCGCATGCAAACGTTAAGGTGCATAGAATCATATACAACTATCCAAAGTTCATCAACCATGTGTGTCTCACAATATAGTACCCATAATCACTCACAAATATAGCATATTTTTCAAGCATGGGTATCAACATGTCCTTGCTCTCACTCTCACAAAGAATTCATATGTAGCAACTAATGACCATAGGCTTGCCCTTAATGTAGTACTCCACTAAATGTCAGAATGCCAAGCTTAGGATCAAATATGTCTTTTGTATGGTTGTAATGTAGGCTAAGGGACGGGTAGGATCAACTATTTTGGCCAGAAATAGTGACTAAGTTCCTAAGCACTTTAATACATCACATTGTATCATTGACACTTTTTTCTTTCAACCTTTCTTTCTTTTATTCTTCCACCTTTGTTCTCATCTTTTGTTTTTCAATTTTAAGCGCAACTCACTTTTCAGCTTTCTTTTCCTTTTTCTTTTCACAACATACCTCTTATGATAGCATTTTTTTCTTTTTCATAACACATTCAAGAACCATTACAATTTAAAGAATCATACTCACCCAATTTCCTCTTATGTTGTCACATGACTTTTTCACTTTAAAGCACTTAGGAATTTGGATCAAATTACGGTCTTGAAAAAAAAAGGATTAGGCTTACATACAAGGTTGTCAAAGAAATAGGTTAAAGGCTCAAAAGGGTTAACTAGGATGATGTCCATGGGTAGGTAAAACTGAAGGTAAACATGTATAGGTTGCCAAAGAAATGCCTAGATCATATCCTAAACTTACATTCCTTATTTTCGCTTTGCATACATACCAGGCAAGTTCTAGCATCAGCCACATACATAGAATAAACTAATATCTCACACACACAAGGCACATGGTCGACTTGTTTGGAAGTAATATAGACTCTCGACCCAACAAGTGAAGGAATTGAATCACACAATATCACATAATGAGTCACAACTAGAGCCTAAACGTCTCAATAGTCACAATTGTAACACATACTCTTGTTATAATCTCATGCTGCCTATCAAAATAATTTCATGCGAAGCTAGAAAAATTTGACTCCTAAAAAAAAACTAAAAAAAACGTTAAACGAAAAATAAACAAAAAAAAAATGGACTCAAAAAACAAACACAGTAAACAAACAAACATACAAACATAGGTGCAAACAAAGAAGTATAGCATGCGATTCTGCCACCCCACACTTAGACGGGACACTGCCCTCAGTGGAAAATAAATTCGAAGAACCTGGTTAGTCGGACCCTTCATCAATGTCGGGGGTCATACCCCCTTCGTCGGAATCATCATAAGAGTCGTCGTCAGAGTTCTCCTCCTCATCAGAATCAGGCAAGCGTCTATCATCATCAGTTGGCACATCATCGTCTAGAGGTTCCTCAAAATATACGCCCACTCCGCACATCTCCCGTGCATTCCTGTTCATTGGGTAGTCGTGGTCCAGCTGTTAGAGCTCTTCAGCAGTTGGAATACGTCCACCACTCATCATAGTGAATCGTGTCATGCCATAGAGATGACGGAAGAAACTCTCATCACGAGCATGTCTCTCTGCAGTAGTAAGGTTGACTCCATGAGATGTTTCAGCATCTTTGACCTTGGTTAGGTCAACCTTCTTTGGGTTATGTGGGAGTTTGTGGTCAGCGGGTTCCTCTTCGACATCCTCCTTCCGCAACATTGTTGTCAACAAATTGCCGAATGTGAAATGGGACCTTTTGTGGAGTCTGGCCTTCCTCATGGTAGATCGAATGATTGCCCCAAAGTTGATAGGGACATTTGTCATCAAAGCATATACCAAACACACTCTATCTCTCGATATCTTGGTGTATTGAGTCCCAGGAATAAGGCATGAGTTAACAATGCGCATCCAGATTCTTGCTTCCCTATTTAGTGGAGCATAGGGGAAGGTATTGTGACGGCCTTTTTCCTTATGTCTGCCCCATCTTGCCATCGATCTTCTTCCACAAAGCGTGTGTCGTATTGCTCTGTAAGGATGCCTGCTGTACAGCTCTTTGAATGGTGCAGTGTCGACCGAAGGTAAGCCAAGAAAAGAGTTGATCCAATCCGCGGTGAGCTGTAACACTTGGCCCCGAATTTTGACTTCATTACCTGTTGTATTCGGTGACCAGTTGGCATAAATCTCTCTTGTTAAGTCAAGATTGCACTCTCCCATGTCGCGGAAGATGAAATCCAGCTTCAAAGCCATTATTTTTGCCAACATACGCGGCTCCTTCTTTGCTAAGGTCTCCTTGTTGATCAAGTCGACATGCACATATTTTCTTTCTTTGTTGCTGCTGTACCATGCTTTGGCTTCTTCCTCAAGAACCCATTTTATTCCGAACATTCTGCGTGGTAGGTGTGCTGAGGATGATTCTCCTTGGTCTTTTCGACTTCTCTTTTTGCCCTTTTGGGACGTGGTAGCCTTCTCCTTGCCTTGCCTCGCTTTAGGTGTCATTGTGCCTGAGACTAGAAATAATGTTAGTTGCAGCACAATCTCACTTAATACAATCTATATGAAAGCACTAGGGGTACCACCCCACACTTAGTTTCGTTAGCACAAATCAATGAAGTGAAAGTGGTCGAGTACTCAGATTTCGTCGACATACGTTTTAGGATTGTATTCTGACAAAAAAATCAGCATTGCATCACTTATTTGCAGCCATTGGACTACTTTCATGGTGGATATAGCAACACTATGACATAGGGGTTACCACATGGAATCGTTATTCGTACAACAAGCACAACCGCCTAAGTCGATGGGCACTATAATCTTATCCCGATGGCCGGGATGGTCTATTATGTAAGCATCCAAACAACACTCTTAAGCAATATTCATAGCCATATATATTCAGCAAATATCATAACAATGCTTTCGAAACAAAATTCAAGTCGGAAACAAGTCAAGAATTCCCTACGTATATGTTCACTCACATGATTTTGCAACAATAATCCAAACACATGAACATCACTACCAATCTCACATGATTTAGCAATTTATAATAAGCATAGCAACGTAGTACTTACGATAAATAGATGAAGAATAAGAGAGTACTTACTTTCTTTAAGCTTGTGGAGAAGTTGTTGTGAATTGGAAGAGCAAAAGAAGAAAATTTTGAGAAGATTTGGAGGGTTATGCGGCGCCTTTAGGGTTGTTTCTAATGTGGTTGTGTTATAAAACTAAGTCCCCTTTATATAGGAAGAGTATGGGTCGGGTTATGACCCATTTACAATCGGATTTGTGGACAAGAACACCACATATGCGGCGCATATCACTCGGCATATCAATGACATATGCGGCGCATTGTCTATGGCATAATGGGACATATGCGCCGCATAGTCTATGGCATTTGTAGACATATGCGCCTCATAGTCTATGGCACATGAGATACTGAGACCAAATGCCATAGCATAGGCGGCGCATAGTCAAAAGCATACCTAGGAATAGGCGGCGCATAGTGTATAGCACACTAGATTCCGAGTCCTTAGGCTATAGAATAGGTTGTGCATCGTTCGTGGCCTATTTTTACCAAGGCCTAGCCTTCCTTGAAGCCTATGTTGACGTGAGAAAGGCTCAATTCATAGCCTTATGCATCACCATTCCTACCTTACCAACTTTACCATACAATGCGTCCAAATCGTCGATTGAGATCAATCTCCTCGTTGCATAATTCTTGCACCTATATTTGCTCAAAACAAAATGAAAACGATTAGTACGATGGGTTGCCTCCCACCAAGCGCCTTAGTTTTGGTCGTGGCACGACTCTTATTTTTGGATTTTCATTTATCAAAAAGAAAAAAATACTAAAACGACAAAACGATAAAACGATAAAACGATAAAACAATAAAACGATGGGTTGCCTCCCATCTAGCACCTTATTTATTGTCGTGGCTCGACGTAGTAATCTCGAGTACTTAGACTTCATCGAGATAAGTGATGGCCATGTCATTCATCGAGTCAAGAGGACCGATATATGGCTTAACACGTTGGCCATTCACTTTGAAGACAACTCCATCATTGTCTTCCAATTCGACTACTCCAGACGAGTAGACTTGGATGACTTTAAATGGACCAGACCACTTTGATTTTAACTTACCTGGGAAGAGCTTGAGTCTGGAGTTAAAGAATAGTACCATGTCACCTTTTTGGAAGTTTCGTCGAACAATCCGCTGATCATGATACTTCTTTATCCGCTCTTTGTATAAATCTGATCTTTCATATGCATGGAGACGAAATTCATCTAGTTCGTTCAGCTGCTCCAACCTCAGGTTCTTCACATCATCCCAATTCAGATTCAAGTGCTTCAATGCCCACAATGCCTTGTATTCAAGCTTGATGGGTAGATGACAAGCCTTCCCATAAACTAGCTGATAAGGTGACATGCCAATAGGTGTCTTGAATGCAGTCCTATACGCCCATAGTGCATCATCTAGCTTTCGAGACCAGTCCTTCCTATTCGCATTAACCGTCTTGGCAAGGATTTTCTTGATCTCGCGGTTGGAAACCTCAACTTGTCCACTGGTTTGGGGATGATAAGGCGTAGCTACCTTGTGTTGCTTGACTCCATACTTGGCCAATATAGATTTGAATAGCTTGTTGCAAAAGTGAGATCCTCCATCACTTATGATAGTACGAGGTACTCCAAAGCGAGAGAAGATATTCTTCTTTAAAAACGCTACAACACGCTTTCCTTCGTTGTCGGCCAATGCTACAGCTTCCACCCATTTCGATACATAATCCACAGCAAACAAGATGTACTTCATTCCAAACGAATTCACGAATGGACCCATGAAATCAATACCCCACACATCAAAGAGTTCTACCTCCAGAATTTTGGACATGGGCATTTCATGTTATTTTGAAATAGCACCTTGACGTTGGCATTGGTCACACCTTCTCACATAGTCGTGTGCATCTTTGAATATTGTAGGCCAATAATAACCACTTTGCAAGACTTTCCTTACCGTTCGATTCCCTGCATGATGTCCTCCAACTTGCGAAGTGTGGCATGCTTCCAATATAGTAGGCACTTCTTCATGGGATATACATCGATGAATGATACCATCCGCGCATCTTCGAAACAAATAAGGCTCATCCCAATAGTAGTGCTGAACGTCATGCATAAACTTTCTCCTTTGTTGGTAAGATAAATTGGAAGGTAACACATTACTCACCACGAAATTTGCAAAGTCGGCATACCATGGTAATTTCTCCATTGTTGTCGCTAGTATCTTCTCGTCAGGGAATGCATCATCAATCTGATTTTCTGGTTGCGCTACTAGCTCACTCTCAAGTCTAGATAGGTGATCAGTCACTTGGTTCTTGCAACCTCTTCTATCTTTGACTTCAAAATCAAACTCTTGCAGCAGCAATACCCATCGAATCAGCCTTGGTTTTGCATCCTTCTTCGTCATTAGATACCTAAGAGCTACATGGTCTGTATGAACGATCACCTTAGTACCCAATAGATAGGCACGAAACTTCTCAAACGCATACACAACCGCTAAGAGCTTTTGTTCAGTAACAGTGTAGTTCCTTTGGGCTTCATTTAGGACCTTACTTGCATAATAGATAGGATGAAACAATTTCTCCTTTGTCTATCCAAGAACAGCACCAACGGCTACACCACTAGCATCACACATGACTTCAAACGGGAGTGTCCAATCTGGTGCTACCATAATAGGGGCTTCAATGAGTTTTCCTTTGAGGCATTCGAATGTCTTTAAGCAATCGTCATTAAAGTCAAACTTCGCATCTTTCTCCAATAGTTTGCACAATGGACTAGAAATTTTGGAGAAGTCTTTGATGAATCTACGATAGAAACCGACATGGCCAAGAAAACTACGAACTCCCTTCACCGAGATTGGAGGCGGTAGCTTCTCAATTACCTCTATTTTGGCGCGATCAACCTCTATTCCTCTTTCGGAGATCTTGTGCCCAAGAACGATGGCACTTCTCCCAATTCAGCACAAGGTTGAACTCTACACATCTTTGTAATGCCATGCTCAAGTTTGCCAAACATTCTTCAAAGGACTCACCAACAACTGAAAAGTCGTCCATAAATACCTCCAAAGTGTCTTCTACCATATCAGAGAAAATAGATATCATACAACGTTGAAAGGTGGCTGGTGCATTACACAACCCGAATGGCATGCGTTTGAAGGCAAACGTACCATATGGGCATGTAAACGTTGTCTTCTCTTGGTCTTCAGGTGCAATACAAATCTGATCATAACCTGAATAACCATCCAAGAAGCAAAACCATCCTTTCTCCGCTAATCGATCTAGCATTTGGTCCATAAATAGCATGGGGAAGTGATCCTTGAGCGTCCAAGAATTCAGCTTGCGGTAGTCCATGCATACTCTCCATCCAGTAAAGGGCCTGAGTGGAATAAGCTCATTTTTTGCATTCGCGACCACCGTCATACCTCCTTTCTTGGGAACACATTGCACAGGACTCACCCATGTACTATCAGAGATAGGATATACAACTCCTGCGTCTAACCACTTGATAATCTCCTTCTTCACCACTTCTTGCATTGGTGGGTTTAATCGTCTTTGATTTTCAATGGTGGGTGTGCACTTTTCTTGAAGATGAATTTTATGTGTGCAAATCCCAGGTGGAATACCAATAATATCCGCAATGGTCCATCCAATGGCTCTAATATACTTGCGTAGGGTTGCAATAAGAGCTGCAACTTGTTGCTCACCCAAATCGGCTGCCACAATGACTGGAAGAGTGTTTCCGCTTCCTAAGAATGCGTACTTCAAATGGCTTGGCAGCTCCTTCAATTCTAACGTGGGTGGTTCTTCAATAGATGGCTTAGCTGGTGGTGTGGGTCGATTCTTGAGATCAAGATCCAGCTTCTTGGGAGTATAACGATATGTTCCTAATCCCGATAGAGCACAAATATCTTCTTCAGAAATTTCAGCATCCTCATTCTCTCATTTCATGAGCGAAACCTCCAAAGGATCATCAAGAATTCGCTCTTCTGCAAGTAACTCGTTCTCATCATCAAAGACAACATCAGCAACAGAAAATACACTCAGATCTTTGGGTTGCTTCATTGATTTGCAAACATCAAAGCGAACCACTTCGTCATTTATTCGGAATGAAAGCTCATTAGCTCTCAAATCTATGAGCACACTTCCCGTAGCAAGGAAAGGGCGTCCCAAGATTATGGGAACCTCTGAATCTGCTTCACAATCCAAGATGACAAAGTCTACTGGAAATATGAATGAAGATACCTTTACCAAGACATCGCATAGAATACCAACCGGTTGTTTTACCGACCTATCCACCATAACATGCCTCATATTAGTTGGTGTAGGATCTCCTAACCCCAACTTCTTGTAGATCGATAATGGCATCAAGTTGATGCTGTCTCCTAAGTCACACAATGCTTTAGCAAAGTCCAAAGATCCGACGGTGCAAGGAATCGTGAAAGCTCCGGGGTCGGCCTTCTTCTGAACTATCGATCGGGTAGCAATTGCACTACAATGATGCACATCATCCTTCAGCTCATAACTTGCTGCCCTCTTTTTAGTCAAAAGATCTTTCATAAACTTCGCATACCCAGGCATTTGTTCAAGTGCCTCTACCAATGGGACATTAATGGTCAGCTGCTTCAACATAGTCATAAATTTGCTGAACTTAGTGTCATCGGCCACCTTCTTCAATCTTTGTGGAAAAGGTGGTGGTGGGTATGGAAGTGTTCTCTCCATGGCTTTCTTCTCCTCTTGCTTTCGTTTATTATTTTTTTCAGGCTGCACGTCACTAGGTACAACATCCTTGACGTTTGAAGTAGTTGTTGCGGCTTCTTCTCTTGTAACGTCACTAGTTGTGGCGTCAATGTCTGCTGCTACGTCAACTACTTGCTTGCCTTTTACTGAAGTTTCCAGCACCTTACCACTTCTGGTAGTGATGGCCATGCATGACCCATCATTCCTTGGGTTTTGCACAGTATCGCTTGGTAAGGTGCCAGCCTTTCTTTGATTGAATGCTGCTGAAAGTTGGCTCAATTGCTGCTCTATTTGCTTGATAGAAGTGGAATAAGAATCAACTAATTGCTTCATGGAGGCCAAATCGTCAATTACCTCCTTAACTCCCGCGCTCGTTGCTTCCACTCCTTTCAATAACTTAGCCATCATGTCTTCCATAGAATTAGATGTGGTGGTGTCACGTTTACCAGGGGGAACGTACAAACCACTTTTTTCATTATTTTTCTTCCAACTACCTTGGTCTTTGCTTCCAGATTTATCATAATAGTTCCGACCTTGGTTTCCTTGGGTATTCCCTCAGAAACCCCCCTGATTGTTCAAGTAGTTGGCCTCCTCTTCCGAATCAGATTCGTCTCTTCCTTTTGACGCAATAACTTTCACTTTTTCAGTCTTCCCTAATAGATGCTTTGTAAGAAGATCCATTTGGGTTTTCATGTGCGCCATATCTTGATCATGTTCTTCTTCTCTTCTTCGTTGGTCTGCAGTCATGCCAATAGATAAAGTGGGGCTTGCTACCTCAGAATCCCTGGTATGCCAAGCTCTACTTTGTTTCGTCATACGATCTAGCATATTGCTTGCTTGACCAAAGGTGAGGTCCATGAAAGAACCTCCAGCTGCGTTGTCCACCACTGGTTTAGTTATTGAATTCAAGGCTCTATACAAGATCTCCATTAGGTGAACATTAGTCATTCGATGGTTTGGGCATCTCGCTAGCTTTGTCTTGAACCTCTCCCATGTTTCGTGAAGAGCTTCAGAGGGAAGCTGACGAAAGTTGCTGATTTCATCTCTCAATTGAGCCCTCTTGGATGGCGGAAAGAATCTTTCTAGGAAAGCGTCTCTCAATTGCCTCCAATTTGTAATTGAATCAGGAGTCAGCCCATTCAAACATAGTGTTGCCTCCCCAGACAGAGACAATGGAAATAGACGTAATCGAATAGCATTCTGACCAACACCAGGATTGTCAAAAGACTTGCATGTAGAAATAAAGTTGATGAGATGCATATTCGGATCATCGCCTCCTAGTCCACCAAATAATCCCTTGAGTTGCAATAACTGAATCATGGTGCTAGTGATGTTGAATTTGGCTCCGGGCGCTAATGGTGGTGGAATTATAGCTCCAGTGGCTCCTGCACCATCAAGATCATCATCATCATCGTCGAAAGCTGGTTGCAAAGGTTGGCGATCATACCTATACCGAGCTTGTCGACCTCTTCAATTGGCAGGTGTTATAATTTCAGCATCACGCCTAGGGTTTAGTAACTCGTCATCACCTAAATCTTCATCGTTAGGATTTGTTGCTCGCCCAGGATTATCAATGTTTTGTTGTTGGACTTGAGCAGCGGCAAGAGCAGCTAATCTTGCTTGCTCGTGTTGAGCAGCCATCCTGTCAATTTCAGCTTGTGCTTCCATTCTTCTAATTCGTTGTGGTTCAGGATTGATTGGTAATAACGGTTGACCAGAACTTCTAGTATGGGGCATGCACTAAAAGAAAAACCTGCAATAAACAAAAACAAAAACTAAACGTAAAAGTACGAGAATCTTTGACCAAAGGGTCTAGTAATTATCACGAACTTGATTGACACTCGTATTCCCCAGCAACGGCGCTAATTTTTGATAACTCTCAATCTACAGCTCTCGTAGGAGTGTAAAGCGGTCGTTAGCAAATATAGAACCCAACCTGGGTTGGGTGTCGATCCCACAGGGAATAGCTTGGTCAACAAGTAAGCAAAATTAATAGACTTTTGGTGCAAGTCTCGTAAGAAGGAGGGATTGTAATAAGTAACCCAAGTAATGAAATAAAAGATGAAAATATCAAAGTAAAAAGAGAAAGATTGTTACATAGGTTGTAAACAATGAGAATTGAGGCGTTGGGGTTATGTCCACCTTCTGAGGTATATGTCTCTATTGGCTATGAGTGTGTAGAGTCTTGACATGCAATTGCTTATAGAGAATTGTAGTCGGAGGTAAATCCAAGCGTCTCGCGACCTAAACAAGGACTATTTCACTTTAACTCTCGCGAGCTTAAAGCGTGTCTAACGGTACGAATTCTCCAAGAGGTTAGTCCAGTTACGACACTAGCTTTTTAATAGGAAAGGGTGTCCTACTACCTTGACATTATCTCTTTTCCAGACAAATAACCTTTCTCGCGAACAAGTTAAATGTTAGACTGGCGTATTCTTGCGTTTGCAACCGCAAAGAATGTAGATTAAGATGAAGAGAATAATGATATAAGCAATATACTTGTCTTGAACTCACAAACTCATAGCTATAGATAGTAACTCATTCGGCTTCCATAACCCCAACTAAGAGGTTTAGTTACCCATGAATGCGAAGGATATCACGATTTGCATGGTTGATGGCGTGAGAAGTAGGTGATAGGCGTGTGGTTTTGGTGATTCCCTAGCAAGTAACGATTCTCTTGTTGTGGAATTTAAGAATAGAAGAGTAGATTAGAAGTGATTGTAGTGGAAGATGAGAGAGATGGAAGAAAATTACTTGTTGAATTAAGTGAAGAATGAATAGTTGAAGAATGTTAGAAGATGAATAAAAATCTCTAGCATGATAGGGTATTTATAATACTCCTATCCTACTCCTACTAAGCTAATGAAATAAATAACCAAATCCTAATATACTAATGAAATCCTTGACCCAAATGTACTAGGGTAAGGTTGCAATATCATAATCCAAATAAACTAATGAAATACATAACCTAATTATACTAGGTTAATGTATCTTGGTAAAAATCCAGCTTTGTATCTGTAAGTCCCCAAAGTCTTCAGAATTGCTGTTTTAGCTCGGGACAGATTTTCCATGCAGCAGATTTGGTCCTTTAGGCGTCCAGCTCCTTTCTACTTCGTTTGTGAGCTTTCTTTTGTGTCAAGTTAGCCATAAAATGCTGTATTTTGCATCATTTATACCTGAAACTTTCCTAATCATGTTTGTTAGCTCATTTACAGGAAAAGGGACTAAAAGTGTATGAAATATATAATTTGTTCTCAAAACTAGGCTAAAATATGGGCAAAATATATTGATATAGGCGTGTAAATTCGCCTATCATCACATACTCAAAATTAAATCGCTAATTTGTCTGCCATGTGACCTGGAGATCAAGTCTTGAAAACAGTCTCGGACAAAAATGCAAGGTAAGACTGTGTGCAATAGATTCTTGTGGTTGGGTCCTTTCCCGAATCCTGTTTATAGAGGGAGCTTTAGTGCACCAGATTGATCATTTTTTAAAAAAAAAATTGTCAGCCAAATTTGAATGTCTATTAAGTGTTACTCCCTTCGTCTATCTTTACTTGTCCATTATTGACTTGACATACACCTTAAAAAATAATAGATAATAGGGATACTTTTACTATTCCTCTATTTGAATATAATAATTTAATATTTTGAGAAATGCATTGAATAATAAATAGTATTTACTAACAAGGATAAAATGGACACAAATAAATAAATTATCTATTAGATTTTTAAACTGGACAAGATTATTGGACATCTATTTTATGTACATGGGTAGGTTAGTGATTTTTATAGTTTGGATATACCCTTAAAAACTACTCATTCCTAAAAAAAAACTATCACAATTCAAATGATGGGATCACGTGAGCACCTACTCTACTCTAGATAAGAAAACCTTACTATCCAACCAATTATTATGCGGAAATTCAAATAACAACCTTTATATAGTTAAGCAATTTAATTATGTGTATCAAATATAATCATAAATAATTTTTTTTTTTTACAAATATATATATATTCAACAACTTAAAATGTTATCCAAGACCTAGTTTAGACATTTACAACAGTTTCTATAGTGAAAATAGACAATTAAAGGCAACTTATGCCTGAATGAGATGCAGAAGTTGAAGAAGAGTGCATCTTCACCCAAGTTAAGAAACTACGAATCAACCTAAAACTCACCTGCATTCTAAAAATGATATAGCAATAGTAGTACCAGAACACCACACGTATCGATATGCATCATCATCCGACTAAAATTAGTTCACTATAATATATAAAAATCAATAAAATGACCAGCATGACAATCTCGTATAACAATTTAGCATTAAATTCACAATCCTTATTATAACCCTTATAATCTCAATAATTTTCAAGTACCTTTAATAATTCAATTTACTCTATTTATTTCCCCAAGCTTTTCTATGTTCCATTAGGGCGAGTTTCACTAACCATTAAACCAATCACTAACATCATTCCTTAGAGTACGCAAATCCGGCTAACGACTCGACTAACTCAATACTACAACGAATACAATGACCACAACAACAACATTAATTCAAAGGTCGATAAAGCCAGTACACAAATTGTTATGGGAACAAACAGGAATAGACAATATGATAAGCAAAAGAAAAAAGAAGAGCACACACAAATTTTACATGGCAATTCTTGACCGAAAAAAATCACGGTCAGAGGAGAAGGAATTTCATTATAATGAAGAAGAGTATAATGAGGAGACGAAAGTCTCAATGTCGTATGTGAACCATCGAAAAACAACCCACTAAATGCATTTATATAATACGTGTATACAAATAAGTAAAAATAACATAAATCCCAACCTTATTAGAATTATTTACACTCTCTCCCACTTTCTTAATTACTTTACTCTCTCTCTCGATTTATATACAGGACAAGACCGACATATACATAGAAACCTTTGTATATGACAAGGCTGACATATACATAACAAAACCAATTCATATACATAACAAGTATGACAAGGCCGACATATACATAACAAAAGCCAATTCATATACATAATAGGGACGACATATATATAAAAAGTTATGTATATGTATTTTTAGGGAAAATGAAATTTTCGTAATTTGTTTGAATAGATGAGATTTTTTGTAATAAGTGAAACTTAAGTTGTGGGTTTATGTAATTTTTAGTACAAATAAATCCTAAACCCAAAAACATACTGACCCCACAAAAAAATACAAACATGGATCACACTGCAAACTTTTCAGGATCCGATCAATAAAATTCGGGTCACAAGATCTAACACAAATATCTTATCAAGCAACAATTAACATTAATTAACAAAGGGCTACTTCCATCAAACCAAGCAACAATCATAATTAAATCATATAATCTACCAAATAAGGTCACACCCAATCACTAATTCACAATCTCGATCACATCATATACCATCAACGTAAATACCGTAAATCATAAATCATAAATCATACATATTTAAATCATACGAACTCTGGAACTATAGCAGTCTCCTCATGCCATAGATATATGTCCCTATCAGCCTCACAAAACGTATAATCTGTGTATCTCATTCATTCATCATACTCACTCCTCTCAATTCTCATAAACACTTTCACATCTGTACATACACACTAACGGGTCTTATTTTTTTTCAGTAGTCATGACCTGCAGGAGACAGTTTATGCCTATATACTGTACCGATATGGTACCTGATCCTCCTTAATATTATAAATATTAATATATGTATGGTGTAGTAATCGATCCACCATAATAATAATACTCAGAGTAATACCCTTATCGTACATGGTACCCACTAGACCAATTAATATCCACCTATGGTTTCATTTTCACTCTCTCTCAGGATATAAAATAATGCACTCAATTTTATGAGTACACTTTACAATCATAAACGCACTTCAATCAAATTTGATATTCAATAGCTTATTCATTCAAGCATTGACAAGATCATATTTACTAATCACAAGTATGTCTGAAGATCAATCAACAAGCTATACAATACAGAAGCGCACAAGCAACTTAATCAAGTATTATCTCCGATTAAACACTCGTAGGTTCATTCACTTACCCAACCATCGTCAATTATGGTTGGAAATGATGGGTTCAATTACTAATATAATAGTCCTTGCATTCAAGTCATCACTAGATTCGTATGTACCACTTCATTAGTTGGTTATTAACTAACCGGTCGTACTCTGCACACCACTATAAACTTTAGTTAGACGTTCTACACAGATCACACCCTAGCACCTAACCAGACTTCCTTCTAAGACTTCTATCTTAAGTTATCGCTTCCATTTTTATGAACCACTTGGAGATCAATGTTAGTCTGAGTTAGGATATTGTATGTTTTGGCGTATACTTGGAGTATCATGCTTTTGGTATTATTGTATATGTTAGTTTCAATTGTATCTTGTTCTATTAATATTCCTTATCTTATCTTATATTGCTTTATTTGAGTCGGGGTCTATCGGAAACAACCTCTCTGTATCTCACATTTAAGGTAGTGGTATGATTGCATACATTTACCCTCACCAGACCCCACTTGGTGGAAATCTACTGAGTATGTTGTTGTTGTTGGAGATAAATGTTACAACTTGAAAAATATACAACTAAGGCTCGCACAAAATCGATTTCACCGCTTAAGTTAATAAAACTAGTGTGCATTCGTTACATGTGTATTCAACAGGGGCGGCTCAACCCTTTCGGAGAAAAGGTAACCGCCTCTTCTTTTTTTTTTTTTAGTAATAATAAACTACAAATTTTGAAAAATATATTAAATACTATTTATAAAGAAAAGAAGCTTTTTATATTAAAAAAATTTAGGAGTTTCATATAGTAAAAATTTTTTAATGCATTGACTATATTATTAATTTAAAAAGAATTATTAAATACGATTATATAATTTTAAAAATTGACTTTATAAAATAATTATTTTTTAAAAAAAACGTAAAGCCTCCTTTTGATTTTTGCCTTAGACCACGGATTTGCTTGACCCGCTCCTGATATTCAACCCTTACATCATCATCCACATTCACCTTATTCATATTTCATCTCATCATACAAAGAATACAACCACATATACACATCAAAGGACTCATTCTTAAACATATTATTCACACGTTTAGGTCCTTCTAAAGCAAAGTGCAGGAGAACTGTCTGATCTAATAAATATAAATATTTGGACAACTGAATTTTCAAAGTTACTAAGCAACGATCGTGTTCTGTATAAATTTGTGCATGGATTTAATTTTGTTTTCTTAAAACTATTTTTCATTAGTTATCATTTTTTTCTCTGTTCACTACAACAAAAGGCATCTATTGTTACAAAATATGTTGTAGCTAAATATGAAATGTTCCATGGCTAAACACTTTAGTTATAATATTTTCTATCATAGCATTCGTAACAAGATGTAGCGTGGCTAAAAGTTAGCTACAAACTTTACATGGTCTGTGACTAAGAATTTGTACTTGTTGCTATAGGAAAAAAATATTGTAGTTAAGATAGTAAAAGGTTTCTGCCACAAAAGATATACTTATGGCAAATGATTTTACTTTTTTGCCACGATAAATAAAATTTATAGTTATTTTCATATTGTAGCCACAAGCAATTGTATTATAGCAAAAGATTTTATTTGTTTGCCACACTAATGTAAATTTTATGGCTATTTCTATAGCTTTGTCTTGTGGCAACAATACTCATATTTAGTTACAAATAAAGAATTTCATAGCAATATATTAAAGAATTTGCCACCGATATTTTCATATTGTAACTAAAAATTCAGTTTTTATCTTTAGCCATGAAGTCTCTACATTGCTACGGAAGATAAAGTTTTAGCTATGCTCTTAATTTGTCTATTATAGGAGTATATTTCTAGCTACGAATTCAAAAATTCAAAGCTAAAATTTAGCACAAAATTTTGCCACGAACATTATTAGCAAAATAATACGAATAATGTAGCCGAAAATTCATTTTTGGCATGAAGCAGTAGCATATCTTAAAATTTTCAATAAATGCAATATATTAAAATAATAAATGTTCAACAGTATCATCCAAAGTTGCGAAACATTTACTCAACATGTTAATATACTTTTGCAAGAGAAAAAAAAATTATTCAAGTCTCCGTTGATTTTGATTTCATCGCTCCTCCATAAACTGCAATAACAACTAAAAATATTAAAAAATGATATAATAAAATATTCATTTTAAAAACTAAAATTTATTTATTTATATGAATATTTTCTTCATAGAAAAAATATATTTACTAGATTAGTAATATAAAAAAATATAAATAAGCTACTTACAATTAATTTTCATCATTTGATCGTCCAAGCTACAACCATCACTTGAAATTTTTCTCCAATCATTTACTCAACTATGCCTTTTTAATTGATTGAATTAATTCTTGATACGGAACAAACAAGGGAACATGAAATCACACGCCAAAACAATCCACAAATCACAACAAATCGTGAACCAAATGGGGACCTCTCTCGGATTCACTATCTAGAACAAGAAAGAAGAGGATACAAGGTGTTAATACACCAAAACAGCCAGCCAACAACAAGTTTAGCAACACAAGATGAAGCTCCACAATATTACAATAGCAACAAGAACAAACAGGTTACATTAACAACACAAGAAGCCGAAACTAAAACAAGATACAAGATAGGTAGTTAGACAAGTATTGATGTAGTTTTAACGATCCAAGAGCATATTCCACTCTTGGACCTTTAAAACTTCATACAACAAACACCTAACTCTTACAATTGACACAAAAGAGGCGTCCACCACCCAAGCACCAACGTATCAAGCAAAATGCAAAACACAAGAGAATCCACCCTTATGTTATGCCCTAGTTTCAATTGAACTCTCTCTCACTCTAAGAGAAGTATTCTTCAATAATAATGATCAACTAAAGAAATAAACCCTACAATGTTCTATTTATACTACATTACAATAATAGACAAAATGACAAAAGAGCCCTTTAGTGACTAGTCTTCAAAAATACTCAAAAGTGTCATGATCATGATCATACTTGTATCATCCTCTCCATCTTGAGAGGAATTTTTCCACAAATTCATAACCTCACTTCTTTTTCAAAGGCACTTCACAATCTCCTTCACACGACCACACATCTTCTATATCTTCCTCGCCTTGCATTTTAACATCTTTTTGCTCTGCATCTTGAGGCTTGCCACCAACCTTAGCCGATTCAATTACTAGTTCTTCCCCAAGATAGTACAATTTTTCCTCCCTTAGGATCACGTTCCTCCGATTTGGGCACTCACTAGCCTTGTGCCCCCACCCTTGGCATTTGAAGCATTGAAATCCCTTGGGATTGGAAGTAGAATTCAATTTACCTTCATACCTTGGAGGATGTTTTTGGACAACCTTGGTGGCCTCAGGTTGGGTAGCCATGAATGAGTTATCTTTGAGCTCCCTCTCAACCTCTGAAGCCGCATGGAAGATGCCATCTATGGTGTCGAATTTGTAAAGCGTCATGCGAGTTAAGATGTCCTTGTTTAACCCAATCTTGAAGCGCACAATGTCATGACTTACTTGCTCACCTCGGTGGTCAAGTTTCAACATCAATTGTTAAAATTCATCGTAGTAAGCCATGACACTCTTGTTCCCTTGCCTCAAATTGTACAATTTAGCAAGGAGCTCATGCCTATAAGTCTCGGGCAAGTACCTTTGTCGCATAAGGTTCTTCAATCAAAACCAAGGAGGAGGTTGTCCCCCAATCATCTCATTGCCAAACCATTTAACATACTCCCACCATGTATTAGCATACCCTTTGAAGTGAGCTATAGCATAACAACTTTTTTTTTATTCGGTAAGATCATTAAGTTGGAAGATCTTGTCATAAGATGACTCCCATACAAGGTAGTCTTCGAGATCACTCTCACCTTTGAAAATGGGAAGGCTCACTTTGATGGAATTGAGACCTACATCTTGGTTTGGGTGGCCATCTCTCACCTCTCGACCTAACTCCCCATGTCTACGCCTCATTCTTTCTTCCCTCAAGTAAACGTCATCATACGTCCCATAACCATCATGTTGTCCTCCCCTACAACAGCCCTCAACATGGATGGGTTTATTTGGGTTAAGTGGAGCTTGTAGTGGCGGGATTGGATTTGGATAGCAAGGTCTTTAGTCAAGTGGAGTTTGGATGGGAGGGTTCGGGTTTGGTGATAGTATTTTGGTTCCAAGACCTTCTTGTTGGACTTGGTGGACTGGAGGATGGCTTGGTCTATCTGTTTTCAGCTCCGGGAGTAAAGATTGGTTTGATTTATGGCAATTGGTGTATATTGCATTTGGTGCAAGGTCTCGGGAGTATGAGTTGGGGAAATATTTTGAGGGGTAGAAGGTCGACTCCTTTGGCTTTCCACACGTTCTAATCTCCCACTCATTGACGCCACATCCGTATCTAATTTCTCAAAACTCACATTCAACCTAGCCACATCTCGGTACATAGTTTCAAGGCAAGCCAAAATGAGATTGATGGAATTATTATCCATTGTTTGAGCATTTGAAGCCTCAGGTTCCATTGTGGTGGTATAAAAAATAACCCATCAAGTTACGGTCTAATCAAGATACCAAATCAGTCCGCAACATCACACAAAACAATACAAAGCAAAACCTACAACACAAAACACATGTTATTTCAAAACAACCTCCCACAATGAGATCCTACCTTCAAGTTTATTCAAACTTAAGCTCAACATTGGTGGATGACTCAAATAAACTTCAATTTAGCTCAAATTTGAAACCTATACTCCTATAGTGTTAGAGAAAACAAATCTAACACTAAAAACACAAGAAAAATGCAAAATCAAAAACTCAAAATTTGACCTAGGGTCAAAAATGGATTTAGTATATTTTGGGGGGATTTTCGATTTTGACACTTCTTTTTTTGTTGGGATTTTCAATTTCTATACTCTAATAGTGTTAGGTAACAAGATCTAACACTAGAAACACACAAAAACCAAGTTTTTTCAAAGACCCTAAAAACGTGAACAGTAACTTTTTTTTTAAAAAAGATAACAATCCCAAGATTGATTTTATTGGAACAAAATCAAACCTTGCTTTGATACCAAATGATACGGAACAAACATGGGAATACAAAATCACACCCCAAAACAATCCACAAATCACAACAAATCATGGACCAAATGGGAACCTCTCTCGGATTCACTAGCTAGAACAAGAAAGAAGAGGATACAAGGTGTTAATATACCAAAACAGTCATCCAACAACAAGTTTAGCAACACAAGATAAAGCTACACAATATTACATTAGCAACAAGAACAAATGGGTTACATTAACAATACAAGAAGCCGAAACAAAAATAAGATACAAGATAGGTAGTTAGACAAGTGTTGATGTAGTCTTAACAACCCAAGAGCATATTCCACTCTTGGACCTTTAAAACTTCACACAAAAAACACCTAAATCTTACAATTGACACAAGAGAGGCGTCCACCACCCAAGCACCAACGTATCAAGCAAAATGCAACACACAAGAGAATCCATCCTTTTGTTATGCCCTAGTTTCAATTGGACTCTCTCTCACTCTAAGAGAAGTATTCTTCAATAATAATGATCAACTAAAGAAATAAACCATACAATGTTCTATTTATACTACATTACAATAATAGATAAAATGACAAAAGGGCCCTTTAGTGACTAGTCTTAAAAAATACTCAAAAGTGTCATGATCATGATCATACTTGTATCAATTCTGCAACAAAAACCAATCAAACATATATGCAAACTAGTAAGAATAACCCGGACGTTGCCCGAATACATCAAGAACAAAGTTCTATTGTTATAGTAATACATTGTAGATAAGTCCATAAAAATTCTTAAAATATGTTCTACTCATATGTGAAGCTGAAAAATTCATTTGTTCTTTGAACTTCTGATACGGGTATGACCACGAGGATGCACGTATGTGAGAATGCATCGGACTCGTCTAATAAAGCATCCAAGTGAAGTGTGGAGAAGACCTTGGATCACACTAAAACCGACCCTAAACTTGTACTCCAAGGGCGCCCTTGGTCATATTTCATTAAAGGGACCTTTTGGTCATTTTACCTATAATTTGTAACACACTATAAATGGAATGATGTAGGGTTTTAGTCATTAGTTTTGATGAATATTAAAAGTTGTAGACACTTAGACATTTAGACATTTCTCTCTTGTGAGAAAGGACCCTATGGCCAAACATTGTAACTAGGGATTTTAACTTGAGTGTGGAATCACTCATGTTGGATTCAAGCTTGGAAATGCTGGATGCTTGGGAGATCGAGGTCCCTCTTATGACACGTAAGAGATATATGAATTGTAGTGTGTAGTGTTAAGGGTCCAAGAGTGGAATATGCTCTTGGGTTCTTAAGATTATGATTTCATGTAGTCTATCTTTCTATCCCTTTGTTTAGTGTAATCTTTTGGTGTTGTTTCTTATGTTGTTGAAACCGTTGGTTATAATTATTGTAATCCTGTTGTTATTCACGTGTTGATGCTATTTTGGGTGTTATATAAATCATTGAATCTTATATTCTTCTCGTTGGTAGCGAATCCGAGAGTGGTCTCCAAAAAAATCCTCGGATTCTTAAGATTAGTGGACTGATTTGGAGTGTGTTTCGTGTTCTACTTGTTTGTATTGTATCATTTGGTATCAGAGTCATCTTTGATTTTGTTCTAACAAGATCAATCTTGGGCTTGGTACTTGAAAAAAAAAGTTGAAAACTGAAAATTCCAAAAAAGAGAGCAATCTGTCCATTTTGTGTTCTTGGCCGAAAATTGAGTTTTTGTTGTATCTTGGACGATATTTATACTTGTATTTGATGTATCTAAGTGTTAGTTTTGTTCCTCACTAACACATTGAGTCTATTTCTTGATTTGAGCTTGTATTTTGATGTTGTTGTTGTGAACATAAGCTTGGCCCATTGTTGTTGAACATTGTTGTAGTGGATTGTTTTGGCCGTGTGGTTTCTCCTTGATGTTCTAAGCTTGACCACGTGATATTGTTGTTAATTGGTGGCTTTAGAACCATTTTGTTGAAGTTGTAGTTGTCTTGGCCAAGTGTTGGAGATATTGTTATTGTGGAATTTAGGAGTGACCGTATGAAAATTGTTGGTGTTCTTGAAGATTATTGTTGTAGTTCTTGGTGTTGTTGTTGTTGTTCTTGATGTTCATCACCACCTTCATATATTGTTGAAGATAAAGTGAATGCTAAATCCAAAAAGTTAAAGGAAAAGGGTGTATTATTTGTTAGTCTTGAAAGACACTACAACCAACAAGGACCTATCAATCAAGTCTCAACCATTTTCCAACACTTTTCCATGATTTAAGGATCCATGTTTTGAGGAGAAGTACAAGAAAGTCATGTCTTGAAAACTTGAAATTGAAAAGGGATTCAATACATGTTTGAATTTCCCTTTTTAAACAAATTCCACCAAAGTCCAAATTGAAAAATTGACCAAGACTTGAAATTAGACAACAAAAGTTGTGTGGGACCAAGACCAATACGTGGCTACCACATCATCACGTTTTACTGTTCACGCAATATATTTAAGCTCAAATTTTAGATTTCTTAGTTTCCTTTTGTTGTTCCTTAGTTTTAATTTCGTTGGTTCCAATACTAATTGGCAAACTAGTACTCATCTACTAGATTGTTAGTTAGTCTTTGTGTTCGTTCATTCGTGTTAAACGTTTGTTGTGTTCTTTTATCTTTTGTGAATTCGTTTTATCTTATTAGTTCACGTTGTTCATTGGTTCTTAATCTATTCGGGTTGGATCTCTATACTGATTTCGGTTTGTTTGTCGTTGGGGTTCTTGTTCGAGAATTTCGGTCTTGAATTTCTTTATTATCAAGGAAAACAAGTTCTATCAAGGTCCATCTCTTTAACTCGTTCTCTTTTATCTTGATTGGCTGAATTGGTTGTGATTATGTGTGGTGTGGTCATAATTATTGGATTTTGTTGACATTATGATGTTATGGTTATGTGTCTGACGACGTGATTTCGGCGATATGTGAAACGAATTGGAGTAATTTTGGTGTAATTGATAAAAACGAAGCTTGCAGGGGGTGGAATTAAAAAATTGATAGAAGTTGAATGTAGGTTAATTTTTGTTTTTTGTCTTTTTGTTTAATTCGGAACAAGTATGAATGGGATAGATTTATGATATGTTGAAATGAATAGGCAATATAGGTTCGGGTAGGCAAAAATTCAGGAGTGATTTGTTGATTGAATGTTTAAATGTATGTTTTGAACATTTTTTGAGTTAGCTTATTTAATTCAGATGTATTTATTCTGCGGGGGAATACCTCGAGGTATTTGTGTTTATTCGGTCGGAGAATGCCCCGAAGTATTTTGTACCCGGAGGACGTTCGTGACGAAGGTCCGAGGTGGCGGATGGAGTTTAGCCTAGGGGTAGTATAGAATAGGATTTATATTTTTTTGTAATTTTTCTATTTGAGACTGTATAACTCGGACTGGACATTACTTTGGTTTTGAACTTTGTTTGATTTGTCTGTTGCTTGTTTTTATGTGTTTTATGTAGTTTATACATTCATAGTGCCAAATTAGCTGATATGCTCCACCAAGCGACCGTGGTCGAACTATGGGATCTAGGGGTGCCTAACACCTTCCCTTCGATCAACAGAATTCCTTAACCAGAATCTCTGTTTGCAGATCAATTTAAAAGAGTTGAAATCTTTTTCGAAAAAAGATTTTCAATGGTGACTTGGCACACCGAATTATGCCAAGTGGCAACTCTGAGTTTAAATGTAAATAATCTTTTTCAAAATAAAATCTTCATTTTTGTCACTTTAATAATAAAAACCCTTTCAAACCTTAAAATCAATCCTTTTAGAGTTAAAAATAAGGGTGTGACAGCGCCTTGTAGTCATTGTAGTTCCCGAGCTTGGACAAGGCTTTGAAAAAGACTTCAAAAGGTGTTCAATTCACTTTGCAATTTCGAAACTTGGACCTTCAACAAAAACTTGTATTCCTTGTGCTCCTTATGCTTGTATCATCCTCTCCATCTTGAAAGGAATTTGTCCTCAAATTCGCACCTTGCAAAACCAAAGAGAGGGAAAACAAACACACAGTCCTTATGATAGGAGGGTTAGCATTAATACCACAAATTATGTAGACAAGCAAAGGGGGTACACTCTTGGAATACAACCAACAATCCTTTTTTATGATCATTTAACACGTACCACAAGCATCACAAAGGACATGGCTAAGATAAACATCAAGGAAAGAGGAGTGCAATCTAAAACTATCACATATGTCATCAAGCCAAGGTTGTTCACATTTTATACCCACGGGTCCTTTATGTGTGACATGAAAAGCTTAGCATGAATGGAACAAAGGAAGTGGCTCTGACAAATATCAAGAGATAAGAAAACTATAATGGTCTTAATGACTTTACTATACCCAAAAGGTAAGACTATCTTTATCTTAGGAACCATAAGATACATTTTCTTCATTACCTCTACAAAGGACCTCATCAAATACAGTGCCACTATTGATCTTAAGATCCACATATCACCATCATTCAAACAAGGAAACCAGCCACCAAACTTCCTACTACTACACAATACAAATTCGAAATTAACATGGTTATCATCATTGGTCAAGAGGTAGTATAGAAAGGAATCAAGTGTGAAAACATTTTGTCAAGAGGTTATACTTATAAAATACAACCACCAATCCTTTGTTTTTACCATGAAACATGTAGTTTGAACATTACAAAGGATAGGGATAAGATAACCGTCAAGGAAAGATAAGCATAAGCTGAGGCAACCCTTTTCCTAACCCACTAGTGTTCCGGGATCAAAGGGATGGTGTAACCAAGGGTATAAGATGAGATTAACCAATACTTTTACTAGGCTATCATCCAATACTAAAGAGATATTGCCTAGAAGTCTTCTCTTAAGAGCAAGCACACCTTTATTCAAAGTTTTCCAAACATATGATTACCTTGAGCAAAATTAGTAGCACGGTTTGCATCACACAAGCTCATAGGAATATGTCCAATATCATGGTCAATATTACAAGAATGAACACTAAATTGAGGATTTTTCATCACATCACTCACATGATCCAGTAGTGAACTATCCTTAAGATCAAATTGACCAACATATGCAACAAGAGAACTATACGAGAAAGATTCATACTTTTCTACACTATGTAAACCCGAAGCTACTTCACATTGGATACTAATATCACTATAACAACATTTCAATCCTAATAAAATGTAGAGTGTAGCAATGATACCTCAGTGTATGCCACGGTAGTCCATTTGTTTGGAGCTCTCGGCCAAGGGTGTCACTAGCTCATTTCTCATGTTATCGTGTGGAACCCCTTTTTGTCCTTCTTTGATAGCATATGAACTTGAACCTGTACATAATAAGAATCAATGCTTGGCAAAGTGCTATCATATGGGTTAGTGAGTATCAAAGATCCTTTATGGGCAAATCCCACAAGCACATTTTTCTTTCCCTTTCCTACTTCACTACCTGCGGTTTCCTTTTACCTTGCCCTTTTTTCTTCACATCCTTATTGTATCTCACCACTAATTTTCTATCCATCTTGAGGCTTGACCTCTTGAGGCTTGACCTCATTCTCTTTGGATCCTAACTCTCCCTCTTTTTCTACTTGGATGGGGTATTTCCGGGTTAGTGTAGCTTGGGAAGGAGACATTGGATTTAGTGGAGTGTAGGGTCATTGAATTGGAGGATTTTGGAGTAGAGGATTCGAGTATAGGGATGTCATTTGGGTTCCAAATCCTTGTGGAACTTGGTGAAGTGAGAAACAGCTAGGTCCATCTTGTTCTCGACTTTGGGAGTAAGGATTGACTTGGTTTGTAGAACTTGGTGGATACAATCTTTGGTGCAAGGTCTCAGGAGTAATAGTAGGTGAGGTATTTTGAGGGGTATAAGGTCGAGAACTCCTTTGGCTTTCCACCCTCTCCAACCTCTCATTCGTTGAGGCCACATCCGAACCCAACTTCTCAACATTGGCCTTCAACCTAGCCACGTCTTGAGACAAAGTTTCAAGACTAGCTAAGAGGACATTCATAACATTATTGTCCATGGTTGGAGCATTGGAAGTTTTGGGTTTCATTTGCAATTATACCTACAAAACAAGCAAATGTTAGTTCAAAATATGCTCACACACTCTTCACACTCGGCATCCTCACTTGGTTCATCAAGTGTTGTAGGCTGGCTATCAACTTGTGAGAACTTAGGAATGAGTCTACTCTTGAGTTGGAGTGGATTTCGGTTTGAAGACTCAAAAAAGTTTTGTACACACTTTAACCAAAAATAACTACAAATTATAAACGAGCAAAGCACCACATGTAACGCTTAACACTAAAAAAGTACTCAAAAACTAATTCACAACTTAGTAGGTTGTTACTAGTTGTCAATTAGTGTAGGAGTCAATAGAAAGAAACTAGTAAAGACAAGCAAAAAAACTATGAATGTCTAAGAACTTGAGTTTTTGGTTGTTGGCATGGCCCATAATTTTTTTTTGGTCATTAATATTGTTGTTGAAGTGGAGTATGATGTTTTCAAGACTTATGTTGTTTAATCTTGTTTGTTGGTGATGAATTTTTGGTTTTGGGGGTAACAAGATAAGGCTTTGCACTCTATTTCCAAAGGTCAAAGGTGTCAATCACTTTTTCACCAGCTTGCACCAAAATGGCAAAACACTTTTTTATTTTGGCTTTGTCCCTTTCCCCTTTTGGTTCTTTTTTAAAAAGGCTTGACACTCTTTTGGTAGGTAATCTTTTGGGAGGTATTTAGTTTACTTGCCTCTTTGGTGTTGTCTTGAAACTAATTCCAAGACAAACACAAGACTTTGCTTCTCTCTTCCCCTTTTCAAATCAAACAAGCCTTTTGTCCAACATTCATCTCAAGAACAATATAAACAACAACAAGAACACATATGAACAACAACAATAGCTAATCCGTTCAACCCCCCAACAACAACTAAATAAGAACTCAAATCTAGGACTTTACACTCAAGTGCGTTAGTGGACAACAAGCCAACACACGAAACTACTAAGACAAGCAAAATAACACCTAAATCTTCATAATTTCTCAGCCAAACACAAGACACCCAACAACTCTTTTTTTTTTAATTTTCAACTAGAAGAGCCTAGGATTGGTAGTGTAAGAACACGACCAGCCTTCGCTCTGATACCAAATGATACCAAACGTAATCTAAATAAGCACAAAGCAGTCCGCAATCTCGCAAAAATAACCCATACATACAAGACACCAAGCAAAAATAACAAACACAAGGTTGAAAGATAAAGAAGATAGATAACTTGACACAAAGAGAATATGAAATGTAGCAACTAAAGAGTGTATCAAACTCTAAAGCCTCTACAAATTACATTAACAAGCACCAAGTTCTTACGCGAACACAAGAGGAACTCAGTTCACTCAAGCACTCACGTTTCTAGCTGTTTCACAACACAAGTGGAACCTTTCACTTGTGATGTTCAAAGTTGGTGGTCTACTCTCTTCTTGAGTGGAAAATGGTGTTTCAATGTTACAATCTTCATTCAAAATAAGCTAACTAAGGAACAAGACTAAGGATAATGTTTAAATAGTCTATTACAAAAGGTGTTGCAAAAGGACTCCTTTTCCCTTAATGAGGGTAGCGGGTGTGGAGTGTATTTGGGGCATCCTTTGGTGTATTTTTGAGCACCTAAGGCCAGCCCTCACATATTAAGGCGTACACTCCCTTGGGCGAGTTCACAACAAGCTCAAACGCGTAAATTACGTGTCTTGTAGTCTTTGTAGTTTTCGATCTTGGACAAGGCTTTGAAAAAAACTGCAAAAGGTCTTCAGTTCACTTCGCAAATTCGAAACTTGGACCTTCAACAAAAACTTATATTCCTTGTGCTCCTCATGCTTGTATCAATAATTATCTAATATTATACCTTATTAATATATGATTAATGAATCCCTTAATTATTTAAATTTTTCTAAAAATATACTCTTAAGTCTTAAAAGAAAATTTACAACATAAATCACTTAGAAAATTTTAGAACGAACGAAAAAATGACCCTTATAAAATAAAGGAACATAAAAAATTTTAAAACGAAAAAAAGATTCGTATAAAGAAACTTTTACTAGTAAGTCTAAGAAAACTTTTACTACCTAGTGTACATATAAAGAAAATTTTACTACGCAAGTTTGAAAAAATTTGAAACAAAAAAAAATTCCTATAAAATTTGAAGAACATACCAATAGTGAACCCCAACACTCATACATATGGGTTTGCAAAATATGCATCTCAGGCATCACATATACATAATAATATGAAACAAAACTTGAAAACATAAAGATAACACATGATATACATGTCTAACGTTCTTTCATATATAAAATAATGCTATGTATATGAGCTAAAATACACACAACTCGTCTTATTTTAAAGTGTCATATACATAACGGTGCTATGTATAACACTATTAATGCGTAACATATACATAACTCTGAAATATATGATCTGAAATTAAACAACCCAGTGGTGGCTGTTTCAATACATATGCGTAACCGATTTATGTATATGAGTTAAAATAAAACGTCCAACAAATAACATAACTACAAATATATACATAACTTGCTAATTATATCATAGTTCAAAATAACAACATGTATTTACTAAGTAATCTAACCATATACATAACAAATTTAATGTATAAGAAGTCGTCTCTAACACTATACATAACTAATTTATGTATAAGGATGAAATAACAACAAAATACTCTTATATAACAATGTATAAGAATAAGTAATTCGATTAAAAAGTACAGATTCATCAACAAATCACTATAGCTTTGGAAGACGCGGTCGTGATGATTCTCCACTTTTTATCTTACTTGAAGATTTAGCAACGGACTTTTTAGAGATTTTACGAGAAACTTTCCTCGATTTCTTCACCTTGGCGGAGTCATTTTAGTGTTTTGATATATTTTCTGTAAAACTTAGATCAGACTCCATTGATATGCTTAAGTTTTGAGAATTACGCACATGCAACAACTAGCTAACTCATAGATTTTTGATTTAGTAAAGTTGAAAAAAATTAAAAATTAAAAAAATTAAACTAACCTTAAAAATAAATTGAAGAAAATGATGATGTTCAACAGTTTAATAAGATAAGGTTTGTAAATTCAAACTTTGAAATCCCTTAATTATGATCACTTGATTTTAGATATAAATTATGGCGGTGTGATATATATATAGATATGGATATGGAGATTAGGGAGAATAGTGTAAAAAATAGAATATTTATAATTAGTTTTGGTAGATGAGACTTAATGTAATAATAGAAAATTAGAATATATATTTATATTAATTTTTCAATAATTAATCCTTAGACAAATTTTTTCCAACCAAACAATCCCCAAGTGAACCTAGTAATGGTGCAAAACTGGTAATCAAAGGATATGCACATTTAGGAAACATACACAGACGCACCATTTGGGAGGCAAATCTCTTGTTCTTCATTTTCACATCTTTATTTTATCAAAAAGTTACAAATTTATAAGGGTTTGATCATAAAAATTAAATATTATTTTATTTAAACTTTTTAAAATTGAAGTTATGTTTTATCATACATTTTGCAAAGAAATATGTAGAATTGAATGTACATATGATTTATATCTCTAATTTCTAAAAGCTAGTAAAATCACTCAACTTGATTAATTTACTGAAAACATACAATCAAATCTGCTTTAAATAAATAGTTACATAATGTCATATATTAGATCACATATACAAACTATTACATACTATTACAAATATTTTTTTTACTTTATTTTGAATCTTTGAAAATTGAATTGTGTTTTGTTATAATTTTTACAAATAATATTTGATTGGTTGAATGTACTTTTCTAAAAAGACATGAAAGATGATTCAGACATGCAATATAATTTGAGTGAGGTTATTTTAAAATATTTTTAAAATTCTCAATACAACTTAAAATTGTGTTTAATTAATTATTGGTTTTTAAATACAATATAAAAAGAATTAAAAAAAATAAATAATTTTCATAGCCAAACGGATCCTTAATTTTTCTTTATTAAAAGATTACAATAGGAGATGGAAAAGGAGGTTGTAAATCAAAAGATAGAGAATCCAAAATTTTTACTTTATTAAAACATAAATCTTGATTACATTTGATTCATCAAATTTCTTTTCTAGTTTGCTTTCGCTACACAAATAGCATAATAGTTCACGCCTTTCTAATTAGGGGCATTCTTTTGTTGGACATTCATCCCAGCAACGACTTATTAGCTCCTCATCAAGCAAGAAATTGTTAAATCAAGTCATTAATTTGACTTATTGGGACAAACATAGATAAGAATAATAAAATTGATATATGAAAGTATGATCTGTCTAAATCTATCTTAAATTTCAAAAGATCATTAATACACATATTGTGACCCACCCGGTTTAACCCATCTAAAGTTTAGATAATACTCTTTTCCATCTAAAACAAATAAATTTCTAATATTATTCTGTGGTTCAAAATATTTTTTTAAAAAAATTATTTTTCTCTTTAATGAGTTTTTTCAACTATATCTAATTTTAAAAAAAGCTTTGAAAGTAGTAAAAAGATAATATTAACGGATCATGCTTTGATTACTGTTATTACTAACTTTTTCAAGGGATATGTTATATAAGATAATCTAAGATAATATTAACCGATCATCCTTTGATTTCTGTCATTGCTAACTTTTTCAAGGGATGTGTTATATCCAAAAAAAATCATCTATGTTGGAATAGAACGAGTATATAATTTAATTTGACCAATGAAAAATCTTGTCAAGATGTATTTTAAAAATATGCTTTTGTTTACTATATTATATGTAGTAAATAATAAAAACCAAATTTTTAAATTTTTTTTTGGTACTAGGTACTTAAAGCAAAATAATAAAATACAAACAGAGAAATCAAAGTTTAAAAAGAATTGAATGAGTTGAGTTATGACCTCTTTTTCAGCTCAGATCAATTCAATTTATTTCAGCTCAAGTAACTTTTAAGCGACTTAATGATCCGTCAATTTATTGACTCAGGCTACTTTGATCCATCAAAATTCAACTTAACCAACCATCTGACACCCCTAAACTTGACTTATTGGAGACAATTATTGAATCAAATAAGATATAAAAAGAAGTACCCCTTCTTTAAATTTTAAACAAGCGATCTTACAATTGATTTCTTTAGAAGAAATAGGAGGAAGACATTCCTAAACCGGTTCCAAGACACATTTCAATGGACAAGACATTTTCAACTTACTAGCTAGTAGCATTACTATTTGCTACAAAAATCATAATAAGAAAAAATGGCAATGTTATTTTTTTTTGTGAAATTCAAAATTTTTAATAAATAATTGAATATATGTATTTTTTTGAAGACGTTTGTATGTGGATGATTGATAAATATAACCAAAGATTTTGATTGAATGTAAGAAAAGTTGGGAGGCAATCTGATAATGATATTAGACTATACCCAAGTAAATAAATATATATAGTTCAGTTTGGCTATAAATATTTTTTGTTAATACTTTGAGAATAAATATTAGACTAGTAATTAGTATTGGCCATAGACCATAAATAATTAAATATAGTTCACTTTGGCTATAAATTTTTGGTAATGATTAATGACCGTAAAATCTGAACCATTAATGATTTTTTCTTTAGTATATAACTTGTGAAAAGTTTGATTATCTTTTATTTTTAAATCGATTTTGGTCATATGTAGGTCTCTTGATTGCAAATTGATTATTCACCTTTTGATTATATTTTCTATTTAGTCCTGTTAAGAATCTTTGACTTAGTTAATATATGAATTAAATCATCAATATTACTTGTTATGCAATATTATCCCATATATAGTAATATTGAATGAAAATATTTATGGTCCATATAAGAAATAGAAGAACATTTTTGTTATATAATATTATTTATTATGTTATAATATTTGAACTGTACTAATGATAATGTCCATATAAGAAATATATTATTATATAAATATTTGTTCTCTAATTTCTTTGAAACCTACAACTTTAATTTTTCTTATTTGTTTACATTTATTGTAAATATTTAATTCTTTAGTAACACAAAACTAACATCATTTTTATGTTAGTGGAGACGATGTGAGGTACCGTTTGGACTTTTGTGCTTGCAAGTGACGTGCTCAGAGTGTATTTTGTTACTTATCTTAGTTTCTGCTTTTCTTAGTCAACCTATGATACCTATTGAGTACAAGTGGACCACATCCTCCCCTATTGTGTTATTTCGGTGTAGATTCTAATACGAGCACCTAACGTGGCGGTTGATCTTGTGCCGATTTTCATAATTGTAAGGTACTGATTCTCTCCAGAGTTAGAGGCCGATTCAGACCTCATCTATCCTTACTTGTTTTTATTTATAATTCAGAGTCAGAGGTGTATTTTCAATTTCTGGATATTGTAAGATACTTTTACATTATGACACCAGGTTTTGGGTGATTTATGATAGTTCTTCAGAATTAAGAAGTCCAGGAAATTTAACATTTGTTATATTTTTATGAACCTAAAGTTGGAGTCATGATGACACCTATCTCAATCCATTCTAGGTAGGTAAGCTGAAAACCCATGTAAAGAAAAGAAAGAATCAAAATGTGAAGAAAATAAGTAAATGTGATACGTCTCGTACGAAGCTAGACAATAATATTTAAATGAAATACTTCTCGTACGAAGCTAGACAATAATATGTAACATGATAACGCTGAATCTACAGCTCTCGTTTGAGTGTAAAGCGGTCGTTAGCAAATATAGAACCCAACCTGGGTTGGGTGTCGATCCCACAGGGAATAGCTTGGCCAACAAGTAAGCAAAATTACTAAACTTTTGGTGCAAGTCTCGTAAAAAGGGGGGATTCTTGTCGTGCAAGTAATTTAAACAAAGTATCAAAATCAAAGCTGAAAATAAAAAGAAAGAATGTTACGTGAGTTGTAAACAATGAGAATTGGAGCGTTGGGGTTATGTCCACCTTCTGAGGTATACGTCTCTATTGGCTATGAGTGTGTAGAATCTTGACATGCAATTGCTTATAGAGAATTGTAGTCGATGGTAAATCCAAGCGTCTCTCGACCTCAACAAGGACTATTTCACTTTAACTCTCTCGAGCTTAAAGCGTGTCTAACGGTACGAATTCTCCAAGAGGTTAGTCCAGTTACGGCACTAGCTTTTTAATAGGAAAGGGTGTCCTACTACCTTGACATTATCTCTTTTCCAGACAAATAACCTTTCTCTCGAACAAGTTAAATGTTAGACTGGCGTATTCTTGCGTTTGCAACCGCAAAGAATGTAGATTAAGATGAAGAGAATAATGATATAAGCAATATACGTGTCACGAACTCACAAACTCACAGCAATAGATAGTATCTCATTCGGCTTCCATAACCCCAACAGAGAAGTTTAGTTACCCATGAATGCGAAGGAGATCACGATTTGCATTGTTATTGTTGAGTAATGGCGTGTAGATCAAGTGATAGGCGTGTGGCGTGTTTCCTTGGCTTGGTAACGATTCTCTTGTTGTGGAATTTAAGAATAGAAGAAGAATAAAATTAATGGCAAGATTAGAAGAGTTGTAATTGAGAAGTATAATGTGTCTCTCCACTAAGGGAGGACTTCCTTCAAAATCTCTAGCATGATAGGGTATTTATAATACCCATATCCTAATCCTACTAGGTAAATGAAATGCTTAATCAAATCCTACTAGACTAATGAAATACTTAACCCAATTGTACTAGGTTAATGTAACATTCTCCTAATCCAAATAAACTAATGAAATACATAACCCAATTGTACTAGGTTAAGGTATCATTGTCCAAATCCAACTAAGTTACTGCAGATTCCCAAAGTCTTCAGAAATGCTGTTTTAGCCCGGGACAGATTTTCCATGCAGCAGTTTTGGTCCTTGGTCCCCAAAGTCTTCAGAAATGCTGTTTTAGCCCGGGACAGATTTTCCATGCAGTAGTTTTGGTCCTTTAGGCGTCCAAACTCCCTTTCCTTCCTTCGTGAACTTTCTTTTGCGTCAAGTAAGCCATAAAATGCTGAATTTGCATCATTTATACCTGAAACTTTGCTAATCATGTTCGTTAGCTCACTTACAGGAAAAAGGAATAAAATTGCATGAAATATATAATTTGTTCTCAAAACTAGGCTAAAATATGGGCAAAATATATTGATATAGGCGCGTAATTTCGCCTATCATCAACACCCCACACTTAGATCTTTGTTCGTCCTCGAACAACATATCATGTCCTTCTAACATCAACTTAGGGTTTTGCAGCAACAACACAAAACATTCATCAAGACAAGCACAACAATTATCAACAAAGAGTAGCTTTCCGATTATTAGTAGAAACAGTTTTAACCTCTAGCATAGACTCGTGATGGTGGTCAACTCGCATGCAAACGTTAAGGTGCATAGAATCATATACAACTATCCAAAACTCATCAACCATGTGTGTCTCACAATATAGTACCCATAATCACTCATAAGTATAGCATATTTTTCAAACATGGGTATCAAAATATCCTTGCTCTCACTCTCACAAAGAATTCATATGTAGCAACTGATGACCATAGGCTTGCCCTTAGTGTAATACTCCACTAAATGTCAGAATGCTAAGCTTAGGATCAAATAGGTCTTTTGATGGTTGTAATGTAGGCTAAGGGACGGGTAGGATCAACTATTTTGGCCAGAAATAGTGACTAAGTTCCTAAGCACTTTAATACATCACATTGTATCATTGATACTTATTCTTTCTTTCAACCTTTCTTCTTTCTTTTGTTCCACCACCCTTGTTCTCCTCTTTTGTTTTTCAATTTTAAGCACAACTCACTTTTCAGCTTTCTTTTCCTTTTTCTTTTCACAACATACCTCTTATGATAGCACTTTATTTTTCATAACACATTCAAGTACCATTACAATTTAAAGCATCATACTTACCCAATTTCCTCTTATGTTGTCACATGACTTTTTCACTTTAAAGCACTTAGGAATTTGGATCAAATTACGGTCTTGAAACAAAACGGATTAGGCTTACATACAAGGTTGTCAAAGAAATAGGCTAAAGGCTCAAAAGGGTTTAACTAGGATGATGTCCATGGGTAGGTAAAATTGAAGGTAAACAAATATAGGTTGCCAAAGAAATGCCTAAATCATCTCCTAACTTACACTCCTTATTTTCGCTTTGCATACATACCAGGCAAGTTCTAGCATAAGCCACAAACATAGAAGATACTATTAATCTCACACACACAAGGCACATGGTCGACTTGATTGGAAGTACTATAGACTCTCGACCCAACAAGTGAAGGAATTGAACCACACAATGTCACATAATGAGTCACAACTAGAGCCTAAACGTCTCAATAGTCACACTTGTAGCACATACTCTTGTTATAATCTCATGCTGCCTATCAAAATAATTTCATGCGAAGCTAGAAAATTTTACTCCTAAAAAAAACTTAAGAAAACGACAAACGAAAAAAACAAATTAAAAAAATGAAACAAATACACAAATTAAACAAACAAACATAAACAAACATAGGTGCAAACAGAGAAGTATAGCATGCGATACCGCCACCCCACACTTAAATGGGACACTTCCCTCAGTGGAAAATAAATACGAAGAACCTGTTTAGTCGGACTCTTCCTCAATGTCGGGGGTCATACCCCCTTCGTCGGAATCATCATAAGAGTCGTCGTCAGAGTTCTCCTCTTCGTCAGAATCAGGCAAGCGTCGATCGTCATCAGTCGGCACATCATCATCTAGAGGTTCCTCAAAGTATACGCCCACTCCACACATCTCCCGTGCATGCATGTTCATTGGGTAGTCGTGGTCCAGCTGTTGGAGCTCTTCAGCAGTTGGAACACGTCCACCACTCATCATAGTAAATCGTGTCATGCCATAAAGATGACGGAAGAAACTCTCATCACGAGCATATCTCTCCGCAGTAGTAAGGTTGACTCCATGAGTTGTTTCAGCATCTTTGACCTTGGTGAGGTCAACCTTCTTTGGGTTATGTGGGAGTTTGTGGTCAGCTGGTTCCTCTTCGATATCCTCCTTCCGCAACATTGCTGTCAACAAATTGTCGAATGTGAAATGGGACCTTCTGTGGAGTCTAGCCTTCCTCATGGTAGATCAAATGATTGCCCCAAAGTTGATAGGGACATTCGTCATCAAAGCATAGACCAAACACACTCTATCTCTCGATATCTTGGTGTATTGAGTCCCAGGAATAAGGCATGAGTTGACAATGCGCATCCAGATTCTTGCTTCCCTATTTAGTGGAGCATAGGGGAAGGTATTGTGTCGGCCGGTTTCTTTATGTCTGCCCCACCTTGCCATCGATCTGCTTCCACAAAGTGTGTGTCGTATTGCTCTATAAGGAGGCCTACTGTACAGCTCTTTGAATGGTGCTGTGTCGACCGAAGGTAAGCCAAGAAAAGAGTTGATCCAATCCGCGGTGAGCTGTAACACTTGGCCCCGAATTTTGACTTCATTGCCTGTTGTGTTCGGCGACCAGTTGGCATAAAACTCTCTTGTCAAGTCAAGATTGCACTCTCCCATGTCACGGAAGATGAAATGCAGCTTCAAAGCCATTATTTTTGCCAACATTCGCGGCTCCTTCTTTGCTAAGGTCTCCTTGTTGATCAAGTCGACGTGCACATATTTTCTTTCTTTGTTGCTGTTGTACCATGCTTTGGCTTCTTCCTCAAGAACCCATTTTATTCCGAACATTCTGCGTGGTAGGTGTGCTGAGGATGATTCTCCTTGGTCTTTTCGACTTCTCTTCTTGCCCTTGTGGGACGTGGTAGCCTTCTCCTTGCCTTGCCTTGCTTTAGGTGCCATTGTACCTGAGACTAGAAATAATGTAAGTTGCAGCACAATCTCACTTGATACAATCTATATGCAAGCACTAGGGTTACCACCCCACACTTAATTTTGTTACGCAAATCAGTGAGGTGAAAGTAGTCGATTACTTCAGATTACGTCGACATACATTTTAGGATTGTATTCTGACAAGAAAATCAGCATTGCATCACGTATTTGCAGCCATTGGACTACTTTCATGATAGATATAGCAACACTACGACATAGGGGTTACCACATGGAATCGTTATACTTATAACAAGCACAACCTCCTAAGTCGATAGGAACTATAATCTTATCCCGATGGCCGGGATAGTCTACCATGTAAGCATCCAATCAACAATCTTAAGCAATATTCATAGTCATATCAATTCAGCAATAATAATGCTATTGAAACCAAATTTAAGTCGGAAATAAGCCAAGAATTCCCTACGTATATGTTTACTCACATGATTTTGTAACAACAATCCAAACACATGAACATCACCAACAATCATATATGTTTTAGCAATTCATCATAAACATAGCAACGTAGTACTTACGAGAAATAAATGAAGAATATGCGAGTACTTACTTGCTTGAAGCTTGTGGAGATGGTGTTGTGAATTGGAAGAGCAAAAGAAGAAAATTTTGAGAGGATTTGGAAGGTTATGTGGCGCCCTTAGGGTTGTTTCTAATGTGGTTGTGTTATAAAACTAAGTCCCCTTTATATAGGAAGAGTATGGGTCGGGTTATGACCCATTTACAATCGGATTTGGAGACAAAAACACCACATATGCGGCGCATAATACTCGGCATATCAATGACATATGCGGCGCATTGTCTATGGCATAATGGGACATATGCGCCGCATAGTCTATGGCATTTGTAGACATATGCGCCGCATAGTCTATGGCATATGAGATACTGAGACCAAATGCCATAGCATAGGCGGCGCATAGTCAAAAGCATACCTCGGAATAGGCGGCGCATAGTGTATAGCACACTAGATTCCGAGACCTTAGGCTATAGGATAAGTCGTGCATCGTTCGTGGCCTAGTTGTACCAAGGCCTAGCCTTCCTCGAAGCCTATTTTGTCGAGGAAAAGGCTCAATCCATAGCCTTATGCATCACCGTTCCTAACTTTCCAACTTTACCATACAATGCGTCCAAATCGTCAATTGAAATCGATCTCCTCGTTGAATACTTCTTGCACCTATATTTGCTCAAAACAAATGAAAACGATTAGTACGATGGGTTGCCTCCCACCAAGAGCCTTAGTTTTGGTCGTAGCACGACTCTTATTTTTGGGTTTTTCATTTAGCAAAACAAAACAAGTACTAGAATGAAAGGAAAAACGATAAACGATAAAACGATAAAACGATGGGTTGCCTCCCATCTAGCGCCTTATTTATTGTCGTGGCTCGATGTAGTAATCTCGAGTACTTAGACTTCGTCGAGATAAGTGATGGCCATGTCATTCATCGAGTCAAGAGGACCGATATATGGCTTAACACGTTTGCCATTCACTTTGAAGACGACACCCTTAGTGCCTTCCAATTCGACTACTCCAGACGAGTAGACTTGGATAACCTTAAATGGACCAGACCACTTAGATTTTAACTTACCTGGGAAAAGCTTCAATCTGGAGTTGAAGAGTAGTACCATATCACCCTTTTTGAAGTTTCGTCGAACAATCCGCTGATCATGATACTTCTTCATCCGCTCCTTGTATAAATCCGATCTTTCATATGCATGGAGACGGAACTCATCTAGTTCGTTCAGCTGCTCCAATCTCAGCTTCTTCACATCATCACAATTCAAATTCAATTGCTTCAACGCCCATAATGCCTTGTGCTCAAGCTCGATGGGTAGATGACAAGCCTTCCCATAAACTAGTTGATAGGGTGACATACCAATGGGTGTCTTGAATGCAGTCCTGTACGCCCATAGTGCATCATCTAGCTTCCGAGACCAATCCTTCCTATTCGCATTAACCGTTTTTGCAAGGATTTGCTTGATCTCGCGGTTGGAAACCTCTACTTGTCCACTAGTTTGGGGATGATAAGGCGTGGCTACCTTATGTTGCTTGACTCCATACTTGGCCAATATAGATTTGAATAGCTTGTTGCAAAAATGAGATCCTCCATCACTTATGATAGCACGAGGCACTCCAAAGCGAAAGAAGATGTTCCTCTTTAAGAACGCTACAACACGTTTTCCTTTGTTGTCAGCCAATGCTACAGCTTCAGCCCATTTCGAGACATAATCCACAGCAACCAAGATGTACTTCATTCCAAACAAATTCACGAAGGGACCCATGAAATCAATACCCCACACATCAAAGAGTTCTACCTCAAGGATTTTGGACATTGGCATTTCATGGCGTTTTGAGATAGCACCTTGTCACTGGCATTGGTCACACCTTCTAACATAGTCGTAGGCATCTATGAATATTGAAGCCCAATAATAACCACTTTGCAAAACTTTTCTTGCCATCCGATTACCCGCGTGATGTCCTCCAACTTGCGAAGTGTGGCATGCTTCCAATATAGTAGGCACTTCTTCATGAGATATACATCGTCGAATGATACCATCCGCACATCTCCGAAACAAATAAGGCTCATCCCAATAGTAGTGCTGTAAATCATGCATAAATTTTCTCCTTTAGTGGTAAGATAAATTAGCGGGTAGCACATTACTTACCACAAAATTTGCAAAGTCGGCATACCATGGTAATTTCTCCATTGTTGTTGCTAATATCTCCTCGTCTGGGAATGCATCATCAATCTGAATTTCAGGTTGCGCCACATGCTCATTCTCAAGTTGAGATAGGTGATCAGCCACTTGGTTCTCGCAACCTCTTCTATCTTTGACCTCAAAATCAAACTCTTGCAGCAGCAGCACCCATCGAATCAACCTTGGTTGCATCCTTCTTTGTCATGAGATACTTAAGAGCTGCATGGTCTGTATGGACGATCACCTTAGTACCTAATAGATAAGCACGGAACTTCTCAAACGCATACACAACTGTTAGGAGCTCTTGTTCAGTAACAGTGTAGTTCCTTTGGGCTTCATTTAGGACCCTACTTGCATAGTAGATAGGATGAAATAATTTCTCCTTTCTCTGACCAAGAACAGCGCCAACGGCTACACCATTAGCATCACACATGACTTCGAACGGGAGAGACCAATCGGGTGCTACCATGATAGGGGCTTCAATGAGTTTTCCTTTAAGGCATTCGAATGCCCTTAAGCAATCGTCATTAAAGTCAAACTTCACATCTTTCTCCAATAGTTTGCACAATGGACTAGTAATTTTGGAGAAGTCTTTGATGAACCTTCGATAGAACCCAGCATGGCCAAGAAACTACGAACTCCTTTCACCAAAATTGGAGGTGGTAGCTTCTCAATAACCTCAATTTTTGCTCGATCAACCTCTATTCCTTTTTCGGAGATTTTGTGCCCAAGAACGATTCTTTCTTTTACCATGAAGTGGCACTTTTCCCAATTCAGCACAAGGTTGAACTCTACACATCGTTGTAATGCCATGCTCAAGTTTGCCAAGCATGCTTCAAAAGACTCACCAACAACTGAAAAGTCATCCATAAATACCTCCAAAGTGTCTTCAACCATATCAGATAAAATAGACATCATGCAACGTTGAAAGGTGGCTGGTGCATTACACAACCCGAATGGCATGCGTTTGAAGGCGAATGTACCATATGGGCATGTAAATGTTGTCTTCTCTTGGTCTTCGGGTGCAATACAAATCTGATTATAGCCTGAATAACCATCCAAGAAGCAAAACCATCCTTTCCCCGCTAATCGATCTAGCATTTGGTCCATAAATGGCATTGGGAAGTGATCCTTGAGCGTCCAAGAATTCAGCTTGCGGTATTCCATGCATACTCTCCATCCAGTGACGGGTCTGAGTGGAATAAGTTCATTTTTCGCATTCGCGACCACCGTCATCCCTCCTTTCTTGGGAACACATTGTACCGGGCTTACCCATGTGCTATCCGAGATAGGATACACAACCCCTGCATCTAACCACTTGATAATTTCTTTCTTCACCACCTCTTGCATAGGTGGATTTAGACGCCTTTGATGCTCAATTGTGGGTGTGCAATTTTCTTGAAGCTGAATTTTATGTGTGCAAATCCCAGGTGGGATACCAATAATATCGACAATGGTCCATCCGATGGCTCTAATATACTTGCGTAAAGTTGCAATAAGAGATGCAACTTGTTGCTCACCCAAATCGGCTGCCACTATGACTGGAAGAGTGTTTCCGCTTCCTAAGAATGCGTACTTCAAATGGCTTGGCAGCTCCTTCAATTCTAATGTGGGTGGTTCTTCAATAGATGGCTTAGCTGGTGGTGTGGGTCGATTTTTGAGATCAAGATCCAGCTTCTTGGGAATATAGTGATATGTCCCTAATCCCGATAGAGCACAAGTATTATCATCAGAAATTTCAGCATCATCATTCTCTTCTTTCATGAGCAAAACCTCCAAAGGATCATCAAGAATTTGCTCTTCTGCAAGTAACTCTTTCTCATCATCAAAGACAACATCAGCCACAGAAAATACACTCAGATCTTTGGGTTGCTTCATTGATTTGCAAATATCAAAGCGAACCACTTCGTCATTTATTCGGAATGAAAGCTCATTAGCTCTCAAATCTATGAGCACACTTCCCGTAGCAAGGAAAGGGCGTCCCAAGATTATGGGAACCTCTGAATCTGCTTCACAATCCAAGATGACAAAGTCTGCTGGAAAGATAAATGAAGAAACCTTTACCAAGACATCGCATAGAATACCAACCGGTCGTTTTACCGACCTGTCTGCCATAACAAGCCTCATATTAGTTGGTGTAGGATCTCCTAACCCCAACTTCTTGTAGATCGATAATGGCATCAAGTTGATGCTGGCTCCTAAGTCACACAATGCTTTGGCAAAGTTCAAAGATCCGACGGTGCAAGGAATAGTGAAAGCTCCGGGGTCGGCCTTCTTCTGAACTATCGATCGGGTAGCAATTGCACTACAATGATGCACATTATCCTTCAGCTCATAACTTGCTGCCCTCTTTTTAGTCAAAAGATCTTTCATAAACTTCGCATACCCAGGCATTTGTTCAAGTGCCTCTACCAATGGAACATTAATGGTTAGTTGCTTCAACATAGTCATAAATTTGCTGAACTTAGTGTCATCGACCACCTTCTTCAATCTTTGGGGAAAAGGTGATGGTGGGTATGGAAGTGTTCTCTCCACGGATGTCTTCTCCTGTTGCTTTCGTTTTTCCACTTTTCAGGCTGCACATCACTAGGTGAATCGTCCTTGACGTTGGGAGTAGTTGTTGCGGCTTCTTCTCCTTTTGTAACGTCACTAGGTGTAATGTCCATGTCCGCAACTTCGTCAACCACTTGCTTGTCTTTTGCTGAAGTTTCCAGCACCTTACCACTTCTGGTAGTGATGGCCATGCATGACCCATTATTCTTTGGGTTTTGCACAGTATCGCTTGGTAAGGTGCCAGCCTTTCTTTGATTAAATGTTGCTGAAAGTTGGCTCAATTGCTGCTCTATTTGTCTGATAGAAGTGGAATGAGAATCAACTAGTTACTTCATGGAGGACAAATCATCAATCACCTCCTTAACTCCCGCGCTCGTTGCTTCCACTCCTTTCAATAACTTAGCCATCATGTCTTCCATACTCCCAGAATTAGATATGGTGGTGTCACGTCTACCAGGGGGAACGTACAAACCACTCTTTTCATTGTTTTTCTTCCAACTACCTTGGTCTTTGCTTCCAAATTTATCATAATAGTTCCGACCTTGGTTTCCTTGGGCATTCCCACGGAAACCCCCCTGATTGTTCAAGTAGTTGGCCTCCTCTTCAGAATCAGATTCGTATCTTCCTTTTAGCGCTACAGCTTTCACTTTTTCGGTCTTCCCTGATAATAAGTGCTTTGTCAGAAGATCCAATTGTGTTTTCATGTGCGCCATGTCTTGCTCACGTTCTTCTTCTCTTCTTCTTTGGTCTGCCGACATGCCAATAGATAAAGTGGGGCTTGCTACCTCAGAATCCCTGGTATGCCAAGTTCTACTTTGCTTTGTCATGCGATCTAGCATATTGCTTGCTTGACCAAAGGTGAGGTCCATGAAAGAACCTCCAGCTGCGTTATCCACCACTGGTTTAGTTATTGAATTCAAGGCTCTATACAAAATCTCCATGAGGTGAACATTAGTCATGTGATGGTTTGGGCATCTTGCTAGCTTTGTCTTGAACCTCTCTCATGTTTCATGAAGAGCTTCAGAGGGAAGCTGACGAAAGTTGCTGATTTCATCTCTTAATTGTACTCTTTTGGATGGCGGAAATAATCTTTCTAGGAAAGCGTCTCTCAATTGCCTCCAATTTGTGATAGAATCAGGAGTCAGCCCATTCAACCATAGTGTTGCCTCCCCAGACAGAGACAATGGAAATAGACGTAATCGAATAGCATTCTGACCAACACCAGGATTGTCAAAGGACTTGCATGTAGAAATAAAGTTGATGAGATGCATATTCGGATCATCGCCCGCTAGTCCACCAAATAATCCCTTGAGTTACAATAACTGAATCATGGTGCTCGTGATGTTGAACTTGGCTCCGGGCGCTAATGGTGGTGGAATTATAGCTCCAGTGGCTCCGGCACCATCAAGATCATCATCATCATCGTCGAAAGCTGGTTGCAAAGGTTGGCGATCATACCTATACCGAGCTTGTCGACCTCTTCTGTTGGCAGGTGTTATGATTTCAGCATCACGCCTAGGGTTTAGTAACTCGTCATCACCTAAATCCTCATCGTCGGGATTTGTTGCTCGCGCAGGATTATCAATGTTTTGTTGTTGAACTTGAGCGGCGGCAAGAGCAGCTAATCTCGCCTGTTCCTGTTGAGCAGTCATCCTTTCGATTTCTGCTTGTTCTTTCATTCTACCAATGCGTTGTGGTTCAGGATTGATAGGTAACAACGGTTGACCAGATCTTCGAGTATGGGGCATGTACTAAAATAAAAACCTGCAGTAGACAAAAACAAAAACTGAAAGTAAAAGTACGAGAATCTTTGACCAAAGGGTCTAGTAATTATTACGAACTTGATTGACACTCGTATTCCCCGGCAACGGTGCCAATTTTTGATAACGCTCAATCTACAGCTCTCGTTTGAGTGTAAAGCGGTCGTTAGCAAATATAGAACCCAACCTGGGTTGGGTGTCGATCCCACAGGGAATAGCTTGGCCAACAAGTAAGCAAAATTACTAAACTTTTGGTGCAAGTCTCGTAAAAAGGGGGGATTCTTGTCGTGCAAGTAATTTAAACAAAGTATCAAAATCAAAGCTGAAAATAAAAAGAAAGAATGTTACGTGAGTTGTAAACAATGAGAATTGGAGCGTTGGGGTTATGTCCACCTTCTGAGGTATACGTCTCTATTGGCTATGAGTGTGTAGAATCTTGACATGCAATTGCTTATAGAGAATTGTAGTCGATGGTAAATCCAAGCGTCTCTCGACCTCAACAAGGACTATTTCACTTTAACTCTCTCGAGCTTAAAGCGTGTCTAACGGTACGAATTCTCCAAGAGGTTAGTCCAGTTACGGCACTAGCTTTTTAATAGGAAAGGGTGTCCTACTACCTTGACATTATCTCTTTTCCAGACAAATAACCTTTCTCTCGAACAAGTTAAATGTTAGACTGGCGTATTCTTGCGTTTGCAACCACAAAGAATGTAGATTAAGATGAAGAGAATAATGATATAAGCAATATACGTGTCACGAACTCACAAACTCACAGCAATAGATAGTATCTCATTCGGCTTCCATAACCCCAACAGAGAAGTTTAGTTACCCATGAATGCGAAGGAGATCACGATTTGCATTGTTATTGTTGAGTAATGGCGTGTAGATCAAGTGATAGGCGTGTGGCGTGTTTCCTTGGCTTGGTAACGATTCTCTTGTTGTGGAATTTAAGAATAGAAGAAGAATAAAATTAATGGCAAGATTAGAAGAGTTGTAATTGAGAAGTAGAATGTGTCTCTCCACTAAGGGAGGACTTCCTTCAAAATCTCTAGCATGATAGGGTATTTATAATACCCATATCCTAATCCTACTAGGTAAATGAAATGCTTAATCAAATCCTACTAGACTAATGAAATACTTAACCCAACTGTACTAGGTTAATGTAACATTCTCCTAATCCAAATAAACTAATGAAATACATAACCCAATTGTACTAGGTTAAGGTATCATTGTCCAAATCCAACTAAGTTACTGCAGATCCCCAAAGTCTTCAGAAATGCTGTTTTAGCCCGGGACAGATTTTTCATGCAGCAGTTTTGGTCCTTGGTCCCCAAAGTCTTCAAAAATGTTGTTTTAGCCCGGGACAGATTTTCCATGCAGCAGTTTTGGTCCTTTAGGCGTCCAAACTCCCTTTCCTTCCTTCGTGAGCTTTCTTTTGCGTCAAGTAAGCCATAAAATGCTGAATTTGCATCATTTATACCTGAAACTTTGTTAATCATGTTCGTTAGCTCACTTACAGGAAAAAGGACTAAAATTGCATGAAATATATAATTTGTTCTCAAAACTAGGCTAAAATATGGGCAAAATATATTGATATAGGCGCGTAATTTCGCCTATCATCATAACACAACATAAGATCCGAACAAAATACATAATTCTCCACAATCTGGTGTCATAAATGTAAAGAACATCTAATACATAACCGAATCTGAAGCACATAAGCATGTCTCTAAAAGTAATAAAGCCACGATAGAGTGTGAAGAGGTCCGAAATATTCCCCGAACTCTAGATCTCATCCGTACCTCAAAAGTTAACTCTCATAGTACGAGATCATCCATCACGAGTCACACTCATACTAGGAACTACACAAAAAAGGCATAGAAATAGGAGTGAGTATGGTCCAATTGTACTCAATAGATATCATAGGCCAACTAAGCAAAGTAAAAAACAAAGTAGGTAAAAGATACTATGGTCATGTCACCTGCAAGCAGAAAAGTTCTGAGGTGATAGCTTACACCGTCTCCACTATATAATACCCGGTACCAATCCTAGCTCGATTCAGCTCTTAGTTGCATGCTTAAGGGGCTTATGTCTTGAAAATTTTACTAAGTGTTGGGGACAGCCATTTTCAAGTCCTCTAAATATTGATAATTTTTATTTTGATCTCTTTTACCCTGAGACGTTCATTTTTGAGTTGTTCCATATTCAGGGGTGTAAGAAGCATGTCTCGGAGAATTTTTGAATTTTATAAATGAGGATTGGGTCGTGTTTGAATCATGAAAATAGTAAGTCACCGCGATAGTGTCACGTCGCGGTGTTTATGGCACTGAGACCCTTACCGCATGATGATGCTCTTCCAAACTGCGATTCAATTACAAGTTTAAATGCCAGAGGGGTAATTATGTCTTTTACCTTTAATTCAAGTCATCAAATTACAACTTATATCACCATTTTGGGCGTTATTTACGCCATCTTCTCCAATCCTCCTCTCAATGAAACCCTAATCATCTCCCAAGAACATTAACTCTATTACCTTCTCTCTAAGGAAACCAAGAAATTCAAGTTCCCCAATTAAGAACATTCAAAGAAAGCATCAATATTGATGATTCTCTTTCAAGATTAAGGGTTTAAGGTATGTGGGAGTTCATTCATGGGTCCCCTTTCACCTATGGAGACCAAAAAGCTTTTCTTTAATTAAAGATATAAACTTTTCCTATTATTTATGAAGTATAATGTGTTCAAAATGAATTTAAATCATGATTTCCTTAATATATTTGACTAAATTCATGTCAAAGGCTGTTTTCATGAAAAGTTAGGTTATCTCGTGCTTTAAGTTTCGATCCTCATGATTTATCCAATTGAATTTCATGTTATAATATCAAATTATGAATGTTGCTATGTCTACAAGGGTTTCCAAGTGAATTAATCCATTCATGCTTTAAGGAGTAATTTTCCATGTCCTATTCCATTGATTTCACGTTAAATCCCCAACTTAGGAATTTAGTCATGCACTCATATTACTTTCACATGTACATCATATTCCCATGTTCAAGTTCATGAATCTTATGTGTTTAACGAAATGACTAAATGTTGGGTTTTGAGCAATGATCCTTTATTATGATTTTTAAAGCTCCATATGTCCTTATTGTTATTTTTATTTAGTGATGGAGAGTTATGAACACCCGATTCTTGGTTGTTTACATAATTTCAGTATCTTTAAAATGATTTCAGATAAACCATGAGCGTAGTTATTCAGTTAGTATCATAATCAGTTGTTCACTCAGTTAAGCTTAGTTTAGCCGAGTAACTAGTGTCATTCAATTGGGAGTAGGATTTAGCACCGAGAAAATCCAGGGATAGGGGCTCACTTGCCAATAGAGGGTGTGAACTTTAGTATCAGTCCCATAGTTCTAGAACTACGTAGCCAGCATAGGTTTGAGATATCAACCTACCAGTTGAGGGTTAATAAAGTGTTTACCTGCCAGTTGAGGGTAACACATATCTCATTAGAACATCTACCAAATGAGAGTGACTCATTAGTCCTTCAAGACATTAGGTTAGTGGATCCAAATAGCCAACATTAATACCCACGAAACAATACTGACTTCTTTCCAACTAGGGTTACAGGTTGGACCCCGATTAGCTCAGATTGGGGCATGCCGGTTAGATGATACCTCCCACAGTCTGAGTGCAGTATTCAGTTCAAGTTTGCTTGACCAGAGCATACAGATTACTAGTTATTCAGTTATCAGACTTTAGTATTTTACAGATTATTTTTCAAAAATATATATATGCTTGGTCTTGCATTCTTAGATGTTACAATTTTCATGTATTCATGTTCAGTTATTTTATGTTATTCAGTCAGACCTTATCTCATATGCATAGTACCCCACAGTTTTAGTCAAATTATTCTAAATAGTATAGTTTAGTTTTACATAATTAGTATTCAGATGTCAGTCATTCAGTATTTAGTCATCAACTATTCAGTTTCGAATAACGGTAGACTTATTCATATATCAGCTATTCAGTATATACGCATTAGTTATTTCTTTATTTTAGATTTCAATTATTTCATCACCCATGCATCGATTGTTCAGTTAATCAAATTAGCTCAGTACATATATGTTTGGTTTTATATGTTCAAGTATTCACATTTTAACGTATCCCAGCTTTAATTATACTTATTCTACAAAATTAAAGTTTTAAGAAACTAAGTGTAATGATTCACCAGTTTATTATTTTATGTTTGTTACTTATGATTTAAGCTACTTCAGATTTTAATCGATTTCAGTCTCTTGGTAAGACTACTTACACTTAGCATGCATGTTTTTAGATTATGCACCTACTCAGTTTTACTTATTGCATTCAGCCCCGCTTAATCGGTACATTGCAGAAGTACTGATCCATTGATACGTTTGTGTGGATATATTGTTTCATAAGATAGGTACTAGTTATAGCTCATATATCTCGATCAGATAGTTGCAGATTCCAGCCAGCAGGTTTTGAGTTCTCCTACTTAGGGGACTTCAGTCAGATGTTGTTCATGTACTTTACTTTATTACTCAAATGTATTGATTAGTGGTAGCTGGAGTCATGTCCCAGTTGCCTATAGTTAGTATAGTAGAGGATTCATAGATGTCAGTTAGAGTCAATTATGTAATTTAAATTCTCTCCTTAGTTTTATCAGATTATAAATTTTATCAGTATTATAATTCTTCCCAGATTTTATTATGATTATATTTTTGCAAAGAAGAACTAGTTATTTAATATATTATAAATCAATTGCTTAATAGTATGTCAGTTCATAGGTTAGCTTGGGGTCACTTATGGCTCCAAGCACCATGTTACAACTAGGGGTAGTCTCGGGTTGTGACAAACTTAGTAGCAGATCCCGAGGTTCAAGTGTACTAGGGTGTTTATGAAGTCTTGTGTAATACCCCGTACTTCTACCTAACTTGAAATCATCCCAAGAATGTTAGAAACTTACTTTTAAAGATGAATTCACTTTTGTACACATGAAATTTATAAGATTTAATATTTGTTGAGTGGGAAATTGAATAAGATTTCTGTCGATAACCATTTCGTCCAAATCCAACATTGGAAGAGAAATTTATGGCCAAAATACATAAAGAAGTCAAAACTACCCAGGTGCGACGGTGAAGGCTGATGGACCATCAAGCTAGCGACGGACCGTCGCCCAAGCCGTCGTAGTGGAGGCAGTGAGACTACCTTCTGCCTGAGAGCAACAGCTCAAGATGACGGAACGTCAATCTAGCGACAGACCGCCGAGCTAGCGACGGACCATCTCCCAAGCCATCGCAGGAGAGGTAATGAACCCCTATTCTGACCAGGTACGACAGTCAGAACCGTCGAGCTAGCGATGGACCATCGAACTTACTATCGCATACTTCGTTCAGCTATTTTAAGTCATTTTTAAAAGGGTTTTTTGGCCTTTTATCACCCGTTTTAACCCCTAATTATATTAGACTAAGGCTCATAAGTTCATTATCCATTTACAACATCAAATTAGAGTTTTCTCTCAAAGATAATCCCTAAGAACAAGATCCAAATCCTTCTTCAATAAACTAAGGAATTCAAGTTCTTCAAATCCAAGAACTTCAAGAAACACACAACCCACGAATGCATAGTATTCATTCATGGGCTCTTTTCATTCATGAAGCTCAAGAATCTCTTTTTCAAGTTCAAGTATATGGATTTTTATTAATTTCATGTTGGGTTTGATTTTGTTCATGTTGATAATGAACAATTGAATTTTATTCCATGTTTGGTGATAATTTTTAAGTAGAATTAATTATTATAGGTGTAGATTCATGTGGACCCATGATTAAACCCTTGAATGGTGAAATTAGGATTGAATCATGATGTTTACTTATTGCGTAATGTTGTTTACATATACTATGCTCCCCATGTGTTTGATTAAATGCCTATGTGAAGGAAAAGTGTCATCCTAGTGTGAAAATATGAAATCCCCATTCATGTACAAGTTTATGCATATCAAGTGTTTGATGAAATGTCTTAGTCAATGAATTATGGATATGAGCGTAGCCATTGTGGTGCTTTAGAACTTGTACTTCATGAATTCTCCAACTTATTGTATTATGGATTGTGATGTTGGTCATGTATTCAAGAAAGTCATGCTTTGTCAGTTTTTTCCTATCGAGTCCTGGGTACAATCAGTGTCATGTTTTCAAGATACTCTTAGTCGAGCCATGATCCATAGAATTCAGTCAGTCTCATGACTCAGGAAAACTCAGTAAACTTGGAAATTCTAGTAATCTCATAGATCTCAGAAATTCAGTAATCTCAGTATTATTTCGTCAGTCAACGAAACTCAATTAACTCAGTCCAGTCCAGTTTAGTTAATCATGTTCAGTGTCTATTCAGATGGGAGTAGAAATTAGCACCGAGTGAACCCAAGGATTGGAACCCACCTGTTATATGAGGGTGTGATTCTTAGAAGCAATCCTTGCATTCCAGAACTACATAGCCAGCGTAGGTTGAGACATCATAGCCTGATATATGAGGATATATGAGATGGCTTAACCTATTATATGAGGGTTCCCACTATTCTCACTAGATTTACTATTTATATGAGGGTTACTCATAGATTATCCTTACCGGTGGCTCGGTATTGACACCCGTTCAATTAGGGTTACAGATTGGACCCCAATTTAATTATATTGTGTTATTTGGGGCATGTTGGATAGATGACTACTTCCCATAGTTTCAATAAATAATCAGAACTGTCAGATACAGTTATTCATTCTCAGTAATAGAACAGAGATAGTTCTATAGAATTCTGGACTATCAGATTCAATCAACTCAGAACAGTACGGAACTCAGCTAGTTCTATCAGAAACTAGACTGTTAGATACAATTTCTCAGTATTAGTTATTTCATTTATTCAATTATCAGTATCTCATGTTACTAGTACTCAGATTCAATAATCATGTTATCACAAACTCAGTTATTGTTATTATGTATTCATGCATGTCTTCTCACGTTCATGTTATTTAGTCAGTTAGTATAGTTCATTCATGTGAACCCTTTGCATTCAACCTACCTTACATGCATACCAGTATATTTAAACGTACTGACGCATTTGCGCTATGGTATTCTATACCATAGGTTCAGAAGCACGAGCTCTAGAGCATCAGTAGCATTCCAATCTCAGCAGTCAGAGTAAGCAGTGAGTCCTCATCCTTTGAGGAAATAACCATTACTTTACTATCTCATTAATTAATTTATCTCAGTCGTTGGAGCTAGTTGGGGTCATGTCCCAACAACTCCTTATTTAGATAATTTAGAAGCTTTCTGACTACCGTATTTTCAGACTATCATGTTCAGACAGTTATTTCAGTTGTTTTGGGTATTTCATACCCCACTCAGATATTATATTTTATTAGATATTATGTCTCTGTTTTGAACCTTATAGCCTTACAAACTTTATTTTTACATTTATACAATATATTATGCAGTGTTTAGGTACATATATCTGTCATGGGTTAGCTTGTGGTCCTTTGGGGTCATGAGCACTGTGTAGCATTCCAAGTACCAGATTCGGGGCATTACAAACTTGGTATTAGAGCCTAAGGTTCAATAGAGACCTAGGAAGTCAGAAAGCCGCATCTAGTAGAGTCTTATACATGGGTCTGTTGTGCGCCATATTTATGTGCAGGAGACTATAAGATGTTTTAGGAACAGTTTCCCTTCTTTCAATATTCATGTCATGTCAGTGAGTATAATCTCAAGCTAATCTCTCAGTTTAATCCATTTCTCTCTTTCTTCTACAGAACATGCCTCTTAAAAGAAGAAACGAAAATCAGTCAACCCCTCAGCCCGAAGGATATTTAGGAGAACATATTTCTCATGTAGAGTTTAGAGCTGTATTCACTACTCTTGATCAGTCAGTTGCTGCCCAGAATAAACGACCAGTTGTCATTTCGGCCAACCCAGTGGCTAATTCAGCTACATCCAGGATTCATGACTTTACCCGAATGAATCCTCTATCTTTTTTTAGGTCTAAGTCAGATGAGGACTCTCAGGAATTCATCGATCAGGTTTAGAAGGTTACAGACATCATGGAGGTTACTTTTAGTGAGAGCGCTGAGCTAGCTGCATATCAATTACAGGATGTTTCTCATACTTGGTTTAAACAGTGGAAGTCAAAAAGGCCAGATGATGTAGGGCTTATTTAGTGAGAGGAGTTTGTCATTGCATTCTTAGATAGATTCTTTCCCTAAGAGCTGGGAGAGGGTAAGGTGTTAGAATTCATCAACCTCATGCGGTGCAACATGACGGTGAAAGAGTATTCTTTTAAGTTTACTTAATTAGCCAGATATCCCCTCATATGGTTGTAGAAAATAGGGCCAAGATGAGTAAGTTTGTTTCTAGGGTGAATGATAGTGTGGTCAACGAGTGCAGGTCTGTGATGTTGAATAGTGACATGACTTTAGCCAGGCTTATAATTCATGCTTAGAAGATAGAGGAGAAAAAGATTAAGATGAGGGATAAGTAGAATAAGAGATCAAGGATAGGTAGTTTCAACTTTACTCTGCCCAAATCAGAAGGAGGAAACCGTTCTCAGTTTTGTCCTAAGTCATCAGTTCTATCTCCTTCTTCATCTAGTTCTCCGGCTCCTAGATTCAAAGATGGTAATAGATATAGAGCGCCAGGATCTAAGTCTCAGGGCAGTGTTAGAAGTACCCATACCTATCCTCTTTGCCAGACTTGTGGCAAGCACCATCAAGGTATTTTCAGAACTGGCAGTGGTATTTGTTTCGAATGTGGAAAGCCAGGCCACAGGGTCAGAGACTGTCCTCAGCCAGGTCCTCAAGGTTAGTAGGACCGTTCCTCAGCTCAGTCCATTAGTCTAAACCAGCAGGGTGCCACCTCTAGTATTACTAGTGGGCAACGCCTAAATCAACTCTATGCTCTCCTGTCCCGATAAGATCAGGAAAATTCTCCTAATGTAGTTACTGGTACGTTATAGATCTTTCATGTACGTTTTTATGCTTTGCAAGATCCAGGATCTTCTTTATCGTTTGTTACTCTCTATATAGTAGTTGATTTCGGAATCAGTGCCAAAATTCTAGCAGAGCACTTTTCAGTCTCTACCCTCATGGGTAAAACCATCATAGCCCGATGGGTATATAGTAACTACCCGGTTATGATATTTTAGAAATTCACTTAAGAAGATTTAGTCAAATTAGAGATGACTGATTTTGATGTCATTCTTGGCAAGGATTGGCTTCATTCCTGCTATGCCACAGTCGACTGCAGAAACAGAATAGTCCAGTTCTATTTTTTGAATTAACCTATCCTAAAGTAGAGGGTATCATTTCAGCATTCAGAGGTCAGCTTATTTCCTACCTTCGAGCATGGAAAATGATATCAAAAGGGTATGCCTATCATCTTGTTCATGTTAAGGACTATAGCTCCAAAACTCCCAGTCTTGAATCAGTCCCAATACTGAATGTGTATTCAGATATCTTTCCCAAAGATCTTCCAGAAATTCCTCCTAAAAGAGAAATAGACTTTGGCATTGATCTTCTTCTAGATACTCAGCCTATATCTATTTAGCCATACAAAATGGAACCAGCTAAACTCAAAGAATTGAAAGAGCAGTTGAAGGATATCTTAGATAAGGGATTCATCAAAACTAGTGTGTCCTCATGGGTTGCACTAATTTTATTCATATGCAAGAAAAATGGTTCTCTCAAAATGTGTATTGATTATCGTCAGCTCAAGAAAGTTACGGTCAAGAACCCATCAGCTCAATAAAGTTACGGTCAAGAACAAGTATCCACTTCCTATAATTAATGATTTGTTTGACCAACTTTAGGATACCAGCTATTTATCTAAGATAGAACTCAGATCAGGATATCATCAGCTCAGAGTTAGAGAATGTGACATTTCGAAGACAACCTTTTTTACTCGATATGGTCACTTCGAATTCCTAATTATGTCTTTTGGTTTTACCAATTCCCCAGCAAATTTTATGGACTTGATGAACCATGTATTCAAGCAGTACTTGGTCAAGTTAATCATAGTCTTCATAGATTATATCCTTGTTTACTCCCGCAGTGAGCAGGATCATGCAGACCATCTCAGAATAATATTTGAAGACTCTCAGAAATCATCAGTTGTTCAACAAATTCAGTAAGCGTGAATTTTAGCTAAGGTCAGTAGCATTCCTTGGTCAAATCATTTTCGGTGATGGCATTAGGGTTGATCCTCAAAAGACCAAAGCAGTAAGAAACTAGCCTCTCCCTGTCTCTCCATTAAATATCAGGAGTTTCTTGGGTTTGACTGGCTATTATAGATGGTTTGTTGAGGAATTTTATTCTATTAAATCTCCTATGTACAGATTGACTCAGAAGAAAGTCAAGTTTCATTGGTCAGATCCTTGTGAGAAGAATTTTTAGGAGTTGAATACTCGACTCACCTCAGCTCTAGTTTTGGCTCTTCTAGATGGCTTAGATGGGTTCGTAGTGTATTGTGATGAATCCATAGAAGTTTGGGTTGTGTCCTCATGAAGCATGGTAAGGTCATAGCCTATGCCTCCAGATAACTTAAACCCTATGAGAAGAATTATTCGACTCATGATCTTGAGTTAGTAGCCGTAGTATTTGCTTTAAAGATTTAGAGGCATTATCTATATGGATTTCATATAGATGTGTTCACAGATCATAAGAGCCTTCAGTATGTCTTTTCTTAGAAAGATCTCAATCTTCGTCAGAGAAGGTGGTTAGAGCTCTTGAAAGATTATGACATGAGTGTCCTTTATCATTCGAGAAAGGCCAACATTGTGGCCGACACTCTCAGTACACTTCTATGGGTAGTGTAACTTATGTTGAGGACAATAAAAAGAAGTTAGCTCAGGAAGTCCATCAGCTTACCAGACTAGGTGTTGCTTAGTCGATACAGAAGAGGATGACATATGGGTTCAAAGTAGTTTAGAATCCTATATAGTTTTGGAGGTAAAAGAAAAGCAAGATAGAGATTCAGCCTTGTCAATTTAAAAGAGTCAGTTAAAGATCAGAAAGTAGAGGTTTTATCCCAAGGGGGAGATGGTGTATTACATTGTCAAGATCATCTATGTGTTCCAAGTGTAGACGACTTAAGGCAGTGAATTCTTGCAGAAGTGCATGGTGCGTACTAATCTATTAAGTCAGGGGACACAAAGATGTACCATAACTTGCGAGAAATCTATTAGTGGAGTGGGATGAAGAGAGATTTTGCAGAGTTTGTGTCCAAGTGTTCTACATATCAGCAGGTTAAGATAGAGCATTAGAATCCTAGTGGGACCATAAAGGAGTTCAATATTCCTACTCAGAAGTGGGAAGAAGTGAACATGGACTTTGTGACAGGTTTGCCTCATACTCACCATCAACATGATTCAGTTTGGGTCATTGTAGACAGGATGACCAAATCATCTTATTTTCTTTCAGTCCATACTTCTTATTCAGCCGAGGATTATGCCAAACTCTACATCAGAGAGTTGGTTAGATTGTACGGAGTTTCATTATCCATTATCTCAGACAGAGGTACCCAGTTCACCTCTCATTTTTAGAAAGCGTTCCAAAAGGGTCTTGGTACCCAAGTTTATCTCAGTATCGCCTTTCATCCTCAGATAAATGGTCAAGCAGAAAGTACCATTCAGACATTAGAAGATATGCTACAAGCGTATGTAATTGATTTCAAGGGTAGTTGGGATAACCACTTGCCTTTGATTGAGTTTTCATACAACAACAACTATCACTCCAATATTTAGATGGCTCCATTCAAAGCTCTTCATGGTAGGAGATGCGGATCTCCAATCAGTTCGTTCAAAGTTAGTGAGGCCTCAGTTATAGGGCCTGACTTAGTATTTGATGCCTTAGAAAAAGTGCAGTTGATCAGAGAAAGACTCTGGGCTGCTCAGAGCCTACAGAAGTCTTATGTAGATGTGTGTAGAAAGGATCTCGAGTTCGAGATTGGTGACTATATTTATCTAAAGATTTCTCCCATGAAAGGGGTGAAGCGGTTCGGCAAGAAGGGAAAGATCAGTTCCCGATATGTCGATCCCTTCAAAATTTTAGTCGCTTCGGCAAGGTAGCTATGAGCTCGCGTTGCCTCCAGATCTAGCCTCAGTTCACCCAGTCTTTCATATCTCTTTTCTCAAGAAGTGCATAGGTGACCCAAAAGTTGTAGTCCCTATACAAAGCATAGATGTATAGAATAGTCTCGCCTATGAAGAGATTATAGTCGAAACCCTAGACTATCAGACTCGTAGATCGAGGAACAAAGAAGTCCCTCTAGTCTAAGTTCTTTGGAAAAATCAGTCTGTTGAGGGAGCTACTTGAGAAGCAGAAGCAGATATGTGAACCAAGTATCCTCACCTATTCTCTACCAACTCAGATCAAGCTCAAGGTAACAGTTCTCCTTAAGCTTACTTAGTTTCATGTTCACAATTCTATTATAAACTTGGTATTAAATACCATTGCATATTCAGTCATGCATTCACGCACCAGTTCAGTCATATAATCATGCATCAGATATGCATTCTCATTTTGAGAAACTTAGTTCCTTATAACACTCAGTCATGCTTTTCTGAATCAGTTACATATGCATCAGATATGCATATTCAGTATGATATATTTAGTTATCAGTCATGTCAGTCATGAGATCACATTCCAGTTGTTCATGTTCAGTATGTACGTCATCTTATTATTTCACCCATCTCACTCAGTATCATTCGAGGACGAATGTTCTAAAAAAAGAGATATTATTATACCTTGTACTTCTACCTAGTTTGAAATTATCCCAAGAATGTTATAAACTTACATTGTAAGATGAATCCACTTTTTTATATGTGGAATTTTTAAGTTTTCATTTTTTATTGAGTAGAAAATTGAATAAGTGTTCCATTGATACCTATTTTGTCCAAATCCGACATCGAAAGAGAAAATTATGGACGAAATACATAAAGTAGTCAAAACTGCCCAAGTGCGACGGTGAAGGACGATGGACCGTCGAGCTAGCGACGGACCATCGCCCAAGCTATCGCAGCGGAGGCTGTGACACTACCTTCTGCCTACGAGTGACGGATCATCGAGGTAGCGATGGACCGTCGCCCAAGCTGTCGCAGGAGAGGCAGTGAACCTCCATTCTTCGCAGGTGCGACGGTCAGGACCAACGGACCATCGACCCAGCGGCGGACCATCGCACCCACCATCGCATAATTCATTTAGCTATTTGAATTTTTTTTAAAAGGGTTTTTTGGTCTTTTACCACCCATTTTTACCCCTAATTATATCAAACTAAGGCTTATAAGTTCATTATCCATTTACAACATCAAATTAGGGTTTTCTCTTAAAGATAATCCCCAAGAACAAGATCCAAATCCATCTTCAAGAAACTAAGGAATTCAAGTTCTTCAAATCCAAGAACTTCAAGAAACTCATAACCCAGGAATGCATAATGTTTATTCATGGAATCCTTTCATTCATGAAGCTCAAGAATCTCCTTTTCAAGTTCAAGTATATAGATTTTTATTAATTTCATGTTGGGTTTAATTTTGTTCATGTTGATAATGACCAATTGAATTCTATTCCATGCTTGGTGATAAATTTTAAGTAGAATTAATTATTATAGGTGTAGATTCATGTGAACCCATGATTAAACCCTTGAATGGTGAAATTAGTATTGAATCATGATGTTTACTTATTGCGTAATTTTGGCTACATATACTATACTCCCCATGTGTTTGATTAAATGCCTATGTGAAGGAAAAGTGTCATCCCAGTGTGAAAATATGAAATCCCCATTCATGTACAAGTTTATGCATGTCAAGTGTTTGATGAGCCATTGTGGTGCTTTAGAACTTGTACTTAATGAATTCTCTAACTTATTATATTATGGATTGTGATGTTGGTCATGTATTCAAGAAATTCATGCTTTGTCAGTTTTTTCCTATCGAGTCTTGGGGGTAATTGTACCCGAAAACTTTAGTTGTGTGCCTAGAATCAGTGTCATGTTTTCAAGATACTCTTAGTCGAGCCATGATCCATAGAATTCAGTCAGTCTCATGACTCAGGAAAACTTAGTAAACTTGGAAATTCTAGTAATCTCAGAGATCTCAGAAATTCAGTAATCTTAGTAGTATTTCGTCAGTCAACGAAACTCAGTTAACTCAGTCCAGTCTAGTTTAGTTAATCATGTTCAGTGTCTATTCAAATGGGAGTAGAAATTAGCACCGAGTGAACCCAAGGATGGGAACCCACCTGTTATATGAGGGTGTGATTGTTAGAATAGATCCTTGCATTCCAGAACTACATAGCCAGCATAGGTTGAGACATCATAGCCTATTATATGAGGGTAGATGAGGTGGCTTAACCTGTTATATGAGGGTTCCCACCGTTCTTCTTAGATTTACCTATTATATAAGGGTTGCTCACAGATTGTCCTTACCAGTGGCGCGGTATTGACACCCTTCTAATTGGGGTTACAGATTGGACCCCAATTTAATTATATTGTGTTATTTGAGGCATGTCAGTTAGATGACTACTTTCTATAGTTTCATTACAAAATCAGGACTGTCAGATACAGTCATTCAGTCTCAGTAATAGAACTCAGATAGTTTTATAGAATTCAGGACAGTCAGGTACAGTCAACTCAAAACAGTACAAAACTCAGCTAGTTCCATTAGAAACTAGACTGTCAGATACAGTCTCTCAGTATTATTTATTTTTTTTATTTAGTTATCAGTATCTCATGTTATTAATACTCAGATTCAGTAATCATGTTATCATGAACTCAGTTATAATTATTACTAATCATGCATGTATTCTCACGTTCATGTTATTTAGTCAATTTGTATAGTTCATGCGTGTGAACCCTTTGCATTTAGCCTACCTCAAAAGCATACCATTACATTCAAACATACTGAAGAATTTGTGCTATGGTGTTATATATCATAGGTTTAGAAGTACGAGGTCCAGAGCATCAGTAGTATTCCAGTCTCAGCAGTCAGAGTTAGTAATTAGTCCTCATCCTTCGAGGAAATAACCATTACTTTATTATCTAATTAATTAATTTACTTCAGTAGTTGGAGTTAGTTGGGGATATGACCCATCAACTCCTTATTTAGATCGTTTAGAGGCTTTCAGACTACAGTGTTTTTAGACTATCTTGTTCAAACAGTTATTTTAGTTGTTTTGGGTATTTCATACCCTATCCAAATGTTATATTTTATCAGATATTATGTCTGAATTCTTAGTTTTTTTCTACATAATTTCAGTATCTTAAGAATGATTTTAGATAAACCATGATAGTTGTCATTCAGTTAGTATCATGATCAGTTGTTCACTTAGTTAAGCTTAGTTCATCCTAGTAACTTGTGTCATTCAGTTAGGAGTAGGATTTAGCACCGAACAAACCCAGGAATGGGGGCTCACCTGCCAGTAGAGATTGTGAACTTTAATAGCAGTCCCTTAGTTCCAAAACTACGTAGCCATCATAGGTTAGAGATATCAACCTGCCAGTTGAGGGTTGATAAAGTGTTTACCTGCCAGTTGAGGGTAACACATATCTCATTATAGAACCTGCGATATGAGGGTACTCATTAGTCCTTCAGGATATTAGTTTAGTGGATCCACACAACTTGATTTAGTACTCGTGGCACGGTACTGATTTATTCTAACTGGGATTACAGATTGAACCCCGATTAGCTTAGATTGAGGCATGTCGGTTAGATGATACCTCCCACCGTCGAAGTACAGTATTCAGTTTAGGTTGACTTGGCCAAAGCATATAGATTACCAGTTATTCAGTTATCAGACTTCACTATTTCAGTTTAAAGTTTATTTTTAAAAAATGTATATATGCTTTGTCTTGCATTCTCAGATGTTAGAGTTTTTATACATTCATGTTAAACTATTTCATGTTATTCAGTCAGTCCTAATCTTATATGCACTGTACCCTACAGTTTTAGTCCAGTTATTCTGACCAAGTATAGTCCAGTTTTACATAATCAATATTTAGATGTCAGTCATTTAGTATTCAGTCATCAGCTATTTAGTTTTGAGTATCGATAGGCCGTATTCATATATCAGATACTCAGTATATACACATTAGTTATACCTTTAGATTTTAATCATTATGTCACCCATGCATCGATTATTCAGTTAATCAGACCAGCTCAGCACATGTATATTTGGTTTCATATATTCATGTATTTATGTATTACCATATCCCAGTTTCAGTTCTACTTATTCTACAAAAGTAAAGTCTTAAGAAACTAAGTGTAGTGATTCACCAACTTATCAGATTATGTTTGTTACTCATAATTTAAGCTACTTCATATTTCAGTTGATTTCAGTGTCTTGGTGAGTCTACTTACACTTACTATGCATGTTTTTGGATTATGCACCTACTCAATTTACTCATTACATTCACCCCCGTTTACTCTGTATATTCCCGAAGTAATGATCCACATATACTTCTGTGTGGCTACATTATTTCATAATGTAGGTACCAGTTGTAGCTTACATATCACGATCAGACAATTACAGATTTCAGCCAACAGGTGATGAGTTCTCCTACTTAGGGGACTTCAGTCAGATGTTGTTCATGTACTTTACTTTATTACTCAGATATATTAATTAATGGTAGCTGGAGTCATGTCCCAACTATGTATATTTAGTGTAGTAGAGGCTTCGTAGATGTTAGTCATGTAATTTCAGTTCTCTCTTTAGTTTTATCAGTTTGTAAATTATATCAGTATATTATTCTTCCTAGATATTGTCATGATTATTTTGCACAGCAGAACCAGTTATTTAATATATTATAAATCAGTTGCTCAACAGTATGCCAGTTTATGAGTTAGCTTGGGATCACGTGCGGTTTCAAGCACCGTGTTACGACTAAGGGGTAGTCTTAGGTCGTGACACAGTAATAGTTCTAAGGTATAAGGACAATAAAGCAAACTATACACAGAATATTTCTGAGGAAAACTAAATACACGACAATAAAGACACAAAAGAATACAAAGATGCAATGCAATACAATTATGACATGATGATGAATATAAGTCATCGTATGGCTTTTCGTATACACCTTTCGATCCTCAATACTTCAAAATATGATCTACTGGGGGTTCGCAATCTGTATTCTTTCTCATATTTCAATCTCATAGCTCAACTCGCGGCTAGTGGTCACGGTAAAATTTTTTATACAGTAACGCATTTTCTTTTAAAAATCAATGTTTCTTAGTGGTATCAATATCTCATGAATATGCATCTATGAAATGAGGATGAAATTCTCATAGTCAACCAATGATAGATCAATTAATATAGGTATAAATGATCCAAAAATGAACCCAACATTCAATAATTCATAATATAAGTCATCACTTGACACCGCCAGAATAAATAGTCATGTAAGGCGTCATATCATTTCAAATTCTCACTCGGGCACAATATCATAATGTTATGCTCAAATAGGCCTATATTATCTATTCAAGTCCCCGCATAGGCATAAAAATAATAACAAAGACATTTTATTCGCAAATAAGGCCTAAGAAGTCAAATAAAGCCACTATTTGAACATCAACGTCAATATATCTCTCAAGTCAACAAATATGCAAATAAGCACCCTCACGGCCAACACAATAATAATAAATACTTCAAAATACAGTACCTACATCTAATTTTCTACCCGCAGCATGTTTTACATGTTCGTTAACTACCCACCGTAGTCTGAAGGAACTTAAACCATAACCTACTTGAAATGCCAAAATCCAAGCCTAGATCTTCAATGCGGAGTATTTCCTTAACGAACAATCTCAGACCAAGTTAAGGCTATCAAAAACATAATCTATGCATAAAAACAAAGCTAATTACACTCATATCAACTATATTTAAATTCGGTACAAAATTAGTTCGAAAAATGGTCTGAAATAGAAAAGGAGCAAAATTGAAATTTTAGTTTTAGAAATATGTGCCTCATATCTAAAGTAGTCTAAATCTTAAAACTCAAGTAAAAAAGAGTTGAAATCAATGTTACTGCAAAAAGATTCAGATTCTAATTTGAAAACATGATTAAAGGTGTTTTTGAAGATATAATTAATGCAAATTAATGGAAATAAGAGTTTAGAGCTTCCTCAAGCACGAATGATGAAGAAAACCCTATAATTCACTCTTTTCCGAAGCTTTCAAGTTCAAAATGGTGAAAAATATAAAAACAGAGTATTTATACTATTCAGTACCTTGCGAATACGGTCAACCCTACGCGTCCGTGAGAGTCAATGACGACTAGGCCATTTAATAGGCCTTTGCATCCGCGATCAGCCCTTCGCATATGCGAAGGCTGATCTCCTGAGCCCATCGCATTTGTGATGGTACGATCGCGTTCATGATGAATCGAGTAGCCCGACCCAGAATCTATAACCCTTCGCAATCGCGGCCACCACCTCGTGATTGCGATGAAGGATATTTTTATTCTTCATGTTCGTAACGCGATGCCCATGTTCTCAAAGAAGGATTTCTTATGGAGCAGATATCAACAACTGTTGAATTTTTGCATACCCTCTAGTCCTTCGAACGGACCCTCGAGATTCGTTCGGACCCCGCAGAATTAAATTATATAAGCTACTAGATTATTTTGGGTGTTCTGAACTCAATATCATTGTCGGATTTATGAAAAGAGGTCGTTTACAACAAGTTAGACTCGGGACCCCTTTTATGCTTGATTTCACTATTTTTCAAAAGGACTTAAATAAAAAATAAAAGCTTCAGACCCAAACTAACTATGCTTCTATCCCAAAATAACATTGTGAATCTACTGAAATTGTCCAAATTGTCGTCCGGCGCTCAAAATACAAAATATTGACCGAAGTCAAACTCATGGTAGTAAAAGCCTCTGAAAGTCTGAAATCCCCCCTAATCACTTCCGAGTGCATTGAAAATCGTGTCAAACATCCCCACAACTCGTAAATAGCATGAAACAACTACGGAAAAGAAAAAAAAGGTTCAAACCACATGAAAACAGAAAAAAAACACCTATATATATTTGTTACATATATACACGTAAAATATAATTTAATAATTTTAACCTAATATAAAAAAATGTAATTTTTTATTGAAGAGAGTTTGCATAGTTTCTTTATTTTGATTTCTCAGTAACAATTATTTTAAACTATTTATCATTAATACAAAATGATAACAATCTAACTACTAATGTAAATGATAGGTAGAATGTCCCATAGTTCATCTCTTCTGGTAGACCCTTAATGTGATTCTTCCCCCTTTTAATGCGATGATGAATTTGATTGTCTCTTAGATTTAGAAGCTGTTAATCCTAACCTCCCTTATCATCTACTCGTTTGGATGTTTTCTTCCCTTTTGCTATATGGTTTATTATGGTTAAATGGTAATCATAATAACTCTTATTATGAATAATTTCAATCCTATTTATGACAATACGCTCTCTTATTGCAGATTTTTGCTGAAGAAACTGGGGAATCCTCCAATCCGGCGTAATTTCAAGGAAGGTAATAAAGTTGCAGACATTTTGGCTAACCATTCATGTCGTAGTAATAACTCAACTTGCCTAATCCTGTCGAAGCTTCCATCATGGACGCTATATATAGTCTAGAATATGATAAGAATGGACACACTACTACTAGACTGGTCTCCCCTAGTACTTGTATTCTTGTACTTAAGTATGGGAATGTTAATATCCTGGATCTGTCTCCGGTTTCTCCTATTGATATATAAATAAAATTTCTGTTTCTCTCTGGAAAAAAAAAAAAAAAACCAAAGATAGCTAGGTTTGCCTAGATTTTATGATATATACTTTTAAGGTGTGTGATCGTAAGAAGTTTTTACTTTCTCGGGTTCAAAATATATATGTCCACCTTTTAAGAAAGGGAAATATTATTTCTAAAACAGAAAGGGCATTTTGAATAAACTACTCTTAACTAAAATTTGTGTATTATTAACTTGACATATTTGGATATGATCACTCAACACTTTAAGATTAGTATGATCAACAGAGGTGGCAAAATTAGCTCAAACCCAAATGATTCGTTTAATTCGACTAAGGTTTGATGGGTTTGGGCAAGAGCGATTTGGATAATCGGCTAATTTGGGCTAACCCAAGTTAATCCATTACAAATCACTAGCCCCAATAGATCCATGATGATGCCCAAAATTGACCCATCAAATTGCTTAAAGTTTTTATCAAAATCATGTTTTATTAATCTAGACTTAATTATGCAATAAAAATTTAAGCAAATCAAGGGGAGAATATATACTACGTACATCTGGATAAAACATTTTGGATTTTCTCAATTAAAAGTAGAGTAGTAATTTTATTATAAAAGAAAAAAATTGTAAGACCTATTTATGTTAACTGAAGAACAAATATTATTTCTTCTAGCTAAAGTAGCATAGGCAGAAGAACTTTAAACATATCATTATTTGTAGTATAATCTTTTAATTGTTGGAAAGATTAAATTATTTTAGACAATTTAAAAAAAAACAAAAAAACTATGCTCGTGTACTTTATAGGAATGGAGATAAATAAATATACAATCAAATATTTTCTTCATATAGATATTTCAAATTCCTAAAATACGGATCTTATTATTTGAACTTGTGCTTATTGTTGTATTTCTTTAGAAATATTTGGTTGCTAATGTTTGTTAGTATTTCTTAAATGTGAAGAAGAAAAGATGAGTGAGGTTGGACGGATTGGGCTTCAACCCATTGTTTAAGTCATCTTGACACAGACCGTATTAGCCCAAGTTATTTTGGGCAAGAGTGGGTAATGACCCATCTATTGATTCAATTCATTTTGACCCGCCCAATTCAGCCCAAACAAACTATTTGTCACCCCTAATCAATAGATTGATAGTCAAATTTGGAATGAGTGAGGCATATTACTTTCTCCGTGACTTTTACTTATCATATTTTGTTTCTCGAAAATCAAATTATATAGACTTTGACCACCAGCATCTTAAGATGTATTTGTTCATTGGTTTGAATGCGCTTATCTTGAATCTCTTCTTAGATCAATGTATTGTAAGTAGATCTGTCACCTGTTCTTTTGTACCAATGTATTGTGAGTGAATGAGCTTATCGTAAATTATTTCTATTCTCTTGTACCAATGTATTGTGTGTGAATGAGCTTATCGTAAATTATTTCTCTGACAAAATGACAATCAATGTCAATATGTTGACTTTTCTCATGAAGGATAGAAAGAGTTGCAATTTGTATGCATTGGAATGCGACTAAATTCGGATTCACATCGAAAAATACCACATTGGGGGTCAAGCGCTTCCTAACAAAAACAGCTCCATACCTAAGGAGCTCGAACCCGAGACCATTGGCTAAGGATGGAGGAGTACTTATCACTCCGCCAAAATCCTTATTTATGTCCAACAGCTTTGCTATCGCAGAACAAAGTCATTGGTTTCTCCACATCAACTCCCAATTCTTTAAATACACAAGTTAGCCAAGTGATCTTAGCCAAAATGGTTGCCAAACTCCTGAACTCGGCTTCAACTGAGCTTCTACAAATTCTGTTGTTTCTTTGATTTTGATGACACTATTGCTTCACCTAGTCTACCCACATATCTAGTTACTTATTTCCTTGTCTCAATACATGAGCCTAAGATGAACACTAATGGATCCGAATTTTCCTTTTGTAATTAGGAGAAGACAAAGAAGGTTGCAAATTAATGATGGAGAATTCAAAGTTACTATTGTACTTCATTAACAACATAAATCTTGATCACATTTAATTCATCAAGATTCTTTTCTAATTTGCTTTTACTAATCAAAAGCATAAATGTTCACGCCTTTCTAATTAGGTGCAGTATTTTGTTGAACATTCATCCCAGCAGAGGTCCATTAGCTCATCATCTAGTAAGAAAATAGTAAATTAAGTCACTAATTGACTTATTAAAACAAACATAAATAAGGATAACAGAATTAACATATGAAAATATAATCCGTCTAATCCTCTTAATTTGGGTAGATCATCTATTCACATATTTTGGTTCTCCAATTTAGCCCATCTAAAAGTTAGCTAACACTTTTTCTGATCTAAATAAATGAATTTTTGATACTTTCTAGGTATCAAATTAGCCGTCCCAAATTGAGTTGGCACATTGATTAAAAAAAATAATTAATAACATACCTAGTTTATTATAATACCCCTGTTAAATGATGTTTATATTTTAGTTTGAAGAAAAGTAATTAATGTAAAGGATAAAACATGAAAAGAAAATTTTGTCTCTTCTTGATTAATGAAAAAAGACAAGTAAAATAAAAAATCAAATTAGAAAATTTGGGACGGGTAATTTGAGATAGAGGGAGTATTATCTTTATCTTCCATAATAAATAATAAATTTTAAGTTTAAAGATATATCAACTTTTATTTTCTTTTCAAAATTATCTTCCTCTTTAATGAGTTGACTTATGAAATTAATTATTACTTTTCAATAAAACTAAGGTTTAGTCTTAGGATTTTTAGAGTAAGAATTTATAAATGGGTGTTATTAAATTCGTATCTTTAAGAGGATTATATGTTTGGACAGATTTTGAACGTTCCAAAAATTTGAGGAAGGACAAGACACTTGTGGACTAGTGATATTTGAGTTCTTCGGTTGAGGTAGGTTACGGTTTAATTGGAGTTTAGACTCGACTTAATTGTGTGTATGCTCCTAAATTAGATACTTGTGGATCGGGTACCACGCCGGTACATTTATATTTATGTTGGATCGGGTACTACGCCGGTACGTTTATATTTATGTTGGATCGGGTACCACGCCGGTACGTTTATATTTATGTTGGATCGGGTACCACGCCAGTACGTTTATATTTATGTTGGATCGGGTACCACGAAGGTACGATACATGAACATAGATTGTTCCCTGCAGGTCATGACTATTTGGGCAAAAATAAGTCTCATAGCATGTGTGTACATACTTGTGTTGATTCTATGGATGTTTACTGTACGATTGATACTCTTGATATTTATGTGGCTTGTTTGTGAGCACTGTTGACCTGTTATTGCTGTATTGTTGATTCAATTAGAATTTGTTATTTGATGATGCCTGTCTACTTGTTTTTCTAATTATGTTGTGTACATCTTATTAAGTTGAGTTGACCTATGATGCCAACTATTACATAATGGTTTGTACTGATACTACCCTGTATTCTTCTTTTGTTGAGTGCAGAAAGTTTTTTAGAGGCTCAAATACGACCTCACCTCTAGAGTTGACAGAAGATCTTGATCTGAAGGGTGAACATTCCGTCTTCAGGCTGCTACGGGTCATCTTAGTTATTATTGTTCATCTTTCGGGAAATGAGACATTCCTAATTTACTTTATTTGGAGATCTCTTTAGACACGATTTTGTTAGTAGTTCTAATAAGATGACTTTCGGATCTTGGGATTTTAATAAGTATTTTATTTTACTTCCGCATTAATAACGATTTATTATTATTATGTTGATTTTATGATATCACCATCTTAATATTGATTAAGTTATTGGATAAAGGTTCCGTTTAGATGGTTCTCCCACAAGAATATTAGTGTGGGTGTCACTCATGGCTTTTGGGTCGTTAAAGGTGCACTATTAAGTGTATCCCAATTTCTGAAGGTATATACACATATATACATATAATTTTTTTGAGATTAACGGGTGCATGTGCACCCCCACTGATACTTATGGGTCCGTCTCTGAATGTTAATATCCTGAATCTGTCTCCGATTTCTCTTACTGATATATACATAGTAAAATTTCTGTTTCACCAAAAAAAAAAAAAAAAGAAATTTAGCTAGCTTTGCCTAGATTTTATGATATACACTTTTAAAGTGTGTGATCATAAGAATTTTTTACTTTTTTGGGTTCAAAATATATGTCCACCTTTTAAGAAAGGGAAATATTATTTCTAAAAAGAATAGGCATTTTGAATAAACTACTCTTAACTAAAGTTTGTGTATTATTAACTTGACATATTGGGATATGATCACTCAACACTTTCAGATTAGTATGATCAATAGTAGGGGTGACAAAATTAGCTTAAATCCAAATGATCTGTCCAATTTGATTAATATGATTAATAGTAGGGGTGACAAAATTAGCTTAAATCCAAATGATCCGTCCAATCCGTCTAAAGTTTGATGGATTTGGGCAAGAGCAATTTAGATAATGAGCTAATTTGGGCTAATCCATTACAAATCACTAGCCTAAATAGACCCATGATGATGCCAAAAGTTGACCCATCAAATTGCTTAAAACTTTTACCAAAATCATGTTTTATTAGTCTAGACTTAATTATGCAATAAAAATTTACGCAAATCAACAGGAGAATATATACTATGTACATCTGGACAAAATATTTTGGGTTTTCTCAATTAAAAGTAGAGTAGTAATTTTATTATAAAAGAAAAAATTCGTAAGATCTATTTATGTTAACTGAAGAACAAATATTATTTCTTCTAGCTAAAATAACATAGGCAGAAGAACATTAAACATACCATTATTTGTAGTATAATTTTTTATTTGTTGGAAAGATTAAATTATTTTAGACAATTTATTTTTTTTTAAAAAAACTATCCTCGTGTACTTTATAGGAAGGGAGATAAATAAATATACAATCAAATATTTTCTTCACATAGATATTTCAAATTTCTAAAATACGGAACTTATTACTTGAATTTGTGTTTACTGTTGTATTTCTTTAGAAATATTTGGTTGCTAATGTTTGTTAGTATTTCTTAAATGTGAAGAAGAAAAGATGGGTTAAGTTGGGCGGGTTGGGCTACAACTCATTTAACCCCTATAGTATTATTAGATCTAAATTAAAATAACAAATTTTAGCAACACTTTTAGATAATTGCAATAATAGCAATTTAGTTACAAGTTATAGCAACTTATTAAAATATATATTATTTTAATTGTATTTTTAAAATTCGTTTTTAATTATATAAGATAAATTAGTTTCATATTTATAGGGTTCTAATCAATATCCCCGTAAACTGAGTATTGATAATTATGGTAAATATATATTATTTTTTATTTAAAAGATTGCACACTTTTATCAAATAATTTTACTGAAAGAAGATTACATATAAATCAAATTAATATTCTCAAAAAATATCTGAATCACCTCTCTCTCTCCATTCAAATACTCTAACCTTCAAAACTTTATTTTCTTTCTCCATTCTAATACAATTTTATCTCCATTAACTTACTCAGATAATATTCATACTCTTCCCTTGAAAATATAAGATTGAAAAAAAGTGGGTTTCATATAATATTCATCTTCTTCATTGAAAAAAAGGTGGTTTTCAAATAATAAGCGTCTTCTTTTCAAAAAAAAAAAACACAATATGTTTGTTGCAACAATCAACAGATCATCTTCCAACTATCAAAAGCTAAATGTTGTTGTTTTTTTACATTTTTTATTTTTGTATTTATAAATGTATGTAGGAGCGAAAAACATATAGTCATTGGGCATCATACATTAAGGTTGATGTTTTCGATGATTTTATGTTAAGATGAAAAAAGGAGCACTTTGAAAGGTTTGAAAATTCTCCATTTGAGCATTTTTTTTAAGATGTAACAGTTTAAAGTGCAGTTTAGTCCCTAAAATGTATGAAATTTGAATGATTATAAAGTGCACTTTCTGATGATTTGTATGAAATTTGTATGTGTGCCAGTTTAGTCCCGAAAATGTAACCTATGAATGTTGACAATTAACATATCGTTAACACCAATCAATTTCAACACTTAAACGTACACAATCTTTTTTCTGCAAAACGACCTTAACAGTTAACATACCGTTAACATTCCATCTTCCTCCATACATAACAAAAAGCGAATATACCCTTTCACCGTCCATTAGTTCGATCAACTTTAAACATATAACTGAAATTGTTTAAGAAGAATAAATGAAAATTTGATAGAAATTGTAATTTCGTAAGATGAGAACAAAAATACGTTTATGGTAAATATGTTTAAGATGGTAATTAATTATATCAAAACCATTTATTGAGATATTTAAGGTGATAAAGATATCTGACAATAACTGACATCCTCATTTTTGGGATATAAGAATCTCTTTTTCCATATATATAATTGGTATTTTTTTTAATTACAAGGAAAAAGCATTTTTATTTTTTATTTTTTATTTTTTTATAAGATTTGCTACAACTTGAAAAAATGAAAGTTATGCTATAAGTTGTAATTTCCTTTCTAGCAATTGCTATATACGTTTTTTCCCCTTTTTTAAGCCATCTTGGCCCAGACCATATTAACCCAAATTATTTTGGGCAGGGTTGGATAATGACTCATCTATTGATTCAATCTATTTTGATCCGCCCAAATTTAGCCCAAAAAACCTATTTGTCACCCCTAATCAACAGATTGATAGTCAAATTTGGATGAGCGATGCATATTACTTCCTCCGTGACTTCTACTTATCATATTTTGTTACTCGAAAATCAAATTAGGTGGACTTTGATCACCAGCATCTTAAGATGTATTTGTTCATTGGTTTGAATGAGCTTATCTTGAATCTTTTCTCAAACCAATGTATTGTAAGTAGATCTGCCACCTGTTCTTTTGTACCAATCTATTGTGTGTGAATGAGCTTGTCGTAAATTATTTCTATTCTCTTGTATCAATGTATTGTGTGTGAATGAGCTTATCGTAAATTATTTCTCTGACAAAATGACAATTAATGTCAATATGTTGACTTTTCTCATGAAAGATAGAAAGAGTTGCAATTTGTATGCATTGGAGTCCGACTAAATTTGGATTCACATTGTAAAATCCCACATTGAGGGTGAAACGCTCCCTAACAAAGGCAACTCCATACCCAAGGGGCTCGAATCCGAGATCACTGATTAAGAATGGAGGAGTACTTATCACTCCACCACAATCCTTATTGATGTCCAACAGCTTTGCTATCACAGAACAAAGTCATTGGTTTCTCCAAATCAACTCCCAATTCTTTAAATACACAAGTTAGCCAAGTGATCTTAGCCACAATGGCTGCCATACTCCTGAACTCAGCTTCAACTGAGCTTATAGAAATTGTCTATTGTTTCTTTGATTTTCATGACACACATATCTAGTTATTGATTTCCTTGCTCAATACATGAGCCTAAGATGATCACTAATGGATCTAAATTTTGTTTTTGTAATTAGGAGATGACAAAGAAGGTTGCAAATTAGAGATGGAGAATTCAAAGTTACTATTGTACTTCATTAACAACATAAATCTTGATCACATTTAATTCATCAAGATTCTTTTTTAGTTTGCTTTTACTAAACAAATAGCATAATAGTTCAAGCCTTTCTAATTAGATGCAGTATTTTTTTGAGCATTCATCCCAGCAGCCGCCCATTAGCTCATCATCTAGTAAGAAAATAGTAAATTAAGTTACAAATTGACTTATTAAAACAAACATAAATAAGGATAACAAAATTAACATATGAAAATATGACCCGTCTAATCCTCTTAATTTGGGTAGATCATCTATTCACATATTTTGATTCTCCAATTTAGCCCATCTAAATGTTAGCTAATACTTTTTCTAATCTAAGTAAATGAAATTCTGATATTATTTTTATCTTCCATAATAAATAAATTTTTGTAAGTTTAAAGATGCATTAAATTTTTTTTTTTTTCAAAATTATCTTCCTCTTTAATGAGTTTTCAGTTATCTTTGATTTCAAGAAAAGTTTGGGTACTTTTTAATTAATGTCATTAACTTACATGGGTGCACCACACCCAAGAAAATTCATTTATTTTGTAATTAAGCGAGTAAATAGTTAAATCTTAATGAGAAATTTTGTCAAGATATTTTTAAAAATATATTATTTAATATATTATATATAGTGATAATCAAGATAATTTTTTTTAATGAGGCACTTAAAAAATTTATAAATAAAGCGATCAAAGTGTAACAAGAATTGGATGAATTGGGTTATGACCTCTTTTTTAACTCATATCAGTCCAACTCATTTCAGCTCAAGTAACTTTTGGGTGACTTAATTATTCGTCAATTTATTAACTCAGTTCATTTTGACCTAAATTTCGCTAAGCCGCACACCTAACACCCCTAAACTTAAGTTATTAGGAGAGAATTATTGAATATAAAAGATATGAATGTGACAAAAAATATATATACCTTCTTTAAATTTGGAGCAGCGTTCCATTGAACAAGCAATCGTACAATTGAATGCTTTAGAAGATATAAGAGGATAACAATCCTTCAAGCACATTGCTATGCAGACAGGATTGTGGAAACATTTGATTGCACATTTTAATGCACAAAGTTTCTTCCCACTAACAGCATTACTATTTGCTACAAAAATCATAATAAGAAGAAATGTCCATGTTAAAATCTTTGTGAAATTCATAATTTGTAATATATTTATTCTTTTTTTTTTTTAAGACTTTTGTTTGTGGGCGATAGATTTTGAAGTAATGCTATTTATAACTAAAGATTTCGACTGAATTTAAGACATGTTGCAATACAATTTGATAGTGAAATTTGACCATGCGCAAATCATTAAATACAGTTTACTTTGATAATAAATAATAGGATTCTAAAGTAAATATAGTACAATCTGCAGACTACAGTTTGTATAAAATATTTTGGATATCATAACGCAGACTCTAACTTTTAATATTATATTCCTCTATTTAAAAATAAATGACCTACTTTTTATTTTATTCCCATTTCAAAATAAATGACTCTTTTTCTTTAACAATACTTAAATTTCAACTTTACACGTAGCATGCTTAAGATGACAAGATTGAAGGGTCTTTTGGCACATTTGCCACAACTTTAATTTAGGACCACAAGAATTAAAAGTCTTCTTACTTTCTTAAACTTCGTGCCAAGTTAAATTAGGTCATTCTTTTTAAAATGAGGGAGTACTTATTTAGTAATAGAGTCAGAATTTTTATTAATGATTAAAAAAACAAAAAAGTATATATACAAAATAACCAAAAGAATTCAACATCTAATATATATATATATATATATAAGTCTCTCTATCACGCCTCTGAGATAGTGGTATGGATTGCGTACATTTATCCTCCCTAGACCCACTTGGTGGAAATATACTAGATATTTTATATTTATATATATATATATATATATATGTGTGTATAAAATAAATAATCTTAAATGTACAACATATCTTTTTTATCGAAGATAGTTCATATAAATTTCTTTATTTTCATTCTCAGTAACAATTATTTTAAATTATTTGTCATTAATACAAATTATAACCATATATGTCTACTTAGCCTTAATTAGTACATCCTTTAAGAAAATACTAATTCTTGAAGAAAATTCTATTTAAAGCGTTATCACTAGAATAAATCCTCAAAGTACCATCCAGATTAGTCGGGATGGATATCCAATGTTGAATTTGAATCTATTTAATGTTATGATAGAGAATTGAGAAAATGCATTAAGTCACTATTAAAGTTAAATAAAGTTAATGATATCAGGACTCATGCATTTTCTCTAGAAAATTGAACCAAGTAACTAAAGAAATATCTGAAAATAAAATATTCTCTTTGTTCGCTTTTAGCAGTAATATTTTAACTTGCACACTCATTAAAAAAAAAAATTAATGACATAATTATTTTATCATAATACCTCTATTAAATGATATTTATTATTGTATCTTGAAATTAATTTGAAAAATAATTAATGCTAAGTAAAATAGAAAAATTAAAGTTATCTTTTCTTGATATGTTAAAAATGACAAGTAAAATCGAACGGAGATAGTAATATCTTTTTAACCATGTAAATGGACACGTATTTTCAATCAACAAAAGAACAAAAGTTAAGCGGACTTATATTTTGAATCGAAGGAAATAGTGTAGAAGACGGTTACAACTTATGTATGAAGCTCTTAGACGTGTTTATAAACTAAAAAGTCACAATTTAAATTTAATCAATTTATGAATTTTGATTAAGTTTAGCTAATAAGCACTTGACTATAAACACTTGAAGATCAATGTTTACTAAACGCATATATAAACAAAAATATTTAGAAGTCTAACCAAGTTATAAATTTAGTCAAACAGCTTCTCATATGTCGTTGTACACAATTTGAATTCCCAACAAAAAGGACCATCGTTTTTGTGAACAACTAATTAACGCATGCACGTGGATTCAAAACTCACACATATACCTGGAGCGATACTATTTTTGTCAGGGGGGGTGTCAGGTGACATCCCTTCACGAAAAAATTATATTGTATTATATAGGTCAAACTTTAATTTTATGGGCGATATATAGCAGTGTCGATAATATTTGATACAAGTTGAAGCTTCAAATTGACGGTTGAGGGGCTTCAAACTTCCTTTAACATTGCATATTCGATCCCGAGTGGCGACACATACATACATACATACACACACTTACATATATGAGTTAATACATAAAAATGACTCGAAACTTGACACCAAATTATAACTTTGACAGTGCACAAATAGGACCTTTAACTATTCAAAACCTGAACAAATATGACCTCTGATTTTGCAACCCCATGCGTGAGTCTCACTCGCGCCTGTTGACACCTAATTTTTGCCCTCCACAACTACGTTTAATCTCGAGTTTCTTCGATTTTTATTAAAATAGAGATTATAAATTATCGTATTCAGTTGTACGAAGTTGTAATGTTGTTACTTAAATATCTATTTTTTTATAAAAATATCGAATTTTAATCAAGGTTGTCTTGAAATAAATTATAATGACTAAAATCTTGATTCAAGTACAATTTATTCTTGAAAATAACTTACTCGAATAAATATATGTTTGATTTTATCGAATCAAGAAGCTTGGAGTTAAATGAGATATTAATCCATTTCGAATTTTCATTTTATTTGGCCATAATTGAAATCAAATTGACCACAATTGCGATGGAATTGGCCAATTGATCTTCAATTTGGCCAAAACTTAAATGAATGGCCAAATCCCCAATTTGGACCCAATTAGCAAATCAGTAGCAGCCCAATTACCCTTCAATGGATCATCACCAACGGCCTAAGCCACACCAGCCCACTTCCATTAATAACCAGGCCCAATTCCATTCTCCTCTTCAAACATAAACCATCAGAAAACAACAACAACGTCAACGACCTTCATCAATAAAGGACAACTCTTCTCAACCATCTCAACAGTACCAACATTAGCCCGGCAATCTGACCATACCCGCGAACCCAACTATCCCGTCTCTCTCTTCAATCCGACCCGTCGATTAAGCCGTTTTCTTTGACGAGAGTTCTAGAAAATGGATACCTCACGCACCACAACGGCTCAAATCCGCAAATCTCAGTAACAATGGTACGATTTCGTACATGTATGTCACAATCTCATTGGCTCTTGGCAGAAATTCGTTTTCCCTAAATCTTATTGGTCCACCAATTTCAAAATTGGTACAATCGGTATAATTTGTTGGGGGTAATCCAATTTTGAAAGATTTTGAATTCCTTTTTTTTTTAAGTTCCTAACCTACCCCTAATTCATCTTCTATATAAAGACCCATTTGGGTCACTATTAGGGGATTTTTTTGAAAGGGGGAAATTGAAGGGTTTTCGAAATCCTAAGGTTGGAGAATTAGGGTTTCAAATATTTAGGGTTCAAGAAGGAGGTTTCGAAATTCCGGGGTTGGAAAATTTGGGTGCGAAAATTTTTTCCTAAGAAAAGCTAGGTTCGAAAAGAGAGGAAAAACAGGTCTCGTGAAAGAGAAACTTTTATTTAACAAAGATTTTAGGAAGGAGAGGTTAGGTAGTTGAAATTTACGCAACGACATCAAGCTTTCCGGTGGTGGTGGAGTCCAATGTCAGTTCGTAGTCCTATTTTGCTGCTCTCGAATAGGTAATGCCCTTTTTTCGTTTAAGCTTCGATCTCTTCTACTTCATCTCGATCTTCTGTAGTCATGAATAAATTTTTAGTATGATTGTATGCTGGGTTTTTTGCTGGTTGATGGCTTCGATAGCCGTAGTTAATTGTTGGTAGATTTTTGATTTGATACTCTCATTTTGTGTACTGCTTGTGGCTTGAATAACTGGTTGACTAGTTAAAGTTTATTGCTTGGACTGTGTTTAATAGTCTTAATCGAATGTTGTTTTGGTCGTAATTGTTATTTGACAGTGTTTTGTCTATTGTTACTATTGGATGAAGTCTTAATTGTCGAGCTAGCAGCGCTGCTAGCAGAGATACCTCTCAAGTTTCTTTGGCTTCTCATATACCAAAAGGACAATGAGCAGGATCCTAAAGCTTATCAGCAAGTCCTAGGTTCTTTTAAAGACCATTTCGTTCGAATTTATTAGAATAGTGAGGAGGATTGGAATAATAGTCATCCTTGATGTAGTTTTGTAGGGTTTTTGGTAGTCTCATTTTCCTCGTTTCTATTTAGACATGACTATCTCTAAATCATTGAAATAAAGTTTTATTTTCCTTGTTATTGTTAGTCTTGTATCCTTTATTTGAAGTCATTTGATAAATCGTTGAAATCTGTTTAGTCAATTTGCCTTTGAAGCAAAGTTTTGTTAAGTCTCTTTGGTTTACAATGTTTGAGAGGCTTAACCAAATTGAAAACTCGCGATCTTGTGAAAATAGAACTAAAGAAGAAACTCTCATGACATGTTTTCGTCTTTGAAAGTTCTTAATCCGAATCTACCTGCGGGTATTGTTTGGTCACAGTAAGTGTCGTTCTCTTTCCTTTTCTTGCTCATATGCTTCACTTTGTGGTATCTTCAATCTCTACTTTGCTCTGTTTACTTACTGCTTTATAGTGTTACACATTTGGTGACATAGCATTTTGGGATTTTATATAGGCGTGATGAGTGTTGTATTACTTTAAAGTTGATAATTATGATCTGCAAAAATCGGTTGTGTTGCTGAGATATTTGATATTCTGCTTTAGTGTTTTATTTTGGTTCATATCATTTTAATTTTGTTTTGATTGTTTTAGTGTTGTAGTTAGTGCCTGTTAAAATGATGTCACGGGAAGTTTTAGAATTCTTGTTGATTTTTACAATTATTACCTTGCTCAATTTTTTTTCCTTTCCTTTTTACTGTAAAACTATGAACTCTTATTGGTTGATTCCCATGATTTTCCTTTCTTTTGCTTTGGATATTTGGGCTTGTGTCCACTTATCGAGTAAATTATACTTTTTTCAAATAGTTCTATGGGTTCTTTGAGTATTTACAAAAAAGATTCATTCATTTGGTTCATAATATTTGAGCTCTTGTCCACTTGCTGTGTACATCATACTTGTGTTAACTAATTTTGTGGATTTTTTGTATGTTTGTTGAAAAAATTTAGTTTTTCCATATTTACTGGTTTAATTTTTGTGTCTAAATTGCAAAAAATGGAGTTTTCCCCTTCTATTCTTGTTGCTTCTTGTCACGTGTTCACTCAGGATTGTACCTTTTCCTATTTTGCTCAAAGCATGACCTTTTCTTGAGCCAATTGTCTTTATTTATCTTTCTTTTGCTCTATATTTCTAAACTTTTGTTACTTTTCCAACTAATCCTATAAGATTTTGAATGTATTCATAATAAAAGATTCAGTTTTTTAGGTACTCATTTTCCTTCTTTTATTTCTCAATCGGATATGTGTTAATGTTTTCTTTGTTTTTCTTGTTTTGCATGGAAATTCCATCTGGAGTCCGAATGGGCTTCCTTTCCTTTGCATTGCTAAGAGGCCAATGAGGCCTCTCTTTTCGAGTCAAACTTTGAGGGAAAATTTTCAAAAGTTCGACCTTGTGGCATACCGAAACCAAGGAGTCGAAAGAAGAAGAAATGGATTAAAGTCCTACGTTCGAAGTGGCCAAGAGACAAAAGTCTCATCTGTTATTTTTATTTTAGTTTATTTATTGTTGTCTTTATTTATTTTATTTATTCATTTGGACCTCGAAGCCAAAGTTGTATTTAATACAGGTGAAGTGAAAACTAAAGCCGAAAAGGAGCTCGAAAACATAGAATTAGGATAGGTGAAAGAATGGGTCAAAAACCCAACTAGATTAGGACTGGGTCGACAGTTTGGGCTTAAAAGCCTAAATAACTACTTCTCCCCTTTTCCTTTTTTCTATTTGCTTACTTGCTTTACGCGTGCTTGGCGAACCTAGTTAAATCCTTAGTTAAGTCGCTAAAAAACTAGTTTTGCATAAACACCAAAATATTCCTAAAATCACTTTTCTTTTCAAAAAATAAAAAAACTTTTTTCAAAGTTAATCAAAAGACAATTTTCAAACAGTCCGGATAACCGCAAGTTAGCAGATGTTTTAGGTGCCTAACACCTTCCTAAAACATTAATAGGAACTGCTTATCTAGAATCTCTTCACTTAAACGATTTTTCTGTTTTGAATCGTCTAAGTACATATTACAAAGGTTTATTAATTCCTTTTTCAAAATTAAGTGGGGACTCTCTTTCAAAAGTCAAAATTTTTGCAAAACAAAAATGGCGAGTTTGATGGGGATTTTTCGAACTAGGTTCAAATAAGTTCTTTTCAGACATATCCCAAGGATACAAAATGAGTTTTCTGATGTTTTGGCAACTATATCCTCCATGATTCGGCACCCAGATCAGAGTTACATTGATCCTTTGGAAATAAGCTTGAAGGAGCAACCTGCGCATTCTGCACATGTTGAAACGGAGCCCGATGGAAAGCCATGGTACTATGATATTAAAAGGTAATTAGAATCTGGAATATATCCTGAAGAGGCCAGCAACAATCAAAAGAAAACAATTCGGCATTTGGCAAAAAACTACTTTCCAAGTGGGGAATTTCTTTTTAGGAGGACGCCTAATTTAGGATTTTTTAAGATACGTAGATGCTGCGAAAGCCAATAAATTGATAAAAGAAGTACACGCAGGAGTTTGTGGACCCCACATGAATGGATTTGTCCTTGCCAAAAATATCCTGAGAACCGGCTACTTCTGGATGACTATGGGGAATGATTGTAGTAAGTATGTGCAAAGATGTCCAAAATGTCAGACTCACGGAGATTTGATTCGAATGCCTCTATACGAGCTTCATGCAATGAATTCACCTTGGCCTTTTGGGGGCATGGATGTTATCGTACCAATAGAGTCATCAGCATCGAATGGGCATAGATTTATTTTGGTTGCCACTGACTACTTCACTAAGTGTGTTGAAGCTGCGTCATACAGAGTCGTCACTAAGAAAGTGGTTGTAAATTTTGTTTGGAATAACTTGATTTGTCAATTTGGAGTGCCGGAATCAATCATTTCTGATAATGGGGTAAACTTGAACAGTCACTTGATGAAAGAAATTTGTGATCAGTTCAAAATCGTGCATCGCAAGTCGACCGCATATCATGCACAGATGAATGGAGCTGTAGAAGCTACCAATAAAAACATCAAGAAGATCTTGAGAAATATGGTCGAAAATGATAGATCATGGCATAAGGTGTTACCTTATGCTTTTCTAGGACACCGTACAACAGTTCGAACCTCCATCGGGGCAACTCCCTATTTGCTGGTTTATGGGAATGAAGCTGTGATACCTGCTGAGGTTGAAATATATTCCCTGAGGATTATTCAAGAAGTCGTACTAAGTAACGAAGAGTTGGTTCGCACTCGTTGTGAACAACTCATGTTGATTGAGGGAAAGAGAATGGTTGCCATGTATCATGGTCAGTTATATCAGCATAGGATGATTCGTACTTTCAACAAGAAAGTGAGAGCTCGAACATTTGAAGTTGGGCAATTAGTTCTCAAATGCATACTCCCTCACCAATAAGAGAACAAAGGCAAGTTCACTCCAAATTGGCAAGGTCTATACATAGTTCGCAAGGTACTATCTGGAGGGGCTCTGATTTTGTCTGAGATGGATGGCCATGAGTGGACCAAACCAATCAATTCTGATGCGGTGAAAAGATACAATGTTTGAAGGGCGTTCTAGTTTTGTGGTTATTAGTTTATCTGTAATCGCCGTGTAATAATGTGTTTTATGACGTGTAGTTGCCTAGAACACCTTTCCCTTTATTTACAAACTACGTTTGACCTGAATTCTCAAGAAAGGGATACATAGGCAGCCTATGTCGGATTCGGTCAACCCCTTAGAAAATTTATCCTTTCCCTTTATGTATGAAGTACGTGATGACCTGAATTCCCATGAAAGGGATACGTAGGCGGCCTATGTCGGCTTCGGTCAACCCATTAATTTCTTTTGTATATCCCTAGCATAGTCCTGAACTATGTTTGACCTGATTCCTGCTTCAACGGGATATGTAGGCGCCCCAACAGATCGATCATATAACCCCAGGAAATGAAAACTGGGGCAGAATTTTTGAGAAGGAATCTCAAAAATTCACAAGAGAAGATCAACATCCAACAAAGAGAATGAAGATCAGCAAAGACTTCAGATCCACTCAAGATGATATCATCTCAGACTACTTTAAACTGGGGCAGAAATTTTGAGGGAGGCCTCAAAATTTCAATCAAATACTGGAATATATTTTAGATTCCCCAGCATTAGAGGTCAAAGTTGAGATTTGATAATAATCACCTGTGATAAAGTCTAGGAAGACTGAATCTCCGTCTTTGATAAAACCTCTGGTAGAGATCCTCGGCAATGCTGAATCCCTAGCTATCTTCCGTCAAATGTCAAACATTATCAGAATCAAGAGAAAGAAGGTCGTTGAGCTAGCACATGACATGACTGGCAGAGATTTTTCAATGTTTTGCAGGAGTTCTCAAAACTATTTTCTAAAAATTAAGAGTACTTTCAAAAAAATCTATATAAATCTTTTACTTAGTGATTGCCTAGACATCAATTAGGACGGAGAGTCATGAGTGCAAGTCCCAACATGACGAAATACCTAAAAGATGGCGAAGGAAAAATCAAGGATCAAAGGAGGTCAACACGGAGTAGTTTCACTCAAAAAAATCATTTTCTGTGGGTGCTGGGAGCAATACACAAAAATGAGAGTCTCTTTTAAAAATATCTGAGCAAATTAGGAACCACACTAGAGCACTAATGCTCAAGAACGGTATTTTTGGGTAGCCCTAAAAATGGGTTTAGTACCCATATATTGAAGACCTTTTGAAGTGTCCATCTCATTTCTTGAGATCATGGAGGACAAACAAAAGTGTCTTATCTTTTTTACAAATATTGTATTTAGAATTTTTCTAAAAAACAGTCACTAGCAAAAGTGACTTTGTGTCTACTAATCTTCTACCTTGAGTACAGGTACATGTAGAAAGCAAGACCCTGACAAATAATTTCAGGTAAAACTATTTTTAATTTATCGAAAGAACCATTGCATGCCCTTTCCAAGAGGGCCATTGCATGTCATTGCAAAGAGGGACATTGCATATAATTACTGAGAGAGCCATTGCCTGTCATTTCTAAGAGGGTCGTTGCATATCATTGCTGAGAGGGCCATTGCATATCATTGCCAAGAGGGCCATTGCATATCATTGTCGAGAGGGCCATATCAGACCATCGTCCAAGAAGGCTATTTAATATTTGTTGACATGCTAGACATAACACTGGCGTCGAGGATATCATCATCATTTTATATGTGTTGACATGCAAGACACAACGCTGGCGTCGATGATATCATCATCGCTCAATATCTGTTGATGCGCTAGACACAATACTGGAGTTGAGGATATCATCAGCATTCAATATATCTGTTGACATGCAAGACACAATGCTGGTGTCGAGTACATCATCGTCATTAAATATCTATTGACGCGCTAGACACAACGCTAGCATCGAGGATATCATCAGCATTCAGTATATCTTTTGACACATAAGACACAACTCTAGAATCGAGGATATCGTCATTATTCAATATCTATTGACACTCTAGACACAACGTTGGCATTAAGGATATCATCAACATTCAATATATCTGTTGACACGTAAGACACAACGCTGGTGTCGAGGATATCATCGTCATTTTTATCTGTTGACATGCAAGACATAAACGCTGGTGTCGATGATATCTCATCATTTTATGAATCAACATTTGAATGCATCGAGAGCACACGATTTGAAGGGACGCCTTTAAGTCTTTATCTAAGGATGAATGATATATAAGATTTTCTAGAAATTAACAATTTGTGGGTCATATATAAGTCATATTATTTGAAATAGGATAGTGTGCAAGATCACCTATGAGTTGATGGCCTGTAGGTCATCGTAAGCCACAACAACATCCTAACCGGATAGTGTGCAAGATCATCCAAAAATCGATAGTTTAAAGGTTATCCATAAGTCCCAACTAAATCCTAACTGGAGAATATGCAATATTATCAAATTGATACATCCAAGGGTTCTCTATAAGCCACGTCATATCCAAGATCGATTATGTGCAGGATTACCCAAAGACTAATAATTTGAGAGATTATCTATAAGTCATATTGTATCTAAGGTCGGATGGTGTGCAGTAACACCTGAAAGCTAGCGATTGGAGGGATTTCTGTGAGCCATCTCTTATCCAAAGTCGGATAATGTGTAGGATTACCTAAAATTTAGAAATTCAAAGGATATCTATAAGTTGCCTTGTATCCAACGTCAAATAATGCGCAAGATTATCCAAAGATTGACAATTTAAGAAAAATTTATAAATCAATCATCGGCTATAACCGGAAAGGTTATCATTCCACATAAAACAAGTGATATAGGTAACCAAAGGATTGCCACACCAGCACAAGATTACATGGTTAGGGACCGTTCTGCATAAAGTACCGCCGGTGTTCAAAAAGGCTACCCCACTTTGAAGATATATTCAATCAACAAATGTCATAATTATACAACAACTAAGAGAGTTGTTGTGTTTTTTCCAATTATTTCATTCTAAACAGGTACATGAAGATATGACTCCAATTTTCAGGCTATAACTCACGTGGAGATATGGTAAAAGACTACATACCTCTTTCGTGAATTATGTTTAGCACTAACACTTTTTTTTTGAAGCATTGTTGAGAGCATCTGAGAGCATGAAAAATCTCAAATTAAAATCACAGGTACAGATGACTTCAGATAGGACGCAGCACAACGTAGAACTCTTTCTTAGCAGCAAAATGGGACATAGTCTAAAGAGGGACGTCAAACTCTTTGGACGCGAGCTAAAGGATGATCACCACCACCATTTAACCACACCCCTGTTAGAAGGCATGTGGGAATTTTGGGATATTTTGGTTTCAGCTTCACCTTCGGGATGTTCCTAAACTCATACCGAGGGTAAACTTCGCTTTCTTTCAAACCCGAGTGATAACACACCTAGAGTTTTGGAAATTATGTCCAGGTAAATTCTTGCCTATGGATGTGAAGGATCCCATATTCATGGTTAAGATATTACAAGACTCTTTTCCATAACTCAATCATTAACTTGCCACTCATCCCGAGCCAAAGATCATCTAAAATAGAAGACTATCTTTTCTACCAATCGAGTCGAACTACAAGCAGTCTGATTTCCTAAAGTCTTGGGGATATGTAGGCTAGGATCTAAGTAGAAAACTCGACTGCATTCCAAACTCCCCCCAAATCCCTTTATTCCCCAGCTTCTCAGTTTATCAAAAGCTCTAAAACCATGATAGTTGGTGAATTTTCTTGAAAATCATGCTTAAAATCAAGCTATATGAACTAAAAGTGGCCTGAATTCTCATGCAACCTGAGATATGTAGGAAACCTGATACCGAGGGTCGGTCATAACTCCATGAAACGCATGCGAAAAATCAACCTCGCTTAGATACGAATTTGTGGTCGGACAAAAATTAGGAACACCAACCTCCCTTTACCGAGGATTAGTTGCATCCATACTACCCAAAGGGAGGGGGCAGTTGTTAATACCTAGTTTTTTCCCTCCACAACTATTTTTAATCTCGAGTTTCTTCAATTTTTAATAAAATAACAATATATATTTTATCGAATAAAGAAACTTTTCAAAAGTATTTATTGGGGTAATTTTTTTATTTTAAGTAGTGATTATAAATTATCATATTCAGTTGTACGAAGTTGTAATATTGTTACTTAAATATCTATTTTTATAAAAATATCAAATTTTAATCAAGGTTGTCTTGAAATAAATTATAATGACTTAAATCTTGATTCAAGTACAATTTATTCTTGAAAATAACTTATTCGAATAAATATATATTTGATTTTATCGAATCAAGAAGTTCGGAGTTAAATGAGATATTAATCCATTTTGAATTTTTATTTAATTTGGCCATAATTGAAATCAAATTGGCCACAATTGCGATGCAATTGGCCAATTGATCTTCAATTTGGCCAAAACTTAAATGAATGGCAAAATCCCCAATTTGGACCCAATTAGAATATTAGTAGCAGCCCAATTACCCTTCAATGGATCATCACCAACGGCCCAAGCCACACCAGCCCACTTTCATTAATAACCTAGCCCAATTTCATTCTCCTCTTCAAACATAAACCATCAGAAAACAACAACAACGACAACAACAATGTCAACGACCTTCATCAATAAAGGACAACTTTTCTCAACCATCACAATAGTACCAACGTATTCTCGACAATCTGACCATACCCGTGAACCCAACTAATCCATCTCTCTCTTCAACCCGACCCATCGATTAAGCCATTTTCTTTGACGAAAGTTCTAAAAACTGGACACCTCACGCACCACAACGGCTCAAATCCGCGAATCTCAGTAACAATGGTATGATTTCATACATGTATGTCAAAATTTCATTGGCACATGGAAGAAATTTATTTTCCCTAAATCTTATTGGTCCACCAATTTCAAAATTGGTACAATCGGTATAATTTGTTGGGGGTAATCCAATTTTGAAAGATTATGAATTTCTTTTTTTTTAAGTTCCTAACCTACCCCTAATTCATCTTCTAAATAAAGACCCATTTGGGTCACTGTTAGGGGATTTGTTTTTGAAGTGGGGAAATTGGAGGGTTTTCGAAATCCTAAGGTTGAAGAATTAGGGTTCAAGAAGGAGGTTTTGAAATTCTGGGGTGGGAAAATTTAAGTACAAAAAATATTTCCTAAGAAAAGCTAGGTTCGAAAAGAGAGGAAAACGGGTCTCATGAAAAAGGAACTTCTATTTAACAAAGATTTTAGGAAGAAGAGGTCAGCTAGTTGAAATTTATGCAACGACATCAAGCTCTTTGGTGGTGGTGGAGTCCGACGTCAGTTTGTAGTCCTATTTTGCTGCTCTCGAATAGGTAATGCCCTTTCTCCGTTCAAACTTCTATCTCTTCTTCTTTATCTCGATCTTCTGTAGTCATGAATAAATTTTCAGTATGATTGTATACTAGGTTGTTTGCTGGTAGATGGCTTCGATAGTCGTAGTTAATTGTTGATAGATTTCCGATTTGATACTCTCATTTTGTGTACTGCTTGTAGCTTGAATAGCTGGTTGACTAGTTAAAGTTTATTGCTTTGACTATGTTTAATAGTCTTAACTGAATGTTGTTTTGGTCGTAATTGTTATTTGACAGTGTTTTGTCTATTGTTACTATTGGATGGAGTCTTAATTGTCGAGATAGCACCGCTGCTAGCAGAGCTACCTCTCAAGATTTTTTGGCTTCTCATATGCCAAAAGGACAATGAGCAGGATCCTAAAGCTTATCAGAAAGTCCTAGGTTCTTTTAAAGACCATTTCGTTCGAATCTGTCAGAATAGTGGGGAGGATTGGAATAATAGTCATCCTTGCTGTAGTTTTGTAGGGTTGTTGTTAGTCTCATTTTCCTCATTTTTATTTGGACGTGACTGTCTCTAAATCTTTGAAATGAAGTTTTATTTTCCTGTTTGTTGTTAGTCTTGTAGCCCTTATTTGAAGTCATTTGAGAAATCATTGAAATCGGTTTAGTCAATTTGCCTCTGAAGCAAAAGTTTTGTTAAGTCTCTTTGGTTTACAATATTTGAGAGGCTTAACCAAATTGAAAACTCGCGATCTTTTGAAAATAGAACTAAATACGAAATGCTCATGACATGTTTTCGCCTTTGAAAGTTCTTAATCTGAATCTACCTGCGGGTATTGTTTGGTCACAGTGAGTGTTTTTCTCTTTCCTTTCCTTGCTCGTATGCTTCACTTCGTAATATCTTCAATCTTTACTTTTCTTTGTTTACTTACTGCTTTATAGTGTTATACATTCGATGACATAGCATTTTGGTATTTTATATAGGCATGTTGAGTGTTGTCTTTCTTTAAAGTTGATAATTTTGATCTGCAAATATCAGTTGTGCTGCTGAGATATTTGATATTCTACTTTAGTGTTTTATTTTGTTTCATCTCATTTTAATTTTGTTTTAATTGTTTTCGTGTTGTAATTAGTGCCTGTTAAAATGATGTCACGGAAAGTTTTGGAATTCTTGTTGATTTTTACAATTATTACGTTGTTCAATTTTTTTTCCTTTCCTTTTTACTGTAAGACTGTGAACTCTTATTGGTTGATTCCCTTGATTTTCCTTTCTTTTGCTTTGGATATTTGGGCTTGTGGCCACTTATCGAGTAAATTATACTTTTGTCAAATAGTTCTGTGGGTTCTTTGAGTATTTACAAAAAAGATTCATTCATTTGGTTCATAATATTTGAGCTCTTGTCCACTTGTTATGTACATCATACTTGTGTTAACTAATTTTATGGATTTTTTGTATGTTCATTGAAAAAATTCAGTTTTTCCATATTTACTGGTTTAATTTTTGTGTCTAAATTACAATAAATGGAGTTTTCCCCTTCTATTCTTGTTGCTTCTTGTCACTTGTTTACTCAGGATTGTACCTTTTCTTATTTTGCTCAAAGCATGGCCTTTTCTTGAGCCGATTGTCTTTATTTATCTTTCTTTTGCTCTATATTTCTAAACTTTTGTTACTTTTCTAATTAATCCTATGGGATTTTGAATGTATTCTTAATAAAAGATTTAGTTTTTTAGTTACTCATTTTCCTTCTTTTCTTTGTCAATCGAATATGTGTTAATGTTTTCTTTATTTTTCGTGTTTTGCATGGAAATTCCATCCGCAGTTCGAATGGGCTTCCTTTCCTTTGCATTGCTAAGAGGCCAATGAGGCCTCTCTTTTCGAGTCAAACTTTGAGGGAAAATTTTCAAAAGTTTGACCTCGTGGCATACCGAAACCAAGGAGTCGAAAGAAGAAGAAATGGATTAAAGTCCTACGTTCGAAGCAGCCAAGAGACAAAAGTATCATCTGTTATTTTTATTTTAGTTTATTTATTGTTGTCTTTATTTATTTGTCTCGAAGCCAAAGTTGTATTTAATACAGGTGAAGTGAAAACTCAAGCCGAAAAGGGGCTCGAAAACATAGAATTAGGACAGGTGAAAGAATGGGTCAAAAACCCAACTAGATTCGGACAGGGTCGACGGTTTGGGCTTAAAAGCCTAAATAACTACTTCTCCCCTTTTCCTTTTTTCTATTTGCTTACTTGCTTTACGTGTGCTTGGCGAACCTAGTTAAATCCTTAGTTAATTTGCTAAAAAACTAGTTTTGCATAAACACCAAAATATTCCTAAAATCGCTTTTCTTTTCAAAAAACAAAACAAAAAACTTTTTTCAAAGTTAATCAAAAGACAATTTTCAAACATTACGGATAACCGCAAGTTAGAGGACGTTTTAGGTGCCAATGGCTTCCTAAAACGTTAATAGGAACCGCTTATCTAGAAACTCTTAACTTAAGCGATTTTTCTGTTTTGAATCGTCTAAGTCCATTACCAAGATTTCTTAATTCTCTTTTCAAAATTAAGTGGTGACTCTCTTTCAAAAGTCAAAACTTTTGTAAAACAGCGCTTACCGGGAAAGGTAATCCAATCACACGGTGCCACGTCGTCAAAAGGGCTGACTTGGAGAGAGGTCATATTTGTGAAGTTTTGAATAGTTAAAGGTCATATTTGTGCACTGTCAAAGTTTTGCTTTTTGTGTTAATACAACATCGTTTTTATTATCAATATTATTATTATTATTATTATTATTGTTGTTGTTGTTGTTGTTGTTGTTGTCGTTGTTGTCGTTGTTGTTGTTGTTGTTGTTGCTATTATTATTATAATAATATTTTTATTTATTTCTATAGTAGCAGCACCTAACTTTTTTTTAATTTAAAAAAATTATTATTATTATTACTATTATTAGTTTATTTATTTCTAAAGCAACAACACCTAGCTTTTTTTTAATTAAAAAAAAAATCACTAGGCTAAAGAAAGCGCCTAAGAAGAGCAAATAACACCACTGGGCTATCTAAAGCTCCCAAGGAAGCTTAAATATACATTTTCTATCTTATATATATACAACGTAATATTTTTACCGAGGGGGTTCGGGTGAACCCCATGGCAACCACGTAGGTCAGCCCCTCGTTAATTTAATAACGTTTAATAACATATTTTAATTAGGTTAATTTGATAATGTTAATTTAATATACTACTACTACTACTATCCTTAATAACATTAATTTAATAACGTTTTATTAAAACTATAATTTTTTTTATTATTAGTATAGTTTCATCTATAATTTAATATATTTAAATAAATAATATTTAGATATATTATACAACTTAAATTCGTTCTCTTCTTTATAATATATATACATACCCGTTTGATTTTTTCGTATAAGGCTGACCCGCCTAATTAATAATTCTTCAATATTGCTCTTTTTCTGCAATGACAGAAGAAATTAGATTCCATTTTCATCTTTGAGCCAAAATAATGAAAAAATAATAGTGAAGAGTCATTTAAAGGTCATATTTGTGCAGTTTTGAATAGTTAAAGGTCATATTTGTGCACTGTCAAAGTTTAAAGTCATATTTATGTATTATTCCCTTAGATTTTAAGCTGGATGCACCCAGTTTTGCGTGTTGAACACGCGTTTTGCCACGTAGGATTGGAGGTCATATTTGTTCAGTTTTGAATAGTTAAAGGTCCTATTTGTGCACTGTCAAAGTTTAAGGTCAAAGTTATAATTTGGTGTCAAGTTTAGGTTCTTTTTTATGTATTAACCCTCTCTCTCTCTATACACACACACACACACACACTTATATATATATATATATACTACCTTAAAAGCGCCAACTTAAAAAACTTAAAGTGAAATTACTAAACTACCTCTCTTACTAATTTACATTGCCTATTTAATTTTTAAGAAATCCTAATAAGTAACGCCCTACAAATATCCCAAGCCAACAGTACTCCTTCGCTAATAAGTAATAACTAAACGTCCCGACATATATCCGAAGTCAATAGTCGTACTCCTCGGCTAAAAGTCACAGCCAAACGTTCATATACTCCTCCATCAACAAGTTTTTGTCGGTTTGCTTCTCCAGGAGTTGAAATTGTAAATTTTTCAATTTCTCTTTTATATTGCTTTATTTTCGTACCCTTCTCTTTTGATGAATTTTCAAGGAAATTGTTGTATAATTCTTATTTAATTTTTTGGTCTTCTTACCCTGCTGCCTTGTGGCATGCTCAAGGAGATTAGTTAGAGAGATTACCTCTGCTTCATGAATCGATGAAGCAATTTCTTATGATGGTAGGAACGACTTTTGTGCTTTGACAGAAAAAGTGATTTTGCATAGACCTTAGTTTTTGGCTTCTTATGTTCTCAACTACGAATGTCATTCTAATATTGTTTTGTGGCTCTTGTGATGAGTCTAAAGTCAGAAATGATATAAATTAGTCTTCTTGATGATTAGGATTTATGTTGGTGCTGTTTTTTATGGAAAACCTATTAACGTGCAATAATTTTGTTTGGACTGTCCATGTATGAGCATTTTATCTTTTATCTTAACAATTTTAAAAATAACTCTAAAAAAATGTTATGTTAGTTTGAATCAGAAAATAGCTTAGCATTTGGACACGAAGTCTTACTTATCCAGTTTCCGAAATCTCATGAAAAGGGAAAGAGTACTATCCTTTATCATATAGATAATCTACTTTGGGGATAAGCTTTATGTACTGCAGTTGCTTTCCTAGAAGTTAAATGCCTCACATCTTCAATAATATCTGTGACATAATAATTGTGAAAAAGCATTCTTGGTATATTCTCATGTCTTTTATATATTTTATAAGAAAGAAGGAGTATCGTCTAATTGATTATAGGAAAAATTTCAGAAATAACAACTATAGAGGCTTAATTGTAACTTTTATAGCAATAGTTTCATAATTAAGAAAAATAGCAGAATTGTATTTTGTATTTAAGTAAACTGTTGCTATACAATACATATACAACAAGATTTACTGCCCTTATTTTACTCAAATTAGTTGAGTTAAATAAGGAATAATTATCTCATCTAATTAAATTCCCATAAAATTACTCTTATTTAATTAGTAGACTCCTTTTCCAAATCAAACTCAAATATGAAGATTATCATTTCCATGATCTTTAAAATTTCAAAATATCATTCTATTATATCTCTATCTATTTTTTTTTTTGTTAGTGTTTTCATTTTTTTAATTTTTTTTATTTTACTTTCTTTTTTTTATTATTTTTTTATTTCCACTTTATGTTCTCTCTTCTACTTCTCTTTTTTTTTTTCTATTTTTTAATTTATTTTTCTTTTTTCGTTTTCTTTTCTCATATTTTTTTCGTTTTATTCTTCTTCTTTTTTAATTTTTTTTTTGCTTTTATTTTTACACTTCTATTTCTAGTTTTTATTTCTCTTTCTTCTTATTTTTATCCTTTTTCACTTCTTTTTTTTGAATTTTTATTTTTCGTTTATGTTTTTTTTTTCATTTTTTACTCTTCTATCTCTATCTTTTATTATTAAAAGACAAATATCCATAGCATATATACATATTCAAAAAATAAACAAAATAAATAGATATACAGATCTACATATGTATTTGCGGTAAAAAACATACATATATATCTGCATATGTATTTACAGAAATACATATCTGACTCACATGTATATATAAATATATAGGACACAAAATTTCTATAACAAAAATGACAATTATATACATATACATATAGGTTAAAAAAAAACATGATACATATCTTAAACAGTAAAAGAAAATAAATAAGTACATATGTTGCCCTATAAAATGACATAGTATGTATAGTTCAAAGATAAATTCAACACCGTATAAAATACATATAGCTCTGCATATGTATTTATAGAATACATATCTGATCTATATATATATTCTTATTTTATATGAGTCACCTTTGTATTTCGCAAATACATATGAAGATATATAGTATAGTTATATTTGTTACCGTTTAATATGAATATGCTATGTATTTCGTAAATACATATGTATATGTTTGTAACACCCCAATTTTTTGAACCGGAATGCTACACGGTGCTCATGACCCCGAAGGACCACAAGCTAATCCATGACTGATATTTGTACCTATATACTGCATAATATATTATAAAATGCAGAAAAATAAACATGAAAGGATATAAGGTTCGAACTGAATAAACGTCTGATAACAAAATGTCTGAAAAAGGTATAAAAATACCAAAATAAGTCGTAAATACTAAAAATAATGAGATCTGAAAATCTAATCAGACATCTACTCTAAAAGCCTCTAACTGAACTGAATATGGAGTTGAAGGAACATGTCTCCAACTAACTCCATCTAGCAACTGAATAGTAACTGTAGCAATAATCATATCGTCCTCGAATGAGAAGAACTCACTGGAAACTCTGAACACTAGAATACTACTGGTGATCTAGAGCTCGTGCCTCTGAACCTATGGTGTAACATAAGATAAAGCACCACAGCATAAATGCATCAGTACGTCTAAATGTAGTGAGTATACGAGTGAGGTAGGCTAAATGCAAAGGGTTATATGCATGAACAATGCTGACTAATATGAATATGAGAATACATACATGCATACATAACTGTAACTGAACTCGTAGAGATACTGAAAATACTGACAACATTAGTATACTGATACTGAGATACTGAATAGATGAAAGACTATTTCTGATAGTTCGAATTATGAAGAACTGGTCTAGTTGACTGTGTCTGACAGTCCTGAAGCTGAATACTGATGTTATAAATTTTGATAACTGATATGACTGATACATGAGTTCAGAAGATTGATATAACTGATATAATTGTGATGATCGGTCTAACCGATGTAACTGATACTGAGCGACTGTATCTAACAATCTAAGTTCTGATGGAACTATCTGAGTTCTGTTTTATATGGAGTAACTGAATTTGAGATCAGTCCTATCTAGCAGGTGATCTTTAAATCTGATGATTCTGATACTATTTAACTATAGTTAAGATCATTCCTGTCTAATGGGTAGTCTTGAAGTCTATTTATAATGATAAGGATTGATTGTCTCTAACAGTACTGAATCTGTACTACTGAACTGAGTTATTTGATAGTCCTGAATCTGTAAATGAAACTGTGGGATTTATTCATCTAATCGACATGCCCTAAGTTAAGCTGGCTGGGGTTCAATCTCTGCCCTGACTGGAAGGATGTGAGTACCGCGCCACCAGTAAAAACATCTGCTATGGCGTCAGTCCTAATCTAGTGGGTGACTCCTGGGATCAGTCCTATATATATAAATGTCCTAACGGGTGACCACTGATTATGTCAGTCCTATCTAACGGGTGACATCTCGTACCTACGCTGGCTACGTAGATTTGGAACTTAGGGATTGCTTATAAGGATCTCATTCCTAGTCTAGCGGGTGAGTCATCATCCCTAGGATCATTCAGTGTTGAATCCTACTTCCATTTGAAAGACACTATACTAAATAAATGGGTTGAACTGAATAACTAAACTTAACTGATTAGCTGAACTGATACTGATTAACTAGATTGATACTAGTGGTATTGTTGAGCGAAGCTAAACTAAGTTTACTGGATTCCGATGACTGACGGAATGTATTGATACTGAAGTTACTGAGATTGACCTTGAATATTGAGGTTACAGATATTATTGAGTACTGAGATCACTGAGATTACTGAACTACTGAGATTACTGAGGTTACTGGATTTTCTTGAGTCACATGACTGTTTGAATTCTATAGATTATGGCTTTACTGAGAGTATCGTGATAACATGACATGGCTCGAGGAACACAGCTACATTTTCGGGTACGAATACCCCCAGGACTCGATGGAAGGAAACTGACACAACATGGTTGACTTGATCATAAGAGTAGAGTCCATAATCCACAATATCTTAAATAAGGGATTTCATACTAAGCATGGTTCTCAACAATCTATTTCATGGAAGGGAATTTCATACAACATGTATATACTTGCATAGAGTTCAATATCTTGCTCATTTCATATTACAACCACAATCCATAATATCATAACTTGGGGAATTTCATGAAGTACATGGGTATTCTACATCTTGTACATGAGTAGGTTTTGCAAGTAAGCATAGCATAATTCCATAAGACTAGGTCATGAGTAATTCAACAGTGTTCACAAGACACATTATCAACATGGATGGCATTAAATCATAGAGGCCTATCATGAATCCTTCCCTTAGTCACAATTTAGCTATAATGCATGATTTCTAGTCTCTTAGGTATTTTACCAACCACCTTACATGCACAACTTAGGCATAGGTGTAAATCATACAATTACTCATCATAAATAATCAAACTTACATGTTTTCAACTCATATGATGTCATAGATTCATAATAACACATAAAGATTCTATCTTAGCATCATTCAACACATAAGCATGATCAACAATCCATCCATAACATGAAAACCATAATATATAGCTTTAGAAAAGGGTTCTTTAACTTCATGGATGAAAAGAGTCCATGAATGAACACACGCATACCTTAAAGCTTGATCTTGAAAGAGATCTAATGTTTCTTGAAGGTTCATGAAGAAATTCTTAGGCTTGCTATTGATTTTTCTTGACTAGGGTTTAACCCTTTTGGGAGAGAGTGTTATTGTTCTTGAGGAGTGATCTTGAGAGAAAACCCTAATCTTGTGGTTGAAAGTGTGTGAGAGAGATTTTTGAGATATTTAACTAAAGAGAATGGAAGATAATACATTTCATGAGGGTTATAAGTCGTGGGAAATGAATGAAAAATACCAAAATACCCTTACTAAAACGTCCCTCAAGTTCTGGAAAGAAAATCTAACGACATTCGTGACAAGGCGTCAAAAATATGACAGGCCATCAAAAATATCGTCACATAGAAGTTGTATTCTGCCTAAGGCTGACAACCTTCGTGATAGGTTATCATAAATGTGGTAAACTATCATGAATGTCATCACTTAGAGATGGATTCTGCCTAAGGTGACGACCTTCGTGATAGGGTGTCACAAATATGTCAAGATATCACGAATGTCATCACTTAGGAGCTAGTTTCTGCCTAAATCTGACGAACTTCATGATAAGGCGTCACAAATGTGGTAAGCTATCACGAATGTCATCACACTATTTCCAGCCTGACATGCTGGAGTAAAATAGGCATAACTCCTTGCTCTTATATCGAATTTGGGTGAAATTGGTATCTTTGGAAAGCTAGTTCAAAGATATTTCATTTGATATATAGTAAGCCACCTAGTTCATCATATAAAACTAGTTATGGTCGATTTAATTTGATCTAAGTTTTGACGCTCACTAAAACTTGAACGATAGGAAAGCTTTCAACTTGTACTTGAGTTAGGGGACCTATATGATCTAAATTCATGCTCAAATAGATTACCATACTACATAATTTATTAACACACTAAATTTACCTAGGATTCGAGGCTTTTGAAATGTCTACGTATAGGAATGACGGATTTTCATTCTAGTCCAAAATATGGGGTATTACAATACATCCCCCTTGGGAACATTCGTCCTCGAATGAGAATGATTGAGGTGGAAGAAAAGATCGATTGAAGTACGTACAAGACATACACTAATGAAACATGGTTTTGGGACTGACATGACTGATAAGCTGAATACATCACACTGAACATACATATCAGATGCATGAGTAACTGATTTATGAATGTAGAAATGAGTGTTCTGATGAACTGAGTTTCTCAAATGAGAATGCATATCTGATGTATAACTGATAAGATGAATCCATGCACATCTGATATAGTACTATATGACTGACATGATACGTTAATGCATGACTGAAAGTACTGATAAGATGACCACGCATATCTGATGAGTGAATACATAACTGAACTAACTCACGAACATGCGACTAAACATGTAATGGTAAAGGCACTAAGATTGAACTGAAACATGAGAACATGACTGATTTTGCTACGTGACATATGGACTGAACACCATGAACTGAACTGAACCTCTGAATACTTGACTTATAGCTGGGGTCTAACTTGAAGGTCAACTTATGAGTACCCTCTATTCTAGACTGAATTCATTATGCAAGGAGAAATTGAAGGATCTAAGGCATGTGAGCGTTAAGAGAAAGTGGGGTATCTCCCCCTTGGGATGCTATGTCCCTCAAAGAACGCTTACCTTACGAAGATACTGGGTGATGCACAAGGCATCTACAAACTATATTATAACTAAACTTTGGGAGTCAGAAACTAATGAATGATGCATGAGATGAACTGAACTTGCAACTACTAGGAGGTTCTACCTTGATATTGTTACATTCTCTGAGGATTTAGATAGCATGAATAGATACAAGGATGAGAAAACAAGCTATAAAAATTTGACAGCTCACTGACATGACAAGAATACTGAAAGAAGGGAAACTGTTCCTAAAATATCTCATAACCTCCTGCACATAAGTGTGGTGCACAACACACGCAAGTATAAGACTCTACTAGATACGACTTTCAGACTTCCTAGGACTCTATTGAACCTTAGGCTCTGATACCAAGTTTGTAACACCCTAATTTTCTGAACCAGAATGCTACACGATGCTCATAATCCCGAAGGACCTCAAGCTAACCCATGACTGATATTTGTACCTGTATACTGCATAATATATCATAAAATGTGCAAACATGAACATGAAAGGCCATAAGGTTAGAACTGAATAAACGCCTTATAAAAAATGTCTGAAAAAAGGTATAACAATACCAAAATAAGTCGTAAATACTGAAAATAATGAGATCTAAATATCTAATCTGACATCTAGTCTAAAAGCCTCTAACTGAACTGAATAAGGAGTTGAAGGAACATGTCTCCAACTAACTCCATCTAGCAACTAAATAGTAAATGTAGCAATAATCATGTCATCCTCAAATGAGAAGGACTCACTGCAATCTCTGAACACTGGAATGCCACTGCTGATCTGGAGCTCGTGCCTCTGAACCTATGGTGTAACATAAGATAAAGCACCACAGCACAAATGCATCAGTACGTCTGAATGTACTGAGTATGTGAGTGAGGTAGGCTAAATGCAAAGGGTTGTATGCATGAACAATGCTGACTAATATGAATGTGAGAATACATACATGCATACATAAATGTAACTGAACTCGTAAGGATACTGACTACTGAGTCTGAATACTGACAACATGAGTATACTGATACTGAGATACTGAATAGATGAAAGACTATTTCTGATAGTTTGAATTATGAAGGACTAGTCTAGTTGACTGTGTCTGACAGTCCTAAAGCTGAATACTGATGGCATAAATTCTGATAACTGATATGACTGATACATGAGTTCAGAAAACTGATATAACTAATATAATTGTGATAATTGGCCTAACCGATGTAACTGATACTGAGCGACTGTATCTAACAGTCTAAGTTTTGATGGAACTATCTGAGTTCTGTTTTATATGGAGTAACTGAATTTGAGATCAATCCTATCTAGCAGGTGATCTTTAAATCTGATGATTCTGATAATATTTAACTATAGTTAAGATCAGTCCTGTCTAATGGGTGATCTTAAAGTCTATTTATAATGATAAGGATTGATTGTCTCTAATAGTACTAAATCTGTACTACTGAACTGAGCTGATTGTATCTGAAAGTCCTGAATCTGTAAATGAAACTGTGGGATGTATTCATCTAACCGACATACCCCAAGCTAATCTGGCTGGCGTCCAATCTCTGCCCTGACTGGAAGGATGTCAGTATCGCGTCACCAGTAAAGACATCTGTTGTGGCGTCAATCCTAATCTAGTGGGTGACTCCTGGGATAAGTCCTATATATATAAATGTCCTAATGGGTGACCCCTGAGTATGCCATTCCTATCTAATGAGTGACATCTCGTACTTACGCTAGCTACGTTCTCGTAACGTGCTGAATCCTACTCCCATCTGAAAGACACTGTACTAAATAACTGGGTTGAACTGAATAACTGAATTGAATAACTAAACTTAACTGATTAGCTGAACTGATACTGATTAACTAGATTGATACTAGTGGTATTGTTGAGCGGAGCTAAACTAAGTTTACTGGATTCCGATGACTGACGGAATGTACTGAGTTCTGAGGACTGGTTGAGAGTACTGAAGTTACTGAGATTGACCTTGAATATTGAGGTTACAGATATTACTGAGTACTGAGATCACTGAGATATTACTGAGTACTGAGATCACTGAGATTACTGAGGTTACTGGATTTTCCTGAGTCACATGACTGTCTGAATTCTATAGATCATGGCTTGACTGAGAGTATCGTGATAACATGACATGGCTCAATGAACACAACTATATTTTCGGGTATGAATACCCCCAGGACTCGATGCAAGAAAACTGACAAAATATGGCTGACTTGATCATAAGAGTAGAGTCCATAATCCACAATATCTTAAATAAGGGATTTCATACTAAGCATGATTCTCAACAATCTATTTCATGGAAGGGAATTTCATACAACATGTATATACTTGCATAAAGTTCAATATCATGCTCATTACATATTACAACCACAATCCATAATATCATAACTTGGGGAATTTCATGAAGTACATGGGTATTCTACATCTTGTACATGAGTAGGTTTTGCAAGTAAGCATAGCATAATTCCATAAGACTAGTTCATGAGTAATTCAACAGTGTTCACAAGACACATTATCAACATGGATGGCATTGAATCATAGAGGCCTATCATGAATCCTTCCCTTAGTCACAATTTAGCTATAATGCATGATTTTTAGTCTCTTAGGTATTTTACCAACCACCTTACATGCACAACTTAGGCATAGGTGTAAATCATACAATTACTCATCATAAATAATCAAACTTACATGTTTTCAACTCATATGATGTCATAGATTCATAATAACACATAAAGATTCTATCTTAGCATCATTCAACACATAAGCATGATCAACAATCCATCCATAACATGAAAACCATAATATATAGCTTTAGAAAAGGGTTCTTTAACTTCATGGATGAAAAGAGTCCATGAATGAACACACGCATACCTTAAAGCTTGATCTTGAAAGAGATCTAATGTTTCTTGAAGGTTCATGAAGAAATTCTTAGGCTTGCTATTGATTTTTCTTGACTAGGGTTTAACCCTTTTGGGAGAGAGTGTTATTGTTCTTGAGGAGTGATCTTGAGAGAAAACCCTAATCTTGTGGTTGAAAGTGTGTGAGAGAGATTTTTGAGATATTTAACTAAAGAGAATGGAAGATAATACATTTCATGAGGGTTATAAGTCGTGGGAAATGAATGAAAAATACCAAAATACCCTTACTAAAACGTCCCTCAAGAGTAAAACATGCACTTGCCTAGTTAATGAGTAAAATAATGTTACTCTTGCTATAAACTGTAATTTTACAAAAGTGTTGTTATTTATTATAATCATAATCTTAAATATGCTACTTTCTATAATTTATTTGCCTATAGGTATATCTATCTTGGACTGATTAGCAAGATGGATGCTGCAACATCTAATGATCATAACGTAACTCCCCCTCCCTTTTATGTTATGTCGTCGATGCTATCAATATTGACAGGACTTGGTATTCGGCGTAGGGTGTATATATTGTTGCTATAAAGTGAAATGTAATGAAGGCAAACACGAATTTTGAGAAATCACATATGAAAGGGGAATGAAGTACCAAGGATGAGAATGGAGGTAGTATATTAAGGCTTTCCGACAAATTTAAACTTTATTATGATTGTTGCCCCTTTTAATTCTTGTACATCGTGTTCAAGTGTATATTTTTATTCATTACAAATCATTCTTGATTGTGAAAATGATGTACAACTCCCTCTAATATTTGCTTCTTTTGTTATCTTCTTCAGGAAATGAGGCACAGTCAACTTTGAGAGACAACAATAATACGATTAATGTATTTCTTCAATTTATGTGCATGGCTGGACCATTGTGTATCACAATTTTTAAAGAAAGAGATTTGGGTGCTTTCATCAAGCTTGAAGGATTGATGTTATAGTAGAATGATTCGTTAAAGCACTTATGTGAACACTCTCACTATGGATCCTCCATTAGAGGATGATGCATCACTTACAGAAGTAATCTATGTATATATGTGATTTATTTTGTTGGATAAGAATCTAAAATTTATTTGAGAAAATATCTATTTTGCACGGAATGTTAATTGACGAAGAAGCTTGCAAGAAAAAAGGCAATGACAACCTATTGATAACTGAATTTCTACACCTATCTAGAAGTGATTGTGCTTTATCTATCATCGATTCCCTTGGCTGCAACCTCCTATGCCTTGTACGGTTATTAGTTGTCACACCCCTTTTTTTAACTCCAAAAAAGATTATGATTTTAAGTTTGAAAGGGTTTTTATTATTAAAGTGACAAAAGAAGAAGATTTGTTTCGAAAAGGACTATTATATTCAAAACTCAGAGTCACCACTTGGCATAAATCGGGTGTGTCAAGTCACCTTTGGAAATCTTTTATCAAAACGGTTTTGACTCTAAACTGATCTGCGAACAAAGATTCCGACTAAGGAATTTTGTTGACCGAGGGGAAGGTGTTAGGCAACCCTCGTCCCGTGGTTCGACCACGGTCGCCTGGTAGAGTATATCGGCTAGTTTTGACATTAAGGATGTATAAACCATATAAACACACAAAAAATCAAGCACACAAACAAATCACACAAAATTCAAAACCAAAATGATATACAGTACAACTTATACAGTCCAAAAAATAAAAAAACATACGGAAAGGTAAAACCTATTCTCTTCTAAACTAATCCACACTGAACTCCAACCCGCCGCCTTGGGCCTTCGTCACGAACGTCTTTCGGGTACAAAATACTTCAGGACATTCTTCGATGAATAAACACAAATACCTCGGGGCATTCCCTGGCCAAATGAATACACTTCCAAATACGACAAAAACAACATTCAACAAACATTTTCATCATTCAAAAGTCCTGATTTTGCCTACCCGAGCCGACCGTTTGCCTACCCAGCACAACCTATCATAGTACTATCACAATCAACAACATCAATGAACCAAAACAACAATATTTCAACTTATTCGATTATCAATTCCCCCAAATCATTCCCAATCACATGATTAATCAATGTTGACGTAAAATCAAACAATCAAAGTTATAATCATAACGCTTAAAATTTCTCAAACACACTATCAAAATATATCACCAACCCAACATGAATCATGCAAGCCACAACATAAAAACATCAACTCTATAATAAGATAATAATAGAAAGAGATAGAGTTGAAAATTTGGACCTCAAATTTGACGTTTTATTTCAATTGAATTGCTCAACTAAGCGGTGCTGGAATACCTTGATTTGAACATCAAATACGAACCCCAACTTGGAATAGATTTCGATGAGCATGTACTGAATCGAAAGTAAAATCGGGGTTTGCTTAACTGCTCTCTATAGTCGTAGCTCCGGCGAGCTCCGATTACCGAAAACGAAAAAAGAATACGGCTGTGACACATTTTTTGGTGAACCCGTCATTGGGACAGTAACCAAGCCACGAAAACTTATGTTCCCTCATCTCTGTGTTACTCTCCTCTCTCTCGATCTCAACTCTCTCTTCTCGATCTCCCTATTTTGGTCCCAAATTTTCCTTCTGGTATTCCTTAATTCTTCATTGTTTTTTTAACCTTTTGATATCTCTGGCCAAACCACTTGATCTCTCCTCTCACGTCACTCTCCTTTCAGCTCTCTCTGGCTCTCTATTTGTGTATTATGCGAGTATGGTTGAGTGATGATGAAAATGGAGGAGGGTGCGTGTATGACTGTTGCTTGAGGATGAGTATGAATTGTTTTCTATTTTGTGGTGTATAATATTTCTTTGTGTCTGTTGAGTGATCTTGAAAAAGATAAAAAGAAAGCAATGGAGTGTGTTTGTTCTATTTTTTTTGGTGAGGATCCACGGAATTGTGAGTATGTGTGTGAATCGTGAGTGAAGGTCCCCCCCTTTTTGTCTTGTGCTGGTGTATATGTGAATGATCTTTTTTTTTGGAGAGCAAAAACATTTTTCAGTGGGTTCTCTTTTTGCTTTTGTGTCTAGGTGTCTTTTTTTTGGTTTGGGAATTATCCATTTATCTATATTGTATTCCCTGTGGGGCCCATTTTGTTATGGAAAAGGAATAAAATGTGGGGGGTCGGATAGGTAGGTTATTAGGATGAGGTGTAAAGTTGGTTGGAGGTTTGTTATTATTATTTTTGTATTTTGTGCGGGTATAATAACATGAATGAGGGTACACGGTAGGATAAGGTAAAATGGATGAAAATGATATCGGGGAGGGTCAAAACTAGGTGTCTACATTAGCATGTCCTCTTTTAGGATTTTTCTTTTGCTTTTATATGTCATGAAGATACAATGCTTTTTTTACATATAGCACACATTGAAATCTGTTGAATATACATGTTTGACACCTCAAGTTATACGATTAGGCCTCTTCCGAGACAAGTTCGTTATTTCTCTACCTATGGCTACACAAACAGAAAGAATGATCATCGTTTAGGAAACTATTGGAGATATTCCCTTATTGCTGGAAAAATGGCCCTCGACAATGCTAACCTTAGCCAATAAGTTCTTGAAACTGTGAGTTTATTAATTGGTAGTACAACTTTTTGAGTTGTAAAATAATCAAAAGCATAAATGTGAGGAAAGATTCTTGTATTTGTGTGTTGTAGATGGTGAAAATGAGGATTGGTGTTGTGGTGGTTAGGGCATGGGTGATTTAAATGTTTTCAGCGGCGGGGTGGAAGCCTTAGTTCAAAGAGATACAAGAAAATGAGTCCATATTTCATTCCTTATCAAATCACTAACATGGGACCAACACTGTTAGCTATAAACACTGGATCAATGGGACCTAATTACTCTATTTCATTGGCTTGTGCAAGTGCCAATTGCAGCTTCTGCTCAGTTGCAAATCATATCAGAAGTGACGATGCAGATATTATGGTAGAAAGTGGAATGGAAGCTGGAGTTACGGCTACTGATGTTGGTTAATTCATAGTCTATCGTACCTTTTCTCAAAAAAATTAAACACGAAAAGGCTTATTGCCATGGGACACGAATCATGATGGATTTGTCTTTGGTGAAGGCTATGGTATCTTGGTATACAAATTCAACTACTTCTTCTTTTGCTTTGCCTCTTAAATTTTCGGGTTTGTTCAAAATCTTAGATAAGTTTTATCAAAGTTATTTGATCGAGTTATTACCATACTACCAAGCCATGGAAAGTTTGGAGCATGCCTTGAAAAGAGGTGCTCCTATTGTAGCAGAATACTTAGGAGGAGCAGTCACTTGTGATGACCGATCTTCACCTGATGGACTTGGAGTTTCATCTTGCATTAGTGATGGATTAGTAGATATGGGAGTTTTAACTGAAGAGGAAACATTGTTCATTTATTTTCTGATCGAAAATATCATATACCTATTTAGATTCTGACATTTATTGTTGCATCAATTCTGAATAGCTGAACCATATAAATGCTCATGCGACATCAACTCTTGCTGAAGATTTGGCTGAGGCCAATGCCATCAAGGAGGCCTTCAAGGGCACCTCGAAAATCAAAATGAACGGGATAAAGGTGAAAACAACCATTATGTTCCTTATGATGACTAACTAAATAACTACTCCTGCTGTACCAAAATAAGTGTCACTTTATCTCATTTCACGCTGTACCAGGTTTCATGAGCCATTATGAGACAATAACCCTTGAGCAAGTTGACATTTAAATTTACGGACTAGGAAGAGAAAGCAAGTTTTAATCTAATTGATTATTCAAGACATCATGTTTATTTTTTATATTTTGACATTTCTTAATGAGAATTCTAGATCTATCCATCACTGATGTATAATACTCTTTAGGCAAAATATGTCAGCAGGCCCCTTGACTACGCACCATCTTTCATTTTGTCATCTCAAGTGAACCGTATTCATTTTAAACACATAAACTAGCCATAAAGTGAGTCACATGGAGGTGCGGATTAGGCGCGGTAAGTTTACTAGATAATAAATACGTACGTATTTATTTATTTTTATATTATGTATTTTGTGAATATTATTGATTGGAATAATTTTCATTTTTATCTTCTTGACTTAAGATGTTTTATTAATTCATATTCTAGATTAGATATTATCGTAATTAAATTATCTAGTGTTTTAGGATCCTCGTTAGTATTATGTAACCTTTTGTATTCTAGGTATAAACTATATAGTTGGGTTTCTATTTCTTTTAATGATTTATTCTTTTCGTAAGATGTATCCATTAATTTATATAATTGTTAAATTCTTTGTAGTAATATTCATTAACTGTTTTTCTTCGTTCTTGTATTTTTTATTTTCATATATTTTATTAATATATTCAATTTTACTGATATTCATATTTTGGGGGTGATTAAATGGTAGTTGATTAAATTCTTTACTATAATATTCTTTAGTTTTTTTCTCTTAGTTTTTGTAAATCTTCTATATTATTTTTAAGATATTCTAAATATTCTATATCTTTTGTTTTAAAGTATTCAATTAAATTTATTTTTATAAGGTTTTCTGTTAATCTTATTTCTTCTATTTCTTGTTTCCAATATTTTAGATATTCGTAGTTCATCATTTTATTCTAAAGTAAATGTATAATAATTTATTCTATTTGTACTATATTTAATATCTTGTTTGAGGTTATTTATGCTACTAACTATTTCTTCTTGTTCTCTTTTTAATGAATTTTTTAAACTATCTAAACTTTTATCTTTGCTTTTTTCTAGATTTTTTAATGTTTCGTCTATCCATTTTATTTTTTCTATTAGATTTTCCATTATTTCTCTAATTTATTTTCTATAATTAATTTCTTTTTGTAGGTCTTCTTGGTTTGCTCTAATTTTCTTAATATATCTTGACCTTTTTAGTCTGTATAATATCCATCTGAATCTAAATAATATTGTTGTTCATAATATATGTGTAAGTTTTCTATAGTGTTTAATAATTCTTCCTCTTCATAATCTTGTAATTTTTCCCATATTATTTTCTTTATGTCCATAATTTCTATATCTCTAAGTATATATAAAACAAGTATTTTTATATCTTCTGTCATTTAGGCTTGATTAAATGCTTTTTCATAATATTTTTCAGTTGTTTGTTTTAGTCTAAGTAATTCTTGCATATTTTTATTAAGGAATTCTATATATTTTACATCTTTAGTTTCCATGTATTTGTCTAAATTTGCTTTTATTTGTTTTTCTACTAATTGTATGTTTCTCATATCTTTTTTCCAAAATTCTAAATATACATAATTTATCATAGTTAGTGTGTGGGTTTGGCATGTAAGTATTTATAAGAGTAATTCGGTAGGTGTGGTATATAATTAATTCTAGTCATAAAATATCTATCAAATATTTTTTCCAATATGATTTTTCTTATATCCACTATTTCTATATCCTTAAGTACATATAAAATGAGTATTTTAAATTTATCTACCATTTCGTCAGATAAATAATTATCCATTTTTCATAAAATTATTATTTTCAAAATATTCCCTTCAATCATGCACATAACAAAATATGATCACTTTAGATTGCTATATACTAGATTATTCTTAAATAACATATTTTTTGGTCACTATTAGCATGGTAATCTGGATACTTTTCCCTTAAACAGCGCCTCTACTTTGGTTACTCCCCTATCACGGCTTTCTTGTCTCACTGGTTTCACCTTGAGGATGGCATAGTTCTTAGATATTTTTCTCCTTTTCCACTTTGCTAATAAACTTCTTAACATGCTATTTTTTGAATAATTCTACTATAAAGCAACTAACATGAACTTATTTTATCATATCATGATTGTTAGAAATTTATGAATTTAGCTATTCATAATAGTAAATAAATATACATTGTTCTGGTAGTTTTGATAATTCTAAGCTTTGTTCCTCCATAGATTTTTTCATTGAAATATACCTGTTTTTTTAATAAATAAGCAAAATATTTGTTGTGGACAAGAGAGAGTATTTGTGCTTCAACTCATGAAGGCTTATCTTTTTCTGTCTTCGATGCCTTCATTTATAATGAATGATTTACATAGTCCTTACTAATGTTTTACACATTTTTTTTTACTTTACGTCCTATTCTATCTTTACAAAAAGTCTAAAAACTAGACTAAAAAATCTAGATTATTTTTTACAAAGTCCTAACCTAATTATTATACTTTACAAAAAAGTCTTCTAAAAGACAAAAATTAAAACTTTACAATAATTTACAAGTTACGTAGAAAATTGTGAAAGTTTGTTACATGTCACTTTCACAATTTAATAGCTTATCTTTTATCACCATTATTGCTTCCATTGATATCTTTTTCTTTTTGTATCTGCTGCTTTTCTATCTTCTTTCCAGCTGACATGCTTATCTTCTTGATTCTTTTATTCTAGGCGGACTTCTGGGATAATATTATCTTCTCCATTACATCTCAAACATTGATGATCTGAATATTTGTGTCCAATTATCTTGCAATATCTTGTCAATAATCCGTCTGAAATAAATCCTCTTTTAATTGTTCTTGCAGTAGATTGTTTTTCTGGGTTTAGTAATGTCATTATCCATTGTCTAACATCTTCCATATCTGCTTGTCGTAGTTTTTTTGAATATGAATAAATCATCTGATGATCTCTTGAATAATAGCTCCATATTCGGTTTCCATTGGTATAATTGTTTGCTAGTTCTTGAATAATTGTAGCTAGTCCAATAAGTCATTTGTTTGAATAAAAATCAGGTATCTCGATTCTGGGTATCTCTGGCTGCTGCACAATATCTTCTGGTATAATCATATCTATGGTTAATCCTATTTTTACAACTTGTATAACTGGTTTTATCTCGTCATATAATATCTCTGTTGGTGCAGTATAACACTTTATATAAAATAGATTTCCTTTGGTTACTCTTTTATAGGTGTTGAATATTTTTTGTAATTCTTCCATAACTGATAGTTCTTCTCCATCTTGGGTATATATGGTATTTAATAATCCATTGTCGAAATAAGTTTTTATTAGACTTGGGTTAGTTTTGGGTAGTGCAATTAGCTTGTTGTGACCTTGTAATCTTTGGGTTATATAGTTTGTGTTGGGTTCTTTGATATCTGTAGCTCTGGGGTTAAGGTTTAGAAAAGTTTGTACTCGGTAGATATTCTCTATGTATTTTTGGGCTGTATAGTTATAAACGTTTTTATCTTGGTTCACACTATCTCGATATGTGATAATTTGTAGGGGTATATTCAATAGGTCTTTTTGTATTTTTGGTGTAAATGGTTTTTCAAATGTCTTATTTAAGTTCATATTCTGGTATCTTTTTCCAATAACTCCTTTGCTTGTACCTGCAATTATAGATTGATAAACGTTATGGGTTTTACGGACTGTCCCAACGTCTCCTTCTAGCTCTGGAATTTTAATGTCTTCCGATTGACATAGCTCTGCACACTGCTCAGTTAGCTGATTTGTAGCTATAGACTTCAGTTTAACTTCATTAGTCTTTAGTTTTTCTATTTCATTACCCATACTGTCCACTTTTATTGAAAGCGTAGTTAGGGTATTGAATATCTTTTCTAGAGTATCCCCTTCTATTATATCAGTCTGTGTAGCTTTGTCTTGATATGTAATCTGCAATAACATTTTTGTTAGTACTAATTACTTCAATTATAAATGTGAAATTTAATATATTCAAGACTAGTCTCTGAATTTCTTTTGTTGTAACTGAATTTTGTATTTTCTTTGTTAGCCACCAACGTACCTGTGTATTATCTGTTCGTACAATAAACTTATTATATACAATATATGGCTCAAATGCTAATAAACATTTATATAATGAGCATAATTCTTTTCTATTTGTTTTCCATTTTATTTCTGTTTCATTAAACATTCCTGAGTAGTATCTACAATGGTGTTCTAATTTTTCTTCTTCATATCTATATTTAAGTACTCCTCCATAACTACATTCACTAGCATCTGCTTCTACTATATATATAAATTTTCTATTTTTATCTGGAAAATTGTAATTTTGATAATTCTTTACAAAGTATTTTTATTTTCTGAACTTATTTTTTATCTTCTTCATCATAATTATATTCTACATCCTTTTTAAATTTTTTCTGTAAGGGCTTTAGATTTTCTGCTAATTTTGGTATATATTCTCTTACTTGGTTTACTAATCCTAAATATGACATTTGAAAAACCATTTACATCAAAAATACAAAAAGACCTCTTGAACATACCCCCACAAATTATCACATATCGAGATAGTCTGAACCAAGATAAAAAAGTTTATAACTATACAGTCCAAAAATACATAGAAAATATCGACCGAGTACAAACTTTTCTAAACCTTAACTCCAGAGCTACAGATATCAAAGAACCCAACACAAACTATATAACCCAAAGATTACAAGGTCACAACAAGCTAATTGCACTACCCAAAACTAACCCAAGTCTAATAAAAACTTATTTCAACTATGGATTATTAAATACCATATATACCCAAGATGGAGAACTATCAGCTATGGAAGAATTACAAAAAATATTCAACACCTATAAAAGAGTAACCAAAGAAAATCTATTTTATATAAAATGTTATACTGCACCAGCAGAGATATTATATGACGAGATAAAACCAGTTATACAAATTGTAAAAATAGGATTAACCAAAGATATGATTATACCAGAAGATATTGTGCAGTAGCCAGAGATACCCAGAATCGAGATACCTAATTTTTATGCAAACAAATGACTTATTGGACTAGTTACAATTATTCAAGAACTAACAAACAATTATACCAATGGAAACCGAATATGGAGCTATTATTCAAGAGATCATTAGATGATTTATTCAAATTCAAAAGAACCACGACAAACAGATATGAAAGATGTTAGACAATGGATAATGACATTAAGAAGTTTATTAGGAAAGTGGAAAAGGAGAAAAATCCCTGAGAACTATGCCATCCTAAAGGTGAAACCGGTGAGGCAAGAAAGCCATGATAGGGGAGTAACCAAAGTAGAGGCACTGTTTAAGGGAAAAGTATCCAGATTACCATGCTAATAGTGACCAAAAAATATGTTATTTAAGAATAATCTAGTATATAGCAATCTAAAGTGATCATATTTTGTTATGTGCATGATTGAAGGGAATATTTTGAAAATAGCAATTTTATGAAAAATGGATAATTATTTATCTGACGAAATGGTAGATAAATTTAAAATACTCATTTTATATGTACTTAAGGATATAGAAATAGTGGATATAAGAAAAATTATATTGGAAAAAATATTTGATAGATATTTTATGACTAGAATTAATAATATACCACACCTACCGAATTACTCTTATAAATACTTACATGCCAAACCCACACACTAACTATGATAAATTATGTATATTTAGAATTTTGGAAAAAAGATATGAGAAACATACAATTAGTAGAAAAACAAATAAAAGCAAATTTAGACAAATACATGGAAACTAAAAATGTAAAATATATAGAATTCCTTAATGAGAATATGCAAGAACTACTTAGACTAAAACAAACAACTAAAAAATATTATGAAAAAGCATTTAATCAAGCCTAAATGACAGAAGATATTAAAATACTTGTTTTATATATACTTAGAGATATAGAAATTATGGATATAAAGAACATAATATGGGAAAAATTACAAGATTATGAAGAGGAAGAATTATTAAACACTATAGAAAACTTACACATATATTATGAACAACAATATTATTTAGATTTAGATGGATATTATATAGACTAAATATGTCAAGATATATTAAGAAAATCAGAGCAAACCAAGAAGACCTACATAAAGAAATTAATTATAGAAAACAAATTACATAAATAATGGAAAATCTAATAGAAAAATTAAAATGGATAGACGAAACATTAAAAAATCTAGAAAAAAGCAAAGATAAAAGTTTAGATAGTTTAAAAAATTCATTAAAAAGAGAACAAGAAGAAATAGTTAGTAGCATAAATAACCTCAAACAAGATATTAAATATTGTACAAATAGAATAGATTATTATACATTTACTTTAGAATAAAATGATAAACGACGAAATATCTAAAATATTGGAAACGAGAAATAGAAGAAATAAGATTAACAGAAAAACCTCATAAAAACAAATTTAATTGAATACTTTAAAACAAAAGATATAGAATATTTAGAATATCTTAAAAATAATATAGAAGATTTACAAAAACTAAGAGAAAAAACTAAAGAATATTATAGCAAAGCATTTAATCAACTACCATTTAATCACCCCCAGAATATGAATATCAGTAAAATTAAATATATTAATAAAATATATGAAAATAAAAAATACAAGAACGAAGAAAAACAATTAATGAATATTATTACAAAGAATTTAACAATTAAATAAATTAATGGATAAATCTTACGAAAAGAATAAATCATTAAAAGAAATAGAAACCCAACTATATAGTTTATACTTAGAATACAAAAGGTTACATAATACTAGCGAGGATCCTAAAACACTAGATAATTTAATTACAATAATATCTAATATAGAATATGAATTAATAAAACATCTCAAGTCAACAAGATAAAAATGAAAATTATTCCAATCAATAATATTCACAAAATACATAATATAAAAATAAATAAATACGTACGTATTTATTATCTAGTAAACTTACCGCGCCTAATCCGCACCTCCCTAGAAATAGTATTAGAGCCGAGTTATTTAAATAATACGGAAGTAGCATATATGTTTAAATTTAGATTAGATTTACGTGAGATTAATTTATATTGATTAATTATGAGAAGACCAAATGGTATCTTCTTTGATTGTTAGTGATTTCTAACTATTTACGGTGTATTTTGCAGGTATAATGCTTGCAATGAAGTATTCATTCATTTTCATTGACAAATTTGAAGATATTTAGTTTAAACTTGACGAAATTGAAGGTTGGACTAAATTTTTTCTTTAAGTTTATGTTTTCCCTTGCTGTTTGGACTGTTTACCCCTTGAAATTATAGTGTTGGGTTGAACTTGTGTTTTTAGATTTTTTTTGTGAAATTTCTATTACAAAGTTAGGATTTTTTGTCAGGTTTTGGGGACTTCACTAATTTAGGATTTATTTTGAAGATTTTCCTAATAAAAATAAGGTTATTTTTGTACTTTTAAGTTTAAGGGTATTTTTTTTTTTTTAGAATCTTTGAAAAATTTTTAAGAAAATGGACAACTATATTTTGACCTGTTTTCATCATAGGGGGGACAATTGTAGCCGATCCTAAGCTTAGTTATAAAGGTGAGGTAGATTTCTTTGTTGTTGCTATTGATAAAGACCATTTCAGCCTTATTGAATTTCTTTCCTACACTAGAGATCTCGTTACTAAAAAGGTAAAGGATTTTATTATCAATATATAGATGGTGGTGATTTAGTTCAAATCACTTATGATAGTCAGTTATTAAAGTTTGTGAAGGAGTTAAAAGATGGTGATTAGCTTAATATGTATGTTTTTCATGACATTGATGAAAATCTTGAGTTTGTGGAAAATGATATGCCTCTTTTAGAAGGGCTACAGTGTAATGATGAAGATAATATAGGCGGTGATGCTAATGAGAATAGAAGTCTGAATGAAGATTTGAATGGTGATGAATTAGATCTTCCTAGTAGTGAATCAGATCTGAATAGTGATGATATCCCTGATGAGGATAGTCAGACATTGATGAATAGTTTAGAGCCTTTAGGGATGAAAATAGAAGCAAAACAAAATTAAGAAAAAAATTAAAAGCAAGAGAAGAAATATCAGTAGGTGAAACTGGTATGATAAAGATTTTCAAGACATTGACAAAAATAATAAAGATATATATGTGGGTAGATTAGGAGGTGAAGAAAAGTATATTGATAATTTAGACTGTGATAGTGTTGATAGTACTGATTTGTTAGATGAGGACGTTGTTGTTGGTATTTATTTACAAAGAAGAAGAAGAAGTAATAAAATCAGATTTGATGGTAATTGTGGGATTGTTGTTTTGAACTTGGTATGATTTTTAATGATTCTAAGAAATTCAAAAAAAATTTGGGGGGTATGCAGTGAAAAATAGAGTTTAGATTGTCTTAAAACCTAATGAAGCTCATTGAGTGAGGGCTAAGTGCAAATTCAAGCCAAAATATAATTAATTATTTTATGCTGCACTTGACGGAGACTCTGCTAAATTTTTTATTAAGAACTATAATCCGGTGCATAAGTTCACAACATCAAACAAGAATAAGATGGGGGACAACTATATTTGTTGCTAACAAATTTAGGGATGAAATAAGTAAACAATCATCTTTGAGGAAATGGGAAATATAGAAGTTTTGCAAAAAAAATTTAAGATTATATGTGGGTAGAACAATCTGTTATAAGACAAGGTTACAGGTTCTAACAGAGTCCATGGGGAATTGAAACTTGGAGTTTGCAAGATTATGTTATTATATGAGATGATAAAACAAATCAATCCTGATACTTCTGTTTGGTTGAGAATGGTCAGTGAAACTATTTTTGAAAAAAATCTATTTGTGTATTTTTATGTTTGTCTTTATGCATTGAAAAAAGATGGATGAAAGGATGTAGAAGCATTATAGGATTTGATGGATGTTTCTTAAAAGGTTCTTGTAAGGGTGAACTTCTAATAGCAGTTTGAAGAATAAAAATAATCAGATGTTTCCTATAGTCTGAGCTATTGTGGACAACAAAATCAAGCATAATTGGAATTTTTTTATCTACTACTAGAAAGAGGATCTGCAGTTGGGTATTGGAGCAGGTTTTACTGTGATGGCTGATATGCAAAATATAACATTTAAGTTTTTTTAAAACTGTCAATTAATTTAAAAACTCTATTTCATTGTCAAGTACTTTAACTATTTTATTGTATGTAGGATTTTCATGCTGCTGTTCTTGAGTTGTTATTAAATGCTGATGTTAGAAGATGTGCTAGACACATCTGGTCTAACTGGAGTCAAGAGTGAAAGGGAGAAGAGAGAAAAAATAGTTTTTAAAATTCTCAAAGGCAAGTTTTGAAGTGAAGTTCAAAGAGAAACTTGATTACATGAATTAACTTGATAGGCAAAGTAAGGATATTATTGGTGATTTGTAGTATTATCCTAGGGAGTGATGGATTAGGACATTCTTTAAAGAGGATTGTAAGTGTGATGCTATTGAAAATAATATGTGTGAGACCTTTAATTCATGAATTTTAGTTCCTAGACACAAATTTATCATTATCATATTGAAGAAAATTAGGAGAAAAATCATGCCTAGAATAGTGGATATGATTAAGTTTGTCAATACTTGAATTTGTGATAATGCACCTATGGCTAGACTTAAATTGAAAGAGAATAAGGATACGACTAGGGCTTGCAAGGTGCTTTGAAATGCTGATGTTGGATTTGAGATTGGAGAAGAGGGGTATAGGCATATAGTAAACTTCATTAATAGGACATGTAGTTGTAAAATTTGACCATTAAGAGACATCCTTTACCAACAAGCTACTTTATTTTGTATCATATTGAAAAAGAGTCTGAACCTTATGTGGAACATTGATATAAGAAGAATACCTTCATGAAGGCTTATAATCACTTTATCCAATCAATCTCCAATATGAAGATGTGGAGTGAGACAAACAATTCAAAGATTGAGGCTCCTGAACCAAAGAAAATGCCAGACATACCTACAAAAATGAATCAATAAAGAAATATGAAAAGTTGTCCAAAAAAGGAGTGAAAATAACATGCTCCAAGTATCATCAACAAGGCCACAACAAAAGATATTGCAAGGTAAAATAGTGGCTTTTATCTTGATTTTAGAAGTTTATTTTTCATGTTAATTTTTAATTTATTAACTGTTGTGCCATGATTTTTTAGATTCCTGATTCAAATGCACAAGTACATAGCCAAGAATTTTAGTTTGGTGATCAAAGTTCACAAGAAAGTTTTCAGCCTAAATGCTCGAGCCAACCTATACCTTTAACCTTAAAAAATCAACATCATGTAGCTCAAGTCAACCTGCACAAAGAAGCTTAAAAAAATATGCACAAATTAGGTCAAGTTAAGCTGTATTTCCAATAATCATTGTGGTGATACAAGCAGAGTTAGGAGCTTGAAGGAAGTTACAAAGTCTACCTTTTGAGCTGATACAAGAATCCCTGTTATAGAAGAAATAAATAGTTAACTACCTCTAGTAGTGGAGTAACTATTAGACAGAAGAGAGGAAGAGTTGCAACTACAAAAGATGTTGATGAAGGTGGATCAAAAAGGTCAACGAATGCTGAATTTGGGATCTACACAAGTGCAAGGGAAATCCAAATACTGAATGTAAGTTAACTTAAATATTATTTTTCTAAAAAAGAAAGAGCATATATATATATATATATATATATATATATATATATATATATATATATATATATATATATATATATATATATATATATATTGATTGATTATTGATCCTTATTTTTTTCTTCAAAAAACAGCCTGGACGTCAAGCTAAAGGATCCTAAAAAGTGGTATAACTTACAAGGATGCAAGTTCTACTGGGGTTGATGTTGGTTAATCCTAGAGACTTTAAAAGAAAAAACAAAGATGTTATCAGCACCAATCAATTGCAGCAGATGACAAAAAAAAAAAGAAGAAGTAATCAAGAAGAAGCATTTTATTTTGATGGTGTGTTGTGATTCTATTGTGTGATGTGTAGTACCAAACAATCAATTTAGTTTTTGAAGGAAACAATTTACTAGTGCGTAACAATATATAATTTGGTTCTTTAATTTTTGAAGCCTATAAATACAGGTTCTTTAAGTAGCATTATGCAAACTATGAGTTCAATATGGAGCATGTTTTTTTGAATTATTGATTAAGGTTAATTGAAACTCAATCAATATGGAGCATATTTATGAACTTATTATTGGTGTTGCTTTTAGCTCAATATTGAGCATATTGATGATGTTGTTGTTGGTGTTGCGTTCAGCTCAATATGAAGCACATAGACTAAGTTGTTGTTGGTGTTGCTTTAAGTTCAATATGAGCATATAGTAAGTTATTGTTGGTGTTGTTGCTTGTCTATTTTGATACGACATTTACTATAAATTATGTGATGAAAAATTGACAATATTTAGAGTCAAAATAAATATTTCATTTCATAAAAATGCAAAAAAAATTACAAGACCAATATTACATCAACAAACTGCACCTAACAAGGTTTAATACACATCACAAAAATACACCTAAATTATCATGAAATCAACAAGGGATTTAGTCCATTTTGCAACATCAAAATCAATAGAATGACACCATCAAAACTTCAAGGCCAAACATCAGCAATTAGACTTAAATGTCCATATTTCTCACAACACCAAACAAGTAGCAATGACATCAACAATATTATATCTTCTTGCTCGATTTTTTTCTTTTCAAAAGACTTGATTTTCTTCAACAAATCACCCTATTAGCTTGTGAAGAGTGTCGTTCTTCATACCAATCAAAGTAATCACACCCATCCAATTTCTATAAAATTAATTACAAAATCGATTACAAAATCAATAATTAATCAACTAATTAAGTTAAGAAGTAAAAAAACATGATCTTTGACTTTTTATACGTAAAAAATCTACGATCGAAAATTTGTTGAGTCCAAGAAGTCTTTAGTAATACTTCATGGCTACATTTATCATAGCGGCAATCTTTTTCACAAAAAGTCATGAACGGCGAGCTCGACATTGTCCAATTCAATTCGGAAAAAAATAAGAATAAGATTAAACTTTTAAAAAATTGAAGAATAGAGAAGATTTTTATGAAAAAATTAATAAATTAGGGTTAAAATTGCATGTTGAAATAAAGAAGAAGATGAATTAATGAAGAAAAGGGGTATATTACCGTTGAGGGACATTTCTATGTCATATCAGCAAAAAAAGAAGCTTGGACGCGCCTTTACGGATCGAAGTGTTCCGGATGCGTTTTGCCAATAAGGTAAAAGGTGTCAAAGAGACACACTTTATGGCTATTTTAGGTGTTTAAAATGAACACAGTTCGTTTGAGGTGCCAAAGTTAAAGATGGTTAATAGACTACATATATAATTATTAAATACATCTGGGTTATTCTGTAATTAGTTATTCTTCAGTTCTCTATATATACAGCTGTAACCCCTTCAATATCAATAAGATCAATTATTATTAAATTATATCATGGTATCAAAGCTAGGGTTTCTTCTTCCGCCCAAACCCTATTCTCACCAAGCCTCTTCCGTTACAGCCTTTTCAGTATCTCTGCTCCAAGCTGCCCCTCGTTACCGCTGATCAGCTTGCGGGGGGATAATAGACTACATATATAATTATTAAATACATCTGGGTTATTCTGTAATTAGTTATTCTTCAGTTCTCTATATATACAGCTGTAACCCCTTCAATATCAATAAGATCAATTATTATTAAATTATATCAATGGTGTTTAGTTAAGAGGCCTGCCGATATATTTGCCTACTCTTTATGTTCAATTTTACTTGTCACATTTTTTCTTTTGTAAAAATAGAATACCAGTTGATGATTATTATTTTGTGAATTAAATTTCTTGAAATGTATCTTGAATAGTTTAGATGTAGATCGACCATGAGTATTTGGTTAACGTGTGTCATGTTAGCCAAGTGGTGTTATATATTGCACAAAATTCAGTGTTTTATGAACGAACCATACACATTAAAGTGAATTGTCACTATTTTTGGGATGAGTTATTGATCGAGTAATATATCTCTGACTGAGCTATGTTTTCACAAATGGATAATTAACTGATATTTTTTTGAAAGGCGTTCTGAAGGTCACACAGTATGAACATCTACTTGTCCAGTTGGGTATTCGGGATCCTCATGCTCCAATTTGAGGGAAGGGGAAGGCTGGGAGGGAAGGGGGGGGGGGGGGGGCCCGCCAAGTGATAAAATAAATACAATACAATACAATATATTATATTTATGGTAGTTATAATTGTAATAATTAGATAAAAAAATTATGTAAAAATTACAAAAACTATCATCCTTAAGACTATAATTACAATAAATAGCAACACTTTTTAAAAATTACAACTTATAGCAAAAGTAGCAAAATTTTACCCACTTCATAGTAATAAAAGAATATGTATTTTTCAGTTGTGCATATGTATTTATGAGTAATACATATATATTTGTATATGTATTTATATAGCAACATTTTACTTAAATACAAATACAATTTGCTATTTTTCATAATTATGAAACTCTTGCTATAAAAGTTATAATTAAGGCTACAGAGTTGCTATTTCTGAAATTTTTCCAATTATTATTATAGTCCTATCGAGATTAAAAAAAATTATTATTGCACTCCTATTCATTAACATTATAAATCTTGATTACATTTAATTCATGAAGATTGTTTTCTAGTTTGCATTTGCTAACAAATAGTATATTAGCACATGCCTTTCTAATTAGCACTTAGTTGAACATTCATCCCAGCATTGAGTCATTAGCTCATCATCTAGTAAGAAAAATATGTTAGATTAAGTCATTAATTTGACTTATGGGACAAACATAGCAATGAATAACAACAAGGCAAAATTTCAGAAATAGCAACTTTGTATCCTTAATTATAACTTTTACAACAACAGTTTCATAATTACGAAAAATAGCAAATTGTATTTTGTATTTAAGTAAAATGTTGCTATATAAATACATATACAAATATATATGTATTACTCATAAATACATATGCACAATTGAAAAATACATATTCTTCTATTACTATGAAATCGGTAAACTATTGCTACTTTTGCTATAAGTTGCAATTTTGAAGAAGTGTTGCTATTTATTGTAATTATAGTTTTAAGGATGCTAGTTTCTGTAATTTTTCCTAACAAAATTAGCATATTAAAATATGACCTGTGTAATTATCTTAAATTTAGTGAGATCGTCTATTCACATATTTTGATTTATCTAATTTAATCCATCTAAAAGTTAGTAAATACTCTTTTTGGACCCAAATAAATGAATTTATGATATTATTTTTATCTTCCAAAACAAATTATCTTTTTAAAGTTTTAAAATGTATTGATTAACTTTTTTTTCCTCCAAAATTATCCTTTTCTTAAATGAGCTTTTCAATTATCTCTAGTTTTGAGAAAAGTTTGGGAAGAAGCAAAAGAGTAATATTAACTAATTACTCTTCAATTAATGTCATTCAGTAACTTTCTCAAGGGGTGTCTTGCACTCAAAAAATTCATTCATTTTGAAATGAAGAGAGTGTATAGTTAAATCAAATTATGAAAAGCCTTGTCAAGATATTTTAAAAATATATATTTTTTAATATATTATATATAATCATCATAAAAGATAAAAAATTATTAGGCACTTAAACAAATTATAAAAATTAAATAAAGAGATCAAATTTTAACAAGAATTGGTGAATTAAGTAGCACCTTTTCAGTTCATGATTATTTTAGTTCAACTTATTTCAACTCAAGTAATTTTTATATGAATCAATGATCTGCCTATTAATTAATCAACTCATTTTGAGTCAATCAAATCCAAATTAACTGACTTATTTGACACATAGACTTAATTTATTTGAATGAATTATTGAATATAAAAAGATATGTTGAAGAGAAATATATCGTCTTTAAATTCGGAGCAACTTTTCTTTACACAAGCAATCTTACAATAGAATGATTTACAACAAAAACAATCCTTCAAGCAAAGTGCTAAGCAAACAGGATTGGTGAAACATGATGTTGCACATTTTAATGGACAAGCCAAGTTCACCTTACCACTTACATTACTATTTGCTACAAAAATCATACTAAAAAAAAAATGTCACTGCTAAAATCTTTGTGAAATTCATAATTTGTAATATATGTATTTTTAAGACTTTTAGATGTGATAATAGAGTTTAAAGTAATGCTATTTATAACTATAAGATTTTGACTGAATTTAAGATAAGCTGCAATAGAATTTAATGGTGAAATTTGACTATAACCAAATAATTAAATGTAGCGCACTTTGATTTTATATATTAGATTAGAAAAGTAAATATAGTACAATCTGCAGACTATAATTTGTATCAAAATATATAATTATGATAGAGTACTATGCAAACTTTAACTTTTAATATTATATTTATTTTTAGTGATGGAGTCAGAATTTTAATTAATGACTTAAAAAATAAAAAAATATATATACAAAATATTTAAAAAAATTCAATATCTACTGTATAATACATAAAATAAATTTATTCTTATATAGTCAATCTATTTAGGAAGTTCGTATGAATTTCTTAATGTTGATTTTTTAGTAACAATTATACTTTAAACTGTTTATCATTAAATAAATAATAACAATTTAACCATTAATGTAAAAGCTAGCTAGGTTTAACTAGATTTTATGATATATAGTTTTTAGTTATGTGGTCATTAGGAATTTTTACTTCCTCTGGTTCAAAATATTTGTTAACTTAGTTTTAAAAAAATTCTAATTCCACACACACAAAAAAAAAAAAAAAAAAAAAAAAAATAGGCATTTTAACTAAACTATTCTTAACTAAAATTTACATATTATTTACTTTGACATATTGGGATTTGATCACTTAGCATCTACATTAGCATGAGCAGATGATAGCCAAACTTAAAATGAGCGATGCATGTTACTCTCTCCGACTTTTACATGTCACATCTTGCCTTCTAATAGTTAAATTGTATGAATTTGATCAATAATTTAAAATATAATTTTTATCATATTTAATTTGAGAAGCACAACTTATAATATTTTTCATATAATTTTGAAACATCTAATTTCAAACTTCAAAATATTAAATTAATTAAATTTAATTTAACTTCGAAAATTAGTCAAATTAATTCTAGTAAAACAAAACATGCTGACAAATAAAAGCAAACGAAAAGAGTAAATATTGAACATAATTTAATGATATTTCCCTCCTGGAACATCCGATAAAAAAGAACTTATCTAATGATATTATAGAAATTGTACTAAGTAACTATGCAAATCTAAAAGATATATATTTTTAATTGTGTAGGTGGATATACTTGTTTTGGGGGGCAAAAAGCTAAGTGGATTTATATTTTGAACAGGAGGGAGTAGTGCAGTGCAGAAGACAGTTACAACTCATGAAGATTTATGAGTATAGAAATTTACCTTGCCTATGTTCCTAGCTCCTTTATATGTATGTATGGGGGGGCAGGGGGGGAGGAGAACTTCTAAAGATCCATTATTAACAAAAGTAAATAATAACAATGATAGTAATTACCTATTATTTACTATACTCTTCCCACATTATAATTTATGGATAACTTATTTACGGTGAACATATATTTTCAGATGAATTAACAGAAAAGGACAGATAAAAATTAGTTAAGGTCATAAATAGATGTCTCTTTTATAAAATATAAAAGCATGGGGGAGTTTCAAAATTTTAAAATAAATATATAATATTTTGGGCCAAAATTAAGTTACTAATAGATTTTGCGATTTGATATTTAAATTTCTCAAAATCCAGACAAATTCTATGGCTAAACATATTTTGCCAAAAAATGCTCCAAAAATTGTACTTTATTAACAACGTAAATCTTGATTACATTTGATTCATCAAGTTGCTCTTCTAGTTAGCTTTTGCCAAACAATTAGCATAATAGAACATGTCTTTCTAATTAGGTGCATTCTTTTGTTGCACATTCATTCCAGCAGCTGTCCATCAGCTCATCATCTATAAGAAATGTCAAACTAAGTCATTAGTTTGACTTATTGGGACAAACATAATATAAATAGGAATAAAATATGAGCAGATGAAAATATGATTTGTCTAATCACCTTAAATTTGGGTAGGTTATTGTTAGAATGGATAAAAGTTCTATATTACTTGTGGAATAAATTGGTGATTTACTTATTATAAGGACTTACGCATGCACCCCCTCCCTCCCCACCCCTCCAAAAAAAGAAAAAACTAGCATTTGGATTGAGTTAGGCGCATGTGTCATATCTTTTTAGGGTATTAAAGTCAGATTCATTTTTGTTCGGACTCTCAGTCTACGTGCCAGTTGGACCCCAAGATGAAGAAGGGGATGTTAGAGTTGGTGAAAGTCTCCCATTGGGTGGGAAATGGACTGATAGTATGTTTATATGACCTTGAACAATACTCCCTTCATGAGCTAGCTTTTAGGATTAAGTTAGGTCTAGGTGTCATATCTTTACAGTTATCAACTCGATATTTAAACTTATTCAATTCAATCCGTCTGAGAGCTAGCTAATACTCCCTCCAATCCAGAATAAATAAATTTCTCAGTGTTTCTATGTACTAAAATAAATGAACTTTTCATAGTTCAAAGATGTATTAATTAACTTCTTTTCAAGATAACTCCTCTTTAATGAGTTTCTCTACCTCTAAAAAAAAAAGCTTGGAAAGAAGTAAAAAAAAAGGAAAAAATATGCGAAAAATATTTGTACTTAGGTGAAATTTGCAGTTACGCACCCTGAACTTTGCAGGGGTATTATGAACCCCCTAGACTATTTTTTATCATATTTAACTGACATACATTTGCCTTTTATCAAAAAAAAAATTATGTGCTTAATGTGCGTGAAATACATGCAGTGGTCCAAGTGCCAAATATATGTCAGTTAAATATGGTAAAAAATAGTCTAGGGAGGTCATTGGACCCCTGCAAAGTTCAGGATGCGTAATTGCATATTTCGCTAAAGTATAGGTATTTTTCGCAATTTTTTTTCAAAAACTAAATAATATTGACAAATTACTCTTCAATTAAAGTCATTAACTAACTTAAATAAATGAAAAAATATATATAATTTAAATTAACCAATGCGAAGTCTCATCAAGATGTTTTTAAAAATGTATATATTTTTAATATATTATATGTAGTAATGATAAAAAGTTTAAAAAATATTAGGTGCTTAAACAGATCACCAAAAACAAACAAAGAGATCAAGGTAGCAAGAATTTGGTGAGTTGGGTTATAACCTCGTTTTCGGCTCACATTAATCCAACTTATTTCAGCTTAAGTAACTTTTAGGCAATTTAGACACCCATCAATGTATTAACTTCATTCAGTTTGATTCATTTAAATTCAACTTAACTTACCCATTTGACATCCTTAGACTTGACTTATTGGAGTAAATTATTAAACAATATGAAAAAAACTATACCTTTTTTAAATTTGGAGCAACGTTCCACTGAACAAGCAAGCTTACACTTCAATGCTTTACAAGCAACACAATCCTTCAAGCAAAGGGATATGCAAGCAGGATTAGTAAAACATGTCTTTGCACATTCTAATGGACAAGCAAAATTCACCTTCTTACCACTTACATTACTATTTGCTACAAAAATCATAAGAACAAATGTTACTGTTAAAATCTTTGTGAAATTCATAATTTATAATATATTTATTTTAAAGACTTTTGGGTGTGGATGATAGATTTTAAAGTAATGTTATTTATAACTAAAGATTCTGAGCGTATTTAAGACAATTTGCAATAGAATTAGTGAAATTTGACTATACCCAAATAATTAAATATAGCTCACTTTGTGTTAAATATTAGATTAGAAAAGTAAATATAGCACAATCAGCAGACTATAATTTGTATAAAATATTTAATTATTATACTACGCAAACTCTAACTTTTAATATTATACTTATTTTCATTTTTCAGTGATGGAGTCAGAATTTTCATTAATAACTTTTTTAAAAAAATGTATATACACGAATTATTGAAGGGGATTCAACATCTACTATATAATATACATAAAAAACTAATCTTATATATACAATCTAATTAGGAAGTTAGTATAATTTTTTTTTATTTTGATTTCTTAGTAACATACAATTATATTTTCAATTGTTTAGCATTAATACAAAATAATAATAACAATTTAACCATTAATGTAAAAGCTAGCTTGGTTTGACTAGAGTTTATGATATATACTTTGTTAGATTTCTGTATTACTTTAGCTAAAAATAAGAGAAAAATGAAGAAAAGGAAGGATCTAGAAGAAGAATCTGATTTTTACTCACTGAATTCTATTACATTGAGTCTCTATAGGCTTGTATTTATAGTGTTGTTTGTTAGCTTCATGTGACAACTGTATAGTGACAGCTGTCAGTTCTAACTAACTAACCTCCTAACACATAAACACCCCCACTAACTTATTCTAACAACCATCAACTTGATCACTACATTTTCTTAGCTCAACACTCCCCCTCAAGTTGATGGCTTGAAAATATTCTTCATTCCCAACTTATTCAGAAAGTACTTATGTTGGCTTTTGCCTAAGGCTTTTGTGAGAATGTCTCCTAGTTGCTCTTTTGTTGACACATGATTGGTCTGAATCATCTTTTGGTTGATTCTTTCTCTCACAAAATGACAATCTATGTCAATGTGTTTTTTCCTCTCATGAAATATAGGATCGACTGTAATCTGTATTACTACTTTGTTATCGCACATCAGCTCTACAGGTTAGCTGATCTGAACTTCCAGTTTTGAAACAAATCGAGTAACCATATGATCTATGCACTACAAGTAACCATGCTTCTAAATTCTGCTTCTGCTGAGCTCCTGAATATAGTATCTTGCTTCTTCGACTTCCAAGAGATTAGAGAATCTCCAAATTTTACTACATATTCTGCAACTGAACCCCTAGTTTGTAGGCAAGCACCCCAATCTGAGTCACAGTAAACTATCGACTTGTTTGTAGTTTCTGCAGGCGTAAATAGTTCCAAGTCAGGATTACCTTTTATGTACCTCACTACCCTTAAAGAAGCTTTCATGTGTGAGACCTTTGGAGAATACATATACTGACTCAACATCTATACTACAAATGACAAGTCAGGTCTGGTCATAGTGAGTTATAGTAGCCTTCCTACTAATCTTTGATATGTTGTTGGATCCTTCAGAGCTGCATCACCATCTAATGTTCCATTGGAGATGTGGTTATCATAATCCACAGAAGTTAGCTTTTGGTTCGCTTCAAGTGGAGTGCTAGTAGGTCTTGCTCTACTCAACCCAGCCTCAGTATGAGTTCAAGAGTATACTTTCTTTGATTCAGCACTATCCCTTTCTTGGACCTGGCTACCTCTATTCCTAGGAAGAAATTCAAATCACTAAGATCCTTCATTTTAAACTTCTTTTGTAGGTCTGCTCTAGCTTGATTTATCAAGGTAAGATTATTTTCTGTTATCAATAGATCATCCGCGTAGACAAGAATGATCACTATCTCATTTCCTGATTTCCTGGTAAACAAGGAGTAATCAAAGTGAATTTGAATGAATCCTATATGTGAAAGAGCATCAGTCAGCTTCTAATTCCACTGTCTAGGGGCTTGTTTCAAGCCATCAAGGATTTGTGTAATTTGCAGACCTTCTGAGTCTCCCCTTGTCTACAAAAATCATTAGGAATATGCATGTATACCTCCTCATAAAGATCACCATTAAGGAAAGCATTATGAACATCCATCTGAAAAATCAACCACTATCTAGAAGCAGCAAGAGGAATAAGTGATCTAACAGTTACCATCTCAACTACAGGGGAGAAGGTATCTGAATAATCCACACCAACCTTTTTACTATAGCCCTTGGCTACTAATATAGATTTATATCTTTCAATCTTTCCAGAAGCCTTGTACTTCACCTTATACACCCATCTACAACCAATAGGCACTTTACCATGTGGCAGGTCCACAATGGACTAGGTGTTATTTTCTTCAAGTGCTGCAATCTCCAGCTTCATAGCTGCAACCCAAGAGGGATCTTTGGAAGCCTCAAGGAAGGATGAGGGTTCAGGTATAGAGGAGTATACAGAGAGAACCTTATGATACTGAGGCATGATCTGTGAGTAAGTAACATAAGAGGATAAGGGATACAAACACTGATGTGCTGAGGAAGGTTTAGTGGTAACATAGTCCTGTAGCCAAATTGGAGGATTTTTATTTCTGAGCAGCAGGCTGAGAGAGTGTGTGATTAGTAGTTGGTGAGAGAGTAGGTTCATGTTCCTGCTCAGTGGAGAGAGTATCAATATGAGTGGACACAGAAGAAAAGGAAAGAGAATCTGAAGAGATATCAGTATGAGACAATTGCAGGACAGGAAATAAAGGAAAACCAGTAGAGTGTACTCGAAGGAAAGGAAAGACTGATTCTTTAAACACAACATTCCTACTAATGAAAAAGAGTTTGATGTGAAGATCATATAGTTTATACCCTTTTTGAGTAAAGGAATACCGCATGAAGACACAAGGTGTGGATCTAGAAGCAAACTTATCTGAACTATAAGTACTAGAGGCATAACCAAGACATCCAAATACCTTCTATTAAGACAGGGATGGAGGCTGCTGATGTAACAATTCATAAAGAGATTTATGATAAAGAATTTTTAAGGGTATCGGTTTAGCAAGTACACAGCAGTGTCCACACATTCCCCCCAAAATTTTAGAGGTCTACCTGCTTGGAATCCGAGGGATCTGGAAATTCCCAAAATAGTTTTGTGTTTTCTTTCTACTACTCCATTCTGCTGAGGAGTATAAACACATAAGGTTTGATGTAATATGTCAAGCGTAGACATAAGAGACTTAAATTCATGGCTAAAGAATTCCCATCCATTATTAGTTCTCAAGACTTTCACAGATGTAGAAAATAAATTTTGAATTCTAGTCATGAAATCTCTTAGCACAACTATCACTTCAGACTTGAACTGAATAAGAAACAACCAGGTGAATCTAGAGTAATAATAAACAATAATAACAAAGAACCATTTGTTATTGTAAGTAGGTACTCTATAGGGACCCCCATATATCACAGTGAAGTAGACTAAAAGGATCCTTGGACATAAAGATGCTAGGTTGAAAAGGAAGCTTTGTGATCTTAGCAAAAGGACAAACAGTACATTCATGATCTTCATACTTTAAATAACTTAGTGCAGCATGCCTCCTAAGTACTTCAACAGGAGCATGCCCCATTCTTTTATGCCAGAGAACACTGGAGTTAGACAACAGCTGCATATTATTAGCACATCTATTTACACTTCTTATCGGGATAGAACCATTTCTGAGAATGTATAACCCTTGATCTTCTCTACCAATCCCCAATACCATGCCAGTATAAAGATCCTAGAATATGCAGAAGTCAAGAAAAAATCCTACTGAACACTGCAATTCCTTCATTAGCTTAGATACAGACAAGAGATTATATTTAAACTTAGGTAGATATAGAACATCAGAAATGAAAGAATTCGTGAGCACACCAGAGGTGCCTTTGTGAGACACTAACACCTCCCCACCTGTTGGTAGATATACTTTACTGTGTAAAAACTGAGATATTTCATGGAAACTATGCAACAAATCAATATTCTACACCATATGATTAGTAGCACCAGCGTCAATGATCTAATTATCACTAACAGTGGAACTAGTTGGAGCTAGCATAATACCTGTATTTGTTGCAGGTGGAGTAGAAGTTTTTTCCTCTTTTCTTTTTTTCAGCAACATCACAATCTGTTGGTATTGATCTGGTGTAAAATATGGAGTGTGAGGTGATATATGTTGCACTGCACTAAACTGAGACAGCTGATCACTTGTAGAGTACGTGTCCATAGAGTATCCAGAATTAGGATAGGTAGAAAGAGCAACCTTCCCTACTTGGTGTTCATATTGTCCTACTCCATTCTTCTTAGATTTAAGCCAGTTTGGGGGATAACCAATCAGCTTAAAACATTGTTCCCTTATGTGACCATTATAACCACCAAAATCACAAACCACCGGGGACCTTTTCTGTGGAGCACCTCTGTAATTAGATACAGGTTTTCTGCCTCCATAACTTCCTGCAGTATTAGCTGGATTGCTAGATCCTAAGATAGCAGATCCCAGATACACTCCTTTGCCTTTGTGTCCTGGATTGTTGGTAAAAAAGGTTGTTGCATCTTATGTACCAGTAACCTAATTGATGAAAGAACTAGAAGCTATGAACCGCTGACTTTCATGGTCTACAATCATGGAATAGACCCTGTTGATGGATGGAATAGGTGTTATTAGCAGAATCTGGCTTCGACACTGAGAGTATGTCTCATTAAGACCCATGAGAAACTGCAAAACCCTTTGGTAATCAAAGTGTTGTGTATAACTTCTAGACTCAGAATAATTATATCTCAGAGAGGGCATAAGTGCATCAAACTCATCCCAAAGAGTTCTCATGCGAGAGAAATAGTCAGCAACAGATAAAGTCCCTTAAGAGAGGGCAACAATTTCTCTATGCATAAAAAAACTCTAGAACCATTCACCTTATCAAATAGTTCTTTCAAATCAATCCACATATTATAAGCATTGGAGGCATATATGATGCTACTCAATAGATCCTTTCTCACTAAATTCATAATCCACGACAAAACTATTGCATTAACTCGTTCCCATTGATCATGTAACGACTCAGCAAAGTGATTTTTTGGATATCGACCATCTACAAAACCTACCTTATTTTTTCCTACTAGACTTGATGCCATGGATCTGCTCCAAAGAGCATAATTCTCAGAGCCAGTGAGTTGAATTGAAATAAGAGAGCTACCTGGAGTATCATTAGGATGCAAATACAGAGGGTGATTATGGTCAATCTTAATTGTACCAGACGTAGCTATATTCCCAGGTGCTACAGTTGTAGTTGCAGCTTCTGCAGTAGAGTTTTGAGTAACCACCATTGACACAGCAGTGCAAAATGAGGACGATCAAATAACAACTGTATTTCTCACTGATTAGTTGAAATCAACTATCTCTAGTATCACCTTCAATCAGCCATGATAGCTTTGATAACATGTTAGATTTCTGTATTACTTGAGCTAAGAATAAGAGAAAAATGAAGAAAAGGAAGAATCTAGAAGAAGAATCTGATTTTTACTCACTGAATTCTGTTACATTGAGTCTCTATAGACTTGTATTTATAGTGTTGTTTGTTAGATTCATGTGACAGCTATATAGTGACGGTTGTCACTTCTAACTAACTAACCTCCTAACACATAAACACACCCACTAACTTATTCTAACAACCATCAACTTGATCACTACATTTTCTTAGCTCAACATGCTTTTTAGCTCTGTGTTCATTAATTTTTTTTACTTCCTCTGGTTCAAAATATTTATCGACTTAGTTTAAGAAAATCCTAATTCCAAAAATAAATAGGCATTTTTACTAACTAAACTTTTCTTAACTAAAATTTGCATGTTATTAACTTTGACCTATTGGGATATGATCAATTAGCATCTACATTAGTATGAGCAGGTGATAGCTAGCCAAACTTGGAATGAGCAATGCATATTGCTCTTGTCACATTTCTCTTTCTAAGAGTGAAATTTGCACGGACTGATCAACATTTTAAGATGTATTTTTTATTATTTGTAATATGAGAAGGACAATTTATAGTAATTTTTATATAGTTTTAGAACATTTAATTTTAAACTTTAAAATATTAAATTAATCAAATTCAATTTAACTTCAAAGATTAGTCAAATTAACTCCCGTAAAATAAAACAAATGAAGAGAGTAACTGTTGAACATAATTTAATATTATTTTTCCTTCTTGAACATCCTATAAAAAAGAACTTATCTAATGATATTATAGAAAGTTGTACTAAGTAACTAAGCAAATCTATAAGATATATTTTTAATTATGTATTTGATATACTTGTTTTGGGGAGGGAAAAAAAAACTTAATGGATTTTGAACCGGAGGGAGTAGTGTAGAAGATAATTACAACTCATGAAGATCCATGATTTATAGAAAATTCTCTCTATATATATATTATCGAAACGTGTGTTACACGTTGTAATCCGTGTTAGTTATATAAAAATTGTATAGAAAATTTATATATAGAGAGAGAGATTTGTTCTAAAGATCCATCACTGACAAAAATAAATAATAACTAGCTATTATTTATTATACTCTTTCCACATTATATTCTGCAAATGATTTATTTACAGCGAGCATGTATCCCCAAAATTTTCAAAATCTTGACATTCTATGGCTAAACATATCTGCCAAAATATGCTTCAAAAATAGTACTTTATTAACAACATAAATTTTGATTACATTTGATTCATCAAGTTGCTCTTCTAGTTAGCTTTAGCTAAACAAGTAGCATAACAGTACATGTCTTTCTAATTAGGTGCATTCTTTTGTTCCACATTCATTCCAGCAGCTGCCCATTAGCTCATCATCTATAAAAATTGTTAAATTAAGTCATTAGTTTGACTTATTGGGAAAAACATAATATAAATAGGAATTAAAAAAAATGAGCAGATGGAATTAAAAAAAATGAGCAGATGAAAATATGATCTATCTAATCACCTTAAATTTGGGTAGGTTATTGCTAGAGTGGGTGAAAGTCTCACTTTGATTGGAGAATGAACTGTTGGTTTGCTTATTAGGACTTAAGCAATTCCTTCCCTCATAAACTAGCATTTGGGTTGAGTTAGATGCACGTGTCACATCTTTTCATGGTATCAATGTCAGGTGCATCCCTGTTCGGACTCTCGATGCACATGTCAATTAACCCTGGGTGAAAGGGGATGTTAGAGTAGGTGAACATGTCGTATTGTTTGGGAAATGGACTGGTAGTTTGCTTATATGACCTTAAGCAATACTTTTCTCATGAACTAGCTTTTAGAGTTGAGTTATTATCAAGTGTCATATATTTACCGTCGGCACCTTGATATTTTGACTCATTCTATTCAATCCATCTAAGAGTTAACTAATACTCCCTCCAATCCAGAATAAATGAATTTCTTATAGTGCTTCTATGTACTAATATAAATGAATTATTGATAGTTCAAAGATGAATCAAAATTAACTTCTTTTTCAAGATTACCTTTCTCTTTAATGGGTTCTTCAAATATATCTACTTTAAAAAAAACTTGAAAAGAAAAACAAAAATAACGTTGACAAATTACTCTTCAATTAATATCATTAACGAACTTTTTCGAGGAGTATCTCACACACCAAATATTCATTTATTTTAGAATGAAAAAATATAAAATTTAAATTAACCAATGAGAAGCCTTGTCAAGATGTTTTTAAAAATATAATTTATTTTGAATATATTATATGTAGTAATAATAAAAATTTTAAAAAATATTAGATTTTTATAAAAATCACAAAAAACAAACAAAGAGATCAAAGTATAACAAGAGTTTGGTGAGTTGGGTTATGACCTCGTTTTCAGCTCATATTAATCCAATTTATTTGAGCTTAAGTAATTTTAGGTGATTTAATTATCATACCTTCTTTAAATTTGGAGCAACGTTCCATTGAACAAGCAAACTTACAATTGAATGATGTACAAGCAACACAATCCTTCAAGCAAAGTGCTATGCAAGCAGGATCAGCAAAACATGTCTTTGCACATTCTAATGGACATTTAAAGTTCACCTTACCACTTACATTACTATTTGCTATAAAAATCATAATTAAAGAAAATGTCACTGCTAAAACTTTTGTGAAATTCATAATTTTTAATATACGTATTTGTAAGATTTTTCAATGTGGATGATAGATTTTAAAGTAATGCTATTTATAACTAAAGATTTTGACCGAATTTAAGACAATTTGCAATGCAATCTAAAAGTGAAATTTGACTATACCCAAACTATTAAATATAGCTCACTTTGTTTTAAATATTAAATTAGAAAAGTTAATGTAGTACAATCTGCAAACTATAATTTGTATAAACTATTTTAATTATTATACCATTCAAATTCTAACTTTTAATATTGTAATTATTTTTAATGGTGGAGTCAAAATTTTTGTTAATTTTTTTTTTAAATATAAAAAAGAAAATACACAAAAAACTAATAAAATTCAACATTTATTATATAATGCATAAAAATAATTTTAATCTTATATATATACAACATAATTTTTTGTTGATGGGACTTTGTATGATTTCTTAGTGAGATTTATTTTAAATTATTTATCATTAATACTTAATGATTGCAATCAAATCACTTGTGTCCTTCGTAAGACAAAATTATTTATTCATATTTTACCTTTAACATTAAATACTTATTCTCCAAATCATATTCTAAAATCTATTAACAAATATCAATTAATAGGGATGATATGATAAAATGATCATGGGCTAAGTTGTCAAATACCCATTTTAAAAATTTTGTTTGCTATTTAGACAAAAGTTTTAAAAAATGCATCACATACTTGCTAATTATGATGTCACCATCTCTTATTTCTAAGTTAACAAATCTAGTACACAAGTTTCTAATAATACTATTTAGCCTCCTCCTTCATCCATAATTATATTTAAAATATCTTTTCAAAAATAATTAAATAAAACTTTCAAAAGCATAAAGTGGAAGCTCCTTTTTTCCTCCAAAATTCTCCGATTCAGGCACGATTTCGGCGTTCAACTCAAAATCAGTCCACAGATGTCATAATCTTGTCCATTGCATCCATTGTTACTCTATTTGTTTGTTATCTTCTCAAACACACTTTCCACCACAGTTAAAAAGCTTCCAAATCACTCGCATTACTCAAAACCTCTTTAGAATGTACATTACAGTAGCTCAGGTAACTCCAACTTTATTTTTCTATTCCACAAACCCAATAATCTTTGATTAGAAATAATATTTGCAATTTCACTATTTTGTATGAATATCTTGTCAGTTATTGACCATTCATATACCAGACATATACCAGTAGCATAATCGATGATCGATTAAAGTTGTAATTCTAGGATATCTATTGCAGAGTTTGTTCTTCTTTCTAGTGATTTCATGGGAGAATGTAAGGAGACTCCCAAACATTGGAATTGAAAATCCTTTAGTAAGGTGACATCGGCCATTGCGGTTCGCCGCAATGGTTCATATGATGACTTGGTTGCAAGCGTAATAGAGAGTGGGGATTTAGATTGCGAGCCGAGCGACATGGTAATTAGTTATCTAATGAAATTAAGAAAAAAATGTATCTTATGATCATAAATAATGATAGAGGGATGTTGGTGTTGATGGCTTTAGGCCTATTTTAAGAATAAATAGTTGAGAAGCCCTTTGAAAAACTGTTGAATTCATCACCACCCCCACCTCATCACCTAAAAGTCGATGATGATTTGAATGAACATGAGAACAATGGTGATCATCCAATGAATATGGAAGATGATTCTATGGATATGGAATATGACTCATTAGACTCACAAGGTGCTGAAGAAGATTGTTAAACGGGATCACAACCAAGTCATTCCTTCTTCAATGAAACTAATTTTTATTGTAAACAAACATTCAACAACAACAAAGAGCTGAAAATGCTACTAGAGTTGTAGTAAATTGTTAAAGGTGAAATTTATATCTCATAGTTGCGGCGGGTTGTTGTGGTAACGAAGTAAGAATACTCGGATAGATTTCACATATACAAGTAAGTTGGGTCTACATTTGTAGTGTTGAACACGTCATGGACAGAAATAAGTAAATATCATCCAAGATCATTGTTTCACTATGTGTATATCATTTTCGTGATGGTAAGGGTCCAATCATAAGAGAAATTCAGAGGATTGTGTTTAGGGAGATACATTGCAAGGCAAGCTATTGGATGTGTTGGAAAGAAAATGTAATTATGAAGAACATTATTCGTGAAACACTGGAGCATGGATATTCTTGCTTGCCGATTTTTTTCTACATGATCGAGTTATTGAATCCCGATTCTTCTTATTCTATCATGGTTAACAAGATAAATGGATCCTTCATGTACTATTTTTTAGCTTTCGGAGCTTGCATATAGGGATATTCCCACATGAGTAAGGTAATTACTGATGATGACACACATTTATATGAAAAGTAAAGGGTGTGTTACTGAGCGTCGTTGCAAAGGAAATCAACAATCATAGTTATCCAATTAGTTTCATATTGTGGATAAATAGAACGATGCTTCTTGGACCTTCTTCTTTGAGAAGTTGAAGTCTATAGCAGACGATGATCTAGATTTATGAGTCAACTCTGATAGGCATATGAATATCGCCAATGCCTTATCTCGTATTCACAGTCGTGCGCATCATGGACTTTGCATAAGGCACCTCGCTGAAAATTTTTGAGTAAATCAACACCGTGGAGAGCATTTTTATCTTTTTTATGCCGCGACAAAGGCTTATTATTTTAATAAGTTTAGCGAGCATTTTTCAAAATTCAAGGATAAATTCTCTGAGGCAGCACATATCCTTGAAAATATACTTAGTTTTAAGAAATGGAGTAGAGAACACTTCCCGGGCAATAGATATGATGTGATGACCACAAATATCGCCAAGTCGCTCAACTCAGTGTTGACGGATGAACAAGAGTACTCTGTGTCATACATATTTAATTTGATTACTAAAAAATTTGATAACAAGTTCTGGGAGCGGCATGCATTTGTCGGCAGTTCAAATAATAAATTTCTGCCTTGTGCGAGAAAGATCTTAAGGGATAGTAAGAGCGCGACTGATTTCTTGTATGTGAATAATGCGAATGGGGATGCCAATCAATTCAACGTGTTCGACTGGTGTTACTGTCAAGGTCAATCTTTTGGAGAAAACTTGTTCTTGTAGAAAATATGACTAAGTGAAATTATCGTGCGAACATGCGATGGCCGTTTTGCAATCAATGTATGATGATGACGAAGGTTTTGGTAATTCCATCTAGGAGTACTCTTCGCCTATTTATAAAATTAAAACTTACCTCCTTGCATACTCTGAAGCTATTAACATTGTCCCTCTAGAGTTTGAATGAATCGTGCCACAGGAATTGCAAGACACGATGATTCCCCCCCACCCCCCCCCCCCCGACCCCAAACTCAAAAGGAATAGAGTCAAATGCGTTAAGGGCGTTGCTGAAACTTTCAAGTCCAAGAGGAGGAATAAGTGATTAATATACAAGAAAGTCAGGCAAAAAAGAACCGCATGTAGCATGGGTAACAACTGTTAGATAGACCTTTTTTTCTTTTGTAACTCAAGCCACTGTTTTAAGGGACCCCACAATTCTGTAGAATTTAATGTTTATTTATAATCGACTATATGCTTTGTCTACAGTATACTACATAAATCTATGTTATATCTTTTACTCGATCGATTAAAGAATTATTAAAGGATATATGATTACTCATCAAACACATTATGTGGGTCTTTTTACCATCATATTACTCCAATCGATGCATTAAAATGACGTTTCATGTTCTCAATTAATTAAAAGTTGTGAACACGTCTATTCAAATAAAAAATAGTTGATATATGCAAGCTAAACTTGTTCTATTCCTACATGCGTCGACTGCTCATTGGTTGGAGATACGAAATGCCATCTTCTATGAATCTATTTGTACAGTGATATTTTTTATGTAACCAGTCACTTCTATCTACATTAAAAAGTGTAAAAAAATTCTTCTTCTTCAAACAACACTCATGACTCTGAGAAGAATTCCCCTTTATCCGATCAGGAGAACGAGTGCCCATCAGCACTATGATGCTCTTCTCCTGTGTAACAACCTTGGCTTCCTCTTCCCGGGCTTGGTCGGGATCTCATTTACCTCAAATGTGAACTATGCCACATTACTCTTTTCTTAAGGGAAATTCTGAAAAGACTTAGAATGGAAGGAAACAACTACATCACCCCACACCATCTTTTTAGTTTATCTTTTTGTTTTAGTTTAAGTTTTTTCTTTTGTTCATTACAGAAGAATCTTTCTTAGGTGGAATGTTTGTTAGAAAGCTTCTTTTTTTGTCCTTTTTGCTGGATATGATATTTGTAAATGTATGTAATGACAATGAACAATATAATACGAATATTATGATATCAATTTTAATGTAATCTTCTTGTTGATGATTTTTATTTTTTTGTAATTAATTCATTTTCAAATTTTGTTTGTTGCACTGCCAACTTTTTAAATTTTGTTTGCTCAATCAATGAATATAATTGTGGACTGCCTTGATAAAATATACGAAGAGTCAAGTGTTTGGTCTACACATGATCAGATTATTTTATAGGAACTATCCTAAATCATGGATTTTGTCAATTCTCAATCATACAGTACGGTTGATCGTAGACTAGACAAATCGATAGATCATCAATAGCATATTTCTTAAAAGAAAATAATTAAATTAAAAAAAATTATAAATAAGTAGGTAGTGCTTAAACAAACAACCTTGTGCTTTGAGGATCCACCGATTCATACAGTCTAATTCAAACATACTTGTGCTTTGAGGGTGGGTGGTGGTTGAACAAACAATCTAGTTCAAACATACTTGTGCTTTGAGGGTTCATCGATTAGTTCAGTCTACCATAGACTCGCTAAATCGATGAACCCTTAGTAACATTAAAAAGGGAATAATTAAGTAAAAAACATACTTGTGCTTTGAGGTTTCATCGATTAAGATAGTCTACTATAGGCGTATACTGTAGGTCGTGTATAGATTGCTCTAGGGATTAATGGTAGATCACGTAGATCTATGTACAGGATTATAGACCCTCACTAGCATGTTATTTAAAAAGAATTAATTAAATAAAAAATAAATAAATTTTGGGATTCTATACATATGAAAGAATTTAAACAAGACACATGATCATGTTAAAGCTCACATCGATTGAGGGTGGTGATTGAAGAGGTATGTGAATGGGTAGTGGTTGAACAAATAATATTCTAAGAGTAATATTGGTTTGTCAAAGCACACGTATGTTTTGAGGATGTTGATTTTTGAACCACTACCCATCCATATGCCCCTTCAATCACCACCCCCAATCAAAGGGGGTATTTGGATGGGTAGTGGTTGAGCAATCAACATCCTCAAAACATACTTGTGCTTTGACAAATAAACATTACTCTTAGAATGTTGTTTGTTCAATCACTACCCATCCACATACTCCCTAAATCACTGCCCCCAATCAATGTGAGCTCTAACATGATCATGTGACTTATTTAAACTACTTTATATGTGTAGAATCTCACAATTTATTTATTTTTTATTTTTTATTTTTAAAAAATAAGCTAGTAACATTTCTTTTTACTTTATATATAAAGTCCTCTATCCCTAATAATTTTCTCTTCTTTATTTTTTATTTTAAAATTCTATAATGTCTCAAGCATCTCAAAAAAATTATAATTTGTCATTGTGAAATGCAGCTGTTCTAAGGACATCATCCACGAATTCAAATCTAGATCACAAATTTTATAATTATGCAATTGCAAAGGTGAGTTGTTTATGATTTTATTTTAAAATTAAGCAAATCGTTATCTTATTATTATTTTTTTTAGGATAGTAGCGTATGCTCATTTTTTAAATGGCTTGATGAGGTATCACCCCAAGAAGTCCATCAATGTTGATTTCGGGAATGAGACATCAAATTTTTATGGCGTGGCAAAAATTAATCCACTACAAAGGCTCCGAGAATATGAAAAAATAGAGATTTTCTCATTAAATTGTTCAATGAAGCCAAAAAACAAAGAAATAACTTGAAAGTATTGCTACAAAACACCCAAATAGAGAGGGATCAACTAAATCAAAAATTATTTTTGACCGAAGAAAGGAAGAACAGCCTAAAAATGATGCTATGTGGTATAATGCTAGTATTTGTTATTTGAAAAGTTATAACATGGGTGTAGTGATATTGAATAAATAAAAATGCCTCTATTTTTCTAGAATGTTAATATTGTTATTCATAGAATCATAGTTGATCAAACTACACATCAACATAAAATATACTAGCATGATAGTAATAGACTATGCTAGCAGTATACGAAAGATTAAATATGTATTCTATGATGTTAATCATACACTGTATTATATATGACAACACAATGCATATTCAAATTTCCTGCAACAATACAGTTTGATAAAAACAGATTCAGTGCAGAATCCTAACAACTTTCATGAAATAAAAAATTGTTTGTCATATCGTTTGATGATCATTCAACTCCTTTGTTTATAAAATAAAAAATAGGTTTAAATATTAACAACATTAGCAGTCAAATGTCTTTTTTTTTCATAATCACATATGTTATCATTGATGTAATCAACGATATCAATGACCACATCATGGAAATTTTCTTCTTCTTCTTCCTCCTCCTTCTCTTGTTTTGCCTCTTCTTTGTCTACTTCTTCTTTTTCTACTTGTTGTTCTTCAACTTTTTTGTCTGATTCTTTTTCTTTGTCTGTTGCTTCTTCCTTTCTTTCTAAAAAGAACTCAAAATATGATTTAAACATGAAATATATTTCAAATGAGAACATTTTTGATAAAAAAAAAATTATAGTAAAATTTGGACAAAAATAAATAATAGTAAAGTGAAAACACTAACTAGGTACTACATCTGATAATGAACTAGATAATGCATTATTCTATAATCATAACATAATATTTTAATAAAAATTAATAAGAACACAATTACTAACTACTACAATTTGTCAAATTACAATTAGTTCTGAACATCCATCACTGAAAAAAGTAAAATTTATTTAATATAATTTTTTTCACATTCTACAAATAATTTGTTTACGATGAACATGCATTTTCAAATGAAATGACAGAAAAAAGAAGATAGAAATAGTTGGAGCCATAAATAGATATTATTTTAGGAAAAATGCTTTATTTCCACCTTGAACTATACGCGAAAAGGTTGAGACACACCCGAACTTTAGGAGGATCCTATTACCCCTGAAAAAATTAAAATCGTATTTTTGAGAACCTTAATAGTTACGTGGAACACACGTGTACCTACGTGGATCCTTCAGTGTTGTGCCACGTATGTACCGCGTAGGTACTAAGGTTGTCAAAAATACGATTTTAATTAGCCCAGGGAAGGAAGGGGGGGGGGGGCGTAATAAGACCCTCCTAAAGTTCGAATGTGTCTCAACCTTTTCACATATAGTTCAAGATGGAAATAGAGCATTTTCTCATTATTTTATATAAAATGCAAAAATTTAAAGTGAGTTGTAAAATTTATAAATAAATCAATGGCTATATTTTGTCCCAAAATAAAGTTACTAATAGATTTTAGGATTTGATTTTTAAAAATTTCCCAAAGCTAGAAAAATTCTATGGCCAAACATATTTTGTCTAAAAACTTGCTTTAAAAATCTATAATCAAACGGATCCTAACTATTTTATAATTTTCAAATGTAATTTCAAGTGATAAAGGTTGATTTTCAAATAAAGTAAAAAAATTCAAATGAATAATTTTTATGATCAAATAATCCTAAAAATTTGTCTTTATTAAGAGATGACACATAAATGATAAAAGAGGCTGCAAATCAAAAGATGGAGAATTTAAAAACAACACTTTATTAACAACATCATCTTGGTTACATTTGGCTCATCAAGTTTCTTTTCTAGTTTGCTTTTGCTAAACAAGTAGCATAATATATACTACATGCCTTTCTAATCAGGTGCGATCTTTTGTTGAACATTCATTCCTACAGTTCTCCATTAGCTCATCATCTATAAAAAAAAATTGTTAAATTAAGTCATTAGTTTGACTTATTGGGGAAAACACAATATAATTAGGAATAACAAATACTTTCTCCGTTTAATTTTAGTTAATCTTCTTGCTAAAAATATGTGTTTTAATTTGATTTTTTTATTTATAAAAATAATAAAATTTTATTATGTTCTTCCACTGCAATCTCTTTCATTGAATAACTACATGAAGTCCATCTAATCAAATTTATATTTTTAAAATATAATTAATAAGACTAGTTTAGTAAAATAAGCTTCTAATAATTTTTTTTAAAGTTATGTCATGTTCAAAAGGATCAACTATTTTGAAACGCAGGAAATAAGCACATGAAAATAAGATTCCTCAAATCGCCTTAAATTTGGGTAGGTTATCAATTCGATATTTTGACTCATCCAATTTAACCCACTTGAAAATTAGCTAATACTCGCTCCAATTCAGAATATTATTTCTATGTACTAAGATAAATGTTTTTTTTAATAATTCAAAGATGTATGAATTAAATTTTTCATCCATGACATGAAATAGATGTCTTTCGAACTATGAAAGCTCACCACTTCGCTGTTTGGACTCCACCACAGTCACTCATTGACATTTTGTATCTATGAATGAAGTATTAATAATTAGGAGGGTGAACACTTTAACTGTTTACCCAAGTGTGTATTATATTAGTCCCATACAGGATGTAAATAGGGCTCCTACTCCTACTACTACTATTGTGACTCAATCACAACAAGATTTGTAAATATTTTTGTATTATAAATAAAACTTTGCCTGTTTCACCAAAAAATATTGACTATTCTTCTTCAATTAATGTCATTATTTTACTTTCTCAAGGGTGTCTCACACCTCAAAAATTTATTTATTATAAAATGGAAGGAGCATATAACTTAAATTAATCAATGTGACATCTTGTCTAGAAATATATATATATATATATATATATATATATATATATATATATATATATATAATCGTAATAAAGATAGAAAAAATATTAGGTGCTTAAACAAATTATAAAACTAAATAAAGTGATCAAAGTTTAACAAGAATTGGTGAATTGAGTTATTTTTGAATTCAACTCAGCTATTTTTCAGCTCATGATCATTTAAATCAAATTTATTTCAATTCAAGTAATTTTTTTTAACAAATTAGTGATCTGTCCATTAGTTAATTTAACTCATTTTGAGTCACTCAAATTCAGGTTAACTTACCCATTTTACACTCGTGAACTTAATGTATTGAAGTAAATTATTGAATGCAAGAAAATATGAAAAAAGTATACCTTCATTAAATTTAGAAGGATGTTTCACTGCACAGCAAGCGTACAATTGAATTCTTCACAATGAAGACATTCCTTCAAGCAAGGTTTTGCGCAAGAAGGATGTAAGAAACATGTCTTTTCACATTTTGCTCCACAAGACAAGTTTATCTTACCATTTACATTACTATTTGCTACAAAAATCATCATTAGAAAAAATGTCACTGTTAAAACCTTAGTGAAATCCATAATTTATAATATGTGTTTTAAAGACTTCTGAATGTGGATGATAGATTTTAAAGTAATGCTATTTATAACTAAAGATCACTACAATTTAATAGTGAAATTTGACCATGCCCAAATAATTAAATATAGCTTACTTTGATTTTTAATATTAGATTAGACAAGTAAATATAGTACAATCAGCAGACTACAATTTATATAAAATATTTTAATTATTATGGTATGCAAACTCTAATTTTTAATATTATATTTATTTTCAGTGTTGGAGTCAAAATTTTTAGTTAATTTTTTCAAAAAATATAAAAAATGAATGTATGAAGAAACCAAGAAACTTGAACATCTGCTATATAATGCCTAAAAATAAATTTAATCTTATATATATAATGTAGCTTTTTGTTGAAGGAAGTTCATATCAATTTCTTTAGTTTGATTTCTAGTAACATTAAACTTTAAACTATTTATCATTAGTACAAAATAATAACAATATAATCTAATCATTAGTGTAAAAGAGCTGGGTTTGACTAGATTTTATGATACTCCTATATACTTTTTTGGTTCTGTGGTCATTATGAATTTTTACTTCCTCTACTTCAAAATATATGTCCACTTAGGTATAAGAAATACAAATTCCTAAAACAAGTAGGCATTTTGACTTAAACTATTCTTATCTAAAATTTTCATATTACTTTTTAATCATTATACTAAAAATAATATCCAACAGTATTTATTTAGTTTAAAAAATTAATGGATAATTTATTCATTTATACACATTTTATTTTCAGCATTAAATACGATTTATTATACAATGCATTTTCCAAAGCATTAAATTTATTATATTTAAAAGATACTCCCTTCGTCCCATTTTACTCGTCCCAAATTGGAATGACACAGTTATTGAGAAAAATAACAAATAACATGACTAGTTTACCATAGTATTCCTATTAAATGATGTTTACATTTTAATTTAAAGAAAAAATAATTAATGCAAAGGGTAAAATATAAAGAAAAAGAATTGTCTTATCTTGATAAGTAAAAAAGCACAAGTAAAATGGAACACCAGATTAGGAAATTTGGGATGAGTAAAATGGGACGGAGAGAGTAATATAATAAAATTACCCATCATTTACTATTTATTAACCTATATATAAAGTCAGTACTGAACAACTATTGATGCATGGACGAAATATTAGCTTAGACACGTTGGAATATGAGTGTTGACACCCAATTTTGGCTCTCTTTTTTCATAAAATTAATTTCTCGATGCTTAGTATTTTTTAAATATATATATATATATATATATATATATATATATATATATATTATTTATTTATTTCAAAATATATTTTTTGATGTTAACAGTTTGGAAATTATGTTTTTATTAATATCAGAGCTTATAAATAAATAAATATATATATTAAATTATCATTTCACTATTTTTTCTAAAATGAGTAAATAAATATATGTTAGCGTATTAACATAATATTTACTATATTATTATGTTTTTTGCAAAAATTCACTCTATATTTTTCAGTTCTATATATATATATATATATATACACGCGCGTATACTTTCGAGAAAATTAATTAAAGCATCGTTAAATTAGTTAAGTTGAAATCGATTAGGGGTCAATCAGATAAATTCATTTTGGGCTTTTCTTTTGTTTCAGTTAAATTGTAATCCAACAACCAAATGGTCCAACTTCAAGACCCTTCACACCAGGCCAAATTTTGATCGACCCAGACGACCCAACAACAATTAAAATCCCCATATTCAACCCACCATATCAGTAGCCCATTCCTTTTTAAAATCAGGCCCAATACCTAATGAATTGACCCAGCCCACTCTTGATCTTCTCCTTTAGCCAAGCAACGACAACAAACGCGTACAACAACTACGTACAAACCAACAATTTCAACAAAAATGGCAAACGAAATCAGCAATACAACTGACATATCCCAAAAATCTCTCCTCTCCACATGAATTTCAACCAAAATCAAAGCTCTCATCACTGCAATTACGATGAATCTGCCCGATTTCTTGACTTATGCAGACCTAGCAGCTCAGAGATATGAAGACTTTTGCTCTTCTTCTCTCTCTTTCACTTTTTTTTTTCAAATATTTTGAATTGTTTAGCTTGGGGAAGAATCTGTTGGGTCTACATTTCTGCCTATAAATACACCCCACATTCATTCATTAAGGGGGAGGAAGAAAAATCATCAGAAGAAGTCTTTAAGTTAGTATCAAATATCATCAAGTTCACATTGCTATTTCCCTTTTGTTTTCCCGTTTTCTTTTCGTAATCGAAGTTCGAGTTTGAGTTTGAATCGCAGACGGAATTGTTAGGAAAGACGGGCACACAATCAAAGAGCCCGATGGGGTAGCAGCGAAAAATACCCAAGATTAAACTTTGCCTTTCAACTTGAACCAAAAGGAGACAAGCAAACCAAACAAAACAAAGTAATATGGAAGCAAATGAATTACCACACAAATGTGATAGGACAAGAACAAAGGCAATCACACAAGACATCAAATTTATGTGGAAAACTTTTTGGTTTGAAAAGTAAAAAATCACGGGACCAAATCACCACTATAATCACCAAAGAGTTACAATATTGTCCTCCAAAATGGCGACCAAACAAATGCCAAACAACAAGAAACAATACATAAACCATAGAACCAAAACCAGAGAAATAAAGGAGTGAAAGCACAAAAAATGCAACTACTGTTCAGAAATGAAGAATAGGAGATACAGACCATCAAATCAAGCCCCATTAGCTCCTAATCAAAGATTGGGATGAGAGGAACAAGCAGTCCAAAAATCAGCTCAATCGAACAAGAAACGAAGCGGGAATCAGAATAGGAGCTACAGACCATCAAATCAAGCCCCATCAGCTCCTAATCAAAGATTGGGATGAGAGGAACAAGCAGTCCAAAAATCAGCTCAATCGGACAAGAAACGAAGCGGAAATTGCAATTTGAAGTTGACAGCTGTGGCTGAAATTTAGGTGCGAAAATCAGCTTTGTTTTTCTCCCTTTGACTGCTGAAAGCTCTCTTTTTGTGATGGTGAATAAGACCTAAAAAGATCAATATATATGTCCTATAGTAATGGGCCTATGGGCAAAAGTGGGTTGATCCAAATTGGGCTTCATTTATCCATATAGGAAGGAAAAAAGACCTAATAACCCAACAATTCTCCCCCTTCCAACTATGTGGAGGAGATCGCCATCCCGGCGATCATGTAACAATCTTCAAACTTTCCTCTTGACAAAGTTTTAGTCATCATGTCGGAACCATTATTATCCGTATGAATCTTCTCAAGTTCAAGCAACTTAGAATCCAACACATCCCAAATCCAATGGTATCTCACATCAATGTGTTTAGACTGACCATGAAATGTAGAATTTTTGCCAAGATGTATGACACTTTGACTGTCATAATGAAGCACATACCTCTCTTGAGCACAACCAAGTTCCCCCAAGAATCTATTCATCCAAAGCAATTCTTTACAAGCTTCAACGGCAGCTAAGCTTAGCTTCTGTAGTAGATAGAGCAACACATTTTTGTAACCTAGATTACCAAGACACAGCTCCCCCTGCAAAAGTAACCAAATACCCTGAAGTAGACTTGCGAGTATCAACATCACCTGCCATATCTGAATCAGTATAACCACAAATACTAGGCTTCCCTGTACCAAAACACAAACTCAGACTAGAAGTGCCACAAAGATATCTCATAATCCACTTCACAACATTCCAATGTTTTCTTCCCGGATTAGAAAGAAACGACTAACAACACCAATAGCATGAGCAATATCCGATCTTGTGCAAACTATTGCATACATCAAACTACCAACAGTTGAAGCATAAGGAACTTTCTTCATATCTTCCTTCTCATCATCACTGGAAGAACACTACTTCGTGCTCAACTTGAAGTGCATAGCTATAGGTGTACTGACAATCTTAGCCTTGTCCATGTTAAACCTTCGAAGTACTTTCTGAATGTACTTCTCTTGTGATAACCACAACTTCTTGGCCTTTCTGTCATGGACAATCTGCATGCCAAGAATCTGCTTTGCTGGTCCTAAATCGTTCATAGAAAAAGACTTACTCAACTCTTGCTTCAACTTTTGAATCCTGCAAGCATTATGACCAACAACAAGCATGTCATCAACATAAAACAACACAATAATAAATTCACCATCAGAGAATTTTTGCACAAAAACACAATGGTCTGAAGTAGTCTTCTTGAAGCCCTGTTGACTCATAAAGGAACTAAACTTCCCGTACCACTGCCTAGGAGCTTGTTTCAAACCATACAAGCTCTTCTTCAATTTGCAAACATAATTCTCTTTTCCCTTGACTTCAAAACCTTCGATTTGCTCCATATAAATTTCTTCATCTAAGTCACCATGGAGAAAAGTAGTTTTAACATCCATTTGCTCAACCTCTAAATCTAGACTTGCAGCTAAGCCTAGAACCACACGAATGGATGACACCTTTATAACCAGAGAAAATATCTCATCAAAATCAACTCTTTTTTTCTGGTTAAATCCCTTCACAACCAATCTAGCTATGTACCGTGGAATTGGATTACCATCTTCATGCTTCACCTGAAAAACCCACCTATTTTTCAAAGCTTTTCTGTCTTTAGGCAGCTTAACCAAATCAAATGTATGATTATCTTGCAAAGATTTAATTTCATCTTCCATAGCATCAAACCACTTTTCTTTTTCTTCACTTTACATAGCCTCATCAAGACTCTCAGGTTCTCCCCCGTCAGTTAAGAGTACATGCTCACTGGGAGAATGACAAGATGAAGGTATTCTCTCTCTTGTAGATCGTCTGAGAGAACTCTCTGGAGAATCAACAATTGATTGCTGATCAACCATATCAACTTGCACCAGAGCATCAACAACTTCTTGCTGGTCATTCTGAACATGATCATCATCTTCATTATCAACTTGATTTTCATCATCATGAAGATTTTCTTCAGGAGCAGTAGTCAAAGGAACTGGATCAACATCAACTAGGCTCTCACTACTCTGAGAATCAACCTTCTCAGTTTTGTTAAAATCTTCAATTATTTGGTCTTCAAAGAATACAACATCGCGGCTTCTAACAAGTTTCTTCTCAACTGGATCATAGAAATGATAGCCAAATTTATCTTGACCATAACCAATGAAGATACGCTGTCTAGTTTTAACATCCAACTTTGACCTTTCATCCTTAGGAACATGAACAAAAGATTTATACCCAAATTCTCTAAGATGATCATAAGAAACATTCTTACCAAACCAAACTCTGTCAGGGACATCACCATTCAAAGCAACCATAGGAGATAAATTAATAATATAAACAACCGTATTAAGTGCTTCTGCCCAAAAGGAATCTGACAGTTTAGCATCTGAAAGCATACATCTAAGCCTCTCAACTAATGTTCTGTTCATCCTCTCTGCTAAGCCATTCAACTGAGGAGTCTTTGGAGGAGTTTATTGATGCCGAATACCCTGCTCTCTGCAATATCTATCGAAAGGACCAATATACTCATTACTATTATCTGAAAGGATGCATTTTAATTTCTTCCCTGTCTGTCTTTCAATCAAGACCTGAAAATTCTTGAACACATCAAGTACTTGATCCTTGGACTTTAAAGGAAATACTCAGAGTTTGCGAGAATGATCATCAATAAAAGTCATAAAGTAAAGTGCACCACTATGAGACCTTACTTTAAAAGGACCACACAAATTAAAATGCACCAACTCCAGAAAATCAAGTTTTCTTGAAGGTGGATGACTCTAAAAGGAAACACTTTTTTGTTTACCGGCTAAGCAATGAACACACTTCTTCAATTTTGCTTGTTTCACTCCAGAAAGTAAATTTTCTTAGCCAAACTATCAATCCCCTTCTCACTCATATGACTCAACCTTCTATGCCACAACTCTGATGAAGTATTATTCTCCACCAAGTTTATTAAGCCTTTAGAAGTAGAGCCCTAAAATACGTACAAGTTAGACAACTTGTCACCTCGAGCCACAATCATCGAACCTCTAGCAAGCTTCCACTGGCTAGCACCAAGGGCATTAACATAACCCTCATCATCAAGACTTCCTACAGAAATCAAATTCAGGCGAACATCTGGAGCATGCTTGATATTATTGAGAACTAGTTTGGAACCATTGTTACTTTCCAAAAAAATCGTGCCAATGCCAAGTACTTTAACATCATCATTGTTGCCCACTTTCAACATCCCAAAATTACCTGGAGTATAAGAAGAAAATAATTCCTTCTTTGGCGTAACATGAGATGTAGCACCAGAATCCACAAATCAGCTAGACTCATCGCAAACATGATTAATGGCATTCTCACCACAAGCAACAAGAAGATCATCATTAGCAACAACAACACGATTTTTATTATCGCCTTTTTTCTTTTGCCGTCTTATATCTCTCTTATGCTTGTAATAATATTTCATGATATGCCCCTTTTTGTTGCAATAGTCACATGTAACATTCTTGAATTTGGACCTTGACTTGCTTCTACTTTTATCTCTATCATTTGAATCACTGAACTTGTTTCTCCCCCTCTCTTCAGTAACCAAAACATCAGAGTGTGAAGATGAAGAAGATGAGGCTTGAGATTTTTTTCTCATCGCTTCATTCAAGACACCACTCTTAACATATTCCATAGTTACAATACCATCGGGAGCAGAATTAGTCAAAGAAACTTGAAGAGTTTCCCAAGAGTCAGGCAGAGTATTAAGAAGCCAAAGTCCCTGAATTTCTTCATCGAACTTTACACCCATTCCGAACAGCTAGTCAAGGACACCCTGAAAATCATTAATTTGGTCAGAAATAGGACGGCCCTCTTTATACCTAATATTCATCAATTGCTTAAGCAGGAAAAACTTGTTATTGCCAGTCTTTGAAGCATAAAGTGTCTCGAGCTTGTCCCACAAACTTCTAGTATGTGTCTCATTCACAATATGATTTCTAATATTATCTTCAACCCATTGTCTGATATATCCACAAACCTGTAAGTGCTTAAATTCCCAATCCCCATCTGTCATGGATTCAGGTTTAGTAGATGCAAACACAGGTAGATGCATTATCTTGACAAATAGAAGATCCTTCATTTTGCCTTTCCAAGTATGATAGTTATTACTATTCAAACACACCATCTTGCTCATATTTGACTCCATCATTCAAATCGACAATCAACAACAACCAATGCTCTGATACCACTTGTTAGGAAAGACGGACATACAATCAAAGAGCCCGACGGGATAGCAGCGGAAAATACCCAAGACTAAACTTTCCCTTTCAACTTGAACCAAGAGGAGACAAGCAAACCAAGCAAAACAAAGTAATATAGAATCAAATGAATTAACAAACAAATGCGATAGGGCAAGAATAAAAGCAATCACACAAGACATTAAATTTACGTGGAAAACCCTTCGGTGTGAAGAGTAAAAAACCACGGGACCAAACCTCCACTCTAATCACAAGAGTTACAATATTGTCCTCCAAAATGACCACCAAAAAAGTGCCAAACAACAAGAAACAATACATAAACCAAAGCACCAAACACTAGAGAAATAAAGGAGTAAAAACACAAAAAATGCAGCTAATGTTCTGGGATGAAGAATAGGAGCTACAGACCACCAAATCAAGATCCGTCAGTTCCTAATCAAAGATTGAGATGAGAGGAATAAGCAGTCCAAAAATTAGCTCAATAGGACAAGAAACGAAGCGGTAATCGCAATTTGAAGTTGAAAGCAGTGGCTGAAATTTAGGTGCGAAAATCAGCTTTGTTTTTCTCTCTTTGGCTGATGAAAACTCTCTTTTTGTGATGATGAATAAGACGATCAATATATATGCCCCATAGTAATGGGCCTATGGGCAAAAGTGGATTGGTCCAAATTGGGCTTCATTTATCCACATAGGAAGGGAAAAAGACCCAATAATCCAACAGAAAGCCCCCTAGTTCACTGCTCGACAAAAGGTCAGTAATCACTCTCATCTTTCGTTCCATTTCAGTTTCTATAAAATATAGTCGCTCAGTAGTCATTTATTTTGTTGCTTGCTGAATTTCTGCTTATTCAATTCTGTTTGTTTCTCTGTTTGCTTGCTGCAGTATATCTTTTAACTATTAAAAATGACTAACGACAAAAGTTGATAATATTTAGAGAATCTAGTTTAGCTATCTCGTCAATAAGTGAATAAATATGCAGTTCGCTTCGTCATTATGCTCAGAGATTCATTAAAAATCTATCGTACTGTTTTGTTTTGTTCCATACAGTTTTCTACTTTTCAGTGTTTCCTGTAGTTTCAATCTGTAAAATAAAGTGGTTAACGATAACTGATAACATTTATAGAAACTAATTTGATGAACAAGCTGGAGCTTATTTAATTTCCGAAAGATGATTTTTGTTGCTTGAAATTTTTTCGTTTGACTGGCTATGAACATAAGCGTGAAGCAAGCAGTAGTTTCCTGTTAGTCTATTATTGTGCACCCGCGGAGTGTTTCATATTACTGTGAACCTGTATGAAATACATTTCTTGAAGTTCAATATCTTTAGCGCGTCTAGCTGTCCATATGTTTAGTTTTATTGTATGATTGGCTGGCTGTTGTAGGACTATTATTAAGTCTGGCTATTTTAGTTGCTTCTTTTACATTTTTCTGCATTGTTACAAGACCCCACCAGCCTTTGTTTGGTAAGGAAGAGGCCACACCTGTTTAATCTTCGAAATTTACCTAACTATACGATTTTGGGCTTTGCTGTTTTCGTTTAATCTTACAACAGGAGCATGAGGTTAGTCACTTTTGTTTTATGTGTGATTAAGTTAGTTGAGATGAATTCCAAAAAAGTTTTCTTATCTCGTCTGGTGTGTTCCAAATTTAAATAACTTAGTATTAGGTACCTAGTTGACATTAACTTAAGTCTCAAGCAAGGGTTAACATGTTGTGGCTATCTTTTTCCAGCAAAAGAGTGCAAATATGTGTTTAATCGGATAAAGGCTCCTACATATGAATCACCTGGATAATTCAATCAAGTTTGTTTAAGGATCCAAATCAGTTAGAGTTGTTTTCCTAGTGTTTCTTTCCCATCTAATAGTATGTAAGCTGTAGTTTTTCCTGCTTTTCTTTAATTAGCAGAATGAATAATCTCAGCAATATGAGTCTAGATGTGATTCAACACAGCATTTTGGTACCTTGTAATTAAATTTTCTCTTCATGAAAAGTTAAGGCCATTGGTACTATTTTTTATTATATGTTCCCGTAAGTCACCATTTGAAATATTTGTCTTAAAGTTGAGATTTAGGATATCATTTTCTCTTTAAAGGACTTCACCTACTTGGACAAAATGACTTACGTAGCATAATAGTTATGGAAAAACTTGGCATTTCTCATTTCTGTTTTCTTTTGTATTGTCTAAGCTACTGTATAGTTTAAAATATATTCCTATTGATATGTTTCTTTCCTATTGTGTTCATTGTGTTTTATTGGGTCACTATCTGATCTTTTTCTCTTTGTTTTATTTCATGTATATCCGGGAGCGCGTTTGGGGTCCCATGACATGACTCTGTCTCTGTTCAAATCAGAGAAACGAACAACAATTGCATTACGTATCTCCGTCTAGCAGTCTAGTTCCTTCTTCCTTTTTTTTAGGCCTTATTCTCCGCAGACACTCATTATTATTTTTTTCAATATATTTGCATAATATTATTCAAAATTTGTGCTTTATATGTTCTTATTTGTATGAGTATGAGTCCTTAAATTGTAGCAAATCTAATTTCTTCCTTAGATTCCAAACTTAGAATATCACTAGGCTAAGGTATTTAATTTATATCATTAGACGGTTAAAATTTAATAGGTTAAAACATGCCTTTAGAAAATAATGGCCTTATTTTTAGAATCAATTTGAGTTTCTTAGTAGTTATTAACAACTTTAATTTAGTCAAACCCTAACAATTTTGCAAATAACTCACCCATTAGGACTCAATTTTTATTTTAACTTAATATGGTTTAAATATTTACTACTCCTTATATTATTTTTTAACGCTATTTCATTTTCTCTTAGATTTTCAAAGCAAACAAGTCTAACCTTTTTGTTACTACAAATGATTGTTTTAAATCCTGGCCATTTTCAAAAGAGTCTTTATTTTTAAGTTAAAGTTTGGCCCATCAATTTTAAGTTGTGAAAAGACTATCTTTTTTCTCCTGAACTTGTCCTCCCAACTCACTTTAGCACTTAAGCTTAACTTCCGTTTATTTACCCCTTAACATCTTTAAAGTGAATTATTTCAATCCCTTAACAGCCCGCGTGTAAACAAGCGACGCTAAGCGCGTAAAAACTCATTTTTGTCTTTTTAAATTCTTTTCTCTTTCTTTTAAATACCCGTTTGAACCACCCTAACGGTCATATCTATTTTTCTATAAAAGAAACCCTAATATCCTCTCCTTCTTCATCTTCAGTCCAAAATTTCTTCAAATCATGAAAGTGATGCAAAGAATAAAATTGCTTTCTCTTGATTTGTATTAAGCCGCATAAATTGGGGATTTAAAAACATAAAATCGAATTGATTTTAGTTTCGTCTCTTTCTGTATTAAGGTATAATCTCATTCATTACTTTGTTTATGTTTTATTAGGAATTACTTTCAAAATGAATTTCTGAATTACTTTGTGTCCTTTAATTTTTTTTTTCTAAATTACTCTTTATCTTATTTGTTGAAATGAATTTCTTGTAGCACACAATAATGAAGTCAGTTAACTTGAGTAAACTATGTATGGAGGAAAATGATTCTTCTTTGAAGCAAGTTATTCATTGTAATCACAGAATTTTGTTGCATTTGAAGACATCTTGGACTTCAAGTAATTTCGGTAGAAGATATTGGACATGTCCTTATTATGGGGTAAGTATCAAATTTTGCATTTTCTCTTGTTATTTTGATAGAATTGATTAAGAGAAATGAGGTTAATATATTTTTTATTTGTCACCATTGAAGGGTCCAAGATCTTGCGATTTTTGGCATTGGAGGGATTCATAAGACATTGATCCGAGATCCAAATATGTGATTCCTAAACTAATTGAAAAATTAGGTGAGCTCAAGAATGTAGTTGAATCTTATCGTTTCAATGAAGAGAAATTAATTGGATTGAGCAAATCAATCAAGGAAGATTCAGAAGAAGTTGACAAACCTAAAGAATCAAAACACAGTGATAATGGGATTAATATGAAATTGGAGAAGTTGGAAGAAGAGATTCGAAAAATCAAGGAGAAAGAAAAGAATTGGAGACGAATAGCTGAAGGAAGGACTATAAACAATACTCACTTCGTTGTTATGTTTTTTTGTTGTTGTATATTAGTAATAGCTTTAATCTATTTGGTTGGGATGCTCTATATGAAAAATGGTTCAATGAGGTTACCTAAGCACTAGGTTGTTGTTATATGACGTGTTGCAAATTATTGTGTTAGAGTAGTGCAACTTCTTTTGTATTTGGATTCTCTTATATATATGAAGAAGAGAAACGTTTCTAGATGAAGTGAATCATGTTTGTTTATCTTTTGTAATGGTGTAGCTTACTTCTTTTGCGTTTGCTTGAGTATTTATAGTGAAATTGATTGCACTTGAATCATTTAGTACCCAAAAAATAAGTGCAGATAACAAATTGCAATTTGAAGTTGCAAAATGTCCAAATACTGTAGGCACAACACATTATAAATGCAGTAACAACTGTTGATATTTCAACAGAAATATTAGCCAAAAAAATGCAGTCGCGGCTGCTGATATTTCAACAGAAACATTAGCTAAAAAAATACAGTCACAGCTGCTAATATTTCAACAGAAACATTAGCCAAAAATACAGTCACTACTGCATCAATGTTTTCAAAACATGTCAAATTAGTGCAGTCACAGCTGCATAGTTGAAGTCACCACAATTGAACTACTAGCTAAGTTAAAATCCCTACTTTTTCATTAGACACCATCAATACAGAAAGAGAAAAACATAATCAGGCTTCTACTGGAAGGTTGTTGAACTTGTTTGGCTTAGATTATTCAGTTCAAGAACATTTGACCTTGTCCTCATCCTTTTCTATGCTCTTATGTCTTCAAGTCCTTGTTGGGTCATAACTTTCTTTCCTTTTCATTTCACACCTGAGGTTGGTTTGTGATGTTCAAGATTTACAGTCACTATGGTGGAGTTCATAGGCATTCCAGGCTGATAAAAATAAAGGAGAACAAATTTAACTAAAGACTTGAAAAAGGTTTACTTTAAATTAGACAAACATAATCAAGAAATTTTAACATACATTGAGGACTTTAAAACCACTCTCTGTATGAAGCACCCTCATTCCAACCATCCTAGGTCTTTTATAAGCTATCCCTCTACCTTTGCTAGCACCAGTGACACCATCTCCTCTTGATGTACCGGTACAATCAACAGCACCAGCTCCTCCACCTCTACTAGTTTCACCCACAACTACAACACCAGCTGCTCTACCTCTACCTGCTCCACCAACAACTGCAGTACCAATTCCTTTACCTCTACCAACTCCACCAACAACTGCAGCACCAGCTCCTCTACCTCGACCAGCTCCACAAAAAATAGTAGCACCAACTCCTCTGCCTCTACCAGCTCCACCAACAACTGCAACACTAGTTTCTTTACCTCTACTAATAGCTCTATCAACAACAAAAGTTGAAGTTCCTTTTCCTCCATCAATACCCACAGTAGCAGCAGTTGCTGCAGGTGATCCGTTTCCTCTACCAGTAGCTGCTACTGCAGCAGCAGCCTACAATATATAAGAAAGAATATAATGAGAGAAAAAAATTAAAGCAAATAAAAGAGAATTAAAATACTAGTAAATTACAAGTCAAAATGTTACCTTTGTAGATCCTTTTGTTCTTACTCTTCTTTTACCTGTGTTTGGTGCTGCTTAAGAAGAAGCCACACTAGTTCTAGTGGAACTTGAATTCAATGAACAACTCCTTTTATTATGACCCTTGTTGTGACATGTGTTGCAGGTCATCTTAACACCCCTCTTTGATAATTTTCCAGTCCTATTTTCATTTTACTCTTTTTTTCTAGATTTTCTGGGTCTGCCTGGAAGCTTTTTTATTGTAGGTGGTATAACAAAAATATTGTTTGACTTGGTTCACATTTTCATACCAGTAACAGGCTGAATGAAGTAACTATAAGTCTTGAGGTAAGTTTCCTTAGTATACCAATGTGCAACATAGTTAATGGGTTCTAGCCTTCTAAAATGTAGTGCGACTATGGCATGACAAGGTATACCTTTTAACATCTAAGACCTACATGTACAAGTATTATCCCTCAAATTTACTATAAAAGTATTTCTCCATCTATCCTTAACTTCAGAACCAAATCTACCATTCCACTCAAGAGTACACTTCATTGCTTTTGATGTGTTCTCTTGCAACATTTTTAGTGCCATAGGAGAAATATCAGTAATCCATGTTTCAGAAAACTGTCTCAACTGTCCTATTCTTCTCATCACCTTATCCGTTATTTCCTCCAGCATTGATATGATAGTTTTGCATCTTTCCCCTAGTATCCATGAGTTGAAGCTTTCAACCATGCTATTGTCAACACTATCACAACAACTGTGCATTTGAAGTAAACCTTCGATCACCTTTCTATGTTGTACCATAGAAGATCTCCACAAATTTTATCTCCTAACATTTCCATATGATCCAAATTATATGTAAATTTGACACACTTTCAAAAACAGTTTATTCTTTCAATACCTCTCCAATCCATAGACCAGTTGGCTAGAACATGTCTAGCACACATTCTTTGCTCTGTATTTGGCAGTAAATCTGAAATTGCACTGTCAAGACCCTTAAACAAAATAAAATATATCAGTTGACATAAGTATAAAAAAAGTCCCAAAAAATTCAGAAATTGAATAAGAGAAAATATATAAGGTTACCTTCTGCATATCAGTAATAGTAGTCACTTCAGACCCATCTCCCAGCTTAAGATCATTTTTTAGAAGTCTAACAAACCATATCCAAGTGAATTTGATTTCAACTTCAACCACTGCCCAAGCTAGTGGTAGCATCTGGTTATTCTCATCCTTACAAATAGCTACAAGTAATTGACCCTTACAAACACCTTTCAAAAAACAACCATCAAACCCAATACATCTCCTGGCACCAGCTTTGAATGCTCTCTTCAAAGCATCAAAACATATGTAAAAAGATTGAAACTATTTTCTTCCACCTTCAAAAGTTTCTTCACTAAGCCTCACTACACATATACGACCTGGATTGGTCTTTAAAAGCTCATCCCTATAATCCAAAATTCTTTTAAACTCCTCCACATGATCACCAATAATTTGCTGCAACACAATGCTTCTAGCTTTTCTTGCTATAGTCCTCCCTATATATACCTCCAAATTATTTTTTACTAACTCTTGAATCTGAAAAACTCTAATTTCAGGTTTTGATGTTATTCTGTCCATGTACCTTTCTTCCAAGTACTTAGAATTCACCAATTTATTCTTTGTTGTGGAATTACACTTATGGACTGGAACGTACTTCTTAACTAGAAAATCTGTAGTCCTAGAATCAATGCTTGCAAACAACAATCATGGACAACCATCTACACACTTTACTCTAACTCTTTTTGATTCAATCACAAACTTATTTAGCTCTACATGTTCTTGAATATCATATCTAGTAAGAGTTTTTCTAAACTCTCCAACATTTGCAAAACAAAGTCCAAGCTCCCAAAATATTAATTTACAAGTAGGATCAAACATAATCCTCTTATAATTTCTTTTTGCTCTCCTTGTTTTTCCTTCTCTTCTAGCAGGTTGTTCAACTTCAGCATCCCCATAAATATCCTGATCAGAATCTATTTCAAAACTTACCTCATCATCTCCAGCTATCTTTCCCTCTAGACTATTTTTCTTCTTGGATAAAATCGCATCATATCCCATATCCACTCCCTTTTTACCTAAACTAACACCTCTTGCTCTAGGATCTTGTTTTTTTCTCTTTTTGATTTCATCAGATCTCTTCTTTTTGGCAGCCCTCTTTTATTCCCTCAGAATCCTTACCTCCTCATGAACATCACTACCATACTCATCATCTTCACCTTCATCAAAGAAATCATAATAATATGATTTTTCACTAACATCACTTTCACTTTCCCAATCTGATGGAATGACCGGGACATCTGCTGCAGTAACAAAAGCAGTGTCACCTAAATTCTAATTAATACTAGTAGAAACACCACCTAAATTCTCACCAGTAGTAGAAACACTATTTACACTACCCAAATCATCACTCCTACCATTACCACCACCATCACCTAAGTTCTCACCTCTAGCAGCAACACTATTAGCACCAAAATCCCCACCAGCAACAAAAAAATCACTGCCACAACCAGCTAAGTACTGAGCCCTAGTAGCACCACCACCATTATCCAATTCCCCACCAATAGTAGAAACACCACCACCACCTAAGTCCTCACCCCTAGCAGCAACACCAACATCACCAAAGTCCCCATTACTAGCAAAAAAATCACTACCACCCTCACCTAAGTTCTCACCCTTAGCAGCAAAAACACCACTATCACAACCACCTAAGTCCTTACCAATATAAGAAACATCATCACCACCACCTAGGTCTTCACCCCTATCTGCAGTACCACAACCACTCAAGTTTTTAGTAAAAGTAGGTTCATGAGGTATTGCAACTTTTACAAAGTTCTCTTCAAACCCTAAATCATCACAGTCCCCTAAGTCTTCACTTAACTCTTTATCAAAATCAGGACAAGATTCTCCTCCCACATGGGAGTCATATTCAATAGATGGGACCACACCTGCCACATCAACTAAATGTGTCAAATATAACTCAATAACATATCCATTTCTAAGTAGAGGTAAAATACCCAAAATATTCCTATCACATGTTACTATTACTAATTTTTTTCTTTTGGGAGGTCTGAGATAAACAATACACGAGGAACAATTATACCCAATTTCCTTCACGATATCAATAAATTCAAAGTAAGAAAGTTTGTCTACGTCCACATTGAAACAGTTAGTAACAGTTGCTCCATGATACATAATACTCGGGTTTTGTTGTAATTTGACTCCATGGTGAAACCTCAATGTAACATACACAAAATCCATGGTTATCTAAAGAAAAATAAAAAAAATAGCATCTTAGAATTATTCACGGCAAAAATCCTAATATCAAAGTAAAACAATCCTAATAATTACCTGAGTAGTCAAATTTCGTCATGGAGCAACCATGGATTGCATGAAAAGCCACCAAAAGAACTTAATTTGAAGTGAAATCGAGTGAAGCCGACTGAAATCGAGTGAAATCTACTGAAATTGAGTCAAATCGGCTGAAATAGAGAGGTTTTAGAGAGAAAAAACTAAAATAGGTTATTTTTTAGGTTTTCGGATATTTGATTAGAGTGGGTTGGGTTATAAATGAGAAAGGGTCGGGTTATAACATCAACCAATCAAAGGACGCATGCTTAACAACACCCAGCCTTGAGTTGGGTTAGGCTGTTAAGGGGTTGAAATTATTCACTATAAAGATGTTAAGGGGGGTAAATAAATAGAAGTTAAGTTTAAGTGCTAAAGCGAGTTGGGAGGACAAGTTTAGGGGGGAAAATATGTCTTTTCTCTTTTAAGTTTGAAAAAATGTTTCTCCACTAATTACTTTGAGATAAAAATTATTTTTCTCACTCAATTACTTGCCCTTTTTAAATCTTCACACTTGCCTTTGATTTTAAATTTCTAACCTAAGTTTGGCCGGTTAACCATAGTTAGCGGATCCTTTAGGATGCCTAATCCCTTCCCTTTAGGATAATTAGAACCCTTACCTAGAATCACTAGTTAAGTAGACCTTAAAATACAGTCTTTATTTTTTTTTAAACGCATAAGTTATAATAGGTGTCCTAATTCACCGTAGAACTAATTAGGTGGCGACTTCCTTAATTTTAATTTGAAGTTTTCCAATATTTTATACCTCGGTTTGACCCGTGTTAAAATGCGGTACAACAATGAGCACTTATCGTTTAACATTAGTATGAACTTGGAATGAGCAATGCATGATACACACCTGTCACATTTCGTTTATTGAGAGTTAAACGATATAAATTTTTATCAATTTTTACTCTCTCAAACTTCGTAATGATATTTTTTTCAGTATATTTTATTCTAAATTTTATTTTGTCTAAGAAATTGTTATTTTTAAAAAATAATATTTGTCGTTATTTTTCAACTTACAAGTCTGAAAACTGGCAAACCGATGCACACAGTATGAAACTGCCAACAAGGAGTATATTTTTTTAACAACCAGTAGCATGCGAATGGCTCGAAATATCACGTGTACTACTTTTGAGTCACAGTTTCAGGGTACATCATAAGTGGTTTACTATCGAGATGGATTGTCGTGTAGTGATAGGACTGTTCCATCTTTAATTAGAAGTTTTAAATTTGAATACTGAATGAATAAAATTATGTTAAGAGCATCACATTTAAAATGAGCTTTATAATACATGATCTGAATTAATTGGAGCTTTAATGTGGTACTAAACGCCATGCGGGAAATCAAAAGAGGGAAAAGAAATACTTTACTTGTCAAGTTTAGAATTTTTGCATTCTTAAGAAATAAATAATTGATTCGAGCATGAGCGGAGCCAATTTAGGACCAGCCTTGAGCAAAAAATTATAATACTATTTATACATGGTTAAAACTATTTTTTATGTATATATAGCTAGTAGATACACTCTTGTGGTAGGGCCCTTCTCCGGACATCGCACATAGCGATAGATATAGTGCACCGAACTGCCCTTTTTAGATGTTGAATCCCTTTGATTGTGACACGTAAATTTTAAATCGTACTATTGATTGGTGATATTCGAGGTATCGATTGTTCTATGTCTTCTTATTCGACCCCAAACCTCTTCTTATCTATATGGATGTCTTTATTTTCATTTTCAGAGACATGTTGTGTACTTCATATTCATTTTGTATTATTAGATGCACTACACTTATGACATTAAATTTTGGGATGATTTTTGTATCTTGTTCGATTTTCTATCATTCGCTTATATATATGTGTGACTTGACTTCGTTCTGTAAGTCTCGTTTTACTTTATTGCGGCCTTGTTTATTTGTATTTCTTTTCTTTGGGGGTGACTGACTTACTTATCAAGACCACGATAATTGTCATGACCTTATTTTGGATCGTGACAAACCTCTAAGTCATTCATCTTTCTACCAAATCTTTCATTACTTCCTCATTTAATAGATGAAAGAAACACTACACCTATATATATGGTGTTTTTTTTCCTTTGGTGAAAAAGAAGAGTTGTAATATATTGTGAGATAAGAAGAAAGAACAGAAGTATGTGAAGTGTGGAAAAATATTGTTAATGTAGTGAGGTGAGAATAGTGAAAGGGAGAGTTGAGAGGAGAAAATATACTTTGTCTATAACTATATTCACTATACAAATTAAAGAGAGTAAAGGAGAATAATTATATCTTGAAGGAAGGTGTTCTTTTGGTGAAATTTGGACTTTTCAACTAATTTAGAGTTACTTGAGTTATGATGTTGATAGGATGTTGTATTCTGGAAGGGATAAGTTAAAAGTGATACTGTTGGATCAGTATAGATTATGCCGCAGTGGACTTGAATCTCCTTAAAGAGAGTGAGATATATGTGCCTCAGTCTGAATATAATTTATTTATTTTTGAGTAAGCATCTAGTACTCCTGAACTATGATCAAATTTGTTACGATACACTTCAACTTCACATGGGTCCTATTACCCCTTGAACTCAATTTTAGTATATTTTTGACACCTCTTTTAGCGGATGTGGCACCTTTAACATGAGTTTCATTTTTATGTAATAAAAGTGCTATGTTAGCACCAAAAAGTGATAAAAATACACTAAAATTGAGTTCAGGGGGTAATAGGACCCATATAAAGTTTGAGTGTGTCGTAGCAACTTTGGTCATAGTTCGAGAGAAACTAAATGCTTATCTCTTTATTTATTTTTTTTTTACTTTTCAACTGTAATTTAATTATTTTAATTATTGGTGGTATATTATACCAATAACTTGTTTACTCTATTTTAAATTCTTAAAGTTGAATTGATTATGAAGTTGTTTTATTATAATTTTCTACAAATAATATTTAGTTATTTGAACATACTTTTTCTAAAAAAGAATACGAAATATGACTTAAACATGCAATGTACTTCAAATGAGGGCATTTTTGTTAAAAACAAAAAAGTTACAGTAAAATTTGGACAAAAATAAAATATAGTAAAAATGAAAAAAGTGAAAACACTTACTAGGTACTACGTCTAATAATGAACTAGATAATACATTATTCTATAATCATAATACGATATTTTAATAAAAACTAACAATAACACAACTACTAACTACTACAATTCGTCAAATTACAATTAGTTTGGAAGATCCATATAACACCCCGCATTTCAGGGTTAGAATTTGAACCATTGTTCTACGTGTATAAGCTTGAATCCAATTCTTTTCTTTCTCTCTCTCTCTCTCTCTCTCTCTCTCTCTCTCTCTATATATATATATATATATATATATATAAGTGTCATGATCATTATCCTAGTGCGAAAAGCACCTTTGAGGGGAAGAATGTTTGTAGAAAATACTTAGAGTGAAGTGGAGTTAAGAACTATCAGTATTGATCACATTTTAAAATTCGATTCTACGAGGAAAAACTTTGAACGTGTATAAATCGTGGAATATGTAGAATTTTGAAGATCAAGACCCACCAAATGGTAGATGATTGAATTAGCTTTTCGACGATGTCAATTTCACCTTAATTCGATACCCGAGCGAAAAGTTATAAGCATTTTCGTGAGGAGGCAGTAAGGGTCCGTGATAGCCCCACGCCACGGAGGCTAGTCCCCAAAAATTGACACCATGCCATGGAGGCTAGTTCCCCAAAATGGACACTATGCCACGGAGGTTGTTTCCCCAAAATAACCCCCGTGTTGTGGAGGCTGTTTTCCTGTTGTCGATTTCAGATATCTTAGAGGGACTTTTTAGTCTTTTCCCCTTTAAATCATTTCTTACGATTTAAAAAATTTCCAGAGTGCATTATTACCTTTGTGAATCCCTAAGTTTCATTCCATGAGTCAGAAAAAAGAAAACACCTAGGGCTTGAGAGTTCCAACAGTCATAAGGCCAAACTTCTCTACGTTATCTTCAATTTCTCTCTGTCAATAAGTCTGTGGGACTATCATAAATCTCATGTCCATAAGATTTGACATTTTTACATGTCTTAGAGTATATGTATGTACATTTTATGAGTTTTGAAATTGTTAAAGAGCAAATATTGGGAGCCCCGCTTTATGATGAAATCTTGTTTAAAATACGAGGGTTTTCCCTAAATTTGAATTATGTTCATGTGTATGGATGTTATGAGTTTGAAAAATTATATGAGAGCATGATTTACGTAATTTCCTCTCTTATTATGAAATTCATTGTCTTAATGTGTTGTGGTTTGTTCAAATGCATGAATTACAAGCTTGAGAGTAAAGTCTTTACTGTCATTATAGGTTGATATTGATTTTGATACGATGCGAGGGTATTTCTTTTTTTATAATTGTTTGTCCTATTAATTGAAAGAATTGCATGAGGTTTATGAAAGGATTGACCGCCACATGATAAAGTATTGAAAATGGACTATTTTGCAAATGTTTTCATGTGTTTTGAAATAAGAACTTTCTTGTGTGATGTTTGAATCTTTTGGGTGGACATCTACATGATTTTTGAATGAAAGGGGCTATGATTTTGACATGACATGATATGGCTTGTAAGTCTAGGTATGACGATACCTATCACGAGATTCCCTTAACATGAAAGAGATAAATGTTTTAAAAGCATGAAGTATGGTTCTTAAAGGACTAAAAATTGAGCTTAGAGAGAGCTAGTTGGTTACCCGAAGAAGGCTTGAGTTCAGATAACTCATAACCCGAAACCGTGTTTTGCCGATACGAGTTTTATATGTTATTCGGCAAGTGGAATAACATGGTATGTCGGCAAGTTGGGTATACCTTTTCATGATATTCCAATCCTTGTGGCAAACTCGGATTAGGGCTTGACCGACGAGTTAATGGCGGACCCATATAACCCATAGGTATTCATATTTTATAGGGTGTACTATTGAGTCAGTGTTTTACATGAATGGTCGAAGCTCATCAAATTATGCCCATGTATTTTCATTTGTTTTATGCTGACTTGTTTTTATGAAATACTCTCACTTATGTTATATAAAATATACTAGAGAATTTGACCGCACTTCGCACAATCATCAAATATCTATTAACAAAATAATTTTAAAAAATATAAAGTGGTCAATATTCTAAAATGCTCTTGATCTAATTTATTATTAGTTCTTAATTTTTTTGATTTTTAAGAAAATAAAAATTAGTCCAAAAAAGTTTCTTACATTAAGAGGTTAATACACAATTTTTTAATTTAATATATTAAAAATATATGTATTTAAGAATTTAATTTTCTTCTTGCTTTTATTAAATGGTAAATTTTAATTCGGATAACTCTTCTTCAATTCTATATCTTTTTGACATTTTACCCTTTCATAGTTCATATTTATGTTTTTTCTTTTTATTTTTATCATCATCTAAATAATTTTCTATTACTACTTTTCTCCCTATCCTCTATTATTGTATTTGTTTATTACTTTTTTCTTCCTCTTCCTCTATATATTGTACCTTTACTCTAAAAACTGTAATCTTACAAATCTTTTTTTTATAATTATTTTTCACTTTTTGACATCTTTAAAATTATTGTTGCTCCCAATATTTGCATAATTTTACAAATAAAAGAAATGCATCTCGAGAAAGAGAGAGCGGGGGGAGGGGGAGAAGTAAATAAATAGAAAAAAAAACAAAAAGGAAGTATTTTATATTTTTACACAATTTATTAATTTTTTAAGAAAAAATATTTAATATTATTTTTTAATTATGCTTTTTAGATCTCATGACATAACAATGATAGATTATAATTGTTTCATGATATCAACTGCAATCAGTAGAGATATTAGCATCAACTCATATAGATATGACATTCATTCATGTAATAAATTCATTATTATCCAAAATTTGTTGGAGAACCAAATAGACAATATGCATTAAATTTTAGCTTAATTTCACACGTATACAAGCAAAAAATTATGAATAAAACCTTACTTCATTTAATTATCACATATAAGTAGAATTTGTTGTAAATTAAAATTCATGAGAGGAAGTGCAGCCAATGAGCATAGATTCAATAATGTATGAGATTTATAGTCTCATTTAAAATTCTCATTCTATGAAAAAGGATATCATTATTAGTTGATTTAAGCATCTAACGATCCGTGAGATTAAGCTTTATTATTGAAATATTTTAGAAGTAATTTAATCTATATATGTTTTTCGAGATTAAACATAAAGTTATACTTTAGTATCATGCAACTTGCGGATTAAACCTCAAAGAAATATTTAAAAAAAAACTTCATCTTTTTCTTATAAGAAGAAAAGAAAAAGCTATTCACAGAAGAAAAGAATCTGCAAAAATACTCACACTTTGAAAAACATCATAAGGATTATATATGATCCTCTTTAGCCATAAGAAAAATAAAAAAGTTGAACAACGTAAAGTGAACAATATTTTTGAAAGCAAGCTTATTCATATAAAACTGACAAAGCAGTGATATTTTTTTGCAAGTGATGAAACCAAGTAAAACTGTCACAAATTTTCAACCAATACAACAATAATGGACAAACGCCCTTCAAATCTCAAAATCACGTGGAAAGGAAAAAGAAAAAGAAAAATCAAGCATGAAGTTTCATACCGTTTGAATTTCTCACCATGATTGATGATTTCTCCTTCGATTTTTTCTTGCTGACTTGGATGCAATTCAAATTAAAAGACAAACTTGTTTCCATGGGTTATAAATGATTGTATTTTAAAGGCCTCATTATTACAAACTAATGAGGCTTTTGATCTTTTAGTTGAGGCATGCAACCGTTAAGTTTTAATTAATGGTGGTTTTAGACTTTCTAAATACTCCATTAAGTTGAATTGAATCATCCAAACAATAAGGCAAATGACAATTAAGAGCCTGTGTTTTTTTTATTATTATTAATGGTGGCTTTTAAAATTTTACGTATTAATGGGACAAAAAAATGCAAAAGGAAAATACTTGAACATATACATATTTAAAATAAGGAGAAAACTCAAATTAATATCCCAAAAAAAACACAAAAATAAATGGCATTGAAAGCCTTTAAGCATACCACATGGACTAAAACTCTCTTTTAAACATCTAAGATAAGTTGCTGCCAAGCGACAATTTGGGGAGGACACTGAGATGGCTACATGTAACAATAGAAAGTTAAAGACATCACTGTCCATTTTGTCGGAAACTATTCTCAGTTTGCTTAGCTTATTATATTCACTATTGAATTTAGAAAAAATTACCTAAATAAATAACATAAGTTTCTAAACTTATTAAAATTCCTCCACTTCAAAAAAATTACTTAAATTCCAACATTTCATATTTTTTGGTAAAGTTGAGATACAAGTTAAAATCTACAATTAAAAGCCGATTCTTTATCAAAAATAACCCACTTCTTCTCCTCTTTGTACGCTGCAATTTCTGGTGCGGTTTCTATCAATTTGTTCCATCTAATTCAAAATTTTGAAGTAAGGTAATTTTCCTTCCTAAAATTAGGTTCTATTTTTTCTAATCCTTTTTACTTTTTTTTTTTCAAAAATAGTATTTTGCCCATTCCTTTTCAAGGTAAAATTTTAGTGTTTTGATTGAGCAATTTATTCGATTATTTATTTTTTAGGCTTCATTGTTTGAATTACCATTATGAATAAAGATTTAGCACCTTCTGGTAGTCTTGGGTTTTCTCAATTAGAAAGTATCAAAGAATCTCAAGAAGTTATAAACTTCATTTCCGAAAGTTTTGATTATGAATTTGTTGGTTTTGATGAAAATAGATCAAAGCACAAAAACAATCCCAAAACTATGAAAAAATTACAGCAAAAGCATGATAAGGAGGACAAAAAAGAGAAGGTGGTTCTAAGAAAAGGGGATCCAACAGTCCGGCAAGTAAATCTCCCGCCAAGAGAAGAAGAATTGACGAAACAATTTTCAGATATGATCTTCCCAAGGTAATTGCATGTTTAGATCTGTTGAATATTAGATCGAGATACATATTTTGACTTGTATGATACGTTTAGAAATTCATTGCTTATATGATTTTTTTATTGCCAATTTATATATATCTTGTGTTTTTGATGTTTTATTGAATTTAATATAACAAAATATACAAGTTCATAAGTACATAGATACATGTTACGTTGACTTGTATCTGTGAGTTATTGTTAATGCTTTGATTTGTATCTAGTGCTGTTTAAATTTTTATGAAAGTCTTATGAAAAGAGATACATATTTTTTTCTTCTAAGATACATGTCTTTCTTTCTAAGATACATGTTGTATTAATTTGTATCTGTGACTTACTATTAATGCTTTGAAATGTATGTAGTTTTGTTTAAATGTTATTGAAAGTCGTACTACACAAGATACATATTTTTCTTCTAAGATACATATTTTTTAAACTTAAAGATACACTTGTGTTATCTTGTATCTAATGTATGACGTTCTTAGAGTTTTTGTATATATTATAATATCTTAATATAGATTTGTTGCATCTCAATTAATTTTATCATTTATATTTTTTTATTTTACGTGATCTGCTGGTATACTGTAGAGTGGTTTGAGTTTATTTTTTTTAGTTACCTGTATTATTTCTTGGATAGATTAGGTTGATTGATAGCTATCTCTCTATGTTATTTTAAAATTCGATTAATTTAGAGAAGTCTGAGGTTTTTGTAAGCATGTATTGTGTTTGTGTATAGCTTAATGTGATCGTTTGAACTATTATGGTGCCATTGGAGCTTGACTCAATCGTAGTCTCACTGATTATGAATGTGTTGTTTTAGATAAGCCTGAGGTTTTCCTAAAGCATGTCTTGTCTTTGTTTATATCTTGACGTGATCGTTTGGAATATCGTTAACATTGTGCCATTGGGGCTTAACGAAATACTGTAGTCCCATTGATTATAAAATTTGTTATTTTAGATCAACTTAAGCTTTTTAGATGTATTGTCTTCGTGTATAGCTTGAAGTGATACTGTAGTTTTAGAGCAGCCTGATTTTTTTTCCCACTTTGTGGATAGCTTGATGTGTCATCACTCATCACTCTGTTATTTTGAAATTTGATTATTTTAGATCATGTTATTCTATAATAATCAAATTTCAAAATTACAGGGAGTGATGAGATCATGTTAAGCTATAGATAAAGAGAAGACAAATATTTTTAAGAGAACTCATGCTTAGGCTCAAAGATTGCAAAGACTCTTGAAAAACTTAGGCTGCTCTAAAGTAATCAAATTGAAAATTGAGCGATGGCCCCATAGTGTCTGAAAAGGTCACCTTAAGATGTGACTTCTTTATTTTACTAAAACTATAAATTACTAGAGCTCTATATCCTTCAACGAATCACCTATAAATCATAAACTAACACCATGATGTTGTTAGTAGATGTTGAAGGAGATAGAGGTTCAGTAATTTATTGCTTGTAAAGGAATATGTGCAACTTTTTTCTTGAAGAATTATGGGATGATTCATCTTGTAAGATAATTGTTATTAATGTTGATCAGTGCTAGTTTAGTTTTGGAGCAGAATGGTTGTGCATGACTTAGTACACCCTTAATTTATTTTGTATTAGATACATAATAACAAAACATGTATCTATCTATATTAATATGTATCTTGTTCATTATCTGAAACAATTTTCTATCACTTGCATTAATCACATTAGATACATAAAACATTTAATTTATATCTCTTTCAGTTTTAATCATCACATTTGGTTAATTTATGATATATTACATTTGATTGCAATTTGAACAACATCTAGATGTCATAATGTACTACTTGAGAAAGAAGTACAAGAACAAGAATTTTTCAATCAAGAGATACACTACCGCAGATAGGTTTTTCAAAGTGTACTATATGCCGAGTTCTGAGCGAGGAATTAGACATTCCATCTTCGGAAATTGATGACCATCATCTAAGATATGCTAGTCTTTTGTGCAAGTACAGATTTGAAAAAGCGGAGAATAGATACTTTAGCGAGAATGATGATCCACCAAGGCGAAGGATCAAGTTCACATCAAAAGAAACAGATCGTGTTTTGAGTATTCAGTAGTTATTTATTTGTTGACTAGTTGGCTATTAAAAACGTTGTTGATGATATAAACTTTGTTGATGTTTTGATGATGTTAGTAGTGTTTAGATAAACATACATTAAGTTTCTTTAATGATTAATTACTTCTATTTGCATTAACATTCTATTGAAATGCTAAAGCATGTAAAGTAAGTTTTTTACCGTATTGTATGTATCTATTATAAGGAAACATGTTTTAGTGTATAATTATAGTAACCAACAAATTAATACATTTTTATGTATGTATAACCCCTTTTTGTTAATAGGATTACATGTACGACTCTAACTTGCATAACAAATTAAACCAGAACTTATATTACTATATCTTAATAATATTGATAAATTATATTTTACAATCGATACATATTTTGTAAATTTGTATCTATAAATTTAAGGGAGATACATCCTATAAGAATGTATCTATTTTCTATCATTTACTATTGCAAAACTACGAATAGACTATTTAATAACTTTGTCAGTTCAATATATCTTAATTTCTAATTGATGTGTCACGACAAAATACATCATGAAAAAATATATAACTAATTAACAAAGAAATAAAACCTCTATTTATTTTGATAAATGTCTTTCTTAAAATTTTATAAAAAACAAGAATATGCATTAAAAAACCCAGCAACATACTGAGGAACTACTCAACATGATTCATTAGTCAATCACATTATCACTCCTCCTTTGAAAAGTAGTTGCAAGTGCGCCTATTGTGACGTTCATAACCACATCTCCCGCAATAATTATTGCTTGATGTCATAGTTTCACTTGATTTCTTGTGCCTGTTTTTCTTTGGCCTTGCAGGTTGACGTTTGTATTTAGGTGGTAACACAACTTCATATATAACTTCTTGTGGCACAATCCAGTCCTTCTTCTAGGACATAGTTGAATCAATTAAAACAAAACTTCAATTTTTTTACCTTTAATTACTGTCAAACAAAAAAGTACAAGATACATATACCTCACAAACTTGCACAACATGTATCTAATGTAATACTTTTATGATTTATTCTTATATAGATATACATTACACTAAAATACAACAAGATACATAATTAGACATCAATCTATAAACTTAGATACAAGATGAGCAAAAAGTATCTTTTAGCATAAAAATGTATCTCGACCTAATTAACATAACATCATAACATTATTGTATAGGTTAATAACAACAACTGATACATAAAAAAATCATAATATACCTTTTCTTGTTCGATCTCTTAGCATAGAAATTAAAGGAATGTTCAATTGCAAACCTTGCCATAACTGAAATCAGAGTACCCTTGTCCTTGTAGATTTTCCCAACCTTAACATCACTATGTTTGCAGTCAGTAATAATCTTGCTCCCCTCTTTATCTAACAAGGAAAAGGAGCAGTAGAATTAGATGTGTAACTAATTAATTCCGCAACTCTTTCTGATGGACTCTCCAAACATATTCGGCACCAACATTCCCATCAAACAATATTTCACTAGCAAACTTATCTAGTAGTGATGATGAGTGGATACGTCCCAAAATCACGCTCAGTTTTCTTAATCTTGATATACAGCTTCACACTCATTTCATTACGAATCAACAACAGACAAGCATTTTCTTCAACAATATAACAATCCTAAAATTTTTTTTCCTGATTTCATCGATTTCAGTTCTCCGGCAAGTGTCGAAATTAGTTTTTCATAAGTAACATGTTTACTGATCACAATTTCATCGCTCTTATAGCTCACATAATTGATTTCGTTAACCCAAACATCAAAGTCACAAAACTGAAATATTCATTTCAAATAACCAAACAAAATTAATAAATCAGAAAAAATGGATGTCTGAAACTAACTTTTGAAGAAGCCGCAATTTTTTTTGGGTATTTTCAAACAGATTGTGAATGTTGTTTTTTATTAGAATGGTGGAATAAGAAATTAAAGATAATTGTCATAAATCGTGGGATTTAATTTTATTTTAACCATAATTAGTTAGATTAATTGCACTTTAATGCTAATTTATCCGTTACATCTCTTAAAAAATGTCGGTTAGTTTACTTCGAACATGTATTCCTTATATATATCTAAGTCAATTAACATGTATCATCAATGACCAAATATTGGGATTTTACGAGATTTTTAAAAAAGTTGGGACTTTTAGTAATTCCTAGTAAACATGTCGTTATATATATAATTTTTACTTGAATTTATCCGTGTGAATACACAAAAGTTTGAAAATATCAAAAAAAAAATAATAGCTTTGATTTTTTATTATTTCTAAAATTGATGAAACTGGTCCTAGAAAAGCCATTCAAGTTCATTGTCGATTAAATATCAGTGAACACATAAGATAAAAAATTAATTATCAGATTGTTTTACATATTTCTACTTACAAACATCAAAATTCACTATCCATAAAATAATTTCACAACTAAAAATATGTTAATAAAAAAGGCAAGCAAACAATTGATAAAATGTAAGTGCTAAAATTAAAACATTGTAGCGTGTTACATGGTAATTTAGCAAGGATTCTTAGTTTATGCGCTCTCAACTTGCATCTTTTCCTATTTAAAAACAAAAAAAAAAGTATAACATAACAATAATAAGAAGACCATACGAAAACATAAAAAATCCTCGGCTTAAATATCATAAAAGTATACTCTACTTGAAATCACTCAAAACTCACCATAACAAAGATACAAAACAAATGAAAAATAAATAAAAACTCAAAACTCATAATTATAATCACAAAGAAGTCACACTATTCAATATTTCAACGACTATATGCTTATTTATACATGTATGATAATATTCACAACATATCAAAAGAAAAACGTATCACATAAATAACAATCAAATTCTTCATAGTCGTAAAAGAATCCTCCTCTCTCTCAAATTTTTTTTAAAAAAAGTACAAAAGAATTATCTATATGAATTCGGCTCTCTTTTTGCATTACTTTTTTTTTTTTTTGGGGGGGGGGGGGGCTTTGTTGTTGGTATCAGCATGGCATGCTTTGCTGTTGAGAAGGAATGAAAAGCATATATATGCAACTAAAATAATTGATAAATGATTGCAACCATGGCATAAAGTAAAAAGTAAATGCCAAAGTAATTATTTTTTTCTTCTAATACGTAACTCTTGCTGTATGGGGGTTATAGGCAGGGGAAAAATGAAGAAAACTAAGCATTCAATATGCACTTATATCCAGTTTAATTGAACAATTTAAGCTTAACATTAAGAGCATGATAATTACTATTACGTGGGTTAATTTTTATATATATACGATATCTTAAAGTAAATTATTAGTGCTATTATTATATAGTGAAGTAGAGCAAGGAATGGCAAAAAAATGAGAAAAAAGATAAATGCAATTGGAGGCCATAGAGAGATGTCACATCATCTTGTCTATGACCTCCTTTATACTATATATAGATTTAATATTCTTGGATTGTTCTACATATCAATACTTTTGAGTACTGCTCAATCAGTTTATGGTTCAGCCAGGGGCCTTGTCCCGGCCTAGATAGTCAGTGTTCAATAGAGTTTGTAGGCGAAAGTTGAGTATTATATTCTCATATTTTGTTGACACGGTTTGTGTTATAAATTTTCCTTGGATTTCATTCTATCTTCTGCTTTTTGTTTTAGTTAAAGTTATGCTCATGATGATGCGCTAAGGAGTCTCTCGAGCCTTCATGGCTCGGTATGTTCGTCGTGTCCAGAACCTCGTCTCGGATCGTGACAATCTATCACTGAAAAAAGTAAATTTAATAATGATAGTAACTAGCTAAGTATTATTTAACTTACTCTTTCCACATTCTACAAATAATTTATTTACGATGAACATGCATTTTCAGATGAAATAATAGAAAAGAGTAGATAGAAATAGTTGGAGTCATAAATAAATATTCTTCAATTATAAAATATAAATATTTAAAATAAGTTGTAAAACTTAAAAATAAATCAATAGCTATATTTTGACCCAAAAATAAGTTATTAATAGATTTGCAATTTGATTTTTAAAATTTTTCAAAAGCTATAAAAATTTGATGGCCAAATATATTTTTGCCAAAAAATGCTTCGAAAATTTATGATCAAACGGATTCTAATTATTTTTAAATATAACTTCAAGTGACCATGTTGATTTTTAAATAAAGTAAAAAACAATTTAAGATAAAATGGTATAATACTTATGATCAAATTATTCTAAAAATTCTCTTTATTAAGAGAAAACATACAAATAGTAAAAGAGGTTGCAAATCAAAAGATGGAGGATTCAAAAATGGTACTTTATTAACAACATAAATCTTGATTACATTTAACTCATCAAGTTTCTTTTCTAGTTTGCTTTTGCTAGTACATGCCTTTCTAACTAGGTGCGGTGCGATCTTTTGTTAAACATTCATTCCAGCAGTTCTCAATTAGCTCATCATCTATAAGAAATTATTAAATTAAATCATTAATTTATTTTATTGGGGAAAACACAATACAAATAGGAATACAAATACTTCATTTCATTTTAGCTGACCTTCTTGTTAAAAATATGTGTTTTACTTTAGTTTTTTTATTTATGAAAATAAGAAAATTTTGTTACGTTCTTCCACTACTATTTCTATCATTAAATGACTACATGAAGTGTATGTACTCAAATTTTATATTTTTAAAACATAATTAATAAAACTAATATAGTAAATTAGCTTCTAATAAATATTTTTATCAAATGGAGCGCCGAGTCCAAAATAATCAACTATTCTGAAACGGAGGAAATAAGGACATGAAATTAAGATCCCTCTAATCGCCTTAAATTAAGGGTGTCAAACGGGCCGGGCTGACCCGGCCCGGCCCGGCCCGACCCGGCCCGTGACGTCAAACCGGACCGGTTTGACCCGGCCCGGAAAGCCCTAGGGCTTTAGGGTACCGGGTCCCGGTCCGGTTTTTTAAAAAAATTGGGCCCGGTTAACCCGGCCCGGACCAACCCGGTCCAGGCCCGCCGGTTAACCGGCCCGGCCCGGCCCGGTAACCGAAAAAAATAAAAAAAAAAATAAAAAAAAAAATAAAAATTCTGTTGGGCCAAACTAGCCGTTGGCCCAACGGTAATATTACCGTTTTTGGGTCCAAACGGCTAGTTTGGGCCCATTTCATTAAAAAAAAAAAAAAAAAAAAATATAAAATATTTTTTAATCCTCAAAATAAATCTATAAATACCCTACAACTTCAAATCATTTCTCACACAATTTTCCAATCTCTCAAATCTCATTCTCTCTCAAATCTCAATTCTCAATTCTCAAATATTCAATATATTTAATTTCTTAAAGTGTTCACTTTAATTTTTTATTTTTTCGTTTACAAAGTAAGAGCGGAAGTTTCTAAAGTCGCAATCTTCGGATACTTCCCAAATTTGGTATTGTCGTTCCATCTCTTACGTTTAATTTTTATTTATTGTATTAATTGTTTAATATTTAATTTTGTTATATTTGTGTATTTTGAATATTTTTAGTTTAATTTAATTTATATTATGGATAAATTAAAAAACCTCGCTGCTAAAGGTGTTAAAAATTTTTGTCCCGGAAGCGGTAGTGGTAGTAAAAAGCGAATTATTAGCGGTAGAGGTAGTTCAAGTAATAGATATACCCGTGTGCCTTCGCCTCCGGTACCGCTTGGTACACCTTTTGAGGAAGAAATAGGTGTAGGTGCTCACGATATGGATTATGTAGAATTTCAAGAAAATTACGGTATAGAAGAAGAAAATGAAGTAGATGCAGTTAATGTAGACGAAGATGATGAAAATATTGCTGAAACACCCGCAATAGGACATGCTAACGTTAGATCTGAATCAGTTAATCTCCCTTCCCGTCCTCCCAGTGCCCCAAAACCCCGTAAAAGAACTAGTATTGCATGGCAATTTTTTGAACGTATATCAGATAGTGAGGTGCAGTGCAATATTTGTCAACAAATATATAAGCATAGAAGTGGCGGTAAGCAAGGGGGTACGGGTACATTAATGAGACATATAGCTGAAGATCACAAAAGAGAGTTAAATATTGCAAAAGGTGGTGGGGATGTTGGTGGGTCAACGCAAACTAGAATGGACCCAACAACCGGTCAAGTAGCGAAAAAGTATAATAAATTGAGGGACCGGGAAGAAATAGCTAAAATGGTAGCTGTGGGTTGTTTGCCTTTTACTTTTCCTTCTTCTGATGCTTTTATCCGTTATATACAAGCAATTTATAATCCTATGTTTAATGGTATTCCTAGAACTACTTGTCGGTCTGATATTTTTAAACTCCATTCACAATATTGTTTTTATTTATCAACATTCTTAAAAAATATTCAATGTAGATTGGCCCTAACTTCTGATCTTGGTCGTGCTGTTAATAAAAATGATTATTTAACTGTTACTTGTCATTGGATGGATAGTAATTTCATAATGCAAAAACGTATTCTTGCTTTTTTATATGATGAAGATCGCAAGCATACTGGACAATTTATTTTTGATTCTATTATTAAAATTGCCGGATATTATGGTATAGAAAATAAAATTTTATGTATTGCTTTTGATAATGCTTCTAACAACAAGAATGCTATAACAAAAATAAAATCTACGTTATCTCCACCCTTTCCTGAAATTTTCCATATTAAGTGTGCATGTCATATCTATAATTTAATTGTAAAAGATGGTCTTGACTTTTTTGAGGTTTATATTGAAAAAATTCGTCTTGCCGTAGGTTTCATTCAAGGAAATAATCGTAGAGCGAGAATTAAAGAATTTAAAGTTAAATGTCAAGAAAATGGACTTACACCGATTTTAATGCCTGAGGAAATTGATATTAGATGGAATTCTACGTATGAATTTTTAAAAACTTGTTATAAATATAGAATTCCTATTACACTCACTTTTAACCAACACTGTGGTTCTTTTGCTGATTCTGCTGATTGCATGTTACATAATTCTGATTGGGTTATAATTAATGATCTTATTAAATTTTTAGAAAAATTTTATGTAGCTACGGTTGAATTTTCCGGTGCATACTATCCTACTGTTTGTAATATTTTGGCATATATAGCCGATATTTCTGGTTTGCTCCAACAATATAAAAATAAAGAAGGTTATAAAGAAGCTGTTGGCGCTATGTTTACGAAATTTAAAAAATATTTCTTCCCGATTCCCCCTATTTACATGATTGGTGCTATTTTAAATCCTTGCATGAAATTTAATCATATGTGTCACTTTAGTACGCTTATTTATACTAACTTAGAAATAAATATTAACCGTGAGTCTGAACAAGAGCAGCCTGATTTGTGGACGGCTACGGCTGATGCAAAAGATTATATAGACAAATTATATAATCACTATGCTGATTTATTTGATTCAGCCGTACCTACAAATATCAGTCCAACTGTCGCTCCTCATCCTCCCGAGGAGCCATCATCTTCTAAAAGGTCGGCACATAGTGGTTTTCCTGATTCGTTTTATGATTTATCTTGTTGGAACAGTGTGGATGACAGAGCTTACACATCAACTTATCGGGAGGAGCTGAAATATTATCTGCGGACGCCACCAGAGGATCGCAGACGACGGATCAACTCGCTGGATTGGTGGAGAAATAATGAATCACAATATCCTGTACTTTCAAGATTAGCCAGAGATATCTTGAATGTACCAATGTCAACCGTTGCATCAGAGAGCGCCTTCAGTCAGGGACGACAGCAGCTTGGAGACAACCGACACTCATTGGGAAGCAACGCAATGAATGTTTTAGTTTGCCTTAGAGACTGGATTAGAGCAGAAAGAAGAAACCAAGGAATGGAACCAGAGCCAAGCGACGACCTCAAACTTGAAGAAATAATGACTTCACGGGAGAACTCAACAGAATCAAGTCCAATGCATGGGTTTGCCCCCGTTGACTTCGACTATCCTATGCAAATTCCAATTAATATTAACATGCATGAGTTGGAAAAAATGATGCATAATTTATAGATTTTTCATTCATGTAAATTATAAATTTTGGATCATTTTGCAATCAATAAAATTCCACAAATTCATTCACTCCTTAGTTGTTGTTTTTTATTTTTTTTTATTTATCAATTTAAAGTTTTAATATCTTCTATAGAAGTGTATATTTAATGTATACATTATATATATCTTCTATATAAGTGTATATTTAATGTATACATGTGTATATATCTTTTATAGAAGTGTATATTTAATGTATACACGTGTATATATCTTCTATAGAAGTGTATATTTAATGTATACATTATATATATCTTCTATAGAAGTGTATACTTAATGTATACATTTGTATATATCTTCTACAGAAGTGTATATTTAATGTATACACGTGTATATATCTTCTACAGAAGTGTATATTTAATGTATACATGTGTATATGTTTTATAAATTAGTATATAAGTATATCTATAAATATTGTAATGTATATATAATGTAGTATATTTTATAAGTAGTAGTATATATACATTGAATGGTGCGTATACACGTGTATATATCTTCTATAGAAGTATATATTTAACGTATACATGTGTATATGTTTTATAAATTAGTATATAAGTAGATCTATACATATTGTAATGTATATATAATGTAGTATATTTTATAAGTAGTAGTATATATACATTGAATGGTGCGTATACATGTGTATATATCTTCTATAGAAGTGTATATTTAACCTATACATGTGTATATGTTTTATAAATTAGTATATAAGTAGATCTATACATATTGTAATGTATATATAATGTAGTATATTTTATAAGTAGTAGTATATATACATTGAATGGTGCGTATACACGTGTATATATCTTCTATAGAAGTATATATTTAACGTATACATGTGTATATGTTTTATAAATTAGTATATAAGTAGATCTATACATATTGTAATGTATATATAATGTAGTATATTTTATAAGTAGTAGTATATATACATTGAATGGTGCGTATACATGTGTATATATCTTCTATAGAAGTGTATATTTAACCTATACATGTGTATATGTTTTATAAATTAGTATATAAGTAGATCTATACATATTGTAATGTATATATAATGTAGTATATTTTATAAGTAGTAGTATATATACATTGAATAGTGTGTATACACGTGTATATATCTTCTATAGAAGTATATATTTAACGTATACATGTGTATATGTTTTATAAATTAGTATATAAGTAGATCTATACATATTGTAATGTATATATAATGTAGTATATTTTATAAGTAGTAGTATATATACATTGAATGGTGCGTATACATGTGTATATATCTTCTATAGAAGTGTATATTTAACCTATACATGTGTATATGTTTTATAAATTAGTATATAAGTAGATCTATACATATTGTAATGTATATATAATGTAGTATATTTTATAAGTAGTAGTATATATACATTGAATGGTGCGTATACATGTGTATATATCTTCTATAGAAGTGTATATTTAACCTATACATGTGTATATGTTTTATAAATTAGTATATAAGTAGATCTATACATATTGTAATGTATATATAATGTAGTATATTTTATAAGTAGTAGTATATATACATTGAATAGTGTGTATACACGTGTATATATCTTCTATAGAAGTATATATTTAACGTATACATGTGTATATGTTTTATAAATTAGTATATAAGTAGATCTATACATATTGTAATGTATATATAATGTAGTATATTTTATAGGTAGTAGTATATATACATTGAATGGTGCGTATACACGTGTATATATCTTCTATAGAAGTGTATATTTAATGTATACATTGTATATATCTTCTATAGAAGTGTATATTTAATGTATAGATTGTGTATATAGCGTATATATAGTGTATATTTGACCGGTTTTTATCCGGTTTTGACCGGTTTTGACCGGGTTTGACCGGATTTTAGCGGGTTTGCCCGGATTGGGTTAAGTGGGCCGGTTCCGGGTGGGTTTTATTTTTTTTACTGTGCGGCCCGGCCCGGCCCGGTTAAGGCCAAAACCGGCCCGTAACCGGCCCGGAACCCGGTAAGAGAGAGGGGGCCGGTTCCGGGTTGACCCGGCCCGGCCCGTTAGACAGCCTTACCTTAAATTTGGGTAGATTATCAATTCGACATTTTAACTCTTCCAATTTAACCCATTTGAAAGTTAGCTAATACTCCCTCCAATTTAGAATAAATGAATTTCTGATATTGTCTTTATGTATTAAAATAAATAATTTTTTTAAATAATTCAGAGATGTATTAATTAATTTTTTTCAAAGATTACCCTTTGCTTTAATGAGTTTTTCGACTATCTTTAGTTTTAAAAATATTTTGAAAGAAGCAAATAAGTAATATTGACAAATTGTTCTTCAATTAATTTCACTAACTAACTTTCTCAAGGGTTTGGAAACAACCTCTCTATCTCACATTTGAGGTAGTGGTATGAACTGCGTACACTTGTCCTTCCCAAATCCCACTTGATGATAATACACTGGGTATGTTTTTGTTGTTGTAACTTTCTCAAGGGGTGTCTCACACCTAAATAAGTTATTCATTTTAGAATGGAGTATATAATTTAAATTGATCAATGTGAAATCTTATCAAGACACACACATATTGAATAAATTATATTTAGTCATAATAAAGATAGGAAAAATATTAGGTACTTAAATAAATTATAAAATTAACTAATGTGATCAAAGTTTGACAAGAATTGATGAGCTGAATTATTTTTGAATTCAACTCAGCTATTTTTCAGCTAATGATCATTTAAATCAAATATACTTCAACTCAAGTAATTTTTGAACGAATTAGTAATCTATATACTAATTAACTCAACTCATTTTAAGTCACTCAAATTCAACTTAACTTACCCATTTGACACCCCTGAACTTAATGTATTGGAGTGAATTATTGAGTGCAAACAAATATGAAAAAATATATCTTCTTTAAATTTAGAACAATGTTTCATTGAACAAGAAAGCTTACGATTGAATTCATCACAAGCAAGACATTCCTCCAAGCAAGATTTTGTGCAAGAAGGATTGGTGAAACATGTCTTTACACATTTTAATGCACAAGACATGTTTTCCTTACCACTTACATTTGCTACAAAAATCATAATAAGAAAAAATATCACTACTAAAATCTTAGTGAAATTCATAATTTATAATATATGTATTTTAAAAACTTCTGAATGTGGATGGTAGATTTTAAAGTAATGCAATTTATAACTAAAGATTTTGACTGAATTTAAGACAAGTTGCAATGCAATTTAATAGTGAAATTTGACTATGCCCAAATAATTAAATATAGCTTACTTTGATTTTAATATTAGATTAGCAAAGTAAATATAGTACAATCAGCAGACTATAATTTGTATAAAATATTTTAATTATTATACTATGCAAACTCTAACTTTTAATATTATACTTATTTTTAGTAGAGGAGTCAAAATTTTCATTTTTTTTTAAAATATAAAAAAATAAATATACGAAGAAATCAAACAACTTCAACATATACTATATAATACATAAAAATAAATTTAATCTTATATATAAGATGCAGTTTTTTATTTAAAGAAGTTCATATCAATTTATTTTAATTCTAGTTACAATTTTACTTTAGATTGTTTATGATTAATACAACACAATAACAATATAATCTAACCATTAATGTAAAAGAACTAGGTTTGACTAGATTTTATGATCCTCCTATCTACTTTTTAGTTCTGTGGTCATTAGTTTTTTTTTATTTCCGCTAGTTCAAAATATAGGTTCACTTAGGTTTGATAAATACTAATTCATAAAATAAATTAGGTATTTTGACTTAAACTATTCTTATCTTTAATTTCCATATTACTCCCTTGGTCAGTCTTTATTTGTTTACTAAACCACAAATAATATCCAACAATACTTGCTCAATTTTAAAAATTAATGAATAATTTATTTATTTCTACATATTTTATTCTCAGCATTAAATATGATTTGTTATCTAATATAATTTTACAAAAATTAAATTTTTTATATTTAAATAATAATATGATAAAATTATCTCTTACTTACTATCTCTTAATCTATATATAAAGTTAATAGTGAACCACTATTAACTATTAATGACAGAGGGAGTATTAACTTAGACTCATTGGAGATGATCACTTTGCATTTAACATTAGAATGAATAGATGACAGTGAAGCTTAGAATGAGCAATGCATGATACTCACCTGTTAAGTTTCGCTTTTTAAAAATCAAATTTTACTAATTTTGATCAACTTTTACCCTCTCAAAATTCATGATGATATTTTTCGCATCTAAGGATAATTTATTTTAAATTCTATATTATCTAAGAAATTAATGTTTTAAAAAATAATATTTGTTGTTATTTTTCAAGTTACAAGTCCAAAACTGGCAAACCCATGCACACAGTTTGAAACTGCCAACAAGAAGAGTCATATTTGTTAAAAAACCAATAGCAAGAAGCCATGTGGGTCGAAACTCACACGTGTACTACTCCTGAGTCACAGTTTTAGGACACGTCATAATAATATGTTAACACCGACATGAGTTGTGGTGCAGTAACTACTATTTTATCTTTAATCGGAGATCTCAAATTCGAACATAGCATGAACAAAACTATGTTGAGAGCATCATATCCAAAACGAGCCTTGTAATATACAATATAAATTAATCGGGGCTTGAATGCGGTTACTAAACACCAAACGAAAAATCGAAAGAGGAAAAAAATTACTTTACTTGTCAAGTTTAAAATTTTAGCATTTTAAAGAAATAAATAATATAATTGATTTGAGCAGGACCAGAGCCAGCTTAGGATCAACTTTCGACAGAAAATTATTTTATTTATATATATTTAAAATTATTTTTTTTATATATAATAGATATTGAACTCGTTCAACTAGTTCATGTCTTTACTTATCTAAGACTTCGTCGCTAAATACGAATATTGCCTTTATTTTAATATATCTGATATTTAGTTTTAGATATTAAAAAATAATTCGGAAGAGTAGTGTAATATATATATATATCCATAGAAAGTGAAAACAGGAAGCCGCACACAATATAAGCACATGTAAACTGAAAACATATGATTTTTGTGTGCTGCAACTTTTCTAAACAAAAAATACAAATAAAAATACAGCCACTCTATAATAATAATACTTCAAACCATCAAAAAGAAAAAACAAACACATAAAGCAAAGTGCAAAGACATGTCTGGTTCGATAAATATTTGGACAACTGAATTTTCAAAGATGCTAAACAGTGCAAGTCAAAATCAACATAAGGAAGGAAATTGGAGATTTGAATCACTTAAGAAGTTGCCACTTCTGCAAAGTTACAACTACTATTCTGAGGCTTCGATTTCTATGATTCTTGATTGTGTTAGCCCTTGAACGACACTACTTTATAGTACTTTTTTATTTTTATTTTTGGATTTGCTTAATTTTTAATTTTTGTTTGCAAATTCTGAGTCCCCACCTTGATATTTGTGGGGAATAATGTATAGGTTTAATTTTGATTTCTGTATAAGTTTGTGTATAAATCTGATTTCTTAATATCTAACACTCTGGTTCATTATTTGTCTTTAATTCAATTTGTTCATATTATAGTGGTAAGTATGCAGATTAAAGTCTTACTTTGTACAGGTAGGAAATTCAGTATATACATAATATAACTTTAAGTGAAAAGGTCCGAAATATACCTATAACTTTGGCAAAAATTGCTGTTACACGCCTCAACTTTGCTGGTCCTATAATCACTAGATTATTTTTTATCATATTTCTGTGACATATATTTGTCCAGCTGGACCACTGTGTGAATACACGCACACTAAGCGTGTAAGTGTATGAAGTGATTCAGCTAAGCAAATATATGCCACAAAAATAGCTAAGCAAATATATGCCACAAAAATACGGTAATAAATGATCTAGGGATCATAGGACCAGCAAAGTTAGAGGCGTGTTACAACAATTTTCGTCAAAGTTTAGGTATATTTCAAACTTTTTCCTCTTAACTTCAATTACATTATTAGTGCATCTAATCTAAATCAATGAAGGATGATACGGGAATAATCACGGATATGGACTTATGGGAGTGCATTTTGGGTCTGAGACTTGGTGTGTGCAATTGAAGTGCAAAAGGGAACTTAAGTGCACTAAAAATCAGCCAACATATTACACTTGATGGGCACCTAAGTCTCTAAGGGGCCTTTTGGTCTTTTTGTATTTTATTTGTAATCTAGTATAAATAGAACATTGTAGGGCTTTTAGACTTAGTTTATTGATGATGTTGTAAGTCTTAAGACATCGGAAAACACAAGTCCTCTCTTCTCTTTGGAGGCAAAATCGAGACTAGGTTACAACAATAGGGTGGATACTCTTTTATTGTTGTTTGCTTGCAAACATTGATGCTTGGGAGGTGGATTTCGATCTTGTGTCTTTGTAAGAGATAGGTTTATTGTTGTGTGTAGTGTTAAGGGCCCAAGATTGTCCATTCTTGGGTTCTTAAGATTATACCTTCATGTGGTCTATCTATCTATCCTTTTACCTTCTTACCTTCTTGTAATCTTGTTTATTGTTTGTGTTGTAATCTTGTGTTCTTGTTGTTATTGTTAGATTCGAATCTTGTGTCTTCTTTTTTATCATCTTGTGTTAATTTTGTTCTTGTTCTTGTTGCTGTTTTGGTGTTAAAATACACATTGCATCTTGTATTCTTCTTGTTGATAGCGAATCCGAGAGTGGTCTCCATCTTAGTCCTCGGATCCTTAAGATTGTGGACTGATTTGGAGTGTGATTTGTGCCTTCCGTTGTCATTCTTGTATCATTTTGTATCAGAGCATGACATCAATCTTGGGCTTGTTAGTGAAAAAAATAAAAAAAAAGCGTTCAAAACTGAAAATTTTAGAAAAAAATAGCAATCTGTCCGTGTTGTGTTCTTGGCCGAAAAGTGTGTTCTTGTTGTGTCTTGGCTGAGGTTTTTACTTGTATTTGTTATCTCTAAGTGTTAGTTTTGTTCCTCACTAACATGTTGAGTTTATATCTAGATTTGAGCTTTAAAAATTGATGTTGTTGTTGTGAACATAAAACTTGGACAAATTGTTGTTGAAACATTATTGTGGTGGACTGTTTTGACCTTGTGGTCTTCATCTTGTTGTTGTTCTAAGCTTGGTCACATGGTATTTTTACTCATTGGTGGCCTAAGAACCATCTTGTTGAAGTTGTAGTTGTCTTGGCCAAGTGTTGAAGATATTATATTGTGAAAATTGGAAGTTGGCCGTGTGAAAATTGTTGGTGTTCTTGGAGATTATTGTTGGTTGTTCTTGGTGATTGTTGATGTTGTTCATGGAGTTCTTCACAACCTTCATAGCTTTTTAAAATAAAGTGAACCTTAGATCTATAAAGGTGAAGGGAAAAAGGTAAAGCTTTGTTAGTTTTGAAAGACTTACCATCACTCATCAACTAGTCAATCACATCTCAACCATTTTCCAACAACTTTTCATGATTCAAGAATATGTTTTAAGGGTAGTATAAGTCTAGTCAAAGACATTTGAGTCTTGAATTTTGAATTGAAAAGAAGCTCCAAAGACTAGTTTGTATTTCTCTTCATTGAACAAGTTCCACCAAAGGTCCCAAATTGAAAATTGACCAAGACTTGAACTTTTGAAATTAACAACTTGATAAAACCAAACCAATACATGGCTGCCACATCACGTTTTACTGTTCACACGACAAAATTTTAAGCTCAAATTTTGATCTTTTAGTTTCATTGTGTTGTCTTTTTAGTTTCGTTTGTTGATTCCATTACTAACGTACGAGCTAGTACTAGATTGTAAGTTAGTTTTGAAACCATTCTTCGTGTTAACTTTCCTTTGTGTGTCTTAATCCTTTGAGTCACTGTAACGTCCTTGTTTTTTTTTCCTTACTCTTTGGAGTCGTTTTCAACGTTGGATTCACCTCTCAACACCTCTCGGAGTACAAGCAAGATTTCAATACTTGTGAGATTGAGTGTGAGGGATCCGAGAGACCTGAAATAAAAGAGAGAGTGAGGATGTTTTGTATAACTAACATGTTTTCTATTTTGTAGGTAACTTCTTTGCCACAATGGATACCATTTTGGCCCACCTTGATGCTATTTCCCGAGAAATAGCTAAGGCGAATGCGGGTCTTGACAAATTGGGCTCGGATATGTCTACTCTACTTGAGAGGTTGGATCGAGTGGAGAGTCGAAGAAATTCTCTTGATTCTACTTCCGAAGCTTTACCTCAAGCAATCAATCCTCTAAGACCACCACCAAATGACATAGACATAAGCCAAACCACCAAATGTCCTCCAACCCGAGACCTACATAGGTCGATCCCTCCTCCATTCGATCAAGTCCAACAAAACGGACTAGGAAGCCAAATCTCTCCCGTCCAAGCTCCACAACCGAAGCTCCACTTTACCAAATCAATCCTCTCAACCGAAACTCCACTTCACCAAAGCCGACATGTCCATGTAGAGGAGAATGGTAGAAAGGAACATGACGGACATGGAGTCTACGACGATGCTTGTATGATGGTAGGAGACTTGTTTCTGATGAGATTGAAGACAAGGCTCAAGATGGAAAGGAAGCCGAGATTCAAAATGAAGATGTTGGCCAAGACTTATGTTAATGTTTTGCGGGCTGTTTTGAGTGGTTTATTTTAAAGTGGCCGATTGAACGAGGTTTATTTTAAAGTGGCCGATTGAACGAGGTGAAGCCGTGAATTTGTGGGCAAATTCCTCTCAAGATGGAGAGGATGATACGGGAATAATCACGGATATGGACTTATGGGAGTGCATTTTGGGTCCGAGACTTGGTGTGTGCAATTGAAATGCAAAAGGGAACCTAAGTGCACTAAAATTAGCCAACATATTACACTTGATGGGCACCTAAGTCTCTAAGGGGCCTTTTAGTCTTTTTGTATTTTATTTGTAACCTAGTATAAATAGAACATTATAGGGCTTTTAGACTTAGTTTATTGATGATGTTGTAAGTCTTAAGACATTGGAAAATACAAGTCCTCTCTTCTCTTTGGAGGCAAAATCGAGACTAGGTTACAACAATAGGGTGGATACTCTTTTATTGTTGTTTGCTTGCAAACATTGATGCTTGGGAGGTGGATTTCGATCTTGTGTCTTTGTAAGAGATAGGTTTATTGTTGTGTGTAGTGTTAAGGGTCCAAGATTGTCCATTCTTGGGTTCTTAAGATTATACCTTCATGTGGTCTATCTATCTATCCTTTTACCTTCTTACCTTCTTGTAATCTTGTTTATTGTTTGTGTTGTAATCTTGTGTTCTTGTTGTTATTGTTAAATCCGAATCTTGTGTTTTCTTTTTTATCATGTTGTGTTAATCTTGTTCTTGTTCTTATTGCTGTTTTGGTGTTAAAATACACATTGTATCTTGTATTCTTCTTGTTGATAGAGAATCCGAGAGTGGTCTCCGTCTTGGTCCTTGGATCCTTAAGATTGTGGACTGATTTAGAGTGTGTTTTGTGCCTTCCGTTGTCATTCTTATATGAAAGGAAGTGCCCAGAATTGCTAGTTGGAGACTTTATTGAGTGTTAGCATGAGTGGAGTTGGTCAGTTAACTACATATTGATCACTTAGTTTTACTTCATAGTTGGCTAGGAGTTTGTTTTTATTAATTTCAGCATAGAGCTCTTTCCATATGTCCTGATTGGGTATCTTTTTAATGATAAGGGGTACAAACTTTATAACTTAGAATCGAACAACATGTTTTGTTTCCAGGAATGTTGTTTTTCATGAATAACTTTTCTCTTTCTTCAAGCATCAACTTCTGCACTTTGTGTCCATTCCCTTTTTTTATCACATTTGATGATTTACATACATCCTCCTCCCTTCATTTCCTCATGCACCTTGTTTTTTAGCTTCATTCTTACTCTCAAGTTGCTTCCATACCTGAGTGGTTGGAGGCTATGAGTGCAAACTTGGAGGCTCTTATTGCAAATGATACAATGGAGTTAGTGGAGTTGCCTGTTGGCAAAAAGGCTATTGGATGTAAATCGATTTACAAAGTTAAGTATAAGGCTAATGGCCCTATAGAAAGGTATAAAGCTAGGCTTATTGTTAGGGGGACACTCAAGTTGATGGAGTTGATTTTCATGAAACCTTTTCTCCAGTAGTTAAGTAGTTAAGCTGTCCACTGTTAAATGTCTTATTGCAATAGTTGTTAAAAAACAATGGCCTTTGTTTCAACTTGATGTGAATAATGCTTTTTTACATGGTAATCCGGATGGGAAGTCTCATGAAACGTCCTCATGGTTGTTCAGTCTCATCAGCTAAGCCATTGATTTGTAAGTTGCAGAAGAGTTTCTATGGCCTGAGACAGGCTTCTAGACAGTGGTATGCCAAGTTATATCAGTCCTTGGAATCCAGAGGTTATATCCGTTCTTTGAATAGTTATTCACTTTTTACTAGAGGTTCAGCGGATTCTTTTGTTATTTTTGGTAGTATATCTTGATGATATAGTATTGACAGGCACTGATCTTGTTGAAATTGATGCTTTCAAAGTGTTCCTTCATGATCAGTTCAAGATTAAGGATTTAGGTGTTCTCCACTATTTTCTTGGCATTGAAATTCTCTATACTTCTTCTGGGGTCTTAATGCATCAACAGAAGTTCATAGGTGATTGCTCAGGGAATTTCATTGTGACAATTGCACTCCAATTGATTCTCCGCTGGAATTGCATCAGAAGTTATTGGCTAGAACTGGTGCTCCTCTCTCCAAGCCTGAGACATATAGGTCTTTGATTTGAAAGCTGAACTTCCTCACTCATACCAGACTTGATCTCTCTTTCTCTGTACAACACTTAAGTCAGTTCATGCAATTGCCCTGTACTCCTCATATGCAAGCTGCTATTCACTTACTACATCAAAGGTACTTTTGAATTGGGATCTTCATTTCTAATTCTCCTGATATGTCTTTTAAGAGTGTTTTGTGACAGTGATTGGGGGGCATGTCCTGATAGTAGGAGATCATTGTCTGACTAGTTGGAAGTCTAAGAAACAGCCTGTTGTTTCTTTATCCTCAGCTGAAGCTGAATACAGAAGCCTCAACAATGTTGCTGCTGAATTCACTTGGTTGTCTAGATTGTTCTGAGATCTTGGTGTCTCAGTTCCATATCCTATACCTATCGATTGTGACAACCAAGCTGCTATTCACATTGCTACTAACCTTGTGTTTCATGAATGGACCAAGCACATTGAGTTAGATTGTTATTTTGTTCAGGGTAAGCTGATTGTGAGAATGATCAACTTTCTCCACACTTCCAGTTCCACTCAACTAGCAGATACGTTCACTAGATCTCTTCCTGGTGTTGCTCATCATACTCATTTAGTCAAGTTTGGTGTGCTATCCCCCTCCAACTTGAGGGGGATGTTAGGATTAGTGAGTTGATTAGTTAACTACACGATCAGTAAGTCTTACTTCATAGTTAACTACATGTACCGGGCTTGGCACATTCTTGTAATTACTGATTCTTACATAAGGAGCCTTGTTATATAAGGAGCCGAATCCTAATAATGAAGGCTTTGTTCAATGATTTCTTATCATGAATGTTAACATAGAGTTTAATAACTTTGAAGTCCAGCACGACTGCCTTAGAATTAATTTATTGCTAGTTGGAGACTTTACCCATTCGTTGAGTAGGGATGTTCATAGTTTGGTTTGGGCGGGTTTTGATAAAAATTAATATTAATATTAATTTTTTTAACTACTATAATTAGATCAAATAAAATATCATACAAATTTATTGGTTCAATTTATATAATATTAACTTAGACATTTGATATAAAACGTTAGTGTATATACAGTAATGAATAACTAATTGGTATAACATATTACATGTTATACAGTAATTGATCGCTACTGCATACTTCATGTGTAGATAAAATAGTGCTTAACAAAGGAAAAATGGATCTAGTAAGCTATTAAGATTGTAGGTCTCGGGTTGGGGTCGGGAGTAGGTGTCGACGTCAGAGTTCAGAATTGGGAACTTTGGCCTTGAATCGGATTTCAGAGTGGGGACACTCAGAGTCACCATTTATTTTGAAACTGAGGGAGTATACTATTATGAAAGGATATGTAATAAACATGTGTTTGGTTAACAGACAACATCCAACTTGTTAGGAAGAGACTATCAAGTGAAGGTCATAGTCAACTCTTCATAAATTGTGGTTTGTGGTAGACAAAGGCTATGTTCTACATTTTGTTATCACACACACACACAAAAAGAGATAAAACACTACTTATTATCTTGTAGATCATGGCTGAAATTCTGTTCAATCTTGCTGCTGAAATCTTGGAAAGTTTGGGTTCTCTTGCTGCTGCTGAAGTTGGATCTATTTACGGACTAGCCGGTGAGCTTCACAAGTTTTTTGCTACAGTTTCTTTCGTACAAGCTGTACTTATTGATGTGGAGGAGCATCAGGTGACTAGCCAGCAGGTCAAGGACTGGATAACAAGGCTTAAGAAAGTTTTCTTTTCGGCTGATGATCTCTTGGATGACGTCGCCATTGAAGTTAAGCATAGAAAATTGTTCAATAAGGCATCTTTATCTCAAAATCAAATCCTATGATTTATAATGGCATAATACAATAAATATGATCCTAAACTTGACACCAAATTATAACTTTAACCTTAAACTTTGACAATGCACAAATATGACCTTTAACTATTCAAAACTGCACAAATATGACCTCCGATCCTACATGACAAAACGCGTGTTCAACACGCAAAATTGGGCGCGTCCAACTTAAAATCTGAGGGCATAATACACAAATATGACCCTAAACTTGACACCAAATTTATAACTTTGACCTTAAACTTTGACAGTGTACAAATATGACATTTAACTATTCAAAACTGCATAATATAACCTTTAAATGATTTTTCACTATTATTTTTTCATTATTTTCGTCTCAAAGATGAAAATGACATTTAATTTCTTTTTTCATTGCAGAAAAAGAGCAATGTTGAAGATTTATTAATTAGATGGGTTAGCCTCATACGAAAAAATTGCATGGGTATGTATATATATTATAAAGCAAAGGGTGAATTTATGTTATATAATATGTCTAAATATAATTTATTTAAATATTAAATTAAAGATGAAACTATACTAATAATAAAAAAAATTATAGTTTTAATAAAACACTATTAAATTAACGTTATTAAGGATAGTAATAGTAGTATATTAACGTTATTAAGGATAGTAGTAGTATTATATTAAATTAACGTTATTAAGGATAGTAGTAGTAGTATATTAAATTAATGTTATCAAATTAACGTTATTAAAATGTTAGTATTAAAATGTCATGGGGTTCACCTGAACCCCCTCGGTAAAAAGATTACGTTGTATATATAAGATAGAAAATCGATATTTATGTACGTATATTAATGTTTAATCATATGAAACAAGTCACTTAGATAGCTCAGTGGTGTTATTTGCTCTTCTTGGACGCTTTTTTTAACCTATTGCGCGGGTTAGATCCCTACTAGTGGCCTTTTTTTTTTTTTTTAATAAATTCGATCCCAGCTAATGACTTTTTTTTAATTAAAAAAAGTTAGGTGCTGCTACTATAGAAATAAATAAAATAAAATAATAATAATAATAATAATAATAAAAATAAAAATAATAATAATAATATATACCAACTCTTTTATAAGTAATACACTCTCTCCCACTTTTTTAATTACTTTACTCTCTCCCTATTAATAGACATAACATAGCCGACATATACATAACATTCTGTGTATATGTTGGGATTTTTGTAATATATTTAGGGAGTTGAGATTTTTTGTAATATTGGAAACATAAGTTGTGTATTTGTGTAATTTTTAGTAATAATAATAATAATAATAATAATAATGATAATAATAATAATAATAATAATAACAACAACAACAACAACAACAACAACAACAACAACAACAACAACAACAACAACAACAATAATAATAATAATAATAAAAAAAAACGACGTCGTTTTAACACAAAAAGCAAAACTTTGACAGTGCACAAATATGACCTTTAATTATTCAAAACTGCACAAATATGACCTCTTTTCAAGTCAGCCCTTTTAACGACATGGCACCGTGTGATTGGATGAGCTTTCCACGTAGGCTCGAGTGAAACTCACGCATGAGGTTGCAAAATCGGAGGTTATATTTGTTCAGGTTTTAAATAATTAAAGGTCCTATTTGTGCACTATCAAAGTTTAAGATCAAAGTTATAATTTGGTGTCAAGTTTAGAGTCATATTTATATATTATGCCATTTATAATGTTAAGATAAGTCATTGTGTCAAGGACATTCGGAAAGAACTAGATGCAATTGCAAAAGATAAGGCCTCCTTAAGCCCAGTTGAAAGGAGGGAACCTTCGCGTCTGGAGCCTTATTCAGTCCAATTGAATTTGGATAGAGAGAGAGTTATTCATATGTCCCTGATGGAGAAGTGATCAGAAGGAATGATGATAAAAAGAAAATTGTGGATTTTCTTTTGGATTCTCAGGTTGAAGAGAATGTTGTGGTTATATCAATTGTTGGTCTTGGGGACTAGTTGTTGGTCTTGGGGACTAGGAAAGACCACTCTTGCACAATGTCACTCTTGAACAATGTGTGTATAATGATGAAATGACCACTCTTGCACAATGTCACTCTTGAACAATGCGTGTATAATGATGAAATGATTAAAAAGAACTTCGATAAAGCATTTTGGGTTTGTGTTTCGGACATATTTGAAGTGAAAATAATTGTAGAAAAAATTATCGAATCTGGAGGAGGGAAGAAGCATGATTACCTTCAACTAGATGCAGTGCAAAATGACGAGCTTCGGAAAATGCTTGATGGGAAGTACTTGCTAGTGCTCGATGATGTGTGGAATGAAGATACCTTGAAATGATCGAGACTGAAGAATATGTTAATCAGTGGAGCCAAGGGAAGTAAGATTTTACTGACTACTCGTTCAGACGTGGTGGCAGAAGTTTCAGGAAGTGTTCACCAACATAAATTAGGAGATCTTTCAAAGGAAGACGCATGGACATTGTTTGGAAAAATGACATTTGAAGGTAACAAAGAGAGCAAAAATTCAAATTTGGTGGAAATAGGAAAGGAAATTGTGAGAAAGTGTGGAGGAATTCCTCTTGCAATAAGGTCAGTAGGAAGCCTGCTATGCCAGAAAAGAACGGAGGATGAGTGGATATATTTCAAGATTTGTCAAGTATCACACGAGGAGGAAATGATGTAATGACCATTTTGAGATTGAGCTATAATTACCTTGCTCGGCATTTAAAGATATGCTTCACATATTGTCCCCTCTTTCCAAAGGATTTCTTAATTCAGAGATCTGATTTGATTGACATGTGGATTGCTCAAGGCTTTATTCAATCAACTACTAGCAACAGAGATGATGTAGAGGATGTTGCAAATTCATATTTCATGGATTTGTTAAGAAGGTCATTCTTTCAAGAAACTGAAGAACATGAATTTCCGTTCTTTCAAGAAACTGAACTTGATTCCCCACATTTTTACAAAATGCACGATCTTATTCATGATCTTGCGAAAGAAGTTGCAGGTAGGGAGTTCTTCAGTATCATTAAAGCAGAAGATACAGAGCAGAAGATACAGAGATTATCCCTGATCAAACTCTCCATACTTCTTGTTTATTCAAGATTGATGATTCATCGTCATTTCCCAATTCATTCTATAGGAAGCATATGAAGTTGCGTACATTTATTTACCTAAATGGTTCTCCAAACAGTGTCATATGCAATTCAACTTTAGTGAGAATGATTTCAAGTTTTGCACGTTTGCGCGTCCTACATCTACGTCACCTGCAGATAAAATTTCTACCTCAATCTTTAGGCGGACTGAAGCATCTAAGATATCTCTCTATTTCTTCTAAGAGCATTTTTAATTTACCAAATTCCATCACAAACTTGCATAATCTACAAATTTTGAATTTGGTTTGTTGCTTGAAACTCAAAAAGTTGCCAAGAGATATTTGGAGATTGGTGAGTCTTCGATGTTTGGATTTTAAGCATTGCTCATCCCTGGAAGATATGCCACCTGGAATTGGCCAATTAATGCCTCTACGGACATTGACAAGTTTTATCATAGACAAAGAAAGTTGCATATCTGGTCTGGCAAGTGACAAGTTGAATGAACTAAAAGGACTTGTTAATCTCAGAAATAGTTTAAGCATTAAGTTCATGGGAGGAACCCGTACAATTGGAGAAAGAACACCAACAGATGTAGTGAAAAGAATGGAACATCTTTGACAGCTTAGTGTAAAGTTCGAATATGGAAATCATGAGGATGACGCTGGAGCTGATCTGATAATGTTGGAAGCCCTACAGCCGCACCAAAACATTGAAAGCTTGGAAATAGTAAATTACAGTGGTCAAGGTTTCCAAGTTGGATGATGGTTGAGAATCTTGGCTTTTTCCTAGCAAGGTTTCCAAGTTGGATGATGGTTGATCTATTTATAGGATTTTGCCGTAAATGCCAAAAGCTTCCACTGTTATGGAAACTGTCTTCCCTCCAAAGTCTTGAACTACGGTATCTCAATGGACTTGAAGGTTATGATGATAAATTCATGCTACCATCTAATACTCCTATAGATGAATGCTACTTCTCTTCCCTAAAACGACTTGAATTGGAGAAAATAAATGAGAAAATATTGAAGCAAATTCTTTGCCCACCTCATCATCCTTCTCCTCTTTGTAATTTGAAAGATTTGAGTCTAGATTCTTTTGAAGGCCTAGCAACTATGCAAGAGGATGTTTTCAAGGATCTCAGGTCGGTCCAATCTTTGTCTATCCGAAACTGCAGAAATCTGGTCTCTCTATCCACATGTCTAACTCATCTTACTTCTCTGGAAACTTTATGTATAGAGAATTGCCCACAGCTCGAGTTGTCCAACGGAGAGGCAATGCAATTTCGGGCCCAGGGAACTTATCAACTTTTAGTGTTGTCGGGCTTGACAAGATTATGTCGCTTCCAATTCGACATTTCTCAGGTACTTTGAAATCAATAGACATTACAGAATGTCCTAACTTCGCAACAATTCCAGACTGGATTGGCGACCTCATTGCCCTTAATCGGTTGGCGATTGATGATTCCCCTATGTTGAAATCCTTGCCAGAAGGCATGCAATCTCTGACAGCATTCCAAAAGCTAATTGTTATCGGTGGTTCATCAATCCTGAAGCAAAGATTCAAGAAGGAAGTAGTAGAGGACTGGCCCAAGATTGCTCACGTCCCAACTGTTGACATAGATGATGACTGGAACTAACCTGGTGCAAGTGGAGATAATTATCCTTTTACATCTTGTTCTGAATTTTGTTTCTCGTCTTTCATAATGTATTGTTTCATAATCAGGAATACTTAGTAATTGGAAATTGGAAATTAATAATTAGTAGTTTATAATTGAAAATCAATGATTAGTAATTGGTAATTACTCATTCCATTTCAAAATCTTTTTTTTTTTAACCAATAATGTTACTTTATAAATGTGAAAACGATTTTTAGAAGTTAAAGATGCAGAAGCATCTTTGACAATCTAACTAAGAAAATAGGAAACCCAATCTAACTTGTCTAACAGTGTAAGAAAAATTGGCTGGCTGGATTGTGCGCTGCTATATTCCAAGACCTAGGAACATGTGTAACTTGAGATTGTGTGCTTCCCTATTCCAAGATCTAGAAATATGTGTAATTTGAACCTCTTTAAACAAACTCATAAGCTTCCAGATATCTTCACAAGTTGTTTCCATCTCCCATGAAACTACACTCTTCTTTAGAACCATATTCACTACATTCTTTGAGTCTTATAAGAGTTGCATCTTTGTCCATTCATTTTAAGGTATGGTTGCACAAAAATAAGAAGGAAGAATTCTAATAGAGCGACAATTCTGACATATTGCCGTCATTCAAAAAATACTCTGGTATCTTAGTTTTAAAGAAGCAACCAAGATGAGCATTTTCTCTGAAATATGGCTGCAAGCTTGGTCGACTCTTTCCACCTTGAAATTCAAGGTTGATTATCCAAAAGGCAATATGAAAATAGTTGATGATATCATGGAGAAATATAGGAAGGGGAAAATAAATCCCTATAGAAAAGTTTGAACTATATAACGCAGTTAGTTCTGTTCCTTCTGATTTACAATTGGCTTGACACTGCACTGCAGAATTGTGTAAAAATACCATATCCTTGACCTTCCATCATACCCCTTGCCTATTTTCACAATCTTGGCAGCAAAATCTTTTAAGAGAATTGGATCTGAAGTGTTGTACTCTTATGCCTGTTTGTTATCTAATAGTGTTTAGTTATCTCCAAGAGTTGAAGATGGCGGAGATGAGGATGTTTTAAGAGAGAAGGTGGGAGTGGCTTTCGTGGAGGATAAGATGCGAGAAGTGAGAACGAAGAAGGGATGCAAATTAGCGTAGAGTGTTGATTGGAAGAAGTATCTGCTAGTGCTTGATGAGATGTGGAACAAAGATAACATGAAATGGCCAAGACTGAAGAACATATTGGTCGGTGGAACCAAGGGAAGTAAGATTCTACTGACTACTCATTCAGACGTGGTGGCAGAAGAAGAAGTTGGTGTTTCAATTGTGTTCTAATTGGGGGATTAGAGTCAATTAAAAAGTTGCTAATTCTTCTGAAGTGCTCTGAACTCTTTTTTTTTTTTTCTTGCAGATTCTGAATTTGATGTTTGTAGGGAATAATGTATAGATTTGAGTTTGGTTTCTGCATGAATTTGTGTATAAATCTGATTTCCCTTTTAACATCTAAGCACTTCGATTCATTATACCGTCTTTGTTCCTTCTTTTAGTTTGTGCATTTTTTTTTACAACACCAAACATATTTCATCGTATTTCAGGGGTGGGGTTTGGGAAGGGTGGTGGATAGCAGACTTTATCCTTACCTTGTGTAGGTAAAAAGGTCAGCTCACGAAAGAAAAGTAAAATGAAGAATGATTTGCAGAAATTTTCCACTCCTTGATTCATTTGCTTCATGTGTATATATACAAGTGTTTTGTGTATAAAGAAAAACAGACTGGAAAATACTCTTTACACTTGTCCTATTTCTATTCCTCTATTCTATAACATAATTTTATTCCTCCACTATGTACATTTATTACTCATGTGTTCCCGCTCATCCTCTCATTATGTTGTCTGCTTCTTTCCCTCTTCTTTTCTTTCCCTCTTCTTTCTCCTTTAGTTTCTTCAACAATTCCAGCATGTATGTTAGATGATAGCATCGATTTTTCAACATCCCCCCTCAAATTGGTGGGTATAGACAAAACCCCCAACTTGGTCACTAAATCACGATGAGAAGCTCCTGATAAAGGCTTAGAAAATAAGTCCGCAAGCTGATGCTTCGATGGGACAAAAGAAAGATTGATAAGACCCGAAAGATATTGTTGACGAACGAAATGATAGTTGTCACACCTCTTTTTTAATCAAAAAGATATTTTTTCATTTTAAGGTTCGAAAGGGTTTTCATTATTAAAGTGACAAAAGATTGAAAATTTGTTTCGAAAAAAGATAATTTACATTTTTATTCAAAACTCAGAGTCACCACTTGGCATAAATCGGGTCTGCCAAGTCACCTTTGGAAATCCTTTTCAAAATGGTTTGACTTTAAAACTGATCCGCGAACAGAGATTCCAGTTAAGGAATTCTGTTGACCGAGGGGAAGGTGTTAGGCATCCCTCGATCCCATGGTTCGACCACGGTCGCTTGGTGGAGCGTATCGACTAATTTGATATTATAAAGTGTATAAACCACATAAAACAATCAATCAAACACACGAAACAAAACAAATCCAAAATATAGTGTTCAGTCCAATTATACAATCCAAAAATAAAAAATGCGAAAAAATAAATCCTATTCTAACCTACACTAATCCCGAACTACATTCTCGTGCTTTACCCGATGCCTTGGGCCTTGATCATGAACCTTCTTCGAAGACATAATACGTCGGGACATTCCCCGGTGAGTAAATACATGAAACCTCGTGACATTCCCTGGCCAAATGAATACATCTTTTCACTGCGAGAAAACCAAACCGTTCAATAAAATTTCAAACATTCAACAAAACCACAAATTCTAAATTTGCCTACCCGAGCCTACTATTGCCTACCCGTTTCGACCTAAACATGATACTATCGAATTCGTCCAAATTAACATCCGTTTTCAATCAAACAACAATCAACGGGTTAAACTAAAACTAACCAACGTTCAACTTTATCAATTTTTAATCCCCCCCCCAACCACCCATTTCATGTTTAGTACAATCCCAAACTCATATTGTCATCACATTTAGCATCTAGAGCAATTATTCAAAAGCAAACAACATCAAACATCACTCAAATCATCCAAACAAATAGAATAAAGTTATCGAATCACATCCAGGATCACACCAAAATTAAAATTAAGGAAGAGAGAGGAGAGAATTTGACCTCAAATGAAGCTTTCGAATTCAAATATTATTTGAATGAACAGAAGAAATTTGCATTCCGAATTCAAGAATTGAACCTCGACCAACGAGCAGGACCCTAACAACATCAAACTCGACAAACTCGATATCGAAAACCGCAATTGAAAATTTTGGTTCGAACCCATACTCAACAAAAAAACAAAACCAACTCGAATTGTGAGAAATTCAAACCCGAAACTAAAATCGAACTTAATTCCCAAAACTAGTACCGAGCTCGGTGAACCAAAATGTAAATCACAATAATAGAGTCAGTGATTTCAAAAATTTGGTGGACCCATCGGAATAGTAATAGGACAGCGACTGGGTGTCTTCCGGTGGATTTTGAATTGAAAAACGAGGTACCTTTACTACGCCTGAGCTCCGGTAAGCTCGACAGCAATCGAAAATGGAGATGCGATCTGCAGTGACGAAGTTTCCAGTGAAAAACTTGTCCAAATTTCTCTCTTGACTTTTCCTCTCTATTTTTATCTCTCAACCTCGAATCTTACTCTTTCCGTTTTGATCCCCTCTTTCTTTCTATTTTTCTCTCGACCTCGCGTCACCCTCACTCTATTTTTATGTGTTTGTACATCTGTCGTTAATTGGGTGCGTTAATGGCTGTCTTCCGGTGAAATTAAGAGTGTGTAGTGTATATGGGTGTGTGGGATTTTTAAGTGAAAGTTAGATGGGTTTTCCCCCTCTTCCTCGTGAATATGAGTGTGTATATATTGTGAGGAGAGAGTGAAATTGTGAATCATTGTGTGGTCCCCCCCCCAAATGGAAAATCCTAAGGGTGTATATTATTCTGTTATGGGGAATATTTGTAGGGTCCTTTTTTTTGTCTTGGTGTGATATTTTTTGTTATGAGTTTGTTACCAATAGAAAAAAGAGTAAAAGGGATACGTAGGGTATGAGGTTGGTAGGGTAGTGAGGTAGGAGGTGGGGTAGGGTAGGTTGTTAGGATGTTTAAAAGAAGATAAAATTTGTTAAATGTGATAAAGATAAAAATAAATAAATAAATAAATAAAATGATGAGGTGATTATTTATTTTGTTTTCTTGTGAAAAAAAATTACCACGCGGATAGGATACGCGGTAAGATGGGGTAAATGGTAAAAAATGCTTTCGAGGAGGGATAAAATTATGTGTCTACATCATTCCCCTCTTTGCATGTAAACACAAAGTGTTTTCATACAAAGAAGTAGACTACTAGATAAAATTTTGACCCGACCATTATTCAAGGAACGAAACAGAAGGAAGAAGGACAACCAAGTTGACTCAGGACATCCTACCTACTGAAATTATGAGGGAATCATGCCACAAGTATGTCAAAGGGTTGGAAGAAGAGGGACTATACCGAGTTGGAGAGTCGAGTGAGGCCTTGTCGAGGTTCCGGTCCGCGGATCTGTCATTACATCAAAAATGAAAATTACAAGTTAAAACATAAATAAAATTACAAAAGTCCTATCTATGCAACTTCTTTTGGACTCTTGATTTGAGTTTCATCACCCTATTCTTCAGGCGGGCTCCTGACTTGCAATTTCATCAATCTGTTTACTTTTAATTTTTCACCTTGTTGTTTGAGTTTCAACTTCTTTACCTTATTGCTTGAATTTCATGCATTCGTCATGTCCTTCAGGTGGGCTCCTGACAAATGAAAACTAACAAGGAAGTGCGTCTCCCAACGAATGCCACTTGAATTATCCAAGGAAATGCGTCTCCTTACAAATGCTTGAATTACCCCAAACAAGGAAGTGCATCTCCCTACAAATGTTGCTTGAATTTTCCACACAAGGAAGTGCATCTCCTTACAAATGTTGCTTGAATTACCAAACAAGTAAGTGCGTCTCCTTACCAATATTGGTTGAATTACCCAGATAAGGAAGTACATCTCCTTACAAATGTTGCTTGGATTACCAAACAAGAAAGTGCGTCTCCTCACCAATGTTGCTTGAATTACCCAGATAAGAAGTGCATCTCCTTACAAATGTAGCTTGAATTACCAAACAAGGAAGTGTGTCTCTTCACAAATGCTGCTTGAATTACCAAAACAAGGAAGTGCATCTCCTTATCAATGCCGCTTGAATCACCTAAACTAGGAAGTGTGTCTCCTTTGGAAGTGCATCTCCTTATGATACCGCTTGAATTACCAAACAAGTAAGTGCATTTCCTTACCAATGCCGCTTAAATTACCAAAACAAGGAAGTGTGTCTCCTAACAAATGTCTCTTGAATTACCCAAACAAGGAAATGTGTCTCCTTACCAATGTTGCTTGAATTAAACAAACAAGGAAGTGCGTCTCCTCATAAATGCCGCTTGAATTACCCAAACAAGGAAGTGTGTCTCCTCACCATTGTTGCTTAAATTGCCCAAACAAGAAAGTGCGTCTCCTCACAAATGTCACTTGAATTGCCCAAATAAGGAAGTGCATCTCCTCACAAATGCTGCTTAAGTTGCCCAAATAGGGAAGTGCGTCTCCTTACAAATGTCACTTGAATTACCTAAACAAGGAAGTGCATCTCTTTACAAATGTCACTTGAATTACCAAAATAAGGAAGTGTGTCTCCTTACAAATGTTGCTTGAATTGTCCAAACAAGGAAGTGTGTCTCTTTACAAATGTCACTTGAATTAAAAATGTTGCTTAAATGGTCCAAACAAGGAAGTGCATCCCCTTACAAATGTTGCTTCAATTACCAAAACAAGAAAGTGAGTCTCCTTACAAATGTTGCTTGAATTACCCAAACAAAGAAATGTGTCTCCTAGGGATATTGGATTATGAGTTTTACCATGGTTTTGAATACCAAATCTCTGCAGCAACATTGCCTCTTGCATTTTTAGAAGTGAGAATATTATGACCCTTGATATTTAGCCTTTGAAATCCTTGATTCGAAGGTAGCATGTGTTCCTGTTTCATACAAAGAAAACTTTTTAATTAAAAATATGGTGGCTGGTTTATCGCTTTGGCTTTCGTGGAAATTGCTCTTGCCCCTATCACTTTTAATCTTGCTTTCAACCATTAGCATGTGTCACTGACTTGCTGCATCATTGACCCGAGCTCAGATTATTAAGAGTGACTCTTAAACAGATACAATATCTCTGCTTTGCCATGCTTCTTACTTAAACCCTTTGAACCTTGGTATTTTCATGGGTTCCAGGACTTGTCTATTGACAAAATTTCTAATATGCCTTATTTTTTCTCACAATCATGTCTCTTTTATGTGCTGGCCTTTCTGTCATGCTTTGTACAATTGAAGAAGCTGGTAGCCAGTTTTGAAATCTATTCTCACTTATTTTGACATGGACTTAACTCAAAGACAAGAGAAAAAATAACGATTTTTATTTGGACAACTGACTCAAGAAAACAAAATAGAAATAAAGAGAAGAAAAGACAATGAATGTTCCCATTTGAAACAAAGAAATAAAAAAATTATCTAGAAATGGCATTCAACCCTAATGATTATGCCATGCATTTTGGATTAAGCTACCTGATCTTTCCATTCGAACTTTCATCAATTGTTATTGAGTTAATGTCCTTGAAATTGAGTTGCTTCCTTAGGTCAATTACATTTAAGACCTCATTTGGCTAGTGACACCTTGAAGGGTTTTGCCAACAAGCCTCTCTCATTTTCTTTTCTAAATTCACCATTGCCTTATGCTGTCTGTAAGGGTTTTTCACCATTGAGACTCTCTTATTTTTATCTCTCTCAACTCACAGTTGTCTTATGGTGCCCATGAGGGTTTTCACCCATAAGACTCTCTCATTTTTATTTCTCTCCCGATTCATATACTGAGGAAGACAAGTAGTTCCCAAAATGCGTCATCAAATCCCTTGCATGCTTAGCCTTAACATTCTCAAAGATTGATCTGAAGGTCTTTATTTGGTTGTAACTTGACTTTTGGATAGGGTTAGAAAGAAAGGATGACATGAGGCTTAAACGACACTTGAAGTGGGGTAGGACTTACAACTTTTGGAATCGACTCAAACAATGAGAATTAACTCATAACCCAGTTTCTTTTGACTGGGTGACTCTAAATTGTTTATTTGGTTGGACCAAGCCCAGAGTAGGGCAGCCTATGTATCTCACCCTCGAGAGAGAAGAATAGTCATGCGTAGTTCTGGTGGCTTATTCCTATGCTTGATTCTGATTTCTTTTCTTCTTTTTTTTTTACTCTTTTTCTCTTTGGGACTTTTCTAACTTTATTTTTCTTGACACTCTTTTTTTTGACATATTTTTTTTTTTTTGAAACTTTTCTGACTCTATTATTTTGCTCGACACTTTTCTTTTGATCTTTGCTGACTTTATCTTGATTCCAAAAGAGGGGTATGAAAGAAAATAGGATTAAAGCTCAAATGAGGTAAACAAAGGATGATACAATGTTTGGATAACAGAATAAAATGCCTTCGTCATATCAATCCTTTAAAATACTAGTGGATAGCATGCAAGTGAAAGTGAAAGATGAAGATCATTGTGACATCTCTTACAACATTAACTTTGACTGAGTCTGTGCGTCACTACTTCTTTTGCAAACTCTACCTTTGTTGTACATTCCTCACATCGAATGACTCATGCTTTCGTGGAGCTAATTTTTCTATTCCCTATGATGTAGGACCACACATTCACTATTTGACCTAATTGAGACATGTCTTTCAATTGATGACCAAGTTATTCTTGCGTTTCTCAAAATAATTTCCTTAATATTTCAAATAAGGATTTAATTTGTCATCAAATGTCTCAACACTCTACCTATATTCTCGGATACTTTGTTTTTCTAACTTTAATCCTTTGACTCAATGCTCATGCTTAAACTGGATTTTAAGATCTGGCCGAAAATACCGAAAACAAGTCATATCATTAGAGTCAACATAAAATGTACTGTATAAAGAAAACAAACAAGCAATACATATTTTAAAGCACAAAGGAAAAGAGACAATTCATTTAGTTGAAATAAAAGATAGAAAGGTTTTAACATAAATGACAAAAGGACAAAACAAGATAGATCCCGAACTACAATCCTGAAATAATTCAAAAAACAAAAAAGAAAACAAAACAAACTACCAGACCTCTTCTTAGTAGGGAGAGGGGTGACTTCTCCATTGCTCAGCCTGACAACTTAGCCACTGGTTTGCATATCAACATGACTAGAGCTTCCCTCACTATTAATGTTTTGCACCATAATTGATCCATCTTGAATCATCTTTTCAATTTCTCTTTTCAAATCTCGACAATCTTCAATGCTGTAACCCTGAGCATTAGAATGATATGCACATCATGCATTAGGATTAAAATTTCTTGAATGCTGATTAAGAGTGTTCCTTAGGAGAGGAGTAATCATTCCCCTCTGTCTCAATCTCTCGAACAAACAGGCATAATATTTCCCAATAGGAGTGAAATTATCCTTTTCCTTCCTCATCTTTACGAACTATGGACCCAGATGAAATGTGAATTTAGAGGTTCCTTGGTAAATTTGTGGGGGTCGAGGATGATGTTGAGGTACAGGTGCATACCATTGTAGATAAGAAGATGGATGGGTAAAAAATTGTGCATTATTCTAAGGATATTGAGGAAGTGGAATGAAACTCCTTGGATTTTTAAAAGAGGGACCTTGTTGCAGATGAGTAAGTGGATTTGATTTGTAAGATCGGGATTGAGGCTGACAGTATTGGTGAGTTGGACCTCTTAAACTTTGCTTTGGCCCTGGCACGACAATAGGTGCGTTTTCTTTCTTCTTTCCTTCAGTTTTCTTTGATCGATTGGAATATCGTCCCAAATGTTTCACAAAATCATTCTGTCCATCAAGCTCCTCAAATTTTGATGTATCAAAGCTTGGAGGAACGATAACACTTGAAAACATGCCCCAGTTTTTACATGAAACATCTTCATAGCCCACAATTCCCAAGGAACTTTTCATATCATTTTCTACACTCTTAACTTTCCCAACCATTTTATCTGGCTCTTCTAGCATGCTAGCCTTCTTAGTAAGAAATTTTAGCGGTTCACTTAACTTAACTGTAGGCTCAAGAGTATAACAATGATCATCAAGAGTATTAAATGTGGATTCACTCGTGGACTGGGGAAGCACAATCGTTGGATTGATAGCCAAAGTGGAAGCCTTTGTAGAAGGTTGAGCAAAAAAAGCACAGACGATATGTGGTGCTGTAAATGTGGTAGACTTATACTGAGGAGCTAAAGAAAGAGTGATAGAAGTATTGAGGTTCATTTGACGTGGAATGGATTTTGAGGCATGCTGTGGTGCATCAATAACAGTAGCAGACTGACTTTGAAATTTTGGTGGAAGACTCAAGGTATTTGTATAACGAACCGAGATCCCATCCTGAGATGTCACACGGTGCTTATGGACCCGAAGGACCACAAGCTAACCCTTTACTGATATCTGTACCTGTACACTACATAATATCTGAAATAAATGCAGAAAATAGACATAAGGTTCAACACATCTATACATACTTAAACTGAAAAATGAATACTAATACATCCGTCTGAAGAGCCTCTAACTGTCTGAACTATAGAGTTGATGGGACATGTCCCCAACTAACTTCGTCAACAAAAAAAAATAAATGAAGTCTGATATAATGAGACTCGTCCTTGAAAGAAGAGAACTCACTGCTACTGATGCTAACTGGGATTGAACTGCTGAGGATACTCTGGATCCTGTGCCTCTGAACGTATGGTGTCAAATAAAATACCATAGCGCAAATGCATTAGTACAGGAATGTACTGAGTATGTAGATAAGGTAAGGCTAAATGTAAGGGCTCATACATGAACAATATCTTAACTGAATAATCATGAGAGTACCGAATGAGAACACATACATGAATGCACACACCATAATCACAATCATCACAACACTAAATACTGAAACTCGGATACCACGTTACTGCCATCTAAACTCACTAATAACACTGACATACTGAATAACTAAATTATCTAATACTGATAACTGACTAATGGAATATACTTATATCATAGGCTGAATTCTGAGCTCATTGCTTTCAACTTACTGGGTCGAAAATCAACCTCTCTGATGGATGATTCCAGAATCTATTATCAATGATAAGAAAGGATCATGTCCGAATCTGGCAACAAGAATACTCAATATCATATGAGACTGAGATCAAGCCTATCTGATGGGGAGATCTCTAGATATAGTAACAAGAATACTCACCTAAATTTGAGACTGAGATCAAGCCTATCTGATGGGAGATCTCTTGATATAATAATAAATAACTGTCTATGAGACCAAGCCTATCTGACGGGATGGTCCATGAATCAATGGAACTATCTGAGTTCCTTACTGAGATAGACGACTGTACCACACAGTCCTAAATTCTGAAGATTGATACAGAAACTGCAACTGTGGGAAGTAGTTACTTAACCGACATACCTCGACCTACCATAGGTAGGGTCCAACCTGTAACCCCAGCTGGAAGGGTGTAAATAATGTGCCACGGGTAAAGACCTCTCTGGTCAAGACTCTCTGACGGGATGACCCTGGCAGGAAGTTGGCCCTAGGCAATATAATAGTCAAACCTCTCTGACGGTGATATCCTCTACTGACGGGAGACTCCTGCATCCTGCGCTGGCTACGCAGTTCTAGAGTTTAGGGATTGCTCCTAACGACTCAGCCTCTATGACGAGAGAGCCGGCACCCCTTCTCTCACTCGGTGTTAGCTTTTACTCCCAACTGAAAGACTCTGAACTGAAATCTTAACTGAACACAACTGAACTGAATCTGACACTGAGCACATTTCTCAAATGATCCGACTGAGTTATGATGAATTCATATGGTTCCGTATCTAATGGAATACTACTGAATCACAGTATTAGACTAATGATACGGAGTTGAATAGATTACTCGATCACTACCGAGGCCAGAACTAAAAACTGGAATACTACAAGGTCTGAGTTGAGTACAACACTAAGGCTAGATTACTAGCGATATAGAGATTATCGAGATAACTGCGCTTACTGATATTTCTTAAGTTTTGTAACTGTATGAAGATACAAAGTTCTGTAGTTCACCAATTTCTGAGAGTCATAGCTCGACTGGGATTATCGTGAAACTGACACGGGCTCTAGACATTAGCTAAATTGTCGGGTATAAATATCTCCAGGACTCGATAAGATAAAAGTAAAACATAACCATTCTTTCACTAGTCATCACCACAATCATTCATTCTTTCACCACAATCATTTATTCATCATCACTAGCATTCATTCTTCATCACAATCATTCATTCCTTATCACAATCATTCATTCATCATGAAAACCATTAAGTAAGCTCTTCAAGTAATAGGGAGTCATATCTTATGTTCACCCTCACAATCACTAAGACATCACCTTAAACATTTAGGGATTACCAACATCTATTCTTTATCACAATCACTAAAGGGTCACTTTGAGCATTTTGAAATCATAAGCATATAATAGCATAGGGGAAAACATACTACTAAATCATACTCCATTCAACAAGGTCTTACATCAAGTACTCCATACCTATATCGGTTTTGATATACATTTGGACATCACATGATTTGGAGGAAACTTCATACTATTAGATCACAACTTATTCATCAAGCACTTGGTATGTACTAGAGACTTAACATGTATCAAAGAGCACATAATTGAGGAAATTACTTCTATCACTCTCCAGTTGTTCACTATGGTCTTTCAACAAATACTAGACATGCATGGGTTCACACTTGGGGATTTCATACTATCATAGTACAACTCATTCACTAAGGTATTTCATCAACAACCATAACACATAACAATATGATAGAAGTCATTATTTTCATAAGGGTGTAGCATGCATTTGTCATTTAGGTCACAATTTAACTACAACACATGATTCCTAGCCTCTTAGACATTTTATCTAAAACCCTACATGCACAACTTAGGCATACGTATAATAACCCAATTACTCATCATGAACAACCAAATTTACATGTTTCCAACTCATATAATACCATAGATTCATACAAACCACATAAATATTCCATCTTAGAGATCTTTCAACATCAACAACAAGAACATAATCCCTTTACCTCACAAATACCACATACTAAGGCCAAGGCTTGATAATCTTGTAGAAAAACATGAATCACAACTCAATCATAGCAAGAACATCAATTTCAACTCACAAGAATCATTAAAATTCATAAACATAAAATCTCTGAGATTTAGAAAAGGGTTACTTGAGCTTCTTGGATAAAAGGGATCCAAGAATCAATATCCACATACCTTGGGGAAACTCTTTCCTTGAAAGCCTTTGGAGAGATTTCTTGATTTTTTCCTTGATTTCTCTTGATTTTGCTTGAAAAAGGAAAAGGGGATTTGATTTGGAAACCCTAGTTTTTCTTGGTGGAAGAAGAGAGAAATGAGGCTAAAATCCCTTAAGTGGGTATTTATAGTGGTTGGGGAAAAAGGGGAAAAGACCAAAAAGCCCTGGGAATTTAAACTAAAAAATTCTGATTTCTCATGCTGGCGGGACGTGCCATAATCGCGCCAGCCCACTGGAATTTGGACAATTGGAAAATGGCTCGACGGCGCGACGCGGTGGCAATCACTTTGATACCTTGGTGTGAACTGGAACTACACCGAGATGCTGAGGAATCGCTGAGGCTTGCTGGAATTTGACGATTACCATTTTGGTTAGCTCCGCGACGCGCCAGAAGGCCTGGTGACACACTGTCTCACTAAAATGACTCTAACTCTTCACCCGAGTGTCTGATTTGGGTGAATTTGGTATCAATGTAAAGCTTATTTAATGATCTGCAAGGCAAAAAGTAGAAATTAGGGAAATTCCATACGATTCAAAGTATTTCATACTTGAGAAGATATTTTTGAAACTTTTAGACTCAAATTTCCGCTTTACTAAATACGCTCTAAGGTTCAAACTGGAAGAGGACTTTGCGGGGTATTACAATTTGCAGGGTCAAAAGTGGGGAACGGGGGTGGAGGCAGCCCACTGGACCAAGCTCGATACATTTCCATCATTTCCTGTCTTAATTTCCAAATCTCTTCATTAGCTTCTAAATTCTCATTCCCCGAACTCCTTATCTGATTAGTGACAACAAACTCGGTATCCTTATTGGCCATAACTTTCTTTGTGACTTGGTGCAATATGGAGGACCAGCCAAAATACCACAAACCAACCACCTTAAACTAACTGAACAAGAGATAGCAAATATGTTAGAGTTCAATAATTTTTTAAAACTCTCTTTCTACTTTTATTTTGAAAAGATCACCAAACCCAAGAAGGGCTCCTACGTATCTTACTCCCAAAAGAGGAGAATCAGGTGAGCGTAGTTCATGAAGTCTTGCCAAAATGGCCAATCAAACTCTTTTTTTTTCTTGAAACAAAGTGTCAAAAGAATTGATGAAAATCTTTTTGCTTTTTTTAGGTTTAAATCCCTATACAAAATGAAACCTATGATTATCAAAGAAGAATCTTTTTTGGGTTTTCAATTTTGCATTTCATACGAAAATAAAATTTGAACCTATTAAAGGAAAATATTTTGTAGTTTTCTTTTGAAGATGCATATGACACCTACTCTAATGAAGAGTGAAAAAAAATACTTTTAAAATTTTGAACCTATTAAAGAAAAATATTTTGTAGTTTTCTTTTTGAGGCATTGTGAAATACCTACTCTAAATAAAGAGTAAAGAAAATCTTTTTGAATTTTTTAAATAAGATCCCCGAACCCACAATAGGTTGCCTACGTATATCACTCCCGAGAGAGGAGAATCAGGGGTGCATAGTTTGTCTAGATTGGACAATTAAGGATTAAATAACCAACACCCTGACTTGAGAGACACGAGCACAAACAGAAAATGTAAAACGTCAATAAAATCTTTTTGAGTTTTCAATTTGACACTTCACATAAAAACGACAACAACAACTATGAAAGAAAAATCTTTTTGATATTTTCGTTATATAAAAATGTACAAAGCTCCTATTGAAAGAAAAAATATTTTTGGAGTTTTCGAATTGTGAATACTTACTAAAGAAATAAAAGGAAAATATTTTTAACGCTCTTTATATTTTGGAAAATGAGTGCAAAAAGTAAAAAAAATACTTTTTTTCGAATTGTGAAAAACAAAAGTCATAAAGAACCCTAAAAACTACCAAATCTCATTTTTTTCACTCTTTTTTTTTTCTTCTTTTTTTTTTCAATAATTTTTTGCCTACACACTTTGCTTCTAACTCATGCTTTTGCCCAAATCAGTCTGTCAAATGACCTCGTTACCCTCAAAGATGCAACATTTAGCATGTAGGGATGCTTTAGAGGTGAGTCTCCTACAAAGGTCCACATGGGTCCCGCTAGATCTCAATATGATGCAAATAAGCATAATCTAAAGGCTGACCTACGCTGGGGTTCACTAACAAGGCTGTTCGGGGGCGCGTATGGTCGATAGTGGCTGCGCTATCTGTCCACCCACTCCATACCAGTCGACCGCTCTCCTTCCTAAAAATAAGAGTGACTCAACTATAGGTTGTGTACACAACGTGTACTACAGAACTTGTTGCAGAAAGAATTGACTCGGGTTTTGCAAATGATGCCAAATATAAAACGGTAATACATAAGACAAAAATTATAAACACGTAGCACGTAGGCACTCAACAATGAAAAATAATAACACAAAACAACAGAAACAATGTCTATACACCCATAATGCCAAACTAAGCTAATACAACTCCAAAAATAAGCTCAAATTCTAAAATTATCCCCAGCAAAGTCGCCAGAGCTGTCACACCCTTTTTTAACCAAAAAGATACTTTTTCATTTCAAGGTTCGAAAGGATTTTCATTATTAAAGTGACAAATTGAACATTTATTTTGAAAATGGATTATTTACATTTTTATTCAAACTCAGAGTCACCACTTGGCATAAATCGGGCGTGCTAAGTCATCTTTGGAAATCCTTTTCAAAATGGTTTGACTCTAAAACTGATCTGCGAATAGAGATTCTAGTTAAGAAATTTTGTTGATCGAGAGGAAGGTGTTAGGCATCCCTCGATCCCGTGGTTCGACCACGGTCGCTTGGTGGAGCGTATCGGGTAATTTGATATTATAAATTGAATAACCCACATAAACCACATAAAATAATCAATCAAACACACAAAACAAAATAAATCCAAAATATAGTGTTCAGTCCAATTATACAATCCAAAAAAAATGCAGAAAAATAAATCCTATTCTAACCTACACTAATCCCGAAATACGTTCTCGTGCTTTACCTGATGCCTCGAGCCTTGATCACGAACCTTCTTTGAATACATAATATGTCGGGGCGTTCCCCGGTGAGTAAATACATGAAACCTCGGGGCATTCCCCGGCCAAATGAATACATCTTTTCAATTCAAGAAAACCAAACCATTCAATAAAATTTCAAACATTCAACAAACCCACAAATTCTAAATTTGCCTACCCGAGCCTACTATTGCCTACCCGTTTTGACCTAAACATGATACTATCAGATTCATCCAAATTAACATCCGTTTCCAATCAAACAACAATCAACGGGTTAAACTAAAACTAACCAGGGTTCAACTTTATCAATTTTTTATCCCCCCATTTCATGTTTAGTACAATTCCAAACTCATATTGTCATCACATTTAGCATCGCGAGCAATTATTCAAAAGCAAACAACATCAAACGTCACTCAAATCATCCAAACAAATAGAATAAAAATATCGAATCACATCCACAATCACACCAAAATAAAAATAAAGGGAGAGAGGAGAGAATTGGACCTCGAATGAAGCTTTTAAATTCAAATATTATTTGAATGAACAGAAGAAATTTGCATTCCAAATCTGTGAATCGAACCTCGACCAACGAGCAAAACCCCAACAACACCAAACTCGACCAACTTGATATCAAAACCGCAATAAAAAAATTTGGTTTGAACCCAGACTCAACAACGAAACAAATCCAACTCGAATTGTAAGAAATCCAAACCCAAAACTAAAATTGAACTTAAATCCCAAAACTAGTACCGAGATCAATGAACCAAAATGAAAATCCCAACAATAGAGTCAGTGATTTTGAAAATTTGGTGGACCCGTCGAAAGTAACAGGACAACGACTGGGTGTCTTTCGGTGGATTTTGAACTAAAAAATGAGGACCCTTTGCTATGCCTGAGCTCTGGTAAGCTCGGCAGCAACCAAAAACGGAGATACGATATGTAGCAATGAAGTTTTCGGTTAAAAATGATGCACTTAAAGGAATTCGCAACTAAAAATTGTTAATCTAGGAGCTATGCTCGAAGAAGATGATAGCTAAATCAGGGATTAATCCGAGAATTGAAGCTAAAAAGATATTCTAGAGAGAATATAAAAGAGATAAACTTGAGATATTATTCATAAATGAATGCTTACACCAGTAATGCTTGGTTTTATAGCTAACAATCCTACTTGACATCTGTAACTAACGCTCTAACCGATTAAATACCCATGTGACTTGAGCTACAGTAATAACTGCAATGAACAATTTAATCAAAATTTTGAATTCTAATACAGTTTAACTACTTCTAAATAATTTGTTGATTCCAGATGTGCTTCACTTTATTTTTAGTTGCCCAACTTGTAGCAATACCCCTCCCTTAAAGAACATCCTTGTCCTCAAGGATTAAAGGAAGGAAACCTCAGCAGTAACTCAGAAGTATATTCCCATGTAGCTTGTGTTGCATCAATTCCAGTCCATTGCACCAAGACTTTCTCTACAACCTTGTTTCCCCATTTGACCAATCTATTATCTAACACCCTCTCTAGAATAGGGCAATAAGGACTAGAAAGATGTATGACAGGCGGATGAGTGAAACTCTGAGGTAAGGCATGGCGCCTCTTTAGTTGAGAGACATGGAAGGTAGGGTGAATGAGAACATCACTAGGCAGTAAGAGCTTATAAGAAATAGCTCTGATCTTGTCTTCAACCATATCGGGGCCATAATACTTGGCAGCAAGTTTGTTAAAAGGCCTGGCAGCCACTGAAACTTGTCTGTAAGGTTGCAATTTCAGATAAACCCAATCACCTACTTCAAAGGACCAATCTGATCTATGCTTATTGACAGTGTCTTGCATTCTTTGTTGAGCCCTGCTAATATGGAACTTTAGCAACTGAATAACAGCCTCTCTAGCCTCCAAACTTCTGTCTACCATCTCCATAACACTTTCACCCACTAACTAAGGTAGATGAATGGGAGGTTTTTGACCATATAAAGCTTCATAGGGTGTGTATTTGATAGTGGTGTGATAGGTAGTACTGTACCACCACTCATCCAGGGAGAGATAGTTAGCCATTCTCTTGGACAATCAGAGTAAAAACATCTCAAGTAAGTCTCTAAGGTCCTATGACCACCTCAGTTTGGCCATCAGTATGAGGGTGGTAAAGAGTAGATCTCTAAAGTTGTACACCTTACAAGGTGAATAATTCTTTCCAAAAAGAACTTAAGAAGACTGGATCTCTGTCACTAGTCATGGTAACAGGTAATCCATGTAGCATTTAGCAACTGACTGAGCTGTGTATGGGTGTTGCAGACCTAAGAAGTGACTGTATTTGGTGAGTTTATCTACCATCACTAAGATGACATCTTTACCTTAGGATTTAGGCAGACCTTCAATGAAATCTAAGCAAATATCAGTCCATACACCTTTAGGGATAGGTAGAGGTTGCAAATACCCTGGAGAAGTAGTTGCATCATACTTATGTCTTTGATAAATATCACACTGATTGATAAACCTTCTCATATATACAGTAAGTGTTTTCTAATAGAAGAGGGATTGTAACCTCCATATAGTAGCATCCATGCCTAAGTGTCCACCTTGTGGAGTATTATGCCACAAAGAAATAATGTTAGTCTTCAATTGTTGATAATCACCTATAACTAACCTTCCTTTCCATCTAAGTTGGCCACCACACCAAGTGTAGGATTTAAAAGGTTGTGTCTGAACTTTCTGTATAATCACCTGTAATGCAGGATCCACTTCCCAAGATGCCTTAATCTTTATGTACAATTCATCATGTGGAGTGAGTAATGAGATGACTAATAATTTAGCATCAGGCATTCTTGACAATGCATCAGCAACACTATTCTCAGAGCTTTTTTTGTACTCAATGCTAAAATGAAAAGCCATTAGTTTGGATATACCAACAATCTGGAAATCAGTGTGAATTGGTTGATCAAACAGGTGTTTCAAGGCCTTTTGGTCAGTTCTTACTATAAAATGGTTATGCAACAAGTAGTGTGACCATTTGGTAACTGCAAAAATGAAAGCAAGCAGTTCTTTGTCATATACAAACATAACTTGATGTTTAGGAGCTAAGGACTTGCTTATATAAGTAATGGGGTGTCCTTGTTGCATTAACACAACTCCAATTCCTTTACCACTAGCATCCGTCTCCATAATAAAAGGTAAGGAATAGTTAGGCAAGGCTAACACTGGAGCAGAAACCAATGCCTGTTTTAGTGCACTAAAAGCCTCATAAGCTTGTTCAGACCAGTGGAACCCTTCCTTCTTCAACATATCATGAAGGGGTCTGCATATAATTCTAAAACAATGTATAAAACTCCTATAGTAGCCTACAAGTCCTAAGAATCCTCTTAATTGTTTGAGATTAGTAGGCATAGGCCAATTCTGAACAGCTATAATCTTTCTAGGATCAATTGAAACTCTCTTTGCACTGATGAAATGGCCTAAATACTCCACCTTAGTCACTCCAAAGGCACACTTAGACATCTTAGCATACAACCGATACTGTTTCATTAGTTCAAACACAGCATGAATATGAACCAAGTGGTCAACCAATGATTTACTATAGATTAAGATGTCATAAAAAAACACCAATACTTACTTTCTTAATAATGGTTTGAAAACTGCATTCATAAGTCCTTGCAAGGAAGATGGAACATTGGTTAAACCAAAAGGCATAACCAAAAACTCATAATGGCCTTCATGAGTTTTAAAAGTTGTCTTATGAGTGTCTTCTTCAGCTATTCTCAACTGATGATACCCTGCTCTAAGATCAATCTTTAAGAATATAACAGCACCCTCTAATTTATCCAATAAGTCGTCAATCATAGGAATTGGGAATTTGTCTTTAATAGTTAACTGATTGAGACTTCTATAATCAACACAAAGTCTCCAAGACCCATATTTTTTCCCACCAACACCACAGGAGAAGCATATGGGCTAGAACTATGTTGAATAACCCTTTGATCCATCATCTCCTGTACCAATTTCTCAATAATATCCTTCTTAAATGCAGGATATCTATAAGGTCTCTTACTAACAGGAATTGCTGATTCCATCAATGGAATTTTGTGATCAAATGCACCTCTATGAGGAGGTAAGGTACTAGAAAGTTAAAAAATACAAGCAAATTGTTCCAATAAGGGCTTTAATTCTGGTAACAAGTTAGTACCTGGAGTGAGTTGAATACTACAACAATTTACTTCATTTACTGCTGGGTTGGTTACTGTTATCATGAACATTTGAGCTTCTTGGCCTTCCTTCTTGATTAGGGACTTAGCCTTAGCAGCATTTATGTGTACTTAGCTCTTCTTAACCATGCTTCTTTCCTTGATACCTCAATTCAATGGACTTATTTTGGAAGTCAAATAAGATTCTTCCCAATGTAGTTAACCACTAAACCCCCAATACAATGTCAACATTTCCTAGTGGTAAGATTAGGAAATTAGATGAAAATGTAGTGCCTTGTAAAAGCCAAGTGAGATCCTTACATATTGATGCAGACTGTACTTTTTTGCCATCTACTATACTAATAGACTGCTTATGAATAGGAGAAGCTTTACATTGCAATTTTGTGGCTACCTCTTGATCAATAAAGTTATGTGTGCTTTCTATGTCAATTAAGACCTGCAAGGGTCTTTTTTCATGATACCCTGTGACCCTAAGTATTTGATATCTTTTCACTCCTATAAGAGCTTGTAGTGACATAGCCATGAACTCATCTGCTTTACTAGTCACAATAGGGACTGATTCTTGTACTTCAGCTAGATCTATGTCCCCTTCTTATACTTCTTCTACCTCCACCATATACAACTGTTTATTACTTCTACAATTATGCCCTTGTACATATTTCTCATCATAGAAAAAACAAAGTTTCTTTTTCCCTCTTCTCATTCATTTCTGCTGCCGATAACCTTTTACGAGGAATTTTGCTTCCTCCAATTTGCTTTTGTTCAAATAGTTGCTTATAAGTGGAATTGGATGCAAGGTTGTAAGAAGGTTTCTGGGTATACACAGGCTTAACCACTGCAGGAGTAGGTAATAATCCACTACTATTCTTATAAGGTACCTTCAAACCCCATGACTGAGCTTGTGCTTCAAATACCTCTTCTTGTAGCTAGTTACCCTGTAAGTCTGCATCAATGTTTTAGGACCTTGTATTCTAACAGCCTTATTTAGTGATGGAGTTAAACCCCCTAGGAAGCAACTGATAGCATTTTCATTTGACAAGTTAACCCTAGTCATAAGTTTATCAAATTCTGCCTGATACTCCCTTACACTACCAGTCTGTCTCAAGTTCTTTAGGGCTTCCATTGGATCCTCAAATCCATCTCCAAACCTCTTATTTAGGGCTATGACATATTCAGTCCAAGTAGGATCTACTACAGAATTCCTGCACCTCATATATGCTCCATGCCAGGCTATGGCCTCATCATCAAAATGGATGGAAGCTACCTTAACCCTCTTCTCAAAAGGTACTTCATCCATGGAAAAAAATTAGTCGAACTTATATAACTAAGTCCTTAAATCTTGGCCTAAAAATCTAGGAAATTCAAGTCGAGAATACTTTGTAAAGTAGTTACCATGTGAATTTGAGTTTTGATGACCTTCCTTGGGCCTTTTCTCTTGCTGTAGCTCCATTGAACCAGCCCTTCCATTAGTGGATTCTGCCCTGTTTGGTTCTCTTCCTTTCCCTTTCTGCGTCATTGATCCCAATGCTTCACGAATCTCTAACAATTCTTTATCAGTCTGTTGATTTTTTGCATTCATATTCAACATTTCTTCCATTAATTGCTGCAGCTGATCTTGAATTTGTGTCAATTTATCATCCATTTCTTCCCCAGATTTATCTTGACCTTTACTTCTCACCATTATTATTCCAAGAACCTACAAGCTTTGATACCAATTGATGCACTTAAAGAAATTCGCAATTGAAAATTGTTAATCTAGGAGCTATGCTCGAAGAAGATGATAGCTAAATCAGGGATTAATCTGAGAATTGAAGCTAAAAAGAGATTATAGAGAGAATATAGAAGAGATAAACTTGGGATATTATTCATGAATGAATGCTTACACCAGTAATGCTTGATTTTATAGCTAACAATCTCACTTGACAGTTGTAACTAACTCTCTAACCGATTAACTACCTATGTGACTTGAGCTACAGTTAATTGCAATGAACAATAAAAACAAAATTTTGAATTCTAATACAGTTTAACTACTTCTAACTAATTTGTTGATTTCAGCTATGCTTCACTTCATTTTCAGTTCCCCAACTTGTATCAATAAACTTGTTCAAATTTCTCTCTCGACTTTTTCTCTCTGTTTTTATCTCTCAACCTTGAATCTCACTCTTTTCGCTTTGATCCTCTCTTTTTCTCTATTTTTCTCTCGACCTCACTTCACCCTCACTCCATTTTCGTGTGTTTGTGCATCTGTCATTAATTAGGTGCGTTAATGGTTATCTTTCGATGGAATTGAGAGTGTAGTGTATATGGGTATGTGGGATTTTTGAGTGAAAGTCAGATGGGTTTTTTCCCCTCTTCCTCGTGAATATGAGTGTGTATTTATTGTGAGGAGAGAGTGAAATTGTAAATCATTGTGTGGTTCCCCCCCCCAATGGAAAATCCTGAGGGTGTATATTATTCTGTTATGGGGAATATCTGTGGGGTCCTTTTTTTGTCTTGGTGTGATGTTTTTGTTATGAGTTTGTTACCAATAGAAAAAAGAGTTAAAAGGATACGTGGGGTATGGGGTTGGCAGGGTACTGAGGTAGGAGGTGGGGTAGGGTAAGTTGTTAGGATGTTTAAAAGAAGATAAAATTTGTTAGAATTTGTTAAATATGATAAAGATAAAAAAAATGATGAGGTGGTTATTTATTTTATTTTTTTGTGGAAAAATTACCACGCGGATAGGATACGTGGTAAGATGGGGTAAACAGTAAAAAAATGCTTTCGGAGAGGAATAAAATTATGTGTCTACTACAGTTCAACTCCACATACTTCGTTCGTTCATGAAAGACCAAATTTTTGGCAATATGAAGAGCAGCCTGATTGTCGGAATGAATAGGAATCAGAAAAATCGATGGTGCGGATAGATCATCCAAGAGTCGCACCAACCAGGTAATTTCTCTAGTCACTCTACGCATAGATCTGTACTCTACTTCTGCAGAAGATAGTGATACCGAGACTTTCTTCTCTGATTTCCATGAAACAGGTGCTCCACCTAGAGCAATGTAAAATCCACTTACACATCTTCTTATATCCTTGCAAGAACTCCAATCTACGTCACAAAAGGCCAATAAATCAAGGAATGGATCAGCTGAGAGTAGGATTCCTTGTACCGGATCTGCTCGAAGGTACCTCAAGACTCGAAGTGCTGCATTATAATGATAAAGACTAGGACTTTGCATAAACTAACTTAAAATCAGCACCACAAATGATAAATCTGGTCGAGTATGAGTGAGGTAGTTTAGTTTTCCAACTAGTTGTCTGTACACAGTGGGATTTTCTAATAATGGGGAATCATTTTGATATAGATTGCAGGAAGGGTCCAAAGAAGAGAAAACTGCAGGTTCAGATACATCAAACTCTTGCAACAGATCAATGATAAATTTTCTCTGTATAATTTAAAACCCTTGCTTTTCTCTGAGAATTTTCATTCCTAGGAAGTAGTGAATGTTTCTCGGATTTTTGACTTTGAATTTTGAATTGAGAAATGTAGTGATGGATGAAATCTCAGAAACATCATTTCCATTCAAGAGTATGTCATCCACATAGACTTCTATAATGGAAACAAGATCACCTGATCACTTATAAATAATGAATAATCATTTAATGAACTAGAGTATCCTTTGAATTGCAATGCCCCAACAAGCCTGGCATACCATTGCCTTGAGGCTTGCTTTAGGCCATACAGAGACTTCCTTAATAAGCAAACTTGACCAGGATCATCAGGCTTCAATCTTGGTGGAAATTGCATGTAAACCTTTTCCTGCAAATCTCCATGCAAGAAGACATTATTTACATCAAGTTGAGAAACACTCCATCCCCTCTTCACAGCTACTATCAGGAGACATCTTATAGTGGTCCTTTTGACCACAGGTGAGAATGTCTTTGTGTAGTCAATTCCCTCCTTCTTCTCCTTCTTCTGAATACCCCCCTTACTACCAACCTAGCCTTCAATCTCTGCACACTCCCATCAGCGTTGTGTTTGACCTTATACACCCACTTACCTGGAAGTGGTTTCTTCCCTTTAGGCAGATTCACCACTTCTCAAGTTTGATTTTGCTTGAGAGCTTGTATTTCTGCATATGCCTTTCTCCATCCCGGATGAATACATGCTTGCTTGTAGCTTATTGGTTCAGATAAAACACTCAAACATGTAAAAATCTGCTGATTGGGGATAGAAAGAGCATTAAAAGAATAAGTACTAGGCTTAGTAGGGGGAACAAGACACTTTCTTGTGAAATCAGTGAGAATAATATTGTTGCAAACAATATACTTAAGATAACCAGGTTTGATAATTACTCTTGATAATTTTCTGGTATGTTGAGGTGCTGGCTCTGTGATGGTATAAATCACATTTGGTAGAGGTGATTGTGGTGATGGTGGTGTTTGAGATGGATTGGTGGATGAGTTAGTATCTATAGTGTCTTTTGATTGTGAGAAACTTGTGTGACCAGGTGAGGTAATTTCTGGTTCTGGAAAGTCTCAGAATTTTGGTGGTTCTAAAAAAATGGGTGATGAACCAGTAGGTTAATTTGAAAAATAAAAAGAGTTTTCATGAAAAATTACATCTCTAGAGACATTCTATTAGTTTTCCAGTCAAATAATTTGTAACCCTTTTGGTTTTGAGGGTATCCCATAAATGCACATGTTGTTGCTCTAGGCTCAAAGTTTCCCCTGTGTTGAGCTAAAGTAGATGCATAGCAAAGAATCCCAAAATATTTGAGTGTCATAATCAGGCCGTTTTCCAAACAGAAGTTCAAAAGGAATTTTACCTTGAAGAACTTTGGAAAGCAACAAGTTTATCAGATGTGTAGCAGTCAGAGTGCACCCCCCTCACCCCCCAAAAAAAAATTTGATTGGAACCTTTGATTGAAACATGAGTCCCCTTGCAATCTCCAACAAGTGTCTATATTTTGTTTCGACAATTCCATTTTGTTGAGGGGTAGCAACACAAGATGTTTGATGGAGAATATCTTCTCTCTTTAGAAAAGATGATTTATCTGATCCTTTCCCCAACTCTAGAGCACTTCACCTTCACATTAAATTGTCTTTCTACCATGGATAGGAAATATTTCAATAAAGAAAAGGCATTAGACTTTGTGGTTAGTAAGAATGTCCAAGTTCCTCTACTATATAGTCATCTACTATAGCTAGAAAATACTTGAATCCATTATAGGTAGCACATTTATAAGGACCCCAAGTGTCAACATGAATTAATTCAAAAATCCTTTTTGATTTAATGCTACTAGTTGAAAAAGGAAGTCTAGTTTGTCTTGCTTGTGGACACACATCACAGAAGAAATCAGGATTTGAGGGAAATTTTATGAAATTGAAATTTCTCATTACTGATAAGGGCAAATATCCCAATCTGAAATGCCAAAGGTTTACATTGGAGACAAAATTAGCAGGAATAGCACTAGATTTAGATAAGAGATTGAAAACATGACTGGGATTTTGTTTCTTCTGTATTACCGTTTTTTAGTAGACTCCTTAACTTTAGAACTAGCTTGTTGCAAGGCATAGAGACCTTTCCTGACTTCACCAAAAGCTTGTCCCCTCTTCATAGAAGGGGCCTACAAAATACACCCAAAAGAATCAAAATATGTAGAACATTGAAATTGGCAACATAATTTGTGAATGGATAACAAATTATATTTGAAATCTGGAACATAAAGGACACTATTTAGAGTAAGGTTAGGCTAAATAGTGATGCTACCTATGTGTGTTACAGTGATTTTGAAAGAATTAGGTAAACTTATAGCTACCGGTGTTGGTAAAGAAGTAAGACTCAAAAATGAACTAGACTTATAGCACATATGCTCAGAAGCCCCTGTGTATATGATCCAGGTATTATGATCAAAAGTCATAAAACATGTTCCTGAGTATTTGAGAATAGTGCCAGCCACTGCATCTGCATTAATCTCTGATCCTAATGCTTTAGCTTGCCCCAATTGAGCTTGCTTAAATACGTTCATGATCTGTGAGACCTACCTTTGATTGAATTCTCCTCCAACTATGCAGCTGTACATATTTGGCTCAGCCTCACTCTCATTACAAATTTCCCCTGTTACTACTGCATTTCCCCTTACTCCTGCTTGATTTCCTTTTGTATTGGTGAATTAAAAATCATCAGGAAACCTATAAGTCTATAACAAATAGTCTCTTCTTGTCCTTTTTTGAGACAATAGGTGCATCTTACATTCAGATTATATTTCACCTTCTTTCCTTTGTTCTTGTAAGGTTGATTTCCAAACCTCTGAGTGGAGTTTGTTTCCCCCAATATCTGAACATGATCAGGTTGCCCAAAATTTTGAGTGGGGTTAGGTTGAAATTGAAAGTTTCCTCTGTGAGGTTGTCTTCCAGTTTTTGAAAAGGGGCTTTTCTGCTTTCCTGTCACAAAAGACAGTTTCACTAGGAAATTGAGCATTAACAAATACTTCCCTCTGATTCTCATCTTGCAACAAGAGAGAATAAGCATGATCAAGAGTGGGAAGTGGATTTTCCATCAGTATGCTACTCCTTACCTGGAAATACACCTCATTTAACCCCATTAAAAATTGCATAAGCCTTTGATCTTGCAAAGATTTCATTAGTTTTCTTTGTCCATCACATACAGAAATACAAGAACATGTTACATCAGTATTTAGTGAATCTAATTCATCCCATAATTTCTTAAGTCTAGTGAAGTATCCAGCTATGTCCAGATTACCTTGCACTAAGCTTGTGATTTCCTTTTGCAGATGGAAAAGTTTTGCTCCACTGGTTTGCCCAAACCTTTGCTCCAAGCTTAACCACAGATCTCTAGCTGTTTTGGATATATGACACTGTCCCCTATGTCCCTTGATACTGAATTTAGGAGCCAAGAGGTGACCATGTGATTGCATCGACCCCACTGCTGGTAGGTTGGATCGTTGACATCTGGTGGGGTTAGAGTTCTATTCATGAAGCCTTGCTTGTTCTTAGATGAAAGTGCTATGAACACAGATCTACGCCATCCTGGGAAACCTCTTCCATCAAATGGAGTATTGACAAGGTTTTGTCCAGGTGCATCTTAGGTTTGAAGGTGATAAGGATGATTGACATCAACACAATTTCCATTCCCGGATCCACTTCCAGATCCAGTGTTGATGGAGTTGCTTGGTGTTTCATCTCCCATGGTGATGATGATGAAGGTCTGGTGATTAACAGGGGTTTAAAGGGGGTGGATTATTGCAAACTAGTTGGATTAATACGATTGCTTTGATACCATATATGAAAGAAAAGTAATATGAAGAATGAGTTGCAAAAATTTTCTACTCCTTGATTCATTTGCTTCTTGTGTATATATACAAGGGTTTTGTGTATAAAGAAAAACAGACTGGAAAATACTCTTTACACTTGTCCTATTTCTATTCCTCTATTCTATAACATAATTTTATTCCTCCACTATGTACATTTATTACTCATGTATTCCCGCTCATCCTCTCATTATGTTGTCTGCTTCTTTCCCTCTTCTTTTCTTTCCCTCTTCTTTCTCCTTTAATTTCCTCAACAATTCTAGCATGTATGTTAGATGATAGCATCGATTTTTCAACAGCTCAGTATATATCTAAAAATAACTTAAGTTTAATTACATTATTAGTGCATGTAATCTAAATCCATGAATATTTCACTCTGAACCCAGAATTCCTAGTAACCTATTTCTTGTTTCTTTACTGAAATGAAATAAACTTGAATATGCTATTTCGTTAGTAAATGAATTTAATATAGGCTCTCTAAATCATTAGTTTCTTAGTGATAAAACTGTACTAAAATCAGAATAGAAAGTTTCACTTACTTAATTCAGGCATGGATATAATTATTTTTATTCTTCTTTAAAGCCTAATATATTTAAATTTAAATAATGTTAATTTTTTAATTTGAAATTATTATTACAATATTTATTAGCCAATGTTAAAATTTCCAAGTGACTTTTCAATAGCTTGGTACTTAGGTGAATCACATTGCAAACTACTCTCCTTCATTATTGTAACACCCCGTACTTTCGGCTAGAATTTAGACCATCGTTCCGACATATATAGACCCAAACTAAATTATTCCTTATTAATGTATGTGTGGTGATCACTCCTATAGTGTTTAAAAACCTTTGAATAAGAATTGAGGTCACAAGAATCCCCTAACTCTAAGACGAGTTGAAAAAAATTCTATCGATTAAGTTTTAGTTTATACTTCAACTTGGATAAAATTTCGTCAACCATAACTTCCGTTATATAACGAACTAGGTGGCCTTCTATATATCAAGTGAAAGATCTTTGATTCCTCTTTCCAACACAACTGATTTCATCTAAATCCTGCATCGGAGTAAAAAATTATGCCTAATTTACTTCAGCATATCAGTCTGTCAATTGAGGGACTGTTGCGATTTTTTTTTGTTTCCTTAGAGGTATTTTAGTCTTTTCACCTCTACCCCAATCATCCAAACCACAGAATATCAGTCCTAAAATAGCATTTTTAACCCCAAATTGAAATCATCCTCCCTTTCTCTCAAGTACTCCAAGAACAAGATTCAAGTTTCCTTCTCTTCCATAGATCAAGAATTCATCCTCCTAAGTGAAGATCTTCAAGGGAAAAGTCAAGATCCGGGTTCCATCTTTCAAATTTTATAATCTAAGGTATGTGGGACTACTCTAAAAATCTTGGGCATAAGTTTAAATGTTTTATCGAGATTTAAGATCCCCAATTATGATTTATATTAAGTTTTGATATGATTTTTTCGAGAAGTATGAATCATGGGTCTGTTTTGATGAAAACAACTGTTGTATTGAATCACTTTTCATGGAAATTGAATTATGACTAGATGTATATATAATTTTGTGTATTTTTAAGATTTATTGAGAGCATGAGTACGAATTCCCTCTGTTGTTGCAAAGTAAAACTTATATAATCATTATGAATGATTTGAAATACATGTCTTAATATTTGAAAGTGATCTTCTCAATTTCATGGTGTTTGACATGGTTTTGTATTTCATGAGAGGGAGTTTCTTGTCATAGCTATATTCTTGCTTTAAAGAGAAAGAATTGCATGTGGTTAAATAAATTGACATGACGACCACATGTTTTGAATCTTGCAAAGAGAGGTTAGAATACCTAAGTGTTCTTGTGATTTCAAAGTGATGATTTTATTGTGATGTTATGAACCTTGGGTGGTCATGTGTATTTTTAAATATGATGGGCTGTAGAATGGATATGATATTGACTTGCAAGTCAGGGTATGACGATACCCGGTGATTATGTGCCCATAACAAGATAAGTATTGAATGTTTTGAAAGTATGAAGCATGTTTGTTTTAAAGAACTAAAAATTGGGCTTAAGAGAGCTAGTAGGTTACCCGAAGAAGGCGTTTGAGTGTAAGGGCTCATCGCTGGAAACCGTAGTTGCTGATGCAGGTCTTATGATATTGTATCCTACATGGGCGGATAATAAAATAATTAAAACACCTCACATGGGGGAATTCCTGCGATGTGCTCACATGGGGGTATCACCAGCTCCAAATCCTAGCAGCTACTTGGATTGAAGGCTCGGTCGCCGAGTCAAGGGCGGGTTTCACATAGCCTGTAGAATTTCAAATTTGTAGGGTGTACCAACTAGCTCAGAAGAATAATAAAGAGTGAGTCTAGGTTGTCAAGAACTGCTTTGAAATTATTAAAGTATGCCCATGTATTTTACTTGCGTATATGATCATTGTTTTTTTATGAAATACTCTCATCTATTTTGTATAAAAACATATTATTTTGAGTTGTTTCAGTACATCTGTATTGACCCTTATATTTCAGAATTCTGAGACACAGTCCTGGGGTCCATTAAGCAGTAGATTGACTTGTCAGAAGTTTGCAAGTGGTGAGCCTCCCTTACTTCGGAAGGCCTATTAGAACTTGTTATTGTTAATTTATTTTGGTCCGATTGGGGGCCTTGTCCCAGTCTTAAGACAGAGGTTATTTTCAGTCAATAGAGATTTCGCAGACTAGTGTTAGATGTTGTTGATCTTTATGAACTCATTTCAGTATTGATTAGTATGAAATAAAAGTTGACCATGATTCCGTTGTAATACTTTTCCGCATTTTTCTCCTTATTGTATATGAATGGTGTTCATGATTGTCAGATAGAAAGGGGCGCTCGGACCTTCATGGTTTGGGATGCTCGTCGCGGCCAGGACCCTGGCTCAAAACGTGACAATTTTATGGATAGAACATCACTCAATTAAAAAAAGAGATAAGACTACCAAAGCTCCGAACAAATTTTCTTTATCTTCTGACGCTATGAACATGCTGGCAGGCAGGCGAAAGTAAAATTTTTTGGACTATGTCTGAGCCCAAGTCTTCTAGATAACTTGTCAGTAAAGTTAAAGAGAGAAATCAAATTATCTGGATAACTTCAAGGGGTAATGTATGTACTGTTGAAGGAGTCATAAACAAGAAATTAAAAGGATAAGAGGTATTGGGAAAAAAGAAGATTCTTAAGTTGAAATTAAAGAAAAGCAAAGCATTTAGTATCCTCCTGAACTATAAAAAATTTACTACGACACACTTCAATTTCACGGTAGTCCTGTTACCCCTGAACTAAGTTTTAGCATATTTTTGTCACCTTTTTAGCTGACTTGACACCTTTTGTCAACCTTTTAAGCTGATGTGACCTCATTTTTTGTAATAAAGGTGTCATCAACACAAAAGGTGACAAAAATAAGCTAAAATTTAGTTTATGTAGTGTTAGAGTGTGTCGTAGAAACTTCATCAAGATTTGAATATCAATGCTGAATAGAGTAGTGACTATCAAGCTTAAAAGTCTAGTAAAACACCCTAGTTTTCCATGTATAGTATTGTGGGAGCTGAATGTAAACAGCTAATAGCATTCGAAACTAATATTTAACTAAATAATTAATCGTACGAATCACTAAATTAGAGTGAAATTACATTTCATTTAATCGTGAATAAGTGTTATGAAGTATATAAGAAAATCTGGACAAGCAAAGAATCAACATCACAAAAAGTTTTTGTCAGACAATTAGCTTTGAAACTTTTCATTTGTACCACGTATAGAATCAAAACAATTTCATATATTGTGCTTTGTGGCAGGCAAAGGCAACTTCCACATTTTGCAAGCAAAAAATAAAAAGTATATAACTTGTTCATCTTGCTGATCATGGTTGAAATTCTGTTCGATCTCGCTGCTGAAATCTTGGGAAGCTTGGGTTCTCTTGCTGCTGAAGAAGTAGGATCTATTTACAGATTACGTGATGAGCTTGAAAATTTTTCTGCTACAGTTTCTTCCATCCAAGCCATACTCATTGATGCAGAGGAGCAGCAGGAGAGTAGCAACCTGGTGAGGGACTGGATAAAAGGGCTTAAGAAAGTGTTCTTTGAAGCTGATGATCTCTTGGATGACGTCGCCACTGAAGTTAAACATCAAAAATTGTTCAATAAGGTAGGCATCTTCTTCTCAAAATCGAATCCTATAATTTATAATCTTAAGATTAGTCATCGTCTCAAGGCTAGTCGATGAGATCTAGATGTAATTGTGAAAGATAAGGCCTCCTTAAACCTAGTTGAAAGGACGCAACAACCTTTGCTTCGGGAGCCTTACTCAGTCCAATTGAATTTGGATAGAGAGACTTATTTATTTGTGCCTGAAGGAGAAGTGATTGGAAGGAGTGATGATAAAAAGAAAATTGTGGATTTTCTTTTGGATTCTGAGGTTGAAGAGAATGTTGTGTCGTATCAATTGTTTGTCTTGGGGGACAGGAAAGACCACTCTCGCACAATGTGTGTACAATGATGAAATGATTAAAAAGAACTTCGATAGAGCATTGTGGGTTTGTGCTTGAGACGTATTTGAAGTGAAAATGATTGCAGAAAAAATCGTTGAATCTGGGGGGAGGGAAGAAGGATAATTACCTTAAACTAGATGCAGTGCAAAACGAGCTTAGGAAAATGCTTGATGGGAAGAAGTATTTACTAGTGCGCGATGATGTGTGGAACGAAGATCCCTTGAAATAGTTGAACCTAAAGAATATGTTGATCGGTGGAGCCAAGGGAAGTAAGATCTTAGTGACTACTCGTTCAGACATGGTGGCGGAAGTTTCAGGATGTGTCCATAAACATAAATTAGGAGACCTTTCAGAGGAAGAGGCATGGACATTGTTTGAAAAAATTGCATTTGAATACAAAGAGCACGAAAGTTTGAATTTGGTGGAAATAGGGAAGGAAATTGTGAGAAAGTGTGGAGGAGTTCCTCTTGCAATAAGGTCAGTAGGATGCCTACTGCGCCTCAAAAGAACAGAGGATGAGTGGATGTATTTCAAGAATCAAGATTTGTCAAGTATCACACGAGGAGGAAATGATGTAATGGTCATTTTGAGATTGAGCTATAATTACCTTCCCCGGTATTTAAAGATATGCTTCGCATATTGTTCCCTCTTTCCAAAGGATTTCGAAATTCAGAGATTTGATTTGGTCGATATGTGGATTGCTCAAGGCTTTATTAAACCAATTTCTAGCAACAGAGATAATTTGGAGGATGTTGCAAATTCATATTTCGTGGATTTGTTAAGAAGGTCATTCTTTCAAGAACATGATGCATTTATGCAATTTTACAAAATGCACGATCTTATACATGATCTCGTGAAAGAAGTTGCAGATGGAGAGTTCTTTAGTATCATTAAAGCAGAAGATACAAAGACTGTCCCTGATCAAACTCTCCATGCTTCTTGCTTATTTGAGATTGATGGTTCATCAGCATTTCCCAATTCATTCTATAGGAAACATATGAAGTTGTGTACATTTATTTACCTAAACGATTCTTCATACAGTATCATGAGCAATTCAATTTTAGAGAGAGTGATTTCAAGTTTTGCACATCTGCGCATCCTACATCTACGTCACTTGCAGATAAAATTTGTGCCTCAATCTTTAGGTGGACTGAAGCATCTAAGATATCTCTCTATTTCTTGTTGGAGCATTGTTACTTTTGTTACTTTACCAAATACCATAACAAAATTGCATAATCTACAAATTCTGAAGTTGGATGGTTGCCATAGACTCGAAAAGTTGCCAAGAGATATTTGGAGATTGGTGAGCCTTTGACATTTGATATGTCAAGGGTGTAGCTCATTAACCCATATTCCGCCACGACTTTCTGAGTTGACAAGTCTCATGCATTTGGATTTCGATGGTTGCTCATCCCTGGAAGATATGCCTGTTGGAGTTGGTCAACTGACGTCTCTACGAACGTTGCCAAGTTTTATCATAGGCAAAGAAAGTTGCATATCTGGTCAGGCAAGTGACTGGTTGAATGAACTGAAAGGCCTTGTTGATCTCAGAAATAGCTTAAGCATTAAATTCTTGGGACATGTCCGTGCAATTGGAGAAAGAACACCGACAAATGTAGTGAAAAGGATGAAGCATCTTCGACAGTTGAGTGTAGAGTTTGGATATGGAAATCACGGGGATGATGATACTGGAGCTGATTTGATGACGTTGGAAACCTGGATCCTCACCAAAACATTGAAAGATTGCGAATAAAAAATTACAGTGGGTCAAGGTTTCCAAGTTGGTTGGTGGTTGAGAATCTTGACCTTTTGCTACCCAAGCTTGTTGATCTACATATAGAAGATTGCCATAAATGCCAAAAGCTTCCACCGCTATGGAAATTGTCTTCTCTCCGAAGTCTTGAACTACGGAATCTGGGCGGACTTGAAGGTTATGATGTAAAATTCATGCAACCTTCAAAGACTCCTACAGATGAACGCTACTACTTCTCTTCCTTAAAACAACTTGAACTGAAAGGAATAAGTGAAAAGATATTGAAGCAAATCCTTTGCCCACCACCTCATCATCCTTCTCCACTTTGCAACTTGAAAGAGTTGACTGTAGATTCTGTTGAAGGCCTAGCAACTATGTATGTGTTCAAGAATCTCATGTCTCTCCAATCTTTGTCTATTAAAATCTGCAGAAATTTGGTCTCTCTATCCACATGTCTAACTCATCTCACTTCTCTAGAGACTTTAACTATAGCGTATTGCCCTAAACTCGACTTGTCCAACGAAGAGGAAATGCAATTTCAAGTCCCGGGAACTTATCAACTCTCAATCTTTGGGAGCTTGAAAAGCTAATGTCGCTTCCACTTTGGCTCCGACATTTCTCAACTACTTTGAAATCAATAGACATTTACAATTGTCGTAACTTTGCAACAATTCCAGAATGGATAGGCAACCTCGTTGCCCTTAATCGGTTGGCGATTTATGATTGTCCTATGTTGACATCCTTGCCAGAAGCCATGCGATCTCTCACAGCATTGCAAACGCTATCTATTACCTGGTGTTCATGAATCCTGACGCGAAGATGCGAGAAGGAAGTAGGAGAGGACTTGCCTAAGATTGCTCACATCCCAACTGTTGACATACGAGGTAATTATCCTTTGACATTTTGTAGTGGGATTCATAATTAGTATGACAAAAAGTAAATGCAGGGAGTAGTAATTAGCAATTGAAACTGGAAATTAATAATTGCTAATTAGTGATTCGTAATTGGAAATTAATTAGTAATTTATTTTGTTGAATGTTATTAGCTTCATAATTTGTTTATTAATTGATTTTACTTTTTTATTAAATGAACATAATAATAGAATTAGTGTTTAAAAGCCCGTTTGTGATTGCTGTTACAAAACTATTTATTTGAGATGTACTTTTATGAAATAACTTTTTAAAAAAGTACTTTTGTTAAAAAACAATTTGTGTTTGGTAAATTCATTTGAAAAGTGTCTTTGATAAACATTGTGTTTTGATAATCTTTTTTAATTACTTTTTGGAGTCAAATGATCAAAAAAGACATGTTTCAATAGACTTTTATTACTAAAATCGATTTATAGAGAAAATTTATTTTAAATATCTATTATTACATTTTTAATTTTTTTTTAATTTAATTAAAAAGTATGTACTCTAAAATTTCCACTCAATATTTACACACATAAATACACAAAAAATATTAAATAATAATATATTACTTAAATAATTTAAATATTTCTTAAAAACATCAAACAAAAATGAATATAAAAATTATTTCATAAATTAAATCACTGCGTATGAAAATATCTACGATAAAAATAATTAATCCTTCCTACATCACAAAAATTTTCAGCGATCTCATTCCTAGTTTTATCACGCAAAGTCTCCATACTAGTAGAAGATTTGTCTTGTATTTCGGAAGGTATACTAGAAGGTCCATCTCCTTCTTGATCTCTGTAATAATGTCTTTGTTAGCATAATAGTTAAAGTCTTTATCAGTAGTAGTGCATTGTCATAAATATTCGAGAAAAAAAATTTACAAGTGTTTTCAAAATACCATTTAATCTTGTAACGTGATTCAAATTTCATTTGTTATCATTAATAATAAAAAATAAAAAGTTATATATATTCTTCGGTCATCATTATCAATGATATTTTCAAATTTATTTAAAGAAAATGAGTAAAAATAAAATAACAATACTATATAAATCATAAAATAAAATAAAGAATTATGAGCAGAAATTTTCTGCTTCTGCTTTTTCTTAATAACATTTTTACAAGTTTACCAAATATTCTTCTTTTCAAAATAAATATTTTCTTCTAAACCAAGTCCTTCAAAAAAAAAAAAAGGTTCATCTCCTCCTTTTCACATCCAAAACAGCCAGATGCTGCTTTCACTGGGCCACCCCCTCAAGCCCATAATACCCACAGCCCATTAACCAAATCAACCTACACTCTTAATTACCCGATTAGTAATGTTATTATGCCCAAGTCTACTATGATATTCCAAACAAATCGAACTTCTCTTATTGGACTGACACATCCGCTCCATTCCAGTACATCACAACAAACTCCCATCTCAAACTCAATGGCGGCGCCCAGCAACAATCATATTCAGATGGAAGCCATGGGATTAGATGAATCTACGCCTACTAACAGTGGTAATCTTGATATCCGTACAGGTAGGGGTAATGATTTACCTGGGAAGACTACCAAATTCAGCTTCCCTCCAAATACCATAAAACCCAATCAAGATGTTAACTCTAACTCATCTGCATCTTTACAGTACCTCAGCAGTGAAGGAAATAACCCTCACTCCAGTAACTCTCCCACCATCTCACAGCCCAACCTCACGGTTGGAGATGGTCCTGGTAGACAAAGCTGTTCTTCTAAACTTCATGTTAGAACGGAACAAGATAACTCTGATCAGCCAAAATCCAGCATACCTAGCACAACTTAGGATGGAAGGGATGAATCAAGGTCTGAGTTTTCTGGGTCAAAACATATGGATGGTTGCGATGCTAGACAACTCTCCCCTGACATCGACTCAATCTCTTGTTAGGTTGTGGAGTCTGATTAATATGTGACGTACTGTTATATATTAATGTTCACGCGGTTCATGCGACCCAAATTTTAGATTGTACCTTTTATTTTCGTTCTTTGTGTAATTGTACATACTCCAAGTTATTAATATAAATAGTCTGTCCGCCGTGGAGGTTATCCACGGCTATTACCATGAAATTAATTCTCTCTCTCCTAAAGAACTCTCTCTCTCTAGTTTTCTTCATCCTTTCCACAGATTTAGTGTGTGTGAACTGTTAATTGATTCTAACATCTTTGTCATAAAAAATGCTCTCTCAAATAATGACCCAAGATTCCCTGGTTCTATCCTTCTTTCCTCAGAAAATTCAGGAAGTGCTGGAATCGGAGTCAAACTTTCTCTGAACTCATTTGGCTACCATTATGGGGCACCACAATCACTGGACAATGAACAACTTCCTGAAAATGGTGAAGAGGGAGGAAACTCTAGCTTCTCTTCAACCAAACAACAGACAGAAAAGATTCTGGTTTCCCTCAAAATTTCAAGAACAGATATAGTGATATTAGAAAAACACTACATTCAAAGTTCGAAGATGTGGTAAGCGAAATGATAATCTTTCTTCTCCCAATAGAACTAGTCAAGTTCAGCATGGAGATATCTCCTCCAACTCCAACAACTACTCCATTCTTCAGTTCAGTGATGTGTCCCATATCAATGAACAAAATACAAAATCCAGATCCCTAACCACTCTAGACAGGGAAAAGACTCCCCAGGAAGAAATTCCAAGCCCAACAACTCGTCTATTAATGAACTGCATCATATGGAATGTTAGGGGAGCCAACAATGCCGAGTTCAAGAGGCATTGCAAATCCATGGTCCAAATTCATAAACCTGTTATCTTAGGACTCCAGGAAACTAGAATGCAACACTATAAGAGGATCTTTAAAACTCTTGGCTTTTCAAATACATCCAATTTCGAGCCACTGGTAATTCTAGAGACCTTGTTTTAATGTGGAAGGATGAGAATATCAATGTCACTGAGATCTCTGTCTCTCCTTAAGTTATCTATTCCATATCCAGGTAACAAACGCCCCCTCTTTGTGGGTTTTTGGCCTGGTCTATGCCAGCACTGATATTGAAAATAGGAAGCTCCTCTGGAACTAATTAGCTGACTTTGCAACTAGTTCTGCTTCCACTAGTTTCACTTTCTAGGTCGTGGGGGCGGGGGGGGGGGGGGGGGGGGGGGGGGATTTTAATGAGGTTCTTAGAGGCTCTGAGAAATTTGGGGGTAATGGTATTAATAACTCTAGAGCTAATATGTTTAAAAATTGCATCAATTGTAGTAATCTCATTGACTTAGGTTTTAGGGTAGTAAATACTCTTGGACCAATAAAAGATATAGGAATAGATAGTCTCTAATCCTTGAGAGATTGGACATATGCCTTGCTAATGAATCTTGGATAACCTTTTTTCCAGATGCCATGGTTACCCATCTGCCTAGAACACATTCTGACCACTGCCCCATCCTTCTTTAACTCTATAGGATCCCTCACCTATCCAACAAACCCTTCAGGTTGGAATCCACGTGGTGTTTTCATCCAACTTTACCTGATGTGGTAAGGAATTCCTTAGATACCCATCCTAGGCTCACTTTATCCCTCTTATTTCCCGACACACATTAAAGCTTGGAATAGAGAAACCATTGGAAATATTTTCCATAAAAAATAAAGAATCCTAGCCAGACTTTTAAGCATTCAGAGCTTCCCAAAATACCCTCTTAGTTCCTTCCTCCATTCCCTAGAATTCTCCTTAATTCAAAATCTTAGTGATATTCTTAGACATAAGTATGAGTTCTGGAAGCTTTAGTCTAGGATTGATTGGTTGTCTGAAGGTGATGCTAATATCAAATTCTTTCATACTTTCACCATCAATAGAAAGAGAAAGAATAGGATCAACTCTCTTCAATCTGATACAGGAAATTAGATCAACAATCAAAAAGACATCCAAGATACCATTTGGGATTACTATAATTCCCTGTATACTACTAAACATTTCTCTTCTCATCTGCATCCTCAAGTCAACCCTTCCTCCAAGGGTTGCATTAATCAGCAGTGCCACTCAAGTCTTGAGGTGATCCCCTCGGATAAAGAGATTAAAAGTGCAGTCTTCTTCTTCAAACCCAATAAAGATCCCGGACCGAATGATATTCATCTCTTCTTCTTGTAGGATAGTCGGTTATAAACTTTTGTAAAGATACATTTAGATCCTGCATCATGGAGGATAAGGTAAATGAAACTTACCTTTGTCTCATCCCCAAATGCAGGAACACAGTATTTCTAAAGAATTTTCGACCAATTGTCCTGTGCAACACTCAGTTCGAAATTATCACAAAAACTATTGCTAATCGCATCAAGCCTTTACTAGATAAAATCATAAGTCAAAGCCAAGCCAGTTTTTTTCCTAAAATAAGAGCGTCTGATAATGCCATCATCGTGCAAGAGTTCATCACACACTTCTCTAAAATCAAAGGCAAGGCTGCCAATATGATCCTTAAAATAGATCTAGAGAAGGCTTTTGACCGAATTGAGTGGTCCTTTATTAGACAAGCTCTTAGCTTCTTTAACTTTCCCCCTAAGTTTATTAAACTTATCATGTCTTGCATTTTCACTACCTCAACTTTAGTTTTGGTAAATGGTTCCATTACACCTTTCTTTTATCCCTCGAGAGGTATTAGACAGGGGGACCCAATGTCTCCCTACATCTTCATTCTTTGTATGGAACCCCTTTCTCGAAGGATCGACCATGAGGTAGATATTTTAAAATGGACCCCTATTTCTATCACAAAAAGAGGAACAAAGATTTCTCACCTTTTCTTTGTCGATGACTTAACTCTTTTTGCTAGAGCCAATATTGCTAACTGTAATATCATCCTTGATACTCTTAAAAGCTTCAGCCACCATCCTGGGCAAAGAATCAATAACTTTAAGTCCAAAGTCATCTTCTAAAAAAACTGCTCTTTAGAGGAGAGACAAAACTTAACAACCATTCTTGCTCTTAATACCTTTGATACTTTTGGGAAATACCTGAGATTTCCTATTTTTCATTAGAAACCTGTCAGCACGGACTTCCAATTTATCATTCATAATATGGCTTTGAAGTTGGAGGGTGGAAAACAAAATTCCTCAACATGGCGGGCAGAATTACTCTTGCTAAAGCTACTTTGAGTAATGTGCCCAATCATGTCATGAAATTCATCTCTCTCCCTTCTAAAATTTTGAAACTCATTGATAGAACCCAGAGGAACTTCATCTGGGGGTCTAGTCCTGATAGGAAGAAAATGAATCTTGTTAACTGGAAGACTTGTGTCCTCTCTAAACCTGCCGGGGGGTTGGGCCTTTACAAAGCTAGCATTAGAAACCCAAGTACTGAATGTAAGTTAACTTAAATATTATTTTTTTTAAAAAAGAAAGAGAGTATATATATATATATATATTGATTGTTGATCCTTCTTTTTTTCTTCAAAAAACAGCCTGGATGTCAAGCTAAAAGATCCTAAAAACTGGTATAACTTACAAGGATGCAAGTTCTACTGGGGTTGATGTTGGTTATAAGCCGAGAGACTTTAAAAGAAAAAACAAAGATGTTGTCAGCACCAATCAATTGCAGCAGATGACAAACAAAAAGAAGAAGTAATCAAGAAAAAGCATTTTATTTTGATGGTGTGTTGTGATTCTGTTGTGTGAAGTGTAGTACCAAACAATCAATTTAGTTTTTGATGTAAACAATTTACTAGTGCGTAACAGTAAATAATTTGGTTCTTTAATTTTTGAAGCCTATAAATACAGGTTCTTTAAGTAGCATTATGCAAACTATGAGTTCAATATGGAGCATGTTTTTTTGGACTATTGATTAAGGTTAATTGGAACTCAATCAATATGGAGCATATTTATGAACTTGTTATTGGTGTTGCTTTTAGCTCAATATGGATCATATTGATGAAGTTGTTGGTGGTGTTGCGTTCAGCTCAATATGGATCACATAGAGTAAGTTGTTGTTGGTGTTGCTTTAAGCTTAATATGGAACATATAGTAAGTTATTGTTGGTGTTGTTGCTTGTCTATTTTGATATCACATTTATTGTAAATTATGTGACGAAAAATTGACAATATTTAAAGTCAAAATAAATATTTCATTTTATCAAAATACAAAAAAAATTACAAGACCAATATTATATCAACAAACCGCACCTAACAAGGCTTAATACACATCACAAAAATACACCTAAATTATCATGAAATCAACAAAGGATTTAGTCCATTTTGCAACATCAAAATCAATAGAATGACACCATCAAAACTTCAAGGCCAAACTTCAGCAATTAGACTTAAATGTCCATATTTTCCACAACACCAAACAAGTAGCAATGACATCAACAATATTATATCTTCTTGCTCGATTTTTTTCTTTTCAAAAGACTTGACTTTCTTCAACAAATCACAAATCACCCTATTAGCTTGTGAAGAGTGTCATTCTTCATACCAATCAAAGTAATCACACCCATCCAATTTCTATAAATTTAATTACAAAATCGATTACAAAATCAATAATTAATCAACTAATTAAGTTAAGAAGTAAAAAACATTATCTTTGACTTTTTATACGTAAAAAATCTATGATCGAAAATTTGTTGAGTCCAAGAAGTCTTTAGTAATACTTCATGACTACATTTATCATAGCGGCAATCTTTTTCACAAAAAGCCATGGATGCCGAGCTCGATATTGTCCAATTCAATTCAAAAAAAAAAAAAATAAGAATAAGATTAAACTTTTAAAAAATTGAAGAATAGAGAAGATTTTTACGAAAAAATTAATAAATTAGGGTTAAAATTGAATGTTAGAATAAAGAAGAAGATGAATTTAATGAATAAAAGGGGTATATTATCGTTGAGGGACATTTCTATGCCATATCAGCAAAAAAAGAAGCTTGGACGCGCCTTTTTGGATGGAAGTGTTCCGGATGCGTTTTGCCAATAAGTTAAAAGGTGCCAAAGTGACACTTTATGGCTATTTTAGGTGTTTAAAATGAACATAGTTCGTTTGAGGTGCCAAAGTGAAAGATGGTACGTAATTAAGGGGCTTGCCGATGTATTTTGCCTACTCTTTATATTCAATTTTACTTGTCACATTTTTCTTTCGTAAAAATAGAATACCGGTTGATTATTATTTTGTGAATTAAATTGCTTGAAATGTATCTTGAACAGTTTAGATGTAGATCGACCATGAGTATTTGGTTAACGTATGTTATGATAGCCAAGTGGTGCTATATATTGCACAAAATTCAGTGCTTTATGAACGAATCATACACATTAAAGTGAATTATCACTATTTTTGGGATGAGTTATTGGTTGGTCATATATATCTGAGCTAAGTTTTCACAAATGGATAATTAACTGATATTTTTTTCAAAGGCGTTCTGAAGGTCACAGTATGAACATCTACTTGTCCAGTTGGGTATTCGGGATCCTCATGCTCTAACTTGAGGGAAGGGGAAGGCTGGGGAGGGGGGAGGGATGTAATAAAATAATACAATATATTATATTTATGGTAATTAAGCAATTGTAATAATTACACAAAAAAATTATTATAGTCCTATCGAGATAAAAAGAAATTATTATTGCACTCCTATTCATTAATATCATAAATCTTGATTACATTTAATTCATCAAGATTGTTTTCTAGTTTGCTTTTTCTAACAAATATTATAGTAGCACATGCCTTTCTAATTAGCACTTAGTTGAACATTCATCCCAGCATTGAGTCATTAGCTCATCATCTAGTAAGAAAAAAGTGTTAAATTAAGTCATTAATTTGACTTATGGGACAAACATAGCTATGAATAACAAAATTAACATATTAAAATATAACCCGTCTAATTGTCTTAAATTTGGTTCGATCGTCTATCCACATATTTTGATCTGTCCAATTTAATCCATCTAAAAGTTAGTAAATATTTTTTTTGATCCAAAATAAATGAATTTATGATATTATTTTTATCTTCTCAAACAAATTATCTTTTTAAAGTTTAAAATGTAATTAATTTTTTTTTCCTCCAAAATTACCCTTTTCATAAATGAGCTTTTCAATTATCTCCAATTTTGAGAAAAGTTCGGGAAGAAGCAAAAGAGTAATATGAACAAATTACTCTTCAATTACTGTCATTCAGTAACTTTCTCAAGAGGTGCCTCACCCTCAAAAAGTTCATTTATTTTGAAATGAAGAGAGTATATAGTTAAATCAACTAATTAAAAGTCTTATCAAGATATTTTAAATATATATATATTTTTAATATATTATATATAATCATAATAAAAGATAAAAAAATTATTAGGCGCTTAAACAAATTATAAAAATTAAATAAAGAGCTCAAAGTTTAACAAGAATTGGTGAATTAAGTTTCTCCTTTTCAGCTCTTGATCATTTTAGCTCAACTTATTTCAACTCAAGTAATTTTTATACGAATTAATGATCTGCCTATAATTAATTCAACTCATTTTGAGTCACTCAAATTTAACTTAACTTATCTATCTGGCACCTAGACTTGACTTATTTGAGTGAATTATTGAATATAAGAAAATATGATGAAAAGAAATATACCGTCTTTAAATTCGGAGCAACTTTTCTTTACACAAGCAATCTTACAATAGAATGATTTACAACAAAAGCAATCCTTCAAGCAAAGTCCTAAGCAAACAGGATTGGTGAAACATGATGTTGCACATTTTAATGGACAAGCCAAGTTCACCTTACCACTTACATTACTATTTGCTACAAAAATCATAATAAGAAAAAATGTCACTGTTAAAACCTTTGTGAAATCCATAATTTATAATGTATGTATTTTTATGACTTTTGAGTGTGGATGATAGATTTTAAAGTAATGTTATTTATAACTAAAGATTTTGACTGAATTTAAGACAAGCCGCAATACAATTTAATGGTGCAATTTGAATATACCCAAATAATTAAATGTAGCTCACTTTGATTTTAAATATTAGATTAGAGAAGTAAATATAGTACAATCTGCAGATTATAATTTATATAAAATATTTAATTATTATACTATGCAAACTCTAACTTTTAATATTATACTTATTTTCAATGATGGGTCAAAATTTTCATTAATAACTTTTAAAAAATAAAAAAAGTATATACACGAAATATTAAAGGGAATTCCAAAAAAGTATAAGTTTTTTTTACCTCATTAAGAATCATAAGGTAAGGTCTAGCTCCTTTGTTTGTTTTTTCCTCTTTTAAGGTATAACTTTTTATTTAAAGAAAAAAAGGACATATTCACACACAGACACAAAAAAGGAGTAGGGGCGCGGGGCGGGAGATTCAACAACTATTATATAATACATAAAAAGGAAAATCAATCTTAAATATACAATGTAATTTTTATCAAAAGGGATTCGTATAAATTTTCATATTTTGATTTCGTAGTAACAATTATACTTTATATTGTTTATCATTATTACAAAATAATAACAATTTAACCAGTAATGTAAAAGCTAGCTAGGTTTGACTAGATTTAATGGCATATACTCTTTAGTTCTGTGATCATTAAAATTTTTTACTTTCTCTGGTTCAAAATATTTGTCGACTTAGTTTTAGGAAAATACTAATTCCAAAATAAAAAATTAGGCATTTTGACTAAACTATTCTCAACTAAAATTTGCATATTATGAACTTTGACATATTGTGATATGATCACTTAGCATCTGCATTAGCTTGGTAGGGAGCTCTGCGGTACTCCCGAATGGGTCCTACCCGACGTGAATCCGAGTTAGTCAGACTCCAATGCGGATACCAAACACCGGATGGTAAACAAAAAAAAGCATCTGCTTAGCATGACCAGATGATAGCAAAACTTAAAATGAGGGATGCATATTACTCTCTCACTTTTACTTATCACATTTTGCTTTCTAAAAGTTAAATTGAACGAATTTTAATCAATATTTTAAGATGTAATTTTTATCATATTTATATGAGAAGGACAACTTATTGTATTTTTCATATAAGTTTGGAACATCTAATTTCAAACTTCAAAATATTAAATTTATTAAATTTAATTTAACTTTAAAAATTGATCAAATTAATTCTCGTAAAATAAAACATGCTGACAAATAAGCAAATAAAGATAGTAAATGTTGAACATAATTTAATGATATTAATTTTCCCTTCTGGAATATCCAATAAAAAAGAACTTATCTAATGATATTATAGAGTTTTTACTAAGTAACTAAGCAAATCTAAAAGATACTACATATTTTTGATTGTGTAAGTGGATAAACTTGTTTTGGGGGGCAAAAAACTAAGTAGATTTATATTTTGAACCGGAGGGAGTAGTGCACAAGACAGTTACAACTCATGAAGATTATGAGTATAGAAACTTTAGCTTGCCTACGTTCCTCCTTTACCTTCTATTTTTGTGCCAAACTAGGAAGTCGGCAAGTTGTATTAAACATTTCTACAATACATATATGTATCCCTGATTACCACAAAAAAATAATACTAGTCATTGGTTGCTCGTATTAAGCCCGAGCCCAAACTCAAAAAGTAAAAATAATAATTTAATTTAAGAGTTATAATTTGTGGTATATTTTCTACTATACAGTTAGTTTAATGTAAAACCACATTAATTATATCTTACTAATATTTGAAAGAATTTGAGGGGCAGAAGCTGCGGAAGTTTTTCCTTATTATTGATAGTAATATTCACGTACACATATACTGCTACAAAGGACTGAATTGTATTTAAAATACTTTATAATAAACCCTACAGTCTATGCAATTGCATTTATAATATTATACTCCGACATACATTTTATAATACTCTAATATGTGTATTTCTTTTGAATTTGGCCCAATATGATATCCAGGCCCAAAGCTAATGTGACCCAATAATACCCGGATTGAAATTATCTTCATAGATAGACATCGATGAAGACACTTTACTCATTTCTTGGTCATCTTCTTCATTGTGAATATAAACTCGGTTATCTCCAATATCCCCCTCAAGGTGGAGGGGAGTGAAACAACACCCAACTTGTCAAGTGCAGACTTGTGAGGAACACTAGATAATGATTTTGTAAAGGAATCAATAAGTTGGGAAGCAGAAGGGACGAATTGAAGGGATATCAAACCAGAAAGGAATTGTTGCCTCACAAAGTGGCAATTCAACTCCACATTCTTAGTTCGTTCATGGAACACTGAATTTTGAGCAATATGGAGAGTCGCTATTGTCGGAATGAACAGGGATCAGTAAGGATGGCGGAAGAGAAAGATCGTGAAGAAGACGGGCTAACCAAGTGATTTCAGCAGTGACCCATCGTAGGGAATGTACTCTGCCTCTACTGAACTGAGGGAAATAGAGATTTGTTTCTTAGATTTCCAGGAAATAGGTGATCCTCCCAGATTGATAAAAAATCCACTTATGGAATGACGAGAATCTGGACACTAAGCCCAATAAGAATCACAGAAAGCAACAAGGGAAAGAGATGGGTTTGAGTTCAATAAAAGACCCTAACCAAGTGTCTCTTGGAGATAACGCAGGACTCAAAATGCTGCAGACAAGTGAGTTAGTCGAGGACTGTGCATAAATTGGCTGAGAAGTAGTACAATAAAGAGAAATTCGATCGTGTATGAGTTAAATAATTCAACTTCCCCACAAGATATTGGTAAGTGGTGTTGGGTTTAATTGGTGTGAATGGAAAATAGGGGGATACAACATTTGAGCAAAAGACATATTATTTTGGAAAAGGTGTGACTGTTTAGATAGTTGTTTCTGTTAAGAAAAAGACACAATGTTTCGAATGAATAGACATGACTCTTCCAAAGGATACACTTTTTAAGTGAATCATTGCCACCTTTCAGAAGAGGCATCTGATGGCTATATAAACCTGCTTTCATCCACAGGTTTAGAGATGAATAATTTTTTTTTTGAAATAAAAACTCTTCTTATCTTCAAAACATTCTTTGTGATCAATCAAATCGTTGAGTGGGTTCGACAAATCCAATTATATGAGGTACCACTATAGTTGGATTGAAAATCATTTTATCCTGGGAGGAAGATTCCAAAACCTCTGGTACAGTGAGGGAAATTATTCCTTAAGGAAACTCTATGAAGTCGGAGGACTTGACTTTATATTTCTGTTTCATCTTAATTTCTGAAACAATAAAACACACTTCTTAGAAAGATCACTTTGATCTTGTGTTGAGGGTGTTTTTGTACTTCATAGTGTTCTTGTTTTAAACTTGAAGTAGTGTTGAAGTTGTTGTGCCTAAATACAGATTCTTGTACCCAAAAACTACATAAAATAACAATCTTAAGGAATAATTTTTTGCAGAATCTGTATTGCTTGTTTTTGGAAATTAAAGCTTTAAGCTTTCTACTCCATTTGAACTTAACTAGTGATTCGAAGACATAAAATCTTCATCACAAGTTAAAGATCATTCGGTTGACGATTGGAAGTCATAAAAACTTCATCGTTAACTAGAAACAAGAAAAAGAGTTTAAAGTTGCTTAACTTTATAAATAGTATTCTGAAAATACTAAATTTTATTGTCTTGTGGTGATACGAAAATTGACTAATGAAAGTCAAATGCAAGATGTGGCTACGACTGTGGGAGAAACTAGTATTGCTTCAATAAGTTGAGCAAATACTCCGCAACCAATGGCACCTATGGAGAAGCCCGAAAAATTTGCGGGCACTGACTTTAAGCGATGGCAGCAAAAGATGTTCTTTTACCTCACCACTCTATACCTTCAAAGGTTCACTAGTGAGGATGCTCCTGAGGTACTCGAGGGAACCTTGAACAAAGAGCATTTCATGATTGTATAGGCTTGGAAGCACTCGAACTTCCTTTGCAGGAATTATCTATTGAGTGGTCTCCAAGACGACCTCTACAATGTTTACAGTGGAACTAAGACATCAAAGAAATTGTACGGGGAACTAGAATGAAAATACAAGACAGAGGATGCGGGAATTAAGAAATTCTTTGTTGCAAGGTTCCTGGACTTTAAAATGATAGATAGCAAATCGGTTGTCTCTCAAGTGTAGGAATTGCAAATAATCATTCACGATCTCCTAGTGGAAGGTATATCTTTGAAAAATACCTTAGTTGAACAAATTAAAAATGTTCTTAGTACTCACATAAATTGTTTTGTAGGTTTGATTGTGAATGATGTATTTCAAGTAGCAGTGATCATTGAGAAGCTACCACCTATGTGGAAAGACTTCAAAAACTACTTGAATCACAAATCAAGGAGATGACTGTCAAAGATCTTATCGTCCGACTACGTATTGAAGAGGATAATAAAACTTTCGAGAAGGTCAAAAGGAAATTCTGCAATTAATGGAGCACATATTATGGAAGATGACCAAAAAAAACTTTAAGAAAAGGAAGAAAGTTGAATAAGGAAGCAATCAACCCAAGAAGAAATTCAAGGGAAAGTGCTTCAACTATGGCAAAATTAGCCATAAGTTCACGGATTGTCGTGCCCCTAAGAAAGGTAAGAAAAAGGACTAAGCTAATGTGTTTGAGTCCAACAAAGAATGTGATGATCTGCGTGCTATGTTCTCAGAATGCAACTTGGGGGGGGGGGGGGGGAAAACCTCGCGAGTGGTGTATGGATTCTGGTGCCACCCCCCATGTTTGTGCCAATAAAGAGTTATTTTCATCATTCACTCCGACTCAAGTAGAAGAAATGATCTACATGACTAACTCCGCTACAACCAAGGTAGAAGGAACAGGAAAAGTGGGCTTGAAAATGACTTCAGGAAAGGTCTTGACACTTAACAATGTCTTGTATGTTCCGGAGTTACGTAGGAACTTAATTTCTATTTCATTTCTAGACAAGAACGGATTCAATTATGTAACCGTTTCTGGAAAAATTGTAATTAGCAGAGGAAAAGTGTATGTAGGAATAGGCTATCTCATCGAGGGTCTTTATAAGATGAATGTAATGAATGTTGAAATCAATAAAAATTAAAATTCTTCTTACTTTTTTGAGTCTTATAATTTGTCGCATGAACGTTTAGGCCATGTTAATTACAAAAAGTTATGAAAATTGATTAACTTAAAGGTTTTCCCAAACTTTGAGTGCAATAAATTAAAGTGTCAAACGTGTGTGGAATCAAATTATGGAAAACATCCTTATAAGTCCGTTGAAAGGAATTCCAATCCTTTAGACTTAGTACACATAGACATTTGTAATATGAAGTCAACACCATCACGTGGTGGGAAAAAGTATTTCATAATTTTTATTGATGATTGCACTAGATATTGTTATGTCTACTTGCTAAATAGTAAGAATGAAGCAATAGATACGTTTAGGCAATACAAAACTGAAGTAGAAAATCAGTTAGAGAAAAAGATAAAAATGATAAGAAGTAATAGGGGCGGAGAATATAATCTCCCTTTGCCAAAATATGTGTAGAGAATGGAATTGTCCATCAAATTACGGCCCTGTATTCACCTCAATCTAACGAAATTACAAAAAGGAAAAATCAAACTTTGAAGGAAATGATGAATGCCTTACTTATAAGTTCTGATTTACCGCAAAACTTATGGGGGGAGGCTATCCTTACAGCCAATCGTATACTCAATAGTGTTCCCCATAGTAAGACACAATCAATTCCTTATGAAAAATGGAAAGAAAGAAAACCCAACTTAAAATATTTCAAAGTGTGGGGGTGTCTACCAAAGGTCCAAGTTCCTATGCCTAAATGGGTTAAGATAGGACCTAAGATTATGGACTGCGTATTCATAGGATATGCTAAAAGCAGTAAAGCATGTCAGTTTTTGATTCATAAATTCGAATATCCGAATATAAATGAAAATACAGTACTTGAATCAGATAATGCTGAATTCTTTAAAAACATTTACATGTATAAAACTAGACATGAACAGTCTAGTGAAGGGTCTAAACAACCTCAAGAGGAACCAAGTGAGAATATACATAATGAAGAAAATCCAAGATGTAGTACACGTCAAAGAACTTCTATTACGTTTGGATCAGATTTTGTAGTATTTCTGTTAGAAAATGAGCCTTAAACATTTAAAGAAGCGATGTTGTCTTCGGACTCATTCTTTTGGACAGAGGCAGTCAATAGTAAGATTGATTCAATCTTAAGCGACCATACATGGGAATTCGTTGATCTTCCTCTAGGAAATAAACCTTTAGGTTCTAAATGGATCTTCAAAAGGAAAATAAAGACGGATGGTACTATTGATAAATACAAGGCAAGACTTGTAGTAAAAGGCTTCAAATAGAAAGAAGGCCTTGATTACTTTGATACATACTCGCCAGTAACAAGGATAACATTGATTCGAATGTTAATTGCCTTGACGACAGTATATGGTCTTGAAATCCATCAAATGGATGTGAAAACCGCATTTCTAAATGGAGAATTGGAGGAAGAAATTCACATGGAACAACCTGAGGGTTTTGTGGTTCTAGAAAAGGAGAATAAGGTGCGCAAACTTATTAAGTCATTGCATGGACTAAAGCAAGCACCTAAAAGATGGCATGCGAAGTTTGACCAAACCATGTTGGCAAATGGGTTCAAAATAAATGAATGTGATAAATGTGTATATATTAAAGAAACTCCAAATTACCAAGTCATTGTGTGCTTATATGTAGATGATATGTTGATAATCCACAGAGAAATTTCTGACATAAATGCAACGAAACGAATGCTCGAGAGCAAGTTCAATATGAAAGATCTTGGAGTTGCGGATGTGATCTTAGGTATAAAAATCCATAGAACTCCACAAAGGTTGACATTGTCATAGTCTCATTATATCGAAAAGGTACTTGAAAAATTCAAGTATATGGAATTCAGTATTGCCAAGACTCCTTTGGATATGAACTTTTCACTTCGAAAGAATGAAGGTGAAAGTGACTCACAATTGGAGTATGCAAGAGTATTGGGATGTTTAATGTGTATAATGAATCGTACACGACCAGATATAGCATGTGCTATTAGTAAATTGAGTCGGTACACAAGTAATCCCCAAAAAACTTATTGGATGGCAATGAAAAGAGTCTTGGGGTATCTTAAATACACTTAAGTCTATGCCTTGCATTATAATAAACCCCGCGGTACTCGAAGGATATAGTGATGCAAATTGGATCACCGGATAGAATGAAGTACAATCCATAAGTGGATATGTATTTACTATCAGTGGAGGAGCAGTCTCTTGGAAATCATCCAAACAGACTTGTATTGCTCGCTCTACAATGGAATCTAAATTTATCGCATTGAATAAAGTTGGTGAAGAAGAAGAATGGCTCCGAAATCTCTTGGAAGATATTACTTATTGGCGCAAACCAGTGGCACCAGTATGTATACACCGTGATAGCCAAATGGCAATATGTATACACAGTAAATCTCTTCACATACGATGGATACATAATACCGTTAGAAAACTTCTGTCTAGTGAAATTATCACTGTTGACTATGTTAAGTCAAAGGATAATATGTCAGATCCACTTACAAAAGGCCTATCTAGAGAAGGAGTAGAAAGGACATCTAAGGGAATGGGTTTAAGGCCTAGGACAAGTCAGCATGACGGTAACTCTACCTAGCAGCCTGGAGATCCCAAGATCTAGGTTCAAGGAGATCAAACAAAGTTGTGTCTGACAGGTTCAACATTTTCAATTACCCAACCCAGTCTCATAATGTAGACAATTTTTAGTAAACAAGGATAAGACTTAAGGCGAAAAGTCTTTTAATGATTATCTAAATTTGGAAAATTTGACCAAATAGCTTAATCCATAGGATTTAACGTATAGAAATCACCTATGTGAGGGTGAAGTGGAAGCCGCTTCAAGGAGAATGTTAGTAAAGGCTTATTCTCTAAGACTCATGAAACCGGGACATGTTCATGACTAAAAAAAACAAAACTGTGAGAACCATAAACGGTAAAAAGATAGTTGTGTGACATGTATTGTCTAGGTGTACATTAAAGCTCGGCGGTTAAAAGATATCAAATCTACCAATTGACCAAGTGCATCCAATGCATGTTCACTATGGAAAGTTCAAAGGAAAATCCACTTATCCAGATGCAATCAGTCTTTGCTTAATGATCACATACTTGTCCATGGAGTTTTACAAAGAATAGTCATTCCCCATTCATGTGGGGGATTGTTGGGTTTAATTGGTGTGAATGGAAAATGGAGGGACATAAACTTTGAGCAAAAGATATATTGTTTTGGAAAAGGTGTGACTGTTCAGATAGTTGTGTTTGTTCAAAAAAAGACAGACTATTTCGAATGAACAGACATGACTCTTCCAAAGGATACACTTTTTAAGTGAACCATTGCCACCTTTCATAAGAGGTATCTGATGGCTATATAAACCTGCTTTCATCTATAGGTTTAGAGATGAATAAAAAATTTTATGAAATAAAAACTCTTCTTGTCTTCAAAACATTCTTTGTGATTAATCAAATCGTTGAGTGAGTTCGACGAATCCAATTATTTGAGGTTCCATTATAGTTGGATTGAAAGCAATTTTATCCTGGGAGAAAGATTCCAAAACCTCGGGTACAGTGAGGGAAATTATTCCTTAAGGACACTCCGTGAAGTCAGGGGACTTGGCTTTATATTTCTGTTTCATTTTATTTTCTGAAAAAAATAAAACACAGTTCTTAGAAAGATCACTTTGATCTTGTGTTGAGGGTTTTTTTGTACTTCATAGTGTTCTTGTTTTAAACTTGAACTAGTGTTGAAGTTGTTGTGCCTAAATACAGATTCTTGTACCCGAAAACTACATAAAATAACAAGTGGTAGGATCATCAAGTAGAGCACCGAAATCAGCGGCCAATTTAATGGAAGGATCAAGTGGAGAAGTAACCTTACAAGATGGGAACAATAAAATTTAGAAAGCAAATCAGCAGTAAACTTTCTTTGACTCAATATAATTTACTGTTTTTCTCACAAAATTTCAATACCCAAGAAGTAGTGAAGACGACCTAGTGTCATACGCCAAATCCCATTGGAGTGGACTGGCACCCGTAGCCGAGGAGGCCCGGGAGAACCCGTTCATAACCTATACTTTCACATTTACATTACTTATGAAAATTAGAAATTTGGGCAGCACTTCGTTGTAAATAGAAGAAAACAGTACTTGTATCAGCCCAGCAGACACGCATAAATATATATATAAACAGTAATTGGCCGTCAAAGCCATCACGTCTATCAACCAAACACTCCTATGGCTGTACAATATGTCTACAAAAGCCTCTACATAGATACACCACTGAGTTAGGGTCGGGACAAACTCCCGCCCACAAAAGACTTTTATACAAATACCAAAAATACATATAGAAATGACTTGGGATGCCTCGAAACAACTGGAGCTCACCACTAACAAAAGAATGTCCTGACTCTTACTGCGGAGGTGTATGACCTGAAGTACCTGTTCCTGCAGGCATGAATACAGGTCCCCCGTGAGGGACGTCAGTACGGAAATATGTACTGAGTATGTAAGGCAGTGAGTATCAAGATGAGATACAAAAGATCAACAGAACCCAGATACCAGTGAATAAATAGTATGAGTAAACCACACTTAAAAGAGCTGATGGGATACCTGCACATTACTTTCATATCATTACTTCCCGTAATCCTTATCAATACATATCATATGTCATACAATGGCCAACTGATCAGTGGTACTAATACAATACATCAGGGACCACCCCTGGAATAGCATATATACATAAACTTTATAATACAATGGCCAACTGATCAGTGGTACTAATACAATACATCATATCATCAATTTAAAATACTGACATTCCATTTCTTAATTCAATTAATCTTTGAGATTGGTTACTTTGTGGTTACACCTTATGGAACTTGAAACCATGATACCTCAATAGGAAAAACATGTAAATAGGTACTCAATATCATGAAAATGAAGTAGAGAATCATGGATACCTCATTAAACCATTTCGGAGTCAACAATAGTATATGGACATTTTTTTTCTGACTAGCCGGACATCTTAGAAGTGAAAACAAGTTCAATTGGTAGTGTCGAAGATCATATGAGGTTATTATGTGTCATGTGTTGTAGGACAATGTTGGAAGCTTACTTGAGAGTGCCATGGGTCATTATTCATGCCAAATATTAGATAGAGTATGTCTTACATACCTTGATATAACCACTTCAATACAAGTCCAACTTGACTTCCCGTACTCTTCGAACACTTATCTACAATAAGTCATTTGTGGCAAACTAGTATTAGCAACCAAACCTTACCATTTAGGTATTAACTTCACCAAATAATGTCTAGGAAGTAATCCTTTCACTCATCAATAAGAGTGCTACATACATCCTCTTATACTCTTATTACATTCACATATCATGCATTTTCATGAAATATCCCTCAACATCACTCTTAGCCTTTATTTCCCTTCTTAATCACCATCCAATACCAATATGATCACTAGGCATACATAACCACCAATATAGTGATATATCACCACAATTCATCCTCCATAATCCAATACAACAACTTCCATAATTTACTACTAACAATTTATACAAAACAATTCATAACTATGTTTCTAGTTATCTTCCAACATCAAGACAATACTCATAATCCTTTATCAATACTTATTCATGGATAAGAATCAAGAATAAACAATATTCATACCTTAACAATGAACTCTTATATTTAGAATCCTCCTTATATAACCATGGGGTGCTTCTCGAAGCTTTAGAGATGGTGAACACAACTACAGAACCAATTCGAATTTTCTACGGTTGAATCACAAAATATTTGAAGTTGAAATTAGGCTAGGGTTTCACCTTGTCTTAATAATTGGATGATATATGATATATATGAGGCTAAGTGTAGGTTTATAAAGACCCATTTTCGTCCAAGAGGTAATAGAAAATGACCATTTTGCCCTAAAAATTTAAATAAATCCGAATCTGTCCCCAGTGGACAGTTTTGACAGGCTGAAGTAAATCGATCATAACTCTTTTCTACGGTATCGGATTTGGGTGAAACCAATTGCATTGGAAATATAATTCAAAGGTCTTTCATTTTGATATAAAGTATACCACCCAGTTCTTCCTGTACAAGGAGTTATGGTCGTTTAAAGTTGACCCAAAAATCTGTCCCACAATTCTGTTTTTTTTTTGATAGGCTGTAGTAAAACGAGTATAGCTCCTTACTCAGACATTGGATTTGGATGAAGCCAATTTCATCGGAAATAAGACTCTTGGAGATTTTTGTTGATATATAGCAGCTCACACAGTTCTTTTTGTACAAGGAGTTATGATCGTCTAAAGTTGATCCAAAAAAATAATTGCCTAGCTGCAGTAATTTTCCTGCAGATTTACTGTTCACAGGCTTCCCGGCCACCGTTTTGAAATTTCGAATGTGCTCGCTTATATGAAATACTCCTCTGTTTTAGGCAAACTTTATATCTTTGGAAAGTTTATTCCAATACCTACACATACAACTATTGACGGGATAATTTCGAACACCATAAACTTAATTTAACCCATACGCAAGCCTTTAGGACTCCATATAATCGCGATAAGTGTACGAAAAAAATTTACGGGGTGTTACATTCTCCCCCCCTTAAGAACATTCGTCCTCGAATGTTAGCATAGTTACTCAATTAAGACATGTCCAAGCTTACAATTAACATATTCATCATCATAACATACTTGCATAAAAATAAACACTTACTTGTTATTGTTCTTCTTCCGTCTCATGAACTTCCTCCTCATCGTTGAATAGGTAGGGGTACTTAATCTTCATCTCTTCCTCGGCTTCCCATGTGATCTCCTCAACTTGTTGATTCCTCCAACGTACTTTTACCGATGCTATCTCTTTATTCCTTATCTTTTTAATTTGGCGATCAAGAATAGCAATAGGCATTTCTTCAAAAGTGAGATCTTCTGTAACTAGTACATCTTCCGTAGTAGTGATGTGCGATGGATCTCCGATGTACTTGCGAAGCATCGAAACATGAAATACGGGATGAACTGCTGAGAACTCTTGAGGTAGCTCTAACTCATAAGCAACTTGTCCAAATCTTTGAATGATCTTGTACGGACCTATGTATCGTGGACTTAACTTTCCTTTCTTGCCAAACCTCATCACTCCTTTCATTGGTGATACTTTCAAGAATACCCAATCGTCGATAGAAAACTCAAGTCCTCTTCTTCTAACATCCGCATAAGATTTGTGTTGACTTTGAGATGTTTCAAGCCGTTGTTGGATCACTTTAACCTTCTCCATTGCTTGATAAACAAGATCCGGTCCAAACAGGACCGCATCACCTGCTTCAAAACCATTCTATTGGCGATCTACACTTTCTTCCATACAATGCTTCATATGGTGCCATTTTGATACTTGAATGATAGCTATTATTGTAGGCAAACTCGATAAGAGGTAGGTGATCATCCCAGTTGCCTTTGAAATCTAATACATATGCTCGTAGCATATCTTCAAGTGTCTGGATGGTACGTTCCGCTTGTCCGTCCGTTTGAGGATGAAAAGCCGTACTTAGATTTACTTGTGTCCCCAAACTCCTTTGAAAAAACTTCTAGAAATTCGCGGTAAATTGGGCTCCTCGATTGGATATAATGGAAATTGGAACTCCATGTAACCGAACGATCTCCTTAATATACAACTTCGCATACTCTTCCGCCGTATAAGTTGTCTTAACTGGTAAGAAGTGCACAGATTTGGTAAGCCTATCAATGATCACCCATATGGAATCAAACTTTCGATATGTACGAGGCAAACCCGTGATGAAATCCATATTGATCTTGTCCCACTTCCAGACTGGAAAATCTATACATTGCATGTAACCACTGGGTTTCTGGTGTTCTACTTTGACTCTTTGACAATTCGGACATTCAGCTACAAATTCGGCAATATTCTTCATCATGTCATTCCACCAATATATTGTTTTCAAATCTTGATACATCTTAGTCGACCCTGGATGGATGGAATACCTTGAACAATGTGCTTCTGTCATAATTCTCTTTCTTAGCTCAACTACATCAGGTACACATAAACGATTCTGACACTGAAGCACTCCTTCTCGCGTAAGCTCAAATGCCTTTGTCGTGCCACTCTGCACATCCTCCTTAAGCTGCAATAAAATTAGATCTGCATACTTCTTCTCTTTCACTTCAGCTATCAATGAAGATTCCGCTGCATTACGTATAATAACCTCTTCATCTGGAGTTTCGAGAAGTCGAACTCCCAAATTAGCTAGTTGGTGAAGATCATTAATCATCCCCTGCTTTTATATAGATGCCATTTTAGACTTACGACTCAGTGCATCCGCTACCACATTCGCTTTCCCTGGATGATACAAGATATCAACATCGTAATCTTTCAACAACTCAAGCCATATCCGCTTCCTCATGTTTAGATCTTTCTGACTGAAGATATATTGCAGGCTCTTATGATCGGTATATATGTCAACATGAACCCCATATAAGTAGTGGCGCCATATCTTCAAAGCAAATACAACTGCAGCTAGCTCAAGATCATGTGTGGGATAATTCCTCTCATGTGGTCGCAACTGTCTAGAGCCATAGGCTATTACTCTACCATGTTGCATTAATACGCATCCTAAGCCACTTCTCGAAGCATCATAGTACACTGCATACCCTTCTGTTCCTTCAGGAAGTACCAATACCGGTGTAGAAGTCAACTTGCTCTTCAAATCTTGGAAACTCTTTTCACAGGCATCATTCCATTGAAACTTGGAGGCTTTATGCGTCAACTTAGTCAAGGGTGCAGAAATAGAAGAAAAACCTTCAACAAACCTTCTATAATAACCTGCCAACCCGAGGAAACTACGAATCTCCGTAGGCATCGTGGGTCTTGGCCAATTCTTCACAGCCTCAATCTTCTGAGTGTCAACTTTTATGCCTTTACTGGATACAATATGGCCCAAAAATGCCACTGAATTGAGCCAAAACTCACATTCAAAAAACTTCACATACACCTTACGATCACGAAGAATCTGCAACGCCTGCCTCAAGTGATTAACATGGTCCTCTTCTGATCTAGAGTAGACCATAATATCATCTATGAAAACTATCACGAACACATCTAGAAACGACTTAAACAGCCTATTCAACAGATCCATAAAAACTGCGGGTGCATTTGTCAGCCCGAATGACATAACCAGGAATTCATAATGACCATACCGTGTTCGGAAAGCTGTCTTGGGTATATCTTTATCCTTGACTCTCACTTGATGATAGCCTGATCTCAAGTCAATCTTGGAAAAACACTGGGCACCCTGCAACTGGTCAAATAAATCATCAATATGGGGAAGAGGGTATTTATTCTTGATAGTCACCTTATTCAATTGCCGATAGTCAATACACATCCTCAGTGAACCATCTTTCTTACGCACAAACAATACTGGTGCTCCCCAAGGGGACATACTAGGCCTGATGAATCCCTTCTCTAGCAAGTCTTTCAGTTGCTCTTTCAATTCTCGCAACTCTGCTGGTGCCATTCTATAAGGAGAAATTGAGATTGGCTGTGTGTCTGGCAACATATCAATACCAAACTCCACTTCTCGTTCAGGAGGTAAACCTGGTAGTTTTTCAGGAAATACATCAGGAAATTCATTCACAACCGGAACGGTCTGAAAAGTTGGCGGCTCTGCCTCTGTATCCCTTACTCTAACCAAATGGTATATGTACCCCTTGGAAATCATTTTTCTTGCCTGAAAGTAAGAAATAAATCTACCCCTCGGCGCGCCAACATTACCCTTCCATTCAAGGACTGCCTCATTTGGGAAATGGAAATACACCTTCTTAGAACGGCAATCTACTGTAGCATAACAAGACGCTAACCAATCCATGCCCATAATAACATCAAAATCTACCATTTCTAACTCAACAAGATCAGCCATCGTATCACGACCACAAATATTCACAACACAATTTCGATAAACATTCCTAGCTATAAGAGATTTCGCCACTGGCGTTGATACTTCAAATGGCTTGGCTAATAATTCGGGTGTTCTCCCGAACCTTCCCGCAACCAAAGGAGTAGCATACGATAATGTAGAACCAGGATCAATTAAGGCATACACATCAAATGCAAAGATGGACAACGTACCTGTAACCACGTCTGGAGAAGCCTCTAAATTCTGCCGATCTGCTAGGGCATACACACGGTTCTGAGCTCCGCTAGAACTAGCTGCTCCTCTATCACCTCTACCGTGACCCATAAGTTGTGCACACCTACTCAAAGGAGGCACCGATGATGATGCAACAGCTGATCCGGTAGGTCGTGTTATACCACCTGTGGTCCTGCGTGGGCAATCTCTAGCCATATGCCCCGGCCTACCGCACCAAAAGCAATTGTTCGTTCCAAGCCGACATTCGCCAAAGTGAAATCTTCTACATATGGGGCACGGGTGTCATGGAGGTCTCAATTGACTCATACTCCCTTGCCCTTGATACCCCACTGTTTGCGAACTCTGATTTTCACTACTTTGCCCAAACTGATTACCTCTGAACCTTTGAAATTGCGGTGGAGCACTAATTGCAGGATAAGAAGATAACGGGCTAGGCAATCTATGAGAGAACGAAGGCCTAAGACCTCCCTGAGATGCCATAAACTGCCCTATAGCTCTGGCCCGCTTAGAATATCCTTTTTCTGATTCCTGGGTTCTTCTTCTTTGCCTCTGATCTTCCATCTTCTGAGCGAAAACTTGTATCCTCGCTATATCCATGTCCTTGTTCAAAGCAGCAATGGTACAATCTCTAACCAAGTATGGTTCCAATCTATCCACATAGTGATGAACTCTGTCATCCATAGTAGCTACCACATTAGAAGCATATCGAGACAAGGAGTTAAATAGAAGACTATACTCCCTTACACTCATATTACCCTGACGAAGATTTAAGAATTGATCTGCACGGGCCTGACGAGTCTCAAATGGAAGATAATGATCAATAAATGCATCTTTGAACTCTCCCCACATAGTTGGAGGTGCATCAATACCCCTAGATCGTTTCCAATCCTCGTACCATAATATAGCCTCTCCTTTCAGTCTATATGCTGCTAGCTCAACCATCTCTTTACCGTATATGTGCATAACATCTAGAGCCCTTTGGGTTTGATCGACAAAGTCCTGCGGGTCTTCGTTAATATCTGATCCGGTAAAAGTAGGAGGATCCAGTTTCAGAAAATCTTGTGTCCGAAGGCTAGTTGCTCTATCCGTACCACTAGAACCCTTGGTAGGAATAGCTTGCCCTTGAACTTGACCGGCAACTATACGCGTCAGAAGTTGTACTCAGCTTGAGACTCACTTTGTTCAGCTTGTGCCGGTGGTGACTTACTAGTACCTTCTCCGGCCACTACATCCACTCGCTTCCACTTATTCTTTCTCCTTGTAACCGGCATCGTTACTATAATAAAAAAACAATTAAATTAAGCGATCGATTATGACTTTATCTCTAATATGGGCTCTATTGCACGATCTAAGAAATGGAGAGTGGAAACAATCCCTAAATGTCCAATAGCCTCCTGTTTATAGATGTGGTGCACAACACACCGATAAACGAGATTCTACGTAGACATGGCTTTGTAGACTCACTAGGACGAACTTCTCTGATACCACTTCTGTCATACCCCAAATCCCATTGGAGCGGACTGGCACCCGTAGCCGAGGAGGCCTGGGAGAACCCGTTCATAACCTATACTTTCACATTTACATTACTTATGAAAATTAGAAATTTGGGCAGCACTTCGTTGTAAATAGAAGAAAACAGTACTTGTATCATCCCAGCAGACACGCATAAATATATATATAAACAGTAATTGGCCGTCAAAGCCATCACGTCTATCAACCAAACACTCCTATGGCTGTACAATATGTCTACAAAAGCCTCTACATAGATACACCACTGAGTTAGGGTCGGGACAAACTCCCGCCCACAAAAGACTTTTATACAAATACCAAAAATACATATAGAAATGACTTGGGATGCCTCGAAACAACTGGAGCTCACCACTAACAAAAGAATGTCCTGACTCTTACTGCGGAGGTGTACGACCTGAAGTACCTGTTCCTGCAGGCATGAATACAGGTCCCCCGTGAGGGACGTCAGTACGGAAATATGTACTGAGTATGTAAGGCAGTGAGTATCAAGATGAGATACAAAAGATCAACAGAACCCAGATACCAGTGAATAAATAGTATGAGTAAACCACACTTAAAAGAGCTGATGGGATACTTGCACATTACTTTCATATCATTACTTCCCGTAATCCTTATCAATACATATCATATGTCATACAATGGCCAACTGATCAGTGGTACTAATACAATACATCAGGGACCACCCCTGGAATAGCATATATACATAAACTTTATAATACAATGGCCAACTGATCAGTGGTACTAATACAATACATCATATCATCAATTTAAAATACTGACATTCCATTTTTTAATTCAATTAATCTTTGAGAATGGTTACTTTGTGGTCACACCTTATGGAACTTGAAACCATGATACCTCAATAGGAAAAACATGTAAATAGGTAATCAATATCATGAAAATGAAGTAGAGAATCATGGATACCTCATTAAACCATTTCGGAGTCAACAATAGTATATGGACATTTTTTTTTCTGACTAGCCGGACATCTTAGAAGTGAAAACAAGTTCAATTGGTAGTGTCGAAGATCATATGAGGTTATTATGTGTCATGTGTCGTAGGACAATGTTGGAAGCTTACTTGAGAGTGCCATGGGTCATTATTCATGTCAAAGATTAGATAGAGTATGTCTTACATACCTTGATATAACCACTTCAATACAAGTCCAACTTGACTTCCCGTACTCTTCGAACACTTATCTACAATAAGTCATTTGTGGCAAACTAGTATTAGCAACCAAACCTTACCATTTAGGTATTAACTTCACCAAATAATGTCTAGGAAGTAATCCTTTCACTCATCAATAAGAGTGCTACATACATCCTCTTATACTCTTATTACATTCACATATCATGCATTTTCATGAAATATCCCTCAACATCACTCTTAGCCTTTATTTCCCTTCTTAATCACCATCCAATACCAATATGATCACTAGGCATACATAACCACCAATATAGTGATATATCACCACAATTCATCCTCCATAATCCAATACAACAACTTCCATAATTTACTACTAACAATTTATACAAAACAATTCATAACTATGTTTCTAGTTATCTTCCAACATCAAGACAATACTCATAATCCTTTATCAATACTTATTCATGGATAAGAATCAAGAATAAACAATATTCATACCTTAACAATGAACTCTTGTATTTAGAATCCTCCTTACATAACCATGGGGTGCTTCTCGAAGCTTTCGAGATGGTGAACACAACTACGGAACCAATTCTAATTTTCTACGGTTGAATCACAAAATATTTGAAGTTGAAATTAGGCTAGGGTTTCACCTTCTCTTAATAATTGGATGATATATGATATATATGAGGCTAAGTGTAGGTTTATAAAGACCCATTTTCGTCCAAGAGGTAATAGAAAATGACCATTTTGCCCTAAAAATTTAAATAAATCCGAATCTGTCCCCAGTGGACAGTTTTGACAGGCTGAAGTAAATCGATCATAACTCTTTGCTCCGGTATCGGATTTGGGTGAAACCAATTGAATTGGAAAGATAATTCAAAGGGATTTCATTTTGATATAAAGTTTACCACCCAGTTCTTCCTGTACAAGGAGTTATGGTCGTTTAAAGTTGACCCAAAAATCTGTCCCACAATTCTGTTTTTTTTTTTGATAGGCTGTAGTAAAACGGGTATAGCTCCTTACTCAGACATTGGATTTGGATGAAACCAATTTCATCGGAAAGAAGACTCTCGGATCTTTTCGTCGATATATAGCAGCTCACACAGTTCTTTTTGTACAAGGAGTTATGATCGTCTAAAGTTGATCCAAAAAAATAATTGCCTAGCTGCAGTAATATTCCTGCAGATTTACTGTTCACAGGCTTCCCGGCCACCGTTTTGAAATTTCGAATGTGCTCGCTTATATGAAATACTCCTCTGTTTTGGGCAAACTTTATATCGTTGGAAAGCTTATTCCAATACCTACACATAAAACTATTGACGCGATACTTCCGAACACCATAAACTTAATTTAACCCATACGCAAGCCTTTAGGACTCCATATAATCGCGATAAGTGTACGAAAAAACATTTACGGGGTGTTACACCTAGATACTTAATGCAAAATTTAGAATGTAGGAATGCCTTGTTATCTGAAATGTCTTTGACATTATTTCCAGTGATGACTATGTCATCGATATAGACCCCAAGTAGTATGATAAGGTCCCCTGATTTCTTAAATAATAATGAGTAGTCATTCAGGTAAGATGAAAAAACTTTAAACTGAGAGCCCCGGTAAGACGAGCATAAGCTTGTTTCAACCCATATAAAGATTTTCTAAGCTTTCAGTCATGATGAGGATTTGGGGAAGGTATCCCTGTAGGAAATTTCATATAGACTTCCTCCTATAAATCACCATGTAAAAATGTGTTATTTACATCTAACTGAAAAATAGATCAATCTTTATTTACCGCCACAACAAGGAGACACCTAATAGACGTCATCTTGACCATAGAGGAGAATGTTTCACTATAGTCAATGCCTTCCTTTTGAATATCTCCTCTAATAACAAGTCGTGCCTTTAATCTTTCAACAATTCCATCTGATAAATGTTTAACTTTGTAGACCCACTTACAAGGTAATGCCTTCTTTCTATGGGGTAGTGGAACAACGTCCCAAGAATGGTTTCTTTCCGGTGCCTCTATTTCTTTATGCATTGCTGCCGTCCATCCAGGATGGTTAGTAGTCTGGGTGTAACTAATAGGTTTTGAAACCTGGGAAAGATATTAAAGAATATATTAATTGTGGAGAGATAGAGCGGAGAAGAAAAAAAATAGAAGGATCGATCGGAGTAGTAAAACAAGCTTTGGTGACATCAGTGAGCACAAGTACAAACATAGTCATCAAGATAGGTAGGTCTCTTAGATACCCTCTCCGTTCGTCTGGGAGGAAGAGAAGGGGAATGAGAGGCATCGGGTGTGGAAGATGAAGCTGGGGCAGGTAAACTAGATGAAGAAGGTGGTATATTTGCATCTAGGTTGTCTGAAAGAGAAGAAGGGGAATCTAAAATATGTGTAGGTAGAGTAGGCAAAAAAGGAAGAGTATCACAAGGTGAATCAAATAGATGAGAGGATGGAGAGAAAAAAGGAAAAATAGGATGTTGACTTTCAAAAATAGAAGCAAAAGGAAAGATATCCTCATGAAAATGAACATCCCTAGAAACGAAGATTTTTATAGTCTCTAAGTCCAAGCATTTCCCTTCTGATTGTCGGGATAGCCCAAAAACACACAAGGTATGGCTCTTGATTCAAATTTTCACCTATTATGTGCTAGAGTAGAAGCATATAGAAGACAACCAAAAACCCTTAGCCTCTTATAAGTTGGTCTGGAGCTGAATAAAACTTCATAGGGGGATTTTCCTTCAAAAACTCTAGAAGATATTCTGTTAATGAGATGTGTGGCAGTGAATAAGAATTCTCCCCAATATCGGATAGAAGTTTTTGATTGAAACAATAAATCCCTACAAACCTCCAATAAATGTCTGTGTTTTCTCTCCGCAACACCATTTTGTTGTGGAGTTGATACACAAGAAGTTTGATGAATTATCCCTTCAGAAGATAGAAAAGTTGAAGTCTCAGCGCTTGTTCCCAATTCAAGAGCATTATCAGACCGTATTCTTTTAACTTTAGAGTTGAATTGTCTTTCCACCATTAAGAAAAAATTCTTTAGAATATGGAAAGCATTACTTTTAGTTATTAGCAAGTAGGTCCAAGTGCCTTTGCTATAATTATCAACGATAGTACGAAAATATTTAAAACCATTATGTGTGGGTCTTTATATGGACCCCAAGTATCGATATAAATAAGCTCAAAAATGGTTTTAAACTTGATATAATTGATAGGAAAAGATAACCTAGATTGCCTTGCTAAGGGACAAACATCGCAAGTGCATTGAGAAATTGAAGGAAAATTAATGAAACTGATGTTATTCATTGCAGGAAAAGGCAAATGCCCCAATCTTTTGTGCCACAATATTACATCAGATTTAGACATGATAGAAACAGGAATAGAACTAGAAAATGAAATTGACTGAGAACAATTCACTGAATGCAAAACATTTTGATGACTTCTAAAGTAGTTTCTAAGCTTAGCCCTAGAAGTTTGAAGTAGGAAGAGTCCATCCTTAGCCTCATCAAAAGCTTAAGCCCTCGTTATGAAAGGGGCCTGCAAAAGGCAGCCAGTCGGAGTGAATAAAATAGAAGAGTAGAATTGCTTAACAAATTTATCCACCAAAAGTAGATTATATTTGAATGAAGGAACATATAAAACATTTTCCAAGATGACATCTGCAAAGATCGAAATACTACCTGTCACGACTCGAGCCGGGGCCCTGGCCATAACGAGCATCCCGAACCATGAAGGCTCGAGCGCCCTTCTAAATCTGGTGATCATGCACAATATTCATATAGTATAAGAGAATTTGTGGAAATAAAACAATACGGAATCATGGTCACACTCTGAAATCTGCTCAACAATGCAGAAATAGGTTTATCAACATTTAAACAATGTCTTTCTCAGTCTGCAAAATCTCTACTACCCATGACATGAATAACTGTCTGAAACCTGGGACAAGGCCCCAGTGAACTAAAACCAAAGTAAAAAAAATATGTCTAAAAAGATATATGCCTTCCAAAATAAAGAAGGCTCACCACCACAAACTTCGCTTTTGTCTGAAAGCTCTACGGATTAGCAGGACCTCTAGACTGAGCCTCAGACCCTGAAAGGTAGGGGGTCAATACAGTTGTACTGGTATGCAGAGAAAATCCAAAATAATTATTTTTTTTATTCAACATATATGGGAGCAATTTAAAACAATTCATAAATATATCATATGGTAAGAATCACATGGGCATATTTAATAGATTCTGTAAAATCATCTTAACTCTGTGACACTCTTTATATTACTTCTGCGCTAGGTGGTATACCCTACAACTCTGAAATTTCACGGGCTATATGGAATTTGTCATTAACTCGGCAGCCAAGCCCCCAACCCAAGTTTGCCACAAGGGTCGGAGTCTCTATCTCTACTATGCTATAGGGCCGTCGCCAGCGTACAATAATAATATACCCGTATCGGCAGAATACGATTTTGGGCTAAGAGTTACTTGAACTCAAGCCTTCTTCGGGTAACCACCTAACCCTCTTTAATCCCATTTTTAACTCTTTAAAACGTTTCATTCTCTGAAATCAAACTCTGAAAAACTCTAGCTTTGGTATGGCATACATTTATATGGTATCATCACACCATTGACTTGCAAGTCGCGTCTCTAAGCCATTAATATCATATTACTATCTCTGTTTTCAAAATATAAGGTTTAGGACCACCATATCAATAAATCAATTCAAAGAACTCTTTCTTAAAACTCATGTAAACACATGCAAGAAACTCTTTTTTTCAACATTTCAAATACCCAAGGTTGTCATATCAAAGTTCTCAATCACATCCAATTCTTTCTCTTTAACACAAGAACATTATTATATAAAGAAACTCCCTCTCATCATCATTAAATCATGATCAAACACTATGATATTGAGAAAACTAATTTCAAACCATAAATCATGCATTTCAAACTATTCACAATAAGATCATAAACTTAAATTTATCACAAGAGAGGAATTTCATAATTTATACTCTCAAACAAATCTTAAATCTCAATTTTCATACATATACATATACATATAAATCAATTTAAGGGGGAAAGGCCTAAAGGCCAAATCAATAATAGCATTGAAACATTCAGAATGCATAATTTAAAACATAGATTCCAAAACTCTTTTTTTAAAATTCACGCTTGATAAACTTTAAATCATGTTCAAGCGTTTCAGCAGCCCATGTAGTTTTTAGGATGAACCCCACATACCTTAGATTATTTAGTTTGAAAGATGGTACCCAAATCTTGATCAATATCTTGGAATTCTTGATCTTGAGGGAACTTAGATTGATATTGTTCTTGAGAGAAAAATTGAGTAAAGGAGCAATTTTTGCTTCTAGGGGAGGAAATAGCATGTTATAGACAGATTAGGGTAAGGAAAAATGACTAAAATGCCTCTAAAGAAACCAAAAAAGGCACAGCAGTCCCTCAGTTGACAGACTGACATGCTGAAGTAAATTGGGCATAACTTTTTACTCTGATGTTGGATTTAGACGAAATCAGTTGCGTTGGAAAGAAGACTCAAAGATCTTTCATTTGATAGATAGAATACCATCCAGTTCGTTATATAACATAAGTTATGATTGATGAAAGTTGACCCAAGTTGAAGTGTCCACTAAAACTAAATCGATAGAATTGTTTTGCACTCGTCTTAGAGTTAGGGGATTCTTGTGACCTCAATTCATATTCAAAGGTTTTACCACACTATAGGAGTGATCACCACACATACATTAACAAGGAATAATTTAGTTCGGATCTATACGCGTAGGAACGATTGTCTAAATTCTAGCCCGAAAGTACGGGGTGTTACATTATCCCCCCTTGGGATCATTCGTCCCCGAATGATGGATAGGGATTTTGAAGCTCTAAAAGTGCTGAATAAAGAACGTAACATCGCATTGAATATTTTTCCTCAACAAAATATGCGAAGGCAGTCAACGAGATTCATGATCACCCCTGGGGAAATGTGTAAGCATGAAATATGCGATAACGAAACTTGATGTCGACATGATCTTGGCATGTGTTTTATGTCACATGATCAAAACATTGTAAGACATGATTTTTTATAAGAATCCTCGGCTTGATTAAGATATGTACAAGGCATGAGATGAGATTCTCGTGGGACATAGGAATTGAAGCATTCTCCATCTTACAAGATAAATGGAAAGACTTAAACATTAGGGACACTACTCATCTACACCACAAACAATAATTTACATGCTTCATCATTTCCAACTTACAATTCTCCCAATACACATCTAACCACAGAATTTTGAGTCCTACTGTATAATACTCTTATGTCAAAGCCTAACTCGGAGAAAAGAGGTGCTAGCTTAAGCTATGGTACTCCATATTCTACATCCCCTTGAGAAGATTTACTTTGCCTTATCACTACTGTCAAACACACTCAGGCTTTAAATCAAGGAGTACTAACCATATAGCACATTGGTTTGTATTTTCCAACAATCACAACATTCAAGCCTAATCATTACTACACCCACTACATGCATCTCCCCACTAAGACCAAAAATTTTCAACCACTTTCGCAAATATTTTTGTCATATGTCTCCTTCTTAGCTATTCCACACAACAATAGTTCATCTCCTTTTTTTTCCTTTCACTTGTAACCTTAGTTCGAGAATCACATCAAAATTTTCACCTGCAAATATAAAAAATCGTATTTAGTTCGTCAATGTGTGCACACTGCTACAACATTGATCCATTTCTTTCACCAAGATTTTTCAAACAGCCTCTCTATCTCTACCAGTGCAGCCTCTTCGTCTTCATCATCATCATCGTAATCAAAGATGCTAACATCGTCATCCTCTTCTTCTACCCCACACCCTGAACCTGCAGCCTGCACATAATAATCCTCAGACAATTTCTCCTTCAAGTTTGACCTCACAACTAACTTTGTGAACCAGCTTAGAACCTCATTTCCTGGAAAATAAGTTCTGAAGATGCCAAATATATAGCGACCCTGTTGTACTGAATATATCGTTTTTGTGCTAGTGAACCTCTTAAATATTTCAACCACTGTATCTAGTTTGCTGTTATCTAGGTTAAGAAAAAGGCCTAGAGTATTCAGTAATTCCACTTCAAAACTATCAATGGGCTTTAGTTTGAAAATTCCTGAAATCTCGCTTAAGCTCTGATTTTTCATGACATCTAATAAAAAGTTGTCATTAGGTTTGGTAGATTTGTAATTGTTTCCAGTGATGAGCATCTAACTGCCTTCAACGTAACAAGGCTTGACGGAAGCTCTAGCAGAGACTTGAGGTTCAGGCATCCATCTAACCAAAGGTCTCGGAGAATACCAACATTTTTGATACTCTGAGGCAAGTTACAAATTAAGTTTTCACTTAGATTCAAGAAGCATAATGAAGAACAACATTCTTCCTTCTTAGCTAAACTCTATAATCCGTAAGTATCTCACAGGAAGACAAAAGTAAATAAAACAATAGATGACACAACAACAATAGGTTAAATTGGTTGACCACTTTCTTTGCTATAGCTATAATACAAGTACCAACAAAACTGAAATTGATAATGAACCGAACAAAATCTTGGCTATGGATATGTTCAGTAGAGAACAATTTGAGATGAGCAACCAAAATATTTTAGAGAACTAGCTCCATCGACATTCTCATGCAAAGGACAGCAGGAGATCAACAAAAGAAAGTGACAGTCAGATATAACCAGTGAAGTTGTGCTAGAAAACTGTTTGATCTCCATTTCAAGTCAACACTAAAGCCCTTTCTTTCTATAGGTGCCAAAATATGATAATGCTATTATATTGCTCTGAACAAGCAGCAGAAGTTACACAATGTAGAAGTACGGATTCTTTAATAATGTAACCAAAAGAGGCTTAAGATACTTTGACAATTGAAGCCTCAGTGCTTAGAAAGAATGAAAACTCAATCAAACTATTAAAGAATCAGTCCCACATAAACAGAGACTATTGTTAGTCGGAGACTCTGATTCTCTGGCAAATACACCTAAAGCAGAAGGGAAACACAAAAGTAGACAATTTGATGTACTAATCTCAAACGGATCACTAAAACAGAGAGCTATCATTTAGACAGGATCAACTTGTGACCTATTTCATTTAGACATGATCAACTTCTAACTCACTTCATCACACATTTATTTTCTTCACAAGCACATTGTTTTTTCATATTTCACCAATTAGGCATTTAGATAAAACTCTACTCGAAATCCTTTTAAGGCATCTCACAGGACCTCTGCTACTTACAGAAACCATTCTTCGCCTAGAAGATTAGACTAACAATGGGTACAATTTCATAGAGACAACCTTAAGTTCCATCTTCATAAATAGCATATTTAGGAGTTAAACTTACCAGATTATGACATTTCCGGAAACGGATCATAAAACAAACAAAAGAGAAAAAAAAGTGAAATAACTTAGCAGGTGTGAAGAAATAAGTTTGAGATAAAATCATAAGTTTAAAAAGGCTTTAAGTGTATCCATAAGCGTAACATATCCCAACGCCAGTGTATTAAGATCAAATATTGCCTTTTTCACTACTACAATACCATCCTATCAGAAACTGGAAAATAGTAAACATTCCACCAAGCTGAGAGTCTGGCAGCTCATGTGGGCACGTGGAGACAATCTTTGGAACAAGATTTCCACCATTTTACATGTATTCACAAGTGGAATTGCTGATGTGTTCAATGGACAGTTAAATTTACGTTAGCACATTTGTCAAGATAACAAGAACATACCAACGTAGAAACATCGTAGAAATCCTAGTAATATCGGTTGTAAAAGGATTCTTACATCACTGGGGGAGGCAAAGCCATATCCTGGCCAACCAATTCCAAAAAGAAACACATCATCTATCGATAGCTATTTAGATGAAGTAGCAGAGCCAGGGTGGCAAAAAGGGGGGTTCATTAGAACTCAGAAAAAAAAATTCTAGTGGAAAACATCACATACATGTATATTTTCTTACCTTCTGTTAGCATTTCTGATTCACTTTTCCCTTGCTTCTTTCTAACTCGAGCGGGAGAGAAAATATGACTTCTCCATATTACAAGATTCTAGAGCTAAACTAGGTACACAAAGCACTTATACACAAAAACCTTATCTAACAACCCGCTACCTGGGGTTCAACTTATTCCTTTATTCTCACGTTCTTATCCACTTAATGATTCACTCACAATTCATTATTTTAACACTAGTCCTCGTGTACACATATACCTCATGATTTCCACTTAAACTTTTCATAAATCATCAATCTAGGCCATTTCACACATCACATCAAGTCTGCTAATTAATTCCAACAAAACATGCATCATTAATCTTAAGCTACTACTCTTACCACCACACTTCACATCTCAAGTTCAAGCCTACAGTATAGCATCAATCATGTACCACCAACGAAGCATGCCACATACATACTAGCCCATCATCTTGGGAAATCAACCAAAATACTTCATTTTGCCTAGCTACTACCTACAATCATAACCCTTCCATAACCTCGCTATTACAATTCAAAATCCGCTACATACCTTCTCACATGGAGTACTTGTTTACAACTACTAGAGAAAAGACAATCAAAGGGGAGAAGCCACATAATAAGGTTAGTCTATCTCAATCTTATAATACAATCCATTTCAATCTTATCAATATATTCTAAATTCTCACCTCATATTTGCTTACCCCTTCATACATCAAAATGACCTTCAAAATTCAATAAAAAATAATGAGCCTTTACCTACAACTTATTTCTATACCCACAATAACTATGCACTCTAGGCTCCTTCCCTGACTTGGGTAAATACTAATCATATCTTGTCACTTCCTTCACAGACTACCATACAATCTACAATTATTGCTACCACATTAGTCGATCACTATACAATGACAACCCACTCCTCAATCCACGATTATACAACTAAAAGTATTTATTTATGCAAAAGTCACCCTCACCCTGACTTCTAATATTGTGACTTCATATCACCAACTTCTTGGCCAATCTCTCTACCTATAGGTCATGACACTTTAACATACACTACTATTCGGGTGAAAATACAGTTCCAACATTTTGCTACACATAATTATCCTTAAACATCGCACCCCCAACAAGAATTTTATGTAATACCCCAGAAAATTTTCTTCGTAAAGATTTCATGAGAAACGTATCGAGTTCTATGATTTAGAGCGATCCATAAATTTTCTGTGTAGTATTTTCTAAGATGTTTACCTACCATTGCATAGAGTATAGAATAAGCTTTCCAACGATATGTAGATCATCGAAAACGGACACTCAAGCGATGAGTTACGACCATTCCGATCGAACTACGACCATTTCGATCGAACTGTGGACAGTAAAACGTGCAGGAAAAAAAGTGTTGAGACCTGACATATTTTTTCTCCAACTTTAAATGATCATAACTCCTTGTACATAATGATATGGGTCATCTACTATATATCAATAGAAAGATCTACGGGTCCTTTTTCCAATGAAATTGGTTTCATCCAATTTATCTATCGGAGCAAAAAGTTATGGTCGATCTACTTCAGCCTATCAAAAGTGAATTTTTGGGTCAACTTCAAATGATCATAACTCCTCGTACACAATGATCTGGGTGAGATACTATATATCAACGGAAAGATATGAGAGTCCTCTTTCTAATGAAATTAATTTCATCTAATTTGGATATCAGAATGAAACGTTATGGTTGATCTACTTCAGACTATCAAAACAGTCCACCAAAGGACAGATTCGAGAATTATTTAATTTTTAGGGGCGTTTTGGTAATTCCCCCTCACCCAAATCCATCCAAACCCTATATTAAAGCCTATTAGAAGCATTATATGTTATATTTCATCAAATTCCCTCAAAAAGAAAACCCTAAGCTCCTACATCCAACTTCAAGAACCTCCAAAGTTCACCATTAATTCTGCAAATTTATTCAAGATTCCAAGTTCCTAGTTCAAGAACTTCAAGAACCTCCAAAGTTCACCATTGATTCTGCAAATTTATTCAAGATTCCAAGTTCCTAGTTCAAGAACTCCAAGAACCATCATTCAAAGGCACGATTAACATCTCAAAAATGAGTATCGATCTAAAGTTCATCATTCAAGGTATGTTGGGTTTTTTCACAAGAACTCTCTTTCGTTCTTGTGCCCAAAAGTAATTTTCTCTACAAAGGCATGTTTTTTATTTGATTTTTACGAATTTGAAGCATGAACCCATATCTTATGATGTTTATTATGAAATCTTGATGTTTATGATTTTGAAAGATGAATTTACATGTGTGGAGATATAAAGCATGAATCTTGAACGATATTTATCATGATTTTGATATTTGGGTCGTGAATCCCCATTGAAAATTGTGTTTTTTTGAGAAAGTGTGTGTTATAAGCACGTTGATGTTGAATATTTAAGATATTTTGAATGATTTGAACTTTTGGTCGTGAATGAGTTATTTTGAAATCGACTGTGACAGAAATCCACGTTTATATTGATTATGATAAAGGGGTAGCAAATTGGCTCCCGATGAAAATTGTTGAAGTGTTTATTGTGGATTTTCTTTAATGTGAGCCTGAGGCTGATTGAAATTTCTGAGCTAAGTACGGGAGTAATCTTTAGCACTGAGTGGGAGGTATAAAGTGACCTTACTTCCCTAGAACTACGTGCCCCCGTAGGAAGTGAGCCTGAGGCTGATTTATATAGTGATCACTAGTGTTTTTGAATTGATATTGGAAGTCCTACTCCGATGGAAAGGATAGGACGACTCTCCCCAACGTGGGTTGTACGTTGGACTCCATGTAGCTCACATGGTTTATGTCGGTTATAGGATCTCCCAATGTGTGTGTGTACTCTTCTATTTGAGATGAAAACATATTTGCTTAAAAGGCTGAGTTTGAGAAAGTCATTATTCTTAAAAGATTTAAGGAATATATTCTAATGAGAATTGACATGAGATTTGATTGTTTTGATGATTTGAAATTGAGATGAAAGTGAATTGAGAATGTATTGTAATGACTCACTTGTTTTACTTTACATGTATTATTCATCCATGATTTTGATGATTTAATTTGAGCTAAGTGAGTCATCTATATCAGCATGCATAATTTTATAAACTGTGATGATATTAAGATATTATTTTATATATGCATTGCACCCCCATATGCTCGGTATTTTTCCATGGTACTGACCCACATATTCGTATGTGGGCTACATTTTCTCAGAATGTAGGTACAAGGTATAGTTATATCTTTAGATCCAGTCAATTCATGGTATCCAGTCAGAAGGTGATGAGTCATTTTGATTCAAGGGCTTGAGTTAGTTATGCAGAGTTTATAGTGTTGTATTTTCTTTATTCAGTCGTATTGAGTTGGGGTAGTCCGGAGTCATGACCCGGCTACCTACAGTCAGTACTAGTAGAGGCTTCATAGACAGTCAGTAGACATTGATGTATTTTGTTTCAATTTTAGTTGTAAAGGCAGGATTGTAATCCTGTAAAATTTCGTTTTTGTATCGATCAGATTCAAAAAAGAGTTAATTTCTGCTGATTTATATGTATTTGTATTCAGTTGCTTATGAGTTATGTCAGTAGAAGGGTTAGCTTGGGGTCACTTGTGACCTTAAGCACCGTGTGACGTCTCGGGACCCGATTTCGGGGCGTTACATTTTATTAAAGGGGACTAAATACACTTCGTACCTCATGCTTGAAAGCACAATTTATTCAAGATAAAGGTATACACCCGAATCAATGCACCTTGAAGCACTACTGGACTCCTCTCAAGTCCTTGTGCTATCTCGTAACTTTTCTGAACAACTTAATCAAAGAGAACCTCATCGCTGGGGGATCTACACTCTTAGACTTGTATCGCCTCGATAATGAGACATGACCCATGAAATTAGAATAATGAATGAACTTGGATAACTTTCTTATGAACAACTCTATAGCACGAACTAGAGTATGAAAGAATGGGAAACAACTCCTAAATGTCCGGTAGCCTCTTGATTATAAGTGTGGTGCACAACACACCCATAAGCAAAACTCTAACAAACATGATTTCACAGAACCCTAGGACTATGAACCGTGCTTTGATACCAAATTTGTCACGACCTGAGCCGGGGCCCTCGCCTAACGAGCATCCTAAAACGTGGAGGCTCTATCGCCCTTCTAAATTTGGTGATCATGCACAATATTCATATAGTATAAGAGAATTTATGGAAACAAAAAACGATACGGAATCATGATCACACTCTGAAAACTGTTCAACAATGCGGAAATAGGTTTATCAATATTTAAACATCTTTCACAGTCTACAAAATCTCTACTACACATGACATCAATAACTGTCTGAAACCTAGGACAAGGCCACCAGTGGACCAAAACCAAAGTAAAAAAAATATGTCTAAAAAGAGATATGCCTTTCGAAATAAAAAATACTCACCACCGCAAACTTCGCTTCAGTCTGAAAGCTTTATGGATTAGCAGGACCTCTAGACTAAGCCTCAGACCTTAGAAGGTAGGGGGATCAATACAGTTGTATTGGTACGTAGAGCAAATCCAAAATTGTAATTTTTTTTATTCAACATATATGAGAGCAATTTAAAACAGTTCATAAATATATCATATGGTAAGAATCACATGGGCATATTTAAAAAGATTCTGTAAAATTATCTGAACTCTGTGACACTCTTTATATCACTTCTGTGCTAGGTGGTATACCCTACAATTCTGAAATTCCATGGGCTATATGGAATATTTCATTAACTTGGCATCTAAGCCCCCAACCCAAGTTTGCCACAAGGGTCAGAGTCTTTGTCTCTACTACGCCATAGGGCCGTCGCCAGCGTACAATAATAATATACCTGTATTGGCAAAATATGGTTTTGGGCTAAGAGTTACTTGAACTCAAGCCTTCTTCGGGTAACCACCTAACCCTCTTTAAACCTATTTTTAACTCTTTAAAATATTTCATTCTCTGAAATCAAACTCTGAAAAACTCTAGCTTTGTTATGGCATACATTTATATGGTATCGTAATACCATTGACTTGCAATTCGCGTCTCTGAGCCATTAATAGCATATTATTATCTCTATTTTCAAAACATAAGGTTTGGGACCACCATATCAATAAATCAATTCAAAGAACTCTTTCTTAAAACTCATGTAAACACATGCAAGAAACACTTTTTTTTCAACATTTCAAATACCCAAGGTGGACATATCAAGGTTCTCAATCACATACAATTCTTTCTCTTTAACACAAGGACATAATTATATCAAAAAAATCCCTCTCATTATCTTTAAATCATGATCAGATTCTATGATATTGAGAAAACTAGATTCAAACCATAAATCATGAATTTCAAACCATTCACAATAAGATCATAAACATAAATTCATCATAAGAGAGGGATTACATAATTTGTGCTCTCAAACAAATCTTAAATCTCAATTTTCATACATATACATATACGTATAAATCAATTAAAGGGGGATAGGCCTAAAGGACAAATCAACAATAGCATTGAAACATTCAGAATGCATAATTTAAAACATAGATTTCAAAACCCTTTTTTTTAAATTCACGCTTGATAAACTTTAAATCATGTTCAAGCGTTTCAACAATCCATGTAGTTTTTAGGATGAACCCCATGTACCTTAGGTTATTTAGTTTGATAGATAGAACCCAGATCTTGATTCGTATCTTAAAATTCTTGATCTTGAAGGAACTTAGATTGATCTTGTTCTTTAGAGAAAATTGAGTAAAGGAGCAATTTCTGCTTCTAGGGGCAGAAATAGCATGTTATAGACAAATTAGGGTGAGGAAAAATAACTAAAATGCCCCAAAAGAAACAAAAAATGGTGCAATAGTCCCTTAGTTGACAGACTGACATGTTGAAATAAATTGGGCATAAATTTTTACTTCGATGTTGGATTTGGACGAAATCAGTTGTGTTAGAAAGAAGACTCAAAAACCTTTCATTTGATGTATATCAAACCACCCGGTTCGTTATATAAAAAAGTTATGGTCAACGAAAATTGACCCAAGTTGAAGTATCCACTAAAAATAAATCGATAGAATTATTTTTCATTAGTCTTAGAGTTCGGGGATTCTTGTGACCTCAATTCATATTCAAAGGTTTTCCCACACTATAGGAGTTATCACCATACATACATTAACAAGGAATAATTTAGTTCGAGTCTATATGCATAGGAATGATGGTCTAAATTCTAGCCCGAAAGTACGGGGTGTTACACTACCTTTATGGTAATAGTGACCTGTGTAAGATTACGAAGAATAATAAGCATAGGAGAAGATAGAGGAGTCAAAAAATTTAAAACTTTGTAATTGAAACACATGTGCTCGGATGCTCCGAAATCTATAATCCAGGTGCTAGAATTCATAGTAGCAAGACAGGTGAAAGCATGTGTATAAGATATATCAGCAGAAACATTAGAAGTTTCAGTTGTGTTGGCATCAGGTGTTGTGGATATAGAAGGTGTCTCTGTTGGTTTAGTTCCTCTGTAGTATTGAAGAGCTTGAGTGTATTCATCCTTGGTTAAAAATAGTCCCACGTTGGGGTTAGAATTGATTCCTTCTCCTTTAATTGAAACAGAATTGCTTTTGACTGTAGGTTGAAACTTCTTTGATTTGGTGTTGGTGAATTTGAAATATACTGGAAAACCAATGAGTCTATAGCAATTATCCACTATATGATTGGTCTTTTTACAGTAAGTGCAAAAGAGGTTAGATTTCTTTGTTGGAAACTTTTGTCCAGTTTCGTTTTCCCATCCTCCCTAACTTTGTGATTGAAATTTTTGATTTGTATAGACCTGAATATCAGCATGTGATTGAATGTTACCATTTCATTGTTTTTCTGCCATGAAAGAAGATGAACCAGTTGATATATGAGGATTCACATACGTTTCTCTTTAATTTTCATTCTGCAAAAGGAAAGAATATGAATGATTAAGATTAGGCAGAGGTTTAGTCATTAGAGTACTGCTTCTTGCTGGTGCATAAGTCTCATTCAAACCCATGAGGAATTTGATAAGTCGTTCATCCTCCAGAGACTTGTTTAACTTCTATTTTCCTCCACAAACACAGTTACATCAACATTTGTTGTCTAAGTTTAATGAGTCCATCTCATCCGATAATCTTTTCATCTTGGTGTAGTAACCTGCAATGTCAGTGTTAGCTTGAACAAGATCACTAAGTTCCTTCTGCAGATGGAAAAGTTTGGCCCTATTAGACTGCCCAAATCTCTGTTCTAGATCTGTGTACAGATTCTTTGCAGTTTTTGAATAAATCACGCTATCTGCTATATCCTTGGATAAAGAGTTCATTAACCATGACGTGATCATGTCATTGCATCTACTCCATGATTGATAATCTGCTGAATCTGATTTCGACATCTTGCAGGTACCATCTATAAACCTCAATTTATTCTTGGCTGAAAGGGCTATGAGAATGGTCCTCCTCCAACCCTGAAAACCTCTCCCATCAACAGTGAAATTCACCAAACTCATGCCTGGTGAATCTGAGGAGTAATGGAAGAGTGGATTACTGGAATCAATGCGATTTGTTGAGTTTTGTTTACCAGTTGATGCTGCAACAGTACTGTCGCCCATCATAGCTGTGAAAGAGATTAATTGAAAAGAGAGAGAAAAACAGAGAGAAAGAGAAAAAACAACATGGATCAAAGAAAAGCTTTACTGCTCCGATACCATAAAAGAATTTGAGGGGCAGGAACTGCGGAAGTTTTTCCTTATTATTGATAATAATATTCACATACATATATTCTGCTACAAAGGACTAAATTATATTAAAAATACTTTATAATAAACCCTACAATCTATGCAATTGTATTTGTAAGATTATACTCCTACATACATTCTATAATACTCTAATATGTGTATTTCTTCTGAATTTAGCCCAATATGATCTCCAGGCCCAAAGCTAATGTGACTCAATACCAAGATTGAAATTATCTTCACAGATAGACATCGATGAAGACACTTTACTCATTTCTTGGTTGTCTTCTTCATTGTGAATATAAGCTCGGTGATCTCCAATAATATTTAATAAGTCTATAAATTTTTTATTTCATAAATGAATAATTTTGAAAGAAAAAATTATCTATGAGAAAGCAAGTTTAATAGGAAAATAAGCCTTAGGAATTTTTTTTTTAATAATCGTGATGTCTATGTCTGCTTTTATGCACCTCGACTAAATTCACGGAATACCTACCACCGCCAACCAGCAACAAATACCAGATAACTCTATCCACCAAGATTAGAACAGGTGGAAAGAATCACCTAGTATTTTATTTTTTTTACCTCTGTTGGAATTCAAACCTGAGACCTTAGGTTCTCAACTAATTTTTCTCTTCATCTTTACTTTATACTTTAAAAAATAATTTTCAGCTAACAAAAAATAAAATATTTAAAAACATGTATAATTCGATTTTATCTCATAATATTTAAATAATGTTCACATCATTGGTCAATAATTTCTACTTTAAGTTTTCAATATAATAAATATTTTAAAGGCAATGTAAGATTACTCAAGAAACAAAAAATCTTTTTTAGTATAAAAAAAGTTCTTAAAAGAGAAATAATTATATAAGAATCATAATTGCTTCAACAAAAAAAAAAATGACATCGTAACATTTAGGGTAGGAACTTCTCCTTTTTCTCATCTTCGTTCTCTAGTGTAATTGACAAACTTGTTTCATATGAAAAAAATTTGTTACAAATTTTAAGGAGGATAAAACTTATTTAGAAAAAACAAAGGACTTGTGCATTCAAAGGGAAAAAGTTCCTCTATATATGTTTTCTTATAAAACAGCTATCAATGATTAGATGTCTTATAAAAAAATGTAATTTTTATAATTAGGTATAATTTATCTTTAAAATTCTCTTTTTGTTCTTAATAAAATAATTTATAGATACACAATACTTAATATTTAATATTTAATTTAAATTACAAATTTTATAAAAAAAGTCTTTTAAAATTATTTTATGCTAAATCAAATTATATTTTACCTAAATTAAGATGATAGACTAAATAATAGTTCAAACACGTATATATATAAAAAAAATTTAAATGTGATTGTGCCAAATTTTACATAAAAAAGTCTTTTAAACCTTTTTTTTATGCTAAATCAAATTATATTACCTAAATTAAAATGCTAGACTAAAAAACAGTTCAAGTGCATATATTAAAAAAAAAAATTAAAAAGTTTGAAGGTGACTTTGCCAAATTTTACTTACCACAAAAAAGTACTTACCTTAGTCTATTTGTAACTCTTCTTTCTTTTTTAATCTGTTTCTAAAAAAAAAGTATTTAGTTTTAAATCTTTTTATTTTTAACTAAAATAATTTACTAACACAAATAAAATTAATTATTTTAAATCATAAATTTTAAAATCTTCTTCTTTTAAATATCATATCAAGTTAAATAATATCACGTAAAATAATACGGAATGAATAATACATTGTCTACCAATTACATAGGCTTAGATGACAACCCAAATGAATGTGGTTGATAATAGAGGCCTAGATGGCAACTCTTAAGGCCTAGATGGAAACCCCTTTCTATGTGGCTAAAAGTAAGAAAATGTAGGCAATTTAAGCAGCCACGTGGAATATGCTGACAACATTAAAATATCAAAATGTACAAAATGCCCTCGTGAGGACGACGAAAAATTGTCATCCTCACTTATAACAAGTATAAAAAATAATTTACTTGCACAAATAAAAAATAATTATTTTAAATCATAAATTTTAAAGTCTTTTTCCCTTTTTAAATATCGTATCAAGTTAAATAACATCACTTAAAATAGTACGGAAGAAATAATATGTTGTCTACCAATTACAAGGCTTAAATGACAATCCCTTAATGAATGAATGTGATTGATAATAGAGGCCTAGATGGCAACCCCTTTCTATGTGGCTAAAAGTAAGAAAATGTAGTCAATTTAAACAGCCACGTGGAATATGCTTACAATAATAAAATATCAAAATGTCCAAAATGCCCTCGTGAGGATGACGAGAAATTGTCATCCTCACTTATATATATATATATATATATATATATATATATATATATATATATATATATATATATATATATATAGAGAGAGAGAGAGAGAGAGAGAGAGAGAGAGAGAGGAGTAGTTCTGAAGATCCATCACTGACAAAAGTAAATAATAACAATGATAGTAACTAGCTATTATTTAATATACTCTTCCCACATTATATTCTACGAATAATTTATTTACAATGAACATGTATTTCCAAATGAAATGACAGAAAAGGACAGATAAAAATTAGTTAAAGTCGTAAATAGATGTCTCTTTTATAAAATATAAAAGCTTGGAGGAGTTTCAAAATTTAAAAATAAATAAATAATATTTTGGCCCAAAATAAGTTACAAATAGATTTTGCGATTTGATATTTAAAATTTTGTAAAATCTAGACAAATTCTATGGCTAAACATATTTTGCCAAAAATTCTCCAAAAATAGTGGTTCATTAACAACATAAATCTTGATTACATTTGATTTATCAAGTTGCTCTTCTAGTTAGCTGTTGCCAAACAAGTAGCATAATAGTACATGTATTTCAAATTAGGTGCATTCTTTTGTTGCACATTCATTCCAGCAATTGCCCATCAGCTCATCATCTATAATAAATGTTAAACAAAGTCATTAGTTTGACTTAGTGGGACAAACATAATATAAATAGGAATAAAAAATGAGCAGATGAAAATATGATTTGTCTAATCACCTTAAATTTGGGTAAGCTATTGTTAGAGTGGGTGAAAGTCCCACATTGGTTGAGCAATAAATTGGTGGTTTGCTTATAAGGAGTTGGACAATCCCTCTCTCCTCTCTCCCTCCTCATAAACTAGCATTTGAGTTGAGTTAGGCACATGTGCCATATCTTTTTAGGATATCAGAGTTAGATCCATCTTTGTTCGGGCTCTCAATCTATGTGCCAGTTGGACTCCAGGGTGAATAGGGGAGATGTAAAAGTTGGTGAAAGTCTCACATTGATTGAAAAAATGGACTAGTAGTATGCTGCTTATATGGCCTCGGGCAGTACTCTCCTCTTGAGCTAGCTTTTTAGGATTGAGTTAGGCTTAGGTGCCATATTTTTTACAGTTATCACCTCGATATTTAAACTCATTCAATTCAATATGTCTGAGAGTTAGCTAATACTCCCTCCAATCGAGAATAAATAACTTTTGTGATAGTGTTTCTATGTACTAAAATAAATAATTTTTCATAATTCAAAGACGTATTAATTAACTTTTTTTCAAGATAACCGTTCTCTTTAATGAGTTCTTAGCTATCTCTACTTTTTTTAAAAAGTAGTGTTGACAAATTACTCTTCAATTAATGTCATTAACTAATTTTTCCGAGGAGCGTCTCAAACATAAATTTTTTTTATTTATTTTAGAATGAAGAAAATATTTAATTTAAATTAACCAATAAGAAGTCTCATCACAATGTTTTTTAAAAATATATATATTTTAATATATTATATGTAGTAGTGATAAAAAATTTAAAAAATATTAGGTGTTTAAACAAATCACCAAAAAGAAATAAAGAGATCAATGTATAACAAGAAATTGGTGAGTTGGGTTATGACCTTTTTTTCAGCTCATATTAGTCCAACGTATTTCAGCTTAAGTAACTTTTAGGTGATTTAGTCATCCGTCAATGCAGATTTAGTCATCCGTCAATGTATTGACTTCATTCAGTTTGATTCATTCAAATTGAACTTTACTTACCCATCTGACATTCTTAGACTTGACTTATTGGAGTGAATTATTAAATAATATGGAAAAAACTATACCTTCTTTAAATTTGAAGCAATGGTCCATTGAACAAGCAAGCTTACACTTCAATGCTTTGCAAGCAACACAATCCTTCAAGCAAAGTGTTATGCAAGCAGGATTAGTGAAACATGTCTTTGCACATTCTAATGGACAAGTAAAGTTCACCTTCTTACCACTTACATTACTATTTGCTACAAAAATCATAAGAAAAAATGCCACTGTTGAAATCTTAGTGAAATTCATAGTTTGTAATATATGTATTTTTAAGACTTTTAGATGTGATAATAGATTTTAAAGTAATGCTATTTATAACTAAAGATTTTGACTGAATTTAAGACAAGTTGCAATACAATTTAATGGTGAAACTTGACTATACCCAATAATTAAATGCTGCGCACTTTGATTTTAAATATTAGATTAGAAAAGTAAATATAGTACAATCTGCAAACCATAATTTGTATAAAATATTTAATTTTTTTTTGGTGAACAAAGAGTGCATTAATAAAGAGGTGTTTTAGTTACAAAGAAAGAGCTCAATACGGCTCTAAGACAAAAACAGCTGGGTCATACCTAGAAAAATGTACAAGAACTTTTCTTGGATGGTTAGTTCCATCCATATCTGTCCAAACAGTTTGGGCTACAAAAAGGGGAGGAGGGGGGGGGGGGGGTTACAAAAAATCTTGCAGATTTCAAAAGTTTCCATCCTTGCTCCATAGTTTGCCAAAGCATCTGCAACCATGTTTTTCTTTTTATAGCTATGGTAAACAATTGGACGTCACATTCGGCTTAGCATCAACCTGCATTCATGTAACAAGGGGTTATATAGAAGGTTCCCAATTTTTAGCATAAGAATAATTTCCTTTAAGTCAATGGTAATTTCAATGGGATACAATTAGTGCTCCAGGGCCAGCTTAAGACCTTTAGTTAAGGCTGTAAGCTCCATCAAGTTATTGGTAGCATGAATAATATGTTGGGAGAAACCCAAAATCTAGTCCCCGTTAGAGTTTCTAATAACCCCACCAATACCCCCCCGTACCAAGATTACCTAAGCAAGATCCATCAGTATTAAGTTTGTAGGAGTTTCTGGGGAGAGGAGTCTAGAAAACCATGATAGAGGTATAAGATCGGGAAGCAAGGGTATGGTGAAGGTGAGAGTATTCCACTGCCTCAGCATACGTTTGTCTGAAGGAAGGGTAGGAATTTCTTTTCTAAAACAGATTAGAGTTTCTGATTCTCCAAATGGTCCATAAATAAAAAGGAAGAAGAGTGGACCAAGTGATGGCATTATCATAATGGGCTGTGAGAAGAACTTTCCAGGTTTGCTAGGTAGAAATCTTGAAGAGGTCAAGGGAAATGGTGATGTGACTGGAGTAATTCATGATCGGATATTCCCAAAAGGAAGTAGCATGGCAATATTCAAAGAAAATATGGTTAATGTCTTCAAGAAAATGGTCGCAACTATGACAGGTGAGGGAGATGCTTATACCTTTATGGGCAAGGGCGGATTTAGTAGGAGGCTATTGTGGTGGATGATCCAAAGGAAAAATTTAAGCTTGCTAGGGACTCGGGCCTTCCAGACCCAACCCAAATGAAGATTGCTCCGGTTTGAAGCATTACTTTTGGTGGAGATGTGCTGATAAGAAGACTTACAGGTGAATATGCCATTACCTGTGAGTGTCCAACGACAGTATCTGGTTGGATAGAGTGATGAGGCCTAAAGGTTCTCTCAATTCCAGCCCTAACTTTTCCTGGGATGTGAAAAGGAAGGGAGTCAAAATTTAGAGTATCTTGCTGCCAGTAGGATGAAAGTTCTAATGCTGTACAGGGGTTTGAGAGAGGCCCTTGAATAATAGTGGAGAGGGAAGGGAAGGAAGGAACCCAACAATCATGCTAAATATTAACCTTTTTTCCATTGTGGACAGACCATTGGATAGCATCATGGCAAAGATGCCACCCTCTTTGAATATTTATCCAAATTGGAGAATAGGTGTAATTCCCCAAAAAAATTCAAACCAATATTAGCACCATGATTCAAGATCATTCATAGTACATCATGGTTATTTTATATTTTTATGAGCAAGTTAGATGTATATTAATTCTTCAAATAACTCTCAGCTATCAGACGAATCAAAATATTCCTTACCGATTGAATTATTGAGAAGGATATTGCCATAGTTAACTTCAAATGAGTGTATCTATCATTATAATATGAATTATTGATCTTATAAACTACCAAAATATATAAATTGAATTAGCTTTCCAACGATACCAATTTCGCCTAAATCCAATTCTGAAGCAAAAAGTTATGCCCATTTTACTCCGGCATGTCAGCCTAAAAAACTAAGTGACGATATTTTATGATAACTTATCACAAGTCTGACGGCTTATCACGAATGTCTTCATCCTTAGGAAGAAATCATCCCCCAGTGAATACATTTTGTAATAACTTATCACAAGTCTGATGGCTTATCACGAATGTCTCAGGCCTAGGCAGAAACCCAAAAATTCCAGCTCCCAGGTGACGACCTGGGCTAACGGGCTATCACAGATTTGACGGATTATCAGCCTTGGTCGTCATCTGATAAATTCAGTAATTAGGAAGTGGTTTCGTAAGGGTATTTTTGTCTTTTCCTTCACCTCCCAAAACTTAAAACCCTCAAGGGACGTATCTTTCTCCTATTTTTCTTCAGTTAAACATCTCAAAGATTCTCTCATACACTCTCAACCACAAGATTAGGGTTTTCTCTCAAGATCATGATCTCCTCAAGAACAAGAATATTCTCTCCCAAAGGGGTTAAATCCTAGTCAAGAAAAATCAAGAGCAAGCCTAAGAATTTCTTCAAGAACCTTCAAGAAACATTAGATCTCTTTCAAGATCAAGCTTTAAGGTATGCGTAGTGTTCATCCACGGATTCCTTTTATCCGTGGAGTTCAAGAACCCTCTTTCAAACTACATATCATGAATTTATGTTGTTGGTTGATTATGTTTGTGTGATTGATTGTTATACAAGTCCCAAATTAGAATCTTTATGTGATTTTATGAAACTAAAATGACGTGCAAATTGAAATATATGAAATTTGGGTGGTTTAAATCATTAAGGTAATAAATATGCCTATGCCACAAGGTGTGCATGCAAGGTGTTTGATAATATCCACAATTCCCTTTCATGTATATGGTGTTGAGAAACATGTGTAGTATGAAATCCCCTACTTATGGTATTATGAATTGTGGATATTATTCCTATGATCAAAAAGTGTCATGTGTGTCAGTTTCCTTCCATCGAGTATTGGGGGTACTTGTACCCAAAAATATAGTTGTGTGCCTAGAGTCATGTCATGTTATCATGATACTCTAAGTTAAGCCATGATTTATAGAATTTAGTCAGTCATGTGGCTCAGGAAAACTCAGAAATTTCAGTAGTCTCAGTAGTTCAATAATCTTAGTGATCTCAGTACTCAATAATCTTTATAACCTTAGTATTCACAGTCAATCTCAGTAACTTCAGTACTCTCAATCAGTCCTCATAACTCAGTACGTTCCATCAGTCATCGGAATTCAGTAAACTCAATTTAGCTTTGCTAAACAATACCACTAGTATCAGGTCAAATAATCAGTTCAGTTTAGCTAATCAGTTCAGCTCAATTAATTAGTTTAGTGTCTATACAGTTGGGAGTAGAATTCATCACTGAGTGAACCCAAGGATGGGGACTCACCTGTTATTCTGTGTAGGGTGAGATCCTTAGAAGCAATCCTTGTATTCTATAACTACGTAGCTAGCGTAGGTTGAGATGTCCCTACACATAGGGCTAATACATCTCATTTGAGTTTACCTGATAGCAGAGGCAGACGGAAAGAGCTACCAAACAGAATAGGGTTTACTCACATATTGTCTCTACCCATGGCATGGTATTGACACCCTTTCAGTTGGGGTTACAGGTTGGACCCCACCAGTTCAGATTCATGGCATGTTAGTTAGATGATTACTTCCCACAGTCTCAGTTTCAGTCTCATTCTCAGTCTTAGTAAAAGAACTCAGATAGTTCTTCAGATTTCATGATTGTCAGATACAGTCAACTCAGATACAACATGGAACTTAGTTAGTTCCATCAGATTTAGTACTGTCAGATATAGTCACTAATGTTATCAGTTATATCAGTTATCAACAACTCATGTTATCGGTTATATCAGTTATCAGAACTCATATTATTAGTATTCACATTTATGACTGTTAGATACGGTCAAGCATATTAGTTCTTCATAATCAAAACTGTAAAAAATAGTTATTCATGTATTAGTAATATAGTTTCAGTCCTTCAGTATTGAAAAATACATTATTAGTTCCCTACTTATTAGTGACTTACATATCAATAGTAGTAAACTTAATCAATCAGTATCTTAGTATCAGTAAGCTCATGTTGTAAGTATTCAAACTCCGTAGTCAGTACCACTACGAGTTTAGTTACAGTTACTTATGTATGTATGTATTCTCACATTCATATCAGTCAACATTGTTCATGCATATAAACCCTTTGCATTTTGCCTACCTCACTTGTATACCAGTACATTCAATGTACTGATGTATTTATGCTATGGTGTCTTCTACCATAGGTTTAGAAGCACGAGATCCAGAGCATCAATAGCATTCCAGGTTTCAACAGACAGAGTTAGTAGTGAGTCCTCATCATTTGAGGATGATATTATTTAATTATGTTACTATTTTAGTTTATTTTAGTAGATGGAGTTAGTTGGGGACATGTCCCATCAAATCCTTATTCAGACAGTTTAGAGGCTTTCAGACTATAGCATGTCAGATAGTTATTTTAGATTTATTTTGGTATTGTATACCATATTTTCAATCATTTATTAGTATTGAACCTTATGGCCTTTCAGTTCATGTTTCTACATTTTACAGTCTTTTATGTAGTATACAAGTACAAATATCAGTCATAGGTTAGCTTGTGGTCCTTTGGGGTCATGAGCACCGTGTAGCATTTCGGTTCAGAAAATTGGGGCGTTACAAACTTGGTATCAAAGCCTAAGGTTCAATAGTATCCTAGGAAGTCTGAAAAGCCGCATCTAGTAGAGTCTTGTACATGGGCATGTTGTGCACCACACTTATATGAAGGAGGCTATGAGATGTTTTAGGAACAGTTTCCCTTCTTTCATGTTTCATATTATGCTATATAAAGGTTTACTGAGAAACTCCTGTAGATTCTCATCATGCTTCACTCATGTAAACTCCACCTTACTTTCAAGGTAACAGAAGTAGTGAAGCTCAAGTCCTACAGATAGGGCTTTCTCATAAAGTCCCTACAGAAAGTTATGGGATTTTCCACATGCTCAAATAGTATCCCTCAGTTCTGTTATGTTCCAAAGTTGTACCAATCTCATTCATGATCATGAGAACTTGTTCCCGAACCCAGATTTAGATATTCCACCAGATCCCTTCTCAGAATCCTATGATAGCATATGACTAGAGTTAGAAGCATGAACCCAGGGGTTTAACAGTAATGGAGTTGGGATAATGTTATCTGGATTGATCAGATTATGTATTCATGGGGATAGTTGTGCCAGAATGAATCAGTAGGCTTGAACAGTGTGAGTTAGAAATTTAAGTTTATTGACTTGAAATTAAGAATAATGGTGTGAATGTGATATTAGTAGTATGCGAGGAAACAGAGGTAAATGATGTGTTTAGTAAGGCGAGCATGTGTCGATCAGAGTGTAAGTATGTGATGATGATTGCAGTTCAATTCAGAGATTAGTTTAGTGTTCACAGACTTATGATGATGGCTTAAAGCCAAGGGGGAGATGGTAGATCAAGCACCTAAGTCAGTCTCTCAGATTTCAGTAGTAGTGCCAGTATGTACAGAAAAGCAGTTAGGGAAGACGATTCCCGACCCATCCTTATCTTAGTGTAAAGTTTCGCACTCCAGTCAACATGATGCCTATGCATGCTTCATGTCTCAGTTCCATGAACACAACTTATATTCACGCTTTCCATAGAATCATGTACAGTTCCATTTCCCAGCATAAGGGGTTCGGTTCTATTCCCCTTAGAAATACAAATCATGTCCCACGAATACAGAAAGCTCCCAACTCAGGTCCTGCAGCTCGTGACTTATGTTACACTCCTATTGATTAGTTAATCCAGGATATGTCATGTATATCCTAAGTTCAGACCTTTTGGGTACGTCCATATTGTTGATATCCTATTTCTCAGGCCTCAGTCATGTGTCGAGTTCAGCTAGTGTCCATTCATGTTTCAGGTCCTCTTGATTCAACCCCTTCAGTGAGCTCTCTTTGTGAGAACAGTGTAGTGATGAGCAGTTGCTTAGATAAGTGAGAGAGTAAATGATACATGTTAAGAGAAGATTGTTGCATGCCTGTTTTACAAGAGGGTGTAGTTATAGAGATAGGCTTGAAAGTTATGCTAATATATAAATAAATGACTAGCAAGAGGATGTACTTAGAAATCAAGAAAAGTTCAGAGTGTGAGTGTACATTCAGATCCTTGACTTTTGAAAGCCTTCATTATGAGACTATCATAACTCAGTTGCCATCTCAGTTACAATATTAATTATAATGTATATTTCAGTTCAGTAATCAGCTCAGTTCATGTGTCTTACCTCAGTTTCAGATCTCATATAATCAGTCGTGATTCAGTTCCAAGGTGCCTTACGCATCACCTCATCTTCCCTCAGTAGCTCAGCCAAGTCAGTATTCTGTGAGAGACCTAGTGTCCCAAGGGAGAGATACGCTATGATTCCCCGAACTTTCATAACATAAGCATTCCATTCTCTCTTTATGTAATGAATCCAGTATGGAGTAGGGGATACTCACAAGTTGAACCTTAAGCTCCAACCTCAGCTGCACGCCATGTATTAAGACTCAGCTCAGTTCATGGATCACGCTTCAGACTCAGTTATGTTCTCATGTTGCTGCTCATGCATATTAAGTAATTAGTCTTAGACTCATCGGTTTTTAGTTCAAGGTAATAGTCTTCCTTGAAGTTACTCATATATCATGTTTAGATTTCAGTAACAAACTTGGTATTCAGTTCCATGCTCAATTTTCAGTTCAAACTTGGTATCTTTACCATTACATGTTCAGTCGCATTTCATAAGTCAGTTCAGTTATATATTCACGCATCAGCTATACATGATCATCTTACCAGTACTTTCAGTCATGCATTCACATATCATGTCAGTCATAAAATTTGGCATCAGATATGCATTCTTATTATGAGAAACTCAGTTCATCATAACACTCAGTCATACATTCATGAATCAGATACTCATGCATCAGATATACATATTCAGTATGATGTATTTAGCTTATCAGTCATGTCAGTCCTGAAACCATGTTTCAGTAGTGTATGTCTTGTACGTACTTCAGTTGATCTTTTCCTCCATCTTAGTCATTCTCATTCGAGGACAAATGTTCCCAAAGGGGAGATATAATAATACCTCAAAAAATCCAAACCAATATTAGCACCATGCTTCAAGCTTATGCATAGTACATCATGGTTATTTTATAGTTTTATGAGCAAGTTAGATGTATATTAAGTCTTCAAATAACTCCCAGCTATCAGACGAATCAAAACATTTCTTACCGATTGAATTCTTGGAAAGGATATTACCATAGTCAACTTCAAATGAGAATATCTCTCAGTATAATACGAATTATTGATATCATGAACTTACATAAGATAAATAATTGAATTATCTTTACAACGATACCAATTTCGCCTAAATTTGATATCGAAGCAAAAATTTATGCCCATTTTACTCCGGCATGTCAGCCTGAAAAACTAAGTGACGATATTTTGTGATAACTTATCACAAGTCTGATGGCTTATCACGAATGCCGTCATCCTTAGGCAGAAATCAGCCCCCAGTGAATACATTTTTTAATAACTTATCACAAGTCTGATGGCTTATCACGAATGTCGTCAGGCCTAGGCAGAAACCCAAAAATTCCAGCTCCTAGGTGATGACCTGGGCTGACGGGCTATCACAGATTTGATGTTTTATCAGCCTTGGTCGTCAGCTGATAAATTCAGCAATTAGAAAGTTGTTTCGTAAGGTTATTTTGGTCTTTTTTGCCTCCCACGACTTAAAACCCTCAAGGGACGTAACTTTCTCCTATTTTTCTTCAGTTAAACATCTCAAAAATTCTCTCATACGCTCTCAACCACAAGATTAGGTTTTTCTCTCAAGATCATCTCCTCAAGAACAAGAACATTCTCTCCTAAAGGAGTTAAACCCTAGTCAATAAAAATCAATAGCAAGCCTAAGGATTTTTTCAAAAACCTTTAAGAAACATTAGATCTCTTTCAAGATCAAGCTTTAAGGTATGTGTAGTGTTCATCTACGAATTTATTTCATCCGTGGAGTTCAAGAACCCTCTTTCAAACTATGAATCATGAAGTTATGTTGTGGGTTGATTATGTTTGTGTGATTCATTGTTATACAACTCCCAAATTAGAATCTTTATGTGATTTTATGAAACTAGAATGACATGCAAATTGAAATATATGAAATTTGGGTGGTTTAAAAGATTAAGGTTATGAATATGCCTATGCCACAAGGTGTGCATGCAAGGTGTTTGATAAAATGCCCAAGAGACTAGAAATCATATATTATAGCTAAATAGAACTTAAATGACAAGACGATGCTCTATTCCTTACGACTCAACATGAATTCCATGCTAATTGTTGTGTATTGTTGTTGTGATATGGAATGCTCATGAAATTAAAGTTATGAAAGTATTTAAATGTTATATGCATTCCCTTTCATAATATAGTTGTATGCCTATATCCTTGTCATGTTATCATGATACTCTTAGTTAAGCCATGATCTATAGAATTCAATCAGTCATGTGACTCAGGAAAGCTCAAAAATCTCAGTAGTCTCAGTGGTTCAGTAATCTCAGTGATCTCAGTACTCAGTAATCTCTTTAACCTCAGTATTCATAGTTAATCTTAGTAATTTCAGTACACTTAATTAGTTCTCAGAACTCAGTACATTCCGTCAGTCATCAAAATTCAGTAAACTCAGTTTAGCTTTGCTAAACAATACCATTAGTATCAGTTCAGCTAATTAGTTTAGTTTAGCTAATTAGTTCAGTTCAATTAATCAATTCAATATCTATTCAGTTGGGAGTAGAATTCAGCACCGAGTGAACCCAAGGATGGGGCCTCACCTATTATTCGGTGTAGAGTGAGATCCTTAGAAGCAATCCTTGTGTTCTAGAACTACGTAGCCAGCGTAGGTTGAGATGTCCCTACACATAGGCCTAATACATCTCATTTGAGTTTACCTAATAGCAGGGGCAGATGGAAAGAGCTCCCAAATAGAATAGGGTTTACTCATATGTTGTCTCTACCCGTGGAACAGTATTGACACCCTTCTAGCTGGGGTTATAGGTTGGACCCCACTAGTTCAGATTCGGGGTATGTCGGTTAGATGATTACTTCCCACAGTCTCAGTTTCAGTCTCATTCTCAATCTCAGTAAAAGAACTCAGATAGTTCTTCAGATTTCTGACTGTCAGATACAGTCAACTCAGATACAGTATGGAACTCAGTTAGTTCCATCAGATTTAGGACTGTCAGATACAGTCACTAATGTTATCAGTTATATCAGTTATCAACAACTCATGTTATCAGTTTTATCAGTTATAAGAACTCATATTATTAGTATTCGCATTTATGACTGTCAGATACAGTCAAACATATATGTTCTTCAAAATTAGAACTGTCAAATATAGTTATTCATATATCAGTAATGTAGTTTTAGTCCTTCAGTATTCAACAATACAGTATCAGTTCCCTACTTATTAGTAACTTACATATCAATAGTAGTAAACTCAATCAATCAGTATCTCAGTATCAGTAAGCTCATGTTGTCAGTATTCAGACTCCGTAGACAGTATCACCACGAGTTTAGTTACAGTTAGAGGGAGTGAAAAGAAAATACATAATGAGTTTAGAGAGACCAGGAGGGAATTTAAAGAAGAAAAGAGTCTGCATAATAAAACACCATTCAAGCCTATCAAAGGCTTTCTCAAGATTAATCTTAACAAGCATTTTATGGGTTCTACCCTTCTATTTCCTTAAGTGCCAAAGGTACTCTTGGAAAATGATAGCATTATACGAAGCTCTTCGTTTGGAGATAAAACTCTCTTGATTCTGGACAATCAGGTTTTGAAGATATGGTTTTATTCTATTGGCAATAATTTTGGTCACAACCTTATATTAGGTATTATAGAGACCTATGGGCCTAAAGTTCCTAAGGGTTGTAGCATTCTTGTACTTAGGAATTAGGCACAAATAGGTAGAGTTAGCTCTATCATCCATGGAATAGGTAGAGAAGGTACTGGTATAGAAGTCAAAGAGGAAGGGCCCTAGGGTGTCCCAATATTTTTGATACATAAAGAGGTGGAACCCATCTAGACCAGGAGCTTTAAGAGTCTTGAAAGGAAAAACTACATTTCTAACCACAGCAAGAGAGGTGAGGGAATTCATGAGGGATTGATAGGAAGGATTTATGTATCCATGGTTTGAGGTATTTGCTTAGCAAGCTAGAGTCCCAGTAGACTGCTCGGTGCAAAAGAGGGAGGTGTAAAAGGCGAAAATGGAACGCTTAATGTCCTCTTACTCATGGAACCAAGTACTGTTGACACCTAATTTTTTCCCTCCATGACTAAATTTAATCCTGAGTTTCTTCAGTTTTTAATAAACCAAAATAATTATTTCATCCAAATAAAAAAAAACTTAAAATATTTTTCGTACGTGATTTTGTCATTTTTAGTAGCGATTATATACTATTGTGTTAAGTTATACGAGATTATATAATTTGTTACTTAAATATTTATTTTACAAAATATCGGATTTAATTAAGCCTTATCTTGAAAATAAATTCAAATGATTAAAATCTTAATTTAAATATAATTATTCTCAAAAATAATTTATTTGGATAAATATGCATTCATTTTATTAAATCAAAAAGCTCGGGATAGAAAAAAAGGTATTAATTCGTATCAAATTTTAATTTAATTTAGTCAATCTATTAGATTTGACCATAATTGAAAATTGGTCATAATTGCAATATAATTCGTCAATTAATTTTTAATTTGGTCAAAATAAATAAATATGGCTAAATGTTAAATTCCAATTGGGGTTATATTTTAAATAACCCCAAAATTCTCAAGAACTCTCATAACTTTTACCCAATTCCCATAAAAAAATAAATTCAAATTGGACTATTCCCCCCAACTCTGTCCTTTTTCAATTTTGAAATTCAAAGATTGTACTACATTGTACTATTTCCCGACACATTATCTTCCACCTCACCTTATCTTTAATTTTTACATTTCAAAAACCCCCCTAAATGCTTTTTCTCCCACATTGGTGGATGACAAAAATAAATCTCTATCCTTTCCTATAAATACTTTTCTCCACATTGGTGGAAAAGGGAAAAAATACCCCATTCTCTCCTTTAAATACTACCACTACTTCGGTAGAGAGAGGAGGGGAGAAGGAATTAAAAAAAGGCTAGAAAGGTGAAAAAATTCTTTTGAGCAAAAATAGTTATTTTTATTTAGTAAAAATTTTTGTTTCATAAAGTTGCTCGGCTAATCAAATTTTTTGAGTTGCCGGCGATATTTTTCGGTGGTGGTTGATTCCACCGAAGCTCGTAGTCTCATTTTGCTGCCCCCCAAAAGGTAAGCACACCTTCTTTTTTCTTTTTTTATTATTTTAGTTTTTATTATCGTTTTTCTCTTCAACTTTTTTCTTCTTCGTAGTTCGTAGATACATTTTTATTTGTTGGGATTGTATGTTGTAGATGACCTTGAACGTCCTATGACGTTGTGGTATCGATATTCTAATTATTTTCATGTTCATGATATAAAAATGAGCTAACAACAGTTGTATGTGCCTTTTTTAACTTTATTCTTTGATTATTTTGGATAAAGTTTCAATCTTTGCTTAAAATATGTATTTATGCTTTTTTTAAACTCATTGTTGTTGGATACATTTGTTTTTAGTAAGTAAAGTTATTTTCTTTATGTTTAGAAGAATAGTTAATGTTGAATGTTTTGCCTTTTCACCTTATTCTTTGATTATTTGAATAAAGTTTAGATCTTTACTTGAAAAACGATACCCATGTCTTGTTTAAACTTATTGTTGGTAGATATATTTGTTTTTAGCATGTAAAGTTATTTCCTTTATGTTGAAAAGAATAGATAATATTGATTGTTTCTCTGTTTTTACTTTATTCTTTGATTATTTTGGATAAAGTTTAGATCCTTACTTGAAAAACAATACTCATATCTTGTTTAAACTTATTGTTGGTAGATATGTTTTTTTTATCATGTAAAGTTGTTTATTTTATGTTGGTAGAATAGTTATTATTATTTGTTGCGCCTTAGTAGAAATAATAATTAGTTAAGTCAAGAATTTGTCATTTGCTTACTAATTATTTTAATGGATTTCAAAACCCTCATATAAGATATGAAGTGCTAGCTTTATTTTTCATCCAAGATGTTTATTCTTCTTTGTTCGCATGCTGTCTTTTCAAAATGATAAGAAAGTTCAAACTTTTGCAGCTAAATAAAATTATTTGGATATTTTTGACTCATGCATAGTATGATTGTGAAACTTTTGCTTTGCATTTTTTATTTGTTGACTCTCATTGTTGTGCAAGTGTGCTTATTCTTGTCATTCAAAAATTGGTTCTTGATAGTTTCTTTTACTTTGAAATATGTCACTTTTATGCCTTGAACATATATTAATTGCTTTATATTTTTTTTGTATGCAAAAAAATATCTCGAGTCCAAATGGACTCCTCTCCTCCTGCATTTCGTAATGGGTAAATGAGGCTCACCCTTTCGAGTCAAGTTCGAAGTTTAAACTCAAGGTCCACTACATGGCGTGCGGGTGTTAGAAGATAGACAAAGAAGGAAAATGGGTCCAAACCCATTGATGAGGTCACTAAAAGACTTGAAAAGTCTCAATTTTTATTATTGTCTTCTTTTTATTTATTCATTTATTCATTTATTTATTCATTCATTTCGGCCACGAATCCAAAGTTGTATTTGATACAGGTGGAGCAAGACTCGATCCAAAGGCTTGAAAAATAGTTTAGGACAGGTGAAATGGGTTGGAAGCCCAACTAGACTAGGACAGGTCTCGTTGATTTAGGCCTAATGGCCTAAATCCTTTACTTTCTCCTTCCTTCCCCTTTTATGTGTTTATTTGTTTATTAATTTTGTTTAGACTTAGTTAAAATCCCTACTAAGTCGTCTAAATCTATTTTACACAAGTCTTTTTCTTTTTGATAAAATCAAATCATTATTTCAACAAATTAATCTTTTCGAAGTTAATCAAAAGACGATTTTCAAACAGTCCAGATAACCACAAGTTAGCGGACGTTTTAGGTGCCTAACACCTTCCTAAAACATTAATAGGAACCGTTTATCTAAAATCTCTAATTTAAAACGATTTCCCTATTTTGAATCGTTTAAAATGTTTTATAAAGGTTTCTTAATCCCTTTTCAAAATTAAGTGACGACTCTTTCAAAAATCAAAAATTTTTGCCAAATAGAAATGGCGACTCTGCTGGGGAACTTTAACTAGGTTCTAACCAAATGTTTGATTTCATCTTTTGATTAACTGTTTATGTTTTTATATGTTTCGATTATGTAAAGTTTAGCTATTGTATCTCATGGCATATTCCTGCATTATTTAAACTGTTTTGGGGTTTCGTGGGTATCCCGACCCCTATTGATCAATTCCAAAATGTGTTGGGAATACGAACGGTTTATTAGCACGTGAGTCGTCTGATGGCTGTTCGTATTTTCAAACTCAAGTTGTCCGCTTGAGAACCAATGCTCAAACCCACTCTAGACACTTAGGATAGAACGAAAATAAAACCCTATTTTAGGCATGAGCCTAGGATGACCCAATACCCGAGGGGGGTATTAGGCCCATTAAAAAACTTGCCCTGCGTCTATTGACCCCGAGTCAATTACAGAAGAATCATATTTATGTGTTGAATAAATATATGTTTGTTTAATCCAATCCATTATCCTTTGGGGGTTGGGAGAAGACTTGCTTTACTCACTTTTATACTAGGATGTCTTAATCGTACATCGATTAACGAAGGAATTGAAACAAGCCAAGAAAGAAATTGATTGATTTGGATAGTTGCATGGCATCTAAGGCACAGTTTTAACGTCAACGGATGCCACCAATATAATAAATGGACGAAGATAAGAAGGCGAAGGCTGATAGAAGAAGCATTCAGTAATTAGTATCCCCTGCGTGAGACATTATTCCCTTTCCCTAAAAATTGTATCCCTTTTATACGACTTTTGTAGACATTTATGTCATTGATGGTTTTTGAGGATAATGGATTGGCTTTAAAAAGGAGTATATTTTCTTCAAAATTTGTTAGGCCTAAACCCTTAGCTCAAACGGGTGACCTAATTAGGATGCACGTTTATTACAATATGCTAGTGTAATATAACTGTTTATGTGCTTATAAGTGTTATGTTGATTCAAATCAAAGGCAAACTGATCCAATCCCATTTTCCATAGGACATCTCTAGGCAGAAATATACCCCAATATACAAAAGTCCGACCAAAAGTACTCCAAGTCTCCCAAGTTTCTCAGAAAAGTCCGTAGTCATTATTAAAACTTCCAAAATGATCACTACCATTTTAGGAAACTTGACTTTAGAATTAGAAAATGTCGTTATAGTTTCAAACTACGTAGGGCCTAATTTCTCCCCCATGAGATACGTAGGTAGCCTTACGGCCCGGCCTATATCTCCAAAAGCTCTGTTGTCCTCCACTTTCTTGAAGGAAGAAGAAGTGTTGAACCTTCCCAACAAATTCCACCTATCCATATCATTGAGCAAAATCCTGTTCATTAAAATCCTTGAGTCATCATTACTTCATGGATCAATTCGTATGAGATGAGAAACAACTTTATGTGTTTACTTCCTACCTTATCATCATGATTTACTTATTACTAACGGAATCTAACACGTCAGTGTTTGAGTTGTTTTTAATTTGCAGGTAATAGAAACTACTCTGTGTTGGCACAAAATGACCCTACTTCACCCAATCAAAATGAATAAGAGATCCCCTTCTTGACTATAGCTTTGTTACAGGAAAAGAAAAATGACTAGTAGTAAAACTGGATTCTACCAATCATTTTTCAAACATGTAAGCAATGGTCTCGAGGATGGAATAAGGAAAATGTGATGTAAGAATTTTCCAAGACAAACGGGATCATGGAAGATTAATTGGAGGAAAAATTATTGAATTGGACCTCCACTCCACTCATGAATCATCGTCCGTCGTATAATAGTAACTTAAAACATTCCATTATCATGTCATGTCAAGAAGCAAAATAATGACAGCCCTAGAACAGTCAACAGAAGAGTCAAAGAGTTCGAGAATCAAAGAAGCCTAATCTAGAGAAAACCGAGGTGGTTAACTAGGAAGGCAATGACTAAGGAAATTGGATATTTGATCCTTGAAAGTACTTATTTATATCCTAGTAAGATGGATAAGAGTATTTTAGGGCCATTATGAGTTTATGTACGAACTACATTTGACCTGAATTCTCAAGAATGAGATACGTTGGCGGCTTATGTCAGCTTCGGTCAACCCCTTAGGAAAATTTATCCTTTCCTTTTATGTACGAACTACGTTTGACCTGAGTTACCAAAAAGGGATACGTAGGCGGCCTATGTCGGATTAGGTCAACCTCTTAGGAAAATTTACCCTTTCGTTTTATGTACGAACTACGTTTGACCTGAATTCCCAAGAATGGGATACGTAGGCAGCCTATGTTGGCTTCAGTCAACCCCTTAGGAAAACTTATCCTTTCTTTTTATGTACGAACAATGTTTGACCTGAATTCCCAAGAAAGGGATACGTAGGCGGCCTATGTCGGCTTCGGTCAACCCCTTAGAATAATTTATCCTTTCTCTTTATGTATGAACTACGTGATGAGCTGAATTTCCGAGAAAGGGATACGTAGATGGCCTATGTCGGCTTTGGTCAACCCATTAATTTATTTTGTATATCCCTAGCGTAGTCTTGAACTACGTTTGACTTGATTCCTGCTTCAACGGGATACGTAGGAGCCCCAACGGCTCGGTTATATAACCCCAGGGAATGAAAACTGTGGCAGAATTTTTGAGAAGAAATCTCAAACATTTACAAGAAAAGATCAACATCCAACAAAGAGAATGAAGATCAGCAAAGACTTCAGATCAACTCGGATTGGTATCATCTCAAAAAACTTTAAACTGGAGCAGAAATTTTGAGGAAGATCTCAAAATTTCCACCAAATGCCGGAACATATTCCAAATTCCCCCGCACCAGAGGTTAAAGTCAAGCTTTGGAAGCCACTATCTGTAACAAAGTCTGGATAGACTTAATTTTTGGCTATGATAGAACTACTTGAAGAAACCCTCCACCAATGATAATGAGTTTTGGAAACCATCCGTTGAATATAGTCAAAACCACGAGGAAGATGTTTGTTGAGCTAGGACATGACATGAGTGACAGAGATTTTCTAAAGTTTTACAGAAGTTTTCAAAATTATTTTCAAAAATTTAAGACTATTTTTAAAATCATTCATTCAGTACTTGCCTAGACATCAATTGGGATGGAGTGTCAGAGTGAAAGTCCCAACATGGCAGAATTCCCAAGAGATGGAAAGGAACAAATCAAGGATTGAAGGTCATTTTTTGTGAATGCAGGGATCGATACACAAAAATGAGCGTCTCTTTCAAAAATCCCCAAGCAAAGTGGGAGCCACAATAGATCATTAACACACAAAAACGGTATTTTAGGGCATCCCTAAAAATAGGTTTAATGCCCATTTATTGTGGACCTTTTGATTTATCCATCTCATTTCTTGAGATTGTAGGCGACACACAAAATCTCTTTGTTTTCTTTACACATCGTATTTAGAAGTTTCCTAAAAATAGTCGCTAGTAAAAACGACTTTGTGTCTACTAATCGTCTACCTTGAGTACAGGTACATGTAGAAAGCAAGACGCTGACAAATAAACTTAGGTAAAATTATGCATCATAGCCACAAGGCATTGCCTCAAGAGCTATTGCATATCATTGCAAGGTCTATTGCATATCATTGCCCCAAGGTCCATTACACATCATAGCCGCAAGGCATTGCCTCAAGAGCTATTGCATATCATTGCCCCAAGGGCCATTACATATCTTTACCGCAAGGCATTGCCCCAAGGGCCATTACATATCATAGACGCAAGGAATTGCCTCAAGAGCTATTGCATATCATTGCCCCAAGCGCCATTACACATCATAGCCGCAAGGCATTGCCTCAAGAGCTATTGCATATCAGTGCCCTAAGGGCTATTGCATATCATTGTCCTAAGGGTCATTATACATCATAGCCGCAAGGCATTGACTCACGAGCTATTTCACATCATTGCCCTAAGGTCTATAGCATATTATTTTCCCAAGGTCCACTACATGTCATTGCCGCAAGGCGTTGCCTCAAGGGCCATTACATATCATTGCCGTAAGGCGTTGCCCCAAGGGCCACTACATATCATTGCCCCAAGGGCCATTATACATTATAGCCGCAAGGCATTACCTCAAGAGCTATTGCATATCATTGCCCCAAGGGCTATTGCATATCAATTCCCCAAGGGCCATTACACATCATTGTTGTGAGGCATTGCCTCAAGAGCTATTGCATATCAGTTCCCCAAGGGCTATTGCATATTATTGCCCCAAGGGCCATTACACATCATAACCGCAAGGCATTGCCTCAAGAGTTATTGCATATCATTGCCCCAAGGGCTATTGCATATCATTGCCCCAAGGGCCATTACACATCATAGCCGCAAGACATTGCCCAAGAGCTATTGCATATCATTGCGCCAAGGGCTATTACATAACATTTCCCCAAGGGCTATTGCACATCATAGCCATAAGGCATTGCCTCAAGAGCTATTACATATCATTACCCCAAGGGCTATTGCATATCATTGCCTCAAGGGCTATTACACATCATAGCCGCAAGGCATTGCCTCAAGAGCTATTGCATATCATTGCACAAGGAGCCATTACATATCTTTGCAGCAAGGCATTGCCCCAAGGGCCATTACATATCATTTTCGCAAGGCTTTGACCCAATGGCCATTGCATGTCATTGCTGCAAGGCATTGCCCTAAGGGCCATTACATATCATTGCCGCAATGCGTTGCCACTAGGTCCATTACATATCATTGCTGCAAGGCGTTGCCCCAAGGTCCATTACCATTACATATCATTGCCGAAAGACGTTGCCCCAAGGGCCATTGCATATCATTGCCGCAAGGCGTTGCCCCAAAGGCCATTACATATCATTTTTGCTAGGCGTTGCCCCAAGGGCCATTATATATCATTGTTGTAAGGCGTGGCCCCAAGTGCTATTATATATCATTGCCACAAAGGCCATCTCATACTATTGCCCCAGAAGGCATTCAATATCTGTTGACGCGCTCGACAGAAATACTGGAGTCAAGGATATCTCATTATTTTATGAATCAGCATCTGAATGCATTGAGAGCACACGATTTAAAGGGATGCCTTTAAGTCCCTATCTAAGGATGAATGATATATAATATTTCCTAAAGACTAACAATTTGAGAGATTATCTATAAGTCATATTGTATCCAATGTCGGATGATGCGCAGGAACACTTGAAAGCTAGTGATTGGAGGGATATCTGTAAGCCATCTCTTACCTAAAGTCAGATAGTGTGCAGGATTATTTAAAATCTAGCAATTCAAAGGATATCTACAAGTCGCCTCGTATCCAACATCAAATAATGTGCAAAATTATCCAAAAATTGACAATTTAAGGAAATTTACAAATCGATCATCGGCTATAACCGGAGAGGTTATCATTCCACATACAACAAGTGATATAGGTAACCAAAAGGGTTGCCACACCAGCATAAGATTACACGGTTGTAGAAACCGTTCTGCATAAAGTATCGCCGGTGTCCAAAAGGGTCACCCTACTTTGAAGACGTATTAAACCGATAAATGTCATAATTATATAGCAACCAAGAGGGTTGTTATGTTTGTTTTTGCCAGTTATTTCATTCTAATTAGGTAAATGAAGAGATGACTCTGCTTTTCGGGCTACAACTCACATGGAGATATGGTAAAAGACTACATACCTCTTTCGTGAATTATGTTTAGTACTAACATTTTTTGCTTGAAGCATTGTTGAGAGCATCCAAGAGGATGAAAATCTCAAATAAAAACCACAGGTGCGGACGACTTCAGGTAGGACGCAGCATAATGTGGAACTCTTTCTTAGCAGCAAAACGAGACATAGTCTAAAGAGGGACGTCAAACTCTTTGGACGCGAGATAAAGGATAATCACCACCACCATCCAACCACACCCCTATTAGAAGGCATGTGGGTATTTCAGGATATTCTGGTTTCAGCTCCACCTTCGGGATATTTTGAAACTCATGTCGAGGGTAACCTTCTCTTTTTTTCAAATCCGGGTGGTAATACACTTAGAGTTTTGGAAATTATGTCCAAGTAAGTTCTTGACTATGGATGTGAAGGATCCCACATTCATGGTTAAGAGTTTACAAGCCTCTTTTATACAACTCGATCAACTTGTCACTCATTCTGAGCCAAAGATGGTCTGAAATAAAAGACTATCTTTTCTACCGATTGAGTCAAACTACAAGCAGTCTGATTCCCTGAAATCTTGAGGATATGTAGGCTGGGATCTATGTAGAAAAATCGACTGCATTCCAGCCTCCCCCCTAATCCCTTTATTCCCCAGTTTCTTGGTTTTATCAAACACTCTAAAACTGAGATAGCTTGCGATTTTTTTGAAAATCGTGCTTTAAATCAAGCTCTATGAACTACAAGTGGCCTGAATTCTCATGTAACCTAAGATATATAAGAAACCTAATACCGAGGTCCGGCCATGACTCTATGAAACTCGTGCGAAAACCAACCTCTTTCAGATTCAAATCTATGGTCGGACAAAAATTAGGAACGTCAACCTCCCTTTGCCCAAGGTTACTTACATCCACCCTACCCAAAGGGAGGGGGAAACTGTTGACACCTAATTTTTGCCCTCCACGACTAAATTTAATCCTGAGTTCTTTAGTTTTTAATAAACAAAAATAATTATTTCATCCAAATAAAAAAAACTCAAAATATTTTTCATATGTGATTTTGTCATTTTAAGTAGCGATTATATACTATCATGTTCACTTATACGAGATTATATAATTTTTTACTTAAATATTTATTTTACAAAATATCGGATTTAATTAAGGCGTATCTTGAAAATAAATTCAAATGATTAAAATCTTAATTTAAATATAATTTATTCTCAAAAATAATTTATTTGGATAAATATGCATTCATTTTATTAAATCAAGAAGCTCGGGATAAAAAAAAAAGTATTAATTCGTATCGAATTTTAATTTAATGTAATCAATCTATTAGATTTAACCATAATTGAAAATTGGTCATAATTGCAATGCAATTCATCAATTAATTTTTAATTTGATCAAAATAAATAAATATGGCTAAATTTTAAATTCCAATTGGGGTTATATTTTAAATAACCCCAAAATTCTCAAAAACTCTCATAACTTTTACCCAATTCCCATAAAAAAATAAATTCAAATTGTACTATTCCCCCCAACTTTGTCCTTTTCCAATTTTGAAATTTAAAGATTGTACTACATTGTACTATTACCCCCCACATTATCTTCCACCTCACCTTATCTTTAATTTTTACATTCCAACCCCCCCCCCCCCTTAAATTTTTTTTCTCCCACATTGGTGGATGACAAGAAATAAATCTCTATCCTTTCCTATAAATACTTTTCTCCCACGTTGGTGGAAAAGGAAAAAAAAAATACTCCATTCTCTCCTATAAATATTACCACAACTTTGGTAGAGAGAGGACGGGAGAAGGAAGAAAAAAACGTCTAGAAAGGTGGAAAAAAATCCTTTTGAGCAAAAATAATTATTTTTATTTAGTAAAAAATTTTGTTTCATAAAGTTGCTCGGCTAATCAAAATTTTTGAGTTGCCGGCGATGTTTTTCAGTGCTTTTATTATTTTAATTTTTACTATCGTTTTTCTCTTCATCTTTTTTCTTCTTCGTAGTTCGTAGATATAATTTTATTTGTTGGCATTGTATGGTGTAGATGGCTTTGAAGGCCTTATGACGTTGTGGTATTGATATTATAATTATTTTCATGTTCATGATATAAAAATGAGCTAGCAATAGTTGTATGTGCCTTTTTTAACTTTATTCTTTGATTATTTTGGATAAAGTTTCAATCTTTGCTTAAAAGATGTATTCATGCTTTTTTTAAACTCATTGTTGTTGGATACATTTGTTTTTAGTAAGTAAAGTTATTTTCTTTATGTTTAGAAGAATAGTTAATGTTGAATGTTTTGCCTTTTCACCTTATTCTTTGATTATTTGAATAAAGTTTAGATCTTTACTTGAAAAACGATACCCATGTCTTTTTTAAACTTATTGTTGATAGATATATTTGTTTTTAGCATGTAAAGTTATTTCCTTTATGTTGAAAAGAATAGATAATATTGATTGTTTCTCTTTTTTTAATTTATTCTTTGATTATTTTGGATAAAGTTTAGATCTTTATTTGAAAAACAATACCCATTTCTTGTTTAAACTTATTGTTGGTAGATATGTTTTTTTTAGCATGTAAAGTTGTTTATTTTATGTTAGAAGAATAGTTATTATTATTTGTTGCGCCTTAATAAAAATAGTAATTAGATAAGTCAAGAATTTATCATTTGCTTACTAATTATTTTAATGGATTTCAAAACCCTCATATAAGATATGAAGTGCTAGCTTTATTTTTCATCCAAGATGTTTATTCTTCTTTGTTCGCATGCTGTCTTTTCAAAATGATAAGAAAGTTCGAACTTTTGAGGCTAAATAAAATTATTTGGATATTTTTGACTCATGCATAGTATGATTGTGAAACTTTTGCTTTGCATTTTTTATTTGTTGACTCTCATTCTTGTGCAAGTGTGCTTATTCTTGTCATTCAAAAATTGGTTCTTGATAGTTTCTTTTACATTGAAATATGTCACTTTTATGCCTTGAACATATATTTATTTCTTTATATTTTCTTTGCATGCAAAAAAATATCTCGAGTCCAAATGGACTCCTCTCCTCCTGCATTTCGTAATGGATAAATGAGGCTCACCCCTTCAAGTCAAGTTCGAAGTTTAAACCCAAGGTCCATTACATGGCGTGCGGGTGCTAGAAGATAGACAAAGAAGGAAAATGGGTCAAAACCCATTGATGAGGTCACTAAAAGACTTGAAAAGTCTCAATTTTTATTATTGTCTTCTTTTTATTTATTCATTTAGTCATTTATTTATTCATTCATTTCGGCCTCAAAGCCAAAGTTGTATTTAATACAGGTGGAGCAAGACTCGAGCCAAAGGCTCAAAAAATAGTTTAGGACAGGTGAAATGGGTTGGAAGTCTAACTAGACTAGGACAGGTCTCGTTGATTTGGGCCTAATGGCCTAAATCCTTTACTTTCTCCTCCCTTCCCCTTTTATGTGTTTATTTGTTTATTAGTTTTGTTTAGACTTAGTTAAAATCCCTACTAAGTCGTCTAAATCTATTTTACACAAGTTTTTTTTTTTTTGAAAAAATCAAATCACAATTTCAACAAATTAATATTTTCGAAGTTAATCAAAAGACGATTTTCAAACAATCCGGATAACCGCAAGTTAGCGGACGTTTTAGGTGCCTAACACCTTCCTAAAACGTTAATAGGAACCGCTTATCTAGAATCTCTAACTTAAAATGATTTCCCTATTTTGAATCGTTTAAAATGTTTTATAAAGGTTTCTTAATTCCTTTTCAAAATTAAGTGGCGACTCTTTCAAAAATCAAAAAAAATTGCAAAAAAAGTACCATTCTCGTTCAAGAAATTGATGGTGTTCCTCCTCCTTCTATTGAGAGTAGAGGTATGAAAAAATTAGTGTTCCTATACAATCCATAAGCCAGTTAATTCTAAACTTCAACATCCAGAAATCCATCTCATCCCTAAGAGTAGAATTAAAAACCATTAGAAGTTGATGTTCCAGATTATGGAGGAAAATGTTAGTGGGGTAATGAAGGGATTATTGTACCAGTATATGTCTTTTCCTATGGAAAATGTTACCAAAGACATCTCTATTCCAGGTCCTAGCCGTATGCTCAAAATCAATGGCAGCACTAGTAAGGATAACCCATTTAGGGAAGGATTGACTAACCAAGATAGGAAAGTCACTATAGTTACACCACATAGATTCAATCCTAAAAGGTTTATGGAGATTTGGATTAGGTATGGTAAACCTCAAAAGAAGAGGAGAGTGATCTGAGTAGGTCCTGGGGAGGTGGAGAATAGAAGAGTCAGGGAAAAGGTGTAGCCAATGATCATTGGCCAAACACTATCTATTCCTATATTGCATATTAGACCAGGTGTATTTGCTACCCTAGAAGCCTAGATCAATGAGTTTACAATATTTAATACAGTTCCAAAAGGTGATAGCCCTATGCATGTTAATTCTATTACCACTAAATTTATAAGGATCTTGTAAAACTTTACTAAAATCACCCCCACTAACAAAAGGGACTATTCAGGGAATCAAAAATATTTCTAAGCTGCTCTCGAAGGCAACACCTACTAGCAAATATAGTACTAGCATAAACAATAGTAAGAATCCAAAAAGAAGATAACAGTGGCATGAATTGCTTAAGGGGAGATGGATATATCTTTAATGCATATATTGTCATCTTTCCAAATGAAACAAGGATCCCAAAGTGTCCAGAGGTGATGGATTGGAGGAAATAGGAAAACCCAAGTTCATCAGCAATCTTGGAGTAATCAGTCATTCTAGTTTCAAGGAGGGCTAGGATAAAAGGTTGGTGAATGCCAACCATATACTTACAATGCCTATGGAATTCAATATTATTTTCTTTCCAGGCATTCCATATTATGCAATTCTACATCATTGGATTTGATTTGAGGGGGGGCCTCTACTGCTACTGCTTTCTCTTTCCCTATTAAATTAGATGTCCTTGGGGGAGTCAGGTTCTTTCTCTCCTTGGACTTGGGAGTGACTTTTACTTTGAAGGAGTATCCTACCATATGGTTTGGCAGACTTAACTTATTTCTAATTTGTATAAGTCCCGAGGCAACAACACTATCGCCATTACATGCATGGAGTCCACAAACTCTAAATTTGCAGGATTTACCAAAGTGAGAACATTCATCTTTGGAATTCTCATTTCTGCTAGCAGATTTTCCGTTTTCTTGTTGCTCTCCCTTAGGAATGCAACGGTCTTTTCTCTTTCTAACATCTCTAGGGATAGAGATGATAGGGTCTATAAGGGAAACAGAGGTAATGGAAGGGCTGAGAGGTTATCCCTAAAAGGATTTACAAAAAGGGGTTCCTGTGCTAGAAGAGATGGGTTCGGAGATGGAAAGAAGAGAAGACTCATACTTTTTTGAGTCATGAGCTCTGATATAAGAGTAGGATTGTGTCCCTCCTAAAAGGTATGGATGAGAATCTGGAATAGAGTCGCTAACCAGTCATTCAGACCAAAACTCTGAAGACCCTCGTTGAGGCAGTGCATTGCCAATTGGGCTAAGCAACGTGGGTCCTGGATGAATAGAGTTATTTGGTAACCCTGCCAATGAAGGTGTAGGGGAATAGATTGGTTGGATAGGTAGACTTCCAACCATGATATTGGTGAGTGAGTTAGTGGAAGAGGTTCGGTGAATAGAGAAACTATCGGAGGAGGATTTGGGTAGCTTATTTTTGCAGCACTCGGGTTGGATGGCTTAAAGCTGAACTTTTAAATCAGTATTAGAAGAGAGATGAAGTGTTGGAGATTTTGGAGAAGAAACTACATTAGATGCTATGTCTGAGCGGGGTGTAATATCTATCAAATCTCCCTTTGGGAGCTGAGGGGTTCACTGTCAGCATGTTGATGGGAATATCCCAGGTTGTGTAGAGCTGATCATTAGCTTCCTTGAGATGGACCCCACACGAGAAGAGTTATTGTATTTATTTTTGGTAGTGGATGAGGAATTAAAATTAATAGAAGGAGTAGAAGAAATAAGAGTAGAGGGAATGGACTCGGTTGAAGGAGGTGGATCAAGGTATATACCTGTTTTGAGCCTCAAAACATTTGGGCCTACCTGAGCTTTTACCTCTTGGGTTCTATTAGTAGTGGTTTTCCCAGGCCCTGAGAGAATGTTGATGGATGGATTACCATTTAATGGGTTGTGATTATTCTTGGTATCACATGAGGCCAACCCATGACTTAGAATGACCCGAAGAGGTTCAAGTTTTTGCGGGAGCCCTAATTTTCCATCGACGTTGTTTATTGAAAAGGCGGTGGCAGGGCCAGCCATGGGGGTGGAGAGTTGAGGAGACTTACCTGGAGCTGGGGTAACCGGTTGTTTCCCTTCCTTAAACAAGGCTTGCTGATAGATCTCTGAGTCCCGACGATGTGGAACTTTCTTTCTTCGTGCAAAAGTTACATTTTTCTATTCGGCTGAAGGCTGTTCCGACTAGGTGGATCGATTTGTGGGTGGGGTGATCAGCTGAGGTATAGGCCGTTGGGTACAATGTTGTGTTGTATGGCCAAGGAGACTACATACTTTACAAAGGATTTTCTCTCCTTCGAAAACCAAGTTTTGCCTGTGGTTTCCAATGGTCACAAAGGATTTAACAAAACGATCAATTTCTACTTGTACACAGATGCGGGTGTATCGACCCCTAATCGTTGCTGAAGTGCATGCATCCACCTTCAAAAGTTTCCCCAATTTCTGCCCCACCCTCTCTAAAATGTTGATATCGAAAACCTCGGTGGGTAGCTAGGGTAGACGTATCCAAATGACGGTGTAGTCGATCTTAAAATTGCTGGGGACGAAATTGGGCTCCCACTTCCTGATGGAAACGAAGCTGCTTGCAATGAACCAAGGCCCGCCTTGCAAAATTTTTCCTTGACTCTTTGTATTTTTCAATTTGACTGTGTAAAAGTCCGATCCCAAATCAATTAAGCAGAGAGGTTCAGAAATCCGCCATAGATCTTCCAACTCCGTCTTGAGATATTGGTGGGTGAATTTGGAACCAAAAGTCTTGACAATAACGGAGAATTGCCACAGAGCGTAGAGGCGGTGCATGTTTTCGACAGATAAATTAACCATAGAGTCATCGAGATCAGTTGGGTTGTCCTCTACCAAGTGATTTTCCATAGGAGTTGAGGGGTTAGAAACTTTATTAGACACGATATCACAATAGGAGGGAGATGCGGGAATCCATAAAAGGAAAGACTACGGAAACTGAAAACAGAATTAAAAGGGAAAGAAGGTAAAGCTGGGGAGAGGTGAAACTTTCTTGTCTAACCCATGGTGACTTCTCATGAATTGTATAAAATATTTAATTATTATACTATGCAAACTCTACTTTTAATATTGTACTTATTTTCAGTGATAGAGTTAGAATTTTCATTAATATTTTTAAAAAAATAAATATATACACAAAATATTAAAGGGGATTCAACATTTACTGTATAATACATAAAAAAAAAACTTAATCTTATATATACAATCTAATTAGGAAGTTCGTATAAATTTTTTTATTTTGATTTTTTAGTAACAATTGTACTTTAAACTGTTTATAATTAATACAAAATAATAACAATTTAACCATTAATGTAAAAGCTAGCTTGGTTTGACTAGATTTTATGATGAATATACTTTTTAGCTCTGTGGTCATTAAAATTCTTTACTTCCTCTATTTCAAAATATTTGTCGGCTTAGTTTAACAATATAGTTTAAGAACATACTAATTTCCCCCAAAAAATAAAAAATAGGCATTTTGACTAAATTTTTCTTAACTAAAATTTGCATATTATTAACTTTGACATATTGGGATATGATCACTTGGCATCTACATTAGTATGAGCAGATGATAGCCAAACTTGGAATGAGTGATACATATTACTCTTGTCGCAGTTCGTTTTCTAAGAGTCAAATTTGCACGGATTGATCAATATTTTAAAATATATTTTTTATCATTTCTAATATGAGAAGGTCAACTTATACTACTTTTCATATTATTTTCAAAGATCTTTCAAACTTTAAAAGATTAAATTAATCAAATTCAATTTAGCTTCAAAGATTAGTTAAATTAACTTTCATAAAATTAAACATATTGACAAATAAAAGCAAAAGAAGAGAGTAAATGTTGAACTTAATTTAATGTTATTTTCCCTTCTGGAACATCCTATTAAAGAAAAACTTATCTAATGATATTATAGAAAATTGTACTAACTAATCAAATCTATAAGATATATTTTTAATTATGTATGTGGATATACTAGAAGGGAACCTTGGAGTAACTGGTAAAGTTGCTGCCAAGTGATCAGGAGGTCACGTTTTCAAGCCTTGAAAACAGCCTCTAGCAGAAATGCAAGGTAAGGCTATGTAGGATACACCCTTATGGTGGGGCCCTTCCCCGAACACCGCGTATAGCGATAGCTTTAGTGCACCAAACTGCTTTTTTTTAAGTGGATATACTTGTTTTGGGGAGGAAAGAAAAAACTATGTGAATTTATATTTTGAATCGGAGGGAGTAGTGTAGAAGACAAGTCCAACCTCTAGTAGAAATGCAAGGTAAGGCTGCGTACGATACACCCTTATGGTGGGGCCCTTCCCCGAACACCGCGTATAGCGATAGCTTTAGTGCACCAAGCTGCTTTTTTTTTAAGTGGATATACTTGTTTTGGGGAGGAAAGAAAAAACTATGTGAATTTATATTTTGAATCGGAGGGAGTAGTGTAGAAGACAAGTACAACTCATGAAGATCCAGTAGTATAGAAAATTCACCTTGTCTATATATAGAGAGAGAGATTAGTTCTGAAGATTCATCACTGACAAAAATAAATAATGACAACAATAATAACTAGCTATTATTTATTATACTCTTTCCCTATTATATTCTGCGAATAATTTATTTACGGCAAGTAGGGTTGTTAACCGTATCCAATAAGCCAACTACAAAATTGACTTATTGACTTATTGGTGTTGGCTTATTGAATAAACGGTTGGTGGACGGATTCAAATTTTATAATTAACGGCTTATCGGTATGAGAGTGGATTACTTAATTTCCTTATCAGATAAATCGTTAACCCATTAAGAATCACCTAATATACTTATACTTTTCCACCTAGATATATAAAAATTAAAATACATATAATATTATTATAAAATATAAACTCTAAACTTAATATATCTGAATTCTAGTGTAATAACCTAAAGCCCATTACTAATTAACCCTAATAAAAACTAAAAAGAAGTTATTAGGAGTAAAAGTAACATAACATATTCAGCCTTTGGACTTTCAGAGCTTTGTAAAGCAAAGGTTCCAATTGACTACTAGTGCTTTCAGCTTTGGTTCTTCTACCAGTATGTCATCTTCATTTCTTTTAGAAAGAAAACTATATCTTAGAATATATTGTGATTTATGGAGTTCCCGCTGTATCTGTTTTGGCGATCGCGAATAGATATTCATCATGTATTCGTAGTGACTAATCGTTCTTCTTGATACATGTTTAGAAATTAACAAAACCAAAGCTCTACGGTGCTTTTCTCCTTGAGGTTCCAATTACAAGTAGTAGAATGGCTCAGTAGGCTCTTCCCTCTTCCCTGCACAACCATGTTGCATAGAAAGTTAGAACTTTCTCTTTATCTTTTGTAGTTAAATTGTGGAGGTCCGATACACCGCCTGATAATCGTCCGATAATTGTTCATCTGTTACCGAACCAACCGATATCTTATTAGTTGGCTAGTAGATTTATATATTTTAAAACCAATAATTAATAAGTTAAACCGTTAAGTGTAATGGTCCATCCGATCAATTCGATAAGCAGCCCTAAGAGCAAGCATGAATTCCCAAAATTTTTAAAATCTGGACATTCTATGGCTAAACATATCTGCCAAAAAATCTCCAAAAACAGTACTTTATTGACAACATAAATCTAGCCAAAAAATCTCCAAAAACAGTACTTTATTGACAACATAAATCTTGATTGAATTTGGTTCATCAAGTTGCTCTTCTAGTTAGCTTTAGCTAAACAAGTAGCATAATAGTACATGTCTTTCTAATTAGGTGCATTCTTTTGTTGCACATTCATTCCAGCAGCTGCCCATTCGCTCATCATCTATAAGAAATTGTTAAATTAAGTCATTAATTTGACTTATTGTGACAAACATAATATAAATAGGTATTAAAAAATGAGCAGATGAAAATATGATCTATCTAATCACCTTAAATTTGGGTAGGTTATTGTTAGAGTGGGTGAAAGTCCACCTTAATTGAAGAATGAACTGATGGTTTGCTTATTATGACTTGGGCAATCCCTTCCCCCATAAACTAGCATTTGGGTTGAGTTAGGTTCATGTGTCATATCTTTTCATGGTATTAGTGCCAGGTGCATCCTTGTTCGGACTCCCGATCCATATGTCAATTGGACCAGGGGGTGTTAGAGTAGGTGAAAGTGTCGCATTGATGGGAGAATGGAATGGTAGTTTGCTTATATGAACTCAGACAATAATTTCCTCATGAGCTATAGCTTTTAGGGTTAAGTTAGGCCCAAGTGTCATATCTTTACATTTATCAGTTCGATATTTGACTCATTCAATTCAATCCATCCGAGAGTTAACTAATACTTCCTCCAATCTAGAATAAATGAATTTCTTATAGTGCTTCTATGTACTGAAGTAAATGAATTTTTTATAGTTCAAAGATATATTAATCAACTTTTTTTTCAAGATTACCCTTCTCTTTAATGAGTTCTTCAAATATCTCTACTTTAAAAAAAACACTTGAAAAGAAGGAAAAAAAAAAAAGTTGACAAATTACTCTTCAATTAATATTATTAATTAACTTTTTCGAGGAGTATCTCACACACCAAATATTCATTTATTTTTGAATGAAAAAATATAAAATTTAAACTAACGAATGAGAAGCCTTGTCAAGATGTTTTTAAAAATATATATGTTTTAATATATTATATGTAGTAATAATAAAAATTTTAAAAATATTAGGTGATTAAACAAATCACAAAAAACAAATAAAGAGATCAAAGTGTAACAAGAATTTGGTGAGTTGAGTTATGACCTCTTTTTCAGCTCATATTAGTCTAATTTATTTCAGTTTAAGTAACTTTTAGGTGATTTAATCACCTGTCTGTGTGTTAACTTTATTCATTTCAATTTATTCAAATTCAACTTAACTTACTCATCTGATACCTTTAAACTTAACTTATTGAAATGAATTATTAAATAATATGAAAAAATTATACCTTCTTTAAATTTGGAGCAACGTTCCATTGAACAAGCAAGCTTAAAATTGAATGCTTTACAAGCAACACAATCCTTCAAGCAAAGTGCTATGCAAGCAGGATCAGCGAAACATGTCTTTGCACATTCTAATGGACATTTAAAGTTCAACTTACCACTTACATTACTATTTGCTGTAAAAATCATAATAAGGAAAAATATCACTGCTAAAACTTTTGTGAAATTCATAAGTTTTAATATATGTATTTGTAAGATTTTTCAATGTGGATGATATATTTTAAAGTAATGCTATTTATAACTAAAAATTTTGACCGAATTTAAGACAATTTGCAATGCAAACTAAAAGTGAAATTTGACTATACTCAAATTATTAAATATAGCTCACTTTGTTTTAAATATTAAATTAGAAAATTTAATATAGTACAATCTGCAAACTATAATTTGTATAAACTATTTTAATTATTATTCTATGCAAATTCTAACTTTTAATATTGTACTTATTTTTAATGGTGGAGTCAAAACTTTTGTTAATTTTTTTTGTTTAAATATAAAAAAGCAAATACACAAAATAACTAAGGAAATTCAACATTTATTATATAATACATAAAAATAATTTTAATAGAATGTAGTTTTTTTGTTGAAGGGACTTTGTATGATTTCTTAGTGAGATCTATTTTAAACTCTTTATCATTAATACTTAATGATTGCAATCAAACCACTGATGTACTTCCTCCGTTCGGATTTACTTGTCACTATTTTTTTAATTTGATTTTTATTTTTACTTGTTCTTTTTAACAAATCAAGAAAAGATAAAATTATTTTTTCATATTTTACCTTTAACATTAAATACTTATTCTCCAAATCATATTCTAAAATTTATTAAAAAAACATCAATTTATAGGGATGATATGATAAAATCACGAGCTAAGTTGTCAAATACCCATTTTAAAAACTTTGTTTGCCATTTAGATACAAGTCTTAGAAAATTTATCAAACACCGGCTAATTATGATGTCACCATCTCTTCTTTCTAAGTTAACAAATCTAATACACAAGTTTTTAATAGTACACTTTAGTCTCCCCTTCATTCATAATTATATTGAAAATAGCTTTTCAAATATAATTAAAAAAAACACTTCCAAAAGCTTAAAATAGAAGCTCTTGTTTTCCTCCAAAATTCTCCGATTCAAGCACGATTTCGGCGAATTTTTTCGGCAATCAACTCAAAAACAGTCCACAAATGTCATAATCTTGTCCATTGCATCCATTGTTACTCTATTTGTCACACTCCTTTTTCGCTCGAAGGCTGAGTCGAAGGGTTTTTCCAATTAAAGTGACGATATTGAATAGAGATTAGTTTATTAACAGGGTCGCCACTTGAAATTGAGTTTTGGTGTTCCAAGTCACCTTTTTGAATCCCTAATCAAAAGGAAATGACTCTTTTATTTTGGTCTGCAAAAATAGAAGACCGGATAAGAAATTCTGTTGACCGAGGGGAAGGTGTGAGGCACCCCTCGAGTCCTGTGGTTCTAGCACGGTCGCTTTATCGACTTATCCTTAAATTATTTTGATAACTTATGTTAAGGCCTAATTTCACTCATATTTTAATGTCTAATAGTTGTCTATAACTCGTGTATTAAATCGATGAAAATTAATTTTTGAAAAATATTTGCCAAGGTGTATTATTGCATTCTTGAAATTTTAAATGTCTCAGAAAGATGCGTACACCACATTCTTAATTGAAACGAATATTTTAACGTGCCTAAAAATCTGCCTAGCGTTAAAGGCATTTGTTTCATCTCTTTAAACTCGAGACAACTATTCTAATCCATTTGTTCACTTTTTCTCCTCACTATTTTATTTACAATTTGCAACGAGTTTCGGATTAAACTAGCATCATTATCTAATGTTACACCTTATTTCAAACAAAACTGTGAAGAATAAACCTAAAAAAAAAAATGACCAAAAGTAGTTAAAAGATGATTCAATATTAACAAAATAAAAATTAACATGCAATTTAAAAATTTAAAGATCGTTAACGAAAGTGAACACTAAACAGTAACTATATAAAACTTTTAAAGATCATACAAGTTAGAACTATTTATGTCAAGTAAACAGAACCAAAAACAATAAATAAAAAATATATTTAACGGCATGTATAGTTTTCAGATTTATATAAAATCATTATAAAAATGTACTACTTTGGCTTCAATTAATTTTTAAGAAAATTATTATAGTATTGCAATGATTTAAAACAAAATTGTTTGAACTAAGCCCACCATTATAACTCTCAATTCTCTAATTCCAAATAATATACAGTATTATAATATTATTTAAACTTTCACATTTCAATAAACTATAAACTAGAGACCATGACCTTTATATAATATCTTATCATCTATCTTAAATTATTAAAACATAATAATAATTTAAAAAAAAATTGGTGTAACAGTGATGAATATTTAATAGGAACACCATTAAGTCATAACAGAATTAATCTTGAACTGGAGAGACAAAGGACCAACAAAAGTGATTTTAGAGAACCCTTTTTAGTTGAAAATTATGTATAAGAACGGACAAAAAAAAATAGATCGTCACTTGAACAAACTTAAAAATCACTTGCACACAAACAAATAACCTCACTCACATTTTTTATGCCTCAAATACTACTCACCTTTCAAAATATGTATCAACACACACGTTCACCAGAATACTTCGACATTCTTTTAACTATCCACTTTAAAGAATTTAAACTCTAATTCGCCTTTTATTTCACCATTTTACTCAATAGAAATACTTAGATCACAAAATATATAATATAATTTATGACAATAAATTCACATAAATAATCGACTTTGCATATTGAATAATGCATGAAACCATTAAACTAATTTTTATTCATACTTCGATTCATAATGATAAAACTTATGAAATAATAGTACAAAATGGATTAAGAACTTGTGTGATGAACTAAATAGAATATAGAAGTAAGAACGTTATCACCAAAAATTTGAATATAAATCCGAAACTCGATTCCCCAAACTCCAGGAATAACTCTCTTTTTGTTGTCCTATCTATTTTTTTCTCTGTCTCAATTTTTCTCTCTGACTCCAATTTTTCTCTCTGACTGTGTTTTTTTTCTCTCTCTCAATTGTAGTCTACGTATATACCTCTTTTTGGGGGTGAGTAAGTGTCCTTAAATACAGGGACTGTTTGGGGGCGGGGGGGGGGGGGGGGGGGGGGGGGGGGGAGGGGAATTGGGGGGACTAGTTATTATCTGATAAGGGATAACTTTTAAATTTTGAATTGTTATTTTTCTTTTCTCTTTTTATAATAGAAGATAATAATAATAATAATAATAATAATAATAAATAAAAATAATAAAGAAAATAATAATAATAATAATAATAAATGTAATAATAACTAATTAATTTTTATATTTAAGAAAATATAATAAAAATTTATAAATAACCAAAATAAATATAATAAAATAGTATTAAAACTACTAATTTATTTTATTAAAATTTAGAAAAGACAAATATTTTAAATTTTGTATTATTTTTTAAAAATAAAAAAATAAAAAATAAAATATCTCAAAAGTAACTGTATTTAGTTATTTATTTTTAAACTAAAAAATTATTAAAAATAAAAATAAGAATTTAAATAATATCAGATCAAATATAAATATTTAATATCGAAAAATAGATATATTAAACTCGAGGAGGGTCAGAAATCACGTGTCTACCTTTTGCCCCTCTTTGTTTGAAATTTCGAAAAGTTTTCATACAAATAAGTAGACAAAGAGATGATTTTTGACACTCCGATTATTCAAAAAGTGAAGATAAAATAAAATAAAATAAAATAAAAGATGTGACCGAGTCCTGATTTTGGATCGCCTACATATCCCGGGTTATAAGGGAATAAAGTCACATGTAATTCAAAGGGAAAAAGGCGAGAAAAATAGTTAGAGGTCGAGTGAGGCTCCGTCGTGTTTCCGGTGTACGGTTTCTTCTTTTACATTCAAACAAAAATAGAAAAAGAAGATACAAGTAAAAGATCCTATCTATGTAACTTTCTAGAATCTTGACTTGAATCTTCATGACTTGAACTTGAAAATTCACTCTGTTCTTCAGGCGGTCTCCAGGACTTCCTTTTCTTCACCCTATTCTTCAGGCGGGCTTCTGGATTTACAATTTTGTCACCCTGTTCTTCAGGCGGGCTCCTGGACTTCCTTTTTCTTCACCTTGTTCTTTAGATGGGCTCTTGAACTTGTTTTTTCTTCACGCTATTCTTCAGGCGGGCTCCTGGACTTTCTTTTTTCTTCACCCAGTTCTTTAGGCGGGCTCCTGGATTTTCTGTTTTTTCACCCTATTCTTCAGGCGGGCTCCTGTACTTTCTTTTTCTGATTTTTCAAATATGTTCCTAAACTAAAAATAAAAGGTGAAACAAAAAAATAAAATCCCATTCTTCAGGAAGGTCCTGTGCAAAAATAAATTTCTATTCTTCAGGAAGGTCCTGACCAGAAAGTAAAATTCAATAAACACGAAAAAAAAAATGTTTTGCCCCAGTTTGTACTTAGAAAATGACTCAACTAAAAGATACATCTTTAGGAATTAAGGAGAATGACTCGACTAAAATGTACGTCTTATAGGAATCAAGGGGGATGACTCGACTAAAAGGTACGTCTTATAGGAATCAAGGAGATGACTCGACTAAAAGGTATGTCTTTAGGAATCAAGGGATTGACTCGACTAAAGGGTACGTCTTATAAGAATCAAGGGGGATAACTCGACTAAAAGGTACCTCTTCTAGGAATCAAGGGGATGACTCGACTAAAAGGTATGTCTTGTAGGAATCAAGGGAATGACTCGACTAAAAGATATGTCTTATAGGAATCAAGGGAATGACTTGACTAAAAGGTACGTCTTATAGGAATCAAGGGGTTGACTCAACTAAAAGTTACGTCTTATAGGAATCAAGGGGATGACTCGACTAAAAGGTACGTCTTCTAGGAATCCGGGGATTGACTTGACTAAAAGGTACGTCTTATAGGAATCAAGGGGGATGACTCAACTAAAAGGTACGTCTTATAGGAATCAAGGGGATGACTCAACTAAAAGGTACATCTTATAGGAATAAAGGGGGTGACTCGACTAAAAGGTACGTCTTATAGGAATCAATAGGGATGACTCGACTAAAAGGTACGTCTTATAGGAATCAAGGGGATGACTCGACTAAAAGGTACGTCTTATAGGAATCAAGGGGATGACTCAACTAAAAGGTACATCTTATAAGAATCAAGGGAATGACTCGACTAAAAGGTACGTCTTGTAGGAATTAAGTAGAATGACTCGACTAAAAGGTACGTCTTGTAGGAATCAAGGGAATGACTCGACTAAAAGGTACGTCTTGTAGGAATCAAGGGGATGACTCGACTAAAAGGTACGTCTTATAGGAATCAAAGGGATGACTCGACTAAAAGATACATCTTCTAGGAATCAAGGTTCAATTTAAGAAATATATCATCTAGCAATTAAAACTGAAATACCTGGACAAAGAAGTATGCCTTTGAGGGATATATGATGATAAATTTCTATCATAATTTGATTAGCAAACCTGTGTAACAACATTGCTTCCTGCATTTGTGGAAATGAGGCATTGCAGCTCTTGATATTTATACTCTGAAGTTCTTGATTTGAAAGTAACATGTTTCTTATTTTATCAAAGAAAACTTGTGAGTTCAAAAATATGGTGGCAGATTTGTCGCTTTAGCTTTCGTGGCAATCACTCTTGCCCTCGTCATATTTAACCTTGCTTCTAACCATTAGCATCCATCATCGACTTCCTGCATTATTGACCCAAACTAATATTATCAGAAGTGACTTTAAAAAACATAGTATCTCTGCTTTGCCATGCTTCTCAAATAAACCCTTTGAACTTTAGTATTTTTATGAGTTCCTAGACTCGTTAATTGACAAAACTTTCTGCACGCCTTATTTCGGATCACAATCATGTCACTTTTATGTGTTGGCTTTTTGTCTTGCTTTATGCAATTGAAGAAGTTGTTAGCCAGTTTTGAAATCTTTTCTCACTTGTTATGACATGGACTCGACTCAAAGACACGAGACAATGACAGTAATTTTAATTTGATGACAAAGATACCAAAAATCAAAAATAAAAAAAAAGAAAAAGAAAAGGGAAAAACGATAGGCAATTTTTTTTGAAACGACAGAAGAAAACTTATTTTGGTGTGGTAGCCAATTCCAGCAATCATTACATGCATTTTGAATTAAACAACCTGATCTACCCATACTAATCATTACAACTCTTGCCCACTTATTGAGTTTGAAATGAAATCAATCATGAATATGCTCCATCTAGATCACAATTCTCCTTCGGCTAGTGGCACCTCAATGGGTTTTTGCCAACGCCTATCTCATTTTCATTTCTTTCTCAACTTACTGTCGCCTTATGCTGCCCAAAAGGGTTTTTGCCAATAAGACTCTCTCATTTTTACTCATTCATTCATTTTTTTTCATTCATTTCTTTTGAAAATAATGCCCAACATACGAAACATCATGCACCCATAACATGTTTAGCCTTGACATTCTGAAAGATTGATCTGAATGTCTTTCTTTGGTTGTAATTTAGATTTTGGAAAAAGGTTAGAAAGAAAGGGAGGCATGTGGCTCAAAAATTTACATAATATTGGGTGAAACATACAACTTTTGGAATCGACTTTTTAAGGAAATAAACTTTTCCCCAGTTTTATTTCATTCTGAGTAATTTGAATTTTGTTTTGGTTGGACCGAACCCCAGAGTAGGACTGCCTACGTATCTTGTCATAGCAAGAATCAGGTCAAACATAGTTCATAAGTTTTGTTCTTTTGCTTGATTTTCTTTCCTTTTTTTTCTTTTTCTTGACTTCTCTCTTTTTTTTTTAGAGAGAGAGATATTTTCCCGACTCTATTTTTTTCTTGACACTTTTCTGACTCTATTTTTTTTCTTGACACTTTTTTTTGAATTTTTCTTTAGACTCTATTTTGATTCCAAAAGAGGGATATAAAAGAAATAAAATAAAAGCTCAAAAGGGATAACAAAGGATGACACAACATTTGGATAGGAGAATGAAATGTCTTCGTCATATCAATCCTTAAAAAATGCAAGTACATAACATGCAATCTAGGAATGGAACATGAAGATCATACGCATCTTTTCAATATTGACCATGACTAAGCACATGCACGTGTGTCACTTCTTTTAAACTTGTAAACTATACAGGTCTACTTGTAGTTCACTTTCCTCATAACAGCTGACTCTTTTTTTTTCTTCTTTGAGCTAACTTCCTTTTGTTTCTTCTGACAATAGAAACTATATATCCTCTGATTGATCTCATTCAAAAATGCTTGAGTTGAACCTTGTCATTGAAGATCAAGTCATTTTTTATTTGCAAAGTGATTGCCTCAAAACATTCAAGTGAGTATGTAACTAGGTCTCCAAAACATCTCAGCACTTTACTTATTTTTCTCACATTTGTTTTTCAACTCTAGGTTCTTGATCGAATGTTTCAGTATTAGATTGGGTTTTAAGATCTGGCTGAAAATTCAACATGCTTATCATATTACCAGAATCACCATAGAAAGAGCTCTTTGAAGAAAAAAAGAAAAGGAAAAAAAAGACAATATATATTATTGACAGAAAGATAGAAGGGACACACATTTTGTTGACAGAAAGATACAAGGGTTTGAACAAAAACGATAAGAAAATCAGACAAGATAGATCGTAAACTATAACCCTAAAATAATTCGGGTAACAAAAAAGAAAAGAAAAGAAACTACTAGACCTCTTCCTATTAGGGAGAGGGGTGACTTCTCAATTGCTCATCCTGACAACTTAGCCACTGATTTGCATATCAACATGACTAGAGCTTCCACCATGATCAGATACATTCCCTTCAACAAATAAGTTCTGGGTCCCCATACTTGACTCATTGTTTCCCACATATCGTGCAGTACCACATGCTGGCGAAGAACTCTATGGGACGGTTGAGGTACCAATATTTTGCACCACAATCAATTTTTCTTGAATCGTTTTTTCTATTTCTCTTTTTAAAATACGACAATCTTCAGCACTGTGACCTTGCATATTAGAATGATAAGCACATCGTACATTAGGATCAAAATATTTTGAATGTGGATCAAAAATATACCCAGGGATGGGAGTAATCATGCCCCATTGCCTCAATGTCTAGAACAAACTAGTATAGGACTCCCAAATTGGCGTGAAATTATCCTTTTCCTTCCTCCCTATTGCAAACTCTGACCTGGGATGAAAATTAGATTTAGAGGATCTTTGGTAAATTTGTGAGTGTCAAGGATAATGCCGAGGTTCCAGGGCACACCCTTGTGAATAGGAAAACGAATGAGCATACGATTGTGCATTGTTCAAAGGATATTTAGGAAGTAGAATGGAATTTCTTGGATTTTGGAGAAAGGAACCTTGTTGCATGTGGTTGTATGGATCTAATATGTAAGCTCGGGATTGAGGCTGACAGTATTGGTGGGTTGGACCCCTCAAACTCTGCTTTGGCCCTGGCATGACAATAAATGCATTTTTCTTCTTGTTTCCTTTTTTAATTTCCCTTGATCGATTGCAGTATCGTCCCAAATGCTTCACAGAATCCTCATGTCCATCATGTTCCTTAAATTTCGATATCTCAAAGCGTTGAGTAAGGTTGAAACTTAAAGACATGCCCCAGTCTTTAATAGTGGGGAACGGGGGAGGAGGATGCCCACTGGCCCTTTGTTGCCTTAGTCTCAAATTCTCTTCCTTTAAACTCTCATTTTTATGACTTTTTGTTTGATCCATGAAGTCACTTTCTATATCCTTATTGGACACAGTTAAACCTTCTTTAGATTTGGTGTGATGTGGAGGACCAACCAAAATACCACAAACCAACCACCTTAAAAGTAACTGTATAAGAAATAACAAAGGCGTCAGAATGCAATATTTTTTCAAAAACTCTTTTTATTTTATCTTCTTTTTTTAAGAGATCACCAAACCCCAGAAGGTTTGCCTACGTATCTCACTAAGATGAGAATCAGGTGTGCCTAGTTCTCGAAAATTGGAGATACGAAGAAATATATCATTTTTTTTTAATAATGAGAAATTTATTTATTTGTTAAATAATATTTTTTTATTTTTGAAAACAACTTTTTTTTTAGTTTAAAAGGAAAGACAACCATTTTTTAAAAGATCACTGAATCCATTAAGGACTGCCTACGTATCTTAATAAAATGAGAATCAGGTGTGCGTAGTTCTTGAAGCAGAAGATATGAAGAAACAGATTTTTCTTTTAATTTGATAAATGAGGAATATATTTTATTTTTGAATTCATTAATAATGATAAAACATATTTTATTTTTGAAAGTAAATTAATTAATTTTATATATAGATCAAAAACTCTCTTCTTTATTTGTTTAGAAGGAAACACAAATATACTTTTTTTTAAATCACCGAATCCATGAAAGACTGCCTACGTATCTCACTAAGATGAGAATTAGGTGTGCGTAGTTCTTGAAATATATGTCATACAAAACTCAGACTCAAGATCCCTAAAGGTTCAGGGCTGTTAAGATTTATATATATTTTTTATTTTGTAAAAACTTAGCCTCATGATCCCTAAAGATTCAGGGCTATTAAGATATATAAAAATTGGACTATAGGATTAGAAAAATAATTATGAAAGTAATCATATTTTTAAAATATTCCTCAATAAATCTATGAATAATTTTTCAAAAGATAGGTTCATATCCTGGGAAGGACTTCCTACGTATCCTACTTTAGAGTGAAAATCAGACCCTCATAGTTCATAAAGACCGATAAACTATGTTTCTGTATATTTAAAAATTTTCTTTCTTTTAAGAATAAAATTTTTCTTTGAAAAATGATTCACTAAATTTGAGGATAATTTAGTCTCTTGCATTTTAAAGTTACCTAAAGCCGGTCAACAAACAAATAGTCTTTCAAATAAATGTCAAAGAGCACGTAGGATGCACATGTTGATCTTTATAAAATAGGTCACCTGTCCTAGACAGAATCGGCCCCTATGCCGAGTCCCGCTAAGTCAAATGCATATGATGCAAATAAAGCGACACCTAATAGGGATACCCAAATTTTGAGTTTTCAGTTCTTCTAAGTTTAAGCCTAATAGGGATAGGTATCTAGACTGGCTTACCTGAGCTGATACTCGAGCCGGGGAGAGACAACTTTATCGGTAACAAAGGCAACACCGCCTTCGTTGCCGATCCGAACCCCGCCTTCTTGACACTCTGGCTATCTCAAAAAGAAAGCATCTATCCTATTTCAGAGACTCGAAGGGGGTGTGCAAGAGAAGATAGTATATAATACATTTCAATCAATATCAAAGCGGTAAATGAGCGACAAGTAGCACATAAGGCCCATAAACACAATATATACAATAATTACAGAAATTATAAGTCAATATAAAAAGCTCGAATTCTTATTAATCCCCAGCGGAGTCGCCAGAGATGTCACACCCCTTTTTCGCCCGAAGTCCGAGTCGAAGGGTTTTTCCAATTAAAGTGACGATATTGAATAGGGATTAGTTTATTAACAAAGTCGCCACTTGGAATTGAGTTTTGGTATTCCAAGTCACCTTTTTGAATCCCTAATCAAGAGGAAATGACTCTTTTATTTTGGTCTGCGAAAACAGAAGACCGGGTAAGGAATTCTGTTGACCGAGGGGAAGGTGTGAGGTACCCCTCGAGTCCCATGGTTCTAGCACAGTCGCTTTATCGATTTATCCTTACTTAAACTATTTTGATAACTTATGTTAAGGCCTAATTTCGCTCATATTTTAATGTCTAATAGTTGTCTATAACTCGGGTATTAAATCGATGAAAATTAATTTTTGAAAATATTTGCCACGGTGCATTATTGCATCCTTGGAATTTTAAATGTCTCAGAAAGATGTGTACGCCGTATTCTTAATTGAAAAGAATATTTTAACATGCCTAAAAATTTGCCTAGCGTTAAAGACATTTGTTTCATCTATTTAAACTCGAGACAATTATTCTTATCCATTTGTTCACTCTTTTCTCCTCACTATTTTATTTACAATTTGCAACGAGTTTCGGATTAAACTAGCATCATTATCTAATGTTACACCTTATTTCGAACAAAACTGTGAAGAATAAACTTAAAAAAAAAAAATGACCAAAAGAAGTTAAAAGATGATTCAATATTAACAAAAGAAAACTTAACATGCACTTTAAAAATTTAAAGATTGTTAACGAAATGGAACACTAAACAGTAACTATATAAAAGTTTTAAACAGAACCAAAAACAATAAATAGAAAATTATTTAACGGCATGTATAGTTTTCAGATATATATAAAATCATTATAAATAACGTACTACTTTGGCTTCAATTAATTTTTATGAAATTATTATAATATTGCAATGATTTAAAACAAAATTGTTTGAACTACGCCCACCGTTATAACTCTCAATTCTCCAATTCCAAATAATATACAGTATTATAATATTATTTAAACTTTCACATTTCAATAAACTATAAACTAGAGACCATGACCATTATATGATATCTTATCATCTATCTTAAATTATTAAAAAATAATAATAATTTTTTTAAGAAAATTGGTGTAACAGTGATGAATATTTAATAGGAACACCATTAAGTCATAACAGAATTAATCTTGAACTGGGGAGAAAAAGGATCAACAAATATGATTTTAGAGAACCCTTTTTAGTTGAAAATTATGTATAAGAACGGACAAAAAAAAAGATAGATCGTCACTTGAACAACTTTAAAATCACTTGCACACTTGACTAATAAATTAATGAAAAATATGTAAAAAAAAAATGAATATATAAGATGACAAAAACTACCATTGTTTCCACTTGCACACAAACAAATAACCTCACTCACATTTTTTATGCCTCAAATACTACTCACCTTTCAAAATATGTATCAACACACACGTCCACCAGAATACTTCGACATTCTTTTAACTATCCACTTTAGAGAATTTAAACTCTAATTCGCCTTTTATTTCACCATTTTACGCAATAGAAATACTTGGATCACAAAATATATAATCTATTTATGACAATAAATTTACATAAATAATCAACTTTGCATATGAATAATGCATGAAGCCATTAAACTAATTTTTATTCATACTTCGATTCATAATGATAAAACTTATGGAATAATAGTACAAAATGGATTAAGAACCTGTGTGATGAACTAAATAGAATACAGAAGCAAGAACATTATCACCAAAAATTCGAACAAAAATCTGAAACTCGATTCTCCAAACTCCCGAAACTCTCTTTTTGTTGTTCTATCTGCTTTTTTCCCTATCTCAATTTTTCTCTCTGACTCTAATTTTTCTCTCTATCCGCTTTTTCTCTCTGACTGTGTTATTTTTTTCTCTCTCAATTGTAGTGTGCGTATGTCCCTCTTTTGGGGGTGAGTAAGTGTCATTAAATATAGGGACTGTTGTGGGGGAAAATTCGGGGGAGTAGTTATTATCTGATAAGGGATAAGTTTTAAATTTTAAATTGTTATTTTTCTTTTCATCTTTTTTTAATTGAAGATTATAATAATAATAAAGAAAAATAATAAAGAAAATAATAATAATAATAATAATAATAATAAATATAATAATAACTAATTAATTTTTATATTTAAAAAATATAATAAAAATTTATAAATAACCAAAATAAATATATTAAAATAGTATTAAAAATACTAATTTATTTATTAAAAGTTAGAAAAGACAAATATTTTTAATTTTGTATTATTTTTTAAAATTAAAAAGATAAAAAATAAAATATCTCAAAATGAACTATATTTAGTCATTTATTTTTTAACTAAAAATTAATTAAAAATTAAAATAAGAATTTAAATAATATCAGATCAAATATAAATATTTAATATCGAAAAATAGATATATTAAACTCGGGGAGGGTCAAAAATCATGTGTCTACACTATTTGTTTGTAATCTTCTCAAACACACTTTCCACCATTGTTAAAAAGCTTCCAAATCACTCACATTACTCAAAACCTCTTTAGAAAGTACATTAAAGTAGCTCAGGCAACTCCAACTTCATTTCTCTATTCCATAAATGTCACGAACCGAACCGAGGCCCTGGCCGTGATGAGCATCCCAAACTATGAAGGCCCGGACATCCTTCTAACTTGTAATCATATACACCATTTCACAGACAAATAAGGAAATGCGAAAAACAAAGCAAAACAGAATCATAGTCATAAATCTGATATAAATTCAATAATAGAAAATGACAATCCAAAATCATCTAACAACCTCTAAAAAACCGTCTGTGAAATTTCAACTACATGATCAATAACAAGTATCTTAAAACTGGGACAAGGCCCCCAGTAGACCAAAACTGTAATAGATGACATAATCTGAAAGGACAAGCCTTCTGAAATAGAGAAGGCTCACCACTGCACAATTTGTTATACTGTCTGAATTATCTATTGCTTATCTGGACCCTTAGACTGAGCCTCAAAACTTGAGAGGTAGGGGAGGGGGTCAATACAAATGTACTGGTACGTAGAGTAATCCAAAAATAAAAATAAAATTTTTATATAACATAGATGAGAGCTGCTATAAAACACTTTATCGAAAAATAGTTCGAAAACACATGATCATAGTATAATGATATTTTTTCAACAACACGGTATCACTACTGAGCTAGGTGGTACACCCTACAATCTTTCACCAACTGCCAAATTCCGGTTGCCGCCAAGATTGGAGTATTAGTGAGTGGAGAAGAACACACAAGATCACACAGCAGGGTGTCTCCATTCCAATCAAGTCCACGTGTCAAGGTTGGGCTCAAGATCACAAAGAAGGGCTCCTAACCATTAGTCCCGAATACGGATGACATAATACAAGGTACACAAGATCACATAGCATGGTACCAAGTTCCCCGTGTCGGCAATTCACGGTTTCCAGCATAGAGTCATGTGATTCGTGCTTTCTTCAGATAACCATCTAACTTCCATAAAGTTAATCTTTAAGCTTGATTCAAAATAAAACATATATCATACTCTGTGGGGTATCGTCATACCCCGACGTGCAAGTCGTCATATCACATTAATTCACCAAGTTCTTATGTCATTCACAACATGCACATATACAAGACTTCCACACACATCAAACACATGCACAATGGTTCTCAACATATAATAATTCAAGAAGTTTTATTATTTATGAGTAGTATCATAGAAATAGCAAAAACTCATGCTCTCGATAGTTTAAGACTAGTATCATGTGGGGCACTAAAACATTATCATGGGGAATTTTAAGAAAAATTCATAATTTATGTTCTTCTCATTCTTAGCATTCAAGCCGTGTGACCCCAATTCAACAATTGAAACATATTCAAGCAAACAACCCCTTGAAGTTTTATTATTCTTTCAAATTCATGACACAACACATGTTATTGGTATGCAAATGAAATCCCCACTTGTAATTTTATATATATATATATATATATATATATATATATATATATATATGTATAAGGATTAAAGTTTTGTGCAAATTCTTTTCAAATCATGCCCATGAAATTTAGGACAACCCCACGTTCCTTCAATTACAAGATCTGAAAGATGGAACCTAGATCTCGATATATGAAACCCGGATCTTGATTGGTTTCTTGGAGATCCTGAACTTAAGGTTTGATTTTCTTGAATTTCTTGTTCTTGGAGAAAACCCTAGTTTGATCTTATTTTGAGAGTGAAAAGGAAGTTTTTGATGTTGTAAAACTGATAGTGATTGATTAATAACTCTTAAGGGGTAATTTAATTAGTCTGAAAGGTTTTTGGAGTGAGGGAAAGACCAAAATACCCCTAAGGAACCTAAAAAAATTGCATAATTGCATTAGTTGACGACCAGGGTTGACGGGCCGTCACTCAGGTGATAAGTCATCACCTAGGTTATCCGTTTTGGGCTGATTTTCACCATTTGCTACCTTAGGCTGACGAACAGGTCTGACGGGCCATCACACAGCTGATAAGTCGTCAGACTTGTCGTCACGTTTTGGCAGACAGATACTTCAAAGTAAAATGAGCATAACTTTCTACTCCAGTATCGGATTAAAGCAGAACTAGTGGCGTTGGAAAGAGGACCCAAAGAACTTTCATTTGATATATAGTAGGCCTCCTTATTCTTTATATACAAAGAGTTATGGTTAATTAAAGTTGACCCAAGTTTCAACGCTCACTCAAACTCGAACGATAGGAAAACTTTCAACTTGTCCTTGAGTTATGGGACCTGTATGATCTCAATTCATGCTCAAATAGGTTCCCACACTACATAATTGATTAACATACCAAATTTGCATAGCGTTTATGGCTTTTGGATCATCTACACATAGAAATGATGGTTTTTGTAGCCCAAAATACGGGGTGTTACATTATCCCCCTCTTGGGATCATTCGTCCCCAAATGATGACACAAAACACAGTCAAGCACGATCTCAAGCATACTAAGGCATTAAAAAAATATGACAAAGATTGTACCTTCTATTTCGTCATTTGCTGGATCAAACAAGTTTGGGTATCTAGCTCGCATGTCATCCTCAGATTCCCAAGTAGCTTCTTCAATTTTCTGGTGTCACTACAACACTTTAATTAAGGCTATATCTTTGCTTCTCAATTTTCTAAATTGGCGATCCAAGATTGCCACGGGCTCGTTTTCATAGGATAAGGAGTTTGACACTTTGATCTCTTCTACGGGTATCACTAGAGAATGGTCTCCAATACACTTCTTCAGCATGGATATCTGAAATACCAGATGAACAGAACCCAAACTTGCAGACAACTCTAACTCATACGCAACTCCACCTATCTTTTTTAAAATCTGATATGGTCCGATATAGCGAGGACTCAGCATACCTTTCTTCCCCAAATGCATAACTCCCTTTATGGGAGAAATTTTGAGAAACACCCAATCACCAACCTCAAACTCTAAATCTCTTATCCTAACATCGGCGTAGGACTTCTGATGACTCTGAGCTGTCTTGAGTCGTTCTCTAATGATTTTTAAATCCTCCATCGCTTGATGAACAAGTTCAGGCCCAAACAACTGCGTCTTACCAACTTTGTACTACCCTATAGGTAACCTACATCTTCTTTCATACAATGCTTTAAAAGGGGCCATCTTAATCCTGGCATGGTAGCTATTATTATATGCAAACTCTATTAGTGGCAAGTGATCTACCCAACTACCCTTGAAATCAATTACACAGGCTCTCAACATATCCTCAAGGGTCTGAATGGTGCGCTTAGCTTGCCCATCCATCTGAGGGTGAAACACAGTACTTAGGTTTACTTGGGTACCTAAACCTCTCTAAAAAGACCTCCAAAACTATGAATAAAATTGTGTTCCTTGATCGGATATGATGGATACAAGTGTCCCATCTAAACGAACTATTTCCTCAATGTACAGCTTGGTATAATCCTCTCCCAAATAATTAGTTCTAACAGGCAGAAAATGAGCTGACTTAGTCAACCTCTCACAATCACCCAAATGAAATCATACTGGTTTTGGGACCTCGGAAGTCCCGTGATGAAATCCATATTGATCATTTCCCACTTCTATAAGGGTAAACCTATCCCTTGGGAAGTACCACCTATCCTCAAATGCTCTGCCTTAACTTGTTGGCAGTTCAAACACTTAGAAACATAGTTAGCCATAGTGCACTTCATATTATTCCACTAATAAATAGTTTTCAGATCATGATACATCTTGGTAGAGCCTGGGTGAACAACATACCTCGAAGTGTGAGATTCATCAAGGATTCTCTTTCATAGACCATCTATATCTGGCACACACAATCTACCATGATATCTCAAAATACCATCACCACCAATTTCAAAGGACATCACCTTCTGCTGACCTACATCTTTCTTGATCTGCATTAAGATGGGATCTTCGGCCTGCTTTTCTTTAACTTCTGCACAAAGGGATGATTTATCTATCTCATGAACGACCACCCCTCCATCTTCAAAATGTAAGAGTCACACTCCAAGATTTATAAGTCGGTGAATATCTTTCACCATCTCTCTTTTCCCGTCTTCAACATGAGAAAGGCTACCCATTAACAACCTGCTAAGGGCTTTGGCTACCATATTTCCCTTGCTCGAATGATAGTGCAGGCTCATGTCATATTCCTTTAGCAATTCCATCCCGCGCCTTTACCTGAGGTTTAATTCTTTCAGCGATAAAACAAACTGTAAACTCTTGTGGTCAGTGAAAATATCAACATGCACCCTATAAAGATAATACCTCCAGATTCTAAGAGCAATCACCACAGCTGCTAACTCCAAGTCATGAGTGGGGTAATTCTGCTCATGCATCCTCAACTGCCTAGATGCATAAGCCACCACCTTACCGTACTGCATAAGTACACACCTAAGTCCCACAAGGGACGCATCACAACACACAACAAAACCCTTTATGCCTTCTGGAAGAGTCAGAACAGGTGTTGTAGTCAATTTGTCTTTTAACTTCTCAAAACTATTCTCATACGAGTCAGACCACACAGACTTTACCTTTTTCTAGGTCAAGTTAGTAAGTAGAGCATCTATAGAAGAAAATCTTTATACGAATCTTTTGTAATACCCTGCCAAACCCAAGAAGCTTTGAATGTCGGTTGGAGTCGTGGGTCTGGGCCATTTTCTCACTGCCTCAACCTTTTGGGGATCCACCCTAATCCTGTCACTAGACACACTATGCCCTAAAAAAGTAATAACACTTAGCCAGAATTCACATTTGGAGAATTTTGCATACAACTTATGATCTCTAAGAGTCTAAAGAATAATTTGGAGGTTATTGTCATGTCCTCCTCACTCTTAGAATAAACCAAGATGTCATCAATGAATACTATGACAAACAGATCCAAAATCCGATGGAAGACCCTATTTATTAAATCCATGAAGGCTGCAGGGGCATTAGTTAACCCGAAGAACATGACTAAGAATTTATAATGACCGTATCTGGTTCGGAAAGCTATTTTGGGAATATCTGACTCCCTAACCTTCAACTGATGATATCCCAAATGAAGGTCTATCTTTGAAACATATTTAGCACCCTAAAGCTTGTCAAAAAGATCATCAATCCTAGGAAGAGGATATTTGTTTTTAATTGTGACCTTATTCAACTGGCGATAATCTATGCACATACAAAGGGAACCATCTTTATTTCACTCAAAGAGTACAGGTGCACCCCAGGGAGAAACACTAGGATAGATCAAACCTTTATCAAGAAGATCTACTAGCTGCTCTTTCAACTCGTCCAACTCTGCTGGAGCCATTATACATGGAGAAATAGAGATGGGATGGTTATCTAGCAATAAATCAATGCCAAAATCTATCTCCCCATCAGGTGGTATTCTTGGGAGATCATCTGGAAAGACTTCTGGAAACTCATTTACCACAGTACAGACGAAAAGGAAGGACTTTCAGTATTAGAATCTTTGATCCAGATAAGATGGTACAAACACCCTTTTGAGATAAGTTTACGGGCTCTAAGATAAGATATAATGTTCCTTCTAGGTGCTAAAGAATTCCCCTCCCATTCTAAGACTGGTTCATTCAGAAAATAAAAAGTTACTCTTCGGGTCCTACAATCTAGTGTAGTGTAACATGAATGGAGCCAGTCTATCCCTAAGATGGCATCAAAATCAACCATATCAAGTTCTATAAGGTCTGCCACTGTATCCTGGCTAAAAATAGACACAACACAATTCTTATACACCTTTCTAGCTATAACAGAATCCCCCACCAAAGTGGAAACAGAGAAAGGTTCAGCAATCACGTCGGGCTCAAACCTAAAACCAATAGCCACATATGGTTTGGATAAGACAAGGTAGACCCGGGATCAAGTAATACATAAACATCATGGGAAAAGATTTTTAACTTACCGATGACTACATCTGGTAAGTCCTCTTCCTCCTGGCGGTTGGTCAAGGCGTACAACCAATTGTGACCACTCCCGGCAGCTGAGGTGGTGGTGTGGAAGAATTTTCTTGAGACTTGGCTCCTCCAACATTACCTCAGGGAAATATCTCTGAAGGTGACCCACTTGGACATAGGAATAGCAATTTCTCCTCTCAAAGTAACACTTTCCAGGATTGTTCCTCCCGAAGATACTACAATGGGGAAAAGATCTGGTGGGCTGTATCACGCTACCCCGTGAATGGGTGTCCTACATCCTTCCTCTATTATTAGCCTGAGGATTAATGGACCGCTGATCACGTGGAGGTCTAGGCGTAGGGGCACTAGTTGCAGGCTGAGCATTTCCCCAATTCTTTCTCTTCTGCCACCTGTTGCCCAAATTTCCACTCTACAGCTGACTGTGACTCTGGTCTGTGTTTTGGCTCTCTTTGCCTGTCTATCCTTCTCCCTATATTCGGCGATCTGTTTATTCTTATCCTCAACTTGCTACATGTGGACTGATAGTCTGGCGAAGTCCATGTTCCTATTCAGCATATCCCCCTGACATTCAAGCACTAGATCATCTGAAAGGCAAAATGCAAATTTTTGCATTCGGGCTCTCATATTACTAGTCATCTCTAGTGCATAACGGGCCAGTTGGTTGAACTTCATAGTGCACTCCTGGACACTCATCTTTCCTTGCTTCAAGTTTATGAATTCTTCAGCTTTGGCTTCCCTCATCTTTAGAGGGAAGAATCGATAAAGAAAGGCTTTCATGAACTTGCCCCAAACTGTGGGCTCAACACTCTCACCCTTTGCATCTTCCCACTCATTATAGCATTGGTTTGCTACATCCTTAAGCTGGTATGCTGCCAATTCAACCCCTTACACCTGGTCTACATGCATTACCCTAAAAATCTTCTCCATTTCGTCCACAAACTCCTATAGATCCTCTTCTACCTTAGTGCCAGAAAATTTGGACGGATTCATTCTCATGAACTGACCCACCCTAGTAGCCTCAGAAGTAACAGATGCAGACCCAGTATCCTTCAACCTCTGAGTTTGTACGACTACCAGCTGTGCAAGCATGTGAATTGACTGTCTAAATTCTACATTGGATGTGTCCCTCTGAGAATATTGGGGATGGTTAACATTTGTTCTTGGAGCTCGAGGAGGACTGGTCGGGACTAGAGGTATTTTCGGAGTAGGAACAGGTTCTGAGGTGTGCGCTCTCTTATGAGTATGCATCCCATGGGTGGGCGGACTTCATCATCCTAAGTATTCTGATTGTTAGACTCCAAAGCACGAACTAAATCACAAAGAGGGGAAACATTCTTAAATGCCTAGTATCCTCCTGCTTATAAGTGTGGTGTGCTACACACCCATAAATAAGACTCTACCCAACGCGATTTCGTAGACACCCTGGGTCCATGAACCATGCTCTGATACCAAGTTTGTCATGACATGAACCGAGGCCTTGGCCGTGATGAGCATCCCGAACCATGAAGGCCCGAACACCCTTCTAACTTGTAATCATATACACCGTTCACACATAAATAAGGAAATACAGAAAACATAGCGAAACGAAATCATGGTCATAAATTTGATGTAAATTCGATAATAGAAAATGACAATCCAAAATCATATAACCAACTCTGGAAAATCGCCTGCGAAATCTCTACTACATGATCAATAACAAGTATCTGAAAATTGGGACAAGGCCCCCAGTAGACCAAAACTGTAATGGATGATATAATCTGAAAGGACAGGCCTCTTGGAATAGAGAAGGCTCACCACTGCACAATCTGTTCTACTGTCTGAATTATCTACTGCTTATTTTGACCCCTAGACTGAGCCTCAGAACCTGAGAGGTAGGGGAGGGGGGTCAATACAGATGTACTGGTATGCAGAGTAATGCAAAAATAAAAATAAATTTTTTATATAACATAGATGAGAGCTGCTATAAAACACTTTATCAAAAATAGTTTGAAAACACATGAGCATAGTATAATAATTTTTTTTTCAACAACATTGTATCACTACTAAGATAGGTGGTACACCCTACAATTTTTCACCAACTTCCAAATCCTGGTTGCCACCAAGATTAGACTATTAGTGAGGGGAGAAGAACACGCTAGATCACACAACAGGGTGCTCCATCCCAATCAAGTACACATGTCAAGGTTGGGCTCAAGATCACAAAGTAGGGCTCCTAACCATTAGTCCCGAATAGGGATGACACAATACAAGGTACATAAGATCACAAAGCATGGTACCAAGTTTCCCGTGTCGGCAATTCACGATTTCCAGCATAGAGTCATTTGACTCATGCTTTCTTCGGGTAACCACCTAACTCACATAAAGTTAAGCTTTAAGCTTGATTCAAGACAAAACATATATCATACTCTGTGGGGTATCATCTCACCCCGACGTGCAAGTCAACAACATCACATCAATTCTCAAACTTATTATGTCATTCACAATATGCACATATAGAAGACTTCCACATACATCAAACACATGCACAATGGTTCTCAACATAAAATAATTCAAGAATTTTTATCATTTATGAGTAGCATCATAGAAATAGCAAAAACTCATGCTCTCGATAGTTTAAGACTAGTATCGTGTGGGGCACTAAAACATTATCATGGGGAATTTTAAAAAAATTCATAATTTATGTTTTTCTCATTCTTAGCATTCGAGCCACATGACCCCAATTCAACAATTGAAACATATTCAAGCAAACAACCCCATGAAGTTTCATTATCCTTTCAAAATCATGACACAACACATATTATTGGTATAAAAACGAAATCCCCACTTGTAATAACTTATATATATGTATAAGGATTAAAGTCTTGTGCAAATTCTTTTCAAATCATGCCCATGAAATTTAGGACAACCCCACGTACCTTAAATTATAAGATCTAAAATATGAAAACTAAATCTCGATATATGAAACCCGAATCTTGATTGGTTTCTTGGAGATCTTGAACTTAAGGTTTGATTTTCTTGAATTTCTTGTTCTTGAAGAAAACCCTAGTTTGATCTTATTTTGAGAGTGAAGAGGAAGTTTTTGATGTCGTAAAACTGATAGTGATTGATTAATAATGCTTAAAGGGTAATTTAATTCGTGTGAACGGTTTTTAGAGTGGGAGAAAAACCAAAATACCCCTAAGGAACCCTAAAAAATCCCATAATTGCATCAATTGACGACCAGGGTTCACGAGCCGTCACTCAGGTGATAAGTCATCACCCAGGTCATCACTTTTGGGCTGGTTTTCACCATTCACTGCCTTAGGCTGATGACCGGGTCTGACGGGCCGTCACACAGCTGATAAGTCTTCAGACTTATCATCATATTTTGGCAGACAGATGCTTCAAAGTAAAATGAGCATAACTTTCTACTCCGATATCGGATTAAAGCAAAATCAGTGGCGTTGGAAAGAGGACTCAAAGAACTTTTATTTGATATATAGTAGGCCTCCTAATTCATTATATACAAAGATTTATGGTCAAATGAAGTTGACCTAAGTTTCGACGCTCACTCAAACTCGAACAATAGGAAAGCTTTCAACTCGTCCTTGAGTTAGGGGACCTCTATGATCTCAATTCATGCTAAAATGGGTTCTCACTCTACACAATTGATTAGCATACCAAATTTGCATAGGATTTTTGGCTTTCAGATGATCTACGCATAGAAATGACAATTTTTGTTCTAGCCCAAAATGTTGGGTGTTACAATAAACCCAACAATCATTGATTAGAAATAATATTTGCAATTTCACTATTTTGTATGAATATCTTGCCAGTCATTGACTGTTCATATACCGACATACACCAGTAGTATAACCAACGATCGACTAAAGTATAATTCTAGGATGTCTATTTCAGAGTTTGTTCTTATTTCTAGTGATTTCATGGGAGAATGGGAAGAGACTCCCAAACATTGGAATTAGAAGTCCTTTACTAAGGTGGCATTGTCCATTGCAGTTCGCCACAATGGTTTATACGATGACTTGGTTGTAAGCGTAATAAAGAGTGGGAATTTAGATTGCAAGCCGAGCGATATGGTGATTAGTTATCTAATGAACTCAAGGGAAAAGCTGCATTCTCTGATCACAAATAATGATAGAGTGTGTCCTTGTGCATGATGGACGTTGGTGTTGATAGATTTAGGCCTATTTTAAGAATAAATGTAGTTGAGTGGCCCTTTAAAGAGTCGTTGAATTTATCACCATCCCCACCTCGGTGCCCAACAGTCGATGATGATTTAAATGAATATGAGAACGATGGCGATCATACAATGAATATGGAAGATGATTTTATGGATATGAAATATAATTCATTGGACTTGCAAGGTGTTGAACAAGATAGTGGAACGAGATCATAACCAATTCATTCTTTCTTCAATGGAACTAATGTCTATTGTGAACAAATATTTAGCAACAATAAAGAGTTGAAAAAGCTACTAGACGGAGCAACGATGAGGTAGTCTTTTGATTATACTACAGAGAATAGTTGTAGCAAATTGTTGAAGGAGAAATGTGTATCTCATGGTTTCATCTGGTTGTTACGGGCAATAAAGTACGAATGCTCGGACAGATTTTGCATATACGATTGATTTGGGTTCACACTTGCGGTGTTGAACACGCCAAGTCCAGAAATAAGAAAATATCATTCGATATCATTATTTCACTATGTGTAAATCATTTTTGTGATGGTAAGGGTCCAACCATAAGAAAAATTCAGAGGATTGTGTTTAGGGAAGGCAAACTATTGGATGTGTTGGAAAGAAAGTGTAATTGCGAAGAACATTATTCCTGGAACATCGGAGCATGGATATTCTTGTTTGCCAAATTTTTTCTACACAGTCGAGTATTGAATCCCGGTTCTTCTTATTCTATCATGGTTAACAAGATGGATGGATCCTTCATGTACTACTTTTTAGCTTTCGGAGCTTGCATACAGGGATATGCTCAGATGGCACATATTTATATGGAAAGTAGGGGGTGTGTTGTTTAGTGCCATTGCACAGGACATCAAAAATCATATTTATTCAATTGCCTTTCGTGTTGTGGATAAAGAGAACGATGCTTCTTGGACCTTCTTCTTTGAGAAGTTGAAGTCTATAGCAGACGATGATTCAGATTTATGTGTCATCTCTAATAGACACATTAGCATTGCCAATGCCTTATATCATGTTCACAGTCGTGCACATCATGAACTTTGCATGAGGCAGCTCACTGAAAATATTTGAGTAAATCAATACTATGGAGAGTATCTTTATCTATTCTATGCCACGACAAACGTTTATTGTTTTAATGAGTTTAGCGAGCATTTTGCAAAATTCAAGGATAAATTCTCCGAGGAAGCACATATCCTTGAAAATATACTTGGTTTTGAGAAGTGAAGTAGGGCACACTTTTAGAGCAATAGATATGATGTGATGACCACAAACATCATCATGTCGCTCAACTCAGTGTTGATTGATGAATGGGAGTACCCCATGTCATACATATTCAATTCGATTGCTAACAAATTTGGTAAAAAACAGTTGGTATACGTAAGCTAAACTTGTTATATTCCTACATGCGTCAACTGCTTATTGGTTGGAAATATGAAATGACACCTTCTATGAATCTATTTATACAATGATATTTTTAATGTAACCAGTTACTTTTACCTAAATTAAAAAGTGTAAAAAAACTCTTCTTCTTCTTCAAACAACAATCATGCCCTCGAGAAGAATTCTCCTTTATCCGATCAGGAGAATGAGTGCCTATTGACACTATGATGTTCTTCTCCTGCGTAACAACCTTGGCTGCCTCTTCTCCGGGCTTGGTCAGGACCGCATTTACTTGAAACGTGAACTCCGCCGCATTGCTCATTTCTTAAGTAAAATTTTGGAAATACTTAGAATGAAAGGCAACGACTACATCACCCTCATCTCCTAATTTAGTTTAGTTTAAGTTTTTGCTTTTATTCATTGCAGAAGAAACTTTCTTGAGTTGGATTTTGTTAGAAGCAAGCTTTATTTTTTTGCCCTTTTTGCTAGATATGGTATTTGTAAATGTATGTAATGACAATGAACAATATAATATGAATATTATGATATCAATTTTATGGTAATCTTCTTGTTGATGATTTTTGTTTTTCTGCAATTATTTCATTTTTAAATTTTGTTTGCTGGCAATTTTTTAAATTTTGTTTGCTCAATCAATAAATATAATTATGGACTGCCTTGATAAAATATAAGAAGAGTCAAGTATTTGATCTGCCTATGGCCAGATTATTTTATAGGAACCATCCTAAATCATGGACTCTATCACTCCTCGATCATACAGTACGGTCGACCGTAGACCAGACGAATTGTTAGATCATTAATAGCTATTTCTTAAAAAAATAATTAAATTAAAAAAAATTATAAATAATTAGGTAGTGGTTAAACAAACAATCTTGTGCTTTGAGGGTCCACCAATTCGTATAGTCTAGTTCAAACATACTTGTGCTTTGAGGGTGGATTATGGTTGAACAAACAATCTAGTTCAAACATACTTGTGCTTTGAGGGTTCATCGATTAGTACAATCTACCGTAGACCCGCTGAATCGATAAATAAATAATCTAGTTCAAACATACTTGTTCTTTTTAAACATGTTACTGAGGGTTCATCGATTCAGCGGGTCTACGATAGACTTATATATCCCTTTGATGATTGACATAGGTCAAGATCAATGACAGTCAATTAAGTGTCATCAATATTTATTGTTCCAACGGTAACAAATGGCTAATTTTATACTTCCTAAACGGTAACATTTCTTTTTACTTTATATATAAAGTCCTCCATCCCTTATAATTTTCTCTACTTTATTTTTTATTTTAAAATTTCATAATGTCTCAAACATCTCAAACCGTAATTCAAAAAACACTATAATTAGTCAATGTGGAAATGCGGCTATCCTGAGGATGTCACCCACGAATTCAAACCTAGATCACAAATTTTATAATTATGCAATTGCGAAAGTGAGTTGTGTATGATTTTCTTATAAAATTAAGAAAATTGTTAACTTATCATTAATTTTTATACGATAATAGCACATGCTCATTTTTTAAATGGCTTGATGAGGTATCACCCCCAAGCCATCCATCAACATTGAGTGCTGGAATCGAGATATCAAATTTTATGGCGTGACAAAATTTAATCTACTACAAAGGCTCCGAGAATATGAAGAAAATAGAAATTTCCTCATGACATTGTTCAAAAAAAGTCGAAAAGCAAAGAAATCAGTTGAAAGTATTGCTACAAGACACCCAAATAGAGAGGGATCACTAAAAAAAAGTTATTTTTGATCGAAGAAAGGAAGAATGGCCTAAAAATGATGTTATGAGGTATAATGCTAGTATTTGTTATTTGAAAAGGTATAACATGGATGTAGTGATACTGAATAAATAAAAATGCTTCTATTTTTCTAGAATGTTAATACCGCTGTTCATAGAATCATAGTTATCAAACTACACATCGACTTAAAATATATTAGCATAGTAATAATAGACTATCCTAGCAATATAGGAAAGATAAAATATGTACTCTATGATGTTAATCATACATTGTATCATCTATGACAATACAATACATATTCAAATTTCCTGCAACAATACAGTTTGATAAAAACAAATTCAGTGCAGAATCCTAATAATTTTCATGAAATAAAAAGTTATTTGTCATATCATCTAACGATTATTCAACTCCTTTGTTTATCAAATAAAAAATAGGCTTAAATATTAACAATATTAGCAGCCAAATGTCTTTTTTCTCATCATTAAAAATGTTATCATTGAGGTAATCAACGATATTCATGACCATATCATGGGAAATTTCTTCTTCTTCCTTCTTGTTCTTTCTCCTCCTCCTTCTCTTGTTCTACCTCTTGTTTGTCTGCTTCTTCTTTTTCTACTTTCTGTTCTTTATCTTTTTTTCTCAGGTTCTTTTTCTTTGTCTACTGCTTCTTGCTTTCCTTTTGCAACTGTTTTGACTAATTCTTCAACATTTTTCTAGATTATTCTTTCTCACCTTCTTCTCCTTTCTCAACTTCTGTTGCTTCTTCTTTCTCAACTTTTTTTTCTTTCTCAACTTCTTGTTTTTCACCTACTACTTCTTTCTTAGTTTCTTGTTATTTCTCACCTTTCTTTTCTTCATCTGCTACTGCTTCTTTTTTAGTTTCTTGTTCATTCTTGTCTTCTTTCATTTCTTCTTCCTTCTTTTCTTATTCTTTTTCCTCTTCTGCTACAATAGTGGTCAACTCATCCATTTTACTTCTTTTTTCTTCCTCTTCATTCCTCTGCACTTTATGAAGGTCCACATACACTATATCATATTACAAAGTATCAGTAAAATTTACAGCTAAAAACTCATTAACTATAGCAATTATTAAATGAAGTTACCTCGCTCATATTGTTGTTCATTCTTTTTTTTTTCGATTTTTTTATATAGGCAGCAATATCAAACAAGACTTTATATAGCATAGCAATATATTTATACATATTTTTGTTGATAGAGGTGCCCACTATAACTTTTGAGGTAGTCAGAGACAGTGCCGATCGCATAATTTTCATCTAGGGGATTCAAAATATTAAGTAAGTGCATGAAAATTATAAAACAAAAAGCAAAGTGAGGAGCATATTAAATTATAACCCGTCATATCATGTCCTTTGATATTTCTTTTCATTTTTGCTATGCATCATCCAACCCTTCTTGAAAAATATTGTGCCCTTTTTTTACTTTCACTTTATAATGTTCTATTTTATTTTAAACTTAATATTTTTTTAATTTCAAATTAATATTCCCCCAAAAACAAAACATTCCTAAAGAGGTAACACTTATATAGTACTCAATAAAAATAGAAAATAAAACAAATTGAAAAATATCATTATTAATATGTTGAGCAATAAAAATACAGCTGAAAAGAACAAGCTATGTAACTCAATAAACAAATGGTAGAAGTTGACAAAATACAAGAATCTTGTATATGAAACTAGTCAAATCTAAAAATATTTTGAACAAGCGTAAAATAGAACGTACAAAGAGAGATATATACATATTGTGTTAATTTTTATTATATTTTAGTTGAGAAGTGTGTTAATATTGAAATCGATTCGAACTTATAGAAATCTAATTAGAATTTAAGCTAGTACCCCAAGCATTGAAAAATAGAAAAATCAAAATATTTTTCATTTCAATTAGCTAAAAAATTTGAACATAATATTTTAGATCTAATATTTATACTTAGACAAAATTTAAAAAACTAACTATTACGTAAATAATAAATAAATACAACATGAGTTAACTAGAACGAAGAATAGGCGAACTAATTTTTATTACTTCAGGCCCAAATGGCTCATTAAAAAAGGGAGTAAAAAGGAACAAAGCACAAATGCTCAAAAAGAAAGAAAAGGAGTGAGAAAGTGCGAATTTAAAAAGATTACAAAAAATAGCTGTTAGTAGGAATTGAACCCACAACCTCACTTTCAAAATGAATTGTTTGAACCAATGAGCTACACGACTCATTATAGATTAGGGGATTCATTAAAGCTTATATAGACATAATATTCAAATTTTATCTAATATATACAACATTTCGGCTATTGTCGGTGTTTTAAAGTTGAGGAGGTCAGGGAGGCTATTCGCAAGATGTGAAGGGGCAGGGCGACGGGGCCCGACGAGATTCTGGTGGATTTTTGGAAGATTTCTAGCGGGGCAAGGTCGAGGTGGCTGACCAACCTGTTTAACAACATTTTCAAGTCTGCGAAGATGCCTGAGGCATGGAGATGGACCACGATGATTCCACTATATAAGAACAAGGGTGACATTCAAAGTTGTAACAACTACCAGAGTATTAAGTTGTTGAATCACACGATGAAGATTTGGGTGATGGTGGTGGAGCGAAGGTTGACGAAGATTGTGTCTATTTTGGAGAATCAATTTGGATTTATACCTAGTCACTCGACGATTGAGGCAATTCACCTAGTGCGGAGACTGGTAGAGTAGTATAGAGAGAGAAAGATGGATCTTCTCATGGTGTTTATTGATTTGGAAAAGGCATATGACAAGGTCCCTAGGGAGTTTCTTTGGAGATTCTTGGAGGTGAGGGGGGGTCCCTATGGCGTACATTAGATCAATTAAGGATATGTATAAGGGAGCGAAGACTCGAGTCAGGATGGTGGAAGGAGATTCTGAGCATTTCTCGATCTTGAAAGGGTTGCACCAGGGATTGACTTTTAGTCCATTTTTATTTGTCGTGGTTATGGATGTATTGATGAGGAGTATACAAGATGAGGTGCCTTGGTGTATGCTTTTTACGGATTATGTAGTTTTGATTGATGAGTCGCGGCAAAGTGATAATGATAAGCTGGAGGTTTGGAGACAAACCCTGGAGTCTAAAGGTTTCAGATTGAGTAGGACCAAGACAGAGTATTTGGAGTGCAAGTTTAGTGACTCAAGAGGGTAGGAGGTGGTAATGAAGTTGAACTCTCAGGCAGTTTGCAAGAGGGATAATTTTAAGTATTTTGAGTCTATGATTCAGGGGAATAGAGAGATATATGAGGATTTCTCTCACCGTATTGGGGTGGGTTGGATGAAATAGAGACTCGCTTTAGGAATTTTATGTGATAAGAAGGTGTCTCCCAAGCTTAAAGGCAAATTTTATAGAGTTGTAGTCCGGCTGGCTATGTTGTATAGAGCAGAGTGTTGGCCAGTTAAGAATTCTCATATCCAAAAGTTGAAGGTAGTGGAAATAAGGATGTTGCGTTAGATGTGTGATCTTACAAGGGCTGACAAGGTTAGGAATGAGATTATTTGGGAGAAGGTGGGAGTGGTATAGGTGGAGGAAAAAATGCAGGAAGTGAGGTTGAGTTGGTTTGGTCATGTGATGAGGAGGGGCACGGATGCCCTAGTTCGCAGGTGTGAGAGGCTGGCATTAGATGGTTTCAAGCAGAGTAGGGGTAGACCGAAGAAATATTGTAGAGAAGTAATTAGACGTGACATGGAGTTGTTTCATCTCACTAAAGACATGACCCTGGACAGAAAGGTTTGGAGGACAAACATTAGGATAGAGGGATAAGGTGGGTAGATAAATCGTAGTCAGTATTTATGGGGGCTTTGGTTTCTTTTGTTTGGTAATGTACATTATTTTTATGGATGTCGTATCTATGTTAGTTTTATCATGTTTCATACTTTGGATATTTTTGTCTATGGTCCTGTGTCTTGAGTCGGGGGTATATCAGAAATAGACTCTCTACTTCTTTAGAGGTAGTGGTATAGACTACGTTTACTCTACCCTCCCCAGACAGCACTTGGTGGGAATATACTGGGTTTGTTGTTGTTGTTGTTGATCTAATATATACAACATAATTTTTCGATCGAGGGGGTTCGGGTGAACCTCCTGCTCCCTGTTTCCCATATAGGTCCGCCTCTGCTCGTAGAAACATCATCACCAATGTGTACTTCAATAGGGTTACCACCCAAATTTCAGTAATCATCACTGTCTCCATTTGAAGTAAGGATAGTCACCCCTTGTAAATCTTATTTCAAGCCATCAAGGAAGTTACTTTTCACTTCGTATTTATATGGCTTGAATGTAATCATGTAATTTATTTTCATCTCACGTATAGTAGGGATGATATACAGGTTCACATTCTACAAAAAATAATTTAACAATTACATACCATTCAATAGTACAATAGTATTATTACGTAATAAAAAATAAGTTCATACCTTGGTAAATTTGCTTTATACTTGAATAGGTCACCTTCGATTATCTTGTCACTTTTTATAGTGTACCATCTGAGAATGCGGGGAATGGAAAATGTTTCATTCATTGATTTTCTTGCAAATTTTTCAAGATGAGAAAAAGCCTCGTAGATCCAAATCTATAATCAATACAGCCGTGAAAAAATGAATCAGAGTCTATTACTGAGTATAAATAAAACAAGAATCTATGATAAACTGACTAACGAATTAATGGTAGATACCATGAATGTCCAAGAAAATCTGGATAGAGCATAGGATGTCTTCTGGTTCTCATCAAATACTTCCATCTACTTCTTTAGGCCAGTTTTCTTCTTCAAATAATCCATGGTGAATTAGTCTTTTTTCCCCACGGATAATTCTCGAAGAAACTCAAAGAATTCACCATCCGAATAAGTTTTGTGTTGACAACCTTCTTCGAATCTTTTGCAAGCTACATGGTGTGCAAGAACCATAATAAAAAACACTTAAACTTATGGTCCTCATTCAACTTATTCCCTCTAATAAACTATAACAAGTTAACCTATGTAATGTTTTTGTTTTCATCACCTTAAAGCAAAAATGTTCCCCCTCCTCTAACACCTTCTTCAATTTTGATTCATTGGGTATGATGAGCAGTTCAATCCCATGATCAAACAAAACTCCTTTAAGTCAAAGAAAGTAGGCTTATTGTTCATATAAAACCGCATCTCATGAATCATCTTATCGTTCTTAACATATCGCAACAACAAATAATGGATCATCTGTCCATTGAATTTAAGATATTGTGGCATGTTTCTTAAGTGTCCAAAACAGGACTGCTTGACTCTTTTATTCAGATATTGGTCAACAAAAATTTTCTTAAATTCCCGGTATGCAGTCATCCTTGATCTAACAGATACTTTGTTGGAAAAGATCCAACCTCATTCATCAAAGTTTGAAGGTCATATCATTCCACGGAAATGTACCTTGAATAAAATGGCACGAACAAGGGATTATTATCCCTATCAACATTATTTTTTTCACTATTCTCACTCTCTTCACTGTCATAACTATCACTACACTCAGCAACATCATCACTAGACACATCGACATATCTATTTATCTTTTTTATGGTCTTTGAATCTTATTCTGACTCTTTCACTTCAATTTTTTAGATGCATTTTCAACTGCCTCACTTCTTCTTTTTCTACTGCTACAAGCAGAATCAGATGTGGTACCAACAGTACCAACAGTAAGCTTAACACCAACTCTAGCTTTATTCATTTTTTAATAAAATCAACACCTTAAAATAATTCTGTCATTGTCAATTCATAGACCACAAGTCTACTAATAGAAATATTTTAATGATCAAATGAAAAATATAAAATAACTAAGAATTATCCCACCATTAAACAATTCACTACACAAAAATATTAGAACCAAATCAAATTTTTTAGAAAAATATTCAAAATCCAACAGCGTGATCAACGAAATATTTTCAGTCAAATATGCGGAATCAAAACTCAACCATTGCTATGGAATCAAAACTTATTAGCTACCAAACTTTCATATTTTCATTATTTAATCAAATCATATTTTAAAAGAATTTCATATACCTAAAATTTATTTCAATTTGGGGCATTGTTAATTCATAGACCACAAGTCTACAAATAGAAATAAGTCAATACTCGATTCAAATAGACAAAATAACTGACAAATTAAGAATTATTCCACCATTCAACACTGTAGTGCTCAAAAATACCAGAATTGAAGCAAAACGTCTTAACAAAAATTTTACAATCCAACAGCGTGATCAACGAAAAGTTTTATCGAATCTACGAAATCAAAACTCAACTATTGCTATGAAATCAAACTAATTACCTATAAAATTCTCATATTTTAACTATTTAATCAATCACATTCGAAAAAAAAAATTCCTACACTACATCACTTCAAAACGGATAACAAATAAAAACCGCTAAAATGAATTTATAAATAATCTAAACTTTATTTTAACTTACCTTAGAACGAAAAAAGGAGTCCTTTGCCGTGGGAGAAGAAGGAAAAGAAAAAATAGGGTAGCGGGAGTTTGAGAGGTTGAGGAGGAGATAGAGAAGAGATTTTGTTTAATATTGAAAAAAGTGAAGGATGTCAGGTAGAGTTTATTAAATTTTCAAATATGTAAAAATATTAAAAAGGCTCATTGGCACCATGTGGACCCCATTTTCCCCACTTTTTGGACTCTAACCTTAAAAATTAAATGAAAAAGGAATTTAGTAGCTATTTGGCCAAATAAGTTTTCAAAATGCGCACAATGTCAACTCTTTCCTAAAATCACTATATCAATCATTATTTTTTTAATAAATATATCAAATCAAAATGATAAAAGTAAATTTGAACTAAGAGAGTAAATGCTAGCTAGGTTCCACTAGAGTTTATGATATATACTTTTTAATTCTGTAGTCATTAAGAAATTTTACTTCCTCTCGATCAATATACGTCCACTTAGTTTTAAGAAAATATTAATTTTTTTAAAAAATAGGCATTTTGACTAAACTATTCTTAACAAAAAATTTGCATATTATTAACTATAACGAGACCTATTGCCATATGGTCACCTATTTGGGAGCATCACATTCAAAATAAGCCTTGCAATACACGATCTCAATTAATCGGGCATTGATGTGGCTACTAAACACCAGAAGAGAAATCAAAAGAAGAAAAAATAATTTAACTATCAAGTTTAGAATTTTTACATTTTTAAGAAATAAATAACTGATTCAAGCAGGATTATTAGATGCTCTACATTTATGACATAAAATTTTGGAATGGTTTTTGTATCTTGTTTGAATGTCTATCCTTTACTTAGATATATGTGTGGCTTAACTTTGTTCTGGAAGTATCATTTTACACTATTTCCTTGTTTATTGTAACACCCCACATTTTCAGGCTAGAATTCAAACTTTCATTTCTACGCGTATAGACTTGAACCCAATGATTTCTTGTTAAATTATGTGTGATGATAAATTCTATAGTGTGGGAATAACTTTGAATATGAATTGAGGTCACAAAAATCTCCTAACACAAAGACGAGTCAAGAACTTTTCTATCGATTAAGTTTTATTGAATGTTTCAACTTGGGTCAACTTTCAATGACCATTACTCCTAGTATATAATAAGTTACATGACCTACTATATACTAAATAAAATATCTTCGAGTCTTCTTTACAATGCAATTGATTTCACCTTAATCCGATATCGAAATAGGAAGTTATACTCATTTAACTTCAGAGTATCCGTCAGTCAATGAGGTGACGACTTGAGGTGGTAAGCCATCAACAAAGTAACGAGATATCAACCTCGTCACCATCCTTAACCAGAATGGGATCAAATCCAGCTGCAAAGTGACGACTTGAGGTGATAAGCTGTCAACAAGGTGACGAGTTATCAACCTCGTCGTAAACCTAAACTAAAATAGGGCAACACCCATCTAGAGTTGATGATCAGGGTGACGGGACGTCACCGAATTGAAGATTTGTCAACCTAGTCATTCTTTCGGGGTATTTTTGTCTTTTTCTCACCCCAAAATTCTCTCCCACAACTTAAATCATCCAATAAGTGTTATTAGCATTTACTAATCAGTTTTATATGCTCATAATCCTCTCCACTCTCAAGAGAAGGAAAAAGTTACGGTTCCCTTCAAGGCTCATACTACCAAGACTAGAATTCAAGCTGATGTGCTAGGTTTTTGTTAGCACATTTAAGGCTTTTAACTCAGAATAATTATAAGTTCTTAAGTAAATATTGTTGTTTTTTATGATATTTCATGTGATTTTGTAGGAAAGTCAAGATGCATTAAAATACATGAAAGCTACGTCAAGAAGGATGATTTTTTGTGAGAGATGCAAGAAATTAAGTTCTGAAGATTTTATCTAACGACTTGGTCTGATAAGCTGTCAAATCCGTGATAAGCTCGTCACACGTACGCAGAGAACAAGAAAGGTGAAGCATTTATGATGACATTTTCTGATAAGTTATTAAATTTGTGATCAGTCATCACACATGTCGTCAGATTTGTGATAAGTTGTCACACATGTCATCACACATGGGAAGAAGGTCTGACGATATTCTCTGATAAGTTATTAGATTTATGATAAGTCGTCACACATGTCGTCATATTTGTGATAAGCCATAACACATGTCGTCTCCTAAGGGGCAAAACTCTAAATTTTTAATTTTGATTTTTTCTTAAGTTACGGATATAAGTAGTTTCATTCATCATCTTGGATAGCTGTAACTTATTCCAAGGGATTTTACTTTTATTTTTGACTCTCTTCACTTAGAATTCAATATTCAACTCTATGATTGGATTTTGAGATTTTTCTCTTGAATTTGGAAGACAATCAACTTCAGACTTCATCTTTTGTAAGTTTAATTACTTTGAATGATGAATATAATTGTTTCTATCTCTTTCTTTCTCATGTGGAACTAAAACCCACAATTAGGGTTGTGGGATCTATGATTATTCCTCCGTGGATTTAATAGTTAGCTAGGGTTTGAGTGATTGTAGAGACATCTTGATAATTCATTCATTATGATTGTTATTTAATGGTTGCAAATAATAGATCTCACCTTATGTTGATTTGCTCAAACTGAGAAATAAACTAAAGGTAGCGTATTATCAACGAGGATTTGGGAAGGTTAAGTTCTCATCTAATTATTAATGTTGTAACAAGATTGATCAACTCGAGATAAAATCATTATGAATAGAATGCTTTCCTAAGTTCGAGAGAATTAGGGATTTCAATATCTAGGTAGGTTGAAAAATACTTAGATGGACTGTCGAAACTGATAAATTGGTGTTTCTCATAAGTCACGAGAATCCAATACTACAACTATTATTCAATGGAAGATTACTAATCATAGTGATCACAACCCTAGTTTCTCTATATCATTGATTTGAAATATTGTTGTTTAAGATTTGAGTTCTAAGGAGAATTGAAGTGTTAATAACTTTTGTTCAATCATTAAAAATCCTCATTTTATCTTTTCGTGCCAGTTGTTTGAATTTAACTTGTAGCTTTAGTTTCAAACTAGTTTAATTGGTTCCTGTGGATTCGACCCCGACTCCAAATTTGGGTAAATATATTGATGACGACCATATTGCACTAGATTGACGTATAAGTTGAGCATTATCAAAAATTGCGCCATTGCCAGGGAACAATTTGGCTTATTGAGTTTGTTTGGAATTTTAGCCTACTTGCTTGAATTCAAACTTGTAAATATTTGTTTTTAGTTTTCTTTTATTTCTTATGTTAGGTAGATTTTTAGTTTAGTTTACTTATTACTATGGAATCGTGGAATGAACATAAGTTTGGTGGTTGGAAATCTTATCTTTATGATCCATGTCCATATTGTGATGGACCTCATTTTTGGCAAGATTATAGTTATGCTCTCCGGAGTGAGATGTGTGCACCATCTCCATCTTACCAGGAGTATGATTGTTCTTTATGTGGTGTTCAAGATAGACATTGGAGTGATTGCCCAAATGACCCCTCCCCCTATTGCACTAACCTAAATTTTAGTTCTTCTTATGAGTTTGATAGGTCTTATGGTCAAGAAAAGGAAGTACGAAGCACCGAAAAGAGTGGCATTGAAGCTATGTTTCATCAATGTTGGATCTTCAGAAAGAAACATATGATATCGTATGTGATATGCGTCAAGACATGAAGCCAATCATTCATGAAGAGATGGATATAGAGGTCAATCATTCAAAGCATTCTTCTATATTATGTTTAGATGATATCTTATCTATGGAATCATTTAACATAATATAAGAGTGTGAAGATAAGGACCAAGAACCCTATATTAATGTTGATCTTGATGTTGAGCAACCCTCAGTGATTTCCCAACCAACCGAACCAACTATGAGAGATGATGCCAAGATTGGGGACAAGGTGCTAGAGGCAAAAGAAGAAACCAAGAAAATCTCTAATATAGACTCTAGCCCAATTCAAAGTAAAGATGTCGAGAAGGTGAATAAAAGTAAGTGTATAGTAGATAGTGTAAATTTTGAAGTACGATTGATTGGGCCTCATTCAAAGAACTTTTCTACATTATGTTTAGATAATATCTTGTCTATAGAATCATTTAAAATAGTAGAAGAGTGTAAAGATGGGGAACAAGAATCCTATATTCTTGATGTTACATTAGACAAGCAACATAAAAACACACCTCACTTTAAGGCCGGGTGATTTACCATGCTCAATCCATTACTCAACTTCTTAATTTTTGTACCACCCCCGTATGAGTGAGGCAAGAAGATGGACTCTAAGTTGGGGGTGAAATTCATATCCTCAAGGTTGAGGAAAAAGCTGAGTTGGGTCATGCCGTGATACTAAATTAGGCGCTTCTTAGGAGGCAACCCAAGGTATTTTGTTATTTGTATTCGTATTATGTGACTGACATCAGATCTTCGCATCCATGGTGCCACAGGTATGTTTCTAACTCTCTTGTTTTGATTTGACGCATTGGGGACATTGTATGATTTTAAGTTAAAGGTGGGGCTACTTGTGGGTGTTGATGTCCTCTTGGGGTTTTTATCACCGTGCCTCTTTTTCCTAGAGTCTTGTTCCTAGTAGAGCCGGCATGTTTAGGCGTATTGTGTTTGTTTGTGATGTGTTGTGGTTAACTGGGGGAAGAATAAGTATCTAGGATAGTTGACATATTTTTGTTGATTTTTCTTGGAATGATAAATACCTCTCCAATTATCTATCTGTAACTGTGTGATGTGCATCTATATGTAACTACTGTGAATCTTTTTATGGCATTAGTACTAGGGACATGATAATAACTGCTAACAATTGCATGAACCGAATGGGTAGTAGCTTGTGATGTACCTTTGTGCCATGTGTGTGTGAGATACTACCTAGTTCCCGTTGTGTGTTAAATCCAGAACTTATTCGTTTGGCCTTGCATTGGTTGTAGGATAGCGGTTAGGAAAGGATCATAGGCCGTTGTTGATATTAGTCCACTTTTAGCCTAAATGACCTTCCATGTGTGATAATATCCCTTGATCCTGATTTTGAGCCTGAATGCCTATTCTTTTTATTATACCTATCAACTTCCCATTTGTATCACAATGAACCTGTTTTGTACCTGGTCCTTCTTGGATATTGTACACTTTGACTTAGGCAAATAGCCTAAGTTGAGGGTGGCTATCATAGGGGTGCGTGATGTAAAGTGAGTATGAAGAAGGGTAATAAAAAAAATATATGCAAGGCTGGGTGTGGTAGAAAAACAATGAGAAAAGAACAGTTGTGAAAAAAAAAAAATGAATGACTAAATGACCACACCCATCCTTAATTTGCTTAATCAAGAAAGGGAGAAATAAGGTAAACGTTGATAAGTGAGACCCCAAAAATAGTGTAGTGCCAAGGAGGCTTAGTGAGTTTAAATATCCTTTTGTATCATACGAGCCCTAAGCCTACATTACAAGCTAAAGAAAAGTCCTATAGTGATCCTAATTAAACTGTCTTAAAGCTTCGGTAATGAAAATAAGGGCAAGCTTATGGTATTTAGCATACATTGACTGGAACTTCTTTCTGAGAGTGAGTGTCTCATGACCATCCCTGCATTTACATGCTTGATTTCATATATGAGTGAGGAGGGATTTCTTTATTGTAAGGGCACATCGATTGCATTGCTAGTTGCCTACTTGTTTAGAAAGTGTAATTTGTATATAGGCATTATTATTGTTGCTAATTTGATGCCATATCTTGATTCTCTTGTGTCACATTTTTTATCTTCATTGATATATACAGTTAGGTTTAGAGTGATTGAACTTAGAGAGTGTAATGTGTTTGGAGCTAAAATTGATGATCAACTGTCATAGGTATCTTATGTTTCTCTTGGTTAAGCATCGTAGTACGGTGTCATGTAGTTGCTTGAGGAAAAGCAATTGCTTTAAGTTGAAGGTGTTAATGTGCTAGGTTTCTGTTAGTACACTTAAGGCTGTTAACTCAGAATAATTATAAGTTCTTAAGTAAATATTGTTGTTTTTGATGATATTTCATGTGATTTTGTAGGAAAGTCAAGATGCATTAAAATACATGAAAGCTACGTCAAGAAGGATGATTTTTCGTGAAAGATGCAAGAAATTAAGTTTTCAAGATTTTATCTGAAGCCTTGGTCCGATAAGCTATCAGATCTGTGATAAGTTATCAGACCATGTCATCACACATAGGAAGAGAACAAGAAAGATGAAGCATTTATGATGACATTTTCTGATAAGTTATCAGATTTGTGATAAGTCGTCACACATGTCGTCAGATTTGTGATAAGTCATCACACATGTTGTCACACATGGGCAGAAGGTCTGATGACATTCTTTGATAAGTTATCAGATTTGTGACAAGTCGTCACACATGTCGTCAGATTTGTGATAAGCCCTCACACATGTCGTCACCTAAGGGGTGAAAATCTTAATTTTAAATTTTAAATTTTTCTTAAGTTACAGATATAAATAGCAGCTTCTAGAGTTTCATTCATCATCTTGGATAGTTGGAACTTATACCAAGGGAGTTTACTTTTTTTGGGGGGGCTCTCTTAACTTAGAATTCAATATTCAACTCTTTGATTAAGTTTTGAGATTTTTCTCTTAAACTTGGAAGAGAATCAACTTCAGACTTCATCTTTTGTAAGTTTAATTACTTTGAATGATGAATATAATTGTTGCTATCTCTTTCTTTCTCATGTGGAACTAAAACCCACAATTAGGGTTGTGGGATCTATGATTATTCCTCCATGAATTTAATAGTTGGCTAGGGTTTGAGTGATTGTGGAAACATCTTGATAATTCCTTTGTTATGATTGTTATTTGTTGGTTGCAAAAAATAGATCCCGCCTTATGTTGATTTGCTCGAACTGAGAAATAAACTAAAGGTAGCGAATTATCAACGAGGATTTGGGAAGGTTAAGTTCTCATCTAATTATTAATGTTGTAACAAGATTGATCAACTCGAGATAAAATCATTATGAATAGAATGCTTTCTTAAGTTTGAGAGAATTCGGGAGTTCAACATCTAGGTAGGTTGAAAAATACTTAGATGGACTGTCAAAACTGATAATTTGGTGTTTCTCATAAGTCACGAGAATCCAATACTACAACTATTATTCAATGGAGGATTACTAATAATAGTGATCACAACCCTAGTTTCTCTATATCATTGATTTGAAATATTACTTTTTAAGTTTGAGTTCTAAGGCGAATTGAAGTGTTAATAACTTTTGTTCAATCATTAAAAATTTCTATTTTATCTTTTCTTGCCAATTGTTTGAATTTAACTTGTAGCTTTAGTTTCAAACTGGTTTAATCGCCACTCACATTGTTCCCTATGGATTCGACCCCGACTCCAAAGTTGGGTAAATATATTGATGACGACCGCCTTGCACTAAATTGACATGTAAGTTGAGTGTTATCAAAAATGGCGTTGTTGCAAGATGAATAGCAACAAGTATTTCTCAGATTTGATCCAGTAAAAAATTCAAAAAAACAATGGTAATAATCACTCCAAAAATAATTGTTTTGTTAACGTCAGAAAACTAGAGAGAAAAAATGCTCAAAATGCTAATTTGATGCCATATCTTAATTCCCTTGTGTCGCATTGTTGATCCTCAATGATAAATAAAGTTGGGTTTAGAGTGATTGAACTTGGAGAGTGTAATATGTTTGGAGCTAAAAGTGATAATCAACTGTCATAGGTATCTTATGTTTCTCTTGGTTAAGCATCGTAATACAGTATCATGTAGTTGCTTGAGGACAAGCATTTGCTTTAAGTTGAGGGTTTTGATATGCTAGGTTTCTATTATCACATTTAAGGCTTTTAACTCAAAATAATTGTAAGTTCCTAAGTAACTATTGTTGTTTTTGATGATATTTCATGTGATTTTGTAGGAAAGTCAAGATGCATTAAAATACATGAAAGCTATGTCAAGAAGGATGATTTTTCGTGAAAGATGCAAGAAATTAAGTTTTGAAGATTTTATCTGACGACTTGGTCTGATAAGCTATCAGATCTGTGATAAGCTATCAGACCATGTCGTCATACATAGGCAGAGAACAAAAAAGGTGAAGCATTTCTGACGACATTTTTTGATAAGTAATCAGGTTTGTGATAAGTCATCACACATGTCGTCACACATGTCATTAGATTTGTGATAAGTCATCACACATGTCGTCACACAAGGGAAGAAGGTCTGACGACATTCTCTAATTTCCTCCATGGATTTAATAGTTGGCTAGGGTTTGAGTGATTGTGGAGACATCTTGATAATTCCTTTGTTATGATTGTTATTTATTGGTTGCAAAAAATAGATCCCTCCTTATGTTGATTTACTCGAACTGAGAAATAAACTAATGGTAGCGGATTATCAGAGAGGATTTGGGAAGGTTAAGTTCTCATCTAATGATTAATGTTGTAACAAGATTGATCAACTCGAGATAAAATCAGTATGAATAGAATGCTTTCCTAAGTTCGAAAGAATTAGGGAGTTCAACATCTAGGTAGGTTGAAAAACACTTAGATGGACTGTACTGATAATTTGGTGTTTCCCATAAGTCACGAGAATTCAATATTACAATTATTATTCAATGGAGGATTACTAATCATAGTGATCACAACCCTAGTTTCTCTATATCATTCATTTGAAATATTATTGTTTACGATTTGAGTTCTAAGGAGAATTGAAGTGTTAATAACTTTTGTTCAATCATTAAAATCTCTATTTTGTCTTTTCGTGCCAGTTGTTTGAATTTAACTTGTAGTTTTAGTTTCAAACTAGTTTAATCGCCACTCATATTGTTCCCTGTGGATTCAACCCCGACTCCAAAGTTGGATAATTATATTGACGACGACTGCCTTGCACTAAATTGACGTGTAAGTTGAGCGTTATCGGAAGCTATTTTGAATTTTTGTTCATAAAAAAGGTATGTGAAACTATCTAAAAACTCATGGGCATAGGATTTACGATTTTAACAAGCTTTAAAGTTATATATGTATGTATATTTAATGAGTTTGGAAAATTATTTTAAGAGCATGTATCATAAATCCGTTTTGATAAAAGTACGTAATTATCATGATTTTTTTGCATAAGTTTGATTTATAATCTTGTGCATACATGATTTGTGTTCGAAAATTAATTTATGAACATGACTTGCTAAATTCCCTTCTCCATGATGAAATTTATGGTCTTAGCATGATATGAATTGTAAATTGAGTTTGAGAGCATGAATTATAGGCTTCTTTTTTATCATCAGATTTACGTAAAACTAATATTGGGGCAGTTTTATGAATGAGGATGAGCCGAGGGTCTATCGGAAATAACCTTTCTAGTTCTCCAGAGGTAGTGGTATGGACTGTGTACATCTTACCCTCCCCAATCCCCACTATGTGGGAATACACTGGTTTATTGTTGTTGTTGTTGTTTTATGAATAAGGATGATTCTCGAGTTTAAATGTCTCTTTACTTATTATGGATGGTTGTTTCACATGTTTTTCAAAAAGGTGCTTTCTACTCTAAATGCTATGGATTCCCCAATTACTTGGTTTTGATTTTGAAAATTGTATGCCCTCAACATATTATTGAAATTATCAATGAATATGGTTTTGTCATCGAGTTGGTTTGGTTACTTGTATAAATGCATTGGTATAAAAATGTTAATGGATTCGGGGTATAATGGATTTCTAAATTTTTATAAACTATAGTATTAGGGATACAATGGAATCCCCAAAATATTTGATTTGATTTATTACTTGAACTAATGCATTGCATGAATGAAAAAGTGGTAAATGATGGTCCTGAAAAACCTCGTAGGGTACATGGGAATACCCCAAGTGATTGTTAGAATGAAAAAACTTACGGTGTACACATAAATTCTCTTAGTGATTTTAATAATGGAGTCTGTAGGGTACAGGGAAATCCCTAAATATGAAGTCTGCGGGGTACAAGGAAATCCCCAAAGATGACGGCTGATGATATTGCTTGCAAGCTATAGTCGATATGACGATACCACTTAATAATTCCTTAATAATTGACTCATGTAATTGATCATTTGGTTATGTGTTAGTTGTTTTAATTGGGCAACAATGGGGGTTGTGATAGCTAGCCATGAAGATGTGGGTCCAAAAGGTTGACACTAAAAATTCATGTTTTTCGACATGAGGGTTTGTCTTGATGACCATGTGCTTTTGGGGTACAAAGGAATCCCCCAAGTATATACACGTACTTATGTGTCATAGAGGACGAAGGGTACAAGAGAATTTCCGATCACCTATGGTATCTTCGATTCATGCGGCTAACACGCATCGAGACCCGTTCAGGGGGAAACACTGAATTCATATAATCCGTGGGTGGATTTATGAAGGCAACGCTTCACAGTCCAGGTTAATGTCTTAAAAGTTTACGCTAAGCCTTGTTCCCCATCGCGGCATAATATAGCTATATATGTATTTGCATATGGCTATGTGCATTGAATTTTGACTACTCTTGAATTATGCCTATGTGTTTTTTACACTCCATCCGTCCCATTTTACTTGTCCCAAATTGGGATGACACAACAATTAAGAAAAATAATAAATAACATGGCTAGTTTACCAAAGTACCCCTATTAAATGATGTTTACATTTTAATTTAAAGAAAAAGTAATTAATGCAAAGGGTAAAACATGGAAAGAAAATTTTGTCTTATCTTGATAAGTAAAATGGGACAAGTAAAATGGGACATCAACTTAGCCAATTTGGGACGGGTAAAATGGGACGGAGGGAGTATCTATTATGTAAAATTATTTTCTTAATGTTCTCGACTATTTTATATAAAACATATGTTGTTTTTGGTTATTTCTGCATACCAATACATTCCAGGCATTGACCGTCCTACGTGGTGGCTACATTGTCTCATAATGTAGGTTCTGAGGCAGATTTTCATGGTCCAGCTCAACAGTAGATTAATTCCTAAACTCCAGAGATGGTGAGACTCCCGCACCGAAAGGCATTCTATCTATATGTAATCTCAGTCAGTTTATGATTAAGTCGAGGGCCTTGTCTCGGCCTAGACAGTTAGTGCTCAGTAGAGGTTTCGTAGATGAAATTTGGATATTATATTGCCATATTTTGTTGACACAGTTTTTATTAGAAGTTCCCTCGAATTTCATTATAGCTTCCACACTTTTATTTATGTATGAATTATGCTTATGATAGTATGCTAAGGGGTTTCTCGAGCCTTTGAGGTTTGAGATGCTCGTCGAGGCAAGGGTCTCGGCTCGGGTCGTGACATTTATTTTGTATTTCTTTTCTTTGGGGTGATTTACTTACTTATCAAGGTTGGACTGTGATAAGTGCTATCATGACCTTATTTTGGATCGTGACAAACCTATAAGTCATTCATCTCCTTGCTTAATATTTCATTACTTCCTCATTTACTAAATGGAAGAAACACTACACCTATATAAATAGTGTTTTCTTTCTTTGGTGAAAAAATGAGTTGTAGTATATTGTGGGATATGAAGAAAGAAAATAAATATATGAAGTGTGGAAAATATTGTGAATGTAGTGAGGTGAGAATAGTGAAAGTGAGAGTTGAGACAAAGAAAATATACTATGTCGACAACTATATTCACTATAAAAATGGAGTAAACAAGAGTAATTATATGTTGAAGGTTTTCTTTTGGTGAAACTTTGGACTCTTCAACTAGTCCAGAGTTGCTTGAGTTATGACATTGATAGGCTTTTGTATTCTGAAAGGGACAAGTCAAGAGTGACACTGCTGGATCGGAGTAGATTATGTTGCAGTGGACTTGAATTTTCTTAAAGAGAGCGAGATATCCATGCCTTAGATTGAATATTATTTATTTATTTTTATTTGTTATTTTTACTTTTTAACTATAATTTAATTAATTTAATTTGCGGTATATTACACCAATAATTTATTTACTCTATTTAAAATTTTTAAAGTTGAAGTTGCTGATGGAGTTATGTTATTATAATTTTTTACAAATAACATTTAAACATGCAATATAATTCAAATGAGAACATTGTCGATAAAAATAAAAAAAATTATAGTAAAATTTGGACAAAACTAAATTATAGTAAAAGTGAAAACACTTTCTAGGTGCTACATCTGATAATGAACTAGATAATGCATTATTCTATAATCATAACATCATATTTTAATAAAATTAATAGAACACAATTATTAACTACAACAATTCGTCAAATTACAACTAGTTCGGAATCCATCACTGAAAAAAGTAAATTTATTTAATATACTCTTCCCACATTCTACAAATAATTTGTTTACGATGAACACGCATTTTCAAATGAAATGACCGAAAACAGTAGATAGAAATAGTTGAAGCTATATATAGCTATTATTTTATTATAAAATGCAAAAATTTAAGATGAGTTGTAAAATTTAAAAATAAATCAATAGCTATTTTTTTGGCCAAAATAAAGTTACTAATAGATTTTAGGATTTGATTTTTAAAATTTTCCAAAAGCTAGAAAAATTCTATGGCCAAACATATTTTGTCTAAAAATTTGCTTTAAAAATCTATAATCAAACGGATCCTAAATATTTTACAATTTTCAAATGTAATTTCAAGTGATAAATATAGGTTTTAAAATAAAGTTAAAAAAATTTAGATAAAAATGAATAATTACTATGATCAAATAATCCTAAAAAATTGTCTTTATTAAGAGATGGCACAGAAATGATAAAAGAGGTTGCACCTCAAAAGATGGAGAATTTAAAAACAGCACTTTATTAACACCATCATCTTGGTTACATTTGCCTCATCAAGTTTCTTTTCTAGTTTGCTTTTGCTAAACAAGTAGCATAATATATAGTACATGCCTTTCTAATTAGGTGTGATCTTCTGTTGAACATTCATTCCAGCAGTTTTCCAGTAGCTCATTATCTATAAAAAATTGTTAAATTAAGTCATTAGTTTGACTTATTGGGAAAAACACAATATAAATAGGAATAACAAATATTCTCTCCATTTAATTTTAGTTAATTTTCTTGCTAAAAATATGTGTTTTAATTTAGTTTTTCTATTAATGAAAATAAGAGAATTTTATTATGTTCTTCCACTACTATCTCTATCATTGAATGACTATATGAAGTCTATGTACTCAAATTTATATTTTTAAAACATAATTAATAAGACTAGTTGAGTAAAATAAGCTTCTAATAAATATTTTTTTAAAGTTATGTCAAGTCCAAAAGGATCAACTATTCTAAAACGCAGTGAGTAAGCGCATAAAAATAAGATTCCTCCAATCACCTTAAATTTGGGTAGGTTATCAATTCGATATTTTGACTCATCCAATTTAACCCATTTGAAAATTAGCTAATACTCGTACCACTTCAGAATATTATTTCTATGTACTAAGATAAATGGTTTTTTTTTATATAATTCAAAGATGTATTAATTAACTTTTTCAAAGATTACCCTTCTTTTTAATGAGTTTTTCAACTATCTTTGGGTTTAAAAAAAGTTTGGAAGAAGCAAAAGAATAATATTGACTATTCTTCTTCAATTAATGTCATTATTTTAATTTCTCGAGGGGTGTCTCACACCTCAAAAATTTATTTATTGTAAAATAGAGGGAGCATATAATTTAAATTAATCAATACGACATCTTGTCAAGGTAATATAGTTAGTATATATATATATATATGATAGAAAAATGATAGAAATGATAGAAAAAATATTAGTTGCTTAAACAAATTATAAAATTAAATAAAGTAATCAAAGTTTAAAAAGAATTGGTGAGTTGTGTTATTTTTGAATACAAATCGGCTATTTTTCAGCACATGATCATTTAAATCAAATTTATTTTAACTCAAATAATTTTTGAACGAATTCGTGATCTGTCCATTAATCAATTCAACTCATTTTGAGTCACTTAAATTCAGCTTAACTTACCCATCTAACACTGTGAACTTAATGTATTGAAGTGAATTATTAAATGCAAAAGAATATTAAAAATACATACCTTCTTTAAATTTAGAACGATATTCCATTGAACAAGCAAGCTTACAATTGAATTCTTCACAATGAAGACATTCCTTAAAGCAAGGTTTTGCGCAAGAAGGATGGAAGAAACATGTCTTTGCACATTTTGCTGCACAAGACAAGTTTATCTTACCATTCACATTACTATTTGCTACAAAAATCATTATAAGAAAAGATGTCACTGCTAAAATCTTAGTGAAATTCATAATTTATAATATATGTATTTTAAAGACTTTTGGATGTTGTTGATAGATTTTAAAGTAATGCTATTTATAACTAAAGATTTTGACTAAATTTAAGACAAGTTGCAATACAATTTAATAGTGAAATTTGACTATACCCAAATAATTAAATATAGATCATTTTGATTTTAAATAGTAGATTAGAAAAGTAAATATAGTACAATCAGCAGACTATAACTTGTATAAAATATTTTAATTATTATATGATGCAAACTCTAACTTTTAAAATTACTTATTTTCAGTGTGAAGTCAAAATTTTTATTAATTTTTCTTTCAAAATATAAAAAAAGTAAATATACGAAAAAATCAAGAAACTTCAACATCTATTATATAATACATAAAAATAAATTTGATCTTATATATACAGTGTAGTTTTTTTATTAAAGGAAGTTCGTATAAATTTCTTTATTTGGATTGCTATTTACAATTAAACTTTAAACTACTTATCATTAATACAAAATAATAACAATATAATCTAATCAGTAGTGTAAAAGAGCTGGGTTTGACTAGATTTTATGATACTCCTATATACTTTTTTAGTTCTGTGGTCATTAAAAAATTTTACTTCCTCTGGTTCAAAATATATGTCCCCTGAGGTACAAGAAAAAACTAATTCCTAATAAAAATTAGGCATTTTGAAATAAATTATTCTTATCTAAAATTTATAAATTACTCTCTCCGTCTATATTTACTTATCTATTATATTAAATAGATGTCCAATAATATTTATCTAATTTGAAAAATTAATGAATATTTTATCTATTCCTACACATTTTATTCTAAGCATTAAATATGATTCATTATTCAATATTTTTTTTCAAAGCATTAAATTTATTATATTTAAAAAGTAATATGATAAAATTACCCATCATTTACTACTCCCTCCGTCCCATTTTACCCGTCCCAAATTGGTTAAGTTGATGTCCCATTTTACTTGTTCCATTTTACTTATCAAGATAAGACAAATTTTTTTTTCCATATTTTACCCTTTGCATTAATTACCTTTTCTTCAAATTAAATTATACACATCATTTAATAGGGGTACTTTGGTAAATTAGCCATGTTATTTATTATTTTTCTTAATTGTTGTGTCATCCCAATTTAGGACAAGTAAAATAAGACGGAGGAAGTATTTGTTAACCTATAAGTAATGTTAGTAAGGACAACTATTAATGCACCGAGGAAATATTAACTTAGACACATTGGGATATGATCACTTATCATTTAACATTAGTATGAACTTGGAATGAGCAATGCATGACACACACTGTCACATTTCACTTATTGAGAGTCAAACTGTATGAATTTTGATCAATTTTTACTCTCTCAAATTTCATAATGATATTTTTCCAAGTATATTTTATTCTAAATTTTATTTTGTCTAAGAAATAGTTATTTTGAAAAAATAATATTTGCTGTTGTTTTTCAATTTACAAGTCTGAAAACTGGCAAACCCATGCACATAGTATGAAACTGCCAACAAGAAGAGTATATTTTTTTAACAACCAACAGCAGGCCATTGGCTCGAAAAATCACACGTGTACTACTTTTGAGTCACATTTTCAGGACACATCATAAGTAGTTTACTATCGAGATGGATTGTGGTGTAGTAATAGAACTGTTTCATTTTTAATTAGAGGTTTCAAATTCAAACCTCTGAAATGAATAAAATTATTTTGGGAACGCCACATTCAAAATGAGCCTTATAATATACGGTCTGAAGTAATTGGAGCTTTAATGTGGTACTAAACGCCAAGCGGGAAATCAAAAGAGAAAAAAAAATACTTTACTTGTCAAGTTTAGAATTTTAGCATTTTTAAGAAATAAATAATTGATTTGAGCATGAGCGGAGCCAACTTAGAACCAGTCTTCGACAGAAAATTATACTATTTATACATGATTAAAATTATTTTTTATGTATATATAGCTAGTACATATTGAATCCCTTCGAGTACGACACGCAAATTTGAAATCATACTATTGATTGGTGATATTCGAGGTATCGATCGTTTTGTGTCTTCATATTCAACCCCAGACCTCTTCTTATCTATTTGGATGTCTTTATTTTCATTTTCAGAGACAGATCGTGTACTTCAGATTCATTTTGTATTATTAGATGCACTACACTTATGACATTAGATTTTGAGATGATTTTTGTATCTTGTTCTATTTTCTATCACTCTCAAAGTCCCAAAGGTAAGCCTACCCATAACTTAGGGACCATAAAGCACAATTGTTTCATTACCTCTTCAAGTGACCTCATCAAACATGGTGCCACTATTGGTCTTAAAGCCCACCAAACACACATAGCATAGTCACTAGAACAAGTAGACCAACCAACAAGTTTTCTACCTCTACATAATACAAATCCACAACTAGCATGGATGTCATCATTGGCAAAGAGGTAGTATAGAAAAGAACCAAGTGTAAAGGTATACACGGGTGAAGATAAAGCATTTAAGCACATACACATTCTTTCCTTCAAGAAAATAGGCAACTTGGCATTCTAAAGTTGGTATTCATGAAATGTAAGCACAAGTGTGTCAAGAAAGGATGCAAATTTAGAAACATTACCCCAAGGAGTCAATGACACCTTTGCCCTTGGATTTTCAAGAAGGACTACACATTCCTTACCCTTAAGAGTACTCTCATCTTTTAAAAAGAGATTTCCATCGTTAGGAAGAATGTTGTCACACCATAGTGGGTTAACATATAGGCTATAGCCTCCAAGACAAGCTATACCATCATTTTCACCACTAGGTTCATTAGGAGTGTTCAAATCATCTTCAAACAAGACATTATACCTAAAGAGAGCATGATCTATCTCACGAGAATATTTAGAACAAGTAAGTTCTTTACTCTCTAAAAGACAATTATCAAGTTTCAAAGAGGTTTCAAGTACAAGATTATCCCTATGAGCTACGCAAACCATGGAATCCATATCACAAGGATAGCTCACGGGTTCACTCCTAGTTTGTTGACCAACATTCTCAAATACTTCACTCACTTGAGTTCCATTAATTACAACACACATAATCTCACGTGGTGGGCAAGTTTCACAAATAAGTTGATCAACATCATTTACACAAGATGATGTACTCTCGTTCAACATGTTGGGTTCAACACTAGGTGGACATAAATTGATCTTACAAGAAGAGTCAATTTGGTCATCAATAGGATCAACTAATGTATCCACACCCACAACATGTACACCATCAAAAAGAGGAAAAGAATCATTAGACTCATAAGTAAGTAAGCCACTACTCACACTCAAAGGGCTACTAGCCACACAATTCTCATTTTCACGCATAAAAGTGTAAGAGTTAGCTATTTTACCTTCTAGATCACATAAGCTATAGTCTTCACCTTGACGTGTGTCAGGACAGCCTACTTGCTCCCTTGGACCTACTATACGATCCAATATTTCATTCACCATAGCCATGTCTCGATAAATAGTGTCAAGGTAGGCTAAAATGACATTGGTGACATTGTTGTCCATGGTTTGAGAGGTGGAAGCCTTGGGTTCCATTGCAATTGTACCTAAAACAAATAAAGAAACAAACCTACAAAATGGACAAACAAGATTAGTAGTAAAAGCTCCTCACCAACACTCGTAGACACTCACTTTTGTGATCCTCACAATTGGAGCAGCGAATATTGAAAGTTGCTTATACTTCGGTAGTCAATAAGATGTCAATTCTACTTAGTGGCCGGAATAGATTCTTGTTTGCTCAACTCAAGACACAAAATAGAAAATTCTACTTACGAACTTGAAACAAAGAAGTTCAACAAATCAAAACAAGAAAAGCACACAAAAAACGAAAATACGAAGAAAAAAAAAACGGACTCAAACAACTAATTCACAATCTAGTAGGTGATTACTAGTTCCTAATTAGTACTAGACTCAAGAAATGAAACTAAGGAAACAAAGAAAAGAAACTTAGAAATCTGAAATTTTGAGTCTAAGGTTGTTTTTGGAGGGTGATGATGTGGCACTTTGATGATGTGGCAATTTGGTGACATGGCAATTTGGTGATGTGGTAGTTTGCAATTTGTATTGGTCAAATTTTAATTTGGAATGGTGAAAATCAGCTTTGGGAGGGAAACAACAAGACTTGGAGCCTTTTTTTTTTTTTAATTTCAAAAAGGTTTGACTTCCTTGTACCGTTTTGGCAAGACACCTTTTTGAAAGGTTGTTGGATCTTTCCTCTTTTGTTAGTCTTGGAATAAGCTCTTACTCTCTTTTGGTAAACAAGACTTTTGAAAGCCCTTTTGTCCCATTTCCTTTTTGGATGTCTTGGGATTGTGTCTTTCAAGACAAACATAAAAGCACACTCCTTTATTCACCCTTTTAGATCAAACCACTCCCTTTTGAATGTTCTTTCTCAACAATACATGAAGAACAACAACAACAAGAACATTCAAGAATGGAAATAAACCCAAATGAGCTTCAAATTGAATGATCTTTGTTTCTTTTAGCTCACGTTGAACTCAACAACAACAACAACATGTTTCAAACCCACATCCTCAATAATAAACATCAACAACACACTTTCAAGCAATCAATCCTCAAAAAACAGCAACTATCAAAGTTCAAGAACAACTCAAAAATGGCTTAAAATTCGGATCTTGACTCTTTTAGTGTTAGTGAAGAAGAGGCTAACACTAGAAACAACCAAAACACATAAAATATCCTAAATCTAAGATACAAATTTCAGTCTAGACACAAAAAAATGGGACCGAATATTTCTCTTTTGGATTTTTTGGTTTTTCAACACCCTTTTTTTTATGATTTTCGAGTTAACACGCCCAAGATTGATTCCGTAGGAACGAAATCAATCCTTGCTCTGATACCAAATGATACCAAAAACAAACCTAGAAACTGAAATTATAACTAAAGAAAGGAGATGAAGATGATAACAATGATACGAGATGAAACAAGACACGGTTTCAACACAAACACAAGGGAAATTACATAGAAAATAAAGATAGATAGTGAGACCAAGATTATTACAAGATTAAGAACCAAGTGTATTTCAACACTAACCCCTAATGAGTGTAATACTCAAAACCACACTCTTACGGTGACCGCCAAGGTAATCGACTCACCTCAAGATCCACTGTTTCCAAGCAAAGAACAATATTGGCTTTTCCAAGCTCTATACTAAGGATGACTTTTTCAAGTCCTAACTAAGACTATACTAAGGTGGTTTACTCTCAAGAGAGAGGATTTTCAAGTATTTCAATCTTCCATCATTCAAAACTAACTAGCAAATGAACTAATAGAACCTATTTATAGTGTAACTTATTACATAACAAAATGACCATAATACCCTTAATGAAAAGGGGTGGCCATGGAGTGTTACTTAGACAAGGATAAGTGACCAAAATGCCCATAATGAAGGCCCAAAGCCATGAGTCCTCAATTTTTAATGCTCGAAGCAATCTTCCACACGTGGGATTGCTCTTTGGTGTACTCAAATCGGCCCCTCTATGTAGGATCCTGTGTCCTCAAGGCGACCAAAGCTTGATGACCCACGTACTAACTTCGAATGATGTCATCGAAGCTAAGGTGGCCATTTGACTCGTATCAACTTCCCCGAACGAGGTACACGTCAACAGCGATAACTCGTACTATGATCTGCAAGTTGCAGAAGTGTAGTATGAGTACCAAAGGAATGGTACTTAGTAGGAAACTACCAACTGATCTCCAAAGATAAAGCAGATATATATAACACATAAACAGAATGAAAACTACACTCAAGAGTCCAGAAATCATATCACAAGTCAATGAGATAATAATGAACAACTATCCTATTTAGGTCCAAGAGACTAACATAATAAGACTAAGAAAGCATCAACGGTGAACTATTCTATTCCAGCTACATTCAATAGACGTTAATGTTGTACTATATATCCCAAGCCAATATACGAATAAAGAGCGAATGAAAGATATATAGCAATATACAAGGCGAAGAAACGAATATACAATAAAAACAAGAGAAGGGAGGGATATACGATAATGTCATAGCTTCAAATAACTAGATATATATACACATATATATACATATATATATACATATATATACATATAGATGTGAGGCCATTCCAAAGCATAACGTAGATCATCATATTCTCATATTAAGACTTCATTAGAATACTATCAAGATTTAATACCATCATACTCAAGGTTTCTAATCCACATGGCCAGACATGATATAATCGTGCATAATAATGTAATCATAAGATAGAAGAGGCCGAATACATACCTCAAATCCCAATACTAGATCAATGACCAATCTATCATAAGTTAGCCATAGTAATGATCATAACAATGATAATAACAATATTAATATACACATGAATAACCGGCTACTTCGGACAACCAAATACCTAGACGAGCATATGCGTACCCCCACCGCTCTAGACTCAGAAGGTTTAATCAACACACAACAATACAAGGCATATTTTTCACCCATATCTATGCAACCGTCCCATACCGGCTGATAGACATATGCGCATACTGATGATAAGCAATGTGCATGCAGGAATGAATGCAAGCTATACAATCAATATCAAAACTCATCATAACTGTCATCTCCATGAACATCATCATTGTAATCAACCTCTGGCCTTGTCGGGTATCAATATCTCATCATAGTATCCTACGGCCTTGCGGGGTATCAATGTATCACAACAGTATTATTCGGCCTTGATGGGTATCAATATATCATCATAGTATCCTCCGGCTTTGCCGGGTATCAATATATCATCATAGTATTCTTTGGCCTTGTCGGGTATCAATATATCATCATAGTATCCTCCGGCCTTACCGAGTATCAATATATCATCATTAATTAACGTAAAAGAATAAAACAAATGAAGTATTCATAACGATAAACGTAACACCATAAAGATAGATATCTCATCAATATATTCTATCTACCCATTGTTAACTAACCAGTACTCATTATTGCATCGCTAGTTCACTAGTCATCATCTAGCAAAAGACCGATATCATCATTCAAACACTTATTAACCTATATCCGTTAATTATTATTAACTAGTGATCTCTTATCACTAACCTCTTTTATTATCTAACCCCATTAATACACAAATCCTCGTTTAACAACTAAACAACATTGTAAACTTAGTCATTAATAACAACTAATCTTCACCTATGCTAAACTCGACAACACCATTAACCATGCACCAACTATTGCTAGGTACCTGATGATAGGCGAATTTACACGCCTAAAGTACTATATTTTACCCATATTTTAGCTAAGTTTTGAGGACAAATTATATAATTCATGCACTTTTAGTCCTTTTTCCTGTAAGTGAGCTAACGAACATGATTAGCAAGTTTTCAGGAATAAATGATGCAGAATTCAGCATTTTATGGATAACTTGATGCCAAAGAAAGCTTCACGAAAGGAGGAAAGCAAAGCTTGGATGCCAAGGACCAAAAGTGACGTATGGAAAATTTGTCCCGGGCAAAAACAGCAATTATAAAGACTTTGGGGACTAGCAGTAACTTATCAGGATTAGGATAATGATGCAGTAACCTAGTAGGATTGGGTTAAGTAATGCATTAGCTTTTTAGGAATAGGATATGGGTGTTATAAATACCCTATTTTGCTAGAGATTTTAATCATTCACTATTACTTTTAATTCTTACATTAGTTACAATTCTAATTCTCATATTCCACAACTTACAATTTGGATTCTAATTCTTCCATTAATTCTACTTTTTATTCTTCTTCTATTCATCTATTCAATTCTTAAATTCCACAACAAGAGAAACGCTACTTTGAAAGGGAGTTCACGCCTAAAGCCATACCACACCATACTACACGTGATATCTTTATTGTGGTATAATAATAATGTCTATTGTGATGTCCATCGCACTCATGAGTAGCTAAACTTCTCTGTTGGGGTTATGGAAGCCTTATGAGATACTATCTATTGCTATGAGTTTGTGAATTCGTGACACGTATGCTGCTTATATCATTATTCTCTTCATCTTAATGCAAATTCTTGTGGTTGCAAACGCATAGAATACGCCAGTATAGCATTAACTTGTGCGAAAGAAAAGTTATATGTCTGGAAAAGAGATAATGTCAAGGTAATAGGGCACCAACCCCTATTAAAAAGTTAGTGCCGTAACTGGATTAACCTCTTGGAGAATTTGTACCATTAGATACGCTTTAAGCTCGAAAGAGTTAAAGTGAAATAGTCCTTGTTAGGTCGAAAGACGCTTGGATTTACCATAGAATACAATTCTCTATAAGCACATGCATATCTGAATTCCGCATAACTCATAGCCAATAGAGACGTATAACTCATAAGGTGGACATAACCCCAACTCTCAATTCTCATTGGTTAACATCGTACCAAACATTCTTTCTTTTTACTTTGCTAATTTCCGTTTTTACTCTATTATTTTGGTTACAAGTTACAATCCCCCCTTTCTACGAGACTTCCACCAAAAGTCTAATAATCATTACTTACTTGTTGACCGGCTATTCTCTGTGGGATCGATACCCAACCCAGTTGGGTTATATATTTGACAACGACCGCTTTACACTCTTACAAGAGCTGTAGATTGAGCGTTATCAAAAATTGGCGCCGTTGCCGGGGAATACGGTTGTCAACTAAGTTTGTGATAATTACTAGACCCTTTGGTCAAAGATTCTTGTACTTTTACTTTTAGTTTTTGTTTTTGTTTTCTACAGGTTTTTATTCAGTGCATGCCCCATACTCGAAGTTCTGATCAACCGTTATTACCTATCAATCCTGAACCACAACGTATTGGCAGAATGGAGGCACAACACGAAATTGAAAGGATGGCTTCTCAACAGGAACAGGCGAGACTAGCTGCTCTAGCAGCCGCTCAAGTGCATCAACAGAATATTGATAACCCTGGGCGAGCGACAAATCCTGACGATGAGGATCTAGGTGATGACGAGTTACTAAACCCTAGGCTTGATGCTGAGATAATAACACCTGCTAACAGAAGAGATCGTCAAGCTAGGTTTAGTCATGAACGCCGACCCGTGCAACCAGCATTTGACGATGATGATGATGATCTCGATGGAGCCGGAACCACAGGAGCCATTATTCCTCTGCCATTGGCACCCGGAGCCAAGTTCAACATCACGAGCACCATGATTCAGTTATTGCAACTCAAGGTATTATTCGGTGGACTACCAGGCGACGATCCGAATGTGCATCTAATCAACTTTGTTTATACATGCAAGTCATTCGACAATCCTGGCGTTGGGCAGAATGCAATTCGATTACGCTTATTTCCATTGTCTCTGTCTGGGGAGGCAACTCTATGGTTGAATGGGCTGACTCCTGATTCTATTACAAATTGGAGGCAATTGAAAGACGTTTTCCTAGAAAGATTCTTTCCGCCATCCAAAAGAGCACAATTGAGAGATGAAATCAACAACTTTTGGCAGCTTCCAACCGAAGCTTTTCATGAAACATGGGAGAGGTTCAAGACGAAGCTAATGCATTTCCCAAACCATCATATGACCAATGTCCACCTAATGGAGATACTATACAGATCCTTGAATTCAATAACTAAACCAGTGGTGGATAATGCGGCTGGAGGATCTTTTATGGACCTCACCTTTGGTCAGGCAAGCAATATGCTAGACCAGATGACAAAGCAAAGTAGAGCTTGGCATACCAGGGATTCTGAGGTAGCAAGCCCCACTTTATCTATTGGTATGACTGCAGACCAAAGGAGAAGAGAAGAAGAACACGATCAAGATATGGCGCACATGAAAACACAAGTGGATCTTCTTACAAAGCATCTCTTATCAGGGAAAACCGAAAAAGTCAAAGTTGTTACGTCAAAAGGAAGAGACGAATCTGATTCGGAAGAAGAGGCCAACTACTTAAACAATCAGGGGGGTTTCCGAGGCAATACCCAAGAAAACCAAGGTCGGAACTATTTTGATAAATCTGGAAACAAAGACCAAGGTAGTTGGAAGAACAAGAATGACAAGAGTGGTTTGTATGTTCCCCCAGGGAGACGTGGTGCCACTGCATCTAGTTCTGCAAATATGGAAGACATGATGGCTAAACTGTTAAAAGGAGTAGAGGCAACCAGCGCGGGAGTAACTGAGGTAATAAATGATTTATCCTCGATGAAGCAATTGGTTGACTCACATTCCACTTCAATAAAACAAATAGATCAGTAGTTGAGCCAACTTTCGGCAGTACTCAATCAAAGAAAGGATGGCACCTTACCTATCGACACCGTGCAAAATCCAAGGAATGATGGATCATGCATGGCTATTACTACTCGAAGTGGTAAGGTGCTGGAAACTTCATCCAAAGGCAAGCAAGTGGTCGACGATGTAGCGGACAACGATGATAAGGCTAATGGAGAAAACACAGTAGAAGCCAACCACGATGTCCATGACGTCACACCGAGTATATTGCAGCCTGAAAAGACTAAAATACGGAAGCAATAGGAGAAGAAAGCCGTGGAGAAAAAAATCCCACTTCCACCACCACCTTTTCCTCAAAGATTGAAGAAGATTGCGGATGATACAAGGTTCAGAAAATTCATGACGATATTAAAGCAGCTGACCATTAATGTTCCGTTGGTGGAGGCACTAGAACAAATGCCTGGGTATGCAAAATTTATGAAAGATCTTTTGACAAAGAAGCGGGCAGCAAGCTATGAGTTGAAAGATACTGTGCATCATTGCAGTGCAATTGCTACCCGATCACTAGTTCAGAAGAAGGCCGACCCCGGTGCTTTCACTATTCCATGCACAGTTGGTTCTTTAAATTTTGCCAAGGCATTATGCGATTTAGGAGCCAGCATCAATTTGATGCCATTATCTATTTACAAAAAGTTGGGGTTGGGTGATCCTACTCCAACCAATATGAGGCTCGTAATGGCGGATAGGTCGGTAAAACGACCAGTTGGTATTCTATGTGATGTATTGGTAAAGGTTTCTTCATTCATCTTTCCGACAGACTTCGTTATTTTAGATTGTGAGGCAGATTCAGAAGTTCCCATAATCTTGGGGCGCCCTTTCCTTGCAACAGGAAGTGTGCTTGTTGATTTAAGAGCTAATGAGCTTTTATTCCGGATAAATGACGAAGTAGTTCGCTTTGATGTGTGTAAATCAATGAAGCAACCCAAAGATCTGAGCGTATTCTCGGTGGCTGATGTTTACTTTGATGATGAGAAAGAATTACTTGAAGAGGAATAAATTATTGATGACCCATTGGCGGTTATGCTCATGAATGTTGAGCATCAGGATGCTGAAAATTATGAAGAGACTATTGATACTCTAATAGGATTTGGATCATATCCTCATGCTCCCAAAAAGCTGGACTTTGATCTCAAAAATCGACCCACACCACCAGCTAAACCATCTATTGAAGAGCCACCCACGTTAGAATTGAAAGAGATGCCTAGCCATTTAAAGTATGCATTCTTAGGAAGCGGAAACATACTTCCAGTCATTGTGGCGGCAGATTTGGGTGAGCAGCAAGTTGCAGCTCTCATTGCTATTCTACGGAAGTATATAAGAGCCATTGGTTGGACCATCGCTGATATTATTGGTATTCCACCTGGGATTTGTACATATAAGATTCAGCTTGAAGAAAATTGCACACCCACTATTGAGCATCAAAGGCGTCTAAATCCACCTATGCAAGAAGTGGTGAAGAAAGAAATTATTAAATGGTTAGATGCGGGGGTAGTGTATCCAATCTCTGACAGTACATGGGTAAGCCCGGTACAATGTGTTCCCAAGAAAGGAGGTATGACGGTAGTAGCGAATGAGAAGAATGAGCTTATTCCACTCAGACCCATCATCGGATGGAGAGTATGCATGGACTACCGAAAGCTGAATTCATGGACGCTCAAAGATCACTTTCCAATGCCATTCATGGACCAAATGCTCGATCGATTAGCGGGAAAAGGCTTGTTTTGTTTCTTAGATAGTTATTTTGGATATAATCAGATTTGTATTGCCCCCGAAGACCAAGAGAAGACAACGTTCACATGACCATATGGTACGTTTGCCTTTAAACATATGCCATTCGGGCTATGTAACGCACCAGCCACCTTTAGCGTTGTATGATGTCCATTTTTTCTGATATGGTTGAAGATACTTTGGAGGTATTCATGGACGATTTTTCAGTTGTGGGCGAGTCGTTTGAATCGTGTTTGGTAAACCTGAGTATGGCGTTGCAAAGATGTGTAGAATTCAACCTAGTGCTGAATTGGGAGAAGTGCCACTTTATGGTTAAGGAAGGCATCGTTCTTGGGCACAAAATCTCTAAAAAAGGAATTGAGGTTGATCGAGCTAAAATTGAAGTCATCGAGAAGCTACCACCTCCAATTTCCGTAAAGGGAGTTCGTAGTTTCCTCGGTCACGCAGGTTTCTATCGGCGGTTCATCAAAGACTTCTCCAAAATGGCTAGTCCATTATGCAAACTTTTGGAGAAAGATGCAAAGTTTGACATTAATGAAGATTGTTTGAAGGCATTCGAATGCCTCAAAGGGAAGCTAATTGAAGATCCTATCATGGTAGCTCCAGATTGGTCCCTACCGCTTGAAGTCATGTGTGACGCCAGTGGGGTAGCTTTGGGCGCTGTACTTGGCCAGAGAAGGGAAAAGTTATTCCATCCTATATATTATGCGAGCAAGGTCCTCAACGAAGCCTAAAAGAACTATACTGTCACAGAACAAGAGCTCCTAGCGGTTGTGTATGCTTTTGAGAAGGTCTGTGCTTACTTGTTGGGAACCAAGTGATTGTTCATACAGACCATGCAGGTCTGAGATACCTAATGATGAAGAAGGACGCAAAGCCGAGGCTAATTCAATGGGTATTGTTGCTGCAAGAATTTGATTTCAAGGTAAAAGATAGAAGGGGTTGCGAGAACCAAGTGGCTGACCATCTATCTAGACTTGAGAACGAGCATATGGCGAAGCCTAAAATCGAGATTGATGATGCATTCCCTGAAGAGGAGATCTTAGCCACGATAATGGAAGAGTTACCATGGTATGCCGACTTTGCGAATTTTGTGGTGAGTAATGTCATACCTGCAAATTTATCTTCCCATAAAAAGAGGAAGTTTATGCATGATGTAAAACACTACTTTTGGGATGAGCCATATTTGTTTCGACGATGCGCGGATGGTGTTATCCGGCGATGCATATCCCATGTAGAGGTGCCTAATATATTAGAAGCATGTCACACTTCCCAAGTTGGAGGACATCACGCAGGTAATCGGACAGCAAGAAAGGTATTGCAAAGTGAATATTATTGGCCGTCGATATTTAGAGATGCCTACGAATTTGTGAGAAGATGCGACCAATGTCAGAGACAAGGTGCGATTTCAAAACACCATGAGATGCCCATGTCGAAAATTCTTGAAGTCGAGCTCTTTGATGTATGGGGTATTGATTTCATGGGTTCATTCGTAAATTCGTTCGGAATGAAATACATCCTAGTCGCTGTAGATTATGTTTCAAAATGGGTTGAAGTATTAGCGTTGGCCGACAATGATGGAAAGCATGTTGTAGCATTCTTGAAGAAGAATATCTTCTCTCGCTTTGGATTACCACTTACTATCATAAGCGACGGAGGATCTCACTTTTGCAACAATCTATTCAAATCCGTGTTGGCAAAATATGGTGTCAAGCAACATAAGGTAGCCACACCTTATCACCCTCAAACTAGTGGACAGGTGGAGGTTTCCAATCGAGAGATCAAGCAAATCCTTGCTAAGACTGTAAATGCTAATAGGAAAGATTGGTCTCGGAAGCTGGACGATGCGCTATGGGCTTATAGGACTGCATTCAAAACGCCAATTGGCATGTCCCCTTACCAGCTAGTTTATGAGAAGGCGTGTCACTTACCCATCGAACTCGAGTATAAAGCATTGTGGGCGCTGAAGCAACTAAATCTGAACTGGGATGATGCTATGAAACTGAGATTGGAGCAGCTGAATGAGATGGATGAATTCCGTCTACATGCCTATGAAAGATCAGACCTCTACAAGGAGCGGATGAAAAAGTATCATGATCAGCGGATTGTTCAACGAAACTTTCAAAAAGGCGACATGGTACTTCTTTTCAATTCCCGACTGAAGCTATTCCCAGGTAAGTTAAGGTCCAAATGGTCTGGTCCATACAAGATTAGCCAAGTCTACTCGTCTTGAGTAGTTGAGCTAGAAGACAGTAATGGTGTTGTCTTCAAGGTGAATGGCCAAGGAGTGAAACCCTATATCGGTCATCTTGACTCGATAAACTATATGGCCACCATTTATCTCGACGAAGTCTAAGTACTCGAGGTAACTATGTCGTGCCGCGACAATAAATCAAGCGCTAGATGGGAGGCAACCCATCGTTTTACATTTTTTTCCTTTCTTTCGTTCTATTTCGTGTTTGCCTTTGATAAATAAAAATCCAAAAAGAAGAGTCGTGCCACGACCAAAACTAAGGCGCTTGATGGGAGGCAACCCATCGTTCTAATCGTGTTTGTTATCTTTGAGCAAGTGTAGGTACAAGAGGCGTAAACGAGGAGATTGGTTCCAAATTTTGATTTGGTGGTATTGCATGTTGAAGGTGGTAAGTAAGTAATGAAGAAGCAAAAGGCTATGGATTAGGCATTGCTTATGAAAATATAGGCAACAAACAAGGCTAGGCCTATGTAAAACTAGGCCACGAACAAGGCAAGGCCTATGCTATGGCCTAAGCTCTCGGAATCTAGTGTGCCATAGCATAGGCGCCGCCCATGCCCAAGTATGCCATAGCATAGGCGCCACCTATTCCAATGCCTTTTGTCTCTGAATCTCATATGCTATGCAAAAGGCGCCGCCTATGCCTAACAATGCCATGGCATAGGCGCCGCCTATGCTCAACAATGCTTTGCAAAAGGCGCCGCCTATGCCAAGCATAGGCAAAGCTTTAGGCGCCGCCTATGGTCACTTCTTGTCTCCAAATCCGATTTTAAATGGGTCAAAACCCGACCCAAGCCTCTCCTATAAATAAGAGACTTAGTCTTTGACCAAAAACACATTGCAAACCTAGCATAAGCGCCGCTATAGTCTCCAAATCCTCTCAAAAATTTTCCTTTTGCTCTTTCAACTTTGCAAGAACATCATCCAAAGGCATCAACCAAGTAAGTACTTCTTTGTTCTTCATTTATATTCCGTAAGTACTACACTACTACGCATATTATGAATCGCTAAATCTTGAAGTAGTATTGGTGATTTGAATGTGGTTGATGTGTTGTGATACAACTAAGTGAGTGAAAGAATACGTAAGAATGATCTTAACATGTTTCCAACTTGAATTTGATTTTGATGCACTGTCATACTTTTGCGGAATTAACATGGTCAAGAAAATTGCATAATCTTGTCAATAGAAATCTTACATGTTGGAATGACTTGTTCATCGAGATAAGAATTATGGTTGACTACCAACATATGAGGTTGTGATTATTTCTAGATGCTATACCTTGATTCAATCACTATGTAGTAAGTCTTGATATATCAAACATGAAAGTATTGCCAAGGTCACAAGAAGTATGACTGCACTGATTTTATTGTTGGAATATAGCGCCTAAAACGTATATCGATGAAGTCTGAGTAATCGCCAACTTTCACTTCACTAGTTTGTACCAACAAAATAAGTGTGGGGTGGTGCCACTACTGCTTGTTTATTGATTGTATCCACCGAGATGATGCTAACATGACTATTGTTTTAATCTCAGGTACAATGGCACCCAAAGCAAGACAAGGCAAAGATAAAGCAACCACTTCACAAAAAGGCAAGAAAAGAGGACGAAAAGAGCAAGGAGAATCCTCCTCGCAGCAAATACCTCGCCGTATGTTCGGAATAAAATGGGTCCTCAAGGAGGAAGGAAAGGAATGGTATAGGAACAATAAAGAGAAAAACTATGTTCATGTGGAGTTGATAAACAAGGAGAGCCTAGCAAAGAAAGAACCTCGTATGTTAGCCAAGATAATGGCGTTACATCTTGATTTCATCTTCCAAGATATGGGAGAGTGCAATCTCGATTTAACACGAGAATTCTATGCCAACTGGTCTCCGAAAACTACAGGGACTGAAGTAAAGATTCGGGGCCAAGTTCTGCAACTAAATGCGGAGTTCTTCAACTCTTTTCTGGGTTTGCCACCTGTTGACCCATCACCATTCAAGGAGCTATATAATAGACCTCCGTACAGGGCTATTAGACACACATTATGCAGACCACGATCCATGGCACGATGGAGTAGACACAAAGACATCGGTCGGCACAACACCTTCCCATATGCTCCTTTGAATGGGGAAGCTAGGATATGGCTGCGAATAGTCAACTCTTGCTTGATTCCAGGGACCCAGTACACAAAGATAACACGAGATAGAGTGTTATTGGTGTACGCATTGATGACGAATGTCCCTATCAACATTGGAGCAATTATTCGATCTACAATGCGTAAAGCTCGGCTACACAAGAGGTCCCATTTCAGCTTTGGCAATCTGTTGACTGCAATATTGAGGAAGGAGGACATCGAAGAGGAACCTGCTGATCATAAACTCCCACACAGCCTGAAGAAGGTTGACCTCACAAAGGTTAAAGATGTTGAAACCACGCATGGCATCAACCTTACCACTGCAGAAAGGCATGCGCGGGATGAGAGTTTCTTTCGCCATCTTTATGGCATGACTCGATTTACAATGATGAGCGGAGGTCGTGTTCCAACTGCTGCAGAGCTCCAACAGCTGGATTATGACTACCCAATGAATGAGTATGCAAGGGCGATGTGCGGAGTAGGGGTATACTTTGAGGAACCTCTTGAGGACGATGTGTCAACCGATGATGATCGCAGAATGCCAGACTCCAACGTGGAGGAGAATTCTGATGACGATGACTCCAATGATGATTCCGACGAAGGGGGTATGACCCCAGACATAGAGGTGGAGTCCGACTAACCAGGTTCTTCTTATTTATTTTCCACTGAGGGCAGTGTGTCCCGTCTAAGTGTGGGGTGCTGGTATTTGCATGCTATACTTCCTTATCTGCATTTGCTTATTTATGTGTGTTTTGCTTATTTATGTTTGTTTGTTTTAATTTTTTTTAGGAAATTTTTTTTTACAAACTTTGCGTAAAATTGTTCTGATAGGCAGCATGGTATTATGACAAGAGTCTGTGATAAAATCATTACTATTGAGATGTTTAGGCTCTAAGTGTGACTCACTGTGTGATAATTGTGTGGTTTAATTCCTTCATACGTTGGGTCAAGAGTCTATACTGCTACCAATAAAGTCAACCATGTGCCTTGTGTGTGTGAGATGATAGTATATTCTATGTTTGTGGATGATGATAGAACTTGCCTGGTATGTATGTAAAGCAAAATAAAGAGTGTGAGTTTAGGAGATGATTTAGGCATTTCTTTGGCAACCTATGATTGTTTACCTTCGTTTTATCTACCCATGGACATCATCCTAGATAACCCCCTTTGAGCCTTTAGCCTATTTTCTTTGACAGCCTCAAGACCATAATTTGATCCAAATTCCTAAGTGCTTTAAAATTGTAAAGTCATGTGACAACATAAGAGGAAATTGGGTGAGAGTAGTGCCTTAGAAGGTATTGGTACTTGAATTTGTTATGAAAAAGAGTGGCTATCATAGAGGTGTGCTATAAAAAAAAAGAGAAGAAAGAAAAAGAAATAGAAAAACAAAAAGATAAATTCTGTTCAAAATTGAATAACAAAAGAGGTGCGAAGGGGTGGTAGATTAAAAGAAAGTAGAAAGGTTGTTGGAAAGAAAGTGTTAATGGCATAATGTGATGTATTAAAGCGCTTAGGAACATAGTCACTATTTCTGGCCAAAATAGTCCTACCCGTCCCTTAGCCTACATTACAACCAGCAAAAGACCTATTTGATCCTAAGCTTAGCATTCTGATATTTAGTGGAGCATTACACTAAGGGCAAGCCTATGGTCATCAGTTGTAGCATATGAATTCTTTGTGAGAGTGAGAGCAAGGATAATCTTATACCCATGTTCGAGATATATACTATACTTGTGAGTGATTATGGGTAATATATTGTGAGACACACATGGTTGATGAGTTTTGGGTAGTTGTGTATAATTCTTTGTACCTTAACCTTTGAATACGAACTAACCATCATCACGAGTCTATATTAGAGGTTAAAATTGTTTCTAGTAATGATCAGAAAACTACTCTTTGTTAATGATTGCTATGCCTGTCTTGATGACTATTTTGTGTTGTTACTGTGAAACCCTAAGTAGATGTTTAGATGGACATGATAGTTTGTTCGAGGACGAACAAAGCTTTAAGTGTGGGGTGTTGATGATAGGCGAATTTACACGCCTAAAGTACTATATTTTACCCATATTTTAGCTAAGTTTTGAGGACAAATTATATAATTCATGCACTTTTAGTCCTTTTTCCTGTAAGTGAGCTAACGAACATGATTAGCAAGTTTTCAGGAATAAATGATGCTGAATTCAGCATTTTATGGATAACTTGACGCCAAAAAAGCTTCACGAAAGGAGGAAAGCAAAGCTTGGATGCCAAGGACCAAAAGTGACGCATGGAAAATCTGTCCCGGGCAAAAACAGCAATTCTAAAGACTTTGGGGACTAGCAGTAACTTATTAGGATTAGGATAATGATGCAGTAACCTAGTAGGATTGGGTTAAGTAATGCATTAGCTTAGTAGGAATAGGATATGAGTGTTATAAATACCCTATTTTGCTAGAGATTTTAATCATTCACTACTACTTTTAATTCTTCCATTAGTTACAATTCTAATTCTCATATTCCACAACTTACAATTCGGATTCTAATTCTTCCATTAATTCTACTTTTTATTCTTCTTCTATTCATCTATTCAATTCTTAAATTCCACAACAAGAGAAACTCTACTTTGAAAGGGAGTTCACGCCTAAAGCCATACCACACCATACTACACGTGATATCTTTATTGTGGTATAATAATAATGTCTATTGTGATGTCCATCTCACTCATGAGTAGCTAAACTTCTCTGTTGGGGTTATGGAAGCCTTATGAGATACTATCTATTGCTATGAGTTTGTGAATTCGTGACACGTATGCTGCTTATATCATTATTCTCTTCATCTTAATGCAAATTCTTGTGGTTGCAAACGCATAGAATACGCCAGTATAGCATTAACTTGTTCAAAAGAAAAGTTATATGTCTGGAAAAGAGATAATGTCAAGGTAATAGGACACCAATCCCTATTAAAAAGTTAGTGCCGTAACTGGATTAACCTCTTGGAGAATTTGTACCATTAGATACGCTTTAAGCTCGAAAGAGTTAAAGTGAAATAGTCCTTGTTAGGTCGAAAGACGCTTGGATTTACCATAGAATACAATTCTCTATAAGCACATGCATATCTGAATTCCGCATAACTCATAGCCAATAGAGACGTATAACTCATAAGGTGGACATAACCCCAACTCTCAATTCTCATTGGTTAACATCGTACCAAACATTCTTTCTTTTTACTTTGCTAATTTCCGTTTTTACTCTATTATTTTGGTTACAAGTTACAATCCCCCCTTTCTACGAGACTTCCACCAAAAGTCTAATAATCATTACTTACTTGTTGACCGGCTATTCTCTGTGGGATCGATACCCAACCCAGTTGGGTTATATATTTGACAACGATCGCTTTACACTCTTACAAGAGCTGTAGATTGAGCGTTATCAGTACCATAATTCAACTAAGCAAGGTTCATTAACTAGTTCATTAGACTCCCAGTCATTAAGTGTTATGTCATCTAATAGGCAACTAATTACCACATAGCTTAACCCTTAATTAGGAAGAACAGTCATAGATTGCATCGTACAAAGAATCACATCAATTATTGATATAATATACATGAATGTACCGAAACTATGTATGCCATCACCAATATTCAATTAGTGGAATAATAAGCATCATACCGCATCTTCCTCCGTTCCCTACCGGAGAGATGTGTATATGCACCTACATATAAATTCATAAACTATAACTACATCCTTTACAAGGATAAACACTTTTCAGATATCCAATCAATATCTTAACATGGTCTTCATCCCAATAATACATTCGGAATAATCATAATAACATAATCACGGCCTTCGACCCATATACATATCCGGAACTCATATATGCAATCATATTTATAAGCCATAACATATCTCTAATCATCTCCTTTATAGGAGGTATCATGCATAAATGAGGTATGAACTCAATAAGCATATAATCATCTCTCAAATAGAATATCTCATATTAATGGGTCACACATCATGACTATAAGGAATATCACCTCTCTAGGTCAATCGTCATATCTAAGAGAAATATCGTCTCTATAGGTCATATAACGTATCTAAGAGGAAATAGCATCTATAAAGGCCCATTATCGCATCTAAAAGGAATTAACATCTCTGTAGGACATTAATCATAATTCGAAAAAAATCATCACAATTTATTAATTCACCAAGCAAATCTCATAAATGAGGCTCATTAGTCTCAACTAGGCCTAATATCTACAACTAAGTCTGCAAGAGCTTATACAAGTCTTGGCCTAATTGGTCCAGATGAACCCACTTCTAATCCTCAATTTTCATATTTAGGCAATCTATGCCCCCAAACTAGGATATGGTATTTAGTTCACTTTTATATGTCAAGTAAGCCATAACCAATCCTAAGATGGGAACTTCGTCTAAAAACATGAGCATTTAAGTCAACTCTACCCAAATTACAGTTTCAAGATCACTAGACTAACCCAACTAAGGTTAATCATACTAACCATGATTTCAACACTTTAACCACATCCCAAACCTGGCATCATATCATATTCATGCTACAAATTATTCCAATCTTGGGAGAAGGCAATAGGATTCTAAAAGGTCATAAGCATTCACCTTACGGGTCCAAAACCCTCATCTAATTTCCAAAACTTCAATATTTAATACCAAGTCATTCTATGCATAATCAAACCTAACATTCACATTCACACACAATATATATCACACATCATCTACGGAGAAGAGTAGACAGAAGCCTACCTTAAGGCCGAACCGCAAAACCTCAAATCGTTCTCCAAGCATCCATCTTCACTTCACAATCTCAAAATACCATCATGCTATCAAAATAGAAATTTACTCATCAATACGAGTCTAACGATATTCATATTGACTACTTTTGATTCAGGGTCAAAACAGACCCCGAAATGGGTTCCCAAAAAAGAAGGGCAAAATTGGAACTTTACTTAAAAAATGTGTTCCTCATATTTTTAGAAACCTATAGCTAAAAATCCAAGTTAAATTGAGTAAAAAATGAGGTTCAAATCGAAGAAAAATAATTTTTGAGCTTTACCGGGTAAAATCTTTGAAATCTAGATTAAAATCAAGAATCTGAGTTGTTTTGAAGGTTAAATTGATAAAAAAAAAAAAAAAACTAGTAATTCTAAGATAAAAATATTATTCAAGTGAAAAGGAGTGAAATTGAGCTTTAAAATCAAACCCTAAGATTTTTGAGGTTTTGAGAAATTAATCAAGAAATTTCTTAGAAAATGGTGAATTTTTACCTTGAATTCATAATAAAATCAAGAAATAGATGTTAATCTAGCTTCCCAAGCTTCCATTAGTTTCACTTTTAAACTCCTAAACTATTTTAGGATTTCACTCTCAAGAGGATAGATGAAAATTGAGCAAAATGAGCTCAAAACTGCTTTAAATAATGCAGAAAAATCTGTACAGCTTTTTCCCTTTCTGGACGGACTTCGACGAGGTGCTCAAAATTCGTTCGGAGTCCGATATATGCAAACGAACTATATAACCATACTAAATACGAAGCTCCGAACTCAATAATGATATCAGATTTTTGAAAAGACATCATTTTCACAAAGTTGACCCCCAAAATCCGAAATCATAATTTTCCAAATCGAGGGTCAAAATGAGATTTAAAAGCCGTAAAATCACACCAAACATGTTATCATCGTAAAATCAACTTTCAGATCTATTGGAGAAGTTGTATTTTGCATCCGAGGTTGTTTTATCCAAATATAAGTCCCACATCCATATTCTCGATTTTTCAACTTTCCGACCAATAGGTCAAAATGAGCTCGGGTGCATTGGGACCCGAACCAAAGGTCTACCTAGCCTAAAATCTATATTTCTGATTTGCTGGTGCAGTTCAAATTTGCATTCGAGATTGTTTCACTGAAGTTTTCACCCGATAGCCATTTGAAACCAACAAAGACTTCAAAACAAAGAATTGACTAAAAATCAGATGAACTGCCCGATAACCGAACTGTCAGTCCCAACAAGTCATAAATGATTTGAGGCAGCTATGGAGAAGGAAATAAGCGTAAATATGAAAAATGACCCAAAGGGTCATTACACTGAATATCATTTATTTTATTTTTGAGTATGCATCTAGTACCCCTGAACTATGATCAAATTTGTTACGACACACTCCAACTTCACACTAGTCCTATTACCCCTAAACTCAATTTTAGTATATTTTTGTCACCCTTTTTAACTGATGTGACGTCTTTGACGTAAGCTCCATTTTTGTGTAATGAAGGCGTCATATCAACATCAAAAATACACTACAATTGAGTTCAGGAGAGGTAATAGGGCCCATATGAAGTTGGAATGCGTTGTAGTAACTTTAGTCATAGTTTGAGGGGGTACTGGATGCTTATCTCTTTATTTTTTTTTTTTATTATTTTTACTTTTCAACTGTAATTTAATTATTCTAATTATTGGTGATATATTACATCAATAATTTGTTTAGTCTATTTAAAAATTTTAAAGTTGATGTTGATTATGAAGTTTTTTTATTATAATTTTTTACAAATAATATTTAGTTATTTGAACATACCTTTTCTAAAACAAAATAGGAAATATGATTTAAATATGCAATATACTTCAAATGAGGACATTTTTGTTAAAAACAAAAAAGTTACAGTTAAATTCGGACAAAAATAAAATATAGTAAAAATAAAAAAAAGAAGTCAAAACACTTACTAGGTACAGCATTTAAACTAGATAATACATTATTCTATAATAAAATATGATATTTTAGTAAAAACTAACAATAACACAACTACTAACTACTACAATTTGCAAATTACAATTAGTTTTGAAGATCCATCACTAAAAAAAGTAAATTTAACAATGATAGTAACTAGCTAAGTATTATTTAAGTTACTCTTTCCACATTCTACAAATAATTTATTTACGATGAACATGCATTTTCAGATGAAATAACAGAAACGAGTAGATAAAAATAGTTGGAGTCATAAATAAATATTTTTTAATTATAAAATATAGATATTTAAAATAAGTTCTAAAACTTAAAAATAAATCAATAGCTATATTTTGACCCAAAAATAAGTTATTAATAGATTTTGCAATTTGATTTTTACAATTTTCCAAAAGCTATAAAAATTCTATGGCCAAATATATTTTTGCCAAAAAATACTTTGAAAATCTATGATCAAATGGATTCTAATTATTTTTAAATTTTTAAATATAACTTCAAATGACAATGTTGATTTTCAAATAAAGTAAAAAACAATTTCAGATAAAATGGTATAATACTTATGATAAAATTATTCTTAAAAGAGGTTGCAAATCAAAAGATGGAGGATTCAAAAATAGTACTACTTTATTAACAACATAAATCTTTATTACCTTTGACTCGTTAAGTTTCTTTTATAGTCCGCTTTTGCAAAACAATTATTATAATAGTACATGCCTTTCTAACTAGGTGCGATCTTTTGGTGAACATTCATTCCTGCAGTTCTCCATTAGCTCATCATCTATAAAAAATTGTTAAATTAAGTCATTAATTTATTTTATTGGGAAAAACACAACATAAACAGGAACACAAATACTCCATTCATTTCATTTTAGCTTACCTTCTTGCTAAAAATATGTGTTTTACTTTAGTTCTTTCATTTATGAAAATAAGAGAATTTTATTACATTTTTTCATTACTATACCATCATTAAATAATTACATAAAGTGTATATACTTAAATTTTATATTTTTAAAATATAACTAATAAGATTAATTTAATAAAATTATCTTCTAATAAATATTTTTTTCAAATTGAGCACCAAGTCCAAAATGATCAATTATTCTACAACGGAGGAAATAAGCACATGAAAATAAGACTCCTCTAATTGCCTTAAAGTTGGGCCGGGTATCAATTGGATATTTTAACTGATCCAATTTAACCCATTTGAATGTTAGCTAATACTTCCTCCAATTCACAATAAATGAATTTCTGATATTGTTTTTATGTATTAAAATAAATGATTTTTTTTATATAATTCAAAGATGTATTAATTAACTTTTTCCAAAGATTACCTTCTCTTTAATGAGTTTTTCGACTATCTTTAGTTTTAAAAAAAGTTTGAAAGAAGCAAAAGAGTAATATTGACAAATTATATATAGCCATAATATAGATAGGAAAAATATTAGGTGCTTAAATAACTTATAAAATTAAATAAAGTGATCAAAGTTTAACAAGAATTGATGAGTTGAATTATTTTTGATTTAGCTTGAATTCAACTATTTTTCAGCTAAATCAAATTTATTTCAACTCAAGTAATTTTTGAGCGAATTAGTGATCTACCTATTAATTAACTCAATTCAATTTGAGTCACTCAAATTCAACTTAATTACCTATTTGACACCTCTGAACTTGATGTATTGGAGTGAATTATTGAATGCAAACAAATATGAAAAAATATACCTTCTTTATATATAGCACAATATTCCATTGAACAAGAAAGCTTAGGATTGAATTCATCACAAGCAAGACATTCCTTCAAGCAAGATTTTGTGCAAGAAGGATTGGTGAAACATGTCTTTGCGCATTTTAATGTACAAGACACGTTTTCCTTACCACTTACATTATTATTTGCTACAAAAACCATAATAAGAAAAAATGTCACTGCTAAAACCTTAGTAAAATTCATAATTTATAATATATGTATTTTAAAGACTTCTGAATGTGGATGATAGATTTTAAAGTAATGCTATTTATAACTAAAGATTTTTACTGAATTTAAGAGAATTTGCAAACAATTTGTATAAAATATTTTAGTTATTATACTATGCAAACTCTAACTTTTAATATTATACTTATTTTTAGTGGAGGAGTCAGAATTTTTATTTAATTTTTTAAAAAATATAAAAAGTAAATATACGAAGAAATCAAACAACTTGAACATCTACTATATATTAGGTAAAAAAAAATTAATCTTATATATACGATGTAGTTTTTTATTCAAAGAAGTTTGTATCAATTTCTTTATTTTAGTTTCTAGTAACAATTTTACTTTAAATTGATTATCATTAATACAAAATAATAGCAATATAATCTAACCATTAATGTAAAAGAGCTAGGTTTGACTAGATTTTATGATACTCCTATAAATTTTTTAGTTCTGTGGTCATTATTTTTTTTTTATTTTCGCTAGTTCAAAATATACGTTCACTTAGGTTTAAGAAAATACTAATTCTTAAAAAAAAAATTAGGTATTTTGACTTAAACTGTTCTTATCTAAAATTTCCACAGCGCTCCCTTCGTCGATCTTTATTTTTTTACTATACAACAAACAGAGGCGGATCCAAGATTCGAAAGCTTTGAGTGCCACCTTATTTTGAACAATAACGTATACTCGATACGATATTTTAGGATAGTGGAATCAATATTCAAAGAGTAAACTATAATTATATATATCTAACAAGTGTTAGTATTACATTAAGGCTTGCCTAGTTGGTATTATCAAGTGCATTGTAAAGAAGAGATCACGCATTTTATTCTTCGTAGCCACACTATGTTTTTTTTAAAGAGAAAACAGACAAGTGCTAAAAATCACTCTAAAAATATGTATTGTCAAGTGCTTTGTAAAGAAGAGATCACGCATTGTATTCTTCGTAGCCACACTATATTTTTTTTTAAAGAGAAAACAGACAAGTGCTAAAAATCACTCTAAAAATAGAGTGCAGAGCAGGTTTCAAACCCACGTTGTTGGAGTTAAACCAAACAATTTCAACCACTTACACCACTAATCTCTTTGATATTGTGGGGGGCAAGCATAATATTTATACATTAACTGATACATATATACATAAATATACAGAGTTTCATCCGAGAAGTGCAGGTGTCGTGCCACCCATACATTCTACATAGATCCGTCCCTGAGAACAAATAATGTCCAATTTTAAAAATTAATGAATAATTTATTCACTTCTACACATTTTTATTGAGCATTAAATATGATTCGTTATCCAATATATTTTTTAAAATATTAAATTTATTATATTTAAATAATAATATAATAAAATTATCCCTTATTTACTACTATCTCTTAACCTATATATAAATTAATAGTAGACAGAGGGTGTATTAACTTAAGACACATTGGAGATGATCACTTAGCATTTAACATTAGAATGAATAGATGACAGTGAAGCTTGGAATGAGCAATGTATGATATTCATCTGTTACATATCGTTTTTCGAAGTCAAATTTTACGAACTGTGATCAACTTTTACTCTCTCAAAATTCATGATGGTGTTTTTCGCATCTTGTCTAAGGATGTTTTATTTTAAATTCTATATTATCTAACAAATTATTGTTTTTGAAAAAAATAATATTTGTTGTTATTTTTCAAGTTACAAGTCCAAAACTGGCAAACCCAAGCCCACAGTTTGAAACTGCCAGCAAGAAGCGTCTACGGTCTATATTTTTTAAAAAAACCAATAGCAAGCCATGTGGGTCGAAACTCACACGTGTACTACTCCTGAGTCACAGTTTTAGAACACGCCATAATAATATTTTAATATCAACATGAGTTGTGATGTAGTAACTACTATTTCATCTTTAATTAGAGATCTCAAATTCGAACATAGCATGAACAAAATTATGTTGAGAGCATCATATCCCAAACGAGCCTTGTAATACAAAATATGAATTAATCGGGTTTGATTGCGGCTACTAAACACCAAACGAAAAATCGAAAGAGGGAAAAAAAGTACTTGTCAAGTTTAAAATTTTAGCATTTTAAAGAAATAAATAATATAATTGATTCAAGCAGGAGCAGAGCCAGCTTAGGATCAGTTTTCGACAGAAAATTATTTTATTTATACATATTTAAAATTATTTTTTTATATATATAATAGATATTGAACTCGTTCAACTAGTTCATGTCTTTACTTATTCAAATTTTAAATTTTTAAATAAAATTCTTGACTTTGTCACTGAATACGAATATTGCCTTTATTTTAATATATCTGATATTTAGTTTTAGATATTAAAAAATAATTCAGAAGAGTAGTGTAATAAATATTAATATATAATAGAAGCGGCAATGTTGAGCAACTTAGGGTCGTCCTGGTTGCCTCAGCTGTCTACTTCAGCTGCTTCAAGCGTGATTTTACTATATTATTCCTAATTAATTATTATGATTATTTCATTGAAGTATCATAATATTAATAATATTTAATAAAAGGGTACTTTTCAAAATGACTACAAAGTTCCACTTATTAGTATTCACATTTTTTTTAGCTGCTTCAATCGTAATTTTAATGTATCACCTCTAATTAATTATTATAAGTTATTTACGAATTAAAATTAAAAATTATACTCTATAATAGAAGCGGCAATGTTGAGCAGCTTAGGATCGTCCTGGCTGCTTCAAGCGTGATTTTACTATAGCATTCCTAATTAATTATTATAATTATTTCATTTAAGTATTATAATATTAATAATATTTAATAAAAGTGTACTTTTCAAAATGACAACTAAGTTCCTCAAAGTTCCACTAATTATTATTCGCAATTTTTTTTTAGCTGCTTTAATCGTAATTTTAATGTATCACTTGTAATTAATTATTATAAGTCATTTACGTATTAAAAATTAATAATATTTAATAAAAAATAAAACAAACATTTTTGACATGTCCGCTTAAGTTGGTTTGACGTAATTTTACAATATCACACCTAATTAATTATTATGAGGCATCTAAGTGTTAAAAATTGATATTAAAAAATTATTATAAAGTCATCTAAGTTTTAAGAAATTAATAATATTTAATATTAAATTAACTTGACGTCTTATATGAGATCCATTTAATTTTTTACAAGAGTATTTTTTTATATTAATTTTATTATATCACTTCTAATTAATTATTATAATTCATTCAATACATGTCTACTTCGCTGCTTCAATCATTATTTTATTATATCACCCCTTATTAATTATTATGGCCATCTAACACTGTGCCACTTAAATTGAAATAAAAGAAAAAATATTATAAATTACAATAATAAAAAAATTATTTAAAAAATATAATTTACTATAAATGCCAAAAAAATTTGGATAGACAAAGTATAATAAAAAGTATTAAAAATTACAATAGTTAACATTTTAAAATATCTAAAAAAAAATTATTAATCTGCAAAATATTTCTCAAAAATACGTAAAAAATACTATACATCATAATAATTAACAACTAAAAAAATTTAGAGGTCAATCTATACCTTGTTTGGCACAACTTCATTAGTCCTTTCCTTTGCCTTTATTTTTTCATCTATTTTAATTAGTTTGTCATAATTTTTTTAATTTGTTATACATTTCATAAAAATATACGAAAAAAATTCTGTAAATCACAATAATTAATAAATTAAAAATTTAAAACATATAAATATTTATCTGACTTTCAAAATTATATTATTGACACTTAAATTGGAATAGAAGAAAAAATATTATTGATCACAGTAATTAAAACTTAAATTATTTATAAAATACAATCGCCTATCAATGCCATAAAATTTTGAACAAGGAGTATAACATATATTATTTGAAATTTACATAAAATTTATTATAAATTACAATACTTAACCAATTAAAATATCTAAAAAAGAATTATCACATATTTTTAAAAATACGTAAAAATGCTATAGATCATAATAATTAACAAATTTAATACATATAAAATATTTGATTGACTCTCAAGATTATATCAGTGCCGATTAGATTATAATAGTTAAAAATATAATTGAATATCAACGCCACAAAAGTTAGGACAAGGAGAGTAACATGTATTTTTAAAAAATTATATAAAAAGCATTACAAATTATAATAGTTGATAGTTTAAAGTATTTTAAAAAAAAATTGTTATATATTTCAAAAAAAAATACTTAAAAGAGTACTACAAATCATAATAATTAATAATTTAAAAAATTGTAAGGATATAGAATATTTGGTTGACTACAGAAATTATATCATTGCTACTTAATTTGAAATTAAAAAAAGTATTACAAATCTCAATAATTAAAAAAGTTAAATTATTTTTAAAGTATAATTGCCTATCGATGCTACAAAAGTTTGAATAAAAAGAGTAGCATGTATTATTTAAAAATTAAATAAAAAGTATTATAAATTATGATAATTAACAATTTAGAATATTCAAAACATACTAAAAATATGATTGATTATCTATATTTTATTTATGTCGTATAAATTAAGATTAAAAAATAACATATATTAAATCCATATAAAATATTTAAAATTATTTATATTTTATTTATATCACATAAATTGAGACTAAAAAATAATCATAATCCGACATCTAGTATATCCATAGAAAATGAAAACTGGAAGCCGCACACAGTATAAGCACATGTAAACTGAAAACATATGCCAACCAAAAAAAAAAAAAAAACTGAAAACATATGAATTTTGTGTGGTGCAACTTTCTAAACAAAAAATAAAAATAAAAATATTCACCAGTATATAAACAGCCACTTTGTAATAACAATACTTCGAACCATCAAAAAGAAAAACACGAACACATAAAGCAAAGTGCAAAAACATGTCTGGTTTGATAAATATTTGGACAACTGAATTTTCAAAGTTGCTAAAATGTGCAAGTCAAAATCAAGTTGGTGAACCAAAAAATGAAGTAATTGGTCAAAAACATGAGATTAAGGAGGAAAATTGGAGATTTGAATCACTTAAGAAGTTGCTAATTTTGCAGAATTACAACTACTATTCTGAGGCTTCAATTACCATGATTCTTGATTGTGTTAGCCCTTGAAGGACACTACTTTATTGTACTTTTTTATTTTATTTTTATTTTTGTTTGCAAATTCTGAGTTCCCACCTTGATGTTTGTGGGGAATAATGTATAGGTTTAATTTTGATTTCTGCGTAAATTTCAACATCTAACACTCTGGTTCATTATTTGTCTTTAATTCAATTTGTTCATATTATAGTGGTGCGTATGCAGATTAAAGTCTTACTTTGTACAGGTAGGAAATTCAGTATATATATAACTTAACGGAAAAACTTTCGAAATATACCTATAGCTTTGGCGAAAATTGCTGTAACACGTATCAATTTTGCGGGGTGTGCTATGATCTCCTAGATTATTTTGCGTGAATACACGAGTGGTCCAGCTAAGCAAATATATGCTACATAAATATGGTAATAAATGGTCTAAGGGTCATAGGACCCCGCATTTCCTCAAAGTTTAGAGGTATATTTCAAACCTTTTTCCCAATAACTTCAATTACATTATTAGTGAATCTAATCTAAATCCATGAGGGAAGTGCCCAGAATTGCCAGTTGGAGACTTTATAGTGTGTTAGCATTACCGGAGTTGGTTAGTTAACTACATATTGATCACTTAGTTTGTTTTACTTCATAGTTGGCTAGGAGTTTGTTCTGATTAATTTCAGCATTTAGCTGTTCCATATGTCATGATTGCCTATATTTTTAATGATAAGGAGTACAAACTTTATAACATAGAATCGACAACATGTTTTGTTTCCAGGAATGTTGTTTTTCATGAATAGCTTTTTTACCTTTCTTCAAGCATTAACTTCTGCACTTTTGTGTCCATTCCCTTTTTTCTTTCACATTTGATGATTTTCATACACCCCTTCATTTCCTCATGCACCTTGTTTTTGAGCCTCATACTTACTCTCAAGTTGCTTCTATACCTAAGTTGCAGGAGGCTATGAGTAAAGACTTTGAGGCTCTTAGTGCAAATGATACTAGGGAGTTAGTGGAGTTGCCTGTTGGTAAAAAGGCTATTGGATGTAAATCGGTTTACAAAGTTAAGTATAAGGCTAATGGTACTATAGAAAGGTATAAAGCTAGGCTTGTTGTTTAGGGAACACTCAAGTTGAAGGAGTTGATTTTCATGAAATCTTTTCTCCAGTAGTTAAGATGTCCAATGTTAAATGTCTTATTGCAATAATTGTTAAGAAACAATGGCCTTTGTTTCAACTTGATTGGAAAAATGCTTTTTTACATGGTGATCCAGGTGAGGAAGTCTCATGAAACTTCCTCCTGGTCTTTCAGTCTCATCTGCTAAGCCATTGGTTTGTAAGCTGCAGAAGAGTTTATATGGCCTGAGACAGGCTTCTAGGCAGTGGTATGCCAAATTATCTCAGTCCTTGGAATCCAGAGGTTATATCAATTATTTGAATAATTATTCACTTTTTACTAGAGGTTCAGCAGATTCTTTTGTTATTTTTGGTAGTATATGTTGATGATATAGTATTGAGAGGCACTGATCTTGTTGAAATTGATGCTTTCGAAGTATTCCTTCATAATCAGTTCAAGATTAAGGATTTTGGGTGTTCTCGACTATTTTCTTGGCATTGAATTGCTCTATACTCCTTCTGGGGTCTTACTGCATCAACAGAAGTTCATAGGTGATTGATCAGGGAATTTCATTGTGACAATTGCACTCCAATTGATTCTCCACTGGAATTGCATGAGAAGTTATTGGCTAAAACTGGTACTCCTCTGCCCAAGCCTGAGACATACAGGTCTTTGATTGGAAAATTGAACTACCTTACTCACACTAGACTTGATTTCTCTTTCTCTGTACAACACCTTAGTCAGTTCATGCAATTGCCCTGTACTCCTCATATGCAAGCTGCTATTCACTTGCTGAGATACATCAAAGGTATTTTTGACCCTGGGATCTTCATTTCTAATTCTCCTGATATGTCTTTAAGATTGTTTTGTGATAGTGATTGAAGGGCATGTCCTGATAGTAGGAGATCATTGTCTGACTAGTTGGAAGTCTAAGAAACAGCCTGTTGTTTCTTTATCCTCAGCTGAAGCTGAATATAGAAGCCTCAACAAAGCTGCTGCTGATCTCACTTGGTTGTCTAGATTGTTCTCAGATCTTGGTGTCTCAGTTCCATATCCTATACCTGTCGATTGTGACAACCAAGCTGCTATTCACATTGTTACTAACCTTGTGTTTCATGAATGGACCAAGCATATTGAGTTAGATTGTCATTTTGTTCAGGTTAAGCTGGTTGAGAGAGTGGTCAACTTGCTCCAACACTTCCAGTTCCACTCAACTAGCAGAAACGTTCACTAAATCTCTTCCTGGTGTTGCTCATCATACTCATTTCATCAAGTTTGGTGTGCTATCCCCCTCCAACTTGAGGGGGATGTTAGGATTAGTGAGTTGATTAGTTAACTACATGATCAGTAAGTCTTACTTCATAGTTAACTACATGTTCCGGGCTTGGCCCATTCTTGTAATTACTGATTCTTACATTGGTCCTTGTTATATAAGGAGCCGAATCCTAATAATGAAGGCTTTGTTCAATGATTTCTTATCATGAATGTTAACATAGAGTTTAATAACTTTGAAGTCCAGCACGACTGCCTTAGAATTAATTTATTGCTAGTTGGAGGCTTTACCCATTCGTTGAGTAGGGATGTTCATAGTTTGGTTTGGGCGGGTTTTGATAAAAATTAATATTGATATTTTTTTTTTTTAACTACTATAATTAGATCAAATAAAATATCATACAAATTTATTGGTTCAATTTATATAATATTAACTTAGACATTTGATAGAAAACGTAAGTGTATACACAGTAATGATGAATAACTAATTGGTATAACATATTACAACATGCTATACAGTAATTAATCGCTACTACATAATTCATTTGTAGATAAACTAGACATTTGATAGAAAACGTAAGTGTATACACAGTAATGATGAATAACTAATTGGTAGAACATATTACAACATGCTATACAGTAATTAATCGCTACTACATAATTCATTTGTAGATAAACTAGTGCTTAGCAAAGGAAAAATGGATCTAGTAAGCTATTAAGATTGTAGGTCTCTGTCACGCCCCGAACTGAGGTCCTAGACGTGGCACGCACCCGATACTATTGCTAGTACGAGCAAACGTTTTGGCATATCACATGAGCATACAGCTAACATAATGAATAGAGAGGAAACAGAATAGAATAAGAGTTCTTAAAGGATAAAGTCTTAATATCACACGTCTGAAGATACAATTGTCATGACAAATAATACTAAAAATTACAAGACCTTTCTGGCAACTAAATCAGTCTGTGAAGCCTCTAATAAATACCAATACTAAAAGGAAAGAAAATATAATGAAGTCATCATATTCCATCCAACCTCCTGATAGAAAAGACGCTCACCAATAGCAGAAGATAGAGATACTAATGAGGCGCATGACCGCGGACATGAGAGCCAGAACCTATATCATGAAACAATGTAGCACCAAAGGCAGTCAATACGTGGAATGTATTGGTATGCAAAACCATTTCAGGAGAATAGTACATCAAGAGATTAGAAATGACAATAAAATTCAAACGTAAAAGAAGACAACTGAAAAGGAACAAGAATATAAGCTAAATTTATAATTGACCAAGTAAAGTAGATTTAATTCCTTTGATTATTTGTGGGAGAAATTAGTAAACCATCATAAACCACCATGTGAGCGCATGGAGTCTGATCTCGGCCCGATCAGCTAAGCCGTCCTATATCTTGCCGGGCATAGGACGTGACATGACATAATTTGCTAGCAAGTATCCATGGTTAGTCCCTTTTCGGCACACATAGAAAAAGAGTCATCCGACTTGCGAAATAATCTCTATCCTATGTCGACAAACATAGTTTCGGGCATTTGTCATTTCAACCTATGCCTTCACGGTCAGCTAACTAACTCCCTTATGCTCATGAGGTTATCTTATTTATCTGATTAGTTCTTGACCAAAAATGTTAGTCTTGTTAGGTTCATGTTCATAGTTTAGCCTTTTTAGGCTCATGCTCATGGTTTAGCCTGTTTAGGCTGATAACTATGTATAACCACTTTAGGCTCATATTGAGAGTTAAATGTAATAGGTTCATATTCATGAGTTAACACTATCAATATTGGAGAGTCATGATAGATAACTTCATGGTTCAATCTGATATAATTCATGAACATGATTGGAACCATTCTTGTAAAAATATTCATATTAATATTATTAAGTATCTATTAACTAGGTCAATGGAAAAATTCCTTAGAAATTGGTATTATTATACTAGGGCTTGCAATTTCATAATGTATAGTTCATACTGCAAAGAGTTTTAGGCATGTTACGAGAAGGTGACTTTCTTATGGATTATGGAATTGGAATCATACTTTAAGAGTTTCATAAAATTTTATCTTATAACTTTAATAGAAACATTCACATTATGGCATGACTGAGATTTTGACATGGAGCGTTGGCTAGATATTGTATTACAAATCATGTACAACCAGAGATTTTGGAAAACAGATTAACATGAGATCCCAGTAGAAGATAAAGCAGTCCTTCCTACTTGTTAAACTTAAAGAATTTTAGCATGCTAGCATATACTCAAATGGGATCGGACATTAATTTAAGAGATAAAAAGGATGTTCTTTATGTTAATTAATCCTAACGTCTTTCAAGAAATTTAGAAATAGAAAATACTTGTTGAAGATTATTTAGACCACCAGATTATTGACTGGACAAGATTCAGGTTCTAGATTTAGGCAAAATCGATCCTTACATTATGAATACATAAGCACTTGTTAAGATGCCAAGAGGAAATAGAACTTGAGAGCTTGATTTGTTTTTAATCTAACTGTTGAATACAAACACCTAGACACCATCTGTTTGGAAAGGAGATTACAAAACAGATTTGGAGAATAAGAAAACATAATGAAACGTGAGCAAAAGATGGTTATACATACCTCAAAACGTTTGAAGAACTTGAGATGTGGAGAAGGGATGATACTTGTTTTCTTGAATGAATTTCATCAGATTCTTGAGATTTGACTTTTAGAGGAGGAATACGGATGCTTATTTATGGATATCGTATGAAAAACTGATGGAGAAAAGTGAGGTTTTATCCAGTGAAACTTGAAGAAGACAGGGAGGTTTGTATTGTAACGTGTAACTGATGGATAGTAAGTCTAAGAGTCTTAACATATAAAATTAATGGAGAAGTAGTTTTTAATAACTTGGGGTTAATTTAAAAAGGAAAGGATGAAATTACCCCTCCAAGAATATGAAAAGAAAAGAAAAAAAGAAAATTTTCGTCTAGTATAGGGTTGTTCGTTCTTAGTAAAACATACATAACTTTTTACTCGGGTCTCAGATTAATGAGTTGTTGGTGGCGCTGGAAAGAAGACTCAAAAATCTTTAATTTGATTGATAATGGGTCACGTAACTCTAAATATTCTAGGATAAATGCTTGTTTAAATTTGATCCTTGTGTGAACCTATATGAATACTTAATCATTAAAAGACCTTTCACTCAAATTTGTTTTAGAGATTTCTTATGCCCTTCATCCATACCCAATACCCCTATGAAACTTAAGACTTTACCTTTGCACCTAGATACAATAAAATTTCTAGATTATAGTCAAAGTACATATGAAGAGAGGTCTAATTGATTTTTATTTTAGCTCGAACGTTCAGGGTGTTACAATATCTCCACCTTGGGATTATTCGTCCTCGAACGATGGTCATGAATGAGTACCTTACATTGAAATACTAGAATAGTCTAGTATTTCTTGAACTATTTCTTAATGACATGAACTTTCCTAACATGTGAAGCTTCGTAACAAGCCATAGAATAAATACAGAGGCACGTGTCATGGAATGCATTAGACTTAACATAGACATGTCATAGGACGTGTTTCATGGGAAATGAACATAACAACGTAAGATATGAATTTAGGTATGAGCTATAGGGGTATCTTAGTTATCTAAATAGGGATTATAGAGCATGAATGGCATGACGAAGACTAGGACTTAAGTCCCATTTGGTCTGAAGTTACATAACATGAAATAAGGGTGCATTAGACATAGGAATACAAGTATTTTCACCTCTAATAATGGTAGCATTAGATCTTAGCAACACCTTTTAAACCTACCTTTTCCCCCTAATATTACATTTCATCATTTCTAAAGTACAATTCTCACATGGGCACATACAAGTACTAGTCTGATTCTAACACACTTTTACCTTGTTCAAGCCTACTCAGAGGTACAAGGTGCCACACCTAAAATACTCATGTCCGTCTAAATTTCAGGATCCCATATTCTATTTACCTTTAGGAACCTTCATCTTTATTGTTGACTTGCTCTTAGGTTAGTTCTAAAAATCAACAAGGTCTCTCTTGGATCTATAGTTATATCCAGGGACACTACTTTTTCTCATTATGAAAACATCCATCCTCGACTTATAATCAAGCAGTCACAAATTCATAGTGTATTTTAGCCACATGATATCTAAGCTCATCACTATACCACTTCATGGTTTCTTCCCAGTTAATAAGAAAAATATTCTCCATCCATCCTAGAACCTCTATGAACCGCAATTTCATGTACTCCTACCAGGGGATACCCTATATGAATTCATCCAACTATTACATATAGCTAATTTTCATCTCGTACTTCATCCATGCTTATGATCTTAGATGAACCAGTACACTGCCACCATTGCAATAAGTAGCATCTAGTCACTTCTTTCCAACCATTACTTAGCTGATATCATACCACAACCATGTCATAAAGAATGCCATTGAAGGACTAGAATATGAGCATCAGGAATATAAGGGATACTGCTCAATCACTACTAATACTTATCGTTGTGACGTTGCTAATAAAGATGTGTCCCAGGAATAATGTATAATAGGCATGAATATTTCATATATCAAATACATAAAGAACAACTGAAGAATCATTTTGGATATAGATAATGACATAACATGAGTTTGAAACATATCAAAAAGTGTGAGTTCATAGGACTGGGCATACCGAAATTCATGGATTCATGGAGTAAGTCTGGGATCATTGAGTTAAACTTATTTTCATTCTAGGAACTTAGCATGAACGTGAATCACTATGAAGTTCATAAACCTAGATCATGGGCATGATGCTAATACGGGGACATGAGTTGAGTGTCATAGTGACTGAAGTACACGGGATATTTTAGGATAAGCATGGATCACTTTCTCATTCTAGCTCTTTTTTTGAACTCATTAAATTACTATTTGTATTCAAAGATATGAATTTGTTCCTCACCCAATCATCTCCCCGTAGCTTAAAATTTAATGTACTAAGATTGTGGACCTATTATCTAAACTGCGCTATCATTACTTTACTCTGCATGGTCGGGGTATCACTATACACATGAATGCTAAACTCCTTTTAATAGACTATATTTGTAGATACTTAATATTTGCTAGGACTTCTTTCTGAGATACTTCTATAAATTTTTTCTTCCCTCTATGTCCATAATTCTATAATTTATGCTCTTATTGGTATACATGCCCACTTCCTCAAAAACTTAACAGGCTGGTCTTTTCTTGTTAGTCTACAATTATCACACCTCTAAATTTCTATCCACCCAATATTATAGAATTAAAACTTATATCAAGAGACTTAACATTATACTTTCTTATTTATAATCCCCTGATTAAGACAGAAGGATTACCATATAATTCATACTTAGAATCTCTCCACCTTACACAATATCAAGAATAATAAACTAGGAACATACCACACTTAGGAGCTTAGAATCTCATCTATGATATGTATCTCTTTTGGAGCACACATCTTCCCTTATAATTCTTAATATTTCCTCATCATCAAATGTTTTACCCTTCAGTCACTTATTCATCTAGAGCCCACATATATTACACTTACACTTTCACAGTTTTCACAAGTTAACATCTTTATTTCTCGTATGCATTTTGTCAAGCCCGCTATATCCAATCCTAACTAACATATCATTCTCATGCTACCCTTCTTCTTACCACGACGATCATCTAATGTCAAGCTTTATGGTCTAGTACTAAATATAGGTAGCAACACTCATCCACTTATACTACTTAGAATTATTGCTACCAACGATAATCAAGAAACATGAGGTCATTGAGGGCTCACGACAAGATAGTAAATTTTTAATCTAGTCTCACAGCCTATCTAATTGAAATCTATCCGTGTATTTTATCGCACATCGCTACTGCTTATTCAATGACTTGCTTAAACTACATTCATAGCTCTAAAAAAAACAAGCGGGGGTACTCTCTTTAAAACACAAGGGGTAGCTTAAATTTGTCAATTCCTGACCAGTCTATCCTCCTGTTCACAACATAGAATTAATCTTTACTAACACCAACGCATGTCGTCCTAACTTGCTTCCTAGTTCAAGTATACTTCTAAGTCATTGTATCCAACAATCCTTGCTCTACTTGCAACCATAGAATCTATACCAAACTTATCACACCTTAGATAACACCTAAAGACATGTCACCCCATCAATCAATTAATAGGTACATGACACTAGCTATATACTTCGATCAATTTACTATATTCACTCTTAGGCCACTACACTTTGACTTTATATGTCTAGCTCTCAAATTCATTCTACTGCTTATGACTTACAACAACCCAAACTACACTATCTCTCAGGTGATAATACTATCCAAGAACTGAAATACATAACTTCTGGCTAAAGGTGTCATTTGTAACAAGGTTTAAAAAAAGGTAAAGAAAATCTGAGAGTACATCTTAGTTTGTCACAGACGCACGATTAAAATGAAAAAGTGTGCATTCTTATGAATCAATGGGCTTAAACGCACTAATGATCTCTACTTAATCTCTCGTGCAGTCTCTTATTTATTTTTGTTGGATCTATCTAAGAGAACTACATTGATAGGAATCTGACCTTTAATGTTTTCACCACCTCAAAGGTGAGGCATAGTAAGAGGAATTGGAACATCACACAAATTCACATAATATTCTTAAGGCATCTCTGTGGCACAATCTAGAATATGAAAGAAAAGAGACATTTCCTAAATGCCCTGCAGCCTCCAAATTATAAGTATGGCTCGCTTCACACCCATAATTAGGACTCTAATAGATATGGCTTCACAGACACCCTAGGACACTTGAACTCTGCTCTCAAATACCAAGTTTGTCACGCCCCGAGCCGAGGCCCTAAATGTGGAACGCGTTCGATACTATTGCAAGTACGAGCGAACGTTTTGGCATATCACATGAGCATACAACTAACATAATGAATAGAGAGGAAACAAAATAGAATAAGAGTTCTTAAACGATAAAGTCTTTCATCAATGTTCATTAATATCACTTAACGTCTGAAGATACATTAGTCATGACAAATAATACTAAAAATTACAAGACCTGTCTGGCAACTAAATTAGTCTGTGAAGCCTCTAATAAGTACCAATACTAAAAGGAAAAAAAATATAATGAAGTCATCATATCATATCCAAACTCCTGATAGAAAAGAGGCTCACCAATAGCAAAAGATAGAGATCCTAATGAGGTGCCTGACTGCGGTTATGAGAGCCAGAACCTACATCATGAAATGATATAGCGTCAAATGAGGTCAATACGTTGAATGTATTGGTATGCAAAATTATTTCATGAGGATAGCACATCAAGAGATTAGAATGACAATAAAATTCAAATGTAAAAGAAGACAACTGGAAAGGAATAAGAATATAATATAAATTTATACTTGACCAAGTAAAGTAGATTTAATTCCTTTTATTATTTGTGAGAGAAAGTAGTAAACTGTCATAAACCACCATGTGAGCGCATGGAGTCTAATCTCATCCCGATCAGCTAAGCCGTCCTATATCTTACCGGGCATAGGACGTGACATGACATAATTTGCTAGCAAGTATCTATGGTTAGTCCCTTTTCAAGACACATAAAAAAAGAGTCATCTGACTTCCAAAATAATCTCTATCCTATGTCGGAAAACATAGTTTCGGGCATTTGTCATTTAAACCTATGGCTTCACGGTCAGCTAACTAACTCCCTTATACTCATGAGGTTATCTTATTTATCTGATTAGTTCTTGAAGAAAAATGTTAGTCTTGTTACGTTCATGTTCATAGTTTAGCCTTTTTAGGCTCATGCTCATGGTTTAGCCTGTTTAGGCTCATAATTATGTATAACCACTTTAGGCTCATATTGAGAGTCAATCGTAATAGGTTCATATTCATGAGTTAACACTATCAATAATGGAGAGTCATGATAGGTAATTTCATGGTTCAATATGATATAATTCATGAACATGATTGGAACCATTCTTGTAAAAACATTCATATTAATATTATTAAGTATCTATTAACTAGGTCAATGGAAAAATTCCTTAGAAATTAGTATTATTATACTAGGGCTTGCAGTTTCCTAATGTATAGTTCATACTGCAAAGAGTTTTAGGCATGTTACGAGAAGGTGACTTTCTTATGGATTATGGAATTGGAATCATACTTTAAGAGTTTCATGAAATTTTATCTTATAACTTTAATAGAAACATTCACATGATGGCATGACTGAGATTTTGACATGGAGGGTTGGCTAGATATTGTATTACAAATCATGTACAACCAGAGATTTTGGAAACAGATTAACATGAGATCCCAGGAGAAGATAAAGCAGTCCTTCCTACTTGTTAAACTTAAAGAATTTCAGCATGCTAGCGTATACACAAATAGGATCGGACATTAATTTAAGAGATTAAAGGGATGTTCTTTATGTTAATTAATTCTAACGTCTTTCAAGAAATTTAGAAATAGAAAATACTTGATGAAGATTATTTAGACCACCATATTATTGACTAGACAAGATTCAGGTTCTAGATTTAGGCAAAACCAGTCCTTACATTATGAATACATAAGCACTTGTTAAGACGCCAAGAGGAAATAAAACTTGAGAGGTTGATTTGTTTTTAATCTAACTGCTGAATACAAACACCTAGACACCATCTGTTTGGAAAGGAAATTCCAAAATAGATTTGGAGAATAAGAAAAGATAATGAAACGTGAACAAAAGATGGTTCTACATACCTCAAAACGTTTGAAGAACTTGAGATCTGGAGAAGGGATTGTACTTGTTTTCTTGAATGAATTTCATCAGATTCTTGAGATTTAATTTTAGAGGAAGAATACGGATGTTTATTTATGGATATCGTATGAAAAACTAATGGGGAAAAGTAAGGTTTTATCTTGTGAAACTTGAAGAAGACAGGGAGCTTTGTATTGTAATGTGTAACTGATGGATAGTAAGTCTAGGAGTCTTAGCGTATAAAATTAATGGAGAAGTAGGTTTTAATAACTTGGGGTTAATTTAAAAAGGAAAGGATGAAATTGCCCCTCCAAGAATATAAAAAGAAAATAAAAAAGAAATTTTTCGTCTGGTATATGGCTGTTCGTTCTTAGTAAAACATATGTAACTTTTTTACTTGAGTCTAGAATTAATGAGTTGTTTGTGGCATTGGAAAGAAGACTCAAAAATATTTAATCTGATAGGTAATGGATCACGTAATGCTAAATATTCTAGGAGAAATGCTTGTTTAAATTTGGTCCTTGTGTGAACCTATATGAATACTTAATCATTAAAGGACCATTCACTCAAATTTGTTTTAGAGATTTCTTATCCCCTTCATTCATACCCAATATCTTTACGAAACTTAAGACTTGACCTTTGCACCTAGATACAGTAAAATTTCTAGATTGATATTTATTTTACCTCAAAAGTTCAGGTGTTATAGTCTCGGGTTGGGGTAGGGAGTAGGTGTCGAAGTCAGAGTTCGGGATTGGGAACTTTGGCCTCAAATCGGATTCCAGAGTTGGGACACTCAGAGTCACCATTTATTTTGAAACTAAGAGAGCATACTATTATGAAAGGATATGCAATAAACATGTGTTTGGTTAACAGATAATATCTAACTTGTCAGGAAGAGACTATCAAGTTAAGGTCATAGTCAACTCTTTAAAAATTGTGGTTTGTGGTAGACAAAGGCTATCTTCTACATTTTGTGACCCCCCCCCCCACATAAAAAAAAGAAGAAGATAAAACACTACTTATTAAATTGCAGATTATGGTTGAAATTTATTTCAATCTTGCTGCTGAATTCTTGAAAAGTTTGGGTTCTCTTGCTGCTGCTGAAGTTGGATATATTTACGAACTAGTCGATAAGCTTCACAAGTTTTATGCTACAGTTCTTCCATACAAGCCGTACTCATTGATGCGGAGGAGAGGCAGATGACTATCCAGCAGGTCAAGGACTGGTTAACAAGGCTTAAGAAAGTTTTCTTTGCGGCTGATGATCTCTTGGATGACGTGTCCACTGAAGTTAAGTACCAAAAATTGTTCAATAAGGTCGGCATCTTTCTCTCTAAATCAAATCCTATGATTTATAATTCAAGATAAGTCATCATCTCAAGGCCATTCGGAGAGAACTAGATGCAATAGCGAAAGATAAGGCCTCCTTAAACCTAGTTGAAAGGAGAGAACCTTTGCATCTGGAGCCTTACTGAGTCCAGTTGGATATAGAGACTTATTTATATGTCCCTGATGGAGAAGTGATCGGAAGGAATGATGATAAAAAGAAATTTGTAGATTTTCTTTTGGATTCTCAGGTTGAAGAGAATGTTGTGGTTATATCAATTGTTGGTCTTAGGGGACTAGGAAAGACCACTCTTGCACAATTTGTTTATAATGATGGAATGATTAAGGATAATTTTGATAAAACATTATGGATTTGTGTTTGTTAGAGTTGTGACCCTAATTTTGTTGATTCGGCCCAAAAAGTTTCACGGTTCATCCATGTTGGTGATTTTCAATGGATTCTGTGGTGGTATGTGGTATGAACCTTTATGTTTTTGGGCCTAGGACTTATTTGTATGCACATATTATATAAGTGCATTTAGTGGGTTGTTTTGGAGTTTCAGAAAATTCAGCCTTCTGCACATTGTACTCTTTCTCCATTATAGTGAAAACTCCTTTGCCTCTGCCCGTGATTTTTTCCCGCAAGAATTTCCAGGTAAATCTATGTGTTGTTCTCGTTTTCATTTACTTGTGGTTTGCTTACTCTTTCTGAATCATAAGAAAATGATATCAGAGCCTGTTCGATTGTTTTCTCGGGGATGGCAATCGTGAAGTATGATATTCCACTGTTAGATTGCAATACCAGATTTTTGTTATGGCAGGTTAAAATACGGGTTGTGCTCGCGTAGATGGATTTGGACGATGCTCTATTAGGGTTTCATAAGATGCCTTCATCATGGATGGACGAGGACAAACCACATAAAGATCGGAAGGCTCTATCTCAGATCCACCTTAATTTATCCAAATCAGATTCTACAGGATATTTTGAAGGAGAATGTTTACACAATTTTTGCTCTCCATGCCTAAAATTAACGTCATCAGGCTTTCAGTTCGTTAAAGGGCACGAAGCATAATTTTCACTTCTTTTACAATTGTTTGATAAATTATTGATAATTATCTTTTCTTTAGGACTTTAATCAATTTGTTGTCATATTTTTATTTTTTATAATTATTAATAATTTTTCTAATTTTAGGATTTTTATCAATTCATTATTGTTCTTAACATTTTACAATCACCCACACACGTGCATGACATGACGTTATATATATATATATATATAAAATTTTTTTATAGTATTTTTAAATTAATTATATTTTAATAATTTTAATATTCTCATTTTTTCATTCAACATCTATATTTCACAGTCCGCAAATGCTGAGTCAGATTAATTATTTTTGTACAGTATAATAACTCGATGTCTTATCATATCCCATAATAACTACACAATAATGTCTTGTCATGTCCGACAATGACCACTCAGTGTTGTCTCGTCACATCTGACAATGACCACTCAAAGACACTACCCTTTGGATAATTACTTTACCCGTTGGTCAAAAGGATGAAAATCCTTTGGCCTATAACTTAAGGACCTAAGGATGTTCTATTATAAAAAGAGAGGACACCCCTTTATCCATTGGATAAAAGGGGTGCTCAATTTTTTGTATAAATAGGTGGTGGGAGGACATATTTTTGACACACATTTTTTGTTCATTTTTTTTCTCTCTTTCAAAATACACATATATTTATTTTTAACAACTCATAAACATTTTCCTTTGCAACCCCACACATATATTCATAAATACACAAGCATATTTTATTTATTTCATTTTTCTATTTCTCTTCAAAACACACACAAAAAATATATAGAGACACACAAACACCACATTACATACACAAACACATTACAAATATAGACACACACTCACACACGTACATCACACACACGACACACGAATCTCTCTTCTCCTTCTACAGCCAATCTACTCCTCTCCGACGAAGATCCGCCGGAGCACATCATTACTGCCAGTCGGAGCTCCGGCAAGATCCAATTGCCGTCGCTGCCACCGAATCTCCGACAGATCCGCCACACCTCCATTAGATCCGAACACATCTCACTTCTCTCTCTCTATTTCACTAACTCGTAACCCCCTCTATTGTCAGCACCCGGAAAAACCAAGGAAAACACCAATCCGCTGCTGCTGCAGTTTTCTTCCTCCGTTAATCCATGCAGGCTCGTCGGAGGTGATGAATGGCGAGATCCAATGCATTATTACTATTGCTACACGCCTGAAAATAGGATAGATCAGGACGTTTTTATGATTTTGGTGTTGCTCCGGTGAACACCGTCGAAGCAACTCCATTAACAGCTTTTGATGTCTCCGATTTTGGTTATTAAACTTTATTTACTTAAAACATATCTATGCATTTCTTGTGTTCTACGATGCCTGACTAATTTTCGTTTTCCTTTCAATATTTTAGTGGCTTTGAATTTTCGGCCAAGCTCCGTTTTGAGTATTTATTTACATGTTTTCAATATTTCTCGAATAATCTGGGTTGTTGAATCATTGGTTGTTGTGACTGGTTTGCTTATTTTTGGGATCACTTTTGGTCTTGGATGTTGTTTTTCTGTGTTTGGCACATTGGAATTTTTTCTCTTTTACTCATTTCTGGACATGTTTGACTGACAATGAACAGATACTACACTTGGCTGATGAAATTATCTCTCCGTCGGATACTTGAGGCCACTCCATTACAAAAGATGAACTTTATTTTCAAAAGATTACTATTTTGTATCAAAATAAATACTTGGCCAATGAAAAAATTATAATTAATTTTGAGGCCTCCGTAAATAAAAGACAGACTATTATGTATACATATACATAATAAAATAAATATTTTGGGCGATGATGAAACTTTATAACAGCACAAGATTTTATAACTCATATTCTAGCAAGATGATTTAGGACGGCCAATTAATTGAGCAACCATTTCGTAGCAAAACGATTTAGGATGGCCCATTAATTTAGCAACCATTTCGCAGTCATGACTTTATCTGAGCCCACTTTTAACAAAAAATATATTTTTTTATAATACGTAAATATACATATTCTCATTTATTATTAATTATTTGTTACTAACACTTTTTAACAAGTGTTTATACAGGTTAGTTTGGAATACTCGTCGGGAGTTGCAGTCAAAGAGGCTCTTTTAATTTTGTATTGTATTTTATATTCTTATATTTGTACAGCTGTTATTATCGTGAAAACTCTATTTTTGGGGTGTTAGGCAGGATTTTCTTTATTTATACGACTTCACCTCGTGTTTATGCAAACATAGGCCGTTAATGTTTACATTAATAAATTAAATTAATCAATTAGTTTACATACTTTGACATCATAAACATTGTGATTTTTTCTGTTCAAATAAATCTTTACTTTTTTCTCATAAATTTTAAATCAAGTAAAAATATTATTTTTAAATATTTTTCTCCTCATGGCATATCAAGAAACACTTCTCTTCATACATGTCACAAAATATTTTTTCTTTTCACATGTAATTTATACATTTTTTATACATATTTTTTTTACATGTGTTTCATAACAATATGTTTTATTTATATATTTAATATACACATACCTTTCCATAATTTTAACCATTTATATTTTTTAAAAGAATTATTTTATACTTAATACATATTTTGTACATTATTTTAAATATACCTCCTCCCTCTTTGAAAAATTTAGTCTAGCCGGGTACCACATTTGTGGATCTTGAAGGGTTTCTAACCCCTTTCCTTCGGGATAACTTGAACCCTTACCTAGAATATTAAATTGGTTTTCGAGTAAATAGGTTTCCTTATTTTCCATAAAAATTAGGTGGCGACTCTGTACATAAATTCATTCTTTTAGAGTCCATAACGTTGTGCTCGTTTTGACCTTAGGTAGAAATAGGGCATGACAGAATGGCGACTCCGCTGGAGATGCAATAGGTTCTACCCATGATCGACTCGATTTTCAATCGAGGGAGGTATTTTTACATTTTTGTATATGATTAAATTCTTTGATTCCTTACCTATTACACTGCAAATTATGTGAATTTGCTCATAAATTCTTTACATTTTTTGTCCTTAACATGTTTAGTTTAGGATTTTTATGCTTTATCATGTTATTTATTTTACATATTTTTATATCATGCTATGTGTGAAAGGACGCAAGCCATATCCAAACTTGCGTTCCTTATTTGTTTGAATAACACTACTTGTTATTGCTTTATCACTTTTATTTTTCTTTCGAGTCTTTGGCCGTACACAATTCACACACTGTGGTACACGCGAGGGGTGAACTGCACTCCTCCGAACCTTCTTTGGATTCCTTAGTTTCAGAGTCGGTGCAGTTAGGTTAGTGCAACTTCTCACAAATATTCAGTCCCACTCTTGAACATTTAGAAAAAAATCCTACTCTAGTAATAGGTCATATTGCATATAACTTAGGCGGGACGGTCCAAGGTATCGTCTTCGCAACTAGGAAGCCACCCTTTCGCCAGAAGGTTATGAAACCTCTATGATATATTTTGTGTTAGAACTGATTCAGATAATCCAGAATTAGAACTGATTCAGATAATCCAAAAATCGAACATTAATGGATTCAGAACAATAAAATTGACCTTCTTTTACTCTTCCTTCATTCGACATAATTTTCACGTCAATAGACATAAAGTATTACCAAAACTAGCCAACATTTGACACCATTTTCATGAATACAGAGTGTTGTTAAAACTCTGCTTCACAAATATCTTTCTCAAAGTCCATGAAAGCCGAGTATTCTAAAAATGCTTTGCTTTCATTCGACTTTCTCTTCAAGTTCGCAGATAGGGAATGTCACTAAAAACTCCACCTACGTCTAACTTTTTTTGATCCAAACTAGAGTGGAATATCGTCAAATATTCTTCCAATGTCTGATTCCCTTTTCTAGTTAACAGACATAGAATTTTATTCAAAGCTCTATAATTATTTGACACCCTTCTTCAAAATAATGAATCTGGAATATTATTCATATTCACCCACTTTTAACTCTTTCCAGCCAATGAGCGTGAGGCATTGTCGATACTTCTCCTCCGTTCAATATCTCTACCACAAGATCCTTATTCATCAATAACGAGACTTGAGATACTCATTCTTTTAAAGGCATCATTTTAGCCCGCTTCTATCAATTCTTATTGACTATATAGGCCTCTTTTAGCCACCCTTATTGGATACATTTCCTTTTCAAGTAAACTTAAAATTGTTCCAAATCCAAAATGTGTCAAATTACCTCTGGCAAAATGAGGCTCCACAATATAAGATGCACTTACTTGATATTGTCTGAATGTGCTTGTCCATCTACATGAACTAACTCCTTAACTTTCATTTGTGTTGGCATTACCCCCCGGACAGAGGTTAATTGTGTTGATCGATAGAACTAGCCGACTTAAGCTATATATCTCAAGAATGAACACTAAAACTGTCGATCCGACCAGAAGTGTTCCAACACTAACAAACGTATCAGGGTTTTTCAAAAGACAAGATAATGCAGATAAAGATGGACGTATGCTTCTTTTGGAGCAAGAACTCGAGACGTTAAGAGGAGAACTGCACCAAGGAAAGGATCCCACATATCCATCCATGCTACTCTACCGCGCCCTCCTAATTTTTTGTCGCTAGAAAATCCAATACCTAAACACTATCAGTCAGTACAACCTCCCACAATGACTATTGGTTTAACAAATCCATCATCCCCGTTCATACCTATGACCTCCCATAAATTTCCTCATTGCACCCCACATCCAAATATTGTCACATCTGCTCATGATATTCAACGAACAAATCACGCTACCTTTCAAGAACAGTATATTTCTCCAATGTGCGTGACTGAGACACCCATTTTCACTATGCCTGCTAAAAGTAGGCTTCCGATAAGTGCAGGAACAAAAGAGGGGAATGGCAAAATTGTAAATGAGCTTCGTAATCTAAAGCGAGCGATGAAACACCTCCAAGAAACTTAAGTCAACAAGCATTTGGACTACGAAGATTTATGTATCTATCTAGATGTTGATTTTCCAATATGATTCAAGCCACCTGAGTTTGACTTGTTTGATGGAATCGGGGATCCTCATCCTCATTTAAGAGCATATTGTGATAAATTGGTAGGAATTGGAAAAAATGAGAAGCTCATAATGAAGTTGTTCATTAGAAGTTTGTCTGGTGAGGCTCTCACTTGGTACACCAAACAAGACCCTTGTCTTTGGCATAAATGGAGCGACATGGCTGAAGACTTTTTGAATCATTTCAAGTTTAACACAAAAATCATACCTGATCGGCTTTCCCTTATCAGTATACAAAATAAGACCTCTGAATTATTCTAGGAATATGCTCGACGATGGAGGTTCAAAGAAGGAAAAGTTCAAACACCAATGGACTAAAGTGAATTGACAAAGTATTTTATATGCAGTCAAAAGGGCATCTATTTTGAAAGGACAATGTCCACATTGGGGTAGAAGTTTGTTGATTGTGTAAAAATGGGGAATTTTATTGAAGAGGTGATTAACTCTGGAAAGATTAAGTCGAAAAATAACTCGAGTGAATCTACTTGGTTAGGATTCATCGAAGGAGCCAAGGTAGAGAATGAAGAAGAAGTATCTGTTGTGATACCACGCCACTCATTACCTGAATCATCCCAATCACTTCAAAATTCTATTAACGAACTGATACAAATATCAATTCATAGACTACATTATACCTATGATATCCAACAAAATTACCTTCTACCCCAAGCTCCCACGTACCAAAATCTATCACGACCATACGTACCAATCCAAATGCCAGTTAATCAAAATTAGACACCTTTTGCGCTTAGACAAAATCAAAAGGGTAGGCGCAGTCGAAGACACTTTTGAAAGATTGAGAGCTGTAAATTTATTGAAACCCGAGCTGGGAAAGATTCATAACCCATTGCCTAATTGGTTCAATGAAAGAAAAAAATGTGCCTTCTACTCTGGAGTTCAGAGGCACGATACTGAAGATTGTAATAGGCTAAGGCATAGAATTGAGTGCTTGATCAAGGTCGGGGCAATCCAATGTGTCAAAGTTCAACCAAACGCAAATAATGATCCGGTGCCAGTCATGAAAATAGAAGTTTATATATTACATGAGGGACACCACCCTCCACGTCGAGCTGACAAGGCTTTCATATAAGCCACCCTACAGAGAAGCGATTAACTTTAGTGGGAATGCAATAGTGATGAATCCAAGTTGATTGACTCAGAAATAGGCAATAGAGTCCTATATTTGAAAGGCATAAGATTACCTTCTAATTATCTTGTATCAGAACTACGTTCTGACTTGATTTCTTGTGGTGAGATACTTAGGAAACCCTCATCGGGTTCGGTCGTACTTAAGTAGAATTAATCCCTTTTATAATTGGAAGTACGTGTAAACTGATTTCCCTTGGCGGGATACATAGGCAGCCTACATAAGGCTCGGTCCCTTTATAGTATAAAATTCCATGTTTCCCTAACAACAACGAAACTTGAACGTGATGATATCTAGAAAATCTATCACATTCCATCAAGGCTAACCTGAGATATGCAATAAAGAATCGTCAAGAAAGTCTCTCCAAGATACTGGGACAAATTTTGGAGAATGCTCCAAAAATCAATGAAGAAAGGTCCAAATTCATGTCGAGGCTAGGATGTTTAGCTAGAGAGTTTAACAACCAAAGTTGATTCATACCAAACAACACAAGTCCTCAATAAAGATACAAGATATCAATGCGGGACAACTTATCTATAATATCAAAGAAATGCACCAAGGGCCAATGCCAAAGACACTCCCACCACTTAACCAAAGAACTTCTCTACAAATATTATTAAAATATACTATCAATCCAAATGCTTCGAAATCACATCGACGATTAGCGCAGGATCGAACACTCGTTATGTCAGTCATAACGAGGTCAGCCAAATCTTCAGGTGGCCCAAGCATATGAAAGATCCAGAAAGATAGTCCATGTAACAAGGAATGATAATTTATACCCGCAATCCCAAGAAGGATTTCCAAAATATGTTAAAAAACAATCAAGCTTGGATTATGACTAATACATCAATCTAGGGTACCAGTATTAAATATCTGTTGACATGCGAGATAGCATACGCTGACGTCGAGGATATCTTATCATCTTATGAATCAGCATCTGAATTCATCAAAAGCATATGATTCAAAGGTATGTCTTTAAGTCGCTATCTAAAAGCAAATGACATATGAGATTTCCTTGAAATTCATAATTTGAGGATCATCTATAAGTCATATTATTTAAAATAAGATAGCGTGCAAGATTACCTCTGAGTTGATAGCCCATAGGTCATTCGTAAGCCGCAATAACATCCTAACCAAATAGTGTGCAAGGTTACTCGAAATTTATAGTCCGAAGGTTATCCATAAGTTGCAACTAAATCCTTAATGGAAAATATGAGAGATTATCAAATTGATACGTCCAAGGGTTCTCTATAAGACGCATCATATCCAAGATCAATTATGCCCAGGATTACCCAAGTACTAGCAATTTGAGAGATATCTATAAGTCATATTGTGTCAAGGTCGGAAGATGTGCAGGAACACCTGAAAGCTAGCGATTGAAGGGATATCTGTAAGTCATCTCTTATCCAAGGTCGGATAATGTGTAGGATTACCTAAAGGCTAGAAATTCAAAGGATATTTATAAGTCTCCTCGTATCTAACATCAAATAATGCGCAAGATAATCCAAAGATTGACCATTCAAGGGTAATCTATAAGTCGTATTGATACAAAAGATGCGTAAGACTTATCCAAGATCCTATGCGAAGAATGATTGGCAATAACCAGCAAGGTTATCATGCCACAAGCATTATAGGTGACTCAAAAGGGTTTCCGCATCAAGACAAGATTACATGATCATAGAGACTGTTTTGCATAAAGTATCGTCGGTGTCCAACCCCACTTTGAAGACATATTCAACTGTCAAATGATTATGCAACAACCAAAATGGTTGTTGTGTCTGTTGTTGCAAGTTATTATCTTCCAAATAGGTACAAAAAAGGACGACTGTAGTGGACCCAAAATGAGTTCGTATACGAAGATGCCCACAAGATAGGGAGACTGTCAAGGAGACGCCCAAGAAATATTCAGATTTTACGTAGAGAAAACTCACGCATGTAACCAATCCTCTTACTTCCATCAAAACACAAGTCAGCGAGACTACATATGAAGATAGCTTACACAACGTATTCACTACTCTCCCACTCAAAACCATGACATGAAAAACATTGAGATGCGAGTCTCACGCTTGATCGATGCCAACAAACTTCAAAAGCATCAATCAAATTATAGAATGCTTTGATGCTAAGCGCAAGGAAAAAGCAATAGGATGTTAAAGAGACACGCTCGTAATTGACCAAATGGGCCTTTGAACGCAAGCTCATAAATGTCAATATTACCATTCTCCACCCACCCACCCTTGTGACCAAATTTTCTTAATTCTCCTCACGCGGAGCTACGTTTTGACGTGTGCCTATTCTAGGATACTTAAGCAGCCTGATACAAGCTTGGTCATATCAACAAAACATTCTCTCTATCCTTTTAAATTTCATTTATCATCTCAATCCACATCAATCGTGTTGCTTTGATAGGAGTCTGAGAGAGAAGATAAAGAAGAGAAAGTCCCCACTATAAGATATACCATTAGGAGAATATCATTTGGGATTAGGAGGCGTCACTACTCCAAATCCCGAATAGATTACCGATTGTTAGAAGATTGAAGGACGAGATAGCTGTTAGGCCAAGTTCTCGATAAACACAAAATCAACACCCACTCCCCAAACTAGCCTCTTTATGATTTTGCCGTTGCTCCGATGAACACCGTCGAAGCGACGCCATTAACAGCTTTTGATGTTACAATTTTGGTTATTAAAATTCATTTTCTTAAAACATATCTATGCATTTCTTGTGTTCTACGATGCCTGGCTAATTTTTATTTGTCTTTCAACATTTTAGTGGCTTTGAATTTTCGGCCAAGATCTGTATTGAGTATTTGTTTACATGTTTTCAATATCTCTCCAACAATCTGGTTTATTGAATCATTGCTTATTGTGACTGGTTTGCTTATTTTTGGGATCACTTTTGGTCTTGGATGCTGTTTTACTGTCTTTGGCACATTTGGGATGGTTAGGTGGAATTTTATCTCTTTTACTCATTTCTGGACCTGTTTGACTGACAAAGAACAGATACTACACTTGGCCGATGAAATTATCTCTCCGTCGGATACTTGAGGCCACTCCATTACAAATGACGGACTTTATTTTCAAAAGATTACTATTTGTATCAAAATAAATACCTGGCCAATGAAAAAATTATTATTAATTTTGAGGCCTCCGTAAAGAAAAGACAGACTATTATGTATACATATACATAATAAAATAAATATGTTGGGTGATGATGGAACTTTATGACAACACAAGATTTTAAAACTCATATTCTGGCAAGACAATATAGGATGGTCAATTAATTGAGAAACTATTTCGTAGCAAAACGATTTAGTATGGCTCATTAATTGAGCAACCATTTCGCAGTCATGACTTTATCTGAGCCCACTTTTAACAAAAAATATATATATTCTTATAATACGTAAATATACACATTCTCATTTATTATTATTTATTTGTTACTAACACTTTCTTACAAGTGTTTATATAGGTTATTTTGGAATACTCATCGGGAGTTGTAGTCAAAGAGGCTCTTTTAATTTTGTATTGTATTTTATATTCTTATATTTGTCCAAATGTTATTATAGTGAAAACTTTATTTTTGGGGCATTGGGCAGAATTTTCTTTCTTTATACGACTTCACCTCGTGTTTATGCAAACTTAGGCCATTAATATTTACATTAATAAATTAAATTAATCAATTAGTTTACATACTTTGACATCATAAACATTGTGATATTTTTTGTTCAAATAAATCTTTACTTTTTCCTCGTAAACTTTAAATCAAGTAAAAACATTATTTTTTAATATTTTTCTCCTCATGGCATGTCAAGAAACACTTCTCTTCATACACGTCACAAAATATATTTTCTTTTCACATGTAATTTATACATTTTTTATACATATTTTTTTTACTTGTGTTTCATAACAATATGTTTTATTTATATATTTAATATACATATACCTTTTCATAATTTTTAACATTTATATTTTTTAAAAGAATTATTTTATATTTAATACATATTTTGTACATTATTTTAAATATACCTCCTCCCTCTTTGAAAATTTTAGTCTAGTCGGGTACCATATTTGTGTATATCGAAGGGTCTAACCCCTTTCCTTCGGTATAACTTGAACCGTTACCTAGAATCTTAAATTATTTTTCACAAACTAAATACGTTAATCATATTTGTTAGTAAATAGGTTTCCTTATTTTCCTTAAAAAATTAGGTAGAGACTCTGTATATAAATTCATTCTTTTCGAGTCCATAACGTCGTGTTCATTTTGACCATATGTAGAAATAGGGTATGACAGAGACCACTACCGCTGTGTTGTGGTTGAAACTGGAATCGTTGTATATGATGAAGAGCCTAACAAGTAAGTTGCATCTCAAAGAATGACTTTATTACCATCACATGTCTGAGGGTGCGTCCTTGGAGGATCACCTATCCATATTTAAGGAAATTGCCTTTGATTTAGAGACTCTGGAGGTTAAGTACGATGAGGAAGATCTAGGGTTCATTTTGTTGTGTTCTATGCCTTCATCATACACGACCATTAGGGATACTATTTTTTATAGTCATGATACCCTAACTATAGATGAAGTCTATGATGTGTTGTTGTAATGCCTCGAGTATGTACCCCGGATGCTACATGGTATTTATGACCCCAAAGGACCACAAGATAACCCATGAATGATAGATACTCTGATCTCTGAATAACATACTGAAATAAATGAGGAAAAATAGGCTGAAATGCCATACGGTTCATAATCTAAAAGTCTGATAAAGAATAACAACTATAATAATAATCTATAAAAATAAATACTATCTGAAAGTCTACTCTGAAAAGCCTCTAAGTGAACTAGTTGAAAGTGGAGTTAATGTGACAATCCCACAACTAACTCTATCTACTGAAAATATTGTATCTACTGAAATAATTAAATAAAAGAGCATCCTTGATGGATGAGGACTCATTACTAAATCTGATACTGTTGGTTGAATCTGAGTCTGTCTATGCGCGGATAGGAACCTGAGTGTCCGAACCTATGATGTGAGACATCATAGCGCAAAGAAAGAGTATGAGTCAGTATGTGGAATATAATGGTATGCTAGATGAGGTAAGGCTGAATACAAGGATTTATATGCATGAACAATAACTGACTGAATGATATAAAATAACTGAATATGAGAGTACATGGATAATTTGAAACCACTGTAAATACTGAGTATGCAATACTGTGCATATTTATATACTTTAATTGATATTTTCTAAAGCTAAGTTCTGATACTGAGTAACTGATAGTCTAAGTTACCGATAACTAAGTTACTGATACTGATCGACTGTATCTGACAGTCTTGATTTTGTACAACTAAACTGAATTTTATTCTGAAGGCTGAGAGTAAAACTATGGGAGGTAATCATCTTACCGACACGCCCCAAATAAGATAACTAAGTTAGGGTCCAATCTATAACCCCAATTGGAAGGGTGTTAGTACCATGCCATGGGTAAAGACAACTGAAGAGATACCCTCATCTGATAGGTACTCTAATAAGAATGGAGGAACGCTCATCTGGTAGGTTAAAACACTTCATCAACCCTCAACTTGTAGGTTGATGTCTCAACCTAATCTAGCTACATAGTTCTAGAATGCAAAGATTGCTTCTAAGGATCACACCCTTTACTGGCAGGTGAGTCCCTATCTTTGGGTTCACTTAGTGCTGAATCCTACTCCCAACTGAAAGACACTGAACTGATTATACTGAACTGGACTGGACTGATATTGAGTGTACTAAGTTTTCCTGAGTTTTGTAACTGACCGAGATTATTGAGTTCTACTGATCGTGACATGACTGATGCTATTCTGTAACTGACACTGGCTTTAGATAAACAACTAGATTGTCGGGTATTAAATATCCCCAGGACTCGATAGCATAAAAATAAAGTATAACATGATCTTGCAAAGCATGACAATGTACACTTGTTCATAATTCATCTATAGAGATATTTTATCAAACATTTGTAGGGCATAAGCTTGTACATATACTAACATGTCATAATCTTATCAATTTATTCTCATGGACATTCTATCAAATACTTGGGGAGCACAACTTAATGCACATAATCATGAATAACATATAAATATTGCACTACAATGCCCAAACTTGCAAATTCATAGATTATAACATGGGAATTACCTAATTCAACATACATGCTATTTCAATTTCATGGAAACCTCAATTAATCATGAATTGAAACTCAATTAATGTCATAAAGATGGATACAATTCGATTTCAAATATGTAAATCATAATTCAACAATTTTGTAGTTTTAAAAACAGATTCTTGGACTCTATGGGTGAAAGGGACCCATAGATGAATAACTAACATACCTTGGAATATTAATTCTTAAAGGTTCTTGGAGAAATTCTAAGGCTTGTTCTTGTTTTTTTGAAAGCTAGGGTTTTGCCCCTTTTGAGAGAGTGTTTTAATTTTGAGAGAAAGTGAGGAAATAATAAGATAATGGATTATTTAGGGGTTTAATTTTGTGTTTAGACTGATGTGGGGTCATGGAAAATTACCCAATTACCCCTGGAAAAGGATATAAAAATTTGTCACTGAAAATCCAATTTGGGTACCTGGAATGACGCGCCACGATCGCGTCGAGCCACTGGAAAATAACAAATGGGATTGTGGCTTGTGGCATGATGCAGTGGAATTGCGTTGCCATATTGGATGCGACTTGTAAGTTTACCGCGATGTTGTGACATCGCATAGTTTCACTGAAAATGGACAATTGTGAAAATGAGCCTTGGCGAGATGTGCCAAGATCATAATGGAGCTTTGAATTTGACAATTGCCATTTGGTCATGCTCCGTGACGCTTTGGGTACCAAATTGGCACACTGCTTTACTAAAATGGCTCTAACTCTTCGTCCGGGTGTCGAATTTGGGTGAACTTTATATCGTTGGAAATCTGACTGAATTTCCTACACATTCGTAAGATCTAAATTGAAAATACTAAGTATTTCAAAAATTTTATATAGGATAGCTCATGGATTGAGAGTTAAAGTTAGCTAAGGAAAGACTGGGTATTACAATATCTCTCCCTTGGGAACATTCATCCTCGAATGAGACTGATTAAGCTGAGGAACACTGATAGACTGAGTTTAGACATTGAACGTGCACAATTGAAGCATGACTACATGACTGAACTACTGTCAAGATGAGTTCCCATACTGAGCATGCATATCTGATGCATGAGTACATAACTGAGACTATTGATAAACTGAATTTTCATACTAAACATGCATTTCTGATGCATGAGTACATGTATGAACTTATTCATAAATGCATGAATGAATATACAACGGTAATGGATACCAATTTTTTGATTATAACTGGATATATATCTGAATAATTCTAAGGAAGACTGTTTACCTTAAGTTGAATCTGGATTTATGGAGAAGAGTTGAGGATACTTGGTCCGCATATCTGCTTCTTCTTCCAAGTATCTCCCCCAACGGACTGATTCCTCCAAAGAATTTTGACCAAGGGAAATTCTTTGTTCCTTAGTATATGAATCTGTTGATCAAGGATATGGATTGAAACCTCCTCAAAAGAGAGATCGTTATGAATATTTACGTCCTCTAAGGGGACTATGACTGCTGGGTCACCAATGCATTTCTTTAGCAAGGAGACATAGAATACTTGGTGTACTGAAGCTAGATTGGAAGGAAACTCAAGCTTATAAGCTACCTTTATGAAATGACTGAGAATTCTATAAGGACTGACATATCGGGGACTGAGATTTTCTTTCTTGCCAAACCTCTTTACCCCTTCATGGGAGAGATTTTCAAGAATACAAAATCACCGATCTCAAACTCGAGATCCTTTCTCCTCACAACTGCATACGATTTATGTCGGCTTTGGGCTGCCCTAAGCCTTTCTCTGATCAACTGAACCTTCTCTAAGGCATCAAACACTAGATCAGGCCCTACTACTGCTGCCTTACCTACTTTGAACCAACTAATTGGAGATCTATATTTTCTACCATAGAGAGCCTCAAACAGAGCCATCTGAATACTAGAATAATAGCTGTTATTGTATGCGAATTCAATCAAAGGAAAGTGGTCATCCCAACTACCCTTGAAATCAACAATCTCTTAGAATATCTTCTAGAGTCTGAATTGTCCTTTCTACTTGAACATCTGTCTGAGGGTAGAATGTTATACTGGGGTAAAATTGGGTACAAGACCCTTTTGGGATGCATTTCAAAAATAAGAGATAAACTAGGTACCTCTATCTGAGATGATAGACACTAGAATTCTGTGTAACCTAACTAACTCCTTGATATAGTGTTTGGCATAGTCCTCGGCTACATAAGAGGTATAAACTGGAAAGAAATAAGCTGATTTGGTCATCCTGTCTCTGATAACCTATATAGAATCATGCTAATGATGAGTACGAGGCAAACCCATCACAAAGTCCATGTTCACTTCTTCCCATTTTTATATGGGAATATTGAACTCCTGCATGGACCCATTAGGCTTTTGGTGCTCAATCTTAACCTGCTGACAGATAGAGCACTTAGCTACAAACTCTACAATATCTTTCTTCATCCCACTCCACCAATAGATCTCCCACAAGCTGTGGTACATCTTTGTGGCCCCTGTATGAATTGAGTAACACGCACCATGTGTTTCTGCGCGAATTCATTGCCTCAAGTCTTCCACTCTGGCACACATATCTAACCCTGGCAATGCAACACACCATATCCCCCTTAGGAGAAAACCTCAACTTTCTAATATCTGACTGACTTTTTTAACTTAACTAGACTGGGATCTCTATCCTACTTTTCCTTTACTTCGGAAACTAGAGATGATTCTGAACTGCTCTGCTCCCACATACTACCTTCTGCTGAATCAATTAAGTGGACACCTAGTCAGGAAAGATGATGAAATTCCTAAGCTAACTTGTTCTTACCGTCGTTAATATGAGCAACACTACCCATAGACAGTCTACTGAGATCATCAACCACTACATTGGCCTTTCTTGAATGATACAAAATACTTATGTCATAATTTTTCAATAGCTCTAACCACCTTCTCTGATGCAAATTCAATTTTGTTTTGAGAGAATACATATTGAAGGATTTTGTGATCTATGAACATATCTACATGCGCCTTATATAAGTAATACCTCCAAATTTTTTAGACAAAACTATTGCTACTAACTCAAGGTAATAATTCATGTTATTCTTCTCATGGGGATTAATATGTTTAGAGGTATAGGCTATTACTTTACCACTCTACATGAGGAAACAACCCAAACCTACTCTGGATGCATCACAATACACAACTGTAATGACCCGCATTTTAGGCTAGAATGTAAATCGTCATTCCTACGCGTAAATATTCTAAAAGCCATAAATACTATGAAAATTTAGTGTGTTAATCAATTGTCTAGTGTGGGAATCTAGTCAATCAGGAATTGAGATCATAGAGGTCCCTTAACTCAAGGACGAGTTGAAAGCCTTCCTATCGATTGAGTCTTGGTGAGCGTTTAAACTTGGGTCAACTTCAAATAACCATAACTTTTTGTATATAACAAATTAGAGGGCCTACTATATATAAAATGAAAGGTCTTTGAGTATTATTTCCAACGCAATTGGTTTTACCTTAATCCAATATTGTAGTATAAAGTTATACTTATTTTTCTTTAAAGTGTCTGTTTGCCAAAATGTGACAACGAGGCTGATGACATATCAACTAGGTGATGCCTATCAGCCCTAGACTTCAACCTAGGGCAAAAAGTGGTAAAATCCATCCGAAAACCAATGACCTAGGTGATGGGCTATCACCTGAGTGACGGACCATCAACCTTGGCAGTCAACTGAAGAAATTTTACAATTTTTTTTGATTCCTTGGGGTTTTTTGGTCTTTTTCTCACTCCAAAAACCTTTCCCATGAAGTAAATTACACCCTTAACATTATTAGTCAATCATTATCATTTATAAAAAATCAAAATCCTCTTTTCACTCTCAAAAGTAAGATTAAACTAGGGTTTCCACGAAGAACAAGAAATCAAGAAATCACTCCGTAAGTTGATGATAGACGTATTTACACGCCTAAAGTACTATAATTTGCCCATATTTTAGTTAAGTTTTGAGGACAAAATATATAATTCCTACACTTTTAGTCCTTTTTCCTGTAAGTGAGCTAACCAACGTGATTAGCAAGTTTTCAGCTATAAATGATGAAGATTTCAGCATTTTAGGGACTGGTTGCCGCCAAAGGAAGCTTCACGAAAGAAGAAAGGCAGCTTTTGGAAGCCTAGGGACTAAAAGTGACGCATGGAAAACCTGTCCCGGGCCAAAACAACATTTCCAAAGACTTTGGGGATCAGCAGTAACTTAGTAGGATTAGTATAAGGATACAGTAACCTAGTAGGATTAGGATAAGTACGCAGTAGCCTAGTAGCAATAGAATATGGGTGTTATAAAAACCCTATTCTGCTGAACTTTTCAGCATTCATTCTCTTTCAATTAATTCTTACTCTCTTCTTAAATTCGTTGTTGACATTATTCTTCATCTATTCGACTTTTAAACAAGAGAAACTCTACTACCAAGGATTTCACACCACAAGTGATGCCATTTACATACTTCTCGTGAGATTGTTGTTATCTTGGTATGATGATAATGTCTATTTTGATTTCCATTGCACTCATGAGTAGCTAAACTTCTCTGTTAGGGTTATGGAAGCCTTATGAGATACTATCTATTGCTATGAGTTTGTGAATTCTTGATATGTATGCTGCTTATATCATTACTCTCTTCATCTTAAATTAAATTCTTGTGGTTGCAAAACATATAGAATACGCCACTATAGCATTAACTTGTTCGAAAGAAAAGTTATATGTGTGGAAAAGAGGGTGTGCCAAGGAAATAGGGCACCAACCCCTGTTTAAACGTTAGTGCCGTAACTGGATTAACCTCTTGGAGATTTTGTACCATTAGACACGCTTTAAGCTCGAAAGAGTTAAAGTGAAATAATCCTTGATGGTCGAAAGACGCTTGGATTTACCATAGAATACGAATCTCTATAAGCGCATGGATATCGAAATTCCGCATAACTAATAGCCAATAGATACATAGAACTCATAAGGTGGACATAACCCTAACTTACAATTCTCATTGATTAAAACCTACCAAACATTCCATTTTTACTTTGCTATTTTTGATACTTTTACTTCACTCAATTAAATCCCCCATTTTGTAGAATTTTCGACCAAAAGTCTGCTAATAGTTGATTACTTAGAGACCAAGTATTCCTTGTGGGATTCGACACCCAACCTAGTTGGGTTCTATATTTGACAGCGACCGCTTACACTCTTACGAGAGCTGTGGTTTGAGCGTTATCAAATTTTGGCGCCGTTGTCGGGGAATACGGTTGTCAACTAAGTTTGTGATAATTACCAAACCATTTGGTCAAAAATTCTCAGATTATACTTTTAGTTGTTGTTTTTGTTTTATTCAGGTTTTGTTCAGTGTATGCCTCATACTCGAAGTTCGGGACAACCATTATTACCCATAAACCCTGAACCGCAACTGATTGGCAGGATGGATACACAACGTGGCATTGAAAGAAAGGCTGCTCAACAGGAGCAAGCAAGATTATCTGTGTCGGCAGCCGCTCAAGTGCATCAACAGAATATTAATAATCCAGGGCGAGCAACAAATCCTGATGATGAGGACCTGGGTGATGAGGAGCTACTAAATCCTAGGCGTACTGATAAGGTGGCGACACCTGCGAACAGAAGAGATCATAAAGCTAGATTTAGGCATGAACGCCGAGCCATGCAGATTCCTTTTGATGATAATGATGACGATCTGGATGGAGCTGGTGCCACAAGAGCTATTATCCCTCCGCCATTGGCACCCGGAGCCAAGTTCAACATCACTTGCACCATGATTCAACTATTGCAACTCAAAGGATTATTTGGTGGACTAGCAAAAGATGATACGAATGTGCATCTAATCAACTTTATTTCTACATGCAAGTCATTCGACAATCCTGGCGTTGGACAGAATGCAATTCGACTGTGCTTATTTCCATTGTCTCTATCTGGAGAGGCAACTCTATGGTTGAACGGGCTGACTCCTGATTCTATTACTAATTGGAGGCAATTGAAAGACGCTTTCCTAGAAAGATTCTTTTCGCAATCCAAGAGAGCACAGTTGAGAGATGAGATCAATAATTTTCGACAGCTTCCAACTGAAGCTCTCCACGAAACATGGGAGAGGTTCAAGAAGAAGCTTATGAGATGCCCAAACCATCATATGACCAATGTCCACTTGATGGAGATATTATACAGATCTTTCAACTCGGTGACTAAGCCAGTGGTTGATAACGCAGCAGGTGGGTTATTCATTGACCTCACTTTTATTCAGGCAAGTGATATGCTAGATCGCATGAAAAAGCAAAGTAGAGCTTGGCATACTAGGGATTCTGAGGTAGCAAGCTCTACTGTATCTATTGGCATGACAGCAGAACAAAGGCGAAGAGAGAAAGAACATGATCAAGATATGGCGCACATGAAAACACAAATGGATCTTCTTACAAAGCATCTATTATCAGGGAAGACCGAAAAAGTCAAAGCTGTTGCGTCAAAAGGAAGAGAGGAATCCGATTTCGAGGAAGAAGCCAACTACTTGAACAATCAGGGGGGTTTTCGAGGCAATGCCCAAGGAAACCAAGGTCGGAACAATTATGATAAATCTGGAAACAAGGACTGTGATCAAGGAAGTTGGAAGAACAAGACCGACAGGAGTGGTTTGTATGTTCCTCCTGGAAGACGTGATGCCGCTGCATCTGGTTCTGAAAATATGTCCATGGAAGATATGATGGCTAAGCTGCTGAAAGGAGTAGAGGCAACCAACACAGGAGTAACTGAGGTAATAAATGATTTATCCTCAATGAAGTAATTGTTTGACTCGCATTCCACTGCAATAATACAACTAGAGCAGCAATTGAGTCAACTTTCAGTAGCATTTAATCAAAGAAAAGCCGACACCCTACCTAGCGACACTGTGCAAAATCCAAGGAACGACAGATCATGCATGGCCATTACTACCACGAGTGGTAAGGTGCTGGAAACTTCATCCAAAGGCAAGCAAGTGACCAATGCAGAACCAGAAGACACCGATGAAGCTGAGGAGGGCATTAGTGATGTCACCCTCCGACGTCCACAGCCTGAAAAGATCGCCAACCTGAAGCAAGATGAAAAGGAAGTCATGGAGAAAACTATTCCCCTTCTACCACCACCTTTTCCTCAGAGATTGAAGAAGACAGCTGACGATACCGGGTTCAGTAAATTCATGACTATGTTACAGAAGCTCACTATTATTGTTCCTTTGGTGAAGGCACTAGAGCAGATGCCCAGGTACGCTAAATTCATGAAGGACCTTTTGACAAAGAAGCGGGCGGTAAGCTATGAGCCGACAGATAATATTCATCATTGCAGTGCAATTGCCACAAGGTCCTTAGCACAGAAGAAGGAAGACCCTGGTACTTTCACTATTCCTTGCACGGTTGGATCTATCAATTTTGCTAAGGCATTGTGCGATTTGGGAGCTAGCATCAATTTGATGCCACTATCCGTCTACAGAAAGTTGGGGTTGGGCGACCCTACACCAACCAATATACGACTCGTGATGGCAGATAGGTCGGTAAAACGACCTATGGGTATCTTGAATTATGTGTTGGTGAAGGTGTCTACCTTCATTTTTCCTGCAGACTTTTTGATTTTGGATCGCGAGGTGGATTCTGAATTTCCCATTATCTTGGGACATCCTTTCCTTGCAACAGGAAGTGTGCTTATTGACATGAGAGCTAATGAGCTTTTATTTCGGTTGAATGACGAAGTGGTCCGCTTTGATATATGCAAAGAAATGAAGCAGCCCAGCGATATGAATGTGTTCTCTATAGATGATGTTTATTATAAGGATAAGAAAGCATTATCTGTAGAGAAACAGCTTACTGTTGAGCCATTGTCTGCTACGCTGCTGAATGTTGAGCATGAGGATGATGAATATTATGAAGAAACTATGGGTGCTCTAACAGAAATTGGGTCCTATTCTCATAATCCTAAGCAGCTGGACCTTGATCTTAAGACTCAACCGTCACCGACAGCGAAGACTTCCATTGAAGAGCCACCAGTGCTAGAATCAAAAGAGCTCCCCAATTATCTAAGGTATGAGTTCTTGGGAAGTGGAAATACACTTCCGGTGAGTGTTGCGGATGATTTAAGTGAACAATACATAGAGGCTCTCATCTCTGCTCTGAAGAGGTACAAGAGAGCTATGGGTTGGAAGATTGATGATATAATTGGTATTCCTCCTGGGAGATGTATGCACAAGCGTCATCTCGAAGAAGATTTCATACCTACAAGTAAATATCAGTGTCGTCTGAATCCATTCAAAAAATGATGCACCATCTATCTCGATGAAGTCTAAGTAATCGAGATAGCCATGTCGTGCCGCGACAATAAATCAAGCACTTGGTGGGAGACAAACCATCATTTTTAATCATTTTGTTAGGAGTTTGTTTTTGTGGTCGAGCCACGATCAAAACTAAGGTGCTTGGTTGGAGGCAACCCATCGTTCTAATCGTTTTTGTTGTTTTTGAGTAAGTGTAGGTGCAAGATGTATAAGGGAGGAGATTGGTCTCGAATTTTGATTTGGAAGCGGTTCATGTTGAAGGTGGTAAGTTAGGAATGAAGAAGAAAAGGCTATGGGTTAGGCATTGCCTATGAAAATCTAGGCAACGAACAAGGCAAGGCCTATGTAAATCTAGGCAACAAACAAGGCATGGCCTATGCTATAGCCTAAGCTCTCAGAATCTAGAATGCCATAGCATAGGCGCCGCCTATGCACAACAATGCTATAGCATAGGTGCCGCCTATGCCAAAGCCTTTGGTCTCAGATTCTACAATGCCATGGCATAGACGCCGCCTATGCCCAACAATGCCATAGCATAGGCGCCTGCTGATCATAAACTTCCACATAACCCGAAGAAGGTTGACCTCACAAAGGTTAAAGATGCTGAAACTATGCATGGCGTCAACCTTACCACTGCAGAAAGACATGCTCGTGACGAAAGCTTCTTCCACTATTTATATGGCATGACGAGGTTTACCATGATGAGCGAGGGTCGTGTTCCAACTGCTGCAGAACTCCAATAGTTGGATTATGACTACCTAATGAATGAGCATGCGAGAGCTATGTGTGGAGTAGGTGTATATTTTGAGGAACCTTTTGATGACGATGTGCCAACCAATGATGATCGTCGAATGCCAGACTTTGACGTGGAGGAGAATTCAGATGACGACGACTTCGCATGATGATTCCGATGTAGGGGGTATGACCCCAAACATAGAGGAGGAGTCCGACTAATCCAGGTTCTTCTTATTTATTTTCCACTGAGGACAGTGTGTCCCGTCTAAGTGTGGGGTGCTGGTATTTGTATGCTATACTTTTTTACCTGCATTTGCACTTATTTATGTTTGTTTGTTTTATTTTTTTGGTAGTTAAATTTTAAAAAATTTTTTTTTGTTAAAAACTTTGCATAAAATTGTTCGATAGGCAGCATGGTATTGTGACAAGAGTCTGTGATAAAATCATTACTATTAAGACATTTAGGCTCTAAATGTGACTGACTGTGTGATATTTGTGTGGTTTAATTCATTCACATGTTGGGGTCAAGAGTCTATACTGCTCCCAATAAAGTTGACCATGTGCCTTGCGTGTGTGAGATGATAGTATATTCTGTGTTGGTGGCTGATGCTAGAACTTGCCTGGTGTGTGTGTAAAGCGAAATAAAGAGTGCAAGTTTAGGAGATGATTTAGGCATTTCTTTGGCAGCCTGTGATTGTTTACCTTCTTTTTACCTATCCGTGAACATTATCCTAGATACCCCCCTTGGAGCCTTTAGCCTAATTTCTTTGACAGCCTCATATGTAAGCCTAATCCATTTTTTTCAAGACCATAATTTGTTCCAAATTCCTAAGTGCTTTAAATTGTGAAGTCATATGACAACATAAGAGGAAATTGGGTAAGAGTGATGACTTATAATGTATTGGTACTTGAATTTGTTATGAAAAAGAGTGGCTATCATAGAGGTGTGTTATATAAAAAAAAGAGAGAGAAGAAAAGAAAAAGAAATAGAAAAACAAAAAGATAAATTGTGATTATGATTAAATAAAAAGATAGTTATGTTTGAATGGCAAAATAGGTGAAAAAGGGTGATAGACGAAAGAAAGGTAGCAGGGTTGGTTAAAAAAGAGTATTAATGGCATAATGTGATGTATTAAAGCGCTTAGGAACATAGTCACTATTTCTGGCCAAAATAGTCCTACCCTTCCCTTAGCATACATTACAACCTGTAAAAGACCTATTTGATCCTAAGCTTAGCATTCTGATATTTAGTGGAGCATTACACTAAGGGCAAGCCTATGGTCATCAGTTGTAACATATGAATTCTTTGTGAGAGTGAGAGCAATGATAATCTTATACCCATGTTTGAAATATATACAATACTTGTGAGTGATTATTGGTGATATATTGTTAGACACACATGGTTAATGAGTTTTGGGTAGTCGTGTATGATTCTTTGTGCCTTAACTTATGAATACGAATTAGCCATTGTCACGAGTCTATATTAGAGGTTGAATTGTTTCTAGTAGTGATTAGAAAACTACTCGTTTCTAGTAGTGATTAGAAAACTACTCTTTGTTAATAATTGCCATGCCTGACTTGATGAATATTTTGTGCTGTTACCGTGAAACCCTAAGTATATTTTTACATGGACATGATATTTTGTTCGAGGACGAACAAAGCTTCAAGGGTGGGGTGTTGATGATAGGAGTATTTACACGCCTAAAGTACTATAATTTGCCCATATTTTAGTTAAGTTTTGAGGACAAAATATATAATTCCTACACTTTTAGTCCTTTTTCCTGTAAGTGAGCTAACCAACATGATTAACAAGTTTTCAGGTATAAATGATGAATATTTCAGCATTTTAGGGACTGGTTTCCGCCAAAGGAAGCTTCACGAAATAAGGAAGGCAGCTTTTGGAAGCCTAGGGACTAAAAGTGACGCATGGAAAACCTGTCCCGAGAAAAAACAGCATTTCCAAAGACTTTGGGGATCAGCAGTAACTTAGTAGGATTAGTATAAGGATACAGTAACCTAGTAGGATTAGGATAAGTACGCAGTAGCCTAGTAGGAATAGAATATGGGTGTTATAAAAACCCTATTCTGCTGAACTTTTCAGCATTCATTCTCTTTCAATTAATTCTTACTCTCTTCTTAAATTCGTTGTTGACATTATTCTTCATCTATTCGACTTTCAAACAAGAGAAACACTACTACCAAGGATTTCACGCCACAAGTGACGCCATTTACATACTTCTCGTGAGATTATTGTTATCTTGGTATGATGATGATGTCTATTGTGATTTCCGTTGCACTCATGAGTAGCTAAACTTCTCTGTTAGGGTTATGGAAGCCTTATGAGATACTATCTATTGCTATGAGTTTGTGAATTCTTGATACGTATGCTGCTTATATCATTACTCTCTTCATCTTAAATTAAATTCTTGTGGTTGCAAACATATAAAATACGCCACTATAGCATTAACTTGTTCGAAAGAAAAGTTATATGTGTGGAAAAGAGGCTGTGTCAAGGAAACAGGGCACCAACCCCTGTTTAAAAGTTAGTGCCGTAACTGGATTAACCTCTTGGAGATTTTGTACCATTAGACACGCTTTAAGCTCGAAAGAGTTAACGTGAAATAATCCTTGATGGTCGAAAGACGCTTGGATTTACCATAGAATACGAATCTCTATAAGAGGATGCATATCAAAATTCCGCATAACTCATAGCCAATAGATACGTAGAACTCATAAGGTGGACATAACCCTAACTTACAATTCTCATTGATTAAAACCTACCAAACATTGCATTTTTACTTTGCTATTTTTGATACTTTTACTTCACGCAATTAAATCCCCCCTTTTGTAGAATTTTCGACCAAAAGTCTACTAATAGTTGCTTACTTAGTGAACAAGTATTCCCTGTGGGATTCGACACCAACCCAGTTGGGTTCTATATTTAACAGCGACCGCTTACACTCTTACTAGAGCTGTAGTTTGAGCGTTATCATAAGTCCAAGATTTCCAAGGAACGAATCAAGATTCGAGTTCTACTCTTTAAACATTGTAATCTAAGGTATGTGGGGGGTTTTTATAAACTATATGGGCTTGTTGAAAACACATTGAGTGAGGTTTAAATTAATAAAGATTATGAATTTATAAAGAGTTTTTGGAATTTGCATTTGTAATTATGCATTATGAACTCTTTAAATGATATTATTGTTTTGGTCTTGAGGCCTTTCCCCTAAATTTATTTGTACTCATATATACGTATGTATGAAATTGAGATTGAATGTTTAATTGAGAGAATGAACAATTATTAAGCCTTTTGTTTTCGTACGTTATGAGCTATTTAAATTCCATTAGAGAAGTAAGATACAAATGTCTTAATTATTGTTTTTAACTTGACTATGGTTTTAAATTGATGAGAGGGTGCTTGTACATGTTGATAAATATTGAAGATATATAGAGAAAGAGTTGCATATTTTGTCACAAACTTCATGACCACCACATGTTTGTTGAAATATTGAAAAGAGTGATCGTTGCATAATTTGATAAATGTTTTAAAGTATGAATTTTCATAAATTATTGGAAGTATGGTGGTCCAAACCTTATGCTTGAAAGAAGAGAATTTACAATGATATTTTATGGCTCAGAAATATGACTTGTAAGTCTTGGTGTGACAACATCAACACTGATAATGCCATAACAGATTCAAAATATAATAGAAGTTAGATTTCTCTTATATTTTTAGAATGTGAGTTTTGAATGATGATTGTTCAGAAAAAGTTAAATTTGGGCTCAAGAGATGTTAGGTTGTTACCCGAAGAAGGCACGAGTTTAGAAAAATCATTGCCCGAAATCATGTTTTGCCGATGCGGGTTATTGAATCCCTAAGAGGGATTATACGCTGGCCTAGTGCCCTGTGGCATATCAGAATGAAAATCAAAAACTCCAACTCTTACGGCAAACTTGGGTTGGGGGATTGGCCGCTGAGTCAAGGGAGGACTCCATATAGACCATGGGGTCATAGAATTATAGGGCGAACCACCTAACTCAAAAGTAATTCAAAGATTAGAACTGCACTGTCAAAATCATTTTAAGATCTTTGAAATTGCCCATTTGTTTTTTAACTATTTCTTGCATGATATTTTAGACTTTCTCTCATCTATGTAATATATATGTAAACAGATTATTTTGGATTGTTCTGCGTACTAGTACATTGTATTAACCCCCTATATTTCAGGGTCTACGGCTCAGTCTAGAGGTCTCGCTAAGCCATAGATCTATCAGATAGAACTGTGCATTCATTGAGTCTTCTTTATTTTGAAAGACCTATTTTTAGAACATTATTATTTCATTTTGGTTTTGGGTTCGACTGGGGCCTTGTCCCAGTTTTAGAGAAGGTATTATATTCTGATGTATTAGAGATTTTGCATACTGTGATGGATGTTTTCTTAATACTTACTGTTTTCATTCCGTATTGTTGAGTCGAACTCAGTGCATGACCATTATTTTGTTTGTTTATTTCCACATTTCTCTTGTATTATTGTGAATATTATGCATGATTACCAGATATAGAAGAGTGCTCGGGCCTTCATGGTTAGAAATGCTCGTCACAGCAAGGACCTTAGTTCGGGTCATGACAAACTTTGTATTAGAGCACAGTCTATACTCCAGGGTGTTTGTGAAATCGCGTTGAGTAGAGTCCTTTTTATGAATGTATTGCATGCCACACTTATAAATGGGAGGCTAAAAGGCATTTAGGAATATCTCTCTTATTTCATGATTTAGTTCATGCTATAGAGTCTGTATGTTCTCTAATTAATGATTTCTTGTGTTTCAAAATGTCATCATGCCTCCCCGTCGCTCCAATGAATAGAATTCCCAAACTGAAGATGTCCGTTTTACCCATAGGATGAGGACACATAATAGGGTTCATACTTCTGAGTTTGTTCCTACTTCAGGAGTCGATCCTATTTAGACTAGCCCAACCACGACACTTAGGGCTCCTCAGTCTGGGAGTAACCATACTCAACCTTCCCAAAGGGAAGTATCCATTGCAGAGTTCAGACAGTCAATACATATGATAACCTAGTCGGTGGTTTCCCAGGCTTAACGGTCTAAAAATATATGGTCTGCGTCTGGTGCATCTGAGATTATACAGGTTGGTTAGTTTATAAGGCTGAACCCATCTAAGTTTATAGGTAGAAGGGTTGAGGAGGACCCACAAGGGTTTGTGGATGAGTTGGAGAAAATTTTTGGGTGATGCATGCGAATAAAATAGAAGGAGTTAAACAGGTGGCCTATAGCTTAAAGATATAGCTAATTACTGGTACAAGGAATGAGCATATTCGAGGGAAAATAATGCTAAGACTTCTGTATGGATCAAATTTGTGGAAGCTTTTCTGGACCGATTCTTTCTCTAGAAGTTAAGAGAGTCCAAGGCCAAAGAGTACATGAATTTGAAATAGGGGAAGATGAGCATCAAGGAGTACACCCTGAAATTCAACCAGTTATCCCGTTATGCACCGAAATCATCGGGTAACATGAGGGACCGTATGATAAAGTTTGCACCCAGTCTCTTGGATGACTTAGTGTTAGAGTGCAATGAAGAAATGATGAACAGGGACATGGATTTCTCTAGACTATCTATTTATATGCAGCAGATTGAAGATAATAAAAAAAAAGAATGATAGAAGAAAAGGAGAAAGACATGGAGGTCAAGAGGGCCATATATACAGACCAGAGCTATAGTAAGCAGCAAAGAGGTAATTGGGGTAATAGGTGGTCAAAGAAAAAGTTTTGGAGTAATACTCAATCATCCGCCAGTGCCACAGTGCCCAGACCTCTAGTTGATCGACGGTTTCAGAATTTCCAGCCTGATAATGGATCAGGAATGCAAAATACACAGTTCCAAGGTAGTGAAGCTCAGCCATATCAGACTTTTCCATAATGTGAGACTTGTGGTAAGCATCACCTACGGAGGTATCAGTTGGGAAGGTTGGTGTGCTATACGTGTGGTAAGTCAGCCCATTTTCAGAGAGATTACCCTCCCCTAGGAGGTGTGTGCATCTACTCTCCGGTGTAGCGTGTGTGCATGATGTATACTTGAGTGAGAACATTCTTGAGTGAAAATGGTCACTATGAGTTGTCAATTGTTCTCCTTGGACCTATATTCCTGAGTGTGTATATCGTGATTATGATGAAGAAAAAGGGAATCGGTGAATGGAAATTGAGGAATTTGTTAGTGTGTGTCCTTTTATATTTTTTGTTGTTTTGTGAATTAGTTAAAAAATGAAATAAAAGGTGATGGGGGTAGGTTAGTGGCGTAGGGTAGGTAGGGTAGAGGTAGAGTAGGACAAAATTAGGTGTCAATATCATGCACCTTTAAATGTAAACACAAAGTGTTTTCAGACAATGAAGTACACAATGAGACAGAATTTTGTCCGGACCATTATTCAAAAAGAATGAAACAGAAAGAAGGAGGGAGACTAAATATTGATTTAGCACATCCTACCTACCCTAGTTATGAGGGAATCAATTCAAGGGTATCTCCAAAGGAAGGAGAAGGACTATATCGAGTTGCAGAGTCGAGTGAGGTTCCATCGAGGTTCTGGTCTGCGGCTTTGTTATTACATCAAAAATGAAAATTATAAGTTAAAACATAAATGAAATTAGAAAATTCCTATCTTTGCAGCTTCTTTTGGACTCTTGACTTGAGTTTTATCATCCTATTCTTCAAGAGGGCTCCTGACTTGCAATTTCTTCAATTTGTTGCATGGCTTTAAATTTATTCACCCTGTTGTTTGAATTTCAACTTTTTGACCTTGTTGTTTGACTTTTAACTTCTTGACAACCTTGTTACTTGACTTTCCATTTCATCACTCTATTCTTCAGGTGGGCTTCTGACTTGCCATTTCATCACCCTGTTCTTCAGGAAGGTTCCTAACTTACAATTTCTTCATCTTGTTCTTCAAGCGGGCTCCTTACTTGCAATTTCCTCACCCTGTTATCTAGGAAGGCTCCTGAAATCAAAATCAAAACAAGGACTAAACTATCCCAAACAAATACTATGATAAAGAAAGATTTCATTTTTTTGAAAATAAAGTCCCATTTTCCAGGAGGGTCCTGAACAAAAGTAAATTTCTATTTTTCCGGTAGGTCCTGAACAGAATCTAAAGTTTTATTTTTCAGGAAGGTCTTGAACAGAAAGTAAAATCCCATTTTCCAGGAGGGTCCTGAAAAGAAAGTTAATCCTAATTTCCAGGAAGGTCCTCAATAGAAAGTAAAATCTCATTTTTTCAGGAGGGTCCTGAACAGAAAGTAAAATCAAATTTTCCAGGAGGGTCTTGATTAGAAAATAAAATCCCATTTTCCAGGAGGGTCCTGAGCAGAAAGTAAATTGCAATTTTCCTGAACAGAAAGTGAAATTCTATTTATCAGGAGGGTTCTGAACATAAAAATAAAATCCCAATTTTCAGGCGGGTCCTGAACAAAAAGTAAATCCAATTTTCCAGGAGGGCCATGAATAGAAAGTAAATCCCATTTTCCAAAAGGGTCCTAAATAGAAAGTAAATTCCCATTTTTCAGGTAAGTATGGACATAAAGTAAATTCCCATTTTCCAGGAGGGTCCTAAAAAGAAACTAAAGTCCCACTTTATAGGAGGGTCCTGAACATAAAGTAAAATCCCATTTTCCAGGAGGGTCCTGAACAGAAAGTAAAATCTAATTTTTCCAGGAGTGTCCTGAATAAAAAGTAAAATCCAATTTTCCAGGAGGGTCCTAAATAAAAGTAAATTCTAATTTTTCAGGAAGGTCCGTAATAGAACGTAAAATCCTATTTTTCTGAAGGGTCTTGAACATAAAAATAAAATCCTATTTTTTACGAAGGTCCTGAATAGAAAGTAAATCCCATTTTCCAGAAGGGTCCTAAACAGAAAGTAAATTCCCATTTTTCAAGAGGGTTTTGAACATAAAGTAAATTCTCATCTTCCAGGAGGGTCCTGAACAGTAAATAAATTCCATTTTCCAGGAGGGTCAAGGATGTTCCTGAACAAAAAGTAAATTTCCATTTTTCAGGAGGGTTCTGAACAGAAACTAAAATCCCATTTTCAGGAGGGTCCTGAACATAAAAATAAAATTCTATTTTTCAGGATGGTCCTGAAAAGATAGTAAATCCCATTTTCCAGGAGGGTCCTAAACAGAAAGTAAATTCCCATTTTTTAGGAGGGTCCTGAACATAAAGTAAATTTCAATTTTCCAAGAGGGTCCTGAACAGAAACTAAAGTCCCATTTTCTAGGAGGGTCATGAATAGAAAGTAAATCCCATTTTCTAGGAGGGTCCTGAACAGAAAGTAAAATCCCATTTTTTCAGGAGGGTCCTGAACAGAAAGTAAAATCCTATTTTCCAGGAGTATCCTGAACAGGAAGTAAATCCCATTTTCCAGGAGGGTCCTAAATAGAAAGTAAATTTCCATTTTTCAGGAGGGTACCGAACAGAAAGTAAATTCCCATTTTTCAGGAGGGGACTGAACATAAAAACAAAATACTATTTTTCAGGAGGGTCCTGAACAGAAAGTAAATCCCATTTTCCAGGAGGCTCCTAAATAGAAAGTAAATTCTCATTTTTCAGGAGAGTCCTGAATATAAAGTAAATTTTCATTTTCTAGGAGGGTACTAAACATAAACTAAAGTCCCATTTTCCAGGAGGGTCCTGAACAGAAAGTAAAATTTCATTTTCCAGGAGGGTCTTGAACAGAAAGTAAATCCCATTTTCCAGGAGAATCCTGAACAAAAATTTAAATCCCATTTTTCCAGGAGGGTCATGAACAAAAAGTAAAACCCCATTTTCTGGAGGGTCCTGAACAGAAAGTAAAATCCATTTTCTAGGAGGGTCCTAAACAGAAAGTAAAATTTCATTTTCCAGGAGGGTCCTCAACAGAAAGTAAATCCCATTTTTAGGAGGGTCCTGAACAGAAAGTAAATTCCCATTTTTCAGGAGGGTCCTGAACGTAGAAATAAAATTCCATTTTTCAGAAGGGTCTTGAATAGACAGTAAATCCCATTTTCAAGGATGGTCCTGAACAGAAAGTAAATTCTCATTTTTTAGGAGGGTCCTAAACATAAAGTAAATTCCCATTTTCTAGGAAGTTCCTGAACAGAAAGTAAATCCTTTTTTTCCAGGAAAGTCCTGTACAGAAAGTAAATTTCCATTTTTCAGGAGGGTCCTGAACATAAATTGAATTCCCATTTTCCAGGAGGGTCTTGAATAGAAAGTAAATTTCTATTTTTTAGGAGGGTCCTGAACATAAAGTAAATTCCCATTTTCTAGGAGAGTCCTGAATAATAAGTAAAATCCCAGTTTTCCATGAGGGTCCTGAACATAAAGTAAATTCCCATTTTCTAGGAGGGTCCTAAGCAAAAAGTAAAATCCCACGAAAGTGCTTTTGCTATGGTCGCTGAATTAAGTGAAGCGAATTTGCCCCTGTTTCAACAAAGAAAATTTTGTCAGTTAAAAAATTAGTGATGGTTTGCAGCACTTGGCTTTCCTGACACCTGCTCCAATATGCATTCCTTTCATTTTGTTTCAGATTGCTGGAACTTACCACTGCTTTATCGAGTCATTAACCCAAACACAGATTAAGGGAAATGACTCTAAAACAAACATAGTGTCTCTGCTTTACCATGCTCCTCAGATAAACCCTTTGAACCTTGGTGTTTCCATAAGTTCCTAGACTTATCTATTGACAAAGCTTTCTATATGCCTTGTTCTGACTTGCAATATTGTTTCTTTCATATGCTGGCCCTTGTTCTTGCTTTGTGCAATTAAAAAAGCTGGTAGCCAGTTTTGAAATCTTTTTTCACTTGTTTTGACATGGACTTGACTCAAACAATAGAGAAAAATGACAATAATTTTTGTTTTATTTTGATAACTAACTCAAGGAAATAAAATAAAGAAAACGAATGTCCCTATTTGAAAAAAAGAAAGAAAAGAAAACTTATTTGAAAAGGTAAGTCAACTCTAATGATTATGACATGCATTTTGGATTAATCTGCCTAATCTTTCCCTCCACACTTTCTACCAGTTGTTTTTGAGTTAATGGTCTTGAAACTGAGTTGCTTCCTTAGGTCAATTGCATTTAAAACCTCATTCGGCTAGAGACACCTTGAAGGGTTATTACCAACAAGCCTCTCTTATTTTCTTTTTTCCATCTCACCATTGACTTATGGTGTCCGTGAGGGTTTTTCATCAATGAGATTCTTATTTTTATTTGTGTCAACTCATCGTCGTCTTACAGTGCCTATGAGGGTTTTCATTGATAAGACTCTCTCATTGTTAACTCTCTCATTGTTATCTCTCTCATCTTACCATCATCTTACGGTGCCCGAGAGGGTTTTCACCGATAAGACTCTCTCATTTTCATTTCTCTCCTGATTCCTTATGCTAAGAAAGATAAGTAGTTCCTAAAATGCATCATCACATCCATTGCATGCTTAGCCTTAACATTCTCAAAGATTTATCTGAAGGTCTTTATTTGGTTGTCACTTGGATTTTGGATAGGTTTAGAAAGAAAGGATGGCATGAGGCCCACATGACAGTTGATGTGGGGTAGGACTTACAACTTTTAGAATCGACTCAAACTACAAGAATTAACTCATGCCCCAGTTTTGTTGACTGGGTGACTCTACAATCTTTATTTGGTTGGACCAAGCCCAGAGTAGGGCAGCTACGTATCTCACCCCTGAAAGAGGAGAATCAGGTCACACTTAGTTCTGGAAGCTTGATTCTAATTTCTTTTTCTTCTATGTTTCTTTTATTAACACTCTTTTCTCTTTGGATTTTTTCTGACTCTATTTGTATTGACACTTTATTTTTGGACATATTTTCTTTTTTTTTTCTCTTTTTTTTGAAGTTTTTCTGACTCTATTGTTTTCTCGACACTTTTCTTTTGAGCTTTGCTAACTCTATCTTGATTCCAAAAGAGGGGTATGAAACAAAATAGGACTAAAGCTCAAATAGGGTAAACAAAGAATGACATGATGTTTGCATAGCAGAATGAAATGCCTTCATCATATCAATCCTTGAAAATTCAAGTACATATCATGCAGAAAGTGCACGATCAACATCACTTATGACATGTTTTAAAACACTAACTTGCCCCGAGCATGTGTGTCATGTCTTTTCTATACCTGTCAAACATACAACTCTATATTTGTTGTACATCCCTCACATTGAATAACTCATGATTTCGTGGAGTTGATTTTTCATCTGTTTCTCTTGATAGGATCAGCAGAAACTGTTTGACCTATTTGACCTATGTTTTTCAATTGATGACTAAATTATTCATATGATTCTCAAAATAATTGCCTTAATTTTCAGAAAAGGCTTCAACTTGTCACAAATATCTTAGCACTCTACTTTTTTCTCAAATGTTTCTCCTAACTTTAGCCCTCTGATCCAATGTTTCATGGTTAAATTAGATTTTAAGATCTGGCTGAAGACTCTGTAGGGATGTCATATCACTAGAATCAACATAACGTGTACTGTATAAAGAAAAAAAACAAACAACACATATTTAAAACATAAAGGGAAATGGATACTTCATTTAGTTGAAATAAAAGATAGAAGGATTTAAATACAAATGACAAAGGGAAAAAACAAGATGGATTATGAATTATAACCCTGAAATAATTCAAAAAATAGAAAACAAGACAAAAAAGCTACCAGACCTCTTTCTAGTAGGGAGAGGGCGTGACTTCTCAATTCCTCAGCCTGACAACTTAGCCACTGGTTTGCATCTGAACATGACTAAATCTTTCCTCACTGTCAATGTTCTGCACCATAATTAATCCATCTTCAATCGTCTTTTTAATTTCTTTTTTCAAATCTCGACAATCTTCAATATTATGACCCTTAGCATCAGAATGATATACACATTGTACATTCGGATCAAAATTTCTTGAACGCCGATTAAGAGTGCAACCAAGGAGAAGATTGATCATGCCCCATTATACCAATCTCTAAAATAAATTGGCATACGTCTCTCCAATTGGTGTGAAGCTATCTCTCGACTTCTGCCTAATTTCATCATTTGGCTTGGATCAAGAATCAGGCTTAGAAGGGTTTTGGTATGTTTGTGGAGTTAGAGGACGACTCTGAGGAGTCGGTATGTTCCACTATGGGTAAGATGGGGGTTGAACATGTGGTTGTGCGTTCTTTACTAGATATAGAGGTGGAAGAGCAGAGTATAATGAATTTGGGGAGTGATTATGTAGAGCTTAGGCGTGAACTTAGGTTTGATCCTGAGAGTGACGACAATGGGGTTTTCTTGACCGTGCTCGCCGTCCAATTACAATAGAAGATGCATCTTCCTCATTCTCTTTCCCTCCACGTTCCCTTAATTGATTGCAATATTTTCCCAAATGTTTAACGAATTCCTCATGCCCATCTTGCTCTTCAAATTTTAACATCTCAAAGATTGGAGGAAGGTTTCTTTACCCGCAGGTCCTAGAGAATTTTTCGTAGTATTTACTGCACTCTTCATTTTTTCAACCATTTTCTCTGACTCTTCTGGCACACTGAACTTCTTGTTAAGAAATTTTGGTGGTACAGTTAACTTAAAAGAAGGCTCAAGAGTATAACAATGATCACCAAAAGTATTGAATATAGTTTCACTAGCAGCACGGGGATGCAAAACCATTGGGAGAGCCAGTGTGGAAGTCCCAGTAGAGGATTGAGCAATAAGATCATAGACGACTTGTGGTGTTGTGAATGTAGCAGGCTTATGCTGAGGAGCTAGAGGAAAAGATATAGAAGTATTGAGATGATTTTGGCTTGGAATGAATTCTGAGTCATTTTGTGATGCATCAACAATAGTAGAAAACTGACTTTGAGATTTTGGTGGAAAACACGAGGTATTTGTAGGATCAATAAAGGTAAATGGAGGAGGAGGCAACCCACTGACCCAAGCTCAATGCATTTCTGTCATTTGTTGTGTTAGCCTCCTAATCTCTTGGTTCAAACTCTCATTTTCGTAACTCTTTATTTGATCCATGATGTCAGTCTCTATATACTTGTTGGACAAAACTAACCCTTTGGATTTGGTGTGATGTGGAGGACCAACTAAAATACCACAAACCAACCACCTTAAACTGACTCAACAAAAAACAACAAATATGTTAGAGTTCAACACTTTTTCAAAACCTCTTTTTCCTTCTTTGTTTTTATTTGAAAAGATCACGGAACCCAAGAAGGGCGCCTACACATCTCACCCCCCAAAGGGGAGAATCAGGTGTACGTAGTTCGTGAAGTCTTGCCAATATGGCCAATTGATTCGTTTTTCTTTATTTTTTTCTTTTTTCTTGAAACTTTAAGAAAAAAAGAAAATAACAATTTTTCAAAAGAATTGACGAAAATCTTTTTGCATTTTTCAGGTTTAAACTCTCTATACAAAATGGAACCAATGATTACCAAAGAAAAATCTTTTGGGGTTTTCTATTTTGAATTTCATAGGAAAATGAAGTTTGAAACTATTAAAGAAAACCCTTTTTGTATTCTTCTTTTATAGACGTATATGACACCTATACTAGATGAACAGTGAATAGAATCTTTTTGAATTTTTCAAATTCCTATACCAAATGAAATCTATGATTACCGAAGAAAATATTTTTTGATTTTCGATTTTGAATTTCATACGAAAATGAAACTTGAACCTATTAAAGGGAAATATTTTTTTTGTTGTTTTCTTTTAAAGATGTAAATGAGACACCTACTCTAAATGAAGTGTGAAAAAAATCTTTTTTTTTTTTGAATTTTAGAAATAAGATCCTCGAACCCACAATAGGCTGCCTAAGTATCTCACTCCCGAGAGAGGAGAATCAAGGGTGCGTAGTTTGTCCAGATTGGACAATTAAGGATTAAGGAACCGACTAAACCCTGACATTGAGAGACGCAACCACAAACAGAAGATGAAACACAATTTTTTTTTTTGAGTTTCCAGTTTGACACTTCACATAAAAGTGACATCAAAAACTAGGAAAGGAATGTTTTTTGGTATTTTCATTATATGAAATGTACAAAACTTTTGGCATATTTTTTTTGAATTTTTCTTTTATGAAAACTCCTATGAACGAAAAATCTTTTTTTCTTTTTTAAATTTGTGAATTATGAATTATTACTAAATAAACAAAAGAAACATCTTTTTGATATTTTTTTGTATTTTGCGAAGATGGTGCAAATGGTGAAATTTTTTTTTTTTGAATTTTTAGATTGTGAAAATACAAAAGCCATAAAGAACTCTAAAAACTACTAAATTCTTTTTTTCTTTTTTTTTCCTCTTCGACTCACTTTTCTTTTTTTTTTCTTTTTTTTTTCAATTTTTCACTGCTTACGCACTTTACTTCCAATACATACTTTCGCTGAATTAGTCTGTCAAATGACCACATTACCCTCAAAGATGCAACATTTAGCACATACGGATGCTGTAGAGGTGAGTTTCCTACAAAGGACCATGTGGGCCTCGCTAGGTCTCAATATGATGCACATAAGTATGACCAAAAGGCTGACCTACATTATGGTTTACTAACAAGGCCGTTGGGGGGAGCATATGATCGATAGTGGCTGCTTTGCTTTCCACCAACTCCATACATCCAACGGCTCCCCCCCTAAAATAAGGGTGACTCAACTAGAGTTCATGCGCATGACGTGCACTCCGGGATTCATTGCAGAAAGAATTGACTCAGGTTATGCAAATAATGCCAGATATAAAGCGTTAATACATAAATAAAAACTGTAAACAAAGAGCACGGAAATGCACAACAGTGATAACAATAACACAAACAATAATCACAAACAATATTCATACACCCATAATGCCAAAAAAGTCGATACGACTCCAAAATAAGCTCGAATTCTGAAAGATCCCTAGCAGAATCACCAGAGCTGTCACACCTCTTTTTTAACCTGAAAGATTCAATTAAAGGTTCGGAAGGGTTTTTATTATTAAGTAACCAAAATGAAGAATTCATTTCGAAAAAGGATTATTTATATTTTTTTTATTATTCAGAGTCGCCACTTGGTATAACCCGGTGTGCCAAGTCATCTTTGGAAAATTATTTTCAAAATTGTTTGACTCATTGAAACTAGTATGCCAACAAGGATTCCGGCTAAGGAATTCTGTTGACCGAGGGAAATGTGTTAGGCACCCCTCGATCCCATGGTTTGACCACGGTCGCTTGGTGAAGTGTATTGGATAATTTGACATTACAAATGTATAAACCACACAAGGCACATAAAACAAGCAACAAACACATCAAACAAAGTTCAAAACAAAAATAACGTCCAGTCCAAGTTATACAATCCCAAAAATAGAAAAATAGGAAAATGTAAATCCTATTCTAAAATAATCCTAGACTAAGATCCAATGCCTCACTCCGCCCAACATCCAGGGCCTTGGTCACGAGCATCTTCCGCCAACATGATACGTTGGGGCATTCTCCGATGAATAAATACAAATGGCCTCGGGTAATTACTCAGAAAATGAATACAATTGATCCAAATGTGGTAAACAAAACCATTCAACACATATTTCAAACATTCCATCAATCCATAATCCCTAAATTTGCCTACCTGGCCTACCATTTGCCTACCAACTCTTGGTCTATCAAAGCATTATCACATTCAACAACATTAATGAATCAGTACAACTAGCGTATGCTTTCTATCAATTTTTAGTTTTGCCCCCAACAACTAATTTTAATTCTCAAAGGATACCATTTCATCGTGCAATCTGTAATCACAAAAGTTAAACACTGGATAAAAAAAAACAATAATTCACACCATTATTCACGTAAAGATCATGAAATTTTGAAGAAAGAGATGAAAAAATGGACGTCAAATTTAGTTCAATGCCAAGTTGTTGATGTTGCCAAAGGACCGAAACCAAATCCACAACTCGATCCAACAAACTCAACTCAAATCTGCCAACTCGATCGAATCCCCCAAGATAAGAACTATGAACGGGTTAAGATAGAAAGAATGCAAATCACCAAAGCTAAGCACGATGAACGGGTCAAGACAGAACGAACCCAAATCCCTAAACCAATACCTATGCGGAGATGGTCACTAATTGTCGTTGGTGATGCTTCCTGGTGGATTTGATGACTGCGGATCTCAAATACCATATTTTTGCATCATCGAAGCCCCGACGACCTCTGCATCTTACAATTCACCTCCCCACCGACCCTTTTCTTCTTGTTTTTCTATCAATCCCCTTTTTTCACTCTCAATCTCTCACTCTCTTCTCAATATCTTACCATTTTCTTTGATTTATGTGTGTGTACATGGTATATTGTGAGGTGAGAGTGATGATGAGTGTTCTTTGGTGAGATCCCAAGGTGTGTTTTTGTGCTTGTTCTGTGTGGTGCCTATTATCTGGATCCAAAAAATGGAGATTGTAGTGTATTTTTTGATGGGGTTACTATGTGTGTGCGTCTACTCTCTGGTGTAGCATGTGTGCGTGATGTATACTTGATTTTAGTGAATATGTGTGAATTTAGTGAAAAAAATGGTGAGAACATTCTTGAGTGAAAATGGTCACTATGAGTTGTCGATTGTTCTCCCTGGACCTATATTCCTGAGTGTGTATATCGTGATTATGATGAAGAAAAAGGGAATCAGTGAATGAAAATTGAGGAATTTGTTAGTGTGTGTTCCTTTTATATTTTTTATTGTTTTGTGAATTGCTTAAAAAATAAAATAAAAGGTGATGGGGATAGGGTAATGAGGTAGGGTAGGTAGGGCAGAGGTAAGGTATGGGGTGGTGATGTATCAAAAGTTGTTAGAAGTTTTTTATTTTTGTCCTTTTGTGGAGGGATTATCACATGGGTGAGGGTACGTGGTTAGGTGAGCTAAAAATGGATAAAATCAGACTTTGAGGAGGACAGAATTAGGTGTCTACAATTGTGATACTGTTTTAGACATTGTAGAGCTTGATATGGTTAATTTTGATGCTATTTTAGGGATGGATTGGCTCCATTCGTGCTTGCCACACTAGATTGTAGAACCCAAAAAGTCACTTTCTCCTTTCAGAATGAACCAATGATAGAGTGGGAGAGGTATTCTTTAGCACCTAAGGGGAAATTTATCTCTTAACTCAGATCCCATAAACTTATGTCTATGGGTTGTTTGTATCATCTGATTTGGGTAAAAGATTCTAATACTGAAAGTCCTTCTCTCCATTCTGTCCCCATGGTTAATGAATTTCTAAAAGTTTTTCCTAATGATCTCCTAGGGATACCACTTGATAGGGAGATAGATTTTAGCATTGAATTATTGCTAGACACTCGTCCTATTTATATCCTGCCATACATATTGGCTCTCGCAGAATTGAAAGAGTTGGAAGAATAGTTAAAAGATCTTCTTGACAAGGGCTTTATCCATCTAGTGTTTCTCCCTAGGGTGAACCTGTACTCTTTGTGTGTAAGAAAGCTGGTTTTCTCCATATGTGTATAGAATTCTGTCAGCTAAGTAAGGTCACTATTAAAATAAAATACCCTCTTCCCAGAATCGATGATTTGTTTGATCAACTCCAAGGTCCAAAATATTTCTCTAAGATAGACCTTCATTCGGGGTATCATCAGTTGAAGGTTAGGGAAGCTGATATTCCCAAAACAACTTTTTGAACGCGATATGGCCATTATGAATTCTTAGTCATGTCCTTCGGATTGACTAACACCCCTACAGCTTTCATGGATCTAATGAATAGGGTGTTTGTTATAGTTTTCACCAATGACATCTTAGTTTACTCTAAGAATGAGGAGGATCATGCCATTCGCCTCTAAACTATCCTTCAGATCCTCAAAGATTATAAGTTGTATGCAAAGTTTTCCAAGTGTGAATTCTGGCTTTTAGTGCTATTGCTTTCCTTGGTCACATTGTTTCTAGTGAAGGGATTAAGGTCGACCCCCAAAAAATTGAGGTCATGATAAAATGGCCTAGAGCCACGACTCCAACTGATATTCGAAGCTTCTTAGGTTTGGCAGGATATTACAGAAGATCCATAGAAAGTTTTTCTTCCATAGCTGCTCCACTTACAAGTTGACACAGAAAAAGGTGAAATTCATGTGGTCTGACTCCTATGAGAATAGTTTTGAGAAATTAAAAGACAAGTTGACTACTACACCTATTTTGACCCTTCCTGAGGGTACATAAGGTTTTATTGTGTATTGTGATACATCTCAAGTGGGACTTGGGTATGTACTTATGCAGCATGGTAAGGTAGTAGCTTATGCATTTATCCAGTTAAAGGTGCATGAACGAAATTACCCCACCCATGGCTTGGAGTTAGCGATTGTGGTGTTTGGACTCCAAATCTGGAAGCATTATCTTTATGGGTTACACGTTGATATTTTCATTGTCCATAAAAGTTTACAGTATGTTTCCTCACAGAAAGAACTGAATCTCAGGCAGAGGCATTGGTTGTAATTGTTGAAGTATTATGATATGAGCCTGCACTATCATCCAAGCAAGGCAAATGTGATGGTCGACGCCCTTAGCAGGTTTTCAATGAGCAGTCTTGCTCATGTTGAGGAAGGGAAAAGGGAGATGGTGAAAGATATTCACCGACTTCCAATCTTAGGGTTTGACTTTTGGATTCAGAAGATAAAGGAGTAATTGTTCATAAGATAGATAAATCTTCCCTATGTGCTGAAGTTAAGGAGAAGTAGTCCGAAGACCCCATCTTAATGTAGATTAAAAATGCTATGGGTCAATAGAAGGTGATGGCATTTGAAATTGGCGGTGATAGTGTTTTGAGATATCAAGGTAGGTTATGTGTACCAAACGTCGATGGTTTGTGAGAGAGGATTCTTGATGAAGCACATTCACCCAGGCTCTACTAAAATGTATCATAACCTTAAGGCAATTTATTGGTGGAACAATATGAAATGTAATGTTGCTGATTTTTTTTCTGAGTGTTTGAATTGCTAATAAGTCAAAGTGGAACATTTGAGACTAGGTGGTACTTCCCAGTATGTAGCCTTGTCTATGTGGATATGGGAGATGATCAATATGGATTTCATCACGAGGCTTCTGAGGTCCCAAAACCAATATGACTCTATTTGGGTGATTATAGATCGGATGGCCAAGTCAGCTCACTTTTTTCCTGTGAGGACTAACTATTCGAGAGATGATTATGCCAAGTTGTACATTAAGGAAATATTTCACTTGCATGGGGTAACAGTATCCATTATATCCGATTGAGGTACACAATTCCCTTTTTAATTTTGGCGATTTTTTTAGAGGGGTTTAGGTACCCAAGTGAATCTAAGCACTGCTTTCCACCCTCAGACTGATGGGAAAGCTAAATACACCATTCAGACCCTTGAATATATGTTGAGAGCTTATGTAATTGACTTTAACGGTAGTTGGGTAGATTATTACCATTGATAGAGTTCACCTACAATAATAGCTACTATGCCAGTATTTAGATCGCTCCTTTTGAAGCACTTTATGGAACGAGATATAGATCACCTATCAGGTGGTCTGCAGTGGGTAAAACCCAGTTATTCGAGCCTGGACATGTTCATCAGGAAATGGAGAAGGTGAAGATCTTTAGAGAACGACTTAAGACAACTCAGAGTCATCAAAAATCCTATGCCTAAGAGGAAGAAGTTGGAATTTGAGGTTGGTGATTGGGTGTTTCTCAATGTATCCCATATGAAGGGAGTCATGCGTTTTGGAAAGAAAGGAAAGCTTAGTCCTCATTACATAGGACCATATCAGATTGTGAAAAAGATCAGTGGATTTGCCTATGAGTTAGAATTCCCCACTAGTCTGGCTTCTATTCATCCCGTGTTTCATGTGTCAATATTGAAGAAGTGCATTGGAGATCATTCCCTAGTGTTGTTTGTAGAGGATATCAATGTGAAAGAGTCCTTGTCATATGAGGAAGAACCCATTTCCAACTTGGATCACCAAGTTTGAAAGTTGACGAGTAAGGAAACAACTTCGGTTAAGGTGATATCGAGGAATAAAAAAGCCAAGAAGGCTACTTGTAAGTCAGAAGATGATATGCGTCCGAGGAACTCGCCTTTTTTCGAGGCCATAGATGATCATTTAGAAGGTAAAAATATTATACTACTCCTTTTCTTTCGTTTTGTTCTTAAAATCGTGCATGTTGTCCCCCGAGTCATCATTTGTGGATGAATGATCCCAAGGGAGGGATAATGTAAAGACCCACATTTTGGGATAGAATGTAAATCGTCATTCCTACACGTAAATGTTCTAAATTTAATAAATCCTATGCAAATTTAGTGTGTTAATCAATTATGTAGTGTGGGAATCTAGTCAAGCATGAATTGAGATCATAGATGTCCCTTAACTCAAGGACGAGTTGAAATCCTTCCTATTGATTGAGTCTTGGTGAGCGTTTAAACTTAGGTCAACTTCAATTGAATAGAAATTTTTGTATATAACGAATTAGAGGCCTAATATATATCAAATGAAAGTTCCTTGAGTATTATTTCCAACACAACTGGTTTCACCTTAATCCAATATTATAGTAGAAAGTTATGCTCATTTTTCTTTATAGTGTCTATCTGCCAAAATGTGATGACGAGGATGATGACCTATAAAATAGGTGACGCCTACCAGCCCTAGTCGTCATCCTAGGTTAGAAAGTGGTAAAATCCATCCGAAAAATGATGACCTAGGTGATGGCCTATCACCTGAGTGACAGCCCATCAACCATGGTCGTCAACTGATGATGTTTTACAATATTTTTGATTCCTTAGGGGTATTTTGGTCTTTTCCTCACTCCAAAATCTTTCCCAGGAAGTAAACTACACCCTTAACTTTATTAGTCAATCATTATCAGTTATACAATATCAAAATCCTTCAATCACTCTAAAAAATTAGATCAAACTAGGGTTTCTCGAAGAACAAGAAATCAAGAAAATCACTTCTTAAGTCCAAGATTTCCAAGGAACGAATCAAGATTCGAGTTCAACTCTTTAAACCTTGTAATCTAAGGTACGTAGGGTTTTTCTAAACTATATGGGATTGTTTAAAACACATTGAATAAGGTTTAAATTAATAAAGATCATAAATTTATAAAGGGTTTTTGGAATTTGCATTTGTAATTATGCATTATGAAATCTTTAAATGATATTATTATTTTGGTCTTGAGGCCTTTCCCTTAAATTGATTTGTACTCGTATATAAGTATGTATGAAATTGAGATTGAATGTTTAATTGAGAGAATGAACAGTTATTAAGCCTTTTGTCTTTGTACGTTATGAGCTATTTAAATTACATTTAGAGAAGCAAGATACAAATGTCTTGATTATTGTTTTTGACTTGGCTATGGTTTTAAATTGATGAGAGGGTGCTTCTACATGTTGATAAATATTGAAGATATATTGAGAAAGAGTTGCATATTTTGTCACAAACTTCATGACCACCACATGTTTGTTGAAATGTTGAAAAAAGTGATCTTTGCATAATTTGATAAATGTTTTAAAGTATGAATTTTCATAAATTGTTGGAAGTATGGTGGTCCAAACCTTATGCTTGAAAGAAGAGACTTTACAATGATATTTTATGGCTCAGAAATATGACTTGTAAGTCTTGGTGTGACGACACCAACACAGATAATGCCATAACAGATTCAAAATATTATAGAAGTTTGATTTCACATATACTTTTAGAATGTGAGTTTTGAATGATGGTTAGGTTGTTATTCGAAGAAGGCACGAGTCTAGAAAAATTAGTGCCCAAAATCATATATTTCTGATGCGGGTGATTGTATCCCCAAGAAGGATTATACGCTGTCCTAGTGACCTGTGGCATATCAGAATCAAAATCAAAAACTCCAACTCTTACGAAAAAATTAAGTTGGGGGCTTGGCCTCCGAGTCAAGGGCGGACTCCATATAGCCCGTTGGATCATAGAATTATAGGGCGAACCACCTAACTCAGAAGTAATTCAAAGATTAGAACTGCATTGTCAAAATTATATTGAGATCATTGAAATTGCCCATTTGTTTTTGTTAACTATTTCATGCATGATATTTCAGAATTGCTCTCATCTATGTTATATATATGTAAACAAATTATTTTGGATTATTCTGCGTACCAGTACATTTGTATTGATCCCCTATATTTTAGGGTCTGAGGCTCAGTCCAGAGGTCCCTCTAAGCCGTAGATCTATCAGATAAAAGTGCGCAGTCGACGAGTCTTATTTATTTCAAAAGACCTATTTTTAGAACATTATTATTTCATTTTGGTTTTGGGTCCGACTGGGGCCTTGTCCCAGTTTTAGACAAGGTATTATATTCTGAAGTATTAGAGATTTTCCAGACTGAGATGGATGTTTTCTTGATACTTACTGACTTTATTCCGTATTGTTGAGTTGAACTTAGTACATTACCATGATTTTTTTGTTTATTTCCATATTTCTCTTGTATTATTGTGAATATTATGCATGATTACTAGATATAGAAGAGTGCTCGGGCCTTCATGGTTAGATATACTCCTCATGGCCAGGACTCCTGTTTAGGTCATGACGAACTTAGTATTAGAGCACAGTCCATGGTCCATGGTGTCTGTGAAATAGCATTGAGTAGAGTCATTTTTATGATTATATAGTGTGCTACACTTATAAATGGGAGGCTACAAGGCGTTCAGGAATATATCTCTTCTTTCATGATTTAGTTCATGCTATAGAGTCTGTATGTTCTCTAATTAATGATTTTTTGTGTTTCAAAAAGTCATAATGCCTCCCCGTTGCTCCAATGAATAGAATGCCCAAACTGAAGATGTCCGTCCTACCCATAGAATGAGGACACATAATAGGGCTCATACTTTTTAGTATGTTTCTACTTCAGCAGTCCCTCCTGTTTAAACTAGACCACCCACGACCCTTAGGGCTCCTCAGTCTGGGACTAACCATGCTCAACCTGCCAAGAGAGAAGTATCAATTGCGGAGTACAGACAGGCGATATATATGATAACCTAGTTGGTGTCTTCCCAGGCTCGACGGTCTGAAGATATTGGGTCTACTTCTGGTGCATTTGAGACTATACGGGTTGGTCAGTTTATAAGACTGAAACCATCTAAGTTTACAGGTATAAAGGTTGAGGAGGAACCACAAGGGTTTATGGATGAGTTGGAGAAATTTTTTTGGGTGATGCATGCGAATAAAGTAGAAGGAGTTAAACAGGTGGCCTATCAGCTGAAGGATGTAGCCAATCAGGGTACAATGAATGAGAATATTTGAGGGGAAACAATGCTAAGCCTTCAGTATAGGGAAAATTTGTGGAAGCTTTCTTGGACCGATTCTTTCCTCAGAAGTTAAGAGAGTCCAAGAATAAAGAGTTTATGAATTTGAAATAGGGGAAGATGAGCATCAAGGAGTACACCTTGGAATTCAACCAGTTATCCCGTTATGCTCTGAAATTGGCGGGTAACATGAGGGCCCGTATGAGGAAGTTTTCACCCAGTCTCTCAGATGACTTAGTGTTAGAGTGCAAAGGAGAAATGTTGAACAGGGACATGGATTTCTCTAGACTATCCATTTATATGCAGCAGATTGAAGAGCAAAAAAAGAGATGGGCAGAGGAAAAGGAGAAACATAGGCATTTCAAGAGGGCCATATCTACAGGCCAGAACTACAGCCAGCAACAAAGAGGTAATTGGGGTAACAAGTGGCCGAAGAAAAAGTTTTGGAGTAATGCTCAATCATTCACCAGTGCCCTAGTTCCCAGACCTTTGATCAATGATTTTAGAATTTATAGCCTAATAATGGATCAGGAATGCAGAGTACCCAGTCCCACGTGTCACGACCTGAGCCTAGGCCCTAGCCGTGAAAAGCATCCCGAACCATGAAGGCCCGAAACACCCATTCTCTATCTGGTTATCATGCATAACATTTGTAGTCATAATAAAATGCGGAATTGAAACTGAGAACGAAAAACATGGTCAAGTTCTGCAACAATTCTGAATAATACTATCTGACATCAATCTGCGAAATCTCTGCTAAGAACACAAACATCTGTCTGAAAAGAAACTGGGACAAGGCCCCCAGTAAACCAAAAACATAATAAATAAGAGAATGTCTGGCATAATTAGGCCTTCCAAATAATAGAAGGCTCACCACTGTGAGATCAAGTCTGCAAATCCGAGAATATCTACTGAGTAGCTGGACCCCTAGACTGTGCCTCAGAACCTGGAAGGAGGGGGGGGGTCTGCACAAAAGTACTGGCACGCGAAGCACTCCAAAAATAGTATAATGGAACATGCATATATATATATATATATATAAGTGAAAACAATTTTTCATCAAGACATCATGTATAAAACTATTTCTGAAAAATACATGGGCACTTTTTTGAAAACATGCAACCTGTCTGTTCATGTCAAATCATGATTTATGTTTTACTTCTGAGTTAGGTGGTATTCCCCTACAAGTCTGATATTCCACGGGCTGTATGGAATCCGCCATTGACTCGGCGGGGAAGCCCCCAACCCAAGTGTGCCGCAAGGGTTGGAGTCTCTGAGTCTGATACGCCACAGGACATTTAAGTCAGCGCATAAAAACTGTCAAATCGCTTTGGATATGGTCAAAAGACCAAAACAATGATGTTAAAACATCTTATACATAAATATATATATACATAATTTAAAACCTCATTCTAAAACATGATTTTTCTATGCCCATGAGAATTTAGGAAAACCCTGCGTACCTTGTTCTCCATGAATTTTGGGTGTCTATTGAAGCCTACGTCGAGAGGATTCCAAATCTGTAATTTGTTTCAGAAAGAATTTTTGGAATGATCGGATCTTCAATCTTATTTTCTCAAACCCTAGTTGCTCCTTCTCTTAAGTTCTTGAAGGATTCGATTTTGGGATTTTATAGGAGGCTTCAATGTTGTTAATAGGCCCAAATCCGTTTAGGAGTGGGTAAGGACAATTTTGGGTTTTGTAAGGACTAACTTGCACTTAAAGTAACTCAAAACGGAGTGTTTTCGTCACCTGAAACCATAAGTATGTGCTGCACTTTGCATCTCCTGTATTTACATAGGCGCCGCCCTATGCATCCCCTATATTTGCATAGGCGCCGCCCTATGCATCACCTATATGTGCATAGGCGACACATTCAAATTTGAAAGGCCATAACTTCTTCACCGGGTGTGCGTTTTAGGCTAATTTGGTATCGTTGGAAAGATTATTCAATTATCTACAATTTGGTATATAGTAGTCCACCCAGTTCATCATACACAATGAGTTATGGTTAATAGAATTTGACACAAATTACAACATCCACTAAAACTTAATCGATCGAAATGGTTTTAACTAGTCCTTGAGTTGAAGGACTTCTATGGTCTAAATTCATTCTCAAATAGATTCGCATACTACAAAATTGATTAACATGCCAAATTGGCATAGGATTTAAGGCTCTGGGATTATCAACGTATCAGAGTCATATTTTTATTCTAGCCTGAAACGTGGGGTGTTACACTAAGGTAGTGAGGCTCTGCCATATCAGACTTTTCCGTGACTTGTGGTAAGCATCACCTAGGGAGGTATCAATTGGGAAGTTTGGTGTACTATACGTGTGGTCAGTCGGGCCATTTTCAGAGAGTATGCCCATCCGCTAGGAGGAACTTCAGTGGTACGAAATCCCAAGACAACTCCTTTGCACCCCCGCAACTTCCTAAAGGTACTACTTTAGCCACCGGGAGTGGTCGCAACTGGTTATATGCTCTGACTAATCGCCAGGATGTAGAGGCTTCACCAGATGTGGTCATGGGTACATTACAAATTTTCTCCCATGATGTGTATGTGTTACTTGATCTCGGGTGTAATTTGTGTTACGTGACCCCATATGTGGCAGTCAGTTTTGGCTTTGAGCCCGAAAATATTCTAGAACCCTTCTCTATTTCTACTCCTATTGGTGACTATGTTGTGGCTAGGAAGGTGTACAAAAATTGTGTTGTATCTGTCTATAATCATTGTCACACCCCTTTTTTAACCCTAAAGATTCAATTTAAGGTTTGGAAGGTTTTTTATTATTAAGTGACCAAAATGAAGAATTTGTTTTGAAAAAGGATTATTTACATTTTTTTCCTTATTTAGAATTGCCACTTGGCATAATCCGGTGTGCCAAGTAACCTTTGGAAAATCCTTTTCAAAACTGTTTAACTCTTTGAAACTGGTTTGTGAACAGAGATTACGGCTAAGGAATTCTATTGACCGAGGGGAAGGTGTTAGGCACTCCTCAATCCTGTGATTTGACCACGGTCGCTTGGTGAAGCGTATAGGATAATTTGACATTACAAATGTATAAACCACACAAGACACATAAAGCAAGCAATAAATAAATAAAATAATGCTCAAAACAAAAATAATGTCCAGTCCGAGTTATACAATCCCAAAATTATAAAAGTACGGAAATGTAAATCCAATTCTAAACAAATCCTAGACTAAGCTCCAATACCTCACTCCACCCAACTTCCCGGTCCTTGGTCACGAGCATCTTCTGCCAACATTATACGTCGGTGAATTCCTCGATGAATAAATACAAAGGGCCTCGGAGCATCCTCTGAAAATGAATACAATTGATCCAAATGCGGTAAACAAAACCATTCAACACATATTTCAAATATTCCATCAATCCATAATCCCTAAATTTGCCTACCCGGCCTATCGTTTGTGATATGGGTACGACCACGAGGATGCATGTTTGTGAGATGTATTGAACCTGAGACTTGGAGTGTGAAAGTGAAGTGCAAATGAGAACTTAAAAAGGGTCCAAAACCGTCCATATAATGCTCTCCAAGGGCGCCCACTTGAAGACTTGAGACTAAGGGGTCATTTTGGAAATTTCACACCTTGTTTGTCAACTACTATATAAGGAACCTTTTACGTCATTTGTTAGGATATTTTGCTGAATATGGATGTTGTATAAAACTTAGAAAAATTTCCTCTCTAAGGAGAGAAGACCACAAATCTGAAACTTGTAACTAGGGAAATCAACTTGAGTGAGGAGTCACTCGTGTTGGATTCAAGCTTAGAACGTTGGGTGTTAGAGAAGGTTGAGGTCTCTTTTGTGGTCACCGAAGAGAGTAGGTGTTCTTATTATCATTGTATTAAGGGTCTAGGTGCTTGAATACACTTAGGTTCTTGGTCCATGAGATAGTGTATGCCACTCTATCTATCCTTTCTATTTTTGCAATCTTGTAATGCTTGTATCTCGTATTGTACCCGTTTGTGTTGTTGTTGTTATTCCCATTGCTAATTTCATCTTGTTCATCACATTTTTTAGTTGTTTTTGTGTTAAAATACACTCTTGTAGCTTTTATTCTTGTTGTAATTGTTGAATTCGAGAGTTGGTCTCCAATAGGTCTTTGGATCTTGTGATTTATGGACGGTTTGGAGTGCGTTTCATGTTCCTCTTGTCTTTCGTGTATCAGTTTGCCTATCAACTCTTGTTTTATTGAAGCATTATCATATTCAACAACATCAATGATTCAGAACAACTAGTGTATGCTTTCTATCAATTTTCAATTTCGCCCCCAACAACCAATTTTAATTCTCAAAGGATACCATTTTGTCGTGCAATCTGTAATCGCAAAAATCAAACACCAGATCAAAACAAACAACAATTTACACCATTATTCATGTAAAGATCATGAAATTTTAAAGAAAGAGATGAAAAAATAAAGCTCGAATTTAGTTCAACGCCAAGTTGGTGACGTTGCCAATAGACCAAAACCAAATCCACGACTCGATCCAACAAACTCAACTCAAATCTGCTAACTCGATAAAATCCTCCAAGCTAAGCATGATGAACGGATCAAGAAAGAACAAACCCAAATCCCCAAAGCTAAGTATAATGATCGGGTCAAGACAGAACGAACCCAAATCCCCAAACCAACACCTACACGGAGATGGTCGCTAATTGTCGTTGGTGATGTTTCCTGGTGGATTTGACTACTGTGGATCTCGTAATCTATATTTTTGCGTAGTCAGAGTTTTGGAAACCTCCGCAGCTTACAGTTCACCTCACCGCCGACCCTTTTCTCCTTATTTTTCTATCAATCCCTTTTATTTTTCACTCTCAATCTCTCACTCTCTTCTCACTCTCTTACTATCTTCTCTGATTTATGTGTGTGTACATGGTATATCGTCAGGTGAGAGTAATGATGAGTGTTCTCCGGTGAGGTCCCGGGTGTGTTTGTGCTCTTGTTCTGTGTGGTGCCTCTTCTCTGGATCCAAAAAATAGAGATTGTAGTGTATTTTTGATGGGGTTATTGTGTCTGTGCGTCTACTCTCTGGTGTAGCGTGTGTGTGTGATGTATACTTGATTTTAGTGATTATGTGTGAATTTAATGAAAAAAAATGGTGAGAACATTCTTGAGTGAAAATGGTCACTATGAGTTGTCAATTGTTCTCCCTGGACCTGTATTCCTGAGTGTGTATATCCGGATTATGAGGAAGAAAAAGGGAATCAGTGAATGGAAATTGACGAATTTTTTAGTGTTTGTCCTTTTATATTTTTTGATGTTTTGAGAATTAGTTAAAAAATAAAATAAAAGGTGATGGGGGTAGGGTAGTTAGGTAGCGTTGGTAGGGTAGAGGTAGGGTGTGGGGTGGGGTGGTGATGTATCAAAAGTTTTTAGAAGTTTGTTATTTTTGTCCTTTTGTGGAGGGATGATCACATAGATAAGGGTACGTGGTGAGGTGAGCTAAAAATGGATAAAATCGGACTTTGAGGAGGACAAAATTAGGTGTCTACATCATGCCCCCTTTGAATGTAAATACGAAGTGTTTTCAGACAAAGAAGTAGACAACGAGACAGAATTTTGTTCCAACCATTATTCAAAAAGAATGAAAAAAAAAGGAAGGAGGGAGACCAAATCTTGATTTCGGACATCCTACCTACCCAAGTTATGAGGGAATCAAGTCAAGGGTATCTCCAATAGAAGGAGAAGAACTATACCGAGTTGGAGAGTCGAGAGAGGTCTCATCGAGGTTCTTGTCCATGGATCTGTTATTACATCAACAATGAAAATTATATGTTCAAACATAAATGATATTAGAAAAATCCAATCTATGCAGCTTCTTTTGGACTCTTGACTTGAGTTTCATCACCCTATTCTTCAGGCGGGCTCCTGACTTGCAGTTTCTTCAACTTGTTTCATGGTTTTAAATTTCTTCACCATGTTATTTGACTTTTAAATTCTTCACCTTGTTGTTTGAATTTCAACTTCTTGACAACCTTGTTACTTGACTTTCAATTTCATCACCATTTTCTTCAGGCGGACTTCTGACTTGCCATTTCATCACCTGTTCTTCAGGCGGGTTCGTGACTTACAATTTCATCATCCTGTTCTTCAGGAGGGATCCTGACTTGGAATTTCCTGACCGTGTTATCCAGGCGGGCTTCTGAAATCAAAATCAAAATCAAAACTAGAACAAAAACTATCCCAAACAAATATTATGATAAAGAAAGATTCCATTTTTTTTGAAAATAAAGTCCCATTTTCCAGAAGAGTCCTGAACAAAAGTAAATTTCCATTTTTTCGGTAGGTCCTGAACAGAAACTAAAGTTCCATTTTCCAGGAGGGTCCTGAACCAAAAGTAAAATCCCATTTTCCAGGAGGGTCCTGAACAGAAAGTAAATTCCATTTTCCAAGAGGGTCCTGAATAGAAATTAAAATCCCATTTTTCAGGAGGGTACTGAGTAGAAAGTAAAATCCCATTTCCAGGAGGGTCCTGAACAGAAAGCAAATCCCGTTTTCCAGAAAGGTCCTGAACAGAAAGTAAATTCCCATTTTTTAAGATGGTCCTGAACAGAAAGTAAAATCTCATTTTTCAGGAGGGTCCTGAACAGAAACTAAAGTCCCACTTTACAGGAGGGTCCTAAAAAGAAAGTAAAATTCCATTTTCCAGGAGGGTCCTGAACAGAAAGTAAATCCATTTTTTAGGAGGGTCCTAAATAGAAATTAAATTCCCATTTTTCAGGAGGGTCCTAAACAGAAAGTAAAATCCCATTTTCAGGAGGGTCTTGAATATAAAAATAAAATCTCATTTTTCAGGAGGGTCTTGAATAGAAAATAAATCCCATTTTCCAGGAGGGTCCTGAACAGAAAGTAAATTCCATAAATTCCCATTTTATAGGAAGGTCCAAAACAGAAACTAAAGTCCTATTTTACTGGAAAGTCCTAAACATAAAGTAAAATCTTATTTTCCCGGTGGGTCCTGAACATAAAGTAAATCCCATTTCAAGGAGAGTTCTGAACAAAAAGTAAAATCCCATTTTTCCAGGAGGATCCTAAACAAAAAGTAAAATCCCATTATCCATGAGGGTCCTGAACAGAAATTGAAATCCCATTTTCCAAGAGGGTCCTGAACAGAAATTAAATCCCATTTTTCAGGAGAGTCCTGAACAGAAAGTAAAATCCTATTTTTTGAGAGGGTCCTGAAAATAAAAATAAAATCCTATTTTTAGAAGGGTCCTTAACAGAAAGTAAATCCCATTTTCCTGGAGGGTCCTGAACAGAAAGTAAATTCTCAATTTTCAGGATGGTCTTGAACATAAAGTAAATTCCCATTTTCTCTAGGAGGGTCCTGAACAGAAAGTAAATCCCATTTTCAAGGAGGGTCTTGAACAGAAAGTGAATTCCCATTTTTCAGGAGGGTCCTGAACATAAATTAAATTCCCATTTTTCAGGAGGGTTCTGAACAGAAAATAAATTCTCATTTTTAGGAGGGTCCTGAACATATAGTAAATTTCCATTTTTCAGGAGGGTCCTGAATAGAAAGTAAAATCCCATTTTTCCAGGAGGGTCCTTGACATAAAGTAAATTCTCATTTTTCAGGAGGGTCTGAGCAAAAAGTAAAATCCTACGGAAGTGATTTTCCAATGGTCGCTGAATTAAGTGAAGTAAATTTGCCCTTGTTTCAACAAAGAAAATTTTTTCAGTTAAAAACTTAGTGATGGTTTACAGCACTTGGCTTTCCTGACACCTGCTCCAATGTCCATTCCCTGCATTTTGTTTCAGATTGCTTGCACTTGCCCCTGCTTTATCGTGTCATTGATCCAAACACAGATTAAGGGAAATGACTCTAAAACAAACATAGTATCTCTGCTTTACTATGCTTCTCAGATAAACGCTTTGAACCTTGGTATTTCCAGAAGTTCCTAGACTTATCTATTGACAAAACTTTCTGCATGCCTTATTCTGACTTGCAATCTTTTTTCTTTCATATGCTGGCCCTTGGACTTGCTTTGTGCAATTGAAGAAGCTGGTAGCCAGTTTTGAAATCTTTTCTCACTTTTTTTCACATGGACTTGACTCAAAGACAAGAGAAAAATGAAAATAATTTTTTTTATTTGGATAACTGACTCAAGAAAATAAAATAAAAAAAAAGAATGTCCCTATTTGAAAAAAAAAAAGAGAAAAGAAAACTTATTTGAAAATGTCAGTCAACTCTAATGATTATGACATGCATTTTGGATTAATCTGACTGATCTTTTCCTCCACACTGTCTATCAGTTGTTGTTGAGTTAATGGTTTTGAAACTGAGTTGCTTCCTTAGGTCAATTGCATTTAAGACCTCACTCGGCTAGAGATACCTTGAAGGGTTTTTGCCAACAAGCCTCCCTCATTTTTTTCCCTTCTCACCATTGAGTTATGGTGTTCGTGAGGTTTTTCAGCAATGAGACTCTTATTTTCATTTGTCTCAACTCATTTTTTTCTTACAGTGACCGTGAGAGTTTTCACCGATAAGACTTTCTCATTGTTATCTCTGTCAGCTTACCATCATCTTACGGTGCTCATAGGAAAATGAAGCTTGAAACTATTAAAGAAAAACCTTTTTGTATTTTTCTTTTATAGACATATATGAAACCTAATCTAGATAAACCGTGAAGAGAATCTTTTTGAATTTTTCAAATTTTTGTACAAAATGAAATCTATGACTACCGAAGAAAATATTTTTGGATTTTTGATTTTGAATTTCATACGAAAATGAAACTTGAACCTATTAAAGGGAAATATTTTTTTGTTGTTTTCTTTTAAAGATGTACATGATACACCTACTCTAAATAAAGTGTGAAGAAAATCTTTTTTTTTTTGTACTTTTGAAATAAGATTCCCAAACCCACCTACGTATCTCACTTCCAAGAGAGGAGAATTAGGGGTGCGTATTTCGTCCAGATTGGACAATTAAGGATTACAGAACTGACTGAACCCTGACATTGAGACACGCAACCACGAATAGAAGATGAAACACAAAAAAAGTCTTTTTGAGTTTTCAGTTTGACACTTCACATAAAACTGACATCAACAACTAGGAAAGGATTTTTTTTTGGTATTTTCGTTATATGAAATGTACAAAAATTTTGGCATCTTTTTTTTGAAATTTTCATTTACGAAAACTCCTATGAATGCAAAATCTTTTTTTTTTTTTTAAATTTGTGAATTATGAATGATTACAAATAAAAAAAAGAAACTTCTTTTTAATATCTTTTTGTATTTTGCGAAGATGGTGCAAATGGTGAAAAAAACTTTTTGAATTTTTAGATTGTGAAAAGAAAAAAGACAAAGAACTCTAAAAACTACTAAATGCTTTTTTTCTTTTTTTTTTTCTCTTTGACTCACTTTCCTTTTCTTTTTCTTTTTTTTTTTTAATTTTTCATTGCCTACACGCTTTACTTCCAACACATACTTTCTCCGAATTAGTCTATGAAACGACCACATTACCCTCAAAGATGCAACATTTAGCACATAGGGATGCTGTAGAGGTGCGTTTTCTACAAAGAACCATATGGGCCCCAATAGGTCACAGAATGATGCAAATAAGAATGACCTAAAGACTGACCTATGTTGTGGTTTACTAACAAGGCCGTTTGGGCGAGAATATGGTCGATAGTGGCTGCTTTTCTTTCCCTCTACTCCATACATCCAACGCCCCCCCTAAAATAAGGGTGACTAACCTAGAGTTCATGCGCACAACGTGCACTCTGGGACTTTTTGCATAAAGAATTTACTCGGGTTATGCAAATAATGCCAAATATAAAGTAGTAAAACATAAAGAAGAACTATAAACAAAGAGCACAGAAACACACAACAGTGATAACAATAACACAAATAATAATCACAAATAATTTTCATACACCCATAATGCCAAATAAAGCCGATACGACTCCAAAAAAAACTCGAATTTTGAAATATCTCCAGCAGAGTCACCAGAGCTATCACACCCCTTTTTTGACCCAAAAGATTCAATTTAAGGTTCGGAAGGGTTTTAATTATTAAGTGACCAAAATGAAGAATTTGTTTCGAAAGAGGATTATTTACATTTTTTTAAATTCAGAGTCGCCACTTGGCATAATCCGATGTGCCAAGTCACCTTTGAAAAATCCTTTTCCAAACTATTTGACTCTTTGAAACTGGTTTACGAATAGAGATTCTGGTTAAGGAATTCTGTTGACCGAGGGGAAGGTGTTAAGCACCCCTTGATCCCGTGGTTTGACCATGGTCTCCTGGTGAACTGTATAGGCTAATTTGATATTACAAATGAATAAGCCATGCAAGACACATAATATAAGCAACAAACAAATCAAACAAAGTTCAAAACCAAAATAACGTCCAGTCCAAGTTATACAATCCCAAAAATAGAAAAATACGGAAATATAAATCCTATTTTAAACTAATCCTAGAATAAGCTCCAATGCCTCACTCCACCCAACACCCCGGGCCTTGGTCATGAGCATCTTCCACCAACATAATACTTCGGGGAATTCTCTGGTGAATAAATACAAATGGCCTCGAGGCATTCCCCGGCAAATGAATACAATTAATCCAAATGCAGTAAACAAAACCATTCTACACGTATTTTAAGCATTCCATCAATCCACAATCCCTAAATTTTCCTACCCAACCTACCGTTTGCCTACCAACTCTTCGTCTATCAAAGCATTATCACATTCAACAACATCAATGAATCAGAACAACTAGTGTATGCTATCTATCAAGTTTCAATTCTTCCCCCAACAACCAATTTTAATTCTCAAAGGACACCATTTCATCGTGCAATCTGTAATCATAAAAATCAAACACCAGATCAAAACAAACAGCTATTCACACCATTATTCACGTAAAGATCATGAAATTTTGAAGAAAGAGATAAAAAATGGACCTCGAATTTAGTTCAATGCCAAGTTGTTGATGTTGCCAACGGACCGAAACCAAATCCATGACTCGATCCAACAAACTCAACTCAAATCTGCTAACTCGATCAAATCCCCCAAGCTAATCACGTTGAACGGGTCAAGATAGAGTGAACCCAAATCCCTAAAGCTAAGAACGATGAACGGGTCGAGATAGAATGAACCTAAATCCCCAAACCAATACCTACGCGAAGATGGTAACTGATTATTGTTGGTGATGTTTCCTGGTGGATTTGATGACTGCAGATCTCGGAATTCATATTTTTGCATCGTCGGAGCTCTGGCGACCTCCGCAGCTTATATTTCACCTCCCTACCGACCCTTTTCTCCTTATTTTTCTATCAATCCCCTTTGTTTTTCACTCTCAATCTCTCACTCTCTTATCAATCTCTTACCATCTTCTCTAATTTATATATGTGTACATGGTATATCGGGATGTGAGAGTGACGATGAGTGTTCTTCGCTGAGGTCCCGAGGTGTTTTTGTGTGCTTGTTATGTGTGGTGCCTATTCTCTGGATCCAACAAATAGAGATTGTAGTGTATTTTTCAATGGGCTTACTATGTGTGTGCGTCTACTCTCCAGTGTAGCGTGTGTGCATGATGTATACTTGATTTCAGTAAATGTGTGTAAATTTAGTTAAAAAAAATGGTGAGAACATTCTTGAGTGAAAATGGTCACTATGAGTTGTCAACTGTTCTCCCTGGACCTATATTCCTGAGTGTGCATATCGTGATTATGAGGAAGAAAAAGGGAATCAGTGAATGAAAATTGAGGAATTTTTTAGTGTGTGTCCTTTTATAATTTTTGTTGTTTCGTGAATTGGTTAAAAAATAAAATAAAAGGTGATGGGGGTAAGGTAGTGGAGTAGGGTAGGTAGGGTATAGGTAGGGTATAGGGTTGGGTGGTGATGTATCAAAATTTGTTAGAAGTTTGTTATTTTTGTCCTTTTGTGGAGGGATTATCATGTGGGTGAGGGTACGTGGTGAGGTGAGCTATAAATGGATAAAATCAGACTTTGAGGAGGAAAACATTAGGTGTCTACAATCGTGATACTGTGGCAAACCTTGTAGAGCTTGATATGGTTAATTTTGATGATATTTTAGGAATGGATTGTCTCCATTCGTGCTTTACCACACTAGATTGCAGAACCCAAAAAGTCACTCTCTCTTTTCAGAATGAACCGGTGATAGAGTGGGAGAGGTATTCTTTAGCACCTAAGGGGAAATTTATCTCTTATCTCAAAGCTCATAAACTTATATCTAAGGGATGTTTGTATCATCTGATTCGGGTAAAAGATTCTAATATTGAAAGTCCTTCTCTCCAGTCTATCCCCATGGTTAATGAATTTCTGAAAGTTTTCCTTAATGATCTCCTAGGGATACCACCTGATAGGGAGATAGATTTTGGAATTGACTTATCGCCAGACACTCATCCTATTTCTATCCCGCCATTCAGAATGGCTCCCACAGAATTGAAAGAGTTGAAAGAATAGTTAAAAGATCTTCTTGACAAGGGATTTATCCGTGTAGTGTTTCTCCTTGGGATTCACTTGTAATCTTTGTGCGTAAGATAATTTTCTCCGTATGTGTATAGAATGTCGTCAGCTAAATAAGGTCACTATTAAAAATAAATACCCTCTTCCTAGAATCGATGATTTGTTTGATCAACTCCAAGGTGCAAAATATTTCTCTAAGATAGACCTTCTTTCGGGGTATCATCAATTGAAGGTTAGGGAAGCTGATATTCCTAAAATAGTTTTTCAAACCCTATATGGCCATTATGAATTCTCAGTCATGTCTTTGGATTGACTAACACCCCTGCAACTTTCATGGATCTAATGAATAGGGTGCTCAATCAGTTTCTAGGTCCGTTCATCATAGTTTTCATCGATGACATCTTTGTTTACTCTAAGAATGAGGAGGATCATGGTAGTCACCTCCGAACCATCCTTCTGACCCTCAAAGATCATAAGTTGTATGCAACGTTTTCCAAGTGTGAATTTTGGCGTAGTGTTATTGCTTTTCTTGGTCATATTGTTTCTAGTGAAGGGATTAAGGTTGACCCCCAAAATGTTGAGGCAGTGAGAAAATGGCCTAGACCAATGACTCTAACCGATATTCGGAGCTTCTTAGATTTGGCAGGATATTACAGAAGATTCGTAGAAAGTTTTTCTTCCATAGCTGCTCTACTTACCAAGTTGACACAGAAAAAGGTGAAATTCGTGTGGTCTGACTCCTATGAGAATAGTTATGAGAAATTAAAAGAAAAGTTGACTACTATACCTATTTTAACCCTTCCTGAGGGTACAAAGGGTTTTATTGTGTATTGTGATACGTCCCAAGTGGGAATTGGGTGTGTACTTTTGCAGCATGGTAAGGTAGTAGCTTATGCATTTAGTCAGTTAAAGGAGCATGAGCGAAATTACCCCACCCATGGCTTGGAGTTAGCGGTTGTGGTGTTTGGATTCCAAATCTAGAAGCATTATCTTTATGGGGTACACGTTGATATTTTCATTGACCATACAAGTTTACAGTATGTTTCCTCACAGAAAGAACTGAATCTCAGGCAGAGGCATTGGTTGGAACTGTTGAAGCATTATGATATGAGCCTGCACTATCATCCGAGCAAGGCAAATATGATGGTCGACGCCCTTAGCAGGTTGTCAATGGAAAGTCTTGTTCATGTTAAGAAAGGGAAAAGGGAGATGGTGAAAGATATTCACCGACTTGTAAATCTTAGGGTTTGACTTTTAAATTCAAAATATGGAGGAGTAATTGTTCATGAGATAGATAAATCTTCCCTATATGCTGAAGTTAAGGAGAAGCAGGCCGAAGACCCCATCTTGATGCAGATTAAAAATGATGTGGGTCAACAGAAGGTGATGGCATTTGAAATTGGCGATGATGGTGCTTTGAGATATCAAGGTAGGTTATGTGTACCAAACGTGGATTGTTTGCAAGAGAGGATAGTTGATGAAGCCTATACCTCCAGGTATGTTGTTCACCCAGGCTCTACTAAAATGTATCATAACCTTATGACAATTTATTGGTGGAACAATATGAAAGGTGATGTTACTGATTTTGTTTCTAAGTGTTTGAATTTCCAACAAGTCAAAGCAGAACATTTGAGACCAGGTGGTACTTCCCAGGATATAGCCTTTCCTATGTGGATATGGGAGATGATCAATATGGATTTCATCACGGGGCTTTTGAGGTCCCGAAACCAATATGACTTCATTTGGGTGATTGTAGATTGGATGTCCAAGTTAGCTCACTTTTTTCCTGTGAGGACTAACTATTCGGGAGATGATTATGCCAATTTGTACATTGAGGAAATAGTTTGATTGCATGGGGCATTAGTATCCATTATATCCAATTGAGATATGCAATTCTCTTTGCAATTTTGGCAGTTTTTTCAGAGGTGTTTAGGTACCCAAGTGAATCTAAACACTGCTTTCCACCCTCAGACCGATGGGAAAGCTAAACACACCATTAAGACCCTTGAATATATGTTGAGATCTTATGTAATTGACTTTAAAGGTAGTTGGGTAGATCATTTATCATGGATAGAGTTTGCCTACAATAATAGCTACCATGCCAGTATTCAGATGGCTCTTTTTGAAGAACTTTATAGAAGAGATGTAGATCACTAATTGGGTGGTATGAAGTGGGTGAAACCCAGTTATTTGGGCCTGACCTTGTTCATCAGGCAATGGAGAAGTTAAGATCATTAGAAAACGACTTAAGATAGCTCGGAGTCATCAGAAACCATTCAACACATATTTCAAACATTCCATCAATCCACAATCCCAAAATTTTCCTACCTGGCCTACCGTTTTCCTACCAACTCTTGGTCTATCGAAGCATTATCACATTCAACGACATCAATGAATCAGAACAACTAGTGTATGCTTTCTATCAATTTTCAATTTTGCCTCCAACAACCAATTTTAATTCTCAAAGGATACCATTTCATCGTGCAATCTGTAATCACAAAAATCTAACACCGGATGAAAAAAAACAACAGTTCACACCATTATTCACATAAAGATCACGAAATTTTAAAGAAAGAGATAAAAAATGGACCTCAAATTTAGTTCAACGCCAAGTTGTTGATGTTACCAACGGACCGAAACCAAATCCACAACTCGATCCAACAATCTCAACTCAAATCTGCCAACTCGATCAAATCCTCAAAGCTTAGAACAATGAACGGGTCAAGTCAAAACAAACCAAAATCCCCAAAGCTAAGCATGATGAATGGGTCGAGATAGAATGAACCCAAATCTCCAAACCAATACCTACGCGAAGATGGTCACTGATTGTCGATGGTGACATTTCTTAGTGGATTTGATGACTGTCAATCTCTAAATCCATATTTTTGCATCGCTGGAGCTCCAACGACCTCCGCAGCTTATAGTTCCCCTCCCCATCGGCCCTTTTCTCCTTGTTTTTCAATTAATTCCTTTTTTTTTCACTCTTAATCTCTCACTCTCTTCTCTATATCTTACCATCTTCTCTGATTTATGTATGTTTACATGGTATATCATGAGGTGAGAGTGATGATGAGTGTTCTCCGATGAGGTCCCGAGGTGTGTTTGTGTGCTTGTTCTGTGTGGCGCCTATTCTCTGGATCCAAAAAATGGAGATTGTAGTGTATTTTTCGATGGGGTTACTGTGTATGTGCATCTACTCACCGGTGTAGTGTGTGTGCATAATGTATACTTGATTTCAGTGAGTGTGTGTTAATTTAGTGAAAAAAATGGTGAGAATATTCTAGAGTGAAAATGGTCACTAGGAGTTGTCAATTGTTCTCCCTGGACCTGTATTCCTGAGTGTGTATATCGTGATTATGATGAAGAAAAGGGGAATCAGTGAATAGAAATTGAGGAATTTGTTAGTGTGTGTCCTTTTATATTTTTTTTGTTGTTTTGTGAATTGGTTAAAAAATGAAATAAAAGGTGATGGGGGTATGTTAGTGGGGTAGGGTAGGTAGGGTAGAGGTAGGGTGTGGGGTGGGGTGCTGATGTATCAAAAGTTGTTAGAAGTTTGTTATTTTTATCCTTTTGTGGAGGCATTATCACATGGGTGAGGGTACGTGGTGAGGTGAGCTAAAAATGGATAAAATCGGACTTTGAGGAGGACAAAATTAGGTGTCTACATCATGCCCCCTTTAAATGTAAACACAAAGTGTTTTTAGTCAAAGAAGTAGACAATAAGATGGAATTTTGTCCCGACCATTATTCAAAAAGAATGAAACAGAAGGAAGGAGGGAGACCAAATCTTGATTTAGGACATCCTACCTACCCAAGTTATGAGAGAATCAAGTCAAGTGTATCTCCAAAGGAAGGAGAAGGACTATACTAAGTTGGAGAGTCGAGTGAGGTCCCATCGAGGTTCCGGTACGAGGCTCTGTTATTACATCAAAAAATGAAAATTATAAGTTAAAACATAAATGAAATTAGAAAAATCCTATCTATGCAACTTCTTTTGGACTCTTAACTTGAGTTTCATCACCCTATTCTTTAGAAGGGCTCCTGACTTGCAAATTCTTCAACTTGTTTCATGGCTTTAAATTTATTCACCCTGTTATTTGACTTTAAACTTCATGAGATTGTTTTTGACTTTCAACTTCTTGACAACCTTGTTACTTGACTTTCAATTTCATCACCATATTCTTCAGGCGGGCTACCGACTTACCATTTCATTACCCTGTTCTTCAGGTGGGTTCCTGACTTACAATCTCATCACCCTATTCTTCAGGTGGGCTCTTGACTTGTAATTTCCTCACCCTATTATCCAGGCGGGCTCCTAAAATCAAAATCAAAACTAGAACAAAAACTATCCCAAACAAATATTATGATAAAGAAAGATTCTATTTTTTTAAAATAAAGTCCCAGTTTCCAGGAGGGTGCTGAACAAAAGTAAATTTTCATTTTGCTGGTAGGTCCTGAACAAAAACTAAAGTTCCATTTTTCAGGAGGGTCCTGAACAGAAAGTAAATCCCATTTTCCAGGAGGGTCCTGAACAGAAATCAAGAAAATCACTCCTTAAGTCCAAAATTTTAAAGGAACTAATTAAGATTCGAGTTCTACTCTTTAAACCTTGTAATCTAAGTTACATGGGGTTTTCCTAAACTACATAGGCTTGTTAAAAACATATTGAATAAGTTTTAAAGTTATAAAGATCATAAGTTTATAAAGGGGTTTTGGAATTTGCATTTGTAATTATGCATTATGAACTCTTTAAATGAGACATTGTTTTGGGCTTGAGGCCTTTCCCCTAAATTGATTTGTACTCGTACATGCGTATGTATGAATTTGAGATTGAATGTTTAATTGAGAGTATGAACAATTATAACCCCTCTCTTGTTACTAAGCCTTTTTTGTATGTTATGAGCTATTTATATTGCATTTAGAGAAGCAAGATACAATTGTCTTGATTATTGTTTATGACTTGATTATGGTTTTGAATTTAGGAGAGGGAGATTTTACATGTTGATAAATTTTTAATATATATAGCAAAAAAGTTGCATAGTTGTCACAAACTTGTTGACCACCACATATTTGTTGAAATGTTAAAAAGAGTGATCTTTGCATAATTTGATAAATGTTTTGAAGTTTGAATTTTCGTAAATTGTTGGAAGTATGGTGGTACAAATCTTATGCTTGAAAGAAGAGACTTTATTATGATATTTTATGGCTCAGAAATATGACTTCCAAGTCTTGGTATGATGACACCAACATAGATAATGCTTAACAGATTCAGAACATAATAGAAGTCAGATTTCACTTATATTTTCAGAATGTGAGTTCTGAATGATAATTGTTCAAAAAGGTTAAAAATGGGCTCAATAGATATTAGGTTGTTACCCAAAAAATTCACGAGTTTAGAAAACTCATTTCCCAAAATCGTGTTTTGCTGATGCAGGTTATTGTATCTCCAAGAAGGATTATATGCTGGCCTAGTTCCCTATGGCATATCAGAATCAGAAACTCCAATTATTGTGGCAAACTTGGGTTGGGGGCTTGGCTACCGAGTTAAGGGAGGACTCCATATAGACCGTGGGGTCATAGAATTGTAGGGCATACCACCTAACTTAGAAATAATTCAAAGATTAGAATTGCATTGTCAAAATCGTTTTAAGATCATTGAAATCGCCCATGTGTTTTTTAACTATTTCATGCATGATATTTCAAACTTGCTCTCATCTATGTTATATATATGAAAACACATTATTTTGGATTGCTCTAGGTACCAGTACATTTGTATTGACCCCCTATATTTTAGGGTCTGAGGCTCAGTCTAGAAGTCTCTCTAAGTCATAGATCTATCAGACAGAAGTGCATAGTCGATGAGCCATCTTTATTTTAGAAGGCCTATTTTTGGAACATTATTATTTCATTTTTCTTTGGGGTCCGACTAGGGGCCTTGTCCTAATTTTAGACAATTTATTATATTCTGCTGTATTAGAGATTTCGCATACTAAGATGGATATTGTCTAGATACTTATTGATTTCATTTTGTATTGTTGAGTTGAACTTAGTGCATGACCATGATTTTATTTGTTTATTTCTGCATTTCTCTTGTATTATTATGAATATTGTGCATGATTACCAAATATAGAAAAGCACCCGGGCCTTCATGGTTTCAGATGCTCATTACAGCCAGGACCCTAATTCAGGTTGTGACAACAAAAAACCCATTTAAACCATCGGGTAGAGTCAAAACTGGGGCTGAGGTGAGTCGAGTCTTCAACTCCTGAAAACACTTTTCACAAGAATCTGACCACTGAAACTTGACTTTCTTTTGAGTCAATTTGGAAATGGGGGATGCAGTAGATGAAAAAACTTCAACAAACCGATGGTAATAGCCAACTAAATCTTAGAAACTCCTGATATCTGATGGAGAGATAGGTCTAGGCCAGTTTCTCACCACTTCGGTCATTTGATGATCAACTCTAATGCCATCATCGAAAATAATATGACCAATGAATGCTATTGACCTTAGCCAAAATTTGCACTTACTGAATTTGGCGAATAACTAATAAGTTCTGAGAGTCTGAAGTATGATTCTGAGGTGGTCTGCGTAATTATTCTCACTACAGAAATAGACAATAATGTCATCAATGAAAATTATAACGACCATGTCCAAGTACTTCTTGAACACTAGATTCATTAGGTCCATAAAAGCTGTTGGGGCATTAGTAAGACCAAAGGACATGACTAGAAACTCGAAGTGCCCATACAGGGGTCAGAAAGCTATTTTCGGAATGTCACATTCTCTGACTCTAAGCTGATGATAGCCTAATCTAAGGTCTATATTAGAAAAGTAACTAGCACCCTAAAGTTGGTCAAACAAGTCATCGATTTAGGGAAGTTGATATTTATTCTTGACTGTGACTTGTTCAATTGATGGTATTCTATACATATTCTGAGAGAACCATCTTTCTTACATATGAATAGAACTGGTGCACGCCATGAGGAAATGCTGGGTATAATGAATCACTTATCTAGGATATCCTTTAACTATTCTTTTAACTCTCTGAGTTCAGCTAGTGCCATTTTGTATGGCAGAATAGATATGGGTTGAGTATCTAGGAGAAGGTATATTCTGAAGTTGATTTCCCTAATAGGAGAAACTCTATAAAGATCTTTGGGAAACACATCTAAGAATTTATTTACTACAAGAACTGACTCAAGACAAAGTTTCTGAACTAGAGTGTTTGACTCGCACAAAATGATAGACACATCCCTTGGATATCATTTTTCTCAGTTTAAGGTGTGAAATCAACTGACCCTTAAGCACTGTAGTACTACCCCTCCATTCAAGGACTGGTTCATTTAGAAACTGAAAATGAATAATTCTGTTTCTACAATCAACTAAGGCATAGCATGAATGGAGCCAATCCATGCCGAGAATAATGTCGAAGTCTGTCATCTCTAATTCTTTTAAGTTTGTTGAAGTGACTTTCTGAGATATCATAACCAGATAGTTCCTGTATACCCGTCAAGCTATAATAGACTGACCCACTTGGGTAGAGAGTGAGAATGGTTCTATTAATACTTCTAGTTTGACTTTGAAGTCGACTACTATGTAAGGAGTTACGAAAGACAAGAAAGATCCCGGATCTAAGAAGGCATAAACATGCAAATAAAATATTTGTAACATACCAGTGACCACATCAGAAGAACTTTCCTAATCTTGTCTGGAATAAAGTTAAATCCTATTTGGGCATTGCCCACTGGTGGCACTGGAAATAGCACCCTACTGATTTAGGTGACCTGACTGAGCTGGGGGATGATTATACTAACCCTAAGAAACTGACTGAGGACAATCTATGGATTTGTGGCTTGGCTTGCCATACCCGAAACAAATATCACTGCCAGCTCTGCAGATATCCTGATGGTTCCTGCCACATGTTTGACAAAGAGGATTTGTTTGAGCACTGCTAATACTACCCTGAGATTTAGAGCCTAGTGACCTATCTTTGTTACCATTTATGAACTTAGGTACTGAAGCACTGGCTAAGGACGAAGCTGGAACCGAAGTTTTTTGATAAAACTTAGAACGGTTACCGCCCTCTAACTTAGGCTGATTGAAATTAAAGATACCTGTTCTAGCTCTTTTTTACCTCTGTCTCTCTATTCTTAGCCTCTTATATCTGCTAAGCATATACTATAAGCCTAGATATGTCCATCTTCTTAATTAATATCGCTATTCTACACTCCATAACCACATTATCTGACACCCCAGATACGAACTTACTCATTCTGAACCTACAGTCTGCTACTACATGGGGAGCATATCTAGATAAGTGAGTAAACTTAAGGGAATACTATTTCACACTTATACTACCTTGCCTGAGATTGATAAACTCTAACACCTTGGCTTCTCTCAGCTCTAAGGGAAAGAATATATCTAGGAAGGCAGTAGCAAACTCTTCCCACTCTATGGGCTTTGCATATGTGCCCCTGTCTACCTTTCACTACTTAAACCATATATGAATTACATCTTTTAGCTGATAGGAATCTAACTCAACACTCTCACTGGATGTCACTCTCATAATATCTATGGCTTTCTAAAACTGATCGAGGAACTCCTATGGATCCTCAGCTAACTTAGATCCTGCGAATAGGGGAGAATTCATTCGGGTAAATTCCTGAATCCTGGCTGCAATAGGATTGGCCACTGGGTTGGCCTGAATAACAGCTGGCCATTCATTCTAAGCTGCTACAGAATTGACTAGAATAGTGAATGCAACTCTGAATTTTGTATGGGAGACATTTTCGTCCAAGGGATCTTCCTGAACACGCTGAGGTGCTGGCTGATTTTTGATTCTTTTTCTATTAGTCCTTTTGGGAGGCATATTATATAAATAAAAGGAAGAAATGGATTAGACTAAGAGGTTAACTTTAGCTCATGCTCACTCACACGATATGAATACTGAAAGAAGGGAAACTTTTTCTTAAAACATCTTATAGCCTCCTGTCCATTACTGTGGCGCGCTACACACCTATGCACAAGACTCTACTTGATATGAATTTTCAAATTTTCTAGGACTCTGTTGAACTTTAGGCTCTGATACTAAGTTGTAATGCCTCGAGTTTATACCCCAGATGCTACACGGTGCTTACGACCCCGAAGGATCACAAGCTTACCCATGACTAATATCTACTATGTTCTCTGAATAATATACTGAAATAAATGCAGAAAAATAGGCTAAAATGCCATAAGGTTCATAATTTGAAAATCTGATAAAGAATAAAAATTGTAATAATAATCTGTAACATTAAATATTGTTTGTAAGTCTAGTCTGAAAAGCCTCTAACTGAACTGACTGAAAGTGGAGTTGATAGGACAATCCCCCAACTAACTTCATCTACTAAAAATACTGTATCTATTGAAAGAATAAAATATAAGAATATCCTCGATGGATGAGGACTCACTACTAAATCTGATACTGCTGGCTAAATCTGAGTCTGTCTATGTGCGGTCAGGAACCTGACCATCCGAGCCTATGATATGAGACATCATAGAACAAATAAAGAGTATGTTTCAGTACATAGAATGTACTGGTAAGCTAGATAAGGTAAGGCTGAATGCAAGGGTTCATATGTATGAACAATAGCTGACTGAATGATATAGAAAAACTGAACATGAGAGTACATAGATAATCTAAAACTGCTGTAAATACAGAGTATGCAATACTGTACATGTACTGTAACTAATCTTTTCTGAAGCTAAGTACTGAGTTCTGATACTGAATAACTGATAGTATAAGTTACTGATAACTGAGTTACTAATACTGATTGACTATATGTGACAGTCTTGATTCTGTAGAACTGAACTGAGTTCTATTTAAAGATTTAGACTAAAATTGTGGGAGTTAATCATCTAATCAATACGCCCCAAATAAAATAACTGAGTTGGGGTCCAATCTGTAACCCCAATTAGAAGTGTGTCAGTACCATGCCATGGGTAAAGACAACTAAAGAGATAATCTCATCTGACAGGTACTCTAATAAGAATGGTGGAGCCCTCATTTGGCAGGTTAAAACACCTCATCAACCCTCAACTGGCAGGTTAATATCTCAACCTATGCTGGCTACGTAGTTCTGGAATGCAAGAATTGCTTCTATGGATCACACCATCTACTGGCAGGTGAGTCCCCATCCTTGGGTTCACTCGGTGCTGAATCGTACTCCCAACTGAAATACACTGAACTGATTATACTGAACTAGACTGGACTGATACTGAGTTTACTGAGTTTTCCTGAGTTTTATAACTGACTGAGTTCTACTGAGTTCTGTAACTAGCTGAGATTACTGAGTTCACTGATTGTGACATAACTGATGCTATTCTATAACTGACACTAGTTCTAGGTAAACAACTAAATTGTTGGGTATTAATTACCCCCAGGAGTAGATAGTATGGAAGTAAAGTATAACATGATCTTGTAAAGCATAACAATGCACACTTGTTCATAATTCATCTATATAGACATTTTATCAAATTCTTGTAGGGCATAAGCTTGTACATATACTAACATGTCATAATTTCATCAATTTATTCACACAGACATTCTATCAAACACTGGGGGACCACACCTCAATGCACATAATCAATCATGAATAACATATAAATAATGCACTACAATTCCCAAACTTGTAAATTCATGGATTGTAACATGGGAATAACCTATTTTAACATACATGCTATATCAATTTCATGGAAACCACAATTAATCATGGATTGAAACCCAATTAATGTCATAAACATGGATACAATTCAATTTCAAGCATGTAAATCAAACTTCAACAATCTTATAGTTTTAAACCCGAATTCTTGGACTCTATGGATGAAAGGGACCCATAGATGATCACCTAATATACCTTGAAATATTAATTCTTAAAGGTTCTTGGAGAAATTCTTAGGCTTGTTCTTGATTTCTTGAAAGCTAGGGTTTTGCCCCTTTTTTGAGATAGTGTTTTAATTTTGAGAGAAAGTGAGGAAATAATAAGATAATGGGTTATTTAGGGGTTTAATTTTGTGTTTATACTGATGTGGGCCATGAAAAATTACCCAATTACACCTGGAAAAGGATATAAAAATTCATCACCGAAAATCTAATTCGGGTACCTGGTGCAACGCGCCACGATTGTGTCGGGCCGCTGGAAAATGACAACTGGGAATGTGGCTAGTGGCGCAACGCGGTGGAATCACGTTGCCATACTGGATGCGATGCACCAAGATTTCAATGGATTTTGACAATAGCCATTTGGTCATGCTCCACGACGCGTTGGGTGCCAAATTGACACACTACTTCACTAAAATGATTCTAACTCTTTGCTCAGGTGTCGGATTTAGGTAAAATTTATATCGTTGGAAGGCTAACTGAATTTCCTATGAATTGGTAAGATTTAAACTGAAAAATACTGAATATTTCAAAAATTTTATATAGGATAACTCATGGACTGAGAGTTACAGTTAGCTAGGGAAATATGGGGTATTACAATTGTTCTCTATGGATAAGATGAAGAATCTTGTGAATGGGTCAGAGACTCAAGGAGATGGTCTCATTGTTCAAGGAAGGAATCATGAGAGAAACTCTAGCGGTGATGATAAAAACAAATTGAAATCCAAAAATAAAAATAAAACCTATAATTACTGCAAGAAAAAGGGCCACATCAAATCCGAGTGTTGGAAGTTACAAAATAGAGAGAAAAGGGAATCTCTAAAACCCAAGGGAAACCAACCGGAGAAGTCTGATGAAGCTAGTTTTGTTGAAGATGGCCGTAGTGATGGAGAAATCTTAGTTGTTTCTGATGGTAACTCCAAATCCTGTGATGATTGGATTCTTGATTTAGCTTGAACATTTCATATGTATCGCAATCTGGATTGGTTTACAACATATGAAGCAGTCTCTAAAGGTGTTGTATTGATGGAAAATAACACACCTTGCAAGATAGTAAGTATTGGAAAAATCAAAATTAAGATGTTTGATGGGGTTGTGAGGATACTTTGTGATGTGCGGTATGTCCCAAACCTGAAGAAAAATCTTATTTCCATGAGTACTCTTGATTCGAATGGATATAGGTACACTAGTGAATGTGGAGTATTGAAGGTTACTAAAGACACTCTTGTTGTTATGAAGGGACAGTGAAAGTCTGCAAATTTGTATATCTTGTAGGGATTTATGGTTATAGGTGATACAACTGTTTCTACCTTCTCTCTATCAGAAAGTGACGTTTCTAAACTTTGGCATATGCCCCAAGGGCATATGAGTGAAAACGGGATGGCTGAACTAAGAAGGAGAGGACTTCTTGATTGGCAGAGTATTACAAAACTGAAGTTCTATGACCATTGCATTTTTGGAAAGCAGAAGAGAGTCATATTCACTAAAGGAATCCACTCAACTAAAGGAACACTTTATTACATTCATTCTGATCTTTGGAAACCTTCTAGAGTACCCTCTAGAGGAGGTGCAACTTACTTGTTGACTATTATTGATGACTTTCAGAAAAGTTTGGGTGTTCTTCCTGAAGCAAAAGAATGATGCGTTGCCTACTTTCAAGGAGTGAAAGATTATGATTGAAAAGCAAACAGGGAAACAGTTAAAACGCCTTCAGACTGATAATTGGTTAGAGTTTTGTTCTAATGAATTTAATGCTCTATGTAAGTTAGAAGGAATTGTGAAGCACTTGACAGTTCGTCATACTCTGCAGCAGAATAGTATGGCTGAACAAATGAATAGGACTATAATGGAGAAGGTGCATTATATGCTTTCTAATGCTGGTTTACCCAAGTCTTTTTGGGCTGAAGTTGCTTTCACAGCTTGTCTTCTTATTAACTTCTCTCCCTTAGTCACAATTGATAAAAAGACTCCACAAGAGGCATGGTCTGGTACTTCTTGTAGTTATTCTGATTTGAGGATATTTGGATGTCCTACGTATGGTCATGTTGATAATGGATAGTTGGATCCTAGATATGTCAAGTGCTCATCTATGGGTTATAATCCTAGTGTAAAAGGTTATAAGCTTTGGGGTCCAGAAAGCAGAAAGGTTATAATTAGCAGAGATATTGTGTTTGATGAAACTGCCATGCTTCAAGCTCCCTCTGAATCTAGTGTTTTACCTCTAGATGAGCTTAGTTACATGAATTAACAAAAGTCATTCATCTACGTTGAATTGTAAGTTGGAGCAGCATCTATACCAGTGCCTACTTCTCAATCTAGCTTAGAGATATAGAGTTGTACTATTTCTTCTTCACCACCAATGATGTCATAATATTCTATTACTAAAGACAGGCCTAGAATAGATATTAGACCTCCTCAGAAGTATGCTGAAGCTGATTTGGTTGCTTATGTATTGAATGTAGCAGAAAGTATTAATTCCGGTGAAGAACCTTCTTCTTACTCAAAGGCAGTTAGTTATAATGATTCCGGCCAATAGATGATTGTTATGCAGGAGAAGATGGAATCACTTTATAAGAATGACACATAGGATTTGGTGAGATTGCCTAAAGATAATAAAGTTGTCCATTGAAAGTGGGCATTCGAAAAAAAAAAAAGGAACATCAGGAGTTAAAGATGCTAGGTACAAAGTGAAAACCCAGCTCAATAAGGAGTTTGAGATGAAGGATCTAGGAGGAGTAAAGAAGATTCTTGGCATGGAAATTATGAGGGATAGAGAGAAGTGTAAGTTATACTTGAGTTAGAAAAGGTATATTGAGAAAGAGCTTCACAGGTTCAATATGAAAAATTCCAAACCTGTAAGTACTCCATTGGAAGCTCACTTCAAACTCTCGACCACTTTATCTCCAAAGACAAATGATGAGCATGACTATATGCCTCAAATTCTATACTCCAGCGTCGTCGGGTCTCTTATGTATGCGATGGTGTGTTCCCGACCAGATTTATCTTATGGCCTCAGTGCAGTTAGTAGATACATTACAAACCCTGGCAAAGAACATTGGAAAATAGTTCAGTGGATTTTTAGATACTTGTATGGATCTGCTAATGTTTGTTTGAAGTTTGGGTAAAATAGAGATGGAGTAATCTGGTATGTTGATTCTGATTTTGCAGGAGATCATGATAAAAGGAGGTCCCTTACATGCTATGTTTTCATCATTGATGGTTGTGAAACCGAACGTGATTCCCCACATTTTTACAAAATGCACGATCTTATTCATGATCTCGCGAAAGAAGTTGTGCAGGTAGGGAGTTCTTCAGTATCATTAAAGCAGAAGATACAGAGATTGTCCCTGATCAAACTCTCCATGCTTCTTGTTTATTCAAGATTGATGATTCATCGGCATTTACCAATTCATTCTATAGGAAGCATATGAAGTTGCGTACATTTATTTACCTAAATGGTTCTCCAAACAGTGTCATAAGCAATTCAACTTTAGAGAGAATGATTTCAAGTTTTGCACGTTTGTGCGTCCTACATCTACGTCACCTGCAGATAAAATTTCTGCCTCAATCTTTAGGCGGACTGAAGCATCTAAGATATATCTCTATTTCTTCTAAGAGCATTGTTAATTTACCAAATTCCATCAAAAACTTGCATAATCTACAAATTTTGAATTTGGTTTGTTGCTTTAAACTCAAAAAGTTGCCAAGAGATATTGGGAGATTGGTGAGCCTTCGATGTTGGATGTTAAGCATTGCTCATCCCTGGAAGATATGCCACCTGGAATTCGCCAATTGACGTCTCTACGGACATTGACAAGTTTTATCATAGGCAAAGAAAGTTGCATATCTGGTCAGGCGAGTGACAAGTTGAATGAACTAAAAGGACTTGTTGATCTCAGAAATAGTTTAAGCATTAAGTTCATGGGACGAGCCCATGCAATTGGAGAAAGAAAACCAACAGATGTAGTGAAAAGAATGGAACATCTTCAACAGATTAGTGTAAAGTTCGAATGTAGAAATCATGAGGATGACACTGGAGCTGATCTGATAATGTTGGAAGTCTTACAGCCGCACCAAAACATTGAAATCTTGGAAATAGTAAATTACAGAGGGTCAAGGTTTCCAAGTTGGATGATGGTTGAGAATCTTGGCTTTTTCCTACCAAAGCTTGTTGATCTACGTATAGGATTTTGCCGTAAATGCCAAAAGCTTCCTCTGTTATGGAAACTGCCTTCACTCCAAGGACTTGAACTACAGTATCTCAATGGACTTGAAGATTATGATGATAAATTCATCCTACCATCAAATGCTCCGATAGATGAATCCTACTTCTCTTCCCTAATACGACTTGAATTGGAGAAAATAAATGAGAAGATATTGAATCAAATACTTTGCCCACCTCATCATCTTCTCCTCTTTGCAATTTGAAAGATTTGAGTCTAGATTCTGTTGAAGGCCTAACAACTTTCCCAGAGGATGTGTTCAAGAATCTCACGTTGCTCCAATCTTTGTCTATCCGAAACTGCAGAAATCTGGTCTCTCTATCTACATGTCTAACTCATCTCGCTTCTCTGGAAACTTTATGTATAGAGGATTGCCCTCAGCTTGAGTTGTCCAACGAAGAGGCAATGAAATTTCAGGCACCGGGGAACTTATCAACTTTCAGTGTTGTCAGGCTTGACAAGATTATGTCGCTTCCACTTTGGCTCCGACATTTCTCAGGTACTTTGAAATCAATAGACATTACAGAATGTCCTAACTTTGCAACAATTCTAGACTGGATTGGCTACCTCCTTGCCCTTAATCGGTTGGTGAGTGATGATTCCCCTATGTTGAAATCCTTGCCAGAAGGCATGCGATCTCTCACAGCATTACAAAAAATAATTGTTATCGGAGGTTCATCAATCCTGAAGAAAAGATGCAAGAGGGAAGTAGAATAGGACTGGCCTAAGATTGGTCATATCCCAACAGTTGACATAGATGATACCTGGAACTAACCTGGTGCAAGTCGAGATAATTATCCTTTTACATCTTGTTCTGATTTTTGTTTTTCATCTTTCATAATGTATTGTTTCATAATTAGGAGTAATTAGTAATTGGAAATTGGAAATTGGAAATAAATAATTAGTAGCGCTTATAATTGAAAAGCAATGGTTGGTTATTAGAAATTTTTCCTTCCATTTCAAAATCCTTTTTTTTTTTTTTCAAAGTGTTACTTTATTAACGTGAAAATGAGTTTTAGAAGTTAAAAGATGCAGAAGTATCTTTAACAATCCAACTAGGAAAGCAGGAAATCCAAACTAACTTGTCTAACAGTGTAAGAAAATTTGGCTAGATTGTGCGCTGCTATATTCCAAGATCTAGGAATATTTGTAATTGAACCTCTTTAAACAAACTCATAAGCTTCCAGCTGTATCGTCTAACTTCATTAAAAAATGAAACTTGAATTTTTATAGAATCAAAATAAAAATGATTTTATAATTTGATCATTTCTTAGATTCTGTTGAATTGTATCGAATCCATTTTCGATTTTAAAACGAACAGTTACCTTACAAAACTTTTTCTTTTTACTATAATTTAAGTTTAACTCATTAGATTCAGTAATATATTAATTCACATAATATCTTGAATGATGGAGAAGAAGAAAAAGTTATCACACAATCTCTTGATAAAATCTTTTTCTTCACAAGTTGTTTCTATCGCCCATGAAACTACACTTGTCTTTAGAATCATATCCACTACATTTTGTGCGTCTTATAAGAGTTGCACCTTTGCCCATTCATTTTAAAGTATGGTTGCACAAAAATAATAAGAAGAATTCTAATAGAGCGACAACTCTCACATATTGCCGGAATGTCTAATTCAAAAAATACTCAGGTATCTTATATTTAAAGAAGCAACCAAGATGAACATTCTCTCTGAAATATGGCTGCAATCTTGGTCGACTCTTTACATCTTGAGACTCAAGGTTGATTATCCAAAAGACAATATGAAAATAGTTGATGATATCATGGAGAGATATGGGAAGTGGAAAATCCCTATGGAAACGTTTGAATTATATTACTCTGTTAGTTCTGAAGTTTTCCTTCTGATTGACAAGTGGCTTGACATTGCACTTCAGAATGGAGTAAAAATTATCTTGTCCTTACCCTTCCATCATACCCCTTGACTATTTTCACAATCTTAGTAGCAAAATTTTTTAAGAGAATTGGATCTGAAGTGTTGTACTCTTATGCCTGTTTGTTATCTAATAGTGTTTCGTTATCTCCAAAAGTTGAATATGACGGAGATGGATGTTTCATTGGATGTGTGGTTTTATTAAGAGAGAAGGTGGGAGTGGCTTTCGTGGAGGATAAGATGCGGGAAGTGAGGACGAAGAAGGGATGCAAATTAGGGTATAGGGTTGATTGGAAGAAATATCTGCTAGTGCTTGATGAGGTGTGGAACAAAGATAACTTGAAATGGCCGAGACTGAAGAACATGTTGGTTGGTGGAACCAAGGGAAGTAAGATTCTACTGTCTACTCATTCAGACGTGGTGGCAGAAGAAGAAGTTGGTGTTTCAACTGTGTGCTAATCGGGAGATTAGAGTCAATTAAAAAGTTGCTAATTCTTCTGAACTGCTCTGAACTCTTGTTTTTTTTTTCTTGCAGATTCTGAGTTTGATGTTTGTAGGGAATAAAGTATAGCTTTGAGTTTGGTTTCTGCATGAATTTGTGTATAAATCTGATTTCCCTTTTAACATCTACTCACTTTGATTCATTATACTGTCTTTGTTCCTTCTTTTAGTTTCTACATTTTTTTTACAACACCAAACGTATTTCATCGTATTTCAGGGGTGGGGTTAGGGAAGAGTGGTGGATAGCAGACTTTATCCTTACCTTGTGCAGGTAAAAAGTTCAGCTCAGATATATCTAAAAATAACTTATGTTTAATTACATTATTAGTGCATGTAATCTAAATCCTTGAATATTTCACTCAACCATGAATTCCTGGTAAGCTATTTCTTGTTTCTTTACTGAAATGAAATGAACTTGAATATGCTATTTCTTTAATAAATGAGTTTAATTTAGGCTCTCTAAATCATTAGTTTCTTAGTGATAAAACTGTACTAAAATCAGAATAGAAAGTTTCACTTACTTAAATTCAGGCGTGGATATAATTATTTTTGTTCATTTTTAAAAGCCTAATATTTTCAAATTCAAATAATATATATTTTTTAATTTGAATTTAAAATATTTATTAACCAATCAAAAAATTGTCAAGTGACTTTTCAATAGTTTGCCACTTAGGTTCATCACATTGCAAACTACTTATCCTTCATTATATAATAGAACATTACACAATTAAAAAAGAGATAAGAGTACCAAAGCTCCGAACAAGTTTTCTTTAACAGGTGTATTGTAACACCCCAATTTGGGCTAGAATTCGAATCGTCGTTTCTATAATATGGACCTGAACCTAATGATTATGGTTCAATATAAGTGTTATGATCAATTCTATTGTGTGGAACATCTTTGGAGATGAATTGAGATTATAAAAATCTCCTAATTCAAAGTCGAGTAGACAACTTTTCTACCAATTGAGTTTTAGTGGATGTTCCTACTTGGATCAACATCTAACGACTATTTCTCCTTGAATATAACAAGTTAGTTGGCCTACTATATATCAAATGAAAGATCTTCGAGTCTCTTTCCAATACATTTCATTTCACCTTAATCTGATATGAGAGTAGAAAGTTATGCTCATTTTACTTTAGAGTGTCTGTCTGTCAGAAGGTGACGACTAAGTTGATGAGTTGTCAACTAAGTGATGAATAAGTTGACGAGCCATCAACCCTAGTATTCAAGCTAACTAGAAAATGGCAAAATCCAACTAGTTGACGACTAGGGTGACGGGACGTCCCCAAGTTGACGGCTCATCAACCAAGTCGTCGATTTTTTTTTTTTGATTTCTTTAGGGGTATTTTGGTCTTTTCCTCACCCCAAAACCTACCCCCACAACTTAAATCACCAAATAAGTGTTATTACCTATTACTAATCAGTTTTAAATGCTCATTCTCCTCTCTATTCTAGAGAAAAGTTAAGAGTTTCTTTCAAAACTCATACTGCCAAAGCTTAGATTCAAGATGTCTCAAATTTTATTCATCTAAAAGATATGTAGAACTATCTTAACACTCATGGATGTAATTTTAATGTTTTAACAAGCTTTAAAGTGTATGTATAATGAATTTTGAAATTATTTGAAGAGCATGCATCATGAATCCCTTTTAATTGAAATTATGTATTTTCTATAGGGTATTTCCATAAACTTGAGTTATATGCATGTTATATGTGTTATGAGCTTCAAGAATGCATTTGAGAGCATGATTTATGAAATTTCCTCTCTCATGATGAAATTCATTGTCTTTACATGTTATTAATTGTTCGAAAGAATAATTAAAAATTTGAGTTAAATGCTTTACTATCATGTATGAATTGACATTGTTTTATGATCCAATGAGAGGGTATTTTTTCGTTTTATAAATGCCTTTGTGTTAAATGGAAGAATTGCATGTGATTGATGAAAGAGATGACCACCCTTTGTTAAAGTCTTGGAAGGACAATGTTTTTGCTTAAGTTTTCATATGCTTTTGAAATAAGTACTCTCATGTAATATCAAAATCTTTTGGTGGTCATTTACATGTTTTTGAATGAGAAGGGCTATGGACATGATATGATACGGCTTACAAGTCTAGATATGATGATACCTATTACGAAACACCCTTATCATGAAAGAAAAGAATGTTATAAGCATGAAACATGATTTTAAAAGGCTAAAATTGGGTCAAAGAGGGCTAGATGAAAAAACGAGAAGGCACGAGTTCAGATAACTCGTAGCCCAAAATCGTATTTTGCCAACACGGATTTTTATGAAGGTTGTCTCCAAAAAGGAGAACGACTATAGTATGCTATCCCAAAAGGGGGATGATTACTGTATACCATCATCTGATACGCAAAACTCCGATCCTTGCAGAAAAATGGGATTGGAGGCTTGACCGCTGAGTTAAGGGCAGGCCCGTATAGCCCGTGGGTGACGAGGTTGGGACGTCATCTATTCCAAAAGTAAAACAAAGAGTTTGTTTACATTTACAAGATTAATCATGATTTCCATTTTTAATTATGCTCATGTGTTCGGAACTTTATTATGTTAAGTTGCTTTCAAAAATGCTCTTGACTATGTTATATAAAATAAATGTTATATTTTTGGTTAGTTCTGCATACCAATACTTTCCAAGTATTGACCCCCTTAATACAGGTTCTGAAGCACAGTCCCATGGTCCATCACATCAGTAAAACATTTGGACAACTGTTGAGTCATCCATTTTTTGGAAAACATTTATTCATATGTTGACTTGTTTCAGTTATGGTACTGTCGGGGGCCTTGTCTTGGCCTAAACAATTAGTATTCAGTAGAGGCTTTGTACACAAGATTTGAGTATTATATTGTCATAATATTATTGGCATTTTGATCATAAGATCAACTTGAATTTGATTATATCTTCAGCACTTTGATTTATGTATGAATTATGTTTATAATACTATACTAAGGAGTCCCTCGGGCCTTCGTTGTTTCGGATGCCCATCGCGGCCAGAGCCTCGACTTGGATCGTGACATGTATGGTGCTTAATTGGGGTGAAAGAATATTCGGAAAGTTAAAGAGGGAAATCAAATTATCTGGATAACTTCAAGGGGTAGTTTATGTATTTTTGAAGGAGTCATAAACAAGAAAAGGATATCTCAGCAATGGGAATATAGAAGATTCTTATATATTGAAAAGAGATGACATCAAGACTTGAAGGTCAACATTAAATAAGTCTAATAAAACTCCCATCTTTTCCATGTATAGTATTGTGGGAGCTGAATGTAGGAGAAGAACGATAAATACTTACTCGCATACAAGTCTGATTAAATAAGTTTCTACTGAAAAGTATACTAAGCTACCTTTTGTCATAGAAGCAATGACGGAATCAAATCAGTTCATGAAACACAACTCAATAATAACCAAGGAAGTTGTTGTAATATTGAACTCACTAGTTGGAATTACAAGGAAATAGTCACTGAACTGATATTGAAAACAGAAAAGAAAAGAGGACAAGATACAGAGGAAGATAGGGGATGAGAATATAGAAAACTCCACACAAAAATAGCCTACCTTTGCTACTTAAGACAAAATCACACTCATTACACACTGCCTTGCACCAACTTTCTCTTCATATTTTACTGGACCCAACAATGAAATCAGTGAATCTTTTAGAGGGAGTAATACGATAAATACTTGATAATACAAGAAAAGGCACAAAACATACACCAAAACAGTCCACAAGTTCAAAGAACAGAGGACCCCTTTGATAACCACTCCCGGATTCAACAAATACAACAAGAATACAAGATAAAAATGGTGTATTTCACACCAAAACAGTCAACAACACAATAATAATGTGAAGAACAAGATGACAAACAATAACACAAGTTTTAGATTCAATAAAGGACCCAAAAAAGTCCACTACACAAGATAACAACAACAAAAGTAAGGATAAAAAGTGAGACATATATTATTACGAGGTCTAAAAACTAGGGTGTGTATTAAACACCTAAACCCTTAGAAACATGTAATAATAAAACCTAAATCTTCCTGTAAATAAAAGGAACCTCAATCTCCCAAGCACCCAACGTTCCAAGACAAGAACAAACAACACAAGTGATTCCACACTTGGTGTTCACCTAATTTTGGGTTTTCCTCTTAGAAAAGATAGGACTTGTGTTACAAAGTGTTACACACTCTCAAAATATTATCAATAACTAATGAATGAAACCCTAAAAGGTTCTATGTATAGCCATTACAAAAATAGAAGCTAAAATATCCAAAATGCCCCTCTAGAGATAGGTGCCCTTCAAGTGTAATGTAGGGGTTGTCTTGTTGTGTTCCAAGGTTTTTCTTTAAAATTCAAGTGTGATATTAGGGTCGGGTTGATGTGTTTTAAGTCCTTCGCTTGCACACTCCAAGTCTCGAGTTTATTACGCTCTCACATGCATCCATCTTTATGGTCGTACTTATATCATCCTCCCATTCTTGAAAAGGATTCGACCTCGAATCCATGCCTTACGAAATCAAGAGATGAAAAACAAGCACACATCCTCATTACATGAGGGTTAGGGTTAGAAAAATACACATATCAACATGCCATGCTGAGGTGGAACAAACTTGAAGTATAGCCACGGGTCCTTTGTTTTATGCATGAAAAGATTAGTACAAATGTTACAAAGGAAGTAGCTCGGAGAAGCATCAATACAAAAGGAAAATAGTCCAAGAGTAATCTTTTTCGACCCTAAGATAGTACCGGGATTAAATGGGTTGAGTAACCAAGGACTTAGGTTTCGACCACTCTCACTTTCCCCTAAGGTGTCGTTCTCAAAATTAGGCATACCCTCTATATCCCTATGGAGGATATCATGAGCGCAAAGAGGGTAGATAAAGGTGTAACACAAGTCAACTTCAACCATGGTGTCCTTATGCAAGTACTTACTAATTTCAGGTTCATCGTTATTAGTATGCTCAACATAGAAAACACACGAAGAAGAAGTAGATGACATTTCTAGGCATGCAACACTTTCACTTTCAAAAGAGTAATCCCCACATAGATATAAATCACCATGAGAAACAAAGAGATCACAAACAAAAACATTTGAACAAGAACAATCACATTTTGGGTTTCCTAAACATTCAAGCAATTCAAGCTCATCTTCACCCAATTGACTATTTCTTTCCAAGACTTCACATTCTCTACCCTTAAGAGTACTCTCATCTTCCAAGAAGAAATTTCCATATTGAGGAGTAATGTTCTCACACCATAGTGGGTTGGCATATAGGCTATAGCCTTTGAGGAAAGCTATGCTGGCAACATCACTTGCGCCACTAGGTTCATTAGGAGAGATTAAACTATCTTCAAATAAGACATTGTACCTAAAGAGAGAAGGTTCTATCACACAGATAGATTTGGGACAAGCAATCTCACTCTCTATAAGTTCATTATCAAGTTTCAAAGATATTCTAATCTCTTCTCTAAGAGTTAAAGCCTTAACTACACCTTTTTGGCCATTAATAGCCACATCACGATATTCTAAATTCATAGGAGTGTAGGGACTAGTGTTTTTACCTTGTAGCTCACATGAGCTACGACTGCCATCTTGACATGTGTTAGGAAAGCCCACGTTCTCCTTTTAACCTACCATACAATCCAACCTTTCATTTGCCATTGCCAAGTATCGGGAAATAGTGTCAAAGTGGGCCAAAATGACACTTGTAACTTCATTTTCCAAGATGTACCATGATTTGAAATCTATATTTTGGTGGAATAATATGAAGTGAGATGTGGCTAACTTTGTTTCTAAGTGCTTGAATTGCCAACAAGTGAAAGTAGAACATTTGAGGCCAGGAGGTACTTCCCTAGAAATAGTGTTGCCCTTGTGGAAGTGGGAAATGATCAATATGGACTTTATTACAAGACTTTCGAAGTCCCGAAATCAGTATGACTCTATATGGGTGACTGTAGATAGGCTGACCAAGTCAGCTCACTTTCTGCCTGTCAGGACTAACTATTCGGGGGAATATTATGCTAAGATGTTCATTGCGGAAATTGTTCGTTTGCATTGAGCGACTTTCTCCATTATATCCGACCGAGGTACGCAGTTTTCTCCTCAGTTTTGGAGATCGTTTCAGAAAGGTTTAGGTACCCAGGTGAACTTAAGTACAACATTCCACCCTCAGACTGATGGGCAAGTTGAACGCACCATCCAGACCCTGGAGGACATGTTGAGGGCCTGTGTGATTGACTTTAAAGGTTGTTGGGTTGATCACTTGCCACTGATAGAGTTTGCCTATAACAACAGTTTCCACTCTAGTATTAAGATGGCATCTTTTGAGGCACTGTATGGTAGGAGATGTAGGTCTCCAATAGGCTGTTATGAAGTAGGTGAGATGCAGATGAATGGGCCTGATCTTGTTCCTCAGGTAATGGAGGATGTGAAACTCATTAGGGAACGACTTAAGACAGCTCAGAGTCATCAAAAATCCTATGCCGACGTCAGAAGAAGAGAGTTAGAGTTTGATATTGGAGATTGGGTTTTCCTCAAAGTTTCTCCTATGAAGGGAGTTATGCATTTCGGGAAGAGGGGTAAGCTAAGTCCTCGCTATATAGGCCCGTATCAGATTGTAAGAAGAATAGGTGGAGTTGCGTATGAATTAGAATTGCCTGCAAGTTTGGGTTCTGTTCATCCAGTATTCCACATATCCATGTTGAAGAAGTGCATCGGAGATCACTCCTTGGTGGTGCCCATTGATGAGATCAAGGTGGGCGATTCCTTGTCTTACGAGGAAGATCCCGTGGAAATCCTAGATCGACAAGTGAGAAAATTGAGGAGTAAAGAGATAGTCTCAGTTAAAGTGTTATGGAGAAATCAGAAAGTTGAAGAAGCAACTTGCGAGTCGGAGCATGACATGAAAGTGAGATACCCAAGCCTATCTGAACCAGCAAATGACGAATTGGAAGGTATAATTCTTGCTTTATGTTTCCTTCTATGTGTGAATCTGCTTGAAATCGTGCGTGACTATTCCTGCGTCATCATTCGAGGACGAATGATCCCAAGGGGGGGATAATGTAACGCCCCGTAAAAGTCATGCATGTATTTGACTGTAATTTCTGAGCTTTAGACTTAATTTTTAAATTTTTTCTAAGTGTTGAAATGACTTAGACTCATTCTTAGCTGGCAACCTTCGGGATACAACTTCTCGACCTTCCCGAACTTCATTTTTAGATTTTTCAAGTTGAGTTACGATCGGGAAATCTCATAGTACATCTCGGATAAGTTTTGGAATTTTTCGGAATGCATAAGGCTGCGTTTGGATTTCAAAACAGTAGCAAAACGCATAGCCTATTGCCCAGTTTTTCAGCATTTCAGGGTCAACTTCAAACAATCATAACCCCCTGTATATAATGAACTGTGTGAGATATAATATATCAAACGAAAGATCTTTGAGTCCTCTTTCAAATGCAGTTGGTTTCATCCAATTTTTTTATATGGGTAAAAAGTTATAATCGATTTACTCCAGCCTATCAAACTGTCAACTGAGGGACAGATTTGACCTTAATTGTTCCTTAGGGGTATTTTGGTCATCCTCCACCCCTATATATACCACCAACACGGGATTTAATCCCTCAAACACCATAATACACATGCTTTCCTCAAAAATTCTCAAGAATTCTCCTTAGGGTTTCAAAATAAAAACCCAAATAGTTCAAGATTCGACCGTAAGTTTTCAAAGATAATTACATATTCGGAATCACCAATCCGAAAGCTTCAAGAAACATCTATTATCCTTGAAAATAGAGGTACGCGGGTTTTTCCCTAAAATCTCATGGGCATAGAAATCATGTTTTAAGTATCGGGTTTTCGAATTCATGTGCATACTCATGTTTTAGAAGTTTTAATGATATTGTTTTGGCCTTTTGGCTTTCCCCCAAAGTGGTTTGAAAATTATATGTATATGTATATATGTGTTTGTCCTGAAATATGAATTTAAAGCATGATTTTCATGAAACCCCTCTCTTAATGTAAATTTTTCCATGTTTCACGTAATATAAATTGTTTTGAAAGACATCTTGAAGAAAAGAAATTATGATATGAAGTGCTTTGACTTTTGCTATGTTTGGAATACGATTCTTGAACACGAAAGAGAGGGTTGTGAATGTTGAATATGCATGTAATGAAAGAATGCATGGTTTTGCCAAAATGCACATGACCACCATATGTTTGATGAAATTTCTGCATGAATTGAACTTTAAGTTCGGAATATGAAATCCTTTACATCAATTGCATGTTTTGGGTGGTCTAAACTATGTTTTGAATGAAAGCTTTTGCTTAGTACCTTATGGCTCAGAAAAATCATGACTTGCAAGGTCTTGGTATGACGATACCAATTCAGACTAATTCCATATCAGACTCAGACTAACAGACATTTCAGACTTTCATGATTTAGAAATTTTAGAATGATGCATGTTCAGAAAAGGTTAAAAATGGGCATACAGAGATGTTAGGTGGTTCCCCGAAGATGGCTTGAGTTCAAGCGACTCATTGCCTAAAACCGTGGTTTACCGACCCGGGTATATTATTATGCGCTGACTTAAATGTCCTGTGGCGTATCAGACTCAGAGATTCCAACCCTTGCGGCACACTTGGGTTGGGGGCTTCCCCGCCGAGTCAATGGCGGATTCCATAAAGCCCATGGAATATTCATACTTGTAGGGGAATACCACCTAACTCAGAAGTAAAACACAGATCATGATTTGAAATGAACAGACAGATTGCATATTTTCAGAAAATGCCCATGTATTTTTCAGAAACAGTTTTATACATGATGTCTTGATGAAAAATTTATTTCACTTAATATATATATATATATGTATGTTCCATTATACTATTTTTGGATTGCTTCGCGTTCCAGTACTTTTGTGCTGACCCCCTCCCCCTCCTTCCAGGTTCTGAGGCACAGTCTAGGGGTCCAGCTACTCAGTAGATATTCTCGGATTTGCAGACTTGATCTCATAGTGGTGAGCCTTCTATTATTCGGAAGGCCTAATTATGTCATACATTATCTTATTTATTATATTTTTAGTTTACTGGGGGCCTTGTCCCAGTTTCTTTTCAGACAGATGTTTGTGTTCTTAGTAGAGATTTTGCAGACTGATGTTAGAGAGTATTATTCAGAAATGTTGCAGAACTTGACCATGTTTTCCGTACTCAGTTTCAATTCTGCATTTTATTATGATTTCGAATGTTGTGCATGATAACCAGATAGAGAATAGGTGTTCCGGGCCTTCATGATTCGGGATGCTCGTCACGGCTAGAGCCTAGGCTCGGGTCGTGACAGATAGAGAGCATTATTATTGAAACCCCTCTCTTTGATGATTTAGAGTTGATGAACTTGTTGGGAATGATTTGAGATGCTTGTTTAATGTTTTGAAGCGGATCTTTTTAATATCTAAGTATTTAATATGATTTTTATGATGATGAGAGGGAGTTTCTTGATATGATTTCGTCCTTGTCCAAGCTTTTCAGATAGTTATACTTAAATCATGTAGTAGATATTTCGCAGACTGTTCAAGAAGTTATCTATTTGATTTCGGATTTCATTTCATATGGTTAAACTGAATCCAGAGTATGACCATGTATCTATATTAGAATATTATTCCATATTTTCTTTTATTATATGAATGTTGTGCATGAATACCGATTAGATAGAGTAGGACGTCTGGGCCTTCATGGTTTCAGATGTTCGTTATGGACTGGCCCTAGTTCGGGTCGTGACAAACATGGTATCAGAACCAGGTTCATGATCCTAGGGTATCTGCGAAATCGCGTCAGGTAGAGTCTTGTTTTTGGGTATGTAGAGCACCATACTTATAAGCAGGAGGCTACAAGGAGTTTAGGAATGTCTCTCTTTCTTGATGTTCTAGTTTGTGCAATAGAGTCAGAATGTTCCTCTTTCATACTCTAATTCGTGCTATGGTGCCGCTCATACGAAAGTAACAGTCATTCCAATTCTTTCCTTGCTCTGATGTTCTCGGTCATGTATTATTATTTGGATGATTCAAGTGCAGAGGTTTTGATTCTAAATGACATGGTTCTTTCTGATTGAGCCATATAAGATTTTGAAATTGTGCAAGGACTTGTGAAGAGTCCGTTAGTGCCTCAGAGTGTATTAATTCTAGTGTGAACTTTGATTCTGATGAAATCATGCTTTTTAGCCTACAGTATTGGGTGTATTCAGTCCTTTTCAAAATTTATGTTACTGACATCATGCTTAAGGGGGGATGATATAAAGCAGAATGTTGGAATTGTATTTCCACCAGACAAGTAGTATAAGTTAAGTGTTGGTGCCATGACCTATTGGTAGCGATGTTGGACCAAGAAATTGGTGATGTAAAGTCACAAAGTTAGAAGTCAGAGTGAAAGTGACTTTTATATAAATAGATATTTTAGTTGAATAACCGATGTTTGAGGATGATTTACCCCTTTTTAGTGATAAACTAATATGGTAGCAAGTAGCATGTGTGGATTGTATGGTAGTCTGTAGGGGAAGAGTTTGACTCAGATTTTTTATTTATACAGAGTAAGATATTGATTCTTAGATCATTATTATTGTGTATCAATTTTTTGTAATGCCCAGAATTTGGTACCCGTGACGCTACACGATGCTCATGACCTCGAAGGACCACAAGCTAACTCATGATTGATATCTGTAACTGAGCAATCAATAATAATAATAATAATAATATCATAAATGCAAAAACATGAACTGAAAGGCCATAAGATTCAATACTAGTACATATTGAAAATATGGTATATCAATACCAAAATAACTAGAATAACTGTCTAACATGCTATAGTCTGAAAGCCTCTAAACTGTCAGCAAAAGGAGTTGATGGGACACATCTCCAACTAACTCTAACTAATAAAATAAATTGAAAAATTAAATAGTAATATAATCATCATGTCCTCAAAGGATGAGGGCTCATAGCTGACTTTGACTGCTGAACCCGGATACTATTGATGCTCTGGAGCTCGTACTTCTAAACATATGGTATAAGACACCATAGCGCAATGCGTTAGTACTTTGAATGTACTGGTATACAAGTGAGGTAGGTTGAATACAAATGGTTCATACGCATGAACAATACTAACTGACACTAACATAAATGTGAGAATAAATGCACGACTACGTGACTGTAACTGAGATCATGATAGGACTAAATACTGAGTTTTGACTACTAAGTTTACTGATATTGAAATTTGAGTCATTTATGAGTGAGAAATATAGATACTATATTAATGAATAGTGAGGGATTAATACTATGTTACTGATATATGAATAATTGCGTCTAACAGTTTTGATTATCAAGAACTACTCTTGTTGACTAAATTTGATAGTCCTAAAGCTGAATACTGATAACATAAGTTCTGATAACATGAGTGACTGTATCTGACAGTCCTGAATCAGATAGAACTAGCTAAGTTCTATACTATATCTGAGTAACTGAATCTGAGATTAGTCCTATCTAGCAGGTGATCTCTAAATCTGATGATACTAATACTAAATGACTATAGTTGAGATCAGCCCTATCAAGTGGGTCATACCAAAATTTATTTATAATGATAAGGATTGACTGTATTTGAAAGTCCTAAATCTATACTACTGAGTTGAATTGACTGTATCTGACAATCCTGATTCTGTAACTGAAATTGTGGGATGTATTCATCTAACCGACATGCCCCATACTATTCTAAATAGGGTCCAACCTATAACCCTAGTTGGAAGGGTGTCAGTACTGGGCCACTGGTAAAGACAATTGTTGTGGTGTCAGTCCTAATCTAGCGGGTGACTTCTGGGATTAGTCCTATACATTTAAATGTGTTAACGGGTGATCCCTGAGTATGTCAATAATATCTAATGGGTGACATCTCTTACCTACACGGTCTACATAGTTCTAGAACTTAGGGATTGCTTCTAGGGATCTCAGTCCTATCTAGAGGGTGTGTCCATATCCCTAGGCTCGCTTGGTGTTGAATCTTACTCCCATTCAAAAGACTCTAAATTGATTAACTGAACTGAACTGATACTAGTGGTATTGTCTAGCGGAGCTAAACTGAATTTACTAAGTTCAATTGACTGGCAGAATGTACTAAGTACTGAGGACTGACTGAGAGTACTGTAGTTACTGAGATTGACTGGGAATACTGATTTTACTAAGATTGCTGAGGACTGAGATCACTGAGATTACTGAACTACTGAGATTACTGAGATTTCTGGATTTTCCTAAGTCACATGACTGACTGAGTTCTATGGATCATGGCTTGACTGAGAGTATTGTGAAAACATGACATAGCTTTAGGCACACAACTAATATTTCAGGTAAAAGTACCCACATGACTCGATGGAAAGAAACTGAGATATTGGGGTGATGCACAGGGTATCAACAAACTGATTCATGACTGTATAATTCATGATGAAAAATCTTAAGCTAAAATGAGAGAAAGAGATCTAACAATGCACATCATAAGTATGAAGGGCCTATAACGTACCCAATTCTATGCTGGGGGAACTTCCTTGATCATGGAGAGTCTGAAGAGCATAAAACCTATTCTGATGCTGACCACTAGTGGTACTGGAAGTGATGCCTAGCTGGCGTAAATCTTTTCCATTCTATGCCCTTACTCTATATTCTCGCAGCCTGTGGCCTGTCTTACCATATCTATAACATACCTCACTGCCTGCTCTACACACGCCTAGGTAATTCCTATCACACTCTTCACAAAGCGGATAGGTAAAACTCCTGTTCTCACTACCCTACCCTAGGCCTCAGATCCTGGATACCCATCACGATGGTTATTCCAAAAACTTGGGTACTGGTGCACTAGTTGAAGAAGGAGCTAGGACTAAAAGCTTATAACTATTTTGAGAACGGCTACCACCCCCCGACTTAGGCTGAGCAAAGTTGAAACTACCTATCCTCGCCCTCTTATTCTACTTTTTCTTTATCATAATCTTTTGCTCTTCTATCTGCTGAGCATGGGTCATAAGTCTGGCTAAAGTCATGTAACTATTTAGCATGGTAGATCTACACTCATTAACCACGCTATCATTCACCCCTGACATAAACTTACTCATCTTGGCCCTACTGTCTACAACCACATCAGAGGTATATCTGGCTAATTAAGTAAACTTAAGAGAATGCTCTTTCACTGTCATATTTCCCTTCCTGAGGTTGATGAACTCTATCACCTTATCTTCTCTAAGCTCTAAGAGAAAGAACCTCTCTAAGAATGCAGTGACAAATTCATCCCATTCTATAGGCCTTTCCTCATCTGCCCTTTCTAAATTTCATTGCTTGAACCGAGTATGAGCCATATCTTACAACTAATATGCAACTAGCTCAGAACTCTCAACAGTAGTCACCCCCATGATATTTATCACTTTCTGAACCTAATTTAGGAATTTTTGAGGGTCCATATCTGACTTAGACCCAAGAAAGGATGGAGGGTTCATTCGGGTGAAGTCCCAAATCTTGGCTGCAGCTGACTTGGCTACAGGGTTGGCTGGAATAATTGTTGGCCGTTCATTTTAGGTGGAGACCAACTGAGCAAGAGTAGTAAATGCAGTCCTGAACTTCGCATGAGAAACATGATTGCCTAAAGGTTCTTTGAGCTGACTGGATGACTGATTTTTGTTTCTTTTTTTTAAGAGGCATGTTTTGTAGAAAAAAGGGAGAAACAGATTAGATTGAGAGTTTAACTTTGATCTTATGCTCACTGGCACGACATGAATACTGAAAGAAGGAAAACTATTCCTAAAACATCTCATAGCCTCCTGCACATAAGTATGGTGCATAAGACACGTATGTACAAGACTCTACTAGATGCGGCTTTCAGACTTCCTAGAACATTATTGAACCTTAGGCTCTGATACCAAGTTTGTAACATCCCGAATCTAGTACCCCAAATGATACACGGTGCTTATGACCCCGAAGGACCAAAAGCTAACCCATGACTAATATCTGTAATTGAGCATTAAATAATAATAATAATATCATAAATGAGGAAACAAGAACTGAAAGGCCATAAGGTTCAATAATAGTATATAACTGAAAATATGGTATATCAATACCAAAATAACTGAAATAACTATCTGACATACTATAGTCTGAAATCCTCTAAATTGTATTAAAAAAGAGTTTATGGGACATGTCCCCAACTAACTCCGACTACTAAAATAAATTGAAAAATTCAATAGTAATATAATCATCATATACTCAAAGGATGAGGATTCATAGCTGACTCTGACTACTAAATGTGGATGCTACTAATGCTCTGGAGCTCGTGCTTCTAAACCTATGGTATAAGACACCATAGCAAAAATGCGTAAATATTTTGAATGTACTGGTATGCAAGTAAAGTAGGCTAAATGCAAACGGTACATATGCATGAACAATACTAGCTGACTGAATAACATGAATGTGAGAATACATGCATGACTACATAACTGTAACTGAGATCGTGATATGACTGAATACTAAGTTCTAACTACTGAGTTTACTGATACTATATTACGAAATACTAAGTTACTGATACTATTTACTAATACATGAATAACTTTTTATAACTGTTCTAATTATGAAGAATTAGTCTGATTAACTGTATCTGATAATCCTGAAGATGAATACTAATAATATGAGTTATAATAACTAACATAATTGATAACACGAGTGACTGAATCTGACAGTCCTGAATCTGATGGAACTAGATGAGTTCCATAATATATCTAAGTAACTGAATCTGAGATCAATCCTATCTAGCGGGTGATCTCTAAATCTGATAATACTAATACTAACTAACCAGAGTTGAGATCAGCCCTGTCTAGTAGGTGATCCTAGAGTCTATTTATAATGATAAGGATTGGTTGTATCTGACATTCCTAAATCTATACTACGCTACTGTTAAAGACAACTGCTGTGGATTCAGTCCTAATCTAGCGGGTGACTCTCGGGATCAGTCCTATACATTTAAATATGCTAACGAGTGATCCCTGAGTATGTCAGTCCTATCTAATAGGTGACATCTCATACTTGCGCTGGCTACGTTGTTGTAGAACTTAAGGATTACTTCTAGGGATATCAGTCCAATCTAGCGGGTAATTTCCCATCCCTAGGCTCGCTAATTGCTGAATCCTACTCCCATCTGAAAGACTCTAAACTGATTAACTGAGCTGAACTAATTAACTAAACTGAATTGATACTAGTGGTATTGTCTAGTGGAGCTAAACTAAATTTACTGAGTTCTATTGACTGACGGAATATACTGAGTTTTGAGGACTGACTGAGAGTACTGTAGTTACTGAGATTGACTGGGAATACTGATTTAACTAAGATTACTGAGGACTGAGATCACTGAGATTACTGAACTACTGAGATTACTGAGATTTCTGGGTTTTCCTAAGTCACATGACTGACTGAGTTCTATGGATCATGTCTTGACTGGGAGTATTGTGAAAACATGACATAGCTCTAGGCGCACAACTAATATTTTTGTTACAAGTACCGCTAGGACTCGAGGGAAAGAAACTGACATAGCATGACTTACTTGAACACATGACTAAAATCATACTCCATAATTCATATACTGAAGCACTTCATCAAACATATGATATGCATAAACTTGTACATAATTGGGGATTTTATGCTATCGTACTAGTTGAGCACTTTTCCTTCATATAGGCATTTAATCAAACACATGGTAGGCATGGTACATATAAATATCATTATATAACAGTTAAACATCATAATTCAACTCTAATTTCATCATCCTAGGGTTTAATCATAGGTTAACATGAATATACATCTATACAAATCAATTCCACATAACATTGATCACCCAACATGGATTTTAATTCAATTGATCATTCTCAACATAAACAAAACAAACCCAACATGAAATTTAAAAAGAAATCCATAAAATTGAACTTAGAAAAGAGATTCTTGGGATTCATGGACAAAAGGAGTCCATGAATGAACACTATGTATACCTCAAAAGCTTGAACTTGAAGGAGGTTAACTTTTCTTGAAGGTTCTTGAATGGTGACACTTTGATTCTTGAATTTTCTTAGAGAAGGATTTGAATCTTGTTCTATGGTTTTGATCTTGAAATAAACATTAATTTTGATGTTATGGATGAATGAGGAGTTATGTGATTTGATTTGACCTGATTTGGTGTTAAATAGGGTGGAAAAAGACCCAAAAATCCCTTTAAAAAGGTATTTCAGCGCTGTTTCGGACAAAACTGACGGTTTGAGTGACGGACCATCACTATGGTGACTAAACATCACTCCAACTGTCATTTTTAGGTAAGAAAACATCCTTAATGCTTCTGTTATGATGGCCAAAGCGACGGTCCATCACTGACTTAATGGTTTGTTATCTTGCCTATTGCTCCTGGATAGCTCGGACAACTCTCAGTAAAACAACCATAACTTTTTAATCCGATATCAGATTTTGGTAAAATTGGTATCGTTAGAAATATAATTCAATTATATATCTTTTGGTGGGTCATGATATAAAAAATTCTTTGTAGAATGGGAGATATGATCATTTGAAGTTAACTTTGGTAATGTTCTTCTCAAGAATTCAATCAGTAAGGGATGTTTTGATTCGCCTAATAGCTAGGAAATATTTGAGGACTTAATATATATATATATATATATATATATATATATATATATATATATATATATAAATTGATCATAAAACTAACAAATTACTATAATTTATTTCTCATGAGCTTGAACCATGGTTCTACTATCGATTGGGATTCTTGGGGTTTTACAGTTTCTATCTCTTGTAATCTTATTATCATTGTGTTGTTGAAACTCAAAGTCTAGTGAAGTCGTGTGAGGCCTATTTCAATTCACTAGAAACTTGTTTTTCATCTTGTTGTTCTTATGTTTATTGTAATGGGGTGTTTAGAGACGTAGTGGAAGGAAAATTGGTAAGGGCAATTTATTGAATATCTGTATAGTCAAATCTTTTTTCATGAGATTGAGTTGGTATTAAAGTGATACGCCCTTATGTGTTAGTTTAGTAGAAGGTAGAGAAGGAGTTGTTAGCTAAGGTGAGTTGTTGTTTGCTCGAAGTATGAAAATGGCTAGATTAGCTAGTAAGTTATAATTATAGATACAAGGTTGTTTGTCGTATTTGAAGGTAGTCAAAATGTACGCTTGAGTAATTAAGTATAATGTGAGAAAGTCGTATAAGTAGATAAGACAGTATGGGGTTATAATATAAGATTAAGGTTGACCATGTCTATTATATGACTCTACCCCCTTGACCTTCTTTTCATTGGTAGTTGTAAACTAGTACTACTTGTGAGAAGGTATGTAGTATATTTTTGAGGTATTTGGATAGAATTTCCTAGTTTGATGGACTAGTATATTTTGTGGCATTCTTCATTAGTGGTAGATGATTGATGCTCTATAGGCTTGAATTTAAATATAGAATATGGTTGTAAAAATAGTGGCTTAAGATTAATGATCTATGTTCTGTGAGAATTGTGTGTAAGGTTGGGTTGTAAATCATGTTTCACACTAGACATTAAATTTGAAAAACTGATGCCCATGAAGGTAGATGTAATGATTTCTTAGTTAACAATACTAGCTATATGGAAGTGATCTAATAGGCTTGAACGGTGTATGCAAGCGCTTAAGTTTATTTGATTTGTAATGAAGTATGATGTTGTATGTATGATGTAGAAGTATGTCCAAGGTGATATGGAGTTGCGACATTTTCTAAGAATATTACATGTTACGTGTGGCTAGTAGACATAGTAGTACCGTTGAGTTACTCAGTGGAGAAAGACTAGTTAGATAATATGTGATGTCCTTGATAGCTAAGTTATAGAGTTATGATTAATGATGTTAAGACTTTTTTCATAATCTTGATTCTCATAGTAGAGAGATATAAATTTGGAGTCATGACGCTGGTAGACTATGATAGAAGTGGTGTGGTCTGTCGAAGGTTTAGAGATATCTATGTTTAGTATTAGAAGAATCTGAGTTGGTGAATGTTTAAGCTATTATATGATGACTTTTGGGGATATAGAAACCTAAGGGTTGAATCTTAGAAGGAGGTATTAGCATTGGTTGTTATACATGAAGATACCGCCTTGCAGGGTAAGTTTAGTTTTATTTGTATTGTTATATCCCCGACTCTAGAGTAAAGTGATTTCAGTTTATACCTGAGTGTATATAGTGGTTCATAGAGTTAGACTAATGGCTTAAATCTAAATGGGAGATGATAGAACGAGTAACCAAGTCAAGTTTTCTAATGGTAATAGATGTGCCAGTAAGTTGTAGAATTGGCTGTGAGAAAGAATGATGCTTAATCTATTCTTATTTCAGTGATTTTCCTCAGTTATTCCGGCACATACTCGTGCTTTATGTTTTAGCTTCATGATCATAGCTCATTTTCAGGAATATGATAAGGAATCATGTACTCTCCTAGTTCCTAGTATGATGAGTTCCCAGTTTGTTTAGCAGTCAAAATCGCTTTTCGTAAGTTATGAAATCCAAAATTCAGATCATGCAGTTCATGACTCTTGTGCACATATGATACTCTTAACAACCAGCGAAAATTCAGATTTATATCAGGTAGGTCCTTAGATTAGATCTCTTCAATGAGTCCATGCCATGAGTGCTCTATTCCTCACTCCTCAGTAGGGTATTAAGTTATGCTTAGTACTCCCCTCATGTTCAAGATTTCGTTATTCCAATTTTTCAGTGACCTTTTTCCCTTAGGTTGAGATAGTGGTGAAGAACAGTTGTTTAGATGGGAAAGAGTAAACAGTTCTTATTAATGAAAGATGGTTGTGTGCTTATTTAAGTTAGGGCGGTAATTGGGAGTAAGATTAGGGATGAGTCTTTGATACGTGTCAAGGTTAGTTGAAGTTTTATGTGTTATATTGGGGAAAAATTATTGTGTGCTTGTTTTATGTAAGTCTATAAGTTTAAAGAATTTTGAGGTGAAATTTTGTGTATGGATTGGTTAGTTGAGGATATTTTATGTCTATTATCTGAATAGCGCAGGGAAGTTGTTATGGATAGAAGTATTAGAGAATATGAGAAAGATGCTTTATGAGTGGTTGTTTAGAAGTACATATGGAGATAGGCTTGAATGTCATGCTTGTATGCATATGGACGGATGCCTTGAGTGTTTGTGAATGTCTAATATGAAATTGAAGGTGACTGTTGGAGTGGCAATAAGAATTATGCAAGAGATGAGAAATTGTGAAATGTAGAGTGTGCTAAATTCATGATTGAGACTAGTACTACAACATTATGTGGTGCGTCTTGTGATTTTGAGTTAGGCTTGAAGATGATGAGGGGATTTAGTTCAGTTTAGACATTAGTAGATGGAAATATCAGCGGCCAAGTGAGAAAAATAAGTGGAATCAATGAGCATGGTGTTTAAGGGGAAAGTATAGTTGAGAGAGTATCTTTGAAGTGTGGCTCATCTCGAAAGTAAGAAGTTGCATTGCCTAAGGTTTGGTAATTCTATCCTAGTTTATGAGTTATATGTCTATATTCCATGCTATAGAGTAGTGTCATTATTATGATTCCTTAGTTGGATGTCTTGTGTAGCTCATGTCAGAGATTCTTTACTCCCTGAAGCTACTATAACTTCTTTAGAAAGAGTGTTGAAGAGATACTGCAATGAATCCAATGAAGTATAAGTTTCCCATATAATTCAGTTTAGTAGTTAGGCAGACAAATTACTGTGGTTTTCGACCTTTTAACCTAGTCCTACTATCTAAAATCCAATTTGTATGACCATCCCAAAAGATAATCTATTCCATCCGTGTAAGTTGCGAACTCAAAATTTAGTCAGCCCAAGCATCATGTTTCAGATTAAGTTATTTAGTCATGACTCAGTTCATAAGAGTTCAACAAATAATCTCAAAATTTTCCAGCTATTTTAGCTCAGATAGTGTAATACCTTTGTATGATCTAAATCTTGTTGCCTCATGATTCATACTTACATAAGTTATCACTTTTAAATCCAATGTGTGTGATTTGAGCATAAACACTTCGGGGGGAAATCCTAAACTCTCAGCATGAATTAGCTCCTTAAAACAAGTAAGGGCAAGTCAACTCAGAATTCAGTTTTGTGATAGAAGTTTTAATGTTTCAAATCAGTTATATCTCAGGTATGCGTTATTCCATACCTTTAAGTTTCAATGTTCCTACCCATCATTCGGGGACGAATGATCCCAAGCGGGAGATAATGTAACATCCCGCATTTCGGGCTAGAATAAAAACTGTCATTTCTATGCATAGACAATCCAAAAGACATAAATCCTATGCAAATTTTTTTGTGTTAATCAATTAAGCAGTGTGTAAAATTGAATGAGATTTCCGTCAATATAAGATTCGCCTAAATCCGATACCCGGGCAAGAAGTTATGGCTAATTTAACTCCTAATCGTAAAAGACCATCATTTTGCTGCTTGGCGCATCGCGGAGGGAGTCTATTTAACAATTGTCAAATTCCAGTAGCCTAACACGATTGTGGTGCGTCGTGTTGAAGTTCCAAGTCCCAACTAGTGGGATGCAATGGCTCCACGTCGCGGTGACCTTAAGAATTCTATTCGTCAATTTCCAGCGAGCCACCGCGATAGTGGCGCGTCATGGTGGCCCATAAAATTGGCTCTCAATTATATTTTGTTCCATCTCATTAAGGGTATATTGGATATTTTTCACCCCCTTATCAGCTTAAACACGGGATTATACTCTCAAGTAGCCACATTATTCATATTTTCTTCAAAAAAAATTCACAAAAACACTCTCTAGGGTTTCAAACTAAAAACCCAAATTACTTAAGATTCAATCATGGGTTTTCCTTAATTCTTTAATATTCGGAATCCGCATTGCAAGGGCTTCAAGAATCACCCATCAATCGTACGTATAGCATCCCAAAAGCTAGAGATCATTCAAAAGCTTCTAATTTGAGGTATGTGGGGTTTATCCTAAAAATACATACACTTGTTGAAAACACTCAATTATGATTTAAAGATTATCAAGCATTAATTTGTTAAAGGAGTTTGAAATCCATGATTTTATTATGCTTTATGCATGTTATTGATATTGTTGTTTTGGCCTTTAGGACTCATCCCCTTAAATTGATTTAAACTTATATGAATATATGATGTTGAAATTTGATTGAGTGCAATATTATTGAAACCCCTCTCTTTGATGATTTTGAGTTAATGAACTTGTTGGGAATGATTTGAGATGCTTGTTTAATGTTTTGAAGGGGATATTTACAATATCTAAGTATTTAATATGATTTTGATGATGATGAGGGGAGTTTCTTGATATGATTTTGTCTTTGTCTTAAAAAAAAAAGAATTGCATATGATTGATATCTTTGACATGACCACCTTGTGTATTTGAAATGGTTAAAAAGAGAGTTTCTTGCATATGTTTACATGAGCTTTAAGAAAGAGTTTCTTGAAATGATTTATTGATATGATGGTCCCAGATTTATGTTTTGAAACAGAGATTATTATATGCTAATAATGGCTCAGAGATATGACTTACAAGTCAATGGTATGATGATACCATATAAATGTATGCCATAACAGAGTTAGAGTTTTCAGAGTATGTTTTTAGAGAATGCATGTTTTGGATTTGCTCTGCGTACTGGTACATCTGTATTGACCCCCTACCTCCCAGGTTCGGAGGCTTAGTCTAAGGGTCTAGCTAATCAGTAGATTATTCCAGAGAGAAGTGATCCGTGCAGTAGTGAGCCTTCTTTGTTCTAGAAGGCCTGTTATTTCAAATTATGTTATTCCATTGTTTTAGTCTACTGGGGGCCTTGTCCCAGCTTTTCAGATAGGTTTCTTTAGATCATGTAGTAGAGATTTCGCAGACTATTCCAGAAGTTGTTTACTTGATTTTGAATTTCATCTTGTATTGTTAAACTGAATCCAGAGTATGACCATGTTGACATATTAGATTATAATTTCGCATTTTTCTTAATACATAAAGGTTGTGCATGATTACCAGATCAGATAGAGTAGGACTTCCGGGCCTTCTTGGTTTGGGATGTCCGTCACGGCCAGGACCTAGTTCGGGTCGTGACATCATCATCCTTCTCGTCTTTGCAATTTGAAAGGTTTGTGCCTAGAGTCTATTGAAGGCCTAGCAACTATGTCAGAGGATGTGTTCAAGAATCTCACGTCGCTCCAATCCTTGTCTATTCGAAGCTGCGAAAATCTGGTCTCTCTATCCACTTGTCTAACTCTTCTCACTTCCCTCGAGTCTTTATCTATAGTATTTTGCCATGAACTCGACTTGTCCAATGAAGAGGAAATGCAATTTCAAGTTCCAGGGAACTTATCAACTCTCACTCTTTCGGGGCTTGACAAGCTAAGTCGCTTCCACTTTGGCTCCGACATTTCTCAGCTACATTGATATCAATGGAAATTTTGAATTATCGTAACTTGGCAACAATTGCAGAATGGATAGGCGATTTCATTGCCCTTAATCGGTTGGAGATTTATGATTCCCCTATGTTGACATCCTTGCCAGAAGGCATGAAATCTCTCACAGCATTACAAGTACTATCTATTTCAGCGTGGTCATCAAACCTGACGTGAAGATGCAAGTAGGAAGTAGGAGAGGACTGGCCTAAGATTGCTCACATCCCAACTGTTGACATACGAAGTAATTATCCTTTTACTATTACATTAATTTAGTGCGTTATATGATGCGTTACACGTTGATGGCTGTTAAGGTTAGTCCGTGTAAAAGCCTCATATAGCTCACTAAATTATATCCATTTTGGTTCAACTTTTAAATTGTATTCTATTTTGGCTACTTTTGAGGGATGGCTCTGGCTCAGCGATAAGCTTGCTTACCGTGGTGTGCCAGGGTCGGGGGTTCGAAACACCTCTCCAGCAAAGCTGGGGTGAGGGCGCGTAGGTGAGACCAGGTGGTGCCCCCCTCCCCGACACCTACGGAGTAGGTATGAACCGGGTCGTCCCTTTTGGCTACTTTTAAATTTTTGTTTGTTGCTTAGGTCTCACACTCGAATGGGTTTTCTAGTGGGCTTAAAGAAAAAAGGTGGCGTTTCAACTATGTTCTTGGGAGTCAGTTATAAAGTTGATAATTCAGCAGAACTGCTTTGAGACTTCCATTTCCATGATTCTTGATTGAATGATTCTGCTGGCCCTTGAAGTAAAGTGGACACTGATTTTTGGCATTCTCTTCATTTCTGTGTTTGCTATTTAATTTCATGATGAGTTTATATAGCTTTGCAGATTCTTTAATTGTCACCTTGATGTTTGTTGAGGAGTAATGTAAGCCATAGGTTTAGTCTGGTTTCTCAATAAATTTGTGTATAGTCATATTATCTCTCAATATAAGAAGAGATTAGAGTGTCAAAGCTCCGAATTCATGCTATCTATTAAATCGTTTTCTTAAGCAGTGTGTCTCAAAACAAACTATATTTCCATGTATAGTATGTCGTGGAGTTGAATGTAGGAGAAGTATGGTAAATACTTCCTAGCACTTAGTCCGATTAAATCACAATATTCTTCTTTGATATTGACCCTAGGACCCTGGATACCACTACAATATATAGAACCTCCCGTATGTACTTTCAATTCCCAATAAAGATTATTCTGGCATAGCTTTGGCGAGAATAATCTCCAGTGAAAACTAGAAAGCTGCCCCTTAGAAGGTGGGAGAGATTTTGTTTTTTATTAAATTGAAACTGCATTCAATTTATCTCCATTGCGAATTGAATGCACTTTTTCAGGATAGATTCTTGATATTAATTTTTTTGAAGAGGGTGTTTCGCCAAATATGTTTACGATAGAAATATCAATGCACAGAGAGACTGTTTGGTGTTCTGTTTTCTTTTCAGTTCATCTATATAACTGCGTAAGTGATACATTGTGACTAGTAGTTCTCTGTATCAATTTTTTCAGATATGCATATTTTATTTTTAGTTATTGCAATCTATTAGATACTCTCACGTAATTCTCTATGGTCTGACTTATAGATGTTCTTCTGTACTTTCAAGTTACAGAATCGCAAATGTAATTGTCTGCTGAACGTTCCATTAAGCATTTGGAAAGCAAATTCAGTTTTACTTTAGATTTTGTCACTTGAGTTACAGTATAGTATCCTTGGTGCCTACTTTTAAACCTGAAACCTCAGGTGGACATACAAGTAGAAGCGGAAAGTCCTGCTTGCACATCGGGGCAAGATATAACAGATATTAAGCCTTAAGAATGCAAATATTTGACTGATGCTAACAGATATTACAGAAAATTTCTGCAACAGAATTCTAGAACTTGTTAATGTTTTTTCTTCTGTCTCAATATCCTATTTTGATTCATTTCTTTTCTTTTCTTATAGTTTGATCCCTGGATCCGATTCCACAGCATTTAGAGACAATAAGAAGCTGTATTACTTGAGCTGCAACTTCAGGACAAGCACACCAATAAAATGAGTGTTCATTTGTGTTGGTACTCAAATCTGTTGTTATGTAATAGTACTAAGATTCTTACGATAACATTAACTAAGTGTAGACCAAGAGACTCTGTTTTCCTTCTTCCGAGATGCTCACAAGTCACAAGCACTTTACATGAATATTTTCCCCTTATTACTTCATCATTGTTCCGTTAGTGCCCCGCGCAGCACCCCACCGCCACCTTTTCTTTTTACTTCACCGTTGCTCCTCTTCCTCGAGTACGTTTTTGTCATTCATCATTAGGAGGACCAACGATTCAGTTTTAATAATTTTTTTATTAAGAAGAAGAAGTTGAATCAAGAGAAAGCATTGTTGGTTTCATGTGAATTACTAATAGACTCAAGACCGCATGATATTGTCCTACAACTTCAATGTTTTTGCTCATACCACTGTCCTCAACATCCTGTTTCATAACGAGCATACTTATGTGCATGTTCAAGGGAGAGAATGAGGAGAAAAATCATATGCGCCAATCATATTCACCCCACAATCTTAAATTCACTATGCAATGATACAATAATCTGTAAAACCTCATGGATATGCAACCATTCCAGTTAATAGTTGCGTTGGCAATGTAGGCCCGAGCATAGAGCGAGCCAAGCTCAAACAAGCTTGCTGTAGTACTGATTGTCACGTCCCAAATTCATCTCTAGGCATGATTGGCTCCCGCTAACACCACTTTCTGGGGGAACCAATTCCCATACATTCACAATGTCTATAGACACTGAGATACAAACATAAGCAACTCCAAATGCATGAAATAACCATTATTGCAAGGTAATTATCCAACAAGATATCGCATAATGATTTACAAAAACAATGGTAGTTTAGATAACAAATCTCTAACCCAAACCCCACACTAGATTATGTAGCATCTAAACAAGTTAAATGAGTTCAGCTTTCGGGCATGCAAACCCAATGAAAAGAAATATAATGTAAAACTGACTAAAGCTGGATGACAATCTCCACGAATAATGCAAAGGTTTACCTCAGCAACAAAATCCATAAGTAAAGACCGTCAGCTAGAAGTCCCTATCGCTGCAAACGTATATGCTGATATGCAAGTAAGGAATGAGCTATATATAAATATAAACTAGTAAGATCCTCGACCCGCTACTTTAATATCCCTGGTACAAGTGTTAGAAAATACAAGGCACAACCAAAATACATAGATTATATGCACACAGTGTCTCTTATAAGGTAATGCTTAACAAGATGCAAACGGAAGTTCAAAAACCACTTTGTAACTCAACTCAATCAACTTTCACGAATTGTCATAAACGACATTGAAGGTGATCAACCTAGCACACCGACAAGTCCACGGCAGCATATATAATGCCCCAAAAGTTTATTTATGGAAGCATAAATAATACCCCTAGCATATTCCGGCAGCTATGTATGCCCCTGGAGACTATAACGACAACAAGGAAAATATATTCAACGCCCCAACATCACCTCACATATCACCATTGATTAAATCTCACAACACCTCACAAATTATCTATCCACAGCCAGTCAAATACAACCAATTCTACCAAGTTCACGCTTGTCCCAACACATGGACTAGGCAGAAACATATACCTTATATAAATCAGATTTGAAAAGCAAGTATCAAAGCTTAAAGTTTCACTTGCCTTTCTAATAACAACTTCCCCAACTTTGAAATGTGTAGAACGTCAACCAACAATGACCAATAGGATCAATCTAAACAAAATATTAAATAACAATATCAATTATTTTATTCGGGGCCAAGTTCCATATCCCTAACTTTTTAGTTTAGAGCTAAATCTTAATATCTCACATCTTAATCCATGAATTTAAGAATAATCTAACAAAGGAGGCTGCCAAAACATGTCATAGCTCCACATTATTGAGTCCCAGCCACTCGATGATGACCCGTCACAAAGCCAAAATGGAAACTATGTTTTCGACATTGAATTAAACAAAAGAGCAGAAAACAAAAGTGACAAGTCCAGCAACAGTTACTCTATAGCTTTGTGAGTCTTATACATGCTAAGAAATTCCAACATATTGACCAACAAAAATCACCCTTAAAACAATATAGTGATTAATTAATCACTATTAGTCAATAGCAACTGAAACAGTAACTACACACACATGCATTATATATTGTCTCGTGCTTCTTCCTTATTTTATTTTATTTTTTTTTCCTTTTTCCAATACCTATTCAATATTAACAAATTTAATTCCTTCACTTCAGTAGTAGATAATTATTCATGGCATCTACAATTTTGAATGATCAACTAATTAGTAGAAAGAAATTATCACCTCTTATTATACAGATTCAACATAATACGTAGGTATATCACCATAATGAATTTGTGAGACCATTACCTAAAGGTTAAAATCACTCCAAACAATAGCAACTGTAATATGTAAGCCACCCAAAATAACCCAAAATGCTCAACTTTTATTTTCTCTCAACAGTGAAGAGATCAATTACCCTAATAATATACTCTTCTTCGTTTCTTTCTTTTAAGCGTGAAACTGAAATAAGGGAGTGGGTGGGGCCTACTCTATTTAAATCCTCTTAATTAATAATACATAAATGGAAAAATTACCCCTTTACCCCTCATTAAAAGGTTTGGGTTATTACATTCTCCTCCACTTAAATTAACATTCGTCCTCGAACGGGTATCGAATCATACCTGAAGTGTCAAATAAATGAGCATATCTAACTCGTATCTCCTTGTCGAACTCCCAAGTAGCCTCCTCAGTTGGATGATTACGCCATAATATCTTGACTGAAGGTATCTTTTTCAATCTTTATTGTCGCACTTGCCTATCAAGAACAGCTGTTGGGCTTTCCTCATAAGTCAGATTCTCATCGAGCTCTACATCCTCTGGCTGGATCTTATGACTATCATCATGAACATATCGTCTAAGCATCAACACGAGAAACACAGGATGAACTGTAGATAATCTCGGAGGTAAAGCAAGCCTATACGCCACCAATCCAATTCGTTCCAAAATCCCATAAGGACCAACGTATCTAGGACATAGCTTTCCTTTTTGGCCAAACCTCATAACTCCTTTCATGGGAGAGACTTTCAAAAAAACTTTTCCCCTCTTTTCGAACTCTAAATCACAGATCCTCTTATCTGGATAGGACTTCTGCCTTCTTTGTGATGTCTTAAGTAGGTCCCGTATCACTGCAACTTTCTCCAGTACTTGCTGAGCTAAATCTGGACCCAATAACTACGCTTCGCTGGGCTCAAACTAGCGAGCTGGTGAACGACATTTGCTACCATATAGAGCCTTATGTGGTGCCATTTGGATGCTCGACTGGTAGCTATTATTATAAGCAAACTCTACTAAAGGCAACTGGTCATCCCAATGGCCACCAAAGTCAATAGCGCAAGCTCTAAGCATGTCCTCCAAGATCTGAATAACTCATTCAGACTGCCCGTCGGTCTGCGGATGAAAAGATGTACTCAACTCAACTTGCGAACCTAATAATTTCTGAAAGGATCTTTAGAACTCAACAATGAACTAAGCACCTTGATCTGAAAATGATTGAGATAGGCACACCATGAAGATGAACTATCTCCCAAAGGTAAATTATGCTAACTGCTTCGCGCTATAAATAACCCGAACTGATATAAAGTGGGCAGGTTTTGTAGGTCTATCCACTATCACTGAATCAAGATTTCATTAGAATACCTTGTTTATTAGATCTACAAACACCGTCGGGGTATTATTCATCCTAAAAAACATAACCAAGAACTCATATTTGTTATACTGCATCCAAAATTCCATCTTTAGAATATTCGCTATAAGTAACCCGAACTGGTATGAAATGGGCATATTTTGTAAGTCTATCCACTATCACCCAAACTGAGTCATACTTTCTGAAAGTATTTGGCAACCCAACAACGAAATCCATAGTAATCATTTCCCACTTCCACTCCAGAAGAATCAACTTTTGCATTATTCCACCAGGTTTTTGATGTTCATACTTGACCTGCTGACAATTTAAACAACTAGTTACATATTTCAAAATATCAACCTTCATACCATTTCACTATTACAATCCACGCAAGTCTTGATACATTTTTGTAGCACCAGGATGGATTGAGTAGCACGAGCTATGAGCCTCATCAAGAATTAGCTGTCTCACATCTCCCACAATGAGAATGCACAATCTTCCATGATGATGTAGAACACCTTCACCATCAATAGTGAAAGAATCACCGCTATTATGCACTCGATCTCAAAGCCCAATAAGGTAGGGATCATCATATCGGCGAGTCTTACCTTGCTCATCTAAGGACAACTGAACCACCATAACTGCAAGTAACTTTCCAGGCACTGTATGATCAATTCAAACTCCTTGATTGGCTAAAGATTGAATATCCATAACCATAGGTCGCCTTTTGACAGCAAATCGGGACAAAATGCCCATAAATTTCCTACTCAAAGCGTTTGCTACTACATTAGCCTTCCCAGGATGATACAAGATAGTGAGATCATAATCTTTAAGTAACTCTAACCACCGTTGTTATCTCAGATTCAGATCTCTTTGCTTGTATAAGTACTGCAGACTCTTGTGATCATTATATATTTAACACGGCTCACCATAAAGATAATGGTACTAGATCTTGAGTGCAAATATAACTGCGACTAATTCCAAGTCATGAGTAAAATAATTCTTCTCATGGAACTTTATCTGTCGGGAATCATATGCCACCACTTTACCATTTTGCATTAGAACACAACCCAATCCAATACTAGACGCATCACAAAAAATAGTAAAACTACCCTCAGCGGTAGGTAAGGTCAAAATCAGAACCAAAATCAATGTCGTTTTTGAAAAAATCAGATCCGAAATCAATGTCGTTTTTAATTTCTAAAAACTTTCTTGACCTTCATCTGACCATTGAAAAAACACACCTTTTTGAGTTAAGCGTGTCAATGGAGAAGCCACCTTTGAGAAGCCCTCGACAAAACTCCTATAATAATTAGCTAGACCAAAGAAACTACATATCTCCGTAATAGTGCTAGGCTGAGGCCAATCTCGAATTGCTTCAATCTTCTATGGATCAACATGAATCCCATCTCTTGACACCACATGTCCCAAAAATGAAATCGTGCCCAACCAAAACTCACACTTTGAGAACTTGGCATAAAGCTTGTGTTCTCTAAGTGTCTGCAACACAACTCTCAAGTGTTGTCCATGTTCTGCCTTACTTCGAGAGTATACCAAAATGTCATCAATGAACACAATCATAAAATGATCTAAGTATGGCTTGAATACCCTATTCATGAGATCCATAAATGTTTTAGGTGCTTTAGTCAGTCCAAAAGACATCACTAAAAATTCAAAATGCCCATACCTGGTTCGAAAAGCTATCTTAGTGATATCTTCAGCCTTGATTCTCAGCTGATAGTAACCTGATATCAAGTCAATTTTAAAAAAGTGAGTAGCACCCTATAACTGATCGAATAGTTCATCAATACGAGGAAAAGGATATTTATTCTTGACTGTTTCCTTATTTAACTGCCTATAGTCAATGTACATTGTTATTGTACCATTTTTCTTTTTCATAAATAACGCAGGTGCACCCCAAGGTGACACACTAGGTCTGATGAATCCTTTATCAAGTAAATCCTGGAGTTGAAGCTTCAATTTTCTCAACTCAGCAGGAGCCATACGGTTAGGTAGAATAGAGATTGGTTGAGTCCCTGGCACTAAGTCAATGCTGAACTCAATCTCCCTCATCGAGCGTAGCTCAGGCAAATCATCTGGAAATACATCAACAAATTCCCAAACAATGGAAACACTGTCAACAATAATATGTTCTACTCGAGTGTTATGAACAGTAGCAATGAAATCCAAGCACCCATGATTAATTATTCAGCATGCTTTAACCTAAGATGTTATATTTACCTGAGTCACTGGAGTCATACCTTTCCACACAAAAGGTGTTTCTCTGAGAATATCAAAATGCATAAGTTTAGCATAACAATAAACCAAAGCATAACATGACGCCAAACAATAAAAACCCATAATCACATCAAAGATAGTCATTGGCAATACAAATAGATCAACTATGGTTTCCTTACCCTGAACAGATATCACACAATCTCTTTACACTTTATCCACTGATAGGTCTCCCCCACTGGGGTCATCACAATATATGGCACAACAAGAGTCTCAATCTTTCTTTCTAATAATAAAACAAATGATGGAGACACATACGAGTATATAGAACCAGGATGAATAAGAGAATATGCCTCATTAGAATTTATAGTGATAATACCTGTGACTATTGTATTGGATGCCTCAATGTCCTGTCTAGCCATAATAAAGAATCTCGATGGTCTACCTGCTATCTGAGAACCTTGATAACCCTTTCGAACCTATCCACGAGTACTCTATGGAATGATCCTAGCTAGATGAGTGTAAGCATAGGTACCTGTAACATCTCTCAGCACCTAAGGAGTAGCTTGACTAGACCCAAAATCTCCCTTGGGACAAAACTTAGCAAAGTGCCCTCTCTCACCATAAGTATAACAAGGACCTCCAACTCCAAAATAATGTCCAGTATGAGTCCTTCCATAATGTAATTACCCAAGACTACTCCTTAGTCATTACACGATGCTTACGGTCCCGAGAGACCACAAGCTAACTCATGAGCTGGTACCTGCTGTGAGCACTGAATAATATAATCATGAGTGTGGAAGAATAACTAAAATGCCATAAGGTTTTAATACTGAAATAACTACTGAATTATGAATATGATAAAAGTACTGAAATCTGAATAGTTTAATAGTTAACTGTAGTGTCTGAAAAGCCTATAAACTGAATAATGTCAGTTGATGGGATAGGCCTCAACTAATCTACTAACTACTAAGATGAAGATATAAAGTAATATAATCTGTCCCCGGATGATGAGGACTCACCACAACTACTGTAACTACTAATAATCTAAGAATCTAGGTGTGTACTTTTAATGTACTGCTATGCTAAATAAGGTAGGCTGATATACATGGTCTCATGAATAGTAATAATAATAATTAACTGGACATACATGTAAAGCATGGAGTATTGAATAAACAGCATAGAATCAATAGATACTAAAAATGCATGAAAATTTGTAAATACTGGGGATGCATGACCAAATATATAACATTAACTAAGTAAAATCTATAAATTCTGATACAATAAGATAACTGCAATCTGTATGCTTTGGTCAAACAACACTAAGACTGTCTAAATGAGTTGGGTCTGTAACTGAGATTATATCTGAGACTATGTGAGGTATCATTTAACCGGCATTTCCTAATTTAAGCTAATCAGGGTCCAACAAGTAACCCCAATTGTAAGGGTGTTAATACCGTACCACGGGTACTAATAATGATTCTGTGGATCCACTAAGATGATATAATGTCCAAAGGACTAAGGGTTTCAAGCCTGAACTGACGGGTGACCCATGCAAGATAGTAAAGCCTAGTCTGACGAGTGCCTACTCATATCCCATGCTGGCTACGTAGTTCTAGAGTATAGGGACTGCTACTAACGACTCTGCCTATCTAATGGGGAAATGATAACGCCCAAACTACAACTCTCATCAGAAAGTGTAAGTGGTCACTGTCAAATATAGAACCCAACTGGGTTGGTTGTCGAATCCCACAGGGAATACTTGGTCACTAAGTGTTGCAATTATTAGTAGACTGTTGGTCGAAAATTCTATAAAAAAGGGGGATTTGATTATGCGTGAACTAATAGTATTAAAGTAACGAATGCGACGATGTATTTAGTAAAATTTAATCACAGAGAATAATAAGTTAGGGTTATGTCCACCTTGTAAGTTCTACATATCTATTAACTATGAGTAGTGCAGAATTTAGACATGCATGCACTTATAGAGATTCGTATTCTAATGGTAAATCGTAGTGTTTCCCAACTATCAAGGATTATTTCACTTTAACTCTCCCGAGCCTAAAGTGTATAACTAATGGTACAAATTCTCCAAGAAAGTTAATCCGGTTAAGGCATTAACGTGTAAACAGGGGTTGGAAGCCCTATTTTCTTGTCACACTCTCTTTTCCAAACATGTAACTTTTCTCCCGAACAAGTTAATGCTATAATGGCGTGTTCCTTATGTTTGCAACCATAAGAATTTAATTAAAACGAAAAGAGGAATGATATAAGTATCATACACATCAAGAATTCACAAACTCATAGCAATAGATAGTATATTACGAGGCTGTCATAATCCTAATAGAGAAGTTTAGCTACTCATGAGTACAACAGAAAGCAAAGAAGACATCATCATCATCATACCAAAGTTAGAATAATCTCACGATGGGGATGAGTTTGGTGTCAAACAAGAGGTTAACGTTTTGCCCTCTCTAGACGTTCCCAAGTATGTAGCATGTTTCTCTGTTCTAAAACTCACAGAATCTGTAAACTGAATAATGCTAAAGTGTCGAATGAAAGAATACTGAAAAATTCAGCAAATAAGGTTTTTATAACATCCTTGTCCTACTAAGTTACTGTTGCATCCCTAAGTATTTAGAAATACTAATTTTGCCCGGGACAGATTTTCCATGCATCACATTCAGTCCACAAGATTCCAAAAGCCGCCTTACCTTATGTGTGAAGTTTTCCTTTACTGCCCAAAGGTCCACAAAGTGCTGAAATCTTCATCATTAATACCTGAAAAACATGCTAATCACATAGGTTAGCTCACTTACAGGAAAATGGACTAAAAGTGCAGGAATTATATATTTTGTCCTCAAAACTTAGCTAAAATATGGGTAAATTATGGTGCTTTAGGTGTGTAAATACACCCAATATCACCACCCCACACTTAAAGTGTTGTTCTTCCTCGAACAAAATATTACGTCCATGCAAACACCTAACTAGAATTTCACACTAGCAACATAAAATGTTCAACAAGACATGCACGACAATTATTAACAGAGAGTAGGTTTCTTGATCACTACTAGAAACAATTCAACCTCCAACATAGACTCGTGATGATGGTTAATTCGTATCTACAAGTTAAGCCACACAAAATCATATAACACTACCCAAAACTCATCAACTATGTGTGTCTCACACAAGATATCACCCATATTCACTCACAAGTTTTGCATTTTTCGAAACATGGGTACAAGATTCTCCTTGCTCTCACTCTCACAAAGAATTCTTATGTTGCAACTGATGACCATAGGCTTGCCCTTAGTGTATTGCTCTACTAATATCAGAGTGCTAAGCTTAGGATCAAATAGGTCTTTACAGGTTGTAATGTAGACTAAGGGGCAGGTAGGACTATTTTGGCCAGAAATAGTGACTATGTTCCCTAAGCGCTTTAATACATCACATTATGCCATTAACACTCTCTTTGAAACAACCCCTCTACTTTCATTTCATCGACCACCCCTTTTCACCTATTTTGTTATTCAATTATAAACACAACTATTTTTTTTATTTGATTTATTTATTTATTTATTTTTCTCTTTTTTTTTATAAAACACCTCTATGATAACCATTCTTTTTTACAACAATTTCAAGTACCAATACACTCTGAGGCATCACTCTCACCCAATTTCCTCTTATTTTGTCACATGACTCTAGAATTTAAAGCACTTAGGAATTTGGATCAAATTATGGTCTTGAAAAAAATGGATTAGGCTACATATGAGGCTGTCAAAGAAAATAGCTAAAGGCTCAAAGGGGTTAACTAGGATAATGTACAAGGGTAGGTAAAAAGAAGGTAAACAAATTCAGAGCTGCCAAAGAAATGCCTAAATCATCTCCTAGACTCACACTCTTTATTTCACTTTACACACACACCAGGCAAGTTCTAGCATCAGTCACAACACAGAATATACTACAACCTCACATACACAATGCACATGGTCAACTTTATTGGGAGCAGTATAGACTCTTAACCCAACAGATGAATGAATTAAACCACACACTTATCACACAGTGAGTCACACTTAGAGCCTAAATATCTCAATATTAATGATATTAGCACAAACTCTTGTCATAATACCATGTCGCCTATCAGAGTAATTTCATGCAAAATCTAAAAAAAAATCTAAAAATTTAACTACAAACTAGAGTAAATGCAGGCAAAGAAGTACAATACATCATACAAATACCAGCACCCCACACTTAGAAGGGACACACTGCCCTCAATGGAAAATAAATAAGGAAAACCTGATTAGTCGGACTCCTCCTCTATGTCTGGGGTCATACCCCCTGCGTCGGAATCATCATCAGAGTCGTCGTCATTAGAGTTGTCCTCCACGTCTGAGTCTGGTAGTCGGCGATCATCGTCAGTTGGCACGTCATCATCGAGAGGTTCCTCAAAATGTACCCCTACTCCACACATGGCCCGCGCATGCTCATTCATCGGGTAGTCATAATCCAAATGTTGGAGCTCTGCATCAGTCGAAATACGACCCCCACTCATCATGGTAAACAGATTCATGCCATATAGATGGCGAAAGAAACTTTCATCGCGAGCATGTCTTTCCGCAGTGGTCAGGTTGATGCCATGCCCAGTTTTAGGCTCTTTAACCTTCGTTAGATCAACCTTTTTTGGGTTGTGTGGAAGCGTATGATCTGCAGGTTCCTCTTCAATGTGTTCCTTCCTTAATATCGCAGTCAAAAAATTACCAAAGCTGAAATGGGACCTTTTGTGTAGCCTAGCCTTACGCATTGACGATCGTTTAACTGCACCAATGTTGATGAGAATATTAGTCATCAGAGCGTACACCAAGAATACTCTATCACATGTGATCTTTGTGTACTGTGTCCTAGGAATCAGGCAAGAGTTGACTATCCTAAACCATATACGAGCTTTTTTGTTCAAGGAGGCATATGGGAAGGTATTGTGCCGACCGGTATCCTTGTGACGAATCCAACGTGCCATTGATCTTGTTCTGCACAGTGTGTGTCTGATTTCCCTGTAGGGAGGTCTGTGATAAATCTCCTTGAGTGGTGATGGATCTACAAATTGAAGACCCAGAAAACAGTTGAAAAACTCCACATTCAGTTGCAAGACTTGGCCCCAAATCTTCACTTCACTTCTGGTAGTCTTTGGGGACCAATTGGCATAGAACTCTCACGTTAGATCAAGATTGCATTCTCACATATCTCGGAAATGAAATCAAGATTTAGCGCCATGATTTTTGCCAAAATGCCAGGTTCTCTCTTTGCTAGACTCTTCTTTTGTATCAAATCCACGTCAACATATTTTTTTACTTTATTGTTCTTGTACCACTCCTTTCCTTCCTCCTCTAGGACCTACTTTATCTCGAAAGTGCGTTGAGGTATTTGCAGCGAGGAGGATTCAGCTTGCTCTTTTCTTCCTCTTTTCTGACCTTTCTGTGAGGTGGACACTTTTTCTTTTCCTTGTCATCCTTTTGGTGCCATTCTACCTGAGATTAAAATAGATTCATGTTAGCTCATCTCGGAAGATTTAATCGACAATAAACAGTAGTGGCACCACCCCATACTTAATTTGTTGGCACAAACTAATTAAGTGAGTGATGTCGATTACTCAGACTTCATCGACATACCTTTAGGCGATATGTTCCAACAACATGTTCAGCACAGTCATACTTTCATGTCATCTTAACTATCCTTTCCAACTCTATTTCATGTAATCTTGACTATACTTTCATGTTTGGATTAATGCACTTTTTGAACAAGAATACTACATAGAGATCGTATCAAGTTATGCCATAGAAATAATCACAACATCTCATGCTTGTGTTCTATCATGATCTTTATCTCGATGAACGCATCATTCAAACATTCAAGCTTTCAACTTTGAAGATTATGCAATTAACTTCACCATTTCGATTCCGCAAAAAGATGACAGTGTATAACAATCAAATACAAGTCAGAACAAAGTCAAGAACACCCACACATATTCTTACTCAACTAGATGTATCATATCAAACCAATCACATTCTTATTACCAAACACCACTTCAAAATCTAAAATACCATTATAAGCTTAGTATTGCAACAACTATGGAATATAAAAGAAGAACTTAATTGGTGATGGATTCGGAAGATGATCTTGCAAGATTAGATGAGAAAAAAGAAAAATTTTGAGAGATTTGGGAAGCCTAGGCAGCGCCTAAGTTGAGCAAACAAGTGCATTTTGTTCTAATGTTGAAGATCTATTTATAGACTAAGCCACGGGTCGGGTTTGACCTATGTAAAATCGGTTTAGGAGACAAAAATGCATAAGTAGGTGGCGCCTAATGCTTTGCCTATGCTTAGCATAGGCGGCGTCCTTATCAAAGCCTAGTTGGGCATAGGCGGCACCTATGCTATTGCCTAGTTGAGCATAGGCGCCCTATGCTATGGCCTAGTTGAAATAGTGAGCATAGGCAATGGCATAGGCGGCGCCTATGCTATTGCCTAGTTGGGCATAGGCGGCACCTAATGTTTTGCCTAGGTTTGTATAGGCAATGCCTTGTCCGTTGCCTAGTTGAGGCAGTGAGCATAGCTAATTACATAGGCCTTGCCTTGTTTATTGCCTAGATTTGTATAGGCCTTGCCTTTTCCATTGCCTAGTTGAGGCAGTGAGCATAGGTAATGACATAGGCCTTGCCTTGTTCGTTGCCTAGATTTGCATAGGCAATGCCTAACTGATAGCCTTTGCTCCATCATTCCTAACTTACCACCTTTAACATGACTCACTTTCAAATCAAAATTTGGGACTACTCCCCTTCTTTGTACATCTTGCACCTACACTTAATAAAAAACAATAAAAGCAATTAGAAAGATGGGTTGCCTCCCATCAAGCGCCTTAGTTTTGGTCGTGGCTCGACTCTTATTTTTGGATTTTTATTTAACAAAAACAAACTCCAAGTAAAACAAAACGTGTAAAAATGATGGGTTGCCTCCCATCTAGCACTTGATTTATTGTCGTGGCATGACATAGTTATCTCGATTACTTAGACTTCATCGAGATATATGGTGCATCATTTTCTGTATGGATTCAGACGACGCTGATGCTTAATTGTGGGCATGCAATCTTCTTCGAGATAAATCTTGTGCATACATATCCCAGGAGGGATACCAATTATATCATCAATAGTCCAATCGATGGCTCTCTTGTACCTCCTCAGAATAGAGATGAGAGCCTCTACTTGTTGCTCACCTAAATCAGTAGTAACAATCCCCGAAAGTGTATTTCCAGTTCCCAAGAACGCATACCTTATATGACTGGGGAGCTCTTTCAATTCTAGCACTGGTGGCTCTTCAATGGAAGTCTTCGCTGTTGGTGAAGGTCGATTCTTGAGATCAAGGTCCAGCTTCTTAGGGGCATGAGAATAGGACCCTGTTCCTATTAGAGCTCAAATAGTTTCTTCATAATCTTCAACATCCTCACGCTCAAAATTCAAAAGTCCAGCAGACAATGGCTCAACAGTAAGCTGCTTCTCTACAGATAATTCTTTCTCATCCTCATAATAAACATCAGCTATAGAGAACAAATTCATATCTCTAGGCTGCTTCATCGATTTGCATACATGAAAATAGACCACTTTGTCATTCAGCCGAAATAAAAGCTCATTATCTCTTAAATCAATAAGCACACTTCCAATTGCGAGGAAAGGACGTCCCAAGATTATGGGAACTTCAGAATCCACCTCGCAATCCAAAATCACAATGTCTGCAAGAAAAATAAAGGTAGAAACCTTCACCAGTATATCATATAAGATACCAACAGGTCATTTTACCGACCTATCTTCCATCACGAGCCGCATGTTGGTTGGTGTAGGATCGCCCAACCCCAACTTTCTGTAAATGGATAGCGGCAACAAATTGATGCTAGCTCCCAAATCGCATAATGCCTTAGCAAAATTCATAGATCTCACCGTGCAAGGAATAGTGAAAGCACCAGGATTTGCCTTCTTCTGTACTAAAGACCTCGTGGCAATTGCACTGCAATAATGAACATTATCTGCCAGCTCATAGCTTACTGCCCGCTTCTTTGTCAAAAGGTCCTTCATGAATTTAGCGTACCCAGGCATCTGTTCCAGCGCCTCCACCAAGGGAATATTAATAGTTAGCTGCTTCAACATAGTCATGAATTTACTGAACCTGGTGTCATCAGTTTTCTTCTTCAGTCTCTGAGGAAAAGGTGGTGGTGGCAGGGGAATAGTTTTCTCCACCACTTCCTTTTTATCTTGCTCCCGATTACCAACCTTTTCAGGAGTGTCATCAGCCTTCTTCTTCAGTCTCTGAGGAAAAGGTGGTGGTGGAAGGGGAAGAGTTTTCTCCACCACTTCCTTTTTATCTTGCTTCCGATTATTGATCTTTTCAGGCTGCAGACATCTAGGGGTAACATCATTACCGCTCTTTTCAGCTTCTACGGCATCATCACACTCTGCATTAATAACGTTATCTGCTATATCATCAACCACCTGCTAGACTTTGGATGGATTTTCCAATACCTTACCACTCCTGGTATAATAGCCATACATGATCCATCATTCCTTGGATTTTGCACAGTGTCACTAGGTAAAGTGCCAGCCTTTCTTTGATTGAATGCCGCTGATAGTTGACTCAATTATTGCTCCAGCTGTTTTATTGCAGTAGAATGTGAGTCAACCAATTGATTTATTGACGACAAATCATTCTTTACCTCAGTTACTCCAATGTTGGTTGCCTCCAATCCTTTCAACAGCTTGGCCATCATATCTTCCATGGACATCTTCCCAAAGCCAGATGCCACAGCCTCACGATTTCCAGGAGAAACATATAAACCACTCCTGTCAGTCTTATTCTTCCAACTACCTTGATCACGGTCCTTGTATCCATATTTATCATAATAGTTTCGACCTTGGTTTCCTTGGGCATTGCCTCGGAAACCGCCCTGATTATTCAAATAATTTTCTTCCTCCTCAGAATCGGATTCATCTCTTTCCTGTGATACAACGGCCTTAACCTTTTCGGTCTTCCCTGATAATAAATGCTTGGTAAGAAGATCCATCTGTGTTTTCATGTGAGCCATATCTTGGTCACATTCCTTCTGTCTTCGCCTCTTTTCTGTTGTCATGCCAATAGATACAGTAGAGCTCGCTACCTTAGAATCCTTGGTATGCCAAGCTCTACTCTGCTTTGTCACACGATCCAGCATCTCACTTGCCTCAATAAAAGTAAGGTCCATGAATGACCCACCTGCAGCATTATCAACAACTGGATTTGTCACCGAGTTCAAAGCCCTGTATAATATTTCCATCAAGGGACATTGGTCATATGATGATTTGGGCACCGCATAAGCTTCTTCTTGAACCTCTCCCATGTTTCGTGGAGAGCTTCAGTTGGAAGCTGTCGAAAATTGCTGATCTCATCTCTCAATTGTGCTCTCTTGGATGGTGAAAAGAATTTTTCTAGGAAAACGTCTTTCAATTTCCTCCAATTAGTAATAGAATCAGGAGTTAGCCCGTTCAACCATAGAGTTGACTCTCCAGATAGAGACAATCGAAATAAGCGCATTCAAATTATATTCTGTCCAACTCTTGGATTGTCAAACGACTTGCATGTTGAGATAAAATTGATCAGATGCATATTCGGATCATCACCTACAAGTCCACCAAATAACCTCTTGAGCTGCAATAGCTGAATCATGGTGCTAGTGATATTGAACTTGGCTCCAGGTGCCAAGGGTGGAGGAATAATAGCCCCTGTGGCACCAGCCCCATCGAAATTGTCATCATCATCATCAAAAGGAACCTGCATAGCTCGGCGGTTAGGTATCATTCTAGCTTGATGATCTCTCCTATGCATAGGTGCCGCCACTTCATCAGTACGCCTAGGATTCAGTAACTCATCATCACCCAGGTCTTCATCATCAATATTTGGTGCTCGCCCTGGGTTATCAATATTCTGTTGATACACTTGAGCAGCTGCCAATACAGCTAATCTAGCCTGCTCCTGTTGAGCAGCCCTTCTTTCAATGTCTCGTTGTGCATCCATTCTGCCAATAAGTTGTGGTTCAGGATTTATGGGTAATAATGGCTGACCAGATCGTCGGGTATTTGGCATGCACTCTACCAAACCTGAACAAAACAAAAACAACAAACAAAAAGTAAAAGTATAGAATCTTTGACCAAAGGGTCTATTAACTATCACAAACTTAGTTGACAACCGTATTCCCCGGCAACGGCACCAAAATTTGATAACGCCTAAACTACAGCTCTTGTTAGAAAGTGTAAGCAGTTGCATTCAAATATAGAACCCAACTGGGTTGGGTGTCGAATCCCACAGGGTATACTTGGTCACTAAGTGTTGCAATTATTAGTAGACTGTTGGTCAAAAATTCTATGGAAAAGGGGGGATTTGATTATGCGTGAACTAATAGTATTAAAGTAACGAATTCGATGATGTATTTAGTAAAATTTAATCACAGAGAATAATAAGTTAGGGTTATGTCCACCTTGTAAGTTCTACATATCTATTAAATATGAGTAATGCGGAATTTAGGTATGAATGCACTTATTGAGATTCATATTCTAATGGTAAATCCTAGTGTTTCCCAACCATCAAGGATTATTTCACTTTAAATCTCCCGAGCCTAAAGTGTATAACTAATGGTACAAACTCTCCAAGAAAGTTAATCCAGTTAAGGCATTAACGTGTAAACAAGGGTTGGAAGCCCTATTTTCTTGTCACACTCTCTTTTCCAAACATGTAACTTTTCTCCCGAACAAGTTAATGCTATAATGGCGTGTTCCTTATGTTTGCAACCATAAGAATTTAATTAAAACGAAAAGAGGAATGATATAAGTAGCATACACATCAAGAATTCACAAACTCATAGCAATAGATAGTATATTACGAGGCTTTCAGAACCCTAACAGAGAAGTTTAGCTACTCATGAGTACAATGGAAATAAAAGAAGATATCATCATCATCATACCAAAGTTAGAATAATCTCACGATGGGGATGAGTTTGGCGTCAAACAAGAGGTTAACGTTTTTCCCTCTCTAGACGTTCCCAAGTATGTAGCGTGTTTCTCTGTTCTAAAACTCACAGAATCTGTAAACTGAATAATGCTAAAGTGTCGAATGAAAGAATGCTGAAAAATTCAGCAAATAAGGTTTTTATAACATCCTTGTCCTACTAAGTTACTGTTGCATCCCTAAGTATTTAGAAATACTGATTTTGCCCGAGACAAATTTTCCATGCATCACATTCAGTCCACAAGCTTCCAAAAGCTGCCTTCCCTCATGTGTGAAGTTTTTCTTTGCTGCCCAAAGATCCACAAAATGCTGAAATCTTCATCATTAATACCTGAAAAACATGCTAATCACATAGTTTAGCTCACTTACAGGAAACTAGACTAAAAGTGCAGGAATTATATATTTTGTCTTCAAAACTTAGCTAAAATATGGATAAATTATGGTGCTTTAGGCGTGTAAATACACCGAACATCAGGAAATAACCATCCCCACACTCCCTCAGTGCTAAATCCTACTCCCAACTGAATGTCACTGAAATGCTAGACTATTCTGAGTTTAACTGACTGTTCTGATAATGCTCATGATATAATCTGAAGTTATTCTGAAGATACTAAGACAACATTAAGTAAACAACTACGGTTTTGGATATTCAATACCCCCAGGACTCAAAACAATAATAGAAGCATGACACTAAAACATTGAAGGCATATCATGAAGAGTCTTATTAAATCAATTTCTCTTGTAGGCATTTTATCAAACACTTATAGTTCATGGTTTAAAATAATCATAGAATTACTAAAGGACTGGCATAATTGACTTGAAATTATCATGGAAAACACTAAGTTATGATTTAATTCAATAAATGATAACACCAAAACATGAGGAATCAGATAACAACGATAACTTCATTATAACATAGTATTAAATTAAAGTTCATGGAGATTAATTGATGAAATCATGATTTAAAATAAAAAAAACTTGAAAAGATGATAACTTTATAATTAAAAAGGTTACTTGGGCTCCATGAATGAAAGAAATCCATGGATGAACATCTAACATACCTGGGATAATGAATTTGAAAAGATGAATGGAGAGTTCTTGAGAAATTGCCTTGAATTTGAGAGCTAGGTTTTCTAGTTCTTGAAAGACAAATTTTTAATTTGAGAGAAAGTGAATAATGACAATTATTTCGGTCAATTAGGGGTTAAATTTTGTGGTTAGGCTGAGTTTAGAGCTTAGGAAAAAAACCTAAATACCCTTAGAAGAATTTAAAAAGACAATCCAGAAACTGAAATCCCAATTTTCGGCCTTGGCACGACACGCCTCTATCGCGCCAAGCCACTGGAAAAGGTAAACCTAGGACCTGGACAAATACCGCGATGCACCACCATTGCGGTAAGCCTGTGGATGCAAATTTGGCTATCTCCGCGATGCGCCAGGATTGCAGACACCCACTAGAAATTGACAAATGTCAAATTGACCTAGAGTGCGATGTGCCAAAATCGCGATACCTCATTGAAAATTGACAATTGCTATTTTAACTCTCTCTGTGATGCGCTGATGGGTAAGATGACGATGTTTAATGACTGAAACTTAAAATCACCATAACTTCTTACCCGGTTATTGGATTTGGGTGAATTTTATATTGTTGAAAAGCTAATTAAATTTCCTATGCAATGACAGGCTCTAAACTAAAAAATAATGAGTGTTTAAAAATTTTCATATATGAATATTCATGCATTGGGACTTAGATTATGATAGGGAAATACAGGGTGTTACGATATCTCCCCCTTGGGATCATTCATCCCTGAATAAAACTAGTTAAGCTAAGGGAACTGATGGGCTGAGCTTACACACTAAATATACATGCTTGATGCATGGAATGCATGATTGAACTGATTCATGAATGCATGAGTGACATGAATATGATGTGCAACTAAAACTAAGAATGATAGGGAAAAAATCTTAAGAAGATTTGGTACCTTATACTGAATTTATATTCACAGAGAAGAGATAAGGGTACTTGGTTCGCATATCTTCCTCTGCTTCCCAAGTGGCTCCCTCAATAGATTGATTCCTTCAAGGAACTTTGACTAGTGGAACTTCTTTGTTCCTTAATCTACGAACTTGATGATTTTGACTGGAACATCGGAAAGACTATTCTAGGTATCTACACTTTCTAAGGGAATAACTACAGCTTGATCACCAATATACTTTTTCAAAAATGAGACATGGAACACTAGGTGTACTGAGGCTAAATCTGAAGGCAACTCTATCTTATAAGCTACCTTTCTGAAATGACTGAGGATTCTGAACGGACTGACGTATCGGGGACTGAGTTACACTTTCTTGCTGAATCTTCTTACTCCCTTCATGGGAGATATTTTCAAGAACACAAGATCACCGACCTCAAACTTGAGATCCTTTCTCCTCACATATGCATATGATTTCTATCGGCTCTGGGTAGCCTTAAGCCTTTCTCTGATCAACTGAACCTTCTTTAACACATCAAACACCAAGTCATGCCCTACTACTACGGCCTCACCTACCTCAAACCAACCAATTAGAGATCTACATCTCTTACCATAGAGAGCCTTAAACGAAGCCATACAGATACTGGAATGATAGCTGTTATTGTATACGAATTCAATCAGAGGCAAATGGTCATACCAACTAACATTGAAATCAACAGCGCATGCTCTCAGCATATCCTCAAGAGTTTGAATGATCATTTCTGTTTGACCACCTGTCTAAGGGTATACGACTGTACTGAGATGGACTTGGGTACCAAGATCCTATTGGAATGCTTTCTAGAAGTGAGAGGTAAACTAGTACCTTTATTAGAGATGATAGATAAGGGAACACCATGCAACCTAACAAACTTTTTAAGATAGAGATTGGCATAGTCCTCGACTGAGTAAGAGGTATAGACTGGCAAGAAATGAGCTAATTTAGTCATCCTATCTATAATAACCCAAATAGATTCATGTTGATGATGGGTATGAGGCAAACCAATCACAAAGTCCATGTTCACTTCCTCCCATTTCCACAAGGGAATACTGAACTCATGTATGGATCCATTAGGCTTCTGGTGCTCAATCTTAACTTGCTAGCATGTAGAGAACTTAGCTACAAACTCTGCAATATCTCTCTTTATTCCACTCCACCAATAGATCTCCCACAAATTATGGTACATCTTAGTGGAACCTGGATGAATAGAGTAATGCATATCATACACTTTTGCAAGAACTCATTTTCTCAACTCATTTACACCAGGCACACATAATCTACCCTGATAGCGCAATACAACATCTCCCCCTTAGAAGAAAACCTCCACTTTCTAATCTCTAACTAATTCTTTCAACTTAACTAGATTGGGATCTCCATACTGCTTTTCCTTCACCTCAGAAACTAGAGATGACTCTAAGCTATTCTGCACCTATACACTACTTTCTGCCGAATCAAGTAAATAGACACCTAGTCGGGAAATCTAATGAACTTCCTGAGCTAACTGTTTTTTAACATCCTCAAAATGAGCTACACTACCCATTGACAATCTACTGAGAGCATCAACCACTTCATTAGCCTTGATCGGATGATACAGAACACTCATGTCATAATCATTCAATAATTCTAACCATTTTCTCTGATGCAAATTCAAATCTTTCTGAGAGAACACATACTGAAGGCTTTTGTGATATATGAACACATCTACAAGCACCCCACGCAAGTAATGCCTCTAAATCTTTAAGGAGAATACTCCTGTAGCTAGCTCAAGATCATAAGTTGGATAATTTTTCTCATGAAGCTTAAGCAGTCTGGAGGCGTAGGCTATGAATTTACCTCTCTGCATAAGGACACAACCCAAACCCACTCTGGATGTATCAGAGTACACGATAAAACCATCTGAACCGTCTAGTAGAGTAAAAACTTAGGCTGAGGTGAGTCGAGTCTTCAACTCCTGAAAACTCTTTTTGCATGAATCTGACCACTGAAACTTAACTTTCTTCTGAGTCAATCTGGAAATGGGGGATGCAATAGAAGAAAAATCATCAAAAAATTGGTGGCAATAGCCAGCTAAATCTCAGAAACTCCTAATATCTAATGGAGAGATAGGTCTAGGCTAGTTTCTCACCGCTTTAGTCTTTTGAGGATCAACTCTAATGCCATCAACGAAAATAATATGGCCAAGGAAAGCTACTGATCTTATCCAGAATTCACACTTACTAAATTTAGAAAATAACTGATGGGCTCTAAGAGTCTGATGCACTACTCGGAGGTGGTCTGCATAATCGTTTTCTCTACGGGAGTAAACAAGAATGTCATCAATAAATACTATGATGAAAATGTCCAAGTGTTGTTGAACACTCGGTTCATCAAGTCCATGAAGGATGTTGGGGCATTTGTAAGACCTAAGGACATGACTAGAAACTCGAAGTGACCATACCAAGTTTGGAAAGTTGTTTTTGGAATATCTTATTCTCTGACTCCAAGCTGATGATATCCTGAAGTGAGGTCTATGTTGGAAAAGTAACTGGCACCCTGAAGTTTGTCGAACAAATCATTGATTCTAGGAAGTGGATATTTATTCTTGACTGTGACCTTGTTCAACTGATGGTAGTCTATGCAAATTATGAGAGAACTATCTTTTTACGCATGAATAGAATAAGTATGCCCCACGGGGAGATGTTGGATCTGATGAAGCCCTTATCTAGGAGATTTTTTAACTATTCTTTCAACTCTTTGAGTTCATCTAGAGTCTTTCTGTATGGCGGAATAGATATAGGCTGAGTATCTGGGAGAAGATCTATTTCGAAGTTGATTTATCCTTAGGGAGGAACTCTGGGAAGATCTTCAGGAAACACATCTGAGAATTCTTTTACTACTAGGGCTGACTCAAGAGTAGGAGTTTCTGATTTAGAGTCTTTGACTAGCACGAGATGGTAAATACACCACTTCAATATCATCTTTTTATCTCTGAGGTACGAAATCAACTGGCCCCTAAGAGTTGTAGTACTACCCATCCATTCAAGGACTGGTACATTTGGAAACTAAAAATGAACTATTCTATTTCTATAATGAACTGAGTCATATCATGAGTGGAGCCAATCTATGCTGAGAATGATGTCAAAATCTATTATCTCTAACTCCACGAGATCAACTGAGGTAACTTTTTGGGATATTATGACCGGACAATTCCTGTATACCTGTCTGGCTATAATGGAAATGCCTACTGGGGTAGACACTGAAAAGGGCTCTGCTAAAGTTTCGAGACTGACTCCAAAATTGACAACTACATATGGAGTTACAAAATAAATAGAAGCTCTAGGGTCTAGTAAAGCTTAAACACGTAAGTAAAAGACTTGCAATATACCAGTAACTACATCAGGAGAATTTTCCTAATCTTAGCGGGAATGAAGAGCATATAATCTATTCGGATGCCAACTACTGGTAGCACTGGAAGAGACACCCTACTGAGTTGGGCGGTCGGATAGAACTGACAACTGATGGGACTGGCCCTATTGGCGTGTATCCCTACTTTCTTAGCAACTACCCAATACTCCCAAATCCGATGGCCTGGCTTGCCACACCTAAAGCATACATCACTACCCGCTGTACACTCACCCTGATGGGATCTACCAAATTTCTGACATAAAGGATTAGTACGAGCACTGCCAACACTGACCTAGGACTTAGAGCCTGGTGCTCTATCCCTATTGTCATTTCTAAATTTGTTTAGTGGGGCACTGGTTGATGAAGGTACTGGGGCTGAAGACCTTTCCTGAAACTAAGGACAATTGCCACCTTCTGTCTTTGGCTAATTGAAATTAAAACTACCCAACCTAGCTCTCTTATTTTCTCTCTCCCTCTCTTTAATATTTTGCTTCTCTATCTGTTGAGCATGGAACATCATTATATACAAGTCCATCTCAGTAATAATCATTGTGGTCCTATACTCCTTGACTACACTATCAAACACGCCAGACACAAACTTACTCATCTTGGACCTAATGCCGGCTACCACATAAGGAACATATCTAGCTAACTGAGTGAACTTGAGAGAATACTCCCTCACACTCATGTTGCCTTGCCTCAAATTAATAAATTCTAACACTTTGGCCTCCCTCAACTCTAATGGAAAGAATCTGTCCAAAAGGTCATGGCAAACTCTTCCCATTCTATAGGCCATGCATCAACACCTCTTTCAACTTTTCACTGCTTAAACCAAGTATAGGCTACAATTGATATACAACCAACTCGACACTCTGACTAGACGTCACCCCATATAATCCGTGACCTTCTGAACCATATCTAAGAATTCCTGTAGATCCGCTTTAGACTTGGATCCCATGAAAGAAGGAGGATTCATCTGGGTGAAATCTCAGATTCTAGTTGTAGAGCAGTATTGGCCACTACGTTTGTTAGAACAATAGCTGGCCCTTTATTCTGTGCTGCTACGGAGTTCACTAGAGTAGTGAATGCAGCCCTGAGTTCTGCGTGAGAGACATGCTCGTTCAGAGGATCTTCCTGGATGGGCTGAGGGGCTGGCTGAGTTCCTGCTCTTCTTTCATTCTTCTTGGGAGGCATGTTCTATAAGCGAAAGGAGGAAATGGGTTAGACTAAGAGTTTAATTTAGGCTCATGCTCACTTGCATGACATGAATACTTAAAAGAAGGGAAACTTTTCCTAAACGCCTTGTAGCTTCTCTTCCATAAGTGTGGCGTGCTACACAACCAATCAGAAGACCTTACTCGATGCGGCTTTCATACTTCCTTGGACACTTTAAAACCTTAGGCTCTGACACCAAGTTTGTAACAATCTGAGACTACCCCTAGTCGTTACACGGTGCTTACGGTCCCGAGAGACCACAAGCTAACCCATGAGCTGGTATATGCTGTGAACACTAAATATTATAATCACGAATGCAAAATAATAATTGAAATATCATAAATTTTTCATACTGAAAATAATTATTGAATTGTGAATCTGATAAAAATATTGAAATCTGAATAGTCTGAATAGCTAACTGTAGTATATGAAAAGCCTCTAAACTGAATACTATGAGTTGATGGGACATGCCCCAACTAACTCTACTAACTACTGTGATGAAGGCATGAAGTAATATAATCTATCCTCGGATGATGAGGACTCACCACTGCTACTATAACTGCTGATAATCTAAGAATCTAGGTGCGATCTGGGAACTGAGCGTCAGCACCTATGATATGAGATATCATAGCACAAAAGAAAGGTAAGCGACCAGTACTTTGAATGTACTAGTATGCTAAATGAGGTAGGCTGATATGCATGGCCTCATGAATAGGAATAATAATAATTAACCGGACATGCATGTAAAGCATGGAGTACTAAATAAAGAGCATGGAATTTGTAGATACTAAAAATGCATGAAAATCTGTAAATACTGGGGATGCATGACTAAGCATATAACATGAACTGAGTAAAATCTATAAATTCTGATATACTGAGATAACTGAAATCTATATGTTTTGGTCAAACAACACTAAGACTGAAGAGATCAATTACCCTAATAATATACTCTTCTTTCGTTTCTTTCTTTTAAGCGTGAGGCTGAAACAAGGGAGTGGGTGGGGCTCACTCTTTTTAAATCCTCTTAATTAATAATACATAGATGACCAAATTACCCCTTTACCCCTCATTAAAAGGTCTGAGTTATTACATTGATCCAAGCTCAATCAAGCTTACTTAAAATAGAATGGAGCTCATGCCGAGTCCAGCGTCTCTAGCTTTGCTACCTTTGCTACTATACCACCCAACCCGAGTCTAACTCTCTAATATTTTCTTCCACATGTAATGTGTTGGGAATCTTACGGAAAGCACATTCTTGATTACAAACCTGTAGAGAATTCTTTAAAGCTTGAGGTGTGTTAGAGATACTGTCCTTAAGGGTATTTCATCTGGGATGGGTGTATTCAACAAAAACTAACAAAGAATCATTAGAAAAGAAAACCAACACAATGGAATATCTGAAGAAGGAATTTCTCTTTATATCACTTGATTTCTCTCTTTCACCAAATGAAAGAATACAAATTTATATAGGTAAAATAATATCATCCCCTAAGTATGACAGGCACGAATGGTTAGCTTCATGACAATAAAAAGGTATAAAGATTGAGAATAAATAGAGATGATAATGGGAAATCATTGTAATGATAATGTCTAATTTTTGCCCATTTTAGTCCAAATAACTTTTGTGCTAAGTATAGCCCAAACCTTAACCCAACTTATTTTAATTTGCTCGATTTGAGGCTTATTAGTTATATATGTAGGTTTTCCTCCCAATAAAATGAGAATCTGTATCTTACCAATCAACTCTAATACTCTGATTAGTGAGTTTTGCAGCAAAATCGACCATGAGTAGAGAGACAAGTAACGTATTGCCGGAGTACATCATTTACAAAATACTATGTTTTCTTCATTATGAAGAAGCAACCAAGATGCGTTTTGTCTCCAAAACATGGCTATGAGCGTGCTCGACTCTTCCCAATTTAAATTTCATGTTTCCTTCGAAAAGATTGGACAATATCATGGAGAGAGATCGGGAAAATCCCTATAGAAAAGTTTGAATTATCAAATATCTCTGTTAATTCTGAACTTCTCTTTATGATTGTTAAATGTATTGATATTGCACTTCAGACTGGTCTAAACAATCTTGTCCTTACCTATATATCATTACCTCTTGCCTATTTTTACAATCTTGGCAGCAAAATCTGTAAGAGAATTGGTTCTATTTTGTTGTACTCTTATGCCTTTTCTGTTATCTAATGGTGTTGTGAATTGCAATTCTTTGAGAAAGCTTTCTATCTGGTGTTACATTAGATGAAAATATGCTTCAGGTTCTACTTAATAGCTGTCCCTTGATTGTCTCGTTCAATTTAAGGTATTGTGTCGGGTTGAAAAAGATTGAGCTGCTAAATCTTCAAAAGGTCAAGTCAATTTCAATTGACAAAGAAAGTGAAAATCAGTGTGTTAAACACTTTTTTTATTCTGGCGATGTATCTGGAGAATCGGATGTTGTTGAATGTGAGAATCTGAAATCTCTAAAATTATCAGATGTGTATAGACATGATGGATTTGTACAGCACCTTATTTCTAGATCTCAGTTCCTTGAGAGTTTAATATTAGTTAATGTTTCTGACCGGTTGGGGTGGTTTAACATTGGCAAGAATCAGTCCTTGAAGATCTTGAAGATTCAGAATTGTTATGGAACAATAAAGATTGACGCTTCAAATTTGGTATCAATTGAATATGAAGGATGTCAAATTCCTGAACTTAAATTTGATAGAGTCAACCCATCTGAAGCACTCAAAAATCGTTCTTAGCTGTGACAACAATGTAAATGCAGCATTGGTTAGGTAAATTGAGGAAGTTTCTATCAAAGTCGACCTCTTGGTTTCAAGTTTCCCTTTATTTCCCCAGCTGCAGAATTATCAACATGAATTATTGGGAACTCCACCACAGAGTTGCTACGTTTCAAGTAGATGTTTTAAACCTGGATATGCGATCATCTATGGAGTGCCCAGCTTTTGTGGATGCTTTTTTATTGAGTTGTCATCCTAGGAGACTCTACCTACGCTCTAATATTAAAATGAATAAATGTTTCATCGGTCGTTTGATATATATGAAGAATTCGACTCATTGTTCTTCTCATGGAAGGAAGCCTTGGCATAGTCATCAATTAATAGAATTAAAAGCTTTTGATGTGAAGAATCAGCCACTCGAACTCGGAATTGAGGAGCTGGCAATAAGCAGTCCTACAGACAGGAAGGAAGTTTATTTTTTATTAGATTGGCAATGCACTTAAGTTTTTGCTATTTCATTTCTAAACTCTATTGATCTGTCAGTATACATTCTTTTTTTTACATCTAGCTTTAAATACTAGTACTAAGTTGATTAGATCTAGTTATAGCATGATCTATTTATCTTTTTTTCCTTCTTCTGAGATGATCACTACGTTTGGAAATTGAATTTAGTTGCAAATTATTGTAAATTTAATTGGTTAATATTTGTACACATGACTAAGAGGTGAGTACAAACTACAAAGAGATTTGCGCCTTCTAGACGGATCAAACATTTAGTTCAAGTTTATGGATCAAAGAAAATAAAGGGCATATTGTCACACCCCTTTTTCGACTCCAAAAAAATGGTTATAATTTAATGTTCGAAAGGGTTTTATTATTTAAGTGACAAGAAATGAAAATTTATTTCGGAAAAGGATTATTAACATTTTTTATTCAGAGTCGCCACTTGGCATAATCTGGTGTGCCAAGTCACCATTGGAAAATCCTTTTCAAAACCATTTGACTCTTTAAACTGGTTTGCGAGCAGAGATTCCGGCTAAGGAATTCTGTTGACCGAGGGGAAGATGTTAGGCACCCCTCGATCCCGTGGTTCAACCACGGTCGCTTGGTAGAGTGTATCGACTATTTTTTTTACACTAAGAAATGTATAAATCACACAAAAGCACGCAAAATAATCAAACAATAAACAAAACAAAACAATCCAAAATGTAAAGTCCGGTCCAATTATACAGTCCAAAAATAGAAAAAAACGAAAATATAAATCCTATTCTAAACTAAATCTAGACTAAGCTCCAATGTCTTACCCGATGCCGTGGGCCTTCATCACGATCATTTTCCGCTAAAATGATACGTCGGGGCATTCCCCGGTGAATAAGTACAGAAGACCTCGGGGCATTCCCCGGCTAAATGAATACGATAAAGTAGAAAACATTCAACACATACTCCACATTCAAACATCCAACAAAACACTTATTTCTAAATTTTGCCTACCCGAACCTACGATTGCCTACCCACTTGACCTATCATGATACTATCCAATTCGACAATATTCAATAATGAATCAAAACAAACTACCTTCAACTTATTTGATTATCAATTTTCAATCCCGACCCCCAAATCAACAAATTTAATCCTCAAGCCATGGTTAACAAATTTTCCAATTATCAAACCACTTTTTTAAAAAATCTAAAATCAACATCAAACATATACATCCAATGAAGATTCAAGCATTTAAGCACACCACTCCTACGTATCCACAACAACGATCAATATTTTACTAGAAATTCAACCAACCACAAAATCACGGCATTAACCAAAATCCGAGAAAATGAAAGAGTAGAGTTAAAGAGATGGATCTTAATAGAACTCGTGATCGTTGATAATAAAGAAATCCGAGACCGAGATCCTCGAATGGGACTCAACAACGAATGATCCAACTCGAATATAGGAAAACCAAATAGACAGATTTAAACAAACCAGAGCAAACCCACTGCGGACCTCCCGAATCGCGACTCAACTACGAATAAAAGAAGCAGCGACCCGAACTCTCAGACGAAGAATAAACCTCAATAAAGGATGAATCAACTCGGAGTTAAACATCTACGACTTGGGCTCCGATGACGGAAGACGATGACACAAGTCCGGTTCAGCTGACTTTACTGTTTCGAATGGTCTTCAATGGAGTGTGTGTGATCAGTAATACTATTAGCATTTGACATCCAAGAAACATCCTTTTAGGTACCCTTTCCCCATTTGTTCGACCCGTTTATGACCCATCATAGAACCCGAATTCATGACCCAAAATTGAACTCGACCCGGTTCACATTTTCACATAAAAATCGAATTTACATAATAAAATTTTAACTCAAGAACTGAAAAAAAAAACTGAAACTTTGGGATCCAAGCAAAACCCGAATTTATGACCCGAACTTGAGCTCGAACCACTTCATATTTTTCACATAAAAATGTTAAATTAATCAAAAAATGCAATTCAAGAACTGAAAAAATGAACCCCAAGAAGTGAAAAAGTCTTAAACTTTTGAGATCTAAGCAAGACCCTTTTGGAAACCCGAATTTATGACCCGAATTTGAGTTTGATCCGGTTCATATTTTCACATAAAACAGCTAAATTTGTGAAAAAAAAGGTACCCCAAGAAGTGAAAAATGGATGAATATTAGTGAAAAAGAGTGAAAGTTTTTTGTTTTTTTCCGGATTTGTGAAAGGAAAAAGAGTGTGTGTATATATTCGATGAGGTAAGGGTGGGGTAGTGAGGTAGGGTAGGTGGGGTCACGTGGGGTAGGGTTAGATGTCCTAATTTAATAGGTAGGATTGTTAATTAGTTATAACAAGAATAATTGGGGATTGGTTTTGTTAGGGATTTGTTATTTTTTGTATTTTTGTGGGGAATAATTAAAATGGGTGAGACACATGGTAAGGTGAACTAAAAAAATGAATAAAATTAGACTTCGAGAGGGATAAAATTAGATGTCTACATCATGCCCCCTTTGAATGCAAACACGAAGTGTTTTCAGACAAAGAAGTAGACAGTGAGACCAAATTTTGACCCGACCATTATTCGAAGAAAGAAACATAAGAAAGAAGGACAACCGGGTCTTGACTTAAGACATCCTACCTACCCAAGTTATGAGAGAATCAAGTCATGGATATTTCGAAGGATTGGAAGAGAAGTGGACTATACCGAGTTGGAGAGTCGAGTGAGGTTCCGTCGAGGTTCTAGTCCACAGCTCTATTATTACATCAAAAATGAAAACTACAAGTTAAAGCATAAATGAAATTACAAAAATCCTATCTATACGACTTCTTTTGGACTTTTGACTTCAATTTCATCACCCTATTCTTCAGGTGGGCTCCTGACTTGCAATTTTTCAATTTGTTGCTTGGCTTTCAATTATTTCACCTCGTTGCTTAAATTTCAATTTTCTCACCCTATTCTTCAGGCGGGTTCCTGACTTAACTTTCAACTTTTCACGTTGTTGCTTTGTTTTCAACTTCTTCACCTTGTTTGCTTGACTTTCAACTTCTTCACTTTGTTGCTTGACCTTTCATTTCTTCACTTTGTTGCTTGTCCTTTTAATTCATCACCCTATTCTCCAGGCGGGCTCCTAAAACCCAAAATTAAAACTAGAACGAAGATTATCCCAAACAAAAATTATAGTAAAGTAGTATTTCATTTTTTGAAAGCATTGTCCCATTTTCCAGGAGGGTCCTGAACATAAAGTAAATTCCCATTTTTCAGGAGGGTTCTGAACATAAAGTAAATTCCCATTTTTCAGGAGGGTCCTGAGCATAAAGTAAATTACTATTTTTCAGGAGGGTCCTGAACAGAAGGTAAAATCCTATTTTCAGGAGGGTCCTGAACATAAAGTAAAGTCCCATTTTTTCAGGAGGGTCCTGAGCATAAATAAATTCTCATTTTTTAGGAGGGTCCTGAACAGAAAGTAAAATACCATTTTTCAAGAGGGTCCTGAACAGAAAGTAAAATCCCATTTTTCAGGAGGGTCCTGAACATAAAGTAAAATTCCATTTTTCAGGAGGGTCCTGAACATAAAGTAAAATCTCATTTTTCAGGAGGGTCCTGAACATAAAGTAAAATCTCATTTTTTTAGGAGGGTCCTGAACAGAAATAAAGTCTCATTTTCCAGGAGGGTCCTGAAAATAAGGTAAAATCCCATTTTTCAGGAGGGTCCTGAACATAAGTAAAATCCCATTTTTCAGGAGGGTCCTAAACATAAGTAAATTCCCCACGGATGTGGACTTCCAATAGTAGCTGAATTAGGTGAAGCAAATTTTCTCCTATTTCAACAAAGAAAATTTGTCAGTTAAAACTTAGTGGCGGTTTGCAGCTCTTGGCTTCTCAGGTGTCTGCCCCAGCGCTCATTCCTTTCATCTTTATTCCAAATTGCTAACACTTGCCCTGTCTTGCCGCATCATTAACCCGGATCCAGATTGAGGGAAATGAGTTATGATTCGAACAATGGGTTTCTATTTTACTATGCCTCTGAGGTGCACCCTTTTCCCTAATCTGAATGCTTCCACGAATTCAATAGCCTATCAGTTGATAGACTTCCTTTACTTCATGTTGAATTACAATCATATTTCTTTCATCTGCTGGTCCTGGACTTTTCCTCATATAATTGGAAAGACTGGTAATAAATTTTTGAAATCATTTCTTTCTTGTTTTGACGCAGACTTGACTTAAAATGTAAAGAAATGATGGTGACTTTTATTTTGATAAATAACAATAAAAAGACAAAAAACATGAATATGTAAATGAAAGGAAAGGGCAATATTCCATATTCAAAAGAAAACTTATCTGAATACGACAACCAACTCTAATGAGTATGACATGCATTTTGGATTTAGCTGCCTGATCTTCCTATCCAAACTCCTTATTTGTTGTTGAGTTCGTGCCTTTGCCGCTGAGTTGCTTCTTCAAATCCATTGGACTCATACATCACATTCGATTGACAACATCTTAAAAGACTTTCGCAAACAAATCTCTTTCTTTTCACTTTCACTTTTCTCTTGAACTCTCCATCGCCTTACGGTGCCCGTGAGGGTTTTCACCAATAAGACTCTCTCGTTTTTATTTCTCTCCACTAACCATCGCCTTATGGTGCCTGAAAGGGTTTTTACCAATAAGACTCTCTCATTTTCATTTCTCTCAACTCACCATCGCCTTATGATGCCCACGGGGGTTTTCACCAATAAGACTCTCATTTTTGTATTTCTTTCCTGATTTCTTATGTTGAGGGAGACAAGTGGTACCTCACAATGTTTCATCATATCCATTGCATACTTAGCTTTAACATTATCAAAAATTGATCTGAAGGACTTTCTTTGGTTGTAACTTGGCTTTTGGTTAAGGTTAGAAAAGAATGGCAAGGGGTTCAAACGATACTTGAAGTGGGGATGGGACTTACAACTTTTGGAATCGACTCAAAAAACACATTAACTCATGTCCCAGTTTTGTTGACTGGGTGAATCTTAAATCTTTATTTGGTTGGACCGAGCCCAAAATAGGGCAGCCTACGTATATCACTCCTGAGAGAGGAGAATTAGGTCGCACATAGTTCCATCAGCTTGTTCTTTGTTTTGATTTAATTTTGATTTTTTTTAAAATTTTCGATCTCTTTCTTTCATTCTTATTTCCTCGACATTTATCTTTAACTCCATTTTAATTCCAAAAGAGGGATATGAAACAAAATTAAAACAAAGCTCAAACGGGTAAACAAAGGATGACATAATGTTTGGATAGAAGAATAAAATGCCTTCATCATATCAATCTTTAAAAATGTAAGTACTAAACATGCAATAAAATAAAGAAAGGATCAAATATCATACATAATATCTTTTGACCGCATCAGCATTGATAGCCATTTCTGCCATTTTGCCTTCAGTATCTGTCAAATATAAGGCTCCATTAGGCAACACTTTTTTCACAACGAAGGGACCTTGCCAGTTAGAGGAGAACTTGCCTTTCACTTCAACCTGGTGAGGAAGGATACGTCTCAATACCAACTGACCAACTTCAAAATTCCTGGGATGGACCTTTTTGTTATATGCTCGAGCCATCCTCCTCTGATACAACTGGCCATGACAGACAAACGTTAGCCTTTTTTCCTCAATCAAACTCAAATATTCTAGTCGGGTTTTTACCCATTCATCATCATCAATCTCTTCTTCTACATTGACTCGAAGAGAGGGAATTTCAACTTTTGCAGGGATGACTGCTTCTGTCCCATAAACAATAAATATGGAGTTGCCCCTGTTGAAGTGCGAACAGTGGTGCGATATCCTAGTAATACAAATGGAAACTTTTCATGGTACTGTCAAGACCCTTGTACCATTTTTTGCAGTATCTTTTTTATATTCTTATTGGCAGCTTCTACAACACCATTGGCCTTTGGGCGATATGGAGTAGAATTTTGATGTGCGATCTTAAACTGTTGACATACTTCTTTCATCAAATGACTATTGAGATTGGCAGAATTGTCTGTAATGATCATCTTAGGAATTCCAAATGTATAAATGATAGTGGCATGAACAAAGTCCACCACAGCCTTCTTTGTCACTGATATGAAAGTTACTAATTCTACCTACTTTGTGAAGTAGTCAATGGCTACCAAAATGAATCTATGTCCATTTGATGCCTTCGGCTCAATCGGTCCAATCACATCCATTCCCCAAGCCACAAACGGCCATGGAGCGGCCATTGCATGCAAATCAACAAGAGGAGAACGTATCAGATCACCCTATACCTGACATTGATGACACTTTTGAACAAATTGAATAGAATCCCTTTCCATAGTAAGCCAGTAATAACCTGCTCGAAGAATCTTCTTTGACAATACATGACCGTTCATGTGCGACCCGCATACTCCAGAGTGTATTTCAACCATGATTGTCGAGGCTTGTTTTGCATCTACACACCTTAAAAGTCCCAGATCTGGGGTCCTCTTATACAAGATTCCCCAACTTAAGAAAAATCCACTAGCCAAAGGCCTAATAGTCCTCTTTTGATCGTTGGTGGCATATGCTGGGTATGTACCGCTTGATATCCAAGAACCAAGGTTCTATATTGCGCTCTTCTTCAACCGCATTACAGTAAGAATACTGATCTCGACTCTCTATATGCACTGGATCAATGTAGGCTTTGTCAGGATGTTGGAGCATTGAAGACAGAGTGGCTAAAGCATCAGCAATTTCATTATGAATCCTTGGAATATACCTAAATTTTACTAACACAAACCGTTGACATAGCTCTTGCAAGCATTGTCGATACGGGATGAGCTTTAAATCTCGCGTCTCCCAATCGCCTTGAATTTGATGGACGAGAAAATCTGAATCTCCTAACACAATAGTTCTTAGACTCCCATATCAATAGCTAACCTCAAACCAAGAATGCAGGCTTCATACTCTGCCATATTATTAGTACAGTAGAATCGAAGTTGTGCTATTACAGGGAAATATTGTCCCGATTCAGAAATAATAACCGCGCCTATTCCGACTCCTTTCATATTGACAGCTCCATCAAAGAATAACCTCCAACCTGGATCAACATCTATAACGATTTCATCGACACACGACACTTCTTCGTCAGGAAAATATGTCTTTAATGGATCGTACTCTTTATCGATGGGATTCTCAGTAAGATGATCTGCCAAGGCTTGTGATTCTCAGCAAGATGATCTGTCAAGGCTTGGGATTTCATGGCGGTTCGAGTCACATGTACAATGTCAAACTCGGTAAGCAATATTTGCCACTTTGCCAATCGACCCATTGGCATAGGCTTCTGAAAGATATACTTCAAAGGATCCATGCGGGAGATGAGATAAGTAGTATAGGATGAGAGATAATGCTTAAACTTCTGTTCTACCCAAGTTAGGGCACAACACGTCCTTTCAAGAAGAGTATACCTGGCCTCATATGCAGTGAACATCTTGCTAAGATAATAAATAGCCTGCTCCTTTTTGCCTGTGACATCATGTTGACCCAGGACACAACCGAAAGAATTGTACATGACTGATAAATATAATATCAAAGGCCTACCAGGATCTAGGGGTACCAGAACGGGCGGATTTGAGAAATATCTTTTGATTCGATCGAACGCTTCCTGATATTCTTCAGTCCATTTTATTGAAAACTCTTTTTCAGCAACTTGAATATGGACTCCTAAGTAGTTGTGAGTTAATAAATAAACCTTCTAATGTATTTCAGTCTACCAAGCAAACTCATCACCTCCGTTCTATTCTTGGGCGGGGGCAAATCCTGAATGACTTTGATTTTCGAGGGATCCAATTCAATTCCCCAATGGCTGACTACTTTTCATATGGAACTCTAAATACACATTTTGCCGGGTTGATTTTGAGATTATACCTGCGAAGCCTTTCAAAGAACTTTCTTAAATCTTTAACATGGTCGGCCTGACTTTTTGACTTAATAATCACATCATCCACGTAGACCTCAATCTTATGCATTATATCATGAAACATAGTGTTCATGGCTCTCATGTATGTTGCTCCAGCATTCTTCAAACCGAATGGCATCACTTTATAACAATAAGTCCCCCATGGTGTGATAAAAGACGTCTTCTCTGCGTCGTCGTCATCCATAATGATCTGGTGATATCCGACATAGCAATCCACAAAAGAGGCAACCTCGTGTTTAGCACAGTTTTCTAGCAAAATATGTATGTTGGGCAGTGGAAAATTATCTTTCGGACTTTCTCTGTTCAAATCACGGTAATCAACACACACTCGAATTTTGCCATCTTTCTTTTGTACGGGAATAACATTGGCTAACCACATGGGATAACGAGCCACTCAAATTACTTTGTCTTCAAGTTCTTTCATGATTTTCTCTTTGATTTTAACACTTACATCAGTTTTAAACTTCCTCAACTTCTGCTTGACAGGAGGGAACGCGGGATCAGTTGGCAATTTGTGAGCCACTAATTCAGTGCTTAAATCAGGCATATCATCATAAGACCATGCAAAAACGTCCTTATAATTAATTAATGCTTGAATCATTCCATCTTTTAGTTGTGGCAAAACATGTACACTGATTTTAGTTTTCCTAACATCTTCTTGATCCCCTAGATTTATTGGCCCAGTCTCATTCAAATTAGAATTCGATTTGTCTTCAAACTGTTCCAACTCTTTGCTTATTTCTTCTAGTTCTTCTTCTTCATTATATTTCCCGTCCTGCTTCATTACATCTTGATTAGTTTGGATTTTAAGGTTAGGCTGAAAATTCTGCATGCATATCATGTCATTAGAATCAACGTAAATAGAACTGTATATATATATAAAAATATAATAGACATGAATCAAAAGGGACATTGCATTTCTTTAGATATAAAGATAGAATAGTTTAAACGTAGATGACATCATAACATAAACAAACTAAAATACAAATTACAACCCTTAAATAACTCGGATAAACAGAAAGAAAAACAAAATAAACTACCAAAACTCCCTCCTGACGGGGAGAGGAGTGACTTCCCAATTATTGAGCCGGACAGCTGGACCTATGAATTGCACGTCTGCCATACTGGTACCTTCTCCTGCTTCGATCATATCAACTTCAATAAAAAGGTTTTGGAAGTCATCAACCAATTCAACTTCAGATTCCACATGCTTCGTGACACCGTTCTTAACAAAAAAAAAACTGTTATTAAACAGTAGTGAACAATACAGTCTATTCAAACATTGTATTGTACTATACTATACAGTACCATACCATACTGTACCATACATTATTAAACCATGACAAACCACCATCCAAACACAGTGGAGTCTTAAGAGTACTTTGGTAGTTTAAGCTTAGTAATTCAAGACTTAGTTCCTGTTTGGGATTGCTCTTATTTCCGAAAAAAAAAAAAAACACTTATTTTGAAAAGAAGGATATTTGATAACTTGCAAAAGTGTGTTTAAGAAAAAGTAGAAGCAAAAAATTTTTGCTTTTCAAAAAAAGTAAAAGTAAAAAAATATTTTTTATGACAAAAATATCCCTATTACATGTGTGCGCGCGCACACACAATTCTTTAATTTTTTATTTTAAAAATTTACTACTTCATATATACATCATAATTCTTTACTTTATTTTATGATTTATATATTATTGTTGTTTTATTTTTACTCATTTTCCTTAAATAAACTTGAAAATATCAGTGATAATGATGACCGAAGAATATATATAACTTTTTATTTTTATTATTAATGACAACAAATGACATATGAATCACGTTACAAGATTAAATGATATTTTGGTAATATTTGTAATTTTTTTTCTTGAATATTTAATATGACAATGCTCTACTACTGATAAAAACTTTAACTATTATGCTAATGAAGACATCATTATAGAGATCGAAGAAGGAGATGAGCCTTCTAGTATACCTTCAAAACTACAAGACAGATCTTCTACTAGTATTGAGACATTGCGTGATAAAACTAGGAATTAGATCGCTGCAAATTTTTGTGATGTAGGAAAGAATAATTGTTTTTATCGTTGATATTTTCATACGTAGTGATTTAATTTATGGAATAATTTTTATATTCATTTTTATTTGATTTTTTAAGAAATATTTAAATTATTTAAGTAATATATCATTATTTAATATTTTTTAATATATTTATGTATATAAATATTGAGTGAAAATTTTAGAGCACATACTTTTTAATTAAATAAATATAAAATTTTAATTAAAAATGTAAAAATAGATATTTAAAGAAAATTTTCTCTATAAATCGATTTTAGTAATAAAAGTCTATTGATACATGTCTTTTTTGGTCATTTGTTTCAAAAAAGCACTTCTTGAAAAATTATCCAAACACAATCTGTTTATCAAAAACATTTTTCAAATTAATTTACCAAACACAAATTGCTTTTTAACAAAAGCACTTTTTTAAAAAGCTATTTCATAAAAGTACTTCTCAAATAAGCAGTTTTGTAATAGCAATCCAAATGGGCTCTTATGTTCATATTAAACACTAATTCTATTAATATGTTCATTTAATAAAAAAGTAAAATCAATTAATAAACAAATTATGAAGCTTATAACATTGAAGAAAACATATTACTAATTAATTTTCAATTACGAATCACTAATTACTAATTGTTAATTTCCAATTTTCAATTGCTAATTACTACTCTTTCCATTTACTTTTTTTTCATACTAATTATGAATCACAACAAAATGTAAAAGGATAATTACCTCCTATGTCAATAGATGGGATGTGAGCAATCTTAGGCCAGTCCTCTCCTACTTCCTTCTTGCATCTTTGCTTTAGGATTGATGAACACCATGAAATATTTAGTCTTTACAATGCAGTGAGAGATCTCATGCCTTCAGGCAAGGATGTCAACCTAGGGGAACCAATAATCGCCAACCGATTAAGGGCAATGACATAATTTATATTGCTTTCAAAGAAGTTAAGAAATGTCGGAGCCATAGTGGAAGTGACATTAACTTGTCAAGCCGGAAAAGAGTGAGAGTTGATAAGTTCCCCGGGACTTGAAATTGCATTCCCTCTTCATTGGACAAGTCGAGATCAGGGCAAAATTCTATTGATAAAGTCTCCAGAGAAGTGAGATGAATTAGACATGGGGGTAGATAGACCAGATCTCCGCAACTTCGGATAGACAAAGATTGGAGCGACGTGAGATTCTTGAACACATCCTCTGGCATAGTTGCTAGCCTTTCAACAGAAACTAGAGTCATCTTTTTCAAGGTGCAAAGAGGAGAAGGATGATGAGGAGGTGGGCAAAGAATTTGCTTCAATATCTTCTCACTTATTCTTTGCAGTTCAAGTTGTTTTAGGGAAGAGAAGTAGTAGCGTTCATCTGTAGGAGTCTTTGATGGTTGCATGAATTTATCATCATAACCATAGAGTCCATTGAGATTCCGTAGTGCAAGACTTTGGAGAAAAGGCAGTTTCCATAGCTGTGGAAGCTTTTGGATTTTATGGCAATCTTCTATACATAGTTGAACAAGCTTGGGCAACAAAAAGACAAGATTCTCATCCATAAACCAACTTGGAAACCTTGACCCACTGTAATTTTTTATTCCCAATCCTTTAATGTTTTGGTGATGCTGCAGGGTTTCCAACATCATCAGATCAGATACATCCCCATGATTTCCATATTCAAACTCTACACTCAGCTGTCGAAGATGCTTCATCCTTTTCACTACACCAGTTGGTGTTCTTTCTCCAATTGCACGGACACGTCCCATGAATTTAATGCTTAAGCTATTTCTGAGATCAACAAGGCCATTTAGTTCGTTCAACCTGTCACTTGCCTGACCAGATATGCAACTTTCTTTGCCTACGATAAAAATTGGCAACGTCCGTAGAGACGTCAGTTGACCAATTCCAGGTGGCATATCTTTCAGGGCTGTGCAATGATCAAATTCCAAATGCATGAGACTTGTCAACTGGAAAATTCCTGGGGGAATATGGGTTATTGAGTCGCACCTTTGACATGCCAAACGTCGAAGGCTCACCAATCTCCAAATATCTCTCGGCAAATTTTAGAGTATACTGCAACTAAACAACTTTAGAATTTGTAGATTATGCAATTTTGTTATGGTATTTGGTAAAGTAACAATACTGTTAGAAGAAATAGAGAGATATCTTAGATGCTTCAGTCCACCTAAAGATTGAGGCAGAAACACTATATCCAGCTGACCTAGATTTAGGACGCGCAAGAGTGAAAAACTTGAAATCATTCTCGCTAAATTTGAATTGCTCATGACACTGCCTGGAGAATCATTTAGTTAAATAAATGTGCGCAACTTCATATGCTTCCTATAGAATGAATTGGGAAATGTCAATGAACCATCAATCTTGAATAAACAAGAAGCATGGAGAGTTTGATCTGGGACAATCTTCGTATCTTCTGCTTTAATGATACTGAAGAACTCGCTATCTGCAACTTCTTTTGCGAGATCATGAATAAGATCGTGCATTTTGTGAAATTGCATAAACGATTCTTGAAAGAATGACCTTCTTAACAAATCCATGAAATATGAATTTGCTACATCCTCTACATTATCTCTGTTGCTATTACTTGATTGAATAAAGCCTTGTGCAATCCACGTATCAACCAAATCAAATCTCTGAATTTTGGAATCCTTGGGAAAGAGGGAACAATATGCGAAGCATATCTTTAAATGCCGAGGAAGGTAATGATATCTCAATCTCAAAATGGCCGTTAGATCATTTCCTCCCTGTGTGATATTTGACAAATCTTGATTCCTGAAATACATCCACTCATCCTCTGTTCTTTTGAGGCGCAGTAGGCTTCCTACTAACCTTATTGCAAGAGGAACTCCTCCACACTTTTTCACAATTTCCTTTCCTCTTTCCACCAAATTTGAATTATCGTGCTCTTTGTTACATTCAAATGCAATTTTTTCAAACAATTTCAATGCTTCTTCCTCTGAAAGGTCTCCTAATTTATGTTTATGAACACTTCCTGAAACTTTTGCCACCACGTCTTAACGAGTAGTCACTAAAATCTTACTTCCCTTGGCTCCACCGGTCAACATATTCTTCAGGTTCGACCATCTCAAGGATCTTCGTTCCACACATCATCGAGCACTAGCAAATACTTCCCTTCAAGCATTTGCCGAAGCTCTTTTTGCACTGCATCTAGTTGAAGGTAATTATCCTTCTTCCCTCCCCCAGATTCAATGATTTTTTCTACAATCATTTTCACTTCAAATACGTCCGAAACACAAACCCACAATGCTTTGTCGAAGTTCTTTTTGATAATTTCATCATTGTACACACATTGTGCGAGAGTGGTCTTTCCTAGCCCCCCAAGACCGATAATTGATATGACCACAACATTCTCTTCAAACTCAGAATCCAAAAGAAAATCCACAATTTTTTTTTTATCATCATTCCTTCCAATCACTTCTCCGTCAGGCTCAGATGAATAAGTCTCTCTATCCAAATTCAATTGGACTGAGTAAGGCTCTGGAAGCAAAGGTTGCTGCCTCCTTTCAACTAGGTTTAAGGAGGCCCTATCTTTTGCGATTACATCTAGGTCTCTCCGAATGGCCTTGAGACAATAACTTATCTTACGATTAAAAATCACTGGATTTGATTTTGACAAGAAGATTCCTACCTTATTGAACAATTTTCGATGCTCAACTTCAGTGGCGACATCATCCAAGAGATCATCAGTTTCAAAGAACACTTTCTTAAGCCTGGCTATCCAGTCCTTCAACTGGTTGCTATTCCCTTGTTGCTCCTCCGCATCAATGAGTACGGCTTGGATGGAAGAAACTATAGTAGAAAACTTGTGAAGCTCATCTGCTAGTCCGTAAATAGATCCTACTTCTTCAGCAGCAAGAGAAACCAAACTTTTCAAGATTTCAGCAGCAAGATTGTACAGAATTTCAGCCATGATGTGCAAGATAGTTTTCCTTTTTTTTGTGTGTGTGTGTGTATGTGGTTGCCAAATGTAGAAGATATCCTTTGTCTACCACAAACCACAATTTATAAAAAGTTGACAAAGACCTTGACTTGGTAGTCTCTTCCGGACAAGTTGGATGTTATCCTTACATAATACTATATTTCCCTCAAGTTTCAAAATAAATGGTGTTTTCGGATGTCCCGACTCTCGACCATGATTCGAGGCCCAACTTCTCAATGCCAAACTCGATTCAAGAACCTACTTCCGACCTTGACACCTGACTCCCGATCCCAACTCGAGAACCTTTTTTTTTTTTTTTTTTTTTTTTTTTAAACTCGAGACCTACAATAACCTTAATGGCTTACTAGGTCCATTTTTCCTTGTCACGTACTATATTTTTATCTACACATGAAGTATGTAGTAGCGATTAGAGTGTTATCAACTGATTGAAATGTCTCTCAACATTTCTTTTGTACTTGAGAATTGAATTTCGTAACATGTTGTAAAATCTATATATACTAAATATCTAATTAGTTACTGTATATATTAACTAGCGTTTTAAATCAAAATTCTATGTTAATAAATATAAATGGAACCAAAAAATTTGTATGATATTTAATTTGAACCAATTAATTTAATTTTAATGTTAATTTTTTTTTTCAAACCCGACCAAACCAAACTATTGAACTCTATGAATTGTCCAACTAGCAATTTGGGTATAGAGAGAAATAATCATGGTTTAAGAATACATACACTATCCTTCGGGACTGGCTCACTTGTTTGGAGGGTGGTAGCACCACAGCTGCCCGGGATCGAATCCCTCCTCAATGCCTTTGAGCCATGAGCCTATCGCACAGGGCTTGCCTAGTGCGGTTTACATCCCCGTGTGGTTTGCAGGCTATTGCATCGGCGGGTTTACCCAGTGCGCACACAGTGCTCACCAAAGAGTGCTCACCCGAAGGATAGAGGTTGTGGCAGAGGGTGTAGCGGCTGCGGGTTTTCTTGGAAAGTTTCCAAACAAACAAAAAAAAAGAATACATACGCTAATAACGTAATTAAAATTAAATTGTTCTTAAATATATACTGAATTGAATTTCCCACATGCAGAAAGTTTGCATACTCACACTCACGATCACCTAAATCTCACTCGTGGAATTACACTATAATAGGAACATACTAAATTAAAGGCAATAATGAACCGGAGTGTTAGATGTTGAAGGGGAGCCTTGGAGTAGCTGGTAATGTTGTTGCCAACCTTGGAAGCAACCTTTGATAGAAATGCAATGCAAGGCAAGGCTGTGTACAATACACCTTTGTAGTGAGGCCCTTCCCCGAACCCTGCGCATAGCGAGAGCTTTAGTGCACCGGACTGCCTTTAGTGTTAGATGTTAAAAGGGAAATACAGATTTATACACATACTTATGCAGGAATCATAATAAAACCTATACATGATTCCCCACAAACATCAAGGTGGGGACTCAGAATTTGCAAAAATAAAATAAAATAAAAAAGTACAATAAAGTAGTGTTGTTCAAGGGCTAACACAATCAAGAATCATGGTAATAGAAGCTCAAAGTAGTAGTTGTAATTCTGCAAAATTGGCAACTTCTTAAGTGATTCAAATCTCAAAATTCCTTCCCTAATCCCATGCTTTTCACCAATTAATTCATTGTTTTGGTTCACCAACTTGATTTTGAATTGCACTATTTAACAACTTTGAAAATTCAGTTGTCCAAAAAAAAAAAAAAAAAAAAAAAAATTCTAAGTGTCAAAAAGGACTTAGTATTATTTTGAGCTTCCTATCTTTGTGATTTTATTTTCGACCTTTCCGTCCTCCATTTCTTGATTTTTTTTTGTTGATTCACGATGGGGCAAGTCAAGAGTACGTCTTGGGTGAATTTTGAAATTTTAGACGAGCTTAAGGGCACGTTTGGGATGGAGAAACAGTAAGCCTCCGCGATAGGAGGGCGGCTCGCTCATCGCGGAGGTCACCCAAGGTGGCGCCATGGTTAGCGCCTTGGGCCAGTTCAGTTTTCACCAATTTTTTTTAAGGGTGTTTTGGGTATTTTCCACTCCCTTATCAACTTAAACACGGGATTTAATCCCTAATACACCATAATCCACCACAATTCACCCAAATTACTCAAGAACATTCATAAGGGTTTCAAATAAGAATTTCAAATAACTCAAGATTTAACCGTGGGTTTTCAAGATTGATTGAAGATTTGAAATCTTCAAATCTTAGGCTTCAAGAATCACTCATTATTTTCCATAATTGAGGTACGTGGGTTTCCTAAAAATTTATGGGCAAAGAAACCTTCTTTAATTCATGCCAAAGATTTAGAAATCATGATTTTTCGGAAAGGGTTTGAATTTTACCATTACTAGCATGTTTTGGAAGCTTTAATTAATGTTGTTTGGTCTTTAGGCCTTTCCCTAATTTGATTTGAAATTCTATATATATGTATGCATATGTTTAAGGATGAATATTCAATTGAGAGCATGAATTATAATGAAATTCCTCTCTTGTTACGAATTTTCTTTACTTATGATATGCTATGAATCGTTTTGAATGCATTTTGAAAAGCATGATATGAAACGTCTTGATTTATACCATGACTTTAATATGATTTTGAAATCCAAAGAGAGGGTTGTGCATGTTGATAACTATTGCGTACGCATATAATGAAAGAGTGCATGGTTTTGCCAAAAGCACATGACCACCATATGTTTGAAGAATTCTTACATAGTTTTGACTTATGTTTCGAAATGTGAAATCTCTTATACTATTTGCATGTTTGGGTGGTATGAATTGAGTTTTGATGAAAGAATCACGCATGATGCATTATGGCTCAGAAATAGGACTTGCAAGTCTTGGTGTGATGACATCAACTCAGATAATGCCATGTTAATTCAGAACAGAATAGAATGCATGTTTGAAACCAGATTTCAGATTTTGAAACTAGAATGATGCATGTTTCAGAATAGACTAAAAATTGGGCATACAGAGAGCTTAGGTGGTTCCTCGAAGAAGGCATGAGTTCAGACAACTCATTCTCTAAAACGTGATTTGCCAATTCGGGTATATTATTATACTCTGGCCTAGTGCTCTATGGCATATAAGACTCAGACACTCCAACCTTTGCGGCACACTTGGGTTGGGGGCTTCCCCGCCGAGTCAATGGTGGATTCCATATAGCCCGTGAAATATCAGACTTGTAGGGGAGTGCCACCTAACTCAAAAGTAATACAAAGATAAGAAATTGCATTGATAAAAAGGTTTTATGATTATCAAAAATGCCCATGACATTTGGAATTTATATCCTATATGATGTTTTATGAATAGCTCTCAATTATTTTATTTATATTAAAAACTTTATTTTGGATTGCTCTGCGTACCGGTACATCTGTATTGACCTCCTACCTTCCAGGTTCTGATGCACAGTCTAGGGGTCCCAATAAGCAGTAAATTTCTTCAGACAGAAGTGCAGAGTCCAATCGGTGAGCCTTCTATATTTCAGAAGGCCTATTTATTTTCAGATTTTTGGTCTACTGGGGACCTTGTCCCAGTTTTTAGAAAGTTGTTATCAGTCATGTAGTAGAGATTTCGCAGACGATTTTTCGATGCTTTTAAATGGTTATAGATTTCATTTTTTTTTTGAAGTTATTTCAGACTTATGACCATGATTCCGTTCTGCTATAAAATTCTGCATTTTCCTCTATTATATGAATATTGTGTATGATTACCACGCAGATAGGGACGTCAGGGCCTTCATGGTTTGGGATGTCTGTCAAGTACAGGGACCCAGTTTGGATTGTGACAAACTTGGTATCGGAGCACGATTCATGGTCCAAGGGTGTCTGTAAAATCACGTCCGGTAGAGTCTTATTTATGGGTATGTAGTGCTCCACACTTGTAAGCAGGAGGCTACTAGAAGTTTAGGAATGTTTCCTCTCTTTGTGATTTAGTTCGTTCCTTGGAGTTTAATCTGTCCTCCAAACCGTGATCTCTTATATTTCAGCATATAACCATGCCTCGCCGTCGTACTAATGCAAATGCCCAGACTGATGAGGTCCGTCCCACTCATAGGATGAGGACCCAAAATAGAGCTCAGACTCTGAGATTGATGTTACTATGGAGGTCCCACCTACTCAGACCAGTCTACCCAGGGCACCCAGAGCTCCCCGAATAGGGACTAACCACACTTAGCCTCGCGAAAAAGAGGTATCTAATGCAGAATTTAGACAGTCCATTCACATGCTTGCTCAGTTGGTGACCATATAGACTCAATGGTCGGAAGATTTTAGGTCTGCATTGGTCACATCTGAGGCTACTAGGGTGGGTCAGTTCATGAGAATGAACCCGCCCAAGTTTTCAGGCACCAAGGATCCACAACAATTTGTGGATGAGATGGAGAAGATATTCAAGGTGATGTATGTAGACGAGGTGGAAGGGGTGGAATTGGTAGCTTACCCGCTTAAAGAAGTTGAGAACCAGTGGTATAATGAGTGGGAGGATTCTAAGGGTGAGAGTGCTGAGCCCACGCTATGGGGCGAGTTTGTGCAAGCCTTTCTTGATCTATTTTTCTTCTTGAGTTGAGGGAGGCCAAAGTTGAGGAGTTTATCAAGGAGTACACCCTGAAGTTTAACTAACTGGATCGTTATACTCCAGAGATGGCTGGTAATATGAGAGCCCGAACGAGAAAATTTACATCCGGCCTTTCAGATGACTTAGTGCTTAAATGTAAAGGGGCTATGCTGAATAGGGACATGGACTTATCTAGGCTATAAATGCATATGCAGCAAGTAGAGGAGTAGAAGAAGAGAATCACTGAATCTAGGGAGAAGGACAGATAGGTAAAGAGAGCCAGAATAGAGGATCAGAACCATAGTCAGCCACAGAGTGGTAATTGGGGAAATAAATCGCAGAAGAAGAAGAATCGGGGTAATTCCCAGTCCGCAGCCAGAGGCCCGGCACCCAGACCTACAGTAGACCAACGACCTCAAGCTTCCAAACTAATCATGGATCCAGAGCCCAGGATACCCAGTCACAGGGCAGTGTAGCTCAGCAGCATTGTACATTTTTGTGGTGTGAGACCTGCTGTAACACCACACAAAAATCGTCCATGCCTTTGCTCGTGGTAATATGCCAAAGAAAACTTAATCTCATTTTTGACTTCCAAAGTAAGTAAAGTTTAAACCATATATAATTTCCCTAATTTTGACTTTTTATCATGTGGGAAATTGAATGAGTTTTCCATCAATATAAGATTCTCCCAAATCTAATATCCGGGCAAGAAGTTATGGCTAATTTAAGTTCTAGTCGTAAACACTGTCATTTTGGTGCTTGGCGCATCGCGGAGGGAGCCTATTTAGAAATTGTCAAATTTCAGTAGCATAGAGCAATTATGGTGCGTTGCACTGAAGTTTTAGGTCCCAACTAGTGGGACAGCGTGATAGCTCCGTGTCGTGGTGACCTTAAGAATCCCATTCGTCAATTTTCCGTGAGCCACGACGATTGTAGGGCGTCGTGGTGGCCCATGAAATCGGGATCCTAGTTATATTTTTTATATTCCGCTTCATTAAGGGTATATTGGGTACTTTCCACCCCTTTATCAGCCTAAACATGGGATTTAATCAAAAAGATACCAGAATACATTCACAATCATCCAAATTACTCAAGAACACTCTCTAGGGTTTCAAACTTAAAATTTAAATAACTCAAGATTTAACTGTGGGTTTTCAAGATTGATTGAAGATTTGGAATCCCCAAATCATAGGCTTCAAGAATCATTCATCAAATTCCTAAATTTTGGTACATGGATTTTATTCTAAAAATACATAAGCTTGTTGAAAACACTCAATTATGATTTAAAGATTATCAAACATGATTTATTAAAGGGGTTTGAAATACATGATTTTATTATGCTTCATACATGTTATTGATATTGTTGTTTTGACCTTTAGGCCTCATCCCCTTAAATTGATTTATAAGTATATGTATATGTATAAAATTGAAATGTAATATTTGTTTTAGAGCACAGATTATGATGTCCCTCTCTTGTGATAAATTCAAGTTTATGATCTTATTGTGAATGATATGAAATGCTTGATTTATGATTTTGAAACTAGTTTTCTCAATACCTAAGTGTTTGAGCATAATTTAGACATGATGAAAAAGAGCTTCTTGATAAAATTACACCCTTGTTTTAAATGAGAAAGAGTTGCATATGATTGAGAAATTTGACATGACCACCTTGTATTATTGAAATGCTTGACAAAGAGAGTTCTTTGCATGTGTTTACATGAGGTTTGAGAAAGAGTTTATTTGAATTGATTTATTGATATGGTGGTCCCAAACTTATTTTTTGAAAACAGATATTATAATATGTTATTAATAGCTCAGAGATGTGACGTGCAATTCAATGGTATGACGATACCATAAGTATGTATGCCATAACAGAGTATGTTTTCAAAGTTTGATTTTAGAGAATGCATGTTTTAAAGAGTTAAAGATGGGCTTGTCATACCCCTTTTTCGACTCCAAAAACATAATATTTTAAGGGTCGAAAGGGTTTTAATTATTAAAGTGACAAAAGATGAAAATTTTTTTTGAAAAAGGATTATTTTTAACAATCACAATTCAGAGTCGCCACTCGGCATAAATCGGGTGTGCTGAGTCACCCATGGATATCCTTTTCAAAATAGTTTTGACTCTTTAATACTGATTTGCGAATAGAGATTCCGGCTAAGGAATTCTGTTGATCGAGGGGAAGGTGTTAGGTACCCCTCGATCCCGTGGTTTGACCACGTTCGCTTGGCAGAGCGTATCGGCTAAATTGACATTACAAATGCATAAACCACACAAAGCACGCAAAAATAATCACTCAAGCAAACAAAAACAAAATAATCCAAAATGTAAAGTCTAGTCCAATTATATAGTCCAAAAAATAAAAAATATAAATCCTATTCTAAACTAAATCTAGACTAAGCTCCAATGCCTTACCCGATTCCGCGGGCCTTCATCACGATCATTTTCCGCCAACATGATACGTTAGTGCATTCTCCGGTGAAAAAATACAGAAGACCTTGGGGCATTCCCCGGCTAAATGAATACATTTGAATCGAATGCGATAAAGTAAAAAACATTCAACACATACTCCACATTCAAACATCCAACAAAGATATGGATGATCTCTGAATCTTGTTGCCCACTGGAATGGAGAAAAATTATCTAGTCCCCCCACTTTTGTTGTATTGTTTCGAATAGAAGAATGAAAATTCCCTGGGTTCCAAAAAAACGTGTAAAAAGGGGTAGGGGTAGGGTAGGGTAGTGGTGAGTTGGGGTAGAGTTTGTTAGGATAGGGTAGGTAGGTGTTGCTTTTTAATTGGAGGGATAAGGGTTAGGTGTCTATTTTTGTTTGGGTAGGTTGCTAGGATAAGACAAAATTAGTTAGGGGATTGTTATTTTTGTCATTTTGTGGAGGAATTATCACACAGGTAATGGTACACGGTAGAATAACATAAAATGGGTAAAAGTGAATAAAATTGAACTTTAAGAGGACGAAATCACGTGTCTACATCATGCCCCCTTTGGATGTAAACACATGGTGTTTTCATACAAAGCAGTAGACAATGAGGCAGAATTTTGTCCTGAACTTTATTTAAAAGCACGAAGCAAGAGGAAGGAGGAAAACCAGGTCTTGACTGAGGACATCCTACCCACCCAAGTTATGAAGGGATCAAGTGACAAGTATCTCAAAGGATTGGAAGGAGATGGACTATACCGAGTTGGAGAGTCGAGTGAGGTTCCATCGAGGTTCCGGTCCGCGGCTCTATCATTACATCAAAAAATGAAAATTACAAGTTAAAATATAAATGAAATTACAAAATCCTATTTATACAACTTTTGTTGACTCATGACTCGACTTTCATCACCCTATTCTTCAGGTGGGCTCCTGACTTGCAATTTCTTTCAACTTGTTGCTTGGCTTTCAATTGCTTCGCTTATGCTTAACTTTTCGCTTCTTCACCCTATTCTCTAGGCGGGCTACTGACTTGCTATTTCATCACCCTGTTCTTCAGACGGGCTCTTGAAACCCAAAATTAAAACTAGAACGAAAATTATCCCAAACAAGAATTAGAATAAAGTAGTATTTCATTTTTGAAAGTGTTGTCCCATTTTCTAGGAGGGTCCTGAACAGCAAGTAAAGTCCCATTTTTTAGGAGGGTCCGAAACTAAAGTAAAATCCAATTTTTCAGGAGGGTCCTGAACAGAAAGTAAAATCCCATTTTTTAGGAGGGTCCTGAACATAGAGTAAAATCCCATTTTTTTTCAGGAGGGTCCTGAACATAAAGTAAAATCCCATTTTTCAGGAGGGTCTTGAACAGAAAGTAAAATCTCATTTTTCAGGAGGGTCCTGAACTAAAGTAAAATCCTATTTTTCAGGAGGGTCCTGAACATAAAGTAAAATCCCATTTTTTAGGAGGGTCCTAAACAGAAAGTAAAATCTCCTTTTTTTCAGGAGGGTCCTGAACATAAAGTAAAATCCCATTTTTCAAGAGGGTCCTGAACATAAAGTAAAATCCCATTTTTCAGGAGGGTCCTAAACAGAAATTAAAATCCCATTTTTCAGGAGGGTCCTGAACAAAAAGTAAAATCCCATTTTTTCAGGAGGGTCCTGAACATAAAGTAAAATCTCACGGATGTGCATCTCCAATGGTAGCTGAATTAAGTGAAGCGAATTTCCCCCTATTTGTACAAGGAAAATTTGTCAGTTAAAAACTTAGTGGTGGCTTACGGCTCTTGGCTTCTCAGGTATCTTCCCCAGCACTCGTTCCTTTCATCTTTGTTCCAAATTACTGACACTTGCCCTGTCTTGCCGTATCATCGACCCGAATCCAGATTGAGGGAAGTGAGTTCTGAATCGAACAGTGGGCTTCCATTTCACCATGCCTCTGAGGTGCACCCTTTTCCCAAATCTGAATGCTTCTACGCATCCAACAGCTTGTCGGTTGATAGACTTCCTTTGTTTCATGTTGAATTATGATCATATTTCTTTCCTGTGCTGTTCCTTGGCTTTTCCTCATATAATTGGAAAGACTGGTAGTAAATTTTGAAATCCTTTCTCGCTTGTTTTGACACAGACTTGACTTAAAATGTAAAGAGATGATGGTGACTTTTATTTTGATAGATGACATAAAAAAGACAAACAGCATGAATATGTAAATGAAAGAAAAGGCCAATGTCCCATATTCAAAAATAAAACTTATCTGAATACGACAAACAACTCCAATGAGTATGATATGCATTTTGGATTGAGCTGCCTGATCTTTCTATCCAAACTCCCCATTTGTTGTTGAGTTTGTACCTTTTCCGCTGAGCCGCCTCTTCAAATCCATTGGACTCATACATCGCATTCGATTGAAGACATCTTGAAAGACTTTCTCCAATAAATCTCTTTCTTTTCACTTTTCCCTTTTCTCTTGAACTCTCCATCGCCTTACGGTGCCCGTGAGGGTTTTCACTAATAAGACTCTCATTTTTATTTCTCTCCACTCACCATCGCCTTATGGTGCCTGCAAGGGTTTTCACCAATAAGACTCTCTTATTTTTATTTCTCTCAACTCACCATCGCCTTATGATGCCTACGGGGGTTTTCACTAATAAGACACTCATTTTTGTATTTCTTTCCTAATTTCTTATGCCGAGGGAGACCAGCGGTACCTCACAATGTATCATCATATCCATTGCATGCTTAGCCTTAACATTATCAAAAATTAATCTGAAGGACTTTCTTTGGTTGTAACTTGGCTTTTGGTTAAGGTTAGAAAAGATGGTAAGGGGCTCAAACGATACTTGAAGTGGTGGTGGGACTTACAACTTTTGGAATCGACTCAAACAACAGATTAACTCATGACCCAGCTTTGTTGACTGGGTGAATCTTAGATCTTTATTTGGTTGGACCAAGCCTGAAATAGGGCATTCTACGTATCTCACTCCCGAGAGAGGAGAATCAGGTCGCACGTAGTTCCATCAGCTTGTTCTTTGTTTTGATTTGATTTTGATTAATTTTTTTTAAATTTTCAAACTCTTTATTTTATTCTCATTTCCTCGACATTTATCTTTGACTCCATTTTGATTCCAAAAGAGAGATATGAAAGAAAATTAAAACGAAGCTCAAATGGGTAAACAAAGGATGACACAATGTTTGGATAGAAGAATAAAATGCCTTCATCATATCAATCTTCAAAAATGCAAGTACTAAGCATGCAGTAAAATCAAGAAAGGATCAAATATCATACATAATATATTTTGACCGCATCAGCATTGATAGCCATTTATGCCATTTTGCCTTCAGTATCTATCAAATATATGGCTCCATTGGGCAACACTTTCTTCAAAACGAATGGACCTTGCCATTTAGGGGAGAACTTGCCTTTTGCTTCAACCTGGTGAGGAAGGATACGTCCCAATACCAACTGACCAACTTCAAAATTCCTGGGACAGACCTTTTTGTTATACGCTCAAGCCATCCTCCTCTGATACAACTGGCCATGACACACAGACGTTAGCCTTTTTTCCTCAATCAAACTCAAATATTCCAGTCGGTTTTTTACCCATTCGTCATCATCAATCTCTGCTTCTACAATGACTTAAAGAGAGGGAATTTCAACTTCTGCAGGGATGACTGATTCTGTCCCGTACACCAATAAATATGGAGTTGCCCTTGTTGAAGTGCGAACAGTGGTACGATAACCTAACATTGCAAACAACAACTTTTCATGCCACTGTCTAGACCCTTATACCATTTTTCACAGTATCTTTTTTATATTCTTATTGGTGGCTTCTACAGCACCATTGGCCTTTGCGCGATATGGAGTAGCACTTCGATGTGCGATCTTAAACTGTTGACATACTTTTTGCATCAAATGACTATTGAGATTAACAACATTGTCTGTAATGATCATCTTAGGAATTCCAAATCTACAAATGATATTGGCATGAACAAAGTCCACCACAACCTTCTTTCTCACTAACTTGAAAGTTACTGCTTCTACCCACTTTGTGAAGTAGTCAATGGCTACAAAAATGAATCTGTGTCCATTTGATGCCTTCGGCTCAATCTGTCCAATCACATCCATTCCCCAAGCCACGATCGGCCATGGAGTGGCCATTGCAAGCAACTCAGCAAGAGGATAATGTATCAGATCATCGTGTACCTGACATTGATGACACATTCGAACAAATTAAATAGAATCTCTTTCCATAGTAAGCCAGTAATAACCTGCTCGAAGAATCTTCTTCAACAAGACATGATCGTTCATGTGTGACCCGCATACTCCAGAGTGTATTTCAACCATGATTGCCAAGGCTTCTCTTGCATCTACACACCTTAGAAGTCCCATATCTGGTGTTCTCTTATACAAGATTCCCCCACTTAAGAAAAATTCACTAGTCAAACGCCTTATAGTATTCTTTTGATCGTTGGTGGCATATGCTGGGTATTCTCCTAACTAAATGTACCGCTTGATATCCAAGAACCAGGGTTCTCCATTGAGCTCTTCTTCAACCGAATTACAGTAAGCATGCTGATAACGACTCTGTATATGCACTGGATTGATGTAGGCTTTGTCAGGATGTTGGAGCATTGAAGACAGAGTGGCTAAAGCATCAGCAATTTCATTATGAATCCTTGGAATATGCCTAAATATTACTAATATAAACCGTTTACATAGCTCCTGCAAGCATTGTCGATACGGGATGAGCTTCAAATCTCGCGTCTCCCAATCGCCTTAAATTTGATGGACAAGCAAATCCGAATCTCCCAACACCAATAATTCTTGGACTCCCATATCCACAGCTAACCTCAAACCAAGAATGCAGGCTTCATACTCTGCCATATTGTTAGTACAGTAGAATCCAAGTTGTGCCGTTATAGGGAAATGTTGTCCTGATTCAGAGATAAGAACCGCACCTATTCCGACTCCTTTCATATTGACAGCTCTATCGAAGAATAACCTCCAACCTGGATCAGCATCTATAATGACTTCATCGACACACGACACTTCTTCGTTAGGAAAATATGTCTTTAATGGCTCGTACTCTTCATCAATGGGATTGTCAGCAAGATGATCTGTATATGTATTTTGACGAGATTTTTTCCATTCCTACTACATATGTATTTTGGTCGTCAACCCAACTCATATTTTTTCCTGTTTCCCTTTAGATACTTGTTATATTGTTGAAACTTTGTTTTGATGTCTTGATATGGGAGTTGGGTAGTCAGGGCAAGTAGTTCGCTAGGTGTAAGTTGAAAGCACTGGATCCCGTGTCATACCTGGCACTATTACATGGAAAATGCTTGATGGGAAAAAGTATCTGGTAGTGTTTGATGATGTGTGCAACCAAGATAACTTGAAATGGGCGAGACTAAAGAATATGTTGATCGGTGAAACCAAGGGAAGTAAAATTCTACTGACTACTCGTTCCAACGTTGTAGCAGAAGTTCCAGAAAGTGTTCAGCAACATACATTAAGGAGTAAAGCATCTAGTACCCCGAACTATTACCAAATTTGCTATGACACACTCCAACTTCAAGTCCTATTATCTCTTAAACTCAATTTTGATATATTTTTATCATCTTTTCTAGTTGATGTGACATCTTTTTAGCTGACGTGACACTTTTAATGTGGACTCCATTTTATATAATAAATGTGTCATATCAGCGCAAAAGGGTGTCAAAAATACACTAAAAGTAAGTTCAGGGGCAATAGGACCCATGTGAAGTTGGAGTGCGTCGTAACAACTTTGGTCATAGTTTGAGGGGTTATCGGATGCTTATCTGTAAATTAGGAGACCTTTCAACATAAATTGTTGAGTAAAGCATCTAGTACACCCGATCTATGACCGAATTTGCTATGACACACTCCAATTTCATAAGGGGCCTATGAACTAAATTTTAGCATATTTTTGTCAACCTTTTTAGCTGATGTGACACCTTTTTAGCTGACGTGGTACCTTTGACATGAATTCTATTTTTATGTTAAAAAAAAAAAATATGTCATGTCAGCACAAAAGAGTGAAAAAACTATACTAAAATTGACTTCAGGGAGTAATATACCCCTGTGAAGTTGGAGTGTGTTGTAGCAACTTTGGTCATAATTTAAGAAAAATATTGATTTTTTTTCCTGTTATTTAACTTTTAAAAATATTCACTACTCATAATTTTAGATGGATCAAAATTGTATGTTTAATGGAAGTGAAACTGATTGTTAGGTTTATTTAAAGTAAAATTTTAACTAATTTTAAAGTCCTTATTTATGACATTTATTTAAGACAATAAAAATAATAGTTTGTTTTCCTAAACTTCTAAAATCATATTACTTTTAAAAGTATTTTTCAAAAAAAAAAAAAAGGTAGATAAATTTTTAAACTTATTTTTGAGATTTTTTTTTTTTTTAAAAAAAAAAAAAACTTTGCTGATCAAACTAAAAAAAAAATAAAAAAAATCTTGTGGTGTGAAATCATTTTTATTTATGACATAACTCATAATTAAATCATAACTCATACTCAAGAAAAGAAAACAATCACCCAACCTTTGAAGGATTTTAGAAAAAAAAAATAGTATATAAATAAGAAATATTCACAAGCAATTGAATGGGAAAATTGTCACCAGTTAACCTCATGAATGGGAGACATATGTAGGCATAAATTGGCTATTCTTGTATATACATGAGTAAATTGTTGGGACAAGTATCTTTTATTTAAATAAAGAAAAATAAAAGGTAAATTTTATATTTTTTTTTATGGTCTTCTCTATCTCTTCTAAAATCATCGTAATCAATCTCACAAACCTTCACATTAGGAGGTCCACACATCTGCTTTTCAAATATTCAAACCATCTCAGCCTCGTTTTCAATATCTTATCAGCTGCAAATCAATTAAAATATTAACGTAAAATTTTATTTAAAAATTATGAAAAATATTAATTACCAGACCACAGGGACGGACCTACGTTGATTTTTGGGGTGCTCTAGCACCCATTAAAATCGATACGAAATAGGTAGAATTACATAAAAAAAAAAATACGAAAATAGATAGAAAAGATATAAAAAACACACATTGAAATAAAAATTATTTGGGTGCACTGACATTTAGGTTGATCTTAAGGTTCTCCATTGGAAGGAGAGTCCTGGGTGCGAACCTCGTTGAGGTGATTTTTTATTCTGGATCCCCCACTGCCCCGCCATCTTTCATTCTACCAAATTTAATATTGTATAATCGCATGGCTTAATCCTAATCAAATAAAAAGAGTGGAAAAACATATTAAATCATGAAAAAAAATTATTGGCAAAACAAATATAATATATGAGAACTAGCATCGCAATTAAAATCGCAACACTTACCCTAAGCCACTGCAAAATAGAAAGAAGACACGTAAAAGGGTCAAACTAATTTATTCATGTGTTTTCATAAATTGAGTAAAGACATAAGACGAAAGAATCAAACCAAATCAACAAATTATTAAGCATAGTACCATTAAGTCCTCAAAAGAAAAATTATCCCATAAAGTAAATGTCTTTCTGATTTGGCCTTCGTTTCAAAAGTAATTCCAAAAACTGCAACTATTATACAAGCAAAGTGCAAAAAAGTTGAATAATCTATTTAGCCGCATGATCATGGATCAAAAACAATATAATTTACGGAAAGAAAATTTATGTCCATATTTATATAATTGTGATTAAAATATCGGTTAGGAGTCCTTTTCTAATTCTTCATTTTATATATATTAGAAGTCTGCCTTAATTAAACTAATATATATTACCTTTTGAATATGATGTTAAGAGAATTTTTACTTAAAAGTCTTTTTTTCTCTTTGAAATACAATTCTTGCCAAAATAGCCTACGTATTATCATTAATTTGTTAGGAAAATAAACCGTACAAAATTCACTCAACAAATTTCTATGAAACAATAACAAATAATTAAGGAAATATTTAAAAACAAAAATTTAAATAATAAACAAATGTGAAAAGATAATTTTGTCTAAAGATGAGTCTTTTAATGAATGACAAAAAGTTCAAATCACTTTTATAAGGGCATTCACATTTTTAATATATTATAGATTATAGATTATAGATTATAGATATAGATTATATATTATAGATAAATGCGTTTAATTTAGCCTCTCTAAATCATTAGTCTCTCTTAATGATAAAACTATACTAAAATCAGTAGAAAGTTTCACTTACTTAAAATCAGGCCTGAAGATAATTATTTTTGTTCTTTTTAAGAGCCCAATTTTTTTTAAATTCAAATAATTTTAATTTTTAATTTGAAATTACTATTACAATGTTTATCAACTAATCTTAAAATTGCCAAGTGACTTTTCAATAGTTTGTCACTAAGGTTAATCAAATTGCAAACTACTCTCCTTCATTATATAGATAGAACATTACGCAATTAATTAAAAAGAGATAAGAGTACCAAAGTTCCGAACAAGTATTCTGTATCTTCTAATGCTATAGATATGCTGGCAATAAAGCATATTACCAGTAGACTAAATTGTTTTTGCATTGTGGGAACAAAAAAGGAATTACCAGTAGACTTTCAAAACTACTGTATCGTACTTAATTGGGGTAAAAGAAGGCCCGTAAAGTTAAAGAGAGAAATCAAATTATCTGGATAACTTAATAGGGGTAATGTATGTACTTTGGAAGGAGTCATAAACCAAAAAAAGGATAGCTCAGTATTGAGAAAAAAAGATGATTCTTAAATTGAAATTAAAGAAAGAATAAAGCATCTGGTAACCCCCCTCCCCCACCCCTCACCCTCCTTCCGAACAATGACCAAATTTGCAATGACAAACTCCAACTTTACGGGGTCCTATTACCTCCGAACTAAATTTTAGCATATTTTTTCCAACCTTTTTAGCTGATGTGACAATTTTTGTCAGACGTGGGCCTCATTTTATGTAATAAAGGTGTCACATTAGCACGAAAGAGTGACAAAAATACGCTAAAATTGAGATCATGGAGGTAACAAGACCTATGAAGTTGAAGTGTGTCGTAGCAACTTTGATCATAATTTGAGCGTACTGGATACTTATCTCTTAAAGAAATGACATCAAGATTTGAAGATCATGCTGAATAGGGTAGAGACTATCAAGTTTAAAAATCTAATAAAACAATTAAATAGTATTGTGGGAACTGAATGTAAACAGTTAATAACATTCGAAATTTATATTTAACTAAATAATTAATCTTAAGAATCACTAAATCAGAGTAAAATTACATTTCATTTAATCATGAATAAGTGTTATGAAGTATATATGTTGTTCTTGGAGGGAGAAGCACCAAGTAGTTATATTCTTTTTTCCACTTTATACCTAATAATTTCAAGAAAAGAATCTAGGAAGAAAATCTGGACAAGCAAAGAATCAACCTCACAAAAAGTTTTTGTCAGCCAATTAGCTTTGAAACTTCTCATTTGTACCACGCGTAGAATCAAAGCAACTTCATAAATTGTGCTTTGTGGTGGGCAAAGGCAACATCTACATTTTGCAACCAAAAAAAAAAAAGAAGAAAACTTGTTCATCTTGCTGATCATGGCTGAAATTCTGTTCGATCTCGCTGCTGAAATCTTGAAAAGCTTGGGTTCTCTTGCTGCTGAAGAAGTAGGATCTATTTACGGGCTAGCCGATGAGCTAGACAAGCTTGCTGATACAGTTTCTTCCATCCAAGCCGTACTCATTGATGCAGAGGAGCAGCAGGGGAGTAGCAACCTGGTGAAGGACTGGATAAAAAGGCTTAAGAAAGTGTTCTTTGAAGCTGATGATCTCTTGGATGACGTCGCCATTGAAGTTAAGCATCGAAAATTGTTTAATAAGGTAGGCATCTTCTTCTCAAAATCAAATCCTATAATTTATAACTATAAGATAAGTCATCGTCTCAAGTCTATTCGACGAGACCTAGAACTAATTGCAAATGATAAGGCCTCCTTAAACCTAGTTGAAAGGAGGCAGCAACCCTTGCTTCCAGAGCCTTATTCAGTCCAGTTGAATTTGGATAGAGAGACTTATTCATTTGTGTCTGAAGGAGAAGTTATTGGAAGGAGTGATGATAAAAAAAAAATTGTCGATTTTCTTTTGGATTCTAAGGTTGAAGAGAATGTTGTGGTCATATCAATTGTTGGTCTTGGGGGGCTAGGAAAGACCACTCTGGCACAATGTGTGTACAATGATGAAATGATTAAAAAGAATTTTGATAAAGCATTGTGGGTTTGTGTTTCGGATGTATTTAAAGTAAAAAAGGTTGCAGAAAAAATTGTTGAATCTGGAGGAGGAGAGAAGGCTAATTACCTTCAACTAAATGCAGTGCAGAACGACCTTAGGGAAATGCTTGATGGGAAGAAGTATTTGCTAGTGCTCGATGATGTGTGGAACGAAGATCCCTTGAGATGGTCGAACCTGAAGAATATGTTGACCGGTGGAGCCAAGGGAAGTAAGATTTTAGTGACTACTCGTTCAGACATGGTGGCAGAAGTTTCGGGAAGTGTTCATAAACATAAATTAGGAGTCCTTTCAGAGGAAGAAGCATGGACATTGTTTGAAAAAATTGTATTTGAATGTAACAAAGAGCACGAAAATTCGAATTTGGTGAAAATAGGAAAGGAAATTGTGAGAAAGTGTGGAGGAGTTCCTCTTGCAATAAGGACAGTTGGAAGCCTACTGCGCCTCAAAAGAACAGAGGATGAGTGGATGTATTTCAAGAATCAAGATTTGTCAAGTATTACCCGAGGAGGAAATGATGTAATGGACATTTTGAGATTGAGCTATAATCACCTTCCTCGGCATTTAAAGAAATGCTTCGCATATTGTTCCCTCTATCCAAAATATTTCAAAATTGATAGATTTGATTTGGTTGATATGTGGATTGCTCAAGGTTTTATTAAAGCAATTTCTAGCAACAAAGATAATTTGGAGGATGTTGCGAATTCATATTTCTTGGATTTGTTAAGAAGGTCATTCTTTCAAGAAGCGGAAGAACATGAATCGTTTATGCAATTTTACAAAATGCACGATCTTATTCATGATCTCGCAAAAGAAGTTGCAAACGGTGAGTTTTTCAGTATCATTGAAGCAGAAGATACAGCGATTGTCCCTGATCAAACTCTCCATGCTTCTTTTTTATTCAAGATTGATGGTTCAGCGGCATTTCCCCATTCATTCTATAGGAAGCATATGAAGTTGCGGACAATTATGTATCTAAATAGTTATTCAATTAGTGTCATGAGCAATTCAGCTTTTGAAAGAATGATTTCAAGTTTTGCACGTTTGCGTGTTCTATATGTTGGTCAGTTGGATATAGAGTTTCTGCCTCAATCTTTAGGTGGACTGAAGCATCTACGATATCTCTCTATTTCTTCTGAAAGCATTGTTACTTTACCAAATACCATAACAAAATTGCATAATCTACAAGTTCTGAAGTTGGATAATTGCAGAAAACTCAAACATTTGCCAAGAGATATTTGGAGATTGGTGAGCCTTCGACGTTTGGCATGTCGAGGGTGTAGCTCATTAACCCATATTCCCCCAGTACTTTTGCAGTTGACAAGTCTGATGCATTTGGATTTTGATGGTTGCTCGTCCTTGAAAGATATGCTACCTGGAATGGGTCAATTGACATCTCTACGGACGTTGCCAAGTTTTATCATAGGCCAAGAAAGTTGCATATCTGGTGAGGCAATTGACAAGTTGAATGAACTAAAAGGCCTTGTTGACCTCAGAAATAGTTTAAGCATTAAATTCATTGGACGAGTCCGTGCAAATGGAGGAAGAACACCGACAGATATAGTGAAAAGGATGAAGCATCTTCGACAGCTGAGTGTACAGTTTAGATATGGATTACTCGGGGATGTTGATACTGGAGCTGATCTGATGATGTTGGAAGCCCTGCAGCCTCACCAAAACATTGAAAGATTGCGAATAGAAAATTATAGTGGGTCAAGGTTTCCAAGTTGGTTGATGGTTGATAATCTTGGCCTTTTGCTGCCCAACCTTGCTCATCTACACATAGAAGATTGCAATAAATGCCAAAAGCTTCCACCGCTTTGGAAACTGCCTTCTCTCCAAAGTCTTAAACTATGGAATCTCAGCGGACTTGAAGGTTATGATGATAAATTCATGCAACCGTCAAAGACTCATGAACGCTACTGCTTCTCTTCCCTAAAACAACTTGAATTGCAACGAATAAGTGAGAAGATATTGAAGCAAATTCTTTGCCCACCTCCTCATCATCCTTCTCCTCTTTGCAATTTGAAACATTTGAGTCTATATTCTGTTGAAGGCCTAGCAACTATGCCAGAGGATGTGTTCAAGAATCTTACGTCGCTCCAATCTTTGATTATCCGAGATTGCAAGAATCTGGTCTCCCTATCCACAAATCTAACTCATCTCACTTCCCTTTATGATTTATATATATCAAAGTGCCCTCTGCTTGACTTGTCCGTAGATGAAGAGGCAATGCATTTTGAAGTATGGGGGAACTTATCAACTCTCACTCTTCGGGAGCTTGACAAGCTAATGTCTCTTCCACTGTGGCTCCGACATTTCTCAGCTACTTTGAAATCAATACATATTCATGGATGTCCTAACTTGGCAACAATTCCAGAATGGATAGGCGACCTCATTGCCCTTAATTTGTTGGCAATTTATGATTCCCTTATGTTGACATCCTTGCCAGAAGGCATGAGATCTCTCACAGCATTGAAAACGCTATACATTGCACCGTGTTCATCAATTCTGATGCAAAGATGCAAGAAGGAAGTAGGAAAGGACTGGCCTAAGATTGCTCACATCCCAAATGTTATGATACGAGGTAATTATCCTTTTACATTTTGTTCGGATACATAACTAGTATGACAAGTAAAAGTAAATAGAGAGCTAGTAATTAGTAATTGGAAATTGGAACTTGGAAATTAATTTAGTTTGTATACATATGAGCCGTTACACGTTGATCGCCGTTAAGGTCAGGTCCGTGTAAAAGCCTCATATAGCTCACTAAGTTATATCTATTTTTGTTCAACTTTTAAATTGTATTCTATTTAGGTTATGATACGAGGTAATTATCCTTTTACATTTTGTTCATATACATAACTAGTATGACAAGTAGAAATAAATACAGAGCTAGTAATTAGTAATTGGAAATTTGAACTTGGAAATTAATTTAGTTTGTATACATATGAGCCGTTACACGTTGATGGCCGTAAGGTCAGGTCCGTGTAAAAGCCTCATATAGCTCACTAAGTTATATCCATTTTGTTCAACTTTTAAATTGTATTCTATTTAGGTTACTTATTAATTTTTGTTTGTTATTTAGGTCACCGTCTCCCATGGTTCAGGATGGCTTAAAGGAAAATGTTGGTGTTGCAAGTATGTTCTGGGGAGTCAGTTAAAAAGTTGATAATTCAGTGGAATTGTTTTAAGGCTTCCATTTCCATGATTTTTTATTGAATGATTCTGTTGGCCCTTGAAGTCAAGTGGACACTGTTTTTGGCATTTTCTTCATTTCCGTGTTTGCTATTTAATTTTATGATGAGTTGATATAGCTTTGCAGATTCTTTAATTCTCACCTTGATGTTTGTTGGGGAGTAATGTATAGTCATAGGTTTAGTTTAGTTTCTCAATAATTTTGTGTTTAGTATCAAAGCTCCGAATTAATGTTATACTATTAAATGGTTTTTTTATACACAAGTACCTCAAAACGAATTATATTTACAACGACTATTTATTCTTTGTTTTCAAGGCGTGATTACTACACTAAGGCTGCATTTGTTTTTATTAAAGATTCAGACGTCTGAATCTTAATGCACACCTGAATGAGTAAAATGTTGTCTTCAGATTTCAAAACTGAATGGTAAAGACTGTTTTTCACATCTGAAAATGCAAAATTTATTTATATGTATATATAATAAAAATTCAATTCAAATAAAAAATTAATTATATATTAGACAAATATTTTATTTAATAGAATACAATTATTGTTTAATTGAAAAAAATATTTAAGTTTGTTAGTGATAATGGAGATGGTTTGTAATGGTCGTGGCGGTGGTAAACTGGTAATGATTGATGGTACTAACTAGTAATATTGGTGGTGATAGTTATGATGGTAGAAATGGTTGGTATTGTAGTTAGTGTTATGATGATGACAATTGGTAGTGATGGTGATAGTGATGTGAAGTTGGTTGATGTTAGTAGTTGGAGGTATTGATTATGATGGCTGAAAAATGAATGCATCATGGATAATGATGTGTTGGTGGTAGTTGGAGATGTTATTAGCTATAATTTTTAGTTGAGATAGATTGTAGCGTAGAGTGGTTGAAGCAATAGTAGAGGTGGTGACACCAGTGATAATTGTAGTGGTGGTGGTGATTGAAGAATGTGTGGATGTTGATGATGTGTTAGTGGTAGTTAGCGATTGTGCTAGTTGTGATAGATGAGTTGGTTGGTAGTAGTAATTGTTCGATTGTGGTTGATGATGGTGGTGACATTGACGGTGGTGATAGCGGTGGGTATAATTAGAATACTGAAGGTGGTAGATGTGGTAGTGGCTGACAATAATGGTTAGTATCAATATTGATTGTGATGGTGGTTGCAATGGTGGAAGTGGTTGTGGTTGTTGGCGGTGGTTTGACAGTGGTGGTGATGGCAGAGGTGGTTAGTGGTGGTGACTGGTAATTGTGGATAGAGTGGTGGTGAATATTATTTAACACAAGAATAACTCTTAATAATATTAGTAGTACTTGTAGAAGTAGGAAAAAAGAATGAGATGCATGGTTATGATACTCATTGGAGATGTACACTGTTTCTACTTGGTGATTAATAAAAAATCAGCTAATTGCCAAAAGAAAAAACCTATTCAGACCTATTACGAGTTAAAATCTTAATAAAAAATAAATGAATTTAATGATTTAAAGCCTGAATCATTCATATTCAGAACTCCAATAAGAGCAAATAAATGAGGCCGAATCGGACCCCTTTATTTCTTTATCTTCTAGTGCTACGAATATGCTGGCAAGCGTCAGCAAGTAAAATATTATGGCTTGTGGCTGAGCCCATGTCTTTTAAGATAAATTCCTCAAAGTTACCAGTAGACTTTCAAAATTACTATTTGGTGCTTAATTGGGGTAAAAGAACCATCGGAAAATTAAGAGTAAAATCGAATTATCGGAGTAACTTTTAAGTGGTAATTTATATATTTTCCCTTTACAAATATATACTAGTACTATTATTATATACACATATCGTGAGTAGGAAGTACACGGACACATAAATAAGAAAAGAATAGCTCAGTTTTGTGGGTAAGAAGATTCTTATATTGAAAAGATACAGTAAATACTACCCTCTGATTAAATAACAATATTTTTCTTAAATATATTTCCCCTAATATCCTGGATTTCGCTACAATATATAGAGCCTCCCGAATATATATTTTCAGTTCTCAATAAAGATTAATTTGGAATAGCTTTAGCTAGAACAATCTCTTCTTGTAATTTTACTTTTATTTCTCTATTTACATATTTTTCTTTAAAAAAAATGGAAATAGGGGAAGGGGAAACGAGAAGGCATTACAATGTGAAAAATCAATCCTTCACAAACAAGAAAAAGTTAAAATAACCAACTATCTGAGCCACTAAAATTTTCAACTATATATATTATATATGTACAGTAATTATTTTTTAAGTCATATATTGTGTAAGTGGAAATTCATATAAAGAGAGATATAGAGAGCTTTTTCTTAAAAAGTGTAACACTTTAAGAAGAAGAAAAATTTGTAGAAACCATTATTCTAGAAAAAGAGAAAAGAGACAAGATGCACATGGCAATAGGACAAAAAGTCCAAAATCATTATAATGCTCTTTCCAAGATTCTTCATAGTTGACAAAAACATGTATTATTACATCATTTTTTCAACGGTAGGAAATTTAACCTCAGACCAAATTATAATTATCATCCTTAACTTTATCAATGTACAAGTATGCCCTTTACCTATACAAAAGTTGAACAAAAAAGCACTCTAATTCTACCTAACAAAATGCATATATACACTTAAAACCACGCGCTCAAAGTTAGAATTGAAGTATTTTTTTGTTCAGCTTTTATATAGTTAAAGGGACTATTTGTGCACTGCAAAGTTAAATTCATAGTTATAATGTAGTATAACTTACATAAATCCTTGAATCTTTAAGCGTTATTACATTTTATCTCAACTATTTGGTTAATTACATCATATTCCGATTTTACAAAATGGTGATACATCTGTTTTAACGTGTTACATATAAAAAGTGATGCATTTAAAATTGACTAGATAATTATTTAAGGAAGTAACAAATTCTCTTTTATTCTGTGGAGCAAATCACGCACAATCAGTTACACAGTGAATTAAGAGATTCACAAAATCAACAATACCCCCAATCAACTTTCAAATTTAAACAAAAATTTGAATCCCCAAATTCATTTGAGGAGTGAAGGAGAAAAGCAGCTAGAGAGAAAAATCATCGGAGCAATGGTGATACGAGTACGATCACTTAGATGGACTTATGAGGACGTATGTTGGACCCGAGTCTTGGTGTGTGCAATGAAGTGCAAAGAATCACCTAAATGGACACCAAAATAATCCACTACATACACTAAAAGGGCCAAAACAGTCCACTACATACACTAGAGGGGCGCCCCTTCACTAAGGGGCCTTTTGGTCATTTTACCTATTATTTGTAATACACTATAAAAAAAATAATGTAGGATTTTAGTCATTAGTTTTGGATTGAATATTGAAGTTGTAACATTGAAACACTCTCTCTTGAGAGAATTGCCTCTTGGCCGAAATATAGTAACTAGGGAAATCAACTTGAGTGTGGAATCACTCGTGTTGGATTCAAGCTTGGAAACGTTGGATGCTTGGGAGATAGAGGTCCCTCTTATTTCAATGTAAGAGATAGATGAATCATTGTGTACGATATTAAGGGTCCAAGAGTGGAATAGGCTCTTGGGTTCTTAAGATTACATCATTGTGTAGTCTATCTACCTATCTCTTTGTTTCTTGTAGCCGTATGATTATTGTTCTTAATAATATTGTTATTGTTATTCGTTTTCTTTATTATCCTATTGTTAATCTAGTTTGTTTTCCTCTGAAAATAGGTGTTAATCACCTCATTACATTGTGTTCTTGTTGTAGATCTTGAATCCGAAAGGGGTTACTCAAAGGGTCCCCGGTTCTCTTGAACTTGTGAATTGTTTTGAGTGTGTGTTTTGTCTGTTCTTGGTAAATCTTGTATCATTTGGTATCATATCCTTCTTTGATTTTGTTCTAACAGGATCAATCTTGGGCTTGAGAGTTGAAAAATAAAATAAAAAAGTTGAAAACTGAAAATTCCAGAAAAGAGAACAATCTGTCCATTTCGTGTTATTGGCCGAAAATTGTGTTTTTATTGTGCCTTGGGCTAGATTTTTACTTGTATTTGTTGTATCTAAGTTTTAGTTTTGTTCCTCACTAGCACATTGAGTCTATACCTTTATTTGAGCTTGTATTTTGATGATGTTATTGTGAACATAAACTTGGTCCATTGTTGTTGAACATTATTGTGGTGGACTGTTTTGGCCGTGTGGTTTCTCCTTGATGTTTTAAGCTTGACCACGTGATATTATTTTTAATTTTTGGCTTGAGAACTATTTTGTTGAAGTTGTAGTTGTCTTGGCCATGTGTTGGAGATATTGTTATTGTGGAATTTGAGAGTGGCCATGTGAAAATTGTTGGTGTTCTTAAAGATTATTGTTGTAGTTCCTGGTGGTTTTGTTATTGTTCTTGATGTTCATCACCACCTTCATATATTATTGAAAGATAAAGTGAATGCTAAATCTAAAAATTTGAAGGAAAAGGGTGTATTGTTTGTTAGTGTTGAGAGACACTACAACCAACAAAGCCCTATCAATCAAGCCTCAACCACTTTCCAACATTTTTTCATGATTTAAGGATCCATATTTTAAAAAGAAGTACAAGAAAGTCAAGTCTTGAAAATTTGAAATTGAAAAGGGCTACAAGAGTTCTTTGAATTTCCCTCATTACACAAATTTCACCAATGTCCAAATTAAAAAATTGACCAAAGCTTGAAATTGGACAACAAAAGTTGTGTGGGACCTAGAACAATACGTGGCTGCCACATCATCATGTTATGCTATTCATGCGACATATTTAAGCTCAAATTTTAGATTTATTAGTTTCATTTTGTTATTCCTTAGCTTCACTTTCATTGGTTTCAATATTAATTGGCAAACTAGTACTCATCTACTAGATTGTTAGTTAGTCTTTATGTTCGTTCATTCATGTTAAACGTTTGTTGTGTGCTTTTCTCTTGTGTAAATTCGTTGTATCTTGTTGGTTCAATTCCATACCAAATTTTTCTTGAGTCAATTCAAACAAAAATCTATTTCGGGCAAGAGTAGACTCGACCCTCAATCACTCATGAAGTACAATACAACTTTCAATACTTGTGAAAACAAGTGCGAGATGATCAAGTGTGCGGGAGTGTGGTGAGGTTGTTTCGAACAAACTTGTGTTTTCTTTTATAGGTGTGTTCTTTTCTTTCTTTTCTTTTAAGGTAAAATTATAAGGGAACCCGCGGATTCCACTTCTGAACCCATGGACAACAGTTGTAACATCCCAAAATTGGGTCCCGAGACGTCACACGGTGCTTAGGGACACAAGTGACCCCTAGCTAACCCTCCTACTAGCATACCTCATAAGTAACTGAATAAAATGCTTAAATCTATATAAAATCAGCGAAAACATGGCACTTCTCTGAACTTGGTCAATACAATTATGAACTTTACAAGATTACAACTCTACCTCTACAAAATGAAACTGAAACTGAATACATCAACTTCTACTGACTGTCTATGAAGCCTCTACTAGAACTGACTTTAGATAGCTGGGTCATGAGTCCCAACTATCCAAGCTCAGTACAACTAAAATAAGAAAATACAATACTTCTTGAACGGTATAACTAACTCAAACCCTTGAATCAAAAGGACTCACCACCTGCTGACTGGAAGCTGCAAACTGAGTGAATACGGTATGTGTGCTACCACTTGTACCTACATTATGAGACAATATAGCACATAGACATATATATATATAGGTCAGGACTTTGGGAATGTACTGACTATGTGGGGGTGTATCCAACATTTTTAAATAATATCATAAGTGTAAAATAAAATCATGCATGCTAACAATAATGACTCTCTTCGCTTGAATTAAACTATAATATAGTTTCTCATAAATCATCAACAGTAACACATGTTTCATAAATCTCATAAATCATTGGACTCAACTCAAACTCTTTGACTCATCACTTAGAGTGACTCGGTAACTCAAGAAACTTAGATTATTATGGACTTGGGAGTTTCTTATAACCGACATAAACCATGTGAGATTACATGAAATCTAACGTCTTGCCCACATTGGGGAGAGTTGTTCTGTCCTTGCCATCGGAGTAGAACCTTAACTTAAGAGATCACTGTCTTGGCCTTTGGCCCTTAATCTTTATCCTATGGTGGCACGTAGTTCTGGGGAAGTAGGATATGTTGAACCCACACTTTTCGCTCGGTGCTAAATACTACTCCTAGACTCAAGCTCAGAACGCGTTAGAAAATCCACCTTAATAAATTCAAGGGTCTATCATGAAGACCAAATCATAAATATTTCTCATCTGTAAATCATATACAACTTGTGAATTCCTAACTCGACTCAAACTCAAAACAATCTTTCTCAACATCAAGTGGACTTGCTTATCAAATCATATCAAGTATCAAAAACTGTAAGAAAAACATCATAGAACTCATTCTTGACTCTCAAGCTCAATATCAATATATATTCAATAGTCAAACTTCTCATGGAAAAGCATAAATCATGACACTTGTCTTAAATCACCTATAGAAATCATCATTTCATAATATCAATATACATCTCATGGCATAAATTTCTTAATTTAAGAAATATAATGGTAAAATAATAATAAATATCAAACTTAATCAACTCAAATCTCATAAATCATCAATGAAGTAGTTTGGGTGTAAACCCACTTGCAAACATCATGAAATTTCAATAGTACAAATCAAATCTTTGGGCACAAGAATTAAAGGATATTCTTATTCAAGCCTCGTATACCTTGATTATAATTTTGAGATTAAGAAACTTTATTGGAACTTCTTTCTCGCACTCTTGAGCTAAATTTGTTGATGCCTTGACTTAGATATCTTAAATCTTGAACCACTTGAAGGTATTTATGGAAGGTTCTTGAATTTTCTTGGAGAAGATTGGATTTTTGGGTTGAGAGAAAACCCTAGTTTCTTGAATGTTCTTGGAAAGAAATTGGAGAGAAATGAATTTCTCTTCTCTACTTGGATATATATAGAGGGTAAGAACGGGTGAAAAAGATCAAAATACCCTTGAGCAAATTCTAGAACTGGAGCCCGTTTTTTTGCCCTAGCGCGATGCGCTAGGATCGCGGTCCATCACTGGATTTGAACAATTGAGAAACTGCACAGTGACGCGACGCGGTGAAATTGCGTTGTCACATTGGTTGGGACCTGGAAGGGCACCGCGACGCGGTGGAATCGCTTTGGTGCACTAGAATTTGACAATCCTAATATTGAGCCTTGGCGCGATGCGTAAATATCGCAGAGGCTCACAGGAAAATGAAAATTGCTATTTTGGCTAGCTCCGCGATGCACTAAAGTGCTAGGTGGCACACTGTCTCACTAAAATGACTCTAACTCTTCACCTGAGTGTCGAATATGGGCGAATTTGGTATCGATGAAAAGCTTATTCAATGATCTACCGGACAAAAAGTCAAAATTAGGGAAATTCTACACGGTTCAATCATCATTCTCTTTGAAAGTCATTTCCATATGCTCAAAATATGGATTTAGACTTAAGGAAGATCGAGGTATAATATCTCCCCCTTGTAAACATTCGTTCTCAAATGTTGCTAGGTTACCCAAGAATATAGAGAAAACTGGAGATACACAGCTGAAACAACTTGCTAATCTGAATCTATATCTTTCTAAACTTTGGAGTACTTCATTGAATGTATAAACTCGTGATGAGAATATCTATACCGCTGGATCCGAGACTGAAAAAGAATAGAATAAAGGACAGTTATAATTCTCAACTGAGTCTGAGCTGATTTGACCTCTGATCATAATAAAGAGCAGGCTCATGCTGAGAGTTTAGGATTCACTTGATGTGATCTGGGTGCAATCGTACTCATAGACTGTGAAGTGATAATTTATGCATGCCTAACTTAGAACCACAAGATTCGCCACATGACACCATTCTGGATCATGGACTTCCACACATCTACATTTTTTTTACAACTTCCCACTTTAAGAGTAATTCTCATTACCACTTCAACCACTCCAATCCACGTAGTACTGCCATTTACTAACATGCAGTGCATTCATCCACACGTACACAAACATGACCTTCGAGCCCATCTTCATAACCACATATACATTCCTAATCAAACACTTATAAAGCCTCTTCTTCATATCCTACACACTTCTTATCAAGAACAACTCCCATGCGCTCACCTTAAGCAAGCACACCCGACATATTCCTAACTATTCAAGTTCTACACAAATGTTTCACTTTAATATTCCTTCAGACTAATGGAATTACACAAAACGAACATACGACAATCTCCTTAATCATAACACATTAAACTTCGACTAACCGTGACATGTATTAAAAACTTAGCCTCAATATCACTTCATATTACCACCTAGCCAAAGTAAGCATGCCACCCTCTATCGTTGATAAGGAAATATCTTCTCTCCCCCGTCTAAACAACTATTCACCACCACTATCTTGATTAAGGAAAGATAACTAAAAGATTAAAGCATAAGGATTTGACCCATGAATAGATACTATGAATAACTTCAAACTCAACTAAGGCTTGAGGAATAGAGGATTTAACATCATAAACTTGTCAAAGAAATACGGCCCGAGGACATGCACGATATAAATTTGAATGACTACACCTGAAAACACACAACCACTTCCTTACACCACCGTCTGAGATACATCCTATCCCTCTATACCTCCAGTAGTCATCATATGATACTTGTACACTCACTAATTTCGAATTTACAAGAGCATCCCCATAGTCGGGGTATACACTATCTAACGCTTTAACCCTATTTCTATTAACTCAACTTCGGAATTTCATTTCTTAAATTCTAACTCTCAACTTGAATACTTCCCAACCTTTGACGGACTATACTAACACTTTCATAGTCTACTAATATCACACTTGTAAACTTATATTTCTAAACAATGAGAATCAAAATCACACAAAAAGGCTCAACATTTTCAATCTAAACTCCTTAACTTAGCCATCAAGAATATCATTCATTACCTGACTAGTCTTTTCTCCACCTAGTAGCTTCACGGTGCCACTATCTACACCACATGCAACGATCCTAAAAAATAATGTAGCCCCATAGCACCTTGGGAAAACTTCCTTATCATAGATACAATCTCAAACTTGACTACAAATCAACCAAACTTAAGCTCTTGCATACACTGTTTAAGCATATTAGGTCACTTCCCTATAACTAGTGCCATTAACCAAGAAATCATCACATCCACCTTCATAGAAACCAATCATTCAAGCTTAATTCCTAGCGCTTAACATAACTTACAACTCCACCTCACACACAAAATTTTCACTTGGAAAACTATAAAACAAAACATCAATAAACACTAGCCTACTTAAACCTTAAAAAAATAATAATTGGTCATAATCATATGGCCTATCTCATTTACAATCCATCAACACACCCTTCTTCTACCCATGTTTACTATCTATCCTTCATACACAACTTAACTTAGTTCATATCTCTCTAAGCCTCAACTTAACTTTCTCTTGCTATCTCAGGTGCACCTAAGTTAACAACACTCATCCACTAAGTATCTTCATCCATAACCTATACTTGTCTTATGCAACACACACTGTCAATAACTCTCTTCATACTTAAAGCAAACTATTATTTACCTTAATCAGTAACTCTTTCTTTTTCTTCCACGAGCTGACGCATAAGGACAATCACTTCTTACTAACTTGATCGCATAAAAAAAGGCTCAGCTATAAATACTTTTAATAAATCACACTTACAACCTTTCTTGCCACTACACCTCTAAACTCCGTTCCAACCAGAATGAGGAAACAAGATGAACAATGAGTCGCTAGTGAATCAAAAATAGGCCTCACCCAACTTCACTAGTCTTTGATTTTGCATTTTGAAAAAGAATTTGAGGTGGATAACAAACCGATTATGCTAGTGAATTGAAAGAGCCCCACACGACTTCACTAGACTTTCAGTTTCAACAACATAATGATGACAAGATTACGAGAGGAACAAACTTGACATACAATATTCGATGATTTAAGAATACAAATCTCACTCTGTCTTAACTGAATGACTCATAAGGGTGAGGACATAATATTAATCTTGGGGGAACTTATAACACGCTGGAAGGCTCCACTCAAGCCGCTTTGTGAAAATTCTGAAACTCCTTACTAGTAAGTCTGAGAGCATTATCAGAGGAAGGAAATTGGAACTCGCTGATCATGTTACCTCAAGAACAGTACATAGATAAAGAAGTATAGATTATTGTTATGGATTCCAAGAAGGAATCTGGAAGCGCAACTGACTTGGGCTTATTGCACAATTTATAAGCAAAGCATAATAAGGCACTAATAGGATACTTTTTAGCTCATTTACAACTCCATAACTATCTGTGGAGACTGTTTAAGAAAGAACTATCTACAAAGAATTATGTTTGACTGTCTCTAATACCTTGAAAATAAAGTGGGGATACCCTCAATAGAGTAAGATAAGAATCCGTATAAGTTTCTCAAAGAAACTTTCTATAGCATGATCTAAGTCTTGATAAAATGGAGACCTTTCCTAAATGCCTTATAGCCTCTCAAAGAAAAGTACAGACGTCTCCGTACCATTTTGTAAGATTCTACTAGACACGGCTTCACAGAAACCCTAGGACACTTGAAATCTGTGCTCTGATACTAAATTTGTAATGCTTCAAAATTGGGTCTCGAGACGTCACGCGGTGCTTAGGGGCACAAGTGACCCCAAGCTAACCCTCCTACTGGCATAACTCCAAAGTAACTGAATAAAATGCTTAAATCTATATAAAATCAGCGAAAATAAAGCACTTCTCTGAACTTGATCAATACAATTATGAACTTTACAAGATTACAACTCTACCTCTACAAAATAAAAATAAAACTGAATACATCAACATCTACTGACTGTTTATGAAGCCTCTGCTAGTACTAACTTTAGATAGCTGGGTCATGACTCCAAACTATCCAAGCTCAATACGACTAAAATAAGAAAATATAATACTTATCAAATTGTATAACTAACTCAAGCTGTTGAATCAAAAGGAATCACCACCTACTGACTGGAAGCTGCAAACTGAGTGATTATGGTTATGCGCTACCACTTATACCTATATTAAGAGACAATGTAGCACATAGACATGTATATATAGGTCAGTACTTTGGGAATGTACTGAGTATATGGGGGTGTATGCAATTTTTGTAAATAATATCATAAGTGTAAAATAAAATCATGCATGCTGACAATAATGACTCTCTTCGCTTGAATGAAACTGTAATATAGTTTCTCATAAATCGTCAACAGTAACACATGTTTCATAAACCTCATAAATCATTGGACTCAGCTCAAACTCTTTGACTCATGACTTAGAGTGAATCAGTAACTCAAGAAACTTAGACTATTATGGACTTGGAAGTTTCTTATAACCGACATAAACCTTGTGAGCTTACATGAAGTCCATCATCTTGCCCGCATTGGGGAGAGCTATTCTGCCCTTTACATCAGAGTAGAACCTTAACTTAAGTGATCACTGTCTCGGCCTTTGGCCCTTAATCTTTATCCTATGGTGGAACGTAGTTCTGGGGAAGTAGGATATGTTGAACCCACACTTTCCGCTCGGTGCTAAATACTACTCCCAGACTCAAGCTCAGAACGCGTTAGAAAATCCACCTTAATAAATTCAAGGGTCTATCATGAAGACCAAATCATAAATATTTCTCATCTGTAAATCATATACAACTTGTGAATTCCTAACTCGACACAAACTCAAAACAATCTTTCTCAACATCAAGTGGACTTTCTTATCAAATCATATCAAGTATCAAAAACTGTAAGAAAAACATCATAGAACTCATTCTTGACTCTCAAGCTCAATATCAATATATATTCAATAGTCAAACTTCTCATGAAAAAGCATAAATCATGACACTTGTCTTAAATCACCTATAGAAATCATCATTTCATAATATCAATATACATCTCATGGTACAAATTTCTCTATTTAAGAAATATGATGGTAAAATAATCATAAATATCAAACTTAATCAACTCAAATCTCATAAATCATCAATGAAGTAGTTTGGGTGTAAATCCACTTGCAAAGATCATGAAATTCTAATAGTGCAAATCAAATCTTTGGGCACAAGAATTAAAGGATATTCTTATTCAAGTCCCACATACCTTGATTATGATTTTGAGATTAAGAAACTTTATTGGAACTTCTTTCTCTCACTCTTCAGCTAAATTTCTTGATGCCTTGACTTAGATATCTTAAATCTTGAACCACTTGAAGGTATTTATAAAAGATTCTTGAATTTTCTTGGAGAATATTGTATTTTTGGGTTGAGAGAAAACCCTAGATTCTTGAATGTTCTTGGAAAGAAATTGGTGAGAATGAATTTTTCTTCTCTACTTGGATATATATAGAGGGTAAGAATAGGTGGAAAAGACCAAAATACCCTTGAGCAAATTCTAGAACAGGAGCCCAATTTTTGGCCCTGGCGCGACGCGCTAGGATCTCGGTCTTTCACTGGATTTGGACAATTGGGAAACTGCTCAGTGGCGCGACTCGGTGAAATGGCATTGTCACCTTGGTTGTAACCTGGAAGGGCACCGCGATGCGGTGGAATCGCGTTGGTGCACTGAAATTTGACAATCATAATATTAAGCCTTGGCTCGATGCGTAAATATTGCGGAGGCTCACTGAAAAATGACAATTGTCATTTTGGCTAGCTCTGCAACGCGCTAAAGTGCTAGGTGTCACACTGTCTCACTAAAATGACTCTAACTCTTCACCCGAGTATCGAATTTGGGTGAATTTGGTATCGATGGATAGATTATTCAATACTCTACAGGATAAAAAGTTGAAATTAGGGAACTTCTACATGGTTCAATGATCATTCACTTTTAAAGTCATTTCCATATGCTCAAAAGATGGATTTAGACTTAAGGAACGATTGGGGTATTACAACAATACCACCAATGTAATTTCGGCCTACCTTGACACTATGTCCCAAGATCTAACTATGGAAAATTAAAGGTTGGATCATATGGTAGGTCAAAGGGAGAAACTGGGCTGCCCGAACACACGTCTAGAGGAAGGCCGTAGCTCATGAGAGCTACGAGGTAAAAACACTATTCCCTACACTCCTATGAACTTAGAATGTTGTGTTGTGGCTAGTTATGGCCAATTGGATATAGTTGCAGATTTACCTAGAGTAGAGGTGTTTGAGTCTCCCCATTGTGTTCTCTTGGTGATGTTAGGTTACGTGAGGACCAAATTCTTGTTATAAGTACGCAAGCACTAGTTGATCCTTTAGATGATGAAATTGATTCTTCTAGTAAGAATGTTTTATGTCCATCTAGTGCTAGACCTTATAACATGAACAAGGTTCTATTACCAATTGACAAGAGTACTCACACACTAGTTGACCCTTATGCGAACCAAGGTGAGTCTACATTAGTATGTGAATTGCCAACAACTAGTGAGGATGTGAATGAAGATCAACTTACTCATGAATGTATTCCACTACTTAAGCATATGTGTGGCATACTTAAAAAATCTCAAGTTTGTTATAGTGTTTATAGAGTTGATCATGATGGTGTACATGACTCTTTGGACATATTGTGTGGTAAAAGCCTTGCTAGTGGTTTTGTTCATAGAGATCATATGTATGGAAATATTGTAAATAATGGCATATGTCTTTTTGAGGTAGGACTTTTGGGATGTGTCTCTTTATTCTTGAATATTAGTCTTCTCTTAAAGGCAAATGTCATGCGTATTTTTGGGAGTGACATTCTAGGGGAAGGAAGGGCTATCCTCAGCTTAGACCCTTGGCTACTTCTCTCATTTGACCCCGGCACCCTTCCGAAATATGGGAATTTCTACACTTCCCACTTAATGCTTGGTCAAGAAGACAAGCAATGTTTGATTGTGGGTGCTATTCAAGGAAGGAAAGGTTCTTCCTTGTCTCTTTTTGTTAATAATTACCTCTTCCTTTGTTCCATTTATACTAAGGTTATCATGTTCAACACAAAGGACCCGTGGGTATACTCCAAGTTTGTCCCACTTTGGCATGGCATGTGATGTGTGTATTTTACTAATCCTAACCCTTATTTTATGAGGATGTTTTGCTTGTTTACCCTTCTTTGATTTTGCAAGGAGCGGATTTGAGGTCGAATCCTTTTTCAAGAAGGGGAGGATGATACAAGTACGATCACGTAGATGGACTTATAAGGGTGTATGTTGGACCCAAGGCTTGGTGTGTGCAACGAAGTGCAAAGTAGCACCTAAATGGACACCAAAATAATCCACTACATACACTAAAAGGGCCAAAACAGTCCACTACATACACTAGAGTGGCGCCCCTTCACTAAGGGGCCTTTTGGTTATTTTACCTATTATTTATAATACACTATAAATAGAATAATATAGGGTTTTATTCACTAGTTTTGAATTGAATATTTAAGTTGTAACATTGAAACACTCTCGCTTGAGAGAATGGCTTCTTGGCCGAAATATAGTAACTAGGAAATTCAACTTGAGTGTGGACTCACTTGTGTTGGATTCAAGCTTGGAAACGTTGGATGCTTGGGAGATCTAGGTCCCTCCTGTTTCACGTAATCGATAGGTGAATCATTGTGTGTGGTGTTAAGGGTCCAAGAGTGGAATAGGCTCTTAGTTTCTTCAGATTACATCTTTGTGTAGTCTATCTACCTATTACTTTTTCTTGTAGCCGTATGATTTTTGTTCTTAATAATATTGTTATTGTTATTCGTATTGTTCATTGTCTTGTTGTTAATCTAATTTGTTGTCCTCTGTAAATAGGTGTTAATCATCTGATTACATTGTGTTCTAGTTGTAGATCTTGAATCCGAGAGGAGTCACTCAAAGGGTCCTCGGTTCTCTTGAACTTGTGGATTGTTTTGAGTGTGTGTTTTGTGTGTTCTTGGTCAATCTTGTATCAAATAGGAAAAGATCTGATCAACAATCAAATATACTCAATGAAGGAAGACTTCACTCTGTTTGACACCTATGGCGATAGCAAGATCACCCCATCGGAACTCTGTTCGATGCCGACGGCAAGACGGTGCTACAATCAAAGTTTATTCAAAATTGAAGGATTTAGAGGGGTTTCTGACTTTAAATTTAGAGAATAATTTGGGTGTTTATGCACAGTTCTCTGATCATGTGTAGACTAGTACAACGTCGTCAACAGAAGCGAATGAAGAAGAGAAAGAGGTGAAGAATTATTATTATTTGAATACATGATACATCTAAAATCTTAATTATTATTTAGCGACGGAGAATTACTATGTGATACATCTGAAATATGTGTGATACATTTAGCATACTTGACATTTAAGTTGAAGTTTGAAATTTCTGATCCATATTTAAAGAGTGTAAATTTGAAATTTATATGATTTATATTAAACGTTTGTGAAAGTTCTATGATTCATATTAATATTGTCTGCATTAGTTTTAAGAGGTTATCTGTTAAATTAGTGATACATTTTTATAGTTGAAATAAATGTGCTGAGAAAAACACAATTTAAAAGATGATTCATTTATTTATATGCTAAATGTATCATCCAATTATAAGTGAATCAAAATATAATAGATATAGAAACATTTAGAACATATGTATCACTACATGTATCACCCGTATATTGTTAATAAACTATATCACCAATAATCTAACAACAAAATGTATCACTCATATAGTGTCAACAAATGTATGACCCATATACTGACAACAAAAGTATCATTCATATGAATTACTGTTACACTATGAAAATGTATCCAGAAAATTAATATTTTTATATATGTATCAAGCAGATTAACTTAAAATCCATTTAAATAATTAACTCACTTTTTTTGAAATAACTAAAAAAAATTATAATTAATTATTTTTATATATTGAGTCACGAGGAGTTGAATACTAACATTGATAGATATTAATTGTTGTACGTAATAACTTTACTATAGAAAGATACAGAATTGAACTATATAGCAATTTTGTGCAAGTTGAATTGAAGTAAGAAGCCGACGATATTGACAGAGAGTATGTAAGTTACCCTTTTATATTTGAGGGGAGAAGAAGTATGACTTGGCTTGGTTGGTGGTGGCTGTATATTAATATTATAAATTGGAAGATATTTTAGGGAAGTAAATCTTTGAAAAAAAATAATTTGGAGATGGAAGATGTTTTAATTGGTTATAATTTGAGAGAGATTTTAGGAAATAAAATCTTTAAAAAAAAAAATATTGCATGAGTTAATGATGTTGTAAAAATAGGTTGTAGGATTTTGTTGATATGTACCAAGAGTAAAGTTGAAAATCGAGATTTAATGTAAATTTTTAAAAGGTAAGGGATATTGAGTGATATAGTCTCTTAAGTTTGGGTTTTATGTAATTTATCCTATAATGTATCTTTTTTATTAGGTGACAACATTTGAGTGGATTACTAATCCACGTAGGAGCGATTGAGTTTCACTCATGTAAGTTGCAGAATTGGAGTATTTTTTTTCCAGCTTTTATAGTTAAAGGGCCTACTTATGCACTTGCAAAGTTAAAGAGGATAATTATAATTTGATGTTAAGTTAAGGCCTTGTTTATGTATTATGCCTTTTTCAAAATTTTATATCCCCAAATTGTATTTTTGTGTCCTTATTTTTTTACCTAATAATTTCAAGAATTGCAGCTCGCAAACTTCCTCACCTTTTGAGGAATTTCTAACAAAAGAAAAAATCTTTTTCTTTTTTTTTTTCTTCTAGGAAGAAAATCTAAACAAGGAAAGAACCCACCTCACAAAAAAATTTTGTCAGCCTTTTACACATATATAAGTAAACGATTGAGTGTACTGCCAAGGATAGTTATTAAATAATATTAGTAGTAATGGTTAATAGGTGTTTCTGTTAATTAATTACACGTGTCTTTTCCCTTTCCTTTTTTGCTTTCCCCATTCATTTTTTCCACTTCTATTTGTTCTTTGATATCTCCCATCTTCACACTAAAAAACATCCTTCAAAGAAAATCTCTTCTCATCTTCAAAAAACTCTATTAAAATTCATGTATATATAACTGTATTAAAGCTTGTTTATATAAATACGTGTAAATGCTATCTGGGTTTTGCTTGTGCTGTTTTTTTAAAAAAATGATTGTATTGTTAATTTTTCTAGCACCGGTACAGTGTTCTTTCTCTTTTATTTTTTATATGTTTTCGGTGAATTTGGTTATTTTTTTGAGGTTGTATGTATTTCTATTCTCTATTGTGATTATGCATGTATCTAGATTATAAGTTGAATTAAGTTGGATACAATTTTCTTCGATTTGAGTAATACGTATAAGTATTTAAATTTTTGTGGTTGCATGTGTTATGAACAAAGAATAAGCAGGCAGTGATATTTTTTTCTATTTTCTTCCATAATTTTGTTGGGTTCAAGGTGTATGTGAATGAAAAATAGTGGAAAAATGGTGGAGGGAAGAGAGACGCCAATTTAGAAAGTGTACTCTCAAATTGGAAAGTCTGCTCTTTTCAAATGAAAGTTCATTAATTCTCCTACATTGGTGGGAGAAGAGAACTTGTATGTGTTTATAATGAGAAACACCAACTCCACAAGGATAGTGAGGCAAGAATGAGTTGGTGCCTCGTGCCTTCGTTGCTAGCTCGGCTCGGATTCGGCTTCAAAAAATGTTCGATAGATGATATCTAATTTTTAGACAAAATTTATTTGAAACTTGTTTTCTGATAGTATTAGTTTTGTCCAAGTGTGGGTGCATTTTGGATGCCATGAAAATGCAACAAATCATGAAGGGATGCAACCCTTCGAGGGAAAAGGCACACTATTTAGCGCTGTAGGGTGACCTGCAGGCGCAGACGCAGCGCAGGTACGCGACCTGTGGGCACAGATATAGCGCAAAATTTACTGGAATTTCCCAAATGTCTCCTGCGACCGCAGATTGTCACACCCCTTTTTTTTGACTCCCGAAAGATATGGATATAAATTAATGTTCGAAAGGGTTTTAATTATTAAAGTGACAAAAGATGAAAATTTGTTTCGAAAAGGGATTATTTTTAACAATCAAAATTCAGAGTCGCCACTCGGCATAAATAGGGTGTGCCGAGTCACCCATGAATATCCTTTTTCAAAATGGTTTTGACTCTTTAATACTGGTTTGCGAACAAAGATTCCAGCTAAGGAATTCTGTTGACCGAGGGGAAGGTGTTAGGCACCCTTAGATCCCGTGGTTTGACCACAGTCGCTTGGCAGAGCGTATCGACTATTTTTGGTACTAAGAAACGTATAAACCACACAAAGGCACTCAAAACAATCAAACGATAAACAAAACAAAACAATCCAAAATGTAATGTCTAGTCCAATTATACAGTCAGGGGTATGAAAAGAAATGATAAAATATAAACCTATGCTAAATTAATTCTAAACTAATGTTCTACCCGACGCCTCGGGCCTTCATCACGAACGTCCTCTGGGTACATGATACCTCGGGACATTCCCCGTGGAATAAAAATATACAGATACTTAGGGGCATTCCCCGGCCAAATTATACAATTGAATTAAATGTGACAAAAACAAAACCATTCCAACACATATTACAAACATTTCATCAATCCACCATGCCTAAATTTGCCTACCCCAACCTACCGTTTGCATATCCAATTAGCGACCTAAAACCGTGACACTACTGAGTTCACTAACATTATTCATTTTTATTCCAAGTTGAACAAAAAGTAACAATAAAACAATCATTAACCCAAATTCATCATTTTATTAATCTCGTAATTCCACCCCAATTTTTATCAACCCATTAAACATGATCAAACTCATTCCTCAAACCAATATAGCCGAATCACAAATTTCATGATCAACATCAACAAGAATCCAATCAAAACATAATAACACCAACATATTCACAAAAATGCACCAAGATAGATAAAAAGAGAGCGGGCTAAGAAATGGACCTTCCAAAATCGACTGTCGTTGATAATGATGAGTTGAAGAAATCCAAATCCGAAAGCTCGAGGAGAAAACCGCAACCACTACAAAACCCTGACTCAAATCGGTTTTAAAAAAATTGATGGAAAGTCTCGAAGTAGAACAACTAACCAAGAACCGAACGCCAACAACAAAAATTCTAACCCACTTCCCGGTAGAAAACTAAGGGTGCGTATAAATTCGAACTCCAAACTCCGACGAGTTACCAGTGATAGAAATCGACTGGAATGGAGCGGATTCCATCTAGATTTCATCTAGAAATCAAGACGACCAAAAGTATTTTGGGAATTTTAGGATGGAGCAGACCTAGATGATGTGCCTGATGTCGATTCCAGCGAGCTAAGTCGCCGGAGCAGTGACCAACGACTGGAAACCCTCTCGATCTTTTTATATTTTTTCAACGTATAGTGTATGATTCAGTGTGCATATGTGTGTGTACAATGATGGACGGTGACGAATGATGATAGCAAGAACGAAACGGGACCTCTAATGGTGTCCAAGAGAATGAAAATTGTAAGGTTTCTATGTTGTGTTTCTGTCTGTAAAAATCATCTTCTGTATGTTTCTATGTGTGTATTGATAAAATTAAGTCTTCTCAGGTCTTCTGTGTGGTGTCCTTATTGTGTGTTAATGGTGTAGGTGTGTGTGAGCATGAAGAAGCTGATGGTCAATGGAGAAGAAGCCCCTTTCCTTTTTTTTTTTTGATTAATGGAATCCTCTGCCTTTTTTATCAAAATAAAAATCCCCTAATTATATCCCTTTGTGTGTGTATATATGAGGTGAGGGTACGGTAGTTGTGAGGTAGATGGGGTCATGTGGGGTAGGGGTAGTGGTGAGGTAGGATAGATTTTGTTAAGATAGGGTAGGTAGGTGTTGTTTATTAATTGGAGGGATAAGGGTTAGGTGTCTATTTTTGTTTGGGTAGGTTGCTAGTATAAGACAAAATCAGTTAGGGGATTGTTATTTTTTGTCATTTTGTGGAGGGATTATCACACGGGTGAGGGTACACGGTAGGATGATATAACATGGGTAAAAGTGTATAAAATTGAACTTTAAGAGGACGAAATCACGTGTCTACATCATGCCCCCTTTGGATGTAAACACATGGTGTTTTCATACAAAGCAGTAGACAATGAGGCGAAATTTCGTCCTGACTTCTATTTAAAAGCACGGAGCAAGAGGAAGGAGGAAAACCAGGTCTTGACTTAGGACATCCTATCCACCCTAGTTATGAGGGGATCAAGTGACGAGTATCTCAAAGGATTGGAAGAAGGTTGACTATACCGAGTTGGAGAGTCGAGCGAGGTTCCATCGAGGTTCCGGTCCGCGACTCTGTCATTACATCAGAAAATGAAAATTACAAGTTAAAACATAAATGAAATTACAAAAATCCTATCTATACAGCTTCTATTGGCTCTTGACTCGACTTTTATCACCCTATTCTTTAGGCGGGCTCCCAACTTGCAATTTCTTTTCAACTTGTTTCTTAGCTTTCAATTACTTCGCTTTGTTGCATGACTTTTCATTTCTTCGCCCTATTCTCCAGGCGGGCTCCTGACTTGCTATTTCATCACTTTGTTGCTTGACTTTTCATTTCGTCACTCTGTTCTCCATGCGGGCTCCTGAGACCCAATATTAAAACTAGAAAGAAAATTATCCCCAACAAAAATTATAGTAAAGTAGTATATCATTTTTGAAAGCGTTGTCTCATTTTCCAGGAGGGTCCTGAACAGAAAGTAAAGTCCCATTTTTCAGGAGGGTCCTTGAATTGAAAGTAAATTCACATTTTTCAGGAGAGTCCTGAACATAAAGTAATTCTCATTTTTCAGGAGGGTCCTGAACAGAAAGTAAAATTCCATTTTTTAGGAGGGTCCTGAACATAAAGTAAAATCCCATTTTTCAGGAGGGTCCTAAACAGAAAGTAAAATCCCATTTTCCAGGAGGGTCCTGAACATAAAGTAAAATCCCATTTTTCAGGAGGGTCCAGAACATAAAGTAAAATCTTATTTTTCAGGAGGGTCCTGATTAGAAAGTAAAAATCCCATTTTCATGAGGGTCTTGAACATAAAGTAAAATCCCATTTTTGAGGAGGGTCCTGAACAAAAAGTAAAATCCCATTATTCAGGAGGGTCCTGAACAAAAAGCAAAATCTCATTTTTCAAGAGGGTCCTGAACAGAAAGTAAAATCCCATTTTTCAGGAAGGTCCTGAACATAAAGTAAAATATCATTTTTCAGGAGGGTCCTGAACAGAAAGTAAAAATTCCATTTTTAGGAGGGTCCTGAACAGAAAGTAAGATCCCATTTTTCAGGAGGGTCGTGAACAGAAAATAAAATCCTTTGGATGTGCATTTCCAATGATAGCTGAATTAAGTGAAGCGAATTTGCCCCTATATCAACAAAGAAAATTTGTCAGTTAAAAACTTAGTGGTGGCTTGCAGATCTTGGCTTCTCAGGTATCTGCCCAGCACTCGTTCCTTTCTTCTTTGTTCCAAATCGCTAATACTTGCCCTGTCTTTCCGTATCATTGACCCGGATCCAAATTGAGGGAAAAGAGTTCTGACTCAAACAATGGATTTTCATTTTACCATGCCCCTGAGGTGCACTCTTTTTCCAAATCTGAATGCTTCCACGAATCCAATAGCCTGTTGGTTAATAGACATCCTTTGATTCATGTTGAATTACGATCATATTTCTTCCCTGGGTTATTCCTTGGATTTTCCTCATATAATTGGAAAGACTGGTAGTAAATTTTGAAATCCTTTCTCGCTTGTTTTGACACAGACTTGACTTAACGTGTAAAGAAATGATGGTGACTTTTCTTTTGATAAATGACATAAAAAGACAAAAAGCATGATTATGTAAATGAAAGAAAAGGGAAATGTCCCATATTCAAAAATAAAACTTATCTGAATACGACAACCAAATCCAATGAGTATGACATGCATTTTGGATTGAGCTACCTGATCTTCCTATCCAAACTCCCCATTTGTTGTTGAGTTCATGCCTTTGCCGCTGAGCCGCTTCTTCAAATCCACTGGACTCATATATCACATTCGATTAATGATATCTTGAAAGAATTTCAACAAATCTGTTTCTTTTCACTTTTCACTTTTCTCTTGAAATCTCCATCGCCTTACGGTGCCCCTTAGGGTTTTCACCAATAAGACTCTCTCATATTTATTTCTCTCCACTCACCATCGCCTTATGGTGCCTGCAAGGGTTTTCACCAATAAGACTCTCTCATTCTTATTTCTGTCAACTCACCATCACCTTATGATGCCCACGGGGGTTTTCACCAATAAGACTCTCTCATTTTCATTTCTCTCAACTCATCATCGCCTTATGATGCCCACGGGGGTTTTCACCAATAAGACTCTCTCATTTTTGTATTTCTTTCCTGATTTTTTATGCTAAGGGAGACGAGTGGTACCTCACAATGTATCATCATATCCATTGCATTCTTAGCCTTAACATTATCAAAAATTAATCCGAAGGACTTTCTTTGGTTGTAACTTGGCTTTTGGTTAAGGTTAGAAAAGTTGGTAGGGGCTCAAATGATACTTGAAGTGGGGGTGGGACTTACAAATTTTGGAATCGACTCAAACAACACATTAACTCATGCTCCATTTTTGTTGACTGGGAGAATCTTAAATCTTTATTTGGTTGGACCGAGCCCGAATTAGGGCAGCCTAGGTATCTCACTCCCGAGAGAAGAGAATCAGGTAGGACATAGTTCCATCAGCTTGTTCTTTTTTTTTTATTTATTTAATTGATTTTTTTTTAATTTTTCAAACTCTTTCTTTTATTCTCATTTCCTAGACATTTATCTTTGACTCTATTTTGATTCCAAAAGAGGGATATGAAAGAAAAAAATAAAATGAAGCTCAAACGGGTAAACAAGGGATGACACAATGTTTGGATAGAAGAATAAAATGCCTTCATCATATCAATCTTAAAAAATTCAAGTACTAAATATGCAATAAAATTAACAAAGTATCAAATATCAGACATAGTATCTTTTGACCTCATCAGCATTGATAGACATTTCTGCCATTTTGCCTTCAATATCTGTCAAATATAAGGCTCCATTGGGCAACACTTTCTTCACAACGAAAGGACCTTGCCAGTTAGGGGAGAACTTGCCTTTTGCTTTAACCTGGTGAGGAAGGATGCTTCTCAATACCAACTAACCAACTTAAAAATTCCTGGGACGGACCTTTTTATTATACGCTCGATCCATCCTCCTCTGATACAACTGGCCATTACACACAGACGTTAGCCTTTTTTCCTCAATAAAACTCAAATGTTCTAGTCTGGTTTTTACCCATTCGTCATCATCAATTTCTACTTCTACAATGACTCGAAGAGAGGGAATTTCAACTTCTACAGCGATGACTACTTCTATCCCATACACCAATAAATATGGAGTTGCCCCTGTTGAAGTGCGAACACTGGTGCGATAACCTAGCAATGCAAAAGGCAACTTTTCATGCCACTTTCTAGATCCTTGTACCATCTTTCGCAGTATATTTTTTATATTCTCATTGGCGGCTTCTACAACACCATTGGCGTTTGGGCGATATGGAGTAGAATTTCGATGTGCGATCATAAACAATTGACATACTTCTTGCATCAAATGACTATTGAGATTGGCAGCATTGTCTGTAACAATCATCTTAGGAATTCCAAATCTATAAATGATATTGGCATGAACAAAGTCCATCACAGCCTTCTTTGTCACTGACCTGAAAGTTACTGCTTCTACTTACTTTGTGAAGTAGTCAATGGCTACCAAAATGAATTTATGTCCATTTGATGCCTTCGGCTCAATCAGTCCAATCACATCCATTTTCTAAGCCAGAACGGCCATGGAGCGCCCATTGCATGCAAATCAATAGGAGGAGAACGTATTAGATCACCGTGTACCTAACATTGATGACACTTTCGAACAAATTGAATAGAATCCCTTTCCATAGTAAGCCAGTAATAACCTGCTCGAAGAATCTTCTTTGACAATACATGACCGTTCATGTGCAACCCGCATACTCCAGAGTGTATTTCAACCATGATTGCCGAGGCTTATCTTCCATCTACACACCTTAGAAGTCCCAGATCTGGGGTCCTCTTATACAAGATTCCCCCACTTAAGAAAAATCCACATGCCAAACGCCTAATAGTCCTTTTTTGATAGTTGGTGGCATATGCTGGGTATTCTCCTGACTGAATGTACCGCTTGATATCCAAGAACCAAGGTTCTCTATTGAGCTCTTCTTCAACCGCATTACAGTAAGCATGCTGATCTCGACTCTGTATATGCACTGGATCGATGTAGGCTTTGTCAGGATGTTGGAGCATTGAATACAGTGGCTAAAGCATCAGCAATTTCATTATGAATCCTTGGAATATGCCTAAATTTTACTAACACAAACCGTTGACATAGCTCCTGCAAGCATTGTCGATATGGGATGAGCTTTAAATCTCGCGTCTCCCAATAGCCTTGAATTTGATAGACGAGCAAATTCGAATCTCCCAACACCAATAGTTCTTGGACTCCCATATCAACAGCTAACCTTAAACCAAGAATGCAAGCTTCATACTCTGCCATATTATTAGTACAGTAGAATCGAAGTTGTGTTATTACCGCGAAATGTTATCCCGATTCAGAGATAAGAACCACACCTATTCTGACTCCTTTCGTATTGACAACTCCATTGAAGAATAACTTCCATCCTGGATCAGCATCTATAATGACTTCATCGACACACGACACTTATTCGTCAGGAAAATATGTCTTTAATGGCTCGTGCTATTCATCGATGGGATTCTCAGCAAGATGATCTGCTAAGGCTTAGGATTTCATGGCGGTTCGAGTCACATATACAATGTCAAACTCGGTAAGCAATATTTTTCATTTTGCCAATCGACCCGTTGGCATAGGCTTCTGAAAAATATACTTTAAAGGATCCATGCTGGAGATGAGATAAGTAGTATAGGATGAGAGATAATGCTTTAACTTTTGTTCTACCCAAGTTAGGGTATAACACGTCCTTTCAAGAAGAGTATACCTGGCCTCATAAGCGGTGAACTTCTTGCTAAGATAATAAATAGCCTGCTCCTTTTTGACCATGACATCATGTTGACCCAGGACACAACCAAAAGAATCGTCCATGACTGATAAATATAAGATCAAAGGCCTACCAGGCTCCGGGGGTACCAGCACGGACGGATTTGACAAATATCTTTTGATTCGATCGAACGCTTCTTGACATTATTCAGTCCATTTTACCGCAACACTTTTTTTCAGCAACTTAAATATAGCCTCACAAGTGGTTGTGAGTTGAGCAATAAACCTGCTAATGTAGTTCAGTCTAACAAGCAAACTTATCACCTCCGTTCTATTCTTGGGCGGTGGCAAATCCTGAATGGCTTTGATTTTTAAAGGATCTAATTCAATTCCTCGAAAGCTAACTACAAACCCTAACAGCTTTCCAGACGGAACTCTAAATACACATTTTGTCGGGTTGAGTTTGAGATTATACCTGCAAAGACTTTCAAAGAACTTTCTTAAATCATTAACATGGTCGGCCTGACTTTTTGACTTAATGATCACATCATCCACGTAGACCTCAATCTCCTTATGCATCATATCATGAAACATAGTGGTCATGTCTCTTATGTATGTTGCCCCAACATTCTTCAAACCGAACGACATCACTAGATAACAATAATTCCCCCACGGAGTGATAAAAGATGTCTTCTCTGCATCGTCATCATCCATAATGATCTGGTGATATCTGGCATAGTAATCCGCAAAAGAGGCAACCTCGTGTTAAGCACAGTTGTCTAACAAAATGTGGATGTTGGGCAGTGGAAAATCATCTTTCAGACTTGCTTTGTTCAAATCACGGTAATCAATACACACTCGAATTTTTCCATCTTTCTTTGGTACGGGAACAACATTGGATTACCACATGGGATAGCGAGCTACTCGAATTACTTTGGCTTCAAGTTGTTTCATGATTTTCTCTTTAATTTTAATACTTACATCTGTTTTAAACATCCTCAACGTCTGTTTGATAGGAGGGAATGCGGGATCAGTTGGAAATTTATGAGCTACTAATTCAGTGCTTAAACCAGGCATATCATCATAAGACCATGCAAAAACATCCTTACAATCCATTAATTCTTGAATCATTCCATCTTTTAGTTGTGGCAAAACATGTACACTGATTTTAGTTTCCCTAACATCTTCTTGATCCCCTAAATTTATTGGCTCAGTTTTATTCAAATTAGGATTCGGTTTGTCTTCAAACTGTTCCAATTCTTTGCTTATTTCTTCTAGTGCTTTTTCTTCATCATATTCCTCATCCTGCTTCATTACATCTTGATTAGTTTGGATTTTAAGATCAGACTAAAAATTTTGCATGCATGTCATGTCATTAGAATCAGCATAAAGAGAACTGTCTAAGAAAGAAAAACAAAATATATTAGACACAAAACAAAAGAGACATTGCATTTCATTAAATAAAAGATAGAAGGGTTTAAACATAGATGTCAACATAACATAAACAAACTAAAATCCAAATTACATCCCTGAAATAACTCGAATAAATAGAAAGGAAAACAAAATAAGCTACCAAAACTCCCTCCTAATGGGGAGAGGAGTGACTTCCCAATTATTGAGCCGGACAGCTGGACCTATGAATTGCACGTCTACCATACTGGTACCTTCTCCTACTTCGACCATATCAACTTCAATAAAAAGGTTCTGACATCATCACCCAATTCAACTTCAAATTCCACATGCTTCGTGACACCGCTCTTAACAAATAATTCACTGAGTAGTGGCATTGGGCGAGGGAGTGACCATGTTTCCTTTTTTCTTCCTTTGGCTTTCTTCAGATCTTCAGCCGTAGGCTCAAATCCCAGACCAAATGTGCCCACGTTCTCACTCAGACATACGGTACAAACTATACCGTGCAGAGATTCTCCCAAACCCTTTCCTGGCTCAAATCCATATTTTCAAAGTTACACTCACCATCATGATAGAAGTAGAAGACAATTGCAGTCCCGGTATAGCCTGTCATTCAAGGATACGATTCACTGGCACTGTATCAAAAATTTAATAGAAGAATTTCTCCTCTACGTTACTTGCTTCAATAAGAGACAAGGGATAATCTTCGTAGGCTGACAAATCTCCTTTACCATGAATAACTACTTCTCGCTTGTCATGCTCAAACTTAATCATTTGGTGCAGTGTAGATGCAACCGCCTTGCCTTGTGGATCCACGGCCTTCCCAACAACATATTGTAAGAGGAGTCTACATTCAATACTTAAAACTCTATGGCGAACTCAACAGGCCCTATGGTCAACATTAGTTCTATTTCGCCAATGGAATTTGATTTTGCACTATTAAAAGCCCTAACACATATATTGTTGGGCCTGATCTTTTCAGCACCAATATTCAACTTTTGCAAAGTAGAAATAGGGCAAATACACCTGAACATCCATCAATCATAACGTTTGTGACGTAGAAATCTTCACACTTCACTGTAATGTAAAGGCCCCGATTATGCCCTGTACCTTCAACATGCAATTCATCATCATAAAAGCTGATCCGATTGACCTCAAAGATTTTTCCAACCATTTTATCAAGTTGGTTGATTGTAATCTCCCTTGGAACATATGCTTCATTTAATACCTTCAGTAAAACATCACGATGCTCCTTGGAGTGCAACAACAAAGATAAAAAGGAAATTTGAGCAGGGGTTTTCTTCAACTTGTCTAATATTGAATACTCTGGCAATTTCATCTTTTTCAAAAACTCTTCGGCTTCTTCTTAGGTGATAGGCTTTTTGATAGATGATGGTCCACTCATCGTTGTCTTGGACTTTCTTAAGCTTTCAGGAACGAAGCATCTTCCTGACCTATTCAAACCACCTACCTCATCTACATTTTCCACTACTTCTTTCCCGTGATAGGTCATCACAGTCCGCCCATAATTCCAGGGAACCCTTTTCGTATTTACTATCGGAGGTTGGGTCACCGGTTTGAGTACAATAGGCGCTGCTAGAGCTCCTTTCACTGTCAAGATGGGCTGACTCAGAGCTCCCACCACTGTCAACTTAGGTTTATTCTGACTTAAATCAACATACCTTCTGGTGCCCTGTACTGTGATCAGGGGTTTCCTTGTGCTTTCTTGGGTTGTATCTTCTCTCATTCCTTCCTGGCTCAATGACATTGCTTTCAAAGACTCCACTACATTCACCAATTTCTCTTCAATGGTCTGTATCTTGACAATATTGGCTTCAGCATGGGTTGGCAGCGGATTCTGGTTAATGTTTGGATCCTCCGGGGCCTGGACCAGTATCTGATTTGTGTCATTTAAATCTTGGACAACTCTTTTAAATGCCAGCATTTCTCAATATCATGGCCTGGCATATCAGAACAGTACGCATACCTTAAAGAATAATCGAGATTGCTCGGCGGTGGATTTGAAAGCCTTTCTTGAATTGGTCTTAAAACCTTCAAGTTTCTCAACCTATCAAACAAGCTAGCATATGACTCCCCAAGAGGTGTGAATTGATTTTTGACTGCCTTCTACTTCTTATACTCAGGCCTAGGCTGAAAACTTGGTTTGGAGGGGTTTTGGTAATTTGGTGGAGTGAATGGGTGATTTTGTGGAGCTTGCGTGCGCCACTGCAGGTAAGAAGGGGTTTTGGCATATGGCTGCACACTATATACTGGGTATATGGGTGGCGGAATGGAATATAAAGGGTTTTGTGGAGGGTAGTAATGGTGGGGAGGAATATATGAAGCTTGGGCGTAGACTTGGGCTTGGGATTAGGGATAGGGGCAAGGTGGTCTTTTGGGATAGGAATGGGTTCCAGCTACAACAGTCGCGACGTCCTCTTTATTCTTTTTACCTCCAAATATACCAGATCCACCTTGAATCGCTTGTGTGGTGGCTTTTAATGCGTCAAAACTCACTATTCAACCGGTCTTAATTCCGTCCTCTATCATCTCCCCCATTTTGAGGACTTCCATAAAAGACTTTCCCATTGCCAGAAGTAAATGTTGAAAATAGGTCTCATCCTACGCCTGAATAAAAACTTCTACCAACTTACTTTTTTCATTGGAGGCTTTACCCTGGCGGCTTGTTCACGCCACCTTATTGCGTATTCCCTAAAACCTTCAGTGCTTTTTTTGTTCATGTTGACCAAGGATTTTTTGATCGGAATATGGTCGATGTTATACTGAAAATGTTGAACAAATTCAGAAGCCAAATCATCCCAGCTGTTCCATTTATGATATCTCTATCGATAAAACATTCTGAGGACAGATCAGAAAGACTCTCGCTAAAGAAGGCCATGTGCAATTCTTCTTTTCCTGCCACAGCCCTCAACTGGTTACAATAATGTCTCAAGTGTGCAAAAGGATCACCGTGTCCTGCATACTTATCAAAATTAGGCATCTTAAAACCAAGGGGAAGGTTGATGTCTGGGAACATGCAAAGATCTTTCTGGAAAACACTCCTATAATCTCCGATTCCTTGCAAATTCCTCAAAGCCTATTCTAAACTTTTCAATTTCCAGTCTATGATATCTTGTTCCTCCGTTACGATAGGTTTCTCTATATGAAATGGAAATGCAGAAGGCTGAGTGTACCCATACGGTTCGTTCATTTGCAAAGTAGGCTCCGGGGCATAATACTGACTATCTGAAACCTTCAGTACTGGCTCACTGGTAAACCTAGGAAGCCTTATTATGGGACGCACACCATATATGGGAGTTTAATGTGGTGGAGGAGCCACGAATACCGGTGTGATCGGTGGCACTGGCTGAGCAGCTGGTCTTGATTGGGGAGCTGCCAAGGGCACACCAGAAATGCCAGGATAATAATGTCGCAGAGTGAATCTTGGCGCGTGCTCAGGTGACTCAGTAGGAGCGAAAAATTATGCCTGAGAGCGGTGGGCAATTAGAGATATTCCTAAGACCTTCAGGGAGCGGAGGAGGAGGCATTCCGCTGGCACATGCCCGGTGTAAATTTATCAATTGTTGCCTGAGCCTTACTACCTCATCATTGTGTTCAGAACTTTCTTCCCTGTGATCCTGATCCAGGTCAATGATCAAATTTTCAATCTCCCTGCTAGCCATGGTGAGCTTTTGATGATAGGCGAATTTACACGCCTATAGCACTAGATTTTGCCCATATTTTAGCCATGTTTTGAGAACAAATTATATATTTCATGCACTTTTAGTCCTTTTTTTTGTAAGTGAGCTAACGAACATGATTAGCAAAGTTTCAGGTATAAATGATGCAGAATTCAGAATTTTATGGATAACTTGACGCCAAAGAAAGCTTCACGAAAGGAGAAAAGGGAATCTTGCAAGCCAAGGACCAAAAGTGGCACATGGAAAATCTGTCCCGGGCTAAAACAGCATTTCTGAAGACTTTGGGGACTAGCAGTAACTTATTAGGATTAGGACAATGATACATTAACCTAGTACAATTGGGTTAAGTATTTCATTAGCTTAGTAGGAATTGGTTAAGTATTTCATTAGCTTAGTAGGAATAGGATATGGGTATTATAAATACCCTATCTTGCTAGAGATTTTTATTCATTCTTTAATTATTCATTCTATTCTTCTTCCATCATTCATCATTCACTACTACTTTTAATTCTTCAATTCCGAATCCTCCCATTAATTCTACTTTTTATTCTTCTTCTATTCATCTATTCAATTCTTAATTTCCGCAACAAGAGAAATGTTACTTTGCCAGGAATTCACGCCTAACGCCTACCACACCATTACTACACGAAATCTTTATTGTGGTATAATAAAAATGTCGATTGTGATTTCCTTCGCACTCATGGGTAACTAAACTTCTCTGTTGGGGTTATGGAAGCCGAATACGTATGCTGCTTATATCATTATTCTCTTCATCTTAATCTAAATTCTTTGTGGTTGCAAACGCAAGAATACGCCAGGATAAGATTTAACTTGTTCGAAAGAAAGATTATATGTCTGGAAAAGACATAATGCCAAGGTAATAGGGTCCCATCCCCTATTAAAAAGTTAGTGCCGTAACTGGATTAACCTCTTGGAGAATTCGTACCGATAGACAGGCTTTAAGCTCAAAAGAGTTAAAGTGAAATAATCCTCGAATAGGTCGAAAGACGCCTGGATTTACCATCGAATACAATTTTCTATAAGCACATGCATGTCTAAATTCCACACAACTCATAGCCAATAGAGACGTACAACTCATAAGGTGGACATAACACCAACTCCTCAATTCTCATTGTTTTACAACATACTAAGCATTCTTTCTTTTTACTTTGCTATTTTTAGTTTTTACTTAATATTTTGGTTACACATTACAATCCCCCCTTTTTACGAGACTTGCACTAAAAGTCTAGTAATCCTTGCTTACTTGTTGACCAAGCTATTCCCTGAGGGATCGTTACCTAACCCAGTTGGGTTCTATATTTGACAAACGACCGCTTTACACTCCTACGAGAGCTGTAGATTGAGCGTTATCAGCTTTGCTTTGGATTTAGTGAAGTATGGGTGACTAGCCAGAGTGCTGCAAACCTACCACTTTCTGAAAGAACATGCTCATCAAAGACGACATCTGTTAGGATTAGGACACACAACAAACATGGGAATCACATTGGTAAAATTGTCGTAAATTCATGTTCATTTCTACCAGCTTTTGAGGGTAGGGAGGTCATTTTAACATCATCCCAATTTTTGCCTACACTTATTTTTTATCTTTTTTTTTATCTACACTTATCATATTATTATTATATTATTATATTTTTTTTCATATCCATCTCTGTTCTTTTCTTTTCTCTCGTTATCTATCTTTATTTTATCATTCTTTATGGTTTTTGTTTTTCTTTAAAAGAGGAAAAATAATGAAAAACAATGAAACAAAATGATTAGATCGAACCCAAAAGTAGGTTGCCTACGTATCACGTTGTACATGAATCAGATCTTGTATAGTTCGGGCAGCATGTGCACAAATACGAAACAACATTATAGACCCATAAGACGACATAGGTGAAATTACTAATAAAGACTCTAATACCAAAAGCAACTTGACTTCGACTTAAAGCCGACACCACCCTATAATGACAGACACATAAAAGACTCAAATTGAATAAAGATAAGAAGTGCTATTTCAGACTGGTGCTTTGCGTGATGACCCTGGCTGATATGGACCATCCTCTGAAGTTCTCTTTCTACCATTTAAACTTTGTAGCATATCATGTAAAGACACCCTGATACCGGGGAAGAAGCTTCGAGCCCGTATTTCTGATCCATGAGGAGTGCACTTGGAAAGATTATTCTGACACCCTTCTACCGTATTGAACAAATCTGCTAACTGAACTCTCAGCTTTTCCACTTTGGATGCTACACATTCATCCTGATGGTCGTCTACTATGTATTCTTCCTGTATTTTCCCTTTAAGTTGCGCTGGTAAGGGTTGACTGATACCCCGAGGGATAGATTGAAGCCAAACCCCAAATCCGTGAGTGTAGGCTGGATTATCCAAACTTTCTTTGAGTGTGTCCACACCCATCTTTGTTGCATGCTTCCAAAACTTCTCACACTTACTCTCACCTAAGGCTTGGTCCTTGAAGTACTCAACATCCTTCAGAAGATCCACTGCTGGTGGTACGTCCTGCAGCCTACCCAACTGGCGCATTACCTTAGAAGGACTGTATGGTCTAATGCAATTGATCCCTAACATAACTAAAGGGAGCTGCGTTTGACAACCCAACAATACTATCTTTAGGCGAAGCCACAGATAAGTCCACAAAATGTTATCCCTGGTTCTTGACTCAAGAAATTCAATCCAAGCGTCGACTCCCACGGGTAACGAGAATTTATCCAAACGCAACCTGGAGTCCATGGCTTTCACTCGATTGGGAATACAACAATCTAACACGTCTGGTCTAACTAAAGAAGGCGCATGCAAATGCTCCATCACCCATATCTGCAATATCAGGTTACTACCCTCCAAAAATCTCCTTCCCCCCTTCACTTCGGTTAAAGCCTTATATATTTCTGTTAAGATCATGGGTATGAGAGTGAACTTGCCCTTTTGATTAATGCCCTTGTCGTTTTGATCCTTATGAAATAGGTTCATCACCACAGATTGCAAACGGGTATTAATACGTCTTTCTTCTAGCGAAAATACTAAAGTACCTAACAAAGAGAGGGTGAAGACTTCAAGACGCTTTCTCTCCCACTTCTTCTTAGTGACATGAAATTCATCCCAACAGTAATCAAAACCTTTCGAGGTCCCGAATCTAGCGAACAAAAAATTTAGGGAAATCCACAAATCACTTAAACAACCCGAAAGGATACCCTTACTTTTTAAACCACAAGACTGCAAAAATCTCACGCCAGTATAATTTCGTGCTCGGATCATATCCTTCTCGGTAGGAGTCATTTCACATTCCCCAAACCTGAATACCAAACTACTCGGATCCCAAAAGGTTAACAAAGCCTCTATTAAATCTGGACGATGGGTAACATGCAGAAGTTCCGTAAGATCACCTAATATTTTAACCAGTTTCTGCTGATCAACATAGTTAAACATTTCTCACCATTTGATTAACTTTTTGGGCACCTTGACAACCATTAGACCTCTATACTTGGTGGAAAAATCCATCATGTAATAACACACAAGACGTTATGTCAAAAATTTGACAGGAGTAGATGATGCCCAACCTTGGGATTTTTGACGTAAACATATGTCGATGGGACAGACCACATCCATGACTCCAATTTGCCGAACAAAAGTACTGAGTGAAATTAGTATACTTGAAAAACAACTCTAGATTACGGGGCAAGAGACCTAGGCTAATGCTAAGACAAAGGCTAACACAAAGAATTACCTGACCCACCGAGGGTTGCCTACGTATCCCAACCCAAGGGAAAGGAATCAGGTATGCATAGTTCATCCAGATTGGACAATTAATGATTAACTACTAAATTGATCCTAACTTAAGAGACATGATATAAAACAAACAAATAAAAACTTTTTGGATTTTCAACTAGACATTTCAACTAAGACTGACACCACTAATTATGAAAAATCTTTTTGGTATTTTTGTTTTTGACAAATAAGTTGAAAAGACAAACAAACATTTTTTTTTAATTTACGATACTTCGAGAAGACAAATGCAAAACGTAAAATTTTTTTTTTTTGAGTTTTTGGATCGTGAGGAACAAAAGCCATAAAGAATTCTACAATAAACTACGACATTATTTTTTTTTTATTCTTTTCGACTCACTTTTCCTATTTTTTTCTTTTTCATTTTTGCCTACGTACGTTACTCCTAACAATTTTTTTTTTCAAAAATCAGTCTGTCAAATGACCACGTTACCCTTAAAAATGCAACAGTTAGCATGTAGGGATGCTTTAGAGGTGAGTCGCCTACAAATGGCCATGTGGGTCCCACTAGGTCTCCGTATGATTCACATAAGCATGACCTAAAGGCTGACCTACGTTGTGGTTTACTAACAAGGCTATTCGAGGGAGCGTATGGTCGATAGTGGCTGCTTTTACTTTCCACCTACTCCATAACACCGACGGCTCCCCCTTAAAATAAGGGTGACTCAACTAGAGGTTGTGTACAACGCGTGTACTACGAACTTGTTGCAGAAAGAAGGCCGGGGGGTGGACTCATGATGACAGATATAAAGCGGTAATACATAGGATAAATACTAAAAACAAAGAGCACGAAAAGGCACAAAAGTGAAAATAACACCAACAATAATCATAAACAATGGTTATACACTCGTAATGCCAAACAAAGCCGATATGACTCAAAAAATAAGCTCGAATTCTCATACAAATCCCTGAGTCGCCAGAGCTGTCACATCCCTTTTTTCGACTCCCAAAAGATATGGTTATATATTAATGTTAGAAAAGGTTTTAATTATTAAAGTGACAAAATATGAAAATTTGTTTCGAAAATGGATTATTTTTAACAATCAAAATTCAGAGTCGCCACTCGGCATAAATCGGGTGTGCCGAGTCACCCATGGATATCCTTTTTCAAAATGGTTTTGACTCTTTAATACTGGTTTGCGAACAGAGATTCCGGCTAAGGAATTTTATTGACTGAGGGGAAGGTTTTAGACACCCCTCGATCTCGTGGTTTGACCACGGTTGCTTGGCAGAGCGTATCGACTATTTTTGACACTAAGAAATGTATAAACCACACAAAGTCACGCAAAACAATCAAACTATAAACAAAACAAAACAATCCAAAATAAAATGTCCAGTCTAATTATACAGTCCAGGGTATGAAAAGAAATGCAAAAATATAAATCTATGCTAAATTAATTCTAAACTAATGTTCTACCCGACGCCTCGGGCCTTCATCACGAACATCCTCCGGGTACATGATACCTCGGGGCATTCCCTGGGGAATAAATATATACAGATACTTCGGGGCATTCCCCGGCCAAATTATACAATTGAATTAAATGCGATAAAAACAAAACCATTCCAACACATATTTCAAACATGTCATCAATCCACCATGTCTAAATTTGCCTACCCGAACCTACCATTTGCATATTCAATTAGCTACCTAAAATTGTGACACTATCGAGTTCACCAACATTATTTATGTTTATTCCAAGTTGAACAAAAAGTAGCAATAAAACCATCATTAACCAAAATTCATCATTTTATCAATCTCGTAATTCCACCCCAATTTTTATCAACCCATTAAACATGATCAAACTCATTCCTCAAACCAACATAGCCGAATCACAAACGTCATGATCAACATCAATAAGAATCCAATCAAAAAATAAAACACCAACATATTCACAAACCATTCAATAAGCCAAGATAGATAAAAAGAGAGAGGGCTGAGAAATGGACCTTCCGAAATCGACTGTCGTTCATAATGATGAGTTAAAGAAATTTGAATCTGAAAGCTTGAGGAGAAAAACGCAACCACGAAAAAACCCCGACTCAAATCAGTTTTAAAAAATTGACGGAAAGTCTCGAATTAGAACAACTGACCCAAAACTAAACGACAACAACAAATATTCCAGGAGCGGCTTCCAGCTAGATTTCATCTAGAAATCAAGATGACCAAACGTATTTTGGGAATTTTAGGATGGAGCAGACCTAGATGATGCACCTGATGTCGATTCCAGTGAGCTAAGTCACCAGAGTAGTGACCAACGACTGGAAACCCTCTCGATCTATTCCATTTTTTCAACGTATGGTGTGCGATTTAGTGTGCATATGTGTGCGTACAGTGATGGACGGTGATGAATGACAATAGCAAGAACGAAACGGTACCTCTAATGGTGTCCCAGAGAATGGAAATTGTAAGGTTTCTGTGTTGTGTTTCCATCCATGAGAATCATCTTCTGTATGTTTCTATGTGTGTATTGATAAAATTGAGTCTTCTCAATTCTTCTGTGTGGGGTCTTTATTGTGTGTTAATGGTATGGGTGTGAGTGACCATAACGAAGCCGATGGTCAGTGGAGAAGACGCCCCTTTCCCTTTTTTATGATTAATGGAATCCTCTGCCTTTTTTTATCAAAATGAAAATCCCCTAATTATATCCCTTTGTGTGTGTGTATATAAGGTGAGGGTAGGGTAGTAGTAAGGTAGGTGGGGTCACGTGGGGTAGGGGTAGTGGTGAGGTGGGGTATAGTTTTTTAGGATAGAGCAGATAGGTGTTGTTTTTTAATTGGAGGGATAAGGGTTAGGTGTCTATTTTTGTTTAGGTAGGTTGCTAGTATAAGACAAAATTAGTTAGGGGATTGTTATTTTTTGTCATTTTATGGAGCGATTATCACACAGGTGAGGGTACACGATAGGATGACATAACATGGGTAAAAATGAATAAAATTGAACTTTAAGAGGACGAAATTACGTGTCTACACAGATCAGGAGCAGGTCCGGCACAGACTGAGCGCAGGGACGTGACTGCTACTGAAAAGATGCTTTTCTGCTTAACCAATGCATCCTTTCTGAAAGGACACCTTTAAGGCTATAAATACCTGATATATTCCTTAAGTATTGGGATCAAATTTGACAGGAAACCTCTATTATTCTTAACAAAAAATCCAGTGTGATCATTAAGCTGTTGAGTGAGTTTGTTGAATCCAAAAATTTGAGGTACCAGTATTGTTTGGATTGAAGGTAATTTTATCTTGGGAGGAAGATTCCATAACCTTAGGTACAGTGAGTTGAATTATTCCTTAAGGACACGTCATAAAGTGGGGGGACTTGGCCTTACAGATTCTATTTTATGTCATTTCTGAAAATTAACATACTTCTTGGATATATTATCAATAATCTTGCATTGAAGGTGATAAAGAACTTCATGAGTGTTCTTGTCTTAGACTTGAACTTATGTTGAAGTTATTGTTACAAGTATATGCAGATTCTTGTACCCGAAAACATTGTAAATAATAATCTTAAGGAATAATTTTTTGAAATCTATATAGCTTATTTTTGGAGATTAAAACGTTAAGTTTTCTACTCCTTTTGAACTTAACTAGTGATTTAAAGACATAAATAATTCATCACAAGTTAAAAATCCTCGGTTGACAATTGGAATTCATAAAAACTTCATCGTTAAAATAGACACAAGAAGTGTTTAAAGTTGCTGCAATTTTGTGGTAAGTATTTCTATAGACAAAAGGTACTGTCTTATTGTGACAGAAAAATGACTAACGAAAGTCAAGTGCAAGACGTTGCAATGACTGTGGGGGAAACTAGTATTGCCACATTAAGTCACGCGAATGCTCCACCGACAATGGGACCAGCGAAGAAACTCAAAAAGTTTGTGGGTATTAACTTTAAGAGATGGCATCAGAAAATGTTCTTCTACCTCACCACTCTATCTCTTCAAAGGCTCACGGTTGAGTAAGCTCAAGAGGTGCCCGAGGGAACCTATGAAAAGAAGGCTTCATGATTGTGGAGGCTTGAAAACACTTATACTTCCTTTGAAGGAATTATATCTTGAGTGGTCTCCAAGATAACCTTTACAATGTGTCTAGCTGAACCAAGGTTGCAAAAGAGTTATGGGGAGTGCTAGAACAAAAGTACAAGATAGAGGATGCCAAAACTAAAAAATTCTTTGTTACAAGATTCCTAGAGTACAAAATGATAAACAACAAGTGTGTTGTTTCACAAGTGCAGGAACTGCACATGATTATCCATTATCTCCTAGCGGAAGGTTTGATTGTGAATGAAGCATTTCAAGTAGCAGCAATAATAGAGAAGCTACCACCAATGTGGAAAGACTTCAAAAACTACTTGAAACAAAAATGGAAGAAGATGTTAGTCAAAGATCTGGTTGTACGACTACACATTGAAGAAGATAATAAGACTGTGGAAAGAAGATCAAGAGGCAATTCTATAAGGAGTGGGACAAACATTGTAAAGATGACCAAAACAACTCCAAAAAGCTAAAGAAAGCTCGAAATTAAAGCAATCAACCCAAGAAGAAATTCAAGAGAAAGTGCTTCAACTGTGGCAAGATTGTCCACAAGTCTATGGATTGTCGTGCCCCGAAGAAATGGAAGAAGGAGGACCAAGAAAATCTGGATGAGTCTAAGGAAGGAATGGATGATCTATGTGCTATGCTTTTCAAATGCAACTTGATGGGAAATCCTCGTGAATGGTGGATGGATTATGGTACCATCCGGTATGATTATGCTAATAAGGATTTATTTTTGACGTTTGCTCCAGCTCAAGTAGAAGAAAAGATCTACATGGCAAACTCTGCCTACGGCAAAAATAGAAGGAACAGGAAAAGTGTGCTTGAAGATGACTTCTGGTAAAGTGTTGACACTTAACAATCTCTTGTATGTTCTGGAGTTACGGAAGAACTTGATTTAAGTTTCAGTTCTAGATAAGAACAGATTCAAATGTGTATTTGTGTCCAAAAAATTTGTACTTAGTAAAGAAGAAGTGTATGTAGGAAAAGGCTACCTCAATGAGGGCCTATTTAAAGTGAATGTAATGAATGCTGAAATCAATAAAATTTCAAATTCTTCTTACTTGCTTGAGTCTTACAATTTGTGGAATGAGCGTTTAGGTCATGTTAATTATAAAACATTACAAAACTTGATTAACTTAGAAGTTTTGTCAAACTTTGAGTGTGATAAATCAAAGTGTTAAACGTATGTGGAATCAAAGTATGCAAAGCATCCTTATAAGCCTGTTGAAAGGAATTCCAATCTCTTAGACTTAATATACACGGATATTTGTGATACGAAGTCAACACCATCACGTGGTGGGAAAAAGTATTTCATAACTTTTATTGATGATTGCATGAGATATTGTTATGTCTATTTGCTAAATAGTAAGAATGAAGCAACAGATTCTTTTAGGAAATAAAAAACTAAAGTTAAAAATCAGTTAGAGAAAAAGATAAAAACGATAAGAAGTGATAGGGACGGAGAATATGAATCTCCCTTCGCCGAGATATGGATAGAGAATTGAATTGTCCATCAAACTACGACGTCGTATTCACCTCAATCTAATAAAATTTTGGAAAGGAAAAACCAAACTTAAAAGGAAATGATAAATGCCTTATTATAAGTTCAGGTTTACCGCAAAGCTTGTGGGGGGAGGCTATCCTTACAGCCAACTAAATACTCAATCGAGTTCCCCATAGTAAGATACATTAACACCACGAAAATCTATCCTGAGATGTCACACAGCGCTTAGGACCACAAGTGATCCAAAGCTAAACCTTCTACTGGCATAACTCATAAGCAGCTGGATAATATGCATAAAATGACTGAGTTTACAACGTGGAAGCATAATAATGACGGAATTTAATAAAATACATTACTGATATAACTTTTACATTCTGATAAATTTTGAAAGAGGGACTGCAAATACATAACTGACTCTAACTGACATCTGTGAAGCCTCTACTATACTTACTATAGACAACTAGGACGCGACCCCAACTATCACTAATTAATACATAAGAATAAGAAAATAAAGTACATCAATAACATCTAACTAAAGTCCCCAAATTAAGAGGACTCATCATTTGCTGGCTGAAATCTGCAACTATCTGAATCTGAATGTGCATACTAGACTTGTACCTACATTATGAGATAATGTAGCACATAGATATATATATGTGGATCAATACTTTAAGGATGTACTGAGTATATGGGGGTGAAATACATAAGTAAAATATTATCTCATCATCATAATTTGTAAACTAATGCATGGTAAATGTAAATGACTCACATAAGCTGGAGTGTCTAAAACATTGAAATTTGAAGCAATAAGAGCAATTCATACTTTATAAATCCTATGATCCATCACATTCAGTTCTAAATGATGTACCTGAATTCTTTCTTTAAATCATACCGTCTAAGTGTAGAAAGGACTCACTTTTTAAATCTAAAATATGAAAGCTGATACTTCTTATAAAGAATAATCCAAATAAATTCATGAGCCTTTACACTTAGTCTTTTAAAAGATTTTTTGTAAGACTCTTCTCTTTAGGAAAACACTTTAACTGAATGGAAATACTTTAAAATAACTTTCTGCATAGTAAACACTTTATCTCAAGACTTTAATTAACTAAAAACTGTTTTAAGAGTGGGGGACATCTATTTGGGAGGTTCTTCTAACCGACATGTACACCACGTGAGCACCCATGGTGTCCAACGATTAGACCCTGTAAGGTTAGGGCTGTTCTACCCTTGCCATCAAAATAGAACAATCTCATCTCAGTGATCACAATCTTAGTCATCCACGTAGAAGTGGAAATAATTTAAATCCTACGTTGGCACGTAGTTCTGGGGTATGAAACCATAGTAACGTATCCATTTCGGTGCTAAATACTACTCCCAATATCGTGCTCAAATCTTAAAAAAAAATCACTTTAAAAGTAATCTAATGGTTTATAATGAAAACCAACTATAAATATGTAATCCGAATCTATAAAGTAAATTTTAAATCTGTTTTGAGACCAAAATCTCAAGTCTTTATCAATAATCTAAAAGCATTCTAATCATGGGGTTCTTATAGAACAACAATTCTTTGAAACAACAATCTTTAAATAGGGTCTATTGACCCAAGCATCAATCTCATATAAAAATATCTCAAAATTCATTCTTGGTAATGTAAGAATTCATAAATCATCTTAAAATCTTGGAATTTCAGTAATACGGATGGAATCATAAACATAATCATGTAATTCAACTTCTAAATCATGAAAAATCTCATAATCTTGCAAAGAATGGTAATGGGTATAAAACCAAACTTGAATTTCATGAAAAATCTCAATAATTGAAGTGAATTTATAATTACAATAAAGTTTTGGGCACAAGGGTGAAAGAATTACCCTTGTTAAAACCCACATACCTTAATTGATGATCTTTGGATGAAAGACTTGAATCTTTGATTCCTATTGATGCTTTGGAGATGATTTCTTGGAGTTCTTGACTTGGGAATTCTAAATCTTGAGTTTCCTTGGAAGATTAATGGAGGAATTTGAGTTGCTTGAGAAGAAAACTTGATGAGCTAGGATTTTGGATTAGAGAAATTTTGATGAATAATAGCATATAATACTTCTAAGAGGCTTAAATCTTGTGTTTGGACGGATTGAGGGTTGGGTAATTTATCAAAATACTCCCTTTAAACTCTTAAACGGAATTGGAAAACATATATTTTCCTAATTTGGGTGGCTACCGCGATGTGCCACTATTCTGGTGACTCACTGGAAATCAAAAATTAGAATTTGGGCAGACTCCGCAATGCAGAGTCATCGTGGTACCCCTTTGGAATGCCATTTTGGCACGTGGCGCGATGCGCCATTATCGTGTTGGACCTATGGAAATTGACAAACAAGAAATTGGCCCTCTCCGTGATGTGCCAATATCACGGTGGGCCACTGAAAATTAACAATAGCCAATTTTCTTAGCTCTGCGACGTGCTGAGAGTCCAGGTGACACACTGTCAACTTAAAATTCCATAACTCCTTCACCGAGTGTCGAATTTAGGCAAATTTGGTATCGATGAAAAACTTATTCGATTTTCCACACAATAAAAAGTTAAAATCTTGAAAATACCACATGAAATAAATGGTATTCATATTTAAAGAAAATTCTCGACATTCTAGGGATGAATTTAAGCTAGTAAAAAATATGGGGTATTATAGACACAATCAATTCCTTATAAAAAATAAAAAGAAAGAAAACCCAACTAGAAATATTTTAAACTGTAGGGGTGTCTAGAAAAGGTCTAAGTTCCTATGCCTAAAAGGGTTAAGATAGGACCTAAGACAGTGGACTGCGTGTACATAGCATATGCTAAAAGTAGTAAAGCCTGTCGATTTTTGGTTCATAAATCTGAACATTCAGATATTAATGAAAATATGGTAATTGGATCAGATAATACTGAATTCTTTGAACACATTTACCTGTATAAAACTAGGCATGAACAATCTAGTGGGAGATCTAAACGACCTCAATATGAACCAAGTGAGAATGTACATAATGATGAGAATCCAAAATGTAGTACACGTCAAAGAACGTCAAATACGTTTGGATCAAATTTTATAACATTTCTCTTAGAAAATAAACCTCAAATATTTAAGGACGCGATGGTGTCTTTGGACTCTACCTTTTGGTAAGAGGCAGTCGATAGTGAGATTAATTCAACCTTAAGCAACCATATGTGGGAGTTGGTTAATCTTTCTCAAGGAAATAAACCTTTATGTTCTAGATGGATCTTCAAAAGGAAAATGAAAGCTAATGGTACTATTGATAAGTACAAGGTAAGACTTGTTTTAAAAGGCTTCAAACAAAAGAAAGACCTTGAATACTTTGATACATACTCTCCAGTAATAAGGATAACGTCAATTCGAGTGTTAATTGACTTGGCAACAGTATATGGTCTTGAAATCCATCAAATGGATGCGAAAACAACATTTCTAAATGGAGAATTGGAGGAAGAAATCTACATGGAACAACCTGAGGGTTTTGTGGTTCCAAGAAAGGAAAATAAGGTGTGTAAACTTGTTAAGTCACTTTATGGACTAAAACAAACACCTAAATAATGGCATGCAAAATTTGACCAAACCATGTTCTCAAATAAACGTGTTTACATTAAGGACACTCCAAACCACCAAGTCATTATGTGTTTGTATGTGGATGATATGTTGATCATCAGTAAAGATATTTCAGACATAAAGGTTTGCATTGTCACAGTCTCATTATATCGAAAATGTACTTGACAAATTCAAGTGTATGGAATTTGGTATTGCTAAGACTCCAATGGACGTGAGCTTTGAATTTGAAAGAAAAAAGGTGAAAGTGACTCACAATTGGAGTAAGCAAGAGTATTGAGATGTTTAATGTATATAATGAACTGTACTCGACCAGACACAACATGCGCTATAAGTAAGTTGAGTCGGTACACGAGTAATCCTAATAAAACTCATTGGATGGCAATGAAAAGAGTTTTGAGGTATCTTAAATACACTCAAGACTACGCTTTGCATTATAATAAATATCCTGCGGTACTTGAAGGATATAGTGATGCAAATTAGACCACCTTATTGAACGAAGTAAAATCCACGAGTGGATATGTATTTACTATCGGTGGAGGAGCGATCTCTTTAAAATCATCCAAACAGGCTTGTATTGCTCGTTCTACAATGAAATCTGAATTTATCGCATTGGATAAAGCTGGTGAAGAAGTAGAATGGCTTCGAAATTTTTTGGAAGATATTCCTTATTGGCCCAAACTAGTGGCACCAGTATGTATATACTGTGATAGCCAAGCGATAATAGGTAGGGCAGGGAGCATGATGTACAACGGTAAATCTCGTCACATAAGACGGAGACATAATACCGTTAGAGAACTTCTCTTTAGTGGAGTTATCACTGTTGACTATATAAAATCAAAGGATAATGTGTTGGATCCACTTACAAAAGTACTATCTAGAGAAAAAGTTGAGAGGACATCTAAGAGAATGGGTTTACGGCCTAGGACAAGTCAGCATAGCGGTAACTCTACCTAGCAGACTGGATATCCCAAGATCTAGGTTCAAGAAGATCAAACAAAATTGTGTCTGACAGATTCAACATTGTCATTTACTAATCCATTCTTATGATATTCACAATGTTTAGTAAACAAGGATAAGACTTAAGGTGAAAAGTCATTCAATGATTATCTAAATTTGGCAGATTTGACCAAATAGTTTAATCTATAGGATTGAAAGTTGAGAGATCACCTATGTGAGGACGAAGTGGAAGCCTCTTCAAAGAGAATGTTAGTAAAGGCATATTCTCTAAGCGCTCATGAAACCGAGACATGTTCATGGCTGAAAAAAACAAAATCATGAGAACCATAAATAGTAAAAGAATAGTTGTATGACAAGTATTGTCTAGGTGTACATTAAAGCTCGATGATTCAAAGATATTAAATCTACCGATTGACTGAGTGCATCCGATGCACGTTCACTATGAAAAGTTCAAAGGGAAACCTACTTATCCAAATGCAATTAGCCTTTGTCAAATGATCACATGTTTGTCCATAAATTTCTTCAAAAGATAGTCATTCTCCATTCATGTAGGGGATTTTTGGGTTTAAGGTGTATATGTGAATGGAAAATGGAGGAAAATGGTGGAGGAAAGAGAGACACCAATTTAGAAAATGTACTCTCAAATTGAAAAGTCTACTCTTTTCAAAGAAAAGTTCACTAATTCTCCTACATTAGTGGGAGAAGAGAACTTGTATGTTTTTATAATGAGAAACACTAACTCCATAAGGATAGTGAGGTGCCTCGTGCCATCGTTGTCGTTGCTCGCTCAACTCGGCTTCGACTTCGGCTTCGGAAAATGATCAATGAGATCTAATTTTCAGACAAAATTTATTTGAACCTTGTTTACAAGTGAAATTTTTAATCTAAAAATCTGATAGTATTAGTTTTCTCCAAATGTGGGCGCATTTTAGACGCCATGCAAATGCATACGCAATGCATCATGAAGGGATGTGACCCTTCGAGAAAAAAGGCATACTATTTTGTGTTGTAGGGTGACCTGCGAAAATAGATGTAATGCAGGTACGCGACCTGTGGGCTTAGATGTAGCGCAAATGTTACTGGAATTTTTCAAACATCACTTGTGGCCGCAGATCAGGCCCAGGTCCAGCACAGACTAGGCGCAGGGATGTAACTGCTACTGAAAAGGTGCCTTTCTACTGAATCAATGCATCCTTTCTGAAAGGATACATTTAAGGCTATAAATACCTGATATATTCCTCAGGTATTGGGATCAATTTTGGCAGCACAAACTCTCTTATTCTTAACAAAAAAACTCTGTGTAATCATTAAGCTGTTGAGTGAGTTCGTTGAATCTAACAATTTGAGGTACCACTATTGTTCGAATTGAAGATCATTTTATCTTGGGAAGAAGATTCCATAACCTCGGGTAGAGTGAGGGGAATTATTCCTTAAGGACACTCCGTGAAGTCGGGGGACTTGGCCTTACCAATTCTATTTCATCTCATTTCTGAAAATTAACATACTTCTTGGATAGATTATCAATAATATTGTGTTGAAGGTGTTAAAGAACTTCGTGAGTGTTCTTGTCTTAGACTTGAACTTGTGTTGAAGTTATTGTTGCATGTATATACATATGCTTGTACCCGAAAATGTTGTAAATATCAAATTTTTCCTTCAGACCAGTTACCAGCTACGTTAACTTTTGATTTTTTGATTTTGCATGTATTGAGATTATGTTTTTATATCGATTTGTGTTTTAGTTTTATTGATTGTTTGCTTATTGTTTCCTTTTCAGGTTGTCCTGACCACGTTCTGTCTAGATTGTATCTTCTATTTGTGGTGTGTTTGTGTCTCATTTGTTTATTCTTTATTTTTTTTGAATGTATATATTTTGTTAATTTTTTGAAAGTATTAATTATTATTTTGTTTTGTTGTGGTATCGTTATCTATCACTGGTAAACTGCAATAAAATAATACGATAAAAGTGATATTAAAACAATATAATTAAACTTAAATTTTATACACAAAAATTTCTCAAAGCCGATCGAGATTCATGTATGAACTGTAAACTACCACAAATAACAAACTAATAGAGATATTACCATATTACAATTAAACCTAACTTTTACCTAAAAAAAAATTCAGAGCCGACCGAAATTCATCTAGATCTGTAAATTAAAATATAACTATAAGATAATAAATATATTAAAACAATACAATTAAACCTAACATTTACACACGAAATTCTTCAAAATCAACCAACATCCATCTACGACCTGTAAACTATAAACAAAAAATATCATAGTGATCACAAAATTTCGATTTTGATCCAACTATCTCTTGTCTGAGCGAAAATGTTGACCCTAAAAAATGATTTTGAATGAAGCCAAGAAGATATATAAATACACACATGTTGAATTCTATTATGCTGACAAAAACAATGAAGAAGTTGAGCGTTAGAAAATCAAGCATCCACCATCTAGACATGCAATCGAATCAAATTAGATGAGTATCAATCATATTCTCTCAATAGGCAAGCCGGTTTGTTATCTAGTTTAACATACATCTCAATATTTATAGAAGTATTTTCTTAATAGAGTCCTATTTTAGGAATATTTTTCTAATTGAACAGTACAAAGAAAAATATTAATTAATTCTCCTACCATATATTTTAGGAGTCCCATATATTTTAGAAAGTCTGAAAAATATTAATTAATTCTCCTGACATATATTTTAGGATTGACATATATTTTAGGAAGTGTAGTTAATTTAATAAAAAAGTTAACAATTTTCATTTTTCAAAAGTAAGACAAAATATTATGACTCTACTGGATGTATAATTGTTACTTGTTTTAGTTTGTTAAAAGTAATGACAACTTTCTAATTTTTGCCAAATATACTTCTACGTTTTTCTTTTGTCAAAAATAAGGCAATGTTTGTAAAGTCTAACCATATATTTTAAAATCCTGATCACATATATTTTAGGAGATTATAATATAAATGTAATTAAATAATAATTTAAGAAAATAATGAAAAGGCGAGTTTGTCTAAAGGAAAAAAAACTTTTATTGAAGGACAAAAAGTTTGAATCACTTTTTTATGGGTTTTCACACTTTAATATATTATAGATATAGATTATAGATTATAGATAAAGAAATATATATTCATACGGAATAGGAATTCTACTGATGTCCATAAGGTGTTCGATAAAATTTCCGATAGGAAATAAGAATTTGTTGGACGTGCTTCTTTTTAAAAAAAAAAAACAAGTACTATTTGTCTTTAGTTAAATTTAATTTTATTTAAATTTAATTTTCATTCTTGCTATTTAATATTTATCCCACCAGAGTTTGTTGTCATTTATTTTGGAAAAAATGCACTTTCTTACATGTATGGGTGCGCTATTTCAGTATGAGTAGTAGAAATTGCAGAATGGGTCACTTGTGTAATTTCGCAGATGATAATATATACAACTTTTAGTGAGAAATGCAACTGTGATAGCCAATGTAGTATACAAAGTTCTGGGCGAAGGGTTTTACTCCCGTGCTCTTTAAATGCACGCAGCTCTAAATTTTAGTATACCAGTGATCTAAAAACTGAACAAACTTCGTGAAAGAGAAGCTCGCTCACAACTTCTACATTTTGCAGTTGTAGTCATTCGTGTTCTTCCACTGCTTGTGTTTTTCTCTTTCCCGTAAGTTCTTTTTTTCCTAAATATATTGTCATGTATCTTATTATTGAACAGGGGAAAAAGAATTAAATCCAAGAAATTGAGATATATCTGCCAGATCAAAGAAGTTGTGCCTTATTTGTAATGAAATGCATAGAACACATAACTTTTATCAGTTCTTTACTTTTTCTTATCTTCTACCACAGACCATATAAAATCTTATTAGAACCTGTGACTTGTGAGCAGTATATTGTTACATGAATGAGCTGTAAATTTACTATTACCCTGTCCCTTCCATAACACTTGAAATCCTGTTCTCTATAATTTGTCTGCTCTGTTGATAAAAATATTGTACTCATTCAAATATGAAACAAATTACAAATACTTTCTTTTTGGTCTCCAAGCACTAAGATGCGCACACCCATACACTGGGACATTCCTTCATTGTTCTTTCTTAAGCTATTACTGTATCATAAACAATATACAGCCTTTAGTTTGGAATATTTGCTGCAGATTTCAAAAGTGATAGTTGCTATTATTATACTACACATTTCTGAATTAAAATTCATTTTGAGTAATGTACGCTTAAAGGGGGGTAAAGTAGAAAGAATTGTTAAATGGAGATTCAGATAATTATGTTAATCTTGTTTTAATATTATTCACATATTTACTTTGGGATGGAAGATATCAACTACAGAATAGGAGAGAAGTATGTTTAATTTAATTCTTTCACAATTTAAATAAAAGCTCAATAAACAGCACAAGAAACATTAATGATTTTGTTATACAGTATCAAAATATCACAAGACTGTAGATTTTGTTTTATGACTTGTTTAACACGTTAAGAAAGATATAAAGATTTAGGTCCCTTAATTTGAATTACAGAAATTCACTATCTCTGATGTTTTGTGGTTGCATTTCTTATGGACAAAGATTAAACATAGAGTGATATTTTTCCCTGTTTGATTCCATAATTTCTTTTACATACCAATTATTAGCTCGATTAACTTTCGCTTTATTGATTTTTTTTCTTTTGCATATGCTGTTGTTTTAACAATTTTTCTTTTTCCCTAACACTTTCATTACAGGCTGTTCTAACAAGTTTTGCTGGATTATCTTTCTGTTGTCACTTTAATTGTTTTGGCATTTGTGGTGGGTTTCGTCCTTTTAACTCAAATTAGATGTCTTGCTGTTTTGACTCTTTGTATTCGATGAACACTGTGATGCTATATTTTCAATTACATAAAGTACATTTACTTTATTTATTTTTAACCCTATTGTGTAAGCATACGTTTTTGTAGGAATAAGAAAAATAACAACTAGGAAAACCTAAAAATTAAAAAATTGTAAAGTCAAATGTCTAATATAAAAGAAAGATGACTGATACCCAATTGAAGAGAAATCTTCGGCGCCATGCTGGTTACAGAGAAATGCCATTTGAACAAAAAACAACACTTCTTGAATGACAAAGTGTAGAATATACTGCAAAAAGCAAACTACCTCAGAAAATTCTACTGCTAGCACTTCTAATTAGACACCTTCTTTTTTAAAGCCCTGCAACATGATTCTTTCTCAATTTGCTCTGTATATCAGGGATAAACCTTCTGCTTCTAGAAATGATTGATTAAATCAAGTTTCACTTTCACTCTCTACCACTATTTATGTTTAACTCTCACGAATCTAAAATGTTGCAGGATGCAAAACAACACAAATGGGTTGCTGGAATATTGGCCAACTAACCTGCTCTCTTGTTCTGTTAAAAAATATTTCAAACTGTAAATTTTGTGCAGCCAAAAGATTTAATACGAAACTCCAACCTTCTGTTTTAACAATAGTCCCATAAATTTAGTTTCACACCAACTACCTCATTTATTAAAGCATCTATATTATGGCTACTCTGAAGAATCCAAACATTTTAGTACTTACATTAGAACATGCAATAACATGTTTGCATTTACTTCACTTGGTATAAAGTATGATAAGGAGTTGGCAAATAGGACTAAAGGTGTCTGCACATTTAAGGTACAAGGACAAATGTATCATTTCTTACCTAGCCTCACTGCTGTAGATAATAGATCAAAAAATTTACAACTTTATTTCTATGATATTAAGAATGACAGAGTAAATAGAATGGCCTTCTGTAACTCCCTGCATTTTTGAGCTAGAAATCGAACCATCGTTCCTATGGGAGTAGACTCTAACCCCATGATGTATATTTAAATTCATGTTTTATGATCTTTATCCTCACGTTTGAAGTTCTTTCGAGGTGAAAAATGTTCATAGGAATCATTTAGAGTGAAGTTGAGCTAAGAGCTTTTGATTTGGCTAAACCTTTGTATTTGATTCTACAAGGGTATTGTTTTAACCTGTATAACTTTCGATACACGTACAATTTTGAAGCTTAAAACCCACCAAATTGTAGATAATTGACTTAGCTTTCCAACTATAATAATTTCGCCTTAATCTGATACCCAAGTAAATGTTATAATATTTTTCATGAGAGGCAGTAAGCCGATACGATTGGGACGCGGCGTGTCAGTCTTTCAATGCGATAAGTGATGAGATGCATTGCTCTCCCAACGTGATGTCCGACACAACCCAAAGCTGTTTCACATGCTATTTCAATTCCTTAAGGGCCTAAAAGCAGTTTGGTCATATTCCCTCACCCAAAATCCATCCAAAACATAAAATTTCAGCCCCAAGGAGCATTAGTTGCATTCTTATTCAATTTTCTCTCAAAGAAAATCCTAGCCACCTCCCAAATACAAGATTCAACTCTTACTCTCCTCCAAAATAAGAATTCAAGTCATGTAACTTCAAGATTTTCAAGAAGAGAGTCAAGATTAGATTTTCAGTCTTCAAACTAATCGATATAAGATATGTGGAATTTTTCTAAACTATATGGGCATGGTGAAATCATTTTTTAAAATGTTTGAATGATGAGAAATCATGTGATTATGAAGGGTTTTGAAATTACATTAACAAATATGCATTGTGAACCCTTTTGATGATAATGTTTTGGTCTTAAGTCCTTCCCCTAAAATTAATTTTTGCTCGTATATATGCATGTATGAAGTTTGTGATTGAAAGTTGAATTGAGAGCATGAATATCTATACCCCCTCTCTTGTTATGATATCACTTGGATTTCACGTGTTATGAATTGATGAATTTCATATTTAGAAGAATGGCATAATTTTTTTTTTACTATTGTTTAAGGCTTGATATTGATTATAAACTAAAGAGAGGGCATGATCTTGTTTGTAAATATTAATTATAATTATACAAAGAATTGCATGGTTTGCTACGAAGTTAATGACCACCGCATATTTAAGAATCGAAAAAGGAAATCTTTGGATATGTTACAAATTTTCTTGTACTGTTTGAATGAATAGGTTGTTCGAACACTTTGTTTTGAATGAAGGGATTGTAACATGATACTGTATAGCTTAGACATATGACTTACAAGTCTTGGTATGATGATATTAAACAGATGAATGCCATAACAGAGTAAGATTTTTAGTTTCTGATTTCAAAGAATACATGTCTTAATGAGTTAAAATGGACATAAAGAGAGTTAGGTGGTTACCGAATAAGCCATGAGTTCAGAAAACTCATTGTCCGAATTCGTGTTTTGCCGATACGAGATTATTATGTACCTAAGAGGGATTATATGTTGGCCTAGTGCCTTTTGGCATATTAGAGATAGAGACTCCAGCTCTTGCGGCAAACTTGGGTTGGGGGATTAGCCGCTGAGTTAAGGGCGGATTCGATATAGCCATTGGGATTATAGAGTTGTAGGGTTTACTACCTAGATCAGAAGTAAGATAAAGAGTTGAGTTGTGATTTACAGAAATATTTTGAAAGTGTATTAATTATGCCCATGTATTTTCAACTGTTTTAGACTAACATGTTTATGAATTGCTCTCACTTATTCTGTATGAAAGTACATTATTTTGGATTGCTCTGTGTACGAGTAAAATTGTATTGACCTCTTATATTTCAAGATTTGAGGCACAGTTCCGAGGTTCCGCTAAGTAGTAGGTTGAATTTTGTCAGAGATTGCAGTTGGTAAGCCTCCCTTATTTTGAAAGGCTTATTCTACGGTGATGATATCTCCCCTTATCAAGAAATGTTCCAACTGTTTCACACATATTTGATAACGGGTGCACGCATACAACAACTAACTTGGAGATATGAAAGACCTCTGCATACATTTGAATGGATTATTGATAAATAGACCATAGTGGATCCAATTGATAAAGATAAATGGGATGAAATGAGTTACCACCATCCAAAATGGTCAATGTCATATTATTTCAGGATATCAACAACCAAGCCTCCCGAGCTGCGAAAGAACAACTTAAGACTGTAGAATATAGTATGCTCATATCAATCTATCTGACACTAAGTATCTGCTTCAACACAAGCTAACATACTTCTTTTTCTTAACAGATGTACTAGCAACAGTTGTCAACTTCTTTCCACCAAGATATGTTACAAACATTCAGAAAAGACTGTACGAACTCATTGTTATTGATACCAAGTAAGCATATTTTCTAAATTTACCACCATTCTTCTTGCCTCACAATATAAAAATATACAACATATTAAGTATTTCATTGTAAACAGCAAGCAATCCTACACATTCATATTGTGGAAAGAAGCTCTTATCGAAGAAAAAGGAAAGAAACTCCTTGCACAATTTCAACAACATCCGGTCATTTTTATCAGACGTATTGGAGTATCCAAGTTCAATAGTAAGCTAACCAATATACTACAATTAATTTAATTATGTTTACTTCTACTCTCTTACCACCCATTTTGTTTCATGTATTACTATGACCTTGTTAACCATTCATTATCTTGAGTCGGGGGTCTATCGGAAACGGCCTCTCTACTTCTTCGGAAGTAGTTGTATGGACTGTGTACATTTTACCCTCCCCATAGCCCACTTGGTGGGATTACACTGGGTTTGTTGTTGTTGTTGTAACTTCTACTCCCATAACATCATTATTATTATCGCTAATGTAGACATATTGTTGACAACAAAATTTAACACAACGATACAAAGTAATCCACCTTATCCAAAACGTCTAGAACTGCGTTCATGGTATCAACTTGCTCTACTCTACTCTGTACTAATTTGTACTTCATTATTATTATGCTAAAATCCTTGCAACACCAACTTATATAGGGTTGAAAAAACAGTGAAATGCTCAATTTCACTGCAGCAAGAAGCACATCCCAATCTGAATTTCTGGTCCTTGCTCCAGTAGATGAAGAAAATAGTATCAATCACCGCCATTCACTCACAACAATATTATTTGTATTCACTTGACACACAACTTATGCCAAAATTTATCCTTCAAAAAATTTAACAACAACAACAAATCCAGTGTATTCCCACAGAGTGAGGTCTGGGGAGGGTAAGATGTATGCAGTCCATACCTCTACCTCTAAAGAAGTAGAAAAGCTGTTTCTGATAGACCCCCGGCTCGAGACACAGAAAAAGTAAAAAAAAATAAAACAAAGAAAAATAAATTTAACCGTTCAATATATACATCAACTTAATTATTCAACAAACAGAAAAAAAAAAAAAAACTAAATGTATTTTTCCACAGAATGAGTCCCAGTCAATGCAGAATGATCAAATCAGACTGAATCAGAATTTCTTCAGGATTCAAGTGAAAAAAAATTTCTTTCCGCACTGATCACACAATCTCTGGAAAACTCTACATTTTAGTCTGTACAGAAAAAGGAGACATAACACCTTCTCTTTCTACACCATCCACAACTCACACCAAAGAAGGAAGCAAGAAGCAAAAAATGAATTTCACTTCTTCTATTGAATAAGCTGAGCAACAAAATGAACGGCGTAACATGCTCAAGATGAAACAGAAAATGAAGCCATCAACTCTAATGAAAACCAAATAAATGTTGCCAAGAAACTATTTTCTTGTTCCTTCTTTCAATATTTCTAATATCTTCAATATAATTATTACAACATTTTTCATGCATCTATATTGCATCCTCTTTCATTCTTACTAAATACGTTTTCAGTTCAATCAACTTTCCTTTTGCAATCACTTTTGGATTTTGTGGAACAAAGATAATAAATACCAACAATTTCTCAATTTTCCCCCAGTCCATGGTTACATAGGTCCCTTTCAACACAGTTTTTCCTCATTCATTCACCACTAAGTTTAACAATTATTTTTTTGTGAAACAGATTGTAATTAACAAGTTTGTTTTCCTCAAAAATTGGAGACTCCGTTTTTTGTTAAGCAGGTACTCAATAGCATTCTTAAGATTGATTTGATAATGTAATTTTCCTGCATCAGTACATTGAATCATTTGAGTTCTTATGTGCATCACTTTCTACTGTAAATTTTGGCTGAATGAATAAAGGAACAGCAGCCCCAATGCTGTTCTGTGGATTTTTCATGTGTAGGATTCACTGTTTATCTTTCTTCTGACCTTCTATACATTGAAAGTGAAAGTATTTAAATTCTTTTAAGTACAAAAGGTATGTGACCATCCACTACTGGCATTAAGGAAATATTAATCATACAGAAAGCCACAATTCCCTGATTAAATAGAAAGTATAACCTGCTTCTCAGATAATGGGGTTTAAAGATTATGGGAGCAGTCAAAATGTGTTACTGCACTCAGTTTTGTTTGAGGAGTATATTTATTTTAGTATTTACTACCTATCCGAGCATAGTGGAAGCTTTCGTACACCGGACTGCTCGCTTTTATTAGATGTAAAATATTTAGATATTTGATAACTGCGTTAATTAGTAATTACTCAATTTGGAAAGTGTTGTCTTCAATAAGCAGAAAATTATCCTTTCTGGACACGAAGAGGTAAATCTCTTCCCCTCTCCAAGTCTTCCTCAGAAAATATGCATAACGAAAGCTTTAGAGCACCAAACTGCTCATTTTTATTAGGTGTAAAATAATGTTTATTATATCGTAGGTTTCTATGATGGTTGGAGTACTTACAAAACTTAACTGGTACGCTTCAGAAATTTGAAAATGGTATGAGTTTTGCATATTTCTTAATTTCCTACTCAAGTTGAATCATGATAATAATAACTGATTGGTTTGTGCTGTATAAGAAGGAAGTTAGTGGAACATATTGTAGATCCTGAGCTAGATGGAGTTATTTCAGGAAGATATAGTTGATGGTATAACTTGCTTAATGGCACATATATGTGGCACATATCGAAACCTTTTTTAAAATAATTATTAGTTAGGACGTGTAAACTTAAACAGTTGATATTGCATGAGATTAAGAGTATAGATGTTCCATGAGGTACTCTGTCAGACACTTAGGCATTAATACCGAGTTGAAAAGGATCCCCAATAGGAAATGCTTTAGGTTGGCATTTACTAATTTCCAGTATTAATGCATTGTTGTATCCAATTTGTTGACAACGTTTTGCAACAAGGATGATCCCCTCTTGTTGCTCCAGCAATAAACTTTTAGAAATATTTCCTCTTGAATCTGCTGGGAGGACAGGACTGCTGCTGCAGGATCTGTAATTACCTGGATCGACAAAAACTGAAATGTACTTTCAGAACTTTAGAGGTTCAACATAAGATTTTCAGTGACATCACTGTCTAATTGTTTGTTGTATCTCTCACTCCCTCTTTTGCAGATGCTCCGCTTAGCCTTATCCCCTTCTAGGGGCCCTACTACATCTGCCTTTCCTATATAATTTTTCTTTTCACAACAAAGAAAATTTGTGCAACAACTTTATTGACCTGGTACTCTTTTTCTATATTCTAGCTTTTGTTCGGACAACACTTCTGTTAGCTGAAATCTGGCTGGATAAGTACTCAGTACTCCAATAGGTCATTCTTTGAGCAGAAATGATTTCTTTAATGTAAGTCATAGCTCTTAGCCTCCTTTCAGTTTTAAGATGTTCTGGGATCATGCTTGTTGAAACAAAATCATTTTGCAGCAATATGTTTCCAGATACTTAATTCTGCATTTTGTATCCAAATTTTGCACCGAATATCTATTATTTATTGAATGGCACCTTCTGCTTTGTCATTGTATCAACACTCTACCCTCTACCATACCCCACTTTATGAGACTACACATGATGTGTTATTGTTGTTGTGGTTGTTATTGTTTGCTTGTTGCATTGACAAATTCCTTCGACAACAGTCACACAACACGACATAACAAGGAAATAGATACAAACTTATCAATCTAAGATTTTTTTTAACTCTGTCATTTTTTGTGCTAACACCTATGCTAAATATTTTGTTATATTTTGTTAAGTGTGTGGGATGAATTAGTAGATCACCACTAATTGAGAAATCTTTGGAGTTTCTACTTTGTATTTTAGCAAATAACACGTTGAAGAATTGATAATTCTCATAACTCTGTTTTCCATACTACTACATAACAGTTGTATTGCTCAATTAAGGTACCAAAATCTTTAGGACACTTGAGATTATTTGACCCATCAATAACTTGAATGTTCCCGAAATAAGATGACTTGTCAAATTGCAAATGAATGTCAGTCTCTCATCTCAACTACTATTTACCATTGTTAGAGTTGTGACCCGAATTTTTTGATGCAGTGCGACCCATGTTTGTGATTTTCAATGGGTCTATGGTGGCAGCATACAGATTGGGCTGAGAAGCCCGATCTCGAACCCCACCACTGATCCCGATGGGGGTGCGGTGGCGAAATCGCGCGCGATATGAACATTTATGTTTTTGGGCCTAGGATTTATTTGTATGCACGTATTATTTTAGTGCAATTAGTGGGTCGATTTTGATTATTCAAAAATTACGTCGCTCCACATTGTACTCCTCTCCTTTCATAGTGACACCTCTTCTGCCTCTGCCTATGGTTTTCCCGCAAGGGTTTTCACATAAATCTGTGTGTTCTTGTTTTCTTTCTGCTTGTGGTTTGCTTTATTTCTACCCAATTTCTAACAAATTTGTATCAAAGCTTGGTCGATTGTTTTTTTGGGGATAGCAACCATGCAGTATTATATCACATTGTTGGATCGCAGCACCAGATTTTTTTTATGGCTGGTTAAGATATGGGGTATGCTCGCTCAGATGGATTTGGAAGATGCACTATTATGGTTTGATCACATGCCCTCATCATGGATAGATGATGATAAAAGGCGTAAGGATCGAAAGTCTCTATTTTAGATCCATCTTCATTTATTCAATCAAATTTTGCACGATGTTTTGAAGGAGACCACTACCGCTGCGTTGTCATTGAAACTGGAATCTTTATGCATGATGAAGAGCCTAACTAGTAAGTTGCATCTCAAATAATGAATTTATTCCCATCGCATGTCTGAGGGTGCGTCCTTGGAGGATTACCTATTTGTCTTTAAGGAAATATTCTCTGATTTACAGACTTTGGAGGTTAAGTACGATGAGGAAGATTTAGGGTTGATTTTGTTGTGTTCACTGCCTGCATTATACTCCACCTTTAGGATACAATTTTATATAGTCGTGATACCCTCACCATATATGAAGTCTATGATGCGTTGTTCTCTAGGAAGAAGATGAAACATCTTATGAATGGGTCAAAAACTCAAAGAGATGGTCTCATTGCTCGAGGAAAGACTCGTGAGAGGAACTCTGGGGTGATGATAAGCTTATGTCAAAATCCAAAAATAGAAACAAAACCTGTAATTACTACAAGAAGAAGGGCCATATCAAATCGAGTGTTGGAAGTTACAGAATAGAGAGAAAAAAGAAGCTCCAAAATAGAAGGAAAACCAACCAGAGAAGTCCAGTGAATTTAGTTTTGTTAAAGATGGCTGTAGTGATGGAGAACTCTTGGTTGTTTATTATGGTAACTCCAAATCCTGTGAGTATTGAATTCTTGATGCATCTTACATGTTTGATATATGTCGCAATCGGGATTGGTTTACAATATATGAAGCAGTCTCTAAAGGTGTTGTATTGATGGGAAATAATGCACCTTGTAAGATAGCTGGTATTGGAACAATGTTTGATAGGGTTGTGACCTGAAGAGAAATTTTATTTCCTTAAGTACTCTTGATTCGAATGGATATAGGTACACTTGTGAAGGTGGATTCCTAAAGGTTACTAAAGGCTCTCTTGTTGTGTTGAAGGGATAGAGAAAGTCTGCAAATTTATATGTCTTGCAAGGCTCTACAGTTACAGGTGATGCAACTATTTCTACCTCATGTCTATCATAAAGTGACATTTCTAAACTTTGGCATATGCGCTTGGGGCATATGATGGCTGAACTAAGAAAGAGAGGACTTCTTGATGGGCAGAGTGTTACCATACTGAAGTTCTGTGAACGTTGCATTTTTGGGAAGCAGAAGAGAGTCAGATTCACTAAAGGCATCCACTCAACTAAAGGCATTCTTGATTATGTTCATTCTGATCTCTGGGGTCCTTCTAGATTACCTTCTAGAGAGGTGCGAATTAATTGTTGACTATTATTGATGACTATTCCAGAAAAGTTTAGGTGTTCTTCCTGAAGCAAAAGAATGATCTGTTGCCTACTTTCAAGGAGCGGATGACTATGATTGAAAAGCAAAAAGGGAAGCATGTAAAATACCTTAGGATTGATAATGGTTTAGAGTTCAGTTCTAATGAATTTAATGCTCTGTGCAAGTCAGAAGAAATTGTGTGGCACTTGACAGTTTGTCATACTCCATAGCAGAATAGTAAGGCTGAATGATAAATAGGACTATAATGGAGAAGGTGCATTGTATGCTCTCTAATGTGGTTTTACCCAAGTCTTTTTAGGCCGAAGCTGCTTCTACAACTTGTCTTCTTATAAAACGCTCTCCCTCTGTCGCGATTGATAAAAAGACTTCATAAGAAGTATGGCCTGGTACTTTTGCTAGTTATTCTGATTTAAGGATATTTGGATTTCCTGCGAATGATCATGTTAATAATGGAAAGTTGGAGACTAGATCTGTCAAGTGGCTTTTCATGGGTTATAAGCCTGGTATTAAAGGCTATAAACTTTGGTGTCCAAAAAGCAAAAAGGTTATAATTAGCATAGATGTTGTGTTTGATGAAACTGCTATGCTTCGGGCTCCCTCTAAATCTAGTGCTTCGCCTCCAGATGATCTTAGTGACATAAATTAGCAACATTCAAGCACCCATATTGAGTTGCAAATTAGATCATAATCTACGCCAGTTCCTACTTCTCAGTCTAGCCCGTGTAATGCCCTGTATTTTCCTAGCTCAGTTTTGTTCTCAGTACACGGGCATCTCTATATAAAATTTTCAAAATATTTAGTATTTTTAAGTTCAAGACTTACCAATGTGTAGGAAATTGAATTAGCTTTCCAACGATATAAAATTCACCCAAATCTGATATCTAGGTGAGAAGTTATGGCACTTTTTGTAAGACAATGTGTCAAATTCACAAGCACCACATCACTGTGATAGGCAAAATGACATTTGTCAATTTCCAGTGAACCACCGCGATCCTAGCACGTCGTGGTAAAGTTCTAGTTTGCAATTGTCACTTTCCAGTGTGAACAAGAATTTCAGACTTCACCCGAATGAACCCTCCTTCCTTTTTGGGATCCAAGTCTGAAGACGATCTACAGGCATTCTTGGATATGGTGCAAAAAGTCACAAATATTATGGGGGTAACTTCTAGTGAGAGTGTTGAATTGGCTGCCTACTAGTTGTAAGACGTAGCCCATACATGGTTTAAGTAGTGGAAGGCAAATAGAGGCACAAATGTAGGGCTTGTAAAATGGGAAGAGTTTGCTACTGCGTTCTTAGATCGGTTCTTCCCACTGGAGTTGAGGGAGGATAACATGTTAGAGTTTATTAACTTAAAGTAGGGAAACATGACAGTGAGAGAGTATTCTTTCAAGTTTACTCAGTTAGATATATATTCCCCTCATGTGGTAGCCTATAGCAGGTCTAAGATGAGTAAGCTTGTGTCTGGTGTATCTGATAGTGTGGTCAAGGAGTGTAGTACTATGATAGTAATTAGGGAGATGGACTTGTCTAGTTTGATGTGGACCATGCTCAATAGATTGAGGAAAAGAATATTAAGGAGAGAGAAAAGGAGAACAAGAGAGCTAGAATAGGTAGTTTTAATTTCAGTCAGCCAAGGTCAGAAGGTGGTATCCGTCCTTAATTTTGTCAACGATCTTTAGTCCCAGCACCATCTTCATCTAGTGCTCCAGTGCCTAAATTCAAAAATAATTATCGGGATAGGGCACCAGGCTCTAAGTCCTAAGGCAGTGTGAATAATGCCTATACCAATCTTCTTTGCTAGAAATATGGTAAAAATCATTAGGGTAAGTGTAGAGCTAGAACTGATGTATGATTTGGATATGGTAAACCAGGACATCGGATTTGAAAGTGTCGGGTAGTTGCTCAGAGCGGTAGGGGTTTGCGTCAATAGGGCCAGTCCCATCAGTCATCAGTTTCAGTCGGTCACCCAACTCAGCAGGGTACTGCTTTCAGTGCTACCAGTGGTCAGCATCCAAACAGGTTGTATGCTCTTCAGTCCTAACAAGATCAGAAAAATTCTTCTAACGTAGTTACTGGTACACTACAGATCTTTCATTTGCATGTTTATGCCATATTAGATCCAGGAGCTTCTTTGTCTTTTGTAACTTTTGTAACTTCTTACATAGCAGTCAAATTTAAGGTCAAATTAGAAATCTTAATAGAGCCTTTCTTAGTCTCTACCCCAGTGGGCAGTCTATCATAGCCTGGCGGGTATATAGGAACTGTCAAATTACGATATCTCATAAAGTCAATTCAGCAGACTTAGTAGAGTTAGAGATGACGGATTTCAATGTCATTCTCAGCATGGATTGTCTCCATTCATGCTATACCTCAGTTGACTATAGAAACAAATTTATTCTTTTTCAGTTTCCAAATGAACCAATCCTTGAATGGAGGGGTAGTACTACAGCGCTTAAGGGTCAGTTGATTTCATTCCTTATAGCGAGAAAAATGATATCCAAGGGATGTGTCTATTATCTTGTGTGAGTCAAATACTCTAATTCAGAGACTCCTAGTCTTGATTCAGCTCCTATAGTACATGAATTCTCAGATGTGTTTCCCGAAGATCTTCCTGGAGTTCCTCCCGAAATGGAAATCGACTTTGAAATAGACCTTCTTCCAGATGCTCATCCTAATTTTATTCTGCCACACAGAATGACTCCAGCTGAACTCAGAGAGTTTAAGGAACAGTTAAAGGACCTTTTAGATAAGGGGTTCATCAGACCCAACATTTTCCCATGGGATACACCAGTCTTATTCCTACATAAGAAAGACGGTTCTCTCAGAATATGACTACCGTCAATTGAACAAAGTCACAGTAAGGAATAAGTATCCACTTCCTAGAATCGATGACTTGTTCGACCAACTTTATGGTGCCAGTTACTTTTCTAAGATAAACCTTAAATCATGCTATCATCAACTCAGAGTTAGAGAATGTGATATTTCAAAAATAGTTTTTTGAACTCAGTATGGTCACTTCGAATTCCTAGTCATATAATTTGGTGTTACTAATGCCCCAGCAGCTTTCATGGACTTTATGAACCGAGTGTTCAAGTAGTACTTGGATATGTTTATCATAGTCTTCATAGATATCATCCTTGTCTACTCTCGTACCAAAGATGATCATGCAGATCACCTCAAAATAATATCGTAGACTCTTAGAGCCCATCAGTTGTTCACTAAATTAAGTAAGTGCAAATTTTGGTTAAGATCAGTAGCTTTCCTTAGTCATATTATTTTCAGCGATGGCATTAGAGTTGATCCTCAAAAGATCGAGGTGGTGAGAATCTGGCCTAGACTATTTCTCTATCAGATATTAGGAGTTTCTTAGGTTTAGCTGGCTATTACTACCAGTTTATTGAAGAGTTTTCATCCATTGAATCCCCTATGTCCAGATTGACTTATTAAAAAGTTATGTTTTAGTGGTTAGATTCTTGCGAGAAAAGTTTTCAGGATTTAAAGACTCGACTCACCTCAGCCCCAGTTATGACTCTACTAGATGGTTCAGATGGGTTTGTTGTGTATTGTAATACTTCCAGAGTAGGTTTGGGTTGTGTCCTAATGCAAAGAGGTAAGGTCATAGCCTATGCCTCTAGACAACTTAATCCCTATGAGAAAAATTACCTTACCCATGATCTTGAGTTAGTAGTTGTAGTGTTTGCCTTAAAGATTTGGAGGCATTATTTGTATAGGGTGCATATTGATGTGTTCACAAATAACAAAAGCTTGAGGTATGTGTTCTCTCATAAAGATTTTAATTTGCATCAGAGAAGGTGGTTAGAATGGTTTAAAGATTATGATATGAGTGTTCTGTATCACCAGGCAAGGCTAATGTAGTGACAGATGCTCTCAGTAGATTGTCTATGGGTAGTGTCGCTTATGTTTAGAATGATAAGAAGAATTTAGTTCAAGAAGTTCATCAGTTCTCCAGACTAGGTGTCCACTTAATCGATTTAGCAGAGGGTAGTGTATGGGTACAAAATAGTTTGGAATCTTCTTTGGTTTCCAAAGTGAAAGAAAAGCAAGATAGAGACCCCAGTCTAGTAAAGTTGAAAGATTCAGTTAGAGATCTGAAAGTAGAGGTTTTCTCCCAAGGGGGAATTATGTGTTGCGTTGCCAGGGTAGACTGGGTGTGCCATATGTAGATGACCTGAGGTAGTGAATTTTTACAGAAGCGCATGGTGTGCGGTACTCAATTCATCCAGGGGCCACTAAGATGTACGGCAATTTGCAGGAGATCTATTGGTGGAGTGGGATAAAAAGGGATATCGCAGAGTTTGTAGCTAAGTGCTCTATATGTCATCAAGTTATGATTGAGCACCAGAATCCTAATGGGTCCAGGCAGGAGTTTAGTATTCTCACATAGAAATGGGAAAAAGTGAATATGGACTTTGTGATGGGTTTGTCTCGTAATCGCTATCAACATGGTTCTGTTTGGGTCATTGTGGATAGGATGACCCAATTAGTCCATTTCTTGCCATTACATACTTCCTATTTAGCTGAGGTCTATGCCAAACTATATATCAGAGAGTTTATCAGGTTGTACGGTGTTCCGCTATCTATTATTTTAGACAGAGGTACTCAGTTTACTTTTAACTTTTGGAAAGCTTTTCAGAAGGGTCTTGATACCCAAGTTTACCTTTGGAAAGCTTTTCAGAAGGGTCTTGATACCCAAGTTTACCTCAGTACAACTTTTCACCCTCAGACACATGGTCAAGTAGGAACGACCATTCAAATCTAGAAGATTCGTTAAGACCATGTGTAGTTGACTTTAAGGGCAGTTGGGATGATCATTTGCCTTTGATTGAATTCTCCTATAATAACAGTTATCATTCAAGTATTCTGATGGCTTTGTTTTAGGCTCTATATGGGAGGAGATGTCGGTCACCAATTGGGTGGTTTGAAGTAGGTGAGACTACAGTTGTAGGGCCTGACTTAGAGTTTGATGTCTTAGAGAAGGTTCATTTGATTTGGGAAAGGCTTAAGGCAGCCCAGAGCCGACAAAAATTATATGCAGATGTGAGGAGAAAAGATCTCGAGTTTGAGATTTGCAACTTTGTGTACCTGAAAATCTCTCCCATGAAGGGAGTAAAAAGGTTTGGAAAGAAGGGGAAGCTTAGTCCTCGATATGCCAGCCCTTACAGAATTCTTAGTCATTTCAGACAGGTAGCTTACCAGCTAAATTTTCCTTTAGATCTGGCTTAGGTGCACTTAGTATTCAAAGTCTCCTTGCTAAAAGAAATGCATTGGTGACCCAGTAGTAGTATTCCTCTTATAAAGTTTAAACATTCAGAATGATCTCTCTTTCGAAGAGGTCCTAGTCGAAATTCTTGATCGTTAGTTTCACAGGCTAAGGAACAAAGAAGTTCCCCTGGTCAAGGTTCGTTGGTGAAATCAGTTCATTGAGGGAGCTACTTGAGAAACAGAAGCAGACATGCGGACCAAGTATCCTCACCTCTTCTCCGCAAACTCAGACTCAGCTTGAGTTAATAGTCCTCCTTAGATTTACTCAGTTCCATGTTCTGTTATAGTTAGAAAATTCAGTTATCATTGCATATCATTCCCATGTCAGTCATGTATTCATGAATCAACTTAGTTATGTACTCATGCAACAAATATGCATGTGCAGTATGAAAACTCAGTTTATTCATGCAATCATGCTTCAGTTGTGTATGTTCAGTATGTAAAATCAGTCCATCAGTACTTTCCAACTTAATCAGTCCCATTCGAGAACGAATATTCCCAAAGGGGAGATATTGTAATACCCTATATTTTTCTAGCTTAGTTTATCTCTCAGTACACGGGCATCTCTATATAAAATTTTCAAAATATTTAGTATTTTTAAGTTAAGACTTACCTATGTGTAAGAAATTAAATTAACTTTCCAATGATATAAAATTCACCCAAATTCGATATCCGGGTGAGAAGTTATGATACTTTTAGTAAGACAGTGTGACAAATTCATAAGCACCGTATCCTGGTTATAGGGAAAAGGACATTCGTCAATTTCTAGTGAACCACCACGATCCTAGCGCATTATGGGGAAGTTTCAGTTAACAATTGTCACTTCCAGTGTGACTCCACGATCCAACTGCATAGCATCAAGAGACAAAATCACATTCAAAGGCGTACCATGATTGTACCGCATCGCACCAAGGGCCCAGTTACCAGTTGTCCCTTTTCCAGTGGCTCACATCGATGCCACCGTATCGCAGTGAAGCAAAAAATTGGGATTTTCAGTTTTAAATTCCAAGTTTTTAAATCATTCCAGGGGTATTTAAGTCTTTTGCATGACTATAATCAGTCCTAAACACAAGATTAATACCCTAAATAACCTATTAGTCATTATTTTCTCAACTTCTCTCAATATTCAAACATTCTCTCTCAATTAGCAAACCCTAGCCTTAATTCAAGATCAAATTTCAATGATTTTACCAAGAAACCTTAAGAACTCATCACCAGGTATGTTAAGTGTTCATTCGTGGGTCCCTTTTCACCCATGGGGCCCAAGTATCCAATTTAAACACAAAGTAATGATCTTTACATACAGATTTATGCACTCTATCCAGTTTTACATATTATATATAACCACGTACATGCATACAAATAGTTATTATTATTCATGTTCATGAAACCATGCATATCAGTCTACCTCATTTAGCATACCAGTATATTCAAAGTACTGATCGCATACTCTTTTCTTGCGCTACGATGTACCATATCATAGGTTCAAACACCCAGTTCCTGGATCGCGTGTAGACTCTCTAGATTATCATCCATAGCAGTGGTGAGTCCTCATATTTCAAGGATAGACTATAAATATTTTTATGCTTTCAGTTCAGTAGATAGTTGGAATTAGTTGGGGCTTGTCTTATAAAGTCTTATTCAGTCAGTAGAGGCTTTTCAGACTAGAACAAACAGTTAGTCAGTTTTTAGATTTTAGTTGTCAATATTAGTTTTATCTTATAGACTTATGAGATTTTTGTCTTAAAACCTTATGGCATTCCTCAGTTTATTTCCATATATGATCTTTTGATATCAGTTTTACTCAGTGCTCACAGCACGTACCAACTCATGGGTTAGCTTGTGGTCCCTCAAAATTGTAATCACTGTGTAGCTCTCAGGGTGTACTCTTGGGGAGTCACATTCGGAGATACAGAGTAGTACTATTTCTTTTTCACCATCAGTAATGCCACAATATTCTATTGATAAAGACAAGCCTAGAAGAGATATTAGAACTCCTCAAAATCATACTAAAGCTTATTTGGTTGCTTATTATAATGCCCCGAGAGTACACCTTAGATGCCACACAATATTAGACCTCCTCATAATCCATCCTATACTGCTGTTTATACCCTTGAGCAACTAACCGAGCTTTGTAGCGATCAATCATACCATCTGCCATCATTTTAATGAATATACCCACTTACTTCCATAAAGAACTCCATCCACTAGTTTATCAACAAATTCCCAAGTTGAATTTTCATTCAGTGCGCAAAGATCATCTGACATTGCCTCTTTCTAACAGGTTGTGTAGAAGACTAGGAGTAAGATGTATGTACCTTAACAAAACTTTCACTCCCCAAGCCAAGGACCTGGCCGTGACGAGCATCCCGAACCATGAAATCTCGGGCGCCCTTCTCTATCTGGCAATTGTGCACTACGTTCAAACAATATACAGAAATGCAAAAAAGCTATCATATAAAAATATGGTCATTCTTGTAAATCAATTGAACAATTAAAAGGGGTTATTAATATTCAAAACACATGATGCTGGTCTGTGAAATCTCTAACAAAATATAAACCAACATATGTCTAACAATTGGGACTAGGCCCCCAGTCGGACCATGAATCAACATAACATAACAAAGTCTTCTAAACTAGGCTTCCAAAATAGATAAAGCTCACTAGCTGCAAGTATTAGACACACCAATCTACCACTTAGCAGGACTCCGAGGCTGCGCCTCAGATCCTGAAATATAGGGGTCAATATAGATGTACTGGTATGTAGAGCAATTAAAAATAATGAACTTTTATATAAAAAAAAAGTGAGAGCATTTCACAAAACATTATGCATGAAATAGTTTAAAAGTACATGGGCAATTTCCAATGATTTGAAAAAAATTCTATCGATGCAATTCCTTTATTTGTTTTACTTCTGATCTAGGTGGTACAACCTACAAGTTTGATATTCCACAGGTGTAATACCCTAAAATTTCTTTAAGTCAAATCTAGTCTTCAGAAGAGTTAGTGATGACTTCCTAAATGATTAATGTTTAAATTAGATAGAATTTCTCCAATTTCAAATTTTTATCATGTGGTAAATTGGATTAGCTTTCCAATGATACCAATTTTGTCCAAATCCAGTATCGGAGTAAAATGTTATGGACATTTTACAGAGAACTATCAGAACTGTCCATAAGCAGCGGTCAGACCGATGGACCGTCGCCCAAGTCGTCGTGACTAAGGTAGTGACCCCAACTTCTGGTCAAGTGCGATAGCCAGAACTGACAGACCGTCAATATAATGATGGACCATCACCTAAATCATCACAAACGAGGCAAAAAGTTCATATTCTGGCCAAGTACGACGATCAGAACCGACGAACCGTCGATCCAGCGACGGACCATCGATCGAACGATGGACCATCGATCAAACCGTCACCACTCCGGTCAGTAATTTTATGCCATTTTTAAAAGGGTATTTGGGCTAGCGACGGACCGGTAATCCAGCGACAGACTATTGACCAAACCGTTGCCACTTTCGATCAGCAATTTATGTTGTTTTTAAAAGGGTCCTTGGGTCCTGTTTCACCCTTTTTGACACCTAATTATACCAAACTAGAGCTCATAACTTCATATTAATCTACAACATCAAATTAGGGTTTTTATCAAAGATAAAGACCCACGAACAAGATCTAAACCCTTCTTCAAGAAACTAAGAAATTCATGTTCTTCAAGCTTAAGAACCATCAAGAAAAAATCAAGATCTGCGTTTCCCAATCCAAGATCATTCAAGAAACGTTAGTTATTTTTCAAGATACAAACTTTTGAGGTATGTTTAGTGTTGATTCATGGGTTTATTTCACCCATGAAGCTCAACAATCCTCTTTTAAAATTATAAATTGTGAAACCCATGTTGTGGATTGATTATAATCATGTTTATGTTGTTGTGCTACTTCTAAGTTGGAAGCTTTAATATGTTTTTAGGAAATTTTGTATGTTTATGTTGTTGTGCTACTTCTAAGTTGGAAGCTTTAATACGTTTTTATGAAATTTTGTTAATGTATGGATTGAAATCGATGAAATTAAGTTGAATGAAGGAACTTGATGTATTAATTTGATGTTCATGCTTAAGCCCTAAGTCATGCATACTAGATACTTGATAAAATGCCTAAGAGAGTAAGATTTATGCTTATTGACTCAATACTGCCTAAATGATGAATCCATGCTTTATCCTTATGTTTTAAAATGACTCTTAGGCTATTGTGATGCATTGAAATTGTTTGATAGATTGCACATTAGACTAGAATTGTGTAACCATGATATATTTGAATGCATTCCTATTCATGTACAAGAGTATGAGAACCAAGTGCTTCATGAAACTCCCAAGTGATTGTATTATGAATTATTGATTATGGTCATGTGTTCAAGAAGTATCATGTCTTGTTAGTTTCATGAAATCTAGTCCTGGGGGTACTTGTACCCGACAATTTAGCTGTGTGCCTAGAGCCAATGTCAGTTTCATGATAATCTCAGTCAAGCCATGATTATTAGCATTCAGTCAGTTACATGACTCAAGAAAACTCAGTAAATTCAGTATCAATCAGTAATCTCAAAAATCTTAGTAATCTTAGTAATCTCAATCAGTTAACAAATCTCAGTAATATTCCATCAGTCAATGAAATTCAGTGAAATCAGTCCAGTTCAGTCCAGTATATTCAGTTCAGTGCCTATTCAGATGGGAGTAGGATTCAATATTGAGTGAGCCCAAGGATGGGAACTCACCTGTTAGTAGAGGGTGTGATTCTTATAATCAATCCTTGTGCTCTAGAACTACATATCCAACATAGGTTGAGATATCAAACCTGCTAGATGAGGGAAGATGAGGTGGCTTAACCTATTAGATGAGGGTCCCGCCATTCTCATTAGAGTACCTTACTCACAGCTTGTCCTTACCAGTGATGCGGTATTGATACCCTTCGAATTGGGGTTACAGATTGGACCCCAACTCATCTATAATAGCATATTAGGGGCATGTCAGTTAAAGGACTACTTCCCAAAATCTCAGTCTCAGGTGTCAGTAATAGAACTCAGATAGTTCTACATAATTTAGGACTGTCAGATACAGTCACCCAGTACAGTATGAAACTTAGCTATTTCCATCAGAATCTAGGCTATCAGATACAATCACACAGTATCAGTTACATTAGTTATCAGTAAATCATGATATCAATATTCAAAATCAGTAGTCAGTATTATCACAAATTCAGTTATAGTTACTTATTCATGCATGTATTCTCATGTTCATGTTATACAGTCAGTTAGTATTGTTTATGCATATGAACCTTGTGCATTCAGCCTACCTCACTAGCATACCAGTACATTCAATTGTACTGATGCATTTGCACTATGGTGTTTTATACTATAGGTTCAGAAGTACAGGCTCCAGAACATCAATAGCATTCCAGTTTTAGCAGTCAAAGTCAGCAGTGAGTCCTCATCATTCGAGGATGTTATGATTTGCTTACTTCACTTCTACAGTACTTAGTTTATTTCAGTAGTTGGAGTTAGTTGGGGACATATCCCATCAACTCCTTATTCAGATAGTACAGTTTTAGAGGCTTTCATTCTATAGTATGTTCAGACAGTTATTTCTATTATTTTTGTATTGATATACCGTATTTTCAGATGTTGTGTTTTATCAGAAATTTGAACCTTAGGGCCTTTCAGCCTTTGATTTTGCATTAGTAAAGTATATTATGTAGCGTTCTGGTATAGATATCAGTCATTAGTTAGCTTATGGTCCTTCGAGGCCGCAAGCACCATGTAGCATCCCGGGTACCAGATTTGGGGTGTTACAACAGGCTATATAGAATCTTCTCTAGACTCGGCAGCCAAGCCCCTAACCCATGTTTGCCGCAAAGGTTGGAGTTTTTGAGCCTGATACACCACAGGGCACTAAGCCAGTGTGTAATCCCTCTTGGGGACATAAGAACCTATATCGGCAAAACATAGTTTGGAGCAATGAGTTCTCTGAACTCGTGCCTTCTTCAGGTAACCAACTAACATCTCTTAAGCCTATTTTTAATCTTTTCTGAACATGCATATTTAAGAACTCAAATTCTAAAAATCTGAAAGAAATCTGACTTCTATTCTATTTTGAGTCTGTTATGGTATTATCTTTTTTGGTATCGTTATATGAAGACTTGCAAGTCATATGTCTAAACCATATCATAATAGTATTATAGTTCTTTCATTCTAAACAATGTTCAGACCACAAAAAAATTCAAACAGGAGGATTCGTATTTCAAAACATATTTGAAACTCTGCAAAGACTCTCTATCATTTCAATATTTCAACCAATGGTGGTCAATTTCTCAAATCAATCATGTAATCTCTTCGATTATTGCATTTAGCATTTAAAACAAGAAATTATCACTCTCTTCAATTCACAATCGACATAAAATTCATATAAGATAGTAAACCATTGGTTCATGCTTTAAGACATGCAATTAAATGATAGTTGACTTTTAAATCAAGAAGTAACACAAAGAGAGAGGGAGATTCTTTCTTCATGTGCTCACTTCATATTTTAAAACTAAAAATATGTATAAACATATACATGAATAAAAGTCAACTTTGTAAAATTCATATAAGATAGTAAACCATTGTTTCATGCTTTAAGACATGCAATTAAATGATAGTTGACTTGTAAATCAAGAAGTAACACAAAGAGAGAGGGAGATTCTTTCTTCATGTGCTCACTTCATATTTTAAAACTAAAAGTATGTATAAACATATACATGAATAAAAGTCAACTTCGTAATAGGGCCTCAATACCAAAACACATATCATTGAAAGGATTCACACTGCGTACTTTTTAATGAAATTCAAGCCCTTCATAAAAATATGATTTATCAACATTCAAAACATTAATATAAACTATTTATCCATGATCATGTAGTTTAGGAAAAAACCCATGTACCTTATGTTGTTTATTTTAAAGATTAGAATTCTAATCTTTACCCTTTTCTTGAAATCTTGAACTTAGAGGAAACCTTAATTTCTCCTTGTTCTTGAGAGTGGAGAAGATTATGAGTGATGAGATACTGAGATTTTATCAGTTAATAGGGTTTAATGTGTGATTTAAGTCGTGGGGGTGGTTTTTAAGGTGAGGAAAATACCAAAATACCCCTAAAGAAACCAAAGAAAATTACAGAAATCTTAAGTTGACGCTCAAGGTTGACGGCCCGTTAGTTAGGTAATGACTCATCACCTGTGTCGTCACTTTTAGGCTTGAATTCTCCCCTTTCTGTACTAGGATGAAGACTAGAGCTGATGGGTCATCACTTAGTTGACGGATCGTGTCACGCCCCAAAATCCTATTAAGGCAGACTGGCACCCGTTGCCGGTAAGGCTCGGGAGAACCAACCTGTAGCAATACATTACCTATGAACATTATAAGTTACTTTTATACTAAACATGCCCTCAAAAGATAAATGGAACTAGCAAGCCAAAAGATGTTGTATGACTAGGCCGTTAGAGCCACAATGTCTACGATACGATACATGACCATACTATACTTTATATAGTCTACAAAGCCTCTAGACAAGAAACGTTATCTTATAAGGGTCGGGACAGGCCCCGCCTCATGATAAGATACTATACAATGCAAAAAGATATGATAAGACTCAAAGCCCCGAAGCAACCTGGAGCTCAGTGACTGCAGTTGATATCCTGTACTCTTACTGGGGAGGTTTATTAGCTTCTGCACCTGCAGCATGGAATGCAGGTCCCCCAACAGGGACGTCAGTACGAAATAATGTACTGAATATGTAAGGCAACATGTACTATATATGAGATAGAAGCTCAAATGAAACCATACACTGCTGTAAGGTAAAAGACCACCTTTATGAATATTGTGGAGTCATGCATCTTATAACAATTATGTTACTTTACTCTTATCACTTGTATAATCTGTGCACATCATGTAATACAAATGACCAGCTGATCAGTGGTAAATCTATATCAGGATCGACCCATGCTAGGCTTTCCTTTCACCCCTGGGATACCCCCTGTAATACTGGGATTGACCCATGCTAGGTGATTCTTTCACCCCTGGGATACCACCCAACAGAAGCAACTGTATACATATATCTTCTTATTACTTTTGATATGAATCTTTGGTGGTCGTAAAATTTGAGCTATAAGACTATAAGCATGACAAGTGACAAGTATGTGACCATGTAACATCATATCACAATGAAAAGAGTGGGTTATACAATTAGTGAAACATGTAGGACATAAACAACGTATGAACTTTATTTTGCTAAAAAGAAGACTCATATGTCATGGTGTCCAATGTATGTATGCAGCAGTGACAAGGCTCGAATCTGGACACACAAATACATGTGAAAGAGTGGAGTGGTTATATCGAAGTTTGTAAAGATCTCTATGTGCCAATAAAGACTTTGGATTCCATGCCAAATAATAAGAGATCGAATAGCCTTACATACCTCGACATATCAACTTGTTTTTACCTCGAAATGACTTCTTTTCTTCCAACTATTTATCTACAATATCATGTTTTAAAGCTAGTATTAGCAGCTAATCAATGCATCTGGACAGCCCAATCTCACAAAACACAACACTTTGGCAACAAACGTATAACCATCGACTCAATGGTGTTATTCCGACTTTCTCAATTCTAACTGTCTTCAACCAGTACACATTATCATATACATGATGTACACAGCCTATATCAGCTCTACAACATGCTGGCAACAGTCCATAACTACAACACAGAACCATTTTACAAAACGCTCAACTAAGAAGCACAACATCTCGTCGTCTCCCTACATTTCGTCGTTAACAATTCATACTTGTCCCAACTTTGAACCAGATGCTCCCAACATATATATACATCAAATAAACCTTAACACAGTCACAAAATAGCTCAAAACACAGGGGGGGGAAACGTGAAACATCATCCCCCTCATCAAAACAGTCCAGTACCATTTTGGAAGCACATAAGATCATATAAGGATACTTGTTTCCAAAGAACTAGCAAAACAGTCCAGCAACCTTGGCAACCATATACACACTATAACATATTAATAACCTCAACTTTATATCATATCAAAGTCAAAAATCAGGGTAGGAATCGTTCCAAAGCCAAGAAAATCAAACAACAACTTTCAGGACACAAGCTGTCCAGAAATTCCTGCACAGTACACCAGCCAACTTATCTTGTTTTCCATGGAAAATTCATATCAAGTATATGGTTATTTTTACATACCTTAACTCCCAAGGTGTAAGTCTAATTCAAGAACTCAAAAAGTAGCCTTTGGTTGCCTTCCAAGGTGAAGAAATGCCAAGAGAAACTTAGAGAGAAAAGCTGAAATTGTTTTGGTCTCCTACTAGTTAACCTAAGGAGCTCGGTTTTGGTCCCTTTTTAAAGGGGCCTTAGACCGACTTTCTCCTAATATTTGCAACTGATTAACTCAAGTTGGTCAATGACCAATTTTCCCCTTTCACTTGGGCCTTTTGGATCTCTAAATCAATGGGCTTTAGTGACCCATTTTCCTTAATCTTGCTTGCACTTTGTTTGGGCCCAATTTTCTTAGTAGTGAATGAATGTAGTTGGGCCTATTATATAAAAATCTTGGGCTGAACATCTTGGCCCAATATAATGCTAAACCATTGGCTTTAATAGCCTCCCTAACTTGGGCTTCGTTTGTCGCAAGACTTGAAAAGTTTCGGCGTTAAGCCTTGTCTTCGTTCCCCTTTCTTTTTACTAACGTCTAGACTTCAAGTGAGTTCACTTATGAATGAATTATTCTCCCTCATGTATATATACATTTTTTTTTTAAGCCAACCACACAGGTGACTCACCTGCTAGCTTCCTAAGTTCCATAAGCACGTCAATGATTTTCTCCGTTTAAGGCCACAGTCTCTAAATAGACTTCCATATAGTGCCCCAATCTAACACTTGAACACTTGAAAAAAAAAAAGTTTTGGTAGTAATTAAATCAAGTCATATGTCATTTTATGTGAACATTACTAGTACATGTAAAATGTGGGGTGTTACATCCTCCCCCCCTTAGGAACATTCGTCCCGAATGTTAACATAACTGTATAGTCTAGGCAGGTTTGAATTTCTGGTCACACAACTGTTAATAACATAACTAGTATTCAAACACATACCTATTAATGTTCTTCCTCTGTATCTTTTGGTCCCTCCTTGTCTTCAAATAGATGAGGGTATTTGGATGTCATTACTTCCTCCGGTTCCCACGTTATTTCTTCTACTTGGTTGTTTCTCCAGAGTACCTTTACTGATGCAATTTCTTTGTTCCTTAACTTTTTAATTTGGCGATCTAGAATAGCAACCGGTACCTCTTCATAAGTAAGATCCTCTGTGACCTGTACATCTTCTATAGGAGTGATACGAGAGGGGTCACCTATGCATTTTCGAAGCATTGACACATGAAACACTGGATGAACCATTGAAAGTTCCTGGGGTAGCTCTAATTCATATGCAACTTGTCCGACCCTCTTAGTAATCTTATATGGCCCTATGTAACGTGGGCTTAGTTTCCCTTTCTTACCAAATCTCATAACTCCTTTCATCGGTGATACCTTTAAAAATACCCAATCTCCAATAGAGAATTCCAGCCCTCTTCTCCGCATATCTGCATATGATTTATGACGACTTTGGGCTGTTTTTAGCCGTTGTTGTATCACCTTAACTTTTTCCATGGCTTGTTGGACTAAATCTGGCCCGAGCAAGGTGGTTTCACCCACTTCGAACCAACCAATTGGTGACCTACATTTCCTCCCATACAAAGCTTCGTAAGGCGCCATTTTGATGCTCGAATGGTAGCTGTTATTATAGGCAAATTCAATAAGGGGCAAGTGTTCTACCCAGCTACCTTTAAAATCTAATGCACAGGTTCGCAACATATCCTCAAGTGTTTGAATAGTACGCTCTGCCTGGCCGTCTGTTTGGGGATGGAAGGCTGTACTCAAATTCACTTGCGTCCCTAAACTCCTTTGAAAGGACTTCCAAAATTTTGCCGTGAATTGAGCTCCTCGATCAGATATAATAGAGAGTGGGACCCCATGTAGCCTAACTATCTCTTTGAGGTATAATTTGGCATATTCTTCAGCTGTATAATCACTTCTAACTGGCAGGAAGTGCGCTGACTTCGTGAGTCTATCAACTATCACCCATATGGAGTCAAACTTATTAACTGAACGAGGCAAACCAGTTACAAAATCCATATTAGTCATATCCCACTTCCAAGTTGGAATCTCTATACATTGCATGTAACCACCTGGCTTTTGGTGCTCTACTTTGACTTGTTGACAAGTAGGACATTGAGCCACAAACTCTGCAAGGTCCTTTTTCATGCCTCCCCACCAAAACACTCCCTTTAGGTCATGATACATCTTAGTAGATCCTGGGTGGATGGAATATCTTGAATGATGGGCTTCTTCCATTATTCTCTTTCTGAGTCTGTTAACATCAGGAACACACAATCTATTTTGGCAATGAAGTACTCCATCTTGTGTAAGCCTAAACTCCTTCATTATACCTTGACTTACTTTCTCCTTAAGGCATTGTAGAATAGGATCATAATACTGTTTTTCTTTCACTTCCCTTATCAATGAAGAATCGGCAGCATTATGTACAATAATGTCCTTTCTTGGAGTTTCGAGTAGACGAACACCCAGATTGGCTAGTTGACGCAGATCCTTAGCCATGCCTTGCTTTACCCCTTTCTGATCACTGGTACCCAAGAGTGTCTTACGACTTAGAGCATCAGCCACCACATTTGCTTTCCCTGGATGGTATAATATATCAATATCATAATCCTTTATTAACTCTAGCCACCTCCGCTGCCTCAAATTTAGATCTTTCTGCTTGAAAATATACTGTAAACTCTTATGATCTGTATATATGTCCACGTGCACCCCATACAAATAGTGGCGCCATATCTTTAAAGCAAATACAACCGCTGCTAGCTCAAGATCATGTGTTGGGTAGTTTTTCTCGTGTGGTCTCAATTGTCTCGAGGCATAAGCAATCACCTTACCATGTTGTGTTAGTACACACCCCAAACCAACTCCGGAAGCATCACAATACACTGCATATCCCTCTGAGCCTTCTGGAAGCACTAGCACAGGTGCTGAGGTTAGCCTGCTTTTCAACTCTTGGAAGCTCCTTTCACATGCATCATTCCATTGGAATTTGGTTTCCTTGTGAGTTAACTTAGTAAGAGGTGCAGACATAGAAGAAAAACCTTCAACAAACCTTCTGTAATAACCTGCCAATCCAAGGAAGCTTCGAACTTCTGTAGGTGTCGTTGGCCTTGGCCAATCTTTCACAGCCTCTATCTTTTGTGAATCCACCCTTATTCCTTCATCCGATACAATATGGCCCAAAAATGCCACTGATTTTAACCAAAATTCACATTTGGAAAACTTAGCATACAACCGGCGATCACGGAGAACTTGTAGTACTAGTCGTAAATGATTTGCGTGGTCCTTTTCTGACCTTGAATACACCAGAATATCATCTATAAATACTATCACAAACACATCCAGGAAAGGCTTGAATACCCTATTCATCAAATCCATAAACACTGCTGGTGCATTCGTTAGCCCAAACGACATAACAAGAAATTCAAAGTGACCATATCTGGTTCGGAAAGTTGTCTTAGGTATATCTTTTTCCTGCACTCTCACCTGATGATAACCTGATCTCAAATCGATCTTTGAAAAGTATTTAGCACCCTGTAACTGATCAAACAAGTCATCAATTCTGGGGAGGGGATATTTATTCTTAATTGTCACCCTATTCAGTTGTCGGTAGTCAATACACATCCTCAATGTGCCATCCTTTTTACGCACAAATAAAACCGGTGCACCCCAAGGGGACACACTAGGTCTTATAAAACCCTTTTCTAACAAGTCTTTCAGTTGCTCCTTTAATTCACGTAATTCTGCCGGGGCCATTCTATATGGAGGAATAGAGATAGGCTCGGTGCCTGGTAATAAGTCAATACCAAAATCTATTTCTCGTTCTGGAGGCAAACCAGGGAGTTCCTCAGGAAAGACATCAATAAATTCATTCACTATTGGAACAGACTGGATAGTTGGTGATTCTGCCTCCATGTCTCTCACTCTAACGAGATGACATATATATCCCTTTGATATCATTTTTCTGGCTTTAAAATAAGAGATAAACCTCCCTTTTGGTGCCCCAATATTGCCTTCCCATTCAAGGACTGCTTCATTTGGAAAGTGAAAGTACATCCTCTTGGTTCGGCAGTCAACGGTGGCATAGCAAGAAGCCAACCAATCCATACCCATTATAACATCAAATTCTACCATTTCTAACTCGATAAGATCAGCTAATGTATCTCGGTTGCAGACAGTCACTATGCAGTCACAATAGACTCTTCTAACTATAATTGACTCCCCAGTTGGTGTAGACACCGCAAGTGGTTTATTCAATAATTTAGGTGTTCTACCAAGCTTCCCAGCAACTAATGGAGTAATATATGACAATGTAGAACCAGGGTCAATTAATGCATACACTTTATGTGAGAAGATGGACAATGTACCTATAACCACATCGGGTGAAGCTTCCAAGTTCTGTCGAGTCCCTAGAGCATATGTGCGATTTTGGGCCACGCTGGAACTAGCTGCCCCTCTAATACCTCTGCCGCGACCTATGGGAAATTGCTCACCTCTACCTGATGGAGGCACTGATGATGATGATACAACAGCTGATCTAGTAGGTTGTGCCATATCACCCCTGCGTCTTCTTGGGCAATCTTTTATTACATGCCCTGGCATACCACACCAATAACAAACATCCGTTCCCCTGCGACACGCACCTATATGATATCTCCCACATTGTCTGCAAGGCTGCCTAGGAGGCATTTGCTGGCTTCCCAAATATCCTGTTGTCCGTGTACCTTGGCCCTCACTTCTCTGCCCAAATTGATCATTTCTAGACCCTTGAAGTGGTGGTGGAGCACTAGCTGTAGAGTAAGAGGATGATGGCCTGGGTGGCCTATGGGAAAATCGTGGCCTAAACTCACCCTGGGGTGGTGTAAACTGTCCTGTAGATCTGGCCCTCTTGAATTGCCCCCTTTCTATTTCTTGTGCCCTCCTTCTTTGTCTCTGATCCTCCAGTTTCTGTGCAAAAGCTTGCATCCTCGCTATATCCATGTCTTTATTTAAAGAGGCAATGGTACAATCTCTAACCAAATATGAATCCAACCTATCGACATACCGATGGACTCTATCTGCCATAGTAGGAACAACATTAGGAGCGTACCTGGCCAGAGAATTAAATTTAAGACTATATTCCCTCACGCTCATATTCCCCTGATGGAGGTTCAGGAACTGATCTGCACGGGCCTCTCGGATCTCTAATGGCAAGTAATGATCAAGAAAGGCCATTTTGAACTCCTCCCAAGTAGTTGGAGATGTATCTATGCCTTTGGAATGCTTCCAGGCTTCGTACCACAGTATAGCCACACCCTTCAATCTATATATTGCCAACTCAGCAGCTTCCGAACCACTTACATGCATAACATCTAAGGTGCGTTGGATCTGATCAATAAAATCCTGTGGATCTTCATTTGGATCTGTCCCAGTGAACGATGGGGGGTCTAAGTTGAGGAAATCACGTATTCTCGTACTGGCTGCCCTACCTGCACCAACTGCACCTGCAACTGGGCCTTCTTGTCTTTGACCTTGGCCAGCAACTATACAAGTCAACAGTTGAACTGCATTTCTCAAATCCTGCACAGAAGCATCAACAGGTGGTTCTCGGGGGTTTTCACTACTTCCTGGTGCATCAACAGATGGAGGGGTTGGAGATGTCTGTGATAGAGACTCATCTAGAGCCTCACTCTGTCGTCTCGCCCGATTGGGTATACCAACTACCACTTCTACTTCCTTTCCTTTACCTTTACTCTTCCTTGTCTCTGGCATACTTACTGTACAAAATAATTCAGGGATTAGACATGGTACACTTATAATATTTGGCTCTATGGCACGATCTAAAGAATGAAAAGAAGTGATAACTCCTAAATGCCACGTAGCCTCTTGTTTATAAATGTGGTGCACAACACATCGATAAACATGATTCTACATAGACACGGCTTTGTAGACTCCCTAGGACAAACCGCTCTGATACCACTTCTGTCACGCCCCAAAATCCTATTAAGGCGGACTGGCACCCGTTGCCGGTAAGGCTCGGGAGAACCAACCTGTAGCAATACATTACCTATGAACATTATAAGTTACTTTTATACTAAACATGCCCTCAAAAGATAAATGGAACTAGCAAGCCAAAAGATGTTGTATGACTAGGCCGTTGGAGCCACAATGTCTACGATACGATACATGACCATACTATACTTTATATAGTCTACAAAGCCTCTAGACAAGAAACGTTATCTTATAAGGGTCGGGACAGGCCCCGCCTCATGATAAGATACTATACAATGCAAAAAGATATGATAAGACTCAAAGCCCCGAAGCAACCTGGAGCTCAGTGACTGCAGTTGATATCCTGTACTCTTACTGGGGAGGTTTATTAGCTTCTGCACCTGCAGCATGGAATGCAGGTCCCCCAACAGGGACGTCAGTACGAAATAATGTACTGAATATGTAAGGCAACATGTACTATATATGAGATAGAAGCTCAAATGAAACCATACACTGCTGTAAGGTAAAAGACCACCTTTATGAATATTGTGGAGTCATGCATCTTATAACAATTATGTTACTTTACTCTTATCACTTGTATAATCTGTGCACATCATGTAATACAAATGACCAGCTGATCAGTGGTAAATCTATATCAGGATCGACCCATGCTAGGCTTTCCTTTCACCCCTGGGATACCCCCTGTAATACTGGGATTGACCCATGCTAGGTGATTCTTTCACCCCTGGGATACCACCCAACAGAAGCAACTGTATACATATATCTTCTTATTACTTTTGATATGAATCTTTGGTGGTCGTAAAATTTGAGCTATAAGACTATAAGCATGACAAGTGACAAGTATGTGACCATGTAACATCATATCACAATGAAAAGAGTGGGTTATACAATTAGTGAAACATGTAGGACATAAACAACGTATGAACTTTATTTTGCTAAAAAGAAGACTCATATGTCATGGTGTCCAATGTATGTATGCAGCAGTGACAAGGCTCGAATCTGGACACACAAATACATGTGAAAGAGTGGAGTGGTTATATCGAAGTTTGTAAAGATCTCTATGTGCCAATAAAGACTTTGGATTCCATGCCAAATAATAAGAGATCGAATAGCCTTACATACCTCGACATATCAACTTGTTTTTACCTCGAAATGACTTCTTTTCTTCCAACTATTTATCTACAATATCATGTTTTAAAGCTAGTATTAGCAGCTAATCAATGCATCTGGACAGCCCAATCTCACAAAACACAACACTTTGGCAACAAACGTATAACCATCGACTCAATGGTGTTATTCCGACTTTCTCAATTCTAACTGTCTTCAACCAGTACACATTATCATATACATGATGTACACAGCCTATATCAGCTCTACAACATGCTGGCAACAGTCCATAACTACAACACAGAACCATTTTACAAAACGCTCAACTAAGAAGCACAACATCTCGTCGTCTCCCTACATTTCGTCGTTAACAATTCATACTTGTCCCAACTTTGAACCAGATGCTCCCAACATATATATACATCAAATAAACCTTAACACAGTCACAAAATAGCTCAAAACACAGGGGGGGAAACGTGAAACATCATCCCCCTCATCAAAACAGTCCAGTACCATTTTGGAAGCACATAAGATCATATAAGGATACTTGTTTCCAAAGAACTAGCAAAACAGTCCAGCAACCTTGGCAACCATATACACACTATAACATATTAATAACCTCAACTTTATATCATATCAAAGTCAAAAATCAGGGTAGGAATCGTTCCAAAGCCAAGAAAATCAAACAACAACTTTCAGGACACAAGCTGTCCAGAAATTCCTGCACAGTACACCAGCCAACTTATCTTGTTTTCCATGGAAAATTCATATCAAGTATATGGTTATTTTTACATACCTTAACTCCCAAGGTGTAAGTCTAATTCAAGAACTCAAAAAGTAGCCTTTGGTTGCCTTCCAAGGTGAAGAAATGCCAAGAGAAACTTAGAGAGAAAAGCTGAAATTGTTTTGGTCTCCTACTAGTTAACCTAAGGAGCTCGGTTTTGGTCCCTTTTTAAAGGGGCCTTAGACCGACTTTCTCCTAATATTTGCAACTGATTAACTCAAGTTGGTCAATGACCAATTTTCCCCTTTCACTTGGGCCTTTTGGATCTCTAAATCAATGGGCTTTAGTGACCCATTTTCCTTAATCTTGCTTGCACTTTGTTTGGGCCCAATTTTCTTAGTAGTGAATGAATGTAGTTGGGCCTATTATATAAAAATCTTGGGCTGAACATCTTGGCCCAATATAATGCTAAACCATTGGCTTTAATAGCCTCCCTAACTTGGGCTTCGTTTGTCGCAAGACTTGAAAAGTTTCGGCGTTAAGCCTTGTCTTCGTTCCCCTTTCTTTTTACTAACGTCTAGACTTCAAGTGAGTTCACTTATGAATGAATTATTCTCCCTCATGTATATATACATTTTTTTTTTAAGCCAACCACACAGGTGACTCACCTGCTAGCTTCCTAAGTTCCATAAGCACGTCAATGATTTTCTCCGTTTAAGGCCACAGTCTCTAAATAGACTTCCATATAGTGCCCCAATCTAACACTTGAACACTTGAAAAAAAAAAGTTTTGGTAGTAATTAAATCAAGTCATATGTCATTTTATGTGAACATTACTAGTACATGTAAAATGTGGGGTGTTACAGATCGTAAGCTTAGACGTCACCTAAGTGATGGCTTATGAGCATAGTCCTCATTTAGTTGGTAGGCAGATACGTCAAAGTAAAATGAGTATAACTTTCTACTCTGATATCTGATTAAGATGAAACCAGTTGCATTGGAAAGAGGACTCAAAGATCTTTTTTTTGATATATGGTAGTTCCTCTAACTAATTATATAAAATAAGTTATGGTCGGAGGAATTTGACCAAAGTTTAGACATTCACTAAAACTTCATCGATAGGGAAAATTTTCAACTCATCTTTGAATCAAGAGCCTTTACACATAGGAATGATAGTTTACGTTATAGCCCAAAAATACGGGTCGTTACATTATCCCCCTTGGGATCATGCATCCCCAAAATGATGACTTGGGACACAACACACATGATTTCAAGCACTAAATGAAAAGAACAGAGTAGTATAGAATTTGTACCTTCTATGCCATCATTCATGACTTTGAAGAGAGCCGGGTTCTTCTACGCATGTCATCTTCTGACTCCCACATAGCTTTCTTAGCTTTTTTATTTTACCACAACACCTTAACCAAACCTATTTCCTTACTCCTCATCTTCTGACCTTGGTGATCCAAAATGGCAATGGGTTTTTCTTTATACAACAAAGAGTCTTTCACATTGATCCCCTCTACAGGGAATATTAGGGGATGATATCCAATGCACTTCTTCAACATGGACATATGGAATAATGGATGAATAGAAACTAGGCTCATGGGAAAATCTAACTTATAGGCAACCCCACAATCCTTTTTACAATTTGATACAATCCAATGTAATGAGGACTAAACTCTTCTTTCCTTCTGAATCACATGACTCCCATCATAGGGGAGACCTTGAGTAATACCCAACCACCAACCTCAAATTCTAAATCTCTCCTTCTAACATCGATAGAAGACTTCTGGTGACTCTGAGCCATCTTAAGTCTCTCCCTAATTATTTCAACCTTCTCCATTGCCTGATGAATAAGGTCAGGCCCAAACAACCAGGTTTCATCCACTTTATACCACCAAATTAGAGATCTATATCTCCTCTTCTAAAGTACTTCAAAAGGAGCCATCTGAAGACTGTCATGGTAGCTATTCTTGTAGGCGAATTCTATCAACGATAAATGATCCACCCAACTACCTTTGAATTCAATTAAGTACAATTTGGTACAATCCTATGTAACGAGGACTCAGCTACCCTTTTCTTCTGAATCGCACGACTCCCTTCGTAGGGGAGACCTTAGGAATACCCAATCGCCAACTTCGAATTCTAAATATCTCCTTCTATAATCAACAGAAGACTTCTAGCGACTCTGAGCCATATTAAGTCTCTCCCTAATTATTTTAACCTTCTCCATAGCCTGATGAACAAAGTCAGACCAAAAAAATCAGGTTTCACCCACTTTATACCACCTAATTAGTGATCTATATCTCCTCTTATAAAGTGCTTCAAAAGGAGCCATCTGAATACTGCCATGGTAGCTATTGTTGTAGGTGAATTCTACCAATAGCAAATGATCCACCCAACTACCTTTGAAGTCAGTTTAAGGGTGGTAGGAAGTACTCAGGTTCACTTGGGTACCTAAAACCCTCTTAAAAGACCGCCAAAACTATGAAGATAATTACATACCTTGGTCAGATATAATGGACACGGGTGCCCATGCAAGCAAACTATTTCCTAAATGTACATGTTGGCATAATCATCTCCTGAATAGTTAGTCCTCACAGGTAGGAAGTTATCTGACTTAGTCATCCAATCTAGAATCACCTAAATGGAGTCATATTAGTTATGGGACTTTGAAAGCCCCATGAGAAATCCATATTGATCATATCCTAATTCCACATAGGTAAAGCTATCTCTTGGGAAGTGCCACCTGGCCTCAAATGTTCCACCTTTACTTGTTGACAATTTAAACACTTAGAAACAAAATTAGCAGCATCACATTTCATATTGTTCCACCAATAAATCGTCTTAAGATCATGATACATTTTTGTAGAGCCTGGGTGAACAACATACCTCAAAGTGTAAGCTTTGTCAAGAATTCCTTCCTACGATCTATCCACATTTGGCACACATAGCGTACCTTGATACCTCAAAATCCCATCACCACCAATTTCAAATGCCATCACCTTATGTTGACCGACATCATTCTTAATCTGCAACAAGCTAAGATATTCGACTTGTTTTTCTTTAACCTTAGCACACAGGGAGAATTTATCTATCTTATGAATAACTACTCCCCCATCTTTATAATCCAAGAGTCTAACTCCCAAATTCGTAAGTCGGTGAATATCTTTCCCCATCTCCCTCTTTATTTCATCAACATGAGAAAGGCTTCCCCTTGATAACCTTCTAAGAGCATCGTCCATTACATTTGCCTTGCCCGAATGATAGTTCAAGCTCATATCATAGTTCTTCAACAATTCTAACCACTGCCTTTGTCTGAGATTAAGTTCTTTCTATGAGAAAACAAATTGCAAACTTTTGTGGTCAGTAAATAATCAACATGTACACCATACAAATAATGACGCCATATCTTAAGTGCGAACACCACTGCTACTAACTCCAAGTCATGAGTAGGGTAGTTCTTCTCATGAACCTTTAACTCTCTAGTTGCATAAGACATCACTTTACCATACTGAAAATGCACACACCCAAGTCCCACTCGGGATGCATCACAATACACGAAAAAATCTTTTGTACCCTTGAGAAGGGTCAAAACTGCTGCGGTGGTCAACTTATCTTTTAGTTTCTCAAAAATATTTTTACAAGAGTCAGACCATATGAATTTTACTTTTTTCTAAGTCAGTCTAGTAAGTGGAGTAGCTATGAAGGATAAATTTTCCAAAAACATTCTGTAATACCCTACCAAACTCAAGAAGCTCCGGATATCGGTTGGAGTTGTAGGTCCGGGCCATTTTCTCACTGCCTTGACCTTTTTTGGATCAACCTTAATCCCCTCACTGTAAATGATATGCCCCAAGAAAGTAATAACACTAAGCCAAAATTCACACTTGGAAAATTTTGCATACAACTTATGGTCCTTGAGTGTCTGAAGAATGATTTGGAGGTGATTGGCATGCTCCTCCTCACTTTTAGAGTAAACCAAAATATCATCTATTAAGACTATGACAAATCGATCTAAAAATTGGAAAAATACCCTATTCATTAGGTCCATAAAAGCTGCAGGGGCATTAGTTAGTCTGAAGGACATAACTAAGAATTCATAATGGAAATATCGGGTTCAAAAAGCTATTTTGGGAATGTCAGTCTCTCTAACCTTCAATTGATGATACCCTAAATGAAGGTCTATCTTAGAGAAATATTTAGCACCTTAGAGTTGATCAAATAAATCATCAATTCTGGAAAGAGGGTATTTATTATTAACTGTGACCCTATTTAGCTGACGGTAATCTATGCACATATGGAATGATCCATCTTTCTTACGCATAAAAATTACAGGTGCACCCCGAGGAGAAATACTAGGATGGTTGATGCCCTTATCAAGAAGATCTTTCAACTATTCTTTTAACTCTTTTAGTTTTGTGGGAGCCATTCTGTTTGGCGGAATAGAAATAGGCCGAGTGTCCGATAATAAGTAAATGAAAAAATCTATCTCTCTATCAGGGAGGTATCCCTGGCAGATCATCGAGAAAGACTTACAGGAATTCATTAACTAAAGGAATAGAATGGAGGGAAGGACTTTAAGAACTGGAATCTTTGACCCAAATAAGATGACACAAATAAAACTTTGGTATAAGCCTACAAGATCTAAGATAAGATATGAATTTCCCTCTGGGATTTAAAGAATACCCCTCCTACTCTCTGGCTTATTCAAAAAGGAGAAAGTAACTTTTTGAGTTCTATAGTCTAATATGACATAACACGAATAGAGCCAATCCATCCCCAAGATAGCATCAATGTTAACCATATCAATCTCTACAAGTTCTACCATAGTATCACGGTCACAAATGGACACAAAATAGTTTCTATACACCCTCCTATCCATAATAGTTTCACCAATAGGAGTAGAAATAGAGAAGGGTTCCAAAATGTGTTCGGGATCAAAACCAAAATTAAATTCCACATACGGGGTCATAGAAGACAAGGTAGACCCTAGGTCAAGTAACACATACATATTATGGGAAATAATTTACAACGTACCCGTGACCACATCTGGAAAAGCCTCTGTATCCTGACGGATAGATAAAGCATATAACCGATTGTGATCGGTCCCAGCAGCTGAAGTAATACCTTTGGAAAGTAGTGGTGGAGCTGAGGAATTCGTTTGGCACCTGGCACCATTGAAGTTCCCTTTGGTAGAAGGGCACTTTCTTTAAAAATGTCTTGACTGACCACAAGTATAGCACACCAAGCTGTCTAACTGAGACTTTTCCTGGGTGATGTTTACCCCAAGTCACACACTGCAGAAATGATTGATGTGGTCGAGCTACACTGCCTTAGAACTGAGTACCTTACGCCTTCCAACCACTGTTATACTATGGGCTAAAACACCGCTAATCAACTAGAGCTATGTGCATTGGGGCGTTGACCGATGATTGAGCGTTGCTCCAAAACTTCATCTTAGACTACTTGTTTTCCTAATTACCACCCTGGTGTTGATTGTTATTTTGCTTTGTAGATTTGGACTTCTTAGTCTGCCTGTCTTTTTCCCTTGCTTCTACCACCCTTTTTTCTTCTTGTTAACCTGTTGCATATGAACATGTGAATGGACGTCCAAGAGAAATCCATATCTCTATTCAACATTTACCCTTTGCATTCCAACACCAGATCATCCAAGAGACTGGATGCAAGCTTCCTCATGAGGGCTCTCATATTACCTGCCAATTATGAATCATAATGGGATAACTGATTGAACTTCAATGTGTACTCTTTAACACTCATTTTTCCTTGTTTCAAGTTCATAAATTCTTCAACCTTTTGATTCCCTCAATTCCTGAGGAAAGAAATGATCCAGAAAATCTTCCAAAAAATCACCCCACACAGAAGGCTTAGTATAATTACCCTTCAAAATCCTCTGATTCATTATACCACTGATTGGCCACATCCTTCAACTGATAGGGTTTCAACTCAACCCCTTCAACCTCATTCACATGCATAACTCTAAAAATTTTCTCCAGCTCATCAATGAACCCTTGGGTTCCCTCCTCAACCTTCGTTCTAGTAAATATAGATGGGTTTAGTCTCATGAATTGACCAACCCATGTAATCTCAGATGAATCATACACAGAACCAATATGTTTAGACTGATGGGTTTGAGAGGGCACAAACTGATCAATCAAATGGATGGTCTCTTAGAACTCAGTATTTGATTCTTCTCTCTAAGAAGGAAAGGCACAATTAACATCAGTCCGTGGAGCCTGAGGTAGACTAGTCGAAACTGGAGAAACTCCCAGAGTAGCAACAAACTATGGGGTACGAGCTTTATTACAAGTCCATATCTCATGAGTGGAATGAACATCCTCAGCTTGGGTGTTTTGTTCGTTTGTCCTACGAGGAGGCATTATCAATTTTCTAAAATATAGGAAATCATTGATTAAAGAACAATCAAATTCTATTGCATGAACTAAATCATGAAAGAAGAGAGACATTCCTAAACATTTTGTAGCCTCCTACTTATAAGTGTGCCACGCTACACACCTATAAATAGGACTTTACCCAATGCGATTTTGCAGACACCCTAGGACCATGAACTGTGCTCTAGTACCAAGTTTGTCATGCCCCAAGTTGAGGCCCTGGCTGCGACGAGCATCCCAAACCATGGAAGCTCGAATACTTTTCTGTATCTGGCAATCGTACACTACGTTCAGACAGTATACAGAAATGTGAAAAAGCTATCACACAGAAACATGGTTGTTCTTATAAATCAACTAAACAATCGAAAGGGGTTATTAATATTCAAAACACATAATGCTAGTTTGCAAAATCTCTAACAAAACATAATCAAACATATGTCTAAAAACTGGGACAAGGCCCCCAGTCGGACCATGAATCAACATAACATAATAATGTCTTCTAAAATAGGCCTTCCAAAATAAAGAACGCTCACCATCTATAAGGCTCAGATACACCAACCTACTGCTTAGCGAGACCCCAAGACTGTTCCTTAGATCTTGCATATAGGGGTCAATACAAATATACTAGTATGTAGAGCAATCCAAATTAATGCACTCTTATATAAACATAAGTGAGAGAATTTCACAAAACATTTTACATGAAATAGTTAAAAAGTACATTGGAAATTTCCAATGATCTTAAAACAATTCTATGGATGCAATTCCTTTCTTTGTTTTACTTCTAAACTAGGTGGTACACCCTACAAGTTTGATATTCCACGGGCTATATGGAATCTGCCCTTGACTTGGAAGCTAAGCCCCTAACCCTAGTTTGCCACAAAGGTTGGATTTTCTAAGTCTAATAGGAGATAGGACACTAGGCTAGCATATAATTCCTCTTGGGGGCATAATAACCCATATTGGTAAAACACAGTTTTGAGAAATGAGTTTTCTGAACTCTTGCCTTCTTTGGGTAACCTCATAACATCTCTTAAGCCCATTTTTAACCTTTTTTGAACATGCATATTTAAGAACTCAAAATCAGAAAATCTGAATGAAATCTGACTTCTATTATATTCTAAGTCTAATATGGAATTATTTGTTTTCATATCTATCACCACCCGAGCCAAGGCCCTGGCCGTAATAAGCATCCCCAACCACGGAAGCCCGAGCACTCTTCTACATCTGATAATCATGTACAATACTTATACAATAAAGAAAGGATGTGGAAATATAAATCATTATGGAAACATGGTCATGTTCTAAATTACATACATCAATACGAAAGAAAATCCATCAATATCTAGACAACATCTATTCCTGTCTACGAAATCTGTAATGCATACGAAACTATCAGACTGTTTGAAACTAGGACAAAGCCCCCAGTGGACCTAAACCAAAGTAAATAACAAGTATCTGGAAAGAAATAGTCCTTTCAGAATAAAAAAGGCTAGCCAACTTCACACTTCTGTCTGAATAACTCTACGGCTTAGCAGGACCTATAGACTGAACCTCAGACCTTGAAATATAGGGGGTCAATACAATTGTACTGGTACGTAGAGAAATCCAAAATAATATATTTAAATATATAAAATAAATGAGAGCAGTTCATGAAATATCACGAAAGATATAGTTTAAAATGCATGGGCAAATATTTGATGATCATAAAAAATTCTTGTCAATGCAATTCAATTCTTTGTATTCCTTCTGAGTTAGGTGGTACGCCCTACAATTCTACCACCCCATGGGCTATATGGATTCCCCCAACCCAAGTTTACCGCAAGAGTTGGAGTTTCTAATTCTAATATGCCACAGGGCACTAGTCCAGCGTATAATCCCTCTTGGGGACATAATAACCCGTATCGATAAAGTACGGTTTCGTTTAATGAGTTATCTGAACTCATGCTTTCTTCGATTAACCACCTAACATCTCTTTATGCCCATTTTAAACCTTTTTTGGATATGTAAATTTAAGATCCTAAGTTCTGAAAAATATGAATGAAAACTAATTTCTATTGTTATTCTGAGTATGTTTTGCCATTATTTGTTTTCGTGTCATCACATAAGACTTGTAAGTCCTATATATGTGCCACATGGTGCCATAAATTATTCTTCCATTCTAAACAATATTCAGACGATGCAACATGCAAATAGTATAAGAAAATTCATATATCAAAACACGAGTCAAAACCATGTAAGGATCTTTACCCTTTCAACAATTTTCAACAAACAGTTGTCCATTTATCAAGAACATTTCTAAAATCCCTTCGTTCGTCATTTATAACATTTAAATCATAGTATCATTCCTCTCTCAAATTTTCAACCGTCATAAAAATTCAAGCAAGATAATAATGCTCTTGACTCATCATTTAAATCATGTAAGTTTAAGAATCCATAACTTGTAAATCAAGTAGACACTGGGAGAGGAAAGGATTCGATAATTCGTGCTCTCAATTCATAATTCAAAAACTTCAACACATACGTATATATATACTAGTCAAATCACTTTCAAGGGATGGCCTCTAGACCAAAACCCTTTTTGTAAGTTCATAATTTCTAAACTTTTAACATAATTAAGAAGGAATTTCTATTCACTTGTAATTTTAGGAAAACTCCATGTACCTTAGATCCCTTAAGAGGAAGGTGGAATCCGAATCTCAATTCATTTCTTGGAACTCTTGACTTTAATTATGAACTCTTGATCTTAAAATAAGGAACTGGAATTTTGATTTGAGATAATAAGAGTATTTTTTGATGTATTTTTCCCAAAAATGATTTAATTTCGTGTTTGGGCGAATTAGGGTAAAGGAAAATGACCCATTTTCCCTTAAAAACATGGGCCGAAATAGCCAGGGAGCCGCGGGCTCTAGAGCACTGCTCTGTGTGAGGCGCTGCGGTCTAACCCAGGTGTCGGACTGGGCGGGGCGCCGCGGGCATATTGCCCTGAGTTGCTGATTTGGAGTACCAAACATGCCTTTACGCTTGTCCGAAATTCCGAAACTGACCTGATATGTAATATTGACTTCTCCGATCATGAATCAACTTAAAAATTAACTTTCTGAGGTTGGGAAGGTCAAAAATAAAGTCATCAAAGATTAAGAGCTCAAAATGTGACTAAGTCCTTTTCTTAACACTTAGAAAGAAAACATCATTCAAGTTGTCAGCTCATTAAGCATGCTTCAAAGTGATATTGAGTGGAGAAAATTATGGGGCATTACAGTATCGTCATACCAAGACTTGCATGTCACATGTCTAAGCTATATCATAATCGTATTACAGTTCTTTTACTCCAAAAAATGTTCAGACCATGAAAAACATTCAAACAATACAAATGTATTCTTATTTCAAAACATATTTCAAACTATGCAAAGACTCTATCTCCTTTCAATATTTCTACCAATGGTGGTCAATTTCTCAAAATCAATCATGTAATCCCTTCAATTATCACATTTAGAATTTAAAACAAGAAATTATCACTCTCTTTAATTCACAATAGGCATAAAATTTTTATAAGATAGTAAACTATCGATCCATGCTTTAAGACACGCAATTGAATGATCATTAACTTGTAAATCAAGAAGTAACACAAAGAGAGAGGGGAATTTGTTCTTCATGCTCTCAACTTATATTTTACAACTGAAAATACGTATAAACATATACACAAGTAAAATTCAACTTCAATATAAGGCCTCAAGACCAAAACACATATCATTGGTAGGATTCTCAATGCGTACTTTTAAATTCCATTCAAGACTTTCATAAAAACATGATTTATCAACATTCAAAACATTAATATAAACTATTTAGCCATGCCCATTTAGTTTAGGAAAAGCCCTACGTACCTTATGTTATTTAATTTGAAGATTGAAATTCAGATCTTGACCCTTTTCTTGAAATCTTTAACTTAGAGAAAGCCTATTTCTCCTTGTTCTTGAGAGTGGAGAGGATTATGAGAGATGATAAACTGATATTTTATTACTTAATAGGGTTTTATGCGTGATTTAAGTTGTAGGGATGGGTTTTGAATTGAAAAAAATACCAAACTACCCCTAAAGAAACTAAACAAAATTGTAGAAATCTTCAATTGACGACCAAGGTTGACGGCCTGTCAGTTACGTGAAGGCTCATCACCAAAGACGTCACTTTTAGGCTTGAATTCCCCCTTTCTATCCTAGGCTGACGACTAGAGCCGATGATTCATCACTTAGTTGAAGGCTCGTTAGCTTAGTCGTCACCTATGTGATGTCTTATCAACATAGTCGTCACTTAGTTGATAGACAGACACTTTAAAGTAAAATGAGCATAACTTTCTACTCGTATATTGGATTAAGGTAAAACCAGTTGCGTTGGAAAGATTACTAATAGATATGTATGTTGGTTTATGGTAAGACTTATAAATCATTACATACAATAAGTTATGGACGATGGAATTTGACTAAAGCTTAGACATTTACTAAATATTCATCGATAGGGAAAATTTTCAACTCGTCTTTGAATCAAGGGACCTTTATTATCTCAATTCATGAAAAACTAGATTCCCAAACTACCTAATTGATTATCATACTTATATTTGCTTTGTAGTCATTGTCTTTTGGGACCTTTATGCATAGGAATGACGGTTTACACTGTAGTCTAAAAATATGGGTTATTACAAGAATATAGTGTGGTATGCAAGGCATAGGACTTACCAAATTTCCCTGGATAGTAACAAAGTCATTTGAGAGCATGACAATTTGTTCTGTTAGATCATCGTAGAGGAGTAACTGGATAAGAGGATCCCTCTTCAGAAGATGAGAATAATGATGTAGAGTCAATTTAGAAAGAGATGAGGGATGGAGAGCATCATTACCCCCGTTCACGGGATGTTCTGGAGATTCAAGTGAATGGTCAATACTGGAAGGAGATAAGGGTTAGAGATCACCATTATCATCGTCCATACCCCATGGGCTGTTCTGAAGAGTCAAGCTGAGGGTCAGCAGCTACCACATCGTCATCAAACTTGTACAAAAAAGAGAGATTCTGAAGCATGTTTATAGTTTTGTTTGCAAGAAAACTGATCCTCAAAGAAAATAACATATCTAGATATTCAAAGTTGACGACGAGATGCATCATAACATAGATACCCCTTTTTATGTCACATTAGCCCACAAAAATACACTGTTTTGCCTTTGCCAAAATATTATGTCGTTCATGTTCTGGAAGATGGAAAAAGCAAAAAAAAAAACTAAAAATGCACAAGTGAGAATAATCAGGCTTACTATGAAATAATTTGATGTACGGTATCTCATTTCCAATGATTGAGGTATGTATTGCTTCGGGCCAAAAACTTTTTTTGGCATATTCGACAGACTCAACAAAGCCAATGTAATTTCCAAATTATGTTGATTCTTCATTTCTACGACCCCTTTTGTTTTGGAGTATGTGGACAAGTACGTTGGGAAATAATTCCTTTGTTTTTAAAAAATTCAACAATATTAGTCTTAGTGTACTCTATTCTTGAATCAGATTGAAATATTTTTATAGTTTTATAAAATTGTGAACGAACATACTCAATAATATTCATAATAAGAGTCGGAACCTCATATTTATTTCTAATAAAAAACACCCTGGTGTATCTAAATACGTGATCAATAAATAACACAAAGTACTTATATCCCATCCTAGTCAAAATAGGAGAAGGACCCCAAACATCACTATGCACTAAATCAAATTGATCTTCATAAGCAGATGAACTGGATGGAAAGGGGAGCTTGTGACTTTTTGAACTGGCACAATTTGTACATGCCAAAGGAAGACTGGAATGGATATAATGTGTTGTAGGAATACATGATTTAAGTATGTGTTAAAGCCAAAATGAATGAGGATGAGCCATCCTATTATGCCTAAGAGTGAGAAATATCTTGAGCGAGTAACATAGCTGCAGAAACTGAAAGAAAACAATGATGCAAGTGATGGTGAACCGACACTAGTAGAAACATTCTGCCAAATCTACGCCCCGAGGCCATGATCATCCTGGTTTTCATATTCTGAACAACACAACCATTGGGTGAGAGTTTTACAATACAATTTTGATCACCTAGTTGGCCTACTGAAACCAAATTAGCTTTCAAATTTGGTACATAAAGAACATTAGAAAGATTTTCAACAGAACCAATACCCTACGCGTGTAATGTGTGCCCGTTTGACATTTGGATAACATGTTTAGAAAAATCACTAGACAATAGTGAGAATTGGGAAAAACCACCTGTCATATGATTGAAAGTCGCTGAATCTAGATGCCAAGTAGAAATAATTGAATTACTTGTACCTGAAGAGGATGCCGAAGTGCACTTGAGATGACTTTGAGTAGGACAGCTGCAATAGAATCTCGCATTAGTTTTTCATGATCGCAGCCGATGGGGAAGGAACTAGATGATGTAGTGACATTTTTTTTTATAAGCTTGGTGAGCATTTCGCAAAAAATTTAGGTAATGACGACAATCTAAAATATGATGGCCAGTAATTTTGCAGTAAGCACAATATTTTTTCTTCTTAGGACAATTGACTGCGATATGTCCAAATTCTTGGCATTCATAGCATCGGAAACTTCTCTTAGCATTTCCTGTTGAAGCAACAACTTTTGATTTTCCTACAAGTAAGGCAACAGAAGGTGATGGCATAAAATCCATGGCAGCTTGAGTTCCAAGTCTTTTCTCTTCACTTAAGACGACTGTCAACACAACGTTAAGAGCAAGTGTGACTTCCCTATTCAACAAACTACCATGAATTGGCTTGAATTTAACCTAGAGTTTAATTAAGAATTGTTACGATTCAGACATATTAAGCAAACCACAAGTAAAAGAAAATAAGAACAACACATATATTTACGCGGAAACCCTTGCAGGAAAAACCATGGACAGAGGACGAAGAGGCTTCACTATAATGGACAGAGGGTACAAAGTGGGAGACATAGTCTCAATGACATAATTTCTGAATGAGCAAAATTGACCCACTAATTGCACTTAAATAATACGTGCAGACAAAATAAGTCCTAGGCACAAAAACAAGTCCAAGCAATGCTTAAACTTGGCACTTTGTAGTGTATTGGTCATCATATCAGCAGGATTATCATGAGTACTAATCTTTCTCACCACAATATCACCATGGGAAATAATTTCACGCACAAAATGATATCAAACATCAATGTTCTTTTTCCTCTCGTGAAACATCTGATCTTTCGTAAGAAAGATAGCACTCTGACTGTCGCAAAAGACTATAGTAATCTGTAAGTCTTTGCTAAGTTCACCAAACAGACCCTTCAAACAAATAACTTCCTTGAAAGCCTCTGTAATAGCCATGCACTCTGACAAAGCCACTGTGGTGTATAAGGTAGCCTTCCAAATAATAACACAACCTCCAATGGTTAAAAATTAGCCTGTAAGGGACCTCCTTTTATCATGGTCTCCTGCAAAATCAGTATCAACATACCCAATTACTCCATCACTATTTCACCCAAACTGCAAACAAATATTAGCCGATCCATGCAAGTATCTGAAAATCCACTGAACTGCTTTCTAATGTTATTTTCTAGGATTTTCCATATATCTGCTAACTGCACGGAAAGCATAAGATAAATCTAGTCGGGAACACACCATCACATACATAAGAGACCTGACGACACTAGAGTATGGAACTCGAGACATATAATCGTGCTCATCATCTTTCTTTGGAGATAAAGTGGTTGAGAGTTTGAAGTGAGCTGCCAATGAAGTACTTATAGGCTTGGCATTTTGCATATTGAACTTGTGAAGTGATTCTTATGAAGTGATTCCATCTCCTCTTGCATAGCAATCATCCATCGACCAGAATCATGACAACTAACTGCCTATGAGGAAGAAGAAGGTTCTTCACCGGAATCAATATATTCTTCTACATTCAATGTATAACCAACCAAATCATCTTCAGTATACTTTTGAGGAGGTTTAATATCTCTTATAGGCCTACCTTTAGCAATAGAATATTGTGGCGTCACTGGTGGTGAAGAAGAAATAGTACTACTCTATATCTCTGGGCTAGACTGAGAAGTAGGCACTGATGTGGACTCTGCACCAATCTGCAATTCAACGTAGGTGCTTGACTATTGCTGATTTATCTCACTAAGCTCATTTAGAGGAGAAGCACTAGATTTAGAGGGAGCCTAAAGCATGGTAGTTTCATCAAATATAACATCCCTGCTAATTATAACCTTTCTGGTTTCTGGACACCAAAGCTTATAACTTTTAACACCAGGCTTATAACCCATAAATAAGCACTTGGCAGATATAGGTTCCAACTGACTATTATAAACATGAGCACAAGAAGGACATCTAAATATCCTCAAATTAGATTAACTAGCAGGATTGCCATACCATACCTTTTGTCGAGTCTTTTTATCAATCGCGACTAAGGGGGAGTGGTTAAGCATAAGACAAGCTGTGGAAGTAGTTTTGGCCCAAAAAGACTTGGGTAAACCAACATTAGAGAGCATAAAATGCACCTTCTCCATTATAGTCCTATTCATTCGTTCGGTCACACCATTCTGCTGTGGAGTACGATGAACTGTCAAGTTCCTCACAATTCCTTCTGACTTGCACAAAGCATTAAATTCATTAGAATAGAACTCTAAACCATTATCAGTCCGAAGGAATTTTACCTGCTTCTTTTTCTACTTTTCAATCATAGTCTTTCACTCCTTGAAAGTAGGCAACACATCATTATTTTGCTTCAGAAAGAACACCCAAACTTTTCTGAAATAGTCAACAAGTAATTAGATCCTCCTCTAGAAGATACTCTAACAGGACCCAGAGATTAGAATGAATGTGATCAAGTGTGCCCTTAGTTGAGTGGATGCCTTTAATGAATTTGACTCTCTTCTGCTTCCCGAAAATATAGTTCTCACAGAACACCAATTTGGTAACACTCTACCATCAAGAAGTCCTCTCCTTCTTAGTTCAGCCATCTTGTTTTCACTCATATTCCCTAGGCGCATATGCCAAAGTTTAGCAACGTCACTTTCTGATAGAGAAGAGGTAAAAACAGCTGCATCACCTGTAATAGTAGAGCCTTGTAGGACATACAAATTTGAAGAATTTCTCTGTCCCTTCATCATAACAAGTGCACCTTTAGTAACCTTTAGGACTCCGCCTTCACCAGTGTACCTATAACCGTTTGAATCAAGGGTACTCAAGGAAATAACATTTCTCTTCAGGTCTAGGACATATCGCACATCACCAAGTGTCCTCATTACCCCATCAAATATCTTGATCCTGAGTGTTGCAATACCAACTATCTTACAAGGTGTGTTATTTGCCATCAGCACAACACCTTTAGAGACTATTTCATATGTTATAAACCAATCCCGATTATGACACACACGCAATGTGCAAGCTGAATCAAGAATCCAATCATCAAAGGGTTTGGAGTTACCATCAGAAACTACCATAAGTTCTCCATTGTCACCGCTATCTTCCACAAAACTGGATTCACCAGGCTTCTCTGGTTGGTCTCCCTTCAATTTTAGAGCTTCTCTTTTCTCTCTATTTTGTAGCTTCCAACATTTGAATTTGATATGGCCCTTTTTCTTTTAGTAATTATAGGTTTTGTTTCTGTTTCTGGATTTGGACCTAAACCTATCATCACCCCAGAATTCCTCTCACGAGTCCTTCCTCGAATAACGAGACCATCTCCTTGAGTTTTTAAACTATTCGCAAGATGTTTTTTTCTCCTTAGAGAATAATGCATCATAGACTTCATCTATGTTCAGGGTATCACGACTATATAAAATCGTATCCCTAAAGGTCGTGTATGATGTAGGAAGAGAACATAATAAAATCAACCCTAAATCTTCCTTATCGTACTTAACCTCCGAGTCTCTAAATCAGAGGTGATTTCTTTAAAGACAGATAGGTGATCTTCCAAAGGCGCACCCTCAAACATACAATAGAAATAAAGTCGCTATTTGAGATGCAACTTACTTGTTAGGCTCTTCGTCATGAATAAATATTCCAATTTAAACCACAACATAGTGGCAATGGTCTCTTTTAAAGTATCCTGTAGAATCTGATTGGATAAATGAAGGTGGATCAGAGATAGAGCCTTTCAATCCTTACGCTGCTTCTCCTCATCCGTCCACGATGAGGTGATCTTATCAAACCCTAATAGATCATCTTCAAAATCCATCTGCGTAAGAACAGCCAGCATCTTAACCTGCCATAACAAAAATATGGTGTTGCGATCCAATAGCGGAATATCATACTTCATGGTTGCCATCCCCGAGAAAATAATCAACCAAGCTCTTGATTCAGATAGATTCTTAAGATTCAGGCAGATTAAGCAAACCACAAGTAAAAGAAAACAAGAACAACACATAGATTTACGTGAAAACCCTTGCGAGAAAAATCACGGGCAGAGGCAAATGAGGTTTACCCATAATGGAGAGGGAGTACAAAGTGGGAGACGTATTCTCAATGACGTAATTTCTGAATGAACAAAATTGACCCACTAATTGCACTTATATTAATATGTGCATACAAAATAAGTCCTAGGCCTGATAACGCTCAATCTACAGCTCTCGTTTGAGTGTAAAGCGGTCGTTAGCAAATATAGAACCCAACCTGGGTTGGGTGTCGATCCCACAGGGAATAGCTTGGCCAACAAGTAAGCAAAATTACAAAACTTTTGGTGGAAGTCTCGTAAAAAAGGGGGAATCTTGTCGTGCAAGTAATGTAAACAAAAGCTGAAAATAATAAAGTAAAGAGAGAGAGATTGTTACGTATGTTATAAACAATGAGAATTGAAGCGTTGGGATTATGTCCACCTTCTGAGGTATACGTCTCTATTGACTATGAGTATGTAGAATTCTGACATGCAATTGCTTATAGAGAATTGTATTCGATGGTAAATCCAGGCGTCTTTCGACCTATTCGAGGATTATTTCACTTTAAATCTTTCGAGCTTAAAGAGTGTCTAACGGTACGAATTCTCCAAGAGGTTAGTCCAGTTACGGCACTAGCTTTTTAATAGGAAAGGGTGTCCTACTACCTTGACACTATCTCTTTTCCAGACAGATAACCTTTCTTTCGAACAAGTTAAATGTTAGACTGGCGTATTCTTGCGTTTGCAACCACAAAGAATGTAGATTAAGATGAAGAGAATAATGATATAAGCAATATACGTGTCACGAACTCACAAACTCACAGCAATAGATAGTATCTCATTCGGCTTCCATAACCCCAACAGAGAGGTTTAGTTACCCATGAGTGCGAAGGAGATCACGATTGACATTGTTTTTATACCACAAGAATGATTTTTTCGTTTGTAATGAAGTGGTAGGCGTTCGGCATGAATTCCTTGCAAGGCAACGTTTCTCTTGTTGCGGAAATTAAGAATAGAAGAGTAGAAGAAATTGTTGTGGTGGAAGAAGAGAGGGATGGAAGAAGATTAATTGTTAATTGAAGAATGTATTTTAAAAATCTCTAGAATGATAGGGTATTTGTAATACCCATATCCTAATCCTACTAGGTAAATGAAATGCTTAATCAAATCCTACTAGACTAATGAAATACTTAACCCAATTGTACTAGGTTAATGTAACATTCTCCTAATCCAAATAAACTAATGAAATACATAACCCAATTGTACTAGGTTAAGGTATCATTGTCCAAATCCAACTAAGTTACTGCAAGTCCCCAAAGTCTTCAGAAATGCTGTTTTAGCCCGGGACAGATTTTCTATGCAGCAGTTTTGGTCCTTGGTCCCTAAAGTCTTCAGAAATGCTGTTTTAGCCCGAGACAGATTTTCCAGGCGCCACTTTTGGTCCTTTAGGCGTCCAAGCTCCCTTTCCTTCCTTTGTGAGCTTTCTTTGACGTCAAGTAAGCCATAAAATGCTGAATTTACATCATTTATACCTGAAACTTTGCTAATCATGTTCGTTAGCTCACTTACAGGAAAAAGGACTAAAAATGCATGAAATATATAATTTGTTCTCAAAACTAGGCTAAAATATGGGCAAAATATATTGATATAGGCGCGTAATTTCGCCTATCATCAACACCCCACACTTGAAGCTTTGTTCGTCCTCGAACAAAATATCATGTCCTTCTAACATCAACTTAGGGTTTCGCAGCAACAACACAAAACATTCATCAAGACAAGCACAACAATTATCAACAAAGAGTAGCTTTCCGATTATTAGTAGAAACAGTTTAACCTCTAGCATAGACTCGTGATGGTGGTCAACTCGTATGCAAACGTTAAGGTGCATAGAATCATATACAACTATCCAAAACTCATCAACCATGTGTGTCTCACAATATAGTACCCATAATCACTCACAAGTATAGTATATTTTTCAAACATGGGTATCAAAATATCCTTGCTCTCACTCTCACAAAGAATTCATATGTAGCAACTGATGACCATAGGCTTGCCCTTATTGTAATACTCCACTAAATGTCAGAATGCTAAGCTTAGGATCAAATAGGTCTTTTGATGGTTGTAATGTAGGCTAAGGGACGGGTAGGACTATTTTGGCCAGGAATAGTGACTAAGTTCCTAAGCACTTTAATACATCACATTGTATCATTGACACTTATTCTTTCTTTCAACCTTTCTTCTTTCTTTTGTTCCACCACCCTTGTTCTCCTCTTTTGTTTTTCAATTTTAAGCACAACTCACTTTTCAGCTTTCTTTTCCTTTTTCTTTTCACAACATACCTCTTATGATAGCACTTTCTTTTTTATAACACATTCAAGTACCATTACAATTTAAAGAATCATACTTACCCAATTTCCTCTTATGTTGTCACATGACTTTTTCACTTTAAAGCACTTAGGAATTTGGATCAAATTACGGTCTTGAAAAAAAATGTATTAGGCTTACATACGAGGTTGTCAAAGAAATAGGCTAAAGGCTCAAAAGGGTTTAACTAAGATGATGTCCATGGGTAGGTAAAACGAAGGTAAACATGTATAGGTTGCCAAAGAAATGCCTAAATCATCTCCTAAACTTACACTCCTTATTTTCGCTTTGCATACATACCAGGCAAGTTCTAGCATCAGCCACTAACATAGAAGATACTATTAATCTCACACACACAAGGCACATGGTCGACTTGATTGGAATTAATATAGACTCTCGACCCAACAAGTGAAGGAATTGAACCACACAATGTCACATAATGAGTCACAACTAGAGCCTAAACGTCTCAATAGTCACAATTGTAGCACATACTCTTGTTATAATCTCATGTTGCCTATCAAAATAATTTCATGCGAAGCTAGAAAATTTTACTCCAAAAAAACTTAAAAAAAACATCAAACGAAAAAAACAACACAACAAAAACGAAACAAATAAACAAAGTAAACAAACAAACATAGGTGCAAACAGAAAAGTATAGCATGCGATACCGCCACCCCATACTTAAACGGGACACTGCCCTCAGTGGAAAATAAAAACGAAGAGCCTGGTTAGTCGGACTCTTCCTCAATGTCGGGGGTCATGCCCCCTTCGTCGGAATCATCATAAGAGTCGTCGTCAGAGTTCTCCTCCTCATCAGATTCTGACAAGCATCGATCATCATCAGTCGGCACATCATCATCTAGAGGTTCCTCAAAGTATACGCCCACTCCACACATCTCCCGTGCATGCATGTTCATTGGGTAGTCGTGGTCCAGCTGTTGGAGCTCTGCAGCAGTTGGAATACGTCCACCACTCATCATAGTAAATTGTGTCATGCCATAAAGATGATGGAAGAAACTCTCATCACGAGCATGTCTCTCTGCAGTATAAGGTTGACACCATGAGTTGTTTCAGCATCTTTGACCTTAGTGAGGTCAACCTTCTTTGGGTTATGTGGGAGTTTGTGATCAGCTGGTTCCTCTTCGATATCCTCCTTCCGCAAGAGAGCTGTCAACAGATTGCCAAAAGTGAAGTGGGACCTTTTGTGGAGTCTGGCCTTCCGCATTGTAGAGCGAATGATTGCCCCAAAGTTGATAGGGACATTTGTCATAAAAGCATAGACCAAACACACTCTATCTCTTGATATTTTGGTGTATTGAGTCCCAGGAATAAGGCATGAGTTGACAATATGCATTCAAATTCTTGCTTCCCTATTCAGTGGAGCGTAGGGGAAGGTGTTGTGTCGGCCGGTATCTTTATGTCTGCCCCACCTTGCCATCGATCTACTTCCACAAAGTGTGTGTCGTATTCCTCTATAAGGAGGCCTGCTGTACAACTCTTTGAATGGTGCTGTATCGGCTGAAGGTAAGCCAAGAAAAGAGTTGATCTAGTCCGCGTTGAGCTGTAACACTTGACCCCGAATTTTGACTTCATTGCCCGTTGTGTTCGGCGAACAGTTGGCATAAAACTCTCTTGTTAAATCAAGGTTGCATTCTCCCATGTCGCGGAAGATGAAATCCAGCTTCAATGCCATGATTTTCGCCAACATACGCGGCTCCTTCTTCGCTAGTGTATCCTTGTTGATCAAGTCGACGTGAACATATTTTCTTTCTTTATTGCTGTTGTACCATGCTTTGGCTTCCTCCTCAAGAACCTATTTTATTCCAAACATTCTGCGTGGTAGTTGCGTTGAGGATGATTCTCCTTGGTCCTTTCGACTTCTCTTCTTGCCCTTTTGGGAAGTGGTAGCCTTCTCCTTGCCTTTTCTCACTTTAGGTGCCATTGTACCTGAGACTAGAAATAGTGTTAGTGGTAGCACAATCTCAATCGATACAATCTATAAACAAGCAGTAGGGGTACCACCCCACACTTAGTTTTGTTAACACAAATCAGTGAGGTGAAAGTGGTCGATTACTCAGATTTTGTCGACATACGTTTTAGGAGTTGTATTCCGACAAGAAAATCAATGATGTATCACTACTTGCAGCCATTGCACTACTTTCATGTTAGATATAACAACACTACTACATAGGGGTTATCACATGATATAGTTACTTTCAACAATCACAACCTCCTATGTCGGTAGGTACTATAAGTCTTATCCCGATGGCCGGGATTAGTCTAACATGTAAGTATCCAAACAACAATCTTAAGCAATGTTCATGGCCATAGCAATTTCGCACATAGTATAACAATGCTATTAGAACCAAATTCAAGTCGGAAACAAGTCAAGATTATCCTAACGTATATGTTCACTCATAAGGGTTTGTATCAACAATCCAAACACATTAGCATCACCAACAATCTTATACGATGTAACAATTCATAATAGACATAGCAACGTAGTACTTACGAGAAATAAATGAAGAATAAGAGAGTACTTACTTGCTTGAAGCTTTTGGAGATGGTTTTGTGATTTGGAAGAGCAAAAAGAAAATTTTGAGAGGATTTGGATGTATATACGGCGCCCTTAGGTCAATTTCTAGTGTGGTTATGTTTCAAGACTAAGTCCCCTTTATATAGGAAGAGAATGGGTCAGGTTTTGACCCATTTAGAATCGGTTTTGGAGACAAAAACCCCACATATGCGGCGCATAATGCTTGGCATAGTCATGACATATGCGGCGCATTGTCTATGGCATAATGGGACATATGCGGCTCATAGTCTATGGCATTTAGGGACATATGCGCCGCATAGTCTATGGCATATGAGATACTAAGACCTAATGCCACAGCATAGGCGGCGCATAGTCAAAACCACACTTAGGAATAGGCGGCGCATAGTGTATAGCACACTAGATTCCGAGACCTTAGGCTATAGGATAGGTTTTGCATCGTTCGTGGCCTAGTTTTACCTAGGCCTAGCCTTCCTCGATGCCTATTTTGGCATGAAAAATGCTCAATTCATAGCCTTATGCATCGCCATTCCTAACTTACCAACTTTACCATACAATGCGTCCATATCGTTAATTGAAATCAATCTCCTCGTTGAATACTTCTTGCACCTATTTTTGCTCAAACCAAATGAAAATGATTAGTACGATGGGTTGCCTCCCACCAAGCGCCTTAGTTTTGGTCGTGGCACGACTCTTATTTTTGGATTTTCAATTATCAAAAGCAAAACAAGTACTAAACCAAACGATAAAATGATAAAACGATGGGTTGCCTCCCATCTAGCGCCTTATTTATTGTCGTGGCTCGACGTAGTTATCTCGAGTATTTAGACTTCGTCGAGATAAGTGATGGCCATGTCATTCATCGAGTCAAGAGGACCGATATATGGCTTAACACGTTGGCCATTCACTTTTAAGACAACACCATTATTGTCTTCCAGTTTGACTACTCCAGACGAGTAGACTTGGATAACTTTAAATAGACCAGACCACTTAGATTTTAACTTACCTGGGAAGAGCTTCAATCTGGAGTTGAAGAGTAGTACCATATCTCCCTTTTGGAAGTTTCGTCGAACAATCCGCTGATCATGATACTTCTTCATCCGCTCCTTGTATAAATTCGATCTTTCATATGCATGGAGACGGAACTCATCTAGTTCGTTCAGCTGCTCCAACCTCAGCTTCTTCACATCATCCCAATTCAAATTCAATTGCTTCAACGCCCATAATGCCTTGTGCTCAAGATCGATGGGTAGATGACAAGCCTTCCCATAAACTAGTTGATAAGGTGACTTACCAATAGGTGTCTTGAATGCAGTCCTGTACGCCCATAATGCATCATCTAGCTTCCGAGACCAATCCTTCCTAATCGTATTAACCGTTTTTGCAAGGATTTGCTTGATCTCGCGGTTGGAAACCTCTACTTGTCCACTAGTTTGGGGATGATAAGGCGTGGCTACCTTATGTTGCTTGACTCCATACTTGGCCAATACAGATTTGAATAGCTTGTTGCAAAAATGAGATCCTCCATCACTTATGATAGTACGAGGTACTCCAAAGCGAGAGAAGATGTTCCTCTTTAAGAACGCTACAACACGCTTTCCTTCGTTGTCAGCCAATGCTACAGATTCAACCTATTTTGAGACATAATCCACAGCAACAAAGATGTACTTCATTCCAAACGAATTCACGAAGGGACCCATGAAATCAATACCCCACACATCAAAGAGTTCTACCTCAAGGATTTTGGACATGGGCATTTCATGGTGTTTTGAGATAGCACCTTGACGCTGGCATTGGTCACACCTTATAACATAGTCGTAGGCATCTTTGAATATCGAAGGCCAATAAAAACCACTTTGCAAAACTTTTCTTGCCGTCCGATTACCCGCGTGATGTCCTCCAACTTGCGAAGTGTGGCATGCTTCCAATATAGTAGGCACTTCTTCATGGGATATACATCATCGAATGATACCATCCGCGCATCTTCGAAACAAATAAGGCTCATCCCAATAGTAGTGTTGTACGTCATGCATAAACTTTCTCCTTTGGTGGTAAGATAAATTGGCCGGTAGCACATTACTCACCACAAAATTTGCAAATTCGGCATACCATGGTAATTTCTCCATTGTTGTCGCTAATATCTCCTCGTCTAGGAATGCATCATCAATCTGAATTTCAGGTTGTGCCACATGCTCATTCTCAAGTCGAGATAGGTGATCAGCCACTTGGTTCTCGCAACCTCTTCTATCTTTGACTTCAAAATCAAACTCTTGCAGCAGCAGCACCCATCGAATAAACCTTGGTTTTGCATCCTTCTTTGTCATTAGATACTTAAGAGATGCATGGTCTGTATGGACGATCACCTTAGTACCCAATAGATAGGCACGGAACTTCTCAAAGGCATACACGACTGCTAGGAGCTCTTGTTCAGTAATAGTGTAGTTCCTTTGGGCTTCATTTAGGACCCTACTTGCATAGTAGATAGGATGAAATAATTTCTCCTTTCTCTGACCAAGAACAGCGCCAACGGCTACACCACTAGCATCACACATTACTTCGAACGGGAGAGACCAATCTGGTGCTACCATGATAGGGGCTTCAATGAGGTTTCCTTTAAGGCATTCAAATGCCTTTAAGAAATCGTCATTAAAGTCAAACTTCACATCTTTCTCCAATAGTTTGCACAATGGACTAGCAATTTTGGAGAAGTCTTTGATGAACCTTCGATAGAAACCAGCATGGCCAAGAAAACTACGAACTCCCTTCACCGAAATTAGAGGTGGTAGCTTCTTAATAACCTCAATTTTCTCTCGATCAACCTCTATTCCTTTTTCGGAGATCTTGTGCCCAAGAACGATTCCTTCTTTTACCATGAAGTGGCACTTTTCCCAATTCAGCACAAGGTTGAACTCTACACATCGTTGTAATGCCATGCTCAAGTTTGCCAAGCATGCTTCAAAAGACTCACCAGCAACTGAAAATTCATCCATAAATACCTCCAAAGTGTCTTCAACCATATCATAGAAAATAGACATCATACAACGTTGAAAGGTGGCTGGTGCATTACACAACCCGAATGGCATGCGTTTGAAGGCGAATGTACCATATGGGCATGTAAATGTTGTCTTCTCTTGGTCTTCGAGTGCAATACAAATCTGATTATAGCCTGAATAACCATCCAAGAAGCAAAACCATCCTTTCCCCGCTAATCGATCTAGCATTGGTCCATAAATGGCATTGGGAAGTGATCTTTGAGTGTCTAAGAATTCAGCTTGCGGTAGTCCATGCATACTCTCCATCCAGTGACGGGTCTGAGTGGAATAAGTTCATTATTTGCATTCGCGACCACGTTCATCCCTCCTTTCTTGGGAACACATTGTACCGGGCTTACCCATGTGCTATCCGAGATAGGATACACAACCCCCGCATCTAACCACTTGATAATTTCTTTCTTCACCACCTCTTGCATAGGTGGGTTTAGACGCCTTTGATGCTCAATGGTGGGTGTGCAATTTTCTTGAAGCTGAATTTTATGTGTGCAAATCCCAGGTGGAATACCAATAATATCCGCAATGGTCCATCCAATGGCTCTAATATACTTGCATAAAGTTACAATAAGAGCTGCAACATGTTGCTCACCCAAATCTGCTGCCACAATGACTGGAAGAGTGTTTCCGCTTCCTAAGAATGCGTACTTCAAATGACTTGGCAGCTCCTTCAATTCTAAAGTGGGTGGATCTTCAATAGATGACTTAGCTGGTGGCGTGGGTCGATTCTTGAGATCAAGATCCAGCTTCTTGGGAGTATAGCGATATGTCCCTAATCCCGTTAGAGCACAAATAGCTTCTTCAGAATTTTCAGCATCCTCATTCTCTCCATTTATGAGCACAACCTTTAAGGGATCATCAAGAATTTGCTCTTCTTCGAGTAGTTCTTTCTCATCATCAAAGAAAGCATCAGCCACCGAAAATACACTAGGATCTTTGGGCTGCTTCATTGATTTGCTAACATCAAAATGAACCACTTCGTCATTTATTCGGAATGAAAGCTCATTAGCTCTCAAATCTATGAGTACACTTCCTGTAGCAAGGAAAGGGCGTCCCAAGATTATGGGAACCTCAGAATCTGATTCACAATCCAAGATGACAAAGTCTGCTGGAAAGATAAATGAAGAAACCTTTACCAAGACATCGCATAGAATACCAACAGGTCGTTTTATCGACCTATCCGCCATGACAAGCCTCATGTTGGTTGGGGTAGGATCTCCTAACCCCAACTTCTTGTAGATTGATAATGGCATCAAGTTGATGCTGGCTCCTAAGTCACATAATGCTTTGGCAAAGTTCAAAGATCCGACGGTGCAAGGAATGGTGAAAGCTCCAAGGTCAGCCTTTTTCTGAACTATTGATCGAGTAGCAATTGCGCTACAATGATGCACATCATCCTTCAACTCATAACTTGCTGCCCTCTTCTTTGTCAAAAGATCTTTCATAAACTTTGCATACCCAGGCATTTGTTCAAGTGCCTCCACCAATGGAATATTAATGGTCAGCTGCTTCAACATAGTCATAAATTTGCTGTACTTCGTGTCGTCCGCCATCTTCTTCAATCTTTGGGGAAAAGGTGGTGGTGGGTATGGAAGTGTTCTTTCCATGGCTTTATTCTCCTCTTGATTCCGTTTTTCCACTTTTTCAGGTTGCATATCGTTGGGGGTGACGTTAGTAACGTCATCCGCGGACTCCTCACGTTTTGCGTTGTCATCCATGTCCACAACTTCGTCAACCACTTGCTTGCCTTTTGCTGAAGTTTCCAGCACCTTACCACTTCGGGTAGTGATGGCCATGCATGACCAATCATTCCTTGGGTTTTGCACAGTATCGCTAGGTAAGATGCCAGCCTTTCTTTGATTGAGTGCTGCTGAAAGTTGGCTCAATTGCTGCTCTATTTGCTTGATAGAAGTGGAATGAGAATCAACTAATTGCTTCATGGAGGACAAATCATTAATTACCTCCGTAACTCCCGCGCTCGTTGCTTCCACTCCTTTCAATAACTTAGCCATCATGTCTTCCATACTTCCAGAATTAGATTTGGTGGTGTCACGTCTACCGGGGGAACGTACAAACCACTCTTTTCATTGTTTTTCTTCCAACTACCTTGGTCTTTGCTTCCAGATTTATCATAATAGTTCCGACCTTGGTTTCCTTGGGCATTCCCACGAAAACCCCCCTGATTGTTCAAGTAGTTGGCCTCCTCTTCAGAATCAGATTCATCTCTTCCTTTTAGCACCACAACTTTCACTTTTTTGGTCTTCCCTGATAATAAATGCTTTGTAAGAAGATCCACTTGCATTTTCATGTGCGCTAAATCTTGATCACGTTCTTCTTCTCTTCTTCTTTGGTCTGCGGTCATGCCTATTGATAAAGTGGGGCTTGCTACCTCAGAATCCCTGGTATGCCAAGCTCTACTTTGTTTCGTCATGCGATCTAGCATATTGCTTGCTTGACCAAAGGTGAGGTCCATAAAAGAACCTCCAGCTGCATTATCCACCACTGGTTTAGTTATTGAATTCAAGGCTCTATACAAGATCTCCATGAGGTGAACATTAGTCATGTGATGGTTTGGGCATCTCGCTAGCTTTGTCTTGTACCTCTCCCATGTTTCATGAAGAGCTTCAGAGGGAAGCTGACGAAAGTTGCTGATTTCATCTCTCAATTGTGCTCTTTTGGATGGCAGAAAGAATATTTCTAGGAAAGCGTCTCTTAATTGCCTCCAATTTGTGATAGAATCAGGAGTCAGCCTATTCAACCATAGTGTTGCCTCCCCAGACAGAGACAATGGAAATAGACGTAATCGAATTGCATTCTGACCAACACCAGGATTGTCAAAAGACTTGCATGTAGAAATAAAGTTGATGAGATGCATATTCGGATCATCGCCTGCTAATTCACCAAATAATCCCTTGAGTTGCAATAACTGAATCATGGTGCTAGTGATGTTGAAGTTGGCTCCGGGCGCTAATGGTGGTGGGATTATAGATCCAGTGGCTCCGGCACCATCAAGATCATCATCATCATCATCGAAAGCTGGTTGCAAAGGTTGGCGATCATACCGATACCGAGCTTGTCGACCTCTTCGGTTGGCAGGTGTTATGATTTCAGCATCTCGCCTGGGGTTTAGTAACTCGTCATCACCTAAATCCTCATCGTCGGGATTTGTTGCTCGCCCAGGATTATCAATGTTTTGTTGTTGAACTTGAGCGGCGGCAAGAGCAGCTAATCTCGCCTGTTCCTATTGAGCAACCATCCTTTCGATTTCTGCTTGTGCTTTCATTCTACCAATGCGTTGTGGTTCAGGATTGATAGGTAACAACGGTTGACCAGATCTTCGAGTATGGGGCATGTACTGAATAAAAAACCTGCAGTAGACAAAAACAAAAACTGAAAGTAAAAGTACAAGAATCTTTGACCAAAGGGTCTAGTAATTATTACGAACTTGATTGATACTCGTATTCCCCGGCAACGGCGCCAATTTTTGATAACGCTCAATCTACAGCTCTCGTTTGAGTGTAAAGCGGTCGTTAGCAAATATAGAACCCAACCTGGGTTGGGTGTCGATCCCACAGGGAATAGCTTGGCCAACAAGTAAGCAAAATTACTAAACTTTTGGTGCAAGTCTCGTAAAAAAGGGGGGAATCTTGTCGTGCAAGTAATGTAAACAAAAGCTGAAAATAATAAAGTAAAGAGAGAGAGATTGTTACGTATGTTGTAAACAATGAGAATTGAAGCGTTGGGATTATGTCCACCTTCTGAGGTATACGTCTCTATTGACTATGAGTATGTAGAATTCTGACATGCAATTGCTTATAGAGAATTGTATTCGATGGTAAATCCAGGCGTCTTTCGACCTATTCGAGGATTATTTCACTTTAACTCTTTCCATCTTAAAGCGTGTCTAACGGTACGAATTCTCCAAGAGGTTAGTCCAGTTACGGCACTAGCTTTTTAATAGGAAAGGGTGTCCTACTACCTTGACACTATCTCTTTTCCAGACAGATAACCTTTCTTTCGAACAAGTTAAATGTTAGACTGGCGTATTCTTGCGTTTGCAACTGCAAAGAATGTAGATTAAGATGAAGAGAATAATGATATAAGCAATATACGTGTCACGAACTCACAAACTCACAGCAATAGATAGTATCTCATTCGGCTTCCATAACCCCAACAGAGAGGTTTAGTTACCCATGAGTGCGAAGGAGATCACGATTGACATTGTTGTTATACCACAAGAATGATTTTTTCGTTTGTAATGAAGTGGTAGGCGTTAGGCGTGAATTCCTTGCAAGGCAACGTTTCTCTTGTTGCGGAAATTAAGAATAGAAGAGTAGAAGAAATTGTTGTGGTGGAAGAAGAGAGGGATGGAAGAAGATTAATTGTTAATTGAAGAATGCATTTTAAAAATCTCTAGCATGATAGGGTATTTATAATACCCATATCCTAATCCTACTAGGTAAATTAAATGCTTAATCAAATCCTACTAGACTAATGAAATACTTAACCCAATTGTACTAGGTTAATGTAACATTCTCCTAATCCAAATAAACTAATGAAATACATAACCCAATTGTACTAGGTTAAGGTATCATTGTCCAAATCCAACTAAGTTACTGCAAGTCCCCAAAGTCTTCAGAAATGTTGTTTTAGCCCGGGACAGATTTTCCATGCAGCAGTTTTGGTCCTTGGTCCCTAAAGTCTTCCGAAATGCTGTTTTAGCCCGAGACAGATTTTCCAGGCGCCACTTTTGGTTCTTTAGGCGTCCAAGCTCCCTTTCCTTCCTTCGTGAGCTTTCTTTGACGTTAAGTAAGCCATAAAATGCTGAATTTGCATCATTTATACCTGAAACTTTGCTAATCATGTTCGTTAGCTCACTTACAGGAAAAAGGACTAAAAATGCATGAAATATATAATTTGTTCTCAAAACTAGGCTAAAATATGGGCAAAATATATTGATATAGGCGCGTAATTTCGCCTATCATCAAGGCCCAAAAACATAAAGGTCCATACTGGGTCGGGTCAACACAATTCGGGTCATAACTCTAACAAGAATTGCGCCACCCATGTCTTCTTCCGTTCTTCCAACATCTCCTTGAGCCCTGCCTTAGAAATATTTTTCCCAAGAATTTGATCTTCTTCTAACCAGACCAACTGCATGCCATCATAAAAGGAGCGAACATTCTTGTCCCCTTGTGTGTATTCTGCAATGTTGTGTTCCAATTTAAACTCTCGCGCAAGGTTGCTTTGTTGGTAAACAGCACAGAGGTGGCTCTACATCTTAGAAGAAAAAATAAAAGGTCTAAGCCCCATAGGAATGTCAGCATGTACCGAATTCTACATCCAAGCAATTACCTTCGCATTATTCAATTTCCAAAGATCCAACTCTTATGCATCTGTTGGTGGACGTGCAGATCTATCTAACAACCTAAAAAGGCCCTAGCCTTGAACAAAAATTCCAAAGTGGAACTCCCAAAGAGTAAAATTGGAATCGTCCAATTTTGTGGTGAGCAAATTGTGCGGAGAGGATTGTGAATCCATTGATCGACCGATTACAAAAGAGGAAAAAAAAATAGGTACAGGCTACCTGTGTAAGGAACCAAAGAGCACAAAAGGAACTCAAGAAGGTAGCAAAGTACCTGTGCAGAGAAAATAGAAAGCACTGAAAAAAAATTAGATGGTGGCTTTGATACCATGACAAATTGTTATTACTACACAATCTGTAATTAAATCCTATTCTAGGAAAGAGAATATTCTGTCTATACAATTATAATATTGACTGATAATTATAACTGTAGGACTTGGGTAACTCGTATATCACATATATAGTTCGAAACTAGACACTTTACATAATTCACGTTATAGACAAAAATACAATCATGCAACAATTACAAAATGGAGTCAAAGAAAGAGACTATATGCTTAGGACTTAGGTGTCCAAAAAGAGCTAGGAGATGTCTTCTTTTGATCAAGAGATTATGTATTTAGTGTTTTTACTGAAGAAAATAAAATTGTATACAAGCAAATAAGAATAAAACAAAAATCCATATAACAAAAAGGTTCGCTGATTTCCTGGATAGGATTCTACCGCCATGAAATCACTTCTATTATTTTATCTATGTAGTCCACCCATCATATAGAGAATATACTTCAAATAATTCAGTTTTCTGTCTTGTTATATCACTCAGAAAATAGAAAAACACATACGTAGATCCATCATTAGGTAGCGCATCAAGATATCAAAAGATACGATACTAAGGATTCACATTGTTCAGGTATTAGAAGATTGAATACAGCTGATGCCACACCTTGTACATAATGTACTGCACCTAATTTATAAAGTATTCATGAATTAGAAAGACTTCAATGATTTCCCAGAAACTATTCTTTCCAGTAACTTATTTTTCAGAAGCTTACTTTTCTGTTTTTTTTTTTCTCAGAAATTTATTAGAGGACTAATTTAGTTGACGAAGATGAAGAAGTTCCTTCAACTTTAGACATCTTAAGAATAATTTGAATTGGGAGAAAAAATAAAACTCAGAAGAAACAGAAAAGAGATAATCTTTCATACCACAAATCATTTGAAGAATGTAAGATCGCAACGAGGAAACTATGCTTGATCTGTTGAGCCAATTCCCTGGACCTTCTTACGAATTGAGTTTGAGTGGAGAATTAGGATTACTGGATGATGAAATAGCTTGTGAAACTGATGGAAAGAGGGGATTTTTTTAAACGTGTGAAGCTAAGGAAAACAGATGGAAAACATAGGGATGCTAAGGAAAACAGATGGAAAACATAGGGATGCTACTTGTTTGAAAATAACGTTCTGCTGAGAAATATAGAACATCTGGAAACTAATGAATAAAAGCGTTTTAAACTGCTTATGGGGTAAGGTAAGAAGGAAAATACGAAACTTCCCTTGAAGGGACTTGGCAAGTTGTTGAGCAGTGCCGTGATACTTGCTGCCCTTCTTCATTCCTTTGCACTGCTGCGATCTTGCAGCAGTGAAATCGGCATCCCCAGGTATAATTTACACGCCTATAACCTCCAAAACATATACAAATCATCCCATGTTGATTTCCAACTACATATGAAGTTCATTAAGCTCAAATATGGAGTCATAACACCTCAACAAACAACTATAAATTGAACTTAAAATGCGAGTTGTAACAATACTATATATCACCATCCATCAAGTCCACAATAATAGGTTTAACTTAATAATAAAATTACTCTGCAGTTCCAAATCAAATATTCAACATATATAAAGAAAATTTTGAGGTCTTCAATCTTGATATGTGTAGCTCTTAAGCTTGTGTAGAATTGTGCTGAAGCCAATTTGAGAAAGCATGAAGAGTGTTCATATCAGGTCTATAATGTTTCTGAGTAAACTCAAGGAGGGTAGGCCATGTGAAGTCTGGATATATTCGAGGTTTGTTGGAGTCTACCAATTCAGGTGGTGGACGCACCACCTTATCTTTGTTTGGACAAAGAAAGAAAACAAGTGATTTCCTAGGAGTCGTATTGTTTACCACAGCTCTGTGTAAGCAACTCTTGTATCTTCCTTTTGATAGCGCCTGCAAAAGGTAAAACTCTAAATATGTAATAACTCTACTTGGTAGAATGAAGAGAGTGTATAATTGGGATTCATTCCACTTTTTTGTTCATAGTGGGGAGATCAATTACATGACCACTTTTTCAGTTTGTTCAATGGAGAGTATATGCATGCGCTACAATATCAATAGGACATCATATTCATATCGTACGGCCTAAGCACTCATAAGGTATATCATTGCACGTCATGTAAAAAGATCTTAATTATTTGTCACCTAAATGTGTACTGTTTTATCTAATTGTCTCTCTCTGTATTATCTGTATTTACTGTGTTAGCTTATTAGTTCTAATGCGCAAATTCACTTACCATAAATGTGTCACCTATGTTAACCACAAAAGTGTTGAAATTTGTATTGATGGAGTGCCATTTGTTGCCGCCAAAAACTTGAAGTCCACCAACACAATGTTGATGGAGAATAGTTAATGATGTTGGATCATAATGAGGCCCCATTCCTAGGGTGAGCTCTGGTTTCTGGCACGGCGGGTAGTAGTTGAGTCTCATTATGGATTCATTTTCTTCGAAAAATTCTTTGAAGAGGCTCTTCTCTATGCCTAAGCTCATCCCTAAGAGTTCCATGATCTCAAGAGAAAGTGAGCTCATGGCATTGCAGTATGCTTGATAAACATTCCTGTGTAATTATGGGGGGAAAAGGTTAATTCATTTACATAACTGAAAAATGAGAAAAAAAGGTAATCCATTTGTTTGAATTTGGTTATTTGGTTTTCATGTGAAACAAAACTTAAGAAAGTAAAGAAAATTTTTTAAATCTTGTGGTCTTAGACTAAAATATATAGAATCTGCCATCTTTTTTTTTTTTTTTTTTTTTATCTTGTAGTCTTAACATGTACTGTGAAAAGTTGAAATTCTAGAGTTCCAAAAAAAAATCTTTTTGAAAACGGTTGAAGAAAACAGTAAGAAAAGAAGCCGAAATAATTGTTGGGCGATGACGGGATCACCAGAAAAGAAACCCTTTAAATCGATTAATGGAACGGAAAGTTCTTGTCCTACAACACAAGGCTTCTCGTCATCTGGCCATATGAATTGTATGGGAATGTTGGAGTCATGTTTCATATGGGATGCATCAAAAATCAATGGTTTTCCCTCATCTAGCATAGATGATTTTCCATTTGAATTCATACAATCAATGTCCATTGGATGCGAGGTTTTTTTTTTTTTTTTTGTCTAGCGCATATGGCTCACAAGAGAAAATGAAGCACGAACAATTTTATTGTGATCCAAAGTGAAAAAGTGAGAGAGTTGAGATAGGTGAAAAAAAAAATTGAATCTAATTGGTCTCTCCCTGTCAGATAAAATGAACAGCTTGCTGAGAAGGGCTTAATGATGCTTAAAATTGGAGTAGAAATCTATATGTTTGTTATCTTTTTCAATGTTGACCGTAGAACACTTTCGATATATTTTGAAATTTTATTTTCAATATATGTTTAACCATAAATTTTGAAAATTTATCTTCAAAAGCTTTTCAAGTATCGAAATGAATCTGAAATGTTTACTGAGAAGGGCTTAAATAATACTTAAAATTGGGGTATAGGTCCATATGTTGTTTGTCCTTTATAATGACAGGAGAGTGTTTTTACATATATTTTGAAAAATTACTTTCAAATATAGGTTTGACCATAGAATTTGAATCAGATTTTAAAAATTTGTCTTCAAAAAAATTTCCAAGTATGACAAACCGGTCTGGATAGTCTGTTGAAAAGGGCTTAAGCATATCTATATTCATATTACCTTAAAAGTATCAACTCATAAAACCTAAAGTGAAATTACAAAAGTACCCTTATTATTTTATTTAATTAAATGAACTACTTAATTAATTTATACTTTTTAACCTAGCGTCCCGCAAGCAAAGAAATGCTTCAGTGTTCAGCCTTCATATGTCAATTTCTAATGAAAAGTTGCCACCTTTCTATTAAAAAAACTCTTGTCCTACCATTCTAAATCCATGCAACTTTACAGGTTGACAGTACATTAAACCGTCCTTACCATGATAGTATATATTGCATTTATTAAGCATAGTTATTTTATATTATCATTAGTAGAATAAGTTACTGATATAGTTACTGCTTTTTTGTATTTGTAAAAGTCTCCTCTTATTGTAGGATTTTATTGTTGTTGTATATCTATAGAAGACTCCAACTGTTCAGGAGTATACGTAGCAATTAGGTTCCTTAAGTTCAGCCGTAGATTGTTGTTATTTATTGTATTTAAAGTTTGGATGCTTAAGGAATAAAATCATCTTTCGACTACTTCTCTCTATCTGATTTTATATGGTATCAACGCCTCTAGCCTCTTACGAGTTAGATCCTTTTTCTCTCCACGCCTATGGATGCCTCTTGAGAAAAAATCCCTCCAGTTATTATCAACTCTGATGCTACTACTACCAACAATAGTGCTTCTGTTGCTTCACCTAGTATTCATGTGGTACAATTGAATCCCGCATTGCAGTTATGTATCAAATTGCATGGTAATATCAACTTCTCGACTTGGAAAGCACTGATGCTACTCAGTGGATATCAACTCATGGGACATCTTGATGGATCAAAATCGTCACCATCGATGACTGTTACTCAAGATTACCTTACAATGCCAAATCCCAGCTATAAAATCTGGTTCTCTCAGGACCAACTGATCCAACAAGTAATGATGGCATCTGTCGAACCCACCATTGCACCCACTGTTGCCACAGCTCCATCTGCTATGAGAGCCTGTGAACTTCTTCACACGGCTTATGCAAATAAGAGCCACACTCACATTTTTAGCTTGCGTGACCAATTACAAAATGTGAAGAAAGCCTCTAAATTTGTTACAGAATACTTACAAGATATTCGATCTCTTTTTGATACTCTCAAAGTTGCTAGACACCAGTAACAGATGATGAACTTAACATCAAGATTCTAAGCGGCCTGGGCCCGAGTATCGTGAAATTTCTGCCGCTATAAGAGAAAAAGAATCTTCATTAAGTTTTGAAGAATTGTTCCACAAGCATAAAGATCATGAGCTTTTCCTCAAGAACCAAGATCTTAAGAAGTCATCCTCCAATATCACAACTGTTGTAGCATAGAAGACAAACATGCCACACTAGTCTAACAGGAACAATCATCGCTTCTACAATCAACAGTGGAACCAATCTACTCCTCGACAATCCAGCTTCAAGAATCAATAGTGGAACCAATATGCCTCTCGACAATCCAGCTCCAACAATCAGCAGAATTGGAAATCAAAGTCAAGACAATCAGATCAATGCCAATTGTGCCAAAAATTTGGTCACACTGCAGATGTATATTGTTCCAAATTGCACAGCCATTTTTAAGCTAAGTCGAACTTTGCCTCTAGTTTGCAGTCTGCAGAAAGCTCTTGGGTTTTGGATTCTGGTGCGACTCATCATGTCTCAGCTGAACCTCACAATCTTGAAGAGTATACAGGCAATGAGGGAATAGGCAATGAGGGAATATCCATGGGGCCGGTAAAATCATTTCTATTACTCGTACTGGTTCAACTCAGATACAAACATCTAACTCTGCTATCAAGCTTTCTAACACTCTATGTGCTCCATTAATTAAAAAAAATCTTATTTTTGTAGCCAAATTTTGTCAAGATATCTAACATCTGTTTAATTTTTTTCCTTTTACTTTTCTTGTTAAGGATTTGCATACGCAGAAGCCGCTGGTACAAGGCCTGAATAAGAATGGACTCTATGAGTGGCCACAACATCCACCCAGACCACCAATATCCATCAATCTTGCCTCCACAAAAGTTCCTTTTCAGCTATGACATTGTCGCTTGTGTCATCCTCATCGATGATTTTAAATTTTATTTTGAAGAAGTTTTCTTTACCTGTTGCTACTAAGGCAAAATTTTATTTTGTAATGCTTGTTCCTCTAATAAAGTACATCATTTTCCATTTCAACGACTCACTTTATCCAGTAATGATCCTCTTCAGGTTATCTTTAGCGATTTATGGGGACTATCGCGCATTTTATCACTAGACAAAAAGTTATATTACTGCATTTTTTTTATCAAGTAATATAACTAGACAGAAATTTATATTACTGTATTTTTGTTGATCAATACACCAAGTATACTTTATTGTATACAATTAAAAATAAAAGTGAAGTCGTCTATTTATTCCAAAATTTTCATCCTTTAGTAGAGAATTTTTTCAAAACAAAAATTAAATCTCTTTATTTGGATGGAGGAGGTGAATACAAAAGTCTTCAGTCCTATCTTCAACAAAAAGGTATTGAACATTTAGTTTCACCTCCCTACACGCTACAACGCATTGCCATAGCTGAACTTCGCCATCGTCATATTGTTGAAACAGCCAAAACCCTTCTTTATGAAGCATCCCTACCACCAACACTATGGTCTTTTGGCTGCCATCATGTTGTTTATTCATTAATCGACTACCCACACCCATCTTAAATAACGAATCACCCTACGAAAAATTATTTGGTAAATCACCCAACTATGCCAATTTTAAAATTTTTGGTTGTCTTTATTATCCATGGCTTAAACCTTACACCAAAAATAAGTTGGAGCCTAATTCTACCCCTTTTGTGTGTTTAGGTGTTTCTTATAGCCACCATGCACACCTCTGCTTTGATCCAGTGAAGTCAAAAATATTCATCAGTCATGATGTTCTTTTTTATAAATTTTTTTTCCTTTTAAAACAACTAGTATATGTACCCGCACGATGCGCGGGCAAAAAGAAGTTAATCATTAAAAATATCATGCGTGGATAAAATAAAGACACTAACACTTAATGATTAAATAAAGATAAAGAACTTCAAGTTGGCTTAGCAAAACCCTTGAGAGATTTCTGTGTATTTAACTCAAAATTTTAGTAAGTTGACATATCAACTTCCTGGAAATGGGAAAGTATAATTTTCAGTTCAATATAAGAAAACAAATAATGTTTAGTACAAATAGGGAATCATGTTTTCCTAGAATAAAAGACCATGAATAATCAAAATCTTTTACTTCAGAAGTTACCTGATATTATTATTTTTTTTTTCTTTTGCTCAAGATTATTTTATAAACTTTGACTTGTAGCTCATCATAAATCTATATGAATTTGATTTGGAAAAAATAAAATTGTACATAGTATATCTAGAAATAAATCAAAAGTATACACCATATCAAATCATTGATTAAAAAAACATCAAATGTTGACACAATTTGAAAGTACTTACACCAAAAGAAAGAGAATATTCTTAAGTTGTAACGGACATTTTGCTTTCAAAACTTATCATTTTAAACAATAGTGGTATCATAAGTTTTACACTATCCAATGTGCCTTTAAAAACATCTTTGTACATATCTGATTATCACTATCCATACATAAGTATTTGTTGTTCCTGAAAATAAATTAAAAAAAGAAACTCAAGAAATACTTAGGATAGGTTTCTAGATGCATTTTGTTTACTAAATAAATAGGTCCACAATTGATGCAATCTAAATTACTACCCTTAGACATTAAGCTTTTATATAAATTAAATAGAACTATGATGAACATTAGTTAAGCAAATAAAAAATAATGAATGCAGAGGGATGAAGAGCATAATCAGCTTTGCCATTAGCCATACCTGTAACTTAAATAATTTTTCTGTCTACTGTCAAATAAAAGTAAGTTATAACTTCATTTTTTTCTCTTCATCTAGATAACTAATCTTTACTTGTGATTTTCTATTCAACAAATCAAAATTACTTTTGAGAAAATAGCAAAGAAAGTAAATAGCTAAAACAGATTCGATCTAAATAATTGGACAAATAAATTAGAGAACTGCAATAAAAACTTATTATACATTGCAAATATTAAGAATGCAGTTATTGTATTATAATAGAAGGGGGGGGGGGGGGGGCGGGAATAAAATAGACAACAACACTTGGTATTGCTATTGAGCAAGTTTACGCTTTAATATTAGCATCGATGATATGATAGATCTCAATCATAGCCACTATGGTAGAACAACTGTAATATTCTTGGTTCATTTTCTAAATTTTAGTGTTTAGTAAATCAACTCCTACATGCTACTCGATGCAATGGACTGCAATTGATGTATTTTTATACTTTAAAAAACTATCTAAAGCGTATAATGATAATTGTAAAAGGCTCTCTATACTATTGATGTTATTATTCCTATGTAATAGGATGTTTGAATTATTGAAATATATCAATTCCTTGAGCAGATTATGGACACAATACATCTAGTAATTAATATAATATATGCTTAACTTCAGTAACTTAAGACATCATAAGATATCAGTTTTTTTAAATATTTTTAATTTAAACTTTTTCATCATTCAGTACTCTGCATATAGAAAAATACATAGTAAATACATAGTAAATAAATCTAAAGGCATAAAGAACTCTTACGATCACTCAAATTTTTATTAGTAAACTCACAGAAAACTTTCTAAGAAAATTCCTTCACAACAGCTTGAACATAGTTAATCCTTGTCTCTCACTTGTTTCTCTTCAGGCTTTTCCTATGCTTTTCAACTGCTATGCAAGATAGGTTTGATTGTACAAAACAAATGCAATGTAACTTGCAGACATTTAAAAGTAATTAAGCATTTACCACTTATATGGTCTAGGATTAGGAAAAGAATCCTCTGTCTATAAATTGACTTACAACTTGTGAATCTATAGTAGATGATGATCACAAATTCATAGTGATGCTTACAGGATATAGCCCATCTTTTACCTGCATGAGGTTAGGTCGTCTTTCATATCTTCCAGTAATGTAGTGAAGATGAAAAAAATGTAATATATAGTAATATTTATTGAATCCCATCACATCTTCTGACAGTCCTTTTTTGTGAAAATGCAAATATAATGAAAACCTATAAGCACAAACTCTACAATTTAGCAAGATAACGTGGAGTGATTCTTATATGAATAATTTTAACAAAAGGTAATGTTTAAAACGCTATCATATTTGCAGATAATTTTCTTTAAAATATTGCAAATTAAGGTACCAATGGATACATGAACGTGATATACCATAAACTCATAAAACAATTTGATAAACATCAAATCTAGTAACTTAATATCAAATACTTATGCAGATAACTATTGTTAGTTTACACAGCAAGGTAGCATTTAAAACTCAATAATATAGGCAGACTTCCTTGAAAAATAAATAGAACAAATTTAAGGTAGCAATTGCACCAAGCCTACCTATGCCCGCATAAGTTCAAATTTGCTGCATGGATGCATATAATTGTGATATACCAAAACAAAAATGAACCAATAGGAATAACATATGATAATCTAAACTTTAGGTAAATTGCGTCATTTTACCTGCACAAATGCTTTATAAAGATGCTGTGAATGCTCTTATTTACATGTCATCAGTAGTTCAATGACTTTTTTAACCATTGACAAATTTAGTATTTTTTGTTACTTATATAATGCAAACACATGACAATTTAGTTTTCATATGGAATCAAGCAATAAAATATTATATTTTGTTGATTAAAACATAATTTTTCTCTCATTCACGGTGTCTGAAATTGTAATATAATTTAGTGAAAACAGGACAATGAATTTTTTTATTTCTTCAGGGTTCAGAGTTACTTGGGGTCGTTTGGCAATGTGAGATGAACTCATAATTGAAATAACTTGATGATTAAGTGAACATAACCATCCCAGATATGTCTAAAAAAAAAAAGCTAACAATACACAATGATTAATGTAATTAACAGTTAAAACGTTATGTTTGATCTAGAGTCAAAGTGGGATACTAACCTTTTTTGCCCATGGTAAATCATCAAGCAAAAACAGTGCAATCATCTTATACACATTAGCACGCCAAACAAATGTGATTTAAAAGAATAGACAAATCTAAAAATCTCATAGAAAGAATTGAACCCAATTCATAATTAATAAATAATTCTCAAAGACGCATTAAGAATTTGGTTTGCAAATCATTTTTTTTTTTTGATAGTAGGGTTCTTTATATGTAAATACAATTATATAGATTCATAGACCGAAAAAACTTACCAATTAAATCGGTTGGAAAATGCTGATTACCTGTGTATTGATAGTAGACGCAAATTGGATGCTTTATGCACTAAGAGAACTGCAGAATTTCAATAATATGCATATAAATTGTTTGACTAATTGAAGTGGAAAATATAAAATTTTATTTGCGGATTAACCCATCTGGTTTCAACTTATGTGCCACAATTAAGTTAAGGATAATTCTAATCACAAAGAAGTTTCCAATTCAAATTCAAATTGTGAACTATAATGTGAGAAGATTAGACGAGATTTTCCATTTTTATATTTTATTAAAAGAAGGTAAAAGAATCTGCAAGAAATATTACTTTTATAGGAAACAATAATTAAAATTACAAAATTACATAGCTTACATATTATAAAATATTTTCATCTACTTCAATGCATTGATAAGAATATTTTAGTTTGAATTTCAAGCTGCCAAGTATTAGGACGTGGATGTGGATAATGATTGAAAAAATAATATATTTTAAATAGTTTTTTAAATAAAAACATTAGACGTAATATTTAATAACCAACAAATAGACCAACATTCGAATTAAAAATTTAAAATTGTAAATTAATTTGGAATTTGGAATTTTAAAACAACAAATGAATATAAAATTAATTAACTGAAATTTTGAATTAAAAAATTTTAAAACCAATTGATTTAACAACTTTTTCCTAACTAATTAACTAAACTGACATGTGTTAATATGTAATGCTTCCACTTGGCTAAATGAAGGGGCTTTGTCCACTCCTTTTAATAATATATAGATGTTTCTACATATAAGAAAAAACTTTTCTCAACTGACCTGGGACGACGTTAACTCCAAAGAGGAAACTCAGAAGTCAGCTACCATTCCAACACCCTCTACTGATATACCCCCACCTATACCACTGTCCTTAGGATCACAAAATACTAGATCCTTCAACTTTTGACAAGTAGCAGCAGCTACTGCAGCTATTCCAGGTAATTCTACGCTTTTTTCTACTTCTTCTCAGCATCACAAAATCTAAAACACCCAACCTACACCTTTGATAAAATATCAAAGATGTAAATCTAACACTAACAATCTACACCAAATCCCAAATGCTCCATCTCCAACCACTATTTCACTATTGCCAACTTCTTCACTTTCTAGAAGTGGAAGTCCCATCCCCGAACAACCCCCCATGCCAATTCCAGAGCTCGTAGTAAATCGAATGACCACTAGGTCCCAAAATAATATTACCAACCCCAAAAGACAATTCAGTTTTCTGACTCACTTCACTACTACACCAACAACCTTCAAACAAGCCAACATCCACAAAAAGTGGAGAAAAGATATGTAAGCAGAATATGATTTTAATAAAGAATTAATCTTGGGAATTGGTACTACGAGACTTAACGAAGAATGTTGTGGACTGCAAATGGTTGTATCACATTAAAAGAAAAATGGACGGTTCTATAGATCGATACAAAGTTCGCCTTGTTGCAAAGGGGTTCACACAACTCCCTGGCTTGGATTTTCATGAAACCTTCAGTCTAATTATTAAGCCAACAATAGTGCGACTTGTGTTATCTATAGCAGTGAAGCACAATTGGTCGATTCGTCAACTCGACATCAATAATGCTTTTCTACAGGCCAATTGAATGAAGAGGTTTTTATGTCTCAACCTCAAGGATTTATCAATTCCCGATTTCCTTCTCATGTTTGTAGATTAAAAAAATCCATTTATGGTCTTAAACAGGCCTCGGGCTTGGTATACTGCACTACATAATCATCTACAGAAAATGGGATTATTAAATCTTAATCCGACACCTCTTTGTTTATTTTGAAGAATCTGGCCGGTACTATTTATGTGCTCATTTATGTTGATGACATTTTGATCTCGGGAAGTCATCCCAACTTGATTAAACATGTATTGATTCCTTGGGTTCTCATTTTTCTCTAAAGGATCTTGGTAATTTAAATACTTCTTGGGTGTGGAAGCAAAAAAAATGTCAGATGGTCTTATTCTCTCTCAGTCGAATACATTCTTGACATTCTATCTTAATTGGATATGTAAAATTGTAAACGAGTTTCGACACCAATGTACTTTGGTAAACTACCTCGGTCAGCTGATAATTCTCCACCGATGAATGCTACACTCTACGGGTACACCCTCGGTAAGTTGCAATATTTATCATTTACACGGCTTGACATTTCTTATGCTGTCAACAAACTGTCACAGTTTATGCATGATCCTACTGGAGAAGACTGGAAGGCGGTTAAAAGGATACTTGTCATGAACTAAGCCGAGGCCCTGACAACCTTGCACTCAAACGCCTTTTTCGGGTAACATACTAGCTCTCTTAAGCTCAACTTTAAGTTCTTTAAAGAAAACATGTTCATACTTTCAAAACATTCAACGCTGTCTTGTTAAGGGAATGAAATCATCGGGTATCATCATACCCTGACTTGCAAGTCATTCATATCGTATCAATTTCACAACCCATCTTATTCAAAACATGCAAATGACCACCAACAGCTTATAACATTATAGGAGAGTCATTATTTTAAAATTTCATGAAATCTGTATGCAATTGCTCTCTTTTCACAGGACTTAAACATTTGGTGGCCATGCCAATTATTCAATTTCATGTAATTCCTCTTTTAAACACAATGAGTAAAGTTATGGCAAGAAAAACTCCCTCTCATCAATTCACCATCAACATCAGCCCAAGTTTGAGTAACAATCATTTGACATCAAAAACCAAAACATGAAAGTCTATACCACATATCGTATAAATCAAGTAAAATTCATATTTAGAGGGAGGTCTAATGAATCATGCTCTCAGTTAAACCTTTCAAAAAGATAATCGAAACACATGTATACATAGTTGTAAATCAATTCTATTTAAGGGAGTTCAAAACCAACATTTACTTTTATCAAAACAAAACCATGAGGCATACAATTCAATCGTTATCAGAACTCTTTTTCGAAAACATGATTCTATATCTTTAAATTTGATAAAAACATTAAAACCCATGCTCATGGAGTTTAAGGATAGTCTCACATACCTTAAGTTCCTTAGTTTGAAGAATGGAACCCTAATCTTGAAACTTTTCTTGAGAATCTTGAATTGAAAGGCTTGAATTCTTGATCTTTGGGGAAAAAGAGTTGAATCTTGAAGAAAAACCCTAATTTTCTCTTGTTCTTTAGATTGGAGAGGATTTGGGATGTTAAAAACTGACAAAATATGGATTATAATGCTTAGGTATGATTTAAATTCATGGGGAAGGAGTTTGGGATGGGAAAGTATCAAAATACCCCTTTATAACGCTTAGGATTCGTTTTGTTCTTTTCCTTTTATTTCTAAATTAATTTGATTTACTAAATTCTTAACTAATACCAAAACATTAAAAATGAAAAATTAATAGCTGCTACAACCTAAAGCCTTAGCAAAGCGTTGTCACCTCCAATAATCACAAATCAGATGGACATCAATCTCAACCAAAACAGGTGATTTTTCAGCCATACGACATCACACTACTAAAGACTTAGCGAAGAGGTGTAGCCTCCAACTCTCACAATCTGGACAGACGCCGACAAGTATGTGCTGTTACTCCTCCTTAACAATATATTTGCTATTACTGCTCCTTAACCAAACTTACTTCCTTCTGAATCAAAACATGTTCCACCTTCACTATCAACTTAAACGTTTGATGCATCTCTTAGGGCTCTTTTATAATAATACCATCTTATTTTCAAAGTTCCTTCAAATTGTGATTCCCATTTAACTTTACAGAAACTAATTGTGATTACAGTTCTACTTTACAGAAACTAAAGCTTAGCCCATCTGCTATACTTTTGAGTCTACCAGCGCCTTCTGCCTCTGATAAAACAGCTAACTTCACCAGACGTATTTGGAACCTGGTTCAGAGAAACACAGTAACAGTAAAAGCAAACTGCAACAGAATTAAGCTAGGAGATTTCAACTCCAATCTCCACTACTTTCATAATGTTTCAGATTACAACTCAGCAATATAAGGGATTCACTCTAGTACCTCACTTCAACAATTAACTCTAACTGTTCTACACACAACTTAATCACTCCAAGAAGTCAAACTCGCTTCTTGTTACAACACCTCTCCCACACTTCACTTCTAACAATAAACGAAGACTATTACAACTCAAAAGAAACACTTCTATTGCTAACACCAAACAATTACCTAGTAATAGCTTGGTCTTGATCAATTGCTCGATTTACTTGCCTGCTCTTTCTTGCTTTTCCTATTTTCAGATCTGTGGATTTTCAAAAGGTGTGTGCACCGCTTCCCAGCAATGCTGCATATATACTGCTTTCTCTTTGACTCCCTATAGGTCACCAAAAACGTTTCCTTGTGGAAACCAACTCGTATAAGGAAACCTGCTATAATACACCTCTTTACCATGATAAAAAAGATTTCCCTTTGACATAAAATTTCTGATTCTTTTCAATACGTTAATTGTGCATTCCTTATTTAAACAAGTACGCTGCTGCACGTCACCTAGCTAAATATTCCATCCCCACAATAGCCAAGAACCTGGTTCATAATCAACATGAAACTAGCTCAGAGGTCAATCATCAAAACTATAATTTCATATCTCCTAGACACAGGTACAGCATAACTTCACAAACATAATCCCCATGTCTCACCAAAAACAATGCAACGAACTTCCCTCTTTTGGCATCATTGAAAAGAAGAAAAAACAAATTGGTGCAGAGAACGCTCACTAGAACACCACCTAAATAGTAAGCAAAAATCAGCCCAATGATATTAATTATCCAGTTGCAAGCATAAACACAGAAAACAGAGCAAACAACAACAACCAAGGCATTGTACCAACATAAAAAGCACTATATGTGCTGCACAAAAACGTCATGTCTGAGCACTAGTCAAAACAAAATGTACTAGAGGGAACACAACAAGAAATACGGGACTAAGAGGAGGGTGGTGGAGGAGGTGAAGGAATCCGGCCAACCAAGGACATCATCATCTCAAAACGCCTGCCGAGAGCAATCTGTTCATCTAACATTTGAGCACGAAGACGATTATTTTCAGACTGGGCAGCCTGTAAGTCCTGTCGAAGTGCAAAAATCTCACCCTCCAAAGTAAGTGCACTCACCCGAGCAAGCTGAAATTCAGCAAGAAGGCTTGCCACAGAACATTTTCCCTGAGCTCGATGTTCTCCAAATCCACACTCCTCCAACGTGGAAGCTCGAATCATCTCCTGCTTGGTGCAAGATTTTCCCTTACCACAAGAAATCTCGAAATAAGCAAAGATGCGGGATAAGAAATACCCATAAGGTAGCCCATGTGCACCTCGATCAGGGCTAATCACCCTTGTCATATGCTTAATCATTAACTCGGGCAGATTGGCATGTTCATGAGAGTCCAGAGCTTCCTTAAGGCACAAGTCATGTCTACCCGCCTCGTGTCGACGTTCAGATCGAGGAAGCAACACTTTGTTAACCATTTCGAACAATAATTGATGATGAGGCAGCATAAAACTCTTCCGCAAGTACACTCCTCTCCCTGAGAGTACTTCCGAATAAGTGTGGCTGCATATGTAGTATCAATGTCATAAACAAAGTAACCAGCTACTGGAATTTGCAAAATCTAGGCAATCTTATTAGCATCCAACACAATAGCAACCCCCATGACCAAATTTGCACCAAGAGTCAGCAAATCCTCTGAACCAAGACCTTTTTCATGACCAATGAGGTTAATTTCTTCCCCTGAGAACATGCTAATGGAGAGAGATGTGGTATATAAAGGGTTAGAGTGTGAGAGTGATGTGTGGGAGATGGAACACCAGCAGGACTGTGGGTGGCATCGGCAAAGGGCATAGGGACAGTGAAAATATCATTCCCACTAGGAGAATCGGATATGGTTTTGGTTTGGGGTGGAGACGAGTCATCATCGTCGGAATACTCCACCAACGACCAAGTATTGGACTCCATTGATAAAGGAACAAGAAGAAGATGAGGATTTTGGGGTTTTCTGGACAAAGAGAAGAAGAAATTTTTTGAAAAAGTTTAAGAGGATTGATGGAGAAGAAACTGTGAGAAGGGGAGACGAAGGGGGTTTATCATTTTTAAAAAAAAATAGGGAAGGAAAATGGGTATTGTGAAGAGAAGAGGCGGTTTTGACTTGATTTGTGGGGTCCTCAACAGAAGAGATCCCAAACTTGGTGAAACATCTTCATGAATATAGGAACCAGGTTTCTACTAGTGCTCAATAATTTCACACATTTCGTACAAAACCACTCACATCACATGACTATATGGTACATACCTGATAGTTTATTTGTTTTTACCCTTCTCCGTGCTCAGTTGCTCTGGAAGCTAAAGTATAATCAATGAACTATCCCGCCTTGTATTTTGATGATGCCTAGAATGTCTACCTATAAAAATATGAAACTAAATTAGTTAAGTACAAGCTGGTGTTTGTCAACTTTCCTAGACAAAGTACTTGAGGGGAAGTTCATAACATTAGTTCATAGTGAGTAGACCAAGCTCCACCCGGTTCTTTTCAAAATTCTCTCTGTTCAAGGCCTTAGTGAATATATCTGCTAATTGATCCTCATTTTTACAAAAATGGACTTCAATTTTTCCTTTCTCAACATTGTCCCTCAAAAAGTGATGTCTCACATCAATATGCTTAATCCTCTTGTGGTGAACCGGGTTCCTAGTCATATTCATGGCACATGTGTTGTCGCACATGATTGGAATACAACCGATATTCACATCATAATCCTCCAATTGTTGTTTAATCCATAATAACTGTGCACAACAAGAGGCAGCTGCAACGTATTCAGCCTCAGCTGTGGATAACGCGATGAAATTTTGTTTTCTTGGTGATACAAAAGATCAAACTTACAACAAAGAATCAAGAGAACAACAAGAACAACATCACTAGAGAATCAAAGGCCCTACTCGGCTTCTCTAGGTTTTCAAGGCAACAAAGACAATATTCAACAAGATGGATAAATAACACAAGATTGCAATAACTATAGTGAATCGAAAGAGCCCCACACGGCTTCACTATAGCAAGATACAAACAACAAGATTACAAAATAATGGATAGTAACTTGACACAAAATATCCTAGAATCTAAGAACCCTAACATGAAGATTAGGACCCTAAGACTAAAAGATATTTACACCAAATTCTTACTTGAATCAAGAGGAACTCATGAACCTCAAGACCCCCAAGTTTCTAGCCAAAGAACAAAAAAAGTGTTACTACACTTTGTTGTCTAGTTTTGGGTTCACTCTCAAGAACAAGAGAGAGAAGTTCTCAAAACATTACAATACTTGTGTTTCTTCAATAATAGGAATGAACTAAAGAAAGACTAGCCCTATTACATGGCTTATATAGTCACTTAGAAAGAAGGGACAAAGACCAAATTACCCTTTGCATTTAAGGGGGTGGGTTTGGGGTGTCTTGGTGGTCCTCTTTACATTTTATTAAATATAGGCCCTTAGATGGGCTCACAAGGGCCTCACACATGGCCAAGAATGTGAACAAGGCTTGGAGTCATTGCAAGTCACGTGCTTGTCTTCATGTGAAAGGCCTCGAGCTAGGAATTCCTGTATCATCCTCTCCATGTTGAAGGGAATTTGTCCTTAAATTTGGATCATTGCTATTCTCCACAGTTTCCACCCGAGAGAGATCACACACGTTGAAAGTGTTGTGCACTTGATATTTCGGGGGTAGATCAATCTCGTTGGCATTGTCGTTGATCATTTCTAATACTTTCCATGGGCCATCACCCCGTGGCATCAACTTAGCATTCCTTTGAGACGGGAATCTATCCTTCCTTAGGTGCACCCACACCCAATCTCCCAGTTCAACAATGATCTTTCTTTTTCCTTTGTTGGCTCGTCTCGCAACTTCTTGGTTTTTATTCTCCAACCGCAACCTCACCTTCTCATGTAGCTTTTTCATGGCCTCGGCCCATTTTCTTCCATCTAATATTATCACAAGATCACTTGGCAAAGGGGTTAAATTAAAAGGGGTGAGGGGGTTTATACCGTATACACACTCAAAGGGTGTCATCCCCGTGTTCGAGTGTATAACACGATTATAAGAAAACTCAATCAACGGTAAGTGGTCCTCCAAAGAAGTCATTTTTCCTTTAACCATGGACCGTAGCATAGACCCTAAGGTCCTATTTACTACTTCCGTTTGGCCATCGGTTTGTGGGTGGCATGAAGTCGAAAATAACAACTTTGTACCGAGTCTACCCCACATGGACTTCCAAAAGTGGCTTAGGAATTTAGAATCCCTATCACTCACTACGGTTCTCGGAACACCATGAAGTTTTACAACATTATCAACAAACAAAGAGGCTACACTAGGTGCATCATCACATTTAGAACAAGGAATAAATTGAGCCATCTTGGAAAACCGATCCACCACGACAAAAATACAATCCCGCCCCCTTCTAGTCCTAGGCAATCCCAACACGAAGTCCATTGATATGTCAATCCAAGGACGCAAAGGGGTGGACAATGGGGTGTACAACCTGTGGGGTTGGAGCCGTGACTTGGCTCCTTTGCACTCAACACATTGGCCGCAAATCTGGGCCACATCCTTGTGCATTCTAGGCCAATAAAATTGTTCTTCCGAAATTCCGAGGGTCTTCTCGACCCCAAAATGGCCCATTAGACCGCCATTGTGTGCTTTCCTCACAAATAATTCTCTCCACGAACTTGAGTGAACACACAATCGTCTACCTTTAAACAAGTATCCATCAAATTTGGTATAGGGATGGGAACCCCTATCCGTAACCCACCTATCCCTTTCCAACTCTTCACTTTCCCTATAGATAGGAGCGAAGTGAGGGTCCGCGGATATAAAGACTTGAGGCTTTCAAACCCCATCAACTTAGACGACAAAGTAGACACAAGCACATGTTTTTGGGACAAAGCATCGGCAACCACATTGTCTTTACCCTTCTTGTATTGAATAACATAAGGGAAAGTTTCAAGAAATTCAATCCATTTAGCATGCCGCTGGTTAAGCTTGTCTTGTGCCCGTAGATGCTTCAAGGATTCATGATCCGTTCGGATCACAAATTATTTAGGCCACAAATAATGTTACCAAGTGGACAAGGCTCTAATCAAGGCATACAACTCTAAATCATACGTGGAGTAGTTTAGAGTTGCTCCTTTGAGCTTTTTGCTAAAGTAGGCAATAGGCTTTAATTATTGCATTAAAACCACGCCTATGCCGACTTTGCTTGCATCACATTCGACCTCAAAAGTCTTATCAAAATTTGGCAATTGTAGTAAAGGGGCCGAGATGAGCATAACTTTCAAGTCCTCGAAGGCCTTAGCTTGTTCATCTCCCCAATTGAAAGGCCGATCCTTTTTAATCACTTCGTTAAAGGGGGAGGCAATGGTGCTAAATCCTTTGACAAAACGTCTATAAAAACTGGCCAACCCATGGAAGATTCTCACTTCACCTACGGTTTCAGGAGTTGGCCAATTTTTAATGGTGTCAATCTTTGATTCATCCACTTTGACCCCTCTTGAGCTCACCACAAACCCAAGAAATACAACCTCATGGACACCAAAAGAACACTTTTCTAGATTAGCATATAAATTCTCCTTTCGGAGGACATCAAACACACATTATAAATGCTTTACATGCTCATCTAAGGACTTACTATACACCAATATATCATCAAAATAAATAACAACAAACTTTTCGATAAATGGCTTCATCACATGATTCATTAGCCTCATGAAAGTACTTGAGCGTTTGTTAGGCCGAATGGCATAACCATCCATTCATAGAGACCGAATTTGGTCTTGAAGGCGGTTTTCCATTCATCACCCGGTTGCATACAAATTTGGTGATAGCTGATGATAGGCGAATTTACGCGCCTATATCAATATATTTTGCCCATATTTTAGCCTAGTTTTGAGAACTAATTATCTATTTCATACACTTTTAGTCCTTTTTCCTGTAAATGAGCTAACAAATGTGATTAGGAAAGTTTCAGGTATAAATGATGCAAAATACAGCAATTTATGGCTTACTTGACGCAAAAGAAAGCTCACAAACGAGATGGAAAGGAGCTGGACGCATAAAGGACTAAATCTGCTGCATGGAAAATCTGTCCCGGGCTAAAACAGCATTTCTGAAGACTTTGGGGACTTACAGACACAAAGCTGGATTTTTGCCATAATACATTAACCTAGTGCAATTAGGTTATGTGTTTCATTATTCTATTTGGATTATAATTTTGTAACCTTACCCTAGTACATTTGGGTCAAGGATTTCATTAGTATATTAGGATTTGGTTATTTATTTCATTAGCTTAGTAGGAGTAGGATAGGAGTATTATAAATACCCTATCATGCTAGAGATTTTGAGACATTCCGCATTCATCACATTCTTACAATTCAATTAACTCTTAACTTAAGACATCTTCCTACAATACATTCTTAATTCTTCATTCTTCTATTCTTAAATTCCACAACAAGAGAATCGTTACTTGCTACGGAATCACCAAAACCACACGCCTATCACCTACTATTCACGCCATCCACCATGCAAAACGTGATATCCTTCGCATTCATGGGTAACTAAACCTCTTAGTTGGGGTTATGGAAGCCGAATGAGTTACTATCTATTGCTATGAGCTTGTGAGTTCAAGACACGTATATTGCTTATATCATTATTCTCTTCATCTTAAATCTACATCCTTTGCGGTTCAAACACAAGAACACGCCATTCTAACATCTAACCTGTTCGAGAGAAAGGTTCTTTGTCTAGAAAAGAAGACGCATAGACCAACGCCAGTCTAACATTTAACTTGTTCGAGAGAAAGGTTATTTGTCTGGAAAAGAGATAATGTCAAGGTAGTAGGACACCCTTTCCTATTAAAAAGCTAGTGCCGTACCTGGACTAACCTCTTGGAGAATTCGTACCGTTAGACACGCTTTAAGCTCGAGAGAGTTAAAGTGAAATAGTCCTTGTTTAGGTCGAGAGACGCTTGGATTTACCATCGACTACAATTCTCTATAAGCAATTGCATGTCAAGACTCTACACACTCATAGCCAATAGAGACGTATACCTCAGAAGGTGGACATAACCCCAACGCTTCAATTCTCATTGTTTACAACCAACGTGACAATCTTTCTCTTTTTACTTTATTATTTTTCAGCTTTTATTTCATTACTTTGGTTACTTATTACAATCCCCCCTTCTTACGAGACTTGCACCAAAAGTCTATTAATTTTACTTACTTGTTGACCAAGCTATTCTCTGTGGGATCGATACCCAACCCAGGTTGGGTTCTATATTTGCTAACGACCGCTTTACACTCCTACGAGAGCTGTAGATTGAGCGTTATCAAAAATTGGCGCCGTTGCCGGGGAATACAAGTGTCAATCAAGTTCGTGAAAATTACTAGACCCTTTGGTCAAAGATTCTCGTACTTTTACGTTTAGTTTTTGTTTTTGTTTATTGCAGGTTTTTCTTTTAGTGCATGCCCCATACTAGAAGTTCTGGTCAACCGTTATTACCAATCAATCCGGAACCGCAACGAATTAGAAGAATGGAAGCACAAGCGGAAATCGACAGGATGGCTGCTCAACACGAGCAAGCAAGATTAGCTGCTCTTGCCGCTGCTCAAGTCCAACAACAAAACATTGATAATCCTGGACGAGCAACAAATCCTGACGATGAAGATTTAGGAGATGACGAGTTGATCAACCCAAGGCATGGCGCTGAAATGGCAACACCTGCCAACAGACGAGGTCGACAAGCTCGGTACAGATATGATCGCCAACCTTTGCAACCAGCTTTCGACGATGATGATGATGATCTTGATGGTGCCGGAGCCACTGGAGCTATAATTCCACCACCATTAGCGCCCGGAGCCAAGTTCAACATCACTAGCACCATGATTCAGTTATTGCAACTCAAGGGATTATTTGGTGGACTAGCAGGCGATGATCCGAATATGCATCTCATCAACTTTATTTCTACATGCAAGTCTTTTGACAATCCTGGTGTTGGTCAGAATGCTATTCGATTACGTCTATTTCCATTGTCTCTGTCTGGGGAGGCAACATTATGGTTAAATGGGCTGACTCCTGATTCTATTACAAATTGGAGGCAATTGAGAGACGCTTTCCTAGAAAGATTCTTTCCGCCATCCAAGAGGGCTCAATTGAGAGATGAAATCAGCAACTTTCGTCAGCTTCCCTCTGAAGCTCTTCACGAAACATGGGAGAGGTTCAAGACAAAGCTAGCGAGATGCCCAAACCATCACATGACTAATGTTCACCTCATGGAGATCTTATATAGAGCCTTGAATTCAGTAACTAAACCAGTGGTGGACAACGCAGCTGGAGGTTCTTTTATGGACCTCACCTTTGGTCAAGCAAGCAACATGCTAGATCGTATGACGAAACAAAGTAGAGCTTGGCATACCAGGGATTCTGAGGTAGCAAGCCCCACTTTATCTATTGGCATGTCTGCAGATCAAAGAAGGAGAGAAGAAGAACGTGATCAAGATATGGCGCACATGAAAACCCAAATGGATCTTCTTACAAAGCATCTATTAGGGAAGACTGAAAAAGTGAAATCTATTGCGTCAAAAGGAAGAGACGAATCTGATTCAGAAGAGGAGGCCAACTACTTGAACAATCAGGGTGGTTTCCGTGGGAATGCCCAAGGAAACCAAGGTCGGAACTATTATGATAAATCTGGAGGTAAAGACCAAGGTAGTTGGAAGAAAAATAATGAAAATAGTGGTTTGTACGTTCCCCCTGGTAGACGTGATACCACCACATCCAATTCTATGGAAGACATGATAGCTAAGTTATTGAAAGGAGTGGAAGCGACGAGCGCGGGAGTTAAGGAGGTGATTGACGATTTGGCCTCCATGAAGCAATTAGTTGATTCTCATTCCACTTCTATCAAGCAACTAGAGCAGCAATTCAGTCAACTTTCAGCAGCACTCAACCAAAGAAAAGCCGGCACCTTGCCTAGCGATACTGTGCAAAATCCAAGGACTGATGGGTCATGCATGGCCATCACTACGAGGAGTGGTAAGGTGCTGGAAACTTCAGCAGAAGGCAAGCAAGTAGTTGACAGAACAGCAGACATGGACGCCACGCCTAGTGACGCCACTAGGGAAGACGCCGCAATATCCACTTCCAACGTCAAGGACGTGTTGCCTAGTGACGTGCAGCCTGAAAAAAATAATAAACGGAAGCAAGAGGAGAAGAAAGCCATGGAAAGAACACTTCCATACCCACCACCACCTTTTCCACAAAGATTGAAGAAGGCGGCCGATGACACTAAGTTCAGCAAGTTCATGACCATGTTGAAGCAGCTGACTATTAATGTCCCATTGGTAGAGGCACTTGAACAAATGCCTGGGTATGCGAAGTTTATGAAAGATCTTTTGACTAAGAAGAGGGCAGCAAGCTATGAGCTGAAAGAAGATGTGCATCATTGTAGTGCAATAGCTACCCGATCCATAGTTCAGAAGAAGGCCGACCTCGGAGCTTTCACTATTCCTTGCACCGTCGGATCTTTGGACTTTGCTAAAGCATTATGTGACTTAGGAGCCAGCATCAACTTGATGCCATTATCAATCTACAAGAAGTTGGGGTTAGGAGATCCTACACCAACTAATATGAAGCTTGTTATGGCGGATAGGTCGGTAAAACGACCGGTTGGTATTCTATGCGATGTCTTGGTGAAGGTATCTTCATTCATATTTCCAGCAGACTTTGTCATCTTGGATTGCGAAGCAGATTCAGAGGTTCCCATAATATTGGGACGCCCTTTCCTTGCTACGGGAAGTGTGCTCATAGATTTGAGAGCTAATGAGCTTTCATTCCGAATAAATGATGAAGTGGTGCGCTTTGATGTTTGCAAATCAATGAAGCAACCCAAAGATCTAAGTGTATTTTCTGTGGCTGATGTTGTCGTTGATGACGAGGATGAGTTACTTGCTGAAGAGCAAATTCTTGATGATCCTTTGGAGGTTTTGCTCATGGAAGAAGATGATGATGATGCTGAAATTTCTGAAGATGATATTTGTGCTCTATCGGGATTAGGAGCATATCGCTATCCTCCTAAGAAGCTGGATCTTGATCTCAAGAATCGACCCACACCACCAGCTAAGCCATCTATTGAAGAACCACCCACATTAGAATTAAAGGAGCTGCCAAGCCATTTGAAGTATGCATTCTTAGGAAGCGGAAACACTCTTCCAGTCATAGTGGCAGCCGATTTAGGTGAGCAACAAGTTGCAGCTCTTATTGCAATTTTACGCAAGTATATTAGAGCTATTGGATGGACCATTGCGGATATCCTTGGTATTCCACCTGGGATTTGCACTCATAAAATTCAGCTCCAAGAAAAGTGCACACCCACCATCGAACACCAAAGACGTCTAAACCCACCAATGCAAGAGGTGGTGAAGAAGGAGATTATCAAGTGGTTAGACGCAGGAGTTGTGTATCCTATTTCTGATAGTACATGGGTAAGCCCAGTACAATGTGTTCCCAAGAAAGGAGGTATGACGGTGGTTGCGAATGCAAAGAATGAGCTTATTCCACTCAGGCCCGTCACTGGATGTAGAGTATGCATGGACTACCGCAAGCTGAATTCTTGGACTCTCAAGGATCACTTCCCCATGCCATTTATGGACCAAATGCTAGATCGATTAGCGGGAAAAGGATGGTTTTGCTTTCTTGATGGTTATTCAGGTTATAATCAGATTTTTATTGCACCAGAAGACCAAGAGAAGACAACGTTTACATGCCCATATGGTACGTTTGCCTTCAAACGTATGCCATTCGGGTTATGTAACGCACCAGCCACCTTTCAGCGATGTATGATGTCTATTTTCTCTGATATGGTAGAAGACACTTTGGAGGTATTTATGGACGACTTTTCAATTGTTGGGGAGTCTTTCGAAGCATGTTTGGTGAATTTAAGCATGGCATTACAAAGATGTGTAGAGTTCAACCTTGTGCTGAATTGGGAGAAGTGCCACTTCATGGTAAAAGAAGGAATTGTTCTTGGGCACAAGATCTCCGAAAGAGGAATAGAGGTTGATCGCGCCAAAATAGAGGTAATTGAGAAGCTACCACCTCCAATTTCGGTGAAGGGAGTTCGTAGTTTTCTTGGCCATGCTGGGTTTTATCGTAGATTCATCAAAGACTTCTCCAAAATTTCTAGTCCATTATGCAAGCTATTGGAGAAAGATGCGAAGTTTGACTTTAATGATGATTGCTTAAAGGCATTTCAATGCCTTAAAGAAAAACTCATTGAAGCCCCTATCATGGTAACACCAGATTGGACGCTCCCGTTCGAAGTCATGTGTGATGCTAGTGGTGTAGCCGTTGGTGCTGTTCTTGGACAGAGAAAGGAGAAATTATTTCATCCTATCTACTATGCGAGTAAGGTCCTCAATGAAGCCCAAAGGAACTACACCGTCACTGAACAAGAGCTATTAGCGGTTGTGTATGCGTTTGAGAAGTTCCGCGCCTACCTATTAGGTACTAAAGTGATCGTTCATACAGACCATGCAGCTCTTAGGTATCTAATGACAAAGAAGGATGCAAAACCAAGGCTGATTCGATGGGTGTTGCTGCTGCAAGAGTTTGATTTCGAAGTCAAAGATAGAAGAGGTTGCGAGAACCAAGTGGCTGATCACCTATCTAGACTTGAGAATGAGTATGTGGCGCAATCAGAAAATCAGATTGGCGATGCATTCCCTGACGAGGAGATACTAGTGACAACAATGGAGAACTTACCATGGTATGCCGACTTTGCAAATTTCGTGGTGAGTAATGTGTTACCTTCCAATTTATCTTACCACCAGAGGAGGAAGTTTATGCATGACGTTCAGCACTATTATTGGGATGAGCCTTATTTGTTTCGAAGATGCGCGGATGGTATCATTCGACGATGTATATCCCATGAAGAAGTGCCCACTATATTAGAAGCATGCCACACTTCGCAAGTTGGAGGCCATCATGCAGGGAATCGAACAGCAAGAAAAGTCTTGCAAAGTGGTTATTATTGGCCTACAATATTCAGAGATGCACACGACTATGTGAGAAGGTGTGACCAATGCCAACGTCAAGGTGCTATTTCAAAACACCATGAAATGCCCATGTCCAAAATTCTGGAGGTAGAACTCTTTGATGTATGGGGTATTGATTTCATGGGACCATTCGTGAATTCGTTTGGAATGAAGTACATCTTGGTTGCTGTGGATTATGTGTCGAAATGGGTTGAAGCTGTAGCATTGGCCGATAATGAAGGAAAGCGTGTTGTAGCGTTTTTAAAGAAGAATATCTTCTCTCGCTTTGGGGTACCTCGTACTATCATAAGTGATGGAGGATCTCACTTCTGCAACAAGCTATTCAAATCTGTATTGGCCAAGTATGGAGTCAAGCAACACAAGGTAGCTACGCCTTATCATCCCCAAACTAGTGGACAAGTAGAGGTTTCCAATCGTGAGATCAAGCAAATCCTTGCCAAGACGGTCAATGCGAATCGGAAGGATTGGTCTCGGAAGCTAGATGATGCACTATGGGCGTATAGGACTGCATTCAAGACACCCATTGGCATGTCACCTTATCAGCTAGTTTATGGGAAGGCTTGTCATCTACCCATCGAGCTTGAATACAAGGCATTATGGGCATTGAAGCACTTGAATCTGAATTGGGATGATGTGAAGAACCTGAGGTTGGAGCAGCTGAACGAGCTAGATGAATTCCGTCTCCATGCATATGAAAGATCAGATTTATACAAGGAGCGGATGAAGAAGTATCACGATCAGCGGATTGTTCGACGACACTTCCAAAAAGGTGACATGGTACTACTCTTTAACTCCAGATTCAAGCTCTTCCCAGGTAAGTTAAAATCAAAGTGGTCTGGTCCATTTAAAGTCACCCACGTCTACTCGTCTGGAGTAGTCGAATTGGAAAATAATGAGGGTGTTATCTTCAAGGTGAATGGCCAACGTGTTAAGCCATATATCGGTCCTCTTGACTCGATGAATGACATGGCCATCACTTATCTCGACGAAGTCTAAGTACTCGAGATTACTACGTCGAGCCACGACAATAAATAAGGCGCTAGATGGGAGGCAACCCTTCGTTTTATTGTTTTATCGTTTTGTCGTTTTAGTATTTTTTCTTTTTGATAAATGAAAATCCAAAAATAAGAGTCGTGCCACGACCAAAACTAAGGCGCTTGGTGGGAGGCAACCCATCGTACTAATCGTTTTCATTTGTTTGAGCAAATATAGGTGTAAGAAGTATGCAACGAGGAGATTGATTTCAATTGACGATTTGGTCGCATTGTATGGTAAAGTCGGTAAGTTAGGAATGGTGATGCATAAGGCTATGGATTGAGCCTTTCTCACGTCATAATAGGCTTCGAGAAAGGCTAGGCCTTGGTAAAAATAGGTCACGAACGATGCACAACCTATTCTATAGCCTAAGGACTCGGAATCTAGTGTGCAATACACTATGCGCCGCCTATTCCTAGGTGTGCTTTTGACTATGCGCCGCCTATTCTATGGCATTTGAGATACTGAGACCAAATGCCATACCATATGCGCCGCATATGTCTAGATATGCCATACCATATGCGGCGCATATGTCCCATTATGCCATGGACAATGCGCCGCATATACATGTGATATGCCGAGGGATATGCGCCGCATATAGGGTGATTTTGTCCCCAAATCCGATTGTAAATGGGTCATAACCCGACCCATACTCCTCCTATATAAAGGGGACTTGGTTTTTTATCACAAACACATTAGAAGTAACCCTAAAGGCGCCGCATATCATCCCAAATCCTCTCAAATTTTTCTTCCTTTGTTCTTCCAATCCACAACAACTTCTCCACAATCTTCAAGCAAGTAAGTGCTCTCTTAGTCTTCATCTATTTATCGTAAGTACTACTTTACTATGCTTATTATAAAATGCTAACTCATGAGAGATTAGTGGTGATGTTCATGTGTGTGGATAATTGTTGCAAAATCGTGTGATTGATTATATACGTATGGAATTCATGACTTGTTTCCGACTTAAATTTTGTTTCAATGGCATTGTTGTGATACTTGCTGAACATATGTGGCCATGAATATTGATTGAGAGTGTTGTTTGGATGCTTGCATGATTAACCATCCCGGCCATCGGGATAAGGTTATAGTGACTATCGACTTAGGTGGTGGTGTTTGTTGTTTGAATAGCAATTCCATGTGGTAACCCCTATGTTGTAACGTTGCTATATACACCATGCAAGTCGTCCAAATGGCTGCTCATGAGTGATGTAATACTGATTTTCTTGTCGGAATACAATCCTAAGACGAATGTCGACGACGTCTGAGTACTCGACCACGTTCACTTCACCGATTTGTGCCAACAAGATTAAGTGTGGGGTGGTACCCCTAATGCTTGCATATAGATTGTCTAAAGTGCGATTGTGCTGCATCTAACATTATTTCTAGTCTCAGGTTCAATGGCACCGAAAGCAAGGCAAGGCAAGGAGAAGGCTACCACGACCCGCAAGGACAAAAAGAGAAGCCGAAAAGACCAAGGCGAATCATCTTCCGCACACCTACCACGCAGAATGTTCGGAATCAAATGGGTTCTTGAGGAAGAAGCCAAGGCATGGTACAGCAGCAACAAAGAAAAGAAATATGTGCACGTCGACTTAATCAACAAGGAGACCTTAGCAAAGAAGGAGCCGCAACTGTTGGCTAAGATAATGGCTTTGAAGCTGGATTTCATCTTCCGTGACATGGGAGAGTGCAATCTTGACTTGACAAGAGAGTTTTATGCCAACTGGTCGCCAAACACAACAGGCAACGAAGTCAAAATTCGGGGCCAAGTGTTACAGCTTACAGCGGATTGGATCAACTCGTTTCTAGGCCTACCTTCGGTCGACACTGCACCATACAAAGAGCTGTACAGCAGGCCTCCTTACAGAGCTATAAGACACACGCTTTGTGGAAGCAGATCGATGGCAAGATGGGGCAGACATAAGGAAACAGGCCGTCACAACACATTCCCCTATGCTCCACTAAATAGGGAAGCAAGAATCTGGATGCGCATTGTCAACTCATGCCTCATTCCTGGGACGCAATACACAAAGATATCAAGAGATAGAGTGTGTCTGGTTTATGCATTGATGACAAATGTCCCTGTCAACTTTGGGGCAATCATTCGATCGACCATGAGAAAAGCCAGACTCCACAGCAGGTCCCATTTCACATTCGGCAATTTGTTGACAGCAATGTTGCGGAAGGAGGATATAGAAGAGGAACCAGCTGACCACAAACTCCCACATACCCCAAAGAAGGTTGACCTCACCAAGGTCAAAGATGCTGAAACAACGCATGGAGTCAACCTTACCACTGCGGAGAGACATGCTCGTGACGAGAGTTTCTTCCGTCATCTCTATGGCATGACACGATTCACTATGATGAGTGGTGGACGTATTCCAACTGCTGAAGAGCTCCAACAGCTGGACCACGACTACCCAATGAACAGACATGCCCGGGAGATGTGTGGAGTGGGAGTATATTTCGAGGAACCTCTTGATGATGACGTGCCAACTGATGATGATAGACGCTTGCCTGATTCTGATGCTGAGGAGAACTCTGACGACGACTCTTACGATGACTCGGACGAAGGGGGTATGACCCCCGACATTGAGGAAGAGTCCGACTAATCAGGTTCTTCGACTTTATTTTCCACTGAGGGCAGTGTCTAGTCTAAGTGTGGGGTGTCGGCAGAATCTGCATGCTATGTTTGTATGTTTGCTCTTGTTTATTTTGTTTTGAGTCCAAATTTTTTATTTTTTTTTTTTGATTTTTTTTCGTGTGACGTTTTTTAGGAGTAAAATTTTTCTAGCTACGCATGAAATTATTTGGATAGGCAGCATGAGATTAGAACAAGAGTATGTGCTACAATTGTGACTATTGAGACATTTAGGCTCTAGTTGTGACTCATTATGTGATCTTTTGTGGTTCAATTCCTTCACTTGTTGGGTCGAGAGTCTATATTACTACCAATCAAGTCGACCATGTGCCTTGTGTGTGTGAGATAATAGTATATTCTATGTTTGTGGCTGATGCTAGAACTTGCCTGGTATGTATGCAAAGCGAAAATAAGGAATGTAAGTTTAGGATATGATTTAGGCATTTCTTTGGCAACCTATATTTGTTTACCATCAGTTTTACCTACCCATGTAAATCATCCTAGTTAAACCCTTTTGAGCCTTTAGCCTATTTCTTTGACAACCTTGTATGTAAGCCTAATCTATTTCTTTCAAGACCATAATTTGATCCAAATTCCTAAGTGCTTTAAAGTGAATAAGTCATGTGACAACATAAGAGGAAATTGGGTGAGTATGATGCTTTAAATTGTAAAGGTTCTTGAAGGTGTTATGAAAAAGAGAAAAAAAAAATGCTATCATAGGAGGTACGTTGTGAAAAGAAAAAGGAAAAGAAAGCTGAAAAGGGAGTTGTGCTTAAAATTGGAAAACAAAAGATGAGAACAAGGGTGGAAGAATAAAATAAAGAAAGGTTGAAAGAAAAAAGTGTCATAGATACAAAGTGATGTATTAAAGTACTTAGGAACTTAGTCACTATTTCTGGCCAAAATAGTCCTACCCGTCCCTTAGCCTACATTACAACCATCTAAAGACCTACTTGATCCTAATCTTAACATTCCGACATTTAGTAGAGTACTACATTAAGGGCAAGCTTATGGTCATTAGTTGCTACATATGAATTCTTTGTGAGAGTGAGTGCAAGGATATTTTGATACCCATGTTTGAAAATATGCTATACTTGTGAGTGATTATGGGTACTATATTGTGAGACACACATGGTTGATGAGTCTTGGATAGTTGTATATGATTCTATGCACCTTAACGTTTGCATGCGAGTTGATCACCATCACGAGTCTATGCTTGAGGCTAAATTGTTTCTACTTATAATCGGAAAGCTACTCTTCGTTGATAATTGTTGTGCTTGTCTTGAAGAATGTTTTGTGTTGTTTCTGTAAAAACCTTAAGTCAATGCTTAGAAGGATATGATATGTTGTTCGAGGACGAACAAAGCTCTAAGTGTGGGGTGTTGATGATAGGCGAATTTACGCGCCTATATCAATATATTTTGCCCATATTTTAGCCTAGTTTTGAGAACTAATTATCTATTTCATACACTTTTAGTCCTTTTTCCTGTAAATGAGCTAACAAATGTGATTAGGAAAGTTTCAGGTATAAATGATGCAAAATACAGCAATTTATGGCTTACTTGACGCAAAAGAAAGCTCACAAACGAGATGGAAAGGAGCTGGACGCATAAAGGACTAAATCTGCTGCATGGAAAATCTGTCCCGGGCTAAAACAGCATTTCTGAAGACTTTGGGGACTTACAGACACAAAGCTGGATTTTTGCCATAATACATTAACCTAGTGCAATTAGGTTATGTGTTTCATTATTCTATTTGGATTATAATTTTGTAACCTTACCCTAGTACATTTGGGTCAAGGATTTCATTAGTATATTAGGATTTGGTTATTTATTTCATTAGCTTAGTAGGAGTAGGATAGGAGTATTATAAATACCCTATCATGCTAGAGATTTTGAGACATTCCGCATTCATCACATTCTTACAATTCAATTAACTCTTAACTTAAGACATCTTCCTACAATACATTCTTAATTCTTCATTCTTCTATTCTTAAATTCCACAACAAGAGAATCGTTACTTGCTACGGAATCACCAAAACCACACGCCTATCACCTACTATTCACGCCATCCACCATGCAAAACGTGATATCCTTCGCATTCATGGGTAACTAAACCTCTTAGTTGGGGTTATGGAAGCCGAATGAGTTACTATCTATTGCTATGAGCTTGTGAGTTCAAGACACGTATATTGCTTATATCATTATTCTCTTCATCTTAAATCTACATCCTTTGCGGTTCAAACACAAGAACACGCCATTCTAACATCTAACCTGTTCGAGAGAAAGGTTCTTTGTCTAGAAAAGAAGACGCATAGACCAACGCCAGTCTAACATTTAACTTGTTCGAGAGAAAGGTTATTTGTCTGGAAAAGAGATAATGTCAAGGTAGTAGGACACCCTTTCCTATTAAAAAGCTAGTGCCGTACCTGGACTAACCTCTTGGAGAATTCGTACCGTTAGACACGCTTTAAGCTCGAGAGAGTTAAAGTGAAATAGTCCTTGTTTAGGTCGAGAGACGCTTGGATTTACCATCGACTACAATTCTCTATAAGCAATTGCATGTCAAGACTCTACACACTCATAGCCAATAGAGACGTATACCTCAGAAGGTGGACATAACCCCAACGCTTCAATTCTCATTGTTTACAACCAACGTGACAATCTTTCTCTTTTTACTTTATTATTTTTCAGCTTTTATTTCATTACTTTGGTTACTTATTACAATCCCCCCTTCTTACGAGACTTGCACCAAAAGTCTATTAATTTTACTTACTTGTTGACCAAGCTATTCTCTGTGGGATCGATACCCAACCCAGGTTGGGTTCTATATTTGCTAACGACCGCTTTACACTCCTACGAGAGCTGTAGATTGAGCGTTATCAATAGCCACTCCTCAAACCAATTTTAGAAAACAAACACGAACCACTCAATTCATCAAGCATATCATATAACCTAGGAATAGGGTGATGATATTTTACCGTTATCCTGTTGATGACTCGGCAATCAACACACATACGCCAAGTCCCATTTTTCTTGGGAACTAGTAGCACCGAAAACGCACAAGGGCTCATACTCTCCTTGATATATCCTTTGTTAAGGAGTTCCTCAACTTGGCATTGCGATTCCTTGGTATCCATCAGGTTTCTCCTATTAGTCGATTTGTTGGGAAATTGTGAACCCAACACAAAATCTATTTGGTGCTCAATTCCCCAGTGGGGAAATCCTTGCAGTAATTCCTTTGGGAAGACATCCTCGTAATCCTTCAAAACATGAGAAATAGGAGGAGAAATGGAAATATTAGTGGCGTTAGTGTTAAAATAATAATCCAAGAGCAGTATCGTAGTGTCCTCGTCATGATCCACAAATAATTCTTTCCTCCTAGCTATCATCACCACACTTCCTTGCCCCTTAGAAATTAGGAGCCCCTCGGTTTCCCCTACTCCCTCACTCTTGGGTTCCTCTATTTTTCCCTCACTATCGGCCTTCTTTCCCTTTTCCCTCAATTCCCGCATCTTTTGGTATAATTCATTCACTTGGGAAGGCAATAATGGATGAAGAGCGACCTTTTGGCCATCCTTCTCAAGTGTATACCGATTGGACTTTCCATCATGTTTGGTCGACCTATCGTATTTCCAAGGCCTTCCTAACAACAAGTGACAATCTTGTATTGGTATCACATCACAAAGCACCTCGTCATGGTAGTTGGCTACCTTAAAACGTATCACACATTGCCTTGTGACCTTTAACTCGCCACATTCATTCAACCATTGCAACTTGTAAGGACTAGTGGGAGGTGTAGTCGGCAATTTCAAGAAGTTCACCATTGCAACACTAACCACATTCGCACAACTTCCACTATCTATCACCATAGTACACATATTTCCCTTCACAAGATATTTAGTATGGAATAAATGCTCCCGTTGGCTAGGGTCATCTATCGCCTTACTAAGCATGGAACGCCTCACTACAAAGTTTGGAACCATGAACTCCCCTTCTTGAGGATAAGAATCCTCACAATCATCATCATCATGTGGCTCATTTTTGGGTTTATCTCCATCTTGAGGATCGGCCTCATACTCTTCTTTTTCAAGACCTACTTCCTCACCAAGGTAATACAATCTCCCATCCCTTAGGATCACAATGCGCCGGTTTGGACATTCATTGGCTTTATGTCCCTAACCTTGGAACTTGAAACATTGGAACCCTTTAGGATTAGGATACTTGTGAGCTTCTTGCTGGGGAGGAAATTTATGGACTGTTTTAGGCTCGGACAGCCTTGTAGTGGCGGGTTGGTCCTTGTTTTTGGGCCAACCCGAAGATAGTTGAACCATATATTTGCTCCTCGGCCAACCCGTGGCTGATGGTCCCTTTAACTTGAACGACGAACTCTCTTTAAGCTCCCTTTCAATCTCAAGAGCCGCTTCAAAAATCCCTTCAACGGTATCAAACTTATGAAGCGTCAAATGAGTGGAGATCTCTTTGTTTACACTTGAACCGAATGATGTCATGGCCAATTTGTTCTCCCTGATGATCAAGCTTCAATATGAGTTGTTGAAACTCATCATAGTATGCCATAACACTTTGATTCCTTTATCGCAAATTACAACCTAGAAAGCAACTCATGACGATAACTTTTGGGAAGATACCGTTGCCTTATTAGGTACGTCAACCGAAACCATGGTGGTGGTTGTCCCTCTACTAACTCATTGTCGAACCGCTTGACGTATTCCCAGCAAGTGTTAGCATAGCCTTCAAAATGAGATATGGCATAACAAATCTTTTTTTTCTCTAAGATATCATTCACTTGAAACACTTTATCACACGCCGACTCCCAAGCAAGATACACCTCAGGGTCACTTTCACCCTTAAATATAGGTAGGCTCAATCCGATGGTATTGATGCCTACGTCTCTCTCTAGGTGTCGGTTTATCCTTTCACCATACCCTCGGTATCTCCTTGGATCCACATGACCTCATCTCATCACTTCCTCCCTCATGTAGGCATCGTCAAAGTCTCCATACCCTTCATAATCCTCTCTACCATATTCCTCAAGGTGGACGGGATGATTTTGGACATTTGGAACTTGATTTGGAGGAATTAGATTTTGTGGAGGTGGTGGTCTTTAGTTTAGTGGAGCTTGGAAGGGGGTTTGTATTTTGTGAAGGAATTTGACGTCCGAGTACCTCTTGCGGAACTTGAGACATTTGGGAATGGGTTGGTCTATTGGAGTCTCGGTTTAGAGAGTTATAAGTGGTTTGGCTTGCGGAATTTAGTGGAGCTAGTGAAGGATTTGGAAGTTGTGTCCATGTTTTGGGAGTAACGGTGGCGAAGGAGTTTCTATCATGTACACTTGATGAAACATGTCGAGGAGTAGAAGGACGAGAGTTTCTTTGACTCTCCACTTGTTCTAACCTCCCAATAATAGTTGTCACTTCTCCCCTTATGGCTTCCACTTCCGTACTCAACCTTTCAAGAGTTCGGGTCATAGCCACAAGAGTGACCCTCATGTTCTCCATTTCATTAGAATCCACAGTTTGAGACATGGTTCCGTCCATTTTCAAGGTACCACCTACACAAACAACAAACAAGTTAGTTTAAAACCTCTCCTCACTCACACTCTCTAGGTTCACTCACACTCGAGCTCCACAAGTGTTGTAGATTGGCTAGTAACCCGTGAATCCTTAAGGTATGAGTATGCTTTTGTCCAAAATAGATTCTTGTTTAAAACTCAAAGAATTCCTGTCAGACTAGAGCCAAGAGTTACAATGTATTCAAATGATAAAAGCACACAAACAAACGTTGACACAAACACAAAGCTTCAAAGGATTATTGACAAGCTAGTAGGAATGTACTAGTTTGTTAATTAGTTCTCAAGTCAATTAGATGAAATTAGGAATCAATAATTACAAACTAGAACATCAAAATTTGATCTTAATTATTATGTGAAAAGTAACTAGGGTGACGTGGTAGCATGTCATTGGCCACGGGTCCACATACGTTGTTCATCAACTTAAAGCCTTGGTCCCTCTATATCATGTGTAATAGATGACTTGTTATTGGGATGGAAACATAAAGTTTCGTAAAAAAAAAAAATTTCAACTTTTTCAAACTCAAAAGGTGATGTTTGACCTTACTAGTTCCACAAGACAAGGTTCCTTGTTTTAAGGGAAAAGTGGTTGTCAAGTCTAGAAAGGTGATGTTGGCAAGTCTTCTCACAAATAACTTTTTCAATTTTGTCTTGCAACCTTTTTGGATCTATTCCTCTATTAAGACATAATATGAAGATAAACTTTTAAGATGAACACAACATCAAAACCTTCAAGAACAAAACAACAATACACCACAATGGCACTCCAACATCCAACACAAGTCAAACTCAAGGCCACTTCAAGTTTTCACAACAACAAGTCTCTTCTTATTAAGCTCAACTTTAGATTTAGACACACTTTTTTTTGTGTCGGTGAGGAAGAGACCAACACAAGAAACAAACTAAACAATTAAAATCTTTTGTAGATCTACAACCAATTTTTGACCAAAATGTTCAAGAACACACTTTTTGGTAAGAACTTCCCAAGATTGGTTTTGTAAGAATAAAACCAAGCCTTGAGATTTGATACCAAATCATACAAAAGATAAAACTTACAACAAAGAATCAAGAGAACAACAATAACAACATCACTAGAGAATCAAAGGCCCCACTCGGCTTCTTTAGGTTTTCAAGGCAACAACGACAATATTCAACAAGATGGCTAAATAACACAAGATTGCAATAACTATAGTGAATCGAAAGAGACCCACACGGCTTCACTATAGCAAGATACAAACAACAAGATTACAAAATAATGGATAGTAACTTGACACAAAATATGCTAGAATCTAAGAACCCTAACATGAAGATTAGGACCCTAAGACTAAAAGATATTTCACCAAATTCTTACTTGAATCAAGAGGAACTCATGAACCTCAAGACCCCCAAGTTTCTAGCCAAAGAACAACAAAAGTGTTACTACACTTTGTTGTCTAGTTTTGGGTTCACTCTCAAGAACAAGAGAGAGAAGTTCTCAAAATATTACAAGACTTGTGTTTCTTCAATAATAGGAATGAACTAAAGCAAGACTAGCCCTATTACATGGCTTATATAGTCACTTAGAAAGGAGGGACAAAGACCAAATTACCCTTGGCATTTAAGGGGGTGGGTTTTGGGTGTCTTGGTGGGCCTCTTTACATTTTATTAATTATAGGCCCTTAGATGGGCTCACAAGGGCCTCACACATGGCCAAGAATGTGAACAAGGCTTGGAGTCAATGCAACTCACGTGCTTGGCTTCGTGTGAAAGGTCTCGAGCTAGGAATTACCGTATCACTTATGGCCCATGATAGTCTATATCTGGATAACCTACCAGGTTTAATGAATCTCCATAAGGGTACCAGAGAACCAGGTTCTGAGTTGCCTTGAGGTACCTAAGAATCCATTTAATAGCTTTCAAGTGTGATTCCTTAGGATTTGACAAAAACCTGGCACATAAACCAACACTGTACGCGATATCTAGGCAACTTGCTGTGAGATACATAAGTGAACGAATCATTCCCCAATACCTGGTCTCTGCAAAAGGAATACCAGACTCATCCAAATTCAGCTTCTTGCTAACACCAATCGTAGTGTCGTTTGTCTTTGCATGACCCATATCAAACTTGTGCAGCAACTCCTTGATGTACTTCTGCTAATGAATGGATATCACCTTAGTAGTTTGTTTAATTTGAAGACCAAGAAAAAATGTGAGTCCACCCATCATACTCATTTCTAACTCTCCACTCATCATCTTATAGAATTCTTCACATAAAGATTCATCTGGCACCAAAGGTAATATCATCCACATACACTTGTACGATCAACAAACTTGTTCCTCTTCTTATGATAAACAACGTGTTGTCGATTTTTATACTAGAATACCCGTGGTTAAGCAGAAATTTTGACAACCTATCATACCATGCTCTCGGCGCGTGTTTCAAGACGTACAGTGCTTTGTCTAGCTTGTAGACATATTCAGGATGCTCATGACTTTCAAAACTTGGTGGATGACAAACGTAGTCTTCCTCCTAAAGATAAGCAATGAGAAATTTACTTTTGACATCCACTTGGTACAAAGTAAAGCCCATATGAGCAGCTAAATCTATGAGCAATCGAATAGGCTCCATGCTTTCCACTAGTGCGAAGGTTTTTTCATAATCAATGCCTTCCTCTTGGTTGTATCCCTAAAAAACTAACCTTCCTTGTTTCTGGTTATTTCTCCTTGGTCACCCTTTTTATTTTGAAACACTTATTGAGTTTCAATAATTGTTTGGTTTGGAGGTGCAGGGACCAGGCTCCAGACTTTGCAGCGCTCAAATAGGATCAGCTCTTCTTGCATAACAAAGATCCACTCATCATACAACAGTTCTTCCTTAATATTATTTGGTTCCACCAAGGAAACAATTGCTGGAAAGGCCGACAAGATTCTCAATTTTGATCTAGTCTGCATACCGGAGTCTACGGGAGTAAGAATATTTTCCACAGGGTGTGAGCTCTTATGTTTCCAATTACAGACCTGTGATCTTTGACCATCTTCTGATGTTGAGGTACCTTGTACTTGTGTACTGGTATTTCCTGGTCCGTCAAGTTCTTCATTCCCCCCTCTCGATATTGGTAACCCCTCACTGGTGTGAGATTCATCACTGGTGTTCCCTATTGATCATTTTCCAGAACAACTTGAGAACCAAGTTCTCTATGATTTTGGAAACCAGGTTCTTGTTGTGCAGAAACTTTTTGATCCTCATCATCATCCCTGAAAAATCCAACTCCTTCCCTATCAACCTGCATACCTTCCTCAGCCAAGTGATTAGTTTCATCAAATATCACATGAACACTTTCTGCAACACAATTAGGTCTTTTATTTAACACTTTATAGTCCTTACTCTGGGATAAGTAAACAAGAAAAATTCTCTCATCGCTTTTGGCATGAAACTTTCCAAGGGGTTCTTTTCCATTGATATGAGCAAAGCATTTACACCCAAAAGCCCGTAGATAAGCAAGATTTGGTTTTCTGCCTTTTAGTAACTCATAAGGAGTTTTGTCAAGGAGAGGACAAACCATGAATCTATTTAAAAGGTATCATGATATGTTTACAGCTTCATCCCAGTTTCCCATTGGAAGACCACTAACAATCAAAATAGTTTTTGCCATGTCTTCAAAGGTTCTATTTTTTCTTTCTACAACCCCATTTTGGTGTGGGATTCTAGGGGATGAAAAATTATGGTCTATTCCATGTTCAGCTCAAAATTAAAGATATTTGAATTCTCAAATTCCATACCATGGTCAGGCGACCTGATGCTCATGATTTCAGAGTTTATTTTCTTTTGAACCAGTTTCACAAAAACGACAAATACATCAAATGTGTCATCTTTAGACCCAAGAAAGAGAGTCCAGGTGAAGCTTGTATAATCATCAAAAATTACAAACACAAACCTTTTATCTGCTCTGCTTTGAACTCGCATAGGTCCACATAGATCTATATGTAAAAGTTCAAGAGATTTAGAAGTACTGACCATTTTCTTACGCTTGAGAGTATAGTTATGGCAATAAAAAATCCCTCTCATCAATTCACCATCAACATCAGTCCAAGTTTGAGTAACAATCATTTGACATAGAAAACCAAAACATGAAAGTGCATACCATATATCGTATAAATCAAGTAATATTTGTATTTGGAGGGAGGTCTCGTGAATCATGCTCTAAGTTAAACCTTTCAAAAAGATAATTGAAAAACATGTATAAATAGTTGTAAATCAATTCTATATAAGGGATTTGAAAACCAACATTTACTTTTATCAAAATGAAACCATGAGGCATATAATTCAATCGTTATCAAAACCCTTTTTTGAAAACATGGTTGTATATCTTTAAATTTGATAAAAACATTAAAACCCATGCCCATAGAGTTTAAGGATAGTCTCACATACCTTAAGTTCCTTAGTTTGAAGAATGGAACTCTAATCTTGAAACCTTTCTTGAGAATCTTGAATTGAAAGGCTTGAATTCCTGATCTTTGGGGAAGAAAAGTTGAATCTTGAAGGAAATCCTAATTTTCTCTTGTTCTTTAGAGTGGGGAGGATTTGGGATGTTAAAAACTGACAAAATATGTATTATAAAACTTAGGTGTGATTTAAATTCATGGGGAAGGAGTTTGGGATGGGAAAGTACCAAAATATCCCTTTAAAATGATACTTTAACGTTGTTTGGACCTTTACCGACGGCCTAGGTGATGGACTGTCACTCCTGTGACTGGTCGTCACTCAAACCATCACCAAAACCCCAATTTTTGAGCTTGATATTTCAAGTTGACAGCCTAAATTGACGGGTCGTCACTGGCTTGACAGTCCGTCAGTCTGGCCATCGCAATTTGGTAGACTAACACCTCTCAGTAAAACGAGTTTAACTTTTTACCCTGGTATCGGATTAAGGAGAAACTAGTGGAGTTAGAAAGAGGATTCAAAGGCTTTTCATTTGTTATACAATAGGACCCCTAATTATTTATATACAAAAAGTAATGGTCGATGGAAACTAACCCAAGTTTAGACGTTCACCAAAACTTAATCGATAGAAGAGTTTTCAACTCGTCTTTGAGTTAGGGGATTTTTGTGACCTCAATTTATATTCAAAGGTATTCACACACTATATGATTGATCATCACACATATATTAAGAAAGAATCATTGGGTTTGGGTCTATACACATAGGAAGAACGATTTAAACTTTAGCCCAAAATTGTGGGGTGTTACAGTACTACGGAATCTTAAATCCACGAAAACTTTAGGTCTTCATATTCATCGCAACTCAGACTGCAATCTTTACATATATGCTGATACTGATCGGGTGGGAGACCCGAATGACAGAGTATCTATATCAGGCTATGTTCTTTTCTTTGGACGCTATCCGACTAGTTGGTCGTCAAAAAAGCAACAAGCTGTAGCTCACTCATCTACTGAAGCATAGTACAAATCAGTTGCAAATGATCTTGCAGAACTCACATGGGTGCGCAACTTTCCTAATGAATTATGTACAACCATTCCAAATATACCTATAATCTTCTGTGACAATATCATTGTCACTTACCTCTGTCATAATCCAGTGTTCCCTAGCCATATGAAAAATATTGTTGTTGACTTTTATTATGTTAGGAACCAAGTTCAAGCACATCAGGTTCTTGTCAAACACACTCATGCTTGTGATCAACTTGCTGATACACTTACCAATCCATTACCAGAACCAGCCTATGCAAGGTGTCGTTCCAAGTTAGGCGTTGCACCACACCTAACTTGAGGAAGTGTATTAAGCATAATTATTTTATACTATCATTATCAGAATAATTTACTGTTAAAGTTATTGCGTTTTTGTATTTGTAAAAGACTCCTTCTATTGTAGGAGTTTATTGTTGTTGTATATCTATAGAAGACTCCAACTGTTCAGGAGTTTATGTAGCAATTAGGTTCCTTAAGTTCAGTCTTCGGTTGTTATTTATTGTATTTAAAGTTTGGATGCTTAAGGAATAAAATCATCTTTCAACTACTTCTCTCTATCTGATTTTATAGCATTCTCAAATTACCGTTTTAATAGGTTAGCATTCTTATCTATATGTCTTCTTCTTCTTTTTAAAACTTTTTAACAGGTAGAGGATGGTCACATTAAGAAAAGATGGCATCGTACTTCTTCGATAGGTTATTGAATGAAGAAGGGGATAGAGTTATTGTTTTAGGGGAGTTGGAGCACGCAGAGAAGTGTCATGATTTTAGTTATTGTAGATGTTTTAAGGTATAAGAGGTCAGAGAGTCTATTCGCAGGATGCATAGGGGTAGGGCAACGGGGCCTGATGAGATCCTTGTGGATTTTTGGAAGTTCTCTGGGGAGGCTGGCTTAAGGTGGTTGACTGAATTATTTAACGACATTTTCAAATCGGCGAAAATGCCCGAGGCTTGGAGATGGAGTACTATGATCCCTCTTTATAAGAATAAGGGTGACATTCAGAGTTGCAATAACTATAGAGGTATTAAGTTATTGAGCCACACTATGAAGATTTGGAAGAGAGTGGTCGAGTTGAGGTTGAAGAGGATAGTGTCTATCTCAATCAGTTTGGATTTATGCTTGGGCGCTCGACGACGGAGGCAATTCACCTGGTGCGGAGACTGGTGGAACAGTATAGGGAAAGGAAAAGAGATCTGCACATGGTGTTTATCGACTTAGAGAAGGCGTACGACAAAGTCCCTAGGTAGGTACTTTAGAGATGCTTGGAGGTAATTGGGGTACCGGTGGCGTATATTAGAGCAATCAAGGACATGTATAATGGTAGGCAGGAGAAGACTCTGAGCATTTCCCTGTCTTGACAGGGTTGCATCAGGGTTCCACTCTTAGCCCGTTTTTGTTTGCTTTGGTGATAGATGTGTTGACACGACATATTTAAGGAGAGGTGCCTTGGTGTATGCTTTTTGCAGATGATGTAGTTTTGATTGATGAGACGCGGGGGGTGTGAATGATAAATTAGAGGTGTGGAGATGGACTCTTTATTCTAAAGGGTTCAGGTTGAGCAGGAGCAATACAAAATATTTGGAATCCATGTTTAATAAGGTGAGGCAGGAAGACGAGGTGGTAGTAAGGTTGGATTCCCAGACGGTGTGTAAGAGGGATAGTTTCAAGTATCTGGGGTCCATGATTCAGGGGAATGATGAGATTGACGAGGATGTCTCCCATCATATTGGAGCGGGATAGATGAAGTGGAAGATCACCTCAGGAGTGTTGTGTGATAGAAAGGTGCCGCCCAAGCTTAAAGGAAAATTCTACAGGGTGGCAGTCCGGCGGCCATGTTGTATGGAGTGGAATGTTGGCCAGTCAAGAACTCTCACATTCAAAAATTGAAGATGGCGGAAATGCGGATGTTGCATTGGATGTGTGAGCTTAATAGGGATGATAAAGTTCAAAATGAGACTATTTGGAAAAAGGTTGGAGTGGCTTCGGCGGAGGACAAGATGCGGGGAGTCCTATTGAGATGGTTCGGGCATGTGATTAGGAGGGGCACGGATGGCCCAGTTCGTAGGTATAAGAAGCTTGGTTTGGATGGTTTCAAGCGGGGTAGGGGTAGGCCGAAGAAATTCTAGAGAGAGGTGATCAGGCGGGACATGGAGCAGTTACAACTCACTGAGGAATGACCCTAGATAGGAAAATCTGGAGGGCGCGGATTAGGATGGAAGGCTAGTGCCAGTTTGAGTCGTTGGGGTAGGACATTACTTGGTAGATGTATTATTCTTGCTAGGACACTTTGTTGTATGCTTTATTACGAATGTCTTTACTATTCTTTGTTTATTATCCCTTGTGGGTGGCATATTTTTGTCTTGACATCTTGTTCCATGCTTTATTAAGTATTTGTCTATTATTCCTTGTCTTGAGCCGGGGGTCTATCGGAAACAACCTTTCTACTTCTCCTGAAGTTGTGGTATGGACTACGTACATCTTACCCACAGACCCCACTATGTGGGAATACACTGGTTTTGTTGGTGTTGTTGTTGTTATTCCAGGACTAAATGTGCATATAAATTGAAGATTATATGAGGGATGATACGCAATCCAGTTTATCTTTGCGATCACATTGTAAAATCTGTAATTACGACATTTTAATTCAGTTTGCTTCATTTAGTTACAAAAGTTTTGGTTTCTTGGCCAAAGTAAGGCTTTTGTGCAGTGTTGGCGTATATCAATTTCTTATATAAGATTCAACTTTTACATCTGCCATATAGTTTCGGATTCGTTTTGTTCTTTTCCTTTTATTTCTGGATTAATTTGATTTACTAAATTCTTAACTAATACCAAAACTTTAAAAATAAAAAATTAATAGCCGCTACAACCTAAAGCCTTAGCAAAGCGCTGTCACCTCCAATAATCACAAATCAGATGGACACCAATCTCAACCATAACAGGTGATTTTTCAGCCATACGACATCACACTACTAAAGACTTAGCGAAGAGGTGAAGCCTCCAACTCTCACAATCTGGACAGACGCAGACAAGTATGTGCTGTTACTCCTCCTTAACAATATATTTGCTATTACTGCTCCTTAACCAAACTTACTTCCTTCTGAATCAAAACATGTTCCACCTTCACTATCAACTTAAACGTTTCATGCTTCTCTTAAGGCTCTTTTATAATAATACCATCTTATTTTCAAAGTTCCTTCTAATTGTGAATCCCATTTAACTTTACAGAAACTAATTGTGATTCCCATTCTACTTTACAGAAACTAAAGCTTATCCCATCTGCTATACTTTTGAGTCTACCAGCACCTTCTGCCTCTGATAAAACAGCTAACTTCACCACACGTATTTGGAACCTGGTTCAGAGAAACAGAGAAACACAGTAACGGTAAAAGCAAACTGCAACAGAATTAAGCTAGGAGATTTCAACTCCAATCTCCACTACTTTCATAATGTTTCAGATTACAACTTAGCAATATAAGGGACTCATTCGAGTACCTCACTTCGACAATCAACTCTAACTGTTCTACACACAACTTAATCACTCCAAGAAGTCAAACTCGCTTCTTGTTACAACACCTCACCCACACTTCACTTCTAACAATAAACGAAGACTATTACAACTCAAAAGAAACACTTCTATTGCCAACACCAAACAATTACCTAGTAATAGCTTGGTCTCGATCAATTGCTCGATTTACTTGCTCCTTCTTGCTTTTCCGATTTTCAGATCTGTGGATTTTCGAAAGGTGTGTGCACCGCTTCCCAGCAATGCTGCATAAATACTGCTTTCTCTTTGACTCTCTTTAGGTCACCAAAAACGTTTCCTTGTGGAAACCAACCTGTATAAGGAAACCTGCTATCATACACCTCTTTACCATGATAAAAAAGATTTCCCTTTTGACTTAAAATTTCGGATTCTTTTCAATACGTTAATTGTGCATTCCTTATTTAAACAAGTACGCTGCTGCACCTCACCTATCTAAATATTCATCCCCACAATAGCCAAGAACCTGGTTCATAATCAACATGAAACTGGTTCAGAGGTCAATCAAACTATAATTTCATATCTCCTAGACACAGTACAGCATAACTTCACAAATATAGTCCCCATGTCTCACCAAAAACAATGCAACGAACTTCCCCCTTTTGGCATCATTGAAAAGAAGACAAAACAAATTGGTGCAGAGAACGCTCACTCGAACACCAACAAAATAGTAAGCAAAAATCAGCCCAATGATATTAATTATCCAGTTGCAAGCATAAACACTGAAAACAGAGCAACTAACAACAGCCAAGGCATTGTACCAACATAAAAAGCACTATATGTGCGGCACAAAAAGGTCAAGTCTGAGCACTAGTCAAAACAAAATGTACTAGAGGGAACAAAACAAGAAATACGGGACTAAGAGGAGGGTGGTGGAGGAGGTGAAGGAATCCTGCCAACCAAGGACATCATCATCTCAAAACGCCTGCCGAGTCCTGTCGAAGTGCAAAAATCTCAGCCTCCAAAGTAAGTGCACGCGCCCAAGCAAGCTGAAATTCAGCAAGAAGGCTTGCCACAGAACATTTTCCCTGAGCTCCATGTTCTCCAAACTCACATTCCTCCAACGTGGAAGCTCGAATCGTCTCCTGCTTGGTGCAAGCTTTGCCCTTATCTCAAGGAACCTCAAAATAAGCAAAGATGCGGGATAAGAAATACCCATAAGTTAGCCCATGTGCACCTCGATCAGGGTTAATCACCCTTGTCATATGCTTAATCATTAACTCGGGCAGATTGACATGTTCATGAGAGTCCAGAGCTTCCATAAGGCACAAGTCATGTCTACCCGCCTCGTGTCGACGCTCAGATCGAGGAAACAACACTTTGTTAACCAATTCGAACAATAATTGATGATGAGGCAGCATAAAACTCTTCCGCAAGTAGACTCCTCTCCCTGAGAGTACTTCCGAATAAGTGGGGCAGCATATGTAGTATCAATGTCATAAACAGAGTAATCAGCTACTAGAATTTGCAAAATCTGGGCAATCTTATTAGCATCCAACACAATAGCAACCCCCATGACCAAATTTGCACCAAGATCCAGCAAATCCTCTGAACCAAGACCTTTTTCATGACCAATGATGTTAGTTTCTTCCTCTGAGAGCATGCCAATGGAGAGAGATGTGGAGTAATGGATGAGCAGTGGGTTTCAGAAAGGGGTATATCAAGGGTTAGAGTGTGAGAGTGATGTGTGGGAGATGGAACACCACCAGGACTGTGGGTGGCATCGGCTAAGGGCATAGGGACAGTGAAAATATCATTCCCACTAGGAGAATCGGACATGGTTTTGGTTTGGGGTGGAGACGAGTCATCATCGTCGGAATACACCACCAACGACCAAGTATTGGACTCCATTGATAAAGGAACAAGAAGAAAATGAGGATTTTGGGGTTTTCTGGACAAAGAGTAGAAGAATTTTTTTAAAAAAGTTTAAGAGGATTGATGGAGAAGAAGCTGTGAGAAGGGGAGACGAAGAGGATTTATCAAATTTTTTTAAATAGGGAAGGAAAATGGGTATTGTGAAGAGAAGAGGCGGTTTTGACTTGATTTGTGGGGTCCACAACAGAAGATGTAGGAATTTTGGCGCCCAAACTTGGTGAAACATCTTCAGGAATATAGGAACCAGGTTTCTACTAGTGCTCAATAATTTCACACATTTCGTATAAAACCACACACAATACATGACTATATGGTACATACCTGATAGTTTATTTGTTTTTACCCTTCTCCGTGCTCAGTTTCTCTGGACGCTAAAGTATAATCAATGAACTATCTCGCCTTGTATTTTGATGATGCCTAGAATGTGTACCTATAAAAATATGAAACTAAATTAGTTAAGTACAAGCTGGTGTTTGGCATCTTTCCTAGCCAAAGTACTTGAGGGGAAGTTCATAACATTAGTTCATAGTGAGTAGACCAAGCTCCACCCAGTTCTTTTCAAAATTCTCTTTGCTCAAGGCCTTAGTGAATATATCCGCTAATTGATCCTCAGTTTTACAAAAATGGACTTCAATTTTTCCTTTATCAACATTGTCCCTCAAAAAGTGATGTCTCACATCAATATGCTTAATCCTCTTGTGGTGAACCGGGTTCCTAGCCATATTTATGGAACGTGTGTTGTCGCACATGATTGGAATACAACCGATCTTCACATCATAATCCTCCAATTGTTGTTTAATCCATAGTAACTGTGCACAATAAGAGGCAGCTGCAACGTATTTAGCCTCAGCTGTGGATAACGCAATGAATTTCTTTTTCTTATGGGCCATGATATTAGGAATGAACCCAAGAAGTGAGCCATCCCAAAAGTGCTTTTACGATCTACTAAGTTTCCAGCATAGTCCGTATCTGCATACCCTACCAGGTTTAATGAATCTCCACAACGGTACCAGAGAACCATGTTCTGAGTTCCCTTGAGGTACCTAAGAATCCATTTAACAGCTTTCAAGTGTGATTCCTTAAGATTTGACTGAAACTTGGCACACAAACAAACACTGTACATGATATATAGGAAACTTGCTGAGATACATAAGTGAACGAATCATTCCCCGATACCTAGTCTCTGCAACAAGAATACCAGACTCATCCAAATTCTGTTTTTAGCTAACACTAATCGTAGTGTCATTTGTCTTTGCATGACCCATATCAAACTTGTGCAGCAACTCCTTGATGTACTTTTGATGATGAATGGATATTACCTTAGGAGTCTGTTTAATTTGAAGACCAAGAAAAAATGTGAGTCCACCCATCATACTCATTTCAAACTCTCCTCTCATCATCTTGATGAATTCTTCATATAAAGCTTCATCAGTGGCATCAAAGATAATATCATCCACATACACTTGTACGATCAACAAACTTGTTCCTCTTCTTATGATAAACAACATGTTGTCGATTTTTTTGCTAGAATACCCGTGTTTAAGTAGAAATTTTGACAACCTATCATACCATGCTCTCGGCGCTTGTTTCAAGCCATACAGTGCTTTTTCTAGCTTGTAGACATGTTCAGGATGCTCATAACTTTCAAAACCTGGTGGTTGACAAATACAGTCTTCCTCCTAAAGATAAGCATTGAGAAATGCACTTTTGACATCCATTTGGTACAAAGTAAAGCCCATATGAGCAGCAAAAGCTATGAGCAATCGAATAGCCTCCATTCTTGCCACTGGTACGAAGGTTTCTTCATAGTCAATGCCTTCCTCTTGGTTGTATCCCTAAAAAATTAACCTTCCTTGTTTCTGGTTATTTCTCCTTGGTCACCCTTTTTATTTTGAAACACTTATCGAGTTCGAATAATTGTTTGGTTTGGAGGTGCAGGAACCAGGTTCCAGACTTTGCAGCACTCAAATAGGATTAGCTCTTCTTGCATAGCAAAGATCCACTCATCATACAACAGTGCTTCCTTAATATTGTTTGGTTCCACCTAGGAAACATAAGCTGGGAAGGCCCACAAGTTTCTCAATTTTGATCTAGTCTGCATACCAGAGTCTACGGGAGCAAGAATATTTTCCGCAGGGTGTGAGCTCTTATGTTTCCAATTACAGACCTGTGATCTTTGACCATCTTCTGATTTTAAGGTACCTTGTACTTGTGTACTGGTATTTCCTGGTCCGTCAATTTCTTTATTCCCCTCTCCCGACATTGGTAACCCCTTACTGGTGTGAGATTCATCACTGGTGTTGCTGGTTGATCATTTTCCAGAACAACTTGAGAACCAAGTTCTCTCTGATTTTGGAAACCAGGTTCTTGTTGTGCGGAAACTTCGTGATCCTTATCATCATCCCCGAAAAATCCAAGTCCTTCCCTATCAACCTGCATATCTTCCTCAGCCAAGTGATTAGTTTCATCAAGTATCACATGAACACTTTATTCAACACGATTAGTTCTTTTATTTAACACTTTATAGGCCTTACTCTGGGATAAGTAAACAAGAAAAATTCTCTCATCACTTTTAGCATCAAACTTTCCAAGGGGATATGAGCAAGGAATTTACACCCAAAAGCCCGTAGATAAGCAAGATTTGGTTATCTGCCTTTTAGTAACTCATAAGGAGTTTTGTCAAGGAGAGGACAAACTATGCATCTATTTAAAGGTAGCATGCTGTGTTTATAGCTTCAGCCCAGTTTCCCATTGGAATACCACTAACAATCAACATAGTTCTTGCCATGTCTTCCGAGGTTCTATTTTTTCTCTCTAAAACCCCATTTTGGTGTGGGGTTCTAGGGGCTGAAAAAATATGGTCTATTCCATATTCAGCTCAAAATTAAAGATACTTGAATTCTTAAATTCCATACCATGGTCAGACGACCTGATGCTCATGATTTCAGAATTCATTTTCTTTTGAACCAGTTTCACAAAAACCAAAAATACATCAAAGATGTCATCTTTAGACCCAAGAAAGAGAGTCCAGGTGAATCTTGTATAATCATCAAAAATTACAAACACATACCTTTTACCTCCTCTGCTTTGAACTCGCATAGGTCCACATAGATCTATGTGCAAAAGTTCAAGAGATTGGGAAGTACTGACCATTTTCTTAGGCTTGAAGGATGATCTGACATGCTTTCCTCTTGCACAAGAATCACAAACAATGTCCTCATTGAATCGAGTTTTAGCCAGTCCAAGAACCAGGTCCTTAGAAACTAGTTTGTTCACTTGAGAAAAGCTAGCCTGCCCCAATATTTTGTGCCATATCAAGTTAGTTTCAGCAACCGCACTAAGACACATAAGATTGTTTCCATGAGGTTCCAAAATGTCTGGCTTGTATACATTTTTATATCTTTTTCCTTTCAAGACCAGGCTCCCAGTCTTTGAGTTCGTAACATGACATTCAGCGGAAGTGAACATCACATTGTTTTCATTATGGCACATCTGAGACACACTTATAAAATTGTGTTTTAGACCAAGAACATAGTACGCATTCTAAATTGTATGATATTGAGACTTTCCATCTATTCCAATCTCAATTATTTCACATGTTTTTCCATTTCCAAAAGCTACACTTCCCCCTTGAAAGTCTGTAAGTGAGAGGAAATTTTCATGTGCTCCCATTATATGTTTGGAACAAGCACTGTCCAGATACCAAGGCTTGTTCCCTCTCCTCACCTTTACCTACAAAACAAGTTAGAAGTTAGATTTGGGCACCCAGATCCCACTTGGGTCCCATCTTATGGAAAAATGGATGAATCAAGTTTCTTCTGGCCCAAGCGGGCAGTCTAAATTTTTGAACCTGGATCTTAGAAGGTTTCTGCCAAGTTTTCTTAACAAAATCTTTATTTTTCAAAATCCCTTTAAATCTAGCCTAGGACTGATTTCTAATGTGAACAGTTCTACCACAGTGGGTACAAAGACTTTCCTGAGAGACATGTATCTCTTATTCAGGATGCTTCTCCTTTTCATATCCCAAGCCATGTTTGTTTGTAGATTGGCTTTCTTGTACTTGGAGCAACATCTGTGAGGACTTGGGCCACTTGACATGCCGTTCCAAATCCAGTTTGGTTTTTTCAAGGTTTTCCTGTAAAATTCTATTTCTTTCAGTTGCGGCTTGAAGATTTTCATTTAATTTCTTAACTTTTTCTTCTAATGCGATCAGAGAGAAATCAATTTCACTTTTACCTTTGAGGGGTGAACCAAGTCATTTTTTTCCACTTCAAAATTTACAAAAAACTCTCAAGTGAAGTATTTTTATCTTCAAGATCCTTATATTCAATTGTCAAAGTGGCATAGTCATTCATGAGTTGGTCCTTCCCAGATAACACTGAGTGGTATGTCTCTATAAGAACAGTCGATAAGGATTCTAGTTTCTTCTTAGAGTAAGTGTTGATTTTAGATTTGATGTCTGGAAAACTTACCTCGAGTTGTTTATCATCATCTTCATTTGAATCAGAACTTGCCATCAAGGCAAGAATGTTCTCCTTCGGCTCCTTGTCTTCTTCCTCATCATCAGAATCTGAAAATACCGTGAGAGCCATGGTATCCTCTTCGTTTGAGCATTCAATGACCAGTAGAGATTAATTTTTAGGATCATCATCAGATTCTCCTTCAGAAGAGTCTCCCATTGCAGCCAATGCCTTCTTCACCGCGATGTCGGCTTCATGAGCAGTCATCCTTCGATTTGAAGGAATGGTGTACTCCTTTCTCGATTCGTTTGCCTTGTCCAGATGACTCTTCTTGTACTCAATCTCCCATTGTGGGAAAAAATTAATTAAGTGGTCTGGGCTCCCACATTTATGACATACTTGGTCATGATTGACCTTTTGGTTATTTTGGAGACCTGGTTCCTCTTCTGTGATTTCATACTTTTTTGAAACATCTTTTGGAACCTTCTGGTCGTAAGAACCATATTTTATTCCTCAAAATCAAATTTATCAGTGGCCTTTAGAACATTTTTTTTTTTTTTTCTACCATCGGTCATTTCACTCCCTTGATTCTTTTTGAGCTCAAAAGTAGTCAATTTTCCTATTAGCTCATCCATGGTTAGAGTGTCCAGATTACATGTTTCAGAATTTGCTTCAACCTTTCTCTCCCATTAATCTGGTAACACACTGAGAAGTTTTTGATTTGTCTTTCCGCTGGGAACAACTCCATTGAGTGAGTAAATCTCATTTAGAATTGACATGAACTTGGTATGCATTTCCTAAATAGTCTCTCCCTCCTTCATCCTGAATAGTTCATATTTCCTGTTAAGCACGTCAATATTGGATTTCTTCACTTGACTGGTACCTTCATGGACCGCTTGTAGAGTGTCCCAAATTTCCTTTGCGGTGGCACATGATGATATCCTAGTGTACTCATCAAGACCAATGCCATATATTAGGATTTTTTTTGGCCTTCACATTGTTCTGAACACTTATCTTATCATTTGCATCTAGTTCAAATCTTCCTTTCGGAACCTGAGTCTTTCCATCTTCACTAGCTTTAGTGGGGATTGTTGGTCCATCTACAACAACATTCCATAAATCATGATTTCCTCCGATGATAAAGTCCATCATTCTATTTTTACAGCATCTGTAGTACTATCCATTGGAAAGAGAAGGACGGGTCTATGAGGCTCCTTCCTTGGATGTTGGTTGGGTAGCCATGGATCCTTTTTAAGGCATTAACCTTATATTGAAAAGACCGCTCTGATACCAACTGATAAAACAGTTAACTTCACCACACGTATTTGGAACCTGGTTCAGAGAAATACAGTAACAGTAAAAGCAAACTGCAATAGAATTAAGCTAGGAGATTTCAATTCCAATCTCCATTACTTTCATAACATTTTAGATTACAACTCAGAAATCTAATGGACTCACTCAAGTACCTCACTTTGACAGTTAACACTAACTATTCTACACATAACTTAATCACTCCAAGAAGTCAAACTCACTTCTTGTTACAACTCCTCACCCACACTTTCACTTCTAACAATAAACAATAAACGAAGACTATTACAACTCAAAAGAAACACTTCTATTGCCAACACCAAACAGTTACCTAGTAATAGATTGCCTCGATCAATTTCTTGATTTACTTGCTTGCTGCTTCTTGCCTTTTCCGATTTTTAGATCTGTGGATTTTCAAAAGGTGTGTGCACCAATCCCCAGCAATTCTGCATATATACTGCTTTCTCTTTGACTCCCTTTAGGTCACCAAAAATGTTTCCTTGTGGAAACCAACTAGTATAAGGAAACCTGGTAAAATACACTTCTTTACCATAGTAAAAAAAGATTTCCATATGACTTAAAATTTTGGATTCTTTTCAAAAAGTTAATTGTGCATTCCTTTTTTAAACAAGTACGTTGTTGCACGTCACCTAGCTACAACTACCTTCTTCAAAGCGAATTGTTAGATGAAGCTGCATCAATCTACTAATGCTATCTTTGAATTCCAATGTCTGGTGACCAATAAATAGATTTCACTATGATAGAAAATGGTATCTACAACACCAAAATAGTCCGCAAACAACCAACAACAACATGCCTAAAAACCGCAAAAACAAGACATAAGATGACACTAGAATTAAACACAAATGGAAAACGATAAAAGATAGGTAACTTGACACAAGGAGAATACGAAATGTAGAAAATAAAGAGTGTATCAAACTCTAAAACCTATACACACCACATTAAAAAGCACCAATTTATCACGCGAACACAAGAGAACTCAGTTCACTCAAGCACTCATGTTTCTAGCCGTTTCACTACACAAGTGGAACCTTTCACTTGTGATGTTCAAATGTTTGGTGGTCTAATCTATTCTTGAAAGGAAAATGATGTTCAATATTACAAGTGATTTCAATAATAAGCTAATTAAGGAACAAGACTAAAGGACACACTTTAAATAGTCTATTACAAAAGGTTGCAAAAGGACCCCTTTACCATTAATGAAGAGGTGGCGGGTGTGTAGTGTTTTGGGGAAACCTTGGGTGTATTTTGAGCACCTAAGTCCATCCCTCATATGTCAATACATACACTCACTTGGGCGAGTTTGCAACAATCTCAACCGTGTCCATTTTCATAAACGTGCTTTGAAGTCATTGCAGTTCCCGAGCTTGGCTTCTAGTAAATGGTCTCGAGCCCATGACACTCATATCATCCTCTCCATCTTGAGAGAAGTTGAACTCAAAATCATGGGTTCTTCATCTTAAATGGTATCAATCTGTGAAAGATTATACATGTTGAACATATTATGTTCTTGGTATTCTGATGGCAAGTCATTCTTGTAAGACTTGTCGTTGATTCTTTCAAGAACCTGGAATTGACCGTCACCTCTTAGAAGTAACTTGCCATTTCCTTGGTTGGGAAATTGGTATTTTCGTAGGTGTACCCACACCCAACTCCCAGCTCAAGCAAGATGCCTTCTTCCTTTGTTGACTCGCTTGGCCACCTCTTGCTTCTTCTTCTCAAGCCGCTATCTCACATTCTCATGCAAGATTTTAATGGCTTTGGCCCTTTTGTTTCCATTTAATCTAACAACAATATCTGTAATACCCCGCATGTTTCTAAGCTAGGAGACGAACTATTTTTCCTATATATGAAATCTCCTATCCTGTGATTCATACTTTAGTACATGACTTACAATGAGTATCCTAGCGATAAGATAGCTTATGATGCGTTAAGAATATTCATATGAGTCACTTAAAAGAGTTTTTGAATCCATCAAGTTTTAGTGTTTGATTTTGTAAGGGTCATATTTGAATGATTATAACTCAATGTTAATGTGGTATTTCTACATATTTATACCCATCAAATTATAGAGAATCAAATTAGCTTTCCAAAAATACCAATTTCATCAAAATCGAACACCCGAGATAGGAGTTATGGCTTTACGAAGTATAGTGCATCACCTAACCAATCGCACATGGCCACTGGAAAGCATATGCGGCGCCTATGTAAATATAGGCGATAGCATATGCGGTGCCTATGGAGATATAGGAGATAGCATATGCGGTGCCTACGTAAATATAGACGATAGCATATGTGGTGCCTATGTAGATATAGTCTTTTAACACTCCTTACATGTCCATAAACTTAACCCTATGAAATATATAGCTCCTAATTACATCACAACCCTCCTAACATTTTAAGTTCATCATCCAAGAGCACTAAAAGAGCAAAACAACTAGGGTTGCATAATTAAGCTTGAAGATCCAATTTCAAGGAAATTTCTTCATCAATCATCAAGAATCTTCCTTCTAAGGTATGCGTGAGTTGATTCATGGACTCCTTTCATCCATGAAGCTCAAAAACCATCTTCTAAATTATGTATTATGATGTTTATGTTGTTGGTGGTTGATGATCATGTGGTTGGAGTTTGATGATGCCTAAGATGGGATCTTTGTATGTTTTGTGTAAGGATATGGTGGTATTTAACGTATAAATATGAGAAATTGGTGGTTGAATATTTGTAATATTGATGAATCCACCTATGTCTAAGATGTGCATGTAAGGTGTTTGTGAAAATATCTAAGGGAATAGAAATCACGCTTTTATGACATAATAAGTCCTAAATGACTATCCACGTTCTAAGTTTATATTCAACGTGATCCCCATGCTATTGTCTTGAATTGAAGATGTTGTATGAGATACTCATGATATTGTTGTGATATGGAATGACCATGTTATTGAAGCCATGCAAGTATATACATGTTGTGTGCATTCCCTATCATGTGATAGTTTGTTGAGAATCATTCTTATTATGAAATCCTCATTTATGATATTGTGAATTATGGACTCTACTCTTATGATCAAGTCAGTCATGTGTGTCATTTTCCTTCCATCGAGTCCTGGGGGTACCTGTACCTGAAAACTATAGTTGTGTGCCTAGAGATAGTTTCATGTTTCAAAACATCCTCAGTCAAGCTATGCTCCATAGATTTCAGTTAGTCACATGATTCAGAAAAACTTAGAAATCTCAGTAGTTCAGTAGTCCCAGTAGTTTCAGTACTCTCAGTCAGACCTTAAATCTCAAGTAGCTTTTCTGTCAGTCAATGGAACTCAGTGAATTCAGCTTAGTTCAGCTAAGAAAATATTATCAGCTTAGTTAATCTATTTATAAATCAGTTTAGTTTAGTTATTTAGTTCAGCGCAGTTAATCTTTTTAGGGTCTTTCAGTTGGGAGTAGGGACTAGCACCGATCAAGTGCAAGGATGGCGATTTTTCCTGTTATAAAGGCAGAGCACTTTGTAGCAATCCCTGTACTCCAGAACTATGTAGCAAGTGCAGGACAGGAGTCACCTATCAGATTAAGGCTATACTTGACTATTATATTTCCTTAGGCTTGATTTCCTGTTCAGGGTCACCCGTCAGAGAGGCTTGACCATAGTAGAGGTCTCTACCCGTGGCATGATATTGACACCCTTCCAATCAGGGCAAAGATTTGACCCCACCAGTATAGTATCTGGGCATGTCGGTTAGGTTACTACCTCCCACAGTCATAGTTACACTTACAGTTTTAGTATCAGTTTTCAGAGTAGAAATCAGGAATTAGGACTGTCAGATATAATCATCAATCTCAGTAAGGAACTCAGATAGTTCCATTGATTCCTTGACCATCCCATCAGATAGGCTTGGTCCTATATTCTGATGCTTATTATTTGATCTAGAGGTCACCCGACAGACAGGCTTCATCTCAATCTCAGATTTAGTCGAGTATTCTCATTATCAGTTTCAGAGATCACTCATTAGCTAGGATTGATCTAAGACTTATATGTTTAGATACAGTTTGGAACTCAGATAGTTTTCCCCAGAATTAGGACTGTTAGATACAGTCATCCATGTTACCAGTCATTCAGTATCTTAGTATCACTAAACTCATGTTGTCAGAGTTCAAACTCAAGTAGTCAGTATCTCTACGAGTTCAGTAGTAGTTACGTATGTATGTATGTATTCTCACATCCATATTAGTCAGAATGTTCATGCATATAAACCCCATGTATTTAGCCTACCCCTACGTATACTCAGTACTTTAGTTGTACTGACATATTTGCGCTATGGTGCTTTCTTTTATGTTACACCATAATTTCTGAGGCATAGATTGCAGACCAGCAGTTGCAGTTCAGTTAGCAGCGAGTCCTCATATTTTGAGGACATAATCATTACATTTATTATTCAAGTATTTCAGTTTAGTTTCAGTTTAGGGAGTTAGTTGGAAACATGTTCCTTCAACTCCTTATTCAGACAGTTTAGAGGATTTCAGACTATTATAGAGTTTTCAAATTTAGAATTTAGTATTTTTAGTTTTTTTTGGTACTATGATACCACCTTATTTCAGATATTTTATTATTCAAGATTGAACCTTACGCCCTCTTTGATTATGTTTCCACATTTTATATGTATATTATACAGTTATAGGTACAGATATTAGTCATAGGTTAGCTTGTGGTCCTTTGGGGTCATGAGCACTGTGTAGTATTCTGGTTCAAAAAATTGAGGCGTTACAAACTTTGTATCAGAGCCTAAGGTTCAATAAGTCTGAAAGCCTTATCTAGTAGAGTCTTGTGCATGGGTGTGTTTCATCCCACATTTATGTACAAGAGGCTATAAGATGTTTAGGAACAATCTCTCTTCTTTCAATATTCATGTCGTGCCAGTGAGCAGTCAGATTTGTATAGCTTGTTTTCTCATCCTTGCATCTATTCATGCTAACCAAAATCTTAGAGAATGTAACTATTTCAAGGTAGAACCTCCTAGTATTTGCAAGTTCAGTCTATCTCATGTATTAGTTTCAGACCCCCGAAGTTTAGTTATAATCTAGTTCGTAGATTCCCTGTGCATGACCCCAGTATCCCAGCAAGGTAAACATTCCTAGAGGGATATAGTGTCCTAAGGGGGAGATACCCCACCTTTTCTTGATGCTTTCATGTTCCCGTTATAAATTAGTTATCAAGTGCCATGTCATAATCAGTCAAGCTTTCATGACTCAGCTCAGTCAGATATTCAGGCATTAGATATATGTGTTCAGTAGAGAAAGTACTATTTATCAGTATCTTCACTCATACATTTATATATCATGTCAGTCATGTAATCATGCATCAGATATGCATGGATTCAGCCTTTCAGTTGTGCATCAGATATGCATTCTCATTTTGAGAAAACTCACCTTATTAGAATCCTCAGTCTTATATTCATGAATCAACTTCCGATGCATTAGATATGCATTTTTAGTATGTTGTGCTTAGATTTCACTCATGTCAGTCATGAACCCATGTTTCAGTAGTGTATGTCTTGTACGTACTTCATCTTATCATCTCCCCTGCCTCAGTTAATTTCCATTTGAGGATGAATGTTCCCAAGGGGGAGATATTGTAATACCCCGCATGTTTCTAAGCTAGGAGACGAATAATTTTTCCTACATATGAAATCTCTTATCCTGTGATTCATACTTGAGTACATCACTTGCAATGAGTATCCTAGCGATAATATAGCTTATGATGCATTAAGCATGTTCATATGAGTCACTTAAGGTAATACAAGCGAAGATTTTTCGAACCCATCAAGTTTTAGTGTTTGATTTCGTAAGGGTCACATTTGAACAAGAATAACTCGATTTTAATTTGGTATTTCTTCATATTTCTACCACCAAATTATATAGAATCTAATTATCTTTCCAACGATACCATTTTCATCAAAATCCGACACCCGAGCTAGGAGTTATGGCTTTGCGAAGTAGAGTGCGTCGCCTAACCAATAGCACAGACGGTAGCTAATGCGGTGCCTATGTAGATATAGGTGATAGCATATGTGTCTCCTATGTAAATATAGGTGATAGCATATGCGGCGCCTATGTAGATATAGGCGATATCATATGCGGCGCCTATGAAAATTTAGGCGATATCATATGCGGCGCCTATGTAAATATATGCGATATCATATGCGGCGCATATCTTATGGTTTCAAGTGACTTAAACACTCCATTTTGAGTTATTGTGAGGGTAATTAAGTATTTTAACACTCCTTACACGTCCCTAAACTTAACCCTACAAAATATATAGCTCCTAATTACATTACAACCCTACTAGAATTTTAAGTTCATCATCCAAGACCACTAAAAGAGAAAAACAACTAGGGTCGCATAATTAAACTTGAAGATCTAATTTCAAGGAAATTCCTCCGTTAATCATCAAGAATCTTCCTTCTAAGGTATGCGTGATTTGTTTCATGGACTCCTTTCATCCATGAAGCTCAAAAACCATCTTCTAAATTATGTATTATGATTTTTATGTTGTTGGTGGTTGATGTTCATGTGGTTGGAGTTTGATGATGCCTAATATGGGATCTTTGTATGTTTTGTGTGAGGATATGGTGGTATATAATGTATAAATATGTGAAATTGGTGGTTGAATGTTTGTAATCTTGATGAATCCACCTATGCCTAATATGTGCATGTAAGGTGTTTGTGAAAATACCTAAAGGAATAGAAATCTTGCTTTTATGACATAATAAGTCCTAAATGACTATTCCACGTTCTAAGTTTATGTTCAACGTGATCTCCATGCTATTGTCTTGAATTGAAGATGTTGTATGAGATGCTCATGATATTGTTGTGATATGGAGTGATCATGTTATAGAAGCCATGCAAGTATATACATGTTGTGTGCATTTCCGATCGGCTGATAGTTTGTTGAAAATCAATCTTATTATGAAATCCTTACTTAAGATATTGTGAATTGTGGACTCTACTCTTATAATCAAGTCAGTCATGTGTGTCAGTTTCCTTCGATCAAGTCCTGGGGGTACTTGTACCCAAAAACTATAGCTGTGTTCCTAGAGCTAGTGTCATGTTTCAAGACATCCTTAGTCAAGCTATGCTCCATAGATTTCATTTAGTCACGTGACTCAAAAAACTCAGAAATCTCAGTAGTTCAGTAGTCCCAGTAGTTTCAGTACTCTCATTCATACCTCAGATCTCAAGTAGCTTTTCCATCAGTGAATGGAACTCAGTGAATTCAGTTTAATTCAGCTAAGAAAATATTATCAGCTTAGTTAATTAGTTTATAAATCAATTCAGTTCAGTTAGTCAATTCAGCCCAGTTAATCTTTTTAGAGTCTTTCAGTTAGGAGTAGGGACTAGAACCGAGCGAGTGTAGGGATGACAGTTTTTCCCGTTATAAAGGCAAAGCCATTAGTAGTAATCCCTGTACCCTAAAACTGCATTGCCAGCACAGGACAGGAGTCAACCATTAGATTAAGGCTATACTTGACTATTATATTGCCTTAGGCTTGATTTCCTGTTCAGAGTCACCCGTCAGAGAGGCCTGACCATAGTAGAGGTCTCTACCCGTGGCACGGTATTGACACCCTTCCAATCAAAGCAAAGATTGGACCCCACTAGTACAGTATCGGGGCATGTCGATTAGGTTACTACCTCCCACGATCACAGTTATAGTTATAATTTTAGTATCAGTCTTCAAAGTAGAAATCAGGAATCAGGACTGTTAGATGCAGTCATCGATCTCAGTAAGGAACTCAAATAGTTCCATTGATTCCTGGACCATCCTGCTAGATAGTCTTGGTCCCATATTCAGATGCATATTATTTGGTCTAGAGGTCACCCGGCAGACAAGCTTAATCTCAATCTCAGATTAAGTTGAGTATTCTTATTATCAATTTTAGAGATCACTCGTTAGCTAGGACTGATCTAAGACTTTGATGTTCAGATACAGTTTGGAACTCATATAGTTTTCCTAGAATTAGGAATGTTAGTATCTCAGTATCACGAAACTCATGTTGTCAGAGTTCAAACTTAAGTAGTCAGTATCTCCACGAGTTCAGTAGCAGTTACGTATGTATGTATGTATGTATGTATGTATTCTCACATTCATATTAGTCAACATGTTCATGCATATAAACCCCATGCATTTAGCCTACCCCCACGTATACTCTGTACTTTAGTTGTACTGATACATTTGAGCTAGGTTCTGACGCACAGATTCCTGAACAGCAGTAGCAGTTCAGTTAGCAGCAAGTCCTCATCTTCTGAGGATATGATCGTTACATTTATTATTCTAGTATTTCAGTTTATTTTCAGTTTAGGGAGTTATTTGAAGACATGATCCTTCAGCTCCTTATTCAGATAGTTTAGAGGCTTTCAGACGATTATAGAGTTTTCAGATTTAGACTTTAGTATTTTCAGTTTTGTTTTGGTATTGTGATACCACCTTATTTCAGATATTTTATTATTAAAGATTGAACCTTATACCTTTTTTGTTCATGTTTCCACATTTTATATGTATATTATGCAGTTACAGGTACAGATATCAGTCATGGGTTAGATTGTGGTCCTTCAGGGTCATGAGCACCATGTAGCATTTCGGTTCAGAAATTCAGGGCGTTACAATATCACTTGGCAAAGGAGTTAGATCCAAGAAGGTTAGAGAATTGAAGCCGTAGACATATTGAAAGGGCGTGATGGTCGTACTTGAATGGATCACCCAATTGTAGCAAATTCAATGATAGGTAGTGATATTCCCAAGACGTCAACTTACCTTTAACCATGGAACATAGCATGGAACCCAAGGTTCTATTTACTACTTCTGTTTGGCCATCGGTTTGCGGGTGGCAAGACATATAAAACAACAACTTGGTACTGAGCCTACCTTACATTGACTTCAAAAAGTGACTAAGGAACTTGGAGTCCCTATCACTTACAATGGTCTTTGGTTTGTCTTGCAACTTAACCACATGTTCAATAAAAAAAGAAGTTGTATTAGCCCCATCTTCACTATTTTTGTAAGGCTGCCATTTTGGAGAAACGGTCAACAACAATAAAGTTTCTATCATGTAGCCTGTAAGACCCCGCAAAATTCTCTCTTAGTCTGAGCCTTAGAGCGCGTTCTGTGAAGTGTTAATCCATCTCTAAAAGGTTAAGAAGTGTCTTCCCAAATGACAAGTATTTTGAACCATGTAGAATTTCCCTAATATTGACTTTTTGTCATGTAGGGAATTGAATATGATTTTCGTCGATACCAAATTCTCTCAAATCCAACACTCGGGCAAAGAGTTAGAGCCATTTTAGTGGCACAGTGTACCACCTGGTACTTTAGCGCGTTGTGGATCCAGCCAAAATGACAATCATCAAAATCCAGTGATCCTCTGCGATTATGGCGCGTCGTGCCAAGGCTTAATTGTAGATTTGTCAATTTCCAATGCACCAACGCAATTCCACCACGTCGCCGTTCTTTTCCAGTTCACAACCAAGGTGTCAACGCGATTTCCACTGTGTTGCGCCACTAACCAGTTTTTCAATTGTCCAGTTTCTAGTGAGCTGGTGTGATTCCACCTTGTCGCACCAGCATGTGAAATCAGAATTTTCAGATTCCCTTTTTAAATTTCAAGGACCTATTGGTAATTTCCTAAAGCCCCAAACCAGTCTATATAAGGGATCTATACCCTAAATAACGAAAATAATTCTTTATTCATCAATTTTTTCCCCAAAATCAAATATTTTCTCTCTCAAGAAACCAAGAACAAGACCTATGGTTTCTAATCCAAGATCCAAGTCATCATGATTCTTCCGTAAATCTTTCGAGAATAATAGTAAGAGGTATGTAGATGCTGATTCTTGAGTCCCTTTCATCCAAGAAGCTCAAGAACCCTTTTGTAAATTTTAAAGATTTTATGTTTATGAGTTTTCATGATTCATGTGAATTGAAATTAGAATTCATGCTATTCTTTAGTTTCTAATTCATGTTTTGTTTATGAGGTTTCAATCTTTGACCCTAGTATGTGATGTTCATGATAAACCCCCTTCAAGTTGCTTGTTAAGTGAGGTGTTCATGTCAATTAAGTGTAGAAATTATTGAATAAGTTAATCATGCTCCCCATATGTTTGATAAAATACTTATGTGAGGGAATTAGAGCCATTATAGCATGTTGACTAGAAATCCCCAATTGTGTGCAAGCCTATGCATGCCAAGTGTTTGTTGAAAAGCCTTAGAGAATGGATTATGACATGTTAGCATGAAATACCCTAATTATGTGTTGTTTAATGCATGTTAAGTGTTTGATGCAAGACTTTGATGAATAGAGTATGAGCCAATAGCATGTCTCCCTATACTATCACATGTTTATGATTTCTAAATGCTTGAAGAGATGCTTTAGTAATTGTGAAGGTGAATGAATGTACATGGTCTTGATAATTCAAGAATATTTGTGCTTTACTATTGTGTTATCAAGTCCTGGGGGTATTTATACCCTATAATTTAGCTGCAGTCTAGAACCCAAATCAGTTTTCACAATAATCTCAATCAAGCAATGATTCTCAGAACTCAGTCAATTATAGAACTCTATATCTCAAACAAATACAGAATTTAAGAAACTATAGTAATCTCCGTAATCTCAGTATCGCTAGTAATCTAGCCTCAGTTCTGTACTCAGCTCAGATTTAGTAGTATTCAAGTGTTCGGATCTGACCTAAGTAGTAATTGAGTAATGTATTCAAAGCTCTATATCATTCAGTCATATAACGAGATTTAGTAGTATTCCATCAGATATGGAACCAAGTGAATTCAGCTTAAATCAGTCAGATCAATTGAGAAATACGATCAATATCAGATTCAACTCAGTTTAAGTTCAGTTAAGAATTAGTTTAGAGTCTTTTCGTTTGGAGTAGGGCTAGAACCGAGCGAGTGCAGGGATGTTGAGTCACCCGTTAGAAAAGGCTTGTCACCCGCTAGATAGGCTTGACTATTATACTGCCTTAGGCTTGACTTTCTATGAGGGCCACCCATTAAAGAGGCTTGACCATAGAGATCTTTATCCGTGGTACGGTATTGACACCCTTCCAGCTGGGGTTATAGGTTGGACCCCACCAGTTCAGATTCAGGGTATATCAGTTAAGTGAGAACTCCCACAATTGCAGTTTCAATATCAATCATCAGAGTAGAACTCAAAAATTTGGACTATCATATACAGTATCTATCTTAGTAAGGAACTCAAATCGTTCCATTGTCTCATGGACCACCCGCTAGATAGGCATGGTCCCAGACAAAGTTATTGAGTAATCTCATTATCAGATCCAGAGATCACCCATTAGATAGGCTTTATCTCAGTCTCAGATTCAGTTGAGTAATATCATTATCAAATCCAGAGATCACCCGCTAGATAGGCTTAATCTCAGTCTCAGATTTAGTTGAGTAATCTCATTATCAGATCCAGAGATCACCAGCTAGATAGGCTTGATCTTAGTATCAAATTTAGTTGATTAATCTCATTATTAGATCCACAGATCACCCACTAGATAGGCTTGATATCAGTCTTAGATTTAGTTGAGTAATCTCATTATCAGATCTAGGGATAACCTGTCAGATAGGCTTTATCTCATTCTCAAATTTAGTGATTATTCTCATTATCAAATTTATAGATCTTCTGCTAGATAGGTTTGATCTCAGATATAGTCTTTTCTTATAATTGATAGTAGATTCTAAAATCATCCGTTAAGAGGTTTGATCTCCGATGTAGTCAATCGAGCGTAGAAAGCTCAGAATTCAGTCATTGATATGAGTAGATTCAGTTAATCAGTTTCGGTATCATCATTTTTTGAGATCACTCACTAGATAAGACTGATCTCAACTCTATTACTCAATTATTAGTATCAGATGATTCAGTATTCAGTATCTCAGGCATTAGTAGTGAGTTCAGAAGGTAGTAAAGTAGTATCTGAGCTTCAGTATTTTGAGTCACGATAACTTCAATTATGGTTTGTGCATTCATGCATAAGTTCTCATTCAGTACTCTTATAATTATTCAATTCATTAATTGTTCATGAATAAGCCCTTGCATTTAGCCATACCTTATCTTCATACTCAGTATATTCCCGTACAGACACAATTGCGCTATGGTGTTTTATTTGCCACCATAGGTTCAGAGGCACGAGATCTAGAGTACCTTAGCAGCTCCGTCCCAATCAACAGTAGTACACATAGCAAAGAGTCCTCTTCATTCGAGGATGATCCTTATTTTTATTATCATCATATTAGACATAGTTTATTTTCAGCAGACAGAGTTAGTTGGGGACATGTCCCATCAACTCCACAGTTCAGACAGTTTGGAGGCTTTTCTAACTAATGTATTAGTATTCAATTTTCAATTTTGAGTATTTTAGATGTTTTGAACCATATGGCCAGTTTCCACATTTATTATCTATATTATGCAGTATTCAGGTATAGATATCAGTAGAGGGTTAGCTTATGGTCCTTCGGGATCATGAGCACCGCATGATGTTTTGGTTCCAGAAAATTGGGCCGTTATATAGGCCCAATAAAAAAACCATAGAAATATCAAAACACAAACTAATGGAGTGGGAATTGGGGTGTAAAACCCATGAGGAAGGAGCCTATACTTAGCACTCCTACAATCCATGCAATGGCCGCAAACTTTCATAATATCTTTGCGCATCCTTGGCCAATAGAATTGTTTCTCCAATATTCTAAGGGTCTTATCAATTACAAAGTGACCCATGATACCGCCTTCATGTTCCACCCTCACAAACAACTCTCTCTAAGAGATAGAAGGTACACACAACCATCTTCCTCAAAATAAGTACCCATCAAACACATCATAGGGGATGGAATCTGAATGCCTCCTTTACCTACCCACGACTTCACTTTCCCTAAATATAGGAGCAAAGTAAGGGTCCTCAGGATATAAGGACTTGAGGTTATTGAACCCCATCAGCTAGGAAAATAAAGTTGACACAAGAATATTCTTTCTAGATAATGCATCAGCTACCATATTATCCTTACCCCATTTTGTATTGAATCACATATGGAAAGGTTCCAAAAAATTCAATTCATTTGGCCTATCATTTGTTAAGTTTGTCTTGTGCCCGAAGGTGCTTCAAAGATTTATGATCCATTCGAATTACGAATTCCTTAGGCCCAAGATATTTTTGCCAATTGCCTAACGCTCTAACCAAGGCATACAATAGTTGCTCCTTTTAGATTTTCACTAAATTAAGCTATAGGTTTCAATTCTTTCATCAAAACCGTGCCTATGCCCATTTTTCTAACATCACATTATATTTCAAACATCTTGTCAAAGTTAGGCAGTTGCAACAGTGGTTCAAGGTCTTAAAGGCCTTAGATTTCTCTTCACCCCACTTAAAAGGTTGGGCCTTTAGGATGATTTTGGTAAAAGGGGATGAAATGGTACTAAATCCTTTGACAAACCTCTAATAAAAACTTGCCAACCCATGGAAGCTCTGAACTTCACCCATGGTTTTAGGGGTTGGCCAATCTTTAATGACAGTTATCTTGGATTCGTCTACCTTTACTTCCCTCGAGCTTACAATATATCCCTAAAATGCAACTTTATCAACACCAATGGAGAATTTTTCAATATTAGCATATAACTTTACTTTATTAAGAACACAAACGCACTCCTTAGATTTAATAAATATTCATTAAGGGACTTGCTATAAACTAGAACATCATTAAAGTACACAACCACAAAATTTCCAATAAACAGATTCATCACATGATTCATTAGCCACATAAAGATAGGAGAGTTGGTAAGAAAAAATGGCATGACCATCCACTCAAATAGATCAAACATGGTCTTGAATGCGGTCTTCCATTCATCACCCAATTACTTACGAATTTGGTGATATCCGCACCTAAGATCGACCTTAGAAAGCACACAAGACCCATTAGTTCATCAAGCATATCATCTAACCTAGGGATGGGATGGCAATACTTTACCATAATTTTATTTATGGCTCAGTAGTCCATGCGCATTCGCCACATCCCATCCTTCTTTGGAAAAAGAAACACCAGAACCGCACAAGGACTCATGCTTTCCTTGATGTATCCTTTCTTGAGGAGGTCCTGAACTTGCTGTTGAAGTTCCTTTATATCCATGAGATTACTCCTATAAGCTTACTTTTTCAGCAATTGCAACTCAGAACAAAATCTCAATTCCTCAAAGTGGAAGAAGCCCTTATGAAAGTTCGCAAGGAAATACATCATCTAATTCCTACAAAACATTAGAAATAGAATACGGGAAAGGGGAAGTGGATGGGTTAGAATTCAAAACATGAGCCAAAAGTATCATGGGAGTAGCATTACCATACTCATTGAAGAGGTCACCCTTTCGAGCCAACATTACTATTGGATCCTTACCCCTCAAATCCAAAACTCCCTCTTCTCCCTCACCCTTCCCACTTTTGGGTTCATCCCCTCTACCCACAGGTTCCTTCTCTTTCTTTCCTTTTATTTCCAAATCTTCATTTGTGATGTGCCTCACGCACTTGTGATGGTGATAGTTGTTGGAGGTTGTACTTCTGGCCCTTGAACTCAAAGGAGGAGTAGTTGGTTCGGAAATCATGCTTGGTCGACCTATCATATTTCCATGTCCGAACCAACAAAAGATTACAAACTTGTATAGGAATGATGTCGCAAAGTACCTCATCCTCATAATTTCCAACTTTTAACTGAATCACCACTTGATAAGTTACCTTCAACTCTCCACAATCGTTCAACCATTGGAGTCTATACAAATTCGCATATGGAGTATTTGGAAACTTCAAGTGATTTACCATCGAGGCACAAGCTACATTAGCAGAACTCCCACTATCAATAATTAAGGAGCACACACTCCCTTTAATGAGACACTTAGTATGAAAGAGGTTTTCCCGTGCTAGGATCATCCAACGCTTTGCTAATCATAACTCTCCGTACCATATAATTAGTTACTTCAAGTTCACCTTCTTGTGTCCAAACCTCCTCTTCATCATTATCACTAGGCTTCTCGGCCTCTCTTCCCTCTCCATCTTGAGAGGCTTCTTCATTTTCAACCATTTCAAACCCCAATTCTTCTCCCAAGAAATGCAGCTTCCCTTCTCTCAATATCATATTTCTATAATTAGGACACTCACTAGACTTGTGTCTCCATCCATGGCATTTGAAGCATTGGAATCCTTTGAACTTGGAAGAGACATTCGGCTTGCCCTCAAATCGTGGAGGGGGCGGTTGAGCAATCTTTCTCACTGGTGGAGGGACCTTGGTTGGTTTTTGTTTGGACTTGTTCCACCCCTATGTCTATGGAACTACTTCTTTCCCCTTGGCCCAACCTGAGGACCCTTAGTATGTTTTGGTTTTGTGTACCGACCTTTCCTTATTCTCTCGTTTAATCTCCATAGCTGCTTGAAAGATTCCTTTAGTAGTTTCAAACTTATAAAGTGTCATATGCATAGATATTTACTTGTTTAGTCCGACCTTGAACCATATGATATCGTGGCTCACTTGTTCTCCCCTATGATCAAGTTTCAAGATAAGTTGTTGAAACTCATCATACTAGGCTGCCACACTTTTGTTTCCTTGCTTCAAGTTGTATAATTTTTCAAGGAGTTCATGTTGATATCTTTCGGGAAGGTACTTTTTCCTCATAAGATACCTTATACAAAACCAAGGAGGGGGTTTCCCCTTAATGAATAAGTTGCCAAAACGTTTGACATATTTCAACCATGTGGTAGCATATCCATCAAAATGAGCAATGGCGTAGCAACTCTTTTTCTCCTCCGTGATATCGTTCACTTGAAAGAATCTCTCTCATGTGGATTCCTATGTGAGAAACTCTTCGGGATCACTTTCTCCCTTAAAGATCGTAAGTCCTATTTTGATAGTGTTAAGACCAATATCCCTTTCTCGAACACCTTGGCCGCCCCTACCTTCAAGCCCTCAGTATTCCCTTGGTTCTACCCTTCTATATCTCATCCCATCTTCCATCAAATAAGGATCATCATACATTCCATACCCCTCCCCCCTTTGGTTCTCCCTCACATATCCCTTTTCTTGCATTGGCGGGTTTTGGACATTTGGAATTTGGTATGGTGGATTGGCATTTAGTCGTGAAGGTCTTTGGATTGGATGATTTTGGTTTGGAGGATTCAGATTTAAGGGTGGAATTTGGGTTCTAATTCCTTCACGTGGGACTTGGTGATGTGGGGAATGGCTAGGTCCATCAAGCCCTCGACCTTCTGAATAATAGTTAGCTTGAGGTATGGCATTTGGTGGATACATTATTTGGTTCATGGCTTTGGGGGTAATGGTTTGGGATGTGTTTTGAGGAGTTGAGGGTCAAGAACTCCGTTGTCTTTCTACCTATATACACGCCAACTAATAAAGGCCATTTCCACTCCCATCTTATCAACCGTAGTATTCACTCTAGCCACGTCCTGAGACAAGGACTCAAGACTAGCTACAAGAGTATTCATAACATTATGGTCCATGGTTTGTGCATTGGAAGTTTTGGGTTCCATGTGTGGTGGTTCCATTTGGAAATTTACCTACATAACGGCAAACGTTAGTTCAAAATACTCTCACTCACTCTTTTCATTCGGCTCCCTCACTTGGCCCTTCAAGTGTTATAAGCCGGCTATCAACTTGTGAGTACTTGGGAATGAATCTACTCTTGAGTTATAATGGATTTTGGTTTGGAAGACTCAAGGAAGTTTTGTATGCACTTGAACCAAGAATAACTACGAATTAAAAACGAGCAAACCACCACAAGGAACGTTAACTCGAAAGATGTACTCAAAAACTAGTTCATAACTTAGTAGATTGTTACTTACTTTCCAACTAGTGTAGGAGTAAATAGAAAGAAACTATTAGAGACAAGGAAAGAAACTATGAATGTCCAATGACTTGAGCCTACTGTTGGCGTGGCCCACAAATTTGGTCGTTGGTGAAGTGCTTTTGTTTGAAGTTTGATATTTTCTAACTTGAGTTGTTCAATCTTGTTTGTTTGGTGAGGATTTTGGGTTTTGGAATGAAAAGGCAGGACTTGGGACTCTCTTTCCAAAGGTCAAAGGTGTCAATCAACTTTTCACCAACTTGCATCAAAATGGCAAAACACCTTTTTGCTTTGGCTTTGTCCCTACCTCTTTTGGTTCTTTTTGAAAAAGGTTTGACAACCTTTTGGTAAGTAAGATTTTGGGAGGTATTTTGTTTATTTTCAAATTTGGTGTTTTCTTGAAACTAATTCCAAGAAAACACAAGACTTTACCTCTTTCTTCTCCTTTTCAAATCAAACAAGGCCTTTTGTTGAATATTACTCAAGAACAATATGAACAACAACAATTTCCAAGCCGTCCAGACCTTCAACAACACTTAACAAGAGCTCAAATCTTGGACCTTAGACTCAAGTTTGCTAGGGAAACAACAATCTAACACACAAAACCACTAAGACAAGCAAAAACACCTAAATCTAGACAACTTCTAAGCCAAACACAAGTCACCCGGCAACACTTTTTTCTTTTCAACTAGAAGAGCCCAAGATTGGTGGTGTAAGAACATGAACAGCCTTGGATCTGAGACCACATGATACCAAACGGTATCTACAACTCCAAAACAGTCCGGAAACAACCTACAACAACATGCTTAAAAACCGCAACAACAAGACAACACTAGAATCAAACACAAATGGAAAACGATAAAAGATAGGTAACTAACACAAGGAGAATACTAAATGTAGAAACTAAAGAGTGTATCAAACTCCAAAATATCAACAAACCACATTAACAAGTACCAATTTCTTATGCGAACACTAGAGGAACTCGGTTCACTCAAGCACTCACGTTTCTAGCCGTTTCACAACACAAGTGGAGCCTTTCACTTGTGATGTTCAAATGTTTGGTGGTATACTCTCTTCTACAATGTTCAATATTACAAGTGATTTCAATAATAAACTAACTAAGCAACAAGACAAAAGGATACACTTTAAATAGTCTATTACAAAAGGTTGGCAAAGGGACCCCTTTACCCTTAATGAAGGGGTGGCAGGTGTGGCGTGTTGTGGGGCAGCCTTGGGTGTATTTTGAGCACCTAAGGCCAGCCCTTACATGTCAAGACATACACTCCCTTGGGACAGTTCGCAACAAACTCAACCGCATCCATTTTCATAGACGCACCTTGAAGTCGTTGTAGTTCCCGAGCTTAGCTTCCAGTAAATGGTCTTGAGCCCGTGACACCCGTATCACACTACTGATTATTTTTTTTGGATATTTGATTGTTTAACAAAATGAGTTTCTCTGACAAAAGTTAAGTTTCTTTTCATGATGCAAATAGATTTTACTTAGTTTCATTGTTTCGTAAACCTATGTGCAACTAAAAATGTATATTTTGAGATTTGCTTAGATTTATTGTGGTTTAATTAATCTTTGTGGTAACTTATGTGACTGGAGAAATGTATATATAATAAAATATGAGTTGCCACATTTCAGGATTGCGAAATGCAAGGAGATAAACTATCTAGATGGGAAAGAAAGTAATAGTTTCATCATTATATAAATACTGTTGTACGTGTTATTGTATCGAAGTATAAAGACAATTTAAATTGAACTTATTGAAATTTGAACATGCTCTCTTTGTTTATTTCCTGCTACAAAACAATACCGAAAGTGAAGAAAAATAGTCAAAGAGAAATTGTCTGGATGTGAGATCTTTGATTTACTCTCTGAATTTTGTATGAATATAAGCTCTCTGATTTACTCTTCCACTTTTTATCTTTTCTTTTATAACCTTTTTAGTTCCAAAACTAAATAATTTTAGTTGTTCCAGGTGAAACAATATAATGAGATTTCTGGTCTTGAAATGGGAATATGTTAGTCTTTGTAAATTTACCATAATGTATATTAACCATTACAAAATTTAAGAAAGGAACAATAGATAAATGTGCCCTTTAACTTGACTTCAACTTTCATCTATGCCCTCCAACTTTGGGTGCACAAGTAGGCACTTTAACTTGTATAAAGTTGAACAAGTTGACACATGCGTCCTATGTGGGCTCCTACATTGCCAATTCATGTCCTACATGGAGACCAATATGTATTATGTCACATAAGACGTGTGTGTCTACTGGTTCAACTTTATACAAGTTTGAATGTCTCTTTGTGCACATTCAAATTGAAGGTCATATATATAAGTTGAGGTCAAGTTAAAGGGCAAATTTATGTATTATGCCTTAAGAAATTTTTGTAAAAACAGTAAAATGTTGGTTTTCAACTGATTGTGTTCATACATCACAGGTTTGTTCACAGTATTCCAGCCTAGAATAAAATAAATACTGCCCTCTTTAATGCAGCAAGATTATTCATTGGTCGTGCATGTTGGGTTCAATTGGTGTGAATGGAAAATGGAGGGACACAACCCTTTGAGGAAAAGACACATTGTTTTAGAAAAGAGTGATTGTTCGGATAGTTGTGTCGGTTCAGAAAAAAGACACAATGTTTTGAATGAACAGACATGACTCTTCCTATAGATACACTTTTTGGGATGAACCATTGCCACCTTTCCGAAGGGACACTTTATGGTTGTATAAACATGCATTTTTTTCACAGGTTTAGTATGAAAACTTTATGCATAAGAAAAATATTCTCTTCCTTCTAAAAACTCTATGTGATCATCTCCCATTGAATGATTTCAAAGAAAACTAGAAAGTTTGAGGTACCGCTACATTCTGGTGGTGAAGCATTTTATTCTGGGAGGAAAATTCCGCAACCTCAGGTACTTGAGGGGAATTATTTCCTTAAAAACACTCCGTGAATTCGGAGGACTTGGATTTTTTTGCTTCATCTATTTTTCTTTAAGAAACTAAAAACATACTTCTTTGAAAGATCATTCTGATCTTGTGTTGAAGGTGTTGAACAACTTCATAAGTGTTCTTGATTTATTCTTAAACTTGTGTTGAAGTAGTGTTGCAAAAATACTGATTTTGTGTGCCCAAAAAACAACAATCTTAAGAAAATAAATTTACTAATCTATATTGTTTCTGTTGGAGAATTACAATAAACTTACAACTGAAAAATTACAACTGAAAAAAATAAAATGACTATCTTCTTCTTCGGCTGAGGTACGGATATCTCACTCTCTTTAAGGAGATTCAAGCCCACTGCAGCAAATGCTTCACCGGTCCAGTAGTAATATTCTTGACTTGTCCCCTCCAGGTTATATCAGTCTTCTCACAAAGAATGACTCAACAACTCTGTACAAGAGTTGAGTTCAAAGCTATACAAATAGAACGCCTCCCTTCAACTAATGAACTATCTATTTTTCTATCTTTTTTGTGAACTCTATATTATCTTGTGTGTCCTAAACCATAAAAGACCACCTCTATTTATAGGTGATAAATCTTCCATGCAATGAATAAGAAGATAAATGTGGTAGATGAATGGCATAGAAGTTATAAGAGTTACATAGGTTATAAGAGTTATATGGGATACAAGACATAAAGAGTAGGATAATGGAGTAATAAAGAATGGAATTTACATGTAACTTATATTCACATTCTACCATTACTTACCAAGTGTTTAAAGGTTCATAAAACAAAAAGGAATGGGATTTAAAATGTAACACCTCGCATTTTGGGCTAGAATGAATATCGTCATTTCTATGCGTAGACAATCCAAAAGCAATAAATCCTATACAAATATAGCATTTTAATCAATCTAGTAGTGTGGGGAATTGAATGAGCTTTCTGTCGATTTACGATTCACCCAAATTAGATAATCGGACAAGAAGTTATGGCTAATTTAAGTCCTAGTCGTAAAATACCATCATTTTGGTGCTTGGCACATCGCAGAGGGTGTCTATTTAATAATTGTCAAATTCCAGTATCCTAGCATGATTTTGGCACATCGCGCTGAAGTTTCAGGTCCTAACAAGTGGGAAAAAGCGATGGCTCCACATTGCGGTGACCTTAAGAATCCCATTCGTCAATTTCAAAAGGAACTTGATGTATTAATTTGATGTTCATATTTAATCCATAAGTTATGAATACTAGATGTTTTCTAAAATGCCTAAGAGAGTAAGATTTATTCTTATTGACTCAATACGGCCTAAACGATAAATCCATGCTTTATCCTTCTGTTTCAAACTGACTTTCAAGCTATTGTGATGCATTGAAATTGTTTGATGGAATGAACATGAGACTAGATTTGTATAACCATGATATATTTGAATGCATTCCTATTCACCTACAAGAGTATGAGAACCAAGTGCTTCATGAAACTCCCAAGTGATTGTATTATGAATTATTGATTATGGTCATATGTTTAAGAAATGTCATGTCTAGTTTCATGCTATCGAGTCCTAGGGGTACTTGTACCCGACAATTTAGCTATATGCCTAGAGCTAGTGTCAATTTTATGACAATCTCAGTCAATCCATGATCAGTAGAATTCAGTCAGTTACATGACTCAGGAAAACTCACTAAATTCAGTATTAGTCCAGTAATCTCAAAACTCTCAGTAATCGCAATCAGTTATCATATCTCAGTAATATTCCATCAGTCAATGGACTTCAGTGAGATCAGTCCAATTTAGTCCAGTAGATTCAGTTTAATGTCTATTCAGATGGGAGTAGAATTCAACACTGAGTGAGCCCAAGGATGGTAACTCACCTGTTAGTAGAGGGTGTGATTATTAGAAGCAATCCATGTGCTCCAAAACTACGTAGCCAGCGTAGGTTAAGATACCAAACCTACTAGATAAGGGTAGATAAGGTGGCTTAACCAGTTAGATGAGGGTCCCATCATTCTCATTAGAGTAACTGTTAGATGAGGGTTACTCACAACTTGTCCTTACCAGTGGTGCAGTATTGACACCCTTCCAATTAGGGTTAAAGATTGGACCCCAACTCAGCTATAACAGCTTATTAGGGGGAATGTCGGTTAAAGTAATACTTCGCACAGTCTCAGTCTCAGGTTTCAGTAATCGAACTCAGATAGTTCTACAAAAATTAGGATTGTCATATACAGTCACCCAGTACAGTACGAAACTTAGCTAGTTCCATCAAAATCTAGGCTATCAGATACAGTCACTCAGTATCAGTTACAACAGTTATCAGTAACTCATGATATCATTATTCAAACTCAGTAGTTAGTATTATCATGAATTCAATTATAGTTACTTATTCATGCATGTATTCTCACATTCATGTTATACAGTCAGTTAGTATTGTTCATGCATATGAACCCTTTGTATTCAGCCTACCTCACTAGTATACCAGTACATTCACTTGTACTGACGTATTTGCGTTATGGTGTTTTATACCATAGGTTCAGAAGTACAAGCTCTAGAACATCAATAGCATTCCAGTTCAGCAGTCAGAAAGCAGTGAGTCCTCATCATTCGAGGATATTATGATTTGATTACTTCACTTCTATAGTAATTTGTTTATTTCAGTAGTTGGAGTGAGTTGGGGACATGTCCCATCAACTCCTTATTCAGACAGTATAGTTTCAAATGCTTTCAGACTATAGTATGTTCAGACAGTTATTTCAGTTATTTTGTTATTGATATACCGTATTTTCAGATGTTGTGTTTTATCAGATATTTGAACCTTATGGACTTTCAGTCTTTTACTCCACATTTATATAGTATATTATGCAGTGTTCAGGTACAGATATCAGTCATGGGTTAGCTTGTGGTCCTTCAGGATCACGAGCACCATGTAGCATTTTGGGTACTAGATTTGAGGCGTTACAATAGGCTATATGGAATCTTCCCTTGACTCAGCAGCCAATCCCCTAACCCATGTTTGCCCCAAAGTTTGGATTTTCTTTGCCTGATATGCCACAGGGCAATAGGCCAGCGTGTAATCCCTCTTAGGGACATAAGAACCTATATCGGTAAAACGCAGTTTGGAGCAATGAGTTTTATGAACTCGTACCTTCTTCGGGTAACCACCTAACATCTCTTAAGACCATTTTTAATGTTTTCTGAACATACATATTAAAGAACTCAAATTCTAAAAATCTGAATGAAATCTGACTTCTATACTATTTTGAGTCTGTTATGGCATTATCTTTTTGGTATCATCATACCAAGACTTGCAAGTCATATGTCTGAGCCATATCATAATAGTATTACAATTCTTTCATTCTAAACAATGTTCAAACCACCAAAAAATTCAAACAGTACAAGAGGATTCATATTTCAAAACATATTTCAAACTATGCAAAGACTCTCTATTCTTTCAATATTTCAACCAATGGTGGTCAATTTCTCAAATCAATCATGTAATCCCTTTGATTATCGCATTTAGTATTTAAAAAAAGAAATTATCACTCTCTTCAATTCACAATCGACATAAAATTCATATAAGATAGTAAACCATAGGTTTATGCTTTAAGACATGCAATTGAATGATCGTTGACTTGTAAATCAAGAAGTAACAAAAAGAGAGAGGGAAATTCTTTCTTCATGCACTCACTTCATATTTTAAAGCTAAAAATATGTATAAACATAGATATGTGTAAAATTCAACTTTGTAATAGGTCCTCAAGACCAAAACACATATCATTGAAAGGATTCACAATGCGTTCTTTTTAATGAAATTCAAGCCCTTCATAAAAACATGATTTATCAACATTCAAAACATTAATATAAGCTATTTATCCATGACTATGTAGTTTAGGAAAAACCCTACGTACCTTATGTTGTTTAGTTTAAAGATTAAAATTCTAATCTTGACCCTTTTCTTGAAATCTTGAACTTAGAGGAAACCCTAATTTCTCCTTGTTCTTGAGAGTGAAGAAGATTATGAGTGATGAGATACTGAGATTTTATCAATTAATAGGATTTAATATGTGTTTTAAGCCGTGGGGGTGGTTTTTTGTCATGACCCGAACTAGGGCCTGGCCGTGACGGACATCACAAACCATGAAGTCCTAGAATGCCCTTCTCAATATGCTAATCATGCACAAGACTCATATAATAAAGAAGATGCGGAAACATAGTCAGCTTCGAAAACATGGTAAAATACTAATATCAACATAAGTTTGGAAAACTATAGTGCAACTACAGCTAAATAACATTTGACTCAGTCTGCGAAATCTCTACTACATAAAAATCTGATAACTGTCTGAAAACTGGGACAAGGCCCCCCGTAGACCAAAACAATAATAAGGGTCATAATCTAAAAGTCAGACCTTCTAGAATAGAGAAGGCTCACCAACTAAACACTGCAAACTCTGTCTGACGAATCTACTGCCTTTCTGGATCCCTAGACTGAGCCTCAGAACTTGGAGGGAGGAGGGGGGTCAATACAGATGTATTAGTGCGCAAAGTATTCCAAAATAAAACTTTTATATAGATAAAATAGTTGGAGAGAAAATCTTCAGATACTATACATGAAATAGTTCTAAAACACATGGGCACTTTTTGAAAATCACAAATCATTCTTATCAATGCAATGTCTGATCTTTGTATAACTTCTAAGTTAGGTGGCACTCCCCTACAATTCTGATATTCCACAGGCTATATGGAATCCGCCATTGACTCAATGGGGAAGACCCCAACTCGAGTGTGCCGCAAGGGTTGGAGTTTCTGATTCTGATATGGCACACGACACTAGGCCAGCGTAATATAATATACCCGAATCGGCAAATCACAGTTTTAGGCAACGAGTTATCTGGCTCATGCCTTCTTCGGGGAACTACCTAATCTCTCTTTATGCCCAATTTTATCTTGTTTTGAATCATGTATTTTTTTAGTTTCAAAATCTAAAAACTCTGATTTCAAACATTCTTTCTATTCTGTTCTGAATTATCATGGCATGATCTAAATTTGTATCATCGCACCAAGACTTGCAAGTACTATTTTTGAGACATAATTCATCATGCATAATTCTTTCATTAAAACATAGTTCAGACCACCCAAACATGAAAATAGTATAAGAGATTTCATGTTCTGAAAGCATAAGTCAAAACTATGCAAGAACTCTTCAAACATAAGGTGGTCATGTGCTTTTGGCAAAATCTATGCACTCTTTCATTATATGTATTTTCAACATTGTTCAATACAAACAACCCTCTGTTTTGAATTCAAGATTCATACCCAAATCATTCATAAGTCAAGACACTTCATAACATGCTTTCCAAGATGCATTTCAAAAACAATCCATATCATGTGAAACATCGGAAAAATCACATCAAGAGAGGAATTTCATGTGAGTCATGCTCTCAATTCGACTATTAACATAAATCACATAAATACATACATACATATATATATATATATATATATATATATATATATATATATAATTTCAAATCAATGTGGGGAAGGTCGAAAGACCAAAACAATACTGTCAAGATTTCTAAAACAGGAATATATTCAAAAATCTGAAAACCCCTTTCTTAAAATCATGATTTCTATGCCCATGAGATTTTAGGAAAACCCCGCATACCTAAAAATAGGGAAAAAAATGGGTTTTTCTTGAAGCCTATGATCTGGAGATTTCAAATCTTCAATTGATTTTGAAAACCCATGGTTGAATCTTGAGTTTCTTGAAGTTCTTGGTTGAAACTATAGAGAGGATTCTTGATGATTTTGATGAAAATAGGGTTAAGTTGCTCAAACTACCCTAAATCCTTTGTTTGGATGATTTTAAAGGCTAGGGAAAATTCAAAATTACCCTTAATGACTCCTAAAAGGAACTAGAAATTTGAACTTAAAAACCCAATTTCGGGTGCCACCACGACGTGCCACAATCATGGTGGTCCACTGGAATTTAACGAGTGTGAAATTGGGTGCCTCCGCAATGCGCCACCTTCGTGGAACCCCATTGGAATTTGACGATTGTCAATTTGACCCTCTCCATGACACGCTAGACACCAAAATGACGATGTTTATGACTAGAACCTTAAAATTATTCATAACTTCTTCATCGAGGGTCCGTTTTGGATGAATATTATATCGTTGGAAAGATAATTCAGTCATCTACGTAATGAAAGGTTGAAATCTAGGAAATTCCACATGAAAATTAATTTATATCATTCTAGAAGCTAATGCTTAGACTTTTCATGGATGAAATTTAGCTAAAAAGACATCGTGGTGTTACAATATCCCCCCTTGGGATCATTCGTCCCCGAATGATGATGTGGAACACAGACAAGCATGATTTCAAGCATACTAAAGAATAGAAAGATTAAGGTAAGGGTTGTACCTTCAACTCCGCCATCTATTAGGTCAAAAAAGTATGGGTATCTTGCTCTCATGTCATCTTCTGATTCCCAAGTGGCTTCTTCAACCTTCTGATTTCTCCACAATACCTTAATTTAAACTATTTCTTTACTTCTCAACTTTTGGACCTGACGATCTAGGATTGCAATAGGTTTCTCTCCATATAATAAGGAGGCTGTCACCTTGATCTCTTTTACAGGCAACACCAAAGAATGGTCTCCAATGCATTTCTTCAACATGGATATGTGAAATACCGGATGGATAGAACCCAAACTGCCAGGCAATTCTAACTCATACGCAACACCACCTATTCTCCTCAAAATATGGTATGGTCCTATATAGAGAGGACTCAATTTACCTTTCTTCCCGAATTGCATGACTGCCTTCATAGGAGAAACTCTTAGGAATACCTAATCACCAACCTCGAATTCTAAATCTCTTCTCCTAACGTTGGCATAAGATTTCTGACAACCCTGAGCTGTTTTAAGTTGTTCCCTAATGACTTTCATATCTTCCATCGCCTGATGAACAAGATCAGGCCCAAACATCTGCGTCTCACCTACTTCATACCACCCTATAAGTGACCTACATCTTCTCCCATACAATGACTCAAATAACGTCATCCGAATACTAGAATGGAAACTGCTATTATACATGAACTCTATCAATGGCAAGTGGTCTACCCAACTACCTTTAGAAATCAATCACATAGGCCCTCAACATGTCCTCAAGGGTCAGTCTGAGGTTGAAAAACAGTACTTAGGTTCACTTGGGTACCTAAACCTCTCTGAAAAGATCTCCAAAACTGAGAAGAAAACTGTGTACCTCGGGCAGATATGATGGATGCAGGTGCACCATGAAAATGAACTATTTTTGCAATGAAAAACTTGGCATAATCCTCACCTGAATAGTTAGTCCTAACAAGCAGAAAGTGAGTTGACTTGGTCAGTCTATCTACAATCACCAAAATGGAATGGTACTGGTTTTGGGACCTCAAAAGTTCTGTAATGAAGTCCATATTAATCATCTCCCACTTCCACAAGGACAAAGCTATCTCTTGGGGAGAACCACCTGGCATCATATGTTCTACTTTAACTTGTTGGCAATTCAAACACTTGGAAACAAAGTTAGCCACATCACGCTTCATATTATTCCACCAATAGATAGATTTTAGATCATGGTACATATTAGTAAAGTCTGGTTGAACAATATATCTCGAAGTGTGAGCTTCATCAAGGATTCTATTCTATAAATCATCCACATCTAGTACACATTATCTACCCTTGTATCTCAAAATACCATCACCACCGATCTCAAAAGACATCACCTTCTGTTGACCCACATCATTCTTAATTTACATCAATATGGGATCTTCAACCTGCTTGTCTTTAACTTCCACACAAAGGGAAGACGTAGCTATCTCATGAACAACTATTTCCCCATCTTCAGAATCCAAGAGTTGCACTCCTAGATTTGCAAGCTGGTGAATATCTTTCACCATCTCTCTCTTCCCTTCCTTAACATAAGAAAGACTGCCCATAGACAATCTGCTGAGGGCGTCGGCTACAACATTTGCCTTACCCAGATGATAGTGAAGGCTCATGTCATAGTCTTTCAAAAGCTCCATCCAACGCCTTTGCCTGAGCTTTAGTTCCTTCTATGATAAAACATACTGCAAACTCTTATGGTCAGTGAAAACATCAACATGCACCCCATAAAGATAATGACTCCAAATTCTAAGCACAAACACCATAGTATCTAATTCTAAATCATGAGTGGGGTAGTTCCGCTCATGCAACTTTAACTGCCTTTATGCATAAGCCACACCTTACCATGCTGCATGAATGCACATCCAAGTCCCACACGGGATGCATCACAGTATACAACAAAATCCTCTGTAACTTTCGAAAGAGTCAAAATAGGAGTCGTAGTCAACTTGTCTTTTAACTTCTAAAAACTATTCTCACAATAGTCGTACCACAAAAACTTCACCTTTTTCTGAGTCAACTTAGTAAGTGGTGTAGCTATGTAGGAGAAACTCTCTATGAACCTTCTGTAATACCCTGCCAATCCTAAGAAACTTCGAATATCGATTGGAGTCATGGGTCTGGGCCATTTTCTTACTGCCTCAATCTTTTGGGGATCAACCTTAATCCCTTCACTAGACACAATGTGCCCTATGAAAGCAATAATATTTAGCTAGATTAAGACTTGAAGAATTTTTCATACAAATTATGATCTTTGAGGGTCTGAAGAACAATGCGGAGGTGATTGGCATGGTCCTCCTCACTTTTAGAGTAAACCAAGATGTCATTAATAAAAATTATGACAAACAGGTCTAGGAACTGACAAGAAACCCTATTCATTAGGTCTATGAAAGTTGCGGGAGCATTAGTCAACCCAAAGGACATGACATAGAATTCATAATGCCCATATCTGATTCGGAAGGCTGTTTTAGGAATGTCTGACTCCCTAACATTCAACTGATGATATCCCGAAGGAAGGTCTATTTTAGAAAAATACTTAGCACCCTAAAGTTGATCAAAAAGGTAAAAGATTATAGGAAGAGGATATTTATTTTTCACTGTGACCTTATTCCATTGGCGGTAATCTAAGCACATACGTAGGGAACCATCTATATTTCGCACGAAGAGTACAGGTGCACCCCAGGGAGAAACACTAGGTCTGATAAAACCTTTATCTAGGAGATCTTCTAGCTATTTTTTCAACTCTTTTAGCTCTATAGGAGCCATTCTATATGGCAGAATAGAAATAGGATGGGTATTTGGCAATACATTAATGCCAAAATCTATCTCCCTATCAGGTGGAATTCCTGGAGATATCTGGAAAGATTTCTGGGAATTCATTTACTACAAGGACAGACTGAAGGGACAGACTTTTGGTGTTAGCATATTTAACCCAAATAAGATGATACAAGCAACCCTTGGAGATAAGTTTTCGAGCTCTGAGATAAGATATGAAATGTCCTTTAGGTGCTAAAGAGTGCTCCTCCCACTCTATTGCTAGCTAATTCAGAAAAGAAAAGGTAATCTTTCGGGTCCTACAGTCTAGTGTGGCATAGCACCAATGGAGCCACTCCATCCCTAGGATCGCATCAAAAGTAACCATATAATGTTCTATGAGGTCTTCCACCGTATCCCTACTAAGAATAGACATGACACAATTTTTATACACCCTCTTTGCCACAACAAAATCACCCACCAAGGTGGAAATAGAAAAAGGGTTGTCAATCACTTCGGGCTCAAACTCAAAACTAACCGCCACATACGAGGTCACATAGGATAAGGTAGACTCGGGATCAAGTAACACAAAAACATCATGGGAAAAGATTTGTAATGTACCGGTTACAACATCTGGTGAGGTTTGCACCTCCTATTGGTTGGTCAACGCATACAACCGATTGTGACCGCTCCTAGCAGCTGTAGTGTCACCCTTTTAGGATGGTGGTGGTGTGGAAGAGTTTTCCTGAGACTTAGCTCCACTAATATTTCTCCTAGTAGAGGGACAATCTCTCTGGAAATGGCCCGTCTAACCACAAGAATATCACACAAATGCTCCTAGTTGACACTTTCCTGGTGATGCCTACCACAAGTCTCACACCATGGAAAAGCATGATGTTGTTCCACCACACTACCATGCGATAGAGTATCCCAATTACCACCATGTTGCTGACTATGGTTCTGATCCACTTATCTGGCTCTCTTCGTCTACCAGTCCTTCTCTCTGGACTCGACTATCTTTTTCTTCTTCTCCTCAACCTACTACATGTGGACTGTCAACCTAGCAAAGCCCAATTCCTTGTTTGCATCGCCCCTTGACATTCAAGTACCAGATTATCTGAAAGACCGAAAGAAAACTTTCTCATTCAGGCCCTCATACTAATCGTCATCTCACGAGCATAACGGGCCAGCTAATTAAACTTTAAAGTATACTCCTTAACACTCATCTTACCCTGCTTAAGGTTTATGAACTCCTCTACTTTAGCTTCCCTCATCTCCAAAGGAAATAATAGGTCAACAAAAGCTTCAACAAATTTGTCCCACACTGTGGGCTCAGCACTGTCTCCCTTCGCCTCTTCCCACTCATTATACCATTAGTTCATTATATTATTTAGCTGATAAGCCGCTAGTTCGACACCTTTCACCTGATCTACATACATCACTCTAAAAATCTTCTCCATTTTATCTATGAACTCTTACAAATTCTCTCCTACTTTAGTACCAGTAAACTTAGGCGGGTGTATTCTCATGAACTGACCCACCCTAGTAGCTACAAATTTAACAGATATAGACCCAACATCTTCTGATCATTGGTCCTGATTAGCCACCAACTATGTCAGCATATGAATAGATTGTCTGATTTTGTATTTAAAATATCCCTCTGAGTAGTTGGGGGACGGTTAACATTAGTTTGTGGAGCCCTAGGTAGACTGGTCAGGACTGGAGGGACTCCAGGAGAAGGGATAGGTTTTGGAGTTTGAGCTCTATTATGTGTCCTCATCCCATGAGTTGGACAGACTTCATCCTCTTAAGCATTAACGTTAGTGCGACAGGGAGGCATAGCTGGTTTTCTGAAAAGCAAGAAATCATTGATTAGGGGACTGATTAGACTCTGAAGCACGAGCTAAATCACAAAGAAAAGAAACACTCCTAAATGCCTAGTAGTTTTCTGCCTATAAGTGTGGTGTGCAACACATCCATAAATAAGACTCTATCCGACGCGATTTTGCAGACACCTTGGGACCATGAACCATGCTCTGATACTAAGTTTGGCACTACCCGAACTGGGCCTGATAGTGATGGACATCCCAAACCATGAAGGCTCGGAATGCCCTTCTCTATCTAGTATTCATGCACAACACTCATATAATAAAGAAGATACGGAAACATAGTCAGCTATGGAAACATGGTCAAATTCTTATATCAACATAAGTACGGAAAACTGTAGTGCAACTACAGCTAAATAACATCTGACTCAGTCTGCGAAATCTCTACTACATGAAAATGTGATAACTGTCTGAAAACTAGGACAAGGCCCCCAATAGACCAAAATAATAATAAGGATCATAATCTAAAAGATGGGCCTTCTGTAATAGAGAAGGATCACCAACTAAACACTGCAAACTCTGTCTGACGAATCTACTACCTTTCTGGACCACTAGATTGAGCCTCAGAACCTGGAGGGAGGAAGGGGGTCAATAAAAATGTACTAGTACGCAAATTATTCCAAAATAAAACTTTTATATAGATAAAATAGTTGGAGAGCAAATAGTCAGATACTATATATGAAATAGTTCTAAAACACATGGGCACTTTTTGAAAATCACAAATCATTCTTATCAATGCAATGTCTGATCTTTGTATAACTTCTGAATTAGGCAGCATTCCCCTACAATTCTGTTATTCCATGGGCTATATGGAATCTACCATTGACTCAGCGGGGAAACCCCCTACCCGAGTATGCCGCAAGGGTTGGAGTTTCTTATTCTAATACGCCACACGACACTAGGCCAGCGTAATATAATATACCTGGATCGGCAAATCACGGTTTTGGGAAACGAGTTATCTGACTCATGCCTTCTTTGAGGAACCATCTAAGCTCTCTTATTGCCCAATTTTATCCTATTCTGAATCATACATTTTTCTAGTTCAACGTTTGAAAAGTCTGATTTCAAACATGCTTTCTATTATGTTCTAAATTATCATGGCATAACCTAAATTGGTGTTGTCACACCAAGACTTGCAAGTGCTATTTCTGAGCCATAATGCATCATGCATAATTCTTCCATTAAAACATATTTCAGACCACCGAAACATGTAAATAGTAAAAGAAATTTCATGTTCTGAAAGCATAAGTCAAAACTATGCAAGAACTCTTCAAACATTAGGTGGTCATGTGCATTTGGTAAAATCCATGCACTCTTTCTTATATGTATTTTCAACATTTTTCAATACAACCGACCCTCTCTTTTGAATTCAAGATTCATAACCAAATCATTCATAAATCAAGATACTTCATAACAGGTTTTTCAATATGCATTTCAAAAACAATCCATATCATGTGAAACATGGGAACAATCACATCAAGAGAGGGATTTCATGTGAGTCATGCTCTCAATTCAAATATTAACTTAAATTACATGCATATATATATATATACACACACACACAATTTCAAATCAATGTGGGGAAGGTCAAAACACCAAGACAATACCGTCAACATTTCTAAAACAGGAATGTATTCATAAATCTAAAAACCCCTTACTTAGAATCATGATTTCTATGCCCATTATATTTTAGGAAAACCCTGTGTACCTCAAAATATGGAAACAATGGGTGTATCTTGAAGCCTATGATTAGAGGATTTCGAATCTTCAATTAATTTTGAAAACCCACGGTTGAATCTTGAGTTTCTTGAAGTTCTTATTTGAAACTACAGAGTGGATTCTTGATGATTTTGATGAAAATAGGGTTAAGTTTCTCAAACATACCCTAAACTCTTTTTTTGGACGGTTTTAAAGACTAGGGAAAAGTCAAAATTACCCTTAATGGCTCCTAAATGGAACTAGAAATTTGAACTTAAAAGCCTGATTTCGGTTGCCACCATGATGCACCATAATCGTGGTGGTCCACTGGAATTCAACGAGTGTGAAATTGGGTGCCTCCACGATGCGCCACCATCACAGAACCCTACTGGAATTTGACAATTTTCAATTTGACCCTCTCCGCGACGCACTAGCCACCAAATGATGATGCTTACGACTGGAACCTTAAATTATTCATAACTTCTTCATCGAGGGTCCATTTTGGAAGAATCTTATATTGTTGTAAAGATAATTCAGTCATCTACGTAATGAAAGGTTTAAATATAGGAAATTCTACACAAAAATTAATTTAGATCATTCTATAAGCTAATACTTAGACTTTCGATGGAACAAATTTAGCTAAGAAGACGTGGGGTTGTGACATTTTTAAGGTGAGGAAAATACCAAAATACCCCTAAAGAAACCAAAGAAAATTACAGAAATCTTCAGTCGACACACAGGTTGATGACCCATCAGTTAGGCAATGACTCTTCACAAGTGTTGTCACTTTTAGGCTTGAATTCCCCCTTTCTATACTAGGCTGAAGACTAGATTTGATGGGTCGTCACTTAGTTGATGGCTCATCAGCTTAGACGTCACCTAAGTGATAGCTTATGAGCATAGTCATAAGTTAGTTGGCAGGCAGATACGTCAAAGTAAAATGAATATAACTTTCTACTCTGATATCAGATTAAGATGAAACCACATTCATTGGAAAGAGGACTCAAAGATCTTTTTTTCGATAAATGGTAGTTCCTCTATGATCCAAGTTGATCCAAGTTTAGTTATTCACTAAAACTTCATGGATAGGGAAAATTTTCAACTCCTCTTTAGATCAAGGGACCTCTATGATCTAAATTCATGCACAGTTAGATTTCAACACTACCGAATTGATTATAATACTTATATTTACATTAGAGTCATTGGTTTTTAAGACCTTTACACGTAGGAATGACAGTTTACGTTCTAGCCCAAAAATGCAGGTTGTTACATTATCCCCTCTTGGGATCATTCATCCCCAAATGATGACTCGGGACACAACACACATGATTTCAACCACTAAATGGAAAGAACAGAGTAGTATAGAATTTGTACCTTCTATGCCATCATTCATGGTTTTGAAGAGAGTCGGGTACTTCTACACATGTCATCTTCAGACTCCCATATAGCTTCCTCCGCTTTTTGATTTTTCCATAACACCCTAACTAAATCTATTTCCTTACTCCTCATCTTCTGAACTTGGAGATCCAAAATGGCATTGGGTTTTTCTTTATACAACAAAGAGTCTTTCACATTGATCCCCTCTACAGGAAATACTAGGAGATGATATCCAATGTAGTTCTTCAACATGGACATATGGAATACTGTATGAATAGAAACTAGGCTCGTGGGTAAATCTAACTTATAGGCAACTCCACCGATCCTCTTCTCAATTTTATACAATCCTATGTAACGAGGAATAAGCTTCTCTTTCCTTCTGAATCACATGACTCTCTTCATAGGGGAAACCTTGAGGAATACCCAACCACCAACCTCGAATTCTAAATCTCTCCTTCTAATATAAACAGAATACTTCTGACGACTCTGAGCCATCTTAAGTGTCTCCCTAATTATTTTAACTTTCTCCATAGCCTGATGAACAAGGTCAGACCCAAACAACCAGTTTTCACCTACTTTATACCACCCAATTAGAGATCTATATCTCCTCTTATAAAGTGCTTCAAAGGAGCCATCTGAATACTATCATGGTAGCTATTGTTGTAGGCGAACTCTATCAACGGCAAATGATCAACCCAACAACCTTTGTCGTCAATTATGCATAATTTGATACAATCCTATGTAACGATGACTCAACTTCCCTTTCCTTCTGAATTGCATAACTCCCTTTATAGATGAGACCTTAAGGAATACCCAATCACCAACCTCAAATTCTAAATATTTCCTTCAAACATCGAAAGAAGACTTGTGGAGACTTTGAGCCATCTTAAGTCCCTCCCTAATTATTTTAACCTTCTTCATTGCCTAATGAACAAGGTCAGGCCCAAACAACCAGGTTTCACCCACTTTATACCACCCAATTAGAGATCTATATCTCCTCTTATAAAGTGCTTCAAAGGAGCCATCTGAATACTATCATGGTAGCTATTGTTGTAGGCGAACTCTATCAACGGCAAATGATCAACCCAACTACCTTTGTCGTCAATTATGCATAATTTGATACAATCCTATGTAACGATGACTCAACTTCCCTTTCCTTCTGAATTGCATAACTCCCTTTATAGATGAGACCTTAAGGAATACCCAATCACCAACCTCAAATTCTAAATATTTCCTTCAAACATCGAAAGAAGACTTGTGGAGACTTTGAGCCATCTTAAGTCCCTCCCTAATTATTTTAACCTTCTTCATTGCTTAATGAACAAGGTCAGGCCCAAACAACCAGGTTTCACCCACTTTATACCACCCAATTAGTGATCTATATCTCCTCTTATAAAGTTCTTCCAAAGAAGCCATCTAAATACAGTCATGGTAGCTATTATTGTAGGCGAATTCTATCAATGGCAAATGATCCACCCAACTACCTTTGAAGTCAATTACATAGGACCTCAACTATCCTCAAGGGTCTGAATGATGCGTTCATCTTGCCCGTCAGTTTAAGGGTGGAAGGAAGTACTCAGGTTCACTTGGGTACCTAAACCCCTATGAAAAGACTGCCAAAACTATGAAGAGAAATGCATACCTTGGTCGGATATAATGGATACTGGTGCCCATGCAAGCGAACTATTTCCTAAATGTACATGTTGGCATAATAATCTCACGAATAGTTAGTCCTCACAGGTAGGAAGTTATCTGACTTGGTCATCTAGTCTAGAATCACCCAAATGGAGTCATATTGGTTCCGGGGCTTTAGAAGCCCCGTGATGAAATCTATATTGATTATATCCCACTTCCACATAGGGAAAGCTATCTCTTGGGAAGTACCACCTGGCGTCAAATGTTCCACCTTTACTTGTTGAAAATTTAAACACTTAGAAACAAAATTAGCAGCATCACATTTCATATTGTTCCACCAATAAATCGCCTTAAGATCATGATACATTTTCGTAGAGCCTGGGTAAACAACATACCTCAAAGTGTGAGCTTTGTCAAGAATTCCTTCCCACGATCTATCCACATTTGGCACACATATCCTACCTTGATACCTCAAAATTTCATCACCACCAATTTCAAATGCCATCACCTTCTGTTGACCAACATCATTCTTAATCTGCAACAAGATAAGATAATTGACCTGCTTTGCTTTAACCTTATCACACAGGGATAATTTAGCAATCTCATAAATAACTACTCCCCCATCTTTAGTATCCAAGAGTCAAACTCCCAAATTTGTAATACAGTGAATATCTTTCCCTATCTCCCTCTTTTTTTCCTCAACATGAGAAAGGCTGCCCTTGACAACCTGCTAAGAGTGTCAGCCATTACATTTGCCTTACCCGAATGATAGTTCAAGCTCATATCATAGTCCTTCAACAATCTAACCACTGCCTCTTCCTGAGATTAAGTTCTTTCTATGAGAAAACATACTGCAAACTTTTGTGGTCAGTAAAAATATCAACATGTACAACATACAAATAATGGCACCATATCTTAAGTGCGAACACCACTGCTACAAACTCCAAGTCATGAGTAGGGTAGTTCTTCTCATGCACCTTTAACTCTCTGGATGCATAAGCCACCACTTTACCATGTTGTAAAAGCACACACCAAAGTCCCACTTGGGATGCATCACAATACATGAAAAAACCTTTTGTACCCTTGAGAAGGGTCAAAACTGGTGTTGTGGTCAACTTATCTTTAAGTTTCTCAAAACTATTTTCACAAGAGTCAGACCATATTAATTTTACTTTTTTCTGAGTCAGTCTAGTAAATAGAGTATCTATGAAGGAGAAATTTTTCACAAACCTTCTGAAATACCCTACCAAACCCAAGAAGCTCTGGATATCGGCTGGAGTCGTAGGTCTGGGCCATTTTCTCACTGCCTTAACCTTGTTAGGATCAACCTTAATTCCATCACTAGAAATGATATGCCCCAAGAAAGTAATAGAACTAAGCCAAAATTCATACTTGGAAAATGTTGCATACAACTCATGGTCCTTGAGGGTCTGAAGGATGATTCAGAGGTCATTGGCATACTCCTTCTCACTTTTAGAGTAAACCAAAATATCATCTATAAAGACTATGACAAACCGATCTAGAAACTGGCAAAACACCATATTCATTAGGTCCATAAAAGTTGTAGGGGCATTAGTCAGTCCGAAGGACATAACGAAGAATTTATAATGGCCATATCGGGTTCGAAAAGCTATTTTGGGAATGTCAGCCTCCCTAACCTTCAGTTAATGATACCCTAAATGAAGGTATATCTTAGAGAAACATTTAGAACCTTAGATTTGATTAAATAAATCATCGATTCTAGGAAGAGGGTATTTATTATTAATTGTGACCCTATTTAGCTGACGGTAATCTATGCACATACGGAGGAAGCCATTTTTCTTACGCATAAAAATTACAGGTGCACCCAAGGAGAAATACTAGGATGGATGAAGCCCTTATCAAGAATATTTTTCAACTATTATTTTAACTCTATTAGTTCTGTGGGAGGCATTCTATTTTACGAAATAGAAATAGGTTGAGTGTTCGGCAATAAGTCAATGACAAAATCTATCTCTCTATCAGGGGGGGGGATATCCCTGGAGATCATCAGGAAAGACTTACAGAAATTCATTAACTATAGGAATAGACTGGAGGGAAGGACTTTAAGAATTGGAATCTTTGACCCAAATAAGATGACACAAACAAACCTTTGGTATAAGACTATAGGCTCTAAGATAAGATATGAATTTCCCTCTGGGTTTTAAAGAATACCCCTCCTACTCTCTGGCTTATTTAGAAAGTAGAAAGTAACTTTTTGAGTTCTACAGGCTTATATGGAATAACACGAATGGATCCAATCCATCCCCAAGATAGCATCAAAGTCAACCATATCAAACTCTACAAAATCTACCATAGTATCACGATCACAAATGGACACAACACAATTTCTATACACCCTCCTAGCCATAATAGAGTCACCAATAGGAGTAGAAATAGAAAAGGGTTCCAAAATGTTTTTGGGCTCAAAACCAAAATTAAATTCCACATACTGGGTCACATAAGACAAGGTATACCCTGGGTCAAGAAATGCATACACATTATGGGAAATAATTTGCAACGTACCCGTGACCACATCTGGCAAAGCCTCTGCATCCTGATGTCTAGATAAAGCATATAACTGATTGTGATCGATCCCAACAGGTGAAGTAATACCTTTGGGAAATGGTGGTGCCGTTGAGGAATTCACTTGGGACCTATCACAATCGAAGTTCCCTTTGATAGAAGAGCACTTTATCTAAAAATGGCCTGACTGACCACAAGTATTGCACACCAAACTTCCTAATTGAGACATTCCCTGGGTGATGTTTACCACAAGTCACACATTGCAGAAATGATATATATGGTAGAGCTACACTACCTTAGGACTGAGTACCCTACACCTTACAACCACTGTTAGACTGTGGGTTAAAGGACCGCTAATCAACTAGAGGTATGTCCACTGTTATACTGTGGGTTAAAGGACCTCTAATCAACTAGAGGTATGTGCACTGGGGCATTGACCGATGATTGAGTGTTGCTCCAAAAATTTATCTTAGACTACCTGTTTTCCCAATTATCACCCTGGTGTTGATTGTTATTTTTTTCTATAGGTCTGGCCTTCGTAGCCTGCCTATCTTTCTCCCTTGCTTCTGCCACCCTTTTCTTCTTCTCGTTAACCTGTTATATGTGAACATGTGAATAGACGTCTAAGAGAAATCCATATCTCTATTCAACATTGACCCTTTGCATTTCAACACCAGATCATCCAAGAGTCGGTTGCAAGCTTCCTCATGCGGGCTCTCATATTACCTGCCAGTTCTGGAACATAATGGGATAACTGATTGAAATTCAATGTGTACTCCTTAACACTCATTTTCCCTTGTTTCAAATTCATAAATTCTTCAACCTTTGATTCCCTCAATTCCTGAGGAAAGAAATGATCCAAAAAAGCTTTCACAAAATCATCCCATACAAAAGGCTCAGCATAATTACCCTTCAAATCCTCCGGTTCACTATACCACTGATTGGCCACATCCTTCAACTGACAGGGTTCCAACACAACTCCTTCAACCTCATTCACATGCATAACTCTAAAAATTTTCTTCAAATTATCAATAAACCCTTGGGTGCCCACCTCAACCTTTGAGCCAGTAAATATAGGTGGGTTCAGTCTCCTAAATTGACCAACCCATGTAACCTCAGATGAACCATACACAAAACCCACATCTTTAGAATGATGGATCTGAGAGGCCTTAACTGATCAATCATATGGATGGACTGTTAGAACTCAGCATTTGAAACTTCTCTCTAAGAAGGGAGGGGACAGTTAACATCAGTTCGTAGAGCCTCAGGTGGACTAGTCAAAACTGGAGAAACTCCTAGAGTAGCAACAAACTCTGGGGTACAAGCTTTTTTACAATTCCGCATCTCATGAGTGGAATGAACAACCTCATCTTGGATGTTTGGTTCGTTAGTCCTACAAGAAGGCTTGATCAATTTTCTGAAATATAGGAAATCATTGATTAAAGAACAGTCAAATTCTATTGCATGAACTAAATCATGAAAGAAGAGAGACATTCCTAAACGTCTTGTAGCCTCCTAATTATAAGTGTGTTGCGATACACACCTATAAATAGGAATTTACCCAATGCGATTTCGCAGACACAGTAGGACAATGAACTGTGCACTAGTACCAAGTTTGTCACGTCCCAAGCTGAGGCCCTGGCTGCAACGAGCATCCCAAGCTGCCATGAAAGCCTGAGTGCTCTTCTCTATCTAGAAATCATGCACTACATTCAGACAGTATACAAAAAAATGCAAAAAATCTATCATACAAAAACATGGTCATTCTTATAAATCAACTAAATAATTGAAAGAGGTTATTAATATTCAAAACACATGACGCTAGTTTGCAAAATCTCTAACAAAACATAATCAAACATATGTCTAACAACTGGGACAAGTCCCCCAGTCAGACCATGAATTACCATAACATAACAATGTCTTCTAAAATAGGCCTTCTAAAATAGAGAACGCTCACCATCTATAAGGCTCAGATACACCAATCTACTGCTTAGAGGGACCCCAAGACTGTGCCTCAGATCTTGAATATAGGGGTCAATACATATATACTAGTATGTCAAGCAATCCAAAATAATACACTCTTATGTAAACATAAGTGAGAGAATTTCACAAAACATTTTGCATAAAATAGTTAAAAAATTCATGGGCAATTTCCAATAATCTTAAAACAATTCTTTGGATGCAATTTCTTTCTTTGTTTTACTTCTAAACTAGGTGGTACACCCTACAAGTTTGATATTTCACAGGCTATATGGAATCTGCCCTTGACTTGGCAGCTAAGCCCTCAACCCAAGTTTTTCATAAAGGTTGGAGTTTCTAAGTCTGATAAGCGATAGGACACTAGGCTAGCGTATAATTCCTCTTGGGGTAATAATAACCCATATTGGCAAAACATAGTTTTGAGCAATGAGCTTTCTGAACTAGTGCCTTCGTCGGGCAACTATATAACATCTCTTAAGCCTATTTTTAACCTTTTCTAAACATGCATATTCAAGAACTCAAAATCAGAAAATCTGAATGAAATCTGACTTCTATTCTATTCTGAGTCTAATATGGAATTATCTATTTTAATATCTGTCACGACCCAAGCCGAGTCCCTGGCCGTAATGAGCATCCCGAACCATGAAAGCCGGGGCACTCTTCTACATCTAGTAATCATATACAATACTCATACAATAAAGAAAAGATGTGGAAATATAAATCATTATGGAAACATGGTCATGTTCTAAAATAAGTACATCAATACGAAAGAAAATCCATCAATATCTAGACAATATTTGTTCCTGTCTATGAAATCTGTAATACATATTAAACTATCAGACTATTTAAAAGTAGGACAAGACCCCCAGTGGACCTAAACCAAAGTAAATAACAAGTATCTGGAAAGAAATAGGCCTTCTAGAATAAAAAAGGCTCACCAACTGCACACTTTTGAATAACTCTACAGCTTAGCAGGACCTCTAGACTGAGCCTCAGACCCTGAAATATAGGGGGTCAATACAATTGTATTGGTACGCAGAGCAATACAACATAATACATTTAAATATATAAAATAAATGAGAGCAGGTCATGAAATATCATGCAAGATGTAGTTTAAAATGCATGGGCAAATCTCTGATGATCAACAAAAATTCTTGTCAATGCAATTCAATTCCTTGTATTACTTCTGAGTTAGGTGGTACTCCCTACAGTTATTCGACCCCACGGGATATATGGATTCTGCCCTTAATTCGGCGGCCAAGCCCCCAACCCAAGTTTGCCGCAAGAGTTAGAGTTTCTAATTTTGATATACCACAGGGCATTAGGCCAGCGTATAATCCCTCTTGGGGACATAATAACCTGTATCAACAAAATATAGTTTAGGGCAATGAATTATCTGAACTCATGCCTTCTTCGGGTAACCACCTAATATCTCTTTATGCCCATTTTTAAGCTTTTTTTAACATGTACACTTAAGATGCCAAGTTCTGAAAAATCTGAATGAAAACTAATTTCTATTATTATTCTGAGTCTATTTTGGCATTATTTGTTTTGGTGTCATCACACCAAGACTTGCAAGTCCTATATCAAAACATATATCAAAATATGAGTCAAAACCATGTAAGGATCTTTACCCTTTCAACAATTTTCAACAAATAGTTGTCCATTTATCAAGAACATTTCTGAAATCCCTTCATTCGTAATTTATAACATTTAAGTCATAGTACCATTCCTCTCTCAAATTTTGAACCGTCATAAAAATCCAAGTAAGATAGTAATGCTCTTGACGCATCATTTAAATCATGCAAGTTTAAGAACCCATAACTTGTAAATCAAGTTGTAACACACTGGGAGAGGAAAGGATTCGATAATTCATGCTCTCAATTCATATTTCAAAAACTTCAACACATATGTATATATATATATATACTATTTAAATCACTTTCAAGGGAAGGCCTCAAGACCAAAACAATATTATCAAGGGCTTCAAAAGCATGATTATAATTGTAAATCCAAAACCCTTTTTGTAAGTTCAAATTTTCTAAACCTTTAACATAATTAAGTGGGAATTTCTATGCCCATGTAATGTTAGGAAAACTCCATGTACCTTAGATCACTTAGGAGGAAGGGTGGAATCCAAATCACAATTTAGTTCTTGGAATTCTTGACTTTAATGATGAACTCTTGATCTTAAGAGAAGGAACTAGGATTTTGATTTGAGATAATAAGAGTAGTTTTTGATGTATTTTCCCCAAAAATGATTTAATTTTGTGTTTGTGCGAATTAGGGTAAAGGAAAATGACCCATTTTCTCTTTAAAACATGGAGCTTGACTGCAGAAAAATACACGGGCCGGAATAGCCAGCGTATCGTGGGCTCTAGAGCGCCGCTCTGGGCAAGGCATCATGGTTTTTATCGCGGTCTATTCCAGGTGCCGGATTGGGCGGTGTGCCGCGGGCATATCACCGCAAGTTGCTGATTTGGAGTACCAAACATGCCCTTACGCTTGTCTGACAATTCTGAAACTCACCTAAGATGTACTATTGACTTCTCCGATCATGAATCAACTTAAAAATTAACTTTCTGAGGTTGGGAAGGTTAAAAATAAATTCATCAAAGATTAGGAGCTCAAAATGTGACTAAGTCCTTTTCTTAACACTTAGAAAGGGAAAATCATTCAAGTTGTCAGCTCATTAAGCATGCTTTAAAGTGATATTGAGTCGAGAAAATTATGGGGCATTACAGTATCGTCATACCAAGACTTGCAAGTCATATGTCTAAGCTATATCACAATCTTATTAGAGTTCTTTTACTCCAAACAATGTTCATACCATGAAAAATATTCAAACAATACAAAAGGATTCTTATTTAAAAACATATTTCAACTAAGCAAAGACTCTCTCTCCTTTCAACATTTCAACCAATGGTGGTCAATTTATAAAATCAATCATGTAATCCCTTCAATTATAACATTTATCATTTAAAACAAGAAATTATCACTCTCTTTAATTCACAATCGACATAAAATTCCTATCAGTTAGTAAACTATTGATCCATGCTTTAAGACATGTAATTGAATGATCGTTGACTTGTAAATCAAGAAGTAACACAAAGGGAGAGGAAAATTTGTTCTTCATGCTCTCAATTCATATTTTACAACTCAAAATATGTATAAACATATACACGTGTAAAATTCCACTTCAATATAAGGCCTCAAGACCAAAACACATATCATTGGTAGGATTCACAATGTTTACTTTTTAATGCCATTCAAGCCTTTCATAAAAACATGATTTATCAACATTCAAAACATTAATATAAACTATTTAGTGGGCCCATGTAGTTTACAAAAAGCCCCACGTACCTTATGTTGTTTAGTTTGAAGATTGGAATTCTAATCTTTACCCTTTTCTTGAAATCTTTAACTTCTAGGAAACTTACTTTCTCCTTGTTCTTGAGAGTGAAGAGGATTATGAATGACGAGAAACTGATATTTTATCAGTTAATAGGATTTTATGCATGATTTAAGTTGTAGGGATGGGTTTTGAATTGAGGAAAATACCAAAATACCCCTAAAGAAACCAAAGAAAATTGCAGAAATCTTCAATTGACGATAAAGGTTTACGGCCCGTCAGTTAGGTGATGGCTCGTCACCAAAGATGTCACTTTTAGGCTTGAATCCCCCCTTTCTGTCCTAGGCTGAAGGCTAGAGCTAATGATTCATCACTTAGTTGATAGCTTGTCAGTTTAGTCGTCACCTATGCGATGGCTTATCAGCATAGTGGCCACTTAGTTGATTGACAGATACTTCAAAGTAAAATAAGCATAACTTTCTACTCGTATATTGGAATAAGGTAAAACCAGTTGCGTTGGAAAGATGACTAATAGATATTTATGTTGGTATATGGTAGGACCTCTAAATAATTACATACAATAAGTTATGGACAATGGAAGTTGACCAAAGTTTAGACATTCACTAAAACTTCATCAATAGGGAAAATTTTCAACTCATCTTTGAATCAAGGGACCTCTATTATCTCAATTCATTAAAAACTAGATTCCTAAACTACCTAATTGATTATCATACTTATATTTTCATTGTAGTCATTGTATTTTGGGACCTTTATGCATAGGAATGATGATTTATGTTGTAGTCTTAAAATATGGGTTATTACGAGAATGTAGTGTGGTATGCAAAGCATAGGACTTACCAAATTTCCCTGGACAGTAACAAAGTTTTTTTGTGAGAATGGCAATTTGTTCTATTAGATCATCATAGAGGAGTAACTAGATGACATGATCCCTCTTCTGAATATGAGAATGATGATGTAGAGTCAATCTAGAAAGAGATAAGGGCTGGAGAGCATCATTACCACCGTTCATGGGTAGTTCTAGAGATTCAAGTAGATGGTCAATACTGGTAGGAGATAAGGGTTGGAGATCACCATTATCATAGTCCATGCCCCATGGGATATTCCGAAGAGCCAAGATGGGGGTCAGTAGCTACCACATTGTAACGCCCCAAAAAATGGGTCCCAGAGCGTCAGACGGTGCTTGAGGCTGAGCCATTTTCATTCAGTTCAACACAAATCAACAGGGTTTCCATAAATAACCCTCAAATATCAACAGAGTAATCATCATCCAAGAATAAAAGAATTTCAGAAAAATAACAAACTATGACTTATTAGTCAACTCCCAATATATATACTAGTCTAACAAGCCTCTAAGAAAATCAATAAACCATTGAGCCATTGAGACATGCCCCAACTGACTCATACTCAGTTATCAAATGTAAACAACTCCATGAAACCAACATCAAACATCGCATCCTCAGAATATGAGGACTCACCATAATAGAGGATATAGAACATTGTGCCCGAAGAATCACTGTCGAACCTGGAACTGAGCACCTGAACCTACATTGCTAGAAAATGCAGCCCATATCCGAATATATGGGTTAGTACCATGGAAAGGAACCAAGTATATGGGGGTGTATGCAGTTGTATAAACATCATCATCATACATATTTATAAGAAATATATAGGATGTACCAATGACTCACATAGCCCGAAAAAAAATCATCATAATTATGAGAGGATGAAATAAGTATAATAACATATGTGATTCATCATATAATCTGTCAATCACTTTCAGTTCATCAAGAATATCAATTCTCATAATGTAAATATCATTTAAATCTTTTGAAAGAATAACTTGCACAATTCCACTTTCAAATCACTTCAACATTCACCATAGATACAAGGAAACACACACACACTGAGAGATCCTATAACCGACATAAACCATGTGAGCTACATAGAGTCCAACGTACAACCCACGTTGGGTAGAACCATCCTATCCTTGCCATCGGAGTAGGACTATCAATATCAAATTCGCACAAACTAGTGATCACTATATAAATCAGCCTCAGGCTCACTCCTACGGGGCACCTAGTTCTAGGGAAGTAAGGTCATTTTATACCTCCCACTCGGTGCTAAAGATTTTTCCGGACTTAGCTCAGATCATTTCAAAGACAATCCACAACAAAACAATTTCAGTAATATATAAATATACATCGGGAGCCATCATGCTTCCCATTTATCAAAATTAACCACATTGTGAATTTCTTTCACACTTAAGTTCAAAACAACTCCATTAAGAACAAAAGGTCAAATCATTCAAAATATCTCAAATATTCAACATCAATGTTCTTATAACACACACTTTCTCAAAAATAAAAACACAATTTCCAATGGGGTTTCACAACCCAAATATCAAAATCATGATAAATATCATTCAAGATTCATGATTTATATCATCACACATGTAAATTCATCTTTCGAAATCATAAACATCAAGATTTCATAATAATTATCATAATATATAGGTTCATGCTTCAAATTCATAAAAATCAAATAAAAATTAATGCCTTTGTAAAGAAAATTACTTTTGGGTACAAGAACGAAAGAGAGTTCTTGTTGAAAAACCCCACAAACCTTGAATGATTAACTTTAGATCGATACTTGTTTTTGAGATATTAATCGTGCCTTTGAATGATGGTTCTTGGAGTTCTTGAACTAGGAACTTGGAATCTTGAATAAATTTGCAGAATTAATGGTGAACTTTGGTGGTTCTTGAAGTTGGATGTAGGAGCTTAGGGTTTTCTTTTTTAGGGAATTTGATGAAATATAACATCTAATGCTTCTAAAAGGCTTTAGTATAGGGGTTGGACGGATTTTGGGTGAGGAGGAATGACCAATAATTCTCGAATTTATCCTTTGGTGGACTGTTTTGATAGTCAAAAGTAGATCAACCATAATATTTTACTCTGATATCCAAATTCTATGAAACCAATTTCATTAGAAAGAGGACTCTCATATCTTTCTGTTGATATATAGTATCTCACCCAAATCATTGTGTACGAGGAGTTTGAAGTTGACCCAAAAATTCGCTTTTGAGAGGCTGAAGTAGATCGACCATAACTTTTTGCTCCGATAGACAAATTGGATGAAACCAATTTGATTGGAAAGAGGACTTGCAGAGCCTTCCGTTGATATAGTACATCACCCATATTATTATGTACAAGGAGTTATGATCGTTTAAAGTTGGAGCAAAAATACGCCGGGCCTCGGTACTTTTTCCAGCAAGTTTTACTGTTCACTACTATTCACAGTTCGATCGGAATGTTCATAACTCGTCGCACGGGTGTCTGTTTTGGATGATCCATATATCGTTGGAAATATTATTAGATACTATATGGAATGGTGGGTCATAATATAAGAAATTCCGCATGGAAAATTTATAATTCATTCTTGAAGATAGAACCCAACACGTTTACGCACAAAATTTCAACGAAAAATTTCCCAGGATATTACATCATCCCCCTGTTGGAAACATTCGTCCTCAAATAATGATAGACATGCCAAGATTAGATAGGGAATAGAGAATACAGCTGAAACCATTTGTTAGACTCATCACCATATCGTTTCTCACTCCGAATGCAGCATAGAATGCATAAATTCAAGAAACTACAGCTGAACACTTAATAAATGACAGCTGAACTGCTGCCACTTTTATCAAAAGTGCATGATTTAGGAAAAAACGGTAACTTCGGCTTGATCGGAGTTCGCGAAAAATATGTGCGGGTACTTGGATCACATATCTGCCTTAGTTTCCCAAGTTGCACCCTCAAAAGATTGGTTTCGCCACAACACCTTGACCGAGGAAATTTTTCGTTCCTTAGTCTTCGAACACCAAAATCAAGAATCTCAATAGGAATCTCATCAAAAGAAAGATTTTCTTGAATTTCAGCACTCACAGAGGAATCCACTACCACAGCATCGCTAATATGCTTTCTAAGCATGGAGACATGGAATATTTGATGAACAGAGGACAAATCAGAAAGCAACTCGACTTCATAAGCTACCTTACCAACACGACTAAGAATTTTGTAAGGACCAACATAACAGGGACTAAGCTTCCCCTTCTTTTCAAATCTCTTTACCCCCCTCATGGGTGAAATTTTCATATACACTAGATCACCAACTTCAAACTCAAGGTATCTCCTTCTAACATCCACATATGACTTCTAATGACTCTGCGCAGTTTTCAACCTTTCCCTAATCAACTTAATTTTTTACATATCCTCAAATACCAAATCAAGACCACTCACAACCGCTTCACCCACATGCTAATACTAGAGTGGAAACTGTTATTATAAGCGAACTCTATCAACGGTAAGTGATCATCCCAACTTCCCTTAAAGTCAAGTGCACAAGCTCTCAACATATCCTCTAAGTTATGCATGGTCCACTCATCTTGACCATCAATCTACGGATGAAAAGCAGAACTCAAAAGCACTTGGGTACCAAGAGCCTTCTGAAAAGCTTTCTAAAATTGCGAAGTGAACTGAGTACCCCTATCCAAAATGATAGACAAGGGAACTCCATGCAGTCTGACTAGCTCTCGGATATACAATCTAGCATAATCCTCAGTAGTATATGAAGTATGAACAGGCAAGAAATAAGAAGACTTAGTCAATCTACCAACCACAACCCAAATGGAATCATGATGGCATCGAGAAAGAGGTAAACCAATCACAAAGTCTATGTTTATCTCTTCCTACTTCCAGGTGGGAATACTAAACTCTTGCATCATACCACCAGGTCTTTGGTGTTCAACCTTAACCTATTGGCATATTGCACGCTTAGCTACAAACACTGCTATATGTTTCTTCATGCCACTCCACCAATAGATTTCCCGCAAGTCTCGGTACATCTTGGTGGCACCAGGATGAATAGAATATCGCACCCCGTGCGCTTCATCCATAATCCTCTATCTCAGATCATCAAAATTTGGGACACACAATCTACCCTGCAATCTCAACACACCATCTCCCCTTGGGAGAAAACCTCTACTTTTTGGTCCTTGACTGACTCCTTCAGTCTGACCAAACTAGCATCTAATTATTGCTTTTCCTTCACTTTCGAAACGAAAGAGGATTTAAAACTACTTTGAACCCCTATACTACCTTCATCAGAGTCAAACAACCTAACCCCTAATCTAGCCAAACAATGTACATCACTAGCCAACTCTTTCTTACCTTTTACCACATGCGAAACACTACCCATGGACACTCTACTTAGGGCATCCTCCACAACATTGGCCTTGCCCGAATGGTACAGCACACTCATATCGTAGTCCTTTAACAATTCTAACCATCGTCTCTGCCTAAGATTCAATTCTCTCTTGGTAAACACATACTGCAGACTCTTATGATCAGTGAAAACATCAACATGGACACCATACAAATAGTGTCTCCAGATTTTCAAAGAAAACACTAGCAGCCAACTCAAGGTCATGGGTGGGGTAATTTTTCTCATGGGGTTTCAACTATCTAGAAGCATAAGCTATCACCTTACCCTTCTACATCATTACACAACCCAACCCAACTCTCGAAGCATCACAGTACACCACAAAACCATCAACACCATCAGGCAAAGTTAAAAGAGGGGTTAAAGTGAGTCGCGTCTTCAACTCCTTAAAACTCTTCTCACAAGATTCGGACCATAAGAACTTTAATTTCTTTTGGGTCAACCAAGTCATAGGAGACACTATAGAGGAGAAACCCTCAACAAAACAGCGGTAATAGCCAGATAAAACCAAGAAACTTTGGATATTAGTCGGAGAAATAGGTCTAGGCCAATTTCTAATAGCTTCGATCTTTTGGGATCAATTCTAATACCCTTGGAAGAATTGATAGAACCCAAAAAAGCAACTGACCTTAGCCAAAACTCACACTTACTAAACTTGGCAAACAACTTGTCATCTCTAAGGTTTTGTAAGACAGCTCGGAGATGATCAAAATGTTCATCCTCACTACGGGAGTACACTAGTATATCATAGATGAACACTATGACAAACATATCCAAATATGGTCTGAACACTTGATTCATGAGGTCCGTGAAAGCTGCTGGGGCATTATTTAACCCAAAAGACATAAAAAGAAACTTAAAATGGACATAACGAGTTTGAAAAATGGTTTTTGGGATGTCACACTCCCTAAATTTGAGTTGATGATAGCCGGAACAAAGGTCTATCTTTGAGAAATAACTTGCACCTTGCAATTGGTCAAACAAATCATCTATTCTCAGAAGGGGGTACTTAGTTTTTATGGTGACTTTATTCAGTTGGCAGTAATCAATGCACATATGTAAAGAGCCATCTTTCTTTCTCACAAACAAAATAGGAGCACCCCAAGAAGAAACACTGGGACTTATAAAACCCTTATCTAGTAGATCTTTGAGTTGCTCTTTTAACTCCTTAAGTTCTGCAGGGGCGATACGATAAGGAGGAATAGAAATGGGCTGACTATTGGGAGAAAGATCAATCCCGAACTCTATCTCTCTATCAAGAGGTATCCTTGGGAGATCATCCAAAAAAACATCAGAAAACTCATTGACGACGTTAACAGACTGGAGAGTTGGAGTCTCAGACTTAGTGTCTTTGACTCTATCCAAATGGTAAATACATCCCTTGGAAAATAAGCTTTCTAGATTTGAGGTAAGAGATAAAATGACTCTTGGGTGACACAAAATTTCCAGACCACTCAAATACGGATGCACCTGAAAACTGAACTTGACTACTCGGGTCTGTCAATCAATAGAGGCATAAGAATAATATAGCCAGTCCATACCCAAAATTACATTAAAATCTACCATGTCTAACTCAATCAGATCATCCAACAAGACTCTATGAAGAATGGTAACAGGACATTTTTTATACACTTCTGGGCAACAATCAAAGCACCCACTGGGGTAGAAACTAGGATAGGCTTAGGAATAATCTCAGGACTCATTTCAAAATTCACAGCAATCAAAAGTGTAACATATGAGAAACTAGATCCAGGATCCAACAAAGCATACACATCAAACTAAAATATACGAAGCATACCAGTAACAATATTGGGCGAGTCCTCATGTTCCTGGTGGGATGGTAAAGCATAGAATCTATTCTGGCGCTGCCCGCCAGCATTGCTAGAAGAGGCGCCCTGAGCTAGGGCTGGGTGAGTTGCTGGAACTGGAGCACTAACAGTCTGAGCTTGGGTCTGAGGGCGATAGTCATGATGCCCTTGTTCATCCTGTGGAAAATCTCTAACTCTGTGACCCATGTCACCACACCAGAAACAACCCCTCTTCTCACCCCAACACTCACCCGAATGACCTGCTACTTTGCTCCTTCCAACCTCTAGACACGGGATCACTAGCAGATGATGGTGTTGGCATAGATGAACGATCCTGATACTGAGGGTGACTCCCTCCCTGCAATCTAGTCTGACCCTGTCCATGCTGCTCGTACCTAGCTCTCTTATTCCCTCTCATTCTATCTTTCTCCTTAATCTTGTCTGCCTCAATCTGTTGGGCATGAGTCATCAGCCTTGAAAGATTCATCTCACTATTTAGCATAGCATACCTACACTCTTTAACAACATCACTAAATACTCCAGTTACAAACTTACTCATACTAGCCCAATTATCAGCCACTAAGTCAGGAGCATACTTGGCCAACTGATTGAACTTTAGACAGTACTCCCTAACAGTCATAGAGCCCTATCACAGGTTCATAAAATCTTCTACCTTTTCCTTCCTTATCTCCAAAGGGAAAAACTTATCCAGGAATGCATCTGGAACTCTTGCCAAGTTGTAGGGACAGCTCCCTCACCTCTACCTTTCCTCCAAGCAACAACCCAATAATAAGCAATGTCTTTCAACCTATACGCAGCCAACTCCACACTATGTTCCTCAGATACATGCATCACCTGAGTAATCTTCTACACCTCCTCTAAAAACAACCGTGGATCCTCATCAGACTTGGACCCATAGAATTCCGGTGGATTAATCCGCATAAAGTCATGGATCCTTGCAGCAGCTGAATCACCTCCCTACTGCTGTGGAGCTGGGGTCGGGTTGGCCTAAACATTTGCAGTAACAACCTGGGCCAGCGCCTAAAAGGCTGCCCAAAATTCAGCATGAGACATATTTTCATTCAATGGGTCAGTGGGTTGAGGTTGCTGACCATCATTATTTCTTCTCTCTCGATGTGGAGGAATATTTCTGAAAGAGAAGAGGATGAATCAATAGCAGAGAGAGACACTTTAAGCACAATAGACTTCTAAAAGAAAGAATCACATTTTTTCCTAAAACATCTTGTAGCCTCTTGCTCATAGATGTGGCGCGCTACACACCGATGATCAAGACTCTACTTAACGTGGCTTGTCAGACTCCCTAGGACACCTTAAAACCTTAGGCTCTAATACCAAGTTTGTAATGTCCTAGAAAATGGGTCCCAAAGCATCACACAGTGCTTGAGGCTATGAGTAGCCCCAAGCTAACCCTTTGAGCCATTTTCATTTAGTTCAACACAAATCAACGGGGTTTCCATACATAACCCTCAGATATCAATAGAGTAATCATCATCCAAGAATAAAAGAATTTCAGAAAGATAACAAAATACGACTTATTAGTCAACTCCCAACATCTATACTAGTCTGACAAGCCTCTAAGAAAATCAAAAAAACCAGTAAGCCATTAAGATATGCCCTAACTGACTCATACTCAGTTATCAAATGTAAACAATTTTGTGAAACCAACATCAGACATCACATCCTCGGAACATAAGGACTCACCACAACAGAGGATGTAGAACAGCGTGCCCGAAGAATAACTGTCGAACCTGGAACTGAGCACCTGAACATACATTTCAGAAAATGCAACTCATATCCAAAGATGTGGATCACTACCATGGAAAGGAACCGAGTATATGGGGGTCTATGCAGTTGTATAAACATCATCATCATAAATATTTATAAGAAATATGCAGGATGTATGAAAGACTCACACTGCCCAAAGAAAATCATCATAATCATAAGAGGATGAAATAAGTACAATAACACATGTGATTCATCATATAATATGTCAATCACTTTCAATTCATCAAGAATATCAATTCTCATAATGTAAATATCATTTAAATCTTTTGAAAGAATAACTTTTACAATTTCATTTTCAAATCACTTCACCATTCACCATAGATACGAGGAAACACACACACACTGAGAGATCATATAACCGACATAAACCATGTGAGCTACATAGAGTCCAACGTACAACTCACTTTGGGGAGAGCCATCCTATCCTTGCCATCAGAGTAGGACTATCGATATGAAATCCACACAAACTAGTGATAACTATATAAATCAGCCTCAGGCTCACTCCTATAGGGGCCATAGTTCTAAGGAAGTAAGGTCACTTTATACCACCCACACGGTGCTAAAGAATTCTTTCAGATTTAGCTCAGATCATTTCAAATCCAATCCACAACAAAACAATTTTAGTAATATATAAATATACATTGGGAGCCATCATGCTTCCCATCTATCAAAATCAACCACGTTGTGGATTTCATTCACATTCGAGTTCAAAACAACTCCATTAAGACCAAAAGGTCAAATCTTCAAAATATCTCAAATATTCAACATCAACGTGCTTATAACACACACTTTCTCAAAAAAATACAATTTCTAATGGGGGTTCACGACCCAAATATCAAAATCATGATAAATATCGCTCAAGATTCATGCTTTATATCACCACACATGTAAATTCATCTTTCAAAATCATAAACATCAAGATTTCATAATAATCATCATAAGATATGGGTTTCATGCTTCAAATTTATAAATATCAAATAAAAAATCATACCTTTGTAAAGAAAATTACTTTTGGGCACAAGAACGAAAGAGAGTTCTTGTTGAAAAACCCCACATACCTTGAATGATGAACTTTAGATCCATACTCGTTTTTGAGATGATAATCGTGCCTTTGAATGATGGTTCTTGGAGTTCTTGAACTAGGAACTTGGAATCTTAAATAAATTTGCAGAATTAATGGTGAACTTTGGTGGTTCTTGAAGTTGGATGTAGGAGCTTAGGGTTTTCTTTTTGAGGGAATTTGATGAAATATAACATATGATGCTTCTAATAGGCTTTAATATAGGGTTTGGATGGATTTTGGGTGAGGGGGAATGACCAAAACGCCCCTAAAAATCAATAATTCTCGAATCTGTCCTTTGGTGGACTATTTTGATAGTCTAAAGTAGATCAACCATAACGTTTTACTCCGATATCCAAATTGGATGAAACCAATTTCATTAGAAAGAAAACTCTCATATATTTCCGTTGATATATATTATATCATGCAGATCATTGTGTATGAGGAGTTATGATCATTTGAAGTTGACCCAAAAATTCACTTTTGATAGGCTGAAGTAGATCGACCATAACTTTTTGCTCCGATATAAAAATTAGATGAAACCAATTTAATTGTAAAGAGGACTCGCAGAGATTCCATTGATATATAGTAGATCACCCAGATTATTATGTACAAAGAGTTATGATCCTTTAAATTTGGAGCAAAAATACGCTAGGCCTCAGTACTTTTTCCTGCATGTTTTACTGTTCACTACTATTCACGATTCGATCGGAATGTTCATAACTCGTCGCTCGGGTGTCCGTTTTCGATGATTAAAATATCGTTGGAAAGATTATTTGATACTCTACACAATGGTGGGTGATACTCTAAGACATTCCGCACAAAAAATTTATAATTCATTCTAGAAGATAGAACCCAACACATTTACGCATAAAATTTCAACGAAAAATTTCCCGGGTTATTACTCACATCGTCATCAAACTTGTACAAAGAAGATAGATTCTGAAGCATGTTTATAGTTTTGTTTGCAAGATAACGGATCCTAAAAAAATACCATATCTAAATATTTGAAGTTGACGACGAGATTCATCGTAACATTGATACCTCTTTTGTGTGTCGTTGTAGCCCACGAAAATAAACTATGTTTCTTTTTCCAAAAGATTATGTCGTTCATCTGTAAGATGGACAAAGCAAACAAAACCAAAAATGCACAAGTGAGAATAATTAGGCTTACTATAAAATAATTTGATGTACGGTGTCTCATTTCCAATGATTGAGGAAGTTTGTCTATTGATCAAATATATAGAGGTATGTATTTCTTCGGGCCAAAAACTTTTTGGCATATTCGACAGACTCAACAAAGCCAATGTAGTTTCCAAAACATGTCAATTCTTCCTTTCTACGACCCCTTTTGTTCTGGGATTATGAGGACAAGTATGTTGGGAAATAATTCCTTTGTTTTTGAAAAATTCAACAATATTAATCTTAGTGTACTCTCTTCTTGAATCAGAATGAAATATTTTTATAGTTTTATGAAATTGTGAATGAACGTATTCAATAATATTCATAATAAGAGTCGGAACCTCATATTTATTTCTAATAAAAAAACACCCGGGTGTATCTAAATATGTGATCAATAAATAACACAAAGTACTTATATCCCATCCTAGTCAAAATAGGAGAAGGACCCCAAAAATCGCTATGAACTAAATCAAATTGATCTTCATAAGCAGATGAACTGGATGGAAAAGGGAGCTTGTGACTTTTTGAATTGGCACAATTTGTACATGCCAAAGGGAGACTAAAATCGATATGATGTGTTGTAGGAATACATGATTTAAGTATGTGTTGAAGCCGAAAATAATAAGGATGACCCATCCTATTATTCCTAAGAGTAAGAAATATCTTGAGCGAGTAACATAGCTTCATAAAATGAAAAAAAACAATGATACGAGTGATGGTGAGCCGACTCTAGTAGAAACATTCTGCCAAATCTACGCCTTGTGGCCATGATCATCCTGGTTTTCATATTCTGAACAACATAACCATTGGGTGAGAATTTTACAATACAATTTTGATCACCTAGTTGACCTACTGAAACCAAATTAGCCTTCAAATTTGGTACATAAAGAACATTAGAAAGATTTTCAATAGAACCAATACCATATGTGGGTAATGTGTTCCTGTTTGATGTATGAATAACATGTTCAGAAACATCACTAGACAATAATGAGAATTGGGACAAACCACCTATCATATGATTTAAAGTCGCTGAATCTAGATGCCAAGTAGATATAATTGAATTACTTGTACCTGAAGAGAATGCCGAAGTGCACTTGAGATGGCTTCGAGAAGGATAGCTGCAATAGAATCTCGCATTAGTTTTACATGATTATGACCGGCAGGGAAGGAACCAGATGATATAGTGACATTTGTCTTATAAGCTTGGTGAGCAGTTCGCGAACAATTTAGGTAATGACAACAAACTAAAATATGATGGACAGTAATTTTGCAGTAAGCACAATATTTTTTCTTTTTAGGACAATTGACTGCGATGTGACCAAAGTCTTGGCATTCATAGCATCGGAAACTTCTCTTAGTATTTCCTGTTGAAGCAACGACAATTGATTTTCCTACAAGTAAGGCAACAGAAGGTGATGGCATAAAATCCATGGCAGCCTGAGTTCCAAGTCTTGTCTCTTCATGTAAGACGGCTATCAACACAATGTTAAGAGCAGGTGTGACTTCCCTATTCAACAAACTACCATGAATTGGCTTGAATTTAAGACAGAGTTTAATTAAGAATTGTTATGATTCTGATAGAGTAATCAAACCACAAGTGAAAGAAAAAAAGAACAACACACAGATTTATGTGGAAACCCTTACGGGAAAAACCACGGACAAAGGCAGAAGAGGTTTCACTATAATGGAGAGAGGGTCTAAAGTGGGAGACATAGTCTCAATGACATAATTTCTGAATGAACGAAATTTATCCACTAATTGCACTTATATAATACGTGCATACAAAATAAGTCCTAGGAACAAAAACAAGTCCAAGCAATGCTGAAACTTGGCACTTTGTAGTGTCTTGGTCATCATATCAGCAGGATTATCATGAGTACTAATATTGCTCGCCACAATATCACCATGGGCAATAATTTCATGCACAAAATGATATCGAACATCGATGGGCTTTGTCCTCTCGTGAAACATCTGATCTTTCATAAGAACGATAGCACTCTGACTGTCGCAAAAGACCATAGTAATCTATAAGTCTTTGCTAAGTTCACCAAACAGAACTTTTAACGAAATAACTTACTTGAAAGCCTCTGGAATAGCCATGTACTCAGCCTCGATAGTTGACAAAGCCACCGTCGTCAGTAAGGTAGCCTTCCAACTAATAACACAACCACCAATGGTTAAAAAATAGCCTATAAGGGACCTTGTTTTATCATGGTCTCCTGCAAAATCAGGATCAACATACTCGATTACTCCATCACTATTTCACCCAAACTGCAAACAATAATCAGCCGATCCATGCAAGTATCTGAAAATCCACTAAACTACTTTCCAATGTTCTTTTCCAAGATTTTTCATATATCAACTAACTGCATTGACAGCATAAGATAAATCTCATTAGAAACATGATGATAGGCGATATTACGCGCCTATATCAATATATTTTGCTCATATTTGTGCCATGTTTTGAGAACAAATTATATATTTCATGCACTTTTAGTCATTTTTCCTGTAAGTGAGCTAACGAACATGATTAGCAAAGTTTCAAGTGTAAATGATGCAAATTCAGCATTTTATGGATAACTTGACGCCAAAGAAAGCTTCACAAAAGGAGAAAAGGGAGTCTTGGACGCCAAGGACCAAAAGTGGCGCCTGGAAAATCTATCCCGGGCTAAAACAGCATTTTTGAAGACTTTGGGGACCAAGGACCAAAAGTGGCGAATGGAAAATCTGTCCCGGGCCAAAACAGCATTTCTGAAGAATTTGGGGACTAGCAGTAACTTAGTTGGATTTGGATAATGATACATTAACCTAGTACAATTGGGTTAAGTATTTCATTAGCTTAGTAGGATTTGGTTAGATTTTTCATTAGCTTAGTAGGAGTAGGATATGGGTATTATAAATACCCTATCATGCTAGAGATTTTTATTCATCTACCAATTCACCCATCCCCCCATTCCATCAATTCATCCATCCACCATCCATCCATCCATCAAAACAATTTATTCCTCATTAATTCTATTACTCTACAACTCTTCTTCTAATTCTTCCATTAATTCTATTCTTCTTCTATTCTTCTATTAAATTCTCAAGTTCCACAACAAGAGAGACGTTACTTTGCAAAGGACATCACGCCATTCTTACCCTTACACCTAACGTGCAATCTTTATTGGGGTACAATGATCATGTTTATTGTGATTTCCTTCACACTCATGGGTAACTAAACCTCTCTGTTGGGGTTATGGAAGCCGAATGAGATACTATCTATTGCTGTGAGTTTGTGAATTCGTGACACGTATGCTGCTTATATCATTATTCTCTTCATCTTAATGCAAATTCTTGTGGCTGCAGACGCATAGAATAACGCCAGTATAACATCTAACTTGTTCGAAAGAAAGGTTATTTGTCTGGAAAAGAGATAATGTCAAGGTAGTAGGGTCCCATCCCCTATTAAAAAGTTAGTGCCGTAACTGGATTAACCTCTTGGAGATTCGTACCGTTAGACACGCTTTAAGCTCGAAAGAGTTAAAGTGAAATAATCCTCGAATAGGTCGAAAGACGCCTGGATTTACCATCGAATACAATTCTCTATAAGCACATGCATGTCTGAATTCAACACACTCATAGCCAATAGAGACGTATAACTCAGAAGGTGGACATAACCCCAACTCCTCAATTCTCATTGTTTCACAACCTACTAAACATTCTTTCTTTTTACTTTGCTATTTTTAGTTTTACTTTAATAATTTGGTTACACGTTACAATCCCCCCTTATTACGAGACTTGCACTAAAAGTTTAGTAATCGTTGCTTACTTGTTGGCCAAGCTATTCCCTGTGGTATCGACACCCAACCCAGGTTGGGTTCTATATTTGCTAACGACCACTTTACACTCGTACGAGAGCTGTAGATTGAGCGGTATCAAAAATTGGCGCCGTTGCCGGGGAATACGAGTGTCAATCAAGTTCGTGATAATTACTAGACCCTTTGGTCAAAGATTCTTGTACTTTTACTTTCAGTTTTTGTTTTTGTCTACTACAGGTTTTTATTCAGTGCATGCCCCATACTAGAAGTTCTGGTCAACCGTTATTGCCTACCAATCCTGAACCACAACGCATTGGTAGAATGGAAGCACAAGCAGAAATCGAAAGGATGGCTCCTCAACAGGAACAGGCGAGATTAGCTGCTCTTGCCGCCGCTCAAGTTCAAAACATTGATAATCCTGGGCGAGCAACAAATCCCGACGATTAGGATTTAGGTGACGACGAGTTACTAAACCCTAGGCGTGATGCTAAAATCATAACTCTTGCCAACCGAAGAGGTCGACAAGCTAGGTTTAGGTATGATCGCCAACCCATGCAACTAGCTTTCGACGACGATGATGATGATCTTGATGGAGCCGGAGCTACAGGAACTATTATTCCTCCACCATTAGCGCCCGGAGCCAAGTTCAACATCACGAGCACCATGATTCAGTTATTGCAACTCAAGGGATTATTTGGTGGACTAGCAGGCGATGATCCGAATATGCATCTCATCAACTTTATTTCTACATGAAAGTCGTTTGACAATCCTGGTGTTGGTCAGAATGCAATTCGATTACGTCTATTTCCACTGTCTCTGTCTGGGGAGGCAACACTATAGTTGAATGGGCTGACTCCTAATTCAATTACAAATTAGAGGCAATTGAGAGACGCTTTCCTAGAAAGATTCTTTCCGCCATCCAAAAGAGCGCAATTGAGAGATGAAATCAGCAACTTTCATCAGCTTCCCACTGAAGCTCTTCATGAAACATGGGAGTGGTTCAAGACAAAGCTAGCGAGATGCCCAAACCATCACATGACTAATGTTCACCTAATGGAGATCTTGTATAGAGCCTTGAATTCAATAACTAAACCAGTGGTGGATAATGCAGCTGGAGGATCTTTTATGGACCTCACCTTTGGTCAAGCAATCAATATGCTAGATCGTATGACGAAGCAAAGTAGAGCTTGGCATACCAGGGATTCTGAGGTAGCAAGCCCCACTTTATCTATTGGCATGACTGCAGACCAAAGAAGAAGAGAAGAAAAACGTGATCAAGATATGGTGCACTTGAAAACACAAATGGATCTTCTTACAAAGCATTTATTATTAGGGAAGACCGAAAAAGTGAAAGCCATTGCGTCAAAAGGAAGAGACGAATCTGATTCGGAAGAGGAGGCCAACTACTTGAACAATCAGGGGGTTTCCGTGGGAATACCCAAGGAAACCAAGGTCGGAACTATTATGATAAATCTAGAAACAAGGACCAAGGTAGTTGGAAGAACAAGAATGAAAAGAGTGGTTTGTACGTTCCCCCTGGTAGACGTGACACCACCACATCTAATTCTGGAAGTATGGAAGACATGATGGCTAAATTATTGAAAGGAGTGGAAGCAACGAGCGCGGGAGTTACGGAGGTAATTAATGATTTGTCCTCCATGAAAGAATTAGTTGATTCTCATTCCACTTCAATCAAGCAAATAGAGCAGCAGTTGAGCCAACTTTCAGCAGCACTCAATCAAAGAAAGCTCGGCACTTTACCTAGCTATACTGTGCAAAACCCCAGGAATGATGGGTCATGCATGGCCATCACTACCCGAAGTGGTAAGGTGCTGGAAACTTCAGCAAGAGGCAAGCAAGTGGTTAACGGAGTTGCGGACATGGATGATAAGGCACAAGGCAAGGAGTCTGCAGAGGACGTCACACCCAACGACGTGTAAACTGAAAAAGTGGAAAAACGAAAACAAGAGGAGAAGAAAGCCGTGGAGATAACAATTCCATACCCACCACCACCTTTTTCTCAAAGATTAAAGAAGGTGGCGGATGACACGAAGTTCAGCAAATTCATGACTATGTTGAAACAGCTGACCATTAATGTTCCATTGGTGGAGGCACTTGAACAAATACCTGGGTATGCGAAATTTATGAAGGGTCTTTTGACAAAGAAGCGGGCAGCAAGTTATGAGTTGAAATATGATGTTCATCACTGCAGCGCAATTGCTACAAGATCGCTAGTTCAGAAAAAGGCCGACCCTGGTGCTTTCACTATTCCTTGCACGGTTGGATCTATGAATTTTGCTAAGGCATTGTGTGACCTGGGTGCTAGCATCAATTTGATGCCACTATCCGTCTACAGGAAGTTGGGGTTAGGTGATCCGACACCAACCAATATGAGGCTCGTGATGGCTGATAGGTCGGTAAAATGACCTGTGGGTATCTTGAATGATGTGTTGGTGAAGGTTTCTTCATTCATATTTCCTGCAGACTTCGTTATTCTGGATTGTGAGGTGGATTCTGAAGTTCCCATAATCTTGGGACGTCCCTTCCTTGCAACTGGAAGTGTGCTTATTGACATGAGAGCTAATGAGCTTTTGTTTCAGTTGAATAACGAAGTGGTCCGCTTTGATATATGCAAAGCAATGAAGCATCCCAGAGATATGAATGTGCTCTCTGTAGCTAATATTCATCATGAGGATAAGAAAGCATTATTTGTAGAGAAACAGCTTACTGTTGATCCATTGTCTGCTGCGCCACTGAATGTTGAGCATAAGGAAGATGAAGATTATGAAGAACCTATGGATGATCTAACAGAAATAGAGTCCTATTCCCATACTCCTAAGCAACCGGACCGTGATCTTAAGAATCAATCGTCACCAACAGTGAAGACTTCCCTTAAAGAGCCACCAATGCTAGAATCGAAAGAGCTCCCCGATTATTTAAGGTATGTGTTCTTGGAAAGAGAAAATATACTTCCGATAAGTGTGGCGGATGAGCTAAGTGAACAGCATGTAGAGGCTCTCATCTCTGCTCTGAAGAGATACAAGAGAGCTATGGGTTGGACTATTGATGATATAATTGGTGACCCTCCGGGGAGATGTATGAGTCATCTTGAAGAAGATTCCATGCCTACGAGTAAGCCTCATTGTCGTCTGAATCCATTCAGAAAATGATCCACCATCTATCTCGACGAAGTCTAAGTACTCGAGGTAACTATGTCATGCCACGACAATAAATAAGGCGCTAGATGGGAGGCAACCCATCATTTTATCATTTTTCGTTTATCGTTTTGTCTTTCTTTCGTTCTAGTACTTGTTTTGCCTTTGATAAATTAAAATCCAAAAATAAGAGTCGTGCCACGACCAAAACTAAGGCGCTTGGTGGGAGGCAACCCATCGTACTAATCGTTTTCATTAGTTTTGAGCAAATATAGGTGCAAGAGGTATTCAACGAGGAGATTGGTTTCAAATGACGATTTGGACATATTGTATGGTAAAGGTGTTAAGTTAGGAATAGTGATGCATAAGGTTATGGATTGAGCATTGCTCATGCCAAAATAGGCATCGAGGAAGGCTAGGCCTAGGTAAAACTAGGCCACGAACAATGCAAAACCTATCCTATAGCCCAAGGTCTCGGAATCTAGTGTGCAAAGACATAGGCGCCGCCCATGCTTAAGTATGCTTTACACTATGCACCGCCTATGCTATAGCATTAGGTCTCAGTATCTCATATCCTATACACTATGCACCGCATATGTCCCCTAAATGCATTACACTATGCGCCGCCTATGCTAGCTTATGCTTTGCATTAGGCGCCGCATATACCATGCTTATGCAAAGCACTATGCGCCGCATATGGACCCTTTTTTGTCTCCAAAACCGTTTTTAAATGGGTCAAAACTCGACCCATTCTTTTCCTATATAAAGGGGACTTAGTCTTGAAACATAGCCACATTAAAAATTGACCTAAAGGCGCCGCACATCAACCCAAATCATCTCAAAATTTTTCTTTTTTGCTCTTCCAATTCACAAGAACATCTCCAAAGGCTTCAATCACGTAAGTACTCTTTTGTTCTTCATCTATTTCTCGTAAGTACTACGTTGCTATGTCTATTATGAATTGCTACATCTTGAAATAATATTGGTGATGTTAATGTGTTTGGATTGTTCATACAAAACCATGTGAGTGAACATATACGCCAGGATAATCTTGACTTGTTTCCGACTTGAATTTGGTTTTAATAGCATTGTTATACTATTTGCGGAATTGCTAAGGTTATGAACATTGCTTAAGATTGTTACTTGGATATTTACATGTTAGACTATCCCGTTCATCGGGATAAGACTTATAGTTGCCTACCAACATAGGAGGTTATGATTGTTGAAAGTAACTATACCATGAGGTAACCCCTATGTTGTAGTATTGTTATACCTAACATGAAAGTAGTTCAATGGTTGCAAGTAGTGATACATCACTGATTTTCTTGTCGGAATATAGTTCCTAAGACATATGTCGACGAAGTTTAACTAATCGACCACATTCACTTCACTATTTTGTATCAACGAACCTAAGTGTAGGGTGGTACCCCGATGGCTTGTGTATAGATTGTTTCCTTTGAGTTGATGCTAACATGAATATTATTTAAGTCTCAGGAACAATGGCACCTAAAGCGCGACAAGATAAGGCTACCACTTCCCAAAAGGGCAAGAAGAGAGATCGCAAGGACCAAGAAGAATCATCCTCAATGCAACTACCCCGCTGAATGTTTGGAATAAAATGGGTTCTTGAGGAGGAAGCCAAAGAATGGTACAGGAACAACAAGGAAAGAAAATATGTTCACATCGACTTGATCAACAAGGACACCCTAGCGAATAAGAAGCCGCGTATGTTGACGAAAATCATGGCATTGAATCTGGATTTCATCTTCTGCGACATGGGAGAATGCAATCTTGATTTGACAAGAGAATTTTATGCCAACTGGTCGCCGAAAACCACGGGCAACGAAGTCAAGATTCGGGGCCAAGTGTTACAGCTCAACGCGGATTTGATCAATTCCTTCCTTGGCTTACCTTCAGTCGACCCATCACCATTCAAAGAGCTGTACAGCAGACCTCCTTATAGAGCAATACGACACACACTTTGCGGAAGTAGATCCATGGCAAGGTGGAGCAGACACCAAGACACCGGACGACACAACACCTTTCTCTATGCTTCATTGAATAGGGAAGCAAGAATCTGGTTGCGTATTGTCAACTCATGCCTTATTCCTGGGACTCAATACACCAAAATATCAAGAGATAGAGTGTGTTTGGTCTATGCTTTGATGACAAATGTCCCTATCAACTTTGGGGCAATCAGTCGCTCTACAATGCGGAAGGCCAGACTCTACAAAAGGTCCCACTTCACTTTTGGCAATCTGTTGACAGCAATCTTGCAGAAGAAGGATATCAAATAGGAACCAGCTAACCACAAACTCCCACATAACCCGAAGAAGGTTGACCTCACCAAGGTCAAAGATGCTGAAACAACTCATGGTGTCAACCTTACTACTGCGGAGAGACATGCTCGTGATGAGAGTTTCTTCCATCATCTTTATGGCATGACACGATTTACTATGATAAGTGGTGGATGTGTTCCAACTGTTGAAGAGCTCCAACAGCTGGACCACGACTATCCAATGAACATGCATGCACGGAAGATGTGTGGAGTGGGTGTATACTTTAAGGAACCTCTAGACGATGATGTGCCGACCGATGATGATCGACGCTTGCCAGACTCCGACGAGGAGGAGAACTCTAACGAAGAATCTTATGATGATTCCGACAAAGGGGGTATGACCCCCGACATTGAGTAAGAGTCCGACTGACCAGGTTCTTCGTATTTATTTTCCACTGAGGGCAGTGTCCCGTTTAAGTGTGGGGTAGCGGTATTGCATGCTATACTTCTCTATTTTCATCTATGTTTGTTTACTTTGTTTCGTGTTTTGTTATTTTTGTTGTTGTTTCATTTTTTTTTAGTTTTTTTAGGAAAAAAAAATTTTTAGCTTCTCATGAAATAATTCTAATAGGCAGCATGAGATTATAACAAGAGTATGTGCTACAATTATGACTATTGAGACGTTTAGGCTCTAGTTGTGACTCATTATGTGATATTGTGTGGTTCAATTCCTTCACTTGTTGGGTCAAGAGTCTATATTACTTCCAATAAAGTCGACCATGTGCCTTGTGTGTGTGAGATTAATAGTATATTCTATGTTTGTGGCTGATTCTAGAACTTGCCTGGTATGTATGCAAAGCGAAAATAAGGAGTGTAAGTTTAGGAGATGATTTAGGCATTTCTTTGGCAACCTATACATGTTTACCTTCGTTTTACCTACCCATGGACATCATCCTAGTTAAACCCTTTTGAGCCTTTAGCCTATTTCTTTGACAAACCTCGTATGTAAGCCTAATCCATTTTTTTTCAAAGACCATAATTTGATCCAAATTCCTAAGTGCTTTAAAGTGAAAAAGTCATGTGACAACATAAGAGGAAATTGGGTAGGTATGATGCTTTAAATGGTAATGGTGCTTGAATGTGTTATGAAAAATAAAGTGCTATCATAAGAGGTATGTTATGAAAATAAAAAGGAAAAGAAAGCTGAGTTATGCTTAAAATTGAAAAACAAAAGAGGAGAACAAGGGTGGTAGAATACAAGAAAGAAAGGTTGAAAGAAAAAAAAAAGGTGTCAATGATACAATGTGATGTATTAAAGTGCTTAGGAACTTAGTCACTATTTCTGGCCAAAATAGTCCTACCTGTCCCTTAGCCTACATTACAACCATCAAAAGACCTATTTGATCCTAAGCTTAGCATTCTGACATTTAGTGGAGTATTACACTAAGGGCAAGCCTATGGTCATCAGTTGCTACATATGAATTCTTAGTGAGAGTGAGAGCAAGGATATTTTGATACCCATGTTTGAAAAATATGCTATACTTGTGAGTGATTATGGGTACTATATTGTGAGACACACATGGTTGATGAGTTTTGGGTAGTTATATATGATTCCTTATGCCAACAACTTTTGAATATTTTATGTTGTTGCTGTGAAACCCTAAGTTGATGTTTAGAGGGACATGATATTTTGTTCGAGGATGAACAAAGCTTCAAGTGTGGGGTGTTGATGATAGGCGATATTACGCGCCTATATCAATATATTTTTCCCATATTTGCGCCATGTTTTGAGAACAAATTATATATTTCATGCACTTTTAGTCCTTTTTCCTGTAAGTGAGATAACGAACATGATTAGCAAAGTTTCAGGTGTAAATGATGCAAATTCAGCATTTTATGGATAACTTGACGCCAAAGAAAGCTTCACAAAAGGAGAAAAGGGAGTCTTGGACGCCAAGGACCAAAAGTGGCGCCTGGAAAATCTGTCCCAGGTTAAAACAGCATTTCTGAAGACTTTGGGGACCAAGGACCAAAAGTGGCGAATGGAAAATCTGTCCCGGGCCAAAACAGCATTTCTGAAGAATTTGGGGACTAGCAGTAACTTAGTTGGATTTGGATAATGATACATTAACCTAGTACAATTGGGTTAAGTATTTCATTAGCTTAGTAGGATTTGGTTAGATTTTTCATTAGCTTAGTAGGAGTAGGATATGGGTATTATAAATACCCTATCATGCTAGAGATTTTTATTCATCTACCAATTCACCCATCCCCCCATTCATCAATTCATCCATCCACCATCCATCCATCCATAAAAACAATTTATTCCTCATTAATTCTATTACTCTACAACTCTTCTTCTAATTCTTCCATTAATTCTATTATTCTTCTATTCTTCTATTAAATTCTCAAGTTCCACAACAAGAGAGACGTTACTTTGCAAAGGACTTCACGCCATTCTTACCCTTACACCTAACGTGCAATCTTTATTGGGGTACAATGATCATGTTTATTGTGATTTCCTTCGCACTCATGGGTAACTAAACCTCTCTGTTGGGGTTATGGAAGCCGAATGAGATACTATCTATTGCTGTGAGTTTGTGAATTCGTGACACGTATGCTGCTTATATCATTATTCTCTTCATCTTAATGCAAATTCTTGTGGCTGCAGACGGATAGAATAACGCCAGTATAACATCTAACTTGTTCGAAAGAAAGGTTATTTGTCTGGAAAAGAGATAATGTCAAGGTAGTAGGGTCCCATCCCCTATTAAAAAGTTAGTGCCGTAACTGGATTAAACTCTTGGAGAATTCGTACTGTTAGACACGCTTTAAGCTCGAAAGAGTTAAAGTGAAATAATCCTCGAACAGGTCGAAAGACGCCTGGATTTACCATCGAATACAATTCTCAATAAGCACATGCATGTCTGAATTCAACACACTCATAGCCAATAGAGACGTATAACTCAGAAGGTGGACATAACCCTAACTCCTCAATTCTCATTGTTTCACAACCTACTAAACATTCTTTCTTTTTACTTTGCTATTTTTAGTTTTACTTTAATAATTTGGTTACACATTACAATCCCCCCTTATTACGAGACTTGCACTAAAAGTTTAGTAATCATTGCTTACTTGTTGGCCAAGCTATTCCCTGTGGGATCGACACCCAACCCAGGTTGGGTTCTATATTTGCTAACGACCGCTTTACACTCCTACGAGAGCTGTAGATTGAGCGTTATCAGAACACACCATCACACATATAAGAGACCCAACAACACTAGAGTATGGAACTCGAGACATATAATCACGCTTATCATCTATCTTTAGAGATAAAGTGGTTGAGAGTTTGAAATGAGCTGCCAATGGAGTACTTACAGGCTTGGCATTCTGCATATTGAACTTGTGAAGCACTTTTTCAATATATCTTTTCTGACTCAAGTATAACTTACAATTCTATCCCTCAAAATCTACATGGCAAGAATCTTCTTTGCTGCTCCTAGATCCTTCAATCAAACTCCCTATTGAGCTGGGCTTTGACTTTTATTATCTCTCTCATATCTTATTCTGCAATCAATATATCATCAACATACAAGAGAAGATACACGAATGAACCATCACTTACCTCATTGAAATAAACATAACTATCATAGTTGCTCCTATGAAACATATGAGAGGTCATAAAAGAGTCAAACCTCTCTTATACCACTGCCTGGGCGACTGCTGTAAGCCATAAAGAGAATTTTTCAGCAAGCATACATAGTCCTCCTTTCCTGAGACTACAAAGCCCTCTGGTTGCTGCATATATGTAAGACCCCGTAAAAATCACATGTCAAATTCAGATCGTAAAGCTCCATGAGATTCCAACACTTAAAAAAATTTTGCTAAGTGTTCAAGTTCAACACTTATGCTCATTTTAGACCTCCTAACTTTTGGGATTTATTGGATGACCTTCCCAACCTCCGTTTTTAGATTTTCAAGTTGCGTTGCGATGGGAAAAGTCCCTAGTACATATTGGACACATTCTGGGTGTATTTTGGGTGCATTTTAGTGGCTAACTCACTGGTTCGAAATGTTCCCGCATTCCGGGCGCATTTCAGTTTAAAAATTTCAGTCAACTTCAAACTATCATAACTTCCTGCATATAATGAAATATGAGAGCTTCTATATATCAATAGAAATATCATTGAGTATTCTTTTCAATGCAATTAGTTTCATCTAATTTTAACATTGGAGTAAAAAGTTATGATTAATTTTCTTCAGCCTATCATCCTAAATACAACAGAGGACAGTTGCGTCTTTCTCTCTTTCTCCGGGGTATTTTAATCTTTCCTACCTCTATATATATATACACACAAAAATGAGATTCAGCATAATTTAGCAACATATGCTAGATTTCTCTTAAAATTCATCAAGAACAAAAAGAGGGTTTACAATTGGGGATTTAATTTCAAGAAATTCCCTCCGTCGATCTTCGTAAAATGAAGAACTAAGGTATGTATAGTGTTCATCCATGGATTCCTTTCATCCATGGAGATCAAGAATCAAGTTTTAAGTTATGTATCATGAATATTTTGTGGTATGATGATTATGTTCATGTTGATGATGTTAAATTGAGTTTTTAATTCCATGAGTTATCTCAAGAATCATGAAAACTAATTTATTTTGTAATGTTATTCATATGAAGTTTATGTTGAGTTCTTGAAATTACAAGTTGGACGTTGATGATCATGTTGTTGGTGTTGAATGATTCCCAAGTTGGGATCTTTATGTGAAATCATGAAACTATGTTGAAATATAAGTTGAAATCCATGAATTTGGTGATTTATACTTTGTGAAAGTTTTATGATTTCACCTATGCCTAAGTTGTGCATGAAAGGTGTTTGATTAAATGTTTAAGAGAAACAAGAAACATGTAGTATGGATTAATATGGCCTAAAAGGTGAATTCATGCCATTGACCTTATGCTTGAATGTCTTACATGCTATTGTTGTATAATGAATATGTTGTTGGAATGTCATGATGTTAGAGTATCAAATTATGATCTTGATTATATACATTCCTACCATGAACAAGATTATGCTAACCATGTACTTCATGAAATCCCCAACTTATTTTATTATGAATGGTTGATATTGATCATGCATTCAAGAATGTCAAGAAGTGTCAGTTTCCTTCTATTGAGTCCTGGGGGTACTTGTACCCAAAAAATATAGCTGTGTGCCTAGAGCCATGTCATGTTTTCATGAGACTCTCATTCAAGACATGTTCAATAAACTCAATCAGCTAACAGAACTCAGTAGCATTTAGTCAGTTAACACAATTCAGTAGTGTTCCGCTAATCATTTGAACTCAATAAAATTAGTCCATGTTCAGTTCAGTTAAACAAAACAATCAGCAATAGTTTAGTTAATTCTAGTATGAACTAGGAAATTAGTTTAGTATAATCAGTTCAGTGTCATTCACCTGGGAGTAGATTCAGCACCGAGCGAATCCAAGGATGGGAACTCACCTGCCAGTAGAGGGTGTGATTCTTAGAAGAAGTCCTTGCATTCCAGAACTATGTAGCCATCATAGGTTAAGACATCAATACCTATCAGTTAAGGGTAGATGAGGTGGCTTAACCTGTAAGGTAAAGGTTCCCTCCATTCTCATTAGAGTACCTACCAGATGAGGGTCACTCACAACTTATCCTTACCAATGGTGTGGTATTGAAACCCCTTCCAATTAGGGCAGAGATTTTACCCTAGCTTAGCTATTATAGCGTATTTGGGGCATGTAGGTTAGATAACTACTTCCCATATTTTTAGTATTAGTCTCAGTAAAAGAACTCAGATAGTTCTTCAGGATATCAGGACAGTCAAATATAGTCAACTCAGATACAGTACGGAACTCAGCTAGTTCCATCAGATTTAGAACTATCAGATACAGTCATTTATGCTATCAGTTATCAAAACTCATGTTATCAGATATATCAGTTATTAGAATTCAGTTATTATTCATGATATGTTATCAGTAAATACATGTCATCAGTATTCATACTTAGTAGTCATGTTACCACGAGCTCAGTTTTAGGACAGTTATATACAGCCAATCAAACTAGTTCTTCATAATTAGAACTGTCAAAAACAATCATTCCTTTACCAGTAATATAGTATCTGTCTCCCAGTATTCAGTAATACAGTATCAGTACCTCACTTATTATTGAATTACATATCAATATCTGTAAACTTAGTCATTCAGTATCTTAATATCAGTAAACTCAGTCATTCAGTATCTCAGCATCAGTAAACTCATGTTGTCAGTATTCTGACTCAGTAGTCAGTATCACCATGAGTTTTGATGCAGTTACGTGTGTATGTATGTATTCTCACGTTCATATCAGTTAGCATTGTTCATGCATATAAAACCCTTTGCATTTAGCCTACCTCACTCGTATACTTATTACATTCAGTCGTACCGTCATATTCACGCTATTGTGTTTTATTTGATGCCATAGGTACAGAGGCATGAGTTTCAGAGCAGCAGTAGCATTGAAGATTCAGAAGTAAGTTCTCCTCTTCATTCGAGGAAAATATTATTATTACTCTATTACAGTATTTCAGATTAGTTTTTCAGTTCATGGAGTTAGTTGGAGACATGTTCCTTCAACTCCTTATTAAGTTCAGTTAGAGACTTTCGGACTAATTTTAACATTGGAGCATTGAATATTTCAACATTCAGTTCTCCTCTTTATTCGAGGAAAATATTATTATTACTTTATTACAGTATTTCAGATTAGTTTTTCAGTTCATGGAGTTAGTTGGATACATGTTCCTTCAACTGCTTATTCAGTTCAGTTAGAGACTTTTAGACTAATTTTAACATTTCAGTTAGAGTCTTCTTTTCAATGCAATTGGTTTTATCTAATTTTAACATTGGAGTGAAAAGTTATGATTAATTTACTTTAGCCTATCATCCTGAAAACAACAAAGGATAGTTGCGTCTTTCTCTCTTTCTACAGGGGTATTTTAGTCTTTCCCACCTCTATATATATACACACAAACATGAGATTCAGCATAATTTAGCAACATATGCTTGATTTCTCTCAAAATTCATCAAGAACAAGAAGAGGGTTTGCAATTGGCGATTTAATTTCAAGAAATTTTGTACGTCGATCTTCATAAAATGAAGAACTAAGGTATGCCTAGTGTTCATCCATGGATTCCTTTCAGAGCTGAAGAATCAAGTTTTAAGTTATGTATCATGAATATTTTGTGGTGGGATGATTATGTTCATGTTGATGATGTTAAATTGAGTTTTTAATTCCATGAGTTATCTCAAGAATCATGAAAACTAATTTATTTTGTAATATTATTCATATGAAGTTTATCAGTTATCATTCATGATATGTTATCAGTAAATACATGTCATCAGCATTCATACTCTATTGTCATGTTATCACGAGCTCAGTTTTAGGACTGTTATATAGGGTCAATCAAATCAGTTCTTTATAATCAGAACTATCAAAAACAATTATTCTTTTATCAATAATATAGTATCAGTCTCCTAGTATTTAGTAATACAGTATCAGTTCCTCACTTATTAGTGAATTACATATCAATATCAGTAAACTCAGTCATTCAGTATCTCAATATCAGTAAACTCAGTCATTCAGTATCTCAGCATCAGTAAACTCATGTTGTCAGTATTCAGACTCAGTAATCAGTATCACCACGAATTTAGTTGCATTTATGTATGTATGTTTGTATTCTCACGTTCTTATCAGTCAACATTGTTCATGCATATAAAACCCTTTGTATTTAGCCTACCTCACTCGTATACTCAGTACATTCAATCGTACTGACACATTCATTCTATGGTGTTTTATTTGACGCCATAGATACAGAGGCATGAGTTTCAGAGAAGCAGTAGCATTGCAGATTTCAGCAGTCAGTGCTCTTCTTCATTTGAGGATAATATTATTATTACTTTATTATAGTATTTTAGATTAGTTTTTCAGTTCATGGAGTTAGTTGGAGACATGTTCCTTCAACTTCTTATTTAGTTCAATTAGAGGCTTTCGGACTAGATGTCAAATTAGATGTTCAGACTTCAGTATTTATGTTTTTTTTTGCATTATTATACTATTTTTTTTATATATGTATCAGTATTGAACCTTATGGCCTTACAGTTCATGTTTTCGCATATTTTATGAGATATTATGCAGTTTACAGGTACAGATATCAGTCATGGATTAGCTTGTGGCCCATCGGGGTCATGAGCATCGTGTAGTATTTTGGTTCAGAAAATTAGGGAGTTACAATACAGATGTCCTCCTCAAGTTCTCCATGTAAGAATACAGTTTTGACATCCAACTGCTCAAGCTCAAGATTATGCATGGCCACAATACCAAGCAATACTCGAATCGAACTATTGTTTACAACTGGAGAAAACACATCTGTGAAGCCGATACGTGGAACATTACTATAGCCTTTAGAAACTAGTCTTGCTTTGTATCTAGCATCTGCAACTCATGATGTTCCTTCTTTCTTTTAAAATACCCACTTGCAACGAATAACTTTCTTATCTTTAGGCAATCTCAGCAAATCCTATGTGCCATTCTTATGAAGTGATTCCATCTCCTCTTGCATAGCAATCATCCATCGACCAGAATTATCACAACCAACTGCCTCTGAGTAAGAAGAAGGTTCTTCATTGAAATTAATATATTCTGCTACATTCAATGCATAACCAACCAAATTAGCTTCAACATACTTTTGAGGAGGTCTAATATCTCTTCTAGGTATGCCTTTAGCAATAGAATATTATGGCATCACTGGTGGTGACGAAGAAATAGTACCACTCTATATCTCTGGGCTAGACTGAGAAATAGGCATTAGTGTAGACTCTACTTCAATCTGCAATTCAACGTAGGTGCTTGACTATTGCTGATTTATCTCACTATGCTCATTTGGAGGCGAAGCACTAGATTTGGAGGGAGCCTAAAGCATGGCAGTTTCATCAAACATAACATCCCTGCTAATTATAACCTTTTTGGTTTCTGGACACCAAAGCTTATAACTTTTAACACCAGGCTTATAACCCATAAATAAGCACTTGATAGAGCTAGGTTCCAACTTTCCATTATCAACATGAGAATAAGCAGTACATCCAAATATCCTCAAATTAGATTAACTAGCAGGAGTTCCAGACCATACCTTTTGTGGAGTCTTTTTATCAATCGCGGCTAAGGGAGAGTGGTTAATAAGAAGATAAGCTGTGGAAGCAGCTTCGGCCTAAAAAGACTTGGGCAAATCAACATTAGAGAGCATACAAAGCACCTTATCCATTATAGTCATATTCATTCGTTCGGCCACACCATTCTACTACGGAGTACGATGAACTGTCAAGTGCCTCACAATTCCTTCTGACTTGCACAAAGCATTAAATTCATTAGAATATAACTCTAAACCATTATAACTCTGAAGGTATTTTACCTACTTCTCTGTCTGCTTTTCAATCATAGTCTTCCACTCCTTGAAAGTAGGCAACACATCATTCTTTTACTTTAGAAAAAACATCCAAAATTTTCTGGAATAGTCAACATGTAATTAGCGCCTCCTCTAGAAGGTACTCAGCAGGACCCCAGAGATCGGAATGAATATAATCAAGTGTACCCTTAGTTGAGTGGATGCCTTTAATGAATCTGACTCTCTTCTGCTTCCCGAAAATGCAGTGCTCACAGAACTCCAATTTGGTAATACTCTACCATCAAGAAGTCCTCTCCTGCTTAGTTCAGCCATCTCATTTTCACTTATATTCCTTAGGCGTATATGCCAAAATTTAGCAATGTCACTTTTTGATAGAGAGAAAGTAAAAACAGTTGAATCACCTATAATAGTAAAGCCTTGCAGGACATATAAATTTGCAGACTTTCTCTGTCCCTTCATCATAACAAGTGCACCTTTAGTAACCTTTAGGAATCCACCTTCACCAGTGTACCTATAACCGTTCGAATCAAGGGTACTCAAGGAAATCAGATTTCTCTTCAGGTCTTGGACATATCGCACATCACCAAGTGTCCTCACAACCCCATCAAATATCTTGATCCTGAGTGTTCCAATACCTACTATCTTCAAGGTGTGTTATTTACCATCAGCACAACACCTTTAGAGACTGTTTCATATATTGTAAACCAATCCCGATTATGACACATATGAAACGTGCAAGCTGAATCAAGAATCCAATCCTCACAGGGTTTGGAGTTACTATCAAAAACTACCAAAAGTTCTCTATCGCCGTCGCTATCTTCCATAAAATTGGCCTCACCAAACTTCTCTGGTTGGTTTCCTTTCAATTTTGGAGCTTCTTTTTTGTCTCAATTTTGTAGCTTCCAACATTCGAATTTGATATGGCCCTTTTTCTTGCAGTAATTACAGGTCTGTTTTTAGATTTGGACCTAAACCTATCATCACCCCAGAATAATGAAACCATATCTTTGAGTCTCTGAACCATTCACAAGATGCTTCTTTTCTCCTTAGAGAATAACGCATCATAGACTTCATCTATGTTCAGGATATCACGACTATATAAAATCGTATCCCTAAATATCGTGTATGATGTAGGAAGAGAACACAAAAAAATCAACCCTAACTTCCATATCATACTTAACCTTCAGAGTCTGTAAGTTGGAGACGATTTCTTTAAAGACAGATAGGTAATCTTCGAAAAACGCACCCTCAAACATACGATGGACATAAAGTCGCTATTTGAGATGCAACTTACTTGTTGGGCTCTTCGTCATGCATAAATATTCCAGTTTAAACCACAACACAGCGGTAGTGATCTCCTTCAAAACATCCTGTAGAATATGATTGGATATATAAAGGTGGATCTGAGATAGAGCCTTTCAATCCTTACGCTGTTTATCCTCATTCGTCCATGATGAGGACATCTTATCAAACCCTAATAGAGCATCTTTAAAATCCATTTGCGTGAGCACAGCCTGCATCTTAACTTGCCATAACAAAAATTCGGTGTTGCGATCCAATAGCGAAATATCATACTTCATGGTTGCCATCCCCGAGAAAATAATCAACCAAGCTCTTGATTCAGATAGATTGTTAAGATTCAGACAGATTAAGAAAACCACAAGTAAAAGAAAATAAGAACAACACAGAGATTTACGTGAAAACCCTTATGAAAAAACCACAGGCAGAGGCAAAAGAGATTTCACGATAATGGAGAGGGAGTACAAAGTGGGAGACGTAGTCTCAATGACGTAATTTTTGAATGAACAAAATCGACCCACTAATTGCACTTATATTAATACGTGCATACAAAATAAGTCCTAGGCCCAAAAACATAAAGGTCCATACTGGGTCGGATCAACACAATTCGGGTCACAACTTTAATAAGAATTGTACCACCCATGTCTTCTTCCGTTCTTCCAACACCTCCTTGAGCCCTACCTTAAAAATATTTTTCCCAAGAATTTCATCTTGTTCTGACCAGAGCAACTGCATGCCATCGTAAAAGGAGCAAATATTCTTGTCCCCTTGTGTCTATTATGCAATGTTGCATTCCAATTTAAACTCTCGAGCAAGGTTTCTTTATTGGTAGAATGTACAGAGGTGGGTCTACATCTTAGAAGCAAAACTAAAAGGTCTAAGACCCATAGAAATGTCAGCATGTACCAAATTCAACATCCAAGGAATTACCTTCGCATTATTTAATTTTCAAAGATCCAACTCGTTTGCATCTGTTGGTGGACGTTCAGATCTATCTAAAAACCCAAAAATTCCAAAGTGGAACTCCCAAAGATTAAAATTGGAACCATACAATTTTGTGGAGAGCAAATTGTGAATCCATTGATCGACCGATTACAAAAGAGGAAAAAAAAAGGTACAGGGTACCTGTGTAAGGAACCAAAGAGCACAAAAGGAACTCAAGAAGGTAGCAAAGTACCTGTGCAGAGAAAATAGAAAGCACTGGAAAAAATGAGATGGTGGCTTTGATACCATGACAGATTGTTATAACTACACAATCTGTAATTAAATCCTATTCCAGGAAAGAGAATATTTTGTCTATACAATTATAATATTGACTAACAATTATAACTTTAGGACTTGGGTAACTCGTATATCACATATATAGTTCGAAACTAGACACTTTACATAATTCACGTTATAGACAAAAATACAATCATTTAACAATTACAAAATGGAGTCAAAGAAAGAGAATATATGCTTAGGACTTAGGTGTTCAAAAAGAGCTAGGAGATGTCTTCTTTTGATCAACAGATTATGTATTTAGTGTTGTCACTGAAGAAAATAAAATTGTATACAAGAAATTAAGAATAAAACAAAAATCCATGTAACAAAAAGGTTCTCTGATTTCCTGGATAGGATTCTACCGCCATCAAAACACTTCTATTATTTTATCTATGTACTCCACCCATTATATCGAGGATATACTTCAAATAACTCAGCAAATAGACAAACACATACGTAGATCCATCATTAGGCAGCGCATCAAGATTTCAAAAGATAAGTTACTAAGGATTCACATTGTTCAGGTATTAGAAGATTGAATACAGCTGATGCCACACCTTGTACATAATGTACTGCACTTAATTTATAAAGTATTCATGAATTAGAAAGACTTCAATGATTTCCCAGAAACTATTTTTTCCAGTAACTTATTTTGCAGAAGCTTACTTTTCCATTTTTTTTTTCAGAAATTTACTAGAGGACTAATTTAATTGACGAAGACGGAGAAGTTCCTTAAAATTTAGACATCTTGAGAATAACTCGAATTGGGAGAAAAAATAAAACTCAGAAGAAACAGAAAAGAGATAGTCTTTCATACCACAAATCATTTGAAGAATTTAAGATCGCAAAGAGGAAACTATACTTGATTTCTTGAGCCAGTTCCCTGGACCTTCTTACGAGTTGAGTTTGAGTGCAGATTTAGGATTACTGGATGATGAAATAGTTTATGAAACTGATGGAAAGAGGGGAGTTTTAAACGTGTGAAGCTAAGGAAAACAGATGGAAAACATAGGGATGCTAAGGAAAACAGATGGAAAACATAGGGATGCTACTTGTTTGAAAATAACGCTCTGATGAAAAATATAGAACATCTGGAAACTAATGAATAAAAGCGTTTGAAACTGCTTAGGGGGTAAGGTAAGAAAGAAAATACGAAACTTCCCTTGAAGGGTCTTGGTAAGTTGATGAGCAGTGCCGTGATACTTGCTGCCCTTCTTCATTCCTTTGCACTGCTGCGATCTTGCAGCAGTGAAATCTGCATCCCCGATTATGATTTACACGCCTATAACCTCCAAAACATATACAAATCATCACATGTTGATTTCCAACTACATATGAAGTTCATTAAGCTCAAATATGGAACCATAACACCTCAACAAACAACTATAAATTGAACTTAAAATGCGAGTTGTAACAATACTATATATCACCATCCATCAACTCCACAATAATAGGTTTAACTTAATAATAAAATTACTCTGCAGTTCCAAATCAAATATTCAACATATATAAAGAAAATTTTGAGGTCTTCAATCTTGATATGTGTAGCTCTTAAGCTTGTGTAGAATTGTGCTGAAGCCAATTTGAGAAAGCATGAAGAGTGTTCATATCAGATCAATAATGTTTCTGAGTAAACTCAAGGAGGGTAGGCCATGTGAAGTCTGGATATATTCGAGGTTTGTTGGAGTCTACCAATTCAGTTGGTGGACGCACCAACTTATCTTTGTTTGGACAAAGAAAGAAAACAAGTGATTTCCTAAGAGTCGTATTGTTTACCACAGCTCTGTGTAAGCAACTCTTGTATCTTCCATTTGATAGCGCCTGCAAAAGGTAAAACTCTAAATATGTAATAACTCTACTTCGTAGAACAAAGGGAGTGTATAATTGGGATTCATTCCACTTTTTTGTTCATAGTGCAGAGATCAATTACATGACCACTTTTTCAGTTTGTTCAATGGAGAGTATATGCATGCGCTACAATATCAATAGGACATCATATTCATATCGTACGGCCTAAGCACTCATATCTAAAAGTATATCTTTTGATGTTAGCTCATAATTATAGATTTTTTCTATTGTTAATATTTTATCTCATACTTGTGTTTTTACATTCTTAGCTTTATAAGTAATTAAGCTTCCTTCATTATTAAATCCTTTAACTATTATTGGCGTTTTTAGTTTATCCATTTACTTTTTGGTAAATCATTATATCTACATAAATTAGTTTCTGCTCCTGTATCTATTATAGGCGTATAATATCTACCGTAATATCCTTCTACTACTATCTTCATTAATGCATATATTTTATATCATGTTAAAGCTCTTCTTAAGAATAATTTCTCTCTGCTATATGTTATAGATAATTGTGTATGCTCTATATTATATAGTTTTGCTTGTTCTAACCATTTTATTCCTAATATTATGTCTGTTTTTTGCATTTCTTCCTTTAATTCAAATTCTATTTTTATTTTTCTAACTCCTATTGTTATTTCTTTTTCTGTTATATTTTTAGCGTTTAGTAAGCTTCTTGGTAGATCTGGACATATATTATTATCAGATTTTATTTCCTCATTTTTTACTAGATATTTTGCTATATAATTTTCTTCTTGTCCTGTATTTAAGAGTATTAAATATTCTTTTTCATTTATTTTTCCTGTTATATAATATTGGTTTAAATTAACTATTGAACTTGTTTCATAACTTGTTCTTTTTGATGAACTTGATGATTCTAGTTTTTCATAAGCTATTCTTTTTGTTGTACTTATTCTATTATTTATTATTTCTTAATCTTCTTCTATATCTATGTCCCTATAACTATAATCATTATTATCAATTATTTTTACAAATTGTTCGAAAAGACTTTCTATTTGTATTTTATTAATTTTATTTTTTCCTGTTATTTTTGTTTTGTAGTTAATACATATAGATTTTTACATCTTGCTATAAATATTTTATTTCCTGGGGTTAGTTCTATTCTTGATATTTTCCAATATAATACTAATGATTTATCTATATTTTTATCTGTTATTGCTACTAAATAATTTGCACTTATTATAAATTTAAATTTTTGGTATATTAAATTTCCTTTTATTGCAGTTATTATACTTTTTTATATATGTCTTATAATCCTATCATCTGCTAAATATAGTTCTATTGGTGTATCTATTCCTTCTTTAAAACATGTTTTTATCAATATCTTGTACATCCAAGGTGTACATATTTTATTGGGTCTCTACTTTTTATATCATTTATTTTTTTATTAATTATTCTTTTTATTACTAGTAGTATACTAGCTTTACCAAAACTCTCTCTTGTCTACAATAAATATTTTGCTTATTTATTAAAAACCAGGTATATTTCAATAGAAAAATCTAAGGGGAAACAAAACTTAGAATTGTCAAACCTACAAGAACATGTATATTCATTTACAGTTATGAATAGCTAAATTCATAAATTCCTAACAATCATGATATGATAAAATAAGTTCATGTAAGTTACTTTATAGTAGAATTATTCGAAAAATAGCACGTTAAGAAGTTTATTAGCAAAGTGGAAACGGAGAAAAATTCCTAAGAACTTTTTCATACTAAAGGTGAAACCAATGAGTCAAGAAGCCATGATGGGGAGTAGCCTTAGTAGAGTATCTGGATTACCATGCTAATAGTGACCGACGAACATGTTATTTAAGAATAATCTAGTATATAGTAATCTAAAATGATCATATTTTGCTATGTATATGATTGGAAAGAATATTTTGATAATAGCATTTTATGAAAAATAAATAATTATTTATCTGATGAAATGGTAGATAAATTTAAAATACTTATTTTGTATGTGCTTAAGGATATAGAAATAATAGATATAAGAAAAATCATATTAGATAAAATATTTGGTAAAGATTATATGACTAGAGTAAATTGCATACCATACCTACCTAACTACTCTTACAAATGCTTACGTACACACCAACCATGATAAATTACATATATCTAGAATTTTGGGAAAAGAAATGAGAAACATACAACTAGTAGAAAAAATAAATAAAAACAAATTTAAACAAATATATAGAAACTAAAGATATAAAATATATAGAATTTCTTAATGAAAATATGTAAGAATTATTTAGACTACATAATACCAACGAGGATCCTAGAACACTAGATAATTTAATTATGATAATATCTAATTTAGAATATGAATTAATAAAACATCTTAAGTCATGAAGATAAAAATGAAAATTACTCCAATCAATAATATTCACAAAATACATTGTATAAAAATAAATACTTATAACTATTTATTATCTAGTAAAGTTACCGCGCCTAAATCCGTACCCCCTACAATTGCTAGAAAGACTACAATATAACATAATTACCGGAGTTAGTAAAAACTCAATAAATGCACAAAAAGAAGAAATATCATATTTAAAATCAACAATAGATAGTCTAGAATATACATACCAACATGATTTATTAACAATTAAATAAAAATGAACAAAGAAGAATTTATAATAGATGAAAAATATATGAAAACCATGAAGGATTAAAAATAAAAATAGTATTTTCTAATCTGGAAGAAAGTATAAGAAAATAGGTGAACATTTATATTTAATGTTAGAAAAAGAAGAATTAAAATTAGAAGATAAGTTAGCAGCTATGGTAAGGATAGAAAGAGAAAACGAAGAAATAGATAGAAAAAAAGAAATAGAAAAAATAAAACAACAAACTACAGAAAAAATATGAAAAATAAAAGAAACTAAAAATAGTAGGATTGCTGAATTAGAAAAAGAACTACAAATGCTAAAAGATTTGTATGAAAAAAGACAGAAAGAAAAAGAAGAAAAAGATAAAGAATAAAAATTATTAAACGAGATAAATCAATTTAAAGAAAAATTAAAAATAAATACAATAAATGTTGAAGAAATAGATAATTATGATTCAGAATATAGTGAAACATATACAGAAATCTTAACAAATACAAAAAATTTTGAAATCAATGAAAAACAAGAAGTAATTAAATAGATAAAAGTGGAGTAAAAATGCAACAACATATAGTCCAATGTGGTTGCAATTGCTAAAAAGACTACAATATAACATAATAGTTTTAATCTTACCAATTAAGAACATCTCTGATACCGGTTGTAGACAAGAGAAAGTTTTTTGTTTCAACGCATGAAGGCTTGTCCTTCATCTGAGCAAATGCTCGTTTATTTATAAGCTGAAGTTATAAACTTTATATGCATGTGTCTATTTCTAAAAGACTAAAAAAAACTTAATAATTAGTGTACAAAAAATGTCAAAAAGGCTAGGCTATAGGCTATAGGCTATCCTAACTTTTATGCTAAAAAAGTCTTCATCTTAAATTATTAAAAGACAAAAAATTATTAATAACTAAGACTTTCTTTTTGCAATTTAGTAAAGGAAATTGTGAAAGTTACCTACTTGTCTCTTTTACAATTTAATAGCTTGTCTTTTTTATCTCTTTCCTACTTGTATCTGCTTTGGTTAGCTTCTTTATTTTCTTGTCAGTGTAGCATCACATATGAAATAAAGTTGTGTTTGCCACTACATCTGCTGCATATGTGGTCTTTGTATTTTTGGCCAACTTTTTCACAAAATTGATCCATAGCTTCTTCTGAAATAATTCCCTTTCTAATATATCTCGTTAATGGTTGTTCTTCTGGTCTTCTACTCCTCACCATGGCTTCTTGCCTCAATGGTTTCACCTTTAGGATGACATAGTTCTTAAAAAAATTTCTCTTTTTCCACTTTGCTAATAAACTTCTTAACATGCTATTCTTCGAATAATTCTACTATAAAGTAACTAACATAAACTTATTTTATCATATTATGATTGTTAGGAATTTATGAATTTAACTATTCATAATTGTAAATGAATATACCTGTTCTGGTGGATTTGATAATTATAAGTTTTGTTCCTCCTTAGATTTTTCCATTGAAATATACCTGTTTTTTAATAAATAAGAAAAATATTTGTTGTAGACAAGAGAGAGTTTTTTGCTTCAATGCATGAAGGCTTATCCTTCATCTGAACAAATGCTCGTTTATTTATTAGCTGGAGTAGTAAACTTTACATGCACGTGTCTACTTCTGAAAGACAAAAAAAAAACTTAATAATTAATTTACAAAAAATATCAAAAAGGCTAGGCTATAGGATATAGCTATCCTAACTTTTATGCTAAAAACGTTTTCATCTTAAACTACTAAAAGACAAAAAATTATTAATACCTAAAACTTTCTTTTTGCAATTTGCGTAAAGGAAATTGTGAAAGTTACCTACTTGTCTCTTTCACAATTTAATATCTTGTCTTTTTTATCTCTTTCTTCCTTGTATCTGCTTTGGTTATCTTCTTTATTTTCTTGTCAGTGTAGCATCACATCTGGAATAAAGTTGTGCTTGCCACTACGTCTGCTGCATATGTGGTCTTTGTATTTTTGGCCAACCTTTTCACAAAATTGATCCATAGCTTCTTCTGAAATAATTCCCTTTCTGATAGATCTCATTAACGGTTGTTCTTCTGGTATGAGGAGTGTTAATCCCCATTTCCTAAGTTTTTCCATGTCATGGTCTCTAACATCTTTGCAAGTTGAATAAATCAGTGTATGATTCCCTGAATTATATATCCAAACTGGTTTTTTATTTGAATAATTATTAAATAACTCTGATAATATATTACTTATTCCAATAAATCTTTTGTTGCGGTAACATTCTAGTATTTGTGTTATTGATATCTCGTTCTGTTCACATATTTCTTTCAAAATAATATTATCTCTGTCATACCCATTTTGACCACATTGATAGTTTGTTTAATTTCATCAAATAATATTTCTGCTGGTGCGGAATAAAATCGAACATAGAATAATTATTCTTTTGTAATTCTCTTGTAAGTCATAAATTCTTTGGAAATTTCTGGGATTACTGCTAACTCTTCTCCATTGGTTGTGTAAACCGCAGATAATAATCCATAATAGTAACATGATTTAATAAAATTTGAGTTTGTTCCTAGTAGGGCAATAAGTTTATCGTAATTTTGGCATTTCTAGGTAATATATCCTTTTTGTTGTGCGGCTAGTTCTTCACTTTGAATAGGTTTGGTATTTAATATGGTTTGTATGGTGTATATGTTTTCAATGTATTTATGAGAAGCATAGTTGTATATCTGTTTTTCTTGGTTAAGTGATTCAGAATATGTATATATCTAGGGAGGTGCAAATGATTCTAAATTTTGTATATTTGTTGTATATGGTTTTGAAAATATTTGGCTGTGGTTATAATTCTTTTTCTTTGGTATTTCAGGTCTATTTTGAGTGATTTTATTTTTTCATTTAGATGTTCCTGCATCTGTAATTGAAGTTTCGTCAATAATTTGAGTTTTAAGGTGTTTCTCATTGTCACCTTCTAGGTCTAGTTTTTTAATGTGCTCTTCCTGCACAGTATTTTGTTTTTTATAGTGCTCGACCTGCACTTTTACATTTGCAACTTCAGTAATTACTGTAATAACTCGTTCTTGTAATAACTCCATTAGTTTAAACATTTGGGGCAATAAATCAGTCTGGGTATCTTTGGCATCAGCCTCTTCCATTGGTAAATCAGTTTGAGTAGCTTTGTCTTGATAAGTAATCTATAATGATATTTTTCGTTAGTATTGATTAATTCAATTGTAAATGTAAAATTTAGTATATTTAATACTAGTCTCTGAATTTCCTTTGTCGTAATTGAGTTTTGTATTTTTCTTGTTAGCCACCATCGTACCTGTGTATCATCTGTTCTAACAATAAACTTGTTATATACGAAATATGGTTCAAATGCTATTAAACATTAATATAAAGAACATAATTCTTTTCTATTTATTTTCCATTTTATTTCTGTTTCGTTAAACGTTCATGAATAATATCTACAGTGATTTTCTAATTTTTCTTCTTGATATCTATATTTAAGTACTCTTCTATAACTATATTCACTTGCATCAGCTTCTACTATATATGTTAATTTTTTATTTTTATCTGGAAGTTGTAATTTTGGTAATCTTTACAAAGTAATTTTATTTTCTATACCTTTTTTTGTCTTCTTCATTATAGCTCTATTGTACATCCTTTTTTAATTTTTTATGTAATAGTTTTAAGTTTTCTGCTAATTTTGGAATATATTATCTTACTTGGTTTACTAATCCTAAAAATGATTGCAATTTCTTTTTTGTATCTAATTCTTCTTCTGAATTTATTATTTTTTGGACTATATGTTGTTGCATTTTTACTCCACTTTTATCTATTTGTATTCCTAAAAATTATGTCCGATTTTTCATTATTTCTTCTTTCTTTTTACTTAAACTTATTCCCGATTTTTCTATTATATCTGTAAATTGTTCTAATAATTTTAAATGTTCTTCTTTAGTTTTTGTATATAATAGTATATCATCTTTCTATACTATGCAATTAGGCAATTGTTTAAAATAATTATCCATAAAATATTGATATCTACCTGGTGCATTTTTATATCTAACTGGTAGTATATTCCATTCATAAAATCCTTGTGGTACCGTAAATTTGGTTAATTCCTTAGATTCTTCTTCTAACTTTAAATGGTAAAATCCTTATTTACAATCAAATTTACTAAAGTAATTATATCCTTGTATTTGTGTTATTTTTAATATCTTATTTGATATTGGGTAATTATATGTCATAGTTTTCCTCTTTTTTGTTCACTATGTTTATTTATTAGAAATGCTGGACTATTGTGTTTACTATTACTTTTTCGTATATATTGTTTTTATAATAATTCATCTATATGCATTTTAAATTCTTTTAAATCGTCAAAATTATATGTTAATGGTTTTTGAGTTATTATGCTATTTTTATCTATTAATTCAATTTTTATTTTAGTTTTATGTTTTTTCCATCCTTTTAATAGATCTTCACTATATATTTGTTCTAATTTTTTCTTAATTATTTCTATATTATTTATTGAAAATATAGTTATTTCCTTTTTATTTATTGAAAATACGACCAGTTCTATTGTATCTTCAGTATTTTTTTATAATTTCTAATTTTTGTGTAATTTTTTCACTTCCTTCTATCCAATCAGTTTTCTTTCTTATTTTATTAATCTCTTTTTGCTCTTACTTTCTGTTTACATGGTGTTGTAAACCACTAATCCGTTCTAGTTATTATATGTGGGTATAATTTATCTAAAAATGGCATTCCTAAAAGTACATCTTTTGATGTTAGCTCATAATTATAGATTTCTTCTATTGTTATTATTTTATCCCATACTTGTGTTTTTACATTCTTAGCTTTATAAGTAATTAATCTTTCTTCTTTATTAAATCCTTTAACTATTGTTGGTGTTTTTAGTTTATCCCATTTGGTTTCTGGTAAACAATTATATCTACATAAATTAGTTTCTGCTCCTGTATCTATCTTAGGCATATAATATCTACTGTAATATCCTTTCATATCATGTTAAAGCTCTTCTTAAGAATAATTTCTCTCTGTTATATGTTATAGATAATTGTGTGTGCTCTATATTATATGGTTTTACTTGTTCTAACTATTTTATTCCTAATATTATGTCTACTTTTTACATTTCTTCCTTCATTTCAAATTCTATTTTCATTTTTTTTAACTCCTATTGTTATTTACTTTTCAACTATATTTTTAGCGTTTAGTAAGTTTCTTGGTAGATCTGGACATATATTATTATCAGATTTTATTTCCTCATTTTTTAATAGATATTTTGCTATATAATTTTCTTCTTGTCCCGTATTTAAGAGTATTAAATATTATTTTTCATTTATTATTACTTTTATGTAATATTGGTTTAAATTAACTGTTGAACTTGTTCCATAACTTGTTCTTTTTTATGAACTTGATGATTCTGTTTTTTCATAAGCTATTATTTTTGTTGTACTTATTCTGTCATTTATTATTTCTATATCTATGTCCCTATAACTATAATCATTATTATCAATTGTTTTTACAAACTGTTCGAAAGGACTTTCTATTTGTATTTTATTAATTTTATTTTTTCCTACTATTTTTGTGTTGTAGTTAATACATATAGATTTTTAAATCTTGCTGTAAATATTTTGCTTCCCGGGGTTAATTCTATTCATGATATTTTTTAATATAATACTAATGATTTATCTATATTTTTATCTGTTATTGCTACTGAATAATTTGCACTTATTATAAATTTAAATTTTTGGTATATTAAATTTTCTTTTATTGCAGTTATTATACTTTTTTTTATAGGTCTTATAATCCTATAATCTGCTAAATATAGTTCTATTGGTGTATCTAATCCTTCTCTAAAACATGCTTTTATGAATATCATTGTACCTCCAAGGTGTACATATTTTATTGGGTCTCTACTTTTTATATAGTTTATTTCTTTATCAATTATTCTTTTTGTTCCTAGTGATATACTAGCTTTACCTTTGGCATATCTACAGTCTATTACATGTTCTTTTTGGCTTACTAGGTAGTATTCTTCTTTTCTTCTACTAACTATGTTTTTTATTGTTGGTATTTTAAATATTTTTGTACACTTAAATCTAATTTTTTCTTTTATTTCATCAAATATATGACTATCAAATATTATTTATTGATCTGTTTCTTCTTCATTTAAATATTCTTCCTTTGTTATTATTTTTATATCTTCTTCAGTTATTTGGTTCATTCTTATATCTTCTTCAGTCATTTAATTCATCTAATTCACTATCTATTTCATTATCTGTTTCATTCTCTGAAATTTAATATATACTATCTTCACTTTCTAATTCATAATCTATATAATCTATCTGCATATATTCTGTATTTTCTATTTTATTCATGATATTTGTTTATTTTTTGGGTTTTTAGGTAATTTACAATCTCTAGCTAAATGTCCTAATTTTCCCCAATTATAACAAGTACATTCTTTTATAGATTTCTTTTTCCTATATGGTCTTTTATGTTTATAATTTTTTACATAATATCTTTTTCTTGGTTTCTTATTTATATTTTAATTTTTTGTAATTCTTATATTTCTTATGCATTTTTCTTTTCTTATAATATCTTTCTTCGCATTCAAATTGAGGTGTTATTTTATCTTTGCAACATGCAAAATTGCTAATTAATGTTTTTTCCATTTTTATTTCTTCCTTATATTTTTCACATAGGTTTCTATACCATTGTTGTAAAAATTTTATTCTTGCTCTTAGAGTATCTACTTTTGCTTCATCCCAACTCTTTATTATTTTTGAACTAAATAGTTCAGGTAATTTAGTAAAAATATAATTTTCTTATTTCTTTAATTTCCTCTTTATTATATGTTCCTTTATAATAATATTCTATAAATGCGCAAGTAGATTCATCTATGTAACACATATTACAGATTGCTAATTTTAACATTAAATTCCTATTTGTATCTTTTTCTTCATTTTATTCTTCTTCTGTTGTTGTCATACTACGAAATTCGTCTTTTATAGCTATTCCATATTTTTTTAATAATTCTATAGGTGTTAGTTTAGTTGTAGTTGTTGATGATGTTTCTTCTGTAGGTTTGTCAGTTCTTAACACTCTTTTACTATTTTCAGTTAGATTTGAAAGCCATAATTTCACTGTTCCTATTAGTGTTCTTTCTATATATTCTGGTGCATCTGTTACATTTATATTATTATCTAATAATTGTTTTGTCATATATCCTATCAATAATTGTATTATTTTTTTTTGTATCTATTACACAATCTAAGTCTAAAAAGTTATAATTTTTATTAACTATTTGTTTTGGTGTCCATTTGTCATATTAATCCTTTAAATTATATCTTTTAAACTTATTCTTATAATATGCAGGTTTTCTTATTTCTGATGTTCTAGGTATTATATTTTCATCTTCTTTTTTATCAAGAGTATTTATTTCTGCGTTTCTATTTTCTAATTTTTCTTCATTAATTACTTCTTGTTTTTCATTGATTTCTAAATTTTTTGTATTTGTTAAGATTTCTGTATATGTTTCACTATCTTCTGAATCATAATTATCTGTCTCTTCAACATCTATTGTATTTATTTCTAATTTTTCTTTAAATTAATTTATCTCGTTTAATAATTTTTGTTCTTTATCTTTTTCCTTCTGTCTTTTTTCATACAAATCTTTTAGCAGTTGTAGTTCTTTTTCTAATTTAGCAATCCTACTATTTTTAGTTTCTTCTGTTTTTCTTATTTCTTCTGTAGTTTGTTGTTTTCTTTTATCTATTTCTTTTTTTCTATCTATTTCTTCATTTTCTCTTTCTATCCTTACCACAGCTGCTACCTTATCTTCTAATTTTAATTCTTTTTTTTTCTAACATTAAATATAAATGTTCACCTATTTCCTTATACCTTCTTCCTATATTAGAAAATACTATTTTTATTTTTAATCATTCATGATTTTCATATATTTTTTCATCTATTATAAATTCTTCTTTACTCATTTTTATTTAATTTTTAATAAATCATGTTGGTATGTATATTCTAGACTATCTATTGTTGATTCAAAATTTTATATTTCTTCTTTTTGTGCATTTATTGAGTTTTTACTAATTTCGGCAATTATGTTATATTGTAGTCTTTCATCCTTATTTTTAATTCTTTAAGTTTTTCAGATATTACTTGCTTTAATTCTTTTTATTTTGGTTGTTTTGTACGTTATTCATCCAAATAATATTTTGGGAAATATCTAAATCTAGTTTAATCAAATAAATCATAATTAGTAAATTCACCAAATAAATCCAAATGTATACCACTTCCGTAACTTTAAAGAACATAGGCTTTGATACCAATTTTTGGGGGGTGCGGATTTAGCCACGGTAACATCACTAGATAATAAATAGTTATTTTGGTAATTTTTGCACATAATTCATCTAAATAATATTTTGGAGAATATCTAAATCTAGTTTTATCAAATAAATCATAATTATTAAATTCATCAAATAAATCAAAATGTATACAAGTCTTCATCTTAAACTACTAAAAGACAAAAAATTATTAATACCTAAGACTTTCTTTTTACAATTTACGTAGAGAAAATTGTGAAAGTTACCTACTTGTCTCTTTCACTATTTAATAGATTTGTCTTTTTTATCTCTTTCTTCCTTTTATCTGCTTTGGTTATTAGTCTAAATAATTCTTGCATATTTTCATTAAGAAATTTTATACATTTTATATCTTTAGTTTCCAAGGATTTTATGAATGGAATGTACCACCATTTGGATATAAAAATGCACCAGGTAGATATCAACATTTTATGGATAGCTATTTTAAACAATTGCCTAATTGTATAGTATATATAGATGATATACTATTATATACAAAAACTAAAGAAGAACATTTAAAATTGTTAGAACAATTTACAGATATAATAGAAAAATCGGGAATAAGTTTAAGTGAAAAGAAAGCAAAAATAATGAAAAATCAGATAGAATTTTTAGGAATACAAATAGATAAAAGTGGAGTAAAAATGCAACAACATATAGTCCAAAAAATAATAAATTCAGAAGAAGAATTAGATACAAAAAAAGAAATTACAATCATTTTTAGGATTAGTAAACCAAGTAAGAGAATATATTCCAAAATTAGCAGACAACTTAAAACCATTACAGAAAAAATTAAAAAAGGATGTAGAATATAGCTGAAATGAAGAAGACAAAAAACAGGTACAGAAAATAAAATTACTTTGTAAAGAATTACCAAAATTATAATTTACAGATGAAACTAAAAAATTTACATATATAGTAGAAGCTGATGCAAGTGAATATAGTTATGGAGGAGTACTCAAATATAGATATGAAGAAGAAAAATTAGAACATCACTGTAGATTTTATTCAGGAACATTTAACGAAACAGAAATAAAATGAGAAATAAATAGAAAAGTATTATGTTCTTTATATAAATGTTTAATATAATTTGAACCATATATCGTATATAACAAGTTTATTGTTAGAATAGATAATACACAGGTACGATGGTGGCTAACAAGAAAAACACAAAACTCAGTTACGTTAAAGGAAATTCAGAGACTAGTATTAAATATACTAAATTTTACATTTACAATTGAAGTAATCAATACTAACAAAAATATCATTGCAGATTACTTATCAAGGCAAAGCTACTCAAACTGATTTATCAATGGAAGAGGCTGATGCCAAAGATACCCAGACTGATTTATTGCTCTTAAAGTTTAAACAAATGGGGTTATTACAAGAACGAGTTATTACACTAACTACTGAAGTTACAAATGTAAAAGTGCAGGTCGAGCACTATAAAAAACAAAATACTGTGCAGGAAAAGCACATTAAAAAACTAGACCTAGAAGGTGACGATGAGAAACACCTTAAAACTCAAATTACTGACGAAACTTCAATTACAGATGTAGGAACATCTAAAGGGAAAAATATAGAAACTCAAAATAGACCTGAAATACCAAAGAAAAAGAATAATAACCTCAGCCAAATATTTTCAAAACCATATACACCAAATATACAAAATTTAGAATCATTTGCACCTCCCCAGATATATATATATTCTGAATCACTTAAATGTCATAGTTTTTGCATTTAAAATTCCATAATCATTATATGTCATAATTTTTGCATTTAAATTTCTATAATCAATACCCATTCAATTTTTTCCTCTTTTTTGTTCACTATGTTTATTTACTATAGATGCAGGACTATTGTGTTTACTATTACTTTTCTGTATATATTGTTTTTCTAATAATTCATCTATATGCATTTTAAATTCTTTTAAATAGTCAAAATCATATGTTAATGGTTTTTGAGTTATTATGTTATTTTTATCTATTAATTCAATTTTTATTTTAGTTTTATGTTTTTTCCATCCTTTTAATGGATCGTCACTATATAATTTTTCTAATTTTTTCTTAATTATTTCTATCTTATTTATTGAAAATATAGTTATTTCCTTTTTATTTATTAAAAATACGATCAGTTCTATTGTATCTTCAGTATTTTTTATACTTTTTGTGTAATTTTTTTACTTCCTTCTATCCAATCAGTTTTCTTTCTTATTTTATTAATAACTCTTTTTGCTCTTACTTTCTGTTTAAATGGTGTTGTAAACCACCAATCCAATCTAGTTATTATATGTGGGTATAATTTATCTAAAAATGGCATTCCTAAAAGTATATCTTTTGATGTTAGCTCATAATTATAGATTTCTTCTATTGTTAATATTTTATCCCATACTTGTGTTTTTACATTCTTAGCTTTATAAGTTATTAAGCTTCCTTCGTTATTAAATCCTTTAACTATTATTGGCGTTTTTAGTTTATCCCATTTACTTTCTGATAAACAATTATATCCACATAAATCAGCTTCTGCTCCTGTATCTATCATAGGCATATAATATCTACTGTAATATCCTTCTACTACTATCTTCATTAATACATACATTTTAATATCATGTTAAAGCTCTTCTTAAGAATAATTTCTCTCTGTTATATGTTATAGATAATTGTGTATGCTCTATATTATATGGTTTTGCTTGTTCTAACCATTTTTTTGCTAGTATTATGTCTGCCTTTTGCATTTCTTCCTTTATTTCAAATTCTATTTTTATTTTTCTAACTCCTATTGTTATTTCTTTTTCTGCTATATTTTTAGCGTTTAGTAAGCTTCTTGGTAGATCTGGGCATATATTATTATCAGATTTTATTTCCTCATTTTTTACTAGATATTTTGCTATATAATTTCCTTCTTGTCCCGTATTTAAGAGTATTAAATATTATTTTTCATTTATTGTTCCTATTATGTAATATTGGTGTAAATTAATTGTTGAACTTGTTTCATAACTAGTTCTATTTTATGAACTTGATGATTCTGTTTTTTCATAATCTATTCTTTTTGTTGTACTTATTCTATCATTTATTATTTCTAAATCTTCTTCTATATCTATGTCTCAATAACTATATTCATTATTATCAATTGTTTTTACAAATTGTTCGAAAGGACTTTCTATTTGTATTTTATTAATTTTATTTTTTCCTGTTATTTTTGTTTTGTAGTTAATACATATAGATTTTTAAATCTTGATGTAAATATTTTACTTCCTGGGGTTAGTTCAATTTCTGATATTTTCCAATATAATACTAATGATTTATCTATATTTTTATCTGTTATTGCTACTGAATAATTTGCACTTGTTATAAAATTAAATTTTTGGTATATTAAATTTCCTTTTATTGAAGTTATTATACTTTTTTCTATATGTCTTATAATCCTATCATCTGCTAAATATAGTTCTATTGGTGTATCTAATCCTTCTCTAAAACATGCTTTTATCAATATCTCTGTACCTCCAAGGTGTACATAATTTGTTGTGTCTCTACTTTTTATATCGTTTATTTCTTTATTAATTATTCTTTTTGTTACAAGTGGTGTACTAGCTTTACCTTTTGCATATCTACAGTCTATTACATGTTCTTTTTGGCTTACTACATAGTGTTCTTCTTTTCTTCTACTAAATATGTTTTTTATTATTGGTATTTTAAATATTTTTTCTACACTTAAATCTAATTCTTTTCCTTTTATTTCATCAAATATATGACTACCAAATATTATTTTTTGATCTGTTCCTTCTTCATTTAAATATTCTTCCTTTGTTATTATTTTTATATCTTCTTCAGTTATTTGGTTCATTCTTTTATCTTCTTCAGTCATTTAATTCATCTAATTCACTATCTATTTCGTTCTCTGAAATTTCATATATACTATCTTCACTTTCTAATTCGTAATCTATATAATCTACCTGCATATATTATGTATTTTCTATTTTTATTTCTAATAATTGGTTATTTTTTGGGTTTTTAGGTAATTTACACTCTCTAGCTAAATGTCCTAATTTTCCCCAATTATAACAAGTACATTCTTTTATAGATTTCTTTTTCCTATAAGGTCTTTTATGTTTATAATTTTTTATATAATATCTTTTTCTCGGTTTCTTATATTTATTTTTTAATTTTTTGTATATATTTCTTATGCCTTTTTCTTTTCTTATAATATCTTTCTTCGCATTCAAATTGAGGTGCTATTTTATCTTCGCAACATGCTAAATTTCTTATTAATGTTTTTTCCATTTTTATTTCTTCTCTATATTTTTCACATAGGTTTCTATACCATTGTTGTAAAAATTTTATTCTTGCTCCTAGGGTATCTACTATTTTTGATTCATCCCAACTCTTTATTATTTTTGAATTAAATGGTTTAGGTAATTTAGTAAAATATAATTTTCTTATTTCTTTACTTTCCTCTGTATTATATGTTCCTTTATAATAATATTCTTTAAATGTGGAAGTATATTCATCTACGTAACACATATTACATATTGCTAATTTTAACATTAAATTCCTATTTGTATTTTTCTCTTCATTTTGTTCTTCTTCTGTTGTTGTCATGCTGCTAAATTCGTCTTTTATAGCTATTTCATATTATTTTAATAATTCTATAGGTGTTAATTTAGTTGTAGTTGTTGATGATGTTTCTTCTATAGGTTTGTCAGTTCTTAACACTTTTTTACTATTTTCAGTTAGATTTGAAAATCATAATTTCATTGTTCCTATTAGTGTTCTTTCTATATATTCTGGTGCATCTGTTACATTTATATTATTATCTAATAATTATTTTGTCATATATCCTATCCATAATTGTATTATTTTTTCTGTATCTATTACACAATCTAAGTCTAAGAAGTTATAATTTTTATTAACTATTTGTTTTGGTGTCCATTTGTTATATCCATCCTTTAGATTATATCTTTTAAACTTATTCTTATAATATTTAGGTTTTCTTATTTCTGATGTTCTAGATATTATATTTTCATCTTCTTTTTTATCAAGAGTATTTATTTTTGTGTTTTTATTTTCTAAGTTTTCTTCATTAATTATTTCTTGCTTTTCATTGATTTCTAAATTTTTTCTATTTGTTAAGATTTCTGTATATGTTTCACTATCTTCTGAATCATAATTATCTGTCTCTTCAACATCTATTGTATTTATTTCTAATTTTTCTTTAAATTAATTTATCTCGTTTTATAATTTTTGTTCTTTATCTTTTTCTTTTTTTTTTCTTTCTGCCTTATTTCATACAAATCTTTTAGCATTTATAGTTCTTTTCTAATTCAGCAATCCTACTATTTTTGGTTTCTTCTATTTTTCGTATTTCTTCTGTAGTTTGTTGTTTTATTTTTTCTGTTTCTTTTTTTTCTATCTATTTCTTCTTTTTATCCTTCTATCTTTACCATAGCTGCTAACTTATCTTCTAATTTTTTTTTTTGTAACATTAAATAAAAATGTTCACCTATTTTCTTATACCTTCTTCTTAGATTAGAAAATACTATTTTTATTTTTAATCTTTCATGGTTTTCATATATTTTTTCATCTATTATAAATTCTTCTTTGTTCATTATTATTTAATTGTTAATAAATCATGTTGGTATGTATATTCTAGACTATTTATTGTTGATTCTAAATTTGATATTTCTTCTTTTTGTGCATTTATTGAGTTTTTACTAACTCCGGCAATTATGTTATATTGTAGTCTTTCTATCATTATTTTTAATTCTTTACGTTTTTAAGATATTATTTGCTTTAATTCTTTATGTTTTGGTAATTTTTGTACGTTATTCATCTAAATAATATTTTGGGGAATATCTAAATCTAGTTTTATTAAATAAATTATAATTAGTAAATTCATCAAATAAATCCAAATGTATACCACTTCCGTAACTTTAAAGAATATAGGCTCTGATACCAATTGTAGGGGGATGTGGATTTAGGCGCGGTAAATTTACTATTTAATAAATAGTTATAATTAGAGTAGAAATCTATATGTTTGTTATCTTTTTCTATGTTGACCGTAGAACACTTTCGATATATTTTGAAATTTTATTTTCAACATATGTTTAACAATAAATTTTGAAAATTTATCTTCAAAAGCTTTTCAAGTATTAAAAAAAGATCTGAAATGTTTACTAAGAAGGGCTTAAATAGTAATTAAAATTGGGGTAGAGGTCCATATGTTGTTTGTCTTTTATAATGACAGGTTTTTACATATATTTTGAAAAATTACTTTCAAATATAGGTTTGACCATAGAATTTGAGTCAGATTTTAAAAATTTGTCTTCAAAAAATTTCCAAGTATGACAAATAGGTCTGGAGAGTATGTTGAAAAGGGCTTAAGCATATCTATATTCATATTACCTTAAAAGTACCTCAAAAAACCTAAAGTAAAATTACAATAGTACCCTTATTATTTTACTTAATTAAATAAACTACTTAATTAATTTAAACTTTTTAACCTAGCGTCCCGCAAGCAAAGAAATGCTTCAGTGTTCAGCCTTCATATGTCAATTTCTAATGAAAAGTTGCCACCTTTCTATTAAAAAAACTCTTGTCCTACCATTCTAAATCCATGCAACTTTACAGGTTAACAGTACATTAAACCGTCCTTACATGATAGTATATATTGCATTTATTAAGCATAATTATTTTATATTATCATAAGTAGAATAAGTTACTGATATAGTTACTGCTTTTTTTTATTTGTAAAAGACTCCTCCTATTGTAGGAGTTTATTGTTGTTGTATATCTATAGAAGACTCCAACTGTTCAGGAGTATACATAGCAATTAGGTTCCTTAAGTTCAGCCGTAGGTTGTTGTTATTTATTGCATTTAAAGTTTGGATGCTTAAGGAATAAAATCATCTTTCGACTACTTCTCTCTATCTGATTTTATATGGTATCAACACCTCTAGCCTCTTATGAGTTAGATCCTTTTTCTCTCCACATCTATGGCTGCCTTTCGAGAAACAATCCCTCCAGTTATTATCAACTCTGTTGATGCTACTGCTACCAACAACAGTGCTTCTGCTGCTTCACCTATTATTCATGTGGTACAATTGAATCCCGCATCGCAGTTATGTATCAAATTGCAAGGTAATCTCAATTTCTCGACTTGGAAAGCACTGATGCTACTCAGTGGACATCAACTCATGGGACATCTTGACGGATCAAAATCGTCACCATCGATGACTGTTACTCAAGATTACCTTACAATGCCAAATCCCAGCTATCAAATCTAGTTCTCTCAGGACCAACTGATCCAACAAGCAATGATGTCATTTGTCGAACCCACCATTGCGCCCACTATTGCCATAGCTCCATCTGCTATGACAACCTGTGAACTTCTTCACACTGCTTATGCAAATAAGAGCCACACTAACATTTTTAGCTTGCGTGACCAATTGCAAAATATGAAGAAAGCCGTTAAATCTGTTGCAGAATACTTACAAGAGGTTCGATCACTTTTTGATACTCTCAAAGTTGTTGGACACCACTAACAGATGATGAACTTATTATTAAGATTCTAAGCGGCCTGGGCCTCAAGTATCGTGAAATTTTTGCCGCTATAAGAGAAAGAGTCTCTTCATTGAGTTTTGAAGAATTGTTCCACAAGCATAAAGATCATGATCTTTTCCTCAAGCCCCAAGATCTTGAGAAGTCATCCTCCAATATCACAACTGTTGTAGCACAGAAGACAAACATGCCACACTACTCTAACTGGAATAATCGCCGCTTCAACAATCAACAGTGGAACCAATCTACTCCTCGACAATCCAACTTCAGTAATCAATAGTGGAACCAATATTCTTCTCGACAATCCAGCTCCAACAATCAGCAAAATTAGAAATCAAATTCACGACAATCAGTTCAATGCCAATTGTGCCAAAAATTTGGTCACATTGCAAATGTATATTGTTCCAAATTGCACAATCATTTTGAAGCTAAGTCCAACTTTTCCTCTAGTTTGCAGTCTGCAGAAAGCTCTTGGGTTTTGGATTCTGATGCGACTCATCATGTCTCAGCTGAACCTCACAATATAGAAGAGTATACAGGGAGGGAATATCCATGGGTGACGGTAAAATCATTTCTATTACTCGTACTGGTTCAACTCAGATACAAACATCTAATTTTGCTATCAAGATTTCTAACACTCTATGTGCTTCATTAATTAAAAAAAATCTTATTTCTGTAGACAAATTTTGTCAAGATATCTAACATCTGTTGAATTTTTTCCTTTTACTTTTCTTGTTAAGGATTTTCATACTCAGAAGCCACTGGTACAAGGCCTGAATAAGAATGGACTCTGTGAATGGCCACAACATCCACCCAGACCACCAATATCCATCAACTTTTCCTCCATTAAAGTTCCTTTTCAGCTACGACATTGTCGCTTGGGTCATCCTCATTCGACGATTTTAAATTTTATTTTGAAGAAGTTTTCTTTACCTGTTGCTACTAAAGCAAAATTTGAATATTGTAATGCTTGTTCCTCTAATAAAGCTTATCATTTTCCATTTCAACAACTCACTTTATCCAGTAATGATCCTCTTCAGGTTATCTTTAGCGATTTATGGGGACCATCGCCCATTTTATGACTAGACAAAAAGTTATATTACTGCACTTTTTTATCAAGTAATATAACCAGACAAAAAATTATATTATTGTAATTTTTGTTGACCAATACACCAAGTATACTTGGTTGTATACAATTAAAAATAAAAGTGAAGTCGTCTCTTTGTTCCAAAGTTTTCATCCTTTAGTAGAGAATTTTTTCAAAACAAAAGTTAAATCTCTTTATTTGGATGAAGGAGGTGAATACAAAAGTCTTCAGTCCTATCTTCAACAAAAAGGTATTGAACATTTAGTTTCACCTCCCTACACGCCACAACGCGTTTCCATAGTTGAACTTTGCCATCGTCATATTGTTGAAACAACCAAAACCCTTCTCTATGAAGCATTCTTACCACTAAAACTATGGTCTTTTGCCTTCCATCATGCTGTTTATTCATTAATCGACTACCCACACCCATCTTAAATAATGAGTCACCCTACCAAAAATTATTTGGTAAATCACCCAACTATGCCAATTTTAAAATTTTTGGTTGTCTTTGTTGTCCATGGCTTAAATCCTACACCAAAAAATAGTTAGAGCCTAATTCCACCCTTTGTGTGTATTTAGGTGTTTCTCAGAGCGACCATGCACATCTCTGCTTTGATCCAGTGCAGTCAAAAATATTCATCAGTCGTGACGTTTTTTTTTTATTAAAAAATTTTTCCTTTTAAAACAATGTTTCTACATATAAGGAAAAACTTTTCTCAACTGACCTGGGAAGATGTTAACTCCCAAGAGAAAACTCGAAAGTCAGCTACCATTCCAACACCCTCAACTGATATACCCCACCTATACCACTGTCTTTTGAATCACAAAATACTAGATCCTTCAACTCTGGACAAGTACCAGCAGCTACTGAAGCTATTCCAGGTAATGCTACGCTTTTTTCAACTTTTTCTCAGAATCACAAAATCTAAAGCACCCAACCTGTACCTTTGATAAAATATCAAAGATGTAAATCTAACACTAACAATCTACACCAATGTCACGACACGAACTAGGGCCTGCCCGTGATGGGCATCCCGAACCATGAAGGCCCGGAACGCCCTTCTCTATCTAGTAATCATGCACAACATTCACATAATAAAAGAAGATATGAAAACATAATCTGCTATGGAAACATAGTCAATTCTGAATTTATCATAAGTATAGAAACTATAAATCAACTACATCTAAATAATATTTGACCCAATCTGTGAAATACCTACTACATGAAAATCTGACAACTGTCTGAAACTGGTACAAGGCCCCCAATAGACCTAAACCATATCTAATAATAGTTGTCTAAAAGTAAACAGGCCTTTTCTAATAAAGAAGGCTCACTAACTAGGCACTGCAACTCTGTCTGATAAAATCTATTGCTTTTCTGGACCCCTAGACTGAGCCTCAGAACTTGGAGAGAGGAGGGGGGTCAATACAAATGTACTGGTACACAAAGTAATCCAAAATAAAACTTTTATATAAGTGAAATAGTGGAGATAATTTGTTAAAACATCATGCATAAAAAGTTCTCAAAACACATAGACACTTTCTGAAAATCATAAGTCATTCTTATCAATGCACTGTCTGTTCTTTGCATTACATCTGAGATAGGTGGTACGCCTCTATAATTCTAAAATCCTACGGGCTGTATGGAATCCGCCATTGACTCGACGGGGAATCCCCCAACCCAAGTGTGCCGCAAGGATTAGAGTTTCTATTTTTGATACTCCACACGACACTAGTCCAGCGTAATATAATATACCCAGATCGACAAATCACAGTTTCGGGAAATGAGTTGTATGAACTCATGCCTCCTTAGTGGAACCACCTAACATCTCTTTATGCCCAGTTTTATCCACTTCTAAACATACATCATTCTAAATGTTAAAATCTGAAAGTCTGATTTCAAGCATGCATTTTATTCTATTCTGAATTATCATGGCATAATCTGAATTGGTGTCGTCATACCAAGACTTTCAAGTCCTATTTTTGATTCATATTATAATAAGTATGATCTTTAATTAAAACATAGTTCAGACCACCCAAACATGCAAATAGTATAAGAAATTTCATGTTCTGAAGCATAAATCAAAACTATGCAAAAATCCTTTAAACATATGGTTGTCATGTGCTTTTGGAAAAATCATGCACTCTTTCCTTATATGAATATTTTCAACATTTACCAACACAACTACCCTCTCTTTTGAAATCCAAATCTTAATCCAATCATAACACAATTCAAGACATTTTAAACCATGCTTTTCAAGGATGTATTCAAAACACCTATAGCATATGATAAGTAAAGGAAAATCAAAACAAGAGAGGGATTTTACATAAGTCATGCTCTCAATTAAATCGTCAACCTTAAAAACACAAGGATACATATATAAACATATTTGAATCAATGTGGGGAAAGGTCAAAAGACCAAAACAATATCGTCAAGATTTCTAAAACAAGAATGTATTCATAAATCTAAAAACCCCTTTCTTAAAATCATGATTTCTATGACCATGAGATTTTAGGAAAACCCCACGTACCTCTATTTTGAAGAATAATGAATGATTCTTGAAGCTTACAGATTGGGGATTCCAAATCTCTAATTATCTTAAAAAACTCACGGTTGAATCTTGAGTTACGAGGATTTTTAGTTTGAAATCATAATGGAGTTTCTTGAGAGATTTTGATGAAAATAATCTTACTTTGGTGTTCTTGGGATTAAATTCCATTTTAGATATGATAAAGTGTTGGAGAAGTACCATTTTAACCTTAATGAAATGGAGTAAAAATATAACTGGTGCCCGATTTTATGGGCCACCGCGGTGCGCCACTATCGCGGTGGCTCATTGGAAATTGACGAATACGAAATTGGGATCCTCCGCGATTCGTCACTATCATGAGGTTCCACTGGAATTTGACAATTGGTAATTAAAGCATCTCCGCGATGTGCTAAACTCCAAAATGATGATGTTTTACGACTAGCACATAAAATAGCCATAACTTCTTCACCGGCTGTCTGTTTTAGAAGGATCTTATATCGAAGGAAATCTTATTCAGCTATCTACGTAATGAAAAGTTTAAATCTATAGAATTCCATAGGGAAATAAGTGTTAATAATTCTAGAAGCCAAAGCTTGACACTCTAGGGACAAAATTTAGCTAATAAAAGTTTGGGGGCATTACAATATCCCCCCGGAACATTTTTCCACGAATATTGATGCGTGACACAGACAAGCCTAATTTCAAGCATATTAAGGCATATAAAGAATAAGTCAAGGATTGTACCTTCCATTTCGTCATTCATTGGATCAAACAGGTTGGGGTATTTAGCTCTCATGTCAACTTCTGATTCCCAAGTTGCTTCTTCAATTTCTGGTTTCTCCACAACACTTTAAACAAGGCTATCTCTTTGTTTCTCAATCTTCTAACTTGGTGATCCAAAATTTCTACAAGCTCTTCTTCATAGGACAAGGAGTGTCACTTTGATTTCTTCGGTAGGAAATACTAAAGAATGGTCTCCAATACACTTCTTCAACATAGATATATGAAATATCGGATGAACAAAACCCAAACTAGCTGGCGATTCTAACTCATATGCAACTCCACCTATCCTTCTCACAATATGATATGGTCCTATATAGCGAGGGCTCAGTTTACCTTTCTTCCCAAATCGCATGACTCCCTTCATAGGAGAAACCTTGAGAAACACCCAATCTCCAACCTCAAACTCTAGATCTCTTCTCCTAACATCAGCGTAGGATTTTTGACGACTCTGAGATATATTAAGTTGTTCTCTAATAACTTTCAAATCCTCCATTGCCTAATGAACAAGATCAGGCCCAAATATCTATATCTCACCTACTTCATACCATCCTATTGGTGACCTACATCTTCTCCCATACAATGCCTCAAATGGTGCCATCTTAATATTTGAATGGAAACTGTTATTATATGCAAACTCTATCAATGGCAAGTGCTCTACCCAAATATCTTTAAAATCAATCATGTAGACCCTCAACGTATCCTCAAGGGTCTAGATGGTGCACTCAGCTTGCCCGTCTGTCTGAGGGTGGAATGCCATGCTCAAATTCACTTGGGTACCTAAACCCTTATGAAACGATCTCCAAAATTGTAAAGAAAACTGTGTACCTCAGTCAGATATGATAGACATAGGTGCCCCATGCAAATAAACTATTTCTGCAATGAAAAGCTTGGCATAATCCTCTCCCAAATAATTAATCCTGACAGGTAGAAAGTGAGATGACTTGGTCAGCTTATGTACAATCACACAAATGGAATCATACTGGTTTTGGAACCTCGGAAGTTCTGTAATGAAGTCCATATTAACCATCTCCCACTTCCACAAGGGCAAGACTATCTCTTGGGAAGAACCACCTGGCCTCATATGTTCCACTTTAACTTGTTTACAATTCAAACACTTGGCAACATAGTTAGCCACATCACGCTTCATATTATTCCACCAATACATAGAATTTAGATCATGGTGCATCTTAGTAGAGCCTAGGTGAACAACATACCTTTAAGTGTGAGCTTCGTCAAGGATTCTCTTTCGCAAACCATCAACATCTGGCACACACAACCTACCCTAATATCTCAAAATACCATCACCACCAATTTCAAAGGACATCACCTTCTGTTGACCCACACCTTTCTTGATCTACATAAAGATGGGATCTTCAACCTGCTTCTCTTTAACTTCTATACAAAGAAAAGATTTAGCTATCTCATGAACAACCATTCCCCCATCATCAAAATCCAAAAGTCACACTCCTAGATTTGTAAGTCGGTGAATAGCCTTCACCATCTCCCTCTTTTCTTTCCTCACATGAGAAAAGCTACCCATTGACAACCTACTAAGGGCGTCGGTTACTATATTTGCCTTGCCCGAATGATAGTGCGGGATCATGTCATAGTCTTTTAGCAATTCCATCCAGTGCCTCTATCTAAGATTTAATTCTTTCTACGATAAAACATACTGTAAACTCTTGTGGTTCGTGAAAATTTCAACGTGTACCCCATACAAATAGTGCTGCCAGACTGTCACTCCTGTGATTGGTTATCACTCAAACCTTCATAAAAACCCTAATTTTTGAGCTTGCTATTTCAAGTTGACGACCTAACTTAATGGGTCGTCACTGGCTTGACGATCCGTCAGTCTAGCCATCGCAATTTGGCGGACTGACACCTCTCAGTAAAACGGGTATAACTTCTTACCTCAATATCAGATTAAGGAGAAAACTGTGGAGTTAGAAAGAGGATTCAAAGTCCTTTCATTTGATATTCAGTAGGACCCCTAATTATTTATATACTAAAAGTTATGGTAGATGGAAATTAACCCAAGTTTAGACATTCACCAAAACTTAATCGATATAGGAGTTTTCAACTCGTCTTTGAGTTAGGGGATTTTTGTGACCTCAATTTATATTCAAAAGTATTCACACACTATATGATTGATTATCACACATATATTAAGAAAGAATCATTGGGTTCGGGTCTATACGCATAGGAAGAATGGTTCAAACTTTAGCCCAAAATTGTGGGGTGTTACAATACTACGGTATCTCAAATCCATGGTAACTTTAGGTATTCATATTCATCGCAACTCCGACTGCAATCTATACATGTATGCTGATGCTGATCGGGTGGGAGACTCGAATGACAGAGTATCCACATTAGGCTATGTTCTTTTCTTTAGACGCAATCCGGCCAGTTGGTCGTCAAAAAATCAACAAGCTGTAGCTCACTCATCTACTGAAGCATAGTACAAATCAATTGCAAATGATCTTGCAGAACTCACATGGGTGCGCAACTTGCTCAATGAATTTTGTATAGCCATTCTAAATATACCCACAATCTTCTATGATAATGTCGGTGTCACTTACCTCTGTCATAATCCAGTGTTCCATATTCGTATGAAATATATTGATGTCGACTTTTGTTATGTTAGGAACCAAGTTCAAGCGCATCGGGCTCTTGTCAAACACACTCATGCTTGTAATAAACTTGCTGATACACTTACCAAGCCATTACTAGAACCAGCCTTTGCATGGTTTCATTCCAAGTTAGGCATGGTTGCACCACACCTAACTTAAGGGGGTGTATTAAGTATAATTATTTTATATTATCATTTATCAGAATAAGTTACTGTTATAGTTACTGTGTTTTTGTATTTGTAAAAGACTTCTTCTATTGTAGGAGTTTATTGTTGTTGTATAGCTATAGAAGACTCCAACTATTCAGAGTATACGTAGCAATTAGGTTCCTTAAGTTCAGTCGTAGGTTGTTGTTATTTATTGTATTTAAAGTTTGGATGCTTAAGGAATAAAATCATCTTTCAACTACTTCTCTCTATCTAATTTTATAGCATTCTCACATTACCGTTTTAATAGGTTAGCATTCTCATCTATATGTCTTCGTCTTCTTTTTTAAACTTTTTAACAGATAGAGAATGGTCACATTAAGAAGAGATGGCAGTCGTACTTCGATAGGTTATTGAATGAAGAAGGGGATAGAGTAATTATTTTAGGGGAGCTGGAGCACGCAGAGGAGTGTTGTGATTTTAGCTATTGTAGACGTTTTGAGGTAGAAGAGGTCAGAGAGGCTATTTGCAGGATGCATAGGGGTAGGGCGACGGGGCCTGATGAGATCCCTGTGGATTTTGGAAGTTCTCTGGGGAGGCTGGCTTAAGGTGGTTGACTGAATTATTTAACAACATTTTCAAGTTGGTGAAAATACCCGAGGCTTGGAGATGAAGTACTATGATCCATCTTTATAAGAATAAGGGTGGCATTCAGAGTTACAATAACTATAGAGGTATTAATTTATTGATCCACACTATGAAGATTTGGGAGAGAGTGGTCGAGTTGAGGTTGAGGAGGATAGTGGCTATCTCAAAAATCATTTTGGATTTATGACTGGGCATTCGACGACGGAGGCAATTCACCTGGTGCGGAGACTGGTGGAACAATATAGGGAAAGGAAAAGAGATCTGCACATGGTGTTTATCGACTTAGAGAAGGTGTACGACAAAGTCCCTAGCGAGGTGCTTTGGAGATGCTTGAAGGTGAGTGGGGTATCGGTGGCATATATTAGAGCAATCAAGGATATGTATAATGGAGCTAAGACTCATGTGAGGACGGCAGGAGGAGACTTGGAGCATTTCCCTGTCTTGACGGGGTTGGATCAGGGTTTCACTCTTAGCCCATTTTTGTTCTCTTTGGTGATGGATGTGTTGATGCGACATATTCAAGGAGAGGTGCCTTGGTGTATGTTTTTTGCAGATGATGTAGTTTTGATTGATGAGACGCGGGGGGTGTGAATGATAAATTAGAGGTGTGGAGATGGACCCTTGAGTCTAAAGGGTTCAGGCTGAGCAGTAGCAAGAAAAAAAATTTGGAATCCAAGTTTAATGACGTGAGGCAGGAAGACGAGGTGCTAGTAAGGTTGGATTCCCAAATGGTGTGTAAGAGGGATAGTTTCAAGTATCTGGAGTCCATGATTCAGCGAAATGGTGAGATTGACGAGGATGTCTCCCATCGTACTAGAGCGGGATGGATGAAGTGGAAGCTCACCTCGGGGGTGTTGTGTGATAGGAAGGTGCCGCCCAATCTTAAAGGAAAATTCTACAGGGTGGCAGTTTGGCGGCCATGTTGTATGGAGCGGAATTTTGGCCAGTCAAGAACTCTCACATTCAAAAATTGAAGGTGGAGGAAATGCGGATGTTGCGTTGGATGTGTGGGCTTAATAGGGGTGATAGAGTTCGAAATGAGACTATTCGGGAAAAGGTTGGAGTGGGTTCGGTGGAGGACAAGATGCGGGAAGTCCGATTGAGATGGTTCAGGCATGTGATGAGGAGGGGCACGAATACCCCAGTTCGTAGGTGTGAGAAGCTTGGTTTGGATGGTTTCAAGCAGGGTAGGGGTAGGCCGAAGAAATACTGGAGAGAGGTGATCAGGCGGGACATGGAGCAGTTACAGCTCACTGAGGACATGACCCTAGATAGGAAGATAGGACATGACCCTAGATAGGAAGATCTGGAGGGCGAAGATTAGGATGGAAGGCTAGTGCCAGTTTGAGTTGTTGGGGTAGGACATTACTTGGTAGATGTGTTATTCTTGCTAGGACACTTTGTTGTATACTTTATTACGAATGTGTTTACTATTCTTTGTTTATTATCCCATGTGGATGGCATATTTTTGTCTTGACATCTTGTTCCATGATTTATTAAGTATTTGTCTATTATTCCTTGTCATGAGCCGGGGGTCTATTGGAAACATCCTTTCTACTTCTCTTGAAGTAGTGGTATGGACTGCGTACATCTTACCCCCCCAGACCCCACTATGTGGGAATACACTGGGTTTGTTGTTGTTGTTATTCCAGGACTAAATGTGCATATAAATAGAAGATTATACGAGGGATGATACGCGATCCATTATATCTTTGCGATCACATTGTAAAATCTGTAATTACGATATTTTAATTCAGTTTGCTTCATTTACTTACAAAAGTTTTGGTTTCTTGTGCAGTGTTGGCGTATATCAATTGCTTATAAGATGCAACTTTTACTTTTGCCATATATTTTAGGATTCGTTTTGTTCTTTTCATTTATTTCTGAATTAATTTGATTTACTAAATTCTTAACTAATACCAAAACTTTAAAAATAAAAAATTAATAGCGGCTACAACCTAAAGCCTTAGCAAAGCGTTGTCACCTCCAATAATCACAAATCAGATGGACACCGATCTCAACCATAACAGGTGATTTTTCAGCCATACGACATCACACTACTAAAGCCTTAGCGAAGAGGTGTAGCCTCCAACTCTCACAATCTGGACAGACGCCGACAAGTATGTGCTGTTACTCGTCCTTAACAATATATTTGCTATTATTGCACCTTAACCAAACTTACTTCCTTCTGAATCAAAACATGTTCCACCTTCACTATCAACTTAAACGTTTCATGCATCTCTTAAGGCTCTTTTATAATAACACCATCTTATTTTCAAAGTTCCTTCCAATTGTGATTCCCATTTAACTTTACAGAAACTAATTGTGATTCCCGTTCTACTTTACAGAAACTAAAGCTTAGCCCATCTTCTATACTTTTTAGTCTACCAGCACCTTCTGCCATGATAAAACAGCTAACTTCACCACACGTATTTGGAACCTGGTTCAGAGAAACACATTAACAGTAAAAGCAAACTGCAACAGAATTAAGCTAGGAGATTTCAACTCCAACCTCCACTACTTTCATAATGTTTCAGATTACAACTCAGCAATATAAGGGACTCACTCGAGTACCTCACTTCGACAATTAACACTAACTGTTCTACACACAACTTAATCACTCCAAGAAGTCAAACTCGCTTCTTGTTACAACACCTCACCCACACTTCACTTCTACCAATAAACGAAGACTATTACAACTCAAAAGAAACACTTCTATTGCCAACACCAAACAATTACCTAGTAATAGCTTGGTCTCGATCAATTGCTCGATTTACTTGCTTGCTCCTTCTTGCTTTTCCGATTTTCAGATCTGTGGATTTTCAAAGTGTGTGCACCGCTTCCCAGCAATGCTGCATATATGTGCTGCATATATACTGCTTTCTCTTTGACTCCCTTTAGGTCACCAAAAACGTTTCCTTGTTGAAACCAACTTGTATAAGGAAACCTGCTATAATACACCTCTTTACCATGATAAAAAAAGATTTCCCTTCGACTTAAAATTTCGGATTCTTTTCAATACGTTAATTGTGCATTCCTTATTTAAACAAGTACGCTGCTGCAGGTCACCTAGCTAAATATTCATCCCCACAATAGCCAAGAACCTGGTTCATAATAAACATGAAACTGGTTCAGAGGTCAATCAAAAACTATAATTTCATATCTCCTAGACACAGGTACAGCATAACTTCACAAACATAGTCCCCATGTCTCACCAAAAACAATGCAATGAACTTCCGCCTTTTGGCATCATTGAAAAAGAAGAAAAAACAAATTGGTGCAGAGAACGCTCACTAGAACACCGCCAAAATAGTAAGCAAAAATCAGCCCAAAGATATTAATTATCCAGTTGCAAGCATAAACACAGAAAACAGAGCAAACAACAACAACCAAGGCATTGTACCAACATAAAAAGCACTATATGTGCTGCACAAAAACGTCAAGTCTGAGCACTAGTCAAAACAAAATGTACTAGAGGGAAAAAAACAAGAAATACGGGACTAGGAGGAGGGTGGTGGAGGAGGTGAAGGAATCCGGCCAACCAAGGACATCATCATATCAAAAGGCCTGCGGAGAGCAATCTGTTCATCTAACATTTGAGCGGACTGGGCAGCCAGTAAGTCCAGTCGAAGTGCGAAAATCTCACCCTCCAAAGTAAGTGCACGCGCCCGAGCAAGCTGAAATTCAGCAAGAAGGCTTGCCACAGAACATTTTCCCTGAGCTCCATGTTCTCCAAACCCACATTCCTCCAACGTGGAAGCTCGAATCATCTCCTGCTTGGTGCTAGCTTTGCCCTTACCTCAAGGAACCTCAAAATAAGCAAAGATGCAGGATAAGAAATACCTATAAGGTAGCCCATGTGCACCTCGATCAGGGTTAATCACCCTTGTCACATGCTTAATCATTAACTCGGGCAGATTGACATGTTCATGAGAGTCCAGAGCTTCCATAAGGCACAAGTCATGTCTACCCGCCTCGTGTCGACGTTCAGATCGAGGAAGCAACACTTTGTTAACCAATTAGAACAATAATTGATGATGAGGCAGCATAAAACTCTTCCGCAAGTAGACTCCTCTCCCTGAGAGTACTTCCGAATAAGTGGGGCAGCATATGTAGTATCAATGTCATAAACAGAGTAACCAGCTACTAGAATTTGCAAAATCTGGGCAATCTTATTAGCATCCAACACAATAGCAACCCCCATGACCAAATTTGCACCAAGAGCCAGCAAATCCTCTGAACCAAGACCTTTTTCATGACCAATGAGGTTAACTTCTTCCCCTGAGAACATGCCAATGGAGAGAGATGTGGAGTAATGGATGAGCAGCGGGTTTCGGAAAGGGGTATATCAAGGGTTAGAGTGTGAGAGTGATGTGTGGGAGATGGAACACCACCAGGACTGTGGGTGGCATCGGCTAAGGGCATAGGGACAGTGAAAATATCATTCCCACTAGGAGAATCGGACATGTTTTGGTTTGGGGTGGAGACGAGTCATCATCGTCGGAATACTCCACCAACGACCAAGCATTGGACTCCATTGAGAAAGCAACAAGAAGAAGATGCGGATTTTGGGGTTTTCTGGACAAAGAGAAGAAGAATTTTTTTAAAAAATGTTTAAGAGGATTGATGGAGAAGAAGCTGTGAGAAGGGGCGGTTTTGACTTGATTTGTGGGGTCCACAACAGAAGAGATAGGAATTTTGGCGCCCAAACTTGGTGAAACATCTTCAGGAATATAGGAACCAGGTTTCTACTAGTGCTCAATAATTTGACACATTTCGTGTAAAACCACACACAATACATGACTATATGGTACATACCTGATAGTTTATTCGTTTTTACCCTTCTTCGTGCTCAGTTTCTCTGGATGCTAAAGTATCATCAATGAACTATCTCGCCTTGTATTTTGATGATGCCTAGAATGTGTACCTATAAAATTATGAAACTAAATTATTTACGTATAAGCTGGTGTTTGTCATCTTTCCTAGCCAAAGTACTTGAGGGGAAGTTCATAACATTAGTTCATAGTGAGTAGACCAAGCTCCACCCAGTTCTTTTCAAAATTCTCTCTGCTCAAGGCCTTAGTGAATATATCCGCTAATTGATCCTTAGTTTTACAAAAATGGACTTCAATTTTTCGTTTCTAAACATTGTCCCTCAAAAAGTGATGTCTCACATCAATATGCTTAATCCTCTTGTGGTGAACCGGGTTCCTATCCATATTTATGGCACGTGTGTTGTCGCACATGATTGGAATACAACCGATCTTCACATCATAATCCTCCAATTGTTGTTTAATCCATAATAACTGTGCACAACAAGAGGCAGCTGCAACGTATTCAGCCTCAGCTGTGGATAACGTGATGAATTTTTTTTTTTTCTTATGGCCCATGATATTAGGAACGAACCCAAGAAGTGAGCCATCCTAAAAGTGCTTTTACGATCGACTAAGTTTCCAGCATAGTCTGTATCTGCATACCCTACCAGGTTTAATGAATCTCCACAAGGGTACCAGAGAACCAGGTTCTGAGTTCCCTTGAGGTACCTAAGAATCCATTTAACAACTTTCAACTGTGGTTCCTTAGGATTTGACTGAAACCTGGGACATAAACCAACACTGTACACGATATCTAGGCAACTTGCTGTGAGATACATAAGTGAACGAATCATTCCCCGATACCTGGTCTCTGCAACAGGAATACTAGACTCATCCAAATTCAGTTTTTTGCTAACTCGTTTGTCTTTGCATGAACCATATCAAACTTGTGCAGCAACTCCTTGATGTACTTCTGCTGATGAATGGTATCACCTTAGGATTCTGTTTAATTTGAAGACCAATAAAAAATGTGAGTCCACCCATCATACTCATTTCAAACTCTCCGCTCATCATCTTGATGAATTCTTCACATAAAGCTTCATCAGTGGCACCAAAGATAATATCATCCACATACACTTGTACGATCAACAAACTTGTTCCTCTTCATATGATAAACAACGTATTGTTGATTCTTCTGCTAGAATACCCGTGGTTAAGCAGATATTTTGACAACCTATCATACCATGCTCTCGGCGCTTGTTTCAAGCCATACAGTGCTTTGTCTAGCTTGTAGACATATTCAGGATGCTCATGACTTTCAAAACCTGGTGGCTGACAAATGCAGTCTTCCTCCTAAAGATAAGCATTGAAAAATGCACTTTTGACATCCATTTGGTACAAAGTAAAGCCCATATGAGCAGCAAAAGCTATGAGCAATCGAATAACCTCCATTCTTGCCACTGGTGCGAAGGTTTCTTCATAGTCAATGCCTTCCTCTTAGTCGTATCCCTAAAAAATTAACCTTCCTTGTTTCTAGTTATTTATCCTTGGTCACCCTTTTTATTTTGAAACACTTATCGAGTTCCAATAATTGTTTGGTTTGGAGGTGCAGGAACCAGGTTCCAGACTTTGCAGTGCTCAAATAGGATCAGCTCTTCTTGCATAGCAAAGATCCACTCATCATACAACAGTACTTCCTTAATATTGTTTGGTTCCACCAAGGAAACATAAGCTGGGAAGGCCCACAAGTTTCTCAATTTTGATCTAGTCTGCATACCGGAGTCTACGGGAGCAAGAATATTTTCCACAGGGTGTGAGCTCTTATGTTTCCAATTACAGACCTGGGATCTTTGACCATCTTTTGATGTTGAGGTACCTTGTACTTGTGTACTGGTATTTCCTGGTCCGTCAAGTTCTTCACTCTCCCCTCCCGATATTGGTAACCCCTCACTGGTGTTGCTGGTTGATCATTTTCCAGAACAACTTGAGAACCAAGTTCTCTCTGATTTTGGAAACTAGGTTCTTGTTGTGTGGAAACTTCTTGATCCTCATCATCATCCCCGAAAAATCCAAGTCCTTCCCTATCAACCTGCATACCTTCCTCAGCCAAGTGATTAGTTTCATCAAGTATCACATGAACACTTTCTTCAACACGATTAGTTATTTTATTTAACACTTTATAGGCCTTACTCTGGGATAAGTAAACAAGAAAAATTCTCTCATCACTTTTGACATCAAACTTTCCAAGGGGTTCTTTGCCATTGATATGAGCAAAGAATTTACACCCAAAAGCCCGTAGATAAGCAAGATTTGGTTTTCTGCCTTTTAGTAACTCATAAGGAGTTTTGTCAAGGAGAGGACAAACCATGCATCTATTTAAAAGGTAGCATGATGTGTTTATAGCTTCAGCCCAGTTTCCCATTGGAAGGCCACTAACAATCAACATAGTTCTTGCCATGTCTTCCAAGGTTCTATTTTTTCTTTCCACAACCCCATTTTGGTGTGGGGTTCTAGGGGCTGAAAAATTATGGTCTATTCCATGTTCAGCACAAAATTAAAGATATTTGAATTCTCAAATTCCATACCATGGTCAGACAACCTGATACTCATGATTTCAGAGTTCATTTTCTTTTGAACTAGTTTCACAAAAACCACAAATACATCAAATATGTCATCTTTAGACCCAAGAAAGAGAGTCCAGGTGAATCTTGTATAATCATCAAAAATTACAAACACATACCTTTTACCTCATCTTCTTTGAACTCGCATAGGTCCACATAGATCTATGTGCAAAAGTTCAAGAGATTTGGAAGTACTGACCATTTTCTTAGGCTTGAAGGATGATCTGACATGCTTTCCTCTTGCACAAGAATCACAAACAATGTCCTCATTGAATCGAGTTTTAGCCAGTCCAAGAACCAGGTCGTTAGCAACCAGTTTGTTCAGCTGAGAAAATCTAGCATGCCCTAATATTTTGTGCCATATCAAGTTAGTTTCAGCAACCGCACTAAGACACATAAGATTGTTTCCATGAGGTTCCAAAATGTTTGACTTGTATACATTTTTGTATCTTTTTCCTTTCAAGACTAGGTTCCAGTCTTTGAGTTTGTAACCTGACATTCAGCGGAAGTGAACATCACATTGTTTTCGTTATCGGACACACTTAGAAAATTGTGTTTTAGACCAACAACATAGTACACATTCTAAATTGTATGAGATTGATACTTTCCATCTATTCCAATCTCAATTATTTCACATGTTTTTCCATTTCTGAAAGCTACACTTCCCCCTTGAAAGTCTATAAGTCTATAAGTGAGAGGAAATTTTCATGTGCTCCCATTATATGTTTCGAAAAAGCACTGTCCAGATACCAACAAAACAAGTCAGAAGTTAGATTTGGGCACCTAGATCCTACTTGGGTCCCATCTTATAGAAAAATGGATGAATCAAGTTTCTTCTGGCCCAAGCGGTCAGTCTAAATTTTTGAACCTGGATCTTAGAAGGTTGCTGCCAAGTTTTCTTAACAAAATCTTTATATTTCAAAATCCCTTTAAATCTAGCCTAGCACTGATTTCTAATGTGACCAGTTCTACCACAGTGGGTACAAAGACTTTCCTGAGAGACACGTTTCTCTTGTTCAGGATGCTTCTCCTTTTCATATCCCAAGCAATGTTTGTTTGTAGACTGGCTTTCTTGTATTTGGAGCAACATCTGTGAGGACTTGAGCCACTTGACATGCCGTTCCAAATCAAGTTTGGTTTTTTCAAGGTTTTCCTGTAAAATTCTTTTTCTTTCAGTTGTGTCTTGAAGATTTTCTTTTAATTTCTTAACTTTTTCTTCTAATACAATCAGAGAGAAATCAATTTCACTTTTACCTTTGAGGGGTGAGCCAAGTCATTTTTTTCCACTTCAAAATTTACAACAAAACTCTCAAGTGAAGTATTTTTATCTTTAAGATCCTTATATTCAATTCTCAAAGAGGCATAGTCATTCATGAGTTGGTCCTTCCCAGATAACACTGAGTGGTATGTCTCTATAAGAACAATCGACAAGGATTCTAGTTTCCTCTTAGAGTAAGTGTTTATTTTAGATTTGAGGTCTAGAAAACTTACCTCGAGTTGTTTATCATCATCTTCATCTGAATCGGAACTTGCAATCAAGGCAAGAATGTTCTCCTTTGGCTCCTTGTCTTCTTCCTCATCATCAGAATCTGAAAATGCCATGAGAGCCATGGTATCCTCTTCGTTTGAGCATTCAATGACCAGTAGAGATTGATTTTTAGGATCATCATCAGATTATCCTTCAGAAGAGTCTCCCATTGCAGCCAATGCCTTCTTCACCGCAATGTCAGCTTCATGAGCAGTCATCCTTCGATTTGAAGGAATGGTGTACTCCTTTCTCGATTCATTTGCCTTGTCCGGATGGTTCTTCTTGTACTCAATCTCCCATTGTGGGAAAAATTTAATGAAGTGGTCTGGGCTCCCACATTTATGACATACTTGGTCACGATTGACCTTTTTGTTATTTTTGGAGACCTGGTTCCTCCTCTGTGATTTCATACTTTTTCGAAACATCTTTTGGAACCTTCTGGTCATAAGAACCATATTTTATTTCTCAAAATCAAATTTATCAGTGGCCTTTAGAACCAATTTTTTTATTTTCTACCACCGGTCATCTCACGCCCTTGATTCTTTTTGAGCTTAAAAGTAGTCAATTTTTCTATTAGCTCATCCATGGTTAGAGTGTCCAGATTAAATGCTTCAGAAATTGCTTCAACCTTTCTCTCCCATGACTCTGGTAACACACTGAGAAGTTTTTGATTTGTATTTCCGCTGGGAACAACTCCACTGAGTGAGTAAATCTCATTCAGAATTGACGTGAACCTGGTATGCATTTCCTGAATAGTCTCTTCTTCCTTCATCCTGAATAGTTCGTATTTCGTGTTAACCACGTCAATATTGGATTTGTTCACTTGACTGGTACCTTCATGGACCTCTTGTAGAGTGTCCCAAATTTCCTTTGCGGTGGCGCTGGATGATATCCTATTGTACTCATCAAGACCAATGCCACATATTAGGATTTTTTTTAACCTTCGCATTGTTCTGAACACTTATCTTATCATTTGCATCTAGTTCAAATCTTCCTTTCGGAACCTGAGTCTTGCCATCTTCACTAGATTTAGTGGGGATTGTTAGTCCATCTAGCACAACATTCCATAAATCGTGATTTCCTTCGATAGTAAAGTTCATCATTCTATTTTTTTTACACCATCTGTAGTACTGTCCATTGGAAAGAGGAGGATGGGTCTATGAGGCTCCTTCCTTAGATGTTGGTTGGGTAGCCATGGATCTTTTTTAAGGCATTAACCTTATATTGAAAAGATTGCTCTGATACCAATTGATAAATAGCTAACTTCACCACACGTATTTGGAAACTGGTTTAGAGAAATATAGTAACAGTAAAAGCAAACTGCAACAGAATTAAGCTAAGAGATTTCAATTCCAATCTCCACTACTTTCATAACATTTCAGATTACAACTCAGCAATCTAAGGGACTCACTCGAGTACCTCACTTCGAAAGTTAACACTAACAATTCTACACACAACTTAATCACTCCAAGAAATCAAACTCACTTCTTGTTACAACTCCTCACCCACACTTTCACTTCTAACAATAAATGAAGACTATTACAACTCAAAAGAAACACTTTTATTGCCAACACCAAATAGTTACCTAGTAATAGCTTGTCTCGATCAATTGCTCGATTTACTTGCTTGTTGCTTCTTGCCTTTTCCGATTTTTAGATCTGTGGATTTTCAAAAAGGTGTGTGCACCAATCCCCAGCAATGCTGCATATATACTGCTTTCTCTTTGACTCCATTTAGGTCACCAAAAATTTTTCTTTGTGGAAACCAACTTGTATAAGGAAACCTGCTAAAATACACTTCTTTACCATGATAAAAAAGATTTCCTTCTGACTTAAAATTTTGAATTCTTTTCAAAACGTTAATTGTGCATTCCTTATTTAAACAAGTACGCTGTTGCACGTCACCTAGCTAAATATTCCAGCACCACAATAACCATGAACCTGGTTCATAATCAACATGAACCTGGTTCAGACGTCAATCATCAAAACTAAAATTTCATATCTCCTAGACTTCACAGCCTTCATCAACAACTACAACTACCTTCTTCAAAAGCGAATTGTTAGATGAAGTTGCATCAAACTACTAATGCTATCTTTGAATTCCAATGTCCGGTGACCAATAAATAGATTTCACTATGATAGAAAATGGTATCTACAACACCAAAACAGCCCGCAAACAACCTACAACAACATGCCTAAAAACCGCAAAAACAAGACACAAGATGACACTAGAATTAAACACAAATGGAAAACGATAAAAGATAGGTAACTTGACACAAGGAGAATACGAAATGTAGCAACTAAAGAGTGTATCAAACTCTAAAACCTCTACAAACCACATTAACAAGCACCAATTTATTATGCGAACATAAGAGAACTCGGTTCACTCAAGCACTCATGTTTAAATAGTCTATTACAAAAGGTTGGCAAAAGGACCCCTTTACCATTATTGAAGGGGTGGCTGGTGTACAGTGTTTTGGGGAAACCTTGGGTGTATTTTGAGCACCTAAGTCCATCCCTCACATGTCAATACTGTCACGACACGAGCCTAGGCCCTAGCCGTGACAAGCATCCCAAATCATGAAGGCCCGAAACACCCATTCTCTATCTGGTTATCATGCACAACATTCGTAGTCATAATAAAATGCGGAATTGAAACTGAGTACGGAAAACATGGTCAAGTTTTGCAACATTTCTGAATAATACTATCTGACATCAGTCTACGAAATCTCTACTAAGAACACAAACATCTGTCTGAAAAGAAACTGGGACAAGGCCCCCAGTAAACCAAAAATATAATAAATAAGATAATGTCTGACATAATTAGGCCTTCCGGATAATAGAAGGCTCACCACTATGAGATCAAGTCTGCAAATCCGAGAATATCTACTGAGTAGCTGGACCCCTAGACTGTGCCTTAGAACCTGGAAGGAGGGGGAGGGGGTCAGCACAAAAGTACTGGCACGCGAAGCAATCCAATAATAGTATAATGGAACATACATATATATATATATTAAGTGAAAGAAATTTTTCATCAAGACATCATGTATAAAACTGTTTCTGAAAAATACATGGGCACTTTCTTAAAACATGCAACCTGTCTGTTCATTTCAAATCATGATCTGTGTTTTATTTCTGAGTTAGGTGGTATTCCCCTACAAGTCTGAATATTCCACGGGCTTTATGGAATCCGCCATTGACTCGGCGGGAAAGCCCCCAACCCAAGTGTGCTGCAAGGGTTGGAGTCTCTGAGTCTGATACGCCACAGGACATTTAAGTCAGCACATAATAATATACCCGGGTCGGCAAACCACGGTTTTAGGCAAATAGTTGTCTGAACTCACGCCTTCTTCAGGGAACCACCTAAGCTCTCTTTATGCCCTATTTTAGCCTTTTCTGAACATGCATCATTCTGAAATTTCTAAATCATGAAAGTCTGAAATGTCTGGCAGTCTGAGTCTGATATGACATTAGTTTGAATTGGTATCGTCATACCAAGACCTTGCAAGTCATGATTTTTCTGAGCCATAAGGTACTAAGCAAAAGCTTTCATTCAAAACATAGTTTAGACCACCCAAAACATGCAACTGATGTAAAGGATTTCATATTCCGAACTTAAAGTTCAATTCATGCAGAAATTTCATCAAACATATGGTGGTCATGTGCATTTTGGCAAAATCATGCATTCTTTCATTACATGCATATTCAACATTCACAACCCTCTCTTTCGTATTCAAGAATCGTATTCCAAACATAGCAAAAGTCAAAGCACTTCATATCATAATTTCTTTTCTTCAAGATGCCTTTCAAAACAATTTATATTACGTGAAACATGAAAAAATTTACATTAAGAGAGGGGTTCCATGAAAATCATGCTTTAAATTCATATTTCAGGACAAATACATATATACATATACATATAATTTTCAAACCACTTTGGGGGAAAGCCAAAAGGCCAAAACAATATCATTAAAGCTTCTAAAACATGAGTATGCACATGAATTCGAAAACCCGATACTTAAAACATGATTTCTATGCCCATGAGATTTTAGGAAAAACCCCGCGTACCTCTATTTCCAAGGATAATAGATGTTTCTTGAAGCTTGCGGATTGGTGATTCTGAATATGTAATTATCTTTGAAAACATACGGTCGAATCTTGAACTATTTGGGTTTTTATTTTGAAACCCTAAGGAGAATTCTTGAGCAATTTTGAGGAAAGCATGTGTATTATGGTGTTTGAGGGATTAAATCCCGTGTTGGTGGTATATATAGGGGTGGAGGATGACCAAAATAGCCCTAAGGAACAATTAAGGTCAAATCTGTCCTTCAGTTGACAGTTTGATAGGCTGGAGTAAATCGATTATAACTTTTTACCCATATAAAAAAATTGGATGAAACCAACTGCATGTGAAAGAGGACGCAAATATATTTCGTTGGATATATTATAGCTCACACAGTTCATTATATACAGGGAGTTATGATCGTTTGAAGTTGACCCTGAAATGCTGAAAAACTGGGCAATAGGCTATGCGTTTTGCTACTGTTTTGAAATCCAAACGCAGCCTTATGCATTCCAAAAAATTCCAAAACTTATCCGAGATGTACTATGAGATTTCCCGATCGTAACTCAACTTGAAAATCTAAAAATGAAGGTCGGGAAGGTCGAGAAGTTGTATCCCGAAGGTTGCCAGCTAAGAATGAGTCTAAGTCATTTCAACACTTAGAAAAAATTTAAAACTTAAGTCTAAAGCTCAAAAATTACAGTCTAATACATGCATGACTTTTACGGGGCGTTACATTATCTCCCCCTTGGGATCATTCGTCCTCGAATGATGGATAGGAACTTGTTGAAGCCTTAAAGATATAGAATAACGCGGACATGACATGTCCTCTAATAAAGAATACATTGATTTGAAACATGACCATATGGCTGGAACTACTGATATTTTGAATTCTTATATCGGACAGGCATATCTGATGCATGGAATACACGATTGAAGCTATTTATAAGCTGAATTCTCATAATGAACATGCATATCTGATGCATGGATCTGTCCTTGAGTTGTTCTCATGAACGCAAGACTAAATACACTGTTAAGCTGAACTTTTTCTATTGAACATGCATTTTTTTATGCACGCATATTTGACTGGACTAACGTATGAATGTATGACTGATTACGCAATGATAACTGGTGCCAGGCTTGTAATAAGGATACATACATGCAACTGAATGAGGTATCTCCCCCTTGGGACACTATGTCCCTCTATGAACAAATTGAATCATAACTGAACATCTGGAATCCGAATCTAATGCATGACACATGAACTGAGCTATACTCGCAACTACTGGTATACTCTATCTTGGAATAGTAGCATGTCTGAGATTTCAGGTAGCATGAATAAATAAAAAGACGAGAAAACAAGTCATGCGAATCTGACTGCTAAACTGACTTACTGGCTATACAGACTGAATTATGCTGGACCCTCATACTTAACTGGAGTATCACTTCAACGCTCTCTCTAAAGAAGTTCTAACAGTAATAGGGAGCCACGAATCTTGGGTATGGATTACACAAGACATCCAACTGAGGAGATCACAACATTGACTCTACGCTGCAGTCTGAAATATAGACATATAACTCCTAAATTAGGATAAAATTTTCAGACCTCTGGCAATACGACTTCTTACTTTCAGGCTTAGCGCACTTCCCAAATATCCCTTAACTATACTATTCCCTATAAATTTTATATTCATTCAATTTAGCTTAAATTTCTCATATGAGCATTGACAAATTTTTCTACTAATGTCTAAAATAGCTTAATCCTTACCCCACTATCAAGCCTAACTCTAAGTCACAAAAATACAACATGCTACACCACACTATTATTCTAAACCATATGATGCCACCTTCTATACCTCTTTTAAAGATCACAGTCTAAGCATAACATGCCTTACCACTTTAATGACTACTCATGACTACTCTGAACTCTTAATATGAAGTCGCTAATGCATTTTGCAACCTTCCACTACAATCCCAAAACATCATTCAAGCCTAATTTATAACCACATGTTAACTTCAAGGCAAACACCCATAAATACATACTTCACATAGTTTCTAAACTATTATCAATATAACTCCCACGCGCTATTCTAAAAACATACACACACAAACTTTCCCACTAAACATCACATGTATCAAAGATTGGCCCCAAATCTCACTTCATACTTATGGCCTTATCTAAACAAACGTACTATGATCTTCCATCAACGAGAACATTTACATCATCACCACTATCATTACATAGGGAGGTCACTAAAAGGTTAAAACATAAGACCCTGAAGCATGAGAATATTTTTATATGGGACTGAACACACTATAAAGAGTGAGTACATGCGTCATGAGTTGCATGACCTCAACTAGAGTTCCTAACATAAGGAATGTAATTCCGACTACTTGAATGAAGTAGAACTCATTATCTTGGAACTAGATGAGTACGTGACTCTCTATCATATACAAGAATCATGAACTATGATCACGGAACTAAAACGTAAAGCTTGAGTAGGCATTGGGATCACTGAAAAATACTAAGATAAGAATGGGTAGAGTCTCACCCTCACTTTCTAACGTTCTAAATCATACTGCATCACTACTAGAACCTGAGAGCCTTACTTGGTCATTCGTTCTGTCATCTCCCCCTTAGCTTCAAGTCATCATCTAGTGTTTGGGAGATCCTTTACCAGATTCTAACTGAACTACACTTACTACACTCTAGGGTCTGAAAAAAAAATAACAATACATACATATGATAGAACTTAGCCCGAATGACTACCTTACGGGATATCACCAAGCCTTTGATGAACCATATCTCTTTCGATAGAGCATACCACTATTGCGACTCCAAATTTATATCCCTCTACTATGAGAATCAAGATCACCGCACAAGGCCCAACACTATCAATCAAAACACCTTAACATGGCTATTTAGATCACCATGTACCATCTAACTAGTCTTTCTCCACTTAACAATTCAATGGTATCACTAGCCACGCACAACAAGTAATAGCCTTAGAAAAATGCCGCAACTTCATGTCACCTTAGGCATACTTCTACATCATACATGCAATATCATACACCACTACGAATCAAATAAACTTACTCTATTGCATGCACCGTTTAAGTCTATGAGATCACTTCTATACAACTAGTATTCATTAACCAAGAAATCTTCACATCCACCTTCATGGACATCAACTGTTCAAACTTAATATAGTGCTATGCATGATTTACAACCTAACCTTACACGAAATTTTCACTTGGAAACTATAAAATAAACATCACGAAACACTAGTGCACTAGAACTTCATAACCACAATAATCGATCATGACCTAACGGTTTTCCCTTATCATAATCCATTAGCATGTACTATTTCAACACATCAAGCCTACTAATTTAATCCCACAAAACATGCATCATCAAATTCGTGCCACTATTTACCACCACACCATTTAAATTCAAGCCTATAGTTTAGTATCAATCATTCACCACCAATGAAGAATGCAACATAATATAAATATACTAATCCATCAAATTGGGATATTCTACCCAAATATCTCAAAAATCTACTACATACCTTCTCACAAGTACCACTAGTTTACAACTACCAATGAAAAGAGGGTCAAGGGGGTTAAAGCCTCATAATAGACATGGTCAACCTTATCCTTATATTATTACCCCATACAATTTTTTCTACTTATAAGGATTTCTCACCACATACATTTAGACTACCTTCAATTTCCACTACAACCATGAGTCTATAATTATAATCTTAATGGCTAATACAACCATTTTCACACATCAAGCAACCGACAAATCACCCTGACTAACAACTCCTTCTCTACCTTCTACTAATCACACACAAAGACGTATCAATTCATTACCAACTCTATCTCATGAAAAATATTCGGCTATACATATATTCAACCAACACAAGAACCATATGTTGAATGAAAAATTGCTAGTGAATCGAAATAAGCCTCACCCGGCTTCACTAGACTTTGATTTTTTTTGTAGTTTGAACAATAAAATAAGAAGAATGACAAGGCAACTATGCTAGTGAATCGAAAGAGCCCCACACGGCTTCACTAGACTTTTTAGTTTCACCAACATGATGATAAAATATTTTCAAGAGATAGAAACTTATCACAAAACATTCCATAATCTGAGAATACACATCTTACTTTGTATAGATAAAAAAAAAAATCTGAGTCAAATATTTCCCCCACAAATTATCATACAATCCACACACGCTACTTGCTACCAATAGGTCATGACACCAACACTTTAACTTATACTAATATTTGGGTGGAAATATAATTCCAACACTTCTACTACACATCTTTTCCCTAAGCATGACATCTGCAACATAAATTTCTGAAAAGGGCCGAATATACTCAATACAAAAGGCTGAAAAGCACGATTTCGTCAAGATCAAGGTTCACACTAGAACCCATACACTCTCTGAAGCAATAACGGGCTCTTCTCAAGTCCTTGCACAATTTTAAGATCTTATATGACGCGATCCGAAGGGACAATATCATTTACACTCTAAACTTCTGCACTTGATTCACCCCAGAAATGTGATGGGTCTGAGAACATCAGAGTAAGGAAAGAATTTGGTATGATTTTTCTTTCGTATGGACGTCACCATAGCACGAATTAGAGTATGAAAGAGAAACATTTTGACTCTATTGCATGAACTAGAACATGAAGAAAAAGAGACATTCCTAAACGCCTAGTAGCCTCCTTCTTATAAGTGTGGTGCGCTACACACCCATAAACAGAACTCTACTCGATGCGATTTCGCAGACACCCTGGGACCATGAACCGTTCTCTGATACCAAGCTTGTCATGACCCAAGCCTAGGCCCTAGTCGTGACAAGCATCCCGAACCATGAAGGCCCGAAACACCCATTCTCTATATGGTTATCATGCACAACATTCGTAGTCATAATAAAATGCGGAATTAAAACTGAGTACGGAAAACATGGTCAAGTTCTGCAACATTTCTGAATAATACTATCTGACATCAGTCTGCGAAATCTCTACTAAGAACACAAACATCTGTATGAAAAGAAACTGGGACAAGGCCTCTAGTAAACCAAAAATATAATAAATAAGATAATGTCTGACATAATTAGGCCTTCCGAATAATAGAAGGCTCACCACTATGAGATCAAGTCTGCAAATCCAAGAATATCTACTGAGTAGCTGGACCCCTAGACTATGCCTCAGAACCTGAAAGGAGGGGGGGTCAGCACAAAAGTACTGGCACACGAAGCAATCCAAAAATAGTGTAACGAAACATATATATATATATATATATATATATATTAAGTGAAAGAAATTTTTCATCAAGACATCATGTATAAAATTGTTTCTGAAAAATACATGGGCACTTTCCGAAAACATGCAACTTGCCTGTTCATTTCAAATCATGATCTGTGTTTTACTTCTGAGTTAGGTGGTATTCCCCTACAAGTCTGAATATTCCACGGGCTGTATGGAATCCGCCATTGACTCGGCAGGGAAGCCCCCAACCCAAGTGTGCTGCAAGGGTTGGAGTCTCTGAGTCTGATACGCCACAGGACATTTAAGTCAGCGCATAATAATATACCCGGGTCAGCAAACCACGGTTTTAGGAAAAGAGTTGTCTGAAATCACGCCTTCTTCAGGGAACCACCTAAGCTCTCTTTATGCCCTATTTTAGCCTTTTCTGAACATGCATCATTCTGAAATTTCTAAATCATGAAAGTCTGAAATGTCTGGCAGTCTGAGTCTGATATGACATTAGTCTGAATTGGTATCGTCATACCAAGACCTTTACAAGTCATGATTTTTCTGAGCCATAAGGTACTAAGCAAAAGCTTTCATTCAAAACATAGTTTAGACCACCCAAAACATGCAACTGATGTAAAGGATTTCATATTCCAAACTTAAAGTTCAATTCATGCAGAAATTTCATCAAACATATGGTGGTCATGTGCATTTTGGCAAAACCATGCATTCTTTCATTACATGCATATTCAACATTCACAACCCTCTCTTTCGTATTCAAGAATCGTATTCCAAACATAGCAAAAGTCAAAGCACTTCATATCATAATTTCTTTTCTTCAAGATGCCTTTCAAAACAATTTATATTACGTGAAACATGGAAAAATTTACATTAGGAGAGGGGTTCAACGAAAATCATGCTTTAAATTCATATTTCAGGATAAACACATATATACATATACATATAATTTTCAAACCACTTTGGGGGAAAGCCAAAAGGCCAAAACAATATCATTAAAGCTTCTAAAACATGAGTATGCACATGAATTCGAAAACCCGATACTTAAAACATGATTTCTATGCCCATGAGATTTTAGGGAAAACCCCGCGTACCTCTATTTCCAAGGATAATAGATGTTTCTTGAAGCTTGCGGATTGGTGATTTCAAATATGTAATTATCTTTGAAAACATACGATCGAATCTTGAACTATTTGGGTTTTTATTTTGAAACCCTAAGGAGAATTCTTGAGCAATTTTGAGGAAAGCATGTGTATTATGGTGTTTGAGGGATTAAATCCCGTGTTGGTGGTATATATAGGGGTGGAGGATGACCAAAATAGCCCTAAGGAATAATTAAGGTCAAATCTGTCCCTCAGTTGATAGTTTGATAGGCTGGAGTAAATCGATTATAACGTTTTACCCATATAAAAAAATTGGATGAAACCAACTGTATTTGAAAGAGGACTCAAATATATTTTGTTTGATATATTATAGCTCACACAGTTCATTATATACAGGGAGTTATGATCGTTTGAAGTTGACCCTGAAATGCTGAAAAACTGGGCAATAGGCTATGCGTTTTGCTACTGTTTTGAAATCCAAACGCAGCCTTATGCATTTTGAAAAATTCCAAAACTTATCCGAGATGTACTATGAGATTGCCCTATCGTAACTCAACTTTAAAATCTAAAAATGAAGGTCGGGAAGGTCGAGAAGTTGTATCCTAAAGGTTGCCAGCTAAGAATGAGTCTAAGTCATTTCAACACTTAGAAAAAATTTAAAACTTAAGTCTAAAGCTCAGAATTACAGCCTAATGCATGCATGACTTTTACGGGGCATTACAAATACGTACACTCACTTGGGCGAGTTCACAACAAGCTGAAACACGTCTATTTTCATAAACGTCCTTTGAAGTCATTGTAGTTCCCAAGCTTGGCTTCTAGTAAATGGTCTCGAGCCCATGACACCCGTATCATCCTCTCCATATTGATAGAAGTTGAACTCAAACTCACGGGTTCTTCTTCTTCAATGGTATCAATCCGTGAAAGATCACACATGTTGAACATGTTATGTTCTTGGTATTCCGATGGCAAGTCATTCTTGTAAGCATTGTCATTGATTCTTTCAAGAACTTAGAATGGACCATCACCTATTGGCAGTAACTTTCCCTTTATTTGGTTGGGAAACCGGTGTTTTCATAGGTGTACCCACACCCAATCTCCCGGCTCAAGCACAAGATGCCTTCTTCCTTTGTTGACTCGCTTGGCCAACTTTTGCTTCTTCTTCTCAAGCCACTATCTCACCTTCTCATGCAAGATTTTCATGGCTTTGGTCCTTTTGTTTCCATCTAATATAACAACAATATCACTTGGCAAAGGAGTTAGATCTAAGAGGGTTAGAGGATTAAAGCCATAGACAAATTCAAAGGGCGTGATGCTCATACTTGAATGGATCACCCAATTGTAAGACAATTGAATGATAGGTAGTGATATTCCCAAGATGTCAACTTACCTTTAATCATGGAACATAGCATAGAACCCAAGGTTCTATTTACTACTACTGTTTGGCCATCGGTTTGCGGGTGGAAAGACGTAGAAAACAACAACTTGGTACCGAGCCTACCCCATATTGACTTCCAAAAGTGACTAAGGAACTTGGAGTCCCTATCACTTACAATTATATTTGGGTTGCCGTTCAACTTAACCACATGTTCAATAAAAAAAAAGCTACATTAGCCGCATCTTCACTATTTTTGCAAGGAATAAAGTGTGCCATTTTGCAAGGAATAAACCTTTGAGTCTGTGGTAGCCTATAAGACCCTACAAAATTCTCTCTTAGTCTGAGCCTTAGAGCGTGTTCAGTGAAGTGTTAATCCATTCCTAAAAGGTTGAGGAGTGTCTTCCCAAGTGAGAAGTATTTTGAACCGTGTAGAATTTCCCTAATATTGAATTTTTGTCATGTAGGGAATTGAATAAGCTTTTTGTCGATACCAAAGTCTCTCAAATCCAACACTCGGGAGAAGAGTTAGAGCCATTTTAGTGAGACAGTGTACCACCTGGTACTTTAGTGTGTCGCGGAGCCAACCAAAATGGCAATCATCAAAATGCAGTGAGCCTCTGCGATTATGGCACGTTGTACCAAGGCTTAATTTCAGAGTTGTCAATTTCTAGTGCACCAAAGCAATTCCACCACGTCACCGTTCTTTTCTAGTTCACAACCAAGGTGGCAATGCAATTTCCACCATTTTGCGCCACCAGCTTTCCAATTGTCCAGTTTCCAGTGAGCTGTTGTGATCCATCGTGTCGCGCCAGCATGTGAAATCAGAATTTTTAGATTCCGTTTTTAAATTTCAAGGACCTATTGGTAATTTCGTAAAGCCATAAACCAGTCTATATAAGGGATCTATATATCCAAGTCATCAAGATTCCTCTGTAGATCTTTCGAGAATAATATTACAAGGTATGTAGATGTTGATTCTTGGGTCCCTTTCATCCAAGAAGCTCAAGAACCCTTTTGTAAATTTTAAAGATTTTATGTTTATGAGTTTTCATGATTCATGTGAATTGAAATTGGAATTCATGCTATTCTTGAGTTTCTAATTCATGTTTTGTTTATGAGGTTTCAAGCTTTGACCCTAGTATGTGATATTCATGTGATGTTCATGATAAACCCTCTTCAAGTTGCTTGTTAAGTGAGGTGTTCATGTCAATTAAGTGTAGAAATTGTTGAATAAGAAAATCATGCTTCCCATATGTTTGATAAAATGCTTATGTGAGGGAATTAAAGCTATTATAGCATGTTGACTAGAAATCACCAATTGTGTGCAAGCCTATGCATGCCAAGTGTTTGTTGAAAAGCCTTAGAGAATGAATTATGACATGTTAGCATGAAATCCCCTAATTTTGTGTTCTTTAATGCATGTTAAGTGTTTGATGCAAGACTTTGTTGAATGGAGTATGAGCCAATAGCATTTCTCCCTATACTATCACATGTTTATGATTTCTAAATGCTTGAAGAGATGATTTAGTAATTGTGAAGGTGAATGAATGTACATGGTATTGATAATTCAAGAAAGGTTGTGCTTTACTTTTGTGTTATCGAGTCCTGGGGTTATTTATACCCGACAATTTAGCTGCAGTCTAGAGCCCATGTAAGTTTTCACGATAATCTCAGTCAAGCCATGATTCTCAGAACTTAGTCAGTTATAGAACTTTGTACTCTCAGTCAAATACAGAACTTAAGAAATCATAGTAATCTCTGTAATCTCAGTATCGCTAGTTATCTAGCCTTAGTTCTGTACTCAGTTGAGATCTAGTAGTATTCAAGTGTTCGGTTCAGACCTCAGTAGTAATCGAGTAATGTATTCAAAGCTTCGTATCATTCATTCATATAACGAAATTCAGTAGTATTCCGTCAGATATGGAACCAAGTGAATTCAGCTTAAATCAGTCAAATCAGTCGAGAAATATGGTCAGTATTAGATTCAACTTAGTTTAAGTTCAGTTAAGAATTAGTTTAGAGTCTTTCAGTTGGGAGTAGAGCTAGAACCGAGCGAGTGCAGGGATGGTGGATCCCCGTTAGAGAGGTAGATTCGTTAGGAGCGATCACTGAATTCCAGAACTATATAGCCAATGTAGGATACAGTAGTCACCCGTTAGAAAAGGCTTGTTACCCGCTAGATAGGCTTGACTATTATACTACCTTAGGCTTGACTTCCTGCGAGGGCCACCCATCAGAGAGGCTTGACCACAGAGGTCTTTACCTGTGGTATGGTATTGACACCCTTTTAGCTGGGGTTACAGGTTGGACCCTACCAGTTCAGATTCAAGGTATGTTAGTTAAGTGAGAACTCCCACAGTTGTAGTTACAATATCAATCATCAGAGTAGAACTCAGAAATCAGGACTGTCAGATACAGTCATCTATCTCAGTAAGGAACTTAGATAGTTCTATTGACTCATGGACCACCCGCTAGATAGGCATGGTCCCACATAAAGTTATTGAGTAATCTCATTATCAAATCCAGAGATCACCCGTTAGATAGGCTTTATCTCAGTCTCAAATTCAGTTGAGAAATATCATTATCAAATCCAGAGATCACCCGCTAGATAGGCTTAATCTTAGTCTCAGATTTAGTTGAGTAATCTCATTATCAGATCCAGAGATCACAAGCTAGATAGGCTTGATCTCAGTCTCAAATTAAGTTGATTAGTCTCATTATTAGATCCACAGATCACCCACTAGATAGGATTGATCTTCGTATTAGATTCAGTTGAGTAATATCATTATCAGATCTAGGGATCACCTGTCAGATAGGCTTTATCTCATTGTCATATTTAGTGATTATTCTCATTATCAGATTCATAGATCTTCTACTAGATAGGTTTGATCTCAGATATAATATTTTCTTATCATTGATAGTAGATTCCAAAAGCATCCGTTAGAGAGGTTTGATCTCTGATGTAGTTAGTCAAGAGTAGAAAGCTTAGAATTCAGTCACTGATATGAGTAGATTCAGTTAATCAGTTTCTGTATCATCAGTTTTTGAGATCACTCGCTAGATAAGATTGATCTCAACTCCAGTACTCAGTTATCAGTATCAAATGATTCAGTGTTCAATATCTCAAGCATTAGTAGTGAGCTCAGAAGGTACTAAAGTAGTATCCGATTTTCAGTATTTTGAGTCACGATGATTTCAATTATGGTTTGTGCATTCATGCATGTGTTCTTATTCAGTACTCTTATGATTATTCAGTTAAGTAATTGTTTATGCATAAGCCCTTGCATTTAGTCATGCCTCATATTCATACTCGGTATATTCCTGTTCTAACACAATTGCGCTATGGTGTTTTATTTGACACCATAGGTTCAGAGGCACGAGATCTAGAGTACCCTTAGCAGCTCAGTCCCAGCCAACAGTAGTAGACATAGCAAAGAGTCCTCTTTAGTCGAGGATGATCCTTATTTTTATTATTATCAAATTAGACTTATTTTATTTTCAGTAGACAGATTTAGTTGGGGACATGTCCCATCAACTCCACAGTTCAGACAGTTTAGAGGCTTTTCTAACAAATGTATCAGTATTCAATTTTCAATTTTGAGTATTTTTAGATGTTTTGAACCTTATCGCCATTTTCCACATTTATTATCTATATTATGCAGTATTCAGGTACAGATATTAGTAGAGGGTTAGCTTGTGGTCCTTCGAGATCATGAGCATCGTGTGACGTTTCGATTCTAGAAAATTGGGTCGTTACATAGCCCCAATACAAAATCCATAGAAATATCAAACCATGGACGTAATAGAGTGGGAATTGGGGTGTACAACCCATGAGGAAGGAGCCTAGACTTAGCACTCCTACAATCCATGCAATGGCCGTAAACTTTCACAACATCTTTGCGCATCCTTGGTCAATAGAATTGTTTCTCCAAAATTCCAAGGGTCTTATCAATTCCAAAGTGATCCATGAGACGCTGTCATGTGCCTCCCTCACAGACACCTCTCTCGAAGAGCTAGAAGGTACACACAACCATCTTCCTCAAAACAAGCACCCATCAAACACATCATAGGGGCTGGAATCTGAATGCCTCCTTTCCCTACCCACGACTTCACTTTCCCTAATGATAGGAGCAATGTAAGGGTCCTCAGGATATAAAAACTTGAGGTTCTTGATCCCCATTATCTTGGAAAATAAAGTGGACACAAGAACATGATTTCTAGATAATGCATCAACTAACATATTATCCTTACCCCTTTTGTATTGAATCACATATGGAAAGGTTCCAAAAAATTCAATCCATTTGGCATGTCGTTTGTTAAGTTTGTCTTGTGCCCGAAGGTTCTTCAAAAATTTATGATCCATTCGGATTACGAATTCCTTGGGCCAAAGATATTATTGCCAATTGCCTAATGCTCTAACCAAGGCATACAACTCTAAATCATACGTAGAGTAGTTTAGAGTTGCTCCTTTGAGATTTTCGCTAAAGTAAGCTATAGGATTCAATTCTTGCATCAAAACCGCACCTATGCCCACTTTTCTAACATCACATTCTATTTCAAACATCTTATCAAAGTTAGGCAATTGCAATAGTGGTTAAAGGTCTTAAAGGCCTTAAATTGCTCTTCACCCCACTTAAAGGGTTGGCCCTTTCGGATGATTTTGGTAAAGAGGGATGCAATGATACTAAATCCTTTGATTAACCTCCAATAAAAACTTGCCAACCCGTGGAAGCTATGAACTTCACCCATGGTTTTAGGGGTTGGCCAATATTTAATGACAGTTATCTTGGATTCGTCTACCTCTACTCCCCTTGAGCTTACAATATATCCCTAAAACATAACTTTATCAACACCAAAGGAGAACTTTTCAATATTAGCATATAAATTTTCTTTCCTAAGAACAAAAACGCACTTCTTAGATTAAATAAATGTTCATTAAGGGACTTATTATAAACTAGAACATCATCAAAGTACACAACCACAAACTTTCCAATAAAAATATTCATCACATTATTCATTAGCCACATAAAGGTAGGAGCGTTGGTAAGACCAAATGGCATGACCATCCACTCATATAGACCAAACTTGGTCTTGAATGCGGTCTTCCATTCATCACCTAGTTTTATACAAATTTGGTGATATCCGCACCAAAGATTGACCTTAGGAAGCACACAAGACCCATTTAGTTCATTAAGCATATCAGCTAACCTAGGGATGGGATGGCGATACTTTACCGTAATTTTATTTATGGCTCAGTAGTCCATGCACATTTGCCGCATCCCATCCTTCTTCGGCAAAAGTAACACCAGAAGCACACATGGACTCATGCTTTCCTTGATGTATCCTTTGTTGAAGAGGTCCTCAACTTGCCTTTTGAGTTCCTTTATATTCGTGAGATTGCTCCTATAAGCTGGCTTTTTCAGCAATTGCGACCCGGAACAAAATCGATTAGGTGCTCAATTCCTCGAAGTGGAGGAAGCCCTTATGACAATTTGCTAGGAAATACATCATCAAATTCCTACAAAGCATTAGAAATAGAATACGGGAAAGGGGAAGTAGACGGGTTAGAATTCAAAACATGAGCCAAAAGTAGCATGGGAGTTGATACTCTTTGAAGAGGTCACACTTTCAAGCCAACATTACTATTAAATCCTTACCTCTCAAATCCAAAACTCCCTCTTGTCCCTCACCCTTCCCACTTTTGGGTTCATCTCCTCTACCCAGACGTTCCTTTTCTTTCTTTCCTTTTTTTTGTAAACTCTTTATTTGTCAATGTGCCTCACGCACTTGTGATGGTGATAGTGGTTGGAGGTTGTACTTTCGACCCTTGAACTCAAAGGAGGAGTAGTTGGTTCGGCCATCATGCTTGGTCGACCTATCATATTTCCATCGCCAACCCAACAAAAGACTACAAACTTGAATAGGAATTATATCGCTAAGTACCTCGTCCTCATAATTTCCCACTTTGAACCAAATCAACACTTGACAAGTTACCTTAAACTCTCCACAATCGTTCAACCATTGAAGTTTATACGAATTCATATGTGTAGTAATTGGAAACTTCAAGTGATTTACCATCGAGGCACAAAATACATTAGCACAACTCCCACTATCAATAATTAAGGAGCACACTCTCCCCTTAATGAGACACTTAGTATGAAAGAGGTTTTCCCGTGCTAGGATCATCCAATGCTTTGCTAATCATAACTCTCTATACCACATAATTAGGTACTTCAAGTTCACCTTCTTGTTTCCAAACCTCCCCTTCATCATCATCACTAGGCCTCTCGGCCTCTCCTCCCTCTCCATCTTGAGAGGCTTCTTTATTTTTAACCATTTCAAACCCTAATTCTTCTCCCAAGAAATAGAACTTCCCTTCTATCAATATCATATTTCTATAATTAGGACACTCACTAGCCTTGTGTCTCCATCCATGGCATTTGAAACATTGGAATCCTTTAACCTTGGAAGAGACATTTGGCTTGCCCTCAAACCGTAGAGGGGGCGGTTGAGCGATCATGCTCACTGGTGGAGGGACCTTGGTTGGTTGTTGTTTGGACTTGCTCCACCCCTAAGTCTATGGAACCACTTCTTTCCCCTTGGTACAATTAGTATGTTTTAGTTCGGTATGCCGACTTTTCCTTATTATCTGGTTCAATCTCCAAAGCTGCTTGAAAGATTCCTTCAGTAGTTTCAAACTTATAAAGTGTCATATGCATAGATATTTACTTTTTTAGTCTGAACTTGAACCGGATGATATCGTGGCTCACTTGTTCTCCCCTATGATCAAGTTTCAAGATAACTTGTTGAAACTCATCATAGTAGGCTGCCACACTTTTGTTTCCTTGCTTCAAGTTGTATAATTTTTCAAGGAGTCCATGTTGATCTCTTTCGGGAAGGTACTTTTGCCTCATAAGATACCTTAACCGAAACCAAGGAGAGGGTTTCCCCTCAGTGAATACGTTGCCTAAATGTTTGACATATTTCGACCACGTGGTAGCATATCCCTCAAAATGAGCAATGGTGTAGTAAATCTTTTTATCCTCCATGATATTGTTCACTTGAAAGACTCTCTCTCATGTGGATTCCTATGCGAGAAACTCTTCGGGATCACTTTCTCCCTTAAAGATCGGAAGTCCCATTTTGATAGTGTTAAGACCAATATCCCTTTCCCGAACACCTTGGCCGCCCATACCTTCAAGCCCTCAGTATTCTCTTGGTTCTACCCTTTTACCTCTCATCCCATATTCCATCAAATAAGTATCATAATACATTCCATACCTCTCCTCACTTCGATTCTCCCTCACATATCCCTCTTTGTGCATTGGCAGTTTTTGGACATTTGGAATTTAGTATGGTGGATTGGCATTTAGTGGTGAAGGTCTTTGGATTGAAGGATTTTGGTTTGGAGGATTTGGATTTAAGGGTGGCATTTGGGTTCTAAGTCCTTCACGTGGGACTTGGTGATGTGGGGAATGGCTAGGTCCATCAAGGCCTCGACCTTCTGAGTAATAGTTGGGTTGAGGTATGGCATTTTATGGATACATTCTTTGGTTCATGTCTTCAGGGGTAATGGTTGGGGATGTGTTTTGAGGAGATGAGGGTCGAGAACTCCGTTGGCTTTCTACATCTCTACACGCCCACTAATAGAGGCCATTTCCACTCCCATCTTCTCAACCGTAGTATTCACTCTAGCCACGTCCCAAAAAAAGGACTCTAGACTAGATACAAGAGCATTCATAACATTATGGTCCACGGTTTGTGCATTGGAAGTTTTGGGTTCTATGTGTAGTGGTTCCATTTGAAAATTTACCTACAAAACGAGCAAACGTTAGTTCAAAATACTCTCACTCACTCTTTTCACTCGGCTCCCTCACTTGGCCCTTCAAGTGTTATAATCCAGCTATCAACTTGTGAGTACTTGGGAAAGAATCTACTCTTGAGTTAGAATGGATTTTGGTTTGGAAGACTCAAGGAAGTTTTGTATGCACTTGAACCAAGAATAACTACGAATTATAAATGAGCAAAGCACCACAAGGAACGTTAACTCGAAAGACGTACTCAAAAACTAGTTCACAACTTAGTAGATTGTTACTTAGTTTCAACTAGTATAGGAGTCAATAGAAAGAAACTAGTAGAGACAAGGAAAGAAACTATGAAAGTCCAATGACTTGAGCCTAGTTGTTGGCGTGGCCCACAAATTTGGCCGTTGGTGAAGTGTTTTTGTTTGAAGTTTGATATTTTCTAACTTGAGTTGTTCAATCTTGTTTGGTTGGTGAGGATTTTGGGTTTTGGAATGAAAAGGCAGGACTGGGGACTCTCTTTCCAAAGGTCAAAGGTGTCAATCAACTTTTTACCAACTTACATCAAAATGACAAAACACCTTTTCTCTTTGGCTTTGTCCCTTACCTCTTTTGGTTCTTTTTGGAAAAGGTTTGACAACCTTTTGGTAAGTAAGATTGTGGGAGGTCTTTTGTTTATTTGCCTCTTTGGTGTTGTCTTGAAACTAATTCCAAGACAAACACAAGACTTTACCTCTCTCTTCTCCTTTTCAAATCAAACAAGAGTTGAATATTACTCAAGAACAATATGAACAACAATTTCCAAGCCATCCAGCCCTTCAACAACACTTAAAAAGAGCTCAAATCTTGGACATTATACTCAAGTGTGCTAGGGAAACAACAAGCTAACATACAAAACCACTAAGACAAGCAAAAACACCTAAATCTAGACAACTTCTCGGCCAAACACAAGTCACCCGACAACACTTTTTTCTTTTCAACTAGAAGAGCCCAAGATTGGTGGTGTAAGAACACTACCAGCCTTGGATCTGAGACCAAATGATACCAAATGGTAACTACAACACCAAAACAGTCCGAAAACAACCTACAACAACATTCTTAAAAACCGCAACAACAAGACAACACTAGAATCAAACACAAATGGAAAACGATAAAATATAGGTAACATGACACAAGGAGAATACTAAATGTAAAAAGTAAAGAGTGTATCAAACTCTAAAATCTCAATAAACCACATTAACAAGCACCAAGTTCTTACGCGAACACAAGAAGAACTCGGTTCACTCAAGCACTCACGTTTCTAGCCGTTTCATAACACAAGTGGAACCTTTCACTTGTGATTTTCAAATGTTTGGTGGTCTACTCTCTTCTTGAGAGGAAAATAATGTTCAATATTACAAGTAATTTCAAGAATAAACTAACTAAGGAACAAGACTAAAGGATACACTTTAAATAGTCTATTACAAAAGGTTGGCAAAAGGACCCCTTTATCCTTAATGAAGGGGTGGCAGGTGTGGAGTGTTATGGGGCAGCCTTGGGTGTATTTTGAGCACCTAAGGCCATCCCTGACATGTCAAGATGTACACTCCGTTGGGACAGTTCGCAACAAACTCAACCGCATCCATTTTCATAAACGCACCTTGAAGTCGTTGTAGTTCCCGAGCTTGGCTTCTAGTAAATGGTCTTGAGCCCGTGACACCCGTATCACACTACTGATTTTTTTTTTTTTGGATATTTGATTGTTTAACAAAATCTCTGACAAAAGTTAAGTTTATTTTCATGATGCAAGTAGATTTTACTTAGTTTCATTGATTTGTAAACTTATGTGCAACTAAAAATGTATATTTTGAGATTTGGTTAGATTTATTGTGGTTTAATTAATCTTTGTGGTAACTTAAGTGACCGGAGAAATGTATATATAATAAAATATGAGTTGCCACATTTCAGGATTGCGAAATGCAAGGAGATAAACTATCTAGATGGGAAAGAAAGTAATAGTTTCATCATTATATAAATACTGTTGTACGTGTTATTGTATCAAAGTATAAAGACAATTTAAATTGAACTTATAGAAATTTGAACATACTCTTTTTGTTTATTTCCTGCTACAAAAAAATACCGAAAGTGAAGAAAAATAGTCAAAGAGAAATTGTCTGGATGTGAGATCTTTGATTTACTCTCTGAATTTTGTATGAATATAAGCTCTCTGATTTACTCTTCCACTTTTTATCTTTTATTTTATAAACTTTTTAGTTCCAAAACTAAATAATTTTAGTTGTTCCAGGTGAAACAATATAATGAGATTCCTGGTCTTGAAATGGGAATATGTTAGTCTCTGTAAATTTACCATAATGTATATTAACCATTACAAAATTTAAGAAAGGAACAATAGATAAATGTGCCCTTTAACTTGACTTCAACTTTCATCTATGCCCTCCAACTTTGGGTGAACAATTAGGAACTTTAACTTGTATAAAGTTGAACAAGTTGACACATGCGTCCTATGTGTGCTCCTACGTGGCCAATTCATGTCCTACATGGAGACCAATGTGTATTATGTCACATAAGACGTGTGTGTCTACTTGTTCAACTTTATACAAGTTTTAATGTCTTTTTGTGAACATTCAAAATTGAAGGTCATACATATAAGTTGAGGTCAAGTTAAAGGGCAAATTTTGGTATTATGCCTGTAAGAAATTTTTACTAATAATTTCTTCTGTTTTTACAGTAAAATGTTGGTTTTCAACATTTACAGTAATAATAACAATATGTTGTAAACCAACATTTATCTATATTGTGCACATTTATATATATTGTTTCTGTTGGTGAGTTACAATAAACTTACAACTGAAAAATTACAAGTGAAGAAAATAAAATGACTATCTTCTTCTTCCTTGGTTGAGGTACAGATATCTCACTCTCTTTAAGGAGATTCAAGCCCACTGCAGCAAATGCTTCACCGGTCCAGTAGTAATCTTCTTGAATTGTCCCCTCCAGGTTACAATAGTCTTTCTCACAAATAATGACTCAACAACTCTGTACAAGAGTTTAGTTCAATGCTCTATAAATAGAACACCTCCCTTCAACTAATGAACTATCTATTTTTCTATCTTTTTTGTGAACTCTATATTATCTTGTGTGTCCCAAACCATAAAAGACCACCTCTATTTATAGGTGATAAATCTTCCATGCAATGAATAAGAAGATAAATGTGGTAGATGAATGGCATGAAAGTTACAAGAGTTACATAGGTTACAAAAGTTATATAGGTTTCAAGACATAAAGAGTAGGATAATGGAGATATAAAGAATGGAAGTTACATGTAACTTATATTCACATTCTACCATTACTAACGAAGTGTTTAAAGGTTCATAAAACACAAAGGAATGGGAGTTAAAATGTAACACCCCGCATTTTGGGCTAGAATAAAAATCATCATTTCTATGCGTACACAATACAAAATCAATAAATCCTATACAAATATGGAATGTTAATAAATTTAGTAGTGTGAGGAATTGATGAGCTTTCCATCGATATAAGATTCACCCAAATCCGATACCCAGACAAGAAGTTATGGCTAATTTAAGTCCTAGTAATAAAACACCATCATTTTGGTGCTTGGCACATTGCGGAGGGAGTCTATTTAACAATTGTCAAATTCTAGTAGCCTAACGAGATTGTACCACATCGCACTGAAGTTTCAGGTCCCAACCAGTGGGACAACGCGATGGCTCCGCGTCGCAGTGGCCTTAAGAATACCCTTCATCAATTTCCAAAGGAACTTGATGTATTAATTTGATGTTCATGATTAAGACCTAAGTTATGCATACTAGATGTTTGATAAAATGCCTAAGAGAGTAAGATTTATGCTTATTGACTCAATACGGCCTAAACGATAAATCCATGATTTATCCTTTTGTTTCAAAATGACTTTCAGGCTATTGTGATGCATTGAAATTGTTTGATGGAATGCACATGAGATTAGATTTGTATAACCATGATATATTTGAATGAATTCCTATTCATGTACAAGAGTATGAGAACCAAGTGCTTCATGAAACTCCCAAGTGATTGCATTATGAATTATTGATTATGATCATGTGTTTAAGAAGTGTGATGTCTTGTTAGTTTCATGCTATTGAGTCATAGGGGTACTTGCACCCGAAAATTTAGCTGTGTGCCTAGAGCCAGTGTCAGTTTCATAATAATCTCAGTCCATCCATGATCAGTAGAATTCAGTCAGTTACATGACTCACGAAAACTCAGTAAATTCAGTATCAGTCTATTAGTCTCAGAAATATCAGTAATCGCAATCAGTTATCATATCTCAGTAATATTCCATCAGTCAATGGACTTCAGTGAGATCAGTCCAGTTCAGTACAGGATATTCAGTTCAGTGACTATTTAGATGGGAGTAGAATTCAACACCGAGTGAGCCCAAGGATAGGAACTCACCTTTTAGTAGAGGGTGTAATTCTTAGAAGCAATCTTTGTGCTCCAAAACTACGTAGCTAGCGTAGGTTGAGATATCAAACCTGCTAGATAAGGGTATATGAAGTGGCTTAACCATTTAGATAAGGGTCCTGCCATTCTCATTAGAGTAACAGTCAGATGAGGGTCACTCATATCTTGTCCTTACTAGTGGCACGGTATTAACACCCTTACAATTGGGGTTACAGATTGGACCCCAACTCAGCTATAATAACTTATTAGGGGGCATGTTAGTTAAAGGACTACTTCCCACAGTCTCAGTTTCAGGTCTCAGTAATAGAACTCAGATAGTTCTACAGAATTTAGGACTGTCAGATACAGTAACCCAGTACAGTACGAAACTTAGCTATGTCCATCAAAATATAGGCTATCAGATACAATCACTTAGAATCAGTTACATCAGTTATCAGTAACTCATGATATCAGTACTCAACTTAGTAGTCAGTATTATCACAAATTCAGTTACAATTACTTATTTATGCATGTATTCTCACATTTATGTTATACAGCCAGTTAGTATTGTTCATGCATATGAACCCTTTGTATTCAGCCTACCTCACTAGCATACCAGTACATCCAATCGTGCTGATACATTTTTGCTATGGTTTTTTATACCATATGTTCAGAAGTACAAGCTCCAGAACATCAACAACATTCCAATTTCAGCGGTCAGAGTCAGCTGTGAGTCCTCATCATTCGAGGATGTTATGATTTGATTACTTCACTTCTATAGTACTTAGTTTATTTCAGTAGTTGGAGTTAGTTGGGGACATGTACCATCAACTCCTTATTCAGACAGTACAATTTTAGAGGCTCTCAGACTATAGTATGTTCAGATAGTTATTTCAGCTGTTTTGGTATTGATATACCATATTTTCAAATGTTGTGTTTTATCAGATATTTGAACCTTATGGACTTTTAGCCTTTTATTCCATATTTATACAATATATTATACAGTGTTCAGGTACAGATATCAGTCATGGGTTAGCTTATGGTCCTTCGGGGTCACGAGCACCATGTAGCATTCTGGGTACCAAATTTAGGGCGTTACAACAGGCTATATGGAATCTGTCCTTGAATCGGTAGCCAATCCCCTAACCCATGTTTGCCACAAAGGTTGGAGTTTCTTAGCCTAATACGCCACAGGGCACTAGGCCAGCGTGTAATCCCTCTTAGGGACATAAGAACCTATATCGGTAAAACACAGTTTGGAGTAATGAGTTTTCTGAACTCGTACCTTCTTCAGGTAACCACCTAATATCTCTTAAGCCCATTTTTAATCTTTTCTGAACATGCATATTAAAGAACTCAAATTCTAAAAATCTGAATGAAATTTGACTTCTATTATATTTTGAGTCAGTTATGGCATTATCTTTTTTGGTATCATCACACCAAGACTTGCAAGTCATATGTCTAATCCATATCATAATAGTATTCCAGTTCTTTCATCCTAAACAATGTTCAGACCACCAAAAAATTCAAACAGTACAGGAGGATTCGTATTTCAAAACATATTTCAAACTGTGCAAAAACTCTCTATCCTTTCAATATTTCAACCAATGGTAGTCAATTTCTCAAATCAATCATGTAATCGCTTCGATTATCGCATTTAGTATTTAAAACAAGAAATTATCACTCTCTTCAATTCACAATCAACATAAAATTCATATAAGATAATAAACCATAGGTTCATGCTTTATGACATGCAATTGAATGATCGTTGACTTGTAAATCAAGAAGTAACACAAAGAGAGAGGGAAATTCTTTCTTCATGCACTCACTTCATATTTTAAAACTAAAAATATGTATAAACATATATATGAGTAAAATTCAACTTCTTAATAGGGCCTCAACACTAAAACGATCAATGAAGGGATTCACAATGCATACTTTTTAATGAAATTCAAGACCTTCATAAAAACATGATTTATCAACATTCAAATATTAATATAAACTATTTATCCATGACCTTGTAGTTTAGGAAAACCCCCGCGTACCTTATGTTGTTTAGTTTAAAGATTAGAATTCTAATTTGACCCTTTTCTTGAAATCTTGAACTTAGAGGAAACCTAATTTCTCCTTGGTCTTGAGAGTGGAGAAGATTATGAGTGATGAGATACTGAGATTTTATCAATTAAAAGGATTTAATGTGTGATTTAAGCCGTGGGGGTGGTTTTTTGTCACGACCCAAACTAGGGCCTGGCCGTGACGGACATCACAAACCATGAAGGCCTATAACGCCCTTCTCTATCTGCTAATCATGCATAACACTCATATAATAAAGAAGATCCAAAAACATAGTCAGCTACAGAAACATGGTCAAATTCTAATATAAACATAAGTATGGAAAATTGTAGTGCAACTACAGCTAAATAACATATGACTCAGTCTGCAAAATCTCTACTACATGAAAATCTGATAACTGTCTGAAAACTTGAACAAGGCCCCCAGTGGACCAAAACAATAATAAGGGTTATAATCTGAAAGACGGGCCTTCTGGAATAGATAAGGCTCACCAACTGAACACTGCAAACTCTATCTGATGAATCTACTGCCTTTCTGGACCCCAAGACTGAGCCTCAAAACCTAGAGGGAGGAGGGGGGGTCAATACATATGTACTGGTATGCAAAGTATTCCAAAATAAAACTTTTATTTAGATGAAATAGTTGGAGAGAAAATCATCAGATACTATACATGAAATAGTTCTAAACACATGGGCACTTTTTGAAAATCACAAATCATTCTTATCAATGCAATGTCTGATCTTTGTATAACTTTTGAGTTAGGTGGCACTCCCCTACAATTTTGATATTCCATGGGCTGTATGGAATCCGCCATTGACCCAGCGGGGAAGCCCCCAACCCAAGTGTGCCGCAAGGGTTGGAGTTTCTGATTCTGATATGCCACACGACACTAGGCCAGCATAATATAATATACCCGGATCAGCAAATAACAGTTTTGGGCAACGAGTTGTCTGACTCATGCCTTCTTCGGTGAACCACCTAAGCTCTCTTTATGCCCAATTTTATCCTGTTCTAAATCATGCATTTTATTAGTTTCAACATCTAAAAAGTCTGATTTCAAACATGCTTTCTATTCTGTTTTGAATTATCATGGCATATTCTAAATTGGTGTCGTCGCACCAAGAATTACAAGTACTATTTCTGAGCCATAATGCATCATACATAATGCTTTCATTAAAACATAGTTCAGACCACCCAAACATGCAAATAGTATAAGAGATTTCATGTTCCGAAAGCATAAGTCAAAACTATGCAAGAACTCTTCAAACATAAGGTGATCATGTGCTTTTGGTAAAATCCATGCACTCTTTCATTATATGTATTTTCAACATTTTTCAATACAAACAACCCTCTCTTTTGAATTCAAGATTCATAAACAAATCATTCTTAAGTCAAGACACTTTGTAACATGCTTTTCAAGATGCATTTCAAAAACAATCCATACCATGTGAAACATGGGAAAAATCACATAAAGAGAGGGATTTCATGTGAGTCATGCTCTCAATTCGAATATCAACTTAAATCACATACTTATATATATATATATATATATATATATATATATATACAATTTCAAATCAATGTGGGGAAGGTCAAAGACCAAAACAATACTGTCAAGATTTCTAAAACAGGAATATATTCATAAATCTGAAAACCCCTTTCTTAAAATCATGATTTTGATTTTAGGAAAACCCCTTTCTTAAAATCATGATTTTGATTTTAGGGAAACCCCGTGTACCTCGAAATAGGGAAACAATGGGTGTTTCTTGAAGCTTATGATATGGGGATTTCGAATCTTCAATTGATTTTGAAAATCCATGGTTGAATCTTGAGTTTCTTGAAGTTCTTGTTTGAAACTCTAGAGAGGATTCTTGATGATTTTAATGAAAATAGGGTTAAGTTTCTCAAACATACCCTAAATCCTTTGTTTTGACGGTTTTAAAGGCTAGGGAAAATTCAAAATTACCCTTAGTGACTCCTAAAAGGAAATGGAAAATTGAACTTAAAAACCGAATTTCGGGATCCACCACGACGCGCCACAATCGTGGTGGTCTACTGGAATTCAACGAGTGTAAAATTGGGTGCCTCCACAATATGCCACCATCGCGGAACCCCACTGGAATTTGATGATTGTCAATTTGACCCTCTCCGCGATGCGCTAGACACCAAAATGATGATGTTTACGACTAGAACCTTAAATAATTCATAACTTTTTCACCGAGGGTCCATTTTGGACGAATCCTATATTGCTGAAATCTAGGAAATTACATATGAAAATTAATTTAGATCATTCTAGAAGATAATGCTCATACTTTCCATGGATGGAATTTAGCTAAGAAGACGTCGGAGTGTTACAATATCCCCCTTTGGGATCATTCATCCCCGAATAATGATGCGGAACATAGACAAGCACGATTTCAAGCATGCTAAAGAATAGAAAGATTTAGGTAAGGGTTGTACCTTCTACTCCGCCATCTATTGGGTCAAAAAAGTGTGGGTATCTTGCCCTCATGTCGCCTTCTAATTCCCAAGTGGCTTCTTCAACCTTCTAATTTCTCCATAACACCTTAATTGAAACTATTTCTTTACTTCTCAAATTTCAGACCTGATGATCTAGGATTGCAATAGGTTCCTCTTCATATGATAAGGAGGCTGTCACCTTAATATCTTCTACAGGCAACACCAAAGAATGGTCTCTAATGAATTTCTTCAACATGGATATGTGAAATACCGGATGGACAGAACCCAAAATGCCAGGCAATTCTAACTCATATGCATCACCACCTATTCTCCTCAAAATATGGCATGGTCTTATATAGAGAGGACTAAATTTACCTTTCTTCCCGAATGGCATGACTCCCTTCATAGGAGAAACTTTTAGGAATACCCAATCACCAACCTTGAACTTTACATCTCTTCTCCTAACGTTGGCATAAGATTTTTGATGACTCTGAGCTATCTTAAGTCGTTCCCTAATGACTTTCATATATTCCATCGCCTAATGAACAAGATCAGGCCCAAATATCTGTCTCACCTACTTCATACCACCCTATTGGTGACCTATATCTTCTCCCACACAATAACTCAAATGGATCCATCCGAATACTGTAATGGAAACTGTTATTATACGCGAACTCTATCAATGGCAAGTGCTCTACCCAACTACCTTTTGAAATCAATCACATAGGCCCTCAACATGTCCTCAAGGGTCTGAATGGTATGCTGAGCCTGCCCATCGGTTTGAGGGTGAAAAGCTGTAGTTAGGTTCACTTAAATACCTAAACCTCTTTGAAAAGATCTCCAAAACTAAGGAGAAAACTGTGTACCTTGGTCGGATATGATAGACACAGGTGCACAATGCAAATGAACTATTTTTGCAATGAACAGCTTGGCATAATCCTCACCCGAATAGTTAGTCCTGACAGGAAGAAAGTGAGCTGACTTGGTCAGTCTATCTACAATCACCCAAATAGAATCGTACTGGTTTCGGTACCTCGAAAGTTTTGTAATGAAGTCCATATTAATAATCTCCCACTTCTACAAGGACAAGGCTATCTCTTGGGAAGAACCACCTGGCCTCATATGTTTTACTTTAACTTGTTGGCAATTCAAACACTTGAAAACAAAGTTAGCCACATGGCGCTTCATATTATTCTACCAATATATAAATTTTAGATCATGGTGCATCTTAGTAGAGCCTGGGTGAACAACAAATCTTGAAGTGTGAGATTTATCAAGGATTCTATTCTGCAAACCATCCACATCTGGTACACATAATCTACCCTGTTATCTCAAAATACCATCACCACCGATCTCAAAAGACATCACCTTCGGCTGACCCACATCATTCTTAATTTGTATCAAGATGGGATCTTCAACCTGCTTCACTTTAACTTCCGCACAAAGGGAAGATGTAGCTATCTCATGAACAACCATTCCCCCATCTTCGGAATCCAAGAGTCGTACTCTTAGATTTGTAAGCCGGTGAATATCTTTCACCATCTCTCTCTTCCCTTCCTCAACATGAGAAATACTGCCCATAGATAATCTGCTGAGGGCATTGGCTACAATATTTGCCTTACTCGGATGATAATGAAGGCTCATGTCATAGTCTTTCAAAAGATCCATCCAATGCCTTTGCCTGAGGTTTAGTTCCTTCTGTGAGAAAACATACTACTAAATCTTATAGTCAGTGAAAACACTAATATGCACTCCATAAAGATAATGCCTCCAAATTCTAAGCACAAACAACATAGCTGCTAATTCCAAATCATGAGTGGGGTAGTTCCGCTTATGCACCTTTAACTACCTAGATGCATACCCACCACCTTACCGTGCTGCATGAGTACACACCCAAGTCCCACACGGGATGCATCACAGTACACAACAAAACCCTCTGCACTTTTTGAAAGAGTCAAAATAGGAGCCGTAGTAAACTTGTATTTAATCTTCTCAAAACTATTCTCACAAGAGTCGGACCATAAAAACTTTACCTTTTTCTGAGTCAACTTAGTAAGTGGTGCAGCTATGGAGGAGAAACTCTCTACGAACCTTCTGTAATACCCTGCCAAGCCCAAGAAACTCTGAACATCGGTTAGATTCGTGGGTCTGGGCCATTTTATTACTGCCTCAATCTTTTGGGGATCAACCTTAATCCCTTCTCTAGGCACAATGTGCCCTAAGAAAGCAATAACATTCAGCCAGAATTCACACTTGTAGAATTTTGCATACAACTTATGATCTTTGAGAGTCTGAAGAACAACGCGGAGGTGATTGGCATGGTCCTCCTCAGTTTTAGAGTAAACCAAGATGTAATCAATAAAAACTATGTCAAACAGGTCTAGGAACTGACAGAAAACCCTATTCATTAGGTCCATGAAAGCTGCAGAAGCATTAGTTAACCCAAAGGACATGACATAGAATTAATAATGCCCATATCTGGTTCGAAAGGCTGTTTTAGGAATGTCTGATTCCCTAACTTTCAACTAATGATTTCCCGAATGAAGGTCTATTTTAGAAAAACACTTAGCACCGTGAAGCTGATAAAAAAGGTCATCGATTCTAGGAAAAGGATATTTATTTTTCACTTTGACCTTATTCAATTGGAGGTAATCTATGTACATACGTAGGGAACCATCTTTCTTTAGCACGAAGAGTATAGGTGCACCACAGGGCAAAACACTAGGTCTGATAAAACCTTTATCTAGGAGATCTACTAGCTATTCTTTCAACCCTCCATTCTATATGGAAAAATAGAAATAGGATGGGTATGTGGCAATACATCAATGCCAAAATCTATCTCTTTATAAGGTGGAATTCCTAGGAGATCATCTGGAAAAATTTCTGGGAAATCATTTACTACAGGGACAGACTGAAGGGAAAGACTTTTGGGGTTAGAATCTTTAACCCAAATAAGATGATACAAGCAACCCTTGGAGATAAGTTTTTGAGCTCTGAGATAAGATATGAAGTGTTATCTAGGTGATAAAGAGTGCCCCTCCCACTCTATTGCTGGCTCATTCGAAAAAGAAAAGGTAACCTTTCGGGTCCTATAGTCTAGTATGGCATAACACCGATGGAGCCAGTCCATCTCTAGGGTTGTATCAAAAGCAACCATATCAAGTTCTATGAGGTCTGCCATCGTATCACTACCAAGAATAGACACAATTAAATTTTTATACACTCTTCTTGCCACAACAGAATCACCCACCGAGGTGGAAATAGATAAAGGTTCGGCAATCACTTCGGTCTCAAACCCAAAACTAACTGCCACATACGGGGTCACATAGGATAAGGTAGACTCGGGATCAAGTAACACAAAAACATCATGGGAAAATATTTGTAACATACCGATGACAACATCTGATGAGGCTTGCGCCTCCTGTCGGTTGGTCAACACATATAACTGATTGTGATCGCTCCATGCAGCTGTAGTGGCACCCTTTTGGGGTGGTTGTGGTGTGGAAGAGTTTTCCTGAGACTTAGATCTACTAGAATTTCTCCTAGCGAAGAGACAATCTCTCTGGAAGTGGCCCATCTAACCGCACAAATAACACACAACTGCGCCTAGTTGACACTTTCTCGGGTGATGCCTACCATAAGTCTCGCACCATGGAAAAGTACGATGTTGTTATGCTACACTACCCAGTGACTGAGTATCCCGAGCTCTGGGTCCATAACTAGTCTAAAACTCTGGGGGAGCCTATCAACTGGGGTCTGGGTGCTAGCTGTAGACTGCGCCTTGTCCCAAAACTTTTTCTTTTGCCACTTGTTACCCCAATTACCACCCTGTTGCTAACTGTGGTTCTGATCCGCTGATCTGGCTCTCTTCGCCTCCCTATCTTTCTCTATGGACTCGGCTATCTTTTTATTCTTCTCCTCAACCTACTGTATGTGGACTGTAAGCCTAGTAAAATCCAATTCCCTATTTAGCATTGCCCCTTGACATTTAAGAACCAGATCATCTGAAAGGATGGAAGAAAACTTCCTCATTCAGGCCCTCATACTACTTGTCATCTTAGGAGCATAACAGGCCAACTGATTAAACATTAAAGTATACTCCTAAATATGTATCTTACCCTTCTTAAGGTTCATGAACTCCTCTGATTTAGCTTCCCTTATCTCCAAAGGAAAGAATTGGTCAAGAAAAGCTTCCCTAAATTAATCCCACACTGTGGGCTCAGCAATGTCACCCTTCGCCTCTTCCCACTCATTATACCATTAGTTCGCTACATCCTTTAGTTGATAAGCCACTAGTTCGACACCTTCCACCTGATCCACATGCATCACTCTAAAAATCTTCTCCATTTCGTCTATGAACTCTTGCAGATTCTCTCCTACTTTAGTGCCAATAAACTTAGACGGGTTTATTCTCATGAACTGACCCACCCTAGTAGCTTCAGATGTAACAGGTATAGACCCAACATATTCTGATCATGGGGACTGATTAGCCACTAACTATGTCAACATATAAATAGATTGTTGAAATTCTACATTCAAAATATCCCTCTGATTAGTCGGGGGACGGTTAACATTGGTCCGTGGAGCCCTAGGTGGACTGGTTGGACTAGAGGGACTCTAGGAGAAGGGACAGGTTTTGGAGTGTGAGCTCTGTTATGTATCCTTATCCCATGAGTGGGACAGACTTTATCTTCTTGAGAATTAACATTGGTGCGACGGGGAGGCATAACTGGTTTTTTGAAAAGCAAGAGATCATTGATTAGGGGACAGATTAAACTCTAAAGCATGAGCTAAATCACAAAGAAGAGAAACATTCCTAAATGCCTAGTAGCCTCCTGCCTATAAGTATGGAATGTAACACACCCATAAATAAGACTCTACCTGATGTGATTTTGCAAACACCCTGGGACCATGAACCGTTCTCTCGACCCAAACTAGGGCCAGGCAGTGATGGACATCCCGGACAATGAAGGCCCAGAACGCCCTTCTCCATCTAGTAGTCATGAACGACTCTCATATAATAAAGAAGATGCAGAAACATAGTCAGCTACGGAAACATGGTCAAATTCTAATATCAACATAAGTATGGAAAACTGTAGTGAAACCATAGCTAAATAACATCTGACTCAGTCTGTGAAATCTCTACTACATGAAAATCTGATAACTGTCTAAAAACTGGGACAAGGCCCCCAATAGACCAAAACAATAATAAGGGTCATAATCTGAAAGACGGGCCTTCTGGAATAGAGAAGGCTCACCAACTGAACACTGCAAACTCTGTCTGATGAATCTACTGCCCTTCTGGACCACTAGACTGAGCCTCAGAACCTAAAGGGAGGAGGGGGGTCAATACAGATGTACTGGTACGCAAAGTATTCCAAAATAAAACTTTTATATAGATAAAATAGTTGGAGAGCAAATCGTCAGACACTTTCTAAAATACATGGGCACTTTTTGAAAATCACAAATCATTCTTATCAATGCAATGTCTGATCTTAGTATAACTTCTGAGTTAGGTGGTACCCCCTACAATTCTGATATTCCACGGGCTGTATGAAATCTGCCATTGAATCAGTGGGGAAGCCCCTAACACAGGTATGTTGCAAGGGTTGGAGTTTCTGATTCTGATACGCCACACAACACTAGGCCAGTGTAATTTAATATACCCGGATCAGAAAATCACAGATTTGGATAATGAGTTATCAGACTCATGCCTTCTTCGGGGAACCACCTAAGCTCTCTTCATGCCCAATTTTATCCTGTTCGGAATCATGCATTTTTCTAGTTCAATATCTGAAAAGTCTGATTTCAAAATGCTTTCTATTCTATTCTGAATTATCATGGTATAATCTAAATTGGTGTTGTCACACCAAGACTTGCAAGTGCTATTTCTGAGCCATAATGCATCATGCATAATTCTTTCATTAAAACATAGTTCAGACCACCAAAACATGCAAATAGTATAAGATATTTCATGTTCCGAAAGCATAAGTCAAAACTATGCAAGAACTCTTCAAACATAAGGTGGTCATGTGCTTTTGGTAAAATCCATGCACTCTTTCTTATATGTATTTTCAACATTTTTCTATACAAACAAGCCTATCTTTTGAATTCAAGATTCTTAACCAAATCATTCATAAATCAAGACACTTCGTAACATGTTTTTCAAGATGTATTTCAAAAACAATCCATATCATGTGGAACATGGGAACAATCACTTCAAGAGAGGGATTTCATGTAAGTCATGCCCTCAATTCGAATATTAACTTCAATTTCATATATATATATATATATATATATATATATATATATATATATATATATATATATATATATATATATATATATATATATATATATATATATATATATATATACAATTTCAAATCAATGTAGGAAAGGTCAAAAGACCAAAACAATACCGTCAAGATTTCTAAAACAGGAATGTATTCCTAAATTTGAAAACTCCTTCTAGAAAATCATGATTTCTATGCCCATGAGATTTTAGGAAATCCACACGTACCTCAAAATATGGAAACAATGGGTGTTTCTTGAAGCCTATGATCTGGGGATTTCAAATCTTCAATCGATTTTGAAAAACCACGGTTGAATCTTGAGTTTCTTGAAGTTCTTGTTTGAAACTCTAGAAAGGATTCTTGATGATTTTCATGAAAATAGGGTTAAGTTTCTCAAACATACCCTAAATCCTTTGTTTGGGCAGTTTTAAAGGCTAGGGAAAAGTCAAAATTACCCTTAATGACTCCTAAACGGAACTAGAAATTTTAACTTAAAAACCCGATTTTGGGTTCCACCGCGACGTGCCACAATCTTGGTGGTCTACTGGAATTCAACGAGTGTGAAATTGGGTGCCTCCGAGATGCGCCACCATCGCGAAACCTCACTGGAATTTGATGATTTTCAATTTGACCCTCTCTGCGACGCGCTAGTCACCATAATGATGATGCTTATGACTGGAACCTTAATTATTCATAACTTCTTCACCGAGGGTCCGTTTTGGACGAATCTTATATCGTTGGAAAGATAATTCAGTCATCTACGTAATAAGAGGTTTAAATCTAGGAAATTCCATATGAAAATTAATTTAGATCATTCTAGAAACTAAAGCTTAGACTTTCCATGGAACAAATTTAACTAAGAAGACGTTGGGGTGTGAAATTTTTTAGTTGAGGTAAATACCAAAATACCCCTAAAGAAACCAAAGAAAATTACAAAAATCTTCAGTTGACGCTCAAGGTTGACGACCCATCATTTATGACTCATCACCTGTGTCGCCACTTTAGGCCTGAATCCCCCTCTTTCTGTACTAGGCTGAAGACTAGAGCTGATGGGTCGTCACTTAGTTGACAGCTCATTAGCTTAGACGTCACCTAAGTGATGGCTTATGAGCATAGTCATCACTTAGTTGGCAGACAGATACGTCAAAGTAAAATTAATATAACTTTCTACTCCGATATCAGATTAAGATGAAACCAGTTTCATTGGAAAGAGGACTCAAAGATCTTTTGTCCGATGTATGGTAGTTCCTCTAACTAATTATATAAAATAAGTTACTTTGGTGGAAGTTGACCCAAGTTTAGTCATTCATTAAAACTTCATCGATAGGGAAAATTTTCAACTCGTCTTTGAATCAAGGGACCTCTATGATCTAAGTTCATGAATAACCAACACTACCAAATTGGTTATAATACTTATATTTGCATTAGAGTCATTGGTTTTTAGGACCTTTACATGTAGGAATGACAGTTTACGTTCTACCCCAAAAATGCAGGTTGTTACATTATCCCCCCTTGGGATCATTCATCCCCAAATGAGGACTCGGGACACAACACACATGATTTCAACCACTAAATGGAAAGAGCAGAGTAGTATAGAATTTGTACCTTCCATTCCATCATTCATGGTTTTGAAAAGAGTTGGGTGCTTCTACACATGTCATCGCTTCCTCAACTTTTTGATTTTTCCACAACACCTTAACCAAAGCTATTTCCTTACTCCTCATCTTCTGAACTTGGCGATCTAAAATGGAAATGGGTTTTTCTTTATACAACAAAGAGTCTTTCACATTGATCCCCTCTACAGGAAACACTAGGGGATGATATCCAATGCACTTCTTCAACATGGACATATGGAATACTGGATGAATAGAAACTAGGCACACGGGCAAATCTAACTTATAGGCAACCCCACCGATCCTCTTCACAATTTTATATAATCCTATATAGTGAGGACTAAGCTTTTTTTTCCTTCTAAATCAAATGACTCCCTTCATAGGGGAGACCTTGAGGAATACCTAACCACCAACCTCGAATTCTAAATCTCTCCTTCTAACATCAACAGAAGACTTCTGGCAACTCTGAACCATCTTAAGTCTCTCCCTAATTATTTTAACCTTCTCATGAACAAGGTCAGGCCCAAACAACCAGGTTTCACCCACTTTATACCACCCAATTAGAGATCTATATCTCCTCTTATAAAGTGCTTCGAAAGGAGCCATCTGAATACTATTATGGTAGCAATTGTTGTAGGCGAACTCTATCAACGACAAATGATCCACCCAACTACCTTTGAAGTCAATTACGCACGATTTGATACAATCCTATGAATGAGGACTCAACTTCCCTTTCCTTCTGAATTGCATAACTCCCTTCATAAGGGAGACCTTAAGGAATACCCAATCACTAATCTCAAATTCTAAATCTTTCCTTCTAACATCAACAGAAGACTTCTGGTGACTCTGAGCTATCTTAAGTCTCTACCTAATTATTTTAACCTTCTCCATTGCCTGATGAACAAGGTCAGGCCCAAACAACCAGGTTTCACCCATTTTATACCACCCAATTAGTGATCTATATCTCCTCTTATAAACTGCTTCAAAAGGAGCCATCTGAATACTTGTCATGGTAGCTATTATTGTAGGCGAATTCTATCAATGGCAAATGATCCACCCAACTACCTTTGAAGTTAATTACATTGTAACTCAACTATCCTCAAGGGTCTGAATGATGCATTCATCTTGCCCGTCAGTTTAAGGGTGGAAGTACTTAGGTTCACTTGGGTACCTAAACCCCTCTAAAAAGACCGCCAAAACTATGGAGAGAATTGCATACCTTGGTCGGATATAATAGATACTGGTGCCCCATGCAAGCGAACTATTTCCTAAATGTACATGTTGGCATAATCATCTCCTGAATAGTTAGTCCTCATAGGTAGAAAGTTATCTGACTTGGTCATCTAGTCTAAAATCACCCAAATAGAGTCATATTGGTTCCGGAACTTTGGAAGCCTTGTGATGAAATCCATATTGATTATATCCCACTTCCACATAGGCAAAGCTATCTCTTGGGAAGTTCCACCTAGCCTCAAATGTTCCACCATTACTTGTTGAAAATTTAAACACTTAGAAACAAAATTAGAATCATCACATTTCATATTGTTCCACCAATAAATCATCTAAAGATCATGATATATTTTCGTAGAGCCTAGGTAAAAAACATACCATGAAGTGTGAGCTTTGTCAAGAATTCTTTCCCATGATCTATCCACATTTGGCACACATAGCCTACCTTGATAGCTCAAAATCCCATCACCACCAATTTCAAATGCCATCACCTTCTATTGACCAACATCATCCTTAATCTGCAATAAGATAAGATAATCGACCTATTTTTCTTTAACCATAGCACACAGGGAGAATTTAGATATCTCATAAATAACTACTCCCCCGTCTTTATAATCCAAGAGTAAAACTCCCAAATTTGTAAGCCGGTGAATATCTTTCCCCATCTCCCTCTTTCTTTCCTCAATATGAGAAAGGCTGCCTCTTAATAACTTGCTAAGAGTGTCAGCCATTACATTTGCATTGCCCGAATGATAGTTCAAGCTCATATCATAGTCCTTCAACAATTCTAACCACTGCCTCTGCCTGAGATTAAGTTCTTTCTATGAGCAAACATGCTGCAAACTTTTGTGGTCAGTAAATATATCAACATGTACACCATACAAATATTGGCGCCATATCTTAAGTGCGAACACCACTGCTACTAACAACAACTCATGAGTAGGGTAGTTCTTCTCATGCACCTTTAACTCTCTAGATGCATAAGCCACCACTTTACCATGCTGCAAAATCACACGCCCAAGTCCCACTTGGGATACATCACAATACATGAAAAACCTTTTGTACCCTTGAGAAGGGTCAAAACTGGTGTTATGGTCAACTTATCTTTCAGTTTCTCAAAACTATTTTCACAAGAGTCAGACCATATGAATTTTACTTTTTTCTGAGTCAGTCTAGTAAATAGAGTAACTACGAAGGAGAAATATTCCACAAACCTTCTGTAATACGCTACCAAACCCAAGAAGATCCGGATATCAGTTGGAGTCGTAGGTCTGGGCCTTTTCCTCACTGCCTCAAACTTTTTAGGATCAACCTTAATTCCATCGCTAGAAATGATATGTCCCAAGAAAGTAATAGCACTAAGCCAAAATCAACACTTGGAAAATTTTGCATACAACTCATGGTCCTTGAGGGTCTGAAGGATGATTCAGAGGTGATTGGCATGTTCCTCCTCACTTTTAGAGTAAAACAAAATATCATATATAAAGACTATGACAAACCGATCTAGAAAATGGAAAAACACCCTATTCATTAGGTCCATAAAAGCTGCAGGGGTATTAGTCAGTCCGAAGGACTTAACAAAGAATTCATAATGGCCATATCGGGTTTGGAGAGATATTTTGGGAATGCCAGTCTCCCTAACCTTCAATTGATGATACCCCAAATGAAGGTCTGTCTTAGAGAAGCATTTAGCACCTTAGAGTTGATCAAATAAATCATCGATTCTAAGAAGAGGGTATTTATTATTAATTGTGACCCTATTTAACTGATGGTAATCTATGCACATATGGAGGGAGCCATCTTTCTTATACATAAAAATTATAGGTGCACCCCAAGGAGAAATACTAGGATAGATGAAATCCTTATTAAGAAGATCTTTCAACTATTACTTTAACTCTATTAGTTCTATGGGAGCCATTCTATTTGATGGAATAGAAATAGGCTGAGTGTACAGCAATAAGTCAATGACAAAATCTATCTCTCTATTGGGGGGTGGGGGGTGTATCCCTAGGAGATCATTAGGAAAGACTTCCAGGAATTCATTAACTACAGGAATAGACTGGAGGGAAGGACTTTAAGCATTGGAATATTTGACCCGAATAAGATGACAAAAACAAACCTTTGGTCTAAGACTACAGGCTCTAAGATAAGATATGAATTTCCCTCTGGGTTTTAAAGAATACCCCTCCTACTCTTTGGCTTATTCAGAAAGTAGAAAGTAACTTTTTGAGTTCGACAGGCTAATATCGAATAACACGAATGGAGCCAAACCATCCCCAAGATAGCATCAAAGTCAACCATATCAAACTCTACAAGTTCTACCATAGTATCACGATTATAAATGGACACAACACAATTTCTATACACCTTCCTATACATAATAGAGTTACCAATAAGAGCAGAAATATACAAGGGGTCGAAAATGTTTTCGGGCTCAAAACCAAAATTAACTTCCACATACAGGGTCACATAAGACAAGGTAGACCCTGGATCAAGAAACATATACACATTATGGGAATCAATTTGCAACGTTCCCGTGATCACATCTGGTGAAGCCTCTGCATCCTGAAGGCTAGATAAAGCATACAACCCCTTCAATCTCATTCACATGCATAACTCTGAAAATTTTCCAGCTTATCAATGAACCCTTGGGTGCCTTCCTCAACCTTCGTTCCAGTAAATATAGGTGGATTCAGTCTCCTGAATTGACCAACCCATGTAACCTCAGATGAACCATACACAGAACCCACAAGACTGATGGGTCTGAGAGGCCTTAATTAATCAATCATATGGATGGACTGTTAGAACTCAGCATTTGAAACTTCTCTCTAAGGAGGGAGGGGACAGTTAACATTAGTTCATGGAGCCTCAGGTGGACTAGTCAAAACTGGAGAAACTCTTAAGAGTAGCAACGAACTCTGGGGTACGAGCTTTTTTACAATTCTGCATCTCATGAGTGGAACGAACAACCTCAGCTTAGGTGTTTAGTTCGTTGGTCCTACAAGGAGGCATGATCATTATTTTGAAATGTAGGAAATCATTGATTAAAGAACAGTCAAATTCTATTGCATGAACTAAATCATGAAAGAAGAGAGACATTCCTAAACGTCTTGTAGCCTCTTACTTATAAGTGTGTTGCGCTACACACCTATAAATAGGACTTTACCCAATGTGATTTTGCAGACACACCAGGACTATGAATTGTTCTCTAGTACCAAGTTTGTCACGCCCCAAGCTGAGGCCCTGGCCGCAATGAGCATCCCAAGCCATCAAAGCCCGAGTGCTCTTCTCTATCTAGAAATCGTGCACTACGTTCAGACAATATATAGAAATGCGAAAAAACTATCATACAAAAACATGGTCATTCTTATGAATCAACTAAACAATCGAAAGGGGTTATTAATATTTAAGGCACATGATGCTAGTTTGCAAAATCTCTAACAAAACATAATCAAATATATATCTAACAACTGGGACAAGGCCCCCAGTCGGACCATAAATCAACATAACATGACAATTTCTTCTAAAATAGGCCTTCCGAAATAGAGAATGCTCGCCATCTATAAGGCTCACATACACCAATTTAGTACTTAGCGGGACCCCAAGACTATGCCTCAGATCTTGAATATAGGGGTCAATACAAATATGCTAGTATGTCGAGCAATCCAAAATAATGCACTCTTATGTAAATATAGTAAGAGAATTTCACAAAACATTTTGCATAAAATAGTTAAAAAGTACATGGGAAATTTCCAATGATCTTAAAACAATTCTGTGGATGTAATTCCTTTCTTTGTTTTACTTCTAAACTATGTGGTACACTCTACAAGTTTGATATTTCACGGGCTATATGGAATCTGCCCTTGACTTGGCAGCTAAGCCCCAACCCAAGTTTTCCGCAAAGGTTGGAGTTTCTAAGTCTGATAGGTGATAGGACACTAGGCTAGCGTATAATTCCTCTTGGGGGCATAATAACCCATATTGGCAAAACACAATTTTGAGCAATGAGTTTTCTGAACCCGTGCCTTCTTCGGGCAACCACATAACATCTATTAATCCCATTTTTAACCTTTTCTAAACATGCATATTCAAGAACTCAAAATCAGAAAATCTGAATGAAATCTAACTTCTATTCTATTCTGAGTCTAATATGGAATTATCTATTTTAATATATGTCATGACCGGAGCCAAGTCCCTGGCCGTAATGAGAACCTCGAACCATGGAAGCCGGGGCACTCTTCTACATCTAGTAATCATATACAATACTCATAAAATAAAGAAAGGATGTGGAAATATAAATCATTATGGAAACGTGGTCATGTTCTAAATTACGTACATCAATACGAAAGAAAATCCATCAATATCTAGACAACATTTGTTCCTGTCTACGAAATCTGTAATACATACAAAACAATCAGACTATTTGAAATAGGACAAGCCCTATTGGACCTAAACCAAAGTAAATAACAAGTATATGGAAAGAAATAGGCCTTCTAGAATAAAAAAGGCTCACCAACTGCACATTTTTGAATAACTCTATGGCTTAGCAGGACCTCTAGAATGAGCCTCAGACCCTGAAATATAGGAGGTCGATACAATTGTACTGGTACGCAGATCAATCCAAAATAATGAATTTAATATATAAAATAAATGAGAGCAGTTCATGAAATATCACGCAAGATATAGTTTAAAATGCATGGGCAAATCTTTGATGATCATCAAAAATTCTTGACAATGCAATTCAATTCTTTGTATTACTTCTGAGTTAGGTAGTACGCCTACAATTCTACGACCCCACGGGCTATATGGAGTCTTCCCTTAATTTGGCGGCCAAGTGCCCAACCCAAGTTTGCCGCAAGAGTTGGAGTTTCTAATTTTGATATGTCACAGGGCATTAGGCCAACGTATAATCCCTCTTGGGGACATAATAACCCGTATCGACAAAATATAGTTTCGGACAATGAATTATCTAAACTCATGCCTTCTTCGGGTAACCACCTAACATCTCTTTGTGCCCATTTTTAACCCTTTTTTCACATTTACACTTAAGATGCCAAGTTCTGAAAAAATCTTAATTAAAAATAATTTCTATTGTTATTCTGAGTCTATTTTGGCATTATTTGTTTTGGTGTCGTCACACCAAGACTTACAAGTCCTATATCTGTGCCACATGGTACCATAAATGATTCTTCCATTCTAAACAGTGTTCATACCACTCATCATGCAAATAGTATAAAAAATTCATATATCAAAACACGAGTCAAAACCATGTAAGGATCTTTACCCTTTCAACAATTTTCAACAAATAGTTGTCCATTTATCAAGAACATTTCTGAAATCCCTTCATTCGTCATTTATAACATTTAAGTCATAGTACCATTCCTCTCTCAAATTTTCAACCGTCATAAAAATCCAAGTAAGATAATAATGCTCTTGACTCATCATTTAAATCATGCAAGTTTAAGAACCCATAACTTGTAAATCAAGTAGTAACACACTAGGAGAGGAAAGGATTCCGTAATTCATTCTCTCAATTCATATTTCAAAAACTTCAACACACACATATATATATACTAGTCAAATCACTTTCAAGGAAAGGCCTCAAGACCAAAACAATATTATCAAGGGCTTCAAAAGCATGATTATAATTGTAAATCCAAAACCCTTTTTTTAAGTTCAAAATTTCTAAACCTTTAACATAATTAAGTGGGAATTTCTATGCCCATGTAATTTTAGGAAAATTTCATGTACCTTAGATCAATTAGGAGGAAGGGTGGAATCCGAATCTCAATTTAGTTCTTAGAATTCTTGACTTTAATGATGAACTCTTGATTTAAGAGAAGGAACTAGGATTTTGATTTGAGATAATAAGAGTAGTTTTTGATGTATTTTCCCCAAAAATGATTTAATTTCCTGTTTGGGCGAATTAGGGTAAAGGAAAATGACCAATTTTCCCTTAAAAACATGGAGCTTGATTGCAGAAAAATACACGGGCCGAAATAGCCAGCGCGCCGCGGGCTCTAGAGCGCCGCTCTGGGCAAGGCGTCACGGTTTCTATCGCAGTCTATTCTAGGTGCCGGATTGGGCGGGGTGCCGCAGGCATATCACCCCGAGTTGCTGATTTGGAGTACCAAACATGCCCTTACGCTTGTCTGAAAATTCCGAAACTCACCTAAGGTGTACTATCAACTTCTCCGATCGTGAATTAACTTAAAAATTAACTTTCTGAGGTTGGGAAGGTCAAAAATAAAGTCATCAAATATTAGGAGCTCAAAATGTGACTAAGTCCTTTTCTTAACACTTAGAAAAGAAGAATCATTCAAGTTGTCAGCTCATTAAGCATGCTTTAAAGTGATATTGAGTTGATAAAATTATGGGGCATTACAGTATCATAATACTAAAACTTGCAAGTCACATGTCTAAGCTGTATCATAATCGTATTACAGGTCTTTTACTCCAAACAATGTTCAGACCATGAAAAATATTCAAACAATAAAAAAGGATTCTTATTTCAAAACATATTTCAAACTATGCAAGACTCTCTCTCCTTTCAACATTTCAACCAATGGTGCTCAATTTCTAAAATCAATCATGCAATCCCTTCAATTATCACATTTAGCATTTAAAACAACAAATTATCACTCTCTTTAATTCACAATCGACATAAAATTCCTATAAGTTAGTAAACTATTGATCCATGCTTTAAGACATGTAATTGAATGATCGTTGACTTGTAAATCAAGAAGTAACACAAAGGGAGAGGAAAATTTGTTCTTTATGCTCTCAATTCATATTTTTCAACTGAAAATATGTATAAGCATATACACGAGTAAAATTCAACTTCAATATAAGGCCTCAAGACCAAAACACATATCATTGGTAGGATTCACAATACGTACTTTTTAATGCCATTCAAGACTTTCATAAAAACATGGTTTATCAACATTCGAAACATTAATATAAACTATTTAGCCATGCCCATGTAGTTAAGGAAAAGCCTCACGTACCTTATGTTGTTTAGTTTGAAGATTGGAATTCTGATCTTAACCCTTTTCTTGAAATCTTTAACTTAGAGGAAACCTAATTTCTCCTTGTTCTTGAGAGTGAAGAGGATTATAAGTGATGAGAAACTGATATTTTATCAGTTAATAGGGTTTTATGCATGATTTAAGTTGTGGGGATGAGTTTTGAATTGAGGAAAATACCAAAATACCCCTAAAGAAACCAAAGAAAATTGCAGAAATCTTCAATTGACGACCAAGGTTAATGGCCCATCAGTTATGTGACGGCTCGTCACAAAAGACGTCACTTTTAGGCTTGAATCCCCCCCCCCCCTTCCTTTCTGTCCTAGGATGATGATTGGAGCTGATGAGTCATCACTTAGTTAACGGCTCGTCAGCTTAGTCGTTACCTATGTGATTGCTTATCAGCATAGTCGCCACTTAGTTGATAGACAAATACTTCAAAGTAAAATGAGCATAACTTTCTACTCGTATATTATATTAAGGTGAAACCAGTTGCGTTGGAAAGATAACTAATAGATATTTATGTTGGTATATGGTAGGACCTTTAAATAATTACATACAATAAGTTATGGACAATGGAAGCTGACCAAATTTTAGACATTCACTAAAACTTCATCAATAGGGAAAATTTTCAACTTGTCTTTGAATCAAGGGACCTCTATCATCTCAATTCATGAAAAACTAGATTCCCAAACTACCTAATTGATTATCATACTTATATTTGCATTGTATTCATTGTCTTTTTGGACATTTATACATAGGAATGACGATTTATGTTGTAGTCTTACAATATAGGTTATTACAAGAATGTAGTGTGGTATGCAAGGCATAGGACTTACCAAATTTCCTTGGACAGTAACAAAGTCGTTTCGGAGCATGGCAATTTGTTCTATTAGATCGTCGTAGAGGAGTAATTAGATGAGAGGATCCCTCTTCCAAAGATAAGAATGATGATGTAGAGGCAATCTGGAAAGAGATGAGGGCTGAAGAGCATCATTACCACCGTTCACGGGTTGTTCTGGAGATTCAAGTGGATGGTCAATACTGGAAGGAGTTAAGGGTTGGAGATCACCATTATCATAGTCCATGACCCATGGGCTGTTCCAAAGAGCCAAGCTGAGGGTCAGGAGCTACCACATCGTTATCAAACTTGTTAAAAAATGAGAGATTCTGAAGCATGTCTATAGTTTTGTTTGCAAGAAAAGTGACCCTTAAAGAAAATAACATATCTAGATATTCGAAGTTGACGACGAGATGCATCATAACATAGATACCCTATGTCGCTATAGCCCACAAAAATACACTGTGTTGCCTTTGCCAAAAAATTATGTCATTCTGGAAGATATGGACAAAGCAAACAAAACCAAAAATGCGCAAGTGAGAATAATCAGGCTTACTATGAAATAATTTGATGTATGGTGTCTCATTTCCAATGATTGAGGAAGTTTGTCTATTGATAAAATTTACAAAGGTATGTATTACTTCAGGCCAAAAACTTTTTGGCATATTCGACAGACTCAATGTCGATTCTTCCTTTCTACGACCCCTTTCGTTCTGGCATTATGAGGACAAGTACATTGGGAAATAATTCCTTTGTTTTTGAAAAATTCAACAATATTAGTATTAGTGTACACTCTTCTTGAATCAGAATGAAATATTTTTATAGTTTTATGAAATTGTGAATGAACATACTCAATAATATTCATAATAAGATTCGGAACCTCATATTTATTTCTAATAAAAAACAACTGGGTGTATCTAAATACGTGATCAATAAATAACACAAAGTACTTATATCCCATCCTAGTCAAAATAAGAGAAGGACCCCAAACATCAATATGCACTAAATCAAATTGATCTTCATAAGCAGATGAACTGGATGGAAAAGGGAGCTTGTGAATTTTTGAACAGGCACAATTTGTACATGCCAATGGGAGACTGGAATGGATATGATGAGTTGTAGGAATACATGATTTAAGTATGTGTTGAAGCTGAAAAGAATAAGGATGACCCATCCTATAATGCCCAAGTGTGAGAAATATCTTGAGCGAGTAACATAGCTGCAGAAACTGAAAGAAAACAATGATACAAGTGATGGTGAACTGACTCTAGTAGAAACATTCTACCAAATCTACACCTCGTGGCCATGATCAACCTGGTTTTCATATTCTGAAAAATACAACCATTTGGTGATACTTTTACAATACAATTTTGATCACCTAGTTGACCTACTGAAACCAAATTAGCCTTTAAATATGGTACATCAAGAACATTAGAAAGATTTTCAATAGAACCAATACCCTATGCAGGTAATTTTTGCCCATTTGATATATGAATAACATGTTTAGAAACATCACCAGACAATAATGAGAATTGGGAAAAACCACCTGTCATATGATTGAAATTCCCTGAATCTAGATGCCAAGTAGATATAATTGAATTACTTGTACCTGAAGAGGATGCCGAAGTGCACTTGAGATGGCTTCGAGAAGGATAGTTGCAATAGAATCTCGCATTAGTTTTTCATGATCATGACCGGCAGGGAAGGAACCAGTTGATGTAGTGACATTTGTCTTATAAGCTTGGTGAGCAGTTCCCAAACAATTTAGGTAATGACGACAATATAAAATATGATGGACAGTAATTTTGCAGTAAGCACAATATTTTTTCTTCTTAGGACAATTGACTGTGATGTAACCAAAGTCTTGGCATTCATAGCATCGGAAACTTCTCTTAGTATTTCCTATTGAAGCAACGACAGTTGATTTTCCTATAAGTAAGGCAACAGAAATTGATGGCATAAAATTCATGGCAGCCTGAGTTCCAAGTATTGTCTCTTCACGTAAGATGGTTGTCAACACAACGTTAAGAGCAGGTGTGGCCTCCCTATTAAACAAACTACCATGAATTGGCTCAAATTTAAGACAGAGTTTAATTAATAATTGTTGCGATTCAGATAGATTAAGTAAACCATAAGTAAAAGAAAACAAGAACAACACAATTTACGTGGAAACCCTTGCGGGAAAAACCACAGACAGAGGCAGAGGAGGTTTCACTATAATGGAGAGAGGGTAAAAAGTGGGAGACATAGTCTCAATGACATAATTTTTGTATGAACGAAATTGGCCCATTAATTGCACTTATATAATGCATGCATACAAAATAAGTCTTAGGCACAAAGACAAGTCTAAGCAATGCATAAACTTGGCACTTTGTAGTGTCTTGGTCATCATATCAGTAGGATTATCATGAATACTATTCTTGCTCACCACAATATCACCATGGGCAATAATTTCACGCACAAAATGATATTGAACATCGATGTGCTTTGTCCTCTCATGAAACATCTGATCTTTCATAAGAACGATAGCACTCTCACTGTCGCAAAAGACCGTAGTAATTTGTAAGTTTTTGCTAAGTTCACCAAACAGACCCTTCAACCAAATAACTTCCTTGAAAGCCTCTGTAATAGCCATGTACTCTGCCTCAGTAGTTGACAAAGCCACCGTCGTCTATAAGGTAGCCTTCCAACTAATAACACAACCACCAATGGTTAAAAAATAGCCTGTAAGGGACCTTCTTTTATCATGGTCTCCTGCAAAATCAGTATCAACATACCCAATTACTCCATCACTATTTCACCCAAATTGCAAACAAACATTAGCCGATCGATGCAAGTATCTGAAAATCCACTGAACTGCTTTCCAATGTTCTTTTCCAGGATTTTTCATATATCTACTAACTGCACTGACAGCATAAGATAAATCTCATTGGGAACACACCATCACATACATAAGAGACCCGACGACACTAGAGTATGAAACTCGAGACATATAATCACGCTCATCATCTATCTTTGGAGATAAAGTGGCTGAGAGTTTGATGTAAGCTGCCAATGGAGTACTTATAGGCTTGGTATTTTGCATATTGAACTTGTGAAGCACTTTTTCAATATATCTTTGCTGACTCAAGAATAACTTACAATTCTTTCTATCCCTCAAAATCTCCATGCCAAGAATCTTCTTTGCTATTCCTAGATCCTTCATATCAAACTCCCTATTGAGTTGGGCTTTGACTTTTTTTATCTCTCTTATATCTTTTTCTGCAATCAATATATCATCAATATACAAGAGAAGATACACAAATGAACCATCACTTACCTCCTTGAAATAGACATAACTATCATAGTTTCTCCTGTGAAACATATGAGAGGTCATAAAAGAGTCAAACCTCTTATACCACTGCTTGGGTGACTGCTGTAAACCATAAAGAGACTTTTTTAGCAAGCATACATAGTCCTCCTTTCCCGAGACTACAAAGTCCTTTGGTTGCTGCATATAGATGTCCTCCTCAAGTTCTCCATGTAAGAATACAGTTTTGACATCCAACTGCTCAAGATCAAGAGCATGGCCACAATACCAAGCAATGCTTGAATCGAACTATTATTTACAACTAGAGAAAACACATCTGTGAAGTCGATACCTGAAACCTGACTATAGCCTTTAGCAACTAGTCTTGCTTTGTATCTAGAATCCACAACTCATGATGTTCCTTCTTTATTTTAAAATACGCACTTGCAACGAATAACTTTCTTATCTTTAGGCAATCTCACCAAGTAATATATGCCATTCTTATGAATTGATTCCATCTCCTCTTGCATAGCAATCATCCATCGACCAGAATTATCACAAATAACTGCCCCTGAGTAAGAAGAAGGTTCTTCACTGGAATCAATATATTCTACTACATTCAATGCATAACAAACTAAATTAGCTTCATCATACTTTTGAGGAGGTCTAATATCTCTTATAGGTATGCCTTTAGCAATAGAATATTGTGGCGTCACTGGTGGTGACAAAGAAATAGTACCACTCTATATCTCTGGGCTAGACTGAGAAGTAGGCATTGGTGTAGACTCTGCTCCAATCTGCAATTCAACGTGGGTGCTTGACAATTGCTGATTTATCTCACTAAGCTCATTTGAAGGCGAAGCAGTATATTTCGAGGGAGCCTAAAGCATGGCAGTTTCATCCAACATAACATCCCTGCTAATTATAATCTTTTTGGTTTTTGGACACCAAAGCTTATAACTTTTAACATCGGTCTTATAACCCATAAATAAGCACTTGATAGATCTAGGTTCCAGCTTTCCATCATCAACATGAGAATAAGCAGTACATCCAAATATCCTCAAATTAGATTAACTAGCAGGAGTTCTAGACCATACCTTTTGTGGAGTGTTTTTATCAATTGCGACTAAGGGAGAGTGGTTAATAAGAAGACAAGCAGCTTTGGCCTAAAACGACTTGGGTAAATCAACATTAGAGAGCATACAACGCACCTTCTCCATTATAGTCCTATTCATTCATTCGTCCACACCATTCTACTGTGGAGTACGATGAACTGTCAAGTGCCTCACAATTCCTTCTGACTTGCACAAAGCATTAAATTCATTAGAATAGAACTCTAAACCATTATCGGTCTGAAGGCATTTTACCTATTTCTCTATCTGCTTTTCAATCATAGTCTTCCACTCCTTGAAAGTAGGCAAAACATCATTCTTTTACTTTAGAAAGAACACCCAAAATTTTCTGGAATAGTCAACATGTAATTAGCGCCTCCTCTAGAAGGTACTATAGCAGGACCCCAGAGATCCAAATGAATGTAATCAAGTCTGCCCTTAGTTGAGTGGATGCCTTTAATGAATATGACTCTCTTCTGCTTTCCAAAAATGCAGTGCTCATAGAACTCCAATTTGGTAATACTCTACAATACAAAAGTCCTCTCCTGCTTAGTTCAGCCATCTTGTTTTCACTCATATTCCCTAGATGCATATGCCAAAGTTTAGCAACGTCACTTTCTGGTAGAGAGAAGGTAAAAACAGTTGCATCACCTATAATAGTAGAACATACAAATTTGCATACTTTCTCTGTCCCTTCATCACAACAAGTACACCTTTAGTAACCTTTAGGACTCCACCGTCACTAGTGTACCTATAACAGTTTGAATCAAGGGTACTAAGGAAATAAGATTTGTCTTCAGGTCTAGGACATATCGTACATCACCAAGTGTCCTACCCTATAAAATATCTTGATCCTGAGTGTTCCAATACCAGCTATCTTACAAGGTGTGTTATTTCCCATTAGCACAACACCTTTAGAGACTGTTTCATATGTTGTAAACCAATCCCGATTACGACACATATGAAATGTTCAAGATGATAAAGAATCCAATCCTCATAGGATTTGGAGTTACCATCAAAAACTACCAAAAGTTCTCTATCGCCGCCACTATCTTCCACAAAATTGGCTTCACCAAACTTCTTTGGTTGGTTTTCCTTCAGTTTTGGAGCTTCTCTTTTCTCTCTATTTTGTAGCTTCCAACACTCGGATTTGATATGGCCCAAGAATTCCTCTCATGAATCATTCTTTGAATAATGAGACCATCTCCTTGAGTCTCCGAACCATTCACAAGATGCTTCTTTTCTCCATAGAAAATAATGCATCATAGACTTCATCTCTGTTCAGGGTATCACGACTATATAAAATCGTATCCCTAAAGATCGTGTATGATGTAGGAAGGAACACAAAAAAATCAACCCTAAATCTTCCATATCATACTTAACCTCTAGAGTCTCTAAGTTAGAGATGATTTCTTTAAAGACAGATAGGTGATCTTCGAAAGATGCACCCTCAAACATACGATGGAAATAAAGTCGCTATTTGAGATGCAACTTACTTGTTAGGCTCTTCGTCATGCATAAAGCTTCCAGTTTAAACCACAACACAGCAATAGTGGTCTCCTTCAAAACATCCTGTAGAATATGATTGGATATATAAAGGTGGATCTGAGATAGAGCCTTTCAATCCTTACGCTGTTTTTCCTTGTTCGTCCATGATGAGGGCATCTTATCAAACCCTAATAGAGCATCTTCAAAATCCATTTGCGTGAGCACAGCCTGCATCTTAACTTGCCATAACAAAAATTCGGTGTTGCGATCCAATAGCAAAATATCATACTTCATGGTTGCCATCCCCGAGAAAATAATCCTCCAATCCCTTAATTCAGATAGATTGTTAAGATTCAGATAGATTAAGCAAACCACAAGTAAAAGAAAATAAGAATAACACACAGATTTAAGTGAAAACCCTTACGAGAAAAACCAGAGGCAGAGGCAAAGGAGGTTTCACGATAATTGAGAGGGAGTACAAAGTGGGAGACGTAGTCTCAATGACATAATTTCTGAATGAACAAAATCGACCTTTAACTAATTTCACTTATATTAGTACGTGCATACAAAATAAGTCCTAGGCCCAAAAACATAAAGGTCCATAGTGGGCCGGATCAACACAATTCGGGTCACAACTTTAACAAGAATTGCACCACCCATGTCTTCTTCCGTTCTTCCAACACCTCCTTGAGCCCTACCTTAAAAATATTTTACCCAAGATTTTCATCTTGTTCTAACCAGAGCAACTGCATGCCATCGTAAAAGGAGCGAACATTCTTGTCCCCTTGTGTGTATTCTGCAATGTTGCATTCCAATTTAAACTCTCGCGCAAGGTTTCTTTGTTGGTAGAATGTACAGAGGTGGGTCTACATCTTAGAAGCAAAACTAAAAGGTCTACGCCCCATAGAAATGTCAGCATGTACTGAATTCAACATCCAAGGAATTACCTTCGCATTATTTAATTTTCAAAGATCCAACTCATTTGCATCTGTTGGTGGACGTGCAGATCTATCTAACAACCCAAAAAGGCCCTTGCCTTGAACAAAAATTCCAAAGTGGAACTCCCAAAGACTAAAATTGGAAGCATCCAATTTGTGGAGAGCAAATTGTGCGGAGAGGATTGTGAATCCATTGACCGACCGATTACAAAAGAGGAAAAAAGAAGGTACAGGTTACCCGTGTAAAGAACCAAAGAGCACAAAAGGAACTCAAGAAGGTAGAAAAGTACCTGCGCACAGAGAAAATAGAAAGCACTAAAAAAAAATTAGATGGTGGCTTTGATACCATGACAGATTCTTATAACTGCACAATCTGTAATTAAATCCTATTCTAGGAAAGAGAATATTTTGTCTATACAATTATAATATTGACTAACATTTATAACTGTAGGACTTGGGTAACTCGTATATCACATATATAGTTCGAAACTAGACACTTTAAATAATTCACGTTATAGACAAAAATACAATCATTTAACAATTACAAAATGGAGTCAAAGAAAGAGAATATATGCTTAGGACTTAGGTGTTCAAAAAGAGCTAGGAGATGTCTTCTTTTGATCAACAGATTATGTATTTAGTGTTGTCACTGAAGAAAATAAAATTGTATACAAGCAATTAAGAATAAAACAAAAATCCATATAAAAAAAAAGGTTCTCTGATTTCCTGGATAGGATTCTACACCATCAAAACACTTCTATTATTTTATCTATGTACTCCACCCATCATATCGACGATATACTTCAAATAACTCAGCAAATAGACAAACACATACGTAGATCCATCATTAGGTAGCGCATCAAGATATCAAAAGATAAGTTACTAAGGATTCACATTGTTCAGGTATTAGAAGATTGAATACAGCTGATGCCACACCTTGTACATAATATACTGCACTTAATTTATAAAGTATTCATGAATTAGAAAGACTTCAAAGATTTCCCAGAAACTATTTTTTCCAGTAACTTATTTTTCAGAAGCTTACTTTTCTGTTTTTTTTTCCAGAAATTTATTAGAGGACTAATTTACTTGACGAAGATCAAGATGTTCCTTAACCTTTAGACATCTTGAGAATTTTTCAAATTGGGAGAAAAAATAAAACTCAGAATAAACAGGAAAGAGATAGTCTTTCATACCACAAATCATTTGAAGAATTTAAGATCGCAAAGAGGAAACTATGCTTGATTTCTTGAGCCACTTCCCTGGACCTTCTTACGAGTTGAGTTTGAGTGGAGATTTAGGATTACTGGATGATGAAATAGCTTGTGAAACTGATGGAAAGAGGGGAGTTTTTAAATGTTTGAAGCCAAGGAAAACAGATGGAAAACATAGGGATGCTAAGGAAAACAGATGGAAAACATAGGGATGCTACTTGTTTGAAAATAACGCTCTGCTGAAAAATATAGAACATCTGGAAACTAATGAATAAAAGCGTTTTAAACTGCTTATGGGGTAAGGTAAGAAAGAAAATACGAAACAGATGGAAAACATAGGGATGCTACTTGTTTGAAAATAACGCTCTGCTGAAAAATATAGAACATCTGGAAACTAATGAATAAAAGCGTTTTAAACTGCTTATGGGGTAAGATAAGAAAGAAAATACGAAACTTCCCTTGAAGGGACTTGGCAAGTTGATGAGCAGTGCCGTGATACTTGCTGCCCTTCTTCATTCCTTTGCACTGCTGCGATCTTGCAGCAGTGAAATCTGCATCCCCGATTATGATTTACACGCCTATAACCTCCAAAACATATACAAATCATCCCATGTTGATTTCCAACTACATATGAAGTTCATTAAGCTCAAATATGGAGTCATAACACCTCAACAAACAACTATAAATTGAACTTAAAATGCGAGTTGTAACAATACTATATATCACCATCCATCAACACCACAATAATATGTTTAACTTAATAAAATTACTCTGCAGTTCCAAATCAAATATTCAACATATATAAAGAAAATTCTGAGGTCTTCAATCTTGATATGTGTAGCTCTTAAGCTTGTGTAGAATTGTGCTGAAGCCAATTTGAGAAAGCTTGAAGAGTGTTCATATCAGGTCTATAATGTTTCTGAGTAAACTCAAGGAGGGTAGGCCATGTGAAGTCTGGATATATTCGAGGTTTGTTGGAGTCTACCAATTCAGTTGGTGGACGCACCACCTTATCTTTGTTTGGACAAAGAAAGAAAACAAGTGATTTCCTAGGAGTCTTATTGTTTACCACAGCTCTGTGTAAGCAACTCTTGTATCTTCCATTTGATAGCGCCTGAAAAAGGTAAAACACTAAATATGTAATAACTCTACTTCGTAGAACCAAGGGAGTGTATAATTGGGATTCATTCCACTTTTTTGTTCATAGTGCGGAGATCAATTACGTGACCACTTTTTCAGTTTGTTCAATGGAGAGTATATGCATGCGCTACAATATCAATAGGACATCATAGTCATATCGTACGGCCTAAGCACTCATAATGTATATCATTGCACGTCATGTAAAAAGATCTTAATTATTTGTCACCTATATGTGTACTGTTTTATCTAATTGTCTCTCTTTGTATTATTTGTATTTGCTGTGTTAACTTATTAGTTCTAATGCGTAAATTCACTTACCATAAATGTGTCACCTATGTTAACCACAAACGTGTTGAAATTTGTATTGATGGAGCGCCATTCATCGCCATCAAAAACTTGAAGTCCACCTACACAATCTTGATGGAGAATAGTTAATGATGTTGGATCATAATGAGGTCCCGTTCCTAGGGTGAGCTCTGGTTTCTGGCACGGCGGGTAGTAGTTGAGTCTCATTATGGATTCATTTTCTTCGAAAAATTCTTTGAAGAGGCTCTTCTCTATGCCCAGGCTCATCCCTAAGAGTTCCATGATCTCAAGAGAAAGTGAGCTCATGGCATTGCAGTATTCTTGATAAACATTCCTGTGTAATTATAGGGGGGAAAAGGTTAATTCATTTACCTAACTGAAAAATAAGAAAAATAATTATAGGGGGGAAAAGGTTAATTCATTTACCTAACTGAAAAATAAGAAAAATAGGTAATCCATTTGTTCGAATTTGGTTCTTTGGTTTTCATGTGAAACAAAACTTAAGAAAGTAAAGAATATTTTTTGAATCTTGTGGTCTTAGACTAAAATATATAGAATCTGCCATCTTTTTTTTTTTTTTGATCTTGTAGTCTTAAACATGTACTGTGAAAAGTTGAAATTCTAGAGTTTCAAAAAAAAAATCTTTTTGAAAACGATTGAACAAAACAGTAAGATGAACAAATTAAAACAAAAGAGTATGACGGTAGTAACTTGTCTTACCCAAGATGGTTAAAACTTTCACCCAATGTCCTTTGGAAATACTCTTCAACTATGTGAGATGAGCCTTCTTCAGCAGAGTATCGAAAAGAGAGTGTCTCTTTCCAAGGAAACTTTGATGAAAACCTTTCAGTAAATCTGCTGGCATAGCCAAAATGCTCACCAATTTTCCTCTGAGCTTTTTGCTTTTCAGAGAGCGGCAAGTCAAAGAACGCGTCCAGGTAACGATGAGCATTGGAGATAAGGTTAGCATCAACTCCGTGGTTCACAACTAGAAAGAAACCGTGACTCCTACATGCTTCATCAACAAGCCGAGATAATTGTTGGGCGATGATGGGATCACCAGAAAAGAAACCCTTTAAATCAATTGAAGGAACTGAAAGTTCTTGTGCTACAACACAAGGCTTCTCGTCATCTGGCCATATGAATTGTATGGGAATGTTGGAGTCATGTTTCATATGGGGTGCATCAAAAATCAAAGGTTTTACCTCATCTAGCATAGATGATTTTTCATTTGAATTCATACAATCAATGTCCATTGGATGCGAGGGTTTGTTTTTTTCTTCTCTAGCGCATATGGCTCACAAGAGAAAATGAAGTAGGACCAATTTTATTGTGATCCAAAGTGAAAGAGTGAGAGAGTTGACATAGGTAAAAAAAAAACTTGAATCTAATTGGTCTCTCCCTATCAGATAAAATGAACAGCTTGCTGAGAAGGGCTTAATGATGCTTAAAATTGGAGTAGAAATCTATATGTTTGTTATCTTTTTCAATGTTGACCGTAGAACACTTTTGATATATTTTGAAATTTTATTTTCAATATATGTTTAACCATAAATTTTGAAAATCTATCTTCAAAAGCTTTTCAAGTATCAAAAAAGGATCTGAAATGTTTACTGAGAAGGGCTTAAATAATACTTAAAATTGGGGTATAGGTCCATATGTTGTTTGTCGCTTAAATAATACTTAAAATTGGGGTATAGGTCCATATGTTGTTTGTCTTTTATAATGAGAGGAGAGTGTTTTTACATATATTTTGAAAAATTACTTTCAAATATAGGTTTGACCATAGAATTTGAATCAGATTTTAAAAATTTTTCTTCAAAAAATTTCCAAGTATGACAAACAGGTCCGGATAGTCTGTTGAAAAGGGCTTAAGCATATCTATAGTCATATTACCTTAAAAGTACCAATTCAAAAAACCTAAAGTGAAATTACAAAAGTACCCTTATTATTTTACTTAATTAAATAACCTACTTAATTAATTTATATTTTTAACCTAGCGTCCCGCAAGCAAAGAAATGCTTCAGTGTTCAGCCTTCATATGTCAATTTCTAATGAAAAGTTGCCACCTTTCTATTAAAAAAACTCATTCTACTATTCTAAATCCATGGACTCTATGAGTGGCCACAACATCCACCCAGACCACCAATATCCATCAATCTTGCCTCCACAAAAGTTCCTTTTCAGCTATGTGTTAGAGTTCATGCCCTACTGATTATCTTATTTTTGCCTAATTTTTGCTTATCGGTGGAACGGGTTGCCTGATGTATTCCACTGACGTGTTTCAAGAAGTAGTAAAATAGAAAGTAAAGAACACAATGATTTTTATATGGAAAACACCCGGCTCAAAAGGTGTAAAAAAATCACGACCTGCACCTCTACAGGATTTAACCCCAACTTCACTAAATAACTCTGAGCCTCAACAACGACTAATTACAAAACTCTTGTAACCAAAAAATAGGAATCATAAAATCTGATCCCTATATCTCAACAACTAGGAATTATAAACTCTAATTCCTTTTAACTCAACAACTAGGAATTGTAAACTCTAATTCCTAACTACACACACCTCCCAAGGTATGCGTTCCCAAAGTCTCTGAGTTTTTCCCAACTCAAAGACTATCTCCTAATTCAGTTTATAACACACTAAAACTAATATTACATCAATAGCTAAAACACAATGAACAACTCTAAAAATCAAATCTAAAACCCTTAGCTGGATTCTATACTTAGGACTTAGGTTCTTCAATGTGTTTCTTCAGTGATTGAATAACACTTCGTGAAGTCAATCTGTCAATTGTGCTTTTCTGCTTTGTAAGTGCGTGTCTTTCTTTGAATCTCTTCCCTTGTATTTAAAGCAATCCTGATGGATACCTTCAGTTGATTTCCTCTCCTATATTGAATTGGACTCCCTTCAATTGATGTCCTCTCCTATCATGAATTGGACTCCTTTTAGTTGATGTCCTTTCCTATGTTGAACTGGACTGCTTTCACTCTTATTGTTGATGCCACCTCTCTCTCTCCTATATTGAGTAGAACTCTATTTCTTGTAGAACTCCTTGATCAACTCATCTTCTGAATGATGTAGCTTGCTTTGTTTTAATGTTCTGTCCGCCTTGTAATAAATTCAACATACAACTTATAATGTGTTGTAGTCAAACTTCAACTCTTTAAATCAACTTATCTTCAAGTATTTTACTCAACCATAACTTCTTCAATTTCTCACATGATCAGTAGCTTAAGGATATCAAAATTAGGCTTGCTCATTCGTTCCTGACTTTCAGCAATCTTTCTATGCATCTATCAGTAAAACCTTAAACCTACCTTCCTATGCTTGGACCAGGTCAAGTAACATGTTCCATTCATGTGTCAGTCATAAAAAACTTCATTGATCTAACAAAGAGTCCTTCAATTTATATGTTTTCTATCTTGCGTAGACATCTTGAATCTGCAGAATCTTTCTCCTTCTACACATAGGACTCTTCAGGATATGCTCAGAAGTGAAACTCCTTCTTTACGTAGGACTCCTTTTTCAACTCAACTTGCTTTCCCTTATCATCTAGTGTTTGAATCAAATTCAACTTGTTCTATTCCCCATATGATCAGTAAGTTGAAGTTTCCACTTGCACTAAATTAACTCATATCAACTTGTTTCATTCATATTGTCATTCATCAAAAATTCAAGGTTCCAACACTATGACATTGTAGCTTGGGTCATCCTCATTCGACTATTTTAAATTTTATTTTGAAGAAGTTTTCTTTACCTGTTGCTACTAAAGCAAAATTTGAATTTTGTAATGCTTGTTCCTATAATAAAGCACATCATTTTCCATTTCAATGACTCACTTTATCTAGTAATGATCCTCTTCAGGTTATGTTTAGAGATTTATGCGGACCATCGCCCATTTTATTACTAGACAAAAAGTTATATTACTGTAGTTTTGTTGATCAAGTAATATAACTGTATTTTTTTTTATCAATACACCAAGTATACTTGGTTGTATACAATTAAAAATAAAAGTGAAGTTGTCTCTTTGTTCCAAAATTTTCATCCTTCAGTAAAGAATTTTTTCAAAACAAAAATTAAATCTCTTTATTTGGATGGAGGAGGTGAATTCAAAAGTCTTCAGCCCTATCTTCAACAAAAAGGTATTGAACATTTAGTTTCACCTCCCTACACGCCACAAAGCGTTGCCATAGCTGAACTTCGCCATCGTCATATTGTTGAAACAACCAAAACCCTTCTCTAAGAAGCATCCCTACCACCAGAACTATGGTCTTTTTCCTGCCATCATGTTGTTTATTCATTAATCGACTACCCACATCCATCTTAAATAACGAGTCACCCTACCAAAAATTATTTGGTAAATCACCCAACTCTGCCAATTTTAAAATTTTTGGTTGTCTTTATTATCCATGGCTTAACTACACCAAAAATAAGTTGGAGCCTAATTCCACCCCTTGTGTGCATTTAGGAGTTTCTCAGAGACACCATGCACACCTCTGCTTTGATCCAGTGCAGTCAAAAATATTCATCAGTCGTGATGTTCTTTTTTATAGAAAAAATAATTCTTTTAAAACAATATTTCTACATATAAGGAAAAAATTTTCTCAACTGACCTGGGAAGGCGTTAACTCCAAAGAGGAAACTCATAAGTCAGTTACCATTCCAACACCCTCTACTGATATACCCCCACCTATACCACTGTCCTTAGAATCACAAAATACTAGCTCCTTCAACTCTGGACAAGTACCAGCAGCTACTGCGGCTATTCCAGGTAATTCTACACTTTTTCTACTTTTTTCCCAACATCACAAAATCTCAAACACCCAACTTGTACCTTTGATAACATATCAAAGATGTAAATCTAACACTAATAATCTACATCAAATCCCAAATGCTCCATCTCCAGCCACTATTTCACTATTGACAACTTCTTCACTTCCTGGCAGTGGAAGTCCCATCCCCGAACAACCCCCATGCCAATTCCAAAGCTCGTAGTAAACCGAATGACCACTAGGTACATGAATAATATTACCAAGCCCAAAAGACAATTCAGTTTTCTAACTCACTTCACTACTACACCAACTACCTTTAAACAAGCCAACATCCACAAAGAGTGGAGACAAGATATGCAAGTAGAATATGATTCTTTAATAAAGAATTAGACTTGGGAATTGGTACTATGAGACTTAACGAAGAATTTTGTGGAATTCAAATGGTTGTATCAAATTCAAAGAAAAGTGGACAGTTCTATAGATCGATACAAAGCTCACCTTATTGCAAAGGGGTTCACACAATGCCATGGCTTGGATTTTCATGAAACCTTCAGTCCAGTTGTTAAGCCAACAACAGTACGACTTGTGTTGTCTATAGTAGTGAAGCACAATTGGCCGATTTGTCAACTCGACATCAATAATGCTTTCCTACAAGCCAATTGAGTAAGAGGTTTTTATGTCTCAACGTCAAGGATTTATCAATTCCCAATTACCTTCTCATGTTTGTAGATTAAAAAAAGCCATTTATGGACTTAAATAGGCCTCGGGCTTGGTATACTGCATTACATAATCATCTACAGAAAATGGGATTTATCAAATCTTAATCTGACACCTCTTTGTTTATTTTGAAGAATCTAGCTGCTATTGTTTATGTGCTCATTTATGTTGATGACATTTTGATCTTGGGAAGTCATCCCAACTTGATTAAACATGTATTGATTCCTTGGGTTCTCTTTTTTCTCTAAAGGATCTTGGCAATTTAAACTACTTCTTGGGTGTGGAAGCAAAAAAAATGTCAGATGGTCTTATTCACTCTCAGTCGAATACATACTTGACATTCTATCTGAATTAGATATGCAAAATTGTAATTGACATTCTATCTGAATTAGATATGCAAAATTGTAAGGGAATTTTGACACCAATGTGCTCTGGTAAACTACTTCTCCATCTATGAATGCTACACTCTGCAGGCACACCCTCGGTAAGATGCAATATTTATCATTTACATGGCCTGACATTTCTTATGTTGTCAACAAACTGTCACAGTTTATGCATGATCCTACTGATGAAGACTGGAAGGCGGTTAAAAGGATACTTGTCATGACCCGAGCTAAGACCCTGGCCGCGATGAGCATTCCGAAGCATAAATGCCCGGGTGCCCATCTCTATTTGGCAATCGTGCACACCATTCATATACTATAAAGAAAGACAGAAAATATAATAAGTCGAAAACATGGTCAATCTCTTAGTTTAACTGAACAATTCAAAAAGGGAGTTCTTGACATTCAAAACACATGAAACTAGTCTGCGAAATCTCTAATAATACAAGAACCAACATATGTAATAAAACTGGGACAAGGACCCCAGTCGGACCATGAATAATAATAAAATAACAATAACTCATAGCTAGGCCTTCTGAAATAAGGGAGGCTCATCAACTGCACACTTTGGACAGCCCAATCTACAGCTCAGTGAGACCTCGGGACTGTGCCTCAGATCTTGAAATATGGGGGGTCAATACATATTTACTGGTATGTGAAACAACCCAAAAATAGCATGATTTTCTACAAAATATATGAAAGCATTTCACAATAAAAGTGAACATTTTGTAAGTAAAATACATGGGCATATTTGATAAATTTCAAACCAATTCTTGACAACCTTGACTCACTCTTTGTTATTCTTCTGAGTTAGTCGGTTCACCCTACAGATCTGTGATCCCATGGGCTATGTGGGACTCACTCTTGGCTCGGCGGCCAAGCCTCCAATCCAAGTAGCCGCCATAATTGGAGTATTGATACCTCCCATGTAAGCACAACGCAGGAAATCTCCCTATGTGAGATGTACTACAAAAATATCCTTTTATGTAGGATCATATATCATAAGTCCCACATCGAAAACTACGGTTTCCAGCAATAAGCCCTTGCAATCAAACTCCTTCTTCGGGTAACATACTATCTCTCTAAAGCCCAACTTTTAGTTCTTTAAAGAAGGCATGTCCATACTTTCAAAACATTTAACACTGTCTTATTAAGAGAGTGAAATCATCGGGTATCATCATACCCTGACTTGCAAGTCGCTCATATCGTATTAATTTCACAGCCCATCTTATTCAAAACATGAAAATGGCCACCAACGGTTTATAACATTATAAGAGAGTCATCATTTTGAAATCTCATGAAATCTATATGCAATTGCTCTCTTTTCACAAGACTTAAACACGTGGTGTCCATGCCAATTATTCAATTTCATGTAATTCTTCTTTTAAACACAATGAGTATAGTTATGGCAAGAAAAACTCCCTCTCATCAATTCACCATCAACATCATCCCAAGTTTGAGTAACAAAATATTTGACATCGAAAACCAAAACATGAAAGTGTATACCACATATCATATAAATCAAGTAAAATTCGTATTTAGAAGGAGGTCTCATGAATCATGCTTTAAGTTAAACCTTTCAAAAATATAATTTAAACACATGTATACATAGTTGTAAATCAATTCTATATAAGGGAGTTCAAAACCAACACTTACTTTTATCAAAATGAAACCATGAGGCATATAATTCAATCGTTATCAGAACCCTTTTTCGAAAACTTGGTTGTATATCTTTAAATTTGATAAAAAACATTAAAACCCATGCCCATGGAGTTTATGGATAGAATCACATATCTTAAGTTCCTTAGTTTGAAGAATGGAACCCTAATCTTGAAACTTTTCTTGAGAATCTTGAGTTGAAAGGCTTGAATTCTTGATCTTTGGGGAAGAAGAGTTGAATCTTGAAGGAAATCCTAATTTCCTCTTGTTCTTTAGAGTGGAGAGGATTTGGGATGTTAAAAACTGACAAAATATGGATTATAACGCTTAGGTATAATTTAAATTCATGAGGAAGGATTTTGGGATGGGAAAGTACCAAAATATCCCATTAAAATGACACTTTAACGTTGTTTGGACTTTTACCGATGGCCTAGGTGACAGACTGTCACTCCCGTGATTGGTCATCACTCAAACCGTCACAAAAAAACCCAATTTTTGAGCTTGTTGTTTCAATTTGATGGCCTAACTTGACGAACAGTCACTGGCTTGATGGTTCGTCCCGTCGTAATTTGGCAGACTGACACCTCTCAGTAAAATGGGTATATCGTTTTGCCCCGATATTGAATTAAGGAGAAACCGGTGGAGTTGGAAAAAGAACTCAAATGACTTTCATTTGATATAAGTAGGACCCCTAATTATATATATACAAAAAGTTATGGTCGATGGAAGTTGAACCAAGTTTAGACGTTCACTAAAACTTAATCGATAGAAGAGTTTTCAACTCGTCTTTGAGTTAGGAGATTTTTGTGACCTCAATTCATATTCAAAGGTTTTAACACACTATAAGATTGATCATCACACATATATTAACAAAGAATCATTGGGTTCGGGTCAATACGCATAGGAAGAACGGTTCAAACTTTATTCCAAAAGTGTGGGGTGTTACAATACTACGGTATCTCAAATCGACGACAACTTTAGGTCTTCAGATTCATCGCGACTCGAACTGAAATCTTTACATGTATGCTGATGTTGATTCGGTGGTGTTGGGTTCGAAATCGAGAAGCTTTTAGTTTGCAAACCATAAGACAATAAATCAGACGACACATAAAAAATTAAACTAAAAATATATTATTGTATATGGTTTGGCCAAACGATCTACATATTAAAAATAAAATTAAAAATCCTAGAACTTATTGGGAGAAATTTTCCCCTAAACAAAGACTCTTTAAAGACTACATTGTGGATGTTATTGTGTTATGGTATGAGAAGAGGGTTTTCTATTTATAGATGTCCAAAACCTTTCCTCCAAGAAAGAGGTTAGCCAAATATGGAAAAGAATTATATTTTTTTCTTTCAGGAAAAGTAAAAGTAATTATGGTAACTTTTATTTTCCTTCTAAGAAAAAATAAAATTTAAATATAGTAAGAAAATCATGGTAAAAACCCTAACAAATCTCCCCTTTTTGGCTTGATTTTTTCACTTGATCCGTTTTCTCTTCGTATCACGTGCATGAACTTCGTTCTTGATATAATCTTCATAAAGGATTCTTGCCATGGTTAAAAATAAGGTTTAAAATATCATGGTTAAAAATTGGTTTAAAAGTAATATTTTATTTTTATTTTTAAAGATGCAGCAGCAGGAGTGTTCAAAATATGGTTGAAACTTGTTCTCCACATGTAGTTCGACAAAATCTTCATTATCATCCAAATTGTTGCAGCTTGATTTTGAAAACGCTTTGAACCTGTTTAATCTCGTCTCACCACACCATTGGATCATTGAACCGTAAGCTCTGATACCACTTGTTGGGTTCGAAATCAAGAGGGCGTCATGCGGAAGCTTTTAGTTTGCAAACCATAAGATGATAAATCAGACAACACATGAAAAATTAAACTAAAAATATATTATTGTATATGATTTGTCCAAACAACCTACATATTAAAAATAAAATTGAAAATTCTAAAACTTATTGGGAGAAATTTCCCCCTAAACAAAGACTCTTTAAAGACTACATTGTGGATGCTATTATGTTATGGTATGAGAAGAGGGTCTTCTATTTATAGATGTCCAAAACCTTTCCTCCAAGAAAGAGGTTAGCCAAATATGGAAAAGAATTATATTTTTTTCTTTTAGGAAAAGTATAAGTAATTATGGTAACTTTTATTTTCAGAAAAAATAAAACTTAAATATAGTATGAAAATCAGGAAAAAACCCTAACAGGTGGGAGAACCGAATGACAGAGTATCCACATCAGGCTATGTTCTTTTCTTTGGGCGCAATCCGGCCAGTTGGTGGTCAAAAAAGCAACAAGTTGTAGCTCACTCATCTACTGAAGCATGGTACAAATCAGTTGCAAATGCTCTTGCAGAACTCAAATGGGTGCGCAACTTGCTCAATGAATTGTGTATAACCATTCCAAATACACCCACAATCTTCTGTGGCAATGTCGGTGTCACTTACCTCTGTCATAATTCAGTGTTCCATAGCTGTATGAAACATATTGCTGTCGACTTTTGTTATGTTAGGAACCAAGTTCAAGCGCATCGGGTTCTTGTCAAACACACTCATGCTTGTGATCAACTTGCTGATACACTTACCAAGCGATTACCAGAACCAGCCTTTGCATAGTGTCATTCCAAGTTAGGTGTGGTTGCACCACACCTAACTTGAGGGGGTGTATTAAGTATAATTATTTTATATTATCATTTATCAGAATAAGTTACTGTTATAGTTACTGTGTTTTTGTATTTGTAAAAGACTCCTTCTATTGTAGGAGTTTATTGTTGTTGTATAGCTATAGAAGACCAACTATTCAGAGTATAGCAATTAGGTTCCTTATGTTCAGTCGTAGGTTGTTGTTATTTATTGTATTTAAAGTTTGGATGCTTAAGGAATAAAATCATCTTTGAACTACTTCTCTCTATCTGATTTTATAGCATTCTCAAATCACCGTTTTAACAGGTTAGCATTCTCTTCTATATGTCTTCTTCTTCTTTTTAAAACTTTTTATTCTAGGACTAAATGTGCATATAAACAGAAGATTATACGAGGGATGATACGCGATCCAGTTTATCTTTGCGATCACATTGTAAAATCTGTAATTACGACATTTTAATTGATTTTGCTTCATTTACTTACCAAAGTTTTGGTTTCTAGACCAAAGTAAGGCTTTTGTGCAGTGTCTGCTTATATCAATTGCTTATAAGATGCAACTTTTATATCTGCCATATAGTTTAGGATTCGTTTTGTTCTTTTCCTTTATTTCTGAATTAATTTGATTTACTAAATTCTTAACTAATACCAATACTTTAAAAATAAAAAATTAATAGCCGCTACAACCTAAAGCCTTAGCAAAGCATTGTCACCTCCAATAATCACAAATCAGATGGACACCAATCTCAACCATAACAGGTGATTTTTCAGCCATACGACATCACACTACTAAAGCCTTAGCGAAGAGGTGTAGCCTCCAACTCTCACAATCTGGACAGACGCCGACAAGTATGTGCTGCTACTCCTCCTTAACAATATATTTGCTATTACTTCTCCATAACCAAACTTACTTCCTTCTGAATCAAAACATGTTCCACCTTCACTAATCACTTCAACTTAAACGTTTGATGCATCTCTTAGGGGTCTTTTTTTTAATAATAATACCATCTTATTTTCAAAGTTCCTTCCAATTGTGATTCCCATTTAACTTTACAGAAACTAATTGTGATTCCCGTTCTACTTTACAGAAACTAAGGCTTAGCCCATCTGCTACACTTTTGAGTCTACCAGCGCCTTCTGCCTCTGATAAAACTTCACCACACGTATTTGGAACCTGGTTCAGAGAAACACAGTAACAGTAAAAGCAAACTGCAACAGAATTAAGCTAGGAGATTTCAACTCCAATCTCCACTACTTTCATAATGTTTCAGATTACAACTCAGCAATATAAGGGACTCACTCGAGTACCTCACTTCGACAATTAACTCTTAACTGTTCCACACACAACTTAATCACTCCAGGAAGTCAAACTCGCTTCTTGTTACAACACCTCACCCACACTTCACTTCTAACAATAAACGAAGACTATTACAACTCAAAAGAAACACTTCTATTGCCAACACCAAACAATTACCTAGTAATAGCTTGGTCTCGATCTATTGCTCGATATACTTGCTTGCTCCTTCTTGCTTTTCCGATTTTCAGATTTGTGGATTTTCAAAAGTTGTGTGCACCGCTTCCCAGCAATGCTGCATATATACTGCTTTCTCTTTGACTCCCATTAGAACACCAAAAACGTTTCCTTGTGGAAACCAACTTGTATAAGGAAACCAGCTATAATACACCTCTTTACCATGATAAAAAAGATTTCCCTTTGACTTGAAATTTCGGATTCTTTTCAATATGTTAATTGTGCATTCCTTATTTAAACAAGTACGCTGCTGCACGTCACCTAGTTAAATATTCCATCCCCACAATAGCCAAGAACCTGGTTCATAATCAACATGAAACTGGTTCAGAGGTTAATCATCAAAACTATAATTTCATATCTCCTAGACACAGGTACAGCATAACTTCACAAAAGTAGTCCCCATGTCTCACCAAAAACAATGCAACGAACTTCCCCCTTTTGGCATCATTGAAAAGAAGACAAAACAAATTAGTGCAGAGAACGCTCACCAGAACACCACCAAAATAGTAAGCAAAAATCAGCCCAATGATATTAATTATCCAGTTGCAAGCATAAACACAAAAAATAGAGCAAACAACAACAACCAAGGCATTGTACCAACATAACAAGCACTATATGTGCTGCACAAAAACGCCAATCTGAGCACTAGTCAAAACAAAATGTTCTAGAGGGAACAAAACAAGAAATACAGGACTAAGAGGAGGGTGGTGGAGGAGGTGAAGGAATCCATCCAACCAAGGACATCATCATCTCAAAACGCCTGCCGAGAGCAATCTGTTCATCTAACATTTTAGCACGAAGACAATTATTTTCGGACTGGGCAGCCTGTAAGTCCTGTCGAAGTGCAAAAATCTCACCCTCCAAAGTAAGTGCACGCGCCCGAGCAAGCTGAAATTCAGCAAGAAGGCTTGCCACAGAACATTTTCCCTGAGCTCCATGTTCTCCAAACCCACATTCCTCCAACGTGGAAGCTCGAATCATCTCCTGCTTGGTGCAAGCTTTGCCCTTACCACAAGGAACCTCGAAATAAGCAAAGATGCGGGACAAGAAAATACCCATAAGGTAGCCCATGTGCACCTCGATCAGGGTTAATCACCCTTGTCATATGCTTAATCATTAACTCGGGCAGATTGACATGTTCATGAGAGTCCAGAGCTTCCATAAGGTACAAGTCTCGTCTACCCTCCTCGTGTTGACGTTCAGATCGAGGAAGCAACACTTTGTTAACCAATTCGAACAATAATTGATGACGAGGCAGCATAAAAATCTTCCGCAAGTAGACTCCTCTCCCTGAGAGTACTTCCGAATAAGTGTGGCGGCATATGTAGTATCAATGTCATAAACAGAGTAACCAGCTACTGGAATTTGCAAAATCTGGGCAATCTTATTAGCATCCAACACAATAGCAACCCCCATGACCAAATTTGCCCCAAGAGCCAGAAAATCATCTGAACCAAGACCTTTTTCATGACCAATGAGGTTAATTTCTTCCCCTTAGAACATGCCAATAGAGAGAGATGTGGAGTAATGGATGAGCTGTGGGTTTCGGAAAGGGGTATATTGAGGGTTAGAGTGTGAGAGTGATGTGTGGGAGATGGAACACCAGCAGGACTGTGGATGGCATCGGCTAAGGGCATAGGGACAGTGAAAATATCATTCCCACTAGGAGAATGTGACATGGTTTTGGTTTGGGGTGGAGACGAGTCATCATCGTCAGAATACTCCACCGACGACCAAATATTGGACTCCATTGATAAAGGAACAAGAAGAAGACGAGGATTTTGGGGTTTTTTGGAAAAAGAGAAGAAGAATTTTTTTTTTTTCAAAGTTTAAGAGGATTGATGGAGAAGAAGCTGCGAGAAGGGGAGACGACGGATGTTTATCAATTTTTTTTTAAATAGGGAAGGAAAATGGGTATTGTGAAGAGAAAAGGTGGTTTTGATTTGATTTGTTGGGTCCACAACAGAAGAGATAGGAATTTTTGCGCCCAAACTTGGTGAAACATCTTCAGGAATATAGGAACCAGGTTTCTACTAGTGCTCAATAATTTGACACATTTCGTACAAAACCACACAAAATACATGACTATTGGTACATACCTGATAGTTTATTTGTTTTTACCTTTCTCCGTGCTCAGTTGCTCTGGAAGCTAAAGTATAATCAATGAACCTATCTCGCCTTGTATTTTGGTGATGCCTAGAATGTGTACCTATAAAAATATGAAACTACATTAGTTAAGTACAAGCTGGTGTTTGTCATCTTTTCTAGCCAAAGTACTTGAGGGGAAGTCCATAACATTAGTTCATAGTGAGTAGACCAAGCTCTACCCGGTTCTTTTCAAAATTCTCTCTACTCATGGCCTTAGTGAATATATCCGCTAATTGATCCTCGGATTTACAAAAACGGACTTCAATTTTTCCTTTCTCAACATTGTCCCTCAAAAAGTGATGTCTCACATCAATATGCTTAATCCTCTTGTGGTGAACCGGGTTCCTAGCCATATTCATGGCACTTGTGTTGTCACACATGATTGGAATACAACCGATCTTCACATCATAATCCTCCAATTGTTGTTTAATCCATAATAATTATGCACAACAAGAGGCAGCTGCAACGTATTCAGCCTCGGCTGTGGATAAGGAGATGAAATTTTGTTTTCTTGTGGCCCATGATATTAGGCACGAACCCAAGAAGTGAGCCATCCCAGAAGTGCTTTTATGATCGACTAGGTTTCCAGCATAGTCTATATCTTCATACCCTACCAGGTTTAATGAATCTCCACAAGGGAGAACCAGGTTCTGACTTCCCTTGAGGTACCTAAGAATCCATTTAACATCTTTCAAGTGTGATTCCTTATGATTTGACTGAAACCTGGCACGTAAACCAACACTGTGCACGATATCTAGGCAACTTGCTGTGAGATACATAAGTGAGCGAATCATTCCCCGATACCTGGTCTCTGCAACAGGAATACCAGACTCATCCAAATCCAGCTTTTTGCTAACACTAATCATAGTGTCATTTGTCTTTGTATGACCCAAATCAAACTTGTGCAGCAACTCCTTGATGTACTTCTGCTGATGAATGGATATCCCCTTAGGAGTCTATTTAATTTGAAGACCAATAAAAAATGTGAGTCCACCCATAATACTCATTTCAAACTCTCCGCTCATCATCTGAATTCTTCACATAAAGCTTCATCAGTGGCACCAAAGATAATATCATCCACATACAATTGTACGATCAACAAACTTGCTCATCTTCTTATGATAAACAACATGTTGTCAATTTTTCTGCGAGAATACCCGTGGTTAAGCAAATATTTTGACAACCTATCATACCATGCTCTAGCGCTTGTTTTAAGACATACAGTGCTTTGTCTAGCTTGTAGACATATTCAGGATGCTCAGGACTTTCAAAATTTTGTGGCTGACAAACATAGTCTTCCTCCTAAGGATAAGCATTGAGAAATGCACTTTTGACATCCATTTTGTACAAAGTAAATCCCATATGAGAAGCAAAAGCTATGAGCAACCGAATAGCCTACATTCTTGCCACTGGTGCGAAGGTTTCTTCATAGTCAATGCCTTCCTCTTGGTTGTATCCCTGAAAAACTAACCTTAAAAACAAGAAAAGTTTTCTAAGTGTAATGAGGACTTAGAGTCATTTTAGCTGGCAATTTTGGGATACAACTTTTCAACCTTCCCGACATTTGTTTTAAGATTTTCAAGTTGTGTTATGATCGGGAAAGTTCATAGTACATCTCGGATAAGTTTCAAATTTTTTTGGAACGCATAAGGCTGCGTTTGGATTTCAAAACAGTAGCAAAACGCATAGCCTATTGCCCAGTTTTCAGCATTTCAGGGTCAACTTCAAACGATCATAAATCCCTGAATATAATGAACTGGGAGAGCTGCTACCTATCAAATGAAATCTCTTTGAGTATTATTTCCAATTCAACTAGTTTCATCCAAATCCAACATCTGAGTAAGGATTTATACCCATTTTACTTTATCCTGTCAGCTTGTCAACTGAGGGACAGTTTCGACATTGTTTGTTTTCTTAGGGGCATTTTAGGCATTTCACCTCAGCCAAATTTCTTCTAAAACACCAGATTAGCCCCCAATTTATCAAAAGATAATACTTTTCTCAAATTTTCTCTCAAGAACACTCCTTAGGGTTTCAAAATAAAAATTCAAGCAACTGAAGATTCAACCGTGGGTTTTCAAACCAAATTAAAGATTTGAATTCGCGCAAAGTAGGCTTCAAGAAGCACCTATTATTTCTGCATATAGAGGTATGTGAGCTTATCTCAAAAATCTCATGGGCTTTAAAATTCATGATTTGAAAATGGGGGTTTTGAAATTACGAATATGATTATATTTTAAATGTTTTATGATATTGATTTGGTCTTTAGGCCTATTCCCGAAGTGATTTGATATAAGATATACGTATATGCATGTATTCCGAAAAAATGTTAACTTGAGAGCATGAATTATATGAAATTCCTCTCTTGATATGATTTTGTTTTGAATTCTCATATGATATGAAATGTTTGAAATTATTTTGTCAAGCATGACATGAGATAGTTAGAAAATGGTTATGACTTTTGACTTTCAAGGAGAGGTTTGTTTCATTAAAATATGATGAATATTATGGTTGCATGAAAGAATAATGTGATATTGATGGCTTGGAAGTCGGGTATGATGATACCCTACAAAATATGATATGTGATGGAATTAAATGAAGTTAAGTGCATTGATTTTTCATGAGATAGGTGGATGCCCGAAGAAGGCATTTGAGTGTAAGAACTCATCGCTGGAAACCGTGTTTGCCAAAATGGGAATTTGGTACCCGGCTAAGTGATCTTGTGTAATTGACTTTATGTCATTCCCAAATTGGGACTATGGTTAGGAGTCCAGGCTAAGTGATCTTGGGCACTACTATACTTTATTGGGTTGGGACACCTTGTGATGTGATCTTGTGTGTCTTCTCCTCACTTATACTCTAATCTCGGCGGCAATCAAGGTTTGATAGTTGGTGTAAATGTTATATGTAGGGTATTCCACCTAGCTCAGCTACATTACATTGTTGTTGAAAACTATTACATTTTGCCGATATGTTTTCAAGTGATTTGATATAAAACTGTTTTATAATGGCTCTCACCTATATTTTATAAAAATATTATTTTCTTGTTTTGATTTCTCTGCGTACCAGTACTTTTATATTGACCCCCTTCCCTCTCAGGTTCAGAGGCACAGTCTAGGGGTCTAGAAAATCAGTAAATTCCTCAGACAGATTTGTAGAGTCCCTTGGTGAGCCTTCTATATTCTAGAAGGCCTAATATCTGGCAGTTTCATTGATCATTTATTAGTTTTGGGTCTAATGGGGGCCTTGTCCTAGTTTTCAGATAGTTACTTGTTTCAGTCATGTAGTAGAAATTTTGCAAACGATTTTCGAGATGTTGATTGAGATTGTGGGACATTATTCATGTGTTTTCATATGATTCTTGACCATGTTTCTATTATATTATGTATCTTACGCATTTATTTTATCATATGAATTATGTGCATGATTGCCAGATAGATAAAGGTGTTTTGGGACTTTATAGTTTGGAATACTCATCACGGTCAGGGCCCCGATTTGGGTCATGACAAACTTGGTATCAAAGCATTGTTCATGGTCCCAGGGTGTCTGCGAAATAGCGTCGGGTAGAGTCTTTTTTATGGGTGTGTAGCGCACCACACTTCTAAGCAAGAGGCTACTAGGCGTTTAGGAATGTCTCTCTTTCTTCATGTCTCATTCATGAAATAGAGTCAAAGTGTTCCTCTTTCATACTCTCATTCTTGCTATAGTGTCCCATATGAAAGTAAAGTCATCCCAAAATTCTTTCCAAGAGATGTTCTCAGACATGTCCCATTAATGGGGTGATTCAAATGCAAAAAGTTTAGAATCAAAATGATATAGTCCTTTCTGATTGAGTCATATAAGATTTTAAAAATTATGAAAAGACTCGAGGGGAGTCTGTTAGTGCTTCAATATGTGTTGATTCTGATGTAAACATTGATCCTAATGGAATCGTTCTTTCCATCTTAAGGTATTAAGTGCATCTAGTCCCTCTCATAATCTTGTTACAGATGTGGACAATGTATAGCAGAATGTTAGAACTATATTTCCACCTGAATAGTAGCATAAGTTAAAGTGTTGTTGCCATGGCCTATTGGTAGTAAAATTAAACCAAGAAGTTGGTGATATTAAGTCACAAGGTTAGGGGTCAGAGTGATGGTGACTTTTGTGTAAATAAATATTTATAGCCGAATAACCATTGATTGAGAATGATTTACCATTTTTTTGTGGTAGGCTAATATGGTATTACTAATTGCGGATTGTATGGTAGTCCGTGGAGGAAGTGTTTGACTTAAATTTTTATTTATACAAATTAAGATGTGTATCCTTAGATCATTGAATGTTGTGTATCAACTTTCTATCTCTTGTAATATTTAATCTTTTTATCACAGTATTTTTTTAAAAAATCAAAGTCTAGTGAAGCCGTGTGGGGATTTTTCGATTCACTAGCATAGTTGCTTTGTTATTCATTTCATTTTCTTGTTCAAAACACAAAAAAAATCAAAGTCTAGTGAAGCCGTGTGAGGCCTATTTTGATTCACTAGCAACTTGTTGTTCTTATGTTGGTTGAATATTTGTATAGTCGGATCTTTTCACATGAGTTTGAGTTGGTAATGAAATCATACATCCTTGTGTGTTAGTGTAGTAGAAGGTAGAGAAGGAGTTGTTAGTCAGGGTGCCTAAGGAGTTTGGAGCCCTTGAGTTCTCCGCCGGTAATGGGAAGATGAGCTTCTCCATTGTAATGGTATCTGCTCGAGGAGCCCCATGGTTCAAACCTTTGTGCACAGTATATATTAGCCAGTAAGTTATAATTATAGACTCATGGTTGTTGTGGAAATTGAAGGCAATCTAAATGTATGATTGAGTGAGTAAGTATGAGGTGAGAAATCCATATAAGTAGAAAAGACTGTATAGGGTTATAATATAAGATTAAGGTTGATATGTCTATTATGTAACTTTACCCCTTGACCTTCTTTTTGTTGGTAGTTGTAAACTAGTACAACTTGTGAGAAGGTATGTAGTGGATTTTGAGGTGTTTGAATAGAATGTGTCAATTTTATGGACTAGCATAGTATGTTGCACTCGTCATTGGTGGTAGATGATTGATGCTAGACCGTTGCTTGAATTTAATGTAGAATGTGGATGTAAGAATGGTGGCATAAGATTGATGATGCATGTTTTGTGAGATTAAATTAGTAGGCTTGATGTGTTGAAATAGTACGTGCAAATGGATTATGATAAGGAAAGTCGGAAGGTCATGATCGATTATTGTGGTTGTGAAGTTCTATCATACTAGTGTTTCCTGATGTTTATTTCATAGTTTCCAAGTGATAATTATGTGTAAGGTTGGGTTGTAAAAATTATGTTTAGCACTAGACATCAAGTTTGAACCATTGAAGTCCATGAAGGTGGATGAGATGATTGCTCGGGGTAATGATACCAGTTTTATAGAAGTGATCTAATAGGCTTGAACACTGTACTCAAGAGATTAAGTTTAATTGATTCACAATGAAGTATGATGTTGTATGTATGATGTAGAAGTATGCCAAGGTGATATACGGTTGCAGTATTTTTCTAAGGCTATTACATGATTTGTGTGGCTAGTGGTACCGTTCAGTTGCTAGGTGGAAAAAGACTAGTTAGATGGTATATGATGTTCTAGATATCTAGGTTAAAGAGTTTTGATTGGTAGTGTTGGGCATTTATTATGATCTTGATTCTCATAGTGATGAGGCAGAAGTTTGGAGTCGCGATATTGGTATGCTATGTCGAAAATGGTTTGGTTCATCGAAGGCTTGGTGATATCGATGTTAAGTGTTAGAATCCAAGTTTGAATTTTGAAGGTTAAACCTATAGAAATAAGTGTGCAAGCCTTATACTATGACTATTGGGGCTACCGAAATATAAAGTGTATCTCAAAAGGTGGTATTAGCAGTGGGCTTTCCACTTTCATGTGTGGTCTTTTGGGTTAAGTTCTATTAATTTTGCATATTGTCATATTTCAGACCCTAGAGTGCAGTGAGTGGAGTTAAGCTTAAAGTCTAGTAAGGGATCTCCCAAGATTAAGACGATGGCTTAAATCCAAGAAGGAGATGATAGAACAAGTAACCAAGTCAGGCTCTCAGATTCTAGTACTGATGTCATGACGGTATAGAACTTCAGAAAGGGAGAGTGAGACTCAACCCATTCCTATCTCAATATTTTTCAGTGATACCAATACATGCTCATGCCTTACGTGTTAGTTCGATAATCATAGTTCATGTTCACGTATATGATAGAGAATCACGTGCTCCTCCGAATTCCTAAATGAGGAACTTCAGTTCATTCAGCAGTCGGGATCACATTCCATATGTTATGAACACTAAATTGAGGTCATGCAACTCATGACTCATGTATTCACGCTTTATAGTGTGCTCAGTTCCCATAAATCCATGTTATATTCTTTATGATGGGCAAAATATAGTTCATAGCCATATATGTCCCAATTCAGATCTTTCTTTGATAAATCCCAGAAGTTGTTTTGCCATTCCTCAGGCCTTAGTTAAGTGTCAAGTTTCATATAATATCCTTCCATGCTTCAAGATCTTATGTTCTAATCTTTAGTGACTCCTTTTTATGTGATGATAGTGGTGATGAGTAAGTGTTTCTTGCTGATGGAAGATCCTAGTATGCTTGTTTTTAGATAAGGCCTTAAGTGTGAAGTAAGGTTGGGGGCAAGTCTTTGATACATGTGATGGTTAGAGGAAAAGCTTATTTGTGTATGTTTTTAGGGTAGCGCGTGGGATTTATATTGACAATAGTTTAGAAACTATGTGAAGTATGTATTTTTGGGTGGTTGCCTTGAAGTTAACATGCGGTTATAAAATAGGCTTGAATGAATTTTTGGGATTGCAGTGGAAGGTCGCAATATGCATTAGCGACTTCATATTAAGAGTTCAGAGTAGTCATTGAAGTGGTAAGGCATGTTATGCATAGGATGTGATATTTAAAAGAGGTATAGCGTGGTGTAGCATGTTGTATTTTTGTGACTTAGAGTTAGGCTTGATCACGGTGTAAGGATTAAGCTATTTTAGACATTAGTAGAAACATTTGTCAATGCTCATATGAGAATGTTAAGCCGAATTGAATGAATATGATATTTATAGGGAATAGTAGAGTTAAGGGATAGTCGAGAAGTGTGCTAAGCTTGAAAGTATGAAGTTGTATTGCCAAAGGTCTGGTAATTCTATCCTAATTTATGAGTTATATGTCTATATTCCAGACTGCAAAGTAGTGTCAATGTTGTGATTTCCTCAGTTTGATGTCTTGTGTAATCCATACCTAATATTTGTGGCTCCTTGTTACTGCCAAAACTTCTTTAGAGAGAGTGTTGAAGAGATACTCCAGTTAAGTATGAAGGTCCTGCATAATTTAGTCTGTATAGTCAGTAAGTTTGTTTAACAGTCAGATTTGCAAGACTTGTTTTCTCGCCTTTTCATTTGCTCATGCTACTCAAAATCTTAGACATGCTAATATTCCAAGATAGAGTATACCAGTAGTTACGAGTATAGCCCAGTTCACGCATCATGCATTAGATTCAGATTCCAGAGGTTCAGTTATGATTCCATTCGTACGTGCCCTGTGCATCGCCTCAGTTTTCTGAGCATCTTAGTGAATTGAGCATTCATAGAGGGACATAGGGTCCCAAGGGGGAGATACCCCATTCAGTTGCATGTATAGATTCTTATTACAAGCTTCGCACCAGTTATCATTGCGTATTAAGTCATACGTTCATACGTCAGTTCAGTCAGATATGCATGCATTAGAAATGCATGTCCAATAGAAAAAGTTTAGCTTATCAGTGTATTCAGTTCTGCGTTCATGAGAACAACTAAGTAACAAATCCTTACATCAGATATGCATGTTCATTATGATAACTCAGCTTATGAGTAGATTTAGTCGTGTATTCCATGCATCAGATATGCATGTCCGATATAAGAATTCAGAATATCAGTAGTTCCAGCCATATGGTCATGTTTCAGATCAGTGTATTCTTTACTAAAGGATATTCCGCGTCCGCATTATTCCATACCTTTAAGGCTTCAACAAGTTCCTACCCATCATTGGAGGACGAATGATCCCAAGGGGGAGTTAATGTAACACCCCGTAAAAGTCGTGCATGGATTAGCCTTTAATAGAGTACTCTTAGACTTAAAAACTTGAAAATTTTTCTAAGTGTAATGAGGACTTAGAGTCATTTTAGGTGGCAATCTTCGGGATACAACTTTTCAACCTTCCCGACATCCGTTTTCATATTTTAAAGTTGCGTTATGATTGGAAAAGCTCATAGTACATCTCAGATAAGTTTCAGAATTTTTCAGAACGCATAAGGCTACGTTTGAATTTCAAAACAGTAGCAAAAAGCATAGCCTATTGCCCAGTTTTTAGCATTTCAGGGTCAACTTCAAACGACCATAAATCCCTGAATATAATGAACTGGGAGAGCTGCTACCTATCAAATGAAATATCTTTGAGTCTTATTTGCAATTCAACTAGTTTCATCCAAATCCAACATCTGAGTAAGGATTTATACCTGTTTTACTTCAGCCTGTCAGCTTGTCAACTGAGGGACAGTTTCGACTTTGTTTATTTTCTTAGGGGCATTTTAGTCATTTCACGTCACCCAAATTTCGTTTATAACACCAGATTTAGCCCCCAATTCATCAAAATATAATCCTTTTCTCAAATTTTCTCTCAAGAACTCTCCTTAGGGTTTCAAAATAAAAACTCAAGCAACTCAAGATTCAACTGTGGGTTTTCAAAACAGATTGAAGATTTGGAATTCCCGCAACTTAGGCTTCAAGAAACACCTGTTATTTCTGCATATAGAGGTACATGGGGTTATCTCAAAAATCTCATGGGCTTTAAAATTCATGTTTTCAAAATGGGGGTTTAGAAATTACGAATATGATTATGTTTTAAACGTTTTATGATATATTGATTTGGTCTTTAGGCCTATTCCCGAAGTGATTTGATATAAGATATACGTATATGCATGTATTCCGAAAAGACGTTAACTTGAGAGCATGAATTATATGAAATCCCTCTCTTGATATGATTTTGTTTTGGATTCTCATATGATATGAAATGTTTGAAATTATCTTGACAAGCATGACATGAGATATTTTGAAAATGATTATGACTTTTGACTTGCAAGGAGAGTGTTGTTTCGTTGAAATATGATGAATATAATGGTTGCATGAAAGAATGATATGATATTTATGGCTTGCAAGTCGGGTATGACGATACCCTACAAAATATGATATGTGATGGAATCAAATAAAGTTGAATGCATTGATTTTTCATGAGATAAGTGGTTGCCCGAAGAAAACATTGGAGTGTAAGGGCTCATCGCTTGAAACCGTGATTGCCGACATGGAAATTTGGTACCAGGCAAAGTGATATTGTGTACTTGACTTTATGTCATTCTCAAATTAGGACTATGGTTAGGAGCCCAGGCTATGTGATCTTGGGCACTACTATACTTTATTGGCTCCGGACACCCTGTGGTGTGATCTTATGTGTCTTCCCCTCACTTATACTTTAATCTCGGTGACAACCAAGGTTTGATAGTTTTTGTAACTGTTATATGTAGGGTATTCCACCTATCTCAGCTGTATTACATTGTTGTTGAAAACTATTACATTTTGCCCATGTGTTTTCAAATGATTTGATATGAAACTGCTTTATAATGGCTCTCACCTATATTTTGTAAAAATATTATGTTTTTGTTTTGATTTCTATCCATACCAGTACTTTTGTATTGACCTCCTTCCCTCCCAGGTTTTGAGTGACAGTGTAGGGGTCCAAAAAATCAGTTGATTTCTTAGACAGATTTGCAGAGTCCCTTGGTGAGCCTTCTATATTCCGGACGGCCTAATATCTGACAGTTTCATTGATCATTTATTAGTTTTGGGTCTACTGGGGGCCTTGTCCCAGTTTTCTGATAGTTACTTGTTTCAGTCATTTAGTAGAGATTTCGCAGACGGTTTTTGAGATGTTGATTGAGATTGTGGGACATTATTCCCCATTATTGTTTTCATATGATTCTTGACCATGTTTCCATTATATTGTGTTTCTTCCGTATTTATTTTATCATATGAATTATGTGCATGATTACAAGACAGGGGTGTTTCGGGCCTTTATGGTTCGGAATACTCATCCCAGCCAGGGCCCCGGTTTGAGTCATGACACCAGCTTTAGTGGGGATTTTTTGTCCATCTAGCACAACATTCCATAAATCGTGATTTTCTCCTATATTAAAGTCCATCATTCTATTTTTTCACCATCCATAGTACTGTCCATTGGAAAGAGGAGGACGGGTCTGTGCGGCTCCTTCCTTGGATGTTGGTTGGGCAGCCATGGATCCTTTTTAAGGAATTAACCTTATATTGAAAATACCGCTCTGACACAAATTGATAAAACAGTGAACTTCACCGCACGTATTTGGAACCTGGTTCAAAGAAACATAGTAACAGTAAAAGCAAACTGCAACAGAATTAAGCTAGGAGATTTCAACTCCAATCTCCACTACTTTCATAATGTTTCAGATTACAACTCAGCAATCTAAGGGACTCACTTGAGTACCTCACTTCGACAGTTAAAACTAACTATTCTACACACAACTTAATCACTCCAAGAAGTCAAACTCGCTTCTTGTTACAACTCCTCACCCACACTTTCATTTCTAACAAGAAACAAAAACTATTACAACTCAAAAGAAACACTTCTATTGCCAACACCAAACAATTACCTAGTAATAGCTTGGTCTCGATCTATTGCTCGATATACTTGCTTGCTCCTTCTTGCTTTTCCGATTTTCAGATTTGTGGATTTTCAAAAGTTGTGTGCACCGCTTCCCAGCAATGCTGCATATATACTGCTTTCTCTTTGACTCCCATTAGGTCACCAAAAACGTTTCCTTATGGAAACCAACTTGTATAAGGAAACCTGCTAAAATGCACCACTTTACAAAGATAAAAAAGATTATCTTTTGGCTTAAAATTTCAGATTCTTTTCAAAATGTTAATTGTGCATTCCTTATTTAAACAAGTACGCTGATGCACGTCACCTAGCTAAATATTCCATCCCCACAATAACCAAGAACCTGGTTTATAATCAACATGAACCTGGTTCAGAGGTCAATCATCAAAACTATAATTTCATATCTCCTAGACTTCACAGCCTCCATCAACAACTACAACTACCTTCTTCAAAAGCGAATTGTTAGATGAAGTTGCATCAAACTACTCATGTCATCTTTGAATTCCAATGTCAGGTGACCAATAAATAGATTTCACTATGATATCAAACGGTATCTACAACACCAAAACAGTCTGCAAACAACCTGCAACAACACGCCTAAAAACCGCAAAAATAAGAAAACAAGACGACACTAGTATCAAACGCAAATGGAAAATGATAAAATATAGGTAACTTGACACAAGGAGAATACGAAATGTAGCAACTAAAGAGTGTATCAAACTCTAAAAACTCTAAAAACAACATTAACAAGAACAAAATTATTACGGGAACACAAGAGGAATTCGGTTCACTCAAGCACTCACGTTTCTAGCCGTTTCACAACACAAGTGGAACCTTTCACTTGTGATGTTCAAATGTTTGGTGGTCTACTCTATTTTTGAGAGGAAAATGATGTTCAATATTACAAGTGATTTCAAGAATAATCTTATTAAGGAATAAGACTAAAGGACGCACTTTAAATAGTCTATTACAAAAGGTTGGCAAAAGGACCCCTTTACCATTAATGAAGGGGTAGTGGGTGTGGAGTGTTTTGGGGTAGCCTTGGGTGTATTCTGATCACCTAAGTCCATCCCTCACATGTCAATACATACACTCCCTTGGGAGAGTTTGCAACAAGATCAACCGTATCTATTTTCATAAACGCGCCTTGAAGTCATTGTAGTTTCCGAGCTTGGCTTCTAGTAAATGGTCTCGAGCCCATGACACCCGTATCATCCTCTAAATCTTGAGAGAATTTTACCTAAAACTCATGGGTTCTTCATCTTCAATGTTATCAATCCCTGAAAGATCACACATGTTGAACATGTTGTGTTCTTGGTATTCCGATGGCAAGTTGATCTTGTAAGCATTGTCGTTGATTCTTTCAAGAACTTGGAATGGACCGTCACCTCTTGGTAGTAAATTTCCCTTTATTTGATTGGAAAATGGTCTTTATATAGGTTTACCCACACCTAATCTCCCAGCTCTAGCTTAAGATGCCTTCTTCCTTTGTTGACTCGTTTTGCCACCTCTTGATTCTTCTTCTCAAGCCACAATCTCACCTTCTCATGCAAGATTTTCATGGCTTCTCCCCTTTTGTTTCCATCTAAGCTAACAACAACATCACTTGTAAAAGGATTTAGATCCAAGAGGGTTAGAGGATTGAAGTTGTAGACATATTCAAAGGGCGTGATGCCCTTACTTGAATGGATCACCCAATTGTAAGCAAATTCAATGATAGGTAGGTGATATTCCCAAGACGTCAACTTACCTTTAACCATGGAACATAGAATAGAACCCAAGGTTCTATTTACTACTTCTGTTTGGCCATCGGTTTGTGGGTGGTAAGATGTAGAAAACAATAACTTGGTACCGAGCCTACCCCATATTGACTTCCAAATGTGACTAAGGAACTTGGAGACCCTATCACTTAAAATGGTCTTTGGGATGCCGTGCAACTTAACAATATGTTCTATAAACAAAGAAGCTACACTAGCCGCATCGTCACTATTTTTTCAAGGAATAAAGTGTGCCATTTTGGAGAAACGGTCAGCAACAACAAAGATGCTATCTTGACCCCTTTGAGTCTGTGGCAGCCCAATACAAAATCCATAGAAATATCAAACCACGGACGTAATGGAGTTGTAAGAGGGGTGTACAACCCTTGACGAAGGATCCTAGACTTAAAACTCCTACAATCCATGCATTGGCCACAAACTTTCACAACATCTTTGTGTATCCTTGGCCAATAGAATTGTTACTCTAATATTCCAAGGGTCTTATCAATTCCAAAGTGACCCATGAGACCGCCATCATGTGCCTCTCTTACAAACAACTCTCTCCAAGAGCTAGAAGGTACACACAACTATCTTCCTCAAACAAGTACCCATAAAACACGTCATAAGGACTAGAATCCAAATGCCTCGTTTCCCTACCCACGGTTTTACTTTCCCTAAAGATAGGAGAAATTAAGGGTCCTCAAGATATAAAGACTTAAGGTTCTTGAACCCTATTAGCTTGGATGATAAATTGGACACAAGATTATGCTTTCTAGACAATGCATCAGCTATCATAGTATTCTTACCCCTTTTGTATTGAATCACATAGGGAAAGATTCCAAAAAATTTAATCCATTTGGTATACCATTTGTTAAATTTGTCTTGTCCCCGAAGGTGATTCAAAGATTTATGATCCGTTCAGATTACGAATTCCTTGGGCCAAATATAGTATTGCCAATTGCCTAATGCTCTAACCAAGGCATACAACTCCAAATCATATGTAGAGTAGTTTAGAGTTGATCCTTTGAGTTTTTCGCTAAAGTAAGCTATAGACTTAAATTATTGCATCAAAGTTGCGCCTATGCCTACTTTGCTAGTATCATATTCTATTTCAAAAATCTTGTCAAAGTTAGGCAATTACAACAGTGGTTCAAAGTCTTAAAGGCCTTAGATTTCTCTTCACCCCACTTGAAAGGTTGGCCCTTTCGGATGATTTTGGTCAAGGGGGATGCAATGGTACTAAATCCTTTGATGAACCTCCAATAAAAAATTGTCAACCCGTGGAAGCTCTAAACTTCACCCATGGTTTTAGGGGTTGTCCAATCTTTAATGGCAGTTATCTTGGATTTGTCTACCTATACTCCCCTCGAGCTTACATTATATCCCTAAAACACAACTTTATCAACACCAAAGGACCATTTTTCAATATTAGCATATAAATTTTCTTTCCTAAGAACATCAAAAACACTCTTTAGATGCAATACATGTTCATTAAGGGACTTACTATAAACTAGAACATCATTAAAGTACATAACCACAAACTTGCTGATACACGGCTTCATCACATGATTCATTAGTCGTATAAAGGTAGGAGTGTTATTAAGACTGAATAAAATTACCATCCACTTATATAGACCAAACTTGGTCTTGAATTCGGTCTTTCATTCATCACCTGGTTGCAAACGAATTTGGTGACATCTACACATCAGATCGAACTTAGAAAGCACACAAGAGCCATTTATTTCTTAAAGCATATCATCTAACCTAGGGATAGGATGGAGATACTTTACTATAATTTTATTTATGGCTCGGTAGTCCATGAATATTCGCCATATCCCATCCTTCTTCAGCACAAGCAACACCAGAACCGCGCACGGACTCTTTATTTCCTTGATGTATCCTTTGTTGAGGAGATCCTCAACTTGCCGTTGGAGTTCCTTTGTATCCGTGAGATTTCTCCTATAAGCCGAATTTTTAGGAAACTGCTACCCCAGAACAAAATTGATTTGGTGCTCAATTCCTCAAAATGGAGAAATCCCTTGTGGAAGTTCTCTAAGAAATAGATCATCAAATTCCTACAAAATATTAGAAATAGAATATGGGAAAGGGGAAATGGATAGGTTAGCATTCAAAACATGAGCCAAAAGTAGCATGGGAGTAGCATCATCATACTCTTTGAAGAGGTCACCCTTTTAAGACAACATTACTATTGAGTCCTTACCCATCAAATCCAGAACTCCCTCTTCTACCTTACCCTTCCCACTCTCGGGTTCATCCCCTCTACCCGTGGGTTCCTTCTCTTTCTTTTCTTTTATTTGCAAACTCTTCATTTGTCGATGTGCCTCACGCACTTGTGATGGTGATAGTGGTTGGAGGTTGTACTTTCGACCCTTTGAACTCAAAGGAGGAGGAGTTGGTTCGGCCATCATGCCTGGTCTACCTATCATATTTCCATGGCCGACCCAGCAAAAGATTACAAAATTTCATAGGAATTATGTTGCAAAGTACCTCATCCTCATAATTTCCAACTTTGAACCGAATCACCACTTGACAAGTTACCTTCAACTCTCCACAATCGTTCAACCATTAGAGTATATACAAATTCGCATGTGGAGTAGTTGGCAATGATCTACCATCGAGGCACAAGCTACATTAGCACAACTTCCATTATCAATAATTAAGGAGCACACACTCCCTTAATGAGGCACTTAGTATGAAAGAGGTTTTCCCGTGCTAGGATCACTGATGATAGGCGAATTTACACGCCTATAGTACTATATTTTACCCATATTTTAGCTAAGTTTTGAGGATAAATTATATAATTCATGCACTTTTAGTCCTTTTTCCTGTAAGTGAGCTAATGAACATGATTAGCAAGTTTTCAGGTATAAATGATGCAGAATTCAGCATTTTATGGATAACTTGACACCAAAGAAAGCTTCACGAAAGGAGGAAAGCAAAGCTTGGACGCCAAGGACCAAAAGTGGCGCATGGAAAATCTGTCCCGGGCAAAAACAGCAATTCTAAAGACTTTGGAGACTAGCAGTAACTTATTAGGATTAGGATAATGATGCAGTAACCCAGTAGAATTGGGTTAAGTAATGCAGTAGCCTAGTAGGAATAGGATATGGGTGTTATAAATACCCTATCTTGCTAGAGATTTTTATTCATTCTCTTTCTACTTCTAATTCCACAACTTACAATTCGGATTCTAATTCTTCCAGTAATTCTACTTTTTATTCTTCTTCTACTCATCTATTCGATTCTTAATTTCCACAACAAGAGAAACGCTATTCTAAAAGGGATTCACGCCTAAAGCCATACCACACCATACTACACGTGAGATCTTTAGTGTGGTATAATGATAATGACTATTGTGATTTCCCTTGCACTCATGAGTAGCTAAACTTCTCTGTTGGGGTTATGGAAGTCTTATGAGATACTATCTATTGCTATGAGTTTGTGAATTCGTGACACGTGTGCTGCTTATATCATTATTCTCTTCATCTTAATTTACATTCTTGTGGTTGAAAACGCATAGAATACGCCAGTATAGCATTAACTTGTTCGAAAGAAAAGTTATATGTCTGGAAAAGAGATAATGTCAAGGTAATAGGGCACCAACCCCTATTGAAAAGTTAGTGCCATAACTAGATTAACCTCTTGGAGAATTTGTACCGTTAGATACGCTTTAAGCTCGAATGAGTCAAAGTGAAATAGTCCTTGTTAGGTCGAAAGACACCTGGATTTACCATAGAATTCAATTCTCTATAAGCACATGCATGTCTGAATTCCGCCATAACTCATAGCCAATAGAGACATAAAACTCATAAGGTGGACATAACCCCAACTCTCAATTCTTATTGGTTAACATATTACTACACATTCGTTCTTTTTACTTTGCTATTTTTTGTTTTTACTTTAATATTTTGTTTACATTATTTGCACGTTAAAATCCCCCCTTTTTACGAGACTTGCACCAAAAGTCTAATAATCGTTGCTTACTTGTTGACCAGCTATTCTCTGTGGGATCGATACCCAACCCAGTTGGGTTATATATTTGACAACAACCGCTTTACACTCTTACGAGAGCTGTAGATTGAGAGTTATCAAAAATTGGCGCCGTTGCCGGGGAATACGGTTGTCAACTAAGTTTGTGATAATTACTAGACCCTTTGGTCAAAGATTCTCGTACTTTTACTTTTAGTTGTTGTTTTTGTTTTATCCAGGTTCTGTTGGCAGGATGGATGCACAACGTGACATTGAAAGGATGGCTGCTCAACAAGAACAGGCCAGAATAGCCGCATTGGCCGCTGCTCAAGTGTATCAACAGAATATTGATAACCCAGGATGTGTAACAAATCCTAATGATGAGGACCTGGGCGATGATGAGCTACTAAACCCACGGCATACTGCTGAGATGGCGGCACCCATGCAGAGGAGAGATCGTCAAGCGTAATTTAGGCTCGAACGCCGAGCTGTGCAAATACCATTCGATGATGATGATGATGATCTTGATGGAGCTGGTGCCACAGGAGCTATTATTCTTCCGCTATTGGCACGCGGAGCAAAGTTCAATATCACTAGCGACATGATTCAGCTTTTGCAACTCAAGGAATTATTTGGTGGACTAGTAGGCGATGATCCGAATATGCATCTGATCAACTTTATTTCTACATGCAGGTCATTCAACAATCCTGGCATTGGGCAGAATGCAATTCGATTACGCTTATTTCCATTATCTCTGTCTGGGGAGGCAACTCTATGGTTGAATGGGCTGACTCCTGATTCTATTACTAATTGGAGGCAATTGAAAGACGCTTTCCTAGAAAGATTCTCTCCGCCATCCAAAAGAGAACAGTTGAGAGATGAGATCACCAATTTTCAACAGTTTCCAACTGAAGCTCTCCACGAAACATGGGAGAGGTTCAAGACAAAGCTTATGAGGTGCCCAAACCACCATATGACCAATGTCCACTTAATGGAGATACTATACAGATCTTTGAATTTAATAACTAAACCTGTGGTGGATAATGCGGCTGGAGGATCATTTATGGACCTCACCTTTGGTCAGGCAAGCAATATGCTAGACCGGATGACGAAGCAAAGTAGAGCTTGGCATACCAGGGATTCTGAGGTAGCAAGCCCCACTTTATCTATTGGCATGACTGCAGCCCAAAGGAGAAGAGAAGAAGAACACGATCAAGATATGGCGCACATAAAAACACAAGTGGATCTTCTTAAAAAGCATCTATTATCAGGGAAGACCGAAAAAGTCAAAGCTGTTGCGTCAAAAAGAAGAGACGAATCTGATTTGGAAGTAGAAGCCAACTACTTGAACAATCGGGGGGGTTTCTGAGGTAATACCCAAGGAAACCAAGGTCGGAACTATTATGAAAAATCTAGAAACAAGGACCAAGGTAGTTAGAAGAACAAGAATGACAAGAGTGGTTTGTACATTCCCCCAGGAAGACGTGGCGCCACTACATCTAGTTCTGGAGATATGAAATACATGATGGCTAAACTATTGAAAGGAATGGAAGCAACCAGGGCTGGAGTAACGGAGGTACTAAATGACTTGTCCTCAATGAAGCAATTGGTTGACTCACATTCCACATCAATAAAGCAAATAGAGCAGCAATTGAGCCAACTTTCGGCAGCACTCAATCAAAGAAAGACTGGCACCTTACCTAGCGACATTGTTCAAAATCCAAGGAATGATGGATCATGCATGGCTATTACTACTCGAAGTGGTAAGGTGCTGGAAAATTCATCCCAAAGCAAGCAACTGGCCAAAAATAAGAAAGATGATGACGCCACAAAAGCTGACCAAGACGTCCATGACGTCAACCCTAGTAAGCTGCAGCCTGAAACTACCAAAATTCGAAAGCAAGAGGAGAAGAAAGTCGTAGAGAAAACAATTCCATATCCACCACCACCTTTTCCTCAAAGACTGAAGAAGCAGGCGGATGATATAAGGTTCAGCAAATTCATGACAATGTTAAAACAGCTGACCATTAATGTTCCGTTGGTGGAGGCACTTGAACAAATGCCTGGGTATGAAAAATTTATGAAAGATCTTTTGACAAAGAAGCAGGCAGCAAGCTATGAGTTGAAAGATACTATTCATCATTGCAGCGCTATTGCTACCCGATCACTAGTTCAGAAAAAGGCCGACCCCGGTGCTTTCACTATTCTTTGCACGGTTGGATCCATGAATTTTGCTAAGGCATTGTGCGATTTGGGAGCTAGCATCAATTTGATGCCACTATCCGTCTATAGGAAGTTGGGGTTGGGCGACCCTACACCAACCAATATGCGACTCGTAATGACAGATAGGTCGGTAAAACGACCTGTGGGTATCTTGAATGATATGTTGGTGAAGGTGTCTACCTTCATTTTTCCTGCAGACTTTGTGATTTTGGATTGTGAGGTGGATTCTGAAGTTCCCATAATCTTGGAACGTCCTTTCCTTGCAACAGGACGTGTGCTTATTGACATGAGAGCTAATGAGCTTTTATTTCGGTTGAATGACGAAGTGGTCCACTTTGATATATGTAAAGCAATGAAGCAGTCCAGCGATATGAATGTGTTCTCTGTAGCTGATGTTCATCATGAGGATAATAAAGCATTATCTGTAGAGAAATAGCTTACTGTTGAGCCATTATCTGATGCGCTACTGAATGTTGAGCATGAGGACGATGAAGATTATAAAGAAACTATGTGTGCTCTGACAGAAATAGAGTCCTATTCTCATACTCCTAAACAGCCGGACCTTGATCTTAAGAATCAACCGTCACCAACAGCGAAGACTTCCATTGAAGAGCCACCAATGCTAGAATCGAAAGAGCTCCCCGATTATCTAAGGTATGTGTTCTTGGAAAGTGGAAATATACTTCCGGAAAGTGTGGCAGATGATGTAAGTGAACAGCACGTAGAGGCTCTCATCTCTGCTCTGAAGAGATACAAGAGAGCTATGGGTTGGACTATTGATGATATAATTGGTGACCCTCCGAGGAGATGTATGCACAAGGGACATCTCGAAGAAGATTGCATGCCAACAAGTAAGCCTCATTGTCGTTTGAATCCATTCAGAAAACAATCCACCATCTATCTTGATGAAGTCTAAGTAATCGAGATAGCTATGTCATGCCGCGACAATAAATCAAGCGCTTGGTGGGAGGCAACCCATCGTTTTTCATTTTTTCTTTCTTTCGTTCTGTTACGTGTTTGCTTTTGATAAATAAAAATCCAAAAAGAAGAGTCGTGCCACGACCAAAACTAAGGCTCTTGATGGGAGGCAACCCATCATTCTATTCGTCTTTGTTGTTTTTGAGTAAATGTAGGTGCAAGAGGTGTAAAACGAGGAGATTGGCTTCAAATTATGATTTGGACGTATTGCATGTTAAAGGTGGTAAGCTAGGAATGGAGAAGAAAAAGGCTATGGATTGGGCATTGCTTATGAAAATATAGGCAACGAACAAGTCTAGGCCTATGTAAAACTAGGCCACGAACAAGGCAAGGCCTATACTATGGCCTAAGCTCTCAGAATCTAGTGTGCCCTAGCATAGGCGGCGCCCATGCCAATGCCTTTTGTCTCTGAATCTCATATGCTATGGCATAGGCGCCGCCTATGCCTAACAATTCCATGGCATAGGCACCGCCTATGCTCAACAATGCTATGCAAAAGGCGCCGCCTATGCCAAGCATAGGCAAAGCAAAAGGCGCCGCCTATGGTCACTTCTTGTCTCCAAATCCGACTTTAAATGGGTCAAAACCCGACCCAAGCTTGTCCTATAAATAAAAGACTTAGTCTTAGACCAAAAATACATTGCAAACCTAGCATAAGCGCCGCCTATAGTCTCCAAATCCTCTCAAAAATTTTCCTTTTGCTCTTTTTCTTCACAAGAACATCATCCAAAGGCATCAATCAAGTAAGTACTTCTTTGTTCTTCATTTATATTCCGTAAGTACTACACTACTACGCCTATTATGAATAGTTAAATCTTGAAGTAGTATTGGTGATTTGAATGTGATTGAATTGTTGTGATACAACTGAGTGAACGAATACGTATGGATGATCTTAACTTATTTCCAACTTGTATTTGATTTTGATGCAATGTCATACTTTTGTGGAATTGACATGGTCACAAAAATTGCATAATCTTGTCAATAGAAAGCTTACATGATTGAATGTCTTGTTCATCGAGATGAGAATTATGGTTGACTACCAACATATGAGGTTGTGATTATTTTTAGATGCTATACCTTGATTTAATCCCTATGTAGTAGTCTTGATACATCAAACATGAAAGTATTGCCTAGATTACAAGAAGTATGACTGCACTGATTTTGTTTTTGGGATATAGCACCGAAAACGTATGTCGATGAAGTCTGAGTAATCGACAACTTTCACCTCACTAGTCTGTACCAACAAACTAAGTGTGGGGTGGTGCCACTACTGCTTGTTTGTTGATTGTACCCATCGAGATGACTCTAACATGACTATTTTTTTCTCAGGTACAATGGCACCCAAAGCAAGATAATGCAAAGATAAGGCAACCACTTCACAAAAAGGCAAGAAAAGAGGACAAAAAGAGCAAGGAGAATCCTCCTCAATGCAAGTACCATGCCGCATGTTCGGAATTAAATGGGTCCTAGAGGAGGAAGCAAAGGAGTGGTATAGGAACAATAAAGAGAAAAAATATGTTCATGTGGAGCTGATACACAAGGAAAGCCTAGCAAAGAAAGAACCGCACATGTTGTGCAAGATAATGGCGTTACATCTTGATTTCATCTTCCGAGATATGGGAGAGTGCAATCTCGATTTAACATGAGAATTCTACGCCAACTGGTCACCGAGAACCATAGGGAGTGAAGTCAAGATCCAGGGCCAAGTTCTGCAACTAAATGCGGATTTCTTCAACTCCTTTCTAGGATTGCCTTCATTTGATCCATCACCACTCAAGCAACTATACAATAGACCTCCATACAGAGCCATTTGACACACACTTTGTGGAACAAGATCTATGGCATGGTGGAGTAGGCACAAGGACACCGATCAACACAACACCTTCCTATATGCTCCCTTGAATAGGGAAGCAAGGATATGGTTGTGCATAGTCAACTCTTTCCTAATCCCAGGGACTCAGTACACAAATATAACACGAGATAGAGTGTGCTTGGTATACGCATTGATGACGAATGTCCCTATCAACATTGGGCAATTATTCGATCTACAATTAGGAAGGCTAGGCTACACAAAAGGTCCCACTTCAGTTTTGGCAATCTGTTGACTGTAATATTGAGGAAGGAAGACATCGAAGAGGAACCGGCTGATCATAAACTCCCACACAACCCAAAGAAGGTTGACCTCACAAAGGTTAAAGGTGCTGAAACCACGCATGGCGTCAACCTTACCACGTCAGAAAGGCATGCTCGAGATGAAAGTTTCTTTTGCCATCTTTATGGCATGACGCGATTTACAATGATGAGCAGGGGTCGTGTTCCAACTGCTGCAGAGCTCCAATAGCTGGATTATGACTACCCAATGAATGAGCACGCAAAGACGATGTGTGGAGTAGGTACATATTTTGAGGAACCTCTTGATGACGATGTGCTGACCGATGATGATCGACGAATGCCAAAATCCGACGTGGAGGAGAATTCGGATGACGACGACTCCAATGATGATTCCGACGAAGGGGGTATGACCCCAGACATAGAGGAGGAGTCCTACTAACCAGGTTCTTCTTATTTATTTTCCACTGAGGGCAGTGTGTCCCGTCCAAGTGTGGGGTACTGGTATTTGCATGTTATACTTCTCTATCCGTATTTGCATTTATTTATGTTTGTTTGTTTTGTTTTTAGTAGTTAAAATTTTTTTTAACTTAACTTGCATGAAACTATTCTAATAGGCAGCATGAGATTATGACAAGAGTTTGTGCTAGAATCATGACTAGTAAGACATTTAGGCTCTAATTGTGACTCACTATGTGATATTGTGTGGTTCAATTCCTTCATCTGTTGGGTCAAGAGTCTATACTACTCCCAATAAAGTCGACCATGTGCCTTGTGTGTGTGAGGATATAGTATATTCTATGTTTGTGGCTGATGCTAGAACTTGCCTGGTATGTATGTAAAGCAAAAATAAAGAGTGCAAGTCTAGGAGATGATTTAGGCATTTCTTTGGCAACCTATACTTGTTCACCTTCTTTTTGCCTACCCGTGGACATTATCCTAGTTAACCCCCTTTGAGCCTTTAGCCTTTTTTCTTTGACAACCTCATATGTAAGCCTAATCCATTTTTTTCAAGACCATAATTTGATTCAAATTCCTAAGTGCTTTAAAAATTGTAAAGTCATGTGACAAAATAAGAAGGAAATTGGGTGAGTATGATGCCGTAGAATGTAATGGTGCTTGAATTTGTTATGAAAAAGAATTGCTATCATAAGAGGTGTGTTAAAAAAGAAAAAGGAAAAGAAAACTGAAAAGTTAGTTATGTTTAAAATTGAAAAACAAAAGAGGAGAAAAAAGGGTGGTAGAATAAAAGAAAGTAGAAAGGTTGTCTGAAAGAAAAGTGATAATGACATAATGTGATGTATTAAAGCGCTTAGGAACATAGTCACTATTTCTGGCCAAAATAGTCCTACCCGTCCCTTAGCCTACATTACAACCAGCAAAAGACCTATTTGATCCTAAGCTTACCATTCTGATATTTAGTGGAGCATTACACTAAGGGCAAGCCTATGGTCATCAGTTGCTGCATATGAATTCTTTGTGAGAGTGAGAGCAAGGATATTCGTATACCCATGTTTGAAATATATACAATATTTATGAGTGATTATGGGTAATATATTGTGAGACACACATGGTTGATGAGTTTTGGGTAGTCGTGTATGATTCTTTATGCCTTAACTTTTGAATATGAGTTGACCACCATCACGAGTCTATATTAGAGGTTAAAATTGTTTCTAGCAATGATCAGAAAACTACTCTTTGTTGATAATTATTGTGCTTGTCTTGACGAATATTTTGTGTTGTTACTGTGAAACCCTAAGTAGATGTTTAGATGGACATGATATTTTGTTCGAGTACGAACAAAGCTTTAAGTGTGGGGTGTTGATGATAGGCGAATTTACACGCCTATAGTACTATATTTTACCCATATTTTAGCTAAGTTTTGAGGACAAATTATATAATTCATGCACTTTTAGTCCTTTTTCCTGTAAGTGAGCTAACGAACATGATTAGCAAGTTTTCAGGTATAAATGATACAGAATTCAGCATTTTATGGATAACTTGACGCCAAAGAAAGCTTCACGAAAGGAGGAAAGCAAAGCTTGGACGCCAAGGACCAAAAGTGGCGCATGGAAAATCTGTCCCGGGCAAAAACAGCAATTCTAAAGACTTTGGGGACTAGCAGTAACTTATTAGGATTAGGATAATGATGCAGTAACTCAGTAGGATTGGGTTAAGTAATGCAGTAGCCTAGTAGGAATAGGATATGAGTGTTATAAATACCCTATCTTTCTAGAGATTTTTATTCATTCTCTTTCTACTTCTAATTCCACAACTTACAATTCGGATTCTAATTCTTCCAGTAATTCTACTTTTTATTCTTCTTCTATTCATCTATTCGATTTGTTAATTTCCACAACAAGAGAAACGCTATTCTAAAAGGGATTCACGCCTAAATCCATACCACACCATACTACACGTGAGATCTTTAGTGTGGTATAATGATAATGACTATTGTGATTTCCCTTGCACTCATGAGTAGCTAAAAATTCTCTGTTGGGGTTATGGAAGCCTTATGAGATACTATCTATTGCTATTAGTTTGTGAATTCGTGACACGTGTGCTGCTTATATCACTATAAACTTCATCTTAATTTACATTCTTGTGGTTGCAAACGCATAGAATACGCCAGTATAGCATTAACTTGTTCGAAAGAAAAGTTATATGTCTGGAAAAGAGATAATGTCAAGGTAATAGGGCACCAACCCCTATTAAAAAGTTAGTGCCGTAACTGGATTAACCTCTTGGAGAATTTGTACCGTTAGGTAAGCTTTAAGCTCGAAAGAGTTAAAGTGAAATAGTTCTTGTTAGGTCGAAAGACGCCTGGATTTACCATAGAATACAATTCTCTATAAGCACATGCATGTCTGAATTCCGCATAACTCATAGCCAATAGAGACGTACAACTCATAAGGTGGACATAACCCCAACTCTCAATTCTCATTGAATAACATCTTACTAAACATTCTTTCTTTTTACTTTGTTATTTTTTTTTTTTTACTTTAATATTTTATTTACATTATTTACACGTTAAAATCCCCTCTTTTACGAGACTTGCACCAAAAGTCTAATAATCGTTGCTTACTTGTTGACCGGCTATTCTCTCTGGGATCGATACCCAACCCAGTTGGGTTATATATTTGACAACGACCGCTTTACACTCTTACGAGAGCTGTAGAATGAGCTTTATCAATCATCCAATGCTTTGCTAATCATAACTCTCCGTACCACATATATGTACTTCAATTTCACTTTCTTGTGTCCAAACCTCTTCTTCATCATCACCACTAGGCCTCTCAGCCTGCCTTCCCTCTCTATCTTGAGAGGCTTCTTCATTTTCAATCATTTCAAGCCCTAATTCTTCTCCTAAGAAATATAACTTCCCTTCTCTCAATATCACATTTCTCTGATTAAGACACTCACTAGCCTTGTGTCTCCATCTATGGCATTTAAAGCATTGGAATCTCTTGACATTTGAAGAGACATTTGTCTTGCCCTATAACCGGGGAGGGGGCGGTTGAGCAATCTTTATCATGGGTGGAGGGACCCTTGTTGGTTGTTGTTTGGACTTGTTCCACCCTGAAGTCAATGGAACCACTTCTTTCCTCTTGGTCTAACCCGCGGAACCTTGGTATGTTTTGGTTTTGTATGCCGACCTTTCCTTATTCTCTCGTTCAATCTCCAAAGCTGCTTGAAAGATTCCTTCAATAGTTTCAAACTTATAAAGTCTTATATGCATATAGATTTCCTTGTTTTGTCTAACCTTGAACTGGATGATATCGTGGCTCACTTGTTCTCCCCTATGATCATCAAGTTTCAAGATGAGTTGTTGAAACTCATCATAGTAGGCTGCCACACTTTTGTTTCCTTGCTTCAAGTTATATAACTTTGCAAGGAGTTCATGTTGATCGCTTTTGGGAAGGTACTTTTTTCTCATAAGATACCTTAACTAAAACCAAGAAGGGGTTTACCCTCAATCAATACGTTGCCAAAATATTTGACAGATTTTGACCAGTGGTCGCATATCCCTCAAAATAAGCAATGGCGTAGCAACTATTCTTCTCCTCCATGAGATTTTTCACTTGAAAGACTCACTCAATTCCTATGTGAGAAACTCTTTGGGATCACTTTCTCCCTTAAAGATTGGAAGTCCCATTTTGATAGTGTTAAGACCAATATCACTTTCCCAAACACCTTGGCCACCCCTACCTTCAAGCCCTCAGTTTTTCCTTGGTTCTACCCTTTTACCTCTTATCCCATCTTCCATTAAATAAGGATCGTCATGCATTCCATACCCTCCTCTTTGGTTCTCTCTCACATATCCCTCTTCTTGCATTGGCGGGTTTTGGACATTTGGAATTTGGTATGGTGGATTGGTATTTAGTGGAGGAGGTATTTAGATTTGAGGATTCATATTTAAGGGTGGAATTTGAGTTCCAAGTCCTTCATGTGGGACTTAGTGATGTGGGGAATGGCTAGGTCTATCAAGGCCTCGACCATCTGAGTAATAGTTGGTTTGAGGTATGGAATTTGGTGGATACATTCTTTGATTCATGGCTTCGGGGGTAATGGTTGGGGATGTGTTTTGAGGAGTTGAGGGTCTAGAACTCCATTGTCTTTCTATTATCTCTACACGCCCACTAATAGAGGCCATTTCCACTCCCATCTTCTCAACCGTACCATTCACTCTAGCCACATCCTGAGATAAAGACTCAAGACTAGATACAAGAGAATTCATAACATTATGGTCCACGGTTGGTGCATTGGAAGTTTTGGGTTTCATGTGTGGTGGTTCCATTTGCAAATGTACCTACAAAACATGCAAACGTTAGTTCAAAGTACTTTCACTCAGTCTTTTCACTCTACTCCCTCACTTAGCCCTTCAAGTGTTATAAGTCGGCTTTCAACTTGTGAGTACTTGGGAATGAATCTAATCTTGAGTTAGAATGGATTTTGGTTTGGAATACTCAAGGAAGTTTTGTATGCACTTGAACCAAGAATAACTATGAATTATAAACGAGAAAATCACCACAAGGAACATTAACTCGAAAGACGTACTCGAAAACTAGTTCATAACTTAGTAGATTGTTACATTGTTTTCAACTAGTGTAGGAGTCAATAGAAAGAAACTAGTAGAGACAAGGAAATAAACTATTAAAGTCCAATGACTTGAGCCCAGTTGTTGGCGTGGCCCACAAATTTGGCCGTTGGTGATGTCGTTTTTGTTTTTGTTTGATGTTTTCTAACTTAAGTTGTTCAATATTGTTTGTTTGGTGAGGATTTTGGGTTTTGGAATGAAAAGGAAGGACTTGGTACTCTATTTCCAAAGGTAAAAGGTGTCAATGAACTTTTCACCAACTTACACCAAAATGGCAAAACACCTTTTTGCTTTGGCTTTGGCCCTTACCTCTTTTGGTTCTTTTTGAAAAAGGTTTGACACCCTTTTGGGAAGTAAGCTTTAGGGAGGTATTTTGTTTATTTTCCTCTTTGGTGTTGTCTTGAAACTAATTCCAAGACAAACACAAGACTTTACCTCTCTCTTCTCCTTTTCAAATCAAACAAGGCCTTTTGTTGAATATTACTCTAGAACAATATGAACAACAACAAGAACACTTTGAACAACAACAATTTCCAAGCCGCCCATCCCTTCAACAACACTTAAAAAGAGCTCAAATATTGGACCTTAGACTCAAGTGTGCTAGGGAAACAAAAAACTAATAGACAAAACCACTAAGACAAGCAAAAACACCTAAATCTAGGCAACTTCTCGGCCAAACACAAGTCACCCGACAACACTTTTTTTTTCAACTAGAAGATCCCAATATTGGTGGTTTAAGAACACGACCAGCCTTGACTCTGACACCAAATGATACCAAATGGTATCTAAAATACCAAAACAGTCCGCAAACAACCTACAACAACACGCCTAAAATCCGCAACAACAAGACAACAAGATGACACTAGAATCAAACACAAATAGAAAACGATAAAAGATAGGTAACTTGACATAAGGAGAATACTAAATGTAGAAAATAAAGAGTGTATCAAACTCTAAAACCCCTACAAACCACATTAACATGAACCAAGTTCTTACACGAACACAAGAGGAACTCGGTTCACTCAGGCACTCATGTTTCTAGCCGTTTCACAAGTGGAACCTTTCACATGTGATGTTCAAATGTTTGGTGGTATACTCTCTTCTTGAGAGGAAAATGATGTTCAATATTACAAGTGATTACAAGTGAATTTTAGAATAAGCTAACTAAGGAACAAGACTAAAGGACACACTTTAAATAGTCTATAACAAAAGGTTGGCAAAAGGACCCCTTTACCCTTAATGAAGAGGTGGCGGGTGCGGAGTGTTATGGGGCAGCGTTGGGTTTCTTTTGAGCACCTAAGGCTACGTCAAGAAGTACACTCCCTTGGAAGAGTTCACAACAAACTCAACCGTGTCCATTTTCATAAATGCACCTTGAAGTCGTTGTAGTTCCCCAACTTGGCTTCTAGTAAATGATCTCGAGCCCGTGACACCCGTATCACACTACTGATTATTTTTTTTTTGGATATTTGATTGTTTAACAAAATGAGTTTCTCTGACAAAAGTTAAGTTTGTTTTCATGATGCAAGTAGCTTTTACTTAGTTTCATTGATTTGTAAACTTATGTGCAACTAAAAATGCATATTTTGAGATTTTCTTAGATGTATTGTGGTTTAATTAATTTTTGTGGTAACTTATGTGACCGGAGAAATGTATATATAATAAAATATGAGTTTCCACATTTCAGGATTGCGAAATGCAAGGAGATAAACTGTCTAGATGGGAAAGAAAGTAATAGTTTCATCATTATATAAATACTGTTGTACGTGTTATTGTATCAAAGTATACAGACAATTTAAATTGAACTTATAGAAATTTGAACATACTCTCTTTGCTTATTTCCTGCTACAAAACAATACCGAAAGTGAAGAAAAATAGTCAAAGAGAAATTGTCTGGATGTGAGATCTTTGATTTACTCTCTGAATTTTGTATGAATATAAGCTCTCTGATTTACTCTTCCACTTTTTATCTTTTCTTTTATAACCTTTTTAGTTCCAAAACTAAATATTTTTAGTTGTTCCAGGTGAAACAATATAATGAGATTCCTGGTGTTGAAATGGGAAAATTCTAGTCTTTGTAAATTTACCATAATGTATATTAACCATTACAAAATTTAAGAAAGGAACAATAGATAAATATGCCTTTTAACTTGACTTCAACTTTCATCTATGCCCTCCAACTTTGGGTGCACAAGTAGGCACTTTAACTTGTATAAAGTTGTACAAGTTAACACATGCGTCCTATGTGGGCTCCTACATTGCCAATTCATGTCCTACATGGAGACCAATGTGTATTATGTCACATAAGACATGTGTGTCTACTTGTTCAGTTTTATACAAGTTTGAATGTCTCTTTGTGCACATTTAAAATTGAAGGTCATACATATAAGTTGAGGTCAAGTTAAAGGGCAAATTTATGTATTATGCCTGTAAGAAATTATTACTCTGTGTTTACAGTAAAATGTTGGTTTTCAACTGATTTTGTTCATACATCACAGGTTTGTTCACAGTATTGCAGCCTAGAATAAAATAAATACTGCCTTCTTTAATGCAGCAAGACTAATCATTGGTCCTGCATGTTGGGTTCAATTGGTGTGAATGAAAAATGGAGGGACACAATCCTTTGAGGATAAGACACATTGTTTTGAAAAAGGAGTGACTGTTCGGATAGTTGTGTCTGTACGGAAAAAAGACACAATGTTTCGAGTGAACAGACATGACTCTTCCAATAGATACACTTTTTGGGATGGACCATTGCCACCTTTCGGAAGGGACACTTTATGGCTATATAAACCTGCATTTTTTTCACAGGTTTAGTATGAAAAATTTCTGCATAAGAAAAATATTCTCTTGCTTCTAAAAACTTTGTGTGATCATCTCCCATTGAGTGATTTCGAAGAAAACCAGAAAGTTTGACGTACCGCTACATTCTGGTGGTGAAGCATTTTATTCTGGGAGGAAAATTCCGCAACCTCGGGTACTTGAGGGGAATTATTTCCTTAAGGACGCTCCGTGAATTCGGAGGACTTGGCTTTTTTCTTCTTCATCTATTTTTCTTTAATCATTTTGATCTTGTGTTGAAGGTGTTGGACAACTTCGTAAGTGTTCTTGATTTATTCTTGAACTTGTGTTGAAGTAGTGTTGCGAAAATACAGATTTTGTGTACCCAAAAAACCACAATCTTAAGGAAATAAATTTACTAATCTGTATTTTTTCTGTTGGTGAAATTACAATAAACTTACAACTGAAAAATTACAAGTTAAGAAAATAAAATGACTATCTTCTTCTTCGGCTGAGGCGCGGATATCTCACTCTCTTTAAGGAGATTCAAGCCCACTGCAGCAAATACTTCACCGATCCAATAATAATATTCTTGATTTGTCCCCTCCAGGATAGAACAGTCCTTCTCATAAATAATACAACTCTCTACAAGAGTTGAGTTCAAAGCTCTACAAATAGAACACCTCCCATCAACTAATGAACTATATATTTTTCTATCTTTTTTGTGAACTCTATATTATCTTGTGTGTCCCAAACCATGCAAGACCACCTCTATTTATAGATGAGAAATCTTCCATGCAATGAATAGGAAGATAAATGTGGTAGATGAAAGGCATAGAAGTTACAAGAGTTACATAGGTTACAAGAATTATATAGGTTACAAGACATAAAGAATAGAATAATGGAGGAATAAAGAATGGAAGTTACATGTAAATTATATTCACATTCTAACATTACTAACCAAGTGTTTAAAGGTTCATAAAGCACAAATGAAATGGGAGTTAAAATCTGGAGCAATGCAGCCACGCACAACGTGGTTATTAGTGTCAAAGTGGGATATTAAAGTAAGGCATCAAGTGCCATTAACTTTCATCAAAAAGTAACAACATGCATGAAACTATAGTGAATAATGTCATTAACTTTAAATGCAAACTAATGAATAATGATATTATATAATAATAATATTAAAATTCACCATCAATCCCCCACTCATTTTAATATTTATAAAAGAGTCCACTAGTTAAAGGAAGACTACCATGCTTAATGAAAGTGTGCTCTGCATTGAACCTCCACTTAGTAAAACAGTATTTTTTACTCTAGAGTCGTAGTGGTCTCAGACTTGAACTATGACTGCATGAGGGAAATAAAAAATTACTGTTTACACATAATAGTCAAGGTGTTGACATGAGCTTTATAGCCAGTATGTTACGGCCATGTGCTATCCCAGTTTTATGAGTGTTTTTTGAGAACGAGCCTAATTCTCATAGGAAGTGGCCTACCTCCACACTCACATAAATGAAATCCGTCTAGAGTGCTCCTGTAATTTAGCAGCCCACTCATATGAGCTATAGATTTTTCATTAAGAGTTTATTTTAAACTCAACCTCACAATCATTACAGGTAAATGCATTCACGCCATAGGGAGAGATAAAAAAGTAGTGCATTTTTCACAACAATTCATCATGTGATTCATTTTTTCCATTGAACCTGGTTATAGGATCTCTATTCCTCAGGTTGGATTTCCTCACATATGACTCAAAATTCAATAGGCTTTAATCCTATTCCCCTTGATGTGCTCTAGACCTTTTCTCTTGCTAAGGCCTTAGTCAATGGATCTGTAAGATTATCACAAGATTTGACATGATCAATATTAATAGTACCATCTGTCAAATATGATCTCACATTACTGTGTTTTCTTAGTATAGGTTTGAATTTATCATTGTAATAACAGTTTTAAACTTCACCAATTGCAGCGGTGCTATCACAATGAATTAAAATAGGAGGAATTAGTTTTCTACAATAGGGTATTTGAAATAACAAATCTCTCAACCAATTTGCTTCCTTACCAGCTGAAGCTAAAGCAATTAGTTCAGCCTCCATGGAAGATTTAGTAATAATTATTTATTTTTTAGACTTTCAACAAATAGCACCACCACCCAAAGTAAAAACATAACCAGCAGTGGATAAGGAATCACCTGATAAAGTGTTCCAATCCGCATCACAAAAGCCTTCAAGTACAACAGGTATTTTTTATAGAACAAACCACAGTTTTTCGTTCCAATTAAGTATTTCATTACTTTCGTTATAGCATGCCAATGTTCATTACCTGACTTGCTAGTAAACCTGCTAAGTACTCCTACTGCATATGCAATATCAGGCCTAGTGCAATCAGTCACATATCTCAAACTTCAAATTATGCTAGCATATTTTTTTTTATTTATAACATTTTTTTCACTCTCAACGGAAAACAAGTGAACACTAGAATCAAATGGAGTTACAACATGCTTGCAATCAAGGAAATTATATTTTTTCAATATTTTCTCAACATAATATGACTGGTCAAGAAAAATTCCATCACATGTTCTAGTAATTTTTATTCCAAGAATAAAATTTACCTCACCAAGATTTTTCTTATCAGAATGTCTTCTAAGAATATTTTTAGTTTCATCAATAATATTCATGTTAGAGTCAAAGATCAATAAATCATCAACATATAGGCAAATAATAATATGAAAGTTTTTCTTAGACTTATGATATAAGCCCTTATTATGCCCATTTGTTTTAAATCCATTATCAATCATGCAGGAATCAAACTTTTTCATGTCATTGCTTCGGTGCCTATTTTAAGCCATATAGGGATTTATTAAGTTTACACACTTTGCTTTCTTGGTCAGCCTCAACAAAACACTCGGGTTGTTTCATGTAAATTTTCTCATTTAGTTCTCCATTTAAAATGACGTTTTTACATCCATTTGATGAATTTGTAAATAAAAAATAGTGTAAATAGCAATTAAAAGTCTAATGGATGTAATTCAAGTTACCGATAAAAAAGTATCAAAAAATTCTAGGCCTTAAAGTTGCTTAAAACCTTTAGCCACTAGCCTAGCCTTAAATTTATCAACAGATCCATCTGGTTTTAAATTTTTATGTAAGACCCATTTACATCCTATTGTTTTACAACCCGGAGGTAAATCAAATAGCTTCCAAGTTTTATTGAAAATTAGCTATTCCATTTCATCATTTAAAGCCTCTTTCCAGAAAATAGCATCATGTAAAGAAAAAGCTTCTTTTAAAGTGATAGGGTAATCTCCAATGTTAAAAACATAATAATCAGGACCAAAATCTTTTTCTACTCTAACTCATTTACTTCTTCTTAACTCAAAATTATCATTTTCTTTATTTTTCAAAGTAGAAGCAGAAGAACTAGGTAGTGACAAAATATTTTTTTCAGTCCTATTACCCTTACTATTTTTAGAATTAAAAGGAAATTTATTTTCATGAAAAATAGCATCACTTGATTCTATTATCACACTATCTTCAAGATTAAAAAATCTATAGGTCATACTATTTGAAGCATAACCAAGAAAAGCACAAGTAGTAAACTTTTTACCCAACTTAGAGATTTTAGGATCTATTAACCTTACATAGGCTAAGCAACCCCAAACTCTTAGATATCCCAAATGTAATACTCCGACGTCTTCTTAGCTAAATTCCGTCCATGGAAAGTCTAAAAATTAGCTTCTAGAATGATCTAAATTAATTTTCATGTGGAATTTCCTACATTTCAACTTTTCAGTACGTAGATGACTGAATTAGCTTTCCAACAATATAAGATTCATCCAAAACGGAACCTCATTAAAGAAGTTATGAATAATTTATAGTTCCAGTTGTAAACATCATCATTTTGGTGTCTAGCGCGTCGCGTAGAGGATCAAATAGACAATCCTCAAATTCCAGTGGGGATCCGTGATGGTGGCACATCTCTCACTCATCAAATTTCAGTGGACCACCGCGATTGTGGCATGTCACGATGGCACCCGAAATCGAGTTTTTAAGTTCAAATTTTTAGTTCCATTTAGGAGTCATTAAGGGTAATTTTGACTTTTTTCCTAACCTTTAAAACCGTCCAAACAAAGGATTTAGGGTATGTTTGATCAACTTAACCCTATTTTCATCAAAATCATCAAGAATCCTCTCTAGGGTTTCAAAATAAAAAAAAACCCAAGTAGTTCAAGATTCAACCGTAGGTTTCGAAGTTGATCGCATATTTGGAATCCTCAGGTCATAGGCTTCAATAAGCACCTATTGTCTTCCTAATTCAAGGTACGTGGGGTTTTTCCTAAAATCTCATGGGCATAGAAATCATGTTTTAAGAATGGGGTTTTAAAGTTTATGAATATAATCATGTTTTAGAAGTTTTGACGGTATTATTTTTGTCTTTAGGCCTTTCCCCCAAATTGATTTGAAATTATGTATATATGTACGTATGTGTTCAAGAATGTTTATTCAATTGAGAGCATGAATTATAATGAATCCCTCTCTTGTTATGAGTTTTCCCATCTTTGTATGATATAAATTGTTTTGAATGCGTTTTGAATAGCATGATATGAAATACTTTGGCTTTTGTTATGTTTTTAATATGATTTTTGAATATGAAAGAGAGGGTTGTGAATATTGAATATACATATAATAAAAGAGTGCATGATTTTGCCAAAAACACGTGACCACCATATGTTTGATGAGAGTTTTTGCATGGTTTTGACTTGAGTTTCAGAACATGAAATCTTTTATGAAAATTACATGTTTTGGGTGGTTTGAAACTACATTTTTATGGAAGATCATGCTTATTGCATCATGGATCAAAAATAGAACTTGTAAGTCTTGGTGTGACGACACCAACTCAGAAAATGCCATGATAAATTCAGAATAGAATAGAATGCATGTTTGAAATTAGATTTATAGATTTTGTGATTAGAATGTTGCATGATTAGAAATGGTTAAAAATTGGGCAGAAAGAGATGTTAGGTGGTTCTCCGAAGAAGGCATGAGTCCAGATACTCATTGCCCAAAACCGTGATTTATTGATCTAGGTATATCTTATATTATGCTGGCCTAGTGTCGTGTGGAGTATTAAAATCAGAGACTCTAACCCTTGCGACACACTCGGGTTGGAGGCTTTCCCACTGAGTCAATGGCGGATCCCATATAGCCCATGGAATATCAGAAAATCTAGGGGAGTGTCACCTAACTCAGAAGTAATACAAAGATCAAAAACTATTTTGACAAGAATGATTTATGATTACTTGAATGATGCCCATGTGTTTCCAGAAACTATTTTATGCATGATGTTCGATGAAAAATTGCTCTCATCTACTTTATATATATGTTCAAGCACTCTATTTTGGATTGCTATGCGTGCCAGTACTTTTATGCAAACCCCCCTTTCCTCCAGATTTTGAGGCACAGTGTAGGGGTCCAGATAAATAATACATATTTTAGATTGCAGATCAGATTGTGCAGTGGTGAGCCTTCTATGATCCAGAAGGCCTGGTTATTTTAGATAATTATATTTAATTTTGTTTTGGTCTACTGGGGGCCTTGGGCTAGTTTTCAGACAGTTTTTTTAGTCTATAGTAGATATTTTCGCAGACTGAGTCAGACATTATTATTCAGATATATCTTGGTTTTTAGTTTTCAGTTTTTAGTTTTATGATCACATTCAGGTTGACCATGTTTCCATATTAGATTACTATTTATGCATTATCTTTTATTATATGAATATTGTGTACGATTACCAGATAAAGAAAGGTATTCTGGGCCTTCACAGTTCGGAATGCCCATCACGGCCAGGGCCCCTATTCGGTTCATGCCAAACTTGGTATCAGAGCACGGTTCATGGTCCCAGGGTGTCTGCAAAATTGCGTCGGGTAGATTCCTTTTTATGGGTTTGTAGCATGCCACACTGATAAGCAAGAGGCTACTAGGAGTTTAGGAAATATTTCCATTCTTTGTGATTTAGTTCGTGCTTCAGAGTCAAGTCTGTTCCTAACTAGTGATCTTTTGACTTACAAAAATAATAGTCATGCCTCCTTGTCGCAATACTAATCAGAGTGCTCATAATGATGAAGTTCGTCCCACTCATGGGATGAGGACACATAATAAATCTCCCACTCCAGACCCTATCCCTACTCTGGAAACCCTCCAGTCCTAAACAGTCCACCTAGGGCTCCATGGACCAATGTTAACCGTCCCCCGACTATTCAGAGGGATATTTCGAATGCAAAATTCAGACAATCTATTCATATGCTGACACAATTGGTGGATAATCAGGCCTAACAATTAGAAGATATTGGGTCTGCACCTGTTACATCTGAAGCTGCTAGGGTGGGATAGTTCATGAGAATGAACCCACCCAAGTTTACTGGCACCAAGGTAGAAGAAGATCCACAAGAATTCATAGATGAAATGGAGAAAATTTTCAAAGTGATGGATGTGGATCAGATTGAAGGTGTTGAGTTGGCAGCCTACCAGCTGAAGGATGTAGCAAACTAATGGTACAATGAGCGGGAGGATGCAAAGGGTGATAGTGCTGAGCCCACAGTTGGGATGATTTTGTAGAAGCTTTCCTTGACAGGTTCTTTTCTCTAGAGCTGAGGGAAGCTAAAGTAGAGAAGTTCATGAACCTCAAGCAGGGTAAGATGAGCGTGCAGGAGTATACTTTAAAATTTAATCAGTTGGCCCGTTATGCTCTTGAGATGATGAGTAGTATGAGGGCCCGAATGAGGAAGTTTGCTTTTGGACTTTCAGATGATCTAGTGCTTGAGTGCTAGGGAGCTATGCTGAACAAGGAGTTGTACTTTGCTAATCTGACAGTTCACATGCAACAGATAAAGGAGAAGAAAAAAGAAGATTTCTGAAGTTAGGGAGATAGAAAGACAGCCAGATCTGCCGACCAAGGTTACAGTCAGCCTCAAAGCAGTAAGTGGGGAAATAAATGGAAGAAGAAGAAGAGTTGAGGTAATGCACAGTCTTCTGCCAGCGCCCCATCGCCCAGATCACCAGTAGATAGATGATCTCAAAATTTCTAGACTCATCATGGATCCAGAGCACCAGATACTCAATCGCATGGTAGTGTGGCTCAGCAGCATCGTACTTTTCTGCAGTGTGAAACTTGTGGTAGAAATCATCCAGGGAGATTTTAGTTGGGAGCATTTGTATGTTATTCATGTGGTTAATCGGGTTACATTTAGAGGGACTGTCTATCTGCTAGGAAGAATATTGGTGGTGCAAAGTCTAAGGAAAATTCTTCGACACCAACCCTACCTCAAAAGGGTGCCACATCAATTGCCGGGAGCGGTCGCAACCGGTTATATGATTTGACCAACTGCCAGGAGGTGGACGTTTCCCCAGAAGTTGTCACCGGTACATTACAAATATTTTCCCATGATGTTTATATGTTACTTGACCCCGGGTCTACCCTATCCTATGTGACCCCTTATGTGGCTGTTGGTTTCGGGTTTGAGCCCGATATGATTTCTGAACCCTTCTCTGTTTCCACTCTGATGGGTGATTCTGCTGTGGCTAGGAGGGTGTATAAAAATTGTGTGGTATCTATTCTTAGCCGAGATACTGTGGCAGACCTCATAGAACTCGATATGGTTGCTTTTGATGCTATCTTAGGGATGGATTGGCTCCATTCATGCTATGCCATGTTAAATTATAGAACTCGAAGAGTCACTTTTTCTTTCCCAAATGAGCTAGTGATAGAATAGGAGAGACATTCTTTAGCACCTAAAGGGCACTTTATATCCTATCTCAAGGCTCGGAGACTCATTTCTAAAGGCTTTTTTTATCACCTTATCCGGGTTAAGGACTCTAATGTTGAGGGTATTCCTCTTCAGTCTATACCTGTAGTAAATGAATTTCTAGAAGTCTTTCCAAATGATCTCCCAAGAATACCACCTGATAGGAAGATAGAGTTTGGTATTGATATGTTGCCAGATACTCACCCCATCTATATTCCGCCATATAGAATGGCTCCTACAGAACTAAAAGAGTTATAGAAATAGCTGGCAGATCTTCTAGATAAAGGTTTTATATGCCCAGTGTGTCACCTTGGGGTGCACCTGTACTCTTCGTGCGAAAGAAAAACGGTTCCCTTCGTATGTGCATAGACTACCGTCAGCTGAATAAGGTCACAATTAAAAATAAGTATCCTCTTCCTAGGATTGATGATCTTTTTGAACAATTTCAGGGTGCTAGATGTTTTTCAAAGATAGACCTTCGTTCGGGATACCATCAGTTGAAGGTAACAGAGTCAGATAATCCCAAAACAGCTTTTTGAACCAGATACGGTCATTTTGAATTCTTAGTCATGTCCTTCGGATTGACTAATGCCCCTGCAGTTTTCATGGACCTAATGAATAGGATTTTCCATCATTTCCTAAATTTTTTTGTGATAGTATTCATTGATGACATCTTTATTTATTCCAAAAATGAGGAAGATCATGTCACTCACCTCCGAATTATTCTTCAGACTCTTAAAGATCATAGCTTGTATGCAAAATTCTCCAAGTGTGAATTCTGGCTTAATTCCATTGCGTTCTTGGGTCATATTATGTCTAGTGACGGTATTAGAGTGGATCCCCAAAAACATAAAGCAGCAAGAAAATGGCCCAGACCTGTGACTCCAATCGATATTTGGAGCTTCTTGGGTCTTGAGGGTTATTACAGAAGGTATAGCTGCTCCGCTCACTAAATTGACTCAGAAAAAGGTGAAGTTTGTGTGGTCTGACTTGTGTGAAAATAGTTTTGAGAAGTTGAAGGACAAGCTGATTACTGCTCCTATTTTGACTCTTCCCGGGGGGTAGATGGTTTTCTGGTATACTGTGATCCATCCCGTGTGGGACTTAGTTATGTTCTAATGCAGCATGGTAAGGTTGTAGCTTATGCGTCTAGGCAGTTAAAGGTGCATGAGCCAAACTACCCCACTCATGACTTGGAGTTAGCAGCCGTGGTGTTTGCACTTAGAATCTGGAGGCATTATCTCTATGGAGTGCATATTGATATTTATACTTACCACAAAAGTTTGATGTATGCTTTCTCACAAATAGAATTGAACCTCAGGTAGAGAAATTGGATGGAGCTTTTGAAATACTATGATATGAGCCTGCATTACCATCCTGGCAAGGCAAACGTTATAGCCGACGCTCTCAGCAGGTTGTCTATGGGCAGCCTTTCTCATGTTTAAGAGGGGAGGAGAGAGATGGTGAAGGACATTCACCTCCTTGTAAATCTAGGAGTATGACTCTTAGATTCCGAAGATGGAGGGTTAGTTGTTCATGAGATAGCTAAATCATCCCTTTGTGCTGAAGTCAAAGTAAAGCAGGCCGAAGATCCCATCTTGATGTAGATTAAGAGAGATGTGGGTCAACAAAAAGTAATGTCATTTCAAATTGGTGGTGATGGTATTCTGAGATATCAGGGTAGATTGTGTGTCCCTGATGTAGATGGGTTGCGGGAAAGAATACTTAGCGAGGCTCACACGTCGAGGTATGTTGTTCACCTAGGCTCTACAAAAATGTATTATGATTTAAAAACCATTTATTGGTGAAATAATATGAAGCGTGATGTGTCAAAGTATGTTGCCAAGTGTTTGAATTCTTAGAAAGTCAAGGTGGAACACATGAGGCCAGGTGGTACTTGTCAAGAGATAGCATTACCTTTATGGAAGTGGGAGATGATCAATATGGACTTCTTTACAGGACGTCTAAAGTCCTGAAACCAGTATGATTCTATATGGGTAATTGTAGATAGGCTGACCAAGTTAGCATACTTCTGCCTGTCAGGACTAACTATTCGGGAGAGGATTATGCTAAGCTGTTTATCGAAGAAATAGTTTGTTTGCATGGGGCACCTATGTCTATCATATCCGACTGAGGTACGCAGTTTTCTTCTCAATTTTGGAAATCTTTTCAGAAAGGCTTAGGTACCCAAGTGAACCTAAGTATAGCATTCCACCCTCAAGTTGATGGGCAAGCTGAGCGCACCATCTAGACCCTTGAGGATATGTTGAGGGCTTTGTGTGACTGATTTTAAAGGTAGTTGGGTGGATCACTTTCCATTGATAGAGTTCGCGTATAATAAAAGTTTCCATTCCAGTATTAAGATGGCGCCATTAGAGGCATTGTATGGGAAAAGATGTAGTGACCAATAGGGTGGTATAAAGTGGGTGAGATGCAGATGTTTGGGCCTGATCTTGTTCATCAGGCAATGGAAGATGTGAGGTTTATTAGAGAACGACTTAAAACAGCTCAGGGTCATCAAAAATCCTACGCTAATATTAGGAGGATAGAGTTAGAGTTTGAGGTTGGAGATTCGGTATTTCTTAAGGTTTCTCCCATGAAGGGAGTTATGCAATTCGGGAAAAAGGGTAAGCTGAGTCCTCGCTATATAGGACCATACCAGATTATGAGAAGAATAGGTGGAGTTGTGTATGAATTAGAGTACATCCGGTATTTCATACATCCATGCTGAAGAAGTGCATTGGAGATCATTCGTTAGTAGTACCCGTCAAAGAAATCTAGGTGACAGACTCTTTGTCCTACGAAGAAGAGATGGTAGCAATTTTGGATCTCCAAGTTAGAAAGTTGAGAAGCAGAAGATGATATGAGAGATAGATTCCCCAATTTATTTGATCCGATGAATGAAGTAATGGAAGGTACAATCTTTGTCCTTTTCTTTCCATGCCTTTGTTTGCTTGAAATCGTGCTTGTCTATTTTCTGTGTCATCATTCAGGAACAAATGATCCCAAGGGGGGATATTGTAACACCCCGACGTCTTCTTAGCTAAATTCCGTCCATGGAAAGACTAAGCATTAGCTTCTAGAATGATCTAAATTAATTTTCATATGGAATTTCCAATATTTCAACCTTTCATTACATAGATGACTAAATTAACTTTCCAACGATATAAGATTCATCCAAAATGGACCCTCGGTGAAGAAGTTATGAATAATTTATAGTTCCAGTCATAAACATCATCATTTTGGTGTCTAGCGCATCGTGGAGAGGGTAAAATTGACAATCATCAAATTTCAGTGGGGCTCCGCGATAGTGGCGCGTTGTGGAGGCACCCAATTACCCACTCGTCAAATTTCAGTGGACCACTGCGATTGTGGCGCATCGCGGTGGCACCCAAAATCGGGTTTTTAAGTTCAAATTTTCAGTTCCGTTTAGGAGTCTTTAAGGATAATTTTGACTTTTCCCTAACCTTTAAAACTGTCCAAACAAAGGATTTAGGGTATGTTTGATCAACTTAACCCTATTTTCATCAAAACCATCAAGAATCCTCTCTAGGGTTTCAAAATAAGAAAAAACAAGTAGTTCAAGATTCTACCGTAGGTTTCGAAGTTGATCGCACATTTGGAATCCCCATGTCATAGGATTCAATAAGCACTTATTGTCTTCCTAATTCAAGGTAAGCGGGGTTTTTCCTAAAATCTCATGGGCATAGAAATCATGTTTTAAGAATGGGGTTTTAAAGTTTATGAATATAATTATGTTTTAGAAGTTTTGAAGGCATTGTTTTGGTCTTTAGTCCTTTCCCCCATATTGATTTGAAATTATGTATATTTGTACGTATGTGTTCAAGAATGGTTATTCAATTGAGAGCATGAATTATAATGAATCCCTCTCTTGTTATGATTTTTCTCATCTTTGTATGATATAATTGTTTTGAATTCATTTTGAAGAGCATGATATGAAATACTTTGGCTTTTGCTATGTTTTGAATATGATTTTTGAATACGAAAGAGAGGATTGTGAATGTTGAATATACATATAATGAAAGAGTGCATGGGTTTGCCAAAAGCACGTGACCACCATATGTTTGATGAGAGTTTTTGCATGGTTTTAACTTGAGTTTCAGAACATGAAATCTTTTATGCAAATTACATGTTTTGGGTGGTCTGAAACTACATTTTTATGAAAGATCATGCTTATTGCATTATTGCTCAAAAATAGAACTTGCAAGTCTTGGTGTGACAACACCAACTCTGAAAATGCCATGATAAATTCAAAACATAATAGAATGCATGTTTGAAATCAAATTTACACATTTTGTGATTAGAATGTTGCATGATTAGAAATGGTTAAAAATTGGGCAGAAAGAGATGTTAGGTGGTTCCCTGAAGAAGGTATGAGTCCAGATACTCATTTCCCAAAACTGTGATTTTCCGATCTAGGTGTATCTTATATTACGTTGGCCTAGTGCCGTATGGTGTGTTAGAATCAGAGACTCCAACCCTTTAGGCACACTCGGGTTGGGGGCTTCCTGGCCGAGTCAATGGCGAATTCCATATAGCTCGTGGAATATCACAAAATGTAGGGGAGTGCCACCTAACTCAGTAGTAATACAAAGATTAGAAACTGTTTTGACAAGAATGATTTATGTTTACTCGAATGATGCCCATGTGTTTCCAGAAACTATTTTATGCACGACGTTTGATGAAAAATCTCTCTAATCTATTTTATATAGATATTCAAGTACTCTATTTAGGATTGCTTCACGTGCCAGTACTTTTGTGCTGACCCCCCCTCTCCCTCCAGGTTCTGAGGCATAGTCTAGGGATCCAGATAAACAGTAGATATTTCAGATCGTAGATTAGATTGTGCAGTGGTGAGCCTTCTCTGATCCAGAAGGCCTGGTTATTTCAGATAATTATCTTTAGTTCTGTTTTGGTCTACTGGGGGCCTTGTCTCAGTTTTCAGACAGTTTGTTTAGTCCATAGTAGAGATTTCGCGGACTGAGTTAGACATTATTATTTAGATATATCATGGTTTTCAGTTTTCAGTGTTATGATCACATTCAGGTTGACCATGTTTTCGTATTAGATTACTATTTCCGTATTATCTTTTATTATATAATGTTGTGCATGATTACCTGATAAAGAAGGGTATTCCGGGCCTTCATGGTTTGGAATGCTCATCACGGCCAGCACCCCGGTTCGGGTCGTGATACCAAATTTGGCTTATGACCTTTCCACAGCTCAAAAGGTGTTAGTTTTTTTTTTGAGGCGCACGATTCAACACATAACATGCAGTCAAAAGAGCTTCACCCCAAAAACTTAAAGGTTCACAAGATTCAATTAACATGGCATTTGTTAACTCAACCAAAGTTTTATTTTTCCTTTCTGCTACACCGTTAGATACAGGAGAATAAAGAGGAGTAGTTTCATGAATTATATCCAATGATCTAACAAAAGAATTAAATTCATGTGACTCATATTCATGGTCTCTATCACTTCTTATTTTTTTTATTTTTCTATTACACTGATTTTCAACTTCATGGAGAAAATTTTTAAAATTCTCAAATGCATCAGTTTTATTTTTCATTAAGTAAACATATGTAAACTTAGAAAACCATCAATGAAAGTAATAAAATATCTATTTCCTCCATGAGTTAAAATTTCACCAAGTTCACAAATATCACTATGAACTACTTCTAATAGTTCAGTTTTTTTTTCAACTTGAAAATGAGGCCTTTTTGTGATATTGGATTTACTACAAGCCTCACATTTTTCAAAGTTCTTTTTGATCACTGGAATTAATCCTAAACTACTCATGATTCCCACATAATGATCATTTATATTACACAACGAGGATGTCCAAAATTAGTAGAAGAAAGCATATAAACAGAAGTAGATGTTTTATTCATTTCAACATTCAATTTGAACATACCATCACATACATACCCCTTTCCCACAAAAACATTATTCTTAACAATTACATACTGATCAGATTCAATAATCTGCTTGAAGCCTTCTTTATTAAGAAGAAAACTAGATATCAATTTTTTTCTCATAGAGGGAGTATAAAGCACATCTTTTAAGATTAATACCCTTCTAGAAGTAAACTTCAACTCGACATCTTCCATTCCAAGAACTTGAGTTGTGTGTGAATCTCCAAGCATCATGTTTTTGGGCTTATCAAAATTTGTATATTTCTTAAATCACTCTTTGTCATAATAGACATGACGGTTTGCACTAGAGTAAGCCCATCATCCATCAACATTCTCCACCATGTTAATGTCTGTTATCACTACCACAAATGGTTCTTCGGTAACGTTTGCTTGAAGTGTAGGCCCACATTTTTGAAATATGCAAAATCGAGCTAGATGCCCACTCTTGCCACAGAAAAAGCACAGTCCTTTTTGTTGTACATTTTAATTCTTTGCTTAGTTGTTTTCACCATTATTGTCCTTGGGATGTCTACCATCATTTTTCTTGAATTTTTTCTTCTTAGGCTTCAAAGTAGTATTTTTGTTAGTTTCAGGAGTAGTATTATTTGAAGCAGTTAAATTTACCTTTGGTGTGATGTTGTTCTCTTCTATTTGCAAAAGTGCATCTTGGCCCCTTGCTTCTTCTTCCATGCGGATTCTCATTATCAAAGTCTCAAGAGAAGTTTTCTTTTGCTTGTGGCGCATATTTTTTTAAAACTCCTTCCACAAAGGTGGAAGTTTATCAATTATGCCACCAACAATAAGGTTATCTCAAATTTTGACTTCCCCGAACCTGATCTTGCCAACAATCATTATGAAATCCTGAGTTTGGTATACCACTAATTTGTTTCCACCGTTTGAAAATGAAAAAACCTACTAGCCGCATATTTTTTCGCCCCCGTCTCCTCAGTGTTATACTTACTTTGATAGGATTTCCAAATTTTCTTTGCACTAGAGTAAGTTCTATCATAATAATCATAAAAATTATCAGATAGACAATTAAGAAGAAAATATCGACACTTTTAGGAATTACCATCGTATTTTTCCACTTTCTCTTGAAGAGAAATGAGTTCTTCATCAGTCATGGAAGATTTATGTAATTTGTTTGGGTTCTTCTCAGTTAACACATAAGAAACGTTGAGAAGACTTAAGTAGAAAAGAACTTTAACCTTTCACCTCTTGAAGTGAGTACCATTGAACCGGAATGGCTTGTTAAGATCTCTCATCTGGACATCCGCGGGTTTTTCAGTTGTTGCCACTGAATCTCCTTAAAATTGTTGGTGAAATTACAATAAACTTTCAACTGAAAAATCAAGTATTTGGTTAATCTGTATTGGATCAGATTTTGTGGAGACTAAAATCTTTTGATTTCTACTCCCTCGATTAGAAGAATATAAAAACTTCATTGAGAAATTAGTATGAGAATTTGGTTTGAAGAATATAAAAACTTCACCGATTCGTTAAGATCTCTGTATTGGATTCTGGATTTTAAAATCCATGGGATTTCACTCTGTTTGAATTTGATTATGATTTGAAGTCATAAAAATTTCATCATGTTTCATAGTTCATTCGGTTGATGATTTGAAAATATAAAAACTTCATCACTGACTAGAAACAAGTTGGCTAAAGATTAAATTCTTTATTGTTAGTTTTCTGAAATACTAAATAGTATGTCAAAGATTGACAAGAAAATGATGAATGAAACTGAACAATAAATTAATTTTGTTGTGAATGGTGTTGTCCCAATGACTATCAATATTGCATCATTAAATCGTTCAGGTATTTCTCTAGAAATGAAAAGGACAGAGAAATAGAAAAATATTTTGGTGTGAACTTCAAAGAATGGCAGCAAATGATGTCATTTTGACTGGCCAAACTTGCAATGCAAATGTTCACAAGTATAGATCCTTATATTATTAAAAAAAATATTAATAATAATGATTGGAAAACAATTGTCTAATTTAAAAGATCTTATGAGTCATTTCAAGATAGATGATTATAATTAGTTGAATGAAAAAAAATTATTTCCTCCGTTTCAAAAAGAATGACTTACATTTCTTTTTCGCCCGTTTCAAAAAGAATGACCCTTTTCTTTTTGGCAATACTTTAATTTCAACTTTCCACATGGCATATTTAGGACCACAAGATTAAAAGACATTTTGGTACATTTGACACAACTTTAATTTAAGGCCACAAGATTCAAAAGTCTTCTTTATTTTCTTAAACTTTGTGTCAAGTCAAAGTAGGTCATTCTATTTTAAACGGAGTGAGTATCAATGATGGTTGCAAATCCTGTTAAGGATGATGCTTCAAGTAATAAGAAGATGAAGAAGTCTTCTGGACAAGAAAAGAGATTAGATAAATATGTTGGAAATAACTATAAAGATTGAAAATCTATGTGATATGATCACTAAAAGCAATCTAGTTGGATATCCAAATTAATGGTGGTTTAATTTAGGAGCCACTAGACATGTTTGAGTGAACAAAGAATATTTTGCTACTTATGATTCCGTTGGTCCCAAAGAAGTGATATTCATAGGAAATAATACAACAACCAAGGTTGAAGGAAGTGGGAAGATGTTCCCAAAAGTGACTTTCGTCAAGGTGTTAACTATCAACAATGTTCTCCATGTTCCTACTATTAGGAAAAACTTAGTGTCGACAACACTTCATATTAAAAATTGATTTATGTCATGACCCGAACCGGGGTCCTGACCGTTACGGACATCCCAAACCATAAACACCTGAGAGGCCTTCTAACTTGTAATCACATACACTATTTATATACAAATAGGAAATGCGGAAAAATACATAATGAAACGGAATCATGGTCATAAGTCTGAATTCAATTTATAATATAGAAAGTAAAGCCCAACAACAACTAGACAATGTCTAAATTAGTCTGCAAAATCTCTACTACATGATCAAATCAAAGCTCTCTGGAAACTGGGACAAGGCCCCCAGTATACCAAAATCATAATAAATGATAACTGATTGAAAATAACTAGGCCTTCTGAAATATAGAAGGCTCACCAACTGAACTCTGCACTTCTGTCGAAAGAAATCTACTTCTTGTCAGGACCCCTAGATTGAGCCTCAGAACCTGGGAGTGTAGTGGGTCAATACAATTGTACTGGTACGCAGAGCAAATCCAAAATAATAATTTATATTCAACATATATAAGAGCAATTTAAAAATAATTCATAAATATATCATATGGTAAGAAATCACAAGGGCATTTTTGAAAGACTCTGTAAAATCATCTGAACTATGTGACACTCTTTGTTTTACTTCTGCGCTAGGTGGTACACCCTAAAATTTCACAGCTTTCACCGACTACCTTATATCGATTGCCACCAAGATAGGAGTACTAGTGAGGGAAGAGCACACAAGATCACACAGCAGGGTGCCATAACCCTAATCAAGTCATTATGTCGCGATTGGGTTCAAGATCACAAAGCAGCGCTCCAAATCATAAGTCCTGATAGAGTCATTTGACTCGTGCTTTCTTTGGGTGACCACCTAACTCACCTTAACCAAGTTTTTAACTCTTCAAAACATGTATTCTCTGAAATCAAACTCTGTAAACTCTAACTCTGTTATGCCATACATTTATATGGTATCGGCATACCATTGACTTGCAAGTAACATCTTTGAGCTATTACTAGCATATTAAAATCTCTATTTTCAAAATATAAGTTCGGAACCACCATATCAATAAATCAGTTCAAGAACTCCTTTAAATTCATGTGAATACATGCAAGAAAACTTCCTCTTTATCAACATTTCAATAATATGTGGTGGTCATGTCAAACTACTCAATCACATGCAATTCTTTCTTTGTAAAACAAGCAATAAGTATAACAAGAGACTCCCTCCCATCATCTTCAAATCATGTCAAATACTATGATATTGAAAACAACACTTTCAAACCATTAAACATGTATTTCAAATCATTACCAATAAGTTCATAAACTTAATGTCATGACCCAAACTGGGTCCCTGGCCGTGACGGACATCCCGAACCATGAGGATCGATCGTCCCTATCTGTCTGGTAATCATACACAACATTCATATAATAGAGTAAAATGCAGAATTTTATAGCAGAATGGAATCATGGTAATAAGTTTGATATTACTTCATAACAGAAAAATATAAAATCCATAACTATCTAAAAACATCTAAAAATCGTTTGCAAAATCTCTACTACATGACTGATAACAACTGTCTAAAAATTGGAACAAGGCCCCCAGAAGACCAAAGCCATAACTAATAATAAATGTCTAAAACTAAATAGGCCTTCTGAAATATAGAAAGCTCACCGACTGGACTCTGCACTTCTGTCTGAAGAAATCTACTGCTTATCAGGACCCCTAGACTGTGCCTTAGAACTTGGAAGGTAGGGGGTCAATACAGATGTACTGGTCTACAGAGCAATTCAAAATAAAGTTTTTAATATAAATAAAATAGTTGAGAGATAATCATAAAACATAATATAGGATATAAATTCCAAATCTCATGGATATTTTTGATAATCATAAAACCTTTCTATCAATGCAATTTCTGATTTTTGTATTACTTTTGAGTTAGGTGGCACTCCCCTACAAGTCTGATATTCAACGGACTATATGGAATCCGCCATTGACTCGGCGGGGAAGCCCCCAACCCAAGTGTGTCATAAGGGTTGGAGTGTCTGAGTCTGATACGGCACAGAGCACTAGGCCAGCGTATAATAATATACCCGGATCGGCAAATCACGGTTTTGGGCAATGAGTTGTCTGAACTCATTCCTTCTTTGGGGAACCACCTAAGCTCTCTTTATGTCCAATTTTTAGTCTGTTCTGAAACATTCATCATTCTAGTTTCAAAATTTAAAAATCTGATTTCGAATATGCATTTTGTTCTATTCTGAATTAACATGGCATTATCTGAGTTGGTGTCGTCACACCAAGACTTGCAAGTCCTATTTCTGAGCCATAATGCATCATGCATGATTCTTTCATCAAAATGCAATTCAAACCACCCAAACATGCAAATAGTATAAGAGATTTCACGTTCCGAAACATAAGTCAAAACTATGCAAGAATTTTTCAAACATATGGTGGTCATGTGCTTTTAGCAAAACCATGCACTCTTTCATTATATGCATATTCAACATTTATCAACATGCACAACCCTCTCTTTGTATTTCAAAATCATATTCAAGTCATGGTATAAATCAAGACGTTTCATATCATGCTTTTCAAAATGCATTCAAAACGATTCATAGCATATCATAAGTAAAGAAAGATCGTAACAAGAGAGGGATTTCATTATAATTCATGCTCTCAATTGAATATTCATCCTTAAACACATGCATACATATATATAGAATTTCAAAATCAAATTAGGGAAAGGCTTAAAGACCAAACAACATTGTTTAAAGCTTTTAAAACATGCTAGTAATGGTAAAATTCAAACCCTTTCAAAATAAAATCATGATTTCTAAATCTTCGGCATGAATTAATGAAGGTTTATTTTCCCATAAATTTGTAGGAAAATCCCACGTACCTTAATTACGAAAAATACTGAGTGATTCTTGAAGCCTACGATTTGGGGATTTCAAATCTTCAATCAATCTTGAAAACCCATGGTTAAATCTTGAGTTATTTTTAATTCTTGTTTGAAACCCTTATTAATGTTCTTGAGTAATTTGGGTGAATTGTGATGGATTATGGTGTATTAGGGATTAAATCCCGTGTTTAAGTTGATAAGGGAGTAGACAATACCCAAAACACCCTTACAAAAATTTGGTGAAAACTTCACTGGCCTAAAGCGCTAACCAAGGCACCGCCTTGGGTGACCTCTGCGATGAGCGAGGTGTCGCCCTTCTATCGTGGAGGCTTACTATTTCTCCACCCCAAACGTGCCATTAAGCTTGTCTAAAAATTTCAAAACTCACTTGACACGTACTCTTGACTTTACCCATCATGAATCAATAAAAAAATCAATAAACGGAGGTTGGAAAGGTCGAAAATAAAATCCCCAAAGATAGGAAGCTCAAAGTAATTCTAAGTCCTTTTTGACACTTAGAAAAAAAATTCAAGTTTTCAACTCTATATGCTAGCTATTATGAGATAATACATGTACGACTTTTATGGGGCGTTACATTATCTACCCTTGGGATCATTTATCCCCAAATGATGACATGGAACACAGACAAGCATGATTTCAAGCATACTAGGTCCATAAAAGAAAAGGCAAAGGTCGTACCTTCCCCTTCATCATTCCTCGGATCAAAAAGGTCTGGGTATCTATCTCTCATGTCATCTTCTAATTCCCAAGTTGCTTCTTCAACTTTTTGATTCCTCCACAACACCTTAACCGACACTATCTCTTTGCTCCTCAACTTTAAAACTTGTCAATCTAAGACGGCAATAGGTTCCTCTTCATATGCTAATGAGTCTGTTACCTTGATTCCTTCTACAGTACAAACTAAGAAATGGTCTCCAATACATTTCTTCAACATGGATATGTGAAATACTTGATGAACAGAACCCAGATCTGCAGGAAACTCCAACTTATACACAACTGTACCTATTCTTCTCAAAATCTAATATGGACCTATATAGCGAGGACTCAGGTTACCTTTCTTCCCGAATCGCATAACTTCCTTCATAGGAGTGACTCTTAGAAATACCCAATCACCAAATTCAAATTCTATCTCCCTTCTTTTAATATTGGCATATGATTTCTGTCTACTCTAGGCTATCTTAAGTCGTTCTCTAATAATATTCACGTCCTTCATTGCCTGATGGACAAGATCAGGCCCAAACAAATGCGTCTCACCCACTTCATACCACCCTATTGGTGACCTAAATCTTCTTCCATACAATGCCTCAAAAAGAGCCATCTTAATACTGGTATGATAGTTTTTATTATGAGCAAACTCTATCAAGGGCAAGTGATCTACCAAACTACCTTTGAAGTCAATCACGCAGGCCCTCAACATAACCTCAAGGGTATGAATGGTGTGCTCAGCTTGCCCATCAGTCTGAGGGTGTAATGCAGTACTCAGATTCACTTGGGTACCTAAACCCCTCTAAAAAGATCTCCAAAACTGAGAAGAGAATTGCGTACCTCGGTCAGATATGATGGATACAGGTGCCCCATGCAATCGGACTATCTCCTCAATATAAAGCTTGGCATAATCATCTCCCGAATAGTTGGTCCTCACAGGCAGAAAATGTGCTGACTTGGTCAGCCTATCAACAATCACCCAGATAGAATCATACTAGTTTCGGAACCTTGAAAGTCCCGTAATAAAGTCCATATTGATGATCTCCCACTTCTAAAAAGGTAAAGCTATCTCTTGTGATATAGCACTAGGCCTCAGTTGTTCCATTTTAACTTGTTGACAATTCAAACACTTGGCAACAAAGTTAGCCACATCACACTTCATATAATTCCACCAATATATAGTCTTTAGATCATGGTACATATTAGTAGAGCCTGGATGAACAACATATCTCAAATTGTGAGCTTCATCAAGGATTCTCTTTTGTAACCCACTACATCTGGCACACATAGTCGACCCTGATAGCTCAAAATACCATCACTACCTATTTCAAATGACATCACCTTCTGTTGACCCACATCTTTCTTGATCTACATTAAGATGGGATCTTCAACCTATTTCTCTTTAACTTCTGCACAAAGGGAAAATTTAGCTACCTCATGAACAACTACTCCCCCTTCTTTGGAATCCAAGAGTCGCACTCCTAGATTTGCCAGCTGGTGAATATCTTTCACTATATCTCTCTTTCCCTTTTCAACATGATAAAGACTGCCCATAGATAACCTGCTGAGGGTGTCGGCTACCACATTCTCCTTGCCTGTATGATAGTATAGACTCATGTCATAATCCTTTAAAAGCTCCAACCAATGTCTCTGAGGTTCAATTCTTTCTGCAAGAAAACATACTATAAACTCTTGTGGTTGGTAAATATGTCAATATGTACCGCATAAAAATAGTGTCGCCAGATTTTAAGCGCAAACACTACAGCCGCTAACTCCAAGTCATAGGTGGGGTAGTTCCACTCATGCACCTTCAACTACCTAGATGCATAGGCCACCACTTTACCATGCTACATAAGTACACAACCAAGTCCCACTCAGGATACATCACAGTACACAACAAAACCTTCTGTTCCTTTCGAAAGAGTCAGACCAAGTGCAGTAGTCAACTTATCTTTCAACTTCTCAAAACTATTCTCATAGGAGTTAGACCACACGAACTTCACCTTTTTCTGAGCAAACTTAGTAAGTGGTGCAGCTATGGAAGAAAAACTCTCTACAAATCTTCTGTAATACCCTGCCAAACCTAAGAAGCTTGGAATATCGATTGAAGTTGCAGGTCTGGGACACTTCCTTACTGCCTCAATCTTTTGGGGAGCAAACTTAGTAAGTGGTGCAGCTATGGAAGAAAAACTCTCTACAAATCTTCTGTAATACCCTGCCAAACCTAAGAAGCTTTGAATATTGATTGAAGTTGCAGGTCTGGGCCACTTCCTTAATGCCTCAATCTTTTGGGGATCAACCTTAGTCTCGTCACTAGACATGATATGCCCCAAGAAAGCAATAGCATTAAGCCAGAATTCATTCTTGGAAAACTTTCCATATAACTTGTGATCTTTAAGAGTCTAGAGGATGATTTGGAGGTGATTGGTATGGTCCTCCTCACTCTTGGAATAACTATCATAAACAGGTCTAAAAACTGACAGAACACTCTATTCATTAGTTACATAAAAGTTGCAGGGGGGCTAGTCAACCCAAAAGACATGACTAAGAATTCATTATGACTATTTCTGGTTTGGAAGGTTGTTTTCGAAATATCTGACTCTCTAACCATCAACTGATGGTATCCCGAATGAAGGTCTATCTTTGAAAAATATCTAGCACCCTGAAGCTGGTCAAAAAGGTCATCAATTCTAGGAAGAGGATATTTATTTTTAATAGTGACCTTATCCAACTGGAGGTAATCTATGCACATACGTAGAGAGCCATCTTTCTTTCATATGAAAAGTACAGGTGCACCCCAAGGATGGATAAAACCTCTATCTAGAAGACCTGCTAGCTGTTCTTTCAACTCTTTCAATTCTGCAGGAGCCATTCTATATGACGAAATAGAAATGGGACGGGTGTCTGGCAACAAATCAATACCAAAATCTATCTCCCTATCAGGTGGTATTCCTAGGATATCATCAGGAAAAACTTTTAGGAATTCACTCACTACAGGGATGGACTAAAGAGAAGGGCTTTCGATACTTGAATCCTTAACCCGAATAGGATGATACAAACAACCCTTATAAATGAGTTTACGGGCTCTAAGGTAAGATATAAAGTGCCCTCTAGGTGCTAAAGAATGCCCTTCCCACTCTACTACCGGTTCATTCGGGAAATAAAAAGTGACTCTTCGGGTTCTTCCATTTAGTGTGGCATAGCACGAATGAAGCCATTCCATCCCTAGGATAGCATCACAATTAATCATTTCTAGGTCTATAAGGTCTGCCACAGTATCCTGGCCACAAACAGTCACCACACAATTTCTATACACCCTCTTAGCCACAACGAAATCACCCACCGGAGTGGAAACAGAGAAAGGTTCTGAAATTACATCGGGCTTAAACCCAAAACCAACAGCCACATAAGGAGTCACATAAGACAAGGTATACATGGGATCAAGTAGCACATAAACATCACGGGAAAAGATTTGTAACATATCGGTGACTACATCTGGCAAAGCTTCCTCCTCCTGGCGGTTGGACAAAGCATACAGTCGGTTGCGACCACTCCCGAAAACTGAGGTAGCGCCCTTTTGAGGCAGTGGTGGTGGGGAAGAGTTTTCCTGAGATTTGGCACCACTAACATTTCTTCTAGCCGAAGGACAATCTCTCTGAAAGTGACCCGACTGACCACATGAAAAGCATACCAATGAAACCAGCTAACACCTCCCTAGATGATGCCTACCGCAGGTGTCTTGACCCGAACTAGTGCCTGGCCGTGACGGATATTCTGAACCATGAAGGCCCGGGCGTCCTACTCTAACTGGTAATCATGCACAACATTCACATAATAAAAGAAGATACAGAAATATTATCTGATAAGAAACATGGCCATACTCTAGATTTATTTTAACAATAAGGAATGGAATCCGAAATCAACTAAACAACATCTGGAACAGTCTGCAAAATCTCTACTACATGAAAATCTGACAACTATCTGGAAACTAAGACAAGACCCCTAGTAGACCAAAATAACGAAATAACATAATCTGAAATAATATGCCTTTTGGACCAAAGAAGGTTGACCACCACATAGATCACTTCTCTCTGGAATACTCTATTAATTAGCTGGACCCTTGGATGAACCTCCGAACCTGGGAGGTAGGGGGTCAATACAGATGTACTGGTACTCAAAGAAGATCCAAAATACTAATTTATATTCAACATATATGAGAAAAATTTAAAATAATTCATAAACATATCATATAGTAAGAAATCTCATGGGCATTTTTGAAAGAATCTGTAAAATCATCTGAACTCTATGACACTTTTCATTTTATTTTTGCACTAGGTGGTCTACCCTACAACTCTAAAATTCCACGGGCTATATGGAATCCACCATTGACTTAGAGGGGAAGCCTCCAACCCAAGTGTGCTGCAAGGGTTGGAGTATCTGACTATGCTGCACCACACGGTCGTCGCCAGCGTAAAAATAATATACCCGAATCGGCAAATCATGGTTTTAGGCTAAGAGTTACTTGAACTCAAACCTTCTTCGGTAACCACCTAACCCTCTTTAAGCCTAGTTTTAACTCTTTAAAACATGCATTCTCTGAAATTAAACTCTGAAAACATACTCTGTTATGGCATACATACTTATGGTATCGTCATACCATTGACTTGCACGTCACATCTCTGATCCATTAATAACATATTATAATCTCTGTTTTCAAACATAAGTTTGGTACCACCATATCAATAAATCAATTCAAATAAACTCTTTGTCAAACCTCATGAAAACACATGCAAAGAACTCTCTTTGTCAAGCATTTCAATAATACAAGGTGGTCATGTCAAATTTATCAATCATATGCAACTCTTTCTCATTTAAAACAAGGGTGTAATTTTATCAAGAATCTCTTTTTCATAATGTCTAAATATGCTCAAACACTGAGGTATTGAGAAAACTAGTTTCAAAATCATAAATCATGCATTTCATATCATTCACAATAAGATCATAAACTTGAATTTATCACAAGAGAGGGACTTCATAATCTGTGCTCTAAAACAAATATTACATTTAAATTTTATACATATACATATACTTTATAAATCAATTTAAGGGGATGAGGCCTAAAGGTCAAAACAATAATATCAACAACATGCATAAATCATAATAAAATCATGGATTTCAAACCCCTTTAACAAATCATGTTTGATAATCTTTAAATCATAATTGAGTGTTTTCAACAAGCCCATGTATTTTTAGGATAAACTCCATGTACCTCAATTTAGGAATTTGATGAATGATTCTTGAAGGCTATGATTTAGGGATTCCAAATCTTCTATTAATCTTGAAAACCCACAGTTAAATCTTGAGTTATTTGAAGTTTTAGTTTGAAACCCTAGAGAGTGTTCTTGAGTAATTTGGATGATTGTGAATGTATTCTGGTAACTTTGGGATTAAATACCATGTTTAGGCTAATAAAAGGGTGTAAAATACCCAATATACCCTTAATGAAGCGGAATAAATATAATATAACTGGGAGCCCGATTTCATGGGCCACCATGACCTGCCACAATCGTCGTGGCTCACTAAAAATTGACGAATGGGATTCTTAAGGTCACCCTGATGCGGAGCTATCACGTTGTCCCACTAGTTGGGACTTGAAACTTCAGTGCAACACACCATAATTGCGCTATGCTACTGAAATTTGACAATTTCTAAATAGGCTCCCTCTGCGATGCGCCAAGCACCAAAATGACAGTGTTTTACGACTAGAACTTAAATTAGCCATAACTTTTTGCCCGGATATCGGATTTGGGCGAATATTATATCGATGGAAAATTCATTCAATTTTCCACATGATAAAAAGTCAAAATTAGGGAAATTATATATGGTTTAAACTTCACTTACTTTGGAAGTCAAAAATGAGATTAAGTTTTCTTTGACACAATTCTAATCATTTAACTCTAAGAGCATATTACCACGAGCTAAGGCATGGACGATTTTTGTGGGGTGTTACAGCAGGTCTCACACCGCAGAAACGTATGATGCATCTGAGCTACACTGCCCTGTGACTGGGTATCCTGGGATCTGGATCCATGATTAGTTTGGAAGCTTGAGGTCGTTGGTCTACTGTAGGTCTGGGTGCTGATGCGCTGGCTGCGGACTGGGAATCACCCCAATTCTTCTTTTTCTGCCATTTATTTCCCCAAACCACTCTGTGGCTGACTGTGGTTCTGATCCGCTATTCTGGCTCTCTTTACCTGTCTGTCCTTCTCCCTAGATTAAGTGATTCTCTTCTTCTACTCCTCTACCTACGACATATGCACTGATAGCATAGAGAAGTCCATGTCCCTATTCAGCATAGCCTCTTTACATTTAAGCACTAAGTCATCTGAAAGGCCAGATGTAAATTTTCTCATTCAATCTCTCATATTACCAGCCATCTCTAGAGCATAATGATCCAGTTAGTTAAACTTCAGGGTGTACTCCTTGATAAACTCCTCAGCTTTGGCCTCCCTCAACTCAAGAAGAAAAAAATGATCAAGAAAGGCTTCCACAAACTCGCCCCATACCGTGAGCTCAACACTCTCACCCTTAGAATCCCCCTACTCATTATACCACTGGTTCACAACTTGTTTAAGCTGGTAAGCTACCAATTCCACCCCTTCCACCTCGTCTACATGCATCACCTTGAATATCTTCTCCATCTCATCCACAAACTGTTGTGGATCCTCCTCTTCCTTGGTGCCTAAAAACTTGGGCGGGTTCATTCTCATGAACTGACCCCCTAGTAGCCTCAGATGTGACCGATGCAGACCAACATCTTTCGACCATTGAGTCTATATGATCACCAACTGAGCAAGCATGTGAATGGACTGTCTAAATTCTGCATTAGATACCTCTTTTTCGTGAGGCTAAGTGTGGTTAGTCTCCATTCGGGGAGCTCTGGGTGCCCTGGGTGGACTGGTCTGAGTAGGTGGGACCTCCAGAGTACCATCAATCTCTATAGTTTGAGCTCTATTTTGGGTCCTCATCCTATGAGTGGGACGGACCGGCATTTGCGTTAGTACGATGGGGAGGCATGGTTATATTCTGAAATATAAAAGATCATAATTTAGAGGACAGATTAAACTCCAAAGAACGAACTAAATCTCAAAGAGAGGAAACATTCCTAAATGTCTAGTAGCCTCCTGCTTACAAGTGTGGATCACTACATACCCAAAAATAAGACTCTACCAGACGTGATTTTGCAGACACCCTTGGACCATGAATCGTGCTCTGATACCAAGTTTGTAACGATCCAAACCGGGTCCCTATCCGTGACAGACATCCCAAACCATGAAGGCCCTAGCGTCCCTATCTGTCTGGTAATCATACACAATATTCATATAATAGAGGAAAATGCAGAATTTTATAGCAAAATGGAATCATGATCTTAAGTCTGAAATAACTTCAAAACGAAAAAAAAAATGAAATCCATAATCATCTAAAAACATCAAAAAATCGTCTGCGAAATCTCTACTACATGACTGATAGCAACTTTCTAAAAACTGGGACAAGGCCCCCAGTAGACCAAAACTCTGAAAATAAATAAGCCTTCTGAAATATAGAAGGCTCACCGACTGGACTCTGTACTTCTGTCTGAAGAAATTTACTGTTTATCGGGACCCCTAGACTGTGCCTCAGAACCTGGAAGGTAGGGGGTCAATACAGATGTACTGGTACGCAGAACAATCCAAAATAAAGTTTTTAATATAATTAAAATAATTGACAGCTAATCATAAAACATCATATAGGATATAAATTCCAAATCTCATGGGCATTTTTTATAATCATAAAACCTTTCTATCAATGCAATTTCTGATCTTTGTATTACTTCTGAGTTAGGTGGCACTCCCCTACAAGTCTGATATTTCACGGGCTATATGGAATCCGCCATTGACTAGGCAGGGAAGACCCCAACCCAAGTGTGCCGCAAAGGTTGGAGTGTCTAAGTCTTATACTCCATAGAGCACTTGGCCAGAGTATAATAATATACCTGGATTGGAAAATCACGATTTTAGAGAATGAGTTGTCTGAACTCATGCATTCTTCGGGGAACCACCTAAGCTCTCTGTATGCCCAATTTTTAGTCTATTCTGAAACATGCATCATTCTAGTTTCAAAATTTAAAAATCTGATTTCAAACATGCATTCTACTCAGTTCTGAATTAACATGGCATTATCTGAGTTGGTGTCATCACACCAAGACTTGCAAGTCCTATTTCTGAGCCATAATGCATCATGAGTGATTCTTTCATCAAAACTCAATTCAGACCACCCAAACATGCAAATAGTATAAGAGATTTCACGTTTCGAAACATAAGTCAAAACTATGTAAGAATTCTTCAGACATATGGTGGTCATGTGCTTTTGGCAAAACCATGCACTCTTTCATTATATGCGTATGCAACAGTTATCAACATGCACAACCCTCTCTTTGGATTTCGAAATCATATTCAAGTCATGGTATAAATCAAGATGTTTCATATCATGCTCTTCAAAATGCATTCAAAACGATTCATAGCATATCATAAGTAAAGAAAAATCGTAACAAGAGAGGAATTTCATTATAATTCATGCTCTCAATTGAATATTCATCCTTAAACATATGCATACATATATATAGAATTTCAAATCAAATTAGGGAAAGGCCTAAAGACCAAACAACATTAATTAAAGCTTCTAAAACATGCTAGTAATGGTAAAATTCAAACCCTTTCCGAAAAATCATGATTTCTAAATCTTTGGCATGAATTAAAGAAGGTTTCTTTGCCCATAAATTTTTAGGAAAACCCACATGCCTCAATTACTGAAAATAATGAGTGATTCTTGAAGCCTACGATTTGGGAATTTCAAATCTTCAATCAATCTTGAAAACCCACGGTTAAATCTTGAGTTATTTGAAATTCTTATTTGAAATGCTTATGAATGTTCTTGAGTAATTTGGGTGAATTGTGGTGGATTATGGTGTATTAGGGATTAAATCCCATGTTTAAGTTGATAAGGGAGTGGACAATACCCAAAACACCCTTAAAAAAAAATTGGTGAAAACTGAACTAGCCCAAGGCGCTGACCAGGGCGCCACCTTGGGTGACCTCCGCGATGAGCGAGGCGTCGCCCTCCTATCGCGGAGGCTTACTATTTCCCCACCCCAAACGTGCCCTTAAGCTTGTCTAAAAATTTCAAAGCTCACCCAAGATGTACTCTTGACTTGCCCCATCGTGAATCAACAAAAAAATCAAGAAACGAAGGATGGAAAGGTCGAAAATAAAATTCCGAAGATAGGAAGCTCAAAATAATTCTAAGTCCTTTTTGACACTTAGAAAAAAAATAAATTTTTTTTGGACAACTGAATTTTCAAAGTTTTTAAATAGTGCAATTCAAAATCAAGTTGGTGAACCAAAAAATGAATTAATTGGTGAAAAGTATGGGATTAGGGAAGGAATTTTGAGATTTGAATCACTTAAGAAGTTGCCAATTTTGCAGAATTACAACTACTACTTTGAGCTTCTATTACCATGATTCTTGATTGTGTTAGCCCTTGAACAACACTACTTTATTTTACTTTTTTATTTTATTTTATTTTTGCAAATTCTGAGTCCCCACCTTGATGTTTGTGGGGAATCATGTATAGGTTTTATTATGATTCCTGCATAAGTATGTGTATAAATCTGTATTTCCCTTTTAACATCTAACACTAAAGGACAGTTCGGTGCACTAAAGCTCTCGCTATGTGCAGGGTTCGGGGAAGGGCCTCACTACAAAGGTGTATTGTACACAGCCTTACCTTGCATTGCATTTCTGTCAAAGGTTGCTTCCAAGGTTTGCAACAACTTTACCAGCTACTCCAAGGCTCCCCTTCGACATCTAACACTCCGGTTCATTATTGCCTTTAATTTAGTATGTTCCTATTATAGTGTAATTCCACGAGTGAGATCTAGATGATCATGAGTGTGAGTATGCAAACTTTCTGCATGTGGGAAATTCAGTTCAGTATATATTTAAGAACAATTTAATTTTAATTACGTTATTTGTGTATGTATTTTTTTTGTTTGTTTGGAAACTTTTCAAGAAAACCCGCAGCCGCTACACCCTCTGCCACAGCCTCTATCCTTTGGGTGAGCACTGTGTGCGCACTGGGTAAACCCCCGATGCAATAGCCTGCAAACCACACGGGGATGTAAACCGCACTAGGCAAGCCCTGTGCAACAGGCTCATGGCTCAAAGGCATTGAGGAGGGATTCGATCCCGGGCAGCTGTGGTGCTACCACCCTCCAAACCAGTGAGCCAGCCCCTAAGGACAGTGTATGTATTCTTAAACCATGATTATTTCTCTCTATACCCAAATTGCTAGTTGGACAATTCATAGAGTTCAATAGTTTGGTTTGGTCGGGTTCGAAAAGAAAAATTAACATTAAAATTAAATTAATTGGTTCAAATTAGATATCATACAAATTTTTTGGTTCCATTTATATTTATTAACATAGAATTTTGATTTAAAACGCTAGTTAATATACAGTAATGAATACAGTAACTAATTAGATATTTAGTATATATAGATTTTACAACATGTTACGAAATTCAATTCTCAAGTACAAAAGAAATGTTGAGAGACATTTCAATCAGTTGATAACACTCTATCACTACTACATACTTCATGTGTAGATAAAAATATAGTGCGTGACAAAGGAAAAATGGACCTAGTAAGCCATTAAGGTTATTGTAGACCTCGAGTTAAAAAAAAAAAAAAAAAAAATACAAGGGTCTCGAATCATGGTCGAGAGTCGGAAGTTGGGTCTTGAGTCGAGTTCGGGATTGAGGAGTTGGGCCTCGAATCATGGTCGAGAGTCGGGACATCCGAAAACACCATTTATTTTGAAACTTGAGGGAAATATAGTATTATGAAAAGGATAACATCCAACTTGTCAGGAAGAGACTACCAAGTCAAGGTCTTTGTCAACTTTTTATAAATTGTGGTTTGTGGTAGACAAAGGATATCTTCTACATTTGGCAACCACATAAACACAAAAAAAAAAAAAGGAAAATTTGTTCATCTTGCAGATCATGGCTGAAATTCTGCACAATCTTGCTGCTGAAATCTTGAAAAGTTTGGGTTCTCTTGCTGCTGAAGAAGTAGGATCTATTTACGGACTAGCCGATGAGCTTCACAAGTTTTCTACTACAGTTTCTTCCATCCAAGCCATACTCATTGATGCGGAGGAGCAACAAGGGAGTAGCAACCAGTTGAAGGACTGGATAGCCAGGCTTAAGAAAGTGTTCTTTGAAGCTGATGATCTCTTGGATGATGTCGCCACTGAAGTTGAGCATCGAAAATTGTTCAATAAGGTAGGAATCTTCTTCTCAAAATCAAATCCAGTGATTTTTAATCGTAAGATAAGTATGTAATCGCAAAAGATAGGGCCTCCTTAAACCTAGTTGAAAGGAGGCAGCAACCTTTGCTTCCAGAGCCTTACTCAGTCCAATTGAATTTGGATAGAGAGAGAAGTGATTGGAAGGAATGACGATAAAAAGAAAATTGTGGATTTTCTTTTGGATTCTGAGTTTGAAGAGAATGTTGTGGTCATATCAATTATCGGTCTTGGGGGCTAGGAAAGACCACTCTCGCACAATGTGTGTACAATGATGAAATTATTAAAAAGAACTTCGACAAAGCATTGTGGGTTTGTGTTTCGGACGTATTTGAAGTGAAAATGATTGCAGAAAAAATCATTGAATCTGGGGGAGGGAAGAAGGATAATTACCTTCAACTAGATGCAGTGCAAAAAGAGCTTCGGAAAATGCTTGAAGGGAAGTATTTGCTAGTGCTCGATGATGTGTGGAACGAAGATCCCTTGAGATGGTCGAACCTGAAGAATATGTTGACTGGTGGAGCCAAGGGAAGTAAGATTTTAGTGACTAATCGCTCAGACGTGGTGGCAGAAGTTTCAGGAAGTGTTCATAAACATAAATTAGGAGACCTTTCAGAGGAAGAAGCATGAAAATTGTTTGAAAAAATTGCATTTGAATGTAACAAAGAGCACGATAATTCAAATTTGGTGGAAATAGGAAAGGAAATTGTGAAAAAGTGTGGAGGAGTTCCTCTTGCAATAAGGTTAGTAGGAAGCCTACTGCGCCTCAAAAGAACAGAGGATGAGTGGATGTATTTCAGGAATCAAGATTTGTCAAATATCACACAAGGAGGAAATGATCTAACGGCCATTTTGAGATTGAGCTATCATTACCTTCCTCGGCATTTAAAGATATGCTTCGCATATTGTTCCCTCTTTCCCAAGGATTCCGAAATTCAGAGATTTGATTTGGTTGATATGTGGATTGCACAAGGCTTTATTCAATCAAGTAATAGCAACAGAGATAATGTAGAGGATGTAGCAAATTCATATTTCGTGGATTTGTTAAGAAGGTCATTCTTTCAAGAATTGTTTATGTAATTTCACAAAATGCACGATCTTATTCATGATCTCGCAAAAGAAGTTGCAGATAGCGAGTTCTTCAGTATCATTAAAGCAGAAGATACAAAGATTGTCCCTGATCAAACTCTCCATGCTTCTTGTTTATTCAAGATTGATGGTTCATTGACATTTCCCAATTCATTCTATAGGAAGCATATGAAGTTGCGTACATTTATTTACCTAAATGATTCTCCAGGCAGTGTCATGAGCAATTCAAATTTAGCGAGAATGATTTCAAGTTTTTCACGCTTGCGCGTCCTACATCTAGGTCAGCTGGATATAGTGTTTCTGCCTCAATCTTTAGGTGGACTGAAGCATCTAAGATATCTCTCTATTTCTTCTAACAGTATTGTTACTTTACCAAATACCATAACAAAATTGCATAATCTACAAATTCTAAAGTTGTTTAGTTGCAGTATACTCCAAAATTTGCCGAGAGATATTTGGAGATTGGTGAGCCTTCGACATTTGGCATGTCAATGGTGCAACTCAATAACCCATATTCCTCCAGGAATTTTCCAGTTGACAAGTCTCATGCATTTGGAATTTGATCATTGCACAGCCCTGAAAGATATGCCACCTGGAATTGGTCAACTGACGTCTCTACGGACGTTGCCAAGTTTTATCGTAGGCAAAGAAAGTTGCATATCTGGTCAGGCAAGTGACAGGTTGAACGAACTAAATGGCCTTGTTGATCTCAGAAATAGCTTAACCATTAAATTCATGGGACGTGTCCGTGCAATTGGAGAAAGAACACCAACAGGTGTAGTGAAAAGGATGAAGCATCTGATCTGATGATGTTGGAAACCCTGCAGCCTAACCAAAACATTAAAGGATTGGGAATAAAAAATTACAGTGGGTCAACGTTTCCAAGTTGGTTGATGGATGAGAATCTTGGCTTTTTGTTGCCCAAGCTTGTTCATCTATGTATAGAAGATTGCCATAAAATCCAAAAGCTTCCACAGCTATGGAAACTGCCTTTTCTCCAAAGTCTTGCACTACGGAATCTCAATGGACTCTATGGTTATGATGATAAATTCATGCAACCATCAAAGACTCCTACAGATGAACGCTACTACTTCTCTTCCCTAAAACAACTTGAACTGCAAAGAATAAGTGAGAAGATATTGAAGCAAATTCTTTGCCCACCTCCTCATCATCCTTCTCCTCTTCGTAACTTGAAAAAGTTGACTAGTTTCTGTTGAAAGGCTAGCAACTATGCCAGAGGATGTGTTCAAGAATCTCACGTCGCTCCAATCTTTGTCTATCCGAAGTTGCGGAGATCTGGTCTATCTATCCACATGTCTAATTCATCTCACTTCTCTGGAGACTTTATCTATAGCATTTTGCCCTGATCTCGACTTGTCCAATGAAGAGGGAATGCAATTTCAAGTCCCGGGGAACTTATCAACTCTCACTCTTTTCGGGCTTGACAAGTTAATGTCGCTTCCACTATGGCTCCGACATTTCTTAGCTTCTTTGAAATCAATAGACATTATGTCATGTGCTAAATTCACAACAATTCCGGAATGGATAGGCGACCTCATTGCCCTTAATCGGTTGGCGATTATTGGTTCCCCTATGTTGACATCCTTGCCAGAAGGTATGAGATCTCTCACTGCATTGCAAAGACTAAATATTTCATGGTGTTCATCAATCCTGAAGCAAAGATGCAAGAAGGAAGTAGGAGAGGACTGGCCTAAGATTGCTCACATCCCATCTGTTGACATAGGAGGTAATTATCCTTTTACATTTTGTTGTGATTCATAATTAGTATGGAAAAAAAAAAAAGTAAATGGAAAGAGTAGTAATTAGCAATTGAAAATTGGAAATTAATAATTAGTAATTAGTGATTCGTAATTGAAAATTAATTAGTAATTTGTTTTCTTGAATGTTATAAGCTTCATAATTTGTTTATTAATTGATTTTACTTTTTAATTAAATGAACATATTAATAGAATTAGTGTTTAATATGAACATAAGAGCCCATTTGGATTGCTATTACAAAACTGCTTATTTGAGAAGTACTCTTATGAAATAGCTTTTTAAAAAAGTGTTTTTGTTAAAAAGCAATTTGTATTTGGTAAATTAATTTGAAAAGTGTTTTTGATAAACAGATTGTGTTTGGATAATCTTTTTCAAGAAGTGCTTTTTTGAAACAAATGACCAAAAAAGACATGTATCAATAGACTTTTATTACTAAAATCGATTTATAGAGAAAATTTACTTTAAATATCTATTTTTACATTTCTAATTAAAATTTTATATTTATTTAATTAAAAAGTATGTACTATAAAATTTTCACTCAATATTTATATACATAAATATATTAAAAAATATTAAATAATAATATATTACTTAAATAATTTAAATATTTCTTAAAAAATCAAATAAAAATGAATATAAAAATTATTCCATAAATTAAATCACTACGTATGAAAATATCAACGATAAAAACAATTATTCATTCCTACATCACAAAAATTTTCAGCGATCTAATTCCTAGTTTTATCACGCAATGTCTCAATACTAGTAGAAGATTTGTCTTGTAGTTCTGAAGGTATACTAGAAGGCTCATCTCCTTCTTCGATCTCTGTAATGATGTCTTTGTTAGCATAATAGTTAAAGTTTTTATCAGTAGTAGAGCATTGTCATATTAAATATTCAAGAAAAAAATTACAAGTATTGCCAAAATATCATTTAATCTTGTAACGTGATTCATATGTCATTTGTTATCATTAATAATAAAAAATAAAAAGTTATATATATTCTTCGGTCATCATTATCACTGATATTTTCAAGTTTATTTAAGGAAAATGAGTAAAAATAAAATGACAATAATATATAAATCATAAAATAAAGTAAAGAGTTATGATGTATATATGAAGTAGCAAATTTTTAAAATAAAAAATTAAAGAATTGTGTGTGCGCACGCACACATGTAATAGGGATATTTTTGTCATAAAAAATAATTTTTTACTTTTACTTTTTTTGAAAAGCAAATATTTTTTGCTTCTACTTTTTCTTGAACACACTTTTGCAAGTTATCAAATATCCTTCTTTTCAAAATAAGTGTTTTTTTTGGGGGGAAATAAGCAATCCCAAACAGTGTGTTTGATGTTAGACTCCAAACTACTCTTAAGACTCCACTGTGTTTGGATGGTGGTTTGTCATGGTTTAATAATGTACGGTACAGTATGGTATGGTACTGTATAGTATAGTACAATACAATGTTTGGATAGACTGTATCGTTCACTATTGTTTAATAACAGTTTTTTTGTTTGGTTTGATGGCATGGTACTGCATCATAACAGGTAAGTTTATTAAAATACCCCTAATTTTTATAAATTTTAAATTTATCGATAATTATTTATAAAATAATTTTTTTTCTACAAATTTATCGTAAATCATGTCTTGTACAGAGAATAGTAAAGCAGGATACACAATCTGTACAAAGAATACAATATTTGATGTTAGACTAGGTAGATTTAGTGAAGCTTTACGCCCGTTTCAAAACAATCTTAGAAAATCTTAAATCAGTGAGGAAGCTATCCATTTCAAAATAAAGTAAGATAAAAGAGACAGGAAAGTGCAAGCTTGCGGACAACCTTGCAAGTCCTTGATAGATCACGGTTGAAATCCACAGCCAGCAACAAATAAAGTCAAACTGAAAGAACATTGGAATCAATTAATTCCAGCCGACCAAATGTTCAGCATTTGTACATCCAATGCACTTATAATTTTTCAAATGTTACTCTATGCCCCAAGGCAATAAGCTCCAGGGAAATTGAGTAACTGCTTCCTCACCCTTTCTCTTTCCATTTTATCTTTTCCCAGGCTATTATTGAAGATTGAAGGTAATTGAAGAAAATGGGTTGTGCGCTATGAAAGAATTCGTCATCAAATAAGATGTTTATAGCATATCAAAATAAGGTTGCAGACCTTCAAAATGATAACTTGGTGACCAAGAATTTTGCCACCAAAGATGACTATTTGATACGATCCAGCCTCAAAACTTTTGATCACATCATTCTAGGCCAACACAAAGAGGTCCAAGTCATAATCCACCAAAGAGCTCAACAATGCACTTGAAGGACCCTCTTTGAGCTCCTAAACCCACAATCCCATGTGTGGATAATTGCTTGGAGCCTGGTGTGCGCTTTGGAAAGCCAAAAGACTCAACAAACTAAAGGAGAAGGTCATGAGAAGATCAAGCAGTAACATACTAAGGGGCGTCTCTTTTAATGGGTCATGGACAATTTAAGGGCCTTAATGTAATATAATTAGCCTAGCACTATAAATAGATAGCTTAGGGTTCTTTCTTTCTTAGTTTCTTTATGTAATCATGAAAGCTCCATGGGAGTGAATTGAGTGCTTGGAAAAATCGATGTTGAACCTTGTCTAGAGACGTTGGTTGTAATGAGGTTCAATCCCCTTTGCGGTCACATAAGAGCTAGGTGCTCATTGATAATCCATTAAGGGAGGTTTTTGGGTTTGACATACCCTGAGATTGCCCTTTTGTTATCAATTTTGTGCCTATCTTTCTATCATCAATATCATATCCCTCTATTGTTACTTTTTCACGTCTAGATTCGAATCCTCGTGGCTTGGATCGCATCATTTGGTATAGAGCTGAGCTTAGAATCGTTACCATGATTCTAGTCTTGGGTTTGTTATCTTGAAAATCACACAAAAAAAATAGAAAAAGAGTCCCAAAACGTTTTTTAGGGTGTTTCAAATTTTGAGTTTTTGATTTTGTAATTTTTTCTTGTATTCCTAGTGTTAGATATGTGTTCTCTAACACTATAGGAGTCTAGGTTTTCAAATTTGAGCTTAATCGGAGTCATATTGAGTGAGCTATCATTGTTGAAAGCTTGGACTTGAAGAGAAGTGAACTAAGACCTAACACTTTATTTCTTTCTCTTCTAGTGCTATGAATATGTTGGCAGACATCAGCTAGTAAATATTATGATTTATGGTTGAGCCCAAGTCTTTTAAGATAAAGTCCTTAGAATTACCCGTTGATTTTCAAAATTATTATGTGTGCTTAATTGGGGTAAAAAAACGTTCGTAAAGTTAAAAGTACAATCGAATTATCGAAATAACTTTACGTGGTAATTTATGTATTTTTCCTTTACAAATATAGCAGTACTATTATTGCATACAGGAGTCATAAACAAGAAAGGGATAACTCAGTTTTGTGGGAAAGAAGATTCTTATATTGAAAAGAAATGAAATCAAAAGATCATATGCTTTGTCATGCTATGGAATGTTGGATTCTTTGTCATGGAGATAGTTGCTTTACTGTCTCAAAATATCTTCTTGCTCCCTTCTGCTCTTGTTGAAGATCTGCTAACACTCTTCTTAATGAGACTACCTGACAAGCTGCTGAAGTTACTGCAATATACTCAGCTTCTGAGGTTGACAATGTTGTGGTAAACTTCTTCTTTGAACTCCAAGTCACTGCGTCTGAGCCTAGAGTGAAAACATTTGTTAAACACTTCGTCTATCATTCAACGAACTTCCATAATTGCTATCTGTGTACCTGCACAATATGAAATTATTGGTACTTGAGTACCAAATACCAAAGCCCAAAGTTTCATCAATGTATCGCAAGATTTTCTTTGTTGCGTCATAATGTACCTTTGGAGGTTACTGCATAAATCTGGAAACAACACCGACAGAAAATGCAATATCGGGTCTAGTGTACGTCAAATATATTAGACCTCCAACTAAGCTTCTGAACCTCCTTGCATCTGCCAACTCTTCTTCTTCATTCACCTGCTGCAATTTTTCATTTATATTCATGGGTGTAGCCGCAGGCATGCAATTAAGCATGCCAAATTCATTGAGAAGGTCTCTGCCATATTTCCTTTGTGCAAGAAATATTCCATATTCAATTTGATGGACTTCAAGGCCCAGAAAGTAATGAAATAACTCCATATTCAACATCTCAAATTCATTCATCATTTGAGACTTAAAATTATCCATACGAAACTCAGAAGAGCTAGTGTAAATGATATCGTCAACATAAAGGCGTACAATGATGAAATCATTACCTTCCTTCTTTACATACAAGGTAGGTTCATTCTCACTTCTCATGTACCCATTTTTCTAGAAGTAGCCATTGATCTTGCTATAACATGCTCGGGGGGCTTACGTCAAGCCGTACAATGCCTTTTTCAGCTTCAACACCTTTGTTTCATTGCCTTTCTTTATGAAACCTTCAGGTTGCATTACATAGACTTTTTCTTGTAAGTCTACATTGAGGAATACGGACTTGACATCAAATTGATAAACTAGCCATTGCAATTGTGCAGCCATTTCCAGAACCTGCCTCACTGTCTCAAATCGAGCTAATAGAGAAAATATTTCTTCAAAATCAACACCATATTGTTGTGCATAGTCTTTTTCCACAAGACGAGCTTTGTGCTTTTGTAGGCTACCATCCGCAGCAAATTTTTTCTTAAACACCCATTTCAAACCAATTACACTTTTCCCTTCTAGTAACTCCATTATTTTTCATGTTTCATTCTTTTCAATGTACTGTATTTCGTCCAATGTTGCCTTTCTCCACTCTTCTTTTTTTGCAACTTCTTCATAATTTAAGGGAACTAAAAACAAAAAAAGCAAATTGACAAGTCATATAAAGATTATTAGCATACTTGGGATTTGGCTTTTAAGCCTTGTTGATCTTCTTAATGAAATTATCTCATCTGAAGACTCCTCATGAGTTGCTGAAGTCAGTGAACTTGGTAACTCCATAAAAGAACCTGAAAGTGGACTTGTAGGGGTTGACTCTTTTTCTTCATTTTCAGTGATTCCAAGAGGCATAGGAATCTCTTGTCAGACCAACTTTTTACTCTATTCTCAGCTTGCATTTTCATCAAATATTACATCCCTTCTAACTGAGATCTTGCCATTAAGAGGTTTACATAGTCTATATGCTTTGGATTGAGTACAATAGCCAATAAAAATGCAATTTTAAGATTTTTCATCAATCTTTTGATGAGCTTTACCAAAGCATAACAAACACACCCAAAAACTCGTAAATGACTCACATTTGATCTCCTGTAATGCCGAGCTTCATAAGGGGTTTTATTCATAACAACTTTCGTTGGTGAAAGATTTGGTAAGTAAGAAGATGCTGCCACAGTTTCTGCCCAGAACTGATTTGAGAGTTTCTTTGCTTGCAGCATGCTCCTTGCCAACCGTTCAACGACCCCATTTTGCTTCAGAGTATAAGGAGTTGTTAACTCCCGATGGATGTCATTTTCTTCACAAAACGAATTGAATTTGTTGGACACGAACTCTCTTCCTCTATCTGTGCGAAGAACTTTGATGCTGCAGCTACTTTGATTTTCCACCAAAACTTTGAATTTCTAAAACTTTTTAAATGTTTCTGACTTGTTCTCCAAAAAATACACCCAACTCATGCGACTATAATCGCTAGTGAACAACAAAAAATAATGACTCCCACTTAAGGACTTAGTTTGCATAGGACCACATAAGTCAGCATGTATCAATTCTAAACAATTAGAACCTCTCCATGTTTTTCCAACGAGAAAAGGTTTCCTGGTTTGTTTTCTATAAATGTACCCTTCACATAAATCAAGAGAACTAATTTTTGGCAGTCCAAGAACCATATCTTTATCACCTTGCAATTTCAGACCCTTTATATTGAGATGAACATACCTTAAATGCCATAACTTCGAGTCACCCTTTGCACTTACAGCAAGAGTAAAATTTTTCATATTGAAAATGTCCAGCAAAAACATATTATTTGGCGTCATGGTAATGTGAACCTTTTTCCTGACTTCTTATTTGTAATGACACACACATTGTTATCAAACCAAAGAGAATATACATCAGTCATCAATTGTCCAACACATAACAAATTGTATCCTCGATCAGGTAGAAACTGAACATCATCTAACACTTTTACTTTGTTGTGGCTAGTGCCAACAACCACCTTGCCTTTTCCTTCAACCTGCATCTCTTTTGTGTTGCCAAGTTGTACCTTCTTTCTTTTCTTCTCATCAAGCTCTCGAAATATAGATTTGGTGCATGTCATATGATTTGAACAATCACCATCTACAAATCATAAATCACTTGGCTTATGATTTGTATCAATGCAAGCCATAAAAAGATAATTCTCTTCCTCATTTTCTTGTGCTGGAAAATTTATCTTTTGATCCTTATACCAGCAATCACCCTTTATATGTCCATGGAAATGATAACATTGAATATCATTCTTTGTGTTGCCTTTCTCATTGGACTGCTTATGCCCTTTATTTCTTCCTCTGCATCTTCCATAACCACAACCTCGACCACCACAAAATCCTCCTCTTCCCCGACCTCTACTTCCAGGGCCATTATTATCTCCAGATTTAGTGGCTTCATTTTTTACTTGGAATGTTTTCTCTTCATTCTTCTCTACGGATTGATTAATTCTCACATTATGATCTTGAAGCGATCCCATTAGTTCATCAAAGGAAAATACTAATAAATCCTTAGATTCTTCTATAGAAGCAACTACGTGATCAAATTTTGGATTCAGGGTTCACAAAACCTTTTCCACAATAGTTGATCAGTAACCTTCTCCTCATAGGATCGCATTTGACTGACAATTTTCATTGCCCCTGATAGAAATCCAGCAATATATTCTCCACTTTTCATCATCAAGGTTTTAAAGTCACACCAAAAAGATTGCAGTCTCACCACAATAACCTTTGAATCACCTTGAAATTATTTCTGAAGAATGGACCATGCTTGCTTTGATGTGGTTGTTGTTGCTATTCATGAAAAAAAAATCTATCATAGACAGCCTGCTGGATAAATACCAACACTTTAGTATCCTTTTCTTATTGTCTCGCAGTCTATTTTTTCATTAGGGTTTGCATATCCATGTTTTATAAAATCCCAGAGATTCTGAGATTTGAGTATAGTTTTCATATGTATACTTCAAATTCATAGCTTTCTCCCTTGAAGATGAGAATGAGTGGTTGTGTGAAACGAGAGTAATCTACGAAGAAGAGAAGAAAACAAAAACACTAATGAATCGACGAAATTGAAAATGCAAGAAGTGAAAGGATAAAAGGATAGATGATAGAAAGATAGACACAAGAAGATAACAAAAGGGCAACTAAATGATGTATCAAACCCAAGGACCCCCCTTATTGATTACCTATGAGCACCTAGCTCTTACGTGACCGTAAAGGGGGTTGAATCTCCCTTACAACTGACGTTTCTAAACAAAGTTCAACATTGGCTTTTCCAAGCACTCCACACTCCCAATTGAGTTTTCATGAATTCATCATCATTAAGCAAAAAACTAACTAATGAAATGTCTAAGGCACCTATTTATAGTAGTTGCCTTTGTACAACGAGCCTATTACAAAAATAGCCCAAAAGGGGCTATTTTGGAAATAACAAAAAAGGGTTCTCTTTATTCCTTGCGCCATGACTTTCCTTGGCTCCAAGATATCTTCCAAACAAGACATTGCTTGATCACGAGCTCAAAGAAGGTCCTCCAAGCACATTCTTGGATCCTTAGAGAGATCAAGGCTTAGACCTCCTTATGTTGGCCTCGAGTTATGTGATCAAAAGCGTTGACATCCATTTGACTTGTATCATCCTCCCTTCATGAAAAGGATTCGACCTTGAATCCAAACCTTGAAAAAACAAAGGAAGGACCAAAAAACACGATATCCTCATGGCATGAGGGTTTGATTTAGAACAATCAATCATAGCATCTTGCCAAGGTTGCACACACTTAAGATATAATCAAGGATCCTTCATGTTAAACATTAGAAACTCATTGAAAAATGTACAAAGGATTTGGTTAGGGAAATCATCAAGAGATAAGGAAACTACAAAGGTCCTAATGGCATCAAATAATCTAAAAGGTAGAACTACCTTCACCTTATGAGCCATAAGACACAGTTTCTTTATTATCTCTTCAAGAGACCACACCAAGGGTGGTGCCTCAATTGGTTCTAAAGTCCACAAGATCCATATAGCATTGTCACTCAAACAAGTGGACAAACCAACAATTTTCCTACCTTTACATAAAATACATCCAAGAGTAGCATGGATATCATCATAGGCAAAGAGGTAGTATAGAAAGGAATCAAGTGTAGAAACATCATCCAAGGTGCTATTATCTATGAGAATGCAATTGGGCTTAAAATACTTAGCACATGATGCGCACGAGGATGGAATTAAGACACTTAAGCCTATAGAACTTCTTTCTTTCAAGTAAATAATCAGCTTGGCATCCATAAGTTGGGAGTTACATAATTTAAGCACAGGTGTGTCAAGAAAGAATACAAGTTTATAAGCAATATCCAAAGAACACAATGACACATTAGCCCTTGGTTTCTCAAGAATGATACCACCTTTAAGAAGGAGGTCATCAATTCCACTCAAGTATTGAAGAAGGGTATCACATGAATAGAATTCATCTAAAGTAGTTTCAAGTGAAGACTCTCTTCTTGACCTACAAGTAGTGGAACCTTGGTCAAGAGTAGAAACACATAATGGTGAACTCTCTTGGAGATTTTCACTACTCCCCTTCTTTAAAAATCTCTCATATTTGTTGGAGATCATTCCCTTACACAATGTTAGTCCATCAAGTGGATCATAAATCCCCAAGAAAGACTTTTCATCATAGGAAAGGATACCAATATCCTCACTCAAACTTTGCTTGTCAAAAAGACCAAGCAACAAGTTGGGTGTGCCAAAATCACCATATCCAAATTTGATACCGAGGTCAATGGATAGAGTGTCCATAGACACGGGTCTAGAAAACACTCTTTTTCCCCATAGGCTTCACTCAAACTAAAAGATATACTCTCCACACTAGCATAAGTATCATCAACAACAAAGGGAGGGTAGAGAAAGGTATCACTAAAGTCACCTTCAACTAAGGTGGCCTCATGTATGTACTCACTATTAGATTCAAAATCATTGCCATGAGTATTCTCAACAATAGGAGCATAGAAAGTAGACAAAGAAGCAATTTCTAAACAATTTATACTTTCTCTTTCAATGGAAGAATCCTCGAGTAGACATATACCAGTACTAACTTCAAAGTAATTATTGCTCAAGTCTTCACAAGAAGCAAGAAATGCATTCTCATAACTATCAAACAAAGGCGGGGTGTCGTACAAAGGATCACAACCACAAGAATTTTTATAGGAATAATCATTAATTGGGTTTCTCAAATATTCAAGCAAATCAAAGTTATCATCACCCAATTGGTTATTCCTTTCCAAGACTTCACATTTCTTTCCCTTAAGAGTACTCTCATCTTTCAAGAAGATATTTCCATCTTTAAGAGGAATGTTGTCACACCATAATGGGTTGTCATATAAGATATATCCCTCAAGATGAGCTATATCATCAATGCTATCCACACCACTTGGTAATTTATTAGGATTGATTTTGTCATCTTCAAAAAAGATATTGTTCTCTAAGAGAGAAGTGTTTATCCATGAAGAGGATGTAGAACATACAAGTTCACTCACTAGAACAAAATTAGCAAGCATCAAAGATGTTGCAAACACACGATTATTCCCATGAGCCAAACTAACATTAAGATCTTCACTATGGGACATGCTCAAAGGGTCACTCTTATTCACTTGATCAATATTTTTAACATCATCACTCACTTGAAGTTCATTAATCACATCACACACATCCTCAAGTGGTTGGCAAGTTTCGCACACAAGTTGATATATATTATTTTCACAAGATGATGTACTATCATTCAACACAATGGCTTCAACACTAGGTGGACACAAATTGATCTTACAAGGAGAGTCAATTGGTCATCAATAGGATTAACTAGTGTATCCACACTCACAAAAGGTATGTCATTATCAAGAGGTAAAGAATCATTACGCTCACATGCAGGTAAGCTACTACTCACACTCAATGGGTTACTATCCACACAATCATTATTCTCATGCACAAAAGGGTAAGATTTAGGTATTTTACCTTGAAGTTATTGAGCATATTCTTCTTCACCTTGGTGTGAAAGTCCTCCACAATCTTTGGAAGCATCTAAGGTTACCCTTGGAGATCTTTTCTTTTGACACTTGTTCTCCTCTGTTTGCCATGCTAGTACCTACACAAATATCCTTATTAAAAGAAGGACAAACAATGTTAGATCCGATTGGTGGCAACCCCCTTACTTCACTCATCATTACCTCTCATTTTTAGGTTGCCACCTTGCACTCCCTTACTCCTCTCAATCTTTTGTCTCTCATTTTCTTAAGGCTTGGAGTAAGTAGGCATCTTTCCTTGAGATTTAAGAAGGGTAGATGGAAAGAGATGGTTTCTCCATTGGTCCAATATAATCTTAGGCTAATTTTGCACATTTGAAACTCTATGCCTTGCAAGCCAATTGACACCTAAGCATAATTGTCCACATTCCAGTGGGAAAATGTCACACCAACCCTCTTTATAGTATCCATCTCGGATGAAGGAAACCTTAGCTCTCTCGAAATCCCTATATCCATCCAAGTAATAAGGGAAGGATAAGGATTTTTGAGGTATCCCTGGATAGTTAATAGACTACATATATAATTATTAAATACATCTAGGTTATTCTGTAATTAGTTATTCTTCAGCTCTCTATATATACAGCTGTAACCCCTTCAATATCAATAAGATCAATTATTATTAAATTATATCATGGTATCAAAGCTAGGGTTTCTTCTTCCGCCCAAACCCTAATCTCTCCTCTTTTCCGACGTGTGTGCGCCGCCGCCACCGTCTACACCACGCCGCACGGCCTCCCTCCTCCACCGTAGGTCGGCGCCATGGACAAGGTTGTTGATCCTCTGTCAAATTTACCGTCTGGAGTAAAATTACTGCTCAGGAATCTCCACAATCTCATCCCCGAAAAATTATCTGACAACAACTACCCGGCCTGGGCACTTAACGTCCGCACCGCCCTCGCAGCCAACTTGCTGCTCGGATGGATTGACGGTGCGGAGAAGCCGCCGCCCGAGACAACCGAGGAGGACGGCGTCATGCTCCCAAATCCTGACTACCTTCCGTGGATGATCGTAGACACTCAGATCCGAGCCTGTCTTCTCGCCGTTATTAGCCCCTCTGTGCACAAACACGCCCGGGGTTTTCTCACATCGGCTTCACTTTGGGACGCACTAGCCACAAGGTACAACTCTGTGTCCACGGCTCATAATTTTCAGTTGTGTGACAGATTGCATACTCTTCGGAAGGGAACGAAGACGATGACTCAATACCTTGATGATGTGGCCTCTATTCTGTCTGACCTAGATGCTGTGAACGAGATTATTCCTGAACGAGACGTGGTGAATGTCGTGATACGTGGTCTTCCGTCTGGCTATTCCTCTCTCAAACAGCATATTCGCCTCTCACCTGTCGAAATCACTCTGAATCAACTGTCTAGATGGCTTAATGCGAAAGAATTGAATCTAGACATGGAACACAAATTACTGCTCGGAGAAGCCAGTTCCACCCCTGCCGTCACGGCTCTTTACTCGGCTGGCAGCGGGGACTCGGCCAGGGGTCGCGGTGACGATCGCCGTAACCAAGGGCAAGGCAGCGGCGGCGGTGACCGTCGGAATGCCGGGCAGCGAGGCAGAGGCGGGCCTCCACCGAGGGACGGCTTCCAGTCAGGCCGCGGACAGGGACGAGGAAACCAGCGGGGGCCCACACGAGATCTTCCGACGTGCCAAATTTGTGCTAAACGGGGCCATTCTGCGGCTAATTGCTGGTATCATTATGATGACTCGCAGAATGTAAATCGCCAGTCCGGCGGATCAAGGGCGATGCATGCGTCCACAAATGCTCAATCTGGCGATTGGTATCTAGACACAGGTGCTAACACCCATGTGACGTCGGATTATTCACAACTTCAAGCTCCTCATCCGTATCATGGCTCAGAAACTATTATAGTAGGCAATGGTCAATCCCTTCCCATCACAAACACCGGCTCTGGGTATGTCTATACCCCAAATGGTAAATTTTATCTCTCAACCCTTCACCACGTCCCTTCCCTCACATCCAATCTTTTATCTGTTTATCGCTTTACTAAAGAAAATAACTGCACCCTCATTTTTAATGACACCAATTTCCATATAGTGGACAATACCACGAACCGGGTGCGGTACACGGGCCGCTGTGAGCATGAGCTATACACTCTTCCATCCAGGTCTCCGTCTGTTGTGAGTCAAGCCATTCTCTCGTCCACCTGGCATCGCCGGCTTGGGCACCCATCATCCGCCATCACCAAATCCATTTTATCTTCCTTAGGTTTTAATTTTTCAGGGAAATTACATTGCGAGTCCTGTTCAGTGTCTAAATCTTGTCGTTTACCTTTTTCACTGTCTGAACACAAGGCCACTGCGCCATTTCAATTAATTCATTCTGATGTTTGGGGTCCAACCTCAGTTCCTTCTGTTCAAGGTTTTCGTTATTATATCTGTTTTGTTGATGATTACAGTAAATTCACTTGGCTTTATCCTCTGAAATTTAAATCCGAAGCTTATACTGTTTTTGTCAACTTTAACCGAATGGTTCAAAATCAATTTAATGCCAAAATCAAAATTTTTCGAAGTGGCAATGGCAAAGAATTTGTCAACAATGCATTTGGTGTTTTTCTTCAAAGTCTAGGGGCTCTTCATCACACTTCATCTCCATATACCCCTGAACAAAATGGCGTTGCTGAGCGCAAACACCGTCACCTAATAGAAACAGTTGTTGCGCTCCTCCATGATTCCACCTTACCTGTTTCCTTTTGGGTTGACGCCCTTGCTACTGCCAACTACCTCATAAATCGTATGCCCACTCACACTCTCTCCAACTCCACTCCATATGCCCGTCTCTACAATCATCCACCCGACTACATCCATCTCCGCCCGTTTGGGTGTCTGGTTTATCCCTGGTTGCGTCCACACACTCAACATAAACTTCAACCTCGGTCCACCCCTTGTGTCTTTCTAGGCTATCATCCCACTATCAAAGGTTACAAATGTTTCGATCCTGTATCTCAGAAAACATATGTTTCCCGTCATGTTCGTTTTGTGGAGGAACAATTTCCTTACACAAGTCTTTCCTCTACTCCATACTCCCCCAATCCACTTGGCATTGTGCCATTATTTCCGTCTTTTTCACACGCTCATGCTCTGGCTCACTCGGCACCTAACCCGATACCTCACTACGCCACTACCCACTCGAACCAACCACCCACCCACCCGAACCCCCAGACCCCCCACCCGAACACCCGGCCGACTGCCACACAACCCACCACTTCCCTACATCATACTCCTCACATGCATACAGCCACCCCATCCACCGCTGCACATCCCAGCTCCCACGGCAGCCCCACCCAACCCCCGTCCACACATCATACAACTCCACCACCCCTTCCTAATCACCCTCCACTCAACACTCACCCTATGACAACCCGAGCCAAGGCCGGTACCTTCAAACCCAAAGTCTACCACACTCAAATACCCTTTGATGCACATCCCATAACTGAGCCTACTACCTACAACCAAGCCTCCAAAAATAGTTTCTGGTGCCAAGCTATGGATGAGGAATTTCAGGCTCTGAATGAACAACGTACATGGGATTTGGTACCTCTGCCTAGTAACCGAAAGTCTATTGGGTGCAAATGGGTGTTTCACATCAAACGAAATTCAGATGGATCTCTTTCTCGCTATAAAGCACGTCTGGTTGCAAAAGGGTATCATCAGGAGTATGGTGTGGATTATAAGGAGACCTTCAGCCCTGTTGTTAAGCAACAGACTATTCGTCTGGTCTTGTCTCTTGCTCTTCACTATGATTGGCCGCTTCATCAGTTAGACGTCAGCAATGCCTTTCTTTATGGTCATCTTGAGGAAGACATCTATATGGTTCAGCCACCGGGATATGTTAATCCCAGCCGTCCTCACTATGTTTGCAAGCTTCGCAAATCACTGTATGGCCTGAAACAGGCCCCACGTGCCTGGTACACACGCCTCTCTACTTTTCTGCAGGGTCTTGGTTTTCGCACCTACCATCATGACAACAGCCTCTTCACCCTTCACTGTTCTCGAGGGACAGTCATCATTCTTATCTATGTGGATGATATTGTTATTACCGGCAGCTCGTCATCACTCATCACTGAAATTACTGAGGCTATGCATCGTGCCTTCAAACTTAAGGACCTCGGTCCTCTGGAGTTCTTTCTTGGCCTCGAACTCATCCGCAAATCGGGAACCATATTGATGCATCAGATAAAATATACCCTTGAACTTCTAAATCGCGCTGGAATGACAGACTGCAAACCCGCGGTCACTCCCATGGCAGTCCGCCAATCCCCAGGGCCGAATACTCCCTTTGCCGATCCTACACTATATCGGAGCCTCATCGGTGGACTTCATTATCTTGCTGTTACTCGTCCGGACATCTAATATGCAGTCAATCGAGTCTCCCAATCAATGCATGCTCCCACAGAACAACACTTTCAGGCCTTGAAACGCATTCTGCGCTATCTTAAAGGTACTCTTCAATGTGGAATTTTATTTCAAAAGGGCTCGTTTGATATATCTGTTTTTTCTGATTCGGATTGGGCTAACGACAAAGATGATCGGAAGTCCACTACTGGATATATTGTTATGATGGGACCGAATCTAATTTCCTGGTGCTCCAAGAAGCAAACGCGAGTGTCCCATTCCTCCACAGAAGCAGAATATCGTGCCATGGCTGCGGGTGTTGCTGAAGCCATGTGGTTACGATACCTTACAGATGCACTTGGCATTCCCCCGACGAAGCCACAGATTTATTGTGACAATCAGTCCACTATTTGTGTTACCAAAAATCTAGTCCTTCATGATCGTATGAAGCATGTTGGGTCCGACTGTCACTTTGTTCGCGATGAGGTACTTGCCGGAACGATGGGCACGCACTATGTCCCATCTACTGACCAGCTTGCTGATATTCTCACCAAGCCTCTTCCGTTACAGCCTTTTCAGTATCTCTGCTCCAAGCTGCCCCTCGTTACCATTGATCAGCTTGCGGGGGGATAATAGACTACATATATAATTATTAAATACATCTGGGTTATTCTGTAATTAGTTATTCTTCAGCTCTCTATATATACAGCTGTAACCCCTTCAATATCAATAAGATCAATTATTATTAAATTATATCAATAGTCAACCAAAGAAGGGGTGAGTTTGTGTATAAATCTGATTTCTCATTTAACATCTAACACTCTGGTTTATTATTGCCTTTAATTTAGTATGTTCATATTATAGTGTAATTCTACGAGTGAGATCTAGGTGAGCGTGAGTGTGAGTATGCAAACTTTCCGCATGTGGGAAATTCAGTTCAGTATATATTTAAGAACAATTTAATTTTAATTACGTTATTAATGTATGTATCTCAGTCTCTATTATCTCAAAAGTGTGAAGGGCCTTATAAATCACGTTTGAACTTTTTGCCCTTCATTAAAAGTCTTCCCTTAAGACAAAATCGTCTTTTCGCATATTTTATTTAAATTATAAATCTAATAAAGCAATATAAATTTTGACTATAAAGCCAATAAAATAATATAAATTTGGATCGACGCTGCTAATGCACAACCACAATCCTATTCGAACAAAAAAATCACAAATTTTGTCTACAAATCCAATAAAACAATACAAATTTGGAACGACACTGCTTATGTAAAGCCACATCCCTATTCTAATACTTTTCAAGAGAAAATTGTCTTTTCACTATTTTTTCCTAATATTTATGATTATATGAATTTTCCTAAGAATTTTCGTTAAAATATATATTTGGGCATAAATTTTTTAGGGTGAAATTTTTCTCCCAAGGAAAAAGGGTGGCTGCCTAATTTGCGTGCTTTTCTATTTACTTTGATACCAATACAAATACAAATATATATACCAAGAGAAGTAGACAAGCAACCAGTGAAGCCTATGAGGTTAGCATATTAATTATTTTAAAAAAAAAAATTAAAAGAAAATCTCCAATATCAATCTTTATATATTTACACTCCAACACAAAGATAGCATAGAAGCTGTGAAACCAATTGAGGTTAGTATACATGTTAATTGGCATTTTGTTTTCCCAATTAGTTTACTAATTGTTTTATAATATTGTTGCAGTTCGATGTTTGAGGTTAGTATGTTGACTGATTTTTCTCAATTAGTTAACTAATTCTTTCTTTTTTAATATTATTGTATGATATAATTTAATAATAATTGATCTTATTGATATTGAAGGGGTTACAGCTGTATATATAGAGAACTGAAGAATAACTAATTACAGAATAACCCAGATGTATTTAATAATTATATAGGTAGTCTATTATCCCCCCGCAAGCTGATCAGCGGTAACGAGGGGCAGCTTGGAGCAGAGATACTGAAAAAGCTGTAACGGAAGAGGCTTGGTGAGAATATCAGCAAGCTGGTCAGTAGATGGGACATAGTGCGTGGCCATCGTGCCTGCAAGTACCTCATCGCGAACAAAGTGACAGTCGGACCCAACATGCTTCATACGATCATGAAGGACTGGATTTTTGGTAACACAGATAGTGGACTGATTGTCACAATAAATCTGTGGTTTCGTCGGGGGAATGCCAAGTGCATCCGTAAGGTATCGTAACCACATGGCTTCAGCAACACCCGCAGCCATGGCACGATATTCTGCTTCTGTGGAGGAACGGGACACTCGCGTTTGCTTCTTGGTGCACCAGGAAATCAGATTCGGTCCCATCATAACAATATATCCAGTAGTGGACTTCCGATCATCTTTGTCGTTAGCCTAATCCGAATCAGAAAAAACAGATATATCAAACGAGCCCTTTTGAAATAAAATTCCACAGTGAAGAGTACCTTGAAGATAGCGCAGAATGCGTTTCAAGGCCTGAAAGTGTTGTTCTGTGGGAGCATGCATTGATTGGGAGACTCAATTGACTGCATATTGGATGTCCGGACGAGTAACAGCAAGATAATGAAGTCCACCGACGAGGCTCCGATATAGTGTAGGATCGGCAAAGGGAGTATTCGGCCCTGGGGATTGGCGGACTGCCATGGGAGTGACCGCGGGTTTGCAGTCTGTCATTCCAGCTCGATTTAGAAGTTCAAGGGTATATTTTGTCTGATGCATCAATATGGTTCCCGATTTGCGGATGAGTTCGAGGCCAAGAAAGAACTCCAGAGGACCGAGGTCCTTAAGTTTGAAGGCACGATGCATAGCCTCAGTAATTTCAGTGATGAGTGATGACGAGCTGCCGGTAATAACAATATCATCCACATAGATAAGAATGATGACAGTCCCTCGAGAACAGTGAAGGGTGAAGAGGCTGTTGTCATGATGGTAGGTGCGAAAACCAAGACCCTACAGAAAAGTAGAGAGGCGTGTGTACCAGGCACGTGGGGCCTGTTTCAGGCCATACAGTGATTTGCGAAGCTTGCAAACATAGTGAGGACGGCTGGGATTAACATATCCCGGTGGCTGAACCATATAGATGTCTTCCTCAAGATGACCATAAAGAAAGGCATTGCTGACGTCTAACTGATGAAGCGGCCAATCATAGTGAAGAGCAAGAGACAAGACCAGACGAATAGTCTGTTGCTTAACAACAGGGCTGAAGGTCTCCTTATAATCCACACCATACTCCTGATGATACCCTTTTGCAACCAGACGTGCTTTATAGCGAGAAAGAGATCCATCTGAATTTCGTTTGATGCGAAACACCCATTTGCACCCAATAGACTTTCGGTTACTAGGCAGAGGTACCAAATCCCATGTACGTTGTTCAGTCAGAGCCTGAAATTCCTCATCCATAGCTTGGCACCAGAAACTATTTTTGGAGGCTTGGTTGTAGGTAGTAGGCTCAGTTATGGGATGTGCATCAAAGGGTATTTGAGTGTGGTAGGCTTTGGGTTTGAAGGTACCGGCCTTGGCTTGGGTTGTCATAGGGTGAGTGTTGATTGGAGGGTGAGTAGGAAGGGGTGGTGGAGTTGTATGATGTGTGGACGGGGGTTGGGTGGGGCTGTCGTGGGAGCTGGGATGTGCAGCGGTGGATGGGGTGGCTGTATGTGTTTTAGGAGTATGATGTAGGGAAGTGGTGGGTTGTGTGGCAGTCGGCTGGGTGTTCGGGTGGGAGGTTTGGGGTTCGGGTGGGTGGGTGGTTGGTTCGAGTGGCTAGGTGGTTGGTACGGGTGGGTAGTGGTGTAGTGGGGTACCGGGTTAGGTGCCGAGTGAGCCGGAGCATGAGCGGGTGAAAAGGACGGGAATAATGGCACAATGCCAAGTGGATTGGGGGAGTATGGAGTAGAGGAAAGACTTGTGTAAGGAAATTGTTCCTCCACAAAACGAACATGACGGGAAACATATGTTTTCTGAGATACAGGATCGAAACATTTGTAACCTTTGATAGTGGGATGATAGCCTAGAAAGACACAAGGGGTGGACCGAGGTTGAAGTTTATGTTGAGTGTGTGGACGCAACCAGGGATAAACTTGACACCCAAACGGGCGGAGATGGATGTAGTCGGGTGAATGATTGTAGAGACGGGCATATGGAGTGGAGTTGGAGAGAGTGTGAGTGGGCATGCAATTTATGAGGTAGTTGGCAGTAGCAAGGGAATCAACCCAAAAGGAAACAGGTAAGGTGGAATCATGGAGGAGCGCAACAACTGTTTCTATTAGGTGACGGTGTTTGCGCTCAGCAACGCCATTTTGTTCAGGGGTATATGGACATGAAGTGTGATGAAGAGCCCCTAGATTTTGAAGAAAAACACCAAATGCATTGTTGACAAATTCTTTGCCATTGTCACTTCGAAAAATTTTGATTTTGGCATTAAATTGATTTTGAACCATTCGGTTAAAGTTGACAAAAATAGTATAAGCTTTGGATTTAAATTTCAGAGGATAAAGCCAAGTGAATTTACTGTAATCATCAACAAAATAGATATAATAACGAAAACCTTGAACAGAAGGAACTGAGGTTGGACCCCAAACATCAGAATGAATTAATTGAAATGGCGCAGTGGCCTTGTGTTCAGACAGTGAAAAAGGTAAACGACAAGATTTAGACACTGAACAGGACTCGCAATGTAATTTTTCTGAAAAATTAAAACCTAAGGAAGATAAAATGGATTTGGTGATGGCGGATGATGGGTGCCCAAGCCAGTGATGCCAGGTGGACGAGAGAATGGCTTGACTCATAACAGACGGAGACCTGGATGGAAGAGTGTATAGCCCATGCTCACAGCGGCCCGTGTACCGCACCCGGTTCGTGGTATTGTCCACTATCTGGAAATTGGTGTCATTAAAAATGAGGGTGCAGTTATTTTCTTTAGTAAAGCGATAAACAGATAAAAGATTGGATGTGAGGGAAGGGACGTGGTGAAGGGTTGAGAGATAAAATTTACCATTTGGGGTATAGACATACCCAGAGCCGGTGTTTGTGATGGGAAGGGATTGACCATTGCCTACTGTAATAGTTTCTGAGTCATGATACGGATGAGGAGCTTGAAGTTGTGAATAATCCGACGTCACATGGGTGTTAGCACCTGTGTCTAGATACCAATCGCCAGATTGAGCGTTTGTGGACGCATGCATCGCCCTTGATCCTCCGGACTGGCTATTTACATTCTGCGAGTCATCATAACGATACCAGCAATTAGCCGCAGAATGGCCCCGCTTAGCACAAATTTGGCACGTCGGAAGATCTCGTGTGGGTCCCCGCTGGTTTCCTCGTCCCTGTCCGCGGCCTGACTGGAAGTCGTCCCTCGGTGGAGGCCCGCCTCTGCCTTGCTGCCCGGCGTTCCGACGGTCACCGCCGCCGCTGCCTCGCCCTTGGTTACGGTGATCGTCACCGCGACCCCTGGCCGAGCCCCCGCTGCCAGCCGAGTAAAGAGCCGTGACGGCAGGGGTGGAACTGGCTTCTCCGAGTAGTAATTTGTGTTCCATGTCTAGATTCAATTCTTCTGCATTAAGCCATCCAGACAGTTGATTCAGAGTGATTTCGACAGGTGAGAGGCGAATATGCTGTTTGAGAGAGGAATAGCCAGCCGGCAGACCACGTATCACGGCATTCACCACGTCTCGTTCAAGAATAATCTCGTTCACAGCATCTAGGTCAGACAGAATAGAGGCCACATCATCAAGGTATTGAGTCATCGTCTTTGTTCCCTTCCGAAGAGTATGCAATCTGTCACGCAACTGAAAAATATGAGTCGTGGACACAGAGTTGTACCTTGTGGCTAGTGCGTCCCAAAGTGAAGCCGATGTGAGAAAACCCCGGGCGTGTTTGTGCACAGAGGGGCTAATAACTGCGAGAAGGCAGGCTCGGATCTAAGTGTCTACGATCATCCACGGAAGGTAGTCGGGATTTGGGAGCATGACGCCGTCCTTCTCGGCTGTCTCGGGCGGCGGCGTCTCCGCACCGTCAATCCATCCGAGCAGCAAGTTGGCTGCGAGGGCAGTGCGGACGTTAAGTGCCCAGGCCGGGTAGTTGTTGTCAGATAATTTTTCGGGGATGAGGTTGTGGAGATTCCTGAGCAGTAATTTTACTCCAGACAGTAAATTTGACAGAGGATCAACAACCTTGTCCATGGCGCCGACCTACGACGGAGGAGGGAGGCCGTGCGGCGTGGTGTAGACGGTGGCGGCGGCGCACACACGTCGGAAAAGAGGAGAGATTAGGGTTTGGGCGGAAGAAGAAACCCTAGCTCTGATACCATGATATAATTTAATAATAATTGATCTTATTGATATTGAAGGGGTTACAGCTGTATATATAGAGAACTGAAGAATAACTAATTACAGAATAACCCAGATGTATTTAATAATTATATAGGTAGTCTATTATTGTAGTACTTCTTCAAATTTTAATGTAGCCAAAAGAAAAGTGAATGATTTTTCTCAATTAGTTAACTAATTCTTTTTTTTAATCTTATTGTAGTACTTCTTCACATTTTAATGTAGCTAAAAGAAAAGTGAAGCTACAAGTAAGTCAAGTCAATATTTTATTTTTTATTTTTTGACCTATGGTTGAATTCATACACATTCATGTAATTTATGAATTTATGGTAGGCAATTCAAATAAAGTTTGTGTTCTTTTTAATATTGTTGTAGTTATTTTTTAGGCTAGGATGTTAATCGCATTTTGTTATAGTTGTTATTCAATTTTTGTTGTAGCCAAAAGAAAAGTGGAGCTACAAGCAAGTCAAGTCAATACTGTTTTTTCTCTTTTTGAATCTATGGTAGTGATTCAGACATTAATATAATTTGTTGATCTATGATAAGTAATTCAAACATTACGTTTGTCAAAGATGACGTTTGTCAAAGATGACGTTAGAGCCAACATCAAATCATAAATTCACAACAACAATGTTTAGGGAATGATAAGTATAGCATTATTTTGATATATAATAGTATGAATATAATAATATGAATATGTCATTGTTGAAGATGTAGTCAGTGGTGGATCTAGGATTTTTGTTCAGGGGGTTCGATATATAAAGAAGTAAACATATAAAAAATTACATTATAAAAACAAAGTAGACATGCGCTAAACTTTAATCTACCTTATCATGCCCTTTTAACATTTCTTCTCAGCTTTGCTTTGCGAGCCCTTCTTACAAAATATTATACCTTTTTCTTACTTTCATTTTGCAGTTTTATTTTATTTTAAATTTTTCTTTTTCAAATTAAACCTCTACAAAAAAAAAATAAGGTTCTTAAAAATGTGTAAGCATTGAATTATTATATTATAATATATATTTAGTACTTCAAAATAAAAATAAAAATTATTGAACAACTTCAATATTAATATGTTAAATGTAAATTATAATTCAAAAGAACGAACTATGTAATTCGATAAAATAATCTGAAAAAGTTGAGAAATCCAATTTTTTGTATACTATATAAAACTAGTCAAATATATGAAACTATTTTGAACAAATGTGGCATAAAACGTATAAAAAGAGATATGCATAGTATGTTTTTTATTTTTGGAGGGGGGAATTGAAAATTATATAAATCTAGCTATAACTTTAAACTAGTACTGAGAGCATCAAAAAATATTATATTGAAATACTTTTCATTCCAACTATGTAAAAATAAATTTTATACAAAATATTTTAGACCCATTATTTATCCTTTGAAAAAAAAAATAAGTTTAAAGTAAATATTACATACACACAAATGAATTAAATGGGCAAACTAATTTGTGTTAATCAGGCCCAATTGCCAATTAAAGTGAAAAAGGACCAAGTTAGGTGTGAGGAGGGAGAAAAGCTTTCACAAAACTAAAATAACAACTCCAAGGGGGGAATCGAACCTCCGAGTTTAGCATAACATGAACCCCCTTACAACGTCTTATTATTTCAGCGTCTTATTATTTCAATAACGTTTATTTCTAACTAAATTAATATTTGATCCCTTTTTAACTAATTTTAATCTCAGTTGTTGATCAAAACTAATCCAACGGCTGAGATCTCATCACTCTCTTTTCTTTTAAACAAAACCTAAACCCTAATCCCTCCATTCTAACCAACATCCTCCCCTCCCCCCCCCCCCCCCCCCCTCTCTCTCTCCCTTCTCTCTTATCTAAAAAAACTCTCCTGCCACCGCCCTTCTCCATCACCGGTGAGTCATGACCAGTCGCTGCTCCACCTCCTCCATCCTCCTCTCCCATCAACAAGCCTCGTCGGATGTGATTACCGGCAGGCTTTTCGTCTTCAGCACCGCCAGTCTCCGCCACTGGACGAATCAGCCTCCGCTCCACCACTGACCAGCGAATCTCCTCCCGCCGGTCGCCTCCGGCGCCTCCTTCACCTGCTAACATTCCCTCCAGTCCCTCCATCATTGGCATCTCTAAGTGTGTATTTTTTCCTTTATATTAAAGTAACTGTAAAGTTTGGGATAATATGACTGAATTTCTAGTCTTAGGGGTGATTATATGAATGTGTACATATATTTTGATTTGTAAGTAAATGTGCGTGAGTTGTGTATCACCGGATTTATCAATTGAATGCGTTGAATTTGTGTTTTTTGTTTTTCGATGAAGGAAAAAAGTAACTGTATTTTTCTCTGATTATTCTCTCCTTTTTATGCTAATATGAGATTTCGAAAACCCTAACTTTTGACTAATTTTAAAAATGTATGTGAAAATATAGTTTTTTTGTTCATTTTGTTGTGTTTTTATGGAAATGTGAATGATTATATGAATTTACATGTATGCCTTTTTATTTATTTATTTATTTATTTTTATATATGTAATTGAATTGGTGTGAATCGCTTGACTGGATTTGTGTGTGTTGAATCTAGTTCCTTTTTGTGTTTGCAGGAATGTAAATGATCATATAAATGTACATGTATGATTTTTCTTTTTACTGGATTTTTGAATTGAATTCATTGAATCTATGTTTTTTTCTATTTCTCTCCATTTTAAAAAGTTCACTGTGAGTTTTTTTCCTGTGTTTTCTCTTCTTCTTTTTTCTGCAAATCTGAAATTTTTAAAACCCTAATTTTTGAAGAATTTTCCACATTTCTGAACCGAAATGTATGCGAGAATGTGTTTCTTTTTTGTTTGCGGAATTATTTTTTTCTCTAATGAATTCGTGTGTTTCTTTTTTCTCTAATGACTCGAAAATGTTTAAGTTTAGGTAGTTGAAAGGTGAATTTGTATTTTGAATTTATTAAAGTGAATTAGTGAGTCAAAAATGTTTAAGTGTAGTTACTTGAAAGGTGGACATGTATTTTGAATATAGTTAAGTGTTGTCACTAGAGAAGTGAGTAGTGAGTCGAAAATGTTTAAGTGTAGGTACTTGAAATGTGAACTTGTGTTTTGAATATAGTTAAGTGTGGTCACTAGAGAAGTGAGTTAGTGAGTCGAAAATGTTTAAGTGTAGGTACTTGAAATGTGGATTTGTGTTTTGAATTTAGTGTTGTCACTTGAGAAGTGAGTTAGTGAGTCAAAAATATTTAAGTGTAGTTACTTGAAAGGTGGACTTGTGTTTTGAATATAGTTAAGTGTAGTCACTAGAGAAGTGAGTTAGTGAGTCGAAAATGTTTAAGTATAGGTACTTGAAATGTGGACTTGTGTTTTGAATATAGTTAAGTGTGGCCACTTGAGAAGCGCATTAGTGTGTCGAAAATGTTTAAGTGTAGTTAATTGAAAGGTGGACTTGTATTTTGAATAAAGTCAAGTGTGGTCACTTGAGAAGTGAGTTAGTGACATGAAAATGTTTAAGTGTAGGTACTTGAAATGTGAACTTGTGTTTTGAATTTAGTTAAGTGTGGTCACTTGAGAAGTGCATTGTGAGTCGAAAATATTTAAGTGTAGTTACTTGAAAGGTGGACTTGTGTTTTGAATATAGTTAAATGTGGTCACTTGAGAAGTGAGTTAGTGAGTCGATAATGTTTAAGTGTAGGTACTTGACATGTGAACTTTTCATTTTGAATATAGTTTAGTTTGGTAACTTGTGAAGTGACTTAGTGACTTGAAAATGTTTAGGTACAGGTACTTGAAATGTGAACTTTTCATTTTGAATTTAGTTTAGTTTGGTAACTTGTGAAGTGAATTGGTGACTTGAAATGTTTAGGTGTAGGTCCTTGAAATGTGAACTTTTCATTTTGAATTAAGTTTAGTTTGGTACCTTGTGAAGTGAATTAGTGACTTGAAAATGTTTAGGTGTAGGTACTTGAAATGGGAACTTTTCATTTTGAATTTAGTTTAGTTAGGTAACTTGTGAAGTGACTTAGTGACTTGAAATGTTTAAGTGTAGTTACTTGAATTATGAATTAGTGACTTTTGTTTTGAATTTAGGTACTTGAAATGTGAATTTGCGTTTTTATTTTAGTAAAGTGTGGTCACTTAATAAGTAAATTAGCGACTTAAAAATGTTTAGGTGTAGGTACTTGAAATGTGAACTTTTCATTTTGAATTAAGTTTAGTTTGGTAACTTGTGAAGTGAATTAGTGACTAGAAATGTTTAGGTGTAGGTACTTAAAATATAAACTTTTCATTTTGAATTAAGTTTAGTTTGGTAACTTGTGAAGTGAATTAGTGACTTGAAAATGTTTAGGTGTAGTTACTTGAATTATGAATTAGTGACTTTTATTTTGAATTTAGATACTCGAAATGTGAACTTGCGTTTTCATTTTCGTAAAGTGTGGTCGTAAAGTGTGGTCGAAGTGAATTAGTGACTTGAAAATGTAAGTTTAGTTTGGTAACTTGTGAAGTGAATTAGTGACTTGAAAATGTTTAAGTGTAGGTACTTGAAATGTGGACTTTTGTGACTTGAACTAATTACTTGAATGTGATTGATTGTGTAGATGGAACCTGATTATAGCTGGATATATCAATGAAATATTGATAGTAGAATGGGTGAGGCTGGGAATGAGGATGCGGATGATAAGTTGTAGATTTTATTTTTTCTGTATGCTTTGTAGTTTGAATTTGGAACCTCGATAAATTTTGTAAATAATTTGATTTTTAATGTTTGTATTCTTATGGTGGTTGATTGTATATTAAATGATTTGTGGGTTGTATTGTAAATAATCTGATTTTTAATTTTGTAATTAATTTGATTTTTAATGTTTGTATTCTGAAAATTTTCAATATTTGTTTTACAAAATTTGTAAATAATTTGATTTTCGTATTCTGAAAATTTTCAATATTTTTTTAAAAAAAAAATTATCAGAAAAATCAACCACTTGTGGTCGGTTTTTTCTAAAAAAAAATTTAAAAAACAACCACATGTGGTCGGTTTTTAAAAATATTTTTCGAAAACCGACCACATGTGATCAGTTTTCTATAATTAATTACAAAGTAAATTATTAAATACTTTATTAATTAATTTAAATGTCGATTTTTTATTTGAATTAAATAAATAATTTATAAATGGTCGGTTTTATAAAAATTATTTATTTAATTCAAATTAAAAAACGATCACATGTGGTCGATTTTTTATAAATTAATTAATTCAAATAAAAAACCGACCACTTGTGGTCATTTTTTTAAAAAAAATTTTAAAATTATTTTTTTCTATTTCAAAAACTTTATCATGACTTTTAAAAAGAAAATATATATATATATATATATATATATATTTTAAAAAACCGACCACACCTGGTCGGTTTTTAAAAAGCTACCACTAATTTATGGACCACACACTTTGGTCAATTTTTTGGTCGGAATTTGAGGAAAACAGATCACATATGGTCAATTTTTATGGTCGGTTTTCCTTTTTTTTTTTTTTTTTTTAGTAGTGCGCAATAATGTTGGCTTCCGTGAGATTGGGCTGGGGTCATTCGTTGCTTTACTGTGTATCAACTTTTGTTGATTTTCTAAAATTCAAGAATTAATGACAGTAGAAAACAATATTATTTGTTGTGATCGTTCAATCTGCAGCATGTGGCCTTAATGATTATTAACTTCACTTGTGATTTGATGTATAGTACCAATTAGATGCACACAGGTGAGTAATTAAAGATATTTGCTTATTATTAATTTAATTATTTCATCATCATTTATTCGTTGGACTATGTGGTGATATAGTAGATCGGCTTGCACTTTGGCAGCCTAATAAACGAAAAGTGACCACTAAAAGTGGCTTATTTGATATGTTTTTTGGTCATTAAATTTACTAACGACAAGAAGTCTAAAATATCACTAGCCTATTATATTATTGATTGAGGAAAAATAATTGGTCTGGAACCATTTATGTTTAAAATTTACTCCTCAAGAAAAATATTATCCAAAGGGATGATAATATGTTGGGTTCAAGCCCCATCGAATTATGTCTAAGACACCTTTATATGGATAAGACGTTGAGTTTGAATATCACTGCACTATATTAATGATATTATGATGGCTAAGGCAAAATAATAGATATTTGGTGAAACATGTCCCATTAAATATGTTTCATTCCTTGAATTGAATGTGGTAGCAATAAATCATATGTATGTCTCAATTTGCTTTTGTAGTAGCTATCATAATTTGATACGCTTAAGGCATGATTATATTCCATTCATGGGGAATGAGAAGCTTATTAATGCAAACGTGTACTTGATTATGATGGTATCACAACTCACCTACAAAAGAGGCTGAATAATTGAGAAAAGTTATTTTGAAATCTAGTAAATCTAAAATTTATTCATGTAATAGTAAATCTGAAATTTACTAAAGTAACAGGTGCTTGTCAAGGTAAACTTGGAGTTTGCTAGAACAAAAGTTCATAAATTGACATGAACGATTGACATGTGCCTACTGAGGATTGAACATATATTGAAGAATTTGAAAATTCTTCATGAACTTTAATGTTGCTTATTCTCATGATAAGTTGGTTGGACCAACTAATATTGAGATTGGATCCCTTAAAATCTGAAAAATATAAAAGGTGAATATGGGCCCATGCACCAATCATGTGATCTATTAAGATGCATCAATATAAGATGATCACATATGCATTTATTGTCAGCGTGCAGTTTGACATTTATAAAGTTGCTTGCTTAATAAAATTGAGTTAAGAGCATAACTTTCACATTGTGCAATCAAGACAATTCATCTTGATGATGATGGTTTAGCATTGAATACCTTCAATAAATAGTTAAACCATTGAGAACAAAAGTTTCATGTGTTGGTTTGAAATATTATATACAAAAGTAATTATATGCATTAAACCAATAAATTATGATTAATTTCCCCTCAAAGTTGGTACTAAGTCAGGAATCACTCGTTGTCCATCTAATAGTTAATGTGTGGTGTACAATTAATGAATATATTGTTATGATTCGGACAGAATAAGCAAACCACAAGTAAAAGAAAACAAGAACAACATACAAATTTATGTGAAAACCCTTGCGGTAAAAACCACGGGCAGAGGAAGAGGAGGTTTCACTATAATGGAGAGAGAATACAATGTGGAGAAGGCTAAATTTTCTTAATAATAAAATAACCCACTAAATCGCACTTATATATTACATGCGTACAAATAGGTCCTAGGACCAAGAACATAAAGGTCCATCAACAAAATTCGGGTCACAACTCTAACAATGTCCACCTTGACACGAATTCTAATTCAGAACTCAAATCCGTTTCAAGACATAAACTTTCCACCTCTTCCACAAAAGCCCCTAACAGCACATCTTAACAACTAACACCAACCAAGTCCAAGCAATGCTCAAACTTGGCACTTCGTAGTGTCTTGGTCATCATATCAGCAGGATTATCATGCATGCTAATCTTGCTTACCACAATATCACCACGAGTAATAATTTCATGCATAAAATGATACCGAATATCGATGTGCTTTGTCCTCTTCCTATAACCTGAATATTGTGGTATCATTTCACCAGTGTACCTATAACCATTCGAATCAAGGGTACTTAAGGAAATAAGATTTCTCTTCAGGTATGGGACATACCACATATCACCGAGTGTCCTCACAACCCCATCAAACATCTTGATCCTGATTATTCCAATACAAGCTATCTTATAAGGTGTGTTATTTTTCATCAACACAGCACCTTTAGATACTATTTCATATGTTGTAAACCAATCTCGATTACAACACATATGAAACGTGCAAGCTAAATCAAGAATCCAATCCTCACAGGGTTTGGAGTTACCATCAGAAACTACCAAGAGTTCTCCATCACTTCCGCCAAATTCCATAAAATTAGCTTCACCGAACTTCTCTGGTTGGTTTCCTTTCAATTTTGGAGCTTCTCTTTTCTCTCTATTTTGTAACTTCCAACACTCGAATTTGATATGGCCCTTTTTTTTGCAGTAATTACAGGTTTTGTTTCTATTTCTAGATTTTGACCTATTCCTGTCATCACCCCCAGAATTCCTCTCACGAGTCCTTCCTCCTCAAATAATGAGACCATCTCTTTGAGTGTCCAACCCTTTCTCAAGATGCTTCATCTTTCATTTAGAGAACAATGCATCATAGACTTCATCAATCATCAGGGTATCACGACTATATAAAATTGTATCCCTAAAGGTCATGTATGATGTAGGCAGCGAACACAACAAAATCAACCCTAAATCTTTCTCATCGTACTTAATCTCCAGAGTCTCTAAATCAGAGTTGATTTCTTTAAAGACAAACAGGTGATCTTCCAAAGACGCACCCTCAGACATATGATGGGAATAAATTCACTGTTTGAGATGCAACTTACTTGTTAGGATCTTCATCATTCTTAAAGATTCCAGTTTCAACCACAACGCAGTAACAGTGGTCTCCTTCAAAACATCCTGTAGAATCTGATTGGATAAATAAAGGTGGATCTGAGAGAGAGCCTTCCGACCTTACGTCATTTGTCCTCGTCCGTCCACGATAAGGGTATCTTATCAAACCCTAATAGATCATCATACAAATCCATCTGCGCGAGCATATCCCGCATCTTAACCTACCATAACAAAAATCTGGTGTTGCAATCCAACAACGAAATATCAAACTTCATGGTTATCATCCTCGAGAAAACAATCAACCAAGCTCTTGATACCAGTTTGTTATGATTCAGATAGAATAAGCAAACCATAAGTAAAAGAAAATAGGAACAACACACAGATTTACGTGAAAACCTTTGCGAGAAAAACCACGGGCATAGGCAGAGGAGGTTTCACTATAATAGAGAGAGAGTATAATGTGGAGAAGGCTGAATTTTCTTAATAGTACAATAACCCACTAAATCACACTTATATATTACGTGCATACAAATAGGTCCTAGGCCCAAGAACATAAAGGTTCATCAACAAAATTTGGGTCATAACTCTAACAATCTCTAACATATCCTATGATGCAAAAAACTGGATTCCTCAAAGAAGATAGAGGATGTATGTTAGTTTTTCTAACATAAGAGAGAGGTTATAAACAACTATTAAATATGTTAGAAATTATCATAAGATCCTCATTCATAAGATAATTCAGGTCATATGCCGAAAGCATCTCATATTTAAGCTGCAAGTGCTCCTATTTTGTGTCCTTGAAGAACAAAGTCTGTGCATGCATGAAACATGGTAGACTAATCGGTTCCAAATGAAACAAGGAGAAAATAATCATATTAAGAAGGCAATGTGCCCTTGAAGAGCCTACGTGTAATGCTCTGAAATCTAATTTTCGAGACGCCACACGGTGCTTCAAACTACAAGTAATCCTGAGCTAACCCTGGCTGCATTTTCTAAATCAGAATCTCAAAATAGGGAAAAATATCAATGAAAAATCATAATATATGCGAAAAACTATCTGAATCATCTGGGTATATCTGAATCATACGAATCTCGAAAGTCTGATAAAGCGAATTCTAAAAATCTAAGTACTAAAATAAAATGTCTGAATACTAAATCTGGTAGTCTGACAAGCCTCTACTATCTGGATCTAGAGAGTCACTGAGAAAGGCCCCAGCTGATTCAACTATCTGAAATAAAATGAGAAACATCTGCTAATAAACTGAAAGTGTGAACAACTAAGTTCCCAAATTATGAGGACTCACCAACTGCAGGAATGTAGAAGAGATGCTCGAGATCACTCGCGCTGCTGAGATTGCGCACCTGAACCTACATTATGAGATAATGTAGCACATAGACATATATGTGGATCTGTAGTTTGAGGATATACTGAGTATATGAGGGTGCATGCAATAAGTAAACAACGTCATCACAGTTTATAAAAATCATGCATGCTAAATGTAAATGACTCACACAAGCTTGAGTAATCTGAAATCTGAAAATAAAACCATGAATAATAAAACATGTAATCTAAATCTTGTGAGTCATCACACTTAATTCTGAAATCTGTATTTCTGTTCTATTTCTCAAATCACGTAGGCTAAGTGAAGTCTGAAAACTTATTCTGTATATCTTAAGGCTTTAAATGAATAAGTTGTTTTAAGAGTAGGGACATCTTTTGGGAGGTTCTTTTAACCGACATACACCATGTGAGCATCCATGGAGTCCCACGACTGGCCCTCGTTAGGTAGGGCTATTCTACCCTTTCCATCGGAATAGAACTTCTAATCTGAGTGATCACAATCTGAGTCATCCACGTAGAAGTGGGAATAATCTGATAATCTGCACTACGGTGACACGTAGTTATGGGGTATAAAACTGTAGTAACTTACCCATCTCGATGCTAAATACTACTCCCATTCTCATGCTCAAAATCTTAAGAAATCCACTTCAAAAATAGCACAAGGGTTTACAAAAAAAATTATGCTTTTCTTTTAATCTCAAGTCATATGAATAAAGTGGATTCTTTATCTTAGCTTAGGACCAAAAGGCTAAATCTTTATATAAAATCTACAAATAATCTAGTCATGGGGTGCTTATAGCACAAACAATCTTGAATTAACAATCTTTAATTGGGGTCTAATGACCCAAGCATCAAACTCGTATTAAAACATCTCAAAATTCATGCTTGGTAATAAAACCATTCATAAATCATCTAAAAATCTGAGAATTTCAGCAATATGCATGAAAATATAAACATATTCATGTAATCCAATTTCTAAATTAATGAAAATCTCATAATCTTATGAATAGCAATATTGGGTATAAACCCTAACTTTAAATTCATAGGAAAACACATACAATCAAATAACTTTTATAATTAAAATAAGTTTTAGGCACAAGGATAAAAAGAGTATCCTTGTTCATAACCCCACATACCTTAATTGATGATCTTTATTGAAAGGCTTGAACCTTGGATTCCTATTGATGCTTTGGAGATGAATTCTTAGTGTTCTTGTATTGAGAATCCTTAATCTTGAGTTATCTTGGAGAATTAATGGAGAAATTTTGAGTTTCTTGAAGGGGAAGTATGATCCTTAGGGTTTTGCTTGAGAGAGAATGATGAATAAAGCACAAAGTGTTTTCAAATATGATAAATCTTCTGTTTTTGGACGGATTGGGGCCCTGAGGATTGACCAAAATGCCCTTATTCATCTCTAATTCAGAACTGAAAAATGATCCAAAATTCTTGATTTTTTGCCTTGGCGGGATGCGCCACTATTGCGCCAAGCCACTAGAAAATGCCAAGTGGGAATATGTATGGTGGCGCAACGCGGTGGTATCGCGTTGCCACCTTGGGTGGGACCTAGAAACTTGGCGCGACGTGCCATTATCGCGCTGGACCTCTGAAAATTGATAAACGGAAAATTGACCCTCTCCGCGATGCGCCAATATCACAGAGGGCGACTGAAATGGGATAATTAGAAATTTACACTGCTCCGTGACACGCTAAGGGTCCAGATGAAGGTGTTTTGTAGAAACTTAAAATAACCATAACTTCTTACCAAGTTATCAGATTTATGCGAATCTTATATCGTTGGAAAGCTAATTCAATTTCCTACACAATGAAAAGTTAAAATCTAAGGAATTCCACAACAAATAAATAGCATTTGTTTTGGGAAGCTATCCCTTAACATTCTAGGGACGAATTTAAGCTAGGAAAGTCGCAGAGTATTACACTATGACATAATACTTCATGAAACCTTATGATAGGTTTAGGTATCTGAAAATAATGAAGTGATGAGATCTCAAAATGTTATGTCACATTGCGAATCGATACAAAATGAGAAATTGTCGACGATATCTTTAATACAATATTGGTGTAATATTGTGAAAGATTATGAGGATTTGAATTCTACATTAATTTAAGCATGCTGACGTAGAAATATTTATCAAGTGACATGAAAGGATACATCTTGGTAAGCATAACACTTATTTGATTTGCAGTTCAGACACTTGAAGATGTCACACATATTGATATTGTCACTTGACAAAAATCCATATGAAAATCCCTAAAGGATTCAAAATGCCTGAAGCATATAAAGTTTTTGAAAAACTTGTTTATTATCCTTATGAGGGATAAATTGGTGTTATGAATATTGTTGAAACTCTTGGAGAGTTTTCAAAAATAATAGATTATTTGCTGAAATGAGAAATATACCGAATTAGATTGGTTGTGAAGCACCATATCTTAGTCCAATTGATGCACTCATGTATCTTGCAAATACTACTAGGCCTGATATAACATTTTTAGTCAATTTATTGGCAACGTATATTTCTGCTCCCACTAGGAGACATCAGAATGAGATAAAACACATGACCTTATTTTATTCTAAAGATTGTAGTCTTGATCTTATTGATTATGCTGATATTGAGTATTTAATTAATCCGTATAAATCTCGATCTCAAATAGGCTACGTGTTCATATGTGGGGATACTGCTATATCTTACAGATATACAAAGCAGTCTATCGTAGCCACTTCATCGAATTATGCTGAGATAATAGCTATTCATAAAGCAATCCGAGAATGTGTATGTTTGAAGTCCATGATATATCTCATTCGAGAAAAATATGGTGTGAACTATGACAATCTACCCACAATTTTATACAGAGATAATATATCATGCATAGCACATCTTAATGGAGGATTAATAAAAGGATATAGAACGAAGAACATTTCATCAACGCTTTTCTACATATATGAGCTACAAAAGAATGTTAGATATTAACGTGCAACAGATTCATTCAAATGACAATGTGACTAATTTATTCATCAAGTCTCCTCCAATTGTAACTTTCAAGAAGATGGTGCATAAGATCGGGATGCAAAAGTTCATTGATGTTCTTATCAGGGGGAGCAAATATGCGTTGTACTCTTTTTTCCTTTCAAGGTTTTTTCCCACTAGATTTTTCTTATAAGGTTTTTAATGAGGCAGCCTATATGTGTATTGTTAGAGATGTGTATTCTTTTTCCTTCACTAGATTTTTTTCCCACTGGATTTTTTCTACTAAGGTTTTAACAAGGCACATTATCTATCTAGACATTCAAGGAGAGTGTTATAAATGTATTTACATTATAGTGAATGTCTATCCAGATCTAATAAGATTTAGCTGATATCTATCAGGATTTGAAGTATCTATTTTTTAGTCAGAAACTTGGAGTATTTTCTCCTATAAATAGAGGAGTTTTGTTCATTGTATAGTCAATCATCTTATGATCTCGCATCTCTCAAGAGAAATAAAGAAGTCTCCCTCTTCTCTTTATTTATTCTTGTTCTTTCTTTTATATTTCATAACAATTCTTCTTATTTTTTATTTCTTAAAATATATGTCAAATTAAAATTGAATAAGTAAAAATAGACAAAGAGAGCATTAAATTTAATAGTAGACTTCCTTAAGAGCTATCCCATCTATTAACTATATAAAAAATATGCGAAATAGGTGTAGCTAAGGGCTAAGTAAAGGTGTCAAACGGGCCGGGCTGACCCGGCCCGAAACACCAAACCGGACCGGTTTGACCCGGCCCGGAAAGCCCTAGGGCTTTAGGGTACCGGGTTCCGGTCCGGTTTTTTTTTAAAATTGGGCCCGGTTAACCCGGCCCGGACCAACTCGGTCCAGGCCCGCCGGTTAACCGGCCCGGCCCGGCCCGGTAACCCAAAAAAATTAAAAAAAAAAAAAAAAAATTTAATCTGTTGGGCCAAACTAGCTGTTGGCCCAACGGTAATATTACCGTTTTTGGGTCCAAACGGCTAGTTTGGGCCCATTTGATTAAAAAAAAATATATATATATAAAATATTTTTTAATCCTCAAAATAAATCTATAAATACCCTACAACTTCAAATCATTTCTCACACAATTTTTCACTCTCTCAAATCTCATTCTCTCTCAAATCTCAATTCTCAATTCTCAAATATTCAATATATTTAATTTCTTAAAGTGTTCACTTTAATTTTTTAATTTTTCGTTTACAAAGTAAGAGCGGAAGTTTCTAAAGTCGCAATCTTCGGATACTTCCAAAATTTGGTATTGTCGTTCCATCTCTTACGTTTAATTTTTATTTATTGTATTAATTGTTTAATATTTAATTTTATTATATTTGTGTATTTTGAATATTTTTAGTTTAATTTAATTTATATTATGGATAAATTAAAAAACCTCGCTGCTAAAGGTGTTAAAAAATTTTGTCCCGGAAGCGGTAGTGGTAGTAAAAAGCGAATTATTAGCGGTAGAGGTAGTTCAAGTAATAGATATACCCGTGTGACTTCGCCTCCGGTACCGCTTGGTACACCTTTTGAGGAAGAAATAGGTGTAGGTGCTCACGATATGGATTATGTAGAATTTCAAGAAAATTACGGTATAGAAGAAGAAAATGAAGTAGATGCAGTTAATGTAGACGAAGATGATGAAAATATTGCTGAAACACCCGCAGTAGGAGATGCTAACGTTAGATCTGAATCAGTTAATCTCCCTTCCCGTCCTCCCAGTGCCCCAAAACCCCGTAAAAGAACTAGTATTGCATGGCAATTTTTTGAACGTATATCAGATATTGAGGTGCAGTGCAATATTTGTCAACAAATATATAAGCATAGAAGTGGCGGTAAGCAAGGGGGTACGGGTACGTTAATGAGACATATAGCTGAAGATCACAAAAGAGAGCTAAATATTGCAAAAGGTGGTGGGGATGTTGGTGGGTCAACGCAAACTAGAATGGACCCAACAACCGGTCAAGTAGCGAAAAAGTATAATAAATTGAGGGACCGGGAAGAAATAGCTAAAATGGTAGCTGTGGGTTGTTTGCCTTTTACTTTTCCTTCTTCTGATGCTTTTATCCGTTATATACAAGCAATTTATAATCCTATGTTTAATGGTATTCCTAGAACTACTTGTCGGTCTGATATTTTTAAACTCCATTCACAATATTGTTTTTATTTATCAACATTCTTAAAAAATATTCAATGTAGATTGTCCCTAACTTCTGATCTTGGTCGTGCTGTTAATAAAAATGATTATTTAACCGTTACTTGTCATTGGATGGATAGTAATTTCATAATGCAAAAACGTATTCTTGCTTTTTTATATGATGAAGATCGCAAACATACTGGACAATTTATTGCTGATTCTATTATTAAAATTGCCGGATATTATGGTATAGAAAATAAAATTTTATGTATTGCTTTTGATAATGCTTCTAACAACAAGAATGCTATAACAAAAATAAAATCTACGTTATCTCCACCCTTTCCTGAAATTTTCCATATTAAGTGTGCATGTCATATCTATAATTTAATTGTAAAAGATGGTCTTGACTTTTTTGAGGTTTATATTGAAAAAATTCGTCTTGCCGTAGGTTTCATTCAAGGAAATAATCGTAGAGCGAGAATTAAAGAATTTAAAGTTAAATGTCAAGAAAATGGACTTACACCGATTTTAATGCCTGAGGAAATTGATATTAGATGGAATTCTACGTATGAATTTTTAAAAACTTGTTATAAATATAGAATTCCTATTACACTAACTTTTAACCAACACTGTGGTTCTTTTGCTGATTCTGCTGATTGCATGTTACATAATTCTGATTGGGTTATAATTAATGATCTTGTTAAGTTTTTAGAAAAATTTTATGTAGCTACGGTTGAATTTTCCGGTGCATACTATCCTACTGTTTGTAATATTTTGGCATATATAGCCGATATTTCTGGTTTGCTCCAACAATATAAAAATAAAGAAGGTTATAAAGAAGCTGTTGGCGCTATGTTTACGAAATTTAAAAAATATTTCTTCCCGATTCCCCCTATTTACTTGGTTGGTGCTATGTTAAATCCGTGGATGAAATTTAATCATATGTGTCACTTTAGTACTCTTATTTATGCTAACTTAGAAATAAATACTAACCGTGAGTCTGAACAAGAGCAGCCTGATTTGTGGACGGCTACGGCTGATGCAAAAGATTATATAGAAAAATTATATAATCACTATGCTGATTTATTTGATTCAGCCGTACCTACAAATATCAGTCCAACTGTCGCTCCTCATCCTCCCGAGGAGCCATCATCTTCTAAAAGGTAGGCACATAGTGGTTTTCCTGATTCGTTTTATGATTTAACTTGTTGGAACAGTGTGGATGAGAGAGCTTACACATCAACTTATTGGGAAGAGCTGAAATATTATCTGCGGACGCCACCAGAGGATCGCAGACGACGGATCAACTCGCTAGATTGGTGGAGGAATAATGAATCACAATATCCTGTACTTTCAAGATTAGCCAGAGATATCTTGAATGTTCCAATGTCAACCGTTGCATCAGAGAGCGCCTTCAGTCAGGGACGACAACATCTTGGAGACAACCGACACTCATTGGGAAGCAACGCAATGAATGTTTTAGTTTGCCTTAGAGATTGGATTAGAGCAGAAAGAAGAAACCAAGGAATGGAACCAGAGCCAAGCGACGACCTCAAACTTGAAGAAATAATGACTTCACGGGAGAACTCAACAGAATCAAGTCCAATGCATGGGTTTGCCCCCGTTGACTTCGACTATCCTATGCAAATTCCAATTAATATTAACATGAATGAGTTGGAAAAAATGATGCATAATTTATAGATTTTTCATTCATGTAAATTATAAATTTTGGATCATTTTGCAATCAATAAAATTCCACAAATTCATTCACTCCTTAGTCGTTGTTTTTTATTTTTTTTTATTTATCAATTTAAAGTTTTAATATCTTCTATACAACTGTATATTTAATGTATACATTTGTATATGTTTATATATCTTATATAGAAGTGTATATTTAATGTATACACGTGTATATATCTTCTATAGAAGTGTATATTTAATGTATACATGTGTATATATCTTCTACAGAAGTGTATATTTAATATATACACGTGTATATATCTTCTATAGAAGTGTATATTTAATGTATACATTGTATATATCTTCTATAGAAGTGTATATTTAATGTATACATTGTATATATCTTCTATAGAAGTGTATATTTAATGTATAGATTGTGTATATAGCGTATATATAGTGTATATTTGACCGGTTTTTATCCGGGTTTGACCGGGTTTGACCGGGTTTTAGCGGGTTTGACCGGATTGGGTAAAGTGGGCCGGTTCCGGGTGGGTTTTATTTTTTTTACTGTGCGGCCCGGCCCGGCCCGGACCGGTTAAGGCCAAAACCGGCCCGTAACCCGGTTAGAGAGAGGGGGCCGGTTCCGGGTTGACCCGGCCCGGCCCGTTAGACAGTCTTAGGGCTAAGGCCTAAATTAGCATTAATTATATTACAGATAAAGATCAATCGCTAGAATCCCCATTTCTATAAGGGTAACTAGAGTTTTTGGCCTACCTAGGAGCCTTCGGTATACTAGAGTACCCTTTTTCTTTTCTGCAAAAAATATTTTATATTTATTTGAAGTTTATAATAAATTAATGAAAAAAAGATCAAATTTATCCATCTATTTTTAAAAAATTATTAAATATACTTTTTATTATATTTTTGAGTTAAATTTACCTTTGCCATCATATCTTGGGACCAAATTTATCACTCTATTTTTGAAAATTGACTAAATATACTCTTCATCATATTTTTGAGCCAAATTTACTCTTGATGTCATACTTTGCGGTTAAATTTACCATCGTTGTTAAAAAACTTTTCATATGTACCCTTTCTTTAATAGAAAAATTCAAATCAACGTTAAATGCCTCATTTAAAAAAAAGCATACTCTAATTAACTCGCCGATCCAACTCGAGCCACAAAAAAGACACAAACAATTGTACCCTCCTCACTTCTATTTTACTGATATTTATCGGTGCACAACGCTCATGAAAATTAGATCTGCATTAGTGCAAGCATAAGCAAATACAACCCTTCCTCAGTTCATGGATCTGCACCAGTGCAGACACAAACAAACCTCAGTTCATGAATTTGTGTCATTGTAGGGATCATGAAAATTGACACTTAGCGGTCAAATACAACAGATTAGACCCACTGGATATTTCTTTGGATGATTGAGTTAAGATGTCTCCTTATGTGGCAATCATGACATCTCCTCATTCTTATGTCTTTATATACAGTTTAGATCTACACAAATTTTTCATCATGTCAATTGCTTAGAAAACTTATCCACTGATTCTAGAATCTAGATGCACATAGAATTGCATATCAAAATTTAAAATTTGGACATAATTGAACATGAGCAGAGTTTGTAATAAACACGTTCCCTAGTTTCATGCTTTTGTGTTATCCCATTCCATTTTACTTTTTGTTCATTTGCAAATAAGTTACCAGCACCAGACATTGAAAGAGAAGTATATTTGTTTACTGAAAAATTCGACCAACAAAACTGAGGGAAGGGTATATTTATTTGTGTATTTTTGTGGGTCGGATTCGACAAATTAGAATATGATGTGTTTTGATTGAAAAAATGAGTTATTTAACGTTGATTTGAGCTTTCTGTTAAACAAAGAGTATATGTAAAAGTTTTTTTACAATGAGAGTAAAATTGACCCCAAAGTATGACATCGATGGTAAATTTGACCCCAAAATATGACGAATAATATATTTAATCAATTTTCTAAAATATAGGACTAAATTTAGAGTTCGAAGCTTAAAGGGAAGTTTTTCCATCCAAAATTTTGAAGGGGCATATATTAAAAGAAAAAATTTAAAACGTGAAAAATTTGGTGGGAGTTGGAAATGTAATTTAAGGTGGTGGGGGTTGTCAACTGACCCCCTAGGGAAGGAGATATTAATTTCTTGGAGCTGACACCGATGTACTACCTCTGTCCCTCTTTATGTTTCCACTTTTTTATTTTGAATTGTCCAACAATACTTGTCTAGTTTATAAAATAATGGATAATTTACTCATCTTTACCTATTTTACCCTTGAAATTAAATACAACATCACTCATTGCATTTTTGAAAGTAAAAAATTTATTATATTCAAAGGGTCATGATATAGTAAAATCAACCTTCTATTTATGGTTTCTTAAGGCATGTGTCAAGTCAAAAGTGAACAAGTATTTATGGACGAAGGTCACAGGTTCAAGCCTTTAAAATAGTCTGGCAGATATGCAAGTTAAGGCTGCATAAGATACACGCTTGTGGTGGGGTCCTCGGACATATACACTTGTGGTGGGGGGCCCGGACACCACACATAACAGTAGATTTAGTGCACTGGGCTGCCCTTTTTTTATTTATGGGGGGAGAGGTATTTAGTGAAGAATTTATTTAAACTGCTGATAGTGCAAGGTTGGGAGACGATTTTACCTTACAAGGTAAAATGTGTTCCCCGCCTTATTAATTTCTTTTATAAAACACCTGTTTCATTCATTTTTATTCACAATATTTTGCGTGTTTGTTCACCCATTTTATTCTCTCTTGATTCACATTATTCTGAGTGTATGTTCTTGTTCAAGTTTATTTTTCATCAAAAATCTTGCACTTTAAGATATATTTCAATCACGTTTTTTATATAATTATTTCAATACCTAACAAAAAACTATGTAATAGTAATATTGTTAATTATCTTTTTAGCTTACTAATTTGTTAAATATTATTGTTATTGTACCAACTTGTTAAGCCTAAACCTACGTTAGGTCATTATTGTCTATCTAATTCTTTTTGAATTTGTTGTTTGCACAGAAAATGTTAAATTAGAGGTTTATGAAATATAAATTATTAATGAATAATTAATGGTTGTTGTGTTTCTAATATCCTTTTCAATATCCCCACCTTTAGTTGCATGCATGTATAAATTGATCAATTCATTAAATTATTACTTGACATAAATATTCATGAAACACATCAAAATTAATTTAGTATCATAACCTCTTGATGGGAAATGGAACTTAGATCATGATGGAAACCTACTTATGAGTGGAATTTCATTGACAAGCAAATTCCCCAGAAACAACTACAAACTAGTCAAAGAACAGCTTGCCTTATTCTTCTCTCGTTCGAAACCCCTATTTTCTCGGAGGAGATGGCCTGGTCTGAGCTAGAACAGCAGATTCGTGAGCAAGAGCGTATTTTACAGCTGATTCAACAACAACCATTTTTTCTGGGAAACTTTTATATGAGTCTGTTCTTTCTTTTAATCTACAATAAATTTAATTTTCTTTGTGTATAAATTTGAAATATCAATAGTTTATGCATCCAGGATAATCACAGTATGACGTATATGCCACACAAAGTAAGCATCTATCCGAAGCTATTTGGAGAGGTACATTAAGGGAGAAAAGACAAGTTTGTCAGTGCGGTGATGAAAATGATTTTTGACAACATGTTAGAAATTATCTGTTTCATCCCCGTCTTCTTAATTATTTTCGTTTTAATCATAGAAGCGTTATAGATGCTGGATACATTCCCGGCAATTATTCCTTTATTACTACATTGGTTGACAAAATTTTTTAGAATTGCTGCAAATGAAATGAACCTACACTATTTATAGCACCATGCAACCACGTAAAAATAAATGAAGTTGTTACAAGGCAACTATGGGATCCAACCTTACAAGGAGAGAACCCATACTTGACTTACAGGTAAGTCTCATCAACCAACAAAGAGAATTTATTCCCTCACTTGTTGCAAAAGGCAAAAGAAAATTTATTCCCTTATTTGTCTTGCAAACACTCCTTTCCTAGAGGAATTTATTCATATGGTAAGTGACTCTTTTTATCTTATAAGGTAAAATCGTGCTCCTGTCTTACACTTATCATTACCTGATGAAGTTAACTTTTTATGGACATGCCTTGTGCGTTTTGATTTATTTTAATTTTTATATGCCCCTTGAAAATTTTGAATTAAAAAACTTGCCTTTTAGGCTTCGGACTCGGTAACTTTTGCCTCAAAATATGACATTAAGGATAAATTTGACCTACAATTATGACAAAAGGTTTCTTTAGCTAATTTTTCAAAGTAAAGAAATAAATTTGACCCTATGTAAAGAGTGGATCTTGGGCTTAACTCAACCTTAAAAGCTAGCTCAAGAGGTGAAGATTACCCAAGTCCATAAAAGCAAACTACCAGTCCATTATATTCCCCAATCAATGTGGGACATTTTACCCACTCTAACACCCCCTTCACGCCCAGGGCCCAACTGGCACCTGGCACGTGGACCAGGAACCCGAAACGAGGATAGACCTGATACCATGTTAAAAGTGGATTTTAGGTCTAACTCAACCTTTCCCTGAACTAGTTGTCAGTTGTAACAACTCGACCCTATTTTAGCATCTCATTCCTTTATTTGGAATTTCGTGTAGGTTCATATAATATTTAACGTACTTCGTTGAGTATTATCGAGCACTACATTCATTATTTCATTAGTTTCGAGTTTGTCGTGAGGCAACAATTAATAAAAACAATAATAACAAAAGATAAACACAAATTTTATGTGGAAAATATTCGAGTAAAAAAAAAAATTCACGGTCAGTCATCAACTCTTATTATTTCCCGATAAAGATGATACAAATACACCAAGATGTTTATTATTAGGATGTGCTCCAAGCAATTTTTTTCAAATAACCTACAAATTACTTAATCCATTCTTCACAATTGACCTAATTCTTGCTTTGTAAAGCCTTGTAAATTTTCATGGCTAATTGAGGTTGATAACGAGTTTGATTAAGTAAACTAAACATATTTTTGTTTCTTATTCCTGCTTCATAATCAATAGAATCAAATTTCAGCCAACCAAAATATCATCACCTTTTCCTATTTCAATAATAGTAAATCCCTTGAATAACTTTTATTAGCTAGAGTAATATTGGAAAAAGTTCACACAATACAGTACAAGAGAATCACAGAATTAGGCATGAGCCAATGCCAATGGCACATGTCAACTATTTATTTGCAAAGACCAAGTTCCAATATAATACATTCCAAAAAAGAAACTCTAATAAGCTGAAGGCACACCATTGTAAGGATCATCAAATGTTGCAACATTGCCTGGCCTTGAAAATACAATCTACAAAGTAAGAAGCACCACTTGATCAGTTGTTTTACTTTACTTCTCAAATTTGGTGAAACAGTTTCAACATTCATTGTTAAAAAATTGGATTAAGTGGATGCATATATTTAATTTTGAAGACATAACTTAAGAAATCATGTCCACTCCATCTGCTCAAGTTTTTCAATATAGTTCACATAATTGACACTTTTCAAAGAACATGGAGTGGCATGTTACGTATAAGTGAATAAAAGTTTGTACCAGCCCGCTCTAATAATTTAAACTTTTACATAAGGTAGTTACCATAACTCAACATTGCTTCTGTTTATCTAACCGTTTTTCTTTATAGCCACCTAGCTCAATCTACCCCTCCTATATTCCACTTGGTCCAACAAACATATTTACGATATTTTCATTCTTTTGATATGATTCCAATTCATTAGTTCATTTAGACCAATTGTATTTCAGAATTCATTTGTAATTCATTTGTAATAGCTGCCAGTTAGTTAAAAACAGTTAGTCTGTTTTAGTGTAGTGATGGGGCAAGTTAGTTAAAAACAGTTAGTCTGTTTTAGTGTAGTGATGGGGCACGTGACTTAGCATGTGATACACCTGTCCCCAAAGTTAGTTGTAACTAACTTTCCCTACCCCTAGCTGGATTTCATATCAGGAACTGATTAGCCATTCTAATATTCATTCAGAAATTACACAGGGAAATTCAATCTCCTTCTTCCTTCTCTTTGTTACAAAATTCCCAATTAGGGTATTGGAAGTGAGTTGTTCAAGAGTAATTCTTGTCATTTACTCTTCAGGATCCTTCCTAACAGCTTACAATTCCATTAGAATTCTGGGTTGTATCATTGGTATTAGAGACTATATTCTGACCTCTGCAATTGATGACCATAATACAAAGATGCATGAATTAAGGAAAGAGGTAGATTCTCGTAAACTTCCATGGATGGAGTGGTGAATTCGATGGCAGAAATGCATACGATTGTAGATGAAAAAATAGCTCAAGCCATGAATGAATCAAACAGTTATTTCTGGGTAATGGTGGTGCCCCAATGGAGGCCCCAACCGCCACTACAAAGGACAGTGGAGCAACCAGAGAAGGGAAACCCAGACGCGAATGACATGGGGATTATCAGATGCATAATAGAAGGTATCGACTAGAGTTTCCAAAATTCGATGGGCACGGGTTGAAGGATTGTCTGTACAAGTATGAACAATTCTTTAATGTGGAGGAAATGGAAGAGGAATCCAAGGTGAAAATGGCTTCTTGCAGCATGGAAAGAAAGACATTGTAATGGCATCAATCCTACATGAAGCATTGATTAACTGGGGATTAGCCTAGATGGAGAGAGTATGTAAGTTGTCTTTATACTAGATTTGGGGAAGAATTATTTGATGACCCCATGAGTGATTTTAAAGATCTCAAACAAACAACTACTGTGCAAGAATATGTTGATTTGTTTGATGAATTGCTAACTAGGGTAGATTTACCTTAACATTATGTAGTTAGCTGCTTTGTGAGAGGCTTGAAGCCTGAAATTGGACTCCTTGTCAAGGTGTTGGGTCCAAGAACCCTGGCTAAGGCTATTAATTTAGTAAAGATCCAGGAACAAACCCTTGTTGCTCAAAAGCAAGTTTTTCGTGGAATATTGTCTAACCTTAAAAACATGTTAAAATTCAGAATGCTTCCTCTTTTTTTGCACAGAACTCATCTAGCAATTCCAAGCCTCACCAGATAATAACTAAACCTTCCCATTCCACTAGTGTAGGACCCAAACCCTCATATAAAAATGCTAGGATCCTTACTTCTGCTGATATGGATGAGAGGAGAAGCAAGGGCTTGTGCTTCAATTGTGATGAGAAGTACACATTTGGTCATTTCTGTAAAAAGAAGAGACAATTGTTTTCAATGAAAGTTGATAACGGAGAGGAGATTACTGAATTAGAAGAAAATTTATGGAATCCAGGTGAGTGCTTAGCGATGTTGGGACACAGATTAGAGATTTACTCTGAAGGATCAATACTACCTCATGTGTCTGTCCATGCCATGAATGGTCTGCATAATTTTAAAACCATGAGAGTCACTATGTAACACCCCGTAAAAGTCGTGCATGGATTAGCCTTTAATAGAGTGCCCTTAGACTTAAAAACTTGAAATTTTTTTGTGAGTGTAATGAGGACTTAGTGTCATTTTAGCTGGCAATCTTCGGGATACAACTTTTCAACATTTCTGATATTCGTTTTTAGATTTTCAAGTTGCGTTACGATCGGGAAAGCTTATAGTACATCTCGGATAAGTTTTGAAATTTTTCGGAATGCATAAGGCTGTGTTTGGATTTCAAAACAGTAGCAAAACGCATAGCCTATTGCCCAGTTTTCAGTATTTCTGGGTCAATTTCAAACGATCATAACACCCTGTATATAATGAACTGTGTGAGCTATAATATATAAAACGAAAGTTATTTGATTCCTCTTTAAAATGAAGTTGGTTTCATCCAATTTGAATATATGAGCAAAAAGTTATAATCGATTTACTCCAGCCTATCAAACTGTCAACTGAGGGACAAATTTGACCTTAATTGTTCCTTAGGGGTATTTATGTCATCCTCCACCCCTATATATACCACCAACACTGGATTTAATCCCTCAAACACCATAATACACATACTTTTCCAAAATTGCTCAAGATTTCTCCTTAGGGTTTCAAAATAAAAACCCAAATAGTTCAAGATTCGACCGTAGGTTTTCGAAGATAATTACATATTCAGAATCACCAATCCGCAAGCTTCAAGAAACATCTATTATCTTTGGAAATAGAGGTACGCGGGGTTTTTACTAAATTCTCATGGGCATAAAAAAATCATGTTTTAGAATGGGGTTTTAAATTATGTATATATATTTATGTATCAGATGTTTTAACATCATTGTTTTGGTCTTTTGACCATCTCCAAAGCGATTTGACAGTTTATATACATATATGAATGAATGTGTTTCAATTTTGAATACATGAACTTGCTAAAGACATTTGACCACCAGGTGTTTGATGAAATTTCTGCATGAATTGAACTTTAAGTTTCGGAATATGAAATCCTTTACATCAGTTACATGTTTTGGTGGTCTAAACTATGTTTTGAATGAAAGCTCTTGCTTAATACATTATGGCTCAGAAAAATCATGACTTGCAATGTCTTGGTATGGCGATACCAATTCAGACTAACGCCATATCAGACTCAGACTAACAGACATTTCAGACTTTCATGATTTTAGACATTCAGAATGTTGCATGTACAGAACAGGTTAAAAATGGGCATACAGAGATGTTAGGTGGTTCCCCGAAGAGGTCTTGAGTTCAAGAGACTCATTGCCTAAAACCGTGGTTTGCCGACCCGGGTATACTATTATGCGCTGACTTAAATGTCCTGTGGCGTATCAGACTCAGACACTCCAACCCTTGCGGCACACTTGGGTTGGGGGCTTCCCCGCCGAGTCAATGGCGGATTCCATACAGCCCGTGGAATATCAGACTTGTAGGGGAATACCACCTAACTCAGAAGTAAAATACAGATCTTGATTTGAAATGAACAGACAGGTTACATGTTTTCAGAAAGTGCCCATGTATTTTTTCGGAAACAGTTTTATACATGATGTCTTGATGAAAAATTGCTTTCACTTAATATATATATATATATATATATATATGTATGTATGTTCCATTATACTATTTTTGTATTGCTTCGCGTGCCAGTACTTTTGTGCTGACCCCCCCTCCTTCCAGGTCTTGAGGCACAGTCTAGGGGTCCAGCTACTCAGTAGACATTCTCGGATTTGTAGACTTGATCTCGCAGTGGTGAGCCTTCTATTATTCGGAAGGCCTAATTATGTAAGACATTATCTTATTTATTATGTTTTTGGTTTACTGAGGGCCTTGTCCCAGTTTCTTTTCAGACAGATGTTTGTATTCTTAGTAGAGATTTCGCAGACTGATGTCAGATAGTATTATTCAGAAATGTTGCAGAACTTGACCATGTATTTCGTAATCAGTTTCAATTCCGCATTTTATTATGATTACGAATGTTGTGCATGATAATCAGATAGAGAATGGATGTTTCGGGCCTTCATGGTTTGGGATGCTCGTCACGGCTAGGGCCTAGGCTTGGGTCGTGACACACTATATCTCTCAAGGTTAAGGCAATTCATGTATTGATTGATAGTAGAAATACCCACAGTTTTTTGGACTTGGATACTATAAAAAGGCTTGGATGTATCCTAACTTCAATCTCACCTTTCTCTATTTTTGTTGCTGATGGAAAAAAAATACAAAGTCACTACTTGTTTAAAGCCTTGGTATGGAAAATACAGGGTGTTTCTTTTGAATCAGATATGTTGGTGTTGCCTATCAAAGGGTGCAACATGGTATTGGGTATTCAAAGGCTATCTATAATGAGAGATGTTATGTGGAACTTTAGGAAATTGAGAATGGAGTTCACTATCACGATACACAAGGTTTCATTTAGAGGCATCAAACCTCCATCTGCTAAACTAGTGCAACCAGAGAAAATGGAGAAATTGTTGGATAAACTAGCTGAATTGTGCATGATCTCTATAGGTGTGTATTAGGAGGAACAAATGGATGTATGCAGGGGAGAAGAGATGCTCAACATGGAAAGAGACCAGTTGAGCATTGAGAAGGATCAAGAGTTGTAGGTCATTTTGCAGCAGTATGATGACTTATTTGTGCCTCCAACTAACTTTCCACCTTCAAGATCATATGATCATCGGATTATTTGGAAGGAAGAAACCTCCCCTATCAATATTAGACCCTACATATATCATATAGTTAAAAAAGATGAGATAGAAAAGCTGGTCGATGAAATGTTATAAACTGGAATTATCAAATATAGTGCCAGTCCTTATTCATCACTTGTTGTAATGGTGTAGAAGAAGAATGGATCTTGGAGAATGCGTGCAGATTACGGAGAACTAAATAGATGTACTATTAAGGAAAAGTTTCCAATACCTGTCATTGAAGAACTACTGGATGAGTTACATGGAGCAAAATTCTTTTCTAAGCTGGATCTCAGGTCAGGTTATCATCAAATTAGAATGGTTGAAGGTGACAACCCTAAAACTGCTTTTTGAACTTATCATAGCCACTATAAATTTTTAGTCATTCCCTTTGGTCTTACTAATGCCCCTTCAACCTTTCAGAACCTTGTGAATCATATTTTTCATGCTTACCTCAGGAAATTCATTTGTCTTTTTTTATGACATCCTTATATATAGTCAGACTTGGACTGAACATTTACAGCATCTACAAGTTATACTTGAGGTTTTGATGTCACATGTGTTGTTTGTTAAGAAGAGAAAGTGTACATTTGGAGTATTGGAAATTGATTATTTAGGACATGTCATCTCTGGAGTATTTATGAGCATGTATAAGGTGGAATTTATGTTGAATTGGCTTCCACCTACTAATCTTAAGGGGTTGAGAGAATTCCTAGGATTACCAGGGTACTACAGAAGACTCATGAATGGTTATGGTACCATTGCAAGACCTTTGAACAATCTCTTAAAGAAGGGTAATTTTAAGTGGAGTGATGCAACAGTTGTTGTTTTTGAAGAACTAAAGAAATCCATCACTCCTGCACCTATTCTAGCTCTACCGAACTTCTCCAAGGAATTTATGGTGGATATAGATTATTTTGGAGAAGGAATTGGAGCTGTATTGGTCCAAGAAAATAAATCTATTGCATTCCTTAGTCAAGGTTTGTTTAATAGAAATAAGGCACTATCTATGTATGAAAGCCTCCACCTCTTGGGTAAACCATTTATGATTAAGACTGATCATTATAGTCTTAAGTATCTTTTGGAGTAGAAGATCACCACACCTAGCCAGCAAAAGTGGTTGATCAAGCTTCTTGTCTATGACTACTCTATACAGTATAAGAAGGGCAAAGACAATGTAATAGTTGATGCCCTTTACAGAAAAAAAGATATTGTTCATCTTATAAGTATATCTGGGGTTTAGGCTGAGTTTTTACAAGAGGTGGAGGACTCTTGGGATAAAGATCCAGCACTATAATAAATTATTCAGAAAATCCAATCTACTGCAGGCCATAAACCTTACTTTAAGTACCTTGCTGGTGTCTTGAGCAGGAAGGGGAAAATGATGGTTGGAAATGATACTGGCTTAAGGGAAAGGTTGATTGCCTTCTACCATGACAGTTCAATGGGGGGAAATTCAGGCATAGCAACTACTCTAAATAGGCTAAGACAAGATTTCTTCTGGAAAAAAAATGAAACATCATGTCTGTTCTTATGTAAAGGCTTGTTATATTTGTCAGAAATACAAGAATGAGAATGTTGCTTCCCTAGTTTATTACAGCCTCTTCCAATTCCTGACAAGGTTTGGCAAGACATTTCCATGGATTTCGTAGAAGGCTTACCTAACGTTGCTAGTAAATAGGTTATATTTGTGGTGGTTGACAAATTAAGTAAGGCTGCTCACTTCTTGGCTCTTAAATACCCTTATACTGCAACTGATATAGCTCAAGAGTTCCTCAATAAAGTTTTCAGGTTGCATGGCATGCCTAAGTCTATTGTCTGTGACAGAGATATTGTTTTCATCAGTAAGTTTTGGAAGGAAATATTGAGATTACAGAAAGCTTTTCTTTTAACATCCACTGCATATCATCCTCAAACTGATGGCCAAACGGTGGTTGTTAATAGATGCTTGGTATGTTATCTTTGATGTATGACACATGATAAGCCAAGAGAATGGCACTAAAAGAATGGTGGTACCACACTATTCACCACACCTCCATCAATATGTCACCTTATGAGGTTGTTTATAGACAGAAACCACCACCTCTATTACCTCATATGCCCTTTGATTCTCAATTGGATTTGGTTGATAGAAGCCTTTAGGCTAGGGAAGATACCTTAAGAACTCTCAAGTTCCATTTGTTCCGTGCTCAGAATAGAATGCAAGCTCATACTAACAAAGGTAGAACTGATAGAACATTTGATATTGGATTTTGGGTCTATGTTAAGTTCCAACCCTACAAGCAGCTGTCTCAGAAGTCTCACACTAGTCATAAACTTTCCTCTAAGTTTTTGGGCCTTTCCCAATCATTGGTAAGGTTGGTGTTGTTGCTTATACCTTGGCACTTCCTGCTACTACCAGGATCTACTGCACCTTCCATATCTCCCAGCTTAACAGAAAGATTTGGTCACAACCTGCTGTTGTCACACTCCTAGTGATTTATTCCAGTGCTGGTTTTATATTACTCTACCCTGAGAAGGTTATTGACCGAAGAATGATCCACAAGCATGGCACAACTGTTCCACAACTGCTCATCAAGTGGCTGAATTCGGCACCTGAAGATAGTACATGGGAGGATTTTCAATCCTTCACTCAGAATTTTCCTCAATTTGTTCTTGATCCTTGAGGACAAGGATAATGTCAAAGGGGGAGTATTTGATATGATTCCTATTCATTAGTTCATTTAGACCAATTGTATTTCAGAATTCATTTGTAATAGCTAGCGGTTAGTTAAAAATAGTTAGTCCGTTTTAGTGTAGTGATTTAGCACGTGATACACCTGTCCCCAACAACCAACTTTTCCTCCGCCTAGCTGGACTTCATATATGGAACTGATTAGCCATTGTAATAGTCATTCAGAAATCACACAGTGAAATACAATCTCCTTTTTCCTTCTCTTGTTACAAAATTCCCAATTAGGGTATTAGAAGTGAGTTGTTCAATAGTAATTTTTGTCATTTACTCTTTAGGATCCTTCCTAACAGCTTATAACAATTCCATTAGAATTTTGGGCTGTATCCTTGCTACCTAAAAGAATGGCTGCGCAGTGAGCGCCATCCACATACTGCACCTCCTGCCTTCCAGTTTGATTATGTGACGCCAACATTTATCTTTTGAACATTGGTAAAATTACGTAATCAACATTTATGTCCAAAAAACCAAAGAAATATGGCTCGAGTCTTGAGAGTTGGTTTTACCCTATAAAATATTTTGAAAGATATATCACCATACCTGATAATCTCCTACCGTGCGTGATTTGAATCCAGCAGCACAGTAGTCAAAGTAGTACTCCCAAGTCCTGATGAACTTGTCATCGAATCCCAAAGAACGAATTTTGCTAATGACACAGTTAACAATTGCCAAGTATCAGCACCTACAACTGATCAAGCTACAAATATTTCCCAAAGTCCCCTACAAATAGAAGGTTGTGGACTTAATTGTTCTTGTTACCTTTGATTTTTCAAGTAGTTTTTCCGCCAACATCTCAGTGTCTGATAGTAATGAATTCCTATCTCTTCCAGGTGCGCTACACTGCATTTATATGATTTGTCAGATGATTTCAGAAAGAAATGCATTTGAAAATTGACAAGCACGCTAGTGCAAATCACTAAAATGAACCCTTTGTTACCATAGTGTGGAGGCAGCAGCCATGGCTGAAGTTACTCGACTTAGTGCAGGCGTGCATCCACCTGGGAATATGTACTCTCTTATGAAGCCTGAGCTATGCCTGAATTCGTCATACATCGGTTCTGGTATTGAAATGAACTAGGGATAGCCAATCCTCGTGAGAAGCAGTATAAAGAAACTAGTGCGTGAAAGAAATATAACCTGCAGGTGGAATGTGTTAAGGGTCACTATAATATCAATTACGTACCTGAAGAACTAGAAGCCCATCTTCTTTTAGTGCAGCGTCACAGCAAGTAAAGAATTCCTCCATGTAATCATGACCAACATGTTCTATCATCTCGCTGAAAATAATAATTATGTAACACTGGCTCGACATGTAGTGAGTAATACAATATGTCAAGATTTAGATGGATAAATACTCACATTGCTATAATCCTATCATATTTGTCCTTATTTGGGATTTGGCGATAGTCACACAAGATAAATGTTATTTGATCCTGTGAGAAAATTACATTGAATTGAATATTAGTAGATATAATCCTAGCTTTAAAGTTGCTTCCAACGTTATTCGCACAAGGGCAAGTGTGAGAATGCATCACACAAAGAAGCATTTTTGTTAATTTCTCTAGCTTGACTTGCGACCTAGTTTTTGATGAAGTGGAATCTCTTAATTAGCCGGGGTAAAGGCAAAAGTCACTTTTCTTTCATTCATTGCATTCATGGTCACATAACTTTGTATCTATTACGCAAAAAATACTTTTCTTTCATTCATTTCATTCATGGTCATTTAACTTTACTTCGATGATCACAAAAGTCACTATGACCGGATTTTACAATAATTCCATCGAAAAAATAATGTGGCAACCTTAATTAGTTCTTAATTCTAATTTAAGTGAATATATAATATATTACTCATATCTTGACACTTTTTATATGTGCACAACCCAATTTTCCTTATGGATTATTTAATAAAGAATGTCAATTTCCTAATAGATTAGATTACCTAATGAAGACTATTTTCATAAAAAAAAATTTGGTTGATATTTTTATGAAATAAAATTATACTTATATATTCTTAAAATCCTCTAAAGTTGAGACATGTATTGGTAAATTGTTTTTTTCTCTAATACTATGGCATGTAGTTGATAAAGCTATTTTTCTCCCTCTAAAATTGTGACATGTAGTTGATAAAATTATTTTTTTCATACATTCTTTTTCTTGCCACTTGAGTCTTTGCATTCGGTATATCATAATAATAGGATATACTACTCTATTTATTAAGTTTGTCTTTGTATTTTTAATTGTTTGACTAATCGATTAATTTTCTTAAAAGTTTTTATTATAATATTCAATTTATGTTAAATTACATATTTTTTAATTAATTTAATTGATAAATATAAAAATTAGATATCCTATAATTTCTTTATCTATTAAAGTATTTATATTTTATAACTTTTATTAAAAAAATTGTATGTTAATATAACATTATTTGTACAAATTTTGACAATATTTATTCAGTGACACAATTAAAAAGATTTTATTTTAATTAAAACTATCTTTAGCATGTTGATTTATTTTCAAAGAATTAAAATAAATTTTTTTAAAAAATAATATCATACATGTATTTCTATTTTATGTTTTTTGAAGAATTTATCTTATTTTTCACTCTTTTTCGATGCACCTTTTTGGCAAATGAATGTAATATTATGAAATATTTCATAAAATTATCAACCAAATTTTTTTTATGAAAATAGTCTTCATTAGGTAATCTAATCTATTAAGAAATTGGTATTCTTTTATTAAATAATCCATAAAAAAAAATTGGGTTGTATATATATAAAAAGGTCAATATATGAGTAATATATTATATATTCACTTAAATTAAAATTAAGAACTAATTAAGGTTGCCACATCATTTTTCCAATAAAATTATTGTAAAATTCCCAATAAAATTATTGTAAAATTCGGTCATAGTGACTTTTGTGATGGTCGGAATGAAGTTAAATGACCATGGATGAAATAAATGAAAGAAAAATGACTTTTGCTTAATAGATACAAAGTTAAGTGACCATAAAAGAAATGAGTGAAAGAAAAATGATTTTGCGTAATGAATACAAAGTTAACTGATCATGGATGAAATTTACCGTAATTAGCTGCTTTATCACTTGCCTTAGCTTACAGCAGTTATATTATAGTGTACACTTAATGTTAGCACCGAGAAAATTTTGTGCTTCCATAGATATTGTAAGTGATATAATTTAATAATAATTGATCTTATTGATATTGAAGGGGTTACAGCTGTATATATAGAGAACTGAAGAATAACTAATTACAGAATAACCCAGATGTATTTGATAATTATATATGTAGTCTATTATCCCCCCGCAAGCTGATCAGCGGTAACGAGGGGCAGCTTGGAGCAGAGATACTGAAAAGGCTGTAACGGAAGAGGCTTGGTGAGAATATCAGCAAGCTGGTCAGTAGATGGGACATAGTGCGTGGCCATCGTTCCGGCAAGTACCTCATCGCGAACAAAGTGACAGTCGGACCCAACATGCTTCATACGATCATGAAGGACTGGATTTTTGGTAACACAAATAGTGGACTGATTGTCACAATAAATCTGTGGTTTCGTCGGGGGAATGCCAAGTGCATCCGTAAGGTATCATAACCACATGGCTTCAGCAACACCCGCAGCCATGGCACGATATTCTGCTTCTGTGGAGGAACGGGACACTCGCGTTTGCTTCTTGGTGCACCAGGAAATCAGATTTGGTCCCATCATAACAATATATCCAGTAGTGGACTTCCGATCATCTTTGTCGTTAGCCCAATCCGAATCAGAAAAAACAGATATATCAAACGAGCCCTTTTGAAATAAAATTCCACAGTGAAGAGTACCTTGAAGATAGCGCAGAATGCGTTTCAAGGCCTGAAAGTGTTGTTCTGTGGGAGCATGCATTGATTGGGAGACTCGATTGACTGCATATTGGATGTCCGAACGAGTAACAGCAAGATAATGAAGTCCACCGACGAGGCTCCGATATAGTGTAGGATCGGCAAAGGGAGTATTCGGCCCTGGGGATTGGCGGACTGCCATGGGAGTGACCGCGGGTTTGCAGTCTGCCATTCCAGCTCGATTTAGAAGTTCAAGGGTATATTTGGTCTGATGCATCAATATGATTCCCAATTTGCGGATGAGTTCGAGGCCAAGAAAGAACTCCAGAGGACCGAGGTCCTTAAGTTTGAAGTCACGATGCATAGCCTCAGTAATTTCAGTGATGAGTGATGACGAGCTGCCTGTAATAACAATATCATCCACATAGATAAGAATGATAACTGTCCCGCGAGAACAGTGAAGGGTGAAGAGGTTGTTTTCATGATGGTAGGTGTGAAAACCAAGACCCTGCAGAAAAGTAGAGAGACGTGTGTACCAGGCACGTGGGGCCTGTTTCAGGCCATACAGTGATTTGCGAAGCTTGCAAACATAGTGAGGACGGTTGGGATTAACATATCCCGGTGGCTGAACCATATAGATTTCTTCCTCAAGATGACCATGAAGAAAGGCATTGCTGACGTCTAACTGATGAAGCGGCCAATCATAGTGAAGAGCAAGAGACAAGACCAGACGAATAGTCTGTTGCTTAACAACAGGGCTGAAGGTCTCCTTATAATCCACACCATACTCCTGATGATACCCTTTTGCAACCAGACGTGCTTTATAGCGAGAAAGAGATCCATCTGAATTTCGTTTGATGCGAAACACCCATTTGCACCCAATAGACTTTCGGTTACTAGGCAGAGGTACCAAATCCCATGTACGTTGTTCATTCAGAACCTGAAATTCCTCATCCATAGCTTGGCACCAGAAACTATTTTTGGAGGCTTGGTTGTAGGTAGTAGGCTCAGTTATGGGATGTGCATCAAAGGGTATTTGAGTGTGGTAGGCTTTGGGTTTGAAGGTACCGGCCTTGGCTCGGGTTGTCATAGGGTGAGTGTTGAGTGGAGGGTGATTAGGAAGGGGTGGTGGAGTTGTATGATGTGTGGACGGGGGTTGGGTGGGGCTGCCGTGGGAGCTGGAATGTGCAGCGGTGGATGGGGTGGCTGTATGTGTGTTAGGAGTATGATGTAGGGAAGTGGTGGGTTGTGTGGCAGTCGGCTGGGTGTTCGGGTGGGAGGTTTGGGGGTTCAGGTGGGTGGGTGGTTGGTTCGGGTGGCTAGGTGGTTGGGATGGGTGGGTAGTGGTGTAGTGGGGTACCGGGTTAGGTGCCGAGTGAGCCGGAGCATGAGCGTGTGAAAAGGACGGAAATAATGGCACAATACCAAGTGGATTGGGGGAGTATGGAGTAGAGGAAAGACTTGTGTAAGGAAATTGTTCCTCCACAAAACGAACATGACGGGAAACATATGTTTTCTGAGATACAGGATCGAAACATTTGTAACCTTTGATAGTGGGATGATAGCCTAGAAAGACACAAGGGGTGGACCGAGGTTGAAGTTTATGTTGAGTGTGTGGACGCAACCAGGGATAAACTAGACACCCAAACGGGCGGAGATGGATGTAGTCGGGTGGATGATTATAGAGACGGGCATATGGAGTGGAGTTGGAGAGAGTGTGAGCGGGCATGCGATTTATGAGGTAGTTGGCAGTAGCAAGGGCATCAACCCAAAAGGAAACAGGTAAGGTGGAATCATGGAGGAGCGCAATAACTGTTTCTATTAGGTGACGGTGTTTGCGCTCAGCAACGCCATTTTGTTCAGGGGTATATGGACATGAAGTGTGATGAAGAGCCCCTAGATTTTGAAGAAAAACACCAAACGCATTGTTGACAAATTCTTTGCCATTGTCACTTCGAAAAATTTTGATTTTGGCATTAAATTGAGTTTGAACCATTCGGTTAAAGTTGACAAAAACAGTATAAGCTTCGGATTTAAATTTCAGAGGATAAAGCCAAGTGAATTTACTGTAATCATCAACAAAACAGATATAATAACGAAAACCTTGAACAGAAGGAACTGAGGTTGGACCCCAAACATCAGAATGAATTAATTGAAATGGCGCAGTGGCCTTGTGTTCAGACAGTGAAAAAGGTAAACGACAAGATTTAGACACTGAACAGGACTCGCAATGTAATTTTTCTGAAAAATTAAAACCTAAGGAAGATAAAATGGATTTGGTGATGGCGGATGATGGATGCCCAAGCCGGCGATGCCAGGTGGACGAGAGAACGGCTTGACTCACAACAGACGGAGACCTGGATGGAAGAGTGTATAGCCCATGCTCACAGCGGCCCGTGTACCGCACCCGGTTCGTGATATTGTTCACTATCTGGAAATTGGTGTCATTAAAAATGAGGGTGCAGTTATTTTCTTTAGTAAAGCGATAAACAGATAAAAGATTGGATGTGAGGGAAGGGACGTGGTGAAGGGTTGAGAGATAAAATTTACCATTTGGGGTATAGACATACCCAGAGCCGGTGTTTGTGATGGGAAGGGATTGACCATTGCCTACTGTAATAGTTTCTGAGCCATGATACGGATGAGGAGCTTGAAGTTGTGAATAATCCGACGTCACATGGGTGTTAGCACCTGTGTCTAGATACCAATCGCCAGATTGAGCGTGTGTGGACGCATGCATCGCCCTTGATCCTCCGGACTGGCTATTTACATTCTGCGAGTCATCATAACGATACCAGCAATTATCCGCAGAATGGCCCCGTTTAGCACAAATTTGGCACGTCGGAAGATCTCGTGTGGGCCCCCGCTGGTTTCCTCTTCCCTGTCCGCGGCCTGACTGAAAGCCGCCCCTCGGTGGAGGCCCACCTCTGCCTTGCTGCCCGGCGTTCCGACGGTCACCGCCGCCACTGCCTCGCCCTTGGTTACGGCGATCGTCACCGCGACCCCTGGCCGAGCCCCCGCTGCCAGCCGAGTAAAGATCCGTGACGCCAGGGGTGGAACTGGCTTCTCCGAGCAGTAATTTGTGTTCCATGTTTAGATTCAATTCTTCTGCATTAAGCCATCCAGACAGTTGATTCAGAGTGATTTCGACAGGTGAGAGGCGAATATGCTGTTTGAGAGAGGAATAGTCAGCCGAAAGGCCACGTATCACGGCATTCACCACGTCTCGTTCAGGAATAATCTCGTTCACAGCATCTAGGTCAGACAGAATAGAGGCCACATCATCAAGATATTGAGTCATCGTCTTCGTTCCCTTCCGAAGAGTATGCAATCTGTCACGCAACTGAAAAATATGAGTCGTAGACACAGAGTTGTACCTTGTGGCTAGTGCGTCCCAAAGTGAAGCCGATGTGAGAAAACCCCGGGCGTGTTTGTGCACAGAGGGGCTAATAACTGCGAGAAGACAGGCTCGGATCTGAGTGTCTACGATCATCCACGGAAGGTAGTCGGGGTTTGGGAGCATGACGCCGTCCTGCTCGGCTGTCTCGGGCGGCGGCTTCTCAGCACCGTCAATCCATCCGAGCAGCAAGTTGGCTGCAAGGGCGGTGCGGACGTTAAGTTCCCAGGCCGGGTAATTGTTGTCAGACAATTTTTCGGGGATGAGATTGTGGAGATTCCTGAGCAGTAATTTTACTCCAGACGGTAAATTTGACAGAGGATCAACAACCTTGTCCATGGCGCCGACCTACGGCGGAGGAGGGAGGCCGTGCGGCGTGGTGTAGACGGTGGCGGCGGCGCACACACGTCGGAAAAGAAGAGAGATTAGGGTTTGGGCGGAAGAAGAAACCCTAGCTTTGATACCATGATATAATTTAATAATAATTGATCTTATGGATATTGAAGGGGTTACAGCTGTATATATAGAGAACTGAAGAATAACTAATTACAGAATAACCCAGATGTATTTGATAATTATATATGTAGTCTATTAGTAAGTACTATACCTGAAGGCCTGCTTGATCAACTTTCAATTGTGCATACTTCAGTTGCTGTTCTGAGATAGTTATACCAGTATATTTACATCCTGTTTGCTTGGCAACTTCCATTGCAAAACTTCCCCAACCAAATCCAATCTCTAAAATGTGATGTTCCTTGCTAATGTTTGCCTAAATACAACAGAGACAGAATCCAATTATGCCTGAAACTTATGTATAAAAGAAAAGATGTTTACTTTAGTTGATGTCTTACCTTTCTAATGAGAACAGAAATCTTTCTCAGCTGTGCATCTTTTAGGTCTTCCTCCTCACTCTAGAAAATTTATGAAAGAAAAATAGATCACTATGCAATGAAATTAAAGAACAGGAAATGTAGCTTTACATAAGAAGAAAAGAAAGCGGCAAGCACTTAAACGTTTGAGAGCCAACCTTGAATATTGCACATGAGTAGAGCATAGTCTCATCCATAAAGAGTTCGAAGAGTTCATTACTCTGGAAAAAAAACAATCACCACAATGCTTATCATCTATACCATGGCTGCCAATTTTACAACAATAACAGCTAGCAAAAACATGGCCAGGATTGAGTACAATTTCAATAGTGATCTTTGACATCCCCTACATTATTTGAAAAATATAATATGCAAGTTAATTCGTCACCAGGTCATAATGGCGAGAGATATTCCTACGAGCCTGAGTAAGGGTATTTCTATTTGAAACATGTCGAATGAAATATTTTGCAGATGACAGTGCTGCTGTAAAAAGCACAGGTGTCCACCAGCCTCTGGAGCCATGAAAAAGTGATAAACTATTTTAACGTATGAACAGAATTTTATGTTTCTTTCTTTCAGGTCATTAAATTATTTTACCTTTTCTTGCTAGACGTTTTAATACCTTCTGTCAAATCTCTGTTGGCAATAAATATCTGCAAAAGAACTCGGGAAGCTAAGTACCAACCAAAAGCTATGCACAAAGATATCGAGTCATTTCCTCACCGTGATAAGATTAAGAAGACCTTCATTCTTATCAACAAAAGAGAAATCCCCATGAATAAAAGCATCAGCAAGGCCTATGTCAGCTTGAGTCGCAACCTATAAGAGATTGTCCGTGTCACAGAATTGTCAAGATTTGGAAACTTGAATCTTTCTTTTGGTGTATTTTTTATTACTCTTAAGGGAAAAAGGAATATTTGAATTTACCCTCCAGTAAAACTGTGAATTATGAACTCTAAGAGAAACTTTGAGAGAGCATTTCCTATCTGTTCCTTGGAAGGTGAAAATTTTACCTCCTTCTTCCAACAAGCTGTGTATTAAAACATGCAAAATTATTATCCAGATATATTTAATTATCACGAAAAGAAAAAGAAAAAGATATCGAAGTAACAAAATAAATCATAATTCACACGTGATTTATGTTGCAGCGAGATTTTCCACTAGTATGTGAGCTTTTAGCCAAAGAGATTGGAATAAAAGACGTGTATTTTCTCAATAAAATAATCGTTCTGCATCTCACTACCATTTAATTAGCAAGAACAGAAATGTGATAAATTAAGAAATAGGATCGATGGAAATAAACAAGTCGCCAGACACGTATCTGCCACTATTTTGTGATTAAAGTAATACAAGGTGAAACTATCATCACTCACATTATACATCCTGTTTGAATGAAATTTTTGAAAAAGCTTGTAACGAGGAGGCGTGCTCCAGTTTCAGGCCAGGTTGGTACCATCTGCTTGGGGTTGTCCAGAATACTACAATTCTTTCTAAGCATGACATATGCAGCAACAACACCCGCCTGAGGAGGAGCAAAAGGTAGGCAATTATCCAAATGAGATCAAAGGGAGAATAAGAGCGGGAAAAGACTCCACATTGTTTTCAAGTTAGGTGATACTTAAAATCTGTTGAGCTGAAGTAGTACTACCTTTAGTCCATTCTCATGGAATCCATAGCCTAAAAGTATTAAACAAATAGAGATCAATCAGCAGTGAAACGCAAAGCAGTCGGTGCACTAAAGAGAAGCAAATACTAAAGTTAGAACTAACGTTTTTGCCATGAACTTCTTACTATATTTAAGTTTTATTTTTTGTTAGAAGAAAAATAAAAGTTACAATAATTACGTTTACTTTTCCTGAAAGAAAAATATAATTCTTTTTCATATTTGGCTAACCTCTTTCTTGGAGGAAAGGTTTTGGACATCTATAAATAGAAGACCCTTCTTATACCATAACACAACAGCATCCACAATGTAGTCTTTAAAAATCGCGCTTAGGGAGAGATTTTCTCTCTCATTAGTTTTTATGTTTTTTAATATTAGGTTTTATATGTAGCCCAATTGGCCAAATCATATAATAAAATTATGTTTTTAGTATTATTTTTTGTTGTCATCTTATTTATTTGGTATAACTTCATTCGGTGTTTGGTTATAATTTGCATCGCGTATAACTTAATACGACAGTGACTGGTTCTCCAAATTGAACATAGTTGAAGTCCAACAGAAGACTGCACGATAGCAGGTTAAAAAGGAAAATCTATCTTGAAGCAACTCTCCATGCTCTGCATAACAAGAGATTCATACCTTGATATGCTCCAGAAAACCATATTCTTCTCTTCCCTTGGATTTGATGTAGCTCACATGATGCTTTTGTTGCAGCAACTGAGGGGACTAGGTGACTTGTTGTCCACTTAAGCAATGTATGCTCTGGTGCGTGAGGAGGATCAAGGGTTACGAGATAAGGCAGCTTTGAGTTACCAATATTCTGTAAATTTAGACAACTCATAAATGAAGAAAAAAAACTCCACACTGAAGAACATTCTCTTCTACTTCCTACCTAAGGTCCTAAATTAATCACAGTAATTCATAACATACCTGGATTATATTGAGCCAATATGTCACGCATCCTCTAATATTCATGGTTCCAAGAAAGTTGCACGCACTCCATGCTGCTGGGTTGCGAGGTAGGAATGTTGTGTCATGATGAAGAAAAACGTCACTGTTGTAGAGGAAGAGAAAATGATTTTGCATTTTAGCATCATAAATTTTATTGACTGTGGTACAATCCACCAGGCAGCAAGATAAGTAGTGCTCGTGGGTAAAATTTTTGAGGCGGAATTATTAACTATATTAATCTTGGCCTCCGATACAATCTTCATATTAGCTTAGAAATCTACAAGTTTAATTGTAGCTGAAAATTGACTAAACCCTGCCAACATTAAAACATGCATTTTAACTGAACTTCACTAAAGCTCCTCAGGTAACAGAAAGCACAAATATATAAAACATGGTTATACATTTAGTACCTTTTCTTAGGGGAAGATAAACAACATTAGTGATGTCTCTATGGATAACATTCACAGAGAATATAAATGTAAACTTAAAGATGAAAGAAAGCCCAAGCATTAAAATAAAGGAGACAAAAGTACCTATAGACATACTGGAAAGCACCCAGTATTCTTGTTTCATCGCTTGTTGCCTCTTCGCCTAACATTTTCAGAGTATTTGGAGCATGTGCAGCCATGATGCATCCATCAAATACTTCTTTGGCACCATCGTTGCTAGCTATGGTACAACCTGCACGGGCTCTTCCGTTTCATAGCTATGTGATAGTAACACAAAGCTGATTGAAGCACATTTTCTTACACAAATCAACGAGCTAGAAGCCAAGATAATGTATACAACATAATGTCTTTTGATCTTCAGTCACCTTTATACTTTTAATAAAATAGGGAAGATATGGTAGTAAAATAGAGTGTGTGCATACTAGGAGCGATAAGATTTGGAATAAGGTTATCTGGGACAAACTGGAAGGGACCTCTGTGGTGGACAAGATGAAGGAAGGAAGACTGATGGATTGGGCACGTGAAGACTAAAGAGGAGATGTGCAGATGCCCCAGAGAAGGAGTGAGAGGTTTGATATAGTGGGTACAAGGAGATGTAAAGGCATGCTGGAAAAGTACCGGGAGAGGTGATTAGACAGGACATAGCGTAACTTCAGTTTACCGAGAACATGACCTTAGATAGGAGGGTATGGAACTCGCTGATTAGGGTAGAAGGTTTGTAGGTAGCCGAGCAATGTCTTTCTTTTGATAGGATCGTACTTGGAGGTAGTCTAGAGAACCATGATAGTATTAGCCTAATCCATGTAGTTTTTGGCTTTTGGTATCTATTATCATGTGTTGTTTACTATTTTTAGGTGATCGCCCTATGTTGTTGATGTTACTGTTCCTTGCATGTATGCTCTGTACCACTTTCCTATTAGTTGTCATGTTTTCTTCATTGCCATTTTCCTTTCCATTACTATTTTGATTTGCTTCACTTGAGCCAAGGGTCTTTCAAAAACCGACTCTCTACCTCCACAAAGTAGAGATAAGGTCTACGAACACTGCCCTCCCAAACCTCATTTTGTCATCAGTTTTGGTTTTTACCTTCGCAAAGGACCATTTTAACCACATAAAGTGACATGGTTATAATTAACAAATTTCCCTTAAGCCTATCTGTTTTCCGACAGATATATGTCCATCTAATAAAGCCTGGTGCACTCTCCCTCTATTCGCAGGGTTCGGGGAATGGATAGACAACCGTCTATCATACACAGCCTTACCCCGGATAATAGTATATGACCATCTACTATTACAATAAAAATAGACAGAAAAGTTCTTGAAAGAAGCCAAAAGATAAAATCAAGCTAGACCTTCTTCATTTGTTGTTACAGAATTTACTTCACAACCAATTCTTATTTGGCAGCCTCTCTTTTCCAGCTCCTCCTTAACCTGCATTTGATGCCGTCATCAAATTACTCTCGAGGATGATACATGATTAACTTATCAAATCACAGAAGATCGTGAAACTAGTAATTGCATGGAGTCTTTCTCAGGAAAGTAGTAAGAACTTTGAAGTATCTATGAATGAAAAATTACCTTATTTATATGTGATCTCCATCTTAGGGTGAGCAATTGAGGGAGAGCAAAGAGCTGTAAAGAAAGAAAGATAAAAACACCCTTTGGCATAAATGCAGTAAAATGATATAGGTAAGCATTCAAATTCAGTATCTTGCATGCACCACATTGAAAAATTGGCTATAATCTACAAACGATGTGCGTACGCTGCTTGAATAGTAGATTAGAGGGAAAAAAAAAACCTGCAGAAGATGGTGGTCATGGAGGAATGAAAGAATGTAATATGCAGAAAAGTCCAGTACTCCTGCTATGGGACAAATCCAGATTGAAGCACATATTGGAATCTGTGAAACATATGAGTGAATTGAATGAACAAAAAAGCCAAACATGAGTATCAAAATCGATAACACCAACAAACAACAGTGTCACCAGATAAGCCTTCTGAAATAGCTCTGAATAGCCATGTGACTTAATAAATTGCCCTAATGTTTCATTGCGATCAATGTCAGGATTGTTGTCAAGTGCTTCAAGGTAACTGCAAGGCAGGCAAAAACATATTCTAGATGAAATAAACTTCATTGACAATAGCCTTTTCACTTGACACATATATAACGAAACTGCAAAAAACAACACAACTTTGTCCATATCCATCAAATGCATGCTCTTCAAATGAACAAATTTCGAATTATATCAGTACATCAACAAATTGCTCAAACAATAACAAATACTGATACGACGTCAAATATGTAAAGATAAATATGTTTTTACTACCTTATGACATCCTGCTTGAATGTGCTAATTTCTCTAATCATTTGCCAAAAATACGGATTCAAGAGATTCTTCTTGTGCGCAAACAAACTAGAGAATCCGTTTCTGGTACCCCATTCGCAACCACGACCTTGATCTAATCTCACTGAGATTGACATATCAGAGATGTCCATATCAACTCCAAGGAACTCAAAAAATTCCATCATGTTTGGATAACTTACCTGTCAATCAAATACACCATTTCAGCATCTATCCGAGAACAACTCTAGCTATATAATCATTTCCAATTAAATGCCCAAAACAAGGATTCAGACAACATAAATATCATTATTATGAATTGAAATACCAATGAACAAAGCATAAATTTTACTCAAAGAAAATGAAGTAAGACGTGTCTTTTAAGTTCCTATACTAACAATAAATCACGGATAAAGTTGTCGCCGTGTGACCAGGAGGTCACGAGTTCAAGCAATTGAAATATACTCTTGTAGAAATGTAAGATAAGACTACAACCATAGACCTTTGTGGTCGACTTCTTTCAAACCCAATGCATAGCTGGAGCGTTAATGTACCTGGATGTCCTTTATACTAACAATAAATCAATATTGAGTTTTAAGTTGATTGTATAACTTTAAAGTTTTAATCTTTGACATATCAACCTGCAACCAGACTCAACTGCCATGATACTTTCTGGTCCAAAATACTAGCTTTTTTCTCCCATTCCGATATGAGATTTGTCAAAGGATAAATTCAGAGTAAATCCTTTGTAATTCAATTACCGGTCCATTAGCTATTACAAAAATTGCCTAAAAAGCATATTTGCAATGTATAACACTAATACTATGTTATACTATGTGAAAAAAATTAAGTCTCTTGTGAAAATACAAAATAGGATATCTATAATAGATCCTCGTGATTTAACCTTCTCAAACTCCGCGCATAACTGTAACTTAGTTTCTGTTACAATTTGTCAAGCTGGAGACCTTCTTATGGATAGTGGTTTTAATAGTTATTTACTTGTTACTGATTATGTTAGTTTGGCTCATTTTTTGTCCCACATCGGAAAAATACCATTTGGGGAGGAGGTTTAGAACTATAAAAGAATCCTTCCTCCTCCCATTTGTATCCATCCCAAATTTGTTCTCTTCTCCCACAATTAATAAAAGTGTTCGGTGCTCGGAGATTAAGCCTAATTGGCTGAACTCCGTTATCAAATTTTTCTGGTGTCTTTTTATTTAGTATTCAATATTATTTGTTGGGTACTTCTTTTGTTGTTTTGTTTTTAGTGGGAAAATTGCTCGATTTTCCCAACAAGTGGTATCAGAGCCAAGGTTCTGTCTGAGTATGTTCTGTGGTTGCAGCTTTGTCTGATCTTCCACATCAAAAAAGAATTCCTTTGGTCCTTTTGAACCCAAGGTCTGTACTAGGTTAAGGTTCTGTCTGAGTATGTTTTGTGGTTGCAGCTCTGCCTGATCTTCCACATCAGAAAAGAATTACTTTGGTCCTCTTGGGTTGTTTGCTGTTGTTGTAATATTGAATATTTTTTATTGAGTTTGTAATGGCAAATAAAGATCAAGAAACGAAGGATCCTACGTCGGGGGCATCGGGCTCCTCGTTATCATGGTCAAGGTTCCCGTTGTCCAGTCTGAAGTTGGCGGTGGAGATATTTGATGGTACTGGCCATTTCGGCATATGGCAAGGAGAGGTTTTGGACTCTCTTTTCCAGCAAGGTCTTGATATTGCTATTGAGGAAAAAAAACCAGAAGAGGTAGAAGAAAGAGATTGGAACATCATAAATCGGTTAGCGTGTGGAACAATTCGATCGTGCCTGTCCAAAGAGCAGAAGTATGCTGTCAAAAATGAAACTTCTGTGCATAAATTATGGAAGGCGTTGGAGGACAAGTTTCTAAAAAAGAGTGGTCAGAACAAGCTCCTTATGAAGAAAAGGTTGTTCTGATTTGATTATTAATAAGGCACTACTATGAATGAACACATCACTATGTTCAATCAATTAGTAGCAAACCTATTGAATTTAGATGTGAAATTTAAGGATGAGGATCTGGCTTTAATGTTTTTATCATCTCTTCCCAATGAATTTGAACATTTGGAGACTACGTTACTTCACGGGAAGGAGAATGTGCCGTTAGATATTGTTTGTTCTGCTTTATATAGTCATGAATTGATAAAGCAGGATAAGATGAAAACCAGATTATCAACATTCGAAGAAGCATTGGTGGCAAGGGATCGTCAGCAAGGTGAGACCAAGGGGAGAAGAGGAAGGTCCAAATCAAAGGGCCGAGCCGTTGCCAAAGATGAGTGTGTTTTCTGTCATGAGAAAGGGCACTGGAAGAAGACTGTCTGAAGTTGAAAAAGAAAGTAAAAAGGCCGCAAGATCCGCAAGATGCAAATGTTGTAGAATGCAAAAGTGATGCAGAATCAGATGTTTCCCTAGTTGTTATGCCTTCAACATCATCTCATCGAAATGAGTGGATATTTGATTCAGCATGTACCTTCCATATGTGTCCCATTTGGGAATGGTTTTTTGAGTTTCTGGAACTCAATGGTGGGGTTATCTACATGGGTAACGATAATCCATGTAAAATAACTGGGATAGGTTCGATCAAGCTGCAGAATCGTGATGGATCCACTAGAATTTTGAAGAATATACGGTACGTGCCAAAGTTGAAGAAGAATCTCATCTCAGTGGGGGCTCTTGAATCTAAGGGCCTAGTTGTGACGATATGAGATAGAGTTATTAAAGCAACCTCAGGAGCACTGGTGATGTTGAAAGACGTAAGGAAGAACAATTTGTACTACTACCAAGGTAGTACAGTGTTGGGGACAGTAGCAGCAGTAACTTCTAGCACCAAGAAGGATGTTGAGGCAACGAAGCTATGGCATATGCGGTTGGGACATGCTGGTGAAAAGTCCTTGCAAATTCTTGCCAAGCAAGGATTGTTAAAAGGTAGGAAGACTTGCAAGCTTGAATTTGGTAAGCATTGTGTTCTAGGAAAGCAACGAAGAGTGAAGTTTGGCACTGCAATTCATAATACCAAGGGTATTTTGGATTATGTACACTCTGATGTGTGGGGACCTTTTAAAACTCTGTCAATCGGAGGTAGGCATTATTTTGTCACCTATGTTGATGATTTTTCCAGAAGAGTTTGGGTGTATACTATGAAGAACAAGGATGAAGTGCTTGGAATTTTTCTTAAGTGGAAAGCTCAAGTTGAAAACCAGACAGGAAGAAAGATCAAGGTTCACCAAACAGACAACGGAGGAGAATACAAGAATGATCCATTCCTGAAGGTATGCCAAGACTGTGTCATAGTTCGACACTTCACTGTTAGAAATACACCGCAACAGAATGGGGTGTCAGAGCATATGAACAAGACATTTGTGGAGAAAGTTTGTTGTATGTTGTCTAATACTGGGTTAGGCAGAAAATTTTGGGTTGAGGCTGTGATGTACGCTCAACATCTCGTCAATCATTTGCCATCATCTGCTATAGGTGACAAAACTCTGTTAGAAGTATGGTCTGGAAAACGTGCAGCTAATTATGATACTTTGTATGTTTTTGGTTCTATTGCATATTATTATGTGATTGAATCAAAGCTAGATCCACGTGCAAAGAAGGCTCTTTTCATGGGTTTCAATGCTGGAGTGAAAGGATACCGTTTGTGGTGTCTTGAGGCGAAGAAGACGATTATCAGCAGGGATGTTACCTTTGACGAATCTGCCATGTTGAACAAGGTAAATCCAGAGAAAGCTGATAGTACTATGAAGCAGGTGGAGAGTAATCCAAAGCAGGTGGAGTTTGAGCAAACAGTGGTGACCCCAGCACGAAGCACCACCCCTAACTCGACTATGGCAGAAGAAGAGTCAGATGAGGAAGAGGTTCTGACCCAAGAACCTCTGCAGCAATCAGAGCCAATTTCAGTCAGAAGACAGAGACGATAAATTCAGAAGCCTGCTCGTTTCACTGACGTGGTAGCTTATGCACTTTCAGTGACTGACGAAGATGTTCCATCTGCCTACCCAGAGGCTATTCAAAGCACAGAAAGTGGTAGTTGGGTAGGTGCAATAGAAGAAGAAATGCAATCTCTGAAGAAGAACGAGACGTTGAAGCTGGCACAACTACCGAAAGGCAGAAGGCAATTGGATGCAAATGGGTATTTACAAAGAAAGAAGGATTTCCTGAAAAACAAAGCATTCGCTACAAGGCAAGATTGGTAGCTAAAGGCTATGCTCAAAAGGAGGGAATTGATTATAATGAGGTATTTTCTCCAGTTTCAAAACATTCCTCCATTAGAATTTTGTTGGCCTTGGTAGCGCAGTTGAATTTGGAGCTAGCTCAACTTGATGTGAAGACCGCGTTCTTACACGCTGATTTGAAGGAGGAAATCTATATGACTCAGCCAGAAGGATATAATGTTGTTGGTAAAGAAGATTGGGTTTGCAAACTTAGCAAATCGTTGTACGGACTGAAACAATCTCCAAGACAGTGGTACAAATGATTTGACATGTTCATGAAGGGTCAGAAGTATAGGAGAAGCTAATACGATCATTGTGTGGATTTGCGCAAGCTTCAAGGAGGATCCTACATCTACTTACTCTTATATGTTAATGATATGTTGATTGCGGCAAAGAGCCAAGTTGAGATTGACAGGTTGAAGGCTCAAATGAGTAAAGAGTTCGAGATAAAGATTTGGGGTAAGCCAAGAAGATTCTCGACATGGAGATAAGCAGGGATAGAGAGAGGGGCAAACTTTGGCTGTCACACAAGCAGTATTTGAAGAAGGTACTACAACATTTTGGTATGCATGATGATACAAAACCTGTAAGTACCCCACTTGCTCTTCATTTGAAATTGAGCAGCAGATTATCTCCGACAACTGATGAAGAGCAAGAATACATGGAAAAAGTCCCATATGCAAATGCAGTTGGAAGCTTGATATATGCAATGGTATGTACGAGACCAGATATTTCACAAGTTGTTAGTGTTGTTAGCAGGTACATGCATGATCCGGGCAAAGGTCATTGGCAAGCTGTGAAATGGATTTTGCGGTGTTTCCAAAATACCATAGATGTTGGATTGACATTCGATCAGGATAAAACACTTGGTCAATGCATAGTTGGATATTGTGATTCTGATTATGCAGGTGATTTGGAAAAGCGACGATCTACAACTGGCTATTTGTTCACTTTAGCAAAGGCGCCAGTTAGTTGGAAGTCTACCTTGCAGTCTACGGTGGCTTTGTCTACAACAGAGGCAGAGTATATGGCGATTACAGAGGCTGTGAAGGAAGCAATTAGGCTTCATGGGTTGTTTAAAGACTTGGGAGTTGGTCAGAAACAACTTGAGGTATATTCTGACAGTCAGAGTGCTATTCATTTAGCAAAGAATCAAGTCTTTCATACTCGGACGAAGCATATTGATGTTCGCTATTATTATGTGCGAGAAATTCTCAAAGAGAAGGAGATACTTCTCCAGAAGATTCACACTACGGAGAATCCCGCAGATATGCTGACCAAGGTAGTTACAAGGGCCAAGTTCGAACACTGTTTAAACTTGGTTAATGTCCTGCACATTTGAAGTTGGCGCCTCATAGCGCAAAGTTGGAAGCACCACAAAGGTTTTTTTTTTATTTGTTTGTTTGAGAAGATATGTATTTTGGTGGAATTGAAATTGAGCCAAGGTGGAGATTTGTTAGTTTGACTCATTTTTTGTCCCACATCGAAAAAATACCATTTGGGGAGGAGGTTTAGAACTATAAAAGAACCCTTCCTCCTCCCATTTGTATCCATCCCAAATTTGTTCTCTTCTCCCACAATTAATAAAAACGTTGTGTGCTCAGAGATTAACCTAATTGGTTGAACTTTGTTATCAAATTTTTCTTGTGTCTTTTTATTTAGTATTCAATATTATTTGTCGGGTATTTCTTTTGTTGTTTTATTTTTAGCGGGAAAATTGCCCGATTTTCCCAACAGATTAGTCCAGCATTTTTCTAGTCCCGCCATTTTTTTCCCTCTTCTTGTTTCTGTTTTTCAAACTAGCTACTTCAACCCTTTTAAAATAAGGGTGTGTTTGGTATAGAAGGAAAATGTTTTTCATGAAAAATATTTTTTTTTTGGAAAACAAGTTGGTTTCTTATTGATTTTCTTATGTTTGGTTGGTAGGTGAAATTTTTTTTCTGATGTTTAATTGGTGAATGAAAAAATATCTTTCAGAAAAATAAATTCTAGTGTTTAGCTAACAAGTAGAAAATGCTCTTTAAAAAAAAATTTTGACCCCGAAAAATACTTTTTTAGGATATACTCAATATGGAGGAGAAAACATTTTCTGGAAAAGTAATTTGTTTCCTACTTATGTTTTTGTGTTCGTTATGTAAGTAGAAAAATATTTTTACATATTTAACAAAAAACAATATATGAGAACGAATATGATAAAAAGGGTGAGATAAGAAAAAAGTTTTGAAACTTTTTTAAAAAAATAAATTAAAAAATTAAATTCCTTTTTGGGAGGGGAGTTGGTAGGTGTGTGGAGGGGGGAGGGGGGGTTGGGGGTCAGAATAGGTGCTAGAGGTGGAGTAAGAAAAAGGTTTTAAAATATTTTTTTTGAGGTTGGGGTTGGTAGGGTTAGGGGGTCGGGTAGCTAGGGGGTGGGGTAAAAAAAAATTTGAATTTTGTTAAAAAAATTAAATATTTTTTTTGAGGGGGGAGGGGGGTGGTAGGGGATGGGGGTGACCATAGGGGTAGGGGATGGGGTAAGAAAAAAAATTGAAATATTTTTTTGGATGGGGATAGTAAGTGATTGGAGGTCGGGGAATAGGGGTGAGTGATTTTAAAAATTGTATGAACATTTCAACTTGAAAGTGAGGTTGAAAGAGAGTTTTGGAGAGTGCTTTCTTTACTTTTTGAAGGAAAAAATAGTTGATTTGAAAAAAAAAATTCAAAACTTTTAAGCCAACTATGAGAAAATTGAAAAATATTTTTCTTCATACCAAACACACTCTAAATGTCATTTTTTAGTTTTAACACAACTTAAAAGTTATTCATTTCTAAAAGATAAAATATACTTATAATAACTTACCCTTAATAAATATTTTGAAAAAAAATATAATTGTGTAGTATTTCTTGAATCTTGATTAAGTAAAACTTTATTTATTTAAATAATACTCCTTCGATTCTTTATGGCAACATTCTTTTTAATATTTAAAGAATATATAATGTTTCTAAATTTGAAAATATTTTAATTTAAACTTTTTAGTTTATTTTTAGAGATAATTATTATATTCATAAAAATGTTATGGCATACTAAATTTTAGACCGCAAGCTATCCGGCTCCTCTCTATTTTCTTCTCTTCAATTTCTCCAAATTTCTACTTGGATTAGTAACACATGGCATAAGTTAAATTTAATGGTTAAGATTTAATTGTCCAAAGTAAATTTTTAATCATAATTTGGATAATAATTAAACTATATTATTTGATTTCAAAAATTATTATAATCCCACAATTCTAGCAACATATTATCTTGTCAATAAATATAGAAAAATAAATTTTCTTCCTAATTTTTTGTTCTTAGTCGGATTCATCTTTTATTTTATTTTTAAAATTATTTTTTTATTACCTTTTTTTGAACACTTTTTCTTTAAACATTAGTTAATGGAGAGCCAATTATTTCTACTATATTATTTAACCTATTTTCTTTGTATTTTTGTTGTGAAATAAGTTTTATGAAGATAATTGTTAAAGAGAAAGTTTCAAAGAAAAAAATGCAATACAACGATTGATTCAAAAAGAAATTGAAAGCTGGATCTGCCTAAAGAAAAAACAACTAGGAAGATAAAAATTTTCCCCTATATTTAGGGACAACATAATATATTGCTAGAATTGTAAAATTATAATAATTCTTGAAACCAAATAATATAATTTTATTATTATATATCTAAATCATAATTAAAGATTTATATTGAATAATTAAATCTTAATCATTTAATTTAATCTTTGTCATGTGGCAATGATCCAAGTAGGAACTTGGAGAAATTGGAGAAAAGAAAAATGGAGAAGAATCGGATCCAGACTGCAAGTATCAAAATCAAACGCTTACCACAATGTCAAATTAAAGTTTCGAGTGATTGATAACAAAAAGTACAATTTTATTTCTTTATTAACTAAAGCCTACCAAAAAAGTATCTTGTTTGATCATGAGTCCAATCCTGACCACTCTAGACTTCTCGTGTAGGTCTTGCCATAATGCAGATGCTGGTATTACCCAACAATTTCTCACCTAACGCCTACCTCATGCGATATGTTACTCTTGGGATCAATCAGGGATACCTCGACTTCGTTACTAGTTGTTAAAATCAAATGCTTATATATCAAGTCAAAAACTATAGTGTAACTACAAAGCTACTGTTTTTTTCTTAAATATTTTTGTGGTTCCTCAAATATTTACACATGCATTAACATGCAATGAGTACTTTATGTACTCACTCGATTGAGGTGAGTACTTTATGTGCTTACTCGACTTGCCATGCATAAGGCAGATGCTGGCATTACCCAACAATCTCCCACCTAACGCCTACCTCATGCAATATGTTGCTCTTGGAATCAATCAGAGATGCCTCGACTTTGTTTCTAGTTAAAATCAAATGCTTATATATCATGTCAAAAACTGTAGTGTAACTACAAAGTTACTGTTTCTTTCTTACATATTTTGATGGTTACTCAAATATTTACACATGCATTAACACGCAGTGAGTACTTTATGTACTTACTCGATTGAGGTGAGTACTTTATGTGCGTACTCGACTTATCATGCATAAGGCAGATGCTGGCATTACCCAAAACTCTCCCACCTAACGCCTACCTCATGCAATATGTTGCTCTTGGGATCAATCAGAGATGCCTGGACTTTTGTGGTTACTCAAATATTTATACATGCATTAACATACAATGAGTACTTTATGTACTTACTCGATCTTGCCATGCATAAGGCAGATGTTGGCATTACCCAACAATCTCCCACCTAACGCCTACCTCATGCAATATGTTGCTCTTTTGTGGTTACTCAAATATTTATACATGCATTAACATGCAGTGAGTACTTTTTATGTACTTACTCGATCTTGCCATGCATAAGGCAGATGCTGGCATTACCCAACAATCTCCTACCTAACGCCTACCTCATGCAATATGTTACTCTTAGGATCAAACAAAGATACCTTGACTTTGTTACTATTTATTAAAATCAAACGCTTATATATCATGCCAAAAAACTATAGTGTAGCTATAAAGTTACTGTTTCTTTCTTAAATATTTTTGTGATTATTATTCAAATATTTACATATCCATTAGCATGCAGTGAGTATTTTATGTACTTACTTGATCGAGGATCATAAAACCAAGGTCAAGATCGATGTCATCGACAGTAACAGTTTTAGCATAGCCACCAAGATAATTTTCCTTTTCATAAACCACAACTTGGACACCAGATTTTGCCAATTCATATGCAGAAACCAGTCCACTTATTCCTACTCCCACCACTGCTACTTTCATGTTTATAAAACTGCAACAATGATGAAAAGATGATTAAGGTCTAAGTTGCTTGAAATCTCGAAAAATGTTGCCGCATGCATCTGTGTCGAATCCTTCAAAAATACATTATTTTTAGAGGATTCGACACGCACCTTTAGATATCTTTGAAGAGTCTGAGCAACTTAGATTAAGGTTGAAGAGGCAGAATGGAGTTCAAATGATAGTCGTCCTGTTTTATTTTATATAACGATATTTGATGAAATGTATTGTTAGTATTCACTTAATAAGAGAGTAGGTACTTAGATTAGAATTCAGTACGTGTATATTAGAAGTACGTTTAGAACTAATCTTAAACTATGTGGAAAATTCAGAATTAAAGTTTATCCAAATATAATGACAGAGACGTTTTCTTTTAAGCGGATTGAAATAAAATGAGTAATATTGGTAGCAATTATAAAAGCACGTCACTAAAAGCATAATAAACAGTTTTTTTTTTTCTTTCTAAACGTATCAAACAAACGAAAAACATAACAAAAAGGAATAGTACTTGATTGTCATGTTGTACTGCTTTCATACGAATCAGTATTAGAACTCAACTCTCAAAAGTAATCAAGACTACCTGAATCTATAATGTATGAAAACATAACTCCTTCCATTAATTAACTTACCTCAAAGGATATATGAATGGATTATAGAGACTAATTAATTAGAATGCTGGACGAAATTAGGAATTACTATAATTTATAGAGTTGTGGAAAATTCCTATATTAATTCACTATAATAAATTAAAGGGCTGGATGGATAGAACGGCTTTAGGACGGCTAGTTCCTTATGGCCTGTTTGACCAAATTATTAAATACTAATTCTTTCATTTTAATTTATTTATTTGATTTTAATTTGACACACGTCTTAAGAAAATAAAGAAGCTTTTGAATTTTTGTAGTTTTAACATTAAGGATATGTAGAAAGTATCAAAAAGTTATTTAATCTTATAGTCTTGAACGTATAATGTGAAAGTTAGAATTAGAGAGCTGTCCAAAAAGAAAAAAGAAAAACATTCTTTTTTAAATGAATTTAAAATAAAAAGTAAGATAAATAAATTAAAATTGGGAGAGTGCTTATTTTGAGAAGTATTTTCACTAAAAAAATATTTTTTGATAAACTCTTTGGGAAAGAATCAATTTGTGATTGGTTAATCAGTTGAAAAGTAATTTTTTCAGTATTTGATAAGCAAACTGTATTTGTTAAATTATTTTAGAAAGTATTTCTGAATGTTAGATTACTACCAAAAAACAATCTGTATAGAGATATGTTTTACATCAAGAATTATTGAAACATAAAATTCATTTTAAATGTTTATTAATAAAGACACTTGTATTATGAGGAAAAAAATTACTTGGTGTGTATTATTAGGAACAGTAAAAAAAAAGCACACACATTTATATAGTTGACGGTCCATTTACATGGAGAAAGATGAGAAAAAGAAAATTAATTGAGCAATGTATGTACTTTTAATGAGGAATAATTTGATAAATAGAAATTTGTGATAAAAGTATTTTTATTTTGAAAAATAAAACTTATTTCTTTTTATGCAAAAAATAAAAACTAGTCACTTCTTTCTAAAAAAAAAGGCAAAAAATTTAAAACGGGTCCTATGGCTACTCAAAAACACCTTTTGGCATAATATATAAATAGAGTAATAGACACTTGAATTTAACCTTCATTGACAAGCACACACTCTAACTTTGAGTATACATATTTAGACACTTGATCAACTTGATTTCAATCGATAATTGAATGCCCCAACTCATTCTCATTGTGGCTCATGTACGCTGGATACTGACGCAACACATAAATTATGAAGATTTTCAAATGATCATTTTGTAAGTAAGAGCATTCAACTATTATAGTGAAGACACATTCAGTTATTTAAATGTGCATATTAAAAAATTAGAAGTGTTCAATATGGTGTTACATTATTTTATTTAAGGAATTCTTTTTATTTATTATATCTAGTATTAAAGTAGGGAAATAAATTTCATGAATGACCTTCCAAATTTATTGTCTTCTCCCCATTCACATAATGCCACCAACCCCTAACCCTTGACAGTCCCACGCCTATCTCCTTGGCCCTTTTTTTTTAATTCAAAGTTGGGCTACTTGGCGCATTTATTAAAATATAAAAAACATAAATATCAATCTTTAATTATACTCTCTCCTATTTTATTAATTACTTTATTGTCTCTTTCTATTAATATACATAACATAACCAACATATACATAACATTTTGTATATATGTGAAATTTTTGTAATATATTTAAAAAGTTGAGACTTTTTGTAATATTAAAAATATAAATTATATATTTGTGTAATTTTAAGTTTATTTATTAAAACCCAAAATAAATTATTTACATCCGGGTCAAAAGTGACCCGGTCCATAAAAGCAACAATAAAATCTAGCAATATCTGGTTTTAACAAATGTGGAAAAAGGAAAGTTACCGGACCTTCCATCCACTGTACCAAACTATTGCTGCTGCCACCATTAATGAGTTGCTGTTGTCCATCTTCTTGAAAATTCCATGAAAATGATACTCCTTCAAACGGTTCTTTTCTCAAGATCTCCAACAATCGAAGTTCTTCAATTGGTTCCTTCAGATCGGAAGGTAAGAATTTCATTTTACCTTCAATTTCTTCGATTTACTTTCTTCTTGTGCCTATTTTGACAGAAATCATCCTTTACATTTCCAAGCTGAACTACGGTTGCTATTTAACCTCTCACCCTATTTTATCTCTATATTATTTTATTAGATTACATATAAATATTTTTGAAATAACAAACTTTTTACTTATTTCTTTCATTTCAAAATAAATGAATTATTGAGTTATTTTTCAGTGTTCAAAATAAATGAATTATTTATTTTTACAGAGATGTGTTGAAAATTTCATTCAATTTTACCCTTTCATCTAATTGGGTTCTTAAGTATTTTATATTTTCTAAGAGAACTTAAAAACAACTAAGCATAATAGTGAAAAATAACATACAATTTATGTCCTAAAAAAAATTTCTTAAGGAGTGTATCATCATACCCAACAATTCAATTATTCTAAAACGGAGGAAGTACAATTTATGTCGTGAAATTATTTTTAATGAAAAATATTTTCCTTTACACCAAACACTCTAATTTTCTTCAATCCCTTTGTGTTAAGTGGAGTAACATAGTTTCAATTTACTTTATAAGGAAATTAATGAAAAGGTGAAATTTGAGCTATTAACAAAGTTATTCAAATGAAGAGTGAAGCTAATTGGTCATATCACTTGAGAAAATTAAAGTTTGAGTTGATTAAGTTAATAGAAGTATGAGGGAACCATAATAAATTATAAAATCTAATTTTGCTAAACTTTGCAACCATATTAACTGATTTTTGTTCTCTTCCCAGGTAAATCAGTAGCCGCATAGATGCATCTCATTTCATTTATACGGGACTGCCTAATTTCAGTTACTTCTCTTACATATAATTATCACATAAACACATCAAAAAAAGTAAAAAAAAAAAAAAAATCTCAACTTGTTTTAAAAAAAGACAACAAGTCGAATCAAAGCCCGAAGAAGCAGATAAAAGTCTTTCCCTTTCAAATCGCCTTCGAACGAGGCCAATCTATTCAAATATGAATTCTATAGGAGAAAAGGAAATCATTGATCCCCATAAAGCTATCTTTTGAATCTGGATCCAAAAAGCTAACCTAAATAAAAATCAATCTCTAGTCCACAAGTAAAAAACTAAACTTTTATAAAAAAAAAAACCCATGTTACTAATTGTTTTAGAGTTCTATATTTGAAATTTCATTGAAAAAGAAGTTAAAATCGATCTAGAAATCATCAAATTATCAAATCTTAACTTTGATGAAAAACCTTCAAATTTTTTTCGGAGAAACCATGTTTTTGAAGCTAATTTAATGAAATAGTTAGTGGGTAATGATGAAAAAATTAATTAGAGACGTATTCAAAAAAGAAATCTTAAAAAATCACATTTTGAATCTCTCTAAATCAAAGATCTGAGGCTCTAAGCTTAAAAATTGATGAAAATAAGGACTTAACGAAAAAAGATTTTTAATCAATGTTACTCTATCCCCTTTTGCGAACACGAGAGACCTATTGCGAACATGACCAAATCTCCGAGAATGCAATGACCAATTGACCTCAATTGAACTAACCCCCTACCCTTTGCAAATTTAACTCCAGCCACCGCAAACATGACAACCATCTGACTCCCTTCTTTGCAAAAGTGACACAAGTTAGGATATACTATTAACCATGTAGTTTGAGTTATAGTATTATATTTTCATCCCATGTAAAGATAATTTACTATATTAATAAAATCGTTATTTTAATAGATCATTGTGTTAACATGTGTGTCCTTTACTTATGTAGTAGACAACTTTGTGTATGGAGTATTTTAACTCATGCATGGAAGATTAAAATTGTCGATTCTTATAAGTTATAAATTAATGTTCACAATCAAAGATGAGTTAGGAAAAACATCTTGTTGATTGTAGCACAAGATTAAATATAATTTGATCTTAGTTACGAGAATGGTAATATTTCAACTTCTTGTGCTAGTACATTTCGTATGTATTGAGCGGACCAATTAGAGATATTCGTTTATGTTCTGAATATTAATAAACGACTTCTCTAGTCCATTATGTGTACTTATACTCTTAATCTTGGTATAATTATTATGATCTATGTGGTTTGGTTATTGTTTTAATCTATTAAAAGGTGAGACTCTTTTGTGAGTCAATATATTCCTAATAGGTTGGATGATGACAAATCACTTAGTGAAATATTAATTAGTTGATAGAACCATGTCTCTGACTTGAGATAGAAGATACCCTTTATGGTTGCTTATAAGTTTTCACGTGAAAATCCTGCAGGTGGATTTTATATCCGTCTTGTGAAATAAGTTAAGCATTGTAAATAAGGGATTAAATTAACCAATGAGTTAAATTTTTTATAGAACTTAATTTAATTGATTGGTATCGGTAATTCTAACATGGGGAGTTAAATAAGATGTAATGGTAGATTTTGAAATTAAATTGAGGAGTGCAATTACAGATTTTTAGTGGAATAATTTATAATTTATTATGATATGACAATTCATTCATTACCGAATTAATAGCATAATTTGAAGCCTCACTTAATAAATTTGTGGTCCCTGATTGATTAACTAATCAATTTTAAAAAAGAGAAAGAACTTACTAGAAGAGGTAATATTATTTACTGATCTTCTATAAGAAAAAGATATCTTCTGATTTTAAATAAGAAAATGTTTTGGACAATGAAAGGGCACAAAATGTTTTGGATAATAAAGAGGCAGAAAATGTTTTTGACAACTGAAAAGACAAAAATGTTTGCCTCTTGGCTTTCCCCTTTTAAGAGAAAACAAGAATAAATAAGGGTTTTTGTTCAGAAAATTATTATCTCTTGATATATTCTCTTTGAATCCAAAAATTACTTGCCCACACAAGTTTGATAACAAAAGTTAGTCAGGATATAGTAGAAAACTGTAGCTCTGGAGGTCAAAACAGTGAACGAATTGTGTGAAAGCTTCAACAAGTAAATAACTTTTCAATTTCGTTTGATGATTTATGTTATCTCGATTATATGTAAGTTATATTGACCCTATAGAATTATTGCTTCCGTTGTGCATGTTCTAACAATTGGTATCAGTAGTCTTCTTACATATACTAGATAATGTAAGAAAATTACATGATTTGTTGTACATATTTCAAATAATAGTTGTATAAATAATGTTATTGCTGGCTGTTTTTCGTATTTTTTATGATGTTAGTGATTTTCAGAATCTAACTTTATCATCGAAGAAAACATATTTGGTCAACCAAAGAGGCAGGCCTGCTGACCCTCGCAGTCAGCCGAACCAATAATTGTCGATTTTGATGGTTTTGGAGTTTTTTGCTTTTTGACAAACTCCGAATGACTTGAAATTTGGTACGTTCATTGGAAACGATCCACTGAACAATACACACAAATAATTTTGATCCAGGCCATTTTTTGGCCATTCGGGGTCGTTTTGGGGCGTTTTTATGCTTTCGAAAAAATTATAAATTCTAAAAAAATTATTTTTTGAAAACCAGTAGTAATAAGGATCATTCCTTATGATTTTTAGTAGTTAATAACAGTAAATAATATGAGTTTACATGTTGACGTAGGACATCTTCTATAATATCCCGTACTTTTTCGTAGCTTAATTTCGCTCCTAGAATGTCAAAGGTTATCTTTAAAGATGAATAAATTTTATTACATGTAGAATTTTCCAGATTCAAACCCTCCATTGTGTAGAAAATTGAATTAGCTTTCCATCGATACCAAATTCGCCTAAATTCGATACTTGGTTGAGAAGTTATAGCATTTTTAGTAAAACAGTATACCATTTAGGCAAGCACCGCGTCGCGAAGAGGGACAATTTGACAATTGTTGATTTTCAGTGGACCTCCACGATTGGCCCGCATCGCGGAGAAATAACAGGTCCCATTCGTCCTCTTTCCAGTGGCTCACCGTGATGGTGGCGCGTCGCGGTGATGACCAAAATGGGACTCATTCCTTTTCCAGTGCCCAACGCTATTTCACCGCATGCGTTGGATCCCCATTTCCCAGTTGTCGAAATCCAATGAGCCACCACGATAGTGGCACGTCATGGTGGCATGCAAAATTGGAAAAAATGTTCTTTTTTCAGTTCCGATAAAACTTTAAAAAGGGTAGTTTAGTTAATTCCCAAGCCCCAATTCGTCAAAAACAAGGAATTAAGCTCATTCTAAGCACTTTATGCTTATTTTCATCCATTCTCTCTCAAAGGAAAACCCTAGCGCTCAAAACTTAAGCCCCAAGAAATCGAATTTCCTCCATTATTTTTCCAAGAAAACCCAAAATTGAGGATTCCCAAATCAAGATAATCAAGAGTTCATCTTCAAGAGCACAATTAGAGATTCAAGTTTAAGCTTTCTTAGAGATTTCATCAATTAAGGTATGTGGGATTTATGAACAAGGATCCTCTTTCATCCTTGTGCCCAAAACCAAGTTTTAATTTTAAATTTATATGATTTTGAATGATTATACAGTGATTTTAAATTAGGGTTCATACCCATTATTGCTAACTACAAGATTATGAGATTTCAAGTATTTTAGAAGTTGAATTGCATAACTATTTTCATATTTACATGCCTATTGCAGTAAATTTCAGCTTTTGAGATGAATTGTCATTAATTACATTATCAAGCCTGAACTTTATAATGTTTTGACATGAGATTGATGCATGGGTTATCATCCCAAGATTGAATACTATTATTTCATGAACGATTATGCTTTAAGCATCAAATGATCAATTTTTTTTTAGATTTTCAGTAAAGATTTGATCTTTTGATCATCAAATAAGATTTGAAATCTACTTTACAGATTACGAAAATCAGATTTTCTTTACTTACAGATTGAATCAGATAAAAGCATAATTGGTTTCATGATAAACCCTTATGCTAGTTTTAAAGTGGATTTTCAACAGAATGAGCATACAGATTAAAGGGAGTAGTATTTAGCACCGAGCGGGAAGTGTGGGATTAGTGTGCCCTAACTTCCACAGAACTACATAGCCAACGTAGGTACAGATTATCAGATTATTCTCATTTCTATATGGATGACAGTTATAAATGTGATCACTTAGATTAGGTTATACTCCTTGGCAAGAGCATGGTACCTCTCTTCATCGTGAGGTTTTCCCTATAGGAGAATAAGATGTTGGACTCCATTTTATCTCACATGGTTTATGTCGGTTAAGAGAACCTCTCTAATACAAAAATTTTATAGATTAGTTTTTAAAGAATTTCCTACTAGTAAAAAAAAACTTTTAGAAAACTAAGTGTAAAGGCTCACAACTTTATTCAGATTATGCTTTACAGAAAGATATTAGCTACAGACTTCAGCTTTCATATTTTAGATATAAAAGAGAGTCCTTTCTACACTTAGGAAGTATGATTTATAGATAGACCACTAGTACAACTTTTAGAACTAAATGTTATGGCTCACTAGATTTACAAAGTATGATTTGCTAGTCATGATTACAGATTTTAATTTTCTTTCAGATATTTTAGCTTATGTAAGTCATTAATATTTAGCATGCATTCTTTTGTAAATTTATATAAATGTTGAGATAATGTTTTACTTATGCATTCACCCCCATACACTCAGTACATCCTCAAAGTATTGATCCACATATACGTCTATGTTTTATATTGTCTCATAATGTAGGTTCAGGTGCTCAGTTTCAGCAGCGAGAGTGATTTTGAGCATCTCCATCTACATCTCGAAAGTTGGTGAGTCCTTATAGTTTGGGGACTTAGTTATTCAGATTTTCAGCTTTCTAGTATAGATGATTTCAGTATTCTTCAGACATTTTGAGTCAGTTGGGGGTCTGTCCCAGTCTCTCTCTAGTTATTAGTAGCAGAGGCTTGTCAGACTGCTAAATTTGATTTAGACTTTCAGTATTGATTTATCATACTTTTGAGATTAGTATTTTCAGATATTCTCAGTTAACTCGGATAATTTTTTGCATTTTGTGTGATCTTATATCTATATTTCCTCTATTATGAGATTCAGACTTAGTAAAAGGCAGGCATGGTTAGCTTAAGGCTACTCATAGTCTTGAGCACCGTGTGATACCTTGGGATTAGATTTTTGGGGCGTTACATCTTCCCCATCGGATAAACTTGTATCATGTAATACTGTTTTATAGTCTCTTATTTTTGATGACTTGTATTAACTTTCCAACTAAATTACATGTTTGTTCAATGGTACAGAGACTTATAAAATGTGATATTTATCTAACTTAAATCAACAGTTTACTCTCTAGCTGAGTTGGTTCTGTTTTATTAAAGAGATAAAATATCTAACATTACATGTATATTTGCTTAAATGGTTAAGTTTTCCTATCGATTCTAATTATTTATGTGCATGGTTATATGTGTGATGTGGTTTTAAGAATTTTATTATTCTGCAGCATGTCTAATGATCTGTTTTTAATTGTATTATATAACAGATTAATCATGTCTTCATTTAATCCCTTAACTTCTATCCTGAATCAAAATAAATTAGAAGGCCCTAACTATGTAGACTGGAAATGTAATTTGAATATTCTTCTTATGGTCGAGGGATTTAAATATGTGCTTGTTGAGGAATGTCCTATTAAGTCGGATGAACCTACTGATAATGAGATTAAAGCCTACGATAAGTGAGTTAAGGCTGACGAGATGGCAAGATGCTACATTCTTGCCTCTATGAAAAATGTGTTGCAGCATCAGCATCAATCCATGACTACAACTTACGATATGCTTGAATCTCTCAAAGAGATGTTCGGTGAGAAAAATTGTGCTACTAAGTAGATGATTATAAAAGAACTTTTGACCACGAAAATGATTGAAGAAACTTTGGTAATGGAACATGTTCTTAAAATGATGAGTCTATTGAACGAATTAGAAATTCTTGGTGCGGTTATTGATAAGGAATCTTAGGTTGAGATGGTCATGCAGACTCTGTCGGACAGTTTTCAGCAGTTTCTCTTGAATTATAACATGAATAAGATAGATTTATCTCTTACGAAACTATTGAATGAGTTGCAAGCGGCAGAATCTATCATTAAGCAACAAGCTCCTCATGTGGCATTGATGGTTGACAAACCTTTGTCTTCAACTTCTAAGCCGAAAGACGAAAAGAAAGAGAAAAAGAAGTCCCATAAGGTTTCAGGTGCTAATGGTGGTATGGCTAAACCTAAGGGCAAGTTCTATATATCATTGCAAGCAACCTGGTCATTATAAGAAACAGTGTCCCGGCTACATAGCAAAGATGCAGAAACAAGGTACATCTTTTTCATATGTCGTTGAAATATTTTTAGCGGCTGTTTCTATCCAATTTTGAGCTATAGATAAATTGGGGAGCCACTAATCATATCTACACATTTTTGCAGGGGTTTCAGAAACACGACGCTTACGTGAAAATGAACTGAACGTGTTTCAAGTAAATGGGGAACCAGCACCAGCCTTAGCTATAGGAAATATTTCTATTTCTTTTAGTGGTTCTAGAAGTTTTCTATAAGAAGAAATTTAATTTCAGTTTCAAGAATAATGGATATTGGTTATAATATTTATTTTGCTAATAATTGTGCAATTATTAAGTTTAACAAGCATTTTATTATTTCTGCTCTTAGATTACATGATTTGCTTGTATTTGAAGTTTCCATGATATGCTACAAATAATAAAACTTAATAATGTTGATCAATCACATAAAAGAAAAAATATTTTAAAATTGAGTGAAACATACTTATGGCACTTACGCCTAGGTCGTATTAACTTAAATAGGATCTCACGGTTGGTTTTTGATGGACCTTTGAGTTCATTGAAAGTGGAGGCATTTCCAACTTGTGAATCCTATTTAGAAGGTAAAATGGCCAAGAGACATTTTTCTTTCGAAGGAAATAGAGCCGGTAATAAGTTGAAATTAATTCATACTGATTTGTGTGGTCCTATGAATATACAATCAAGAAGTGGTTTTGAGTATTTTATGACTTTCACAAATGATTACTCAAAATATGGATACATTTATTTGTTGAGCCGTATATCTAAATGCTTTGAAAATTCAAAGAATTTAAGATGAAAATGAAAATGTGACATAACAAACATATCCATACATTACGATCTGATCATGGTGGGGAATACCTTTCTGCAGAATTCATTAAATACTTATCAGAATCAGGAATTACATCTCAATATTCTGCTCCAGTAACATCAATAACAAAATGGTGTGGCAGAACGACCAAATAGAACTCCTATGAAAATGGTTAGATCAATGTTAAGTTATTCAAATTTGCCCTTTTCTTTTTGGGGTTATGCATTAGAAACAACAAATTATATTCTGAACTTGATTCCTTTAATATCAGTACCTTTAACCCCATCTGAATTGTGGAGTAGGCGCAAGCCTAGTCTACGGCATATTTGGATTTGGGGTTGTCCAGCACATGTGCTAAAATGAAAAACTGATAAATTGAAATCTAGGACAGAAGTGTGCATTTTTATTGAATATCCAAAAGAAAAAAAAAGGGGGTTATTTTATTGTCCTAAGGAACAGAAGGTAATTGTTTCAATAAATGCCAAATTTCTTGAAGAGGATTATTTAATAAACCACGTTCCTAGAAGAAAAATTATTTTACAGGAATTGAGCAATAGAATAACGAATAATGAAACACAAGAACAATTTTTGAAAACCGTTATTGACATACAACTGCATCCACATAGTGGGAGAAATGTCAATAGGAAAGAGGTTGTACAAAAGAAAATACTTGACATTACACCACCTCAATGTAGTAAAAGTAACGTCGAGCAGCCTGTAATTGTGGAGGAACACGTTCAAGGTAATGTCGAGGAACCTGTCATAGCGAAGGAAGACATTCGGGATGTTCAGAATTTAGTTCCAGTAGTAGCTGATCTTGTAGTGACTAGTCATCGTAGTGGGAGAATTATTAGAAAACCTTTACGATTTGCGGTCTTGGGAGAATCGTATGATAGAATCCCTGAGGAGCTTAATACAGAACCCCTTAATTAGGCCGAAGCACTACATGATAAAGATGTTGAAATGTGGATTGTTGCTACGAAATCTAAAATGGAGTCTATGTATTCCAATCAAGTCTGAAAATTTGTAGAACCACCTGCGGGAGTCAAACCCATTGGCTGTAGATAGATTTATAAGAAAAAGAGAGGTGTGGATGGAAAAGTGCAAACTTTTAAGGCTAGGCTTAGTGCAAAAGGGTTTACTCAAAAAGAAGGAATTGATTATGAGGAAACTTTTTCGTCGGTAGCTATGCTTAAATTCATTAAGACTCTCTTATCCATTGTTGCTCATTATGATTATGAGATTTGGCCAATGGATGTCAAGACGTCTTTCCTAAATGAAAGTCTTGACGAGTGCATTTATATGGCACAACCAGGAGATTTCATGGAAAGTGGTAATGAACATAAGTTTTGTAAATTTAAGAAATTCATTTATGATTTGAAAAAAGCATCTAGAGCATGGAATACTTGTTTTGATAATTTGATTAAGACTTTTGGTTTTGATCAATGTGAAAATGAGTCACGTGTTTATTAAAAATGGGACGGAGAAAGAGTAGCACTTTTGATTCTATATGTAGATGAAATTTTGCTCATAGGAAATAATGTGAGCATGTTGAATTCTATTAAAGAATGATTGTCCTCGCATTTTGATATGAAATACTTGTGAGAAGCGAGTCATATCCTTGGGATCAAGCTCATGCGAGATCGCAAATGAAGGATATTAGGCTTATCCCAAGCACTTTATATTGATACTATTCTTGCAAGGTTTAGCATGCAAAATTTCGAAAAAGGGATTACTTCCTTTTAGACATGGAATTACTCTATCATAAGATCAGTCCCCCAAAACGACTGATGAGATAGATAGAATGAAGGCGGTCCCTTATGCTTCTACTGTAGGGAGCCTCATGTATACTATGTTGTGCACTAGACCAGATATTTTTTTTTTGTTGGCTGGTTAGCAGATTTCAATCTAATCCTAGGCAAGAACATTATACTGTTGTCAAGCATATAATCAATTACCTTAAAAGGACTAGGAATTACATGCTTGTTTTTCACTAAGTGAATCTTGTACTTATTGGGTGTACGGATTCAGATTTTCAATCGGATAAAGATTCTAAAAAATCTATCCCGGAATATGTGTTTACTTTGGGAGGTGAAGCCATTATTTGGAGGAGTATCAAGCAATCATGTGTTGCTGATTCCACTATGGAAGCCGAATATGTAGCTGCCTCTAAGGCAGCTAAAGAGGTTGTTTGGCTCGGTAACTTTTTGAAAGAGCTTGGAGTTGTTCCTTCAGTGCAAACACCACTACTATTTTACTATGACAATAGTGGTGCGGTCGCAAACTCGAAAGAATCACGAAGCCATAAAAGAAGTAAGCATATTGGAGAAAATATCACTTGATTCGGGATATAACTCAAATGGATGATGTGAGAGTTTTGAAGTTTGAGTCGAAGAACAATTTGGCGGACCCATTTACAAAAGGCTTAACCAATAAGGTTTTTGATAAGCATGTGGAAGAAATGGGTGTTAAAGTTGTGCATTCATGGTTATGAGTCTAAGTGGGAGATTCTTAGGATATACTATTAACCATGTAGTTTGAGTTATAGTATTATATTTTCATCCCATGTAAAAATAATTCATTATATTAATAAAATCATTATTTCAATAGATCATTGTGTTAACATGTGTGTCCTTTACTTATGTAATAGACAATTTTGTGTATAAAGTATTTTAACTCATGCACGAAAGATTAAAATTATCGGTTCTTATAAGTTATAAATTAATGTTCACAATCAAAGATGAGGTAAGACAAATATCTTATTGATTGTAGCACAAGATTAAATATAATTTGATCTTAGTTATGGGAATGGTAATATTCCAACTGCTTGTGCTAGGACATTTCGTATGTACTGAACGGACCATTAGAGATATTCGTTTATGTTCTGAATATCAATAAACGACTTCTCTAGTCCATTACATGTATTATACTCTTAATCTTGATATAATTATTATGATCTATGTGGTTTGATTATTGTTTTAATCTATTAAAAGGTGAGACTCTTTTGTGAGTCAATATATTCCTAATAGGTTGGATGATGACGAATCACTTAGTGAAATATTAATGAGTTGATAGAACCATGTCTCAAACTTGAGATACACCCCTTTATGGTTGTTTATAAGTTTTCATGCAAAAATCCTGCAAGTGGATTTTATATCCGTCATGAGAAATAAGTTAAGCATTGTAAATAAAGGATTAAATTAATCAATGAATTAAATTTTTCAGAGAACTTAATTTAATTGATTGGTGTCGGTAATTCTAACATGGGAAGTTAAATAAAATGTAATGATAGAATTCGAAATTAAATTGAGTATGATTACAGATTTTTAGTGAAATAATTTATAATTTATTATGATATGATAATTCATTCATTACCGAATTAATATCATAATTGAAAGCCTCACTTTAATAAATCCGCGGTCCCTACTATACCTGATTATCTAATCAATTTTGAAAAAGAGAAAGAACTTACTAGAAGAAGTAATATTATTTACTGGTCTTCTATAAGGAAAAGATATCTTCTGATTTTAAATAAGAAAATGGTTTGGACAATAAAAGGGCACAAAACGTTTTGGATAATAAAGAGGCAGAAAACGTTTTTGACAGCTGAAAAGACAAAAACGTTTGCTTCTTGGCTTTCCCCTTTTAAGAGAAAATAAGATTAAATAGGAGTGTTTGTTCAGAAAATTATTATCTCTTGACATATTCTCTTTGAATCCAAAAATTACTTGCTCACACAAGTTTGATAGCAAAAGTTGGTCAGAATACAGTAGAAGATTGTAGCCCTGGAGGTCAAAACAGTGAACGAATTGTGTGAAAGCTTCAACAGGTAAGTATCTTTTCAATTTCCTTTGATGATTTATGTTATCTAGATTATATGTAAGTTATATTGATCCTGTAGAATTATTGCTTCCGCTGTATATGTTCTAACAACACCTTCATCGCGAATGTGAAGAAGGGGAAGGCTGCACCAGAACAGCTGAAGCAGCAACAAAGGTTAAAAAACCTCCCTAACAAAGTCACAAGAATGAGTACAAAACCCCATAAAAATGACCTGAATATACTACTAGTCCAAATTTGATATTTAGACTCAATGGTGTAGTCAGAATTATCAATTGCGGTTGTTATCGCAGGATGTTGACAAAAGTCAACATTAATCATAAAATTTCAACTTTCCTTCCGAAGATCCAAAATCACATTGAAAGTCCGGTACCCAAACAAACCATGCTACCCACTTACTTTCCATGTTCTGGAGCTAATAGAATTACGAAATTCTGATACGACGCTCGAATCTCGAAATGATGATCAAAGTCAACGATTTCAAAATAAAAAAACCCACTTCATTCTCAATTGAACACCTCATAACCATTCAACCCACTCCAGCAACCCATAAATACCAAAATACAACTTCGGAGAGGATTTTTTACTGTCAAAACGTCGAAAATTCTAAAAGTCAGGTACAAGTCTTTACATTATATGTCACATCAAGAGTTTGGTGTCCACGAGACACAATGATACGAGTTAAAGTGTTTGGTTGTCAGTTGAGACAAAATTAAAATGTCAAAGATGTCCATTTTCAAAATTGAAATGTTACTTTTCAGTCGGGCCAAATTTGAATATTTGTTTATGTGTTACCCTAAAATATATTTATAGAATCCCTTAAACTTAGCCTGAGAATTTAGTTAGACAATCAAACTCATGTAGGGATCAAATTAAATAGACACTTCACCTCCAAACTTACGACCATTAATGTGAAACTCACTCTCCACTGACGTGTTAAATAAACCAATTAGTGGTTGACAATAATAATCTTGTCTAATAAGTAAAAACATTCCACTTGTCACTTCATCCATGAATGCATGAAAATAAGATAACTTAAAAGTAACATCCAGATAATTAGTGAGCACATCTTAATATGGTAATAAATGAATTTATGGAGACTAATCTGCATGATGTGTTCAGTTTCAAGATAAGACGTGACAGTTGCTTCTACATTTATAACAACAATATTAACTATGACGCCTGGGCTCTAAGTACAAAAAGTGAAAAAAAGAAGACGAAAAAAATTTCCCAAATGCATAGAATAATTCTCCTCCACTCATAGCACTTGATATTTTTAATTGGGTGAGTTCTTATTTTAATAATTTGGTATTGCCAAATTAGGGGATGGACGAACAAGTAAATATACACTCTTTTGGGTTGTTTGGTAGGTAGGGTGGAATATCAAGGATAAGGCTAAGATAAAATTCATATTGCATTTGGTTGATGATAAAAAATTATTTTATGCTAAATTTAAATCATGAGATATTCTATCTTATCCCATTTAACTTGAGATTAATATTTTATCTTATCTTCCATGTGGGATAAACTATCGAGTAATTATATAATTCCAGAACTATAATCTCAGAATAATTATATACCCCTTAGCTTCTGGTGAAGATCATATCGAAAGACCACACTGTCGATGTTTATAACGTTAATATAATTATCATGGCTAAGTTAATTAACTTTATATTCAAAAACATAACATATATATATTGACATGATATAAACACCCGACGCACATCAAGTAGTACGTTTGTCACCATTATAACACCCTGTCATCATCATCATCATCAACAACAACAACAACAAACCCAGTGAATTCCCACCAAGTGGAGTTTGGGGAGGGTAAAATGTATGCAGTCTATACCGCTACCTCCGAAGAAGTAGAGAGGTTATTTTTGATAGACCCCCGGATCAAGATAAAGACTAGTTAGCAGGATCAAAGTAATACACGAAAACAAGATTGGTGGCATAACCGAAATAAGAAATAAGGACTAATAAAAATAGAAATACGTGAGACACGAAAATAAGAGTAATATGAAAATAAGAAATAAGAAAAGGACACCCACCTAGTAATAGTATACACTAGCAGCTCCTACCAATGGACACAGTCCTTGGGTTACTAACCCAGCTACGCAAGAGCTCCCTAACTACAAGATACAACCCACCCTCGCATTAGCCTTCTACCCTTATCCGTGACCTCCACACCGTCCTAGCTAGGGTCATGTCCTCAGTAAGCTGTAACAGCTCCATGTCATGTCTAATCATCTCTCTCCAGTATTTCTTCGGCCTACCTCTACTCCTCCTGAAACCATCCAAAGCTAGCCTCTCACACCTACGAACTGGGGCATCCGTGCCTCTCTTCATCACATGTCCAAACCATCTCAGTCTTCCCTCCCGCATCTTGTCTTACACCGACGTCACTCCCACCTTCTCCCGAATAATCTCATTCCTAAATCTATCTCCTCTAGTAAGTCCACACATCCAATACATATTCTCATTTCCGCTACCTTCAACTTTTGAATGTGGGAGTTCTTAACTGGCCAACACTCAGCACCATATAGCATGGCCGGACGGACTGCCACTCTGTAGAACTTACCTTTAAGCTTTAAGAGCACCTTCTTATCACACAACACTCTCGAGGTGAGCCTCCACTCATCCAACCTTCTCCAATACGTTTAGATACATCCTCATCAATCTCGTCATTCCCCTAAATCATAGACCCGAGATACTTAATTATCCCTCTTACAAACATCCTGGGAATCTAACCTCACCACCACTCCATCCTTCTACTTCGAGTCACTAAAATTGCATTTCATATACTCCATCTTAGACCTACTCAATCTGAACCCCTTAGCTTTAAGAGTTTGCCTCCAAACCTCCAATTTATCATTCACACACACCCGTGTCTCATCAATTAGCACTATATCATATGCAAATAACATACACCAAGGCACCTCATCTTGAATACTCCGCGTCAACACGTTCATCACTAGCGCAAACAAAAATAGACTGAGACTCAATCCCCGATGCAGCCCTATCTCGACCGAAAAATGTTGTCTCCTCCCGCCGTCCTCACCCGAGTCTTCCGTCCCTCGTACATGTCCTTAATAGCTCTGATGTACGCCTCTGGGACCCCTCTCACCTTCACACATCTACAAAGCACCTCCCTAGGGACTTTTTCACACGCCTTCTCAAGTCGATAAACACCATGTATAAATCCCTCTTGCTATCCCTATACTGCTCCACCAATCTCCTCACCGGGTGGATACCTCTATCGTCAACCGACCAGGCATAAATCCAAATTGGTTCTCTGAAAGGGACACGACCCTCCTCAATCTTCGCTCAACTACCCTCTCCCAAATCTTCTTAGTGTAACTCAACAACTTAATACCCCTATAGTTGTTGCAACTCTGAATGTCACCCTTGTTCTTATATAACGGAATCATCGTACTCCATCTCTAAGTCTCAGACATTTTTGCAGACTTGAAAATGTCGTTAAACAGATCATTCAACCACCTTAAAATTGCTTCACCAGTAAACTTCCAAAAATCCACCGAAATTTTGTCTGGCCCTGTCGCTCTACCGCTTCGCATCCTATGAATAGCCTCTCTGACCTCCTCAACCCTAAAACGTCTGCAGTAGCTGAGATTCTGGTTTTCCTCCGAGTGCTCTATCTCCCTAACTCAATGTTTCTGTCCCCCTCCTCGTTTAACAGTCCACGAAAATACTCTTACTATCTCCTCTTAATCTGGACATCCACCATCAAAACGCTACCATCCTCCCCTTAATGCACTTTACTTGATTGAGGTCACGACCCTTCCGCTCCCTAGCTTTAGCCAGCCTATACAATCTCTTTTCCCCGTCTTTATCCTCAAGACCCGCATACAGACTCTCAAACGCTGCTGTCTAGGCAACCGTTAATGTTAACTTTTGGCACACCCCTTTTTTTAACTCCAAAAAGATTAAATTTAAGGGTCGAAAGGATTTTTATTATTAAAGTGACAAAAGATGAAAAATTGTTTTGAAAAGGGCCTTTTATATTCAAAATTCAGAGTCGCCACTTGACATAATCTGGTGTACCAAGTCAGCTTTGAAAAATCCTTTTCAAAATTATTTTCTGACTCTATAACTGATCTGCAAACAGAGATTCCGGATAAGAAATTTTGTTGATCGAGGGAAGATGTTAGGCACCCCACGATCCCGTAGTTCAACCATTGTCGCTTGGTAGAGCGTATCGGCTAATTTGTCACTACGAATGTACAAACCATACAAAACACATAAAAACAATCAAACAAACAAACAAAATAAAAGAGAATAAAAATATAGTGTCCAATCCAATTTATACAGTCCAAGATAGGAAAATGCGAAAATAAATCATATCTAACCTATACTAATCCTAACTATGCTCCCGTGCTTTACCCGACACCTTAGGCCTTTCTCACGAAAGTCTTCCGCCAACATAGTACGTCTGGATATTCCCCGGTGAATAAATACAATGTATCTCGGGACATTTCCCGGCTAACTGAGTACATTTTAGATACGATAAACTAGAAAGGAACATTCATACGCACATTCCAACATTCAATCGAAACAAGTTCTAAAATTTGCCTACCCGAACCTATATTGCCTATTCATTTCAATATATCATAAATCTATCACATTCATACTTATTCCGATTTAAAACAAAAGACAACAAATCCACACTAATCTACATTCAACTTTTGTCAATTTCTTCATTTCCACCCCAAATTAATTCTCAAAATTCCAATAATTCACGATCACTACTTTAACAATCCACAATCATTATCAACAAAATCAAAAAAACAAATGATATCACCCAAGTATTTATATCATGCTTTATACAAACCAATCACGCATATATAATGAAATCAAAATGAGAACGAGATAGAATTGGACCTCAAATCGAGCTTTATTGTGCAAATTGTGCAATTGGCTGATGGAACCAGACCCGAAACCTCGATCGACTAACCCGCCTCAACTCGAACAAAATCGATTCGATATTGAGAAATAGCAAACGGACAAATTTAAACCAAGAAGAAGACGAAGGCAGATAAACCACGAAACAACAACAAAGAATCGATCGAGATAAATAGAGTCCAAAACCCAAACCAAAACTTCAATAACCAACTCCCGACTTCAATAATCCCAAAATTTGAACTGACCCAAACAAACTAACTGACCCACTTTAATTTAATGGTTCCCTGATTGAATTTTTTTGCTCGGAATCGATTGAAATAACTCAGATTTTGTGACTTAGATGTTTTTCCGGTGAAAAACGGCCGGAAAATCTCCAAAATCTACCAGATTAATCCCATTTCATTCAAACTCTCCTCAAATTTTCCAGTTTCTCTCTGACTATTCACTCCGATTTCCGATTGTCTAGTATTTACATGTTGGTGGGTGAAGTTTTGTGGTGAATCGGGTCTTGTGGGTATGCAACGTGCGAAGAAGAAGAAAGGGAAAGGAAAAATTCCCTCTTCAGAAATGGTGTGCTCTTTTTTTTTAGTGATATTCCTCCCCTCCCCTGTGTAGTGTGCATATGGAATATATATTGTGAGTAATGTCTACCATCCTCCTCCCTGTGGGTCCCTCTATTTACCTTTATTTGCCTTTGTACTGTATGCCTATTCTGTTATAGAAAAGGATGAGGAAAACGTGTAAATGGGGTGAGGAGGGTGACGTGGGGTAGCTAGTAGGGATAAGGTAGTGAGGTAGGTGATTAGGATAAAGTTGTTAGGATAAATTAAAATAAGATAAAATTTGTTACGAATTTTATTTTGGGATTGTTGTTTTTTGTATTTTTGTGGGATTGGATCACATGGGTGTGGGTATACAGTAAGACGGGGTAAAATGGTAAAAATGCTTTCGGAGAGAGATAAAATTACGTGTCTATAACTTTGCCTCCTTCCTTGCCACTTTGTACACCTCTCTATTCACTCGTTTCTCATCTTCTTATTTACTCTCAATCAACTTAACATGCGTCCCTTTCTTAATCTCCACTTTCTTCTTAACTTCTTCATTCCACCACCAGTCCCCCATATGTCGGCCTGCTCAACCCCTCAAAACACCCAACACTTCTCTTGCAGTCTTCGTGATGCAGCTGGCAGCCCTATCCCACGTAACATCCACATCTCCCCTGCACTCCTAAACCCCCATTCCCGCCATCTTCTCCCCTAAGTTAATTAACTTTATATTAAAAAACATAACATGTATGTATTGACCTGATATAAACACCCGACATACATCAAGTAGTACAACACCAATAATGTCTCATTCAATGTATACAAAGGTTTTATGAATGTCTACAATTCATATATAAATTTGAAGCCAAAGTGAGAAAAATGAAAGTAGCAGTGATATAGGTACAGGGACAAGTGGACTAGTTGCTGGCTTGAGTGTCTAATTAAAATATCAGGCCAAGTTTAAGGGGTTCTATAAATATATTTTAGACTAGCACATAAATAAATATTTAAATTTAGCCCTGACAATTTAACTTGATCACAATTGACAACTGAATACTTTAACTCATCTCATTGAGTCTCGTGGACACCTAATTCTTGATGTGACATATAATGTAAAGACTAATACCTGACTTTTTGAATTTTCTGCGTTTTGACAGTAAAAATCCTCTCCGAAGTTGTATTTTGGTATTTATGGGTTGCGGGAGTGGGTAGAATAGTTCCGAGGCGTTCAATTGAGAATGAAGTGATTTTTTTTATTTTGGAATGGTTGACTTTGAATATCATTTCGAGATTCAAGCGTCGTATCAGAATTTTGTAATTCTATCAGATTCAGAATATGGAAAGTAAGTGGGTAGCATGGTTTGTTTGGGTACAGGGGCTTTCAATGTGATTTTGGATCTTCGGACGGAAAGTTGAAATTTTATGCCTAATGTTGACTTTTGTCAACATCCTTTAATAACAACCGCAATTAAAAATTCTGACTACACCATTGAGTCTAAATATCAAATTTGGACTAGTAGCATATTCGGATAATTTTTGTGGGGTTCCAAACTCATTCTTGTGGGTTCGTTAGGAAGATTTTTTAACCTTTGTTGCTGCTTCAGCTGTTCTGGTGCAGCCTTCCCCTTCTTCACATTCGCGATGAAGTGTCATGTTTGTGAAGAAGGAAGTCAGATGGTTGTCGCGTTCGCGGTGGTTGGAGTTAAATTTGCGAAGGGTAGGGGGTTAGTTCAATTTAGGTCAATTGGTCATTGCATTCGCGAAGATTTGGTCATGTTCGCAATAGGTCTCTCACGTTCGCGAAAGGGGATAGACCTAACATCGATTAAAAATCTTTTTTCGTTAAGTCTCCAATTTGGAGATATTCAAAGTGTGATTTTTAAGATTTCTTTTTTTGGACAAGTCTCTAATTAAATTTTTTCATTATTACCACTAACTATTTCATTAAATTCGCTTCAAAATCATGGTTTTTCTATAAAATAAAAATTGGAGGTTTTTCATCAGAGTTAAGATTTGATAATTTGATGATTTCTAGATCGATTTCAACTTCATTTTCAATGAAATTTCAGATTTAGAACTCTAATGCAATAGGTAACATGGATTTTTGATAAAAGTTTAGTTTTTTTCTTGTGGACTTGAGATTGATTTTTAGGTTCGCTTTTTGGATCCGGATTCAAAAGATAGTTTTATAGGTATCGTTGAATTTCTTTTCTCCTATAGAATTCATATTTGAATAGATTGACCTCGTTCGGAGGCGATTTAAAAGGGAAAGGCTTTTATCTGCTTCTTCGAGCTTTATTTGACTTGTTGTCTTTTTTAAAGATAAGTTGAGACTTTCTTTGACTCTTTTTTTATGTGTTTATGTGATAGTTATATGTAAGAGGAATAACTGAAATTTAACAGTCTCATATAGATTAGATGAGAAGCATCTATGCGGCTACTCATGATTTGCGTGTGAAGGGAATAAAAATCAGTCATTATACTTGCAAAAGTTTAGCAAAATTAGACTTTACAATTTAATATGGTTGCCTCATACTTCTCTTTAACTTAATCAACTAAAACTTTAATTTCTACTCAAGTGATATTACGAATTAGTTTCACTCTTCATTCGAACAACTTTGTTAATAGCTCAAATTTCACCTTTTCATTAATTTCCTTATAAAGCAAAATTGAAACTATGTTACTCCACTTAAAACAAAGGGATTGAAGAAAATTGGTGTGTTTGGTGTGAAGGGAAATATTTTTCCACAAGAAAAATAAATGATTTTTTTTTTTTAATATTTGATAAGTAAGCAAAAAATCTATCATTTTCAAAATATTTATATGTAATCTAAGAAAATGCTATGGAGATAGAATGGGGTTGAGAGTAGGGCTCAGGGGTGTAGGGGTGGGAATTGTTTCCCCACTTTAGTACTATTCGGACTCTTATTGTACTTATCCCATGGATAGCAAACATTTATGTGTTAGGAAATGTACTTATCTATACATGTATATTTCTCATTATAAATAGAGGTTATTCAGACTCTCAATTTATTGAGTCATTCACTAAAACGTTCTCATGGTATCAGATTAGTCATAAAATCCTTTTTCTCCAACGTGATATTTCTTTTCCCCTTCAAGTTGATTTTGATAAATTCGGTTGCAATAGGACTCTATATTCTGGAAACAATACTATCTAATATCATTAATGTTTTTTTGGTATCTCCTGCAAATCTCCATAACTTTTTAAACAATGGTTTCTCAACCCTTTTCCACATCTGCTACCACTGCATCTGTTTTTGTACCACTCGTGGCTTCTCAACCCTTGTCTGCATCTGCTACCACTGCATCTGTTTCCATAACACTATCTCTACCTCTCCAATGACTTCTCTATCTCTTCCGACATCTCTACCTCCTCTATCATCCTCAATTTCTTCATTTTCCACATCTTCTGTAGTTCGTAACCTGCCACCAAATTATGTTGGACTGTTGTTTCCTTCTTTATATACTGATCTGGCATCCTCTTCTAATTTACAGTCCTTTGCTGCTTTGGCTGTCCCTAATGTTACTAATTTGGTAACTATCAAGTTGAATTCTATTGAGGATTATCTTACTTAGCGTACACAATTCACTTCTCTTCTTATATCACATGATTTACTGGGCTTTGTTGATGGCTCTCTTCCGTCACCTTCACCGCTCCTTTGTGATGTTGCTGGCTCTCCGCAACCAAATCCAGCCTATTGTTCATGGATTTGAATCGACTAGAGTGTTTGTTCTTGGATTTTTGCTACATTGTCTCGTGAAGTACTTGTTGATGTCCACCTTTTGCCTACTTCACATGATATTTGGTTGTCCCTTCATAGGAGGTTTATGGATGCTAGTCAAGCAAAAGCTGTCAAATTAAAACATCAACTTACAACCATAAACAAAACTAATTTTATGTCTATTGATCAGTATCTACGGGAAGCTAAACAATTGGTTGATCCACTAGCTGCAATAAATTCACCAGTTTCTAATCGAAATTTTATTGACTATGTGCTCCTTAGATTAGGTACAGAGTATGATACACTGGTGGGTATCATAACTCACTTTCCTGGCCATATATCTCTTGAAGATTTGTGCTCCAAGCTCTTTCTCCATGAACAGAGGCTAAAGAGATCTCGTGAACTCTACTCACTCGTGCCACATCATGCATTCAATACACAATTTGTGCCATCAGGATCCTCTAAGGTATCTGGAAATACTAATTCAACTCAAGGTAATCGTGGTTGGGGCCGAGGTTCATATTCTCGAGGCAAAGGTCGTAGTGGAAGAGGTCGTGGCTATGGTCACGGTCAATATGCTAATCAGAATAATATTACACGCAATGGTTATACTGGTCAGCCCTGGTAAGGTATTGGTGGTGCTTCCTCTAACCCCTATAATTCACAATCTGTTAGTCCATCATCACCATCTAATGGGATATTAGGTCCTCTCCCCTCTTTTACTAATTATCAAATTTGTGCATCTCCTGATCATACTACGTTGTAATGTCATAATTGTTTTAATCATTCATTTGTTGCTAATGATCTTCACAAGTATTTTGCTACTATGTCAGTTGGTGAAACAAATTATGCTACTTGGTATTTTGATTCCACTGCGTCTGCTCATATGACTCCATTTGAAGGTAACTTTATACAAAAATCCCCTTACTCTGGTTTTGATCGTGTTCCGGTAGGAAATGGCATATTGCTTAGTATTGCTAACATAGGCTATTCTAAAATACCTTTTGCATATTCCTCTGCACTTGAACTCTATGTTCCATGTTCCTCAACTTCATCATAACCTTATTTCTGTTAAACAATTATGTATAGATAATGATTATATTGTTAACTTTGGCTCCTCTTTTATTTCTGTGAAGGAAAATACTTTGGGGCAAACTGTTCTTCAAGCCAATAGTAAGGATGATGTTTATCATTTATCCTCTTCACCTATGTCCTCTCATCCTCAAGCATTTATTGCCATGTGTAAGTCTGGTGATGTCTGGCATTGTCGATTGGGCCATAGTGGAGCTCGTATTTTGGATAGTCTTAGAAAACATCATCATATTAGTTTAGTTAATTCTTTTAGTGATAGTTGTGTTTCTTGTCAATTAGGAAAATCAAAACGCTTGTCTTTTACTTCAGTTGAATATTGTAGTTTCTTTCCTTTAGAAATTATTCATTCAGATGTTTGGAAATCACTTATTTTATCAAATTTGAGTTTTCGTTACTATGTTATATTTGTCGATGATTTTTCTCGATTTACATGGCTTTGTCCTATGAAAAGCAAATCAGAAGCTTTTCAACACACTTGTGTTTTCCAGAAGCTTGTGGAGAATATTTTTAATACCAAAATAAAAGCTTTTTAGAGTGATGGAGGTGGTGAATTTGATAACAAAAGTATGATCCAATATTTTTCTAACTCGAGTATTTATTTTCATAAGTCATGTCTAGACACCCCTCAACAAAATGGTATTACCGAAAGAAAACATCGACACATTATTAAAATGGTACGTACCATCCTTACGCAGGCTACCTTACCACTTCAATTTTGGTTCGATGCTGCCTTTTATGCCGTTTTTACAATTAATAGACTACCTACCCCTGTTTTGGACGGACTTTCTCCATTTCAAAAGCTTTTTCACACACCTTCGGACTATGATTTTCTTTGTGTTTTTGGTTGTGAGTGTTTTCCAAACTTGACTGCCCGAGTGTCTCACAAGATTACACCACGTTTTGTACAATATGTTTTCCTATGCTTCCAACTATAAGGGTTACCATTGTTTTGATCCCAAAATAGGTCGTGTTTATGTTAGTCGACATGTTGTTTTCCATGAGTTAGTCTTCTTGTATCCTGCATTGTCTTGTTCTAGTAATGCTTCTGATCATGTACACTTTTTGAGTATTTTGAATACCACCTAAAGAGTGCACAAGTCTAAGTGTGAAGGAGGCCCAAAACCATCCCAAGCACACTCCATGGGCTGTTTTTGGAGCCCTTTTCGTTAAAGGGTCTTTTAGTCTTTTGTCTTTTATTTTGTAATGTAATATAAATTGAACATTGTAGGGTTTTAGTTGGTAGTTTTTATGAATGTTGAAGAAAGAAAACTCATCTTAGAGAGAGAAAGTCCACAACCGAAACTAGGGCATAGCATAAGGGTGGATTCTCTTGTGTGTTGTATTTTGCTTGATACGTTGGTGCTTGGGTGGTGGATGCCTCTCTTGTATCAATTGTAAGAGTTAGGTGTTTGTTGTGTGAAGTGTTAAAGGTCCAAGAGTGAAATATGCTCTTTGGTTGTTAAGACTACATCAACACTTATCTCACTATCTATCTTGTATCTTGTTTTAGTTTTGACTTCTTGTGTTATTAATGTAACCCGTTTGTTCTTGTTGCTATTGTAATATTGTGGAGCTTCATCTTATGTTGCTAAACTTGTTGTTGGCTGGCTGTTTTGGTGTATTAACACCCTGTATCCTCTTCTTTCTTGTTCTAGATAGTGAATCCGAGAGAGGTCCCCATTTGGTCCTCGGATCCTTAAGATTGGGGACTGATTTGAAGTGTGTTTTGTGCCTTCCGTTGTCTTAGTCATATCATTTGGTATCAGAGCAAGACTATTTTTTGTTCCCACAAAGCCAATCTTGGGTTTAACTAGTCAAAAAAAAAGTTGATAAAAACTGAAAAATTCCAGAAAATAGCAATCTGTCCATTTTTGTGTTCTTGGCCAAAAATTGTGTTGTGTTGTTGTCTTGGTCGAGATTTTATTGTTTTTCTTGACTAGATGTTGTAGTTCTTTTTTTTGTATAGTGTGTTTTTGGTGTTGGTTCTTTCTCACCAACACTAAAAGTGTCTAGATCTAAAGGTTGAGCTTATAATATTGACATTGTTGTTATGAACTTGAAATGGCCATGTGTTGATCCTTATTGTTGAAGGTTGGTGTTGTTGTTGTTGAGTTCTTGAGCTTGAACTTGAATTATTGTTGTGAATTGGTGGCTTAAGAACTTCTTGTTGAAGTTGCTGTTGAAAGGTGGAACTTGACAAAGTATTGATTGAAGTGTGAAACCAACTTGAACCTTAGACTCCAAGATTCAAAAGTTTGTGTTCTTGGTGTTCTTGGTGATCTTGGTGTTCTTGGTATTCTTCATCAATCTTCATCTTTTATTGAAAAAAAGTGGATGTTAGATCTAAGAGGGTGAAGGAAGGAGGTGCAGTATTTGTTAGTCATCAAAGACTTTTACCACCACTTCCAACCATTCAAAGACTTTACAACCCTTTTCCAACAAACTTCCATGTTTTGAGGGCCTTGTTTTAAGGGAAAATACTACAAAAGTCCAAGTCTTGAAACTTGAGTTGAAAAAGAGTTCCAAGACTTATTCTTTCTCTTCTTAAATAATTCCACCAATCCAGATCAAAAATTGGTCAATACTTCAACCTTGAACAATAAAACTTGACAAAACCGTGACCAATTGAGGGTTTCCACATCATCACATTTTTACTGTTCACCGAAAATTTTTAAGCTTAAATTTTAGATTTCTTAGTTTCATTTTATTGTTTTTTTAGTTTCGTTTGTTGATTCCATTACTAACTTACAAGCTAGTACTAGAATGTAAGTTTTGAAATCGTTTTTCGTGTATACGTTCCTTTGTATCTCTTATTCTTTTTACTCATTGTAATACTTGGTCCACCTCTTAATGCCTCATGGAGTACAAGCAAGGTTACGACACTTGTGAGATCAAAGTGTGAAAAATTTGAGAGACAAAACAATACAGAGGGAGTGTGAGGACCATTCTTGTACAACTAACTTGTTTGTTGTTTTGTATGTAACTTTTGGCCATAATGGAGACCATTTTGGCCCTCCTTGATGCTTTTTCCCGAGAACTTGCTAGGGCAAATGTGGGTCTTGAAAAAATTGACTCGGATGTGGTAACTATGAGTGAGAGGTTGGATCGAATGGAGAGTCAAAGGAACTCTCGTGCTTTTACTCCCAAAACTTTACTTCCAATAACCAATCCTCCAAGACCACCACATAATTCACAATCCAAGCTCCAAATAGCCCTTAAAACCGAGAACAAGATAGACCACTTCCCCCACAAGATGATCAAGTCCAACGAGGAGGACTTGGAAGCCAATTTTCTCCCATCCAAACTCCACAACTGAAACCCTACTTAACTAAAGCAAGCCTCTCAACCGAAGCTCCACTACACCAAACTTAACATGTCCATATAGAGGAGAATGGTAGAAAGGAACATGAAGGATATGGGGTCTACGATAATGCTTGTATGATGGTAGGAGACTTGTTTCGGATGAGATTGAAAACAAAGCTCGAGATAGAGAGGAAGCCTAGGTTCAAAATGAAGGTGTTAGCCGAGACTTGTTCTCATTGTATCCTCGGGTTCCCTTTGTTTTTTTTGTGGACTGTTTTGTGCACTTTCTTGATGTTTTGTGGACTGTTTTGGGTGGTTTCTTTCGGAGGGCCAATTGCACAAGGTGACGCCGTGAATTTGTGGTCAAATTCCTCTTAAGATGGAGAGGATGATACGAGTACGATCACGATCATTTACACTTTTTGAATATTTTGAAGACCACCTAAAGAGTGTACAAGTCTAAGTGTGAAGGAGGCCCAAACCCATCCCAAGCACACTCCATGGGCTATTTTTGGAGCCCTTTTCATTAAAGGGTCTTTTAGTCTTTTGTCTTTTATTTTGTAATGTAATATAAATTGAACATTGTAGGGTTTAAGTTAGTAGTTTCTATGAATTTTGAAGAAAGAACACTCCTCTTAGAGAGAGAGAGTCCACAATCAAAACTAGGGCATAACATAAGGGTGGATTCTCTTGTATGTTGCATTTTGCTTGATACGTTGGTGCTTGGGTAGTGGACTCCTCTTTTGTATCAATTGTAAGAGTTAGGTGTTTGTTGTGTGAAGTGTTAAAGGTCCAAGAGTAGAATATACTCTTAGGTTGTTAAGACTACATTAACACTTGTCTAACTATCTATCTTGTATCTTGTTTTAATTTTGGCTTATTGTGTTATTAATGTGACCCGTTTGTTCTTGTTGCTATTGTAATATTATGGATCTTCATCTTGTGTTTCTAAACTTGTTGTTGGCTGACTGTTTTGGTGTATTAACACCTTGTATCCTCTTCTTTCTTGTTCAAGATAGTGAATCTGAGAGAGGTCCCCATTTGGTCCTCGGATCCTTAAGATTGGGGACTGATTTGGAGTGCGTTTTGTGCCTTCCGTTGTCTTTCTCGTATCATTTCGTCATCCCTCTCTTCTCCTACCATCCTCATAGTCACATCACTTTTATCATCTCCATTACAATGTTCTAGGTTGAGTATTTCTTCTAATCCGTCTTTGACTTTCCTTCGGGCTTTGAGGATTCACCTAATTGTTCTACCTCTAGCCCTATTTCACATGTATCTATGTCTACTCCTTCTACTGAGTGTTTCTCTAGTGGTCCATCTTCTGTTATACCGACTTCACCTCCATCCCATTCCACTCCTCCCGCTCATCCAATGCAAATGTGATCTAACTCTGGTATCTCAAAACCAAGACAAATGCTTTCTTTAGATACTACAATTCAGGCAATTGAACCTTCTTGCTTTTCTCAGGCTGTAAAAAGTCCAAAGTGGAAACATGCTATTGCTGATGAATTTAACGCACTTTTGGATAATAACACTTGGACTCTTGTTCCTTTTTGACCTAACATGAACTTAATCTGTTGTAAATGGATTTATCGTATTAAATATTATTCAAATTGGTCCACTGAGCGATACAAGGCACGACTTCTAGCACAAGATTTTCACCAGCAACCAGGTATTGATTACCATGAAATCTTTAGCCCTGTAGTTAGTACTACTACTGCTCGTATTGTTCTTTCTATTGTTGTTTCATTTTCTTGGCCTATTCGGCAGCTTGATGTCAAAAATGTCTTTTTACATGGTGTCCTTATAGAAGAAGTTTTCATGAAATAACCTCCAGGTTTTACCCATCCAGATTATCCTCACCATGTCTGCAAACTATCTAAAGCCATTTATGGTTTGAAACAAGCACCACGTGCTTGGTTTCATCGCTTTAGTACTTTTTCCCTTGCTCATGATTTTGTCTGTAGCAAATTCGATACGTCCATGTTCATCCATAAGTCACCATCTGGTATGCTCATTTTATTACTTTATGTTGATGATATCATTCTTACTGGTAGTTCTTCACATCTTCTTGATCGCTTTATTTCTCATTTATCTCGTCAGTTTGCTATGAAGGACTTAGGTAATCTTCACTATTTTCTTGGTGTTCAAGTTGTTCTCTCACATCAGGGACTTCACTTGTCTCAACAAACGTATATATCTAATATACTTCTTAAATTTCATATGCATACCTGCAAACCCATTTGTATTCCCATTCTTTCCCGTACTTCTATATCTCTTACGGATGGTGAGTTACTTTCAGATCCTAGTGAATATAGGAGCATGGTTGGGGCTCTTTAATACTTGACTATGACTCTTCCAGATATTGCCTATGCCCTCAATATTATTTCCCAATTTATGCATGCTCCTCGTACAACTCACTTGTATTCTGTTAAGCGCATGTTCAGGTATTTTCAAGGCACCATTACAAATGGGTCATTGTTACGTGCCTCTTCATCTACCTCTCTACTTCTTGCCTATTTTGATGCTGACTGGGCTGATTATCCCGATAGTCGTCATTCTACTACCGGATTTGTTGTGTTCTTGGGGTCTAATCTTATATCTTGGCGTGCAAAGAAGCAACCAATAGTATCTAAATCTTCTACAGAGGCCGAGTCTAGAACTGTTGCTTATACTGTTGCTGAGACCACATGGATTCGTCATATACTTTGTGAGCTTGGTCTTTATCTCCGTGAACCAGTTCTTGTATTGTGTGACAATGTCAGTTCTACATATATGTCTTGTAATCCAGTTTTCCATGATATCTCAAAGCACATTGATGTTGATTTTCATTATGTTCGTGACAAAGTTACTCAGGGTGATCTTGTTGTTCAATATGTGCTCACTCGCTCACAACTTGCTGATATTTTTACCAAAGGATTACCTTCATCTCAATTATGTCTTTTGTGTGACAATCTGAATGTCATGTCTGTCAGTCCAGATTGAGGAGGCGTATTAGGACTCTTGTTATACTTATTCGATGAATAGCAAACATTTATCTGTTAGGAGATGTACTTATCTATACATGTATATTTCTCATTATAAATAGAGGTTATTCAGGCTCTCAATTTTTTGAGTCATTTACTAAAACATTCTCAACTACCAGTACTAGTATACTCAAGATCTTTTGCCAGTTGTATCACCTTTTAAAATGAGATATAATAAATAAAAAGGATTTCTTAAATAAAATAATGTAACACCATATTAAACACTTCTAACTTATTAGCATGCACATTTAAACATTTGAATGTGTCTTCACTCAATTACTTGAATGGTCTTATTTAAAGGTGTGCATGCGTCGGTTTGGGTCGGTTATTGGTCAAACTCATATTCAAATCAACTTGGTTGATTTTTTAATTTCTAAAACCAAACCAAACCAACCAAAAAAAAAAAAAACGTCGGTTTAGTTCGATTCAGTTTTTTCGATTTATAACTTTAGTTAATGATAAAAGTTGAAATTTTTCTTACAAAAATCCAATCCAACATATGAGATGTCAATCGAGTGTTGTTCATCAACCTTGAAACTAAGATGTCAATTTAATGTTACACTTAGGCAAATGGGACAAACAACACCATATGAACGCTTCTACAAAAATATTTAGGAATTACATATAAGAGAATGATATAATAAACCTTCCAAAAGGTAAACACATAAATTTTTTTACTCAATAGGAACCAAAAAAAAGTTTAAAACTGGTGATTATCTATAATTTAATGAAACTCACCTATAAAATCTCATAGACAACAAGATAATTTTCACAATTAGTATCATTTGTCATTCAAAGTGCGAAAATCATATAAAATCTCATAATGTTCCATCAACTAGGTGGAGACATATGACTAAAAGTGTTACGTCTAAAGTTAAATTCATGATTAAAATTTAAAATGTAAAAAATATTTATATTTTATTTATGAGTAGTATATAAATAATTTATATATATTATATAATTTTTATAGGTTCGGTTTGGTTATTTTGTCGGTTATTTTAGAATAAAATTAAAACCAAACCACATAGGTATCGGTTTTAAAAATTTCAAACAAAACCTAACCAAATATCAGATTTTTTAATCAGTTTGATTTGATTCGCGGTTCGATTTGGTTTTTAACCAAACCATGAACACCCCTAGTCTTACTTACAAAATGATCATTTGAACCTCCATAATTTATGTGTTGCGTCAGCATCCAACGTACATGAGTCACAATGAAAATGAGTTGGGGCATTCAATTGTCGATTGAAATCAAGTTGATTAGGTGTCTAAATGTGTATACTCAAAGTTAGAATGCTTGCTTGTCAACTCATGAGGCCAAATTCGAATGTCTATTACTCTATTTATATATTATGCCAAAAAAGTGTTTTTGAGTAGCTGTAGGGCCCGTTTTTTATTTCTTACCTTTTTTGGGGGAAAAACGTGACAAGTTCTTATTTTCCGTGTAAAAAGAGAAAAAAAATATTTTTCAAAATAAAAATACTTTTATCACAAATTTCTATTTATCAATTTTTTTTTATTGCTCAATTAATTCTCCTTTTCTCATCTTTCTCTATGAAAATGGACCGTCAACTTTATAAATATGAGTCTGCTTTTCTTTTTACTATTCCTAATAATACACACCAAGTAAATTCTTTTTCTCATAATATAAATGTCTTTCTTAATAAATATTTAAAATAAATTTTACGTTTCAATAATTCTTGTTGTAAAATATATCTCAATACAGGTTGTTTTTTGGTAGTAATCTAACATTCAGAAATACTTTCTAAAATAATTTAACAAATACAATTTGCTTATCAAATACTGAAAAAATTACTTTTCAACTGATTGACCAATCGATCACAAATTGATTCTTTCCCAAAGAATTTATCAAAAAATATTTTTTAATGAAAATACTTCTCAAAATAAGTACTCTCTCAATTTTATTTTATTTATCTTACTTTTTATGTTTAATCCATTTTTAAAAAGTATCTTTTTTCTTTTTTGACAATTCTCTAATTCTAAATTTCACATGATATATTCAAGACCATAAGATTAAATAATATTTTGATAAAAAAATTTTATTTTCTTAAAATGTATATCAAATTAAAATCAGATAAATAAATTAAAACAGAAGAAGTATTTAATAATTTAGCCAAACAGGCTATTAGTAACTAGCCGTCCTAAAGCCGTCCTATCCATCCCTTTAATTAACTGTAGAGATGAATTAATATACGGATTTTCCACAACTCTATAAAATATATTTCCTTTCTTCTTGCATTCTAATTAGCCTCTATTATCCATTCATATATCCTTTGAGGTAAGTTATTAATGGAAGGAGTTGTGTTTTCATATATTATAGATTCAGGTAGTCTTGATTACTTTTTAGAGTTGAGTCAGGAGCGAAGTCCATGCTTCTAATACTAATTTGTAGGAAATTAGTACGACCGACGATCAATTACTATTCCCTTTTGTTATGTTTTTTTATGTTGAATATGTTTAGAAAAAGAATAAACTGTTTATTAAGCTTTTAGTGACATACTTTTTTGTTATATGTTTTATGTTGGATATGTTTAGAAAAAGAATAAACTGTTTATAATGCTTTTAGTGACATGCTTTTATAAATGTTAAAAATATTACTCATTTTATTTCAATTTATTTGTCTCACTTTTTTTAAATCCGTTTAAAAGAAAATCTCTCTTTCATTATATTTGGCTACACTTAAAATCTGAATTTTCCACATTAATTAAAGATTAGTTCTAAATGTACTTTTAATATACACGTACTAAACTCTAAACTAAGTACTCTCTTATTAAGTGAATGCTAACAATACATTTAATCAAATATAGTATATATAAAATAAACTTTAGAGATTTCGAGCAACTTAGACCTTAATCATCTTTTCATCATTGTTGCAGTTTTATAAACATGAAAGTAGCAGTGGTGGGAGCAGGAATAAGTGGACTGATTTCTGCATATGAATTGGCAAAATCTGGTGTTGAAGTTGTTGTCTATGAGAAGGAAAATTATCTTGGTGGCTATGCTAAGACTGTTTATACCGTCGATGGCATCGATCTTGACCTTGGTTTTATGATCCTCGATCGAGTAAGTACATAAAATACTTACTGCATGTTAATGCATGTGTAACTATTTGGTAACAACAAAAATATTTAAGAAAGAAACAGTAACTTTGTAGTTACTCTATAGTTTTTAACATGATATATAAGCATTTGATTTTAACAAATAGTAACAAAGTCGATTGATTCCAAGAGCAACATATTGCATGAGGTAGGCGTTAGGTGGGAGATTGTTGGGTAAAGCCAGCATCTGCCTTATGGCAAGACCCCCACGAGAGGTCTAGGGTGGTCAGGCTTGGAGTCATGATCAAACATGATATTTTTTTGGCAGGCTTAGTTAAGAGTAAAACATTTACCTCCCTGAACTATGATTAATTTTGCTACGACACACTCCAACTTTACGGGGTTCTATTACCCCATGAACTAAATTTTAGTATACTTTTGTCATCCTTTTTAGCTGACGTGACACCTTTTGTCAACTTTTTTAGCTGACATAGCACCTTTGATGTGGGCAACATTTTATGTAATAAAGGTGTCACGTCAGCACAAAAGGGTGACAAAAATACGCTAAAATTGAGTTTAGAGAGGTACTAGGACCCCTATGAAGTTAGAGTGTGTCGTAGCAACTTTAGTCATAATTCGAGGAGGTACTAGATGCTTATCTCCTTAGTTAATAAAGAAATAAAATTTTACTCTATGTCATCCATCAGTCAAAACTTTAATTTGACATTGTGGTAAACGCTTGATTTTGATACTTGCGGTTTTAAGTACTAGTATGTCATAGCATTTTTATGAATATAATAATTATCAATAAAAATAAATTAAAAAGTTTAAATTAAAATATCTTCAAATTTAGAAAGATAACTTATTCTTTTAATATAAAAAAAAAATGGTGTCATAAACTAGACGGAAAGGAGTATTTATTTAAGTTAAAGAAAGTTTTACTTATCAAGATTCAATAAGCCACTACACACCCTCCGTTCCATTTTATGTGTCATCATTTTCTGTTTTGTCCGTTCCAAAAAAAATGTCATCTTTCCTTATTTGGTAGCTATTTAAAAGCATAATTACACTTTTATCCTTATTGATCCCACTTAATAAGGGCCCACTTAATTAAAAATAATAATAGTACATTGTTTTAATGAAGGACAATTTGGTAAAAAAACATCAAGTCTTTACTTATTTCTTAAACTCTGTGCCCGGTCAAATGACGACACATAAAATGGGACGGAGGGAGTATATTTTTTCCAAAATATTTATTAAGGGTAAATTATTAAAAGTGTATTTTATCTTTTATGAATGAATAGCTTTTAAGGTGTGTTACAATTAAAAAACGCCACTTATTTTAAAACGGGTGAAGAAGCTAGAATGAAAAACAGAAATAAGAAAAATGCTGGACTAATCAGTAACAAGTAAATAACCGTTAAAACCACTATCCATAAGAAGGTCAGCTTGACAAATTGTACCAGAAACTAAGTTTCAGTTATGAGTGGATTTTGAGAAGGTTAAATCACGAGGATTTATTATAGATATCCTATTTTGTATCTTCACGAGCGTTTTTATATTTTTCACATCAAGAACGGGAGTATGACACAGTATAAGTGTTATACACTGCAAATGAGCTCTTTAGGCAATTTTTGTAATCGATAATGGACTGGTAATTGAATTCCAAAAGATTTACGGAATGGGAGAAAAAAGCTGGTATTTTGGACCAGAAAAGTATCATGTCAATTGAGACTGGTACTCTGGTTGCAGGTTGATATGTCAAAAGATTAAAACTTTAAAGTTATACAATCAACTTTAAACTCAATATTGATGTATTGTTAGTATAAAGGACATCCTGTTAGAGCTTGTTTTTTGCCTAACTATTGCCTATCGATTCAACACTTAACTAACGTGCTCCTATACAGCTAAAACAGTAAATAATTACACAGTGATGTTTACGTGGAAAACACCCAGCTCAAAGAGGTGTAAAAAACCACGACCTGTACCTCCCCAACTTCAATAAAACAATTTGAGCCTCAACAAATCAACGAATTACAAAACTCTTGTAAGCAAGGAATTAACTCTAACTCCTATTTCTACAAAACACAAACCTTCCCATGGTAAGTGTTCCCAAGTCTTCGAGTTCCCAAACTTGAAGACAAAGCTCCTAACTCAGTTTATACTTCACTGAGACTAGACAACATTACAACTCAAGAACCAACCTAATACATAAACTCTAAGACTCCTTAACTCTAAGTACTAGGAACAAGTTCTTCTTTGTTGCTTCAAGCTTTTGGAACTTTTTGATAATTCGTTGATGCGTTGCTAGCTTTTAGAGTGCATGAGTAACAAAGTGAGTTACTCCCTCGATATATAATGACTCTCCAAAGAGTCCTTCACTGTGTTCTTTCTTTTTCTTCGCTGCTTAGGACTCTCCAACTCAACAGACTTCTTTGTTAAATCGAAGTCCTTCTTCAAGTGAAACTCCTTGCTTCTGTAGAACTCCTTCTTCAACTTGATCTCTTTTTTTGAGTGAAACTCTTTCTCTTCAGCTTATCATAGAGTGTTGTATTCACCTACAATTTCTTTTTATCACACGTGATCCGTCGAGAGCACAAGAGAGCTTATTTATTCTCAAGAGAACTTATCCATTCCAGCGTTCAACAAAACTTGTCCTCTTTCCTAAGTGGTTGTGTTCATGTGCTTGGATCAGCTTGAGTAACATGTTTTATTTATATGTCCATCATCAAAACTTCATTGATCTAACAAATTCCCTCTTTTTGATGATGATAAACTTTGTCCCTGAAACACTTAGTCAAGAAACAATACTAAAAAATAAAACAAATTAAGTCATTAGGTTATAAACATTGCACAACTCATCTTCCCCTTTTTGACATCATCAAAAAGCTGGTTCAAAATATGCCAAGACAAAAGGAGGGCAATCACTAAAACAAGCAGAACTATAAAGCCAAGACAAATCATGCATAAGGGTGCACAAGAACTGAGTTTTAATCAAGCAAAAGAATCCATATTATTAAAATCACTAACATATGATAACAAATAATCAATCCAAAAACAACTAGATAAAACAAAACAAAAAAAAAAACTAGGGCTTTAAGAGTTGGTGAAGATAGAGGGAACAGAAACAGCTAGGTGATTAGTTGATCACTGTCAGCGCGTGCACGAGCAATATCAGTCTGAGGGAATTGATTTTTGCAAGAACAAGTATTTTCTCAGCCTCATGAGTAGCCAATGCATCACTTTTCTTAGCAAGAACACTTTGGAGAGCATCAATCTTAGAAAGGGACTCCTCTTTTTCACTATTATGAACAGTTCGAGCAAGGAAGATTTTAGTTTTAGCAATTTCCCAGGAAGTATGTTGACTCTTTTTCGATGCTTCGTGTTCTACTATTTTTTCCAAGATCAATTCAGCAAGCACATTCCTCAATCGTTGCATAGGATTAGCAGTACTCCCTATTTGTCCAGAGTTTTCCTTAATCATAAAGTTTGGCTTTTGCTGAACCATGCCATCCTGATTTTCATTAGAATCGGAGGAATCAAAAGGAACAAGTTTGACAACTCATTTCTTGAAAGGAAGGACAGATGTTACTTATCAAAATATGAAAAAGGTTTAACCATAGAACATTTCACTGATTTACCTAATCTCACTGAGCCACTCAACACTTCTGGAATGAAAGAGGTAGGGGTGGTAATAAGAGTTGCAACTCGTCTCTTTTTTCTTATGTGCAAATAAGTAGGAGAGAGATCTAAATCATCAGAGGAAGATAAAGAGAAAGTCATTGAGAAGGAATAGGAAACACACTCGTGATGAAAGGAGGGAGAGCAACGTGAGAGTTGGTTGGTGAGTGTGTGATATTTAAGATGTGGTGACGAAGGAATTTTAGATGAAATAGATGTCTAATGATTGCAGTGTTTTGAAAGAAGATGGACTCTAATATTTCTGCATAATGAAATACACAAATTTGTCCGTTCATTCAAAATTCTAGAATTAGGACACACAACTTAATGTGCAACACTGAATTACTCAACATTTTTGCCAAGTCATAAACGAAAACCAAGATTTCAAGTCAATCATCGAGGGGAGTTTATGTAATCTTAATCATCCCTAGCTCTAATATGTTCTTTTCAAAGTGCTCTCTACTCAATGCCTTAGGGAAAATATCTGTTATTTGGTCCTCATTAGAACAGAACATAATTGATATAAGACCTTTCTCAATGTTATCTATAAGAAAATAGTGTTTAATATCTATATGTTTAGTTCTTTTATGTTGCACAAGGTTTTTAGCAATATTGATAGCACTTGTATTATCAAAAAATATAGAAACACAACCCACATACATAACAAAATCCATGAGTTATTATTTGTTCCACAACAATTGGGCACAACACAAACCAGCAGTAACATACTCAACCTCAGCAGTGGACAAGGCTACTGAATTTTGTTTGTTAGTGACCAGGTAATTAGACATGATCTAAGGAAGTGTGCCATAACTGTAGTGCTTTTCCTGTCCACTAAATAACCTATATAGCCAGCATCAGAGTAACATACCAACTTAAAATTGCTCCCTTTAGGATACCACAATCCAAGATCGGTAGTTCCCTTGAGATATCTGAAGATCCTCTTCACAACCGTTAGATGAGACTCCTTGAGATTTACTTGAAACCTTGCACATAATCCTACACTGAACATAATATCAGGTCTGCTTGTTGTGTGATATAGAAGCGAGCCAATCATCCTTCTAAGAAACTTTTGATCCACATATGAACTTGCTTCATCCATATCTAGCTTAGTAGCAGTGGAAATTAGTGTGATGATTTCCTTGGCTTCTTCCATGGAGAATTTTTTTGAGAAGTTCTCTTACTTTTTTTTGTTGATGAATCAGGGTTTCAAAAGATGATTGTTGAATTTTCATGCCCAAGAAAAAGGTTAGCTCCATCATCATACTAATCTCAAACTCACAACTCAGGAGTTTGGCAAAGTCATGAGTCATGTCAATGTTTGTTGATCCAAATATGATATAATCAACATATACCTGCACTATCAACAAATCCTTTCCATTAGTTTTTAAAAACAAAATATTGTCAATTTTACCTCTGGTATGTCCATGCTCCAACAAGAATTTTGAAAAACATTCATAACAAGATCTTGGAGCTTGCTTTAGTACATACAATGCCTTATCAAGCTTGTACACGTAATCAGAAATTCCTTACTTTCAAAATCAGGAGGTTGTTTTACATTTACTTCCTTTTTAAGAATACAATTCAAGAATGCACTCTTAACATCCATTTGGTAAAGTATGAATTTATTGTAAGCAACAAAGGCCACAAGAATCCTGATCGCCTCAAGTCTGGCTATAGGTGCAAAAGTCTCATCAAAATCTTTGCCTTCTTCCTGATTGTATCTCATCAAAATCTATGTCTTCTTCCTGATTGTATGCTTAGACCGCTAATCTGTCCTTATTCCTTGTAATTGTTCTATGTCCATCAACTTTGTTTCTCTACACCCATTTAGTCCTAATCACAGTTCTAGATTTTGGGGTGGAACTTAGTGTTAGACCTTGCTTCTTTCAAACTGATTGAGCTCTTCTTGCATGGCTATGATCCAATCAGCATAAAACGAGTGCTTCATTTACCTTATTTGGTTCAATCATGGACAAAAAGGTTTTTTAAGGAACACAAACTTCTCAATCCTGATCTTGAGAAGGCTTTTAAGGAACACAAACTTCTCAATCCTAATCTTGAGAAGGCTTTTAAGGCACACAAACTTATCAATCTTGATCTTGTGGTAATTCCTGAAGTGAGATCAGTGAGTATATTTTCCATAGGATGAGATCTTTGATACTTGTATCCTTTTGGAATCAATTTTTGAGAGTTTCTAGGATCGCCATGACTAGCATCAGCAGGAGCTTCAGTTCCCCCTATTTAGATGCCTCCAGTTCCCCTGTCGAGGTGCCTCCAGATTTAGTTTCTCCATTTGATGGACCAGATGGTGCAACCTGTTTCATTGACTATTCTTTAGAGTCACTTTCTTCCTACATGTTAGTCTTAGCACAAGATTCATCAAATACCACATGCTCATTTTCCTCAACATAATTTGTTCTATTATTTAATACCTTGTAAGCTTTGCTATTAAGTGAATATCCTAGAAAGATTCCCTCATCACTTCTGGCATCAAATTTTTCTAGATTATCTTTCCCATTATTATGAATATAACACTTGCAACCAAAAGTTCTAAAGTGAGAAATGTTAGGCCTTCTTCCTTTTTGTAATTCATAGGGAGTCTTCTCTAGAATGGTCCTAATCATGCCTCTATTTATGATATATGCAGCAGTATTGATTGTTTCATCCCATAGATTTTTTGCAAAATTTTCTACAAGCATCATTGTTTTGGCCATTTCTTCCAAAATTCTATTTTTTCTTTCTACTACTCTATTTGTTGAGATGTTCTAGGAGCAGAGAAATTGTGATCTATACCATTTGTGGAACAAAATTATAAAAGTGCATTTTCAAATTTTGTACCATGATCAGATCTCATGAAAAGTAAGGAAATTCCTAGCTTCTTTTCCATTTTCTTAATGAATATGGAGAATACATAAAAATCATATTCTTTGGAATCTAAAAAGAGTGTCAAGGTAAACCTGGAATAATCATCAACAATTACAAAGACATACCTTTTTCCCCCTCTGCTTTGAGTTCTCATTGCTCCACAAAGATTCATATGGACCAGGTCGAGGCACTTGACTGCGCTAATCTGGTTCTTTGATTTTAATGAGGACATTACCTGCTACCCCCTTACACAAGCACAGCAAACCTCCTCATCTTTGAACTTAGTTTTGGGCAAGCCCAGCACCAATGTCTTTAGATGAGAGATTGTTTAATTGTCTTAGACTTGCTTGTTCATGTCTTTTGTGCCATAGGAGGGGATCATTTTTTATCGCGCTCAAACAAGTTAGCCTTGTTGTTGGCATGTTTATTATATCAGCTTTGTACACATTATTATGTATTTTTGCAGTAAGTACCACCTCTTTGGTATCTGCTTTTTTGACTTCAACACCTCCAGAAGTAAAAATGACTTTGTTACCTTTATCACAAAGTTGTGATATGCTAAGAAGATTGTGCTTCAGTCCTTCCACAAGGTAGACATCTTCCAGTGCCTTTGATTCATAGGTCCCAATCTTCCCAACTCCCGTAATGGTTCCTATTTTGCCATCACCAAAAGACACCCCCCTGCCTCTATTTATTTTAGAGAGTGAAAAGAATTTTTTCTTATCAGCATGTGTCTTGAGCAAGCACTATCTAAGTACTAGTGTTTCTTGCTTCATTTCACTTTCTCCCGCAAAAGAAATCAAGGGTTACATTTTGGAATCCAGACAAGCTTGGGTCTTTTCTTATGAGAAAAAAGGTCGATCAAAGTTTTTCTAGCCCATCGAGGCAATAGGTTTGTGACTTGTTCCTCTGAACAAATCTGTTATTCATTTATTTCTCTAGATTTTCATGAAGTCAGATTTAATAGCCAACATTGTACTCCTAGATCTACTCTTAGTTACAACAGGACATGTAGTAGGATGATCATGATTGCCACATATATAGTATGGATCCTTAGTAACACTGTGACTTTTATGAAAACCTAATCCAACCTTTTCATTGTGGGTTTTTTCACCCAATTGATGAAAAACTCTTGAAGAGTTTGTCCATCTGGTATCCTTATCAAGATCTAGTTTTATGGTATCCTTCTCAAGATCTAGTTTTAGTTTTGAAATTTCTTGACTTAACCTTTCTCCCTTGTTCTTTTCATCATCGCATTCTTGTTTGATCCTAATAAATTCAGCCTCGATTTTCTCTTGTTCAGTAGTGATTATTCTTTTTCCTGTTTCAGTGAGAGTGAGTTTTAGGATTTTAGATTTTAGAATCAGATTTGAAGAACCAAGTTGACTGACTTGTTCCTTGAGAGTGCTGTTTTTTTTTCAATAGTGTTTTTACAAGTTTCTGTATCAATCAGATCAAACTTGAGACTTGCAAGACTATTGAACAGCTGATCCCTATCAAAATTTACTTCTTAAAAGTCATCAATTAAAATACTCATCAGAGAAATAAGATTTTCTTTAGGAAATAGGTGCAACTTGTTTTTAAGTTTAGGAACATTTACCTCGGAGGTGTTATCTTCTTCTTCCATGTCTGAATCTCCAGTGGCCATGAGTGCAGTGTCATCAATATCTTCCTCATCTGATTCTTCTAAGTTTGATCCCCAAGTAGCTACCATAGCATATTCTTCTTTTTCTCTTTTCTTAGCCTTTTCTTTCAACTCCTTCTCAGTTTTTTCTTTTCTCCATTCAACTTCCCACACAGGACAGTCTCGGATTTGATGGTTAGTCTTTTCACACTTATAACATCCAGTAGGATTTTTGTTGGTCCTCTTTTTTTTACTTGTTCCATTTTTCTTTTTCAAGACTGTTGAAATTTTTGGTTATAAATGCCACTTGCTCTTCAGTTAGTTCAGCCTATTCATCACTTTTAGAAGCCTTTAAAGCCAAGAATTTTTCAGTAGCTTCTTTTTCACTTTTCTCTTCATCAATTTTCATCTCATAAGTCTTGATACTTCCTACAAGCCCATCCAAAGTCATACCCTTAATACTTTCTCAAATTGCTCCTCAGTAGTGATGACTTTTCCCAAGGAGGTCAATTCATTGGTTAATGTAGTGAGTCTTGACATCATTTGATCAAGGGATTCATTTTCCTTCATCTTAAAAGATTCATTTTCAGTAAAAATAAGAGCAACTCTAAATTTTCTCACTTGAGTGGTGCCCTGATGTACATTCACCAAGGCATCCCAAATTTGCTTGGCAGTGGTCCAAATAGACACTTTGTTGTACTCAGCTGGACTAAGTCCACACACTAAGATGTTCTTTGCCCTTGCATTTTTCTTTAGTGCCACCAAATCATCATCTGTAAATTCACTTCTCACCTTTTTAACTTGTTCCCCTTCTTCCAACTTCATTGGGATAGTTGAACCATCAGTAATTCTGTCCCATAATTCATAGTCTTCTCCTTAAATGAACATTTCCATTCTAGCTTTCCACCAAGCAAAATGAGTACCATCAAAAAGAGGAGGCCTAGTAGTGGATTGTCCTTCACTGTTGATACAAAGCTAAGTGTGTATCAAGAGATTCCAACCAACACAAGTACAACAACATGAGCAACAAAGTGCTAGTGAATCGAAAATGGCCACACATGGCTTCACTAGGCTTGCAATACTTGTTTGAACTAGAAAAATGAGTTTAACAACAACAACAATATCAACAAAGACAATATTGCTAGTGAATTGAAAGATCCCCACACGGCTTCACAAGACCTTTAGATTCAACAACACAATGTTAACAAGATTTACAAAAAAAGGGGATAGAAACTTGACACACAATATTCATTCGTCTAAGAACCCTAACAAGAGAAAGGACCCTAAGACTAATGAATATTAATACCAAGTTCTTACTTGAACCAAGAGGAACTCAAAGAACCCCAAGAACCTAGTTTCTAGCCAAGATACAACATTAGTATCACTCTACTAGTGAGAATTTCAGTTTTGGCCTCTCCAAATGAGAAAGAGAAGTCAAAATATTACAAGTCTTGTTGTCTTCTATGATATGAATGAACTAAAACAAGACTAGCCACATTACATGGCTTATATAATCAATTATAAAGGAAGGACAAAAGACCTAAATACCCTTGGCATTTAATTGGGTGGGTTAGGGGTGTCTTGATGGGCATCTTCACACTTTAATAAGTATAGGCCCTTAGATGGGCTCACAAGGGCCTCACACACGTCCAAGGATGTGAACAAGGCTAGGAGTCATTGCAACTCACGTTCTTGGCTTCGTGTGAAAGGTATCGATCTAGGAATTCCCATATCATCCTCTCCATCTGTTTTGCAGAGAAACTTTGACTTTTGAAAGAGAGTCGCCACTTAATTTTGAAAAAGAATTAAGAAACCTTTATAAAACACTTTAAATGATCTAAAACAGAAAAATAGTTTAAGTTAAGAGATTCTAGATAAGAGGTTCCTATTAACGTTTTAGGAAGGCATTAGGCACCTAAAATATCCGCTAACTTGCGGTTATCCGAACTGTTTGAAAATCGTCTTTTGATTAACTTCGAAAAGATTAATTTGTTGAAATAGTGATTTGATTTTTTTCAAAAAAAAAAAACTTGTGTAAAATAGATTTAGGCGACTTAGTAGGGATTTTAACTAAGTCTAAATAAAACTAATAAACAAATAAACATATAAAAGGGGAAGGGAGGAGAAAGTAAAGGATTTAGGCCATTGGGCCCAAATCAACGAGACCTGTCCTAGTCTAGTTGGGCTTCCAACCCATTTCACCTGTCCTAAACTATTTTTCGAGCCTTTGGCTCGAGTCTTGCTCCACCTATATTAAATACAATTTTGGCTTCGAGGCCGAAATGAATGAATAAATAAATGACTAAATGAATAAATAAAAAGAAGACAATAATAAAAATTGAGACTTTTCAAGTCTTTTAGTGACCTCATCAATGGGTTTTGACCCATTTTCCTTTTTCGTCTATCTTCTATCACCCGCACTCCATGTAGTGGACCTTGGGTTTAAACTTCGAACTTGACTCGAAGGGGTGAGCCTCATTTACCCATTATGAAATGCAAGAGGAGAGGAGTCCATTTGGACTCGAGACATTTTTTGTATGCAAAGAAAAGATAAAGAAATTAATATACGTTCAAGGCATAAAAGTGACATATTTCAAAGCAAAAGAAAATATCAAGAACCAATTTTTGAAGGACAATGATAAGCACACTTGCATAAGAATGAGAGTCAATAAATAAAAAATGCAAAGCAAAAGTTTCACAATCATACTATGCATGAGTCAAAAATATCCAAATAATTTTATTTAGCCGCAAAAATTTGAACTTTCTTATCATTTTGAAAAGACAACATGCGAACAAAAAAGAATAAACATCTTAGATGAAAAATAAAGCTAGCACTTCATATCTTATATGAGGGTTTTGAAATCCATTAAAATAATTAGTAAGCAAATGAAAAATTCTTGACTTAACTAATTACTATTTTTATTAAGGTGCAACAAATAATAATAACTATTCTTCCAACATAAAATAAACAACTTTACATGCTCAAAAAAACATATCTACCAACAATAAGTTTAAACAAGACATGGGTATTGTTTTTCAAGTAAAGATCTAAACTTTATCCAAAATAATCAAAGAATAAAGTAAGAAAAGAGAAACAATCAATATTATCTATTCTTTTCAACATAAAGGAAATAACTTTACATGCTAAAAACAAATATATCTACCAACAATAAGTTTAAACAAGACATGGGTATCGTTTTTCAAGTAAAGATCTAAATTTTATTCAAATAATCAAAGAATAAGGTAAAAAGGCAAAACATTCAACATTAACTATTCTTCTAAAAATAAAGAAAATAACTTTACATACTAAGAACAAATATATCTAACAACAATGAGTTTAAAAAAAAAGCATAAATACATCTTTTAAGCAGAGATTGAAACTTTATCTAAAATAATCAAAGAATGAAGTCAAAAAAGACACATACAACTATTGCTAGCTCATATTTATATCATGAACATGAAAATAATTAGAATATTGACACCACAACGTCCTAGGGCCTTCAAGGCCATCTCCAACATACAATCCCAACAAATAAAATTATATCTACGAACTACGAAGAAGAAAAAAGATGAAGAGAAAAACGATAATAAAAACTAAAAAAAAAAAAAAAAAAAGAAAAAAGAAGGTGTTTTTACCTTTTGAGGGGCAGCAAAACGAGACTACGAGCTTCGTTGGAATCAACCACCACCGAAAAATATCACCGGCAACTCAAAAATTTTGATTAGCCGATCAATGATAACGCTCAAACTACAGCTCTCGTAAGAGTGTAAGCGGTCGTTGTCAAATATAGAACCCAACTAGATTGGGTGTCGAATCCCACAGGGAATACTCGGTCACTAAGTATTCAACTATTAGTAAACTGTTGGTCGAAAATTCTACGGAAAGGGGGGTTTTGAATTATGACGTGAATTAATGTAAACAAAGTAAAAACGGAAAGCTTTGTTTAGTAGATTTTAATCAATGAGAATTATAAGTTAGGGTTATGTCCACCTTATGAGTTCTACGTATCTATTGGCTATGAGTTATGCGGAATTCAGACATGCATGCGCTTATAGAGTTTCGTATTCTATGGTAAATCCTAGTGTCTTTCGACCATCAAGGATTATCTCACTTTAACTCTTTCGAGCTTAAAGCGTATAACTAATGGTACGAATTCTCCAAGAGGTTAATCCAGTTACGGCACTAACTTTTAAACAGGGGTTGGTAGCCCTATTTCCTTGTCACTCTCTCTTTTCCAGACATGTAGCTTTTCTTTCGAACAAGTTAATGCTATACTGGCGTATTCTATATGTTTGCAACCACAAGAATTCAATTAATATGAAGAGAGTAATGATATAAGCAACATACGTGTCAAGAATTCACAAACTCATAGCAATAGATAGTATCTCATAAGGCTTCCATAACCCTAACAGAGAAGTTTAGCTACTCATAATTGTGAAGGAAAACCACGAGGATATCATCATCATACCAAAGTAATAACAATATCACGATAAGTAAGTATTGGCTTCACTTGTGGCGTGAATTCCTTGCTAGTAGCGTTTCTCTTATCGTAAAAATTAAAAGTCGAATAGATGAATAATAATGTCAACAACGAATTTAAGAATAGAAGAGAATAAGAATGAATTGAACAAGAATGAATGCTGAAAAGTTCAGCAAAATAGGGTTTTTATAACATCCATATCCTATTCCTACTAAGCTACTGCATACTTGTCCTAATCCTACTAGGTTACTACTCCTTATCCTAATCCTACTAAGTTACTGCTGATCCCCAAGTCTTTGGAAATACTGTTTTTGCCCGAGACAAGTTTTCCATGCATCACTTTCAGTCCATAGGCTTCCAAAAGCTGCTTTCCTTCTTACGTGAAGCTTCCTTTGGCGTCAAACAGTCCATAAAATGCTGAAATCTTCATCATTTATACCTGAAAACTTACTAATCACGTTGGTTAGCTCACTTACAGGAAAAAGGACTAAAAGTGCAAGAATTATATATTTTGTCCTTAAAACTTAGCTAAAATATGGGTGAATTAAGGTGCTTTAGGCGTGTAAATACGCCTATCATCAATCAACTTTATGAAACAAAAAATTTTTACTAAATAAAAATAACTATTTTTGCTCAAAAGAATTTTTTCACCTTTCTAGCCTTTTTTTTTTTCTTCCTTCTCCCCTCCTCTCTCTACCAAAGTAGTGGTAGTATTTATAGGAGAGTGGGGTATTTTTTTCTCTCTTCCACCAATATGAGAGAAAAGTATTTATAGGAAAGGATAGAGATTTATTTCTTGTCATCCACCAATGTGGGAGAAAAAGCATTTAGGGGGGTTTTTAGAATGTAAAAATTAAAGATAAGGTGAGATGGAAGATAATGTGAGGGAAATAGTACAATGTAGTACAATCTTTGAATTTCAAAATTGAAAAAGGACAAATTTGGGGGGAATAGTACAATTTGAATTTATTTTTTGGTGGAAATTGGGTAAAAGTTATGAGAGTTCTTTAGAATTTTGGGGTTATTTAAAATATAACCCCAATTGGAATTTAAAATTTATCCATATTTATTTTTGTTGACCAAATTAAAAATTAATTGACAAATTGCATTGCAATTATGACCAATTTTCAATTATGGTCAAATCTAATAGATTGGCTAAATTAAATTAAAATTCGATACGAATTAATACTTTTTTTCATCCCGAGCTTCTTGATTTAATAAAATGAATGCATATTTATCTAAATAAATTATTTTTGAGAATAAATTATATTTAAATTAAGATTTTAATCATTTGAAGTTATTTTCAAGATAAGCCTTAATTAAATCCGATATTTTGTAAAATAAATATTTAAGTAACAAATTATATAATCTCGTATAACTGAACACGATAGTATATAATCGCTACTTAAAATGACAAAATCACGTACAAAAAATATTTTAAGTTTTTTTATTATTATTTGGATGAAATAATTATTTTGGTTTATTAAAAACTGAAGAAACTCAGTATTAAATTTAGTTGTGGAGGGCAAAAACCAGAGATTCTGGGTTTGATCCCCAGCAGAGTCGCCATTTCTATTTTGTGGAGAAATTTTGACTCTCATCACCCTCAATACCCACTTCTTCACCAAGGAAATACAATCTACCTTCCCTTAGGATTACATTGCATCAGTTAGGGCATTCATTGGCTTTATGCCCCCAACCTTGGCACTTGAAGCATTGGAACCCTTTAGGATTAGGATACTTGTGAATTTCTTGCCTCGGGGGGATTTTGTGGGCTGTTTTGGGCTCGGGCAGCCTAGTAGTGGCGGGTTGGTCCTTGTTTTTGGGCCAACCCGAAGAGGATTGAACCATATCCTTTCCCCTCGGCCAACCCGAGGTTGATTGTCTTTTTACTTTGAACAACGACCTCTCTTTATGTTCCCTTTCAATCTCAAGAGTCGCTTGGAAAATACCTTCGACAGTATCAAACTTGTGAAGTGTCAAATGAGTGGAGATATCTTTGTTCAACCCACACTTGAACCGAATGATGTCATGACTAATGTATTCTTCACGATGATCAAGCTTCAACATAAGTTGTTGAAACTCATCATAATATGCCATCACACTTCGATTCCCTTGCTGCAAGTTGTACAATCTAGCAAGCAACTCATTTTGATAACTCTCGGGAAGGTACCATTGTCTCATTAGGTACCTAAACTGAAACCAAGGTGGTGGTTGTCCATCAATCAACTCATTGCAAACCGTTTGACGTATTCCCACCATGTGTTAGCATAGCCTTCAAAGTGAGCTATGACATAACAACTCTTCTTCTTCTCCGAGATATCATTTACTTGGAACACTTTATCGCACGCCGACTCCCAAGCAAGATACACCTCAGGGTCACTTTCACTCTTAAAAATAGGTAGGCTCAATTTGATGGTATTGATGCCTACGTCTCTCTCTTGGTGTCGGTTTCCCCTTTCTCCATACTCTCGGTATCTCCCTGGATCCACACGTCCTCCTCTCATATCTTCCTCCCTCATATAAGAATCATCAAAGGCTCCATACCCTTCATAATACTCTCTACCATATTCCTCAAAGTGGATAGGATGGTTTTTGACATTTGGAACTTGATTTGGGGAAATTGGATTTTGTGGAGGTGATGGTCTTTAGTTTAGTGGAGCTTGGAAGGGAGGGTTTGGATTTAGTAGAGGTATTGGGCGTCCAAGTCCCTCTTGCGGAACTTGAGGATTTTGGGAATGGGTTGGTCTATTAGAGTCTCAGGTTAGGGGGTTATGGGCAGTTTGGCTGGCGCCATTTAGTGGAGCTAGGGAAGGATTTGGTAATTGAGTCCATGTTTTGGGAGTAACGATAGCAGAGGAGTTTCTATCATGCCAACTTGACGAAACATGTCAAGGATTAGAAGGGAGAGAGTTCCTTTGACTCTCCACTTGTTCTAACCTCCCACTAATAGTCATCACTTCCCCCCTTATGGCTCCCACCTCTGTACTCAACCTTTCAAGAGTTCGGGTCATAGCCTCAACAGTAACCCTCATATTCTCCATTTCATTAGAATACATGGTTTGAGATATGGTTCTCTCCATTGTCAAGGTATCACCTACACAAGCAACAAAAAAGTCAGTTAAAATCCCTCTCCTCACTCACACTCTTTCAGTTCACTCACACTCTAGCTTCACAAGTGTTGTAGATTGGCTAGTAACCCGTTAATCCTTAAGGTATGAGGATGCTTTTGTCCGGAGTGGATTCTTGTTTGAAACTCAAAGAATTCTCGCCGGACTAGAGCCAAGATTTACAACGTATTCAAATGACAAAAGCACACAAACAAACGTTGACACTAACACAAGGCTCAAGGGACTAATTGACAAGCTAGTGTGAATGTACTAGTTTGTTAATTAGGTCTTAAGTCAATTAGAGGAAACTAGGAATCAATAATTAGAAACTACAACATCCAAATTTGAGCTTAATTATCACATGAACAGTAACTAGGGTGACGTGGCAGCATGTCAATGGCCGCGGGTCCACATAAATAGTTCATCATCTTGAAGTCTTAGTCCCCTTAGATCTTTTGTAATAGATGACTTGTTATTAGGATGGAAAACATAAAGTCTTGTAACCTTTTTCAACCTTTTTTTTGTCAAACTCAAAAGGTGATGTTTGACCTCACTAGTCCCATAAGTCAAGGTTCCTTGTTTTAAGGAAAAGTGGTTGTCAAGACTTGAAAAGGTGATGTTGGCAAGTCTTCTCACAAATAATTTTCAATTTTGTCTTACAACCTTTTTGGATCTATTTCTCTTTATAGAAGTTAAGACATAAGATGGGGAGAAGTTTAGGATGAACACAACATCAACACCTTCAAGAACGTAACAACAATACACCACAATGGTCACTTCCAAGTTTTTTTTCACAACATAATTCTTTTTTCACTAAGATCAACTTTAGATTTAGACAAATTTTGTGTTGATAAGAAAGAAACCAACACAAAAAACAAACTAAACAAGTAAAACTTTTGTAGATCTACAACCAATTTTTGACCAAAATGTTCAAAAACACACTTTTTGGTAAGAGCTTTTCAAGATTGGTTTTGTAAGAACAAAACCTAGCCTTGAGATTTGATACCAAATTATACAAAGCTAAGTGTGTATCAAGAGATTTCAACCAACACAAGAACAACAAGATGAGCAACAGAGTTCTAGTGAATCAAAAATGGCCACACACGGCTTCACTAGGCTTTCAATACTTGTTTGAACAAGAAAAGTGAGTTTAAAAACAACAACAACAAAGACAATATTGCTAGTGAATCGAAAGAGCCCCATATGGCTTCACTAGACTTTTAGATTCAACAACACAATGTTAACAAGATTTACAAATAAACGGATAGAAACTTGACACACATTATTCATTGATCTAACAACCCTAACAAGAGAAAGTACCCTAAGACTAATGAATATTAATACCAATTTCTTACTTGGACCAAGAGGAACTCAAAGAACCCCAAGAACCTAGTTTCTAGCCAAGATACAACACTAGTATCACTTTACTAGTGAGAATTTTGGTTTTGGCCTCTCCAAATGAGAAAGAGAAGTCAAAATATTACAAGTCTTGTTGTCTTCTATGATATGAATGAACTAAAACAAGACCAGCCACATTACATGGCTTATATAATCAATTACAAAGGAAGGACAAAAGACCTAAATACCCTTGGCATTTAATTGGGTGGGTTAGGGGTGTCTTGATAGGCATCTTCACACTTTAATAAGTATAGGCCCTTAGATGGGCTCACAAGGGCCTCACACACATCCAACGATATGAACAAGGCTTGGAGTCATTGCAACTCACGGGCTTGGCTTTGTGTGAAAGGTCTCGAGCTACGAATTCCCGTATTAACTGTGATCAGCAGAAGGTGCGGAATTCAACATAGTGATTTTTTCTTAGGTGTTAAACTTATGTAAGATAACCTCTCTGACACCCATTGTTAGAGTACGATCCCTACTGATTAATTGTTTTATGCCTAATGGTTGCCTATTTATGGAACAGGTTAACTAACGTGCTCCTATACAGCTAAAATGATAAATAATTACATAGTGATATTTAAGTGGAAAACAGTCAACTCAAAGAGGTGTAAAAAACCGTGAGTTGTACCTCTACAGAATTTAACCCTAACTTCCCTAAAATAATTTGAACCTCAACAAATCAACGAATTACAAAACTCTTGTAATCAAGGAATTAACTTTAACTCCTATTTCTACAAAACACAAACCTTCTCAAGGTAAGTGTTCCCAAGTCTTCGAGTTTCCAAACTTGAAGACAAAGCTCCTAACTCAGTTTATACTTCACTGAGACTTAGACAATATTACAAATCAAGAACCAACCTAATAAATAAAGTCTAAGACTTCTTACCTCTAAGTAATAGGAACAGGTTCTTCTTTGTTACTTCAAGCTTTTGGAACTTTTTGATAATTCGTTGACGTGTTGATATCTTTTTAAGTGCATGAGTAACGAAGTGATTTACTCCCTCGATATATAATGACTCTCCAAAGAGTCTTTCACTGTGTGCTTTCTTTTTCTTAGCTGCTTAAGACTCTCCAACTCAACAGACTTCTTTGTTAAGTCAAAGTCCTTCTTCAAGTGAAACTCCTTGCTTCTGTAGAACTCCTTATTCAACTTAATCTCCTTGTTTGAGTGAAACTTTTTCTCTTCAGCTTATCAATAGTGTTGTATTCAACTACAACTTATTTTTATCACACGTGATCCATCAAGAGCGCAAGAGAGCTTATCCATTCTCAAGAGAACTTATCTATTCCAGCGTTTAACAAAACTTGTCCACTTTCCTTAGTGACTATGTTCATATGGTTGGACCAGCTTGATTAATATGTTTCATTTATATGTCCATCATCAAAACTTCATTGAACTAACACATCCAAGTGCACTAACGCTCCAGCTATACATATAGGGTCTGAAAGAAGCCGACCAAAAAGGTCTATGGTTGTAGCATTACCTTACATTTCTACAAGAGTTTATTTTCACTACTTGAAATCGTGACCTTCTGGTCACATGGCAACAACTTTATCCATGATTTATTGTTAGTATAGAAACTAAATAGTTTATGCTTTGTTTTCAATTCATAATAATAATATTTCTGTTGTCTGAGTCCTTGTTTTGGGCATTTAATTGGAAATGATTATATATGTAGCCAGAGTTGTTCTGGGGTAGATGCTGAAATGGTGTATTTGATTAACAGGTAAGTTATCCGAACATGATGGAGTTCTTAGAGTTCCTTGGAGTTGATATGAACATCTCTGATATGTCATTCTCAGTGAGCTTAGATCAAGGTCGTGGTTGCGAATGGGGTACCCGAAATGGATACTCTAGTTTGTTTGCGCACAAGAAGAATCTCTTGAATCCGTATTTTTGGAAAATGATTAGAGAAATTAGCACATTCAAGCAGGATGTCATAAGGTACTTAAAATTTATTTATCTTTACATATTTAACGTCTTATCAGTATTTGTTATTCTTTGAGCAATTTGTTGATGTACTGATCTAGTTAGAAATTAGTTCATTTGAAAAGCATGCATTTGATGGATATGGACTAAGTTGTGCTGTTTTGTGCAGTTTCTTTATTTATGTGTCAAGAAAAAAAACTTTCTTCAATGAAGTTTATTTCATCTAGAATATGTTTTTGCCTGCATTGCCGTTACTTTGAAGCACTTGACAACAATCCTGACATTGATCGCAATGAAACATTAGGGCAATTTATTAAGTCACATGGCTATTCAGAGCTATTTCAGAAGGCTTATCTGGTGACGCTGTTGTTTGTTGCTGTTATCAATTTTGATATTCATGTTTGGCCTTTTTGTTCATTTAGTTCACTCATATGTTCCACAGATTCCGATATGTGCTTCAATCTGGATTTATCCCTTGGCAGGAGTACTGGACTTTTCTGCACATCACATTCTTTCATTCTTCCATGACCACCGTCTTTTGCAGGTTTTTTTTCCTCTAATCTACAATTCAAGCAGTGTACTCATATCGCATGTTGATTATAGACTATTTTTGAATCTGGTGCATGCAAGATACCGAATTTGAATGCTTACCTCTATCATTTTATTGCCTGTGTGCCTAAGGCTGTGTTTTCCTTTCTTTAATTTACAGCTCTTTGGTCTCCCTCAATTGCTCACTCTAAGATGGCGATCACATATAAATAAGGTGATTTTTCATTCATAGATACTTCAAAATTCTTACTACTTGCCTGAGAAGAACTCCGGGCAATTACCGGTTTCATGATCTTCTGTGATTTGATAAGTTAATCATGTATCATCCTTGATCCTTGAGAGTAATTTGATGGCAACGTCAAACACAGGTTAAGGAGGAGCTGCAAAAGAGAGGCTGCCAAATAAGAATTGGTTGTGAAGTAAATTCTGTAACAACAAATCAAGAAGGTCTAGCTTGATTTTATCTTTTGGTTTCTTGCAAGAGTTCACTGTTCTGTGCATTTTATCATAATAGTAGAAGGTCATATACTATTATCCAGGGTAAGGTTGTGTATGATAAAGTACTATTGTCATCTGTCCCTATAAATATAGAGAAAGAAGATGAAGTTGTGTTTATTAGTCAGTCTCTAATCGAGTTTAAATACAACGTGAACAAAACAGATTATGCTAGCTTGACTACTAATAATTAGGAGCAGATAAACATTGGGATAAACTATGCAAACTTAAAGCCTTAATTTATGGACCAATCCTATTTTACATCTGTGAGTGGTACGTGCTTTGTTACACGTGGTACATGCTCTATTACGCCTCCCTCAAGTTAGGTGTAACAAGACAACACCTAACTTGGGTAGCATCCGCCAGAAGGCTGGCTTAGACAATGGTTTGGTGAGTGGATCTGCAACTTGATTAGTGGAGTGGATGTGTGATACTAGACTAGGCCATTGCGAACTTGGTCGCAAACAAAGTGAAGATCGACCTCAAGCTGCTTCATTTTTGTATGATGTACCGGGTTTTCAGCAATGTATGTAACCCCAAGGTTATCACAAAGTATTCTAGGTGTAGCAGAGAGTGGCACATAGAGATCCCTAAGCAAGTGAGTGATCCAATTTGTTTCAGATAAGGCGGAGGCAACTACCTTATACTCAGCCTCAGTGGAGGATCGAGAGACTGCAGGTTACTTGCAAAAACAGCAGGAAATAGAAGTCGTACCTAGAAAAATAATGTAGCCAGAGATTGAGCGGTGATCATTAATATCACCCGCCCAATCAGCATCAGCATAGGCATAAAGATTAGTGTACTGCTGTGGAGAAATATGAATACCATTCTGGGAAGTTTCTTTGAGGTACAGAAGGATGCATTTAACAGCCTTCCAATGAACTACGGAGGGAGAGTTGTTGAACTGAGTACGCTTGTTTACCAAATATGTGATATCCGGTCCAATAAAAAGAAGGTGCTAAAGTTTACCAAGTACACTCCTATACTTTTTGCCATCAGTTTAGGGGCTCCATCATCTACTAGTAGTGCCTCAAATGTACTCATAAGGAACTGAATGCCTTTGCAGTCATGCAACACCTCTAGAATATACTTATATTGACTAAGAAATAGACCATTGGCATCCCTGTGTACCTCAATTCCTAATTAGAAATAGTGCAGTAAACTAAGATACTTAAGAGAAAATCTTTTGGAAAGAGAAGTAATGACTTGTTGAAGGAGTTTTTCATTTCTTCCTGTGAGTATGATGTCGTCCACATATATTAGTATATAAATAGTTATTTCGAAGTTATACAGAGCAAACAAAGAATTATCAGATTCTGACATACGGAATCCCATGATGATCAGAGAATTAGTGACTGCATCATACTAGGCTTTAGGAGCTTGTCGTAATCCGTAGATAGCCTTTTTGAGATGACAGACATAGTTAGGATGTGCTAAACTTTCATACCCAGGTGGTTGGGTTATATACACGTCTTCCTAGAGATTTCCTTAATAAAAAACATTATTGACATCTATTTGATGCAATGGACAACTTTTTTGTACAACAAGGGTGAAAACGGTCCGAATTGTGGTGTGTTTTTACCACTGGACTAAATTTTTTATGAAAATCAACCCTAAGCATTTGGGTGATCAATTTTGTAACCAAACGTGCTTTGTACCTATCAATGGAGCCATCAGGCTTAGTTTTGATTCAAAACAACCATTTATAAGGAACAACATTTTTTGTGCAGTCCGGTGGAACCAACTCCCAAGTCTAGTTTTTTATTAAAGCATCAAACTCAACCTGCGTAACATCTCTTAATATGATATCTTTGTGCTTGTTTGTGGGTTACAGGTAAAATGGATACAGGCTGGGTTATTTGGGCAGTGTAATCAACAATTTTCCATCGCTTGACAATGTTATTTGGCGACCTTGTTACTACACGATTTTGCTCTATTTGTGGACTTGAACTATGGGTGCAGTGAGTGGAGGTGAGTCAATAGAGCAACATCTCGCACCTCTGTTAGCATGGAGGGATCGTGATGAATTTGGGCAATGCTAATAAATATGTGTAATTGGTGGTCGGCGATGTAGAGAGCAAGGATGCACAGAGAGGGCAGTGGTTTGGCTTGGAAATATGAAGTGGGATGGTTGGGTATCAACAATAGGGGATAGGGAAGTAGTTTGAGGATTACTTGATTCAGGAGTGGTGAAATGGTCTAACTCTGGGTTGTTTCCCTGCGCGGCGTGAACTAAGCAGATATCTTGGTATGCACCTGGCCTGAACGGAATGGTGGGAGGAAGTAATGCAAGATCTAGATTAATAGTGGCGGAACTAATTTCCATATCTGGATTTTGATGTTGTAAAGTGTTTTCCCAATTTAAATATGAAAAGTTTTGTTTTAAGTGAGAAAAAATATTATCAAATGGGAAAAATTCTTCTAAAAATTTTACATCCTGTGAGAGAAAAAGTTTAGAGTTGGTGGGGTCAAAACACTGATGGCAATGATTAGTAGTTCGCTATTCATATCAATGCATCATATTCGTCCAGCTTATTAATAGAACTTTATTGAAAGAAAGAAAGGCTAAGGTTTACAATGTAATCTGAAAAGCATAAAAACTGACTAAACCAAAAGTAGGCTATATATACATAGCCAATAACCTAAAGGTCCATAAACTAAAGGCCCAATAACATATGGGCTAACATCCCCCCTCAAACTCACAATGCAACAGCAATAAGCATTGAGAGTTTGTCACACAAAAAACGAAATCGAGACGCCGACTGAGCCTTCGTAAAAAGGTCAGCAATCTGCAAAGACGATGGAACAAAAGGAAGCGATATGGTCCCGAGCTGCAAATGATGACGGGTGAAGTGACAATCAATCTCAATGTGCTTCGTACGCTCATGGAAGACAGAATTCTTTGCAATTTGTACCGCACTTTTGTTATCACAATGCAGGGGAGTAGGCATAGAAATGTGAACCCCCATATCTGCAAGAAGCCAACGTAACCAAATAATCTCACATGTAGTCACAGCCATGGCACGATACTCAGCCTCCGTGGAAGATCTAGAGACAACATCTTGTTTCTTGCTCTTCCACGAGATTAAAGAGTCTCCAAGAAACACACAAAAACCAGTGGTGGATTTACGATCATTGCGATCTCCATCCCAATCAGCATCACTATAGGCTCGCAACTCGAGAGATGACGTCGAGGGAAACAAGAGATTCTGAAACTGAGTGCCACGAAGATACCTTAGAATACGAAGTACAGCTCCCCAGTGCACAGAAGTAGGAGCAGTAACAAACTGGCTAACAACATGAACTGCATGTGCTATATCTGGACGAGTAACCGTAAGATAAACCAAACTACCCACAATAGTCCGATAAAGACTCGGATCTGATAATGGAACACCATCACTAGGAGAGTAACGTGCATTGGTTTCAAGGGGAGTATCTACAGTCCTGTTGTCAGAAAGACGCGCCCGTGTAAACAAGTCAGATATATACTTAGTCTGAGAAAGAAGATACCCTTTCTTAGACTGAGCCACCTCAATACCCAGAAAATAACGCAGCAAGCCCAAGTCCTTCATTGCAAATCGATGAGCCAAATCATGCTTCAATAACTCAATACCACTATGATCATCACCAGTAATAATCATATCATCTACATATAAGGACAATAGAATTCGCCCTGCACTTGTATATCTAACAAACAATGCTGAATCATGGTTACTCGGGACAAATCCAAGGGAAGTAATAACAGTGGAGAATTTCTCAAACCAAGCACGAGGGGCTTGTTTGAGACCATATAAAGCTTTTCGAAGCCGACAAACTTCACCTGGCTGGTGGTCAATACCTGGGGGAGGAGTCATATAAACTTCCTCGTGGAGATCACCGTTCAGAAAGGCATTCTTGACATCCATCTGAAATATCTTCCACTGTCGAACGGATGCAACAGCAATCATAGTGCGAACAGTCGTCATCTTTGCTACGGGGGAAAAAGTCTCCTCATAATCCATACCATATTGTTGTGAGTACCCTTTTGCCACAAGTCTCGCCTTGTATCGCTCAACAGACCCATCAGATTTTGTTTTTATCTTATACACCCATCGACAACCAACCGCATGCTTACCAGGTGGGAGAGTAACCAAATCCCATGTATGTGTATGATGAAGAGCAGCAAGTTCCTCAGCCATAGCATTCTGCCAAAGAGGATCAGACACAGCCTCTCTATACGACTCAGGTTCAGACAAATGATGTATGTTTGCAATAAAGGAAGCAAATGAGGCTGAATATGTAGAATAGGAAAAATCTGGCAGTTTGGTGGACTTACAAGGTCGAGTAGACCGCCTCAGAGGTGGTGGGTCTCCAGTCTCAACAGTCGAAGGAGCAGACTCAGGCACAGGCGAGGCTGAAGCACTATCAGGTGGCACACCAGATGGCATGGATGAATCCGGAACTGGAACCTCTATGTCAATCCCAAAGGGATCAATAAGCCGAATTTCTGACTTTGTCACATCATGGGTTTTAGCTGGAATGGAATAAAAAGGAATATGTTCCAAAAAAGTGACATGTCGTGAAACATATAATTTCTGACTTACAGGATCATAGCAACGATATCCTTTTTGTCCAATACCATACCCCAAAAACACACATATAGCTGATTTTGACCCTAACTTATTTCGTTCAACATGAGGACGAAGAACAAAGCAAGTACATCCAAAAACTCGTAATGCAGAATAATTCGGCGGGTGACCATATAGTTTCTCAAACGGAGACATCCCTGAAGTCAATGCAGTAGGAATACGATTAATCACATATACAGCAGTTAGGACTGCTTCTCCCCAAAAAATACTAGGAACCTCTGCAGACAAAAGTAAAGAGCGTGCTGTCTCAACAATATGACGATGTTTTCTTTCTGCCAGACCGTTCTGCTCAGGAGTGTCGGTACAAGATGACTGGTGTATGGTACCATCAGAGGCAAGTAACTGAGTGAAGTCATTAGAGGTATATTCACCCCCTAAGTCACACCTGAAACACTTTATCACAGCCGAATGTTGTGTTTTAACAAGGGCTCTAAAGTTGTTGTAAATGCCAAAGAAATCAGATCTGCGTTTCATAAGATACACCCAGGTATAACGAGTATAGTCATCTATAAACGAAACATAATAGGTCGATCCACCCTTAGTGGAAACTGGCGCTGGTCCCCATACATCAGAATGAATAATATCAAAAGGAGCAACAGAATAAGACACACTTTTATTAAACGGTAAGGCAGAAAATTTTGCCAGTTTACAACCACTACAATCGGAAATATCACTAGTGTTCACATGACCCAAAGCACCACTAGAGACCAAAAAACGTAAACGTGAAACTGACACATGTCCTAATCTGGAATGCCAAAGATAAAACGGAGAAGACAAAGGACTCAAACGAAAAGAAGATAAATCTATGCTAGAGGCAGCAACTGCAGACACTTTGAGATTCTCCAAGACATAAAGTTCCCCCAACCTACGGCCGGTCCCAATCACCCTCTGAGTGTGTTGGTCCTGTATAACACAAACAGATTCAGAAAAAAACACCCAATTACCAGCCTTACACAACTGACTGACCGAAACAAGATTTAAAGCAAGTTTGGGAATGTAATAAACATCAGAGAGGACAATGTGAGGGGTAGTAACAGAACCAACACCCTCGACTGACATAGGTACAACACTCGCGGACATAACAGAAATTGGTGAAATGGGTGACAAAGAACCAAACGATGACAAATGAGGGGACATGTGATGAGACGCACCAGAATCCAATATCCACAAGGAGGAAGGAATACCTGAGGTACTAGAAGAAACTGAACCCGAATGAGACATAGATGCTGACATGGCCGTAGGATTAGAAACGAAGAACTGTCTGAACTGTTCGAAAACCTGGGGATCCAACGCAGAAGGTGGCATAGTGCTAACAGACTCAACATCTACAGATGGTGCAGCAGCAGCGAACTGTGGAGGACGAGATGACCATGGAGGAGCACCAGAGGAGCGTGACGGAGACTTTTGCTGCCCATATTTCTGTTGCTGCCCAGATTGAGGCTGTTTGACCTTGTTAAGTAACAACGGACACTGAGCCTTCCAATGATTTTTCTGTTTGCAGAATGCACACTCATCAAATGCAACTTTAGGAGATTGTCGAGTCTGAGTACGTGGTGGCCTAGACTGATCAGTTGAAGCAGCAAACACGACAGGAGTAGTAGTTACTTTAGACCCTTGAACCACTTGAGACTTGATACGAGTCTCCTCTGCAATCAGTTCATGAACCACAGAATCAACAGTAGGGAGGGGAGATCGATGAAGGATTGTTCCACGTAGGCCCTCAAAGTCAGAACGTAGTGCCATCAAAAACTGAACCAAGCGTTGCTCTTCCCGTCTAGCAATGTACGGCCCAAAACCTTTTAACTCTGCAGATTCAGTAAGTGCCAATTGATCCCACAAATCCGACATGGCAGCATAAAAATCTTGAATACTGAGGTCATGCTGTTGAAGAGCACGGATATCATACTCCAACTGGTACTGTTTAGCAAAATTAGACTGAGTGTACAGTCTTTCCAAATGATCCCAGACCTCCTTTGCTGTGTCATACTTAGCCAATTGCATACCAATTGACTGAGTTACAGAATTGTTGATCCAAGTGATAATCTTGGAGTTATTAGTTTCCCATAAGTCCACCAACAAATCAAAATTTTCAGTTGTATCATCGATAGGTCTTGGTTTTACTCCAGTGATATAACCCCACATATTCTTCCCACGAAGAAAATTCTTCATGACATAACTCCAATAGGCATAGTTCTTACCATCTAATTGAGTACTAATGGACTGGAGAGAATCATCCTTTCCAGTCATTGTAAACACAGCAACACACAAATAATTCAAAAAATAAAAAGATGCAAAACCCTAGGTTGAACAATTCCGAACGAACAACAATGGCAGCAAGCAAAAGAACGAAAGACGAACAATACCAGACAGCAAACGAAGACAGCAACGAATCAATCCAACCAAAAAAAAAACAACGAAAACAGCAAACGAATACAGCAGCACCTCAAAAAAATAAAATTCGGGGCTCCGCCCCGAACCCCGGACGGGGGCGCGCTGCCCCCCGTACCCCCCAGCGAACTCACCGCGGAGTTCGATCCACGCAGTAGGTGCCTGCTACAAAATCTTCAACCAACAAATCAAAGGACATGGATCGAACTAGCTTTGATACCATATTAATAGAACTTTATTGAAAGAAAGAAAGGCTAAGGTTTACAATGTAATCTGAAAAGCATAAAAACTGACTAAACCAAAAGTAGGCTATATATACATAGCCAATAACCTAAAGGTCCATAAACTAAAGGCCCAATAACATATGGGCTAACACAGCTAAGAGCCAGCTATCAAAATCCTGCTTCATGTTAATAAATACCTAGAGATCTACCTTGCAATGACAGTTATTGATTTACCGGTATACTTTACCCAAAAATTCTCTCTCTAGATTCTTCTTTCTCTCCTTCCTTCCTTCCTTCATTCCTTCTTCTTATTCTTCACCCATCCCAAACTTCATTACGTGTATTCAAAAAACTTGAAGTCATCTATGGAGCCGTAGTGTAGCTAAATTCTTAGTTGATTGTTTTTAACCGTTGACTCATCTATCAATAAACTTCCTTCTCCAATTTATTAATTCGTTGTGTTTGTGTTGAGTACATTACAAGTGGTATCAGAGAAGCGAACCTGTCTCTACTGTGGGTAGTAATTCAAAGAAGATGTTTGTGATTCGAAGATGTTTGTGGAATCATCGACTTTGTCTGAATTGAATGAAACAATGCCAATAGGAGTGCCCGCATGAATGGAATTTCAGGAATAGTTGTGGATTTAAAACAATTTCAAAGGTTGTATGAGGGTTGCATATTCAGTGTTGACTGCTAATGTAACTCTTGCGTCTATGAGTGTTTACGTAGTGTTGACTGCCAATGCTATTTTTGTCTTAATGTTTGTTCGGGGGAATTGAATGAAGGGGACAACCAAGCTGACGTGGGTTCTTGCAACCATGCTATTGAAAATAACGGTGAGATCAATTTAGGATTCAATGAGGACCAGGTGTTTGAAGAATGTCCTCAGTGGGTAGAGTATGAAATTCTAGTTGAACTTCAATCCATCCATAATACAGATGCCACAGAGATTGAGATTATGGACTTACATATGTATTCACGACTTACTGCTCTTGATGTTGAGGATACGATACCGAAATTGATGGGTCTCGATGATCTGCCATGCAAGGGACATAAGCTTGAATACAGTTTGGTGAAAATCTATTCAATATAAAGCTGGAACGGCATAGTTTGACATCATGTTGTGGCCCTCTTACAACTACTGGTTTGCTTCCACATGCTTTGGGTTTCTACAATTGTAATTGGGTTGATACGGGGAAAGTTTTTTGGGCATTCCTCGATCGGATAAAGTCGGGTGTGCATTCATTCAGTCGAGTTTTTCTTTTCAGTTATTCCAATGGCATTCCATTTCTGCATGTTGTAGACGCTGAAGCAAAGCTACCAACAGTTGCTATGAAATCAGCGGATTGGTGTCTTGATTCCTTGTTCATGGAAAAAGAAGTTGATGAAGATGCTTTAGGTGGTGCACAACTATTCTTTGTTGCATATGTGAGTAAGATGCTTTATCAATTTTATTTCACGAATTGGCGCTTATTGGCCAAACCTCCGGTTTCAAAAGCAAAGATGTCTATAGTTGATATTCTGGATAATTCCAAGTTTCTGGCTAAAAATGAAGTGTTTGAAATTCCAACCAACTGGGGTGACCTCTTGCTCATGGATGGAAACAGATTGCTGCATATTATTAAATTCTTTAAATTTGGATATACCTTAGGCGTACACATTTGCAATTGGTTTGATATTACACAGGTTCTATGGACTTTCGTTGATGGGGTAGATTTGGTTCTTGAAAGTAGGGGTGTTGAGTTTGAAGGATTACCAAGTTGGGGAAACTCCGAACAGTCAAGGATAAATGTAGCGACAATGAATGAGCAACAGATTGTTCCAGTATTCCATGAAAACTTTGTTTTAATCTCCCAACCTTTTGCAATATACAGAGAAGTCGAACGATATAGATTCTTAGTTTCCTTTGAGCGAAATGGATCAAAAGGTAGTTTTGGTCACTTCTACGGGGAAAATGGCTGCTTGAGGGGATTTGGTAGACTCGAAGCTATGGGATATACTAGTAATCTTGGTGAAGTTATCTTTGAAAACTCCATCCTTGAATTTGTTCCGGGGGAAAATCTCTTACATGTTCCATTTGACCCTGGGGGAAAGTACCTTAGAGCTACCAATTATCCTTACCACTACATGACTTGTATGAAGAGCGACAGATATCTCACTACATTGAGAAGGGATCTCGTATCACAAATCTATGACGGTGCTTCACTGAAGTGGCTATTTGCATCTTGGTTAGTCAATGAGAAAATTGGGTTATGAAACATGTTCAGAAATATCTTTTACAGTAGCCACAAAGGATATGAGGCTGGTATAAAAGTGTATAGGCAACTTACTAGAACTTCATTGGGACAACTCTTCCAATTGCATTACATTCATTGGCATTGGCACTTTTATGGGCATTCAATTTGACCTGCCATGAGCTAGGACAGTAGCTAATGTCAACTCATTGATTTGTCGTGACCTTGAGGACAAGGTCCATTTCAAGTGGGAAGGATTGTAATAATCCAAAGTAAATGGGTCACGTGGGAGGCACGGGTTTAATGAGCAGAACTATCAAGGGCCAAGATTAGTAGCTCGCTATTCATATCAATGCATTATATTCATCCAGCTAGGAGCCAGCTGTCAAAATCCTGCTTCATGTTAATAAATACCTAGAGATTCACCTTGTAAAGACAGTTATTGATTTACCGGTATACTTCACCCAAAAATTCTTGTAATGTACTCAACACAAAGACAACGAATTAATAAATTGGAGAAGGAATTTTATTGATAGATGAGTCAACGGTTACAATCAATCAACTAAGAATTTAGCTACACTACGGCTCCATAGATGACTTCAAGCTTTTTGAATACACGTAATGAAGTTTAGGATGGGTGAAGAATAAGAAGAAGAAAGGAAAGAAGGAGGGCAGAGGAGAGGAAGAAAAATCTATAGAGAGAATTTTTGGGTGAAGTATACAGGTAAATCAATAACTGTATTTGCAAGGTGGATCTCTAGGTATTTATTAACATGAAGCAGGATTTTGACAGTTGGATCCTAGATGGACGAATATGATGCATTGATATGAATAGTGAACTACTAATCTTGGCCCTTGATAGTTCTGCTCATTAAACGTGTGCCTCCCATGTGACCCATTTACTTTGGATCATTACACAAGGTTTGAAATATGGTTCTAATTTATTTTGGGTGTATGGTCGTAACCATGGGTAGCATAGACATCCAAATATTCGAAGAGATTCATAAGTCAGTGTTTCTTTGAAAAGAACTTCAAATGAGAACTTGTTATCAAGAGTGGCAGCGCACAGGCGACAGGCAAATGTCCAAAAGTTGGAGGGTAAATTTGCTTGATGAAGCAGCATTTTGATAGTCTCAATAAGGTGTCGATGAGTTTTTCAGCCAAGGAGAGCCTTTGAGGAGTATGAGGGGAGAGACAAGGTGTTGTATGCCATTAGAATTAAGGTATGGTTCCATGACTTTATATTCTCCGCCTCTATTAGTATAAAGTGTGAGCATTTTGTGATCAAAATATTTTTCAAGCACAGGATGTAATCTTTGAAAATGTTTTTGCACTTCATGTTTGTTTCTCATTGTTTACAACCAAATGTATTTGGTATACTGATCAATAAATTGACAATAGTAGCGCTTTTTATCAATAGAGAGAATGGGGGATGGACCCGATAAATCACTGTAAATTGTTTCTAATTGATATTTGTGTTGTATTCGTGTACAAAAAAATCTATATTTCGACACAACAACTTCAACACAAGTTCAAGTATAAACAAGAACATTTATGAAGTTCTGTAACACCCTCAACACAAGATCAAAAAGACTTTTCAAAGAAGTGTATTTTTTTTTCTTCAGAAATTAGATGAAACAGAAAAAGGCCAAGTCCTTCGACTTCATGAAGTGTCCTTAAGGAAATAATTTTCCTCAAGTATCTGAGGTTGTGAAATGTTCCTCCCAAGATAAAATGGCCTAACAATCTGACTATAGTGGTCCCAAAAACAATCGAATTCTCTTCGAACTAACTCAACAGTTAGATGATCACATGGAGTATTTTAGAAGATAAGAAATGTTTTCAAGTGCAGAAAAATTCATACTAAACCTGTGGAAAAATACAGGTTTATATAGCCATTAAGTACCCCTTTCGAAAGGTGGCACTGAGTCACCGAAAAGGTATATCCTTTATGAACAGTCATGTCTATCCATTCGAAAAAGTGTGTCTTTTTCGAACAGCTACAACATCCAAACAGTCATACCTTTTTCTGAAATAGTGTGTCTTTTACTCGAAGAGTTGTGTCCCTTCCAAGCAACTTTTCATTTTCTATTCTCTCCAATTGAACCCAATAATCCCCCATATATAAATGGGGAATGGCTATTTTTTCATAAAACTTTACGGACAAGTATGTGACCATCAAGCAAAGACTGATTGCATTTGGATAAGTGGGTTTTCCTTTGAAATTTTCATAGTGAACATGCATCGAATTCACTCGGTCAATCGGTAGATTTGATATCTTTTAACCATCGAGTTTTAATGTACACCTAGACAACACATGTCACACAACCATCCTTTTACCATTTATGGTTCTCACGGTTTTGTTCGTTTCATCCATGAACACATCTCGGTCTCATGAGAGCTTAGAGAATATGACTTCACTAACATTCTCCATGAAGCGGCTTTCACTTCGCCCTCACATAGGTGATTTCTAATCGTTCAATCCTATAGATTAAACTATTTGGTCAAATCTGCTAAACTTAGATAATCATTAAAAGACTTCACACCATAACTCTTATCCTTGTTTATTAAACATTGTCTACATCATGAGAATGGGTTGGGTATATTGACAATGTTGAACCTGTCAAACACAACTTTGTTTGATCTCCTTGAACCTAGCTCTTGGGATCTCCAATATGCTATGTAGAGTTACCGCCATGCTAATTTGTCCTAGGTCGTAAACCCATTCCCTTGGATGTCCTCTCAACTCCTTCTCTAGATAGGCCTTTTGAGAGTGGATCCGACACATTATCCTTTGACTTCACATAGTCAACAGTGATAATTCCACTAGAGAGAAGTTCTCTAATGATATTATGTCTCCATCTGATATGACAAGATTTTTTGTTGTACACCATGCTCCCAGCCCTACCTATTTTTGTTTGGATATCTCAGTGTATACATACTGGTGCCACTGGTTTGGGCCAATAAGGAATATCTTCCAAGAAATTTTGGAGCCATTCTGCTTCTTCACCGGCTTTATCAAATGCGATAAATTATGATTCCATTGTATAGAGAGCAATACATGTCTATTTGGATGATTTCCAAGAGACTGCTCCTCCACCAATAGTAAATACATATTCACTCATGGATTTTATTTCGTTTGATTCAATAATTCAATTTGTATCACTATATCCTTCAAGTACTGCGAGATATTTATTATAATGCAAAGCATAGTCTTTGGTGTATTTAAGATACCTCAAAACTCTTTTCATTGTCATTCCATGAGTTTTATTCAACTTACTAATAGAACATGCTATTTCTCGTAGTGTACAATTCATGATATACATTAAACATTCCAAAACTCTTGCGTACTCCAACTGTGAGTCACTTTCAACATTCTTTTGAAGTGCAAAGCTCATGTCCAATGGTGTCTTGGAAATACCAAATTCCAAGTACTTTAATTTGTCAAGTACCTTTTCAATGTAATAAGACTATGACAATGCCAACCCTTATGGAGTTCTATGGATTCTTATTCCTAAGATAACATCTGTAACTCCAAGGTCTTTCATATCAAACTTGCTCTCGAGCAGTCGTTTCATAGCATTTATGTCAAAAATATCTAGACTGATGATCAATATATCATCCACATACAAACAAATAATGTCTTGGTGATTTGGGGTGCCTTTAATGTATACACATTTATCACATTCATTAATCTTGAACCCGTTTGCCAACATGATTTGGTCAAACTTTGCATGTCATTATTCAGGTGCTTGTTTTAGTCCGTACAATGACTTGACAAGTTTACACACCTTATTTCTTTTCATGTAACCACAAAACCCTTAGGCTATTCCATGTAAATTTATTCCTCCAATTCTCCATTTAGGAATGTTGTTTTCACATTCATTTGATGGATTTCAAGACCATATACTACCACCAAGGAAATTAACATCTGAATTGATGTTATCCTCATTACAGGCGAATCTGTATCAAAGCAATCAAGGCCTTACTTTTATTTAAAGTCGTTTACAACAAGTCTTGCCTTTTATTTGTCAATAGTACCATCCACATTCATTTTCCTTTTGAAGATCCATTTAGAACCTAAAGGCTTATTTCCTGGAGGAAGATCAACTAGTTCTCACGTATGGTTCTTTAAGATTAAATCAATCTCACTATTGAATGCCTCTTTCCAAAAGGATGAGTCTGAAGACGTCATCGCTTATTTAAACGTATGAGGCTTATTTTCTAAGAGAAATATTACAAAATCTGATCCAAACGAAATTGACGTTCTTTGACGTGTACTACGTCTTGGATTCTCATCATTACATACATCCTCACTTGGTTCATCTTGAGGTCGTTTAGGCCCCCCACTAGACTATTCATGTCTAGTTTTATATGGATAAATGTGTTTAAAGAATTCAGCATTATCTGATTCAATTACCATATTTTTATTGATATCCAGATGTTCAGATTTATGAACCAAAAACCGATATTCTTTACTACTTTTACCATATCCCATTAACATATAGTCAACCGTCTTAGGTCCTATCCTTACTCTTTTAGGCATAGGAACTTGGACATTCGCTAGACACCTCCACATTTCATGTTGGGTTTCCTTCCTTTTAATTTTTCATATGGAATTAATTGTGTCTTACTATAGGTCACTCTATTGAGTATTCGGTTAGCTGTAAGGATAGCTTCCCCCCATAAGTTTTGCGGTAAACCTGAACTTATTAGCAAGGCATTCATCATTTCCTTCAAGGTTTGGTTTTTCCATTCCGCAATACCATTGGACTGAGGTGAATATGGGGTCGTAGTTTGATGGACAAATCCATTCTCAACACATATTTGTGCAAAGGGAGATTCATATTCTCTACCCCTATCACTTCTTATCATTTTGATCTTTTTTTCCAACTGATTTTCAACTTCTATTTTATATTGCCTAAATACATCTATTGTTTCATCCTTACTGTTTAGCAAATAGACATAACAGTATCTAGTGCAATCGTCAATAAAAGTTATAAAATACTTTTTTCACCATAAGATGGTATTGACTTCATATCATAAATGTCAACGTGGATTAAGTCTAAGGGATTGAAATTCCTTTCAACGGACTTATACGGATGCTTTGCATACTTTGATTCCACACACGTTTGATATTTTGATTTATTCCACTCAAAGTTTTGCAAAAATTCTAAGTTAATCAATTTTTGTAGGGTTTTGTAATTGATATGTCCTAATTATTCATGCCACAAATCATAAGACTCAAAAAAGTAAGAAGAAATTGAACTTTTATTGATTTTAACATTCATTTTGAATAGACCATAAGTGAGGTAGCCTTTTCCTACATATACTTCTCCTTTACTAAGTACAATTTTTTCAAAAATAAATACACATTTGAATATATTCTTGTCAAGAAGTGATACAGAAATTAAGTTCTTTGTAACTCCGGTACATACAGGACATTGTTCAAAGTCAACACTTTGTCTGATGTCATTTTCAAGCAGACTTTTCATGTTCCTTCAACTTTTGCAGTTGAGGAGTTGGACATATATATCTTCTATTCCCCTTGAGCCAGAGCAAAAGTAGCAAATAAGTCCTTATTAGCACAAATGTGGCGGGTGGCACCAGAATCCATCCACCATTCTCTAGGATTTCCCACCAAGTTGCATTCAGACAGCATGGCACATAGATCGTTCATTTCTTTCTTGGACTCAATCATATTTGCTTGGTCATTCTTCTTTCCTTTCTTTGGGGCACGACAATTCCTAGACTTATGGCCAATCTTTCCACAGTTAAAGCATTTTTCCTTGAATTTCCTCTTGGGTTGATTGCTTTCCTGTCCAAATTTCTTCCACTTTTTAGAGTTGTTATGGTCGTCTTCACCAATATTTGCTCCACTTATTGCAGAATTTTCTTTCGACCTTCTTTCTGCAGCTTTATTGTCTTGTTCAATGCGCAGTCTTACTAAAAGATCTTCAACTGACATCTCCTTTCTCTTATGTTTCAAGTAGTTCTTGAAGTTCTTCTACATAGGTGGTAACTTCTCTATTATTACCGCGACTTGAAATGCCTCGTTCATGACCAAACCTACAATTAAGTTCATGTGAACATTAAGAATATTTTTAATATATTCAACTAAGGTATTCATCAAAATCATACCTTTCGCGAGGAGATCATAGATGATAACTTGCAGTTGCAGGACTTGAGATTCAATTAACTTGTTGTCAATCATTTTAAACTCTAGGAATCTTTTAACGAAGAATTTTTTTTGTTCCCGTATCCTCAGTCTTATATTTTCTTTCCAGCGCCCCCCATAACTTTTTTGCCATCTTTATTTCACTATACACGTTGTATAGTTCATCTTGGAGGCCATTTAGAATGTAATTCCTGCATAGAAAATCTGAGTGTTTCCACGCCTTCATAACGACAAATTTCTCCTGGTCCAACGTTCTTTCGGGCAGCTCAGGAGCTTCTTCAGATGTAAAACATTGAAGAAATAAAGTTGTATGGTATAATAACATCTTCTGTTGCCATATTTTGAAATATACACCCGTGAATTTTCCAGGTTTCACCGCTAGTGCCATTGCCGACGGAGCATTCGTACGACTCGTTGTGACAACATTAGTTGTTGCCACAGTCGTTGCAGTATCATGCACTTGACTGTCAGTAGTCATTTTTCTGTCACAACAAGACAGTAACTTTAGTATATCAAAATACTATTAATGAAGTTGCAGCAACTTTAAACACCCCTTGTTCCTAGTATAACGATGAAGTTTTTATGACTTTAAATCGTCAACCGAGTGATCTTTAACTGGTGATGAAGATTTTATTTCTTCAAATCACTAGTTAAGTTCAAAAATAGTAGAAAGCTAAAAGCTTTAATCTCTAGAAACCAAGCAATACAGATTCCAAAAAAAAAAACTTTAGTGAAAAAAAAAATTCACCAAACAAGCAATACAAAAATATTTTTTTTCAAAATTATTTCCTTAAGATTGTTATTTTTGGATACACAAAAATCTGTATTTCGACACAACAACTTCAACACAAGTTCAAGTATAAACAAGAACACTTATGAAGTTCTGCAACACCCTCAACACAAGATCAAAAAGACCTTTCAAACAAGTGTATTTTTTTCTTTAGAAATTAGATGAAACAGAAAAAGGCCAAGTCATTCGACTTCACGAAGTGTCCTTAAGGAAATAATTTCCCTCAAGTACCCGAGGTTGCAAAATTTTTCTCCTAAGATAAAATGGCCTACCAATCCGACTGTAGTGGTACATCAAACGATTAGATTCTCTTCAAACTCACTCAATAGTTAGATGATCACACAGAGTATTTTAGAAGACAAGAAATGTTTTCAAGTGCAGAAAAATCATATTAAACCTGTAGAAAAGTGCAGGTTTATATAGCCATTAAGTGCCCCTTACGAAAGGTGTCAATGGTTCACCGAAAAGGTATATCCTTTATAATAGTCATGTCTGTCCATTCGAATGAGTGTGTCTTTTCCGAACATCCACAACCATCCAAATAGTCATACCTATTTCCAAAATAGTGTGTCCTTTACTCAAAGAGTTGTGTCCCTTCCAAGCAACTTTTCATTTTTCATCCACACCTATTGAACCCAACAATTTGTTGGACAAAGTATTTGAATAAAAGGGAAATCTATCAGCTTTATTGCAGCAACAAGAATTACAATAAGTAAACTTGTCTTTTGAAGAAAATGAAAGAAGAGAACTATTTAAAATGGAAAACAAAATTCGAGAGTGGGTTTGGCCCAATCTTCGATGCCATTGATGTAAGAAAGGTCCAGCAATGGTAATGTTGATGTTTGGTCGAGTCAAGGACGGTCATTCATAGAGTCCTACTTTATTCAGGCCACAGGCCGCATAGAAGAGGTGCTCTCATAGTCAGATCCTTCATAAGAAAGTAAAAGGAAAAAATTCTATTGAAGTTAGATTTTCTTTGCAAAATTAATGGACTGAAATGAGTTTGTGTTTGATAGCTGGAGAACACAAAATATTAGAGAGTTTGAAAGAACTATTTGATGCAGTTAAGTGAGTATTACCAGTTTGAGTAATCGAAATCACATTACCACTACCCATTGTCACTGAGGTTCAGACATTTGAATTCTTGAACATTGTGGAGTGAGTTGGTATCGGAGATGATGTAGTGAGAGGCACCCGAATCAAGAATCCATGGATCACTCGATGTTGTTTGTGCAGCAAAATTTGCTTTTGCTTCAAAGTGGTTATGGGACCAAGAGAAGCAAACATTTTTTGTATGCCCAAATTTGTCACAAAGTTGACAGCGTACTCATGATGAATGGTGTGGGAAGTTACACCACTGAGAATTATCCATTGGATTGCACCACTGGGAATTATCCATTGGATACTGAGAATGAGTGCTTTGATTAGGCTGCCTATATTGGGGATGCCAGTTGTTGTTATTGGATGGGTGTTTATTGTTGTGTGGGGCTGATGGAGGATTTGGCACTCATTGAGAAATAACTGTTATAATCTGGGTGGAAGTCTTCTTGAGGTGCTCCTGTTTGAGGAACAGTTCATGATCAAAAAGCTTGTCAAAAAGTTCTTCATAGTTGATAGGAGAGTCCCTTGCCCGTATGGCTGTAGAGATCTCGCAGAATTCTGACCCCAGTCCACTCAGTATTTTCACCACTAGATCTTTATTATTGACGGGTGAACCTATTGTGGCGAGTTCATCAGAGAGAGAGCGAATCTCTCGCATATATTCGACAATGGATTTGTTGTCTTTACTAACTTAATTGAGATGGTGATGAAGGCTGAAAATGTGGTTTGCGATTTGTTTGCAAAGGAAGTGTGAAGTTGATCCCACGCAGCTTTGGAGTTAATAGCAGAAGCTAACGTAGGTGAGATTATGGCATCTACAAAGGCCATGAGAGCATTTTGGATCAATTTATCCATTTTGGATCAATTTATCCTGACAAAATCAATCCTTGTATGTAGGGTTGGTTGTCTCAAGGCTGTTAGTTTTGATTGTTTCAGCAGGGGACAGTATGTTGTCGTCAAGATAACCATAGAGGTCATGGCAATGAAGCAACATGGCAATCTGGGCTTTCCAGATGGTGAAATTAGTGCTACAAGTTAGTTTGATAGGCAGCTGGGATGATGGATTGAATTGAATCAAGTATTTGAGGATAGAGGTTGATCTGCGTTAACGACGGGGGTGGAAGTGCCCATCGCTACAAAGAGAAAAAAAATTAGATCTTGGACTCTGTTAAGAGTATTTTGGCGCTGATACCATATAAATGTAGAGAAAGAAGATGAAGTTGTGTTTATTAGTCAGTATCTAATGCAGCTTAAATACAACGTGAACAAAATAGATTATGCTAGGTTGACTCCTAATAATTAGGAGTAGATAAACATGGGGGATAAACTATGCAAACTTAAAGCCTAAATTTATGGACTAATCCTATTTTACAGCTGTGTGGGGTACGTGTTTTTTACATGTGGTACATGCTCTATTAGTCCCTTCCCCGAACTTCCGCGCATAGAGGGAGAATTCACCAGGCTTTATTAGATGGGCATATATCTGTTGGAAAATGGATAGGGTTAAGGGAAATTTGTTAATTATAAACCGCGTCACTTTATGTGGTTAAAATGGTCCTTTGCAAAGGTAAAACCAAAATTGATAAAGATAGAAAGAAACTACCTAATAATTGCACCCACTTCATTGACCACTAGGCCTTAGCTTTAAGGGCATATCAGTTGGTGCTTTTGTCTTCACTTTGTAGTGTCTTTGACAGGATTTGTAATGCATAACATTCATATTCCCTCTATTTTACTACTATAATACAACAACATACCTACTGAAATCCTACAAAATGAGGTTTGGGAGGGTAGTGTACGTAGACCTTATCTCTATATTGTGGAGGTAGAGAGCGTTTTTGAAAGACCCTTGGCTCAAGTGAAGCAAATCAAAATAGTAATGGAAAGGAAAATGGCAGTGAAAAACATGACAACTAATAGGAAAACAGTATAGAGCATACGTGCAAGGAACAGTAACATCAGCAACATAGTGCGATCACCTAAATATAGTAAACAACACATTATAACAGATACCGAAAGCCAAAAAACTACATGAATAAGGTAAATACTATCACGGTGCTCTAGACTACCCCCAAGTCCTATCCCATCAAAAATCAAGACATTGCTCGACTACATACTAACCTTCTACCCTAATCCGCGACTTTCATGCCCTCCTATCTGAGGTCATGTCCTCAATAAGGTGAAGTTACACCATGTCCTATCTAATCACCTCTCGTAGTACTTTTTTGGCATGCCTCTACATCTCGTTGTACTCACTATATCAAACTTGTCACACCTCCTCTGAGACATCTGCACATCTCCTCTTCAATCTTCAAATGTCCAAACAATCTCAGCCTCTCTTCCCTCATCTTGTCCACCACAGAGGTCACTCCCAATTTCCCCAGATATCCTTATTTCTAATCTTATCAATCCTAGTATACACAAACTCTATTTTACTACCATATCTTCCTTATTTTATTAAAAGTATAAAGGTGACTGAAGATCAAAAGACATTATATTGTATACGTTATCTAATTATCTTGGCTTCTAGCTTGCCGATTTGTATAAGAAAATGTGCTTCAATCAGCTTTGTGTTACTATCACATAGCTATGAAACGGAGGAGCCCTTGCAGGTTGTACCATAGCTAGCAATGATGGTGCCAAAGAAGTATTTGATGGATGCATCATGGCTGCACATGCTCCAAATACTCTGAAAATGTTAGGCGAAGAGGCAACAAGCGATGAAACAAGAATACTGGGTGCTTTTCAGTACGTCTATAGGTACTTTCATCTCTTTAATTTTACTTTTATATTCTCTGGAATGTGATCCATAGAGACATCGCTAATGCTGTTTATCTTCCCCTAAGAAAAGGTACTAAATGTATAACCATGTTTTGTATATATGTACTTTCTGTTACCTGAGGAGCTTTATTTTGTGATTTAGTGAAGTTCAGTCAAAATGCATGTTTTAATGGTGGCAGGTTTAGTCAATCTTCAGCTACGACCTGGTAGATTTCTAAGCTAATATGAAAATTGTATTGGAGGTAGGAGCGGGGTTCGGTCGGTTCGGTCTGACTGTTTAATATCGGTTCGATTTACCGGTTTTCGGATTGACAAAAATGACATCCGTAACCAAACCGAAATAAATTCGGTTTGGTTCATTTTTTACAAATTCGGTTCGGTTATTTCAGATTTTTATTTCGGTTTGAAATATTAAAGTAGTTAGCTCTCTTTTTCATAACTGAGCATTTAAAATTGATGAGTGTTTTTAGAAAAATTATTTATTTCAAACCTGTTTTTCATTCCTAAATATAAATAACTATAAATAACTCAACATGGATGAAACGAAATGACATAATCATAAGCTTAACATAATACATAACGTCATTAATCATTACATATAATATAACCTTGCATAAATAGTCTACAAAACAACACAAAACTCATAAAAATAGTCCATGAAACAACATACTTGCTGCATAAATAGTCCATAAAACAGTTCAAAGTCACCAAAATAGTCCATAAAATATTTGAGTCACTAAAACAATCCATAAACAGCCTGCGGCGTATGCGAATTTGCTGTTAAATGTTAATTGTGAATGTGAATTACTAAATATTATATATATATAATATATATTATTTATTTATAAAATTTTGATTTTTCGGTTTAACCGATTTTTTTTTTTAAATGAAAACCGAATCGAAAAATCGAAATTTTAAAATTACAAATCAAATCCGATCCGAAAAACCGAAACCAAAATTAAATTTCGGTTTGATTTTTTGATTTTTCGGTTTAAATCAAAATATGTCCACCCCTAATTGGAGGCCAAGATTAATATAGCTAATAATTACGCCTCAGAAATTTTATCCACGAGCACTACTTGTCTTGCTGCTTGGTGGATTGTACCATAGTCTTAATAAGATTTATGATGTTAAAATGCAAAATCATCTTGTCTTCCTCTGTGACAGTGACATTTTTCTTCATCACGACACAACATTCTTGCCTCGCAACCCAGCAGCATGGAGTGCGTGCAACTTTCTTGAAACCACCAATCGTAGAGGATGTGTGACATATTGGCTCAATATAATCCAGGTACGTATGTTATGGATTACTGTGATTTAGGACTTTTGGTAGGAAGTAGAAGAGAATGTTCTTCCATGGGGAATTTTTCTCTTAATTTATGATGAGCTGTCTAAATTTACAGAATCTTGGTGACCCAAAGCTGCCTTATCTCGTAACCCTCGATCCTCCTCACGCACCAGAGCATACATTGCTTAAGTGGACAACACGTCACCCAGTCCCCTCATCAAAAGCTTCATGTGAGCTACATCAAATCCAAGGAAAGAGAAGAATATGGTTTTCTGGAGCATATCAAGGTATGAATCTATTTTTATGCAGAGCATGGAGAGTTGCTTCAAGATAGATGTTCCTTTATAACCTGCTACCATGCAGTCTTCTGATCGATTTCAACTACGTTCAATTTAAAGAACCAGTTACTGTTGTATTAAGTTATACACGATTCAATCTATAACAAAACACTGAATGAAGTTATACCAAATTATACATCATGATTATTTTCCTTGTACATCATACTAATGACCCCTTATAGCTTGAGTTTTTCTAACTTTAGTATTTGCTTTTCTTTAGTGCACCGACTTTATTTTCTGCTTTGCGTTTCACTGCTGATTGATCTCTATTTGTTTTAATACTTTTAGGCTATGGATTCCATGAGAATGGACTAAAGGTAGTACTACTTCAGCTCAACAGATTTTTAAGTATCACCTAACTTGAAAACAATGTGGAGTCTTTTCCCGCTCTATTCTCCCTTTGATCTCATTTGGATGATTGTCTACCTTTGCTACTCCTCAGGCGGGTGTTGTTGCTGCATATGGCATGCTTAGAAGGAATTGTAGTATTCTGGACAACCCCAAGCAGATGGTACCAACCTGGCCTGAAACTGGAGCACGCCTCCTCGTCACAAGCTTTTTCAAAAATTTCATTCAAACAGGATGTATAATGTGAGTGATGATAGTTTCACCTTGTATTACTTTAATCACAAAAAAGCAGGAAATACGTGTCTAACAACTTGTTTATTCCCATGATCCTACTCTTGTGTCATCATATTTGTTATCTTGTCATTTGAATAGTTGCGAGATGTAGAGAGATTTTGTATCAGAAAATGATAGTGAGATGCAGAATACACTTCTTCCAATCTCTTTGGATTAAACCTCATTTACAAGTCAAAAATCATGCGTGTGAATCGCGATTACGAAATTTTTTTCTTGATAAGATATCTAGATAATGCTTTTATATGTTCTGATATACAGCTTTATGGAAGAAGGAGGTACAGTTTTCACCTTCCAAGGAACAGATAGGAAATGCTCTCTCAAAGTTTCTCTTAGAATTCATACTACACAGTTTTACTGGAGGGTAATCGAAATTTTCTTTTGCACCTAATTTTTTTTTTTAAGTTACCCAATCTTGAGAATTTTTTTGTGACATGGATAATCTCTTACAGGTTGCAACTCAAGCTGACATAGGCCTTGCTGATGCTTTTATTCATGGGGATTTCTCTTTTGTTGATAAGAATGAAGGTCTTATTAATCTTATCACGGTAAGGAAACGACTTGATATCTTTGTGCATAGCTTTCGGTTTGTACTTAGTTTCCCGAGTTATTTTGCAGATATATCTTGCCAACACAGATCCGAAAGCATATGTTAAAACGTCTAGCAAGAAAAGGTAAGAAAGTTTACTGACCTGAAATCAAGAAACATAAACTTCTGTTCATACGTTAAAGTTCTTTATCTCTTCTTATGGCTCTAGTGGCTGGTGGACACCGATGCTTCTTACAACAGCACTGTCTGCTGCAAAATACTTCATTCGTCATGTTTCAAATCAGAACACGCTGACTCAGGCTCGTCATAATATCTCTCACCACTATGATATGGTAACTAATTAACTTACATATATATCACCCAAAGAATGTAGGGGAAAGATCACTACTGAAATTGAACCTCCTAACTCAAGGACGAGTTGAGGACTTTTCTATCGATAGAGTTTTGACAGATGCACCAACCAAGGTCCACTTTAGATGAGTGAATCTCCTAGAATATATCGATTCAGGTGTCATACTATATATCAAATGAAAGGTCTTTGAGCCGTCTTTCCAATGCATCTGGTTTTACCTTAATCCAACATCGGAGTGGAAAGTTATGCCCATTTTACGTCTGCATGTCCATCTGTTATCAAGGTGATGACTAGAGGTGATAAGCTGTCAACTAGTTGACAAGCCATCAACCAAGTCGTCAACCATAACAAGAACATGAAGAGGAGTTGACGAATAGGTTGACAAGCCATCAACCAAGTCGTCAACTAAAGAAATTCCAGCAATTTTATTCAGTTCCTTTGGGGTATTTTGGTCTTTTTCTCACCTCAAACCCTACCCGCCCACGAATTAAATCATCCAATAAGTGTTATTAGCCATCTCTAATCAGTTTTAAACATCGCATTATCCTCACCACTCTCAAGAGAAAGAAAGATTAGGGTTTCCTCCAAGGCTCATACTCTCAAGACTAAATTTCAAGCTACTTCGAATTCTTGTTCATCAAAAAGGTACGTAGGGATATCCTAAACTCCATGGGCATAAATTTATTGTTCAAACAAGTTTTTAATGTATATAGTTTCGTACATGAGGTGGGTTTTGAAATGGTTGAAGAGCATGTATTGTAAAACCATTTTATGATGAAATCTTGTATAAACTATGAGGTTGTTTTTTAGAAACTTGATTTTTTTTTCATGTGTACATGTGCTATTAGTTTGAGAAGTTATATGAGAGAAAGATTTATGTAATTCCCTCTCTTGTTGTGAAACCCATTGTCTTAACAATGTTATGGATTGTTTACACAGATGGTTAAAAGTTGAGTTTAAATGTTCTGCCGATGTTTATGAATGGTTATTGTCTTATGAACGAATTAAGAGGGGTTATTCCTTGTTTTATAAATACTCATGTTTCCTAATAAAGGACTTGCATGTGATTGATGAAAGCGATAACCACACTTTGTCAAAGTATTGGAAAAAAGAGTATTTTGCATGAGTTTCATATGTTTTGAAATAAGAACTCTTTAGTGATGTTTAAATTCTTTGGGTGGTCATTGATGTGCTTTTGAATAAAAAGGGTCATGGATATGATGTGGTATGAAATAAACGACTTGCAAGTCTGGGTATGACGATATCCGGTGATGATATGCCCTTAACATAAAAAGCGTTGAGTATTTTTTTATAAGCATGAAGAATGGTTTTAAAAGAACTAAAAAGGGGTTTAAAGAGAGTTAGATGGTTACCCGAAGAAGGCATTAGAGTGTAAGGGCTCTTTGCTGGAAACCAAGTTTTGCCGATTCGGGAGATATGATTGGATATGGCCAATGTATACTTGCCCCTGAGGCATTGGTATAGTAGAATAGTATTTAGGACTCCAATCCTTGTGGTAAACTTGGATTGGGGGCTTGGCCCCCGATTCAAGAGCGGATTCCATATAGCCCGTGGGATCGTAGAAATATAGGGTGTACCATCTAGCTCAGAAGTAAAAATAAAGAGTCAGGTCATTATTACAAGAAAGTGTTTCGAAGTTCTCCAAATTATGCTCATGTGTTTTCATTTATGATATACTAAACTGCTTTATAAAATGCTCTCACTTATGTTGTGCAAAATATATGTTATTTTTGGATTGTTCTATGTACCAGTACTTTCGAGTATTGACCCTCTTATATTTCAGTTCTGAGGCCTAATCTCGTGGTCACGCTAATCAATAGATTGTTATTAGACATTCGGAGTTGGTGAGCCTCCCTTACTTCGGAGGGCATCTTTTACCATGTGTTGGTTTCTTTTGCTTTTAGTTTATGGTACGATCGGAGACCTTATCCCGGTTTAGATAGATTATTGATTCAGTCCAGGAGAGACTTCGTAGACTTGTTCTAAATGGATTTGGGTTTTCTTATGGGATTATGTCTCTAACTGTTATGTAAGAATAACGGAATTACCATGTTTTCAGATTATCTTCCGCATTATTATAACACATGAATTATGTTATGATTACATGCTAAGGGGGTCTCTCGAGCCTTCGTGGTTCGGGATGCCCGTCGCAATCAGGGCCTCGGTTTGGGTCGTGACATCAATCCTTGCCATATTTTTTCCCAGTTGCTATTGTGTAGATTATAAGGATTGTGGTGTTGATATTTTTTTTTCATTTCTGAATGAGACAATGACATACTCATGTGCAATTTTCAAGGTTAGCTCTTAAACTTGTAATGCTTGCCACCTTTTTCTTCGTATGTTAAGCTATATTTCCTGTTCTTTATCTCGTTCCATAGCGATCTATTTTCTTTCATAATTTTTTCTAGTGTGAGGATGAAGACCTAAAAGATGCACAGTTGAGAAAGATTAATATTCTCATTGGGAAGGTAAGTCGTCAAATAAGTTGTCACGCCCCAAAATCCTATTAAGGCGGACTGGCACCCGTTGCCGGTAAGGCTCGGGAGAACCAACCTGTAGCAATACATTACCTATGAACATTATAAGTTACTTTTATACTAAACATGCCCTCAAAAGATAAATGGAACTAGCAAGCCAAAAGATGTTGTATGACTAGGCCGTTGGAGCCACAATGTCTACGATACGATACATGACCATACTATACTTTACATAGTCTACAAAGCCTCTAGACAAGAAACATTATCTTATAAGGGTCGGGACAGGCCCCGCCTCATGATAAGATACTATACAATGCAAAAAGATATGATAAGACTCAAAGCCCCGAAGCAACCTGGAGCTCAGTGACTGCAGTTGATATCCTGTACTCTTACTGGGGAGGTTTATTAGCTTCTGCACCTGCAGCATGGAATGCAGGTCCCCCAACAGGGACGTCAGTACGAAATAATGTACTGAATATGTAAGGCAACATGTACTATATATGAGATAGAAGCTCAAATGAAACCATACACTGCTGTAAGGTAAAAGACCACCTTTATGAATATTGTGGAGTCATGCATCTTATAACAATTATGTTACTTTACTCTTATCACTTGTATAATCTGTGCACATCATGTAATACAAATGACCAGCTGATCAGTGGTAAATCTATATCAGGATCGACCCATGCTAGGCTTTCCTTTCACCCCTGGGATACCCCCTGTAATACTGGGATTGACCCATGCTAGGTGATTCTTTCACCCCTGGGATACCACCCAACAGAAGCAACTGTATACATATATCTTCTTATTACTTTTGATATGAATCTTTGGTGGTCGTAAAATTTGAGCTATAAGACTATAAGCATGACAAGTGACAAGTATGTGACCATGTAACATCATATCACAATGAAAAGAGTGGGTTATACAATTAGTGAAACATGTAGGACATAAACAACGTATGAACTTTATTTTGCTAAAAAGAAGACTCATATGTCATGGTGTCCAATGTATGTATGCAGCAGTGACAAGGCTCGAATCTGGACACACAAATACATGTGAAAGAGTGGAGTGGTTATATCGAAGTTTGTAAAGATCTCTATGTGCCAATAAAGACTTTGGATTCCATGCCAAATAATAAGAGATCGAATAGCCTTACATACCTCGACATATCAACTTGTTTTTACCTCGAAATGACTTCTTTTCTTCCAACTATTTATCTACAATATCATGTTTTAAAGCTAGTATTAGCAGCTAATCAATGCATCTGGACAGCCCAATCTCACAAAACACAACACTTTGGCAACAAACGTATAACCATCGACTCAATGGTGTTATTCCGACTTTCTCAATTCTAACTGTCTTCAACCAGTACACATTATCATATACATGATGTACACAGCCTATATCAGCTCTACAACATGCTGGCAACAGTCCATAACTACAACACAGAACCATTTTACAAAACGCTCAACTAAGAAGCACAACATCTCGTCGTCTCCCTACATTTCGTCGTTAACAATTCATACTTGTCCCAACTTTGAACCAGATGCTCCCAACATATATATACATCAAATAAACCTTAACACAGTCACAAAATAGCTCAAAACACAGGGGGGTAAACGTGAAACATCATCCCCCTCATCAAAACAGTCCAGTACCATTTTGGAAGCACATAAGATCATATAAGGATACTTGTTTCCAAAGAACTAGCAAAACAGTCCAGCAACCTTGGCAACCATATACACACTATAACATATTAATAACCTCAACTTTATATCATATCAAAGTCAAAAATCAGGGTAGGAATCGTTCCAAAGCCAAGAAAATCAAACAACAACTTTCAGGACACAAGCTGTCCAGAAATTCCTGCACAGTACACCAGCCAACTTATCTTGTTTTCCATGGAAAATTCATATCAAGTATATGGTTATTTTTACATACCTTAACTCCCAAGGTGTAAGTCTAATTCAAGAACTCAAAAAGTAGCCTTTGGTTGCCTTCCAAGGTGAAGAAATGCCAAGAGAAACTTAGAGAGAAAAGCTGAAATTGTTTTGGTCTCCTACTAGTTAACCTAAGGAGCTCGGTTTTGGTCCCTTTTTAAAGGGGCCTTAGACCGACTTTCTCCTAATATTTGCAACTGATTAACTCAAGTTGGTCAATGACCAATTTTCCCCTTTCACTTGGGCCTTTTGGATCTCTAAATCAATGGGCTTTAGTGACCCATTTTCCTTAATCTTGCTTGCACTTTGTTTGGGCCCAATTTTCTTAGTAGTGAATGAATGTAGTTGGGCCTATTATATAAAAATCTTGGGCTGAACATCTTGGCCCAATATAATGCTAAACCATTGGCTTTAATAGCCTCCCTAACTTGGGCTTCGTTTGTCGCAAGACTTGAAAAGTTTCGGCGTTAAGCCTTGTCTTCGTTCCCCTTTCTTTTTACTAACGTCTAGACTTCAAGTGAGTTCACTTATGAATGAATTATTCTCCCTCATGTATATATACATTTTTTTTTTTAAGCCAACCACACAGGTGACTCACCTGCTAGCTTCCTAAGTTCCATAAGCACGTCAATGATTTTCTCCGTTTAAGGCCACAGTCTCTAAATAGACTTCCATATAGTGCCCCAATCTAACACTTGAACACTTGAAAAAAAAAAAGTTTTGGTAGTAATTAAATCAAGTCATATGTCATTTTATGTGAACATTACTAGTACATGTAAAATGTGGGGTGTTACATCCTCCCCCCCTTAGGAACATTCGTCCCGAATGTTAACATAACTGTATAGTCTAGGCAGGTTTGAATTTCTGGTCACACAACTGTTAATAACATAACTAGTATTCAAACACATACCTATTAATGTTCTTCCTCTGTATCTTTTGGTCCCTCCTTGTCTTCAAATAGATGAGGGTATTTGGATGTCATTACTTCCTCCGGTTCCCACGTTATTTCTTCTACTTGGTTGTTTCTCCAGAGTACCTTTACTGATGCAATTTCTTTGTTCCTTAACTTTTTAATTTGGCGATCTAGAATAGCAACCGGTACCTCTTCATAAGTAAGATCCTCTGTGACCTGTACATCTTCTATAGGAGTGATACGAGAGGGGTCACCTATGCATTTTCGAAGCATTGACACATGAAACACTGGATGAACCATTGAAAGTTCCTGGGGTAGCTCTAATTCATATGCAACTTGTCCGACCCTCTTAGTAATCTTATATGGCCCTATGTAACGTGGGCTTAGTTTCCCTTTCTTACCAAATCTCATAACTCCTTTCATCGGTGATACCTTTAAAAATACCCAATCTCCAATAGAGAATTCCAGCCCTCTTCTCCGCATATCTGCATATGATTTATGACGACTTTGGGCTGTTTTTAGCCGTTGTTGTATCACCTTAACTTTTTCCATGGCTTGTTGGACTAAATCTGGCCCGAGCAAGGTGGTTTCACCCACTTCGAACCAACCAATTGGTGACCTACATTTCCTCCCATACAAAGCTTCGTAAGGCGCCATTTTGATGCTCGAATGGTAGCTGTTATTATAGGCAAATTCAATAAGGGGCAAGTGTTCTACCCAGCTACCTTTAAAATCTAATGCACAGGTTCGCAACATATCCTCAAGTGTTTGAATAGTACGCTCTGCCTGGCCGTCTGTTTGGGGATGGAAGGCTGTACTCAAATTCACTTGCGTCCCTAAACTCCTTTGAAAGGACTTCCAAAATTTTGCCGTGAATTGAGCTCCTCGATCAGATATAATAGAGAGTGGGACCCCATGTAGCCTAACTATCTCTTTGAGGTATAATTTGGCATATTCTTCAGCTGTATAATCACTTCTAACTGGCAGGAAGTGCGCTGACTTCGTGAGTCTATCAACTATCACCCATATGGAGTCAAACTTATTAACTGAACGAGGCAAACCAGTTACAAAATCCATATTAGTCATATCCCACTTCCAAGTTGGAATCTCTATACATTGCATGTAACCACCTGGCTTTTGGTGCTCTACTTTGACTTGTTGACAAGTAGGACATTGAGCCACAAACTCTGCAAGGTCCTTTTTCATGCCTCCCCACCAAAACACTCCCTTTAGGTCATGATACATCTTAGTAGATCCTGGGTGGATGGAATATCTTGAATGATGGGCTTCTTCCACTATTCTCTTTCTGAGTCTGTTAACATCAGGAACACACAATCTATTTTGGCAATAAAGTACTCCATCTTGTGTAAGCCTAAACTCCTTCATTATACCTTGACTTACTTTCTCCTTAAGGCATTGTAGAATAGGATCATAATACTGTTTTTCTTTCACTTCCCTTATCAATGAAGAATCGGCAGCATTATGTACAATAATGTCCTTTCTTGGAGTTTCGAGTAGACGAACACCCAGATTGGCTAGTTGACGCAGATCCTTAGCCATGCCTTGCTTTACCCCTTTCTGATCACTGGTACCCATGAGTGTCTTACGACTTAGAGCATCAGCCACCACATTTGCTTTCCCTGGATGGTATAATATATTAATATCATAATCCTTTATTAACTCTAGCCACCTCCGCTGCCTCAAATTTAGATCTTTCTGCTTGAAAATATACTGTAAACTCTTATGATCTGTATATATGTCCACGTGCACCCCATACAAATAGTGGCGCCATATCTTTAAAGCAAATACAACCGCTGCTAGCTCAAGATCATGTGTTGGGTAGTTTTTCTCGTGTGGTCTCAATTGTCTCGAGGCATAAGCAATCACCTTACCATGTTGTGTTAGTACACACCCCAAACCAACTCCGGAAGCATCACAATACACTGCATATCCCTCTGAGCCTTCTGGAAGCACTAGCACAGGTGCTGAGGTTAGCCTGCTTTTCAACTCTTGGAAGCTCCTTTCACATGCATCATTCCATTGGAATTTGGTTTCCTTGTGAGTTAGCTTAGTAAGAGGTGCAGACATAGAAGAAAAACCTTCAACAAACCTTCTGTAATAACCTGCCAATCCAAGGAAGCTTCGAACTTCTGTAGGTGTCGTTGGCCTTGGCCAATCTTTCACAGCCTCTATCTTTTGTGAATCCACCCTTATTCCTTCATCCGATACAATATGGCCCAAAAATGCCACTGATTTTAACCAAAATTCACATTTGGAAAACTTAGCATACAACCGGCGATCACGGAGAACTTGTAGTACTAGTCGTAAATGATTTGCGTGGTCCTTTTCTGACCTTGAATACACCAGAATATCATCTATAAATACTATCACAAACACATCCAGGAAAGGCTTGAATACCCTATTCATCAAATCCATAAACACTGCTGGTGCATTCGTTAGCCCAAACGACATAACAAGAAATTCAAAGTGACCATATCTGGTTCGGAAAGCTGTCTTAGGTATATCTTTTTCCTGCACTCTCACCTGATGATAACCTGATCTCAAATCGATCTTTGAAAAGTATTTAGCACCCTGTAACTGATCAAACAAGTCATCAATTCTGGGGAGGGGATATTTATTCTTAATTGTCACCCTATTCAGTTGTCGGTAGTCAATACACATCCTCAATGTGCCATCCTTTTTACGCACAAATAAAACCAGTGCACCCCAAGGGGACACACTAGGTCTTATAAAACCCTTTTCTAACAAGTCTTTCAGTTGCTCCTTTAATTCACGTAATTCTGCCGGGGCCATTCTATATGGAGGAATAGAGATAGGCTCGGTGCCTGGTAATAAGTCAATACCAAAATCTATTTCTCGTTCTGGAGGCAAACCAGGGAGTTCCTCAGGAAAGACATCAATAAATTCATTCACTATTGGAATAGACTGGATAGTTGGTGATTCTGCCTCCATGTCTCTCACTCTAACGAGATGACATATATATCCCTTTGATATCATTTTTCTGGCTTTAAAATAAGAGATAAACCTCCCTTTTGGTGCCCCAATATTGCCTTCCCATTCAAGGACTGCTTCATTTGGAAAGTGAAAGTACATCCTCTTGGTTCGGCAGTCAACGGTGGCATAGCAAGAAGCCAACCAATCCATACCCATTATAACATCAAATTCTACCATTTCTAACTCGATAAGATCAGCTAATGTATCTCGGTCGCAGACAGTCACTATGCAATCACAATAGACTCTTCTAACTATAATTGACTCCCCAGTTGGTGTAGACACCGCAAGTGGTTTATTCAATAATTTAGGTGTTCTACCAAGCTTCCCAGCAACTAATGGAGTAATATATGACAATGTAGAACCAGGGTCAATTAATGCATACACTTTATGTGAGAAGATGGACAATGTACCTATAACCACATCGGGTGAAGCTTCCAGGTTCTGTCGAGTCCCTAGAGCATATGTGCGATTTTGGGCCACGCTGGAACTAGCTGCCCCTCTAATACCTCTGCCGCGACCTATGGGAAATTGCTCACCTCTACCTGATGGAGGCACTGATGATGATGATACAACAGCTGATCTAGTAGGTTGTGCCATATCACCCCTGCGTCTTCTTGGGCAATCTTTTATTACATGCCCTGGCATACCACACCAATAACAAACATCTGTTCCCCTGCGACACGCACCTATATGATATCTCCCACATTGTCTGCAAGGCTGCCTAGGAGGCATTTGCTGGCTTCCCGAATATCCTGTTGTCCGTGTACCTTGGCCCTCACTTCTCTGCCCAAATTGATCATTTCTAGACCCTTGAAGTGGTGGTGGAGCACTAGCTGTAGAGTAAGAGGATGATGGCCTGGGTGGCCTATGGGAAAATCGTGGCCTAAACTCACCCTGGGGTGGTGTAAACTGTCCTGTAGATCTGGCCCTCTTGAATTGCCCCCTTTCTATTTCTTGTGCCCTCCTTCTTTGTCTCTGATCCTCCAGTTTCTGTGCAAAAGCTTGCATCCTCGCTATATCCATGTCTTTATTTAAAGAGGCAATGGTACAATCTCTAACCAAATATGAATCCAACCTATCGACATACCGATGGACTCTATCTGCCATAGTAGGAACAACATTAGGAGCGTACCTGGCCAGAGAATTAAATTTAAGACTATATTCCCTCACGCTCATATTCCCCTGATGGAGGTTCAGGAACTGATCTGCACGGGCCTCTCGGATCTCTAATGGCAAGTAATGATCAAGAAAGGCCATTTTGAACTCCTCCCAAGTAGTTGGAGATGTATCTATGCCTTTGGAATGCTTCCAGGCTTCGTACCACAGTATAGCCACACCCTTCAATCTATATATTGCCAACTCAGCAGCTTCCGAACCACTTACATGCATAACATCTAAGGTGCGTTGGATCTGATCAATAAAATCCTGTGGATCTTCATTTGGATCTGTCCCAGTGAACGATGGGGGGTCTAAGTTGAGGAAATCACGTATTCTCGTACTGGCTGCCCTACCTGCACCAACTGCACCTGCAACTGGGCCTTCTTGTCTTTGACCTTGGCCAGCAACTATACAAGTCAACAGTTGAACTGCATTTCTCAAATCCTGCACAGAAGCATCAACAGGTGGTTCTCGGGGGTTTTCACTACTTCCTGGTGCATCAACAGATGGAGGGGTTGGAGATGTCTGTGATAGAGACTCATCTAGAGCCTCACTCTGTCGTCTCGCCCGATTGGGTATACCAACTACCACTTCTACTTCCTTTCCTTTACCTTTACTCTTCCTTGTCTCTGGCATACTTACTGTACAAAATAATTCAGGGATTAGACATGGTACACTTATAATATTTGGCTCTATGGCACGATCTAAAGAATGAAAAGAAGTGATAACTCCTAAATGCCACGTAGCCTCTTGTTTATAAATGTGGTGCACAACACATCGATAAACATGATTCTACATAGACACGGCTTTGTAGACTCCCTAGGACAAACCGCTCTGATACCACTTCTGTCACGCCCCAAAATCCTATTAAGGCGGACTGGCACCCGTTGCCGGTAAGGCTCGGGAGAACCAACCTGTAGCAATACATTACCTATGAACATTATAAGTTACTTTTATACTAAACATGCCCTCAAAAGATAAATGGAACTAGCAAGCCAAAAGATGTTGTATGACTAGGCCGTTGGAGCCACAATGTCTACGATACGATACATGACCATACTATACTTTACATAGTCTACAAAGCCTCTAGACAAGAAACATTATCTTATAAGGGTCGGGACAGGCCCCGCCTCATGATAAGATACTATACAATGCAAAAAGATATGATAAGACTCAAAGCCCCGAAGCAACCTGGAGCTCAGTGACTGCAGTTGATATCCTGTACTCTTACTGGGGAGGTTTATTAGCTTCTGCACCTGCAGCATGGAATGCAGGTCCCCCAACAGGGACGTCAGTACGAAATAATGTACTGAATATGTAAGGCAACATGTACTATATATGAGATAGAAGCTCAAATGAAACCATACACTGCTGTAAGGTAAAAGACCACCTTTATGAATATTGTGGAGTCATGCATCTTATAACAATTATGTTACTTTACTCTTATCACTTGTATAATCTGTGCACATCATGTAATACAAATGACCAGCTGATCAGTGGTAAATCTATATCAGGATCGACCCATGCTAGGCTTTCCTTTCACCCCTGGGATACCCCCTGTAATACTGGGATTGACCCATGCTAGGTGATTCTTTCACCCCTGGGATACCACCCAACAGAAGCAACTGTATACATATATCTTCTTATTACTTTTGATATGAATCTTTGGTGGTCGTAAAATTTGAGCTATAAGACTATAAGCATGACAAGTGACAAGTATGTGACCATGTAACATCATATCACAATGAAAAGAGTGGGTTATACAATTAGTGAAACATGTAGGACATAAACAACGTATGAACTTTATTTTGCTAAAAAGAAGACTCATATGTCATGGTGTCCAATGTATGTATGCAGCAGTGACAAGGCTCGAATCTGGACACACAAATACATGTGAAAGAGTGGAGTGGTTATATCGAAGTTTGTAAAGATCTCTATGTGCCAATAAAGACTTTGGATTCCATGCCAAATAATAAGAGATCGAATAGCCTTACATACCTCGACATATCAACTTGTTTTTACCTCGAAATGACTTCTTTTCTTCCAACTATTTATCTACAATATCATGTTTTAAAGCTAGTATTAGCAGCTAATCAATGCATCTGGACAGCCCAATCTCACAAAACACAACACTTTGGCAACAAACGTATAACCATCGACTCAATGGTGTTATTCCGACTTTCTCAATTCTAACTGTCTTCAACCAGTACACATTATCATATACATGATGTACACAGCCTATATCAGCTCTACAACATGCTGGCAACAGTCCATAACTACAACACAGAACCATTTTACAAAACGCTCAACTAAGAAGCACAACATCTCGTCGTCTCCCTACATTTCGTCGTTAACAATTCATACTTGTCCCAACTTTGAACCAGATGCTCCCAACATATATATACATCAAATAAACCTTAACACAGTCACAAAATAGCTCAAAACACAGGGGGGGAAACGTGAAACATCATCCCCCTCATCAAAACAGTCCAGTACCATTTTGGAAGCACATAAGATCATATAAGGATACTTGTTTCCAAAGAACTAGCAAAACAGTCCAGCAACCTTGGCAACCATATACACACTATAACATATTAATAACCTCAACTTTATATCATATCAAAGTCAAAAATCAGGGTAGGAATCGTTCCAAAGCCAAGAAAATCAAACAACAACTTTCAGGACACAAGCTGTCCAGAAATTCCTGCACAGTACACCAGCCAACTTATCTTGTTTTCCATGGAAAATTCATATCAAGTATATGGTTATTTTTACATACCTTAACTCCCAAGGTGTAAGTCTAATTCAAGAACTCAAAAAGTAGCCTTTGGTTGCCTTCCAAGGTGAAGAAATGCCAAGAGAAACTTAGAGAGAAAAGCTGAAATTGTTTTGGTCTCCTACTAGTTAACCTAAGGAGCTCGGTTTTGGTCCCTTTTTAAAGGGGCCTTAGACCGACTTTCTCCTAATATTTGCAACTGATTAACTCAAGTTGGTCAATGACCAATTTTCCCCTTTCACTTGGGCCTTTTGGATCTCTAAATCAATGGGCTTTAGTGACCCATTTTCCTTAATCTTGCTTGCACTTTGTTTGGGCCCAATTTTCTTAGTAGTGAATGAATGTAGTTGGGCCTATTATATAAAAATCTTGGGCTGAACATCTTGGCCCAATATAATGCTAAACCATTGGCTTTAATAGCCTCCCTAACTTGGGCTTCGTTTGTCGCAAGACTTGAAAAGTTTCGGCGTTAAGCCTTGTCTTCGTTCCCCTTTCTTTTTACTAACGTCTAGACTTCAAGTGAGTTCACTTATGAATGAATTATTCTCCCTCATGTATATATACATTTTTTTTTTTAAGCCAACCACACAGGTGACTCACCTGCTAGCTTCCTAAGTTCCATAAGCACGTCAATGATTTTCTCCGTTTAAGGCCACAGTCTCTAAATAGACTTCCATATAGTGCCCCAATCTAACACTTGAACACTTGAAAAAAAAAAAGTTTTGGTAGTAATTAAATCAAGTCATATGTCATTTTATGTGAACATTACTAGTACATGTAAAATGTGGGGTGTTACATCTAAAAAATCATCACTAGTACTACATCAATTTCAGAAATATCTTGATTTTTCTTCTATTCTCTTTAGGCAAAAATTAGCAAGGGACATCACATTTTAGAGATTGGATGTGGTTGGGGAAGTTTTGCTGTGGAAATTGTCAAACAAACAGGATGTAGATATACCGGTATAACTCTATCCGAGCAGCAACTGAAGTATGCACGGTTGAGAGTCGAGCAAGCAGGCTTTCAGGTATAGCACTTACAATGTCTATGAAACTGACACTATGATATTATTACGATAAGCTGTGGCAAATGATAAAGCAACTGGGAAATTCCACTTCATGAACTAAACATTTTTCCATTTTCAAACTGTAAGTGTAATTATTCTTAGATCAGTGCTTAACTCTTAACAACGATCTCTGTACTGAATAGATAGAAGCAGAAGAAATAGAACAAAAGAAGAGTAGAGAAGAAGAAGATGTATTGGAAGAGTAGAATGAGAGATTTTGGTATATTCAACTTGTTCTAATCAATAGTACATTGTTAGTTATTTATAAGAGAATCAACTACTCATATTTCTAACTACTTCAACTAGTAGTTAACAAGAGTAACTAACTGTTTTTCAAGAAACAGTTATAACAGACTTTCAACTTTCCTAGACACAGCTAACTCTTCTAGACTCTTCCACAGCATGTGATTTTCTTTTGTACTCAACACTCCCCCTCAAGCTAGGAAGGTGAAAAAATGTCACACATTCCTAACTTGTGATTTAGATGCACTTGTTGAGCCTTGGTGAGACCTTTGGTTAACATATCTACAGGCTGATCTTGTATAGCAATGTAGTTTGTAGTGATCATCCCTTGGCTTATCTTTTCTCTTATGAAAAAACAATCAATGTCAATGTGTTTAGTTCTTTCATGATAAACTGGATTGGCAGCTATTTGAATAGTTAATTTGTTGTCACCCTTGACTGGCAGTTTTACTTCTATTCCAATCTCCTTTAGCAATCCTAGTATTCATACCAGCTCAGCTATTACAGCTGATACAACTGCTAAGCTTCTGAATTCTGCCTCAACTGAAATTCTGGAAACAATTGCTTATTTCTTTGACTTCCAGCATACAACTGACTTCCCAATCTTTACAAAGTAACCAATTACTGATCTTCTAGATTAAGGACATGATGCCCAATCTGCATCACAGTAAGCACTCACCTGATCATTTGGTTTACTAGATAGTAACACACCCTGACCAGGTTGATTTTTAACAGATCTTACAACACTGATTACAGCATCTATGTGAAACTTCTTTGGTTCATGTAGAAATTGATTTAGTGTTTGTACACTAAATGAAATATTAGGTCTAGTCATGGTTAAGTATAGTAACTTGCTGATCAGTTTTTTATATACACCTTGATCTGCAAAGGGGTAATCAGTAGGTTGTAACTGTTTGATATAGTCATCAAATTATTTTGAGGTCAGTTTGAAATTATAGTCCATAGGAGTGACCACTGGTTTAGCTACTGTCAACCTCAACTCTGATAGTAGTTCTAGAGTGTACTTCCTATGGTGCATTAGTATCCCTTTGCTTGACATTACAAATTCTATGCCAAGAAAGAACCTTAACTCACCTAGATCCTTTATTTTGAAGCTTTGTTGTAGAATAACATTTGCATCTTCTATCAGCTCCAAGCTATCATCAATGATTAGCATGTCATCAACATATACAAGAGCCAAAGTGATTCCTTCTGATGTCCTTATTATATACAGATATGGATCATATTGGCTTTGAACAAACTGAGACCTCAGTAAGACTTCTGATAGCTTTGTGTTTTATTGTCTAGGTGCTTGCTTTAAGACATATAGGGATTTGGTCAGTCTGCATACTGAAATCTCCCCTTGACTGGCAAAACCCTGAGGAAATTCCACGTATACCTCATTAGTGAGGTCACCATTGAGAAATGCATTATAGACATCTATTTGATGGATAAACCAGTTTTTCTTTACAGCAGTGGCAAGAACAGTTCTCACTATTTTCATCTTCACAATTGTGAGAATATTTCTTTACAATCAATCCCTTTTCTTTGTCCATAGCCCTTTGCTACAAGTCTGGCTTTAAACCTCTCAACTTCAATTGAAGCCTTATATTTCACCTTATATATCCACCTTCAACCAATAGCCTTCTTACTTTTGGGCAAGGGAACAATCTCCCAAGTATGACTGGAATTCAAAGCTTTTATTTCATTCTTCATTGCTTCCACCCATCTAGAATCTTTGCAGGCCTCAGAGTAGTTTGTAGGTTCAGTAACACATGAGGTTTTAACCACATAGCTCTTATAGGACTGAGACAGTTTATCATATGACACATGATTAGCAAGAGCATGAGGTACCTTCTTTGTATTTTTAGAGACAAAATCACCCATCCATGTTGGTGATTTCCTTTCTCTAGTTGACTTCCTTTGATCGTGAGATGCAGAAGGTTGCGGTAGAGCTTATGCAGTGTTATGAACCCTCTGTAGTTGGTATGCTTGATGAGTAACCCCTTGACTTTTGTTTGATCTTTTCTGATATAGCTTAGTTATGGACTGTCTAGGAGTAGGCACGCTAGGTTGTGATTGCTCTTGCTGGTTAACTGTGTTAGGAACCTTTTGAGATAAGACATTTATAGGAGCCTGTAGAGGTGTCATAGCATCACTTGCTACTGGAAATTGATCTTCTAATGGGAACATATGATAGGAAGTCTGGTCATCAGCTGTTTCAAGCTTGAAAGGGAACACATCTTCCCTCAATGACACATCTCTACTAATAAAGAAGAAATTAGTAGATATGTCATATAAGGCATATCACTTCTTAGTACTAGAATAGCCCATCAAAATAGTTGCTCTTGATCTTGGCATGAGACTCATTTAACACCTTAGCATAACAGAGACACCCTATTACTCTTAAGTGCCCACAGGATGGTTTAGTACCATACAGCTTCTCATATGGAGTGTAATAAGCAATACTTGAGCTAGGAAACCTATTTATTAGATAAGCAGCAGCTAGAACACAATATCCCCAGAATTTAACAGGTATTGTTGCTTGAAACCTCAAGGCTCTTATAACCTCCATGATGTGTTTGTTCTTTCTTTCATCCACATCATTCTGTTGAGGTGAATAAGCACATGAGGTCTGATGTACAATACTCTTTGTTGCAAACAAACTTCTACACAAAGAATTCACAAACTCAGTTCCATTTTTAGTTCTAATCATTCTCATATTTTTGTCAAATTGAGTCTTAACATACTCAAGAAACTGTTGTATATGAATGTACACATCTGACTTAAGTTTCAATAGGAACAGCCCAGTGAATCTGAACAATCATCAACCACTATTACAAAAAAATTGTTACCATTCATAGTTGGAACCTTCTAAGGTCCCTATAGATCCATATGTACAAAATCAAAATAATATGCAAACTGAGTATTACTTGTAGGAAAAAGAATTCTGGTTTGCTTGGCACAAGAACAGACAATACACTTCTTTACCCTATCTTCTAATACATGAGACTCATTAGAAAGTAATCTTTGAAGTATATTAGAAGAAGCATGTCCTAATCTTCTATGCCACAGATCAACCTCAGCTTGAATCTTACTCTCATGAACTTTAGTAGAGGCATTTGTTGCTACTGCAACCTTTCCTTCTTTAGAATTTACTAAGAGATACAGACCTCCATCAAGCTTACCAATCCCTCTCACCTTTCCAGTATAGATATCCTGGAACACACAGAAATTGAGAAAGAAATTCACTGAGCATTTCCATTCCTTAGTCAGTTAAGACACTGAAAGCAAGTTGCATGTAAACTGAGGAATATGATACACATTTGTAATGCTATTTTCAGCTGACAAATAACTAGATCCCACATACAGATCACAATTAGGTAAATAAACCTTCCTTGGTTTATCTGGTTGTGTTATTGACTCATCCATTAGTAAGTCTAACTTTCCAACCATATGATTTGTGGCTCCAGTGTCAATTATCCAATTTTTTTACTCATATAAAGCTAGAAATACACTAATACCTATATTTGCAGGATTTGTTATCTCAGTAGAAGTGTTAGCATAACTGTTTTTGGTGATCATCTTCAAGATTTAATCATATTGTTCCTTAGTAAAAGTTGTTGTTCCCATCTGACCTAGTTGATCCATCTATAGTTCAGAATCTTATTGATGACTTCCATCATTGAACCAGTTGCTTTGGACAGATCTTGAATGAGAGCCTTGCCTTGTAGTTACTTCTGCAGTATCTTGAGAGTCAGTAGTCACTTTGTATGTTGCATTAGATCCTTCAGACCTGAACCTCTTTTTGAACTTGTGATGTTGAGGATATCCAACTAATTTCTAACAGTTCTCCTTAGTATGACCTTTTAGCTTACAGAAGTCACACTGCAGATTGTAGTTCTTGAATTTTTGTGCTTCATTTCTTGTAAACATGGCTAAGTCAAGATTTCTACCTAAACCTGCAGGACCAGACCCTAGCACACCTGGATGAGTAGCTACAAATTTGTGACTTTCATCACTAATTATCATGACATATGCTTGATTGACAATAGGCAAGGGAGTCATAAGTAATATTTGGCTTCTAGTTTGTGTATATGTTTCATTAAGTCCTATGAGAAACTGGAACAACTTTAGTTCTTGGAGATGTAGGACAAACTCCTTGGATTGTGCACAAGTGCCTCAAATTCATCCCATAAATCCTTCAGTTTTGAGAAATAGCAGGACTGTTGAAAGTTGCTTTAAGAATGCAAACAGTTTTTCCATTTTTTTTCCAATTTTTTTTACGTACAATCCTAGTTAAATTAGGAGTCCTATCTTTGGTAGGAAACTAATTAGTTATTTTAATTTTGGTAGAAATAGGTTATTTCTTTGTCCTATTTTTAGTTGTAATAGCAACTATTTAAGTTAACCAGCTGAAGATCAATAAGACACGGCTTTTACAAGAACTAATTAACGGCTCTGCGTATTCTCTTCTTTAAACTCCATCTCTTTTCAGCGGCCAACTGTTAAATTGAATTCCTGCGTTATTTTCCTTTAAAGGTTTTAAACCAACAAGGACACAGAAGTTGTCCCTTGAGATAATGTTGCAATTTTCTTGTGCGGATTGAAAGTTCTAGCACCATTCACTGTGTTGAACCTTTCAAAAAGCTCATTCCACACAACACTTGCAACTGAGGTATACATGATTCCACCTAGTAACTCTTTAGATATAGAGTTCTTAATCCATGATAACACAATATCATTCACTCTTTCCCAGTGATTGCCCAGTTCAGAAGAAAACTTTTCTTTAGTGCAAGAACCATCAACCAGTCCTAACTTATTTCTTCCTAGCAGAGCTATGCGCATAGATCGAAACCAGATAGAGAAATTTTCCACACCTGTCAACAGAAAAGAGATGATTTGTATACAACTAACATCTGAGGCACTGAGAAAGAGGGGATGATTGTAATCCATTGCAGTTATATCTCCTGAACTTCTGGTTGACCCCCCATCAATTTCGACACCATTTGCCATGACTTGAACCTTCTAATCTTGTCTCAAGAACTTCTTCAAGAATCTGAGAAATCCAGATGTTGTGACTGAACACTTTCTTCAATTTCCAGAATCGACTAAGGTAGCTAGTTTTAATCTAGCCAACTTGTCTTTGATACCGTGTAATTATTCTTAGATCAGTTCTTGACTCTTAACAATGAGCTCTGCAGTGAATAGCTAGAAGCAGAAGAAGTAGAACAGAAGAAGAGCAGAGGAGGACAAGATGTATTGGAAGAGTAGAATGAGAGATTTTTGTATATTCAACTTGTTCTAATCAATAGTACATTGTTAGTTATTTATAGGAGAATCAACTACTCATATTTCTAACTACTTCGACTCGTAGTTAACAAAAGTAACTGACTGCTTTTCAAGAAACAGTTATAACAGACTTTCAACTTTCCTAGACACAGCTAACTCTTCTAGACTCTTCCACAGCATGTGATTTTCTTTTGTACTCAACAGTAAGTGCTCCTGAACAACCGATAATGCGATGCATTCTCACACTTGGCCTTGTACGATTGACATGGGAATATGACCTTCTTAGCACTTGCAAACCAAATCCGAGAAACTTCAAGCTAGGATTATCTATTAATATTCAAGTCATTGAAATTTTTTCACAGGATCAAATAACATTTATCCTATGTGACTATCGCCAAATCCCAAATAAGGACAAATATGACAGAATTATATCAATGTGAGTTTTTATCCATCTATATCTTGACATATTGTATTACTCACTACATGTCGAGCCAGTTTTACAATTGTATTACTTATCATTTTTAGCGGGATGATAGAACATGTTGGTCATGATTACATGGAGGAATTTTTTTCTTCTTGTGAATCTGCACTAACGGAATATGGGCTTCTAGTTCTTCAGGTAATTCATTATAGCGACCCTCTAAGGCATTCCATTTTGTTATATTCTTTCCCTCTTCTCGTCCACTTGTTTCCTTGGTCGTACTTCTTTTCACGAGTGTTGGCTTTCCCTAGTTCATTTCAATGCCAGACGAGTGGTATGACAGTCACAGGCATAGCACAGACTTCATGAGAGAGTACATATTTCCAGGTGGATGCTTGCCATCACTGAGTCGAGTAACATCAGCCATGGCTACTGACTCCAGACTATGGTAACAAAGAGTTCATTTTAGTGATTTTTGCGCGAGCAGGCTTGTCACTTTTTCAACATTTCTTTCTGAAATCATCTAACAGATCATATAAATGCAGTGTAGTGCACCTGGAAGAGATAGGAATTCATTACTATCAAACATTGAGATGTTGGCGAAAAAACTTCTCGAAAAATCAAAGGTAACAAGACCAAATAAGCCCACAACCTTCTGTGCTAAGTAAAACCTGTTTCATGTGGGAATTTTTTGTAGCTTGATCTATTGTAGTATGCTGATACTAGACAATTAATAACTATGTCACTAGCCAAATTCGTTCTTTGGGATTCGATGACAAGTTCATCAGGACATGGGAGTACTACTTTGACTATTGCGCTGCTGGATTCAAAACGCGCACAATGGGAGATTATCAGGTATGGTGATCATAAATCTTTGAAAAATTATTTTACATGATAAAACCATCTCTCAAACCATTTTCCTTTCTTTGTTTCGACATAAATGTGTCTGGCTAGTACATAATCTTACCAATGTTCAAAAGATAAAGGTTGATGACATATATGATATAATCATGTTGGAAAGGAGGTGTGATAGGTGGATAGTGCTCATTTATACTTGTAGGTAGCAAAGAATGAATATAATGCTTATGTGTCTATTGAACCAAGTGTAAATAGAGATCCTAAAAGTTTAAGTTATTAGAGATGGTAAATTTTATTCACTTAATTGCATTTTCAACACGATGATTCATGGAAGCTTGTAAGTTCGAATAACAGTCGACCTTACTAGGGACACGAACTAGACTATAGAGCCTAATTAAAAAGAATTTGGTTTTTTTTTTCTTTTGTATTTTATTCCATTTTCTAAGAGAAATCTTGAAATTATGCTTCTATTATCGTAGATTGTGTTCTCAAGGGCAGGCAATGTTGCAGTTTTTGATGATCCGTACAATGGTGTGCCTTCAGCATTTTAGAGTCCCTTTATTTGAAATAATATTGGAATTTCCATTTGGCAAATAAATTAGTTCTTCAAAGTAGCTAGAAAAAAAAAAAATAGTACTACTAATAATCAAGCAATATATGTCATTGGCTCGTACTTCTATGTTCAGTAAACTCATTGCAATTACCAATTACAAGTTAATCAAGGAATTTACTAGTATTTGAAATAAGAAAAAGGAGATATCGATTATTTTGATTTGAGATTTAGTTATTGTGGAACTGATAAATTTTGCACTTATACCGGTCTAATGAACTCCTATAAAGAAGTTATTAGCAATTGGTCTATCTTTTCACTCTTATGAACTAAGGGTCTATCGAAGAAAATATCTTTATTCCGCAAAGATAAAGGTTAAGTTCGGTTTATATTTTACCATTCCCAAATCATCTAATAACAATAGGTGTAAAACAGATATTTTTACTTGAGGTGTTTTCAAATTTTAATTAACCCCTTAATTAACCCCAATCTCTTTTACCATCTTAAAGAATATAAGAAGAATTACACATTGATGTAGCTAATGCATCAACAAGCTTTTCTTTCTGTTTTACCCTATCCCCTAATCACAACGTCCAACTTTCTGATGCGAATTAGAATTTAATCGATCCTTAATATAAATAATAATTGGTGCAGGGTAAAAAGTAAAATGAAAAATTAAAGCAGACAAATTGAGTTTTTGCATGGACTTTGCCACGCGCTTAAATTTTTTAATCTTTAATTTTTGCCCTTATTTCTAATTCAATGAAAGTCTATGGGTCAAAGTAAGTATCCTTACTATGACTTAATTTCTCAAGACAAAATCTTTTAGAAAATGCTTGTCATGGGACATAAGTTTTACAATAGAGAAAATTGTCTATTACTTCCTGACCTTTAGTCGAAATCTTAACTACATATTTAATCTTTAGAGGTGACTTATTACCCCTAAACTTATTTTTATCGAATTTATTAGTCCCCAGTTGGTGACCTGTCACTGGACGTGACAACACCCGCCCATGGGCACGTCAGTTGACCAATGTCACTTAAATTCTTTATTTTTCTGATTGTCATGTCATTATTTTTAATAATATAATAAATATTTTAATTATTACTTTTTTTTAATGAATTCTAATTGTCACGTCATGTCTTTTTCTTCTCTTTTTCAAAACAAAAATTCAAGAACTCATTAATGGAGTTCCTCATCTTCCTCATTAATGGATTTCTCCGAAATCAAGAAATTCTTTTTGATCCGAAATCGAAACAAAAAAACACTTGAACAGAGGAAACAAATAAGATTTCTCCGATTAATGAATTCTTGAATGAGGAAGTTGGGGAACTCCGATTCAAAAAACTTGAAAAAATTTAAGAACTTCGAATTCCTCTCTTTTTGCTCAAGATCGTCATTAATGGCGAACTCAAAGTTTCGAATTTCCATAATGCCATATATAATTTTCAACATAACCCACGTATAATTTTCAACTCATTTCTCCGATTTTCTCTATTTTTACTCAAGATCCGCCATTAATGGCGATCTTGATAAAAAAAAAAGATGAAATTGGGTTGAAGAACTTCATTAATCCGTCATTCAAAAACTTCATTAACCCGCCATTCAAGAACTTCATTGATCCATCATTTTTTTCACAAGAATTCTATTTTTGACTCAAGAGGATGAAATTGATTGAAGAATTTAATGGAGCAAAATGGAAAATGGGGAAGAAGAAGGAAATAATAAAGTTAAATAATTAATTTTTAGAGAAAAAAAAAATGATGTAGAAATGACGTGGCAGCGCGTGCATCACACCACATTTCAAATGACCGGTTGTCAGTTTTCGGGGGATAATAATTCCACTTTAAAATAGTTTAGGGGATAATAATTCCACTTTAAAATAGTTCAGGGAGGTAATAGGTCACCTTTAAAGGTTGAGTGTGTAGTTGAGATTTGGGGTAAAGGTTGGAGGGGCTTTTGACCATTTTCTCTTTACAATATCAAATTGATAACGCGAGACTTTTTAGAGAACTTTGTGTTGGGGCATAATGTCACCGAACTTATGCACTTTGACATAACTTGTGCCACTGAACTTATGCCTTGCGAATTTTCCTTTGTCTTGCAATTTTTTTCTTTTGTTTTTCGCTATCAAGAGCATTTATGGTCATCTCTTTATTATTTCAAATTAAGTTTTGAAAAAACAAAAATTAAGATCAATAATTTTGAAAGGCAAAAATTAAATACCACCCCATACATTTATGCTAATGATTCTCATTTCCTTGTTTGTGATTTTGGTACAATTGGAACTCTAGTTTACCAAGTGTGGTGATAGGTTTTCATTATGCCACGTTGCTCTTAAAGTACCTTTGCAAAAAGACAAGACAAAAATGTGGTTCAAAAATGTTTGTGTTTGCACTTAAATAAAAATATTTTATTTTATTAGGTAAATTTGATCTGCTATCGCAAGTTACTTAATTTTTTATATAAAATTTTTTAAAAAAATTGGGTGACCTATAACAGCGAGATCAAATTTATCGAATAGTATAGAATATTTTATACACGGAACTTAAATTCTTATGTCTTCCTTCCTTTTTAGACTTCATTTTTCTACATTATTTGGTCAAGTTGGACAAAATTGAAATGACTTTTCAAATGCATGTGTTGCAACTTGATAGCAAAATTGGATTTTATAATTTAATATGGTTACCTCCTACTTTTCTTTAACTTAATTATTTGTATTTCCATCTTTCCTTATTCATCAACTCAAACTTCATTTTTCTACAATGATGTTATAGATTAGCTTCACTCTTCATATTGACAACTTCGTGATAGCTCAATTTTTCCATTAATTTCCTTATAAAGCCAAATTGAAACTATATTACTCCACTTTAAATATATGGGTTGAATAAAACTAGAGAAAGCTTAGGGTGTGTTTGGTAGAGAACAAAATGTCTACATCTTTTTATTATTTGGTAAGTAAGGAAAACAATTATCTTAAGAAAATTTATACGAAATTTAACAAAATACCATGGAATTGAAATAGTGTGAGGAGTGGAGGTTAGGGGGTGGAATGAGTGAGATGGTCAAAAGGTACAGAGTGGAAGCGTTGAATGGGTAAGAAGCAGACAGTGAACTTAGAATGCCATTTATGAAATTTATTTTTCCCCTTTCAGTAGGGAAGTGATGATTTCCCTCATTTTTAAGGAACTTATATATTTAGAGAAAAAAAAATTCAAAACATGTTGACCAATCAAATATGAAAAAATATTTTAAAAAATTGTCAAAAAATACTTTCCCCCATGCCAACATGAAAGAAAACATTTTCCGTTTGTATTTGGAAGTAAAAGAATAATTTTATAAAAAAAAAATATAACGTAACAAATTAACTAATTTTTCGGCACGTGCATGTGGAGTGTTAGAGTGGAAGCATGGATTATACCATTATAGATACGAATTCAATTAAACACATACTTAATGTTGAGGTTATAATGAATTTGTCACTAAATTCATACTTTTAATTGAGGTGCCCGTAAAAGGAGATGAGAGGAGTGAGAGTGCGATTGATAAAGAATAAAATATTCAAATAACCTCACATGACGAAATCAAATAATAGTAGGGCTCTTTTACAAATACGAATTCAAAATTTGAAGAGCGCGAGTGCATCATTATCTTAATATAAGCGCTCGAGAATCTTCCAATGCCGACCGAGGAATAGTGTCGTATTTGATTGACTGATCAGTAAAGGCTTAAGTAATGACGAAAATACTAATACATAGGCCAAATATGGCTTAGGATAATATATAAACCTTAAATTTTTATAAATAGACTAGTGCAGCAGCCTAGTGGATAAGGTTGGATTGTGTAAGCAAAGAGGTCGCAGGTTCAACTCCTCACTAATACGTTTGTTGTTAAAAAATTAATAACGCAGAAAATAGAAAAAGGAGACTTGATCCTGGGATTCGATCCCGGGTCACATGCAAAACAACATTAAGAACAAACGCGCCTATGGTACTATTGTGTTCTTTAGGGTACACATAATTTATATAACAGTTTCTTAAGGTATATGCATGTACGTATACACAATTTTTTTCAAACTTACCGGGTGCATGTGCACCCCCACCCTAGCACGTGGGTCCGCCCCTGCTCTTTTAATAGTTAATGACACAAATGAACCACATATATCACGATAAGACATAAATAAACTCAATTATTAACGAATAGCATAACTAAGCCATTTTGTAAAATTTTAAATGATGTATTTAAGGTTTTTCCTTTTCTTTTATTTCATCTTCCTTTATTATTCAGCCAAATTAGGACAAAATCGAAATGACTTTGTAATTGTATACAACAACAAAGCAATCATCGTTCCTTTCATTAATGTTGCTTACTCGATATTGAATAATTTTATGTTAAAGTTTTATACACATATTTGTATGCTATGAGATTAAATAATATTTATAAATAAAAAATTTCAAAATATGAAATTTAAATTTTTTAAAATAAATTATATTAACTATTATAACAAATAAAGACAATCTGATTAGTATAAAAACTATTTATATTTATACGTATATATATGGTGTTATAAGTCTATAGATTTTTTTTTTTCATCAATATTGCCATTTTGTACTTTCGAACTGCCAACCGCTTAAAGAACTTTGTATATCATCCAAACACCAATATTATAATCAGATTGCTCTATGATAAAATATAGTTGAAGAAAATATAATTCATGTTTCAAGTTTTGTAAAAAAAAATACTTTGAAGCAGCCAAAAACTAATTTGAGATCAAGACGTCAAGTCTTCATATGACGTCTCCATACTTGTTGAATCAGACAATGTCATTCTAACTTTTCTAATATTATTTTTGTATCTTATAGTTTTATTTAATATTATAGATAGTTTTTAACAATATTTGTTAGAATTTTAATATGTCAATTAGTGAATATGCGTCCGGCCATTCAAACTTAAAAGAAAAAAAACTCGATAATTTTAAAAAAATTTAAAACTTGAGCTCTTGATAAATATTTGACAAATAATACTTGAGTTGAATAAAAAGTATAAAAAAATGTTATTTAGATGAGTAAATCATTAACTTAGTTGAGCTAGACGATGATATAAAATGTTTGCCTCTGGTTATACAAATATATATTCGTCATTGTGGTGGTTAGTAATGCTAGGTAGAACAAATGCCTTTTGCAAAAAGAAATTGCTAAATTTTTGAACAAATATTTTCATTTTTCTTTATGGATTTTTCATCCAATTTTTGGTACTCATACTAAAACTCTAATATTTCCACACACATAATATTCACAAACAAAAAAAGATTGAATATATAATACACATCCACATTGAAATTTGAATATTTCCAAACATGAATCATGTTGATAGAGATGTAGTATGGTATTCATCAGCTCGAACTTCATTCTTCTGCAATTGATGTTATATATTAGACTCTCTCTTCAAATCAATAACTGCATTTAACAGATGACCTAAAGAAAATTAGAGGACGCTTAATATGTTTTTGTTGTGAAGGAAAAGTCCCACATTGGTTGGGGAATGGGCTGGTGGTTTGATTATACAGATTTGGACAATCCTCCCCTCATGAACTAACTTTTGAGGTTGAGTTAGGACCAAAATCCATTCTATAACTTTGATGTCATTGATTATATCAACATGGGTAGTTTTTTACCTTTAAAAGGAGCTCATCAACTCATTGGTTTAGTACACCAACACATAGAGAAAATAATATATAGAGAGCAGTGAGATATGGATTATTTATTTTGCATGTGTAGTAGTCACTTTGAGTATTGTACTTGTGACTACAGTGTAAAAAATTTTACTATAGTAATATCAGTTGTTCCTCTTGATCTGTTGTTTTTTTCTTATTTCAAAGGATTTTCACATAAAATTCTTGGTGTCATTATTTTTTATTATTTTTTTATTATTTTGCAATAAAAAATTTTATTGTTATTCCGCATTTACCCAAAAAATTGATATCAGAGACACCAGTTTGCAATATCTATAATTTTTGGCAAATGATGAAATCCAACACGAGTAGAATGGTTACTTTGAATGGCATAATTATGTCATTTGAAAGGAAACAATGAAAGATTTGCTCTATGTCAAGAATTTTTATCAATCAATCTTTGACTCTATTAAATTTGAAAATAAAATCGATGAAGAGTAAAACCTGTTGCACAGACAGGTTTGTGGTTTTATTAGGTAGTAGGTTTATGATAATGTGTTGAACCATATTTCTAGGAAGACACATGCGCAGTTCCTATGAGAGCATCTTGAAAGTTTATATGCTCGAAAGACTAAAAAAAAAAAAAATTGATAAAACAAATATTGAAGTTAAAATACCATGATGGTTCTCTGATGACAGATTATCTGAATAACTTTCAAGGGATCATGACCAGTTATTTTTTATGGGCCTTAAGTTTGATGAAGAGATTCAAGGCTTTTTCTACTTGGTTCCCGACCAGATTATTGAAAAACATTTAGAACTTCATTGTCAAATTCTACTTTCGATGGCATGATCTCTATGAATTTTGCCAAGAGCAGCGTTCTTAATGAAGAGATGAGACGAATGTCTCAAGGTTCCTCTTCGTTTGATACCTCAGTGACTAGCACTAGGGGAGAAACAGGAATCACAGTTCTCAAAATAGAGAACATTATAGAAGCAAATCTAGAGGAAAATTTAAAGTTATTGAGTGTTATCATTGTAGGTTAAAAGGAACACAAAAAGAAATTGCCAAAAGCTAAAGAAAGAGAATAGAGACAAGGAAGAAAAGAAAGAAGACGACAATGAATATTGCATAGCCACCGTCACCATTGAAGATCTTGTTACTATAATATTACTTGTGATGAGTTAAGTTGGGTTGTGGATCTTGATGCCGCATCTCACGTGACATCAAGGAAGGATTTTTTCTCAACTTGACTCCTGGTGACGTTGGAATCTTTAGTATGGGAAATGAGATTGTATCTAAGGTGGTTGGTATTGATACAATTTGCTTAGAAACTAATACTGGATCTAAACTAGTTTTAAACAATATACAGCATACACTTGATGATCGTTTGCACTTGATTTTTGTTGGCGTGCTGGATGGTCAGAGATATGTTAGTACCAATGATGATGGAAAATAAAAACGCATTAAGGGTTCTTTGGTTGTGGCTCGTGGAGACAAGCATTGTAGTCTATTGGAACTATGGTTTCTACTTGTGCTGATATGGTAAATGCAGTTGAAAACGCTAGTTCTTCAATATTATGGCATAGAGGCTTAGTCACATTAGTGAGAAAAGACTTAATGTTCTGACTAAGAAGAAATTACTGTCAGATTTTAAAATTGCTAAATTATAAAATTGTGAGCATTGCTTGGCTGAAAAATAAAATAGAGTTTCTTTCAAATCTTACTATCCTCCTTCAAGAAAGACAAAGTTACTTGAATTGGTGCATTCAAATTTATGTGATTCAATGAAGACAAGAATTTTGAAAGGTGCACTTTAATCTATCACGTTTATTAATGATTGCTCAAAAAAACTTCGAGTCTATGTCTTGAAGACTAAAGATCAAGTATGGGTGTCTTTAAGCAGTTTCAAGATTTTGTTATAAGAGAAATGGGAATAAAGTTGAAGTGTATTCTTACTGATAATGATGGTGAATATTGTATATTATTTGACGAATATTGCAAGCAACAAGGTATCACACCCCATAAGACTCCTTTCAAAACTCCCTAGCTTAATGGTTTAGTGAAAAAGATAAACAGGACCTTGGTAGAAAGAGATAGGTGTTTGCTTTCAGAACAAAGTTGTCAAATTCCTTTTGGGGTGAGGCTTCATTGACCGTTGCACATATTATTAACTTATCTCCTATTGTTGCTTTGCAAAGTGATGTATCAAATAGAGTTTGGTATAAAAAGAATATTTTCTATGACTATTTGAGAGTATTTGATTGCAAAGCTTTTGTACATGTGTCTAAAAATGAGAAGACAAAGTTAGATATCAAGACAAGGTAGTGCAACTTCACTAGTTATGGCCCTGATGAGTTTGGTTACAGGCTATATGATCCAGTTGGGAAGAAGTCGTGATATTATCTTCATAGAGAATCAAACTATTAAAGATATTGATCAAGCGGAGAAGCTAGAATTTTCAAGTTCTGATGGTGTGATTAATCTTGATCAAGTTCTTCGTATAAGTGTGCATGATATTAATGGCTTATATCATGGTGACGCACAAATCATGTTCCAAATCAACATGTTGATGTTGATAATGACGATGATGTTATTGACGATGCTCCTATTCAAGAAGTTGTGGACGAGTCAAATATTCTACTTAAAAGGTCTACAAGACAACGAATTTCTTCTTCTCGTTATTCTCCTAATGAGTATGTATTACAAACGGAGGAGAACCTAAATGTTATGAGGAGGCCATAGAAAATGAGCAAAACACTCAATGGATTGAAGTCATGAAATATAAGATGAAATCTCTGCATGAGAACCACACTTATGTAGAAGAACACAGATTAAAGTACAGGTACAAAGTTAGATTGATTGTCAAAGGATTTGGTCAAAAAAAAAATATTGACTTTGACGAAATATTTTCTCATGTTGTCAAAATAACCTTTATTCGTACAGTTCTTGATTTGGATGCTAGTCTTGATTTAGAGATTAAGTAGATGAATGTGAAGATAGATTTTCTTCACGGTAACCTCAAAGAGGAGATTTATATGAAATAACTCGAGGGCTTCAATGTAAAAGATAAAGAAAATTACGTGTGCAAATATAAGAAGAGTCTTTATGAATTGAAGCAAGCTTTCAAACTGTGGTATAAGAGTTTGAATCTGTCATGAGGGAGCAAGGATATAAGAACACTTCTTCAGATCATTGTGTATTTGCACACAAAAAAATTTGATGATGATTTTATCATCCTCTTGCTAGATGTTGATGATATGTTGATTATGGGCAAGAATACTTTCAGAATTGATGAGTTGAAGAAATAGTTATGCAAGTCTTTTGTTATGAAAGACTTGGGTCAAGCTAAACAGATTTTGGGCATGAAGATTGTCTCAAAGACGAAAGAAAGTTTTACTTGTCTCAGAAAAAGTATATTCAACGTGTATAGGAGCACTTTAACATGAAGAATACTAAGGTTGTTAACACATCTCTTATTGGTCATATGAAGTTGAACAAGAAAATGCATCCTACAACGAATGAGGAAAAAGAAAGCATTGCTAAAGTTTCATATTCCTCTGTTGTCAGAAGTAAAGTATAAGCAATGGTGTCTACCAGACCCGATATTGCTCATGCAGTTAGTTTTGTTAGTAAATTTCTTGAAAATCCATAAAAGGAGCACTAGGAAGCAATCAAATGAATATTGAGGTACCTAAGAGGAATCTTAGGTGATTGTTTGTGTTGTGGAGGATCTGATCCAATCGTGATGGGTTACACAAATACTGATATGGTGGGTGACCATGCTAACAGAAAATCTACTACTGAATTTTTGTTTACATTTTCAGAAGGAGCTATATCATAGCAGTCGAAGTTGCAGAAGTGTGTCGCACTATCTACAATTGAAGTTGAGTATATTACAACTACTGAAGTTGGCAAGGAAATGATATGATTCAAACGATTTCTTCAAGAACTTAGATTGCACCAAATGAAATATATTGTCTATTGTGACAGTCAAAGTGCAATAGACTTAAGCAAGAATTTCATGTACTATGCAAGAACAAAATACATTGATGTGAGGTATTGGATTCGTGAACAAGTGAAGAATGAATCCTTTCATGTTAAGAAGATTCATACGAGTGAAAAATCTGCGAATATGCTGATAAAGGTTATGCCAAAAAATAAGTTCGAAGTGTGCAAAGAACTTATCGGCATGAGCTCTCTCTAAGAAGATGAAAATACCTCCTTCGAATGCATAGGACTAGAGGGGAGATTTGTGAGGTCCAGCTACATCCTTCATGATGCAGGAAATACAAGTTCATATTTGTTGCATGCCCATATCCTAGATTATCAAACTTACATTTATTGGCTAGGAAAAAGTCAAGAAAGATTTGATTTTCAATGGTTCTTTAATGTCACGTCGACATGGGCAGTTTTTTGCCTATAAAAAGAGTTCATCAGCTCATTGATTTAGTACACCAAAACAGAGTTTAAAATAATATAGAGAGAGCAATAAGGTATTTAGGGATGGCAATGGTGCGGTGCGGTGCGGGTTTTTACTAAACCCGCAATTTTTAAAACCGCACGGCACGGCACCGCATGATATTTAAATCCGCATAAACCCGCCCCACATTCATACCTGCGGATAACTGCACCGCACCGCCCCATGTTTTTATTTTTTTCCTTTTTTTTTTTGAAAAATTTGTAACTCTATTGAAAATCATAATATTTTCAAATTTACTACTAGAAAATAATAACTAATTTCTATTATAGCACTTTCCACTAAAAAATTATCAAAAAGTATAACGTGTACAAGTAATGATCAAATATCATATTTTTATTCAAATGAATAGAGATGTTAAAAAAGCTACTATAAAATTATTTATTTGTAGTGTTATGCATGTAGTTTTAAGTATCATAAAATTTAAGTAAAGAACACATATAATTTTAGGTATATTCACGAGAACAATATTAATTTTTAGCTTTTTTGTTTAAACCCGCATATACCCGTAACCCACATCGCACCGCACCATTTTAAAAAAAAATTACTTTAACCAATATCACACCCGCACCGCATAACTTAAAATTCGCACCGCACCCGCACCACCCCATTGTCATTCCTAAAGGTATTCCACAAACTGTGATAAAAAATAGTATGTGAAGGAAAAATTAGAGTGAGCAATATTTTAGTAAGGTGGAAGTCAAAAGAGGGTTATTTCTTTTGAATGTGTAGCAGACACTTTGAGTATTGTAATTATGACTACAGTGTAAACTTTCTTTTGTAGTTATATTAGTTGCTACTTTTGGTTTGTGATTTTTTCCTTATTTAAAAGAGTTTCCACATAAATTTTTTAATGTCATCATTTTTTATTACTTTTTCCTATTATTTTATCACAAAAACTTTTGTTGTTGTTTCGCATTTACCGAACAGAGGGAGGGGTGTGTGGAACCAGGGTGAACAAGGGGGCGCATAGTTTGGCCAACCTGAAAATTTGAAGTTTTTGGATATTTGATTTGCATTTTTGGACTTTGGATATTATTTTTACAATTTATGAATTTTGGATCGAATATCGGATTTACTATGGACTTTCGCATATCAAGAAGTTCAAATTAATTTCGTTCTTATCAGATACAACAAGCTGAAAGCTTATTTCATAAATAAAACGTGTATAGTTAATCGTCTGATGTGAAAAGAAATATGTTGCATATTAAAAATAATTTGCCATATTTAAAAATAAAATACCATATATATTGTCAGATTATTTTTAATATGTGGCATGCTTTTCCACATCAGATAATTAACTACACGTATTTTATTTATGCAATTAGCTTTCAGCTTGTTGTATATGATAGAAACAAAACATATGATATTGTGTTCAATAGAAACAAGGTTAAGTGCTTAAATTAAATTTTCGAACAAATTTAAGGCGTCATATATATATAAAGGAGTTTATTTATGAAAAAAGAAGGTATGAAGGATAATTAGCAAATATAAATAGACATAAAATTTAATTTAAAATAAATAAGTGATGTGTTCAGCAGGTTTTAAAAAAAAAAAAATCAGATTTGATAGATTATTGGAAAAAACATCTTCTCTAGAAAATAAGTCTTTTCAGACTTATAAAAATGAGTTGAAAAATTCTATTTTACATTTCACATTTATCGAGCCCTTCGCTCTTCACTACACCTTGTTTTCACTACACCATAGCTCCCATCCCAGCCACTCCATACCTCATCTCTCATGGCACTTATCTAAATTATATAAAAATAATTTTTAAATAATATTTTACTTACATACCGGGTATAAGAAAATAAGTAAGAAACTCACTAATTTTTTTTAAAATATATTTTTAATGTAATGTTTTTAATTGAAAAAACGATTGTACCAAACACACTCAAAAAGATAATAGGTATTATTAAAAAAATAATAAATGCTCTAATTTAAAATGTACTATAATAACTTCAAAGTTGCACAAATTTTACTAAAATGTAAAAAAATAAATATGCATTCTATCCATTTCATTTTATTTTACATTTGTTGATTTGACACTCCTATTAATAAGAAGTTGTTTGATAGGAGTTGGTTTATTTATCTCGATAATTGTGATTTGAAAGTATATGATTGACAACTATTATGTTGTATAGTTATTTAATGATAAGAGTAATATTGAAAGAAAATAATAAATCTTTCTTTATTTGCTAAAATAATAAGCAAAAAGAAAATTTTATTTTTAGTACAAGGATCAAGCAAAATTAAAAGAAAAAAAAAGGATATTTATTCTCTCAATTCCTTTTTTACTTGTTTCTTTGACTTGACAAATAACTTAAGAATTTAATATATTAAGGGTAAAATATATGAAATTATTCTTATTAATTATGTTTTAAAAATTTAAATTTAGCTATTCATACTTTACTTAATTTCTTGATAATAATAATAACAATAATAATAATAATAACAATAATAATAACAATAATGTGAACAAAGTTATAAATCTTTCGTGATTCACTAAAATAAATAAGAAAGAAAAATAATTAGTTTTTAATATAAGAAATAAGTAAAAAAGAATAAGTAATCTAATAAGGAACAATAAGAAGAGATTTATAAAAAAAAAAAAAAAAAAAGAATACTGTGTATAGTTCAATTACAAAGTCTCAAATAAAAATGGTATCATAAAATAATAAACAAGTACAAATGTAAGAATATGTATGAAAAATAAGTAAACATGTGTTACTATTTAATTGCATTAAAAGATTTGTGAGGATTATCAAAAAAAAATACTCCCTTATATATAATAATAATTTGGCCAAAATCTAATTTCTAAAAGGCTAATAGCTTAGTACGATACGGTCCTAACCACAATAGTATTAAGTCAAATATGGAATTATGGGGGCATGCGTGACAAACTGTAAACTTTACATTTTGAAGAAGCAAACTGTTAGTCGAGCCAGTAAATTCATGATATCAAATAATTATATATTTAAAAAAGAAAAAATTTTAAAAGGTAAGCAGAAGACCATGACCTTATTTGATACTGTTATAAATATACTCCTATATATATCACAAGGCTTAAGGAGTAAGACAGAATTGTGCCCACTCTCTCTGCCTTTTCCACTATTGGGACAGTGTCTTTTTGTACTTGGACAACCAATCCTCACTGGCTTTGTGCTTTATCTTCCTGCATTTTGTTCTCTACTTCAACTTCAAAGCCTTCACTATTACTAAGGTAAGTTAATTTTCATTTCTTGACACTATATTATATTGTTATGCATTCTTCATTTTTTTTCAATTATAAGAACGATTAATAATTTCTAAGATGATCGCTCAACTGATAGTTATTATCTCGGAAAGTCTTTTTTCTTTGTTGAAGAAAATTGAAATAAAGAAGAAATATGACTTGCTAAGATAAAAACGTATTAGTTAATCAGTTGCCATTAGAAAAATCAACCCCCATATAAGTAGCTAAGTACTTTATTGTAAAGCTTCTATATGGAATGTCATGGGTAACATGAGTTTATGGCTGTATTACACAATGTTTTCACAATGAAGTGTCATAATCTGGAGGTAACTGGTATTGTTTGCATCTATATCTATTACTAGTGGTGGCGGAACTAAGATTTTCATTAAAAAGGATAAAAAAGATGAAAAAGTATAAACATGAAAAAGTTGAGGGAAACATCTAGTATATATACATAATTAAAAATGTTTTTAACCTTGTATATATAATGTGATTTTTCATGGAAGGAAATTCAAATGAATCTCGTTGTTTGATTTTAACCTATTATGTGGTACTAATTTGCTTCGATGAATACAATCTTCGTCTTTTTCCTTAAAGCATTATGCTTAACCAAATATCGTCATGTAAAATGAAACGGAAACTTAGTGATCTCTTCTAACCTTTTTCTCTTTTCATCATTGTTATTGCAGTTTGTGTACAATTGAAAGCCAAAGTGCCACCAAAAAATGAAAGTAGCAGTAGTAGGAGCAGGAATAAGTGGACTAGTTGCTGCATATGAATTGGCAAAATCTGGTGTCCAAGTTGTTGTTTATGAGAAAGAAAATTATGTAGGGGGCCATGCTAAGACTGTCACTGTAGATGGCATTGATCTTGACCTTGGTTTTATGGTCTTCAATCGGGTAAGTACATGCGTAATTTTCATAAGTATGTATGTATGTATGTAGGGTGTATTTGGTACAAAGGAAAATATCTTTCTAGTGTTTGCTAAATCAACGAAACAATATTATTTCAAGGATATTTATATGTAACCTCTCAAAACACTATGAGATGTGGGATGAGATGGGGAGGACTGAGGGTTCAAGGGTGGTGGGGTAGGAGAGTGGCGAAGTTAGAATTTTTATTGAAGGGGTTTGGAAATAAACATCGAATTAACTGAAGGGGATTAAATTCTATTGTATATATATAGAAAATATTTTTAATTATGTGAAGCTAATATAAAAATAATATAATTTTTCTTCGAAGGGAGATGAACCCCTGGATGAAAGGTAGCTCCGCTCCTGAGGTAGGATAGTCAAGGGATTGGACTTGGGAGTTAGGAAAAGACGATAAATTTGGAATGATACTTATGAAACTTATTTTTTCTATGCACATTAAAGATGTTATTTTTTTCATTTTTAAGAAACTTAATTTTTTAAAAAAATTGACGAATTATACATGGAAAAGTTGAAACCATGCTAAATTTTCTTTTTCTTTGTTTGCCTTGTGATATTCAGTATTCGATTTGAGGATCAATTAATTTAGCTTTACGTCAAAAAATATTATACTATATATCACTTCTAAAAGGTGAGGTTTCTAGATTTTTTCCTGTTTATGTACAAAGGAGACAAGCAAAGATAAGGCAGATCTAAAAAGAGAAAACAAGTCAGAGACATAAGATATTAGAACATGTTTTTTATTTTAAATAAAATGTAGATCAATCTGACCCATTTATCATGGAGCTTTAATTTTAGAATTTATCATGTAGGGGACGTGGACGTTTGTCCATTGGATAATATTTGAAGGAAAAAATTCAAATAAATGTTTGTTTATAGTTTATACTCATTTCATTTTTTTTATTACTTGGCTCCTACATTAGAAATAATTATTTTAATTTATTTGTACTATTTATGAAAGTAAAAAAAATTTGTTATATGTTTTCCTTTCCACTCTTTTAGTATTAAATAACATAAAGTAATAATAGTCAAATTTAAAGTTCTAAAGCAACATTGATTACCTTAGTAAACTACACTCATAATTAAAACTTTCTTTAGGATGTGTTAGTAAAATAAAAGGGGAAATAATTAATTTACTATTTCAACTTGACATAGAGTATTTATCAAAGTTTGAAAAGAATTAGTTCGAGAAATATTTCGATTGAAATCGTGGTATCCACTTACAAATTATTACTCTTTCCGTTCGATTTTACTAGTCACTTACATGACACATTTATTAAAAAAAAAATAATTGATATAGCAATTTTACCATATTATTCCTATTTGATATTTAGTAATAGGTATTGAAAAATGATTTGAAGAATATGTAATTAATGCACAGGGTAAAACATAAAAAAAATATATATATATATTTTTTTAAAATTTGTTAAAAATAACAAATAAAAATAGAAATTAAATTAAAAAAATAGTTACAAGTAAAAAGTAAAATGTGAAAGTACCAGCTACAAACATTAAATTGATTGTCAGGTTATAATGTCAAAACATAAATGCCACCTCTTCAGATACATTTGTCTAGAGATAACATAACAAACAATAGCTGACCTAGGAGAAAATATGATAAATGAAATAACTCAAAATTAATTAAGATTTATAAACCTCTTTAGAAATTCTTAAGCAATTAAACTATAGATAAAATCATGAAATGATGAAGCTAATCAAGAATTTTAAAGGGGTTCATCCATTGTAAAAAATTCAGTAATAATGAAAGAATTTTATTTCATGTGATATACTATATGATAGGAATTTTTATTTCTAGCGGACTCAAAACATATAACGTGTTCGATTGTGAATCATTCGTAGATTTTCAAAATTGAAATTTGCTTTGTCATTCCATGAAGATACTTTGTCATTGTCAACCAGCAATATTGAAAGGAATCTCAATATTATAATCAACCGTTTCAATTTATTTATGTTAGTTCATTTTAAAAAAAAAGTATTTTTTCCTTTTCTTTAAGACAGATCAAAGGATATGGGCACGGCTCAATCACATTGATGATTTAAGGCAAAAATGAAATGAAGGTCTTAAATTTTTAAGAAAAAATAGTTTTGTTAATAAAGTCTATATTTTAAATTTGGTAAAAATGACCTTCTGGATCTCTCTACTATGTCAGTTTTATAAGTTGGACACTTCTACTTTTATATTTATCATCTGGACCCCTGAACCTACTAAAAAATAACATTTTAAACTCTTTTTTGGTGAGTGTAACACACTCTCTCCCACGTCAGCTGCCACATCTGCTGCCACGTCAGCCATGCCTGCAACGTCATTTAAAAAAATAATTTAATTAAATAAGAAAAATTTATAATTTGTGGAAAAATTTGAATAATCATACTTTTAAAATTTGAATATTTATTTTTAAAATAAAAAGATAATAAAAAAAGTATTACATTAAAATTAATTAAATATTAAAATTAATTTAATTAATTTAAATTAGTAAAAAACTAATTAATTAAAATTCTTAACTAATTCATTTATTTAAATTAATTAAATCTTAAATTAATTAATTTATCAAATTTAAAATTCTTACCTAATTTAAATAAATTTTACTTAAATAATTAATTAATTTAAATATGATTTACATATTTAAAATATTTAATTTAAATTAATTGTGGGGGAGGGGAGGGGGTGGGGTGGGGGGTTGGGGGAGGGGCTGAGTGGGGTGGGGGCTGGGGGAGGGGGGTTGCGTGGGGCTAGGTAGGGTGGGGTTAGGTGGGGGGCTAAAGGAGGAGTTGGATTGGGTGGGGGGCTAGAGGAAGGGGTTGCGTGGGGCTGGGTGGGATGGAGACGGGCTGGGTGAGGTGGGGGGCTAAGGAAGGGGAGGGGTTACATGGGGCTGGGTGGAGGGGTGGGGGAGAGGGGTGGGAATGGGCTGGAGAGAGGGGCGGGGTGGGAAAAAGTTAAATTTATTATTTTTAAATTTTTAAAAATATTTTTAAATTAATAAAGGAGGGGCTGCGGGGTGTGGGGGTGGGACGGGCTGGGTGGGGTGTGGGGGTGGGGACGGGTTGGGGTGGGGAGGGAAAATAATATTTTTTAAAAAAAATTTAAAATATTTTTAAAATGCTTTTTTAATTTTTAAAAATAATTTTTAAATTTTATTTTTTAAAAAAATATTTTTAAATTAATAAAGCAGGGGGGAAAAATGATCCTTTTTTAAAAAAACATAATTTTTTATAATTTTAAAAATATTTTTAAATTTTAAAAATATTTTAAATTTAAAAAGATGGAGGGAAAAAAGGTCCCTTTTTTAATTTTTTTTTTTTAAATTTTAATGTTATTTTTAATTTTTTAATTGACCCCCACTCGCACCCCTAGGCGAGTGGTTAGACTCTCTTTGTCCTAGTCACAATGACCTTGCCACATAGGCAAGGTCAAATTTCAAAGGTGCGAAATGTTGCTTTTTGATGGGTTCAAGGGTCCAGATGATAAACACTTAAGTAGAAGCGTCCAATTTATAAAACTGACATAGTAGAAGTGTCCAGAAGGTCATTTTGCCTTTAAATTTTGAGATGCAAAGTTATAAATATAATAGAGAATTCTTTTAATAATTTTATTCGTTAATATAACTAATGAATTTAATCTTTATTAAGATATACTTTAAATACATCAAAATTCTTCTAATAATTCTTTACTTTTATGTAAAATATTTATTTTTGCTAAAAATAATATTTAATATTTTTTAATAAAAACTTATAATTTATTATTACTTAAAAAAATAAGACCCCTTAAATTTGATAAACTTAGGTGATTGCCTTTTTCTTTACAGGTAGTGCCGCCCCTGAAAGGATATAGTTTAAGATTATTAAATTAAAAAAAAAAATCTTAAATGTCGTGTCAAATTAAAATCACGAACAAATTGAAGCTGGAGAAGTAATGGTTTGTAGTCCCCATTGACTAAAGTTATATTTTCACTCCAGGACTTTTGCCAGTAGTTCATTACTCCCTTCGTCCATTTTATTTGTTCCAATTCAAATTGGGATTATATAACTATTAAAAAAAATATATATAATTAATTTATTTTAATATCTTTATTAAATGATGTTTATATTTAAATTTAAAAAAAAAAAAAATAATGCAAAGGGTAAAATATGAAAAAAAAAATTGTCTTGTCTTGATAAGTAAAAAAGAACAAGTAAAATGGGACACCAAATTAGAAAATTTGGGACGGGTAAAATGGGAGGGAGGAAGTATATTCAACTTTTTCTTGCAAATCCTCTCTTATATGAGTTTTGTGAGGTTATTATGTTGTGTAAAAATTTCAAAATATAAAACTAAATATTGGCATTGCATGGTTCCATCCTGAAATATATATATATATTTGTACCTATCTTCTAGTTCCAAGAATAACAATAACACTCCATATCTAACTCTAATAATTTAGGGAAAGTTTGCGGTATTAATTCTATTTAACAAAAAAAAAAAAAAGCAAAATGACAAGAGTCATTTTCGTTAATAATTCCTATAAGGTACATGTTTGCAATTGTTGTTAATACATAGTTGAGGATAAAAGTTAGCATTTGGACGTGTTTACCTAAATAAACAAATAAAGAATTAAGAATTAAAGATTCCAAACCAAATCAATGTACAGAAACAATATATGTCAATGCAGTCACTTTCATTTCATACTCTAATATAGACCAATTATTCTTTAATAAAATTTAGAATTACTATTTTTACTCTTGAAAACTATTTAAACATGTTGAAAGGAGTAGGAAAAGAAACAGACCCATCGTTATGTGGTCCTAAAGTGAATTTATTCTTAATGGAATAATATGTCGGTATAATTGAACAAAAATGCAATTAGATTCTTGTCGATAGAATTGTCACATCTTGTTTGGTCTAGTACTCCTTAGTCTCAATTTGTTCGTATTTGACTGAACACGAAAAATATTTCAAAAGAAAAAAAGGAGAAATTTTGGCACCTTCGAATCATTTTATATGACGATATTTTCTTATATGTTTGTTCTAAGAAGAATACAATTATTTTTATATATGATTTTTGAACTTATTATTATACATTTAATAACATGCTATTATAACCTCTAGAAATCTCGTGGCGTATATTTAAATTCACAAGTTTTAAAGACCTTTTTCTGTTCCCTTCAACTTCGTATCCAAATAAGTAGGACAATGTTTTGAGGGCGAATCCAACACCGATGCAATAATATTTTTGAAGGATTCGAACGACATAGAAAAACAAAACTATTATTACGAAATACGTTTGTAAGCAATCATAATTGTAGCTTAATTAGACAAATTCTTCAAAACCGTATGGCCATTTCAATTTTCTTAGGCGACTATGTGTGTGTCACACAGCTCAAGCCTATGGCGCATATGGTTTGCTTTGGACCAACAGGCTTCACAGATTTGTTCTTTGGACTACGCCATTATCGAGCCCAAAAGCTCGCTTACTATGTGAACTTATGTCTTATGAAACTCGTTCACTTTTCTTTCTCATTCCGATGTGGCCATTCACCTAAAATGTCATGTGCTTTGGCCCAACAGGCCGAGAGCTACGCCATTATCGACGCCAAAAGTGTGTGTACTATGCAAACGTGATTTATACCTTACAAAACTCTTCACTTTCCTTTCCCAATCTAATGTGGAATCCTATTAAGATATCATGTTCGTCTCATCTTTAGAAGTTTGTTAGCCTAGAAGTCTGCTACTCCTGCTTGACCCCCTCCGTCTGGGATGACATACTTTCTCTCAAACTTTCCTTTTTCTCTCTTAACTAGGTTGGTTCTGATGCATAGTCATGTGTCTAACAAGAAAGCTAAGAATGTACATTATGATCAACACTAAACTCAATTTTGGATTTTGTGAAAGTGTCATATTGATCTAGTTTGGATTGAGTTAGGTCCTGTATCCACTTTCTTAATGTAGTATTAGAGTCTTATATTTTAGACACATCCCTCATATTGGTTTATCCAATATTTAGCCCCCATATTATGTTATCCACGTCCCAAATGTTCAGTCCTATGGTGTTAGAATCACTTTGGTTGCGGACATAGGTTGTAATCTCTTTATATGGTCTTAAACAATATTATTTACCGTTCATTTTCTTAACAGATTTCATGTTCATAGAGTAACTAATTAATCAGCTCTTACTTCAACATTCTATCATATAAATAAAAAGGGCAGCCCGGTGTACTAAAGCTCCCGCTATGTGCAGGGTCCAGGGAAGGGCCCCACCACAAGGGTGTATTGTACGCAGTCTTACCTTGTATTTCTGCCAGAGACTGTTTCCAAGGCTTGAAACTCGTGCCCTCCTAGGCACATGGCAGCAACTTTACCGGTTACTCTATCATATAAATGTCTCTAGCAAATCCCTTAATGATGATGTTAATAGGCTGTGTATGTTGAAATGGTGTATTTGACAGGTAACTTATCCAAACATGATGGAATTTTTTGAGAGTCTTGGTGTCGATATGGAGATTTCTGATATGTCATTTTCAGTGAGCTTGGATAAAGGCCATGGTTGCGAATGGGGTAGCCGAAATGGACTCTCTGGTCTATTTGCACAGAAAAAGAATGTCTTGAATCCATACTTTTGGCAGATGATTAGAGAAATTATCAGGTTCAAGCAGGATGTCATAAGGTACCAATAACTTATTTATCTCTACATATGTGACTTCTTATCAGTATTTGTTATTATTTCAACAATGTGATCTCATTAGAAACTTAGCGCACAAAGTCTTATGGTTAAACTGACAAAATCATTCTGTTTTGCACAGTTTTCGTAGGAAAGAGTTGTTGTTTTTCGACGAAGTTTATTTTCTCATTAGTGTTCTTCTGCTTGTGCAATGCAGTTACCTCGAGGAACTTGATAACAATCCTGACATAGATCGCAATGAAACATTAGGACATTTTATTCAATCACATGGCTATTCGGAACTATTTCAGAAAGCTTATCTGGTGAGATATAGTTGTTCTGTCATTGCAGTTGATTTTTTCACATGTATAGGCAAGTGTGTTCATTCAAAAGATTAGTCTTGCTACTATCAATTCATGCATATGTGTCACAGGTTCCTATATGTGCGTCAATTTGGTCCTGCCCCTCTGACGGAGTAATGGGCTTTTCTGCTTATTCCATTCTTTCATTTTGTTTCAACCACCATCTTCTGCAGGTAGAGTTCCTTATAGCCAATTGCTAAATGTCGTTCATAGAAGATACTAAATTTGGATGCTTCTATATAAAATTCTATTGTTCTTGTAACTAAGAGTATTTTTTGTTCTTTCTTAACAGCTCTTTGGTCGCCCTCAATGGCTCACTGTTAGATGGCGATCACATACATATGTAAACAAGGTGGTATTTTTATTCTTTTAGTACCACAATATTTTACTGATCTCAACTGAAAAAACTCCAATGATTTGGTACGCTTCTATCTTCCTTTCGAGTTATTTGATTGGTATACAAATCAGGTCAAAGAGGAACTAGAGAAGAGAGGCTGTCAAATCAAAACTGATTGTGAAGTGGATTCTGTATCGACGAATCAAGAAGGTTTGAAGCAAATGTTTTACTAGCCTCACCCTTGACCCACCCCTACATGATTCTAACTTAAAAGAAGCGGGCTTGCAGGTTGCACTGTAGCTTGCAGTGATGGATCCAAAGAAGTATATGATGGATGCATAATGGCTGCTCATGCACCAGATACTCTGAGAATCTTAGGCAAAGATGCAACATATGATGAAACAAGAATACTGAGTGCTTTCCAATATGTTTACAGGTACTTTGCGCGCACGCCTATTATTTAAACTTTTTTCGAATTTGATTTTCTCATTCTACTTTGTTTTCTCGTTTGAGAAGTTCATCCCTTAAGCTGATATCGGTGATATGCATGGTTTCTCTTACTCTCAAAAATGAACATAAAAATCTATGTCCATGTTAGATAGTAGTATATGTTAGGATGAGATTATTGAAGAATGCATATTGAATGCTGAGATTATGCATTGGATATTTGTTGTAGATCCATAACCAAAACAAAGTGTGTGATTGATTTAACTTGTATCGTCAATTTTGGGTCTAATATCAAAAGTATCCAATTTCTGCATACATTAAGGACTATTTTCGTTGAAGGGTATATATCAAGGATTAATTTCTATTCATGAATACGTTGTGAAGAGCAGAATGTTAAGTTGAAGAGAATGAATCTTCTTGACAAATTCTCGGGCCTTATTATCTAGCTTTGATCCAAAGTGTTATGACGATTTATTATCTCAACATGCACGCTCATATTCTATTCCTCTACGACAGTGATATTTTCCTCCATCGTGACAAAACCTTCCTGCCTCGCAACCCAGCAGCATGGAGCTCATGGAATTTTCTGGGAACCATGAATGGTAGATTATGTGTGACATATTGGCTCAATATACTCCAGGTATATGATGCATGTCCTTTCTCGAATGTTATTCAGTAAGGAAGTTTTTTCTCTTCTTAACTGTCTTCGTATCTTTGGGAATGTGTAAACCAACAGAACCTTGGTGAGACAGAGCAGCCTTATTGTGTAACTCTTAATCCTCCTTACACACCCGAGCATACGTTACTTAAGTGGACCACAGGCCATCCAGTACCCTCGGTTGCTGCATCAAAAGCTTCATCCGAGCTAAATCAAATCCAAGGAAAGAGAGGAATATGGTTTTGTGGAGCGTATCAAGGTGCTCTATAAAGATTTCTGATTTTCTTATCATTGCTTCCTTTAGTGCACGAAGTTTACTGCCACTTTGGCTTTCACCGCTCATTGATGTTATATTTATTGCAACATTTTCAGGCTATGGCTTCCATGAAGATGGACTAAAGGTAGTACTATATCCTGCCAACATGTCCCAAAAGGAGAAGACACAATAATCCATGGACATGATAAAATGTGTGGATAATAATCTATCTTTGCTGCTTCTCAGGCAGGTGCTATTGCTGCACAAGGTCTGCTTAAGAGAACCTATAGTGTCCTGAACAATCCGAAACACATGGTACCTACCTGGACAGAAACAGGAGCACGCCTCCTCGTTACTAGATTTCTCAAGAGTTTCATCGCGACAGGATGCATAATGTGAGTTATAACAATTTCACATTGTATAGGTTTAGTTCCAAAATGGTTATATTTAACAGCATGGTATTTCTATCCAGCCAGTTTCAGAAAAAGTGCTTTTATTATGCTTCTATGACTATCCATTCTTTTATATACTTAACAACATACACGAATCATGCATGCATTGTTCTTAGACTATATATTTTCTGTGCTCAGCCTGTTAGAAGAAGGGGGCACGATGTTTACATTCGAAGGAACAGAGAAGAAAAGCTCTCTCAAAGTTTATCTTAGAGTTCATAGTCCACAATTTTACTGGAAGGTACAAGTGATCGAGCCACTGTGGATTCTCCGATATGGACAGATTTTTTTGACATAAACTAACTTTTACAGGTTGCAACTCAAGGTGACTTAGGCCTTGCTGATGCTTTCATTCATGGAGACTTCTCTTTTGTTGATAAGAACGACGGTCTTCTTAATCTGTTCATGGTGAGAAAATGACTCTATTTCATTGTCAACAGCTTATTCTTGGTACTTGGCATCCTGAATTCTTTTACAGATTTTTGTTAACAACAGAGATTTGAAAGCATCTGTCACGAGGTCTAGTAAGAGAAGGTAAACAGTTTATAGAAATTATAATCAGGACATTGCAACTTCTGTTCATATGTTACAATTTTTCCATGCATTTGCTCTCTAGAGGCTGGTGGACACCGCTGCTTTTTACAGCTGCAGTATCATCCGCAAAGTATTTCATTCGACATGTTTCAAATCAGAACACCCTAACTCAAGCTCGTAGGAACATTTCTCGTCACTATGATCTGGTAAATAACTTGTATAGTATAGTCAAGATCATAGTGAATCTTGCTGTATTCTTGTGACTTCCTTATCTTACATAGGTCTATGGCTTCAACAGTAGATTGATAAGTATATTTATCGCTTTTTTTTCCAGAGTAATGAACTCTTCTCGCTCTTTCTAGACGAAACAATGACATATTCGTGTGCAATTTTTAAGGTAAGAGCTCTAAGTTGCATCTTCTTTTCTTTAATCTCATTCTTAAGGTGATCTTTTTTTCTTTCGTAATTGTTCTAGAGTGAAGAGGAGGACCTGAAAGTTGCACAGGAGAGGAAGATTTCTCTTCTCATTGAAAAGGTAAGTCGTCAACAAAGTAAATCCCTCATCTCTACATAATTTTCAAGCCTAACTTGATTCCGATTCCGATCTATTTAGGCAAAAGTTAAGAAGGAACATCACATTTTAGAGATCGGATGTGGTTGGGGAAGTTTGGCTGTGGAAGTTGTTAAGCGAACAGGATGTAAATATACCGGTATCACTCTCTCCGAGCAGCAACTGAAGTATGCACAGTTAAGAGTTCAGCAAGCAGGCCTTCAGGTACATAACTTCAGATAATAACAACACGATGCATGGCCACACTTAACCTTGAGATTCACAGACGAACATGGTTTATGATCTGTTAAAGTTGGTACTAAATAAAATCCAAATGAAATGTATTCACAGGATCACATAACATTTCTCCTATGTGACTATCGTCAGCTACCAAATATGTCTCGATATGACAGGATTATATCATGGTAAGTTGTGGCATACCTGAATTAGGTAATTTCATAATACTTATTACAAGTCGAGCCTGTGTAATAATAGTACAAATAATCATGCTCAGCGAGATGCTAGAGGCTGTTGGTCACGAGTTTATGGAGGAGTTCTTTCGTTGTTGTGAATCTGCACTAGCAGAAAATGGCCTTCTTGTTCTGCAGGTAATGAATTTAAGTGATCTTCACTCTTCTGTTGCCTTTCTTTCTTTATGCTGCTTTTCACGAGCGTTGCCCCTTGTTTAGTTCATTTCAATACCAGACGAGAGGTATGATGAATACAGGCAGAGCTCGGACTTCATAAAAGAGTACATATTCCCCGGTGGATGCTTGCCTGCACTAAGTCGAGTAACATCAGCCATGGCTGCTGCCTCCAGACTATGGTAACAAAGAGTTGATTTCGCAATTTGGCGCTAGCATGCTATCTCTTTTTTAAAGACCAACCTGACAAAGGATACAAATGCAGCGTTGAGCATCTGGAAGACATAGGAATCCATTACTATCAAACGCTGAGATGCTGGCGGAAAAACTTCCTGGAAAAACAAAGGTAACAAGATCAAGATCAATCTATGGACTTCTAAGTTGTGTTTAACATGCTTCCCCTCATGAAGCATTTTGTAGCTTGTTGTAAAGTAATACTAGATCATTTCTAGACTCTGATACTGGAGCTTTAATAACTTTGTCACTAGCCAAATTCATGCGTTGGGATTCGATGACAAGTTCATCCGGACATGGGAGTACTACTTCGACTACTGTGCTGCTGGATTTAAAACGTGCACGCTAGGAAATTATCAGGTACGTTGAGAAACCTTCGAAAATATTTCTACGGGAAAACCACTAGTTATGTCAATTTACCATGTTTGATTGGACATAAAGTTTTGATGACATAATTGTAATGGAGAGAAAGAGGTGGTTTTATTTTCACGGGCAAACACGGGATATTCACAAAGGGGTTCGTCATCTACTATATACACATCAAAAAAAAAAAAAATCCTTGTATATGCGGTGTGCTTTTCTAGCGAATGAACCCCCTCCACCCCTCTAGCTCCACACATAAAAACATTCTAGTTCATACCAAATGAAACCTTGACAGATGGTCTCCATCAACACGTTGCTAGCTCCAAAAATGTTGTCGCACGAATGTCCAAACCCTACAAAAAAAGTGCACTAGAGTGTGAGCTGTGCTACTACTTTATCTAAGATCATGTGCTTATAATATAGCAATGAGATTTACTCTATCAAACTTGAAGCCAAAATCTCACAACATGTACAAGATGTTCACTTTACTAAAAAAATCTTGAAATTGCTCAACAAAATTTGAGTTGCAAGAGTACTTAATGGTGCTCCATTTTTGGTAGATTGTATTCTCAAGGCCAGGCAATGTTGCAGCATTTGGTGATCCTTATAATGGTGTGCCCTCAGCTTATTAGCATATCTTTGTTTGCAATATCAAGTAGGCTCGTCTTCATAAAGGTTTATGAGTTTTCATATAAATTATTGTATAATAAGAACCTCCATTTGCAAATAGATTGTTTCCTTATTACATTAAAAGAAAACCTTAAAGCCATGATAGAAGTAACAGTGGTGTATTCTTTCTGTAATTCTCTCATACTGTATTGGAAGTGATAATAAATCATTCTTTAATGTGATTTTGATTGGTTGCAGCTTATTAAACAATTTCCAATTGTTCTTAGTTTTGTTCATGTTCCGCAGGTCAATTTTTTTGAAAAAATACCTATTCTGTCTAGAAAAGCAAAATACCTTTAAAAAGTAAGTGAAAATGGAAAAATAAATTCTACTAGTGACATTACAATGTGTTCTCCGCCCTCTTTACATACCCCTGCCCTCACTACTTTCCCTTAAATATTGACTAAATCATACTCCTATATAAATATTTTGTCCTATATAAATATTTTTAGAATAATATTTTTTACTTACATACGAACACAAAAGTAAGTTAGAAATTCAATTATTTTCCTTTAAAATAATTTTCATGAAAATATTCCTTCCTACCGAACACACACACACCGTAAATGGCAAAAGTTGAGTTAATTGAAAGGAAGCCACGCTCAGTAAATCTTAGTATTTCAATTGTTGTAATTCCGTCGACATGCTCATTTGCTTGTTACATAGTCCATCACCCCTACCACCACCACAAAGGTTTTGACACATTCAATTTTCTCACTTGTGTAGTGCCTAATATTACACCAAGTATGGAGGCCAACATCTATCTTTTATTGAAGGCAACTAGAATATGAACAATACTTTAAAATGGTATTAAACGACCAAGAACAAAGCAGGACGAGCTTGAAAGAATTGCTTTTCTTTCCTGCTTCCCAAATAATCAACGAGACAAATAGTAAATGGCAAGTACACTACTAGCACAAAATCTTCACCCCCAAAAAAACATTGCAACTCTTTAACTCCATCCGCAAAATTCCTAGAGCAAACTAGAACATCAGTATTTAAATGGTGAATGATAACGTTGCGACCCAACATCCCGGAGTTCCAGGCTGTGGGGGTTGGCCTTGAGGGTTATTTCTCGTTCACCAGAAAGAATGCATTCACAAAGCCCTCAGAGCATTGTTTACGAAATGAGGAATGCATTCACAAAGCCCTCAGAGCCTTGTTTACGAAATGAGTCAAAGGAGCCAGTAGATATGTTATTCGGGTGTTGTTACAGGGAAGGTAACAAATGTAGCAGATGATTATACATCTGACATTTAGCCCCAACGGGAAGTGTCAAAACAACTACTAGAATGAAACATGCGGTGATGGAGGGATACCCCAGACAGTCTGAAATTTTCATCCATATAAAGAAAGACCATAGATGGAAACTTGAACTTACATCAACCTAAGAAGAAAGGAAACTAGCTACTTTGGAGGCCAATCCAGGAGGGAAAGATTACCACACGTTTTCAAAAGGGAATATGATCGTCTAAAACAAGGCAATCTCCGATATAAAGCTCAAGCAACTAACAAACTTCAAGCACAACTCAGGATTCTAGTTTGACGAAAAGGCAGTATACTAATAAGTTACCCTGCTGATATAAACCAACACATCAGCGAGAAAAGAGTTGTAGATGGTAAGTCTGAATCATCTTACACTAATAATGTGACTTGCCGGTATAAAAGGTTAAAACTGAATTCTATTTCTATAAGAGGCACAAAGTACTAAGTTATCCTAGGAAAAGAATATATTGTATTAAAAAAAATGTTTCAAACCTAAAGAAGAAATTCTGCAAGTTAAATTGTCAAAGTACCTAATCAAATTATTGACACACTCTAAAAGGCTATGTCTCCAGGTTCCAAGAACCAATACTACACTCAACAGCAGTTGGATGCAACATATACCGAGTGGATAGCTGTTAGTCTCGACCCTGCACAAAATACAACTCGGCAGCGCCTGCTTGGCCTTGGTCTGCTTCACCACGACAACTTGCAGGGCAATACCCCATCAAACAAGCCAATCCAAAGTAAGATACCTTTCTTTACTAAACATCTCCAGCACCCAGATCGTATTTATCTCCGAGTGGATTGTTCATCACATTCAGTATTCAGGCCTCTCCTCCTGTACAACACAAGGTCAAATACAGGGGGAAATGATTATGCCATTCTCAAAATTCAACTACCACTAACATTATCGCTATCCATTACGTACTGATCTACCAAGTCTGCTACAACTGCTCTCCTATCAGTAAGTAGCACCACCAAATCTCATAGTCCAACTACATCACACAAAGAAAAATAGAAAGTGTTCTATTCTTCTTTTTAACTTTTCCTATTTAAGTAATATATGTAAAATAGCACCAAAGCATCCTCCTGCTTCAAAAGACAGGTTAAAATCCACTTCAAATACAAACTCCCCAACTGATGGCTCAAACCAAAAAGTAAATTCAAGCAAGTTTAACATAAGTCAATATATCTGTGACTATGAAAACAAATGAACCGCATTAACTAACAATAACAACCATAGGCAAGCGAGATAAATACTGCACTTAACAACAATAACACGAAATAGGTAATACTAGCGACAATACTAGTTATTATAAACTAGAAAATAAGTACTTCAAACTACTAGGGATTCAAGCAATCCAACCCGTCTCATTTAGCAGGTGACACCTGCAAGAGCAGCACTCTGCCTGTGAAACACAAAAGTGATGCAAAACTCTCCAGTAAAAGAGATGAAGTCTTAGACAACACAAAGCATCTCATTCACTGCTGTTGAGCTTGCCGACTGGGGGCACCTCCATATCCACCACCATATCCAACTTGGCCACCATGAGCCCCATTTGGTGGAGCACCATAATTACCAGAACTTTGCGAGTTATCAGATCTCCATGCTGCATTTCCATAGCTAGAGTTTCCACTTGCATCACCATAGCCACTGTTCATGTAACCCCCAGCACCTGACTGCATGTCTCCTGCAGCACCACCTCCAACAGGTGAATTACCACTAGGAGCACCACTGGCACGTCCAACAGCGCCATAACCGGATTGATTTCCATAAGCACCATCATTTCCAGCATAACCACCATAACCATAACCTTGATTTCCATATCCAGTCGTTCCAGTTGGAGATTGACCAGATCCTCCGCTAGCAGGTCCACCAGCAGCACCCGCAGCACCCCAAGGAGCATTACCATATCCCATATTCCCATAACCAGAAAGACCCTGAGAGCCCCATGTGCTTCTTGGTCCACCCGCTGGACCACTTCCATAACCAGCACTGGCCGCATTTGGATTACCATAGGCAGCAACTGCGGCAGCACCATAGCCAGGATTGGCACCGCCATAGCCCGGATTTGCTCCGCCATAACTTCCATAACCACCATAACCCATACCGTTATTGGATGGTCCATAGCCGTAACCGGGGGTACCATACCCAGATGAACCATAAGGATAGCCACCTCCAGCATTTTGAGTTTGCATGTACCTGTTGGAATCCATTCTACTGTCATAAGAACTGGGATTGTTACCTGATGCACCATACCCCGGATAACTTCCACCCCCCATACCACTACCGCCTCCGCTGCTCATGGAACGGCCACCAGCACCAGGATTAGCATCTTTAGGAAGAGCTTTCTTTACTTCTACCTGTTTACCATTCAGATCATGGAAGGTCTTCTGTAAAACTCTATCTACTGCATCTTCAGAGTCAAATGAGATGAAGCCAAACCCACGAGGTCGGTTGGTCTGCTGGTCATACATAATTACTACATCAGTGACACTACCAAAACTTTCAAAATATTGTCTGAATCCGTCCTCGGTCAAAGTGGGAGGCAATCCCCCAACAAAAATTTTCTTGGTCCTTGTACTTCCCCCACCTCCAAAATTTCTGCCACTATTTGAGTTTCCAGATTTTGAACCCTGCTGCTCCTCTCTTGACAAAGCCCTCTTAGCATCAACCTACACAAGAAATATGTCAGCTAATCCAAAATAGAAGCATACATGAAAATAACACCTCCCAGAAGATCACCAAGAAATATCTTACAGCAATCAGGTTATATCCATGAATCATATTTATGACACAGATAACCTCTACAGAACCTTGTGAGATCCTGTTAGAGGTGATCGAAATGACTACAACAATAGATCAGATACAGCAACAATACAATGAGAGAGTTAAGCGACATTGGAACATGCTTTTTCCTCAGAAATTTTGAAGAATCCATTCAGAGTTTTCAAAATATATTTTTAAGGGTGAAGTTCTTAAGTCACTTTTTTGGACCAACAATTATTTGCACTCTTAAGCACCAAACTGTAAAAAAACAAATGACCACAATTTCCTTCAGCACTCTCCATTTCCATTCATCCATTGTCATTTAAATGGGCTCCAAGCATCTAACAAAAACACCAGCTTATCCACAACAAGAAGACAAAATTAACTAACAGTTACAGGAACTTTTAGTTAATTCACTTCTTTATTTATTAGGAATTACATATATCTTCATAGGTACTAACTAAGTCACTTGAAGAGTTGAAATGCCATCAAATAAAACAAAGAACATATCTGCAGCAGAAGTAGTTAGTACAGTGGATAATAAAGGAGAAAACAGGGGTAACAGTACAGACACACACACTCATAACATATCAGCATTCAGCACACAAACAAAACATAAGCATGCTAAATTTATAGCTGACAAACTAGTGAACAGTCCAAACAGCAACAAAGGTAAGCAACTACCAAGAACATAAGGCAGAAAATATAGTTAAACCGACACCTAAACGAAAAAGCAAACAGAAAACAAGAATACACACAAGTCCGAGAAAATCCACAAATGGAGCCAAAAAAATCTCAATATACAGTCATCTATGACATAAACCTTCACTCCAATCCTAAAATAAGGCCCAACTCAACTCCAGCACCGAGAATCAAGGAATTACAGAGCAGTCAGATGCCAAATATGGGAGAAAGCCATAATAAAGCATGACAAATAGTTCTGAGGTTAAAACTCAATGTATCAATGAAATGTCAAATCTTGAAGAACCCAACAAAGCCTAAACTAAAGCACTAAAAACGCACCAAATTCAAGGAAATACAGAACACCCACAATCAAAATTAGAGAAATTACCAGCAAATATAGCTGAAATAAAAACCAACAATCAAGTGATCTCAAACAAACAATGATATGCACTTACCCAGAAACCAAATTAGTGAAAACCTCAACCTCACAAACGAAGCAAGAAAACTGAAGGTCTAAAAACATAAATTTCCACTAATCTAGGAAACATATCTCACTGTACAGCCACCAATGACATGTTCATCTTGAAGAACTCTATCAAGCCTAAGCAAGCACAAACCAGTAAATCTCAAAAAACACTAACCAACAAAATACAACACACTTACCCAGAAGCCAAATTAGCTAGAACACACTAGCAACCAATCCAAAAAAGAACTAGAAATCAATGAAATACACTTGCCTGAAACCAAAATCAACTAGAACCCCCACAAACAATTAATCTAAAAAACTACAATCAATGAAATACACTTACCCAGAACCCTAGCTAGAATCCACAGCAATCAAACTAAAAAAAACTGTAATCAACTAAATATAATTGCCCAGAACCAAAATTAGTGAAAACTCCACATACAAAGCAGGAACGTCCAAACACGTAAATTTCTACAAATCTAGGAAACAAAGCTCACCATAGAGAGCACTATCAAACCTAAGATGGAACCCACAAGCAATAAATCTCAAAGAATAATAATCAACAAAATACACTTACCCAGAAGCCAAATTAGCTAGAACCCACAAGCAAGCAATCAAAAAGTACAATACACATTGGTTAACCGCAAACGTAGCTGAAATTGAGCTATAATCAACAAAATACACTTACCCATAAGCCAAATTAGCTAGAACCCACAAGCAATTAATGTAAAAGTACAATACACATTGGTTAACCGTAAACGTAGCTGAAATTGAGCTATAATCAACAAAATACACTTACCCAGGAGCCAAATAAGCTAGAATCCACAAATAATTATTCTAAGAACACATCAATCAACTACATAAACTTAACCAGAAACAAAATTAGCTAGAACCCATCAATAATTATTCTCAAAACACAACAATCAACTATATAAACGTACCCAGAAACCAACAATAACAACAATAACAGACCCAGTGTATTCCCACAAAGTGGGGTCTCTGGGGATGGGGAGGGTAAAATGTACGCAGTCCATAAACGTACCCAGAAACTAAATTACCTAAAACCCGCCAACAATTATCCTCAAAACACAACAACCAACGAAATAAACTTACAAAATTAGCTAGAACCCACAAACAATTATTCTCAAAACACAACAATCAACAAAACAAACTTAACCACAAAACAAATTAGCAAGAACCCACAAACAATTAATCTCAAAACACAACAATCAACAGTATAAACTTACTAGATTAGCAAGAACCCACAAACAATTATTCTCAAAAAAACAATAACCAACAATATAAACTTACTAAATTAGCTAGAACCCACAAACAATTATTCTCAATAACACAATAATCAACAAAACAAACTTAACCACAAACCAAATTAGCAAGAACCCACAAACAATTATTCTCAAAACACAACAATCAACAATATAAACTTACTAAATTAGCTAGACCCCACCAAACAATTATTCTCAAAACACAACAATCAACAAAACAAACTTACCCTGAAACCAAATTAGCAAGAACCCACAAACAACTATTCTCAAAACACAACAATCAACAATATAAACTTACTAGATTAGCAAGAACCCACAAACAATTATTCTCAAAACACAACAATCAACAATATAAACTTACTAAATTAGCTAGACCCCACCAAACAATTATTCTCAAAACACAACAATCAACAAAGCAAACTTACCCTGAAACCAAATTAGCAAGAACCCACAAACAACTATTCTCAAAACACAACAATCAACAGTATAAACTTACTAGATTAGCAAGAACCCACAAACAATTATTCTCAAAACACAACAATCAACAATATAAACTTACTAAATTAGCTAGACCCTACCAAACAATTATTCTCAAAACACAACAATCAACAAAGCAAACTTACCCTGAAACCAAATTAGCAAGAACCCACAAACAACTATTCTCAAAACACAACAATCAACAGTATAAACTTACTAGATTAGCAAGAACCCACAAACAATTATTCTCAAAACACAACAATCAACAATATAAACTTACTAAATTAGCTAGACCCCACCAAACAATTATTCTCAAAACACAACAATCAACAAAACAAACTTACCCTGAAACCAAATTAGCAAGAACCCACAAATAACTATTCTCAAAACACAACAATCAACTGTATAAACTTACTAGATTAGCAAGAACCCACAAACAATTATTCTCAAAACACAATAATCAACAATATAAACTTACTAAATTAGCTAGACCCCACCAAAAAATTATTCTCAAAACACAATAATCAACAAAACAAATTAACCCAAAAACCAAATTAATGACCCCCCCACAAAAAAAGGGTAAATTTTTGCAAAATCCTTACCGTACGGCCATCAATGACATGTTCATCTTGAAGAACTCTATCAAGAACATTAGGATCTGCAAAAACAACAAAACCGAAACCTCTAGGCTTCCCAGAGATCTTGTCCCTCATAACAACTGTCTGCAAGACATCACCATAACCTTGAAAATACTCCTTAAGTTTCTCCTCACTTGTCTCCCATGATATCCCACCAATAAATAGCTTCCCTTGATCAGAATCCATTGAGGGTTTTTCTCTCTCAAGAGGAGCGCCGACTTGGGAGTTTTGAGGGAAGGAGGAAAAAGAAAGAAAATAAGGGTTAACAACAAGAGAAGAAAGCAGGTGGCTAGGGCATGGGCGTGGGGGTGGGGATGGGGAGGAATGGACGGTTGAGATTTAATGTGATGAATTTTGGTGTTATTTGATGAGTTGTATAGTACTCCTTAGATATTTTTTCTTCTAACAAAGTTTGTGACTATGTACTAACGTCATTCGTCATTTTAGTGTTTGTTTTACTTTTTTTTGTTTTCCTTGTTTTAAAAAGAGTGTTTTTTTTCCTTTTTTGACAAAGAAAAAAAACTTTAGCGTTCAAAGAGTATGGGTGTTTATTACAAAAAAAAAAAAAAAAAAAAATAATCATCTTAATTAGATTTAAACTCGAGCATACCTACCAATAAATAGCTTTAAGATCAACCTAAATACCAATGCATCTAACCAACTTTTTGTTTAGTGGGTGCTTTTATATAATTTATACCTATTTTCATATATTTTTATGCAATTATATCTATTTCGCGTCGAGTTTCGTGAATGTCGGAGTATCCAAAAATTATGTGTAGATCCTCTCCTGGGATATGCACAGATATTTCAATGCAAAGGTGTGAGAGATTGGTTGCGGATGGATTTAAGACTCAGGTGAGGTAGAGATAGACCAAAGAAATATTAGAGGAAGGTGATTAGACAAGATATGGAGCAGTTACAGCTTTCCGCGAACGTAATTCTAGATAGGAAGGTGTGGAGGACACAAATTATGATAGAAGGTTAGTTAAAATATGTGCTTTGTTTTGTTGTCTGTACTAGTAATCGTGGTGCTATACTTAGGGGTCGTTTGGTTTGAAAACAAGTTATATCGGAATTAGTTATGCTGGGATAAGTTATGCTGAGATTAGTTGTGGTGGGATAAGTTATGCCGTTATTATTTTTTAGTGATTGTTTGGTTTGTGGTACTAAAAATAATATACAGTGCATTGTTTGTAAAAATATATTGTTTGTTTACAAAAATAACCCTCGCTTTAGTTAATTATTTTTATGTTTGTATTTATATGATTTTTGTTTGTATTTATATGATTTTTTTTCTTTCCCATCAAATTAGAAATTCATATGTCTCTTTTACATAGTTAGAATATGTCTCTTTTACATAGCTAAAAATTCATATGTCTCTTTTCCCATCAATATATTATTTGTATTTATATATTTTTTTCTTTTTCCCATCCGTAACTATGGCCATTGGTTCTCATCGCGTATCTCAGCTGGTGTGTTAAGTCCATGATTCAGTATATCAATTTAGTAGATATCAAGAGCCTAGCAGCAGCAAGCAGAAGCGGCATAAATTTTACTGCACTATATATATATATATATATATATATATATATATATATATATATATATATATATATATATATATATATATATATAATCTATAATCTATAAACTATATCTATATCTATAATCTATAATATATTGAAAGTGTGAAAACCCTTAGAAAAGTGATTTGAACTTTTTGTCCTTCATTAAATGATTGTCCTTTAGATAAAAACGTCTTTTTACTATTTATCTAATAATGTTTAATTAATTTTAGGACTTCAAACCTAACTAAAATCGAATTCTCTCCCCCCCCCCCCCCTCTTTTTTAGGACTACGCATATATATATTTTTTAAATGAACTCCATTTTGTATTAAATAAAAGGAAAGTAAAAGTCTATCAAAAACTAAAAAGGGTTAAAAAAATCACTCTTATTTGTGTTAGTTTAGTTTATTTGGAATTTAAAATATTCTAATTGATAAATAATTAATGAAAAAAGTAAAAATCAATCATATTTATATAATTTCTTTATTGAAGAAAAAAGTTTGAACTTCTATAAATTGAGAATTCTTTTAGAAAAATACAATAATATCTAATATGAACATGTGGAATAAGATATATTTATTTTTGTTCTTAAATGATTCTTTATTATTTGATTTGAATTTTCTTTTTTTTATTGGTCGCCAAGATACGTCAAAGAAATATATTTTTTTTAATATTTAATTTACTTAGATGCATTGATTTCGTAGTTTTCTTTTTTTCAATTTTGTAGATATCTTGAAGATGAATGATGATTATGATGATATAGACAATTAATGATCAAAATTTTGAGTCATATAAAATATTATGATTATTTTTTCTTTCTAAAACACCAACCGTAATTTAAGGGATTGTCAATATATTTTACAACTACCTCATTTGTATCTTTGATATTTACAAGATATCTAATTAAATAAATTTTCTTAGTATTTGAATAAATATCATATTTAGTGTAGCGTTTAAATTCATTATAGTGAGGTACACGCGCGAGGCGCATACACCTAAACTAGGTTTTATATATATATATATATATATATATATATATATATATATATATATATATATATATGTGAGAAAGTGGAAAGAAAATGGTTTGGAGGTATTTTTGTCATTTATAATTTTATCCAAGGATAAATTAACTTGGGATAACTTATACCATCAAATTTGTGGTATAACTTATCCCGGGATTATTATTAGTCCTGGGATAAGTTATCCCGAGTATTGCCAACCAAACAATGTATAAAAAAGTTTATTCCGGGATTATTTTTTTTATCTCGAAATAATTTACCTTAGTACCTCACACCAAACGATCCCTTGTAGTTTTTTATGATATTTGTTGGTTCGAGCAAGTTAAGGATAATATTATTTTGTGGTAGTCTTGTTTTGTTATTATACTCCCTTCCGTTTCAAAATAGTTGGTCTTTTTTGACTTGACACTCCCTTAACAAAACATTTATTAGGGGTTTATTTTACCAAATTAGCCTTATTAATTATACTTTAAAAATATAAATTTGAGTAAATATATTTTGTTTAGTCATTTAATATTGAGGGTAGTATTAAAAGAACATAACAAAATACTCTTGATTTCATTAAAAGGGAAAACTAAATTGAAATAAATATTTTTAGAAAAAGGGTCAACTAAAACGAAACGGAGGAAGTAGGTTGTTGTGATACTACTTATTGCTTCTTGTTCTTATATTGCGTCAATTTCCAGATTAGTTTTGACTTGAGTTGGGCGTCTATCGGAAATGAATTTTCTACTTCACATATGAGTTAGAGGAGTAAATTGTGTACATTTTACTCACCTCAAATCTCATTTTATGAAAAAGTTTGATGTTTTTTTTTTTAACAACTCTTAATTTCAACTTTTTATAAAACAAATTTAAGATTACAAAATCAAGAGGTATTTTGATTGTTGATTTAAGACCATAAAAATTACAACTCAAATTTGCTTGTGTTGGCTAATTATATTGATCTTGACACCAATTTGGTACTACAATAAATTTAAGCTTTTTTATCTTTTGTATATATAACCATTTGGTATTCGATATAATACTCACTTACATAATTAATCTTAATTTATGTTGTGCAAGACGTTTGTTTCAGCTGTTTTAACTGTGATTTTACTATATCATCCTCAATTAATCATTATAAGTCATTTATGTATTAAAAAATTAATAATATTTAATTAAAAAAATAGATGACATGTCTGCCTACACTGGTTTCGACCAACGCTTCGCCGTTTACTATATTATCCCTAATTGCTCTGTGATTTACTATATTATCCCTAATTAATTATTCTAAGTCACTTATATATCAGAATTAATAATTTTTTTATTATATTACCCCTAATTAATTATTATAAGTCATTTATACATTAGAATTAATATATTTAATTGAAAATTAGAAATTATGACGTTTGTTTCAGCTGCTTTAATTGTGATTTTACTACATCATTCCTAATTAATTATTATAAGTCATTTATGTATTAAAAATTAAAAATAGATGACATGTCTGCCTATATTAACCCTAATTGTTTCATAATTTACTATATTACCCCTAATTAATTATTATAAATCATTTATATATTAGAATTAATAATGTTTTTTTCTATATTACCCCTAATTAATTATTATAAGTCATTTGGTTTCGACCACTGCTTCGTTATTTACTATATTGCCCTTAATTGCTCCATGAATTATATATTACCCCTGATTAATTATTATAAGTCATTGATATATTAGAATTAATAATATTTTTTATTATATTATTCCTAATTAATTATTATAAGTCATTTATATATTAGAATTAATAATATTTAATTAAAAAAATAGATATTTATGACATTTGTTTCGACTGCTTTAACAGTGATTTTACTATATCATCCCTAATAAATTATTATAAGTCATTTATATATTAAAAAATTAGTAATATTTAATTAAAAAAATAGATGACATATCTGCATATATTACCCCTAATTGCTCCGTGATTTATTATATTGCCCCTAATTAATTACTATAAGTCATTTATATATTAAAATTAATAATATTTTTTTACTATATTATCCCTAATTAATTATTATAAGTCATTTATATATTAGAATTAATAATATTTAATTTAAAAAATAGATACTTATGACATTTGTTTCAGCTTCTTTAACCGTGATTTTACTATATCATCCCGAATTAATTATTATAAGTCATTTATGTATTAAAAAATTAATAATATTTAATTAAAAATAGATGACATATCTACCTATATTACCCCTAATTGCTCCTTGATTTACTATATTACCCCTAATTAATTATTATAAGTCATTTATGCATTAGAATTAATAATATCTTTTATTATATTACACCTAATTAATTATTATAAATCATTTATATATCAGAATTAATAATATTTAATTAAATCAATGTACATTTATGTTTGTATCTCATCAATATCAAATTTTAGTGCTAAAAAATATTTATAGTGTTGGGCCCGTGCTGACACGGGCCATGCACCTCTAGTATAAAAACAAAAGATTAAAAGTTTTTTTTTAAAAGAAGTTATTTTTAAAGTTTATTAAATAATGTATGGTGATCGAACATCATAATGGGTAATTACTGAACAAAAAAGAAGAGAAAAAAATATAAAGTGGCCATTAAAATTGTCCCAAATTTTAAAAAACATATTTAAAGTTTGTGAACGACTTATTATTTCATAAATTAATATAGAGAGTTATAAATACATCATTTTAATTATTTTTTCGTCAATATTTATAGTCACACAATAGAGCACGCATAAGACTGAAAAAATTATTGTAACTACAGTTTTATGTATGTTCTAATTTATATATATATTTTTTATTTTTTTCTTCTTCGTTAATGGTGTTTAGTTCCTCCCCCTCCCCCTCGTCTTCTTCTCTATTAATGAAATGATGATGTATTTATCATGATGGGTATTTATTTTTTGATAAAAATAATAAAGATATTAAAATAAGATCGGTAAGAAGGAGATGATATATTAGCGGTCATTTTTTCGGCGAAAAAATATTTTTCGACTTTAAAAAAGTGATGAAATTTTGTGGGATTGTAGATTATAATGGTGGAAGAAACTAATGTCAAAGTGAGACAAAAATTTAACGAATCAAATGAATTCAAAAAGTTAGGTTCAATTTTAATTGGTTAAACTCACTACAATTATGAAAGCTAAGACAAAGGAAGAGAGAAAGGAAGGAGAACCAGATTAGTTGAAGAAAAGAAGCGCGGGGGGTATTGACTACGCGGAGGGAAGGAATTGGGTAAACGAGAGAAGAAAGTCAAAGTTGTAAGAGACAAAAAAAAATAAAAAACAAAAATAAAAAAATAAAAAATATATATATATTTATAAATAAATTAACATGTGTCAATCAGTAATGTGCGTGTTTAGTATCTATTTTTTAGAAACTGAAATTGATATCCAAAAAAATGTATTAATATTATTTTAAAATTATTTAAAGATAATAGAATAACCACAAATTTTAAATATTTTTTTAAAAATTTAAAATAACTTTAGAAGTCAATGTTTTCAAAGTAGTGGATGAGATATGTAATAGTAGTATCATAGACTAGCTAGTGGAAAAAGACAAAAGTATACAAAAAGCGATTTCATATATTAATTTAGTCAACATCAATTTGTGTAAATACGAGTACTTAATTCACATAATCTATTCAAAATTTTAGCAATTTAGTAGAGCTACTTTTTGTATTACTATATTTTACATGTAGGTGCTACATCCAATTTTCACTAAACCCTTTCATTTTAAGCGAGTGATTCAATAAGTCATACATGATTCAAATCTAAATTAATTAAGCTAATAAATTTTAAATATTAAATAATTAATAATCAGTAAACTCCTATTTTTTCTTCCCCCCTCCCCCCCCCCCCCGCCCCCTTATTCAAAGTCTTTTCTTATAAAAATAAAAGATCAAATTTAAGAAGTTGTTTCTAAAGTTTCTTAAAAAAGTTTTAAAGCAAACTTTCTAACAAAAAAGAAAGAAATTAAAAGCGTTACAAGAACGATTGAATCAAGGAAGTTGCAACTGCATGAAAGCCATTACTTCTTAATTAGGATGTATTTTTTTTTCTCACGTTCACCATTTTCAAATCTCGCAAAGAGAAAACATATTTTTCCTTCGGACATTCTCTTTTATTCACATCTTGCCTTAGTCCCACCCACCTCCCTTGAAAAGACAACCTCGATCATTCATTACACGTGACATATTAAATGTTCAAGATCATAATGTAATTCTCAGACCCGATATAAGAATTCAAACTATTACAGCTATTGGTGTTAAGAAACTTTGACCTGATATAAAATATCAAACAGTTTCAGTGATCGATATTAAAAAACTTAAGTTAGAAAGGAAAGAAATGTCACATATAGTGAACTCTAATCTTCATTCTCTTTTTTTCGACCTTTGTGTTTGATTTCTGCTTATTAATTTGCATTCGTGCCAGAAAGCCTCACTTCTGGCTTCTTGAATTCTTTAACCATTGATTCAAAATAAAAAATCACTTATCACCTCCATCACAACCTTTGACGGCAAACTTATAGTCTAGTCATACCAATGATATTTTATTTCTAAAAATAGACCTCAAAATGTTACCAAAAAATTTAGTAAAAAGGCTGGCAAACTGGCTTGAAACTGTGTCTTTTACTCACTACCCCACTTAATTATTACAACACTTGTATCCCCTTTTCTTAACGTTCCTATTTTTTTTTCAAATGCCGTTGGAGGCAACACATATTTAAATCTTCATTACTAAATAAGCCCCCACACCCCACCCACCATACCCCAATATAAACACACTGCAAATTCTCTTCTGCAGGGGACTTTTGGAAAATCAAGAAAAGCAGAGGAAAAAATGGGGTGTTTTCTTGGATGTTTTGGTTTTACTAGCAAGAAACAAAAACGTATAAAGCCTTGTAACAAGTTCCAAGTAAGTTTAGATTTCATTTGTTCTGTCTGTTTGTGTTTCAAGAATTTGTTGTTTTTAAAGGAGTTTTATACGACATGTTAACGAGTTTTATTTTAAGTGGTTAGAGGCAGCGGCGTAGGCAAGATTTTTACGAGGTTCATTGTCTAGTGTATGTACTTAGAATTAAAGAAAATCGACCTTGTTATACAATATAATTTTACGGCAAAGGGGTTTCGGATGAATCTCGTTACGTCCCTCTAGCTCTGTCCCTAGTTAGAGGTAGATCCCACCGTGTGGGACTACACTGGGTAAGTTATTGTTGTTGAAGAAGAATTTAGATTTTCTTTGATACGTCTGAATTGAGGTAAAGCAAAAACATTTTATCAGAAGAGTTTCCTTAATTTTGTTTTGAATACAAAGATGTTTGCTTTCTCTGAATCTTGTTTTTAGGTGCATCAGAAGTATGTACCACTAGAATCTGAGAATGCAAATGTTGCAGATTCAACAAATTCTGAGACCAGGTGAGTCAACAATTCATGTGTGTGTGTGTTTTCATTTATTGTTGATAGCAATGATGTCTGTATAAGATTATGCATCTCGATTATTTCATTGGGTTTGCTTTGCTTTGAGCTGGGAGTTTATCGAAAACAGTCTCTCTAACTTATTTGTGCGTACATGTCACCCTTTTCAGACCCCATTTGTGTGATTATACTGGATATATGTTATTGTTATTGTTGTTGACTAACTTGTGCATACATGTCATCCTTTCCGGACCCCATTTGTGTGATTGTACTGGATATATGTTATTGTTGTTGCTGTTGACTATTTCGTTGGGTTTGCTTTACTTTGAGCCAGGAGTTTATCGAAAACAGTCTCTCTAACTTTGTGTGATTATACTAGATATGTTGTTATTGTTACTGTTGTTGACTATTTCATTGGGTTACAACCAACCACGGCTCAGGTAACTGAGAAGAGATCACCTAAAGCTTTTCTTTTTATCTTGATTGAGATTTGAACGTTAATAATCTCCCATAATTTTCACCTACTTTATTGACTGCTCGGTCATGATATGTTCCGTAGTTTGTGACGATTATTTGGCTTTCCTTTGACCTCTTATAACTTTCACCGACTTCTTTCATGCCCCGTCACACTAGGTAGTTATGAATTTTATTTGGCATTCCTTAATCTCCCATAATTTTCACCAACTTCATTGTCCACTACTTCACGAATTTTATTTGATTTTCCTTTGATCTCTTATAACTTTCACCGACTTCATTTCATAAGACCATTTCATAGTTGTGAATTTTATTTAGCTTTCCTTGGTCTCCCACAATTTTCACCGACTTCATTGACACTACTTCTATCATAGGGGTAGATTGTGAATTTTATTTGACTTTCATTGACCTCCTGTAATTTTCACCGACTTCATAGACGACTAGGTGACTCTATGTTTGGTAGCTTGTGATTTTTATTTGGTTCTAATGCAGAGATAAGCCAAAAGAATCATCAAAACGTAAGGTAAAAAAGAAAGTGAGCTTCAATTTGGATGTTAAGACTTATGAGAGAATCCAAGATGATGACAACACAACAAATTTCTCAGAAGAAGAGGAGAAGACACAAAGGGAATACAATAAACAAGAAACAGCCAAAGCAAGTATGTCTATGTACCCTTCAAGTTATCGATACTATAACTGCAACGATGAGGAGGAAGATGAGATAACACTCGAGGACAGTGATATCGATGATCTTGAAGATGATGAAGACGAAGAAGAAGACTATGGTGTTAGCGAGGACGATGATGATGCTGGTGGTGGTGATGGATACAACTCTTTGCATATTGAGACAGAAAACAAGTTTGGTAATGTTGAAAAACTGAGCAAAGATGAATCAAATGAAGTAGGTCGACATCGTAAGAACACTGTGCTTCTTCCAGTTGAAAATCTCACTCAATGGAAAGCAGTTAAGGCAAGAGGAGCAATGCAAGTGAGGCAGCAGAAGGAAAACATTATCAAGTTGGATGGAAAACAAGAATTGCCAAACTCTAAGCCTAAGCCTCAGGGACATGAAATTCCAGTAGATGCCAGTCTCTCAAACTGGCTGGTTTCAGCAAGAACAACATCAGTAAATGGCTCGTCTGTGTATTACGTTCAAGATAGAGCTGCAGATCAAGTTGTGCTCGATGAAGTCAATCTCATATAAACAAAGGAAGTGCAAAGAATGGTCTAAATACATTTGGTTTGATGTTTGTGTAAAGTACTGAATGTCTTGTGCATGATTTGTGAGTGCAGTGTGTTGTATTCTCTTCTCCGCGATGGAAAGGAAGACATGGATTTCCATCTGGGACTTGGTATTTGGTTGAGAGCATATCATATCATGTTGTAATTCTTTTATCATTACAAAACACAGCAGTGAAAAAAGAAAGAAAGATGTTACAAAATCATTCTTTGCAATGCATCCGGCTATACGCTAGAATACATTCGTCATCATATGTAAGACTCAGCACTCATATACATCACAATTAAGCAAAAGAGAAACAAGAAAACCCGAAGGTTCTGTATGTTATCTACTAAAACCCGAAGCACTCATATACATTATACAATAGAGGAAGTCATTCTCTCCATCTGACTGTGTACAAGGAAAGGGTCGTATCATTTGGCTCGAGATGCCAACTAACTTGAACCAAAACTCTCTTAAAAACTGCTGTTATTGTATGCTATATAAGGCGTGAATCAAAGGCGATTCAACATTTTTGATTCACAACTGGTTTGGTAGTGCATTTAATAAGAACTACATTATTCTACAAATGCAAGAATCTGATTCATCATCATCTGAGTCACTTGCATCACTGCAGGAAAAACAAAAAGCTATCTGTAAGAGCAATCCCAAGAAACTGAAGATAATTATCTAGTAAAACGTAGCAAGCATTTAATCCGAACTTCAGATGATGCCCAAAAGCAAACGACTAACAGGAAAAAAAACTTCTACGTTCCATAGAAATCAAATGTTCACAAACTACATCAAGCTTACAATGCTCAGACTCTTCAAAAAATGTCGCCAAGTGCCAGTCGGATTCTTCAAAAGCAGTACATTTTTTAAGGATCTGACGGGTGCAACAACATTCTGAATAGTCCGAGCAACAAAGATATCAAGTAATGTCTGCAACTTCAGTTGCCAGATGGCCAACATAAACATTGCTCCTTAATGAAAATTCAAGATCTAGTGCTTATGCTAGATGTACTGCAATGAAGTCAAATCCATAGTGAGTTATTATCTCATCGTTTATGATGCATCATATGAAACATAGCTTAAGCTTATGAAGTACACCCCTTGGGGATTCTGTTGGGGAAGAAGGGGGCAGGGAAGCCGGTACACACTTGATGGCATTTTTGAAAAGTCTGAGCAACATAGAACAAGAGTGCTCCTAATTCCTAAATATGTGGAGTTACCACTACGTTCACCTTAACAAAAAATGACAGCATGCTGCATTTGGATGGCATAATACTTGGGCCTTTTTCTTGTGGTTTGTATAGCTTGAGCATTTATACTGTACTGTTATTTTTCCCACTGCTAATAGTGAAGCTTGTATGTTTTGAAAGATCAGCTCAGTAATGTAGCCAGGTCTAAGCATGTTCTTTTAAGGCCCTACGGTTCATCAGCTAATATTATAGGAAATCTAACGATCACTGCTTTTCTTTTCCTTTTGGATGAGAGCGGTGTCTAGGCCAGTGTTCACACCTGTTGACTAATCCACCATATAGCCTGCTACTGTCCCGCGATCACAGTCACTGGGAACCATACCGACTAGAGTTGGAGCAGCTGGGCTCACACTAAGTGTTGTAGATATAATATGATCTCCAAGTTGTTACTGATATGCCTCAACCACTCAGCCATCCCCCTGGCGACTCATAATAACAGGCTATATCATGCTGCTTATATTAGGATGCCAAGCACACCATCGTAGACAACTAACCTATAGCTGTGATTCACACAATCAATATGCTTATCATAAGAAAGATATCCTCACACAGACCGCATACACATCATCTAGTACTCCGTTTCAGATTTGACATAAGGCATAAACAGAACATCACACTTACATATTTTCTTTTTCTTTTACTATATATATTTTCACTTTTAATAAAATAAAAGATCTAATACCAGACACTCAGACAAGTTACTATACCATTCAATAGTTCTACTGCGAATTATTGCTTCGCCACATTGCTCTAGTAATCCACCATGCGAAAACATCAAGCTTATTAGCTACTATGATTTTCCACAATGAGCAACCAGTACAACAACAACCTACTAGTCCCACAGAGGTAAAATCTACGCAAACCTTACCCCTACCCTAGAGGCAGAATTGATTTGCCAAATTGTTCTAATGATCCACCGTGCGGAAACATCAAACTGATAGCTACTATGATTTTCCACAATGAGCAACCAATACAACAACAACAACACAGCGTAGTCACACAAAGTGGGATCCAGGGAGTGTAGAGTGTACGCGGACCTTACCCCTACCTTAGAGGTAGAGAAGTTGTTTCCAATAGACCCTCAGCTCAAGGAAAATTGTCCAACGCAGTCCAGATAAAGAAGTAACTAAAGTACAAGAAACAATAATAACAAAAAACAACAAACAACAGATAGCAACATGTTGGCTGCTCTCCTTTTGTCAACAACTGCTGCTCATATTTCAACAATTGTGGATGATGAAGACATTTGTGACTTTGTGTTTTCAACATCAGTGGCTGCATTCATACATGAAGGCAAGACTTTTGAGGTCCAGATTTGGCTATAAAAGCCAATGCTACTTCATTTGCAAAGACACCTCCACAACATTTCAATAGCCAATCTCTCCTTTATATTTTCTTCTTTCTCTACTTCTTGGTTGAGTATTTCTATACTCGTAGAGAATTTGTAAGGGGCTATTTTGTCTTGTTAGTCCCGAGAAAATATTTTGTACTCTCGTCAATATTAGTGAAATTTTTTTGGCTCTCTCGCCGGTGGTTTTTTACCTCTATTTAAAGAGGGTTTTTCCACCTAAAACCTTGGTGTCAATTTTACTGTTTTTATTAATTTCTCGGAATCTTTGGTTGAATTTATCACGCTTCCACACTCTGTAGCCCTACAAATTGGTATCAAAGCCACGATAATTCAACCGGGATTTTTTTATTAAAAATGTCGACGAAGTTCGATATTGAGAAATTTGATGGTAAAATTAGTTTTGCTATCTGGCGAGTCCAGATGCTGGCTGTTCTTACCCAGAATGGCCTAAAGAAGGTTCTGTTCGGCAAATCGGCGAAGCCAGCCACTACAACGGAGGAGCAGTGGGAAGAGACGGATGAAAAGGCGTTATCCACAATCCAATTATGCTTGTCCCGTGAGGTGCTACGCGAAGTCATCAATGAGAAAACTGCAGCCGGCATATGGAGTAAATTGGAGTCTCTGTACATGACCAAAAGTCTTGCAAATAAACTCCGGTTAAAGGAGCGACTTTTCACACTCCGTATGTCTGAAGGTACACCCATCCAATCTCATCTTGGTGAATTTAATTCCATCATAATTGATTTGGAAAATCTGGATGTCGAAATTGATGATGAGGATAAAGCCGTACTACTTATTGTTTCTTTGCCACCCTCATATAGACATTTCAAAGAAATTATGCTATATGGTAATAATGTTACCTTGAGCTTTGATGATATCAAGTCTAACCTACTGTCCAAAGAAAAATTTGATACCCAAATTCATTCTGAAAGTTCGGGTGAGGGACTAGTAGTTAGAGGGAGAAACCACGAAGTAGGTGCTAGCGGTAAAAACCAATCCAAATCCAAAGGTAAAAACTCTAAGTATTGCCGTTATTGCAAGAAAAGAAATCATGAAATCTCTGAGTGCTACAAATTGAAAAATAAGCAAAACAGAGAAGATAAGGGTAAGCAACCCGAAAAATCTGCCGAAGCTAGTTTTGTAGAAACCGAATCTGATGGAGAGTGTTTTATTGCTTCTGGTACTGAACAAAGGTCAAAAAAATGAGTGGGTTCTTGATTCTGGTTGTACATTTCATATGTCTCCTAATAGAGACTGGTTTACCACCTATGAATCTTTTAATGGTGGTCTTGTCTTAATGGGCAACGATGCTCAATGCAAAGTTGTCGGCAAAGGCACAATCAAAATCAAGACACATGATAGAGTCATTAGAACTTTGACCAGTGTCAGACATGTCCCTGATTTGAAACGGAATCTCATTTCCCTAGGCACTCTTGAATCTTAAGGGTGTAGATACTCAGTTGAAGGTGGAGTTTTACAAGTGTCCAAAGGAGCTCTTGTGTTACTAAAGGCAATTCGATCTGGTAGTTTGTATTTGCTTCAGGGTTCAACTGTTATAGGTTCTGCAGCCGTCGCCTCATCCAACAAAGACAACACGAAGTTGTGGCATTTGAGGTTGGGCCACATGAGTGAGAAGGGAATCCAAATTCTCAAAAAGAAAGGCTATCTTGGCAACCATTGTACCGGTAAGGTCGATTTCTGCGAGCATTGCATTTTGGGTAAGCAGAGAAAGGTTAGCTTTTCAAAAGCCATTCACAGGACCAAAGGTACTTTGGACTACATCCATTCAGATCTTTGGGGTCCATCGAGAGTTCCCTCCAGAGGTAAATGTCATTATATGCTGACATTTATTGATGATTTTTCACGTAAACTCTGGGTATATTTTCTCAAGCAAAAGAATGAAGCTTTTTCCACCTTTAAAGAGTGGAAATTATTAATTGAGAACCAGACTGGCAAGAAGATCAAGAGGCTAAGGACAGACAATGGCCTCGAATTTTGTTCTAATGAGTTTAATGATTTCTGCAAGAAAGAAGGTATTGCCAGACATTTCACCGTTCCAAGAACTAAACAACAAAACGGAGTTGCTGAAAGGATGAACAAAACTATCTTGGAGAAAGTTCGTTGTATGCTCTCCCATTCTACTCTGGGGAAAGAATTTTGGGCAGAAGCAGCTTCAACATCATGCTACTTGATAAACCGCTCACCAAATCGATCACTCGACTGCAAAATCCCAGAAGAAGTTTGGTCAGGTAACCCTGTTGATTATTCTAATTTTAGAATATTTGGTTGCCCTGCTTATTCTCATGTGAACGAGGGAAAATTGGAACCTCGTGCTAAGAAATGCATTTTCTTAGGTTATGGCCTAGGGGTTAAAGGCTATCGTTTGTATGACCCTGAATCTCGCAAAATATTTCATAGTCGGAATGTAACCTTTAATGAAAATGGTATGCTATCTTCTGGAAAAGATACTGTTGTTCCCTCCACTGATACAGGTGATCAGGAGGATGTTCGAAAGAAGGTGGAGTTTGAGACTGAAGCTCCCATTTTGGGAGCAAATATCCCTAATTCTTCCACCACTCAAGAAGATGAAGTCACTGCTGAACAAATGAGTCCACGACAACATCCACCTCAACGTCGAGGTTTACCACAACCATGGTCTATGGCTCAAGAACTTCCACAACAAAGGCCAAGAAAACCGACTCAAAGACTGATCACAGAATCTGCCAACATTGCTTATGCATTAACTGTTGCACAAGATATGGGTGAAGATGGTGAACCCAAGAATTATTCTGAAGCTATCTCTGGTGATGACTCAGCAAAGTGGACTGCTGCTATGCAAGAAGAAGTCGAGAGTCTTCTCAAAAATGAAACATGGGATTTGGTGATGTTACCGGAAGGCAAGCGAGTCATTAGTTGCAAATGGATTTTTAAAAGAAAAGAAGGCATCCCCGGTGTTGAAAATGCAAGGTACAAAGCAAGATTCGTAGTAAGAGGTTTTGATCAACAGGAAGGTATTGACTTTAACGAAGTACTTTCTCCCGTTGTTCGTCATTCTTCAATTCGTGTATTACTTGCTCTAGTTGCCTTGTATGATTTGGAGCTGGAACAGTTAGATGTGAAAACTGCTTTTCTTCATGGTAACCTTGAGGAAGAAATTTATATCCAGCAGCCAGAGGGGTTCGTTGTTCCTGGAAAGGAGAACCATGTATGTCGTCTGAAGAAATCTCTTTATGGTTTGAAGCAATCACCAAGACAATGGTATAAAAGGTTTGATTCCTTCATGACTGGACATGGCTATTCTAGAAGTAGTTATGATAACTGCGTCTATCTTCAAAAAATACCTGATGGATCACTAGTATACTTGCTGTTATATGTTGATGATATGTTAATTGCTGCAAGAGATAAAACTCTTGATGACAAGTTAAAGGTGCAGCTCAACAGTGAATTTGATATGAAAGATCTAGGTCCTGCCAAGAAGATTCTTAGAATGGAGATTAACAGAGATCGTCAAGCTGGAAAACTTTTTCTATCACAGAAAAGGTATGTAATGAAGATGCTTGACAGATTTGGAATGCGAGATTGCAAAGCTGTTAATACTCCACTTGCTGCCCACTTCAAGTTGTCATCAGATCGGTGTCCACAATCAGAAGAGAAACAAAGGCGCATGTCACATGTCCCGTATTCTAACGCAGTCGGAAGCCTTATGTACGCTATGGTATGTACTAGGCCTGATTTGGCTTATGCGGTTAGTGTTGTTAGCAGATTCATGCACAACCCAGGAAAACAGCATTGGGAATCTGTCAAATGGATCCTTCGTTACTTGAAGGGTTCTCCTGATATTGGTTTGGTATTTGATAGACAAAAGTCTGATCCAGGAGGCGTAGTTGGTTATGTTGACGCCGACTACGGTGGTGATTTAGATCGGAGAAGATCACTTCCAGCCTATATCTTTACACTCTGCGGCTCTGCTATCAGTTGGTATTCATCACTTCAAGCCATTGCGGCTTTGTCCACCACTGAAGCAGAATATATTGCTGCTACTGAAGGAGTGAAAGAGGCTATCTGGCTCCGAGGCTTGGTTGCTGAACTTGGTTTACAACAACACATTCTTGTTATGTTCTGCGACAGTTAGAGTGCTGTCCACTTGGCCAGGAATAGCAAGCATCACTCAAAGACCAAGCATATTGATATTAAACGCCACTTTATTCGAGATATTGTTGATGCAGGAGAAATTAGTGTGGAAAAAATCCATACAACTGAAAATCCTGCAAATATGTTAACCAAACCACTTCCAGCCGCTAAGTTCGATCATTGCTTGGACTTAGCTGGTATTATTCATTGTTAACAGGATTTCATGGCGAGAGAGTATTTCCGGTCAAAAGGAGATCAAGGTGGAGATTTGTTGGCTGCTCTTCTTTTGTCAACAACTGCTGCTCATATTTCAACAATTGTGGATGATGAAGACATTTGTGACTTTGTGTTTTCAACATCAGTGGCTGCATTCATACATGAAGGCAAGATTTTTGAGGTCCAGATTTGACTATAAAAGCCAATGTTACTTCATTTGCAAAGACACCTCCACAACATTTCAATAGTCAATCTCTCCTTTATATTTTCTTCTTTCTCTACTTCTTGATTGAGTATTTCTATACTCGTAGAGAATTTGTAAGGGGCTATTTTGTCTTGTTAGTCCCGAGAAAATATTTTATACTCTCGTCAATATTAGTGAAATTTTTTTGACTCTCTCGCCCGTGGTTTTTTACCTCTATTTAAAGAGGATTTTTCCACCTAAAACCTTGGTGTCAATTTTACTGTTTTTATTAATTTCTCGAAATCTTTGGTTGAATTTATCACGCTTCCGCACACTGTAGCCCTACACAACAAAAAACAACAAACAACAGATAGTAACAAAAAACAACTGACAGTAACAGAACTAAACTACAACAAAACAATACAATAGTTGAGATACAAGGAATCAAAAGTAGCAGAACAGATACTACAACAAAACAATACGATAGTCGAGATACAAAGAATCAACATATGATAATTAAACTACATAAAGAGATTTTTTATTTTTTATTTACCTTGGCTGAAATTCCAAAACCTCAGTAAGTTTATTCCCATTTGTATCATTCCACTGAACTTTCCTCTTTGGTTTAGCTATCTTTTTTGACAAACCACCTTTCCTAGAAGGAGGTAACAGTGCTTTAGACTCATCATCTTCATCTTTTTCCCCATTCAACATAGATTTAGGAGCTTCCATACTATCTACATACTGAATTTTCTCCCCTTTAAATTCTTTATTATTTTTAATATCCATTTATCCCAAACACTCAATAAAAATCAAATCTTCCTCCTAAAATTTACCTAAAGAACCTCAAGAAAATTACTCCAATGCAAAACCAACAACTCCATTTCATCAAAATCCTCAAAAAGCTCAAAACTTTACAAGAAAATTCCAAGATTAGACAAAAATTCAGCTCCCAATCGACAATAAAATAGGGAATTTCAAGATTCTTGATTTTCAAATCCTCATGAAAACAATAAGGGTAATTGGCTATGCATTAAAAATCCAATCTTTATGATAAAATAAATAAAGGGGTCTTTGTTTAGCTCATGAAAAAACACAACAAAGCATCACTCCAAGAATTCTTCTGCTTTTTTTTTTCTCCTTTCTTTTCCTTCTCTTAATGTGAAGGAAAATGGAGGATTTGGTTATGACAATGAATCAAAAAACCCTTGAATTTGTATTGATTGGATTTGGGAAAAAGAAAGAGAAAAATGGAAAGGATACAAGAGAGAGAGTGTGTGTGTGTGAGAGAGAGGGAGAGAGAGAAGTGCTATTTGCAAGCAAGTTGTGTAAGAGCAAAGTGCGTTTACTTTTGTTATTTGTGGAAGCTAATGTAAAAATGACCCCAACAAGACACATAATAGATAGTACTAAAAAAAAATGTTGGCAGAAATTACATAATATCGCAATTTAATTTATTATTATTATCAAAAACCTCAACTTCTTAAATTAATTATAAAAATATTAAATTTTAATTTATATCAAAATATTGAACTCCAATACATCACAAAACCAAAAAATATATCATGAAATTAATTAAATAATATATTTCAATCTTAAGTGATGTATAGCGACCCTAAGTAATGTATTTGATCAGTTCAATATCTAAAATTTTATTTTATTTTTTAAAAAAGTGAGGATATGATATAATTCAATACTAAACAGTTGGGGTTTATGAATTTTTTTCTAAAATGTTCTATATTTGCATCTAATTACCGTTGCTTCCCGTTTGGCCAAACTTTTGGGAGGCCAAAAATACTTATTGATCGAAGTTTGGATTTTTGTAGAATTGTTTTTATTAACAAAGGAATTTGTAGTTATTGCCGTTTTGGTGTGTAAAGGGTGAATGATCCTCCTATATAATATTTCACAAACTATACATAAAGAGCTAAATCGCATTAAAAAAGTTTCATGTGACGAATTCAACCCAGAAGGTCAATTTGCAAGAAAAAAGCCTCGTGCGATGGGCTTGATCTAGAAGGCAACCCATTGGTGTTGCAAGCAAGGGATTTTGAATTTGAGACCTTCCCAAGCCAAGCCATCTAAGTCATTTCGAAGAATTTGAAATTTTGTATAATGATTTTACTTTGATTAAATTTGTGTGCACATTGACTAATTTATAAGTAGAGGTGTGGAAGTAAAGTGGCACAATACGATTCTATTGAACATTCGTCACAGATAAATCTCATGGATATAATGTCTTCTTTTTTAATTGTGATTTCCCTATTGACCAAGTACGTTTTACTTCCTACTAAAGCTTGCTAAATAACTTTATTCATGAAAACTTAACAACATATAAAGACATCACCCATTCATTTCACTTTTGTTAAAAAAACTTTAAATATAAACTCAAAATTAGTTTAGTATTTCATTTCATTTTCATTGTTCACTAAACCACATTTTTGCTCAAATTGTACTCATCCTTTCTGTCACTTTCCTTTAATTCCGTGGATTTTCAAAAATGACTTTATAAATTTTTAAATACAAAAATACAATTTATTAAGGAAACAACAATTATATACTAAATGAAAAGTAAGCCAATTTATGTGGAAATAATAGGTTTTGCAATAATAATAGCAATATCCAATCTAATTTCACAAATGAGGTATGAAAAGAATGTTGTGTAAGTAACCTAAAGAATCAGTGGATGAGTTGTGGTTAGGGGTGAAATGTCACTCGAATTCAGAGCTAGCTGATTCTCCCCAAAATGCATTGGAAAATTTTTTCTAATGGGCGAAAGCCTAACGGAGCAATATCGCGTGAAGGTAGAAGACCCACAGATCGTGAACTTCTTTTTTCAGTGAAGTTGCAATAACAGTATCTGAAGAATAAGTATTGGGTAACTCTGTGCCACCAGCCGCGGTAATATAGAGAAGGTAAGCGTTATTCAAAATGATTTACCTCTGCTCCTACCGTACTCTAGTTTGGCAGTTTCCACCACCCAACTAGGGTTGAGCCATGAGATTTGACGGCGGATTTAAAGAAACCACCTATAAATCATGAATCAAAATAGAAGTGTTTGCCCCACCCATGAGTAAATATTTTATAGTAGCCTTATTAGACCGTTTTCAGCTTGTGAAGATAGAAAGTTTCTTTTCGATAGACCCTCGATTCAAGTAAGTAATAGTAATTTTTATAACATGAAAATTAAATGAAATGTTTTTTTTAAGTCATAAACTAGAAGGGAGTAAGTAGTATAAAGTAAACTCTAGGATTAATTAAGAAGGTATATAGTTATTAATTATTAATTAATGCCAAAAAAAAAGTTAGTTATGAAGGTGACAGGTAAAAATCTAAAAGTAATAGTATTTTTTATAACATGAAAATTAAAAGAAATGTTTTTTTTAAGTCATAAACTAGAAGGGAGTAAGTAGTATAAAGTAAACTCTAGGATTAATTAAGAAGGTATATAGTTATTAATTATTAATTAATGCCAAAAAAGAAGCTAGTTATGAAGGTGCCAGGTAAAAATCTGGGGCCTACCTGTTGAATAAGGATATAAAGTGGAACACTTTGAATTTCTTCACATGAAGATGTCTTTTTTTTTTCTTTTCTTTTTTCAACAAAAAAATAATTTCATGTATAAAAATAAGATGGTTGAATAATATTATTATCATGTGAATATTCCTTAGTTTGGAAGTACCTGTTTCATGACAAACCATGTTCCCCTTTTTGTTTTTGAGTACTTAATTATTTTTACTTATTCCAAAATGGTGTCCTAAAGTTTATTAAAAGCTTGAAATTATATAAAAAGGAAGTGTGAGACAATTAAAGTATATGACTATTTAAGTGAGGCAAGCATCATATTTAATAGGGGTGTGGATTGGCAGGTTGGATTCGGGTTTATATATTATTGATTCGATTTATCGCTTTTCGATTTTTAAATATGCTAAATCAATAACTAAATCAATAAGATATTTTTTTATCGATTTTCGGTTTATCGATTTTTAGTCCTTAACAGTTCAATTTTCGGCTTAACCGATAAGAAAATACTCAAAAAAATAGAAATAGTAGTAACTAGCATGAAAAAAAATCGAATCTTAGTTGTAACAAAAAGTCCTACATAATGTGTTTTAATTTACAAGAATCTTCAAGTTTGAATTAAATGTTGTTAGGTGAAATTAAGAGAAATATATAATAAGTCATATATATATATATATATATATATATATATATATATATATATATATATATTTATCTTATTGGGTTATCGGTTTACCCAATAAAAAAAAATTGAACCGAATCAATAACCCAATATTTTTTTTTTTATAAAACCATTAACAAATCGTTAACCCAATAACAATAAATAATACTATTTTTATCGATTTGATTTTTACACACCCCTAATATTTACAATCAATTTATAATTTTTAGTATATTGCTTTCGATTATAAATGTATAAAGATAGACGTAACAATACATTGAACGTGAATGAGTTTAAATTAGAAAATGTCCTCAGCTTCTTATAAATTTTTCCTTAATTTGGTGAATAATGTAAATCTTTGATTTGCTTCTTTCTATGATCACATCACATTAATAGAGATGAAATGATAATAACACCATTTTAAATAATTTTCACATTTTCCATTTAATTTAGGTTCTTGAAAAAAAAGAAAAAAAAAGAAAAGAAAAAGGACATGTTACTTGTATTGGATCTTCTTTTAGTAGGGCTACTTTGGTGTCAAATCATAAAATAAAAAGCTTATTGAATTTGTATTTATATGCAAAAAAGATAGAATGTCAATGGTTAAAATTAAATAAAGGTTTTTGGATAAAAAAGAAGTTTGATTTCTCCTTGAGAGGACTTTTTCACCTATGGTTTTCATTTAACAAGTGTCCCAACTAAAAAAAAATAATAATAGAAAAATAAAGTGGACATGATGGAGTTGGATGTACTATAAAGCAATTGATTAGTGAAAAATAATATCTTTAAGTTATCCCTTGGGTGATTTCAAGTTGTTTTATAAAACAAAACAAAAATTCTTTTTCCCCCAAGACAGTGCTATTATTTATATTGAAATTTGATTAATTTAAACTCGTGCAGAGAAGTCCTCTCATGAAGGGTAAAATGTGTTAGGTTTGAAATCGAGGTGACGTCATGCGGGAGCTATTAATTTGCTAATCATGAGACGATAATTCAAACGACACATAAAATAATATTAAAAAGCTATATTATTGATATGATTTGACCAAACGGCCCACATATTAAAAATAAAATTGAAAAATCTGAAATCTATTGGGAAAAATCTCCCCCTAAACAAAGAATCTTTAAAGACTACATTATGGATACTATTGCGTTTTGATATGAGAAGAGGATATTCTATTTATAGAGTTTTAAAACTTTTTCTCTTAGAAAGAGATTAGCTAAAATATGGAAAATTTTTATATTTTCCTTTAGAAAAAGTAAAAGTAATTATGGTAACTTTTATTTTCCTTCTAAGAAAAAGTAAAATTTAATTTAAGTAAGAAAATTAAGACAAAACCCTAACAAAATGCTCCCTACCAAAGACGATTATGACTCCATATTCGAGATTCGAACTCGAGACCTCTAATTAAAGATCAAAGAATACTTACTACTCCACCATAATTTTTAACGGTGTTTTAAGAAAATCTTTTATGTTGTGTCTAATCCTTAAAAAAAAGTATTCATGATAGGACATGAATAAACTAATGATCTATGGACCAACTCTTCCTTTGTCTTTATTTACTTTTATTATTTCTGTCTTTATTATTTTCTATACCTTTGTCTTTATTTACTTTTATTATTTCTATATGAATTTTTTATGATCGGATTTTTTTTATATTGATTTTGATAAGCTTTACTTGAGTTAAGTGTATATTGACGACTTCTTTTTATCGTCACAAAATAAAAATAAAATTACGTAAACACCACCCTTCCTTGACTTCACTTTTGATTTGATGTAATGTTGCTCTACATAAACCATGTATTTTCGTGAAAATATTACTATAGCTAAAATGATTTCTCCATTTTACGTAATGAAATATTTTAAGATGACTAAACATTACAAAGTGATGTCATCAACATAATTCCAGATACATAGTATAGTAATTTCTTTTACTTCATATCAAAGTTTAGACTTAAAGAATTCTTACCTAATTTGTTGAAAAATATACACAAATAGCATTGACTTTCTTACTAAAATCAATATTTGTATCCATTAATTTATAACCAAAGTCCAAAGGAAAATATTTCTTATGTTAAAGTGTTAGTAATTCTTTCAGATACATTTGTTTCAAAAACATTTATTCCAAAACTAAATGTAAATACTCACATTGTTCTCCAAAACAAATTAAACTTATAAAAATAATAATATACAATCATATCCAAGTTACCATAAATATTCAACCATTATACTAAAAATGGTCAGTCAAAATTAAGGTCGGTTAGATCAAAATTTTTGAAAAATATTTTATCTAAAAAAATAAGTTCATTGAATACGAGAAAAGCGATCTCTCTAATGAAAGTAGGGAAAATAAGTTTTACACGCGAAATTTTTGTTGATTGTCTCCTCCCGATCCTCCAACACACCTCATACCACACCCCGTAGCTTCCATCGACACTCTTATTTCCCACCGTCCATAATATTTGTCTAAATTATACTTTATAATTTAGAATATTAACTTTTTCTTAAATATAAGAAAATAAGTAACTGAAAACTATTTTCCTTCGTATCGAACACACCCTTAAGGAGCAAACCCAACAATTAAACTAATGGCAAAACGATTATATTATGCTAAAATAGAAGAATTAATATAAGATACTCTTTTTAACCTTTTGTGGATGGTGGGGTGTTTAGCAACTGGCAAGATAAGGAAAAAAAAACAATACTACAAAATAATAGCAAAATTTTATACATCACAATTCCATATAGTGATGAGTGACACACATGATCAAAGATTATTAAAGGGTCCCCAAAATAAGAAAAAAAAAGAGTTTTTTATTTTTAAAGAAAGAAAATTTAATGACTCTGAAACCTTTTTCTTTTTTATCTCAAGGATGTACATATATAATAGCTTCACTATTGCATCACCACTTTATTTATTGATTTTGTATTGGATGTTCGGTGTTTGTATTGAAATTTGATAATATTTGTATTGACACTAAAAAGTTTTTGATTAAAGGAGAACACATTCTTTAACAAAGACGACTTTATATTCAGAGGCTCGAACATGAGATCACTATTTAAGGATGAAGAAGTACTTACCACTTTAGATTGTTATTTAAATTTATTCTATTGCTAATTTTATTGTCGGACTCCAATCATATTGAACCACCACTAGTTCTAATTGATGCTAAGTTTCAACCTTTTAAGTTGGTGACATGTGATTAAGGGATCGTGAGTTTGAACTGTGAAAATAGTCTCTTACAAAATACAAATTAAAATAGCGTAAGTAAGCTCTTGTAATCCGATCATTTCTCAAACCTCATACACAGTAAAAACTTAATACATCAACCTGTTTTTTAGTACTTATTTTTATTGATTTGTGAGTGGTGGGGGAATGGGATAAGGGAATGGAATTTGGAAATTATCGTTTTGTTGGGTAGGAATGAAACAATTAATTAATTGACATGTACATAAAACTTGCTTTATTGGATGGATACAGAATAGTTCAACCAACCAAAAATTAATTGCATCAAGAGAAATTCTTTTTTCAGTGTAAAATTTTGGACCACCTTAGATTTAGGTCTACAAATCTAAATATACATAATTGTTTATTTAAGCCTCATAAAAGTAGTAGTATTGATCTTTGTCTTTGTAATTGTCAACCTTTTTTTTTTTTTTTTTTTTTTTGATAAAAAGGAGTTCAAATCAATTTGTGCGCACCTCAACTAATTCCATAGATTATCTGTCATTTCTCATTAGCAGCGGATTCAAGGTAACTCTGTCCATAAAAACTAACACACGTGGAAAGAAATCACCTAATGTTTTCTCCGTTGAAATTTGAACATGAAATCTCTGGCTCTCGATGACTTCATTGACACCCTCGGATGCTGCAACTGTTAACTTCACATGTCAGAGTAGGTATCGTTTGGTTGGGAAAGAGTTATCAAGGAATTATTCGGGATTAGTTATCCCACCATGTATATGGAATAACTTATCCATCACTATGGTTTAAATGGTGGGATAAATAATCCCAGTACAAATTAATACCTTCAACTAAACATGGGATAAAATAATCTTTTATTTTATCACAAAAGTATTTATCCATTATATCCCACACCAAACAAACCCTTAGTGTGTTCAATTTTCACTAGAAACTTATCATTCTCTTTCCCATTCCTTAGCATTTCATAATTTTATGGTATTTATTGAAATTTAAGTCGTTTTTACATATATATACATGCTATGTATCGAAAATATTCAGTTCAATTGAATCCACTGAATGTAAGTTGCATCCGCCTCTACAAAGGTGTATATAGTCTTGCGGCATCGGTTCATGTGAACTCAATACTTTTGACACAGACATAAACTAATATAGCACCAACGTTAAGAGCATTGAGTCCTTTTGAGTTTAAATCTTGAATCCACCTCGTCTGCAAGAAAAAAAAAAATCTTAACTGTTTGGTGAGTTGGGCCCAACACACAAAAAAAATATACCAAAAGTTCAATTATCTTTTGATAAGTAGCACCAAGAACTCATTAACTTGATTATACAATGAGATCATCTTGATTGATTTTGCACACATGCAACAACCAACTTTCAAAATTTCCAAGTGAAGTGAAGACAATGTAATAATGATCAATAAAATAGTTCAGTAACTAGTACATAGAAGCATATATAACATGATTATTGTATCTGTTTACTGATCTTTGAAGCCAAGCATTGGCAGATATGACAAAAACTAGAGGTGCCATTTGTCTTGGTAGGTAAATGAATTGCTTCAAAAGTTGCTAAACATGATTGCAAAATTTAGAAACTTGCATTTTACTCAAAAAAGTGAACTACTTCTACCACAACTCATCAGTAAAAAATAACCTGTTTTTACATACATACCTTCATGTGAAGTTCATTCCACCTACAGGATCAACACATCGGAGCATGGCGTGTTTTGAACGTGCATCACCAGCGTTGAAGGAGATTCTGCTCAGATTATACCGGTAAAGTGAACCACTCGTTGTTCCTCGTACTTCAAGTCATGTTCAAGATTTACCTCTCAGATAAGTAGACAACAAAGCGTTTTGTTAGTTTAAAGTATATCTTTCTTGAATAAGTTAGAAGCATCATCTGTTCCAGAATGGCACCCATACTATCAGTCGTAACAACTTTTGTAATCCCCAACACCTAGAAAATGATGCAAGAATAATTTTTTTCTGAAACTGTGGTGTCCAGGCCAGCATACATGCACCTCGGCTCATTCCACAGGGTACCTGCAAACTTCCCACCAGCACAGATACCAAATAACTTTATCCACCAAGATTTAGACAGATGGGAAGAAATCATCGGGATTAGACTTTATGGTTCTCAACCCACTTCATTAACCACTAGGCATCACCCTTGAGTTCAACGATGCATTCACCAGGATTAACGCAGCCGATCATAGTGTAGGGTCTGTCTAATATTGAAGTACAGTTCAAATTTCTATACTAGGTAATTCTAGTCTGTCAAAAACATGATGGTGAACATTTTTCACTATAATTTTCAAGATCATATTATTAGGAACCGAAATAAGATTCATAGAATACGTTGGAGAATGTCTCATATGGTAAAAAGGAGAAAGTACAGAACATAAGGCAATTGTACAGATTAAGCAGGAATCATTAAGTATAATTAAGTTCTGAGATATACAGGTTAGTGAAAATTGCAGATAAATAGGAATTTATGTATAGTTATGATGTAGAATCAGATAGACAGTAAGTGTGCACAAAAGGGTACTATTTGGCAGACAAGAGAAGGCATTATACAGGTAGGATTCCATTTCTGGGACTACATTTGCCTTTTGTTCTATTGTCAAATGTTGCTTTCAACAGTCCAATTAGTGACACTCTTTATGACCACAAGCCAGGTATAGTGGACTTACCAAAGTACTTGAAAGGGATGAGCCAACCACCATATTCTGAAGTTTCTGCTAAGTTGGCCCCGCTGCAGAAATGACCTGCCGTTATGTAGATCAAACTCATTAGACCAACTTCTTTTATAGTTGTTATACATCAAGTTAAACTATAAGTTATGGCAGAATAATCGCGATTTAGACAAGGTATTTGGGGTGGGGGATTAGGAAGTGGTATCGGTTGGGAGATTTGCAAGTTCGGTCAAGTCCAACATGGAGTTCAGAAACTATTGAGCTATAACGAAACAGCAGCAGCAGTAACAACAACTACGCCTCAATCACAAGCTAGTTTGGGTAACTCCTAAATATCCATTTAACCTATTTGGATTGTACAATTACTCTATTCAAGAGATTTACAGGAAATCCACATAGAAAAGACACATCAAAACCATCGAATAAATAGAGCTGTCTGACATAGAAAACACCCAAGCCATCAGTATCACCTTTTCTACTGTCAACAGAAAAGGTGACTCGATTGTTCAATTTCTCACTATTTAGGAAGACATATTACGATGGGGATCCCAAAAACAAAACAATACAAAGTTGAGGTCCATTTAGTATTGTTATGTTATAATAAGTAATTCACCGTATAGATTTTACTAACTGGACTTTAAGCAGTCCTTAAATGTGTTTCTTCCTGGATTGAATCTTAAGTTCTTGAATTAAGAGATGAAAAAACTAAAACTCTTACAGTGAACATGCTATTTTTTTTCTTGACACAGAAATGAACGGGCTATTGATGCCGACCATCACCTTCATGAATTTGGGTCCGTTGAATATTACATCCAGGTATGAACAACAAGCAACCACAAGCACAAATACATTCCATACCTGATTGAAGTTCACTGCACATAAGACAAGGCTCGTATTAAGGAAGATCCATCGGACTGAAGAACAATTTAAGCAGCTACTTCTACATTTAAAAAAGACCTCCCAATTGGACATGCATTTCATTGCTTAAATTTTTTCTGATATTCAACAATCCAAAATATGTGTGCTAAAGTTTCCAAACTTTTTTTCTTTTTGAAATATCTTTTCAGTCTTTGGTGTCAGATCCTGATCATACCTACTTATCAGTATCAACACCAATTCTGTCTCAAGCATTTCTGATCTCAACTCGGCTTTCACGTTACACTATAGAGAAGGTAAAGGCAATTAGTGCTGAAGTTGTGGAGATTGTTCAGCCTCCAAAAGAAGGATATCAGCTGACTTTACGACTCAATTTTGCTAGAATGTCGCATGGTAAAGGTTTGGAACTCCTCGCTTTGCCTCCTCTCTTTTTCCTGTTATATTCCACACTGCAGCAGTGCTCATAAAATTTGTGGTCTTGTGTTCTTTTCAGAGTCGATAAAAATGATCACAGACATTGCTGCTGTGCAAGGTGTAATTCTGAGTTCTCAGTTGGAAGAAATGCTGATGAATGTGAATTCACAAGATGTGGCTCAAGGGATGTACAAACCGATCAAGCTTGTTTATCACCCAAGAGAGCCGTTTTATGTCATAAAACAGGTACTTCACATTATGCAATAACTTTGTTTAATCATACCATCAGTGAACATAGTCAAATTCGTGCTCCAAAAAGTGACAATTATACTACAAATGGAAGAGGGAAAAAGCTAAAAGCGAGCCCATCACATTTTCTGAGACCATCAAATTTCAGGATCATTTCAGACTTCAATATCTGCAGAGTGATTTATTATTCAAACATTCAAACCACCAAACTGTCTTGAATTGCAAACTCTACTTGCAGTAAATAATAAATTGCAAGATTATATTCGCACCTAATATATTAGCATTACATTATATGTATCCTATACCGAAAATACACACCTTTTCTCATGTCAATCAGGACAGGTTGCAGGCATTTCTTTAAAAGGCACTAGAAGCATGTTGAAATCAAATTCTAAACTAAGCCATATAATACTTCCAAACTACAGCATATAGCTACTGTGTTGTGCTAAGTTCAAAATATGGCACATGAATAGTAACTATATAATTTCTCTCTGGTTTAAATTGGCATATTTAAAGGCACTTGAATGAAAAGAGTTAATTGTACAAAAAGGATATAGAGAAAAATTTCTTCCTAAAAATATGAGATTTGTTTGAGAGGATACAGCTCATGCTTCTTGATAAGTAAACACCACATTTGTGACAGCCCCAGAAAATCACGGCAGTATTCCCAATGCGTTTTAAGGAGAAAACAGATGTGATTATAGCTACAGCATTCTTCCAGGTAACACAATTTTACAAGATGTACGACTTTGTAATTTTATAGCACGTATGACTTTGTTCAAGTGTTCAGGAGAATTGACAGTTTCCCCAAGCAGGAACTCATGGATGTCGCAAATACAAAAGCATGTGCCAAGGCACCACATTGCATCTGGTCCCCTATTCCACCTCCTGAGCTAAGAGGAGAAGCAATTGAAGACTTAAGCACAAATGGAGGATTTGTTTCTTTTGGTATCAACTCAAGTCACATTAACACCTCACATGTATATGTAAAATACTGTTTCCCTCAAACAAATGAAACATTTGATAATGGAAAAAGAAAACTGTTTGTGTTACTTCAGTTTTCGAAAAGAAAACAGACACCAAGAACCTCCGAAACATGATTAATAATTTGAAAACGGACATTTAAGAGAGAAGATGTCAGCTAGTAAACTCAGAAGATACATGTATTATCGTTCTCCTGCCTTCTCTAAATCTTGGAATTGGAGTTGGTCTGATATTTACCTTTTTATCATGGCATTCACAGATATCACTTCACGCCATATTGAAGGCAAAAGGTTAGACAAGACTGTGTGGAACCTTCTGAACTTCTATGCATTTGTTAAAAATCATGTAAAGGTAAAAATCCATTTAGAGTGATAGCATTATACCTATTAAAATTTCTCTCTAACTTCTGCATCAAATAGAGCACTCGAGGATTCATACAAAGAAGGATGAGAACATGTCTGAAGCGCCAGGTTGAGGTATAGCAATAAATCATTCACCATGAGTAGCATATTATGAGTTCGTGCAGTATATCTACACTTTGAGAGGTCAATTTTGTAAAAATACACACAATGATAAACTACTATCTGATTGCAATTTGCAGGTCTTACAGAAAACAGGACTTCAAGATGACCAACACATTAAAGCGGTGAAAGGTATGGATATTTGGATTTGAACAGAAAACCTAAAGAGAAACTAACAATCAAATAACAGTACGACAGGATTTATGATGTTTATGCACATATAGTAGAAGCAAAGACTGACATAATGAAAGACCATAAATTCTATTAGCTTAAAGCCACATCTCCTACGTTGCTTTTTCTTATTGGTTCTTTTTTTTCACTATTTCTCTAACTCTATACATCCTTTTTCTTTTACTTTCTCCTTAACTTTTTGTAAACAACATTCCTGCAGGACATAAGCGCATGAGAAAGTTGGTAAACTTCACAAAATTCAAAATAATCAGATATAGAAGTGATTTTACCAGTAAACTTAAGAGGATTCGTTCGAGATTAAAAATCCATGGATTCAGCCGTTTCCGTCGGAAGTGGTTGTCATTCCCCACCTTCTCCTCCAAGACCAAATATAGAAAGCTGGAAAAAGATATTTCTCTTCAACACGATTAATAGATTTTGCTTATGGTCAGACTTTTCCTCAAAAGGGACAAACATATCCTTTAATCAGGATAGTTGTTACAATCTAGCATGTAAAAACAACTTTGTGTTTGTCACTTTCTCAAATGTTGGCAATACATATAGATACCCTATACCATGTAAAAATATTAAAGCACAATAACAAGTTGGTTAGGAGTTGTTTTATACTTCTGTCACAAATTAAACCCAGATTTGTATAGTATTCTATTTGTTAAGTAAGAAAGTGTCATCTCTATTTGATGGTCGACAGTGTTAAGGTGAACATTTGGTGCAACTGTCCATAAACGCTAAAGAAATTTGTTACCTTCTTACCATGGAACAGGAACTAATCCTTAACTATTCCACTATCAATTAGGCATTAGCTTTGATTTCCTTAACATAAACATCAATTCATTGAGCAGATACCCCCCACACCCTACAGTCCGAGATGAAGTACGGATGACAAAAGTACATAATGGTTTTCTCTTTTTCAAATCAAACAGAAGTACAGCATCGCCATATGCATGATGGTATCAGCTTCCACTAGGGGTGGCAACGGAACCGGAACTTTCCGGTTCCGTTCCGGTAGTTCCGGTTCCGGTTCCGGTAGTTCCGGTTCCGGTTGGTTCCGGTTTACCGGTACCAAATGTTCCGGATACCGTAACCGGACCGGACCTTCAAAAATTTCCGGTACTTCCGGTTCCGGTTAACCGGATTCCGGTCCGGAATAACGGTCAGTTTTTGATTTTTTTTTTTTTTTTTTTTTTTTTTTTTTTTTTTTAATAAAACTAGCCGTTTTATAGCTGTTGCTCCCCCCCCCCCCCCCCCCTTCTAATTACCCCCACTACCCTTTAAAATTTTTACTATAAATATACCTCATTTCAATTATTTTTTTACACAAATATTATCAATTTTCATACTCTCTCCCTCTTAATATTCTCTCAAATTCTCTCTAAATATTTGTAATTTTATTATATAAGTTGAACACTTGAAGTTGAGGATTCATTTAATTCAGACATTTGTTATACGTCTGCTTTTACGCAGACGTTCGGTATATTCGTTCCAACTTTAATCTCTTTTTATTTACGTTAATTATCTATATAAGTTAATAAATTATATAAACTATATAAGTTAAAAATATAAAAAGTTATTATATTATATAAACTATATAAAATATAAAAAGTTATTATATTATATAAACTATATAAAAAGTTTATATTATACAACTTAAACTTATTATAAAAAGTTAATAAATTATATAAACTATATAAGTTAAAAATATATATATTTAACTTATAAATTAATCTTAATTAAGTTACAATTTCAATTAAAAGTTAAAAAAAAAAAAAAAAAAAAAAAAAAAAAAAAAAAAAACTGGTAGCCGACCAAAATTCCGGTAACGTTCCGGTATCGGACCGGTCCGTTCCGGTTCCACTCCGGTAGCTACCGGACCGGTCCGAACAAGGAATAAATTCCGGTATTCCGGTTCCGGTAACTCCGGTTCCGGAGACAAAACCCGGTAACGAGGTTCCGGAAACGTTCCGGATCCGGTAATTCCGGTCCGGAGATTCCGGTTCCGGTCCGTTGCCACCCTTAGCTTCCACCATCTTTTCTGAGTATTGCTGCCCCCTCTCTTACTCCAGCAATTTAGTAAATCAGATGTATTTTCTGGCATTGTCCAATTGTAGAGGATAATGTTGAGAAACAGTTCCCCTAGTTGGGCAGTGAACTTGCAAGCGCAAGAACAAATGATTGTTGGTTTCCCCTGTTTACACAGGACGCACCTGGGAACCAATTGCATTCCCTTCCTCTTTAGCACTTCCTGGTTAAGCAAGCCCGTCTGACTGCTAGCCAAGTGAAGCATTTCACTCTTGTTGGAGTCATTCCTTTCCAAATTCTGTTCCAACTAACATAAATACCATCTGATAACGTGCATTGTAGTACTGAAACTACAAGGAGAATGGGATACCAGAGCGAGAGCCCACGAATGCACAACAAGAGTCTATTTTTTAATTGGCTGTGGAGATACAATTATGAAATGTAAGCTTCACAAGTGTGCACCTCTGGAATGCAAAAGAAACCTATGGGAGGAGTTTAAGCTAATGCTTGCTTTGAAGTTGGTGACTGAATGAGATCAGATTCTGATAGAACAAGTGGTTAGTAGTTACGCCATATGCCTCCCAAAGGTGAATTAGTATTGCCATAAATGCAGAAACCACCATGGCCCATTGCAAAGACAATGCAAGTTGGAACATTAGCTTTAGAAGAAATTTTCATGATTGGGAGGTAGAAGGCTGATTTTGTTGCTAAAAAGGCTGGAGGGAAGGTGGCAATATAGCAGCGTGGTCAGATCATTTACAGTAATGGTATATTACCAAAGCAAGATTCATTCTAGGAGAGCTAAGAAAGCATGACCGTGCAAAACTTGGAAGAATAGATATGCCTGAAGCTTGTCTAACATAAGAAAATATAAGGAGAAAGGAATTGTATTTGCGTAACAAACGCTAAGGAGTTTAGGGGATTATATTTGCATAACAAATGCTAACCAATTTAGGGGATTATATTTTCATAGCAAATGCTAATGAATATAGGGGATTATATGCGTGTAAGAGATACTACTTCTGTGAGCTGGATACTTAAGACACAAATCACTTAAGCTTTGCATTGTGGAATGCAAAAAAATATGCTTTTAAACATTTTTGGGAAGCAGTGATGATGCTAAGACCCAAAGTCCCCAACAGAAGCTTTAGGAATGCCGAAAACAAGGTTCACTCATCACTGTTCCCTGTTGCATTGTATGAACTCCTCCGGAGAAGAACCCAGATGCTTCGGAGGAAAATCCAATCATACTTATAGAATCAAGGCTTTCTGTTTAACTGTCTTTGTTCGTTGGTATAATTTTCATTTGCAGATGATGTAAATGAACTTTTGGATTTCGTAGGCTCTCTCATACATAACAGAGATGGCCTTACTTCTTTTGTAATTGACAGCAGTCCTTGGTGCAAACATAAAGATAGCTACTTTGTTTTCTTTTCTAATTTAGTACTATAAAGATACTTTAAAGATTAGTGCGGAGTTTGATTCAAGAAGTTCTTTCTATTGCCACCAGCATTTTGCCGTTAACAATCACATGAATATAGAAATATAGAAAGACAACAATAATATAATGAACTATAGAAACTCTCCTTTCATTCAATTGTAAGGAGTCCGAAATGAAAATTCTCATGCTAGTAAGGTACACTCAAAAAGATATAGAAGTTCAAGAGAAACAAAAGTCTAGAATTTCCTATATATGTTTCAATAAAACTTACAAGGAAAACCACTTCAGTAGTTTCTTCCAAATGCTTCTCAATCAAAGAACATCAGAAATTTCTCATGCTATCTCTAATTCAGGGAGCGGCCGCATCAACACACCCTCTGATCCAACCTCTGTAAGCAATGGTCCACTTGTATCGCCACATCTCATCCTCTTATTCCGTTTCAACAGCGCAAACAACCCGAAACTCATAACCATCACCACAATAACATGCACTGTAAACAACAAATTCATCAGTGCAGTTCCCCTCAACTTATTCTCATCAAGATCACATTTAACATCATTTTCCCCCTTTCCTAACCCCACCAAAAGACTCTCACATCCATCTAGAGAAAACATATCAGTATATAACAACAACCCAACTTGCAAAACCCAAGTCCCTTTCAACACAAGTACAGAACCAAACAAAAACTCAACAAAAAAACATGGCTTTACTGCTAAACACAAACAACAACCAGCACAAACAAATGCTAATTCTCCCAAATGTCCATACATATCACCACTAAGACCAACAAGTCCTTTCCCATTCATCAAGAACTCAACACCAAAACAAACACCAGCAAAACTGTATAACAAAGTATCAAGAATTACATAGAGATCAAAACTTTGTTTGACAATGATGAGAATTAACAACACCCAAAAGAAGAAAATGACAAAAGATTGCATCAAGAATGAGAATTTATACATTACATTGTTGCCTGAAAAAGCTAGGAACAAAAACACATGAGAAAAAGAGGCAATAGGAAGGATGATTAGAAAAGAGTATAAATCAGGATTTTTCCATTTGGGGTCTGAGAAAAACCAAGTTTTTGATCTGTAGAGCGATGGGTTTTTGAGGTGATTGCAGATGCAACAAAGAAGACGACGAATGCCTAGTGTAAAAAAGATCAAGAATACTGAAAAATGGATAGCTAATGACATCTCAATTTACCAAAATTGGAATAACCTTGAATGTTTTTTTAAGGATTTTGATGTGATTAAGGAGAAACGAAAGAAGGGGAGATTGTTTCAATGTTCATCAATGGTGATGTTTTTAGAAAAAGTCAAATATGTGAAATCCCAAAGCCGGCTGCTGGCAAGAAGGGGACAAAAAAGCCAAAGGCTAAATACAAAGTAATATCTTAACCCTTTAAATTTATCAGATATTGCATTTCGACACTTGAACTAAGAGCTTGTTCGAATTGACTTATATTAAGTGTTCTTAAGTTAAAATAACTTTTTAATTACTTTTATAGTGTTTGAATTTAAAAAAACAATGCTCATAAGCACTTGGCGGGATGCTAGTCTGATCGGCAAAGTTGTAGCCCAAAAAAGATCTAGAGTGGTTCCTCACCTATCCTGTCACAAGCCAGTCGGACGCTCAAGTATAGATTTTTTATGCTCATGTAAATGACTAGGGTCAGCCGGCCAGTAGATCTAAAAGGATCCAGCCATAGGCCTGACCGGATATAATTTGTCCACAAACAAAACAAAAACAAAGCTGGATTCTAGTAGTAGTTCATGAGACCTCAAATTCTCACGCTCCAGTATGCATTATGTTCAAGTCCCAACACTAACTCTAGCTGAGAAGATGAGCCAGAAAAATGCTATTTGTCTTTCGAGATTTCTTATTCGATTGTGTATAGAGGCCTCAATATAGTGATTGGAGGTCCTCCTCACCTGTTGTAGTGACATAGACCCATCCAGTCAAGAGAAGAGACTTCAAATTGAGGAGTAGAATTCAGCAACATTGAGCCCTATTCCCTATTTGGAACATATGAACTCTTTGGTAGAGAACCCCAGATACTTTGGAGGAAAATCCAATCATCTCTATAGCATCAAGGATTTCTGTTTAACTGTTTTTGTTCGTTGATATAATTTTCATTTGCAGATGATCTAAATGAACTTTTGGATTTCATAGGCTCCCCTACATCTGTAACAGAAATGGCTTTGCTTCTTTTGTAATTGACAGCAGTACTTAATGCAAACATAAAGATACCTACTTTTTTTTCTAATTTAGTACAAAGATACTTTAAAGACAAGTGCATAGCAGAAGCTTTAGTGCACCTGGGTGCCCTTTTTATACTTTATAGACAAGTACGAGTTTGATTCAAGTTCTTTCTATAGCCACCAGCATTTTGCCATTAACAATCACATGAACATAGAAATATAGAAAGCAATAATATAATGAACTATAGAAACTCTCCTTTCATTTAATAGTAAGAAGTTTCGGAAATGTAAATATTCAAGCTAGTAAGGTACATTGGAAACGATATAGAAGCTCAAGATAAACAAAAGGCCAAAATTTCCTATAGATGTTTCAAAAAACATCTGCAGATCAAAACTTACAAGGAAACCACTTCGGTCGCTTCTTCCAAAATGCTTCTCTCTTCTCTATCAAAGAACATCGGAAAGATCTCATTCTATCTCTACATCAGGAAGCGTCCGCATCGACACACCCTCTGATCCAATCTCTGCAAGCAACGGTCCACTTGTATCGCCACATCTCATCCTCTTACTCCGATTCAACAACGCAAACAACCCGAAGCTCATAACCATCACCACAACAACATGTATAATAAACAATAGATTCATCAATGCAGTTCCCCTCAACCTATTCTCATCAAGATCACATTTAACATCATTTTTTCCCTTTCCTAATCCCACCAAAAGACTCTCACATCCATCGAGCGCAAACGCCTCCGTATACAACAACAACCCAACTTGCAAAACCCAAGTCCCTTTCAACACAAGTACAACATCAAACAAAAACTCCACAAAAAACAAAGATGGCTTTACTGCTAAACACAAACAGCAACCAGCACAAACAAATGCTAATTCCCCTAAATGTCCATACATATCACCACCAAGACCAACAAGTCCTTTCCCATTCATCAAGAACTCAACACCAAAACAAACACCACCAAAACTATAAATCAAACCATCAACAATCACATAAAGATCAAAACTTTCTCTAACAACAACGATAACTAACAACACCCAAAAGCAAAAAATGACTAAAGATTGCATCAAGAATGAAAACCTATACATTACATTATTCCCTGAGAATGCTAAGAACAAAAATACATGTGAAAAGCAGGAAATAGGAAGGATGATTAAAAGGGAGTATAAATCAAGATTTTTCCATTTGGGGTCTGAGAAAAACCATGATTTTGATCTATAGAGTGATGGGTTTTTGAGGTAATTGCAAATGCAACAAACAAGACGACGAATTCCTAGTGTAGAAAGGATCAAAAATGCTGTAAAATGGGTAGCTAATGACATAATTTATCAAATTTGGGATAATTAAGAATGTTTTTTAAGGATTTTTTGATGTGATTAAGGTGAAATGGAAAGAGAAGGAGATTGTTTAAGTTGATCAATGGTGATGTTTATTCAAAAGTCAATTTGTGAAAAATCCTAAAACCGGCTGCTGACAAGAATTGGCCCAAAAAGGTCAAAGGCTTAATACAAAGTGACAATTTAACCCTTTAAATTTAGAGATAATACATCAAACCCCCAAACTTGTCCCGACAACTTACTTTAACACTTAAACTTTATGGATAATTATTTACCCCTAAATCTTTTTGAAGTGATTATATACCACCTTAAAAATACAACACCACTCCCACTACGGAGAGTATATTACACTTGCATCACATCAGCGTCACATCAACGCCACGTCAAAATTTATTTTAAAAAAAGTGACCCACTAATTTATTTATTATACAATATTAAAAAAAAAAAAGGAAAAAATCCTCCCCCTCCCCCTCCGCCCACGCCGCCCCTATCCCATTTCTTCTTCAAACCCCACCACCCCATTTCTTTTTTCACCCCCACCCCGCCCCTGGCAGCCCGCACCCCACCCCAGAATTCATAAAGATGAATTACAAAACAAAGTTCACGAAATTCAAATCAAACATTCAAATTTAGGTTCGAAATTCAAATTTATGGATTAAACCAAACATCCGAATTTATCTTTATAGATTATAAATTTCGTAATCCATAAAGATCAAGTTGCCACTTCAAATCAAAGCTTGCATCCAAACCAAACATTCAAATTTTTTTGGTGATTTAATTTTTTTTCTTATAAAATTGATGAAACTATTTTGAAACGGAAAGAGCATATAACATCAATTATCGAAATTTAACTAATTGCACTGCATCAATTTTTTAATTTTTGTCTAAGATATAACATCAAGTTCGAGGATTTTTTATGATTGTAAATTAATGATTATGTCATATATAATTCTTTATATAATCAAATTAATTAATGGCCATCAAACACTAGATGCCCTTGATTCCAGTGTTTACCAGCTAACCCAAACTCTTGTTGTCTGGGTTTTTTGTTAAACTGATATTCAGCAAATCTGAACAATCTAACAAAAATGGAGATAGTGGGTTTGAAGAAAGAGAAAGGGGATTGGTGGGGGTGGGGTAGAGGTGAAGGTGTAAGAAAAAAATAAAAGAAAGGGGTGCAGGGTGGGGGTAGGGGTAGAGGTATAAGAAAAAAAATAAAAGAAAGGGGTATGGTGGGTGCGGAGGGGTGGGGTGAGGGGTGAGGGGGTGGGTGGCATTGGAGAAGAAAGGGGGTGATTTGGATATACAGGATAAGAAAGGGTGTAATTTGGATATATAGGAGAAGAAAGGGTGTGATTTGGATATATATATATATATATATATATATATATATATATATATATATATATATATATATATATATATCATTTAAAAAAAATCAAATCACGTTTTTTTTTTCTTTTTTTCTTTAAAAATGTCATGTCAGCATTAGGGTTTAAATTAATTCAATTTAAAGATGTTTGTAACAAATCTGCAAGACCATAGGGCAACACTACGCCGCAGCAACAGGGACAAACAACCCCCTAAATACTTGGACCAATATGTGGTCCCAAATGCCAAGCAAGGGCCAGCTGTGCCAGTACCAGTAGCACCAGTAGCACTAGGCAGTGCGGCCAGGAGTTTGTAACATAACTTATCTATAAATCAAAAGGGATGCTACCAAAGAGGATCAGGGATGAAGTTGTTTTTTAATTTCTTAGCTTTGTAATAGTCTGGAATCTCCCTCCATTCTTGATTTTTTTTCTTTTTTAACTTGTCTACAACTTTCAGTAATTGTAAGTTTTTCGCTATCTTTCAATACAAGTTAGTTTGTTCCATTTGGTGTTTTTATTGAACCTCCTCTACCAATGGGTTATGATGCTCACAATACTCATTTGCGGACATTGGACGATGCCGTCAAACATCTGCAAGAAGAAGTTGCTTCTCATAGTAAGTCTTTTGATTTCATTAACACCACTCTTCAAGATATTTTGTCTCAACTTTCCACCCTTCAGATCCAGCATCAAACCCCCCAGCCTCTGAAAAAAGCCCTAATCCAACCTCCCATGGTCCTTCTTCTATTCCCCCGCCTCAAAATTTCATTTACCAGAACCTCTCTTTCCCAACGCGAAACCCTAATTTTACCTTATTTTCTCCTCCACCACCTATGCAACAACACCCCCTTCCACTTTTTCATAGAGACAACCCCCTTACACCCTTTCGCCGAGACAAACCTGTACCAATCGACTTACCAACCCGGCCCAATCAATTTTCAAAGTCCTTGTCCATGTCTTTACCTATGTAGTCCACTTTTACCCCCAAGTTCACTACACCTCTTTCAACCGGTTCTTCTTCGTTGCCTGTGACCTCTCTTTCGGGCATTGGTAATGTTCCTTTTCAAAAACTCAGTCAGGCAGAAATTCACCACAAACGTGAGCTTAATCTTTGTTTCAATTGTGATGAAAAACATCACAAGGGTCATCGTTGTTCTTCTCCTTCGCAATTTTTTCTCTTTATCTCTGAGGATGAACCACCAGAAGAATCCCCACCTCCATCTCCATCGCCTACACCAGATAACGATATGTCTTCCCCGCCAACTGAATCCTCCCTCCTTACTATCAGCTATCAAGCTTTGTCTGGTGGACCTTCCACCGTCACTTCTCTTAGATTCACATGTCAGGTCAAAGGCCACACGGCTCAAGTTCTCATTGATGATGGGAGCACTCACAATTTTATCACTTCTCGTGTTGCAAAATTTCTTAAACTAACCATTGAATCTTCTGCCCAATTCTCTATTTTGGTGGGTAATGGTCACAATCTTCCATGTTTGGGTGTCGTCCGTGATCTTTCCATCACTATACAAGGCCACACTTTCTCCACAGACTTCTTTGTCATTGATTTACATGGTTCTGACTTGGTTTTAGGGGTGATATGGTTGGCGACTTTAGGTCCAATCATGACAGATTATGCCCAACGTCTTTTTTAATTCGATTTCCAATGGAAATGTGTCTCATGGTCTGGAGATCTCCTCCCACACCGCAACAATTCCAACCTTCTACGTTGCGTCATTTTAACCAAACAGATTCCATTTTTTATTTGCTTCGTTTGGAGTTTTTGTCTCCAATGACAGCCCCAGAATCGGACCACCCACCTGCTCTTACCCAGTTGCTTAACTCTTACCTGAATGTGTTTGTGTCTCCAACAACTCTACCACCTTCACGTCCTCAAGATCACCGCATTTCGCTAATTCCTGGCTCTACCCCTGTGAATGTCTGCCCATATCGCTATCCTCATTTTTAGAAGGGTGAGATTGAATGCTTGGTCTCTGATATGCTCAAATCTGGTGTTATTCGACCTAGTTTCAGCCCTTATTCATCCCTTATTTTGCTGGAGCGTATGAAAGATGGCACTTGGTGCTTTTGCGTCGACTACCGGGCATTAAATTCTATCACAATTAAGGATCGATTTCCCATCCCTACAGTGGCGGAACTATTTGATGAACTTCATGGTGCTTGTTTCTTTTCTAAGCTTAATTTGTTGGCTGTGTCACGCCCCCAAATCCCATCGGGCCGGACGGGCACCCGAAGTCGAGAAGGCCCGGGAGAACCCGTTCAAATACCTGTACTTTCACTTACATGTCACCAAAAATTTGGGCAGCACTTCGTTGCATATAGAAGGGTCTAATTACCTGTATCATCACAACACGCACAAATATATATATATATAATACTTGGCCGTCGGGGCCACCACATATACAAATATAACATCACTATATAAACTTCCGTGACTTTACCCTTCCTTATGTCTACAAAGCCTCTAGGATATACATGACATAACTAGGGTCGGGACAAACCCCCGCCCACACATGACTCCTGTACAATAACAAAACATAAAGAACCGACTCGAAAAGTTCCGAAGCAAACTGGAGCTCACCAACAATAGTTGTATGACCTGGATCCTATCTATGTTGTGAATAAGCTGAAGCACCTGTGCCTGCAGCATGAAATGCAGGTCCCCCGCGAGGGACGTCAGTACGAAATATGTACTGAGTATGTAAAGCTGTAAATAATCATATGTGATATGGGGGGTCAAGAAAATCAGACACAAGTGAATAAATCATAATAGAAGTGAACCACACTTCATAAACACTTTTAGGATCATGTACATTATCATTAATCTGAAATGAGTTCTTGAATTCAACACATTTGTGGAACAATATACATTCGTTCATTTCATTCTTTACAATTATCGTTCGCCATTACCTCCTCCTCCCGAACCTCCAACCACCTAACAATAATCAATACTGTACCGTACTGTGACCATTAGGCTACCCCCAGTACATATCAACTGGGATCGACCCATGCTAGGCTTATACCCCTGGGATACCACCCATAAACACATAAATAGGGATCGACCCATTGTAGGCTTATGCCCCTGGGATACCACCCGATAAGAGAGAACTTCCATCACTTAGTTCAAAAGCTTTTGAGATTATTACGTTAGTGTTCATGCCAATATAGTACCTTTGGAACAATGATACATCAATAGGAACCAAGTAATAGACCTTCTATACAATAACGATGTAATAAAGACTCATTGGTACATCAACAATGTGTTTCAGAATCATCAATATCACAACAATGAAATAGGAGCCTTTTGGTATATTAATGAAACACTTTGACACTTTATAGAATGGAAACAACTTCGTTGGTAACGTAGAACAATACATATTTTTGGACAACCTCGGAATCTTATTTGATGGAACATTGGTGTTTTCATGCCAAAGAACATTGTTAGAGTATGCTTTACATACCTCGTTGTAGATTCGGATACCAATTCAACACAACTTCCCGCCTTTACAAATCATTTATCTACAATGAAATGTTTGGCAGTATTAGCAACCCAACACCACAATTCTCTTCCATAATTCCATACAACCAATATTTGCAAAGCATTCCAAAAACCAACTTGAACAATAGGTTTATGTGTGTATATATATATATAATCATCATTTCAATACCACATCATCACACCAAATCCCTTCACAATTCAACATAATCCAACCATGCACAAGAATAATCCAACATCATTTCCAATCATCTTTCAACAACAATCAAATAACATACTTCTTATGCTCACATGCATATATATACATATCCATATAAATAACACCAACATAATTTACATCCTTACCATAAAATGGCCCTTTTGATTTCGAAGTCTTGTTGGCCCAAATAAGGGGTGCTTCTCGAAGCCCTTGAGATGGTGAACACAACTACGGAATCAATTTGGATTTTCTACGGTTGAATCACAAGATAATTGGAGTTGAACTTAGGCTAGGGTTTCCTTATTCTTCAATAATTTGGATAAAAATGATGGATATGAGGCTAAAGACCAATTTTCGTCCATGAGGTGATGGAAAATGACCATATTGCCCTTAAAATTTTAAGTAAGTCTGAATCTGTCCATGGTGGACTGTTTTGACAGGCTAAAGTAAATCGGCCATAAACCTTTGATCCGATATCGGATTTGGGTGAAATTGGTATTGTTGGAAAGATAATTCAAAGGGATTTCATTTCATATAAAGTAGGCCACCCAGTTCATCCTGTACAAGGAGTTATGATCATTTGAAGTTGACCCTAAAAATCTGTTTTGAGAGGCTGAAGTAAAACGAGTATAACTCCTTACTCAGATGTTGGATTTGGATGAAACCAATTGCATTAGAAAGAAGACTCTCGGGGATTCTCATTGATATATAGCAGCTCACACAGTTCACTTTGTACAAAGAGTTATGATCGTTTAAAGTTGACTCAAAAATCTGTTTGGCTGCAGTACTTTTGTGTGCAGAAAATTTCTGCACATTTACTGTTCATTGCGTCCACCGTTTTCAAGTTTCGAACATGCTCGCTTATATCCGATACTCATTTGTTTTCAGAAATCTTTATATTGTTGAAAATCTAACTCGATAAACTTCGCATAGAAACTTCGACGAGCAAATTCTGGTACAAATAAAGTCGATTCCTATACACCTATAATTAAACTATACACTTGAAACCATCTCAAAGTAATCAATACTCATACTTAAACTCATATATACCTAACTTATGATCAATACATATACTCCAACACATATAACCATGGCTAATGCACGAAATTAATTACAGGGTGTTACAGGCTGGGTACCATCAAATTCGAGTACATCCTGATGACATTGAGAAGACGGTATTTCGCACCCATTATAGCCACTTTGAGTTTGTTGTAATGCCATTTGGGCTGTCTAATGCCCCGTCCACATTTCAAGCCATCATGAATACCATATTCAAACCTTTCCTTCGCCAATTTGTCCTTGTCTTCTTCGATGACATACTCATTTAATGTATGACTTGGCAGTATTATATTACTCATTTGCGTTGTGTTTTTGAGTTGTTGCGCCAACATTCTCTAGTGGTGAAGCGTTCTAAATGTCTATTTGGGGCATATAATCTCCTTCATCGGTTTATAGGTTGATCTTGAAAAGATTCATGCTATTGAATCATGGACCTGCCCAACATTGCTTAAATAGGTTCGTGGGTTTTTGGTCTTAACGGGGTATTATCACAGATTTGTTAAAGGGTATGCCCAACTAGCTTCACAATTAACTGACCTTTTGAAAAAAGACTCCTTTGTATGGTCAGATGCTTCCTCTACTGCCTTTATCACTCTAAAGCAGGCTTTGAGTTCTGTTCCTGTACTCGCTTTGTCAAATTTTGCTAAAATGCTTTCTGTGGAGACAGATGCTTCTAGCACTGGTAGTAGTGTTGTTTTATGTCAAGAAGGACACCCCATCGCCTTCTTCAGCCAAAAGCTATCTGCACGAATGCAGGCAGCCTCTACTTACACAAGAGAGATGTTTGCTATTACACAGGCTATTCAAAAGTGGCGACAATATTTGTTGGGCCAAAAATTCCTCATTATTACAGATCAACAACCACTGAAAGCCCTCACTAATCAGGTTATTCAGACACCTGAGCAGCAACGTTGGCTCAACAAGTTGATTGGTTTTGATTTTGAAATCTTATATCGTTCTGGCAAGATGAACTCTGCTGCTGATGCGTTATCTCGAGTTCCCACTATGCTTGCTTTAACTCTAGCTGTCACTGAGCTAGCCTTGATCCACAAATTGCGACAACTTAACAGAACAAATCCAAATTTACTTGACCTTCAGCAACAGTTGTCTACTAACCTTGCCTCATTGCCCCACTTCTCTTTTCAAGATGGTCTTCTGCTTTTTTGAAATAGCTTGGTGATTCCCCCCGATCCTGACATCAAGAAGATACTCTTGGAGGAATTTCATTCGTAAAAAATTAGAGGACATGCGGGTATTTCAAGAACTTTTCACCATCTTTCCTCTAATTTTTATTGGCCAGGGATGCGCAATGATGTCAAAAAATTTGTTCTAACCTGTCAAATATGTCAACAAATAAAGGATACTTGTTCTAAGCCTGCTGGTCTTCTTCTTCCCCTTCCTATTTCATTTGCTATTTTTTAGTACATTTCTATGGACTTCGTAATTAGTCTTCCACCGTCTTATGGTCGCACTGTTATACTAGTCATTGTAGATAGACTCTCAAAGTATGGCCATTTTATTGCTCTGCCAAAAAAGTTCACAATTCATAAAATTGCAGAGGTGTTTGTGTAGGAGTATATCTGACTCCATGGCTTTCCTTCCACGATTGTCTCTGATCGTGATCCCATCTTTTTTCTGAATTCTGGGCTGAAATTAATCGGTTACAGGGGACTCAATTGGTTAAAAGTTTAGCCTATCACCCTCAATTGGACTGTCAAACGGAGGCACTTAACAAATGCTTGGAGATGTATATCCACAGCTTTGCAGCTGATACTCCTTCCAGGTGGTTTCATTTTCTTCTGTGGACGGAGTTTTGGTATAACACCTCTTACCAGCACAACTCTAAGCTAACTCTTTTTGAGGTGGTGTATGGTCGTCCTCCCCCGACAATTGCTCGATATATTATGGATGGCAACACTCGACCAGTTGTGGCTGATTTACTTAGGCAACGTGATGATACTTTGGCACTGCTGAAGTCTAATTTGCGGTTTGCTCAGGCACGTATGAAGAGATACGCTTACAAAGGCGTCAAAGATGTGGCATTTTAGGTTGGCTATTGGGTCTTTGTTCACTTGCATCCCTACAGACAACTTTCTCTCCACCTCCAACGTCATACCAAACTCAGTTGGCAATTCTTTGGGCCATTTCAGGTGCTTCAACGAGTTGGTGAGGTCGTTTATAGGTTTGACCTCCCACCTTCATCGAAAATTCACCCTGTATTTCATGTCTCTATTCTTCGTAGATGTTTGGGTACTCCGGACCAACAAGTCACTCCTATTGATCTCCTTGATCATTCTTCTTCACTCATGTTCTCCCCGGAATCAATTCTAGACAGTCGAACCATTACTAGAGGCGCACATCAGGTGTTACAATTTTTCATCAAGTGGCAGGGGTTACCTCTTGAGGATGCTACTTGGGAGGATTCTTACTCTCCCCGTCAAAGGTTCCCTGACTTGAACCTTAAGGACAAGGTTTGTTTTCCTGAAGGCGGCAATGTAACAAATCTACATGACCACGGGGTGTCACACCCCTTTTTCGTACTCCAAAAGATTCATTTTAATTTCGAAAGGGTCTTTATTATTAAGTGACAAAAGAAAACGATTTGTTTTGAAGAAGGATTGTTTTTATAATCAAAATCAGAGTCACCACTTGGCATAATCTGGTGTACTAAGTCACCATTGGAAAATCCTTTTCAAAACCATTTGACTCTTTAAACTGGTTTGCGAACAGAGATTCCGACTAAGGAATTCTATTGAATGAGGGGAAGGTGTTAGGCACCCCTCAATCCCGTGGTTCGACCACGGTCGTTTGGTGGAGCGTGTCGGCTAATTTTAACACTACGAATGTACAAACCACACAAAACACGTAAAACAATCAAACAAACAAATAAAACAAAAAACGAATAAAAAATATAGTTTCCAGTCCAACTTATACATTCCAAAATAGAAAAATGTAAAAATAAATCCTATCTAACCTACACTAATACCAACTGTGCTTCCAAGCTCTATCCGATGTCTCGGTCCTTCATCACGAACGTCCTTCGCCAACATAATAAGTTGGGGCATTCTTCGATGAATAAATACATCAATCTTCGGGGCATTCCCCGACCAAATGAATACATTTCAATCCGAAAACATAAATCAATACATTTCAACAAAACACTTTCATCATTCAACGATTGTAAGTCCTACTTTTGCCTACCTGAACCTACTCTTTACCTATCCAATTCGACCTATCATGATACTATCACATCAATGATATTCAATGAATCAAAATAAATTAACGCTTACTTTTTATCAATTTCAATTCCACCTCCCACTAAATTCATTTTTTATCAATCAAACCTTCAACATATTCCGATTCATCCCACATATCAATGAAAGCAAATCGTCAAACACATAATTATAACATCATAACACCAACAAAAATCCAAACTATCAACACACGTAATCACAACCAATCCAAATAATCAAAATAAAGAACAGGGAGATGGGTTAAAGAAATGGACCTTCCGATAACTAACTTTTGTTGATAATAAAGAGATCCGAGATCTAAATCCTCGAACAAGGAACCTCACAATGATCGTACCAAATCAGTGAGAGAAGTCCAATCCGAACAGATTTGGAGATCAATAAAAAAACCTCAAAGTGAGTGACTCGGCTCGGTATCGAAACCCCCTCCAAAAAATACAATTATCGAAAGATGAATGACGAGAAAATGATCCCAAAATCCCTAAAATCCAATAGAAGACTACAAATCAATACCAACCGGAGCTCCATCGAGTGCAACGATGGACAAAAATTGACAAAAGGGTCAGATCTCTGGTGACTTTCGATGCTTTTCAGCTAGAGTTGTTAGAAACAGACAGTTCCAGCGGGGAGATCACCAGAAAAACTCAAACCAACCTGATTCTTAACGATTTCCGTCCACCTTTTTCGATTCTACCCTTGTTTGTCTCTCTCTCGATCTCTCCTATTTCTCTCTATTTAGAACCCTTTATTTTTGCCTCTCTCTATCTCTCGCTTTGTTAACCTCCCAGCTCTCTCTCCATTTGGTGTAGCAGTGAGGCTCAATAGTGCGTGTGAGGAGTGTGTATTCCTGTCAGGTATGTCTTCTGTGAGTGTATTTGTAGAATAAAAAAATTGAGCAGTAGGTGCCTGTTAGTATGTGTATATGAGAATTGAGAGATGTATATGTGTGTAGTGCGTGAGGGTGAGAATTATGAGGGTGAGCTTTTGTGAGTGAGATTATATGTATGGGGTGTGTATTTTGTTCATTCACAAGAAAATGGAGGTCCTCTTTTGTGCCTAATTCTCCTGTGGGCCCCTTTTGTATAACTGAAAACCAAAAACCAAAATTCCTTTTGTGTTCTTTCCTTTATGGGAAGATCAGTCCCTTTTTTTAATTTCCCCTTACCGTGCCATTTTTCTATTCGTTCCAAGGCATAAAAAATGTGTGTGGTGGGGGGAAGGTTAGTGGGGTAGTTTGGTGAGAGGTGAGGTGTTGTTTTTTAATTAGAGGGGTAAGGGTTAGGTGTCTATTTTTGATTGGTAGGTTGTTAGGAGAAGATAAAATTAGTTTGGGGTTGTTAGCTTCTTTTTTTTTTGTATTTTTCTGGAGAGATAATTACACAGGGTAGGACACATGGTAAGACGAGGGTAAAAATAGATAACTTGGGTTTTTGAGAGGGACAAAATTAGGTTTCTACATCATGCCCCTTTTAGATGTAAAAACAAAGTGTTTTCAAACAAAGTAGTAGACAACGAGACCAAATTTTGACCCGACCATTATTCAAAGGAAGAAACAAAAGAAATAAGGACAACCGAGTTGGAGAGTCGAGTGAGGTTCCGTCGAGGTTCTGGTCCGCGGCTCTGTCATTACATCAAAAATAAAAATTACAAGTTAAAATATAAATGAAATTACAAAAACCTATCTATGCAGCTTCTTTGGACTTTTAACTTGAGTTTTATCACCCTATTCTTCAGGCGGACTCCTGATTTGCAATTTCTTCACCCTGTTCTCCAGGAAGGCTCCTGACTTGCAATTTTTCAATCTGTTAACTTTCAAATTTTTACCTTGTTGCTTTGTTTTCAACTTCTTCAACTTGTTGCTTGACTTTCAATTGCTTTACCTCGTTGCTTAACTTTCCATTTATTCACCCTGTGTTTCAGGCGGGCTCCTGACTTGTAATTTCACCATCTTGTTCTTCAGGCGGGCTCCTGACTTATAATTTTATCACCCTGTTCTTCAGGAGGGCTTCTAACTTGCTATTTCATCACCCTGTTCTTCAGTCGGGCTCCTGACTTGCCATTTCATCACCCTGTTCTTCAGGCGAGCTCCTGAAATCACATCAAAACTAGAAAGAAAATTATCCCAAACAAAGATTATTATAAAGAGATTTCATATGCCAGGAAAGTGAAGTTCCGACACAAGAATTAAATTTTGCCCCAATTTATCATCAAAGGACTTTTGCAAAAGTCATATCATTATAAGAATCAAGGAGAATGACTAGACTATAAGATGCGTTTGATAAGAATCAAAGGAATTGACTCGACTAAAAGGTACGTCCTCTAGGGGTCAGGGAGAATGACTCAACTAAAAGGTACGTCTTATAGGAATCAAGGGAGATGACTCGACTAAAAGGTATGTCTTACTAGGAATCAAGGGAGATGACTCGACTAAAAGGTACGTCTTATAGGAATCAAAGGGAATGACTCGACTAAAAGGTACGTCTTCTAGGGGCCAAAGGGAATAACTTAACTAAAAGGTACGTCTTATAGGAATCAAAGGGAATGACTCAACTAAAAGGTACGTCTTATAGGAATCAAAGGAGATGACTCGACTAAAAGGTACATCTTATAGGAATCAAATGAAATGACTCGACTAAAAGGTACGTCTTATAGGAATCAAAGGACATAAATCGACTAAAAGGTACGTCTTATAAGAATCAAAGAGAATGACTCGACTAAAAGGTACGTCTTCTAGGGGTCAAAGGGAATGACTCGACTAAAAGGTATGTATTATAGGAATCAAAGGGAATGACTCGACTAAAAGGTACGTCTTCTAGGGGCCAAAGGGAATGACTCGACTAAAAGGTACATCTTATAGAAATCAAAGGGAATGACTCGACTAAAAGGTACGTCTTACTAGGAATCAAGGGAGATGACTTGACTAAAAGGTACGTCTTATAGGAATCAAAGAGAATGACTCGACTAAAAGGTACGTCTTATAGGGTCCAACGGGAATGACTCATCTAAAAGGTACGTCTTATAGTAATCAAAGAGAATGACTCGACTAAAAGGTACGTCTTATAGGAATCAAAGGAGATGACTCGACTAAAAGGTACGTCTTATAAGAATCAAAAGGAATGACTCAACTAAAAGGTATGTCTTCTAGGGGTCAAAGGAAATGACTCGACTAAAAGGTACGTCTTATAGGAATCAAAGGGAATGGCTCAACTAAGAGGCACGTCTTATAGGAATCAAAGAAAATGACTCGACTAAAAGGTACATCTTATAGGAATCATGGGGTATGACTCAACTAAAAGGTACATCTTATAGGAATCAAAGGGGAATGACTTGACTAAAAGGTACGTCTTATAGGAATCAAAGGAGAATGACTTGACTAAAAGATACGTCTTCTAAGAGTCAACGGGAATGACTCGACTAGAAGGTACATCTTCTAGGAGTGAAGGTTCAATTTAAGAAGTGTATCACCCAGCAAATAAAAACTGAAATCTCTGGACAAGTATGTCTCCGAGGGATATAGGATGATGAATTTTTACCATGATTTTATTATCAAACCTGTGCAGCAATATTGCTTTCTGCATTTGTAAAAGTGAGTCATTGCAGCCCTTGATGTTTATGCTCTGAAGTCCCTTCTTTGAAGGTAATATATTTCTTGTTTCATCAAAGAAAACTTGTGAGTTTAAAACATGGTGGCTGGTTTGTGGCTTTAGCTTTCGCGGCGAATACTCTTGCCCTCTTCATATTTAACCTTGCTTCAAATCATTAACATATATCCTTGATTTGCCGAATTATTGACCCGAACTCAAATTATTAAGAGTGACTGAAACAAACACAGTATGTCTGCTTTGCCATGCTTCTCAGATAGACCCTTTGAACCTTGGTATTTTCATGAGTTCCTTGACTTGTCTGTTGACAAAACTTTCTGCATGCCCTTTTTTTTGGCTTACAATCATGTCTCTTTCACGTGCTAACTTTTGTCTTGCTTTGTGCAATTAAAGAAGCTGGTAGCCAGTTTTGAAATCTTTTCTCACTTATTTTGACGTGGATTTGACTCAAAGACAAGAAAGAAAAAAAAGACAATTTTTTTATTCGGATAACTGACTCAATAAAGATAAAACAAAAATAAAAAGAAGAAAGAAAAGACAATGAATGTCCCCATTTGAAACAAAGAAACAAAAAATTCATCTAAAAAAATGACAGTCAACTCTATTGATTATGCCATGCATTTTGGGTTAAGCAACTTGATCTTTTCATCCAAACTTTTTACCAATTGTTGTTGAGTTAATGGCCTTGAAACTGAGTGGATTTCTTAGGCCAAATTCATTCGGAAACCTCATTCAGCTAGTGGCGTCTTGAAGGATTTTCGCCAACAAACCTGTTTCTTTCTCTCAGCTCACCATTGTCTTATGGTGCCCGTAAGGGTTTTCACCAATAAGACTCTCATTTTTATTTCTCCCAATTTACCATCTCCTTACGGTGCCCGTAAATGTTTTTACCAATAAGACTCTCATTTTTATTTCTCTCCTGATTTCTTATGCTGAGGAAGACAAGTAGTACCCAAAATGCATCATCATATCCATTGCATACTTAGCTTAGAATTCTAAAAGATTAATTTGAAGGTCTTTTTTGGTTGTAACTTGACTTTTGGATAAGGTTAGAAAGAAGGGATGACATGAGACCTAAACTGTCACGGCCCAAAATCCCATCGGGCCGGACTGGCACCCGAAGCCGAGAAGGCCCAGGAGAACCCGTTCAAATACCTGTACTTTCACTTAAATGTCACCAAAAATTTGGGCAGAACTTCGCTGCATATAAAAGGGTCTAATTACCTGTATCAGCACAACACGCACAAATATATATACATATATATAAAACTTGGCCGTCGGGGCCACCCCATATACGAATATAACATCACTATATAAACTTCCATGACTTTACCCTTCTTTATGTTTACAAAGCCTCTAGGATATACATGACATAACTAGGGTCGGGACGAACCCCCGCCCACACATGACTCCTGTACAATAACAAAATATAAGAAACCAACTCGGAAAGCTCCGAAGTAAACTGGAGCTCACCAACAGTAGCTCTATGACCTGGCTCCTACTGGTGCGGTGTATGAGCTGAGGTACCTGTGCCTGCAGCATGAATGCAGGTCCCCCGTAAGGGACGTCAGTACGAGATATGTACTGAGTATGTAAAGCTGTAAATAATCATATGTGATATGGGGGATCAAGAAAATCATACACATGTGAATAAATCATAATAGAAGTGAACCACACTTCATAAACACTTTTAGGATCATGTACATTATTATTAATCTGAATTGGGTTCTTGAATACAAACACATTTGTGGAACGGTATACATTCGTTCATTTCATTCTTTACAATTATTATTCGCCATTACCTCCTCCTCCCGAACCTCCAACCACCTAACAATAATCAATACTGTACCGTACTGTGACCATTAGGCTGCCCCTAGTACATATCAATTGGGATCGACCCATGCTAGGCTTATGCCCCTGGGATACCACCCACACGTATATCAAGTAACACATAAGAGATTTTTCCAATAACTTAGTTCAAAAGCTTTTGAGATCATTACATTAGTGTTCATGCCAATATAGTACCTTTGGAACAATGATACATCAATAGGAATCAAGTAATAGACCTTCTATACAATAACGATGTAATAAGGACTCATTGGTACATCAACAATATGTTTCAGAATCATCAATATCACAACAATGAAATAGGAGCCTTTTGGTATATCAATGAAGCATTTTGACGCTTTATAGAATGGAAACAACTTCATTGGTAATGTAGAACAATACATGTGTTTGGATAACCATCGAAATCTTACTTTATGGAACATTGGTGTTTTCATGCCAAAGAACATCGTTAGAGTATGCTTTACATACCTCGTTGTAGATTCGGATACCAATTCAACACAACTTCCCGCCTTTACAAATCACTTATCTACAATGAAATATTTGGCATCTAGTATTAGCAACCCAACACCACAATTCTCTTCCATAATTCCATACAACCAATATTTGCAAAGCATTCCAAAAACCAACTTGAACAATAGGTTTATGTGTATATATATATATAATCATCATTTCAATACCATATCATCAATACCACATCATCCCTTCACAATTCAACATAATCCAACCATGCATAAGAATGATCCAACATCATTTCCAGTCATCTTTCAACAACAATCAAATAACATACTTCTTATGCTCACATGCATATATATATATATACATATCCATATAAATAACACCAACATAATTTACATCCTTACCGTAGAATGACCCTTTGGGTTTTGAAGTCCTGTTAGCACAAATAAGGGGTGCTTCTCGAAGCCCTTGAGACGATGAACACAACTACGGAATCAATTTGGACTTTCCACGGTTGAATCACAAGTAATTTGAAGGTCAAATTTGGCTAGGGTTTGTTCTCTCCTATGATTGATGATGGATATGAGTCCACGGTTGAATCACAAGTAATTTGAAGGTCAAATTTGGCTAGGGTTTGTTCTCTCCTATGATTGATGATGGATATGAGTTTTTGAACTCATATACATATACATATACACATATTTCCGTCCATAATATCATAGAAAATGACCAAAGTGCCTTTAAAATTTAAATAATGTCAAATATGTCCTCCAGTGGACCGTTTTGACAAGCTGAAGTAGATAGACCATAACTCTTTGCTCCGATATCAGATTTGGGTGAAATTGGTATCATTGGAAAGATAATTAAAAGGTTTTTCATTTCATATAAATTAGGCCACCTAGTTCGTCCTGTACAAGGAGTTATGATCGTTTGAAGTTGACCCTAAAAATCTGTTTTGAGAGGCTAAAGTAAAACGCGTATAACTCCTTACACAGATGTTTCATTTGGATGAAACCAATTGCATTGGAAAGAAGACTCAAAGATCTTTCTTTTGATATATGGTAGATCTCCCAGTTCATTATATTGAGGGAGTTATGATCGTTCAAAGTTGACCCAAAAAACTGTCAGGCCTCAGTATTTTCCTGCTAATTTACTGTTCACAAAAATCTGTTTTGAGAGGCTGAAATAGAACGCGTATAACTCCTTACTCAGATGTTGGATTTGGATGAAACCATATTCATTAGAACGAATACTCAAAGATCTTTCTTTTGATATGTGGTAGCTCGCCCAGTTCATTATATTGAGGGAGTTATGATCGTTCAAAGTTGACCCAAAAAACTGCCAGGCCTCAGTATTTTCCTGCTAATTTACTGTTCACAAAAATCTGTTTTGAGAGGCTGAAATAGAACGAGTATAACTCCTTACTCAGATGTTGGATTTGGATGAAACCAATTTCATTAGAAAGAATACTCAAAGATCTATCTTTTGATATGTGGTAGCTCACCCAGTTCATTATATTGAGGGAGTTATGATCGTTCAAAGTTGACCCAAAAACTGGAAATTTTCCTGCAATTTTACTGTTCACATCCCGACCACCGTTTTATAGTTTCGAACGTGCTCGCTTATATCCGAAACTTATCCGTTTTTGAAAATCTTTATATCGTCGGAAAGCTTATTCAATAAGAAATGTGCAGACTTAGTAAGCCTATCCACAATCACCCATATAGAATCAAATTTCCGAGCTGTACGAGGCAAACCTGTAACAAAATCCATGTTGATCATGTCCCACTTCCAAGTTGGAAGATCTATGCATTGCATATAGCCTCCGGGCTTTTGATGTTCCACTTTAACTCGTTGACAATTTGGACATTCAGCTACAAATTCTGCGATGTTCCTTTTCATGTCATTCCACCAATACATATCTTTCAAATCTTGATACATTTTGGTTGATCCTGGATGAATGGAATACCTTGAAAAATGTGCCTCTGTCATAATCTTCTTTCTTAGCCCGTCTACATCCGGCACACACAATCGGTTTTGGCACTGAAGTACTCCTTCTCGCGTAAGCTCAAATGCCTTGGTTGCACCACTCTGAACGTTCTCCTTAAGCTGTAATAAAATAGGATCTGCATATTGCTTCTCTTTCACTTCAGCTACTAATGAAGATTCCACAGCATTATGTACGATAAGCTCTTTGTCCGGAGTTTCAAGAAGGCGAACTCCCAAACTAGCTAACTGGTGAAGATCTTTAACCATCCCTTGCCTTTCTATAGGCATCATCATAGCCTTACGACTTAACGCATCAGCTACTGTATTCGCTTTCCCTGGATGATACAAAATATCGACATCATAATCTTTTAATAGTTCCATCCACCTTCGCTGCCTCAGATTTAGATCCTTCTGACTGAAAATATATTGTAAGCTCTTGTGATCAGTATATATATCAACATGAACCCCATATAAATAGTGGCGCCATATTTTTAAAGCAAAGATAACCGCTGCCAGCTCAAGATCGTGTGTAGGATAATTTTTCTCATGTGGCCGCAATTGTCTAGAAGCATATGCTATTACTTTACCATGCTGCATCAATATACATCCTAAACCAATTCTAGAAGCATCACAATACACTGTATACCCTTCTGTACCTTCTGGAAGTACCAACACAGGTGTAGAAGTCAACTTATTTTTCAATTCTTGGAAACTCTCCTCACACGTATCATTCCATTGGAACTTGGATGCTTTATGCGTTAGCTTGGTTAAAGGTGCTGAAATGGAAGAAAAGTCTTTAACAAACCTCCTATAATAACCGGCCAACCCGAGAAAACTACGAATCTCCGTCGGCGTTGTGGGCCTTGGCCAGTTCTTCACAACTTCTATCTTTTGAGCATCAACCTTTATCCCTTCACTAGATACAATATGACCCAAAAATGCCACCGACTTTAACCAAAACTCACATTTAGAGAACTTTGCATAAAGCTTACAATCACGAAGAGTCTGCAATGTCTGTCGTAAGTGATTGGCATGGTCCTCTTCTGATCTAGAATAAACTAGAATATCATCTATAAAAACTATCACAAATACATCCAGGAATGGCTTAAACACCCTATTCATCAAATCCATAAAAGCTGCAGGTGCATTTGTTAGCCCAAATGACATAACTAGAAACTCATAATGACCATACCTTGTTCGGAAAGCTGTTTTGGGTATATCTTTTTCTTTGACCCTCACTTGGTGGTAACCTGACCTCAAATCAATCTTAGAAAAGCACTTGGCGCCCTGTAACTGATCAAATAAATCATCAATTCTTGGGAGAGGATATTTATTCTTAATAGTCACCTTATTCAATTGCCGATAATCAATACACATCCTCAGCGATCCATCCTTTTTGCGCACAAATAACACTGGTGCTCCCCAGGGGGACATACTAGGCCTTATGAATCCCTTCTCAAGCAAATCTTTCAATTGCTCTTTCAATTCTCGCAATTCTGCTGGGGCCATTCTATATGGAGGAATGGAGATTGGTTGGGTGCCTGGAATTACATCAATACCAAACTCTACTTCTCGTTCAGGAGGCAAACCTAGAAGATCTTCAGGAAATACATCAGGAAATTCATTTACCACCGGAACAACGTGAAGAGTTGGTGGCTCCGCTTCTGTATCCCTTACTCTAACTAAATGATATAGGTATCCCTTGGAAATCATTTTTCTTGCTTTGAAATAAGAAATAAATCTACCTCTTGGTGCGCCGATCTTACCTTGCCATTCAATAACTGCTTCATTCGGAAAATGTAAATACATCTTTTTTGTACAACAGTCAATTTTGGCATAACAAGACGCCAACCAATTCATACCCATTATAACATCAAAATCTACCATTTCTAGTTCCACGAGATTAGCCATCGTGTCTCGACCACACACAGTTACTACACAATCTTTATAAACTCTTCTAGCAATAATAGATTCCCCAACCGGGGTAGACACTTCCAACGGCTTATCTAACAATTCGGGGGTTCTTTTGAACTTTCCAGCAACCAAAGGAGTAACATATGATAGTGTAGAACCGGGATCAATTAAAGCATATACATCAAATGAAAATATGGACAACGTACCCGTAACCACATCTGGGGAAGCCTCTAGATTCTGTCGATCCGCTAAAGCATAAGTGCGATTCTGAGTCCCGCTGGAACTGGCGACTCTTATTTCATTTCTAGCGTGACCCACGGGTCGTGCGCCTCTACCAGAATAAGATACCGGTGACGATGATGCAACAGCTGATCCCGAAGGTCGTGCTACACCACCTGTGCCCCTTCGTGGGCATTCTCTCATCATATGCCCCGTCATACCGCACCAATAACAAACATTTGTTCCCATTCGACATGCGCCCATATGATTCCTTCCACATTTATTGCATGGCTCTCGAGGATGTATCGGTTGGATCATATTCCCTTACCCATGATAACCCACTGATCGCGAACTATGACCCTCACTTCTTTGCCCAATTTGACTGCCTCTGAACCCCTGATGCTGTGGTGGAACACTAGCTGCAGAATAAGAAAATAATGGCCTAGGTGGTCTAGCAGAAAATTGAGGTCTAAAACCTCCCTGTGGAGCCATAAACTGCCCTGTAGATCTGGACCTCTTAGAAGATCCGCTTTCAAATTCCTGCATTCTTCTTCTCTGCCTCTGATCTTCCATTTTCTGTGCAAATGCTTGGATCCTAGCTATATCCATATCTTTATTCAGTGCAGCAATAGTACAATCCCTAACCAAATACGGATCCAATCCGTTCACATATCGATGAACTCTGTCATCCATAGTAGCTATAACATTAGGAGCATATCTGGACAAGGAATTAAATCGAAGACTATACTCCCTCACACTTGTATTACCCTGCCGAAGATTTAAGAACTGATCCGCACGGGCCTGACGAGTCTCATATGGAAGATAATGATCAATAAATGCCTCTTTGAACTCTTTCCAAGTAGCTGGGGGTGCATCAATGCCCCTCGACCGTTTCCGGTCTTCATACCAATATATAGCCTCACCTTTGAATCTATACGCAGCTAACTCCACTGTCTCTCTACCCGATACATGCATCACCTCTAGGGCCCTTTGGATTTGATCAATAAAGTCCTGCGGATCTTCGTTAAGATTGGATCCGGTAAAAGTAGGTGGATCCATCTTAATAAAATCTTGCGTCCGAAGACTAGCCGCCCTATCAGTACTGCTAGAACCCGCGATAGGATTGGCTTGCCCTTGGACTTGCCCAGCAACTATACGAGTCAAAAGTTGCACTGCATTTCTAAGATCTTGATCAACAACATTAATAGGTGGCTCTGGGGATATAGTTCTCCTCCCCCTTATTTCTTCTGGACTGGGTAAGTTTCTGATGCATGCTCAGCTGGAGCCTCACTTTGATTAGCTGGTATAGTGGGTGACTTACTAGTCCCCTCTCCGGCAGCCACATCTACTTTCTTACCGGTATTCTTGCTTCTGGTAACCGGCATCATTACTATAATAAGAGAAACAAACTGACTCAGTAGTCAACTATGACTTCATATACAATATAAGCTCTATCGCACGATCTAAGACATGAAGAAAAGAAACAATTCCTAAATGTCCATAGCCTCATGTTTATAGATGTGGTGCACAACACACCGATAAAAAAGACTCTACGTAGAGACGGCTTTGTAGACTCACTAGGACGAACCTCTCTGATACCACTTTTATCACGGCTCAAAATTCCATCGGGCCGGACTGGCACCCGAAGCCGAGAAGGCCCGGGAGAACCCGTTCAAATACCTGTACTTTCACTTACATGTCACCAAAAATTTGGGCAGCACTTCGCTGCATATAAAAGGGTCTAATTACCTGTATCAGCACAACACGCACAAATATATATACATATATATAAAACTTGGCCGTCGGGGCCACCCCATATACGAATATAACATCACTATATAAACTTCCATGACTTTACCCTTCTTTATGTTTACAAAGCCTCTAGGATATACATGACATAACTAGGGTCGGGATGAACCCCCGCTCACACATGACTCCTGTACAATAACAAAATATAAGAAACCGACTCGGAAAGCTCCGAAGTAAACTGGAGCTCACCAATAGTAGCTGTATGACCTGGCTCCTACTGGTGCGGTGTATGAGCTGAGGTACCTGTGCCTGCAGCATGAATGCAGGTCCCCCGTAAGGGACGTCAGTACGAGATATGTACTGAGTATGTAAAGCTGTAAATAATCATATGTGATATGGGGGATCAAGAAAATCATACACATGTGAATAAATCATAATAGAAGTGAACCACACTTCATAAACACTTTTAGGATCATGTACATTATTATTAATCTGAATTGGGTTCTTGAATACAAACACATTTGTGGAACGGTATACATTCGTTCATTTCATTCTTTACAATTATTATTCGCCATTACCTCCTCCTCCCGAACCTCCAACCACCTAACAATAATCAGTACTGTACCGTACTGTGACCATTAGGCTGCCCCCAGTACATATCAATTGGGATCGACCCATGCTAGGCTTATGCCCCTGGGATACCACCCACACGTATATCAAGTAACACAAAAGAGATTTTTCCAATAACTTAGTTCAAAAGCTTTTGAGATCATTACATTAGTGTTCATGCCAATATAGTACCTTTGGAACAATGATACATCAATAGGAATCAAGTAATAGACCTTCTATACAATAACGATGTAATAAGGACTCATTGGTACATCAACAATATGTTTCAGAATCATCAATATCACAACAATGAAATAGGAGCCTTTTGGTATATCAATGAAGCATTTTGACGCTTTATAGAATGGAAACAACTTCATTGGTAATGTAGAACAATACATGTGTTTGGATAACCATCGGAATCTTACTTTATGGAACATTGGTGTTTTCATGCCAAAGAACATCGTTAGAGTATGCTTTACATACCTCCTTGTAGATTCGGATACCAATTCAACACAACTTCCCGCCTTTACAAATCACTTATCTACAATGAAATATTTGGCATCTAGTATTAGCAACCCAACACCACAATTCTCTTCCATAATTCCATACAACCAATATTTGCAAAGCATTCCAAAAACCAACTTGAACAATAGGTTTATGTGTATATATATATAATCATCATTTCAATACCATATCATCAATACCACATCATCCCTTCACAATTCAACATAATCCAACCATGCACAAGAATGATCCAACATCATTTCCAGTCATCTTTCAACAACAATCAAATAACATACTTCTTATGCTCACATGCATATATATATATATATATACATATCCATATAAATAACACCAACATAATTTACATCCTTACCATAGAATGACCTTTTGGGTTTTGAAGTCCTGTTAGCACAAATAAGGGGTGCTTCTCGAAGCCCTTGAGACGATGAACACAACTACGGAATCAATTTGGACTTTCCACGGTTGAATCACAAGTAATTTGAAGGTCAAATTTGGCTAGGGTTTGTTCTCTCCTATGATTGATGATGGATATGAGTTTTTGAACTCATATACATATACATATACACATATTTCCGTCCATAATATCATAGGAAATGACCAAAGTGCCTTTAAAATTTAAATAATGTCAAATATGTCCTCCAGTGGACCGTTTTGACAAGCTGAAGTAGATAGACCATAACTCTTTGCTCCGATATCGGATTTGGGTGAAATTGGTATCATTGGAAAGATAATTCAAAGGTATTTCATTTAATATAAATTAGGCCACCCAGTTCGTCCTGTACAAGGAGTTATGATCGTCTGAAGTTGACCCTAAAAATCTGTTTTGAGAGGCTGAAGTAAAACGCGTATAACTCCTTACACAGATGTTTCATTTGGATGAAACCAATTGAATTGGAAAGAAGACTCAAAGATCTTTCTTTTGATATATGGTAGATCTCCCAGTTCATTATATTGAGGAAGTTATGATCGTTCAAAGTTGACCCAAAAAACTGGCAGGCCTCAGTATTTTCCTGCTAATTTACTGTTCACAAAAATCTGTTTTGAGAGGCTGAAATAGAACGCGTATAACTCCTTACTCAGATGTTGGATTTGGATGAAACCACTTTTATTAGAACGAATACTCAAAGATCTTTCTTTTGATATGTGGTAGCTCGCCCAGTTCATTATATTGAGGGAGTTATGATCGTTCAAAGTTGACCCAAAAAACTGCCAGGCCTCAGTATTTTCCTGCTAATTTACTGTTCACAAAAATCTGTTTTGAGAGGCTGAAATAGAACGAGTATAACTCCTTACTCAGATGTTGGATTTGGATGAAACCAATTTCATTAGAAAGAATACTCAAAGATATTTCTTTTGATATGTGGTAGCTCACCCAGTTCATTATATTGAGGGAGTTATGATCGTTCAAAGTTGACCCAAAAACTGGAAATTTTCCTGCAATTTTACTGTTCACATCCCGGCCACCGTTTTATAGTTTCGAACGTGCTCGCTTATATCCGAAACTTATCCGTTTTTGAAAATCTTTATATCGTCGGAAAGCTTATTCAATAACCTTCGTATGGAAACATCGACGGGCAAATTCCGGTATAAATAAGGTCGATTCCTATACACATATAATCAAACTATATACTTGAATCTCAAAATAATCAATACTCATATATACCTAACTTAGGATCAATACATATACTCCAACACATATAACAATGGCTAATGCACGTAATTAAGTATGGGGTGTTACATAAACGACACTTGAAGTGGTGTAAAACTTACAACTTTTAGAATCGACTCAAAAAATAAGGATTAACTCATGCCCCAGTTTCTTTTGACTGGGTAATTCTAAATTGTTTATTTAGTTGGACCGAGCCCAGAATAGGGCAGCCTACGTATCTCACCCCCGAGGGTGGAGAATCAGGCCACTCGTAGTTTTGGCGGCTCGTTCTTTTGCTTGATTCTGATTTTCTTTTCTTTTCTTTTATTGACTCCCTTTTTGGGATTTTTCTGACTCTAGTTTGCTTGACACTCTTTTTTTCTTTTTGGACATATTTTTTCTCTTTTTTTTTGATACCTTTTGACTCTATTTTTTCGCTCGACACCTTTCTTTTGAGCTTTGCTGACTCTATCTTGATTCCAAAAGAGGGGTATGAAAGAAAATATAACTAAAGCTCAAATTGGGTAAACAAAGGATGACACGATGTTTGGATAGCAGAATGAAATGTCTTCGTCATATCAATCCTTGAAAATGCAAGTACATATCATGCAATATGAAAGTGAGAGATGAGGATCATTTGTGATATTTTTTATGCACTAATTTTAACTGAGACTGTGTGTCGCTACTTCTTCTGCAAACTCTATCTTTGTTGTACATTCCTCATGCTTTCGTGGAGCTAATTTTTCTATTCCTTTTGATGTAGGATCACACATCCACTATTTGACCTAATTGCGACATGTTTTTCAAATGCTGACCAAGTTATTCTCATGATTCTCAAACTAATTGCCTTAATTTTCAAAGAATGCTTCAACTTGATCACCAAATGCCCCAGCACTCTATCTATTTTCTCAGATGCTCTCTTTTTCTAACTTTAACCCTCTAATTCAATGCTCATGCTTAAACTGAATTTTAAGATCTGGCTGAAAATTTCACTAGCATGTCATATCACTAGAGTCAACATAAAATGTGCTATGTAAAGAAAATAAACAAACAACACATATTTAAAACACAAAGGAAAATGGGACACTTCATTTAGTTGAAACAAAAGATAGAAGGGTTTGAACATAAACGACAAAAGAACAAAACAAGATAGATCCCAAACTACAATCCTAAAATAATTCGGATAACAGAAAATAAAATAAAATAAACTACCAGACCTCTTCCTAGTATGGAGAGGGGTGACTTCTCAATTGCTCAGCCTGACATATTAGCCACTGATTTACATATCAGCATGACTAGAGGTTCCACCACTGTCAGACATATTTCCTTCAACAAATAAGTTCTAGATCCCTATGCTTAAATCATTGCCTCCCACATATTGTGCAGTACCGTGTGCTGGTGAAGAACTCTGTGGGATGGTCGAGGGGCTAATGTTTTGCACCACAATCAATTTATCTTGAATCATCTTTTCTATTTCTCTTTTCAAAGTACGACAATCTTCAGTACTATAACCCTAACATCAGAATGATATGCATACCATACATTAGGATCAAAATTTCTTGAATGTGGATCAAGTATATACCCAGGGAGAGGACTAATCATTCCCCTATGTCTCAATCTCTGGAACAAACTGGCATAGGACTCCCCAATAGGAGTGAAATTATCCTTTTTCTTCCTACTCTTTGCGAACTCTGGCCTCGGATGAAGCTTGAATTTAGAGGTTTCTTGGTAAATTTGTGGGGGTCGAGGACAATGTTGAGGGAGAGGTGTATGCCATTGTGGATAAGAAGACGAATGGGTACACAATTGTGCATTGTTCAAAGGACATTGAGGAAGTGGAATGGAACTCCTTGGATTTTGAAAAGAGGAACCTTGTTGCAGATGAATAAGTGAATTTCATATGTAAGCTCGGGATTGAGGCTGACAATATTGGTGAGTTGGACCTCTCAAACTCTTCTTTGGCCCAGGCATGACAACAGATGCGTTTTCCTTCTTCTTTCCTTCAGTTTCCCTTGAATGATTGCAATATCGTCCCAAATGTTTCACAGAATCATTCTGTCCACCAAGCTCCTCAAATTTTGATGTCTAAAAGCTTGGAAGAAGGTTAACACTTGAAAACATACCCCAGTTTTTATATGAAACATCTTCATAGCCCATAAGTCCCAAGGAACTTTTCATATCATTTTCTACACTCTTAACTTTCCCAACCATTTTCTCTCAGTCTTCTAGCATGCTAGGCTTCTTAGTAAGAAATTTTGGTGGTCCACTTAACTTAACTGTAGCCTCAAGAGTATAACAATGATCATCACGAGTATTGAACGTGAATTCACTAGTGGACTGGGGAAGCACAATCATTGGATTGATAGCCAAAGTGGAAGCATTAGTAGAAGGTTGAGTAACAAAAGCACAAACGGTATGTGGTGATGTGAACGTGGTAGACTTATACTGAGGAGCTAAATAAAGAGTGGTGGAAATATTGAGGTGCATTTGGCGTGGAATAGATTCTGAGGCATGCTGTTGTTCATCAACCATAGTAGGAAACTGACTTTGCGATTTTGGTGGAAAACTCAAGGTATTTGCAGGATCAAAAATGGGGAACTGAGGTGGAGGCAGCTCACTGGCCCAAGCTCGGTACATTTTCATCATTTGTTGTCTCAGTCTCAAATTCTCTTCCTTTAAACTCTCAATTTCCTGACTCTTTGTTTCATCCATGATGTCACTCTCTATATCCTTGTTGGACACAACTAACCCTTCCTTGGATTTGGTGTGATATGGAGGACCATCCAGGAAACCACAAACCAACCACCTTAAACTAACTGAATAAGAGGCAATAAATATGTTAGAGTTCAATATTTTTTTTCAAAACCTCTCTCTTCTTTTTTTTCTTGAAAAGATCACCGAACCCAAGAAGGGCGCCTACGTATCTCACCCTCGAGAGAGGAGAATCAGGTGTGCGTAATTCATTAAGTCGTGCCAAAATGGCCAATTGAACTCTTTGTCCTTTTTTTTTTCTTTTTTCTCTTGAAACTTTAAGAAGAAAAGAAAATAACAAATTGTCAAAAGAATTGACGAAAATCCTTTTTTGCATTTTTTAGGCTTAACATCCCTATACAAAATGAAACCTATGTTTACCAAAGAAACTCTTTTTGGGTTTTCAATTTTATACTTCATACGAAAATAAAACTTGAACCTATAAAAGAAAAATCTTTTTGTAGTTTTCTTTTAAAGATGTATATGAAACACCTACTTTAAATGAAGCGTGAAGAAAAATATTTTTTAAAATTTTTTGAAATAAGATTCCCGAACCAACAATAGGCTGCCTACGTATCTCACTCCCGAGAGAGGAGAATCAAGGGTGCATAGTTCGTCCAGATAGGACAATTAAAAATTAAATAACCGACTGAACCCTGGCTTGAGAGACGAAACTACAACGATAAAAATCTCCCCCCCCCAGGAGGATCAATAGTGTTTCCACACTTCCCCTCCAGCGTGACTCGAACCCTCAACCTATAAAAATCTTTTTTGAGGTTTTCACTTTGACACTCCCCATAAAACTGACACCAACAACTATGAAAGAAAAATCTTTTTGGTATTTTCATGAAATGTACAAAACTCCTACAATTTTTGCATTTTTCTTTTATAAAAACTCCTATGAATGAAATATCTTTTTTTTGAAGTTTTCGAATTGTGAATACTTGCTAAAGGAAACAAAAGAAAGTCTTTTTGATGTTTTTGATTTTGACAAATGAGTGCAAAAGGTAAAAGTCTTTTTGAATTTTTGGATTGTGGAGAACAAAAGCCATAAAAAGACTCTAAAAAAAAATTACGAAACTCTTTTTCGATCCGCCATTTCTCTTCCCCCCCCTTTTTTTCCATTGCTTACACACTTTACTCCTAACACATACTTTCCCCACATCAGTCCGTCAAATGACCACGTTACCCTCAAAGATGCAACATTTAGCACATAGGTATGCTTCAGAGACGAGTCTCTTACAAAGGACCAAATGGGTCCAACTAGGTCTCAATATGATGCACATAACTATGACCTAAAGGTTGACCTACGCTGGGGTTTACTAACAAGGTTGTTCGAGGGAGCGTATGGTCGATAGTGGCTGTTTTAGCTGTCCACCTACTCCATACCAGCCAATGGCTCCCCCCTAATATAAGGGTGACTCAACTATAGGTCATGTACACAGCGTGTACTACAGACTTGTTGCAGAAAAAAATGACTCGGGTTATGCACATGATGTCAGATATAAAACGGTAACACATAAATAAAAACTATAAACAAAGAGCACGAAAACGCACAACAATAACAAAAACAATAATCACAAACAAAATGTCTATACACCTATAGTGTCAAACTAAGCCGATACGACTCCAACAAATAAACTCAAATTCTGAAAAGATCCCCAGCAGAGTCGCTAGAGCTGTCACACCCCTTTTTCAACTCCAAAAGATTCGTTTTAAGTTCGAAAGAGTTTTTATTATTAAGTGACAAAAGAAAATGATTTGTTTTGAAGAAGGATTATTTTTATATTCAAAATCAGAGTCGCCACTTGGCATAATCTGGTGTGCCAAGTCACCATTGGAAAATTCTTTTCAAAACCATTTGACTCTTTAAACTGGTTTGCTAACAGAGATTCCGACTAAGGAATTCTGTTGACCGAGGGAAAGGTGTTAGGTACCCCTCAATCCCATGGTTCGACCACGGTCGCTTGGTGGAGCGTATCGGCTAATTTTGACACTACGAATATACAAACCATACAAAACACGTAAAACAATCAAACAAACAAACAAAATAAAAATGAATAAAAAGTACATTGTCCAGTCCAACTTATACATTCCAAAATAGAAAAATGCAAAAATAAATCCTATCTAACCTACACTAATACTAACTGTGATTCCAAGCTCTACCCGATGCCTCGGGCCTTCATCGTGAACGTTCTTCGCCAACATAATACGTCGGGGCATTCTCCGGTGAATAAATACATCAATCTTCGGGGCATTCCCCGGACAAATGAATACATTTCAATCCGAAAACATAAATCAACACATTTTAACAAAACACTTTCATCATTCAACGATTGCAAGTCCTACTTTTTCCTACCCAAACCTACTCTTTATCTATCTAATTCGACCTATCATGATAATATCACATCAACGATATTCAATGAATTAAAATAAATTAACACTTACTTTTATCAATTTCAATTTCACCTCCCACTAATTTCATTTTTTATCAATCAAACCTTCAACATTACTCCGATTCATCCCACATATCAACGAAATCAAATCGTCTAACACATAATTATGACATCATAACACCAACAAAAATCCAAACTATTAACACACATAATCACAACCAATCCAAATAATCGAAATAAAGAACAGGGAGACGGGTTAAAGAAATGGACCTTCCGATAACCAAATTTTATTAATAATAAAGAGATCCGAGATCGAAATCCTCGAACAAGAAACCTCACAATGACCGTATCAAATCAGTGAGAGAATCCAACCCGGACAGATTTGGAGATCAATAAGAAAAACCTCAAAGTGAGTGACTCCAGCTCAGTATCGAAACCCTCCCCCCAAAAAATACGATTATCGAAAGACGAATCACAAGCAAATGAACCTAAAATCCCCAAAATCCAACAGAAGACTACAAATCAATACTAACCAGAGCTCCAGCGAGGGCAACGATGGGCAGAAATTAACAAAAGGGTCAGATTTTTGGCGATTTTCGATGCTTTTCATCTAGAATCATTAGAAACAGACAGTTCCAGCGAAGATATCACCAAAAAAACTCGAACTCACCTGATTCTTAGCGATTTTTGTCCATCTTTTTTGATTCGACCCTTGTTCGTCTCTCTCTCGATCTCTCCTATCTCTCTTTGTTCAGAACCCTCTGTTTTTGCCTCTCTCTCTATAGCTCTCTCTCTCGCTTCGTTAACCTCCCAGCTCTCTCTCCGTTTGGTGTAACAGTGAGGGTCAATAGTATGTGTGAGGAGTGTGTATTCCTGTCAGGTATGTCTTCTGTGAGTGTATTTGTAGAATAAAAAATATCGAGCAGTAGGTGCCTGTTAGTATGTGTATATGAGAATTGAGAGGTGTATGTGTGTGCAGTGCGTGAGGGTGAGAATTGTGAGGGTGAGCTTTTGTGAGTGAGATTGTGTGTATGAGGTGTGTATTCTGTTCATTCACAAGAAAATGGAGGTCCCCTTTTGTGCCTAATTCTCATGTGGGCCCCTTTTGCGTAATTGAAAACCAAAAACCAAAATTCCTTTTGTGTTCTTTCCTTTATGGGAAGATCAGTCCCTTTTTTAATTTCCCCTTACCGTGCCATTTTTCTATTCGTTCCAAGGCATAAAAAATGTGGGGGAAGGGGGGTTAGTGGGGTAAGTGAGTAATTAGGTGAGAGGTAAGGTGTTGTTTTTTAATTGAAGGGGTAAGGATTAGGTGTTATTTTTTATTGGGTAGATTGTTAGGAGAAGATAAAATTAGTTAGGGCTTGTTAGATTTTTTTCTTTTTGTATTTTTGTGGAGAGATAATTACACGAGGTAGGACACATGGTAAGACGAGGGTAAAAATAGATAACTTGGATTTTTGAGAGGGACAAAATTAGGTGTCGACACGGGGCAACACTACGCTACAGCAACAGGGACAAACAAACCCCTAAATACTTGGACCAATATGTGGTCCCAAATGCCAAGCAAGGGCCAGCTGTGCCAGTACCAGTAGCACCAGGCAGTGCTGCCAAGAGCTCTGCAACATAACTTATCTATATAATCAAAAGGGATGCTACCAAAGAGAATCATGGATGAAGTTGTCTTTTAATTTCTTAGCTTTGTAATAGTCTGGAATCTCCCTCCATTCTTGATTTTTTTTCCTTTTTTAGCTTGTCTACAACTTTCAGTAATTGTAAGTTGTTCTCTATCTTTCAATACAAGTTAGTTTGTTCCAATGTCAAGGGAGGTAATTAAATGAAAGATAAGTTTAAGTGTTAAAATAAGTTAGACAGACAAGTTCGGGGGTAAATGATGTCTTTTCTCTTAAATTTATTAGATATTGCAATTAGATACTTAGAATTAAGAGCGTATTTGAATTGACTTATTTGAAGTAATTTTAAGTCCTAATAACTTTTTAATTACTTTCAGATTGTAAGTACTTGGAGGGATGCTAGTCGGCTCAACGAAGTTGGAGTTCAAAAAAATCTAGAGTGATTCTTCACCTATTTTGTCAGCAGCCCATCGAAATGCTCGAGTATAGATTTCTTATGCTCATACAAATGATCGGGCCTAGCTGGCTCGTTGATCTCAAAGAATCTAGTCGTAGGCCTGATCAGATATTATTTGGCCACAAGCAAAACAAAAATAAAGACTTATTAGCTTTACTTTATGAGCGCTGGCCATGAAATCTTTCTTTTTATAAGACTATAATATGCTGCGTTTGTATTAATTACTATTGATAATTAATAAAATGATTGTTAGTTATAAAAAAATAAAAATAAAGTTGGATTTTAATAGTAGTTCATAAGACATCAAATTTTCACATTTCAACGTGCATTATGCCAACGGGTTTCACTGTCGTTTCTAGCTGAGAAGTTCAGTCAGAAAAATGTTATTTGCCTTTCGAGCCTTCTTATGTGATTGAGCATAGAGCCTCAATACAGTGACCGAAGGTCTTCCTCACATGTTCTAGTGACATAGACCTATTCAGTTGAGAAAAGAGACTTGAGATTAAAGAGTAGAGTCCAACAATATTGAACCCAAAAATAGATTTTTATGTTAAAATGATAAAGATAAGTCAAAAATTATAAGTTAGAATTTCTAACGTATAACTTTTGACTATACAAAAGCAAAGTCAATCCAAACAGATTTTAAAAAGCCTTATCCCAATTGAATGCCTCAACTCTTGATAAATGTTTCAATTATGCATGTGTTTTCATTAGCCAATCACATAGTTAAGTTAATACATAAAATATTTCATCTCCTTTTATTATACACATCAATTTCAAATAAAAATTATCTAAATTTTTTGACTTATTGACGCGAATACATATAATTAAAGAAAACAACATATTTTATGTGATTCAATTAATTACTTAATAGATGAATAAAAACACACACAATAAAAAAATTAAAAAAAATAAATCGAATAGGAAGTTACTTAACCATACAAAATATGTTATTTTAATTATTTTTTTGTGTGTGTATTCTCATTTGTCTATAAATATTTAAATTAACCACATTAATTATGTTATTTAATTTAATTAGACCCATTTATCTCAATCCAGTCATTTATATGTGTCAACCCACATGTACAACACAAGTATTATTTTTTGACACCACATACACATGAGTATCCTCTCTACTCGAAAGCTTTCGGGGACTACTTTAGGATGATGACGACTGTCCATAGGGTTTTTAGTGCACAAGGTCATTGAAGATAGAAAGACTATCCCAGAGAATATATGAAAAGCAAAAGATTCGTCAGTTCAGACTGAAAATACATGTATACATAGATAGCGGTTTAGTATCAAGGCCGACGATTGAAGCTCAAGACAGAGCTATACGATCAGGAGGAAGTCTCACATACGATTCTCTTAAAAGGGAGTGAATATTGAAGCTTCGATCAAATGCCACCGGTTGATTCTTCTTTGGGTTCATTATCGACGACTCTACCAATATTATAGGGGTGCAAAGTCCGTAAGAAAGAAAGATCAAGACAATAAATTATGTTTTTGTGTTAATAGCTGTTTTGTTGATCCTTTCCCAAACATGAATAACGAATATACAAATTTCATTAGCCATATAATTTAGTGAGTGGCGCCAAATTTTTCTCTAGATTCCTTCTTTAATTGATCATCAATGTGTCTATGTATTAGTTCATATTTGATTATTTAAAATACATATTAAGACACTAAACTTACGATACATAAATATCTTTAAAATTAGAAACTCTTACTTTATTTAAAATATATCATAATCATTTTATTTGTATCCAAATTGAATGACAAAATGACAGAAAGGGGGACATATAAATGCGATATATATAACATCCACCTATATTGAATTGTTGATTCCAAAATGGTAAATCATTTTTGATTGAATAAAGAAGGTAGCCTGTAGAAGATAGTTAGAAAAACCAATGCTTATAAATTGTATTTTATTCTAACTATGGGCAATCAAAAGAAATTATAGTAAAGTTACCTATGCTAACATGTAATAGTCAGGGATCGTTTGATGGGAAGAAGTTATTTCGAGATTAATTATTATAAAATTAGCTATCTTGAGATAAATTATCTCACTATGTATATAGGATAATACTTATACCATCATTACAGTATAAATAGTGTGATAAATAATCTCACACCAATGATACGATACAAATTACCAAAATAAAAAAAAGTACGAAAATCAACAGATAAGAAAGAAAAAGACAGATGAATAGACACACAAGGAGGAAATTGTAAGCAAATCAAAGGTATATTAAACCAATAATCCTCAAACGCCCTACAATAGCACCTAACTTTTACGAAGGTCCCAAGTGAAATTAATCCACTCACAATCAACGTTTTCTCAAATTTCAACAAAACTACCAACAAGCTCAAAACCACTTGCAAGTGTATCACTCATCATTCATCAACTAAGGAAGCAAAAAGGGAACTATTTATTATAAAATGGACTCAAAAGTGACATTAAATGCCAAATGAGTCCAAAAGTGGCCCGAAATGCTAAATGCCCACATCCGGGCGCATATGCCTTCCTGTTGATTTCGAATGAAGGTCCTTCTTAAGCAACGCATCTCCCGTGTCTCAAACTATTATTCAAATGCGATGTTATTTAATGATTCCTTGAATTGTACATTCGATATGACTTTTCTCTTGCTCCAAGTTATCATCTAAATACGTTCTTACTTTTCTAAGGAGATCAAATTTTGAATCTTTAGATGTTGACCATGAAACATAGATCTCGAAAGGCTAAAATAAAAATTGCTTTTGCAGTTCTTTTCAACTTTTTGGAAGTGTTTTGTTTGGTGAAATTCAAATTACATTGATCTTAAGTTAAAGTGGTTTTATAATAAAAGCATTAAGTTTAATTTTTCCCCAACTTTATTCATTTTTGACTTATTATTGCTTAACAATTATTTTACTTTGATTAATATGTTAATTTTTTTATCATAAATAATTATTTTTATTTAATATAAATTAAGCGTTTAAGCTCCAAAGCTTAAAAGTGTTTTTCAATGCTTGAAATGTAAAAGCTACTTATCTAGCATTTGACCACAGAATCTCAAACAATTGCAACATGTGTTTGAGCATAATTTTTGAAAAACATATTTTACCTTTTGAAAAAATATGAAATATAATTTCTAACTATAAATTTTACTAGCTGTTAAAATATCCTTAAAAAATTGATAAGAAATTATCATTTTATAATGAAATAGAAAATACATCATTCAAAAATTATAAAATAATATTTTAATAAAAACTACTAATAACACAATGATCTTATACTTACTGACCAACCAAAAAAGGTGCGAGCATAATTGCTAGTACTGTCATGTTGAGTTCTCTTTAAGCATAAACAGAGTCACAAAAAAGAGAGATTAAGCATAAATAGTGAATTCTGTTCCTTATAAATAATAATTTAACGAGTGGTTGGTTGGGTAGATAGAGTATAGGCCAGTGGCGGAATCGAAAGTTTACCAGTGGCGGAATCGAAAGTTAGATAAAGAGTGTAAATCTTTTTTTCAATTGTATAAAGGGTGTGTAAAAATAAATATACATTCATAATAGCAAAGATTTGGTCTATATACATAACATAATTTTTTGACGAAGAGAGTGTATCCGACCATATAGGTGCCTCCGCCATGGTAAGAGGTGGAATGATAAAAGTTTATTTTAAATAAATAAATAAATATAAAAGTTTGGGGCAAGTATTAAATTTTAAAGAACCAAAAAATTAGATTTTGATTTAAACCCTTCTTCTAAAATGGTTTTTTGAATTTTGGGTTTTATGTCAAAATTTTGTATCAAAAATTGATAAATTTAATGGCCAAACGAATTTTACCAAGATTTTATCCAAAAACTATCTATGTCCAAATGGTCCTTAATTTCTATGAAGCTTCATAGGACATTTAGACTCTCCTTATTCACATGCACAAATATGAAACAAGAAAAACATTCATGACTACTTTACAAATATAAAATCAAATTTCCACCATGAAAAAATGTAGTGGAGACGTGGAGTGGTGGGACTGCTCCTTCCTTAATTAGAGGTTTCAGGTTTAAGTTCTGAGTATGAAAAAATTTTTAGTAGAGAACGTTATCCTCAAATGGGTTCTATTTGACACGAATCTGAATTACTCGAGTTTCAATACGAATATTGAACAATAAATGAGACAAAGAAAATCAAGTTTCCCACCTTGAGTCAAACTATGTGCAATTAATTGTCTTCAAACATTTTGCACCGTCTACTTGTCAACTAATTGCATGATAGCTAGCAGTCCAAGTTTCTTGGATCCTTTAAGACTTGGTGTATCATTTAGAACCGTAGAGAATCAAACACATGGTTTAAAGTCACGACGTAACTGTTGTGATATGATTGAGATTCCTCTGCACTTAATCAGAAGATTGGGATTTGAGCTCATGAGAATAAAGAATTCTTGTTGATTGGAAGTGTTGTATCTAGAGATGACTTATAATGCATGAATCTGAATTTAATCGAGTCTCAATATAGATATCGAACATCAAGTGGAAAAAAAAAAGCCTATCAATGTACTTACTTTTAAATTTGTGTCAATTCTTTTCAAAGAACTTTTGAATCTTATAATCGTAAACTAAATGTATGTATAACACTGTGAGATTATAATTTTAATCTCGTAATTTTAAACTCATAATGTCATTCCTAAAAGGGAATATGTAATATTCTCTAGAATAAGAACATTAAATTAAAAACTAGTTATCTAAAAAATGTTATTTTTATAATGGATTATTATTATTATTAAAAACTTTAAAAATATGAATTATCTAACAAAAAAGGATAAAAAATACTCCTGAACTATTTAAAATGGATCAAAAATATCTTTCGTTAAATTTTTACCTCAAAAATACCCCCTCCGTTAAATATTTGGCTCAAAAATACCCCTCTCCTTAATGGAATTCCACCAAACATGCCACCTAAGTAAAAAAAGTCATGTGGCTATGCTACGTCACCATCCACATCTAAATATTTATTTTTCAGAAAAGAGTCAAAAATATCTCTGAACAATTTGAAATGGATTAAAAATACCCCTCATTAGTTTTTTGGCTCAAAAATACCCTTCCGTTAAATATTTGACTCAAAAATATCTTTTCCCTTAACGAAATTCCAAGAAGCATGCTACCTAGGTAAAAAAGTCACGTGGTTATGCCATGTTACCATCCACATGTAAAATTTATTTTTTAATTATATGGCATTCCTTTCTTCTTGATGAAGGAATTAAATAAAAATATTATATTCAGTGATGTTGATTTATTTTTTTTGGACTCAATAAATGTTGATAGTTTTTCTAATTTTATGTTTAATCATCAAGTATTCTTAGAATTTTTGAAAATTCCACTTTCAGAAAAGTAAATGACATTTAATATATTTTAATCATTACAAAAACATGGATGTAATTTTCTTTAATAATCTAAGTGAAAAGTTTATTATATAATGAAAAAAATTGAATAATTTGTACTCCTTTAACAAAATTTATTTATACCTTCCCAATGTCGAAAAATCCCCCAAAAGTTAAATTAAATCCAGTAAAAACATTGATTTATTTCATTTTATTTAAGTATTTTTAGAAATTTTTAATTTTGCTAATCATATTTTTTTTTCAGATCGATAAAACTGCTTTGCAAAAAATAAAAATAAAGAAGAAAGGATTGTCATATTAAAAAAATAATATTTTACATGGATAGTGACATGGCATCTCCATGTGGTTTTTTTTTTATCTAGGTGGCATGCTTGGTGGAATTCCATTAAGGAGAGGGGTATTTTTGAGCCAAATATTTAACAAAGGATTATTTTTGAGCCAAAAAAACTAACGAGAGATATTTTTGATCCATTTCAGATAGTTCAGGGGTATTTTTGTTCCTTTTCTAAAAAATAAAATTCTACATGTGGATGGTGACGTGGCATAGCCACGTGGCCTTTTTACCTAGGTGGCCTGCTTGGTGAAAATTCTGTTAAGGAGAGGGATATTTTTGAACCAAAAAACTAACGAGAGGTATTTTTAATCCATTTCAGACAATTCAAGAGTATTTTTGATATTTTTCCAATTATCTAATGGTGACCGGTGAGAGGCCCTTTGCATCGTCCATTGGTAAACAACACCTTTTCAAATTGTTTTTGTCACTCTAAAAATAAAAAAATAGACCTTTTCATATATAAAAAGGAAAAAAAAAGTGTCCTACTTATAACGTGTTGGATTATCATGCATTCAAATTAAATAAATAACACTTATACTATTATTTTTTTGACTATCTTTCTAAAGTTAGGACAATATATAGATCGGGCGATTATGTTTAGGGGGAGAAACTAGCAGTAAGAGAAGCGATAAACCCTTCAACCTACTTCTCCTGGAAAGCTAATTCACGCGTGTAGGCAACACTTTCTGTTATACCGTTGACTCTATCTATTTATAATATTTTTATTTATTTCATTTTGATTTTATATATCAGGAATGTAGAAGCTCATTAGCTTGCATTTGACTCTAGCCTCTCATTTAATACTCTCAAGTAAACTAATAGTAATAACTAAAATGAATCATTATTGTTTGGATTACTAGTATTAGTTTTGTTAAAAAAAACCTAGCATGTTTAGTATTAAAAGTTCTACATTTTACTAGAATAAAATCTTATACAGGACCAAGAAACTCTTGGAAAACATAAGAAAATAAAATTTTGTTCTATTTAAAATATTTTTTTTTCAATTTTGGTGGTTCACAAAATTCATTAATTAATTTTTTAAGAAGAATGTTCAAGCTCCAAATTTAGACTTTAAAAAATTCAATTGATACTTGACATATGGATGATCAAGATTACAATTGTGGACACCCACACGAAGAAAAAGAACCACTAGTAGAGAAGATATAGATCTCCAAACAGATGGGATAAATAAATTAAAAAAAAAAAGGGGGGGGGGGGGGGGGGGAAGGGGAGCCTCGTAGCATCGATAAAGTTATCTTCGTCTCTATAAACAGTAATGGAGCCACACGTTCATAAGAAAAATTACATTGTATAGTTAGGTAAAAATATTCCTTACATATGGACACCTCTTGATTTCATTGTTAATTGACTTCTTTATATTTTAACATCCTTCATTAGTTAAAATTCTAACTCCGCTACTATCTAAAGGTCACGAATTCAAACCGTTGAAGCAATATGTAAGACTTGTATTAAAGTAGAATTTCTACATCACACTCCTCAGAGTTGTTGCTCTTTTCCCGAACCTACTAACGTAAGATGCTTTGTCCATAGAACTTTTTTTTCTTTTAGAAAAAATAAAACATGGGGACCATAAATAAAGAAGAATCTTACCCTTATTATTCAAGTAAGATGGAAATATCAAAATCCAACAAAAAAATAATAATCAAAAAAGCCAACAAGTATAATTGTGTGGCTCTAAATTTGCCTCTTCACTACCACTCAATATAAACCAAACTAAGGCTACAAAATTTACAACAACTCCTCATCTTCATAAACCACACACACACATAAAAAAAATCTTATAACATAATATTGTTGAACCCCTTAGCTCCATTATCACTTCAACATTCAAGAATATTATTCAAAAAAAAAAAAAAGTTGTGATTATTATTTTTTTGTTCAATGGCAATAACAACTTCAATTGCAACAACATCATTTTCTTCCTGTGTTAGTGGTGAAGATTATGGTATGTTAATTAGGAAAGTGCAACCATTGGTGAATGCTGGAATGGGAAAGGCAGTGAGATCAAGGCCAATGATGGGGAATGTTAATGCAGGCAAAGGAATATTTGCACCAATTGTTGTTGTCACTAGGAATATTGTTGGCAAGAAAAGGTTTAATCAACTTAGGGGTAAAGCTATTGCTTTACACTCTCAGGTAATTTACTATCATTTACTAGCTAGTACTACTATTTTATCGTCTATTGGAAGCAGACTCTCTATTTCTTCGAAGGTAATGGTATGTACCAAGTATATTTTACCCTCTCCAGACCCCATTAGGTGGGAACACATTGAATATGTTGTTGTTGTAGTACTACTATTTTATCGAGTACCTGCTATTATCAATCACCACAAATGACGGATAACTTTGTATGTTCATTGAATGTTGGTAGGCAGAAATTACCTAATTTCTCTGAAATTTGAACACTAGTGTTTCTATTGTTTTTCGATAACTTCGTTGACCGTTAACCAACATGATACTAGATAATTTTGCATGTTCAACAATTATAACGGATAGAAATTACCTAATGTTTTTATCTTCGCTGAAATTTGAACACTAGTGTTTCTATTGTTTTTCGATAACTTCGTTGACCGTTAACCAACATGATACTAGATAATTTTGCATGTTCAACAATTATAACGGATAGAAATTACCTAATGTTTTTATCTTCGCTGAAATTTGAACACTAGCGTTTCTATTGTTTTTCGATAACTTCATTGATCATTAACCAACATGATACTAGGTAATTCTGCGTGCTCAACAAGCATAACGGACACAAATCATGTAATGTTTTTTTTTTTGGTTGAAACTTTAATATTGATCTTCTAGTGTACAAAGTATTGCTATTTGTTTATGTTTTTGCTATTAGTTGTAGAATTTGGGCGGATTTATTTGTTTATTTTTGCATTAGTCTTTTTTTTTTTAAAGTAATAATGTTATTGAATACTGTAACCAAGTTCTAATTGGGAGATAAAGTCAGCAGAAATATCAGAGTTGTTTGATAAAAAATGATGAAATATAAATTAATTTCAAGATTTAAACACAACTTCTTGTGATGTTCAAATTCAGAGTTAAATATAAAATCTTAGTATGTGTGCACTGATTATGTATTTATGGTAAGATTTGAGATGTTTTATATTCAAAAAATTAATATTTTGTATTAGTTTGAGTGAATTTAGAAAAAGGGTTCAAAACAAAGTATGGCTTAGATGTATTTCCAATTCAAACTTGTTTTGGTATAAGATTTGTACTAAAAAAAGAAATACAATTTCTAAAGGATTTTATAGAGAACAATTTGTGGAATGTTTCTCAAGTTAAACGGGGTAGTCCATTTTAGTCACCAAAAGGATATGATCAATTAAGAGGTCACAATTTGAAAGATAATTTAACCACCAATAGCAGTGGCGGATCAGGATTTAGGAGATTTAAGGGTCGTGGATGCTTGGGAGATTCGAGCATGTATATTGATGGCTGAAGCTTTAAGGTTCTGCTTGAAAATTAAAGCATTCAACTATCTTTTTGGTTTAATGGGCGCTTTTTCAAGCCTTATATCAATTTTTATACATTTTTTATTTAATTATACCTGATCTGCCTCAAATTTAACGGGTGTCAAAGATCCCCCAAAAAGGTCATAGGTCCGCCCCTGACCAAAAGTTGTGGAGTACCCCTTCCTGTATCCCTAACTAGAGGTCGGACATTCGGCCCTTTTAATGGAAGCGCCTTTGATGCGAATACTACTAAAAATATTGGTATTTTTTCATTGAAATTTTCAACTAAAAAAATGTTCAATGGTTATTTCTATAGATATTTTGATTGAATCTGTAAGAAAAGAAAAAATAATAGTATTTTCACATGAAGTAATCAGGAAGTTTCTCAATATCCCAATGAGAATCTGTTTTCCACCATGCGTCTTTTCAATTAGCTCGTTTCATTGGAAAATCATGTTTTATTGCACAGATTTTCATTGATTCAATTGTAAGAAAAGAACAAAATAATAGTGTTTTCACATGAAGAAATCAGGAAGCTTCTCAGTGTTCCGATGAGAATTTATTTTCCACCATGCTTCTTCTCAGTGAGCTGGTTTGGTGGGAAAATCATGTTTTATAACACAAATTTTCATTGATTTTCGGGGAGAAAACCCTCTATTTCTAATAATGGAACTGGCGCAAATCCAAATTAATCGAGATGAGAAACCAAAGTTAATGCTGATGGTGTTTGTTTGTTTAGGTAATCACAGAGTTTTGCAAGTCAATAGGAGCAGATCAGAAGCAAAGGCAAGGATTGATCAGATTGGCAAAGAAGAATGGTGAAAGACTTGGATTTCTAGCTTGATGGTTCACATAAATACCATTTGCCAAATGGTAAAATGTGTAATGATCAAATAGCTTATAGCCTTTTGTGTAATTGAAACAAATCAATCAGATACAACTTAATTATCTGTAATATTCAAAACATACATACATATATATATATGCTTTGTAGTCTAGGTAATGTTTTAATTTCTTGAAGATTTCATTTTTGAATCCTTCTTTGTGTTACTGAGAGGCTGTAGAAGCCTATTAAGATTTTGAACTTCGAATTATAATGTAGAAGAGAAATCTAATTTCAAAGACGTAAAAGTAATAACATATATCTTTCTTCTCGTATGTGTTAGCTTTTAATGAACAAAATTATCAGATGCTTATGTTAGTAGAAGTTAACAGATATTCGATAAAATAGCGCATAAATTGGAGTTATCACCAAGAAGAAGTAACTAACACATTTTTGGACTTATAAAACTATGCTCAATTTCTCATGTGGATACTCAAAAAAAAAAAAAAAAAAGACCATATGTGGCAGCAAGCTTTGGAGTTTTGACTACTTTATTGTATGAAAATTACTTCAAATCTTTGCTTTGTTGACTTCGAATTTTGTAGCATGAGAAGTTCTTCAAGTCTTTGCTAGGGAGCAACATAGAAGTAATTTTAGCCAGTTCACTTTCAAGATAAAATTGATTTTTGATAGAAGAACAAAACCAGATCCTTGTGATCCAATCTTTTTCCGAATCCTACTCATAGCACATCATAATAGCATAACGTGTCAGACCTATACATTTTACAATTTCAACATGTTAAATCTTTATGAACCAATCCTTTCTCAAACCCTACACATAGCCATAGCCTAATGTGTCGGACCTGCCCTTTTAGCCTAATGTGTCGAACCTGCCTTTTTTAAAATTTAACGTGTTAGATCTTTGTAATATGATTCTCTCTCAAACCCTACACATAACAATAGCCTACTGTGTCTGACCTGTCCTTTTATTTTACAATTTTAATGTGTTAGATAGATCATTACGATCCAACCCATTCTCGAACTCTATACATATACTATTTTAACGTGATAGGAATGTTCCGCTAGTACCATTTACAATGAGAATGAAGTTTCCTATTACCAAATTCCTCCAAAATTCTATTTATACCCTCAACTAAAGAGGCTCATTTTGCTACAAACATTTTCCCAGATGTTTTTCAAACTGGCCTACTAAAACCAGTATTTTCATCTTTTCAATATGACAAATTTTTTGACATTAATTACTGGATCAATCGACTAGGTTTTTTTGGAGAGGAGAGTCTAATCGAGAAATGGAGCAACTCCACATGATAAATAACAAACAGCCGAAGAAAATCTTTAGTACAATACATCCAAGCATACATCAGTCAAAATAAATTGCAGACAAGCGCAAAACTTTGCTAATCGTACAATTTCAAGTATTGCTGGAACTTGGGGAGGGGTCAAGAAATTCACACGGTGTATCGGCTCTTAGCTGACCTCTCCCTTTTAGAATCATCCTGCAATGACCAAAAAGAAATGTTGATCAAGAAGAACGAAAATCAAGAGGAAAGATGAAAGACTACTGAATTTGCAAGAACGGTAAGTGGAAAAGGGAGTTACATGGAAACTATAGGATATCTTTTCAGTATCAATGATCTCCTTCCACTTCCTACCAATGCCCATCTACAACATAAAACAAACCAGTTATATATAATTTGAAAAAACATGGAACATCAAGCGTAGCATCACGCCAGAAGGTTCAAAGTGTTTCAGACTGAAGACTGGCGTATGCAGACATGTTACAAGGCCAAAAACAGGCAAACATACGCGATTACAGAACAATACAACAACGGAATCATCTGCTAAAGAAGACTGAAAAAAAGCTAGTCAAGCAATGTAACCGAATTTTAATGCACAACTTGTGTATTGCAACGCTGAAAGATGAACACGTACATGGGCTAACAAAATTGAGAATGAGGAAGTATAACATAGGAAAAAACATACAAATGATACCATCTTGGGTTTAGCATCAATAGACTATTTTGATACATCAAGAGAATAATTTAGGAAAAGTTGATGTATAGCAAACTATCACAGCATTTTGGCAACTAAGCAATCAGACCACTCCCTCAGTTTACTATCATCAGATGGTAACTCTCTTTCACCACATTCCTACAGATATTTCATATTAGTCCTGAATTGCTCCTCCCACAAAGGTTTGCTGATTTCTAAAAACATGCGGCTGTTGAGTTATATAGTTCTCACATGGTCATGGTTGGACGCCCAAATGGTTTTATGAAGGAAATGAGCTACTCCACTCAGTGCTTTGATATTGGGAAATCCACCAATGACCTTAAAGTTTTAGGTTGAACGCTGAAATTCCTTTAACATGGTCTCAAAAGAATCCTACCTTTGGCAGAACTCATATCTCACTCTTGTAAGTTGGAAGGTGTTGTGTTATACAGTTGTCCCACAAAGGAAATAAGGGCTTCTCTTGTAAGTTGGAAGGTGTTGTGTTATATAGTTGTACCACACAGGAAATAAGGGCTTTACAAAGGAGTTCTCAAACATCTTTGGCTGCCTCATCCATGGCTCTAAGGTTTTTGGGTTGGACGCACAACTTATTCATATCACTTCCACAATCCTCTGTACTTCGACTTGATGATTTATAAAGATTCTTTATTGATTGGTAAATGATGCCACCAACCTACCACAATGTGCATCCTAGAAAGAATTAACCCCCCAAAAAAGGATACAGATTACCATTTGAAATCCCAATCCAACCACCAAAAAAAATCACAACCCCGTAAACCTAAAAAGGTGCTTGTCACATTATCAATTCATTAGGTAGAAAGCCTGTTAAAAGTCTAATGAATATTCTAGAATTGATGACAAAGCGCAACCTTTCCAGATAGCACATTGTCATACTTACTATTAATGGGAAAATTGGAAGTAAGGGTGGAGACTAGGGGTTTGATGTGTCCACTTGCTGACACAATAAAACCATAAAATAAGCACATTCATATGTTATAGATGATGAGCAACTGATAAGTATGGAACTTCAAGGAACCACTTTTGCAACCTCCACAACCTTCAGACCACCTTACGCACTATAGAACATCACCGCACAACAAGTTAAGATTTCAAGACAAATTTTAAGGGGTCTTCAGAAGAGTTCAAAGCAGAAGTTAATGAAGGAGATCTAGATGCATATGGTCCATGGAACAGTGAAAAGGATAAGATACAGGCCCACATGCTTTGATCAGAATCCCTAATGCAAAAATGGAAACCAGAGACAGACCTAGAGCAAATGCCACAGAGAAAGGTTGTCATATCAGCATTAAGGAAAAATATAAACACAGTACAAGAGCATATATCAATTGAAAATGAAGGAGGAGGGTCATCACATTGCTGCAAATGCATCCGTTTCAAGTATTCTGGTATATCCTTTTTAAATGATATTTCATATCATATTTCGGAAACAGTGAAACAATAATACAGATTGCAGTTTTTGAGCTACTTAACACCAAGAGAATTCAAAAACTAACCTGAGCTGCTTCATTGGTAGCAGTCTTAGTCCACAAGGAAAGTTTATCCTGACTCCTACGCACGCTAGCAACCACTCCACATATATCTTCTGAATCATCAAATTGCTCACCAACCAATGCCATCAGCTGTCCAAAAGAAGCCCATGCAGCAAACAGTATATGAGCATCTTTAGCAAGAATACTAAGCTTTCCATGACACACTAACTACTGAAAAAAAATCAAACAAAAAGGAATGAACTTATTACAGTCTCAAGCCACATAGTCTCAAGATTAGCTTTTCTGCTGCTCGTAACAGTCCACTTGCCACCATTAGCGCACTCAGGATCTTCCCATTTGGGCTCAATCCCAGCTTTGAACAAATGAAAATCCGCATTAACAGTCAACTTGCTGGGCTTGAATATCTGATCATATAAACTGCAAAGAAGTTGATCCAACACTTCAATCCACACTTAAAAGTAGCATCTACCAACCTATTATTCTTTCTAAATCATAGCACATCATTAATCAATCATAATCAAGAATCAAGCCATACATATCGTACCAAAAAATCAATTACTAGGAAATTATGAAATTTTAAGATAAGAAGTGCTACATATGATTAATATAACACTGCTTCACTGGAACGTGAGTTTAACATGTCAATCTCACTCGTAATTACAATAGGATAGTTAAAGAAAAATCAGAATAATAATAATAGTATCTAAACAGTTAGGTTTATATAAAAATCATCACATAATTTAAATTGCTAAGTAATTTGATTTCTTAAAAATTGCGAAAGTTGCATAGAACAATATTGGTGATCAAACTTCATCGGAGATAATATTACTATGTAAAAGCGCAAACTTTAAAACAGGATGGAGAAAGCACAATTTCAACCTATAATACAACAGAAAATGTCCATAACATGCTCGCTTTTCTGAAGATCACATATACTCTTAGATCAACATAAATGTTGCAACATCAAAGCTATCTCATTTTTTAATAACTGTCGCGTCCAGGCCAGCTTGAGCGCACCTCAGACTAACTGTATCCGCCAATGCTAGGACAGATGAGAATAAATCATCTGATTAAAAAAAAACTCCACAAAAATAATTGATAGCGCACATTAAAAATCTAAATTTCCACATAAATTTCATTTCATTAGAAATATTCGTTCCTTTCACAAGTAAGGCAAAAGGATTTATAATTACAAGCCATCTATAGGGTTTCCAAAAATTTAATAGCAAACAAATCTAAATAAACACAGCATGAAGATTCTAGAAGATTCATTAATTGCATATTTCTGTTACCTCCAGAATTCTTCAACGGTATCGAAAGTATATGCTTTTTTAAGAGAACTTCCCCAAGCGGCGCCTTGTTTCGGCTTTGATTGATTATCGAACCAGAACGTCCACTTTCTCTCTAGCTTATGTGGCTGTTTCACCGCCGTTTCCGCCGCCGTGAACGGCGGAACCTCCGTCGTGTCTACCGGTGGTGGTGCTTCGGTGGCCATTGGGTTTGTTTTTGCGGCAAAAATCTCCTCTCCGTTTTTTTGTGTGTGGGGAATTTTGAGGATGGAGAGGCGCAATGGAATTTTGGGAAGGGGGAAGGTTATGGTGGTGGAGTTGGGTTATATACAGGCCCAATTTGATTGATTTTAATGGGCCTTGGGGTTATGAAAAGCCCATTTTGATGACAGAAAATGGGCCAATAATCCTCTTCTTTTTTGTAGCTTCGGAGTTGGCATAATTAAGTTAAATTATAAAAATTAGTATAAATAACATAAATACCAATCCTTTTCAAAGTAATTACACTCTCTCTTACTTTTTAAATTACTTTACTCTCTCCCTATTAATATACATAACATAGCCGACATATACATAGCATTCTGTGTATATGTTGTGATTTTCGTAATATGTTTAGGGAGTTGAGATTTTTGTAATATTGGAAACATAAGTTGTGTATTTGTGTAATTTTTAGTAAAAATTATGACATATCATATTGGAGTAGGATGAATGAAATAAAGGTTCGCATTCGATGTCTCGTGTGATTAGAATGTGCCACCAAGATACAGAGATAAATTTCATCAAGCGATGATCAAATCAACTATGTTCTATGTAGAGTACGGAGCCAAAATTTCAACTCATGGGGTTTAATATTTGAAGGAAACTTAGTCGAATGAAATTCAACACTTACTATGGATACATAAAAATAATTTTAATCATGTATAAATGATATATTTTTCTGTCAAAGGGAGTTCGAATGACCCCTTGCCAAATGGCTGACTTCGCCCGTGGTTCTATGAGGTGAAGTATTGGCCGATGAGAAGATGAAAGTAGCGAAAATGAAGATATTGAAATAAATGTATGAACATATGGAAAGAGAGATAAGATTAGAAATAAAGATATTCAGGATAAGATTGAAATCACCTCTTGATGAACAATATGTGGGAAGAGATACTAGGATGATTTAAGCACGTGAGAGGAGGAGATGTATAAGTATTCTATTGACGAGCTATTAAAAGTTGAATATGGTGGTTAAACGGAGAGGTAGAGATAGGTCAAAGACGTATTGGAGAGATGATACATTTGTATCTTAGTCATAGGAGGATATTGAGGTTAAAGACAAGAGTAGATTATTAATAATTAGTCAAACGTTGCTAGTTTTTCCTATCAATATTGTTATTATTACTTTCCTATATTTTATCTTATTCTTTAATTTTATTACCTTTTATTTTCTTTGTTTAGACTACCAAATTATTTATTGTGGCTATTGTCCTCTCCTCTTATAATTTCAATATAACATATTTAAAATTACAATATTAACACATATTATACATATTTGCAATTTATAATAACAAATTTCAAAAATCTTTTTTTTTTTTAAATTTCGTGACCAATTAAACCAAGAAAATTTTCATACAATTTACTATTTGTAATAAAACAAGAAAGAATAATGTGTTATAAAATAAGAAAGAATAAAGAAAAAGAGTAGAGAGAATAGAGAGAGTAATTATTATTTCTTCTCTTGAGAGATGAGAGATCGTATGATTGTCAATACAATGAACAAAACTCCTCTATTTATAGAAAAAATTTACTCCTAATCTGAGTAAAAGACAGATGGTTCAAATCATAATAGATATCAAAGTTGATTTTGATAGATCTTGATAGACATTCAGTATAATGTAAATACATTTATAACACTCCCCCTTGAATGTCTAATTGGTAGATAATGTGCCTCGTTAAAATCTTACTAGAAAAGAACCAGTAGAAAAAAAATCTAGTGAAGGAAAAAGAGTACACATCTCTAATAATACACATTTTGGCTACCTCATTAAAAACCTTACAAGGAAAACCCAGTGGGACAAAACCTCGTAAGAAAAAAAGAGTACAACGCGTATTAACTCCCCTAAATGAGAACATCCTTGAGTCTTTGCATCCCGATCTTGTGCACCTTTTTCTTGAAAGCTGTAATTAGAGAAGACTTGGTGAATAAATCAGTCACATTGTTAGTAGAACGAATCGGTTGCACGTTAATATCATCATTCTTTTGTAGCTCATGTATGTAGAAAAGCTTTGGCAAAATGTACTTCGTTCTATCTCCATTTATGAATCCTCCCTTAAGATGTGCTATGTATGATGAATTATCTCTGTATAAAATTGTGGGTAGATTGTCATATTTCATACCACATTTTTCTCGAATGAGATGTATCATGGACCTCAACCTTACATATTCTCGGCTTGCTTCATGAATAACTATTATCTCAGCATGATTCGATGAAGTGGCTACGATAGACTGCTTTGTATATCTCCAAGATATGGCAATATCCCCACATGTGAACACATTGTATGTTTGAGACAGAGATTTATGCGGGTTAGATAAGTACCCAACATCAGCATGACCAGTAAGATCGGGACTGCAATCTTTAGAATAAAATAAACTCATGTATCTTATCCCATTTTGATGTCTCCTAGTAGGAGTAGAAATATACCTTGCTAACAAATTGAGCGAAAGACTATATTGGGTTTTGTATTTTTTTACAAGATACATGAGTGCACCAATTGTACTAAGATATGGTACTTCATAACCAATTCAAATTGGTATATTTCTCATTTCAGCAAATTATCTTATTGCTTTTGAAAACTCTCCAAGAGTTTCAATAATTTTCAAACTATAAGCTTATACAATAAGTTTTCCAGAAACTTTTATATTTTGAATCCTTAAAGAAGTTTTCATACAAATTTTGTCAAAGTGACAATATTCAACATTTTATGTGTGACTTCTTCAAGTGTCTGGACTGCAAATCAAATAAGTTTTCACTTATCAAGATGCATCCTTTCATGTCACTTGATAAATGTTTCTACGTCAGCATGTTTAAATTAACGTAGAATTAAGATCCTCGTAATCTTTCATAATATTGCGTTAATATTGTGTCAAAGATATTGATGATATATCATTTAGTATCGGTTCACAATGCGACATAAAATTTTGAGATCTCATCACTTCATTATTATTAGGTACACGAACCTCTCATAAGGTTTCATGAAGTGGTATGTCGTAGGCTCTTCAAGAGCTCATTGCCTTCTTATTATGATTATTTGCTCCTTATTTTTCAAGGACTATTTCATTTGGAATCGATCAGTCTATCACGCTTCACGCATGCATAGACTTTGTCCTTTAGAAACACAAAATAAGAGCACTTGCGCTTAATATGAGATGCTTTCAGCATTTGACTTGAACTATCTTTTGGATGAGGATATGGTGATAATTCCTAACATATTTCATAGCGCTTATAATCTCCCCCTTATGTTAGGAAAACTAACATACATCCTCTACTTCTTTGAGGAATTCTTCTTTGAGGAATCCATCTTTGTGCATCATGATATATTCATTAATCGTATACTGCACATCAAAATTATTAGATGGAATAGTTGGTTCATGACCTTGAACCAATTGAGGGGAAGAAATAATCATAATTTATTGGTCTAATGCATACAAGTGTTATTATATGCAACATATCATATTTCAGACCAACACAGTGTTATTGTATGCAACATATCATATTTCAGACCAACACATGAAGCTTTGTTCTCATTAGCGATGATTTAGCTATTTATCGAAGGCATTCAATGCCAAACCATCATCATTAAGATAACTTTCTTGATTGCACAATCTGAAAATTATGTTCTTAACTCAATTTTATTGAGCAAACAACTTTATGAATGTCAAACTGCAAGTTGACAATGAATGTACATGTGATCATCTTATTGATGCATCTTTTCAACATATCACGTGATAGGTGAACAGACCCATATTCACCTTTTATATTTTTCAGATTTAAGGAATTCAATCCCAACATTAGTTGGTCCAACCAACTTATCATGAGAACAGGCGACATAAACAATTCTCGAAGAACCTTCTAGTTCTTCAATACATGTCTAATATTCAATATGCACATCTTCGAGATGTCACAATCGTTCATATCAATTTATGAACTTTTATTCTAGTAAACTCCAAGTTTATCATGACATGTACTTTTTTCTTTAGTAAATTTCAGATTTACTATTACATGAATAAATTTCAGATTTACTACTTTAGAAGTAGATTTCGAAATAACTCTTCTCAGTTATTCTGCCTCATTCGGAGGTGAGTTGTGATACCATCACAATCAAGTGCACGTTTGCATTAATAAGCTTCTCATTCCCCAGGAATGAAATATAATCATGCCTTAAGCGTATCAAATTATAATAGCTACTACAAAAGCAAATTGAGGCATACATATGATTTATTGCTACCACATTCAATTCAGGGAATAAAATATATCAATGGGATATATTTCATGACTTTTCATCAAATACCCATTATTTTGCCTTAGCCATCATAATATCATCAATACATGCATTGAGATCCAATCTCAACGTCGTATCCATATAAAGACGTCTTAGGCATAAATTGATGGGACTTGAACCCAACATATTATCATCTCTTTTGATAATATTATTCTTGAGAAATAAATTCAAAATATAAATGGTCCAAACCAATTATTTTTCCTCAAATCCAACAATAATTATATGATTAGTAGCAAAATACAGATAACATAAGGAATTACTAACCTTGAAATTACCTTTAGATTTATAATCTCACCTTATTTGGCAGAATCTCGTGTTGATATAATCTAAATTAGTTAGAGACTCGAAAAATTATGTTGCCACGTACGAACAAATCTCAATTGGTAAGAGATTTCGTACAGATCTCAATTGGTAAGAGACTTTGTGTTAATAACGTGTTATAAAACAAGAAAGAATAAAGAAAAAGAGTAGAGATAATAGAGAGAGTAATTATTATTTCTTCTCTGAGAGATGAGAAATCTTATGATTGTCCATACAATGAACAAAACCCCTCTATTTATAGAAAAATCTACTCCTAATTTGAGTAAAAGACAAATACTTCAAATCCTAATAAATATCAAAGTTGATGTTGATAGATCTTGATAGAGAAATACATTTATAACGCTATTTATTATTTATTACTATTAGAGAGAGAGAAGTTTCAAAGTGTGGCTATTTGTGGGGGAATCTATATCCAGGTTTGACTAATACGTGTCATAAGCCCCTCTAATAACTGTCACAAACCACCATGCACGTATTTACACTTGTAACTCTTAAATACCTCCATCCTCCTACCTCTTATTAATTGTCTGTTGCCACCAATTTTGCTCATAATTATACTACTACTATTTCTCCTCCTTCACGTTTCTTGATTTCATTATTACAATTTTTTTTTTTTTTTGTTTCAGTTAGTTTGAAGTAATAGAACAGTGAGAGATATGGCTAAAACGACTATAATAACAGCAGGTGGAATGGATCAGAGGAATCAAGCATTGACAACAGAAGCCCCTCATGCACCAGTTACTGCTGAACGTAGAGTTAGAACTGATTTGGAAACTTCTATTCCTAAGCCTTGTAAGTGTTGTGATATGTGTGTGTTGTTTATTTTTGTTTTATATAATACTGATCTTGTCTGATTTTGGCTTGATATGAAGTTTAAGAAAGCAAAAAAGATTTTTGAATCTTGTGATCGTAGTTGGTTTTAAACTAAAGATAGGTTGAATATATCTTGTTATTTTAAATATCTCATGTGGAACGCAGATATTAAGACTTCCTTTTTTGAAATGGAAGGTAAGACAAACAACTTGAAACGGATAGAGTAGTAGTATATATACTATGTATGTACTGACATGAGCATTTTGCTGCGTATTGATTCCAGCTATACTGTAACCGGGGTGGAATGGGATTCGTCGAAATCCCATTTTGTTGGAAAATCATACTGATAAGATAAGGGATTTTGAGCTTAATTCAAATCCAAAAGGTAGCTGATAAGGTAACAATTGTGCAATACTTGATCACCACATAATCCTCATGTCACTCCGATGTAGGACTTCCTCCCTCCATGCTCAAGAGGGTGGACAATATAAAATGGGGTGCAACTTCTGGTAAATGGTAGATTCTCATGCCATGTTAAGCTTAAGTTGTTAGAAGAGTCCATAATTATTGACTTAACAATTTGTTATATCTCAACAGTGTATATTATCAATTTTTTTAGTGTATATATATTAGTACATGTTAAAACACTATATAACTTAGATGTTAGTGTTATAAGACTACACTAAATAACTTTGTTGTTTCTTATTTATGGTGAAGGAGAAGGTCATATAGCAGCGCGGGGATTCTTGCACTGTCAAGATCCCCGGAGCACTTGGTCATATTGGTATGTTGACAGGTTGAAAAAGCGAAAGCTGTAATAGTCACATATAAGTCTAGTAAACGTCTCATATATACAAGTCTCACCGTAATGTTACAGAGTTTAGCAATTGCGGAAAAAATTAATTGTATGGAGGTACTTGGTGACCGAAAATGTAACTTCTATTAGCACAGATGCTTTGATGAATAGCAACATTGATTGCAGTAGCAAAGAATACTTCTTGGATTAGTCCTAGCTGTGTTATGTTTCCTTATATATTTGCAAGTTATATTTCAAGTCCGGAACATAGTCAAATTAGCCGGTAAAGTTGTTGCCATGTGACCAGGAGGTCACGAGTTCAAGCCTTGGAACAACCTCTGACAGAAATGCAACGTAAGACTGCGTACAATACACCCTTGTGGTGGGACCCTTCCCCGGATCCTGCGCATAGCGGGAGCTGTAGTGCACCGGCTTGCCCTTTTTAACATAGTCAAATTAAGACAGAAATTACCAAACTAAGAGTAGTAAGTATAATAAACATGCCGTACTTTTAGATAATTGCTATTTGATGGAGAGCATTTTACCAATCTTTTCTAGTTTTGCTTCAATGCTGGAGCGTTGGTTCTTAAATTCGTGGTTTCTAGTCCAGTTTGTTACTTGGTGGTTCATTATTAGTTTGATTATATGCAAGTTCTGCTGGTATTGCTCGTCTCTTTTGATAGTTAACGTAAGTATGACCTTCTTACATCACTCAAAAAATACTCAGATATGGCTAGGGGATTGGTTGCTCCGGATATGGAGCACCCCAACGGAACACCTGACCACAAGCACAACGGCATGAGTGTTCTTCAACAGCATGCGGCCTTCTTCGACCAGGATAATAATGGCATCATTTATCCATGGGAAACATACTCCGGTAAATTATCTTGCTATTCCTAACTCTTGTGGATCGATAACTTGATGATCGCGAGGTGGGAATGTTATAATTTCCTATCTTAGCTAGTACCTTGTTGATGTCTGATTACAGGACTTCGTCAAATTGGTTTCAACATGATTGGATCGTTCATAGTGGCTATTCTAATCAATGTTGCTTTGAGTTACCCTACTCTACCAGTAAGTTGAAGCAGAGAAACTGATACTATTAAGTAGTAACTGAGATACAGTTGATTGTAATTGTATCGTGCTCACTTGCTTCATTAGGATTTGTAGCACATTGTTTGACATTTAGTATCAAATGTTTAATTTGTAGGGGTGGTTTCCTAATCCGTTCCTTCCCATATACATTCATAATATACACAAGGGCAAACATGGAAGCGATTCGGGTACCTATGACAGAGAAGGCAGGCAAGTATATATACTACTCATTCTGAAGTCGTATTACCAAGGGGAGTCTTGGCGTAACTGGTAAAGTTGCTGTCATGTGACCTGAACATCATGGGTTCAAGCCGTGGAAACAGCCTCTTGCATAAATGCAGGGTAAGGCTACAAACAATAGATCCTTGTGGTCCGGCCCTTCCTAGGACCCCGTGCATAGTGGGAGCTTTAGCGCACAGGGCTGCCCTTTTTATTCTGAAGTTGTTTTACGACCTTCCTGAACTTGAGCTAAGTCTGTGGTTTAATTGTTCCATAGGTATATGCCAGTGCATTTTGAGAACATCTTTAGCAAGTACGCTCGGACAGTGCCTGATAAGCTTACTCTCGGAGAAGTGTGGGATATGACTCAGGCCAATCGAGAGTTATTTGATTTTTTTGGCTGGTAAGTTTGTTGGTCAAACACGTACTGCTTATTCAGTTCCAGCACTTGACGCACAAGTGCTTAAACACTTCTTACATACGCCATTTTGATTCTTCTGGTTTAATTTGAAGGATTGTTTCAAAGTTGGAGTGGGGACTTCTGTATCTTCTTGCTCGTGATGAAGATGGTTTCTTATCGAAAGAGGCCATAAGGCGATGCTTCGATGGGAGTTTATTCGACTATTGCGCCAAGGTACAAATGGGAGGTGACTATGCTAAGCAAGAATAAGTTCACTTTGAAGTGTAGATGTCAATGTTCTTACACCGATGTAGTAATAATCTGAGAAATTGCCTTAAACCTTGTGTTGATGCTTAGCATTTTCCTTTGTCAATTAGCAACTCGAGATGGATCAGAATTATAACGTGTGCGACTATCTTATCTAACATGAATGTAATCAAAGATCATTGTGTGAGTGTTGTGAACTTGAATGATAAGTAAACAAGAGTGTTACCCCCTTAACACTTGGGCCTGTTTGCACATGATCAGTGTCGTCGACTCCTTGTATGTCATTGATTTTATTGTTTTCTGGTCCAAGATGTAATTGGTTGAATCCATGGAGAAGACCATAAGTTATTTTATGATAATGAAAGTTGGGGATAACTAATGAGTAACGGTTATGATAAAATTTGCAAGTTATTTTCTGATGTAAGGCGAAGAAGGTGCCAACTCTGCTAGGTAAACGAGTCAAATTGTTCGTATAACAATAGAGCAACAGAACATGATATTCTCAAGTTCAACACAGAAAACAAAAATGAATCAGCAAGAAACAACTTCAAATCTCTACCACCGTCTCAGCAGTGATAGGTTCCCAAACGTTAAACAAACAGGATGTTAAGTTATTTGCAAAGCAGATGAGGATGCTTCGGCTTTATCTGCATCTTCTGATCTGGTTATCTCTGCAAAAGAAGAAATGTTCGAGGATCATATCGATTCTTAGAGAGTCATATATGCATTGTACATGGAAGAAATGCAAGTAGCACCTTTTTTTCTTTGATTATTATGAGTAGTGTAACAATAATAGCAGGTAGACAGCTTACCATGACTTATCGGAAAAGTGATCTTCTCATAATTTACTAAGGATGCGTCTTCTCCTTGCGTTGGATCCATCTTGCGGAGCAAATGTACAAACTTCGTGGGCATCTTTGCAATCTCCAGCTCTTTAAGAGCAGTGAGGGATTTGAGGCCATCAGGGAACTTCAATTTGTTGCAATTTTCTATCTTCATGTTAGAAAGTTTGGGCATAGAATTGTTTTCTATAGTCCAACTCTCCAGAAACTTCAAATTCAAGAGTTCCAAATGCCTGAGTTGAGTAAAACCCGAAGCAGGACTGACCATATTCGTGCCTTCAAAAGCATTATCATCGAGGACTAGAACACGTAACTTGGGAAGCTTAAATAGTTTTTGCATAGGATCTTTCTCAAGTTCAGAGCCAATCAGGACTATCTTTGTTAAACCTTGGGAGATGTTGTATCTGGAGGGAAGCTCATTGATATGTCCTTCAATGGAAAAGATTCGGACACCCGAGTATTCCAGTACTTCCCTGATAAGTGAATGCCTCTGATCAACAAAGCAATCAAAATTTCTGATATCTATAGACAGCTGAATCTGTCCGTTTGAAGGTTTTTTCAGATGCTGGTTGATGAACTGCAGGTCAGGGAAATCACCGTCAACCTTCACGGCTATGCTATGGAGTTTGTTCATTGTTTGCAGATCAGCAACATTGCACACCTTTGTGATGAAGTTTTCAAGGGTCTCAAGCTCTGTCATGCCATCAAGCCTCAACTTTTCTCCGTCGTGTGTTTTAAACATAGGTGGAAGATATAGATGTTTCATTCTTCTCATATTCCGCAACACATTTGGCAGAATCACCTCGTTAATCAAATCATCCACTCGCAAGTCAAGTATTTGCAAGTTAGAAGTGATGGGCAACGATAAGTATTCGTCCAGAAAACATCTTTTGAAACTCAGATACTTCAAATGGACTAGCTTGGATAACCCTTGGAGTACTAAACCAGTATTCTGTTTCTGATCATCACCTGATAACTTATCGTCATATGATCCAAAGTCAACCCCGTCAAAATCAAGAAGTCTTAGTAGCTTTAGCTCCTCGACATCAAAAGGCAATATTTTTACAGGTTTCCTAACTTGCTGTTTGTGTGGGTCAAGGATATGTAGGCTGTGAAGATGCTTATTTTTGGTGATCAGATCAATGGCGCTGGCCGTATCCTCTTGCCTTTCTAGACACAGGGACAATCGTCGTACTTTCTTTCTTGATGATGATGATGAGGAGGAGCGGGAGGAATCCGAACCCAAATATTGGCTGAAGTTGATCTCTTTACCCTTTGATATGCTTAGTAGCCGCATCATTTTGTGAAGGCGGCAAGATTTGAGCCGTGTAACAGTTGGAACATCCTCTTCTTCCACTTCAATCATACCCATTTTTTCGAGTTCAGTTAGATATCGTTCTGCAATATCTAACGATCCTCCTCCTTCTCTCATGTCTTGCAGCTTCACTAATCCATCAACTATCCAAAAGTGATATAATTTCTCCACATCTATCACTGAATCTTCAGGCCAAAGTCCCAAGTAAAGAAAACAAAGTTTAAGGTGATCTGGCAAGTCATCAAAGCTTGGAGTTAAGATTTGCTGCAATACACTGTCATTGAGAATTGACATTAATTTTTGATGCACTGTATTCCATTCATTCAGGCTCTCTCTGCCTGCCAAAACTTGAGCCAGCTTGATGATGGCTACTGGGTGCCCTCCACAGCGTTTCACCATTTTTCTACTTACCTCTTCCATGTCTGCTCTAATCACCTCATCTCCTGCCAATAACAAATGGAGTAGTACAAAAAATTATTTCAGTAGCTGTTGGGATGGGCGTCATGCGGAAACTAGTTGTTGCAAACTATGTCGGTGATCAATCAGACGACACATAAAATCATAATAAAAAACATATTATTGATAGGTTTGGTCAAATGACCAACATATTATGAAAACTAGTATAAAAAAATATAAAACTATTTGAGAGAAAATCTTCCTCTAAATAATACTCTTAAACTACTACATTGAAGATGCTATTATGAGAAGTAAAGATTTTCTGGTTATAGAAGTCCAAAAACATCTCGTTTAAGAAAGAATTAACCAATTATGGAAGAAATCTTTTCCAACATGGAAACAAGAAAACATTTCCACCAAGAAAATTCTTGGAGTAAAATACAACTGTGATAGAATCCAAGTAAATTAGAAAATTCAGGGCAAACCTAATATTAGCCACTTTTCACAACCAGTTGTTTAAAAAACAGTTCTGGAATTCGCATCACGGTGGGGTACCAGCAAAATGCCTCACGACGCATGAGTCATGTGTTGGGCTTAATTCAATGAGGCTTACGTCCTAAATGTTCAATTGTATGCTCTAAACACATCTAACGCTCAATACTCAATGATCGTTAACAGTTTTTACACAAATTACGTGTCAGATTTCTTATCCAACGTTGTCGATCCTCATAATTCTTTAATAAATGAATAATGCTTAGCGGTTTTTTTTCATCTATAGAAATAAGAAAATCAAAATTAACTCAAACAACAAGTCGTTTTATTGCTTATTTGTCATTTGAAAACATCGTGAGGGCACTGAACATCACTTGACATTTCTTTTTAAAATACATAGTTGAATTATACATCTTCACTTGTCATTGATCTTCATATTTTTATCCTATATCTCAAAATTATCATATTTTATTATTTAAAAGTATTTTATTTTTATCCAAAAAGGAGTTATGTTTGAATCATAATTCTAAAGTTTATTGATTCTTTCTTTTGAGGTGGTAAATTACTTAGTATGATAGTCATATATTTTAAGAAATTGTGATTTTTCTATTCTTTGTAAGTTAAGATGTTAGAGTGATTTGCATCTCATAATAAGTTTTATATCATTGCATTATTTCTATTTGTAAAATATTGTTAGAAGTTTTGTTTTCCGTGAGTTCCTTTAATTATGTTTTAGTTTTTTTTTTTTTTAGAGTAAAGCATCTAGTAGCCTTGAATTATGACCAAACTTGCTACGACACACTCCAACTTCACAGGGGTCCTATTACCGCTGAACTCAATTTTAGTTTATTTTTGTCTCCTTTTTAGCTGATGTGACACTTTTTAGCTAATGCAACATCTTTTTAGCTGACGCGACACCTTTGACGTGAACATCATTTTTATTTAATAGAGGTGTCATGTCGGTACAAAAAGGTGACAAAAATATGCTAAAATTGAGTTATGGAGGTAATAGGATCCATGTGAAGTTGAGTATGTTGTAGCAACTTTGATCATAGTTTGAGCGAATACTGAATGCTTATCTCTTTTTTTTAAAAAAATTAAATGTATCTTTTTTAGGTGTTACTATACTTTTCTTTTATAACATGGTGTCGGGACCAACTTATGCTAGCTATAATATAAATTAAAAATTAAAAGCTTACGCCCCATGCCCGCACTAGCCTTATGCAAAGTAAAATGCCCCGCCTTAGGCTCCTGCCTTTTAAAATACTACTTACAACTCACAAGAATGCTAGGCACAATCACATGCTAGATTACTAAATTTTTATCATAGGCAGTGAGAGAGCTTTTGATTAAGTCTGTGGTTTTTCCTATTCAAGTCTATTGGTCACAGAGCTTTGTGTTGCATCTCATAAAAGTTTTTAAGAGGACTTTATGCCAAAGATAAATTGATGAAATAGATGAACAACAATGTGCATTATGCTAAGGAACCTATGAGACCATAGACCATTTGTTCGATCTTTTACTATGAATATGTCAATTATATATGGCCTACAATTCTCCAATGAAGAGGTATACTCGGACAAGCACTACCTTGGCAAGAGAGAGCACAGTTGGGCATGTACATATGCTAAGTGGAAAGGACCTAAAGCCAGTTTGCGGACCCGAGATTTAGGAAACGTGGGTGTCCGGGAGGTTCAAACACACATATTGACGCTCATAATTTTAAGGTTTCGCCTAGAAACTTATAAAGCACGGAGCAATTTTCTTGCTTTACGCGATGCTTTTCTAAATCTCATATCAATTTTTATATATTAGGAGTATTTATATTATTATACCTAATTTGCGTCGGATTTAATGAGTGTCAGGGCACTAAAAAATTGTCTATAGATCTGCCCCTACCTAAAGCCACAATCTATATATATATCGATGTGCTTGACAACGGTTGTGTATCAAGTATGAATGGAAAGAAATCACTGAATATTTCAAAGCAAACGCACTCAACCCCGCAGGTAGAGCTATCAATATGGGCTAACGGGCCATCCCACCCCAATCCATTATTTGTACCGTTGGACTATATATGATCTTTTGGAGTTCACTTAGGAGCGAGACTGGCCTTTTAACTCTGCCCAAGTTAGCCCGCTGCTAGCCCTTGAGACTTGAACGAGCGAGATGGCCCGTGGATCAAATAAAAAATTTACAATTGTCATGAAAATAAATTATATTTGAGTGATGAAATTTGCGCTCGTATTACATACGTACCTCCACTGTGTCTGCGGTATGAATCCATGAACAACTCCCATGGGCCATTTTCAGTGAGTCCACGCATAGTGAAGATGAATGGCTTGGGTATACCATACTCAGCTACTTGTCTCTTCCGCGTCGTGACCAATACCCTGTGAGCTTTATGGTGAAAGGGTAGGATTCGAAGGCGATGCAGGAGATCATCTAAAACTTGAGCTGACCATACATCATCCAAGATTATTAAGCATCTTCCACCCTTGCTAACATAATCTGTAATTATTTTAGCCAACGTGTCTTCCCTTTCGCTGGCAAATTTATCTGTAAAATAACGAAGAATTTGCACAAGTATGTCTCTAATATTAAAACTGGGAGATACATTGACCCAGATTATGCTGAAAAATTCATATGAGATCTCAGCACTACTGTTGAATACTTGTCGTGCTAGAGTGGTCTTCCCCACTCCGCCAATTCCACACAGCGAAACAACTTGCATGTTGTTGTTGTCGTCATTATTGATGGTAATAAGCTGTTGGATTACCTGTCTTTCCAAGTGTTCATCGAGCCCAATGGCTTCTTTGAGCAGTACTGGTGTGTTGACCTCTTGATCCTCCTTATGTAATAGTATAGGATAATCGCGATGATGACAAAGGATCTCTTGATAGTACTCTCGTAATTGTATGAATTTCTGCTTGATGGAACCAGCCGCATGTGGATCATGTTCTCTCCGGCGGCGCCAGCTACTGCATGATGATAAACCCAAACATGATAGTCCTCTTATTTTGATGCAATTATTACTGATGATTCCAATAATTGCACGATGATCTTCATTAAGGGCGTCCTCTATTTCACAAGAAACTTGGTCAATCCTTGTGACCAGCTCACTAATGGCATCATGGTCGTCCTGCTTTGGATTTTTATTTAGCTTTGATTTGAGTTTCAATAGTAGTTTAGTTGCTTCCTCCAAGTCCTCGCGGAACCCAATTTCTGACGTTGTTTCCTCGTTCTGCAGCCGATTCAATCTTTCCACCACAACGTATATTTGTAGATCCATCGATCATTATAGAGTTTATAGACTATAATGACACATTCACTTCACTTATCAAGATGGCATCAAGGCAACTTGGCTGTGACTTAGCTTGATCGATTTTGAGCTTGTCCCTTTAGAAATATTCAAAATTACTATGTGCCCTTGATTTTACACCCTCTGGATGTTTATTACATATAAGTATCGTTTCATAGTACTCCTCCTCTTTACTTTTACTTGATCTCTTTGAATTTTACTGTCCATAAAAAATAATGATTAATATGAAGCTTTTACCACAATATTCATATTAATTGACATAAAGTTTAAATTTTGGAAAATAATTTAAAAAATAAATAACTAATATTGAGGATAAAAAACCAAAAAAGAGTTAATATTTTTTTGATATGGTTAAAATAATAAAAATAAAAAATAAAACTTATTTTTAAGATATTAGACAAATAAAAATGAATGGGGAGGGTATATCATATTAGATTACATTCTGTTGTATCAAATTATATGAATAAAATTACTTAAAGAAGATAGGATAAATTAAAGGATAAAAAAAATTTAAATATTTCCTCCATTTTAAAATGAATAATAACCTACTGTGAATTGACCCAACGTTTAAGAAAATAAAAAAGATTTTTAAATATTGTGGTCTTATCAAAATGTCCTTTAACTTTATGATCTTAAATATTCACTCCGTCCCATTTTACTCGTTCCAGATTTTTTAATTTGTTATCTCATTTATTTGTTCCTTTTTTACTTATCAAGATAAAATAATTTTTTTTTCCATTATACCCTTAGTGTAGTTGATTACTCTGTATTATTAACATTCTTGAAAAATGTTGTAAAGAGGAGTACCATTAAGAGTACATCATTAAGAATTTAAATGGTGTTTTGGTATTAGTCATTCATCAATATTGAAACTAACAACAAGACACAATTAAAAGAAACAAAGTGGTAAAATTATATTCTCAATCATTATTTTTTAATAACGGTGTTATCCCAATTTGAAATGGATAAAATGAAATGGAGTGAATATATTAAGAGAAATCATTTTTGAATAAAATTAAATAGAAAAAGTAGGTTATTTTTAAAAAAAGAGAGAGTAATAATCAAAAAATAAAGTAACACGGCGGTCAAAGTAAATTTGTCGTTACCCGATTGACGTGATACATTGAAAGACAATAAGCAAGTGGGCAAGTGGCAGAGGAAAAATTAAATTATTATTAGAGACGAGAAGACAACTTTTGTTGGAATCAAAGTCGTTGTTAAATCTTTTTTTAAGTGAATAATAGTTGAATTTACTTTTTCCCTTCTATATTAATTGATTCTTTTTACACGTTTATTAAAAATTTATTTTATTAATTTATAGTTTTAAAAAATTCTTTAGAGCCTTACAAAAAAAGTGTGAATATTTTTAGAAAATATTAATTGCATGAGCCATATGAAAAAATTAATTAATACTTTATTAATTTAATAAGATAAACAAATAATACTTCTTTCATTTATAAATACTTAACACTTTTAATTTGACACATAACTTAAAAAATAATAAATAGAAAAATAATTTTATAATATTATCCTTTGAATATAATTTTTTTTTTTTTTAACTTTGTAAAATGCAAATGAATGATATATTATATTTAATTTTGAGTTTAAGAATAAATAAATAAAAATAAATAAATTATTAATTAATTTTATAAATTAAATAAATATTATTGAGCACCTTAAAATTAAAAAATAAACAAATAAAAATGAATAAAAAATATAAAACAATATTTTTAATAAAATCATAATGGAGAAAGTGCCTTGACGGCGAAAAGCATGTCAGCAAGTGGCTGAGGGGAAGTTGATTTATTGGGAATTCATTTATTAGTTCTCTTTTTTTTAATCCGAATAATAGTTGGAGGTATTAAGATCCAATCTTAATCATAATAACAAGGCGGTATTCAGATCCAATCTTAATCATAATAACAAGGCATAGTACACTAGGACGACCCGGTTCATACCTACTTCGTAGGTGTCGGGGAGGGGAATCACTCCGGACCTGACCTACGCGCAACAAGGCATAGTACACTAATAAACTTAAAATAATTAAGTAATTAAATTTTGAGTATACACATCTAGCCAGAGACATGCTAATTTATTTTTACTTTATTAGTTAACTATTTTAATTTATAAAATAATAATCTAAACATATATGTAGATTTAAGGACACATCAGTGTTGAGTGTCCAAGAGAAACAGTGAGGACCAATAAAAATTTTAGTTATCGATTGAGATCAAGTTAAAGTACCTATTAGCTTAAGTTTTTATTTTATATAATTAGTTACAATTATTTTCCAGTTAGACAAGAGCTGGAGATTAGTTGGATTCCACGTTCTCCATTATTTGTTTACTCCAAATAATAAGTTAATTGTTATAAATATATTTACATTATAGTGAATGTCTATCATAATCTATCAAGATCTACTTTGATATCTATTAGGATTTGAAACATTCGTCTTTTACTCAGATTAGGAGTAAATTTCCTTTATAAATAGAGGAGTTTTGTTCATTGTATTGACAATTTGATAATCTCTCTTCCCTCAGAAGAAATAAGAATTACTCTCTCCATTCTCTCTACTCTTCTTCTTTATTCTTTCTCTTGTTTTATAACACGTTACCGTTTCAAATTAACACGTTACCGTTTCAAATTTAAAGGCTAAAGCAAAGGTATTATTTTTTTTATTTCTTTTTTTTTTCATATAGCTAACAATCTTATGATCTCTCATCCCTCAAAAGAAGAAATAAGAATAACTCTCTCTATTCTCTCTATTCTTTCTTATTTCATATAAGATTATAAATCTAAAGGTCAAGGTTAGTAATTCCTAATGTTATTTGTATTTTTCTATTAATGATATAATTATTATTGGATTTGAGAAAAAATAATTGATTTGGAACCATTTATATTTTAAATTTATCCCCCAAGAACAATATTATCAAAAAGTATGATAATATGTTGGGTTCAAGTTTCATCGATTCATGCCTAAGGCGCCTTTATATGGATCAAATATTGAGTTTGAATCTCAATACACCATATTAATGATATTGTGATGGCTAAGGCAAAATAATGGGTGTTTGATAAAAAGTTTAAAATTCGACCCATTGAATATGTTCTATTCCATGAAGAGAATACACAACAACAACAACAAACCCAGTGTATTCCCACCTGGTGGGGTCTGGGGGGTAAGATGTACGCAGTCCATACCTCTACCTCTAAAGAAGTAGAAAGGCTGTTTCCGATAAACCCCCGGCTGAAGACACAAAACACCAGATACCACACAAATACAAATACAAAGTGAAGCACCGAACAAGGTTACAAGAGTACATGAGTACATAACATAACATCCATAACATAGATACAGCAGCCATACGTAGAAGAAAAGAAAACAGAAGGAAAACAGAGGAAAGCACCCATATTCGTACCCCCAGCAAGTAAATCCCTACACTAGTGACCCGAACTGGCCCTAGACCTCTGCCCTAATTCGCGTTCTCCAGACCTTCCTATCTAGGGTCATGTCCTCGGTGAGCTGTAACTGCTCCATGTCCCGCCTAATAACCTCACCCCAGTACTTCTTCGGCCTACCCCTACCCCGCCTAAAACCATCCAACGCTAGCCTCTCACACCTACGAACTGGGGCATCCATGCCCCTCCTCTTCACGTGTCCGAACCAGCTCAATCGGACTTCCCGCATCTTGCACTCCACTGGAGTCACACCAACCTTTTCCCTGATAATCTCATTCCGAACTCTATCCCCCCTAGTCAGCCCGCACATCCAGCGCAACATCCGCATCTCTGCCACCTTCATTTTTTGGATGTGGGAATTCTTAACTGGCCAACATTCCGCTCCATACAACATGGCCGGACGGACTACCACCCTGTAGAATTTGCCTTCAAGCTTGGGCGGCACCTTCTTATCACATAACACCCCCGACGCGAGCTTCCACTTCATCCAACCCGCCCCAATACGGTGCGAGACATCCTCATCAATCTCCCCGTTCCCCTGGATCACGGACCCGAGATACTTGAAACTATCCCTCTTACATACCACCTGTGAATCCAGCTTCACAACCACCTCATCCTCCAGCCTTACGTCATTAAACTTGCATTCCAAATACTCAGTCTTGCTTCTGCTCAACCTGAACCCTTTAGACTCAAGGGTTTGTCTCCACACCTCTAATTTATCATTCACACCCCCTCGAGTCTCGTCAATCAGAACTATATCGTCCGCAAAAAGCATACACCACGGCACCTCCCCTTGAATACGCCGCGTCAACACATCCATCACCAAAGCAAACAAAAAGGGACTAAGAGTAGATCCCTGATGCAATCCTGTCAAGACAGAGAAATGCTCTGAGTCTCCTCCCGCCGTCCTCACCTGAGTTTTCGCTCCCTCATACATGTCCTTAATTGCTCTGATATATGCCTGCGGGACTCTACTCACCTCCAAGCACCTCCAAAGCACCTCTCTGGGGACTTTGTCGTATGCCTTCTCCAGGTCGATAAACACCATGTGCAGGTCCTTCTTCCTTTCCCTATACTGTTCCACCAGCCTCCGTACCAGGTGAATTGCCTCCGTCGTCGAACGGCCAGGCATAAACCCAAACTGGTTTTCCGAAATAGACAATATCCGTCTCAGCCTCACCTCGACCACTCTCTCCCAAATCTTCATAGAGTGACTCAATAACTTAATCCCCCTATAGTTATTGCAACTCTGGATGTCCCCCTTATTCTTATAGAGAGGGATCATGGTACTCCACCTCCAAGCCTCGGGCATCTTTGCCGTCTTGAAGATTTCGTTGAACAATCCAGTCAACCACCTTACACCAGCCTCTCCAACGAACTTCCAAAACTCCACCGGTATCTCATCCGGCCCCGTCGCCCTACCCCTTCGCATTCTGCGAACAGCCTCTCTAACCTCTTCTACCCTAAAACGTCTACAATAACTAAAATCCCGACACTCTTCTGAGTGCTCCAGTTCCCCTAGCTCAATAGCTCTATCCCCTTCGTCATTCAAGAGCCTATGAAAGTACGACTGCCATCTATCCTTAATGTGGCCGTCCTCCACCAATACTCTACCGTCCTCCCCCTTAATGCACCTCACCTGGTCGAGGTCACGCCCCTTCCTCTCCCTAGCCTTAGCGAGTCTAAACAACTTTTTCTCCCCTCCTTTCCCCTGTAACCCTGCATACAAGCTCTCAAAGGCGGCCGTCTTAGCTGCCGTGACAGCTGACTTAGCCTCCTTCCTAGCTAGCTTGTACTCCTTCTTGTTTACCCGCTTCTCTTCTTCGTCCTTACTCTCAACCAACTTAGCATACGCCCCTTTCTTGGTCCCCACTTTCTTCTCCACCTCTTCATTCCACCACCAATCCCCCCGATGGTGCCCGGCACGACCCCTAGAAACACCCAACACCTCAGATGCATACTCCCTGATGCACCTCGCCGCCCTATCCCACATACTATCCACGTCCCCCCTACACTCCCACACCCCCATTCCCGCCAACTTCTCCCCTATCTCCCACGCCTTCACTGGCGTCAAGCCGCCCCACTTAATTCTAGGTCTACCCTCCGTACGTCTCCTCCTTCTATTCTTCTTTATACCCAAATCCATAACCAAGAGCCTATGCTGGGTCGAAAGGTTCTCACTCGGGATAACCTTACAGTCCTTACACAACACCCTATCCCCTTTTCGAAGCAACAGAAAGTCAATCTGGGTCCTGGCTAACGCGCTTCGAAAGGTGATCAAGTGATCGTCCTTCTTCGGAAAGCCCGAGTTCACCACCGCCAGCCCAAAGGACCTCGCAAACTCCAATAGAGTAGTCCCCTCTTCATTTCTGTCTCCAAAACCAAAACCACCATGCACATCACCAAAGCCTCCCGGTAATGCCCCGATGTGCCCGTTGAAATCTCCTGCTACAACAATCTTCTCCGCGCTAGGCACGCCTCTCACCACCTCCTCCAAAGCCTCCCAAAACCGTATTTTCTCCTCCCCCTCCGAGCCCACGTGGGGCGCATATGCACTACACACGTTCAGGGTAAACCCCCGGATGACCAACTTAATAGTCATCAACCTATCGTTGATCCTCTTCACCTCTACGACCTGACCTCTAAGCTCTTCATCTACTAAGATGCCAACTCCATTCCTGCGCCTCTCGCTCCCAGAATACCACAGCTTGTAACCATCTACATCCCTAGCCTTAGACCCTACCCACTTGGTCTCTTGGACACACGCAATATTGATCCTCCTCTTCCTAAGGATCTTCACAAGTTCTATGGACTTACCCTGAAGGGTCCCTATATTCCAAGACCCAACCCTCAGCCTACCAACACTATCCACACGCCCTCCTGAACCACCCCCGCGGCCAAACCTTGGCCTCCCACCCACTCCTGCCCTTTCCACATCCCCCGCCCCCACACCAACCCCATGCCCCAATCCCCTCGAACATGACCCTATCCTACCATTACTGCCCACAGCCACTACTACGAGGAAATATAAGAAAATATAAAAATATATAAGAACATATAAACATATAAACGGTGGTAGAAACGGAGCAGCAGCAAGAGATACAAAGTTTACCCAAATTCCACGCAAATCAAGGTACAGGGAATAATACTAGCATAATATAAAGCATGAAATATAAAGAATGAAATGCAATATAAAGAATGAAATAGAATGCAATAACAAAGGTTAGAAGTCACCGGGCGTTGGCTGCTGATCTGCAGGGCCGGAGCTGGCGGGTGGGGGATTCGTCGGATCTGGAACCGATGAAAAGGGGGGGCTGGGTCCGGCTGGTGGGTGCGCCGGAGCTGTAGAGCGAGGGGGGGTCTGCCGGCGGTCGGTGGTGGCGCCGAAGATCGGCGACGGCGACGGCAATGACGACTGGGGGTCTGCCGACGGTCTGCCGTAGATCTGTGGTGGCTCTGACGTTTGGCGATGGTGACGGCGACGGCGACGGGGTGGTCTGCCGGAGGTCTGCCGGAGGTCGGCGGTGCCAAAGGTCGTCGACGGCGACGGAGGTCGGCGCCGGACTGGGGACGGCGACGGCGCCGGGACTGGAGGGGGAGGGAGGGAGTAGGAAGGGGAGAGAGGGGGGGGAGAGAGGAGTGAGCCGTTGGAGAACTGTGGGAGAGGAGAGAGAGAGAGGAGAGACAATATAATTATGATTATCAAAAGTGATGATATTTTCACACGCATATTATGATCATAAGATATGTTAGAGAAAATATGCCTCGATTTGCTTCTGAAGTAGCAAAATCTTGAAAGAGGTTATAAGCTATCATAATTTGATAGGCTTAAGACACGATTATATTCCATTCTTGGGGAATGAGAAGCTTATTAATGCAAACGTAGACTTGATTGTAATGGTATCACAACTCACCTCCGAATGAGGCAGAATAATTGAAAAAAGTTATTTCGAAATCTACTTCTAAAGTAGTAAATCTGAAATTTATTCATGTAATAGTAAATCTAAAATTTACTAAAGAAAAAAAAGTACATGTCATGGTAAACTTGGAGTTTACTAGAACAAAAGTTCATAAATTGATATGAACGATTGTGACATCTCGAAGATGTGCATATTGAATATTAGACATGTATTAAAGAACTAGAAGATTTTTTGAGAATTGTTTATGTCATTTGTTCTCATGATAAGTTGGTTGGACCAACTAATATTGGGATTAAATTCCTTAAATCTGAAAAATATAAATGGTGAATAAGGGCCCGTTCACATATCATACGATATGTTGAAAAGATGCATCAATAAGATGATCAAATGTACATTCATTGTCAACCTGTAGTTTGACATTTATAAAGTTGCTTGCTCAATAAAATTGAGTTAAGAACATAATTTTTAGACTGTTCAATCAAGAAAGTTATCTTGATGATGATGGTTTGACATTAAATGCCTTCGATAAATAGCTAAACCATCGCTAATGAGAACACAACTTCATGTGTTGGTCTGAAATATGATATGTTGCATACAATAACACTTGTATGAATTAGATCAATAAATTATGATTATTTCTTCCCCCTTAATTGATTCAAGGTCATGAACTAACTATTCCATCTAATAGTTTTGATGTGCGGTATACGATTAATGAATATACCATGATGCACAAAGATGGATTCCTCAAATAAGTAGAGGATGTATGTTAGTTTTTCTAACATAAGAGGGAGATTATAAGCGCTATAAAATATGTTAGGAATTATCACCATATGCTTATCCAAAAGATAGTTCAAGTCAAATGCTGAAAACATCTCATATTAAGCGCAAGTGCTCTTGTTTTGTGTTCCTAAAAGACAAAGTCTATGCATGCGTGAAACGTGGTAGACTGATCGGTTCCAAATGAAATAGTCCTTGAAAAATAAGGAGCAAATAATCATAATAAGAAGGCAATGAGCTCTTGAAGAGCCTACGGCATACCACTTCATGAAACCTTATGAGAGGTTCATGTACCTGAAAATAATGAAGTGATGAGATCTCAAATGTTATGTCGTATTGTGAACTGATACAAAATGATATATCATCAATATCTTTGACACAATATTAACGTAATATTGTGAAAGATTATGATCTTTGACACAATATTGACGTAATATTGTGAAAGATTACGAGGATCTGAATTCTACGTTAATTTAAGAATGTTGACATAGAAACATTTATCAAGTGACATGAAAGGATGCATCTTGGTAAGTGAAAACTTATTTGATTTGCAGTCCAGACACTTGAAGATGTCACACACAAGATGTTGAATATTGTCACTTGACAAAATTTGTATGAAAACTTCTTTAAGGATTCAAAATATAAAAGTTTCTAGAAAACTTATTGATAATCCTTATATTGTATAAGCTTAAAGCTTGAAAATTATTGAAACTCTTGAAAAGTTTTCAAAAGCAATAAGATTATTTGCTGAAATGAGAAATATACAAATTTGGATTGGTTATGAAGTACCATATCTTAGTACAATTGGTGCACTCATGTATCTTGTAAAAAACTACAAGACCCAATATAGCCTTTCGCTCAATTTGTTAGCAAGGTATATTTCTGCTTCTACTGTGAGATATCAAAATGGGATAAAATACATGAGTTTATTTTATTCTAAATATTGCAGTCCCGATCTTACTGGTCATGCTGATGTTGGGTACTCATCTAACCCGCATAAATCTCGGTCTCAAATATATAATGTGTTCACATATGGGGATACTTGCATATCTTGGAGATATACAAAGTAGTCTATCGTAGCCATTTCATCGAATCATGCTGAGATAATAGCTATTCATGAAGCAAGCCGAGAATGTGTATGGTTGAGGTCCATGATACATCTCATTCGAGAAAAATGTGGTGTAAAATACGACAATCTACCCACAATTTTATATAGAGATAATTCAGCATATATAGCACATCTTAAGGGAGGATTCATAAATGGAGATAGAACGAAACACATTTTGTCAAAGCTTTTCTACATACACGAGCTACAAAAGAATGATGATATTAACGTGCAACAGATTCGTTCAACTGACAATGTGACTGATTTATTCACCAAGTCTTCTCCAATTACAACTTTTAAGAAGAAGGTGCACAAGATCGGGATGCAAAGGTTCAAGGATGTTCTCATTAGGGGGAGTTAATACGCGCTGTACTCTTTTTCCCTTATGAGGTTTTGTCCCACTGGGTTTTCCTTATAAGGTTTTTAATGAGGCAGCTGAAATGCGTATTATTAGAGATGTGTACTCTTTTTCCTTCACTAGACTTTTTTCCTACTGAGTTTTTTCTAGTAAGGTTTTAACGAGGCACATTATCTACCAATTAGACATTCAAGGGGGAGTGTTATAAATGTATTTACATTATAGCTATTATAAATGTATTTACATTCAAGATCTACTTTGATATCTATTAGGATTTGAAGCATCCGTCTTTTACTCAGACTAGGAGTAGATTTTCTCTATAAATAGAGGATTTTGTTCATTCTATTGACAATCTGATGATCTATCCTCCCTCAATAGAAGAAATAAGAATCACTCTCTCCATTCTCTCTACTCTTCTTCTTTATTCTTTCTTTTTTTATAACAGTAATAAAATATTAGAAATAATTACCCTACATGCTACAAGTAGTTAATAAGTAAAGAATCATGTGAGGACACATAACCATTTGAAAGAAAAAGAATAAAAATATTATTTTTGTTATAACTAGATTACCATATATAGTGAATGTTTACTTTATCATACATAGTGAATATATACTTTACTGTATATAGTGAATATCTATTTATGAAAAGGTTAGAAATCCAAAGTTAATTTTTCCTTATAAATAAAGGGGTTTTTCGTTTTTCCTTCATTGTAATAAACCCATCAAGAAATTCCTCAAGAGAAATAAGAATTACTCTCTATTCTCTCTCTACTTGTCTTCTTTATTCTTTGTTATTTTATAATACTTTATCAGCACGAGACTCTTCCGTATCAAATTTGAAGGCTAAGGCATTATTTTCTTCCTTTCTTTTTATATTGCTAATAATCTTATAAAATCTGAGTTTGTTGTGTCGAGCAAGAACTATCTTTAATGAGTATTGAATGCTGAAATCCACCTAGATGTTATGAGTCTTGGAGACGCCATAAAGAAAGAAAATACAATATCTCATTAAAATCATGCTAAGGCTATGATTTTGTTGCGTCATCATCTTGACGAAATTTTGAAAATTGAATATCTTACTACTAAGGATCCACTTATTTTATGGAATAGCCTAAATGAAAGATTTGACTACTTGAAGATAATCATCCTCCCAAAAGCACGATATGAATGCATGCATTGGTTCAATTCCCACCGATTTATGCCTAAGATGCTTTTATATGGATAGAATGTTGAGTTTTAATCTCAATACACCATATTGATAATATAACAATGGCTAAGGCTAAATAATATATTTTTGATAAATAGACATGAATCTATCCCATTAAATATGCTCCATTCCAAGAAGTGAATGTGGTAACAATTTATGATAAGTCAAATTGCTTCATTCTTGAAGTGAATGCGGTAGCAATATATGATAAGTCTGAAAGATGATAATTTGCTCCATTCTTGAAGTGAATATGGTAGCAATATATGATGTACTCTGAAAGATATGTTAAGAGAAAAATTCTCTACATCATGTCTATGCCTTGATTTGCTCCTGAAGTAGCAATATCTTGAAAGAGAAGGTTCTAAGCTATCATAGATTGATATGCTTAAGGAACGATTATATTCTATTATTTGGAAATGAGAATTTTGATTATTATATATACAGATCTAGACCCTGGGGGTAAATGCGACTGTATATAAATTCAAACGTGTTCGTGGTTGTAAGGAAATCACAATCCACCTCCGTAAGAGGTAAAATAATTGAGAAAAGTTATTTTGAAATCTACTTCTAAAGTAGAATATGAAATTTATTCATGTAATAATAAATCTGAAATTTACTAAAGTAAAAGTTCACATGTCATGGTAAACTTAGAATTTTCTAAAATAAAAGTTCATGAAATTGTCACGAACGATTGAGACATTTCGAAGATGTGAATACTGAGAATTGAGTATATATTGAAGAATTAGAAAATTCTTCATTACTTTTAATCTTGCTTATTCTCATGATAAGTTGGTTGTACAAACTAATTTTGGAATTAAATTCCTTAAAATCCAAAAAGTATAAAAAGGTGAATAAAGATCTGTTCACCTATCATGCGATCTATTAAGATGCATCAATAAAATGATCACTATGTACGTTTATTGTCAACCAGTAGTTTGACATTCATAAAGTTGCTTACTAAAAAAAATTGAGTTAAGATCATAACTTTTAGATTGTGTAATCACGACAATCTTGATGATGATGGTTTGACATTAAATGCCTTCGATAAATAGCTAAACCATTGTTAAGGAGAACAAAACTTCATGTGTTAGTCTGAAATATGATATGTTGCATACAATAACACTTGCATGCATTGGACCAATAAATTATGATTATTTTTTATTCAAGATCAGGAACCAACTGTTCCATCTAATAGTTTTGATGTGCGATATACGATCAATAATATACCATGATGCACAAAGACAGATTTCTCAAAGAAGATGGAGGATGAATGTTAGTTTTCCTAACATAAGGGGGAGATTATAAATAGTTAAGAAATATGTTAGAATTATCATCAAATTCTTACTCAAAAGATAATTCAAGTCAAATACCGAAAGCATTTGCTGACTCAAATTTAGTATCATATTTAAGCTACAAGTGCTCCTATTTTGCGTTCTTAAAGAACAAAGTCTACACATTCATAAAGTATGGTAGACTAATCGATTTCAAATGAAATAATCCTTGAAAAATAAAGAGCAAATAATCATAATAAGAAGGCAATGTGCTCTTGAAGAGCCTACGATATAACACCTCGTGAAATCTTGTAAAAGGTTCAGGTACCTGAAAATAATGAAGTGATGAGATCTCAAAAATGTTATGTCACGTCCCAAAACAATCCTTAGGCGTGACTGGCTTCCGACAACACCGTTTGTCGGGAGAACCAATTTTCTATATATGTTCACCATATCTACAAATAATTAGATAAAAACATACACAACACTATGTACACGAAATAATCATTAATGCAGGATAATTATCCAACAAGATACCACATAGAGATTTATGAAAACTATAATACTTTAGATAAAAACATACTAACCCAAGTCCCACACTGAGTTCATGGAGCATCTAAATAGAGTTACATGAGTTCAACTTTTGGGCATGCAAACCCAACGAAAGGAAACATAAGCTAAAAATAAATAAATATGAATGACGGCCTTCACGAATAATGCGAAGTCTCTCCTTAGCGATAGAATCCACACGTAAGATAGTTAGCCACGAGCCTCTCTCTCTGCAATCGTATCTGCACGTATGCAAGTAAGGAGTGGGCTATATAAATATAACTCAGTAAGATCCTCGACCTGCTACCTTAAAACCCCTGGAACAAGTGTTAGAAAATATAAGGCACAACAAAATACACAAATAATATGTAAATAATATATCTCATAAAATAATATCAATAAGATTTCAAAAGAAGTTCAAAAATGTCATTCTATATCTCAACTCAATCCACACTCACGACTTTTCCTATACAGCAGTGAAGGTGATCAGCTTAGCACCCCGATAAGTCCACGGAAATATTTATAATGCCCCAAAAAGTCTACTACAGCAGCATCCCCTAACATATTACGGCAGCATAGGTAATGCCCCTAACATATTACGGCAACATAAGTAATGCCCCTAACATATTACGCCAGTATAAGTAATGCCTCTAACATACTACGGCAGCTATGTATGACCCTAGAGACTATAACGGCAGAGAAGAAAATATATTCAACGCCCCAACCTTACCTCTAAACAATTCTCAATACACTTTTCAAAATGCATATCCATTGCTAGTCAAACGCCACAAATTCTACCAAGTTCTTGCTTGTACGAACACATGGACTAGGTATAAAAATATAATTTTTATAAATCAGATTTGAAAAGCAAGCATCAAAGCTTAAAGTCATACTTACCTCGAATGCACAATTCAAGCACCACATTCTAGTAAATAAAAAATATGCTTCCGAAAACTCAAAGCACCTTAAACTACACCAAAAAGGGGTTTAATATAGTCAATACCCCATCAAAGATCATCTCATAAAATTCAGAGAAAGTCCAATATCAAAGTCTATTGCTCAATCCAATTACTCAAATTATGTACTTCTACCATTTAAAAACGCAACTGTCAAACTTGTATCCTAGTATGCAGATTTTCAAGTCAAACCACTACTATGTTCCACTTACACTTTTGATAGAGATTAATCTGAATTTTACAACTTCAAGATAGGAAATTGTCAATTAGATTATAATATTGCACCCATTCACTGATTTCCATCAATCCACTGTAAAGAAGCTAACCTTTTATGTGGTTAATCTTTAGTTCCACATTCTTGAGCATCTGGTTCTCAACAGAACAAAGGGGAGAGACATTCAAATTATACACCATCAAAGTCCATTAAATAATGACTAACTTTGCTAAGCCATTAGCCAATCATAAATCCCAAATAATTGTATTCTATCACTTAATATCATGAACAAACACCTGCACTACTGTACGTATATAGTAATTCCATGCTAAAGAACAATGGAAAAGTTTCATACCTTAATAAATGAGAAGCTTTAATCCCACTTTTATGTTCCCCAACCTATATATATTTTTTTCTCTTATGCTATCTGCTGATTTCCTCCCATGAATAAAGGAAGCCACATATATAAATAGGGAAATTGGGTACTAGCAAAATGATTACTGAACGCTACCCCTCATAAAAAAAGTTTTAGGTTATTATATTTTCCCCCACTTAAAATGACGTTCATCCTTGAACGGAGATGGAATCATACCTGAAGTGTCGAATAAGTGAGAATATCTAAATCGCATCTGCTCCTCGGACTCCCAAGTAGCCCCCTCATTGGATGATTACGCCACAAAATCTTAACTAAAGCTATCTTTTTCGATTTTAGCTGTCGCACTTGCCTATCAAGAATAGCTATCGAGTTTTCCTCATAAGTTAGATTCTCATCAAGCTCTACATCCTCTAGCCGAATCTTATGACTAACATCATGAACATATCTTCAAAGCATCGACACGTGAAACACAAGATGAACTGCAGACAATCTCGGAGGTAAAGAAAGCCTATATGCCACCAATCCAATTCGGTCCAAAATCTCATAAGGACCGATGTATCTAGGACTTAGCTTACCCTTCCGGCCAAACCTCATAACTCCCTTTATGGGAGAAACTTTCAGAAATACTTTTTCCTCTTTGGCAAACTCTAAATCACGTGCCCTCTTATCTGCTTAGGACTATTGTCTGCTTTGTGATGTCTTAAGTCGATCCTGTATTACTGCAACTTTCTCCAATGCTTGCTGAACTAAATATGGACCCAATAAATGAGCTTCGCCAGGCTCAAACCAGCCAACTGGTGAACGACACTTGCCACCATATAAAGCCTCATACAGTGCCATTTGAATACTCGACTCTTAACTATTATTATAAGCAAACTCTACTAAAGGCAACTGGTCATCCCAATAGCCACCAAAGTCAATAACGTAAGCTCTAAGCATGTCCTCTAAGATCTGAATAATTTGCTCAGACTGCCCATTGGTTTGCAGATGAAAAGCTATACTCAACACAACCTGCGAACCCAATGATTTATGAAAAGATCTCCAGAACTCAGTCGTGAACTGTGCACCTCAATCATAAATTATTGAGATAGGCAAACCATGAAGTCGAACTATCTCCCGAAGGTAAATTTTATCTAACTGTTTATCACTACAAGTAACCTATTCAGGTACTCTTGTGATATTTATCTAACTGTTGGGTTGCTTGAATAAGTACTGCATACTCTTGTGATCCATATAGATTTCACACGGCTCACCATAAAGATAATGACGCCAGATCTTGTGTGCAAATACAACTGCGGCCAATTCCAAGTCATGATTCTGATAATTCTTCTCATAGACCTTTAGCTGTCGAGAAGCATGCACCGCCACTTTTCCATTCTGCATTAAAACAAAAGCCAATCCAATTTGAGATGCATCACAATAAATAGTGAAACTACCCTCAGCTGTAGGTAAAGTCAAAATTAGAGCCGAAATCAATGCCATCTTTAATTTTTGAAAACTTTTTTCACATTCATCCAACCACCCTTTTGAGTTAAGTACGTCAATGGAGAAGCTACCTTCAAGAAGCCCTCAACAAACCTCCGATAATAATTAGCTAGCCCCAAGAAGCTACGTATCTCCGTAACAGTACTAGGCTAAGGCCAATCTCGAACTGCTTTAATCTTCTTTAGATCAACATGAATCCTATCTCTTGACACCACATGCCCTAAAAAGGAAATCGTGCCTAACCAAAACTCATAGTTTAAAAACTTGGCATAAAGCTTGTGTTTTCTAAGTGTCTGTAGAACAACTCTCAAGTGTTGTTCATGCTCCATCTCACTCCGAGAGTAAACCAAAATATCATCAATGAACACAATAACAAATTGGTCTAAGTACAGCTTGAATACCCTATTCATGAGGTCTATAAATGCTGCAGGTACATTAGTCAGTCCAAAAGACATTACTAAAAATTCAAAATGCCCATACCTGGTCTGAAAAGCTGTCTTAGTAATATCTTCGGCCATAATTCTCAACTGATGGTAATCTGATCTCAAGTCAATTTTAAAAACGTACGTAGCACCCTGCAACTGATCGAATAGATCATCAATTCGGGGCAAGGGATACTTATTCTTGATTGTCACCTTATTCAACTGCCTATAGTTAATGCACATTCTCATTGTGCCATCTTTATTTTTCACAAACAATATAGGTGCTGTCACGACCCAAAATCCCATCGGGCCGGACTGGCACCCGAAGCCGAGAAGGCCCGGGAGAACCCGTTCAAATACCTGTACTTTCACTTACATGTCACCAAAAATTTGGGCAGCACTTCGCTGCATATAAAAGGGTCTAATTACCTGTATCAGCACAACACGCACAAATATATATACATATATATAAAACTTGGCCGTCGGGGCCACCCCATATACGAATATAACATCACTATATAAACTTCCATGACTTTACCCTTCTTTATGTTTACAAAGCCTCTAGGATATACATGACATAACTAGGGTCGGGACGAACCCCCGCCCACACATGACTCCTGTACAATAACAAAATATAAGAAACCGACTCGGAAAGGTCCGAAGTAAACTGGAGCTCACCAACAGTAGCTGTATGACCTGGCTCCTACTGGTGCGGTGTATGAGCTGAGGTACCTGTGCCTGCAGCATGAATGCAGGTCCCCCGTAAGGTACGTCAATACGAGATATGTACTGAGTATGTAAAGCTGTAAATAATCATATGTGATATGGGGGATTAAGAAAATCATACACATGTGAATAAATCATAATAGAAGTGAACCACACTTCATAAACACTTTTAGGATCATGTACATTATTATTAATCTGAATTGGGTTCTTGAATACAAACACATTTGTGGAACGGTATACATTCGTTCATTTCATTCTTTACAATTATTATTCGCCATTACCTCCTCCTCCCGAACCTCCAACCACCTAACAATAATCAATACTGTACCGTACTGTGACCATTAGGCTGCCCCCAGTACATATCAATTGGGATCGACCCATACTAGGCTTATGCCCCTGGGATACCACCCACACGTATATCAAGTAACACATAAGAGATTTTTCCAATAACTTAGTTCAAAAGCTTTTGAGATTATTACATTAGTGTTCATGCCAATATAGTACCTTTGGAACAATGATACATCAATAGGAATCAAGTAATAGACCTTCTATACAATAACGATGTAATAAGGACTCATTGGTACATCAACAATATGTTTCAGAATCATCAATATCACAACAATGAAATAGGAGCCTTTTGGTATATCAATGAAGCATTTTGACGCTTTATAGAATGGAAACAACTTCATTGGTAATGTAGAACAATACATGTGTTTGGATAACCATCGGAATCTTACTTTATGGAACATTGATGTTTTCATGCCAAAGAACATCGTTAGAGTATGCTTTACATACCTCGTTGTAGATTCGGATACCAATTCAACACAACTTCCCGCCTTTACAAATCACTTATCTACAATGAAATATTTGGCATCTAGTATTAGCAACCCAACACCACAATTCTCTTCCATAATTCCATACAACCAATATTCGCAAAGCATTCCAAAAACCAACTTGAACAATAGGTTTATGTGTATATATATATATAATCATCATTTCAATACCATATCATCAATACCACATCATCCCTTCACAATTCAACATAATCCAACCATGCACAAGAATGATCCAACATCATTTCCAATCATCTTTCAACAGCAATCAAATAACATACTTCTTATGCTCACATGCATATATATATATATATATACATATCCATATAAATAACACCAACATAATTTACATCCTTACCATAGAATGACCCTTTGGGTTTTGAAGTCCTGTTAGCACAAATAAGGGGTGCTTCTCGAAGCCCTTGAGACGATGAACACAACTACGGAATCAATTTGGACTTTCCACGGTTGAATCACAAGTAATTTGAAGGTCAAATTTGGCTAGGGTTTGTTCTCTCCTATGATTGATGATGAATATGAGTTTTTGAACTCATATACATGTACATATACACATATTTCCGTCCATAATATCATAGGAAATGACCAAAGTGCCTTTAAAATTTAAATAATGTCAAATATGTCCTCCGGTGGACCGTTTTGACAAGCTGAAGTAGATAGACCATAACTCTTTGCTCCGATATCGGATTTGGGAGAAATTGGTATCATTGGAAAGATAATTCAAAGTTCTTGCATTTCATATAAATTAGGCCACCCAGTTCGTCCTGTACAAGGAGTTATGATCGTTTGAAGTTGACCCTAAAAATCTATTTTGAGAGGCTGAAGTAAAACGCGTATAACTCCTTACGCAGATGTTTCATTTGGATGAAACCATTTGTATTGGAAAGAAGACTCAAAGATCTTTCTTTTGATATATGGTAGATCTCCCAGTTCATTATATTGAGGGAGTTATGATCGTTCAAAGTTGACCCAAAAAACTGGCAGGCCTCAGTATTTTCCTGCTAATTTACTGTTCACAAAAATCTGTTTTGAGAGGCTGAAATAGAACGAGTATAACTCCTTACTCAGATGTTGGATTTGGATGAAACCAATTTCATTAGAAAGAATACTCAAAGATCTTTCTTTTGATATGTGGTAGCTCGCCCAGTTCATTATATTGAGGGAGTTATGATCGTTCAAAGTTGACCCAAAAACTGGAAATTTTCCTGCAATTTTACTGTTCACATCCCGGCCACCGTTTTATAGTTTCGAACGTGCTCGCTTATATCCGAAACTTATCCGTTTTTGAAAATCTTTATATCGTCGGAAAGCTTATTCAATAACCTTCGTATGGAAACATCGACGGGCAAATTTCGGTATAAATAAGGTCGATTCCTATACACATATAATCAAACTATACACTTGAAACCATCTCAAAATAATCAATACTCATATATACCTAACTTAGGATCAATACATATACTCCAACACATATAACAATGGCTAATGCACGTAATTAAGTACGGGGTGTTACAGGTGCACCCTATGGTGACACGCTAGGCCTGATGAATTCCTTATCAAGCAATTCTTGAAGTTGAACCTTCAGTTTCCTCAACTCAGCAGGAGTCATACGGTAAGGTGGAATAGATATAAGTTGAGTCCCTAGCACTAAGTCAATGCTGAACTTAATTTATCTCATTAGGGGTAGCCTGGGCAAATCATCTGGAAATACATCAACAAATTCTCAAACAATGGGAACACTGTCAACAACAACATCTTCTGCTCGAGTGTTATGAATAGTAGCAATAAAACCAAGAACCCATGATTAATCATTCGGCGTGCTTTAACATAAGATATTATCTTTCCAAAGGAGTCATACCCTTCCACACAAAAGGAGTTTCTCCAGGAATAACAAAATGTATAAGCTTAGCATAACAATCAACCAAAGCGTAACATGACTCCAACCAATCCATACCCATAATCACATCAAAATCAGTCATTGACAACACAAGTAGATCAACTATGGTGTCCTTACCCTGAACAGATATCACACAACCTCTATAAACTCTATCCATTGATAAGTTCTCCCCCACTGGGGTCGTAATAATATATGGCTCAACAAGAGTCTCAATCCTTCTCTCTAAGAATAAATCAAAAGATGAAGACACATATGAGTACGTAGAACCAAGATCAATAAGAGAATATGCTTCATGAGAATTTACAATGATAATACCTGTGACCACTGCATTAGATGCCTCTAAGTCCTGCCTGGCCATAACAAAGAATCTCGACGGTCCACCTACTGTCTGAGAACCCTGAGCCCCCTGTCGACCCTGTCCACGAGCACCCCGAGGAGCGATCCTAGCTGGCTGAGTGTAAGCATGAGTACCTGAAACATCTTTTTGCGTTTGAGGAGTAGCATGACTAGACCCAAAATCTTCTTTAGGATAGTACTTAGCAATATGCCCTCTTTCACCACAAGTATAACAAGAACCACCAACTCTAAAACCACGTCCACTATGATTCCTGCCATAATTAGAACATTTTGAACGTTACTCAGACTGAAAAAAACCGTTAGCATTCCTCTGTATCTGCTGCTGCTGTCCTTGTCTAGCTGGATAACTATTCCTTGAGGATTGGCCCACTGACTTTGACTGCGTAGGCCTAGACTGTCCATAATCAAAACAACTTTTGCCCCCAGACGGAGCACCACTAAACCCACCTGAGTTACGTGCCTTCTTGTTTTCTTGATTAATCCTTTCCATCGCATAATAAGACTCATAATGGAGAGTGGTGTCAACCACCTCAGAAAAGATCCATTACGCACATCCTGTATCACTGGACCACGATAATGAGCCTCAAGTCTATCCATAAATCGCCTTACTTTCTCCCGTTAATCTGTGACTAAAGATGGAACATACTTGGACAACTCAGTAAACTTAGCTTCGTACTCAGTGACTGTCATAGATCCCTGTCGTAACTCATAAAACTGGAATCTCATGTCATCTTAGGGAATAAATCTATCCATAAACATAGCTGAGAACTCTGACCAAGTGATTGGTGGTAGCCCTGCTTACCTTCCCCTAAAAAAGGAAGTCCACCATGCCTCGGGAGACTTTGAGAACAGAAAAGTGGTAAATTCTACACCACGATTCTCCCTTAGTCCCAAAGTAGTCAATATCTTCTCGCAACGATCTAAATTTCTTTTATGCTCCACAAAAGATGGTATAACATCAAACTTCGGTGGCTTAAGATCCATGAAACTCTTCAGATCCTTGGGTTGCCCTATAGCTGCAATCGGATGATCAACTGGCAGAGGTGACTGAGAGGTTGCGCTATTCAATAGAACTTGTGCTTGTGTCTGTGAAGTATCCTGAGGGGATGGAATTCGACTCTGATTAGGCACCAATACCTCAAGTACATTCAACATTCTTACCACTACATCTGCAGGCAATGTAATAGTAGGTACAACAACAGGTGCTGCAGCTGGAGTATCATGATCAACCTGGTCTTGCACTCGCTCATGAGCCACAACTTGGGGATGGCCCCCACTCCTAACTCCAGGCTGAGCACCGGTCTGCATCCTAGTTCGAGGCCTAGTTGGATGAGTCGACCACCACCATAGGTAGGATCCTGTTCACCACCACGTCCAACAGGTGCATTAGATAGACTAGTAGAGGAAGAACCATGTCTCTTAACCATCAACGAAATAATATTTAAAGGTTAGACTGAATCCAACTCAACGTACGAATAATGAATGAAAAAGAAAAAAACTTCCTAGATGTTCTGTAGCCTCAAGTTCATAAGTATGGGTGCCTACATACGCATGAACAAGGATCTACTAAACACTTCTCCATGACCCGGAACCTAAAGCCTAGGTTCTGATACCAACTTTGTCATGTCCCAAAATAACCCTTAGGCGTGACTGGCTCCCGACAACACCGTTGGTCGAGAGAACCAATTTTCTATATATATTCACCATATCTACAAACATTGAGATAAAAACATACAAAACACTATGTGCATGAAATAATCATTAATGCAGAATAATTATCCAATAAAATACCACATAGCGATTTATGGAAACGACAATAGCTTAGATTAAAACATACAAACCCAAGTCCCACACTGAGTTCATGGAGCATCTAAATAGAGTTACATGGGTTCAAATTTTGGGTGTGCAAACCCAACGAAAGGAAACATAAGCTAAAAATAACTAAAGAAGAATGACGACCTTCACGAACAATGCGAAGGCTCACCTTAGCGATAGTATCCACACGTAAGATAGTCTGCCACGAGCCTCTCTCTCTGTAATCGTATCTGCACGCATGCAAGTAAGGAGTGAGCTATATAAATATAACCCAGTAAGATCCTCGACCCGCTACCTTGATACCCTTGGAACAAGTTTTAAAAAATACAAGGCACAACAAAATACACAAATAATACGTACATAATATCTCTCATAAAATAATATCAATAAAATTCCAAAAGAAGTTCAAAAATATCATCCTATATCTCAACTCAATCCACACTCACGACTTGTCCTAAACGACAGTGAATGTGATCGGCCTAGCACCCCAACAAGTCCACGACAACAAATATGATGCCCCTAAAAGTCTATTACGACAGCATGTACAAGCCCCTAACATATTATGGCAGCATAGATAATGCCCCTAACATATTACACCAGCATAAGTAATGCCCCTAACATATTACAGAAATATAAGTAATTCCCCTAACATATTACGGCAGTTGTGTATGCCCCTAGAGGCTATAACGAAAACGAAGAAAATATATTCAACGCCCCAACCTCACCTCTAAACAATTTTCAATACACTTTTCAAAATACATATCCATAGCTAGTCAAACGCCACAAATTTTACCAAGTTCATGCTTGTCCCAACACATGGACTAGGTAGAAAAATATAATTTTTATAAATCAGATTTGAAAAGCAAGCATCAAAGCTTAAAGTCTCACTTACCTCGAATGTACAATTCAAACACCACCTTCTAGTAAATAAAAAATATGCTCCCGAAAACTCAAAGCACCTTAAACTACACCAAAAAGGGGTTTAATATAGTCAATACCCCATCAACGATCATCCCATAAAATTTAAGAGAGTCAAATATCAAAGTCTATCGCTTAATCCAATTACTCAAATTATGTACTTCTACCATTTAAAAATGCAACTGTCAAACTTGTATCCTAGTATGCAGATTTTCAAGTCAAACCACTACTATGTTCCACTTACACTTTTGATAGAGATTAATCTGAATTTTACAACTGCAAGATAGAAAATTGTCGATTAGATTATAATATTGCACTTTTCATTCACTGATTTCCAGTCAATCCACTGTAAAGAAGCTAACCTTTTATGTGGTTAATCTTTAGTTCCATAATCTTGAGCATCTGGTGCTCAACAGAACAAAAGAGAGAGACATTCAAGTTATACACCATCAAAGTCCATTAGATAATGACTAACTTTGCTAATCCATTAGCCAATCATAAGTCCCAAATAATTGTATTCTATCACTTAATATCATGAACAAACACCTGCACTATTATACGTATATAGTAATTCCATGCTAAAGAACAATGGAAAAGTTTCATACCTTAATAACTGAGAAGTTTTAATCCCTCTTTTATGTTCTCCAACCTATATATTTTTTTTTCTCTTATGCTATCTGCTGATTTCTTCCAATGAATAAAGAAAGCCACATATATAAATAGGAAAATAGGGTACTAGCAAAATTATTGCTCTCCTTTAATCATGAAAGACATAATGGAGTGGGTGTGGCCCTCTTCTCACTACCCCTCATAAAAAAAAAATTGGGTTGTTACATGTTATGTCACAATGTGAACCGATATAAAATGATATATCTTTGATGATATCTTTGATACAATATTGACCCAATATTGTAAAAGATTACGAGGATCTAAATTCTACGTTAATTTAAGTATGCTGACGTAGAAATATTTATCAAGTGACGTGAAAGGATGCATCTTGGTAAGCACAACACTTATTTGATTTGCAGTCCTGACACTTGAAGATGTCACACATATTGATATTGTCACTTGACAAAAATTCATATGAAAATTCCTAAAGAATTTAAAATGTCTGAAGCATACAAAGTTTCTGGGAAACTTGTTTATTATCCTTATAAGGGATAAATTGATAGTTTGAATATTATAAGGAGAAAGCACATTTTACGGTATGTAAAGAAACTACTGATATGGACTTATTTTTGTAATCTTGATCTTGTTAATTATGCTGATGTTGGGTATTTAATAAACCCATATAAATATCGATCTCAAACATGAAATGTGTTCACATTTGAGGATACTGTCATATCTTGAAGATATACAAAGTAGTCTATCCAGCCACTCCAACGAACTATACTGAGATTATAACTATTCATGAAGCAAGCCGAGCAAGTGTATAGTTGAGGTCCATGATACATCTTATTCGAGAAAAATGTGGTTTGAAATGTAATGAAGTATCCACAATTTAATATGAAGATAATGCAGCATGCATAACCCAACTTAAGGGAGAATTCATAAAAGGAGATAGAACAAAACATATTTCGCCAAAACTCTTCTATACACATGAGCTTCAAAGGAATGATGCTATTAACATACAAAAGATTCGTTCAAGTGACAATGTGGCTAATTTATTCACCAAGTCTCTTTCAATTACAACTTTTAAGAAGATGGTGCACTGTGCACAACATCGGGATGCAAAAACTCAAGGATGTTCTCATCAGGGGGAGTTAATACGCGCTGTACTATTTTTCGCTTATGAGGTTTTGTCCCACTGATTTTCCTTGTAAGGTTTTTAATGAGGCATCCTATATGCGTATTGTTAGAGAAGTGTACTCTTTTTTCTTCACTGAATTTTTCTTCCACTGAGTTTTTTCCAGTAAGGTTTTAACGAGGCACATTATCTATCTATTAGACATTCAAGGGGGAGTGTTATAACTATATTACCATTTATAGTGAATGTCTACTTTACCATATATAGTGAATATCTATTTATGAAAAAATTAGAAAGGCAAGGGTAATTTTTTCCTATAAATAAAGAAATTTTTCCTTCATTGTAATAAATCCACCAAGAAATTCTTGAACAGAAATAAAAGTTACTCTCAATTCTCTCTTTTCTTTGTTCTTTATTATTTCATAATAATTTTTTAAAATAAAAAAGCCTTTCATTTGTTTCTTTGAGAAGATTCCTTTGTAGATAATGGCAGGCATATGCTATCTTTTCTTTTTTGAAAGAAATGAGATTTATTACCCTTTTATAATTTGAAAATAAGAAAGTAATATTTTCAGATTTGTTATATAAAAAGTGAAGATCTTGTATTAAAAATTAAAAATAAAATTGTAAAGGACTAAATTTGTGGCTGGAACTTTTATCATAAAAAGGGAAAATTTTAATTATCAAAGAGGTCGTTTGGTAGGAGGAATAAGAAATAACTAATTTCAAGATTAATTTTAAAATGAACTTATTTCATATTTAATTGGAATAAAATTTATAGGATAACTAATCCTAAACTAGTAATTCCAGGACAACTTGTTTCACATCGACCCCTAAATAAATATCTCTACTGTAACTATTTAACCATATCGTACTTTTTTTTTTTTTTTTTTTAAATTACATAATCACACGCTATTTTCTAATTTCTGATTTAACTGAGATACACCTCAAGTTTCCTTTTTTTTCCTCTCCCACCTTCATCCTATTTATTTTGCAAAAATAAAATAAAAAAATCTCATATTTAATGTGAAGAGGTTGTCCGTATAATGCGAGGTGATTATATACGAGAATAACTAGTTGTTTCTTACAACTACTGTTAATTTATTGGAATGATGAATATTTATAAAATTATAGGTATTTGAAAGTTTGTCATAACATCTAATGAGAAAAGGATTGAGCTCTTCTTTATTTGTCCCAAGTTCCTACTTAGATGAGAGACACGTGACATGAGTTAAAATGAATGATTAAGACTAACTAATAAATATTTTATATATTTACTTTCAAAATCTTTAGTAATTCCACAGTTATAACTACAAAATTATTTTATCCCTGAATATATTTTTTAAAATTCTCTATCTTTTTTTTTTCTAAACATGATTTAACTAGAAAATAAATTTGTCTGTGATAACAAAAAAATTTCATGGTAAAAAAAATTAATATACACCCTTATCACTTTAAAAATGGTAAAAAATTTAATTTACGCCCTTATCACTTTAAAAAATTTATTATTTCTTACTTTTCCAAATTTCTTAACTCTTATCAGTTTTCCTCTTTGTTAAAAAAAAAAAAAAATAGCTATAAGAAAAACTGACAAAGCCAAATCATGACAATAATAAAAAAAAAATTCTCAATAAATTGGAACCTTTGAGTAGTAAATTAGTATAATAATACGAGCATTATCGATATTATAATAAAAATAATCAATTAGTATAATTAAAAAGAAACTTAATTATTAAAAATACTTGAAGTATCCCCATTTATACTCATAACTAATTTAAAAGAAAAAGTATCTAATAGTTAAAATGAAATAAAAAAATTAACTTAAAGAAGTTGGAAGATAGAAGATGAGTATAAAAATTGAACACAACGTAGAAGTAGAAGAAAAACGTAGAAATAGAGAGATTTTTTTTCTAAAAATAAATATATTTATGGATAAAATAATTATGAAACTATATTAATTGTTGAACTATTAAAATTTCAAAAGTAAATAGGTAAAATATTTATCATTCATATCATGACTAGAATCTTAATTTAATTCTTAAATTTTAATCATTCATTTTAACTCATATCATGTATATCTCATCCAAGTAAAAACTTGGAAAAAATGGATACAATAGAAATAGAGAAAGCCGAATCAATGAGAAAAATCTATTTGTGAAAGGAACATAAGATTGTACAAGAATATTAAGAAAGTGTTGAAATTTTTCACTAATTATGAAATGTTTCATGTTTATTAACTTTTCATTAATTATGAAATTTTTATGTTTGTAAAAAGAAGTTAAGAAATTTAAATTACATCTCCAAATAAAAGTTTAATTTTAAATTATTAATTTTCATGTCCAAAGATACTATATGAATTTAATAATACTAGTGGCATCCAACATGATTAATGAAGAGTTGGCAACTATATGGATTTAATAATACTAGTTGCATCCAACATGATTAATGAAGAGTTGGCTAATGAAGAGTTGGCAACTATATGGATTTAATAATACTAGTTGCATCCAACATGATTAATGGCTTCATCTTCATCTGATTCATCAACCCTGGTTCCAATGGCGGTCGATGTCTCTGCAATTTATTTTTGTAACATAAAAAATCTAGTTCCAACTGTGCTTGATTACACTAACTACACATTATGGAGAGAGCTATTTTTGCCTATATTCAAAGGTTATGGTGTTTATGGTTTTATTGATGGAAGTTATCCTTGTCCTGAACCTGCTATTCGCGATGAGAATGGCGACTCTGTTGCTTTTCAACAATGGATTCAAGTTGATTCTATTATTCTCTCATGGATTCAAGCTACTATTTCACAACAAATCCTTCAAGAAATCATACTAATCAAATCCAACCGTGGCCTTACGTGTCGTGATGCTTGGCTAAAAATTGAACAATTGATTCACAATCAAGTGAGATCTCATATGCTATGTTATACAGATATTATATTGTTTGTACAATCAATCTAAAACTCTTACAGAATGTGCAGAAGTATTACAAACATAATGATCAGCTTGATGTGACCGGGAAGAAGCTGTTACACGTAAGGAACAGAATATGCAAGCATTCCGAGAAGAACAATAGTACACCTTCCATCAGATTTGGGCCGTTGTATGGCCCAGGCGACGATGAGATTCAAGAAAAGAAGATACAAGCAGCCAAGGACGAGGTTTGGCTGAACATATTACGGTCTTCTCCTGCAAATGATGAAGAAGTTACAAAGGGCTTATACGTATCGGCCATCAGATCAATCGAAAAAGAAGCAAGAGAGAGTTATATCGCCAATGACAACATAAGTTTTCTTCAACTGACAGGAACTGAGTTCCGGACGATGATGATAAAAGATGGGTGTTTTTTCATCCATCTAGCGTTATTTATGCTAGTAGAGGGCCACAATCATCGTCATGTTCACAATAAACTCCTTCAAGAATTGCTGCACAACAAGAAACAACAATGTGTTGCGTCTATGTTTCATGTTGGCAACCAGATTCCCTTGGTGGTTCTCAAATCATTAATGAAACAGAACTACTTCCGGAAATTGATAGCAATTTGTGGCAGCTTGAAAAGACCAAAATCTGATCTCGCGAAGATGGCTTTATACGAGTTTGTACTTTTGCCAGCGATCGTAGAAATTGAAACTGAGAAGAGAAGCAATTGTTCGCCCCACGTACTCCAATTTCTATTTTCAGGAACCAAACATAAGGCGGCGAATCAGATGCAGCATCAACCTTGTGATCTTCTCCATGGATTCCACCAACTACTTCTTGGACTAGAAAACAATGATAAAATTGAAGACGAACAAGGAGTAGATGACAGTGATCTCGTTGAAACTGATTTAGAAGCAGGGCAACGTGGAGCTGACTCATCATCTCCGATTTTGAGGAGAGCAGGTGATTTGAGTACTGGTAGAAGTGCCTCCGAGTTGAAGCAAGCGGGCATAAAGTTTAAGGTTTTCGAGGGGATAGGAATCAAAGGGATTAGCTTCAAGAAAAGATACTATCCTTTTGATCCTTATCTTGCCTTGCCTCAATTCTTGGTTGACGCGCATAGTAAAGTACTAATTCAATCTCTGAAAGATTACGAAACTGCACAAAACTTTGATGAGAATGAACGTGAAGTAACATCGTATTTGAGATTCATGCACGAACTGATTCGAACATCGGAAGATGCCAAAGTCCTCCACTTGAATGGAATCATAAAAGGAAGCTGGAAACACACAGAAAAAGTACCGAGAATGCTCAAGGAAGTTGCTGGTGAAGAAGAAGTCACTTGTCCCAAACTCCGTCTTGCAAAATTCAAATTGAACTACTTTGATCGTCCGCCATGGGTCAATTTAATGTCTCAGTACTTCACATTAATTTTCGCTCTCACTGTCATCCAGACATTTTACGCTGTATTAGCATACCATAGACCAAATTCATAAATTTGTTACTTCATCCTTGTTCTGTTTCTCTTGAAAGCTAGATTCCATTAATTAGCATGTTCTTGTACTTGTAGGTCCTCTTTTTCTACATATTTTTCTGTTTCGTCTGCATGTTTTTCTTTATCCGAAAATCAGTACAGTTGAATTTGTGAGGAAGTCAAGGACATGCTGATCAATTTAACTTGTAACTTCTCTAAGGTAGCAATGATAATTTTTTCGTATACAGTTTTACTCCCCAAAAGATGGTACTTCAACATACTTTAAGCACGAGAATTTTTACAGTTCAGTGAGGAGAATTTTATGTTTATCCGCGAAATACATTTTCAAGAAGTATATTTAAGACATGCTGTACTAATTTCTCCCAAAATTTGTGCAGTTATTACTTGCAGCAAAGCAACAGCCGAATCAATATTGTAACAGCTCAACAGGACACGTCAACTGCTCCTAGGCGTAGTACAAGAGATAGACAGTTACCAAAACTGTTATGATTTGGACAGAATGTATAAAGCAAACCACAAGCAGAAAGAAAATAAGAACACATAGATTTACGTGAAAACTCTTGTGGGAAAAACCACGGGCAGAGGCGGAGGAATTTCATAAGAGGAGTACAATGTGGAGAATGACGTAATTTCTGAATGTTCAAAACCGACCCACTAATTGCACTTATATAATATGTACGTACAAATAAGTCCTGCGCCGAAAACATAAAGGTCCATAACTTGGTAAAGGAGCAACAAGGGAAAACGATTTAGAACTATGTGTATATGTGGTGAGTAAGTGGTTGGGGCTGATTTTTTCGAAGGATGGAGGCTGGGTTAAAGGTTTAGGTTGCACCGAGTGTTTTTGTTCTTGCAAGAATGCAAGTCCAATCGACATTAAGGTCTGTTGGCCTAAATGATAAATGAAGCCCAGATATGATGTTACACCCTTTAAGTTTTGATGATCTGCAAATTATTCCACAAAAAATAAATTGATAAACAACTTATTAAGTATCTACAAAACCCGGGCCCGTATGAAGTTATCCTTGACAATGACTTGCTTTACCACTCCTGTAAGTTGCACTTTCCAGAAAGTTGGTGGCGCGGCAGTAGAGGAGCTGAACCTCGAACAATATGAAATGCCTAGATTTTGTTGTCTCATATAAAAGGATCATCCACTTACAATAAAATCTAGTTTTTGCAAACATCAATATTGAACTTCTCTATAGCAAAAGTTGTCTTCGAACACAACTTATACAAGGGACCTAATTGCGTGCTCATCCTAAGTCTTGTGATGTGGTGTGTTTTTATTATTCTTAGTCTTATATTGTAAATCTACTTCTATGTTATAAAAATAGAAGATGTGTAGCTTGTCCAAGTCTTAGCTCGAGTCGAGGCAGCTAGAGTTAGCTGTTCGAGTCGTTTGTAAGTTGGTCAAGTGTTTGTTCTCATCATTTGTGGTATTGAGTCCTGGGTAGAGCAGCCTATGATTTGTGACTAAGTTAGTTTGTAAGCGTGCTAGAGTTATCACACTTTTCTTATAATAAAGTTATTACAAGAGTTGGTGATTATAGGAGTTGTAATCACTTGGTTACTCGAAGAATAGTGGAGTTTGGAAATCCTGCAGGTCATGGTTGTTACTTCTCTTCAGCAAAGAGGTTTTACTTGGATATGTAATTTGAATTTCTTAACTATTTTATTTTTTTAAACATGAAAATTTCATAATTAGTGAAAAGTTACAAAACTTCCTTTAACTCTTGTACAATCTTATCAGATGATCAAATCATAATTTATAAATAAGGTATCAAATATTTGAAGGCGCTTAATTAGTAAATCACAGTATATGCATGTTTCTTTCACAAATAGATTTGTCTCATTAGATGTTATTACAAACTTTTAAATACATATAATTTTATAATATTCATTGTTCTAATAAATTAACAATAGCAGTAAGAAACAACTAGTTATTCTTTGATATAATCACCTTGCATGATAAAAACAATTTCTTCACGTAAAATGAAAGCCTTCTTTTAAAAAAAAGTTTTTATTCTTTTTTGGCAAACGGTTATGTGCCCTCACATGATTCTCTATTTATCACCACTAGTAGGGTGAGTATTTTTAATATTTTGATCACTTATTATTTCGAGTAAACAAATAATGTAGTAAGTGACTCCAACTATTCTCTAACTCTCGTCTAATTGGAAACTAATAACTAATTATATAAAAAATTTAAGCTAGTAGGCAAAATATTTGCTATATTAAATTAAATTAGTCCCCGAGAACGTGCACAGATGATTAAGTTATTAGTCATCGAAAACGTGCACATGATTACCTAAACTAATTTAATCGCACCTGCCTCGCATGTGTAATCAATGACGGAGCCAGAATTTTTATCAAGGAATTCACAAGTGAACATATGAACTAACCGAAGGAGTTTCGACATCTATTATATATATATAAAAAATAATTTTAACTATGTGTATATAATATAATTTTTCGTCGAAGGGGGTTCGCACGAACCCCCTATCATACATGTAGCTCCGCCCCTGTGTGTAACGTTTGATTATTTAAATTAAATAACTTTATCTGTTGCGGAGATTTTTAATAAAATGTAAAAGTTTAAATCACTTTTCAAAGATTTTTCACACTTTAATATGATAATGTAAACATAACACATCAATCTTTCCTTATTTTTAAAGTCAAATCTTTACAAAATCATTGATTGCATTCTTATTATGTACTTACAACTTTTAAAAATTTGATATTTCTTAATTTTTTCTTTTTCTAACACTTTTATATTTATTTCTAGAATTTCAAATCTTCTTAAAATCAAATTTGGTTGGTTTAGAATTCTTAAACTCCAGAAAAAATATTAGTTGTTATTAATTCTAATGACTTCTAATATATAAATATATTTAATTAATTTCCATCTCTTAACTATTAAGAAAAAATAGTGAAAAAACGATTTTATCTAAAATAAAGACTTTTAATAAAGGGCGAAAAGTTCAAACAACATTTCTAACGTTTTTCACACTTTTAATATATTATAGATAGATTATAGATATAGATATTATTAATTGAGTGATTGTTGAGATATCTAACTCTATTTTTAAGAATATAATTTCGCTTCTTGAGAATTAATTATTTTTCAACCATGATGTTGTTTCTTCATCATAATGCATATATTCAAATCAAGTTGTAAGTGAGCGCTATAATTTTTAGAGTTCGCATTCAGACACTTTAACTTAATCTCAGTCAATAATTAAAAATTTCAATTAGTTCCCTCTATTTTTATGATCACTCGACATTAATGTGACAATTAATTTACATATATATCTAAATGATTGTTTTGTAAGTTGAAATATTTGACTAACAAAATAAAGACAAATTAAAATTTATCAGTGTACAATGTCTTATTATTATTATGATTAAGACTGGTTCTTAATACCTCCAACTATTATTCGGATATAAAAAAAAAAGAGAAAATTAATAAATGACTTCCAAAAAGTCAACTTCCCCTCCGCCACTTGCCCACATGCTTTTTTATTTAAAAGAAAAATTAATACCACTAGACTGAGTGTTTAGCGGTTTTTTATTAATAAAATTTTCAATGGGAATAAATACAAGCAAGGGGTGCTAGACCTTATTTTATCAATCTTAATGAGGTAACAAAACCCTATTAATTAACCAACACGTAGAAAATAAGAGCTAGAGAAAATTAGATACCCTATGACCATCACAAAATTTATAATGCATTCTATGATGATACTACTAACTAGGACACTTACATAATGCCAAAAAATAAACTTCATGAAGAAAGTTGTTATCATCCTCAAACTTCCTTTTATGCATCTTCAAATCTATCCAAAAAGCACTTGATAGTTCATCACTTCTTAGATTTATTGGATTTTATTGAAGTTATTGACACTGTCATGTAATTTTGCTTGGCAAGTTGCATCGACAGGTGCCTTGGAATAAATTCTCCAGTAACCTTACTATCCCAACTATATTGCCTTCCATGCAGGGTCGGAGTTACGTTGTAGCAAGGGTAGTCAGATGAACACCCTTTGCCGAAAAATTATACAGTATACGTACATGAAATGCTGCTTTAAAGGCTTAAATATACAATATGAACAATCTTGACATATGCAGTTGCTCTAGCCTAGTGATGGTAAGCGCGCACGGAATGGACATGCTCCTTTAGTGTGTGGGTTCGATCCCCTGCAGGCTGCTTTTTTTAAAAGATTTTTTTCTCATATTTAGAAGAGCTTCTAAATACTTCAAAACTCAGGGGAAAACCAAGGATTAGTAGACTTTGTTCCTTTTCTTTTATTAAAAATTTAAAAGTAATTATTTAATTTTAGATTAATAAATAAATCTTAAAAATTCTCTATAACGTTGCTAAAAGCGAAAAAGCTTTATATAGAATTTTTTTTTTAAAAAGACCTCATTTAATTATGCTCTTCATCTTTCATGTTTCGTTGTTATTATTGTCGTCACCATAGGTCGATGAAAGCTTGAAGCATAAAACTGATTTTTTTTTTGCTTATCGCTTTATTTCGTATTAAATTAAACATGAACACTCTAAAGCTAAACATTATGTGGTTTGATTTTAAATTTTTGATACATTTATTCATGAAAAAATGATTATTAGTATTATGTAGTTTGATTTTAAAATTTTCAATGCACCATTTGTCAAAAATTTTTTTTTTGCTAATGTAATGATTGAACATCCTTCATGAAATTTCTGACTCCGCCATTGCTTCCATGTGTCTTCTATTTTGTTCTTGCCGCTTCCACTTCTTTGTTGCCTTGGTCAGAGATCCCCTTCCCTAGCTACTTTTTTAAAACATATGTCCAACTCTTCCTCCTCCTCTTCAGAAAGGTCCTCGTCATTAGCAAAAGCGTTAATTTCCTCCTCAGAAAGGTCCCCACCACTAGCAAAAGCATTAAATTCTGACGTTAAAGCTTTTGACCTATTCTTTTTTGCGGTCGTACTTTTAGTCACAAATGATGGAGCTTCTGGACTTAATTTGCTATTCAAAGAAGAAGGTGAAACTCGCTCTTCTTCATCAACTAAATCCGCCCACCTAAAAGCACTTATCTCCCCTTATGCTTTCTTAGCAATATATAATCAACTAATTTGTGACATTAGCTTGAGAGACTAATGTCATATCTTTCTCTATGTAATTCTCCTTTTGGATGTGTTTTGTAACAGATAATGGCTCAAAAATTTTTTGAGTTGATAAAATTAAATTAGAATTGACATATCCAGTTATACCTTTTTTCCAACTTGAAGAATTACTTTGACTTGCCGAAGAACCACTTGCCCACATGCTTATCGTCTTTCATGGCACTTTCTCCATTAAGATTTTATTAAAAATAATTGCCTCATATTTTTTTCTATTCATCTTTATTTATAATTCTCTTATTTTAAAATATTTAATAATACCTATTTAATTCATAAAATTAATTTATAATTGATCTATTTTTACTCATTTATCCTTAAACTTAAATACAACGTATCACTTATTTGCATTTTTCAAAGAATTTTTTTTTATTATATTCACAAATGAAGGAAATATTAGTTGTCCATCTTTTTTAATTGATAACGTATCAATTAATTTTTTTGCATGACCCATACAATTAACTTTTTAAAAAAATATTCACACTTATTTGTAAAATTTCTAAAAAATATTTTAAAAAATGAATTAATAAAATTATTTTTCATTAATAATTTTTTAATATACATATAAAAAAACATCAATTAATATAAAATATAAAAAGGAGGAAATAGATCCAACTATTATTGAAATAAAAAAAGAGTAATAATAGAAAGATTTAACAATGACTTCAATCCCAAAAAAAGTGGTCTTCTAAGCCTCCAATAGTAAGTTAATTTATGCTTATTGTCTTCCAATGTATTAAGTCAACCGGGTAAAATAACTTTTTAAAATTTTATCTTTTAATTGTTATTTAAAAATCTTATTTTATTTTTTAATTCATCCTATTTTCTCATATAGTTTGATACAATACAATATAATTTGATATGATATACGCATTCACTTTTACTCATCTACTATTCTAAAAATAGGTTTTCACTTCTTTTATTAAGCATATAAAAAAAATACAATTCTTTTTTTCTGTTTTATCTTCAATATTAATTATTTATTTTTTAAATTATTTTTTCAATACATCAATTAATATAGATATTATGATAAAATTTTTATATTTTATATATAGACTGAAAATCCAAAGAGGTCAAGTAAAAACAAAATAGGAAGTATTATGAAACAATACTCATGTAAATGACCATCCAAAGGAGGTGTAAAATCAAGGCCACATAATATGGGTGGAGTGAGTATTTTATTTATAACGCGCTTAGCATTTTAAACATTTCCAAAGTGACAAGCTAAAAACCTATCAGTAGATAACCCTTGCTTTTGTTGCTGCTAAAGTCACACCCAAGTCACCCTTGATGCCATCTTTATAACTCAATTGAATGTCTCATCATAGTTTATATACCCTATTTCTGGTGTATGAATAATCGATCTTGTGTTCACATTGATATATATACACTAACTGTTTTGAAGGATAATGATCGATGGATCTACAAATGTACGTTGTGGTGGAAAGATTGAATCGTCTGCAGAATGAGGAAATAACGTCAGAAATTGCTATTGAAACTCAAATCAAAGCTAAACAATGTAGATCCAAAGGAGGACAATGATACCATTAGTGAACTGGTCACAAGGATTGACGAAGTTTCTTGTGAAGTAGAGGACGCCATCGAAGCTCCTCGTGCACTTAGAATCAATAATGGCATAACAAATGGACTATCATGTTTGGGTTTATCATGCAACAGCTGGTGCCGGAGAGAACATGCTGGTACCATCATGCAGAAATTCAAACGAGTGCTGTCCGAGTATGAAGACGCCCTTAATCATCATGTTCTGAATCATCGCGATAATCTAATACTATTACATAAGGATCAAGAGGTCAACACACCTGTACTGCTCGAAGAAGCCGTTGGACTGGATGAACAATTGGTAAGACAGGTAATCCAACAGCTGCTTACCAACAATAATGCCAGCTCCGACGGACAAGGATGACATGCAAGTTGTTTCACTGTGTGGAATTGGCGGAGTGGGGAAGACCAGTCTGGCACGACGAGTATTCAACGATTCTGCTCTTTGTTCATGGATTCATACCGCCGATATATATATATATATATATATATATATATATATTGCTAGAATAAATATTTGAACAATGTTACTATTGGATTAAATAAATAGATGTTCTTTTTGAAAAGACACCAAAAAGGATGCAATTTGAATTGGTACCTTTTCGATTTAGATGGTTATGACATTTTCAATAGATTGTGACTTTTCTCAAGAGTTGCACTTTTTTCGAAGAGTTGCACCTTTCTGAACCATTGCTTCTCTTCATAAAGCAAGACCTTGATGGCTATAAATATCTTACTTTTTTTTCTCAGGTATAGACATGAAATTTTGAAGTAAAACACTCCTCTTTATTGAGAAACTCTAGTGTGATTTGCTACCGTTGAGTGCATTCATAGTTCAACAGAATTTGAGGAACCGCTATTCTGTTGAAGTGATTCATTTTATTCTGGAAGAACATACTTTATAACCTCGGGTACTTTAGGGGAATAATTTTCTTAAGGACACACCGTGAATATGGTGGACTTGAATCTTTCAATCTTTATCTCTTTCTAAATATTTTATTTTGCTATTTTCAAGAAAATAGTTTGAACTTCATTCTATTGATAGTCATAAAGTGAGTTGAACTTATTATTAAAAGTTCAAAGTTATTAATACAGATTTACAACTTTATTTGATTATTCATATATTACTTTGAACATGTGTTTGTGTCACGGCCTGAGACTACCCCCTAATCGTAACATAATGCTTAAGGCCATAAGTGATCCCAAGCTAATCTATGAACTGACATAAGCTGTAAGGTATTGAAAGTATATAAAAAAATACCGTGGGAAAATCATTTAATAAAATAAGTGAATATCAAATCAATAACAAATGAGTCTGAATTATATCATTGAAAACATAACCAACCGTCAAACGATCTGAAAGCCTCTAAACATGATGAGTCATTGGGACCGACGATCAACTAACTCTAACTACTAAAATGAACATGAGCTGAAATACTAGAAAGCCTGATAAGTAATATAACTAGTCCTTGACTGATGAGGACTCACCAATGTTGCAGCTGAGTGGCATACGAACTGTCTATGTGCGATCGAAAAATTGAGCGTTCGAACCTATGTTATAAGACAATATTTCAAAAAAGAGAGTATGTGGTCAGTACTTTGAATGTACTGGTATGCGAGATGAGGGCTGAATGATATACACATAAACTGAATATAAATGCATGAACATGAAAATATAATGTTAGACTAAGCATAAATATATACTAAGATGATCTGAATAACTGATGTATGAGCACTTGGTCATGCAAACCTAAATTGATATATCTGAATACCGAAACTAAAACTGTGTGAGCTAATATTTAATTGACATGCCCCAATCTAAGCTAATCGGAGGCGAACCTGTAACCCAGTTGGAAGGGCGTCAGTATCTTGCCACGGGTACGCACACTGGCTATATGGATTCACTAGTCTGATGTCCCTAAGGACTAGGGCGTCAGTCCTCTACTGACGGGTGACCTCTAAGAGAGTATCATCTTCTACTGGTGGGTGACATCTCATAACCTACGCTGGCTACGTAGTTATGAAACTTAGTAACTTCTACTAAGGTCGCAGTCCTTAACTAGTCGGTGAGTCTTCATCCTTTAGTTTGCTTAGTGCTAAGTCCTACTCCCAACTGAACTGACACTGGTACCAATAATTGTTTAACATGATTCAATACTGAGTATGCTCAACATGACAATGTTATAGATTTCATGGCATAAGTAGCTTGAAATCTTGAAAACTGCAGCATGCATGATCTTCTAGGTATCGGTATTCATAACCCACCAGCATTGAAAAGTATAATTAAATACAATAATTCTAAGGTAATGACATGATAGATAATTGTGTGACTTAGACTCAAAAATACAACAATTTCATCAATATGATAAGTTATCATGATTTGAGTACTAAAAAAATGCTTGAACTTAGGAGGAAACACTATTTCATGGTTGAATTCAAGAATTACATGGAGGAATTATAAAATTTATAATTGTCATAGAACCCTAAATCAAAAAAGAAATTAAACTTGAAAATTGGAAAAACTTTGGGACTCAATGGGTGAAAGAAGTTCATTGATCAATATCCCACATAACTGAAGTGGAAGACTTGGGTGAATTTCCTGTATTTGATCTTTGTTCTTGAGAATCCTAGTTTATTTTGGACTCTGGAGGAACAAGGAAATCGCTTCTTTTGCTTTTCTTTAGGGAAAATTATAATAATTGAAGGAATTGAGGTTTTGAGTCTTTTATACCCCCACTTTGGGAAGCCTAAATGATGTGAGTTAGGCTTTAAAAGGACTAGAAAGACTTAAATATCCCTGAAAAATGTGATGGAAATTGGGTTTCGATCGTTACAACTTACCCTACGACTCGTGACATCTGGTTACAAGTTGTAGTCTGGGTTGAAACCTGGGGTCCTAGGTCCTTGGGTACACAGTGATTTGACAATGACTCTTCACGACCCAAACTAGGGCCTGGCTGTGACGGACATCCCCAACCATGAGGGCCCAAAACGTCCCTCTCTATCTGGTAAGCATGCACATATTCATATAAATAAAGAAGATGCGGAAGCATAATCTGCTACGGAAACATGGTCAATTCTGGATTCAACATAAGTATAAAAATTGAAAATCAACTACATCTAATAACATCCGACTCAGTCTGCAAAATCTCTACTACAAGAACATCTAACAACTGTCTGAAATTGGGACAAGGCCCCAGTAGACCAAAACAGAAATAAATGACATAATATGAAGAGACAGGCCTCCCAAAATAGAGAAGGCTCACCAACTGGACACTGCAACTCTGTCTGATAAATGCTACTGCTTTTCTGGACCCCTAGACTGCGCCTCAGAACCTGGAGGGAGGAGGGGGGGTTAATACATATGCACTGGTATGCAAAGTAATCCAAAAACGAAATAGAGGTTTTTTATATATATAAATGAGAGCCGCTACAGAACATCTTATTGTAAAATAGTTCGAAAGCACATGGGCATAATATAATGATTTTTCAACAACAAGGTAACATTACTGAGTTAGGTGGTACACCCTACAATTTTCACCAACTGTCAAATCCCGATTGCCGTCAAGATCTGAGTATTAGTGAGGAGAGAAAGACATACAAGATCACACAACAGGGTGTCTCTATCCCAATTAAGTTCATGTGTTAGGGTTGGGCTCAAGATCACAAAGCAGGGCTCCTAAACATTTGTCCCGAATAGGGAGGACACATCATTAGGTACACAAGATAACACAACATGGTACCAAGCTCCCCGTGTCGGTAATTCACGGTTTCCAGCATAGAGTCATTTGACTCGTGCTGTCTTCGAGTAACCACCTAACTCACATAAAGTCAACAATTAAGTTCAATGAAATCAGTTACATATCATACTCTGCAGGGTGTTGTCATACCCGACTTGCAAGTCATCAGTATCACATCAATTCTCCAACTTCTTACGTTATTTACAACATGCACATATATAAGACTTTCACACACACCAAGCACATGAACAATGATTCTCAACATATAATAGTTTAAGAAGCTTTATCATTTATAAGCAATATCATATCAATTGCAAAACTCATGCTCTCGATGGTTTACACAAGAATAGTGTGGGGTACAAAACATTATTACGGGGGATTTAAAGAATTCACAATTCATATACGTCGCACCTTTTTCAAAATTTGGATAACGTGTTCATAATTCAGCAATTGAAATATATTCAAGCAAACAACCCCATGACATTTCAATATTTCTTTTTAAACCATATCACAAAACATATTATTGGTATTAAAACAATACCCCACTTGTAAAAACATATGTAAAAGTTTAGAGAGTAAAGTCTTGTGTAAATTATTTTCAAAAATCATGCCCATGAAATTTGGGACAACACCACGTACCTCTATTTCAGAAATTAAAGGGTGCTTCTTGAAGCCTACGATGCGAGGATTTCAAATCTCCAATTATCTTCTAAAAACAACGGTTAAATCTTGAGCTATGAGGATTCTTAGTTTGAAACCCTAATGAAGTTTCTTGAGAGATTTTGATGAAAACCTACTTACTTTGGTGTTCTTGGGATTAAATCCCATGTTAGAGATGATAAAGGGGTTAGAGAAGTACCATTTTACCCTTAATAAGACGGAATAGGGTGCTGAAAATTGGCCGGGCGCGATACCCAGGGTGTCGCCCGCCTTAGAGCACCGGAGTACCCAGGGCATCACCCGCCTTAGAGCGGTGGGGTATCCTGGGCGGTGCCTATCTTAGAACGGGGGAGTACCTCGGGCGGCGCCCCCTTATCGCCCCGAGCTACTAGAATTGAACACCAAACATGCCCTTAGGCTCCTCTAAAAATTTCGAAACTCACCCGTGATGTACTACGACCTTGCCCCATCGTAACACAACAAGAAAATCTAAAATCAGAGGTCGGGAGGATTGAAAACAAAATCCCCAAAGTTTTAGAAGCTAAAAATGATTCTAAGCCTCTTTGACACTTAGAATATTTTCAAGTTTTCAAGGTTACGAGTTACTATTAGGGACTAACGCACACACGACTTTTTATGGGGCATTACATTACCCCCCTTGGGATCATTCGTCCCCGAGTGATGGTTCAGGATAGAGCCAAGCACAATTTCAAGCATACTAAGACATGGAAAAAAATAGGACAAGGATTGTACCTTTAATCTCGTCATTCATCGAATCAAATAAATTTGGGTATCTATTTCTCATGTCTTCTTCTGATTCCCAAGTTGCTTCCTCAAATTTCTGATTTCTTCACAACACTTTATCTGAAGCTATCTCTTTGCTCCTTAATCTTCTAACTTGATGATCCAAGATTGCTACAGGTTCTTCTTCATAGGATAAGGAGTCTGTCACTTTGATCTCTTCCATTGGTAACACTAGAGAATGATCTCCAATATACTTTTTCAATACGGACACTTGAAACACTGGATGAACAGAACCAAACTTACAGGCAACTCTAACTCATACGCAACTCCACCTATCTTTTTCACAATCTGGAATAGCCCTACATAGCGAGGTCTCAGCTTACCTTTCTTCCTAAATAGCATGACTCCCTTCATAGGAGACACTTTTAGGAATACCCAATCTCCAACCTCAAACTCTAAATCTTTTCTTCTAACATCGGCATAGGATTTTTGACGACTCTTGTCTTTAGTCGTTCTCTAATGATTTTCACATCCTCCATTGCCTGATGAACTAGATCAAGCCTAAACATCTGCGTCTCTCCCACCTCATACCATCCTATTGGAGACCTACATCTTCTCCCATATAATGCCTCAAATGGTGCCATCTTAATACTAGAATGGAAACTGTTATTATATGCGAACTCTATCAATGGAAAGTGCTCTACCAAACTACCTTTAAAATCAGTCACACAGGCCCTCAAGATGTCCTCAAGAGTCTGAATAGTGTGCTCAGCCTGTCCATTAGTCTGAGGGTGAAAAACAGTGCTTAGGTTCACTTGGGTAGCTAAACCTTTCTGAAAAGATCTCCAAAACTGAGATGAAAACTGCGTACCTCAGTCGGATATGATGGACATAGGTGCCCCATGCAAACGAAATATTTCTGCAATGAATAACTTGGCATAATCCTTTCTCGAATAGTTAGCTGACTTGGTCAGTCTATCTACAATTACCCAAATGGAATCATACTGGTTTTGGGACCTCGAAAATCCTGTAATGAAGTCTATATTAATTATCTCCCACTTCCATAAGGGTAAAGCTATCTCTTGGGAAGAACAATCTGGCCTCATATGCTCTACTTTAACTTGTTGGCAATTCAAACACTTGGAAAAAAAAGTTAGCCACATCACGCTTCATATTATTCCACCAATGCATAGATTTCAGATCATGGCACATCTTAGTAGAGCTTGGGTGAACAACATATCTCGAAGTGTAAGCCTCGTCAAGGATTCTCTTCCGCAAACCATCAACATCTGGTACACATAATCTACCCTGATACCTCAAAATACCATCACCACCAATTTTGAAGGACATCACCTTCTGTTGACCCACATCTTTCTTGATCTGCATCAAGATAGGATCTTTAACCTAATTCTCTTTAACTTCTGCACAAAGGGAAGACTTAGCTATCTCATGAACAACCATTCCCCCATGAGGGCCCAGAACGTCCCTCTCTATCTGGTAAGTATGCACACATTCATATAAATAAAGAAGATGAGAAAGCATAATCTACTATGAAAACATGGTCAATTCTGGATTCAACATAAGTATAAAAATTAAAAATCAACTACATCTAATAACATCCGACTCAGTCTGCGAAATCTCTACTACAAGAATATCTAACAACTGTCTGAAATTGGGACAAGGCCCCTAGTAGACCAAAACAGAAATAAATGACATAATATGAAGAGACAGGCCTCCTAGAATAGAGAAGGCTCACCAACTGGACACTGCAACTCTGTCTGATAAATGCTACTGCTTTTTTGGACCCCTAGACTGAGCCTCAGAACCTGGAGGGAGAAGGGGGATCAATACATATGTACTGGTACGCAGAGTAATCCAAAAATGAAATAGAGGTTTTTTATATATATAAATGAAAGCCGCTACAGAATATGTTATTGTAAAATAGTTCGAAAGCACATGGGCATAATATAATGATTTTTTAACAACAAGGTAACATTACTGAGCTAGGTGGTACACCCTACAATTTTCACCAACTGTCAAATCCCGATTTCCGTCAAGATATGAGTATTAGTGAGGAGAGAAAGACACACACGATCACATAGCAGGGTGTCTCCATCCCAATTAAGTTCATGTGTCAGGGTTGGTCTCAAGATCACAAAGCTGGGCTCCTAACCATTTGTTCAGAATAGGGAGGACACATCATTAGGTACACAAGATCACATAGCACGGTACCAAGCTCCCCGTGTCAACAATTCACAGTTTTTAGCATAGAGTCATTTGACTCATGCTTTCTTCGGGTAACCACCTAACTCACATAAAGTCAACAATTAAGTTCAATGAAACCAGTTACATATCATACTTTGTAAGGTATCGTCATATCCGACTTGCAAGTCATCAGAATCACATCAATTCTCCAACTTCTTATGTCATTTACAACATGCACATATATAAGACTTTCACACACACCAAGCACATGAACAATGATTCTCAACATGTAATAGTTTAAGAAGCTTTATCATTTATACGTAATATCATATCAATTGCAAAACTCATGCTCTCGATGGTTTAACACAAGAATAATGTGGGGTACAAAACATTATTACGAGGGATTTAAAGAATTCACAATTCATATATGTCACACCCTTTTCGAAATTCGGATAACGTGTTCACAATTCAACAATTGAAATATATTCAAGCAAACAACCCCATGACATTTCAATATTTCTTTCTAAATCATATCACAAAACATGTTATTGGTATTAAAACAAAACCCCACTTGTAAAAGCATATGTAAAAGTATAGAGAGTAAAGTCTTGTGTAAATTATTTTCATAAATCATGCCCATGAAATTTGGGACAACCCCACGTACCTCTATTTTAGAAATTAAAGGGTACTTCTTGAAGCCTACGATGCGAGAATTTCAAATCTCCAATTATCTTCTAAAACCCACGGTTAAATCTTGAGCTATGAGGATTCTTAGTTTGAAACCCTAATGAAGTTTATTAAGAGATTTTGATGAAAACCCACATACTTTGGTGTTCTTGGGATTAAATTCTGTGTTAGAGATGATAAGGGGTTGGAGAAGTACCATTTTACCCTTAATGAGACAGAATAGGGTGCTGAAAATTGGTCGGGCACGATACCCAGGGCATCTCCCGCCTTAGAGCACCGGAGTACCCAGGGCGTCGCCCGCCTTAGAGCGGTGGGGTAGCCCGGGCGGCGCTTGTCTTAGAACGGGGGAGTACCCCGAGCGACGCCCCCTTATCGCCCCGAGCTACTGGAATTGAACACCAAACATGCCGTTAGGATTGTCTAAAAATTTCGAAACTCACCTGAGATGTACTACGACCTGGCCCCATCGCAACGCAACAAGAAAATCTAAAATCGGAGGTCGGGAGGTTTGAAAATAAAATTCCCAAAGTTTTAGAAGCTAAAAATGATTCTAAGCCTCTTTGACATTTAGAATATTTTCAAGTTTTCAAGGCTAAGAGTTACTATTAGGGACTAACGCACGCACAACTTTTTACAGGGCGTTACAGACTCATCCTTGCGACTCGTCATGACTGACTACGAGTCATAAGGTGGAGTCATAGTCTGAAGCTGGGGTCATGGATTCTCTTCTGGTCAAGCTACTAGTCCGCATTACGACTCGTAAGGTCTGACTACGAGGCGTATGATGGGCTTATAACTACTGGGGATGGTTTTTAAGTGAACTCCAAAAGATCATAGTCCAACGGTATCAAATCATGGATTGGGTTGGGCCGGTCCATTAGCCCATATTGACGGCTTTATCTTCAGGGGCGAGTGTTGGGTTCATAGTAATGAAAGGGTGTGAATGGAAATGTTAATACATGCAGGAACCCATGAACAGTTGCACTGTTTCGCGTGAACAGTGCACTGCTTCACGAACTGATGCGTGAACAGTGACTGTTTCGCGTGAACAGTAACACTGTTACGTGAACAGTAGCACTGTTACGTGAACAGTAACACTGTTTCGCGTGAACAGTGCACTGCTTCACGAACTGCTGCAACACTGTTTCAGAAAAATACTGCATTGTTTTAACTGAATAGACATGCATGTTCAGGAAGAGTCACACACCTCTATTATGAACCAATGCCACCTTTTCAAAAAGGCATCTAGTGGCTATATAAACCTGGTTTCATCCACAGGTTTATGATATAGAAAACTAAAATTTTCAGACTACAAAATTCTTCTTCTTGTCTTAAAAATACTCTTAAGTGTGATCATTCAAACCGTGACTGTGTTAGAAGAATCCGCCTATTTGAGGTACCGCTATAGTCGGATTGAAGGCCATTTTATCCTGGGAGGAAAATTCCACAACCTCGGGTACAGTGAGGGGAATTATTTCCTTAAGGAAAATCCGTGAATTCGGACGACTTGGTCTTAACAACATTTCTGTTTTCATCTAATTTTTCTGAAAAACACACTTCTTTGAAAGATCTTTTATGATCTTGTGTTGAGGGTGTTACACAACTTCATAAGAGTTCTTGTTTTGTACTTGAACTAGTGTTGAAGTAGTTATTCTATATTATACAGATTCTACGTACCCGTATTGTCGGAGAATAACAACGAGTGCTCCTACTCTCAAATATCCTATGATTTCTTTCCATCCATACTTGATACACAACAGTTGTCAAGAACATCGATTTATAGATTGTGGCTTTAGAAAGGACCAGACCTATGGCCAATTTTTTGGTGCTCTGACATCTTTTAGATCCGATGCATATTAGGTATAATAACATAAAAAATGTATAAAAATTGGTATAAGATTTAGAAAATGACCCCCTAAACCAAGAAAACTACACCGTGCTTCAGTTTCTAGACGAAACGTTAAAACTTGCGTCAATATGTGTATTCGAACCTCCCGGACACCCAGAGTTTCCTAAATCCTGGGTCCACAACTGGATTTAGGTCCTTTCCACTTAGGATATGTACATGCCCAACTTGCTAGCTCTCTTGTCTGAGTATATATCGTCATTGGAGAATTGTAGACCATATATAATTGACATAAGCATTGCAAAAGATCGAACAAATGGTCTCATAGGTTCCTTCGCATAATGCACATTATTGTTCATATATTTCATCAATTTATCTTTGGAATAAAGTCCTCTTAAAAACTTTTATGAGATGCAACACAAAGCTCTTTGACCAATAGACTTGAGTAGGAAAAACCAGAGACTTAATCAAAAGCTCTCTCACCGCCTATGACAAAAATTTAGTAATCTAGCAATGTGATAATTCTTGTGAGGTGTAAGCAGTATTTCAAAAGGCTGGGCCGTAAGGCGGGACATTTTACTTAGCATAGGACTAGTGTGGGTACGGAGCATAAGCCTCATGGACACCACGTTATAAAAAAATATAGTAACACCAAAAAAAAGATACATTAATAATTTTTTTTAAAAAAAATTAAAAGATGATTGAAGAAACTCATAACATCTTACAAGTAGGAATAATACAATGATATAAAACTTACTATGAGATGCAAATCAGCTCTAACATCTTAACTTTCAAAGAATAGAAGAATCACAATTTCATAAAATGTATGACATTATGACTATCACATTGCACAATTTTCCTCCTTAAAAGAAATAATCAGCAAATTTTAGAATTGCGGTTAAAACATCACTCTTCTTGAATAAAATAAAATACTTTCAAATAAAAAATAATAAAATATGAAATTTTGAGACATAGGACAAAAACATGAAGACCAATGACAAGTGAAGATGTAAAATTCGATTATGTATTTTAGAAAAGAGTTGTTAAGTGATGTTCAGTGCCCTCACGATGTTCTCAAATGACAAATAAGCAATAATATGACTTGTTGTTTGAGTTGATTTTTTTTTTTCTTACTTTTATGGATGAAGAAACCACTATGCATTATTCATTTATTAAAGAATTATGAGGATCGACAGTATAAGAAATTTGACACATAATTTGTGTAAGAACTGTTAGTGAACATCGAGTACTGGGCATTAGGTGTGTTTAGAGCGTACAGTTGGACACATATGATGTAACACTCATTGAACTAAGCCCAACACATGACTCATGAGTCGTGAGGCATTGCTAGTACCCCACCCTGATGTGAGTTCCATAACTATCTTTTAAACCACTGGTTGTGAAGAGTGGCTAATGTTAGAGTTTGCCCTCAATTTTCTAGTTTACCTGGATTTACCATAGTTGTATTTTACTCCAAGAGTTTTCTTGGTGGAAATATTTCCTTATTGCAAAAGATTTCTTCCATAATTGATCAATCCTTTTTTGAAGGAGAATTTTTGGGACTTTTATAACAAGAAAATCTTTACTTCTCATAATAGCATCTTCAATGTAGTAGTTTAAGAGTATTATTTAGATGAAGACTTTGTAGAGAACAACAGAAGAAAGGTATAATTGGAGAAGAAAGGTATAATTGGAGACCTTCTGCTAGGCCAAGATCATTAACTAAGATTGGAAGATTCAACTAAGAAAAGGAAGTTATAAAGGTGAAGGAAGCTATTGAAAGGAAGAACTTGGATTTGGAAGAAGACTACTTGAATTTAATTTTTATTGAATTTGTTTTTGGTTGATTACAAATGCCTAATGTCATTCCCTATTTATATTTGTGTAGGGATGATTCTAGATACCACAAGTCTAGAGTGTGCTATGTTATTCCACAAATATCTGTCTCAAATATCTAACATCCTCTAAAATCTAGAGCTTTCCTAAATACAAATATCAAATTGACTACATTATCCTTTTCTAGTTTCTTCTTCCTAGAATTATCTAGAATATTTAGATATTTCTTCAGGCTGATTATCCTAAATACTAGACTAGACTATTCTAGCAACTTAACTAAAAATCTATGATGCTAAAAAAAATCTACTTTAATATTTCACACTCCCCCTTAAAGTGATTTCTTGGAAGCTAGCCTGAACTTGTCGTGGAAGAACTCAAATGAAGTTTTGAACCATGCTTTGGTGAAACTCTTAGCAGTTTTTTTCCAAATCTTCTTTCTTCTTCCAATGATGAAGATTTTTTGTTAATGACTGCCCCTACAAAGAAACAAGAATATGTATTGCTAAAATTTTTATCTTTGTAGCGGACTGACTTGACAATAGACCTTGTTGGCCTTTGCAAACCATATAAATAACCTCCTTGCCAAGTTTTATGTTGTTGAGTTTTTAGACTCTCCCTTTCTCTTAGCTCCTCAACAACTATATTATGTGGATAAACACATATCAACAAAAAATTAGAAACTCTGAGATTTTTGTGTTACATCTCCTTCCAATGCAACTCCATGATATGAAGAAATTTTATTAGTATCAGCTTCTTCATCCGAGTTGGTGATGATCTGATCATTAATTTCCTTCAAAATCTCAAAATTAGAGTAGGATTCACCATTAGCTTTTGTTTCCAATTTCTCAGCAAACTGTCTAGTAGCTTCAAAGGTTTCAAAAATATACCTTTTGTCTCTCTATCTAAAATTGAGACTTCAAGGTCAGCTTTTTCATTTATTTGATATTTTGCTTCTTCTTCTACTTCTGGTATTTTCTCTATACTAGTGGTTGACCTTGATATGGTAGATGATTCATCAAAAGACTTTAACTTCATTATATCTTCCTCAATCTTTCTCCGAATAGGTCATCACTGGCATGTATAGTTTCAAATACTGCCTGCTCAGATTCTATTTCAACATCTTTCACTTTCAGACTTTTATTACCAATTTCAAGATCTGCTTCTCTGATTTTCTCAATAGCAGCTACCACATCTTCAGTTTGAACATCTTCAGTATCATCTTGTTTAATATCAGTGCCTTCTTTCTTCACAAGATGGATTGTATTATATCTAATCCAATTTCTTTCCAAATTTATAGAAGCCAAGGCATCTATTGCTTTACTCTCAACTGCTGAACATTTTCTCTAGCTTTCTTCTTCTTCAACAATTTTTTCAGTTTGAGTCATGTTTCTTTCCATGGCGCAACAATATATCTTTTTATGTGTCCTGCTTTGCCACACCAATAACATCTGAGAGGCGTCTTACTATAATTGTTAACATACTCTTCTTTCTTTTCAGACGAACTTGAACTACCTGAGAATCGAGAGTGAGGCATATCTCTTACTTTTTCCTTCAATATTTTTCTTGTCAGCTACAAGAGCATTTCCTTTCCTTTCTTGGACAAATTCACCAACCAATTGTTTGGCTAGTAACTCCTGTTACGACAATAAAATCTCAAATTCCTCCAGGTATGGTTGTTTAGCACATCCCTGAATTAATGTCACAGGGAAATATATTCTGATTTCAAACCACGAATGATAATTCTTCTCATTCGTGCTTCAGAGATAGCCTCGTCCGTATTCGAAAAAGAAATCTCAGAACATAGGTTCTTGATCTTTAAAAAGTACTCAGAAATAGAAAGATTACCTTGAGTGGTGTTCGCCAATTCATTTTTCAATATTGGTAGTTGGGCTTCATTCTTCTCATTGAACAACTGATTAAGGATCCTCCAAATTTCATGAGTGGATTTACACCTTATAATACGGTCAAATAAAATGGAGGAGATGGACCTCTTCAGAATGAACTCTGTCATCGCATTAATCTTCTTCCACTTCTTGTATGCACTACTATTCTTTGGTCCATCGTCTGTGCCACTCCCGTTAACAACATCCCACAAATCCTTGCCCACAAGGTATGATTGCATTCAAGTATTTCATACCTTGTAATTAGACCGATTCAACAACTCCATTTCCACTCTATTAACGCGACGACTTAAATACATTCAGACAAACTAGTTGAATCAACCACAAACCCAATCTTGAAATAAACACAAGCCAATCTATGGCTTTGGCTTTGATACCATGTAGAAAATAACAGAAGAAAGGTGTAATTGGGGAGACCTTCTACTTGCCAATGATCATTAATTAAGATTGGATATTCAACTTAGAAGAGGAAGCTGAAAAGGTGAAGGAAGATATTGAAAGGAGGAACTTGGATTTGGAAAAGGACTACTTGAATTTACTTTGTATTGTATTTATTTTTTATTGGTTACAAATGCCTAATATCATCTCCTATTTATACTTGTGTAGGGATGATTCTAGATACCACAGATCTAGAATATTCTATGTTCTTCCACAAATATCTTCTTCAAATGTCTAGCACCCTCTAATGTGTAGAACTTTCCTAAATACAAATACCAAATAGACTACATTATCCTTTTCTAGTTTCTTCTTCCTAAATTATCTAGAATATCTAGATACTTCTTCAAGTTGATTATCCTCAATATTACATTAAACTATTCTAGAAACTTAACTATCTATGATTCCAAAAAGAATCTACTTTAATATTTTCACAGACTTTCTCTCAAATAATTTTATATTTTTTTATATTAGTTTTCATAATATGTAGATCATTTGATCAAATCTATCAATAATATATTTTTTATCATGATTTTATGTGTCGTCTGATTTATCACCGACGTAATTCGCAGTTATTATTTTCTGCATGACGCCCATGCCGACAGCTAATTGTTAGTCTCTTAGATGATAAAATTATCTAATATTGTATCACCAAAAATAATAATAATAATAATAAAGCCCCATAAACAGAACTGAAATTAATTTTTATACTACTCCATTTGTTATTGGCAGGAGATGAGGTGTTTGAATTAAGAGCAGGCATGGAAATGGAAAGTAAGAAAATGGTGAAACGCTGTGGAGGGCACCCAGTAGCCATCATCAAGCTGGCTCAAGTTTTGGCAGGCAGAGAGAGCCTGAATGAATGGAATACAGTGCATCAACACTTAATGTAAATTCTCAATGACAGTGTATTGCAACAAGTCTTAACTCCAAGCTTTGATGACTTGCCATATCACCTTAAACTTTGTTTTATTTACTCGGGACTTTGGCCTGAAGATTCAGTGATAGATGTGGAGAAATTATATCACTTTTGGATAGTTGATGGATTAGTGAAGCTGCAAGACATGAGAGATGAAGGAGCATCGTTAAATATTGCAGAACGATATCTAACTGAACTCGACAAAACGGGTATGATTGAGGTGGAAGAAGAGGATGTTCCAACTGCTACACGACTCAAATCTTGCCGCATTCATAAAATGATGCGACTGCTAAGCATATCAATGGGTAACCAGATTAATTTCAACCAATATTTGGTTTCGGATACCTCCTCTTCCTCGTCCTCCTCCTCCTCCTCCTCCTCATTACTATCATCAAGAAAGAGAGTACGACGATTGTCCCTGTGTCTAGGAAGGCCAGAGCCATTGATCTGATCACCAAAAATAAGCATCTTCATAGCCTGCATATCCTTGACCCACACAAGCAGCAAGTTAGGCAACCTGGAAAAATATTGCCTTTTAATGTCGAGGAGCTAAAGCTACTAAGACTTCTTGATTTTGACGGGTTTGACTTTGGATCATATGACAATAAGTTATCAGGTGATGATCAGAAACAGAATACTAGTTTAGTACTCCAAGGGTTATCCAAGCTAGTCCATTTGAAGTATCTGAGTTTCAAAAGATGTTTTCTGGACGAATACTTATCGTTGCCCATCACTTCGAACTTGCAAATACTTGACTTGCGAGTGGATGATTTGATTAACGAGGTGATTCTGCCAAATGTGTTGCGGAATATGAGAAGAATGAAACATCTATATCTTCCACGTATGTTTAAAACACACGACGGAGAAAAGTTGAGGCTTGATGGCATGACAGAGCTTGAGACCCTAGAAAACTTCATCACAAAGGTGTGCAATGTTGCTGATCTGCAAACAATGAACAAACTCCATAGCGTAGCCATGAAGGTTGACGGTGATTTCCCTGACCTGCAGTTCATCAACCAGCATCTGAAAAAACCTTCAAACGGACAGATTCAGCTGTTTATAGATATCAGAAATTTTGATTGCTTTGTTGATCAGAGGTATTCACTTATCAGGGAAGTACTGGAATACTCGGGTGTCCGAATCTTTTCCATTGAAGGACATATCAATGAGCTTCCTGCCAGATACAACATCTCCCAAGGTTAACAAAGATAGTCCTGATTGGCTCTGAACTTGAGAAAGATCCTATGCAAAATCTATTTAAGCTTTCCCATTTAGGTGTTCTAGTCCTCGATGATAATGCTTTTGAAGGCACGAAAATGGTCAGTCCTGATTCGGGTTTTACTCAACTCAGGCATTTGGAACTCTTGAATTGAAGTTTCTGGAGAGTTGGACTATAGAAAACAATTCTATGCCCAAACTTTCTAACATGAAAATAGAAAATTGCAACAAACTGAAGGTCCCTGATGGTCTCGAATCCCTCACTGCTCTTAAAGAGTTGGAGATTGCAAAGATGCCTACAAAAATTGTACATTTGCTCCTCAAGATGGACCCAACACAAGGAGAGGACACATCCTTAGTAAATTATGAGAAGATCACTTTTCTGATAAGTGATGGTAAGCTATCTACCTGCTATATTGTTACACCACTCCTATTCCTTAATCCAAGAAAAAAAGGCACTAATTGCATAGTATCTGTTGTGTTCTGGAAAAAATTGATTATCAAGTTTCCACTTCTTTTTTTTTCTTCCATGTACAATGCATATATGACTATCTAAGAATCGTTATGATCCGCCAACATTTCTTCCATTTACTGTGAAGATCAAGAAAGATAGCTTAATTATTCTCCAATTATGTTTTCATATTAAATCTTTGTTTGGCAAAGTGACTTTACAGTAGATGGCTACTATTTTATCTAACATGAACATGATTAAAGATTATTGTGAGTGTTACAAACTTAAATGATAAGCAGGAGTATTAACCCTCTTAACACCTAAATTGGGTTGTTTATAGACATTTCAATGACTAATGAAAATGAGCAAGAAACCAATTAGTCTTCTAAAAAGTTCAAGTTTAAATTGAACTGCACCAATTCCGGTACCTGATACATCAATTTCCACCGTAAACACTTTGGAAAAATCTGGCAAAAATAGAAAAGGAATTGAACTCAAAGCTTCTGACCAGTGAAAAGGTCATTAAGGGGAGAGGCAAGCTGAGCATATCCTTTGACAAAACAAGGGTAATAGCCCATCAAACCTAGAAATCCGCAAACATCCTTGATTTTCCAGTAACGACCAGGAAAATATAGATTTTCTCTGGATCTACTCCGAGGCCTTCTGATGAAAGAACATATTGAAGATTGTCCAAAATGACATTTTGAATGCTTAACCACCAATGAGTTCTGGCGAAGAGTGTCAAACACCAATGTTTGATGATCCAAATGAGCTGGCCAGGATTTGCTATAAACAAGAATGTCATCCAAAAAACTAGGACAAATTGACGAAGAAAAGGGTTGAAAATAGAATACATTGTGGATTGAAAAGTGGAGGGGGTATTGGAGCCCAAATGGCATTACTGTGAACTCATTACCACCATACGTGCGAAAAGCTGTTTTTCAATATTAGGGGATGAAGGCGAATTTGGTGACACCCCGCAAGAAAATCCAATTTTGAGAAAAAATGGCATTATGTAGCTCATCTAATAATTCATCTATTGTTGGAATCGGAAAGTAATCTTTTCTAGTAATGGAATTTACTGCCCGATAGTCTACACAGAAATGCCAAGTTCCATCCTTCTTTCGCACCAAAAGAACAGGGAATGAATATGGGCTCACATTTCTGACCCTGGTGCTCAATTTCTTCTTTCTAAAAACGGGGATAGCGATATGGACCCTCATTAATAGGATTTGCTCTTGGCAAAAGTGGAATACGATGGTCTTGAGGTCGGGACGGTGGGAGAGATACAGGTGATTGAAAATTATCCGTGTAATCCTCAAGTAGTGAAGTTAAGGCAGGAGAATGATGGTGGAATTTTCAGCAGAGTGGAGATCTAGACGAAGAAGGTAATAGATAGAATTACTTTGGCAAAAACGACAAAGGGTAGAAAGATTGATTTGAACCGGGGAAGAAATAGGATTAGCAACCCAACGAATGTGTTGTCCTGAAATAGTAAACTCAAACATACATTTGACATAATCTATCACACTAGGCCCCAAATTAAGTAGTTAGCCATGCCACTCCCAAAACCAAGTCAAACCCATGTAAATCAACAACAAAAATAGTTGTTCTAAAGGAAAACCCCTGTATGGTAATGAAAGCTCCATGAATTACCCTTAACAACGTAAACAATGTCCATTCCCAACCATAATAGAAAAACCTGAGAAGGCCTCTATTGGTAATTTGAGTTTCTGGGCAACTTGGGGATGAATGAAGTTGTGTGTGCTGCCCGCATCAATTAGTATTTGAACTGATGCCTTTGTGAAACTAGTAAAACGGAGTCGCATGTGGACCCCGAGAAAAAGCTTGAAGACTAAGAGTAAAGAAGAGAGGAACTATCAACAACACTATTTGGAGGAGGTGAATCTGAAGGTGCTGGAGATGGTTCCAAGTTGTAAGGATTGCGAACCCGGTTATAGTGGAATTTAGCCAAACAATGTTATAATGACAATAACAAAGAAAATAATAAGTTGATAATAAAGGTAATTAAAGAAAATAAAGGAGACACAAATTTAACATGGGTCGGTACCTATGTCCACAAGAGGAGAGGAGCGATTTCACTATATCAACAAGAGTACAATAGAGAGGTTACATAAATTAGAGTAGTTACTATAATTAACCCAAATATCCCAGGAGAACAACCTCAGAAAATCACTCCAAAAGAAGGGCTCAGATAAGTGTTTCCCAGCATACACTGTAACTAAATACTCTAAAGAAAGAGAAGAGAATGAAAGAAAACTCTTGAAAATTGATATTCTATGAATGAGAAAGAAGGTCCCTATTTATAGAGATGATAATGGGATTGTTGATGTCATCCATAATGTTAATGAAAGATGCAAATTTCACTATTTCCATGTGAATTGGAGAAATTTCCAGCTGCAAAATCTTTGGCAGAAAAGTACTTTGACAATGGCAACAAACAATTTTCCTTAAATCTTGGGTTGGATTTTACCAAGTGTAAACCAAAGAAAAAACAAACGCCACATTATATAAGCCCGGTTCATTATCGGGTTCATCATCTAGCAGAGAAGAAACAACTGAGGTTGGATTGAGCAACAGTGACCCTTGTGATATTTCTCATTACAATTAAAATACAAGTTTAGTTCGCATTTGTGTTGAATTTCTGCCGGCGTGAGTTTCCTAAATGGAGTTCGACCAACACCTAGAAGTGGTGTAGCCAGAGCACGTGGTATAGGAGAAACAGGGGAAAACAATTTAGAACTATGTGTATTATGGGGTCAGTAAGTAGTTGGGGCTGATTTTGCGAAGCATGGAGACTGGGTTAAAGGTTTGGGTTGCTCCAAGTGTTTTTGTTCTTGCACGAATCCGAGTCCAATGGCCTCATTAAGGTTTGTTGGCCTAAATGATAACACATCAGATTTAATATCCAGATTAAGCCCAAATATGAAATAATGTTTTACCATCAGCGGTGAGACTTTCTTTATCTGATTAGCTAATTTCTCAAATTGAAAAAGAAAATCCCGTACAGATGATGTCATCTATAATTTTGCAATCAAACTCTCAGGTGATTTGTAGCCAAAACTGTAATAACCCAATTATTTTTTTGAGGGGCAGATGGGCCATGTGATTAATATTATTTAAGAGAAGTGGGAAAAGGACCGCACCCACTCCCTTATGTCTTTCATGATTAAAGGGGAGCAATCATTTTGCTAGTATCCAATTTCCCTATATATATGTGTGTGACTTCCTTTATTTCTTGGAAAAAACTAGTAGACAATATAAGAGAAACAGAAAGACATTAACAGAGAGTCTACACGGTGTTAGCAAGTGTCTTTGTGAAGTGATAAGGTATGGTTAGTTTATAGTTTTTGGCATAGAATTCTGAAAACTGAGAACTGGCAGAATCCATTTTCTTTCAATAGTTGTTTCACTTGATAATTTCATCACTTTGAACAAACTAGCAAGGGAGAATATCCAGGATGTGTTATTGATTAACAGTGACAGTGATGAAACTATTGGCCAGTAATTTGAATTTCTTGTTTTGACAGCCTTTCTTTTTTTAGATTATTCTTAAAATCATGGGTTAAGGTATTGTGAGATATTAAGATTTAACTCGAAACTTAAAGGTTAGGGATGTTGAGACTTGACTCCGAATAATATAATTGATATCGTTATTTAATATTTTTGCATAGATTGAAGCCATTGAAGGCTATTTGGTTGGTGTTCTACACATAGTGATGTTGTGGAACTTGTTTTTAGCGAGGTAAGTGAGACTTTAAAATTTGAGGCTTGCTTTTCAAATCTGATTTATAAAAAATATATTTTTCTGCCTAGCCATGTGTTGGGACAAGCATGAACTTGGTAGAATTTATGGCCTTTGACTAGCTATGGATATTTATTTTGAAAATTGTATTGAGAATTGTTTAGAGGTGAAATGTGAGGTGAGGTTGGGGCGTTGAATATATTTTCTTCGCTATCGTTATAGTCTCTAGGGGAATACATAGCTGTCGTAATATGTTAGGGGCATTACTTATGCTGCCGTAATATGTTAGGGGCGTTACTAATGCTATCGTAATATGTTAGGGGCTTGTACATGCTGTCGTAGTAGACTTTTTGGGGCATTATATATGCTGTCGTGGACTTGTTGGGGTGTTAGGCCGATCACCTTCACTGCCATTTATGACAAGTCGTAAGTGTGGAATGAGTTGAGATATAGGATGACATTTTTGAACCTCTTTGGAAATATTATTGATGTTATTTTATGAAAGATATTATATACATATTATTTGTGTATTTTGTTGAGCTTTGTATTTTCTAATACTTGTTCCAGGGGTATTAAAGTAGCGGGTCGAGGATCTTACTGGGTTATATTTATATAGCTCACTCCTTACTTGCATACGTGCAGATACGGCTATAGAGAGAGAGGATTGTGGTTGACTGTATTTACATATGGATTCTATCACTAAGGTGAGCCTTCGCATTGTTCGTGAAGGTTGTCATTCATCCTTAGTTATTTTTGGCTTATGTTTCCTTTCGTTGGGGTTGTATGCCCAAAAGTTGAACTCATGTAACTCTGTGTAGATGCTCCATGAACTCAGTGTGGGACTTGGGTTAGAGATTTGTTATCTAAACTATTGTAGTTTTCATAAATTGCTATGAGATATCTTGTTGGATAATTATCTGGCGTTAATTATTATTACGTGCACATAGTGTTGTGTATGTTTTTATCTCAGTATTTGTAGATATATGAATGTATAGAAATTTGGTTCTCCCGGCAAGCGGTGTTGTCGGGAGCCAGCCACGTCTTTGGGTTATTTTGGGATGTGACAAAGTTGGTATCAAAGTGTATGCTTTAGATCCCAGGTCATGGAGTAGTGTTTAGTAGATTCTCGTTAATGGATATGTAGGAGCCCATACTTATGAACGTGAGGCTATGGAACATCTAGGAAATTCCCTTTTCTTTTCTTCAGTATTCGTGCGTTGAGTCGAATTAAGTATTAACCTTTAAATATTATTTCACAGATGGTTAAGAGACGTGGTTCTTCCTCTGCTAGTCGATCTAATGCACCTGTTGGACGTAGTGCTGGACAGGATCCTACCCATGGGGATTGGGTCTCATCTAAGTAGGCCTCAAACTAGGATGCAGACCGGTGCTCAGCCTGGAGTTGGGAATGGGGGCCAGCCCTAAGTTGTGGCTTCTGAGCATGTATAGGACTGGGTTGATCGAGATACACTAGCTGCAGTGTCAGTTGCTGCACCTACTGTTACATTGCCTGCAGACGTAGTGGTAAGAATGTTAATGTACTTGAGGCATTGGTACCTAATAGAGTCAAATTCAAGCTCCTCAGGATACTTCATAAATGCAAGCATAAGTTCAGTTGAATGGTGTAACCTCTCAGGTATCTCTGCCAGTTGATCATCTGATTGCAGCTATAGGGCCACCCAAGGATCTGAAGAGTTTCATGGATCTTAAGCCACTAGAGTTTGATGCTACACCATCTTCTGTTGAGCCTCAAAAGTTTTTAGATCGCTGCAAGAAGATATTGACTACTTTGGGATTGAGGGAGACTCGTGGTGTAGAATTTACCACTTTTATATTCTCAGGGTCTCCCGAGGGATGGTGGACTTCCATTTTGAGGGGAAGACAAGTATGACTACCATCGATCACTGGTCAGAATTTTCAACTATGTTTATGGATAGATTTATTCCCTTGAGCAAACAAGATGACATGAGATACCATTTTTATGAGTTACGACAAGGATCTATGATAGTCACTAAGTATGAAGCTAAGTTTACTGGGTTGTCCAAGTATGTTCCATCTTTAGTGACAGATGAACAGGAGAAAGTAAGACAATTTATGGATGGAATTGAGGATCGTTATCGTGGTCCTGTAATAAGGGATGTGCGTAATGGATCCTTTTTTGAGGTGGTTGACCCTACTCTCCGTTCTGAGTTCTATTATGAGATGGAAATGATTAATCGAGAAAATAAGAGGAAATGTAATTCAGGTAGGTTTAGTGGTGCTTTGTCTGGGAGCAAGTGTGGGTTTGATCGTGGATAGTCTAGTCCTATACAGTTAGAGTCAGTGGGCCAATCTTTAAGGAATAGCCATCCAGCTAGGCAGGGTCAACAGCAGCAGATACAGAGGAATGGTAGCAGTTTTTTTAGTTTGAGCAGCATTCAAAATATTCTAATTGTGGCAGGAATCATAGTGGACGTTATTTTGGAGTTGGTGGTTCTTGTTATACTTATGGTAAAAGAGGGCATATTGCAAAGTTTTGTCCTAAGGGAGATTCTGGTTCTATTCAATCTACTGCTCAGATTCAGAGAGATGTTACAGGTGCTCATGCTCACACTTAGCCAGCTAGGATCGCTCCATAGGGTACTTGTGGATAGGGTTGACAGGGTGCTCATGGTTCTCAGTCAGCAGGTGGACCACTGTGATTCTTTGCTATGGCTAGATAGGACATAGAGGCATATAATGTAGTGGTCATAGGTATTATCACTGTGGACTCTCATGAGGCTTATTCTCTTATTGATCCTGGTTCTACGTACTCGTATGTGTCTCCATCTTTTGCTTTATTCTTAGCAAGAAGGATTCAGACTCTTGTTGTGCCATATATTGTATGACCCCGATAGGGGAGACCTTATCAGTTGATAGAGTTTATAGAGATTGTGTGGTATCTATTCAGGGTAAGGACACCATAATAGATCTATTTGTGTTACCCATGACTGACTTTGATGTGATTATGGGCATGGATTGGTTGGCGTCATGTTACGCTTTGGTTGATTGTTATGCTAAGCTCATACGTTTTGATATTCTGGGAGAAATTCCTTTTGTGTGGGAGGGTATGACTCTTGTGACTCAGGGAAAAATAATATATTATGTTAAAGCACGCCGAATGATTAATCATGGGTGCTTAGGTTTCATTGCTACTGTTCATGACACTCAGGCAGAAGATGTTTCTATTGACAATGTTCCTATTGTTCGAGAGTTTGTTGATGTATTTCTAGATGATTTGCCTGGGCTACCTCCGATGTGGGAAATAGAGTTCAGCATTGACTTAGTGCCAGGAACTCAACCTATCTCTATTCCACCTTACCGTAGAGTAGAGAGAATTAAAGTTTCAACTCCACGAGTTACTTGATAAGGGATTCATCAGGCCTAGTATGTCACCTTGGGGTGCACCTGTGTTATTTGTGAAAAAAGAAAGATGGCACGATGAGAATGTGCATCGATTATAGGCAGTTGAATAAGGCAACAGTCAAAAATAAATATCCTTTGCCTTGCATTGATGGTTTATTTGATCAGTTGCAGGGTGCTACACACTTTTCCAAAATTGACTTGAGATCAGGTTACCATCAGCTGAGAATTAAGGCCGAAGATATCACTAAGACAGTTTTTTGGACCAGGTATGCGCATTTTGAATTTTTAGTGATGTCTTTTGGAATGACTAAGGAACCTGCAGCATTTATGGACCTCATGAGCAGGGTATTCAAGCCATGTTTAGACTAATTTGTTATTGTGTTCATTGATGACATTTTGGTTTATTCTCGGACTAAGGTAGAGCATGAACAACACTTGAGAGTTGTGTTGCAGATACTTAGAGAACAGAAGCTTTATGCCAAGTTCTCAAAGTGTTAGTTTTGGTTGGACACGATTTCCTGTAAGGGCAAGTGGTGTCAAAAGATGGGATTCATATTGATCTAAAGAAGGTTGAAGCAGTTCGGGATTGGCCTTGACCTAGAACTATTTCGGAGATACGCAGCTTCTTGGGGCTAGCTAATTATTATCGTAGGTTTATTGAGGGCTTCTCGAAAGAGGATTCTCCATTGACGGGCTTAACACAAAAGGGTGTGCTTTTTCTATGGTCATATGAATGTGAAGAAAGTTTTCAGAAATTAAAGATGGCATTGGTTTCAGCTCTAATTTTGACTTTACCTACTACTGGGGGTGGCTTCATTATTTATTTTGATGCATCTCAAATTGGATTGGGTTGTGTTTTAATGCAGAATGGTAAAGTGGTATATGCTTCTTGATAGCTAAAGGTCCATGAGAAGAATTATCCAACCCACAACTTGGAATTGGCCGCAGTTGTATTTGCACTCAAAATCTGGCATCATTATCTTTATGGTTAGCCGTGTGAAAGCTATACTCATCACAAAAGTCTTCAGTACTTATTCAAGCAAAGAGATCTAAATTTGAGACAACAACGGTGGTTAGAGTTACTTAAAGATTTTGATCTTACTATCTTGTATCATCCTGGTAAGGCTAATGTAGCAGATGCTTTAAGTAGGAAGTCTATGGGCAGTTGTGCCCGATTTGCTGTCGAAAGGTGACCTATGGTTAAGGATATTCAGTCTTTAGCCAATCATGGGGTTTGAATTGATCACACCGTACCTGGCAAGTTACTTGCAGTTATGGTGGTTCAGTCATCCTTAGTTGGGAAAGTTAAGTCTTATCAATATGATGATCCCTACCTTGTTGGGATTCGAGATCGAGTGTTGAATGGTGGTGTTAAGTCTTTTACTATTGATGGTGAAGATGTGCTACGTCGTCATGAAAGATTGTGTATTCCCATTGTAGGTGATGTGAGACAACTAATTCTTGATGAGGCTCATAGCTCGCGATATTCTATCCACCCTGGTGCTATAAAGATGTATCTAGACTTGCGCGGAGTGTACTGGTGGAAAGTTATGAAGGTTGATATTTTGAAGCATATGACTAGTTGTTTAAATTATCAGCAGGTAAAGTATGAACATCAAAAACCTGGTGAAACGATGCAAAAATTATTTATTCCGGAGTGGAAGTTGGAAAGGATTGCTATGGATTTCGTTGTTGGGTTGCCAAATACTTTCAGGAAGCACAACTCAGTTTGGGTGATAGTGGATAGACTTACAAAATCTGCCCATTTTATACCAGTTAGGGTTATTTATAGCACGAAGCAGTTAGCAGAAATTTACCTTCGGGAGATAGTTCAGCTTCATGGTGTGCCTATCTCAATCATATTTGATCGAGGTGCACAGTTCACTACTGAGTTTTGGAAATCTTTTCAAAAGGCATTAGGTTCGCAGGTTGAGTTGAGTACAGCTTTTCATCCGCAGACCAACGGGCAGTCTGAGCGAGTTATTCAGATCTTGGAAGACATGCTTAGAGCTTGCGCTATTGACTTTGGTGGACATTAGGATGACCAGTTGCCTTTAGCAGAGTTTGCTTATAATAATAGCTACCAGTCGAGCATTCAAATGGCACCGTATGAGGCTCTATATGGACGCAAGTGGCATTCACCAGTTCGCTGGTTTGAGCCCAGTGAAGCGCAGTTATTAGGTCCAGATTTAGTTCAGCAAACATTGGAGAAGGTTGTAGTGATACGGGACCGACTTAAGATGTCACAAAGAAGGCAGAAGTCTTATGCAGATAAAAGGGTCCGTGATTTGGTGTTTGAAAAGGGGGTATAAGTGTTTTTGAAAGTTTCTCCCATGAAAGGAGTTATGAGGTTTCGCCGGAAGGGTAATATAACTCCTGGATACATTGGTCCCTATGAGATTTTGGACCGAATTGGATTGGTGGCGTATAGGCTTTCCTTACCTTTGAGATTGTCGACAGTTCATCCTGTGTTTAACGTGTTTATGCTTAGACGGTATGTCAGTGATGATAGCCATAAGATCTAGCCAGAAGATGTAGAGCTTGATGAGAATCTGACTTATAATGAAAGCTTGATAGATATTCTTGATAGGCAAGTGCGACAGTTGAGGTCGAAAAAGATGCAACTTGGGACTCAGATGAAAAGATGCAAGTTAGATATCCACACTTATTCGACACTTCAGGTATGATTCCATCTTCGTTCGAGGACGAACGTTATTTTAAGTGGGGGAGAATATAATAACCGAATTTTTGTTTTTGAGGGACAGATGGGCCATGTGATTAATATTATTTAAAGGAAGTTGGAAAAGGGCCACACCCACTCCCTTATGTCTTTAATGATTAAAGGGGATCAATCATTTTGCTAGTACCCAATTTCCCTATATATATGTGTGTGGTTTCCTTTATTTCTTGGAAAGAATCAGTAGACAACATAAGAGAAACAGAAAGACATTAACAGAGAGTCTACACGATATTTGCAAGTGTCTTTATGAAGTGATAAGGTATGATTAGTTTGTAGTTTTTGGCACAGAATTCTGAAATCTGAGAACTGGCAGAATCCATTTTCTTTCAATAGTTGTTTCACTTGATAATTTCATCACTTTGAATAAACTAGCAAGGGAGAATATCTAGGATGTGTTATTGATTAACAGTGACAGTGATGAAACTATTGGCCAATAATTTGAATTTCTTTTTTTGACTGCCTTTCTTTCGTTAGATTATTCTTTAACTCATGGGTTAAGGTGTTGTGAGATATTAAGATTTAGCTCTAAACTTAAAGGTTAGGGATGTTGAGACTTGACTCCGAATAATATAATTGATATCGTGATTTAATATTTTTGCATAGATTGAAGCCATTGAAGGCTATTTGGTTGGTGTTCTATGAATAGTAAGGTTGTGGAACTTGTTTTTATCGAGGTAAGTGAGACTTTAAGCTTTGATGCTTCCTTTTCAAATCTGATTTATAAAAATTATATTTTTCTGCCTAGTCCATGTGTTGGGACAAGCATGAACTTGGTAGAATTTATGGCCTTTGACTAGCTATGGATATTTATTTTGAAAAGTGTATTGAGAATTGATTAGAGGTGAAATGTGAGGTGAGGCTGGGGCATTGAATATATTGTCTTCGCCGCCGTTATAGTCTTTAGGGAAATACATAGCTTCCATAATATGTGAGGGGCATTACTTAAGCTGCCGTAATATGTTAGGACATTACTTATGCTGCCGTAATATGTTAGGGGAATTACTTATGCTGTCGTAATATGTTAGGGGTATTCCCTATGTTACCGTAACATGTTAGAGGTTTGTACATGCTGCTATAGTTGAATTTTTGGGGCATTATATATGCTACTGTGAACTTGTCGGGGTGTTAAGTCGATCACCTTCACTGTTGTTTATGAAAATTTATAAGTGTGGATTGAGTTGTGATATAGGATGACATTTTTGAACCTCTTTGGAAATCTTATTGATATTATTTTATGAAAGATATAATGTACATATTATTTGCATATTTTGTTGTGCTTTGTATTTTCTAACACTTGTTTCAGAGGTATTACAGTAGCGGGTTGAGGATCTTACTGGGTTATATTTATATAGCTCACTCGTTACCTGCACACGTGCAGATACGACTACAGAGAGAGAGGCTCGTGGTTGACTGTATTTACGTGTGGATTCTATCACTAAGGTGAGCCTTCACATTATTCGTGAAGGCTGTCATTCATCCTTACTTATTTGTATTCCCAAAAGTTGAACTCATGTAACTCTATGTAGATGCTCCATGAACTCAGTATGGGACTTGGGTTAGAAATTTGTTATCTAAACTATTGTAGTTTTCATAAATTGCTATGAGATATCTTGTTGGATAATTATCTGGCGTTAATGATTATTTCGTGCACATAGTGTTGTGTATGTTTTTATCTCAGTATGTTTAGATATATGAATGTATAGAAATTTGGTTCTCCCGGCAAGTGGTGTTGTCGGGAGCCAGTCACGCCTAGGTGTTATTTTGGGACGTGACAAAAACGAGTAATGATGTCCTTCAATAAGTGATCCTAACCACACAATTGACAGTTTTGGTACATCCATTGATACCATTCACGGGCATTGCCTTAAATAAATAAGGAGGAAAGATTTATACGATGCGTTGTAAGTCTCAAAATATTATTGATCCTGGAATATCCAAGTTTCCCCATTGCTACCGTCGCGTTTGGGTAAATCAATTGAGGCCGGTTTGTCCCTGCAAAAATGATTACAAGGATTTTGTGTAAGTGTAAGGAGTTGTTGGTGAGATTGTGGAGCAGGGGTATGGGTAGTGTCACGTCCCGAGACGAGACCCTGGCCGATCAAACCACGAAGGCCCGAGATACCCCTTAGCATACTATCATAAGAATAATACATACTTAAATCAATGTGCAAAAGTAATAATAAAATTTAAGTTGATCTTATGATCAAAATTTGTCAATAAGGTTATGATAATATAATGCTCAAATCCCGTCTACAAAGACTCTACTGAATACTATCTTTCCATTTCAAAATAAATGAATTGTTGAGCTATTTTTTAATGTCGAAAATAAATGAATTGTTCATTCTTCAAGAGATCTGTTGAAAATTTCTTTCAATTTTACCTTTTTATTTAATGAGGTTCCTATGTACTTCACTTTTTCTAGGAGAGTAATTTAAGAAAAATTAAAAGGGTAATAGTGGAAAGTAACCTACAATTTATGTCCTAAAAGGTTTTTCTTAAGGGGTGTGTTATACCCCAATAATTCAATTATTTTGGAATGGAAGGAGTAACTGTCTAGGTCGGGACAAGCCCCCCTGGCTGGATCATAATTGAAAGAAGTCAACATATGAAAAATTGTCTTTCGAAAGATGGATGACTCACCAACTCTATCGTATTTAAATGTTATACTGATGTGATGGACCATGGGACTATGTCTTTTGAAAGATAGATGGCTTCAATTCATTCTTGTAAAATATGGACTCAACTCTTTGCATTGATTCTGAGCTAGATGGTACACCCTACATTTCTAAAATTCCACGGGGTATATGGAATCCGTCATTTACTCGTTAGTCAAGCCCCCTAATCCAAGTTTACTTCAAGGATTAGGGTCCTACATACTATTCTAATATACCAGTACCTCAGGGGCAAGTATATATATTCCATCCATACATCAGGACTAAGCCAGTCATGTCTCCCGAGTCGACAAAATTCGATTTTCAGCATTGATCTCTTACACTCAAATGCCTTCTTCGGGTAACCATCTAACTTTATTTAAACCCAATTTTCATCATTTAAAACCATTCTTCAAGCTCAAAATATTTATTTCTTTCATGCTAAGGGCACTTCATAATAGGTATCTCCATACCTAGACTTGCAAGTTATATTATATCATCATTCATAAAGCAGACCCAACACTAGTCACAAATGAGTCTCATGATTGAAAAATGGGGACTTATGGTTCATGCTCTCAAATCCACTTCGAAATCCATAAGTGATAGTAAAGCATTTAAACTCAAGCTTTTAAATAATTCATTTGAACAACTCATAACATGTTAAGACGATAAATTTCATCATAAGAGTGGAAATTTCGTAAATCATGCTCTTAAATCACTTTTCAAAACTCATAATATATGTACATGTCACGACCGAGCCAAGGCCCTAGGTGCGACGGACATCCCAAACCACGAAGGCCCAAAGACCCCTTAGCATGCATAAGTCATACATAGACCAAAGTGCAAAAGATATAATGAAACTAAGAAAATCTGAAAATCAAATTATGTCAAAAATGTTATGACAATATAATAATCAAAACTCGTCTACGAAGCCTCTACTGAATACTAACTGTCTATACCGGGACAAGGTTGTCGGCTAGATCATAGATTGAAAAAAATCAACATATGAATAAATGTCTCCTGAAAAATGGATGGCTACTAACTCTGTCATTACTCAAATATTCTACTGATGTGATGGACCACGGGACTGTATCTCAAAATCTGTATTATGGAGGGGGTCAATACTTGAAATGTATTGGTATGCAGAACTAATAAAAAACAGCATACATTTCATATAAAGTAATCGAGAGCATTGTGAAAATAATTTAGCAAAATATACATAAAAACACATGGGCATAATTCAAGAGCTTCAACTCATGCTTGTAAAACATTAATTCAACTCTTTAATGTACTTCTGAGTTAGATGATACACCCTACAAACATGATTATCCATAATATATGGGTTTGTGTTAACACCCAATTTCGGCTCTCCATGTTAACACACATTTTCACATATTTTTTACAATTATTGACAAATTATTTATAATCATCCTTACTTTAGAATTTTATCAATTTATTATCATATTTGAATTTTCATGATTTATTAATAATTTTTTGTACGTTGAAATTTTTATCAATTCATTATCATCTTAAATATTTTTTCACAATCATCTGCACACGTACATGACATGACATCACATTTTTACAATATTTTTAATTCAATTATATTTTTTAATATTTTCAATATTCTTTAAATTTTTATAATTACATATCAACACCTATACTTTGTGCATTTATTACAGCCTGCAAAACGCTGAGTCGGATCAGTAATTTTAATATACAATATAATAATTCAGTGTCTTGTCACATTCGATAACGACCACATAATGAGATCTTTTTGCATCTGACAATGATCACACAATCGTGTATTGTCACATCGGACGATGACCACTCAATAACACTATCTTTTGCATATTGGCTAAAAGGATGAAAAATCTTTTGGTCAATAACTTAAGGTCCAAAAGGTGTTCTAAGAAAAAGAGAGAACATTTTTTTTTAATCTTTTGGGTAATAGAAAGTACCTATTTTCATTTTAAATAAGTGGGAGGAGTTTATTTATTTCAACCCAAAAAAATACACAACACATAATACACCCACACATATTTTTCTCTCTCATATACATACGTACACAATAAAACACACAATACACACTTACACAGGCATATTTTCCATCAACTGCTCCTCTCTCTTCTTTCTCTCCCCTCTTTCTATTTATTGTGGACCAGTCTCTTGTAACACCCCACATTTTCGAACTAGAAATTGAACCATGGTTGTAACACCCCGGTAAGAAATCATCCATATGTTATCACCTAGTAGCATGCTTATAGTGTTGAAAACTTGAAAAAAAAAATCTAAGTGTCATAGAGACTTAGTCTCATTTTTAACTCTCAATCTTCGGATATTTTATTTTGACCTTTCCGACCTCCAATTTTAGATTTTCTTGTTGCGTTGTGATTGGGCAAGGTCTTAGTACACTCCGGGTGAGTTTCAAAATTTCTAGACGATCCTAAGGACATATTTAGTGTTCAATTCAAGTAGCTCAGGGCGATAAGGGGGCGTCGCCTGGGGTACCCCTCCGCTGTAAGCGAGCCGCCGCGTAGGTAATTGTACCACTATAAGGCGGGCGACACCTTGGGTACTCCGGTGCTCTAGGCAGGACGCCGCCCTGGATATCGCGCCCAGCTTATTTTCAGCATCCTTGTCCATTTTATTAAGGGTATTTTGGGTATTTTCAATCCCCCAATCTTCTTAAACACGGGATTACAACCCCAAAACACCACATTAATCATGTTTCTCTCAATTTTCTTCAAGAACACTCCCTAGAGTTTCAAACAATATTCCCAAATAACTCAAGATTCAATCGTGGGTTTTAGAAGATAATTAGAGATTGAAATCCTCAATCCGTAAGCTTCAAGAATCATCCATTATTTTCCGAAATAGAGGTACGTGGGTTTTATCCTAAAAAATACATGGGCTTGAAACCATTAGAGCATAATTTTTATATTTTTATGCATGATTTTCAAAGGGGTTTTGGAATTTACGTTTAAATTTCGTATTCCGAATGTTTCAATTTTACTATAGATTTGACCTTGTGGTCCTATCCCCTAACTTGATTTACATGAATACATATATGTATAAAAATTGAGATTTAAGATCGCTGAGAGCATAAATTATGAACTCCCTCTCGTGTATTGAATTAAAGATTATGGTTTTGTGATTTTAAACATATTTTCGCAATATTATAGCATTCGAGCATGATTTGAAATTTTTGAGAGGATGTTTCTTGATATAAATGTGTTCTTGTGTTTAAGATAAAGAATTGCATGTGAATTGAGAACTTTGACATGACCACCTTGTGATATTGAAATGCTTGACAAAGATGAGTTCTTGCATGTGTTTACATGAGGTTTGAGAAAGAGTTTCTTTGAATTGAATCATTGAAATGGTGGTCCCAAAACTTGTGTTTTGAAACAGAAATTTATGATAGACTAATAATGGCTCAGAGATGTGACTTGCAAGTTAATGGTATGACGATACCATATGTATTTATGCCATAACAGATTATGTTTTCAGAGTATATTTTCGGAGCATGTTTTCAGAGTATGTTTTTAGAGCCTGCATATTTTGATAGAGTTTTAAAAAAAGGCTTAAAGATGGTTAGGTGGTTACCTGAAGAAGGCGCAAGTTCAAGCAACGCTTAGCCTGAAACCATATTTGTCGATACAGGTAGATTATTATTGTATGCTGGCGACGGCCGTGTGACGTAGTAGATTCAGAGACTCCGACCCTTGCGACACACTTGGGTTGGAGGCTTCGCTATTGAGTTAATGGCAGTTTCCATATAGCCCTTAAAATTTTTCAAAGTTGTAGGGTATACCACCTAGCGCAGAAGTAACATAAATTTCTCAGAGTTGTGATGATTTTTACAGAGTCTTTTAAAATGTCCATGTGATTTCTTACTATATGATATACTTATGAACTATTTTAAATTGCTCTCATATATGTTGAATAATAAATGATTATTTTGGATATGCTCTGTGTACCAGTACATCTGTATTGACCCCCCTTCTCCCTCCAGGTTCTGAGGTTCAGTCTAGGGGTCCAGATAAGCAGTAGATAATTCAGAAAGCTGATCAGATTTTGCATTGGTGATCCTTCTCTATTCCAGAAGGCCTATCTTTTCAGATTATGTCACTCATCCCAGTTTTAGACAGTTGTCAAATTTTCATATAGTAGAGATTTCACAGACTGAGTCAGATGTTATTTAGATGTAGTTGATTTACAGTTTTTATACTTATGTTGAATTCAGAACTGGTCATGTTTTCATAGCAGATTATATTTCTGCATCTTCTTTTATTATATGAATGTTGTGCATGATTACCAGATAGAGAAGGGCATTTCGGGCCTTTATGGTTCGGGATGTACGTCACGGCTAGGCCCTAGTTTGGGTCATGACAAACTTTGTATCAGAGCACAGTTAATGGTCCTATGGTGTCTGCAAAATTGCATTGGGTAGATTCTTATTTATGGGTGTATATCATGCCACACTTATAAGCAGGAGGCAATAAGGTGTTTAGGAATGTCTCTTTTTCTTCATGTTCTAGTTCGTGCAATAGAGTCAGAATGTCCCTCTTTCATACTCTAATTTATGCTATGGTGTTGTGCATGTGAAAGTAACAATCATCCCAATTCTTTCATTACTCTGATGTTCTCAGACATGTCTCATTATTGGGTTGATTCAAGTATAGAAGTTTAGAGTCTAAATGGTATGGTTCTCTCTGATTGAATCATATAAGAGTTTTACAAGGATTTGGGAAGAGTCCTTTAGTGCTTCAGAGTGTATTGGTTCTGGTGTGAACCTTGATCTTAATGAAATCATACTTTTCAGCCTGCAGTACTAAGAGTATTTGGTCCTTTTCAAAATTATGTTACAGATGTTATATTTCAGAGGGAATAATGTGTAGAAGAATGTTGGAACTGCATTTCCACCTGAATAATAGTATAAGTTAAAGTGTCGGTGTCATGACCAATTGGTAGTGAGATAAGACCAAGAAGAGGGTGATATGAAGTCACAGAGTTAGAAGTCAGAGTGAGGATGACTTTTGTGCAAATAAATATTTTAATTGAATAACCAATGTTTGAGGATGATTTACCTCTCTATAGTGGTAGCCTAATGTGGTAGCTAGTAGCATGTGTGGATTGTATGGTAGGCTATGGGGCTCTTTCGATTCACTAGCATAGTTGCCTTGTCATTTATCTCCTTTTCTTATTCAAAATGCAAAATCAAAGTCTAGTGAAGCCGTGTGAGGCCTATTTTGATTCACTAGCAACTTGTGTTCTTGTGTTTGTTGGAACTGGGGGTTTAGAAGCATAAGATCAAGAAAAGTGGTAAGGGTAATTTATTGAATTTATGTATAGCCGAATCTTTTTGCATAAGGGTGAGTTATCAGTAGAGTGATATGTGTGTTATTTTTGTAGAAGGTAGAGAAGGAGTTATTAGTTAAGGTGAATTATTATTTGCTTGAAGTATGAAAAGAGTTATTGATGGTGTTTGTTGTGAGCAAGGAGTGTATATTTTATTGATGAAGGTACTTGGTGGAAGAGTGTTGTTGAATTAGATGCCCCTGAGATTGTAAAGGGGAGTTTAATTGAGACTTATAGAGCTTTGCCCTAATTTTAGTTGTATAAAGGGTAGATAGTAATGTTATGTAGAAGAAGGATGTGTTAATGGATTTTAAATAAGATAGATCATGGGATTATAACTGATCCTTACTTTTATGAAGTTTTGGTGGGTTAATGTTTTCAGATGTTTGGCATGTAAAAATAATGTGTGAAGTTGTGGTTCTTCGTAGCTAGAAGTAGACACTAAGTTGGAAGAGTAGATGGTAATCAAGGTGGGTATAATGAATAATGTGGTAGATGTTAGTTGTGTGAAAATGACCTGGTAGGATTGAACAGTGTATACAAGAGCTTAAGTTTATTTGATTTGAAATCAAGTTTGGTGTTGTAAGTATGATGTAGAAGTATGCCCAAGGAGCTATGGGGTTGTATTATTTTATTTGAGGATCACTGCATCCTGTGTAGATTAGTAGTACCGTTGAGTTGCTAGGTGGAGAAAGACTAGTTAAATAATAGGTGATGTTCGTGATAGCTAAGTTATGGAGTTATGATTATGGATGTTGAGCCTTTTTAAGTATGATTTTGATTCTCATAGATTAGAGGAGAGATATAAGTTTTGAGATGCGATACCGGTAGACTATGACGGAAGAAGTATGATGTGTTGGAGGTTGATAATATCCATGTTTAGTGTTAGAATCTAAGTTGGTGAATGTTTAAGTTGTTATATGACGACTTTTGGGGCTATAGAAGCCTAAGGGTTGAATCTTGGAAGGAGATATTAGTATTGGGTGTTATACACGAAGATACCGTCTTTTAGAGTAAGTTTAGTTTTATGTGTATTGTAATCCCAGACTCTAGAGTAGAGTGATTTCAGTTTATACCAGCATGTATACAGTGGTTCACAGACTCAGAGTGATGGCTTGAATCTAAAGGGGAGATGATAGAACGAGTAACCAAGTCAAGCATTCAAATTCTAATTGTTGTGCCAATAAGTGGTGTATTAGCCGTGAGAAGAGTGATGCCCAATCTATTCTTATTTCAGCAGTTTGCTTCAGTTATTTCGATCATACTCATGCTTTATATTTTAGCTCCACGATCACAGTTCGTATTCATGAATATGATAGGGAATCATGTACTCTTCTATCTCCTAGTATGATGAGTCCCTAGTTGGTGCAACAGTCAGAATCACTTTTCGTAAATTATGAATTCCAAAAATTTAGGTCATGCAGTCCATGACTCTTGTACGCATGTGATACTCTTAACGATCAGTGAAAAATCCAGATTTTATATCAGGTACGTCCTCAGATTAGATCTCTTTAATGAGTCCATGCCATGAGTGCTCTATTCCTCATGCCTCGGAAGGGTATCAAGTTATGATTAGTACTCCCCTCATGTTTCGGATCCCGATATTCTAAATTTTCAGTGGCCTTTTTCTTAGGTTGAGATAGTGATGATGAACAATTGTCTAGATGGGAGAGAGTAAACATTTCTTGTTGATGAAAGATGATGGTGTGTTTATTTGAGCTAAGGCAGTAATTGTGGAGTAAGATTGAGTCCTAGTCTATAAGTTTGAAAGAATTTTGAGGTGAAGTTTAATGTATGGTATTGGTAAGTTGAGAATATTTTAGGTATATCATTTGAATAGTGCAGGAAAGTTGTTATGGATAGAAGTATTAGAGAATATGAGAAAGGTTCTTTATGAGTTGTGTTTAGAAGTGCATATGTGGGTAATAATATAGGCTTGAATGTCATGTTTGTATACATACGGATGGATTTTTTGAGTGTTTGTGAATGTCTAATATGAAGTTGAAGGTGATTGTGGGAGTCGCAACAAGAATTATGCATGAGATGAGGAATTGTGAAATGCAGGGTATACTGAATTTATGATTCAGACTAGTACTATAGTATTATGTGGTGCGTCTTGTGGTTTGAGTTAGTCTTTAGTTCAATTTAGACATTAGTAGATGGAGATATCAGCATCCATGTGAGAAAAATAAGTGGAATCAATGAGCATGATATTTAAGGGGAAAAGTATAGTTGAGAGAGTATTTTAGAAGTGTGGCTAACCTGAAAGTAAGAAGTTGATTTGCTTAAGGCGTGGTAATTCTATCCTAGTTTATGAGTTATATGTCTATATTCCGGGTTAAAGAGTAATGTCATTGTTGTGATTCCCTAGTTGGATTCCTTGTGTAACTCGTGCCCAAGATCCCTTGCTTTCTAAGGCAACTAGAACTTCTCTAGAAAAGGGTGTTGAAGAAATTCTCCAGTTAAGTATAAGTGTCCAGTATAATTCAGTCTGAATAGCCAGCAATTCAGTTTGACAGTCAGGCTAATCAGTTACTGTGGTTTTCCACCTTTTCGTGTGGTCCTACTATCCGAAGTCTCGTGCGTATGACCATCCCAGGATATAATCTATTCCATCCATGTAAACTGTGAATTCAGTTCATTCCAAGCATTATGTTTCAGATTCAGCTATTTGGTCATGGCTCGGTGCGTAAAAGTTCAGCGCATAATCTCAAAATTTCTAAGTATTTTAGATCAGACAGTGTAATACCCTTGTGCGACGTAAGTCTGGTTGTCTTATGATTCGTACTATCATAAGTTATCACTTCTCAATTCAATATGAATAATTAGATCATGAATACTTCAAGAGAACCCTAAACTCTCAGCATGAATCATCTTCTTGAAGCAAGTAAAGTCATGTCAGCTCAGAATTCAGTTTCATGATAGAAGTTTAAATATTTTAGAAGGGATATATCTTTCTTAGAGGACACATAATGTCCGCGTTATTCCATACCTTTAAGATTTAACAAGTTCCTACCCATCATTCGAGGACGAATGATCCCAAGGGGGAGATAATGTAAAACCCCACATTTTTGAACTAGAAATTGAATCGTCGTTGTAACACCCCCTCAAGAAATCCTTCATATGCTATCACCTAGTAGCATGCTTATAGAGTTGAAAACTTGAAAAAAAAATTCTAAGTGTCAAAGAGACTAAGTCTCATTCTTCACTCAATCTTCGGAGATTTTATTTTGACCTTTCCAACCTCCGATTTTAGATTTTCTTGTTGCGTTGTGATTGGGAAAGGTCGTAGTACACTCCGGGTGAGTTTTGAAATTTTTAGACGATCCTAAGGGCATGTTTGGTGTTAAATTCCAGTAGCTTAAGGCGATAAGGGGACGTCACTTGGGTTGCCCCGTCGCTGTAAGCGAGGCGCCGCCCGGGTAATTGCACCGCTATAAGGCGGACGATACCCTGGGTACTCCAGTCCTCCAGGCAGGGCGCCGCCCTGGATATCGCGCCCAGCCTATTTTTAGCATCCTTGTCCATTTCATTAAGGGTATTTGTGTATTTTCGATCCCACAATCTTCTTAACCACGGGATTACAACCCCAAAACACCACATTACTCATATTTCTCTCAATTTTCTTCAAGAACACTCCCTAGGGTTTCAAACAAGATTCCCAAATAACTCAAGATTCAACCATGGGTTTTAGAAGATAATTAGAGATTTGGAATCCCCAATCCGTAAGCTTCAAGAATAATCCATTATTTTTCAAAATAGAGGTACGTGGGGTTTATCCTAAAAAATACATGGGGTTGAAACCATTAGAGCATGATTTTTAGATTTTTATGCATGATTTTCAAAGGGGTTTTGGAATTTATGTTTAAATTTCGTATTCCGAATGTTTCAATATTACTATAGCTTTGACCTTGTGGTCCTATCCCCTAACTTGATTTACATGAATACGTATATGTATGAAAATTGATATTTAAGATCGTTGAGAGCATAAATTATGAACTCCCTCTCGTGTATTGAATTAAAGATTATGGTTTTGTGATTTTAAAGAAGTTTTCGCAATATTATAGCATTCGAGTATGATTTGAAATTGTTGAGAGGGTATTTCTTGATATAAATGTGTAGTTGTGTTTAAGAGAAAGAATTGCATGTGAATTGAGACTGCATGTTTTGATAGAGTTTTAAAAAGGGGCTTAAAGGGGGTTAGGTGGTTACCCAAAGAAGGCGCGAGTTCAAGCAACTCTTATCCGGAAATCGTATTTGTCGATATGGGTAGATTATTATTGTACGCTGGTGACGGTCATGTGGCGTAGTAGATTTAGAGACTCTGACCTTTGCGACACACTTGGGTTGGGGGTTTTTCTGTTGAGTTAATGGCATTTCCATATAGCCAATGGAATTTTTCAGATTTGTAGGCTATACCACCTCGCGCAGAAGTAACACAGATTTCTCAGAGTTGTGATGATTTTTACAGAGTTTTTTAAAATGCCCATGTGATTTCTTACTATATGATATACTTATGAACTATTTTAAATTGCTCTCATATATGTTGAATAATAAATGATTATTTTGGATATGCTCTACGTACCAGTACATCTGTATTGACCCCCCCTCCTCCTCCCTCTAGGTTCTGAGGTTCAGTCTAGGTGTCCAGATAAGCAGTAGATAATTCAGACAGCTGATCAAATTGTGCAGTGGTGAGCCTTCTCTATTCCATAAGGCATGTCTTTACAGATTATGTCACTCATTACCGTGTTGGTCCACTGGGGGCCTTGTCCCAGTTTCAGACAGTTGTCAAATTTTCATGTAGTAGAGATTTCGCAGACTGAGTCAGATGTCATTTAGATGAAGTTGATTTACAGTTTCCATACTTATGATGAACTTAGAACTAACCATTTGTCGTAGCAGATTATGTTTTGCATCTTCTATTATTATATGAATGTTGTGCATGATTACCAGATAGAGAAGGGCATTTCGGGCCTTCATAGTTCGGGCTGTCCGTCACGGTCAAGCCCTAGTTTGGGTCATGACATCTATAGCAAATACCACCAATAGCCATAGCACGCGACCATCGCCTCCCTCTCCCCTCTTTCCCCGTCGCTCAACGACCCACTGTAATGCCCCGGAAATGGGTCTTAAGACGTCACACGATGCTTAAGGCTAAAAGTATCCCCAAGCTAACCCTTTGGGCCTGCTACTACATATAAAGCTAACTTAAGGATGAATAAAACATTCACTTGTACGGTCATATCATAATCGTAAGGAAGACGAGGAGAACACTTTATCCGAACAATCGCACTACTGAGAATCTCAACATACTACCAATTTGACAACTAGTCTGACAAAGCCTCTACTACTCAATGGACTAAAGAGTCATTGGGACTGATCTCCAACTAACTCGAACTGAATTAAAAGCAATAAAAAATCTACTAAAAATACTGAAATGTCTGAAGCTAGGTCCCCAAACCATGAGGACTCACCACTGTGGAAATGTAAATAAAGGTACTTGGGAATCACTGACGAGGCTGGGAATGAGCACCTGAACCTATATTATGAGGAAATGTAGCACACAGACAAGTATGTGGATCAGTACTATGAGAATGTACTGAGCATATGGGGGTGTATGCAATTAGAAAATCAATATCATAAATCTATATGGAAAACATGCATGCTATCATAAATGACTCACAAAGCTTGAATGAAATCCTCATAAATCATGGATAGAAAACATATAATGTAAATCACGTGAGTCATTACACTTTATTCTAAATCTGTATTCTTTCTTTATTCTCAAACTTGAAAATAGATGAAATCTTAAAGTATCAACTTTCAAGACACATGCCATAATCTTATGAAAGCAAGGAATTTCTTTGGACCTTAATAATCATGACACTTGAAAACCTTAGAAGTCTTAGGGTCATAGCTTTCAAAATCAATATACCTTCAAACTCACACTTTTAACTTAAGGATAACAAAACTTCTTTAAAACTTGAGAACGTAGTAGTTTTGAAACTTTTAAGACTTGACACTCTAGGAAACTTGGGAAACTTTGGGACTTTAAAACTTTATAACTTTAGGATTGGGAGTTTCTTCTAACCGATGTAAACCATGTGAGCTTACATAGAGTCCAACGTCTTGTCCACGTTGGGGAGAGTTGTTCTATCCTTGCCATAGGAATAGAACCTTTAACTTTTAATGATCACTATCTTAACCCACTTGGAGAACATTAGAAACCTACGGGGGCACGTAGTTATGGGTCATGAGACCTTGGAATCAAGCCCAACTCGGTGCTAAATACTACTCCCTTACTTAAGCTCAGAACTTTTAAGAAAATCCACCTTAAACAACACAAAAGTATGTAATGGAAGCCAATTATGCATTCCTTTAACTTAAATCAAAGTGATGTGGATTTCTTTCTTAACTTAGGATCAAAATCAACTCTTTTCTTGAAACTTTAACAGATAGTAATCATCAATCTTTAAAATCTTAATAGCATAGGAATATCAATACGATTCTTGAAAGAACTTTAGGAAATATCAACACTTCATTCTTGGACTTAAAGCATGAATAATCTTAAGGGACCAAAATACCACAACAAAACTTATTTCATGATAACCACCTTGAAAACACTTGAAAATAGGATATCAATATAGGAATGTACAATTTATTACATGAATTATCAATTCAAATCATACTTAAACAAGAAAATCATGTAATACAAGGATTTTACAAGTTATAATCTTATAAATTTGAAATATATCAAACTAGACATGAATTCATCTTGAAAATACAAAATACTTTAAGAAAAACTAAAACTTTTGGGTAGAAGAACGAAAGAAGTGTTCTTGTTCAAACCCCACATACCTTGAACTTGAAGCTTTGAATGAACTCGTAACTTTGGTTTGCTATTGTTGAAATTAATGGGTGCTTCTTGTAGCCCTCGGAAGGGAGAATCCGAATATCTAAAAAATTTTGGAAACTTACGGGTGAATCTTGAGATATTTGAATCTCTAGGTTGAAACCGTTGTGAGAGTTCTTGAGCAAATTTGATGGAAATAGGCTTATTTTGGTCTTCTAGGGATTTAATCCCGTGTTAAATCTGAAAGAGCCGGGAGAAAATGACCTGATTACCCCCTAGGACATGGAATTTTAAAAGCTGAAACAACTGGGCACCGATGCGATAGTCGACACGGCACGTTGATGCCATCGACGCTAGCTCGACGCGTCTTGCCATTATCGCACAAAGCCTCAGTACTTTTCCTGCCATTTCCTGCACAAACATCTGACCAACGTGATGGGCGACGCAGCGCGCTGACATCACGTTGGTCCACTATTTTGGTGGACTAAACGAGGTCTAAACGCGTTTCAAAAAATCCAAAAATTATCCAGGAACACTTATAGACTTCCCGTATTAGGGATTAACTATAATATCAACCATTGGGGGTCGAGAAGGTCGTGAAGTAGTTTTCTCAAAGTTTGAAGGCTCAAAATAGACTAAGTGTAAAACTTCTTGTGACTTGTTCTCAAAAGCTCTAACGACGAGAAAACTTAGCGGGGTCTTACAATATCTCCCCCTTGGGAACATTCGTCCTCGAATGTCACTACTCAAGCTAAGGTCACAGGGAACTAAATATGCAAAGCTGAAACAACTCTCTAGATTGACTGCATATCATAACAGACTCTTGAACAATTTGGAGAATGCATAACTTATAATAAGAATGGCAATATATATGAAATGTTGATTAGGAGGGACTGAATTAAGAAATGTTGATACCTTTGGCTTAATCTAAACTTGCGGAAAAGAGGTGCGGGTACTTGGATCGCATATCTGTTTTGGCTTCCCAAGTAGCACCCTCAACTGACGGATTTCGCCACAACATTTTGACCAAGGGAACTTCTTTGTTCCTTAGTCTCTAGACTTGGTAATCTAGGATTTCAACCGGAATCTCATTAAATGAAGACTATTCTGAACATCAGGGCTTTTCGAAGGATCTACTACTACAACATCACCAATATGCTTCTTAAGCATGGAAACATGAAAGACCAAATGAATAACTGACAACTCTGGAGGCAACTTAATTTCATAAGCTACTTTCCCAACATAGTTAAGAACTCTGAAGGGCCAACATAATGGGGACTAAGCTTTCCCTTTTTACCAAACCTCTTTACCCCTTTTATGGGTGAAATTTTCAGATACACTAAGTCATTAACTTCAAACTCAAGGTCTCTTCTTCTCACATCTGCATATGACTTTTGACAACTCTGAGCTGTCTTCAACCATTCTATAATCAACTTTACCTTCTCCATAGTCTCAAATACTGCATCAGGTCCAATCTCAGCAACTTCACCCACTTCAAACCAACCTATGGGTGATCTACATCTTCTACCATACAAAGCCTCGAATGGTGCCATCTCGATACTAGCATGGTAACTATTGATATAAGCAAACTCAATCAATGGAAAATGCTCATCCAACTTCCTTCGAAATCAAGAGCACATGCCTTCAATATATCCTTCAAAGTTTGGATGGTCCTCTCAGCCTTACCATCAGTCTGCGGATGAAATGTGGAACTCAACTGAACTTGGGCACCAAGAACCCTCTAAAAAGCTCTCTAAAACCACAAGGTGAACTAAGTACCCCTATCCGAAATGATAGACAAGGGACTCCATACAACCTGACTAAGTCCCGAATATACAATCTAGCATAGTCCTCAGCTATATAAGATGTATGCACAGGCAAGAAGTGTGCTTAGTCAGCCTATCTACAACAACCCAGATATAATCATCATGATGACGCGAAAGAGGTAAACTGGTCATAAAATCCATGTTCACCTCTTCCCACTTCCAAGTGGGAATGCTAAACTCTTGCATCTTACCACCAGGCCTTTGGTGCTCTAGCTTAACCTGTTACCAAGTTGCACACTTTGCTACAAACTTCGCTATATCCTTTTTTATACCACTCCACCAATAGATTTCTCGCAAATCGCAGTACATCTTGGTAGCACCGGGATGAATAGAATATCGCGCGCCATGCACTTCAGCCATAATTCTCTGCCTTAGAACATCAATACACGAAACACACAATCTACCCTGCAATCTCAACATACCATCTACCCCTTGGGAGAAAACCTCTGCCTTTTGGTCCTTAACCGACTCCTTCAGCTTGACCAAACTAGTATCCCTGTCTTGCTTCTCCTTTACTTTCGAAACTAAAGAGGATTCGGAACTACTCTGCACCAAAATATTCCCCTCAATGGAATCAAGCAACCTAACACCCATTATAGACAAACGATACATATCACGAGCTAACTCTTTCTTATCCTTCTTCACTTGTGCAACACTACCCATAGACAACCTGCTAAGGGCATCTGCCACTATGTTGGCCTTTCCCGGATGATACAACATACTTATATCATAATCTTTCAGCAATTCTAACCATCTTCTCTGTCTAAGATTCAACTCCCTCTGAGAAAATCATACTACGGGCTTTTATGATCAATAAACACATCAACATGCACACCATATAGATAGTGTCTCCAGATTTTCAAAGCAAATACAATAGCAGCTAACTCAAGATCATGGGTTGGGTAATTCTTTTCATGGGGCTTCAACTGTCTAGAGGCATAGGCTATAACCTTACCTCTCTGCATCAACACACAACCCAAACCAACTCTAAAAGCATCACAATACACCATAAAATCATCAACACCACCAGGCAAAGTTAAAACAGGGGCTGAGGTGAGTTGAGTCTTCAACTCTTGAAAACTCTTCTCACAAGAATCTGACCAAAGGAATTTAACTTTCTTTTGGGTCAACCGGGTCATGAGAGACACTATAGAAGAGAAGACCTCAAAAAAATAGAGGTAGTAGCCGACTATACCCAAGAAACTTCTAATGTCAGATGGAGAGATAGGTCTAGGCCAATTTCTTACAGCTTTTGCCTTTTGGGGATCAATTCTAATGCCTTCGGTAGAAATAATATGACCCAAAAAGGCAACTGATCCTAGCCAAAATTCATACTTGCTAAATTTGGCGAACAATTAGTGATCTCTAAGATTTTACAGGACAATTCGGAGATGGTCTGCATGGTCATACTCACTACGGGAGTACACTAGAATATTATCTATGAAAACAATGACAAACATATCAAGAGACTGCTTGAACATTCAATTCATGAGGTCCATGAAGGCTGCTGGAGCATTGGTTAGCCCGAAAGACATGACTAGAAACTCAAAGTGACCATAACGGGTTCGAAAGGCTATCTTCGGGATATCACACTCCCTAACTTTGAGTTGGTGATAGCCAGATCTAAGGTCTATCTTGGAGAAATAACTTTCACCTTAAAATTTATCAAACAAGTCATCAATTCTCGGAAGAGGATACTTATTCTTAACTGTGACCTTATTAAGCTGGCGATAGTCAATGCACATATGCAAAGAACCATCCTTCTTTTGCACGAATAGAATAGGTGCACCCCAAGGAGATACACTAGTCCATATAAAACCTTTGTCTAAAATATATTTGAGTTGCTCTTTCAACTCCTTAATCTTTGCGGGTGCCATACGGTAGGGAGAAATAGAAATAGGCTAAGTGTCGGGAAGAAGGTCAATCCCAAACTCTTTCTCTCTATCGGGAGATACCCTTGGGAGATCTTCCAGAAAAACATTAGGAAACTCATTCGCCACATTAACTGACTGGATACTTAGAGTCTCAGACTCAGTGTCTTTAACTTTGACTAAATTATAGATGCAACCTTTTGATATAAGCTTTCTGGCTTTAAGATAAGAAATAAAATGACTCTTGGAAGATACTAAACTTCCGGACCACTCGAAGACTGGCTCATCAGGAAACTAAAACTTGACTACACGAGTTCGACAGTTATAGATGCATAACAAGAGTTAATCTAGTCCATACCCAGAATAAGATCAAAATAAACCATATCCAACTCTATCAGATCAGCGAATATGACTCTATGAAGAACAGTAATAGGATACTTTTTATACACTTGCTTAGCAACAACGGACTCACCCACTAGGGTAGAAGCTAAAATAGGCTAAAAGATATTTTTAGGACTCATTTCAAAATTCACAGCCACCAATGGTGTCACATAAGAAAAACTTGACCCAGGGTCCAACAACACGTAAACATCAAATTGAAATACACAGAGCATACCAGTACCGACATCGAGAGAGTCCTGCTCCTGGCGGGATAGTAGGGCAAAGAATCTACTCTAGCGCTGACTGCCAGCAGTACTGGAAGAAGCACCCTGAGAAGGGGCTGGATGGGCTACGGAAGCTGGGGCACTAGCAGCCTGAGTCTGAGGGAGAACATCACGGTTCCCCTGCCTGGCATGAAAGAACTCTCTAAGTCTGTGGCCAATCTTGCACAACTAAAACAACCTCTCTACTCAGCCTAACACTCACTCGGATAGGTCCTGCCACACTTAGCACAAGGAGGAAAATTAGGCTTGTTACTTACACTGTTCTGGGATCTAGACACATCAGGCCTATTCACTTACTCCTATCTGCCTCTGGGTGTGGGAGCACTAGTGGATAAAGGTGCTTGCATGGAAGAATGGCTCTGAAACTTAGGGTGGTTCCCTCCCTAAGACCTAGTCTTACCATACTCATGTTGTCTGGATCTCGCTCTCTTGTTTCCCCTTACTCTATCTCTTTCCCTTATCTTATCTAACTCTATCTGTTGTTCATGCATCATCAATCTAAAAGATACATATCCTTATTTAGCATAGCAATCCTGCACTCTTTCACACCAAACCAAAAACTCCTGTACGAACTTACTCATACTAGTACGGGTGTCAACAATCAAGTCAGAGGCATATTTTGCTAACTGGTTGAACTTCAAGCAGTACTCCTTAACAGTCATGTAGCCCCACCTTAAGTTCATAAACTCCTCTATCTTCACCTCTCTAAACTCTAATATAAAGAACTTATCCAAGAATGCATCTTGGAATACCTGTCAAGTAATGGGAGCATCATCTTCCTCTCCACTCTTCCTCCATACAACAACCCTGTCATATGCAATATCTTTCAACCTGTAAGACGCTAATTCTACACTTTCTTCCTCAGAAATATGCATCACATGTGTAATCTTCCTTATCTCCTCAAGATATAACTATGGGTCCTTAGCTGTCTTAGACCCATAGAACTCTGGAGGATTTATCCACTTGCAATCACGAATCCTAGAAGCAACTAAATCACCTCCCTACTGGTGCGGAACTGCGGCCTAATTGGCCTAACATTTGCGGTAACTGCTTGGGATAGCGCCTGAAAATCTGCCCTAAACTCTATATGAGACACATTTGCATTCCAGGGATCAACTGGCTAGGGTTGCTCATTATTATTTTTGCAGAAATTCGCTCTTTGGGGAGGCATTTTTTGAAATAAGAGAGCACAAATTAATAGCGGATAGGAACAGTTGTAGGAACGATAGACTCTGAAAGAAAGAAACAACTTTTTCCTAAAATTTTTCATAGCCTCTTGCTCATAGATGTGGTGTGCTACACACCGATGATTAAGACTCTACTTAACGTGGCTTGTCAAACTCCCTAGGACTCCTTAAACCTTAGGCTCTGATACCAAGTTTGTAACACCCTGAAAATGAGTCCCGAGATGTCACACGGTGCTTAAGGCTACAAGTAGCCCCAAGCTAACCCTTTGGGCCGGCTACTACATATAAAGATTACTTAAGGATGAATAAAACATTCACTTGTACGGTCATATTATAATCGTAAGGAATACGAGGAGAACACTTTATCCGAACAATCACACTACTGATAATCTCCACATACTACCAATCTGACAACTAGTCTAACAAAGCCTCTACTACTCAATGGACTAAAGATCCATTGGGACAGATCCCCAACTGACTCAAACTGAATTAAAAGCAATCAAATATCTACTAAAAATACTGAAATGTCTAAAGCTAAGTCCTCAAACCATGAGGACTCACCACTGTGGAGATGTAAATAAAGGTACTCGAGAATCACTGACGAGACTGGGACTGAGCACCTGAACCTACATTATGAGGAAATGTAGCACACAGACAAGTATGTGGATCAGTACTATGAGAATGTACTGAGCATATGGGGGTGTATGCAATTAGAAAATCAATATCATAAATCTAAATGGAAAACATGCATGCTATCATAAATGACTCAAAAAGCTTGAATGAAATCTTCATAAATCATGGATAGAAAACATATAATGTAAATCACGTGAGTCATTACACTTTATTCTAAATCTGTATTCTTTCTTTATTCTCAAACTTGTAAATAGATGAAATCTTAAAATATAAACTTTCAGGACACATGCTATAATCTTATGAAAGCAAGGAATTTCTTTGGAGCTTAATAATCATGACACTTGAAAACCTTAGAAATCTTAGGGTCATAGCTTTCAAAATCAATATACCTTCAAACTCACACTTTTAACTTAAGGATGGTAAAACTTCTTTACAACTTGAGAACTTAGTACTTTTGAAACTTTTAAGACTTGACACTCTAGGAAACTTGGGACACTTTGGGACTTTAAGACTTTATAACTTTAGGATTGGGAATTTCTTCTAACCGATATAACCATGTGAGCTTACATGGAGTCCAACTTCTTTTTCACGTTGGGGAGAGTTGTTCTATCCTTTCCATAGGAGTAGAACCTTTAACTTTTAATGATCACTAGCTTAACCCACTTGGGGTACATCAGAAACCTATGGGGGCACGTAGTTCTGGGGCATGAGACCTTGGAATCAAGCCCAACTCGGTGCTAAATACTACTCCCTTACTTAAGCTCAGAACTTTTAAGAAAATCCACCTTAAACAACACAAAAGTATGTAATGGAAGCCAATTATGAATTCCTTTAACTTAAATAAAAGTGATGTGGATTTCTTTCTTAACTTAGGATCAAAATCAACTCTTTTCTTGAAACTTTAATAGACAGTAATCATCAATCTTTAAAATCTTAAGCGTATAGGAATATCAATAGGATTCTTGAAAGAACTTTAGGAAATATCAACACTTCATTCTTGGACTTAAAGCATGAATAATCTTAAGGGACCAAAATACCGTAACAAAACTTATTTCATGATAACCACCTTGAAAACACTTGAAAATAGGATATCAACATAGGAATGTACAATTTATTACATGAATTATCAATTCAAATCATACTTAAACAAGAAAATCATGTAATACAAGGATTTTACAAGTTATAATCTTATAAATTTGAAATATATCAAACTAGACATGAATTCATCTTGCAAAATACAAAATACTTTAAGAAAAACTAAAACTTTTGGGCAGAAGAATGAAAGAAGTGTTCTTGTTCAAACCCCACATACCTTGAACTTGAAGCTTTGAATGAACTCGTAACTTTGGTTTGCTATTGTTGAAATTAATGGGTGTTTCTTGTAGCCCTCGGAAGGAGGAATCTGAATATCTAAAAATTTTTGAAAACTTACGGGTGAATCTTGAGATATTTGAATCTCTAGGTTGAAACCCTTGTGAGAGTTCTTGAGGAAATTTGATGGAAATAGGCTTATTTTGGTCTTCTAGGAATTTAATCTCGTGTTAAATCTGAAAGAGCCGGGAGAAAATGACCTGATTACCCCCTAGGACGTGGATTTTTAAAAGCTGAAACAACTGGGCACCGACGCGATAGCTGACGTGGCGCGTCGATGCCATCGACGCTAGCTCGACGCCTCGTGCCATAATCGCACCAAGCCTCAGTACTTTTCCTGCCATTTCCTGTATAAAAATCTGACCAACGCGATGGGCAACGTGGGACACCGACATCACGTTGGTCTACTATTTTTGAGGATTAAACGAGGTCTAAACGCGTTTCCAAAAACCCAAAACTTGTCCAGGAATACTTATAGACTTCCCGAATCAAGGATTAACTATAATATCAACCATTGGAGGTCGGAAAGGTCGTGAAGTAGTTTTCTCAAAGTTTGAAGGCTCAAAATAGACTAAGTGTAAAACTTCTTGTGACTTGTTCTCAAAAGCTCTAACTACGAGAAAACTTAGTGGGGTCTTACAACCCACAAACCTCAACTACCCAACAACCAACAAACCTCCACCATGAACTAGTGAGTTCCGACGAAGTCCACCGCTGGCTCGCCAAAGTTGATGGCTGGCGAGCTCCAGCCGCACCACCATCGCGTCATTCTCCTCCCATCTCCCTCTGTTCACTATTGTTTATCAAAGAGGCATGGTCCACACCATTAACGCTTAGATTATTGTTTGGTAAAGTTACTATTGATATGTATATTATTGTTCGGTTATCTGCGTGTATTTTCAACGACCCACATTATCCATGGATACTGTTATTGCTTTATTTTGTCACTGATTATTTTTGTTTGTTGAGTTTTTAAGTTTGTTGTACACCATTTTTGACATTTTATGAAAAACTCATGGTTGTTCCACCATTTCACCTGCTACTTTGCTATTTCTCTTAATTGTTAATTTCTTAAGTATCTGTGTTGGACGGATTACCACAATTTGACATTGTTTATTTTATCATGTACTTTTATACTATATTTTGCTCATTATAATTTTTAGAGAAAATACTCTATTACCCCCATGAACTTTACCCAAAACAGCTGAGACACACCTCAACTTAAAGGGGGTCCTATTACCCCCTGAACTAATTAAAAGTATAATTTTGGCACCCTTAATGCCTATGTGGCACACACGTGTGCCTTCGTGGACCTTTCAGTGTGTTGTGACACGTAGGCATTAAGGGTGTCAAAATTACACTTTTAATTAATTCAGGGGGTGATAGGACTCCCTTTAAGTTGAGGTGTATCTCAGCCATTTTGGGTATAGTTCAGGAGGGTAATAGAGCAGTGTCTCTAATTTTTTTTAAATTTATAACAGTTAAATACAACATAAATTGGCCGATGACAATATCTTTTCGTCGGATTTACGGATTTCATTTTCTCAACTTTATCTACTTTTTATATCAAAATAAAATTGGCTAATGACAATATCTCTCCGTCGGATTTTGAGGTCATCCTAACAAAGTCGAATTTTAATTTTTCAAGTCTGCATATTTTATATCAAAATAAATACATGGCTAATGAAAAAAAATTTGTTAATTTTCTAGGTCTCCACAAATAAAAAGACGGATGTTACATAAACAAATAGTAATAAAATAAATACGGATGATGACAAAATCTTTATAATATCACGACAACACAAAGGATTTTACGATTCGTATCTTGGCAAGGGGATTTAGGATGATCGATAAATCGAGCAACCATTTCGTAGTCATGGCGTATCTAAAATTCAATTCGAGCCCACGCTTTAACAAAAAATAATTTTATTTTTTTATGTATATTTGTTTACATATTGCACACGTAGTTTTTGATTTATTTTACTTTGTTACTAACGTGTTTGTACAGATTTCGGTAATACTTTCATTCAAAAGAAGAACTTTATATTTGTATTTTTTTTATAATTGTACACATCAAGTATAGTGAAACTTTACTTTTTGGAGGTTGGGCAAGGATGTTCTTTATTCACATAATTCTCATCATGCATATTTAAGCAAAACTTAGGCCGTTAATACTTTTAAAAAATTAATTTAAATAATGATTAATTAATTTACATGTTGACATTTATAAATATTGTGTAGTTTTTCCTCTAAAATGAATCTTTACTTTTCTTCTCATAATTTTGGCCAAGAAAAATTATTATTCAAAACTATTTTTTCTTTTTATAGCAGGTACAAGATACTTTTCTTTTCACACGTTACAAAGTATTTTTTTCATACATATTTTGTATATTTTTTACACGTACCATTACATGTTTTTTGTGTGTATATAACAGTAGATTTTATTTACACACTTAATATACATACACCTTTTACATTATTTACATTTTAAAATAATTTATACCTCCTTCCTCTTTGATAAATTTAGTCTAGCCGAGTACCATATTTGTGAATTCTGAAGGGTGCCTAACCCTTTTCCTTCGAAATAACTTGAACCCTTACCTGGAATCTAAATTGGTTTCACAGACTAAAACATTAATCACAATATTAATAAATAAATAGATTTTTTAAAAAAAAAAATAGGTGGCAACTCTGTACAAAAATTTAGTTCTTTTGGAGTCCATAAATCATTTTTTGTTTAACTTTGAAAAAAATAGGACATGACAATCCGTCATTAACTCGTCGGTCAAGCCCCCAATTCAAGTTTGCCTCAAGGATTGAAGTATCATAAAAAAGTATATCCAAATTGCCGACATACCATGTTATCCTACTTGCTGAATAACACATCATAAAATCCGTATCAATAAAACACGATTTTGGTTTATGAGTTATTTAAACGCATGCCTTCTTCGGGTAATAAATTACCTCTCTTTAAGTCCAATTTTAGTCTTTTAAAATAATATTTCATTCTATAAACTTTCATTTTCTTCATGTTAAGGGACTCCCGTGATAGGTATCGTCATACCTAGACTTGTAAGCCATACCATATCAAATCATGTCCGTAGCCTTTTTTATTCAAAAGCATGTTAATGACCATACAAAAGATTTAAACATCACATGAGAGTTTTTATTTAAAATAGCATATGAAACTTATGCAAAACACTTTCTTTTCAATACGTCAACATGTGGTGGTCATTTCTTACATAAAACACATGCAATTCTTCATTAGAAAAAAAGAGCATTTAGAATAATAATTACCTCTTTAAAAACATGTAAGATAACCATGCATAATAGATAAAGAGGCATTTAAAACTCAAGATTATCATCATTCACAAAACATCCCCAACACTAGTCATAAATGAATCTCAGATTGAAAAATGGCGAGTTATAATTCATGCTCTCAAATCCAATTCAAAATTCATAAGTGATAGTAAGAATTTAAACTCAATCTTTTAAATCATCCATTTGAACAACCCATACGAACTACCAACCCACCCATATTGCTTGTTATTAGAGTGACATGAATGTTAAGGTTACCTCAACATGTATGAATATTCTTGTTATGCGTGTATATGATGAGAGTGTTAATCTTCAATTTAAAAAAACTATTAATGAGATATTCTTTGCTAAACTACAGATTAAATCTTTATTATTTATCTTACCATCTTGACATATGCTTAATCCTTTATTTTTTTAAACGTTGAATTGATTTTATATTTTTGGGGGGTTCTGAAATGCATAAAAGTTATTATAATATAGGTTCAATTATGTCAAGAAGTCTAATGTCATGAGGTATAGTACAACGATAGATCATGTACTATCAATTAGTAATGATATAAAGCGTAAAATTATTGCTTTAATAATCGTTTTCAACTATTTATTCTAAAAACGAAATAATCATATTCAACAGTTATTTTTTCAAAAAATAACTGTGCATATGAATATATATGCATAATCATAAATAATTATGTATATTTATAATTGTATATGTATTCATATGACTACATACCACATTAGACATGCTTAACCAGAAATGCAAACCGAGACATCCTTAATCCATACAAGTATACATAATATATTAGTTATTATATATGCATAATGAAGCATGGTTAATAAGCATATACATGTAACAGTCTTATTGACTTTTTGTATATTAAATACATATCTTTCATCTTATAATGCATTATGTGATGGTTAATTTAATGACTTTGTATATATTAAGTTTTGAATATAAAAATAGACATCAAGGTCCAAACTGCTGGGATTTATTTTGAAAAATTAATTAGTGAGTTCAAAAACATGAAGGATACTCATGAGAATGTGAAAATAAAAGACCATTCATTTGTTCCAGGTCAAGTACATGTACTTTTAAATAAATAAAATTTATATTAGTCCTTATTTTTTTAACCTTATTTTTTAATCATTATTATTCTGTTGGTTTAGGTGAATGTATCATAGATTGAATGTATAGAAGGTGACATTCATCATATGAATATACAACACGATTTTTATATTGTTGATCTCACTACAGATATAAATAGTCACTCATTTGGCCATCAGGTCATGGTTGTAGCCTCAATTCACATAGCCAATTTAGTTGAAATAGAGAAATTGAAGTCTAACCATAATGTAATGAATTTTCAGTATTTGATTTCTAATGAACTGCTCTCAAATTTGACTACTAAAATACAAATTATAGCTTTGCATCAAAGTAAAATTGCACGATAACAACTAATGCTATCATTGAGGATACGAAAATCAAGTCGATGAAAACATCTTCCTACATGACTTATTTTGAATTTGAATCTGACAAAATAATATTTTAATTTATCTTTTACTATGTTTTATACTTATAAATCTTGTTGATTTATTAATGTATAATTTTAAAGTAGATCTTTAAGGATAAAATTTTTGACGAAAGCAAGTGATTAGTATCCGGCATCATATATGAATCACACAATTACGAATTATATTATCGATTTTTGACTTGAACATATGAAGAAACACTAAAGAAACATACTTCTAAGTATGTTATATTATACCTTATTATCGAATAACAAGTACATACAAATTTACTAGATATTTATTTATGAATTATTAATTTATTTTGAAAAGAGTTTTGTTGAAAATCATTACTTGAACAAAAAATCAGTCATCAAGCCACTAATGTTCTTTGATGCTGAATTTGTTGTGAATAAGAACTGATTTTATATGCAATTATTTCTCAATCAAATGTTGAATGATTCAGTTAGTAAATATACCATATACTATTAATAAAGTTGAATAAATTACACATTTATTCATTGTATTTAGTATAATATTTTTTTGTATATAACATTCTATATTGCTTGCATAAGAAAGATAAGTACGAGTCGAACAGTCAATATAGTTACAGTACAGTAAATTATCTTTTCAAGACCACAGTATCGAATATTTTTGATAAGTATGCAGATAGTACAAGGGAATATAACCTCTCAAGTGAAGAATTGCAATCGTTAAATACATCAAAGGATTTAAACTCCATGCTTCTGTACCTTGGCATACTGTTGATTACATTTCTATCTCAGTCAATGTGAATAGAATACATTAAGTGTTGATTGTTCTGTTATTTTATAATAGATGTTTATACGTGTATGACTCTTGTAGATCTGCTCGGCATGATATATGTGTTGCACTTGAAATGAGAAAGCTATCAGAATTGATACCTACATATCAAACAAGTTCTGATTTCTACAAAACAAAAAAGTATTGATTTCACCTCTCATCCTAAGTACATTGGTCGAGAAAAAGAATCTTTTCTAGATGTGATATACATTAATAGTTTATCACAATAATCGTCTGAAAGCTTGTAAGTTGATATTTCACATCTTTTTATTTTTTTAGTTACTCTCAATATAACTATATAATTTACAATTTATTTTTTCTTATTTACTCTTCAAACAAAATAAATTTTACGTAGAAATTGTGGAGTCTGCACTTCTTAATCTATGTTCAAGAAAATCACTTTCAGCAACACTGAAATTTTAAAGGGGTCGCAGCGAAGAAATGGATAAAAAAAAAAGGACTTATGTCTTCAGTGGTGCATGCCCATAGTATCTTAACCATTAAAAAGGTATATCACCTGGAGAGTTTGATGTCGAAGCTTTGCATATCCGTTATGCTACGCTTCTATGACATCATAGAATTCAGAAGAACGAGAATGATGTAGTCACTGATTATGAGAGTTCGAATAGGACAATGGGACACAGTTTAAATGTGATATTAGTCATATGATAATTATTTCATATACAGTAAAACGAATTCTCTATTTTATTGATTTTAGTTGAAATTATATAGTGATTTTGAAGTTGATTTTTTTATTTATTTTTGAACTTAATTTTAAAAATTGTACAGTGTTTTTATTTTTCTGAAAGAAACGTAATCCTGATTTTGTTATAGGTGTATTATCTAATGAATACTATTTGTACACATACTAATGTGTATATATTAGATAGTTGAATATGTCGACATAGATGAGCCATGTAATGCATATATACAATTGTGTTTCGTCACTACAATTAATATGTAGTTTGAGTAATTATTGTTTATTTACATTTATTATAATATTATAACCACTAGTTCATACAAACAATATGTATCCACATATATACATATAAAATCATGCATGTTTATATACAATAAAAGTTTTTATATAAATACTTACAGGTTTTCAAAAGTAGGTATATACTTAATTGAAGTAAATGCATAAATATTTCTATGCTTATTTGAAGCAAAAGCTTATACACTTTTTATTCAACAATATATGTATTACATGTACATATAATATAGTAAATATTTATATATTAATATATTTGTATATACTAAATATACTCACAAATATATATATATATATATATATATATATATATATATATATATATATACACACACAATAAAAATACTTTATAAATACTTATATACTTATATATTTATCAGAATTAGGTATATTCTTAATTGAAGCAAATGCTTAATCAAAGCAAGTGTATAAACACTTATATACTTATATAAAGAAAAATGTATATATAAATACTTATATAATTATATACTGTCAGAAACAACAATGCAATCAAGCATATTCAGAAATGTTTAATTGAAGCAAATGTTGATCTACCTGTATACACGTAAATAAATAGTTATATATATACAGTTTTCATATGTAAAAATCGATTAAAGACGTATTCATGATTTTTTATAAAAATCTAATAAAAATTTTAAAAAATATATATACAAATCTAATACCTATTCATGATTTTTAATGCTCAAATACTTTATTAAAATACGTATATACATAACAATATATTCATATATAAAATATATATGACAAAAGAATCGTGTATTATGTTTACACACAAAAATACAGATATTAATACAAATGTTAATGCCCAAATATCTCTTTCTTATGATATACAAAGCATGAATAATTAAAGCAACTGCTTATATATGTACAATCAATACATAAATAATTGTATACACTTATGCAGATATGTTCGCTTTTAAAAGAAAGTATATATGAGCTAATAAAAAATAAAACTATATTCATAAAAAATGAAATGTATTTAACAAATTATTATTTTTTAATGAGAAATTTAAACTAATAATAGTCATAAGTCATAACTGATAGTCTACTTATTAAGTTGAACAGAATTAAACAATCAAAAATATAAATAAATTAAAACTATTCAACTCGAAGTGCTTTTCTACATGAACGTTTATTCTATCCAGTAAAATCATAAGCATTGCATGAATTTGTGAACTTATTTCCGTATAATTTTTTAGCGGATTTTTCTCTTTCTCTTTTCTTTAACCTCTCAAGTGGGTGTTTGTATTTTGGTGACAAAATAATTTTGCTCAATATGTATTCTAGTATCTCCCATGTAGAGTTATCAGGAAGGAGATATATGAAAACATTATAGTACTCAACATTAATACTGGCTTGTATAAATCAGAATAATAATTATTAGCGTCAAAATATTTTCTCTTTAAGACTGCATAAGCATGAGCACACGAAATTTCATCAATTTGAAATCTATAGCCTGAACATGCCTCCTTATTTAAGAAAAGAATAAGACACCTATCTTTATTTAGTACAGCATAAACATAGTCTATTGTCAACACATCCTATAATGCATATACAGTTGTACATATATGTAATCAATAAAACATAAGAAAATCAACATAATTTATTACGTATTAAAAAAATGAGTCCATTCAATATACTTATCCCCATTCATGTATTTTTAATCTCGTATTTCACAAGTAAATCATTGTATCTTCCGCAAATAAGTGTGCGCGTGAATGTCTCAATCTTCATCTATTAAACATCTTTCTAACTTCCTCTAAGAAATCATATATTGACAATTCTCTCACTTCCTTAATATGTCTGTTTATGTTCTCCCCGATATTTGATGTGAGAGTAAGTTTTTGATTTACAGTTGCATATACTTTAATTTATTTTTCATAAGCGGTCAACTGCAAGTAATCTTTCACCCTAATATCTATCTATTCAAACTTCTTCATTAGATTATTGAATTTAAAAATGATATATGCTCTTGTCATTGAATAAAAAACATCGGATAACTTTGTATGTGACTTCTTGACTGTTACAATAGTTTTTTACAAATGTCAGATGCAAGTATATTATGAAACACTATCATATACCATAGAAATAGCTTTTATAATGCTCTCATTCCTATCGGACATAATGTACATATGTAATTTTATCTCATGATCTTCTTTAAATTGCTAAAAAAGTCAACTCCATGCTGCATAATTCTCAAAATTCAATATTTCGTAAGCAAGTGAAAATATGTCCTGCACACAACATATACATGTAACATTTCAATGGGTAATTTAGAAAAAAAATTATTTAAATAATGTTTTTAATATTATATAAAGAATCTGAAAAAAATCATGTTTTAAATTATAATTAGCGAACAAACCTGCTCCATCAAGTTAACTTGCTGAAACAAATGTTTCATTCTATGTTTTCCTAAGGTGAGTGATGTCACACCTCTTTTTCTCCTGAGGAGATTGGAGTCGAAGGATTTTTCCAATTAAAGTGACGGTATTAAACAGTGATTATTTTAATTACAGAGTTGCCACTTGAAATTGAGTTATGGTGTTTCAAGTCACCTTTTTGAATCTCTAATCAAAAGGAAATGACTCTTTGTTATGGTCTGCGAAAACAGAAGACCGGGTAAGAAATTCTGTTGACCGAGAGGAAGGTGTGACGATACTAGCACAATTGCTTTTATTGACTTATCTTGATTTAAACTATTTTAATAAATCGTGTTAAGGCCTAAAATTGCTCATTTTTAATTATATCAAAAATGTTTGTCTACACCTCTTATGTTAAATAAATTGGTGAAAATTAATTTAAAAAGATATTTGTCAAGGTGCATTTTTGCATCCTTGAATTTTTAAAATGTCTCACAAAGATGCGTACGCCGCATTCTTAATTGAGATGAATATTTAAATGTGCCTAAAATTTATCTAACGTTAAAGGCATTGATTTGTCTCTTGTAAACTCAATACAATTTTTCTTATCCATTTTAATTTCATTTTTTTCTTTTAATAGTAACAAAAGATCTTGAATAATTTCGTAACTTATCTTATACTATACTATACTTCTAGTTAATTAATACGAAATCAGTCGAACCTTAAATTTATGTTTTAACCCCTAAACATTTCTATCAAACATCAATTTCCTAGATCGATCTTATATTTACCGAGAATAATACACTCAATCCGAACTAATAAAAAAGGAAAGAAGGCATGACAATAATTATGCACTGATATCTCGATATATTATCACCATTTCCCCAACATAAAAACGTTTATAAAAAAAAAAAAAGACGACATACATGGAAAGAAAAGAAAAATATTAGCATCAGGGAAAATATATATATATATTAGAATTATTTCACCGTATGAAAGGTATTACTAGATGGCCTCATGGATACAAATATTTATACTATTTATATATTATTTTCATGCAACCCATCTATGAATATATTATTATTTTCATGCAATCCCTTTTATTATATATTCACTGCTACTTAAATAGATTCTAAAAATATACACACTATAAAAATAAAAACAAAAATTTCACCTAAACAAAAACATGTACACGTATATACTATGAAAATGAGAAACTCTAATTAACAAACACTTAGATGCATGATTGTAAATGGCGAGAAAGAAAAGATAAATAAATAAAAGAAATATTAAATTATGCTTTTAAGAATTACTTTGGATCAATTAAACACATTATTAAATTTTAAATAATATTTAAGTAAAGCCATAGCAATATCTAAGCATACAACATATTTAACAACTAAATTAAAATGTTTTCGGATATATATATATATATATATATATATATATATATATATATATATATATATATATATATATATATATATATATATATATATATATGATAGAATGAACTATATTTCCGCATGAAATTGTTTAAACAATTTCATTCAAACTTCGATTCACAATAAAACTTATAAAATTATAACATAGGATTGAATAAGAACCTATACAATGAACTAGTTGAAAGAGAAACATGAAAGACGTCATTGGAAACTCGACAGGTGTAGACACCTAATTTTGTCCCTCTCAAAGACTAAATCTATCCATTCTTTTACCCTCGTCTTACCACGTGCCCTACCCCGTGTAATTATTCCTCCGTAAAATGACAAAATAACAAACCCCTAACAAACTCAATCCCCAATTATTCTTGTGATAACTAATTAACAACCCCACCTATTAAATTAGGACACCTCACCCAATACCACTCACCTACCCTACCTACCCATGTGCCCCCCTCCCTTCATATTTCTTGATCACAAAGAAAAAAAAACCTTCCAAGAAAGACACCTAGGTGGGCCCCAAGGGATAATATTCCTAGGATGGTCCATTTCCTAACAAAAAAAAAAAGGGAACCACTCCCCAATTCTCATTCAATATACCTTCACTAGAAGGGAATATATATACAGGATCATCATCCAAATAAAGGGGGGAACGGATATACACAAAAAAGGGGGGAAAAAAATTGAGAGCTTTTCTTTTTGTTCTGAAAATAACCAGACCCCTCTATATTTTGATTTTCTTTTCTCTTCTCCATCGCACGCACCACACATATATCACACGAAAGTCGCTCACGCACACTCAATACGCCGGAGCTTTACACACACCCACAGAAATCGAAAAAATCTGGTTATTCCTTAAGCCATTTCCGGCGAACTCGTCGTCGGAGTTGAAGGTTTTGGTCGTTTTCAGTTCACTCGTCTACTGTCAGCATTCGTCGGTTCACTGTTCTTGCGGATTGCTTTGATATTCTCATATTTTTGAATTGTTGGGGTTCACTTTTCTTGCGGGTTCTTTGTTTTAAGTCGATTTCACAATAATCTTCTCTAATATTGAGTTGGGTTCATCTCGTGGATTCACTGTTCTTGGGGTGCTTGGTCTAGCTTTGTTCATTGATTTCACTCATAGGTATATTTGGTTCGGATCGGAATTTGGAGTTTATCGTATTTTTGGACTGTTTTCTCTACTAATTCGGGGATTAAGATTCTGTTGGTGTTCTTCGAGGTTCCTGGGCGGGCTTTTATTTCTCTGATTAAGTCAATAAAAAGCTCTTGAGGTCCAATTCTAACCTTTTTTTTTATTTTCCCGTGATTACGAATGATTTGTGTGTTTGGATATATTCGAATCCTCATTGTTTGTGTGTTTGATGTTGAATTTAAAGTTGAAAACTGGATTGATGAATTGATATAGGCTTGATTTAGGTCATGTTGGGAATGGATTTGGGGAATGGGACTCGATTAATTGACTAAGTGATTTTTGGTTCAATTTTTGACTCCTTTAATTGTACTAAATATCATGTTTAGGATCGAAATCGATAAGCAAATTCTAAGTGAGGTAGGCAAAACTATAGAAATGGATTATTGCGGATTGTTGAAGTTGTGGAACATGGTATTGCATGATCCCGTTTCATTTGTGTGCATTGCAATTGTATTCATTTGTCGGGAAATGCCCCAAAGGAATTGTACTTACTCACTGGAGAATACCCTGAAGTATCTTGTACTTGAAGATGGAGCACGGTCAAGGTCTAAAACATCGGGTGGGAAAGCACGGGAGCATAGTTAGGATTAGTATGGGTTAGATAGGATTTATTTTTTGCATCTTTCTATTATGGGCTATATAAATTGGACTGGACACTATTTTTGATTCGTTTTGTTTTGTTTGTTTGATTGATTGTTACGTGTTTTGTGTGATTTGTATATTCATAGTGTCAAAATTAGCCGATATTCTCCACCAAGCGACCGTGGTTGAACTACGGGATCGAGGGGCGCCTAACACCTTCCCCTTGGTCAACAGAATTCCTTAACCGGAATCTTTATTCGTGGATCAGTTTTTTTTAGAGTCAAATTATTTTTAAAAAGAATTTCCAAAGGTGACTTGGCACACCCGATCTATGTCAAGTGGCGAATCTGAATTTAATTGTAAAAATTCTTTTCGAAATAAAATTTTCATCTTTTTGTCACTTAATAATAAAATCCTTTCAAAAGATAAGTTCATATCTTTTGGTTAAGAAAAAAAAAGGGTGTGATAGCTCTGGCGACTTTGCTGGGGAAGGCAAGTAATTCGAGCTTATTTTTGTAGTCGTATCGACTTTGTTTAGCATTACGAGTGCATAAACATTGTTTGTGATTATTGTTTGTGTTATTGTTATCACTGTTGTGCATTTCCGAGCTCTCTTTTTACAATTTTTCTTTATGTGTTACCGCTTTATATCTGGCATCATGTGCATAATCCGAGTCATTCTTTCTGCAACAAGTCCGTAGTACACGTGTGTACGCGATCTATAGTTGAGTCACCCTTATTTTAGGGGAGAGCCATTAGGTTGTACGAAGTAGGTGGCCAGCTAAAGTAAGCCGCTATCGACCATACGCTCCCCTGAACAGCCTTGTTAGTAAACCCCAGTGTAGGTCAGCCTTCAGGTCATACTTATCTGCATCATTTTGAGACCTAGCAGTACCCACTTGGTCCTTCGAAGATGACTCACTTCTAAAGCATTCCTACGTGCTAAATGTTGCATCTTTGAGGGTAACGTGGTCATTTGACGGACTGATTTGGGGAAAGCATGTGCTAGAAGTGAAGTGCGTAGGCAAGAAATGTTGAAAAAAATAGAAAAAAAAAGAGTTTCATGATTTTACAGTTCTTTATGGCTTTTATTTTTCACAATTCAAAATTCAAGAAAAAAAGGATTTCTTTTACCTTTCGCATTCGTTGTCTCAAAAACATCAAAAATATTTTCCTCTTATTCCTTTACCATGCATTCATAATTCGAAAACTTCAAAAAGATTTTTCCTTTATCTCAATTAGCATGCATTCATAATTCTGAAATTTTGAAAAAGATTTTCTTTAGAAGTTTCAAAAATGGTAGTAGTTGTGTCCATTTCATAAAATGAAAATACCAAAAAGTATTTTTCTTTCATAGTTGTAGGTGTCAGTTTTGTGTGAAATGTCTAATTGAAAACCCCAAAAAGATTTTATTTTCATCATCCGTCTGTAATTGCGTCTCTTAAGTCAAGTCTCATTCCGTTTTAATCCTTAATTGTCCATCGGTGGGTCCGATAATCTTTATTTTTGACTTTGTATTAGCCTTAGCCTAGGTCTTTTTCCTCATAATTTAGTGTTGTTAGCAAGTCTTAGCCAAGTAGGCTGATTTTATTTAGTGATACTGTTTGGCGAATTAGAGTCATAAAGTGGTCTGTCCCTTCGACATATGTCCACGTAAAGGTCCCAAGGGTTGAGAATCTTTTGCACTTATCAAATTTTTTGAGATAATGTCTCACATGTCATGGCAGGATGGATTTGTCCACAAAGTCTAAAGTTCGAATGGTTGGCAAGGTGCCTAAAAAGTTAATCAAGTGGTAGGGCACGTTCAACGACGTTGACCAGCAAGAGCTAATTAAAATATTAGGTGATCTTACGAAGCTTCCACATATCTCGCCCCGACCAGATCTGATAGATGCTATATTGACCTTTTGGCATCCTAGTAATTTGGTGTTTAGGTTCGGAAAGTATGAAATGACGCCTACCTTGGTAGAAATATTCGGTCTGCTCCATTTGCCTTATATCGATAAAAGCATGATCCGAGCTCAGAACCACTCAGGCAATAGGTTTTTGCAAGGTTGTGGGTTAAAGAGTAACAATAGGCATTTAGGTTGTCTGAATCAATCATGGATTTTCTTGAATTTTTTATTCGCGAGATTTGGGTCTTTGGAAGGTTTTGACTGCTTTTGGGATGAATTTTATATGACTAAGCAGAAGTGGGAGAGAAAGCATCTTCAAGTCTTCACCCTCGCCTTGTTAGGCACTCTAGTGTTTCCATGAGAATAAAGACGTGTTAATACACGTTTGCAATCAATGGTGATGGCTCTATTTCATAAGGATCAAAAGGACAAGGGCGCTAAGCAAAAGGACAAGGTCACTAAGCAAAAGAACAAGGTCGGGGTTACTATCTTACCCATGATCGTAACAAAAATATATAAGGCTTTAACCTAGGTGAAGGGCGGGATGAGATTTTTTTAGGGCAGTAACTTGATATTGCAACTGTGGATGATGAACAATTTGCATACGCCTTTCTTACTTAGACCGGACGTGATTGATCGTTGCATGCCCAATCGAGTGCCATGGACCTCAGGATACGTATGGATAAATTCTCACTACCTATGGGAGTCAATGCTTGGATTGAGTTTCTCGAGTCAAGGACTGAGGATAATATTTTGAGGACCTATTTGTGGCTTCGTCCAAAAGTAATCTTGTTAGGTTGTCAGATGCAACTCCTTCTGGTTATGTTAGGGCTTAATTGCACCAGACCATACAATCCTTCTAGGGTAATGCGACAGTTGGGTAGGTCGTAGGATGTGCCACTAGTAGTGGATCTTCTAAAGGATATTGAGTACTTCAAGGACCAAGCCTTAGGCGAGAGCAAATAAGAGCATTTCTGGAATCATGCAACAAAGCTAGGAGTGGATACTTTCAAAGAAAGTTTGGATAATTCGAGGTACACACAAATATATGAGATAACCATACTTCGGGGTATTAGTAGGCCATTGCCCTTGCAACTTAGAGGAAGTATACATAAAGAATCCATTGTCAATGACAGTCAAGATAAAAGTGCGGGGGCCAAGTAGAGACACTGAGAGTTCAGTTATCAGATTTGCTCAAGACTGTAGAAAGGTGTCAGAATAATCTTTCCAGGTGCACTCTCCATGAGGCGGGGATACATGCCAGAAACTTCTTCCCAGATATCAGGGTGTCTTTGCAGGATATGCTATAGAGTTTGAACGGGAGAAAGAGAACTTCACAGACAGGTCCATCTCAGCCAGGGTCATCCCACAACGCACCAATTTGAAGGAGCAACTCTTATCTTTTATTTAGTTTGAGTCCTTTATTTTTCTGTCCTTGTATTGTTGTGTCTTTGTTCAGTCGGGGTCAAGTTTGTTTTAAACGTTAAGAGTCTTTACTAGGAGTATTATGCATGTTATCTTAAGGGTGTAGAATGTTGTTTAGTCTTTGTTGATCAATTTTTAAGCTTTCTTAAATTCGAAGTTTTTTTTAGTTGTCTCTTTTATGAAATGTAGTGAAGTTGCGGAATTATTTCCTTTTGTGTGTTCCTCAACTTTGTAGTGTTTATGCATGTATTGCCCAAACTAAGCAAAATCTGATTCATGTACAACATGATACGTAGGCAAACTAATTTTGGGTTCGATCTAATCATTTTGTTTCATTATTTTTCCTCTTTTAAAGAAAAGCAAAAGCCATAAAGAATGATAAAAAGAGATGAGATAGCGAGAGAAAAAAAGAAATAAAGAAAGAGTAATTAGAGAAAAGAAGAGAAAGAGAAGAGACTGATGCAAAAGAAGAGAGAAATGAGGTTGAAAAGCAGAAAAGAGAGGTGTAATAATGTAATGGGGAAATCAGGATGATGTTAAAATGACCACATTATCCTCAAAGGCCGGTAGAAATATGCATAAACCTAGGGTGTGTACAATGTGATTTTTATGCTTGTTGCTTGACCAAATCCTAATGGGTTTTGTCTTTGATGAGCATGTTCTTTCAGATAAGTGATTGGTTTGTAGAACTCTGGCTAGTCATCCATACTTCACTAGATCAAAAGTGAAGCTTGCCATGGCTAGTAGGGATATTGAAAATTCACTCATTGACCCAGATCAGGATCCCAGGGAAGAAAGTTCAGTACATAATGATAAGGTATTGAGACTTAGACAACAATTGATAGATCTGCACCGAGCATGGGCTAGTGGCATGCCTTCTCCTCCACTCCCTGAAGATCTTGAGAATATCCCGAATTGACCACCTCTCTCTCAGGCGTAATTTTATGTTCCTATTGAGTCACCCAAGCACGCGCCAGGATTCACTCCACGATAATATTATTCGGGCATTTCTGGTGTGCCCCTGGCAGTGCCCTAACCAAGGCATGCTACTCAGCCGGCACCACCAGCAACACTTGTGTTTGTGGCTCCGCCACCGCTCGAAGCTCCCACCTATACTGTGCGTCCGACAATGGTACTCCCTCGGCCTGCTAGTGAGCCAATATTGAAGGTTTCAGATAATCAGTATTATGCCCCAAAACCTACTTTGAAGATGAATGAACTGCATGGTTACACTCAGCTACCTGCGTTTCCATTTGATACGGAGAAGCCTGTTGTAATAAAGAAACAAGAAGTCATGGCACAGAAGTTGAAGTATTTAGAACAGGCCATGAGGAATTTGCAAGGAGTCGGAGGTTATAAGAGTGTTGCCTATAAAGATCTTTGCATGTTTCCAGACATTAACCTCCCCGTTGGTTTTAAAATTCCCAAGTTTGAGAAATATGAGGGGCACGATGATCCCGTGGCGCATTTAAGACATTATTCCAACCAATTGAGGGCTTCAAAGGGAAGAGAAGAGTTGCTTATGGCTTTCTTTGGCGAGAGCCTTTCCGGTCTGGCTTCAGAATTGTTCGTCTATCAGGATATTGACAATTGGAACAACTGGGATGACCTAGCTAATGAATTTGTGCAGCATTTTCAATATAACATCGATCTGGTTCCTGATGAGAAATCCCTGTTCAACATGAAGAAGAAAAGTACTGAAGGCTTTCAGGAATACGCAATAAGATGGCGTGAATAGGACGCAGGGGTAAAATCTCCAATAAAAGAGAGTAAGTTGGTAGAGGTCTTCATTCAGGCACAGGATGAGACCTATTTGCAACATTTACTTTCGCCGATGGGAAAGTTATTTATTGAAGTCCTAAAAATGGGAGAGATGATAGAGGAGGAAATCAATACTGGATGGATTGTGAGTTTTGACGCATTAAAGGCCACCACCCAAGCAATTCAAGGTGACTCTAGAACTTTTGGAGGTAAAAAGAAGAAAGAGGGCGTGGCGACCATTGTAGATGGATCCCATTCCTATCCCAAAAGACCGCCTCGCCCCTATCACCAACCCCAAGCCCAAGCCTATGCCCAAGCTCTATATATTCCTCCCCATCACTACTATCCCCCGTAAAACCCACTATATTCCATTACACCACCCCCATACCCAGTATATAGCGCACAGTCATATGCTCAAACCCCTTCTTACCCACAATGGCGTGCGCAAGCTCCTCAAAATCGTCCTTCAGCTCCTCCAAATTACCAAAACCTCTCCAAACCCGCTTTCCAACCTAGGCCCAAGTATAAAAAAGAGAAGGCAGCCAAGAATCAGTTCACACCTCTCAGGGAGTCGTATGCCAGTCTGTTTTATAGGTTGAGGAAGTTGAAGGTCTTGAGCCTAATTCAAGGAAGGTTTTTGAATCCACCTCCAAAAAATCTTGATTATTCATTAAGATATGCGTATTGTTCTGACATATCGGGGCATGATATCGAGAAATGTTGGCATTTAAATAGAGTTGTCCAAGATTTAATTAATACAAATCAAATTCTAGTCCAGGATCCGGAAGTTTCAAACATTAACCAGAATTCGTTGCCAACCCATGCTGAAACCAATATGTTAGAATTGATATATGATGGGAAAGAGTCGTCAAGGTGTTATAAGCCTATTGTCAGAATACAGACCAATAAGGACAAATCAGTGAATGTGGCAGATTCATTAAAAGCAATGTCATTAAGCCAAGAAGAAATGAGAGAAGATAAAGTCGAAGAAAGCAAATAGAAACTCATGATCACGGTGAAAGGAGGCAGAATAATTGTTGGTTCAAGTTAGGATAAACCTAAGTTGACGGTGGTAGAAGCTACGGCTAAGCCTATATTGATAGTGAAAAGAGCGGTTGCAGTCCCTTTTATCATCAAACCAATGACCCAACCTCCGATAGTTGATACGAAAAGGTCTCTTGTAGCTATAAGCAGACTGTGATAACTTACCAGGGGAAGGAAGTCGTGGAAGAAGTAGATGAGGTAGGGGGTCTATTTCGGTCAGAAAGATGCTTCGTGCTTGAAGGTTTTAGGAAGCCCAAGCCAGTTGTGAGTGGTCCTTCATCTATCAAGAAGCCAGTCAACGAAGAAGAAGTCGAAGAATTTTTGAAAAAGATAAAATTACTGGAGTATTCAATCATAGATCAGCTAAAGAAGACCCCTGCTCAAATTTTCGTCTTATCTTTCTTGCTACATTCTAACAAACATCGCGATGTTATATTGAAGGTATTGAATGAAGCTTATGTTTCAAGAGATATTACGATAAATCATCTTGAGAAAATGGTTGGAAAAATCTTTAAGGTCAATCGGATCAGCTTTTCTGATGATGAATTGTCTATTGAAGGTTTAGGGCATAACCGAGGTCTTTACATTATAGTGAAGCATGAAGATTTATACGTAAATCATGTCATGATTGATGGAGGTTCCGGCGTAAATATTTTCCCTATTTTCACCTTGCAAAAGTTGAATATTGGTGTTCAGAGGATCAGGCTCAACAATGTATGTGTCAGGGCTTTCGATGGTGTAAAATCAAACTCCATTGGCGAAATAGAAATAATGTTGATTATAGGGCCTATTGAGTTTGCCATAGAGTTTTAAGTATTGAATATCGACTCCTCTTACAATCTGTTATTGGGAAGACCGTGGATCCACAAGGCCAAGGAGGTTGCATCTACATTGCACCAAATGATCAAGTTTGAGCATGACAGGCAACAAGTGGTTATTCATGGTGAAGGGGATTTGTCCGCCTACGAAGATTCTCCCTTATCCCTTATTGAAGCAAACAATGTAGAGAAGACATTTGTCTATCAAACTTTTGATACAGTGTCGGTGAATCATATCTTTGAAGGGCAGCTTATTCCAGGGCCACAATTGTCTCCCGATTCTGTCATGATGATAAATGAAATGTTAAAATATGGATTCGAGCCAAGAAGGGGTTTGGGAGTGTCCCTTCACAATATAGTTCGTCCCATATATCCGAGGGAGAACATGGGCACTTTTGGTCTGGGTTTCGAACCTACGGCTGAAGATCTGAAGAAATCCAAGGAAATAAAGAAAGAAATAAGGTCACTCCCTCATCCAGTGCCTTTACTCAGTAAGTCATTCATCAAAAGCAGTGTTGTGGCATCTATAGAGTTTGAAATTGAATTGGTTGATGACTTCCAGAACCTGTTGATCGAAGTTGACATGGTTGAAGTAGGAGAAGGTACCAGTAAGGTAGACGTGCAATTCATAGGTCCAGTCGTCCGGCTCAACAATTGGGAAGTCATTCCTCTCCCCGTCAGGAGGGAGTTTTGGTAGTTTGTTTTGTTTTTCTTTTTGTTTATCCGAGTTATTTCAAGCTTGTAATTTAGATTTTAGTTTGTTTATGTTATGTTGGCATTTATGTTTAAACCCTCCTATCTTTCCTTTTAATGAAATACAATGTCCTTTTTTGTTTCGTATCTAATATATTTTATTTTTGTCTTTTTCTTTATACAGTTCTCTTTATGCTGATTCTAATGACATGACATGCATGCAAAATTTTCAGCCTGATCTTAAAATCCAAACTAATCAAGATGTAATGAAGCAAGAGGGGGAATGTGATGAAGAAGAGGCGCTAGAAGAAATAATCAAAGAGTTGGAACAGTTTGAAGACAAGCCGAATCCTAATTTGAATGAAACTACACCAATTAATCTAGGGAATCAAGAAGATGTTAGGGAAACAAAAATCAGTGTACATGCATTGCCACAGCTAAAAGATAGAATGATTCAAGCATTAATTGATTATAAGGATGTTTTTGCATGGTCTTATGATGATATGTCTGGTTTAAGCACTGAATTAGTAGCTCATAATTGCCAACTGATCCCGCATTCCCCCCTGTGAAATAGAAGTTGAGAAAGTTTAAAACTGATATAAGTATTAAAATTAAAGAGGAAATCATGAAACAACTTGAAGCCAAAGTCATTCGAGTGGCTCGTTATCCTACGTGGTTATCCAATGTTGTTCCTGTCCCAAAGAAAGATGGCGAAATTTGAGTATGTGTTGATTATCGTAATTTGAACAGAGAAAGTCCAAAGGATGATTTTCCGCTGCCCAACATTCATATTTTGCTGACAACTGCGCTAACATGAGGTTGCCTCTTTTATGGATTGCTATGCAGAATACCACCAGATCATTATAGATGATGAAGATGCGGAGAAGACGTCTTTTATCACACCATAGGGAACCTATTATTATCGAGTGATGCCGTTCGGTTTGAAGAATACTGGAGCAACATACATGAGAGCCATGACCACTATTTTTCATGATATGATGCATAAGGAGATTGAGGTCTATGTAGATGATATGATTATTAAATCAAAGAGTCAAGCTGACCATGTTAAAGATTTAAGAAAGTTCTTTGAAAGGCTTCGTAGGTATAATCTCAAACTCAATCTGGCAAAATGTGTATTTGGAGTTCCATCTACAAAGCTATTGGGGTTTGTAGTCAGCCATCGGGGAATTGAATTGGATCCTTCAAAAATCAAAGACATCCAGGATTTCCCTCCGCCCAAGAATAGGACAGAGGTGAAATCACAACCACGTGTGAGCCCATTTTCAAGTGCTGAAAAAGAGTGTTGCGGTAGAGTGGACTGAAGAATGTCACGAAGCGTTCGACAAAATCAAAAGATATCTATCAAATCTGCCTGTGCTGGTACCACCGGATCCTGGTAGGCCTTTGATCTTATATTTATCGGTCATGGACAATTCTTTCGGTTGTGTCCTGGGTCAATATAATGTCACAGGAAAAAAGGAGCAGGCTATTTATTATCTTAGCAAGAAGTTCACAACATATGAGGCCAGGTACACTCTTCTTGAAAGGACTTCTTGTGCCCTAACTTGGGTAGCACAGAATTTGAAGCATTATCTTACGTCCTATACTACTTATCTCATCTGCCGCATGAATCCTTTGAAGTATATCTTTCAGAAGCCTATGCCGATTGGTCAATTGGCAAAGTGGCAAATATTACTTACCGAGTTCGACATTTTATATGTGACTCCAACTGCTATGAAAGCCCAAGCCTTGGCAGGTCATCTTGCTGAGAATCCCATCGATGAAGAGTACGAGCCATTAAAGACATATTTTCCTGATGAAGAAGTGTTGTGTATCGATGAAGTCGTTATAGATACTGATCAAGGTTAAAAGTTGTTCTTCGATGGAGCTGTCAACATGAAAGGAGTCGGAATAAGTGCAATTCTTATCTCTGAATTGGGGCAATATTTCCCAGTAACAATGCAACTTTGATTTATTGTACCAATAACATGGCGGAATATGAAGCTTGCATTTTAGGTTTGAGGCTTGCTATTGATATGAGAATCTAGGAACTATTAGTGTTGGGGGATTCAGATTTGCTCATCCATCAGATTCAAGGAGAATGGGAGACGCAAGATATAAAGCTCATACCGTATCGACAATGCTTGCAAGATCTATGTCAACGGTTTGTGTTAGTAAAGTTTAGGCATATTCCAAGAATTCGCAATGAGATTGCTGATGCCTTAGCCACTTTAACTTCAATGCTCCAACATCCTGAGAAGTCCTACATTGATCCAGTGCATATACAGAGTCGTGATCAACATGCTTATTGTAATGCAATTGAAGAAGAACTCGACGATCTGGGAATCTTATACAAGAGAACCCCAAATCTGGGACTTTTGAGGTGTGTGGATTCAAAAGAAGCCTCGACAATCATGATTTAAATACACTTTGAAGTATGTGGTCCGCATATGAACGATTATATCTTGTCAAAGAAGATACTCCAAGCAGGTTATTATTGGCTTACTACGGAGCGAGATTCTATTCATTTTTTTTGGAAATGCCATCAATGTTAGGTACACGATGATCTGATACATTCTCCTCCTGCTGAGTTGCATGTGATATCTGCTCCATGGCCTTTTGTAGCTTGGGGTATGGACGTGATTGGGCCGATTGAACCGAAAGTGTCAAATGGGCATAGATTCATTTTGGTGGCCATTGATTACTTTACAAAGTGGGTAGAAGCAGTAACTTTCTAGTTAGTAACAAAGAAAGCGGTGGTAGATTTTGTTCATGCCAACATCATTTATAGGTTTGGAATTCCAAAGATGATCATTACAGACAATGCTGCCAATCTCAATAGTCATTTGATGCAAGAAGTGTGTCAACAGTTTAAGATCGCACATCAAAATTCCACTCCATATCATCCAAAGGCAAATGGCATTGTGGAAGCCACCAATAAGAATATCAAGAAGATACTGCAGAAAATGGTACAAGGGTCTAGACAATGACATGAGAAGTTATCGTTTGCATTGCTAGGGTATCGCACTACTGTTCGCACTTCAACAGGGGCAACTCCATATTTATTGGTGTTTAGGACAGAAGCAGTCATTCCTACAAAAGTTGAAATTCCCTCTCTTCGAGTCATTGTGAAAGCAAAGATTGATGATGACGAGTGGGTCAAAACCCGATTGGAACAATTGAGTTTGATTGAGAAAAAAAGGCTAACGTCGGTATGTCATGGCCAATTGTATCAGAAGAGAATGGCTCGAGCGTATAACAAAAAGGTATGACCCAGGCATTTTGAAGTTGGTCAGTTGGTATTGAAGCGTATCCTTCCTCACCAGGTTGAAGAGAAAGGCAAGTTCTCCCCAAATTGGCAAGGTCCCTTCATTGTGAAGAAAGTATTCCCCAACGGAGCCTTATATTTGATAGATATTAAAGGCAAAATGGCAGAAATGGCTATCAATGCTGATGTGATCAAAAGATATTATGTATGATATTTTATCCTTTATTGGTTCTATTGCATGTTTAGTACTTGCATTATTGAAGATTGATAAGATGAAGGCATGTCATTCTGCTATCCAAATATTGTGACATCCTTTGTTTACCCCATTTGAGCCTAGTTTTATTTTTCTTTCATACCCCTCTTTTGGAATCAAAATAGAGTAAAAAAATAAAATGTCAAGAAAAGAAGAATAAAAGAAAAAGCATGAAAAAATAAAAAAAAAAAGAAAATTAGACCAAAACAAAGAACAAGCTGATGGAACTACGTGCGACCTGATTCTCCTCTCTTGGGAGTGAAATACGTAGGCTTTCCTATTCAGGGATCGGTCCAACCAAATAAAATTTTAAAGTCACCCAGTCGACAAAAACTAGGGCATGAGTTAATGTGTTATTTGAGTCGATTCCAAAAGTTGTAAGTCCCACCCCCTACTTCAAGTGTCGTTTGAGCCTCCTATCATCCTTGTCCTTCTAACCTTATCCAAAATCTAAGTTACAATCAAAGAAAGACCTTCAGATCAATCTTTGATAATGTTAAGGCTAAGCATACAATGGATATGATGACGCATTTTGGGGGTACTACTTGTCTTCCTCAGCGTAAGAAATCAGGGAAGAAATAAAAATGAGAGAGTTTTACTGGTGAAAACCCTTACGGGCACCATAAGGCGATGGGGAGTTGAGAGAAATAAAATGAAAGAGTCTTATAGGTGAAAACCCTCATTGGCACCGTAAGGCGATGGCGAGTTCAAGAGAAAAGTGAAAAGGAAAGAGATTTGTTGGCAAAAGTCTTTTAAGATGTCGTCAATTGAATGAGATATATGATTCCAATGGATTTGAAGAAGCGGCTCAGCGGCAAAGACATGAACTCAGCAATAAAAGGGAAGTTTGGATAGGAAGATCATCCAAAGTGAATGTCATACTCATTGGAGTTGGTTGCCGTATTCAAATAAGTTTTCTTTTTGAATAAGGGACATTGCCCTTTTCTTTCATTTACATATTCATATTTTGTCTTTTTATGTCATTTATCAAAATAAAAGTCACCATCATTTCTTTACATTGTAAGTCAAGTCTGTGTAAAAGCAAGCGAGAAGGGATTTTAAAACTTGCTACCAGTCTTTCCAATTGTATGAGGAAAAGCCAAGGACCAGCACATGAAATAAATATGATCGTAATTCAACACAAAGAAAAGGAAGTCTATCAATCGACAGGCTGTTGGATTCATGGAAGTATGCAGATTTGGAAAAGGGTGCATCTCAGAGGCATGGTAAAATAGAAACTCATTGTTCGAGTCAAAACACATTTTCCTCAATCTGGATCTGGGTCGATGATGTAGTAAGACAGGGGCAAATGTCAACAATCTGAAACAAAGATGAAAGGAACGATTGTTGCAGCAGATGTCTGGAAAGCCAAGTATTGCAAACCATCACTGAATTTTTAACTGACAAAGTTTTCTTTGATGAAATAGCGGAAAATTTCTTTTCAGTAAGTTCAGTTACCATTAGAAAGGCATATCTGGAAATTACTTTCTGTTCAGGACCCTCCTGAAAAATGAGAATTTACTTTTTGTTCAGGACCCTCCTAAAAAATGGAAATTTACTTTATGTTCAGTCCCCCCTGAAAAATGGAAATTTACTTTATGTTCAGGACCCTCCTAAAAAATGGGAATTTACTTTATGTTCAGGACCCTCCTGAAAAATGACAATTTACTTTCTGTTCAGGACCCTCCTGAAAAATGGGACTTTACTTTCTGTTCAGGACCCTCCTGAAAAATGAGAATTTACTTGTTGTTCAGGACCCTCCTGAAAAATGAGAATTTACTTTCTGTTCAAGACCCTCCTGAAAAATGAGATTTTACTTTACGCTCAAGACCCTCTTGAAAAATGGGATTTTACTTTACGTTCAGGACCCTCCTGAAAAATGGGAATTTACTTTCTGTTCAGGATCCTCCTGAAAAATGGGACTTTACTTTCTGTTCAGGACCCTCCTGAAAAATGGAATTTTACTTTCTGTTCAGGACTCTCCTGAAAAATGAAACTTTGCTTTCTGTTCAGGACCCTCCTGAAAAATGGAATTTTACTTTCTGTTTAGGACTCTCCTGAAAAATGAAACTTTGCTTTCTGTTCAGGACCCTCCTGAAAAATGGGATTTTACTTTTTGTTCAGTATCCTCCTGAAAAATAGAACTTTACTTTCTGTTCAGGACCCCCCTGAAAAATGGGGTTTTACTTTCTGTTCAAGACCCTCCTGGAAAATGGGATATTACTTTCAAAAAAATTATTAAATCCTTCTTTATTATAATCTTTGTTTGGGATAATTTTTGTTTTAGTTTTGATTCTGATTTTAGGAGCCCGCCTGAAGAACAGGGTGAGAAAATCGTAAGTCAGGAGCCCGCCTAAAGAACAGGATGATGAAATTGAAAGACAAATATGGCAAGTTAGAAACCCACCTGAAGAGCAGGTCGAATAAATAAAAGTCGAGCAGCGAAGTGAAGCAATGGAAAATCAAGCAACAAGTTAAAAGAAATTTCAAGTCAGGAGCCCGCCTGAAGAATAAGGTGATAAAACTCGATTCAAGAGTCAAGGAAAGTTGTATAGATAGGATTTTTTAATTTTATTTATGTTTTAAATTGTAATTTTTATTTTGATGTAATGACAGAGCCGCGGACCGAAACTTCGATGGAACCTCACTCGACTCTCCAACTCGGTATAGTCCATCTCCTTCCAATTCTTTGATATATCTGTCAGTTGAGTCCTTCATAACTTGGGTAGGTAGGATGTCCTAAGTCAAGACCCGGTTGCTTTTCTTCCTTTTGTTTCTTTCTTGAATAATGGTCGGGTCAAAATTTTGTCTCGTTGTCTACTTCTTTGTATGAAAACACTTAGTGTTTACATTCAAAGGGGGGCATGATGTATACACCTAATTTTGTCCCTCTCAAAGACTCAATCTATCCATTCTTTTACCCTCGTCTTACCACGTGCCCTACCCCGTGTAATTATTCCTCCGCAAAATGACAAAATAACAAACCCCTAACAAACCCAATCCCCAGTTATTCTTGTGATAACTAATTAAAAACCCCACCTATTAAATTAGGACACCTCACCCAATACCACTTCACCTACCCTACCTACCCATGTGCCCCCCTCCCTTCATATTTCTTAACCACAAAGAAAAAGAAACCTTCCAAGAAAGACACCTAGGTGGGTCCCAAGGAAGAATATTCCTAGAATGGTCCATTCCCTAACAAAAAGAAAGGGGACCACTCCCCAATTCTCATTCAATATACCTTCACTGGAAGGGAATATATATACAGGATCATCATCCAAATAAATGGGGGGAACGGATATACACAAAAAATGAAAAAAAAAATTGGAAGCTTTTCTTCTTCTTCTGAAAATAACCAGACTCCTCCATTTTTTTATTTCCCTTTCTCTTCTCCATCGTACTCACCACACATATATCACACGAAAGTCGCGTACACATCTCAATACGTCGGAGCTGTACGCACACCCACAGAAATTGGAAAAATCTGGTTATTCCTTAAGCCATTTTCGGCGAACTCATCGCCGGAGTTGAAGATTTTGGTCGTTTTCAGTTCACTCGTCTGCTGTCAGCATTCGCCGGTTCACTGTTCTTGCTGATTCCTTTGATATTCTCATATTTTTGGGTTGTTGGGGTTCACTTTTCTTGCGGGTTCTTTGTTACAAGTCGATTTCGCGATAATCTTCTCTAATATCGAGTTGGGTTGTCTCGTGGATTCACTGTTCTTGTGGGTTCACTGTTCTTAGGGTGCTTGGTCTAGCTTTGTTCATTGATTTCACTCGTAGGTATATTTGGTTCGGATCAGAATTTAGAGTTTATCACATTTTTGGACTGTTTTCTCTACTGATTTGGGGATTGAGATTCCGTTGGTGTTCTTCGAGGTTCCTGGACGGGCTCTTATTTCTCTGATTAAGTCAATCAAAAGCTCTTGAGAACCAATTCTAACCTTTCTTTTTTATTTTTTCGTGATTACGAAGGATTTGTGTGTTTGGGTATATGCGAATCCTCGTTGTTTGTGTGTTTGATGTTGAATTTAAAGTTGAAAACTGGATTGATGAATTGCAATAGGCTTGATTTAGGTCATGCTGGGAATGGATTTGGGGAATGGGAATCGATTAATTGATTAAGTGATTTTTGGTTCAATTTTTTACTCCTTTAATTATGTTAAATATCATGTTTAGGATCGAAATCGATAAGCAAATTCTAAGTGGGGTAGGCAAAACTATAGAAATGGATTATTGCGGATTGTTGAAGTTATAGAACATGGTGTTGCATGATCCCGTTTCTTTTTTATGCATTGCAATTGTATTCATTTGTCGGGGAATGTCCCGAAGAAATTGTACTTATTCACCGGGAAATGCCCCGAAGTATCTTGTACTTGGAGACGGAGCGCGGTCAAGGCCCAAAACATCGTGGGAAAGCACGGGAGCATAGTTAGGATTAGTATAGGTTAGATAGGATTTATTTTTTGCATCTTTCTATTATGGGTTGTATAAATTGGACTGGACACTATTTTTGATTCGTTTTGTTTTATTTGTTTGTTTGATTGTTACGTGTTTTGTGTGGTTTGTACATTCGTAGTGTCAAAATTAGTCGATACGCTCCACCAAGCGACCGTGGTTGAACCACGGGATTGAGGGGTGCCTAACACCTTCCCCTCGGTCAACAGAATTCCTTAGCCGGAATCTCTGTTCGCGGATCAGTTTTTTTTTAGAGTCAAATTATTTTGAAAAGGATTTTCAAAGGTGACTTGGCACACCCGATCTATGTCAAGTGGCGACTCTGAATTTAATTGTAAAAATTCTTTTTGGAACAAAATTTTCATCTTTTTATCACTTAATAATAAAAGGGGGATGTGACAACAGGAACCGAACTTAATCTTTAAAATCAAAGAAGTCTCTTTTTGTTTCTTTTGTTTCTCTACTGCTTTTTGTTTCTTCTCGTGTTCTTTGTTTTTTTCTTTTTTAAGTCTTTGGTTTGTTTAAGTTTTTGTCTCTTTTTTTTCTTGTTTTTTTTTGTTCTTCTCCTCGTCTGTGTCTGTGTGTGTTGTGTTATATAGTGTATAGGGGAGTTGGGAAGTTGAGGGAGGTTGAGAGAAATTAGGGGGTGGTTGGGTAGTTTAAGATAAGACTTATCCTTTTTTTATTTAAATAATAAATTAAAATAACTAATAAAAATAAAAGAATATTAATTTTTATATTTTAAGAAAATATAATAAAAGTTTATAAATAATTTAAATTAAATATAATTAAGATAATACTAAAACTACTAACTTATTTATTTAAAAAGAAACATATTTTAAAAAAAAATTGTATTGTTTTTTTAAAAATTGGAATAAAATAACTAAATATTTAATGTCGAAAAATATATACATTACACTCGGGGAGGGTCAAAAATCATGTGTCTACAAGTGACATCAACAACAACAATCAATCGACATGAATCAAATTCTTTAATTGAAGAATAGATCGATATAAACACATATAAAAATTTGTTCTCTGATTTTTTTCATTCGTATGTTTGAAGCAGGGTAAATCTTTTTCAATATGTATAAATATCCAGGCAGTTGTTATAGGATGGATACGTTGTCTCCCTCTATGAAATCAAAGCTTCCTTCCTAACCATCCAAACCATTATATAAGTCAAATTCAATCCGAGCTCATTCTTAATATCCTCCTATATGTGCTTCATTGTATATGTTCTTTTATTGTTGGATAACTTTTGTTTCACAATACCATTAATCAATGTACTATTAATATATATATATATATATATATATATATATATATATATATATATATATATAGAGAGAGAGAGAGAGAGAGAGAGAGAGACACACACACACTAACATATACAAATATACATATATAATTTCACATACAGCTTTCTGATGCTTTATTATACATATTTCTTAAGTATAGACAAGTATAAATATATTAAAAATACACAAAGATACAAACTTATATAAATATGCTTACATGTACAAATTCAAACATATATAAATTTATATAAATATGCTTACTTATACAAATCTAAACATATATAAATATACTTACATCTACAAATATAGACAAACATATACAAATCATCAAACATGTATGAAATCACATACTTATACAAATATTCTTACCTAAACAAATCCAAACTAATTTTACTAACTTTATGATATTGAATTGAAATCTATTTCTGATTACGTGTTGTGTTATCACCAACTGCAAAATTGCTTTGTCTTTGTACAGTTGATCAACGAACACTTTGTTATAATTTGGATCAGAAATAATTTCTTGAAATTGTCCATTTATATCAATAACTTTCATATGTTCAATATAATTTGCATCAATTTTGTCCTTTGCATAATCAACATCAATTACATCACAGTTCAAACTTAGTTCGAACTCAGATTTCTCGCCTTCAAATTTTTTGTTAGATTTATCATTTTCAACGATTTTATCAAATACAGAAATTCATAATAGAAGCTTTTTGAATCTTCTCTCTTCTTTCCGTATCATTACGTACACTGTCACCCTCATGTCATTATGTATCTCCATTCGTATACTGTTAAAATAAACTTCATATTCTATTTACAAATTTAAATTAATGAAAAGTTGATTGTCAATCAATTAAAGTAGTTGTTCGTACTTTTTAGTTTCTTCAATTGTAATTGAGTCCAACTGATACTGTTCATACTCATTATCTAAGTTTCATACATCTGAATGTTTTAAAACAATGATTAATTGCATCATTTTGTGTATAATCTGTAAAAAATATATATATAATCATAAATTGCAAATAAATTCAGATTCAAAAGTATTTTAGTCAAAATAAGGTTTCAAATATTTAGTAATCTGTGAAAAAAACACAAATTAATTTTATTCTACACACAGTAATCAAAAAATACAAAAAATTATTAATCGAAACGGCTTCATATTCGTAATAGTTATTCGAATTCAGAAAACATATATAAATACGAGAAGTAAATAAAAATGAATTTTGATAAATAGTATTTTATACATTAATTTTACATAACTGGATAGAGAATTTACTTGTTATCAATTGTATGAATGGATATCTTCTACTGCTTATCACAAATCTTAAGAAATAAAAATTTTCTCAATTTTGACCAATTCATTACCATATAAATGAGTTTTAATGCTCAGTTATGAAAGAGAATTATATGAAAAAGTTGGAGGAATTTAATAAATTGATTTTATTCAAAAAAAACAGTATCTCTATCTTCTTTTAGAATTTTATTTGTTTTGTGTATAATTCATCAATATATACATATAACCACCAATTATTTTTTCTATAAAATGTAAATTTTGAAACGTAGACTAGAAAGTTAGCTATAAAAGTTCTAAGATGTTTATATCTAAATTTTTGCCAATAATTAACCTAGGGGTATAAATACCCAAATCATGCTTTATTTTTCTTAGTTTGCTTTTAAATATTGATGAACAATTCTTCCAAAGATAAAGGTTCGGATGAACCTCTTGCACGTCATAAGTGCCTATTTGGGATTATTTTAAAAAAAAAAAAAACGCTTTTCTTGAATTTTGTACTTTTTTCTCAGAAAAAAATTCTTTTTTAAAAAAATGATATTTGGTAAACTTTCAAAAGTTTTTTTAAGAAGAAGTAAAAGTAATTTTTTTAAGTTTGGAAAGAATCAGAAAATTTATGTTTTTCAAAATAACTAGAAGCAGAAAATAATTTTTTTCTTGACCAAAATATACCTATCACTTAATTTTTAAATTTATTTTATTTGATGTTTCTAAGTAATATTTAAATTATTATTATAGTAATATTATATCATTATTTACTATTTTTTAATGTATAAATATATATAAATATTGATTGAAAATTTTATATATGTACTTTTTAATTAAATAAATATAAAAAATTTCATAATACATATTTAATTAAAAGAATTATAAGAATTTAATTAAAATATTATAATATATATTTAAAATAAATTTTTTTATAAAATAATTTTAATAGTAAAAGTCTGTTGATATTTGTTCTTTTGGTCATTTGTCTCTCAAAAACACTTCTTGAAAAAGTCTATTCAAACATAATATGTTTATCAAAAGCACTTTTTAAATTAATTTATCAAATATATATTTTTTTCAAAATTACTTTTTTGAAAAAGATACTATAAAAATACTTTTAAATTAAATAAATAATTTTCTAACAGCAATCTCAAACGGACTTTAAATTAGCAATCAACTGCTAGTAAATGATATACAATAGTATAAATTGACAAATTCTGCAATATTAGCTAACTTGAATCTATATTTATAACTATAATATATTAAAAGTGTGAAGAGCCTTAGAAATATTGTTTGAACTGTTTACCCTTCATTAAAAGTCTTGTTTTAGACAAAATCATCTTTTCATATTTTTTTCTAATATTTAAGAGTTGAAAATTAATTAAAAATATTTATGATAAAATATTTTTTTTAGAAGTCATCAAAATTAATGAAAATTAACATTTTTTTTATTAGTTTAAGAATTCTAAACCAACTAATTTGATATTAAGAAGATTTGAAAAATCTAGAAATCAATTTAAAGATTAGAATAAGAAAAATTTAAAAAGTATCAAATTTTAAAAAGTTTAAAGTAAAAAAGAAAATAATCGTACCACAAATATGGTTTAAATTGATATGTCTCTGGCAAACGCAAAAGTGATGATCCTTCTACCACTTGAAATTTCTGATGGTAAAATATATGTTTATGTTTATATTATTATATTAAAGTTTGAAGAATCTTTGAAAAGTGATTTAAATTTTTACACTTCACTTAAAATCTCTACAATAGATAAAATCATTTAATTTTAAATTATCAAACATTACACATGCGATTAAATTAGTTATTCTAAAAATGTGAAACATCTCTATGCCATCATTATATAAGTGCAAATCTATAAAAGAGAGAAAGTATCCTTATATAACCTAAATTTGACATAAATTTTTATTTTGACATCCTAACTAAATACACAACTTATGTTTCAATATTACAAAAAAATCTCAACTCCCTAAATATATTATAAAAATCCCAACATATACACAGAATGCTATGTATATGTCGGCTATGTTATGTATATTGATAGGGTGAGAGTAAAGTAATTAAAAAGTGGGAGAAAGTGTAATTACTTCCAAAAAGGTTGGTATTTATGTTATTTATCCTTTTAAATAGCTAAAGTAGTATCCTCTTGTATTATTTTGACACTCTTTGTTGAATCAGCTAAACTCTTTGTTGAATCAGCTAAAATTATAAAGAAAGTATAATAGAGTCGGATGATATGACATGATGACTAATTAAAAGAAGATATATGACATTTGAATATAACATAATAATTTAAAAAATAAATTATAAGGAAAAAAAAAGAAAAAAATAATTTTCAGCAAAAATAAGTAAAAACTACATATTTTTAAACCCACCACTAGTGCCCACCCTCCATCCTTTCCACTTTTCGTTTGACGTTACCCCACCCCTATTGTCTTGCTTCTTCTTTTTTCGGTTAGATTTCATTGAATTTTAGTTCTTTCTCTTTATTATAGGTTTAGTTTTCTTTTAATTTTAAATTATATATTCTTCCTTTTTAATGATATATTGGGTCAAGTTAAGAATGGTGACACTATGAATTTTGGTGATGAATATTAAAATTTGGTAGTAGTGAACGGTGACAGTGAATTTAATTGTGGTGTACTAATTTTGAAGAATGTATAATATTTTTTTATCAAAATTTTGATTAATTTAATTTTTTCCTCCTAAATTCTCTTTTATTGTTGTAAAGATTTTACTAATAATCATGGTGGATTAAGAGAAGGATCCAGGGAGGCGAAGTTTTTGAATTGTATTTTTTTGGCGAGATTGCGACAACGATGATAAAATTTGTTTCCTTTTTATTTTTTAATTTTTCAAATTGCGTTTTTTCATGTTTTTGTAAAGCTCTTCAAAATTATTGTATGATGGCTTTTTTGTTTTTTCTTCCATATTTGTATAAGTTTTTAAAAATTACTGGTGGTGTTTTAGTAGATGGTAGTCATGGTGGAAGGTGGAATAGGAGTGACGAAGAAAAAGTTCATGATTTGGGAAATCAAAAATAATGGCTTGAAATGGAGAAGAAGAGGAAGAAGATCAAGAAAATAAAATACAAATTGATCAAAATATATTCCTCTTGCGCTGTTATAAAATGATATTACAAAATACTAATTTAGGTGTTTAAAATAAATAATAGTTAATTGAGATGTCAAAATAAAAAGCTAGGTGTTTGACCATTCTTAAATATGCACATGCACCTTTGGGTTGGATAGTAGTTGAGTATTGCTAGCTCCAATAATTGTCATAAAAATGTATGGATCTATTTAATGTGAAATCAACCAAATCATCAAGTTGCTTCACAAAATTATTTCCAACAATAATTCACATCACAAAAGAACAAGATAACATCCAAGAAATCATGTTTATTTCCTCACAAAAACTTGACAAATTTCACAAGTGAAAGGAACAAAATGGATCCATATATATCAAGCAATATAGTACATTGGATTTGGAAGTTTGAATGATCTTTTTGCACTTGGAAGACCCACAATGCTGCTCCATTGGTCTCCAATAATGCCCACAATTCTATAGCCTTTGCTTATAATTTTATTTCTTGCCTCTGCCTTGAACTTTTGAACATTCTTGCATTCATCTTCTTGACTTCTAAAACATTCACACAAAAAAAGGGGTCCCCAAAAAGTAAGTACAAATCTTTTAATTAGGCGTAATACATAAACATGTCCTTTAACCTAGTCTCAGCTGATGCCCTCTAACTTTGAGTATTCATAAGTAGGTATTTAAACTTATATAAAGTTGAACACGTAAACACGTGCATCCTACGTGGATTCTCACGTGAATTGCCACGTAAGATGCTACAAAGGATGCATGTATCTACTTGTTCAACTTTATACAAGTTTAAGTGTATGTTTATGCGCACTCAAAGTTGGAGGATACAAATGTTAGGTAAGGTCAAGTTGAAGACACATTTATGTATTATGCCTTTAAATCAGGGCGGAGTCAGACCATTGGTAGGGGTTCTTCCGAACCCCATTTGACGAAAAAATATATCATTTATACATGATTAAAATTATTTTTATGTATCTATAGTAAGTGTTGAACCTCTTTCGACTAAGTTTTCTTCAAATATTAAACTCCATAGCTAAAATTCTGACTCCGACTCTGCTTTAAATTATGCAGAACATGCATACAACAAAAGGAATTGATAAAAAATTTCAAACCTTAGTATGAGTTCTTTCCAACCATAGAAACCAACATGGACAAGATTGTCCACAGTGGCAGATCTAAGATGTTCTTTTCTTGAAGAAACAAGAAAGATTTGAACTCCTAGCTCTTTAAGATGATTGAACAACTTCAAAGAATGTTTCAATGCTGTTCCTTTCCCTTGGCTCATCCAATCCTCTAAAGCTGTCTCATTTGGCTTGTTTCCCCTATCCCAACCAGAAAAAGAACATTATTAACAATTAAAATCCCACTGTCACTTTGATTAAAGATGGATTTTCATAAAGGATTTGAGTTACATGTAGTTACAACATAAAAGAATTTTTCATTATTGGTGTAGTGTAATTAATTATAACATGTTAATTACTTTATTTTCTAGATTGTCATAGTAATTGGACTTATTAAACTCACTTGTTGTAAGTCAACTTAACCTGATACTAAAAAAAATATATATTGAGCTTAACTCAATTTGGAAATTTTAATTATCATGAAGTGAAAATTATCCAATAGTATATCAAAACAAGAAACTTACCCAAATCCATTTTTCTTGTAGTAAGGAACAGAAGAAAGAAGGGTGTCATCAATATCAAAAATCCAAGAATCTTTGCCATCCTTTTCCAAAATACAGTTAGTAGTAAGATGAAGTATACATTCACTAATAGTTCTTTCAGAATCCACTTGGTATTGAGTAGAAGTCATGTATTTTCCAATATATGCAATACATTCTTGAGGAACAGCCTGATAGTTTCTAATGTTGTGCAACTCAACATTCATTCTCCAACTCTCACAAAAATTCTTCAGGCTAATTTTGAGACCGTTACTGGTTCTTTGCTCATTCAAAATGTTCCAATCTGCATGACATGAAGTTAAGAGAATACAAAAGATTGTCAAGAAAATTCCAAATTTTCTTGCCATTGTATTAGAGAGAAAAAAGTTTGGAGAATTGATGAGAAAGTTGGAGCTACTTATTATAGGGAGGGTGGGGGTGGGGGTGGGGTGACTAGTGATAAATTTGAAAATAGAAGGGTAACATGGTTGATGGGAATTAGTTGTCACCATGTATAATATTCTTGTCCTCAATAAGGCATGATTTATAGTGTGGCAGGTTGATTATATTAAACATTGATTGTCTTATTATGTTAATCAATGGTGTCTAGGAACAAATAATTTAGTGTAAAAAATTAACCTAAATAATCGTTCATCCAATTGATTAAATTTAAAATAGTCAGTGGATATGTAGGTGTGAGCGGCTAGCGTTGGATGGTTTTAGGCGGGGTAGGGGAAGGCCGAAGAAGTACTGGGGTGAGGTGATTAGGCGGGACATGGAGCAGTTACAGCTCAGCGAGGACATGACCCTAGATAGGAAAGTCTGGAGGACGCGAATTAGGGCAGAGGACTAGGCCAGTTGGGGGTCGCTAGTGTAGAGAATTACTTGTTGGGGGTAGTATTCTGATTATGATTTTTCGTGTTCCTTATCCCTTGTTTCAGTACGAATCTGGGTGCTTTCCTCTGTTTTCCCTCTGTTTTCTTTCTGTTTTTATTTCTTTTACTTATGGCTGTTGTATTTATGTTATGGATGTTATGTTGTGTAATCTTGTAACCTTGTTCGGTGCTTTACTTTGTATTTGTGTGGTATCTGGCGTTTTGTGTCTTGAGCCGGGGGTCTATTGGAAACAGCCTTTCTACTTCTTTAGAGGTAGAGGTATGGACTGCGTACATCTTACCCCCCCAGACCCCACCAGGTGGGAATACACTGGGTTTGTTGTTGTTGTTGTTGTTGTCAGTGGATATGTAATATATGTGTAAGTCATGTATAATATACCTTTGATCAGTGTAATGATGTATAATCTATGTATATCAATTGAACAATAAATTTATCTGAAAATATATCACATGAAGAATTAAAATTAAAGAGTTGTTGAAAAGGAAAAGGAAAACAAACAAGTTGGAGGGAGGGAGGAATTTCTATAATTTTATTGTTTTGTATCTTTTGGTTTTTGGTCAAGCACAACTTAGATCATGAAAATTGAATTTGATTTCTTTGAATTTTGTTCACATTATAATTAGCACCACATTATATAATCAATTACACCTTCATGAGCATAAATTGTGATTGCCCAATTAAGATAATTTTGCAAGTGATCTCGGATCAGCAAAAATTCATAGGTCTTCTTTCAAAATTATCTTTTATTATTATTTAAAAAAAATATTATATATATACATATATATATATATATATCATAGTTCAAAATATTAGTAAGGTTATTATTTTTTTGTGGAAATAATTCAGAAAGAGGTATCTAAAAAAAAATTCAATTTAAATATCAAAATCCATTGACTTAAATGTTACCAAAAATAAGCAGTCTTAAATTAATCAGAAGTCTGCAATTAAATTATTTGAATATAAGATCATTCAACAATCTAATATTTACAACATGAAGTGCCAAGAAACAATTAATATAAAATTTAAAAAGAAAATATGAACACCTATTCCCTCTATCTATAATTACATACTTTTTGTTTTATTCAGTTTAAAAAGAAATGATTCACTTTTCTTTTTTTATATAATATTTTAATTTCAACTTTCACGTAGTATGTTGAAGACCACAAGATTAAAGAACATTCTGATACGTTTAACATAACTTTAATTTAAGATCACAAAATTTAAAAAATTTCTTTATACCTTTTAAACTTTGTATTAAATTAAAACAGATTGTTCATTTTTAAACGAACAGAGTACATATATTCAAACCAAGTGGGTTCCACAAGGGAGTGGAACCTAATTGGCATGTCAAGTACAGCTATCTCACATGGAATTAAACCTAATTAAGGGGCACCTCTAAATAAATATAGTTAATGGATCGAAAAATATTTGTTTTAAAAATAAGTAGGTTTATTATGCTTTTTCGTGGCACTCATTCTCATTGGAGGTTTAATACTCATTTTGAGATTTAATTAACTTAAATTTTTGATAAATAATATAATTTATTTTGATGAATTAAACTTTGAACGAAATTAGTTCATGAGATGTAAATTGTTCAACATCATATAAGAGACCAAATAACTCATCTGCATTAACTTATTTGGTTAATCTTAATCCAAAAATTAGATTATGTGGTGAAAATTGTCCAAAATTATATACGAAGACCAAATAATTCATTATGAACGACATGATAACTCAACAGGAATTAAATTTTAATTTTTATGTTTAGTTATAATAATAACAAGTAACTAAAGTAAAATGCTTTCTCCGGTCAACAAACTTATCCACTATATTAAAAATATCTATATCTATAATATATTAAAAGTGTGAAAACCATTAGAAAAGTGAATTGAACTTTTTGTCCTTCATTAAAACAGTCCGCAATAGATAAAATCGTCTTTTTATATTTTTTAAAATTATTAATTAATTATTTATTTGATTAAAAAATAATATTAGCATCAGGTTCCTACAAGGAAAAAAAATTATGGTAACTCAAATTCATTTTCCTAAAATAGTAAGGAAAAAAGGAAAAATATGGTAGTCTTTCAAAAAAAAAAATCAAGCAAAAAATTCGGTGCATAATAGTAACATATATGATCACATATAATAAAAATTTTATGTGTCAATATTAAGAATACAAAAATGAAATTACGGACCCAAATCAATTCCTTCTATAATTAAACGACTATAATAATAATTTAGAATTGATATAATTTAATGATAATTGATCTTATTGATATTGAAGGGGTTACAGCTGTATATATAGAGAACTGAAGAATAACTAATTACAGAATAACTCAGATGTATTTAATAATTATATATGTAGTCTATTATCCCCCGCAAGCTGATCAGCGGCAACGAGGGGCAGCTTGGAGCAGAGATACTGAAAAGGCTGTAACGGAAGAGGCTTGGTGAGAATATCAGCAAGCTGGTCAGTAGATGGGACATAGTGCGTGGCCATCGTTCCTGCAAGTACCTCATCGCGAACAAAGTGACAGTCGGACCCAACATGCTTCATACGATCATGAAGGACTGGATTTTTGGTAACACAAATAGTGGACTGATTGTCACAATAAATCTGTGGTTTCGTCGGGGGAATGCCAAGTGCATCTGTAAGGTATCGTAACCACATGGCTTCAGCAACACCCGCAGCCATGGCACGATATTCTGCTTCTGTGGAGGAACGGGACACTCGCGTTTGCTTCTTGGTGCACCAGGAAATCAGATTCGGTCTCATCATAACAATATATCCAGTAGTGGACTTCCGATCATCTTTGTCGTTAGCCCAATCCGAATCAGAAAAAACAGATATATCAAACGAGCCCTTTTGAAATAAAATTCCACATTGAAGAGTACCTTTAAGATAGCGCAGAATGCATTTCAAGGCCTGAAAGTGTTGTTCTGTGGGAGCATGCATTGATTGGGAGACTCGATTGACGGCATATTGGATGTCCGGACGAGTAACAGCAAGATAATGAAGTCCCCACTTGGGTGATAAGCCCGGCATATTGGATCTCCTTATTTTTATTACTATTAGCATCAATAATCAAATCATATAATTATGTGATAACAATCATGCTTTTTATCTCCAATTATTTATAAAATTGAACTCATCAAGTAAGATACAAGGGCGAGGCGCGTATGCCTAAACTAGTATATATAATAATACTTGTTTAAGTTGAAAAATCAATGGATAATTTACTTCTTTATATGCATTTTATTATTTAATACTATTCATTATTTAATGCATTTTTTAAAGCATTATATTTTTTTATTTTTAATACATATCAAATTAATAATAAACAAATATCGTTGGATGGCGGTCAACACTTACCTTCTTTGTTGTACTATTCTTGATGATTGATATACGTGGCAAAGTTCCATCGGAAGCTCAATTAAATTTGTGATTACCAATAAACAAAAACAAAGATTTATAATTAGAAGATGCAAATGTCAACAAAATTAATTAAATTATATTATAAACTTAAACCAATTGTAACTGGAATATAATTAGCAAGTGGGTGGCACGTCTGTTTATACATGTGTTATTTTATTTGTTTCTCTTTGTTTAATTGGTCAACACGGATTTGTCAACTTACAGCTATGTCATACAACGTATATAATTGATCTTATATCAGTTTATGCTAAGCAGACAGGTGTTACATTACATACTTACATAGATTATAATTTATTCCATCTCAATTATTAATTTCTTCGTTTGCTTTTATTTATTTATTCATTATGCTAAATATTATTCGCTTCTATCTTAAATTACTTGACATATTTATTTTTTATACAATTCTTTTAAGAAAAAATTACTAAGATGTACAAATTAACTTATATTATTCTATTTTGGTTAGATGAATCTTTTTCAATTAATATGGATATAGTCTTATTATTAAGGATAGAGTTGGAAAAAAATAGTTAATTATCTCTTAATCTTTTAAATATATCAATCATTTTGAAATAAATTTTTTGACAAATATGTCAATTATTTTGAGACATGGCGAGTGAGAATAAAACTTTACTTTCTTCGTTCACTTGTATTTGTTCATTATATTCCCTCCATTCGATTTTTACTTGTCATATTTTAATTTGACATACATATTAATAAAAATAATTAATAACATGATTATTTTAGCATAGTACTCCTATTAAATAATGTTTATATTGTGTCTTGAAATTAAGTTTGACAAAAAAAAAAAATTAGCTAAGGGTAAAATATATTTTTTTTATATGTCAAAAATAATAAATTAAAGTAAAAATTTAATTAAGAAATTAGTGATAAGTAAAAGCGAACATAGGAAGTACTAAATAATACGAAAAATAAAACTTTACTTTTATATTTACTCTTAGCATTAACTGTTCATTCTAAACCATTTCTTAAATTCATTAAAAACTATACCATTATTAATTAATGTACTACATTAATTACGGAGTATTTCTTAAGAGGTGCACAAAGTCAATTTTTATAACTCAATGAAGTGGATTGAGAATAAGAGATCCAATATTCAAATCCCATCAAATAGATAAAGAATACTAGGGGATTTTTTTCACGTGTCTTAACTTTGGTGAACAAAGTAACCTGATATATGTTGTTAGTAGCAAGTGACATATATCACATGAAATTTAGTTGAGATGCACAAAAACTAACTGAAACACCACTACTATCAAAACAAATGTCAATTTTAACCAAGCGGATTTCAAAATATTTGATTTTTGTATAATAAAATAAGTCACTTATTACGAGTTCGAAGCATAAAAGGCAATTTTTTTCATCTAAAATTTTAAACGAATTTTTAAAAATTGAAATATTTTAAATGGGACAAGGCAGATAAAGGCTCGCACCTTATCCTTAAAAGGTTAACGACGTTAACTAATTATAGGCGGAGAAACTACATTATCTTACAAAGTAAAAAGAATCTCACGTCGAAAAAGGTGGTAAAATTTGATAATTTAATTGTCTGTCAATTGACCCACTAAGAAACGAGGAGTATTAATTTCAAGAAGACTGCAGAGTTATTAAAGCACTCGTTTCACTCCCCTTTTGTTCACATTATTTTGAATTTTTGTTTTTGATTTTCTCTTGAAGGCAAAGATTTTAATAGAATTTTAAATCTATTTCACCAAAAATCTTGCAAGTAAATGTATATATTAACCACATTTTTTATAGAATTATTCTAATACCTAACAAACATGTATGTAGTACTAATATAATTAATCATCTTTTTAGCTTATTAATTTGTCAAATATTATTGTTATCGTAGTAACTTGTTTAGCCTAAATCTATGTTAAGTCATTATTGCCAATCTAATTCTTTTTGAATTTATTGTTTGCACAATAAAAATGTGAATTTTGAGGTCTATGAAATATAAATTAGGGATGAATTAATAGTTGATATGTTACTAATATCCTTTTCAATTTCTCCACATTTAGTTGCATGCTCGTGCAAATTGGTCAATTCACTAAATTATTACTTGACGTAAATGTTCATGAAACAAGTATCAAAACCAATTTTAATTTTCTTTGTATATAAATATGGAATATCAATAATTTGTCCATCACAGTATCACCAAATATTTATCGTCCCTTGGACGTAAAATAATTTGAATATCGATTATAAATAACGACATTGTCTCCCAGATAAGTAAGTCATTTTACTCCTAAACAACTTTTTCAAACGATCATATTTGAGCAATAAAGAAAACAACTGAACCACTATAGGATGCCAGCTATATCGCACTATATGGTCATCATGCAAAACGTCACCACCCCAATATAAATTTACTCTTACCTTCTATCATCCGTCTTAAAGTAAAAAATAAATAAGGTTCGACAAATATTTAATTTATACTCTTAAACGAATTTTTTTAGGATTTCTGGAAATGAAAGAAACCTAAACTTATTATAATAGCACTAGCACAAAAAATGAATGAAGTTGTACAAGGATCATATGGGAGCATACCTTCTTAGACGAAAACCCACACTCCACACTCCACTTGTTTCCTAGAATTTGTTTCTCTCTTCCACACAATCAAAGGGTAAGGTGGGGACTTTTTTTACCTTCACATCACTTTGTCCCATTTGAATTTTTCTAATTTATATGTCCCTTTGAAATTTTAAGATTAAAAAAAGTTGTATTTTAAACTTTAAATAAACTTGAAACTCCACTTATTACCCTTCTCTTTTCGAATACACTCGAGGGTCATTTAGGTGGGATCAACTTATCAATCATAAAGCAAATTGTAATACGAAAGTTAAATAATGGTGATCATTTTTATGGGAAGACTTCTGATTCATTTGATTATTTGACTAGAAAGAAATACATGATATATATAATACAAAAATATTATGTATCCCGACACAAATTTTTTGGCGAGCCTGAATAATTAGGATACCATAAAACTTTGGCAAATAAAAGTTGGGAGCGGCATCGAAAGTGAAGAGCAACAGAACCTACAACAGCCAAAACCAGCTCATGAACAATACATTAGATTGTTGATAGACGGCTAAATGAAGCATTAATCCGTACTTCATTCAGCCGTGCAACTATGCAATGCCACTTTCAAACTTGCCACAGGGAGTGTATGTATATCCTCCCACGATACAACAAAAATTAAGGCATGTAGCTTAAATCTTTTGTGAAGTTTTAATAAGGCATGTATAGCTTAGATGCATATGATTTCTCAACTTCCATTTCTCCATTGGGATTCACAATCACACCAGCATTATCTGCAGAAAACATACAAGACGAGCGTTATGAGGTCAGCAAAAGTAATTGTAACCGTCGCACAATATTGTGCGACAGAAGTGCAAAATATAACTAACTACGAAAACACAATTACATCCCATCCACCATGCAAACTTCAAATGTGTTAAAATATGTCAACTCAAGGAGCACATATGTAGAGTCTAAATGGAGCAGATGTGAGCATTAAAGGAATTAACACATCTGTAACGATGGACACTTCAATTTTCCAGCCATGTAACTGTATCAACCACATATTATAACAAGGTTGTTACCTGACTAATGTCTGGATATATTTTTAATTCATACACGACAACACGAGAACACTGAACTCAATTGAAGCAAGCTGTTGTTAATGCTTAACTTGCTTCAAATAGTTAACATATGTAGAGTTCAAGCGGAGCAGATATAAGCTTAAAAGGAATTAACACATCTGTAACAATGGACACGTCCATTTACAAAGCATGTAACTGTATCAACCACGGAATTTAGAAGGTTGTTACCTGACAAATGCATGGATATGCTTAAGTTATACACCAAAAATAACAAGACAATTTTGAAACCGATTTTTGTAAAGACACCATATAAGCAACTAAGCAACACAGTAGAGGCCACGTCAACATACAATGGAATAAAATAGATTACTTCATGTTGGGCCCATATGGAGCAGAAAGTGCTCGAATGGTATAAGCACATCTGTAACGATAGACAACATTAATTTCCCAAACTAGTAACTGTATTAACCACGCATGAAATGTTAATACCTGACTAAGTCTGGTTTTCAAAGAAAAAAATTACAAACACATGTTTCTCAATATATCGGAGAAAGCTGCACAATCAGATACTCTACCTTCATCTCTACTATCATCAGAAACACGAGAAAGAAAATCCTATGCAATGAAGAGATACAAAGTGTTCCCTAATTCACTTTTTTATCAAGATACAAGCAATAGTCCATATATCTAATAAGGCAACCCGTACCGGTGCAAATACAACCAACGACCCTAGAAAGAAACTAGTATAGATGATTTGCATCTAAATTTTTAATGAAGAAAAGAATGTTGAGTTACGGCGTCTTTCAAAACAATAGTCAAATGGATAGCGGAAAGCAGTGACAGTAAACCATGTTAACGCATACACTATCAAAAAGACTATGTGACATAAGTTGTATAAGGTAGAAAGAGGAAAAAAAGAAAACAAGTTAAAGGAATTAATGACGAAGTTTCCCAACCTTGACAGGGATGGTAAAAGAATTACCAACCAGGTAAGGGAAGGTTGGTTAGACTATAGCTGATCATGGGAAGTGCAGAGAAACTAATATCCAATTCTCAACACTGCATTATCAGCAAAGCAAACAGAAAAATGAGAGTGAAAAATCCAACGGACTAATGGAGACCCAAAAACGAGAGGAATGGAACATGATTGTGTCAGGCTTGTCAGAGCAAGGTCCTAGAACATTAAAGACCTTACCCCTGCCTCGTAGAGATAGAGGGGTTGTTTTCAATAGACTCTCGACTTAAAATAAAGCATTTTCAAATAATTTGAAAAAGAAAATACAATCTTATCACACATGCAGAACGATAAGATTGGATGCTCCCAAACCAGATCGCATAAGTCAATTACTTCTATCAAAAAGAAAAAGTATACCAAGCCCAACAACACATCATGGGATGATTGCACTATACCATGACCACACAAATGTATGCATTACTCAAATTCATGGACAGAAACAAAGTTGTATATATACCTATACTAGCGAGGAAGTCTCAACACCCTAAAGTAACTCGTACAGATTGATGTCCACAGAACCTCAATTTGTACTGCAATTAATGGTAATCTTCCCAATTGGTCGAGTTAGTCACACTTAACTAGCCACCAGGCCATACTAATATTTGGGATCATTTGATTATATATTAGTATATAGTTAAGAGAGAAAAATGAGCAAGAGGTGTCAAAATTAAAAAGAGCGACATTAACTTAATCAAACGCAATTAACTGAAAGTGAGTCTGATTCCGGTTAAACTTTAAGGAGCATATTAGAATTTTAAAAAGACTTCCCTCCTATTTCAAATTTCAAAATTTGCAAATTTTAATAATGACTTCATCGGAAAAAATAAAATAAAAGGAAAATCTTTCTAGAATTTCCTTATTTCTAAATTCTCAATGAAGAGATAATAAAAAGAGGAATTTCAAATTTTGAAATTTAAAATAGTACGGAAGTGTTTTTAAAATTATTGATATTTTAATATACACACTAAAGATTTCAATTATTCTAATTAGGCCCGCTTCTCATTTAACTCCATTTGACCAAGTCAGTGTCCCTCTTTTTAATCTTGACACTTACACTCTTACTCATTTTTCTCACTTTACTACAATACTAAGATGAAATCAAATCATCTTGAATACGAGCATGACCTAATAAGAATGACCAACACTAGTAGCTTACACTATGAACAAAGCGTGCATCCATACATCCTTCTTATAATTGATTCAAATTATCATATCAATTCAAAATCCAAGCTAGGAAAACATTAACAACCAGCTCCCAACACGCTCAAATCACGTAACACAACCAAAAAGCAGCTCAAATCTTAGAGGTTCCGAGAAAAAGACTAGCTTCAAATCATATAACTTCAAAAAACAAGCAACGAAAGCAATAATAACTGACACCCAACACGCTAAAACTGCACAACACAACCAAAAAGCAACACAAAACCAGCTCAAATCTACTAAGATAGCGGAAAATAATCGCCTTCAAAGTGCATGAAAACACCATCCTTCCGCCTTCAAGATGTACGTTGTCTAACAATAACAGCAGGCGTAACCAAAATCAGCACAATAGCAGTTCAACGGGAATTAAGGTATAGTTGTTTAACATCATATAAATTCGATACACGATCGAAGAAAACATTCACAATCTACACCAAACATGCTAAAACCACATAAATATAACCAAATAGTAACACAACACCACCTCAAATCAACCAATAATAATCACCTTCAAAGTAGATAAAAACACTATCTTTCGCCTCCAATGTTTCCTCTGTCTAACAATAAACAGCACAGGCATAACATTGCGCTTGCTTTAATCAACTTTTCCCTTTCTTCACAGTACCCATTACCACACCTCGACTAATTCCAGGCCCGGGGGGGAATATTAACCCATTTAAACCACCCTTCATTAGGGGAAAATCGAAAAAAAAAAAATGAGAAAATTGTTGTTAATTTGAGAAGTAATATACCTTGCTTTGACATTTTAGGTTTCTTGAAGAATGAGGATTTAGGGTTTTTATAGCTAGAAATTGGCAAATTTAGGGCTAGGGTTTAATTACAAGAATGTTTGGATTGTGGATTTATTGGACCCTATTTGGGCTTTTGTTAGACAGGCCCATTTTCTTTGAATTTTGAGAAATTTTCATGTATATAGCTATATTTTCGCCCCTACTATACGTAGCGAGATTTTGCTTAGTTACGAAATATAACAGCATTTCGGTAACAAAATTTACTGGAATACACACTGTATGAGTATCTGTGTGCTTAATCGTAGTGAAATATAATGTATTTTTTTGCCTAAATAAGCGTATCTGCATGTATACACTATCTCTGTAGCAAAATATATTGTATCTACGTGCATAACAATGGTGAAAATACATTGTATCCTGCTGTTGATAAGTGTATCTGTGAGTATACTATATCTCTATCTAATCGTATCTGCAAAACAATACGTGTATTCGCGTGTACTTGTTAAAAAACCTCAAACTATTGTTATATTCGATAATTTTTTTTAAAACTACCGCTATTAGTAAATACCTTAGATTGTTGTTTTACGTAAGTTTTCGTGAGAAAAGTTCCAATGTATACTTTTTTTACTTGTTTAAAATGGGTATTAATTTAATAGATTGGACAAATTAGATGATAAGGGAAGTTAATGAAATGGGCTAAGAAGAAAAAAGAAGAATTGGGCCTATTTAGTTGCATTAAAGAATCTTACAATTTCCCTTTTGTTTGGAAAAATTAGAGAAAGAAAGTAGCATACTTAATACTATAATTATAATAAATAGCAATATTTTTGTAAAATTACAGTTTATAGCAAGAGTAGCATTATTTTACTTATTAACTAGGCAAGTACATGTTTTACTTTCACTACTTTACATTTTTCTATTTTTACTCCACTATTTTATCTCCCCTAAATATAGTCATATCTTTTACCCTCTCTTTTTTCATCTTATTTTCTTTATCATTTTATTTTTTATTTTATGATCTTCAAGATTTTAAAATAAAACATCATTACTGTCTTTCAGTATCTTATATATCTATCTTTTTTTTTCTTGTTAGTTTTTTTTCATCTTATTTTTTTATTTTGATTTCTTTTTTTTTTCATTTCCACTTAGTTTTTCTCTTCTATTTCTCTTTTTTTCTTTCCTTTTTCGTTTTCTTTTTTTTTCTTTCTCATATCTTTTTTTCTTTTTCTATTTTCGTTTTCTTCTTCTTTCTTTTTTATTTTATTTTATTTCTCTTTTTCTTTTATTTTTACATTTCTATTTCTCTTTCTTCCTTTTTTTTCTTTTTCACTTCTCTTTTTTTCATTTTTTTTCTTTTTATATTTTGGTTTTTTTCCCTTTTTTATTCATCTATCTCTAACTTTTATTTTGAAAAGACAAATATGTATATTCAAAAAACATATAAAATACATAGCCATATAGATCTGGATATGTATTTACGGTACAAAACATATATATGTATTTACGATATACATATCATATTTATATTAAGCAGTAACAAACATAACTATACTATATATCTTCATATGTATTTGCAAAATACAAAAGTGATTCGTATAAAATAAGAATATACATACGGATCAGGTATCTATTCTGTAAATACATATGTAAAACTATATGTATTTTATACGGTGTTGGATTTGTCTTTGAACTGTACATACTATGTCATTTTAGAGGGTAACATGTGTACTTATTTGTTTTCTTTTACTGTTTAAGATATCTATCATGTATTTTTTTATTACCTTTATGTATATGTATATAATTGTCATTTTATATAGAGATTTTGTGTCATATATGTTTATATATACATGTGAGTCAGATATGTATTTCTGTAAATACATATGCAGATATATATGTATGTTTTTTACCGTAAATACATATGCAGATCTGTATGTCTATTTATTTTGTATATTTTTTTAATATGTATATATCATATAGATATTTGTCTTTTAAAAATAAAAGATAAAGATAGAAGAGTAAAAAAAGTGAAAAAGAAAAAAAAGGAAGAAAGAGAAATAGAAATTAGAAATAAAAGTGAAAAAAAATAAGAAGAAGAAGAAGAAAATGGAAAAAAAATGAGAAAAGGAAAAAGAAAAAAGAAAACGAAAAAAAGAAAAAAGAAAAAAAAAGGAAAAAGGGAAAAAAAAGGAGAAGTAGAAGAGAGAAAATTATGTGGAAAGACAAAAATGGAAAAGAAAAAGAAATTAAAATAAAAAAAAGATAAAAAAATAAAAAAAAAATAGTTAGAGATATAAGAGAATGATATTTTGAAATTTTGAAGATCATGGAAATAATAATCTTCGTATTTGATTTTGATTTGGAAAAGAAACCGACTAATATAAATAAGAGTAATTTATGAGAATTTAATTATATGAGATAATTATTCTTTATTTAACTCAACTAATTTGAGTAAAACAAGGGTAGTAAATCTTGTTGTATATGTATTTGTATAGCAATAGTTTACTTAAATACAAAATATAATTTGTTATTTTTCGTAATTATGAAACTGTTGTTATAAAAGTTGCAATTAAAGCTCTATGGTTGCTATTTCTTAAATTTTCCCTTTTTGTTATCTTTAAGTTTTTTCTTTTTTTTTTGAAAATTGTGGTGGTCGGGGCAACTTGCATGCACCTCGACTAATTTTACGGGATATCTACCACCTCCCACCAGCAATAGATATCAGGTAACTTTGTCCATTAATTTTAGAATAGATAGGAAGAAAAAACAGGTAACTTTGTCCATCAATGTTAGAATAGATGAGAAAATGTAACCTTGTCCATCAATGTTAGAACAGATGGAAAAAGGTAACTTTGTCCACCAATGTTAGAACAGATGGGAAAAAAATCACTTAGTATTTGTCGCTTTTAGGAATTGAACTTGAGACTACACATGCTCAATCTAACTTCATTGAACTACCAAGTCGATGAATTGAGTTACTATGACTAAAACAATGAGTTAAAGTCCAATTTACCCTTGAGAAAACACTAGACTCATATATTGCTCAATCTTTTATAGAAAGTATAAATAATGTCACAACCGCGTGGTTCCCCCCCCCCCCCCCACCCCACAATTCGGTACTTTTTTTTTGAAGCTCGACTAATTCAAATTTGTGTCAGAAAATTTCACTTTAAGAAATAAAATACTTCTTATCAAAGACGACTCAATACCAAAAATTATATAACGTCATATATATTATTCATCTAGAAACAGTTCACTTGATTAATCACTCAAAATATTAATGTTCACTTTCTTAAAAAGTCAATCGGGTAGGATTTACAAATTCATTATCACTACAGTTTCACATGATACAATTAGGATTAAGATTTGAATAAGTACATAATTTTTTATTTTTTATTTTTTTTGCTATTCATAGACAAAATATATTTAAGATATCAGTTAGATTCATCTGCCATGTTGAATAACGAGGTGATATAAAACAATAAACTATACATGATAAATAGGCAACTTGTATATATTTTGTACATTTATCCAAAAATGGAACAAAGAAAATAAATGCTTAAGATTAATTTCAAATTTGTGTCATTATGGATTGAGCAAAACGCGTAAAATGGATAAGAATTTGCCAAAAATGACATTTACATATATGGCCACCCAAATATATAAATTTAATACTATAATAATTAATAAGTACCCTATTAATATGTACCAATTAACCAATATTATCACTTGTAAACAATAAATATGAAAATGACGTTTAACAGATGAGCATCTTTTTTTAAGAAAAAACTTTTGAGACTTTAGCTCTTTGTGAGTCAATAACTAAGTATTTTTAGAAGGTTTAACCTAAATAACTTTTTATTTAACTGTTTAAATTAAAAATAGTCGATGAATATATACATTTAATTTCATAGTTCGACTTTTAAAATGGGTCACTCTTTAATGTCTGCTCTTAGCAATCGAACTCATGCCCAGCAGAGCAGAAGTTCTTTAAGAGCCCAAAACATAACTTGTGAGATATTAGGATACCGATAATTTACCAACAAATTTCTAACAAGTTGGTAAAATTTCTAACGGAACTTATCCATTATTAAAATTATCAACCTGTTACTAACAAAATATATGTATAATCAGTATATAATCTAAACTGAATGTATCTAGCTATTTAGGTATTTAAATATCTCAAATTACTTTTTCCCTCTGTATCTTTTATTGATTTTCTACTATTTATAAACATCCAATTTTACTTCTATGAGAAAAAAAATCAATTTTTTACTAAAATGTTTGTTAGCAGAAACTTTTTCCTTAAAAAAAGAAAAGGTCAAAAAGAATATCTTGAGCTGTATATTACCCTTAAAGATTCAACATATATTATTCAAACCTTCAAGTAATAACATGTAATTTATAAAGTTAATAGAAAGGTTTCTATAGTAATTATAACAAATGACAAGGACTTTTTCGGTCAATAATTAAATATGTCATAATATTTGAATGGTTATAAATATTCTCATTCGAAAGTAGAAAATATAAAATCAATTGTTTTTAGATTTAAAAATGTGTTATTTTTTCTAGACGATTAAAAATAAAGATGTATCACATGCACTAAAATAGAGAATATATTATTTTTTAAAAATCTTTTTGGGTGTGTTATTGGAGTTATGTGTATTGCGATTTTTGAGATTTGGCGAGAGTTTCAAATTTCTATCATAAAGAAGTTTATAATTCCATAAGTATTCATTTTTTGGTAAACTTAGAGAAAGTACGTTTAAGGGATCATTTACGTTTAAGGGATCATTTTGAACCTATCTCCAAACATATGTGACAATTTTTGCTATTTTTTCGAAAGCCTTTTTGTAGTTTTAACAAATTACAAGGACTTCTAAAGTAATTTATGGAACTTCCAAGATTATAAACTTAGAGGAACTATAGTCCAATTAACCAACACTATATTGGTTTCTCATTCTTGTGAGCATTAGTTCAAAAAATATTAATGGCAGAAGCTTTTGTTTCCTTTCTCATTGAGAGGGTTGAAGGAGTATTGAATATAAACAAAGGTACTATATTACTAGGTGCGAAAAAATATGTGAAGGATCTTCACGCAGAACTCGAGAAAATGAAGCAGTTACTCAGAGACGCTGAAGAGAAACAAAAGGAAAACAAAAGGTTATGTGATATGATTGAGAATATTCGAAAGGTAGCTTTCAAGATCGATGGTGAAGTGGAAAATTACTACTTTGAGGTGGCGAAAAGCCGAAAAATTTGGTTTAAAGGAGTTGTAGCACACTATAAGAGGGTTAAATATGGTAGACAAAAGAAGTTTCAATTGAAGATGGTGGTATATAAGAGTCATGTGAAATGGTACACAAGGAAGTTGGAACTTTATGGTGTGAAGAAGATAGTGCATGAAAAAGAGTCCGGTAAAGAAGTCGTTGGCCTGAACAGATGAGAAGAAATTAGTATGACGGTTAAGAAAATGGAGAGTGATTTTGAAGGTTTTAAAGGTATGGAGGGAGATACGAAGAATGAGATTGAGAAGTCTAAGTTTGTAAGTATTTATGTGTTTGATGAGGATAAGGTGATGGATAAAGCAAAGGTGTTGAATCAAAGTTTTGAAAGAATTTAAAGTTTGTATCGATCTAAACATTTGTTGTTGATCTAGGACATGATGGGAGTTTGCGTATCTCGATAGGAAAGAGATCATCCAAGTGTTGCACAAGATCGCCTTTTCTTGTTGTCATGAGGTCGACCTTCTAGTATTTAGTTATTTCTTGACTATATTTTTAAGGAATTAGAGTTTGGTTATTGACTTGCTTCATAATATGTATTTTTAGCTGTTTGTGGACTATATTTTGGTGTTACATAGTATGAAGGACTAAAGTTTGATCTATTTCTCTGCTTAGTGATTCGATCTCTTTTGATCTAATTCTCTGCTTAGTGATTCGGTCTCTCTGTTTTCCAAAGCTCCTACATTACTAATGGTTTGATCGTACTCGTGGACCTTACCCCTATCCCGAAGGTAGAGAGGTTGTTTTCGATATACCCTCAACTCGATGACGTAAGCAAAGCAAACCAAACAGTAAAAATGACAGCCTGGGTGCACGAAATATTGCGCATTCACATAGGGTCCAGAAAGGCAGAAAGGGGACACACTGCAATGAGTAGTATAATGTAGGCAATATACCATGATCCAAGTATTCCATGGCTCGAATTCGTGATCTAAACTTAAACCAACCATAAACTCCATGACTTGTTCACAGAGAACCAAATGATATGAGCTTTTACCAGTAATGTATCTCTTGTAATAAATCAAGAAATGGCTTTACTCAGTGTATGCTGACAACTTTAAGTTGGTATTTCGTTTTTCTTTTCGCGACAAAGCGCCAGGTAATATACTCAAACAAGACATGTTTTTCCAACATACTCTTATGTTGTTTCTAAAAAGCAAGATAGCGCTCTTCTTCATCGGAGGTGAGAACGAATCTTCGTCTGTGTCGACACCAGCTGTTCTTTTGCAAAAAAATGACAACAGTGTCTCTTGTTTTGCCTATATCTATGTGAGCTATCGATGGGGTCAGCATTATCAATGAGAAGGAATCTTCAGCAGTGTCTACTTCCTAGCTCCTGCAAGAAAAGATACCTGAACAAATATGAAGATCGAATGAAGTAGTTCACGATCAGCAAGCATTTTGAAGTGAAACACGCATATGAATAGCTTCAATTACTCCATTATACAACATATGAAGCACCTAGAAAACATTTCACTGTACTGAAGGCTGATAGGTAGAACTCTTCGGCAGATTAATTCTGGTCACGAGAAGATATAAAGGGCACTAAGAGAGGTCAGTGTGTGTGTGTGTGGATGAAGCCAAGTGCATCTTCAATGAAAATATAGCCAGGGAAACACCCCAAAATTATTGATGTATTCAATATATTTAAGTGAGTGTTTGTGTACGTGTATTTGATGCACTTATGGCAAAAATGTTGGATAATACGTATCATAAAGCTCTAGAGAAGTACTCGGTTCAACAAGCACATGAAAACAGTAGGCAGATTACACTGCAGTGCGTGTATAAGAAAGAAAGGTAGAAAGTTGAACTGACTCTTCAACGCCTGATGTCTCGACAAAATTTACTTCCACAGCAGCACTTGAACGCTTTCACTGGATGACTATGATCGTTGAAGTCAATACCATAATCCTGCAATGTTTCATATCTATAATTATTCTTTGCGAGTTCAAGTCAATAACTAGTTAAAAAGAAATTACAATTATCTTTGCCTTAACCGATGCTTCCTGTACATTAAAATGAGAAGTTCTAAAGTCAATAGCGTCGGACATGGATGGGGCATTACCCAAGTTAACTCTTCTAAAGCATTAACTTTCCTCACAGTGAAAAAAGCGACCTGCGGTGACATAAAAAAAGATGCTTGATGTAGATATTCCATGGATTTCTAGATAACAGAGAGATACTTCAAAAAGCGTGAAAAGAAGATAACAATACATGGTAGTAGTGATGATCCGGAGTCTCTACTTCAACTGGGATCTCAATCAAGTTACCTTCATAACACCTGGCGAAGATAAAATTACAATGTGGTTAGTTTCAGTCCACATTGGTGAGAGAAAAAAGAAACAAGACTTTTCTTTAATGTAAATGTGATCCTTAGAAACAATGGATGTGTGTAAAATAAACTTTATCGAGGAGTCTACATAAATTTCTTCCTAGGGGTGTGACGGATGAACATGATCTTTATTAGCTTCCTGGTCATGTCGTTTCTTAAGTAGGTACAGCTGGTGGACATGAATATTATCTACTTTGTAGAAGTGTACAAACCACATACCAGCGGATAAACGGAAGAGGAGAGAAGAGGAAAATGCATAAGGAAAAACACAAAGGGGAAAGGATGAGAATTAGAAACTAACCTATGATTAATGAACCTCGCAACATTGCCATAGTAAGTTGCATCCAAACAAAGGGCCTCCTCGTCCTTCAGAACAACTTCCGAACCCCAGTCTGCATCTAGCAAAACTGGATATGTGTGTCTCTCATCAGCAGTTTGTGTGTTCCGCTCATACAACTCCGTGTTGGTCACAATTTCTCCTACATATTCACAAACAAAAGCACCTCTAGGCAAATCTTCCAGTGCCCTGAGCCCCCAACCTTTTCCATCAGCTGTCATAAATATCTGGCATGCAGGATAAGAATGTGTCAAACAATTTCTTACTACTCTTGGTTTCTTGAAAAGTATATTATGCACAAAACCCATTTTTGTGTTTTTGGATAAATCAGATAAGTGTCATTTTATAGATTATAGTTCAACTACAATGTTTTCCACAACCAATAGTTTAAATGATATAGAAGTCATTTTTAATGCTCCTAAAACCATTCTCATTATTACTGAAACAATCTTCTATTTTTAATGTTCAAAAAGAGCCAAAGTGGCTTTACAAGAAACTCTTGGTTTGCAATATTTTTCTAACCTGCAATGGCGCTGCTATGCCTCGCTGAACAACACGATTTCCGCATCCCCTGCTGCAGCCGCATTTATGCCAGCACTCTTTGATAAATTTCCTCACCAAATGACCCTTGCACGGGCCAGACATGCTATTGTTCTTAGACCTTTCAAGGGGACAGTCTTGACAATACACTAAACCATGCTTTTGGGGTTCACGAATCATAGAGATGCAACTCTCGAGAAACTTCTCCTTGAGCAAACCACCAGCTGTGTAGGCAAATTCACCCCCTGTTTCACCAGCACAAGCACAGGGTATATCTTGAGACAAACAATTCCCGGTGCAGTTTGAACAACAGTTGTCATCTGATATTCGAGCAAGAAGAAACTTCACATATGCATTTTGGAAAATAACATTTTTAGGTATGTATGTAAAGACAGGCAGGACATGACTGAATTCATTTATCAACGAAATTTGACACTCCTCTTGACCATTGCTGATGTCTTCAATAAGAAAAGCAGAATTAGGAAGACGGCGAGAGGAGTGTTCATTCTGAACAACTAGTGAATTGTTCATAGTTGAAGATGCTAGGAGTTTAAGAACCTTGTTAGTGTTGCCTTTTTCGGAACCATTAATCCTCGTATCATTAAAATCCACCAGATAGCACATTATATCCCTATTGCCTGAAGCTCGAAACTTTGGAATATGAGGCAAGACTTTGATAAAATTTGACAATTTGAATGAACCACTGGTAATGTCTGAAGCAAGGTGCAATTCATGATTAGCAGCATCATATCTGACACATACTGGATGAAGTTTCTGAGGCTCTATCCCAGCTGATGGCTCATTTGCCGTCCTGGCCTTGGTACCAGCAGTCAGATAACATTCACACAGATTTTCCATCAGCCTCAACAGAGAGAAACCAGGTTGAGCAAATCCGTAGGACTTCATATACTTTTCCTCCATCCGCTTCAAGACTGCATCTAAACTCGGTGGACAAAAGCGTGATGAGAGATATGGCTTATAGACAAAAGAGATCTTCACCTCCCCTTTTGGAGAGGAAGCAATATCTAGTTGTGATGAATCTGCTGCATTTTCTCCATTTCCTTCTGTACCCAAATGTTCAGAGTTGAGACACACCAAGTCTTTTGTTTCAATTCCTTTCAATTCCAATATAAGAGAATTAAACTTCAAGAATACAAATAGCTTTCACATAACGGTAAGACTGAGAATTTGTCAGAATAACCAAGAGGAAAGGAATACAAAATAAAATGATTCCTAATTTCAGACTACAATTTACCAATTGATACATTTTTTCATGAGGTTTTAGCAACAAAAAGAGAAACGAACTTATGACCCCATCTGGTTCAACAAATCTTATGTCCTTTTCCCTTTCATCAACCAAAACATCAACGTTGGGCTTACTATGAGCAGAAACTAATATGTAAATAAATCATAAGAATCTCTGCTACTAGCTTGCGCGAAAGATAAAGCTGACATGTATTTGACTTGTTGATCGAAAATTATGACCCAGGAAATAGGAAGAGAAAGCCTGAATCAGTCTTAAACCAATCTCATAACAGACAAGAATAGATTAGCTTTTCCAGCTCAATCGAGAGAGGAAGATGTAGCTTCTATTCAATCACCAAGACAAATACATACGACAGTCAAATATACTTTCAAAAAGAAAAATCCATCTAGAGAACATCAGCAGAATGGATATCGACACTCACAATAAAGAACAACCCTTCACAGTTTCCAAGTAAGTAAAACAAGTCTAGGAAGAGAAACACAAAGATCTTATTAATAGTAAACTCTTCATGCGGAAGGAGTACCTGAAGGGACAACAACAAGAGGAACATCAAAAACAGGCGGATTATCAGATGATGACACATTGAGAGGCACAGTTTCACAAACGTCATACTCAACCAGAGCACCTTTGTTGGATGCATCAGCTGAATCCATAATATTTGGCTCTTCCAGGCTACTATTATAAGCAAGTCTTCTTTTGGGTATCACGGCAGGATATGAACGAGATGTGTCTCCCTTTTTCGTTAAATTTAGATGAGGTGACAGAGTACAAGGTCCTTGCATGTCATCATCAGAGAGTACTTCAGTGTCAATATCCTCCTCTGAAACAGGCGAGGCCTCAGACGAACTCCATTTCTTACCTTTACGCTGATAATGGTTCAAGAGAGAAAAAGGCTTCATTTCGACATCCTCAGTTTCATAAGACTTGGTGGTGAACTCAGCCATCTTCTGCTTGCCGGAAGGCTGCAACTCGGAAGTATGTGTGTCAGCACTAGGGCTGGCAACGTGTTTAGCAGGTGACAAATGATTTCCCTCGGAGTAGAACCTAGATCTTTTCGGTGGTGGTTCATTTTCTTCCGCTTCATCTTCCAACAAGGATTTCTTCCTTTCCTGATCATCAAGGGAACTCTAATGACATGTTTTCTCATTGAAAATTGAAAGGAACAGTAAGGATGAATGAACGCCCCATTTTTCTAGCATGATCTCAAGATAGACATAAATATTACCACACATAATCTACAGAAAGGATTAACTCGTCGCAAGGGGTATCAAGTGGTTATGGACAATTGAGATTAGCACTGAATCATAAGTAAGAACAATACCTTAGACTCCTCGCTGTCTATAATAGACTCCAAAAGAACAGAATAATTCTCATCTTCAATAAGCTCCCAGTTTTTGTTGTACACCTTCAGAAGGTTCCTCAATACTGGCTTCACGACTTTTTCACTATAGCCAAAGACCTTCATTGCCTCGAAGGCCTTTATAACTTTTTCATTCGAATTTGACGCCATTAAGTATGACTAATGTAGAACTTGAAGGAGCTCAATGAGGTTGAGGTATATCTTCTTCCTTTCAATGTCAAAAAAAAAAAAAAAAAAAAAAAAACATTACATCTGCATTCCAACCACAAACAAGAAAATGCAGAAACAACGTCTGAATTTTACCAACATAATGAGTAGAATAAATTTAAGTATAGCATACTAACTTACTAGATGACATTCCACATTCAACAGTATCCAGTACAGATCTATAAGGACTCCTAAAAATTTTTTGGAGGTGTAGAATGTTAGTTTTATCAAATGCTACATCAATAGAAAAACACACCATATGATATTGTTAAGCATCAAACCGATACTTCATCATCATCATCAACAACAGCATACCCAGTGTAATCCCACAAGTGGGGTATAGGGAGTTTAGTGTCTATGCAGCTTTGCCCCTACCCTGTGAAGGTAGAGAGGTTGTGTCTGGCAGACCCTCGAAGTAAAGCATATTAACGATAAGTATTGATAAACTGTTACTTCATCATGTCCAGAAATTCCTAAAAGAGCTCGGTCTGTGACAGTAGAAAAGAGTTGACTATATAATAATCAATTCATCAACCGAGATATATACGAAGTAATGCAATTGTCTCCCGCAGTTCACTAAGTCATGTTTCATCACTGAAATCATCTCTATTACTATTCTTTTTAACAACTTCTCTATAATCCAAGAGAAAATGACAGAGGAATGGAGATCATAAGTAGTTCCTACTTGACAAAATTGGTTGTAACAGATAATAAGTTCCTTAAAATAGGAAGTGCCCCTTCTTCTATTTCTACACCTAAGATTCGACTTGTATCATAGATAATAATAGGAATTCAACCATCACAACAAGGAAAAGTTTGATTCAAAGGGAAAAGAAGAGGCAAAAATTGGAACACAAATATCATCTGATTTGCCGATCCTCAAAAAAGAAATAAGCAAGTTCCCATCGCTGACAAATGGGAAATTTATGGAAAGTTACATTAGGCATTGCAAGGCAAAGAACATCACATGGAGAAATAGAAGGAACACTCATAATCTGAGAAAGTACCATAAGAATATTCTACCATAACGGGCATTCAAGAATCGCTACAAGAAATTCTAATGAATGTAACTACTCAAGATATCATCTTGTCGTCTTACGTAGAAACCGTTGATTATCACAACTAGCTAGTTTAACGGAACCAATTGATATATGACCTGCGGATCTAACTCAACTCCAAAAGCCAGTTCACGAGAGGAGGATTACTCAAGTCCATATAAGCAGATTATTAGTCCATCCCCCAACCAATGTGTGTCTCTAACCCACTCTAACACCCTACTTCACACCCAGACCAAAATGAAGCATGGACGAAAAGTCCAAAACAGAGATACACTTGGCTCTGATACCATTTAAAGATATGACATCTAACCCTAACTCAACTCCAAAAGCTAACTCATAAGGAGAGAATTACCCGAAATCCATATAACTAGACCACCGGTCCAATCCCCAATCAACGTGAGACTCTAACCCACTCAAACAACAACAACAACATACACAACGTGAGACTCTAACCCAATCAAACAACAACAACAACATACCTAGTATATTCCCACAAAGTAGGGTCTGAGGAGGATAAAGTGTACGTAGTTCATACCACTACCTCAGATAAAGTAGAAATGTTGTTTCCAATAGACCCCGACTCAATACAGACACTAGTATAACAAGCAAAACAGGAACAAAATGTGGAAATGAACATATTCCAAATAAGACTACAAAGATTTCTTTTTCTGCCCTGTTCTTCCTTAAAACACCACCACCACAGCAACAACAACAAAAAATAAATAAAAAATACAACAACTCGATGCACTAAAGTTCTCATTCGTCATATGCAGGGTCCACAAAAATACATTTTAAAAAGCAAATTTTTATACCAACTTCTTCATTATCTTCTCTTGCATGAAACCATTATCATCCACGGTTGTATATCCCAACACAATATCACTGATCCTACTAGTTTTTCACTGAAAAATTCTTCCACAAATTCCAAAATAAAAAAACGAACAAAAACTTTGAATAAACTATTCATTTTTTTGTACCTTAAAAGACTTGAGAATCAAGAAAAAGGTTCATGTGGACCACACTCTCATATATATCAATACTTTTTGATTCGTAACATAAACTATAAAGCTATAATGTTAAAGTTATAAAGGGTTCAAACCCTTACATCTCAAATTCTGAATTCGCCACTAAGTTTTTCAATGAATAATAAAAACAATAATAATAATAATAATACCTTTTAGTAAAAGTTGGAGAAATAGCTTTTACTTTAGCATAAAGAAAAACTTAGGACTCCTTTTCAACAATGGCGAAATTAAAATGGTTCAATTTTTAGTGTGTAATATATCAAATCAAACAATATAATTTTAGTTTTAAGGTTAAGGGAGTAAATTTGTATAAGAAGAACAAATTTTGAGAAATTTTATTTTGTGTCTCACATAACTAAATAAGTTGTATAGTACTTTTTTGTTTCACACATGAATGAATCCAAATTAGATACTTTTGGGCCCACAAACCTTGATTCATTTTAGAGTTTTAAGTTTTGTGCACCGTCATGTACAAAATAACACTATCAGTTGTTTTAAGTTTTGTGCACCGTCATATACAAAATAACACGATCAGTTAACTTGATCTGCAGGTTACAATTATTTATATAAAAATTTAAAAAAAAAAATTAGATAACTTACAATAGTAAATCAATTTTATCTGATAGTGTAGAATATTATGTGTACTGATGATGATGCACAAAACTTAAATTCTTCATTTTATTTAACTTGACATTATTCTTTAAGAAACTATTTATTAGAAATTTATTTATTAAATTAATTTTGTTAATTATATTTTAATAATTTAAATTTGGCTATTAAAACTTTATATAGTCATTTAATAATAAGAGTAGTACGGAAAAAAAAATTGATTTCATAAATGAGACAAGTAAATTAAAATAATTATTTTTAATTGAGTAAATATTCTGTTTCCACCCTGAACTATACACGAAATTACTGAGACACATTCGAACTTTAGAAAAGTCCCATTACCCCTAAATCAATTAAAATCGTATTTTTGCCAACCTTAATACCTACGTGGTACATCAGTGAATCAACTCACTGAAGGTCCACGTAGGCACACGTATGTGCTACGTATGTGTCATGTAGGCACTAAGGTTGCCAAAAATATGATTTTAATTAGTCCAGCAAGTAGGGGTGTTCATGGGTTGGTTTGGCTCGATTATTGGTCAATACCATAACCAAACCAATTTAGTCGATTTTTAAATTTCTAAAACCAAACCAAACCAACACAAAAAAATAACCGTCGGTTTGGTTCTTGTCGGTTTAGTTCGGTTTGGTTTGGTTTTTCGGTTTATAACTTTAGTTAATGATAAAAACTAAAATTTTTCTTAAAAAAATTCAATCTAACATATGAGATGTCAACCGAGTGTTGTTCCTCAACCTTAAAACTAATATATCAATTTAGTGTTATACTTAGGCAACGCCATATGAACACTTCTACAAATGTATTTAGAAACTTAGGCAACACCATGAACAACACCATATGAACGCTTCCACAAATGTATTTAGAAACTGCATATAAGAGAATGATATGATAAACCCCCCAAAGGTAAACACATAAATTTTTTGCTCAATAGGGACCAAAAGAAAGTTCAAAACTAGTGATTATCTATAGTCCAATAAAACTCACCTATAAAATCTCATAGACAACAAGATAATTTTCACAATTAGTATCATTTGCCATTGAAAGTGTGAAAATCATATAGAATGTCATAACGTACCATCAATTAGATGGAGACATATGACTAAAAGTGCTATGACTAAAGTTAAATTCATGATTAAAATTTAAAATATAAAAAATATTTATATTTTATTTATGAAGAATATATAAATAATTTATATATGCATATGTGATATATATATATATATAAGAAAAAATTATCGGTTCGGTTTGGCTATTTTGTCGGTTATTTTAGAGTAAAACCAAAACCAATCCACATAAGTATCGGTTTTAAAAATTTATAACCAAACCAAACCTAACCAAATGTCGGTTTTTTTAATCGGTTTTGTTTGGTTCGCGGATCGGTTTGGTTTTTAACCAAACCATGAACACCCCTACCAGCAGGTAATAGAATCCTCCTAAAATTTGAGTGTGTCTCAACATTTTTGTGTATAGTTTGAGATGAAAATGAATTTTCTCTTTTTAATTAGAAGACCAATGAAAGTAAAACGGATGGAGCATTAATTTGTGAAATAAAAAATAGTCCAACATAACTTAAATCATATACGTGAAGAACAAAATAAATTCTGATTATTTTATAAATATTTATATAAAAAAATTTCTTTAACATATCTTTTTTACTGTCAATTATATTACTCTACTAATGTATCTTTTGGATCTTGAATTTCTTATCCAATATATGAAATTCGCACATTTCTACTTGGTCGAAATGTATTTTCCAGAACAATAAAGCAAAATTCACTTGATCTATTAAGCTAGAGGATGAAAAAATCAAATACATCTTTCGTTCACTTTTATCTGTCATTATTTTCCTTTTTAAGATCAAATTGCATAAACTTTGACCAACATTTTAAAATGAATAATTTAATATTTAAAATTTAAAATTTAGATGATCGAAAACTATAAGAAAAATGCTACATGTTGCAATCCTTCTCATATTTATATGATGAAAAATTAAATCTTAAAGCAGGGGCGGAGCCAGGATTTTCACCAAGTGAACATACGAACTGATCGGAAGGGATTCGATATCTACTATATATACATAAAAAATAATTTTAACCATGTATATATAATATAATTTTTTGTCGAAGGAAATTCGGATGAACCCCTATCACAAGTGTAGCTCCGCCCCTATCATAAAGTTTAATCAAAGTTCATGCAATTTATTTTCGAAAACTGAAAGAATGACAAGTAAAAGTGAACAGATAGATTATTTTATCACTCTAAAATAAAGTGAAAATATCATTACCTTTTTCAGTAAAGATGTTAAATCTGTTATGTTCCAGGTCCAAATTTGCATGGAGTATAGTGAAGGAAAATATTAAAGCTACTTAAACAACCTGACTCAATAAATATTGTTTTTATTTCTAAAGTGGATGACTTAAAAGATTACTAGCCAATACAAACATATCTCATGTTGTAATTGTTGGGAAGCAAAGCAATTCCGCACCAGAAAAATAGAGAAAGCATGTCTAATATTTAAAGTCTCACCTAACTTCACTAGTTTAAGGCCTTTTGGAAGGTGCCCAAAAACAAATCCGTGAGGGCTTGACCCAAAGCGGACAATATCATACTAGTGCGGAGTTTGGGTGAAGTTACACGCGGTCCCAATAAGTGGTATCAGAGCCTAGTGCAGAGTTTGGGTGAAGTTACACGCAGTCCCAATAAGTGGTATCAGAGCCCAGATTCGGGTGTGTCAGAGTAGTGGACTGCGTTTTGTGAGAAGTTCCCGGTGTGACAACAAGACTGGAGATTTGCAGGTGGTGCCTTGTGTCAAAAGTCTTCTCAGTGAGTGATGGTCAATCGACGTGTCCCGTTGGGTGATAACGGCGATACAAGATGTTTGGCAGATCATGTGAATTGACCTAGTAGTTCGAGATCTACGGTTGATGCCTTGTGTCGAAAGTCTTCTTCAGAAGTGGTGGTAAAGCGGTGTGTCTCACTGGTTGGTAATGGCGGTATAAGATGGTTAGCCAGCTCAAATGGATTATCGCTGAAGGGGAGGTCACAAGTGGTGTGGTATTGGTTTGAGGGAAGGATTGTTGGGAAGCAAAGCAATCCTACATTGGAGAAATAGAGAAAGCATGTCCAATATTTAAAGTCTTACCCAACTCCATTAGTATGAGGCCTTTTGGGAGGTGCCCAAAAACAAATTCGTGAGGGCTTGGCCCAAAGCGGAAAATATCATATTAGTGTGGAGTTTGGGTGAAGTTACACGCAGTCCCAACAGTAACATGGTTTACAAATATATCTTAAAACTAATTTGTAATAAATTGAAAGAAGTTCTTGATCATATTGGTAGAAAGTTAGGTTGCCTATATCCTAGGTAAGTTTATGCTTTATAATGAATTGATTTATCATGATATATACTTAAGCACTAAATAGGAAGACTACTCCTATGTTGTTGTCATGTGACCAGAAAGTTATGGGTTCAAGTCTTGAAAACAGTCTCTAGCAGACATACAAGGTAAGACTGCATACATAAAATAAATCCTTGTGATCGAGCAATTGATTTTCTGCAGTTTAATGTCATTCTACCTCAAGATATAATGAAAAAGGTTGATAGGAAATGTTGGGAATACGTTTGGGCAAGCACCATAGAGAAGATATTATTTATTAAGTCACAAAAGAAATGCAACAACAACAAACCCAGTATATTCCCACATAGTGGGATCTGGAGAGGGTAGAGTGTACGCAATCCATACCACTACCTCTAAAGATATAGAGAGACTGTTTCCGATATACCCCCGGCTCAAGACAAAGGACAGTATACGAAAGCATCAAAAGCATGGAACATGATAAAATAACATAAGTACGACATCCACATAAATATTGTACATTACCAAACAAAGGACACTAAAATCCACCTAACTACTGACTACGACGCATCCACACCCTTAGCCCTCTATCCTAATGTTTTTCCTCCATATCTTCCTATCCAGGGTCATGTCCTCAGTCAGCTGTAACTATTTCATGTCACGTTTAATCACTTCGCTCCAGTATTTCTTCGGTCTATCCCTACCCCACTTGAAACCTTCCAAGGCCAACCTCTCACACCTACGAACTAGGGCATCCATGCCCCTCCTCATCACATGACCAAACCATCTCAACCTCACTTTCCACATTTTTTCCTCCACCGACACCACTCTCACCTTCTCTCGAATTATCTCATTCCTAACTCTGTCAGCGCTTGTGAATTCACACATCCAGTGCAACATCCTCATTTCTGCCACCTTCAACTTTTGGATATGAGAATTCTTAACCGGCCAACACTCCGCTTCATACGATATAGCCGGTCGGACTGCAACTCTATAGAATTTGCCTTTTAGCTTGGGGGGCACCTTCTTATCACATAAATTACCGAAGCGAGCCTCCATTTCATCTAACCTACCCAATACGGTGAGAGACATCCTCATCTATCTCTCTATTCCCCTGAATCGTAGACCCAAGATACTTAAAACTATTCCTCTTGCAAACCGCCTGAGAATCCAGCTTCACTACCACCTCCTCCTTTTGCCTCGAGTCACTAAACTTGCACTCCAAGTACTCCGTCTTGGTCCTACTCAACCGAAATCCTTTAAACTCCAGGGTTTGTCTCCAAACCTCCAGCTTATCATTAACCTCTTATCGCGACTCATCAATCAAAACTATATCATCCACGAAAAGCATACACCAAGGCACCTCGCCTAGTATACTCCGTGTCAACACAAAGTAAAAATTCACGTATGTTATAATAACTAGACATAAGGCACAAGTGCACCCTAAACTATAACCGAAATTTCAATAACACGTCTAAATTTTACGGGGATCCTATTATCTCTTAAACTCATTCGCTTTTTGTATTTTGTGCTGACATGGTTGATGAAAGGAGTACAAAATATTCTGCTACTTGACAGCTATGTCAGCAAAAAGGAGCACAAAAATACAAGAAAAATAATTTTAGGGACAAATAGGACTCCCGTAAAGTTTAGATATGTCATAGCAACTTTGGATATAGTTTGAAAATACTTGTGACTTTATCTCTAATAACTACAAATACTATTCAAGACATAAACGCATGCATATTGATCAATATATAAATCTATATTGTAGAGCTTCTAAATAAGGTTTAAAAAAATAAAATTGAAAAACAAAGTGAATATGAGTACTTTCTACTCAATCATCGATGCTCAGTACTGTCTTTGAATTATGCTACGAAAAGGAAAAATTTACAAATCAATTTGTTAGTATTAAAAATCTATCTTAGTTAGAATGTTTTGGGTGTCAATTTCTAAGGATTTCAAAAATATTTACTAAGCAAAAAAGAAGAAAATGAAATTATCTAAACATATTTTCTTCATGAAAAAAACCACTACTTGTAATTACTATCAAAATTCATTAATATGCAATTAAAATTGTGAAAACATTCATCCATACGCCAATCTGCTCCAACCATCTACTTATATAAAACTAATCATAAATAATATTTATTAAATGAAAGATCTTGATAGAAAAACTCAAATTAAATTTGGCCAAAATTCCATGACAACCCTCGACACAAATTTTATGCCAAACATTTTTTTTAAAAAAAGAAACACAATGACAAAAAAAATTATTTACTGGTTGTGCCTTTAGTCTATTAAATATATATTCAATCCAATAAGAAAATACGTATGATTATACTCATTTTCTCACTCTTTATGCAATTAAATTAACTGACATCAGTTGATATTATCTATTCCATTATTTTTCACTAAAAAGAAACAGGTCTTAATTAACACTATCAAACAAGAAAAATTTGAACGAATGAATCATATGAAGAACACAAAAATATTAATTTTTGTCACTGGATATACTAATAAAAGCAAATTTACTACACATTAATCATATCTATATAAATACAATAATATAAAGAGCATGAAGATTTACGTGTTTTCACTACCTTCAAAGTTTGTTTTTGTGCATCCCTAATCAACAGCGGCAAAAATATGATTTTTGTGTCACAATATATTTGCAATAAAACCTTTTATAATATTAGTACACCATTCAAATAAGGAAAAAAAAATTACATAAATCAGATTTTATTTAATTTGTAATTTCAAAATTTTAGAACTCTATCCATAGTCCAAAATAAGAAAATTTTTAGTAAGTAAAAATTTGTTGTACGTCAAAGTCAAAGTCCTAATATTAGAAAAATAATTAAATTACTATTTTGTTCAATATAAATTTTATTTAAATTGTAAAAGAATAAATAAAATTTTGCTAAGATTCTTCGTGTGTGTATGTAATCTTCATTAATGTTATGCATATAGTAAATTTCATATACGAATATCTAATAAAAGGAAAAAAGTGTATATTTAAATAGTGGTCATAAATATGGCTGCTTATCGGACGGATAAATATGCTTAACGATTCGATTTAGTGGATATCGACTTTTAAATATACTAATTCATTAGCCAACCAGATATCGATTGGTTTGGTTCGAATTAGTAATTATCGGACGGTTAACAAACGGTGTATTGGCTCAACCATTTCATACTTCCTTCTTTCACTTCCACAATTTCATTTACCAATATATTAATCTCCCACAAAACTATGTTCCCTACTCTACGTAAGCTTACACTTCTGTAATTTAAATCCCAGTGAAAAATGCATAAAAGATTAAATTTTGAGGGTGCATACACATAAACATTTATTTAACAAATATTAACCGAAATATACTTCAAGTATACATATTTATATATTAGAAGTGAAGACTAGTCTAATAGGATCCAAACTCCAGACTAACGAGCTAACAGATCGATAAGAAATTCAACTCGCAAATCATATAACTATGATTCATGTGAGCTAGCTAATAAAACATGTAGCTCTCCCGCCGCAATCAGAAGTCCAAAATAGAGACTAAAACAACTTGTTTTGACTTGATCTTTATGGAGCGATGTTTTGATTTGATTAATTTTAAGGAGCGGTAGAATATTAAATGAAGTTTTAGGGGATATGATAGATACTTTAAAGTACATATAGAGCTAATGGTAAAAATTAATTATAATAGTTCTTAATGGGTTAACGGTTTATTCAACAAAAAAAATTGAGTAATCCAACCCCGCACCGATAAATCATTAACTGTAAAATTTTAATCCATTTTCAGCCGTTAATCCGATAACCTAATAGTCATAAGCCAATAAATTAATTTTACGGTTGACTCATTAGTTGCGCTACGATTTTGAATAGCTCTAGTCATAAATTATATATAATTTCACGAGGAAAGACGATTGATTTTGCTTTTTCAATTTATAATTAATGAAATACAACAATAACATATACTATTTAGTCCCACAAAGTTAAGTTTTGAGATGAGCAGAGTGTACGAAAACCTGACATCTACTTTCATAAATAAAGTGTTGTTTTTGAATTTATAAGTTTTTGATCATCTGACATTCTGATTCATATAACAAAATTAGTCTAACCATTGCTTCATAAAACTTAGTCTTTAAACTTTGGAGTCACCATCGTATCATGAAAATTAAAACGATAGGACAAAATAAACCAAATTTAAACAAATCAAAAGCAAATTAAACAAAATAAATCATGGAGTAAAAATAAGATGTTTTTATAGAGAAATAAATATATCATCGTATTTATAGTAGAATGTTATTAAAGAAAAATAAATTATACTCCCTCTATTTAAAAAAATAATAATCTAATTTTCTATTAAGTCTATTTCAAAAAGGATGACCTCTTTTTTTTTGCAAAACTTTAATTTCAACTTTTCATGAGGAGTGAAGCGAGCCTTTTACTAAGAGTTCATATGAACACCTTCTGGCAGAAAATTATATTATTAATAAACGATTAAAATAATTCTTATGTATATATTGTAGATGTTGAACCCCTTCGATTAGTTTTTCTTTAAATTTTAGACCCCCTCAACAAAAATACTGACTCTACCCCTGCTCTTTCACGTGGTATTTTCAACACCTATAAGATTAAAGAGTTTTTGGTTATATTTGACATAACTTTAATTTAAGATCATAAATTCAAAATATTTCTTAAATTCTGTATCAAGTCAAATAAGTTATTTTTAAAAAAATGGAAAAAGTAATATAAAAAATTAAAAGAAAATCACACTGTTATAGTAAAACATTGTTATAACGAGGTTTGACCGTTTAAGTCCACCCAGACTGTTGACCAGGATAGGCAATTTGACCAGCGATTATTTCATTAGAGTCGTTAATTTATTGGATTTTCTTTTGAAGCTATAGTACATATGCACTTTATACGTCTGTCTTACTAATAATATTCCTTAGCGTACATTTGTACTATAACCCTTCCCTCTGGGAGGTGTTTTCAAGGGAAGGCGGACTCCGCAGCTGCGGACCGAACACTATCACTATACTATGCGATGTTTTTAACCAAAAAAATGGAAACGCAACGTCTTAGTGTTGTTCCTAGGTTGGGGGTCGGGGGCAAGCCTTCAAGACACGACTTCAAGCTGTTAGTACGACTAGCAGGCTTCCTAGCTCGAGTGAATGCCGCAACAATCTTGGCCTTCCATCATTACTGATCCAACGGCTCTTACCACATCAGAAGATTCCCTATATCTCCTTATTGCTGTTTGGGAAATAATTCTTTAAACAAACAGAACTTTACAGAATACTGTCATTACCATTTTCTCTCAATTTGTCTTTATCCTAAATGCAAACACTGCCTTAGCAGCTTTTTTTAAGCAAAATATAACATTCATAATAATAAAGGAAAAAATGAAATTTTCCACATTAATTATCTTATTTCTACTTTATCTTCTTGTTAGCTTAAGTAGCAAAAAACCAAACACGCCCTTAAAAAAAGTTAAGCATATTTTGGGATATTTGTCGAATTTAATTTAGTTGAACTTACTTGCACGTTTTATTGACCATTAGTATACGTATTTGCGCGATGCGCGGATAAAAATATTATTTTTTTCTAATCTTTTTGAATTGTGATATTCGATCATATTGTTCCTTGATAAAATAAATAAACAAAATTCAATTATCATATTATTCCTCAATAAAATAACTCTCCCCCCACACCCCAATAATTACTATATTATATTCTCAAAATTAGTTCAAAATATTACCCCCACACCCCAACTCCCCCATCTTTACATTTTTCTTATTGTATCTTATTGTTTTCTCTTGTATTTTGATATTTATGTTCTTGCTTATTTCAAAACAAATAATGCTAATTTTAAATTTAATTTACCTAATTTTTTATATTTAAATATTCCTTTAATTCATTATTTATCAAAAGTTTAGTTACTATTTATCAAAATGTTAGTTACATCGTACGTATTATTTAAGATTCGATTTATTATAGTTAAAAATATTTTTTTATATAAACATAAACTCACACCCTTCAAACTTTTTACACTATAACTTTAACTTATTTTCTAGTTTTGTGCAGACTTATAATTACGTGTTATTTATACTTGTAAATAACTTATCAATTTGCTTAATGTCTTTACTTATTATTTGTTTTTAAGGTATAAATAAATATATATTTTTCTAAATCTTAAAATTTAATTTATTTCTTAACTTCTATGATTCACAATTTTCCACAGTTTGAATTTATCTGTCATATTTTATTTTAAATTATAGCTTTATATTACTCCAAAATATAAATAGAGTTTGTGAACCACGATTTGTATGATTCACAATTTCTCAAAATTTACTACAAATATAATAAAAAATTATCATCAAATAAAATTCATTTCACTTTTGAAATTTAAAATGCACCTAACGTGTACATGAGTATGCAACATTATTTACTATATTGTCTTTATTTATGATTTTTTTGTCCGGCCATATTGGTAGTCATGCACTATTTATGCTTCTTACGTTCTTTGTCAAAAAAAAAAAAAAAAAAACTTCTTAGGATCCATTTGAAATTTCTTTTCAAAGTAAAGAGTTTGCAAAGAAAAGAAATTTCTAATAATTGTAAATACATTTAAATAATGAAAAAATAGCTATTAGAAAAGTATCTTATTGTCATCTCTTCATTCTAAAAATATACCTCCTGTCGGCATATATATACTCTTCTCCTCTCATTTTACTTGATCTCCTACTAAAAATAATTGTTTCAATTTACTTATTTAATTTATAAATTAAAAAAAATTAACTATATTTTTCATCCAATAACTAATAAAGAGTCAAATTTAGAGTTTCAAGACATCATTAATAAAATTAGTTTAGTAAAATTTATATTTGATTAAAGTTTTTTTTAAGACGTATGTCACGTTAAAAAAAGTCAAAGTAATATAAAATAGAGGGATTATTACACACATGACACTTCATGAGAAGTAGAGAGGCTATTTCCGCTAAATATTTATTTTAATTAAATAACAATATAAAAGTAGTAACAAAAAAGGTAACTTGACTTCTCAACTAAAGGTGGTTTTATTTGTTTATTTAATTGTTATCAAAAATTAAATCAACAAAATCATATTAAAAAATATTACTTACTTGAATTCAAGCGCAGATATAATAAAAAAATAGATTAGCATGTATTTTCATCACCACTCATCTGCATATAAAATTAAAAATATTAAAACAAAAAGTTTCTAAAACAAGTAAAGAACATGAAGAATGAATTAAATAAATTCACGAAGAAAGCTGATGATCAGTATAAAATAACTAAAAGAAAAAAGGAGAAAGCTTGGTATTGTATATTATTATAGAAGTATATATAAGAGAAGTTAAGAAGTTAGAATTCAATTTGAATTTAAATTCAAAAAATTAATTGATTATGATATTGATTTGGATAAATATTAATTTAAAAAATAAAGAAGTAAAAACTCATAATTGCTAATAAGAAGGAATCTAGAGGATTATAATTTTTCAGCCATAATATATGCTATTAATTTTAAAAATAAAAAAGTAAAAACTCATATATGCTATTAAGTAAGAGAAGTCTCAACCAATTGAGTTGCAATTCATCGACTTTGTTTAAACTAAGTGACGTGTAGGACACTTTTTAAAATCTTATTATTCATTGTAATATATTGACTTTGTTTAAACTTTTGCCTATTTTATTTTTTTTTATTTCCCTTTTCTTTCATTTTTTTTGTTAAAAAATCATATTTTTTTAAAATAAAAGGTAACAAAGTATCGCTTTAGGCCATAAATATTATTGAGCCCCTGCTGCCTCTACCCCCCACCCCCACCCTCTCAAGAAAAATTCAACCCAGTAAGTTAGGGGTAATATAATAATAAAATTATTATTAGTTCTAATATATAAATAACTTATAATAATTAATTAGAGATAATTTATTAATTAGAGGTTATATAGAGTTGAATAAATAATAAGTAATCATTACACATCTTTCTTTTTTCTTTTTAATTGGAATTGATCATGTGGAAACCTGCGGTAGCTATTCATTAGATGGACGGTGGGTAAACTTTTTCTTGTGCAATGCTCACAAATTGCAATAACAATATTTTTTTATTTTATTTTAGTTGAACATATTTTATTTTAAATGGCGATTAAGAAATTGTAAATTAAATGATGAATTTTATTATTTTATTCTTTATCAATGTTAATAATATTTATTGAATAATTATAATTATTTACATTTAATGTATATTATTAACTGCAAGAGTAAAAAGAAAAAAAGTACTCTATAGACAATCACTTAATATGAAACATTTATTTTTAATAAAATGATCAATTAAAAGGTACGGTGAGAGTACTAACAACTTAAAAATATTTAAAATCATGAAGAAAAAAAAATTAATTGACTCTTCAAATTATATATATATCATATAAAAATAACATAATTTGAATTCGTATCAGCACAAACTCCTATATCTAATATAATTACAAATCTGATCATATATGTTTCGGAGAACACTAAAGGAACCTTAAAGGACTAAAAATTTCATTTGGCCTGGGAATGGTGGGATGGTCGGAACTCCGACTTAATTACGAGTCTCAATTTTAAGTATTTAAAACAATAAAAGCTTTAATAAATTATTTTTTTATTTTTTAGTAAACCTTTTTTTATACCACTCCTAATTAATTATTATGATCGTTTGAACATTGAAAAATTGACAATATTTCATAAAAAAAGGTAAAAGAGACAATAAAAGATATATCAACATAAAAAATTTGAGTGACTATCGAAATTATATTAGAGTACATAAATTGGGATGAGACAGATCAAGACATAAAATATCATATATTATTTAAAAATGAAATTAAAAGTATTATAAATCACAATAATTAAGAATTTAATATATAAGTATATCTGTAAAAGGAATTTGATTGACTGTCGAAAATTTATGATTGATGGAGAAGAAAAGAATGCTGTTATGGTAAAAGCTCCAAGTGATAAGGAGCCGATCAATTCGAATTTGGGAATTAGGATTTCAAACCCTAAATTGCAGAGTATGGCGATGAGGAAATCCCAGTCAATTTAAGCCCAAAGATGATGATAATATTTTCAGATCAAAAGCTTAAGAAACCTACAAATGGCGGTGATGATGATGATGGTGATATCGGTGGGTTCATGGTGTTTAAGTTTAAAGGTCTGATAATGTGTTTGACTGAGCTAAATATTTTCCTGTCATAGGTTCTTTTATCAAAGTTAGACTAAAATATTCTTATTTTTAACATTATTTTTTGTTGGTAACTTTAAATTTTATATGATCTAATTTTAGATGAGGTGGACTGACATGTGATATGCAACCTTACGGTCAAGTTATTTGTCTTTCTTTTCTTTTTTATTTTCTCTTTATTCATGTATAAAACTTTTGATCAATATGGTCCCAACACTATAAATATCTTTTAACACTAATATTCGATATTAATGAGATATAAATATAAATGTACATTGATTTAAAATGATAACTTTTTAAGTAATAACTATTTGACGGTACACACTAAGAAGTGAAGTTTTATAAGACAGGTTCTTCCCACATGATAAGAAAGTGTGATGTGTTGTATAGTCGGGTTATTTCAATTGTTTGATGATAAGATTAAGACATGTTACAAAATATAGAAAAGACGTAGAATTAATATTCATAAGATTATTTCATACAAAAACTGAAACAAAAGATACTTCAATTAACACCAAAGCCTTGGATCATCTTTTTAAAGATGATTATGGTTGAGGCAGTTGCAACAAACATGTCATAAATGCATATTTTTCTTGTTTTAATTAAATACAATTAATTTTCTAATACATAAATGACTTATAATAATTAATTAGGGGTGATATAGTAAAATCACAGTGCAGCTCTTAAAGCAGACATGTCGAAACCAATGTTTTAATTAAATATTATGAATTTTTTAATACATAAATGACTTATAATAATTAATTAGGGGTGATACGGTAAAATCACGGTTGAAGGAGGTCAACTTAATTTAATACATCAAGAGTTAATTTATTATTTTATGTCTATTTTATTTTTTCAAAATATGATTAAATTTTTAATACTTAGATGACTCATAATAATTAATTATAAGTGATATTTAACAAAATTAAGGTTGAAGCAGCTGCAACAAACATGTCATCTATTTTTCTAATTAAATATTTTTTTAATACATAAATGACTTATAATAATTATTTAGGTATGATATAGTAAAAGTACGGTTAAAGCAAATGAAACAAACGTCATATATATATATATATATATATATATATATATATATATATATATATATATATATATATATATATATATATATTAAATTTTATTAATTTTAATATATAAATGACTTATAACAATTAATTAGGGGTAATATAATAAAAAACTATTATTAATTCTAATATATAAATGAATTATAATAATTAACTAGGGGTAATATAGTAAAAAAATATTATTAATTCTAATATATAAATGACTTATATTATTAATATAAATGGCTTATAATAATTAAATAGGGGTAATGACGAAGCACTGGTCGAAATCAAATGACTTATTATAATTAATCAGGGCTAATATAGTAAAAAAAATATTATTAATTCTAATATATAAATGACTTATAATAATTAATTAGGGGTAATAAAATAAATCACGGAGCAATTAGGGGTAATATAGGCAGACATGTCATCTATTTTTTTAATTACATATTATTAATTTTTTAATGCATAAATGACTTATAAAAATTAATTAGGGATAATATAGTAAAATCACGGTTAAAACAGCTGAAATAAACGTCATAAATATCTATTTTTTAATTAAATATTATTAATTCTAATATATAAATGACTTATAATACTTGATTAGGGATAATATAGTAAAAAAAATATTATTAGTTCTAATATATAAATGACTTATAATAATTAATTAGGGGTAATATGGTAAATCACGGAGCAATTAGAGATAGTACAGGCAGACATGACATCTATTTTTTTAATTAAATATTATTAAATTTTTAATACATAAATAACTTATAATAATAAATTAGGAATGATATAGTAAAATCACGGTTAAAGCAGCTGAAACAAACATCGTAAATATCTATTTTTTAATTAAATATTATTAATTCTAATATATAAATGAATTATAATATTTAATTAGGGGTAATATAATAAAAATATTATTAATTCTAATATATAAATGACTTATATTTATTAATCAGGGATAATATAGTAAATTATGGATCAATTAGGGGCAATATGGTAAATGGAAGAAGCACTGATCGATTAGGGGTAATATAGTAAAAAAATATTATTAATTTGAATAAATAAATGACTTATAATAATTAATTAGGGGTAATATAGTAATTACAAAGCAATTAGAGATAATATAGGCAAACATGTCATCTATTTTTTTAATTAAGTATTATTATTTTTTTAATACATAAATGACTTATAATAATTAATTCGGGATTATATAGTAAAATCACAGTTAAAGCAGCTGAAACAAATGTCATAAATATCTATGTTTTAATTAAATATTATTAATTTTAATATATAAATGACTTATAATAATTAATTAGGGGTAATATAATAAAAAATATTATTAATTGTAATATATAAATGACTTATAATAATTAATTAGGAATGATATAGCAAATTACGGAGCAATTAAGTGCAATATGGTAAATGGATGAAGCACTGGTTGAAAGCAGTGCTTTGAGGGGTAATATAATAAAAAAATATTATTAATTCTAATATATAATAGTTTTATAGTAATTAATTAGTGATAATATAGTAAATTACGGAGTAATTCGGGTCAATATGGTAAATGGACGAAGCACTGGTCGATTAGAAGTAATATAATAAAAAAATATTATTTATTTGAAAACGTAAATGACTTATAATAATTAATCAGGGGTAATATAGTAAATCACAGAGCAATTAGGGGTAATATAGTCAGACATGTCATCTATTTTTTTTAATTAAATATTATTAATTTTTTAATACAAAAATGATTTATAATAATTAATTAGGGATGATATAGTAAAATTACGGTTAAATCAGCTGAAACAAACGTTATAAATATCTTCTTTTGTTTTAATTAAATACTATTAATTCTAATATATAAATGACTTATAATAATTAATTAGGGCTAATTTAATAAAAAATATTATTAATTTTAATATATAAATGACTTATAATAATTAATTAGGAGTAATATAATAAATTACGGAGCAATTAGGGGCAATATGGTAAATAGACGAAGCACTGGTCGAAACTAGTGCTTCTATTATATAGAAAACTAATGAAATCTTCTTTTCAAATAAAGAATAATATATTTTTAAATTCAAATATTTTAAATTTTTTAGTACATTATTATTACAACATTATTAAGTTATATCCTAAAAATTGTCACGTGGCTTTTTAATATCTTGTTACGTGGCTTCTTGTCTTACTTTTAGTTTTGCTTTTATATATATAGATAGAAATGCTTTTTAATTATCGATCGCAATGACTTAACGAATTCATTTTAGGGTGAAATGAATAAACTTCACGTGTCAAAACTCTTTTAAGGAAAATATTCGAATATGCACTTTAATTTTGAGTTTCGTTAGAGATCAAGGACAAAAACAACTGTATTAAATAGCTCAATTTTGAATAGCACATAGAAAAGACAATTTTAACTATTTTCCTATATTCAATTATCAATCCAATTCCTATGTTAGTTTGACCTCTTATTTTACTTGATTCATGCTCTCTTATATTTTGGCAATCTAAACTAATGTAACTAATTTTGTTACCAACAATATGATCATTTGGTGAATATCTCAAAACCCCTTAAACTTGCTTCTTTTTTTTCTCTAATAAAGTGATGTTTTACATAATTAATAAGAGATTAATGATGTTTTTAAAATCTTACATTTCCTTTAATAAAGAGTTTTTTATGTAATGAAGAAATTATTAAAGAGTTGAATTTTTTCAAGGTACTCCATCCATTACTAAATAAGTGCTCCTTTTGTTTTTTGATTTTATTCTTAAATAAGTGTATGTTTAAGCGTTCAAAAATATTTTGATCATAATCTTCATAAGATGTCTTTGAGTTTAAATATAGTAATCAATGTCAACTTTGAAAGAAATAAAATTTAATTAGAGATAGATTGATAAAATCACAATCCAAAGGAGAACATATAAAAGAATCAACAACAATAACAAATCCAATGTATTCCAACATAGTGGGGTCTGGGGAGGGTAAGATGTACGCAGTCCATACCACTACCTCTGAAGAAGTACAAAGCTTGTTTTCGATAGACCCCCGTCTCAAGACAAGGAATAATAATCAAATCCATAGTAAAGCATGGAACAAGATGACATAATATAAATACGATACCCACAAGTAATAGTAAACAAAGAAAAGTAAATAGATTCGTAATAAAGCATGAAACAAGGTATCATAACAAGAATAATATCCCCACAAAGTAAAATCCTACACTAGCGATCCAAACGAACACTAGCCTTCTATCCAAATTCGCGTCCTCCAGATCTTCCTATCTAGGGTCATGTCCTCAGTAAACTGTAAATGCTCCGTGTCCCGCCTAATCACCTCTCTCTAGTACTTCTTTGGCCTACTCCTACCTCACCTAAAACCATCCAAAGCTAGCCTTTCACATCTATGAACCGGGGCATCCGTGCCCCTCCTCATCACGTGTCCGAACCATCTCAACCGGACTTCTCACATCTTGTCCTCCACTGAATTCACTCCAAACTTCTCCCGAATAGTCTCATTCCAAACTCTATCCCCCATAGTTAACCCACACATCCAACGCAACATTCGTATTTCCGCCACCTTCTTTTTTTGAATGTGGGAGTTCTTGACTGTCCAACACTCCACTCCATATAACATGGCCGGACGGACTGCCACCCTATAGAATTTGCCTTTAAGCTTGGGCGACACCTTCTTATCATACAACACCCCCGATGCGAGCTTCCACTTCATCCATCCCGCCCCAATACGGTGGAGACATCCTCGTCAATATCACCGTTTCCCTGAATCATGGACCCGAGATACTTGAAACTATCCCTCTTACACACCACCTGTGAATCCAACCTTACTACCACCCTGTTCTCCTGCCTCACGTCACTAAACTTGCATTTCAAATATTTTGTCTTGCTCCTACTCAACTTGAACCCTTTAGACTCAAGGATCTGTCTCCACACCTCTAATTTATCATTCACACACTCTCGCGTCTCATCAATCAAAACTAAATCATCTGCAAAATGCATACACTAAGACACCTCTCCTTGAATACTCCGCGTTATCACATCCATCACCAAAGCAAACAAAAAGGGGCTAAGAGTAGATCCCTGATGCAATCCTGTCAATACAGGGAAATGCTCCGAATCTCCTCCCACCGTCCTCACCTGGGTTTTAGCTTCATCATACATGTCTTTGATTGCTCTGATATACGCCACCGGGACTCCACTCACCTCCAAGCATCTCCAAAGAACCTCCCTAGAAATGGTGGAAGGATTTTATTACTCCCAAAGAACCTCCATCTCCAAAGAACCTACTTAGAAATGGAGCGTGTGTTTATTACTCCCTTTTGTTCAAAATAAATGAATTTTGCCTCTATTAAAGAAAAAAAATTAGGACATAAGTTGTACTTATTTTTCATGTTTAGTCTTTTAGATATTATCAAATTATTCTTGAAATTTCAGCCATACAAAAATAAAGTCAATTAATTTTCTTGGAACTCATAACCTAGAGAGTGCAAATGAAAGAAATTTTTAATGTCTCTTGAACAATTTACTTATTTTGAATATTGAAAATTAACATAAAATTTTTATTTATTTTGAACTAGAAAGAGCAAGAGTATTTATTTTCTAGAATTGGGTAGTTAATACTTCCTCCGTCCCAAATTTTCTAATTTGATTTCTCATTTTACTTTTTTTTCATTAATCAAGAAGATATATTGTTTCCATGTTTTACCCTTTGCATAAATTACTTTTTCCTCAAATTAAAAGGTAAACATTATTTAATAGGAATAATATGATAAACTAAAAATGTTATTAATTATTTTTCTCTTAATTTAGGACGGGTAATTTGAGACGGACCATCATTAAGATTTTTCACAATTTTAATTAATTCATCAAGTTTTTTGTTAAGAGAGGACATGTGTTCCCCAAAAAATTTTACATAAAGGCTCAAATAATTATTTTGAACAATCAACTTATTAATTTCGGTAATAATGATTCGACCAACATCATTATGAATGAATTTTTGGAATGGAGAATAAGTAATAAGTAATAAGTGCAGAGTGAAAGAGGTGTTGGTCTGCCCAATATGATTCTGAATATTCTGTTGTTCCCTGCCAAACAAAGATACTCACTTTGCGTGAGGAACATCCCCACTTCATAACATTCACAATAGTAAGACCTGCTGGAATAAGTTTAGATGAGAGTCATCAATTACTGCTCTTGTATTTTTTATTTTTATTTAAGTAAATGTAGTATTGTTTCTAACTTAATTTAAATTCATGAAAAGTAAATTTTAATCACAAATAAAAATATGAAGAAATATGATTTTTTTTTTTTTATAAACGATGTGGGTATAAATCTATTCCTCCCTTGATTCTTCTCTCTTGATTGTCTCGAATATTTTCTCCATAATTCGAGGGTCATCAGTAGCGTATTTTTCGAACATAGGCATATTTGGATTTGATATGAATTTCTCCAAAATTCTAGAGTCGTTAGTGATGTATTTCTCAAACGTAGAAATAGGATTTGATCTTTATAAAAGGAGAGTTTGCAGATCTTGTTGATGTATTTAATTATCGAAAAGATAGAGTTTTGATCTCTTTACAAATACCCCATCCATTTGATTATCGAAAAAGATAAGAGTTTTGATCTCTTTACAAATTCCCCATTCATGAATTTCTGAGATCTTGGAGATCCGATCTTTTTACGAATACCATATTTTTAGAGCTAAATTTAGGGTAAAGCAGCTTCCAAGAACTCCAACAGAAATTGAATTGATTCAAATTAGATGTCTCTTTAACAAAAATTCCGCGTCAGGGGTGGACACAAAATACTGAAAGATCGGATGGCCGATTCTTCAGTAATTGGCTAAGCTGCTCATTAACAAAAGAACTCTCTGCTGGCCTCGTTTTTTTTTGTTTTTTTTTTTTTTCGGTATCCACATTGGAGTCCAATTTAATTCGATTCACTTTGTAAACGCAACATTACATAAAGAAATAGGATGACATCCCACTTGAAGATCCATAATGCAGTCTCTAAGTTGGGACTGTCTAAACATGCAGTAACCATCAAAGTGAATGCAACATGACTGAAGTTTCCATTGATGTCTGAAGTTGTAGTAAAGATAAAAAAACCACTCAAAAAAAAACAATATGCTTCAGTCAATCAACTTTTTTTACGGTACAAATGGATGCCCCTGATCCAATAGACGATTTGTACATTGACCGCTGCTTCTAAAAGTGTATCATTCATTACACTAACAAAATGATAATATATGAGCTAACGAATTTCCTATCTAATAATCTACCAGCTAACATAAATTCATGAACCATTTCTAACGGTCAATTTGTCTGACATCTTTTAAAGTAGAGGAACTATAACAATAGATACCATACGTTGGTCACTCTTACTTCACTTCCTGTACAGTTTTGGCCGTAGGAAAGGACTATGTCTATGAATGAAAGCAGCAGCTATGGCAAAGGACTGCAAAGCTGATAGAGTTGAATGAAAATGGATGTAATACAAACCATCATGAATATTTGAAATTTTCATGACAGGTGCGCTTTGTTTTGAACCCTGCAAGGTCAGAAAGAGAAAATCGGTTAGTGACCCTCCACACTTGTTTAAATGCATAGTTGCACTTGCGCTTTAGCAGAAACTAGAAATGAGAGCCAAGAGGAAAGGGGAGATTATTAAACCTGTAAATAGAGATCAAAAGTTTGGCAGTCTCCAGATGTGGTAGTTAGTGATGAAGCTTCATTTCCGGTTTTAAGAACTGTGAGAGGGCACCCGAGATCCCAGCCTCCACAATCACAGTGCCCACCAGAGCTCCATCGCTCCAACAGGCTTGACGGCCCAACATGTCTGCTTCTAGGTCCACCATGAAAACCAGTAGGAACTATAACATCCATGCTTGTTGAGCATTCACTGGTATCACGTGAACAACATTCCATCGATGCTTGAGGAGGTGCGTTTTTACTTACAGTCGAGGATTTCTTGAGAAACTTCATACCCCAGCCACCCGTCTCTGTCTCCTTGGGTCTGTCATAAATAGGATCTCTCATAACAATGGCAGCCAACTCAAAATTCGGTGGGATTTGTTGATCTAAAAGAGCATTGCCGCATGAATAATAATCATCATACATATCTACGGATGGTGTCCAAGAAGCATCTTCAAGAATGGAATTTGTTCCCCCGAACTTGGATAAGCTTCTCTGCTTATAAGAGTGACTAGTTCTGAACACATCTGTTACTTTCTTTGCCAACCTTTTGTTCTTCCTGAGCGTATGACTTGTTTGTATCTCATCCATATATTGATCCATGGAACCAAACACGACAAATCGGGTCTCCATAATCTCCAACTTGGTTGAGCTGAGTGTAACAGAAGTTGACACTGTCATTTTACCTACAAGATGTGATTCCCTTGCAGAGAAGCCACGTTCCTTTTTGCCTTCTGGTCTTGAATGAAATGTGTAAACATAATCCAGAAACTTATCATCGGGTGAGTCAATCTTCAGCAAATCAGCTGCATAAACATCCTTTTTACCATCTATGGAAAAGACATAATGCGGTAAACCATTTTTCCATCGCCTCTGGAGCATTCCTTGAGAAATAGGGGCAGCTGCTGAAAGACAAGATTGATCTGAGCATGTCGATGCCGTACTAGATACAGAAAGTACCCTTCTGTGTACAGGTTCAGATCCATGTACGTGATATTCTGAACCTGTCATCTCCTTCTGTAGCTTCTGCGATGAACTGACACTAAAACCACCGGGAGAGCTCATGAAATCAGAAAAAACTGCTTCTTCACTATCATGTACATTTTCCTTTCCAGAATCAACGGTGCAGTTGACAGATCCCAATTGATTAAGTAAAGGACTCTTTAAAATGTTCAGCATACTCTTACTACCAGTTATTGCACCAAGAATCCACTCCGCAGAGGAGTCAGGGACATAACTCTCAGTCCCCGCAGCTTGAGGACATTCAATCGCCAGATTGCCATTAGTGCATATATTTTCATTTCTAACCTCTCTTGAACCTGAACTCTTCGATGAAATTTGCATTTTTGAAGAGAAATTACATGTGGAATGGACGTGTACCAACTCAAGGCAGCGAAGCAAGTACCTTTCGTCAAAGCTTATTATATGCTTTGGAAGCTTATTTTGTAAGCCAAACGAACTATGAAAGAACAGTTTCTGCGTGCAATTTTCAGTAAAACGCGGGTTTCCTAGTCTAAGAAGGTGTTGTGGTTCTAAGTCTTCTATTAATCTTGTCGACAAACAACTATTCTCCTCTGCTTGTTCTTCCTTGTTCACAAAGTGCAATAAATCTTCTTTGTTAGAGCCATCCTTGATGTTTGTGTTTTCCATGTTCCACCTCCGAGGTGATTAAACATTAGAAAGCAGATAAATCAACTTTCTTCCTTCACGTTCCACGGTGTAATGGTTATACAGAGGGGCCAAAATCCACCAGCACTTGTATCGCCCCAATTCTAATTTCGGAAAATAGGCTGAAATCAAATGACACTACCAGTTAATGTAAAAGAAATTTTAGGCATGGATCAGAAGAAAGAATCTTTAAGTCGTAATGAGCTATAACTTGATCAAATAATGAGCTACATCCCTATCTAACACGTAAGTCTCAGACTTTGCAACAGCTGAAAAACAGCAAAAAGATCACATCTTTGGCAACAAATCTCCTTACAAAGACACAAAACTACTTGTAGTGCAGTACCATTGCAATTCCGAATAGCTGGGAGAGACACAAACAACAACAACAATAGCATAGCCAGAGTAGTCCAACAAGTGGGGTCTGGGGATAGTAGTGTGTACGCAGACCATACCCCTACCTTGGGAGGTAGAGAGGAAGCTTCCGATAGACCCTCGACTCGAGAAAATAACAGGAGTTAAAAGAGCCAAGCCAAAATACTACACAAGGCTGCGTACAATACACCCTTGTGGTGGGGCCCTTCCCCGGACCCTACGCACAGCGGGAGATGTAGGGCACCGGACTGCCCTTTTATACCGTAACAGAAATCAAAGGAACAAGAACCTACAATAGTAATACTACGACTACTAGTATAGAAGGATAAGCGAAACTACACTCAGGTACCTGCTAACCTTCTACCCGAATCCAGGTCCTCCATAATCTCCTACCCAAGGTCATGGAGATTAAAGAAGATTGAACAGCGTTATATTTCTCATACAGCTCAACCAGATCCTAATTGCATTTCAAGAACCAAGCAAGACAGTATAAACAACAACTATTAGACAAATTGCAAACAAAATACAACCATAACAACACAAGTCCGACAAATAGTAACCAAAGTACAAAAAACCAAACATCACAAGTAAAATCCAATTACTCACCTCCAAAAAAACTGCAACCCCACTTCAAATTCACCAAGTCAGATCAAGCTTTTTGGTTCTTCCAATCTTCTTCAGAAACAACTAATACACAAATAAAGAAAACTAATTGCTAGTCAATTTCAAGCCAACCTAATTAAACAAGATAAGATTGTATACTTAGTCCCTCAAAAAGTCTATTTTAAGACAAAGTAAAGAAAGAAAAGCCATAAACTTTAGCTAATAAAGAAACAAACAAAAAATTTTACTTCTACCAAATATAGCCTAACACATGGAGAAAATCTCCACCACCACTTTCATTTCCAACAACACATCAACAGTTTTTAGACAAATCTTGAATACCAAACACCATATAATATGTAGAAAAGGTAAAATCTTTAGATAAATTCAACTTAATGAGGTTCAAATAAAAAGGGGACACTTTCATTTCCAACTACAAAATAACTATTTTTAGACAAATCTTGATAACTAAACCAAACAAATAAATAAAATATGTAGAAAATCTTTAGGAAAATTCAACTAAATGGGGTTCAAAGAAAAAGCGGACACTTTCATCTCCACCTACACATAACTGTTTTTAGACAAATCTTGATAACTAAACCAAACACATATAATATGGAGAAAAGGTGAAATCTTTAGCCAAATTCAACTAAATGGGATTCAAGAAAATGGGTTTTGGGGTGGGTGGGGTGAGCGGGGGTGGGGGTTGCGTAAGCCACGTTTGGTTTTCTTGACTCTCTTGGAAAAAAAGTGTGGTGGGCCAAATAAGCGTGTGACTTAGCGGTTAATAAAGTGGAATAAGAATACAAGTTCTCGAGTTAACATATGTTGTTGAGTAAAAAGTGTTAGATATCTCGTGAATTTAGTTAAAATGTACGAAAATTAGCTGAATCCATAGTTATTGAGAAGTGATGGGCCACCCAAGAGTGTGGCCGAATAAAGTAAGATAAGAATCTGAGGTATATTTGTTTTCGATGAAAGGTGTTTCATATCTCATAAATTTAGTTAAGGTGTGCAAAAGTTAACTCGAACGACACGTTATTAAGAAAAAGGTGGGGTCCAAGATTTGCTGAAATCTTGCATTTTCAAGGTCCAATCTATAGAGTATAACCACTCTAAGTAACCCACCTCCCCTACAATGTATAAACGAGTGAAAACATGAAAAAGACATACACAAATGTGTATGTATAGGTGAGGTGGGGTGGGGTGGGTGGGAGTAGGGGGTGGGTTAAAGAGAGAAAAAGGCAACAAAAATGTCTTAGCTGGTCAGCATAATAGATCAGTGCTGGACTATTTGGCAACTTGACACTATGTCATGCCTTTAACCGATTCTCCTTTTTCTTTAAAGTTTTTATTGTTTTTCTTATTCTGTAATTTATTGGTAAAAGATATTGTCGAATATTGCAAAAATAAATTATGATCACATGTGACCATAGATTTTAAAGTTAAAATCTGAAAATTTAAAATTGCATTTGGATAGGTATTTTAATTGGAAAAAGATTAAAATCAAAGATTTAAAAATTGATCCAAGCAATTTTTGGGGATTTTACAAATCAAAAGATTTGATTTTGAAAATTTGACCAAATTCATGGTCAAATAGATATTTGAAGAAAATTTGATCACATTCATGATCAAACATATATTTGAAGAAAATCTTATTATGTTCATAATCAAACATATATTTGAAGAAAATCAATCATGAAGGAAATCTTATTAAATTCATGGTCAAGCAGATATTAAAGAAAACCCAATCAAATTCATATTCAAATAAATATTTTAAAGAAAAATTAATTTATTTCATGATCAAATAGATATTTAAAGATAACTATTTTAAAAATCTAATCCAAAAAATATGATCATATACTAGATAAATTAATAGGTGTTTTGGCCATAGACTAATTTCAAGCATTTTTCCAATTTCGAACATTTCATTTTTTAATGTTCCCACTTAGATATACTTAAATACAATTTTAAAAGTGAAAAATAAGTATGAAAATAAATTATAAGATGTTTTCAAATTTAAAATATAACTTCAAATTAAATTTGAAATTTTTATGATAAAATGCCAAATTTTAAATAGAATTAAAAAATTATTCTTAAAAAAAAGTAATTATTTTTTATGGTCAAACGAGTCATTAATCATTTTGATCAAGAAAAACAGCTCATTTCTTAATCAAGAGTTACCTACTATCTGTTGTTGTTAAGAGATGACAGGTATTTCATAAAGTTAATTGAGCTACGCATAAATTGATCCGAAAACTACGATTATTAAAAAAAAAAAACATTTTTTACTGGAATTATGAGAATTCAATATTGATTTCAAAGTCAATAAGTAATAACCAAGAAATTTCTCATAAAATTATTATCATTAACTTAAAAGTCACAAGTGGTCTCTCTTTCATGCGACCAATCAATTTTATTGCATAGACTTGGTAAAGATTATCGCGGCACCTGTAATAGGATATAAGACTTATTGTTATGTTCGTAAATTAATTTATGATGTCTTTATTGCTGACGTTCGTCAAATAAATCACATGAATACTTAAAATAAATAAATAAAATTGTTCTTTTGTAAATATATAGGTTATGAAGTATATTTTGACTATATTGATAGACTAGTCGATCCAACGAAATATATATTAAGTTTTCCATTTTAAATATGGTTCACAAAATTACTATGCCACCATTGACCATCCAAATGCAAGAAAACAAAAGGAGTTTGTAAGCATATAAATAAATAAATAAACATATGGACCTAACAACCTTGAATCTTGATACCTTTACCCATGCCTTTTCTTCAAACATGTGACTTCTGCAATCTTGTATATATGTATTAACAATGCCATAGCTACATAAACAAAAATATAGTTCATTGAATATTTTTCATTAAAAAATTATATTACATATATTAAATATAACATTTAAGGGTATGACCTAGTGATTAATTATGTGAATTGAGTATTATGATGTCTCAGATTTAAAAATACTATATGATTTCTTTTCGTCTGCTCTAATTTTGGTGGATAGAGTTATCTGATACTCGTTACTGGTGGGAGGTGACAAATATCCCGTGAAATTAATAGACGAATTCGAAAACTGACCTGTACATCACAATTATATAAAAAAAATATACTACATGTATTAATTAAATATTACTTTCTATAACTATACATTAACTTGTTAACGAAATTTCTAACTTCATCATTCATTATATTATTATGTATATAATATTTCTGACTTAGATCACGTAGGGGGTAGGACAATTTTTTTTTGTATTTTTTTGAGGTGTTATGTTTCAAACATGTTTTCGAAATTAATGTTATAGACATTGGAAATGTTCTTTTGTGAAATTAATGCTTGGTGGTAGATTTGCCATGTGAGATAAAAATTAAATATTGTCATGTTTCAAATTATTTGAATATTGTCATGTTGCTACTTTATTTTTTAATTGTTATTGTTGTTATCTTTTGTTTTTTTTTATTATATATATTTGCGGTGCTAACAACTCAATAGATTTGAAACTTGTCGATGTATTTTGGAATAAAAAAGTAAACAACAAGATAGATAATAAAATAAAGAAATAGGTTTTTATTATTTTTTATAAAAGTGTTTTGATTTGTATACGTCATAGGAGAGAATAATAAATGACCTTTTTAAAGATAGGGTTAGAGCTAATTGGCTTTTTAGATACTTCCAAGAGGATACTGTTACAACCTAACTAGACTTTCAATTTATTCGACATATCTATATGAGTAGAATTATTCAAATTTCAAGATGATTATGATTAAAATATATGATTATTAAATATTGAAGAAAAAAAAAAAAGCTTATTGTAAAATTTAGCTCAAAGAGAAAAAGAGTTGGTGTATAACTTTTTTAAAAAAAATATTTATACAAGAGTTGAAACTCATCGATGATCAGAATTTATCCAGAATTATCCTACTTAGATATAGGAGTCGCACTAAACCATCATACCCAAATAGCCAGTTAGATTTACCGTTTATTTTTCCTAATTGATACCTATAGATTATATCTAATTATAGATGATTATGCACCGCCTTTAAAAATAGATTCTACCATGCATAAATTCAAATTAATTACATGCACTTTAATATTATACAAATACTCGAAAACCATAACAACAAAACATTGACAACTATTTTCCTATTGAGTCGTATGCAGCATAGTTATCATATTTAATTCTTCTCAATGCTAAGTCTAAACAACAACAACAACAACAAACCCAGTGTATTCCCACCTGGTGGGGTCTGGGGGGGTAAGATGTACGCAGTCCATACCTCTACCTCTAAAGAAGTAGAAAGGCTGTTTCCGATAGACCCCCGGCTCAAGACACAAAACACCAGATACCACACAAATACAAAGTAAAGCACCGAAATAAGGTTACAAGATTACACAACATAACATCCATAACATAAATACAGCAGCCATAAGTAAAAGAAATAAAAACAGAAAGAAAACAGAGGGAAAACAGAGGAAAGCACCCAGATTCGTACTGAAACAAGGGATAAGGAACACGAAAAATCATAATCAGAATACTACCCCCAACAAGTAATTCCCTACACTAGCGACCCCCAACTGGCCTAGTCCTCTGCCCTAATTCGCGTCCTCCAGACTTTCCTATCTAGGGTCATGTCCTCGGTGAGCTGTAACTGCTCCATGTCCCGCCTAATCACCTCACCCCAGTACTTCTTCGGCCTTCCCCTACCCCGCCTAAAACCATCCAACGCTAGCCGCTCACACCTACGAACCGGGGCATCCATGCCCCTCCTCTTCACGTGTCCGAACCAGCTCAATCTAACTTCCCGCATCTTGCACTCCACTGGTGTCACACCAACCTTCTCCCTGATAATCTCATTCCGAACTCTATCCCCCCTAGTCAGCCCGCACATCCAGCGCAACATCCGCATCTCTGCCACCTTCATTTTTTGGATGTGGGAATTCTTAACTGGCCAACATTCCGCTCCATACAACATGGCCGGACGGACTACCACCCTGTAGAATTTGCCTTTAAGCTTGGGCGGCACCTTCTTATCACAAAACACCCCCGACGCGAGCTTCCACTTCATCCATCCCGCCCCAATACGGTGCGAGACATCCTCGTCAATCTCCCCGTTACCCTGGATCACGGACCCGAGATACTTGAAACTATCCTTCTTACAAACCACCTGAGATTCCAGCTTCACTACCACCTCATCCTCCAGCCTTACGTCACTAAACTTGCATTCCAAATACTCTGTCTTGCTTCTGCTCAACCTGAACCCTTTAGACTCCAGGGTTTGTCTCCACACTTCTAATTTACCATTCACGCCCCCTCGAGTCTCGTCAATCAGAACTATATCATCCGCAAAAAGCATACACCACGGCACCTCCCCTTGAATACGTCGCGTCAACACATCCATCACCAAAGCAAACAAAAAAGGGCTAAGAGTAGATCCCTGATGTAACCCTGTCAGGACGTTGAAGTGCTCTGAGTCTCCTCCCGCCGTCCTCACCTGCGTTTTTGCTCCCTCATACATGTCTTTAATTGCTCGGATATATGCCTGCGGGGCTCCACTCACCTCCAAGCACCTCCAAAGCACCTCTCTGGGGACTTTGTCGTATGCCTTCTCCAGGTCGATAAACACCATGTGCAGGTCCTTCTTCCTTTCCCTATACTGTTCCACCAACCTCCGTACCAGGTGAATTGCCTCCGTCGTCGAACGGCCAGGCATAAACCCAAACTGGTTTTCCGAAATAGACAATAACCGTCTCAGCCTCGTCTCGACCACTCTCTCCCAAATCTTCATAGAGTGACTCAATAACTTAATCCCCCTATAGTTATTGCAACTCTGGAGGTCCCCCTTATTCTTATAGAGAGGGATCATGGTACTCCACCTCCAAGCCTCGGGCATCTTTGCCGTCTTGAAGATTTCGTTGAACAAACCAGTCAACCACCTTACACCAGCCTCTCCAACGAACTTCCAAAACTCCACCGGTATCTCATCCGGCCCCGTCGCCCTCCCCCTTCGCATCCTGCGAACAACCTCTCTAACCTCTTCTACCCTAAACCGTCTACAATAACTAAAATCCCGACACTCCTCTGAGCGCTCCAAATCCCCTAACTCGACAGCTCTATCCCCTTCGTCATTTAAGAGCCTGTGGAAGTACGACTGCCATCTATCCTTAATGTGGCCGTCCTCCACCAACACTCTACCATCCTCCCCCTTAATGCACCTCACCTGATCGAGGTCTCGCCCCTTCCTCTCCCTAGCCTTAGCGAGTCTAAACAACTTTTTCTCCCCTCCTTTCCCCTGTAACCCTGCATACAAGCTCTCAAAGGCGGCCGTCTTAGCTGTCGTAACAGCTGACTTAGCCTCCTTCCTAGCTAGCTTGTACTCCTTTCTGTTTACCCGCTTCTCTTCTTCGTCCTTACTCTCAACCAACTTAGCATACGCCCCTTTCTTGGCCTCCACTTTCTTCTCCACCTCTTCATTCCACCACCAATCCCCCCGATGGTGCCCGGCTCGGCCCCTAGAGACACCTAACACCTCAGTTGCATTCTCCCTGATGCACCTCGCCACCCTATCCCACATACTATCCACGTCCCCCTTATACTGCCACACCCCCATTCCCGCCAACTTCTCCCCTATCTCCCACGCCTTCGCTGGCGTCAAGCCGCCCCACTTAATTCTAGGTCTACCCTCCTTACATCTCCTCTTTCTAATCTTCTTTATACCCAAATCCATAACCAAGAGCCTATGCTGGGTCGAAAGATTCTCACTCGGTATAACCTTACAGTCCTTACACAGCACCCTATCTCCTTTCCGAAGCAACAGAAAGTCAATCTGGGTCCTGGCTAACGCGCTTCGAAAGGTGATCAAGTGATCGTCCTTCTTCGGAAAGCCCGAATTCACCACCACCAGCCCAAAGGACCGCGCAAACTCCAATAGAGTAGTCCCCTCTTCATTTCTGTCCCCAAAACCAAAGCCACCGTGCACATCACCAAAGCCTCCCGGTAACACCCCGATGTGCCCGTTGAAATCTCCTGCTACCACAACCTTCTCCGAGCTAGGCACGCCTCTCACCACCTCCTCCAAAGCCTCCCAAAATCGCATCTTCTCCTCCCCCTCCGAGCCCACATGGGGCGCATAGGCACTACACACGTTCAAGGTAAACCCCCGGATGACCAACTTAATAGTCATCAACCTATCGTTGATCCTCTTCACCTCTACGACCTGGCCTCTAAGCTCTTCATCTACTAAGATGCCAACTCCATTCCTACGCCTCTCGCTCCCAGAGTACCATAGCTTATAACCATCCACATCCCTAGCCTTAGACCCTACCCACTTGGTTTCTTGGACACACGCAATATTGATCCTTCTCTTCCTAAGGATCTTCACCAGTTCTACGGACTTACCCTGAAGGGTCCCTATATTCCAGGACCCAACCCTCAGCCTACCATCACTATCCACCCGCCCTCCCAGACCACCCCCGCGGCCAAACCTTGGCCTCCCTCCCACTCCTGCCCTTTCCTCAACCCCTGCCCCCACAACAACCCCACGCCCCAACCCCCTCAAACATGACCCTATCCTACCATTACTGCCCACAGCCACTACTACGAGGAAAATAAGAAAATATAAAAATATTTAAGTAAAATAAAAATATAAACGATAGTAAAAACAGAGCAGCAGTAAGAAATACAAGCACACAAATCACACGCAAATGAAGGTACAGGGAGTAAGACTAGCATAATATAAAAATGAAATAGCAAAGGTTAGAAGTCACCGGGCGTCGGCTGCGTCGGCTGCTGGATCTGCGGGTGGGGGGGTCTCGCCGGAGCTGGGGATTGTTGAAATACTCCCTCCGTCCCATTTTATGTGTCGTCATTTGACCGGGCACGAAGTTTAAGAAATAAGAGAAGACTTGGTAAAATTTACCAAATTATTCTTTATCAAAAAATGGGTCAATATCTTTTTTTTTTTAATTAAGTGGGACCAATAAGGGTAAAAGGGTAATTGTGTCTTTAAAAAGTTGCCAAATAAAGAAAGACGACACTTATTTTGAGACGAATTAAAAAGAAAATGATGACACATAATTTCAGACGGAGGAAAATATATATATATATATTATGTTATGCATTAACACCATAGACAACTATTAAGATAGTGCATGCACATGGTGATCCATTAATGGAGTGAACAATTTAATTTGTTGATTTTGACTTTCTGAATGATGAATGAAAGTGATCCACTTATTATACAAGTTATCTCATATGTTTGGTTTCAATTGATTAGTTCAATGACTACATCAATCATAATTATTAGATTCCATATATAGTTTTTTCTAGAACAAGTGCAAAATATACTGTGTTTGGTTGACTAAAAATATTTTCAATTTTCATTGAAAATATTTTTATGAAAATATATAGTTTTCGATGATAAGGAAGTAGAAAATATCATTCCAAAAAGACGCACATATGGTGGAATACTGCAGGTGATAGGGGCACGGGTGGTTGGAGTGTGGGTTGGGGCATAGGTAGACCCATTCGAAAGGTGGTTCAGTGCGCAATCTTTGTCGAAAAATATAATTACTATGCACGTGGTGTACATAGATTAAATGTTAGATATTATGTTTGTAGTGTACATAGGTTAAATGTTGACTATTATGCGTGCATATTTAATCTTGCGCATCCTTTACCAAATTTTTAGTTACGTCACTATGGTAGGAAGGAGACAATAGCGTGAAATGTTAACTATTATGCATGTATGTTTAATCTTGCACATTCTTTATCAAAATTCAAGTTCCATCACTGGGGTAGGAAGGAGACAATAGTGTGAAATATTATTTACATAGGTTAAATGTTAGCTATTATGCGTGTATGTTTAATCTTGAACATCCTTTACCAAATTTCTAGTTCCGTCACTACGGTAGGAAGGAGACAATAGCGTGAAATGTTATTATAGAACATGCATGTTTTCCGTCCTATTCCTTCGACGGAGCCATTTTCTAATGTTTTCTTATGTTTGGTAAGAAAGCAGAAAAATCTCAAAAGCACTCGGCATGGGATGAGGTGGTTGGGGATAGGAGGAGATTATAGCGTGAAATACCACTTAAAAACAAATTTTTCCTGCTCGTCCCATCAAGTCATTTTTCGAGCTAGCTTTTAAGATGTTTACTTTTCTAGAGAAAATATTATTTCTAATATTTTAATTAAAACATGTGAAATTTAGAAAATATTTTCCAACTTACCAAACACACTCTATTTCTCTCTCTCTCTCTCTTTTTCCTTTTTTTTCTAAATGGGCAATAGGGCTATGAGTCAAAATTCCCAATAAGCTTTCTTCTCCCACTTAATTGTTCGTTAATTGTAGATTTCAAAGAAGAGAAATTAGGCATTTGTCAAAGTTTAGAAAGTATTAGATATAAAAACAAACACAACACGTTAACGTAAGACTAGAATACTAATTATTTTGGATTTAATGAAAGTTACAAGTAATTTTGTTATTATATTACTAAACTTTTGAATTTCTTGTGTTCTAACATATATAAGTATCTCACATAAATTCAGACTAATTGCAACATATATTTTGCCTATATTAAAAGAATTAATCGACAATATAATGTGGCGTACTTCATGTTGTCACAATTCAACATGTAATTGACAAACATGAGTTATGACTATAGTAATTTTAAGGCTTTATTTCCTGTCCCAAAATTGAGATTTATTTTATATTTTTTTAATACGATTAATACACCTTAAGATAAAAAAATTATTTATACACATACATAAGGGGAACATTTAAATGAAGTGATGTTGGTTGATATTCATTTTGTATGTGGACTATACTCGTCCCTATTCGGTTCACGAATCAAAAATCTATCTCCACAACTTTTCAATTTGACCCGTTTCATTATGTCCATTAGTAAATTAGTTTATTCCATCGTGCCCATTAGTAAATCGGTTTAGATTGATTTATTTTATTGATCTGATATTATTAACCGATTTGAATGTATATGCAGAAATCTTTTTCATTATTATAGGTAGAACTTTTAAAAAAAATAAAAATTGACAACTTTTATTAGTAAACAGTAAAAAACCATCGATCCTATTTAACGATAAATTAACGAATGAGCTATTCAGTGATAAAATTGATTAATTAGTTTTTGTTTTTAGTTAATCACCATCATAAATATTACTGTACGTACTATGCTATATGTCTATGCACTATTTTTTCAAATTTGAAATTCAAATTCATAAAATGGACATGAATCCAGAATATGCTCCAATAATTGTGACACTAGAAGCTAAGGTGCATAATGCTCCATTTCTTTATAAAAATAAGAACATTATCTCATTTATTCAAAATTTTAAAATTTCAAATTCAAGAAATAAATACAAAAGGGACACTTTATAATAAACTGTGCACTTCTTTTCAGAGTTTACTAAGTCAAATTTAGTGGTTACTCTCTTGAAACATTTATTTAAATGCACACAGTGTATAAAAATTGTTGCATTTTGAAACCTCAAATTCAGGCAGTGGGGTTGCCTCTCGCAAAAATACAACATAAGGCTGCGTACTACTTTCTCCGTTTCATTTTATTTATTCTTTTTTACTTATCAAGATAAAATATTTTTTTTTTCTCATTATACCTTTAGGGGTCGTTTGGTAGAGTGTATAAGAATAATGTAAAATATGGTGTATTAGTAATACTTATATTTTTCTTATTCAGTATTTGGTTCGATATATTAAAAAAAACATGAACTATATAATTTCTTTTTTTTTACATAATACCCTCAATATATATGTTGGAAAGGATGCAGAAATTTTTTTAGGGGTAATAGGGTCTTTAAGCATGTTAATGCATGCATTAAATCCATTGCATTACTAATGTCATGGATTTTGAGGTATTAGTAATACACACCTCAATACACATTAGAGTGTATAACTAATGCTTATATTAATTATACATAGGGTAAAAAGATATATCAAACAAGGTACTACTAATACACATTAAACTAACGCATGCATTAACATTTCAATACACTCTACCAAACGATCCCTTCGTGTATAATTGCTTACTCCTTGTTATTAACATTATATTCTTGAAAAATGTTGCAAGGAGGAGTACCATTAAGAGTATACCATTAAGAATCTAAATGGTGTTTTGGTATTGGTCATCCATCAATATTGGAACTAACAATAAGACACAATTAAGAGGGGCAAAATGGTAAAGTTACATTACTAATTATTGTTTTCTTAATAGCTGTGTCATCCTAATTTGGGACGGATAAAATGGGATGGAGGAAGTATAAATTTTTGTGGTTCGATTTTTTCCTAAGCCTCACTCATGGTAGGAGGCGGGAGTTTTAGCACATTGGACTGCCCTTTCTTAAATTCAGGTTGTGGGTAGGGACGGAGCTAGCTATCTGTGAGCGGGTTCATCCGAATCCCTTTTGGCGAATAATTGTTCTATTTATACAAGTTTTAAATTATTTTTTACGTATATATAGCAGATGTTAAACCCCCTCGACTAGTTTTTTTGTTCACATTTTTTGATTTTGAACCCTTTTAGTTAAGATATTGGCACCGCCACTGGTTATGGGGTTGTCTCTTACAAAAATATAAAGTAAGACCGCGTAACAAATTTTTTTATAATTCGACTCTTTTCCAAACTTTGCACATGACAAAAACTTTAATGTACCGAGCTGTCCTTTTCTAAATTCAGGTGGTGCGGTGGGGTCAACTTAAAAGAACCCATAAGAACAATTTTGTCACTATTAATGCAATGCATCTAATTGAAATCTTGATTGATAGAGAAATATTTGGTTTTTTTGTACATTTAACAACTACTTAGGTAATTAACCCTTGTGAAAAAAAATGAAAAAAAATTCCTTGTAGTTCATCAAAGTCAAAAGTATGAATGGAAAAATTATAAGTTACTACTATTTTAAGTTTGGTTTTGTCAAATGTTTTAGTCAAATTATTGCTTGTTGATTTAATTACCTTGAATTTAGGCAAATTTAATCAACTGAAACTGTCAATGTGGTGGGTCATATACTATGTACACTTATTTATCTTTTTCACTTCCTCTTTTCTAAAAATAGGGGGAAAAGTCATATTTATTCTTTTACTATTGACCAAAAAACAATATGTTGTCTTTTGCTCTATTATTGATTTACATATGTCCATAATATTATAATATATCCGTCCATATATATTTTTAATGTCATAAAAGTGACTCAAATTTATCGTTCTTCCATTAACACCATCCATTTTAGCTAAAGTGATACGCAAGCTGACTCGCCATCAATATTCTGATCTTCTTCTTTCATCACTATCTGTAGTCATCAACGCCTTCACCATATGTAACCATCACCACTAACATAAACCATCTAAATAAAAGCTTCACAATAAGAGGAATCCAAATTTGAGCCATTTTTATAACTTTAAAAACATGTATGACTCGATAGTATAACATTAAGGGGTCGTTTGATAGAGTGTATAACACTAATACAGAATATGGTGTATTAGTGATGTTTGCATTAGTAATGCTGGTACTAATTATACTGACATTATTTCTTAAACATTATTTGGTTTAACGTATATTAGAAATAACATTTGATATATAATTTCTATTAAAAAATATTATTTTATAAAAATACCCTCATTTGGTTTGACGAATGCGTTCGAAATGATGATATTATCTCTCCTGATGATGGCAATGACCCATTTTAACTTCATGTTTGACAGCCCCATTAAGTTCCAAATCTAATTATTGTGAAGCCAATTTTGATTTTCATTGTGTCGTGTAATTGATAAATAAGATATAGAGACTACAACTTTTGCTCCATATAGTTGAAAACTGAACATAATATGTTGGGAAAAGGAATTGAAGAAGGTAATATGCGAGCATTAGTTATACATAGGTTAAAAAATGTATCAAATAAGATACCAGTAGTACACATTAATTAATGCGTACATTATTTTATTCAATACACTCTACCAAACGATCCCTAAAGACACATATGAATCAACACGACTCGATAGTATAACATTAAAGACAGGATGATATTAATTTTCTTTTAAAATAATAAAAGGACAAATATGACCCTTTTGCCCTACATGTATCATTTCTAAAGGAGAAAATTTCTTTATTTAAAATGCGGTAATACATTTTTCTATTCGACTCTCACGAGGGACACGATTTTTTTTCGAACTCAAATACTCAGAATAACCCTACATTAGAAAAATGTACCAACAAAGTTGTGGCGATTCATATCTTTTTATCTTCGATCAGAGATCTTAAATTTAAAATCCGAGAATAAAATTATCTTAAATAGAACATGTTTTACCTTTTAAAGTGAGATTTTCCTAACTCAACTAATTTAATAGTTGACTTATTCAAATTTGCACCAGAAACTTTCACATTAGAGGCAAAATAATTCTCCCTACTAAAGATAGTTTTCGTTCCAAGGCTCAAATTCTAAACCTATAATTAAAATGAAGTACTTATCATTCTATCATGATCTTTAACGTAAGATGGGAGAGGGAAAATGAAGCATGGCCAACCATATTCCTTGTCTTTTTAAACACTTCTTTTGCGAAAAAATGTAAGATGATTTTAAGATGGATCATCCTATTGTCCCCTCAAGAAAAGGAAACTTTGTACTTTAAAAAAAAAATAAAAAAATATCTAGCTTGATTGTGTGGGTTTAAATTGAATAAAAAGGAAAAATATTCAAAATATGACCCATAAATAATCAATTTTAACTTATTCCTTTTTTTAGGCAAACTCATTTTTTCTAAAATCTCCTCTTTAATTTTCAAACAAATGTATTTCTAATGTAGTTGGATAATGTCAAAGCTTAGCAGGCAGCCATTTGGGTATGATAAATGAAATTTGAAGGGAAAAAAAATATATATTTGAATTTAAATTGAAAAATGATATTTAAAAGTTGAAATTGTGTTTGGGACATAAGAATAGAGTTGAAGTTTTATAAACAAAAACTCTAAAAAGAACTCATAAAACCTATTTTTCGAACTTTTAATTCTATATTTAAGTTGGAAGCTGAAATCATGGGTCAATTTGATTAACAAACATTATTTATAAGAGATATTTTTCAGAAACGTAATGTTGCTGCATATCCTGAAGGAGAAGGGGGCCAGGGTTCGGCTATCTGAGAAGTGCTAATTCAATTTGGTATAAATGTCAGGAGATGTGAAAGCGATTTACGATTTATTCCAATTTTGGCAGCCAAATACTGGGCTTTTTATACTTGGCCCGCAAGAAGGTGGGCTCACAAACTAACTTTAATGGACCTTACAATTTAAAGAGGTAAATCAATGAAGGAATTTTTACCTAGCAAGTGAAAGTATAGATTTCCCCTAGCTTCTGGAAGGTCAAAAGTACTTATTTTAAAAAGTGAGGTATTTGATCAAAGCTTTTAGAAAAAATAAATGCTTCGGGGAGTAGAATAAGTTATTTTCGGAAGTCGATAAAAGGAAATGACTAAATTTGCCCGTTGCTTTTTCTTTTGCATCAGAATTTTCTTCTTCGTCGAAGCTCTCTCCCATGGGCCATGACTTCTACAACAATAACATTTTACTATAACTGTTTAATTTTTTCTCAACAACTTATTTTTCATGTTACATTTTACTTCGGTCAAATTCATCGACAGCCCTTTGAACTTGGCACGATCTTTCACTTAGGCACCCCAAGTAGACGTTGTTCACTTTTGGCACCTCATGTAGCCATAAAGTGTGTCATTTTGACACTTTTTGCTGAATCGACAAAGAAAGTGTATTATACTCGCTTTTAAGCGTGTTTGAGGGGTATTTTTGTAAATTTTTAGGGGTATTTTCGTAATTTTACATCTTCTCTCCCACATTGTCTTCTCCACACCTATTTTTTAACTTAACCTCCATTAATGGAGGTGAAATCAACACACAAAATAAATTTCACTCCATTAACAAAATACTCACTCTATTAACTAATACACACCATAAACACCAAATAATACTCCTTCTATTAATCTATGGAACACACCCTCTAATATCAATTCTCCACCATTACACCATAAACACACTAACAACAACCCAATGACAATCAAGATTCATTACACATTATAGCAATAAATCAAGGCTCAATATAAGTAATTTCTCACTCCGTTCAATAAATAAAGATGTTATTCAAACTTTTTTTCCATCCCCGTCTCCATCCATTAGTTTTCCAGTATTTTTTTCTTTTTCTTAACACAATTAATTTTTACTCCTTTAATTCTTGAAGGTCAAGCTCACAATATCATGTTTTTACTCTTTCTTGCTTCATTATTGTGTAATTGGAGACTTGCATTTTTTTTTTTTCGGTTCCATATTCTTTTTCTTGCTCCTTCCACTTCCAGTTTCACTCCTTCCTATGTCTCTCAAATCATTCTTCAACTTCATTGTATCTAAAATTCCCATTCTCTCCTTTTCATGCATCTACAATTCTAGTTCCAAGCAATTCCCATTCGTATTTATATTTTCTTTCGTTAATTTATTTTCTAATTGAACACTAACCTCATCTTTTTTCGTATTTTTCATCATGTATTTGAAATTCGTGAAGCTATTAATGTAGGTCTATTATTGTTAGAGAATGAGGAGGTACGTTTATCATTATTGAAAAGTTTAATCTCCATTAATGGAGGTTTAAGCTAAAAGAAAGTTGGGTGGAGAAGATAATTTGGGGGGGGAGGGAGCGGGCTGGGGGGCTTTTTTGTAATCATCAGAGAATAAAATATGTGTAATTAATTCATTGGATGTAATTGCCATGTATTTTAGCATTTTTTTAAAATAAACTTATTTTGTGTATATATAATGATGTGGCAATGTAAAATTAGAAGGCACAAATTAATTGGTTGGGTAATTCACGTTGACAACGAGTGTGACCCACACACCAGAGCTGATGTCGAAAGACGTCAAAGTGACACACTTTATGGCTATTTGAGGTGTCAAAAGTGAACAATGTCCACTTGAGGTGCCTAAGTGAAAGTTTGTGCCAAGTTTAGGGGGCCACCGATGGATTTGACCTTTTACTTCACTATAACAACAATGTCATTCATTATAAAGTACCCTCTTTGTAAAATTAACCCTCTATTACGATCATACAAATATATTATGTCATAATATTTTGTACGAAATATATAATAAATATAAAATATTAGTAATCATCACTAATATCACGTGAACTGAAATTTCAAGCATGAAAATCTAAAAGTAAGAAAGTGTTTTTAAATTATGTCCATTAGCTATGATTATAATTTCACGAGAAAAGAGCTACTGATATTTGTCTTTTCTACATTCATAGTTTTTCTATTTCAGTGGTTAAATTTGATAAACAAATATATACACATTCCTGCTTCTTGGTACATTAAATCATTAAAACTAGTTTTTTTGAGTACTCTTATTTATAACAACCAAACGAGATGTAAACGTCAAATATTATACATATATATAGGACCTCTCTATAGCGGCTGTGAAATTTCCAGACAAATGCTAACACTATTGTTTGACTGTATTCTATATGCATGTAAATATATACAATTATTATACACACGACATACGATAATATATATCCACACTCCCAACCACTCCAAGATATACACATATCATACACACAACATATAATAATTTGCATCAACATGTAGTTTCTTTACCCCTTTCTAGGAGCTCCCACTCCTTTTACTCTATTGGTGACTGGAACTTACAAGTTACAACTTTCGAGTTGAAAGTGAGAGGTGCTTACCATCCAAGAAACTCCTCTTGCCGTTGTTGTGTCTTTGTATATTATATATCATATGCATGTCATTGTTTATATAGTGATTAATGTAATTTTGGATACAATTATCAATTTATGACCCCAAATCGATGCCAATATTTATCCACATCGCCCTAATAAATCCTTTTCCTTTTGGGCCTCAAATTTCCTAACCAGGATAACTCTTGGCATACAAAACACAAAATTACAACTTACAATAGCACAAACATTTACAAAATTTACATGTCCCCATTATGGGACATTTAGTAAGTTATTACAAGTTATTCTTTGTTTTATCTATTAGTTTATGACTAATTAATACAACCTATTGGAAACATAGTTCTGCAAAATTGAATCCTTGACAGCTGATCAAATCTAAGATTGTTTGATGCAATGTTTGATTTTGAAGATATTCACACCAATAATATGTGGAAGTATATATAAATGATTCCACCTCTTCATCTTTCACCACCTATACTGTCACACAATATATTTCATGAGTTTCATTACACTAATATTATAAGCTAAATCGACAATAATCAAATCGATAAATGTATATTATTTTGCTTGACTTGATCTTCCTAATTAAAAATCCGATTGAATGGGTTTGATTTTGATTTTAACTAAAAATTGACCCATGAAAACCGCTAATTTTAGCACTATAATGAGTTTAATACTAAGAATTTTAAACTTGAATTCATTGAATTTAAATCATGAATCTACCAGTAATCTCAAAAAAGTAATCTTTGGTTATTGGATTAATGACTCGTCCTGCTCAAATTCAGCGTAACTCGCCCATTTGAGATCATACTGTCGATATGTTTCAACTCGCTACATTGTAATTTGCCTTATTTTCTAGACGACTTCTACAAAAAGTTACTTAATACTCCCACTGTCCCAATATATGCGACACTTTTCCTTCTAGTCAATTCTAAAAGAAAAATATACTTACTAACAATTTAATTTTGAAATGACCACTTAAAACGATAATGGGGTCATTTGCCTCGCAAATATCTATGAAGACTTGCATTTTTTCTTTAATTATTGAACTTCGCACCCAATCAAATCGCTATCGCATAAATTGAGAGAGTGAGATTAAAAAAGAAACATGTGAAGGGTTGTTGGAAGAGTACCTTGTTATATGTAGAGTAGAACCTATAGGAGCACATTGGAGAGCTTTATAAAATCTCAAGGTTAATGCATTTGGCCATCAGTACAATAGAGAGGGGTGCACATATCATATGGACTAGTAGTTGATACATGACAAATGGAGGTGAAAATTCTTCCATTGTTGTCATGATGATGATGATGATGAGTTGAAGAAGCAACAACCATATTTGAATGATACATAATATTATTGAGCCTTTCATCTTCATGACTAATTGTGTCCTCTTCAATAGTTCCACAAGAATTTGCTTTACTTGCCTCACCAAATTCATCATTTCTTGCAAATCTTCCCCTCACTCTTGGCCTACTATCTGCTAGTGTTTTTCTGCATGCATACTGCATATATAAAGCCCTCCACAGTCAAACTCAGCAAAAGATTGAACTAAAAATAGTCGTTAGATGTATAATATATGTATAATTCATGCATAATATGTGTAGGGTCATGTATAATGAGTTTATAATATATGTATACCGTTATGAAAAAGTAAATAGCAAATTTGTCCAGCTATTCGTGTATAGATCCAAAAAGATGAAGTAGGGTATCACATATTTAAAATGCTCCAACGTCCGCACTACAATCAATTAAAATGCTCTCCAGAGCGATATCTGATGCTAAACTGAAACCAAGATATAGAGAGGGCTGGCCGTTTATTTTGTAGTCATAGAGATACAAAAGCATTCGTATGAGTGGTGCTAATTCCCAGGTTCTTTCTAGTCTCGCTTGGTTTCGAGAGCCTCCCTCTCTCCAGCCCTTACACGTGTTTTGATAGCCATCATCATGGATTTTCTTTCTGTATATCACGAAAAGTACCTCACCCTCACCTTTCCACATTTAATATCATATAGAAGTTCGGGTCTCAATAAAACAAAATGAAAAATCCGGATGAAAGAAAAAACAAACAAACAAAAGGAAAGAGAAAAAGTAGAAAAAAGTGGGAAAGAAGTTCAGTGCTAGAAGTACAATAACCACATAGAGTGAAGGTATGTTCAGTTGAACACCCTTCATCGAAAAAATATACAGGATATTATCAAGTTATAAAAATATATTAAATCTTGAATATCGTTAACGAAATTCTTGTTTTCTCAGGTGGCATAAAGATTTTTAGAGAGGAGGGGGATGATGAGAATGGAATAAAAGTTGAAATAGTAGGAGATGTATACCTTAATTTTTTTGCTGAAATTCCTCTCATTTCTTTTCTTCATGTATCTAATTATCTTCTCCCTTCTTTCCTCAACTGAACATCTGCCAGTTTTAGTATGGATAGGATCTTCAAAGCTTGTGATTTCTATGGCCAAAGTGTTGGAACAACCACCACCACTAACCAAATGCTGACTCTCGTTGCTTAGTCCCTTCATAAACAAACAATTGTTTTATGTATCAGTAGTGGAGTCAGAATTTTTATTAACAACAATATACCCAGTGTATTCCCCATATAGTGGGGTCTGGGGAGGGTAGAGTGTACGCAGACCATACCACTACCTCTGAAGAAGTAGAGAGGTTGTTTTCGATAGACCCCCGATTTACGACCGATAACAGTATAGCAAAATCACAAAACATAAATGCGTATAAACTAGTACATTATGCAAAATAAACTAACACCGATATCCACAAGGTAATATAACAAGCATCAGATACTACTAAAAAACTATCTAACCGAAAACATAGACATCACTCAACACCCACGAACAAGAAACTTCAAACACAAATAAAGAAAAACTCCCACCCTCTAACCCTCTACCCTAATCCGCGTCCTCCACATCTTTCTATCAATGGTCATGTCCTCTGTCAGCTGTAACTGCTCCATATCATGCCTAATCACCTCCCTCCAATATTTCTTCGGTCTACCTCTATCCTGCCTAAAATCATCTATAGCCAGAAACTCACACCTCTGTACTGGAGCATCAGAGTCCCTCCTCATCACGTGCCCGAACCAATGTAATCGCACTTCTCGAATCTCGTCCTCTACCGAAGCCACCCCACCTTCTCCCGAATAATCTCATTCCTCACCCTATCTTTCCTGGTATGGCCAGACATCCATTGCAACATCCTCATCTCCGCCACCTTCAACTTCTGGATGTGAGAGTTTTTAACTAACCAACACTCCGCACCATACAACATAGCCGGTCGAATTGCCACTCTGTAGAATTTTTATTAAGAAGATTCAAAATATAAAAAAACTAACACATGAAAAAATCAAGGAGATTTGTCATGTGGTATGTACTAACAAGAATTTGACCTATTTACATAGTGTAATTTCCAGCAAAGGCGTAGCTCCGCCCTTAGCTAAGGGCCGGAAAAATTACAATAATGCACTAAAGGTCCCTTATGCGCAACATCCAGGGTAGGGCCGGACCACAAGGGTCTGTTGTATGCAACCTTGCCCTATATTTCAGTAAGAGGTTGTTTATATTTTGAAATCTATTATACTACACATGAAAGGAGATCAATACCTGAAGCTCACTATTATAGATCCTTGGCAAGGAATCAGGGCAGAAAATCCTACCATTCTCTCCTTGAAAATCCAACTCTTGATTTGGCAATTGGGATCCAAAGAACAAGCCACTATTAGTAGCTGCAGCAAACATTGTTGAAGCTTCTGAATTCATTGTGTTATTAAGGTTCCCTTGGAGGTAATTTACCACATTAGGATCAAGAAGTACACAAGAAGGAGAAGTAGAAGTAGACGCGAGCCCTCTCATGTAAGGAGGGACAGAGGACAATGATTCGCCTTCGTATGAATGACCTAATGGAGGCCCCATGAGTGTCATTACGTGAGGCTGAGGCAGAGAAATATCAGGGCCAGGATGATTGTTAAGAGGATTTACGTCGAATTGTTCCTCTTGTTGTTGTAAGAAATGATCAGGGACAGTGAAGTTCGCGGTTGGTGTGAAGTCTATTGATGCAGAGATGTCATCTTCTGCATCAAATATCATTGACATATTGTCGTTGTTGTTGCTGTTGTTGTTGTCATCGATGTTAGCAGGGCAGGGGCCAGACCTGCTAACATCGGTAGTCGTGCTGGCTGTTGTTTTTGTGATGGTTTCATCATTTTTTTCATTGGTGTTTTGGAATTTGTTTAGGTCAAAATTGGTGTTAATATTATTATTATATGAAGATTGTTCATCATAACAACAACCATTTGAGCTAGAAGCAACATCTGAATTTTGTAATTCTGAAAAAAGTTCAGATTCACAAAAATTCAAAATTTGATCATTTAGTGGGCTTGGCATTTCTTCCTGCCAAAAAAAAAAAAAAAAAACCATAGTCAAATTTCACTTATTAGTAAGTAGCATCGTTTTACTACTTTTTTCAGAATCATATCGTTACGTATATTGGCTAAAAAAACATTTTTTCATGCAGACTGCACGGGAGTTGAGAGATGCCTAACACTTTACTATGTACAGTTAAAACTTTTTTGGCATCTAAATTGTACAAAAGAGGACATGAATCCAAAGTTGGACAAGCAATGGGAATTTTTGTAGCTCAAAAAGCCTATTATGATAAGCATATGTTACTTGTTTATAAAAGTCATTTTACATAACTTTAGAAACAGAATCATTTTTCACATAGAGAACTTGAACAAGAAGCTAGTAAATATTAAAGGTGCAACTCGATGCACTAAGCATTCTGCATTCACGCAGGGTCCGAAGAAGGACTGCACCCTAAGGAGTGTGATGTAGAGATAGCAAAAATCTCAAAAAGAGAATATAAAAAAGATGATGAAATCTTATTAGTCATAAAACCACTTAGTACTACTAATACTTTTTACTAATAATACATGAATGGAAAAAACTTGCAAATAGCTAGTAGAAAAATCATACAATGAATTGAAATGAAGGCACCTACATATACAAATAACTTGTTAATTAGTAGTGATAAAACAGTTAATTTTGCCAATTAATATACAATTAACACAAGGAAAAAGTAATTATGATCTAATTCAAGATCTTGAAAGAAAATCAAAGAGGAGACATTCAATTCTCAAAACTCCATTTCCATAAAACTGAAATTTTGTAAAGAAGAAACTACAAGAATTCCCAAAAAAAAAAAAGTGATAAATAAGAAGTATACATTAAAAAGTTGATGTTCTTGAGGATGAAGCATCATGTCTTGCAACATTGATGTTCTTGATTTAAATTTTTTTAAAAACTTGAAAATTTATACCATGCATAATGACAAAGGAAAAAATTATATATACATATATACATGTGATTAGCACTTTTTCTGTTACCTTAATGAAACTCATAGTTGTAACCAATGGAAGAGAGAAATCCATGCAACAAAAATAGGATTATTTTTAGGAATGGAAAAAGAGAGAGAAGATATATATATATATATAGGATTATTATGAAAATTTTGGATTATTATTATAACATGTAGGGGTGGGGTTGTCTGAATGGAAATACAAAGGTACATTTGGTTATATAGGTTCATGGATTGACCAACATTGAAGTCAAACCGAGGTTGTTGGTGGGCCAGTCAATTTGTGGTTACTTTTTGAAATTTCGACACGTGGCTGTGTGTTATACCTATTTGTCCACTTTTACAAAAAAAAAAAAAAGGGGAGGGGGGGGGGGGGGGGGGTAGAATAATTTTGTGAAAGGGGTATCAATTTTTTACCATGTATATGTAACTACTATATAGCTTTATTGAATGCATGCTTTTCGAATATTTCTTCAATTGATCTATAGGTGTTTGTGGTAAAGTGAAAGTGTTATATTATTACCATCAAATATCGTGATGAAGTGATAAGTACTTCTTCATCCTTAATTAAGGGTATCGAATTTGAGCCCCCTGTGTATGAGGTCGTCTTTGCTATGGTGTGCTTTACCCCCCAATCCCATGGTGGGACTTCCTGCCGCGAATCCACATTAGTTAGGCTCTAAAATGAGTATCGAACATCGAATCGAATGAAAAATAAAAAAAGAAAGTGGTATTATTCAAAGTTTTCTTATGTAGAATATTGGTGGAAAATTTAGTTTAACTTTTGGTTAGGCTAAGAAATTAATATTACCGCCTCATGGTAATTTTTCACTCCGCGATATAATCCGTTACTTATCAATATTTTACTAGATATAGAATTCAAGAAAAAAATAATTTTTAAAATTTGCGATCGTAAATATATCATTAGATAATCAACTAAATCTTTAATTTATTATTTATGAAGAAGAAATTGAAACAAAATAGTTATTAAACGATGACTTTAGTTTACTATAGAGTCATCAACATATTGTTTTAGTTCGGTAAATATAAAATCTTTTTCCTTAGGATCCTATTAAATAGTTATAGAGAATGTTAACTAAAAAAATTTGTTAAAATCCTTATTTTTTTCCTAGAAGGATTATCTACAAATTAGTCATTCACTTTATTTGTATCAAACCAAAATTAAAACACACATAGATGTTATATGTAGAAATTTCCCCCCTCAAATTTTGCCACTTCTTAGACCTATAAATCCACTTATCTCATAAATGAGCCTAATAAAACTAAAGTTTAATGTTCGATTTTGAATAAGAGTCGTTAACAGATAATGAATTGACGTCGATTATAATATAATCTCAAAGTTAATAATAGGGGTTCGATTCCTGCTATTCACTCTATTTTTGAAGCTATAAGAGCATATTATTGAAGATATATAAGAAGTTTAAAGTTAAATAATTTTTAAACATTGTATAAAAAATAACTTGTTCTTTTTAAAAATGATAATATGGATAAAATTGTCAAATGATATGGAACAAAAATCATATTAACTCAATGCTTCATCGTGAAATTTACATGATTAAGGTGAGAATACATGCATTCATTAGATTGTCTATGATTGATATAAAGTTATAAACATACATCAAATTCGAATAAATATTTACATTCCATGAAACATTATCATGAGAGGAAGCAAAAATGTCAAAGCATAATAAGATATAATAAACATCATCCCTAGGACTAGCATATAAGTTTCTTATTCTTTGATATTATCAGTCTTACAAATAAAAGGTATCAAATTACGTATCAACCTTAAACATCATCATTAAAGTTCCTTCATAAGTGTAACATGTTTAATGAATCTCAAATATTTTATTTTGTGGAACCTACGAAAATTCATAGTTGTTATTCTTCGGGTACATAGAGAATAAACTGACTCTTATATGTACAATAGCTAGTTCGCAAACCACATGGAAGATCAGATATAAACTGGGTGTTAACTTCTTCAATTTTAAATAGGTTTGTACCATACTAAGGTCTTGTAGTTCAAGATAAAAAGAGACCATCTTAAATAATTCGTTATTCCAAAAGTCTAGCCAACACTTTGGAATAAAATACCTAAGTTCCTAACTAGGTTACTTTGCATGAAAAATCACCTTTATAGGTAGTGCAGAGTGGCAGGCAAAACACACCCCACCCCCTATTCCCCCTACCCCATCCACACTCAGGAGCGGAGCCAGCCTTTGGATATGGGGTTCATCCAAACCTTTTTTGGCTGAAAATTATACTATATAAGTATATATATATATATATATGACTAAAATTATTTTTATGTATATATAATAGATTCGAACCTCCTTCGATTAGTTTTTTTTTTAATTTTGAACCCCCTTAGTGAAAATTATGGTTCCGCCTTTCTCCCCACCCCCGAAAACAGAAAGAAGAAGATAAGAAATTGCATGAAATTAACAAGAAAATCTCGAGCTATAAGGTACCAAAGAGGTTATTTTACTCTTTATCTAACCGAAAATAAGCGAGGCGTGTGGATTCAGAATTTGAATATTATGGGATCGAATTAGAAATTTTTGCCATAACTCATATGCTTTACTAGATCCGAAATCTATATCTTATACTTGGGAAGTTGTTTAATACCTATACACACGGTTTGAGCTAAAATTATTGAATTTGAATGAAATCATGTTTTGTACACTACGCCCTACGAACAGATATCTATTGTCGTTTAGAATCACGCCCAAGAGTGCGGCCTGGCTATCAATGATTTTGATTGGGAACCACGCAGATATGAACTTCGAGCTTTAAGATCGAGCTAAGGCGCATGTGATTTTCCATTTATTCAAGTCTTAGTGGGTAGAGTTACTAGATAATTTATCTTGGTGTGAGAGGTAACGTTACCAAATATAGTTGTTTAAAAAAAGGGATGGTCTTGTACCCTTTAAAATATCCCTTAAAATTAATCAAGGTGTGTGCAGGTTGATCCGGACATGTGAAAAAAAACATAGTTGTTCAAAAAAGGGATGGTCTTGTATCCTCATTGGCTATTGTTTAGGCTTATAATTTGGTTCATGTAATTCATAATAATACTAAAAATAGCAAGCAAACCTTTCTAGGGACATCTTCCTTTTTACTAATTATGGAAAGATTCTAGCTCTTCCAATAGCTTGATGAAGTATATAAATCTGAGCAATATATAATAAGTAGGAATCAAGACTAAGGTTGTACATGTTTGTTCTTTTTATCATTGATGAGATGGTTGTAAACTGCATAACCAAAGGTTTTGTTGTATGTGTTGTTTATGTCAAAGACTTTTATGAGCACTATTTCATCACACATGGCTGCATCAATGCCAAGAAGTATATGGAGGTGGGCATCAAGACTCTTGCTTTAGGGGGTCACAACAGTGAATTATTCTAACATGAAATGACACTAAAGGCATTCTGGTGCTCTAAACCTCCCGTTATGCGTAAGGTCCGGGGAAGGTCTCGATTACAAGGGTCTATTGAATGCAACCTTATCTTGCATTTCTACAAGAGATCATTTCCAAGGTTTGAACCCGTGACATTCTGATCACATGACAACTTAACCAGTTATTATTGTTGTTGTTAAACCCGTAGCGTTCTGATCACATGATAACAACTTAACCAGTTATTCTAAGACCCTTCTAACATGAAATGACACTATGATTCATTAATTCTATATTGAGGTTTGTTGTTATTTTTGATACGATGGAGCACCACCCAATGAGATTAGAGCCTGAATTATTCATCAAAGCCCTATACCCTACGGACTGATTTCTTCTGATGGGCTAAGTCGGTCCAAAGATATTCTTAACATAATTTTGATTTTAGTCAAACTAAGTAGTGACGTTCTCTTAGAAAGTCTCACATTATTTAGAGTATCCAACACATACTTTATATATGTAGTTTTTATTTTTATTTTAAATCTCTCTCTCAAACTAAATATCACATGTCTCGAGGCTTTATGAGTTATTTATAATCGGCATAGACTTATGATGTTCATATTGGTCTATTATACGCGCGTCTCCCATTGGTCCTTTCCTTTTTATAGGTTAGGACTTGGAAAATGAACCTAGCCCAATGTACAATGCTTATAACTTCCCTGTTTGGTGTATATAAAAGAAGATAATTCTTGTATTACAATGGAAAAACTTTGAAGCTTCCTATCTTAAGAAAAATGAAAATCATAAGAATGGATTCACATACAATATTGGAAATACACAAAAGCCTATTATAATTTGCCTCATGTTCTAATATAGAGAGATATAAAAAGGGTAGTCTAGTAAACTAAAGTTTTTGCTATGCGCACGGGGTTTGAAAAAGGTCAAACTACAAGGATTTATGTACGCAATGTTACTCCACAGTTCTGTAAGAGGTTGTTTCCAACAAGCTTAAACCCCTGACCTCCTAACCAGGGGCGGCTCAAACATATGTGTGGCCTAAGGCCATAATCAAATGGAGGCCTCATATTTTTCAAGAAAAATAATAAAAATTATAAGGTTAATTTTTAAAATTATATAATCTACTTTTTTAATAATTCTTTTTAATTAATTATATGATCAACACGTTTAATATTTAATACTCTAGATATATCAAATTTCTTTTAATAATTCTTTTTCTTTATGTAAAAAAATAGTTTTTATACAGATAATATTTATTATTTTGTAAAAACATTCTATAATAGATTATTACTTGAAAAACTGAACCCCTTCAAATTTGGAGGCCAAACCTGGTCGCCTTTTTTCTAAAAGGATTGAGCCGCCCCTGCTCCTATTTAACACATTATAACAACTTTACCAGTGACTTGGTACTCGAAGGCTTCCTTTGATATAGACAATTTATATATTGAAAAATTCGTTTGTATGGAAATAGTAATGTGTACAGGTTACTTAGCTAAATTAGTGTAGACAAAAAATAAAAATAAAATTGCCCACTATTGTATGGATCGGATGAAATTTTGGCTGAACAAGATTTGGTGCCTCTAATCACATCTTGGAGAAAAGTAAAATGCTAATTAAGCTGTTGATTCTAATTAATTTAGAATATCAGACAGACTTAATTAGCTTTATTCCTTATGCTCCCTAATTCTAAAAGAAATTTTAAAAGGTCTCAAATGGACTTAAACAATTGAATCAAAGATGATTTTACTACGTATCAAAGCCTTAGATATTGTTTAAAGTATCATTGATCAATTGGAGTCTAGAGACAATCAAGTCTTCTTTGACCTTTGGATTCTGCTTTGCCATATAGGAGTATCATTATGTTTTTACTATCAACCTGAATTATAATGGGATGATTTAAATTTGCTCATTCTTAAATAAAAAATTTGTTAGGGTTTTTGTCCTGATTTTTCTACCAAAATTAAATTTTACTTTTTCTTGTAAGAAAAAATAAAAGTAACCATAAATACTTTTATCGAAAATATAAAACTTTTTCATATTTGGCTAACCCCTTCTAAGAGGAAAGGTTTTGAAACTGTATAAAATATGATACAAGAATAATCACGGATATGAACTTATGAGAGTGCATGTTGGGTCCGAGACTCGGTGTGTGCAATTGAAGAGCCAAAGAGGACCTAATTATGCACCAAAAAACTGTCCAAGCACTACACTTGGCTACACTTGATGGACGCCCATCACTTAAGGGTTTTTTGGTCATTTTAGTTTCTATTATGTAATACACTATATAAAGAACAATGTAGGGTTTCATTAGTTAGTTTTTAGAAGATATTTGTGAGTGTAGAACTCTTATAACAAGCTCTCTCTAGTAGAGAAGAGTGCCCACCCAAAACTAGGACAAGAAACTAGTGTGGATTCACTAGTGATTGTGTTTTGCTTGGAAACATCGATGCTTGAGGGTGAAATCCGATCTTGTATCACGTACGAGGTAGGTTTTTGTTGTGTGTGGTGTTAAGGGTCCTAGAGTTATCCAAACTCTAGGGTTCTTAAGATTATACCATCAATTGTCTATCCATTTATCCCTTTACTTTTATTGTAATCTTGTTAGTGTTTGTAACTTGTAACTGTTTGTTCTTGTTCCTAGTGAAACCGTGATTTGTTATTAACTTCTTGTTGTTGTTATCTCCTTGTTCTTATCGCTTCGTGTCTATTTGGTGTCAAAAATACCATTATATCTTATATTATTGTTGTTGGTAGTGAATCCGAGAGTGGTCACCAAAGAGGTCCTCGGTTTTCTTGAATTTGTTGATACGAGCCAAATGGCCATCTATGATTTTAAAGACGTCATTGGATGCTAACGCATAAAGACTCAAGACTTGGTCACCTCGAGGACACAAGAACATGCATGGAGGACCCGTTTTGAACATGACATAAGGCCCGTGTGTGGAAGATTGCGTGGGGGCTTACCTTTGATGCCAACCTGAGACTACAAGTGTTGAATAATGACCCCACGCTTGTGTAGAATTGAATAAGAACCCTTCATTAAGGGTGTTTTGGGGATCACACTTTGTTAGAAAGACATCATGGCCACCCCTTTCATTAAGGGTATTGTGGTCATTTTTGTTATGTAATAAGCTAGCCTCTATATAGTCTTCTATTAAGTCATTTGCTCTTTAGTTTTGGAAGGATAAATATATGAAAGTCTTCTTCTCTCTTTGAGAGTGTAACACCCTTAGTGTAGGGCTTGGATAAGCCATTAGTGTAGGGCTTGAAAAAACCAATATTGTTCTTTGCTTGGAAACGGTGGATCTTGAGGTGAGTTGATTCCCTTGGCGGTCACCGTAAGAACTTGGTACTTGTTAACTTGTTTTGTAGAGGTTTTAGAGTTTTGATACACTCTTTAGTTGCTACCTAATGGGTTTTCTTTGTGTCAAGTTAGCTATCTTTTACTCCTTTTAAGTTTATGTTTGCTTCTCATATCGTATTGTTGTCTTATTGTTGCGGGTAAAGGCTTATGATTGTGGGTTGTTTGCGGACTATTTTGGTGTTGTAGATACCATTTGGTATCATTTGGTATCAGAGCAAGGATTGATTTTGTTTCGTTTTTGTGTTTAACTGAAATTTGAGAATTAGATTTAGGAGATTTTAGTGTATTTTATTTGTTTCTAGTGTTAGGTTCTTGTTCCCTAACACTAAGTGAGTCTAGATCTTAAATTTGAGCTTAATCCGGGTGGCTTTGAGTTGTTCACCATTGTTGAGTTTAAGGTTGAAGAAACTAGTAAGGTGAAGCTCGAAATTGGAAGGGTTGTTGTTGATATTGTGGCTTGAAAAACACATGGTTGTGTTGTGGAGTTTAACATGAGCAAAAGGAATTTGAAACCATTCAATTTGGAGTTCATTTGGTTTAGTTTCAATCTTTTGGTGTTCTTGTTGTTCTTTATGTTCATCATTTATTGTTGAACAAGAACATTCAATAGGTGTGGTTTGATCATAAAGAGTGTAGAAAAGAGTGTAGTCTTTTGTTAGTCTTGAAACACATCCCAAAGAACATATAAAAGAAGAAAGGGGACAGTACAACTTTCAAAAAGACTCATTACCAAAAGGGAGTAAGGGCACATACCAAGACAAACAAAAGAGGAAAGGAGACAAAGGCTTTCAAAAAGGTGTCTTGCCAAAAAGGTGCAAGGAAAGTCAAAGTCTTTTGAATTTTGAAAAATGCTCTAAGTCTTGTGCTTTCCCTCCTTTAGCTGACTTTCCACTCTCCCAAATTAAAATTTGACCAATCCAAATTGTAAACTGTCATGTCACCAAAATTGCCATGTCACCAAACTGCCATGTCATCAACGTTCCAAAAAAACTTGAAGCTCAAATTTTATGTTTTAAAGTTTTTTTCCTTGTTTCGTTAGTTTCATTTCTTGATTCTAGTACTAATTAGCAACTAGTAATCACCTACTAGATTGTGAATTAGTTTCTGAATCCGTTTTTATCGTGTCTTCGTTATTTGTGTGCTTTTCTCATTTTTAATTCGTCGTAACTTTTTATTTCAAGTTCGTAAGTAGAATTTTTGTATTTTGTGTCTTGAGTCGATCAAAAAAGAATCTATTTCGGCCGCTAAGTAGAATTGACATCTTATTGACTACCGGAGTATAAGCAACTTTCAATATTCGCCGCTCCAATTGTGAGGATCACAAAAGTGAGTGTCTACGAGTGTTTGTGAGGAGTTTTTACTACTAATCTTGTTTATTTTCTTTTGTTTGTTGTTGTCTTTTTTTTTTTGGTTAGGTACCATGGCTGTCCATAATTTCAAGGCCATGTGTAACCGCATCCATGACGATCTTGAAGATATGCAACGGCCCATTGAAATTATACGCCAATTGTTACCAAAACTCTTTCCTCAAAATCCAATTGTCCAAACAACTTGTGATGGGAGCTTCCCGAAGGAAGTTGCTACCCAAGCTTGTGATGGACTTTCACACCGAGGTAAAGATGAACATCCTCATGAACGTCAAGGTAAAATAGCTAACTCTTACACTTTTGTACATGCAATGATAATTGTGTGGCTAGTAGCCCATTGAGTGTGAGTTGTAGCTTGCCTATATGTGAGTCTATTGTTTCTTTACAACTTGATGATGATGTACTTGTTGTGAGTATGGATACACTAGTTGATCCTATTGATGATCAAATCGACCCTTCTTGTAAGATCGATTTATGTCCACCTAGTGTTGAAATCATTGTGTTGAATGAAAGTACATCATCTTGTAAAATTTATGTTGATCAACTTTTTTGTGAAAATTGCCCACCACTCGAGGATGTGTGTGATGTGATTAATGAATCTCAAGTGTGTGATGATGTTGAAAATGTTGATCAAAGGAATAGGAGTGAACCCGTGAGCTTGCCCTTTGATTCTAATATTTGCTTGGATCGTAGGGATAATCATGTGCTTGAAACATCTTTAAAACTTGATAATGAACTTTTAGAGAGTGAACTTACTTGTTCCAAATCTGCCCGTGGGATAGATCATGCTCTCTTTAGGTATAATATCTTGTTTGAAGATGGTATAATCACTCCCAATGAACCTAGTGGTGAGAATGATGGTATAGCTTGTCTTGAAGGCTATAGCCTATATATTAACCCACTATAGTGTGACAACATTCCTCCTAAAGATGGAAATCTCTTTTTGCAAGATGAAAGTACTCTTAAGGGTAAAGAATGTATAGTCCTTCTTGACAACCCAAGGGCAAAGGTGTCATTGATTCCTTGGGGTAATGTTTCTAAATGTGCATCCTTGCTTGATACACTTTTGCTTAAATTGCATCCCAACTTGTGGATGCCAAGTTGTCTATTTGTTTGAAGAAAAGAGATTGTATATGCTTAAATGCTTTGTCTTCACCCGCGCATGTCTTTACACTTGATTCTTTCCTATACTACCTCTTTTCCTATGATGACATCCATGCTAGTTTCGAGTTTGCATTAAGTAGAGGTATAGGTCTTGTTGGTTGGTCCACTTGTTTGAATGACAAAGTTATGTGGGATTGGAGGACTTTGATACCAATAGTGGCACCAAGTTTGATGAGGCTACTTGAAGAAGTAATGAAACAATTGTGCTTTATGGTTCCTAAGACAAGGGTAGCCTTACTTTTTGGACTTAGTGATACCATTACGACCTTTGTAGTTTCTTTATCTCTTGATACTTGTCATAGCCATTTTCTTTATAACATTCTTACTAAACTTTTCATGACTAATACAAAGGATTCATGGTTATATCTCAAGTATGTATCACCTTGGCATGATGATGTTATTTGTTGTACTAACCCTAACCCTTATGCAATGAGGAAGTTGTGCTTGTTCGTCCTTTCTTTAGTTTTGCAAGGTATGGATTTGAGGTCGAATCCTTTTTAAGAAGGGGAAGATGGTACGAGCCAAATGGCCATCTATACTTTTGAAGACGTCATTAGATGCCAACGCATAAAGACTCAAGACTTGGTCACCTCCAGGACACAAGAACATGCATGAAGGACCCGTTTTGAACATGACATAAGGCAAACCCGTGTGTGAAAGATTGCATGGGGGCTTATCTTTGATGCCAACCCGAGACTACAAGTGTTGAAGAATGACCCCACGGTTGTGGAGCATTGAATAAGAACCCTTCATTAAGGGTGTTTTAGGGATCACACTTTGTTAGAAAGACACTTCATGGCCACCCCTTTCATTAAGGGTATTGTGGTCATTTTTGTTATGTAATAAGCTAGTTTTGGAAGGATAAATATATGAAAGTCTTATTCTCTCTTTGAGAGTGTAACACCCTTAGTGTAGGGCTTGGATAAGCCATTAGTGTTGGGCTTGGAAAATCCAATATTGTTCTTTGATTGGAAATGGTGGATCTTGAGGTGAGTTGATTCCCTTGGCGGTCACCATAAGAACTTGGTACTTGTTAACTTGTTTTGTAGAGGTTTTAGAGTTTTGATACACTCTTTAGTTGCTACCTAATGGGTTTTATTTATGTCAAGTTAGCTATCTTTTACTCCTTTTAAGTTTATATTTGCTTCTCGTATCGTGTTGTTGTCTTGTTGTTGCGGGTAAAGGCTTGTGATTGTGGGTTGTTTGCGGACTATTTTGGTGTTGTAGATACCATTTGGTATCATTTGTGGACTAATTTTGGTGTGTTTCGTGTTTCCTTGTTTCTATCGTATCATTTGGTATCAAAGCATGGCTTGATCTTGTTCCCACAGGATCAATCTTGGGCTCGTAAACTTGAAAATAAAAAAAAATGTTGAAAAACTGAAAATTCCATAAAAAGGTGCAATCTGTCCGTTTTTTGTTCTTATCTGAGAAATTGTTGTTCTTGTTGTTGTAGTCTTGGCTGAATTATGGAGTCTAGGTCTAGGATTTTTTTTATTTTTTTTTGTTTCTATTGTTAGTTTTCTTGTTCACTAACACTTTGAGTCTAGATCTAAACTTTAGCTTAAACTTGTTGAAGTTGTTGTTGTCAACCCAAAAGTGGTTGTGAGTTAAAGTTGTTGTGCTTGGCCATATGGTGACATTCTTGTGGACTTGGGCTGGACGTTGTTGGTGGTGTTCTTGTTCTTGAAAAGTTGTTATTGTGTTCTTGTTGTTCATCACAACCTTCACCCCTTGTTAAGACCCAAATACCACACTAAAAGGACTTGGCCATTTGTTAGAGGTTTTATTATTGTTCTTGGAGATTGTTGTTGGTTGTTCTTGTTGTGGTTGTTGTGTTCTTGAAATTTTTCACCATATTCATCACCTTGTTAACATTAAAGTGAACTTTAGATCTTAGAAAGGTGAAAGACAAGGTGTAGTACTTGTTAAGTATTGAAAGACCCCAAACCACCCAAAGACTTTACATCAAATCTTAACCACTTTCCATAGAACAAGGGTCCATGTTTTAAGGAGAAGTACAAGTCTAGTCAAAGACTTTTGAATCTTGAAATTTGAATTGAAAAAGGAGCTCCAAAGACTAGTTTGTATTTCCCTCCACTGAACAATTTCCACCAAAGTCCAAATTGTGAATTAAAATTTGTCAAGAACCTAACCACTAGTGGACTGCCACGTCACTAATTACTGTTCACACGATAAATTTTAAGCTCAAAATTTTATTTTCTAGTTTCCATTTGTTGTTCTTTAGTCTCGTTTGTTGATTCCATTACTAATTTACAAGCTAGTACTAGATTGTAAGTTAGTTTTGAAACCGTTCTTCGTGTTAGCTTTCCTTTGTGTGTCTTAATTCTTTTGAGTAATTGTAATACATCCTTGTGTTTTTCTTACTCTTTGGAGTCATTGTATTCACCTCTCAACACCTCTCGAAGTACAAACAATCTTACAACACTTATGAGATTGAGTGTGAGGGATCTGAGAGACAAGAAATGAAAAGAGAGAGTGGGGATATTTTTGTACAACTAACGTGTGTTTTTTTGTTTTGTAGGTAACTTCTTGGCCATAATGGAAACCATTTTGTCCCACCTTGATTCTATTTCCTGAGACATAGATAGGGCGAATGCGGTTCTTGAAAAATTAGGCTTGGATATGTCTACTATACTTGAGAGGTTTGATCGAGTGGAGAGTCGAAGGAACTTTCATGTTTCTACTCCCGAAACTTTACCTCAAATGATCAATCCTTCAAGACCACCACCAAATGACATAGACATAAGTCACGCCATTAAATATCCTCAAACCTGAGACCTAAATAAGTCACTTCCCCCCCAGTTCGATCAAGTCCAACAAGAAGGACTTGGAAGTCAATTTTCTCCCATCCAAGCTCTGCAACCGAAGCTCCACTTTACCAAATCATTCCTCTCAACCGAAACTCCACTTCACCAAAGCCGATATATCCATGTAGATGAATATGGTAGAAAGAAACATGAAAGACATAGAGTCTACAATGATGCTTATATGATGGAAGAGAAGTTGAGGGGAAGGCGTAGAGATCCACAAGGAACCCGCCACCAAGAAAAAAGGTAGGATGTGTTTCAAATAAGATTGAAGACAAGGCTCAAGATGAAAAAAAATCCGAGGTTCAAAATGAAGACGTTGACCGAGACTTGTGTTATTGAGCTATCGGGTTCCTCATGTTTTTTGCGGACTATTTTATGCCATCTCATGTTTTGTGGTCTGTTTTGAGTAGTTTCTTTTGAAGTGGCCGATTGAACGAGGTGAAGAAGTGAATTTATGGGCAAATTTCTCTCAAGATGGAGAAGATAATACAAGAATAATCATGGATATAAACTTATGGGAGTGCATGGTGGGTCCAAGACTTGGTGTGTGCAATTGAAGAGCCAAAAAGGACCTAATTATGCACCAAAAAATCGTCCAAGCACTACACTTGGCTACACTTGATGGGCTCCCATCACTTAATGGCCTTTTGGTTATTTTAGTTTCTATTATGTAATACACTATATAAAGAACAATGTAGGGTTTCATTAGTTAGTTTTTGGAAGATATTTGTGAGTGTAGAACTCTTGTAACAAGCTCTCTCTAGTAGAGAAGAGTGCCCACCCGAAACTAGGACAAGAAACTAGTGTGGATTCACTAGTGATTGTGTTTTGCTTGGAAACATTGATGCTTGAGAGGTGAAATCTGATCTTGTGTCACGTAAGAGATAGGTTTTTGTTGAGTGTGGTGTTAAGGGTCCTAGAGTTATCCAAATTCTAGGGTTCTTAAGATTATACCATCAATTATCTATCTATCTATCCCTTTACTTCTATTGTAATCTTGTTAGCGTTTGTAACTTGTAACCGTTTGTTCTTGTTACTAGTGAAACTATGACTTTTTGTTAACTTCTTCTTCTTGTTGTTGTTGTTATCTCCTTATTCTTAATGTTTCGTGTCTGTTTGGTGTCAAACACACCATTATATCTTGTATTCTTGTTGTTGGTAGTGAATTCGAGAGTGGTCACCAAAGAGGTCCTCGGTTTTCTTGAATTTGTGGACTGATTTTGGTGTGTGTTTTATGCTTCCTTGTTTCTATCGTATCAAAATAGAACACCCTCCCTTCTCGTATAATAACACAATATAATCCATAATGTAGTCTTCAAAGAGTCTTGTTTAGGGAGAGATTTCTCCCAATAGGTTTTAGTTTTTTTCAATATTTGTTTTCAATATGTAGGTGGTTTGACCAAACCATATCAATAATATGTCCTTTTTAGTATTATTTTATGTTGTCATCTGAATTATCATTGTCTTGATTTGCAAACTATGAGCTTCTGAATGACGCTCTCTCAATTTCAAACCCAACAAGTGGTATTAGAAATCATGGTTCAATGGTCCAATAGTATTTCGAACCTAATAAGTGGTATCAGAGATCATGGTTCAATGGTCCAATGGTTCAGATTGAGGACATATTAAGATCAAAGTTGCAACAATTTGATGATAATGAAGATCTTTGTTTAGCCACATGTGGAGAAAAGTTTCAAATAAATTTTCAACAATCCTGTTTCTAATCCATCTTTAAAACCATAATAAATTTTCAACTCATGTTTATAGGCTCCAACTTCTAACCCTTGCTAACTTTTATGCTTGAGCTCCTTTCAACTCGTGCATATACTTTTAATGCATGAGCTCCAATTATAACGTGTGCTCACTTTCAATGTACAAGGCTTCACTTTCAACCTTGTTTACTTATAACACAAGACTCCAATAATATCAATTCATGCTTTTATTTTTAATGCATAACGCTCCAATTTTTAATCCATATCAACTTTTAATCATGGTAAGTAGCAGTGATGTATGAAAAGATGTAAAGAAGGTGGATTAAGTGAAGAAAATCAAGCAAAAAATGAGAGATTTGTTAGGGTTTTTGCCCTGACTTTCTTACCAAAATTAAGTTTTACTTTTTCTTGTAAGAAAAATAAAAGTAACCATAAATACTTTTATGGAAGATATAAATATTTTTGTAACACCCCATAAATTTTTCCGTACACTTATCGCGATTATATGGAGTCCTAAAGGTTTGCGTATGGGTTAAATTAAGTTTATGGTGTTCGGAAGTATCCCGTCAATAGATGTATGTGTAGGTATTGGAATACGCTTTCCAACGATATAAAGTTTGCCCAAAACAGAGGAGTATTTCATATAAGCGAGCACATTCGAAATTTCAAAACGGTGGCCGGGAAGCCTGTGAACAGTAAATCTGCAGGAAAATTACTGCAGCTAGGCAATTATTTTTGGATCAACTTTAGACGATCATAAATCCTTGTACAAAAAGAACTGTGTGAGATGCTATATATCGACGAAAAGCTACGAGAGTCTTCTTTCCGATGAAATTAGTTTCATCCAAATCCAATGTCTGAGTAAGGAGCTATACCCGTTTTACTACAGCCTACCAAAAAAAAAACAGAATTGTGGGACAGATTTTTGGGTCAACTTTAAACGACCATAACTCCTTATACGGGAAGAACTGGATAGTATACTTTATATGAAAATGAAATCCCTTTGAATTATCTTTCCAATGAAATTGGTTTCACCCAAATCCGATACCGGAGCAAAGAGTTATGATCGATTTACTTCAGCCTGTCAAAACTGTCCACTGGGGACAGATTCGGATTTATTTAAATTTTTAGGGCAAAATGGTCATTTTCTATTACCTCTTGGACGAAAATGGATCTTTATAAACCTACACTTAGCCTCATATATATCATATATCATCCAATTATTAAGAGAAGGTGAAACCCTAGTCTAATTTTAACTTCAAATATTTTGTGATTCAACCGTAGAAAATTTGAATTGGTTCCGTAGTTGTGTTCACCATCTCGAAAGCTTCGAGAAGCACCCCATGGTTATGTAAGGAGGATTCTAAATGCAAGAGTTCATTGTTAAGGTATGAATATTGTTTATTCTTGATTCTTATCCATGAATAAGTATTGATAAAGGATTATGAGTATTGTCTTGATGTTGGAAGATAACCAGAAACATAGTTATGAATTGTTTTGTATAAATTGTTAGTAGTAAATTATGAAAGTTGTTGTATTGGATTATGGAGGATGAATTGTGGTGATATATCATTATATTAGTGGTTATGTATGCCTAGTGATCATGTTGGTATTGGATGGTGATTAAGAAGGGAAATAAAGGCTAAGAGTGATGTTGAGGGATATTTCATGAAAATGCATGATATGTGAATGTAATAAGAGTATAAGAGGATGTATGTATCACTCTTATTGATGAGTTAAAGGATTACTTCCTAGACATTATTTGGTGAAGTTAATACCTAAATGGTAAGGTTTGGTTGCTAATACTAGTTTGCCAAAAATGACTTATTGTAGATAAGTGTTCGAAGAGTACGGGAAGTCAAGTTGGAATTGTAATGAAGTGGTTATATCAAGGTATGTAAGACATACTCTATCTAATCTTTGGCATGAATAATGACCCATGGCACTCTCAAGTAAGCTTTCAACATTGTCCTACGACACATGACACATAATAACATCATATGATCTTCGACACTACCAATTGAACTTGTTTTCACTTTTAAGATGTCCGGCTGGTCAAAAAAAAATGTCCATATACTATTGTTGACTCCGAAATGGTTTAATGAGGTATCCATGATTCTCTAGTTCATTTTCATGATATTGATTACCTATTTACATGTTTTTCCTATTGAGGTATCATGGTTTCAAGTTCCATAAGGTGTGACCACAAAGTAACCAATCTCAAAGATTAATTGAATTAAGAAATGGAATGTCTGTATTTTAAGTTGATGATATGATGTATTGTATTAGTACCACTGATCAATTGGCCATTGTATTATAAAGTTTATGTATATATGCTATTCCAGGGGTGGTCCCTGATGTATTGTATTAGTACCACTGATCAGTTGGCCATTGTATGACATACGTTATGTATTGATAAGGATTACGGGAAGTAATGATATGAAAGTAATGTGCAGGTATCCCATCAGCTCTTTTAAGTGTGGTCTACTCATACTGTTTATTCACTGGTATCTGGGTTCTGTTGATCTTTTGTATCTCATCTTGATACTCACTGCCTTACATACTCAGTACTGACGTCCCTCACGGGGGACCCGTATTCATGCCTGCAGGGACAGGTACTTCAGGTCGTACACCTCCGCAGTAAGAGCCAGGACATTCTGTTGTTAGTGGTGAGCTCCAGTTGTTTCGGGGCATCCCAAGTCGTGTCTATATGTATTTTTGGTATTTGTATAAAAGTCTTTTATGGGCGGGAGTTTGTCCCGACCCTAACTCAGTTGTGTATCTATGTAGAGGTTTTTGTAGACATATTGTACAGCCATAGGAGTGTTTGGTTAATAGACGTGATGGCTCTGACGGCCAAATACTGTTTATATATATATTTATGCGTGTCTGCTGGGCTGATACAGGTACTATTTTCTTCTATTTACAACGAAGTGCTGCCCAAATTTCTAATTTTCATAAGTAATGTAAATGTGAAAGTATAGGTTATGAACGGGTTCTCCCGGGCCTCCTCGACTACGGGTGCCAGTCCGCTCCAATGGGATTTGGGGTATGACAATTTTCATATTTGGCTAACCTCTTTCTAAGAGGAAAGATTTTAGAACTCTATAAATAGAAGACCCCCTTCTTATATAATAACGCAATAGTCTTCAAAGAGTCTTGTTTAGGGAGATATTTCTTCCAATAGGTTTTACGTTTTTTCAATATTAGTTTTCAATATGTAAGTCGTTTGACCAAACCATATCAATAATATGTCTTTTTTAGTATTGTTTTATGTTGTAATCTGAATTATCACTGTCTTGATTTGTAAACTATGAGCTTCCGCATGACGCCCTCTCAATTTCGAACCCCATAAATTTTATGGTTCAAACCACTAAAAATGAAAAAAGATTCTGCTAGAGGTGCCTTATCCAAAAATTGATTGACAATACACGAATTTAAATTTAGTCGAATCTCAATACAAATATTAAATACCAAATAATAAACCAAAAAGGTACGATAAAGTGGGAGGGTGGTTTGATACGCAGACTAAATTATTCTGGAATTATAGTCATGAGATTATAATTCGTGAACTAATTTATGTAATATGGGAGGTGGGATAGTACAATCCCATGTTGGATGGGATAAGGTGGGATCTCCCAAGATTAAGTAGGCGTTTGACCAAGAGAATTTTGTGTACTTTTTTTCAAAAACTTATTTCACTTTAGTGAAGATAGTAGTGTTTGGACATAGTGAAATTGTTTTTGAAAAGTGAAAACAAGCAAAAAAATGTTTTCACTTCTTTCACTCCTATTTCTCTCACAATTTTTTTTTAAAACTTCAATTATATTCATGACAAAACACAACACCAACTCCAACTCCGAAAAATTATTATTTTCATGGCCAAAGGGGGCCTAAATTTGGTATTAAATTTTATCCATATTTGATTGATGGTATAAATTAACTCGGGATAAATTTATACCTTCAACCAAATATGATATAAATTTGGTGTGAGGTATAAGGTATTATAGTCTCCTATTAAAATACAAGATTATTTTATCTTGCATTTGACTGGAGATATTAATTTGTCCCAGAATTTATTTTATGTATAAATAACATAAATCCCATCATTTTGAAACATAATTACCTTGTCTCCCTTTTTTCAATTAAAACTTCTCTCTCCCGTTCTTATACATAAATTCTCGATCATATACATTACTACTTGTGTATCCGAACTAACTGATTTAACTTTAATCAAGAAAATAAAATATCTGCCTTAAAGTTATAACACAATTAACACTATATTTATGTAATTGTGATTAATGGATCACTTAAATTCAGTAACAACTTTTCAATTTCAAAATTTTGAAACAACAAATCAATTTCAACGATCAGAATTAGAGATTGGGGAATCTCGGATTGATTTCGACAATTACATTTCCCTGTAATAATATACATTGCATTTCAATATTAGTTTAATATGCACCAAAACTTAAACAGAATTTTTCAAAACTTGCAAACATAAAACAATGCTTAATATTCATGCCTAATATTCTTTCATATACAAAACAATTCTATGTATATAGGCTGAAATAAACACATCTTAGCTTGTCTAATAGAGCCATATAATACTGTTGATGCATAACATGTACATAACTCTGTAATATATTTGTTCTGAAAATACAACAGTCCAACAGTGTATGTTTCAACATATATACATAACAAAATTATGTATATGAGTTGATATACATAACTTTGTTATGTATAACATTGTTAATGCATAACATATACATAACTTCGTAATTTATATATTTGTTTCACCACATAAATATAACAAATTTAAAGTATATGAGCTCATATACATAATAATGTCATGTATATGGGATAAAGCAACAACTTTCATACATATGTATATGGTATGATATAAAAACTCTCGGCAATGTCAAATTTCATACATATACATACCTTCTTTTTCTTCCTCTTTTTTCTTTTCGTCTGACAAGAATGATATCACTAGCAACGATTCGGATTTTCTTGTGCATGTTACCACGTATAAGACAAAGACGTTTAGTACTATCAATACACATAGCTACTATCTTATAAGAAATGAATGAAACAAAACTGTTACTATCTTATTCCGTCTTACATCTATACACTCAGAAAAATCAAATTTAAAGACTGAGCGCAAAAACTTCTCTGTGCAAAAGTTGTAATATCATAACTTGTCTAATTGTACTATTTCGCCAATTGACACTCTCTAGTGAAGGTCAACCCCTTATCAATCATGGAGTAGCATTTTATAGATATCACTAAACAAAAGGAGCAATACATTAGGAAAAAATTATAAAAAAAATCACAACTTTACAAATCGGCCATGGAGGCTGATTGGTTGGGGGGTGGGGGTGGGGGGAGGAGTTTCAAATAGGATTTAAGGTTGTTTTTTTGTAGTTTTTCTTATGAATTAGAAATAAGAATTTGAGGTTCCGTGATTGTAGACGCCTTTTAAGGAAATAAAAGCGTGAGAAGTGGAAGGTAAAGTTATGTATGGATTATAGAGAGAGAAATTGTAAATATGAAATATTTGTAATTAGTTTAAAGATTTGGAATATTGTGTAATAAAAGAAAGTAAAGTCGTGTTTTTTTTTTTTGTAATTTATACATCCACCACCGTAGTGATGAAATATGTAATTCCATATATATAGTGGGGTAACTAGTTTCAGAATAACTTGCTCCCAACCAAACAACCCTTATAAGTCGTTTGATTGGGAAAGAGTTATCCCACCATTAGCCATTCTGAGATTAGTTATCCCACCATGTATATGAGATAACTTATCCCATTACTATGATATAAATAATGAGATAAATAATTTCGAACTAGCTAATACCTCCAATCAATAGTGGAATAAAATAATTCTTCATTTTATCTCGAGACTATATTTTATTCATCACACTGAACAACCCCTCGGGGGTCGTTTGGTGTGAGGTATAAGGTATAATAGTCCGGGCATAAAATGCAGTATTATTTTATCTCATATTTGGTTGGAAATACTAGTTAGTCCCAGAATTATTTATCTCACCACCTATACCTTAGTGATGCGATAAGTTATCCCATGTAAATGGTGGAATAACTCTTCAGAGTAGCTAGTTTTAAGATTAATTATTTTGAAATAACTTATTCCCAATCAAACGATCCCTTAATACCAAACTTAATTTTAAAATATCCCACCTTATCCGTGTATCAAACCACCCTAAACAACCAATATCTAAGATGACTCCTTTTTGGTCAAATTGGTTAAGATTTTATTGTTGTAAAAATAAAAATGATTAACCTTTTGAAAAAAGTGGATCGGGTCGGGTCGGACCATACCATATCCTAATCCCTGTAATATCCGAAACCCTCAAAAACAAAAAAAAAAATCCCCTAACTGTGCATCAGCTCCTTTTAGCTGCTTAAACCCTAACTCGCTACCTCTTTCCCCTTTCATCTCTCTCCATCTGCAATGAACTGTTCAAGTAAGCTTCTCTCTCTCTAACTATTTTTTTTTTCTATATGCATATTTTTCCATTATATACATCTAATTTTCTTTGTTTTTTTTTTTTCTTTTTGTATCTGATTTGTTGTTTCTATTGATTTTTTTTTTTTTTGCAAATTTTTTTGGTTACAGTTTCCGGTGAGGTGCCGGAGGATCCAGTGGTTTCAAAGAAATCCGGACTCCTTTTCGAGAGGCGATTAATCGAAAGACACATCTCTGTAAGTTCATTTTCCTTTTTTTTTTTTTTTAAATTATTTATGGATTTAAATTGTATATAATTTGGATAAGTATAGGGATTTAAATTAGTAGCAAAAACACAAGATTTATAGAGATATAAGCTGTAAAAACAGCAGGACAGTCAGAAAATTGAGGCGTAAGAGACAACAAGTAGTAATATAGAAAACTAAGAATGGTATTTTTCTTAATAAAATTATATACATTGGATAAGTATGTGAATTTGTACAAGTAGTAGAAACACAATATTTATGGAGATATAAGCAGTGAAAACCGAGGCGTAAGAGACAACAAGTAGTAGTAATAGAAAACTAAGAATGAGTTTTTTTTTTTTTTTTTAAATTATATACTTTGGACAAGTATTTGAATTTGTATAAGTAGGAAAAACACTACATTTATAGAGAGATAAGCTGTAAAAACAGTCGGATAGTAAGAAAATCGAGGCGTAAGGAATTTCAAGTAGCAATAATAGAAAACTAAGAATGGACTTTTTAAAATTATATACTTTGGACAACTATACGAATTTGTACAAATTACAACAACATATCTAGTATAGTCGCGCAAGTGGGATCCGGAGAGGATAGAGTGCATGTAGACCTTATCAGGTCAGGTAGTGAGGTTGTTTTCGATATATCCTTAGCTCAGGGAAAGCAAAAAAAACTACATTTATGGAGACATAAGTAGTAATAACAGCAGGATAGTAAGAAAAACGAGGCATAAGAGACAATCAGTAGTAGTAGAAAACCAAGCACCCAAGGGTGTGGTCTAGTGGTCAGTGAAGTGGGTTGCGAGCCTGACGTCTTAGGGTCAAATCTCAGCAGAGATGAAAAAACACTAGGTGATTGTTTCCATCTTTCCCAGTCTAGGTGGACATAGTTACCTGATATCTGCTGCCGGCTATGTTGCTCGGACTCTTTCAAAATGTCAACGGGTGCGTGTTGGATCCTCCAAAAATTGTGTATTTTTGTAGGATCAGACACGGATGCGGCAACATTTTTGGAGAATCGGAGCAACTTAGGTTGCCGGTGAATCCAATGGATTTAGTTGAGGTGCACAAAAGATGACTCGGACACCATAGTAATAAAAAAATTAGTATTACAAAATTAAGCGAGAAATTCAGCAATCGTAAGCACCCAAGGGTGTGGGTTACTGCAATGAAGTGGGTTGAGTACCATAAGGTCTTTCTTCCCATTTGTTCTAGCATTGGTGGACAACGTCACCTTGTACTTGATGCTAGGGGAATAAAAAAATACAGAAGTAGTAAATAATAGAAATACTGAAAATAATACTAGTACTACTAGCATGAGAAACAAGAGACAAGACGCGAAACTATTTACTACTAGCCTTTTACCTGTATGCTGGACCTCCTCCCCCTTCTACAAACTTCAAAGTATAGTTTTTATAATTTGTTAAAAAGGTAACATTTTGTATTATAAACCAGTACTTACCTAAGTACTGAAAACCCCCCTGTTATATACCTTCCTTTATAGGTGGCAAACTATACCTGTGTTTTATTCACCATCTTCTGTAGGTTATCAATCCATGCTCGCTATAGAGAGTTATCTGTAATTTGTGTTAAAGTGACTAATAGCTTAAATTTTTTCTACGTTGTCAGAATATTAAACTTATCTTTTAATGGTATGTACAGTGTGTGTTCTTTTTCTTGTAGGATTTTAATTTGATTTGTGTGGTTGATTTTATGGTCAATTTTGTAGAGAAAAATGTTGCATGTCCGAGCTTGTGTGATGTAAATTGTAAATATAGGAAGGTCCGAAGGAGAAACTTTGAAACAACTTTGTTAACGAAAATTAAGCCACTGTGCCTCAATTTAGGGTTGTCATGATTCCTCCATATTCATTCTGTTCAATTGGGGTCTGTTTCATTCAAAACTTAACTGTATATTTATCCAGTACAGAATTGAAACTGGTCACTATCCCCTCCCCGACCCCCGTTTTGCTCCTCTCCTAATGTGTTCCATAATAGTTAATAGAAACTTAAGCTGCGCAAACTCAGGCTTAATCAAGAAGTGAAAATATTGAGCAAAAAGACTAGCATTCATTTAGCTTTCTTGCGGGGTAATTTTCCTTGTTGTCTGGAGGGAGATATTACCATCTTTTTTGGGTTAAGTGGTATATTTTGATCTCTAGCTGAAGGCTGCATTTTCTCAATTTTACATTCGTTTCTTAATCTTTTCGCCCTTTTGGTTTGTGCAGGATTTTGGTAAATGTCCTGTTACTGGAGAGCCATTGACAGTGGATGACATTATCCCTGTTAAAACTGGCAAGGTAATACTGTTTTAAAATTTACAATGTGCAGGATTAGCTTTATCGCATGATCTCAAATGGGTTTATATCATGGAGCTTACTATTGTTGGTACTTGTTGCAGATAGTTAAACCCCGACCTGTACAGGCTGCTAGCATTCCTGGGATGTTGGGAATGTTTCAAATAGTACGTGTTTTTTGATCTTTGATTTTCTGCTTCCCATTTCTAAGGTTTGTTTTCAACATCATTAATGTGTAAAGCTGAGGAGCCAGGCTACTCAATTTTCATTTTGCTAAATTATGTTTCTTAGCCATAATCCTTGAAATAGTCTGAAGCACTTCTGCGAAGATTTACCTTTATGTGTTCTGGTGGAAAATTAAGCAAATTTCTCATGGTATTTTCCGTAGCTCTAGAAGTTATTTTTTTTTAATTAAAGGGATTGGACAAGCATTTGTTTTAGTTCATTGTTCAAGTAGATTGTGGCATGCCTCCCAGTTTAACATCATCATCTCGAAATTTATGCTCATAACTTAGTCTTAATGTCCCAAATAATGCCTTCGACACCATTACATATGATGTAGCAAATTCAGCAGCATAAATTTTAGCTTATTCTTGATCTTTTACTCTTTAGCATAACTATTTGTTTATCCAGTAGTACTTTTTAAAAAAACCTTTACGTGTTGTGGATGCTAAATTGGATTACCATTTGTCTTGGAGCATCTGTTCATTTGATGCTTCTGTAGTCTGTGGATGCTAAATTGGATTTCCATTTGTCTGGGAGCATCTGTTCATTTGATGCTTTTGTGGTCTTACTTTTCTTTTATCTTGTAGGAATGGGATGGTCTGATGCTATCAAATTTTTCATTGGAACAACAATTGCATACTGCTAGGCAAGAGCTGAGCCATGCTTTATATCAGGTAGAAGTGGCCTACATATTCTTAAGCATCTACAACTCTTTATTCTAGAGAGTCATCCTTGAGGTCATCTTTGATAGCATGAAACTTTGAGTGCATCCTCAGGCTATGGACATTAAGGCAGCCTTATGTACTATTGATGAAAGAGGAGAGAGGAAGTACAAGTTGAAGATTCTGAAAGCTAGGTCTTACAAAGCATGAATAGTACTTTTTTTGGTTGACTGAGAAATCTGTCTGGATTGTACAAATCCATGTATATTTATGATCTTGAATATAATGTATCAAAAAGACCCATTCCACCAGCTTTACAGATTATTCATGCAGCAAATATCTGAAATCATTCAACATCAAAATGAAGATCTAAAGGAAATATTGCTGCAGTTCCAGATAAATATAAAATAGAATCAAAACATCTAAATATTAAATGGAAAGAAAGAAACCGGAGAATCTTTGAAGGGAAAGAATGTACTATAGAAAATATTAAATGGAAAGTTATCACTTCCTTAGGTTTTTGGTGTAAAGAACAAGATATAGATGATGAGATCCAATTAGTGGACTTTATAGGAGCTGTGTAAGTATTTCTTCTCTTACTTTCTTTGTAATACTTTTGGTGGTGGCCAGCATATCCCTTAATGCTGAGGAATACAATGTTACCATGATACCAGTTTCAAAAAATAAATAAATCAAAACATCTAAATCTAGTTGAATTTTTTCTTTGTTGCTTTACATTTTAGGGCTTGATAAACTAAAGAATTTGAAGCTAACCTATCTGAATTTTTTTTGGAAAGAGGTCTGAAGTTTTGTTTGTTGTGGTACTGACCCATTTATTTAACTATGATTCTATTCCATACAGTGGAACAAAAGATTAATGTCCCACTGGTTGCCATAAGAGTGATATGAGATATCCACTGGCGTGTTTCTGATCTGTTGATGTTTTAGGGCTTTATTTAAGTTGGTTGTTCTTCCCCAAGGGTGTAGCTAGTTGTTAATGAAGTGAGTTGAGAACTACTAGGTCTCAGGTTCAAATCTCAATGGAGACCACAAGTACTAGATGATTTCTTCCCTTTGCCTAAGCCTTTCTGAGGTGTACACAAGCTTGCCTCGACACCGTCTTCATAACTGTTGGAGTCAAATTGAGGACAAATTAGCATCCTAAGATTTGGTACTGTTGCTTCTTGAGCCTATAATCAGGTTCCGATTCACTGTTTAATTTCATTTTGTCATCTTTTCTGTTTTCTGACCCGTCTTCAAATCCGAAGTTGTTCCCTCTTCTCAATCTCTAAAATTGACATCTGTACAATTTTCTCCTGGTTCTCTCACTGTACATTCTTTACATTCTTGTAGTTGTTTTGCTTCATCTGGTACATGCCGTGATAACTTTGTCCTATCTTGGCAGCATGATGCTGCATGCAGGGTAATTGCAAGGCTGAAGAAGGAAAGGGATGATGCAAGGGCATTTCTTGCCCAGGCTCAAAGACAAATACCAATGGCAGCCACTACAGCAGTTGGCACTACTGCTTTAAGCAATGGGATAAGAGGTAGTTGATTTTTATGCTTTTATGCTAAGTTGCTCGGACTCTTCAAAAATGTCTACGGATGCGTGTCAGATCCTCCAAAAATAGTGTATTTTTGAAGGATCCGACACGGGTGCGGCAACATTTTTGAAGAGTCCAAGCAACTTAGCTTTTATGTGTCTTATGCCATCTTCTTTTCCCATACTTATGATTCATGTTATCAACTTGTATCAATAGCTGCTGAGGATGAGGAGATGGGCCCTGAGGGCAAGAAAATTCGCCCTGGAATATCACACTCTGTCATTGAGACTCTTACAGAATGTAATGCTGCCCTTTCACAACAGAGGAAAAAACGACAGGTACTGCTACACACGCCTACACGGCCTTATAAGTAGTATTTTCTCCTCATTCTCTTCTGATACCGCATAGCTCCTTCCTTAAACTAATCTAAGTAGTTATTATACTTTTAACTTTTTGCTGCTGCTTCTCCCAGTTAGATGATTAATGATCATTTCACTTTCTTTTCGCACCCAGATACCAGCAACATTGGCCCCAGTGGATGCTGTGGAGAGATATACCCAATTGAATAGTTATCCTCTGCACAAAACCACTAAACCTGGCATTTTGTCTTTAGATATTCATTATGCTAAGGTAAGTTCTTTCTTCTGTTTTTTCCTTGATTTGTTGTTCATTGTCTACAAGGGAGATACAGCAATATCTGTTTCTTGGCTTGGCCATGGGTTCTTATCCAATGCGGGTGTGTGAACCTGGCACTCGTACTTGCACTTCTCCTGCGAAGTATTAGGATAAATACACTTGTGTTGACTCAAATTAAGGATCCAATAATGTAGACTTAAAATATATTCCCGTTTGGGTTTCACATTAGCTAATGAGTCATTTGTTTTTGAAATTTCTACTTGTAGCACAGTTGCATAATATTAATAGGTTCTGCATAATTCGGTTGCCATTGGAAAGTTGTCTTTGTCCCTACATTAATATTGAGTGTTTATCTAGATAAACACTAAATTTTTTACTAGGCACAGGTGGTTTTACAGTACTATTTTCCTATAGCTATGTACTCGGAAGGTGAGCTAGGAAGTTAGATCTAGAGCTTGCTCAAACAACAGCAGTATCACTTAAGATCAATACGAAGGAATAGTTTTGGTGGAGATGAGCTTTGGTCAACTAAGTAGTCTCCGATCCCTTATTTTCTTTTGGTGCACCCATTTAGTTCCTGTTTGTATAGAGGATTTTGTAGTTCTGTTTGTTTTTTTGGTATATTCCAGACCCCATCCTGTGGGAATACACTGGGTCTGTTGTTGTTGTTGTTGTTTTTTTGGTATATCCCTTGTATGTGGCCAAGATGGCCTTGTTATTATCAGTGAAATCTTTTACTTGATCAAAAAAAAATAGGCGACTCTTTAAAAGATGAAAGACTTGATCAATGAAATCTCTTACTTGATCAAAAAAAAAATAACAGGTAACTCTTTAAAAGATGAAATATTTGATTCATGATAAAGTCAAATGTTGCAGACGTTCAATTATTTGGGCCACTTAGATCTTATGCTTTTTTGGTCCATATTTATGGTTAAACTTCTTGCAGCATGTCTAACTTCCAGTTTATGTTGTCAGGATATAATTGCTACCGGTGGAGTTGATTCAAATGCTGTGGTCTTCAATCGACCTTCAGGACAGATCATATCAACACTAAGTGGTCATTCGAAGAGGGTTTGTCATCTTATTGATACCTCTCTCTCTCTCTCTCTCTCTCTCTCTCTCTCTCCCCCTTTTAACTACTACTTGATAATCGTTTGCTATGTTTCTTAGCAAGAATTTCTGTCTCAGTATATTCTGCCTTTCTAGGTTACCAGTGTAAAATTTGCGGCTGATGGTGAAATAGTGGTCTCTGGTTCAGCAGATAAGGTAAACCTGTTTGTTTCTCTTTAATCCGAGTTGAACATTCATTCTCATTCAATAGTAGCCTTCATCTTCCCTTGTCCTGTTAAAGCTTATATCTTTAGCATGTTCTCCCCTTCTATGGTAGTTAGTTATGTGCTACCTTTTTGGAATTTACTGAAAATGGGTTCACTTTTAAAGAACATCTAAAGAAAAAAATGGCAGCCCGGTGCACTAAAGCTCCCGCTATGCACAGGGTCTTGGGAAGGGCCTGACCAAAAGGATCTATTGTACGCAACCTTACCTTGCATTTCTGCCGGAGGCTGTTTTTGAGGTTTGAACCCGTGACCTTTGGGTCACATGGCAGCAACTTTACCAGTTACTCCAAAGCTCCGCGTCAAACATGAGCCAATTATATTACTCCCTCCGTTTCAAAAAGAATGACGTGTTTTGACTTGAAAATGAGTTTAAGAAAATAAAAGGGACTTTTGAATTTTATGGTCTTAAATTAAAATTATGCCAAATGTACCAAAATGTCCTTTAATCTTGTGGTCTCAAACATGCCTTGTGGAAAGTTGGAATTTATGTATTGCCAAAAAAGGAAAGGGGTCATTCTTTTGAAACGGACTAAAAAGGAAAGTAGGTCATTCTTTTTGAAACGGAGGGAGTCGATGTTACTGTATGGTGCGCCTTTCAATTTTGTCACTAAATTTACTCTCTGATATGCTTCCAAGAATAGAACGGTAATAAAAAGGAAAAGGAATGTTTTTATTGATTGCTTTATCCTTCAGTTCTAGCCTCTAGGTTCGTATCTGGTTAGCAGTAGGATTTGGAAGTTTATGACTGAACAACTTTCGATTCAAAGGTTATTGTCATTTCAGATGGGTTTGGAACCCAGCTTAGTAGTAAAAAATAAGCAGTAATGCTTTTGTTTCTTAATGCACAGTTGCATGACTAGTCTCAGTTGCATTGTTCCTTCAATGTATTACTAAACTGTGTAGCTGGGTTTTGCAGACAGTTCGTGTGTGGCAAAGTTCTGAAAATGAAAATTATGACTGTAGGCATGTCTTGAAGGATCATACAGCAGAGGTAATCTCATTGAACAATACTGGAAGTTATATTGAAATATACCTTTTTATTATCGAATATCAAAATGCAGCTAATGTCGTATTTGATTGCACAAAAGTTAATATTGATTCAGGAAAACAAGCTAACGAGTTTTGTAAGTGGTGATCATCAATCTGGTGCCCCATTCAGTATTCGATTTTTTCTGGATATTTCTTTTCTTGGCGTAGATAGGAGAATGGTAGAATAGATCTTTAAGAAGTGAAAGATGGGATGGAACTAATATATTTGGATTAATGCTTCATTATACTACAAAATTGTAGTTCTCTATATTTGCCTGTGTATTAAAAGAGTAGATTAATTTGTTTATGCATAGTAGAAAAATTGTTTTTTTTGATCCGAAATTACTTGGGAGTGTTATCTTTTTCTTTTTCTTTTTCTTTTTGACAATGGTAAGGTTGACTTAGAGTTTTTATCTACTGTCGGATCAACTATCAAATTGCAAAACGTTTTCTTTTGTCCTTGCTAGTTGTTATTTTGTCACCAGACTAGTTTCACAGTGAGCTTCCACCTGTGGAATGCATACCTCTATGTCTTCAAAAGTTTATCGACATTCTACTTGAAGGAAAGTTCAAAAATAAAAAAGTAAAAACATTTTTGGGAAATGAGGGGCGAGTAGGATGCTTCAAGTGGAAATCAGTGTTAGGCTCTAAATGCCATCGAATATAAGTTCTGCAGACTCGTGAAAATGCCTTCACCTTTTACTTTTTAACATTACTTCATATTTAGATTGTGGCTTTCACTGAATTTACTTCATATAAGTTCATTTTCAAACCTTTTAATCAATGATTAAACATAGATCTACCAATGACTGCAGGTGCAAGCTGTCACTGTCCATGCAACCAATAATTATTTTGTGACTGCTTCTCTTGATAGCACGTGGTGCTTTTATGATCTTTCGTCTGGTTTATGCCTTACCCAGGTTTCTTTTTCCTCTGGCCTCATTCTCAATAAAAATGTTTAGATGTCTGGAATCATCAAACTTTTAAAATTTACTAGTTAAATAAAATTTCAAAATGCAGGTAGCAGATGCTTCAGAATCTGAGGGCTACACTTCCGCAGCTTTCCACCCTGATGGTCTGATCCTTGGAACAGGGACTTCAGGGTCTCTTGTCAAGATATGGGATGTAAAAAGTCAGGTCTGTTTGCCTCAAAGGCATCATGACTGCTCATGTCATTCCTCTTCTTCTATCCAAGTATTCTTACTGTTTGCTTTCTCTGCGTGTGCATGTGTTTTTTTTGGGTGCTTCTTTTCAGGCAAACGTTGCAAAATTTGATGGCCATGTGGGGTCTGTAACTGCTATTTCCTTTTCAGAAAATGGTTATTTCTTAGCAGTGAGTATTCTAACACTGAATTAAGCTTTTGATAATCTTCCTTTCATCTGTGTATAAATGCAATTTTTGATTGAACTTGTGAGTGAGGTTCCCTTTTCTGTGTTAATCATCAGACTGCTGCTCAAGATGGTGTTAAACTTTGGGATTTACGCAAATTGAAGAACTTTAGAACTTTCTCTCCCTACGATGAAAACACGCAAACTCAATCAGGTATAACATTTAATGCATTCTACTGAAGCTAGTCACTGAATCCATGTTACGAATCAAAGAAGCTTTGGTAGTTTGTAAATAAAGATAGTTTATTATCTGCATTGAGTACTTTCGGAAGATAAAAAATTTGGTTTCATGGATTACTGTATATTAGAGCATAATAACGTAGGACTCACTGTCGTCTATGTGACATTTCCTTCTTAGTCTAGTAAGCGTTGACCTTAACCAAGTACTGTATGTGTTTAGTATGCTATCTCAGGTTCCACTGTTGTTTATGGGCCATTCACTTTCTATATTTTGTTAGCTTTCTAATTGAAAAGTCTACTTCTTTGCTTTTCAATTTTTTACATTGCGTTTGCATATTGTTTACGACTCAGGCTCCTTTCGAGTTGTGTTAGATCAACTCTTTCTTACCTTCATCTTTCGGAATGTTTTTTTTTAACTACTTGTCATAAATTTCATAGTAATTTTATATGCATATAAAGTCGTCTAATGTTTCTGCTTTTCCCTTTACTTGCAGTGGAATTTGACCATAGTGGAAGTTATCTTGCCTTAGGAGGTTCAGATATACGGTGAGACATCTACACAAATATATGTAATCTGATACTTCTCATTTTTCTCGACTTAAAAAGTATTTCCCCTTGCTGGGTCCCGAAAGACTTTAGCATAGCTCAATAATAATTAAAAAAAGTAGAAACCAGGAGACTTGGTGGATTGTTTGTCATTGTACCTCAATTATCAATATTTGAATTACCATTATGTACTCAAGTGATCCCCGGAGTTCTATTTTTATCAATTAGAGTTAATGTCATTTCTTTCTGTGCTGAATCAGAGTTTATCAAGTCGCCAGTGTCAAAGCTGAATGGAATCACATCAAAACCTTCCCTGACTTATCAGGCACAGGTAGTGTTTCCTCTCATTTTAGACTCTTAAATGTGCTTTTGGGGTTACATGGGTTGCACATGCGTTTATAAAGGTGATAATAGTCGTTGCTATCATTTAATGCAGGCAAAGCAACATGTCTGAAATTTGGTCCAGATGCATCATATGTAGCTGTCGGATCTATGGACCATAATCTAAGAATATTTGGGCTGCCTGTTGAGGATCAAATGGAGGATTAGGCGATGACACAGCTTTTGCCTTTGCATCTGCTGCAGGATTACTGTGTTCTCTCGAGGGCAGGAGGTCAATGGGTCCGGTTCTTTAGTATGTAATTCTTCTAGTTTTTGCTGAGTTTTCGGGTGGGCAGGCTAATCGACATACCATAAACTTGGGATTACATCTGAAGTGCAGAGTTTATTTAGTCGTCCCAATAACTTCCTCGGATAGTCTGTTGTATCATTCTTGTGTAACCATTGTCCGTTCTGGAAGCAAAACTCTGAATGGCTATTGATCACTTACAGTATATTGGGGTGCAAATGTTAGCGGCTAAAGTAGATATCGCATTGCGTTAATGATATACATGACATTAAAGTTTCCAATTTATACCAGTGCATTCTGTTACCTGATCTTTCCATGTTAGACTAGCCAGAATTTGAATTTGAAACCACTGGTGTATTTAATTGTAGAAGGTTTTTAGAGTAAATTAGCATGTCTCTTTTTTGTTTGTTTGATAATGGAGTGAATTGTGAAAGCATTCCTTGTTGCAGTGGCATGAGTGTGTTTCACGTTTTCTATTTCTAGTCCATGTCTTGAGTTCCTCCAAGAATTATCCATTGATCCTATTGGTTGCAAAGCAGCAGAATTGAAATCACAAGGTTAAGAGTACAAAATGTATTGGTGGGTTTTGAGTGTTAACCGTCACCCCAGACCTTCTGGTCCTATAATTTATCAGCATAATACATTAAAAAACACACAAATTTGGCCTCAACTAACAATTTGATTGTGCACATGTAGACATCTCAATTTGATGTCATGTTGATGCAACACATATATTTTTGATGGACACTCGATGTTGATGTGACACATTTTTGAGGTGTCCAAATGATCACATTGTTAGTTTGAGTGTTCAATTGACACTGTAAACACCTAATTTTTGATCCAAACCTAATATTTTTATACCATTTTAATGTTCAATTAATTTTTATTTTATTTATTTTATTTTATTTTTTTAGGCATTTTGAATTTATCTTATTTTTGAGGTTCATTAAAAATTTTGAAAACCTACAAAAATAGAGTCACATTTTAAATAAGTTTTTATTTTATTTTATTTTATTTTATTTGTTTATTCATTTAAAACAAAAAAAAAAAAGAGAAATTTTTCTAAATTATATTTGTTTTCTTCTTTCAACTTTTAATAAAGAATGTTGTGACATTAATATTTCTTAACCATATTCCTAAGACTAGCTAATTGACTTATCTTGTATTTTGTTAGTTTTAAATAGATTTTATTATTTTTATATTAATTAAAAAAAAAAAAAGAGATAATCCTAAACTACCCAAACCACCCCACAAATCCCACTCCTACTCCATTACCTTCCCACAACACACACACACGACACAAACACACACACGACACAAACACACAAACATATTACTATATATACAACACATGCACTAAACCAAGAAAAGGGGAGAAACCAAAAAGAAGGAAAACATATACGGGAAAAAACAAAAAAGACAAGAAAAAGAAGAAAAAAACAGAAGAAGAGAAAATATACGGAGAAGAAGAAAACCAAGAAAAAAGGCAGACAAGTTAAACTTCGAGTTTGTCGTCCACGGTTTCAAGTTCGTGACTCCTAGAATCAGTAGATCATAATAATTTTGTCATTGTGAATCGATCTTCTCAAATGTATATCTCAATCATCCTTGTACAATTCGATATTGCAATTATTCAAGACTCGGCTCCAATGTTTTATGAATTTTTTTTTACGTATTTATCTAACTTATTATTAGTTTTAATGTAATATATAAAGCATGTCATCACTAGATTTAGCAAAAACTATTATCACGTTCTATATTTTATTGCATGTTTAAGTAAATATTTTTTTTAATAGGTATAAGCTTCATGAATGTGTGACGTGTAGGCTTATATACTATGATTGTTTGTGTTTCATGTGTCTATATTTGTATATTCATTAGGGAAATATTTTGAAGGGTTGCATGATCTAAGATTTTTTGTAGAAAAAGGAATTGTGATTAGGGTATATCTTAATATGTCATTTTGTTTTATTTTGTCATCTAACTTACCATGCTCTAGTATGACAGAGATTGTCAGTTAAGTAAAAAGAAAAACCAACTAAAAAAGAAAAAAAAAGAAAGGATCGATTTTGCTAAAGAATACGGAAAATGTTAATAGTGGAAAAGAAAAAAAAATGTTTTGTGACTTCTTGGATTTCTTGACCTTTTCTTTTTTTTTTTGGTTACTGATTACTACTATTTATTCTACTACTAGTTATATAACTTAAATTATATTTGCACTCTACTATTTGAAGAGGAAACGAAGACCTTTAGTAAAATATTAATCGACGGCTACTCTCTTTACAATTAAGTTACTTGCATATCGTTTATGTCGACGGATAAATGCATATTCTCAAAGTTTTTTTTTGTATTATTGTATTGGTTGATGTAGCCAACTAAGTTATTGTTGTTGTTTCCACACTCATTTCGTTCTTTGCAATAGCTAATAACTTTTCTTGTTATATATATATATATATATATATATATATATATATATATATATATATATATATATATATATATATATATATATATATATATATATATATATATATATATATATATATATATATATATGTATACATATATATTTTTAAAGGAAAGAAGTAATAATTTCAAGTTGGTAGCAACTTATGAAGTTATATTAATATGATGACAAGACATCTCATAATAATATGAATATATGAATCACAAAGAATAGCTACTGATCATTTTTCCACCGCATACTAATTCATAAGCTTTAATACAAAATACTCCTAACTCCAACACGGAGATTTGACCTTATCAATCAGTATACAATGTAAAGATATCAAGGCATTCACATTAATTAATCTTTAAAGAGTGCGTGCAATTATTTCTTTAGGAAATAAGAGAAATAATCATAAAAGAATAGGTTTAGGTGTTTGATCCAGAGAATTGTAAGTTTATACAAGTGAAAATTAACGATGAAGTTGGAAAGCCTTGCTACCGACCATTCGTTATAATTAAATTAATTTACCATTTGAAGCCAATTGAATTGGGTTGGGTAGGTTTTAAACCCATTAGGTGCTTATTTAGATTAGGAAGATGGGGACGACTCATAAATGCCGAAAAGGCGCGAGAAACGCGCTAAATTTGTGGTGAGGCTGAAAAGTACTACTATCGGTAAGCCATACGTCAATATAATAAATAAATTAAAAGCGGGAGGCAAACAACTTTTAGGTTAACGAATATTATAAATCCAAAACAAAAAAAATTAATTTAAGCCAGACGTAAGTCATTAAAGCAACCGTGCTAGAACCACGGGACTCGAGGGGTGCCTAACACCTTTTCCTCGGTCAACAGAATTCCTTATCCGGATTTCTAGTTCGCAGACCAAAAAAAAAATAAAAATTAAAGAGTCATTTCCTTTTGAATAGGGATTCAATAAGGTGACTTGGAACACCCAAACTCAATTCCAAGTGGCGACTCTGTAGATAAAATAATCCTTTTTCAAAACGTCACTTTAATAGGAAAAACCCATTTTTCTAAAACCAACTCCCTAGCGGGGTCGGATGCGGTGGAAAAACACAGGGTGTGACAGATGACGACTCTGCTGGGGACATAACCAGAATTCGAGCTTTCATATTGACTTGTTTGGCTTTATTTGATTTTGATATTGTATATTGTTGGCCTAAATGTGTTCTTTGCCTACATGTTTATCGCTTTGATATTATTTGAATGGCAATATAAACTGTCTTTCTCTCGCGCACCCATCTGAGTCTTCTGAGATACTGTATATTTGGAGATGCGGTATACGCTCCCGAGCTCGAGATACCAGAGATGCGGCAACGCTCCTGGGAAGGATTCTGTAGTCACCCATGATTTAGGACGGAAAGGGACCAACAGTGAGGCCGGAAAGCCCTGCTACCGGTAAAGCTGTCCCTTGCCGACTCGAGTTGTCCGCTCGTTTCATTGACAGTCTAGAGACCTAACTCCACCAGGTTGAACCTAGCATAACTGGAGCTTAGACATGGCTATCCCTAATAGACTGCGTTTTACTTGTATCACGTGTATTTTTGACTTAGTAGGGCTCGACCCAGGGGTCGGGTCCGTCTAGGCCAGGTGTCACCTTTTGAGACCATCATGTACATTTTATGTGCTACTTGTTGCATTATAGGAAATGCCATATCGGATGTTGACTGGCTTTTAAGTGAATTAATTGATCTGCAAAAAGGGGGTTAAATAAAACATGAACTACGTGATGATCTGATTCATGTAAAACATGATACGTAGGCAACCCTCGGCGGGTGCGATCAAATATTTTTTTCAAGTAACAATTTTAAGATGTTGGCGTTAAATAATGAGGAAAAAAATTAATTCACCAAATCTGGGATGAAACAAGAGGGTTTTCCTAAGTCCATTTCAGGAATAAAATTACTTAGGTGCATGACATTTGAGTTAGTTATGAATATATCAATATTTTTTAAAAAAGCTTTAAATCCTAACATATTTGTTTCTGTTTCATAAGAGAGAGAATAAGGTGGTTGGTTGTGGTTAAGCTGACCTCTCACCCGTACAACACAAGGTATAACGGAAAAAGGAAAATGACTCGGAAAGATGGAACAAAATCTGACAATGAAGAAGGTCGAGATCAGTTAGTTCCACAAGAGTTCGCATCTTTAGAGGAGAGTAGGTTATTGAAGCAACAAATTGCGGAAATGTATCAGACCTGGGCGAATGGACAAGCCCCGCCTTCCTCGATTCCTGGATTTTCAGATGCAAATCATCCCAGTTCTACTCAAGCCCAAGTCGACGATCCACTTTATCCGCCTGGATTTGGTCCATACGCTAATGTGTCTAGCGCTGCTGGCACATCCACCATGCGTCCTCCAAATCCATCATTCACGGATAACCCACTTTTTATTTCGGCCGGGACAACTAATATAAATCCTCCATCAATGATACAGAAGCCTATCAACGAACTAAATCATGATCAAGTCTATCCTCCTGAATTGACATTCAAACCCGTAAATTCATATCAGCCCACTCATCAGCCTGAGTCTCACATCGTGATTGAGAAGGCTATTATGAATGAAGAACGAGAAGAGATAGTTAGAAATGTGAGGAGTCTGGAGCAGAGTATGAGAAACATACAAGGATTGGGAGGACACAAAAACGTCTCTTTCAAAGACCTGTGTATGTTCCCTAATGTTCATTTGCCAATAGGGTTCAAGACCCCAAAATTCGACAAATATAGTGGTCATGGTGACCCAGTGGTCCACTTAAAAAGGTATTGCAATCAACTCAGAGGAGCAGGAGGGAAAGAGGAGCTGCTTATGGCCTATTTCGGAGAAAGTCTGACGGGAATAGCCTCCGAATGGTTTATCGATCAAGACATCTCCCATTGGCACGTTTGGGATGATATGGCTCAAGATTTTGTACAACAATTTCAATACAATCTCGATATTATCCCTGACCGCACTTCTCTCGCTAATATGAAGAAAAAACCATCTGAAAGTTTTCGAGAGTTTGCCATAAAATGGAGAGAACAGGCATCTAGAGTCAAGCCGCCATTGAAGGACCAGTAATTAATTGACGTTTTTCTCCAAAATCAAGAGTCCGATTATTTTTATCATTTACTAGCCGCGGTGGGTAAACCTGTAACACCCCATACTTAATTACGTGCATTAGCCATGGTTATATGTGTTGGAGTATATGTATTGATCCTAAGTTAGGTATATATGAGTTTAAGTATGAGTATTGATTATTTTGAGATGGTTTCAAGTGTATAGTTTGATTATATGTGTATGAGAATCGACTTTATTTATTCCGGAATTTGCCCGTCGATGGTTCCATACGAAGGTTATTGAATAATCTTTCCAACGATATAAAGATTTACAAAAACGGATAAGTTTCGGGTATAATCGAGCACGTTCGAAACTATAAAACGGTGGCCGGGATATGTGAACAGTAAATGTGCAGGAAAATTTCCTGCACACAAACTACTGAGGCCTGCCAGTTTTTTGGGTCAACTTTGAACGATCATAACTCCCTCAATATAATGAACTGGGAGATCTTCGACCTATCAAAATAAATATCTTTGAGTCTTCTTTCCAATGCAATTGGTTTCATCCAAATCCAACATCTGAGTAAGAAGTTATACTCGTTTTACTTCAGCCTCTCAAAACAGTTTTTTTGGGTCAACGTCAAACGATCCTAACTAATTGTACAGGACGAACTGGGTGGCCTACTTTATATGAAATGAAATCCCTTTGAATTATCTATCCAACGATACAAATTTCACCCAAATCCAATATCGGAGCAAAGAGTTATGGCCGATTTACTTTAGCCTGTCAAAACAGTCCACCATGAACAGATTCGGATTTACTTAAATTTTTAAGGGCAATATGGTCATTTTGCATCACCTCATAGACGAAAATTGGTCATTATATACATAAAATTAGCCTCATATCCATCATTCATCATCCAATTATTGAAGAATAAGGAACCCTAGCGTAATTTCAACTCCAATTATCTTGTGATTTAACCGTAGAAAGTCCAAATTGATTCCGTAGTTGTGTTCACCGTCTCAAGGGCTTCGAGAAACACCTCTTATTTGTGGCAACAGGACTTCGAAATCAAAAGGGCCATTTTATGGTAAGGATGTAAATTATGTTGGTGTTATTTATATGGATATGTATATATATGCATGTGAGCATAAGAAGTATGTTATTTGATTGTTGTTGAAAGATGATTGGAAATGATGTTGGATTATTCTTGTGCATGGTTGGATTATGTTGAATTGTGAAGGGATTTGGTGTGATGATGTGGTATTGAAATGATGACTATATATATATATATATATACACATAAACTTATTGTTCAAGTTGGTTTTTGGAATGTTATGCAAATATTGGTTGTATGGAATTATGGAAGAGAATTGTGGTGTTGGGTTGCTAATACTAGATGCCAAACATTTCATTGTAGATAAGTGATTTGTAAAGGCGGGAAGTTGTGTTGAATTGGTATCCGAATCTACAACGAGGTATGTAAAGCATACTCTAACAATGTTCTTTGGCATGAAAACACCAATGTTCCATCAAATAAGATTCCGAGGTTGTCCAAAAACATGTATTGTTCTACATTACCAACGAAGTTGTTTCCATTCTATAAAGTGTCAAAATGTTTCATTGATATACCAAAAGGCTCCTATTTCATTATTGTGATATTGATGATTCTGAAACACATTGTTGATGTACCAATGAGTCTTTATGACATTGTTATTGCATAGAAGGTCTATTACTTGATTCCTATTGATGTATCATTGTTCCAAAGGTACTATATTGGCATGAACACTAATGTAATAATCTCAAAAGCTTTTGAACTAAGTTATTGGAAAGATCTCTTATGTGTGTTACTTGATATACGTGTGGGTGGTATCCCAGGGGCATAAGCCTAGCATGGGTCAATCCCTATTTATGTGTTTATGGGTGGTATCCCAGGGGCATAAGCCTAGCATGGGTCGATCCCAGTTGATATGTACTGGGGGCAGCCTAATGGTCACAGTACGATACAGTATTGATTATTGTTAGGTGGTTGGAGGTTCGGGAGGAGGAGGTAATGGCGAATGATAATTGTAAAGAATAAAATGAACGAATGTATACCGTTCCACAAATGTGTTTGAATTCAAGAACCCAATTCAGATTAATGATAATGTACATGATCCTAAAAGTGTTTATGAAGTGTGGTTCACTTCTATTATGATTTATTCACTTGCGTCTGATTTTCTTGATCCCCTATATCACATATGATTATTTACAGCTTTACATACTCAGTACATATTTCGTACCGACGTCCCTCACGAGGGACCTACATTTCATGCTGCAGGCACAGGTGCTTCAGCTCATTCACAGCATAGATAGGAGCCAGGTCATACAGCTATTGTTGGTGAGCTCCAGTTTGCTTCGGAACTTTCCGAGTTGGTTCCTTATGTTTTGTTATTGTTCAGGAGTCATGTGTGGGCGGGGGTTTGTCCCGACCCTAGTTATGTCATGTATATCCTAGAGGCTTTGTAGACATAAGGAAGGGTAAAGTCATGAAAGTTTATATAGTGATGTTATATTTGTATATGTGGTGGCCCCGACGGCTAAGTATTATATATATATATATATTTGTGCGTGTTGTGCTGATACAGGTAATTAGACCCTTCTATATGCAACGAAGTGCTGTCCAAATTTTTGGTGACATGTAAGTGAAAGTACAAGTATTTGAACGGGTTCTCCCAAGCCTTCTCGACTTCGGGTGCTAGTCCGGCTCGATGGGATTTTGGGTCGTGACAAAACCTTTCGCCGAAGCAATAAAAATTGGGGAAATGGTGGAGAATGGCATCAAATCAGGAAAAATCATGAGCCAAACCGCCCTCAGGTCCACTACACAAGACATTCAGAGTGGATCAGGTAGTTTCGAAAATCGGAAGAAGAAGGAGGAAAGGTCCATGATGGCATCAGGACCGGGCAATGCCCAAAGGGGACGGAACTCCCCTTACGTTCATGTCCAACAGGGACAACCCAGCCCTCCTCAACATTATTATACACCTCAACCTGCTGTTCTTAATGCTTAAACGTATGCCCGACCTCCTCAGCGTCCACAATGACGGGCACCTGCGCCACAAGGTTTTTGTTCGCAGCAGCCAAATTTACAAGCCCCTCGTAATCCGTATGTTCCAGCAGACTATACAAGAGAACAGAGGCCAAAGGAAAACTTCACCCCAATTGGAGAATCATATACGAGCCTGTTGCGGAGATTGGTCAAATTAGGATGGATTGAACCTGTTTTTCCTTTCAAAGTGGATCCGAATGCAAGTTGGTTTGATCCTAATGTAAGGTATGAGTACCATTCCAACGTCCAAGGTCACAGTACCGAAAATTGTTGGAGTCTGAAGAGAGCCATTGAAAAGTTAATCGAAAGTAAGGCAATCGTAATACAAAAAGAAGAAGCACCGAATGTCACCGACAATCCACTTCCTAATCACAGTAACACACACGTCGTGGGGATGATTTTTAATGATAGAGACTACAGGCCAACAAGCCGAGCAGTGATGGAAATAGGCGCCTTGAAGGAGAACCCAGGTGAAGCACTGAAGTGTATGCAAAGAGAACCACTGATCATGAAAAGAGCGAGTTCCATTATAAGACCCCGAGATTCAGAAAAGATGGTATTGTATGTTCCTGCAAAGCTAAAGGGAATAGCACAAGATGGGCCAAAACTACATGTTTCGAGTGGTCCCGCAGGGTTCGACCAACAGCGCAACAACACGAGAGAGATAACAAATCTAATTGTCATAAGACACGCAGCACAGCTCCCAGTGACAAGCTTGAAAACCATCCCATAGAACTACAACAAAACCACGGTGATGTACAAAGGAAAAGAGGTCATGGAAGAAACAAACGAAACGGGGGGGTTGACTCGATCAGGAAGATGCTATGTTCCAGAAGAATTAAGGAGACCAAAACAGTTTAAAGATAGTAAAGGGCCAATGAAAAAACCCGTCACAAACGAAGAGGCTGAGGAATTTCTGAAGAAAATGAAAACCCAAGACTATTCCATTGTCGATCAATTAAGGAAAACCCCGGCTCAAATCTCATTACTATCCCTGCTGCTACATTCTAAAGAACATTGTCAGACATTGATTAAGTTGTTGAACGAAGCATACGTCCCGAAGGAAACTACGGTATGTCAAATAAAAAGGATGGTTCGTAGAATATTTGAAGCAAATTGGATCACTTTCACTGATGATGAGTTACCCACGGAAGGTTCTGGTCATAACAAGGCTTTGCATCTGACTATCAAATGCGAAGGATATTACATAAAAGGGGTAATGATCGATGGAGGTTCAGGAGTAGATATCTGTCCTCTCTCTACTTTGCAAAAATTAAAAATCAGCCCTGATAGGAATCGGTCCAATAATGTATGTGTTCGGGCTTTTGATGGTGCAAAACGAGACACAATTGGTGAGGTAGATCTTGCTTTGGTTATTGGACCAGTTGATTTTACGATCACCTTTCAAGTAATAGACATGGATACTTCCTACAACCTACTTTTAGGAAGACCATGGATCCACACGGCCAGAGCCATACCTTCTACTTTGCATCAAGTAGTTAAGTTTGAACACGACAATCAATAAATTATTGTACATGGAGAGGATGACCTTCCCATACATCGAGATCCTTCTGTACCCTGTATCGAAACAAAAGGGGGTTGTGAATCTCCCATTTATCAAGCCTTTGAAATTGTGACAGCTGATCAAGTCGTGGAAGGCACGCCGATTCCAGGGCCTCATCTCTCTTATACTTCAATCATGGTGGCCAGCCAAATGCTACAAAATGGTTATGAACCGGGAAAAGGATTAGGGGCTTCGCTGCAAGGAATTATAAACCCTTTAGATCCATGTGGTAGCCACAACTCCTTTGGCTTAGGCTTTTAGCCTACCGCAGCAGATAGAAAATGGGCAAAAGAGCAGAAGAAGAAAGACTGGAAATTGACAAGTCCTGTTCCACACATTAGCCAATCTTTCACGAAAGCTCAGAAGGAAGAAAATCAATACCCATGTGCTAACAAGGATGTGGATGAAATATGTCAAGGTCTCAAGGAAATGTTTTATGAAATAAACATGGTTCAGATGGGTGAAGGCCCTAGCCATACAGATGTGCAGTTCGTCGTGTCAAATATCAAGCTCACTAACTGGGAAGCCACTCCTCTCCCCACAAGGAAGGAGTCTTGGTAGTTTATTTTGTTGTTTCGTTTTTCTTTCTATTGTATTTTGGACTATTCTCAGGGTGTAGTCCACATAGTTTAGTTGCTCTGCTTTCATGTTAACCCTCCTATCCTTTCCGATTCAACTAAATGAAATTCAGGTTTTCTAGTAAATTTATCTTTTCTTCCCTCTTTTAATTTTTATTATTTTTATCTTATTTCAGTTATGTTAATACTGGCTCCGATAACATGGCATGTACGTGGAGTTCACATTTAGATTCTAAAAAGTTGTCTAATCTCGAATCAGCAAACCAAACGATAGATGAATACGATGAAGGTGAAGCTGATAAGAAAGTCAAGAAAGGATTGGATCAATTTGAGGATAAGCCCAAACCTAATTTAGATGACACTGAGATAATAAATTTGGGAACTGGTGAGGAGGTTAGAGAAATAAAAGTAAGTATTCATGCAGATCAGAATATCAGGAATGATATTGTTCAGATTCTGATCGAGTATAAGGATGTTTTTGCTTGGTCTTATGATGATACGCCGAGTCTAAGCACGGATTTGGTAGTCCACAAACTGCCTACATACCCTGATTTTTCACCGGTCCAGCAAAAGCAAAGAAAGTTTAAAACTGACGTGAGTGATAAAATCAAAGAGGAAATCATGAAGCAATTGAATGCGAATGTGATCAGGGTCGCCCAGTACACCATATGGTTGGCTAATGTGGTGCCCGTACCGAAGAAAGATGGCAAAATCAGAGTCTCTGTTGATTACAGGGATTTGAACAAAGCAAGCCCTAAAGATAACTTTCCGCTGCCCAATATTCATATCCTTGTCGATAATTGTGCTAAACATGAGATCCAATCTTTCGTGGATTGTTATGCCGGATATCATCAGATCTTGATGGATGAAACGGATGCAGATAAGACTGCTTTCACCACCCCATGGGGTACTTATTGTTACAGGGTTATGCCGTTTGGTTTAAAGAATGCGGGAGCTACGTACATGAGAGCTATGACTACTACTTTTCATGACATGATGCACAAGGAAGTAGAAGTATATGTTGATGATGTCATTATCAAGTCCAAGACACGAGTCGATAACGTAGATGACTTGAGGAAATTCTTCGAAAGGTTGCGAAAGTATAATCTTAAGCTCAATCCAGCCAAGTGTGCATTTGGAGTTCCATCCGAAAAACTTTTGGGTTTCATAATTAGCCGCAGAGGCATTGAATTGGACCCCACCAAGGTAAAATCCATTCGAGAATTGCCGCCTCCGAAGAATAAAACTGAGGTCATGAGTTTTCTTGGAAGGCTGAATTATATAAGTAGATTCATCGCGCAACTCAGCACTACATGTGAACCGATATTTAAGTTGCTAAAGAAGGATGCTGATATCCAATGGACAGACGAATGTCAAGAATCATTTGATAAGATTAAAGAATATTTGGCAAATCCTCCAGTACTGGTCCCACCGGAACCTGGTAGGCCTTTATTCCTATATCTGTCAGTGATGGACAATTCTTTTGGTGGAGTTTTAGGACAGTATGATATCACAGGCAAGAAGGAACAAGCAATCTATTATTTGAGCAAAAAGTTTACGAGTTACGAGGTAAAATATACTCTTTTAGAAAAGACATGTTGCGCCCTAACTTGGATTGCTCAGAAGTTGAAGCACTATCTTTTGTCCTACACAACCTACCTCATATCTCGAATGGATCCTTTAAAGTATATTTTTCAAAAACCTATGCCCACAGGCAGATTGGCGAAGTGACAGATTTTACTTACAGAATTCGACATTGTGTATGTTACTCATACCGCTATGAAAGCGCAAGCATTGGCCGACCATTTGGCAGAGAACCCAGTTGACAATGATTATGAGCCTTTGCAAACTTACTTCCCTGACGAAGAGATAAATTCAATTGAGGAAGAAGTTCAAGATGATATGTATGTGTGGAAATTATATTTCGATGGGGCGGTTAATGTCAAAGGAGTAGGAATTGGGGCGGTTCTTGTCTCACCAACTGGGCATCATCATCCCGCCATAGCACGACTCCGTTTCTTTTGCACTAATAACACAACAGAATATGAAGCTTGCATCATGGGGTTAAATATGACAATAAATCTGGGTGTACACAAGCTAGTGGTGTTGGGAGATTTCGAATTACTCATTTGACAAATTCAAGGTGAATGGGAAACGAGAGATATCAAGCTCATTCCATACAAACAGTTCTTAGAGGACCTTAGCAAAAGATTCAAGTCTATTGAGTTTAGACATATCCCCAGATCCCATAATGAACTGGCTGATGCCCTGGCTACCCTAGCTTCCATGCTCCCATACCCAGAAAATATGCATCTCGACCCATTAGAGATACAGATACGAGATCAACATGGTTATTGCAATATAATTGATGCAGAACCAAATAATGAACCCTGGTACTATGATATCAAACGCTTCCTAAAGTCAAAAGAATATCCAATACACGCCAATGCAGATCAAAAGAGGACTATTAGGCGACTTGCTAAGGGGTTCTTCTTAAGTGGGGAGATTCTGTACAAACGAACCCCAGACTTGAACTTGTTGAGATGTGTTAATATTCAGGAAGCTGAAAGAATCATGAATGAGGTACATTCGGGGGTATGGGGTTCGCATATGAATGGCTATGTTTTAGCGAAGAAGATTATGCGAGCAGGATATTATTGGTTAACTATGGAGCGAGATTGCTTTCGCTTTGTTCGAAAGTGTCATCAGTGTCAAATTCATGGTGATTTGATTCACTCGCCACCTTCAGAGCTGCATCCTATGTCTGCTCCTTGGCCATTCTTTGCTTGGGGCATGGATATAATCGGTCCAATAGAACCAAAAGTTTCTAATGGGCATCGATTCATACTGGTCGCTATTGACTATTTCACCAAATGGGTAGAAGCTGCTACTTTCAAATCAGTCACGAAGAAAATAGTAGTGGATTTTGTTTATTCGAACATCATATGTCGTTTTGGTATACCAAAGTACATTATCACAGACAATGCAACCAATCTCAATAGTCATCTAATGAAGGAGGTTTGTGAGCAATTCAAGATCGTGCATCACCATTCTACCCCTTACCGTCCTAAAGCAAATGGAGCCGTTGAAGCAGCAAACAAGAATATTAACAAGATTCTTAGGAAAATGGTCCAAGGATCTCGATAGTGGCATGAGAAATTACCGTTTGCTCTTTTAGGATATCGTAAAACTATCCGTACATTGACTGGCGCAACTCCTTATTTACTCATCTATGGGACTGAAGTTGTGATACCCGCAGAAGTCGAAATTCCCTCGCTTCGAATCATTAGTGAAGCTGAAATTGACGATACTGAATTGGTCAAGTCTAGACTAGAACAATTATCGCTAATAGATGAAAAAAGGTTGACGGCAGTTTGCTTTGGTTAATTATACCAGAAGAGGATGGCGCGAGCTTACAATAAGAAGGTACGTCCTAGAAAATTCGAGGCCGACCAACTTGTGGTAAAATGCATCCTTCCACACCAAGAAGAGCTAAAGGAAAGTTTGCTCCAAACTGGCAAGGTCCATACATAGTTAAACAAGTATTATCAAATGGAGCTTTGCAACTTTCGGATCTGGACGGAAAAATGACAGAAAAAGCTATCAATGCCGATTCTGTCAAAAGATATTATATTTGACACACTTGTGCTTAACATTTTCAAGTTGAGATGACGAAAGACCATCATTCTACTTAACTGAATGCCATTAATCCCTTGTCAGCCCTTCGAGCCTTATTTATCTTTCCTTGCTTACCCTTTTGGAGCCGGGCAAAAAAAAAAAAAAAGATAATGCGTTGTTATTGAACTACGTTCGACCTGATTCCTAAATGGATACGTAGACAGCCCTATCTTGGGGTTCGGTCCGACAAAAGAAAAACAAAAAATCTTGGTATTTTTTTTTTTAAAAAAATAAAATAAAAAAATAAAATAAAATCCTATTGTCACTTTTATACGGCTCTCAAGATGTAATCTACCCTAAAAATCCTTTTTCCTTTGTCCATTAAAGACCTTCCGATCAATTTTTGAAAATGTCAAGTCTTGTGTGCTGTATATATGTGTATATATATATATATATATATATATATATATATATATATATATATATATATATATATATATATATATATATATATATATATATATATATATATATATATATATATATATATAAAATCTTGTAGGTGAAAACCCATGGAGGCACCACAAGATACATATATAAAAAAAAATAAAAAAAAAAATCTTATTGGTGAAAACCCTCAGGGGCGCCATAAGACAATGATGAACGAGACAATCCAAATTAGAGAGGTCAATTGAGAAAATCCCAGAAGGAATGACTTTAGTCAAACAAAGTTTATCATGACAGGACAAAGATCAAGAAGGGTGATTTGATTTGATTGAAAGGTGCAACCTAATTCGAGATTAGACAGTTTTGAAGGATCAAATATCTACTCCAAATGGCGTGTCATGCGTTATTGAAGTCAATATACACCTCCAAATAAGCTTTTCTTACTTTACTGGTAGAAATACTTTCTATTCAAACATAATTCTTTTATTCCTTCTTTTGATTTTTCCTTATTTCATTTTTTTACACGCACCAAATACAAAATAAAGAAAAACGCGCAAAATTGACCATAGATCCCAGTGAAATTGAGCAGAGATTATTGGGCGTTCACCACCTTGACAAGGACAGAGAGCCAGTTAAGATAAGTGTTACGAGTGAAACATTTGAAAATGAAGATCAGAATCGTACTGAAACAAACAAAAATACAACAGAATTTGAAACACGAAGATTCAAGCTCTCCAACTAATTAGCTTAATCAACCGTATCAAGTTGGGGCAAGGATAAGGCAAACCTCCAAGGGATTCAAGGCCACAAACCAACTACCAAGTTTAAAACTCACAATTTTTTTTTCTCTTTGCGTGAACAGGGGCAAAGCAATCTTGTGAAGTTCAGTGAAAAAAAAACAAGTAGAGCAAAGTTAAGTTTTCTTGAATTTTCTCTTTTTATTATACTCCTATAATTCTAAGTTCGTACCAATATAATAATAATAAAACCCCTCATATTCAAGACTGGGGCATTTTTTTTTCTTTCTAACAAAAATAAATAAAAAAAAAGAAAAAAAAAATCCTAATCTTTATTCGTCTTCTTAGGGCGCCATCCCCTAGTTGACATCGTATTCGTCTTCATAGGGCGTCATCCCCTAATTGACATCTTATCTCGTCTTCGTAGGGTGTCATCCTCTAGTTGACATCTTTATTCGTCTTCATAGGGCGCCACCCCCTAGTGGACATCTTTTCTCGTCTTCATAGGGCGCCATCCTCTAGTTGACATCTTTATTCATCTTCATAGGGCGCCTTCCCCTAGTTGACATCTTATCTCGTCTTCATAGGGCGCCATCCCCTAGTTGTCATCTTTATTCGTCTTCATAGGGCGCCTTCCCCTAGTTGACATTTTATTCGTCTTCATAGGGCGCCATCCCCTAGTTGACATTTTATTCGGCTTCATAGGGTGCCTTCCCCTAGTTGACATCTTATCTTATCTTCATAGGGCGCCATCCCCTAGTTGACATTTTAGGAAATAAACCTTCCTATTTTTCTTCTTTATGTCTTCATAGGGTAAGACAATCCCTAGTCACATTTTAAGAAGCAAAAATCCTAATTTCTTTCCATGCATTCATTAGGCATAACTTCCTTTGGTTGCATCATTAAGAATAGGGTTCTTATCTTATCGCGCTCCTAGCCTAAATTTCTATCCATTCATTCATTTATTTATTTTTAAACTAGATTATAGTTTTTCTAATAACTCACAAAATTTTCCTAGTGTAAACTGGGGCAGAAAATTTTGTTTGTTTTGTTTCGTCTTTTTTGATGGCTTGTAGGTTTTCTGCGAAGCACAGGTTTATCCAAGAATGGAATTTCATCTCCGGTCAGAATATAGAAGAATGATCAGGTTGAAGATAGTTAGAGTCAGCTCTGTATCTGTAGCGGCCCAACATCTCAAGAGACATCTTTTTAGCTTCTGATAAGGAGAATAAGCATCCAAAGTATTCTACGAACAGTTCTTTGGCAGAGTGTCAATGACTCAATCCAAGTTGCAGGTTCAAATCTCAAATCCTAACTTCAAGATCAAATCTTGAGATTGAGGTACCCACCAGAAGAAGGTGAGGCGATAACTGAAGATCCAAGAGGAGGATCTGAAGCAACGAGATCAAGACAAATAGGATAAATAGGATCTTGTACTTTTATTTTTATTTTCATTCTTTGATGTAATAAAAGCCGGGGGTCTATCGGAAACAACCTTTCTACTTCTTTAGAGGTAGAGGTATGGACTGCGTACATCTTACCCCCCCCAGACCCCACCAGGTGGGAATACACTGGGTTTGTTGTTGTTGTTGTTGATGTAATAAAAGGAGCAACGAACCGGAAACTCGACGGGACCTCAACTCGACTCTCCAATCCATCCACTCACTCTTACACCCACTTGAACTACATGTGACCTGATTCTCTTATAACCCGAGATATGTAGGATATCTAAAACCAAGGCTCGGTCACACCGCTTTTCTACTTATTTACTAGTGAATAAATGGTCGAACCAAAATTAGTCATGTTTACTTCTTTGCTTGAAAATTCTCCATATTTCCAAGCAAAGAGGGGCATTCTGTAAACACCTAATTTTTGACCCAAACCTAATATTTTTATACCATTTTAATGTTCAATTAATTTTTATTTTATTTATTTTATTTTTATTTTTTTAGGCATTTTGAATTTATCCTATGTTTGAGGTTCATTAAAAATTTTGAAAACCTACAAAAGTAGAGTCACATTTTAAATAAGTTTTTATTTTATTTTATTTTATTTTATTTGTTTATTCATTTAAAAAAAAAAAAAGAGAAATTTTTCTAAATTATATTTGTTTTCTTCTTTCAACTTTTAATAAAGAATGTTGTGACATTAATATTTCTTAACCATATTCCTAAGACTAGCTAATTGACTTATCTTGTATTTTGTTAGTTTTAAATAGATTTTATTATTTTTATATTAATTAAAAAAAAAAAAAGAGATAATCCTAAACTACCCAAACCACCCCACAAATCCCACTCCTACTCCATTACCTTCCCACAACACACACACACGACACAAACACACACACATATTACTATATATACAACACATGCACTAAACCAAGAAAAGGGGAGAAACCAAAAAGAAGGAAAACATATACGGGAAAAAACAAAAAAGACAAGAAAAAGAAGAAAAAAACAGACGAAGAGAAAATATACGGAGAAGAAGAAAACCAAGAAAAAAGGCAGACAAGTTAAACTTCGAGTTTGTCGTCCACGGTTTCAAGTTCGTGACTCCTAGAATCAGTAGATCATAATAATTTTGTCATTGTGAATCGATTTTCTCAAAGGTATATCTCAATCATCCTTGTACAATTCGATATTGCAATTATTCAAGACTCGGCTCCAATGTTTTATGAAGTTTTTTTTACGTATTTATCTAACTTATTATTAGTTTTAATGTAATATATAAAGCATGTCATCACTAGATTTAGCAAAAACTATTATCACGTTCTATATTTTATTGCATGTTTAAGTAAATATTTTTTTTAATAGGTATAAGCTTCATGAATGTGTGACGTGTAGGCTTATATACTATGATTGTTTGTGTTTCATGTGTCTATATTTGTATATTCATTAGGGAAATATCTTGAAGGGTTGCATGATCTAAGATTTTTTCTAGAAAAAGGAATTGTGATTAGGGTATATCTTAATATGTCATTTTGTTTTATTTTGTCATCTAACTTACCATGCTCTAGTATGACAGAGATTGTCAGTTAAGTAAAAAGAAAAACCAACTAAAAAAGAAAAAAAAAATGTTTTGTGACTTCTTGGATTTCTTGACCTTTTCTTTTTTTTTTTGGTTACTGATTACTACTATTTATTCTACTACTAGTTATATAACTTAAATTATATTTGCACTCTACTATTTGAAGAGGAAACGAAGACCTTTAGTAAAATATTAATCGACGGCTACTCTCTTTACAATTAAGTTACTTGCATATCGTTTATGTCGACGGATAAATGCATATTCTCAAAGGTTTTTTTTTGTATTATTGTATTGGTTGATATAGCCCACTAAGTTATTGTTGTTGTTTCCACACTCATTTCGTTCTTTGCAATAGCTAATAACTTTTCTTGTTATATATATATATATGTATACATATATATTTTTAAAGGAAAGAAGTAATAATTTTCAAGTTGGTAGCAACTTATGAAGTTATATTAATATGATGACAAGACATCTCATAATAATATGACTATATGAATCACAAAGAATAGCTACTGATCATTTTTCCACCGCATACTAATTCATAAGCTTTAATACAAAATACTCCTAACTCCAACACGGAGATTTGACCTTATCAATCAGTATACAATGTAAAGATATCAAGGCATTCACGTTAATTAATCTTTAAAGAGTGCGTGCAATTATTTCTTTAGGAAATAAGAGAAATAATCATAAAAGAATAGGTTTAGGTGTTTGATCCAGAGAATTGTAAGTTTATACAAGTGAAAATTAACGATGAAGTTGGAAAGCCTTGCTACCGACCATTCGTTATAATTAAATTAATTTACCATTTGAAGCCAATTGAATTGGGTTGGGTAGGTTTTAAACCCATTAGGTGCTTATTTAGATTAGGAAGATGGGGACGACTCATAAATGCCGAAAAGGCGCGAGAAACGCGCTAAATTTGTGGTGAGGCTGAAAAGTACTACTATCGGTAAGCCATACGTCAATATAATAAATAAATTAAAAGCAGGAGGCAAACAACTTTTAGGTTAACGAATATTATAAATCCAAAACAAAAAAAATTAATTTAAGCCAGACGTAAGTCATTAAAGCGACCGTGCTAGAACCACGGGACTCGAGGGATGCCTAACACCTTCCCCTTGGTCAACAGAATTCCTTATCCGGATTTCTAGTTCGCAAACCAAAAAAAAAATGAAAATTATAGAGTCATTTCCTTTTGAATAGGGATTCAATAAGGTGACTTGGAACACCCAAACTCAATTCCAAGTGGCGACTCTGTAGATAAAATAATCCTTTTTCAAAACGTCACTTTAATAGGAAAAACCCATTTTTCTAAAACCAACTCCCTAGCGGGGTCGGATGCGGTGGAAAAACACGGGGTGTGACAGACACCGAGGAGACGGAGACGAGCTGAGGTTCCTAGATGTGCACTCTCAAAGTTGGTGTGATTACTTGCCACTTAAGGCCAAATTTGAGTGTCTGTTATGTATGATGCCTAATTTATGCAACAAAGTATGTGGGAGGTTCCTCTGGACTGGTGTAGTTGAGATACCAAAGAAAGTATTGTTGGCTTGGCACAGATTATGTTGGCACAGACAGTAGGGGGCTTAAATTTCATCAATGTGGCACTTTGTGAAATAAGGCTGTTGTTTGCAAGTTACTGTGGAAAGTCTCTAGGAAATGGCCTGTATGGGTGCAAACTTGTACTATGTTGAAGAAGGAACAATGTGGACTACAGGAGTAAAACAAGCCACCTGTCTAGTCCAAAAGGTGCATAAAGGTTCTCTAAAGTGGTTGTTTATGTTCAGACTGGCTATACATGGAAGGGCTATTCCCCACTCCATTGCATGACGCCTTCCCCGCTCATCCATTCAACCTGTCCAGATGTGGCGCCCTTGCCCTACATGAGACAAGGGGCCTTGGGCTAGCCCGGTGGGGGTGTCACATCAACCTTGACATATCGCGCATACAACACCTGCTGTTGGAATGCAGTGTATCTGGCAGAATATGATAAAAGCTACTGCAATGGCAAGGTATCACTAGAGGTTCAGGCCAATAAAGACTGAGAAGATCGACTCAAGAACCAATTTCGTTCTGAGAGCCATTGTAGGCATAAAGGTGCTGCTATATATATAGAATGACACCAGCTAGAAAGGAGCAATAGAATTTTCCAAAAGAGAACACAGGAAGCCATCACAAGACAGTTTATCCAGGGTTTCTTCTTTAGAGCAAGTTTGACAGACGAATTAACAGGTTACGTAACATTGTCTAAATTTCTATTCCACCTAGAATGCAATGTGATATGTTGTATAGACAGAACAAACGAAAGTGCAGCTGTAGGATGGAATATACAGGTTGCGGCTGCATGTCCAACTCGATGAGTTTTTGTGATAAATGTTGAATAGACAGAAGAAACGAAAAAGCAGCTGTAGGATAGAATATACAGTAGGTTGCTGCTGCATGTCCAACTTGATGAGTTTAACAACAAAAAAGGCTCAACACGATACTCAAAATACTTACATGGTATGCATATAATATCACAATAATCATACACTAAAGCCTCCCCTGGCCGGAAGGATTCAGAATGTGCTAAATAGACGGATATCTACACGCATATCAACTCACAATTGCTATAATCTCATTCCTAGGCAGCAATTGTCACATGTACAGCAGGAAACCTCCAGGATTATAACGGAGGAAGCTGCTTTTCATGGACATGAAAGAATAAATAATAGTATTCAAAAAATATAGCTAACAAAAAAATGAAAAAAAAAAATTTAGGCTGGGTATGAAGGGAGGTAACGAGATGCGTGTGCAAAACCCCATAGCTGCATAAAGAAGAACAAGAGATGGTTAAAGATTTGGTGATAGAATGTCAAATAAATTATTCAAACGTTTCATCAGTCTGCCACATAAAATACAATATCCTTAGCTCTAGAACACATTCCTAACGACCAGTGACTTTGAGAACATTTCTCACAAAGCCATATATGATAATCTTATGCTACAATCCTTATCAATACGAAAATATGTTTTGTTTTTCTTACAGTTATTTGTCTTTGTTTCCTTTATAAACGAGCCTTAAAAGTGCAGATAGGAGAAATACATAGGTTAAATTCTTTCTTAATTCTCGCCGCATATGTGCTCTTTTTCATTAGTTAAAAGTTAACCACCTGGATTTTTTGTTCTAAAAAATGAAGCAACTAAGAATTTCTAATTCTCCTTCAATCAGTCAATTAACAATGACTCAGTCCGAAACTCCAAAAACTCATTCCCATGAATACTTTATACCTATTTCATTCTATTTAGGTTCATTTCATAGTCAAAATTGGTATATAATTTGCTTTTTAAGGAAAATTAAGAGTTCTGTAGATATTACCCCGATATGCAAGTTTCTTACCAAACTAAAAACACTTATCCCGAGCTTCAAGCCAATGCAAGTAAATAACAACAAATAACTCAACATTAAGGAATCATTGATCTACAGTTACATATTGGCTTAAATACACATAGTTAAAAATACATATGATACGTAAGACTCTGCAAATTTATAGGTCTATATCTGTAGAGACACCAACCCGTCAAGTGCTCTCCCTCTCTCTTTAAAACAAGTTCCTCTTTCTCTGGCTCGCTCTCTTTAAGTCGATAGTACATTGAGTTCTTTGAAACTAGATTGGAAGTAGAATGACAAATGGGCACAAAGACAAAATGTTGACAAGAAAATTACCTCAACATTCTTCGGTTCAAACTCTTGATCATGTGCCAAAAATGAGTTTCCAAATGTTTCACAAGGTCCACTGCTACCACATAACCTGTGCAGAAAATTGGAAATAAGAACGGAAGAAATTTGTAACTTGCAAACAACAATGCATAGTGCAAGGCAGAGACTCACAAATCAGCGTCCAAGCTTAAAGCAAAATTTCCACCTCCTCCAAGTGCCAGGATGTCATTCAAACACAAGAGAAAATATCTATTGGCACCTATTCCAAAATGGCAATAGTTTAGCTCACGTCTGCATGGATTACTTCAGGTCGGGATTTTTGTGATTTTCTACAACTAAGATACAATGATTGCCTTTTGTAGCTTTGCATAACATGTATCATAATGGGCAATTTTCCGACATAAAGAGACTAAACAATAGAAAAGTTTGGATGTGTACCGAGAAAGAAGATTTATCATACAAAATGCTTAACAAAAACATGACCAGTCACGCTTAGACGTTGAAATTTATTTTATTTTATTTTATTTTATTTTGTAGTTGGTGGTCTGCCAGCCGTAACATATGTTAAGAGCAATTTGGATAGTGGAACAAAGCTAGGTAGCACATAGAAATTATTTTGAACCAATCTATTAAATGTTAAGAAACTCTTTGAATTAACTCTTGCAACTCCTCTCACCAACCAAAAAGAATAACAACAACAACAACATATCTAGTATATTCCCACAAAATGGGGTCTGGGAAGGGTAGAATATACGCAGTCCATACCATTACCTCAGTGGTGAGGTAGAGAGGCCAAGCAAAAAGAATAAGAAGAAAGAAAAAAGGGAAAAGATCATATTTGGAGATTGAAAGAATCTCATCAAGGGCTACAATAAAGGATTGGGCCGGCTTTCAGCTATGTGGCAGCGACTTAATTTGCTGATAATGTCAGAAAGCATTATGCTTTTGAGATATGTTTATCACTTCAATTTGCCAGTGACAGTAAACAGTACCTACTAAGAAATAAGAACCAGCATACATTTTTCATCAGAGACACGAACGCCGAAAGGAGGAAATTGGGTCCTTGTAAGAATGTAAATACGCAACATAATATAACTTCCGGAAGCCTTTTCTTTTCTCTTGAGGAAAAAAAAAACAGAACTTCTGAATGTTTTATTGTGTTGCACTGTTTAAAGGCGGCCTTTGACATGCATTTTGACTCTATGCTTGGTTGGGGTGAAAAGCACACAAGGGAAAGTGTTAATCCTCTTGTTAGATAAGGAAGTGACAGAGGGGAAGGAAAAGTGGATAGGTAATTCAGTTTCATAAATCTTTCCTAAAGAGGAGAGAAAGAAGGAAATATCTCACTTTCACATACATTCCAACCATACCAAAAAAAGGGAGATAGTTAGGAACTATGGACCACCCTCCCCTTCTCAGAACTAAATAAGTACTCCCTCCGTTTCAATTTGTTTGTTGGTTTTGACTTGAATGGAATTTAAGAAAGTAAAGAAGACTTTTAAATCTTGTGGTCTTAAGCTAAAAATATGTAAAAATATACCAAAATTTCCTTTAATCTTGTGGCCTTAAACATGCCATGAGAAAGTTAGGAGTTGCCAAAAAGGGGAAAGAGACATTCTTCTTAAATGGACTAAAAAGGAAAGTAACACAAACAAATTGAAAGGTCGGGAATATAAACTTGCGTGGATTCATTGAAGATAATTACTTCGAATCAGCTGTAACAGAGTAAAATTACTTTCAAGGGATGCAATAGGTTCATCAAGAAGGCCTCTATCTCCAACCATGATGGACAGCTTTTTCCAGACAAGTCATGAGTCTAAATTACCATATAGCACAATGCAACGGCTGAAGAGCCAGTTTCCATTAATTATGTTCACACAAATTGACTCGTATATTTAATTGTGAGAGCTCATAGTTGATTCATCCCTGCAGTTTCTCTCAATGGAATTTTATATTACTGCCTTTACACAAACTGATATTTGTCCTTACCTGTTGGTCTAAATAACCTTGGTTCACCATATAGAGTTGTGAATACAAATGATTGATTTGTTCCCTGTCACAATAACACAATAATCACATTAGCATTAAAAATAAAATCAACGTTCAGTGAGAATGGAGAAGGAAGGCATAGGCTATTTTTTTTTAACTCTTCATTTGAAGTAAAGGGGGTTTGGAACCCTTTACTTGCACCAAGTCGATTACCAAGAAGATTAGACCAAAAACTGGTGGTTTTCTTTTTGAACATTACTGCGTCATTCGATTATATCAGTTAAAGAAAATTAAATACTGCATTTGTTTGCTTTCTTACTTGGTACTTCCTCTTTGCAGTAGGCTTTAATGGTGCCTCAAGCAACCCACCAAACACGGCACCCTGCTTGTCACCAGTAATCTGAAACAAACATGACAAAGAAATATCATCTTCAAAATAATAGATCCTTTAAAATCCTCAAAAAATTGCTAAAGAAATCGAGAAAGCGTGCATGGCAAACATTAGCAGCACTTAAGGTGTACATACCAGCAAGCAAGGACCAGAAATATCAGCACTCTTGCGAATAAGAGTACGAAGTGATATACCGTGTCTGGCCGTACTGCCCTTCATTAGAATGAACGGGATAGATATTAATATTCAGGATACCAAAGTTGCAACAGACGTTGCAGTAGAAAATAATTTAAAATCAAGATTACCTATATAACAAGACCCATTGACAACCTTTCACTATATTAGGAAGAGAAGACTGGAAAAAATCATATAAATTTGGAGTAACGAAAACAGAATCAGTGGTGAGATAGGCCATTGACTGCTCAAAACTCTGTCTATCAGGAGCATCTTCAAAAGTTTCAGAACTGCTGCCAATGCTCCCAGAAGAATTAGGCTCTCCATTATCCTTGTCAGTATTTACTGTTTCTTTCTTCACGCAAACTGAATTCTTGATGGAGACATTTTCACCTTCTTCTCGATGAACGTCTGGTATTTCTTTGTAATCATCATGAACCTCACAGTCATCCAGAGGCTTATCGCGCAACGAGAAACTTTTACTTCTCCAAGTAAATGAATGTGATTGAAGTGGTTTGACCTCTCTTCGATCTCTTATGTTCGCAAAATATGTTGATGGTAAAAGGAAGGATATTATAGATGTTATAGATTTTCCATCCTTTGTATACGGCCTGGCCTAAACATAGAGAGGTAATGTTACAAATAGTATGCACTGCATAGTGATAATGACAACCCTCCATCAAATAATATATCTTCTTATGCAGAAAAGGAAGGGAAATTAATATAGAGCTTGATTTTTGCTCAAATAAACAAATATCCTAAATTACAACAACAACAATATACCTAGGCTTGGGGGAGGGTAAAGTGTACGCGGTCCATATCACTACTTCAGATGAAGTAAAGAGGCTGTTTTCGATAGACCCCCGGCTCAGGACGGATAACAGTATAACAAACAAAAAAAAATAAAAACTAACAACAAAATGAGATAGCACAACGCTAGATAATAAAAAAACCAAGACACCGACAGAGTAATACTATAAACTATCTATTCGAGATCACAAACATCATCAGAAAAATATCCTAAGTTACAAAAGAACAAAAATAAGAACAATGTAGCATGAGTACTAGCTCACTCTCCATCAGGAAATCCAAACTCTATATGAATATAAATCCATCAAATAGTACATCTGACAAACGCTACTCCATTTAGTGACAAACAGCTATAAACAAACTTGACCTTGAACGTCCAGTGTTCTTTCTTGTCCAACTTTTGTTCTCATAAATATATCAAGTACTTCAAATTTTGCAAATTCCTTGGACAATATGTAGTGTTCATCATTTTTCCTTTTAGTTTCGGTGACCTCTTTCATGTTCACGTACAAATTCCTTATACATTATATAGTTTCCACCCTTCTGTTTCAATTCGTTTGTTTTACTTCCCTTTTTTATCCGTTTCAAAAAGAATATCTCTTTCCTTTTTTGGCAACTCTTAATTTCAATCTTTCAAGTGACATGTTTAAGACCACAAGATTAAAGCTTGTTTTGGTACATTTTACATATCTTTAGTTTAAGGCTATGAGATTCAAAAGAATTCTTTTACTCTTTTAAACTCCGTGTTAAGTCAAAACCAGACAAACAAATTGAAACAGAAGAAATATCATTCTTCTCTCTCTCTTTTTTTTTAAAAAATAACTGTGCTATCCGGCCAGCTTGTGCACGCACATCAACTAATTCCACGGGCCACTTCCCACCACCAACAGGTACTAGTACACGTAACTCTACCAATTTCATGCTCATGTATAAATTCCATAAACATCATATAAAGTTTTTTTTTTGTCCTATTTTTAGCTACTCAATTCCTTAAACATCATGCACAAACTAATCAGCCCAAAAATAAACATTGCCAACAAAAATAATTGAAATTACATATATACATTGGTCAACAAAAAAACCTTAACCTTTACATACAAATCAAATCAAAGACAAAAAATACTCATAACCCAATAATCAAAACATACAAAAGATTCAACAAGCTGAAATTCCAACATAGAAAAAGGGCAAACCTGAGGTTGTTGATCAACAGATTTAGAAGGTGAAGCTGAAAATAAACGAGAAAGTTTCTCAGAAACTGTTTCCTTTACGGCATACATCTCTCTCCCTCTCTCTTTTCTGCTTGTTTTTTCTAGACAATTACCCAATTCTGAATCTTGAAAATTGAGAACAAAAATCTATCTGTTGTTGCTCGTGGGAGGTGACACGTATCCCATGAATTTAGTCCACGTGCACGAAAAGCTGTCCTAGACACCACAATTATCAAAAGAAAAGCAAAAAAGCTGATCCAGACAAAAAGGAAATTGAGAACAAAACTTGAGATTTGAGAAACCCCAAATCAAGAAAAGTGATGAAAAAGGCAATGTGAAAGCAAAAGGGGTGTTTTTCTTGAATTTAGTCGAGGAACCAAAAAAAAAAAAAAATTGACCCAAATACCACGATTATTAAAAAGAAAAAAAAAGAGTTTGAGAACAAAATATGAGATTTTGGGGGTTAAATCTTGAAACTCAAATCAAGAAAAGTGATGGAAAAGGGGAATGTCAAAGGAAAAATGTGATGTTTGTTGTGCTGAAAAAAAATGGAGGAGAAAGATGCAGAGCACCGACGGCTTGTAGTAACAGCTGAAAAACATGAACAAAAAAAAAAAAGACGATAAATTGGAAAATAATCATTCTAAAAATATTTATTTTAATTTATTTCTCCCGTCTATCTTTATTTATTCATTTTACTATTTTATTTTTGATATTAAATACGATACATCACTCATTACATTTTTTAAAATGAAAAATTTATTATATTCAAACGGTGATATATATAATAAAATCACCCATTTATTTATTAACACAAAATTTTAAATAGTATTCCCAATGCATTTTTAGTTGTTCAACTTAAAAGAGTAATTTTACTAAATCACCTCTATTTATTGTAAGTCATATTGAAATAGATAAAAAAATTGTGTTAAATTATTTCTTGATTTTCTAAACTGAATAATTAACAATAGACATATACTTTTTGTATAATATATATATATATAGAAATGAATAAAAGAGATGAAGAACACTGTTGAATGTTGTAATTTTAAATTCAAATACATAAATATACTTAAGTGTTAGTAGAAAATTAGAATTATTATTTGTAATTTTAGAATCACGTTAGTAGAAAAATGAAATAAAAATTATGAAAAAAGAAATAAAAATGGAGGGAGTAGTAGAATTTTCAGACAAGGATATTCTTATATTGACTTTGTACCAATATTTTCCTTTTCTTTTGACTAGTTGGTAGGGACAAATAGGGGAAAGTAATGAGAAAATCATGAATTTGGGTAGAATTTATTAATTGGGTAAATTATTTCTAAAAAATATTTTTGTTTGTGAACTAAATTTCTTTGAGGTGAAGACTTTCTATTTGCATATCCAATCTTTTTTACTCAAACTAGTCACATACTGATTATTGAAGTTTGTTTTTGTGATATATGGAGTTTACATTTTAAAATTAAATTTGTTTGGAATAAATTTAGTGTAGAATTGTGAAATTTGAAGTATAAAAAGAAAATTGACAAAATAGATTCAACTACACAAGACTGAGATCTACAACAACTTTTATACGTACAACAGACACGAATTTTCAATATCAGTCGTGTACGTTTGATTTTTTCTAACGCGGTAAACTTATAAAAAAAATCACAAAGTGAACTCAAATTAAACGATGATCCAAAATCGGACATTTTTACACTTCGCCCAAACATGAAATGCAATGCACAAATCTAAATTTAATCAGATTTTAATACCAACACAAAATACTTTTTGAAAACTGTCCGAAATAAAAAAAAAAACACCCTTCCAAGTCTTGGTCTTTGTCAACCCTTCAAAAAATTGTGTTGAAAGTAAAGGCAGTTTGTAATCTAATTCCTACATTCCTTTTTACTTGTTATGATTTTCTTTTTGAGGGTCAAATAATATAAATTTTGATCTTTAATCATATATTAATTAATCGTATTGATCAATATCAAAAAAAGTTATAACGTATAATACTTTGTATAATAATATTTGAATATTTAACTTTAAATTTTAAAATATTAAATTAATTTATTCTAATTTAATTTTAAAAATTAATTAAATTGACTCGAAGCATATATGACAACTATTTTAGAACAATGGAAGGGAGTAATAATAAATAAAAGTACATTTTGCAACAACAAGCTTGTTCATCTTGAAATATACCATACAGTACTAGTTACCTGTCAATATTGTGTATCATAATAAGGTAGTAATTCTTTTCTTAATACATGACCAACTCCTCAAATTTGTCAGGATATTTTATTTAGACACTCGAATAAATTCTTGTCACAATTGAACACGTCAACTTCCAATATAGTGTGCCATTAGACACACTTTGGGTTAAGTTTTGGATTTTTTTTTTGTGTGCTTCTCATTGTTTATTGGGAAAAGATTCTAATATGTCATTGAACTATTAGAAAAGGCTTATTTATGTCATCCGTTAAAAGTTTGACTCGTTTATGCCATTGCCGTTACAAAACAATCTCACTTATGTATGTAAAACCACCTTTGCCATGTGACCTCTTATTAGAGGTCCACGTCACCAAATAAGATCCACTAAAAAAGTTACTCATTCAAAATAAGACTCATTTTAAATAACATAACCATATTCCATTTTATTCTGCCCTATATCAAATCAGATCTAATAATTAATTTTTTTTTTTTTTAAATTTGAAAATCCAACGTAAATTGTTTATAAAAAAACGCAAATACTCTGGGAGGGGGGTGGTGGTTTTGTGATTTCGATGAAATTGAAAACTGCAAGTGTTGTGACTGTTTTGCATATTGTTCATTATCATTGATGAATTAGTTGTTTTATGGTGGAACGACACTGTGTTCACACACTAATTACTCACCATTGAGTTGCTGGAAAGCAAATTAAACCCTTTGATCTCTTATTTTTCAGCTGTCCTCCGTATAATTAGCACCCTTCTTCATGTTTCCTTTGTCTTTTATAGATTAGTTTTGTTTTTTTTTCTTTTACAATTTTTTGGTTAATGAATCTGATCATTCGGGTGCTGATAAAATGAAATATGGTAATGTTATTTAAAATGGGTCTTATTTTAAATGAGTAATATTTTTAGTGAGTTTAATTTTATGACGTGGATCTCTAATAAGAGGCCACATGGCAAAGGTGGTTTTACAAAACCACTGTTAAAAAATAATGGCATAGTTGAACTTGTTTTGTAACAGCAAGCGAGCCAAACTTTTAATGGATGACATAAATGAACCATTTCTAATTGTTCAATGACATATTTGAGCCTTTTCTCTCGTTTATTTAAACACATAAAATAGGTCATTAACTATACACATTTGCCTCAATAAGTTGTAAAATCCGAGACATTTTCCACTTGAGAATGATGCGTATAACTAAAGGAGATGACATATTTTATGTGATTAACATAACTATTTAATAATATACGAATGCAAACACATATTTTTTTCTTCAAAATTTGAATCGATAAGTGTTAACACTTTATTGAGATTTAAGGTGTTCAGTTGACACAGGACTCAGCCCGAGTGTCTAAATGAAATATCCTGACAAGTTCAAACTTATCCAGTAAACTTAGTTTAAGACGATCAGTGTTCCGGAAGTTAGTTACAAATATTGTTAGGAAGTTGGTTGATGTAACAGTGTAACATATAGCTTTAAATTAGTTGATGTAGCAGTGTAACATCTAGCTTTAGATTCTCACTTTCCAAAATATTTAGCAGCATTAAGTGCTGAAAATTGTGGTCAAGTTTAATCATAAGATTCTTTATTCTGTCTTTTTCATAATTGTATGGTGTAATTCTTTCCTCTTGCATGTGGTATATGTCATTTGTCAGTTGATGTAACTTACATTGCTGAAAGTTGTACATTGTTTGAAAAGAAAAGGTTATCCTATATATTGATCCATACTTTCTCTTATTTATTACAAGTATATAAGAAGGCAACTCGATGCTAAATATACAGTATAACAAAAGTTGTAATACTTCAATCACAGCCCTTTAATGCAAGTGTTCATTTATTTCTGTAGCAACTTGGTTAATATTTATTCAACCTGCTGGTGCGTATTAGTACTAAGTTGATTAGATGTAGTTATAGCATGATCTATTCATCTTTTAGACGTACAAATGACTAAGAGGTGAATACAAATTACAAAGAGATTTGCGTCTTCACTTCAAATTTATGGATCAAAGAAAACAAAGGGCATTTCAACTGAGGAGATAGATCATTCTCTTTGAGAGATCGAACATTTCACGTATTTGACGAAATTTCTTCCATTCCTGCTATTGGACAATCTGAACCCTCTTCGATGGAAATTATACCATTTATTTAAGGTTAAAAGTACTTTTTATTTATCTTTGGTAGATCGATGTTGAACCCTTTGACGAGTTTGCTGAACCCCCTTAGTGAAAATCCTGGCTCCACCACTATTTTGGTCGCTACGATCAGTGCAAGTGGTTCGCTAGGTGCAAGTTGAAGGCACTGGATTCCGTGTCGCACCAGGCATTATTACATGGAAAATGCTTGATGGGAATTGAAGTATCTGCTAGTGCTTTATGATGTGTGCAACCAAGATAACTTGAAATGGTCGAGACTGAAGAATATGTTGATCGGTGGAACCAAGGGAACTAAGATTCTACTGACTATTCGTTCGGACGTGGTAGCACAAGTTTCAGGAAGTGTTGTTCATCAACATAAATTAGGAGACCTTTCAAAGGAAGAGGCATGGAAATTAGTAAGCTTTTTCTTGTTTCTTTATTGAAATGAAAAAAACTTGAATGTGCTAATTTCTTTAATAAAATGAGTTTAATATAGCCTCTCTAAATCATTAGTATCTTAGTGATAAAACTATACTAGAATCAGAATAGAAAGTTTCACTTAAATTCAGGCATGGATATAAAGTAATTATTTTTGTTCTTTGTAAAAGCCTAATATTTTCAAATACAAATAATTTTAATTTTTTAATTTGAAATTATTATTACAATATTTATTAACCATTCTTAAAATTGTCAAGTGACTTTTCAATAGCTTGCCAGTTTGGTTAATCACATTGCTAACTACTCTCCTTCATTATATGCGATAGAACATTACTCAATTAAAAAAGAGATAAGAGTACCAAAGCTCCGAACAAGTTTTCTTTAACAGGTGTATGGTGCTTAATAGGTGATATAAGAATGACCACGGAAGGCACAAAAACTACACAAAACAGTCCACAAATTGAGAGCAACCCGAGGACCCCTTTGAGTGTTAGTTTTGGCCAACACAAGTATCACGAGTTTACAAGGGCTTTTAACACCAAAAACAACAACAATACAACAAGAACATGATGAAAACAATGATCACAAGATTCGGATTCAACAAGAACAAACGATTACAAGATACAAACACTAACACAATTGCAAGAAAGGTAAAGATAGATAGTGAGATATAGATTACTACAAAGATTAGGAACTAAAGAGTATATTAAACTCAAAACCCCCTAATGAATGTAACAACAACACCACACTCTTACGGTGACCGCCAAGGGTATTAACTCACCTCAAGATCCACCGTTTCCAAGCAAAGAACAATATTGACTTTTCCAAGCCCTAAACTACAATGGCTAATCCAAGCCCTAACTAAGAACTATAAGCATAAAACGGATTATATAAACTTAAACAATCTTATACATAAACAATTCTATCCATAATCCTTTGTATTATTCAGGAACGTTAAACTTAATAATTTTCACATACACATAATAACAGTAATTCAATAAAGAATTACTTACCTGAATTCTCCATGGTTTAGCGGAAGCAAAAGCGTAATAGCAGAAGCACTGAAATTGTTTCTCTCTCTTTACCTTACTTTCAGAATAATTGCGATGGAGCTTATTCTTCTTTTGGAAGAGAGAGGACCCCTTTTATAATAGGAATAGTCAATTATGTTTTCACGTTCCTTCAACGTGATCGGTGGATACAATCATTATCCTACTAGGAGTCAGTAATTGTGGATACAATCCTACTAGGAGTCAGTAATTATCCTACTAGGTAACTTTCCATATAAATTAAGGATTTAACTTATTCAATTATTATTAAACCAATAAATAAATTAATTATGTGGGCCATAGAAATTTACATTCTCCCACTTGGCACACACAATGTTAATTTAATGATTTAATAGGTAAGTCAATCATGTGCACTATTAACGTTAAATCCAACATCATTTGTCATCGTTAAATAAATCAACTAAAATGAGTCATGGCGGTTGTACGTCCCTTTACTTGGCATAGTTCCTTCCATGTACTACAATATTAGTCTATTACCTAACATAACCTTTCAAATACATAATGGGTCCAACGATAATACTTAGAATCCTTTATCTAAGTCAGAACTTGTCATCATTATTCACAATATTATGTATACAAGAGAAAACAGGTAACAACAGAAACATATATAATTTGAGCTCAAAGTGTCAATTTCATAAACATAATAAAGTCTTTACATAAAATCATTCATTGCTATCAATAAGACCCATCCTTTCAACATGTTCAATAAATGTTTTGGGCGGTAATCATTTCATCAAAGGATCAGCAATCATAAGCTTAGTGCTAATATGTTCAATTAACACTTTATGTTTCTGGACTTCTTCTTTAACCGAAAAGTATTTCAATTCCATATGCTTAGCACCTTTTTGAATATTTATCGTTCTTAGAGAAGAAAGCTGAGGCGGTATTATCACAATAACTTTTCAGTGGCCTGGATATATTGTCGACTAGTCTAAGACCTGAAATAAAATTTCGCAGCCAATTAGCCTGGACTGTGGCCTCAAAGCATGCCACAAACTCAGCTTCCATAGTGGATGCAGCTATAACAGAATGCTTCACACTCTTCCATGATATTACTCCTCCAACTAATAGAAACAAATACCCAAATGTGGATTTTCTTGTATCCACACAACCAACATAATCTAAATCTGAATATCCAACCACATCTAAATGATCAGATCTTCTATAAGTGAGCATATGATCTTTCGTTCCTTGTAAGTATCGCAACATTTTCTTTGCAGCCTTCCAGTGATCCATTCCAGGATTACTTTGATATCGACCCAGCATTCCAACAGCAAAATTGATGTCTGGTCTTGTACATGTTTGGGCATACATAAGACTCCCAACTATTGATGCATAAGGAATATCTTTCATTTGCTTTCGTTTCAAGTCATTCTTCGGACATTGATTGAGACTAAACTTATCTCCTTTCTGAATTGGAACGGGACTTGATGAGCATTTTTCCATTCTAAATCTCTCTAATACTTTATTAATATAGGTTTTCTGAGACAATCCCAACAATCCTTGTGATCTATCTCGAAATATTTCTATTCCAATCACATAGGATGCCTCACCCATATCTTTTATTTCAAAGTTGTTAGAGAGATATTTCTTGGTATCATGTAACAAACCAAGATCATTAGTAGCCAGCAAGATGTCATCAACATATAAGACTAACATAATAAACTTACTCCCACTGACCTTCAGATATATACACTGATCAATAGTGTTTTATTTAAATCCAAAGGTGACAATCGTTTCATTAAACTTAAGATACCATTGTCGGGAAGCTTGTTTAAGTCCATATATTGACTTCTTAAGTTTACACACCATGTGTTCCTTTACTTTAATAGAAAACCCCTCAGGTTGATTCATATAAACTTCTTCCTCTAAATTTTCATTCAGAAAGACTGTTTTCACATCCATTTGATGTAGCTCTAAGTCATTATGAGCTACCAAGACCATTATAATTCTGAGCGAATCTTTTCTAGAGATGGGTGAAAACATCTCTTTATAGTCAATGCCATCATTTTGAGTGAAACCTTTGGCAACAAGTCTGGCCTTATGACGTTCAATATTGCCAGTTGAGTCGCGTTTGGTCTTAAAGACCCATTTACACCCAACTCTTTTTCAACCTTCAGGTAATTCAACAAGGTCCCAAACTTCATTCTGTTACATAGATTTTAACTCATCTTTCATAGCATTTATTCATTTATCAGAATTATTTCTTTCAATGGCTTGTGAAAATGAAACTGGATCATCATCAATTCCCAATCAGTTTCTGACTCATGTAGATATACCAAATAATCATCAGAAATAGCAGATCTCTTTTGTCTTTAAGATCTTCTTGATGCTACTTCTTGTGGTTCATCTACTACAGGTTCATCAATTATAGCTTCATTAATAGGAATATTAATTTGTTGTTCTTGTTGATTACTTTGTTGTACAACATCTTCAAGAACAACAAATTTAAAAGAAGTACAGGGTAGAGGAATTCGTACTCTAACTTCTTTAATTTCCACATTACGTGGTTCTTCACTCACACTAACTTTGCCATTCTCAATGAATCTAGCATTTCCAGTTTCAACTATTCTCGTACTATGATTAGGATAGTAAAATCTATACCTCTTTAATTTTTTTGGATAACCATGAAGAAACCACTGATTGTTGTTGAATCCAGTTTCTTTTCTTGTGGATTATAAACTCTAACTTCTGCCGGGCAACCCCAAACATGTAGGTGCCTCAAACTAGGTTTCCTACCAGTCCACAGTTCAAAAGGTGTCTTTGGGACTGCTTTGCTGGGAACCCTATTTAGCAAGTAAACGACAGTCCTTAAATCATACATCCATAAAGAAAGAGGTAAATATGAATTACTTAACATACTTCTAACCATATCCATTAATGTACGATTATGCCTTTCTGCCACACCATTTTGTTGTGGTGTGCCAGGCCTTGTGTATTGAGCACATATGCCACTCTTTTCGAGGAATTTAGCAAATGGACCTGGGTGTTGTCCACTTTCATCATATCTTCCATAATATTCACCACCTCTATCAAACCTGATTATTTTTACTTTTATATCTAGTTGTCTTTCAACCTCAGTAATAAATACCTCTAAGGCATTAATCGCTTGAGATTTTTCATGCAACAAATAGATATATCAATAACGTGAAAAGTCATTAATAAAAGTGATAAAATATTTTTCTTTATTGAAAGATGTGATATCAAAAGAACCACATATATTAGTGTGTATAATTTCAAGAAGCTGTGTGCTTCTTGTGGCTCCTTTCTTTGTGTGTTTTCCTTTAATACAATCAACACAAATATTAAGGTCAGTAAAATCTAAATCTGAAAGAATTTCATTCTTAATTAATCTTTCCAGCCTTTCTTTAGATATGTGACCTAAACGTTTATGCCACAATTAAGCAGATTGTTCATTCAGAAAATTTTGTTTGATTCCAACATTATGATGCAGAGTTAAGAGTATTTCGACAAACAGATTATCAAGATTCAATTTGTATAAATTATCACAAAGAGTACCAGTACCGATGAGATAATTATTCTTAAGCAAACTAAAACATCTATTACCAAAATTACAGGAATATCCAGTCTTATCCAACTTAGACAATGAAACTAAATTTCTCAAAAGAGAAGGAACATAATAAGTTTCAACTAAATCTAAGTGACGCCCAGAATCGAGAATCAGATGATAAGTCCCGACAGCTTCAACTGGAGCCTTCACTCTATTCCCCATGTAAACAAATCTTTCATTCTTGTTTATGGTTTGGATTGTAAGGAATTCCTGCATAGTATTAGAAACATGAACAGTACAACCAGAGTTAGTCCACCAAGTATTATAAGAAACTTCAGTTAAGTTTGATTCGAGACATGTAAAAGCACAAGGCTTACCTTTCTTCTCAAACCATGCCTTACGTTTCAGGCAATCTTTCTGAAAGTGTTCAGATTTTCCACAGAAATGACACTTTCCATTCTTGTTTCCTTTCTTACGTACTTGAGATGAGGACTGATTAACATTAAGTTGCTTCTGTTGTCCCTTACTATGCTTTTTTTTTTCCAGCTCCTTGATGATTTACAAAGTTAATGTAGTGGGTTCCTTGATTCTTTAGCCTTATTTCCTCTTGAACTAGCATACCATGCAATTCATGCACGTTCCATTTATCTTTCATGGTGTTATAGTTCATTTGGAAAGGATCATACTCAGACGGTAATGAGTTGATGAACTACACAAGGAAATTCTGTTCCACTTTCATTCCCAATGACTTAAGTCTTGCTGCTATATTTGTCATTTCAATGACATACTCATGCATAGTACGTGAATCATCAAACTTCATGGTGGTTAAATTACCCATTAGTATCCCAGCAAGAGACTTATCAGTAGTTTGGGAAGACCCTTCCACAAGTTTCAGAAGTTTTTTTGCACTTTCAGTTTTGGGAAGAGTAGTCTTAATGTTGCCCGCAATAATCATTCTTATGAACATTAGGCCTAATCTGTTAGACCGATTCCAATGCTTATAATAGGACTTTTCTTCATCACTGCTAGCTTCAGTAATAACAGTTGGCTTTTCAGAGTAAAGTGCACCATCAAGATCTAAAACCCCAAGATGGAATTTGATCTGTTCACACCAATCTGAAAAGTTAAGTCCATTAAAAGTCGTAACAGAGGCATAGTGCGAATGAAGGGCAAGTGTTGAATTAGAACATGCTCATTTGTTAATACTTTGAGTTACGAGTTTAAACACATTATCAAATTCAGAAATACCTTACTTTAATGTATATTGATGTTCTCCTTTGGGCGAAACATCAAAATACAACTTTAAACATAATGATGCTTAAAATATATTTAACACAAAACGATAATATTTAATGCATCAATTAATAATATTTGTCATCTTTGGATAAATAAATAAATAAAACTAACGATACATCAAAATTGTCTCTTTAATATTTATTGGTCATACGAACAAACAATCAGCCTTTGGGTGATCCACAAATGTCTTATGACCAAAAATTTAATTTACCCATAATTATTAGATCAATTATAAGCATCAAGATTAATGGGTAATTAATTTAAACTTTAACCTTTATTTTGGAATTAATTTCAAAAAGATTCGACCACTTTGGTGATTAACGAATCTTACATATATGATTCCAAGTTATATTAAGAAACAATAAATTTTATTATTGCATACTACAAAGTTCTAACAACAAAGAGTTGTTTCATTAATATTTAAAATAACAAAGATTAAACTCATGTTATTTTAAATAGAATCAATTATAATAATATCAATATTTCAAATTTTGTTATTCAATAATTGTGAAATTTCTAACAAACATAATTAAAATTCACAAGATCTGGAGAAACATTAATTTTAATGGAAAATCACTTGTTTTGAAAGTCAGTCTCTGATACCACATGTAATCATAAAGCAGATTATATACACTTAAACAATCTTATGCATAAACAATCCTATCCATAATCCTTTGTATTATTCAAGAACGTTAAACTTAATAATTTTCACATACACATAATAACAGTAATTCAATAAAGAATTACTTACATGAATTCTCCATGGTTTAGCGGAAGCAAAAGCGTAATAGCAGAAGCACTGAATTGTTTCTCTCTCTTTACCTTACTTTCAGAATAATTGCGATGGAGCTTATTCTTCTTTTGGAAGAGAGAGGACCCCTTTTATAATGGGAATAGTCAATTATGTTTTCACGTTCCTTCAATGTGATCGGTGGATACAATCATTATCCTACTAGGAGTCAGTAATTGTGGATACAATCCTACTAGGAGTCAGTAATTATCCTACTAGGTAACTTTCCATATAGATTAAGGATTTAACTTATTCAATTATTATTAAACCAATAAATAAATTAATTATGTGGGCCATAGAAATTTACATGAACTACACGAAGGTGTTCTACTCTCTCTCGAGAGGATTTTCAATGTCTCATATTTTCATCATTAAACAACTAATGAGAGAAGACCTAAAAAGTCCTACTTATAGTATATTACAAAAGAAGACAAAAAGATCACACTGACCTTAATGAGAGGGGCGGCCATGGTGTATAAATACACCATGTGCAATGTCCAAAATACTCTTAATAAAGCGGCGGCCAATGTGTGTTAGACTTGAATGAATGAAGGCTCTTCAATGCTCTCAAAATCGAGGATGCAGGTTTATACTTCAAGGCTTGTGGTTCTCGAGTTAACAACAATGTAAGAATCTAAGCAACCTTCCACATACGGGATTGCTTTAAGTCATGCTCAAAATGGGCCTTCCTTGCATATCCTTGTGCTCTCAGAGTGGCCAAGTCTTGAGCCTTTAGGTGTTGGCCTCCAAAGATGTCATCAAAAGTTAAGGCGGCCATTTGACTTGTATCAATAGGGGTGAAAGAAAGTTCGTAAAGTCAAAGAGAGAAGTCGAATTATCTGGATAACTTTAAGGGGTAGTTTATGTATTTTCGAAGGAGTCATAAACAAGAAAAGCATAGCTCAGTATTGGGAAAAAAGAAGATTCTTATATATTGAAAAGAGATGACATCAAGACTTGAAGGTCAACATTAAATAAGTCTAACAAAACTCCCTTCTTTTCCATGTATAGTATTGCGGGAGCTGAATGTAGGAGAAGTACGATAAATACTTACTCGCATTCAAGTCTGATTAAAAACAGTATATCTACTGAAAAGTATACTAAGCTACCTTTTGTCCTAGAGGCAATGATGGAATCAAATCTGTTCAAGTATATATGTTGTTCTTGGAGGTAGAAGAACCAAGTAGTTATATTCTTTTTTCCACTTTAATACCTAATCATTTCAAGAAAAGAATTTACGAAGAAAATCTGGACAAGCAAAGAATCAACCTCACAAAAAGTTTTTGCCAGCCAATTAGCTTCAAAACTTCTCATTTGTACCACGTAAATAATCAAACAAACTTCATAAATTGTCGTTTGTGGTAGGCAAAGGCAACATCTACATTTTGTTCATCTTGCTGATCATGGCTGAAATTCTGTTCGGTCTCGCTACTGGAATTTTGAAAAACGTGGGTTCTCTTGCTGCTGAAGAAGTAACATCTATTTACGGGCTAGCCGATGAGCTAGACAAGCTTTCTGATACAGTTTCTTCCATCCAAGCCATACTCATTGATACAGAGGTACAGCAGTAGCAACCTGGTTAGGGACTGGATAAAAAGGATTAAGAAAGTGTTCTTTAAAGCTGATGATCTCTTAGATGATGTCGCCACTGAAGTTAAGCATCGAAAATTGTTTAATAAGGTTGGTATCTTCTTCTCAAAATCAAATCCTATAATTTATAACTGTAAGATAAGTCACTGTCTCAAGTCTATTCGACGAGACCTAGATGTAATTGCAAAAGATAAGGCCTCCTTAAACCTAGTTGAAAGGAGGCACTTCCGGAGCCTTATTCAGTCCAATTGAATTTGGATAGAGAGACTTATTCATTTGTGCCTGATGGAGAAGTGATTGGAAGGAGTGATGATAAAAAGAAAATTATGGATTTTCTTTTGGATTCTAAGGTTGAAGAGAATGTTGTGGTCATATCAATTGTTGGTCTCGGGGGACTAGGAAAGACCACTCTTGCACAATGTGTGTTTAGTGATGAAATGATTAAAAAGAACTTTGATAAAGCATTGTGGGTTTATGTTTTGGACGTATTTGAAGTGAAAATGATTGCAGAAAAAATTTCTGAATCTGGGGAAGGGAAGAAGGATAATTACCCTCAACTAGATGCGGTGCAAAACGAGCTTAGGAAAATGCTTGATGGAAAAAAGTATTTGCTAGTGCTCGATGATGTGTGGAATGCAGATCCTTTGAAATGGTTGAGACTGAAGAATATGTTGATTAGTGAAGCCAAAGGAAGTAAGATTTTACTGACTACTCGTTCAAACGTGGTGGCGAAAGTTTCAGGAAGTGTTCATAAACATAAATTGGGAGACCTTTCAGAGGAAGAAGCATGGAGATTGTTTGAAAAAATGGCATTTGGATGTAACAAAGAGAGCAAAAATTCGAATTTGGTGGAAATAGGAAAGGAAATTGTGAGAAAGTGTGGAGGAGTTCCTCTTGCAATAAGGTCAGTAGGAAGCCTACTATGCCTCAAAAGAACGGAGGATGAGTGGATGTATTTCAAGAATCAAGATTTGTCAAATATCACATGAGGAGGAAATGATCTAATGGCCATTTTGAGCTTGAGCTATAATTACCTTCCTCGACATTTAAAGATATGCTTCGCATATTGTTCCCTCTATCCAAAGGATTTTGAAATTCAGAGATTTGATTTGGTTGATGTGTGGATTGCTCAAGGCTTTATTCAATCAACTACTATCAACAGAGATAATGTGGAGGATGTTGCAAATTCATATTTTGTGGATTTGTTGTCATTCTTTTAAGAAACTGAAGAGCATGAATCATTTATGCAATTTTACAAAATGCACGATCTTATTCATGATCTTGCAAAAGAAGTTGCAGATGGGGAGTTCTTTAGCATCATTAAACCAGAAGACATAAAGATTGTCCCTGATCAAAATCTCCATGCTTCTTTTTTATTATGGATTAATGGTTCATCAGCATTTCCCAATTGATTCTATAGAAAGCATATGAAGTTGCGCACATTTAGTTACCTAAATAGTTATTCAATTAGTGTCATGAGCAATTCAACTTTAGAGAGAATGATTTCAAGTTTTTCATGCTTGCGCGTCCTACATCTAGGTCATCTGGGTATAGAGTTTCTGCCTCAATCTTTAGGTGGACTGAAGCATCTAAGATATCTCTCTATTTCTTCTTTGAGCATTGTTACTTTACCAAATACCGTAACAAAATTGCATAATCTACAAATTCTGAAGTTGGATGATTGCCGTAGACTCCACAATTTGCCAAGAGATAATTGGAGATTGGTGAGCCTTCGACATTTGGTATGTCAAGGGTGTTGGTCATTAACCCATATTCCGCCAGGACTTTCTCAGTTGACAAGTCTCGTGCATTTGGATTTTGATGGTTGCTCATCCCTAGAAGATATGCCAGCTGAAATTGGTCAAGTGACGTCTCTATGGACGTTGCCAAGTTTTATCATAGGGAAAGAAAGTTGCATATCTGGTCAGGTAAGTGACAAGTTGAATGAACTACAACGCCTTGTTGATCTCAGAAATAGCTTAAGCATTAAATTCATGGGACGAGTCGGTGCAATTGGAGAAAGAACACCGACAGGTGTAGTGAAAAGGATGAAGCATCTCCGACAGCTAAATGTAGACTTTGAATATGGATATCACAGGGATGTCGATACTGGAGCTCATCTGATGATGTTGGAAGCCCTGCAGCCTCACCAAAACATTGAAGGATTGCGAATAAAAGATTACAATGGTTTGAGGTTTCCAAGTTGGTTGATGGTTGAGAATCTTGGCCTTTTGCTGCCCAAGCTTGTTGATCTACATATAGAAGATTGCCATAAATGCCAAAAGCTTCCACCGCTATGGAAATTGCCTTCTCTCCAAAGTCTTGAACTACGGAATCTGGGCGGACTTGAAGGTTATGATGATAAATTCATGCAACCATCAAAGACTCCTGAACGCTACTACTTCTCTTCCTTAAAGGCATAAGCTTTGTCTTCCTCTACCTTTGGATTGTGAAACTTAGCCAAAAATCTATGTCCACAATTAGCCAAAGAAGGTGATAGCCCTGTAGATTCGTTCCCATGGTTCGATCCTTCCCAGTAAAACGCGGCGTGTTCGAATTCTGATCGCTTTTACGCGAGAAAGGGGGACCACCCTCTAAGCCTAAGTATTCCTCAATGACCGATACTTGAACTGAAAGGAATAAGTGAGAAGATATCGAAGCAAATCCTTTGCCCATCACCTCATCATCCTTCTCCTCTTTGCAACTTGAAAGAGTTGACTGTAGATTCTGTTGAAGGCCTAGCAACTATGTCAGAGGATGTGTTCAAGAATCTCATGTCGCTCCAATCTTTGTCTATTAAAAATTGCAAAAATCTGATCTCTCTATCCACATGTCTAACTCATCTCACTTCTCTGGAGACTTTAACTATAGCGTATTGCCCTGAGCTCGACTTGTCCAGCGAAGAGGAAATGCAATTTCAAGTCCCGGGGAACTTATCAACTCTCAATCTTTGGGAGCTTGACAAGCTAATGTCGCTTCCTCTTTGGCTTCGACATTTCTCAGCTACTTTGAAATCATTATACATTAGTGGATGTCCTAACTTCACAACAATTCCAGAATGGATAGGTGACCTCGTTGCCCTTAATTTGTTGGAGATTTATGAATGTCCTATGTTGACTTCCTTGACAGAAGCCATGCGATCTCTCACAGCATTGCAAAGGCTAAATATTTTATGGTGTTCATCAATCCTGAAGTGAAGATGCGAGAAGCAAATAGGAGAGGACTGGCCTAAGATTGCTCACATCCAGAAAATGAAGGTGGCAGAAATGCGGATGTTGCGCTGGATGTGTGGGCTGACTAGAGGGGATAGAGTTCGGAATGAGACTATCAGAGAGAAGGTTGGTGTGACTCCAGTGGAGTGCAAGATGCGGGAAGTCCGATCGAGATGGTTCGGACACGTGAAGAGGAAGGGCATGGATGCCCCGGTTCGTAGGTGTGAGAGGCTAGCATTGGATGGTTTTAGGCGGGGTAGGGGTAGGCCGAAGAAGTACTGGGGTGAGGTGATTAGGCGGGACATGGAGCAGTTACAGCTCACCGAGGACATGACCCTAGATAGGAAGGTCTGGAGGACGCGAATTAGGGCAGAAGACTAGGGCCAGTTTGGATCGCTAGTGTAGGGAGTTACTTGGTGGGGGTAGTATCCTTGTTATGATTCCGTGTTCCATGTTTTATTACGAACCTGGGTGCTTCCCTCTGTTTTCTATTACTTATGGGTGCCGTATTTATGTTATGAAATCTTGTTCTGTGCTTTACTATGTATTTGTGTGGTATCTCGTGTCTTGAGCCGGGGGTCTATCGGAAACAGTCTTTCTACTTCGTTAGAGGTAGAGGTATGGACTGCGTACATCTTACCCCCAGACCCCACTAGGTGGGAATACACTGGGTTTGTTGTTGTGTTGTAAACTACCAAACTACTCCTAACACTAAGTCTAAACTATCAAACTGTCTTTAAAACAACACACACCCTCTATCAGGTATTGCACATTACTATATGAAGCGTTACACGTTGATGGCCATTAAGGTCAGGTCCGTGTAAAAGCCTCATATAGCTTATATCCATTTTGGTTCAACTTTTAAATTGTATTCTATTTCGGTTACTTTTTAATTTTGGTTCATGATTCTCTATTGAAGTAAAGTGGATACTGCTTTTGACATTTTCTTCATTTCTCTGTTTGCTATTTAATTTCATGACGAGTTTATATAGTACTAGTTTTGCTGATTCTTTAGTTCTCACCTTGATGTTTGTTGAGGAGTAACGTATAGACGTAGATTTGGTTTGTTTTTTCAATAATTTTCTTAAATACAGTATCTCAAAACGAATTATATTTGCAACGACTACTTATTTTCTTTTTTTAATGCATAATCACTACACTAAGACCTGACCCCTTTATGTCCTTATCTTCTAGCGCTATGAATATTGTGGCTGAGCCCATCTTTTAAGACGAAATCCTTAGAATTACCAGTAGACTTTCAGAACTATTATGTGGTGCTTAATTGGGGTAAAAAAAACGTTCGTAAAGTTGAGAGTAAAATCAAATTATCACAATAACTTTAGGTGGTAGTTTATGTATTTTCCCTTTACAATATATACTAGTACTATTATTATACACATAAGACAAGTTGAGTCATATATTGCTCGTCTCTTGTGTTGGTGTAATATACGATAATTACAATAAATAGTTGAACAAATAAAATCAACAAAAATGAAGAAGATAAAATAATATTCTTTTCAGATGAGACACAGATATCTCGCTTTCTTTAAGGAGATTCAAGTTCACTGTGACATAATTTACACCGATCCAACAGTATATCTCAAGATTCAAGTCCACTGTGACATTATTTATCCAACAGTATATCTCGACTTGTCGCCTCTAGGATACAACAGTCCATCAACGATGTATAACTCAAGCAACTCCGTATTAGTTGAAGAGTCCAAAGCTCTACCATAAAAACATCTTCCTTTAACATTATTAAAAATCTCTTTATTATAGTGGATATAGTTGGAAACTTAGAATATTTTCTTTGTCTCAACTCTCTCTTTCATTAACATAGTTATTCTTTGTTGTATAGTGAATAGTGAATATAGTTGGAGACTTAGAATATTTTCTTTGTCGCACTCTCTCTTTCACTAATATAATTTTCACACTTATCATCTTTCCATGTACCTCACAATATACTACAACTCATCTCTCCATCAAAAGAACTTTTTAATTTTTTTCGGAATCAAGTTTTCATGTTATATTTACTTCTCTATGATAACAATGACGTTTATTATGGTGGTATACTCTTTGTAAAATTACCTCTCTATAACAACATACTCAAATATATATAATATTAATATTTTCTACAAAATAAACTATATGCTGATGAAAAGCCTCAACTTACTACTATTAGGGTGAAATAAAAGAGTCAATTGTTAAACTCTTAAACAATCTTCATGGGAGATCGATTAAATACCATTTTTAATGAAAATTTGAATAAAAATCATTGTCAATTCAAGCATTATTTTGTTATTGAGAGATTAATAAGAATTTATGAAAAAACTTACAATTATAAAATTCTTACAACTTTCGATTAGTTTTAGATGCTTATGTCCATTGGTTTTAATTCTTTTTGGGTCCGGTATATCTATTTTTTTTCGGTAATGTATTAATCCTTTGAATAATGAAAACATGCATTGTTTTTTCGTTTATAGCATAAAAGTATAGATATTATTTTTTATATTTTTATTTATAACATTTAAATATCAAATGTCATTATACATATATAACAATACCTTTTTAAAGTGGTCATGAATTTTTTGGACATGAACTGTCATTATATAGAGGTTTGATTATAGTAAGCATTTTGTCAACATAATTCACTTAGGAGTTATGAATAGATATTGAAAACGCAACGTAGATTACTATGTGATGTACTAATGCCTAATTAAATGGCTAAATGTATGTAGTTGAATTTAGTTGCAATGAGTAAGCACTCCTATATTGTTGGGTATTCAAGGGCAACACATTAATTTTATACTTGCATGTGATATTGGCCTAAACATCATCAGTAAGCATATGTATTTTAATTCAAGTATCAATTATAATATTTATGAAATGACAATCTTATGCAATTAATAGGGACCTAAAATAACAAATTTCCTTCTTTATGTTAGTAGTTAGTTATAACTTTCACTAATCATGGATGTTGACAAATATACAAATATCTTCAACTTATTTTTATAGGCAAGTTACCTTTCCAGAGCCCTATGAATCCTCTTCATAAGCCAAACATTGAGATCATCGTAGTCTTGCAACCAATATAGAAACGAATATATTATAACATACTCATTTTTTTGAATAATGAGAAGAAGTTTGAACAAGAAAATGTAACTTAAGAGTAATAAGTAAATCTCCATATAATAGTTATTCGTTATAGCGATATTTTACTAAAATAACATGACTTACTCTAAAATCGATTTTGTATGTTACAATATTATATTTTTCTATAACAACGTTATACCTATAACAATATAATGATATTCGTTATAGTAGTATACTCATTAATAAGTTATACCCAAATATTTTTTAATAATATATTATAAGAAATATATTAGGTATAAAATAAGATTTTTCATCCTCAGGTAAAGGTGTCAAACGGGCCGGGCTGATCCGGCCCGACCCAGCCCGAAACACCAAACCGGACCGGTTTGACCCGGCCCGGAAAGCCCTAGGGCTTTAGGGTACCGGGTCCCGGTCCGTTTTTTTTTTTAAAATTGGGCCCGGTTAACCCGGCCCGGACCAGCTCGGTCCAGGCCCGCCGGTTAACCGGCCCGGTACCAAAAAAAAAAAAAATTTAATTTTTTGGGCCAAACTAGCCGTTGGCCCAACGGTAATATTACCGTTTTTGGGTCCAAACGGCTAGTTTGGGCCCATTTAATTAAAAAAAAAATATATAAAATATTTTTTAATCCTCAAAATAAATCTATAAATACCCTACAACTTCAAATCATTTCTCACACAATTTTTCACTCTCTCAAATCTCATTCTCTCTCAAATCTCAATTCTCAATTCTCAAATATTCAATATATTTAATTTCTTAAAGTGTTCTGTCACTTACACAATATGAAAGCATTGGACTATGCCTATATATATTTTAATTTTTGAGTGAATAAACTGATGGTTGGTAATTTACTTCGATTTTCTTCCTTTCCTTGCTCAATATATCAATATGAACTTAAGTATATTTTTGCGAAAATAAAGATCACTATGTAAAAGGAGATTTCATACTGAAAAATTGATTGCATTCATACATGACTTTATTCAATGTCATTTATAATTTACATCAAAGGAAAATTAAATAAGGAGAGAAAAAAATTGTAGGCAAAAAACACATAGAAGCATGCACACAATTCATAATTTATAAAATAAGATCTATTCATCTTATTAGGTAATGAAACAATCAAATCAATATATTTTATTTAATTATCATTAATGACAACACGTAATTTGGTGAAGAAAAGTTTATAACTAATATATATTGGTGTAAAAAATAAAATATAATATTATGGGTAAAAGTTTAAAGCAACAAATTAAGCCGATCGAATAAGTGACCAATGACAAAATTTTCCTTCAGTCTTCAAAAATAAAGCACCAAAAAATTGCGGAACAAACTAAATTGATAGAATAATATTGATAAATTGAGAGAGTAAAATTCACCATGATTGATAACCTCTAGTTACTTATTTAGATAGTAATAATTTATAAGTAAATAAAAGTGAACTCACAGGCTGATTTGCTGAAGATGATATCGACAAGGATTATCCCTAAAAGAATCGTTGGATCAAATAAAATAGTAAAATTAAATTTTTTACTATCAAGAGAAAAAAGTGAAAGAGGACAATGCTTGTTTAGAGAGAGTGTTATGAACTAACAGTTTCAATCGCAAATTAAGGGCTAAATTGAAATAAGACGACAAAGTTTTATTGGAACATTTTTTTAATTTATCAAAAGGAAATTACAATTACAACTAAGTAGAGCAAAAATAGACATAAATGGAAAAATGGATCTCCATTGCTAGCTTGAATATGCAGAAAGAAGAGTGGAAGTAAAGAGTTAGAAGGGAAACTTGGAGGAGAAGAAGAAGAGAAGAAGAGGAAGAGAGCGAAAAGAATGGGCAAAGTATGACAATTACCGAAATTTTTGAATGCCCATCTCTCCCATGATAGTTTGTTGATAACAATTTCCAAATTGATCTCAGCCATAGCTTCTCATTAATTAAAAATAAATCCCAACCCTTTATTTTAGGTTGTAGTTAATATTGTTCACTCTCTCATCTTTATTTATTTCCTCTTTAACCTCTATTCATAATATTTTCCAAGCCTTGAAAACATCCTTGTCCTCACGGATTAAAATAAGGGAACTTGGCCTTGATATAGCCATAATCTTCCCATGTAGCATCCTCGGGGGGAGACTAGACCACTGGACAAGGATCTTGACAGCTACAACATTACCCTTACACACTATTTGCCCTTGTAAAACTGCTATAAGAGTGACCAAAAATTGTCCATCATTTCTAGTAGCAGGTAAACAAGTCTAAACCAGAACCTTAGAGCCTACCTTTTTCTTAAGTAAGGATACATGGAATACAGGGTGTACCAGATAAGTAGGGGGAATCTCGAGCTTGTATGCAACTGTGCCAATCCTCTCCAAGACTTTAAAAGGACCATAGTACTTGGAGCTCAGCTTCACGCTCTTTCTCAATGCCATGGAAGATTGCCTATAAGGTTGCAACTTGAGGAACACTAAATCTCCTACTTGGAACTCTCTTTCAGACCTATGTTGATCAACATATAACTTCATTCTCTCTTGAGCCTTGATAAGATAGTCTTGGAGCAGTTGTTGTATTTGTTATCTTTTCATAAGAACATCTTCAGCAGTAGGGACTGTTGTCTCAATGGTTGGTATTAATGATAAGTAGGGAGGACTATATCCATAAAGAGCCTCAAAAGGGGTGCATTGAAGACTTGTCTGAAAATCTGTATTGTACCACCATTCTGCTAGAGATAGCCATTGCTTCCATTGTAGGGGTCTTTGAGATGTCATGCACCAGAGATAGTTCTCAATACATTAATTCACTCTTTATGTTTGTCCATCACTTTGAGGATGGTATGCAGTACTATAATGTAATTGAGTACCTAGTACTCGAGATATAGCAATTGCCAGAAATTGCTATCTCTGTTAGTGACAATAGACTCAGGCAAACCATGTAAGCTATGAACATATTTGTAGAACTTATGAGCCATAGTCACCGATGTATAAGCATGAGACATATTCATGAAGTATGAAAATTTAATTTTTCTGTCCACAATAACCAGAATAGTGTCCTTGCCTTGAGACTTAGGAAAACCACCAATAAAGTCCATTGTAATATGCCTCCATGCTTGATCAGGGATGGATAAGGGTTGTAAGAGCCCAGGGTAGTGCACATGATCACCTTTGTTCCTCTGGTAGACTTCACAAGTAGCTACATAGTCATTTACCACTTATCTCATTCCTGGCCAATAAAAGACAAGAGATAGTCTCCTGAAAGTTCCTGCTTGCCTTGAATGACCACCTATTAGTGAGTCATGGAAAGTAGAAATCAATTGTTGCCTCAATTCATCAGTCGTACCTATATAAAGCTTCCCCTTTTTTATTAAAACTCTAGAAGAATAATGATAGAGATGAGGCCCTAGTTGGTCAGGTATAACTTCAGCAATCATTTCCTTGGCTGGTATATCTCCTTTATAGCTGCTATTTATTTTAATAATCCATTTCGACTATATTATACTGATAGCTTTAGACTGTCCTTCCTCTATAAAGCTGAGTTTTTTACCTTCATCCACTTCAAATTTCCTAGATAAGGCATCAACTACTCTATTCTCAGATCCTTTTTTGTATTGCACTGAATAGTCTGGGCCCAACATTTTTGTGAGACCTTTTTGTTTTATGGCTGTGATGATCTTCTGCTCCCATAGAAACTTCAAGCTATGATGGTCTTTCCTGATAGTGAAATGCTTGTACTGGAGGTAGTGCCTCCATTTAACCACAACACTTAGAAGAGCCATATACTTTTTCTCATGAATGGATCTACCGTTGTGTTTGAGAGCTAGAACTTTACTGAAATAGGAATTGGTCTATCACCCCGCATCAACACTGCACCAATCCCACATTGGCTGGCAATTTATTTCTATAATAAATTCTCTTGATTAGTCAGGTAATAGTAGTAAAGGGGTGTTGGACATATCCCTTTTCAATGTCTCAAAAGCTAAGGTAGCATCTTCATTCCAATGGAAGGAATCCTTCTTTAGTAACTCAGTAAGAGGCCTGCAGATACTTCCATAATTCTTTACATATTTTTTATAGTAATCGGTTAGGCCAAGAAAGTCCCTCAATGCTCTGATAGTGGTCGGTCTTGGCCAATTCAACATGACTTGAATTTTGTTGGGATCAGTTGCTACTTCATTGGTAGATATAATGTGACCAAGATATTCTATTCTTGGTTGCCCAAAGGAACATTTTGACCTTTTGGCAAACAATGAATGTTGTCTTAAAATTCTAAACACCTTTCCTAAATGCAACAAATGTTCCTCTAAAGACTTTCTATAAATTAATATGTCATCAAAAAAGACCAAAACAAACTTTCTGTGTAGGTTTTAAAATACCTGATTCATCGAAGCTTGAAAGGTAGATAGTGTATTGGTCAGCCCAAAAGGCATGACGTTGAACTCATAATGACCCATATGAGTCCTAAATGTAGTCTTATGAACATCTTCCACCTTCATCCTAATTTGATGGTAACCAGCTTTCAAGTCCACCTTAGAGAAAATTACTGAACCTTGAACCTCATCCAGCAAGTCATCAATTTTCGGACTGTGGTATTTGTCTTTAACTGTAACTTCATTAAGATCCCTGTAATCAACACAGAATATCCATGTCCTATCCTTTTTCTTGACTACCAAAATAAGGGATGAGAAGGCTGTCTGACTATGCTGAATAACCCCATTGCTCAACATTTTAGTAACTTGTTTCTCTAGCTCTTCTTTTTGGCAATAATTATATCTGTAAGGTCTCAAACTCATAGGTGAAATTCCAGGTTTTAGGGGAATCTCCATGGTGTTATGTCACGACCCAAGCCGAGGCCCTATCCGTAACAAGCATTCCAAACTATGAAGGTCCGAACTCCCTTTTCTATCTAGAAATCATACGCAACATTCATACAATATAAAGAATTGCAAAAATTATACCAAAACGGAACCATGGTCAATCTCATAAATCACTTGAACAATTTGAAAGGAAATTCTTAACATTTAAAACATATGACACCTGTCTACGAAACCTCTAACTATAAAATTATCAACATACGGCTAAAACTGGGATAAGACCCCCAATCGGACCGTGGATTAAAATAAAATTACAATGTCTGATAACCACGCCTTTCGGAATAGGGGAGGCTCACCAACTGCAAATCTCAGACACACCAATCTACTGCTTAGCTGGACCCTGGGACTGTGCTTCAGATCTTGAAATATAGGGGGTCAATACAGATGTACTGGTACGCAGAGTAATCCAAAATAATGAACTTTTATACAACATAAGTGAGAGAAATTTATAAAAACTTTACATAAGATATATGAAAAATATATGGGCATATTTACAAAACTTAGAACATTTATTTTAAATCTATGACTCACTCTTTATCTTACTTCTAAGCTAAGTGGTATACCCTATGACTTTACAATCCCACGGGCTATATGGAATCCGCCTTTGACTTGGCGGCCAATCCCCCTACCCAAGTTTGCCGCAAGGGTTGGAGTCTCTATCTCTAATATGCCAAGGGGAACTAGGCCAGCGTATGGTCCCTCTTGGGGACATAATAAACCCCTATCGGTAAAATACAATTTCCAGCAATGAGTCCTTACACTCAAATGCCTTCTTCGAGTAACCACCTAACTCTCTTTAAGCCCATTTTTATCTCTTTAAGACATGCATTCCTTGAAATTAAGATCTGAAAATCTTACTTTGTTATAGTATTCATCTGTTTGGTATTGTTTTACTAAGACTTGCTAGTCATACCTGTGAGACATACATTACCATGTTACAACTCTCTTTCATTAAAAACAATGTTTAGACTACCAAAACATTCAAAAATTACAAGAGAACTCATATTTCCAAAACATATGTCAAACTATGCAAAAATCCTCTTTTTCAACATTTCAACAAATAGTGGTCAATTTCCCAAAATAATTATTCAATTCTTTCGATTATCACAGTCAACCTTTAAGAACAAGAAATATCGCTCTCTTTAATTCACAATCGACATAAAATTCATAAATGATAATAAAACCCTTGGTTCATGCTTTAAAATTTGCAATTGAGTAATCCATGACTTGTCAATCAAGAATAGCACCATGAGAGGGAATTCATTATTCATGCTCTCAATTTATACTTTTCAAAACGTAGAACGCACACACACACACACACACATATATATATACATAAACCAAAAATTAAATTTAATAGGGGAGGCCTTAAGACCGAAGCATTTTCATCAAAAGGGTTCACAATGCATGAGTTATTGTAAATTCACACTCTTTGTAAACATATGAATTATCAACATTCGAAACATTATTAAAAAGATTTCACCATACCCATGTATTTTAGGAAAATCCCACGTACCTTAGGTTACTTAGTTTAAAGAAACAAAAAATCCGAATCTTGATTTGTTTCTTGGAAAACTTGACCTAAGAGGTTGATTCTTGATCTTTGGGGATTTAGGGTTTTCTTAAAGGAGAAAAGGGAATAACGATGTAACAATGCTCTTTGGGTGTCCAAATCTTGTGTTTTAGACGGTTTTGGATGAGGTAAATGACCCTATTGCCCTCAAATACGCAGATTCAGAAGCTGAAAAAATATGGGAGCGTGCTATGGAGCATGCGTTGCATGATATGGAGCACCAAAATGGAGCATCACTGCATGCTCTACCACGTGCTTTCTCAGGGATGAACTAGAGCATGTACCACACGCTAATCGCGCGTAGCTATTATTTTGGACTTCTAAACATGTCTTTACGCTTGTCCAAAAATTCTGAAACTCACTCGAGATGTATCTTTGACATCCCCGATCATGAATCAACTTTAAAATCAATGTTCTAAGGACGGAAAGGTCAAAAATAAAATCATCAAAGTTTAGAAGCTTAAAATCTGACCAATTCCTTTTTAACACTTAGAAAAATTTCAAGTTGTGAGCTCTTTATGCGTGCTACTAAGTGTTGTATCAAGTCAAAAAATACTATGGGGTGTTACATTATCCCCCCTTTGGGATCATTCATCCTCGAATGATGGCTCAAAGCACAGGTAAGCATGATTTCAATCATACTAAGGAAAAGATGGAGAGAGTAAATGAGTTGTACCTTCTATGTCATCATCCATTGTCTCAAAGAGGTTTGGGTGTCTAGTTTGCATGTCATCTTCTGATTCCAAAGTAGCTTCCTCCTCTTTTTGATTCTTCCATCATACTTTAACCAAAATATCGACTTTCTTCTCAACTTTTAAACTTGGTGATCCAAAAAGCAATGGTTCTTCCTCATATGACAGAGAGTCTTTCACATTGATCTCCTCTACAGGAAACACTAGGGAATGATATCCAATATACTTATTCAACATCAATACATAGAATACTTGGTTTACAAAAACCAGAGTTACGGGCAAATCTAATTCATAAGAAACCCCACCTATCCTTCTCACAATCTAATATGGTTCTACTAAGTTTCCTTTTCTTTTTGAATCATATGACTCCCTTCATAGGGGAGACCTTTAGAAATACCCAATCATTAACTTCGAATTCTAAATCTCTACTTCTAACATCGGCATAAGACTTTTGGCGAATCTGAGTAGTCTTAAGTCACTCCCTAATGATCTTCACATTCTCCATCACCTGATGAACAAGATTAGTCCAAAACAATTGGTGACCTACACCTCCTTCCATAAAGCACCTCAAAAGGAGTCATCTAAATACTGGAATAGTAGCTATTGTTGTAGGCGAATTCTATCAACGACAAGTGATACACCCAACTACCCTCAAAATAAATCATACAAGCTCTCAACAATATTCTAAGGTCTGAATGGTGCATTCAACCTGCCCATCAGTCTAAGGGTGGAAGGCAGTACTTATGTTCACTTGGGTGCCTAAACCCCTCTAAAAATATTGCCAAAACCGCAAAAAGAATTATGTACCTCGAATAGATATAATAGACATAGGAGCACCATGCAATTGGACTACTTCACTAATGTACAACTTAGCATAGTCATCCCCTGAGTAATCTGTCCGCACCTGAAGAAAATGGGAAGACTTGGTCATCCTGTTTACAATCGCCCAAATGGAGTCATATTGATTTTGGGACCTCAGAAGTCCTATAATGAAGTCCATGTTGATCATATCCCATTTCCACCTAGGTAATTCTATCTCTTGTCCTTGAATTCTCTACCTTGGCTTGTTGACATCTCAAACACTTTGAAACAAAGTTAGTAACATATCTTTTCATATTATCCACAAATAAACAGTCTTAAGGTCATGATATATTTTTGTAGAGCCTGGGTGAATAACATACCTCGAAGTGTGAGCTTCTTCAATAATTCTTTCATTTAACCCTTCTACATTCGGCACGCACAACCTACCATGATGCCTCAAAATCCCATCACCTTCAATTTCAAATGCCATAACCTTTTTTTGACCAACATCCTTTTTAATCTGTATTAATATAAGATCTTTGCCTACTTCTCCTTAACTTCAATACACAGGGAGAATTTATATATCTCATGAAACAATACTCCTCCATCTTCAAATTCTAGGAGTCGAACTCCTAAATTTGCAAATTGGTGAATGTCTTTAACCATCTCCCTCTTCTCCTTATCAACATGAGCAAGACTTCCCATTGACAACCTGCCAAGGGCATCGGCCACCACCTTGACCTTGACCGGATGATATTGCAGGCTCATGTCATAATTTTTCAACAGTTCTAACCACCGTCTCTGCCCGAGATTTAGTTCTTTCTGCGTGAAAACATACTGCAAACTTTTTTAATCAGTGAATATATAAACATGTACCCCATATAGATAATGCCGCCAGATCTTAAATGCAAATACCATAACTGCTAACTCTAAGTCATGGGTGGGATAATTATTTTCGTGCACCTTCAACCGCCTAGATGCATAATCCACCACTTTACCATGCTGCATAAACACATACCCAAGTCCCACCTAGGACGTATCACAGTACACCACAAAACCATCTGTATCTTCAGGAATGGTCAAAACTAGTGTAGTAGTTAATTTGTCCTTCAGTTTCTCAAAGCTATTCTCACAAGAGTCGGACCACAAGAATTTCACCTTTTTGTGCGTCAATTTTGTAAGTGGAGTAGCTATGGAGGAAAAACTCTCTATAAACCTTCTGTAATACCTTCCAAACCCAAGAAGCTTTAGATATCGGTTGGAGTTGAGGATCTAGGACATTTTCTCGCTACTTTTATCTTTTGGGGATCAATCTTAATTCTCTCACTAGAAATAATATGTCCCAAGAAAGCAATCGCACTAAGCCAGAATTCACACTTAGAAAACTTGACATACAGTTCATGATCTTTGAGGGTCTGAAGGATGATTCGGAGGTGATTGGCATGCTCCTCCTTACTCTTGGAGTAAACCAAAATATCATTGATTAAGACTATGATGAACAAATCAAGAAACTGATGAAATACTCTATTCATTAGGTCCATGAAAGCTGTAAGGGCATTAGTCAATCTGAAGGATATGACTAGGAATTCATAATGTCCATATCGAGTTTGGAAAGCTATGTTGGGAATATCATCCTCCCTAACCTTTAACTGATGATGCCCCGAACGAAGTTCTATCTTTGAGAAACGTTCGGCACCTTGGATTTGATCAAATAAATCATCTATTCTAGGAAAAGGATATTTATTTTTAACAGTGACCTTATTTAGCTGACGGTAGTCTATGCATATACAGAGGGATTCGTCTTTCTTATGCACAAAGAGTATAGGTGCACCCCAGGAAGAAACACTAGGGTGGATAAATCCCTTGTCGAGAAGATCTTTCAACTGTTCTTTCAATTTTTTCAGCTCTACAGGAGCCATTCTGTATGTAAGAATAGAGATAAGATAAGTGTCTAGCAAAAGTCAATGACAAAATCTATTTCTATGTTAGGTGGTATTCTTGGGAAATCATCGAGAAAAACTTTAGGGAATTCATTAACTACAAGGACGGACTTGAGGGAAGGACTTTCAGCATTGGAATCTTTAAACCAAATCAAATGATACAAACAACCTTTGGATATAAGTTTACGGGCTCTAAGATAAGATATAAACTTCCCCATAGGTGCTAAGGAATACCCCTCCCATTCTAGCACTGGCTCATTTGGAAAGGAAAAAGTAACCTTTTGGGTTTTACAATCTAACGTGGCATAACATGAATGGATCCAATCCATTCCTAAAATAGTATCAAAGTCAATCATATCAAGCTCTATAAGGTTTACCACAGTATCAAGATTACAAATGGTCACAACATAATTTTTGTATACCCTTTTAGCCATAATAGAGTCACTAACAGGGGTAGAAACGGATAAAGGTTTTGGTATGATTTCAGGCTCAAACCCAAAATTGACTGCCATATACGGGTTCATATAAGATAAAGTAGACCCTGGGTCAAGAAACACATACACATTACGGGAGAAAATTTGTAACATACCTGTCACCATTTCTGGTGAAGCCCCTGTATCCTGGCTGTGGGACAATGCATACAACCAATTGCGATCACCCCCGGTAGCTGAAGTAATATCTTTTGGTGGTGGTGGGGCCATGGAATTTGCTTGAGACTTATCACTCCCAGCATTACCTCTAAATGTCAGACAATCTTTCTGGATATGGCCTAGCTGTCCATAAGCATAGTACACCATTGTGCCAAACTGATATATTCTTGGGTAGTTCTTCCCACAGGAATTACACAAAGGGTATTGCCTAAATGTTCGGGCCACACTTCCTTGGGACTGAGTGCCCTGTACTCTTGACCATTGTTAGGCTAAAAATTCTAAAATCATCAATCCACTGGAGGTCTGGGCACCGGGGCGCTAGTTGAAGACTAAGCATTACTCCAAAACATTTTTTCAACCACTTATTACCCTAATTGATACCACCTTGGTATTGACTGTTATTCTGTTCTGTATTCTAGCTCTCTTGGCTTGCCTATATTTGTCCTTTGCCCCTGCCAGTCTTTTCTTATGCTTTTCAACCTGTTGTATATGAACGAACGACCTGTAGAAATCTATATCTGTATTCAACATTGCTCCCTTGTACTCCAACACTATTTTATCCAAGAGGCCGGATGCGAAATTCCATATGCGAGGTATCATGTTACCTGCCAACGTCCCCATACGAGGTCTTATGTTAACACTTATTTTGCCTTGTTGCAAATTCATAAATTCTTAGACCTTTGACTCCCTCAATTTCTAAGGAAAGAAATGATCCAAAAAATTTTCCATAAACTTACCCCACACAGAAGGCTCAACATAACTACCCTTCGAATCCTCCCATTCATTATGCCACTGATTGACCACATCCTGCAACTGATAGGTTGCCAGCTTAACCCCTTCAACTTCATTTGTATGCATAACCATAAAAATTTTCTCCAGTTAATTGATGAAGCACTGTGGGTCCTCCTCAACCTTCGTACTCGTAAACATAGGTGGGTTCAGTCTCATAAATTGACCAACCTATATAATCTCAGATGAACCAGACACAGACCCTACATCTTCAGTCCGTTAGGGCTGAGAAGCCACTAATTGAGCTATCACATATATAGAATGTCAGAACTCAACATTGGATACCTCTCTTTGGGCATTCAGAGTATGATTAGACCCATATTGAGGAGCTCTATATGGTCTAGTATGAACAAGAAGGACTCCCAAAGTAGCAACAAACTTTGAAGTACGAGCTCTATTATGAGTCCGCATCCTATGGGTAAGGCAGACATCCTTAACCTAAGAATTTTATTCGTTGGATCTATGGGGAGGCATGGTAACTTTCTGAAATATAGGAAATCATTGTTTAGAAGATATTTAGACTCTATAACACAAACTAAATCATGAAAAGAAGAGAGACATTCCTAAATGCCTTGTAGCCTACTACTTAATAGTATGGTACGCTACACACCTATAAATAGGACTCTACCCGACGTGATTTACAGACACACTGGGACCATGAACTGTTCTTTGGTACTAAGTTTTTCACCACTCGAGCTGAGGCCCCTGGCCATAATGAGCATCCCAAACTATGAAGGCTCGAACGCCCTTTTTTATCTGGCAATCATACACAACATTCATACAATATAATAAATTGCGAAAAACATAACAAAATAAAGCCATAGTTAATCTCATAAATCACTTGAACACTTTGAAAGGAAATTCTTAACATTCAAAATATATGACACATGTCGGTGAAACCTCTAACCATACAGGTATCAACATACGTCTAAAATCGGGACAAGGCCCCCAGTTGGACCATGAATCAAAAAAAAATGACAATGTATGATAACCAGGCCTTTCGGAATAGGGGAGGCTCACCAACTGCAAATCTCAAACATACCAATCTACTGCTTAGCAGGACCAAGGACTGTGCCTTAGATCTTGAAATATAGGGGTTTAATACAGATGTACTGGTACGTAGAGCAATTCAAAATAATGAACTTTTATACAACATAAGTGAGAGCAATTTATAAACATTTTACATAAGATATATAAAAAACACATGGGCATATTTACAAGACTTAGAACATGTATTTGAAATCCACGACTCACTCTTTATCTTAGTTCTGAGCTAGGTGGTACACCCTACAACTCTATAATCCCACGGGTTATATGGAATTCATCCTTGACTCAGAGGACATGCCCCCACCCCAAGTTTGCTGCAAGAGCTGGAGTCTCTATCTCTAATACGCCAAGGGGCACTATGCCAGCGTATGGTCCCTCTTGGGGACATAATAAACCCCTATCGTCAAAAAATGATTTTCAGCAATAAGCTCTTACACTCAAATGCCTTGTTTGAGTAACCACCTTACTCTTTTTAAGCCTATTTTTAATGCTTTAAGATATGCATTCCTTGAAATCAAGATCTGAAAATCTTACTTTGTTATGGTATTCATCTATTTGGTATCGTTATACGAAGACTTGCAAGTCATACATGTAAGACATACATTACTATGTTACAACTCTCTTTCATTAAAAACAATGTTTAGACCACCAAAATATTCAAATAGTACAAGAGAGCTCATATTTTCAAAACATATGTCAAATTATGCAAAAATCTTCTTTTTTAACATTTCAACAAATGGTGGTCAATTTCTCAAAATAATTATTCAATTGTTTTGATTATCACATTCATCCTTTGCAAATAAGAAATGTCCCCCTATTTAATTCACAATTGGCATAAAATTTATAAATGGTAGTAAAACCCTTGGTTCATGCTTTAAGATATGCAATTGAGTAATCCATGACTTGTCAATCAAGAATAACACCATTAAAGGGAAATTCATTATTCATGCTCTCAATTTATACTTTTCAAAGCGTCGAACACATACACATATATATAAATAAAAAATCAAATTTAATAGGGAAGGCCTCAAGACCAAAGTATTTTCATCAAAAGGGTTCACCATGCATGGGTTATTGTAAAATCAAACCCTTCATAAATATATGAATTATTAACATTCAAAACATTATTAAAAAGATCTCACCATGCCCATGTGGTTTAGAAAAACCCCACGTACCTTAGGTTACTTAGTTTGAAGAAACAAAAAACTCGAATCTTGATTTATTTCTTGGAAACCTTGACGTAAGAGCTTGATTCTTGATGTTTGGGGATCTAGGGTTTTCTTAAAGGGTAAAAGAGAATAATGATGTAAAAATGCCCTTTAGGGGCTCAAATTTTGTGTTTTGAATGGTTTTGGGTGAGGTAAATGAACCTATTACCCTCAAATATGCGAAATCAGAAGCTAAAAAATACGGGAGCATGCATCGCATGCTCTGGAGCACCAAAATAGAGAATGCACCATATGCTCTATCGCATTCTCCCTTAGGGGTGATCTGGAGACTGCGCCACACGCTAATTGCGCACATCTACTTTTTTGGACTTCCAAATATATCCTTATGCTTGTCGAAAAATTCTGAAACTCACCTGAGATGTACCTTTAACACCCCCAAATCATGAATCAACTTTAAAATTGATGTTCTAAGGCTGAAAAGGTTAAAAATAAGATTATCAAAGTTTAGGAGCTTAAAATGTGACTAAATCCTTTTTAACACTAAGGAAAATTTCAAGTTGTGAGCTCTTTAAGCATGCTACTAAGTGTGGTATCAAGTTGAGAAATACTACGGGGTGTTACATATTATCTACCTATTCTTGCTCACACTCACCACTTGAATCCATGAGGAAGAGGTGAGCCAACACAACGTAGCCCTTCTTCATCAATTTACCTAGTGTGCTCCCACTGATGATACTGTGTTAATATTCACAGGGATAACATGTAGCACTACCTTGTTTCCCTTTTTTCCTACTGTAACACACTTTTTTTCATGATCAAATTTAGTGGTATTGAACTTCTTCATCATGACATTTCCTTATACAATGTCACAACCTCCAAGCTTAAGAATCCTCAAGGCTTCCTTGAAGGTTTTACCTCCCCTTTTCCAAGTAATCTTGGGGCAAGTTGAGCTGCAGTACATGTAATTTTTATCAGCCATAGTAACTCTAATGGGATTAGAGTGAATAGCGTGATAGCTAGTCTCCATTACAGTTACTTCATTAACAAAATTATGAGTGCTTCCAGAATCAATTAGCACCATCAATGATCGATTCTTAATAACCCCACTTTCCAAGATTGTATTAACTACATTACTACTTTCTAATAGCGCATTCAAATAGACAACATCTTGGATCTCCACCTCATCCAATATCTCTATATCAACACGTTTTGTCAAGTTATTTGAGCCATTAGAGCCCCCCCCATCCTTGGAGTTCAACTGTTGTTGATCTTGGGGCAACACTTCACTGTGCCCAGTATATATTGTAGTTACTTTATTTTGCATTCATGACCTGGTAGGTATTTCTCACCATACCTAAAACAAAGGTGATTGGCTTTCCAATACTCATAAACCTCAGGACTTAGCCTAAGTGGACTAGGCTTAGGATTAGCCACCCCTGTAACCCTTGGTACCACAAGATTAATTGATGGGCTAGAGTTCACTACATGCCTCACCACAGTCTTAGCCCTTTTCTGCGCAGCTTCAATAGCCCTCTCTTGCATTCTAGCTTATTGGATGACATAACCTAGTGTAATGACCCTTTCAGGTCATTTTTCATATTTACACTTATTTTCATCGTTTGAGTTTCTCCATAGCTGCTCCAACTCATTTATGACTTTCTAGGACTGGCGGTTCGGTTACCGGACAGTTCATTTGGCTTTTAGAGCCAATTTCCTATTTTGAAGTCTTTGTTGGTTTCAAATGGACACTGGACGAAAAATTCAGTGAAACAATCTCGAATGCAAATTTTGACTGCACCAAAAAATTTGAAATATTGATTTTAGGCTTGGTAGACCTTTGGTTTGGGTCCCAATGAGCCCAATCTCATTGCGACCTATTGGTCGAAAAGTTGAAAAATGGAGAATATGGGTGTGGGACTCATACTTGAATAAAAAAAACTTGAATGCAAAATCTGACTTCTCCAGCAGATCTGAAATATCGATTTTAGGATGATAACATATTTGGTATAATTTTACAACTTTTAAATCTCATTTTGATTCTCAGTGTGGAAAATTATAATTTTGAATTTTGGGGGTCAAATTTGTGAAAATGATATTTTTTTCAAAAATATGATATCTCCATTGAGTTTGGAGCATCGAATTTAGAGTGGTTACATAATTCATTTGCGTGTATCAAACTCCCAACGAATTCCGCGCACCTCATCGAAGTCCATCCGGAAGGAAAAAAGTTGTGCAGATTTTTTTGCACTATTTAAAGCAGTTTTGAGCTCATTTTGCTCATTTTGCTCATTTTTCATCTTTTTTCTTGATAGTTAAACCCTAAAATAATGTGGGAGCTTAAAGGTGAAACTGGTGGAAGCTCGGGAAGCTAGATTAACATCAACTTTTTGATTCTATTACAAATTTAAGGTAAGAATTCACCTTTCTTAGAAATTTCTTGATTAATTTCTCAAAACTCCAAAATCTTAGGGTTTGATTTTAATCCCTAATTTCACTCTTTTTTACTTGAATAATATTTTTATCTTAGAATTACTAGTTTTTCACCAATTTAACATTCAAAATAATTTTGATTCTTGATTTTAATTCGGATTTTAAAGATTTTACCTGATAAAGCTCAAAAATAATTTTTCTTTGATTTGAACCTCATTTTTAACTCGATTTGACTTGGGTTTGCAGCTGTAGGGTTCTAAAAATGTGAGGAACATGTTTTTGAGGTAAAGTTCCAATTTTATCCTTTTTTGGAAACCCGTTCCAGGGGTTCGTATGAACCCCAAATCAAAAGTAGTCAATATGGATATCGTTAGACTCGTATTGATGAGTATATTTCTATTTTGATAGTGTGATGACATTTTGGGTTTGTGAAGTAAAGATGAGCGCTTGGAGAACTATTTGAGATTTTACAGTTCATCCTTGAGGTAGACTTCTGTCTACTTTTGTCCGTAGATGATGTGTGTTGTATATTGCATGTGAATGTGAATGTTAGGTTTGATTATGCATAGAATGACTTGTTTTTGAATGTTGAGTTTTGGGAATTAGATGAGGGTTTCAGACCTATAAGGTGGAATACTTATGACCTTTTAGAATCCTATTGTCTTCTCCTAAGATTGGACTAATTTGTAGCATGAATATGATATGATACTAGATTTGGAATGTGGTTAAAGTCTTGAAATCATAGTTAGTATGATTAACCTTAGTTGGGCTAGTCTAGTGGTCTTGAAACCGTAATTTAAGTAGAGTTGACTTAAATGCTCATGTTTTTAGATGAAGTTCCTATCTTAGGATTGGTTATGGTTTAATTGACATCTAGAAGTGAACTAGATACCTTAGCCTAGTTAGGGAGTGTAGATTGCTTAAATATGAAAATTGAGGATTAAAAGCGAGTTCGTCCAGCCCACTTAGGCCAAGACTTGTATAAGCCCTTGTGCACTTAGTTGCGGATGTTAGGCTTAGTTGAGACTAATGAGCCTTATTTATGATACTTTCTTGGTGAATTAATAAACTGTGATGACTTTTTCTAAATTATGATTAATGGCCAATCGAGATGCTAATTCCTCTTAGATGCGATATTGGGCCTTTAGAGATGCTATTTCCTCTTAGATACGATATATGACCTATAAAGACAATATTCATCTTAGATATGATGATTAGCCTAGAGAGGTGATATTTCTTATAGTCATGATGTGTGACTTATTTATGTGAGATATCCTATGTGAGAGATGATTATATGCTTATTGAGATCATACCTCCTTTATACGAGATGCCTCCTATGCGGGAGATGATTAGAGATATACTATGGCTTATAAATATGATTACAGATATGAGTTCCATATATGTATATGTTTCAAAGTACGTGATTATGTTATTGTTATTATTCTGGATGCATTATTGGGCCGAAGACCATGTTAAGATATTGGTTGGATATCCGGGAAGTGTTTATTGTATTAACGGATGCAGTTACAGTTTATGAATTTATATGTATGTGCGTATACACATCTCTCTGATATAGGACGGAAGAAGATGTGGTATGATGCTTATTATTCCACTGATTGAATACTGGTGATGGCATGCATAGATTCGGTACATTCATGATTATTATATCGATAATTGATATGATTCTATATACGATGCGATCTTATGACTGTTCTTCCTAATTAAGGGTTAAGCTACGTGGTAATCAGTTGCTTATTAGATGACTATAGCACTTGATGACTAGGAGTCTAATGAACTAGTTAATGAACCTTGCTTAGTTGAATTATGGTACCTAGCGATGGTTGATGCATAGTTAATAGTGTTGTCGAGTTTAGCATAGGTGAAGATTAGTTGTTATTAATGACTAAGTTTATGATGCTGCTTAGTTGTTAAATGAGGATTTGTCTATTAATGAGGTTAGATAATAAAAGAGGTTATTGATAAAAGATCACTAGTTAATAATGTGTGCTGGTTAGTTAACAATGGGTAGATAGAATATATTGATGAGATAGTTATCTTTATGGTGTTACATTTATGGTTATGAGTACTTGATTTATGTTATTCTTTTACGTTAATTGATGATGATATATTGATACCCGGCAAGGATGGAGGATACTATGATGATATATTAATAACCGGCAAGGCCAGAGGATAGTATGATGATATATTGATACCCGACAAGGCCGGAGAGTACTATGATGATATATTGATGCCTGGCTAAGCCGGAGGATACTATGATGATATATTGATACCTGCAAGGTCGGAGGATACTGTTGTGATACATTGATACCCAGCAAGGTCGGAGGATACTATGATGAGATATTGATATCTGGAAAGGACGAGGGTTGATTACAATGATGATGGTCATGATGATGATAGTTATAATGAGTTGTGATATTGATTGTGTACCTTGTATTCATTCCTGCATGTGCATCGCCTATCACCAGTATGTACCTATGTCTATCAATTGGTATGAGATGATTGCATAGATATGGGTGAAGAATATGCCTTGTGTTGTTTTATGTTGATTAAACCTTCCGAGTCTGGGGCGGTGGGGGTACGCATATTCTTGGCTAGTTATTTTGTTGTCCGGAGTATCCGGTTATTCATATTGATATTGCTATTGCTATTATCATTGTTATGATCATTACTATGGATAACTTATGACAGATTGGTCATTGATCTAGTATTGGGATTTGAGGTATGTATTTAGCCTCTTTTATCTTATGATTGCACTATTATGCACGATTATATCATGTCTAGTCATGTGGATTAGAAACCATGAGTATGATGGTATTAAATCCTGATAGTATTCTAATGAGGTCTTAATATGAGAATATGATGATCTAGGTTATTCTTTGAGATGACCTCGCATCTATATGTATATATATATATATATCTATATGTCTAGCTATATGAAGCTATGGCATTATCGTATATCCCTCCCTTCATTTGTTCTTATTGTATATTCGTTTCTTCGTCTTGTATATTGCTATATATCTTTCATTTGCCCTTTATTTGTATAATGACTAGGGATATACTGTACAATATTGACGTCTATTCAAATATAGCTGGAATAGAATAGTTCACCCTAGATGCTTCCTTAGTCTTATTATGTTAGTCTCTTAGACCTAAACAGGATAGTTGTTCCTTATTATCTCATTGACTTTTGATATGATTTCTAAACTCTTGGGTGTAGTTTTCATTTAGTTTATATGCTGTATATATCTGCTTTATCATTGGAGCTCAGGTGGCAGTTGCTTACTGAGTACCATTTGTTTGGTACTCATACTACACTTCTGCAGCTTGCAGATCATAGTATGGTTTATCTCCGTTGAAGTGTGTCACGTGAGGAGCAACCATGGTTCTGAGACTTAGAGTGAGATCCTGAAATTTGGAGTATTACTCATCTCTCTCTTATGTATTAGACTAATATTTATGTTGTATACAAAGATAAATTGTATTAGGGTAATTCTCTCGATAGTTCATTTTTGTACTCTTATTATATTTAGACACTCTTGTACTGATACTCCTAGGTTTTGGGATTCTATTATGTAATGATCTTTATGTCATTTATTCCACATTTTTTACCTTATATTATTAAGTAGTCCATTACTAGCTATTCTGGACTATGGGTTGGCTTGCCTACTGGTGGGTATGATAGGCTCTATCATAAACTGAGAAATTGGGCTGTGACACCTAGTGTACTAGGTTAAACATTTTGACAGCATACCTTATCTCCTCCTTAAGGGCACCTATGAAACTAGACAAAAAGTGAATCTCATTAAGGTAGGATTCCTGATTATCATTTGACCCTTCAAGTCCTCAAACTTCTCTAGAAATTCATCTACGCTTCCCATTTGTTCCAGTTTATCGAATTCTTCTACTATATTATCTAACCCAACATCTCAAAACCTCACACATAATTCTTCTTTAAACTCAGCCCAATTGACTGCACCCCGACTCACTACCAGCGGGTTATACCATGTGTCAGCTATGCTGCTCAAATACAAGGTAGCCCCATCCACCTTCATGTTATCAAGCACTCTATAAAGTTTAAAATACCTTTCGCATTTACGAATACACATCTTAGGGTCCTGACCTTCAAATGTTGGCAATTTCCGCTTAGGAGGAGGAATAACCACCTGAGGTCTTCCAGCTTGGCCATCAAGCCTAGGTACTGGTAGAAACCCATCACCCCCTGAAAGAGTACCTTCATGCCCTCTAGGTGGTCTTCTCTCCAACTGAGTCAAACGATCCAAAACCAACTCAAGGGTACCTTGAATCCCAGTTTGAGTATTGAGCATACCATGTTGTTGTTCCACTATTTCATCCAGCAACTGATCATGTTACTGTAGTTTTTCATCCTCGTTCCTTTTGCTATAGTTAACATTTAACAAGGTCATAGAATCATGGATTTGATGCCAATTTGTTACGAACTAACAACTTCAATCACAAATTAAAGGCTAAATTGAAATAAGACGAAAAAGTTTTTTTGAAACAATTTTTTGATTTATCAAAAGGAAATTACAATTCCAGCTAATTAGAGCTAAAATAGACATAAATGGAAAAATGAATCTCCATTGCTAGCTTGAATCTGTAGAAACAAGAGTGGAAGGAAAGAGGTAGAAGGGAAACTTAGAGGAGAAGAAGAAGAGGAGAAGACGAAGAGAGAGAAAAGAATGGGAGAAGTATGACAATTACTGAAATTTGTGAATGCCCCTCTCTCCTCTAACAGTCTGTTGATATCAACCTCCAAATTGATCTCTACCATTGCTTCTCATTAATCAAAAATAAATCCTGACCCTTTATTTTAAGTTGCAGTTAATATTGTTCACTCCCTCTTCTTTATTTATTTCTTCTTTAACCTCTATTCATAACAGTGGGTAAGAAAACTAAAGAAAAAAGATGTGTTTACTGTTTAGTGAAGGAATATTAAGGGCCAACATGAAGTTAATCGTAAAGTTGAACACTAAGAAATAAAGCCATGAAATCTTTGATGTTTTAACATTGAAACCAACCAGTGCAACTCTTTCTCAACATGCCTAAAGATGTAATCATTGAGGCATTGGTTGTTCCTTAGTGCATTGCTTTTCTTAAAGTAGGGTATATTTAAGTTTTAGAAGGGTAATTTCGTAATTAATGTGGAAATAATTAAATAAACACTTTCCATATTGCCACTGTAAAAAGAATGAATGTCTGGACAAAACTTTAATAAATTACAAATTAGAATGTTAATAATTGAGATATTATTACCTGAAATTTTGCCGAGGAAGAATTTTTTTCCAAAGGTTAGCCTTCTAAAAGATGCACCTATATAGAAGAAAATCTCCCGGCTACAAATAACTTTCAAGCCAACGGATAAAAAAGTTGCAGTGGAAAAATACAGCTCTCAAATATTCTAAAAAATGGAGAACAAATACAACTGGATGAAAAATATTTAAGCTCTACAAGTTGTGCATGCACTTCAATGTTTAAGCCTACTGGTTCACACGCGTTGAAATTTTATTTTAATTTGAATACTAAACAGTCTAAACCAACAAATGATATTACAAATGACTCATTTATTTATGGATATTTTAATTGTGTCTACTATTGCCTTTATCTCTTTTATGATAATATGCAAGTTGCAGTAGAAAGAGAACCCAAGAATTTATAAGGAATGAGTGGTTGTGAGTTGTGATGAAGAAACATGAAGGTTGAAATATTTGTGACTATTCGTAGGAAATATTTTTTTTTTTTTAAATAGGTAAAATATTTTGGTTAGCTAAAAGTGTATTTAAGTAATTTAACTTTTTAAATGAGGGTAATTTAGTAATTTCACTTTAATATTTTAGAGTTCATGTTTTTAAGGTATAGTATTGATTGATTGATATTGTTTTAAGACTGAATACATATACAAACCCCTTAATTATTCGATTTTTTTCGTATAGGCACCTCAATTAAGCTATTTATTTATTGAACTCTTTACTCTTTCACAAATAGTTTCAACTAAACACAATCTGCTGATGTAACAAAAAATATAAAATGCTTGTAATACACACACAAATAATGTAATAAAGTGATAAATTAAATAACGACACATGACATTTAACTTAAAATAATCACAAAAATAATTTTCTAATATAATTAAATTTATTTTAAAAAAAATCATTAATACAACCCCCACTACTGCAGCCTACCCGATCCTCCCTCCCCCCTCCCCCTATTTTCCTTTTCTTCTTCACAATATCACGAACACACACATTACTCTCACAAAACCGGGGTTTCCAAAACACACACTCCCATTTGTCATTGTGGTTCCAGGTCTAGAGATTTCTGTTGGGATATTATTCGTATGATTCAACTTATGTCGGGAGGAAATATCTCGTGTCTGTCAGAAATTCAGAGTATGAAACAATAAAGAACCAGTGGAAGGTTTGTGTAGCTCTCTCTAGACCTCTTCCTTCTAATCCGTATTAGTTTATTTTGTTCGATTTTTAATGTCTTTCATGATTTCAATTGTTGAATAAGCCGCCATCTAATATTTTGTTCACTTGCAATTTGATGAGCTTCTTGTTACCATCATCATGATGTTGAATTTCGATGTTTCTGTTTTCTCTTTTGACATCTCAAGCTTTGTCTTTCAATAGACACTGAATGATTTAATCTTAGATTTCATGGGAGTACTATCAGTCCTTTGTTTTTACTAAAATTATATGATGCCAATGGTAAATTAAATATTGAAATGAGGAATAGATGAAAAATGGTAAATACCAAAAATTCGTGAAGAGGTAGTAATGGTGGTAGGGAGAAAAAGGGAGAGAGATGAAAAAAAGAAAAATAAAGAAGAAGAACAGTAGAATAATTGAGTTTATAAAGGAAAAAAAGGGGAGTAATTATATTTTAAAAATAAAAAATCATGAGAAAGGAGAGAATTAAGAAAAATAAAAAGATAAAGAGATTTAAGTAAAAAAAAAAAGAAGCTAAAATTTAATGTTTCACACTTATAAATTGAGTGTAGTGCGTTATGCCACATCAGTGTCATGTCAACAATTGTGCCTTATTGAAACGTTTTGTAAATAAGTAAAGGATTCAATAGGTACATGACTTAATTGAGGTGTCTTTACGGAAAAAAGTCTGTAACGCCCCATAGCGTTCTTGACTTAATACCGAATTTAGTAGCATGCTTTAGTGCCAACAACCTGAAACTTTCTAAGTGTTGAAATGACTTAGCCTTATTTTAAGCTCTTAAACTTAAATAATTTTAAAATCAATCTTTCTGATCCCGATAAGTATATTTTTAAGTTGAATTATGTTCGGGGGTGTAAGAGGGGTGTCTCGGGAAGGTTTTGAATTTTTCGATAACGTTTGGGACGTGTTTGTGTAAGCAAACCAGTGACTCAACGAGATATTGGTGCGTCGCGTCGAAAATTGCGTTGGCCAAACCAGTGGCTCGACGCGATATCGATGTGTCACGCTAGTAATAGCGTCGGTAGGCGACGCGGTGCGTCGCTGAACGCGTCGGATACCCAGTTCGTGTATTAAATTTTTCTTAGGTACAGAAGTGTATTTTTGTCTATTTTCCTCATTATAACTCAGCCATAACACGAGATTTTGTATTGATTGAGGTATAATATATCAAAAACCACTCAAATTACTTCAAAATAAAACCCTAACTTCCCTCCCATAGACCAAGGTTTCATCTTCCAAGTCAAGATTCCCAAGAAAAGAGTCAAGGCTAGGGTTCCACACTTTAAGCTAATTAATCTAAGGTACGTGGAGTTTTTCTAAACTACATGGACATGGAGAAATCTTTTTAATCATGTTTAAATGTAGAGAAACTATAAATTTACAAACGAGTTTGAATTTACATTTATGATCATGCATTATGAAATCTTTTTAACAATAACGTTTTAGCCTTGAGGCTTTCCCCTAAATATGATTTGTGTTTGTATATATAAGTATGTATGCGATTTTGAGTTTGAATGTTGAATTGAAAGTATGAACACTTAAAATCCCTCTCTTGTTATTAAGCCTCTTGTTTTCATATGTTATTCAATTGCATATTGAGAAGCATGATTCAAATGTCTTTATTATTATTATTTAAGCATTGATTTAGATTATAAATTGAAGAGAGAGGGTGATTCTTGTTAAAATGGATGAAAAGTGGTGATTTAAAGAGATTGCATGGTTTTTTACGAAATACTTGACCACTAAGTGTTTGTGAATTTGAAATTGAGGATCTTTGCCTAAGCTTTCACGAATTTCACTATATGCATCCTCTTATACTGTTTGAATGGTTTGGTGGTCTGAACACATGTTTGGAAAGAAAAAGATTGTAATATGATATTGAGTGCCTTAGATACGGCTTGCAAGTCTATGGTATGACGATATCAAATCAAATAATGCCATAGCATACTCAAAATAGAACCTAATTCATATTTCATTCAGATTTTTAGATTTTGAATTCAGAAAGATGCATGTTTAGAACAGATTAAAAATGGGCACCAAGAGCATTAGGTGGTTACTCGAAGTAGGTATGAGTCATACAATTCGTTGTCCGGAATAGTATTTTGCCAGATGGGTTTATTATGACCTGAATAAGGGATTATACGTTAGCCTAGTGCCCTATGGCGTATCATATTCAAATACTCCAACCCTTGCGGTAAACTTGGATTTGGGGCTCGGGAACCGAGTTAAGGGCAGATCCCATAGCCCGTGGGATACTTTCAGATATGTTGGGTGTACCACGTAACTCAGAAGTAAAATAAAGTAAAGAGATTGTACCCACAAAATTTCATTAGGATCATATGAAACTGCCCATGTGTTTTAAAATTATTTCATGCATAAGATTTTGGTGAAATACTCTCGCTTATGTTATTTATTAAAGTACATTATTTTGGATTGCTCTGTGTACCAGTACATCTGTATTGGCCCCCTATATCTCAGGATCCGAGGCACAGTCCTTCGGTCCCATCCAGCAGTAGATTGGTGTGTGTCAGAAATTGCAGTTGGTGAGCCTTCTCTATTTCGGAAGGCCTGATTTTCAGTTTTTGATGATTCCTCTGTTTTATGGTCTACTGGGGGCCTTGTCCCAGTTTCAGATGAGATATTGATTTCTATGTACTAGAGATTTCGCAGATAGTTGTTGATGTTGTTAGAAGTTATGGATTCCATTTTGAATTGTCCCTTTGAATTATATATTTGACCATAATTCCATATTAATATGTATATCTATATTGTCTTTTATAATATATGAATATGTGCGTGATTACCAGAGAGTGAAGGGCGCTCGGGCCTTTGTGGTTCGGAATTCTCATCGAGGCTAAGGTCTCGGCTCGGGTCGTGATAAAGTCGAATAGTTGAGCGGCCTGTATATGTATTCTACCTTGTTTTAAGGTAGTATATATATATATATATATATATATATATATATATATATTGTCTTCCAAATTTTGCTATATTCTTAAAGGATCTAAATATATTAGTCTTTAATGCTCAATGTTAAGACACCAAGTATAAGACCAAAACTGGGTCTCTCCCAATAGCAATTATATACAAAAATCAGTATAAGGCCATGTATACTGCCAGTAGCTCCGGAGATATGAAAATAGCTATAAAGGAGGAGTTGTCCTCTTTTAATCTGATTTTCCTTATTGGTTCCCAGTTAATCTCTTGAAACGAAATGGCCTTACCTCAAAATTGGATGTTGCAGGATGCAACTCCAGCAGAAAAATATGAGAATACTACAGTTTCTATGATCCGACAGTTCTCTACAAGAACTATTTCTATCTCCTTCCAGAGATCTCTTAGCCAAAGAGTCTCTAGCTCCCTATTGGTTCTTCCAGAGATACAAATTGCTAGGAATTTAGTATAAAAAGTGTAAAAAGTTCAAATCACTTTTCAAAAATCTTTCACACTTTGATATAATAATGTAAATATAAACATATATTTCAGTAAAACCACATATATATATTTTACCACCAGAAATTTCATATGGTTGATGGATCATTACTTTTGTTTGCCATGTAGTACCTTTTTCCCTTAGTTTCAGATGCTAAGAGAGATGCATCAATTTAAATCATTTTTGTGGTACGATTATTTTTTTATATTTAAAATCTTTTCTTGTTTTTAAAGTAAAATCTTTACAAAATCATTTATTACATTCTTATTACGTAATTAGAATTTTTAAAAATTTGGTACTTCTTAAATTTAGAATTCTTAAACTAATGCAAAAGGTATTAACTGTCTTTAACTATGATGATTTCTAATAAGTAAAGATTTTATCATAATATATTTAATTAATTTTCAACTATTAAATATTAGGAAAAAATAGTGAAAACACGATGTTGTCTAAAGCAAAGACTTTTAATGAAAGACAAAAAGTTCAAACAACATTTCTAAGACCTTCACACTTTTAGTATATATATATATATATATATATATATATATATATATATATATATATATATATATATATATATATGAAAAATTCGGATTGTACCACCGGAGATATAAACGAATTAAAAAGGTGTGAAATGGTTTGTTAGTTGTTTTGACAAATTGATTATTCTAGTTTGTTTTTGTAATATGTGGAATTTACCTTTTAAAATTAGACTCATTTGGAGTTGATTTTAGTATATAATTATGAAATTTGAAGTATAAAAAGAAAATTGACAAAATAAATTCAGATAGACAAGACTGAGATCTAAAATAATTTTTATACATACAACAAACATGAATTTTCAACCTCAATCGTGTATGCCTGAACTTTTTTTCCCAAAGCGGTAAACTAGTTAAAGAAATCACAAAGTGAACTCAAGTAAAACAATAACCCAAAAGTGGATATTTGTGCACTTTCCCCAAAACATGAAATGCAATGCACAAATCTAAATCTAATTAGATTTCAAGATCAACACAAATATCTTTTGAAAACCACCAAATAAAAAACACCCTTCAAAGTCCAGTTCTTTGTCAACCCCTCATAAATTGTTTTGAAAGTAAAGGCAGTTTCTAATCTACATTCAAACAATATATATTTGATTAATATTTTATAGTAGTATATCTTTTCACCATATTGATATGAAAAATTTACAAGGTATAGTGTTTTTTGTATAGTTTTTAAATACTATGTATAGTGTTTTAAATATAGTTTTTAACAATATTTTCAAGTCAGCAAAGATGTCTGAGGCGTGGAGATGGAGCACGATGATTCTCTTATATAAGAATAAGGGTGACATTCAGAGTTACAATAACTATCGGGGTATTAAGTTGTTGAGTCACACGATGAAGATTTGGGAGAGGGTGGTGGAGCGTAGGTTGAGGAATATTATGCCTATTTTGGAGAATCAATTTGGTTTTATGCCTGGTCGCTCCACGACTGAGGCAATTCACCTTGTACGGAGACAGGCGAGGTTCCTTGGTGTATGCTTTTCGTAGATGATATAGTTTTGATTGATGAGTCGCGACAAGGGGTTAATGATAAACTGAAGGTTTAGAGACAAACCCTGAAGTCTAAAGGTTTCCGGTTGAGCAGGAGCAAGGCGGAGTACTTGGAATGCAAGTTTAGTGACTCGAGACACGAGGAGAAGGTGGTAGTGAAGTTGGATTCTCAGGTGGTTTGCAAGAGGGATAGTTTTAAGTATCTTGGGTCTATGATTCAGAGGAATAAAGAGATAGATGAGGATGTATCTCACTGTATTGGGGATGGTTGGATGAAATGGAGGCTCGCTTCAGGTATTTTATGCGATAAGAAGGTGCCCTACAAACTAAAAGGTAAATTCTATAGAATTGAAATCCGACCTTTTATGTTGTATGGAGTGGAGTGTTAGCCGGTTAAGAATTCTCATATTCAGAAGTTGAAAGTAGCAGAAATGAGGATGTAGCGTTAGATGTGTGGTTTCACAAGGACTGACAGGATTAGAAATGCTATTATTCAGGAGAAGGTGGGAATGGTATCTGTGGAGAAAAAAGTATGGGAAGTGAGGTTGAGATGGTTTGGTCATGTGATGAGGAGGGGTATAGATGCCCCAGTTCGTAGGTGTGAGAGGTTAGCCTTGAAAGGTTTCAAGCAGGGTAGGGGTAGATCGAAGAAATACTGGAGAGAAGCGATTAAGTATGACATGGAGCAGTTACAGTTGACTAAGGACATGACCCTGGATAGGAAGGTATGGAGGGAAAACATTAGGATAGAGGGCTAAGGGCGTGGATGAGTCATAGCCAGCAATTAGGTGGACTTTGGTGTTCTTTGTTTGGCAATGTACAATCTTCTGTGGATGTCGTACCTATGTTATTTTGTCATGTTTCTTTCTTTTGATGCTTTTTTATACTGTCTTTAATCTTGAGCCGGGGGTCTATCGAAAACAGTCTCTCTACCTCTTTAGAGGTAATGGTATGGACTGCGTGCACTCTACCCTCCCCAGACCCCACTTTGTGGGAATATATTGGGTTTGTTGTTGTTATTGTTGTTTTAAATATTTTAATTTCAATTTTTAAGTATTGAATTTAATCTATTTTAATTTAACTTTATAAATTACATAAATTGACTCTCGAGAAGCGAAATGCGACAACTATTTTTGAACGGGGGAAGTAATAAATAAAAAATGTACATTTTGCAACAACAAAGATTGTTCATCTTGAAATATACCATATAGTACTAGTGATACGGGTGTGCTAAGTTGTCCAATAAGTTCTACAAGATGTCCAACAAGTTCACAACCATTCACACGTAGCCAAGCTCGGGAGTTACAAAAACTCCAAGCTATGATCATGCAAATGGCCGTGTGTGAGTTGGTACTTGAGCCTTCCAATGGATTAAATATTTTTAAGTGTGAAGAAGAGCCTTGAAGTATAAGTTGAGGAGCCTTGACGTGTAATAAACTTACACTCCAAGGATACCCCTTGGCAAGGGTAGGATGGTCATTTGCTATCTTCCTTTGTGGACTAATATAAATAGATAGTGTTAGAGTTATTTTGGAGTTAGTTCGTTCATGATATTTTGAGAACACAAGACTTGTAATGTTTTGAACTTCTCTCTTCCATTAGAGAAGCTCAAAATCAAAATTCTCAATTAGAGTGACACTTGGGTTGAATCTTGGCTAGAAACTAGGATCTTGAGGTCATTGAGTTCCTCTTGGTCCAAGTAAGATCTTGATAATAATATTCTTTAGTCTTAGGGTCATTTTATATTGTTAGGGTTCTTAGATTCTTGAATATTGTATGTCAAGTTACTATCTTTAATTTGTAATCTTGTTATTTGTGTGGTAATATAGTGAAGTCGTGTGAGGCCATTTTCGATTCACTATAGTTGATGCCACTTTGTTTCTCTTGTTGTTGTTATTGTAATCTTTTAATCTCTATCATCTTGTCATTTTTTTGTAAACCTTGAAGTCTAGTGAAGCCGTGTGTGGCCTATTTCGATTCACTAGCATTGTTATTGTTCATTTTGTTATTCTTGTGTTGGCTGACTCTCTTGATACACACTCACTTTTGTATCATTTGGTATCAAAGTTTGCGGTTGATTTGTCCCAACAAAATCAATCTTGGGTTTGGTAGTTGAAAAATATCAAAAAAAAAAAAAGAAGAAAAAAAAAGGTTGCTGAAATCTGAAAATTCCAGAAAAAAAAGAGAATCTGTCCATCTTGTTCTTGGCCGAAAAAAATTATGTTGTATTGTTGTCTTGGCCAAGATTGGTGTTTGTGTGTTTATATCTAGATGTTGTTTTGTTTCTCTAATTTGCTTCTTGTATTGATTTCTTTCTCATCAACACAAAAGGTGTCTAAAGCTATGTTGAGCTTAATATATTGACATTGCTACTGTGGACTTGAAGTGGTAGTATGATGAACTTGAAGAAGGCTGAGTTTATGTGTTGTTGCTTGACTTTAAAGTGGGCTATTGTTGGTGAATTGTGGTTGTGTTCTTGAAGTATTGTTGTGGTGTTCATCATGATCTTCTCGTCATCTCATATCTTGACCACTATAAAGACTAAAATAGATCCAAAGGAGTTGTAAGACAGAGTTGTAAAGTTGTTTGTGAAAAGACTTGCCAACATCGCTTCCTTGACTTACCAACCACTTTTCCTTAAAACATGGAGCCTTGTCTTGTGAAACTAGTAAAGTCAAGCCTCATCTTTTTGAGTTGGCAAAAGTTGAAAAGTTACAAGACTTTACTTTTCCTCCAAAAGCAAAGTCATCCATTACAAAATTGTGAAGATTAAGGCTTCAAGTTGTTGAATAAAATGACCCGTGACAAATTTCATGCTACCACATCACCTTAATCACTATTCACATCATTAATTAAGCTCAATTTGGATATTCTAGTTTCTAATTATTGATTCTTAGTTTCTTCTAATTAACTCGAGAACTAATTAGCAAGCTAGTACATTTCTACTAGGTTGTCAATTAGTCCTTTGAAGCCTTGTATTCATGTCATCGTTTGTTTGTGTGCTTTTTATCGTTTGAATACGTTGTAACTCCTTGACTCTAGTCCGACATGAATTCTTTGAGTTTCAAACAAGAATCTACTCCGGACAAGAGCATACTGAAGCCTTAAGGATTTATGGATGACTAGCCAATCTACAACACTTGTAGAGCTCGAGTGTGAGTGATCCGAGAGTGTGTGAGTGAGGAGAGGTTTTAAACTAACTTGTTTGTTGCTTGTGTAGGTGATACCTTGAAAATGGTGGGAACCACATCTCAAACCGTGGATTCTAATGAAATGGAGAATATGAGGGTCACTCTTGAGGCTATGATCTGAGCTCTTGAAAGGTTGAGTACGGAAGTGGGAGACATAAGGGGAGAAGTGACTACTATTAGTGGGAGGTTAGAACAAGTGGAGAGTCAAAGGAACTCTCATCCTTCTAATCCTCAACATGTTTCGTCAAGTGGACATGATAGAAATTCCTCCGCCACTGTTACTCCCGAAACATGGCCACCATTGCCAAATCCTTTACTAGCTCCACTAAATGCCACAAGCCAAACCACTCATAACCTCCTAAATCGAGACTCCAATAGACCAACTCATTCCCAAACTCTTCAAGTGCTGCAAGAGGGACTCAAATGTTAAATACCTCCATAAAATCCGAACCCTCCCTTCCAAGCTCCACTAAACCAAAGACCACCACCTCCACAAAATCCAATTCCTCCAAATCAAGTTCCAAATGTCCAAAATCGTACCATCCACTTTAAGGAATATGGTAGAGAGTATTATGAAGGATATGGAGCCTTTGATAATGCTTATATGAGGGAAGAAGAGATGAGAGGGGGATGTGTAGATCCAAGAAGATACCGAGGGTATGGAGAAAGGAGAAACCGACACCAAGAGAGAGACGTAGGCATCAATACCATCAAATTGAGCATACCTATCTTTAAAGGTGAAAGTGACCCCGAGGTTTATGTTGCTTGGGAGTCGGTGTGTGATAAAGTGTTTCAAGTGAATGATATATCAGAGGAGAAGAAGATTTGTTATGCCATAGCTCACTTTGAAGGCTATGCTAACACATGGTGGGAATATGTCAAACAGTTTGGTAATGAGTTGATTGATGGACAACCACCACCATGGTTTCGGTTGAGGTATCTAATGAGGCAAAAGTATCTTTCCGAAAGTTATCATCCTGAATTTTTTGTTAGGTTGTATAATTTGCGACAAGGGAATCAAAGTGTGATGGCATATTATGATGAGTTTCAACAACTTATGTTGAAGCTTGATCATTGTGGAGAAAAAATTGGCCATGACATCATTCAGTTCAAGTGTGGGTTGAACAAAAAGATCTCCACTCATTTGAAGCTTCACAAGTTTGATACTATTGAAAAAAATTTTCAAGCGGCTCTTGAGATTGAAAAGAAGCTTAAAGAGAGGTCGTTGTTCAAGGCAAAGAGACTATCAACCTCGGGTTAGCCGAGGAGCAAAGATATGGTTCAACCATCTTTGGGTTGGCCCAAAAACAAGGACCAACCCACCACTATAAGGCTTCCCGAGCCTAAAAAAGTCCACAAATTTCCTCCCCGACAAGAAGCTCACAAGTATCCTAAACCTGAAGGGTTTCAATGTTTCAAGTGCCAAGGTTGGGGACATAAAGCCAATGAATGTCCAAATCAATGCAATGTGATCCTAAGGAAAGGGATATTGTATTACCTTGGTGAGAAAATGGGTCTTGAAAAAGAAGAGAATGAGGCTAAGCCTCAAGATGAAGAGGAACCCAAAAGTGAGCTACATAATGATGATGATGACGATTGTGAGGATGCTTATCCACAAGAAGGGGAGTGCGTGGTTCCAAACTTTGTAGTGAGGCGTTCCAGTATTAGTAAGGCTATAGATGATCCTAGTCAATGGTAGAATCTATTCCATACTAAATGCCTTGTGAAGGAAAGTGTGTGCACTTTGGTGATAGATAGTGGTAGTTGTGCAAATGTTGCTAGTGTTGCTGTGGTGAACTTGAAATTGCCAACTACACTTCATACTATCCCTTACAAGTTGTAATGGTTGAATGAATGTGGCGAATTGAAAGTTATGAGGCAATGTGTGATACGGTTTAAGGTGGGAAACTACCACGATGAAGTGCTTTGTGACGTAATACCAATGAAAGCGTGTCACTTGTTGATAGGTAGACCTTGGCAATATGATATGTATACCAAACATGATGGGAGGTATAATCAATATACACTTGAGAAGGATGGACGAAAGGTCACACTTCATCTATTTTTGCCTTCACAAGTGAACGAGTTGCATCAAAGGATGAGAGAATTGAAATAAAAGGGGAAGAAATACAAAAATAAAGAAAAAGAGGGGGAACCCGCAGGTGGGGTAGTGGGGATATCCGGGGCTGCCTCAACATCATAGGGAAAACAAAACATGGTGATGTTAGTTAGAAAGAAAGAGCTCTTCGTGGATCATGATAAAAAGACACCCATGCTTCTTTTGACACATTGTTTTAACACTAACCCCACTAATTCTTCTATTTCTCCTTTGATTTATTGTGTGTTGCAGGATTATGAAGATGTTTTTCCCAAAGAACTTCCACAAGGGATACCCCCGCTTTGGGGAATTGAGCACCAAATAGATTTTGTGCCGGGATCACAATTGCCCAATAAACCAGCTTATAGGAGCAACCCAACAGATACCAAGGAATTGCAACGCCAAGTTGAGGACCTCCTCAACAAAGGGTATATCAAGGAGAGTATGAGCCCTTGCGCGGTCCCAGTGCTACTAGTTCCCAAGAAAGATGGGACTTGGAGTATGTGCGTTGATTACTGAGCCATCAATAAGATAACGGTAAAATATCATCTCCCTATTCCTAGGCTAGATGATATGCTTGATGAATTGAGTGGTTCGTGTTTGTTTTCAAAAATTTATTTGAGGAGTGGCTATCACCAAATCCGTATACAACTGGGTGATGAATGGAAAACCGACTTCAAGACCAAATTTGGTCTCTATGAATGGATGGTTATGCCATTCAGCCTAACAAATGCTCCAAGTACTTTCATGAGGCTAATGAATCATGTGATGAAGAATTTTATCGGAAAGTTTGTTGTTGTTTACTTTGATGATGTGTTGGTGTATAGTAGGTCCTTAGATGAGCATGTTCAATATTTAAAATGTGTGTTTGATGTCCTCCGAAAGGAGAAGTTATATGCTAATTTAGAAAAGTGTTCTTTTGGTGTCCAAGAAGTTGTATTTCTAGGTTTTGTGGTGAGATTAAGAGGGGTCGAAGTGGATGAATCTAAGATTGAGCTATCAAAAATTGTCCAATTCCCAAAACCATAGGTGAACTGAGAAGCTTCCACGGGTTGGATAGTTCTTATAGACGTTTTTTCAAAGGATTTAGCACCATTGCCGTCCCCTTGACTGAAGTGATTAAAAAGGATCGGCCTTTCAAGTGGGTAGATCAATAAGCTAAGGCCTTCAAGGACTTGAAAACTATGCTCATCTTGGCCCCTTTGTTACAATTGCCGAATTTTGACAAGACTTTTAAGGTTGAATGTGATGATAGTAAAGTTGGTATAGGCATGATTTTAGTGCAATAGTTGAAGCCTACTGCCTACTTTAGCGAAAAGCTCAAAGGAGCAACTCTAAACTAATCTATGTACAATTTAGAGTTGTATGCCTTGATTAGAGCCTTGGACACTTGGCAACATTATTTATGGCCTAAAGAATTCGTGATCCGAACGGACTATGAGTCCTTAAAGCATCTTCAGGAACAAGATAAGCTTAACAAACGGCATGCCAAGTGGATTGAGATTCTTGAAACTTTCCCTTATGTTATTCATTACAAAAAGGGTAAGGACAATGTGGTTGCCGATGCTTTGTCTCGAAAACACGTTTTTGTGTCTACTTTGTCTTCAAAATTGATGGGTTTTGAGATCTTAAAGGAATTGTATCCCGAGGACCCTAACTTTGCTCCTATCTATAGGGAATGCGAAGAATGGGGTAGGGACAAGTGGGATTCAGGGGTTCAAATCCCTATACCAAGTTTGATGGTTTCTTATTTAAAGGTAGGCGATTGTGTGTACCCTCTAACTTTTGGAGAGAGTTTTTTGTGAGAGAAGCACACAATGGCGGTCTAATGGGTCACTTTGGAATCGAAAAGACCCTTGGAATATTGGAGGATCAATTCTATTAGCCAAAAATGCACAATGATGTTTCTAGGATTTGCGGCCAATGTGTAGATTGCAAAGGAGACAAATCTCGTCTCCAACCTCATGGGTTGTACACCCCTCTATCCACCCCTTTTGCATCCTTCGCTTGATATATCTATGGATTTTGTGTTAGGTTTTCCAAGGATTAGAAGAGGTCGGGATAGTATCTTTGTTATGGTTGATTGATTTTCTAAGATGGCAAACTTTATTCCATGCTCTAAATATGATGATGCACCTAGTGTGACCTCTTTGTTTGTTGATAATGTTGTCAAGTTGCATGGTGTTCCGAGGACCATTGTGTGTGATAGGGACTCTAAGTTCCTAAGTCACTTTTGGAAGTCCATGTGGGGTAGGCTTGGTACCAAGTTGTTGTTCTCCACTTCTTGCCACCCACAAACCGATGGCCAAACGGAAGTAGTAAATAGGACTTTGGGTGCTATGCTACGTTCCATGGTTAAGGAAAAATTGACTTCTTGGGAGGAACACCTACCATTAATTGAGTTTGCCTATAATCGTGTCATACACTCAAGTACGAGAATGACTCCCTTTGAGTGTGTATACGGCCTCAACCCCCTTACCTCTTTGGATTTAACTCCTTTGCCAAGTGATCTTATGATTAGCCTAGATGGAAGAAAGCGGGCAGATTTTATGAAAAAGTTGCATGAGAAGGTGCGGCTTCGACTTGAGAAGAAAAATCAAGAGATCGCAAAGCGAGCAAACAAAGGAAGAAAGAAACTCATTCTTAATGGGAGATTGGGTGTGGGTGAACCTTAGGAAGGATCGATTTCCATCTCAAAGGAAGACCAAATTGATGCCAAGGGGTGATGGTCCATTCCAAGTACTTGAAAGAATCAATGATAATGCCTACAAAATTGACCTTTCCCCGGAATACCAAGTGCACAACACTTTCAACGTGTGTGATCTTTCTCCAGTGGATGCAGTTGAGGATGACCAAATGTCGAATTTGAAGTAAAATTTCTCACAAGATAGAGAGGATGATATGGGTGTACCAAGCTGTCCAACAAGTTCACGACCATTCACACGTAGCCAAGCTCGGGAGTTATAAAAACTTCAAGCTATACTAATGCAAATGGCCGTGTGTGAGTTGGTACTTGAGCCCTCCAATGGATTAAATGTTTTTAAGTGTGAAGAGGAGCCTTGAAGTGTAATAAACTTACACTCCAAGGCCACCCCTTGGCAAGGGTAGGATGGTCATTTGTTATCTTCCTTTGTGGACTAATATAAATAGATAGTGTTAGGGTTATTTTGGAGTTAGTTCATTCATGATATTTTGAGAACACAAGACTTATAATATTTTGAACTTCTCTCTTTTGTTGGAGAAGCTCAAAATCAAAATTCCCAATTAGAGTGACACTTGGGTTGAATCTTGGCTAGAAACTAGGATCTTGAGGTCATTGAGTTCCTCTTGGTCCAAGTAAGAGCTTGGTAATAATATTCTTTAGTCTTAGGGTCCTTTCATGTTGTTAGGGTTCTTAGATTCTTGAATATTGTATATCAAGTTACTATCTTTAATTTGTAATCTTGTTGTTTGTGTGGTAAGATAGTGAAGTCGTGTGGGGCCATTTTTGACTCACTATAGTTGATGCCACTTTGTTGCTCTTGTTGTTGTTATTGTAATCTTGTAATCTCTATCATCTTGTCATTTATTGTAAACCTTGAAGTTTAGTGAAGCCGTGTGTGGCTTATTTCAATTCACTAGCATTGTTGTTCATCTTGTTATTCTTGTTGGCTTGACTCTCTTGATACACACTCACTTTTGTATCAACTAGTTACCTCTTGATCATGGCTGATATTCTTTACAAGTTTGCTGCTGAAATCTTGAAAAGCTTGGATTCTCTTGCTACTCAACAACTACGGATTGTTATTATTGCTGTCAATGTTATGTATCATGATAAGATAATTCTTTTCTTAAATGAAAAAGGCTTGATACATGATAAACTCCTCAAACTTGTCAGATATTCCATTTAGGCACTCGAACAAAGTCTTGTCTCATATTCCATTTAGACATTCGAACAAAGTCTTGTTTCAGTTTAACACCTTAATTCCTAAGAATGTGTTCCATTAGGCACTCTTTGGTTTAAGTTTTGGATTTATATATTTTGGTGTGCATGTTCTCATATTGTTTATTAGGTAGTTAAATTAACCACATAAAATAGATCATTTCCTTTATTTATGCATATTCGCCTCAATAAGTTGTAAAATCTAAGGCCTTTTCCACTTAAGGTTGGTGGGTATAGCTAAAGGAGACATATTTTATGTGATTAACATTGCTATCTAATGGACGAATGAAAACACAATCATTTTTTTTTTCAAAATTTGAATCGATAAGTGTCCAACTGAAACACTTTATTAAGAATTGAGGTGTTCAGTTGGAATGGGACTCAGTCCGAGTGTCTAGATGAAATATCTAACAAGTTCAAATTTGTCCAGCAACTTAGTTTAAGACGGTTAGTGTTCTGTAAGTTAGTTTCAAATATTGTTAGGAAGTTGGTTGATGTAACAGTGCAACTGCATCCATGTAATTGTGCAACAGAACCGTATTAAATTATTGTGTTTCTTTTGATATATTTCTCTTTTGTTGTTTGATATATTGTTTAACGTTCACTAACACCTTGTTATGTGGCCCACAGTTAAGTAGTCTGTTTAGTGCTGGAAATTGTGGTCAAGTTTAATCATAAGATTCTTTATTCTTTTTTTTCATAATTGTCCTACAAGATAAGGTTGTGATTGAGTAGTGACTATCAAGTTCAAAAGTCTAATAAAACTCCCTACTTTTCCATGTATAGTATTGTGGGAGATGAATGTAGGAGACGTATGGTAAATACTTACTCGTATTTGAGTCTAATTAAATGTAAACACTCAACACAAATAAGTTTCTACTGAAAAATATACTAAGCTATCCTTTTTCCTACAGGCAATGACGGAATCAAATCAGTTCAAGGGTGATTAATCGAGTTTCCTTTTCATAAACAACAGTATTCTTAGGTGAAATGTTTTTTTCCTCATATTTTTGATTGTCAACCCCATTTACATAATGAAAGCTTCAACAGTACTAGCAATGTAAACAGTTAATAGCATTCGAAGTTTATATTTAACTAAATAATTAATCTTAAGAATCCCTAAATCGGAGTGGAGTTACATTTCATTTAATAGTGAATAAGTGTTGAGAAGTATATATGTTGTTCTTGGAGGGAGAAGCACCAACTAGTTACAGTATATTCTTTTTTCCACTTTATACCTAATAATTCCAAGAAAAGAATCAGCCTCACAGAAAGGTTTTGTCAGCCAATTAGAATCAAAGGCAAAGGCAACTTCTACATTTTGCAACCCAAAAGGAAAAAAAGCAGAAAACTTGTTCATCTTGTTGATCATGGCAGAAATTCTGTTCGATCTTGCTGCTGAAATCTTGAAAATCTTGGGTTCTCTTGCTGCTGAAGAAGTAGGATCCATTTACGGACTATGCGATGAGCTTAAAAATCTTTCTGCTACAGTTTCTTCCATTCAAGCCGTACTCATTGATGCAGAGGAGCAGCAGGGGAGTAGCAACCTGGTGAAGGACTGGATAAAAAGGCTTAAGAAAGTGTTCTTTGAAGCTGATGATCTCTTGGATGACGTCGCCACTGAAGTTAAGCATCGAAAATTGTTCAATAAGGTTGGCATCTTCTTCTCAAAATCAAATCCTATAATTTATAACGCTAAAATAAGTCATCGTCTCAAGTCTATTCGACGAGACCCAGATGTAATTGCAAAAGATAAGACCTCCTTAAACCTAGTTGAAAGGAGGAAGCAACCTTTGCTTCCGGAGCCTTATTCAGTCCAATTGAATTTGGATAGAGAGACTTATTCATTTGTGCCTGAAGGAGAAGTGATTGGAAGGAGTGATGATAAAAACAAAATTGTGGATTTTCTTTTGAATTCTAAGGTTGAAGAGAATGTTGTGGTCATATCAATTGTTGGTCTTGGGGGGCTAGGAAAGACTACTCTCGCACAATGTGTGTTTAATGATGAAATGATTAAAAAGAACTTTGATAAAACATTGTGGGTTTGTGTTTCGGACGTATTTGAAGTGAAGATGATTGCAGAAAAGATGATCGAATCTGGAGTAGGAGAGAAGGCTAATTACCTTCAACTAGATGCAGTGCTGAATGAGGTTAGGAAAATGCTTGATGGGAAGAAGTATTTGCTAGTGCTCGATGATGTGTGGAATGAAGATCCTTTGAAATGGTCAAGACTGAAGAATATGTTGATTGGAGGAGCCAAGGGAAGTAAGATTTTACTGACTACTCGTTCAGACCTGGTGGCGGAAGTTTCAGGAAGTGTTCACCAATATAAATTGGGAGACCTTTCAGACGAAGACGCATGGACATTATTTGAAAAAATGGCATTTGGATGTAACAAAGAGAGTGAAAATTTGAATTTGGTGGAAATAGGAAAGGAAATTGTGAGAAAGTGTGGAGGAGTTCCTCTTGCAATAAGGTCGGTAGGAAGCCTACTGCGCCTCAAAAGAACGGAGGATGAGTGGATGTACTTCAAGAATAAAGATTTGTCAAATATCATACGAGGAGGAAATGATCTAATGGCCATTTTGAGATTGAGCTATAATTACCTTCCTCGGCATTTAAAGATATGCTTCGCATATTGTTCCCTCTATCCAAAGGATTTCGAAATTCAAAGGTTTGATTTGGTTGATATGTGGATTGCTCAAGGCTTTATTCAAGCAACTACTAGCAACAGAGATAATGTGGAGGATGTTGCAAATTCATATTTCATGGATTTGTTAAGAAGGTCATTCTTTCAAGAAACTGAAGAACATGAACCGTTTACGCAATTTTACAAAATGCATGATCTTATTCATGATCTCGCGAAAGAAGTTGCAGATAGGGACTTCTTCAGTATCACTAAAACAGAAGATACAGAAGTTGTCCCTGATCAAACTCTCCATGCTTCTTGTTTATTCAAGATTGATGGTTCATCGGCATTTCCCAATTCATTCTATAGGAAGCATATGAAGTTGCGTACATTTATTTTTCTAAATGATCGTTCTTCAGTCAATGTCCTTAGCAATTCAACTTTTGAGAGAATTATTTCAAGTTTTTTACGCTTGCGCGTCCTACATCTAGGTCACCTGAATATAGAATTTCTGCCTCAATCTTTAGGTGGACTGAAGCATCTAAGATATCTCTCTGTTTCTTCTTGGAGCATTGTTACTTTACCAAATACCATAACAAAATTGTATAATCTACAAATTCTGGAGTTGGTTGATTGCAGAGAACTCCAAAATTTGCCAAGAGATATTTGGAGATTGGTGAGCCTTCGACGTTTGGTATGTCAAGGGTGTCGCTCATTAACCCATATTCCGCCTGGAATTTTGCAGTTGACAAGTCTCATGCATTTGGATTTCGATGGTTGCTCATCCCTAGATGATATGCCAGCTGGAATTTGTCAATTGACATCTCTACGGACGTTGCCAAGTTTTATTATAGGCAAAGAAAGTTGCATATCTGGTCAGGCAAGCGACAAGTTGAGTGAACTAAAAGGCCTTGTTGATCTCAAAAATAGCTTAACCATTACATTCATGGGACAAGCTCGCACAATTGGAGAAAGAACACCGACAGATGTAGTGAAAAGGATTGGACGAGCTTGTGCAATTGGAGAAAAAACACTGACAGATGTAGTGAAAAGGATGAAGCATCTTCGACTGCTGAGTGTAGAGTTTGAATATGGAAATTACGGGGATGTTGATAGTGGAGCTGATACGATGATGTTGGAAGCCCTGCAGCCTCACCAAAACATTCAAAGATTGCGAATAGTAAATTACAATGGCTCAAGGTTTCCAAGTTGGTTGATGGTTGAGAATCTTGGCCTTTTGCTGCCCAAACTTGTTCATCTACATATAAAAGATTGCCATAAATGCCAAAAGCTTCCACCGCTATGGAAACTGCCTTCTCTCCAAAGCCTTGAACTACAGTTTCTCAATGAACTTGATGGTTATGATGATAAATTCATGCAACCATCAAAGACTCTTACAGATGAACACTACTACTTTTTTTCCCTAAAACAACTTGAACTGAAAGGAATAAGTGAGAAGATATTGAAGCAAATACTTTGCCCACCTCCTCATCATCCTTCTCCTCTTTGCAACTTGAAAGAGTTGACTCTAGTTTTTGTTGAAACGCTAGCAACTGTGCCAGAGGATGTGTTCAAGAATCTCACGTCGCTCCAATCTTTGTCTATTCTAAAGTGCGAAAATCTGGTTTCTCTATCCACATGTCTAACTCATCTCATTTCCCTTGAGTCTTTGTCTATAGAATTTTGCCCTCTGCTTGACTTGTCCTTGGATGAAGCGGCAATGCATTTTGAAGTACGGGGGAACTTATCAACTTTCAGTGTTGCCGGGCTTGACAAGCTTTTGTCGCTTCCACTATGGCTCCAACATTTCTCAGCTACTTTGAAATCAATAGACATTAGTGGATGTCGTAACTTGGCAACAATTCCAGAATGGATAGGCGACCTCATTGCCCTTGAGTCTTTATATATAGAGGATTGCCCCGTGCTCGACTTATCCAAGGAAGAAGCAATGCAATTTCAAGCCCCAGGAAACTTATCAACTTTTAGAGTTGCTAGGCTTTACAAGCTAATGTCGCTTCCACTATGGCTCCGACATTTCTCAGCCACTTTGAAATCAATACACATTCATGGATGTCCTAACTTGGCAACAATTCCGGAATGGATAGGCGACCTCGTTGCCCTTAATTTGTTGGTGATTTTTGATTCCCCTATGTTGACATCCTTGCCAGAAGGCATGAGATCTCTCACAGCATTGCAAACGCTAGATATTTCCTGGTGTTCATCAATCCTGAAGCGAAGATGCGAGAAGGAAGTAGGAGGGGACTGGCCTAAGATTGCTCACATCCCAACTGTGCGGACATAGGAGGTAATTATCCTTTTATATTTTGTTGGGATAAGTAAAAGTAGATGGAGAGAGTAGTAATTAATAATTGAAATTTGGAAATTAATAATTATTAATTAGTAATTCGTAATTGGAAATTGGAAATTAATCAATACAGTTATTTGTTTGTTGAATGTTATTAGCTTCGTAATTAGTTTATTACTCTCTCCGTCCTATTTTACTCGTCCCAAATTTTCTAATTTGATTTTTTATTTTACTTGTCATTTTTAATTAATCAACACAAGACACTTTTTTTTCCTTTTTTACCCTTAGTATTAATTATTTTTTCTCCAAATTAAAAGGTAAACATCATTTAATAGGGGTACTATGATAAAGTAATCATGTTATTAACTATTTTTTTTAATCAATATATAATATCAAATTGGAACGAGTAAAATGGAACGGAGGGAGTAATTGATTTTACTTTTTTAATTAAATGCACGTAATGATAGAATTAAGCTTTAAGTCTTGAATTAATAAGTTTAAACTATATACCAAACTACTCCCAACACTAACGCTTAACTATCAAACTAAGTCTTTATGTTAGGATCGAGAATCCCGGATAGTGCGGAATTAAATAAAGTAATCATTTGAAGACGATAACAAAACGATAATAACGATAAGTTGAGAAAATAAAAGAGGCACAAATTTAACGTGGTTCGGTCAACTTTACCTACGTCCACAATCAGAAGAGAACAACTTCACTAAACACCAACGGAACAAAAAGAGTACAAAGATACAAAAGATAGTACAAAATTAGAGTAATTAAATACTCTAATAGCCCAAATACCCAAAAGAATAACCTCACAAAGATCACTCCAAATAAGAGGTTCACTCAAAGTATTTCCCAACACAACTCTCTTACAAATACTCTCTACAAAGAAGAAAACAAACACAACTAAATCTTCTTCAAATGTTGGTGTTCTTCTCTAAATGGTATATTCCAAAGAGGGTGGAAATGCCTCTATTTATAGACACAAAACAAACCTACGTTGATGTCATCAATGACATCAACACACTACTTTGCCAACCAAATTTGACAAGAAAATAACTTGCATATAATGTTGGACTAGCCGACCAAATTTGACAAGAACCAAATTGCATGCAATGTTGGACTAGCCAACCAAATTTGACAAAGCCAACAAATGTTCTTGCAAGTGCTTGGTAGCAACTTTGTTTGACCAAGTGTGAATCCAAGAAACAAACAAAAGGCCACATTACAAATCTCCATCTTGGCCTGAGTTTGTTTAATATAGTAAATTTGCTCCACCTTCTTCACAAAGCCTCAAAGGACTTTCAAAATTCCATGACGTCAGAATCAGATGTGTCTCCATCTGAAATTGAACCAGTAGTAACACCTGTAATAGTAGATCCCAACAGTGTGTACAGCGTCCCAGACTTGTGTGCCTTCATAACCAAAAGACCACCTCGAGAGACTTGAAGAACTCCACCTTCACCTGTGTATTTGCACCCAAAAGATTTTAGAGTGCCCAAAGAGATGAGATTTTTCTTCAACTCAGGAACACATCTAACATTTCTGAGAGTTCTTACAATACCATCATGCATTTTAATTCGGATGGTACCTGTTCCAATAATTTTTCAAGCAACATCATTGCTTACCAAGACAACTCCACCTTCAACAGGATCATATGTAGAAAACAAGTCCTTGTTAGGACACATATGAAATGAACAAGCCGAATCTAAAATCCACTCATTGTTAGAACAAGAAATATTTTCGGTTACTAAAAATATTGCTCCTTCAATCTCATCAGCAGCAACACTTGCTTTAGTGGTGTCGGAATTCCCGTGCTCATTTTTCTTTAATTTTCCCATGTTTTGCAACTTAGGACAATTAAACTTGATGTGGCCTTTTTTTATGACAGTAATAACACACTGAATTACTAAATCTAGACTTTTCATTAGATCTACTCCTGACAAATAAACCGGACGCCTGATTTTCACTCCCTTCCCTGGTAATATCTCTATCTATCTGATCTTTAGATTTCAGCATAGATTTGATTTTTCTATAAGAGATAGTTTCTTTCCCATAAAGTATAGTATCTCTAAAATTCTTAAAGGAATGGGGTAGGGAACATATTAGCAAAACAGCTTGATCTTCTTCCTCAACCTTGACATCTATATTACTTAAATCCATAAGAATGGAATCAAAGGCATCAAGATGTGATAATAGGAAAGTATTTTCATCCATACGAATTGTATAAAGCTTTTGCTTCAGGTAGAGTCTATTCTTTACCGTCCTTTTCATATACAGGCTTTTCAACTTTTCCCACATGCCTTTGGCAGTGATTTCCGAAGCTACTTCACGTAATACATCATCAGAGAGATTTAGTATAATACTAGATCTCGCCTTTTTATCAAGGCTATCAAACTCCTCGTCTGTCATTTTTTCTGAAATTTTCTCCTTTCCTTGCAGTGCCATATCTGAACCATCGTGAACTAGGATAGCTTCCATTTTCAACTGCCACATACCAAAGTTTGCACTTCGGTCAAATTTCTCAACATAAATCTTTGTAATCGTCATGGTGACTACTAAGACAAAATCAGGATTAACCTCGCTCTGATACCAATTTGTTAGGATCGAGAATCCCGGATAGTGCGGAATTAAACAAAGTAATCGTTTGAAGACAATAACAAAATGATAATAACGATAAGTTGAGAAAATAAAGGAGGCACAAATTTAACGTGGTTCGGTCAACTTGACCTACGTCCACAATCAAAAGAGAAACAATTTCACTAAACACCAACGGAACAAAAAGAGTACAAAGATACAAAAGATAGTACAAAATTAGAGTAATTAAATACTCTAATAGCCCAAATACCCAAAAGATTAACCTCACAAAGATCACTCCAAATAAGAGGTTCACTCAAAATATTTCCCAACACAACTCTCTTACAAATACTCTCTAAAAAGAAGAAAACAAACACAACTAAATCTTCTTCAAATGTTGGTGTTCTTCTCTAAATGGTATATTCCAAAGAGGGTGGAAATGCCTCTATTTATAGACACAAAACAAACCTACGTTGATGTCATCAATGACATCAACACACTACTTTGTCAATCAAATTTGACAAGAAAATAACTTGCATGCAATGTTGGACTAGCCAACCAAATTTGACAAGAAACAAATTGCATGCAATGTTGGACTAGCCAACCAAATTTGACAAAGCCAACAAATGATCTTGCAAATGCTTGGTAGCAACTTTGTTTGACCAAGTGTGAATCCAAGAAACAAACAAAAGGTCACATTACACTATATGAAGCGTTACACGTTGATGGCCATTAAGGTCAGGTCCGTGTAAAAACCTCATATAGCTTATATCCATTTTGGTTCAACTTTTAAATTGTATTCTATTTCGGTTACTTTTTAATTTTTGTTTGTTATTTAGGTTCCGGACTCTGATGGCTTTACAGGAGAGCTTAAAGAAAAATGTTGGTGTTTCAACTAGGTTCTTGGGAGTCAGTTAAAAAGTTGATAATTCAGCAGAACTGTTTTAAGGCTTCCACTTTCATGATTCTTTATTGAATGATTCTGTTGGCCCTTGAAGTAAAGTGGACACTATTTTTGGCATTTTCTTCATTTCTGCATTTGCTATTTAATTGCACTATACGTTTATATAGTTTTGTTGATTCTTTAGTTCTCACCTTGATGTTTGTTGAGGAGTAATGTATGCCGTAGATTTGGTTTGGTTTCTCAATAATTTTGTTTATAGTAGCAAAGCTTCGTATTAAGATGGTTTTCTTAAATACAGTATCTTAAGACGAATTATATTTGCAGTGACTATTTATTCTCTGTTTTTAAGGCGTGATCACTACATTAAAACCCAATCCCTTTATTTCTTGAAAAAATTACCTAAATAAACAACATAACTTTCTAAACTTCTAAAAATCACTCCACCTCTAAAAAATTACTTAAATCTCAATATTTCATACTTTTTGGTAAAGTTGAGATACAAGTTAAAACCTACAACTAAGAAATCGATTCTTTACCAAAAATAACTCATTTTCTCCTCTTTGTATGCTTTAATTCAAGCAACAGTTTCTATCCAATTTTTCCAACATTAATAGCTACATTAATGCCAAAATTTTGGTTTCTTCATATTTTTTAATTAAGGTATTTTTTTCTCCTTAATTTATCTTCATTTTCTTCTTATTATGTTCAATAGTTTTTCTCAAAAATCAAATTAAACAACATCATATCCCTTTAGCTCACCCAATTGATCGTCTGGAGTTTCGTGTTAAAGATGATGATGTTTTTGGTGCTCGAGTTATGGGTAAATCTAATATTTCGGTAAAGAAAATTATCCATGGTGAGGTTATTTGCAGCTGATTTTCCGTTATCGATACTTTAGGTAAACCTTCTAATCCAATAATATTTTGCTGCACGAAGCAAAAAAAAAAAATTGAAACCTCCGACAAAGTCATATCTGGAAAATATCTGAAACCTTCGGCATGTTCAGATCTGAAAAATAATTGACCGTGATACATATTTATATATGCGTGATACATTTTTTCAATTTCTTGTCTATTTGATTCTTTTTTTTATATATATATGTATCTAATGTTTTGTAAGTATTATTTAAATTAACTCAACAATAGATACATGTTTACAACCTTATAGATACATTTTCTCTTATCTTGTATCACTGTTTCACTGTTTATGAATGGTATGTATCTCGTATTGTTTAACATTTATTGATTTAAGCATATCAATAGATACATGTATTTCAACCAAGATACATATTTGTATTATCTTGTATCTATAATATTATGTTCATATAATTTTTCTATATATTGTTCTGTATTATTGTAGAGTTATTGCATCTAATGTTATTTTTTTAATTTGATGTTTTTTTTAGGATCCATTCCGAGTGGAATATGTTACCGGGATAACACAAGAAGATAGTGGAAGTTTGTAAATATTACATTACCTTTCCATTGTGTTCATTATCTTATACAAGTATATATGTATTGTTAATTCAATTAGTAATCGCTATGTAAGAATTGTGGTGTATTTATAGTTGTTTATGCTGAGTACCTGAGCGAGGGATTAGGCATTCCCTCATCGGGTATTGATGCCCAATACCATCGCATGAGATATGCCACTTTTTTGTGCAAGTATTGCTCTGTAAAGGCAGAGAAAGGATACTTTAGTGAGAATGACGAACCACCAAGGCCAAGGAGCAGTTTCACACAAAAAGAAAAAGTCTGTGCTTTGCATATTGAGTAGTTGTTTACTTGTTGGCTAGTTGACTGTTATATAGTTTGATGATGTTAGTACATGTTGTTGTTATTTTTTTAGATGTTTTTCGGCATCATGGATTCTACCTTATCACCAATGATTGCCATATGGCTATTCAAGATTATGATATATTATTATTTTGTTTAACGTTTTTGTTACACTTTATAAAGTCATCATATTTAACATTTTTTATTACATTGTATTAGATACATATTTATAACTATACGTATCAAGTTTATTGAAACATATATAACTAAATCCAGTAATGAAAGTAACTAACACAAACTTACATTATGCAACATAACGATACATCGTAAAATTAAATTCATATTCAATCATAACATAATTTTCTTTTTCTTAATTTTTTTCTTTGCAAGACATTTTGTCTCTAAATTGAATAACAACTTAGAGTTGAATGTAATTGTTCATACACTTCATACTGTTCACAAAATATATTTTTCAATAGATACATTTTTTTTACGATTGTATCAATTGTTAATTACGTAACGATAGTCTTGTGAAGTATGTAAGCAATTTATCAATGAACGTTCAGATAAATTTTTTTATATCATTTAGTTACTTTGAATTAAATATTGAATTCATAAATACATAAGAAATTCATTAAGCTTCTTAATGTGAATATTTTTTTATTTTTTATCAGATACATTTTTTTATTTTTATATGTATCTAATGTTTTGTAATTAATATTCAAATTAACACAACAATGGATACATGTTACAAGCTTAAAGATACATTTTCTCTTATTTTGGATTATTGTTTCACTGTTTATGAATTATATGTATCTCGTATTGTTTAACATTTATTGATTTAAGCATATCAATAGATACATATATTTCAACCAGGATACATATTTGTATTATCTTGTATCTATAATATTATGTTCATACAGTTTTTCTATATATTGTTTTGTGTTATATTTTTAGCTTAAACATGAAAACAACTTTGTATTTTTGACTAAATTCAATCAACAAGAGATACATATTTTTGTTTATCAAAACGCTTGGCTTTAAAATTGAAACAATGATGAATTACACAATTTGACAGAGTATAATTCAATAAACTAAAAATGAGTAATTTGACAACTTAAAACTTAAAATTCTAAGAAAAGGAACTTAAAATTCAGATTATAAACGAGTTGACAAACAAATCATGAGTACATCTCTTTATTATAATCTGAATTTTTAATTTGTATTCATGAAGGATGAATTGCATACATTGTGACATCCGACAGTGAAACAACTAGTGAGGAAAAATCATCATCGGCTTTTCTTGAGATAGCGATTGAGATCGACATTGGTAAATCTTCGACTACAACCATCAATCTTGTATTCTTCGTGCTTGATATCAGATAGCCAAACACCGAAATGTACTAATAAGATGCAATATTCATTATTACGAATCGTCGAAAAAAAAAGAAGAACAACAACAAATAATAGAGAAGAGGGGATAACGAATTGAGATCGACACTGGTAAATCTTCGACTACAACCAACAATCTTGTACTTTTCGTGCTTGACATCAAACAATCAAACATCGGAATGTACTAATAAGACGTGATATTCATTATTACGAATCGTAAAAAAAAAGAAGAACAACAACAAATAACAGAGAAGAAGGAATAACAAATTCTTTTTCAAGAATAATGAATTTCCTTTCTTTTGAGTGAACCCATTAAAACTATTTATTCATTTCAAATAACCAAACAAAATTAACAAATCAGAAAAAAATAGACGTCTGAAACTTTTGAAGAAGCCGTGAAAATTTTTGGATATTTCCAAACATATTATGAATGTTGTTTTGAATTAGAATGGTGAAATAACAAGGTAATTATCATAAATCGTGGGAGTAATTTTGTTTTAACCATAATTAGTTAAATTAATTGCACTTTTAATGTTAATTTATCTGTTACATCCCTTAAAAAGTACAAATTAGTTTACTTCAAACATGTATCCCTTATATGTATCTAAGTTAGTTAACATGTATCATCAATGGTCAAATGTTGAGATTTTACGAGATTTTTGAAAAAGTTAAGAATTTTAGTAGTTCCTAGTAAACATGTCGTTATAAATGTATTTTTTACTTATTTCTTTATCTTCTAGTGCTATGAATATTATGGCTTGTGGCTGAGCCTAAAGTCTTTTAAGATGAATTCCTTAGAATTATCGGTAGACTTTCAGACTTATTACGTGGGTGCTTAATTGAGGTAAAAAAAGGTTCATACATTTGAGAATAAAATCAAATTATCATAATAACTTTAGGCGGTACTCTATGTATTTCCCCTTTACAATATATAGTACTATTATTATATACACATAAGACAAGTTGAGTAATATATTGCAATGACAAAAGTCATAATAATTGAGATATCAAAAATGTTATTATTCCAAGAATTTACTAATAATTATATATTTTGTTTTAAGTTATTTGTGTTACTTTCCTCAAAATTCATGATGATATTTTCCCCATTTTGTCTAAGCATATTTTTATTTAAATTTTATTTTGTATAAGGAATAATTATTTTTTAAAAAAATAATGTGTGTTGTTATTTTTCAAGTTAAAAAGGAAGAGTCAACCAATACCATGCCATGTGGCCAAAAATTCACACGTGGACTACTATTTCCGAGTCACAGTTTTAGGACCCACAAGTAAAGTACTTTACTATCGAAATGAGTTGTGATACAGTGATATATAATAACTTTATTAATAAGAAATCTGAGCTTAAATATCAGATATGAATAAAATTATTCTGGAAGCTTCTCACTCAGAGTGGGCCTTATAGCGCATGACCTGAATTAATCGGACTTTTGCTTGGATATTATACATCAAATGGGAAATCAAAAAAGAAAAAAAATACATGTCAAGTTTAGAATTTTCATATTTTAAAGCTATAATAACTGATTCGAGCATGGGCAGAGCCAAATTAGGATCAGTCTTCGACAGAAAATTATATTATTTATATATTAATTAAAAAAATTTTATATGTACAAAATAGATATTGAATCCTCCGCTGCTACTTCATGTATTTACTTATTCAAATTTTAATTTTCTTAATGACCATGTTGAGATTGAGTTTTAATTACATTCCTCGGCATATAAAGATATGCTTAACATATTGTTCCCTCTTTCCAAAGGATTTCTTAATTCAGAGATCTGATCTAATTGACATGTGGATTGCTCAAGGCTTTATTCAATCAACTATTAGCAACAGAGATGATGTAGAGGATGTTGCCAATTCATATTTGATGGATCTATTAAGAAGGTTATTCTTTAAGGAAACTGAAGAATACGAATTTCTGGTCTTTCAAGAAACTGTAGAACGTGATTTCCCACATTTTTACAACGTGCACAATCTTATTCATGATCTCGCAAAAGAATTTGCAGATGGGGAGTTCTTAAGATTGATGGTTCATCGGCATTTCCTAATTCATTCAATAGGAAGCATATGAAGTTGCATACATTTACTTACCTAAACGATTCTCCATACGGTGTCATAAGCAATTCAACTTTTGAGAGAATGATTTCAAGTTTTGCACGTTTGTGCGTCCTACATCTACGTCACCTGCAGATAAAATTTTTGCCTCAATCTTTAGATGGACTGAAGCATCTAAGATATCTCTCTATTTCTTCTAAGAGCATTGTCACTTTACAAAATTCCATCACAAAATTGCATAATCCCTAAAACGACTTGAATGATATTGAAGCAAATTCTTTGTCCACCTCATCATCCCTCTCCTCTTTGCAATTTTAATGATTTGTCTCTAGGTTCTGTAGACAGCCTAGAAAATATGCCAAAGGATGTGTTCAAGAGTCTGGCGTCGCTCCAATCCTTGCCTATTGGTGTTGGGTTCAATATGTATGAAAAGTGTGAATGAAAAATGGAGGGAACCAAGTGGAGAGAAAAATAGAGACAACATCAATATGGAAAGTGTACTCTAGAAATGAAAAGTCTACTAATTCTCCCACATTGGTGGAAAAATGTGACTTTTAAGTGTTTATATTAAGAAACACTTACTCCACATGGTATGTGAGGCAAAAAATAAAAGGTGCCTTGCGCCGTTGTCGCTCACTCGGCTTCGGCTTCGGCTTCAGATCGATGAGATCTATCTTTGAAAAACGCACAGAAACGAAAAACAATTTGTCTGTTTAATCCTTCATTAACGTGTGCATACATGTAACACTGTTTCAAAATTCAAAATGCATTGCAGAATGCGAAATGTTATTTCAGAAGAGATGCAACCCTTCGATGAAAAGACACACTGATTCATGAAATGGTATGTTCGTTTGGAGGGTTGTGACTGTTCGGAAAAGATACATTCTATGGAATGAACAAACATGATTTTTCAGATTGTGACTGTTCGGAAAAGATACATTCTATGGAATGAACAAACATGATTTTTCAGAAGGGATACATCTTTTGGTGAACCATTGTCACCTTTCAGAAGAGACACCTAATGACTATATAAACCTTCTTTCATCCACAAGTTTAGACACAAAATTTTATGAATTATACAAACACTTCTTGTCTTCAAAAATTTTCTGTGTGATCATCAAATCGTTGAGTGAGTTCGAAGAGATTCCAATTGTTTGAGGTACCGCTACAGTTGGTTTGTTTGGCCATTTTATACTCAGAGGAAAATTCCACAACCTCGGGTAGTTGAGGGGAATTATTTTCTTAAGGACACTTCGTGAATTCAGAGGACTTGGCCATTTTTGTTTCATCGTATTTTCTGAAAAATACACTTCTTTGAAAGGTCACTTTGATCTTGTGTTGAAGGTGTTGTTGTGCTTCATAAGTGTTCTTGTTTTTAACTTGAACTAGTGTTGCAGTTAACCTACCAAAATACTGATTCTATTTACCCGAAAATATTGTAAAAACAACAATCTTAAGGAAATAAGTAACTTTACATAATCTGTAATTTTTTATTTTATTGGTTTCTAGAGATTAAAGCTTTAAGCTTTGTAATGCCCCGAGTCTCGTACCTCGGACGATAAATGGTGCTCATAGTCCCGAAGGATCACAAGCTAACCCTTAACTAATATCTATAACTGAGCACTGAATAACATATTGAAATAATTGTGGAAAACTGGCGGAAACTTGCTATAAGGTTCAATACTGAAATCAAACTGAATAAAGTATAGAAATACCAAAACTAAAACAACTGTCTGAAAATACTCTAGTCTAAAAAAGCCTCTAAACTGTCCGAATAGGGAGTTGATGGGACAATCTCCCAACTAACTCTGTCTACTGAAATACTAAATCTAATGCAATAATAAAATAAGGATCATCCTCACATGATGAGGACTCACTACTAAGTCTATTGCTGCTAGCTGGATCTAAACTGCTAAGGGTGATCTGGAGCTCGTGCTTCTGAACCTATGGTATAAGACACCATAGCGTAAGAGAAAAGTATGTGTCAGTACGTGAGAATGTACTGGTACGTTAGATGAGGTAAGTCTGGATCCAAGGATTTACATGCATGAACAATACTGATTGGATAACACGAGACTACTGAATGAGGATACATGTATGAGTGCATAAACTATTACGAAAATCGTAGTAACACTGAATACTGAATTCTAATAACTGAACTTCTGATAATTGAGTCTACTAATACTGATACCTGAGATCCGTCCTACCTAGTGGGTGATCTATGGATCTACTAATACTGATACTGATTGACTAAAGCTGAGATCAGGCCTAGCTAGCGGGTGATCTCTGAATCTACTGATAATGAGAATTATTGACTGAAATTTGAGATCAAGCCTATCTAGTGGGTGATCTCTGCATCTATGGAACTTTCTAAGTTCTTTACAAGCTTGAGTGACTGTATCTAACAGTCTTGATTTTCGTAATACCGATATGAGTTCTATTCTGAATACTGAGATTGAAACTGAGATTGTGGGAGGTAGTCATCTAACCGAGATGCCCCGAATCTAAGCTAGTGGAGTCCAACCTGTAACCCCAGCTAGAAGGGTGTCAGTATCGTGCCACGGGTAAAGATAACTTCTAAGACTAAGATGTCAAGCCTAATCTAACAGGTGAAACCTGGCCGAAGCCAAGCTTAATCTAACGAGTGAATCCTTATCCTGCGCTGGCTACGCAGTTCTCGAGTACAAGGAATTCTACTAATGACTCTGCCTAAGGCTGAAATCTACTCCCAACTGAATAGACACTGACTTGATTCTTAGATTGTACTAAACTGCTGAATCTGTTACTGATTGTACTGATTATCTGAGTTGAGTTAACTGAGTTGATTACTGAATTGGACTGGGATGTTACTGAGATTACTGAACTTTCCTAAGTCATGAAACTGACTGAGTTCTACCGAATACTGTAACTGACTGAGAACACTACTGATCGTGACCTGACTGAGAGTACAATAACTGGCACTGGCTCTAGGCACACAGCTAAATTGTTGGGTATTAAATACCCTCAGAACTCGATAGCATAAAAGTAAAGCATAACAATTCTTGAATAGGATAGCAATCGTCTATCATTCGCAATACAATCATTGAAGCATCCTTTCAAGTATTTGAGGTCATAAACTTGTAGACGTATAGGCATGCATACTAATGTCTCATAATTCATTCACTAAATCCTTTCAACAAACACTTAACGTACATTAACTTGTACTTAAAAGGGAATTTCCTATTAACATGCTATAATGGCACTACTTCATTCACCTAGGCATTTAATCAAACACTTTGGTTATACAACCAATAATACATCTAAATAACATGGCTACATCAATCAACATGCAATTTAAAGGGTTTATCATGAACATCATACCAATCATCACCTACTAGGATTAACTCTTGGAATTTAAAATCTAAAACATGAATCAAAACCCAACAATAACATAAACATGAACTTCAATTCAATCATAAACATGGAAATTATAAATACACAATCTTTGCACTTCAAAAAGGATTCTTGAGCTTTATGGGTGGAAGGAACCCATGAATCAACATCTAACATACCTCAAAAACTTTAATCTTGAAAGAGAATAACTTTTCTCGAAGGTTCTTGAATGGTGATGTTTTGATTATTGAGTTTTCTTGAAGAAGGGTGTGAATCTTTTTCTTGGGATTGATCTTGAAAGAAACCCTAATTTTGATGTTCTGGATAAATGAGGAGTTGTGTGCTTTCATTTGATGCAAGTATTTTTTAAAAAGGGTGAAAAAAGACCCAAAAATCCTTTTAAAAATGACTTAAAATCGCTAAACAGAGGTCCGCGACGGTTTGGACGATGAACTGTCGCCCTGGGGACGGACCGTCCCTTCAACCTGTACTTTTTGGCCAAAAAATAGGCTTACTGCCTCAGTTGCGATGGTTTGGGTGACGGTCCGTCGCAGGGGCGAAGGTCCGTCGGCGTGACGGTTCGTCGGCCTTCCCGTCGTACTTTGGCAGCCTAGACAGCTCACTGTAAAACGTCCATAACTTTTTACTCCGATATCATATTATGATGAAATTGGTATAGTTGGAAAGATAATTAAATTATCTATCTGTTATGGGTCATAAGATGAAAAATTCTTTGTATAATGGAAGATATGCTCGTTTAAAGTTGACTATGGCAATATCCTTCTCAAGAATTTAATTGGCAAGGGATGTTTTGATTCGTGTAATAGCTAGGACATATTTGAGGCCTCAATACACACCAACTTTGATCATAAAACTACCAAATTACTAAAATTTATTTCTCAAGAGCTTGAAGCATGGTTCTACTATTGGTTGAGATTCTCGGGGTCTCACAAGCTTTCTACTTCGTTTGAACTTAACTAGTGATTTGAAGAAATAAAATCTTCATTGCAAGTTAAAGATCACTCGGTTTATGATTGGAAGTCATAAAAACTTCATCGTTAAACTAGAAACAAAAGGTGTTTAAAGCTGCTACAACTTTATAAGTAGTATTCTGATATACTAAATTTACTGTCTTGTTATGACAGGAAAATGACTAACAATAGTCAAGTGCATGATACTGCAGTGACTGTGATTGCAACTAGTATTGCTATAATGAGTCGTAATAATGCTCCGCAAGCTATGGCACCAGCGGAGAAATTTGATAAATTTGTGGGTATTGACTTCAAAAGGTGGTAGCAAAAAATATTTTTCTACCTTACAACTCTTTGTCTTCAAAGGTTCACATTTGAGGAAGCTCCAGAGGTGCCCGAAAGAACCTCTGAACAAGAGCGATTTATGATTGTGGAAGCTTGAAAACACTCCGATTTTTTTTTGCAGGAACTGCATCTTAAGTGGTCTCCAAGATGATCTCTACAATGCATATAGTGGAACAAAGACAACAAAAGAGTTGTGGGGATCGCTGGAACGGAAGTACAAGATAGAGTATGCTGAAGTTAAAGAGTTTTTCATTGCAAAATTCCTGGAATATAAAATGATAGACAACAAATCTGTTATTTCACAAGTGCAGGAACTGCAAGTGATCATTTATGATCTCCTTGCGAAAGGTTTGATCGTGAATGAAGCGTTTCAAGTAGCAGGAATAATAGAGAAGCTACCACCTATGTGGAACAACTTCAAGAACTATTTGAAACACAAATGTAAGGAGATGTCTGTCGAAGATCTAATAGTATGACGGCACATTGAAGAAGATAATAAGGTTGCAAAAATAAGGTCAAGAGAAAATTCTACAATGAATGGAGTAAATATTATAGAAGACGACCGAAACAACTCTAAGAAGCAAAAAAAAAGCTGGAAATAAAAGAAATCAACCCAAGAAGAAATTCAAGGGAAAATACTTTAATTGTGATAAGATTGGCCATAAATCAACAGATTACCAAAATCCTAAGAAAGGCAAGAAAAAGGACCAAGCAAATATGGTTGAGTCTAAGAAAGAAATAGATGATCTATTTGCCATGCTATCTAAATGCAACTTGGTGGAAAATCCTCATAAATGGTGAATGGATTCAAATGCCACCCGCCATGTTTGTACTAATAAGGAGTTGTTTTCGACGTTTGCTCTAGCTCAAGGAGAAGAAAAGATCTACATAGCTAACTCCGCTACTACAAAAGTAGAAGGAACAGAAAAAGTTTGCTTGAAAATGACTTCAGGCAAAGGTTGACACTCAACAATGTCATGTATGTATCAGAGTTAAGAAAGAACTTGGTTTTTGTGTCACTTCTAGATAAAAATAGATTTAAATGTATAATTTTTTTTGAAAAAACTGTAATTAGCAAAGTAGAAGTGTATGTAGGAAAAGGCCATCTCACTGGGGGCCTATATAAGATGAATGTAATGACTATTGAAATCGATAAAAATTCTGCGTCTTCTTACTTGCTTGAGTCTAATGAGTTATGGCATGAACGTTTAGGACATGTCAATTATAAAACTTTGTGAAAAACTAATTAACTTAAAAGTTTTGCCAAACTTTGAGTGCAATAAATCAACGTGTCAAACGTGTGTGGAATCAAAGAATGCTAAGCATCCTTATAACTCTGTTGAAAGGAATTCCAATCCCTTAGACTTAATACACACTGATATTTATGATATGAATTCAACATCATCACGTGGTGGGAAAAAGTATTTTATAACTTTTATTGACGATTGCACTAGATATTGTTATGTCTATTTGCTAAACAGTAAGGATGAATCAATAGATGCATTTAGGCAATATAAAACTGAAGTTGAAAATTAGTTAGAGAAAGAGATCAAAACTATAAAAAGTGATAAGGATGAAGAATATGAATCTCCCTTCACAGAAATATGTGTAGACAATGAAATTGTCCATCAAACTACATCCCTGTATTCACCTTAATCTAATGGAATTACGGAAAGAAAAAATCAAACTTTGAAGAAAATGATGAATGTCTTACTTATAAGTTCAGGTTTATCACAAAACTTGTGGGGGTAGGCTATCCTTACGGCCAACCAAATACTCAATAGAGTTTACCATAGTAAGACACAATCAATTTCATGTGAAAAATGGAAAGGAAGAAAACCCAACTTGAAATATTTCAAAGTGTAGGGGTGTCAAACGAAGGTCCAAGTTCCTATGCCAAAAAGGGTAAAGATAGGACCTAAGACAGTGGACTGAATATTCATAGGATATGCTAAAAGTAACAAAGCATACCGATTTTTGATTCATAAATCTGAACATCTGGATATCAATGAAAATGTAATAATTGAATTAGATAATGCTAAATTCTTTAAAAACATATATCCGTATAAAACTAGACATGAACAGTCTAGTGGGGGTCTAAACGACCTCGAGATGAACCAAGGAGAATGTACATAATGATGAGAATCCAAGATATAGTATATGTCAAAGAACGCCAACTTCGGTTGGATCAAATTTTGTAATATTTCTCTTAGAAAATGATCCTCAAACTTTTAAAGAAGCGATGTCGTCGTCAGACTCATCCTTTTGGAAAGAGGCAGTCAATAGTGAGATTAATTCAATCTTAAGAAATCATACATGGGATTTGGTTGATCTTCCTCCAAGAAATAAACCTTTAGGTTCTAAATGGATCTCCAAAAGGAAAATAAAAGCAAATGGTACTATTGACAAATACAAGGCAAGACTTATAGTAAAAGGCTTCAAATAAAAAGAAGACCCTGATTACTTTAATACATACTCACCAGTAACAAGGATAGCATCGATTCGAATTTAATTGCCTTGGCGGCAGTGTATGGTCCTTAAATCCATCAAATGAATGTAAAAACAACATTTCTGAATGAAAAATTGGGGGAAGATATCTATATGGAACAACCCGAGGGTTTTGTGATTCCAGGAAAAGAAAATAAGGTGTCTAAACTTGTTAAGTCGCTATATGGACTAAACCAAGTACCTAAACAATGGCATGCGAAGTTTGACCAAACATGTTGGCAAATAGTTCAAGATAAATGCATGTGATAAGTGAGTCTATATTAAAGACACTCCAAATCACCAAGTCATTGTTTGTTTATATGTGGATGATATGTTGATCATTAGTAGAGACATTTCTGACATAAAAGCCACAAAGCGAATGCTCGAAAGCAAGTTCGATATGAAAGATCTTGGAGTTACGGATGTGATCTTAGGAATAGGAACCCATAGAACTCTACAAGGGTTGACATTGACATAGTCTCATTATATCAAAAAAGTACTTGACAAATTCATGTATTTGGAATTTGGTATTGCCAAGACTCCATTAGAGATGGCGAAAGTGATTCACAATTGGAGTATGCAAGAGTATTGGGATGTTTAATGTATATAATAAATTGTAAACGACCATACATAGCATGTACAATTAGTAAGTTGAGTCGGTACACGATTAATCCTAACAAAACTCATTTGATGGCAATGAAAAGAGTTTTGGGTATCTTAAATATAGCCAAGACTATGCTTTCTATTATAATAAATATCCTACGGTACTTGAAGGATATAGTGATGTAAATTGGATCCCCGGTTCAAATGAAGTAAGATCCACGAGTGAATACATATTTACAATAGGTGGAGGAGCAGTCTCTTGGAAATCATCCAACCAGATATGTATTGCTCGCTCTACGATGGAATCAAAATTTATCTCATTAGATAAAGTCGGTGAAGAAGCAGAATGGCTCCAAAATTTCTTGGAAGATATTACTTATTGTCCCAAACCATTGGCCCCAGTGTGCATATGCTGCCATAGTCAAGCGACAATAGGTAGGGCAGGGAGCATGATGTGCAATGGTAAATCTCATCGCATAAGATGGAGACATAATACTGATAGAGAACTTCGCTCTAGTAGAATTATCATTATTGACTATGTAAAGTCAAAGAATAATGTGTCGGATCCACTTACAAAGGGCCTATCTAGAGAAGGAGTTGAAAGAACATCCAAAGAAATGGGTTTAAGGCCAAGGACAAGTGAGTATGGTGGTAACTCTACCTAACAGAATGGAGATCTCAAGAGCTAGGTTCAAGGAGATCAAAAAAAGTTGTGCCTGACAGGTTTAACATTGTCAATATAACCAACCCATTCTCATGATGTAGAAAATGGTTTAGTAAACAAGGATAAGACTTATGGCGAAAAATCTTGTAATGATTATCTAAATTTGGTAGATTTGACCAAATAGTTTAATCTATAGGATTAAATGCTTAAAAATCACCTATGTGAGGGAAAAGTCGAAGTCGCTTCAACACGAATGTTAATAAAGGACTGTTCTCTAAGCTCTTATGAAATCGAGATGTGTTTATGGCTGAAATGAACAAAACCGTGAGAACCATAAATGTAAAAGGTTGGTTGTGTGACATGTGTTGTCTAGGTATACAATAAAGCTCGACGGTTCAAATATATCCAATCTACCGATTGACCGATTACATCCTGTAACACCGATTCTTATGAACTGAAATGCCACACGATGCTCGTGACCTCGAGGGACCATAAGCTAACCTTTCACTGATATCCACATCTGTTCACTTCATAATATAATACGATAAATGCGGAAACTGGCTAAATATGGCCATAAGGTTCAAACATCTAAATATACATTACTGAAAACTAAATATCAATACATCTATCTGAAAAGCCTCTACACTGTCTGAACTGTGGAGTTGAAGGGATAATTCCCCAACTAACTCCGTCTACTAAAATAACCAAAACACTAAAATAGAATATCCTCGGATGATGAGGAATCACTGCTGCACCCACTGCTACAAGATCTGACAGCTAAATATGCTCTGAATCTCGCTCTTCTGAACCTATGGTGGGAAAAACACCATAGCGCGAATGCGTCAGTACAAAGAATGTACTGAGTATGCAAGGATAGGGTAAGGTAAAATATAAGGCTTATGCATAAACATAACAATCTGAATAATATATATTCGCTGGAATAAACATATATAGAAACTCTGCAGTTACCGATTTTGAAATATGTCTGATCAACAATACACACATGGATGCATAAAGTACAACTGAAATCATCTGACAATAAGATACTGAGTATCTGAAGCTACTAGAGCTGACATCTGTTCTTATCCATTCTGAGAAATCGAATAACTGATATTACTGATATTTGATATTCAAATTCACCAACTCTGGAACACTGAACAACTGAATCTGAGATCAACCCTCATCTAGAAGGAAGTCTCTAGAACACTGAACAACTGAATCTGATATCAACCCTCATCTAGCAGGAAGTCTCTAGAACACTGAACAACTGAATTTGAGATCAACCCTTAGCTAGCATGAAGTCTCTCAAACACTGAACAACTAAATCTGAGATCAACCCTCATCTAGCAGGAAGTCTCTATACTCAACGATAATGATAATGGGTAAACAAGTTCAAGAGCAACCCTCATCTCGCAGGAAGTCTCTCTACTCAATAATAATGATAGAAATACTGGGAGGCCTGTATCTGACAGCCTCAACTTCTGCACATTAACTGAGTTCTTTTCTGAATCTGTTACTGAAACTGTGGGAGTGATCATTTAACCGACATGCCCCACTTACCATAAGTGGGATCCAACCTGTACCCCAGCTAGAAGGGTGTCAATACCGTGCCACCATTAAAGACAACTGCTTAGGACCCTCTACTATCAGGACCTCAAACGAGAATGGTGGGACCCTCTACTCGCAGGACAACCACCTCATGTAACCCTCTACTCGCTGGATAGATGTCTCAACCTATGCTGGCGACGTAGTTCTGGAGCATAAGGATTGCTACCAGGAATCAAACCCTCTACTCGCAGGAATGTTCCCATCCTTAGCTTGCTCGGTGCTAAATCCTACTCCCAACTAAAAGAAATATAACCGGTTCTTAACTGTACTCAACTGAACTGAATCTGTTCTCACATTATGATACTTTATCAATATGACAGAGTTCTCTTAATTCTGTTCTCTAACAGAGTATTTCTAATTGCCGCTTACTTTTAAGATAAACTTACTATCTCACAAAATGTACAGAGGTTTGTAATGGAGTGAATTGATATGTAAGATTTCAGAGCTTCATGGCCCGAGTATTCGATAAAGAATGATTTCCGAGATTACTGAATTTTTCTCAAGTTTTGAAACTAACCGGGAGTTCATTGTTCATCGCTCGATTGAGATTACCGTGAAACTGACTCGGCTCTAGATCAGTAGACTATTTCAGGAATACATACCCCCAGCACACAATAGCATAAAGTAACATAAGATAGATAACTCATACACAACATGACCATAGGCCATCATACGCAACACATAATTGAGGACTTCACACTTAGCAAATCAAATGGCCTCATTTCTTCATATAAGCATCCAATCGAACACGTGGGGAGCATACTTTGGGTCCACGGCAAATACTACGCACAAACATCATAGTTACCTCAACAATTCATCATGGCATTCCATCATACACACACAACGCACCACAAATTCAAGGAAATCAACCATCCATAAGAACAAAGCATGAATTTATCTTTTAAGACCTAATGAACCACAATGCATAGTTTCTTATTCTCTTAAATATTTTGTCAAACATATGGTAGACCTAAGTTAAGCATATGGAAATGGCATGAAATCATAATTTGGATAACAAATATGTCAAATACTTAATTCTTCTTCACATAGGCATTTTAGCAATCATCTTACATGCACCATTTAGGGCATACGTTTAATGCTCAATTTCATGCACCACAACACCATCATCCTTCAACTTCAACATCCACATTTCTTAATTCACAATCCAACTCACATTTAGAAAATATTTGACATATCAATCAATAGTAGGGATATATAATTCCTAATAACAATTATCAAGTCATAACAAGGAAATAAGGAATAATAGTATAAATCAAGGCTTAACAATTTAAATCATCATATATTCATAATCAATTAATTTTGGACCTATTATGTTATAAAAACAAAATCTCTAGTCTCTTAGGTATTTTCACAAACACCTTACATGCACTTCTTAGGCATATGTGGATTCATCAAGATTACAAATATTCAATCACCCATTTCATATATTTATACATCACACACCACCATAGTTTCCACAAACATACAAAGATCCCTTCTTGGATATCATCAAATTCAACAACATAATCACCAACCATCACACAAATACTACACACATATACTTCAACCAACACACATATCTCAACCATCATGTGAATACTACACACATACACAATGAAAATTTAGAAAGTATAATCATATATATATGTGCACATGTATCTTGAGCCTTTGAAAAAGGATTTGTGGGCTCTATGGACGAAAGGAGCCCATAGATAAACACTTGCATACCTTAGATTTCAAGGCCGGAAGAGATTGACGGAAGGAATTCTTGAATCAACGCCTCCAATTTATTTCCCCCAATGCAAAACCCTAACCCTAACTTGATATATATATATATATATATATATATACACACACATACATATAAGAGAAATGAGAGGAAAATAATACAAGTTCTCAGCTGAATGGGGTATTTATTGAGGTTTAAAAGAGTTGTGAAAGACCAAAATGCCCCTAAGAAACAAATAAAATCTGAATCTGTCCTTCAGTGATCTATCCGATAGGCTGAAGAAAATTGGCCATAACTTTTTACTCCGATGTCCAAATTGGATGAAACAAATTTTATTGGAAAGAAGACTCTTAGGGCTTTCCGTTGATATAGAGCATCTCACACAGTTCATTATTTACAAGGAGTTATGATCGTTTGAAGTTGACCAAAAAAATTACCTGGCTGCAGTATTTTTTTTCCTGCACATTTTACTGTTCACAGTTCGATTGGAATGGTCGCAGTTTGATCAGAATGGTCGTAACTCATCGCTTGAGTGTCTGTTTTGGGCGATCCACATATCGTTGGAAAGCTTATTCGATGATCTACGAAATGGTGGGTCGAAATCCAAGAAATGACACACAGAAAAATTATAAATCATTCTCGAAGATAGGATCCAATACGTATACGCACAAAATTTTGACAAAATTTTTTTCGGGGTATTACACATCCGATGCATGTTCACTACAAAAAGTTCAAAGGAAAATTCACTTGTCCAGATGCAATTAGTCTTTACTTGATGATTACATACTTGTCCATAAATTTTATGAAAAATTATCCATTCTACATTGTTGGGTTCAATATGTATGAAAAGTGTGAATGGAAAATGGAGAAAACCAAGTGGACAAAAAAATAGAAACAACATCAACATGAAAGTGTACTCTATAAATGAAAAGTCTACTGATTCTCCCACATTGGTGGGAGAATGCGACTTTTAAGTGTTTATATTAGGAAACACTTACTCCACATGGTAAGTGAGGCAAGAAATAAAAGGTACCTTGTGCTGTCGTCGTTGCTCGCTCGGCCTCGAATTTGAAAATGATCGATCGATGAGATCTATCTTTTTAGATAAAATTTATTTGACAGAAATTTAATCCGAAAAACAAAGGAAAAAATGCACCGAAATAGATTTTTTTGTGTTTAATCCTTCATTAACGCATGCATGCACGTAGTAACACTGTTTCAAAATTCAAAATACAGTGCAGAATGCGAAATCTTTTTTCGAAAGGGATACAACCTTTCGATGAAAACACACACTGATTCGTGAAATGGTATGTCTATTTGGATGGTTGTGACTATTCGGAAAAGACATTAAGAAACACTTACTCCACATGGTAAGTGAGACAATAAATAAAAGGTACCTCGCATCATCGTGTCGGTTACTCGCTCGACTCGGCTTCGGATTTGGATTTATCAAATGATAGATCGATGAGATCTTTTTTTAGACAAAATTTATTTGACAGAAATTTAATCCGAAAAATCAAAGGGAAAAACTCAAATAAACAGATTTTTCCAGTGTGTTTAATCCTCCATTAACGCATGCATGCATGCAGTAACACTGTTTCAAAATTCAAAATGCAGTGCAGAATGCAAAATGCTGATTCAGAACGGACGCAACCCCTCGATGAAAAGACACACTGATTCATGAAATGGTATGCCCGTTTGGATAGTTGTGACTGTTTGGAAAAGACACATTCTTTGGAATGAACAAACATGATTTTCTAAAAGGGATACATCTTTTGGTGAACCATTGCCACCTTTCAGAAGAGGCACCTGATGACTATATAAACCTTCTTTCATCCATAGGTTTAGACATGAAATTTTCTGAATTATACAAACACTTCTTGTCTTCAAAAATATTCTGTGTGATCATCAAATCGTTGAGTGAGTTCGAAGAGATTCTAATTGTTTGAGGCACCGCTACAGTTGGTTTGTTTGGCCATTTATTCTGGAAGGAAAATTCTGCAACCTCGGATACTTAAGGGAACTTATTTCCTTATGAACACTCTGTGAATTTGGAGGACTTGGCCATTTCTGTTTCATCTTAATTACTTTCTAAAAAACACACTTCTTTGTAAGGTCACTTTGATCTTGTGTTGAAGATGTTGTGCTTCATAAGTGTTCTTGTTTTTAACTTGAACTGGTGTTGAAGTTAACCAACCAAAAGACTGATTCATTATACCCGAAAACATTATAAAAACAACAATTGGAAGCTGCAGAATTCTGGTCTCGCTATCCATATGTCTAACTCATTTCACTTCCCTTGCACGTTTATGTATAGAGAATTTCCCTCTGCTCGACTTGTCCAACGAAGAAGAAGCAATACAATTTGAACTCCCGGGGAATTTATATAACTTTCAAATTTGAACTCCCCTATGTTGACATTCTTTCCAGAAGGCATGCGATCTCTCACAGCATTACAAATACTAAATGTCAAAAAAGGTTCATCAAGCCTGAAGCAAATATGCGAGAAGGAAGTAGGAGATAACCGACCGAACATTGCTCATATCCCAAGAGTTTATATATAAGTAACAAAGTTAAGGTAATTGTATTGTGTTATGTTGTTGAATCAATGTTTGGATAGAACAATGAGTTGGGATGCTGAACCAATTTTCTGGAGAGCTTAAAGTAAGTAACTTGATGTAAATTGTAAGATTTTAATTCCTCCGTGTTTCAACAACAACAGATTCTTTCGTGGAGCTTAGATTCAAAATAGGGAAGAAATAATTGTTTTTCACCATTCTATTATCTGGTCAATTTTGTTCCACTTAATATTATATAGTAATTTCATATTCATTAGATAAGAGATTGTGAATCTATTCTTAGTGAAGACAATCCAATTGAGATAATTAGATCAATTGAAGGCAGCAATAGTATCTTCAGACATACCATTTAGACATGAAAGACCCTACAAGAGGCATTCCTAAGAGGCCATTACCTTTTTAGGCTAGTTCAGTGGCAAACCCAAGATTTAGGGGTCGTAGGTGTTCGGGGAGGTTCGAATACACGACACCTAAAGTTTTAAGGTTCCACTAGAGATCAAAACACCCAACTATCTTCTTGGTTTCAAGGGTACTCTTTTTCGTCCTACACCAATTTTTATACATTTCTTATAAAATTATACCTAATATGACTTTGGCATAACGGGCGCTGAAGCACCAAATATTAACACCTAGGTCTGCTCCAGGCGTTGTTCCAATACTAATGAGCATCTGGTAGGCCTTATTCATTCATGATACTCTTCTAAGCTCAAACCTAATTCTTGCACGAAATGTTTTGCTAGAACAATAAAACACTCGTTTTCACGATAACATATGCTAAAGGATATAAATTTTATTTATTTTGCCCGCCGCTACTAGAGGAATGGCTTTTGCTTTCTTTTTCTTTGGCTACTAAGATCTTTCATTCCTCCTGGTTCTCTCTTGTCTGCCCATGGATTTAATAGCAGTTTGAAAGGTTACGCTATTCGGAAATCCCCGGATCTATGTTTATTTTCAATAAGCATTTCATTGATTACGATGCCCTTCCTCCTCTCTAGGCGCCTAGGTAACCACCGTATGCCTTTCCTCCTTTGACCCTCGCCCTTAACTTTAAGCTTATGCCATCTTAAGCATGAAATAAAACTGTTGTGATAATGAGGAAAGTGCTAGGCACGGAAGACCTTCTTTAACAGAGAAAGTTCCTAGTCGAGAGCAATACAAGGCTCTCTCAACCCAAAATAAGAGGTCAAGAGGCAAAGTACATACCACCTAAAGCTGATAGTTTTTTACTACCGTAAAATTGAGATAGCAATCTCTAGACATTTCCCCAACGTAAAAATGATTATTGACAAAACTTACGTGCAACTCTGTCTGATCCATGCCTATAGACACCTACTTTGGTCCCTCCCCAAAACCCAATTCACCCATTTTTTTACCTCACTTTATTATACACCCTCATCCATGACATTATACCCACACGCTACACACTGATATACATACAACACCTACAGTAAAGAAACAGGCAGAAATAGTAGAAATTAGGGAGAGATCGACGGAGAAGAGAGGTGACAGGTGGGGATTGACTATTTTCGGAGAGATCGACGGAGAAAAGAGGTGACAGGTGGGGAATTATGATTAGGCCGAAGCAGATAGGCAAATGGTAGGTCGGGTAGGCAAACATAGGAATTATGATTGTTGAATGCTTGAATGATTTTTTTTTATCGCATTGAAAAGATGTATTTATGTAGCCGGGGATTGCCCCGAAGCTCATTGTATTTATTCATCGGGGAATGCCCCGACGTATTATGTTGGCGAAAGATGATCGTGATTAAGGCTCGAGGCATCGGGTAGAGCATAGTCCAAGACTAGTTTAGAATAGGATTTACATTACCGCATTTTTATTTTGGGTCTGTAATAAACTGGACTGGTCACTATATTTTTTAACTTATTTTGTTTTATTGTTTGTTTGATTGTTTTTGTGTGTTTATGTGTTTTTACACTCGTATTGTCAAATTAGCCGATATGCTCCACCAAGAGACTGTGGTCGAACCACGGGATCGAGGGGTGCCTAACACCTTTACCTCGATCAACAGAATTCCTTAGCCAGAATCTCTATTTGCAAATCGGTTTTAAAGAGTCAAACAGTTTTGCAAAGAATTTTCAAAGGTGACTTGGCATATCGAATCTATGTCAACTGGCGACTCTGAATAAAATGTAGATAATCCTTTTTTCAAAACAAAATTCATCTTTTGTCACTTTGACAATTAAAAATCCTTTCAAACTTAAAATTTAATATTTTTGGGTTAAAAAGGGGGTGTGACAGCTTTGGCGACTCCACCGGGGATAATCAGAATTCGAGCTTATTTTGGAGTTGTATTGGCTTAGTTGTACACTATAGGTGTATAGACATTTTGTTTGTGTTGTTTTGTGTTATTGTTTATCATTGTTGAGTGCCTACGTTCTCTTTGTTTACAATTTTTATCTTATGTGTTACCGCTTTATATCTGACATCATGTGCATAACCCGACTCATTCTTTCTACAGCAAGTCTGTAGTACACGTGTGGACACAACCTTTAGTTGAGTCACCCTTATTTTAGGAAGGGGAGCGGTTGGGTTGTATGGAGTATGTGGAAAGCTGTCGCAGCCGCTATCAACCATACACTCCCCCGAACAGCCTTGTTAGTGAACCCCAGCGTAGGTCAGCCTTTAGGTCATGCTTATGTGCATCATATTGAGACCTAGCGGGGCCCATTTGGTCCTTTGTAAGATACTCACCTTTTAAAGCATCTCTACGTGCTAAATGTTGCATCTCTAAGGGTAACGTAGTCATTTGATGGACTAATTTGGAGAAAATATGTGTTAGAAATAAAGTGTGTAGGCAATGAAAAATCGAAAAAAAAAGTGAGTCGAAAAGAAAAAAGAGAGTTTCGTAGTTTTTAGAGTTCTTTATGACTTTTGATTTTTTTTTCACAATTCAAAAATTCAAAAAGATTTTTTTTACTTTTTGCACTCATTTTCTCAAAAACATAAAAAAAAATTTCTTTTTGTTCCTTTACCACGCATTCATAATTTGAAAATTTTAAAAAGATTTTTTTAATTAGAGCTTCTTATAAAGAAAAAATGCAAAAAAGATGGTAGAAGTTTTGTACATTTCGTATAACGAAAATACCAAAAAGATTTTTCTTTCATAGTTGTTGATGTCATTTTTGTATGAAGTGTCAAATTGAAAACTCAAAAAAGATTTTGTTGACATTTTTCATCGTCTGTCTTTGGTCGTGTCTCTCAAGTTAGGTCTAGTTTGTCATTTAATCATTAATTGTCCAATCTGGACGAACTACACATCCCTGATTCTTCTCTCTCGGGAGTGAGATACGTAGGCAGCCTATCGTTGGTTCAAGATCTTATTTAAAATTTTCAAAAAGATTTTCTTTACTCTTTATTTAGAGTAGGTGTTTCACATATGCCTCGAAAAGAAAACTACAAAAAGATTTTTCTTAATAGTTGTAGGTTTCATTTTTGGTTGATCTTATTTCAAAAAATCTAAAAAAGATTTTCTTCACTCTTCATTTAGAGTAGGTGTTCCATATACATCTTTAAAAAAACTACAAAAAAAAAATTCCTTTAATAGTTTCAAATTTTATTTTCGCATGAATTTCAAAATTGAAAACCCAAAAAGATTTCTTTGGTAATCATAGATTTCACTTTGTATAGGGGTGTTTAAACCTGAAAAATACAAAATAATTTTCGTCAATTCTTTTGACAAATTGTTATTTTCTTTTCTTCTTAAAGTTTCAAGAAAAAAAAGAAAAAGAGTTAATTTGACCATTTTGGCAAGACTTCACAAACTACACACACTTGATTCTCCTCTCTTGGGAGTGAGATACGTAGGTGCCCTTCTTGGGCTCGGTGACCTTTTCAGAAAGAAAAAAAGAGAGATTTTGAGAAAGTGTTGAACTCTAACGCATTTGCTATCTCTTGTCCAGTTAGTTTAAGGTGGTTGATTTGTGGTATTTTGGCTGGACCTCCATATTGCTCCAAGTCATAGAGAAATTATGGCCAATAAGAATACCGAGGTTGGGGTCACTAATCGGATAGGGAGTTTGGAGAATGAGAATTTAAAAGCTAATGAAGAGATTCATAAATTAAGGCGGCAAATGATAGAAATGCGTCAAGCTTGGGAAAATAGGTTGCTGCCTCCATCATTTCTCACTAATAATCTGAAACATCTTTCTAGCTTTCCTCCACTGTCACATGCACAGTTTCATATTGTTGTTGACACGCTACCTCATGCATCAGGATCAGCTCCAGGGCAAGAATACCCAAACACTTTCAATGTTCATTTTTACACTTCTCAATACAAAACTACCACATATTCTTCTCCACCTACAACTCCCTTTTTTGCAGCTCCACCCCCACATGAAGCTCCTACTTCTGAGGGTTATCCAACAGTTGTGCTTCCTCACTCTGCAAGAGTGCATGTATTGAATATTTCTGATGATCAACCTTATGTTCCCAAATTCATATTTAAGTCAACTGGCCTTTATGGCTAAAGTCACCCGCCGAAATTTCCTCCTAATACTGAGAATCCTGTTATGACAGATGAACAAAAGGAAATGACCAAAAATTGAGAAGTTTAGAACTGGATATGAAGAATTTTCAAGGACTTAGGAGTTACAAAAGTATCTCATATAAGGACTTATGCATGTTTCCAGGAGTCAACCTTTCCCCTGGCTTTAAGATGCCAAAGTTTGAGAAGTATGATGGACACGGGGATCCGGTGGCACATTTGAGATGGTATTATAACCAACTAGGAGGTGTTGGAGGCAAAAAGGAACTACTCATGGCTTACTTTGGTGAGTCTTTTGGGTCTAACCTTAGAGTGGTTTGTTGATCAGGATATTGATACGTGGAATAATTGGGATGATTTAGCTAATAAATTTGTGCAACAATTTCAATATAGTATGAAATTGATCCCTGATGAAAAATCCCTAACCATTATGAAGAAGAAAAGTACTGAGAGTTTCAGGGAGTATGCGATCAGATGGCGTGAACAAGCTGCTAGGGTAAAGCCGCCGATGAAAGAAAAAAAGATAGTGGAGGTATTTATTCAGGTGTAGGATGAAACATATTATCAAAACTTGTTACCTACATTAGGCAAGTCATTTATTGAGGTCCTCAAAATGGGAGAGATGATAGATGATGGAATTAAGAATGGTCGCATTGTGAGTTTTGAAACATTGAAAGCAACTACTCAAGCAACTCAAAAGGGTTCAGGAGGTGTTGGGGAGAAAAAGAATGAGGAAAATGCATCTGTTATTGTAGTTGGACAGTGAGCGCGGTCAAGAAGACCTCGTCGTCATCACTCTCAGGCTCAAACACAAGTTCATTCCCAAGCTCCATATAATCGCTCCCAAAATCTATTATACTCTACTTCTCCACCTCCAGATCCAGTGTATAATGCACAACCACATGTTTAACCCCTATCTTACCCATAATGGCATACCCCAATGCCCCAGAGTCATCCTTTAACTCCACAAACATATAAAAGCCCTTCTAGGCCAGATTTTCTATCCAAGCCAAACAATGAAATGAGGCAGAAGTTGAGAGATAGCTTCACACCAATTGGAGAGTCATATTCCAGTTTATTTCAGAGATTGGTACAGGAGGGCATGGTCACTTCTCTCCTTTGGCAAACCCTTAATCGGCGTTCAAGAAATTTTGATCCTAACACACGATGTGCGTATCATTCTGATGCTCAGGGTTATAGTATTGAATATTGTCGAGATTTGAAAAGAGAAATTGAAAATATGATTCAAGATGGATTAATTATGGTACATAACATTGACAGGGAAGCTCTAGTCATGCTGATATGCAAACCAGTGACTAAGTTTTAAGGCTGAGCAATTGAGAAGTCACCTCTCTCCCTACTAGGAAGAGGTCTGGTAGTTTATTTTGTCTTCTTTTTTATTTTCTGAATTATTTCAGGGTTGTAGTTCGGGATATATCTTGTTTTGTCCCTTTGTCGTTTATGTTCAAACTTTTCTATTTTTATTTCAACTAAGTGAATTGTCCCTTTCCCTTTGTATTTTAAATATGTGTTATTTGTTTGTTTTCTTTATAAAGTACACTTTATGTTGATTCTAGTGATATGACATGCCTACGGAGTCTTCAGCCATATCTTAAAATCCAACTTAATCATGAAGCATTGAATCAGAGAGTTAAAGTTAGAAAAAGAGAGCATCTGAGAAAATAGGTAGAGTGCTAAGGCATTTAGTGACAAGTTGAAGTCTTCTTTGAAAATTAAGGCAATTATTTTAAGAATCACAAGAACAACTTGGTCATCAATTGAAAGACATGTCTCAATTAGGTCAAATAGTGGCTGCATGAACAGAAAGAAAATCAGCTCCACAAAATCATGAGTCATTCAATGTGAGGAATGCACAAGAAAAGTGGAGTTGTATGCCAGAAAAGCACAAAAGAAATAGTGGCACACATGCTCAGTTAAATTTTGTGTTGTTAAAGTGTCACAAATGATCTTCATCTTTCATTTTCATATTGCATGTTATGTACTAACATCTTCAAGGATTGATATGACGAAGGTATTTCATTCTGCTATCCAAACATTATGTCATCCTTTGTTTACCCCATTTGAGTCTTAGTGTTATTTTCTTTCATACTCCTCTTTTCGAATCAAGATAGAGTCAGCAAAGCTTAAAGGAAAAGGGTCGAGCAAAACAATAAAGTCAGAAAAATTTTAGAAAAAAAAAAGAAGAGAAGAAAAAGAAGAAGAAAATATGACCAAAAAGAAAGCAAAGAGAAGAGTGTCGAGAAAAATAGAGTCAGAATGTTTCAAAGAGAAAAAGAGTCAATAAAAGAGAAAAAGAAGAAGTCAGAATCAAGCAAAAGAACAAGTTGTCGGAACTACGTGTGACCTGATTCTCCTCTTTAAAGGGTGATATACGTAGGCTGCCCTACTATGGGCTCGGCCCAATCAAATAAACAGTTTAGAATTGCCCAGTCAAAAGAAACTAGGGCATGAGTTAATCCTCATTGTTTGAGTCGATTCCAAAAGTTGTAAGTCCTACCCCACATCAAGTGTTGTTTGGGCCCCATGCTATCCTTTCTTTCTAACCCTATCCAAAAGTCAAGTTACAACCAAAGAAAGACTTTTAGATCAATCTTTGAGGATGTTAAGGCTAAGCATGCAAGGGATATGATGATGCATTTGGGAACTACTTATCTTCCTTGGCATAAGGAATTATGAGAGAAATAAAAAATAAGAGAGTATTACTGGTGAAAACCCTTTTGGGCACCGTAAGATGATGGTAAGTTGAGAGAAATAAAAAATGAGAGAGCCTTATTGGTGAAAACACTCATGGGCACCATAAGGTAATGGTGAGATGAAAGAAAGAAAATGAGAGAGGCTTGTTGGTGAAAATCCTTCAAGGCGTCACTAGATGAATCAGGTCTTAAATGCAATTGACCTAAGGAAGCAACTCAGTTTTAAGTCCATTAACTCAATAACAATTGACAGAAAGTTTGTATGAAAAGATCAAGCAGCTTAATCCAGAATGCATGGCATAATCATTAGAGTTGACTGACATTTTTAGATGAAATTTTGTTTCACTGTTTCAAATGGAGACATTCATTGCTTTTTATTTCTTCTCTTTTTTTGGTTTATCTTTCTTGAGTCAGTTATCCAAATCTAAAAAAATTGTCATTCTTTTTTATTCTTTTTTTATTTTCTTGTCTTTGAGTCAAGTCCGTGTCAAAACAAATGAGAAAAGATTTCAAAACTGTCTACCAACATTCTTTAATTACACAAAGCAAGACAAAAGCTAGCATATGAAAGAGACATGATTGTGAGCCAAAAAGAGGGCATACAGAAGTTTTATCAACAGATAAGTCGAGGAACTCATAGAAATACCAAGGTTCAAAGGGACTATCTGAGAAGCATGGCAAAGAAGAGATATGGTATTTGTTTCAGTCACTCTTAATAATCTGAGTTCGGGTCAATGATTCAAAAATTCAATGATATATGCTAATGGTTGGAATCAAGGTTAAATGTGATGAGGGCAAGAGCGATCACCGTGAAAGCTAAAGCCACAAATCAGCCACCATGTTTAAACTCACAAGTTTTTATTTGATGAAATAGGAAACGTATTACTTTCAAAGAAAGTACTTTATAGCATAAATATCAAGGGCTACAATGCCTCACTTTTATAAATGCAGAAAGCAATGTTGCTGCACAGGTTTGATAATAAATTCATGGTAAAATTCATCATCGTATATCCCTTGGAGACACACTTTTTTGTCCAGGGATTTCATTTTTCATTTGCTAGGAGATACACTTATTAAATTGAACCTTGGCCCCTAGAAGACGTACCTTTTAGTCGAGCTATCTCCCTTGATTCCTATAAGACGTACCTTTTAGTCGAGTCATTCCCATTGATTCCTATAAAATGTACCTTTTAGTCGAGTCATTCCCTTTGATTCCTATAAGATGTACCTTTAGTCGAGTCATCCCCCTTGATTCCTATAAGACATACCTTTTAGTCGAGTCATTCCCTTTGATTCCTATAAGACGTACCTTTAATCGAGTCATCCCCCTTAATTCCTAGAAGATGTACCCTTTAGTCGAGTCATCACCCTTGATTCCTATAAGACGTACCTTTTAGTTGAGTCATTCCTTTTGATTCCTATAAGACATACCTTTTAATCGAGTCATTCCCCTTGGCCCCTATAAGACGTACCTTTTAGTCGATTCATCTCCCTTGATTCCTATAAGACTGATATGGGCACGATCATGAAGATGGGCATTTTTTAGTGTATTTAATGCAACCTACGGAGTGTACGAGTTGAAGTGTGAAAAGGTCTCCAAAGCCACCCCTAGATTGCACTCCATGGGCGCCATTTTGTCCATTTAACACTAGGAGGCACTTTTGTCATTTTATCTATTATTTATATTAGCCTATATAAAGAACATGTTAGGTTTCTAGCTCATTAGTTATTGAATGTTGATGTAAGAACACAAAGAACATCTCTCTAGAGAGAGAGAGCCTCCCTAGGCCGAAACTAGGACATGAGCAACTGTGGAATCACTTGTGAATGTGTATTGCTTGAAAACGTTGGTGCTTGAGAGGTGAATTATGAACTTGTGTCTTCGTAAGGGTGTGGTGTTGCTATTGTAAGTCATAGGGGTCCTTATATTTAATATATCTTTGGGTTCCTAATCTTGTAATAGTGTATGTCTCACTTTCTATCTTTACATTTCATGTCTTAGTTTGTGTTGTTTAGTGAACCCGTTGGTTCTTACTGCGTCTTGTAATTTTGTAACGTTGGATTGTTGTTATCCTAGTGTTGTTCTTCTTATTACAATGTTGTTTATTTCTTGTTGTTGTTAGTCATTTACACCTTATTTCTTGTTGTTGTTGGAGCCGAGAATTGTGTTTGTGTTGCTCTCAAGTTTCCCTTTGTTTGTAGACTGTTTTTGGCTTCCTTTTTAAACGACCCAAGTTTGTCTCGTATCATTTAGTATCAAAGCATGGCTTGATCTTGTTCCTACAAGATCAATCTTGGGCTTTCTTCTTAGAAAATTCAAAAAAAAAAAGTGTTAAAAACTAAAAATTCCAAAAAAAAATAGCAATCTGTCCGTGTTTGTGTTCTTGGCCAAAATTGTGTTCTTGTTATGTCTTAGCCGAGATTTGTTTGTTGTATGTCTAGATCTAGTAGTGTTCTTGTTTGTTTTTTTGTTTCTAGTGTTAGTTTTCTTGTCCACTAACACTTTGAGTCTAGATCTAAACTTGAGCTTGAACTTATTGAAAGTTGTTGTTGTGAACATAAGCTTGGCCAATTGTTGTTGTTCTTGTTGTTATGGATTTGAAGTTTTCCGTGTTGATGTTGTTGTTATAGCTTGGTCGAAGGTGACCTTGTAGTTGGGTGCTGGACTTGTTGTTATCGTTCTTGAAACATTATTGTTGTGTTCTTGTTGTTCTTCACCCTTTCATCTTTTGTTAACACAAGAAAAGTGAACTTTAAATCTACAAAAGGTGAAAGAAAAGTTGTAGTAGTTGTTGGTGAAAGGACTAGTTCACATCACTCATAGACTTGACATCAACTTTTTCAACCATTTTTCCATATTTCAAGAAGCCTTGTTTAGTGGAACTAGTACAAGTCAAATCTCACCTTTTGAGTTGAATTTGAAAAAAGTTACAAGACTTGTGCTTTCCCTCCAAATACTAACTGTCTTCCATTCCAAAATTATAAGGATTAAAAATTTCAAGAATGGTGATTAAAACTTGTAGGACCTGGGGCCAATTAGAAGGTGACACGTCATCAAATAACTGTTCACACGACAAATTTTGGCTCAAATTTTGATCTCTTAGTTTCATTTTGTTGTGTCTTTAGTTTCGTTTGTTGATTCTAATACTAACTTACAAGCTAGTGACCATTTACTAAATTGTGAGTTGGTTTTGAAACCGTTCTTCGTATTTACGTCCTTGTGTGTTTTTTCTTATTCTTTGGAGTCATTGTAAATATTTGGTTCACCTCTCAACACCTCACAGAGTTCAAGCAAGCATACAATACTTGTGAGATTGAGTGTGAGGAATCCGAGGACAAAGAGATAAAGAGAGAGTGTGAGAACCTTTCTTTTACAACTAACTCGTTTGTTTTTTTGTAGTGAAACTTCTTGGCTAAACTCAATTGAATCGAATGAGATTGAAGGCAAATCTCAAGATAGAAAGGAAGCCGAGGTACAAAATGAAGATGTTGCCGAGACTGGAAGTTGTCATGTTCTCGGTTTCTTCTTATTTTGTGGGCTATTTTGGTTTAGTTGTGTTGTGAATTTGAGTTCAAATTCCTCTCAATATGGAGAGGATGATACAGGCACTATCATAAAGATAGACATTTTTGAGTGTATTTAATGCAACCTACGGAGTGTACGAGTTGAAGTATGAAAAGGGCTCCAAAGCCGCCCCTATATTGCACTTCATGGGCGCCATTTTGTCCATTTAACACTAAGGGGCACTTTTGTCATTTTATGTATTATTTGTATTAGCCTATATAAAGAACATGTTAGGGTTCTAGCTCATTAGTTATTGAATGTTGATGTAAGAACACAAAGAACATCTCTCTAGAGAGAGAGAGCCTCCCTAGGCCGAAACTAGGATATGAGCAAGTGAGAAATCACTTGTGAATGTGTATTGCTTGGAAACGTTGGTGATTGAGAGGTGAATTCCGATCTTGTGTATTCGTAAGGGTGTGGTGTTCCTATTGTAAGTCATAGGGGTCATTAATTTAATATATCTTTGGGTTCCTAATCTTGTAGTAATGTATGTCTTACTTTCTATCATTACATTTCATGTCTTAGTTTGTGTTGTCTGGTGAACCCATTGGTTCTTGTTTTGTCTTATAATTTTGTAGTGTTGGATTGTTGTTATCCTAGTGTTGTTCTTATTATTATAATGTTGTTTATCCCTTGTTGTTGTTAGTCATTTACACCTTGTTTCTTGTTGTTGTTGGAGCCGAGAATTGTGTTTGTGTTGCTCTCGGATTTCCCTTTGTTTATGGAGCATTTTTGGTTTCTTTTTTATACGACCCAAGTTTATCTTGTAGTACCTTTTAGTCGAGTCATTCCCATTGATTCCTATAAGACGTACCTTTTAGTCGAGTCATCTCCTTTGATTCCTATAAGACGTACCTTTAGTCGAGTCATCCCCCTAGATTCCTATAAGACGTACCTTTTAGTCGATTCATCCCCCTTGATTCCTATAAGACGTACCTTTTAGTCAAGTCATCTCTCTTGATTCCTATAAGACATATCTTTTAGTCGATTCATTCCCCTTGATTCCTATAAGACGTACCTTTTAGTCGAGTCATTCCTCTTAATTCGTATAAGACGTATCTTTTAGTTGAGTTATTCCCCTTGATTCCTATAAGATGTACCTTTTAGTCGAGTCATTCCCCTTGATTCCTAAAAAATGAACGTTCTAGTCAAATCATTCTAATTAATCTATAGAAGATGCATTTCTTTGTTTGGGTTTTTCAAGTTGTTATGATGTGACTTTCACAAAAGTCTTTTGATGATAAACTGGGGCAACATTTAGTTCTTGTGTTTGGAACTTTACTTTTCTGGCAAATGAAATCTCTTTATAATAATCTTTGTTTGGGATGATTTTCTTTTTAGTTTTGATGTGATTTTAGGAGTCCGCCTGAAGAACAGGACGAATAAATGAAAAGTCAAGCAATAAGGTGAAGAAGTTAAAAGTCAAGTAACAAGGTGAAGAAGTTGAAAGTCAAGCAACAAGGTGAAGAAATTGAAAGTCAACAGATTGAAAAATAGCAAGTTAGGAAAACCAAGCAACAAGTGATGAAATTGCCGGGAACTCTCTCGAAAAATAGAGTGATGAAAAATAGCAAGTCAGAAATCCGCCTAAAGAACAGGGAGAAGAAATTGCAAGTTAGGAGCCCACCTGAAGAATAGGATGATGAAACTCAAGTCAAGAGTCCAAAAGAAGCTGCATAAATAGGATTTCTGTAATTTCATTTATGTTTTAACTTGTAATTTTCATTATTGATGTAATGACAAAGACGAGAACCGAAACCTCGACGGGACCTCACTCGACCTTTTTTTTGAATAATGGTCGAGTCAAAATTTAGTTTCGTTGTATACTTTTTTTGTTTGATAACACTTTGTGTTTACACCCCAAAAGGGGCATGATGTAGACACCTAATTTGGTCCCTCCCCAAAACCTAATTCATCCTTTTTTTTACCTCACTTTATTATACACCCTCATCCATGAGATTATACCCACACACTATACACTGATATCCATACAATACCTACAGTGAAGAAACGGGCAAAATTAGTAAAAATTAGAGAGAGATCGATGAAGAAGAGAGGTGATAGGTGGGGATTGACTATTTTCAGTGATTCTTCATCGGAATACTATCTTCGACCAAACCCAGCAATAACCTACCGAATCCGTTAGCTATTTGGCGATCCGGTGGTAACCCGCCGGAAGCCGCTATAGTTCAAATCCTAAATAGAAAATCCCCGTCAACTCCGATCGACCGCCATCACCTCGTTCAAAACCACCTCGTCGAAAAACAACCACACGCGCATAGATAGAAAACGCATGGGAGCAGAATAGGAGAAAGAAAAGGATGGTCGCTATTTGGTTTTGATGTCGAGTTCGAAGAGTTTTTTCAGTTGAGGTCGTTCATAGAGGTTCTTGATTTCGGTTATTGGCTTGTCGTCAATTTCATCTTTCTCAACTCTGGATTTGGGTCAATGCTTTAGTTTCAGAATCACATTTTATTCCATTCGGGTTCGTGAATTGAAATTGAAAGCCACATTAAGGTCCATTTCTCATCTCATTCTCCACTAATCTTTAAGTGTTTGGTACTTTGTGAGTTCAATTTTTGGTGTTTGAATTTTGTTTTAGTTCATTTTTATACACTTGAATTTATCATAAATTATTGTTGATATTGATTGATTGATTGATTGGATGAGTTAGATAATTAAATGAATCGTGCTCAAGTTGGGGTGAATATTGATTTTGGGACGGTATTGAAAATTGTCTAATTGAAAATTTCATTTGGTTTATTTGGATTGTTAATTTTGATTCATTGATGATGTTAACATGATAGTATTATGATTAGGCCGATCAGGATAGGCAAACGGTAGGTCGGGTAGACAAACATAGGAATTATGATTGTTGAATGCTTGAATGATTTTGTTTTATCGCATTGAAAAGATGTATTCATTTAGCCGGGGAATGCCCTGAAGCTCATTGTATTTATTCACCGGGGAATACCCCGACGTATTATGTTGGCGGAAGATGATCGTGATCAATGCCCGAGGCATCGGGTAGAGCATAGTCCAGGATTAGTTTAGAATAGGATTTACATTACCGCATTTTTATTTTTGGGTCTGTAATAAACTAGATTGGTCACTATATTTTTGAACTTGTTTTGTTTTATTGTTTGTTTGATTGTTTTTGTGTGTTTATGTGTTTATACACTCGTATTTTCATATTAGCCTATATGCTCCACCAAGCGATCGTGGTCGAACCACGGAATCGAGGGATGCCTAACGCCTTCCCCTCAGTCAACAGAATTCCTTAGCCGGAATCTCTGCTCGCAAACCGATTCTAAAGAGTCAAACAGTTTTGAAAAGAATTTTCAAAGGTGACTTGGCACACTGAATTTATGTTAAGCGGCGACTCCGAATAAAAATGTAAATAATTCTTTTTTTTAGATCAAATTTCATCTTTTGTCACTTTATGATTAAAAACCCTTTCAAACTTAAAATTTAATATTTTTGGATTAAAAGGGGGTGTGACAATGCCATGTTAAATACTTAAACACATGTTAAACACACGTTCGACAAATTTAAAGAGCCAAAACAACTCATGACTACATTTTAGAGGATACTTTGAATCTACCCCAAATTTAAAGAACTATTTTTGCCATTTTCTGAAATATGAGTAAGTTAAAGGACATAGATATACCGTTATTAAATATCTATATATATATATATTTAATTATGAACTCAATTATTTTTATATATTTTAACTTAAGACAGCTTTAAAAATCTATAAATTTTAAATCATGAATTTACCCGTAGATAATATTATAATCTAAACATATGAATGCTTATATATAAACCAATTTTTAACTCATTCACATATTTAATTTGATCTTTGACTGGTTTATTTTATTTTGATTTTGTTGTTTTGAAGTACCATATGACCACGACAGAGACAGTCCATAGTAGATAAACAAAGTAAAGTACATAAAAAATGATAAAACATCTTCTTTTAAATCCTAATTATTAATCATGTTTTGGTAATATTCTTGCCTTGTACTTCAACTTTCGAATAAAACATTCTTCGAAAAAACAAAATATAATATTTGAGAAGTAAATTGGACAGAAGAACCATAAATGAAGTACGTATTAAATGATTTAAAATAAGAAAATTATAAAAAAAAAATGTAAGTTAAGAATAGATAAATGAGATATCTTTATTGTCGATTAGAAATTTCGAATCCAGATTTATAATGAAGAAATCTCTAGTAATGTCGAATATGACAATCTCATCTCATGAATGTAATGAATAATTAATTACAGAGAACACACCTTTTTATTTTCTTATTTAAGAATTCAATATGTCCTTTATATGCGCACTCGATTTTTCTTTTTTTTTTTTTTTTTTTAAAGAAGTTAGTTAAGCATATGGAGATTTTTTATTTGATGATAGGAGGCGGTGAGACTTTAAAAAAGACCTCCTCATATTTTAATATCACTAGTTTAGGTGCACGCACCTTGTGCGTATACCTCACTTTAATAAATTTAAATATTATATTAAATAAGATATTTATTTAAATAATAAAGATGAATATAATAATTAAATTTAATATCTTTTAAGTATGTAAAGATGGAGAATTTATTTATTAAACCTAATCTTTACAAAAATATTTTTAAAAGTCGATCGACATTCATCTAGTATCTGTAAATTGTAACAAAACAATACAATGATAGAGATATCAAAATAATACAATTAAATCTAATCTTTACACACAAAATTTTCTTCAAAGTCGTCCGACACTGATCTACAACCTGTAAACAATAACAAAATAATACGATAATAGAGATATCAAAATAATACAACTAAACCTATCCTTTACATAAAATATCCTCAAAGTCAACCAACATTTATCTATCACCTGTAAACTGCAACAAAATAATACGATAAAAGTGATATCAAAACAATACAATTAAACTTAAATTTTACACACAAAAACTTCTCAAAGTCAATCGAGATTCACTTAAGAACTGTAAACTACCATAAAATAACAAACTAATAGAGATATTACGATAATACAATTAAACCTAACCTTTAACTAAAAAAAAATTTCAAAGCCGACCCACATTCATCTAGCATCTGTAAATTAAAATAAAATAATACGATAATAAAGATATCAAAACAATACAATTAAACCTAACCTTTACACAAGAAATTCTTCAAAGCCAACCGACATTCATCTACGACCCGTAAACTATAAAAAAAAAATATAATAATGATCACAAAGCTTTGATTTTGATTCAATTAATTCTTGTCTGAGTGAAAATTTTGACCCTATAGAATGATTTTGAATGAAAACAAAGAAGATATTTATATACACATGTTGAATTCTATTATACTGACAAAAATAGTGAAGAAGTTGAAGGTTAGAAAATCAAGCATCTATCATTAGTTATGCAATTGAATCAAGTTAGATGAACTCCAATCATATTCTCCCAATAGGCAAACTCGTTAATTTGTTCTCTAGTTTAAGGTACATCTCAATATTGACAGAAGTATTTCCTTAATAGAATCCTATTTTAGGAGTATTTTTCTTATTAAAAAGTAGAAAGAAAATATGAATCAATTCTCCTCCCATATATTTTAGGAGTTTCATATATTTTAGGAAGTCTAGTAGAAAGAAAAATATTAATTAATTCTCTTACCATATATTTTATGAGTTCCATATATTTTAGGAAGTTTAATTAATATAATAAAAAATAATTAAATAATAAATTAAAAAAATAATGAAAAGATATTTTTTTCTAAAGAAAAATCTTTTAATGAAGGGTAAAAAGTTCAAATCACTTTTCTAAAGGTCTTCACACTTTTAATATATATTATAGATTGTAGATTATAGATTATAGAAATAGATATATTATAGATTATAGATATAGATATAGATTATAGATTATAGATTATAAATATAAATATAGATATAGATTATAGATTATAAATTATAGATATAGATATTGAAATGTCCCACTATATTGATTCTCCTCTAAAAGTTAAAGTTATTAGGAACATCATACTTTTTATTTTTTCTAGTTATATTTAATAAGTTTAATGTTACCCGAATTTGGAATACTCGAATGAATGCATTCTTTTTAAATAAGAAATAAACAAAAAATATTTATGAGCACACTATTTCTAGATACTGTTAGAAGCTAATATTTCAAAGAGAAAAATATCATTTTCCCTAACTTATCTGCTCAACTTATTTTAGCACTTGAATTAAATTTTTATTTATTTACCTTCTTAATATCTTTAAAGTGAATTAATTTCACCCTCAAAATCATAATCTCAGTCTCACAATGGAGAATGTACTACACACACGTCATGTCAGTGCCAAATCAGTGTCATGTCATTAGCACGTAAGAAATTATAATTTTTTTTATAAAAGTAATCCCCACGCACTATTTTTATGTATTTATATTTTAAAAAGTAATATATATATATATATATATATATATATATATATATATAATTAAAAATGCCTCTACACCCCCACCCCATTTTCTTTCTTCTTCAGATCCCTCTTTTCCAGACCCTCGCAACCCCACCCCTGCAAACAAATCCTCCTCGCCCCTTCCCCCTCGGCTCTTTCTCTCCTTCCAGTCTGTAACACCCCGAATCTGGTACCCGAAACTCTACACGGTGCTTATGACCCCGAAGGTCCACAAGCTAATCCATGACTGATATCTGTACCTATATACTGCATAATATATTGTATAATGCAGAAACATGAACTGAAAGGTCATAAGGTTCAAACTGTAACATAAGATCTAATAAATCATAACATATGGATGGGGTATGAAATACCCAAAACAACTGAAATAAACTATCTGAACATACTGTAGTCTGGAAAGCCTCTAAAACATGACTATCTGAATAATGAGTTGATGGAACATGTACCCAACTAACTCCAACTAATAAATTAATTAATGATGTAATAAAGTAAAAATCATGTCCTCGAAAGATGAGGACTCACTTCTAACTCTAACTGCTGAGACTGGGATGCTACTGATGCTCTGGAGCTCGTGTCTCTGAACCTATGATATGGTATAAAACACCATAGCGCGAATGCATCAGTACGATTGAATGTATTGGTATGCATATAAGGTAGGCTAAATGAATGGGGTTCATATGCATGAACAATAATAATATCAGACTGACTATCATGAGCGTGCGAATACATGCATGAAACATAATTACTATAAGACCCCATGAAGTTCCTTCATTGTTTAAGTCTTCTGAGCGAATTAAAAGAAGCCATACCCTTAGAATTTTGCTAAGTGCTCCAACACTTAGTTTATTTTTGAGCCTTCAACTTCGATGAATTATTTCGTGACCTTCCTGACATCCGTTTTTTTATTTTCAAGTTGCGTTGCGATGGGGCAAGTCAATAGTACATATTGGGTTAGTTTCGGAATTTTTGGGCCTCGTTTAGGGCATGTTTGGATTTTGAACCAGTGAGCCTCTGCGATAGCGGGGCGCCGCCCTAGTTCTCCCCCGCTCTAAGCGGGGCGCTGCCCCACCTAGTCCCCCGTTATAACCAAGGCGCCACCCTAGGTTCTTCCAGAGCCTAAGTAGGGCGATGCCCTGGTACTCCCATGCTCCAATAATTTCAGTCTTCTTCCGTCGATAAGTTCCAATTGACTAAAAGTTTAGCCATTTCTTCAGTTCTCCAGAACCAAAAATGCACAGAGCTCCAAAACAAAAATCAAGATCCCTTAAAATTCATCCGTTAAATTTCAAAAATAATTCAAGAATCGGAATCCTTGAGTCGAGATCTTTAAGAAACACCTATCAATTTTACGAGTAGAGTTCCAAAATCAAAGGTTCATCCAAATTCACAAATTTGAGTTATGTGGGGTTTGAGCAAGAACAATCCTTCCATTCTTGTGCCCAAAACTTGATTTTTATTTAAGTATTTATGATTTATAAATGAAGTTATGTCCAAATTATCTTGTTTGAAGACTATGAATTTATGAGTTATTCAAGTTGTGGATTTCATGATATTTCTACTCACTATGCTTTGATCTAAAAGTTTATATTGTGATTTGTACGCTTTCTTTACGAGTTAATATTGTTGAATACAATTTCAAGGATGAAATTGAGTATGAATTATTATTTGAGTTGATATGAGACAAGTATTAAATTTTTGAGAATATATTCTCGAAAGATTGAACTATTATATTATGTCAAGATTGATGTTGGATTTTTGATGATTTCAAGAATGAGCTTGGTTTTGAGACTGCTAAGATTTTGAATTTTTCCTCTAGTAAATTGCTTACCAAGATTTGAATCAAGATTGATGTTTTGATATTGAGTTAAAATAAGAATCCACAATTTCGTATGAGTTAAATTATGAGAAATATGATTTGGTCTTCATTATAGATCCTTGAGTTATTTTGAGGTGGATTTCCTAAGAGTTCTGAGCCTGAGTATGAAACTAGTATTAGCACCGAGCAGGAAGTGTGGGTTCAGCACATCCTACTTTCCCAGAACTACGTGCCACCGTAGGAATGAGATTTATGGGACTAAGGTCGAGTTTGTGATCATTGAGTTGAGGTTATACTCCCTGGCAAAACTATAACGCCTTCCCCCAATGTGAGGTTTCTTCCTTAGGAGGACAAAACGTTGGACTCCATGTGTCTCACATGGTTTATGTTGGTTAGAAGAAACTCCTAAAGCAATCCCCTACTCTAATTAAGCTAAAGATATATATTTCGAAAGTTTGATTTTTGAGATTTACAAAGTTCCCAATTTCAATTTCCTAAGTTTATAAAGTTTTGAGTCCTTTAGATTTAAAAAAGTTCTATTCTCCAATAAAGATGTATGATTTTTGAAAGTATCGTTTAAAGATTTCTTTAGCTTATGAGTTTTGAGAATAAATGGAGAAATTTAAATCTTTGAGTTAAGTATAATAACTCACGAGATTTATGATACATATTCATTATTCAAGATTTATGATGCTTATATTTCAGCTTTTATTCAAGCTTTGTGAGTCATTATAACCAGCATGCATAATTTTATAAAGATTAATGATATTGTTATTTAAATGCATACACCCCCATATACTCAGTACATTCCCAAAGTGCTGACCCACATATATGTCTATGTGCTACATTGTCTCATAATATAGGTACAAGTTGTAGCGCACATACCAGGTTCAGAAAGTTGCAGTTTTCAGTCAGCAGGTGATGAGTTCTTTTGATCCAAGGGCTCGAGTCAGTTATACAATTGAGAAATATTTTTATATTTTCTTTAATCAGTCGTATTGGTTTGGGGTAGTTGGGAGTCATGACCCGACTACTTATAGTCAGTACTAGTAGAGGCTTCATAGACAGTTACTAGAAGTTGATGTATTCAATTTCAGTTTTATTGAGCAAATTTATAAAAAAGTTATCTTTCGCATTATTCTTTCATATTTATACATTTTATTCAGTTGCTTATGAGTTATGCCAGTAGAAGGGTTAGCTTGGGGTCACTTGTGACCCTAAGCACTGTGTGACGTCTCGAGACCCATTTTTAGGGTGTTACAATAACTTACACTGATACCGTGATAACATGATTACTGAATCTGAGTATTGATAATATGACAACTAATAACTGATATAACTAATAACATGAGTGACTGTATCTGATGGAACTAGTTGAGTTTCGTACTGTATCTGAGTTGACTGTTTCTGATAGTCCTGAATTCTGAAGAACTATCTGAGTTCTTTTACTGATACTGATACTAAAACTGTGGGAAGTATTTATTTAACCGACATGCCCCAAATAATATGTTATAGCTGAATTGGGGTCCAATCTATGCCCTGATTGGAAGGGTATCAATACCGCCCCACTGATAAGGACAACATGTGAGTGACTCTCAACTAGCAGGTTACTCTAGTGAGAAAGGTGGAAACCCTCGACTAGCACGTTAATCCACCTTATCTACCCTCAACGAGCAGGTATGATATCTCAACCTACGTTGGCTACGTAGTTCTGGAACACAAGGATTGCTTCTAAGAATCACACCCTCTACTAGCAGGTGAGTTCCTATCCTTGGGTTCACTCAGTGTTAATTTCTACTCCCATCTGAATAGACATTGAACATGGATTACTGAACTGAATTGGACTAAATTAACGGAATCGTACTGAGATTTCTATATTACGGAGCTTCCTGAGATTTCTGAGTTTTCCTGAGTCACATGACTAACTTAATTCTACTAAACATGGCTTGATTGAGGATATCGTGAAAACATGACGCTGGCTCTAGGCACACAGCTAAATTATCGGGTACAAGTACCCCCAGGACTTGATGGAAAGAAACTGACAAAACATAACTTATTTGAACACATGACCAACAGTACAATCCATAATTCATTTATTGAAGCATTTCATCAAACATGTGATATGCATAAACTTGTACATAAATGGGGATTTCAAAATATCATATTAGTTGGGCACTTTTCCTTCACCTAGGCATTTAATCAAACACATGATAAGCAAGGTATTTGTAAACAACATTATACAGTAAATAACATCATGATTCATCTCTAGTTTCATCACCCAAGGGTTTAATTCATAGGTTCACATGAATCTATACCTATACTAATCAAATCCACATAAAATTTATCACCCAACATGGATTAGAATTTAATTAGTCATTATCAACATGAACAACAACAACCCAACATGAAACTCATAAAGAAAATCCATAAACTTGAACTTAGAAAAGAGAATCTTAGACTTCATGGACGAAAGGAGTCCATGAATGAACACTATGCATACTTGGTAATGAGTTTCTTGAAGTTCTTGAACTTGAAGAATTTGAATCTCTTAGTTTCTCGAAGAAGATTTGGATTTTGTTCTTGAGGATGCTCTTAGGGAGAAAACCCTAATTTTAAATGTTGTAGATGGATAGTGAATTTCTAAGCTTTGATCGGATATTATTAGGTATATAAATGGGTGGTAAAAGACCGAAATGCCCCTGTTAAAAATGACTTAAAATAACTGAATAGGATCTGCGACGGTGGGGTGCGACGATCCGTCGGACTGACCGTCGCACTAGGACCAGAACTGGAGCTTACTGTCTTGGTGCGACAGTGGGGTACGATGGTCCGTCGCTAGCTCGACGGTCCGTCGGACCTCTCCGTCGTACCCATCCAGAGAGTTGATTCACTGCCACAATGCGACGGTGGGGTACGACGGTCCGTCGCTGGGTCGATGGTCCATCGGTCTGCTCCGTCGCACCTGGGCAGTTCGGACTGCTCTCTGTAAAACGACCATAACTTTCTCGTCTGATACCGGATTTTGATGAAATTGGTATCGCTGGAAAGCTTATTCGATTTTTCACGTGGCAAAAAGTGAAAATATTAAAAATACCACGTGTACAAAAGTGGATTCATCTTTCAAAGAAAATTTCTAACATTTTTGGGACAATTTCAAGCTAGAAAAAAGTACGGGGTATTACACGGCCCTACCCTCATCCCCCGCTATTTCTCCCCTTCTAGTCCCCCCAGCCCCCTATTTTCTTGTTCAAACACAAAAACACCCCCTCCTTTTTCAGCCCCCACCCCAGCAAACAGGTTCTCCTGCCCCCCGCCCCTCCCGCTCTTTCTCCCTTTCAGCCCCCCATCCCCCTCATTTCTTGTTCAAATACAAAAATACCTCCATCAAGTTAAAATTAATTTTTTCATTTGTTTTATTATTCAAAAATTGTCTTATTAACAAAAAGATTCAAAAGTAACAATCAAAAGAAATCTCATTAATGATAAGTGGTTCAAAGACAAAATCATTAATTTAATTCAATTTTTGTCTAAATTTTGAGGGAGTTGGATTGAAGGTTGAGATGGTGTTCAATGGAGAATATTTTTAATTTAGTGTCTTCATCATGTTTGTTCTTAGCTGGTGTTAATGGAGGAAAATGAAAAAAAATTGAAGGAGAGTGTTGGTGGAGAATGAATTTGAAGTTGTTAATGGAGGAATTTGAGTGTTGTTGTTGTTGATGTTTTGGAGAAAAAAAAAAGAAAAAGGTGTCCAATTTTTTTTTAAAAAAATTCTATTATATTTAAAATATAATATCAATGAAATTATTTTTTTTTACAGATTAAATGCGCCTTTTTTTTTCTAGAAAATGTCACGTCAGCATTAGAGGTGAAATAAATTTACTTTAAAGATGTTAAGAGGATAAATAAATAAAAATTTAATATAAGTGCTAAAATAAATTAAGTGGACAAGTTCACACGAAAATGTTGTCTTTTCTCTTTTTCAAATCTTGCCAACTTCAAGTACTATATATCTTTGCAGTCATCACATGAAAAAGATAGGTTGCCATAACTATATATAAAGCCATTAATAAAGAAATTCAGCTGTCTCATGCTGACAGTAATTGTACCATTGATTCGCAATATAGACTAAAATCACCTAATTTCTTTTATATTCGGCTAAAATTTAAATATAAAATCTTGTGACTTTTAACCACTTCATAATATTTATTCAAACTCAATTAAAGAATGTTGAACTTCAAACATTCAAAACAAACAACCAATACAAAACAAATATACCAGAAACTTATTGAAAATTTCAAAATTCAAAATCTTGGAATTTTACAATGTGATTTTTAAAAAATATTTGTACTTTGGTCAAACTTTCACAGTTAATCCATGTTTACTCCACTCTCCACTTCTCTCTGTTTCCTAGGGAATATTTCTTAACACTTTATGAGTTGTTTTTTGTGACCATTTTTTTGTTCTCATTATCCATATAGTACTAATCTAAATTAAAAAAAAAATTCTTCCCATTTAGCCATTACAAAAAACATATTCGATGTAATTCTATAATTAAAAAAAAGAGAGTGATGGAGTATGTATGTATATATATATATATATATTTTATATCTACTTTTGAAAGTAGAGAGACTGTTTCAATAGATTCTTAGCTCAAGAAAAGCATATCTGTTGAAACTTTTCACATCGGTGGGTTAAGGGATCCTTGGTCTCCTTATATGGTCTTGGACAATCCGCCCCTCATGAACTAGTTTTTGAGATTGACTTAGCCCAAGGTCCATTTCTTTATGTTTATCCACGCTCCAGATGTCCAGCCCTGAGTATACGAGGGGTGTTAGAGTCCCACATCGGTGAGTTTAAAATTAAAAGGTAGAATCATAAATTATTATAGAAAGCAGAACAAAGTTTTCGAAAAACGCAATAATCAAAGTACAGGATATAGTAAATACAACATAAATCAAAAGACAAGAAACTATAGAAAAAAATACGACTACTGATATTATGAAAAAGTAAGTACTAAAACAAAGCTCAACTAGGCTATTGTTAGTTAAAAATAGAGTTAGAAGTTAAAATACAATATCAAATTGTCCTTGTATACCATATCTGTACTGATAAAAGATACAGATATCCCTATTTTCTCAGTTCTGCACATCCAAAGATAGACAAATAGTAGGCCATCTAAAAAGAAAGTGAATCCCAAACAAACACCACTACAAAAACCAATACCCCTTTTTTCAGAAAAAAAAAAAGAAACAAATTTCAAGAAAGAAATATTACTAAGTATTACTTTTACTAGTACTAGTAATAGAATCTCAACCCTTCAAAATCCCTTACTGGTTTCTTAAGCAAAAAAAAAAATAAAAAAATGATAGTATAATCTTTCAAGAATCTCCCTAAAATGGGGTAGCTCAAGAAACTATTTTGTTGCATTTTCTCTATTTTCTTGATCATTCTTACCATTTTCAAGAATCTCTAAAAAATGGGGTTGTCCAAGAAACCATTATGTAGCATTTTGTCAGTTTTCTTGGTGGTTCTTGTAATTTTCAAGAATGTAGAACAAGTTGAATGTGCATCAGGAAACACTTATTTGGTGTACAAAGGTTGTGCAAAACAGGCATTATCAGATCCATCTGGTGTTTACTCACAAGCACTTTCAACTCTTTTTGGCTCTCTAGTTTCACAGTCTTCAAAGTCCAAGTTTTACAAAACTACTACTGGTACTGGACAAAGTACTGTAACTGGTCTTTTTCAGTGTAGAGGTGACCTTTCTAATGTTGAATGTTACAACTGTGTAAATGGTTTGCCAATACTTATTGACAAGCTTTGTGGCACTCCTGTTGCTGCAAGAATTCAGCTTTTAGGGTGTTACATGCTGTATGAGGTTTCTGGTTTCCCACAAATATCAGGGATGGAGATGTTGTACAAGACTTGTAGTGGGAAAAATGCGCCAGGGAGTGGATTTGAGGAAAAGAGGGATACTGCTTTTTCTTCATTGGAAAATGGGATGGTTAGTAGTGGTAGTAATGGATTTTACACAGCAAATTATGAGTCTGTTTTTGTTTTGGGACAGTGTGAAGGGGATGTGGGCTCTGGTGATTGTGGTGAGTGTGTGAAAAGTGCTGTTCAAAAAGCTCAGGTTGAATGTGGTAGCTCAATTTCTGGCCAAATATTTCTTCATAAGTGCTTTGTTAGTTTTAATTATTATCCAAATGGGGCTCCCAAAAGACCATCATCATCATCTTCATATTGGTCTCCATCTCCTTCAGAAGGTACATTTCTTGAATTGATTGATTTCTTGAATTTGCCTCTCTACTTTTGAGGTAGAGGTAAGATCCGCGTAAGTCTATGTCAAGACTTCACTTTGTGAAACTATTGTTAGATTGTGACAATGGTTTTTGGTTTTCCAAGTGTTTAACACACTAATAAAGATTGTCTTCATTGGACTTTTGAGCTGTTTACCTCAATTAACTAGATGTACTTTCTTTCATTTCTAATTAATTATGTCTTTATTAAATATAGATTTTTTTTAATATTTGTCATTTCACAAAATTTAGGTGTAATTAATTAATTGTTTCTACTTTTATCGTTAGTAATAAATATGGAGAGATGCTAATATAGTGAAAAATAAAGAAGAGAAGCAACAAAAACATACTCGGTATATCCCACAAAGTGGGGCAGTGGATAAAAAGAAAAACATTAAATAAAAATGAGTAATAAATAAGGATAAATTTAGTCAAATCACCTTTTTTCAAGAGGTGTACAACTTAAAAATGTGACAAGTAAAGAAAAACGGAAGAATAAACAAATTAGGAGCATGATAATTGAATTTTTTTCTTTAGAATATGTCCCCTTTAACAAGATGTTTGTCTAGCTTAGATTTGTGTGCTATATTTCAGATTTTTTGTATCAATACTTTTTGTGCATAGTAATGAGAGGTGTTTAATGAACGTGTAGGGACAGGTCAAAACACAGGGAAGACAGTAGCTATAATACTAGGAGGAGCAGCAGGAGTTGGTTTTCTAGTCATTTGTATGCTCTTTGCAAGGAACCAAATGAAGAAACACGATGGTAAGTGCAAACTAACACTCCCTCCTGGTTCAATTTATTTGTTTGAGTTTAACTAAAATAAAATTTTAAGCTAGCAAAAAAAAAACACTTTTAAAGGAGTAATTATTAGTAAATTCTTGGAATAATTGCATTTTTGGTCTCTTAATTATTATGGTTTTTGTCATTGCAATATATTTTACTCAACTTGTCTTATCTTCACTCAGGACTAAATTTAGAAGCATATTACTACTACTCAAATATAGAGTAACAATACAATCTTAATATAACTATAAAAAGGTCATCTTAATATAACTATAAAAAGGACTACTACTCAAATATAGAGTAACAATACAATCTTAAGATAACTATAAAAAGGTCAGGTTTATTGTGCATAGACTTACCTCACATTTCTGTGAGAGGTTATTTTCAAGGTTTGAACCCATAAACTTTCAGTCACATAATTGCAACTTTACTAGTTACTCAAAAACTCTCCTTAGGCTTAATATAAATATGTGTTATTAAATAGTGAAACGATTAATAATTCTGAGAATTTGTAAATATTCACAAGTAAAGGAATTAAAAGATACATTTTAAGTAACTGAGATACTACAGATACTAAAATAGAATTTATTAATAACTGAGGGACTAAAAATGCTATTAAACCTAACTGTTTTTCTTTGATTAAAAATTGCCACTTGCTTATATGATAATTTAAATATCTGGTGCAGATTATTGAAGGGATCAGCTGTGTATTATTATAAATGCTGGCAAAAGCTTTTTGTGAGGTGGATTCTTGCCTTTTAGATTTTCTACCTAGAAGGAAAAAAGAAAAAGAATTTTTCTTTTGTTGGAAATTCCTCAAAAGGTGAGGGAGTTTGTGAGCTGTAATTCTTGGAATTATTAGGTAAAAAAAAAAAAAGAGGAGGACAAAAATACAATTTGGAGACATAAAATTTTTGAGAAATGATGTAACAATACATGTTTTTGTCAACTATGAAGAAGGTTGGAAAGAGCGTTATAATGGCTTTGGACTTTTTCTCCTATTGCCATGTGCATGCTTGTCTCTTTTCTTTGTATAGAATAATGGTTTCTACAATTTCTTTCTTCTTGAAGTTTTATGTACTTTTGAGAAATTTCTTTGTATCTCTCTCTGTATGTATTTCCACTTGTCTAATATATAAATTAAAATAATTATATGTATAATATATGTAAATTAGAAAAATAAAAATACGATTCCAATAAGAGAATGTTCTCGCTAAAGCAATGACAAAATAGTTTTTATTGAGAATTGAAAATACATATTCGGGGGCTCTATATATTATAGCGGTATCTAGGGTGGTAAGGTCAATATTCACGAACAATATTGTTATTTAATCGAATTCGAATGCGAGTAAATTTTAGTGTACTTCTTCTATATTGAGCTCCACACTATATTACACATGAAAAAGTAGGGAATTTTGTCAGACTTTTAAAGTTGATAGTCACTACACTATTCAGCATTGATCTTCAAGTCTTGATGTCATTTTTTTTTTCAATATATAAGAATCTTCTTTCCCACAAAATTGAGCTATCCTTTTCTTGTTTATGACTCCTTCATGTATCTCCCACTCACATTATGTGTGTATAATAATAGTACTAGTATATACTTGAAATTAAACATCAAGGTGATAATTTGATTTTATTTTTAATTTTATGAACGTTTTTTTTATCCCAATTAAGCACCACATAATAGTTATGAAAGTGTACTGGTAATTCTAAGGAATTTATCTCAAAAGACTTAGGCTCAACCACAAATCATGATATTTTACTTGCTGACGCTTACCAACGTATTCATAGCGCTAGAAGATAAAGAAATAAAGGGGTCAGGTCTTAATGTAGTGATCACGCGTTGAAAACAGAAAATAAGTCATCGTTGCAAATATAAATCGTTTTGAGATACTGTATTTAAGAAAATTATTGAGAAACCAAACCTAATCTACGGCTATACGTTACTCCTCAACAAACATTAAGGTGAGAATTAAAGAATCAGCAAAGCTATATAAACTCATCATGAAATTAAATAGCAAACAGAGAAATGAAGAAAATGTCAAAATCAGTTTCCACTTTACTTCAAGGGCCAATAAAACCATTCAATAATGAATCATGAAAATGGAGGCCTAAAAGGGTTCTGCTGAATTATCAACTTTTTAACTGACTCCCAAAAACACAGTTGAAACACCAACGTTTTTCTTTAAGCTCTCCTGTAAATCCATCAGAGTCTGGAACCTAACTAACAAACAAAAATTAAAAAGTAACCGAAATAGAATACAATTTAAAAGTTGAACCAAAATGGATATAACTTAGTGAGCTGTATGAGGCTTTTACACGGACTTGATTGTAACGGCTAACGACGCGTAACGCCTCATATAGTGCACTGAATTAATTTGCTATACCCTAAAGCGAAATTTTAAAATGAACCTTTGAATTTCTTTTTTATAAATCTATATTTATAACTTTTTGAGGTGTAAAATTATAAATAAAACTGTTTTGTAATTGACTTATTCAAAAAAATTCCTTTTCAATTAATAATATGCTTAATTCATTTGATCTCTTGAAATATTTTTTTAAGCTTAAGTAATATTTTTGAAATTTTATTTTTAAAAAATTTCTTTCAGCTAAGACAATTATATAGGATCGAGAAAAATATGCATTCGTAAAATAACAAAATCTTTTTATCTGATTGAAATACATCTTACCTTTCAACTTATTCGATTCCATAGTAATCGTTGCTTTAATTCTGTTCGCTCCATTAATCAAAATAATAAATAGAAGGTATGGTTTTCTGAGTTACCTCTATTTATCAGATGTTCTGTTTAGATTTGAGAGTATTAGAAGAATTTTTTTTAATGTTGATTGTCAACTTTAATCTTAAATTTCTAAAATAATATTTTTATTTGAGCTTAAGAGAAATTAAAATGTTGTAAACAAAAATATTAAAAAATATTTGATATTTTCTAAGGAAAAAATTCTAAAAAACTACAAACCTATAATGCTTTAAAATAAATGAGGCCTCCAATTAGCGCTTGCTTCAATGGCTTTGCCTTGTAGCTGGCCCTGGCTATACCTGACAGGGGGGGTTTCTTTTTCTTTTCAAAGATTTAATTTGATAGTTCAGACTTAGTCCTAAGAGTAGTTTGGTAGTTTAACCTTAGTAATTCAAGACTTAGTGTCTGACTGTCTGTTTGGATTGCTTATTTTCCCTCCAAAAAATACTTATTTTGAAAAGAAGAATATTTAATAAACTTGTAAAAATGTTATTAAGAATAAGCAGAAGCAAAAAATTTCTTTAAAAAAAACTACAAGTAAAAAAATATTTTTTATGACAAAAATATATCCGTATCACAGGAGCGCGCGCACAAAATTCTTTAACTTTTTATTTTAAAATTTTCTACTTCATATATACATCATAATTCTTTATTTTATTTTATGATTTATATATTATTATTATTATTATTATTTTAATTTTATTCATTTTCTTTAAATAAATTTATCAATATCATTGATAATGATGATCGAAAAATATATATAATTTTTTATATTTTATTATTAATGATAACAAATGACATATGAATCACGTTACAAGATTAAATGGTATTTTGGCAACACTTCTAATTTTTTTCTCGAATATGTAATATGACAACGCTCTACTACTGAAAAAGACTTTAACTATTATGCTAACGAAGACATCATTATAGAGATCGAAGAAGGAGATGAGCCTTCTAGTATACCTTCAGAAATACAAGACAAATCTTGCGTGATAAAATTAGAAATGAGAATTTTTGTGATGTAAGAATGACTAATTATTTTTATCGTTGATATTTTTATACGTAGTGATTATGGAATAATTTTTATATTCATTTTTGTTAGATGTTTATAAGAAATATTTAAATTATTTAAGTAATATATCATTATTTAATATTTTTAATGTATTTATGTATGTAAATGTTGATTGAAAATTTTAGAGTACATACCTTTTAATTAAACAAAAATAAAATTTTAATTAAAAATATAATAATAAGTATTTAAAATAAATTTTCTCTATAAATCGATTTTAGTAATAAAAGTTTATTGATACATGTCATTTTTGGTCATTTGGCTCAAAAAGGCACTTCTTGAAAAAATTATTCAAACATAATCTGTTTATCAAAGACATTTTTCAAATTAATTTATCAAACACAAATTGCTTTCTAACAAAAGCACTTTTTTGAAAAGACATTTAATAAACGTGCTTCTCCAAGAAGCAGTTTTGTAACAACAATTTCAAACGGGATTTTAAACACTAATTCTATTATTATGTTCATTTAATAAAAAGGTAAAATCAATTAATAAACAAATTATGAAGCTAATAACATTCAACAAAATAAATTGCTAATTAATTTTCAATTACGAGTCACTAATTACTAATTATTAATTTCCAATTTTCAATTGCTAATTACTAGTCTCTCCATTTACTTTTTGTCATACTAACTATGAATCCCAACAAAATGTAATTACCTCCAATGCCAACAGATGGGATGTGAGCAATCTTAGGCAGTCCTCTCTACTTCCTTCTCGCATCTTTGCGATAGAATTGATGAACACCATAAAATATGTAGTGTTTGCAATGCTGTGAGGGATCTCATGGCTTCTGGCAAGGATGTCAACATAGGGCAATTATGAATCGCCAACAAATTAAGGGCAATGAGGTCGCCTATCCATTCTGGAATTGTTGCCAAGTTAGGACATCTATAAGTGTGTATTGATTTAGTAGCTGATAAATGTCGGAGCCAAACCAAAGTGGAAGCTACATTAGCTTGTCAAGCCCGTCAACAGTGATAGCTGATAAGTTCCCCCATACTTCAAATTGCATTTCCTCTTCGTTGGACTTGGACAAGTCGTGGTCAGGGCAATATGCTATCAATAAAGACTCAAGGGTGTCACACCCTTTTTTTTTCAAAAATCAGAATCGCCATTTAGCATAATTCGGTGTGTTAAGTGACCTTTAAATAATTTTTTTCAGAATAATTTGAATCTTTAAAACTGATTTGTAAACAGAGATTCCGGCTAAAAAATTCTGTTGACCGAGGGAAAGGTGTTAGACACCCCTCGATCTCGTGGTTTGACCACGATCGCTTGGTGGAGCGTATCGATTAATTTGACATTATGAATGTATAAACCACACAAAAACACGTAAAACAATCAATCAAACATACAAAACAAAACAAAACAAATCCAACATATAGTGTCCAATTCAATTATATAGTTCAAAATAGAAAAAATGCAAAAATATAAATCTTATTCTAAACTAATCCTAGAACTACACTCCAATGCCTTTACCCGATGTGTCGGACCTTGATCACGAACGTCTTTCGCCAACATAATAAGTCGGGCATTTCCCAATGAATAAATACAATTTCTTTCGGGACATTCCCTGACCAAATGAATACAATTGATCCAAATTCATAAAATAAAACGATTCAACAAACATTTTCAACATTCAACATTCCACAAGTTATAAATTTGCCTACCCGAACCTACTATTTGGCTACCCAGCTCGATCTATCATGATTCTATCATGTTCAACATCATTAATGAATCAAAATTTATCCAAATTTACTTTTATCGAGATCAATCCTTTCCCGCATTCATTCACAAAATAATTAATCAATTCTTCGACTACCAATTCAACTTTCCACACTCAAATCCAATATCAATCAATATACAATCAAAATTCAAACATACCAAACACACAAATCCTTCACGACTACGTAAAAATTAAAGGAAAAAATAAAAAGATAGACTTGGACCTCTCGATAATTGATTTATTCTGGACAATTAGGATGGATCGGAACTCACGAACCTCGACCATCCTTAATCCGAATCAACCCAGCCTCGGTATTTCATTGTTTTTGCCAAACCAGTACCAGAATCACGAATGGGGAAAGCCCGTACCCATTTTTCAGATCGTTTTCCGGCGGGTCTTGTCGAAGAAATAGAACGGGGGTCGGTTTTTGAACTGGAATCACGGTTTTGGTTTCGCCGGAGCTCCGGCGAGCTCGACAGTCCCAAATGTCGGAGAATTCAAACCAAATTCACGGTGACAGTGGATTTTCGGTCAATCTCCGATGGATTTCTCCCTTTTTTCCTTAATTTCCTTCTCTGCGATTCACTTCTCTCTTTCCCCGATCAACCCTCCTCTTCTCACTATTTCTCTCTCTCTCGATCTCTCACTCTCTCGATCTCTCACTCTCTTCTCACCATCTCTCTGTGCGTAGTGATGTGTGCATGCGTTTTTGGTGGAGAAGATAAGTGTGTTTGTGCATCATCTGTGGGAGTGTGTTACTGTGAGTGAATTTTGAGATTTTGTGTGTGATTGAGTATATAAAAATAGAAGAAGACCCCCTTTTTTGCTCCCTGAGTCCCGTATTTTGTATGTGTGTGTATTGTGTATGAATTTGTTCCCATGTGTGAATTGTGAGTAGTGTATTGTATACCCCAAATGGAAATAGTGACGCCTGAGCAATTTAAGTGGGTTCCCTATCTGTGAGTGGTGTCTCCATTATTCCCTTTTTCCATTCTGTAGCTGTGTATGTATTTCCGTTGGAAAAAAATATGGGGTAGGGGGTAGGTTAGTGACGTGGGTGTAGGGGTGTGGGGTATATGGGGTAGGGTATAAGGTGGGTGAGTTTGTTAGGATAAGATTAACTTGTTAGGGAGTTATTGAAATTTTATTATTTTTTATATTTTTGTGGAATATAATCACATGGGTGATGTATATGATAACGTGAGGTAAAAATGAATGAATTGATTTTTTTAAAGGAACAAAATTAGGTGTTGGAAGTGAGATGAGTTAACATGTGGATAGTGAGACTAGATTTTTACACTCTCGAATAGACAAAGATTGGAGCGACATAAGATTCTTGAACACATCCTCTCATAGTTTCTAGGCCTTCAACAGACTCAAAATTTTCAAATTGCAAAAAGGAGAAGATGATGAAGAGGTGGGCAAAGAATTTACTTCCATATCTTGTCATTTATTCTATAGCCGTCTAACGGGCCGGGCCGGGTCAACCCGAAACCAGCCCCCCTCTCTTACCGGTTTCCGGTCCGGTTACGGGCCGGTTTTGGCCTTAACCGATTCGGGCCGGGCCGGGCCGCACAGTAAAAAAATTAAACCCATCCGGAACCGGCCCACTTACCCAATCCGGTCAAACCCGCTAAAAACCCGGTCAAACCCGGTCAAATATACACTATATATACGCTATATACATAATCTATACATTAAGTATACACTTCTATAGAAGATATGTATACATTAAATATACACTTCTATAGAAGATATATACACGTGTATACATTAAATATACACTTCTGTAGAAAATATAAACACGTGTATACATTAAATATACACTTCTATAGAAGATATATACACGTGTATACATTAAATATACACTTCTATAGAAGATATATACACGTGTATACATTAAATATACACTTCTATAGAAGATATATATACGTGTATACATTAAATATACACTTCTATATACACATTTATACATTAAATATACAGTTGTATAGAAGATATTAAAACTTAAAATTGATAAATGAAAAAAAATAACGACTAAGGAGTGAATGAATTTGTGGAATTTTATTGATTGCAAAATGATCCAAAATTTATAATTTACATGAATGAAAAATCTATAAATTATGCATCATTTTTTCCAACTCATTCATGTTAATATTAATTGGAATTTGCATAGGATAGTCGAAGTCAACGGGGGCAAAACCATGCATTGGACTTGATTCTGTTGAGTTCTCCCGTGAAGTCATAATTTCTTCAAGTTTGAGGTCGTCGCTTGGCTCTGGTTCCATTCCTTGGTTTCTTCTTTCTGTTCTAATCCAATCTCTGAGGCAAACTAAAACATTCATTGAGTTGCTTCCCAATGAGTGTCGGTTGTCTCCAAGCTGCTGTCGTCCCTGACTGAAGGCGCTCTCTGATGCAACGGTTGACATTGGAACATTTAAGATATCTCTGGCTAATCTTGAAAGTACAGGATATTGTGATTCATTATTCCTCCACCAATCCAGCGAGTTGATCCGTCGTCTGCGATCCTCTGGTGGCGTCCGCAGATAATATTTCAGCTCTTCCCGATAAGTTGATGTGTAAGATCTCTCATCCACACTGTTCCAACAAGTTAAATCATAAAACGAATCAGGAAAACCACTATGTGCCGGCCTTTTAGAAGATGATGGCTCCTCGGGAGGATGAGGAGCGACAGTTGGACTGATATTTGTAGGTACGGCTGAATCAAATAAATCAGCATAGTGATTATATAATTTTTCTATATAATCTTTTGCATCAGCCGTAGCCGTCCACAAATCAGGCTGCTCTTGTTCAGACTCACGGTTAGTATTTATTTCTAAGTTAGCATAAATAAGAGTACTAAAGTGACACATATGATTAAATTTCATGCACGGATTTAACATAGCACCAACCAAGTAAATAGGGGGAATCGGGAAGAAATATTTTTTAAATTTCGTAAACATAGTGCCAACAGCTTCTTTATAACCTTCTTTATTTTTATATTGTTGGAGCAAACCAGAAATATCGGCTATATATGCCAAAATATTACAAACAGTAGGATAGTATGCACCGGAAAATTCAACTGTAGCTACATAATTTCTTTCTAAAAACTTAACAAGATCATTAATTATAACCCAATCAGAATTATGTAACATGCAATCAGCAGAATCAGCAAAAGAACCACAGTGTTGGTTAAATGTTAGTGTAATAGGAATTCTATATTTATAACAAGTTTTTAAAAATTCATACGTAGAATTCCATCTAATATCAATTTCCTCAGGCATTAAAATCGGTGTAAGTCCATTTTCTTGACATTTAACTTTAAATTCTTTAATTCTCGCTCTACGATTATTTCCTTGAATGAAACCTACGGCAAGACGAATTTTTTTAATATAAACCTCAAAAAAGTCAAGACCATCTTTTACAATTAAATTATAGATATGACATGCACACTTAATATGGAAAATTTCTGGAAAGGGCGGAGATAACGTAGATTTTATTTTTGTTATAGCATTCTTGTTGTTAGAAGCATTATCAAAAGCAATACATAAAATTTTATTTTCTATACCATAATATCCGGCAATTTTAATAATAGAATCAGCAATAAATTGTCCAGTATGTTTGCGATCTTCATCATATAAAAAAGCAAGAATACGTTTTTGCATTATGAAATTACTATCCATCCAATGACAAGTAACGGTTAAATAATCATTTTTATTAACAGCACGACCAAGATCAGAAGTTAGGGACAATCTACATTGAATATTTTTTAAGAATGTTGATAAATAAAAACAATATTGTGAATGGAGTCTAAAAATATCAGACCGACAAGTAGTTCTAGGAATACCATTAAACATAGGATTATAAATTGCTTGTATATAACGGATAAAAGCATCAGAAGAAGGAAAACTAAAAGGCAAACAACCCACAGCTACCATTTTAGCTATTTCTTCCCGGTCCCTCAATTTATTATACTTTTTCGCTACTTGACCGGTTGTTGGGTCCATTCTAGTTTGCGTTGACCCACCAACATCCCCACCACCTTTTGCAATATTTAACTCTTTTTTGTGATCTTCAGCTATATGTCTCATTAACGTACCCGTACCCCCTTGCTTACCGCCACTTCTATGCTTATATATTTGTTGACAAATATTGCACTGCACCTCAATATCTGATATACGTTCAAAAAATTGTCATGCAATACTACTTCTTTTACGGGGTTTTGGGGCACTGGGAGGATGGGAAGGGAGATTAACTGATTCAGATCTAACGTTAGCATCTCCTACTGCGGGTGTTTCAGCAATATTTTCATCATCTTCGTCTACATTAACTGCATCTACTTCATTTTCTTCTTCTATACCGTAATTTTCCTAAAATTCTACATAATCCATATCGTGAGCACCTACACCTATTTCTTCCTCAAAAGGTGTACCAAGCGGTACCGGAGGAGAAGTCACACGGGTATATCTATTACTTGAACTACCTCTACCGCTAATAATTCGCTTTTTACTACCACTACCGCTTCCGGGACAAAAATTTCTAACACCTTTAGCAGCGAGGTTTTTTAATTTATCCATAATATAAATTAAATTAAACTAAAAATATTCAAAATACACAAATATAATAAAATTAAATATTAAACAATTAATACAATAAATAAAAATTAAACGTAAGGGATGGAACGACAATACCAAATTTTGGAAGTATCCGAAGATTGCGACTTTAGAAACTTCCGCTCTTACTTTGTAAACGAAAAATTAAAAAATTAAAGTGAACACTTTAAGAAATTAAATATATTGAATATTTGAGAATTGAGAATTGAGAATTGAGATTTGAGAGAGAATGAGAGATTTGAGAGAGTGAAAAATTGTGTGAAAAATGATTTGAAGTTGTAGTGTATTTATAGATTTTATTTTGAGGATTAAAAAATATATATATATATATATATATATATATATTTTTTTTAATCAAATGGGCCCAAACTAGCCGTTTGGACCCAAAAACAGTAATATTACCGTTGGGCCAACGACTAGTTTGGCCCAAAAAATTAAAAATAATTTTTTTTTTTTAATTTTTTGGGTTACCGGGCCGGGCCGGGCCGGGCCGATTAAGGGTTAACCGGGCCCAATTTAAAAAAAAAACCGGACCGGGACCCGGTACCCTAAAGCCCTAGGGCTTTCTGGGCCGGGTCAAACCGGTCCGGTTTGGTGATTCGGGCCGGTTCGGGCCGGGCCAGCCCGGCCCGTTTGACACCTTTAATTTATTCCTAGCAGTTCAAGTTCTTTTATGGAAGAAAAGTAGTAGCAGTCATCTGTAGGAGTCTTTGATGGTTGCATGAATTTATCATCATAACCATCAAGTCTGTCGAAATACCGTAGTGCAAGACTTTGAAAAGAAGACAGTCTTCATAGCGGTGGAAGCTTTTGGAATTGACCACAATATCTTACGTTTAAATGAACAAGCTGGGCAGCAAAAAGCCAAGATTCTCAACTATCAACCAATTGGGAAACCTTGACACACTGTTATTGTTTTGCGACGAAATTTTGACTTTTTAAGAAGAGTCGCCACTTAATTTTGAAAAGAAATTAAGAAACTTTTAAAGAGTTACTTCAAACTATTCAAAATAGAAAAATCGTTTTAAATTAGAGATTCTAGATAAGTGGTTCCTATTAACGTTTTAGGAAGGTGTTGGGCACCTAAAATGTACGCTAACTTGCAATTATCTGGACTGTTTGAAAACATCTTTTGATTAACTTCTGAAAAGATTAATTTGTTAAAATAGTGATTTGATTTAAAAAAAAAAAGACTTGTGTAAAATAGATTTAGGCGACTTAGTAAGGATTTTAACTAACTAAGTCTAAACAAAACTAATAAACAAATAAACACATAAAAGGGGAAGGAAGGAGAAAGTAAAGAATTTAGGCCATTGAGCCCAAATCAACGAGACTTGTCCTAATTTAGTTGGGGTTTGACCCATTTCACTTGTCCTAAACTATTTGTCGAGCCTTTGACTCGAGTCTTGCTCCACTTATATTAAATACAACTTTGGCTTCGAGGCCGAAATGAATGAATAAAGAAATGACTAAATGAATAAATAAAAAGAAGAGAATAATAAAAATTGAGATTTTTCAAGTCTCTTAATGACCTCATCAATGGGTTTTGACCCATTTTCCTTCTTCGTATATCTTCTATTACCCGCACGCCATGTAGTGGACCTCGGGTTTAAACTTCGAACTTGACTCGAAGGGGTGGACCTCATTGGCCCATTACGAAATGCAAGAGAAGAGAAATCAATTTGGACTCGAGACATTTTTTTTGCATGCAAAGAAAAGATAAAGAAATTAATATACGTTCAATGCATAAAAATGACATATTTCAAAGCAAAATAAAATATCAAGAACCAATTTTGAATGACAATGATAAACACACTTGCACAAGAATGAGAGTCAACAAATAAAATGCAAAGCAAATATACCCACTTACATGCTTCATGATTTATGTTCATAAAATAATGAATAAAGGTAAAAGGAAGAAGGTCATATTCAATGAATTAATGCAAGAAACAAACAACGTAAGCTTGCGAAAGTAAAGGGAAGAAGCAACAAGGAAAATACTCATGACTTCTAAAATTGAACAAACATAGATACTAATCCATATAACAAAAGAAAATAAAGGTTAACTTTTCAAGCAAGAGAATCTTTAAATTTCAATTAAGGCGACATTAACGAAAATTCATACATCTAAATGACAACCAAAATTTTATGAAAAAAAATATGTAATGACCTATGGTTTATATTTCTAAGACATCATTGATTCTCCTTTGATATTATGAATCAATGAGAGACACGAATCAAGTCTTTACACTCACAAAGAGCACATACAACAATCCAAAGGACGCAAGAAAATTAGAATAAAGTTTAGCATTTCTAAAAGTGAAATATTGTTTCACAATCATACTATGCATGACTTGAAAATATCTAAATAATTCTATTTAGCCACAAAAATTTGAACTTTCTCATTATTTTGATAAATTTGAAAACATGCAAAAAAGAGGAATAAATATCGTGGATGAAAAATAAAGCTAGCACTTCATCTCTTATATGAAGATTTTGGAGATCCCTTAAAATAATTAACAAGTAAATGAAAAATTCTTGATTTAATCAATTACTATTTTTATTAAGGCGAAACGAACAATAGTAACTATTTTTTCAATATAAAAGAAATAATTTTATAGCTAAAACAAACATATTTGCCAATAATAAATTTAAACAAGACATGAGTTTGTCTTTTGAGCAAAGATAAACTTTATACAAGACAATCAAAGAATGAAGATTTATTTCTTGTCATCCACTAATGTGGGAGAAAAAAACAATTAATAATGTTTTTAAAATTTTAAAATTGAAGATAAGGTAAGGTGAAAAATAATGTGAGGGAAAATTGTACAATGTAGTACAACTTTTGAATTTTAAAATTGGGAAAAGACAAAGTTGGGGAAAAATAGTACAATGTAGTACAATTTGAAATTATTTTTTTGTGGAGTTAGGTAGAAGTTATGAGAGTTTTTGAGAATTTTGGAGTTATTTAAAATATAACCCCAATTGGGATTTAAAATTTAGCCATATTTATTTATTTTTGACAAAATTAGAAATCAATTGACGGATTCTATTACAATTATGGTCAATTTGATTTTAATTATGGCCAAATCTAATAGATTGACTAAATTAAATTGAAATTCGATGCGAATTAATGTTTCCTTTAATCTCGGGCTTCTTGATTTTATAAAATCAAACACATATTTATCCAAATAAATTATTTTTTGAGAGTAAATTATGTTTAAATCAAAACTTTAATCATTTGAATCTCTAAGCCTTGATTAAAATCCAATATTTTATAAAATAAATATTTAAGTAATAAAATTATAAAATCTCGTATAATTGAATACGATAAATTATAATCACTACTTAAAATGACAAAATTACGTACAAATATATTTAATAAATTTTTATTCGGATGAAATAAATATTTTAATTTTATTAAAAATCAAAGAAACTTAGGACTAAATTTAGTCGTGGAGGGCAAAAATTAGGTGTCAACAACTGCCCCCTCCTTTTGGGTAAGGTGGATGCAGGTAACCCTAGGCAAAGGGAGGTTGGTGTTCTTAATTTTTGTCCAGCCACAAATTCGAAACTGAAAGAGGTTGGCTTTTGCATGAGTCTCATAGAGTCATGGCCGAATCCAGGTCGGGTTTCCTACATATCTCAGGTTACAAGAGAATTCAGGCTACTTGTAGTTCATAAAGCTTGATTTAAGGTACGATTTAAAAAAAAAATCACCAGATATCTCAGTTTTTTTAGAGTTTTTGAAGACTAAGAAGCTAGGAAATGGAGGGATTTGGGGAGGAGGTTGGAATGCAGTCGATTTTTCTACATAAATCCCTGCCTATATATCCCTGCGACTCAGGGAATCAGACTGCCTGTAGTTTGACTCAATCGGTAGAAAAGATAGTCTTTTATTTTGGACTATCTTTGGCTCGGAATGAGTGACAAGTTGATCGAGTTGCAGAAAAGAGACTTGTAACCTCTTAACCATGAATGTAGGATCCTTTACATTCATAGGCAAGAAGTTACCTAGACATAATTTCTAAAATTCTAAGTGTGTTGCCATCCGAATCTGAAAGAAAGAGAAGTTTACCCTCGGTATAAGCTTAGAAATATACCGAAGGTGAAGCTGAAACCAAAATATCTCAAACTACCAATATTCCTTCTAGCAGGGGTGTGTTTGGATAGCGGTGGCGATCATCCTTTAGCTCGCGTCCAAAGAGTTTGACGCTCCTCTTTAGACTATATCCCATTTTGCTGCTAAGAAAGAGTTCTACGTTGTGCTGCGTCCTATCTGGAGTTGTCTGCACCTGTGGTTTTGATTTGAGATTTTCACCCTCTCGGATTCTCTCGACAATGTTTCAAATAAAAAGTGTTAATGCTAAACATAATTCACGAAAGAGGTATATAGTCTTTACCATATCTCCACATAAGTTATTGCCTGAAAAGCAAAGTCATCCCTTTCATGTACCTGTTTGGAAGGAAATAACTTGCAATAATAGACACAGTAACTCTTTTGGTCGTTGCATAATCATCTTATTTATCGGTTGAATATGTCTTCAAAGTGGGTATCTCTCTTGGACATCGATGACACTTTATGCAGAACGGTCCCTGCAACCGCTTAATCTTGTGCTGATGCGGCAACCCTTTTGAGTCACTTATAGTGCTTGTGGTATGTGGCATGATAACATCTCCGGTTATTGATAATAATTTTTTGCATATGATCTCAGGTAAGTCTTACGTATCTTTTGTACCGATACGACTTATAGATTTTCCTTAAATTATCAATCTTTGGATAATCTTGCATATTATTTGATGTCGGATATGAGGCGACATACAAATATCCTTTGAATTTCTAGCTTTTAGGTAATCCTGCACATTATCCGACCTTGGATAAGAGATGGCTTACAGATATCTCTCCAATCGCTAGCTTTTAGGTGTTCCTGCACATCATCCGACCTTGGATAAAATATGACTTATATATATTACTCAAATTGCTAGTACTTGGGAAATCCTACACATAATCGATCTTGGATATGATGCGGCTTATAGAAAACCCTTGGACATATCAATTTGATAATCTCGCATATTCTCCGGTAAGGATTTAATTGCGACTTATAGATAACCTCCAAACTATTGATTTTTGAGCGATCTTGCACACTATCCAGTTAGGATGTTGTTGTGGCTTACGGATGACCTACATGCTATCAACTCATAGGTGATGTTGTACATTATCCTATTACAAATAATATGACTTATAGATGACCCTCAAATTGTCAATTTCTAGAAAATCTCATACATCATCTACCTTTAGACACCGACTTAAAGGCATCTCTTATCGTGTGCTATTGATGCATTCAGATGCTGATTCATAAAATGATGAGATATCCTCAACGCCAGCATTTGTGTCTAGCATGTCAATAGATATTAAATGCTGATGATATTCTCGACGCCAGCATTTATGTCTTACGTGTCAATAAATATGAAATGCTGATTATATCCTCGACGCCAACGTCTATGTCTTGCGGGTCAATAGATCATGAATGTTGATGATATCCTTGATGCCAGTGTTTACGTCTTGCGTGTCAACAAATATTGAATGGTGATGATATCCCCGACGCCAACGTTTATGTATTGCGTGTCAACAGATATTGAATGGTGATGATATCCTCGACACCAGCGTTTATGTCTTGCGTGTCAATAGATATGAAATGCTAATAATATCCTCAATACCAGCGTTTATATCTTGCGTGTCAACAGTATTGAATGGTGATGATATCCTCGATTTCAGCATTTATGTCTTGCGTGTCAATAGATATAAAATACTGATGATATCCTCGACGCCAGTGTTTATGTCTTGTATGTCAACAGATATTAAATGCCCCTCTTGGTAATAATATGCAATGGCCCTCTCGGAGATGATATGAATGGACCTCTTGGCAATGATATGAATGGCCCTCTTGGCAATGATATGAATATCCCTCTCGACAATAATATGCAATGGCCCTCTCGACGATGATATGAATGGCCTTCTTGGAAATGCTATGAAATGACCCTATTGACAATGATATGAATGACCCTCTTGGTAGTGATATGAATGGCCCTCTCGACAATGATATGAAATGGCCCTCTCGGCAATGCTATTAAATGACCCTCTTGGCAATGATATGAATGGCCCTCTTGGCAATTTGAAAACAGTTTCACCTGAGTTTGTTTGTCTGCGTCTTGCTTTGTACATGTACTTGTACTCAAGGTAGATGATTAGTAGACATAAAGTCACTTTTGCTAGTGACTATATTTTTAAAAAAATTTTTAAATACAATATTTGTAAAGAAAACAAGACACTTTTGTTTGTCCTCCATAATCTCAAAAAATGAGATGGACAATTCAAAAGGTCCTCAATAAATGGGTATTGAACACATTTTTAGGGCTATCCAAAAATACCGTTCTTGAGCATTAGTGCTTAGGTGTGGCTCCCAATTTGCTCAAAATTTTTTGAAAGAGACTCTCATTTTTGTGTATTGGTCCCTGCATCCACAAAAAAATGATTAGTTTGAGTGAAACTACTCCGTATTGATTTTCTTTGATTCTCCATTTGCTCTATGCCATCTTTTGGGTACTCCGTCATGTTGGGACTTTCACCCTTGATTCCCCATCCTAATTGATGTTTAGGCAATCATTAAGTAAAAGATTTATATAGTTTTTTTAAAAGTAGTCTTAATTTTTTAGAAAATAGTTTCGAAAACTCCTGCAAAACTTTAGAAAATCTCTGCCAGTCATGTCATGTGCTATCTCAACGACCATCTTTCTCTTAATTTTGACAATGTCTGACATTTGATGGAGGATTGCTAGAGATTCAGTATTGTCGAGGCTCTCTACCAGAAGTTTTATCAAAGACGGAGATTCAGTCTTCCTGGACTTTATTACAGGTGGTGATTCTCAAATCTCAACTTCGACCTCTAGTCTGGGGAATTTGAAATATATTACAATATATTAGTGGAAATTTTGAGGTCCTCCTTAAAATTTCTACCCCATTTTAAAGTAGTCTAAGATGATATCATCTCTAGAAGATCCAAAGTCTTTGTTGGTCTTCGTTCTCTTTGTTGGATATTGATCTTCCCTTGTGAATTTTTGAGATTTTTTCTTGAAAATTCTACCTCAGTTTTCATTTTCTGGAGTTATATGACCGAGCCGTTGGGGCGCCTACGTATCCCATTGAAATAAGAATCAGGTCAAACGTAGTTCAAGACTACGCTAAGGATATATAGAAAAATCTAATAGGTTGACCGAAGCGTACATAGGCCGCCTACGTATCCCTTTTATTGGGAATTTAGGTCATCACGTAGTTCATATATAAAAGAAAAGGATAAAGTATCCTAAGGGATTGACCAAAGCCGACATGGGCCGCCTACGTATCCCTTTTTGGGAATTTAGGTCAAACATAGTTCGTACATAAAAGGAAATGATAAATTTTCCTAAGGGGTTGACCGAAGCTGACATAGGTTGCCTATGTATCCCTTTTTGGGAATTCAGGTCAAACATAGTTCGTACATAAACACATAATGGCCCTAAAAATACTCTTACCCATATTACTAGGATATAAATAAGTACTTCTATGGATGACATGACGTTTGCATTGCGTTTGTCTTGATAGAGCAAAGGATCAAATGTCCAATGGAGTCATCGCCTTCCTAGTTACCCACCTTGGTTTTCTCTAGATTAGGCTTCTTTGATTCTCGAACTCTTTGACTTTTTTGTTGACTGTTCTAGGGCTACCATTATTTTGCTTCTTGACATGACATGACAATGGCAGGTTTTAAGTTACTGTTATACGCCGGGCGATGAGTCATGAGTGGAGTGGAGGTCCAATTCAATAATGTTTCCTCCAATTAATCGTCCATGATTCTAATTGTCTTGTAAAATTCTTCCCTCATATTTTCCCTTATTCCATCCCCGAGACTATCGCTTACAGGGTTGAAAAATGATTGGTAGAGTCCAGTTTTACTACAAGTCATTTTTCTTTTCCTGTAACAAAGCTATAGTCAAGAAGCGGATCTATTATTCATACTGATCTGGTGAAGTAGGGTCATTTTGTGCCAACGCAGAGTAGTTTCAATTACCTGCCAAGTAAAACCAACTCAAATGCTGACGTGTTAGATTCCGTTAGTAATAAGTAAAACAAGATGATGAGGTAGGAAGTAAACACACAGAGTTGTTTCTCATCTCATGCGAATTGATCCATGAAATAATAATGACTCGAGGATTTCAATGAACAGGATTTTGCTCAATGATATGGATAGGTGGAATTTGTCGGGAAGGTTCAACTCTTCTTCTTTCTTCAAGAAAGTGGAGGACAATAGAGCTTTTAGAGATATGGGCTGGGCCTAAAGACTGCCTACATATCTCATGGAGGAGAAACCAGTCCCTACGTAGTTTGAAACTATAACAGCTTTTTCTGATTCTAAATTCAACTTTCCTAAAATGGTAGCGATCATTTTGGAAGTTTTAAGAATGACTATAGACTTTTATGAGAAACTTGGGAGACTTGGAGTACTTTTAGTCAGACTTTTGTATAGTGGGGTATATTTTTGCCTAGAGATGTTCTATGGAAAATGGGATCGGATTAGTTCTCCTTTGATTCGAATCAACATAACACGTATAAGCACATAAATAGTTATATTACACAAGCATATTGTAATAAACGTGCATCCTAATTAGGTGACCCTTTTGAGCCAAAGGTTTGGTCCTAACGATTTTTTAAGAAAAAAATATATGCTTGCTTAAGGTCAATCCATTATCTCCCAACTTTTATAGACACTAAAAGGGCATAAATTCCTACAAAAGATAACGAAAGAGGGATACAATCTTTAGGGAAAGGGAAATAACATGAAAGAAGAATCGTTCCCACACAGGGGATAAAAAATACTAATTCCTGAGTGCTTCCTCTATTAGCCTTGCCCTTCTTAGCTTCATCCATTTCTTATATTGGTGATATCCGTTGACGTTTAAACTGTGCCTTAAATGCAACCTCCCAAATCGATCAATTTCTTGCTTAACTTGCTTTAATTTTTCTTACGAAAGTAAGCAAATCAAGCATTTTCCCGACCCCCAAAGGATAATGGATTGAATTAGACAGGCATACATTTTCTTCAACACATAAATATGGTTCGTCTATAATGGACTCGGGGTCAATAGATGCAGGAAAGGTTTTCTAATGGGCCCAATACCTCGCTCGGGTATTGGGTCGTCCTAAGCTCATGCCTAAAACAGGATTTTGGTTTCGTTCTATCCTAGGTGTCTAAAGTAGGTTTGAACATTGGTTCTCAAGCGGACAACTTGAGTTTGAAAATATGAACAACCATCAGACGACTCACGTGCTCATAAGCCGTTCGTATTTCCAACACATTTTTGAATTGAACAACATGAGCCGGTACATCCATGAAACCCCAAAACAGTTTAAATAATCCAGGAAGATGCCATGAGATGCTATAGTTAAACTTTACAGAATCAAAACATATAAACACATAAACATTTAATCAAAAAATAAAATCAACCATTTGGTTAGAACCTAGTTACAAATACCCAGCAGAGTCGCCATTTCTGTTTTGCGGAGATATTTTGTCTTTTTGAGTAGAGTCGCCACTTAATTTTCAAATGGAATTAAGAAACCTTTAGAGAGTTACTTCAAATGATTCAAAATAGAAAAATCATTTTAAGTTAGAGATTCTAGATAAGCGGTTCCTATTAACGTTTTAGGAATGTGTTAGGCACCTAAAATGTCCGCAAACTTGCGGTTATCTGGACTGTTTGAAAACATCTTTTGATTAACTTCTGAAAAGATTAATTTGTTGAAATAGTGATTTGATTTAAAAAAAAAATGTGTAAAATAGATTTAGGTGACTTAGTAGGGATTTTAACTAAGTCTAAACAAAACTAATAAACAAATAAACACATAAAAGGGGAAGTAAGGAGAAAGTAAAGGATTTAGGCCATTGAGCCCAAATCAACGAGACTTGTCCTAGTCTAGTTGGGATTCCGACCCATTTCACCTGTCCTAAACTATTTTTTGGTCCCTTGGCTCGAGTCTTGTAAGTGTGGCGCACTACACACCCATAAACAAGACTCTACCCAACACAATTTCTTAAATACCCTGGGACCATGAACCGTGCTCTGATACCAAGTTTGTTACGACCCGCACTGGGGTCCTAGCCGTGATGAGCATTTCTAATCATGTAGACCCCAAACACCCCTATCTATCTGGTAATCATGCACATGATTCATATGATAAAATATAATGTAGAAATAGAAATCTAACACGGAAACATGGTCAATCTAAATGTGATCATAATACTAAAAACCGAAATCCAAAATATATTTGAATAATAATGTCTGACTCAGTCTACGAAATCTCTAATATGAACTAAACAAAACTTTCTGAAAACTGGGACAAGTCCCCCAGTAGACCAAAACATGACTAAAGATAAATATCTGAAAATAAACATGCCTTCTGGATCTTAGAAGGCTCACCACTACTCAATCTGATCTGCGATCTGAAATATCTACTGTTTACCTGGACCCCTAGACTGAGCCTCAGAACCTGGAAGGAGGAAGAGTCAACACAAATGTACTCGCACGCGAAGAAATCCAAAATAGTGTATTTGTATACATATAAAGTAGATGAGAGCAATTTAACAAAATATCATGTATAAAATAGTTTCCAAAACACATGGGCATCATTTTGAACATTCTTGTCAAAACAGTTTCTGATCTTTGTATTACTTCTGAGTTAGGTGCCGCTCCCCTACAAGTCTGATATTCTATGAGCTATATGAAATCCGCCATTTACTCGGCGGGAAAGCCAATAATCCGAGTGTTCCGCAAGGGTTGGAGTCTCTGATTCTGATATGCCACAAGGCTCTAGGCCAGCATAATATATAAACCCGAATCGGCAAATCACAGTTTTGGGCAATGAGTTGTCTGAACTCATGCCTTCTTCGGGGAACCACCTAACATCTCTTTATGCCCTATTTTAGCCTTTTCTGAACATGCATCATTCTAAAGTTCTAAAACATGAAAATCTGATAAATTCTGACTTCTGTATTTGTCTGTGTCTATTATGGCATTGTCTGAATTGGTATCGTCATACCAAGACTTTCAAGTCGTGTTTACTGTGCCCTAATGCATTTAGCAAGATCTTTCATAAAAACATAGTTCAGACCACCCACATGAAAATAATATAAAAGATTTCTTGTTTCAAAACATAAAACAAAACTCATGCAAAAACTCTTCAAAACATATGGTGGTCATGTGCTTTTGGCAAAACCATGCACTCTTTCATTACATGAATATTCAACATTTGTCAATACAAACAACCCTCTCTTTTGAAATGAAGATTCATAACCAAGTCATTCATAAATCACGACATTTCGTAACATGCTTTTCAAGATGTATTTCAAAACAATCCACATCATGTGAAACATGAGAAAAATTACATCAAGAGAGGGATTTCATGTAAATCATGCTCTCAATTCAATAATCATTCTTGAACACATACACACATACATATATACATAATTTCAAATCAATTTGGAAAAAAGGTCTAAAGACCAAAATAATACCATCAAAACTTCTAAAACATAATTATGTTCATAAATTTCAAAACTCCGTTCTTAAAACATGATTTCTATGCCCATGATATTTTAGAAAATCCCCGTGTACCTTAATTTATGATTCTTGAATGAACTTGTGATTTAGGGATGCTATTCCAACAATTGATGGGTGCTTCTTGTAGCCCTCGCAATGGGGATTCCGAATCTCGAAGAATTATTGAAAACCCACGGTGAAATCTTAAGATATTTTGATCTTTGGGTTAAAACCCTAAAAAGTGTTCTTGGTGATTTTGATAGAGAATGACCTTATTTTGGTGTTTGGGGGATTTAATCCCATGTTATGACTGAATAGGGAGTGGAAAATACCATTTTTTCCCTTAAAAACGTGAAAACAAAACCTGAAAATTGGGTGCGTGTGATAGAGAGTGCGTCGAACACTAATCATGCGATGCTACTGTCTCAGTCACGAAAATGGTCATAACTTTTTGCTCGAGTATCAGATTTAGATGAAATTGGTATCTTAGAAAGCTAATTCGAAGAGCTTTCATTTGATATATAGTAGGCCACTCAGTTCGTCATATACAAGGAGTTATAGTCGATTAAAGTTGACCCAAGTTTTGACGCTCACTAAAACCTGAACGATAGGAAAGCTTTCAATTTGACCTTGAGTTAGGTGACCTCTATGATCTAAATTCATGCTCAAATAGGTTTCGACACTACATAATTTATTAATATACAAAATTTGCATAGGATTTATGGCTTTTGGAATATCAACGAGTAGAAATGACGGTTTTCGTTCTAGCCCAAAATTCGGGGTGTTATAGCAAAGAAATCCAAAATAAAGCTTTTATATAAATAAAATAGTTGAGAGATACTTTGTAAAAACATTTCACATCAAGTGGTTTTCAAAAACACATGGGAACTTTCTAAATACATGTAACTTTTCTGTCAAAGAAAAATTCTAATCTGTGTATTACTTTTGAGTTAGGTGGCATTTCCCACAATTCTGATATTCCATGGGCAGTATGGAATCCGCCATTGAATCGGTGGGGAATCCCCCAACCCAAGTGTGCCACAAGGGTTAGAGTTCCTGAATCTGATATGCCAGAGGACTCTAGGCCAGCCTAATAAATAAATTCGGATCGGCAAATCATGATTTTGGGCAATGAGTTGTCTGAACTCATGCTTTCTTTGGGGAACCACCTAAACTCTCTTTATGCGTAATTTTATCCTGTTCTAAATCATGCATGTTTCTAGTTTCAACATCTAAAAATCTGATTTCAAACATGTGTTCTATTCTAGTCTGAATTGTCATGGCATAATCTGAATTGGTGTCGTCACACCAAGACTTGAAAGTCCTATTTCTGAGCCATAATGCAATATGCATGATCTTTCATAAAAATATAGTTCAGACCACCAAAACATGCAAACAGTATAGAAGATTTCGTGTTCTGAAACATAAGTCAAAACTATGCAAGAACCCTTCAAACATAAGGTGGTCATGTGCTTTTGGCAAAACCATGCATCTTTCATTATATGTACATTTCACATTTATCAATACAAACAACCCTCTCTTTTGAATTCAAGATTCATATCAAATCATTTATAAATCAAGGCTTTCGTAACAAGCTTTTCAAGATGTATTTCAAAACCATTCATATCATGTGAAACATGGAAACAATCACATCAAGAGAGGGATTTCATGTAAGTCATGCTCTCAATTCATATTTCAAGACTTAAACACACACATACTTATACATATAACTTTCAAATCACTTTGGGGAAGGTCAAAAGGCCAAAACAATGCCATTAAAGCTTTCAAAACATGAATATGTACATAAATTCAAAAATCCCTTTCTTAAATCATGATTTCTATGCCCATGAGAATTTAGGAAAACCCCGTGTACCTCTATTTAGGAGTTCAATGGGTTCTTCTTGAAGCCTACAATCTGGGGATTCTGAATCTCCAATCAATTTTTGAAACTCACGGTTGAATCTTGAGTTACTTGGATTTTTAGTTTGAAACCCTTGGGAGTGTTCTTGATAATATTTGAGAAAAATATCAATGATATGGGTATTTGGGAGTTAAATCATGTGTTAAAGGTGATAAGGGTTTGGAAAAATATCCTTTTACCCTTAATGAGACGGAACTTAAATGCTGAAAAATTCCCAGGCGTACAACAGACCATGCGTCACATGCTATTTCCCACCACACTTGAGCATGTGACACATGCTATATCGCATGCTGCCACCATGCGTTGGACCATGCGACACATATATATCGCATGATGCCACTGTTTTAGGCATCCAAACATGCCCTAAATGACGTCCAAAAATTCCAAAACTCACCCAATACGTACTACGACCTTGCCCTATCGCAACGTAATAAGAAAATCTAAAATTGGACATCGGGAAGGTCAAAAATAAAATCTACGAAGATCAAGAGCTAAAAATAAGACTAAGTCTCTTTGACACTTAGAAAATTTTCAAGCTTTCAAGTCTAAGAGTATCACTACTAAGAGCTAATACATGCACGAATTTTTACGGGGCGTTACATGATGAGAGTAAAGTTCAAACTGAGGTTGATCTGTGGCATAGAAGATTAGGACATGCCTCCTCTAATATTCTTCTAAAGTTGTTGTCTAATGAGTCTCATGTAGTGGAAGATCGAGTAAAAAAGTGTAGTGTTTGTCCTTGTGCCAAGCAAACCAGAATTCCTTTTCCTACAAGTAGTACTCAGTATGCATGTTGTTTTGATCTAATACATATGGTCCTATGGGACCTTATAAGATTCCAACTATGAATGGTCACAGGTTTTTCTTAACAGTGGTTGATGATTGTCCCAGATTTACTTGGTTGTTCTTGTTGAAACTCAAGTCAGATGTGTATGTTCAGATACAACAATTTCTTGAGTATGTAGAGACACAGTTTGACAAAACTATGAAACTGATTAGAACTGACAATGGAACTGAATTTGTGAACTCATTATGTAGTAGTTTGTTTGCAACAAAGGGTATTATACATCTCACCTCATGTGCTTATTTACCTCAACAGAATGGTGTGGTTGAAATAAATCACAGACACATTCTAGAGGTCATAAAAGCATTAAGGTTTCAAGCAACAATACCTATTAAGTTTTGGGGATATTATGTTCTAGCTGCTGTTTACCTGATAAACAGGTTACCTAGCTCAAGTATTGATTATTATACTCCATATAAGAAGTTGTATGGTACTAAACTATCCTGTGAGCACTTAAGAGTAATAGGTTGTCTTTGTTATGCTAAAGTGCTAAATGAGTCTGACAAACTTATGCCAAGATCAAGAACAGCTATGCTGATGGGCTATTCTAGTACCAAAAAGAGATATGTCTTATATGACATATCTGCTAATGTTTTCTTTGTTACTAGGGATGTCCTTCAGGGAAGATGTATTTCCATTCAAACTTGAAGCAACTGATGATCAAATTCCCTATCATGTGTTTCCATTAGAAGATCAATATCTAATAGTAAGTGATACTATGACACCCTTGCAGGCTCCTATAAATGTCTCATCTCAAGAGGTTCCTAACAATATGAACCAATAAGAGAACCTGCAGCCTCATGTACCTACTATTAGATAGACCATAACAAAGGTATATCAAAGAATATCAAGCAGATATCAAGAGATTAATTAGCCAGAACAACAACTACAAAGGGTTCCTTATACTACACAACCTGTAACTCAACCATCTGTAGATCAAGATCAAAAGAAATCATCTAGAGAAAGGCAGTCACCAGCATGGATGAATGACTTTGTCTCTAAGAATACAAAGAAGGTACCTCATACTCTTGCTAATCATGTGTCATATGATAAACTATCTCATTCCTATAAGAGTTTTATGGTGAAAACCTCATCTGTTACTGAGCCTACAAGCTACTCTGAGACCTGCAAAGATCCTAGATGGATAGATGCAATGAAAGCTGAAATAGAGGCCTTAAATTCCAACCACAGTTGGGAGGTTGTTCCCTTGCCTAATGGTAAAAAGGCCATTGGTTGCAGGTGGATATATAAGGTGAATTATAAGGCTTCAAGTGAAGTGGAAAGATTTAAAGCCAGACTTGTAGCAAAGGCTTATGGACAAAGAAAGAGGATTGACTACAAAGAAACCTTCTCACTATTGTGAAGATGAAAACAGTAAGAACTATTCTTGCTACTGATGCAAAGAAGAACTGGTTTGTTCATCAAATGGATATTTACAATGCATTCTTAAATGGTGACCTCATTGATGAAGTATACATGGAGTTGCCTCAAGGATTTGCCAATCAGGGGGAGAATTCAGTATGCAGACTAACCAAATCCCTATATGGATTAAAGCAAACACCTAGACAATGGAACACAAAGTTATCAGAAGTCTGACTACGGTATCAGTTTGTTCAAAGTCAATATGATCCATCTCTGTATATAAGAAAGACACCAGAAGGAATCACTTTGGTACTTGTGTATGTTGATGATATGCTAATCACTGGTGATAGCTTGAAACTGATAGAAGATGCAAAAGTTATGCAACAACAAAGCTTCAATATAAAGGATCTAGGTGAGTTAAGGTTCTTCCTTTGCATAGAATTTGCAAGGTCAATCAAAGGGATACTAATGCACTAGAGGAAGTATACTCTAGAGTTACTATCAGAGTTGGGATTGACAACAGCTAAACCAGTGGTTACTCCTATGGACTACAATGCCAAACTGACCTTAAAACAATTTGATGATCATGTAAAACATCTATAACCTACTGATGGTCCTCCTGCAGACCAAGGAGCATATCAAAGACTGATCGGCAAGTTACTATACTTAATCATGACTAGACCTGATATTGCATTTAGTGTACAGACACTAAGTCAGTTTCTACAAGAACCAAAGAATTCTAACATGGATGCTACAACCAGAATTGTGAGATATGTTAAAAATCAACCTGGTCAGGGTATGTTACTATCTACTGAACCAAGTGATCAGGTGAGTGCTTACTGTGAAGCAGATTGGGCATCATGTCCTTAAACCAGGAGATCAGTGACTGGTTACATTGTAAAAATTCAGAAGTCAGTTGTATGCTGGAAGTCAAAGAAACAAGCTACTGTTTCCAGAAGTTCAGTTGAGGCTGAATTCAGAAGCTTAGCAGCTATAACAGTTGAGCTGGTTTGGATACTAGGATTGCTAAAGGAGATTGGAATGGAAGTAAAGCTGCCAGTTGTAGACATCTAATTTTGTCCCTCCCAAGTTCAATTTTATTCATTTTTAGCTCACCTTACCACACACCCTCACCCATGTGATTATACCCTACAAAAATATAAAAAATAACAACCCTTAACATAATCCCTAACAAATTCTATCTTGTATTAATCCCATCTTAATCAACTTCACACCTCATCCTAACAAACTACCCACGTGGTCACCATCACTTACTCTACCATGTTCCTCTTTCAAGTTTTTTTTGTACAAGACCATATTTCCCATTTTTTATTTTTCATACACACAAAACAATAGAAAAGGACCCACATAAAATGATTCCCATTTTTTAATTACTAATTGAATTTTTCCATCATTACTCATCCATAGCCAACAAACATAAGGTGCCCACAGAGAATTGGTGGACACCAAATACATAGATACACAAGATCTTTCTTTTCTTTTTCTATTCATCCACCTGGATAGACGGACTTGAATTGTTTCTTTTTCTTATTCACGAACACCCTCCATTCATCATCATCATCTCATTCTCTCCATCATCAGATATAGGCATACACAGGAGACCAAAAATAGGGTCGACTCACTACCACACACAGTACACTGATCCTTCATTTTTTTTACAACTCGACCTCACTGATACACATAATACATATACACACACCCACGCACACAGTAACGGACGGGGGAAAAGAGAAGCCGAAATCGAATGAAAATATGGGAATGGAAGAGATCGATTGATAGAGAAAACTGAGAAATCATTGAACAGTAGACGCGAGAGAGGATAAAATAGAGAGGGATCGACGGGGAGAGAGGGAGAGAGCAAGGTCAACAAGGGAGCTCAAAATCCGACCCATTTTCTTCGACACCAGTCAAGGTGTTTAGTGATAGCAAATCAGCTATTCAAATAGCTACCAATCTAGTTTATCATGAAAGAACTAAATACATTGACATTAATTGCTTCTTTATAAGAGAAAAGATAAGCCAAGGGACGATCACTACAAACTACATTGCTAAACAAGATCAGCCTGCAGATATGCTAACCAAAGGCCTCAGCAAGGCTCAACAAATTTATCTAAACCACAAGTTAGGAATGTGTGACATTTTTTCACCTTCCTAGCTTGAGGGAGAGTGTTGAATACGTTGAAGACAAAGGAAAAAACACAAACTGGAAGATTCTAGAAGAATATACTATCTACAGGAAAATCTAAAAATCTGTTATAACTGCTTTACAGCTAGTTACTCTTGTCAACGGCTAATTGTTGAAGTAGTTATAGTGGTAGTTGATTCTCTTATAAATAACTGACTATGTACTATTGACAAGAATAAGTTGAATACAAACTGATTCTCTCATCTCTCAACTTCTCTCTCTCTCTGAGTTCTCTTTCTTCCTCTCTTCTTCTACTACTATCAAACTCTGTACATCTATACTTCCTCCATTGTTGAATAAACAAGAAGCTTACTGCTATCTTGTATAATTTCAAACAACAACATATCTTAGTCGAATTCCACAAATGGGGTTTGTTAGGTAGAATGTACGCAGAAAATAAGCACTACCTCATGGGGATAGAGAGCCGTTTCTAAAGGACCCCCGGCTCAAGTACAACAAATTCAAGTATGAAGAAAAAAAACACTAAAGAGAATATAGCAACTAACAAGGAAAGCCAGAAAATTTAGTGCGTAACAAGGAGAAAATACTAAAAGCTATTGCTCTAAGAAAGACCCTTGAAAACATAAGGTCTTTCCCATGGGTCCGGTATAAGGGCAGGTTGGTGCACTAAAGCTACCGCTATGCGCGGTGTTCGGGGAAGGGCCCCACTACAAGAGAGCATTGTACGCAGCCTTACCTTGCATTTTTGCCAGAGGCTATTTCCAAAGTTTGAACCCGTGACCTCCTGATTACATGACAACAACTTTACTAGTTCCTATTCCTAATGATGAATATATGGAAAGAACAAACATGAAATTCAATATATGGAAAGATATCAACTGATGCTCACTTATTCCAATATTTGAAGTAGATGCTATGATTGTGGTGCATATGATTAAATGATATCTGTATGCCATCTGGAAGGATACAAAAGATCATTGATGATTTTAAGTTCAAAGGAATACCAACAGGTATTTTGATCGTCACATCCTGAAAAAAATAAAGTTGCAGATGCTCATGCAAAATATGCATCAGGCCCTAAATCAAAAGGCCTTGCACCTTTCAGCCTTTGTAAAAGCAAGTATCACCCTTAAATTAACCTTAGTTCTCTATGTTGCAAAAATTTTGAATTTGTTAGCGGATGATCGTGAGGTATACTTGTTAAGTATCCCGCATCGAAAGAGGAAAGGGTCCTTGGTCCCCTTATAAGGCTTGGGCAATCCTCCTCCTCATGAGTTAGCTTTTGAGGTTGAGTTAGGCCCAAGGTTATCATGGTATCAGAGAGGAAAGGGTCCTTGGTCTCCTTATAAGACTTGGGCAATCCTCCTCTTCATGAACTAGCTTTTGGGGTTGAGTTAGACCCAAAGTCCATTTCTTGACAATACTTAGATAAAGTTGTAGGTGCTGTATAAAAGGCGCAAGATGAAGGGATTATAGAAATAAAAGGGATAAACGACCACCAAATAGTAGAAACAAAAACGAAACAATGATTTGTCTGGTTCTAAAATTATAAAGCTGCATGAGAAAGGCAACAAGAAATCACAGTGAAAGACCGTCTGACATATATTACATACAGATAAAGAGGGCATGTATCCCAGTTGATCAATCAAAACACACTTAGCAATCAGTAATCCTGTTACAATATAAGAAGGATAGGCATTTCGCCAAGCTGAATGTGCTTTTGCAGCAGTTGTCAAAGTAATTGTAAAATTCAGAAACATCCTCACCATCTTGAGATCTAAGTACACATCCTAATCATCAGCCAACAATAACAACAAATCCAGTGTAGTGCCACATGGAGAAATTATGGATACCATGTCCTTGTTACGAGCTAATTATGTGCTTGACTCACAGGTGCTTTAGATTTCCCCACTTATCCTGTATTGAAGATATTGTTTGCACATTAGTTGCATGTACATAGTCAAAAACAGATGGTAGGATTTTGTTTCTACTTACTCCGATACTGATGTCAATACGGTCGCATCCTTCAATATTGCTGACTTCTTCCTTAATTTTCACAGCTGAAGCCTCCAGTGATTTATTCATGCAGTTAAGCAACTTAATCTGTTGCAGTGTTGAAATATCTACAAAGCTAAAGGGGATCGCCTTGAGCTTGTCACACCCTTTTATAACAAGTGCTTCAAGCTGGGGAAAAGAATCCTCTGAGGCCTCCCACTCTGAGATATCTAACCACGCCAGTTTCAAGAACTTGAGATTATGGAGTGCGACTCCTAGGCACCACTTTTTTGATTGAATAAAATGCAAATCAGTTAATTGAAGATACTCCAGATTTGGCAGTCCTGCAATGACCGAAATCATGCTTCCAATACGAGCACTGCTTAGTTCCAACTTCCTTAATTTTGAAGGCAAGAGTAACTCAGGTTCAACTTTTGAAAATTTAACGGAAAGGTGAAGTATTTGAAGCTGGGTAAGATGCTCTAATTTGACACGAATCCCGGGAGAATATAAATCGCCCACAAAAGTGATGTTAAGTTCTTGAAGATTGGGAATTCGTTGAAATAACACATTCGCGCTATCAGCTTGATAAATTGAAAATTCAACTTTCTTAAATATCCTCAAATTTTCCAATTTCGAGGATTCTTCAAAAATCCGTTGCTTATTGTTTTTCAAATCAAACTCCGCCAAAGTAAGATCAACGTGCCTTAATTTTTCCATCTCCCAAAAACTAGCTGGTAACAAGGATAAACCGTGCACAATTAAAGTTTCCAGATGAGGCAGATGTGATTCGGGATGAAAATGAAATCTATATGTGCGAGCAGAGAGGTACTTCAGGTGAATTAGGGGTTTCAATGTAGCGGACGACAAATTTTCCACATCAAGGGAACTCAAATCCAAGACCTTAAGAAGTCTCACTTCACTTACCTGAGGGAAGGGATTCCAATTATAAAATCTTCCTCGATTTGTCGTTATCAGTGACCTCAGGTGGTGGTGGAAAGGCATCCGCGTGTTGAAACCCAGAGTTGCAAACTTGTTAAGCTCTTCACTGAAACTGAAAACCACTCGACTTCCCATCCAATCAAAAGGTTGAAACTGGATATAATGCCCCTTCACTGGTAGCATAAACTTTTCTTCTCTACTCTTCCTCAAGCAAAAGTGAAGTACGACATCATGAACCTGGCAGTATTTGACCTTACCATTATATCTTCTCCTTGAAGCCATTACCACGTTACTTCTAACGAGATCCATCAAGTAACCTTCAGCTGCCTCTTCCATTGATATACCAGAATCAATATTCTGCACGAAGCCTTCCGCGATCCATAGATTTATCAATTTAGACACTGGAATTCTGGCATCTTCGGGAAACATACCCATATAAAGAAGGCACGGTCTTAAATAATCAGGTAAATTATCATAACTTAACTTCATAGTTGATAGACCATAACCTTCAGACTCATCGAGATAGGAAAGTAGAGACTTTTTAACCTCATGCCACCAATACTCTTTCGTTTTCTTCTTTTTAATTATACCAGCTACCAAGACAACCACAAGAGGCAGTCCTTTGCATCTTTTTGCAACTGCTAGACTCACATCTTCTAGTTCAGGTGGGAAACCTTCCCGCGGAAATACCTTTTTCTGCAACAATTGGGAACTCTCTTCTGGTGTGAGAAATGGAAGGAAATAAGGATCAGTATGGTTCATGACATGCGTACTCACTTTCTCTAGTCGAGTTGTTATTACTATCCTGCTTCTATTTCCATCTGGAAAACAAAGCCTTAACTCATCCCATGCCATACAATCCCACATATCATCCAAGACAATGAGATATCTCTTTCCCGTTAGGCTTTTCTTCAACTTGTGAGCAAGTTCACCAACCTCATCTCCGTTGTCCTTGGAACCGGTTACTTGACTGAAAATCTCTTGTAATATCCCTCTCCGATTATATCTTTGAGAAACGATGCACCATGCTCTAACATCAAAATGAGAAACAATGATGTTATCATTATACAACTTTCTAGCAATAGTTGTTTTACCTTGTCCCCCCATCCCAACAATAGGAATGACATCTTGCTCACTTGTCCCTCGAGTCAAATACTGAATTAGTTTTTCTGCTGCTATCTCAAAACCCACCATCTCCTCGTCATTCACAGGATTGCTATGTTGAGTCGGCAGATGTTCAGATGGATCTACCACGTGACAGGACTTAAGAGAAAGGTTCTCCGACCACATCTTGTTCACCTCTGCATTTATATGCTTGATTTCTTTTATGATTGTAGGAAGTGAGAAAAAAAGATGCCAAAGAACATTATGTTGAACAAGAATAGAGTCGATGGCAACTTCAGCTTCATATGCCAGATTAATAATACTCCTTTGAAGATCTTTAAGAACTTCATGTTCTCTAAACGTAGATGTTAGAGACGAGAACTCCTTCTCTATAACACAAATATGAGGCTTCATGATGGAACCTACGCTAACTTCAGATTTCAACTGCATCTCATTCAGTTTCCTCAAAAGAGAATCCACAAAGCTCAATCCACCGACCGTAGGAAACTGAGATGGAATGAATTTGAAGGATTTGTAGTACCTCTCTTCCACTTGTGCCTTCAAATTTTCAGTTTTCTCAGAAATCAGTATCGCGCCAAGATTTATCTCCTTAGTATCATCCTTGGTTATAGAGCTCGGGAGAAGCTTTTGAATTGCATATAGTATATCACCCACAATAGCTCCAACCTCTTCCAAGACCTCATTCAACCACTTACCATTAATATTGTGATTTGGCACATTACCGAGAAAAAACAACAAGAACTCTATTGCCACATCAATATTTCGAGAAGAGACATGATTAGGAAAGCTCTCGAGCTTTTTGTTTCTGAGATACATCAGCAAACACTGGAGATGATGTGGAAAACCTTTTGGTAATTTCTTGTCCTTGAAAGTTCTTGATCGAGTGAACTTTGAAGCCTTTAGTTCACCCAGAAAAATCTTCTTCATTTCCAGCTCCACTAACGCAATCAAACATAATAGATAGGGAGGTTTATTCAAGATATCATCTTCATCCTCAAACTCATCTTCATCCTCGTCCTCACTATTATCATCTTCGTCTTCATTCTCATCCTCACTATTCTCATCATCATCTTCATCCTCATCCTCACCATTATAATCTTCACTGTCATCGTCATCTTCATCGCCATTATATTTAAACACAACATATTTAACTGAAGCACGACAAAACTGTATCACATCGTTAGCCATGAACTGAATCCGAGTCCCTAGGCCTTCCAACTTCTCATGATCGACATAACCATTTATCTCTGTGGCATATAAGTATCTCAAAAATCTAATCTTCTTTTGAATGATTTTCACCTGCTTTATAGCTCGACTATACTGAAGGATTTGTTCGTTCGTCGAATCAGGGTCAGACCAATCCACTTCCAGGCACATTAGTACATTATTAAGATTCTTTCCGAGACTATCCATACATTCTGATTGATTAGAATCATTCAGCTCAAAACTGCACATTGAACTGGTATTACTTTCAATGAAGTTTGGCAACTGTGATACTAGTCTTTCCACCTCGAGCATAGTTTTGTGATCGCCTAGAATTATGCTAAACTCATGCATTTCCGCAATCCATTTTCGCAGCTTCTTCGTAATTTTAACTAAGAAATCAGGCGAAAGAACATGATGGTACTTGATAAAGGTTCTTAAAAATCTTAGCCGCATTTCACGTTTCATAATTCGATAATTATTGAACCCAGCCCAGCCAACTCCAATCTTGATATTTGATAGGTCAAATAACATATGGTGATCAATGTCATGTTGATGCATCTTCCTGTAGTTAATATAAAAATTCCTGCAAGTTCACCAAAGTGTTGGATCGAGTATGAGTTTCATTATTAATAGCAACATTTTTAATACTGTCTTTCAGTATCTACTATTAGAAACTGTATTAAGGCCTGTAAAAGATTATGCACCTTCTGTACACTAACTCTTGGAATTTTTACTTGGGTCTTCCCTAATATCTACTATTATAAGCTATGTTAAATGAAGGGGAGTCTTGGAGTAACTGGTAAAGTTGCTACCATGTGATCGGGATTCTTTGACCAGAAGGAATTCTGTTCAGATGGAGGATATCTAACCAGAAGCTTCGCAACTCAATCATAGATGATTCCATCATCAAAGATTTGACCTTGGTCATGGGTTCAAGCTTGGAAACAGCCTCTAACAGAATTGCAAAGTAAGGCTGCATCCAATACACCCTTGTGGTGGGGCCTTTCCCTGGACCCTGCCCATAGCGGGAGCTTTAGTGCATCGGGCTGCCTTTTTCTTTTTTTTAGAAACTATGTTATATCATTTGTATGCATATAAAAATAAAGCTTATTTTTATTTTTACATTTGTTTTTCTTCATGTTGTTTTTGTATGGACTTACTCTAAATAAATTAGAGTTTCCAATGAACAAAAATATGCTAAAATTGAGTTTGGGGTAATACTACCTCTGTAAAGTTGGAGTGTATCGTAGCAACTTTGGTCATAAGGTACTGGATGCTTAAAGTTGGAGTAGGAGGAAACTATCTTCGGGATAAGCCGTAAGTAAAGATTAACATCACCATAACGTTAAAAAAATGTAAGAAAATGGATTTTTGGCCCTACTCAACACCAAAAGACCTTGCAACTTGAGCATGATGAGTCTTACTTTGACATACCATAATAAGAAAATAGACCTTAGATCTAACTTAATCTCAAAAACTAGTTGAAAAGGTAAGGATTAATCCAAGGCATACCTCATTGTTAACTAATCGAATCTCTGGTTGTTCTGCAGTAGCTCAGTAGTAGAGTGGTCGGTTATTAATTGATTGGTTGTAGGCTCAAAACCTATCTGGCATAAGGTGATGTGTAGTACAGAGAGATGGATGAGGAGATCAAAACAATAATTAGAGTTTTCAATGGCACAAACAGACTGTAATTTGTATTGTATTAGCTCTCAATTATCGCATTATTATTCTATTGATTGATGGTGGATAAACAACAACTTGTGCTTTATTAATTAATGACAGTGCTCTCATTCTTATTGATTGATTTATTAAAGAGACATGAATTTTATCCTTATCTTTGGACTAATGTCTTATTGCACAACATATAATAAAAGATCAAAGGGTCAAATTTAAATATCACTCTACTTTAGAAAATTGGCTAAATATATTCTTCGTCGTCGTACTTTGAGGTCAATTCTCCCTTACTGTCATATTTTGGGACCAAATTTACCTCTCTACTTTAAAAAAAATTGGCTAAATATACCCTTTATCATACTTTTTGGCTAAATTTACCGTCGTTGTTAAGAAACTTTTCACATGTACCCTTCTTTTTATAGAAAATCTCAAATCAACACTAAATGACCCATTTTTTTAATGTTATGTGGACTGGATCTAAATGTTACAAAAAGTCAATGGTTGTGATAATGTTAAATGAATAATAAAATGGGATTAGCATATTATAGAACAGATAGACACCTGAATATGTTGGCCTTCAAAGTCAATGGTTGCATTATTTAATGAAATAACATGGTAATATCATCATACAAGCAACTCCTAGGCCCAACAATAGTAGTAGTTGCATATTGTCACACTAATTTAACAATCATTTACAACATACCTGGAACAATATATGCACTTGGATTTGAGATCGATAAAACTTTGAACTTTGTGCCTCGACAAGACTGTTATGATTCGGATAGAATAAGCAAACCACAAGTAAAAGAAAACAAGAACAGCACACAGATTTATGTGGAAACCCTTGCGGGAAAAACCATGGACAGAGGCAGAGGAATTTCACTATGAAAGGAGAGAAGTACAAGGTGGAGAATGACGCAATTTCTGATGTCCCAACCGACCCACTAATTGCACTTATATAGTATGTGCGTACAAGTAAGTCCCTAGTCCCAAAAACATAAAGGTCCATATCGACCGATCTCTACGCTACCATCACAGACCCCATTGAAAATCACAAAGATGGATCGCACCGCGAAACTTTCTGGGCCAGACCAACAAAATTCGGGTCACAACTCTAACAAAGACTGTCAAAAAGGCAGCCACAGCTGGCATTTATGTCTTTATGAGCCTTCAGACTACGTCTACAATAACAACATACCTTAGTGGAATCCCACAAGTACGGTCTGGGGAGGTAGAATATACACAAGAATTACCACTACCATGTAGGGGTAGAGAGGTGGTTTCTAAAAGCCCCTCGGCTCAAGTGAAGAAAAGTCAAGTACAAAGAACAAGAAAACAGTGTAGAGAATATAACAACTAAAAAGGATAGCAAAATTTTCAAGTGTGTAACAAGGAGAAAATACACAATGCTATTGTTCTACGAAAGGCCCTTGAAGACATGGGGTCCTCCCCATGGGTCTGATCTTAGAAATTAGAATATACAAAGACCTTTTCCTAATGATGAATATATGGTAAGAACAAACATGAAATTCAGTATATGCTTTTGATCTTGCCAACATGACTCCAACTGCTAATTAGGAAATTTATGAGCTGATGGATAGAGATCATTCAAGTGTATTGTTTAGTTAAGCCTTCACGGAAGAGTTTTAATATATACTTAAGTATAATTTGACAATTCAAGATTTAGAGAAGTTCATAATCTGCAAGAGCTTCCAAAACCAGGTGACCTGTTTAATGTTGTTCAGAAGATTTTTCTTCCATCCAATGGAATAAATAAGCAAATAATTGAAAACAAGAACCACAGTTCACATATTATTTTTATACCGTAGTCATTCTCAGAACATTGGAAGCACAACTTGTCGATTTTTACAACAAAAGATATCAGCTAATGCTCAGTTATTCCAGTATTTGAGCTAGATGCTATGATTGTGGTGCATATGATTAAATGATATCTGTACGCCATCTCGGAGGATACAACAGATCATTGATGATTTTAAGTTCAAGATCAGTCAAAGGAATACCAACAGGCACTTTGTCCGTCACGTCCTGAAGGAAATGAAGTTGCGGATGCTCTTGCAAAATTTGCTACTACTGTTCACAATTCAAATAATTCTATTTTTGGTATTAAGCATCAGGCCCTACATCAAAAGGCCTTGCCCTCTCAGCCTTTGTAATAGCAAGTAAAACCTTTAAATTCACCTTAGTTCTCTATGCTGCAGAAATTTTGAATTTGTTGTCTGATGATTGTGAGGTATACTTAGATAAATTTGTAGGTGCTGTATAAGAGGCGCAAGATGAAGGGATTCTAGAAATAAAAGGAGTAAACGACCATCAAATTGAAGAAAAAAAAAACGAAACAATGATTTGTCTGGTTCTAAAATTATAAAGCTGCATAAGAAAGGCAAAAAGAAATCACAGCGAAAGATCGTCTGACAGTTGATCAATCAAAACACATTTAGCAATCAGTAATCCTGTTACAATATAAGAGGATAGGCATGTCGGCAAGCTGAATGTGCTTTTGCAGCAGTTGTCAAAGTAATTGTTAAATTCAGAAACATCCTCACCGGTTTGAGATCTAAGTAGACCTGCTAATCATCAGCCAACAACTACAACAACAAATAATCCAGTGTAGGGCGTGCCACATGGAGAAATTATGGATACCATGTTCTTGTTACGAGCTAATCACGTGCTTGACTCACAAGTGCTTTAGATTTCCCCACTTATCCTGTATTGAAGATATTGTTTGCACATTAGTTGGATGTACATACTCAAAAACAGAAGGTAGGATTTTGTTTCTACTTACTCAGATAGTGATGTCAATACGGTCGCATCCTTCAATATCGCTGACTTCTTCCTTAATTTTCACAGCTGAAGCCTCCAGTGACTTATTCATGCAGTTAAGCAACTTAATCTGTTGCAGTGTTGGAATATCTACAAAGCTAAAGGGGATCGCGTTGAGCTTGTCACACCCTTTTATCCTCTGAGGCATCCCACTCTGAGATACTTAACCACGCCAGTTTCAAGACCATGAGATTATGGAATGCGACTCCTAGGCACCAATTTTCTGATTGAATAAAATTCAGATCAGTTAATTGAAGATACTCCAGATTTGGCAGTCCCGCAATGACCGAAATCGTGCTTCACCTTAGTTCCAACTTCATTAATTTTGAAGGCAAGAGTAACTCAGGTACAACTCTCGACGATCCAATGGAAAGGTGAAGTATTTGAAGCTGGGTAAGATGCTCTAATTTGATACACGTCCCGGGAGAACATAAATCACCCAAAAAAGTGAAGTTAAGTTCTTGAAGATTAGCACATCTTTGAAACAACACATTCGCGCTATCAGCTTGATAAATTGGAAATTTAACCTTCTTTAGTATCCTCAAATTTTCCAATTTCGATATTCTTCAAAAATCCGCTGCATATTGTTTTCCAAATCAAATCCAGCAAAAGTATCATCAACATGCCTTAATTTTTCCATTTCCCAAAAAATAGCTAGTAACGAGTGTTAACACCTAATTTTTATCCTATACAATCCAATTTAATTTCGAGTTTCTTCAATTTTAAAATAAAATCACAACAATTATTTATTCAAATAAAGGATTTTCAAAATATTTTCTGTATGTAATTTTGTCATTTTAAGTAGCGATTATATATTATCGTAGTTAATTATACGGAATTATATAATTTTGATACTCAAATGTTTGTTCTACAAAATATCGGATTGTAATCAAGGCTTGAAATAAATTTATAATGATTAAAATCTTGATTTAATTATAATCTATTCCCAAAAATAATTTATTCGGAGAGATATTTGTTTGATTTTATCAAATCAAGAAGCTCGAGATTAAACATGGTGTTAATTCATATTGAATTTCGATTCAATTTAGTCAATTCACTAAATTTGGACCTTAATTGAAATCAATTCGGCCATAATTGCAGTACAATTGGTCAAATGAGTTTTAATTAGGCTAGATTTTAAATACCATTGTCTAAATTTTTCCTAGGCCATTTAATAAATAGCCAAAATAGCTTGACCTATCCAATCCCTAAATTAATTGGGAATCTAATCGAGGTTATTAAATTTAATAACCCCAATCTTGAACCAATTAAATTAATCCCATTAATAGGTCCAATCGACCAGATCCCCAACATTGACCCAACTCAATTAATAACCCCCGGCCCAAAACATCCTCCTGACCCGGCCCGATCCACCTTTATCTTCTCCTCCACCAACGATACAAACACAACAACAACAGTTCGACGCCATCAACAACCCGACCAACTCCAAATACCCGATTCCATCAACCCCAACCCATCTATTTTTCTTCACACGCGTCTCACACATCTGTAGAATGAGAAAAAGATTCAAAAATCTTCTAGAATGGTTCGATTCTGTGATTTTCGGGTGTAATTGTACAATTTCGTACATGTATGTCACAATTTCATTGGCTCATGGTGAAAATTCATTTCCCCCAATCTCATTGGTCCACCAATTTCAATACTGGTACGTTTGTTAATGAAACCACAAGCCAAAGGGGGAATTCAAATTTCAAATTCGAAGATACCTTATTTTTCAAGTTCTGAAAATACCCCCAATTCGTCTTCTATATAAGAAACAATTGGGTCACTGTTTTAAAAGGAGATTTTGGGGGGGTCGAAACTTTGGGGTGTTCGAAAATTCTTGAAAGGTTTTGGGGGGATTTTTCTCTTCTTTCCGTGTTGGGATTCTAGAATTGGAAACTCTTTAGAAAAATTCTAGGGTTAGGAACTTCAGTGCAGAAGATTTTCTGAGAGCTAGCTAGGTCTGAAAAGGGAGATTGGAAAAATTTCATAGAAATCTTGAGGTTGGAAATCTTCGATTCAGAAAAGCAGAGAAAAGAGGGGTTGAGAGAAGAGGGAACAGTTCCTTAGCAAAAAAAATCTAGAGAAAGCGGTGCGCTGGTCGAGATTTTGGTAAAGACATCAACTTTCCGGTGGTCGTGATCTCCCTACCCGCTCGTCGTCTCGTTTTTCTGCACTTAAAGAGGTAAATACACCCTGTTTTCCCTTCAATTTGACCATTTTTCTTCTTCGTCTCTTTTTTTTCCATAACTGATGTAGCCGTATTCGTGATCTTGTATGCTGGGTTTGGCTGCTGTAGAGGTCTTATAAGACCATAGGATACGTTGGATGAAGGAATGTTTGTCATGTCATTATGTTTGATGCTAAACTCCAGGTTCAGCCGTTAAAAATTTTGGTTTTTAGTCTCATTTGTGCATCTCAATTTCATAATCGGTTATCTGATTTTGACATCGCTAATTAGCTTCTAATTTGCTGCTTTGTATTGTATATTGCTTCTAAGTTTGACATACTGAGTTTGATAGAGATTCCTATTTCAATTTTTTGCTTCACTGGCTTGCTAAATGTTTGTTTTGTTCGAGTAGTCTCCCTTCTATTTAGCTGGTAATATCACTAGCAGGACCACTTTTACAAGTTTCTTTGGCTTCTCAAATGTCAAAGAGAATGACCAAAATGTGTCCAACAATGAAAGGTCGCCAAGAGATCCTAGAATCTCCTCGACGGCCATTTCGTTTGAGTCTATTGAAATAAGGAGGAGAACAAAAGATACTGTATCTCATTGGCTCCTTTCTTTAGTTTATTGATTGTGTTTCCCTTTTAGTAAAATTTTGAAGATTGATTCTTTGCTTTGGATTTATTTCAAGCCAATAGTCTTGTTTGTTTGAAGTCCATGAAAGAATAAAATGGCTATGTTGAAGAATATTATACATGTGAATTGATTTGGTCTTGTCGATGTCCAAAATCATTGATGTGTGTGTATTCTCCCTCAAGGATGGCTCGTATATTTCTTTTAGTTAGTAATTTCAAGGTCTAAAACTGTTGAGGTTTTGTAAGACCATAGTTGGAGAGTAGCCGTATTCGACTCTCAAGCTTGCTGTTTTGAATAATGGAAATTCGGGAGGCTGTTTTGCACTATCGCGACTTTGAGTAGTTTGAGGTTTATTTGGAGTAAAAGAGGAACTTCTGGGGTTTTTTTTCTTGAATTTTCTATTATCTATTTTGAGTCATTTGGGGTTTTTTTTCTTGAATTTTCTATTATCTATTTTGAGTCATTTGTTTGTATAATTTAACGCAACTCACGAGGTCTTTTTAATTTGATGATATTAAAAGAGACCTACGAGTTTGCCATAGAGCTATGATAACAGTCCAGGGAATCTCTAATAAACCTTGGTTTATGTTTGTTGACACTTAAATTTTTGCCCTCCACGACTAAATTTAATTCTGAGTTTCTTTGACTTTTAATAAAATTAAAATATTTATTTCATTCGAATAAAAATTTATTAAATATATTTGTACGTAATTTTTTTCATTTTAAGTAGTGATTACAATTTATCGTATTCAATTATACGGGATTTTATAATTTTGTTACTTAAATATTTATTTTATAAAATATTGAATTTTAACCAAGGGTTAGAGATTCAAATGATTAAAGTTTTGATTTAAATATAATTTACTCTCAAAAAATAATTTATTCGGATAAATATGTGTTTGATTTTATAAAATCAAGAAGCCCGGGATTAAAGGAAGCATTAATTCGCATCGCATTTCAATTTAATTTAGTCAATCTATTAGATTTGGCCATAATTGAAATCAAATTCGCCATAATTGTAATGGAATCCGTCAATTGATTTCTAATTTGATCATAATTAAATAAATATGGATAAATTTTAAATCCCAATTAGGGCTATATTTTAAATAACCCCAAAATTCTCAAAAGCTCTCATAACTTCTACCTAATTCCACAAAAATTTCAAATAGTACTATATTGTATTATTTTCCCCCAACAATGTCTTTTCCCAATTTTGAAATTCAAAAGTTGTATTACATTGTACAATTTTCCTCCACATTATCTTCCACCTCACCTTATCTTCAATTTTGAAATTTCAAAAAGACCCTTAATTGCTTTTTCTCACACATTGGTGGATGACAAGAAATAAATTTTCATCCTTTTCTATAAGTACTTTTCTCCCACATTGGTGGAAGAGAAAAAAAATCTCATTCTCTCCTATAAATACTACCACTACTTTGTTAAAAAAAAGAAGGGAAAAAGCAAAAAAAAAGGCTAGAAAGGTGAAACAATACTTTTTGAGCAAAATAGTTATTTTTATTAAGTAAAAGTTTTTGTTTCATAGGGTTGGTCGGCTAATAAAAAATTTCAAGTTGTCGGAGATATTTTTTTGGTGGTGGTTGATTCCGACGAAACTTGTAGTCTCGTTTTGCTGCTCCCAAAAAGGTAAACACATCTTTTTTTTTTAAGTGTTTTTATTATCGTTTTCTTCTTCATCTTTTTTCTTCTTCATAGTTCGTAGATATAATTTTGTTTGCTAGGATTGTATGCTGTAGATGGCCTTAAAGGCCCTAGGACGTCATGGTATCGATATTCTAATTATTTTCATGTTCATGATATAAAAATAAGCTAACAATAGTTGTAGGCGTCTTTTTTTTTTTTTTTACTTTATTCTTTGATTATTTTAGATAAAGTTTCAATCTTTGCTTAAAATATGTATTTATACTTTGTTTAAACTCATTGTTGTTGGATATATTTGTTTTTAGCATGTAAATTTATTTTCTTTATGTTGAAAAGAATATTTAATGTTGAATGTTTCACCCTTTCACCTTATTCTTTGATTATTTTAAATAAAGTTTAGATCTTTGCTTGAAAAACATAATCATGTCTTGTTTAAACTCATTTTTGTTGAATATGTTTATTTTTAGAATGTAAAGTTATTTTCTTTATATTGAAAAGAATAGTTAATAATGATTGTTTTGCCTTTTGACCTTATTCTTTGATTATTTGGATAAAATTTAAATCTTTACTTGAAAAGTCATACCCATGTCTTGTTTAAACTCATTGTTGGTAGATATGTTTGTTTTTAGAATGTAAAGTTATTTTCTTTATGTTGAAAAGAATGATTAATATTGCTTGTTTTGCCTTTTGACTTTATTCCTTGATTGTCATGTATAAAGTTTTGATCTTTGCTCAAAAGAAAAATTCATGTCTTGTTTAAATTTATTGTTGGCGGATATATTTGTTTTAGATGTAAAGTTATTTCTTTTATGTTGAAAAAGTAGTTACTATTGTTTGTTTCGCTTTAATAAAAATAATAATTGATTAAATCAAGATTTTTTCATTTACTTGTTAATTATTTTAAGGGATCTCCAAAATCTTCATATAAAAGATGAAGTGCTAGCTTTAATTTTCATCCACGATGTTTATTCCACTTTTTCTAATGTTTTCAAATTTGTCAAAATGGTCATAAAGTTCGAATTTTTATGGCTAAATAGAATTATTTAGATATTTTTGAGTCATGCATAGTATGATTGTGAAACAATATTCCACTTTTAGAAATGCTAAACTTTATTCTAATTTTCTTGCGCCCTTTGGATTGTTATATGTGCTCTTTGTGAGTGTAAAGACTTGATTCGTGTCTCTCATTAATTCATAATATCAAAAGAGAATCAACGATGTCTGAAAAATATAAATCATAGGTCATTACACATTTTTTTCATAAAATTTTGGTTGTAATTTAGATGTATGAATTTTCGTTAATGTCGCCTTAATTGAAATTAAAGATTCTTGCTTGAAAATTTAACCTTTATTTTCTTTTGTTATATAGATTAGTATCTATGTTTGTTCAATTTTAGAAGTCAGGAGTATTTTACTTGTTGCCTTATCTCTTTACTTTTGCAAGCTTACGTTGTTTGTTTCTTGCATTAATTCATTGAATATGGCCTTCTTCCTTTTACCTTTATTCATTCTTGTATGAACATAAATCATGAGGTATGTAAGTAGGTGTCTTTGCTTTACATTTTATTTGTGGACTCTCATTCTTGTGCAAGTGTTCTTATCATTGTCATTCAAAATTGGTTCTTGATATTTTTTTTTGCTTTAAAATATGTCACGTTTATGCCTTGAACGTATATTAATTTCTTTATCTTTTCTTTGAATGCAAAAAAAATGTCTCGAGTCCAAACGGATTCCTCTCCTCTTGCATTTCGTAATGGGCAATGAGGTCTACCCCTTCGAGTTAAGTTCAAAGTTTAAACCCGAGGTCCACTACATGGCGTTCGGGTGCTAGAAGATAGACGAGGAAGAGAAATGGGTCAAAACCCATTGATGAGGTCATTCAGACACTTGAAAAGTCTCAATTTTTATTATTATCTTCATTTTATTTATTTATTTAATCATTTATTTATTCATTAATTTCGGTCTCGAAGCCAAAGTTGTATTTAATATAAGTGGAGCAAGACTCAAGGCAGAGGCTCGAAAAATAGTTTAGGACAGATGAAATGGGTCGGAAGCCCAACTAGACTAGGACAGGTCTCGTTGATTTGGGCTCAATGGCTTAAATCCTTTACTTTCTCCTCCCTTCCCCTTTTATGTGTTTATTAGTTTTGTTTAGACTTAGTTAAAATCCCTACTAAATTGCCTAAATCTATTTTATAGAAGTCTTTTTTTAAGAAAAAAAAAAATTAAATCACTATTTCAACAAATTAATCTTTTCAGAAGTTAATCAAAAGATGTTTTCAAACAGTACGGATAACCGCAAGTTAGCAAACGTTTTAGGTGCCTAACACCTTCCTAAAATTTTAATAGGAACCACTTATCTAGAATCTCCAACTTAAAATGATTTTTCTATTTTGATCATTTGAAGTAACTTTCTAAAGGTTTCTTAATTCCTTTTCAAAATTAAGTAGGGATTTTTCTCAAAAGTCAAAATTTCTCCGCAAAATAGAAATGACGACTCTGTTAGGGATTTGTAACTATGTTCTAACCAAATTTTTTATTTTGTCTTTTGATTAACTGTTTATGTGTTTATATGTTTCGATTCTGTAAAGTTTAACTATCGCATCTTATGGCATATTCTTGCATTATTTAAACTGTTTAGGGGTTTCATGGATGTCCCGGTCCCTGTTGTTCAATTCCAAAATATGTTGGAAATACGAATGACTTATTAGCACGTGAGTCTTCTGATGGCTGTTCGTATTTTCAAACTCAAGTTGTCCGCTTGATAACCAATGTTCAAACCTACTCTAGACACCTAGGATGGAACAAAACCAAAACCTTATTTTAGGTATGAGCCTAGGACGATCCAATACCCGAGCGGAGTATTGGGCCCATTAGAAAACCTGTCTTGCATCTATTGACCCTGAGTCAATTATAGACGAACCATATTTATGTGTTGAAGAAAATTTATGCTTGTCTAATTCAATCCATTATCCTTTGGAGGTCGGAAAAAAGCTTGATTTGCTTACTTTCGTAAGAATAATTGAACCAAGTTAAGCAAGAAATTGATTGATTTGGGAGGTTGCATTTAAGGCATAGTTTAAACTCAACGGATGTCACCAATATAAGAAATGGATGAAGCTAAGAAGGGGAAGGCTGATAGAAGAAGCACTCAGGAATTAGTATTTTTTATCCCCTATGTGGGAGCATATCTTCTTTCATGTTATTTCCCTTTCGCTAAAGATTGTATTCCCCTTTCGTTATCTTTTGTAGGCATTTATGCCCTTTTTGTGTCTATAAAAGTTGGGGGATAATGGATTGACCTTAAGCAAGCATATATTTTTTCTTCAAAAATCGTTAGGTCCAAACCCTTGGCTCCAAAGGTTCACCTAATTAGGATGTACGTTTATTACAATATGCTTGTGTAATATAACTATTTATGTGCTTATACGTGTTATGTTGATTCGAATCAAAGGCGAACTGATCCAATCCCAATTTCCATAGAACATCTCTAGGCAGAAATATACCCCACTATATAAAAGTCCGACTAAAAGTACTCCAAGTCTCCCAAGTTTCTCAGAAAAGTCCGTAGTCATTCTTAAAACTTCCAAAATGATCGCTACCATTTTAGGAAAGTTGACTTTAGAATCAAAAAAGTTGTTATAGTTTCGAACTACGTAGGGCCTGATTTCTCCTCTGTGAGATACGTAGGCAGTCTTTCGGCCTGACCCATATCTCTAAAAGCTCTGTTGTCCTCCACTTTCTTGATGGAAGAAGAAGAGCTGAACCTTCCCGACAAATTCCACCTATCCATAGCATTGAGTAAAATCCTGTTCATTGAAATCCTCGAGTCATCATTATTTCATGGATCAATTCGCATGAGATGAGAAATAACTCAGTGTGTTTACTTTCTACCTTATCATCTTGCTTTACTTATTACTAAAGAAATCTAACACGACAGCGTTTGAGTTGTTTTTACTTTGCAGGTAATAGAAACTACTCCGTGTTGGCACAAAATGACCCTACTTCACCAGGTCAAAATGAATAAGAGATTCGCTTCTTGACTATAGTTTTTTTACAGGAAAAGAAAAATGACTAGTAGTAAAACTGGACTCTACCAATCATTTTTCAACCCTGTAAGCGATAGTCTCGAGGATGGAAAAAGGGAAAATATGAGGAAAGAATTTTCCAAGACAATTAGAATCATGAAAGATTAATTGGAGGAAACATTATTGAATTGGACCTCCACTCCACTCATGAATCATCGCCCATCGTATAACAGTAACTTAAAACCTATCATTGTCATGTCATGTCAAGAAACAAAATAATGGTAGCCCTAGAACAGTCAACAGAAGAGTCAAAGAGTTCGAGAATCAAAGAAGCCTAATCTAGAGGAAACCGAGGTGGTTAACTAGGAAGGCGATGACTCCATTGGACATTTGATCCTTTGTTCTATGAAGACAAACGCAATGCAAACTTCATGTCATCCATAGAAGTACTTATTTATGTCCTAGGAAGATGGTTAAGAGTATTTCTAGGGCCATTATGAGTTTATGTACGAACTACGTTTGACCTGAATTCCCAAAAAGGGATACGTAGGCGGTCTATGTCGGCTTTGGTTAACCCCTTAGGAAAATTTATCATTTCCTTTTATGTACGAATTATGTTTGACCTGAATTCCAAAACAGGATACGTAAGCGTCCTATGTTGGCTTCGGTCAACCCTTTAGGATACTTTATCCTTTCCTTTTATGTATGAACGACGTGATGACCTGAATTCCCAACAAAAGGGGTACGTAGGCGGCCTATGTTGGCTTCGGTCAACCTATTAGATTTTTCTATATATCCTTAGCGTAGTCTTGAACTACGTTTGAACTGATTCCTGATTCAACGGGATACGTAGTCACCCCAACGGCTTGGTCATATAATCCCAGGAAATGGAAACTGGGGCAAAATTTTCGAGAATAAATCTCAAAAATTCACAAGGGAAGATCGACATCCAACAAGGAGAACGAAGGCCAACAAAGACTTTGGATCTTCTCGAGATGATATCATCTCAGACTACTTTAAACGGGGACAGAAATTTTGAGGAGGTCCTCAAAATTTCCACTAGTATATTGAAATATATTTCAAATTCCCCAGCACTAGAGGTCAAAGTTGAGATTTGAGAATCACCACCTGTGATAAAGTCTAGGAAGAATGAAACTCCGTCTTTGATAAAACTTCTGGTAGATCGCCTTGACAATGCTGAATCCCTAGCAATCCTCCATTAAATGTCGGACATTGTCAGAATCAAGAGAAAGATGGTCGTTGAGCTAGCACATGACATGACTGGCAGAGATTTTCTAAAGTTTTGTAGGAGTTTTCGAAACTATTTTCTAAAAAATTAAGACGACTTTAAAAAATCTATATAAATCTTTTACTTAATGATTTCCTAGGCATCAATTAGGACGTGGAGTCAAGGGTGGAAATCCCAACATGACGAAGTACCCAAAAGATGGCGTAGGGCAAATGGAGAATCAAAGAAAGTGAAAATGGAGTAGTTTCACTCAAACTAATCATTTTTCTATGGATGCAGGGACCAATACACAAAAATGAGAGTCTCTTTAAAAAATCCCCGAGCAAAATGGGAGCCACACCAAGCACTAATGCTCAAGAACATAATTTTTAGGTAGCCCTAAAAATGGGTTTAATACCCATTTATTGAGGACCTTTTGAATTGTCCATCTCATTTCTTGAGATCATGGAGGACAAACAAAAGTGTCTTGTCTTTTTTACAAATATTGTATTTAGAATTTTTCTAAAACATATAGTCGCTAGCAAAAGCAACTTTATGCCTACTAATCATTTACCTTGAGTACAGGTACATGTAGAAAGCAAGACGCAGACAAACAAACTTAGGTGAAACTGTTTTCAAGATCACCTATGAGTTGATAGCCTATAGGTCATCCGTAAGCCACAACAATATCCTAACCGGATAGTGTGCAAGATCGCCCAAAAATGAATAGTTTGGAGGTTATCCATAAGTCGCAACTAAATCCTTACCGGAGAATATGCGAGATTGTCAAATTAATACGTTCAAGGGTTCTCTATAATCTGCGTCATATCCAAGATCAATTATGTGCAGGATTACCCAAGGACTACCAATTTGAGTAATATCTATAAGTCATATTGTATCCAAGGTCAGATGATGTGCAGGAACACCTAAAAGCTAGCTATTGGAGGGATATCTGTAAGCCATCTCTTATCCAAGGTCGGATAATGTGCAGGATTACTTAAAAGCTAGAAATTCAAAGGATATCTTTATGTCGCCTCGTATCTGACATCAAATAATGTGCAACATTATCCAAAGATTGACAATTTAAGGAAAATCTATAAGTCGTATCGGTACAAAATATGTGCAAGACTTACCTGAGATCATATGCAAAAAATTTCTATCAATAACCGGAGATGTTATCATGCCACATACGACAAGCACTATAGGTGACTCAAAAGGGTTGCCACTTCAGCGCAAGATTAAGCGGTTGTAGGGACCATTCTGCATAAAGTGTTGTCGATGTCCAAGCGAGACATCTATTTTGAAGACATATTCAACAGATAAATAAGATAATTATGCAACGACCAAGAGAGTTGTTGTGTCTATTATTGCAAGTTATTTCTTTCCAAACAGATACATGAAAGGGATGACTTTGTTTTTCAGGCAATAACTCACGTGGAGATATGGTAAAGACTATATACCTCTTTCGTGAATTATGTTTAGCACTAACACTTTTTGTTTGAAATATTGTCGAGAGCATCCTAGAGGGTGAAAATCTCAAATCAAAACCACAGGTGCGGACAACTCCAGATAGGACGCAACATAACGTGGAACTCTTTCTTAGCAGCAAAACGGAACATAGTCTAAAAAGGGACGTCAAACTCTTTAGATGTGAGCTAAAGGATGATCGGCAACACCAATAAACCACACCCCTATTAGAAGGCATGTGGGTAGTTTGAGATGTTTTGGTTTCAGCTTCACCTTCGGTATATTTCTAAACTCATATCGAGAGTAAACTTCTCTTTCTTTCAATACGGGTGGCAACACACTTAGAGTTTTGGAAATTATGTCCAGGTAATTTCTTGCCTATGGATGTGAAGGATCCCACATTCATGGTTAAGAGGTTACAAGCCTCTTTTCCGCAACTCGATCAATTTGTCATGCATTCTGAGCTAAAGATAGTCTAAAATAAAAGACTATCTTTTCTATCGATTGAGTCGAACTACAAGCAGTCTGATTCCCTGAGTCTCAAGGATATGTTGGCTCGGCACTATGTAGAAAACTCGACTGCATTCCAACCTTCTCCCCAAATCCCTCCATTTCCTATCTTTTTAGTCGTCAAAAACTCCAAAAAACAGAGATAGCTGGTGATTTTTTTTTTTTTAAATCGTGCCTTAGATCAAGATTTATGAACTACAAGTAGCCTAAATTCTCTTGTAACCAGAGATATGTAGGAAACCCGACCTGGGTTCGGCCATGACTCTATGAGACTCATGCAAAAGCCAACCTCTTTCAGTTTCGAATTTGTGGTTGGACAAAAATTAGGAACGTCAACCTCCCTTTGCCTAGGGTTACTTGCATCCACCCTACCCAAAAGGAGGGGGCAGTTGTTGACACCTAATTTTTGTCCTCCACAACTAAATTTAATCTTGAGTTTCTTTTATTTTTAATAAAATTAAAATATTTATTTCATCCGAATAAAAATTTATTAAATATATTTGTATGTAATTTTATCATTTTAAGTAGTGATTATAATTTACTGTATTCAATTATATGAGATTTTATAATTTTGTTAGTTAAATATTTATTTTATAAAATATTAGATTTTAATCAAGGCTTAGAGATTCAAATGATTAAAGTTTTGATTTAAACATAATTTACTCTCAAAAAATAATTTATTCAGACAAATATGTGTTTGATTTTATAAAATCATGAATTCCGGGATTAAAAGAAGCATTAATTTGCATCGCATTTCAATTTAATTTGGTCAATCTATTATATTTGGCCATAATTGAAATAAAATTCGCCATAATTGTAATGCAATCCGTCAATTGATTTCTAATTTGGTCATAATTAAATAAATATGGCTAAATTTTAAATTTCAATTAGGGCTATATTTTAAATGACCCCAAAATTCTCAAAATCGCTCATAACTTCTACCTAATTCCACAAAAAAATAATTTCAAATAGTACTACATTGTACTATTTCCCCCCAACATTGTCTTTTCCCAATTTTGAAATTCAAAAGTTGTACCACATTGTACAATTTCCCCCCACATTATCTTCCACCTCACCTTATCTTCAATTTTGAAATTTCAAAAAGACCCTTAATTGCTTTTTCTCTCACATTGGTGGATGACAAGAAATAAATCTTCATCCTTTCCTATAAATACTTTCTCCCACATTGGTGGAAGACAAAAAAAAATTTCATTCTCTCCTATAAATACTACCACTACTTTGGTAAAAAAAATGGGGAAAAGAAAAAAAAAGGCTAGAAAGGTGAAAAAAATACTTTTTGAGCAAAATAGTTATTTTTATTAAGTAAAAATTTTTGTTTCATAGAGTTGGTCGGCTAATAAAAAATTTAAGTTGCCGGCGACGTATTTTTGGTGGTGGTTGATTCCAACGAAACTCGTAGTCTCGTTTTGCTGCCCCCCAAAAGGTAAACACATCTTTAGTTTTTAGTTTTTATTATCGTTTTCTTCTTCATCTTTTTTTTCTTCATAGTTCATAGATATAATTTTGTTTGCTGGGATTGTATGCTGTAGATGGCCTTAAAGGCCCTAGGACGTCATGGTATCGATATTCTAATTATTTTTATGTTCATGATATAAAAATGAGCTAACAATAGTTGTATGTGTCTTTTTTTTTTTTTTTTACTTTATCCTTTGATTATTTTGGATAAAGTTTGAATCTTTGCTTAAAATATGTATTTATGCTTTATTTAAACTCATTGTTGTTGGATATATTTATTTTTAGCATGTAAAGTTATTTTCTTTATGTTGAAAAGAATAGTTAATGTTGAATGTTTCGCCTTTTTACCTTATTCTTTGATTATTTTGGATAAAGTTTAGATCTTTGCTAGAAAAGTCATACCCATGTCTTGTTTAAACTCATTGTTGGTAGATATGTTTGTTTTTAGCATGTAAAGTTATTTTCTTTATGTTGAAAAGAATGATTAATATTGATTGTTTTGCCTTTTGACTTTATTCTTTGATTGTCATGTATAAAGTTTGATCTTTGCTCAAAAGACAAACTTATGTCTTGTTTAAATTTATTGATGGCGGATATGTTTGTTTTAGCTGTAAAGTTGTTTCTTTTATGTTGAAAAACTAGTTACTATTGTTTGTTTCGCCTTAATAAAAATAGTAAATGATTAAATCAAGATTTTTTCATTTACTTGTTAATTATTTTAAGGTATCTCCAAAATCTTTATATAAGAGATTAAGTGCTAAAATTATTTTTCATCCACGATGTTTATTCCTCTTTTTAGCATGTTTTTAAAAATTTTAAAATGGATTAAATATTTTTCATTTATCGTATTCAATTATACGAGATTTTATAATTTTGTTACTTAAATATTTATTTATAAAATATTGGATTTTAATCAAGGCTTAGAGATTCAAATGATTAAAGTTTTGATTTAAATATAATTTAATCTCAAAAAATAATTTATTCGGATAAATATGTGTTTGATTTTATAAAATCAAGAAGCCCAGGATTAAAGGAAGTATTACTTCGCATCGAATTTCAATTTAATTTAGCCATTTATTAGATTTGGCCATAATTGGAATCAAATATGCCATAATTGTAATGGAATCCGTCAATTGATTTCTAATTTGGTCAAAATTAAATAAATATGGCTAAATATTAGGTGGGATTGTATGTTGTAGATGACCTTAAAGGCCCTAGGACGTTGTGGTATCGATATTCTAATTATTTTCATGTTCATGATATAAAAATGAGCTAACAATAGTTGTATGTGTCTTTTTTTTAACTTTATTCTTTGATTATTTTGGATAAAATTTCAATCTTTACTTAAAAGATGTATTTATGCTTTGTTTAAACTCATTGTTCTTGGATATATTTGTTTTTAGCATGTTAAGTTAATTTCTTTATGTTGAAAAGAATAGTTAATGTTGAATGTTTCGCCTTTTCACCTTATTCTTTGATTATTTTGGATAAAGTTTAGATCTTTGCTTGAAAAACATAATCAAGTCTTGTTTAAACTCATTATTGTTGAATATGCTTATTTTTAGCATGTAAAGTTATTTTGTTTATGTTGACAAGAATAGTTAATATTGATTGTTTTTTCTTTTGACTTTATTCTTTGATTATTTTGGATTAAAGGTGTCAAACGGGCCGGGCTGACCCGGCCCGACCCGGCCCGTAACATCAAACCGGACCGGTTTGACCCGGCCCGGAAAGCCCTAGGGCTTTAGGGTACCGGGTCCCGGTCCGGTTTTTTAAAAAAATTGGGCCCGGTTAACCCGGCCCGGACCAACCCGGTCCAGGCCCGCCGGTTAACCGGCCCGGCCCGGCCCGGTAACCGAAAAAAATAAAAAAAATAAAAAAAAAAAAATTCTGTTGGGCCAAACTAGCCGTTGGCCCAACGGTAATATTACCGTTTTTGGGTCCAAACGGCTAGTTTGGGCCCATTTCATTAAAAAAAAAAAAAATTATATAATCACTATGCTGATTTATTTGATTCAGCCGTACCTACAAATATCAGTCCAACTGTCGCTCCTCATCCTCCCGAGGAGCCATCATCTTCTAAAAGGTCGGCACATAGTGGTTTTCCTGATTCGTTTTATGATTTATCTTGTTGGAACAGTGTGGATGAGAGAGCTTACACATCAACTTATCGGGAGGAGCTGAAATATTATCTGCGGACGCCACCAGAGGATCGCAGACGACGGATCAACTCGCTGGATTGGTGGAGAAATAATGAATCACAATATCCTGTACTTTCAAGATTAGCCAGAGATATCTTGAATGTTCCAATGTCAACCGTTGCATCAGAGAGCGCCTTCAGTCAGGGACGACAGCAGCTTGGAGACAACCGACACTCATTGGGAAGCAACGCAATGAATGTTTTAGTTTGCCTTAGAGACTGGATTAGAGCAGAAAGAAGAAACCAAGGAATGGAACCAGAGCCAAGCGACGACCTCAAACTTGAAGAAATAATGACTTCACGGGAGAACTCAACAGAATCAAGTCCAATGCATGGGTTTGCCCCCGTTGACTTCGACTATCCTATGCAAATTCCAATTAATATTAACATGAATGAGTTGGAAAAAATGATGCATAATTTATAGATTTTTCATTCATGTAAATTATAAATTTTGGATCATTTTGCAATCAATAAAATTCCACAAATTCATTCACTCCTTAGTTGTTGTTTTTTATTTTTTTTTATTTATCAATTTAAAGTTTTAATATCTTCTATAGAAGTGTATATTTAATGTATACATTATATATATCTTCTATAGAAGTGTATATTTAATGTATACATGTGTATATATCTTTTATAGAAGTGTATATTTAATGTATACACGTGTATATATCTTCTATAGAAGTGTATATTTAATGTATACATTATATATATCTTCTATAGAAGTGTATACTTAATGTATACATTTGTATATATCTTCTACAGAAGTGTATATTTAATGTATACACGTGTATATATCTTCTACAGAAGTGTATATTTAATGTATACATGTGTATATGTTTTATAAATTAGTATATAAGTATATCTATAAATATTGTAATGTATATATAATGTAGTATATTTTATAAGTAGTAGTATATATACATTCAATGGTGCATAAACACGTGTATATATCTTCTATAGAAGTATATATTTAACGTATACATGTGTATATGTTTTATAAATTAGTATATAAGTATATCTATACATATTGTAATGTATATATAATGTAGTATATTTTATAAGTAGTAGTATATATACATTGAATAGTGTGTATACACGTGTATATATCTTCTATAGAAGTATATATTTAACGTATACATGTGTATATGTTTTATAAATTAGTATATAAGTATATCTATACATATTGTAATGTATATATAATGTAGTATATTTTATAAGTAGTAGTATATATACATTGAATGGTGCGTATACATGTGTATATCTTCTATAGAAGTGTATATTTAACGTATACATGTGTATATGTTTTATAAATTAGTATATAAGTATATCTATACATATTGTAATGTATATATAATGTAGTATATTTTATAAGTAGTAGTGTATATACATTGAATGGTGCATAAACACGTGTATATATCTTCTATAGAAGTGTATATTTAACGTATACATGTGTATATGTTTTATAAATTAGTATATAAGTATATCTATACATATTGTAATGTATATATAATGTAGTATATTTTATAAGTAGTAGTGTATATACATTGAATGGTGCATAAACACGTGTATATATCTTCTATTGAAGTGTATATTTAACGTATACATGTGTATATGTTTTATAAATTAGTATATAAGTATATCTATACATATTGTAATGTATATATAATGTAGTATATTTTATAAGTAGTAGTGTATATACATTGAATGGTGCATAAACACGTGTATATATCTTCTATAGAAGTGTATATTTAACGTATACATGTGTATATGTTTTATAAATTAGTATATAAGTATATCTATACATATTGTAATGTATATATAATGTAGTATATTGCATAAGTAGTAGTATATATACATTGAATGGTGTGTATACACGTGTATATATCTTCTATAGAAGTATATATTTAACGTATACATGTGTATATGTTTTATAAATTAGTATATAAGTATATCTATACATATTGTAATGTATATATAATGTAGTATATTTTATAAGTAGTAGTATATATACATTGAATGGTGCGTATACATGTGTATATATCTTCTATAGAAGTGTATACTTAACCTATACATGTGTATATGTTTTATAAATTAGTATATAAGTATATCTATACATATTGTAATGTATATATAATGTAGTATATTTTATAAGTAGTAGTATATATACATTGAATGGTGCGTATACACGTGTATATATCTTCTATAGAAGTGTATATTTAATGTATACATTGTATATATCTTCTATAGAAGTGTATATTTAATGTATAGATTGTGTATATAGCGTATATATAGTGTATATTTGACCGGTTTTTATCCGGTTTTGACCGGTTTTGACCGGGTTTGACCGGGTTTGACCGGATTGGGTTAAGTGGGCCGGTTCCGGGTGGGTTTTATTTTTTTTACTGTGCGACCCGGACCGGCCCGGCCCGGTTAAGGCCAAAACCGGCCCGTAACCGGCCCGTAACCCGGTAAGAGAGAGGGGGCCGGTTCCGGGTTGACCCGGCCCGGCCCGTTAGACAGCCTTATTTTGGATAAAGTTTAGATCTTTACTTGAAAAGTCATACCCATGTGTTGTTTAAACTCATTGTTGGTAGATATGTTTGTTTTTAGAATGTAAAACTATTTTCTTTATGTTGAAAAGAATGGTTAATATTGATTGTTTTGCCTTTTGACTTTATTCTTTGATTGTCATGTATAAAGTTTTTATCTTTGCTCAAAAGACAAACTCATGTCTTGTTTAAATTTATTGTTGGCGGATATATTTGTTTTAGATGTAAAGTTATTTCTTTTATGTTGAAAAAATAGTTACTATTGTTTGTTTTGCCTTAATAAAAATAGTAATTGATTAAATCAAGAATTTTTCATTTACTTGTTAATTATGTTAAGGGATCTCCAAAATCTTCATATAAGAGATAAAGTGCTAGCTTTATTTTTCATCCACGATGTTTATTCCTCTTTTTCGCATGTTTTCAAATTTGTCAAAATGACGAGAAAGTTTGAATTTTTGTGGCTCAATAGAATTATTTAGATATTTTTGTGTCATGCATAGTATGATTGTGAAACAATATTTCACTTTTAGAAATGCTAAACTTTATTCTAATTTTCTTGCGTCCTTTGGATTGTTATATGTGCTCTTTGTGAGTGTAAAGACTTGATTCGTGTCTCTCATTGATTCATAATATCAAAGAAGAATCAACGATGTCTTAGAAATATAAATCATATATCATTACACATTTTTTCTCATAAAATTTTGGTTGTAATTTAGATGTATGAATTTTCGATAATGTCGCCTTAATTGAAATTTAAAGATTCTCTTGCTTGAAAAGTTAACCTTTATTTTCTTTTGTTATATGGATTAGTATCTATGTTTGTTCAATTTTAGAAGTCAGGAGTATTTTACTTGTTGCCTTATCTCTTTACTTTCGCAAGCTTGCGTTGTTTGTTTCTTGCATTAATTCATTGAATATGGCCTTCTTCCTTTTACCTTTATTCATTCTTGTATGAACATAAATCATGAGGCATGTAAGTGGGTGTCTTTGCTTTACATTTTATTTGTTGACTCTCATTCTTGTGCAAGTGTTCTCATCATTGTCATTCAAAATTGGTTCTTGATATTTTTTTTTGCTTTGAAATATGTCACTTTTATGCCTTGAACGTATATTAATTTCTTTATCTTTTCTTTGAATGCAAAAAATATGTCTCGAGTCCAAATGGATTCCTCTCCTCTTGCATTTCGTAATGGGACAATGAGGTCTATCACTTCGAGTCAAGGTCAAAGCTTAAACCCGAGGTCCACTACATGGTGTGCGGGTGCTAGAAGATAGACGAAGAAGGAAAGTGGGTCAAAACCCATTGATGAGGTCATTAAGAGACTTGAAAAGTCTCAATTTTTATTATTATCTTCTTTTTATTTATTTATTTAGTCATTTATTTATTCATTCATTTCGGTCTCGAAGCCAAAGTTTTATTTAATATAAGTGGAGCAAGACTCGAGCCAAAGGCTCAAAAAATAGTTTAGGACAAGTGAAATGGGTCGGAATCCCAACTAGACTAGGACAGGTCTCGTTGATTTGGGCTCAATGGCCTAAATTCTTTACTTTCTCCTCCCTTCCCCTTTTATGTGTTTATTTATTTATTAGTTTTGTTTAGACTTAGTTAAAATATCTACTAAGTCGCCTAAATCTATTTTACACAAGTCTTTTTTTTTAAAAAAAAAAAAAATCAAATCACTATTTCAACAAATTAATCTTTTAAGAAGTTAACAAAAGATGTTTTCAAACAGTCCAGATAACGGCGAGTTAGCGGACGTTTTAGGTGCCTAACATCTTCTTAAAACGTTAATAGGAATCGCTTATCTAGAATCTCTAATTTAAAACGATTTTTCTGTTTTGAATCTTTTGAAGTAACTCTCTAAAGGTTTCTTAATCCTCTTCAAAATTAAGTGGCGACTCTTCTCAAAAAGTCAAAATTTTTCCGCAAAACAATATTCTTGCATTATTTGACAAGGAGAGGAGGATCTGTTCAAGGCTGTTAGCCTAATTGAATGATATTTGGATCAGTGCATGGATTGTTTCCTGCCATTTGGCTAGGTTTAAAGGACTTATTCAACTGACCATGGTTTTCAGATTGCGTTGCCCCCCCCTCCCCCCCCGACTCTTTTGCTCTATTTGTTTTCCTTTATAGTGTCTCATTATTTCTGCCTCCATGTTTCATTCTTGCTTTTCCTTGCTTTCTTTTCTAGTTGGGGTTTTCTGCAATTTGTGAGGAAGTAGGCTTCATATGGGGTAAAGTTTCTGCATGGCTTAATGAATCTATGTGAACATAAAAGCTCGATACGACTAATAGAATTATCTCTTGTGTTTGAATTAATCTGAATAATTATGCATTACTCGACTGAACAATTATGATGGGTACAGTATGCTATAACTTAGAGTTGAGTAGTTTATGCTTCATGTACAATCCAGCATTTTAAGATTAACCTTTATTCCATCTGTCTATTCGTAACTTCGATGATCATTGATGACATCTCTGAAAAAGGATAGATAGAACACTCTTAAAATTTAAACCCTGAAACCCTTTCCCAGTGTTGTTTCCTGAATGTGATAATGGATGCTAAATTCTCTTATGTATTCTGTGGGACCACCTTGAGCATGAAGTATAATCTTTCTGATTGCTATTTGTGGCTTATTATGATGAATGATTAGTTACACTAAGTTTAAAGGTCTAATGTAGTGTCTTACCCCTTTTCTCTTTATTTCGATGCATGTGAATTCGTTGGAGTCCAAACGAACTCTTTACATTCCCTAATAGGCCAATAAGGCCTGTCCATTGAGTCGAGCCCAAAAGAGAGTATAAGGTAGCATAGCATACGAATGTGAGTCGTTGAAGGAAGAATAAAGTAGATCAAAGTTTCATCCTTGAAGCAGCTACGAGATTCAAAAGTCTCATTTATTATTTTGTCCATTTACTTGTTGCCGTCTTTATTTATTTATTTATTTATTTATTTATTTATTTTCTTATTTATTCATTTGGGCCTCGAAGCCAAAGTTGTACTTAATACAGGTGAAGTGGGACTCCAGCTAAAGGCTCGAAAACATAGAATTAGGACAGGTGAAAATGGATCAAAACCCCCCACTAGATTAGGACAGGGTCGACGGTTTGGGCTTAAAAGCCTAAATCACTACTTTCCCGCTTTTCCCCTTTTCCTTTCATTTACTTGTTTGCTTGTCTCTTTGCGAACCTAGTTAAATCCCTAACTAAGTCGCTAAAAAATTGATTTCGCAAAACCCTTTTCCTTAATCAATTACTTTTTCAACAAACCAATCTTCCAAAATTAGTCAAAAGACATTTTCAAACAGTTTGGATAACCGCAAGTTAGCAGACGTTTTAGGTGCCTAACACCTTCCTAAAACATTAATAGGAACCACTTACTCGGAATCTCTAACTTAAAGTGATTTTCCTGTTTTGGATCGTTTTAAGTAACTCTCTAAAGGTTTTTTACTTCCTTTTCAAACAGAAATGGCAACTCTCAAAAAGTACAAATTTCTCAGCAAAACAACGAGGATAAACCGTACACAATTAAAGTTTCAAGATGGGGCAGAAGTGATTTGGGATGAAAATCAAATCTATATGTGCGAGCAGCGAGGTACTTCAGGTGAATTAGTGGTTTCAATGTAGCGGACGACAAATCAACCACATCAAGGGAACTCAAATCCAAGACCTCAAGAAGTCTCACTTCACTAACCTGAGGGAAGGGATTCCAATTATAAAATCTTCTTCGATTTGTCGTTATCAGTGACCTCAAGTTGTGATGGAAAGGCATCCGCGTGTTGAAGCCCAGAGTTGCAAACTTGTTAAGCTCTTCACTGAAACTGAAAACCACTCGACTTCCCTTCCAATCAAAAGGTTGAAACTGGGAATAATGCCCCTTCACTATTAGCATAAACTTTTCTTCTCCACTCTTCCTCAAGCAAAAGTGAAGCACGATATCATGAACCTGACAGTATTTGACTTTACCATTATATCTTCTCCATGAAGCCATTACCACATTACTGCTAACGAGATCCATCAAGTAACCTTTAGCTGCCTCTTCCAGTGATCTCCCAGCTTCTCTGTTCTACACGAAGCCTTCCTCGATCCATAGATTTATCAATTTAGACACTGGAATTCTGGCATCTTCGGGAAACATCCCCATATAAAGAAGGCACAGTCTTAAATAATCAGGTAAGTTATCATCACTTAACTTCATAGTTGATAGACCATAACCTTCAGACTCACCGACATAGGAAAGCAGAGACTTCTTAACCTCATGCCACCAAGACTCTTTCATTTTCTTCTTTTTAATTATACCAGCTACCAAGACAACAACAAGAGGCAGTCCTTTGCATCTTATTGCAACTGCTAGACTCACATCTTCTAGTTCAAGTGGGAAACCTTCCTGCGGAAATACCTTTTTCTCCAACAATTGACAACTCTCTTCTGATGTGAGAAATGGAAGGAAATAAGGATCAATATGGTTCATGACATGCGCACCCACTTTCTCAAGTCGAGTTGTTATTACTATCCTGCTTCTATTTCCAACATCTGGAAACAAAGCCTTAACTCATCCCATGCCATACAATCCCACGTATCATCCAAGACAATGAGATATCTCTTTCCCATTAGGCTTTTCCTCAACTTGTCAGCAAGTTCACCAACCTCATCTCCCTTGTCCTTAGAGCCGGTTACTTGACTGAAAATCTCTTATAATATCCCTCTCCGATTATATCTTTGAGAAACGATGCACCATGCTCTAACATCAAAATGAGAAACAATGATGTCATCATTATACAACTTTCTGGCAATAGTTGTTTTTCCTTGTCCCCCCATCGCAACAATAGGAATGACATCTTGCTCACTTGTCCCTCGAGTCAGATACTGAATTAGTTTTTCTACTGCTATCTCAAAACCCACCATCTCCTCGTCATTCACAGGATTGCTATGTTGAGTCGGCAGATGTTTAGATGGATCTACCACGTGACAGGACTTAAGAGAAAGGTTTTCCGACCATATCTTGTTCACCTCTGCATATATATGCTTGATCTCTTTTATGATTGTAGGAAGTGAGAAAAAAAGATACCAAAGAACATTATGTTGAACAAGAATAGAGTCGATGGCAACTTCAGCTTCATACGCCAGATTAATAGTACTCCTGTTAAGATCTTTAAGAACTTCATGTTGATGGTACACTTTCGCAACATCTCTAAATGTAGATGTTAGAGACGAGAACTCCTTCTCTAGAACACAAATATGAGGCTTCATGATGGAACCTACACTAACTTCATATTTCAACTGCATCTCATTCAGTTTCCTTAAAAGAGAATCCACAAAGCTCAATCCACCAACCGTAGGAAATCGAGATGGAATGAATTTGAAGGATTTGTAGTACCTCTCTTCCACCTATGTTTTCAAATTTTCAATTTTCTCAGAAATCTGTATCGCGCCAAGATTTATCTCTTTGGTATCATCATTGGTTATAGAGCTCGGGAGAAGCTTTTGAATTGCATATAGTATATCACCCACAATAGCTCCAACCTCTTCCAAGACCTCATTTAACCACTTACCACTAATATCGTGATTTGGCACATTACCGAGAAAAAACAACAAGAACTCTATTGCCACATCAATATTTCGAGAAGAGACATGATTAGGAAAGTTCTCGAGATTTTTGTTTCTGAGATACATCAGCAGACACTGGAGATGATGTGAAAAACCTTTTGGTAACTTCTTGTCCTTGAAAGTTCTTGATCGAGTGAACTTTGAAGCCTTTAGTTCACCAAGAAAAATCTTCTTCATTTTCAGCTCCACTAACACAATCAAACATAATAGATAGGGAGGTTTAGTCAAGATATCATCTTCATCCTCGTCTCATCTTTATCATCTTCATCCACATCCTCATCCTCACTGTTTTGTGGAGAAATTTTAACTTTTTGAGAAGAGTCGCCACTTAGATTTCAAAAGAAATTAAGAAACCTTTAGAGAGTTATTTCAAACGATTCAAAACAGAAAAATCGTTTTAAGTTAGAAATTCTAGATAAACGGTTCCTATTAACGTTTTAGGAAGGTGTTAGGCACCTAGAACGTCCGCTAACTTGCGGTTATCCGGACTGTTTGAAAACATCTTTTGAATAACTTTTGAAAAGATTAATTTGTTGAAATAGTGATTTGATTTAAAAAAAAAACTTGTGTAAAACAGATTTAGGCGACTTAGTAGGGATTTTAATTAAGTCTAAACAAAACTAATAAATAAATAAACACATAAAAGGGGAAGGGAGGAGAAAGTAAAGGATTTAGGCCATTGAGCCCAAATCAATGAGATAGTCGCTTCCGATCCATTTCACCTGTCCTAAACTATTTTTCGAGCCTTTGGCTCAAGTCTTGCTCCACTTATATCAAATACAACTTTGGCTTCGATGCCGAAATGAATGAATAAATAAATGACTAAATGAATAGATAAAAAGAAGACAATAATAAAAATTGAGACTTTTCAAGTCTCTTAATGACCTCATCAATGGGTTTTGACCCATTTTCCTTCTTCGTCTATCTTCTAGTACCCGCACGCCATGTAGTGGACCTCGGATTTAAACTTCGACCTTGACTCGAAGGGGTAGACCTCATTGGCCCATTACAAAATGCAAGAGGAGAGGAATCCATTTGGACTTGAGACATTATTTTTGCATGCAAAGAAAAGATAAAGAAATTAATATACATTCAAGGCATAAAAGTGACATATTTCAAAGCAAAAAAAATATCAAGAACCAATTTTGAATGACAATGATAAGCACACTTGCACAAGAATGAGAGTCAATAAATAAAATGCAAAGCAAAGACACCCACTTACATGCCTCATGATTTATGTTCATACAAGAATGAATAAAGGTAAAAGGAAGAAGGTCATATTCAATGAATTAATGCAAGAAACAAACAACGTAAGCTTGCGAAAGTAAAGGGATGAGGAAACAAGGAAAATACTCATGACTTCTAAAATTGAACAAACATAGATACTAATCAATATAACAAAAAAAAAATAAAGGTTAACTTTTCAAGAGAATCTTTAAATTTCAATTAAGGCGACATTAATGAAAATTCATACATCTAAATTACAATCAAAATTTTATGAGAAAAAATGTGTAATGACCTATGGTTTATATTTCTAAGACATCCTTGATTCTTCTTTGATATTATGAATCAATGAGAGACACGAATCAAGTCTTTACACTCACAAAGAGCACATATAACAATCCAAAGGGCGCAAGAAAATTGGAATAAAGTTTAGCATTTCTAAAAGTGAAATATTGTTTCACAATCATACTATGCATGACTCAAAAATATCTAAATAATTCTATTTAGCCACAAAAATTTGAACTTTCTCATCATTTTGACAAATTTAAAAACATGCGAAAAAGAGGAATAAACATCGTGGATAAAAAATAAAGCTAGCACTTTATCTCTTATATGAAGATTTTGGAGATCCCTTAAAATAATTAACAAGTAAATGAAAAATTCTTGATTTAATCAATTACTATTTTTATTAAGGCAAAACAAACAATTGTAACTATTTTTTCATCATAAAAGAAATAACTTTACATTTAAAACAAACATATCCTCCAACAATAAATTTAAACAAGACATGAGTTTGTCGTTTGAGCAAAGATAAAAACTTTATACATGACAATCAAAGAATAAAGTCAAAAGGCAAAACAATCAATATTAACCATTCTTTTCAACATAAAGAAAATAACTTTACATTCTAAAAATAAACATATCTACCGACAATGAGTTTAAACAAGACATGAGCATGACTTTTCAAATAAAGATCTAAACTTTATCCAAAATAATCAAAGAATAAAGTCAAAAGGAAAAACAATCAATATTAACTATTCTTTTCAACATAAAGAAAATTACTTTACATTCTAAAAATAAGCATATTCAACAATAATGAGTTTAAACAAGACATGATTATGTTTTTCAAGCAAAGATCTAAACTTTATCCAAAATAATCAAAGAATAAGGTGAAAAGGTGAAACATTCAACATTAACTATTCTTTTCAACATAAAGAAATTAACTTAACATGCTAAAAACAAATATATCCAAGAACAATGAGTTTAAACAAAGCATAAATACATCTTTTAAGCAAAGATTGAAACTTTATCCAAAATAATCAAAGAATAAAGTAAAAAAAAAGACACATACAACTATTGTTAGCTCATTTTTATATCATGAACATGAAAATAATTAGAATATCGATACCACAACGTCCTAGGGCCTTTAAGGTCATCTACAACATACAATCCATCTAATATTTAGCCATATTTATTTAATTTTGACAAAATTAGAAATCAATTGACGGATTGCATTACAGTTATGGCCAATTTGATTCCAATTATGGCCAAATCTAATAGATGGCTAAATTAAATTGAAATTCGATGCGAATTAATGCTTCCTTTAATCCCGAACTTCTTGATTTTATAAAATCAAACACATATTTATCCGAATAAATTATTTTTTGAGATTAAATTATATTTAAATCAAAACTTTAATCATTTGAATCTCTAACCCTTGATTAAAATCCAATATTTTACAAAATAAATATTTAAGTAACAAAATTATAAAATCTCGTATAATTGAATACGATAAATTATAATCACGGCTTAAAATGAAAATATTATGTACAAATATATTTAATAAATTTTTATTCAGATGAAATAAATATTTTAATTTTATTAAAAATCAAAGAAACCCAGAATTAAATTTAGTCGTGGAGGGCAAATATTAGGTGTCAACAACTGTAATTTACTATTCCCAATATTTCAATGTTTTTGTGAGGCTGCAGGGCTTCCAACATCATCCTGATTTGCATATTCAAACTCTACACTCAGCTGTCGAAGATGCTTCATTCTTTTCACTACACCTATCAGAGTTCTTTCTCCAATTGCACGGACATGTCCCAAGAATTTAATGCTTAAGCTATTTCTGAGATCAACAAGGCCTTTTAGTTCATTCCACGTGTCACTTGCCTGACCAGATATGCAGCTTTCTTTTCCTATGATAAAACTTGGCAACATCCGTAGAGACGTCAGTTGACCAGCTGGCATATCTTCTAGGGATGAGCAACCATCAAAATCCAAATGCATGAGGCTTGTCAACTGTGAAAGTCCTGGCAGAATATGGGTTAATGAGCAATACCCTTGACATACCAAACGTCGAAGGCTCATCAATCTCCAAATATCTCTTGGTAACTTTTCAAGTTCATAGCAACGATCCAACTTTTGAACTTGTAGATTATGCAATTTTGTTATGGTATTTGGTAAAGTAAAGATTGAGGCATAAATTTTATCTGCAGGTGACGTAGATATGGAGCGCTCAAATGGGAAAAACTTAAAATCATTCTCTCTAAAATTGAATGAAGAATCATTTAGGTAAATAAATGTACGCAACTTCAAATGCTTCCTATAGAATGAATTGGGAAATGTTGATGAACCATCAATCTCAAATAAGCAAGAAGCATGGAGAGTTTGATCAGGGACAATCTTTGTATCTTCTGCTTTAATGATACTAAATAACTCCCCATCTGCAACTTCTTTCGCGAGATCATGAATAAGATCGTGCATTTTGTAAAATTGCATAAACGATTCATGTTCTTGAAAGAATGACCTTCTTAACAAATACATGAAATATGAATTTGCCACATCCTCCAATTTATCTTTGTTGCAAGAAATTGGTTTAATAAAGCCTTGAGCAATCCACATATCGACCAAATAAAATCTTTGAATTTTGAAATCCTTTGGAAAGAAGGAACAATATGCGAAGCATATCTTTAAATACCGGAGAAGGTAATTATAGCTCAATCTCAAAATGGACATTACCTTATTTCCTCCTCGTGTGATACTTGACGAATCTTGATTCTTGAAATACATCCACTCATCCCCTGTTCTTTTGAAGCGCAGTAGGATTCCTACTAACCTTATTGCAAGAGGAACTCCTCTACATTCTCTCATAATTTCCTTTCCTCTTTCCACCAAATTCAAATCTCCGTGCTCTCTGTTACATTCAAATGTAATTTTTTCAAACAATGTCCATGGTTCTTCCTCTAAAAAGGCTCCTAATTTATGTTGGTGAACACTTCCTGAAACTTCCGCCACCATGTCTGAACAAGTAGTCAGTAATATCTTACTTCCCTTGGCTCCACCGATTAACATATTCTTCAGGTTCGACCATTTCAAGGGATCGTTGTTCTACACATCATAGAGCGCTAGCAAATACTTCATCCCAGAAAGCATTTTCCTAAGCTCGTTCTGCACTGCCTCTAGTTGAAAGTAATTAGCCTTCTCTCCTCCTCCAGATTCGATGATCTTTTCTACAATCATCTTCACTTCAAATACATCCAAAACACAAACCCACAATGCTTTATAATTCTTTTAGATCATTTCATCATTATACACACATTGTGCGAGAGTGGTCTTTCCTGGCCCCCCCCCCCCCAAGACCAACAATTGATATGACCATAACATTCTCTCCAACCTCAGAATCCAAAAAAAAATTCACAATTTTCTTTTTATCATCACTCCTTCCAATCACTTCTCCTTCAGGAACAAATAAATAAGTCTCTCTATCCAAATTCAATTGGACTGAATGAGGCTCCGGAAGAAAAGGTTGCTGCCTCCTTTCAACTAGGTTTAATAAGGCCTTATCTTTTGCAGTTACATCTAGGTCTCTCCAAATGGCCTTGAGACGATGACTCATCTTAAGATTATGAATCATAAGATTTGATTTTGAGAAGAAGATGCCTACCTTATTGAATAATTTTCGATGTTTAACTTCAGTAGCGACGTCATCGAGTCATCAGCTTTAAAGAACACTTTCTTAAGATTGGTTATCCAGTCCGTCATCTGGTTGCTACTCCCTTGTTGCTCCTCCGCATTAATGAGTACGACTTGGATGGAGGAACTGCAGTTGAAAACTTGTGAAGCTTATTGACTAGTATGTAAATAGATCCTACTTCTTCAGCAGCAAGAGAACCTGTTGGCTGCTCTCCTTTTGTCAACAATTGCTGCTCATATTTCAACAATTGTGGATGATGAAGACATTTGTGACTTTGTGTTTTCAACATCAGTGGCTGCATTCATATATGAAGGCAAGACTTTTGAGGTCCAGATTTGGCTATAAAAGCCAATGCTACTTCATTTGCAAAGACACCTCCACAACATTTCAATAGTCAATCTCTCCTTTATATTTTCTTCTTTCTCTACTTCTTGGTTGAGTATTTCTATACTCGTAGAGAATTTGTAAGGGGCTATTTTGTCTTGTTAGTCCCGAGAAAATATTTTGTACTCTCGTCAATATTAGTGAAATTTTTGGCTCTCTCGCCGGTGATTTTTTTTACCTCTATTTAAAGAGGGTTTTTCCACCTAAAACCTTGGTGTCAATTTTATTGTTTTATTAATTTCTCGGAATCTTTGGTTGAATTTATCACGCTTCCACACTCTGTAGCCCTACAAATTGGTATCAGAGCCACGATAATTCAACCGGGATTTTTTTTTATTAAAAATGTCGACGAAGTTCGATATTGAGAAATTTGATGGTAAAATTAGTTTTGCTATCTGGCGAGTCCAGATGCTGGCTGTTCTTACCCAGAATGGCCTAAAGAAGGTTCTGTTCGGCAAATCGGCGAAGCTAGCCACTACAACGGAGGAGCAGTGGGAAGAGACGGATGAAAAGGCATTATCCACAATCCAATTATGCTTGTCCCGTGAGGTGCTACGCGAAGTCATCAATGAGAAAACTGCAGCCGACATATGGAGTAAATTGGAGTCTCTGTACATGACCAAAAGTCTTGCAAATAAACTCCGGTTAAAGGAGCGACTTTTCACACTTCGTATGTCTGAAGGTACACCCATCCAATCTCATCTTAGTGAATTTAATTCCATCATAATTGATTTGGAAAATCTGGATGTCGAAATTGATGATGAGGATAAAGCCGTACTACTTATTGTTTCTTTGCCACCCTCATATAGACATTTCAAAGAAATTATGCTATATGGTAATAATGTTACCTTGAGCTTTGATGGTGTCAAGTCTAACCTACTGTCCAAAGAAAAATTTGATACCCAAATTCATTCTGAAAGTTCGGGTGAGGGACTAGTAGTTAGAGGGAGAAACCACGAAGTAGGTGGTAGCGGTAAAAACCAATCCAAATCCAAAGGTAAAAACTCTAAGTACTGCCGTTATTGCAAAAAAAGAAATCATGAAATATCTGAGTGCTACAAATTGAAAAATAAGCAAAACAGAGAAGGTAAGGGTAAGCAACCCGAAAAATCTGCCGAGGCTAGTTTTGTAGAAACCGAATCTGATGGAGAGTGTTTTATTGCTTCTGGTACTGAACAAAGGTCAAAAAATGAGTGGGTTCTTGATTCTGGTTGTACATTTCATATGTCTCCTAATAGAGAATGGTTTACCACCTATGAATCTTTTAATGGTGGTCTTGTCTTAATGGGCAACGATGCTCAATGCAAAGTTGTCGGCAAAGGCACAATCAAAATCAAGACACATGATGGAGTCATTAGAACTTTGACCAGTGTCAGACATGTCCCTGATTTGAACGGAATCTCATTTCCCTAGGCACTCTTGAATCTCAAGGGTGTAGATACTCAGCTGAAGGTGGAGTTTTAAAAGTGTCCAAAGGAGCTCTTGTGTTACTAAAGGCAATTCGATCTGGTAGTTTGTATTTGCTTCAGGGTTCAACTGTTATAGGTTCTGCAGCCGTCGCCTCATCCAACAAAGACAACACGAAGTTGTGGTATTTGAGGTTAGGCCACATGAGTGAGAAGGGAATCCAAATTCTCAAAAAGAAAGGCTATCTTGGCAACCATTGTACCGGTAAGGTCGATTTCTGCGAGCATTGCATTTTTGGTAAGTAGAGAAAGGTTAGCTTTTCAAAAGCCATTCACAGGACCAAAGGTACTTTGGACTACATCCATTCAGATCTTTGGGGTCCATCGAGAGTTCCCTCCAGAGGTAAATGTCATTATATGCTGACATTTATTGATGATTTTTCACGTAAACTCTAGGTATATTTTCTCAAGCAAAAGAATGAAGCTTTTTCCACCTTTAAAGAGTGGAAATTATTAATTGAGAACCAGACTGGCAAGAAGATCAAGAGGCTAAGGACAGACAATGGCCTCGAATTTTGTTCTAATGAGTTTAATGATTTCTGCAAGAAAGAAGGTATTGCCAGACATTTCACCGTTCCAAGAACTCCACAACAAAACGGAGTTGCTGAAAGGATGAACAGAACTATCTTGGAGAAAGTTCGTTGTATGCTCTCCCATTCTACTCTGGGGAAATAATTTTGGGCAGAAGCAGCTTCAACATCATGCTACTTGATAAACCGCTCACCAAATCGATCACTCGACTGCAAAATTCCGGAAGAAGTTTGGTCAGGTAACCCTGTTGATTATTCTAATTTTAGAATATTTGGTTGCCCTGCTTATTCTCATGTGAACGAGGGAAAATTGGAACCTCGTGCTAAGAAATGCATTTTCTTAGGTTATGGCCTAGGGGTTAAAGGCTATCGTTTGTATGACCCTGAATCTCGCAAAATATTTCATAGTCGGAATGTAACCTTTAATGAAAATGGTATGCTATCTTCTGGAAAAGATACTGTTGTTCCCTCCACTGATACAGGTGATCAGGAGGATGTTCGAGAGAAGGTGGAGTTTGAGACTGAAGCTCCCATTTTGGAAGTAAATATCCCTAATTCTTCCACCACTCAAGAAGATGAAGTCACTGCTGAACAAATGAGTCCACGACAACATCCACCTCAACGTCGAGGTTTACCACAACCATGGTCTATGGCTCAAGAACTTCCACAACAAAGGCCAAGAAAACCGACTCAAAGACTGATCACAGAATCTGCCAACATTGCTTATGCATTGACTGTTGCACAAGATATGGGTGAAGATGGTGAACCCAAGAATTATTCTGAAGCTATCTCTGGTGATGACTCAGCAAAGTTGACTGCTGCTATGCAAGAAGAAGTCGAGAGTCTTCTCAAAAATGAAACATGGGATTTGGTGATGTTCCTGGAAGGCAAGTGAGTCATTAGTTGCAAATGGATTTTTAAGAGAAAAGAAGGCATCCCCGGTGTTGAAAATGCAAGGTACAAAGCAAGATTCGTAGTAAGAGGTTTTGATAAACAGGAAGGTATTGACTTTAATGAAGTATTTTCTCCCGTTGTTCGTCATTCTTCAATTCGTGTATTACTTGCTCTAGTTGCCTTGTATGATTTGGAGCTGGAACAGTTAGATGTGAAAACTGCTTTTCTTTATGGTAACCTTGAGGAAGAAATTTATATCCAGCAGCCAAAGGGGTTCGTTGTTCCTGGAAAGGAGAACCATGTATGTCGTCTGAAGAAATCTCTTTATGGTTTGAAGCAATCACCAAGACAATGGTATAAAAGGTTTGATTCCTTCATGACTGGACATGGCTATTCTAGAAGTAGTTATGATAACTGTGTCTATCTTCAAAAATTATCTGATGGATCACTAGTATACTTGCTGTTATATGTTGATGATATGTTAATTGCTGCAAGAGATAAAACTCTTGTTGACAAGTTAAAGGTGCAGCTCAACAGTGAATTTGATATGAAAGATCTAGGTCCTGCCAAGAAGATTCTTGGAATGGAGATTAACAGAGATCGTCAAGATGGAAAACTTTTTCTATCACAGAAAAGGTATGTAATGAAGATGCTTGACAGATTTGGAATGTGAGATTGCAAAGCTGTTAATACTCCACTTGCTGCCCACTTCAAGTTGTCATCAGATCAGTGTCCACAATCAGAAGAGGAACAAAGGCGCATGTCACATGTCCCGTATTCTAATGCAGTCGGAAGCCTTATGTACGCTATGGTATGTACTAGGCCTGATTTGGCTTATGCGGTTAGTGTTGTTAGCAGATTCATGCACAACCCAGGAAAACAGCATTGGGAATCTGTCAAATGGATCCTTCGTTACTTGAAGGGTTCTCCTGATATTGGTTTGGTATTTGATACACAAAAGTCTGATCCAGGAGGAGTAGTTGGTTATGTTGACGCCGACTACGGTGGTGATTTAGATCGGAGAAGATCACTTTCAGCCTATATCTTTACACTCTGCGGCTCTGCTATCAGTTGGTATTCATCACTTCAAGCCATTGCGGCTTTGTCCACCACTGAAGCAAAATATATTGCTGCTACTGAAGGAGTGAAAGAGGCTATCTGGCTCCGAGGCTTGGTTGCTGAACTTGGTTTACAATAACACATTCTTGTTATGTTCTGCGATAGTCAGAGTGCTGTCCACTTGTCCAGGAATAGCAAGCATCACTCAAAGACCAAGCATATTGATATTAAATGCCACTTTATCCGAGATATTGTTGATGCAGGAGAAATTACTGTGGAAAAAATCCATACAACTGAAAATCCTGCAGATATGTTAACCAAACCACTTCCAGCCGCTAAGTTCGATCATTGCTTGGACTTAGCTGGTATTATTCATTGTTAACAGGATTTTATGGCGAGAGAGTATTTCCGGTCAAAAGGAGATCAAGGTGGAGATTTGTTGGCTGCTCTCCTTTTGTCAACAATTGCTGCTCATATTTCAACAATTGTGGATGATGAAGACATTTGTGACTTTGTGTTTTCAACATCAGTGGCTGCATTCATATATGAAGGCAAGACTTTTGAGGTCCAGATTTGGCTATAAAAGCCATTGCTACTTCATTTGCAAAGACACCTCCACAACATTTCAATAGCCAATCTCTCCTTTATATTTTCTTCTTTCTCTACTTCTTGGTTGAGTATTTCTATACTCGTAGAGAATTTGTAAGGGGCTATTTTGTCTTGTTAGTCCCGAGAAAATATTTTGTACTCTCGTCAATATTAGTGAAATTTTTGGCTCTCTCGCCGGTGATTTTTTTACCTCTATTTAAAGAGGGTTTTCCACCTAAAACCTTGGTGTCAATTTTACTGTTTTATTAATTTCTCAGAATCTTTGGTTGAATTTATCACGCTTCCACACTCTGTAGCCCTACAGAACCTAAGCTTTTCAAGATTTCAGCAGCAAGATTGTATAGAATTTCAACCATGATCTGCAAGATGAACAAGTTTTCCTTTTTCTTTTTTTTGTGTTATGCCTTTATCTACCACAAGCCACAATTTATGAAGAGTTGACTAAGACCTTGATTTTGCAGTCTCTTTTGAATTTCAGTACATGTTAAAAGAGTAAGTGGTCTTTTGAATGTGTGATGTATCAATCTATGCTTGATATCGAATCATAACATATCAAACATGCATTCTTAAAATTATAGCATGTAAAGGTTGTAGGCTTTGAAAAATTTGGTTCCTAAGCAGTTAACAAACCTCTTCTAGGATGAAGTTGAGTGCATTGAGAGATCGACCATGGTACGAGAATCTGTACTGATGTAAAGTTACCCTATGCTGAAAAACTGACATTCTATTGCCTTTTGAATTGCTTTTTAGTATCACTATTTGCTTACAGGAACAATGCTTATGTCCTATATTGAGAATGAAACCTCTATATCTAAATGGCCTTTCAATAGGAAAGTAAATGGTATAATAGCACAATTAGGCAACATTTATAGTCTAGACCAAGAAGGTGAATACTCGTTAATTTGTTCATATATTTATATTATGTACAGACTTATATAATTGTTCCAAGGGATTCACTGTCTTAGATCCAGTTCAGAGCAGAAGTTGCAACTAGTTAATCTGTGTGTTGTTTGTTTTGTTTAATTTGGTGGTTCTTTTTTTTCCAAGTGGTTAATAAAGAAAATCAATGGCATCAAAAGGTCATGGTAATCGACAATGTAATAAAGGTAAGAAAGAACCTGATAATCTTCTCGTAGGTCAATATACACCACCACAACTTTTCAACCAACTACTATAAATATTCTTGCTCCTCCAAGGAAAACTATTTCACTACCAAATGGATTTTTCATGCCCCCACCGTCCTATCAGTTCCAGCTCTCTTATCTCCATAATAGTCTACATAGTAGCTCTTTATCTGTACCTTCAACATCATCCACACGTAGCCTTTCTGGATTGAGAATATTGGAGGTCCTAGCATATCAACATCGCCATCCATTGATAGTGCTACAGCGTCTAATGCTACAACAGTTGCTTTTCAGATTCTGAAACTTAAAGAGGTAGTAGAATATGACGGCAACGGGAGACTAATTATCGTCCTTGATAGTAATGGTAAGTAAACCTTATGTTTTTCTGTAATTTTTAAAATTTTTGAAATTTAGGATAATTTAATATAATTTTATTGCTGGTTCATTCCGCATATAGCGCCAGACATGTGGTTATAGAAGCAATTAAACTATTTTACACTGAGCCGTGAGGTAGTTGGAATAAGATTCGACTCGACATCAGAATTCTTATGTGAAAACAGTTTATGGTATAATCAAAATCAAAGAATTTAATCAAAATCAAAGAATTTACCATTTCAGTATGCTATCAATGATGAATTTACCTTTGTATCCGTCAACTCATTTCATGACTTTATATTAAACTATTACAGACAAAGTGTGCATGAAATTTTTGTCATGAAAATGAAATACAACGCATATTCAAGTTGAAAGTAGCTTTACGGATCAAAGAACACTTGTATGAGGCCCGGAGGAACTTGGAAAATATGGTTAGCTGAATGCTATGTGTGGGTCCAGTTCTTAGAAAAATGGGATACTCCTAAATATAGGGCGAGGAGGGAACGGGCAAAGGCAAATACAGCGTCTCAAACGGGTGGCTCTTTGCACACTGGAGGTTCGATGAGTTTCGCTATCCATCGACGAATACTGGTAATATTAGCTTAAATTTCTGATTTGTTCGGTTCAGTTCAATATTCTAATCAGTACTAATCTCTTGCCAAATATATATGCTTTTGATGCACTGTATATGGTTGATTAGTGTCTAGATTGATCTTGCCAAATATATGTCCGTGGGTACCTAGTTTAGAATCTTTCTCGGTAGAGTTCAACTTAATATTCTAAAATAGAAGATCGCATGAGAGTCCATAAAGGGCCTGATAAAGGTGAGATCCCAAAAAGATGCTACAATTTTTCTAGCAGATATCGGCAGATTGAGGCGATGAATTTGCTTATTGTTGTGATGAATTCAGAGAGCAGTGTGGCTGGTTTCTTCTTGAAGGTTGGGGTTGTGTTGTTGATTTAGCAAATTATAGAAGGGGTTCTCGTAGAGTTCCAGGTTAGACATATAGAAGTAGGGATAATGTGATCATTTGAGATGCTAATAGACTTATTACTGGTGTTTTCTTGGCTTTTGATCATCATCATTTTTAACCCTTTAGAAGGAGGTCCCGAGAGTTTTTTGCTTTTCTAATAACACCTTTGCTGCTGTGCACAACTTGCTTTTCTAATTCTTTGGGCTAACTTTCTTGATTTTGCTTTAGTCCTGGCGTGTAAGGTATTTTTCCTGTTGCTTAGCTAGTTGAAAGACATCAGTAACGGCATTAGGGGTTTCAATACCCATGATAGACTTAATACACTTCTTTAATCCTCTAATAAAGCTGGTTACATAGAACACCTTCTGTAAATTTGGATAGGCAAAAACCACAACAGTCAAGGCCTCCTCAAACTTTCTAGGTATTCATGAACACTCATATCCTCTTTGTTCCGAAACATAGCAGTCGTACCAGTACTCAGCTTTACCTTTAATGTTGAGTGAAACATACTCCATTTTCAGATGTTCTGGGATTAGATGTGTTTACATCAATGTTAGTTTGAGAAATCAGTTACTTTTGGCTTTGGATTTCAATTCACATCTGGTTGTTTTAGAAATCAGTTAGTTCATACCTGCATGATTTCTTTTTCTAAAATTTTGCAGAAATATGAAAACGGAGGAAAAGAGTCCACTTTTCTTGAGGTCTATGAAGAGACACATTGGAAGAAAATGAAGGACGAGGCAAGAGAAGATTAGGTCGAAACGCGTGCTAAGGATGCATATGTAAGATAATAGCTTTTACATACATTGTTTTATTATTACCCAACTTTGCTTGTTTACATACTGACAAATAGTTTTTTTTTTCAGGAAGAATTTCAAAGAAGCATAAAAGATTGGCGTCAAACCCAACCTACTTCAGAGGATGGTACCATGGTCCAACCATCACCTACAGATATCATTAATATGTGGACAACTGCGGTAGGTGGTCCAAAGAAAGGTAGAACCTACGGGACAGGGGTACTCCAATCCTCGAGTAGTCCTTCGTTGTTTTCTAGTTCCTCTTCTACTTTGCAAACTATGGAAGAAATAGAGGCGATGAAAAAACAAATTGTGGAATTGACGCAGCAATGTGCAGCCTACGATGCCAAGTTTGCTAAATTTGAGGAGTTGGTTAAGAAACATATGCCTCAAGTATTTCATGATGAAGAAGATAGTGAATTTGATGCTAATTAGGTTGTAGTTATTGTTCTTGTTTTTGTTGTGACGTTTAGATGTTTAAACTATTTCATTTTATGTTTGTTTTGGATGTTTTAAAGTTGTTATATTTATAAATTTTTATCGTGTTTGATCCTATTGTGAAAAATACATTAGTTATGTTGTTTATAATCTGAGAGCAGTGTAAGCTAATGCAAGGTTTAAATATATAGTAATTATTGGGTAAATATTTTTATTGAAATTCTGACTAAAGTAGTTGGAACAATAATTATTAATAATATATATTAATGTTTCAACTACAATAGTCGGAATGATTATAGTTATTAAATAATTATTTATTAAATTTCCGACTATAGTAGTCGGAATAATTATAATTATTAAATAATTATTTATTAAATTTTCGACTACAGTAGTTGAAATTATTATAATAATTAAATAATTATTTATTAAATTTTTGACTACAGTAGTCGAAATAATTATAATTATTAAATAATTATTTATCAAATTTTCGACTAGAGTAGTCGAAATATTTTTAATTATTAAATAAATATTTATTAAATTTCCGACTAAGTTTCCGACTAAAGTAGTCATAATTTATTTTCCGATAACATTCCGACTACATCAGCCATCGGAAAAATGATTTTTTCTAGTAGTGACCCGAGGTTTTGGACGCGACGGGCATCCTGAACCACGTAGGCCCGAGAGATCCCTTAGCCCACCCACTAGTGATATTTTTCGCTCTAGGTCCAGGCTCGCACGCCTTTAAAACGCGTCACTAGAGAGTAAGACTTGCTTACTTATATACCCAGTATCCCTCCTGTGTTTTGCCGATGTGAGACTTCTTATCCTAAGTTGGGGTGTTACACAACACCCCCTTATGGACTCAGCGTCCTCATTGAGGTTTGCCTCACTAAATGAGATTTGCCTACACTCAGGACTAAGGCTTGCCCCGCCTTATCGGAATTTACCTACACTCAGTTTGAACTTGGACCACATCGATAGAGCTGACACAGGAACGGGTTTGATACCATTCTCCTGTTAATTCTCTTATTTAGGCTAACTCATGATAAAATTATATTACCCAATCCTCAAAGTTTCATGGTAACTTTCAATTCATCGAACTTGTATCCAAAACAACCCTTATTGTCCATAATTCTGACCTTTAACAATTAAATTTCAATATTCAAAATAAATTCTCAAGACTAAAGATTGCGATAAAGATGTAGGAACAAGTTTACCTTTAACCCAAAAGAACCCCCAACCAAACCCCTTTTTTTTGGCTTCCTTCTTGATTTTATTCTCCAGCTGATAATCAAATTTATTTTGACGCAACTGCTGTTGCGTTTTCTCATCCCCAAGGTCCTTATTTGTTTTTGTGTTTCTTTGTCTTCAACTTGATGCACGATGGAGCCCCAAAATCCCTTAATCCCCTTTTTACTTTTACTTATAAGTGAAGATAAAATTGGCTGAAGTCCATCGTTTTCTTACTCCTTATTGGATTAGAAGATGGGGTTTGGCCCACTTCTCCTTTTCTTCCCCTTTTTAGATATATGCTTATTTTTTAATAAAAATTAAATAAATATACAACTTATATTTTCAATATTATAAAAAATCTCAATTCTCTATACATATTATAAAAATTTTAATATATACATAGAATGCTATGTATATGTCGACTATATTATATATATTAATAGGAAGAGAGAGTAAAATAATTAAAAAAATGAGAGAGAATGTAATTACTTTCAAAAGAATTGTATTTATGTTATTTATACATTTTTTAAATAAAAGGACTACTATATTCTCCCCACCTTATGAAATTCGATCCCCGAATTTAAGCAATGAGTATCTGTAGACCAAAACAAGTGAGAATACTCAACTGCCTTATCATCTTCCGATTCCCAAGTAGATTCTTCAATGACATGATTTCTCCAAAGGATTTTCAGAGACAATTTCTTTTGACTGTAACCTTCTTTTTTAATTGTCTTTCAACATAGCCGTTAGCTCCTCCCCATACAGTAAATTCTCATAAAACTATACAATTGGAGTCTCAAGCACCTGAGATTGGTTATGTAAGTATTTTCATTATGTACAGATACCTGAGATATTGGATGAATAAATGACAATCCGTAAGGAAGTTTGAAAACAAATACACTATGACTACCATTCACTCTAACGTCTTGTTCAGTCCTAAAAACCTCGACTTGCACTTTCCTCTTTTCCCGAATAGTATCATTTCTTTTTTTATAAGGGAGACTTGTGGGAAAACTCAATCCAACTGAAAATGCTAAGTTTCTTTCCCTGTTATCATAGGACTTTCGTCTACTTGGCATTGTGATTAATATCCTTCTGATCAATCGGACCTTAACAATAGATTCTTGTACCAAGTCTGATCACATTGCCTTAGCCTTGCTAATTTTGAACCGTTTGATAGCAAAACTATATCGTTACTATACAAGGCTTCTTCTGAAGGCATTTGAATATTTAATCATAAGCTACTGCTATAGGCAAATTCCATTAGTGTTACGTAAGTGTCAATAGCTACTTCTCAAAATCAAGAATTCAAGCCCTCAACATATCCTGTAAGATTTGTAAAGTATGCTCAGAATGTTCATCTATCTGCGGATGGAATGTGATACTAAGTTAAATATCCTTTCATAATAATATATTTCCTCAGTTTCAAAATAAATGGTGTTTTCCGATGTTCCGACTCTCGCCCACAATTCGAGGCTCAGCTCCTCAATCCCGAACTTGATTCAAGACCCAACTTCCAACCTCGACACGTGACTCCTGACCCCAATACGAGACCTACAATAATCTTAATAGCTTGCTAGGTACATTTTTCCTTTATCACGCACTATATTTTTTATCTACACGTAAAGTATGTAGTAGCGATTAGAGTGTTATCAACTGATTGAAATGTAATGTCTCCTTAACATTTCTCTTGTACTTGATAATTGAATCTTGTAACATATTGTAAAAATGTTACACTAAATATCTAATTAGTTATTGTATTCATTACTGTATATTAACTAGCGTTTTAAATCAAATTTCTATGTTAATAAATATAAATGGAACCAAAACCTTTGTATGATATTTAATTTGAACCAATTAATTTAATTTTAACGTTAATTTTTTTTCTTCAAAACCCGACTCAACCAAACTATTGAACTCTATGAATTGTCCAACTAGCAATTTGGGTATAGAGAGAAATAATCATATTTTAAGAACTAGTTTAGGATACGTGCGTTGCACGTGTATCTCACGTCAATACAAAAGATTACATACAAAAAATAAACATAATAATTTTCAGCTTAAATGGTGTTTTAAAAATGAATTTATACATTGATTTTAAGATTAGGATATGATTTCATATATATTAACAACAAAGGATTAACGCGAATAAAGTGAAGGTCAAAACACACCTAAAACATCTCCATGTCTTTAATTTTCTACCTGAAATCACTTTTAGTTCTTTAGGTATAAGACTCTATATAAAGAAAGAAAAATCTAAAAATTAAATAAAAGGTTATGATGCTAAAATCTAAAACTAAACTAAATATGATCGTAAAAAAATTTAAATTTATAGAAAGACAACCTACTATGTCTCCTTAATTTCCTAGGTAAGGTTAAAGTTCTATTTCTATTTTTTGTCCAATTCATTCATTCTCTTTAGATTTCTATTACTACATTTTCTTCTACTCCATTGTTTTTTTTTGTTATATATTGACTGTCAAGAACTTAATAGTAGAATCATAAACTCGTTGAAATTTAGTATCTTAATAGTATTATTAATTTTATAGAAAAAATTTAAATAGTTGTAACCTAAGTCTATGAAATCTCATACTGCAAATCACTATTTTTCTTTTCTCTATCGACAAACAGTTTGAAAATTTTCAATGATGATTTATGAATAAAGTAAACGGTAAAAAAAAAAAAGCATCTAAAGTATATCGATTTTTTTAGCTTTGTATCTGAGTTTCACCAACCGCTCTATTCATCTAAATGTCAGTGTAAAACAAATTTCATACTATCATTTACTCCTTTATTTTCTCTATCGACAAAGAACTTGATCTTATGATGATGACTTATGAATTAAATGAAGGGTCAAAAATACATCTAAAATATCTTAATTCTTTTTATTTTCTACCTATTGGCTACGGAGGTCATTAGCCACTAAAGTTTGATGCCCGTGAAAGTCTGACACTCTGAATGCAGTCTATCTTAAGGCACCAATCCCTCCATTATGACCGAGATCAAAACATGATCAACATGTCCCTTGACAACAACACTGGCAATAACCTCAACACTAGCTTCAGAAATCAACTTGACATTAACACGTGCCCTGAAATTTGCATTCTACGGGCATAGTAGGGTAGAAACATAGGATCAATAAACAAATACTCTAATAGTATTCATAATACAATACAAGAGATTTATACATCTAAATGATTGTCTAAAATATATTATGGAATCTCATAGGACAAATTACTCTTTTGTTTTTCTCTATCGACAAACAACTTGAAAATTATTGTGATGGCTTATGAATAAAGTGAATGGTCAAAAATACACTTAAAATGTCTTGATATTTTTAGTTTTCTACCTGGATTTTAACCAAATACTTTATACATCTAAATGATCATCTAAAATAAATTATGGAATCTTATACTACGAATTACTTTCTCCATGGACAAAAAATATAAAAATTATTATGATGATTCACGAACAAAGTGAAGGGTCCAAACCACATTTAAAGTATCTCGATCTTTCTAATTTTATTAACTGAACATTCACCAATCGCTTTATACATCTAAATAATCCACTAAAATTAATTATGGAATCTCATACTATAAATCACTTTTTTCTTTTTATCTATGAACAAGAAATAAAAATTATTATGACGATTTATGAAAAGTGAAGAGTTAATATATATATATATATAGATAGATAGATAGAGAGAGAGAGAGAGAGAGAGAGAAAAGAATGATTTTATTATTCATGTTCAATAAACACAATATAATTGAAAAAACAAATCATTTTCTTCTTCATCTTCTCTTTCTTTTTTTTTTTTTTTAATTTAAGATATATATCTTCTCTGTTATCCCTCATTGAATGCCTTACAACATTCTAGCTTTCTCGGGTTTGCCCCCCTTTTTCTCCCGGAAGAAATTAATATGCAAAGTTGTGAGAAAGATAAGGGGAGAAAATATGCAAGACAACAAAGCAAAAAAATAACAAAAACATTTAGCAATCTTTACTTGAATCTATTATCTAACATGCTTCTCTACCATGTGAGGCAACACCACATTTCTGCATAGTCAAATTCGTAACAATGTGAATATAACAAAGATAACATGAGATGGCTATTTTTTCAATGGCGTGAATGCGCAGGTGGACGTTCAAGAAAAATCCTAGCAATTACAGTAGCTTACAAGCACAACTACCATCGGCAACAACAATATATACATACCCGTACAACTTACCTACCCTACTATGGTTATATAGTAAGCGATTGTTTTCGATAAATCCTCAGCTCAAGAAATAGTAGTAGTAATCATCATCCAATAAAATAACATACAATAATCAAAACAAAATTTATACTATGAAAATCATCATCCAATAAAATCATCATACAATAACAATAATCAAAACAAAAAATAACCCAATAAAATTTATAAAAAAAAAAATCATACTTATCTGAGATGACCAGATACTATGAAAATAAAAAAAAACTAAGAATTAATTAGACTTGACAATTGCCATTGGTTGCATCCTCTTTATCAATATTAAGATCAACCTAAAACATAAATCATATATCTTTCCTTTTACCATGGATTCCTTAATTATTAGGTTCTCGTAACATTTCTTACTAATATATCTTTTCTTTTACCATAGACTTTAGAATTTCATAATTATCAGTTCTCTTAATATTTATTATTATATATTTGATTTTAAGACACCTTAAATAAATTATTCAGAAAAAAAAGCACACAAAAATAAAAAACGAAAAGAAAGTTCAAGGATGTGTTTTTTATAGATTAAAATCAAAGTCCTAATAGTAAGAAAACAAATTAAATACTTACGTATTTATTACAGACTAAAATCAAAGTCCAAATAGTTAGGAAATAATTAAAATATTATTTTTAAATATTAGAAAATAATTAAAAAATATTTTTATGTATTAGAAAAAAGTGCAAAGAATATTTATCTACTATTACAAAGTCTTTTAATAATAGCAAAAGTTCAAATCACTTTTTTAAAAATTGTAGATGTAGATGCAGAAGTAGATAACTTAGATTGTAGATATCAAAATAAACTAAGCATGTAAAATTAATGTTATGTAAAATTATTATATAAAATTGTTGGTAATAAATTTAAAATAAGTTAATAATAATAATAATAATAATAAATTAATGTGAATGTGCATATTTATGAAAAATAATTAGTAAATATAAGATTATGTAAAATGTCGTATTTGAATTAATAACTCACTTCTCTAGTAACCACACTTAACTATATTCAAAACACAAGTCCACCTTTCAAGTAACTACACTTAAACATTTTCGACTCACTAATTCACTTCTCAAATGACCATACTTAACTAAGAATTACAACGTATTTCACATATACTCAGATGAATTATCGGTTTACACACACAGATATACACACTATCGACTATCAAGTTTTACATATGTACTATATATATAACATACGCATACGAGTATATTACCCCATAATATAAAGCGACGCATTTCATATACATACTTGGACGAGTTATCGATTAATTTGATTATTAGCTTACATTAATATAACTGCAACGTACAGTATATTATTACTTTAATCGTTTTAAATCAAGGTATTCAATACGTTTGGATAGATTCTCCCTCTCCTACTTTCTTCTTTCTTCCCCCCTCCCCCATATACCTTGTAATACTTGTCTTACGTTATTACAACTTCAGCAACATATTTATGTCTACATTTACACAAAATAGTATATATATTTCCTCCATAGTATGATATATAGCAACGTATCATTCAAAATATTTTGATATATACATTTAGTTATCTAGCTTTAATTTTGATTACTGCATACGTCACTACACGAGATATACATATATATATATATATATACATACATACATACATAAATACATATATATATATATATATATATATATATATATATACATATATTCAAATGTCTATCAGTTTTTAAATACGTACTATAAACATCACATACACAATTTTACTACCCCATAATAATATACAACGTATATCACAAATACTCAGATGAATTATCGATTAGATTATCTTATGTCATTAATATACCTCACTATATAATATGTATATACTATATATATACCTATACATACATACACATACAAACACTACCGACTTTATCAAGTTCTAAATACGTACTATATATATATATATCACATACGTACACGGGTATATTATCCAATAATATAATGCGACGTGTTTCATATACATACTCTGATGAGTGATCGATTAATTATATTTAATTAGCTTAACTATATTCTACTAGGTTTTGACTACATCGTTCATCAATCGATCACTACATGATATATATATATATATATATATATATATATATATATATATATATATATATATATATATATATATAAAGATATTTATATATATGAACTCTTGAATGCGTACTATAAATATCAAATCAACAAGTATATTACCTTATAATAAAAGACGTTCATTATATTCTGATGAATTATCGGTTATATATTACATTATTATGACTGCAATAGTAATATAATATCATTATCTCAACGAAATGATATATATACACACACATTCATTATACAAATATTATGCATGTTTAACGTCATTTAACGTATATACAAAGGAAAATTTTAATTTTATATATTGAAACACAAGTAAAAGATAAAAATTATGTTTAACATAGTTTGTTTATTTTATTTGATATATATTTTTTAGTGCACTTTTTTTACAAAATTTAAGATTGGTTGATTTTTATTATTATTATATTGGTTATCGACTATGTGTGATTAGTATAATTTCCAAAAATTATATATACATACATACATATATATATATATATATATATATATATATATATATAATTATTTTTTAATAAAATAATATATATATTTGATTACATATATATAATTATTTGTTTCTAAAAATTATTTACTTTTTTATTTTTTTTAGTTCAAAAAACTACCACAAGTTGTCGGTATTTTTAAAATTATTTTTTTCTTTAATTAAAGAACCGACCACAAGTGGTCGTTTTTTAAAAATTATTTATTTTTATTTTAATAAAAAACCGACCACTTTAAAAATATTTTTTTTAAAATTAAAAACTGACCACTAGTGGTCATTTTTTTAAAAATATTTTTTTTTTTAAAATTAAAAATCTACCACTAGTGGTCGGATTTTGGTTGGTTTTTAAAAATATTTTTCAATTATATCTTTTAGAAATCGACCACATGTGGTCGGTTTTGTCGATTTTTTTTAATTTTTATTTGTAAAATAAATAATAATTAATATAAAAATTATTAAAATAATTATTTTGATTTTTTAATATTTTGAATTTTTAATATATAAAAGCGACCATATGTGGTCTCTTTTTTTTTTATTAAAAAAGTTAAAAATTACAAACCGGCCACTAGTGGTCAGTTTTTCATTTTTTTTAGTAGTGGCGGCTAAAACTCGAATAAAACTTACACAAATAATTAGAGACTCGTGGTGATAACGTGTTATGAAATATAAAAGCAAGAACAAGAAAATATAAAGGAAGAACAAAAATAAATAAAGAGAAGAGACTAGATCTTATTAGATTTTGATAGACATTTACTATAATGTAAATACATTTATAACAAGAATGTTTTTGTTATATCAGCCTTTAAATATAATAAAGTTAATACTTTGAGAAATGTATTGTGTAGTGAATTGTATCTAATAGCAAGAGTGAAATGGATACAAGATGGTAAATTATTCATTGATTCTTCTAACTGGACAAGTCTGGTAAAATATCTATTTAGTACTATATATACGGGAGCTCGTGCCAGCATATATGTTACTTCATCAATCTCAATTTATGTAATACAACTAAAATTTTTAGAGTGAATCAAATTTTTCTTTGATTGTGTTCTTTATATTAATTAAACATTCTAGACTTTTGATGTCACAATGAATGCCTTCAACACCATGAATGATCATCCCCTTCTTTTAGTTTAAAGAAATTATACTCGAAAAGGGGACATGCACTAGTAAAGGCTCAACACATGCCAAATTAACAACAAAATGCATATTTCTATTTTTATGATATAATCAAGCATCAAGAAATATTTTCTCGAGATACGGCAAAATGTACTTGGCTAGAAATACAGGATGTGCAATTAAATAGAAATTTATTAATCTTTCGAACATAAATAACTTTATAATAGCTACAATGCAAGCACCATAGCACATTAGCAAGTAGTAATAAACTAAGTTTCTCCGTCTCTTTAGATATATTGTCGTATTCGTGTCAGATTTTTGAAAAATGCATTATTTTTGAAGGATTCAACATACATCTGATGACATTTTTAAAGAGTCTAAGCAACATATATAATAAACATCAAGTTCCCAAGAAAAGAAGCATGGACATGGACTTGAAAGAAGTGAAAATCATATTTTTTTTATTAATCTAATTAATCCTCAAAACTCCTCTAAGGATCTCATCTATACCGAAATTTGAACTCGACACAGCTGATTAAGAATAGATCGAGATACTTACTACTTCATCATGAACTTAATTATATACGTGTTTTTGTGGTTATAGTGGTAATGTGTTCCATTCAACCAACATGTAGGTTTGACTATTAATTTTGCAATTGGTATTTTTTTAATTTAATAAATATCTCTTTCTCTCTAATCAAACACATATAATTAAGATATAAAATATTTTTAGGGTAACCTTAATAATACCCATATGAAGTACTATCGTCTAAAGTATTTTTTTTTTTATTGTATGATAATATACACGCTGAGATGGCTTTGATTTGCAAAAGATTTTCCACAAATTAAATAAACTAAGGGGACTCGAGTTAACAGAGGCGGATTCAGGATTCGGAGTCTCAGGGTGCCAAGTACATTCATCGATTTAATTAACCGGAGACTCCAAATTCTGGATTCACCTCCAAGGGCAGAACCAACTTGTGGCCAAAGTATTCATTTTAATCTCCTTCGTCAGAAAACTGTATTATTTATATATAGTTAAAAAAATTTCTTTGATATATAGTAGATGTTGAAACTCCTTCGACTAGTTCGTGCATTTTTTTCTTTCGATTTTAAACCTCTCTAATAAAAAATTTGGCTCTGTCACTATCTCTTAACAGGAGTGATTAAAAGAAGGAATGCTTTAGCATTTTATCTATTTATTTTTTAAAAAACTATTAAAAAATTATGAGTTTTGCAATTTGGCCTCAATTTTGTGTGCAAAGTTTTATTATAACAATTAAGAATTAAAATTCATTATATATTCAAAATTTACAATTTGGTATTTTGAAATAGAGTCAGAACTTAGACATTAAAGTAAAAATAGAATTAGTCTCTTTTTAAAAATAAAATAAAATAAAATAAAATAAAATAGCAAGTTTAGTAACATATAAAGAACTTAAACCCTCTCCATTCTTCGTCCTAAACTTGCTATTTCAGTCAAAAATAAATTAGTTAATATAAGTCAACAATAACTAAAAACATCTCTAGTGAAGAGGACAAAAAAAAAAGAATAGAATTATTGGATACAATTGATTTAATTGATAGAATTAAACTAAGTATAAATAACCAAAAATAAGTGTTGATGCCTGCAGGATTCAAACCTGCATCCTCTGGGCGGAATATAAGCCCCTTTGCCAATGGTGCTATGGAACACTTTGGCATTCAGTGTGGCACTACTATTATATATCTACTCTCTCTCTATATATATATATATAGTTTACGTCAAAACTTATGGGTGGCGTGGCACCCTCACATGCCTTAATAGATCCGCCCCTGCTCGAGTACTCTATATGTTACTTCATTTCCATAATATCTTCATTCGTTTTAAGGTCTCTACAACTCCAATTAATATCCTTGAGGTAGTTTTAATGAGTAGTATGTTTACATAAAGTTTTTTATAGTATGTGATAAGTAAAAAAGTACAGTGAATGTATAACGCCATGTTTTTTTTTTCTTTTTACAATGTAGTATTGATTCATCACACTGGGTATGTTGTTGTAATGGAATATTGATTTATTTCTTAAGCCGATCGTATATTTGTCTAATTTTCCTTTTACCTTATGAATAGTTGCCTTTGTTCTTGTTAGAGTTGTGACCCAAATTTTGTTGATCCAGCCCAGAAAGTTTTGTGGTGCGACCTATGTTTGTGATTTTCAATGGGGTCTGTGGTAGTGGCATACGGATCGGGCCGATAGGCCTGTGAGCCTTTATGTTTTTTGGGCCTAGGACTTTTTTGTATGCACATATTATATAAGTTCATTTAGTGGGTTGTTTTAGGCATCCAAAAATCACTCATTTTCCACATTGTACTCCTCTCCTTTCATTATAGTGAAACATCCTCTGCCTTTATCCGTGGTTTTTCCCACAAGGGTTTTCACGTAAATCTGTGTGTTCTTGTTTTTCTTTTACTTGTGATTTTCTTTATTCTGTCCGATTCTAACAAATTGGTATCAGAGTCTGTTCGATTGTTTTCTCGGAGATGACAACCATGAAGTATGATATTCCATTGTTGGATAGCAACACGAGATTTTCATTATGACAGGTTAAGATGCGGGCTGTGCTCGCGCAGATGGATTTGGATGATGCTTTATTAGGGTTTGAGAAGATGCCCTCATCATGGACGGATGAGGACAAACGATGTAAGGATCGAAAAGGCTCTATCTCAGATCCACCTTCATTTATCCAATCAGATTCTACAGGATATTTGAAGGAGACCACAACCATTGCATTGTGGTTGAAACTGGAATCATTGTATATGATAAAACGCCTAACAAGTAAGTTGCATCTCAAGCAATGACTTTATTCCCATCTTATGTCTGAGGGTGCGTGCTTGGAGGATCACCTATCTGTATTTAAGAAAATCATCTCTGATTTAGAGACTCTGGAGGTTAAGTACGATGAGGAAGATCTAGGGTTGATTTTGTTGTGTTCGTTGCCTGCATCATAAATGACCTTTAGGGATAAAATTTTATATAGTCATGATAACCTGACAATTGATGAAGTTTATGATGCGTTGTTCTCTAAGAAGAAGATGAAGCATATTGTGAATGGGTCGGAGACTCAAGGAGATGGTCTCATTGTTCTAGAAAGGACTCATGAGAGGAATTATGGGGGTTATGATAGGTTTAGGTCCAAATCCAAAAATAGAAACAAAACCTGTAATTACTGCAAGAAGAAGAGCCATATCAAATCTGAGTGTTGGAAGCTATAGAATAGAGAGAAAATAGAAGGTCCAAAATCGAAGGAAAACCAACCAGAGAAGTTTGGTGAAGCCAATTTTATGGAAGGTGGCGGTAGTGATGAAGAACTCTTGGTACTTTCTGATGGTAACTTCAAACCCTGTGAGGATTGAATTCTTGATTCAGCTTGCACGTTTCATATGTATCGTAATCGGGATTGGTTTACAAGATATGAAACAGTCTCTAAAGGTGTTGTATTGATGGGAAATAACACACCTTGTAAGATAGTTAGTATTGGAACAATCAGGATCAAAATATTTGATGGGGTTTTGAGGATGCTTGGTGATGTGTGGTAAGTCCCAGACCAGAAGAGAAATCTTATTTCCTTAAGTACCCTTGATTCGAATAGTTATAGGTACACTGGTGAATGTGAAGTCCTAAAGGTTACTAAAGGTGCTTTTGTTATGATGAAGGAACAAAGAAAGTCCTCAAATTTGTATGTCCTGTAAGGCTCTATTGTTACAGGTGATGCAACTATTTTTACCTCCTCTCTATCGGAAAGTGACGTTGCTAAACTTTGGCATATGCGCTTGAGGCATATGAGTGAAAATGGGATGGCTGAACTAAGCAGGAGAGGACTTCTTGATGGGAAGAGTATTATCAAATTAGATTTATGTGAGAACTGTATTTTCAGGAAGTAGAATAGAGTCAGATTTACTAAAGGCATCCACTCAACTAAGGGCACACTTGATTACATTCATTCTGATATTTGGGGTCCTTCTAGAGTACCTTCAAGAAGAGGTGCAAATTACTTGTTGACTATTATTGATGACTATTCCAAAAAGTTTGGGTGTTCTTCCTGAAGCAAAAGAATGATGTGTTACCTACTTTCAAGGAGTGGAAGATTATGATTGAAAAGCAAACAGGGAAACAGGTAAAACACCTTTGAACTTATAATGGTCTAGAGTTCCGTTCTAATGAATTTAATGCTTTGTGCAAGTTAGAAGGAATTATGAGGCACTTGACAAATCATCATACTTCACAGCAGAATGGTATGGCTTAATGAATAAATAGGACTATAATGGAGAAGGTGCATTATATGCTCTCTATTGCTAGTTTACCTAAGTCCTTTGGGGCTGAAGATGCTCCACAGTTTGTCTTCTTATTAACCGCTCTCTCTCAATCGTGATTCATAAAAATACTCTGGTGCTCCTGCTAGCTATTTTGATTTGAGGATATTTGGATATCCTGTGTATGCTCATGTTGATAATGAAAAGTTGGAACCTAGATCTGTTAAGTGCTTATTTATGGGTTATAAGCCTGGTGTTAAAGGTTATAAGCTTTGGTGTCCAGAAAAAAGAAAAGTTATAATTAGCAGGGATGTTGTGTTTAATGAAACTTCCATGCTTCGATCACCATTTAAATCTAGTGCTTTGCCTTCATATAAGCTTAGTGACTTGAATTAGCAAAAGTGAAGAACCAATGTTAAATTGCAGATTGGAGCAGAGTCTACACCAGTGCCTACTTCTTAGTCTAGCCCGAAGATACAAAGTGATACTATTTCTTCTTCACTACTAGTGGTGCCACAATATTCTATTGCTAAAGATAAGCCTAGAAGAGATATTAGACCTCCTCAGAAGTATGCTGAAGCTAATTTGGTTGCTTATGCATTGAGTGGAGCTGAAAGTATTGATTCCGGTGAAAATCCTTCTTCTTACTCAGTGGAAGTTAGTTATGATGATTTCAACCGATGGATGATTGCTATGCAGGAGGAGATGAAATCATTTTATAAGAATGGCACATGGGATCTAGTGAGATTTCCTAAAGATAAGAAAGTTGTCCGTTTCAAGTGGGTATACAAAAATAAAGAAAGAACATCGAGAGTTGAAGATGCTAGGTACAAAGCAAGACTAGTTGCAAAAAGGTTACAGTCAGGTTCCAGGTATTGACTTCACAGATGTGTTTTCTCCAGTTGTAAAACATAATTCGATTCGAGCATTGCTTGGTATTGTGGCCATGCATAATCTTGAGCTTCAGCAGTTGGATGTCAAAACTACAGTTTATATAGAGAACTTGAGGAGGACATCTATATGCAGCAACCATAGGGCTTTGTAGTCTCAGAAAAAGAAGACTATGTATGCTTTCTGAAAAAATCTCTTTATGGCTTAAAACAGTCGCCCAAGCAGTGGTATAAGAGGTTTGACTCTTTTATGACCTCTTATATATTTCAGAGGAGCAGCTATGATAGTTGTGTCGACTTCAAAGAGGTAAGTGATGGTTCATTCCTGTATCTTCTCTTGTATGTCGATGATATATTGATTGCCGCAAAGGATATGAGAGAGATAATAAAAGTTAAAGCCCTGTTCAGTAAGGAGTTTGATATGAAGGATTAAGGTGTAGCAAAGAAGATTCTTGGCATGGAGATTCTGAGGGATAGAAAGAATTATAAGTTATACTTGAGTCAGAAATGATATATTGAAAAAGTATTTCACAGGTTCAATATGCTGGCAGCTCACTTCAAACTCTCAGCCACTTTATCTCCAAAAACAGATGATGAGCATGACTATATGTCTCAAGTTTTATACTCTAGTGCTGTCGGGTCTCTTATGTATGTGATGATGTGTTTCTGGCCAGATTTATCTTATGCCGTCAGTGCAGTTAGTAGATATATGACAAATCCTAGCAAAGAACATAAAAAAATAGTTCAGTGGATTTTTAGATACTTGCATGGATCTGCTTATATTTGTTTGCAGTTTGGGCAAAATAGAGATGGAGTAATCAGGTATGTTGATTCTAATTTTGCAGGAGATCATGATAAAAGAAGAACCCATATAGACTATGTTTTTACCATTGGTGATTGTGCTATTAGTTGGAAAGCTACCTTACAAACTACGGTTGCTTTGTCAACTACTAAGGCAGAGTATATGGATATTACAGAGGCTTTCAAGGAAACTATTTGGTTGAAGGGTCTGTTTGGTGAACTTAGCAAAGAATTATAGATTACTATGGTCTTTTGAAACAGTAAGAGCGCCATCTTCCTTATGAACGATCAGATGTTTCATGAGAGAACAAAGTATATCGATGTTAGGTATCATTTTATACGTGAAATTATTGCTAGTGGTAATATTGTGGTGAGCAAGATTAGTACTCATAATAATCTTTCAGATATGATGACCAAGACACTACCAATTGCCAAGTTTGAGCATTTCTTAGACTTTGTTAGTATTCGCTGTTAAGATGTGTCTTTAAGGGCTTTTGTGGAAGAGGTGGAGAGTTTGTCTTGAAATGGATTTGAGTTCTGAATTAGAATTCATTTCAAGGTGGAGATTGTTAAAGGTGTGACCCGAATTTTATTCATACGGTCTATAAAGTTTTGCGGTGCGACCCATGTTTGCGATTTTCAATGGGGTCTGTGGTGGTAGCATAGGGATCGGGCCGATAGGCCCATGAAAATTTATGATTTTGGGCCTAGGACTTTTTTGTATGCATTTATTATAGAAGTGAATTTAGTGGATTGTTTTGGGCATCAAGAAAATACTCATTCTCCACATTATACTCATCTCCTTTTATTATACTAAAACATTCTTTGTCTCTACCTGTGGTTTTCCCGCAAGGGTTTTCACGTAAATCTATGTATTCTTGTTTTTGTTTTACTTGTTGTTTGCTTTATTCTATCTGATTCTTACAGTTCTCTCTTTCAATTCCAATATCTCATGTGGAGGTAGAACTTTTCATCGAGGGGTACTTCATCATTCCTATATTCATTATAAGAATTTTTGAACTTGTATTGGTAGTGTGCTTTTTTGACGAAGGGGATTCGATTGAACCTTCTTGGAAAGTACGGAAATAAAAACTTTTGTTGTGGATATGTTTGGTATATGGAGAAAATATTTTTTCCATTTTCTCACGTTTGATTGGTTAACTGGGAAAAATGACGACTTCCCAAATGAAAATAACCACCACCTCTACCCTCCCTCCACCCCAAGTACTCCTAATTAAATACCTCTTTTGATCTTGACTGTTATAGCAGTTTGTGTAATATTGATATAAGTATGATCATGAACATGACACTTTTTGAGTATTTTGAAGACTAGTTACTAAAGGACCCTTTTGTCATTTTGTCTATCATTGTAATGTAGTATAAATAGAATATTGTAGGGTTTATTTCTTTAGTTGCTTAAGGATATTGACAGAACACTCCTCGTAGAGAGAGAGAGAGTCCTAAAATCGTAACTAGGGCCATATACAAGTATGGAATCACTTGTGTGTTTCATTGCTTGATACATTGGTGCTTGGGTAGTGGACGCCTTTCTTGTATCAATTGTAAGAGATAGGTGATTGTAGTGTGTAGTGTTAAGGGTCCAAAAGTGTCATATGTTCTTGGGTTCTTAAGATTATACCTCCATTTATCTATCTTTCTATCTTTATTTTATTGTAACCGTTGGTAGTGTTCTTGTTGTGTAACCATGTAATTGTCCTATTGTGAAATATTATTATATTTTTCATCTTCTTATTATTGGTAAATTAGTTTAGGTTGGCTGTTGTGGTGTCAAATACACCATTATATCTTGTATTCTTGATATTGGTAGTGAATCCGAGAGTGGTTACCAAAGGGGTTCTCAGTCTTCAAGCTTATGGACTGTTTTGGTGTATGTTTTGTGCCTTTTCTTGTCATTCTTGTATCATTTGGTATCAAAACTTGTGTTTGATTTTGTTCCAACTAAATCAATCTTGGTCTTGGTAGTTGAAAAATAAAAAAAAAGTGTTTCTTGTGTTTGTTCTTGGCTGAGAAGTTGAGCTTGTCTTTGTTATATCTTGGCCGAAATTTGTGAAGTCTAGGTTTAAGATTTATTTTGTTGTTATTTTTGTTTTTGTGTTAGTTTCTTCACTCACTAACACTAAAGGTACCTAGTTCTATATTTGGGCTTAAACTTGTTAAAGTTGTGTTGTGAACAAAGACCTAGGCTGAAATTTTGTGGTTTGCTATGGCGGGTTGGGTCTTAGATGTGTGGATCTTGTTGTTTCTCTTGAAGGTTCTTGTGAGTTCTTGTTGTTCTTCACCTTTCACCTTTTGTTTAAACAAGAAAAGTGTACTTTAGATCTAAAAAGGGGAAGTATAAAGTTGTAAGACTTGTTGGTGAGAGAACTTGAACCCATCACTTCATAGACTTTACCAACCACTTTTCCTATTTCAAGGGCCTTGTTTTGTGGGAATTTTACAAGTCAAAGTCACACCTTTTTGAAGATTGAAATTGAAAAAGGCTCTAATACTTACACTTTTCCTCCAAAACCAATTTTATCCATTCCAAATTGAGAAGTGACCAAATCATCAAATTGATAATTGAAATTTGTTGAACCTGCAGCCAATTGTAGAGTGACGCATCATCAAATTAATGTTCACATGACAATTTCAAGCTTAAAATTTCGATCTTCTAGTTTCATTTTGTTGTCTCTTTAGTATCGTTTGTTGATTCCATTACTAACTTACAAGCTAGTCCTAAATTGTAAGTTAGTCTTGAAACTATCCTTTGTGTTAACGTTCCTTTGTGTGTTTTATTCTTTTGAGTCGTTGTAAAAAATTGGTTCACCTATTAACACCTCAAGCATGGGATACAATCAAGCTTGTAAACATTTGTGAAATCAATTGTGAGAGCACAAAGTGTGTTGGAACTTGGACAGGAGGATTTAGCTTCCAAGTCCTTTTTGTTGGACTTGATCAAATGGAGGAGGGATTGACCTATGTAGGTCTTGGTTTAGAGGACATTTGGGGGCTTGGATTATGTATATGTCATTTGGTGGTGGTCTTGGAGAATTGATTGTTTGAGGTAAAGCTTCGGAAGTAGAATCACGAGAATTTCTTCAGCTCTCTACTCGATCCAACCTCTCAAGTATAGTAGACATATCTGAGCCTAATTTGTCAAGACCGGCATTTACCTTAGATATTTCTTGGGAAATAGCATCAAGGTGGGCAAAAATGGTGTCCATTATGGCAAAGGAATTACCTACAAAATAGAAAACACATTAGTTGTACAAAAACATCCTCACTCTCTCTTTTTATTTCTTGCCTCTCGGATCCGTCACATTCAATCTCACAAGTGTTGTAAGCTTGTATGTACTCCGAGAGGTTTTGAGAGGTGAATCCACGTTTACAAAGACTCCAAAGAGTAAGAAAGCACACAAGGACGTATTACAATGACTCAAAGAATTAAGACACACAAAGGAAAGTTAACACGAAGAACGGTTTCAAAACTTACTTACAATCTAGTTCTAGCTCATAAGTTATTAAAAGAATCAACAAACGAGACTAAAGAACAACAAATTGAAACTAGAAGATCAAAATTTAAGCTTAAAATTTATCGGTGAACAGTAATTGGTGATGTGGCAGTCCGTTATTGGCCTCAGTTCTCAACAATTTTATTTTTCAAATTCGGAAGTCTTGATCAATTTTACAATTTGGAATTAGTGGGAATTGGTTGAGGGAAATATAAGTCTTGGAATTATTTTTCAAATTTCAAAAAGGAAGACTTGAATTTATTTGTACTTCTCCTTAAAACATGAACCCTTGTTTTATGGAAAGTGATTGAGATGTGATTGACTAGGTGGTGAGTGATGGTAAGTCTTTCAAGACTAACAAAGATCTCACACCTTTTCCTTCACCTTTTTTTTAATCTAACTTTCACTTTATTTTAACAAGGTATGAAGGTTGGGAAGAACATCAAGAACACTTCAATAATAACCAATAAAAATAAAAAACAACCACCAAGATGCACAACACAACCACATGGCCAACTCTACTACAACAATGTTTCACACGGCCAAGACTACAAAACCACCCATAATTAAACGGCCTAGTCTCTTTGTGTTGTGTTTCGGTTTTAGCAAGAGAGGAAGGTTGTGATGAACAACACAAAAACGACAACAGCCTTTAAAGATCTACAACAACAACACTCATGTCCAACTAAATCCACAACAACAAGAACAACACCACTCAGCCACAACAATGTTCATAACAACAATCTCAACAATTCAAGCTCAATTTTAGATTAAGACTTAAGAGTGTTAGAGAAGAAGAAAGCTAATACTAAAAACAACAAAGAAAACAAGAAAACACTTAGATATAGACACCGTAATTCGGCCAAGAATACAACAACAAGAACAATAATTTCTCGGCCAGGAACAAAAAATGGACAGATTTCACCTTTTTCTGGAATTTTCAGCTTTTCAACAATTTTTTTTTCTAACAAGCAATCCTAAGATTGATCTTGTAGGAACAAGATTATGTCATTATCCGATACCAAATGATACAAGAAAACCAAGAAAGTATTAAAACACACTCCAAATCAGTCCACTAATCTTAAGGATCCGAGGACCTTTTTGGAGACCACTCTCGGATTCGCTACCGACAAGAAGAATACAAGGCACAATGGTGTATATAATACCAAAACAGAAACAAAAATAACAAGATGATACCAATATGACACAACAATAATATGAACAACAAGTCACATCTTCACTAAAAACAATAGGAACGATTACAAGTTACAAGCACTAACAAGATTACAACAAGATAAAAGGATAGATAGATAGACTACATGAAGATGTAATCTTAAGAACTCAAGAGACTATTCCACTCTTGAACCCTTAACATTACACACTTTAATCCACCTATCTCTTACGCGACACAAGATCGGATTCCACCTCTCTAGCATCTATATTTCCAAGAAAAATACAATCACTAGTGATTCCACACTAGATCTTGCCCTAGTTGCGGCTAGTGGATTTTCCAAGCTCTAACTATGGTTTTTCAAGACTTACAAGACCTATAATATTATCCAAAAGCTAAGTCTAAAATCCCTACAATGTTCTATTTATACTAGGTTACAAATAAAATACAAAAAGACTAAAAGGCCCCTTAGAGACAGGTGTCCATCAAGTGTAGTATGTTGGATGATTTTTAGTGTATTTAGGTCTCCTTTTTTACTTCAATTGCATACACCAAGTCTCGGACCCAACATGCACTCCCATAAGTTCATATATGTGATTATTCCCATATCAGAGCGATCCCGAAGCCTACCTTGCATGGGAGTCGTCTTGTGACAAGATCTTCCAACTTAATGATCTCGCCGAAGAAAAGAAAAATTGCTATGCTATAGCTCACTTCGAAGGGTATGCTAATACATGATGGGAGTATGTTAAATAGTTTGGGAATGAGATGATCGGGGGACAACTTCCCCCTTAGTTTTGGTTGAAGAACCCTATGTGGCAAAGGTACTTGCCCGAGACTTATAGGCATGATCTCCTTACCAAATTGTACAATTTGAGGCAAGGGATCAAGAGTGTGAATTTCAACAATTGATGTTGAAAATTGACCACCGAGGCGAGCAAGTAAGTCATGATATTGTGCGCTTCAAGGTTGGATTAAACAAGGACATATCCACTTGCATGACGCTTCACAAATTCGACACCATATATGGAATCTTCCTTGCAGCTTTAGAGGTTGAGAGGGAGCTTAAAGAAAACTCATTCATCGCTGCCCAACCCAAGGCCACCAAGGCTGTCCAAAAATATCCTCCAAGGTAAGAAGGTAAATTAAATTCTACTTACAATCCGATCCCAAGGGGTTTCAATGCTTCAGGTGTCAAGGATGGGGGCATAAGACTATTGAGTGCCCAAACTGGAGGAATATAATCCTAAGAGAGGGTAGATTGTACTATATTAGAGAAGAGGTGGGCGTTGAATCGGTTAAGAATGATGGCAAACCGCAAGATGGAGAGCAAGAACAAGCCGAAGTGCAAAATAAAGAGTATGGAGAAGATGTGTGAACGTAAGAAGGAGATTGTGAAATGCCTTTGTAAAAGAGGTGAGCCCGTGAATCTGTTGTCAAATTCCTCTCAAGATGGAGAGGATGATACAAGTATGATAATGATCATGACACTTTTTGAGTATTTTTGAAGACTAGTCACTAAAGGGCTCTTTTGTCATTTTGTCTATTATTGTAATGTAGTATAAATAGAACATTGTACGGTTTATTTCTTTAGTTCCTTAATGATATTGAGAGAACACTCCTTGTATAGAAAGAGATTTCCAAAACCATAATTAGGGCCATATACAAGTGTGGAATCACTTGTGTATTGCATTGCTTGATTCATTGGTGCTTGGGTGGTGGACGCCTCTCTTGTATCAATTGTAAGAGATAGGTGATTGTTGTGTGTAGTATTAAGGGTCCAAGAGTGTCATATGTTTTTTGGTTCTTAAGATTATACCTCCATTTGTCTATCTTTCTATCTTTATTTTGTTGTAACCGTTGGTAGTGTTCTTGTTATGTAACCTTGTAATCGTTCTATTGTTGAAATCTTATTGTGTTGTTCATCTTCTTCTTGTTGTTACATTAGTTTAGGTTGGCTTTTTTGGTGTCAAATACACCATTATATCTTGTATTCTTTTTGTTAGAAGTGAATCTGAGAATGGTCACCAAAGGGGTCCTCGGTTCTTCAAACTTGTGGACTGTTTTGGTGTATGTTTTGTGCCTCTCCTTGTTCTTGTATCAACTATTGAAGCCAAAGTGACAAAAAATAAAAGTAGCAGTGGTAGGAGCAGGGATAAGTGGACTAGTTGCTGCATATAAATTAGCAAAATCTGGTATACAAGTTGTGGCTTATGAGATGGAACATTATCCAGGAGGCCATGCTAAGAATCTTACTGTCGATGGCGTCGATCTTGACCTTATACCTTGACAGTTAGGCCTGAGCTTTACAATTCTTATGCATACTGCTGCATCAAACAAGAAATATAGAAAAAGTATATGATCAATAAAGTTAAACTCAATTTTGATCAATAAATTAAGACAGGTCTTACTTCACTTTGTGCAATATACATTTTGAGCAAAATCCTATTACCAGTGAATACCCTAGTGTTGGAACCTTGAAGTTTTGATGAATGACAATATGAATGAAACAAGTTTAATTTGATTCAAACACTTGATGATAAGGGAAAGAAAGTTGAGTTGAAAAAGGAGTCCTATGTGAAGAAGGAGTTTCACTTCTAAGCATATCCTTAAGAGTCCAATGTGTGGAAGGAGAAAGATTCTAAAAATTGAAGAATTCAAAAGAGTTGGAGTTTTACTATAACACTAAGGAGACAAGAGTTAGAATTGAAGAAGGAGTCTCACTTGAAGTAGAACTCTATGCAATAAGAGTTCTAATTAAAGTAGGAGTTTGAAATAAAGAATGACTCTTTGGAGAGTTATGCTTAAATAGAAGATGCAGCAGCCAGAATAATTTACGCACTTAAAAAAGTAAAAAAGCTCAATCGACAGATTGACTTCACAAAGTTCTACTCAATTACTAAAGAAACACGTTGAAGAATCTGATCCTTAGTACAGAATCCAGCTAAGAGTTTTAGCGTTGATTTTTAGAGTTGTTCATTGTGTTTGAGCTATTCATGTAATATTAGTTTCAGTGTGTTATAAACTGAATTAGGAGCTAATCTTTGAGTTTGGGAAAACTCAGAGACTTTGGGAACACATAACTTGGGAGGTGTGTGTAGTTAGGAATTAGAATTTATAATTCCTAGTAATTGAGTTATAGGGATTAGAGTTTATAATTCCTAGTTGTTGAGTTATAGGAATCAGAGTTTATAATTCCTATTTGTTGGTTACAAGAGTTTTGTAATCAGTCGTTGTTGAGGCTCAGAGTTTTTTTAGTGAAGTTGGGGATAAATCCTGTAGAGGTTTAGGTCGTGGTTTTTTACACCTTTTTGGCCAGGTGTTTTCCACGTAAAAATCATTGTGTTCTTTACTTTCTGTTTACTGTTTCCTTGAAACACGTCAGTGGAACACATCAGGCAACATGTTAAAATAATATCCAAGATGAATTCTACACCACCTACTGGATACTATGAAGGAAAAGACATCAATAGACTTCCGTTGTTCAAGGGACAATACTACTTAGGATGGAAAGAAAGGATGAAAGATTTCCTTCAGGCTGTGGACTATGAACTATGGAATATAATTATCGATGGACCTCAATACCCCATGAAGAAGGAAGTATTAAAGGACAAGAACGAGTATAATGAGGCTGACTTTAAGATTCTTGGAAAGAATGCTAAATCCAAGTATATTCTTACTTGTGGACTTGGAATAGATGAATACAATAGGATCTTAGGTTGTACCTCCGCAAAACAAATTTGGGATATTCTTGTGGATAGATATGAGAAGAATATGGAGAACTTCAAGAAGAGCATGGATACCTTAGAGAAAAATAAAGGAATTAAGGATAATTCAATAGCACTGAAAGAGTCTGACAGCGTAGAATCAGATCTGGATAATAGAAAGCTTACCAAGAATTTCAAAAGGTATTTTAAGGAAGGAAAACAACAGAACAAGAGAGGAACTAGTAGAAGGTGTTGTTCCAACCATAAGTCTCAAACTGGTTGTTTCAAGTATGAAGATACAGATTACATGATCAGGGACTGTCCATTGTGGGAAATTGAGCAAAAAAGTGTAAGAGCTGAAAAAGAGAAATCTTACTTCAAAAGAAAAGAATCATTTGCTACGATGGCTGCATGAGGACCAAGATCAGAAGAATCTGATGATGATGGAGTTGATGAAAGTGCACTTATGGCTATAGGTGACTCAGATATGGAAGAAAAGGAAGTAAAATCTGAGGTATGGCTTTAGAGGCTGGTGGACACCTTTGCTTTTTACAGTAGCACTGTCATCTGCAAAATATTTCATTCAACATGTTTCAAATCAGAACACCCTGACTCAGGCCCGTCGAAATATCTCTTGCCATTATGACCTGGTAATTGACTTTCATATTACATCACCTGATACGAGAATGACCACGGGAACACTAAACAAACACCAAAACAGTCCACAAGTTTGAAGAACCGAGGACCCCTTTGGTGACCACTCTCGGATTCACTACAACAACAACGAAAACACAATAACAACAAGATATTGAAGGTGTAAATACACCAAAACAGCAACAATATGTCGAGATGGACAACAATAACAAGATAGGAACAACACACAGTTTTACTAACAAGAGATAGAAATGGTTACAAGAACACAAACTACTACAAGATTACAATAAAAGTAAAGGGATAGTTAGATAGACCTAATGAAGGTATAATCTTAAGAACCCAAGAGCATATTACACTCTTGGACCCTTAACACTACACACAATGTTCACCTATCTCTTACGAAGACACAAGGTCGGAATTCACCTCCTAAGCATCACGTTTCCAAGCCATGAGATCAACAAGAGTGATTCCACACTCTATATGCCTAATTTTGGTTTTGGTGCCTCAAGGAGAGCGGACTTGTGTTTCTTTGTGTTTCAAGACTTACAACATCATGAATAATCTAAGTATAAAATCCCTACAATGTTCTATTTATACTAGGTTACAAATAAAATATAAAATATCCAAAATGCCCTTTTAAGAGCTAGGCTCCCTTCAAGTGTATTTAGGGGCTGCCTTCTTGTATTCCAAGGCTCCTCTTTACACTCCAAGTGTGAGATTAGGGTCGGTTTGGAGTGTTTTAAGTCCTTCACTCTCACACTCAAAGCCCCATGTTCATTACATTCTCACATGCGTCCATCTTTTGTGGTCGTACTTGTATCATCCTACCCTCCTTAAAAAGGATTCGACCTCGAATCCATGTCTTGCAAAATCAAAGAGAGACAAACAACCACACTTTCTCATGGCATGAGGGTTAGGATTAGCAAAAATAAACAATAATGGCATGCACTCAAAACGCTCAAAACAGCCCACCCCCCCAAAAAAAAGAAACCGAGGACCCTTTGAGTTCAAGTCTTGGCCAACAACAAGTCTTGACATGCCAAGGTGGTTCATATTTGACATATAACCAAGAGTCCTTAGTGTTAAAAATTATGAAGAAATCAAAAAATTCACCAAGGACTTGGATATGATAAGTACCCAAAAGAAACGCACCTAAGCTGAGAGTAAATCTTCCCCACCCTAAGATGGTACCGGGATCAAATGGGAAGAGTGGCCATAGGCATGGGTCTAAACAACATACCCATTTCCCATTGTATTTACCACAACCACACTTCCTACTCTCTACATTGGTATACATATCATCACAAGTAAAGAGAGAGTATAAAAAGGTGGCATTCAATTCTACTTCTACTATGGTGTCCTCAAAAAAGCCACACAAAGTAGTAGAAGAAGTAGTTTCCAAGACCACACATTCCTTAAACTTAAGAATATTCTCATTTTCCAAGAAGAGATTTTCATCTTTAGGAGGAATGTTGTCACTCCATAGTGGGTTAGAATATAGGCTATAGCTTCCAAGGCAAGCTATACCATCATTTTCACCACTAGGTATATTAGGAGTGTTTAAACTATCTTCAAACAAGACACTGTACCTAAAGAGTGAATGATCTAACCCGCGGACTGATTTGGAACTTTCACTCTCTAAGGAATCATTATCAAGTTTCAAAGATATATCAAGCACACAATTAACCCTATGAGCCAAGCAAACGTTAAAATCTTTACAACAACATAGGCTCATGGGTTCACTTCTTTTTTCTTGACCAACATTTTCAAATTCTTCACTCACTTGAGACTCATTAATCACATCACACATATTCTCAAGTGGTGGAAAAGTTTTACACACAAGTTGGTCAACACAAATTTCACTCGACGATGTACTTTCATTCAACACAATAGCTTCAACACTAGGTGGACACAAATCGATCTTACTAGAAGAGTTGATTTGGTCATCTATAGGATCAGCTAGTGTATCCACTCTCACAACATGTACATCATCCACAAGTGGTAAGGAATCAATAGCTACTACTCACACTCAACGGCTTATTAGTCACACGTTCATCATCCATATGTACCAAAGTGTAAGAGATATCTATTTTACCTTGATGTCCATGAGTACGTTCGTCTTAACCTTGGTGTGAAAGTTCTTCACAAGTTTGGGCAGCAACTTCCTTCGGGAAGCTCTCACCGTAAAGTGTTTGGACCTTCGGTTTTGAATTTGTTAGGATAAGTACGGATACCAATTGGCATAGCCTTTTAACGTACCATTTCATGCCCTCAATATTATCGGTGATGCGGTCAAACGTGGCATCGAGATTGGTGGAAGCCATGGTACCTAAGAAAATACAACAACGAACAATAAAACAAACAAACTTGTTATCTCAAAATGCCTCACCATACTCTCACTCTCAATTTTTACCTCACACTTGGTTTCACAAGTGTTGAAAGCCGGCTTGTACTTCGTGGGTGATTGAAGGAGGATTCCACCTTGGTTCGGAATAGATTTTTGTTCGAGCTGACTCAAATAAAATTTGCTTACGAATTTGAAACATCAAGATACAACGAATTCACAAAAGAGAAAAAAGCACAAAAGAAATGTAGACATGAACAATGGATTCAAGAACTAAGTGACAACCTAGTAGAAGTTTACTAGCTTGTTAATTAATGCTAGGATCAATTAAGCAAAACTAAGAGACAAAATAATGAAACTAAGAAATCTAAAGTTTTGAGCTCGAAAATATTGCGTGAACAGTAGTAGTGATGATGTGGCAGTCATATATTGGTTCGGTTTTATCAAATGGTTATTCTCAAATGTTCCAAGTCTTGGTCAAAAATTAATTTGGATTGGTGGAATTTGTTTTAGGAGAGAAAATAAGTCTTGGAGCCTTTTTCAATTTTCAAGACTTGACCTTTTCTTGTACTTATCCTTAAAACATGGGTCCTTAAATCATGAAAAAGTGGTTGAGAAGTGCTATAAAGTCTTTTGGTGGTTGGGGGTCTTTCAAGACTAACAAGTACATACACTTTTTCCTTCACCTTTTAGGATATAGAATTCACTTTATGTTCTAAAAATATATGAAGGAAAGTGAATAACTTCAAGAACAACAAAAAACACACCAAGAACAATAACAACAATCTTCAAGAACAACAACAATTCCAACGGCCAACTCCAATCCACAACAACAAACGGCCAAGTCTCTTTAGTGTTGTATCTTCAATTTTAACAAGAGATGAAGGTTATGAAGAACTTCAATAACAACAAAAACATTCACCAAGAACAAAAACAACAACACTCCTTTCAACAGGAACAATTACACACATGGCCAAGTCAAGTTTCTCAACAACAATGTCTACCACACGATCTTACTTGTTCACGATAACAACAAATCTCAAACTTAGATATGGACTCAAGTGTTAGTGAATAAAAAATATAACACTATAAACACTCAATACAAACAAAAATCTTGGCCAAGACAAAACAAGAACGCAATTCTTGGCCAAGAACACAACACTGGCAGATTGTACTTTTTCTGGAATTTTTAGTTTTTCAACAATTGTTTTTCAACTAACAAGCCCAAGATTGATGTTGTGGGAAAAGATAAAGCCATTCTTTGATACCAAATTATACGAGAATGACCACGTGAACACTAAACAAATACCAAAACAGTCCACAAGTTTGAAGAACCAAGGACCCCTTTGGTAACCACTCTCGAATTCACTACAACAACAATAAAAACACAATAACAACAAGATATTGAAGGTGTAAATACACCAAAATAGAAACAATATGGAGATATGTACAACAATAACAAGATAGGAACAACACACGGTTTTACTAACAAGAAATTGAAACGGTTACAAGAACACAAACTACTACAAGATTACAATAAAAGTAAAGGGATAGTTAGATAGACTTAATGAAGGTATAATCTTAATAACCCAAGATCATATTCCACTCTTTGACCCTTAACAATACATACAACGTTCACCTATCTCTTACGAAGACACAAGGTCGGATCCACCTCCTAAGCATCACATTTCCAAGCCATGAGATCAACAAGAGTGATTCCACACTCTATATGCCTAATTTTGGTTCTGATGCCTCAAGGAGAGAAGACTTGTGTTTTTTTGTGTTTCAAGACTTACAACATCATGAATAATCTAAGTCTAAAAGCCCTACAATGTTCTATTTATACTAGGTTACAAATAAAATACAAAATATCTAAAATGCCCTTTTAAGAGCTAGGCTCCCTTCAAGTGTATTTAGGGGCTGCCTTCTTGTATTCCAAGGCTCCTCTTTACACTCCAAGTGTGATATTAGGTTTGGTTTGAAGTGTTTTAAGTCCTTAACTCGCACACTCCAAGCTCCGGGTTTATTACATTCTCACATGAGTCCATCTTTGTGGTCGTACTTGTATCATCACCCAACGTATTTAGTTAATAAGAGCACAGCCCGTGATGTCAAGGTTAGGCCTACCGAAGACAAGACCTGGTATTTAAGTAGAGAAGGTTAGAGGAACGGGTGCATTAAGCACTAAGTTTTGAACTGTGTGCTATTGGTCCTCAGGGATTTCCCCGTTACGAAAAATAGCATAATACATAGATTGATACCATAACTTCGCCTAACTGTCAGCTGGACACTCCAACTTTGAGAATACACATCTAAACACTTCAACTCGCCCCCTCTATGTCGCATGGACACCCCACACTAACATAGCACAAATTTGGGGTGTCTACATGAATATTTTGTAAGTTGGAGTGTTCAACTGACATAGTGGAGACGAGCTGAGGTGTCTAGTTGTTTTCTCTCAAAGTTGAAGTGCTTAGTTGTCGGTTGATTCCAAGTTAAGGTGCCTATCTATGTATTATTCACTAGTGAAATGAATTACTCAAATATGTGATTATTTTTGTCAGTTTTATCATCTTTTCCTAGTAATTTTCTTGACAAAATTGGGTTGCTAATGTGTAAATGATAAGAGATGTAGTGTTAATTTTTTTCAGAGTAGTGAACTGTTCTCACTATTTCTGGATGAGACAATGACATATTCATGTGCAATATTCAAGGTTAGCTATCAAGTTTTAAATGCGTACTACATTTCCTATTCTTTAATCTCATTCCATGGTGATCTAGTTTTCTTTCTTATTTTTTCTAGAGTGAGGATGAAGACCTGAAAGATGCATAGCTGAGAAAGAATACTCGTCTCATTAGAAAGGTAATTCGTCAACTATGTAAAAATCTCTCCCATTTTTACATAAATTTCAGGTATACTTTGATTTTGCTTCTATTCAGTTTAGGCACAAATTAGCGCAAAACATCACATTTTAGAGATTGGATTCGGCTGGGGAAGTTTGGCTATTGAAGCTGTCAAGCAAACCGGATGTAAATATACTGGTATAACACTCTTCGAGCAGCAACTGAAGTATGCACATTGAGAGTTCAGCAAGCAGGCCTTCAGGTCTAGTACCTATAATGTCTATCATCATAAATTGACAAGTTTTATGTTGGCTTTCGACCTACTCAACCCCTCCTCTTTTTGTTGGGTTATGGGCCTTTGTCCCTTCGTATGTGGATAAAATGAAGCCCAATTTGGACCAATCCACTTTTTCCCATAGGCCCATTACTATGGGGTATATATATTAATCTTTTTAGGTTTTATTCACCATCGCAAAAAGAGAGTTTTCAGCAGCCAAACAGAGAAAAACAAAACTGATTTTTGCACCTAAATTTCAGCCACAGCTGTCAATTTTCAAATTACGATTCCCGCTTCATTTCTTGTCCGATTGAGATGATTTTTGGAATGTTTGTTTCTCTCATCTCAATAGTTTATTAAAAACTGACGGATCTTGATTTGGTAGCCTGTAGCTCCTATTCTTTATTTCCGAACAGTAGCTGCATTTTATGTGCTTTCACTCCTTTATTTCTCTAGTGTTTGGTGCTGTGGATTATGTATTGTTTCTTGTTGTTTGAAACTTGTTTGGTGGCTATTTTGGAGGAAAATATTGTAACTATTTAGTGATTATAGTGGAGGTTTTAGTACAGTGTTTTACTCTTCACACTGAAGGGTTTTCCACATAAATCTTGTGTCTCGTGTGATTGCCTTTATTCTTGTTTCCTGTATATTAATCTATTTTGATTGGGTTTATTTGTCTCCTCTTGGTTCAAGTTGAAAGAAAAAGTTTAGTCTTGGGTATTTTCCGCTGCTACCCTGTCAGGCACTTTGATTGTGTACCCGTCTTTTCTAACAAGTGGTATCAGAGCCTTGGTTGTCGTTTATTGTCAATTTGAATGATGAAGGAAAATATGAGCAAGATGGTGTGTTTGAATGGTAGTAACTATCATACTTGGAAAGGAAAAATGAAAGATCTTCTATTTGCCAAGAAAATGTATCTACCTGTGTTTGCATCTACTAAACTTGAATCTATGACAGATGAGGATTGGAAATTTGAGCACTTACAAGTTTTTGGATATATTAGACAATTGGTTGAAGATAATGTTATAAATCATATTGTGAATAAGACATATGCTAGAATTTTATGGGACAAGCGCGAGACACTTTATGCTTCGAAGACTGGCAATAACAAGTTGTTCCTACTTAAGCAATTGATGAATATCAGGTATAAAGAGGTCAGTCCTATTTCTGATCATATAAATGATTTTCAGGGTGTCCTTGACCAACTGTCCAGAATGGGTGTAAAGTTGGATGAAGAAATTTAGGGACTTTGGCTTCTTAATACTCTGCCTAACTCTTGGGAATCTCTTCGAGTTTCTTTGACTAATTCTGCTCCCGGTGGTATTGTAACTATAGAATATGTTAAGAGTGGTGTCTTGAATGAAGAGATGAAAAGAGGATCTCAGGCCTCATCTTTTTCATCTTCACACTCTGATGTTTTGGTTACTAAAGAGAGGGGGAGAAACAAATCCAGAGATTCAAATGATAGAGATAAAAGTAAAAGCATGTCAAGGTCCAAGTTCAAAAATGTTACATGTGACTATTGCAACAAAAAGGGACATACCATGAAATATTGTTACAAGCATAAGGGAGACATAAGATGGCAAAAAAAAGAAGGCGATAATAAAAATAATGTTGCTGTTATTGCTAATAATGATCTTCTTGTTGCTTGTGGTGAGAATACCATTAATCTTGTTCGTGATGAGTCTAGCTGGTTTGTGGATTCTGGTCCTACTTCTCATGTTACGCCAAAGAAGGAATTATTTTCTTTTTATACTCCAAATAATTTTGGGATGTTGAAAATGGGCAATAATGATGAAGTTAAAGTACTTGGCATTGGTACGATTTGTTTGGAAAGTAACAATGGTTCCAAACTAGTTCTCAATAATGTCAAGCATGCTCCAGATGTTCGCCTGAATTTGATTTCTATAGGAAGTCTTGATGCTGAGGGTTAATTTAATACTCTTGGTGCTGGCTAGTGGAAGCTTACTAGAGGTTCGATGATTGTGGCTTGAGGTGACAAGTTGTCCAACTTGTACGTATTTTAGGGCTCTAATTCTAGAGGGTTGATAAACTTGGTGGAGAATGATACTTTATCAAAGTTGTGGCATAGAAGGTTGAGTCATATGATTGAGAAGGGGATTGATAGTTTGCCAATAAAAATTTACTTTCTGGAGTAAAACAAGCATAGTTGAAGAAATGTGTTCATTGCTTAGCTGGTAAACAGAAAAAAATTTCTTTTCAAAGTCATCCGCCTTCAAGAAAGCTCGATTTGCTGGAGTTGGTGCATTCTAATTGTATTTCCTTTGAAGTCCAAGGATCAAGTACTTGATGTGTTCAAGATTTTTCAGTCCTTGGTTGAAAGACAGACAGGGAAGAAATTGAAATACATCCGTTCATATAATGGTGGTGAGTATATTGATCCTTTTGATAGATATTGCAGAAAGCAGGGAATTCGGCATGGGAAAATGCCTCCAAAGACTCCACAATTGAATGGCTTAGCAGAGAGGATGAACAGAACACAGTTGAGAGGGTTAGATATATGCTTTTAGATGCTAAGCTGCCAGATTTCTTTTGGGCAGAAGAACTTAATACGATTGTTTATGTTATCAATTTATCTTCTACTGTTGCTTTGAATGGTGATGTCCTTGACAGAGTTTGTTCTGGTAAGAATGTTTCTTATGATCATCTTAGAGTCTTTGGGTGTAAATCTTCTATTCACGTTCATAAGGATTAAAGGTCAAAGTTGAATGTTAAAACTAGACAGTGTATCTTCGTTGGTTATGGTCAAGATAAATTTTGTATCATTTCTATGATCCAGTTGAGAAAAAACATGTTAGAAGCCGCGATGTTGTGTTCTTTGAAGACCAAATAATTGAAGATTTTGACAAAGCTGAGAAGGTTGATTCTCAGAGTAGTGAGAGCCTAGTTGATGTTGATCTAGTTTCTTTGACTACTGCTCCTGAAGAAAATCTTCCTTATGATGAAAACCAAGTTGATAATAAAGATAATGATCATGTTCAGAATGACCAGCAAAAAGTTGTTGATGCTACAGTGCAAGTTGATATGGTTGATTAGCAACCAGTTGTTGATGCTCCAGAGAGTTTTCTCAGACGATCTACAAGAGAGAGAATACCTTCATCTCGTTATTCTCCCAGTGAGTATGTACTCTTGACTGATGGGGGAGAACCTGAGAGTCTTGATGAGGCCATGGAAAGTGAAGAAAAAGAAAAGTGGTTTGATGTTATGGAAGATGAAATTAAATCTTTGTTAGATAATCATACGTTTGATTAGGTTAAGCTGCCTAAAGACAGAAAAGCTTTGAAAAATGGGTGGGTTTTTCGGGTGAAGCATGAAGGTGGTAATCCAATTCCACGGTAAAAAGCTAGATTGGTTGTGAAGGGATTTAACTAGAAAAAGGGAGTTGATTTTGATGAGATATTTTCTTCGGTTGTAAAGATGTCATCCATTCGTGTGGTTCTAGGCTTAGCTGCAAGTCTAGATTTAGAGGTTGAGCAAATGGATGTTAAAACTGCTTTTCTCCATGGTTACTTAAATGAAGAAATTTATATGGAACAACCCGAAGGTTTTGAAGTCAAGGGGAAAAAGAATTATGTTTGCAAATTGAAGAAGAGCTTGTATGGTTTGAAACAAGCTCTTAGGTAGTGGTACAGGAAGTTTGGTTCCTTTATGAGTCAGCAGGGTTTCAAAAAGACTACTTCAGACCATTGTATTTTTGTGCAAAAATTCCCTGATGGTGACTTTATTATTGTGTTGCTTTATGTTGATGACATGCTTGTTGTTGGTCATAATGCTTGTAGGATTCAAAAGTTGAAGCAAGAGTTGAATAAGTCTTTTTCTATGAAAGACTTAGGACCAGCAAGCAGATTCTTGACATGCAGATTATCCGTGATAGAAAGGCCAAGAAGTTGTGGTTATCACAAGAGAAGTATATTCATAAAGTACTTCAAAGGTTTAACATGGACAAGGCTAAGATTGTCAGTACACCTTTAGCTATGCACTTCAAGTTGAGCACGAAGTAGTGTCCTTCCAGTGATAATGAGAGGTAAGATATAAAGAAAGTTCCTTATGCTTCATCTATTGGTAGTTTGATGTATGCAATGGTTTGCACAAGACCGGATATTGCTCATGTTGTTGGTGTTGTTAGTCGTTTTTTTTCTAATCTGGGAAGAGAACATTGGAATGCTGTGAAGTGGATTATGAGATATCTTTATGGCACTTTTAGTCTGAGTTTGTGTTTTGGTACAGGGAAGCCTAGTATTTTTGGTTATACTGATTTAGATATGGCCAGTGATTTTGATACTCGCAAGTGTACTTCAGGGTATTTGGTTACTTTTGCAAGGGGAGCTGTGTGTTGGCAAACTAGGTTGCAAAAATGTGTTGCTCTATCTACTACAGAAGCTGAGCTTATTGCTGCCGTTGAAGCTTGTAAAGAATTGATTTGGATGAAGATATTCTTGGGGGAACTTGGTTGTGCTCAAGAGAGGTATGTTCTTCATTGCGACAGTCAAAGTGCCATACATCTTGGCAAGAATTCTACATTTCATGGTTGGTCTAAACACATTGATGTGAGATATCATTGGATTCGGGATGTGTTGGATTCTAAGTTGCTTGAACTTGAGAAGATTCATACGGATGATAATGGTTCCAAAATGATGAATAAATATTTTCCAAGAGGAAGGTTTGAAGATTGTTGCATGATCGCCGGGATGGCGGTCTCCTCCACATAGTCGGGAGGGGGAGAATTGTTGGGTCATGGGCCTTTGTCCCTTCCTATGTGGATAAAATGAAGTCCAATTTGGACCAACCCACTTTTTACCATAGGCCATTACTATGGGGCATATATATTGATCTTTTTAGGTCTTATTCACCATCACAAAAAGAGAGTTTTCAGCAGCCAAAGAGAGAAAAACAAAGCTGATTTTCGCACCTAAATTTCAGCCACAGCTGTCAACTTCAAATTGCGATTCCCGCTTCGTTTCTTGTCCGATTGAGATGATTTTTGGATTTCTTGTTCCTCTCATATCAATCTTTGATTAGGAACTTACGGATCTTGATTTGGTGGCCTTTAGCTCCTGTTCTTTATTCCTGAACAGTAGCTGCATTTTTTGTGCTTTCACTCCTTTATTTCTCTGGCGTTTGGTGCTGTGGATTATATATTATTTCTTGTTGTTTGACAATTGTTTGGTGGCCATTTGGAGGAAAATGTTGTAACTCTTTGATGATTATAGTGAAGGTTTTGGTCCTGTGGTTTATTACTCTTCACACTGAAAGGTTTTCCACGTAAATCTTGTGTCTCGTGTGATTGCCTTTATTCTTGTCTTGTTTAATTTGGTTGAGTTTTTTTCTGTATATTACTCTATTTTTCTTGGGTTTATTTGTCTCCTCTTGGTTCAATTTGAAAGAGAAAGTTTAGTCTTGGGTATTTTCCGCTGCTACCCTATCGGGCTCATTGATTGTGTGCCCGTCTTTCCTAACACTTTTATCCTTGCTTGGGACCGGCAACATGAGCAAAGCTCACACAGGCAGCGTTGAAACTTAAAATGTCTATGAAAGGCTTCTTTACATGTTGTATTCCAGCATTTTTTCTTGTAAGATTAACAGAACACTATATGCCTAATACTTGAAGCCAAATTTGGGCAACATAAGAGCTAGCGTTATCTATTAAAATTTCAACTGAGTGAAACTTTTAGTTCATTTTCAATACCAGACGAGAGGTATGACGAATACAGGCAGAGCTCATACTTCATAAAAGAGTATATATATTCCCAGGCAGATGCTTGCCTGCACTAAGTCGAGTAACATCAGCCATGGCTGCTGCATCCAGACTATGGTAAGAAAGAGTTGATTTTTGTGATTTTGCACTAACGCAGTTGTCACTCTTTCAAATTCACTTTTTAAAATAATTTGATGACTGATATAAATGCAGTGTAGATCACCTGGAAGAGATAGGAATCCATTACTATCAGATACTTGTCGGAGATGTTGGCGAAAAAATTTCATGCAAAACAAAAGGTAACAAAACCAAAATAAGTCCACAACTTTCTACGTTGAGTTTAAATCATTTCCTTCATGAATCATTTGTAGCTTGATCAGTTCTAGATGCTGATACTTGACTATTCGTGATAAGTCTATTTCACTAGCCAAATTCATGCTTTGGGATTCGATGATAAGTTCAACAGGACACGGGGGTACTACTTCGTCTATTGTGCTGCTGGATTCAAAACATGCATAATAGGAGATTATCAGGTACATTTGGTGCTAAATCCTTGAAATAATATTTACGAGTTAATGGTCAAAAACACACCTAAAGTATGCTGATTTTTTGAGTTTCATACCTGGACTATCAGGTGTGCAGTTTCTTAACTGAACTATCACAAATTAATATTTATCAAAACTCGTTTCAATTATCAATTGTTCACTTTTTCCAGCTGAACGATGACGATGTTTCAGGTAGGAAAGGTGAACAAGTGAAAGTTGATGTGTGTGTTGATAAATAATCGGTGATAGTTCCGATAGGAAACTCCCACGCCTCTGAAGCCATTTTCCTTTGTTTGTTTGGACAATAATGTTGATTACATAACCTTACCAATGTTCAAAAGATAAATGTTGAAGACATATAATCTTAGTGGCAATCAACAAGTACAAAGTATGTAGATGCTGCTTATAAACTATAATTTTAGGCAGGAGTAGAGGTAGTTGTAAAAGAAAAAAGGTTAAATAAAAAATAAAATCTATGTTGAATCATGTAAACCACCTCATCCATAAGCTTAAGTGATTAGAGATGGTATAATTCTACTCACTAATTGTGTTTTCAACTCGTCTCTTTACATGCTTTCAAAAAGATCTTTTTTCACTGTAAAAGGTTGCATGTAACTTGAATTTAGGATCTCTATCTGCTCTGATATCACATTGAATTATGTGAACTACTTCATCTAAAAGTTCAATTGTTGCTTCTGTCTTTGTAGATTGTATTTTCAAGGCCAGGCAATGTTGCAGTTTTTGGTGATGCTTATAATTACACGCCTTCAGCTTATTATAAAGTATAATTTTTCTTTGTTTGGAATATTGGAACTTTGTCATATAAAGTAATTCCTCTATACAACAGTTAAAACCTATTCGAGAAAAACATTATTTTTTTTAACTTTTGACGACGATAATTTTAACTTTAATTTGGAAATGAAATCAGATTGATTAAATCCAAATTATGTAATATTTGTACTAAACATGTACAACTAAATAATTTTAAATTTTCACTTTTTCGTCAATTTCCTTTTTAAGGGAAAAAATAATCACATCAAAATTACACACACAGAAAAAGGCCTAGCAAACATTTTTATGTTGCATGCAGCACTAATATAAAGCAACTAATATATATAGGCCACATAGTACGTGTGTATCTACGTGTTCAACTTTATACAAGTTTAAGTGTTTACTTATGCACACTCAAAGTTGGAGGTCATAGATTTGATTTGAGGGCAAGTTAAAGGGCATATTTATGTATTATGACTTCTTTATTTTGACTGAAAAATTGAGTTAATAACCCAAATGGCCACTCAAATTATGATATTTCTCTCAGAAAGTCATTCAACTTTAGTTTTTACTCAAAAGTCACGTAACTATGAGAGTCTTACTTACAAAGTCACTCAATTATGAGTGTCTTACTTGGGCTTTTGGGCTGTAGGTGACAAAAGAGTTTTAAAATAACTTATAGGTGACGCAAGTCTTAATTATTGAGTGGAGGTGACAATACTTTATTATGGATTAAGAAAGTTTGAGAAGTTTAAAAATAGCCTACAAGTTTTTAAATTTACACTTTGATCCAAATATTTACCTATATAACTGAAAACAAAGGGAAAAAAGGTGTCTTTCTCTCTCTTCTTACCCATTGTTGTTTTCTCTTTCTTAGCAATTTTTGTTGTTCATTTGTTGCTACTGATTTATTCATCATCTTCTGCTTCATTATCATTGTTGACACCTAATTTTTGCCCACCATAACTAAGTTTAGTTCAGAGTTTCTTCGATTTTTAAATAAAATTACAACATTTGTTTTATCTGATTAAAGAATTTTCAAAAGTATTTATTTGGGTTAATTGGTCAGTTTAAGTAGCGATTATATATTATCGTGTTCAATTATACCAGGTTATATAATATTGTTACTTAAATAATTATTTTACAGAATATCAGATTTTAATCAAGGTTCGTCTTGAAATAAATGTTTGAAGTCTTGATTTAAAAAAAAAATTGTTCTTAAAATAATTTATTCGGATAAATATGTGTTTGGTTTTATCAAATCAAGAACTCCGAGATTAACAAGGAGTTAATTCGTATCGAATTTCGATTTGATTTAGCCAATTTATTAAATTTGATTCTAATTGAAATCAAATTGGACCCAATTGAAATGCAATTGACTAATCGGTTTTGGCTAGAATTTAAATTTAATTGCCTAAATTAAAACTCAAATATCCTAATTCTAGCCCAATTCCTAAAATTACCTCCTAATCTACCCAATTTAGGCCCAAATACCCTTTTTAATTTATTTTCTATTTATTCCCAACTTAACAACATCCCTCAAAATTAACCACAACTTAAATCAGCCCAACCTACCCATTTAAATTACTAATTCCCGTTAACTAGCCCACCAAATCGTTTGACTCGGCCCGCCTAAGATCTCATTTCTTCTTAATCAGCAACAACCACCAATCTCCAATGTACAACAGCCAAAAAACGCATGCAACACCTAAATCAAAATACGACACCATCTCTCCCAAACACCAACTTCAGACCACCAGCGCTAAAACCAACCCAACCCTTTCCAACAACTACTCTAAATTACGGAGACAATCAGTGGGACCCGTAATCTGCGCCAGCTCCAACAACTCGATTCCAACCCGATTTATTATCTCATGTGACACCATGCGATGGTCGGATGAGGAATGGTCAAGAATCTTCTAGAAGATTGATTAGCCCTTAACGTTTCAAAAATCATTAGTTGTCAAGAATTCATTCCAAGTCGTTAGGATTGTACCATGAAGGTACGCATGTGCTCCTTCCCCATTGGTTGAAGAAAAATCCGTTTCTCCAAGTATTTTGAATTTTGAAAACTCCTTTTGTTTTTTTGGGGGGTACGATTAGTGAGCTGGAAGATGGCTTTTGTTTGAATTCAAAATACCTTATTTCAAAAATCCCTAAAAAACCCTAATTGGAATGTCTATATAAAGAACAGATTGTTTCCTATAGGAGGGGGTTCGAAAATTCTTGGGTGGGGAAAATTTTGAAGAAAATTTTAGGTTTTGTTTTTTTTAACAAAAAATTCAAGGTTCCAGAATTAGAGTTGGAAATTTTGGGGGTTCAAAAAAAGTGGAGGAAGTAAGGTTGAAAATATTAGTTTGGGAGAAATTTTTCTGAAAGCTGGTCGATCAATTGGGAATTCCCGAATAGACAACATTAACCCGTAATGGTGACAGTTTTGCTGATAGCTCATCATCCCGTTTGCTACCCTCAAAGAGGTTCTCAAAGGTTTTTTACGCCAGGAGTCATCGAAGCTGTTGTGAAGTTTCCATTTTTAGGTGGTACTTAAAGCCTGTCACCAGTTCGACAACCAGTCCTGTTGCTCTGAAGAAGAAGGTAAACACCTTTTTCCCTCTTTATTCCTATTATAGATTTTTGTCTTTCTGCTTCATCCTTCTTTTCCTTTGTAGAATTATCTATCTGTGTAGTATTAATCATGAATGAGGCTGGGACTTGCTTGCTGTAGACGGCCGCAACGGCCTTAGGATTGTTTGGCAATCATTTGAGTAGCATGAATCAATAATTTTAATATTGTTCAGTTTTTGATTTGGTTTTTTATGAAGAAAATTTGTTTTGCCTGAAGAGATATGTTGGGGTATGTTATTGTATTCTGTATGATTTAGGCTCTAATATTCATGGTTCTATTTGGAATAAATGCGGGCAGCTCTTCAAGTTGCTTTATGTATGAATCTTCAGGTGGTCATGTTCTGCTATTTATGGGTTGTTCTAACACCTGAGCATTTACTTCTTTCTGTATTCGAGCCATCCTAAATGTTTTCTTTAGTTCCTGGATGATCCTGCATATTTTAGTCGCTCATATTATATTCTAACTGATTAAGGATGGTTACTTCTCACAGACAAATACCTCTAAACCTTATTCGAGTGTTTCCTATTTCTGAAGGATGAGAGTAAATCTTTATGTCAGCTTGAACATCGTACTGGATATATTACGTGAAGCCATGCTATTAGTCTCTTTATCTGAACTTATGCGATGATACGCTGATTTGTTGTTTTAAATGTGTTACACTCGTGGAGCATCATGTAGAATTATTTGAGAATGGGAAGGATAATACGTCCTTAGTATAGCTGCGTACAGTGACAACTCTAGGACATCTAAATTTGATATGATTATATTCGTAACTTTGATCACGTGTTACTCAGTTATGATTTTTCTCTCTTAATTAGCTTTGTGACTGGTAGTACAAGTTATGAGAGGTGAATGCTTGATTACTACCACATAAAGTTATCAACTTTGATACTTTATGATGTTTTCTTTATCACATGTTTTCTTATTTATAGCTACAGTGTAATAAAGTTACCAACTTTGATGCTTTATAATGTTTTTTTAATCACATACTTTCTTATTTATAGCTATAGTGTAATAAAGTTTGATGCTTTATGATGCTTTTGAGTCACACGTTTTCTTGATTACAATTACAGTGTAATCGTTTGATACCATAAACAATGAATGGATTGAAGTGTTCTCGTTGTTGATTGTCTAATTAAGTTGCTAAATGTAGTCGGCATGTCATTTGTTTTCTCGAGACACTTGGTCCATGGTGGGGTACCTTGTTTAGGCCAAGACTAATAAAGTTTAAGTTGTCTTTTGTGCTACTATAATTATTTCTGTCTTATGGAATGCTAATTGTGCATCTTTGGCAATTATTTATTGGCCTTATGCTACATTATGAACCTTTGATGATCAAATATGCGCTTTATGACTCACGAATTACTTGTTTCACGTATATTATTGGCTCATGCGAAGTTATTTTACATTATTCTCACATGTTCTCTCCATTTACTGTTTTATCCTGTGCCAAGGTGTACTAGTCTCTGTTAGGATTTCTATGGCTAACTGAGATTACTTAAACACTTTCAATCGTGTAATACTTTAGCACATTTTGTTTGAATGTTAATGTTATAATATTTATTAATTACTCTATTTTTCTTTCGCATAAGGATGCTCCCAAGTCCTATTTGGGCTCCATTTTCCTTTGCATGCCTATTGTGGGTCATTGAGGCCCATTTAATTTCAAGTCAAATCCTAGAGAGAATCCAATTATTAACCGCATAGCACATGGATACGAAGAGATTAAAGAGGAAAAAAGGATTAAAGTCCCCTCCTTGAAGCGACGACGAGGCCCAAACCTCATTTTCATTTATTTATTTGTCGTTTATTCATTATTGTAGTATTTATTTATTTATTTATATCGTTAGTTATTCATTTGGGTCTCGAATCCAAAATTATAAATTTAATATAGGTTGAGCAAAACTCGAGCCAACAGCTCGAAAACTAGATTAGGACAGGTAAAATGGGTTGAAGGTCCAATTAGACTAGGACAGGTTTTGTTGGTTTAGGCCAATAGCCTAAATGCCTTACATCCTCTCCTTCCAATAACCTAAATGACTTACCCTCCTCCCCTTTCCCCTATTCTTCATGATTGTTTTCCTTATGTGCTTTGCGAACCTAGTTAAAATCCTTAGTTAAGTCGCTTAAAAACTAGTTTTGCATAAGCATCAAAATATTTCTAAAATCTCTTTCTTTTTAAAAAAATCAACTTTTCCCTTTTCAAAGTTAGTCGAAGATGATTTTTTCAAACAGTCCGGATAACCGCAAGTTAGCGGACGTTTTAGGTGCCTAACACCTTCCTAAAACGTTAATAAGAACCACTTACTCCTTTTCTGTTTTGGATCATTCAAAGTACTTAAGGTTTCTTAATTCCTTTTCAAAATTAAGTGGTGACTCTTCTCAAAAAGTCAAAAATTTTCCGCAAAACAGAAATGGCGACTCTGCTGGGGAATTTTAACTATGTTCTAACCAAATGTTTGATTTTGTCTTTTGATTAACGCATCTCATAGCATATTCCTGCATTATTCAAACTATTTTGGGGTTTCATGGATGTCCAGGCCCCTATTGTTCAATTCCAATAATGTGTTGGAAATACGAACGGCTTATTAGCATGTGAGTCATTTGATGGCTATTCGTATTTTCAAACTCAAGTTGTCTGCTTAAGAACCAGTGTTCAAATCCACTCTAGATGCCTAGGATAGAATGAAATCAAAACCCTATTTTAGGTATGAGCCTAGGACGACCCAATACCTGAGCGGGGTATTGGGCCCATTAGAAAACTTGCCCTGCGTCTATTGACTCCGAGTTAATTATAGACGAATCATATTTATGTGTTGAAGAAATATATATTTGTTTAATCCAATCCATTATACTTTCGGGGTCGGGAAAAGACTTTCTTTATTCACTTTTGTATAAGGATGCTTCAATAGTACACCGATTGACAAAGGAATTGAAACAATTCAAGCAAGAAATTGATCGATTTGAACAGTTCCATGGCACATATGGCACATTTATACGACAATCTCTTGATCATTAATGGATATTGCCAATAACGAGGAGTGGACGAAGCTAAGAGCGCGAAGGCCAATAGAAGAAGCATTCAGTAATTAGTATCCCCTGCGTGGGACATTTTCCCTTTTCCTAAAGATTGTATCCCTTTTGTGCAACTTTCGTAGACATTTATGTCATTTAGGTATACTTATGAAGGTTTTTAGGGATAATGGATTGGCTTTAAAAAAGGCGTATATTTTCTTCAAAATTTGTTAGGCCTAAGCCCTTGGCTCAAACAGGTCACCTAATTAGGATGCGCGTTTATTACAATATGCTGGTGTAATATAACTGTTTATGTGCTTATACGTTTTATGTTGATTCAAATCAAAGGCGAACTGATCCAATCCCATTTTTCATAGAACATCTCTAGGCAGAAATATACTCCACTATACAAAAGTCCGACCAAATGTACTCCAAGTCTCCCAAGTTTCTCAGAAAAGTCCCGTAGTCATTCTTAAAACTTCCAAAATGATCGCTACCATTTTAAGAAAGTTGACTTTAGAATCAGAAAATGCCATTATAGTTCGAACTTTGTAGGGCCTGATTTCTCCTCTGTGAGATACGTAGGCAGCATTTCAGCCCGGCCCATATCTCCAAAAGCTCGGTTGACCTCCACTTTCTCGAAATAAGTAATAAGGTCGGAAAGAATAAACGTTGAGCCTTCCGGATAAATTTCACCTATCCATATCATTGAGAAAAATCCTGTTCATTGACATTCTTGAGTTATCATTACTTCATAGATCAATTCGCATGAGAGGAGAAACAACTCTATGTGTTTACTTCCTACCTTATCATATTGCTTTGCTTATTACTAACGGAATCTAAACGTCAGCCTTTGAGTTGTTTTTACTTTGCAGGTAATAGAAACTACACTGTGTTGACACAAAATGACCAAACTTCACTATATCAAATGAATAAGAGATCCCCTTCTTGACTATAGCTTTGTTACAGGAAAAGAAAAATCACTAGTAGTAAAACTGGACTCTACCAATCATTTTTTCAAACCTGTAAGCGATGGTTTTGAGGATGGAATAAAGGAAAATTTAAGGGAGAAAATTTCCAAGACAATCGGGATCATGGAAGATTAATTGGAGGAAATATTGTTGAATTGGACCTCCACTCCACTCATGACTCATCACCATCATATAACAACAACTCAAAACCTGCCATTGTCATGTCATGTCAAAAAGAAAGATAATGATAGCCCTAGAACAGTCAACAGAATATTCAAAGAGTTCGATAACCAAAGAAGCCTAATCTATAGGAAACCGAGGTGGTTAACTAGGAAGGCGATGACTCCATTGGACATTTGATCCTTTGTTCTACCAAGACAAACTCAATGCAAACATCATGTCATCCATAGAGGTACTTATTTATATCCTAGTAAGACGGATAATAGTATTTTAGGCCATTTAACCCTGAAAATTCTTTTTATGTACGAACTACGTTTGACCTGAATTCTCAAGAACGGGATACGTAGACAGCCTATGTCGGCTTCGGTCAACCCCTTAGGAAAATTTATTCTTTCCTTTTATATATGAACTACGTGATGACCTGAATTTCCAAGAAAGGGATACGTACAAGGCCTATGTTGGCTTCGGTCAACCTACTAAAATTTATATATATCCCTAGCATAGTCTTGAACTATGTTTGACCTGATTCCTGGTTCAACGGGATACGTAGGTTCCCCAATGGCTCGATCATATAACCCCAGAAAATGAAAATTGGGGCAGAATTTTTGAGAAGGAATCTCAAAAATTTATAAGAGAAGATCAACATCCAACAAAGAGGATGAAAATCAACAAAGGCTTCAGATCCACTCGAGATGATATCATCTCAGACTACTCCAAACTAGGGCAGAAATTTTCAGGGACGCCTCAAAATTTCCACCAAATACTGGAATATATTTCAAATTCTCAGCACCAGAGGTTTAAGCCAAGCTCTTGAAGCCACCAATTGTGACAAAGTCTAGGTAGACTCAATTTCTGGCTATTACAGAACTATTTGAAGAACCCTCCACAATGATGATGAGTTTGGAAATCCTCCATCAGATATAGTCAAAATCAAGAGGTAGACTGGCAGAGATCTTCTAAAGTTTTATATAAGCTTTCGAAACTATCTTCTAAAAATTAAGACTACTTTCAAAAATCCATATAAATCTTTTACTTAGTGATTGTCTAGACATCAATTGGGACGAGGAGTCATGAGTGGAAGTCCTAACATGACGAAATACCTGAAAGATGGTGTGGGGCAAATCAAGGATCGAAGGGGGTCAACACGGAGTAGTTGCACTCAAACTAATCATTTTTTATGGATGTAGGGATCGATACACAAAAATGAGCGTTTCTTTGGAAAAATACCCAAACAAGTCGGGAGCTACCAGAGCGCTAATGCTCAAGAAAGGTATTTTTGGGTAGCCCTAAAAATGGGTTTAATACCCATTTATTGAGGACCTTTTGAATTGTCCATCTCATTTCTTGAGATCACGGAGGACAGACAAAAGTATCTTTTCTTCTTTACCAATATTATATTTAGAATTTTTTCCAAAAAATAGTTGCTAGAAAAAGCGACTTTGTGTCTACTAATCGTCTACCTTGAGTACAAGTACATATAGAAAGTAAAATGCTGACAAATGAACTCAGGTGAAATTGTTTTTAAATTGCCAAGAGGGCCATTTTATATCATTGACAAGAGGGACATTTCATATCATTGCCAAAAAGCCCATTGCATATCATCATCATACATATATCTATTGAAATGCAAGGCAACATTGGCGTCGAGGATATCATCATCATTCAATATCTATTGTGCGCTAGACACAACACTGGCATCGAGGATATCATCAACATTCAATATATCTATTAACATGCAAGACACAATGCTGGCATCGAGGATATTATCATCATTCAATATCTGTTGACGCGGTAGACACAACGCTGGTGTCGAGGATATCATCAGCATTCAATATATCTGTTGACGCACAAGACACAACACTGGCATTGAGGATAACATCATTATTCAATATTTGTTGATGCGCTAGACACAATACTGGCGTCGAGGATATCATCAACATTCAATATATCTGTTGACACGCAAGACACAATGCTGGCATCAAGGATATCATCATCATTCAATATCTGTTGACACACTAGACACAATGCTAGCGTCGAGGATGTCATCAACATTCAATATATCTATTAACACTCAATATACAACGCTAGCATCGAGGGTATCATTATCATTCAATATCTTTTGATGTGCTAGACACAACACTGGCCTCAAGGATATCATCAGCATTCAATATATCTGTTGACACGCAAGACAGAACGCTGGCGTCGAGGATATCATCATTATTTTATATCTGTTGACATGCAATACATAAATGCTGGCGTTGAGGATATCTCATCATTGTATGAATCAGCATCTGAATACATCAAGAGCACACAATTTGAAGGGATGCCTTTAAGTCGCTATCTAAGGATGAATGATATATGAGATTTCCTAGAAATTGACAATTTGAGGGTCACCTATAAGTCATATTATTTGAAATAGGATAGTATGCAAGATCACCTATGAGTTGATAGCCTGTAGGTCATCCGTAAGACACAACAACATCCTAACCGGATAATGTGCAATATCACCCAAAAATCAATAGTTCAAAGGTTATCCGTAAGTCGCAACTAAGTCGGAGAATATGCAAGATTATCAAATTGATATGTCCAAGGGTTATCTATAAGCCACATCATATCCAAGATCGATTATGTGCAGGATTACCCAAAGACTAACAATTTGAGAGATTATCTATAAGTCATATTGTATCCAAGGTCGGATGATGTGCAGGAACCTTTAAAATCTAGCGATTGGAGGAATATCTGTAAGCCATATCTTATCCAAAGTTCGATAATATGCAGGATTACCTAAAATCTAGAAATTCAAAGGATATTTGTAAGTCTCCTCATATCCAATATCAAATAATGCGCAAGATTATCCAAAGATTGATAATTTAAAGAAAATTTATAAATCGATCATCGGATATAACCGAAGAGGTTATAATTCCATATATAACAAGTGATATAGGTGACCAAAAAGGGTTGCCTCATCAATACAAGGTTAACCGATTGCCGGGATCATTCCACATAAAGTGTCGTCGGCGTCCAAAAAAGCCACCCCAATTTGAAACATATTCTCTTGACAAATGAGCTAATTATGCAACAACCAAGAGGGTTGTTGTGTCTGTTATTGCTAGTTATTTCTTTCCAAGAAGGCACAAGAAGAGATGACTTCACATAGAGATATGGTAAAATACTACACACCTCTTTCGTTAATTATGCTTATTACTAATGATTTTTGTTTGAGATATTGTCGAGAGCATCCGAGAGGATGAAAATCTCAAACCAAAACCACAGGTGCGTACGACTCCAAAAGGATGCAGCACAACGTGGAACTCTTCTCACCAGCAAAACGGGACATAGTTTGGAGAGGGATGTCAAACTCTCTAGACACGAGCTAAATGATGATCACCACCACCGTCTAACCACGCCTCTATTGGAAGGCATGTAGGTATTTTTTGATATTCTGGTTTTAGCTTTACCTTCGAAATATTTCTAAACTCATACCGAGGTAACCTTCTCTTTCTTTCAAATTCGGGTGGCAACACACTTAGAGTTTTGGAAATTATGTCCAGGTAAATTCTTGTCTATGGATGTGAAGGATCCCACATTCATGGTTAAGAGGTTACAATCCTCTTTTCCATAATTCGATCAACTTGTCACTCATTCCGAGCCAAAGATGGTCTGAAATAAAAGACTATCTTTTCTACCGATCGATCAAACTACAAACAATCTGATTCCCTGAGTCTTGGGGATATGTAGGCTGGGCTCTATGTAGAAAACTCGAATGCATTCCAACCTTCCCCCAAATCCCCATTTCCCTGCCTTTTGATTTTAACCAAAAACTCTAAAACTGTGATAGTTGGTGAATTTTCTTGAAAATAGTGCTTGAAATCAAGCTTTACGAACTACAAGTATCCTGAATTCTCATAAAACCTGAGATATGTAGGAAACCTCATACCGAGGTTTAGCCATAACTCCATGAAACTCGTGCGAAAGACAACCTCTTCCAGATTTGAATTTGTGGTCAGACAAAAATTAGGAATGTCAACCTCCCTTTACCTAGGGTTACTTGTATCCACCCTACCCAAGGGAGGGGGCAGCTGTTGATACCTAATTTTTGCTCTCCATAACTAAGTTTAGTTCAAGTTTCTTTATTTTTCAAATAAAATTAAAACATTTATTTTATCTGAATAAAGAATTTCAAAAGTATTTATTTGGGTTAATTGGTCAGTTTAAGTAGCGATTATATATTATTGCGTTCAATTATATGAGGTTATATAATGTTGTTACTTAAATATTTATTTTAAATAATATCGGATTTTAATCAAGGTTCGTCTTGAAATAAATGTTTGAAGTCTTGATTAAAAAAAAATGATTTGTTCTCAAAATAATTTATTCGGATAAATATGTGTTTGGTTTTATCAAATCAAGAACTCCGGGATTAAACAAGGTGTTAATTCGTATCGAATTTTTATTTGATTTAGTCAATTTATTAAATTTAACTCTAATTGAAATCAAATTGGCCCTAATTGAAATGCAATTGACCAATTGATTTTGGTTAGAATTTAAATTTAATTGCCTAAATTAAAATCCAAATATCCTAATTCTAGCCCAATTCCTAAAATTACCTCCTAATCTACCAATTTGAGCCCAAATACCCTTTTTAATTTATTTTCTATTTATTCCCAACTTAACAGCAACCCTCAAAATTAACCACAACTTAAATCAGCCCAACCTACCCATTTAAATTACCAATTCCCATTAACTAGCCCACCAAATCCTTCGACCTGGCCCACCTAAGATCTCATTTTTTCTTAATCAGTAACAACCACCGATCTCCAATGTACAACAACCAAAAAGTGCGTACAACACCCATATCAGCATACGACACCATCTCTCCCAAACACCAACTTCAGACCACCAGCAATAAAACCAACCCGACCTTTTCCAACAAATACTCTAAATCACGGCGACAATCAGCGGGACCCCCGATCCACGCCATATCCAACAACCCAATTCCAACCCAGTTTCTTATCTCACGTGACACCACGCGATGGTCATATGAGGAATGGTCAAGAATCTTCCAAAAGATTGATTAGGTGGCAGTCCTCAACGTTCCAAAAATCATTATTTGTCAAGAATCCATTCCAAGTTTTTAGGATTATACCATGAAGTTACGCATGTGCTCCTTCCCTATTGGTTGAAGAAAAATCCATTTCTCCAAGTATTCTGAATTCCAAAAACTCCTTTTGTTTTTTTTGGGGGGGTACGATTGATGAGCTGGAAGATGGATTTTGTTTGAATTCAAAATACCTTATTTTAAAAATTTCGAAAAAACCCTAATTGGGCCATTTGTATAAGGAACAGATTGTTTCCTGTAGGAGGGGGTTCAAAAATTCTTGGGTGGGGAAAATTTCGAAGAAAATTTTAGGTTTTTCTTTTTTTTTTTTTGAAAAATTCAAGGTTGCAGAATTATTGTTACAAATTTTGGGGGTTCAAAAATAGTGGAGGAATCCAGGTTGAAAATATTAGTTTGGGAGAAAGTTTTTTGAAAGCTGATCGATCAATTGGGAATTCCCGAATCGACAACATTAACCCTCAATGGTGATAGTTTTACTGATAGCTCGTTGTCCCGTTTGCTACCCTTAAAGAGGTTATCAAAGGTTTTTTATGCCAGGAGTCATAGAATATGCTGTGAAGTTTCTGTTTTTAGGTGGTAGTTAAAGCTTGTCGCCAGTTCGACAACCTGTCCTGTTGCTCTGAAAAAGAAGGTAAACACCTTTTTCCCTCTTTATTTGTATTATTGATTTTTGTCTTTCTGCTTCATCCTTTTTTTTCCTCGTAGAATTATCTATCTGTGCAGTATTAATCATGAATGAGGCTAGGACTTGCTTGATGTAGATGGCAGCGATGGCCTTTGGATTGTTTGGCAATTGTTTAAGTAGCATGAATTAATAATTTTGAATATGGTTCAGTTTTCGATTTGGTTTTTTATGAAGAAAATTTGTTTTGCCTGAAGAGATATGTTGGGGTATGTTGTTGTGTTCTGTATGATTTAGGCTCTAATATTCATGGTTCTATTTGGAATAAATGCGCGCAGCTCTTCAAGTTTCTTTATGTATGAATCTTTAGGTGATCATGTTCTGCTATTTATGGGTTGTTCTAACACTTGAGCATTTACTTCTTTCTATATCTAAGCCAGCCTAAATGTTTTCTTTAGTTCCTGGATGATCCTGCATATTTTAGTTACTCATATTATATTCTAAATGATTAAGGATGGTTACTCATCGCTGAAAAATACCTCTAAAACTTATTCGAGTGTTTCCTATTTTTGAAGGATGAGAGTAAATCTTTATGTCATCTTGAACATCGTACTGGATATATTACGTGAAACCATGCTATTAGTCTCTTTATATGAACTTATGCGATGATACGCTGATTTGTTGTTTTAAATGTTTTACCCTCGAGTGGTGCATCATGTACAATTATTCGAGAATGGGAAGGATAATACATCCTTAGTATAGCTGCATACAGTGTCAACTCTAGGACATCAAAATTTGATATGATTATATTCGTAACTTTGATCACGTGTTACTCAGTTATGCTTTTTCTCTCTTAAACAACCTGTGACTGGTAGTACAAGTTATGAGAGGTGAATGATTGATTACTGCCACATAAAGTTATCAACTTTGATACTTTATGATGTTTTCTTTATCACATGTTTTCTTATTTATAGCTACAGTGTAATAAAGTTACCAACTTTGATGCTTTATAATGTTTTTTTTAATCACATGCTTTATTATTTATAGCTGCAGTGTAATAAAGTTTGATGCTTTATGATGCTTTTGAGTCACACATTTTCTTCATTACAATTACAGTGTAATCGTTTGATACCATAAACAATGAATGGATTGAAGTGTTTTATTTGCTAATTGTCTAATTAAGTTGCTAAACGTAGTCGGCATGTCATTTGTTTTCTCGAGACACTTGGTCCATGGTGGGGTACCTTGTTTAGGCCATGACTAATAAAGTTTAAGTTGTCTTTTGTTCTGCTATAATTATTTTTGTCTTATTGAATGCTAATTGTGCATCTTTGGCAATTCTTTATTGGCCTTATGCTACATTATGAACCTTTGATGATCAAATATGCGCTTTATGACTCACGAATTACTTGTTTCACGTATATTATTGGTTCTTGCTAAGTTATTTTACATTATTCTCACATGTTCTATCCATTTACTGTTTTATCCTGTGCCAAGGTGTACTAGTCTCTGTTAGGATTACTATGGCTAACTAACGTTACTTAAACACTTTCAATCGTGTAATACTTTAGCACATTTTGTTTGAATGTTAATGTTATAACATTTATTAATTACTCTATTTTTCTTTCGCATATGGACGCTCCCGAGTCCTATTTGGACTCCATTTTCCTTTGCATGCCTATTGTGGGTCATTGAGGCCCATTTAATTCCAAGTCAAATCCTAGAGAGAATCCAATTGTTAACTGCATAGCACATGGATACGAAGAGATTAAAGAGGGAAAAAGGATTAAAGTCCCCTCCTCAAAGCGATGACGAGGCCCAAGCCTCATTTTCATTTATTTATTTGTCGTTTATTCATTATTGTAGTATTTATTTGTTTCGTTAGTTATTCATTCATGCTAAATTATAAATTTAATATAGGTGGAGCAAAACTCGGGCCAACGGCTCGAAAACTAGATTAGGACAGGTAAAATGGGTTGAAGGCCCAATTAGACTGGGACAGGTTTTGTTGGTTTAGGCCAATAGCCTAAATGCCTTACCTCCTCCCCTTCCAATAGCCTAAATGCCTTACCTCCTCCCCTTTCCCCTATTCTTCATGATTGTTTTCCTTATGTGCTTTGCGAACCTAGTTAAAATCCTTAGTTAAGTCGCTTAAAAACTAGTTTTGCATTAGCATCAAAATATTTCTAAAATCGCTTTCTTTTAAAAAAATCAAATTTTCCCTTTTCAAAGTTAGTCGAAGACGATTTTTTCAAACAGTTCGGATAACCACAAGTTATCGGACGTTTTAGGTGCCTAACACCTTTCTAAAATTTTAATAAGAACCACTTACTCAGAATCTTCAAAACTTGAGTGAATTGTTTGTTTTGGATTGTTCAAAGTGCTTAAGGTTTCTTAGTTCCTTTTCAAAATTAAGTGGCGATTCTTCTTAAAAAGTCAAAAAAAATTTCGCAAAATAGAAATGGCGACTCTGCTGGGGAATTTTAACTATGTTCTAACCAAATGTTTGATTTTGTCTTTTGATTAACTGTTCATGTGTTTATATATTTCGATTCTGTAAAGTTTAACTATCGCATCTCATGGCATATTCCTGCATTATTTAAACTATTTTGTGGTTTCATGGATGTCTCGGCCCCTATTGTTCAATTCCAATAATGTGTTGGAAATACGAACGGCTTATTAGCACGTGAGTCGTCTGATGGCTGTTCGTATTTTCAAACTCAAGTTGTCCGCTTGAGAACTGGTGTTCAAACCCACTCTAGATGCCTAGGATAGATTGAAATCAAAACCCTATTTGAGGCATGAGCCTAGGACGACCCAATACCCGAGTGAGGTATTGGGCCCATTAGAAAACTTGCCCTGCGTCTGTTGACTCTGAGTTAATTACAGACGAATCATATTTATGTGTTAAAGAAATATATATTTGTTTAATCCAATCCATTATCCTTTGGAGGTCGGGAAAAGACTTGCTTTATTCACTTTTGTATAAGGATGCTTCAATAGTACACCGATTGACAAAGGAATTGAAACAAGTCAAGCAAGAAATTAATCAATTTGGATAGTTGAATGGAATATATGGCACATTTATACGACAATCGCTTGATCATTAATGGATATTTCCAATAACGAGGCGGTGACGAAGCTAAGAGCGCGAAGGCCAATAGAAGAAGCATTCAGTAATTAGTATACCCTGCATGGGACATTTTCCCTTTTCCTGAAGATTGTATCCCTTTTGTGCAACCCAAAAGATGACCTATCTGTTCCAACACATGGTCTATCTGTTGAAAGAACTCAAAAACCAAAATTGCTACTGCTACTGGATTCAACATTGCTCCTTGCCTCAAACCGTCGACATATTAACATGTATGTATGTTTAGAAGAAATAAACAGAATAAAAATTGAATAAGAATTAAAATGCCAAGTCGAATAATAGTAAATTTTCATTAAACAAAAAATAAAATACATTAGGTAGAGATCCGATATAGAAAAATTAAAATAATACGCTAAAAGAAAAAACACATTCTAATTATTATCATCATCATCATTAATGATAGCCGGCCAATTAACTGGACGTAGCAGGGCCCTTATCAACATCTGCATCTCTCTGAAGATCATTGCTCTCACAGAAACCTGCCTCTGCAATTCTCGCACCGTGTCACGTAGAATAGCAATGTCCGTAATAGGATCAGTCATATCTAGAACATGCATGAATTAATAAATAAATATAAAAAAGTCCAAAATGTAATACAATGTATATGACCAACTGATAAATTTACACCAGAAAAAAACTTACCTCAACGAGAAAGGAATATGCTCTTTGAAGAGAAGTGGTTAAAGATGTCACCCGAAAAGAAAAATACAAAAAATAAATAAAGTTGAGTAAAATGAAGATTAAGGAGGAACCTATTTATAGAGGATTGAATCTGGACGTGTCAGGACAAAAGGCACGACTGTTCAGCTATATTGTATTAATTACATTCAAACTAGTGTCATTTTGTTTTCTGTGATATTTCTTTAACATTAATACTTCTGACCTTTTCAAAATGGTTTGAGAATTATTAACAACCGTTATTATTGAGCTATTGCAATAGATCATCCATTTGTTGCAATAGATTTAGCATTTGTCACAACAGATGGATTGAATGTGCAACAGATGGTCTGTCAAAATAGATTTACCATCTGTTGCAATAGATGGATTGTATGTGCAATAGATGAGACATCTGATACAACATATGTATTATCTATTGTGACAAATGAACCATATATTGGATGAGATGATTTGATTTCTTCTAACACCTGATTCATCAGTTTCAATTGATGGAGTATTCGGTTAATTAGCTGTTTTGAATGTGTTAGATAAAAAGTCATGAATCTTCACCTCTTTTTAATAGTCCCTCTACTTCATATTAGTTGGGCCCTATGGACTTGGCACATCAATTAAGAAAAATATTAATTAGGTGATTATTTTACCAAATTGGCCATATTAATTATGCTTTGAAAGTATAAATGTGAATTATATACTTTATATAGTCATTTAATAATAGGGGTAATCTTGGAAGAATATAATAAAATTCTCTTGATTTTACAAATAGGACAACTAAATTGAAACAAATATTTTTAGCAAGAAGTTATCACATGCATGCAGATGAATAAACACCATCTGGTCTGTCGCAATAGATTTACCATCTGTTGCAACATATGGATTATCTGTTGCGATAGATGGACCATATATTCGAGGAGATGTTTAGATTTCTTCTAACAGTTGATTCGTCAATTGCAACAAATGGATATTTTGATTCATCAGCTGTTTTGAATGTGTTAAGATAAAAAGTCATGAGTATTCAAACCACTTTTTTAATAGTCATCACATACATGCAGATGAATAGACAACACAGTCTTACGTGTCCTGATGGGGTAGAAAGAATAAGGTACATGCAATGGATCCCATTTTCATGCGTGGGAGTTATGTATATTATTGATCAGGCTATCATAACAGACACAAATAAAGTGCAATGATTTTGTGAATGCAATTTTTTACCGATTAGACATTGATCCTTCAAACAAGATCCTGAATTGTACAATTTAGTTTCATAGGTACAAACTGATAAGGCCGAAGGGTTCCAAGACAATGGTGTAGATATCCCATTACAATTTAATGATGGTTTATGCTGATGTTTTGCGTCAAGTTTGGGGAAGGGTTTAAGATTTTAGTGGAAGTGTAAATATCCAATAGTGATTGGACCGGTTTTAATGACGGAATGGACTTTTTGAAAGGACTCAGAAGCCTCGCAATGTAGCAAACAATGATGGAACCAATAGAAATTTCCCTAGTCCAAACTTATATAGATGGATTGCTAGAGGAAACTTTTATATAACAGAAGGCGCTTTGGAGAATACTTGTCCACAAAGAGGGAGGTGGAGATGGCCATATATCATCCCAAACCTTGTTTAAGAGGAAACACAGGGTAGGAAGGAAAGTATAGTGAAATTGTCCAATGAAATTGACATGAGAAATGAAAAAACTGGATGAGCTTCAAATGTGGAAGTGTATCCAAATATAAAAATCCATCAGTCGATGAAAAAAAAAAGAATGGTCAACAGGACTAGAGCTGGACAATTTGCTCGAGAATGCAACTAGCGAGCATAGACTCAATGAATACTCTCACAAAGTGCAGGACCAGAACTCTAAGGAAGAAGTTTCGCCAGCACAGAAGGTGGTAAGATTATCGGTCGGAATTGAAACCTGAACCAACAACTCCTGAATTTAAAATAAGGGAAGCCAAGGCGTCAATTTCTGAAGTCTAAATTGCATGTCATGCCTTCTATTTGTGGCTATGATCAGGTCAATGGCAGTAGAAACAAAAAGGTCCAAAGTTGGGCCGAAATCCCATGCCTTGTCGTTTCCACTGCCTTTGACTTAACCAGAGCCATAAAAAAGAGGCATGGGATGCAAGTTTAACTTGAGAAATTGCCACCTTGGCTTGATCCCGTATTTTAAATGCAGGAGTAGTTGGTTCAGGTTTCAATTTAGACCGACAATCTTACAACCTTTCGTGCTTGCAAAGCTGCTTCCTTAAAGTTTTGGTCCTGCATTTTGTGGGTCTTCATTGAGGCCACGCTCGCTAGTTGCAGTCTCTAGAAAAGTGACCATCTCAAGTCCTCTTGACCATTCTTCTTTTTCTTCAACGACTGATGGATTTTGATTTTTAGATACACTTTCACATTCGTAGCTCATCCTATTTTTTCATTTTTCATGTCATTTTCATCAGCCAATTTCACTAACATTTCCTTCCTACCCTATGTATCCTCTTAAACAAGCACTGAGATGATATATGGCCTTCTCAACCTCCCTCTTCCCACACAGACATTCTCCCAAGCCCCTTCTTTTGCATAATAGTCTCCTCCAATAACCCATCCATATAAATTTGGACCAGGGGAATTTCTATTGGTTCAGTCATTGTTTGCTTCAGTGCAGGGCTTCGGAGGCCTTTCAACAAGTCCATTGAGCCATTAAAACCGGTCCAATCACTATTGGATATTTACACTGCTGCCAAAAACTTGAACTCTTCCCCAAACTTGACATAAAAACATGAGCATAAACCGTCATTAAATCGTAATGGGATATCGACACCACCGACTTGGTCCCTCAGTCTTACCAGTTCAAATCTAACAATCTTAACTGTAAAATGCCATATCTTGTTTAGAGGATTAACGCCTAATAGGTAAAGAACAAATATTTAGAAAATCATTATACTGGATGTGTATTTTCATGATAGGTTGATCAGTAATACATACCTCCCACATATGAAGTAGTTCTATCTGCAAGCAGCTTATTCCTCCAAACCCATCTTTACTAGAGAATAATGTTGGCTGACAAAAATAGATCCAATTTCACTTCCTTTTATCTATAAATAAGAGAAATACATTTGATGTCAAACAAGAGAAGAGAAAAAGAACATTACAAAAGAATAACACAAAATTGAGTGAAACAATATATGACCAATCTGATGCAATAGATTACCCATTTGTTCAACCGATGGGCATCTGTTGCAATTGATGGATGACATGTTGGAACAAATGGTTGATCTGTTGGAATAAATCAATCCATCCTTGCTACTGATTTGATTTCTTCAAATAGTTGCTCCGTCTGTACAAAAGGGTAACACAAAATTGAGTGAATCAACAGATGACAAATATGATGCAACAGATTACCCATCTGTTCGATCGATGAGGCATCATTGCAACAGATAGTTGACATGTTGCAATAGATAGGTCATCTGTTGGAATAAATCAAACCAGCGTTGCTACTTGTTTGATTTTTTCAAATAGTTGCTCCGTCTATTCCAATAGCTGATTCATCAGTTGCAATAGTTGAGGAAACTATTACAACACCAACAATAATAACATCAACAAAAAAGAAACAACACCATATGCTCCAGCACCATCCACAACACAAACGTCACATGTTCCAACACGACCATCACCTGCAACAACAGCACCACCAAAGTACCAGAGCAAAGACATTAAAAAACTATACTGACAATAAGTTTTTTAAGTTCTCCCAACAAATGACTTTTTTTACACATTTTAATAAAAATAACAATTCGTTCATTCAAGATTTAAAAGTCACTATTCCTTCAATTTTTTCAATAAATAGAAAACTGATAATGGGTAAATCATTACTAGCAATAGATGTAAATATCTAATTTAAATGACATACAAAAAAGAAGACGACAAAGAGCAATAGTGAACCATACCTGCAATGTCAAAAAAGACTAGGGATCAAAACGTCCAGTTCAGTCGAGAAAAGATATTGATTGGTTGAGATTGAAAGGATCCTCATCCAAAAGAAGAGAGAAAAAAGAGGAAAAAAGAAAACAAAGAGAATTGAGAATAAAGAAGAGTGATAGATGAGTTGAGTCTTACTTTATGGCTGAAGGAGAGAGTATCTAGATATGGGTTTTAAATATTCATTAACAACTTTTGAGGAGACGGTGACATTGAAAAAACCAGATAAGACTACTCAGGAAATTTTTAAGTTATCCAAGTAGTATGGAGTAATATTTTTTACCTCCATAGCATTTTAACTTTTTAATCTCGAACAAGAAATACCTAAATTACTTTAAAAAAAGGATCTTAAAACATTTAAGTACAACAGATGACAATTTCTTTTTGGAAATTTCCAAAGCTCGGTCATCTGTCGCAATAAATGACATAATCTGTTTGATAGTTTACAACAGATGCGTAATATGTTGCAACATATTACCTAATCTGTTTGATTTAATCCAACAAAAAAGACATTTGTTGCAACAGGTTAAACATTTGTTTATATATAATTTCAATTGAGTTTATACGTTAGACTAATACCTTAATTGAATAATCTAGGACTAGGGGTGAGTTCTCATAGGGTCAACTACAACTTCAATTGAGTCTTTTATCAATTGCATGATGAGAAGGTATTGCGTTCCTCCCAATCAGAGTCGTCGATCAATCACTCTAAGCTGAACCAATTCTTACTACCTCATATACTCAACTAATACCTTCATTGATTAATCTAGGACTAGGGCTGAGTTCTCATAGGGTTAACTACAACAGATGACAGTGCTTATTTGATAATTTACAATATATGGGTAATATGTTGCGACATATGACAATCAATTTGATAATTTAAAATCGATGGGTAATTTGTAGAAATAGATGACTTAATTTGTTTGATAATTTACAACAGATTCGTAATATGTTGCAACAGATTACATAATCTATTTGATTTAATCCAACAGAAAAGACATCTAATGCAATAGGTTGAACATTTATTTATATATAATTTCAATTGAGTCAATATGTTTGACTAATACCTTAATTGAATAATCTAGGACTAGGGGTAAGTTCTCATAGGGTCAACTACAACTTCAATTGATTCTTTTAGCAATTACATGATGAGAAGGTATTGTGTTTCTCCCGATCAGAGTCGTCGATTGATCACTCTGAGATGAATCGATTCTTACTAGCTTATATGTTTAACTAATAACTTCATTGATTAATCTAGGACTAGGGGTGAGCTCTCATAGGGTCAACTACAACAGATGGCAGTGCCTATTTGAAAATTTACAATATATGAGCAATCTGTTGTGACATATGACAATTAATTTGATAATTTACAACAGACAGATAATCTGTTGCAATAGATGACTTAATATTTTTGTTAATTTATAATAAATTCATAATATGTTGCAACAGATTACATAATTTATTTAATTTAATCCAACAGAAAACACATCTATTGCAACAGGTTAAACATTTGTGTATATATAATTTCAATTGAGTCTATATGTTAGAATAATGTCTTAATTTAATAATCTAGGACTAGGGGTGAGTTCTCATAGGGTCAACTACAACTTCAACTGTATCTTTTGGCAATTGCATGATGAGAAGGTATTGCATTCCTCCCGACCAGAGTTGTCGATGATCACTCTTAGCTAAATCGATTCTTACTACCTCATATGTTAAACTAATATCTTCATTGATTAATCTAGGAATAGGTGTGAGTTCTCACAGGGTCAACTACAACAGAAGGTAGCGCCTATTTGATAATTTACAATATATGGGTAATCTGTTGTGATATATGACAATCAATTTGATAATTTACAACAAATGGGTAATCTGTCACAATAGATGACTTAATATATTTGATAATTTAGAATAGATTCATAATATGTTCTAATAGATTACATAATCTATTTGATTTAATCCAACAAAAAAGGCATTTGTTGCAACAAGTTGAACATTTATTTATATATAATTTCAATTGAGTCCATATGTTAGACTAATACCTTAATAATAATAATCTAGGACTAGGGGTGAGTTCTCATAGGTTCAACTACAACTTTAATTTAATATTCATTTGGCAATCACTTGATAAGAAGGTATTGTGTTTCTCCCGATCAGAGTCGTCGATTGATCACTCTGAGATGAATCGATTCTTACTAGCTTATATGTTTAACTAATACCTTCATTGATTAATCTAGGACTAGGGTACTAATACCTTAATTGAATAATCTAGGACTAGGGGTGAGTTCTCATTGGGTCAACTACAATAGATGACAGCGCTTATTTGATAATTTATAACTTATGGGTAATCTGTTGTGACATATGCCAATCAATTTGATAATTTACAACAAATGAATAATCTGTCATAACAGATGACTTAATCTGTTTGATAATTTACTATAGATCCGTAATATGCTGCAATAGATTACCTAATCTGATTGATAATTTACAATAGATACTAAATCTGATACAACATATTGAACATTTAATTTTATATAATTTCAATTGAGTTCCTATGTTAGACTAATAGTACCCTTTTGGCAATTGCATTATGAGAGGGTTAAAAAGTACGCATACTTTTATAATTTTAAAAATAATTAAAATCAATTCGAACCAAATTAACATTTTCAAAACTTGTCATTCTTTTTTAGAATACAAATAAACCCATACAAAATATTTCATCATTTCAAATCTCGAGTTCTCGCTCTTTTCTCTCTCATTCACTCAACAATACAATACAAACAATAACTACTCAACAAATTACTCAACCCTTCATAATAGATCATTTTTCTTCTCATTTTCGACCATATAGTTATTATTTTCAACTTCATTCTTGCTTGTATCAGTTGTTTTCTTTGTCTTCATAGGTAACAGAGTTCGAGAATAGTTATATATTTACTATTTTTGTTCTAAAAACATAAGGGATTTTAAGTTAATGATGAAAAATAAAACTTTTAGTTGTATTATCTTCGAGAATGGATTTACAGATTTGAGTTTTGATGGTAATATCATAGGAAAAACTTGAGAAAACCCTAGTTTATATTGTAGTGTTCTATTGACTGTCGTGGTATTATTGGTAGGTGTTTGTGGTAGTGGTGGTGGTGGTATTTGTGGTCGTTGAGGTGGCACTGGTTGTTGTTGTTTGTGGTGGCTGTCAGTGGTGTCAGTATTCATACTGTTTGTGGCATTGGTTGGTGGTGTTTGTGGTAGTGGTTGTTGGTGTGTCGGTATGGGTGGTGTTTGTAATGTATCTTTTAAAATTTATGCACACATCAATTGTACTGTAATTTTTATTTTTCTGTTGTTTGTGGCTAAATCATGTCTCCCAAAACAAAAGAAAGTAAAAGTGGATCAATGTCTGACCACCCAAAAAAAAGGCTACAGTATAGAGGGATTCGGAGGAGCTTCGTGAACAAAGTGAAGCTGATGAGAGATATGAAAACAACATTGAGGGAGGTGGACAAGGGTCTGCAGATGGTGATAAAGAAAATAAAAGTAAGAAAGAGAAGGAATTAGAGAGTGAGAAAGAGAAAGAGGATGATCATCAACATGATGATAATGGATCACCAATGGGACGTGAATTAATATCGACATCCCAGCATGATCCTGTCAAAAATTTTAGTATTGATAGGTTTCAAATTGCAATGCCGATAAATGACCCAAAAGCAGAACTAACTGGTGAATTGTACTTAAATGTCAGATAGGTAAAATATTAATAAATTTAGGAAAATTATGAAGAACAAAAACATAGACGGACTTTTTAAGAAGAGCTGTTTTGGATGCTTTCTTGAGCTACCTGAGGACTCCCCTGCCCATTTTCATTTTCCCATGATGATGGTATATGTTCTTCTCAAGCGCAGGATCAAGTACGTGGGGGATGGTAAAAATCCAGAAGAGGGGGCAAAAGGAAGATGGATGAAATATGGATCAACTACTATGGCATGCCAATTTGTTTTGGCTTGCAAGAGTTTTGCATGGTAAAGGTATTGAGATGCCATCATCAAGAAAAACCACCACCCCGCAAAAGATCCAAGGAAAGAAAACCCAAGGAAAAAATAGATGGGTTGTTTGACATTGCTCTATGTGGTTTCAAAGCATCGGATTTGTTGACAGATCTCAAAGATAAGCCTATACCAGAGCAGTACAGAGAGCAATTGTGCTTATTTTGGTTTGCCCATTAGGCTATATCGGCAAGAGACATCAACAAAGTCATAGAAGATAATTTATTAATGTGTGCTGAGGATTTTGATAAATTCAACAATCATCCCTGGGGATATGACAGCTTCTACTTGACTGTCCAATATTTATTGACAAAGCTATCGTCATGGATGACCGCATTATACGGCTTTTCTTGGGCTTTCATAGTAAAATTAATCACTATTTTTAATCATCCATTAATTTATATTGAATATAGTTATTATGACTGTTTGCTTGCTTCCTGTTTACATTTTTTAGGATTGGGCATTTGAAGTCATTCCAACCCTCCAAAAGCAGGTAATGGATTACCCGGATGAGGTTTCTCATCCAAGGATGTTTAGGTGGTTGGCTGCAAAGAGCAATACCAAAATTAAGGAGGATGATCTCTTTAACCCTCCGGATGATGCATTACATCTCCTTCAAGTAAAATAATTTTACTCAATGAAAGATATTGAACAGATGTTATACCTGATGCAACAGACGTTATACCTGACGCACTAGATGGGACATCTGTTGCGATAGATTATCCATCTTATGCCAACCGATACAACAGATGGATACTCTATTACGACATATCTTACATTAGATTACCCATCTGTTGCTTTGGTTCTCTAAACCCGACTTCTAACAGATTAACCATCTATTGCAAATTAAGAAACAGATGTGTAATCTGATATAACATATTGTTAATCTGTTATGACATATAGATCATCTTGTGCAACTGGTGCAATAGATTGATAATCTATTGCGATAGATGATTGATATTTTTGCATCAGATTATCCATGTGTTGCTCTAGTTCTTTGAACCTGACTTAAATGGATTTTAACCATATACTACAAGCTATGCAGAAGATGGGTAATCTGATGCAATATATTGTTAAACTGATGCAAAAGTTGACTTAAAATGCAATCCAATAGTGAAATTATTATATTATATGATTTAAATATATCTGTCTTTTTTATAGGTTGTGCATCCATGGACGTGCCTACTGAGGAGGAGTCGGTGATGACTTTTTATATTACTCTAGGTCCTGTTGATACTATAGCAGACCCAATGGTAGAGTTAATAAAGAAGGAATTGGCTAGAACAACAGCCATATGAAGAGCAGTTAGGCAAGGTCAGCCTAATGTTGAGGCTTTCATGACCAATGTAGACTCGTAATTTTGTCCCGTCGAGAATAATTCTTACTTTGTTATCACACACTTTGACCTCATATTACAACTTTCTTCAAGAAAAAAAAAATGAATAACCACCTCATGTTTTACTTATTTATTAATTCCTTTTTTATTCAATCCAAATAACAAAACCTAACTAATTTTGTCTTATCATAAAGATTCCAACAACCCACCCAATCAAAAATAGACACCTAATCCTTACCCCTCTAATTAAAGAAACAACGCCTCACCTCTCACCTAATCACCTAATACCACCCCAACCCACGTGGCCCCTCCTCTTTTTTTTTCTTGTCCATAAAAAATATACACGAATAGGGGCACCTCCAGGAAATTTCATATCACATGGACCCCACATTCCTTATATAAACAAATTCCATTCACTGGAATAGGGGGGAAAAATACGCATATACCATTATTTTCTCTCCCTTTTGGATACACTCTCAGGGATTAGGTTTGAAGGGCTTCCCTTTTGCTTCTTCATCATCTTCTTCAAAAAAAAAAAACTCGACATCACTCACGACCCCCTTCACCGAATACACCATAAACACGCACACACAGAGACTTATTTTTTTGACGTCACTCATGAATCTCGCACACGCACACAAAAAAGAAGGTAGAATAAAAAGAGAGAAAGTCACGATGAGGGGAGATATAGGGGGAATCGAGAGGGACAACGAAGGGACTAAGGTTGTCTGGAAAAACCGTCACCAGAACTGTTGGGTTTTGGTCGATTCCAGTTAAATCTAGCCGAAAATAATGAGTTTTGCTTAAATCTATTGTTAGCGTTGGGGTTCACATCATCGATACAACCAGAGCTAATTTGTTCATCCCTGTTTCAATCGTTTTCTTATGGAAAATCTTGATTGTGTTGAGTTTATCATGATTTCTATTTTGAATATTCTGGGTTTGTATTGGTTTGGGATTTGAATTTTGTTTATGTCAATCGTGTCATTTTATGGTTAGTTTCAGGTTTCTATTTATCGATACCGAGTTGGGGTTTCATAACAGTTGAGGTTTTCTATTTGAGCTTTCAGATTTGAACTTATTTTTACTCTTATTATCATCAAAAGTTGATCTCGGAAGGTCCATTTCTTTAACCCGCTTTATTTTCTTCATTTTTATTTATATGATTACGTGTTGTGTGATCATGATGATTTGATGTTTTTGGTGTTTCAATCTTGATGTGAATTCTGGGTATATGGAATGAAGTTGATTAGTTTTAATAGTGATTGACAAAGACATGTTAGATAGGATGGAATTGGGGAATTGGTAAAACATAGATGGATATAGATCAATTTTGTTTTGTTGTCTTTCATTTAAGTCGAAATGAGCACGAATGTGATAGATTCATGAGGTGTTGAAATAGATAGGCAATATAGGTTCGGGTAGGCAAAATTTAGGCGTGATTTGTTGATTGAATGCTTTGAATGTCTAAATATGTGTTTCGAGTGTTTCTTTTCTAGTTTTATCATATTTCATTGAATTTATTCATTTAGCCGGGGAATGCCCCGAGGCTCATTGTATTTATTCACCGGGGAATGCCTCGACGTATTATATTAGCAAAGGACATTTGTGATCAAGGCCTGAGGCATCGGATAAAGCACGGGAGAGTAGTTTAGGACTAGTATAGGTTAGCATAGGTTTATATTTTTGCATTTTTTTTTTGGATTTTATAATTGGACTGAACATTAAATTTTGGACTGTTTTGTTTTTATGTGTTTTGTTTGTTTGTTCTATGTTCCTTTTTGTGTTTTTTATACACAAATTGATGTCAAATTATCCAATACTCTTTACCAAGAGACCGTGGTCAAACCACGGGATCGAGGGATGCCTGACACCTTCCCCTCAGTCAACAAAAATCTTTAGCCGAAATCTCTATTTGTGGATCAATTATAGAGTCAAAACTGTTTTTGAAAAGGATTTTCAAAGGTGACTTGGCACACCTGATTTATGTCAAGTGCTGACTTTGAATAAAAAATGTAAATAATCCTTTTTTCAAAATAAATGTTTATTTTTTGTCACTTTGATAATAAAACCCCTTTCGAAACCTTAAAATCAAATCTATTTTTGGTTGTAAAAAAGGGGGTGTGACAGCTCTGGCGACTCTGCTGGGGAGATCTTTTCAGAATTTGAGCTTATTTGTTGAAGTCATATCAGCTTAGTTTGGCACTATAGGTGTATAGACATTTTGTTTGTGATTATTGTTATTGTTGTGCGTTTTCGTGCTCTTTGTTTATAGTTTTATTTATGTGTTACCGCTTTATATTTGGCATCATGTGCATAACTCGAGTCATTTTTTCTGCAACAAGTCCGTAGTACATGCTGTGTACACGACCTATAGTTGAGTCACCCTTATCTTAGGGGAGGAGCCATTGGCTGGTATGGAGTAGGTGGACAGCTAAAGCAGCCACTATCGACCATACGCTCTGCCGAACAGCCTTGTTAGTAAACCCCAATGTAGGTTAACCTTTAGGTCATACTTATATGCATCATATTAAGACCTAGTGGGGCCTATTTGGTCCTTTGTAGGAGACTCACCTCTGACGCATCCCTACGTGCTAAATATTACATCTTTGAGGGTAATGGTGTCATTTGACGGACTGATTTGGTTAAAACATGTGTTATAAATAAAGTGTGTAGGAAATGAAAAAGTGAGTCAAAAAAAAAGAGTGAAAAAAAAAAGTTTCATAGTTTCAGAGTTCTTTATGGCTTTTGTTTTACACAATCCCAAAATTCAAAAAAAATTTTTACCTTTCACGCTCATTTTCTTAAAAATACCAAAAATATTTTTCTTTTATAGTTGTTGATGTCAATGTTATGTGAAGTGTCTAATTTAAAAACTCAAAAAGATTTTATTTCTCATCGTCCATCTGTAATCGCGTTTCTCAAGTCAAGTCTTAGTTTGTTTTTAATCCTTAATTTTCCAATCTTGACGAACTGCACATACCTGATTCCCGTCCCTCGGGATGAGATACGTAGGCAACCCTTGGTGGGTCTGGTAATATTTATTTTTGCCTCTGTCTTAGCCTTAGCCTAGGTCTTTCCCCTCGTAATTTAGTGTTGTTAGCAGGTCTTTGCCAAATAGGTTGATTTTATTCGGTTATACTGTTCAGCGAATTGGATTCATAAAGTGGTTTGTCCCTTCGACATATGTCCACATCAAATTCCCAAGGGTTGGGAATCTTTCGTTCTTGTCGAATTTTTGAGATAATGACTTATGTTTTATTACAGGATGGATCTGTCCACAAAGTCCAGCGTCCGAATGGTTGGCTAAGTGCCCAAAAATTTAATCAAATAGTGGGGCACATTTAACTACGTCGAGCAACAGGGGTTGGCAAAGAAGTTAGGAACTCTCACTTCCCTCCTATATCTTACGCCCCGCCCAGACGTGAAAGAGGCTATATCGACTTTTTTGGATCCAAGCTGTTTGGTGTTTAGGTTTGGAAATTGTGAAATGACGCCTACTCTGACAGAGATATTTGGTTTCTTTAAGTTGCCTTACATTAAGAAAACAATGATTCGCGCACGAACTACATGGTTTCTTCATGGTTATGATTTAAAGGACAATAACCACTTGATGTGCCTTAACCAATGTTGGTTCTCCTTTGATTATTTCCATACTCGGTTTGGGCCTTCAGATAGTTTTGATTGCTTTTGGGATGAGTTCTATACAACCAAGGAGAATTGGGAGAAACATCGTCTAGAAGTCTTCACTCTCGCCTTGTTGGGCATTTTGGTCTTCCCATTAGAAGAAAGACGGGTTAATACTCGCTTGCAAACTATAGTGATGGCCTTATTTCATAAAATGCTAGGGGAAACATTCACACTTGTACCTATGATCTTGGCAGAAATATATAAAGCTTTAACCGAGGTGAAGGGCGGGATGAGATTCTTTGAGGGAAGCAACCTAATATTGCAATTATGGATGATGGAGCACTTTTATGAGCCTTCTTTGATTAGGTTGGATGTGATTGATTGTTGTATGCCTGAGCGAGTGAATGCCATGAATCAGAGAATACATTTTGATAAGTTCTCGTTGCCGATAGGGATTGATGCTTGGATTGAATTTCTTGAGTCAAGAACTGAAGACAACATTCTATGGACCTATCTCTGGTTTCATCCAAAAATAATCTTATGTGGTTGTCAGATGCAACCTCTTCTAGTCTTGCTAGGAATCAATTGCACCAGACCATACTCTCCTTTTAGGGTAATACGGCAGTTGGGTAGACTGCAGGACGTTCCATCGATAATGGACCTTCTGAAAGATGTCAACCATTTTAAGGATTAAGCCTTAGGCAAAACAAAATACAAAGAATTCTGGAATCACACAATAAAGCTAGGTGTGGATACTCTCAAAGTAGGTCTTGATAATCAAGGGTACACTCAAAGATATGAGATCTAGCTGCAAATTATACCTCGGGGTATTAGTAGGCCATTGCCCTTGCAACTTAGAGGAAGAATGCATTGTCGATGACAGTCAGGATGAAAGTGCGGGGGCCAAAGTGGATACACTGAGAGTTCAATTATCAAATTTGCTCAAGACTGTGGAAAGTTGTCAGAACAATCTCTCTAGGTGCACTCTCTATGAAGCGGGGATACGTGCTAGAAACTTCTTCCCAAATATAAGGGCGTCTTTGCAGGATATGCTAATGAGTTTGAATGGGAGAAAGAGAACTTCACAGACAGGTCCATCTTAGCCAGGGTCATCCCACAGTGCACCAATGTGAAGGAGCAACTCTTATCTTTTATTTAGTTTGAGTCCTTTATTTTTCTGTCCTTGTATTATTGTGTCTTTGTTCAGTCGGGGTCAAGTTTGTTTTAAATGTTAAGAGTCTTTATTAGGAGTATTACGCATGTTATCTTATGGGTCGAGAATGTTTTTTAGTCTTTGTTGATCAGTTTTTAAGCTTTCTTAAACTCAAAGTTTGTTTTAATTGTCTCTTTTAAGAAATGTAGTGAATTTGTGGAATTATTTCCTTTTGTCTGTTCTTTCTCAAAAAAAAAAAATCTTTAACTTTGTGGTGTTTATGCATGCATTGCCCGAACTATGCAAGATCTGATTCATGTATAACATAATACGTAGGCAACCTACTTTTGGGTCTGATCTAATCATTTTGTTTTGTTGTTTTTCATTATTTTTCCTATTTTAAAGAAGCAAGGGCGACAAAACAAAAAACAAAAGAGGTGTGGTTGGAGGAAAGAAGCAATTAAGTGTAGGATAAAGATCGAGATAATGTTAAAATGACCTCGCTACCCTCAAAGGCTGTTAGAAATGAACATGAATCTAGGATAATTTTACCAATGTGATTCCCATTCTTGTTGTGTGGCCTAATCCTAACCGGTTTTGTCTTTGATGAGCATGTTCTTTCAGATAAGTGGTTGGTTTGTAGCACTCTGGCTAGTCATCCATAGTTCACTAGATCAAAAGCGAAGCTTGCCATGGCTAGTAGGGAGATTGAAAATTCACTCATTGTCCCAGATCAGGATCATAGGGAAGAAAGTTCAAAAGATGATGAGGTATTGAGACTTAGACAACAATTGCTAGATCTACACCGCGCATGGGCTAGTGGCATGCCTCCTCCTCCACTCCCTGAAGATCTTGGGAATATTCCCAATTCCGCTATCTCAGGCGCAATTCTCTATTCCCATTGAGTCACCAGAGCATGCACCAGGATTCACTTCGTGGAAATATTACCCTGGCACTTCTAGTGTGCCCCTGGCAGTTCCTCAACCAAGGCCTGTGACTCAGTCGGCGCAACCGGCAGTGCCTATGTTTGTGGCTCCTCCACTACCTGGAGCTCCTACATATGCTATGCGTCCGACAATGGTACTCCCTCGGTCTGCCAGTGAGCCAGTATTGAAGGTTTCAGATAGTCAGTATTATGACCTAGAGCCTACTTTGAGAATGAATGAACTGTATGGGTACGCTCAGCCACTTGTATTTCTATTTGATACGGATAAGCCTGTTGCAACAGAGGAAAAAGAATTCATGGCGCGGAAGTTGAAGAGTTTAGAATAGGCCATGAGGAATTTGCAGAGAGTCGGAGGTTATAAAAGTGTTGCCTATAAAGATCTTTACATGTTCCCATACATTAACCTCCCCCTTGGTTTTAAAATGCCCAAGTTTGAGAAATACGCGGGGCACTGTGATCCCATGGCGTATTTGAGATGTTATTGCAATCAATTAAGGGCTGCCGGGGGGAGAGGAGAGAAAAGTTGTTTTTGGCTTTCTGTGGCTCTAGTCTTTCCGGTATGGCTTCAAAATGGTTCGTCGATTAGGATATTTACAATTGGAACAACTCAGATAACTTAGCTTCTGAGTTTGTGCAATATTTTAAGTATAACGTTGACCTGATTCCAAACGAAAAATCCTTGGTCAACATGAAGAAGAAAAGCACTAGAGGCTTTAGGGAATATACGATAAGGTGGCGTGAATAGGCCGCCAGGGTAAAGCCTCCAATGAAAGAGAGTAAGCTGGTAGAGGTCTTTATTCAGGCATAGGATAAGACCTATTTTCAATATTTTCTTCTGGTAATGGGAAATTCTTTTATTGAAGTCCTCAAAATAGTAGATATGATAGAGGACAGAATCAATACCGACCAAATAGTGAGTTTTGCCGCATTGAAAGCCACCACACAAGCGATTCAAAGTGGATCTGGTGCGTTCGGAGGTAAAGACAAGAAAGAGGATGTGGTGACTATTGTAGCTGGAACCAATTCCTATCCCAAAAGACCGCCTATCCCCTATCCCCAATCCCAGGCCCAAGTCTACACCTAAGCTCCATATATTCCTCCCCACTATTACTACCCTCCACAAAACCCATTACATTCTATTCCACCACCCCCATACCCAGTATATAGCACGCAACCATATGCCCAAACCCTTTCTTACCCGCAATAGCGCACACAAGATCTATAAAATAGCCCATCAACTCCACCAAATTACCAAAATCTCTCTAGACCCGATTTCCAACCCAGGCTCGAGTACAAGAAAGAGAAGGAGGTCAAAAATCATTTCACACCTCTTGGAGAGAATATTCTAGCTTGTTTGATAGGTTGAGAAAGATGAAGGTCTTAAGCCTAATTCAAGGAAGGCTTTCAAATCCACCTCCGAGAAATCTTGATTATTCTTTAAGATGTGTGTATTATTATGACATGTCGAGGCACGATATCGAGAAATGCTGGCATTTGAAGAAAGCTGTCCAAGATTTAATTGATGCAAATCAAATTCTGGTCCAGGCCCTGGAAGCTCCAAACAATAACCAGAATATGTTGCCAACCCATGCTAAAACTAATATGTTAGAACTAGCATATGATTGGAAAGAGTCATCAAGGTGTTATAAGCCTATTGTCAGAATACAGAACAATGAGGACTAATCAGTGAATGTAGCAAATTCGTTGAAAGCAATATCATTAAGCCAGGAAGAAATGGGAGAAGATAAAGCCCAAGAAATCACAAAAAAACCCGTGATCATAGTGCAAGGTGTCAGAAGATATGTTGATTTAACTCAGGATAAACCTAAGTTGACGGTGGTAGGAGCTCCGGGTAAGCCTATCTTAATGGTGAAAGGACCACTGGCAGTACCTATTGTTCTCAAACTGGTGACCCAACCTCCGATAGTTGATACAAAAAAGGTTCCCTGGAACTATAAGCAGACTGTGATGACCTATCAGGGAAAGGAAGTAGTGGAAGATGTAGATGAGGTAGGGGGTTTGACTCGTCCAGGAAGATGCTTCATGCCTAAAAGTTTAAAGAAGTCCAAGCCAATTATATGTGGACCTTCATCTATCAAAAATTCTTTCACTGAAGAAGAAGCCGAGGAATTTTTGGAAAAGATGAAGTTTCCAGAGTATTCAATAATAGATCAGTTGAAGAAAACTCCTGCTCAAATTTCTCTCTTATCTTTGTTGTTGCATTCCAAGGAGCATCGTGATATTATATTGAAGGTATTAAATAAAGCATATGTTTCGAGGGATATTACAGTAAATTATCTTGAGAAAATGGTTGAAAAAATCTTTGAGGTCAATCGGATCAGCTTCTCTAATGATAAATTGCCTGTTGAAGATACGGGGCATAACTGAGGTTTTTACATTACGGTAAAGTGCGAATATTTCATTGTCACTCATGTCATGATTGAAGGAGGTTAAGGTGAATATATCTGCCCTATTTCCACTTTTCAAAAGTTGAATATTAGTGTTGAGAGGATTAGGCCCAACAATGTATGTGTCAGGGCTTTCGATGGTGCAAAATCAAACTCTATTGGCAAAATAGAAAGAATGTTAATTATAGGGCCTCTTGAGTTCGCCATAGAGTTTAAAGTATTGAATATAGACTCCTCTTACAATCTGTTGTTGGTAAGACCGTGGATCCACAAGGCCAAGGAGGTTGCATCTACATTTCACCAAATAATGAAGTTTGAGCATGACAGGCGAGAAGCGGTTATTCATGGTGAAGGAGATTTGTCCGCCTACGAAGATTCTCCCTTATCCCTTATTGAAGCAAATAATGTAAAGGAGATATTTGTCTATCAAACTTTTGATACAGTATCGGTGAATCGTACTGTTGAAGGGCAGGTTATTCTGGGACCCCAATTGTCTTTCGCTTCTATCATGACGGTGAGTGAGATTTTGAAATATGAATTTGTGCCAGAAAAGGATTTGGGAGTGTCTCTGCACGGTATCGTTCGTCCTATATGTCCAAGAGAGAACATGGGCACTTTTGGTCTGGGATTTGAACCTATGGATGAAGATTTGAAGAAGGCCAAGGGAAAGAAAAAGGAAACATGGTCACTCCCTTGCCCAATGCCGCTAATCAGTGAATCATTTGTCAAGAGCGATGTCATGAAGCCTGTAGAATTTGAAGCTGAATTGGTTGATGACTTCCAGAACCTGTTGATTGATGTTGACATGGTTGAAGCAGGAAAGGGTACCAGTAAGGCAGGCGTGTAGTTCATAGGTCCTGAGGTCTAGCTCAATAATTAGGAAGTTACTCCTCTCCCCGTCAGGAAGGATTTTTGGTAGTTTATTTTGTTTTTCTTGCCATTTATCTGAGTTATTCCAGGGTTGTAATTTGGAATTTAGCTTGTTTACATTCTGTTGTCATTTGTGTTTAAACCCTCCTATCTTTCCCTTTTAATGAAATGCAATGTCCCCTTATTTTGTATCTAATATATTTTGATTTTGTCTTTTTCTTTATACAGTTCTCTTTATGCTGATTCTAATGGCATGACATGCATGTGGAATTTTTAACTTGATATTAAAATACAAACTAATCAAGATATAATGAAGCTGGAGGGGGAATATGATGAATAAGAAGCACTAGAGAAAATAAGCAAAGAGTTGGAAGAGTTTAAAGACAAATCGAATCCTAATTTGAATGAAACTGAGTCAATCAATCTAGTAAATCAAGAAGATGTTAGGGAAACTAAAATCAGTGTACATGCTTTGCCGCAGCTAAAAGATGGAATGATTCAAGCATTAATTAATTATAAGAATGCTTTTGCATGATCTTATGATGATATGCCTGGTTTAAGCACTGAATTAGTGGCTCATAAATTGCCAACTGATCCTACATTCCCCCCTGTGAAACAAAAGTTGAAGAATTTTAAAATTGATGTAAACATTAAAATCAAAAAGTAAATCAGGAAACAAATTGAAGCCAAAGTCATTCGAGTGGCTCGTTATCCTACGTGGTTATCCAATGTTGTTCCTGTCACAAAGAAAGATGGCAAAATTCAAGTATGTGTTGATTACCGTGATTTGAACAGAGCAAGTCCAAAGAATGATTTTCCACTTCCCACTATCCATATTTTGTTGGACAACTACGCTAAACATGAGGTTGCCTCTTTTATGGATTGCTATGCCGGATACCACCAGATCATTATGGATGATGAATACATAGAGAAGACGCCTTTTATCACACCATGGAGGACCTATTATTATTGAGTGATGCCGTTCATTTTAAAGAATACTGGAGAAACATACATGAAAGCCCTGACCACTATGTTTCATGATATGATGCATAAGGAGATTGAGGTCTATGTAGATGATGTGATTATTAAATCAAAGTGTCAGGCTGGCCATGCTAAAGATTTAAGAAAGTTATTTGAAAGGATTCAAAGGTATAATCTCAAACTCAACCCGAAAAAATGTGTATTTAGAGTTTCGTCTGGAAAGATATTGGGGTTTGTAGTCAGCCGTCAGGGAATTGAATTGGATCCATCGAAAATCAAAACCATCCAAGATTTGCCTCTGCCTAAGAATAGGACAGAGGTGATCAGTTTTCTGGGTAGATTGAACTACACTACAAGGTTTATTGCTCAACTCACAACTACGTGTGAGCCCATTTTCAAGTTGCTGAAAAAGAGTGCTATGGTGGAGTGGACTGAAGAATGTCAGGAAGCTTCGACAAAATCAAAAGATATCTATCAAATCCGCCCGTTCTAGTACCACTGGAGCCTAGTAGGCCTTTGATCTTATTTTTTCGATCATGGATAATTCTTTTGGTTGTGTCCTGGTCCAACATGATGTCACATCATATGGGCAAAATGGAGCAGGCTATTTATTATTTTAGCAAAAAGTTCACTGCATATGAGGCCAGGTACACTCTTCTTGAAAGGACGTGTTGTGCCCTAACTTGGGTAGCGCAGAAGTTGAAGCATTATCTTTCGTCCTACACTACTTATCTCATCTCTCGCATGGATTCTTTGAAGTATATCTTTAGAAGCCTATGCCGACAGGTCATTTGGAAAAGTGGCAAATATTGCTTACCGAGTTTGACATTGTATATGTGACTCGAACTTCTATGAAAGCCCAAGCCTTGGCAGATCATCTTGCTGAGAATCCCATTGATGAAGAGTACGATCCATTACAGATATATTTTCCTGATGAAGAAGTGTTGTATGTCGATAAAGTCATTAAAGATGTTGATCCAGGTTGGAAGTTGTTCTTCGATGGAGCTGTCAACATGAAAGGAGTCAGAATAGGTGCAGTTCTTATCTCTAAGGCGGGGCAACATTTTTCGGTAATAGTGCAACTTCAATTTTATTGTACCAATAACATGGAAAAATATGAAGCTTGCATTCTGGGTTTGAGGCTAGCTGTTGATATGGGAGTCCAGTAACTATTAGTGTTGGTGGATTCAGATTTGATCGTCCGTCAAATTCAAGGCGATTGAGAGATGCGAGATTTGAAACTCATACCATATCAATAATGCTTGCAGGAGCTATGTCAATGGTTTGTGTCAGTAAAATTTAGGCATATTCCATGGATTCATAATGAGGTTACTGATGCTTTAGCCACTCTGTCTTCAATGCTCTAACATCTTGATAAAGGCTACATTGATCCAGTGCATATACAGAGTCGTGATCAGCATGCTTACTGTAATGCATTTGAAGAAGAGCTCGATGGAGAACCTTGGTTCTTTGATATCAATCGATACATTCAGTAAGGAGAATACCTAGCACATGCCACCAGCGACCAAAAGAGGACTATTAGGCATTTGGCTAGTGGATTTTTCTTAAGTGGGGGAATCTTATATAAAATAACCTCGGATATGGGACTTTTGAGGTGTGTAGATGCAAAAGAAGCCTCAGCGATCATGGTTGAAATACACTCTGAAGTATGTAGGCCGTATATGAACGGCTATGTCTTGTCTAAGAAGATTCTTCGAGCAGGTTATTACTGGCTTACTATGGAGAGAGATTCTATTCAATTTTTTCGAAAGTGTCATCAATGTCAAGTACACGGTGATCTGATACATTCACCTCCTGCTGAGTTGCATGCAATGTCTGCTCCATAGTCGTTTGTAGCTTAGGGAATGGACGTGATTGGACCGATTGAGCCAAAAGCATCAAACGAGCATAGATTTATTTTGGTGGCCGTAGATTACTTCACAAAGTGGGTAGAAGCAGTAACTTTCAAGTCAGTAACAAAGAAGGCAGTGGTAGATTTTGTTCATGCTAATATTATTTTTAGGTTTGGAATCCTAAAGATGATCATTACAGATAATGCCGCCAATCTAAATAGTCCTTTGATGCAAGAAGTGTGCCAACAGTTTAAGATCGCACATCGAAATTCCACTCCATATCGTCCAAAGACAAATGGCATTGTGGAAGCCGCTAATAAGAATATCAAGAAGATACTACAGAAAATAGTACAAGGGTTCAGACAATTGCATGAGAAGTAACCGTTTGCATTACTAGGTTATCGTACTACTGTTTGCACTTCAACAGGGGCAACTCCATATTTTTTAGTGTATGGGACAGAAGCAGAAGCTGAAATTCCCTCTCTTCGAGTTATTGTGGAAGCAGAGATTGATGATGATGAGTGGGTCAAAACCTGATTGGAACAGTTAAGCTTGATTATGAAAAAAGACTAACGTTGGTATGTTATGGCCAATTATATCAGAAGAGAATGGCTCGAGCGTATAACAAAAAGGTATGACCTAGAAATTTTGAAGTTGGTCAGTTGATGTTGAAGCGTATCTTTCCTCATCAGGTTGAAGCAAAAGGCAAGTTCTCCTTAAATTGGCAAGGTCCCCTTATTGTGAAAAAAAGTGTGCCCAATTGAGCCTTATATTTGACAGATATTGAAGGTAAAATGACAGAAATGGCTATCAATGCTGATGCGGTCAAAAGATATTATGTATGATAATTTATCCTTTATTTATTTTATTGCATGTTTAGTACTTTCATTTTTGAAGATTGATATGATAAAGACATTTTATTCTTCTATCCAAACATTGTGTCATCCTTTGTTTACCCGTTTGTTCTTAGTTTTATTTTTCTTGCATATCCCTCTATTGGAATCAAAATAGAGTCAAAGATAAATATTAGGAAAATAAGAATAAGAAAGAGTTTGAAAATAAAAGAAAAAAATCAAATCAAAACAAAGAACAAATTGATGGAACTACGTGCGACCTGATTCTCCTCTCTTGAGGGTGAGATATGTAGGCTTCCCATTCAGGGCTCGGTCCAACCAAATAATGATTTTAGAGTTACCCCGTTAACGAAAAACTGGGGAATGAGCTAACATGTTGTTGAGTAAATTCTAAAAGTTGTAAATCCCACCCCCACTTTAAGTGTCGTCTGAGCCTCCTGCTATCCTTTTCGGCCTAACCTTATCCAAAAACCAAGTTACAACCAAAGAAAAACCTTCAAATCAATCTTTGATAATGTTAAGGCCAAGCATTCAATGGATATGATGATGCATTAGGGGGTACTACTTGTCTTCCTCAGCATAAGAAGTCAGGAAAGAAATAAAAATAAGAGAGTCTTATTGGTAAAAAGCCTCGCGGGCACCATAAGGCGATGGTGAGCTGAGAGAAATAAAAATGAGAGAGTCTTACTAGTTAAAACCCTCACGGGAACCGTAAGGCGATGGGGAGTTAAGAAAAATAAAAATAAGACAGCCTTATTGGTGAAAACCATTATGGGCACCATAAGGCGATGGCGAGTTCAAGAGAAAAGTGAAAAGGAAAAAGATTTGTTGGCGAAAGTCTTTCAAGATGTCGTCAATTGAATGAGATATATGAGTCCAATGGATTTGAAGGATAATCTCAACGGCAAAGGCACGAACTCAACAACAAATGGGAATTTTAGATAGGAAGATCAGGCAGCTTAATCCAAAATGCATGTCATATTCATTGGAGTTGGTTTCCATATCCAGATAAGTTTTCTTCTTTGTTAAAAAGAGGGACATTGCACTTTTTATTTCATTTATACATTCATATTTTGTCCTTTTATGTCTTTTATCAAAAGAAAAGTCTCCATCATTTCTTTACACTCTTTGAGTCTATTCTGTGTCAAAACAAGCAAGAAAGAATTTCAAAACTTGCTACCAGTCTTTCTAATTGTATGAGGAAAATCCAAGGACCAGTACATGAAATAAATAGGATCGTAATTCAACACAAAGCAAAGAAATTCTATCAACCGATAGGTTGCGGGATTCATGGGAGTATCAAATGTCAAAAGGTACATCTCAGAGGCATGGTAAAATAGAAGCTCGGTATTTGAGTCAAACGAATTTTCCTCAAACTGGTCTAGGTCAGTGATGCGACAAGACAGGGGCAGGCGTCAGCAATTTGAAACAAAGATGAAAGGAACAACTGTTGGAGCATGATGCTTGGAAAGCCAAGTGTTGCAAACCACCACTAAGTTTTCAACTGAAAAAAAAAATCTTTGATGAAAGAGGGGTAAAGTTTTGTTCATTGAGTTCAGCTATCATTGGAAAAAATTTCCATGGAATTTTCTTTCTGTTCAGGACGATACTGAAAAATGGGAATTTACTTTATGTTCAGGACCCTCCTAAAAAATGGGATTTTACTTTCAGTTCAGGACCCTCCTGAAAAATGGGATTTTACTTTATGGGATTTTACTTTATGTTCAGGACCCTCCTCAAAAATGGGATTTTACTTTTTGTTCAGGACCCTCCTGGAAAATGGGATTTTACTTTCTGTTCAGGACCCTCCTGAAAAATGGGATTTTACTTTCAGTTCAGGACCCTCCTGAAAAATGAGATTTTACTTTGTGTTCAGGACCCTCCTGGAATATAGGATTTTACTTTTTGTTCAGGACCATCCTAGAAAATGGGATTTTACTTTATGTTCAGGACCCTCCTGAAAAATGGGATTTTACTTTCAGTTCAGGACCCTCCTGAAAAATGGGATTTTACTTTATGTTCAGGACCCTCCTGAAAAATAGGATTTTACTTTCTATTCAGGACCCTTCTGGAAAATGAGAATTTACTTTATGTTCAGGACCCTCATGAAAAATGAAATATTACTTCCTGTTCAGGACCGTCCTAAAAAATGGGAATTTACATTTTGTTCAGGACCCTCCTGAAAAATGGAACTTTAATTTCGGTTTAGGACCCTCCTGAAAAATGGGACTTTACTTTCTATTCAGCACCCTCCTAAAAAATGGGACTTTACTTTCTATTCAGGACCCTCCTGAAAAATGGGAATTTACTTTCTGTTCAGAACCCTCCTAAAAAGGAGATTTATTTTATGTTCAGGACCCTCCTGGAAAATGGGACATTACTTTCAGAAAAATAAAGTCTCTCATTATCTTAATTTTTGTTGGGGATAATTTTGTTTTTAGTTTTTATTTTGATTACAGGGAGACCGCCTGAAGAACAGGGCGATAAGTTTGTAATTCAGGAGCCCACCTGAAGAAAGGGTGATGAAATGGGAATTTGAAGAAACTGCAAGTCAGGAATCCGCCTAAAGAACAGGATAATAAAATTGAAGGACGAAAATGGAAAGTCAGAAGCCCGCATGAAGAGCAAGGCGAATAAATGAAAGTCGAGCAATGAAGTGAACCAATGGAAAACCAAGCAACAAGTTGAAAGAAATTCCAAGTTAGGAGCTTGCTTGAAGAATATGGTGATAAAACTCAAGTCAAGAGTCAAGGAAAGCTGCATATATAGGATTTTACAATTTCATTTATGTTTGAACTTGTAATTTTTATTTTTGATGTAATGACAGAGTCGTGGATCAGAACCTCGATGGAACCTCGCTCGACTCTCCAACTCGGTATAGTCCACCTCCTTTTGATCTTGTAAGATACCGATCACTTGATTCCCTCATATCTCGGGTAGTAGAATGTTTGTCAAGACTTAGTTGCCCTTCTTCTTTTTGTTTCTTTCCTCGAATAATGATTGGAACAAAATTCTATCTCGTTGTCTACTTCGTTGTATGAAAACACTCGATGTTTACATTCAAAGAGGGTATGATGTAGAGACATAATTTTGTCCCATCGATAATAATTCTTACTCCGTTATCACATACTTTGACCCCATCTTACAATTTTCTTCAAGAAAAAAGAAATGAATAACCACCTCATCTCTTACTTATTTATTAATTCCTTTTTGTTTCTATCTGAATAACAAATCCTAAATAATTTTGTCTTATCTTAAAGATTCCAACAATCCACCCAATCAAAAAATAGACACCTAATCCTTACCCCTCCAATTAAAAAAACAACACCTCACCTCTCACTTAATCACCCAATACCACCCCAACCCACGTGACCCCCCTTTCTCTTTTTCTTGTCCACAAAGAAATCTACACTGATAGGGGCACCTTCCAGGAAATTCCATATCACATGGACCCCACATTCCTAATATAAACAAATTCCATTCATTGGAATAGGGGGAAAAACATGCATATACCATTATTTGCTCTCCCTTTTGGATACACTCTCAGGGATTGGGTTTGGAGGGCTTCCTTTTTGCTTCTTCATCATCGTCTTCAAAAAAAAAAAAAAACTCAGCATCACTGATAACCCCCTTCATTGAATACACCATAAACACGTACACACAGAGACTCAGTTTTTTGACCTCACTAATGAATCTCGCACACGCACACAAAAAAAGAGTCTGAACGGAAAGAGAGAAAGTCACGACAAGGGAGATATAGGGGGAATCGAGAGGGACAACGGAGGGTCTGAGGTTTTTCGGTGAACCCATCGCCGGAACTATTGGGTTTTGGCCAATTCCAGTTAAATCTGGCTGGAAACGATAAGTTTTACCAAAATCTATTGTTAGCATTGGGTTTTTCATCATTGATACAACCAACGCTGATTTGTTCATCCCTGTTTCAATCGTTTTCTTATGGAAAATATCGATTGGGTTGAGTTTATAACGATTTCTATTTTGAATATTCTGGGTTTGTATTGGTTTGGGATTTGACTTCTGTTCATCTCAATCGTGTCATATTATAGTCAGTTTTGGGTTGCTATTTATCGATACCGAGTTGGGGTTTCATCGCTGTTGAGGTTTTCTATTTGAGCTTTCAGATTCAGACTTTTTTTGACTCTTATTATCATCAAAAGTCGATCTTGGAATGTCTATTTCTTTAACCCGATTTCTTTTCTTTATTTTTATTTATTGAGATGGCTATGATTATGTGTTATGTGATCATGATGGTTTGATGTTGTTGGTGTTGTAATCTTGATATCAATTCAGGGTATATGGAATGAAGTTGATTAGTTTTAATAGTGATTGATAAATACAAGTTAGATAGGATGGAATTGGGGAATTGGTAAAACATGGATGGATATAGATCAATTTTGTTTTGTTGTCTTTCATTTAAGTCGGAATGAGCACGAATGTGATAGATTCATGAGATGTTGAAATAGATAGGCAATATAGGTTCGGGTAGGCAAAATTTCTGTGAGATTTGTTAATTGAATGCTTTGAATGTCTAAATGTGTGTTTCGAGTGTTTCTTTTCTAGTTTTATCGTATTTCATTGAATGTATTCATTTAGCCGGGGAATGCCCCGAGGATCATTGTATTTATTCACCGGGGAATTCCCCGACATATTATGTTGGCGAAGGACGTTCGTGATCAAGGCCCGAAGCATCGGGTAAAGCACGGGAGAGTAATTTAGGACTAGTATAGGTTAGCATAGGTTTATATTTTCGCATTTTTTCTGGATTGTATAATTGGACTGAACATTAAATTTTGAACTGTTTTGTTTTTGTGTGTTTTGTTTGTTTGTTCTATGTGCTTTTTTGTGTTGTTTATACACTTGTTGATGTCAAATTAGCCGATACTCATTACCAAGCAACCGTCGTCGAATCACGGGATCGAGGGATGTCTGACACCTTCCCCTCAGTCAACAGAATTCCTTCGCCGGAATCTCTGTTCGCGGATCAATTATAGAGTCAAAACTATTTTTGAAAAGGATTTTCAAAGGTGACTTGTCACACCCGATTTATGTCAAGTGGCGACTCTGAATAAAAAATGAAAATAATCCATTTTCAAAATAAATTTTCATTTTTCGTCACTTTGATAATAAAAACCCTTTCGAAACCTTAAAATAAAATCTATTTTTGGTTGTCAAAAAGGGGGTGGGACAACCAACCTAGTAAGGTAGATCCGGGTCGGGACAACCAACCTAGTAAGGTAGATCCGGGTGCTTCTTCTGGTGGAGTTGTTGGTGTTAGTGGCAGGCATGATGATGATGCTACCACTCGTGATGATGAGCATGTTGATTCTCAAGAAAAAATAAATATGTTTGAAAATACCCCTTTCACAGGCCCCCCTCAACCTTACACAAGTCTCTCTCACCCTTACATCGGTCCCTCTCACCCCTCTTCTCCCTCGTGTTCTCGTTAAGAATGCAAAGAGTGCAAGGACAACCAAGATAAACTCTTGTAAAAAGTATAGGCTATCTCTAAAGCAGTCAAGGAATTCAAATACAAGAGGTGTTTTATACCATCCAAGAAGGTGAGGGAGCCACACACTCCTAGAGTATTGGTTAGGAGAAAGAAAAGAGCAATTAGAGATGTACTCTCCAATCGGAAATAAAAAAATTACAATTCCTCCCTCTCCAAAACCTATTGAAGTTCAGGGGCCAGTCAAAAAGGTGGACATATACGTGAAACTTAGTGCCGAAGAGAGGAAGGTTCTACGACAGGCCAAGAATGCCAAGCCAGGCGCACCAGATTACCCCAGGCCTCTCTTTCCCCCTCAAGACTTCCACACTATGACTGATATGCGTATTTTGTACGAGGACAAGGCAAGTTTACTTTTCCTAACCTAGCCTTCTAATCTACCCCATGAAGAAGAAGCTACGCAATATATGTGAAATCTGTTGCAACAGCTGGGTATACTGGTGCAACTGGTAGTGGTTCTGTTGCAACTTATTATCCATCTGTTGCATAAGTTGCATTGGATTATTTATTTAGAGAACCCTATGCAATAGATGGACCATCCGTTACATCTTTACAATTACTAACCTATTTAAAAATTGACTTCTTATATCACAACATGCTGACAAAATTCTCTAACTCATGAGGAAAAGGCAATTAACGTACCAAGAAGCTTATGATGCTGCCGATAAGATAATGTACCTTGACTTCTGGAAAAATCTCAAGGATAGGTACGATCAACTCAATGGAGAGGCGTCAGCCTGTGGTGTAGGACTTGATTTCATAGTTTCTACGTTGGACTTGGATGAAGAAGAACTGATAAAATATGTTAGAGAGGAGAGGCCAAATCCACAGGGCAAGAGCTGGACTGAGGCAAAGAGGATTCTTCCAATCATTAGCATGAACGGCATGCATTATCGGGCTGTTGAGATACTACTCGAGGAGGGAAAGATCAATATTTATGACTGCAACAAACCTCTCATCGATGATTTCGATCTTTTTCTCCTCGTGGAGCCACTGATGGAGCTGTTGCCCATCTTGTTGAAGGAGAGTAAACTGGTGAATCATTTGCCAAAGGAAGTGTTAATGAAGAAATTATGGGATTTTGAAGGTCGAAACAAGGGAATGATCCTTTCAAAAAATGATACCGGTTATGCGAGCGGGTCACACGCTCTTGCACATATCAAATGTTTGCTGACCGACACAAAAATGGCCGAGCCAATGACTTTTCTGTGCGACAACGCTGTGGTAAACCTGCAAGAGGTTTGGGCTTATGGGGTACTAACTGGACGCTTGGAGCCTGTGTATATAAAAGATCCTGTGAAATAACAATTTTTAATTTCAAGTCACCCTTCACTTTATTACATGTACATGTAGTGGCAATAATTTTTTTTCTGATGAAAGTTGAGTTTTTTTATAATGCAATAGATTGTCAATTTATTGTAAAACATATTGAACCTGTTCTGGCAGATAGTTTATCTGTTGCAATAGGTTGGTCATATGTTGTATTATACCGATGTTATTTCTATGTAATCAAAGTCTAATCTGTTGCAATAGTGGGAAGACCTGTTTGATAATTTCCAACAGATGACCTAAATTTTACAACATATGCCTAAATCTTTTTGATATTTTCAAATAATTATGCTTGAATACATGCGCTCGACAACACCAAACCAGTAGCAAACACACACACCACCATGAAAATTTTAGCAATTAGGCTTGAATATCCATGTGCCCAACAACACCAAACCAGTAACAATAACGGCAACAATGTAGTATCTTCTTCCTCGATTTTGTTTTTCTTTAGAAGCCTTGACTTTGTTCAACAAATCCCAGATTATACAATTTTCTTGTGAAGGGTGTCATTCTTCATACCAATCAAATTAATCGCATCCACCCAATATCTATAAAAATAATAACACAATTACAAAACAATTACAAGTCAATAATTAATCAACTAATTAAATAAAAAAATATTACCTTTGAAATCTTACAAGTAAAAAACCTACGACTTGGATTTTGTTGAGTCCAAGAAGTCTTTAACAGAGCTTCAAGACCGCACTTACAATATCAAAAATCCTTATCACAAATAATAGTGAAAGATGCGCTCGACATTGTCAAGCTTAGTTGGAAAAAAAATGAAGAAAAGAAAGACCAAATGCAAAAATTTTGAAGAATTTGGATAGATAAAAGAAGATGACGATGAAGAAGAAGATTTGGAAATGTAGGGTTAAATTTTAGGAGGAATATGAATATATAAGATAATGGGGGGAATGACCGTTGGGGGCCAAATGACGGCAAGTCAGCAAAAAGTGTCAAACTGACACATTTGACACCTATTTTATTTTACGTGTTTAAAGTGAACACTGTCTACTTGATTCCTATCTGTTTCAATAGGTTGGTCATTTGTTGCATTATCTCGATGTTTCTAAGTCCATCTATTGCAACAGTGGGAAGACCTGTTTGATGAATTCCAACAGATTACCTATCTGTTGTAACATATGTCTAAATCTGTTCGATTTTATCCAGTAGATGTGTCGTATGTTGCAATGGATACATTATCTATTGCAATATTTGAATCTAGTATTCCTTTTCAACTAATAAGTTCAAATCTAAGGAAAAAATAAAATTCATAGACAAAATAAAATAAATTGAAGCCTTCAGAAATTAGCTAAAATAAGTCAACGAATAAATGAAATGTAAAAACATTGTTATGGGTACAAATCTCAACAAATACATCAACAATTTAAGTATGATTCCAAGGATTACTTTGACAGGCTCAAGCTATAAAGATCTACTCAATATGAACAAGTTATTCTTCATCCGATGTTATGAAATTTGGTTTTTCTCGTTAATCTTTATTGTCGCTTACGTACGGTTTCTGCATTTTCTGTTCTCCATATTTTCATAAAAAGAGTAGAATATTATCAATGCTATTCAGCAGTAGCTTCTACATCCACCTGGAAAGCCAGAATTGGTCAATGCTAATCACGGAGATACAACAAAATGGAAAAGGATAACTCATCTGTTCTAGCAAATCAAACATGTCTTTCTCCTATTTAAATTGTCCCAAACAGATTATATTTCTGTTGCAATAATGAATCACTTTTTAGGACAAATTTCTACATGAGGAAGACCTGTATGATAATTTCTAATGGATGAATCATCTGTTACAGCAAATAGGTCATCTGTTGGTATAAATAAAAGTAGTACAAAAATCTGTTTGATTTGATAAAATAGACAACATATGTCGCAATAGATACTTTATCAGGTGCAACAAGTTAGTCAACTAATGCAACAGATGTATATATCTATTTGATAATTTTCAGCAGATGTGTCATCTGTTGAAATAGATATGTGTATGTTTGTTTTGTTAGTTGAAAAACATATATATTCACCTTCTTCAGCTCGTGTTGCTCTCCTTTGGACATTGTACATTGCTCAGTGCAACACACAGATAGAGGAGTTATAATTTCACTTTTTTGGATGCTTGATAATGCCTTGGAAATCACTTTCCTTCTCCTTTTAGCCCTAATCTCTAATGGAGTGGATGGAAATAAAATCCTCTTTGATGGAATGAGACCTCTCTTAGATGTCAATTCCTTTACAGAAGCAGTTAATGTATTGATAGCATTAATCACTACATCATGTTTCGCCCTGCAGTCTTGACATTTGCATGCTAAACATTCACTGGGAGAGGCAAAAACTGTATAACCAGTATGATCATACTCATATTGATTTTCTTTAAATACTGTAAGAGAAGCATCATTAGCACGAATAGCAATACCACTACAACCACCAACAGCTCCATCACCACTAAGACCATCAACAACAATAAGCCCACCCTCCAAAATTATTTTTCTTGTAATAGTTGTTGCTCCAAATAATTTTATTTATATTCTGTCGATGATCTTAGGGTCTGATAAAGTTTACACATACTCTAAAGTAATAAAAAATGGCATCTTCAACTCCCGGTTGGTCAGAACTAGCGACAGATGTACAATCTAACATAAATCATTATATATATTAGAATGATGATTAGATCATTCAAAAAAATCATTAATTAAAAGAAAAAATTAATTATAATTATAATTACTGCATCCTTCAGGGGTTGAAGAGATCAAGAAATTTTACATTTTTATCAGTTTTGGCTGACAACCATCTCAAGATTCTTGGACAGGAAACTTCTTCCTGGTAGTTCACTTGTTCTCTCAAATAAGGAATGGCTTCAAATGCCCAAGCCTATAAAATAACGTCAATAAATCCAAAACCATTATTGAGTAAAAAAAATAAATGATATCATAATAAAAGAAAGAAATATTTACCATGAAAGCCCATGGGAAGCCATATAAGTTGACTGTCTTTGGCGCTAATGGAGTCAACAAATATTTGACAGTCATTTTGAAGCTTTCATAACCCCAAGAATAACTATTAAATGCCTAAACATCCTCAGAGAGCTTTGTTAAACTGAGACTTATGTTGTTGTTAACGTCTCTCGCCCAAAGGATATTAGGTACAAACCAAACCAAGCACAATGACTGTTTGTGCTTCTTTGAAAGTCTTTTACCTTTCAACGCTTCTATCAAATTTTTATTTTTGAAGCTTGAACCAACAATAGACACCAGGTCATCACGATCACACGACTTGCCTTTGCTTTTTTTTGGGTGTGCGGGGTGCTTTTTTGAGTTAGAATAGGTATAACTTGAGAAGGAGGATAATATTTTAGTCTGGTAATTATGGAAAACTCCTTCCAACCAAAACAAACAGGCATGCCACAGTAATTTATTCATCTTATCTTTATTTTTATACATAAACCTGTGCTTGAGAAGTTCATATACCATTTTTATTTGGAAATGAGCATTGTTGTCTTCCAAAAAATCAAGATATTTTCCAACGCAGTTGTCCCTGAAATAAGCATCCAATTTTTTCTCAAAGTATTTTTCTGAAGACGTTGAAAGATTTCCCATGGCTGACTTGACCACGAAATCACCCGTCAAATATGTGGAACCATATTACAGTGTATTCTCACGGGATAACGATCAATGCTGAAGTCTTTGACCAACTCTTCGGTGGAAGGGCTATTAGAATTTGCATCATCTCTTTTGAAACATTCCTCCTCCCTGTATTCATTATATTCTGCTCCCGATTGAGATAAGTCTTGTAAAACAAGCTCATAGAGTGGTGGATGTAGCCTAGTTGCTTCACTTGTTCCTTTACTTGGACTTGATTCGGTTTCTATTCTTTTGGGAACCATATTATCTAAAATTAACAGGAACATAAAATAATATATTATAGTTGATTAATGAATCATTAAAAAAGGATAATAGTAAATCAAATAAGCAAAATAGTAAAATAACAATTACAACAGATTAGCGATCTGTTGCACCGGGTAGTATATCTGTTGCAGTGGATGAGTAATCTATTGCAAAAATACAAAACATATCACGCATCTTTTAAGACAGATGATCACACATTATTTCGACATATAAGTGATCCATTAGAACAGTCAAATAACCTGTTACAATGGATGAGTAATCTATTACGAAAATACAAAATAAATCACTCATCTGTTGAGAAAAATGAATGGTTTATGCAACAGATCATATATCTGTTGCAACATCATCTATTGCAATATATGAGTGATCTGTTGGAACAGTTAAATAACCTGTATCAACAACTGAGTAATCTGTTGCGATAATACAAAACATATCACTTAACTTTTGAGAAAGATTAATAGTCTGTACAATAGATCACATATCTGTTATGACATCATCTGTTGCAACATATGAGTGATCTGTTGGAATAGTTAAATAATATGTAGCAATGGCTGAGTAATCTGTTGCAACAATACAAAATATATCACTCATCTATTGAGAAAGATAAATGGTCTGTGCAACAGATTACACATCTGCTGCAACATATGAGTGATCTGTCAGAAGAGTTAACTAACCTGCAGCAACAGCTGAGTAATCTGTTGCGACAATACAAAACATATCACTCATCTGTTGAAAAAGATAAAAATGGTCTGTGAAACATGTCATATATCTGTTGCAACACATGAGTGATATGTTGGAATAGTTATCAACGGTCAATATTGTTTAGATTTCTTCCAACATAGGATCGTCTATCGTGGCAGATGAATGATCAGTTCGAAAAATCAAGTCTTGGACATTTCCTGTTAGAAGAGTTGATAGGATTTTATCCAACAGGAGGTTTATCTGTTGCATCAGATCATTAATCTGATGGTTATTCCGTTGCATCAGATGGTTAATTAGTTTCATCAGACTTTTTATTCGATGCTTAATATGTTGCAATATAGGGTTAATTAGTTACATCAGATAGTTAATAGGTTGCATCAGATGATTAATTTGTTGCATCAGAATTATAATCTGATGGTTCCTCTAATGCATCAGATGGTTGATCTGTTGCATCATATGATAAATCTGTCGCATCAGATGGTTAATATGTTGCACCAGATGGATAATCTGTTAGAGAAAATAAAAAACAGTAGCACGATTTTGTTCAACAAAAAAACAGCAATATCACTATTTTTACCAAGAACAAGAACAGAACAAATTTACCCAAATTGTTGTTTTATTTTTATAAACACAAACAATAAAAAATCAAACTTCAAAAAAATACAACAAATAACAAAAAAACATAATTCACTTCGAAAAGAGAAGAGAAGAAATACCAGAAATTAGGATTTTATTCAGACCGTATTTCAAATTAATGCAACAAATATTAAAATTGTTAACCAATACTATAAGAGAAGTTTGCTCAAGTTCCTCGTTTTCTTCAAAACTAAAAAGTCCATAAATTTTTATCTGTGAAAAAAGAAAAGGATGATGAAGAATTTGAAGCTGTTGTGGCCGGAGAGCAAGGCTGTCACGTCATTTGAAGGTTGAAGTCAAAAAGGAACTCTAAGCCCAACTATTTATAGTTGGATGTTGAAGTCGTTGAGGATTGAAATGAGACATTTGCAGAATAGTTGGTTGGGAGAGAGTTGAGAGAAGTTGTCAAGAGAGAAATGAGAAACAGGTAGATTTGAATTGAAGAGGGGTACTTGAAGCCCAACTATTTGTCGTCGGAGGTGAAAGTCACCGGGGGTTGAAGGAAGAAATTTTACAGAACTGTCGGTTGGGAGAGAGTTGAGAGAAGCTGTCGAGAGAGAGGACAGAGCGGTTGATTTGGATTGAAGAGGGGTGTGGGTTGGGATGATTTGTATTTTTGAAAAGATTAGAAAGTTTTGAAAATATTAATCAAGTCCACAATTAACTTAATCAAGTTTCCTAATGATGTTTGACCCTTTAAGTTGGTCAATGTCACCAATCCTTCATTCAAGACATAAAAGACACCTTTCCTTCAATTTTCTCGTCTTACTTACAAAGTCACTTAAGCTATTTAATTAAAAAAAATATTAAAATTTGCTAAAATGTAATTCTATTTTACACAAAAAATTTAAGAAATAAAAAAGACTTTCATTTAAACAATCAATTTAAATATCCGTCAATATCCAAATTTCATTTAAATGGATTAAAATAAATTTTTTTTTATTTCTTAAAATTTTGGTTTTACGACTATTTTTTTGCATTTTTTCTTGTCCAATAATTACTGAATAATTTAAGTATATATAGTCATACAAATCATCAATTAATATCCTAAAATCATAATTATTTGATTGTACAAACTTTGCTGCTAATTTTACCTCATTGTAGTGTATATATTATAATGTTACTAATGTTTAATAACATATGCTAAGGTTTTGTGCCATATCATTTTAGTTTAAAATCTTTAACATTCCCTTTTATCAACTTATTAGAAATAAAATTCATTGTATTTATTAGATGCATGTTTATATTATGCAAGTGGTAATATAAAAAATTGCATTATGAAAGAAAAATCCATTCAGTAAATAAGTGTCACATTGAAAGCTAATTAAATCTAATTAGTTAAATGAATATGATTCTGAAAATCTTAAAAATTAATATTAATGAATTGATATAAACTATTTAGGATATTTTAAATTTTCAGAGAATTAAATGTAAAGTAAACATGACAATATGTCATTATATGGTTCAAATAATTTTTATTTTTATTTTAGAATTTTGGTTTGAAATTTCATTATATGATTCAAATGATTTTTTTTTTTTAGAATTTTGGTTTTAAATAAATTCATGTTAGCAATTTTTAATGAAAAAATTAATTAAATTGGTTGAGTGACTTTGTAATTGAAACACCTATAGTTAAGTGACTTTTAAAGTAAAAATCAAAATTGAGTGACTTTCTGAGAGGATGAACCATTAGTTGAATGACTTTTAAAATAAGAAACAAAGTTGAGTAACTTTCTGAGAGAAAAGTTATAAGTTGACTTACCATTTGAGTTATTAACTCTAAAAAATTTAAACAATAGGGGGGCCAGAAAAGAGAATTAATGTAAAGGACTTATTTGATAATGCGACTTCCATGAATTTGTTGTAAAGGCCTTTTGAAGTGTTTGTAGAAAGAAATTCTTATAAAATAGTTGCTAGAAAAGGAGGATGTTGGAGGTCATTAGAGCAAACATGCTAATAAGTGCGGTTAAATAATATTTGCAAATTAATTAACAAAATTTGTTAATTTTGCACATCTAGATTATAAAAATAGATGCAGGACTGCGCAAAGGTAGATGCACTAAACTAGGCGAGCTTATATTTTTACATATGCTAAATGATTCTTAAATCTAGCTTAACGTATTGTCTCTTACAGGACAAGTTGAAATTGAGGTCCAAGTCTTTGGAAGAAGGCGTAAAACAAGACTCATGTTCCCTATTACTCCTAATACATCTCAAAGACATCGAATGACTGGAAACCTCTGGATAAAATTGTGAAGAAGACTCTTTAGGATTCTGTAAATAAGAAAGTATAATTCTTAACGCATATGAAAATTATTTAACACAATTTTATACACTCCTAATAACAAGCGATAGACGATCAACTTGACTACATGACTCAACAATCACGTACAACTCACTTGTTGAAAGACTTGATTTGAGTGTCAGTTACAGAAAATTCCCCAATTGAAAAAGGACTTGACAAAAGTTACAGAAAATTTCCTAATTGAAAAGGACTTAGCAAAAGAAGAGAGATTATTTTTACAAATGAAAAGTAATTTAACAATATGTGCACTTAGCGACCTATAGACATATGGTGATTTATTTACTATACTCTACTAATTGAAAACTCAGCCTTGAGAATACACCCATTGCTCTGTGGAGATTTCAAGATAAATGACCGTGTATTTCTAGAAAAGCCCAAAGATGATAAACCTATTCTTGGCTTATGTGACGTTAGAGTCAATCTATGAAATCATTACGCTGCCTATTATGTGTATCTATTAAAACGTACTAAGTATATTGACTATTTTATACATTTAATACGATTTTTTCAAACTATGGACTTTTGGGATATCAACTATTTCTATGACCAGTGTGCTGATGAATATATTATTTCACGTGCAAAGCACGTAGATAGATAGATTCTTCCCTACTTTAAAGTGTGTTATAATAAAAATTTAAGATAATTTTACTATCTAAATTTAAGATAAATTACCCATATTATTTAAGATAATTTAAGATAAATTACCAATTCTTTAAGGTTTGAAAATATTTTCTAAAAAGGAGTTAAATGAATCAAGGATTGAAAAATCATTTTTTTGCATTTACAAATAATAACATACCCTGTGTAACTCTACAAGTAGGGTCTAAGACGTTTTCGATAGACCCTCAACTCGAAACTAAGAGTAAGAAAGCGCCTCCTGTGTAACTCTTACTTTCCAATTTCAATGATAGTAAATTCTTGAATAACTTTTATTTGGTAATTGAACAAAATTCACAAAATACAGTACACAAGAATGTGTAAAGAACAACTATAATAATACAGTAACCGACTTCTCAAATCTCAACTATAATAATAAGACTAAAGTTCAATTACAATTTTAGAAAGCAAACGTAACAACTCAAATGGTAAAAATCCTAAACAAGGGCGTGAAATTATAATGCAGAACTCCTCTTTATTTTCCTTCGGAGAATTTAGGATTTGAAATCATATTTTACTTAAAGACTTAACTCCAATGGCAACCCATTTTAGTCATACACTCAAAATAATTCCAGTTTAACTAAATTACAAATAAAACCCTCGAGCCTATTTTATAATTTTCATTAGACCTAAATGCATGTCTAATCTTCTCTCTTTACCCTATAACAGATAATAAGGGATAACTAATTGCAAGATTAAGTTTAGCACCGATATTGGGCTACGGGTTAGACACAAATCCTACTTTTATATGGTATTAGAGCAAAATGAATAAATTACAACAGAATCATAGAAATAAGCATGATCCAATGGCACATGTCAACTATTTATTTGCAAAGACCAAGTTCCAATATAATACATTCCAAAAAAGAAAGTCTAATAAGCTGAAGGCACACCATTGTAAGGATCATCAAATGTTGCAACATTGCCTGGCCTTGAAAATACAATCTACAAGATAAGAAGCACCACTTGATCAGTTGTTTTACTTCTCAAATTTGGTGAAACAGTTTCAACATTCATTGTTAAAAAATTGGATTAATTTGATAAATAAAAGCTTGTCTCATCGAATGTATTGAGTTTTTAAATGAAGTAGTTCAAATATTTCAACACTGCTTTTATGTTTTTTATCTAGCCCTATTCACTTTACAACTACCTCGATCTACTCGTGCATTTCCACTTGGTCCAACAAAAATATTGAATGACTGGCTCTTATCGAAATTGACCTTTTGGCAATTAGAGAACATTACAATCAGCCTCTCACTTCTTGTCAGAAAGATTTTCTGCTTCTTAAGATTCCGTTTATGGCTATTATAAGGGACGATCCGGTTCATACCTACTCCGTAGGTGTCGGGGAGGGGGGACCACCTGACGTCACCTACGCGTCCTCACCCCAGCTTTGCTGAAGGGACGTTTCGAACCCCCGACCTCAGCACACCACGGCAAGCAAGCTTACCGTTTATGGCTATTATATAATACATAAATTTCTTTCGTTGCTACCTATAAGTATCACTGAGCATCATCCACATACCGCTACTCCTGCTACCTACTACATTATATGCCATCTATATAGTGGTTTTTTGACCTAAAAATATTTTCAAAGTTTTATCACCGTACCTGATAATCTCCAATAATGCGCATTTTGAATCCAGCAGCACAGTAATCAAAGTAGTACTCCCATGTCCTGATGAACTTGTCATCGAATCCCAATGCACGAATTTGGCTACTGACACAGTTATGAATTGTCAAGTATCAGCATCTACAAGTGATCCGCGAAGGGAACAGTTTTTAAGTCATCGTAGAAGGTTGTACACTTATTTTGGTCTTTTACCTTTGATTTTCCAAGAAGTTCTTCCGCCAACACCTTAGTGTTTGATAGTAATGAATTCCTATCTCTTCCAGGTGCACTACACTGCATTTATATCATTTATAAAATGCTTTCAGAAGGAAATGCTTTGGAAAGATTAAGAAGCACAAAGAATGATTTTCGCACCACAGTTTGGACACAGCAGCCATGGCTGATGTTACTCTACTTAGTGAAGGCAAGCATCCACCTGGGAAGATATACTCTTTTATGAAGCCATTGCTATGCCTATATTCGTCATAACTTCCGTCTGGCGTTGAGATGAACTACAGAAACCCAACACTTGTGAAAAGCACAGCATGCAGAAAAAAGTGCTAGAAAAGTGAAAAAAGTTAGAAGGAAAAACATAACAAAGTGGAATATATTATGGTGACTATAATCAAGTACCTGCAGAACTAGAAGCCCATCGTCTTTTAGTGCAGATTCACAGCAAGTAAAGAATTCCTCCATGTATTCATGACCAACGTGTTCTATCATCCCACTGAAAATGATAAGAAGTACAATTGTAACACTGGCTCGACATGTAGTGACTAGTGAGTAATACAATATGTCAAGATGTAGATGGATAAAACCTCACATTGATATAATCCTGTCATACTTATCCTTGTTGGAGATTTGGCGATAGTCACATAGGATGAATGTTATTTGATCCTGTGGAAAAGTTGAATTGAATGGATATTAATAGATAATCCTAGCTCTGAAGTTGCTAAGCAGATTATGTTCTCACGTTTAATCTTTTAAAGACAAATGTGGAATTCATCATATAATGAAGCATTTTAGTTAATTTTGTGACATAACTTCTCTGGTTTGACTTGCGACCTAGCTTGTTGAGTAGTTGCTTTATCATTTGCCTCGGCTTATTGCAATTACACTATAGGACTCTAAGCTTCATGTTAGTCATCGAGAAAATTTTGAGCTTCCTTAGACAGTGTAAGTACTATACCTGAAGACCAGCTTGCTCAACTCTCAGCTGTGCATACTTCAGTTGCTGCTCGGAGAGTGTTATACCAGTATATTTGCATCCTGTTTGCTTGACAACTTCCACTGCAAAACTTCCCCAACCACATCCAATATCTAATATATGATGTTCCTTGCTGATTTTTGCCTAAATAGAATAGAAGCAGAATCCAATTATGCCTGAAATTTATGTAGTAATGGTGACGATTTTTTCTTATTTGATGACTTACCTTTCTAATGAGAACATAAATCTTTCTCAGCTGTGCATCTTTTAGGTCTTCGTCCTCGCTCTAGAGAAAATATGAAAGAAAACTTGATCACCGTGGAATGAGATACAGAACGGGAAATGAAGCTTAACATATGAATGAACAAAGTTTGAGAGTTAACCTTGAAAATTGCGCACGAGTATGTCATTGTCTCATCCAGAAAGAGCGAGAAGAATTCGTTACTCTGGAAAACAAATTAACACCACAATGTTCATCATCAATTCAATGTCAGCCCATTTTACACAATAGTAACTGCAAAAATATGGCCAGGATTGAGTACTTCAATTTCAGTTGTGATCTTTGGCCTCCCCTACATTCTTTGGATGATATAATATGCAAGTTAATTTCATTACCAGGTCATAATGGCGAGAGATGTTCCGACGAGCCTGAGTCAGAGTGTTTTGATTCAAAACATGTCGAATGAAGTATTTTGCAGATGACAGTGCTGCTGTATAAAGCACGGGTGTCCACCAACCTCTAGAGCCATAAAAAGTGATGAACTTTTAGCATATGAACAGAAGTTTAAGTTTCTTGATTCCAGGTCTGTAAACTATTTTACCTTTTCTTGCTAGACGTTCCAACAGATTCTTTCAGATTTCCGTTGTCAATAAATATCTGCAAGAAAAGATCAAGAAGCTTAGCATCAAACAAAGCTGTTCGCAAAGATATCGAGTCATTTCCTCACCATGATTAGATTAAGAAGACCTTTGTTCTTATCAGCGAAAGAAAAATCCCCATGAATAAAAGCATCCGCAAGGCCTAGGTCAGCTTGAGTTGCAACCTGTAAGAGATGTCACAGAATTTATCTAGATTGGATAACTTTTCATTCTTCTTTTTGGGCTTAACTTTTGATAAGTTGAAGGGACAAAAGAAAATTTCAATTCACCTTCCAATAAAACTGTGCATGATGAACTAGAAGAGAAACTTTGAGAGAGCATTTCCTATTTGTTCCTTGGAAGGTGAAAACTGTACCTCCTTCTTCTAACAAGCTGTACATGGGAACATGTAAATTTATTTTCCAGATATCTTAATCATCAGAGGAGAAACTAAAATAACTTCGAGTAACAAAATAAAACAAATTGTGATTCGCATGTGATTTGTTTTGCACCATGAATATCGACTTGTATATGAGCTCTAGGCCAAAGAGATTGGAATAAAAGAAGCGTATTTTCTCAAAAAAATTAGTTGTTCTGCATATTCCTACCATCAAATAGCAAGATCAAAATGTTATAAAATAAGAAACAGAATCAATGAAAATAAGCAAATTGTCAGACATGTATCAGCCAATATTTTGGGACTTAAAAGTAATACAAGGTGAAACTATTATCACTCACATTATGCATCCTGTTTGAATGTAACTTTTGAAAAATCTAGTAACGAGAAGGCGTGCTCCAGTTTCAGCCCAGGTTGGTACCAAATGCTTGGAGCTGTATAGAATACTACAATTCCTTCTAAGCATTCCATCTGCAGCAACCACACCCGCCTGAGGAAGATCAAAGATAGACAAATCATCCACATAAGCCGCAAGACTCAATTGTTTACGAAGTATCATCTTTATTAGCAGAAGTAGTACTACCTTTATTTCATTCTCATGGAAGCCATAGCCTGAAATTATTGCAATAAATACACATCAATAAGCAGTGAAATACAAAACGAAAAATAAAGCGACACGAGTATCTTTCCTATAACCTTATGAAAAAAAAGGAAGTGAAAAAAACAAGACACTAGGTTTTTTGTGCTCAGTCGCTGGCATCAAATTGAAATGGAAAGAAAAGAACAAAGGCAAATGAAGATCTCCTTTGCAAAGACGACTTGGCGGCTAGTTTAGTTCCCTCAATAACAATGGCCCTGGGCTATTTCTTCTAATTAGAAATCGGAGCCACTTTATCCGTAAGGAGTCAGAATACAATCTTAAAACAGTTTCTAACTTAGAAGCTGAAATTCCTGAGGACTACAACAGTGGGTTCTGCAAATAATTTAAATGACAATAGTGAGTGCCGCAGTCCTTCTGAAAAAATATACAGTTGCCCTCCTACTTTGGGACCTGGGAACAAACTTGCAAAGTAAATAAACAAGAACACAACAAGTTTTAGGTGGAAACCCTTTGCTCAAGAGGGAAAAACCACGACCAGCTCCACTAGATACAAGTAACCTTGAATCCAGACTCCATGACTTCAAGGATTAACCTTTTAAACCTTATTTCAACTTTTAATAACTCTATTACAATAACTTCCAATGCGACAACTCTATTGCATTCACGGACTCAGCTAACTCTAACTGAAACAGTAATTAATCTAACTCTAGCTTCTTGGTCAACTAACTCTAGATGACACTTGACAACAAGAACTGAAAAACAAAGCACCTACTAATAACGAATAAGAGCAGTAGGCAACGTTTACAACCACAAAACAAAGACTCAAATACAACAAGAACTTGAGACACAATAAACGAGCAAGCAGGTCCCTTGTTGCAAGTGAGGCTTTTAAGCTGAGAGCTTCCACCAATTTGATGTTGTTAAAATATGGAAGATTAGGTTTTCTTGTCGTTGAAATGAGCATATATAAGAGACAAGAAAACCTAGGATGATTCTGATTGGTTGGGACCAAAAGGTGTTGCAGCCTTTCCACCAACTTACTGTAGAATAGAACTATTTCCAGCTGTAGCGCTGACCAGTGATAGTGACATGAATGCGATCAACCAGGTCCCTAAGTAGTTGCAGCTTTGTCATCACATGATCTTCAGGAACCATGTCCCAAGGTGATAATTTGTCGGTCATCAGAACTAAGGACTTAACACTTTCAAGTTTCACTTAACGGAACTGGTTCCCTAAATTGAACATAGTTGAAAACCAATAGCAGACTATGCACAATAGCAGGTTACAACGACATCTATCTTCAACTTCAAGAAACCCTCTATACTCTGCATAAAAAGAGATTCATACCTTGATATGCTCCAGAAAACCATATTCCTCTCTTCCCTTGGATTTGATGTAGCTCACATGAGGCGTTCAATGCAGCAACCGATGGAACTGGATGGCTTGTTGTCCACTTAACTAATGTATGCTCTGGTGTGTGAGGAGGATCGACGGTGACGAGATAAGGTAGCTTTGACTCACTAAGATTCTGTAAATTTAGACAACTCATAAACTAAGAGAGCAGTTACAAGAGAAAAGACTTCCCGCTGTAGAGCTTTGTCTTCTACTTTCTATAAAAGTCCTAAATCACGGTATTCCATAACACACCTGGATTACATTAAGCCAATATGTCGTACATCCTTTATTATTTATGGTTCCAAGAAAGTTACAAGCACTCCATGCTGCCCGGTTGCGAGGCAAGAACGTTTTGTCATGATGAAGGAAAGTATCACTGTTGTAGAGGAAGAAAAAATGATTTGCACTTAGACATCATAAATCTTATAAACACTGGACAAAGAAGAAGTACGTTTTCAACATGATATTCTGCATTTTAAGTAGAACTCTTGGTCATGGCTAGAATTTCAAAGGTGGAACTACAAACTGCTTTAATCTTGCCTTCAACTACCAATTGTCATATTAGCTCAGAAATCTAGCAGCTTGTCGCTTTTAATTGACTAAAACCAGCAACAATTAAAACATTCATTTTAACTGAACTTCATTAAAGCACAAAATAGAGCTCCTTTGGTAATAGAAGATACGAATACGAATACGAATACGAACACAGCTAGATATCGCCTTTTCTTATAGGAAGAAAAACCACAGTAGTGACGTTATATGAATGCATTTTCTAAAAAGATAAAATAAAACTTAAAGAGAAAAGCAAATTGAAGTATTCAACTAAAGGAGTTAAAAGTACCTATGGACATACTGGAAAGCACCCAGTATTCTTGTTTCATCATATGTTGCCTCTTTGCCTAACATTTTCAGAGTATCTGGAGCATGTGCAGTGATTATGCATCCGTCATATACTTCGTTGGTACCATCATTGCAAACTATGGTACAACCTGCAAGAGCTCTTTCTTTTAAAGTTAGAACCAGGAGTAGATGCAGCTAAGTGATGGTAACACAGTACAACTGATTAGTCAAAGAAACAGCAAAGTGAAGACAAAAACTCTAATGTATATGAACACAAAGGTGGGGGCGAATCCCGGAGACCAGGGTTCAAATCACACAGAAACAAAAACACTAGGTGTATTTCTTTCCATCTGCCTAAAACATAAAGTTATAAGGTTTTTTCATCTAATGAAGTTCCCTCAAGTAATAGCCCATCCATTTTCCAACAGGTATTTGGGTATCTAATATTTTGATAAAAGAAACAACACTACAAACTCTTGCAAGATGCCATAAATAAAAACAAATTAGCTAGACCTTCTTCATTTGTCGATACAGAATTTACTTCACAACCAGTTCTAATTTGGCAGCCTCTTTTCTCAAGCTCCTGCTTGACCTGCATTCAATGCCCCATCAAAGCACTCTCAAGGATGATCCATGCTAAGCAAATCTTGCAAGAAAGTGAAAATTTGTAACTGCCTGAAGTTTTGGAATCTATTATAAGCTATCACCTTGTTTACATGTGCATGTGATTGCCTTCGTATAGTGAGCAATTGAGGGAGACCAAAGAGCTATAAAGAAAGAAACAAAAGCATCCTTAGGCACAAGGGATATAAAATGATATAGGTAATTCAAATTCAGTATCTTGCTCGCAATACATTCAACAACAGGCTATAATCTACACACGAAGTATTCTAATTGAACACTAGCTAAGAGAACAAAAACCTGCAGAAGATGATGTTCATGGAAGAATGAAAGAATGTAGTAAGCAGAAAAGCCCAATACTCCTGCTAAGGGACAGGACCAGATTGAAGCACATATTGGAATCTGTAATACAAGTTGTTGAATAAACAAAAAGGCCAATACAAGCACCAAAATGAATAACTATGTCAAACAGCAGAGTCACCAGATAAGCCTTCTGAAATAACTCCGAATAGCCATGTGACTCAATAAATTGCCCCAATGTTTCATTGTGATCAATGTCAGGATTGTTCTGCAGTTCTTCAAGGTAACTGCAACGTGAGAGACAAAATTGTGATGAGATAAACTTCATTGAAGATAGCTCTTTTACTTGATTCATAAATAAAGGCAGAAAACAAAACAATTTAGTCCATTTCCATCAAATGCATGATCTTCAAATTAACAAACTAAATTTCGAATGAGATCAGTAAATCAACGTCGCTCAAACAATAACAAATACAATAAGTTATTATAACCTTATGACATCTTGCTTGAATTTGCTTATTTCTGTAATCATTTGCCAAAAATACGGATTCAAGAGATTCTTCTTCTGTGAAAGCAAACTAGAGAATCCATCTCGGGTACCCCATTCACAACCACAGCCTTGGTCTAAGCTCACTGAGAATGACATATCAGATGTCTCCGTATCAACACCAAGGAACTCAAAAAATTCCATCATGCTTGGATAATTTACCTGTCAAATATACACCATTGGCATTTCAGCATCCACATATGCTCACCCCAAACGATGGGGGTTAAAACAACTTTCAAATTGGATACCCAAAAGAAGGATACAAATAGCACAAATGGTATGAATTTGCTTAAAAAAACCAATCCCATTCTAACTAAAGATTCTTGTAGTTCCAAAGGATCCAGCTATAGTAGAACCAGGAACGGAAGGCTTTCCCCCCTTTCTGCTCCACACATTCGTCTTAAGAATGCTGGTTTTAAGAATGAGTCATTGCCCTTCCCTAAGAGCAGACAGCTAATGCGTTCCATTTATTGAACACGATTTAGTATGTGTATTACTAACAATAAATCAAAAATTGAGTTTAACGTTGAACGTATACAACCTTTTTAGCTTTTTCTTTGACACATTAATATGCATCAGAATTCAGAACCATAACTTATCATACAATATCATTCTTTAACTTAGCCTCACCTGTTATTTATGATGTCAACTTTGGATATCCACAAACAGACACTTAAAACTATCATAAATTTGAACAAGTAGACACACGGCTTCTTACATGGTAAATAGAAGTAGACACACGGCTTCTTACATGGTAAATAGAGTGAGATTTGTCATGTAAGATGTACATATCTACGTGTTCAACATAAGTTAGAAGAAATATATGTTAGTTGATACCAAATTAAATGATATGTTAATGTATTATGCCTTTTGAGAATTTAGAGTGAATTTCATTAATGGTTACTTAACTTCGTATCTATTACGCAAAAGTCACTTTTCTTTCATTCATTTCATCCATGATTACTTAACTTTGTATCTATTAAGCAAAAGTCACTTATTTTTCATTCATTTCATTTATGGTCATTTAACTTTACTCCAACTATTACAAAAGTCACTATGATCGGATTTTACAATAATTCCATCGGAAAAATGATGTGGCAATCTTAATTAATTCTTAATGTTAATTTAAGTGAATATATAATATATTACTTATATCTTGACCTTTTTTATATGTGCACAACTCAATTTTCCTTATGGATTATTTAATGAAAGAATACCAATTTTTTAATAGATTAGATTACCAAATGAAGACTATTTACATAAAAAAATTTGGTTGATATTTTTATAAAATATTTCATAATATTGCATTCATCTGCCAAAAAGGTGCATCGAAAAAGAGTAATAAACAAGATAAATTCTTCAAAACACATAAAATAGAAATACATGTATGATATTATTTTTTTAAAAAAAATTATTTTAATTCTTTGAAGATAAATCAACATGCTAAAGATAGTTTTAAAATAAAATCTTTTTAGTTATGTCATTGAATAAGTATTGTCAAAATTTATACAAATAATATTATATTAACGTACAGTTTTGTTAATAAAAGTTATACAATATAAGTACTTTAATAGATAAAGAAATTATAGGATATCTAATTTTTATATTTATCAATTAAATTAATTAAAAAATATGTAATTTATCACAAATTGAATATTATAATAAAAAATTTTAAGAGAATTAATCAATTAGTCAAACAATTTAAAATACAAAGACAAACTCAATAAATAGAGTAGTTTAATATGATATACCAAATGCAAAGACTCAAGTGGCAAGAAAAAGAATGTATGAAAAAATAATTTTATCAACTATATATAGGGAGAAAAATAATTTTATCAAGTACATGCCATAATATATTAGTGGAAAAAAATAATTTATCAACACATGTCTCAACTTTAGAGGATTTTAAGAATATATAAGTATAATTTTATTTCATAAAAATATCAATCAAAATTTTTTTTTTATAAAAAATAGTCTTCATTAAGTAATCTAATCTATTAAGAAATTAGTATTCTTTCATTAAATAATTCATAAAGAAAATTAGGTTATGTATATATAAAAAGGGTCAAAATATGAATAATTTATTATATATTCACTTAAATTAAAAATTACGAATTAATTAAGGTTGCCACATAATTTTTTCGATGAAATTATTGTAAAATTCGGCCATAGTGACTTTTGTGATGGTCGGAGTAAAGTTAAATGACCATGCAAGAAATGAAAGAAAGAAAAATAATTTTTGCGTAATAGATACAAAGTTAAATGATCATGAATGAAATGAATCAAAGAAAAGTGACTTTTGGATAATAGATACAAAGTTAAGTGAACATGGATGTAATTTACCTCGAGAATTTACCTAAGTCAAGTTTCACCCAACCCTTTCGAGTTCTACTGTCAGCTGCAACATATTTCACCTTCACTATGGTGGTTATTTACCCATCAGTCAACTAGTTTACTGGGCTCATCAAATTTATTTGAAGCTTTGTTTTATATATTTGGTTATGGTTTGAATTTCTTAAGTTGTATATTTTTTTTGCTAAATATGACAATTTTATTTATAAGTTATGAAATTTATTAATTTTTTTAAAATTTCATATATAGAGAAAAAAAATCATAGTTTAGAAACAAGATATTGAATATCTTAAGACCTCATATTGATAAATTGCATATCCCCATGTTTCTCGTAAATAAATGTTTGTGAATATAAATTTTTAAAATATACATTATTTATAAACATTTACCAGTCAAAAATAGTCCTAAGTAAATAACCTCTTTAATATAATTTGTTCACATGGTACGGACATGTACAATCTCTTTCCAACAAGTGTGAATACTTTTATTTATGCAATTTAAAATGATGGAGATGGTTGCTTGCTTTCTCCATGTCGAATGGTTTTCTTAATTTTTTTAAAATTTTGGGTTATAAATCATATTTTCAAAAAAATACATTTAAATTTAAAATATTCTTTCACAAAAAGTATTTGGTTTTCATGTCTGAGTGCCCACTTAATTATTTATAAACACTTAATTATTTATAAACACGTCAATGTATATCAAACACATAAATAAGTCAAAAAATACTTTTAAATTTATTCAAACACTCTGTTAGAGTTGTAATCCGATGGATTTGGATGATGCTCTATTAGGGTTTAATCACATGCCCTCATTCTGGACAGATGATGATAAACGGCTCAAGGATAGGAAGGCGCCATCTCAGATCCACTTTTATTTATTCAATCAAATTTTACAAGATGTTTTGAAGGAGACTACTGTCGTTGCGTTGTGGTTGAAACAGGAATCGTTGTGTATGATGAAGAGCCTAACAAGTAAGTTGCATCTCAAACAACGACTTTATTCCCATAGCATGTCTGATGGTGCATCCTTGGAGAATCACCTATCCGTCTTTAAGGAAATTGTCTCTGATTTAGAGACTCAAGAGGTTAAGTACGATGAGAAAGATCTAGGATTGATTATGTTGTGTTCGTTGCCTGCATCATACTTGACCTTTAGGGATATGATTTTATATAGTCGTGATACCCTGACTATAGATGAAGTCTATGATGCATTATTTTCTAAGGAGAAAATAAAGCATCTTGTGAATGGATCAGAGACTCAAGGAGATGGTCTCATTGTTCGAAGAAGGACTCGTGAGAGGAATTCCGGGATTGATGATAGGTTTAGGTCAAAATCCAAAAACAGAAACAAAACCTGTAATTATTGTAAGAAGAATAGACCATATCAAATTCGAGTGTTGGAAGTTACAGAATAGAGAGAAAAGAGAAACTCCAAAATCGAAAGGAAACCAACCAGAGAAGTCCGGTGTGTTAGGCAATAGTATAATTGTTTTGACAGAATATTCTCTTTCCTAGAATATGATTTTACTATTGATTGCGTAGTTATAACAATATATATTCTTTCCTAGAATAGAACTCTAACCTACAGGTGTATAGCTATAAGTATTTCATTATGTATTATGGAATTAGACAAGCTGCTATTCAGAAAATCTTGGTCTCTCTTGTTTCTCTGTCTCTTGTTTCTCTGTCATGGTATCAAGAGCCACAATCTAATTTTTTTTCTTTTTTCGTGATTTCTATATTCTTTGCACAAGTATTTTGCTACCTTCTTAAGTTCCTTTTGTTCTCTCTGTTATGTTTTCCCCCTCTTTTGTAATCAATCGATCAATGGATTCACAATCTTCTTCGCACGATTTGCTCTCCACAAAATTGGATGGTTCCAATTTTGCTCTTTGAAAATTTCACTTTGGAATCTTTGTTTAAGGCAAAGGTCTTTTGGGGTTGTTAGATGGATCTGTTCATCCACCAACAGATGCCAAAGAGTTGGATCTTTGGAAATTGAATAATGTAAAGGTAATTGCTTGGATGTTGAATTTGGTACATGCTGATATTGCTATGGGGCTTAGACCTTTTAGTTGGCTTCTGAGATGTGGACCCATCTTCGTACAATCTACCAACAAAGCAACCTTGCATGAGAGTTTGAATTGGAATGCAGCATTGCAGAATACACACAGGGGGAGAAGAATGTTCGCTCCATTTATGTTGGCTTGCAGTTGCTCTGGTTAGAACAAGATCAAATTCTTGGAAAAAAAGATTTCTAAGGCAGGGCTCAAGGAGGTGTTGGAAGAACAAAAGAAGACAAGGGTGGTGCAATTCTTAATGAAACTCCATCCTGAATTCGAGCCGATTCGTGGTAGTTTGTTGAACAGGAAAGTCACACCTGCTCTTGACGTTGTGTTGGTAGCCGTCTTGCGTGAAGATACAAGACTTGGAACTCAGGATGCTACGGAGTCTACGCCATTACCTTCTATTGCATTACTTGCAGGAAAATCGAAAACCGTTGCTTCAACAGGAAATACTAAGAGAAGTTTCCAATGTTATGAATTCCAAAACTTTGGTTACATCGCAGTCAATTGTCCTAAGAAGAAAAACATTTGTGCTTATTGCAAAATTACTGGCCATCATATTTCAGATTATCGTCGTCACCCAAATCGTTCATGAACTGCTTACCAAGCTTACCAGACAAATATCACTTCATAATTTGGTTCCTTCCCTACTGGTCATGATCTTGAAAAACTAATTCGAGATTCTATTGTAGCTGCTCTTCCCGAAGCCATCTCAAGTGCACTCTCGGCATCCTCTTCAGGTACAAGTAATTCAATTAAATCTACTTGGCATCTAGATTCAGGGGCTTCCAATCATATGACAGGTGATTTGTCCCAATTCTCATCATTGTCTAGTGGTATTTCTAAACATGTTATTCATACAGCACATTACCCGCGTCGGGTATTGGTTCTATTGGAAATCTTTCTAATGTTCTTTATGTTCCAATTTTGAAGGCTAATTTGGTTTCAGTTGGTCAACTTGTTGATCAAAATTGTGCTGTCAAATTCTCACCCAATGGTTGTGTTGTTCAGAATTTGAAAACAGGGATGACTATGGCCACGGGGCATAAATTTGGCAGAATATTCCTACTAGAGTCAGTTCACCATCACTTGCATCATTGTTTTCTTTCAGTTTCTACAGCGGATGTTACTCATTTGAATAAATTGCTCACTCTTTGGCATAATAGGATGGGTCATCCTCATTCTTCTCGGCTTCATCACATACTTAAATCATGTCTTCCTGCAACACATCACATCCATTCCAATCTCCTTTTGGCATGTACAAATTGTGTCGGTTCAAAAAGTCACAAGCTTCCTTTTTCATCCAGTTCATCTGCTTATGGAAATCCATTTGATTTAGTGCATATTGATGCTTGGGGTCCTCCTCCTATTTTGTTAAGGATGGGATATAAGTACTTTGTGTTATTTATTGATCATATATCCAGATATACCTGGGTTTTCTTTATTAGAAATAAATCTGAGGTTCCGACTCTTATAATGAATTTTGTTGAGTATGTTCGTGCATAATTTCATAAAACTATAAAAGTATTTCGTTGTGATTCAGGAGGAGAGTACACTAAGACTAATCTTATTGATTTTTTTAAAAACAAAGGAATTATTGCCCAACACACGTCCTCATAGAAAGGAAGAATCGACATGTTTTAGAAACCACATTGACTTTGTTGAGTACATCAAATATGCTAAAAAGTTTTTGGCCTTGAAGCAGTACATATTTCTGTATATTTGATCAATAGACAAACTTCCCCAGTCATTGAAAATGAGACACCGTACTTCAAATTATTTCATAGTAAGACTGATTATTCTCACTTACGGGTTTTTGGTTGTATTTTCTTTGTACACCTTCCAGAACATGAACGACATAAGCTTTCGGCAAAGGCAGCACAATGTATTTTTATGGGATACAGTGATACACGAAAAAGGTATCTCTGTTATGATGCATCTCGTCGTCAGCTTCAACTATCTAGACATGTTAATTTTCTTTAAGGATCAGTTTTCTTGCAAACACAATGCTAAACATGCTTCAGAATCTCTCTATTTTCTGTACAAATTTGATGACGATGTGGTAGCTACTGACTCTCTACTTGAGTCTTCGGAACAACCCGTGTACTATGATAATGGTGATCTCGAGCCTTCATCTCCTTCAAGTACTGATCCTCCGCTTGAATCTCCACAACAAATCATGAACAATGGTAATGAAGCTCTCCAACCTTCATCTCTTTCTGGTATTGACTCTACATCGTTATTCTCATCTTTGGAAGAGGGATCCTCTCATCCAGTTACTCTTCTACGTCGGTCTAGTAGAACAAATCGTAATGCTCCCGAATGACTTGGCTACTTTCCAGGGAAATTTGGTAAGTCTACATTCTGTTGCGGTTCCTATATCTTACTCCTAGGCTTCTACACAAACCTGCTGGAAAAAGGCAATGTCGGACGAGCTTTGTGCACTGAATGAAAATTCAAATTGGGACTTTGTTGATAAACCAACGGATAGAGTTTTCATTGGAAGTAAGTAGGCGTATTCCATTAAAATAAAGGCAGATGGTACAATTAATTACTAAAGCTCGATTAGTTTCTCAAGGGTACAAACAGGAGTATGGGGTGGATTATAAGGAGACTTTTGCAACTGTTGCTAAGATGACAATGGTACGGACATTATTGGCCTTGGCTTCAATTACAGGCTGAACTTTACATCAGTTGGAAGTGAAAAATGCGTTTCTTCACGGTGATCTGGAAGAAGTAGTGTTTATGAAACCACCACCTGGGGGTGTTCTGGCAAGACCAAATGTAGTTTGTCATCTTCGAAAATCTCTTTATGACTTAAAACAGGCCCCCAGAGCTTGGTTTGACAAATTTCGATCCACAATTCAAACTGCAGGCTTCTCTCAAAGTTCTTCAGATTTTTCCTTATTTCTTCATAGTTCTCCAGTAGGTATCATAGTACTTCTCATCTATGCTGATGATATCATTATCACCGGAAATAATCAAGAGAATATTACTAAGTTAAAAGAATTCTTGCATACCTTATTTAAGATGAAGGACTTGGGACAATTGACATACTTTCTTGGGCTTGAGGTTCTACACTTGCCTACTGGGATAATGCTTACACAACAAAAGTATACTAGTGATCTTGTTGGTACGGGTGGTCTTACTGATGAAAAGGTTGTATATACCCCAATGGGGATTAATACACAATATAAGGAGGCTGATGGTGAACCATTCAGTGATCCCACATTGTATCGGCAATTGGTGAGATCATTAGTTTATCTCACTATGACAAGGCCGGACATCTCATATGCGGTACAAGTTCTAAGTCAGTTTGTAGCTAATCCTTACCGTATACATCACACTACATTACTTCGTGTCATTCGGTATGTCCGTGGTTTTGTGAATCAAGGTGTTCTCTTCCGTTCAGATTCTCCTATAAATCTTAAGGGATATACTGATGCAGACTGGGCTAGTTTTCCCGATTCTCGTCGTTCCATTACTGGTTGGTGCATGTTTCTAGGCACATCCTTGATATCTTGGAAATGTAAGAAACAATCTCGTACGTCTAAATCATCTACGGAGGCCGAGTATCGGGCTATGTCGGCAGCAAATTTGAAAATTGTTTGGCTACGTCTATTATCTGAGCTTGATGTTGCTATTATATCTCCTACAGTGTTACATGCTGATAACACTAGTGCAATTAAAATAGCCACAAATTCTGTGCAACATAAAAACACAAACCATATACAGGAGGATTGTCATTACATTCGGGAACTAGTTGCTGACCGTCTTATCACTTTACAACACATTTGTTCTCATGATCAACTTGTCGATTTGTTTACAAAGTCTATGACACGCGTATGACATAGCTATCTTGGCTCCAAATTGCCATTGTGTGATCACCGGTATCAATTTGAGGGGGGATGTTAGGTAATGGTATAATTGTTTTGACAAAATATTCTCTTTCCTAGAATAGGATTTTATTATTGATTATGTAGTTATAACAATATATATTCTTTCCTAGAATATAACTCTAACCTACAGTTGTATAGCTATAAGTATTTCATTATGTGTTATGGAATTAGACAAGTTGTTATTCAGAAAATCTTGGTTTCTCTTGTTTCTCTATCTCTTGTTTCTCTATCACGGTGAAGCCAATTTTGTTGAAGATATCGGTAGTGATGGAGAACTCTTGGTAGTTTCTGATTGTAACTCCAAACCCTGTGAGGTTGGATTCTTGATTCACTTTGTACGTTTTGTGTGTTGTAATCGAGATTGGTTTACAACATATGAAACAGTCTCTAAAGGTGTTGTGTTGATGGGAAATAACATACCGTGTAAGATAGCTGGTATTGGAATAATTAGAATTAAGACATTTGATGTGTTGTAAGGACACTTGGTGATGTGCGGTATGTCCCAGACCTAAAGAGAAATCTTATTTCCTTGAGTACCCTCGATTTGAAGGGATATAGGTACACTGGTGAAGGTGGAGTCCTGAAGGTTACTAAAGGTGTTGTTGTTGTGATAAAGGGATAAAGAAAGTCTGCAAATTTATGTCTCGCAAGGCTCTACGGTTACAGGTGATGCAATTCTTTCTACCTCCTCTCTATCAAAAAGTGACGTTGCTAAACTTTGGCATATGCGCCTAGGGCATACGAGTGAAAACGGGATGACTGAACTAAGCAAGAGAGGACATCTTGATGGGTAGAGTATTGCAAAATTGGAGTTCTATGAGCACTGCATTTTTGGGAAGCAGAAGAGAGTCAGGTTCACTAAAGACATCAACTCAACTAAAGGCACGTTTGATTACATTCATTCTGATCTCTGGGGTCCTTCTAGAGTACCTTCAAGAGGAGGTGCAAATTACTTATTGACTATTATTGATGACTATTCCAGAAAAGTTAAGGTGTTATTCCTTAAGCAAAATAATGATGTGTTGCTTACTTCCAAGGAGTGGAAGACTATGATTAAAAAACAAATAGGTAAGCAGGTAAAATGCCTTCGGACTAATAATGGTTTAGAGTTTTGTTCTAATGAATTTAATGTTCCGTGCAAGTTAGAAGGAATTGTGAGGCACTTAACAGTTCTTCATACTCCACAGCAGAGTGATGTGGCCGAACGAATGACTAGGACTATAATGGAGAAGGTGTGTTGTATGCTCTCTAATGTTGGTTTACCTAAGTCTTTTTGGGTCAAATCTGCTTCCACAACTTTTCTTCTTATTAACTACTTTCCCTCAGTCGCGATTGATAAAAAGACTCCACAAGAGGTATGGTCCGGTACTCCTGCTAGTTATCCTGATTTAAGGATATTTAGATGTCCTACATATGCTCATGTTGATAATGAAAAGTTAGAACCTAGATCTGTCAAGTGCTTATTTATGGGTTATAAGCTTGGTGTTAAAGGTTATAAGTTTTGGTGTCCACAAAATAGAAAGGTTATAATTAGTAGGGATGTTGTGTTTGAAGAAACTATCATGCTTCGGACTCCCTCTGAATCTAGTGCTTCGCCCTCAGATGGACTTAGTGACATGAATCAACAAAAGTCAAGCACCCACGTTGAATTGCAGATTCGAACAGAGTCTACACCTATATCTACTTCTCAGTCTAGCCCAGAGATACAGAGTGATACTATTTCTTCTTCACCATAAGTGGCGCCACAATATTTTATTGCTAAAGACAGGCCCAGGAGACATATTAAACCTCCTCAGAAGTATGCTAAAGCTGATTTGCTTGCTTATGTATTGAATGTAGCAGAAGGTATTGATTCTGATGAAGAACCTTCTTCTTACTCAAAGGTAGTTAGTTGTGATGATTCTGGCCGATGGATGATTGCTATGCAGAAAGAGATAGAATCACTTCATAAGAATGGCACATGGGATTTGATGAGATTTCCTAAAGATAAGAATGTTGTCTGTTGCAAATGGGTATTTAAAAAAAAGAAGGAACATCGGGAGTTGAAGATGCTAGGTACAAAGCAATACTAGTTGCTAAAGGCTATAGTCATGTTCTAAGTATTGACTTCACAAATGTGTTTTCTCCAGTTGTAAAGCATAGCTCGATTTGAGCCTTTCTTGGTATTGTGGCCATGCATAATCTTAAGCTTGAGCAGTTGGATGTCAAAACTGCATTCTTACATGAAGAACTTAAGGAGGACATCTATACGCAGCAACTAGAGGGCTTTGTGGTTTTAGGAAAGAAGGACTATGCTTGCTGAAAAAGTCTCTTTATGGCTTCAAACAATCGCTCAGAAAGTGGTATAAGAGGTTTGACTCTTTTAGGCCCTCTCATATATTTCGGATGAGTAGCTATAATAGCTGTGTCTACATCAAGGAGGTAAGTGATAGTTCATTCGTGTATCTTCTCTTGTATGTTGATGATATGTTGATTGCAACAAAGGATGTGAGAGAGATAATAAAAGACAAAGCCCAGCTCAGCAAGGAATTTGAGATGAAGGATCTAGGAGCAGCAAAGAAGATTCTTGGCATAGAAATTCTGAGGGATAAAGAGAAGTGTAAGCTATACTTGAGTTAGAAAAGATATATTGAGAAAGTGTTTCACAAGTTCAATATGCAAAATGCCAAGCTGTCAGTACTCCATTGGCAGCTCACTTCAAACTCCTGGCCATTTTATCTCCAAAGACAGATGATGAGCGTGACTATATGTCTTGAGTTTCCTACTCTAGTGTCGTGGGGTCTCTTATGTATGCGATGGTGTGTTCTCAACTAGATTTATCTTATGCCGTCAGTGCAGTTAGCAGATACATGACAAATCCTGACAAAGAACATTACAAAGCAGTTCAGTGAATTTTCAAATACTTGCATAGGTCTGCTGATGTTTATTTGCAGTTTGGGCAAAATATAGATAGAGTAATCGGGTATGTTAATTCTGATTTTGCAGGAGACCATGATAAAAGGAGATCTCTTACAGTCTATGTTTTCACCATTAGTGGTTGTGCTATTAGTTGAAAAGCTACCTTATACACTACGATTGCTTTGTCAACTATTGAGGCAGAGTACATGGCTATTACGGAGGCTTTCAAGGAAGCTATTTGGTTGAGGGGTCTGTTTTATGAACTTAGCAAAGACTTACAGATTACTAAGATCTTTTGCGACAGTCAGAGTGTTATCTTCCTTATGAAAGATCATATGTTTCACGAGAGGACAAAGCACATCGATGCTCGATATTATTTTGTGCATGAAATTATTGCTCGTGGTGATATTGTGGTGAGCAAGATTAGTACCCATGATAACCTTGCTGATATGATGATCAAGACACTACCAAGTGCCAAGTTTGAGCATTGCTTAGACTTGGTTGGCTTAGGGGCTTTTATGGAAGAGGTAGAGAGTTTGTCTTGAAATGAATTTGAGTTCTTGAATTAGAATTCATGTCAAGGTGGAGATTGTTAGAGTTGTGACCCGAATTTTGTTGACCCGATCCTGAAAGTTTCGTGGTGCGAATCATGTTTGTGATTTTCAATGTGGTCTGTGGTGGTAGCGTAAGGATTGGGCAGATCGGCCTGATCCCGGAGCCCACTACTGATCTCGATGGGAATGCGGGGGGCAAACGCGGTATGGACCTTTATGTTTTTGGGCCTAGGACTTATTTATATGCACATATTATATAAGTACATTTACGGGGTTGTTTTGAGTATTCAGAAAATACGCATATTCTCCACATTGTACTCCTCTCCTTTCATAGTGAAATTTCTCTGCCTCTATTCGTGATTTTTCCCGCAAAGATTTCCACATAAATCTATTGTGTTGTTCTTGTTTTTCTTTTACTAGTGGTTTGCTTTATTTTGTCCGAATCTAACACACCCTATGATCGCACTTTTACTGGCATTAGTTAATTTTCATTGAATCCAATGTCACTATAGGCTTTAAGGACATTTACAAAGTGTTTAATATAATTGTCATAAAACAATTTCCACTAAAAACGTAATTTAGCGACAATTAAGCTATTACTGCTAAATATTTTTTTGGTGGTTTTACGTACCCAATTGAAGACCATAAAGCCAAGATCAATGTCAACGCCATCGATGGCGACAATCTTAGCATGGCCACCAACATAATCCTTCTTTTCATAAACCACAACATCAACACCAGATTTTGCCAATTCATATGCAGAAACCAGTCCACCTATCCTTCCACCCACCACTGCTACTTTCATGTTTACAACTGCAACAATGATAAAAAGATGATTAAGGCCTATGTCGCTCGAATTCTCCAAAAATATTGCCACACTCGTGTCGGATTTTTTAAAAATACATTATTTTTGGAGGATCCAACACACACCCGTAGATATTTTTAAGAGTCTGAGCAACTTGGATTAAGGTTAAAGAAGCAAAATGAAGTTCAAATGATAGTCGTCCTCTTTCATTTTATATGACGATATTTGATTAGATATATTATTATTACTATTATTTAAATAGGAGACTATTTACTTAGTTTAGAGTTTAGTAAGTGTATATTAAAAGTACGTTTAGAACTAATCTTAAAGTAATGTTGAAAATTCAGAATTAAAGTGTAGCCAAATATAACGAAAGAGACATTTTCTTTTAAATGGATTGAAATAAAATCAGTAATAGTGGTAGCATTTATGAAAGCATGCCACTAAAAGCATAATAAACAGTTTATTCTTTTTCTAAACATATCAAACAAAAAAATAATAACAAAAGGGAATGGTAATTGATCGCCAGATCATACTAATTGCATACAAATCAGTAAAACTTTTAGCCTAACTCAACTCTAAAAAGTAATAAGACTACCTGAATCTATGATATATAAAAACACAACTTCCATTAATTAACTTACCTCAAAGGATATAGATGAATGGATTTATGGAGGCTAATTAGAATGCAGGAAGAAAGGAAATATATAATTTATAGAGCTGTGGAAAATCTGTATATTAATTCACTACAGTTAATTAAAGGGATGGATATATAGTACCGCTTTAGGACGCTTAGTTCCTAGTGGCCTATTTGGTCAAATTATTAAATACTTCTGTTCTAATTTATTTATCTCATTTTAATTTAACACTCAATCTTAAAAAATAAAAAGTTTTTGAATTTTGTGGTCTTAAAATTAAGAATACATAGAAGTATTAAAATGTTTATTAAAATTAGGATTTTGAACTCATGTGAAAGTTAGAATTAAAAAGTTATAAAAAAAATTCTTTTTTAAACGCATTAAGAACAAAAAGTAAGATAAATAAATTAAATTTGAGAGAATACTTATTCAGAGAAATATTTTCATTAAAATTAATAATTTTTGAGAGAAATAGAAGCAAAAACAAGTTTTACTTGTTTTCACTTTTGCAAAAGTAATTTTTAGCAAAGTGAAATAATTTATTGTGAAAAACTATTATTTTTCCTTTTTTTTAGCTAAAATAAAATAATTTTCTAGAAAAAAGTAAAAAATTCATCATGGTCAAACATCTACTTAGAGCCCGTTTGGATAGGATTAAAATCTAGTCAAATTAGTTTTTAATCTTTTTTTTAGCTTTTTAATGTTTTTGATAAAATTAAAAAGTGCTTAAAAAAAGCTAAAAACTGATTAAAAGAATAAAAAAGTGAGAAGCTGGGTACCCCAGCTTTTTGCTTTTTAAATTAAAATTATTTTAGGCTTGACCAAAATATTTATCTTTTAATTCCTTATATTTTCCTCCAATTTCAATAATATCCTAAACTTATAGTCCTCAAAGATATAATTTTTTTCTTTTTTCTCTTTGCCGCTCCGCTTCATCTCTTCATTTTTCTTCTTTGTTTTCATCAAATCTATCATTAATCGGAGGTTTATTCAAAAAATTTATTTTAAAATTAAAAATTATAAATAATTCACCTTAATTATGCTGTTAATAACTTTAAGTACATTTAAATCATTTTAACAACAAGAAAGTGTTTAAGATCACTTGTTTACCAAACGCATCAACAACTTTTTTTTTCAGTTTCAGCACTTGTATCCAAACACTTATCTTCTTAATTTATAAGTACTTATTTTAATTTTTTAATCATTTAAGCTAAAAAATTATTTTTTTAATCTTATTCAAACGGACTCTTAATATTACGTTTAAAAATAAAATAGTAAACAAAATCGAGGGCCAAGGGTTTGCACACACTAGTGGCAAGAAGTGACAAGGTTATGCGAGCTTTGCTATTAATCCGTTTTAAATACTATTTTACATATAAATACAATGTAATTTTTCAGTAAAGGGTGTTCGGCTAACCATTTTTCAACATCCATAACTTTGTCATTGGGATTGGTTAATTATCATTAAATCCAATGACACTATAGACTTTAAGGATATTTACAAAATGTTTAAACTATAATCGTCATAAAATAATTGCTACTGAAAACATAATTTAACGATAATTAAACTATTACTGCTATGCTGGTAAATATTTTTTGGGTGTAGTGTTACGTACCGAATTGAAGACCATAAAGCCAAGATCAATGTCAACTCCATCGATGGTGACAATGTTAGCATGGCCACCAAGAAAAATCCTCCTTTTCATACACCACCACTTCTAAACCAGATTTTGCCAATTCATATGCAGCAATCAGTCCACTTATCCCTGCACCTATCGCTACTACTTTCATTTTTCTCACTTTGGCTTCAAATTTACATATGAATTGTAGACATTGACAAAACCTTTGTATATATTGAATGAAACATTACAGGTGTTGAATGAAACATTATTGGTGTTTGATGACGGGGTGTTATAAGGCAAAGTCAGGATTTTAACTAAGAAATTCAATATTTAAAGAAAATTTAGTGGAATGGAGTTCAACATCTACTATAATTACATAAAAAATAATTTTAATATGTATAAATAGTATATTTTTCAGTCGAATAGAATTTGGATGAACCCCTAAAGAAGGCTGGCTCCGCCCCTGATAATGGTGACAAACCTGCTACCTTCAGTATGTCGGTTGTTTATATCAGATGAATATATACATGTTATGTTTTTGAATATAAAGCTAATTAACTTAGCCATGATAAATTATATTATGTTATAAATATTTGGTTTTTTGATATGATCTTCACCAGAAGCTAAGGGGTCATATCTGGTACACAAATTGAATTATTTTGAGATTATAGTTCTGGGATAATATAATCATCCGACTTGTTTATCTCACGTGAAAAATGAAATAAAATAATCTCAAATTGAATGAAAAAAAGATAGAGTATCTCATGATATAAAATATAGTACAATAATTTTTAATGTCAATCAAACGCAATATAGATTTATCCAACGTTTTATCCTTGATATTCCACTTCATGCTACCCACCAAACTACCCAAAAAAAAATATAGATTTACTAGTTGGTCCATCCCCTAATTTGACAATACCAAATTATTTGGATAAGAACTCCCCAAAAATATCAAGTGCCATGAGTGGAGGAGAATCATTCTATGTATTTGGGAAATTTTTTCGTATTTTTTTTTTCCCCTTTTTGTACTTAGTGCCCAGGCCTCATAATTAATATTGTTGTTATAATGTAGAAGCAACTGTCACGGACTTGTCATGAAACTGAACACATCATGCAGAAATTTTGATTTTTACGCCACTTAGCTTATTACACAAAATTATTATTTGTAATGTGTATATAAGAATAATATAAAATATAGTGTATTAGTAATACTTTTATATTAGTAATGTTTGTTTTAGCTATACTTATATTAGTTATGCTTATATTTTTGTTATGTAGTATTTGGTTCGATGTATTAAAAATAACATAAATTAAATAATTTCTAATTTTTTTTTTTTACATAATACCCTCAATATTATGTTGGAGAGGATAGGAAAATTTTTTTTGAGGGATAACAATGTCTTTAAACATGTAGCATGCATCAGATCCATTGCATTATCAGTGTCATGAATTTTGAGGTATTAGCAATACACACCTCAATACACAATAAAATGTATAACTAATACAAGCATTAATTATACATAAGATAAAATGATATACCAAATAAAATATTATTAATACACATTAAATTAATGCATACATTACCTTTCCGCTGCAATCTATCAAACGACCCCTAATTGATTTATTTAACACGTCGGTGGAGAGTGAGTTTCACATTAATGGTCTTATGGGTAGAAGTGTTCAGAAAACAGATTATGATGGAGCTGAAGTGTCTATTTGGCCCTACAGGCTACATGAGTTTGAGTGTCTAATTAAACTCAAGGCCAATTTTAAGGGTTTCTATAAATATGTTTTAGGCTAACACATAATAAATATTCAAATTTGACCCCTGATAATTTAACTTGATCTTAAATGACAACTAACACTTTAATTCATCACCTTGTGTCTCGTGAACACCCAACTCTTGACGTGACATATAATGTAAAGACTCGTACCTGACTTTTAGAACTTTCTGCATTTTGACATTACAAAACTCGTCTCTGAAATTGTATTTGGGTATTTATGGATTGTGGGAGTGGGTGAAATGGTTCTGAGGCATTCAATTGAGAATGAAGTGAGTTTTTTATTTTGAAATGGTTGACTTTGATCATCATTACAAGATTCGAGCATCGTATCAGAATCAACATAGAAAGTAAGTGGGTAGATAGTTTGTTCGAATACCGGGGCTTTCGGTGGGATTTTGGGTCTTCGGACGAAAAGTTGAAATTTTATGCCTAATGTTTACTTTTGTCAACATCCTTTGATAACAACCGCAATTGAAAATTCTGACTACACCATTGAGTCTAAGTATCGAATTTGGACCAGTAGCATGTTCGGATCATTTTTGTGGGGTTCCGAACTTATTCTTGTGGCTTCGTTAGGGAAATTTTTTAACCTTTGTTGCTGCTTCAGCTGTTCTGGTGCTGATACGGGAATAATCACGGATATGGACTTAGGAGAGTGTGTGTGGACCCGATCCTTGGCATGTGCAATTGAAGTGTAAAAGAGGCCCAAAATGCACCCAAATTAGCCCATAAATTACACTAGATGGGTGCCCATTCTTGAAGGGTCTTTTTGGTCCTTTTAACTTCTATTTGTTTTGTAATATATAAGGAACATGTTAGGGGTTATTCACTCAGTTTTTGGATGATATTTGTAAGTCTTGTAAAACATGAAACACCATAGTTATGGCTTGAAAAAGCCACCAACCGAAATTAGGACAAGATTTAGTGTGAAATCGCAAATGATTGTAAATTGCTTGGAAGCATTAATGCTTGGGAGGTGAAATTCGAACTTGTATCTTTGTAAGAGATAGGTCTATTGTTATGTCTAGTGTTAAGGGTCCAAGATTATCCACTCTTGGGTTCTTAAGATTATACCTTCATGTGGTCTATCTATCTATCATTTTACCTTCTTGTAATCTTGTTTATTGTTTGTATTGTAATCTTGTGTTCTTGTTGTTATTGTTAAATCCGAATCTTGTGTCTTCTTGTTTAGCGTTTTGAGTTCATCTTCTTGTTGTTGTTGTTGCTGTTTTGGTGTTAAAACACACCATTATATCTTGTATTCTTGTTGTTAGTAGTGAATCCGAGAGTGGTCTCCAAAAAGGTCATCGGATCCTTAAGATTTACGGACTGTTTTGAAGTTATTTCATGTTTCTCTGATTATTCTTGTATCATTTGGTATCAAATCATGACTTGATATTGTTCCTACAAGATCAAATCTTGGGCTAGCTCACTTGAAAAATGAAAAAATAAAAAGTTGAAATCTGAAAATTCTAGAAAAAGTTTTTTTGTTCTTGGCCGAAAGTTGTTGTTCTTCTAAAGTGTCTTGGACGAGATTTATTTATTGTGTGTCTAGATCTAGTAGTGTTCTTATTTTTTTTTTTTGTTTCTAGTGTTAGTTTTCTTGTCCACTAACATTTTGAGTCTAGATCTAAACTTGAGCTTGAACTTGTTCATTGTTGTTGTTGTGAACATAAACTTGGCCTATTGTTGTTGTTCTTATTGTTATGGATTTGAAGTTAGCCGTGTGGATGTTGTTGTAATTATGGGTGGATGTTGTTGTTGTTGTTATTGAAGCTCGCCACAACCTTCATCTCTTATTAAAACCGAAAATAGCACATTAAAGACTTAGCCGGTAGAATTGTTGTTGGAGGATTGTACCTGACCTTGTTGTTATGGAACTGTTGTTGCTCTTGGGAGATTGTTATTGGTTGTTCTTGTCGTGGTGTTCGTGTTTTTGAAGTTCTTCACCATATTCATCACCTTGTTAATGTTAAAGTTATCTTAGATCTTCAAAGGGTGAAATTCAAGGTGTAGAACTTGTTAAGTCTTGAAAGACCCCCAACCACCAAAAGACTTTACATCACATTTCCACCACTTTTCCATAAAACAAGGGTCCATGTTTTAAGGGTTGTACAAGTCTAGCCAAAGACTTTTGAGTCTTGAATTTTGAATTGAAAAGAAGCTCCAAAGACTAGTTTGTATTTCTCTCCATTGAACAAGTTCCACCAAAGGTCCAAACTGAAAATTGACCAAGACTTCAAATTTTGAAATTAACAACTTGATAAAACCGAACCAATACGTGGCTGTCACGTCACATTTTACTGTTCACACAACAAAATTTTTAAGCTCAATTTTTGATCTTCTAGTTTCAATTTGTTGTTTTCTTCGTTTCGTGTGTTGATTCCAATACTAATTTACAACCTAGTGATCATTTACTAGATTGTAAATTAGTTTTGAACCCGTTCTTCGTGTTAAATTTCCTTTGTGAGTCTTAATTATTTTGAGTCATTGTAATACATCCTTGTGTTTTCCTTACTCTTTGGAGTCCTTGTCAATGTTGGATTCACCTCTCAACACCACTCGGAGTACAAGCAAGCTTGCAATACTTGTGAGATTGAGTGTGAGGGATCCGAGAGTCAAGAAATAAAAAAAAAATGAGGATGTTTTTGTACAACTAATGTGTTTTCAATTTTTGTAGGTAACTCCTTTGCCATAGTGGACACCATTTTGTCCCACGTTGATGCTATTGCCCGAAAAATAGCTAAGGCGAATGCGGGTCTTGAAAAATTGAGCTCGGATTTGTCTACTATACTTGAGGGTTTGTATCGAGTGGAGAGTCGAAGAAACTCTCATGTTTCTACTCCCGAACATTTACTTCAAACGATCAACCCTCCAAGACCACCACTAAATGACATAGACATAAGCCAAGCCAAAAAATGTCCTTAAGCCCAAGACCTAAATGAGTCACTTCCCCCGTACTTTGATCAAGTCCAATAAGATGGACTTGGAAGACAATTTCCTCCCATCCAAGCTCCACAACCGAAGCTCCCCCTTACCAAATCATTCCTCTCAACCGAAACTCCACTTCACTAAAACTGATATATCCATGTAGAGGAGTATGGTAGAAAAAACATGAAGGGTATGAAGACTACTACAATACTTGTATGATGGTAAGAGACTTTTTTTTGATGAGATTGAAGACAAGGCTCAAGATGGAGAGGAAACTGAGGTTCCAAATGAAGATATTGGCCGAGACTTGTTGTTATTGAGCCCTCGGATTCTTCATGATTTTGTGGACTATTTTTGACTTGTTTTTGTGACTTATTTGTGGATTTTTTTGAGTAGGTTTCCTTTGAAGTGACCAATTGAACGAGATGAAGCCGTGAATTTGTGGATAAATTCCTCTCAAGATGGAGAGGATGATACGGGAATAATCACGGATATGGACTTAGGAGAGTGCGTATGAACCCGAGCCTTGGCATGTGTAATTGAAGTGTAAAATAGGCCCAAAATGCACCCAAATCAGTCCATAAATTACACTAGATGGGCGTCCATTCTTGAAGGGTCTTTTTGGTCATTTTAATTTCTATTTATTTTGTAATATATAAGGAACATGTTAGGGATTATTCACTCAGTTTTTGAATGATATTTGTAAGTCTTGTAAAACTTGAAACACCATAGTTAGGGCATGGAAAAGCCACCAACCGAAACTAGAACAAAATCTAGTGTGGAATCGCTAGTGATTGTAAATTGCTTGGAAACGTTAATGCTTGGGAGGTGGAATACGAACTTGTATCTTTGTAAGAGATAGGTTTATTGTTGTGTGTAGTGTTAAGGGTCCAAGATTGCCCATTCTTAGGTTCTTAGGATTATACCTTCATGTGGTCTATCTATCTATCTATCCTTTTACCTTCTTGTAATCTTTTTTATTGTTTGTGTTGTAATCTTGTGTTCTTGTTGTTATTGTTAAATTCGAATCTTGTGTCTTCTTGTTTATCATCTTGAGTTCATCTTCTTGTTGTTGTTGTTATTGCTGTTTTGGTGTTAAAATACACCATTATATCTTGTATTCTTGTTGTTGGTAGTGAATCCGAGAGTGGTATCCAAAAAGGTCCTCGGATCCTTAAGATTTGTGGACTGTTTTGGAGTTGTTTCGTGTTTCTCTAATTATTCTTGTATCAGTTTCAACCTTCCCCTTCTTCACATTCACGATGAAGGTGTCACGTTTACGAACAAGGGAGTCAAATGGTTGTCGCGTTCGCAGTGGTTGGAGTTATTTGCAAAGGGTAGGGGGTTAGTTCAATTTAGGTCAATTGGTCATTGCATTCGTGGAGATTTGTTCATGTTCGCAATAGGTCTATCGTGTTTGCGAAAGGGAATAGACCTAACATAGATTAAAAATCTCTTCTTTTTAAGTCTCCATGTTCATGATTTTTTAAGCTTAGACCTTGACTTGGAGATATTCAAAGTGTGATTTTTAAGATTTTTTTTTTTGAATGAGTCTCTAATTAATTTTTCCATCATTACCCACTAACTATTTCATTAAATTAGCTTCAAAATCGTCGTTTTTCTAGAAAAAATTTGGAGGTTTTTCATCAAAGTTAAGATTTGATAATTTGATGATTTCTTGATTGATTTCAACTTCATTTTCAATGAAATTTCAAATTTAAAACTCTAAAACAATAGGTAACATAGATGTTTGAAAAAGTTTAGTTTTTTTCTTATGGACTTGAGATTGATTTTTAGGTTAGCATTTTGGATCCAGATTCAAAAGATAGTTTTATGATTATCTTTGATTTCCTTTTCTCCTATAGATCGAATTCATATTTGAATAGATTGGCCTCATTTGAAGGCGATTTGAAAGGGAAAGGCTTTTATCTGCTTCTTTGGGTTTCGATTCGACTTCTTGTCTTTTTTTTTTAAATAAGTTGAGACTTTCATTGATTCTTTTTTATATGTTTATGTTGTAGTTATACGTAAGAAAAATTACAGAAATTTAACAATCTCGTACAAATGTCACAACCCGATTTATCATATCATAATGGTGCTACCATAACCCACCAGTAAGTAAGCCAACCCGTAGTTCGAAACAACTAGTAACAGACTACTCAACAATATAAGAAAAAAAATGTGAAATAAATGACATAAAGATCAATACATAATAGAATTCCAAAACCCGGTGGTATCAGTACAATAGCTTCTAAATATATTTAAGAAACAAAAGTGGTTTATTAAGAGAATTACACTTATACAACTTATCTCTGCATTTAATATAGAAAATAGTCTAATACAAAGAGAGAGATGAGTAATAATCCATACGTCAGGAATTCACTCTAAGTCTCTGAATCATGGTTGCTCCGCACGATGCACAATCAACGGTGATAACCCATACTATAATCTGCAGACTGCAGAAGTGTAGTATGAGTACCAAACGAATGGTTCTCAGTAGGCAACTGTCAACTGAGTTCCAAAGATAAAGTAGATATATACAATATATAAACAAAATGAAAACTACACCCAAGAGTCCAGCGCTTATATAATAAGTCAATGAGAATAGTAAGGGACAACTATCATTCCAAGAGTCTAACATAAAAAGACTAAGGAAGTATCAAGGTAAACTATCCTATTCCAGCCACATTCATCATACGCCGAGACTATACCGTCTATCCCAGGCTAATATACGAATGAAGAGTGAAAGAAAGATATATAGCAATATCCAATGTCAAGAAACGAATATACAATATGAACAAACAAAAAAGGGATATACGGTAGTTCCATAGCTTCACATAGCTAGATATATATATATATATATATACATACATATACGTAAACGTGAGGTCATCTCAATGAGTAGTCTAGATCATCATATGCTCATTTTATGACCTTATCATGATACTATCAGGATTCAATACTATCAAACTCAAGACTTCTAATCCACATAGCTAAACATGATATAATTGTATACAATAATACCATCATAAGATAGAAGAGACCAAAGACATACCTCAATTCTCGATACTGGATCATGTCCAATTTGTCATAAGCTAGCCATAATAATAATCATAACAATGATACTAATAATATCAATAACATTGCAAATAATCGGCTACTTTGGACAATCAAATACCTAACCAAGCTTATGCATACCCCGACCTCACTAGACTCAGAAGGTTCAATCAACACACAACAACACAAGGCATATTCTTCACCCATGTTTATGCAATTATCCCATACCGACTAATAGACATAGGTGCATACTGGTGATAGGAGATGCGCATACAAGAATGAATGCATGGTACACAATCAATATGACAACTCATTATAACCATCATCATGATGACCATCATCATTGTAATTAACCTCTGGACTTGATGGGAATCAACATATCATCATTATTTTCTCCGACTCTATCGAGTATCAATATCATCACAATAGCATCCTCCAGCCTTAGCGGGTCTCAATATCATATTAGTATTGATACATGCATGATCACATAGATGGACTTAGGAGAGTGTGTTTTGGACCCGAGACTTGATGTGTGCAATGGAAGTACAAAAAAAATACCTAAATGCACACCAAAATAGCCCACTACATACATTAGAGGGACGCTCCTTCAATAAGGGGTCTTTTGGTCATTTTAACTTATATTTTGTAATAAACTGTATAAAGAACATTGTAGGGTTTCTTTCATTAGTTTTTTAACATTGAATCTTGTAAAAAACAATAGAAATACAAGATCTCTATCCCTTTGGAGGCTTGGCCGAAACTAGGTGAACAGCAAGTTTGGATTCACTTGTGTTGTTCTCTTCCTTGGAACGTTGGGTGCTTGAAGGGTTGAGGTTCCTTTTGTGTCCAACAAAGAGTGTAGGTTTTCCTATTATCATAGTATTAAGGATCTTTATGTTTGAAACACACTTAGGTTCTTAGCTCATGTAATAGTGTATGTCACACTACCTATCTTTCCATTTTTTGCATTTTTGTGTAGGGTTTGTGTCTTGTAACCTTGTAATCTGTGGATTGTGTTATCATATTATTGTTCTTCATCATCTTGTTGTTGTTAACTTAGTTTGTGGTGCATGATTTGGTGTGAAACACACCCTTATATCTTATATTCTTGTTGTTGTTTGTTGAATCCAAGAGTGGTTTCCATTTGGTCCTCGAATCCTTGTGATTGGTGGACTATTTTTGGAGTGTGTTTTGGTACTTTTATAGTTTGTATTGTATTATTTGGTCTCAAATCTTGTGGTTTATTTTGTTCCAACAAAATCAATCTTGGGTTTGGCACTTGAAAAAATTAAAAAAAAAATATTCTTGTTGTATCCTCAGCCGAGAACTTAAAGTTCTTGCTATTGTTGTATTGGCTGAAAAACTTGAGTCTAGGTCTAGGATTTATTTTTTTTTCTTTTTTGTTTTTAGTGTTATCCTTTTTATTCACTAGCAATTTGAGTTTAGATGTAGATTTGAACTTAAATTATTGAGGTTATTGTTGTGAACAAGGTAGTGGTCATGTGTTGATGTTGTTGTTCTTAGCCGCGTGGTGATTTTATTTTGGATTTGGTTGGACGTTCATCGATATTGTTGTTGTTCTTGAAAGTTTGTTGTTGTGTTCTTTTTGTTCTTCACTCCTTTCATCTCTTGTTAAAACCAAAAGTGGACATTAGATCTACAAAGGTGAAAGACCAAGTTGTAGTACTTGTTAGTAAAAAAACTTGATCACATCACTCAAAAGACTTGACAACCACTTTTCATCTACTTTCCATGATTTAAGGACCTTGTTTCAAGGAAAAGTACAAAGAAGGTCAAGTATTGCTTTTGAATTTGAAAAAAAAAGCTCCAAGACCATATTTCCCTCCATCAAATTCACCAATTCCAAATTGTAAACTTGGTCAAGACTTGAAATTGGAAGGTAAAATTTGATAAAATCGTGGCCAATAGTGGACTGCCACGTCACTAATTTATTGTTCACACAATATTTTTAAGATCAATTTTTTAGATTCTTAGTTTCATTTTATTGTTCCTTAGTTGCATTTGTTGGTTCGAACACTAATTGACAAGCTAGTAAACTCCTACAAGATTGTAAGTTAGTTTTGTGTCTGTTTGTTCGTGTTAAGACTTATTTTTGTGTTTTTTATCTTTTATAAATCGTTGATTAGTTATTGACTCACATCCTACAATATTTATTTGAGTTTCAAAACAAAATTCTAATCCAGACAAGAGTAGACTTAATACTCAACTCCTTACGGATTTCTTAGCTGGTTTACAAAATTTGTGAAGCTATAGTGAGGTAATCAAAGTGAGAGAGTGTGGTAAGGTTATTTTTTATCTAACTTGTTGTTATTTTGTAGGTGTTTTCTTAGTTACATTGAAATGAAGGGGGCGACCTCCTAAACCGTGGGCAATAACGATACCAATATCCTCATGGCTTCTATTGAGGGCCTCAACCATATTTTGGAAAGAATGCAAGTGAGTCATGGGAAGTTAGAAACGGATGTGTCTTCGGTGAAAGGGGATGTAGCATCAATAAAGGGGGATATGACCACTATGAGAGGGAGATTATAATGGGTAAAAAGCCGAAGAAGTTCCTGACCTTCTACTCCTCAAAATACTTTTGCAACCAATACCCCCGAAATGTTACACAAAATGATCCATCCATCGAGACAACCACCAAATACTCCCCAAGGCCGAGAGTATGAAAGGCCAATCCACCCCCCACTTCACCAAGTCCAACAAGAAGGATTTGGAAACTAAAATACACCACCAAACCCGAGCCCTCTACTTAACCAAAGGCCTCACGCTTTAATCTAAACTCTATTAAACCGAAGGCCTTACTACCCACCAAATCCAAATACACTTAATCTAAACCAACCTAACAGTGTAGAGGGATATGGTATGGAGGAACAGCATGGGTATTATAGATCTTATGGTGATGTTTACTTTAGGAAAAAAGGGGTGAAGGGTAGGCAAGGTGAGTTAGGCTGAGAGGTGAGGGGTGTCCACCAAACCCGAGAGCTAGGCATCAATTTCATTAAAGTTAGTCTTTCAATCTTCAAGGGTGAGAGTGATACCGAGGTTTATCTTGATTGGGAGTCATCTTGTGACAAAATATTCCAAGTAAATGATCTAACCGAAGAGAAGAAGAGTTGTTATGATATCGCTCACTTTGAGGGTTATACAAACACTTGGTGGGAGTATGTGAAAAGGTTTGGTGATGTTTTGATTGCTGGGAAGCCACCTCCATGGTTTAGATTGAGGTACCTTATGCGTCAAAGGTACTTAACCGAGGGCTACAAACATGAGCTTCTTGCCAAGTTGTACAACTTGAGGCAAAGAAACAAAAGTGTCATGGCATACTATGATGAGTTTCAACAATCGATGTTAAAGTTTGATCATTGAGGGGACATGAGGGACATGACATTATACGATTCAAGGTCGGGTTGAATAAAGCCATAGTTTCTAGCACGACCCTTCGCAAGTTTGACATCATTGATGGCATCTTCTAAGCGGTATTGGAAGTTGAAAGAGAAATCATGGCTTCCAAGTACAAGAGTCACCAACAGCCTTCCTCATATTGGCACCAACATAAATAGCACTCATTTAATTCCAACCGAACCGTGAAAAAGGTTATCCAAATAGAAACCAAGGTTGCCCAAAGGTATCCTCCAAGAAACGAAGGTAATCCAAATCCTACTTCTCGTCCTAAGGGATTTCAATGTTTTAAATATCAAGGGTGGGGGCACAAGGTTAGTGAATGCCCAAAGCAGAGAAATATAATCGTAAGGAAGGGAAAATTGTATTTCCTTGGTGAGAAGGTGGGACTTAAATCGGATGAGGGTGATGAAAATTCTCAAGATAAAGAGCAAGAAGACGAGGTAATACAATTTTCCCTTCCTAACGATTTGTGAGGGATTGGAAAGAAGAGTCATGATTAGTGAGGGCTTGTAAAAAGAATCCGAGAGTAAGGAGGGTGAAGAAAAAGAGAAGTCGAGAGTCATGATGGTAGGATTTGCCCACAAGGGTCCTTTGTTATTCACTAACCAAGATACTAACACTTTGCCTAGTATCAAATCTTTTTATGTGCAGGTTGTTGAACATGTAAGTCCAAGGAGCATTCTTGATGATCTCATGTAACCTTTGGTTGAACATCCTAACCATGGGAGGAGCAATGAAGAGATGATTCAAAGAGAGCTTGTGGGTGATGATGCCTTGAATTTATAGAAAAATTCCTTTCAAGATGGAGAGGATAATACGGGCACGATCACATAGATGGAATTATGAGAGTATTTTTTTGGACCCTGGACTTGGTGTGTGAAATTAAAGTGCAAAAGAGGACCTAAATGCACACCAAAACAGCCTACTACATACATTAGAGGGGTGCCCCTTCACTAAGGGGGCTTTTGGTCATTTTAAATTTTGTTTTGTAATACACTATATAAAGAACATTATAAGGTTTGTTTCATTAGTTTTTGCATATTGAATCTAGTAAAACACAATAGAAAGACAAGTTCTCTTACAATTTGGAGGCTTTGCCGAAACTAGGTGAGCAACAAGTATGGATTCACTTGTGTTATTCTCTTGCTTGAAATGTTGGGTGCTTGAAGGATTGAGGTCCATCTTGTGTCCACTAAAGAGTGCAGGTGTTCCTATTATCATAGTATTAAGGGTCTTTGTGTTTGAAACACACTTAGGTTCTTAGCTCATGTAATAGTGTATGTCACACAACCTATCTTTCCATTTCTTGCATTTTTGTGTAGGGTTTGTGTCTTGTAACCTTGTAATCCGTGGGTTGTGTTATCATATTATTGTTGTTCATCATCTTGTTGTTGTTAACTTGGTTTATGGTGGCTGATTTGGTGTGAAACACACCCTTATATCTTGTATTCTTGTTGTTGTTTGTTGAATTCGAGAGTGGTCTCTATTTGGTCCTTGAATACTTGTGATTTGTGGACTGTTTTGGAGTGTGTTTTGGTACTGGCCTATTTTGTATCGTATCAAGTATCCTCTAGCCTTTTCGGGTATCAATATCACAATAGTATCCTCTAGCCTTGACAGGTATCAATATCATCACAATAGCGTCTTCCGGCCTTGCCGTGTACCAATATTACATTAGTATCCTCCAACTTTGATGGGTATCAATATCACAATAGTATCCTCCGACCTTGTCGGGTACTAATATCACATTAGTATTCTCCGGCCTTGTCGAGTATCAATATCACAATAGTCATTACAATATAACATATACTAATATACTCAGGAACATAATCATATCACCAGAGAGTATCTATCTAGTCAATACTTCCTAACTACTCGTCATTAGCTAACCAACGCTTATTATAATGAAATCACTAGTTCACTAGTCATCACATGACCTCTAGTTATTAGCCTAAACAATAACCTTATTCATGGGGTAGCAATTAACCATTATTAATCAAATAGCCAACATCTAACATCTGGCCAACATTCATCACTAGACCATAATCGCCATTTATCAACTATTCAATATTATCAACTAAACAACATATATTCATTAACCATTGTTAGACAACACATAAGCATTTGTCATATAACCATTCTTTATTAACTGACATCATTCATTAACTAACCATCGTTAACCAACTAATCCTCATTTAACTATTCATTAATCAACCATTTAGCAACTATTCATCGTTAATAACTAGTCAGCTCTTATTACCAACACCACTTATTATCTAGCCTCGTTAATACACAACTCTTCATTCTGACAACTAATCGATATTATAAACCTAGTCATCAATATCACTAATCATCACCTAAGCTAAACCCGACATCATCATTAGCCACGTATTAACCATCGATAGCTACCATGTTTCAACTAAGCAAGACTCACTAACTAATACATTTAATTCCTAGCCACCATGTGGTATAGTATACTAATAGACAACTACCTATCACATAGCTTAACCCTTAATTAAGAAGAACAATCATAAGATCATATTTCATCTAGAATCACATAAGTTACCGATACAATAACCTTGAAAAACCAAATTTATGCATGTCATCACAAGTATCCAATCAAATAAGTCATAATTAACATACCGTATCTTCCTCCATCCCATACCAGAGAGATGTGTATATAAAATATGTATATGAATTCATAAAATTTAATCATATTCTTTACAATGATAAACACTTCTCAGATATCCAATCATTATTATAACATGACACTTGGCCCAATAATATATCCAAAATAATCACAACATCATAATCACGGCCTTAGGCCCATATACATATCCGAAACTCATATCGACAATCATATTTATAAGTCATAGCATATCTATAATTATCTCACATATAGGAGGCGTCTAACATCTAGGAGGCATAATATCAATAAGCATATCACCTCTATTAGACATCTCATATTTATGGTCCATACATCATGACCAAAAGAAAAATTATCTCTATAAACCCAATAATCATAACTAAGAGGAAAATCATCTCCATAGACTAAATATCATAACTAAGGGTGTGTTTGGTATGAAGGAAAATGTTTTTCATGAAAAATATTTTCCTAGAAAATGTTTTCCTGGAAAACAAGTTGATTTCTTACTTGTTTTCTTATGTTTGGTTGGTGGATAGAAAATATTTTCTAGTATTTGGTTGGTGAATGAAAAAATATTTTTCAAAAAATAAATTTTAGTGTTTAGCTAAAGCGTAAAAATACATTTTAGAATCTTTTTTTAAAAAATAAATTAAAAAAATTAAATTCTTTTTTGGAAAAATGGTTGGTAGGCGGGGGAGGGGGTGTCAGAATAGGCAGTAAGGATGGGGTAAGAAAAAGTTTTGAATCTTTTTTGTTAAAAAAAAAAATTTAAAAATTGCCGGGGGGGGAGGGGGGCGGGGAAGGGGTTAGTAGGAGCTGGGGGTTAGGGTAGAAGAGTGAGGGGGAAGGGGAAAGAAAAAAATTAATTTTTTTTTAAAAATAAATTTAATATTTTTTTGAGGTTGGGGGGTAGGGGGAGGGATGGGAGAGGAGGCTGGTAAGGGGGGAGGGAGAGTACGGGTGTGGGGTAAGAGATAAATTTGAATTTTTTAATAAAATATAGATATTATTTTTAAAAGGGGGCTTCTAGAGGTAGGGGTGGGGTGTGGGTAGGGGATGGACTAAGAAAAAATTTTGAAATACTTTTTAAAACAAATTGAATTTTGGGGGGTGGGGTAGGAATAGGGGTAGAGGTAGGGGTGGGGGTGAGGGTAGGGGTGGTGTCCGGGTGATAGGGTATTTGAGGCGGGGTAGATGATTTTGAAAATTGTATGAACATTTCAACTTTAAAATGAAGTTGAAAGAGAGTTTTGGAAAATGTTTTCCTTACTTTTTGAAGGGACGCCATTTTCCTTAGATTTAAGGAAAATAAGTTGGTTTGGAAAATATTTTCCAAAACATATAAGCCAAGCAAACATAAGCAAACTGGAAAACATTTTCCAGGAAATGTTTTCTTTCCTACCAAACACACCCTAAGAGGAAAATGCATCTCTATGAATCAAATATCATAATTAAGAAAAAACTGTATTTCTATGGACTAAATATCATAATTAAGAGAAAAATGCAACTCTTGGGTCAAATATCATAATTAAGAAAAAATGCATCTCTATGAACCAAATATCATAACTAAGAGGAAATAACATCTCTAAAGGGTCAATAACACATCTAAGAAAAATTTACATCTCTATAGTCCATTAACCATAATCCGACGAAAATCATCACAATTTATCAATTCACCAAGTAAATCTCATAAATAAGGCTTATTAGTCTTAACTAGGCCTACTATCTGCAACTAAGCCCACAAGGGTTAACACAACTCTTGGCCTAAGTGGGCCGGAGGTCCCACTTCTACTCGTCAATCTCCATATTTAGGCAAACTATGCTCAAAACTAGGGTAAGGTGTCTAATTCAACTTCTAGATGTCAAGTAAGCCATAACCAATCCTAAAATAGAAAATTCGTCAAGAAACATGGGCAATTATGTCAATTCTACCCCAAGATATGATTTTAAGATCACTATATTATCCCAACTAAGGTCAATCACACTAACCATGATTATAATACTTGGACCACATCCCAAATTTATCATCATAACATTTTCATACTACAAACTAATTCAATCTAGGGAGAAGGCAATAAGATTCTAAAAGGGTCATAAACATACTACCTTACGGGTCCAAAACCCTCATCCAATTCCCCAAACATCAATATCCAATACTAGTTAATTTATTCATAATCAAGCCTAACATTAATATTCATATGCCATACATAAACACATCATCTTTGAAGGCGAGTAGGTAAAAGCCTACCTCAAAGCCGAACCGCAAATCCTCACATTATGCATCACATACTCGTCTTTACTTCACGATCCCCAAAATCTCAAAATGCTATCAAAAGCATAATATACTCATCAATATGAGTCTAACAATATCCATATTACACTATTGTGCTTCGGGTCTAAAAACGATACCAAAAGCCTCAAGTGGGCCCCACGTACGGAAATCACGTTTTTGAGGTCAACCCAATGCTCATACATCACCAAGGAATCAAAACCCTCAACTCATGGGTGCAAACAAACCAAATTTGAGGCTAAATCAAACCCTAAACTAAATTGAAATTTTGGGTCAAGAACTTAGAAATTCACCGATAAAGTGATGAAATCTTACCCTAATCCGGAATAATAATCATTATAAAAGATGTTTAATCAAGCTCTCTAGACACCCACAAGACTCAATTTTGAGTTATCATACCCATTTAGAGTTTTAGACCCTCAAGGATGAAGTAAAAATGTCCAATTTCGCGATATTAGAGTCTATTTATAGACCCCTCGGCGAAGAGATGCGGTATCCCCATGACAGCAAAGTCAAAAATTTATTTTTAATCCTCGAAACTTATTAGGAACCCAAAATATATGATCCAATAGTGAAATTTGAGTGTAAACCACATTTCAAATCCATTGGAATTGTCAAAACTTTCATCCGTGATGGCTTCGGTAAAAAGTGGGGCCCATGTCTATAGTTTTAATTTTTCAACTTTTTGACTAATAGGTCGAAATGAGTTGGGATGCATTGGAATCCAAACCAAAGGTTTACACCAACATTAAAATTAATATTTTAGATATGCTGTCACAGTCAAAATTTGCATTCGAGATCGTTTCACGGAAGGTCTTGCGCGATGGCCATTTGAAACCAACGAAGACTTCAAAATAGGGAATTGACTCTAAAAATCAAATGAAACACTTGATAATCGAACCTTCGATCCCAACAAGTGTCATTACACAGGCAATGTTGCAACATTTGATGATCCTTACAATGGTGTGCCGTCAGCTTATTCGAGTTTCTTTTTTAGAATGTATTATATTGGAACTTGGTCTTTGCAAATAAATAGTTTTTTTGGGGCATAATACATAAACATGCGTTTTAACTTGGCCTCAAATCACATCTATGACTTCTAACTTTGGTTGTGCATAAGTAGATACTTAAACTTGTATAAAATTGAATAAGTAGACACATATATCCTATGTGACGTCCTACGAGGCAAATTCTCGTCCTACATGACATCCTACGTGTATTATGCCATATAGAATATGCATGTCTATTTGTTCAACTTTATACTAATTTAAGTATTTACTTGTAGACACCCAAAATTTGAGGTCATAGATGTGATTTGAGGTCAAGTTAAAGGCATGTTTATGTATTATGTTTTTTTTTTTTTTTGACATCTTTGCAAATAAATAATTGACATGTGCCTTTGGCTCATGCTTAATTCTGTGATTCTATTGTACTGTATTGTGTGAGATTTTTTCTTCAATATTATTGCTACAATATATTCAGTGTAATATATTGATCTTGTTTTGATATCATATAAAATTAGAATTTGTGCCTAGCCCATACCTCAAGATTGATCCTAAAATTAATCTCGCAATTAGTGATTCTTTATCCTTCATGGGTTAAAGAGAGAGAAGATTAGACATACATTTCAGGGCTAGTGAAAATTATAAAATAGTCTCGACGAGCTTTTATTTGTAATTTAATTAAACTGGGATTATTTTAAATTTATGACTAAAATGGGCTGCTAATGGAGTTAGTTAGTCTTTAAATAATGAAATATGATTTTAAATCCTAAATTCTCCAAAGGAAAAAAAGGAGGAAGAGTTCTGAATTATAATTTCACGCCCTCGTTTAGGTCTTTTACCATTTGAGTAGTTACGTTTACTTTCTAAAATTGTAAATGAACTTTAGTCTTATTATTATTATAATTGAGAAGTTAGGTTACTGTTGCATTTCATGTGTACTGTATTTTGTGAACTTTAATCAATTACCTAATAAAAGTTATTCAAGAATTTATTATTACTGAAAAATTATTTTTCTCATCTTTTGTGTTTCGTTAATAATTAGAAAATTGTGAGAAAGCAGTAAGAGATCTCCCGGAAAAAAAGTTAGTCGACGAATTGAAGCTGTTGTTTCATTTGCTCTGTTTGTCTTGCAAATTTGCAGGTGGTGCTTTCCTTTCTATCATGTTTTGATTATTCTTAATTCTGAGTTTAGGGTCTATCGAAATCAAAGTTTCAAATTCCACTTGTGGAATTACTAAGGATATGTTGTTGTTTATAAATACAAAAAAAAAAAAAAAAAAAAAGAGATTTTTCAATCGTTGCTTCATTAACTCAATTCTTTTTAGAAAGTATTTTCAAGCCTTAAAGAATTGGTAATTTATTTATCTTAAATTATCTTAAAAAATATGGGTAATTTATCTTAAATTTAGATAGTGATATTATCTTAAATTTTTATTGTTACACACCTTAAAGTAGGGAAGAATATACATATAGCAGTAGTTGCTTTTTATCAATATTGCATTTAATTTTGTAATTTTAATGTGATTATTTTTCCTCGTTGTAATGAAATTGACTAAAAAGTGAAAGTTTAAAATTATTTAGTTGTACATGTTTAGTACAAATATTATATAATGTTGGATTTAATCAGTCTGATTTCATTTCCAAAAATTAAAATTATTGCTGTCGAAAGTAAAAAAGAAAATGTTTTTTCTCGAATAGACCAATATTCCAAACAAAGAAAAATTAAACTTTATAATAAGCTAAAGGCGTGTAATTGTAAGCATCACCAAAAACCGCAACATTGCCGGGCCTTGAAAATACAATCTACAAAGACAAGAGCAACAATTGAATTATTAAATGAAGTAGTTCGCATAATTAACGTGATATCAGAGCAGATAGAGATTCTAAATTCAAGTTACACCGCAATCATTTAAACTAAAACAAGATCTTTTCCAAAGCACGTAAAGAGACGAGTTGAAAATACAATTAGTGAGTAGAATTATACCATCTCTAACCACTTAAGCTTATGGGTGAGGTGGTTAATATGATTCAACGAGTAATTTCATCCATGGTCACTTAACTTTGTGTTTATTACACAGAAGTCATTTTTCTTTCATTCATTTCATCCATGGTCATTTAACTTTGCTCCGGCCATCACAAAAGTCACTATGGCCGGATTTTATAATAATCCCACCGAAAAAATATCGTGGAAACCTTAATTAGTTCTTAATTTTAATTTAAGATAATATAATTCACTATCCATATTTTTGATCCATTTTATATGTGCCCAACTCAATTATCCTTATGAATTATATAACAAAAAAAAAAAAATACCAATTTCTTAATAGATTAGGCTACTTAGTGCTTCATAGAAAAAAAAATAATTGACATTTTTATGAAATTAAACTAAAATTTATAAAAATGAGGAGAAAATAGAACAACATAAAAATCTAAAATAAAAATAAAACATTTCATAAATTACATTCATATGTGTATATAAGTTACATTTCATAAATCACATTAATTAAATAAATAAATTTGAATAATTTCTTTTAATAATAATAAATAAAAATGAACAGGAACAGTACTTTTTCAATTTGAAGTTTGCACTCTTAAAAAATTAATAATTAATATAAAATTATTTTCATAAAATTCATATTAATTGATGTATAAGTTTTAGTTTGAGGGAATAATTAAGAGAATAGATAATTATCTTGATTATTAAGAATAAAATATGAAAAAAATAAAAATTAATTTATTAAATTAAAAATAAAAGTAAAAAATATTTTTAATATAATAAATAAATAAAAATAAGCAAAACACTATCGACAATTTTATTTTAAATACAGACAGGGGAGGAAATTGAAGGCCTAGGGAAGAAGCATATATCGGCCAACTAGAAAACGCAGAGGTGGGAGGGAGGATTGGTTGGGGAAGGAGACATCATATTTTATTTTGTGATCATATAAAAAAGCTTATCCTTGCCAAACAAATTTAAAATGTGATTTTATCAAGCCAAAATTCATAGATAAATAAAGCTAGACAGATACAGTAAAATTCAACACTTGTTATGAAAAATTGATTTCTGTGTAATAGACACGCATGAACATAATTTATGAAATATTTTATTTTTATTCAAACTTGTTATGTTGTTCTATTTTTTTTTTCTCATTTTTATAAATTTTAGTTTAATTTCATAAAAAGATCAATCAATTTTTTTTCTATGAATCACTAGGTAGCCTAATCTGTTAAGAAATTGATATTTTTTTGTTCTAAAATTCGTAAGCATAATTGAGTTGGGCACATATAAAATGGGTATGGGTAGTGTATTATATTTTCTTAAATTAAAACTAAGAACTAATTAAGGTTGCCACGTCATTTTTCTGGTAGGATTATTACAAAATCCGGCCATAGTGACTTTTGTGATGGCCGGAGCAAATTAAATGACCATGAATGAAATGAATAAAATAAAAATAATTTTTGTCCAAGAGACAAAATTAAGTGACCATGGGTGAAATTTACTCATGATTCAACATATATTTTAAGTTGGTCAAACTCATCGATAACCCTTTAAACTTGTCCCTAAAATTCACTTATGCTCCTAAACTAAGGCTTGTACCTATCAAACCCTTAAACCGCCCAATTTCGTTCCAATTGGACATTTTTTGCTTATGTGGCACTCCGCGTGTTGTCTACTCACTAGGGATGCGTGAGACACATTTTTTTGAATAATTATCCAATAGAAAGGTGCCAAGTGGCACTGAGCCCGAAAAAATATTAATTGCAAAATTTATATTTAAATTAATTTATAAATATAATTTTTAATTAATTAATCTTTTTTAAAAAAAAGCACCCCATCCCCTGCTATCATCTTCTTCACAACACCCCATCCCCACCCCACCACCTGCGTCTTCCACCCCAACCCACCCCGCCTCTTCATCGTCTTCAACCCCATCCCACCCCACATCTTCATCGTCTTCAACCCCACCCTGTCCCCGAATCTTCACATAAACAATTTCTTTTTAATCCACCATAATTATCCTCATTTCTTGAACAATTCCAACAAAATTCACTTTTTTTTCTTTCGTTAGTATCACCATTTCTTGAAAAGTTATAACAAACATCACTTTTTTGTTAAAAAATTACAAGAAAATCATTTTTTTCTCCATTAATATCACCATTTTATGAAAATTTTAAGAAATATGTTTTTTTAGACCCCCTTTAAATTATTGAAGTAGATTTTAAATAAAAAAAATTTTGTGTGTGTCTTTGAGGTTCACAGTGAAGCAAAGTTCACTTTAATGGGGAAGAAGATGAATGCCAGGGGTGGGGTGGGGTGCGGGGTTAAGAGAAGATGAACGCTAAGGGAGGGGCACTTGGGGGAAGGTGGGGATTAGTTTTTTATTTTCATTTTAAAATAAATTTATAATTTCTTTTAAATAATTAATTTTGTATTTTTATTTTTTAAATAATTTTATAATTATTTTTTAATAATTTGGATCTTCAATGCCATTATTTATTTTTATTTTTTTAAAAATTTTATAATTTCTTTTTAATAATTAATTTTTTATTTTTATTTTTTAAATAATTTTATAATTATTTTTTAATAGTTTGGATTCAATGCCATTTTCTATTTTTATTTTTGTAAAATTTTATAATTTCTTTTTAATAATCAGATTTTTATTTTTATTTTGTAAATAATTTTATAATTATTTTTTAATAATTTGGATCCTCAATGCCATTTTTTATTTTCACTTTTTAAATTTTTTTATAATTTTATTTTTATTTTTTAAATAATTTTATAATTATTTTGTAATAATTTGTTTTTTTAAAATTTTATAATTTCTTTTTAATAATTAGTTTTTTATTTTTATTTTCAAAATAATTTTATAATTAATTTTTAATAATTATTGGACCCACAATGCCACGTGTCAGCTTTAAATTAGCCATTTGCCATATCATTGCGTGTGTGCAACACACACTTTAAGCTGTTAGCTGATTACCAAAATAAGGCCCAATTGGAACAAAATTGGGCGGTTTAGAGGTTTAATAGGTACAAACCTTAATTTAGGGGGCCTAAGTAAATTTTAGGGACAATTTTGAACGGCTATCGATGAGTTTGGCCTTTTAAGTTTTATTTAACCTTTTTTCTTTTATAACTACCTCTACTCCTGCCTAAAAGTATAGTTTATAAGCAGCATCCACATAATTTGCCCTTGTTGATTACCACTAAAGATGATATGTCATCAACATTTATCTTTTGAACATTGGTAAGGTTATGTAATCAACATTATTGTCCAAACAAACTAAGGAAAATGGCTTCAGAGGTGTGTGAGTTGTGAGTTTCCTACCGGAACTATCACCGATTATTTATTAACACACACTTGTTCACCTTTACTACCTGAAACACATCGTTCAGGTAGAAAAAGTGAACAATCGATAGTTGAGACGTGTTTTGCTAAATATTAATTAGTGATAGTTCAGGTAAGAAACTCACACTCCTGATAGTTCAGATATGAAACCAAAAAAAATCAGCATATTTTAGGTGTGTTTTTGACCATTAACTCGTAAATATTTTCAAGGATTTAGCATCAAATATACCTGATAATCTCCTATCGTGCATGTTTTGAATCCAGCAGTACAATAGTCGAAGTAGTACTCCCATGTCCTGATGAACTTGTCATCGAATCCCAAAGCACGAATTTGGCTAGTGAAACAGAGTTATTAATAGTCAAGTATCAGCATCTAGAATTGATCAAGCTACAAATGAGTCATGAAGGAAATGCTTTAAACTGAACGTAGAAAGCTGTTGACTTATTTTGGTTTTGTTACCTTTTGTTTTTCATGAAATTTTTTCGCCAACATTTCAGTGTCTGATAGTAATGGATTCCTATCTCTTCCAGGTGCTCTACACTGCATTTATATCACTCGTCAAATGATTTAAAAAAATGCTTTGGAAGAGTGACAACCGCGTTGGTGCAAAATCACAAAAATCAACTCTTTGTTACCATTGTCTGGATGCAGCAGACATGGCTGATGTTACTCGACTTAGAGCAGGCAAGCATCCGCCTGGGAATATATACCCTTTTATGAAGTCTCAGATCTGCCTGTATTCGTCATACATCTCGTCTGGTATTGAAATGAACTAAACAAGGGGCAACGGAACAATGAAGGAAATTGAAGGTATAAGGTTAAAAATTGGAATGTATCGAGGGGTAACTTCAATTCATTACTTGCACAACTAGAAGCCCATCTTCTGCTAGTGCAGTATCACAGCAAGTAAAGAATTCCCCTATGTAATCATGACCAAAATGTTCTAACATCCGCTGAAAATGATAATCAGAACAACTGGAACACTGGTTCTATGTAATGAGTAATAAAATATGTTCAGATGTTGATGGATTAATGCTCACCATGATAGAATCCTGTCATATTTGTCCTTATTTGGGATTTGGCGATAGTCACATAGGAGAAATGTTATTTGATCCTGTGAAAAAGTTTCACTCAGTTGAAATTTTAATAGATAACGCTAGCTCTTATGTTGCCCAAATTTGGGTTCAAGTATTAGGCATATAGTGTTCTCCTGTTAATCTTACAAGAAAAAATGCTGGAATACAACATGTAAAGATGCCTTTCATAGACATCGTAAGTTTCAACGCTGCCTGTGTGAGCTTTGCTCATGTTGCCGGTCCCAAGCAAGGATAAAGGAGGAGGGTTGAGTAGGCCGGAAGCCAGCATAAAACTTGTCAATTTATGATGATAGACATTATAAGTACTATACCTGAAGGCCTGCTTGCTGAACTCAACTGTGCATACTTCAGTTGCTGCTCGGAGAGTGTTATACCAGTATATTTACATCCTGTTTGCTTGACAGCTTCAATAGCCAAACTTCCTCAACCGAATCCAATCTCTAAAATGTGATGTTCTGCCCTAATTTGTGCCTAAACTGAATAGAAGAAGAATCAAAGTATGCCTGAAATTTATGTAAAAACGGGAGAGATTTTTACTTACTTGACGAATTACCTTTCTAATGAGACGAGTAATCTTTCTCAGCTGTGCATCTTTCAGGTCTTCATCTTCACTCTAGAAACAATAAGAAAGAAAACTAGATCACCATGGAATTAGATTAAATAACAGGAAATGTAGTATGCATTTAAAACTTGATAGCTAACCTTGAATATTGCACATGAATATGTCATTGTCTCATGCAGAAACAGTGAGAAGAGTTCATTACCCTGAAAAAAAATTAACGCTACATCTCTTATCATTTACACATTAGCAGCCCATTTTAGACAAGAAAATTACTGGAAAAAAGCTGATAAATCTGAAAAAAATAATCACATATTTGAGTAATTCATTTAAGGGTGTCAAGTGAGCCGGGAATAATCACATATTTGAGTAATTCATTTAAGGGTGTCAAGTGGGTCGGGCCACCTAAAGAAACCGGCCTGGTTTGACCCGGCCCGGTAATTCCAAGGGCTGGTGTCAAGTGGGTCGGGCCACCTAAAGAAACCGACCTGGTTTGACCCGGCCCGGTAATTCCAAGGGCTTTAAGGTACCGGGTCCTAGGCCATTTTTTTTTTAATTTGGATCTGATTAACCCGGCCCGGACCAAGCCCGGTCCAGGCCCGCCAGTTAGCTGACCTGGCCCATTTTTTTTTTTTTTTTTTTAAATTTTGGATTTTGGCCAAACTAGCCGTTGGCCCAACGACTATATAGCCGTTTTTGGGTCCAAACGGCTAGTTTGGGCCCATTAATTAAAAAAAATATTTTTTACTTTTAAAATAATTTTTTAATCCCAAAAAAAATTCTATAAATATCCTACACCTTCAAATCATTTTTTACACAATTTTTCACTCTCTCAAATCTCATTCTCTTTCAAATCTCAAATCTCAATTCTCAATTCTCAAATATTCAATATGTAGACACGTGATTTTGTCCCCCTCAAAAGTTCGATTTTATTCATTTTTACCTTATCATATCATGTACCCTCACCCACGTGATTACATCCCATAAAAATACAAAAAAAGGTAACTCTCAACAAAATTCGTAACAAACTTTTATTCTTTTAACACTCTAATAACCTTCTCCAATAAGAAAATGACAAATCACCACCTCACCACCCCATATCCTACCCCTTACCCCTACCCGCGTGTACCCCACTACCCTACCCACTCTCACGATTCACTCTACAATATATACTCTCACAATCACACAAAAAAGGATCATCAGGAACCAAAAACAAAAAACAAAAAGGAGCACATTTCAATTTTTTTTTTTTTGCCTTTCTTCTCCAAAAACAGACCACTCCATTAGCATACACAATACACACTCATCTTCTTCTTTGCTTCCGATCTACACTCCTCCTCACGATTCACATTACACACACGATACACAGAAAAAAAAATGGAGGGATAGTCATTTTTGATTTCGGGACACTGTTCCGGCGATAGTTGCGCCGGAGTCACCCCTTTTGTTCATCGTTCATGTAAACGGTCAAACCTTCCTCCGTTGTTCTTCATTTCTGTACGGAATCCATTCAATGGCTGGCTGTTCGGGTCGTCCGAATCAGTCGTGTTGAACGGAGTTTCGATGAAACGGTAATTATGGATTTCGACTTTGACTCGATACGAATCAGTCGTGTTGATCGGAGTTTCGACGGAACGGTAATTGTGAATTTCGAATTTGGCTTGATTTGAATCAATCGTGTTGATCGGTTTTGGGTCTAGTTCAGGTGGGATTCAATCTGGTTCCGGCAAGATTCAGTTCAATCTCGTCAAAATTCTTTCTACCAGTCTCAATTTTTGTTCGTATTTTTTGTTTTGGGTGTTCACTGTTGTCATGGGTTTTTCTGTTGAGTTCGAATCGGATTTTGGAGGTTATTGGGTTGGAGATGGTTAATAGTTGAGATTTTATGGTATTCTTTGGGGTTTCGAAATGACTTTATTTTTCTTAATCAAGCCAGATTATTCGGAAGGTCCATTTCTTAACCCTCTCTCTTTTTTTATCTTGGTGTGTCGAATTGGTTGTGATTATGTGTGGTGTTATTATGTTTGTTGGTTTTATTGTTGATATTGATCATTACGTTTGTTGATTCGGCTATGGTGGGTAGAGGAAAGAATTTGATCATGTGTTGATTGTTGATTGATAAAAACGAAGCTAGCGGGGGTGGAATTGAGAACTTGATAAAAAGGGATGAAATAGATTAATGTGGGTTTATTATTATTTTCGTTCAATCCAAAATAAGTAAACACTGAGTGAATGTGATAGATTTATGCCATGTTGAAATGGATAGGCAATATAGGTTCGGGTAGGCAAATTTTAGAATTAAATGCTTTGTTGGATGTGAACGTGGAGTAAGTGTTGGATGTTTTCTACTTTATCGCATTCGATTCAAAGTGTATTTATTTAATCGGGGAATGCCCTGAAGTAATTTATATTTACTCACCGGGGAATGCCCCGAAGAATTTTGTACGCAAAGGATGCTCGTGATCAAGGCCCGAGGCATCGGGTAAAGCATAGTTTAGGACTAGTGTAGGTTATTTTAATATTTTTATTTCGGGTTGTAATAATTGCACTGGACTTTACATTTTGTTTTGTTTTGTTTATTGTTTGATTATTTTGTGTGCTTTTGTGTGGTTTCTACATTTCGTAATGCCAAATAGTTGATACACTCTACTTAAGCGACCGTGGCTGAACCACGGGATTAAGGGGTGCCTAACACCTTCCCCTCGGTCAACAGAATTCCTTAACCGGAATCTCTATTTGCAAACCAGTTTAAGAGTCAAATAGTTTTGAAAAGGATTTTTCAAAGGTGACTTGGCACACCGGATTATGCCAAGTGGCGACTCTGAATAAAAAAATGCAAATAATCTTTTTCCGAAACAAATTTTCATTTCTTGTCACTTAAATAATAAATCCCTTTTGAACTTTAAAATGAACCTTTTTTTTTGAATACGTGAAAAAAGGGGTGTGACAGCTTCTGGCGACTCTGCTGGGGACTTTGATAAGTTTTCAAAATTCGAGCTATATTTTTGAGCCGTATCGGCTTTGTTTGGAATTACGAGTGTATAAGCGTTGTTTGTGATTATTGTTTGTGTTATTTTCACTTTTGTGCGTTTTTCGTGCTCTTTGCTTATAACATTTATCCTATGTGTTACCGCTTTATATCTGTCATCATGAATCCACCCCTGGCCTTCTTTCTGCAACAAGTCCGTTGTACACGTGTTGTACACAACCTCTAGTTGAGTCACCCTTATTTTAGGGGGGGAGCCGTCGGTGTCATGGAGTAGGTGGAAAGCAAAGCAGCCACTATCGAATATACGCTCCCCCGAACAGCCTTGTTAGTGAACCACAACGTAGGTCAGCTTTTAGGTCATGCTTATGTGCATCATACGGAGACCTAGTAGGACCCACATGGTCCTTTGTAGGAGACTCACCTCTAAAGCATCCCTACGTGCTAACTGTTTCATTTTTAAGGGTAACATGGTCATTTGACGGACTGATTTTTGAAATAAAAATAAAAATTGTCAGGAGTAAGGTGCGTAAGCAAAAACAAAAAAGAAAGAAATAGAAAAAGTGAGTTGGAAGGATTAAAAGAGGAATGTCGTAGTTTATTTTAGAATTCTTTATGGCTTTTGTTCTTCACAATCCAAATACTCAAAAAGATTTCTTTTTACGTGTTGCATTTGTCTTCTCAAAATATCGTAAAAGATAAAAAAAAAAAGTGAAGTAAAAAAAAAATTTTGTTTGCATTTTCTACTTATTTGTCAAAAAAGACAAAAATATACCAAAAAGATTTTTTCCTTCATAATTGGTGGTGTCAGTCTTAGCTGAAAATCCAAAAGTTTTTTTCGTTTGTTTTTGGTAGTGTCTCCTAAGTTAGGGTCAATTTATTAGTTAATCGTTAATTGTCCAATCTGGACGAACTATGCACCCCTGATTCTCCTCTTTCGGGAGTGAGATACGTAGGCAGCCTATTGTTGGTTCGGGGATCTTATTTACAAAATTAAAAAAAAAAATTTTTCTTCGCTCTTTATTTAGAGTAGGGGTTTCATACATATCTTGAAAAAAAAAAGTAAAAAAAAAAAAGATTTTTCTCAATAGTCGTAGGTTTCATTTTTTGTTGATCTTATTTCAAAAATCCAAAAAAAATAAAAATAAAATTTCTTCACTCTTTATCAGAGTAGGTGTTTCATAGACATCTTTAAAAGAAAACTACAAAAGAATTTTCTTTCATTTTTCATATGAAATTCAAAATTGAAAATCCAAAAATATTTTTTTCTTTGGTAATCATAGGTTTCATTTTGTATAGGAATTTTAAACGTGAAAATGCAAAAAAGAGTAAGTAATATTTATGCACATGCTGCCCGAACTACGCAAGATCTGATTCATGTACAACATGATACGTAGGTAACCTACTTTTGGGTTCGATCTAACCATTTTGTTTCGTTGTTTTTCATTATTTTTCCTCTTTTAAAGAAGAACAAAAGCCATAAAGAATGATAGAATAAAGGTAGATAACGAGAGAAAGGAAAAGAACAGAGATTGATACGAAAAAAAAGGAGAAAAAAAGAGAAAAAAAGAGAGGGAAAGAAAATAATAATAATAATAATAATAATAATAATAATAATAATAATAATAAGTGTAGAAACAAAAAGAAAAGAAAGGTGTAGACAAAAATCAGGATGATGTTGAAATGACCTCGCTACCCTCAAAAGCTGGTAAAAATGAACATGAATTTAGGACAACTTACCAATGTGATTCCCATGCTTGTTGTGCGCCCTAATCCTAACGGATGTCATCTTTGCTGATCATGTTCTTTCAGATAACAGCGGTAGGTTTGCAGCACTCTGGCTAGTCACCCATACTTCACTAGATCCAAAGCAAAGCTCGCCATGGCTAGCAGGGATATTGAAAATTCACTCATTGACCCGGATCAGGATCACAGGGAAGAAAGTTCTGAACACAATGATGAGGTAGTAAGGCTCAAGCAACAATTGATAGATTTACACCGTGCATGGGCCAGCAGAATGTCTCCTCCTCCGCTTCCTGAAGGTCTTAGGAATATCTCTAATTGCCAACCGCTCTCTCAGGCACAATTCTCTGCTCCTATTGAGTCACCTGAGCACGCGCCAGGATTCACTCTGCGACATTATTATCCTGGCAGTTCTGGTGTGCCCTTGGCAGCTTCTCAATCAAGACCTGCTGCTTAGCCAGTGCCACCGATCACACCGGTATTCGTGGCTCCGCCACCACATGAAAGTCCCATATATGCTGTGCGTCCCACAATGAGGCTTCCTAGTTCTGCCAGCGATCCAATACTGAAGGTTCCAGATAGTCAGTATTATGCCCCTGAGCTTACTTTGCAAATGAATGAACCGTATGGGTACACTCAACCGCCTGCATTTTCATTTGATACGGAGAAACCTGTCGCAACAGAGGAATAGGATATCATAGCTCAGAAATTGAAAAGTTTAGAACAAGCTATGAGGAATTTGCAAGGAATCGGAGATTATAGGAGTGTTTCCTATAAAGATCTTTGCATGTTCCCGGACATCAAACTTCCCCCCGGTTTTAAGATGCCTAAGTTCTAGAAGTATGCAGGACACGGTGACCTCGTTGCACACTTGATACGTTATTGCAACCAGTTGAGGGATGCAGGAGGAAAGGAAGAACTGCTCATGGCCTTCTTGGGTAAGAGTCTGTCTGATCTGGCCTCAGAATGGTTTATCGATCGAGATATCGATAAATGGAACACCTGGGATGATTTGGCTTCTGAATTTGTTCAACATTTTCAGTACAACATCGACCTGATTCCGGACGAAAAATCCTTGGTCAACATGAAGAAAAAGAGCACTGAAGGTTTTAGGGAATACGTGATAAGGTGGCGTGAACAGGCCACCAGGGTAAAGCCTCCAATGAAAGAAAGTAAGTTGGTAGAAGTTTTCATTCAGGCACAGGATGAGACCTATTTTCAACATTTACTTTCGGCAATGGGAAAGTCTTTTATGGGAGTCCTCAAAATGGGGGAGATGATAGAGGACGGAATTAAGACCTGCCAAATAGTGAGTTTTGCCGCATTAAAAGCCATCACACAAGCGATTCAAGGTGGATCTGACACATTTGGAGGTAAAAAGAAAAAAGAGGACGTGACGACTGTCATAGCTGGAACCGATTCCTATCCCAAAAGACCACCTCGCCCCTATCCCCAATCCCAAGCCCAAGTCTACACCCAAGCTCCATATATTCCTCCCCACCATTACTATCCTCCACAAAACCCTTTATATTCCATTCCACCACCCCCATACCCAGTATATAGCGCGTATACGTATGCCTAAACCCCTTCTTACCCGCAATGACGCGCGCAAGCTCCACAAAATTACCCATTCGCTCCACCAAATTACCAAAACTACTCCAGACCCAGTTTTCAGCCTAGGCCCGAGTATAAGAAGGAGAAGGCGGTCAAAAATCAATTCACACCTCTTGGGGAGTCATATGCTAGTTTGTTTGATAGGTTGAGAAAGTTGAAGGTTTTAACCCAATTCAAGGAAGGCTTTCAAATCCACCCCCGAGGAATCTCGATTATTCTTTAAGGTGTGCATATTTTTCTGACATGCCAGGCCATGATATTGAGAAATGCTGGTATTTAAAGAGAGCGGTGAAAGATTTAATTGACACAAATCAGATGCTAGTCCAGGTCCCGGAGGGTCCAAACATTAACCAGAATCCGCGGCCAACCCATGCTGAAGCCAACATATTAGAATTGATATGTGATGGGAAAGATTCTTCGGGGGGTTATAAGCCTATTGTCAAGATACAAACCATTGAGGAGAAATCGGTGAATGTAGAGGAGTCTTTGAAAGCAATGTCATTGAACTAGGAAGGAATGAGAGAAGATAAATCCCAAGAAAGCACAAAAAAGCCCCTGATCACAGTACAAGGCGCCAGAAGGTATGTTGATTTAAGTCAGTATAAACCTAAGTTGACAGTGGTGGGGGCTGTGAGCCAGCCCATCTTGACGATGAAAGGAGCACTGGCAGCACCTATTATCCTCAAACCGGTGACCCAACCTCCGATAGTTGATACGAAAAGAGTTCCCTGGAATTATGGGAGGACTGTGATGACCTATTATGGGAAAAAAGTTGTGGAAGATGTAGATGAGGTAAGGGGTTTGACTAGGTTAGAAAGATGTTTCATGCCTGAAAGCTTAAGAAAGTCCAAGCCAACGGTGAGTGGACCGTCATCTATCAAAAAGCCTATCACCGAAGAAGAAGCCAAAGAATTTTTGAAAAAGATGAAATCGCCAGAGTATTCAATATTGGACCAGTTGAAGAAAACCCCTGCTCAAATTTCCCTTTTATCTTTGCTGTTGCACTCCAAGGAACATCGTGATGTTTTACTGAAGGTATTAAATGAAACATATATTCCAAGGGATATTACAATCAACCAACTTGAGAAAATGGTTGGAAAAATCTTTGAGGTCAATCGGATCAGCTTTTCAGACGATGAATTGCCTGTTGAAGGTATAGGGCATAACCGGGGCCTTTACATTACAGTGAAGTGTGAAGATTTCTACGTCACTCATGTTATGATTGATGGAGGTTCAGGTGCAAATATTTGTCCTATTCTACTTTGCAAAAGTTAAATATTGGTGCTGACAGGATCAGGCCCAACAATGTATGTGTCAGGGCTTTCGATGGTGCAAAATCAAATTCCATTGGCGAAATAGAACTAATGTTGACCATAGGGCCAGTTGAGTTCGCCATAGAGTTTCAAGTATTGAATGTAGAATCCTCTTACAATCTGTTGTTGGGAAGGCTGATAACGCTCAAACTACAGCTCTCGTAAGAGTGTAAGCAGTCGTTGTCAAATATATAACCTAACTGGGTTGGGTATCGATCCCACAGGGAATAGCCGGTCACTAAGTAAGCAAAGATTATTAGACCTTTGGTGAAAGTCTCGTAAAATGGGGGGATTGTAACGTGCAAATAATGTAAACAAAATAATAGAGTAAAACAGAAAATAGAAGAGTAAAAAGAAAGAATGTTTGGTAAGATGTTAACCAATGAGAATTGAGAGTTGGGGTTATGTCCACCTTATGAGTTATACATCTCTATTGGCTATGAGTTATGCGGAATTCAGACATGCATGTGCTTATAGAGAATTGTATTGTATGGTAAATCCAGGCGTCTTTCGACCTATCAAGGATTATTTCACTTTAACACTTTCGAGCTTAAAGTGTATCTAACGGTACAAATTCTCCAAGAGGTTAATCCATTTACGGCACTAACTTTTTAATAGGGGTTGGTGCCCTATTACCTTGACATTATCTCTTTTCCAGACATATAACTTTTCTTTCGAACAAGTTAATGCTATACTGGCGTATTCTATGCGTTTGCAACCACAAAAATTTGCATTAAGATGAAGAGAATAATGATATAAGCAGCATACGTGTCACGAATTCACAAACTCATAGCAATAGATAGTATCTCATAAGGCTTCCATAACCCCAACAGAGAAGTTTAGCTATTCATGAGTGCAACGAAAATCACAATAGACATTATCATTATACCACAATATAGATCTCACGTGTAGTGTGGTATGGCTTGTGGCGTGAGTTCCTTTTAGAATAGCGTTTCTCTTGTTGTGAAGGTTTTGAGTCGAAGAGATGAATAGAAGAGAAGAATTAATGAAAATTAGAATTGTTTTGATTGTTGATGGAACGAGAATTAGAATTGGATCCAGAATTAATTGAATTATAAAAATCTCTAGCAAAATAGGGTATTTATAACACCCATATCCTATTCCTACTAAGCTACTGCATTACTTAACCCAATCCTACTGGGTTACTGCCTCATTATCCTAATCCTAATAGGTTACTGCTGATCCCCAAAGTCTTGTGAAATGCTGTTTTTGCCTGGGACAGGTTTCCCATGCGTCACTTTTGGTCCTTGGCGTCCAAGCTTTCCCTTCCTTCTTTCGTGAAGCTTCCTTTGGCGTCAAGTTATCTATAAAATGCTGAAATCTGCATCATTTATACCTGAAAACTTGCTAATCACGTTTGTTAGCTCACTTACAGGAAAAAGGACTAAAAGCGCATGAATTATATATTTTTTCCTCAAAACTTAGCTAAAATATGGGTAAATTATAGTACTTTAGGCGTGTAAATTCGCCTATCATCAACACCCCACACTTAAAGCTTTGTTCGTCCTCGAACAAACTATCGTGTCCATTTAAACATCTACTTAGGGTTTCACGGTAACAACACAAAATATTCATCAATACAGGCATAGCAATCATTAACAAAGAGTAGTTTTCTGATCATTAGTAGAAACAATTCAACCTCCAACATAGACTCGTGATGGTGGTTAATTCGTGTCCACAAGTTGAGGTACAAAGAATCATACACAACTACCCACAACTCATCAACCATGTGTGTCTCACAATATATTACCCATAATCACTCACAAGTATAGTATATTTATCGAAACATGGGTATACGAGTATCCTTGCTCTCACTCTCACAAAGAATTCATATGCTGCAACTGATGACCATAGGCTTTCCCTTAGTGTAATGCTCCACTAAATATCAGAATGCTAAGCTTAGAATCAAATAGGTGTTTTGCTGGTTGTAATGTAGGCTAAGGGACGGGTAGGACTATTTTGGCCAGAAATAGTGACTATGTTCCTAAGCGCTTTAATACATCACATTATGTCATTAACACTTTCTTTCAATCAACCTTGTTACCTTTCTTTTATCTATCACCCCTTTTCACCTATTTTGTCATTCAAGCATAACTATCTTTTTATTAGCTCATAAACACAATTTTTCTTTTTGTTTTTCTATTTCTTTTTCTTTTCTTTTTTTTTTATAACACACCTCTATGATAGCCACTCTTTTTCATAGCAACGTCAAGTACCAATACATTATAAGACATCACTCTTACCCAATTTCCTCTTATTTCGTCACATGACTTTACGATTTAAAGCACATAGGAATTTGGATCAAATTATGGTCTTGAAAAAAAATGGATTAGGCTTACATATGAGGCTGTCAAAGAAAATAGGCTAAAGGCTCAAAGGGGTTGACTAGGATAATGTCCACGGGTAGGTAAAAAGAGGGTAAACAATTATAGGCTGCCAAAGAAATGCCTAAATCATCTCCTAGACTCACACTCTTTATTTCACTTTACATACATACCAGGCAAGTTCTAGCATCATCCACAAACATATAATATACTATATCCTCACACACAGAAGGCACATGGTCGACTTTATTGGGAGTATTATAGACTCTTGACCCAACAGATGAAGGAATTAAACCACACAATTATCACATAGTGAGTCACAATTAGAGCCTAAATGTCTCAATAGTAATGATTTTATCACAAACTCTTGTCATAATACCATGCTGCCTATCAGAACAATTTCATGCAAAGTTAAGCTTAAAAAAAAAATTAATCTACTAAATAAAAACAATTAACTGCTAAAAAAAGAAAAAACAAAACAAAAAAACAGAAATGCAAATGCAGATAGAGAAGTATAGCATGCAAATACCAGCACCCCATACTTAGACGGGACACACTGCCCTCAGTGGAAAATAAATAAGAGAAACCTGGTTAGTCGGACTCCTCCTCTATGTCTGGGGTCATACCCCTTCGTCGGAATCATCATTGGAGTCGTCATCATCAGAATTCTCCTCCACGTTGGAGTCTGGCATTCTGTGATCATCATCGGTTGGCACATCACCATCAAGAGGTTCCTCAAAGTGTACTCCTACTCCACACATCGCCCTTGCATGCTCATTCATTGGGTACTCATAATACAGCTGTTAGAGCTCTGAAACAGTTGGAACACGACCTCCGCTCATCATAGTAAATCGAGTCATGCCATAAAGATGGCGAAAGAAACTCTCATCCCGAGCATGTCTCTCTGCAGTGGTAAGGTTGATGCCATGTGTGGATTCAGCATCTTTAAACTTTGTGAGGTCAACCTTCTTCGGGTTGTGTGGGAGTTTATGATCAGCAGGTTCCTCTTCGATGTCCTCCTTCCTCAATATTGCAGTCAACAGATTGCCAAAGTTAAAGTGGGACCTCTTGTGTAGCCTAGCCTTTCGCATTGTAGAGAGAACAATTTCCCCGATGTTGATAGGGATATTCGTCATCAATGCATACACCAAGCACACTCTATCTCGTGTTATATTTGTGTACTGAGTCCCTGGAATGAGGCAAGAGTTGACTATTTGCAGCCATATCCTAGCTTCCCTATTCAAAGGAGCATATGGGAAGGTGTTGTGCCGACCGGTGTCCTTGTGTCTACTCCACCGTGCCATAGATTTTGTTCCACAAAGTGTGTGTCGGATGGCCCTGTACGGAGGTCTGTTATACAGCTCCTTGAGTGGTGATGGATCAACAGAAGGCAAACCTAGAAAGGAGTTGAAGAACTCCGCATGGAGTTGCAGAACTTGGCCCCGAATTTTTACTTCACTCCCAGTAGTTTTCGGTGACCAGTTGGCATAGAATTCTCTTATTAAATCAAGATTGCATTCTCCCATATCTCGGAAGATGAAATCAAGATGTAATGCCATTATCTTGGCCAAAATACGAGGTTCTTTCTTTGCTAGGCTTTCCTTGTGTATCAGTTCCACATGAACATATTTTTTCTCTTTATTGTTCCTATACCACTCCTTTGCTTCCTCCTATAGGACCCATTTAATTCCAAACATGCGGCGCGGTACTTGCATCGAGGAGGATTCTCCTTGCTCTTTTCATCCTTTTTTCTTGCCTTTTTGAGAAGTGGTTGCTTTCTCTTTTCCTTGTCTTGATTTTGGTGCCATTGTACCTGGGATTAAAACAATAGTCATGTTAGCTTTATCTCGATGGATACAATCAACAAGAAGTGGTGGCACCACCCCACACTTAAGTTGTTGGCACAAATTAGTGAAGTGAACGATATTGATTACTCAGACTTCATCGATATATGTTTCGGTGTTATGTTCCAGCCATATAATCAGTGCAGTCATACTTCATGACCTCTTGGCAATACTTTCATGTTTGATATATCTTTTGAGCAAGATTACAACATATAAATTGAATCAAGTTTAGTAATAATCACAACTTCGTATGTTTGTAGTCCACCACGACTTTCATCTTTTATAAATAAGTCATTCCAACATGTAAGATTATTGACAAGATTATGCAATTTTCATGACCATGTCAATTCCGTAAAAGTATGACAGTGCATCAAAATCAAATACAAGTTGCAAACAAGTTAAGATCATCCTCAGGTATTCGTTCACTCACTTAGTTGTATCACAACCATTCAATCACATTCAAATCACCAATACTACTTCAAGATTTAACAATTCATAATAGGCGTAGTAGTGTAGTACTTACAGAATATAAATGAAGAACAAAGAAGTACTTACTTGGTTGATGACCTCGGAAGATGTTCTTGTAAAGTAAAAAGAGCAAAAGGAAAATTTTTGAGAGGATTTGGAGAGGTAGGCGGCGCTTATGTTAGGTTTGCAATGTGTTTTTGGTCTAAGACTAAGTTTCTTATTTATAGGGCAAGCTTGGGTCGGGTTTTGACCCATTTAAAATCGGATTTGGAGATCAAAAGTGACCATAGGCGGCGCCTTTTGCTTTGCCTATGCTTGGAATAGGCGGCGCCTTTTACAAAGCATTGTTGAGCATAGGCGGCGCCTATGCCATGGCATATGAGATTCAGAGACAAAATGCATTGGCATAGGCGGCGCCTATGCTATGGAATTCTTAGGCATGGGCGGTGCCTATGCTATGGCACACTAGAATCCGAGAGCTTAGGCCATATCATAGGCCTTGCCTTGTCCGTGGCCTAGATTTACATAGGCCTTGCCTTGTTTGATGCCTATATTTTCCTAGGCAATGCCCAACCCATAGCCTTTTGTTTCTTCATTCCTAAATTACCACATTTAACATGCAATACTTCCAAATCAAAATTTGAAACCAATCTCCTCCTTGACACCTCTTGCACCTACACTTACTCAAAAACAACAAAAATGATTAGAACGATGGGTTGCCTCCCATCAAGCGCCTTAGTTTTGGTCGTGGTACGACTCTTCTTTTTGGATTTTTATTTAACAAAAACAAACTCTTAGTAGAATTAAAGAAAGAAAAATGAAAAATGATGGGTTGCGTCCCATCTAGCGCTTGATTTATTGTCGCGACACGACATAGTTACCTCGACTACTTAGACTTCGTCGAGATAGATGATGGCCATATAATTTATCGAATCAAGAGGACCGATATATGGTTTTACTCGTTGGCCATTCACCTTAAAGACAACACCATTATTGTCTTCTAACTCAACTACTCCAGACGAGTAGACTTGGTTAACTTTGTACGGACCAGATAATTTGGATTTTAACTTACCTGGGAATAACTTTAGTTTGGAATTGAAAAGAAGTACCATATCATCCTTTTGAAAGTTTCGTTGAACAATCCGCTGATCATGATACTTTTTCATCCGCTCCTTATAGAGGTCTGATCTTTCATTAGCATGTAGACGAAATTTATCCATCTCGTTCAATTGCTCCAATCTCAGATTCATGGCATCATCCCAATTCAAATTAAGTCGCTTCAAAGCCCATAATGCTTTATGTTCGAGCTCAATGGGCAAGTGCCAGGCCTTCCCATAAACTAGTTGGTATGGGGACATGCCAATTGGCATTTTGAATGCAGTCCTATAAGCCCATAGTACATCGTCCAGCTTCCAAGACCAATCTTTCCTATTAGCATTTACAGTCTTCGCAAGGATTTGCTTGATCTCTCTATTGGAAACCTCTACCTGTCCACTAGTTTGGGGGTGATACAGTGTGGCTACCTTATGTTGCTTGACACCATATTTGGCCAATACTGATTTGAACAACTTGTTGCAAAAGTGAGATCCTCCATCTCTTATGATAGTACGTGGTACTCCAAAACGAGAGAAGATATTTCTCTTCAAGAATGCTACAACACGCTTTACCTCATTGTCGGCCAACGCTACTGCTTCAACCCATTTTGAAACATAATCTACAGCAACTAGGATGTACTTCATTCCAAACGAATTTACGAATGGTCCTATGAAATCAATACCCCTTACATCAAAGAGCTCTACTTGAAGAATTTTCGACATGGGCATCTCATAGTGTTTCAAAATTGCACCTTGTCTCTGACACTGGTCGCATCTTCTCACAAAGTTGTAGGCATCTCTAAATATCGAAGGCCAATAATATCCACTTTGCAATACCTTCCTTGATGTCCGATTACCTGCGTGATGTCCCCCAACTTGGGAAGTGTGACATGCTTCCAATATATTAGGCACCTCTACATGGGATATGCATCGCCTGATAACACCATCCGCGCATCGTCGAAACAAATATGGCTCATCCTAAAAGTAGTGTTTTACATCATGCATGAACTTCCTCTTTTGATGGAAAGATAGATTTGCAGGTATCATATTACTCACCACAAAATTCACAAAGTCTGCATACCATGGTAACTCTTCCATTATTGTGGCTAAGATATCTTTGTCAGGGAATGCATCATCAATCTCAAGACCAGGCTGCGCTATATGCTCGTTTTTAAGTCTATATATATGATCAGCCACTTGGTTCTCGCAACCTCTTCTATATTTTACCTCAAAATCAAATTCTTGCAGCAGCAATACCCATCGAATTAGCCTTGGTTTCACATCCTTCTTTGTTATTAAATATCTTAGAGCTGCATGGTCTGTATGAACTACCACTTTAGTTCCTAACAAATAAGCACGAAACTTCTCAAAATCATACACAACCGCTAGGAGCTCTTATTCTGTGACAGTATAATTCTTCTGGGCTTCGTTCAGGACCTTGCTCGCATAATAGATAGGATGGAATAAATTTTCCCTTCTCTGGCCTAGTACAGCACCTAAAGCTACCCCGCTAGCATCACACATAACTTCAAACGGTAGAGACCAATCTGGTGCTACAATGATAGGAGCTTCAATTAACTTCCCTTTGAGGCATTCGAATGACTTCAAACAATCTTCATTGAAGTCAAACTTTGCATCTTTCTCCAAGAGTTTGCATAATGGACTAGCAATTTTGGAGAAGTCTTTGATAAACCGCCGATAGAAACCTGCGTGACCGAGGAAACTACGAACTCTCTTTACGGAAATTGGAGGTGGTAGCTTCTCGATAACTTCAATTTTAGCTCGATCAACCTCAATTCCTCTTTCGGAGATTTTATGCCCAAGAACAATACCTTCTTTAATCATAAAGTGGCACTTCTCCCAATTCAGCACTAGGTTGAATTCAACACATCTTTGCAATGCCATACTTAGGTTTGCCAAGCACGATTCAAACGACTCACCTACCAATGAAAAATCGTCCATGAATACCTCCAAAGTATCTTCAACCATATCAGAAAAAATGGACATTATACAACGCTGAAAGGTGGCTGGTGCGTTACATAGCCCGAATAGCATACGTTTGAAGGCAAACGTGCCATATGGGCATGTGAGCATTGTATTCTCTTGGTATTCGGGGGAAATACAAATCTGATTATAGCCGGAATAACCATCTAAGAAACAAAACCATCCTTTCCCCACTAATCGATCGAGCATTTGGTCCATAAATGGCATTGGAAAGTGATTTTTGAGCATCCACGAATTCAGCTTTCGGTAGTCCATGCATACTCTCATTCTTGTGATGGGTCTGAGTGGAATAAGCTCATTCTTTTCATTCACAACTACCGTCATGCCTCCTTTCTTGGGAACATATTGTACCGAGCTTACCCATGTACTGTCAGAGATTGGATACACAAGCCCTACATCTAACCACTTAATAATTTCTTTCTTTACTACTTCTTGCATAGGTGGATTGAGTCGCCTTTGATGCTCAATAGTGGGTGTGCAATTTTCTTCAAGCTGAATCTTGTGTGTACAAATCCCAGGTGGAATACCAATAATGTCAGCGATGGTCCAACCAATGGCTCTTATATACTTCTGTAGAATAGCGATGAGAGCTGCAACTTGATGCTCACCCAAGTCTGCCGCCACAATGACCGGGAGTGTGTTTCCGCTTCCCAAGAATGCATACTTTAAATGACTAGGCAGCTCTTTCAATTCTAATGTAGGTGGCTCTTCAATAGATGGTTTAGCTGGTGGTGTAGGTCGATTTTTGAGATCAAGGTCCAGCTTCTTGGGAGCATGAGGATATGACCCTAATCCTGTTAGAGCACCAATAGTTTCTTCAAAATTTTCAGCATCCTTATGCTAAACATTCATAAGCACAATCGCCAATGGGTCACCAATAATCTGCTCCTCTTCAAGTAATTCCTTCTCATCATCAAAGTAAACATCAGCCACCGAGAATACGTTCAGGTGTTTGGGTTGCTTCATTGATTTGCACAAATCAAAGCGAACTACTTCATCATTTATCCGGAATAAAAGCTCATTGGCTCTTAAATCAATAAGCACACTTCCTGTTGCAAGGAAATGGCGCCCCAAGATTATGGGAACTTCTGAGTCTTCCTCACAATCCAAAATAACGAAGTCTGCTGGAAAGATGAATGAAGAAACCTTCACCAATACATCACATAAGATACCAACAGTTTGTTTTACCGACCTATCTGCCATTACGAGCCTCATATTGGTTGGAGTAGGATCACCCAACCCTAACTTTTTGTAAATAGATAATGGCATCAAATTGATGCTGGCTCCTAAATCGCATAATGCCTTGGCAAAATTCAAAGATCCAACGGTGCAAGAAATAGTGAAAGCACCAGGGTCGGCCTTCTTCTGAACTAGTGATCGGGTAGCAATTGCACTGCAATGATGAGCATTATCTGTCAACTCATATCTTGCTACCCGTTTCTTTGTCAAAAGATCCTTCATAAATTTCGCATACCTAGGCATTTGTTCTAGTGCCTCCACCAACGGAACATTAATGGTCAGCTGTTTTAACATCGTCATGAATTTGCTGAACCTTGTATCATCTACCTTCTTCTTTAATATTTGAGGAAAAGGTGGTGGTGGAAGTGGAATTGTTTTCTCCATGGCTTTCTTCTCCTCTTGCTTCCGTATTTTGGTCTTTTACGTCGTGGTCAGCTTCTATGACTTCCTCATCTTCTTTATTTTTGGCCACTTGCTTGCTTTGGGATGAATTTTCCAGCACCTTACCACTCCTGGTAGTGATGGCCATGCATGATCCATCATTCCTTGGATTTTGCACAGTGTCGCTAGGTAAAGTGCCAGCCTTTCTTTGATTGAGTGCTGCTGAAAGTTGGCTCAATTGCTGCTCTATTTGCTTTATTGAAGTGGAATATGAGTCAACCAATTGCTTCATTGAGGACAAATCATTTATTACCTCCGTTACTCCCGCGCTGGTTGTTTCCACTCCTTTCAATAGTTTAGCCATCATATCTTCCATATTTCCAGAACCAGATGCAATGGCGTCACATCTTCCTGGGGGAACATACAAACCACTCTTGTCATTCTTGTTCTTCCAACTACCTTGGTCCTTGTTTCCAGATTTATCATAATAGTTCCGACCTTGGTTTCGTTGGATATTGCCTCGAAAACCCCCCCTGATTGTTCAAGTAGTTGGCTTCTTCTTCAGAATCGGATTCGTCTCTTGCTTTTGACACAACAGCTTTGACTTTTTTGGTCTTCCCTGATAATAGATGCTTTGTAAGAAGATCCATTTGTGTTTTCATGTGCGCCATATCTTGATCACGTTCTTCTTCTCTTCTCCTTTGGTCTGCAGTCATGCCAATAGATAAAGTGGGGCTTGCTACCTCAGAATCCCTGGTATGCCAAGCTCTACTTTGCTTCGTCATCCGGTCTAGCATATTGCTTGCCTGACCAAAGGTGAGGTCCATAAATGATCCTCCAGCCGCATTATCCACCACTGGTTTAGTTATTGAATTCAAGGCTCTGTTATAGTATCTCCATTAGGTGGACATTGGTCATATGATGGTTTAGGCACTTCATAAGCTTCTTCTTGAATCTTTCCCATGTTTCATGAAGGGCTTCAATTGGAAGCTGACAAAAGTTGCTGATTTCATCTCTCAATTGTGCTCTTTTGGATGGCGGAAAGAATCTTTCTAGGAAAGCATCTTTCAATTGCCTCCAATTTGTAATAGAATCAAGAGTCAGCCCATTCAAGCATAGAGTTGCCTCCCCAGATAGGGACAATAGAAATAAGCATAATTGAATTGCGTTCTGACCAACGCCAGGATTGTCAAACAACTTGCATGTAGAAATAAAGTTGATCAGATGCATATTTGGATCATTGCCTGCTAGTCCACCAAATAATCCCTTGAGTTGTAATAACTGAATCATGGTGCTCGTGATGTTGAACTTGGCTCCGGGTGCCAATGGTGGAGGAATAATGGCTCCTGTGGCTCCAATTCCATCAAGATCATCATTATCATCGTCGAATGCTGGTTGCATGGCTCGACATTCAGGCCTAAACCTAGCTTGACGATCTCTTCTGTTAGCAGGTGTTGCTATCTCAGCAGCATGCCTAGGGTTTAGTAACTCGTCATCACCTAGGTCCTCGTTGTCAGGATTTATTGCTCACCCAGGGTTATCAATATTTTGTTGATGCACTTGAGCGGCGGCTAGAGCAGCTAGTCTAGCTTGTTCCTGTTGAGAAGCCATTCTTTCAATTTCCGTTTGTGCCTCCATTCTGCCAATACGTTGTGGTTCAGGATTGATAGGTAATAACGGTTGACCAGAACTTCGAGTATGGGGCATGTACTGACTAAAAACCTGCAAAAAACAAAAACAACAAACTAAAAGTAAAGTACGAGAATCTTTGACCAAAGGGTCTAGTAATTATCAAAATCTTAGTAGACAACCGTATTCCCCGGCAACGGCGCCAATTTTTAATAACACTCAAACTACAACTCTCGTAAGAGTGTAAGTGGTCGTTGTCAAATATATAACCCAACTGGGTTGGGTATCGATCCCACAAGGAATAGCTGGTCACTAAGTAAGCAAAGATTATTAGACTTTTGGTGAAAGTCTCGTAAAAAGGGGGGATTGTAACGTGCAAATAATGTAAACAAAATAATAGAGTAAAACAGAAAATAGAAGAGTAAAAGAAAGAATGTTTGGTACGATATTAACCAATGAGAATTGAGAGTTGGGGTTATGTCCACCTTATGAGTTATACATCTCTATTGGCTATGAGTTATGCGGAATTCAGACATGCATGTGCTTATAGAGAATTGTATTGTATGGTAAATCCAGGCGTCTTTCGACCTATCAAGGATTATTTCACTTTAACATTTTCGAGCTTAAAGCGTATCTAACGGTACAAATTCTCCAAGAGGTTAATCCAGTTACGGCACTAACTTTATAACAGGGGTTGGTGCCCTATTACCTTGACATTATCTCTTTTCCAAACATATAACTTTTCTTTTGAGCAAGTTAATGCTATACTAGCGTATTCTATGCGTTTGCAACCACAAGAATTTGCATTAAGATGAAAAGAATAATGATATAAGCAGCATACATATCACGAATTCACAAACTCATAGCAATAGATAGTATCTCATAAGGCTTCCATAACCCCAAAAGAGAAGTTTAGCTATTCATGAGTGCAACGGAAATCACAATAGATATTATCATTATACCACAATAAAGATATCACGTGTAGTGTGGTATGGCTTGTGGCGTGAATTACCTTTAGAATAACGTTTCTCTTGTTGTGAAGGTTTTGAGTAGAAGAGATGAATAGAAGAGAAGAATTAATGAAAATTAGAATTGTTTTGATTGTTGATGGAACGAGAATTAGAATTGGATCCAGAATTAATTGAATGATAAAAATCTCTAGCAAAATAGGGTATTTATAACACCCATATCCTATTCCTACTAAGCTACTGCATTACTTAACCCAATCCTACTGGGTTACTGCCTCATTATCCTAATCCTAATAGGTTACTGCTGATCCCCAAAGTCTTGTGAAATGCTATTTTTGCCCAGGACAGGTTTCCCATGCGTCACTTTTGGTCCTTGGCGTCCAAGCTTTCCCTTCCTTCTTTCGTGAAGCTTCCTTTGGCGTCAAGTTATCCATAAAATGCTAAAATCTGCATCATTTATACCTGAAAACTTGCTAATCACGTTTGTTAGCTCACTTATTGGAAAAAGGACTAAAAGTGCATGAATTATATATTTTTTCCTCAAAACTTAGCTAAAATATGGGTAAATTATAGTACTTTAGGCATGTAAATTCGCCTATCATCAAAGGCCGTGGATCCACAAGGCCAAGGAGGTTGCATCTACACTACACCAAATGATTATATTTGAGCATGACAGGTAAGAAGTAGTTATTCATGGTGAAGGAGGTTCGTCAGCCTACGAAGATTCTCCTTTGTCTCTTATTGAAGCAAATAACGTAGAGGAGACATTCGTCTATCAAATTTTTGATACAGTGCCAGTGAATTGTATCCTTGAATGACATGCTATACCGGGACCGCAATTGTCTTCTGCTTCTATCATGATGGTGAATGAACTTTGGAAATACGGATTTGAGACAGGAAAGGGTTTGGGAGCGTCTCTACATGGTATAGTTCACCCCATACGTCCGAGTGAGAACGTGGGCACGTTTGGTCTGGGATTTGAGCCTACAGCTGAAGATCTGAAGAAAGCCAAGGGAAGGAAAAAGGAAATATGGTCATTCCCTCGCCCAATGCCACTACTCAGTGAATCATTTGTTAAGAGCGGTGTCACGAAGCATGTTTTATTTGAAGTTGAATTGGTTAATGATTTCTAGAACCTTTTTATTGAAGTTGATATGGTCGAAGCAGGAGAAGGTACCAGTATGGCAGACGTGCAATTCATAGGTCCAGCTGTATGGCTCAATAATTGGGAAGTCACTTCTCTCCCCGTTAGGAGGGAGTTTTGGTAGTTTATTTTGTTTTTCTTTCTGTTTAACCGAGTTATTTCAGGGTTGTAATTCGGATTTTAGTTTGTTTATGTTATGCTGGCATCTATGTTTAAACCCTTCTATCTTTTTACTTAATGAAATGCAATGTCCTTTTTGTTTTGTGTCTAATATATTTTGTTTTTCTTTTCTTGCACAGTTCTCTTTATGCTGATTCTAATGACATGACATGCATACGGAATTTTCAGCCTGATCTTAAAATCCAAACTAATCAAGATGTAATGAAGCAGGATGGGTAATATGATAAAGAAAAAACACTGGAAGAAATAAGCAAAGAGTTAGAACAGTTTGAAGACAAACTGAATCCTAATTTGAATGAGATTGAGCCAATAAATCTAGGGGATCAAGAAGATGTTAGGGAAACTAAAATCAGTTTACATGTTTTACCACAGCTAAAAGATGAAATGATTCAAGAATTAATTGATTACAAGGATGTTTTTGCATGGTCTTATGGTGATATGCCTGGTTTAAGCACTGAATTAGTGGCTCACAAATTGCCAACTAATCCCGCGTTCCCTCCTATCAAACAGAAGTTCAGGAAGTTTAAAACAGATGTAAGTGTTAAAATCAAAGAGGAAATCATGAAACAACTTGAAGCCAAAGTAATTCGAGTAGCTCGCTATCACATGTAGTTATCCAATGTTGTTTCCGTACCAAAGAAAGATGGCAAAATTCGAGTGTGTGTTGATTACCGTGATTTGAACAAAGCAAGTCTAAAAGATGATTTTCCACTGCCCAACATCCATATTTTGCTAGACAACTATGCTAAACACGAGGTTGCCTCTTTTGTGGATTTCTATGCCGAATATCACCAGATCATTATGGATGACGACGATGCAGAGAAGACATCTTTTATCACATCGTGGGGAACTTATTGTTTTTGAGTGATGCTGTTCAATTTGAAGAATGCTGGAGAAATATACATGAGAGCTGTGACTACTATGTTTCATGATATGATGCCTAAGGAAATTGAGGTCTACGTGGATGATGTGATTATTAAGTCAAAAAGTCAGGCCGGCCATGTTAAAGATTTAAGAAAGTTCTTCGAAAGTCTTCGCAGGTATAATCTCAAAATTAACCTGGAAAAATGTGTATTCGGAGTTCCATCTAGAAAGCTATTGGGGTTTGTTGTTAGCCGTCGGGGAATTGAATTAGATCCCTAAAAAATCAAAGCCATTCAGGATTTGCTCCCGCCCAAAAATAAAACGGAGGTGATGAGTTTGCTTGGTAGACTGAACTACATTAGCAGGTTTATTGCTCAACTCACAACCACTTGTGAGCCTATATTCAAGTGGCTAAAAAAGAGTGTTGTGGTAAAATGGACTGAAGAAAGTCAGGAAGCGTTCGATCAAATCAAATGATATTTGTGAAATCCGCCCGTGCTGGTACCCCTAGAGCCTGGTAGGCCTTTGATCTTATATTTATCAGTCATGGACAATTCTTTCAGTTGTGTCCTAGGTCAACATGATGTCACAGACAAAAAGGAGCAGGCTATTTATTATCTTAGCAAGAAGTTCCCAGCATATGAGGCCCAGGTATACTCTTCTTGAAAGGACGTGTTGTGCCCTAACTGTTGTGCCCTAACTCGGGTAGCACAGAATTTGAAGCATTATCTCTCATCCTATACTACTTATATCATCTCCCGCATGAATCCTTTGAAGTATATCTTTCAGAAGCCTATGTCGATGGGTCGATTGGCAAAGTGACAAATCTTGCTTACTGAGTTCGACATTGTATATGTGACTTGAACCGCCATGAAAGCCCAAGCCTTGGAAGATCATCTTGTTTAGAATCCCATCGATGAAGAGTACGAGCCATTAAAGACATATTTTCCTGACGAAGAAGTGTCCTATATCAATGAAGTCATTATAGATGCTGATCCAGGTTGGAGGTTATTTTTTGATGGAGCTTTCAATATGAAAGGAGTCGGAATAGGTTCGGTTCTTATCTCTGAATCGGGACAATATTTCCCAGTAACAGCACAACTTCGATTCTACTGTACTAACAATATGGCAGAGTATGAAGCCTGGATTCTTGGTTTGAGGTTAGCTGTTGATATGGGAGTCCAGGAATTATTGGTATTGGGAGATTCAAATTTTCTCATCCATCAAATTCAAGGCGATTGGGAGACGCGAGATTTGAAGATCATCCCGTATTGACAATGCTTATAGAAGCTATGTCAACGGTTTGTGTTAGTTAAATTTAGGCATATTCCAAGGATTCGTAATGAAATTGCTGATGCTTTAGCCACTTTATCTTCAATGCTCCAACATCCTGACAAAGCCTATATCGATCCAGTGCATATACAAAGTTGTGATCAGCATACTTACTGTAATGCGGTTGAAGAAGAGCTTGATGGAGAACCATGGTTCTTAGATATCAAGCGGTACATTCAGTCAGGAGAATACCCATCATATGCCACCAACGATCAAAAGAGGACTATTAGGCATTTGGCTAGTGGATTTTTCTTAAGTGGGGGAATATCTGGAACTTTTAAGGTGTGTAGAAGCAAGAGAAGCCTCGTCAATCATGGTTGAAATATACTCTGGAGTATGCGGATCACACATGAACGATCATATCTTGTCAAAGAAGATTCTTCGAGTAGGTTATTACTGGCTTACTATGGAAAGGGATTCTATTCAATTTGTTTGAAAGTGTCATCAATGTCAGGTACACGGTGATCTGATACATTTTCCTCCTGTTGAGTTGTATGCAATATCCGCTCCATGGCCGTTCGTGACTTGGGGAATGGATGTGATTGGACCGATTGAGCCGAAGGCATCAAATGGGCATAGATAATCATTTTGGTAAACATTGACTATTTGACAAAGTGGATAGAAGCAGTAACTTTTAAGTCAGTGACAAAGAAGGCTGTGGTAGATTTTGTTCATGCCAATATCATTTGTAGATTTGGAATTCCTAAGATGATCATTACAGACAATGCTACCAATCTCAATAGTCATTTGATGCAAGAAGTGTGTCAACAGTTTAAGATCGAACATCGAAATTCTACTCGATATTGCCCAAAGGCCAATGGTGCTGTAGAAGCCGCCAATAAGAATATAAAAAGATACTGTGAAAAATGGTACAAGAGTCTAGACAGTGGCATAAAAAGTTGTCGTTTCCATTGCTAGGTTACCGCACTAGTGTTCGCAGTTCAACCGAGGCAACTTCATATTTATTGGTGTATGGGACAGAAGCAGTCATCCTTACAAAAGTTGAAATTACCTCTCTTCAAGTCATTGTAGAAGCAGATATTGATGATGACGAATGGGTAAAAACCTGACTGGAACATTTGAGTTTGATTGAGGAAAAAAAAAGCTAACGTCTGTGTGTCATGGCCAGTTGTATCAGAGGAGGATGGCTCGAGCGTATAACAAAAAGGTTCATCCCAGTAATTTTGAAGTTGGTCAATTGGTATTGATACGTATCCTTCCTCACCAGGTTGAAGCGAAAGGCAAGTTCTCCCCTAACTGGGAAGGTCCTTTCATTGTGAAGAAAGTGTTGCCCAATGGAGCCTTATATTTGACAGATATTGAAGGCAAAATGGTAGAAATGGCTATCAATGCTGATGCGGTCAAAAGATACTATGTATGATATTTGATCCTTTGTTGATTGTTTTTGCATGTTTAGTACTTGTATTTTTGATGATTGATATGATGAAGGCATTTTATTCTTCTATCCAAATAGTGTGTCATCCCTTGTTTACCTGTTTGAGCTTCGTTTTATTTTTCTTTCATATCCGTCATTTGAAATCAAAATAGAGTCAAAGATAAATGTCCAGAAAATAAGAATAAAAGAAAGAGTACCAAAATAAAAAAAAAAAGAAAAAAATCAAAATCAAATCAAAACAAACAACAAGCTGATGGAACTACGTGCGACCTGATTCTCCTCTCTCGGGAGTGAGATACGTAGGCTGCCCTATTTTGGGCTCGGTCCAATCAAATAAAGATCTAAGATTCACCCAATCAACAAAGCTGGGGCATGAGTTAATGTGTTGTTTGAGTCGATTCCAAAAGTTGTAAGTCCCACCCTCACTTCAAGTATCGTTTGAGCCTTTTACCATCTTTTCTAACCTTAACCAAAAGCGAAGTTACAACCAAAGAAAGTCCTTCAGATTAGTTTTTGATAATGTTAAGGCTAAGCATGCAATGGATATGATGATACATTGTAAAGTACCACTAGTCTTCCTCAGCATAAGAAATCTGGAAAGAAATAAAAAAATAAAAAAATGAGAGAGTCTTATTGGTGAAAACCTCGTGGGCATCATAAGGCGATGGTGAGTTGAGAGAAATGAAAATGAGAGAGTCTTATTGGTGAAAACCTTTGCAGGCACCATAAGGCGATGGTGAGTGGAGAGAAATAAAAATGAGAGAGTTTTATTGGTGAAAACCTTTGCAGGCACCATAAGGCGATGGTGAGTGGAGAGAAATAAAGATGAGAGAGTCTTATTGGTGAAAACCCTCATGGGCACCGTAAGGTGATGGAGAGATCAAGAGAAAAGTGAAAAGTGAAAAGTGAAAAGAAAGAGATTTGTTGGCGAAAGTCATTTAAGATGTCGACAATCGAATGTGATGAATGAGTCCAATGGATTTGAAGAAGCGGCTCAGCGGCAAAGGCACGAACTCAACAACAAATGGGGAGTCTGGATAGGAAGATCAGGCAGCTCAATCCAAAATGCATGTCATAATCATTGGTTATCGTATTCAGATAAGTGTTTCTTTTTTTGAATATGGGACATTGGCCTTTTCTTTCATTTACATATTCATGCTTTTTGTCCTTTTTTTATGTCATTTATCAAAATAAAAGTCACCATTATTTCTTTACATTTTTGAGTCAAGTCTGTGTCAACACAAACGAGAAAGGATTTCAAAATTTACTACCAGTCTTTCCAATTATATGAGGAAAAGCCAAGGAACAGCACAGAAAGAAATATGATCATAATTCAACACGAAGCAAAGGAAGTCTATCAACTGACAGGCTATTGGATTCGTGGAAGCATTCAGATTTGGGAAAAGAGTGCATCTCAGGGGCATGGTAAAATGGAAACCTATTATTTGAGTCAGAACTCATTTCCCTCAATCTGGATCCAGATCGATGATGCGGCAAGACAGGGCAGGTGTTAGCGATTTAGAACAAAGATGAAAGGAGTGAGTGTTGGGGCAGATACCTGAGAAGCCAAGAGCTGCAAGCCACCACTAAGTTTTTAACTGACAAATTTTCTTTGTTGAAATAAGGGCAAATTCGCTTCACTTAATTCAGCGACCATTGGAAATGCACATCCGTGAGATTTTACTTTCTGTTCAGGACCCTCCTGAAAAATGGGATTTTACTTTATGTTCAGGACCCTCCTAGAAAATGGGATTTTTACTTTATGTTCAGGACCCTCCTGGAAAATAAGATTTTACTTTTTGTTCAGGACCATCCTGGAAAATGGGATTTTACTTTATGTTCAGGACCCTCCTGAAAAATGGGATTTTACTTTCAGTTCAGGACCCTCCTGAAAAATGGGATTTTATTTTATGTTCAGGACCCTCCTGAAAAATGGGATTTTACTTTATGTTCAGGACCCTCCTGGAAAATGGGATTTTACTTTATGTTCAGGACCCTCCTGAAAAATGGGACTTTACTTTCAGTTCAAGACCCTCTTGAAAAATAGAATTTTACTTTCTGTTCAGGACCCTCCTAAAAAAATGGGATTTTACTTTATGTTCAGGACCCTCCTGAAAAATGGGAATTTACTTTATGTCAGGACCAATCTGAAAAAATGAGATTTTACTTTCTTTTCAGGACCCTCCTAGAAAATGGGACAACACTTTCAAAAATGAAATACCACCTTATTATAATTCTTGTTTGGAATAATTTTCGTTCTAGTTTTAATTTTGGGTTTCAGGAGCCCGCCTGAAGAACAAAGTGATGAAATAGCAAGTCAGAAGCCCGCCTGAAAAATAGGGTGAAGAAACGAAAAGTCAAGCAACAAAGTGAAGCAATGAAAAGTCAAGCAACAAGTTGGAAGAAATTGCAAGTTAGGAGCCTGCCTGAAGTAGGGTGATGAAAGTCGAGTCAAGAACCAACAGAAGCTGTATAGATAGGATTTTGTAATTTTATTTATGTTTAAACTTTTAATTTTCATTTTGATGTAATAACAGAGCCACAGACCGGAACATCGATGGAACCTCACTCAACTCTCGAACTCGGTATAGCCCACCTCCTCCAATCCTTTGAGATACTTGTCACTTGATCCCCTCATAAGGTGAGTGGGTAGGCTATCCTAATTTAAGACCCGATAGTCCTTCTTTATTCTGTTTCTTCCTTTGAATAATGGTCGGGACAAAATTCTGTCTCCTTATCTACTTCATTGTCTGAAAACACTGCGTGTTTACATTCAAAGGGGGCATGATGTAGACACGTGATTTTGTCCCCCTCAAGATTTTGATTTTATTCATTTTTACCTTATCATATCATGTACCCTCACCCATGTGATTACATCCCACAAAAATACAAAAAAAGGTAACTCTCAACAAAATCCCTAACAAACTTTTATTCTTTTAACACCCTAACAACCTTCTCCAATAAGAAAATGACAAATCACCACCTCACCACCCCATACCCTACCCCTTACCCCTAACCACGTGTACCCCACTACCCCACCTACTCTCACAATTCACTCTACAATATATACTCTCACAATCACACAAAAAAGGATCATCAGGAACCAAAAAAAAAAAGGAGCACATCTCAAAAAAATTTTTTTTGCCTTTCTTCTCCAAAAACGGACCACTCCATTAGCATACACAATACACACTCATTTTCTTATTTTCTTTCGATCTACACTCCCTCTCATGATTCACATTACACACACAATACATAGATAAAGAAAATGGAGGGATAGTCATTTTTGATTTCGGGTCACTGTTCCGGTGACCCAGTCACCGGATTTAGACACTTTCCAGTAGCTCGATTCCTTCACAGCTCACCGAAAAAGAGATGAAACATTGAGAGTGAGAGAGATATGCTAGAGGGAAGCAAGAGAGTGACAGACAGCTGCGAGAGAGGTTGAGATCCGTAACGCAGAAGAAAGATGGGGTAGATTCGGGATACTGTTCCAGCGATAGTTGCACCGGAGTCACCCCTTTTGTTCGTCGTTCGTATAAATGATCAAACCTTCCTCCGTTGTTCTTCGTTTTTGTACGGAATCCACTCAGCGACTGTCTGTTCAGGTCGTCCGAATCAGTCGTGTTGACCGGAGTTTCGACGGAACGGTAATTGTGGATTTCGACTTTGACTAGTTTCGAATCAGTCGTGTTGATTGGAGTTTCGACAGAACGGTAATTGTGGATTTCGACTTTGACTCGATTCGAATCAGTTGTGCTGATCGATTTTGGGTCTAGTTCTGGTGGGGTTCAGTCTGGTTCCGGCAAGATTCAGTTCAATCCCATCAAAATTCTTTCTATCAGTCTCGATTTTTGTTTGAATTTTTTGTTTTGGGTGTTCATTGGTGTCGTGGGTTTTCCTGTTAAGTTCAAATCGGATTTCGGAGGTTATTGGGTTGGAGATGGATAATAGTCGAGATTTTGTGGTATTCTTTGGGGTTTCGAAACGGCTTTATTTTTCTTAATCAAGCCAGAATATTTGGAATGTCCATTTCTTAACCCGCTCTCTTTTTATTTATCTTGGTGTGTCGAATTGATTGTGATTATGTGTGGTGTTATTATGTTTGTTGGTTTTATTATTGATATTGATCATTACGTTTGTTGATTCGGCTATGGTGGGTTGAGGAAAGAATTTGACCATGTGTTGATTGTTGATTGATAAAAATGAAGCTAGCGGGGGTGGAATTGAGAACTTGATAAAAAGGGATGAAATAGATTAACGTGGGTTTATTATTATTTTCGTTCAATCCAAAATAAGTAAACATTGAGTGAATGTGATAGATTTATGCCATGTTGAAATGGATAGGCAATATAGGTTTAGGTAGGCAAATTTTAGAATTAAGTGCTTTGTTGGATGTGAACGTGGAGTAAGTGTTGAATGTTTTCTACTTTATCGCATTCGATTCAAAGTGTATTTATTTATCGGGGAATGCCCCGAAGAATTTTGTACGCAAAGGATGCTCGTGATCAAGGCTCGAAGGCATCGGGTAAAAGCATAGTTTAGGACTACTGTAGGTTATTTTAGTATTTTTATTTCGAGTTGTAATAATTGAACTGGACTTTACATTTTGTTTTGTTTTGTTTATTGTTTGATTATTTTGCGTGCTTTTGTGTGGTTTCTACATTTCTTAATGCCAAAATAGTTGATACACTCTACCCAAGCGACCGTGGCTGAACCACGGGATCGAGGGGTGCCTAACACCTTCCCTTCGGTCAACAGAATTCCTTAACCAGAATCTCTGTTCGCAAACCAGTTTAAGAGTCAAATGGCTTCGAAAAGGATTTTCCAAAGGTGACTTGGCACACCGGATTATGCCAAGTGGCGACTCTGAATAAAAAAATGCAAATAATCCTTTTCCGAAATAAATTTTCATTTCTTGTCACTTAAATAATAAAGCCCTTTCGAACTTTAAAACGAACCTTTTTTTTGAATACGTGAAAAAGGGGTGTGACACAATATATTTGATTTCCTAAAGTGCTCACTTTAATTTTTTAATTTTGCGTTTACAAAGTACGAGTGGAAGTTTCTAAATTCGCAATCTTCGGATATTTCAAAAATTTTGTATTGTCGTTCCATCTCTTACGTTTAATTTTTATTTATTGTATTAATTGTTAAATATTTAATTTTATTATATTTGTGTACTTTGAATTTTTTTAGTTTAATTTAATTTATACTATGGATAAATTAAGAAATCTCGCTACTAAACGTGTTAAAATTTTTTGTCCCGGAAGCGATAGTGGTAGTAAAAAGCGAATTACTACTGGTAGAGGTACTTCAAATAGTAGATATACCCATGTGCCTTCGCCTCCGGTACCGCTTGGTACACCTTTTGAGGAAGAAATAGGTGTAGATGCTCACGATATGGATTATGTAGAAGCTCAGGAAAATTACGGTATAGAAGAAGAAAATGAAGTAGATGCGGTTAATTTAGACGAAGAAGATGAAAATATTGATGACACACCCGCAGTAGAAATGCAAACGTTAGATCTGAATTGGTTAATCTCCCTTCCCGTCCTTCCCGTGCCCCAAGACATCGTAAAACAACTAGTATTGTATGACAATTTTTTGAACGTATATCAGATACTGAGGTACGGGTATGTTAATGAGACATATAGGTGATGATCACAAAAGAGAGTTAGAAATTGCACGAGGTGGTGGGGATGTTGATGGGCCAACACAAACTAGAATGGACCCAGCAGCCGGTCAGGTAATGAAGAAGTATAATAAATTGAGGGACCGGAAAGAAATAACTAAAGTGGTAGCTGTGGGTTGTTTACCTTTTAGTTTTCCTTCTTCTGATGTCTTTAGTTATTATACTCAAGCTATTTATAATCCTATGTTTAATGGTGTTCCTATAAGTACTTGTCGATCTGATATTTTTAGACTTCATTCACAATATTATTTTTATTTATCAACATTGTTAAAAAATATTCAATGTAGATTGTCCCTAACTTCTGATCTTGGTCGTGTTGTAAATAAAAATGATTATTTAACCATTACTTGTCACTGGATGGATAGTAATTTTGTGATGCAAAAACGTATTTTTGTTTTTTTATATGATGAAGACCGTAAACATACTGGAGATTTTATTGCTGATTCTATTGTTAAAGTTGACGGATTTTATGGTATCGAAAATAAAATATTATTTATTGCTTTTGATAATGCTTCTAATAAGAAGACTGCTATAAAAAAAATTAAAATCTAAGCTATCTCCGCCGTTGCCTGAAATTTTTCATATTAAGTGTGCATGGCATATATATATAATTTAATTGTAAAAGATGGTCTTAAGTTTTTTGAGCTTTATGTTGAAAAAATCCGTTTTGTTGTTGGTTCCTTTGATTCCTATAAGACTTACCTTTTAGTCGAGTCATTCCCCTTGACCCCTAGAAGACGTACCGTTTAGTTGAGTCATTCCTTTGATTCCTAGGATACGTACCTTTTAGTCGAATAAACTCCCTTAATTCCTATAAGACGTTCCTTTTCGTCGAATCAACTCCCTTGATTCCTATAAAACCTACCTTTTAGTCAAGTCGTTCTTTTGATTTCTATAAGACGTACCTTTTAGTCAAGTCATTCCCCTTTACCCCTAGAAGATGTACCTTTTAGTTGAGTCGTTCCTTTGATTCCTAGAAGACGTACCTTTTAGTCGAGTCGTTCCTTTGATTCCTATAAGACGTACCTTTTAGTCAAGTCATTCCCTTTGACCCCTAGAAGACGTACCTGTTAGTCGAGTCATCCCCCTTGATTCTATAAGACGTACCTTTTAGTCGAGTTATTCCTCTTGATTCCTATAATACATACCTTTTAGTTGAATCATCTCCCTTGATTCCTATAAGACATACCTTTTAGTCGAGTCAACTCCCTTGATTTCTATAAGACGTATCTTTTAGTCGAGTCATTCACTTTGATTCCTATAAGACGTACCTTTTAGTCGAGTCATTCCCTTTGATTCCTATAAGACGTAAATTTTAGTCGAGTCATCTCCTTTGATTCCTATAAGACGTACCTTTTAGTCGAGTCATTCTCTTTGACCCCTAAAAGACGTACCTTTTAGTCGAGTCATTCCCTTTGACCCCTAGAAGACGTACCTTTTAGTTGAGTCAATTCCTTTGATTCCTATCAGATGCACCTTATAGTCGAGTCATTCTCCTTGATTCCTATAATGATGTGACTTACGCAAAAGTTCTTTGATGATAAACTGGGGCAAAGTTTAATTCTTGTGTTGGAATTTCACTTTTCTGGCATATGAAATCTCTTTATAATAATCTTTGTTTGGAATAATTTTATTTCTAATTTTGATGTAATTTCAGGAGCCCGCCCAAAGCATAGGGCTAATAAATAGAAAGTCAAGCAGCAAGGTGAAGAAATTGAAAGTCAAGAAACAAGGTGAAGAAGTTGAAAGTCAAGTAACAAAGTGAAGAAAATGAAAGTCAACAGATCGAAAATAGCAAGTCAGGAGCCTGCCTGGAGAATAGGGTGATGAAATTAAAAACCAAGCAACAAGTTGAAGAAATTTCAAATCAGGAGCCCGCCTGAAGAATAGGGTGATGAAACTCAAGTCAAGAGTCCAATAGAAGCTGCGTAGATAGGATTTTGTAATTTTATTTATGTTTTTAACTTGTAATTTTTATTTTTGATGTAATAATAGATCTTCGGATCGGAACCTCGATGGGACCTCACTCGACTCTCCAACTCGGCATAGTCCATCTCCTTCCAATCCTTTGAGATAACTGTCACTCGATTCCCTCATAACTTGGGTAGGTAGGATGTCCTAAGTCAAGACCCGGTTTCCCTCCTTCCTTGTGCTCCGTGTTTTTGAATAAAGGTCAGGACAAAATTCTTTCTCGTTGTCTACTGCTTTGTATGAAAACACCATGTGTTTACATCCAAAGGAGGCATGATGTAGACACGTAATTTTGTCCTTTCTCGAAAATATTTTTATCATTTTTATTTTATTTTAGTTTTTTATTTTTATTTTTATTTTACTCATCTTACCATACTTTTACTCATATTTTAGTCCTTTCTCGAAACAATTTTCATCTTTTGTCACTTTAATAATAAAGTCTTTTTCAAACTAAAAATCTAATCTTTTTTTTTTTTTTGAGTTGAAAAAGGGGTGTGACAGGAGTCATGGGCAAAATTTGTGGGTCCTGCAAATAGAGGTCATTTTTACGGATACCACAAAACATTTTTTTGCGATAATATTAGGTATTCGTCCGGCGCTTGCATACTCTAGCTCTTTAGTTGATAGAGAAACCATTGAAAGACTAGAAGATATGGTTTCTACTCATTGAAGAGCATGCTGCACAGAGAGAGATTTGCTAAACAGAGAGAGAGGCAGAAGAAGACGGAGGAGGCATCATCATCACAAATCATAATGCTGCAGCAGCAGTTCAACTCTTTCATTCAGATTGCAGGAGTTATTCCTTCGTGTCCTAGTGATGTAGTTCGGGCTGCAAAAGGTCTAGTCCCCCCGGATGATTTCAGCACGGATAAGGATATGGAAGAGGATGAATTTGATGATGATGACTTTTAGTTTTTAATTTTTGTATTTGTGTACTTTGAATTTAGACATTTTGTTGTTTGAAACTATTGTTGTAGTTTTCTTATACTCACTTTTGTTGGACATTTTGTTTGTGTTGTACACTTTTAAAAGTATTTACATTTGGTTTTTTGTTGTTGTTGCTACTGTATTTACATTTGGTTACTACTGTATTGCATTGTTGTTGTTGCATGCTGTATTTGGGTTTTGATTTCTTTTTTTAAATTCCCAGAAAAACCGACTAGAAGTGGTCGATTTTTTATTAATTTAATTAATTAATTTAATAAAAAACGACCACTTGTGATCGGTTTTTTAATAAATTAATTTATTAATTTAATAGAAAACCGACTACAAGTGGTTGGTTTCTATTAAATTAATTAATTAGTTTATTAGTAAACTGACTACTTGTGGTCGGTTTAATATTAAAATTAGTTATTTAATTTAATAAAAAACCGACCACTTGTGGTCGTTTGTGGTCGGTTTTTAAAAAACTACCACTACTTTACCGATCACACACTTTGATCGATTTTGTGGTCTGAAATTGGGGAAAACCGACCACTTGTGGTCGGTTTTTGTGGTCGGTTTTCCCTTTTTTTTTTAGTAGCGAAGGAAATTACAAAATACTATTAAGTTCTTTATCTTATCTCACAATAAATAAATATATATAGAATCATCTGACTTAACTTAATTTGTAGGATGACACAACTAGAGATTAATTAAGTCTACAACTAATAAGGCTACTAATAATTGAGCCACCTTTAATGAAGTTACAACTTCCCAACTTGATCACATATTATAATAAAAAATCTTTATGACGACAAATATAGTGATACTATAAGTACCAAAACTTAACGCTCACTCAACAAATTGATTGTACGCAACACTTATTTCAACTAAAAATTATTGGGGCATGAATTATGGAGGTTCATGCACTTAAAACAAACATCAGATTACACATGCTATGAGTTATTGTCAACGTGAAATTTCACCATGTTGTTATGATTATATAATATGAGTAATTTTACTAAATGCGTTACTAAGCTAAAAATGTTCATAAATTACCTGATTAAGGACCATAAAATCAAGGTCAAGATCGACGCCTTCGAGGGTGACAGTCTTAGCATGGCCTCCTAGATAACGTTCTTTCTCATAAACCACAACTTGGGCACCAGATTTTGCTAACTCATATGCTGCAACTAGTCCACTTATCCCTGCTCCTACCACTGCTACTTTCATTGTTTTGTCACTTTGGCTTCAATGTTACACAAACTGCAATAATATTAAACATGATCAGACTAGAGGTATTTAGTTAGGAGTACTGTGGGGTGGGGGTGGGGGAGGGAGGGGGGTGGGAGAGGAGATAATAAATTTGAAACATCACTTAGTTTTTCTTACTTTCATTTGAAAAGTCTTCATATTTCCTATTTTCCCGGCTAACCAATCAAACATGAGAAAACGTTGTTTTCTCTATATATATATCAAACATATCCATAACACAAGCAAGTTTTTATTTCCCTACCCCTGGATGAAAAATTCTACTTCAACACTGCATGAGCCATTGGAAACGAGAGAAAGAACAAAAGGCAACTATTCATAAGGTGAAAAGAAAATTAAACAAATACGCGACCGACTTAAGAAATAAATTAATATTCCATTACAACAACAACATACCTGGTGTGATGAATCAATACTTCATTGTAAAAAGAAAAAAACCATGGTGTTATACATTCACTATACCTTTTTACATATCACATACTATAAAAACTTTATGCATACATACTACTCGTTAAACGTACCTCAAGGTTATTAATTGATGGAGTTGTAGAGACCATAAAATGAAGGAAAAAATTATGGAAATGAAGTGATATATAGAGTACTCGAGTCTCCTTAGTTTATTTAATTTGTGGAAAATCTTTTGCAAGACAAAGCCATCTCAGAATGTATATTATCATACAATAAAAAATATTTTAGATGATAGTGCTTCACATGGGTATTGTTAATGTTACCATAAAAATATTTTATATATTATATCTTATATGTGTTTGATTAGAGCGAAAGAGATATTTATTAAATTTAAAAAGTACCAATTGCAAAATTAATAGTCAAACCGACATCTTGGTTGAATCATTGAATGGAACAAACACAACCACTATAACAAAACACACGTATACAATCATGAAAGGTCATAATTAAGGAGTACTAAGTATGTAACGATATATTCTTAATCAGTTTTATCGAGTTTAAATTTCGGTATAGATGAGATCCTTAGAGGAGTTTCGACGATTAGGTTATTAATTTGCATTTGAACTCGAGATTATTAAAATAAAATGATTTTTGTTTCTTTCAAGTCCATGTCCATGCTAATTTTCTTGGGAACTTGATCTTTATTATCCATATTATTCAGACTCTTCAAAATTATCATCAGGTGTGTGTTGAATTCTTTAAAAATAGTACAATTTTTAAGATTCTGGCACGAATACGGTAATATATTTGAAGAATCGGAGAAACTTAGTTTATTACTACTTGCTAATGTGCTATGGTGCTTGCATTGTCGCTATTATAAAGTTATTTATGTTTGGGAGATTAATAAATTTCTCTTTTTTCCACATCCTCTTTTTTTGCCAAGTACATTTTGCCAGAAAATATTATTTGATGCTTGATTATATCATAAAAATAAAAATATGCATTTCGTTGTTAATTTGGCATGTTTTGAGCCTTTACTAGTGCATGTCCCCTTTTCGAGTATAATTTCCTTAAAAGGAGGGGATGATCACTCCCGAATTGTATTCATGGTGTTGAACACGTTCAAATAAAAATTTAAATGTGATTCACTCTCAGAAATTTGTTACATAAATTGAAATTGAGGAAGTAACATACATTATGTGATTCTGACACGAGCTCACGCGTCTAGTATTAAATAGATATTTCAGTTAGGAGAACCAATAAATAATTTATCATTTTATTTTCGTTTTACTCTTGCTATTAGATATAATTTATTACACAATACATTTATTTATTATCTAAAAATACATATCAAGTCCATATTGAACAAATAAAGATGGACTGAGAGTATTATATTTAATAGTAGGCTACGTTAAGAGCTATCCCATCTATTAACCATATGATAAAATATGCGGAATAGGCTACGTTAAGAGCTATCCCATCTATTAACCATATGATGAAATATGTGGAATAGATATAGCTAAGGCCTAACTTAGCATTAATTACATATAAAGTTTCAAGGGCTAGAATCTTCACTTCAATAAGGGTAGCAGGTAACTAGATTTTTTGGCCTTCGGTTGCTAGAGGACCCTTTTTCTTTGCAGAAAATATTTTATATTTAGTTGAAGTTTATAATAAATTAAGGAAAAATGGTTTGAAATATACTTAAATTTTGACGAAATTTGCTGTAACATACCTGAATATTGCGGGGTTTCTATGATCCCCTAGAACTTTGTGAGGGTCGTATAACCCCCTAGACTATTTATTAACATATTTTACTGACATTTATTTAAACTAAACTTTTTTATTTATTTATTAATACATTTTATTTTTTGTTAGATTATAAATGTCATTAAAAACACTAATAAATAATTTGGGGGTTCATAGGAACCCCACAAAATTTACCAATAAATTTTACCAAAGTTTAGATATATTTTGGTCCTTTTCCCAATAAACTAATGGAAAAAGGGTTAAATTTATATCTACTTTAAAAAATTGAATAAATATATATTTCATCATATTTTGTCACGACCCAATTTCTCAAGTTGTGATGGCGCCTCCCTTTTTCTCCTAGTAGGCAAGCCAAACCATAACCCGAAATAATAGATAACAGGCTAATAGGCAGAAATAAAAAAAGGTTGTGTATAATGATAGCAGTAGTAATAAAAGTAACAAACAGTAAGTAACCATATCTTATATACTAAAACGAGGGAAGGAAAATTACCAAATACACAAAAGAATCCCTCCTAAGACCTGGTAAGGTCGGTACTAGAGCCATTACTAAAGTATACCCAGAGTACTAGACAAAATTCCAAATATACTCAATATACACAAGCAGTCTCGAGTACAACAGACTAAACCAGAGTAGATAGAGAAGGATCAGCCTTGAACGACAGTAAGCTCACCCTGCTCTGAATCAATACTGGAAGGTAGGAATCACATTAATGACGGCTGCTAATACTCAAATCTGCATCATCAGAGAAAAGATGCAGAAGTGTAGTATGAGAACTAAAGTAACGGGTACTCAATAGGCATCATCGCCCGACTGAGCTCAATACAAAAATGATATAACTACAATGTAAGGATGTAAGTCAACAGTAAAAAGGGACAGCAAAGTAAACAACTACCAAGCTATGCCAATGAGATAGAGGAATAAATATAAGTGATCAGAAAATAAATAATGCAGTAATTACAGAAAAGTCAAACATAACCTAACTGGGCCCCCATAAACCCGCTAGGCACACTGAAGAAAATAATTACTAAAAATTACATAAATACACAACTTATGTTTTCAATATTACAAAAAATCACAACTCCCTAAACATATTACAAAAATCCCATATATACATAGAATGTTATGTATATGTCGGCTATGTTATGTATATTAATAGAGAGAGTAGAGTAATTAAAAGAATGGAAGAGAGTGTAATTACTTTTAAAAGGTTGGTATTTATGTTATTTATACAAATAATTAACCCAACCGTACCCCATAAGCCGGTGGGACACACAAGTAGCAATTAAAGAAAATAAACATAAATAATCTGTAGCTGAGCCAATCCCAAGAAATCATGATAGTCATCTAGATGTGCACCGAACTTGAACCGGTACCAATGGGTAGTAACGAGAGGCCAGATACCGGACTCGAACCGGTAGTGATGGATAATAACATGAAAACACGTGCCGAATTCGAATTGGATGCCACATATATATAACTCATAATCAGATGCCAGACTCGAACTGAAACTCAGAGGAACCACAACCATAATCAGATGTCGTACTCGAACCGAAACTCTTAGTAACATTAATAATCAAATATCGAACTCGAACCGGAACTCATAGTTACATTAATAATCAAATATCGGACTCGAACAGGAACTCATAGTAACATTAATAATCAAATGCCAGATTCAAACTGAAACTCATAGTAACATTAATTATCAACTGTCGGACTCATACCGGAACTCATAGTAACATTAATAATCAAATGTCGAACTCGAACCGAAACTCATAGTCATAATAATAATCAAATGCTGGACTCGAACCGAAACTCATAGTAATAATAATAATCAAATGCCGGACTCGAACCGAAACCCATAGTAACAATAATAATCAAATGCCGGAATCGAATCGAAATTCATAGTAACAATAATAATCAAATGCCGGACTCAAATCGGAACTCATAGTAACCATAACCAATAGTAATATTAAAATCCATACCATATCATAACAATGTCAACATCTAAATGCATTTTAGTTTCACGTCCTAAAGTAATAGATGCTATATTATATTGAAAGATAATATTTCAATATTTACTAGAACTAAGTCCTAATCCGGATAAATAAGACAGTTTATATAAATCAAATAATACGCATCTACAAGCACTTATCCAAAGCTAGCATAATAGTTTACAATTTCAGAAAATAAGCTCAATCTAAAGGTAGGATAAACCTAGCCTACCTGAATACCAAAGCTAAAAAACATTTCTACAATGCCTCAAAATAATGCTAGTAGAATCTGAATTTGAACAATTTGATGTTGATAATTAATTATACGTGAATAAACATACTGCGTGTCACATACAACACCTTTGACAGGACCAGGGGCGGAGCTACAGCTTGCGAAGGGTGGTCAGATGAACATCCTTCGCCGAAATTTTTTTCGGGTATATGGGTTAAATATAGATATATATATATAGTTATATACATACTGTTGAACACCCTTGAAAAGCTAGAGATGCACATCCTAGTGGTCAAGGGTGTGCAAATTTGCGTTGGCGATGCGGGTTCGATTCCTATCAGATGTAGTTGCTTTTATTCTCCTTTTTAATTTGGAATAATTTTAAATAATGAACAGATCTGGGCACGAAGCCCAATTGCTCAACTAATGTGAAAGACCACATAAATTTTTATTCTCCTTTTTAATTTCCTAGGAAAGAACAAATTTGGGCATGAAGCCCAATTGCCAAACTAATGTGAAAGCATTGGCTATTGTTTTGTTACTAAGGTGACTTTTTTTAAAAAAATAATTAAAGCACACAAATAATTAAAGAATGATGAGCAAGTACATCCACAATTATTTTCTTTAGAGATAAGCTGACTTTTTAAAAATAATAATTAAAGCACACTTTTCTTTTTTAAATTAAAAAAAGTGTGCTTTAATTATTTTTAAAAAAGCCAGTTAGGTGGGATTTCAACACGAAAGAACATCATGTGGTGAGCAATTACTTGCCACACGATGTACTTGCCACATCCACGCGATGTGCTTTATCTCTAAAGAAAGCAATTGTTGATGTACTTGCTCACCATTCTTTAACTTTATCTTATGTACGAGGGTAATGTTATGATGGGGCAATCAATATGTAAGGTGAGTTAGGTAGTCTTAAAACATTAATTAGACAAGAAAGTAGATCGGCTCACTCGGTTCATTATTTTGCTCATCAACTTCTATTGACTCTTGTTGCGGTTTCTAAAAGGTGTGTTCAAGTAGGAGAACTTGTATTATTGACTTCAAATATTTTGAATGTGTTGGGGGCTTCCTTTAAACGTGTGGATGAATTTCGAGAATCTAAAAAAAAACCTCCAAGAGGCATTAGATATGGGTAGATGTTTGAATCAAGAACTTGGTCTTATTACAGTAGGTGACACTCGTTGGGAATCTCACTACAAGTTGTTTGCAAACTTTATTATTAACTTTGCCTCCATTGTTGATGTACTTGATTCTCTTGTTGAAAATGCAAGTACTTCGGAAGAAAAAGCTAGCGCATCAATATTTCTTAGAAGTTGTCAAACTTTTGAGACTGTTTTCTTGTTGCATTTGATGACCAATGTTTTAGGAATCACAAATGGTCTTAATGTGTCACTACAGAAAAAGGAATAGGATATTGCTAATGCCATGATTCTTGTAAAAGTTGCTAAGAGAAGATTGCAAGCATTACGAGATAATGAATGAGATCCTATTTTAAAAAAAGAATGTTGGTTGGGATTCACTCAAAGAAAAGGTCAAGGCATTTTGTATCAAGCATAGTATTCCATTACCCAATTATGATGAGTCATATGCTAACACAGGGAGATCATGACATAAAGTAGTTGATTATACTACTTAGCATCATTATCGTGTGGATATATTTTATAAAATTATTGATTGGCAGATACAAGAACTTAATGACCGTTTTAATGAGGTGACTAGTGATTTGCTTAATGGTGTAGCTTTCTTGAATCCAATTGATACATTTTCTAGTTTTGACATCCAAAAGATATTGGTGATGGCTAAATTATATCCTGATGACTTTGATGAGTTCAACATAAAGGTTCTTGAGAATCAACTTTTTAATTATATTATTGATGTTTGTGATATTGATAAAAGATTCTCCAATTTAGGCGGACTTAGGGAACTTTCAAGAAAGTTGGTCAAGACAAAAAAGCATTTAACCTATCCTCTTGTATTTCTTTTAGTGAAGTTTACTTTTCTTCTACCCGTTGCCACTACATCAGTTGAAAGAGTTTTTTCCGCAATGAAGTATATCAAGAATGATTTGCGGAATCAAATGGATGATGAATTCTTAGATGGTTGCATAGTGCCTTATGTAGAAAAAAAGGTATTTAAGAATATTTCTAATGAGTGTATTATAGAAATATTTCAAGGGATGAAGCGTCGCGGAATGCACTTGTAATTATATTTTCTAATGAAGCTTTTATTAATAGAAATTGCTTTGTTGACATTTTTTATATTATATATTTCAACTTGTTATCCTATATATTTTTTTATGATTAGTTTGGTTCAAAGATTCTTCTTCTTTAATATACGGTTTACAATGTTTTTGTATGACCCACTTCTTTTTCTAAAAATATGAACACCCTTAACCAAAATCCTGGCTCCACCACTGGACCAGCCATGAATGGAAAGATAAGGAGATAGTGAAAAAAGAACACTTAAGGATCGATGATCCTACACCTTACACACAACAACAACATATCTTAGTACTATTTTTATTGAGAAGAACCAAAGTTTTATATGAAATTTCATTTGTAGTATCTATATATAAAAATGCTCGAAAGATATAAAAAAACAAAGTCACAAGATATCCTAATGCACTACGGACTAAGTTTGACACTTGTTAAACATATGTGGCCACCCTTATCCATGAATAAACAAATCTGCACCATACATATATATAAATCTAATCCTATTATGTATATACTCTGGTATTGCATAAATTCGTGATAAAATAATTATAATATTTTAAATATACCATAATTAATAAAAAAATTATTTCTAACAAAATCTCTATTATATAATAATAATATTTTAATATTTCTAAAGTTACTATCTCCTCTTAAAATATTAATAAATCATAAAAGTATATTATAAAGTGATATAAATATATCATCACTTAGAGAATTTTACTAATATTAAAAATATTCTAGAAGGGTACTAAATTATATTTCTACCAAATGTCAAATTAAATTAAATAATCAATGATACATTTAGATAGTACTAAAATTATATGAAAATATAGAAAAATGACCGTAAGGGTCTTACATATTTTTGGATTAAATTTAATCTCATTTTCATATTTCGGGGAAAAAATTATCCTTCTACTTTAGAAAATCGATTAAATATGTCATATGTCATACTTTGGGGCCAAGTTTACCCTCAGTGTCATATTTTTGGGGTCAAATTTATCCTCATTAGTAAGAAGCTTTTCATATGTACCCTTTCTTTAATAGAAAAGTTCAAATCAACGTTAAATGCCTCATTTTGAAAAAAATAAAAAATACACTAATTAACTTGTCTGATTCGATTCAACCCACAAAAAAGACACAAACAAATATATCCTCTTCAATTCTGTTGATCAAATTTTTCTAACGAGATTAAGCTACTGAATATTTATCAGTGCATACTCATGAAAATTGGATATGTATTAGTGCAAATAAAAAAAATATAACCCTCCCTCAGTTAATGGATTTGCATTAGTACAAATACAAACAAATATAATCCTCCTTCAATTCATGGACCTGTATCAGTGCAAAGCTCATGAAAATTGATACTTAGCGGTCAAATACAACAAATTAGGCTCACTGGATATTTCTCTAGATAATTTATGTGTCAATTATGACATCACTTCATTCTTATATATGTCTTTATATACAATTTGAATCTACACAAATTTTTCATGAAAAAATTACAGGAACTGACAAACTTAAAATCATAATTAAAAGAAATAGCAATATTTTCACAAAATTACATTTTATACCAAAAGTAGCATTTTTCTTCCATTAACTCTACACACGCGTGTTTGAATCTTTCTTTTCTATTTTTACACCATTATTTTATCTCTCTCCAATTTAACCGTATGTTTTTCAATTCATTAGTTTACTTCTCTCCAATATCACCATTTTTTTTTGAAATTGTATATATTTTTCCCATATTGTAGATAAAAATTGTGCTCCATCAGATTGTAGATTCGGATTTCAATTATTCTCAAATTGAAAGTATACGTCTTACACAGTCTTTGCCAGTTGCTCTGATTTTCATCGGTTGCCGCTGATCATTCGTCTTCCTCATCGTCAGGTAAGTTTCATTATTGTTGTATTTTTTTCAATGAAACAATTGACGATTAAGAAAGATTTGGATTGCTAAATATATATTGAAAAAGACTCAACTGTATACACAATAATTTAATCTGGAACAGTTCGAAGGTTAATTTCGACCTGTTGAATACACAATTTGAAATACTATTCTCTATATTTGAAGTTTTTGAACTTTAGGTGGCCTATTCTTAGTTTAGTTTAAAAAAGTATTGGTATTTGAATTTTTATTTTATAGGTCACGTGCAGTATATGTATTTTTTATATACATATGATTATGCTAATATATTTTTTTAGAGGATAACATATATATATTTTATTATTTTTTAATATTCCCGATATGTATTATATATTTTTTGATTTAGTTATATGTATGTATGTGTCTGTGCGTGTATATATATATAGTTGTATTTGTTACCGTTTAAGATATTCATTTTGAATTTTATTATTTTATATGTATCACATTTATATTTCGTAAATACATATGAAGATATATAGTGTACTTATGTTTATCACTGTTTAATATGAATCTGATATGCATTTCATAAATATATATCAGAGTCATATTTTGTATTTCTTGTATGGTAATATACATATGGATCAAACATAATTTTATAAATACATATGCAGAGCTATATATATTATTTTTTTTATAATGTAATATGTATTATGTAAAAGAAAACATATGTAGACTATGTATTTTGTATTAATTTTTGTGAAAAGTAAAGGTAATATAGATTTATGTCATTATTTTGTTCTATAGGTGCCGCATGATCATATTCATGGCAAGAGTACTTCCAAGATTTGCACCACATATAGGATGTCACACAATGATATTGAAGAACATATTAAGGCGATGTTTTCAAAGGAGCAGTACAAGATTTTTTGTCATAAGAATATTTACAGTATCTGCATAAAGAAAAAGAAATGTGTAGTTCAAACGCAATTAGACAGATGTATTATGTCACAAATGTATTATACATTGTTTGGGGGGGTATGTGCATGTATTTGTTTTTACAAATATAAATGCATATTCATATGTATTTTTGTACGGTGTTGAATTTTTCTTTGAATTATTTCATGTCATTCTAGAGGGTAACATATGTATGTCTTTATATTTTTTACTATTTAAGATATATGGTTAAGATATATATTATGTATTTTCTGATTACCTCTCTCTATATATATATAGTTGTCCTTTTTGTTATAGAGATTTGTGTCCTATATGTGTATGTATAACTATGAGTCATGTAGACACCTACTTTTGTCCCTTCGAAGTCCAATTTCATTCAGTTTTAGCTTACACTTTACTACGCACCCTTATCTGTGTGATAATCCCTCCACAATAACAAAACAATAACCTCTAACTAATTTGATCTTATCCTAACAACCTACCCAATCAAATTAAACCACCTCACTACCCTACCCCTCACCCCACTCACGTGTCCCATACACCACCTACAAAAATATATACACGCACATAGGAATACAAAGGGGGAGGATCTTCTTCTCCAAAAATTCGATACACGGATCTCACTAGAACACAACCACTCTATTTTTATTTTATGAATAGAGAGCAACACAGTAACATATAGAGATCTCCTCCATTCGTTCTGTTGGTTTCCATGGATACAGACACACAAACAAATCCACTGAAATAGAAAGGGAGCTCACTAAAAGGGGGAGAGACAATTACCCCCATTTTTTCCTTTCACTCGATGAAATGAACACACACACAGAGCTACATGAGAAAAAGCACCATGGAAGAGTGAGAGATTGGAAAAAGAGAGAGAGATTCAAGATCAAGAGACGAGGGAGAATGGGTAAGAAATCTATTCTTGGTTTAAGTCTTTCGGTGAGATTCAACCCCTATTTTGAGATTTTCTAGTGAAACCTTTCCTCGAAATTGACCGTTGGTTCATCATTCAGCTGTTTCCAGTCTTCGAAAGCTTGAAATTTCTTAGTTTCCTTTTTATTTCCAAGAATATTAAGCTGGTAAACTCTCGGGTTGGTGGGTTCTGTTATGATTTGATTGTCTCAGATTCATCCGCATCTATTACTGGGTTCAGAATTTGGTTTACTTGTTCATCTTACCTCATTAATCGAGCTCAGTTTCGGATTTCAAATTCCTTAATACCGAGTTGGATTTTGGAGGTTTTTATTTGTTTGAGGTTTTGAATTAGGGCTTCTTTAATATTATTATCACGACTCATTTCTTTGAAGGTCCATTTCTAATCCTTACCTTTTGATTTTCTTGTTATGATATTTGGTAGGTGGATGTTGTGGTAGTGTATTATTTGCTGATTGGACATTTTTTGGTGATTGGTGCTGTCTTATCTGAATAAGTAGTCGTTAGCATGAAATCGATGATGATATGGATGGAGAATTATGCTCGAATTTAAAAACTGTCATGTATAAATGTGTGTGTGGGGGGGGGGGGGGGTCGAAATTGCGAACTAATGAAGTAATGTGAATTGTTTGGTTGGACTTGAAATGGATCTTGATATCGTTGAATTCATATTAATTTCGATTTATAATGTTGAACACAATAGTAGTATGCTTAGATCGAAATGGATAGGCAATGTAGGTTCGAGTAGGCAAAAATCTAGGATGTGATTTATTTGATTGAATGTTTAAATGTGTGTTTTGAACGTTTTTTTTAGTTAGCTTATTTAATTCAAATGTATTATTTGGCCGGAAATGCCCCTAGGGATTTGTATTTATTCACCGGGGAATGCTCCGACGTATTATGTTAGCGGAAGACGTTCGTGAGGAAGGACTGTGGCGTCGGGTAAAGCAAGGGAGCGTAGTGAAGATTAGTATAGGTTAGATAGGATTTATTTTCACATTTTTCTATTTTGGACTGTATAAATTGGACTGAACATTACATTTTTTGGGATTTATTTTGGGTTGTGTTTGTTTGCTTGATTGTTGTGTGTTTATGTGGTTTATACATCCTTAGTCTCAAATTTAGCCAATATACTCTACCAAGCGACCGTGGTCAAACCAAGAGACCGAGGGGTGCCTAACACCTTCCCCTCAGACAACAGAATTTCTTAGCCGGAATCTCTGTTCGCGAACCAGTCTTAAAGAGTCAAAAATAGTTTTGAAAAAGGATTTCCAAAGGTGACTTGGCACACCAGATTATGCCAAGTGGCGACTCTGATTTTGAATATAAAAATAATCCTTCTTTGAAAAAAATATTCATTTTGTCACTAAATAATTAAAAACCCTTTGAACTTAAAATCAATAACTTTTTTGGAGTACGAAAAGGGGCGTGACATCTATGGCGACTCTGCTAGAGACTTTTTAAAATTCGAGTTTATTTTGGAGTTGTATCGGCTTAGTTTGGCATTATAAGTGTATAGATATTTTGTTTGTGTTGTTTTGTGTTATTGTTTATCATTGGTGAGTGCCTACGTGCTCTTTATTTACAGTTTTATTTTTATGTGTTACCACTTTATATCTGATGTCATGTGCATAACTCAAGTCATTCTTTCTGCAACAAGTCCGTAGTACACGGGTGTACACGACCTATAGTTGATTCACCCTTATTTTAGGATGGGGGAGCCGTTGGGTTGTATGGAGTAGGTGGAAAGCTGTCGCAGCCACTATCAACCATACGCTTCCCCGAATAGCCTTGTTAGTGAACCCCAACGTAGGTCAGACTTCAGGTCATGCTTATGTGCATCATGTCGAGACTTACCGGGGCCCACTTGGTCCTTTATAGGAGACTCACCTCTAAAGCATCCTAACGTGCTAAATGTTGTATCTTTGAGGGTAACGTGATCATTTGATAGACTGATTTGGGAAAAACATGTGTTAGAAGTAAAGTGTGTGGGTAAGAAAAAAAAAGAAAAAAATAGAAGGAAAAAAAAGAAAAAAGAGTGTCATAGTTTTTAGTGTTCTTTATGACTTTTGTTTTTTTCACAATCTCAAAAACTTAGAAAAAAAACTTTACCTTTCGTACTTATTTTCTAAAAAAAAATTTTTTTTTTGTACAAAAACGCCAAAAAGATTTTAATTTCATAAGTGGTGTCATTTTATGTAAAGTGTCTATTAAAAATCCAAAAGATTTTATTTTTTCATCGTCCGTATGTAATCCCGGCTTTCAGGTCAAGCCGTAGTTTGTTTTAGTTCTTAATTATCTAATCTGGACGAATTATGCGTACCTGATTCTCTTCCCTCGAGGCGGGATACGTAGGCAACCCTCGGCGGGTTCGGTACTCTTTTTACTTTGGTCTTTGTCTCCATCTTAGCAGGGTTTTTCTCCTCGTCATCTAGTGTTGTCAATTGATTCTTGCCAAGTAGGCACATTTCATTTAGCGATACTGTTCGGTAGATTTGAGTTATATGTTGGTTTGTCCCTCCATGTCACATGATATTTTTCTAAGATAAAATCCTGAGGGTTGGAAGTTCTTTGTCCTGTTTTGAATTTTGAGTTGTAAGTTTTGCTTGTTATTATAGGATGAAGCCTACAGGGTCTAGAGTCTTGATGGTTTCCAAAGTGCCCAAAAATTTAATCAAGTGGTGGGGCACATTCAACTACGCTGACAAACAAGAGCTAATTAAGATATTAGGTGATCTTACACAACTTCTGCATGTCCCACCCCGTCCAGATCTAATAGATTCTGTGTTGACCTTTTAGGATCCTAGTAATTTGGTGTTCAGGTTTGGAAAGTGTGAAATGACGCCTACTTTGGCAGAATTATCTGGTCTGCTTCATTTGCCTTATATTGACAAAAGTATGATCCGAGCTCGGAATCACTCGGGCAATATGTTTCTACAAGGATGTTGTTTAAAGAGTAACAACGGACATTTGGGTTGTTTGAATCAATCATGGATTTCTTTGGACTTTCTATTCGCTAGATTTGGGTCCTTGGAAGCTTTTGACCACTTTTGGGATGAATTTTATATGAATAAGAAGAAGTGGAAAAGAAAGCATCTTGAAGTCTTCACCCTCGCTCTATTAGGCACTCTAGTGTTTCTGCTAGAAGAAAGGCATATTAATACACGTTTGCAATCTATGGTGATGGAACTATTCCATAAGGATCAAAAGGACAAGGTCGCTAATCAAAAGGACAAGGTCACTAATCAAAAGGACAAGTTCACTATCATACCCATGATCTTAACAGAGATATATAAGGCTTAACCGAAGTGAATGGGGGAATGAGATTTTTTTAGGGCAGTAACTTGATATTACAGTTGTGGATGATGGAGCATTTACATGTGCCTTCTTTAGTTAGACCAGACGTGGTTGATCGTTGTGTTCCCAATCGAGTGAAAGTCATGGACCTCAGGTTGCGCATTGATAAATTCTCACTACCCGTGGGAGTCGATGCTTGGATTGAATTTCTTGTATCAAGAACCAAGGATAACATTTTGTGGACTTATCTATGGCTTCGACCAAAGATAATCTTGTTTGGTTGTTATATGCAGCTCCTTCTAGTTATGTTAGGGCTCAATTGCACTAGACCATACAGTCCTTCTAGGGTAATACGCCAGTTGGGTAGGCCGCAGGACGTGCCACCAGTAGTGGATCTTCTAAAGGATGCTGAGTACTTCAAGGACCAAGCCTTAGGTGAGAGAAAATACGAGTAGTTCAGGAATCACGCAATAAGGCTAGGTGTGGATACTCTCAAAGTAGGTCTAGATAATCCAGGGTACACTCAGGGATATGGGGTTTGGCTTCGATCCATACCTCGGGGTATCATCCAACCATTACCAGTGTATCTTAGAGGGATAATACAGGAAGAATGCATAGTGACGACCATCAGGATGAAGGTGCAGGGGCCAAAGTGGAGACACTAAGAGTTCAGTTATTAGGTTTGCTCAAAACTGTGGACGGGTGTCAGAATAGTCTTTTCAAGTGTACTCCCCATGAGGAAGGAATACGTGCTAGAGGCATTTTCCCAAATATCGAAGGGTCCTTACAAGATATGCTACATAGTTTGAATTAGAGAAAGAGAACTTCACAGACAGTTCCATCTCAGCCAGGGTCATCACGCAGATCACCAGTTTAAAGGAGCATTTCCTATATTTTGTTTAGTTTGAGTCCTTTAATATTTTGCGATTTGTAGTATTGTGTCTTTGTTAAGTCGGTGTTAAGTTTGCTTTAACTTTGTAGTCTTTATTAGGAGCAGTACATATGTTGTCCTGTAGGTGTAGAGTGTTGTTTAGCTTTCATCGTTTAGTTTTAAAGTTGTCTTAAATTCGAAGTTTATTTTAGTTGTCTCTTTTATGAAATGTTGTGATGTTGCATTGTTCTTTCTTTTGTTTATTTTTCAAAAAAAAAAATAATAACAAAAAATTCTTCAACTTTGTGATATTTATGCATGCGCCGCTGGAACTACGCAAGATCTGATTCATGTACAACATTATTCGAAGGCAACCTACTTTTGAGTTTGATCTAATCATTTTGTTTCGTTATTTTTCATTATTTTTTCTCTTTTTAAAAAAAGCAAAAGCCATAAAGAATGATAAGTCGAAGGTAGATAGCGAAAGAAGAAAAGGAAGAAAGGATGATGAGAAAGAAAAGGAAGGAAAGAGACTGATGCAAAAGAAAAGAGAGGCAAGGGCTAAAAAAAACAAAAGAGGTGTGGTTGGAGGAAAGAAGCAATTAAGTGTAGGAGAAAGATCGAGATGATGTTAAAATGACCTCGCTACCCTCAAAGACTGTTAGAAATTAACATGAATCTAGGACAGTTTTACCAATGTGATTCAAATGCTTATTGTGTGGCCTAATCCTAATGGGTTTTTTATTTGATAAGCATGTTCTTTCAGATAAGTGGTTGGTTTGTAGCACTTTGGCTAGTCATCCGTACTTCACTAAATGAAAAGAGAAGCTTTCCATGGCTAGTAGGGAGATTGAAAATTCACTCATTGACCTAAATCAAGATCCCAGAGAAGAAAGTTCAAAACGCAATGATGAGGTATTGAGACTTAGACAACAATTGCTAGATCTCCACCGAGCATGGGCTAGTGGCATACCTCCTCCTCCACTCCCTGAAGATCTTGGGAATATCCCCAATTTCCCACCTCTCTCCCAGGAATAATTCTCTGTTCCCATTGAGTCACCGGAGTACGCTCTAGGATTCACTCCGCGGCAATATTACCCTGGCACTTCTAGTGTGCCCCCGACAGTTCCTAAACCAAGGCCCCGCAACTCAGCTGACGCCACCAGGAACACCTATTTTCATGGCTCTGCCACCACCTGAAGCTCCAGTCTATACTATGCATCCGACAATGGTACTCCCTCAGACTGCTAGTGAGCCAGTATTAAAGGTTTCAGATAATCAGTATTAGCCCCAGAACCTACTTTGAAGATGAATGAACCATATAGGTACACTCAGCCACCCGAATTTCCATTTAATACTTAGAAGCCTATTACAACAGAGGAACAATAACTCATAACACGGAAATTGAAGAGTTTAGAGCAAGACATGAGGAATTTACAGGGGATTGGAGGTTATAAGAGTGTTTCCTCCAAGGATCTTTGCATGTTACCAGACATCAACCTTTCCCTCGATTTTAAAATGCCCAAGTTTGAGAAGTATGCTGGGCACGGTGATCTCGTGGCACACTTGAGACGTTATTGTAACCAATTGAGGGCTGCAGGGGGAAGGGAAGAGTTTCTCATGGCTTTCTTTGGTGAGAGTCTTTTCGATCTGGCTTCAGAATGGTTTGTCGATCAAGATATCGACAAGTGGAATAGCTGGGATGACTTAGACTATGAGTTTGTGCAACATTTTTAGTATAATGTCGACTTGATTCCTGAAGAAAAATCTTTGGTCAACATGAAGAAGAAAAGCACTGAAGGCATTAGGAAATACGCGATAAGGTGGCATGAAAAGGCTGCCAGGGTAAATCCTCTAATGAAAGAGAGTAAGTTGGTAGAGGTCTTTATTCAGGCATAGGATGAGACCTATTTTTAACATTTACTTACAGCAATGGGTAAGTCTTTTATTGAAGTTCTCAAAATGGGAGAGATGATCGAGGACAGAATCAAGACTGGATGAATAATGAGTTTTGCCGCATTGAAAGCCACCACACAAGTAATTCAAGGTACATCTGGCGAGAAAAAGAAGAAAGAGGATGTGGCGACCGTTGTAGCTGGAATCCATTCCTATCCCAAAAGATCGCCTCGCCCCTATCCTTAATCCCAAGCCCAAGTCTATGCCCAAGCTCCATATATTCCTCCCCACCATTACTACCCTCCATAAAACCCATTATAATCCATTCCACCACCCCTGTACCCAGTATATAGCGCACAACCATATGCCCAAACCCCTTCTTACCCACAATGGCGTGCGCAAGCTCCACAAAATCACCCATCAGATTAACTAAATTACCAAAAACCCTCCAAAACCAATTTCTAACCCTGGCCTGAGTACAAGAAAGATAAGGAGGTCAAAAATCAGTTCACACCTCTTGGGGAATCATATGCTATCTTGTTTAATAGGTTGAGAAAGATGAAGGTCTTAAGCCCACTTCAAGAAAGACTTACAAATCTACCTCCGAGGAATCTCGATTATTCTTCAAGGTGTGTGTGTACTATTTTGACATGCCAGGCTACGACATCAATAAATGCTGGCATTTAAAAAGAGATATCCAAGATTTAATTAACACAAATCATATTCTGGTCCAGGCCCCGGAGGTTCCAAACATTAACTAAAATTCGCTGCCAACCGATGCTGAAACTAATATGTTAGAATTGATATATGATGGAAAAGAGTTGTCAAGGTGTTATAAGCCTATTGTTAAGATACAGACCAAGGAGGAAAAATTGATGAATATAGCAGAGTATTTGAAAGCAATGTCATTAAGCCAGGAAGGAATGAGAGAAGATAAATCCCAAGAAAACATAAAGAAACCTATGACACATTGCAAGGTTCCAGAGGATATGTTGATTTAAGTCAAGATAAACCTAAGTTGACGGTGGTAGGAGCTCCGGGTAAGCCCATCTTAACGGTGAAAGGAGCACTGGAAGTGCCTATTGTTCTCAAACCGGTGACCTAACCTCTGATAGTCGATACAAAAAAGGTTCCCTGGAACTATAAGCGAACTGTGATGACCTATCAATGGAAGAAAGTAGTGAAAGATGTAGATGAGGTAGAGGGTTTGACGTGGTCAGGAAGATGCTTCGTGCTTGAAAGTTTAAGGAAGTCCAAGCCAATTGTGAGTGGACCTTCATCTATCAAAAAACCTTTCACCGAAGAAGAAGCCGAAAAATTCTTAAAAAAGAGAAAAATGCCCGAGTATTCAATAATAGATTGGTTGAAGAAGACCCCTGCTCAAATTTCCATCTTATCGTTGTTGTTGCATTCCAAGGAACATCGTGATATTATATTATAGGTATTAAATAAACATATGTTCCTAGGGAGATTACAGTAAATCAGCTTAATAAAATGGTTGGAAAATTCTTTGAGGTCAATCGGATCAGCTTCTCTGATGATGAATTGCCTGTTGAAGGTACGGGGCATAACTGGGGTCTTTACATTACGATGAAGTGCAAAGATTTCTACATCACTCATGTCATGATTGATAGAGGTTCAGGTGCAAATATCTGCCCTATTTCTACTTTGCAAAAGTTGAATATTAGTGTTGAGAGGATCAGGCCCAACTATGTATGTGTCAGGGCTTTTGATGGTGCAAAATCAAACTTCACTGGAAAAATAAAACTAATGTTGATTATAGGGCCTGTTGAGTTCACCATAGAGTTTTAAGTATTGAATATAGACTCCTCTTACAATCTGTTGTCGGAAAGACCGTGGATCCATAAAGCCAAGGTGGTTGCATCTATATTGCCCCAAATGATCAAGTTTGAGCATGACAGGAAAGAAGTGGTTATTCATGGTGAAAGGGAGTTGTGCGCCTGCGAAGATTCTCCCTTGTCCCTTATTGAAGCAAATAATGTAGATGAGACATTTGTTTATCAAACTTTTGATACAGTGTCGGTGAATCGTATCGTTGAAGGGCAGTTATTTTGGGACCACAATTGTCTTTCACTTCTATCATGATGGTGAGTGAGCTTTTGAAATATGGATTTATGCCAGGGAAGGGTTAGGGAGTGTCTTTGCATGGTATCGTTCGTCCCATATGTTTGAGAGAGAACATGGGCAATTTTGGTCTGGGATTTGAACCTACGGCTGGAGATTTGAATAAGGCCAAGGGAAGAAGAAAGGAAACATGGTCACTCCCTCACCCAATGCCACTACTCAGTGAATCATTTCTCAAGAGCAATGTCATAAAACCTGTAGAATTTAAAGTAGAATTGGTTGATGACTTCCAGAACCTGCTGATTGATGTTGACATGGTTGAAGCAGGAGAGGGTACCAGTAAGGCAAACGTGCAGTTCATAGGTCCTGAGGTCCAGCTCAACAATTAGGAAGTCACTCCTCTCCACATCAGGAGGGAGTTTTGGTAGTTCATTTTGTTTTTCTTTCTATTTATCTGAGTTATTCCAGGGTTGTAATTCAGAATTTAGCTTGTTTACATTCTGTTGTCATTTGTGTTTAAACCCTCTTATCTTTCCCTTTTAATGAAATGTAATGTCCCCTTATTTTGTGTCTAATATATTTTGATTTTGTCTTTTTCTTTATACAGTTCTCTTTATGCTGATTCTAATGATATGGAATGCATCTGGAATTTTTAGCCTGATCTTAAAATCCAAAATAATCAAGATATAATGAAGCAAGAGGGGGAATATGATGAAGAAGAGGCACTAGAGAAAATAAATAAAGAGTTGGAACAGTTTGAAGACAATCCAAATCCTAATTTGAATAAAACTGATCCAATCAATCTAGGGAATCAAAAAGATGTTAGGGAAACTAAAATTAGTGTACATGATTTTCCGCAACTAAAATATGGAATGATTCAAGCATTAATTGATTATAAGGATGTTTTTGCTTGGTCTTATGATGATATGCTTGGTTTAAGCACTGAATTAGTGGCTTATAAATTTCCAACTGATCCCATACTCGCCCCTATGAAACAAAATTTGAGGAAGTTTAAAACTGATGTAAGTATCAAAATCAAAGAAGAAATCATGAAACAACTTAAATCCAAAGTTGTTTGAGTGGCTCGTTATCCTATGTGGTTATCCAATGTTGTTCCTGTCCCAAAGAAAGATGGTAAAATTTGAGTATGTGCTGATTACCGTGATTTGAATAGAGCAAGTCTGAAGGATAATTTTCCGTTTCCCAACATCCATATTTTGCTGGACAATTGTGCTAAACACGAGGTTACCTCTTTTGTGGATTGCTATGCAGGATACCACTAGAATATTATGGATGATGAAGACGCATAAAAGACGTCTTTTATCACACCATGGGGGACTTATTGCTATCGAGTGATGCCGTTTGGTTTGAAAATGCTAGACCAACATACATGAGAGCCATAACCACTATGTTTTATGATATAATGCATAATGAGATTGAGGTCTATGTAGATGATGTGATTATTATGTCACAAAGTCAGGCTGACCATGTTAAAGATTTAAGAATGTTCTTTGAAAGTCTTCGTAGGTATAATCTCAAGCTCAACCCAGCAAACTATGTATTTGGAGTTCCGTCTAGAAAGCTATTAGGGTTTGTAGTCAGCCGTCGGGGAATTGAATTGGATCCCTCGAAAATCAAAGCCATTAAGAACTTTCCCCCGCCCAAGGATAGGACAGAGTTAATGAGTTTACTTGGTAGACTAACTACATCAGCAGGTTTATTGCTCAACTCACAACCACTTGTGAGCCCATATTCAAGTTGCTGAAAAAGAGTTCTGTGGTAGAATGGACTGAAGAATGTTAGGAAACGTTCGATAGAATTTAAAGATACTTGTCAAATTCGCTCGTGCTGGTACCACCAGAGCCTGATAGGCCTTTGATCTTATATTTATCACTCATGGACAATTATTTCTATTGTGTCCTGGGTCAACATGATGTCATGGTCAAAAAGGAGCAGGCTATTTATTATCTTAGCAAGAAGTTCACCGTATATGAGGCTAGGTATACTCTTCTTGAAAGGATGTGTTATGCCCTAACTTGGGTAGCACAAAATTTGAAGCATTATATTTTGTCCTACATTACTTATCTCATCTCCCGCATGGATCCTTTGAAGTATATCTTTCAGAAGCCTATGCCGACCGATCGTTTGGCAAAGTGGCAAATATTGCTTACCGAGTTTGACATTGTATATGTGACTCGAACCGCCATAAAATCCCACACCTTTGCAGATCATCTTCCTGAGAATTCCATTGATGAAGAGTACGAGCCATTAAATATATATTTTCCTGATGAAGAAGTGTTGTGTGTTGATGAAATCGTTATAGAAGCTGATCCAGGTTGAAAGTTGTTCTTTGATGGAGCTGTCAACATAAAAGGAGTCAGAATAGGTGCAATTCTTATCTCTTAGGTGGGGCAACATTTTCCGATAACAGTATAACTTCAATTTTATTGTACCAATAACATGGCGGAATATGAAGCTTCCATTCTGGGTTTGAGGCTAGTTGTTGATATAGGAGTCCAGGAACTATTAGTGTTGGGGGATTCAGATTTTCTCATCCATCAGATTCAAGGTGATTGGGAAACACGAGATTTAAAGCTAATACCGTATTGACAATGCTTGAAAGATCTATGTCAACGGTTTGTGTCTTTAAATTTTAGGCATATTCTAAGAATTCGCAATGAGATTGCTGATGCTTTGGACACTTTGTCTTTAATGGTCCAACACCCTGATAAGGCCTACATCGATCCAGTGCATATATAGAGTCGTGATCAGCATGCTTACTATAATGCGGTTGAAGAAGAGCTCGATGGAGAACCTTGGTTCTTTGATATAAAGCGGTACATCCAGTTAGGAAAATACCCAACACTTGCCACCAATAATCAAAATAGGACTATTAGGTATTTGACTAGTGGATTTTTCTTAAACGGGGGAGTCTTATACAAGAGAACCCCAGATCTGGGGATTTTGAGGTGTATAGATGCAAAAGAAGCTTTGACAATCATGGTTGAAGTTCACTCCGAAGTATGCGGGCCTCATATGAATGGTTATGTCTTGTCAAAGAATATTCTCAGAGTAGGTTATTATTGGCTCACTATGGAGAGGGATTCTATTTGATTTGTTTGAAAGTGTTATCAATGTCAGGTACACGATGATCTGATACATTCTCCTGCTGCTGAGTTGCATACAATGGCCGCTCCATGGCCTTTTGTAGCCTGGGGGATGAACGTGATTGGGCCGATTGAGCCAAAAGCGTCAAATGGGCATAGATTCATTTTGGTGGACATTGATTATTTCACAAAATAGGTAGAAGCAGTAACTTTCAAGTCAGTGACAAAGAAGGCGGTGGTAGATTTCATTCATATGAACATTATTTGTAGGTTTGGAATTTTGAAGATGATCATTACGGACAATGCTGCCAATCTCAAAAGTCATTTGATGCAAGAAGTGTGCCAACAATTTAGGATCGCACATCGAAATTGCACTACATATCGTCCAAAGGAAAATGGCGCTGTGGAAGCCGCCAATAAGAATATCAAGAAGATACTGCAGAAAATGGTACAAGGTTCTAGACAATGACATGAGAAGTTGCCATTTACTCTACTAGGTTATCATACTACTATTCATACTTTAATAGGGGCAACTCCATATTTATTGGTGTGCGGAACAAAAGTAGTCATTCCCGCAGAAGTAGAAGTTCCCTCTCTTTGAGTCATTGTTGAAGATGAGATGGACGATGATGAGTGGGTCAAAACTCAATTAGAATAGTTGATCTTGATTGATCAAAAAAGATTAATGTCGGTATGTCATGGCCAGTTGTATCAGAAGAGAATGGCTCAGGTGTAGAACAAAAAGGTCCGTCCCAGGAATTTTGAAGTTGGTCAATTGGTATTAAAACGTATCCTTCCTCATCAGGTTGAAACGAAAGACAAGTTCTCCCTAAATTGGCAAGGTCTCTTTATTGTGAAGAAAGTGTTGCCCAATGGGGCCTTATATTTGGTAGATATTGAAGGCAAAATGGCAGAGATGACTATCAATACTGATGCAGTCAAAAGATATTATGTATGATATTTTATCCTTTGTTGGTTCTATTTCATGTTTAGTACTTGCATTCTTGAATGTTGATATGATGAAGGCATTTCATTCTACTATTCAAACATCGTGTCATCCTTTGTTTACCCCGTTTGAGCTTAGTTTTATTTTTCTTTCATACCCCTCTTTTGGAATCAAAATAGACTAAAAAATAAAGTGTCCAGAAAAAGACAAAAAGTAAGTATGAAAAATACAAGAAAAATAGAGAAAGAGAGAAAAATTTTAAACCAAAACAAAGAGCAAGTTGATGGAACTACGTGCAACCTGATTCTCCTCTCTTGGGAGTGAGATACGTAGGCTGCCCTATTCAGGGCTCGGTCCAACCAAATAAAGATTTTAGAGTTACCCAGTCAACAAAAATCAGGGCATGAGTTAATGTGTTGTTTGAGTCAATTCCAAAAGTTGTAAGTCCCACCCTCTATTCAAGTGTCGTTTGAGCCTCTTGCCCTCCTTTTTCTAACCCTATCCAAAATCCAAGTTACAACCAAAGAAAGTCCTTCAGATCAATTTTTGATAATGTTAATACTATGCATGCAATGGATATGATGATACATTGTGGAGTACTACTTGTCTTCCTCAGCATAAGAAATCAGGAAAGAAACGAAAACGAGAGAGTCTTATTGGTGAAAACCCTCGCAGGCACCATAAGGAGATGTGGAGTTGAAATAAATAAAAATGAGAGAGTCTTACTGGTGAAAACGATCTTGGGAACCATAAGGCGATGAGGAGTTGAGAGAAAATAAAAATGAGAAGTCTTATTGGTGAAAACCCTCATGGGCACCGTAAGGCGACGACGAGCTCAAAAGAAAGGTAAAAAGGAAAGAGGTTTGTTGGCGAAAATCTTTCAAGATGTCGTCAATTGAATGAGATATATAAGTCCAACGGGTTGGAAGAAGCAGTAGAGACAAAGGCACAAACTCAACAACAAATGGGAAGTTGCATAGGAAGATCAGGTATCTTAATCTAAAATGCATGTCATAGTCATTGGAGTTGGTTGCCATCTTCAGATAAGTTTTCTTCTTTGTTAAAAAGAGGGACATTTCCCTTTTCTTTCATTTACATATTCATATTTTTGTCGTTTTATGTCTTTTATCAAAAGAAAAGTCACTTATCGTTTCTTTACACTCTTTGAGTCTATTCTGTGTCAAAACAAGCAAGAAAGAATTTCAAAACATGCTACCAGTTTTTCCAATTGTATGAGGAAAAGACAAAGACCAGAATATGAAATAAATATGATCGTAATTCAACACAAACCAAAAGAAGTCTATCAACTGACAGGCTGTTGGGTTCGTGGGAGTATTCAGATTTGGAAAAGGGTGCATCTCAGAGGCCTGGTAAGATAGAAACTTATTGTTTGAGTCAGAACTAATTTCCCTCAATCTGGATCTGGGTCAATGACACGACAAGACAGGGGAAAATTTCAGTGATATGAAAGAAATGTGAAAGGAACAACGATTGAAGCAGATGCTTGGGAAGCCAAGTGCTGCAAACGAGCACTAAGTTTTTAACTGACAAACTTTCTTTGTTGAAACAGGGGCAAATTCACTTCACTTAATTCATTTACCATTAGAAAAACACATCTATGGGGATTTTACTTTCTATTCAGGACCCTCCTGTAAAATGAGATTTTAATTTCTGTTCAGGACCCTCCTGAAAAATGTGATTTTACTTTCTGTTCAGGACCCTCCTTAAAAATAAGATTTTAATTTCTGTTCAGGACCCTCCTGGAAAATGAGATTTTACTTTCTACTCAGGACCCTCCTAAAAAATGAGATCTTACATTCTGTTCAGGACCCTCCTGAAAAATGGGATTTTACTTTCTGTTCAAGACCCTCCTAGAAAATGGGAATTTACTTTATGCTTAGGACCCTCCTGGAAAATGAGATTTTACTTTATGTTCAGGACCCTTATGAAAAATTAGATCTTACTTTCTATTCAGGACCTTCCTGAAAAATGGGATTTTATTTTCTGTTCAGGACCTTCCTAAAAAATGAGATTTTACTTTTTGTTCAGTACCCTTCTGAAAAATGGGATTTTACTTTCTGTTCAGGACCCTCCTAAAAAATGGGATTTTAATTTATGTTCAGGACCCTCCTGAAAAATGGAATTTTACTTTCTGTTCAGGACCCTCCTGAAAAATGGGATTTTACTTTTTGTTCAGGCCCCTCCTGAAAAATGAGATTTTACTTTCTGTTCAGGAACGTCCTGAAAATGGGATTTTACTTTTTGTTCAGGACCCTCCTGAAAAATGAGACTTTACTTTCTGTTGAGGAACCTCTTGAAAAATGAGACTTTATTTTCTGTTCACGACCCTCCTGGAAAATGGGATTTTACTTTCTATTCAGGACCCTCCTTAAAAATGAGATTTTACTTTCTTTCAGGACCCTCTTGAAAAATGGGATCTTACTTTAAAAAATGAAATCTTTCTTTATCATAATCTTTGTTTGGGATAATTTTCGTTCTAGTTTTATTTTGATTTCTGGAGCCCACCTAAAGAACAGGGTGATGAAGCTGTAAGTCAGGTGTCCACCTGGAGAACAGGGTATGAAATCGAAAGTTCATGAAATCGAAAATCAGGATCCCACCTGAAGAACAGGGCAAATAAGTTGAAAGTCAAACAATAAGTTGAAGAAATTGAAAGCCAAACAACAAGTTGAATAAACTTCAAGTCAGGAGACCGCCTGAAGAATAGGGTGATAAAATTGAAAGTCAGGAGCCCGCCTGAAGAATAGGGTGATGGAAATGACAAGTTAGGAGCCCGCCTGAAGAATAGGTTGATGAAATTGAAAGTCAAGTAACAAGGTTAAGAGATTGAAAGTCAAGCAATAAGGTGAAGAGGTTGAAAGTCAAACAACAAGGTGAAGAAGTTGAAAGTCAAGCAACAAGGCGAAGAAATTACAAGTTAGGAGCCCGCCTGAAGAATAAGGTAATGAAACTCAAGTCAAGAGTCCAAAAGAATCTGCATAGATAGGACTTTTGTAATTTTATTTTGTTTTTGACTTGTAATTTTTATTTTTGATGTAATGACAGAGCCGCGGACCGGAACCTGGATGAAACCTCACTCGACTCTCCAACTCGATATAGTCCTTCTCTTTCCAATCCTTTGAGAAACCCTTGAATTGATTCCCTCATAACTTGGGTAGGTAGGATGTCCAAAATCAAGAGTCAGTTGCCCTCCTTCCTTTTGTTTCATTCTTTTTGAATAATGATCAGGACAAAATTCTATCTCATTGCCTACTTTGTCTGAAAATACTTCGTGTTTACATTCAAAGGGGGAATGCTGTAGACACCTAATTTTGTCCCTTCGAAGTTCAATTTTATTCATTTTTAGCTCACACTTTACTACGCACCCTCACCCGTGTGATAATCCCTCCACAAAAGAACAAAACAATAACCTCTAACTAATTTTATCTTATCCTAATAACCTACCTAATCAAATTAAACCACCCTACTACCCTACCCCTCACCCCACTCATGTTTCCCATACACTATCTACAAAAATATATACACGCACATAGGGATACAAAGGGGGAGGATCTTCTTCTCCAAAACTCCATACACGGATCTCACTAGAACACAACCACTCTATTTTTCTTTTATGAATAGAGAGAAACACAATAACACATAGAGAGCTCCTCCATTTGTTTTGTTGATTTCCATGGATACAAACACACAAACAAATCCACTAGAACAGAAAGGGAGCTCACTAAAAGAGGGAGAGACTATTACCCCCATTTTTTCCTTTCACTCAACGAAACGAATGCACACGCAGAGCTACACAATAAAAATTACCATAGAAGAGTGAGAGATTAGAAAGAGAGAGAGAGATTCGAGATCGAGAGACGAGGGAGAATGGTTAAGAAATCTAGTCTTGGTTTAAGTCTTTCGGTGAGATTCAACCCCTATTTTGAGATTTTCTAGTGAAACCTTTCCTCGAAATTGACCGTTGGTTCATCATTAAGCTGTTTCCAGTCTTCGAAAGCTTGAAATTCCTTAGTTTCCTTTTTATTTCCAAGAAGATTAAGCCGAGAAACGCTCGGGTTGGTGGGTTCTATTGTGATTTGATTGTCTCAGATTCATCCGTATCTATTACTGGGTTCAAAATTTGGTTTTCTTGTTCATCTTACCTCATTAATCGAGTTCTGTTTCAGATTGCAAATTTCTCAATACCGAGTTGGATTTTGGAGGTTTTTATTTGTTTGAGGTTTTGAATTCGGGCTTCTTTAATATTATTATCACGACTCGTTTCTTTGAAGGTCCATTTCTAATCCTTACCTTTTGATTTTTTTTGTTATGATATTTGGTAAGTAGATGTTGTGGTAGTGTATTATTTGCTGATTGGACAGTTTTTGGTGATTGGTGCTATCTTATCTGAATAAGTAGTCATTAGCATGAAATCGATGATGATATAGATGGATAATTGTGCTCGTATTTAAAAAATGTCATGTATAAATGTGGGGGGATCAGAATTGCAAACTAATGAAGTAATGTGAATTGTTTGGTTGGACTTGAAATGGATCTTGATATCGTTGAATTTGGATTAATTTCGGTTTATAATGTTGAACATAATAGTAGTATGATTAGGTCGAAATGAATAGGCAATGTAGGTTCGGGTAGGCAAAAGTCTAGGATGTGATTTGCTTGATTGAATGTTTAAATGTGTGTTTTGAACGTTTTTTTAGTTAGTTAGCTTATTTAATTCAAATTTATTATTTGGCCGGGAATGCCCCGAGGGATTTGTGTTTATTCGCCGGGGAATGCCCCGACGTATTATGTTGGCGGAAGACATTCGTGAGGAAGGCCTACGGCGTCGGGTAAAGCAAGGGAGAGTAGTGAAGATTAGTATAGGTTAGATAGGATTTATTTACACATTTTTCTATTTTGGACTGTATAAATTGGACTGAACATTACATTTTTTGGGATTTATTTTGGTTTGTGTCTGTTTGCTTGATTGTTGTGTGTTTATGTGGTTTATACATCCTTAGTATTAAATTTAGCCAATAAGATCTACCAAGCGACCGTGGTCAAACCACGGGATCGAGGGGTGCCTAACACCTTTCCCTCGGTCAACAGAATTTCTTAGCCGGAATCTCTGTTCGCGAACCAGTCTTAAAGAGTCAAAAATAGTTTTGAAAAAGAATTTCAACGGAGACTTGGCACACCAAATTATTCCAAGTGGTGACTTTGAATTTGAATATAAAAACAATCCTTCTTAGAAACAAATCTTCATTTTTGTCACTTAATAATTAAAAACCCTTTCGAACTTAAAATTGAGAACTTTTTTGGAGTACGAAAAGGGGTGTGACAAGTCAAATATGTATTTCTGAAAATACGTATGCAAATATAGATGTGTGTAAATACATATGCAAATATAGATGTACTTTTTATACTATTAATACATATGTAAATCTGTATGTCGATGTAGTTTGTCCATTTTTGAATATGTATATGCTATATAGAAAATATAAAATAGAACCCAAAAGAGAATGTGAAAGAAAATTCAAAAAAATAGAAAGAAAAATAAAATCTATAGATAGAAGAGTAAAAAAAGAACAAAAAAAAACAAATAGACAAAGAAAAATCCCAAAAAAATGAAGTGAAAAAGGAAAAAAAAGAAGAAGAAAGAAAAATGGAAGTTAGAAATAGAATTGTAAAAATAAAAGCAAAAAAAAAAAGAAATAAAAAAAATAAAAGAAGAAGAAAATGAAAATAGGAAAAGAAAAATATGAGGAAAAAAAACAAAAAAATAAAAAAAAAAAGGAAAAAGAAAAAAAAAGAGAAAATAAAGTGGAAAGAAAAAAATCAAAACAAAAAAAATGATAAAAAAGAAGATGAAAAAATTAACAACAAAAAAAGTTAGAGATACAAGAGAATGAAACATAGAAAAAAATATTAATGATGTTTTATTTTGAAATTTTGAAGATCATGAACATAATAATCTTCAGACTTGAGTCTGATTTAGAAAAAGAATCTACTAGTTTAAATAAGAATAATTTTTTAAAAAATAATCTACTATTACATAGGAGTAATTTGTGAAAAAGGAATTTACTGCTTAAAATATATGAGATAATTATTTCTTATTCAACTCAACTGATTTAAGTAAAAAAAAAAACTATAATTTCGTTCGTATATGTATTTATATAGAAAACTTTACCTAAAATACAAAATACAACTTGCTATTATTTGTAATTATAAAACAGTTGCTATGAAAGTGTTAATTATGGGCATAAGTATACTACTTATGAAATTTTTTCTTTTTTCATCATGTCATTTTCTCAGTAAACTTATCTACATAAAACTGCGTATCAACTTTTAAAATTTTAACATAACTGTAACAAGAGCATAGTTTGTAATAAACATATTCTCTAGTTCCATGTTTCTACTTGATCCCATTTTACTTTTGTTCATTTATAAACAACCTACTAGCGCTGCACGTTGAAAGACAAGTATATTTATTCACTGAAAAAATTCAATCAACAGAACTGAGAGAGGGATAATTTTATTTGTGTATTTTGTGAGTCGAATCGGGCAGGTTAAATTAGAATGTGTTTTATTTGAAAAAAATGAGTCATTTGACGTTGATTTGGACTTTTCTTTTAAGGAAAGAATACATGTGAGAAATTTCTTAACAATGAGAGTAAATTTATCTCGACAATATGACATCAAGAGTAAATTTAACTTCAAAATATGACAATGATATAGTTAACCAATTTTTCAAAGTTGAGGGGTAAAACTTGCCCCAAAGTATGACAAAAGGATAAATTTAACCCTAAATTATAACAAAGGGTGTATTATAGCTAATTTTTCAAAGTAAAAAAGTAAATTTGACCGTTTTCCCTAAACTAACTGTAACAACTCAACCCCTCATTTTGAATTTTACCATCTCGATCATTCCTTTATTTGGAACTTTATGTAGGTTCATATAATATTTGACGTACTTCCTTGAGTATTATCGAGCACTAAATTCATTATTTTATTACTTATGAGTTTGTCATGAGACAACGATTAATAAAAATAATAATAACAAAAGATAAACACATAATTTTACGTGGGAAATCTTCTGAGTAAAAAATAAATTCACGGTCAATCATATCAACTGTTATTATTTAATTTCCCGATAAAGAATACACCAAGTAATCCATATTTGTATATAGCTAGGCTGTGAAACACCCTAATTCTAAAATGATAAGTATGTGCTCCAAGAATTTTTTTTCAAATCACCTACAGATTACTAAATCCATGCTTCACAATTGACCTAATTCTTGCTTCACAATTAAACATAACAAGTCTAAACTTTATATACAATTTGTAAAGCTTTGTAATTTTTTCATGATTAATTGAGGTTGATAACTAGTTTGATTAAGAGAGTAAACTAAACATATTTTGGTTTCTTATTCCTGCTTCATTATCAATAGGATCAAATTTCAACCAACCAAAATATCATCACCTTTTCCTATTTCAATAATAGTAAATCCCTCGAACAACTTTTATTAGGTAATTGAAAAAATTTCACACAATACATGGGTACAAGAGAATAGCAGAATTCAGCACAAGCCAATGACATGATATGTCTTTATTAGTTTTTCATTCTGTTTTGAGGAACTATTTATTAGCAAAGACAAAGTTACGATATAATATTCCAAAGAAAGCAACTCTAATAAGCTGAAGGCACACCGTTGTAAGGATCACCAAATGTTGCAACATTGCCTGGCCTTGAAAATACAATCTACAAAGTAAGAAGCACCAGTTGGTCAGTTGTTTTACTTCTCAAATTTAGTGAAACAGTTTAAAAATTCATTGCAAAAAGATGGAATAAGTGCATGCATGTATTCACTATTGAAAACATAATTGATAAATAAGGCTTGTCCCCTCTTAAGTTTATAAATAAAGTAGTTCATATGATTCAACGTGATACAGAGTTTGAGTTTCAACGTTTACCCTTGAAGTGGCATTTAAAAAATATGCGTAAGTGAATAAAATTTTGTACAATCTCTAATTACTTAACTTTTCGATGAGGTGTTAATATTATTCAAAATTGCTTTTATGTTCTTATCTAACCTTTTTTCCATTACAACTACTTCAATCTACTCATGCATTTCCACTTGGTCCTTAAAAAATTTTGAGATTATTTTCTCAAGTTTTTAAAGATTTATCACCATATATACCTGATAATCTCCTATTGTGCACGTTTTGAAGCCAGCAGCAATATAGTCAAAGTAGTACTCCCATGTCCTGACAAACTTGTCATCGAATCCCAAAGCACGAATTTGGCTAGTGATATAGAGTAACCAGTTTTTAAGTATTAGCATTTAGAACTGATCAAGCTACAAATGAATCATGAAGGAAACGGTTCAAAGAGAAGGTTCGTGGACTTATTTTGGTTTTGTTACCTTTTATTTTTCAGGAAGTTTTTTCTCCAACATCTGAGTGTCTGGTAGTAATGAATTCCTATCTCTTCCAGGTGAACTACACTGCATTGATATCATTTATCCGATGCTTTCAGGATGATACACTTTTGAAAGAGTGACAAACACGCTAATGCAAAATCACAATATTAACTCATTGTTACCATAGTCTTGATGCAGCAGCCATGGCTGATGTTACTTGACTTAGTGCATGAAAGCCTCCGCCTGGGAATATATATTCTCTCATGAAGTCTGTGCTATGTCTGTGACTGTCATACCTCTCGTCTGGTATTGAAATGAACTAGGGAAAGCCAAAACTTATGAAAAGCAGCATTAAAAAAAAAAGGGCAACATAACAGTGAAGAAATTGATGTTGGAAAACGACTTAGTACTGGAAGAAGAAAAGCCTTACTTAGATTTTTGCTATACATCATACATGTATTATCAGGAAATTAATTTAAGAGTACATGGTTTGTTCATGAACAGGAGAAAGAGGAAAAGTTTCAGCACTAAATTAAGGTACATATACTAGACTAGATTTGAGAGTGCTATTTTCTCCTAATTTCTAACAATTGAAGGGAAAAAGTGAAAGAAGTGGAACGTGTTGATGGGTCACTTAAAATTCATTACCTGCAGAACTAGAAGCCCATTTTTTGCCAATGCAGACTCACAGCAAGTAAAGAATTCACCTAAGAAATCATGACCAACATGTTCCAACATCCCGCTGAAAATGACAATTTACAACTGTAACACTAGCTCCACATGTCATAATACAATATGTCAAGATTTAGATGAGTTAAAACTTACATTGATATAATCCTGTCATATTTGTCCTCCTTTGGGATTTGGCGATAGTCACATAGGATTAATGTAATTTGATCCTGTGAAAAGATTTCATTGATCAATTGAAGATTAATAGATAACCACCACCACCACCACAGCACACCAGTGCAATCCCACAAGTGAGGTATGGGGAGGGTGATATTTACGTGGACCTTACCTCTACCATGTGAAGGTAGAGAGGTTATTTTCGATAGACCATGAGGTAAAAAAATTTCGAAGCAGGTATGAAAAGGAAATACAATAGTGAAGAAGCTATGATTAAATAACAAAGAAAAGAGCATTAGAAACAACCAAAAAAATATGATAACAACAAATAAAAATAAAATCGAAGAATAAGTTAATAAGAGAGCAATAGTACTACTTTGGATAAGGAAAACTAGACAACACTCAACTACCTTTTAACCTTCTACCCTAATATCCTCGATCTCCATATCCTCCCTATCTAGAGTTATGACCTCGATAACCTGCAGGTGTGCATGCCTTATCTAATTACCTCCCTAAATACTTCTTCAGCATAACTCTACCTCTCCTCAAACCCACCATGGTCAACCTCTCACACCTCCTCATCAGGGTGTCTGTGCATCTCATCTTCACATGTATGAACCATCTCAGTCTTGCTCGCCTTATCTTGTCCACCATGGAACCATCTCAGCCTCACTTCTTCATCTCAACCTAGCTTTAAAGTGTTGGGTTTAAGGTGTATGTATGAATGAAAAATGGAGAAAAAAATAGTGGAGGGAAAGAGAGACACTAAAATGGAAAGTGCACTCTTTTATGAAAACCTTACTAAATTCTCCCACATTGGTGGGAGAAAAAAGCTTTCATGTGTTTATATTGAGAAACACATCTACACATGGATAGTGACACAAGAACAAGGTGTTCCTCGCGCCGTCATCGTCGTAGCTCCCTCAGCTCGGCTTCGAATATTTTACTCCATGCGCGGGCTCATTTCGAACGCCATGCTAACGTATACGCAACGCATCTCGAAGGGATACGGCCCTTCGAGGAAAAAGGCACACTGGTTCGTGCAATAGCGTGACCTGTGGGTGCAGATGCAGCGCAGGTAGCCATTGGAATTAGACAGTGTCACCTGCGGCCGCAGATCAGGTGCAGGTCTAGCACAGACTGGGCATAGGTGATGTGACTGTACTGAATAGATGCCTTGTGCTGAACTAATGCATCCTTTTTGAAAGGACACATAAAGTCAAATATCTGATGTATTGCCCAGGTATTAACATGATTTTTGACATCATAAACACTCTTCTTTTCTACAAAAACTCTATATGATCATTAGCTATTGAGTGAGTTCGATGAATCCAATAATTTGAGGTACCTCTATTATTTGATTGAAGGTTATGTTATCCTGAGAGAAAGATTCCATAACCTCGGGTACAGTGAGGGGAATTATTCCTTAAGGATACTCTGTGAAGTCGGGGGATTTGGCCTTAAAATTTTGTTTCATCTTATTTTTGAAATAACAACATACTTCTTGGATAAATTAATTTTAATCTTGTGTTGAAGGTGTTGTGCAACTTCATAGGTGTTCTTGTCTGAGACTTGAACTTGTGTTGAAGTTGTTGTCTACCTAAAAATAGATTTTTGTACCCGAAAATATTGAAATTAACAATCTAAAGGAATAACCTTTCAGAATCTGTATTTCTTGATTTATGGAGACTAAAGCTTTAAGCTTTATACTCCGTTTGAACTTAACTAGTGGTTTGAAGACATAAAATCTTCATCACAAGTTAAAGATCGCTCGATTGACGATTGGAAGTCATAAAAAATTATTGTTAAACTAGAAATAAGAGGTGTTTAAAGTTGCTGCAACTTTATTAAGAGTATTTTGATATACTAAACTTTCTTTCTTATTGTGATAGGAAAATGACTAACGATAGTCAAATGCATGATACTGCAATGACTGTGGAGGCAACTAGTATTGCTACAACAAGTCGTACGAATACTCCACCGACAATGGTACCAACGGAGAAATCCGAAAAGTTTTCAGGTTTTGACTTCAAAAGGTGGCAGCAAAAAATGTTTTTCTACCTCACAACTCATTGTCTTCAAAGGTTCACATTTATGGAAGCTCTGGAGGTGCTCGAGGGAACCTCTGAACAAGAGCGATTTGTAATTGTGGAGGCTTGAAAACACTCCGATTTTCTTTGCAGGAACTACATCTTGAGTGGTCTCCAAGATGATCTATACAATGTATATAGTGGAACAAAGACAGCAAAAGGGTTGTGGGGAGCGCTAGAACGGAAGTACAAGACAGAGGATGTCGAAACTAAAAAGTTCTTCACTGCAAGATTCCTGAAATATAAAATTATAGACAATAAGTTTGTTGTTTCCCAAGTGCAGGAACTACAAGTAATCATCCATGATCTCCTTGCGGAAGGTATGATTTTGACAAATACCTTTGTTGAACAGTTTAAAAATGTTCTTAGTATTCACATAAATTGCATTGTAGGTTTGATCGTTAATGAAGTATTTCAAGTAGTAGCAATAATAGAGAAGTTACCACTTATGTGGAAGGACTTCAAGAACTATTTGAAACACAAACGTAAGGAGATGTCTGTCGAAGATCTAACCGTTAGATTGCACATTGAAGAAGACAATAAGGCTGCAGAAAAAAGGTCAAGAGGAAATTCTGCAATGAATGGAGCAAACATTGTAGAAGATGACCACAACTCTGAAAAGCGAAAGAAAGCTGTAAATGAAAGAAATCAACCTAAGAATAAATTCAAGGGAAAGTGCTTCAATTGTGGCAAGATTAGCCACAAATAAATAGATTGTCGGGCCCCTAAGAAAGGTAAGAAAAATGACCAAGCAAATGTTGCTGAGTCTAAGAAAGAAACGAATGATCTGTGTGCTATGCTTTTCGAATGCAAATTGGTAGGAAATCCTCGCGAATGGTGGATGAATTTCGGTGTCACCTGCCATGTTTGTGCTAATAAAGAGTTGTTTTCAATGATCACTTTGGCTCAAGGAGAAGAAAAGATCTTTATGGCTAACTCCGCTACTGCAAAAGTAGAAGGAATAGGGAAAGTATGCTTGAAAATGACTTCAGGCAAAGTGTTGACACTCAACAATGTCCTATATGTACTGGAATTAAGAAAGAACGTGATTTATGTATCACTTCTAGATAAAAATGGATTCAAATATGTAACTATTTCCGAAAAAGTTGTAATTAGCAAAGGAGAAGTGTATGTAGGAAAATGCTATCTCACTAAGGGCCTATATAAGATGAATGTAACGACTATTGAAATCAATAAAAGTTCTTCTTCTTCTTACTTACTTGAGTCTAATGAATTGTGGCATGAACGTTTATGACATGTCAATTATAAAACTTTGCAAAAACTAATTAACTTAGAAGTTTTGTCAAACTTTGAGTGCAATAAATCAAAGTGTAAACGTGTGTAGAATCAAAGTATGCTAAGCATCCGTATAAGTCCTTTGAAAGGAATTCCAATCCCTTAGACTTAATACACACTGACATTTGTGATATGAAGTCAACACCATCACGTGGTGGGAAAAAGAATTTCATAACTTTTACTGATGATTACACTAGATATTGTTGTGTCTACTTGCTAAATAGTAAGGATGAAGCAATAAATGCATTTAAGCAATATTAAAATGAAGTTTAAAATCAGTTAGAGACAAAGATCAAAACTATAAGAAGTGATAGAGACGGAGAATATGAATCTCCCTTCGCCGAAATATGTGTAGAGAATGCAATTGTCCATCAAACTACGACCCTGTATTCACCTCAATCTAATGGAATTGCGAAAATAAAAAACTGAAGTTTGAAGAAAATGATAAATATCTTACTTATAAGTTTAGGTGTACCGCAAAACTTGTGGGGGGAGGCTATCCTTACATCAAACTGAATACTCAATAGAGTTCCCCATAGTAATACACAATTAATTTCTTATGAAAAATAGAAAGGAAGGAAACCCAACTTGAAATTTTTCAAAGTATAGGGGTGTCTAACGAAGATCCAAGTTCCTAAGCCCAAACGGGTAAGGATAGGACCTAAGACGGTGGACTACGTATTCATAGGATATGCTAAAAGTAGTAAAGCATGTCGATATTTAGTTCATAAATCTGAACATCCAAATATTAATAAAAATACGATAATTGAATCAGATAATGCTGAATTCTTTGAACACATTTATCCATATAAAACTAGACGTGAATAGTCTAGTGGGGGGCCTAAACGACCTCGAGATGAGATAAGTGAGAATGTACATAATGATGAGAATCCAAGATGTAGTACACGTCAAAGAATGTCAACTTCTTTTGGATAAGATTTTTTAGCATTTCTCTTAGAAAATGAGCCTCAAATATTTAAAAAAGCAATGACATCTTCAGATTTATCCTTTTGGAAAGAGACAATCAATAATGAGATTTATTCAATCTTAAGCAATCATAAATGGAAATTGGTTGATCTTCCTCTAGAAAATAAACCTTTAAGTTCTAAATGGATCTTCAAGAAAATGAAGATGGATGGTACTATTGACAAATACAAGGCAAGAATTGTAGTAAAAGTCTTCAAACAGAAAAAAAGGCCTTAATTACTTTGATGCATACTCGCCTGTAATGAGGATAACGTCAATTCGAATGTTAATTGCCTTGGAGGCGGTATATGGTCTTAAAATCTATCAAATGGATGTGAAAACAACATTCCTAAATGAAAAATTGGAGGACGAAAATTACATAGAACAACCTGAGGGTTTTATGATTCCAGGAAAAGAAAATAAGGTGTGTAAACTTGTTAAGTCACTTTATGGACTAAAATAAGCACCTAAATAATGGCATGCGAAGTTTGACTAAACCATGTTGGCAAACTGGTTCAAGATAAATGAATGTGATAAATATGTTTCCATTAAAGACACTCCAAATAACCAAGTCATTGTTTGTTTGTATGTGGATGATATGTTGATCATCAGTAGAGATATTTCTGATATAAATGCTACAAAATAAATGCTTGAGAGCAAGTTTGATATGAAAGACCTTGGAGTTGCAGATGTGATCTTAAGAATAAGAATCCATAGAATTCCACAAGGGTTGGCATTGTCACAGTCTCACTACATCAAAAAGGTACTTGATAAATTCAAGTATTTGGAATTTGGTATTGCCAAGACTTTATTAGATGTGAGCTTCACACTTCAAAAGAATGAAGGTGAAAGTGACTCACAATTAGAGTACGTAAGAGTATTGGGATGTTTAATGTATATAATGAATTGCACACGACCAGAAATAGCATGTGTTATTAGTAAGTTGAGTCGGTACATGAGTAATCCCAATAAAACTCATTAGATGACAATGAAAAAAGTTTTGGGGTATCTTAAATACACTCAAGGCTATGCTTTGCATTATAATAGATATCCCGCGGTACTTGAAGAATATAGTGATGCAAATTGGATCACCGGATCGAACGAAGTAAAATCCACAAGTGGATATGTATTTACTATTGGTAGAGGAGCAGTCTCTTGAAAATCATCCAAACAGACATATATTGCTCGCTCTACAATGGAATCAGAATTTATCGCATTGGATAAAGCTGGTGAAGAAGCAGAATGGCTTCGGAATTTCTTGGAAGATATTTCTTATTGGACCAAACCAGTGGCACTAGTATGTATACACTGTGATAACCAAACGGCAATAGGTAGTGCTGGGAGCATGATGTACAACGATAAATCATGTCACATAAGACGGAGACATAATATTGTTAGAGAACTTTTCTCTAGTGGAATTATCACTATTGACTATGTAAAGTTAAAGGATAATATATCGGATCCACTTACAAAAGGCCTATCTAGAGAAGGAGTGGAAAGGACATCCAAGGGAATGGGTTTAAGGTCCAGGACAAGTCAGTATGGTAGTAACTCTACCTAGCAGACTGGAGATCTCAAGATCTAGGTTCAAGGAGATCAAACAAAGTTGTATCTGACAGGTTCAACATTGTCAATTACCCAACCCATTCTCATGATGTAGACAATATTTAGTAAACGAGGATAAGACTTAAGGTGTGAAGTCTTTTAATGATTGTCTAAATTTGACAGATTTGACCAAATAGTTTAATCTATAGGATTGAACACTTAAAAATCACCTATGTGAAGGCGAAGTGGAAGCCTCTTCAAGGAGAATGTTAGTAAAGGCCTATTCTCTAAGCTCTCATGAAACCGAGACGTGTTCATAGATGAAAAGGACAAAACCGTGAGAACCATAAACGGTAAAAGAATGCTTGTGTGACATGTATTTTCTAGGTGTACATTAAAGCTCGACAGTTCAAACATATCAAATGTACCGATTGACTGAGTGCATCTGATGCATGTTCACTATAGAAAGTTCAAAGGCAAATCCACTTATCCAGATTCAATCACTCTTTGCTAAATGATCACATGCTTGTTTGTATATTCTTCAAAAGAAAGTCATTCCCCATTCATGTAGGGGATTTTTAGTTTCAAGGTGTATGTATGAATGAAAAATGGAGGGAAAAAATAGTGGAGAGAAAGAGAGACATTAAAACAGAAAGTGTACTCTTTTATGGAAAGCTTACTAAATTCTCCCACATTGGTGGGAGAAAGAAGCTTTCATGTGTTACATTGAGAAACACATCTTTACATGGATAGTGAGGCAGTCGTCGTCGCTCTCTCTACTTCGGCTTCAGCTTTGGATTTGATTTGGATGTGGATTTGGAAAACGATCGATGAGATCTATTTTTTAGATAAAATTTATTTGAAACTTGATGAACAAGTGGAATGTTTAATCCAAAGAATCTGATAGAAATATTTTACTCCATGTGTGGGCGCATTTTGGATGCATGTTAACGCATACGCAACGCATCTCGAAGGGATGCGACTCTTCGAGGCAAAAGGCATACTGGTTCGCGTAATAGCGTGACCCTTAGTTGCAGATGCAGCATAGGTACACGACCTGTGGGTGCAGATGCAACAGGTAGCCACTGGAATTGGACAGTGTCACTTGCAGCCGTAGATCAGGCGCCCAGTACAGACTGGACGCAGGTGACATGACTATACTGAATAGGTGCCTTTTCGCTGAACTAATGCATCCTTTATGAAAGGACAAGGCTATAAATATGACATATTCCTCAGGTATTAACATGATTTTTGACAGCATAAACACTCTTCTTTTCTACAAAAACTCTATATGATCATTAGTCGTTGAGTGAGTTCGACGAATCCAATAATTTGAGGTACCGCTATTGTTGGATTGAAGGTCATGTTATCCTGAGAGAAAGATTCCATAACCTCGGGTACAGTGAGAGAATTATTCCTTAAGACACTCTGTGAAGTCGGGGGACTTGGCCTTAAAATTCTGTTTCATCTTATTTTTGAAATAACAACATACTTCTTGGATAGATTAATTTTAAACTTGTGTTGAAGGTGTTGTGTAACTTCATAGGTGTTCTTGTTTGAGACTTGAATTTGTGTTGAAGGTGTTGTGTAACTTCAAGTGTTAAAGAAGATCATGTTCCCAGGTTAATTGTATAAGGACAAATGTGGGAATGTATCATACAAAGAAGCAGTTTTGTTAATTTTGTGTCATAACTTCTCTGTCCTGACTTGGTATCTAGTTTGTTCAGGAGCTCTTACAACTTAGAAGTAGAGAAAACGGAAGGTTAAGTTCATGAAGTGGAATTTCCTAGTTGCTTCATCATTTGACTCTGTCTATAGAAATTATATTGTAGTGTACACACCTGAAGGCCTGCTTGCTCAACTCTTAACTGTGCTTACTCCAGTTGCCTCTCGGAGAGAGTAATACCAGTATATTTGCATCCTGTTTGCTTGACAACTTCCACAGCAAAGCTTCCCCAACCAAATCCAATATCTAAAATGTGATGTTCCTTGCTAATTTTTGCCTAAATAGATTAGAAGCAGAATCAAATCGTACCGGAAATTTATGTGTAAAAGGAAAAGACTTTTACTTAGCTGATGACTCACCTTTCTAATGAGAACAGAAATTTTTCTCAGCTGTGCATCTTTTAGGTCTTCATCCTCACACTAGAAAAATTAAGAAAGAAATATAGCTTAAAATATGAAGAAGAAAAATTCGCAAGCATTGAACAATTTGAGAGCTAACCTTGAATATTGCGCATGAGTATGTCATTGTCTCGTCCAGAAAGAGTGAGAAGAGTTCGTTACTCTGGAAATAATAGTTAACATCACAATGCTTATAATCTATACAATGCCAGCCAATTTTACATTAATAGCAACTGGCAAGAATATGGCCAGGATTGAGTACTTCAATTTCACCAGTGATCTTTGAAATCACCTACATTCTTTGGGTTAATTAATTACCAGGTCATAATGACGAGAGATATTGCGGCGAGCCTGTGTCAGGGTGTTCCGATTTGAAACATGACGAATGAAGTATTTTGCAGATGACGGCAGTGCTGTAAAAAGCAGTGGTGTCCACCAGCCTCTAGAGCCATGAAAAGCAATGAAGAACTTTAACATATGAACAGAAGTTTATGTTTCTTGATTTCACGTCAGTGAACTGTTTTACCTGTTCTTGCAAGACCTTTTAACAGATTCTTTCGAATCTCCGTTGGCAATAAGTATCTGCAAAAGATTTCGGGAAGCTATGTACCAACCAAAAGTTATTAACAAATAAATCTAGTCATTTCCTCACCATGAAAAGATTAAGAAGACCTTCATTTTTATCAACAAAAGAGAAATCCCCATGAATAAAAGCATCAGCAAAACCGATGTCAGCTTCAGTTGCAATCTGTAAGACATTATCTGTGTCACAGAATTTGTTTATTTTTTAATCACTTGTAGTGGCAAAAGAAAATATCAATTTACCTTCCAGTAGAACTGTGTAGTATGAACTATTAGAGAAACTTTGAGAGAGCAGTTCATCTCTGTTCCTTGGAAGGTGACAATTGTACCTCCTTCCAGCAAGCTGTATATTGAAACATCAAGTTTTTAGACACAAATCTGCCACTATATTGAGATAAAACTAAAAGAAACACAAGGTGAAACTATCATCACTCACATTATGCATCCTGTTTTAATGAAACTTTTTAGAAATCTAGTAACGAGGAGGCGTGCTCCTGTCTCTGGCCAGGTTGATGCCATGTATTTGGGGTTGTCCAGAATACTACAATTCCTCTGAAGCATGCCATATGCAGCAACCACACCCGCCTGAGAGGACCAAGAGGCAGACAATCATCCAAATGAGACCAAAGGGACAACAAAAGCTGGAAAATCTATTGGGCATAAGGTGATACTTCAAATTACATCTGTTGAGCTCTTATTAGAAGATGTAGTACTACCTTAAGTCCATTCTCATGGAAGCCATAGCCTGAATGTATTCAAACAAAAATGCACAAATAAGCAGTGAAACACAAGGCGGAAAATAAAGTTTGTGCACTCAAGGAAGCAAAGACAAATAGAACAACTCAAGTTACAAGTGCTACCAGTAGGTTTTCTTTAACCTTATGTGGAGACAAACAAAAGAAGCCAAGACACTAGGTTGTTGTATTTAGTTGCCATCATCAAGTTTAAATGGAAAGAATGAAGAGTCAGAAATAAATGAAGCTCTTTCTGTAAAGAGGGAAATAGAAATGTAGTCATTTTATCCATGAAGAGTCAGAATAATCTCTTAAAATAGATTCAAACTTATAAGCTGCAATTTGCCAGGACTAACGTAGAGAACCATAAAAGTTTAGAGAAAGAAACTTTATTGTTTCAGTGCTGCAAATAATTTAAATGACAATAGTGAGTGGTGGAAAATTTCAAGTTACAGTCAGAGGAACTGGTTCTCTAGATTCAAAATAGTTGGAGTCTAACAGCTGACTATGCGTGAAGGAACATTTATCGTGAAGCAGCTATCCGGAAAAAGAGATTCATACCTTGATATGCTCCACAAAACCATATTCCTCTCTTCCCTTGGATTTGATGTAGCTCACGTGAAGCTTGTGATGCAGCAACCGAGGGGACTGGGTGTCTTGTTTTCCACTTAAGCAACGTATGTTCTGGTGTGTGAGGAGGATTAAAGGTTACGAGATAACGCATCTTTGACTCACCAAGTTTCTGCAAGTTTAGATAGCTCATAAATCAAGGGAGCCATTACAAGAGAAATGACTGCCCACTAGAGAGTAGTAGAAGTCCTTATCACTGAATTTGTTATAAACGAAATGGGAGAGCCCAACCCAAAAGACTAATCTAAAAGGTGAGAGAACCCATTTGGCTTATAATCCCCTTAGCATTTCTCTATTTTACCAATGTGGGACAATTGAGAACCAACGACCTCATTGGTCACGGCTGAGCACCACTCCTGGCACACAGACCACCACTCCGAGTCCCGGATCACTGAATTTGTTATAAAGCAAAAGGGAGAGCCCAATCCAAAAGAGTAGTCTAATAGGTGGGAAAACCCATTTGGGGTATAATCTCCTTAGTATTTCTCTATTTTACCAATGTGGGACAATTGATTCATAACAATCGGTTCCACTTGAGAACCAACGACCTCGTTGGTCACGGCTGAGCACCACTCCTGGCACACAGGCCACCACTCCGAGTCACTCTTGGGTCCAGGGCCCAATGCGTGGAACTCTCAATGAAAGTACCAATGTTATAAACCAAACGGGAGAGCCCAACACAAAAGACTAGTGTAATAAGTGGGAGAACCCATTTGGCTTATAATCCCCATAGCAATTCTCTATTTTTCTAATGTGGGACAATTGGTTCATAACATAATTGGATAACAATTAACACACCTGGATTACATTGAGCCAATATGTCGCACATCCTCTGTTATTCATGGTTCCAAGAAAGTTACAAGCACTCCATGCTGCTGGGTTTTGAGGCAGGAATTTTTCATCGCGATGAAGGAAAATATCACTGGGACATAGAGAAGAGAAAATGATTTTGTATTTTAACATCATAAATCTTTTTCAAAGTCGTGCTCCGGTGGTTGTTTGTGGAATTGTAGAGGCACAATTACTAAATATTAATCCAGGTCTCCAGTACTATTTTCATATTAGCTGAGAAATCTTGCAGGCTGTTAATTGACTAAAAACTAGCCTCCATTAAAACATGCATTTTATCTGAACTTCACTAGAGCAAAAAAGAGATCTTCTGGTAATAGAAAATACAAATACTAAACACGGTGTTAAAATAAAGTAAAATTGTAGAGAAAAGAATGCCGGGATGTTCAAATAAAGGAGACAAAAGTACCTGTAGACAAACTGGAAAGTCCCCAATATTCTTGTTTCATCATACGTTGCCTCTTTGCCTAACATTTTCAAAGTATCTGGAGCAAGTGAAGCTATTATGCATCCATCAAATACTTCTTTTGCACCGTCATTGCAAGCTATGGTACAACCTGTGACGGCTCTTTCTTTTACAGTTAGAATCAAAAGTAGTTTGTAGCTAACTCATGGTAAAAACATACAACTAATTGAACCTTTTTCCTTGAGAAAGAACCAAACTAACTCTTATCATTTGGAAATATCACAAAACGAAGGCAAAATACATAAACATACACTCAAACTTGGCCCCGACTGTCAGTTTGACAATCAAACTTACCTAGTGACTAAGTAGAAACCTCTACTTGACTCGGGTATGTCTCGTGAAGCCCTGGAATGGCTAAATGTTTGATTTAATATAACTTTGGGTGCCTAAAGGCCCTTGAAGTTATATTTTTGTTTTATTCTTTTCATATGAACAATCAAGCCATAGCCACCGCCACCATCACAACCAAGCCACAAGCCCACAGCCTTATCACCACCCTCTCACCACTACCCAAACAAGGACAACTGTTAGAATCTATGAAGTTTTGATGATTGGCAAAATGCATGAAACGGGCGCTGAAGCTATTTCAACAACACACTGTATAAAGGAGCTTATTTAATTACTAAGGAACACAGACAAGATTGCAAGAATAAAGGAGGAGATAATGACTAAGTTGGATAAACTCAAAAAACAATTATCATGTTCTGAACGAAAGAGGTGGAGTGGACTACAACACTTGACGAGATTTGAGTTTGAATTAAATAGAAGTCCTACCTGAAGTGGAACTCTAATAAATGAGAGTCTAGATGGAAGAAGAAGTACTAATTGAAAAGAACTCCTTAAAGAGTTGTGTTTAAATAGAGAGAGTGACTCTCATAGTTACTCACACACTTACAAAGCAAAAAGTCAATTGACAAATTGATTGTGCAGCTTGAAGACCGAAAAGAACACATTGCTAAACCTAGTCCTGATATTTAGAAAAATAAGGGGTCTTAGTATTTATGTACTAGGGTTGGTCTTGAGTTGTAACTTTGATCCAATTCTAGTTTCAGTGAGTTATAAACTGAATTAGGTTATTGTCTTCAAGTTAGGAAACTCGAAGACTTGGGATCACATTCTAAGTAGGAGTTAGAGTTTATAATTTCTAGATTATATAAGTCTTGTAATTTGTTATTGTTGTGGCTCAAGAAGTTTAGTGAAGTTGGAATGAAAGAGTTACATGTCATGTTTTTTAACCTTTTTGAGCAGGTGTTTTCCACTTGGTAATACTGTCTCTTTACTTCTATTATTACTACATATTTGAAACACGTTAGGCAACCTATTTCACTCTTAGGCTACTCTTGAGTGACTATAAGTAAATTAATAGGTCCTACACTCTATCAATTGGTATCAAAGAGAGATTATATTGGAAGGATTAACACCTAAGATAAGATCATGATGAACTCTGAACCACCTATGAAACACGGTGAATGTCAGTCAACAACTCAACTACTACTCTTTGATGAGTCTCATTTCATTTGGTGAAAGGCTAGGATGGAAATTTATCTTCAAGGAGAGGATTATGAATTGAGGGAAAAAATTACTGATGGACTAACAATTCCTACGAAGACAATCAGTGGAGAATAAGTAAAGAAGGTTAGAAGTGAATTATCCGGAACAAGTAAAGAAGGTTAGAAGTGAATTCAACTCAGAGGATCTTGTTGCATTAAGGAAGAATACAAAGGCCAAAACATTCTTGTTTGTGGCCGTCTTGGTCAATAGGATGTCTACCTGCACCACTGCTAAACAAATTTGGGATACCTTGGTGAATGCACATGAAGGTACTAGCTAAGTAAGGAAATTCAGAATTGCCTTACTTTCACCGAATATGAGGCCTTCAAAATGAAGGAAAATGAGTCATTCAAATACATGATAACTAGATTAATGACCTCCTTGGTTAATGAGTTGTTATTTTTAGGGATGGTTTTATCTACTGAGGAATAGGTAGAGAAGGTCTTGCGAGTGCCTAAGTCCAAGTAGGATGTTAAGGTTACAAGAGTAATAAAGTAAATGATCTCACAAGAATGTCCCTGGATAAGATTGGCAATTTAAAGACTTATGAAATGAACACGGATGACCTAAAATGGATGAAGTTGTTAAGGAAAAATCACTGGCATTAAGGGAATCTGACAGTGATGAATCTGAACTAGATTAAGAACATGTATCCTTCATCATTAAAAACTTCAAAAAAAAAAATTAAGAAAAGGGATCTGACAAGAAACGAACAGGGAGCAAAAAACAGTCCAATGATAGAAATTAGGCTGGATGCTATAAATGTGACAAAACTGATCATCAAATTAAGGATTCTCCTCTTTGGAAAATTTAGTGGAAAAGGAAAGATTGAAAAAGAATCGAAGGAAAAGTCCAAGAAAAAGGAAAAAGATGGCTATGCCATGGTAGTTGCATGGGATTCAAATTCGGATGATGAGGATGTCAATGAAACTGCTCTCATTTCCATCAGAGACTCAGACATAGAAGAAGAAGAAGAAACAACTTTTGAGGTAAGCATTCTTGAAATAAAACAAAAATTGCACCTTTCTTAAAAAAGAAAGCTTATTTCATTAATGAGTACCTTAACTGGTAATTTTCAAGAACTAGCCTCTGATAGGGATGAATTTTTCAGTAGTCTTGCAAGCTTAAAATTTGAATATATTGATTTGAAAACTTGCAAGATCACTACTGAAAAGGAAAACTGCACCCTAAAGGCATAGGTTAGCAAACTTAATTCATCAAACCTGTACCTCAAGTCTAAAGTGTTAAAACTATCTCTTTCTAAAAAAAATATTATGAGTAAGGAACAGGAAAGAATTGAGTCTGAGATTAACGAGTGCAAAAATGATTATTATTTTGAAAAAGAGAAGTTGAGGAAATTAATTCATGAAGTGTCTAAGCTAAAAATGGATCTTGAGAGAGCCAATAAATGGACTAACTCTTCTAAAATTGTCAATAAGCTGAGTGAAAGAACTCACAATGAAAAGGGTGGATTAGGATTTTACAAAAACACTAATGCAACAAGGGATTTGTGTTATGTGGAAATTTCGGACATACTACTATTGAGTGTCCAGTTTTTGAAGAGCTGGGCTAGAAGCACAAGTCTAGCTAAAGGAACCAACTTCACGTTATCTCAATCTAACAAAAAAGGAGTCAAAACTAGCCAGAGAAACAGATACACAAATCTATTGCCTCGATGGGCTATAAGAAACTTGATTCATCCTTTTAATCTTAAGAAAGGACTCAAGTTTTTCTGGGTTCCTAAAACTAGCCCCTAAATTATTTTGCAAGTAAAAGTTAAAGGAGGAAAATGAAATTGTTACATGAATTTGCTCAAGACATATAATTGGAGATAAATAAAAATTCCTTGACTTACTTCATTTGAAGGGCGAATGTGTCATTTGGAGATAGTAAAAAGGGTACCATCACTAGAATTGGGAAGATTGGCATATCTAAATAAAGAGATTTGGAAAAATAATATCATTTGGATGGATTAAAGCATAATCTGCTCAGCATCTCACAACTCTATGATAAAGGAAACAAGGTAACATTTTACTTTTGTAGGTTGCAAGGTGAAGAGGCTGGATGCAAAAGAAATTGTTCTAATTGCTAGAGACATAGAAATATGTAAAAGCTGATATCATGGGAATGAATGATACAAGGTTAAATGTCTAAGTACAATTAAGAATGATCCTCTCCTATGACACAAAAGACTTGAACATGCGATTCTAAAACAACTAAACAAACTAACTTCTAAGGACATGGTGGTGGTTTTGCCCAAAATTAAGTTCAAAGAGAAAAGGTTTGTAGTGCATGAAGGGGGAAGAAGGTAAGATCATCCTTCAAAATAAAGAACCATGTCACCACAACCAAGTGCCTTGACCTGGTCTATATGAACCTTTGTGGACCAATGAGGGTACATAGCAGAGGACGCATAAGCTATGTTTTTGTTATTATTGATCATTATTTCAGGTTCACCTGGGAATTATTTTTAACTTCCAAGGAGGATGCCTTTGATGTCATTTCTATTTTTATCAAGAAAATGGAAAAGAAACTAGGTACTCCACTAATTTCAACCACATCTAATCATGAAATTGAATTTGAAAATGTAAAATTCTTGAAATTTTGTTAAGACTTTGGAAGATATGGTTAGAATAATGATGCTTCCAGAAAATCTGATCTTAGGTGAATTTATGCACGTAAATATCATAATCTACGCTTGTTTAGCCTTTTTTAGGACTTCTCATGTGCGTAATGAGTTGATATTCATATAATTGAGAATCTATGTATTAAAATACTTGATTATAATTTTTAAGGCATGTTCAAAAGAATTTTAGAATCAAAATCATCACTTAGCGTTTCGAAGAGAAAACTATTATTACTAACTTGAGATATGTGTTATTCTAGTGTATTTCGTTGAATTCTATAGTGTTGTATGCACTAATTCATCTTGTTTACTTTATAAGAGGCCATATATTATGTAAAATCAATGTTGGGAAGATAAAAAAAATTTGAAGTGGAAAGACACCCAAAAAGTAAGGAATGCAAAGGCAAAAGGAAGGTGTTCAAGATGATGAAATCTGAAAAATTTGGTGCCATGGGCGTACCACGCCCTTTGACCTTTGAGATAACGGCGTGCCACACCCTTACACACAAAATAAATGTGTTCAAAATAGTGTGAAGTTTTGGTAAGTGAGTGCACGCCCCTAAATGCGGACCAACACAAGCGTGTCACACCCATGGTCACAAAACAACCAACTTTTGTCCTAGTATAAATAGAATACTTCCCTTTTGTTGTAAATACCTTAGCCGACTTTTGGGAATGTAAAACACTTGAGGACGGCTAGAATTAGGGTTTATTTATCTTTAGTTTGATTTTGATTTTTATAGATGAATTTCATAATTACGATTCGTTGTAAATCCACGAGTGGCTAAACACCCTCATCTAGGGTGAGGCCAAGAACATGGATACTTAAGATTATATTTGAGTTGATTTATCTTTATTATAATGTTTGGTTGTTCATATTATCCTTGTTATTGCTATTCTACAGATTCACGGCCCTTAGGATAAATCTATATTTCTATTGTGAGCCTGAAGAAGGAACAATATATTGTAACGTGGGATGTATGGAATGGAATCTTAAATGGTCAAGGGATTGAAGTTAGGATTTGTGTTTAGGATAGGAAGATACCTAATTAGACCCACTTTAATCATATATAGGATGAAATATAAGTGTGTTTAACTTAGTCCTCACAGCTCCACTCAATGATTTAGTTGTCGGGCTAAGTTAGATAATCGATATAGAGGCTCAAGAGACCATAGTCATGTTATCAACCCCGTGAATTAACAACCAATCTAATTAACTAAACCAACAAAATCGTCTAGCTAAGTAAGATTGTTTGTAGTGCCTTGACCCTGGATTCCTCCTCAATATTGTCTTCAACACTTTATAATTATGAATTGTTTACGGTTACTTTAGTTTCTATAATTTTAAACATTATTGGTTACATTAGCATTTGTTTAAGTTCTTTAGCATTGATATAATTAGATTGTTGTTGATCAAAAGTCCTTGTGAGATCTAGATTTGGCTTCTAAAAGGCATTTTATTACTTGGGTGACCACATACACTTGTGAGTGCGCTAGGACCAACTAGTTTTTGGCATTGCTGGGAACTTGAAAATTGACAACTGTCTTATTTTAACTTTGCTAAGTTTGTTTCACAGGTGCTAACAACTTGATCTGACCTTTTGAATTTGTAGGCACGGGTATGAAAATTAAGTAAGCTGGCAAGGGAAAGGGATTTGGTTGACCTATATCCTGAATCTGAGAGACACTTACACCAGCTAAGGAGAGAAGCAATACTTCTCTATCGAATACCTTAAATTCAGGAATAGTTGGTGTAAGTGTCGCTCGATCACAGTGTCTCATACCACCGTAGATTACACCAAAAAAATATAATACAAGAACTCATCACGGCGTCCCATACCACTGGAGAGTACACCAAAAGATTAAACCATCAATATATCAAGGCACAATAACACAATCACTTACCCAAAATCGTGGGTCCACATTCCCACCATTGCCTCTTATAAGGTATACAGTCATCATCAAATCCGCATTTATATATAACAAAATCGAGATCTCCATAACATTGCTATATAGTCACTTATTCTCTATTTTATTAATGAGCTCCAAGTTTAGTCTATATTAGCTAATTACCAAATCCATGAAGCACTAGTTTACAAGTTTTATAGTTTACTAATCATTAAATAAGGAAAAGCAACAAGTTACCAACACCATTATTTATTCACCTATCTCAAGGCCATTATCTAGTTAGCAACCTCCTTATATAAGTTGTCATTTAAGCCACCACGGCATAACATGCTAAAAGTCAACTTAACTATTCATCATACAATCCTAAGACCAATATAATTAGGCATATTATAACTTTAAGGACTAGTTACCATATTTTAACCAAGTAAGATCCACCAACTAGTTTACTAGGTTTCTAGCCCACAAGTCATAGACATTTATTAGAAACAACTAGTTATCCCATAAGCCACTTTACTAGGAGAAATTTCATAACATAACCATTTATTCAAGTCAAGCAGATTACTAAGTGAGCCCTGAATTTTACACATGATTATCCTATCAAGTAGAATTAACCCAATCTTTAGCCTAACTTATCACTAGTTACTAATTAGAGTCAACAACGGTCACACCCTTTATTTAGTGATTAGTGACAAAGAATGAGTATCAATTACCACAAAAGACATCATGTCTCGATGTCACTACCCAAACTGGGACCCTGACCGTGATGAGCATTCCAAACCATGAAGGCCCGAAACACCCCTATCTATCTGGTAATCATGCACATAATTCATATGATAAAAGAAATGTGGAAGATTCACAATACTACGAAAACATGGTCAACCTGAATGTGATCATAACACTGAAAATTGAAATCCAAGATATATCTGAATAATAATGTCTGACTCAGTCTGTGAAATCTCTACTATGGACTAAACAAACTGTCTAAAATTTGTGACAAGACCCCTAGTAGACCAAAACAGAACTAAAGATAATTATCTGAAATAACCAGGCCTTCTGAATCATAGAAGGCTCACCACTACACAATCTGATCTGCGATCTAAAATATTTGCTATTTATCTGGACCCCTAGACTATGCCTCAGAACCTGGAGAAAGGGTGGGTCAGCACAAAAGTACTGGCACGTGAAGCAATCAAAAATAGAGTACTTGAATATATATATAAAATAGATGAGAGCAATTTTTCAACAAATGTCATGCATAAAATAGTTTTTGGAAACACATGGGCATCATTCGAGTAATCATAAATCATTCTTGTCAAAACAGTTTCTGATATTTGTATTACTTCTGAGTTAGGTGACATTCCCCTATATTTTTTGATATTCATGGGCTATATGGAATCCGTCATTGACTCGGCGGAAAAGCCTCCAATCCGAGTGTGCCGCAAGATTGGGAGTCTCTTATTCTAATATGCCACATGGGGCTAGACTAGCGTAATATAAGATGTACCCAGATTACCAAATCACGATTTCGGGCAATGAGTATCTGGACTCATGCCTTCTTTGGAAAACCACCTAACATCTCTTTCTGCCCAATTTTTAACCATTTCTACTCATGCAACATTCTAATCACAAAATATGTAAATCTGATTTCAAACATGCATTCTATTCTATTCTGAATTTATCATCGCATTTTCTGAGTTGGTGTAATCACACCAAGACTTGAAAGTTCTATTTCTGAGCAATAATGCAATAAGCATGATCTTTCATAAAAATGTAGCTTCAGACCACTCAAAACATGTAATTTGCATAAAAGATTCATGTTCTGAAAACTCTAAGTCAAAACTATGCAAAAACTCTCATCAAACATATGGTGGTCACGTGCTTTTGGCAAAACCATGCACTCTTTCATTATATGTATATTCAACATTCACAACCTTCTCTTTCGTATTCAAAAGTCATATTGAAAACATAGCAAAAGCCAAAGTATTTCATATCATGCTCTTCAAAACGCATTCAAAACAATTTATATCATACGAAGATGAGAAAACTCGTAACAAGATAGGGATTCATTATAATTCATGCTCTCAATTGAATAACCATTCTTGAACACATACGTACATATATACATAATTTCAAATTGATTTGGGGGAAGGCCTAAAGACCAAAACAATACCGTCAAAACTTCTAAAACATAATTATATTCATAAACTTCAAAACCCCATTCTTAAAACATGATTTCTATGCCCATGAGATTTAGGAAAAATCCCGCGTACCTCGAATTAGGAAGACAATAGGTGCTTATTGAAGCCTACGTCCTAGGGATTCCAAATATGCGATCAACTTCGAAACCTACGGTTGGATCTTGAACTACTTGGGTTTTTATTTTGAAACCCTAGAGAGGATTCTTGATGATTTTGATGAAAATAGGGTTAAGTTTCTCAAACATACCCAAAATCCTTTGTTTGGACGGTTTTAAAGGTTAGGGAAAAGTCAAAATTATCCTTAATGACTCCTAAACAGAACTGAAAATTTGAACTTAAAAACCTAATTTCGGGTGCCACCGCGATGCGTCATAATCGCGGTAGTCCACTAGAATTTGACGAGTGGGAAATTGGGCGCCTCCGCGATGCGCCACCATAGCGGAGCCCCAGTGGAATTTGACGATTGTCAATTTGACCCTCTCCACGATGCGCTAGACACAAAAATGACGATGTTTACAACTGAAACTATAAATTATTCATAACTTCTTCACTAAGGGTCCATTTTGGATGAATCTTATATCGTTGGAAAGCTAATTCAGTCATCTACGTAATGAAAGGTTGAAATGAGGAAATCCCACTTAAAAATTAATTTAGATCATTCTAGAAGCTAATGCTTAGACTTTCCATGGATGGAATTTAGATAAGAAGATGTCGGGGTGTTACAATACCCCCCTTTGGGATCATTCATCCCCGAATGATGATGCGGAAAACAGAAAAGCACAATTTCAAGCAAACAAAGTCATGTAAAGAAAACGACAAAGATTGTACCTTCCATCACTTCATTCACTGGATCAAATAAATTTGGGTATCTATCTCTTATATCATCTTCTGATTCCCAAGTTGCTTCTTTGACTCTCTAATTTCTCCATAACACTTTAATCGAAACAATCTCTTTGCTTCTCAACTTTCTAACTTGGCAATCCAAAATTGCTACTGGCTCTTCTTCGTAGGACTAGGAGTCTGTCACCTTGATTTTGTTCGACGGGTACTACTAACAAACGATCTCCAATGCACTTCTTCAACATGGATATATGAAATACTGGATGGACAGAACCCAAACTTGCAAGCGACTCTAATTCATAAGCAACTCCACCTATTCTTCTCACAATCTGGTATCGTCCTATATAGCGAAAACTCAGCTTACCCTTCTTCCCAAATCACATAACTCCCTTTATGGGAGAAACCTTAAGAAATACCCATTCTCCAACCTCAAACTCTAACTCTCTCCTCCTAACATCAGCGTAGGATTCCTGATGACCCTGAGCTATTTTAAGTCGCTTTCTAATAAGCTTCACATATTCCATCGCCTGATAAATAAGATCAGTCCCAAATATTTGCATCTCACCCACTTCATACCACTCTATTGGTGACCTATCTTCTCTCGTACAATGCCTCAAATGGAGCCAACTTAATACTAAAATGGAAACTGTTATTATACGCGAAATCTATCAATGGCAAGTGCTCCACCCAACTACCTTTAAAATCAATCACACAGGCCCTCAACATATTCTCAAGGATCAGAATGGTGCGCTCAGCTTTCCCATCAGTCTGAGGGTGGAATGTTGTACTTAGGTTCACTTGGGTACCTAAGTCTTTCTGAAAATATTTCCAAAATTGAGAAGAAAATTGTATACCTCGGTCGGATATGATAGACATAGGTGCCCCATGCAAACGAACTATTTCTGCGATGAATAACTTAGTATAATCCTCTCCCGAATACTTAGTCCTGAGAGGCAGAAAGTGCACTGACTTGGTCAGCCTATCTACAATTACCCATATAGAATCATACTGGTTTTGGGACTTCGGAAGTCCTATAATGAAGTCCATATTGATCATCTCCCACTTTCATAAAGGCAATGCTATCTCTTGAGAAGTACCACCTGGCCTCATGTGTTCCACCTTGACTTGCTGACAATTTAAACACTTGGAAACATACTTAGCCACATCACGCTTCATATTTTTCCACCAATAAATGGTTTTCAAATCATGATACATTTTTGTAGAGCATGGGTGAAAAACATACCTCGATGTGTGAGCCTCGCTAAGGATTCTTTTTTGCAACCCATCTACATCAGGCACACACAATCTACCCTGATATTTCAGAATACCATCGCCACCAATCTCAAATGACATTACTTTCTGTTGACCCATATCTCTCTTAATCTGCATCAAGATGGGATCTTCGGCCTGCTTTTCTTTAACTTCGGCACAAAGGGATAATTTAGCTATCTCATGAACAACTACCCCTCCATCTTCAGAATCTAAGAGTCGTACTCCAAAATTTGCAAGGAGGTGAATGTCCTTCACCATCTCTCTCCTCCCCTCTTCAACATGAGAAAGGCTGCCCATAGACAACCTGCTGAGAGCGTCAGCTACAACGTTTGCCTTTCTTAGATGGTGATGCAGGCTCATATCATAGTCTTTCAAAAGCTCCATCTAACGCCTTTGCCTGAGGTTTAATTCTTTCTATGAGAAAATATACTGCAAACTTTTGTGGTCAGTATAAATATCAACATGCACTCCATAGAGATAATACCTCTAGATTCTAAGTGTAAACACCACGGCTGCTAACTCTAAGTCATGAGTGGGGTAGTTTCACTCATGCACCTTTAACTGCCTAGACACATAAGCTACCACCTTACCATGCTGCATCAGAATATAACCAAGTCCCACATGGGACGCATCACAGTATACCACAAAATCATCTACCCCCTCAGGAAGAGTCAAAATAGGAGCAGTAGTCAGTTTGTCCTTCAACTTCTCAAAACTATTTTCAAACAAGTCAGACCACACAAACTTTACATTTTTTTGAGTCAATTTAGTGAGCGGAGTAGCTATGAAGGAAAAACTCTCTACGAACCTTCTGTAATAACCTGCCAGACCCAAGAAGCTCCGAATATCTATTGGAGTCACGGGTCTGGGCCATTTTCTTACTACTTCAACTTTTTGGGGATCCACTCTAATACCCTCTAGACACAATATGACCCAAAAATGCAATGGCATTAAGCCAGAATTCACACTTAGAAAATTTTGCATACAAGCTATGATCTTTAAGAGTTTGAAGAATAATTCAGAGGTGAGTGACATGATCCTCCTCATTTTTGGAATAAATTAAGATATTGTCAATGAATACTATCACAAACAGATCCAGGAACTGACGAAAAACTCTATTCATTAGGTCCATGAAAGCTGTAGGGGCATTAGTCAATCTGAAGGACATGACTAAGAATTCAAAATGATCGTATCTGGTTCGGAAAGCTATTTTGGGAATATCTGACTCTCTAACCTTCAACTGATGGTATCCCGAATAAAGGTCTATCTTTGAATAACATCTAGCACCCTGAAGCTAGTCCAAAAGATCATCAATCCTAGAAAGAGGATACTTATTTTTAATCATGACCTTATTCAGCTGACGGTAGTCTATACACATATGAAGGGAACCGTCTTTCTTTCGCACGAAGAGTACAGACGTACCCCAAGGTGACACATTGGGGCGTATAAAACCTTTATCTAGAAGATCTGCTAGTTGTTCCTTCAACTCTTTTAGTTCTGCAGGAGTCATTCTATATGGTAGAATAGAGATGGGGCAGGTATTTGAAAACACATTAATACCAAACTCTATCTCCCTATCAGGTGGTATTCCTGGGAGATCACCTGGAAAGACTTTTAGAAATTCATTTAATACAGAGAGAGATGGAAGAGGAAGACCCTCGGCATTAGAGTGCTTAACTCGGATAAGGTGACACAAACAACCTTTAGAAATGAGTCTTTGGGCCCTGAGATAGGAGATAAAGTGCCTTTTAGGTTCTAAAGAAAGTCCCTCCCATTCTATCACTGGCTCATTCGGGAAAGAAAAAGTGACTCTTTGCGTCTTACAATTTAACATGGCATAGCATGAATGGAGCTAATCCATCCCTAAGATAGCTTCAAAAGCAACCATATCGAGTTCTATGAGGTCTTCCATAGTATCCCGACTAAGAATAGATACCATAAAATTTTTATACACCTTCCTAGCCACAACAGAATCACCCACCAGAGTGGAAACAGAGAAAGGTTCAGAAATTATATCGGGCTCAAACCCGAAACCAACAGCCACATAAGGGGTCACATAGGATAGGGTAGACCCGGGGTCAATTAACACATAAACATCATGGGAAAAGATTTGTAACATACTGGTGACAACTTCTGAGGAAACTTCCGCTTCCTGGCGGTTGGTCAAAACATATAATCGATTGCGACCGCTCCCGGCAGTTGATGTGGCACCCTTTTGAGGTGGGAATGGTGATGAAGAATTTGCTTGAGACTTTGTACCATCAATATTCTTCCTAGCAGTTGGACAGTCCCTCTGAATGTGACTCAGTTGACCACATGAATAACAAACAAATCTGCCCAACTAAAATCTCCCTGGATGATTTCTACCACAAGTCTCACACCACAGAAAATTACGATGCTGCTGAGCCACACTACCTTATGACTGAGTATCCGATGCTCTGGATCCATGATGAGTCTGGAAACTTTGAGATCGTCTGTCAGCTGGTGTTCTGGGCGCTGGGGCGCTGGCAGCAGACTATGTATTACCCCAATTCTTTTTCTTCTGCCATTTATTTCCCCACTTACCGCTTTGAGGCTGACTGTAACCCTGGTCAGCAGATCTTGCTCTTTTTGCCTGTCTTTCTTTCTTCCTAGCTTCAGAAATCTTCCTTTTCCTCCTCTATCTATTGCATATAAACTGTCAGCCTAGCAAATTCCAAATCCTTGTTCAATATAGATTCCTGACACTCAAGCACCAGATCATATGAAAGGCTGGAAGAAAACTTCCTCATTCAGGCCCTCATACTACTCGTCATCTCGGGAGCATAATGGGCCAGCTGATTAAATTTTAAAGTGTACTCCTACACGCTCATCTTACCCTGCTTGAGGTTCATGAACTCCTCTTCCTTAGCTTTCCTCAGCTCCAGAGGAAATAACCTGTCAAGGAAAGCTTTTACAAACTCATCCCAAACTGTGTGCTCAGCACTATCACCCTTTACATCCTCCCACTCATTGTACCATTGGTTTGCTACATCACTTTGAAAATTTTATCCATTTCATCTACAAATTCTTGTAGATCTTCTTTTACCTTGGTGCCAATAAACTTGGGTGGGTTCATTCTCATGAACTGTCCTACCCTAGTAGCCTCCGACGTCACTAATGCAGACCCAACATATTCTGATCATTGAGCCTAATTATCCACCAACTGTACTAGCATATAAATGGACTTTCTGAATTCGGCATTCAAAATGTCCCTCTGAGCAGTCGAGGGATGGTTAACATTGGTCCGTAGAGCCCGAAGTGGACTGGTCGGGACTGAAGGGACTCCCAGAGTAGGGACATGGTCTGGGGTGGGAGCTCTATTACGTGTTTTCATCCCATGAGTGGGACAGACTTCATTACTCTGAGCACTCTGATTAGTATTGCGATGAGGAGGCATGACTGTTATTTCTGTAAGACAAAAGATCACTGATTAGGAACAGACTTGACTCTGAAGCACAAACTAAATCACAAAGAAGGGAAACATTTCCTATGTGCCTAGTAGACTCTTTCTTATAAGTGTGGTGCACTACACACCCATAAAAAAGATTCTACCCGATGCGATTTTGCGGATACCTTGAGACCAAAAATCGTGCTCTGATACCAAGTTTATCATGACCCGAACTGAGGCTCTATCCATGACGAGCATTCCGAACTATGAAAGCCCGAAACACCCCTATCTATCTGGTAATCATGCACATTATTCATATGATAACAAAAATGCGGAAGATTCATAATACTACGGAAACATGGTCAGCCTGAATGTGATCCTAACACTGAAAACTGAAATCCAAGATATATCTAAACAATAATGTCTGACTCATATGCGAAATCTTTACTATAGACTAAACAAAATTTCTGAAAACTGGGACAAGACCCCCAGTAGACCAAAACAGAACTAAAGATAATTATCTGAAATAACCAGGCCTTTTGGATCATAGAAGGCTCACCACTGCACAATCTGATCTGCGATCTGAAATATCTACTGTTTATCTAGACCCCTAAACTGTGCCTCAGAACCTGGAGGAAGGGGGTCAGCACAAAAGTACTGGCACGCGAAGCAATCCAAAATAGAGTACTTGAACATATATATAAAATAGATGAGAGCAATTTTTCATCAAACGTTATGCATAAAATAGTTTCTGTAAACACATGTGCTTTATTTGAGTAATCATGAATCATTCTTGTCAAAACAATTACTGATCTTTGTATTACTTTTGAGTTAGGTGGCATTCCCCTACATTTTCTGATATTCCACGGGCTATATGGAATCCGCCATTGACTCGGTGGGGAAGCCTCCAACCGAAGTGTGCCGCAAGGGTTGGAGTCTCTGATTCTAACACGCCACACGATACTAGGCCAACGTAATATAAGATATACCCAGATCGGCAAATCATAGTTTCGAGCAATGAGTATCTGGACTCATGCCTTCTTCGGGGAACCACCTAACATCTCTTTCTGCCCAATTTTTAACCATTTCTAATAATGCAACATTTTAATCACAAAATCTGTAAATCTGATTTCAAACATGCATTATATTTTGTTCTGAATTTATCATGGCATTTTCTGAGTTGGTGTAGTCACACCAAGACTTGCAAGTTCTATTTCTGAGCCATAATGCAATAAGCATGATCTTTCATAAAAATGTAGTTTCAGACCACCCAAAACATGTAATTTGCATAAAAGATTTCATGTTTCAAAAAATCAAGTCAAAACTATGCAAAAACTCTCATCAGATATATGGTGGTCACGTGCTTTTGGAAAATCCATGCACTCTTTCATTATATGTATATTCAACATTCACAACCCTCTCTTTCGTATTCAAAAATCATATTCAAAACATAGCAAAATCCAAAGTATTTCATATCATGATTTTCAAAACGCATTCAAAACAATTTATATCATACGAAGATGAGAAAACTCATAACAAGAGAGGGATTCATTATAATTCATGCTCTCAATTGAATAACCATTCTTGAACACATACGTACATATATACATAATTTCAAATCGATTTGGAGGAAAGGCCTAAAGACCAAGACAATACCGTCAAAACTTCTAAAACATGATTATATTCATAAACTTCAAAACCCCATTCTTAAAACATGATTTCTGTGCCCCTGAGATTTTAGGAAAAACCCCGCGTACCTCGAATTAGGAAGACAATAGGTGCTTATTGAAGTATACGACCTGGGGATTCCAAATATGCGATCAACTTCGAAACCTACGGTTGAATCATGAACTACTTGAGTTTTTATTTTGAAACCCTTGAGAGGATTCTTGATGATTTTGATGAAAATAGGGTTAAGTTGCTCAAAAATACCCTAAATCCTTTGTTTGGACGGTTTTACGGTTAGGAAAAAGTCAAAATTACCCTTAATGAATCCTAAACGGAACTGAAAAACCCAATTTTAGGTGCCACCGCAATGCCCCACAATCGCAGAGCCCTACTGAAATTTGACGATTGTCAATTTGACCCTCTCCGCGATGCGCTAGACACCAAAATGACAATGTTTATGACTGAAACTATACATTATTCATAACTTCTTCACCAAGGGTCCATTTTGGGCGAATCTTATATCGTTGGAAAGCTAATTCAGTCATCTACGTAATGAAAGGTTGAAATGTAAGAAATTTCACATGAAAATTAATTTAGATCATTCTAGAAGCTAATGCTTAGACTTTCCATGGATGGAATTTAGCTAAGAAGATATCGGGGTGTTACATTCGACTACATCAACGGTTAGCCATACACGGCATAACCTCACATATATACACATGCACTTAAATAAAGTTGCCCCACACGGCATCATAACATCATTACCTCTTCCGAATTCACTGGGTATCATCATAACATCATTACCTCTTACAGATTCACCGGGCATCATCATAACATCATCATTTTCTCCGGATTCACTGGGCATCATCATAATATCAATATCTCCTCTGGATTCACCGGGCATCATCATAGTATCAATATTTCCTTCAAATTCACCGGGCATCATCATAGTATCAATATTTTCTTCAAATTTACCGGGCATCATCATAGTATCAATATTTTCTCCAATTTAGCGGGCATCATCATAGTATTAATATTTCCTTCGGATTAACCGGGCATCATCATAGTATCAATATTTCCTCCGGATTCACCGGGCATCATCATAGTATCAATATTTCCTCCGGATTCACCGGGCATCATCATAGTATCAATATTTCCTCTGGATTCACTGGGCATCATCATAGTATCAATATTTCCTCTAGATTCACCGGGCATCATCATAGTATCAATATTTTTTTAAACAACAACATATACACATATATGGACCAAATCAATAAACATATACAAGTTCACAATAATTGAGTAATAAAGATATAAGATACATAACTCATCACACTTTATTACTAGTCATCATCGTGATATGAGAGTAGGAGCATAAGCATGAGTATCTAGATGATATATACAATTACCCTCTTTCCATGGTTATCCATAACATGGCAATAAGACAATCAATCAAGTATACACATTTTCCAACCGTCGAACTTATTCATAAATCGACAACCAAGTTTAACCCTTATAATCTTAATAACGCAATTTAGACGCTTATCAAGTATCTAGGTTACCAAGGAGTTACATAGTTCAAGCTTAAAGTGGGTCAAGTCCCACTTCTAACTCCGAATAATACTAAAGTCACTTCTACAAGACTAACTTCTACCCGGATTTAGGCTAGGTTATATACGTTACACCATAAGGGCTTATCAATCCTTACTAAGCCTATAGGAGAAATCATCTTCAAGTATTCTTCCTAAGTCAACCCAACACCAAGGCCATTTCATAATTAAGCAATAACTAGGTCAACATACTTTTAAGGTCATTAAACAACACTATTCTCATCTAGAGCAACTAAAGTATTCTCATACTATTTTATGAGACTATACGTAGAACTATCTAAGGTTCTAAGCTAAATGTCAACAATATGCTTTTACAAGTTTAACAACCTATGAGAATCAACTAATCCCAAGAATCATCATTCAATCATTTATCATCTAAAAACCTCGTCCAATATTACAAGATATCAATAATTATATTACAACCAAGCTCAATCTAACTACGGGTAAGCCTAACCTACCTCGAGTCCAATTTCTCACGAACCAGCAACCTTTACCTTCCCTTTTCTTGAAGCTTCTTCTTCCATGAGCCAAGCTATAAACATCATAATCTAAGCATCAATACAAGAACAACAACACCCATTATAGAACTATTATGCCATGGATCAAAAATGACACCAAACCCCCAAGTGGGTTCCACCTTTGGAAAATGAGTTTTTAAGACCAACCCATAGTCTAAATATCATTAGGGAGATAAAACCCTTAAGAAATTAGAGTAAATCAATCATATTTGTGGCTAAAATTGAGCCTCAAAGACTTATAAGTCAACAATCTCTTATGGCTGCTAGGGTTCTCAAAGAAATGAATAATGCCCCCCAAAATAGCCTAAAGGGGCTTTTTATATGAGTTTAAATGGGCGCACAACGTCAAAACTTATTTTTGATCTCCCAGACTCATTTGGACTCTATTTTTCGCAAACGAACTATGTAACTCCACTAAATTCGACATTCCAAATACATTGGTGAAGTTGGATTTTCCATCTAAGTTCATTTAGGCCACTTGTAGGTCCCACACGCATATATTTCGATTTTTGACTTTTCGACTAATGGGTCGAAATGAGCTCAGGTGCTGTGGAATCCGAACCAAGGGTCTACCTACTCTAAAATCAATATTGCATAGCTGTTTGCGCAGTCGAAATTTGCATTCAAAATTATTTTACTGAAGTTTTTGCTTGACGGTCATTTGGAATTGACGAAGACTTCAAATTGGAAAAGTCGTTCTAAAAAAAAACGAACCGTCTGGTAACCGAACTATCGATTCCAGCAAGTCACTAAGAACTTGAAACGGCTATGGAGGAGCTCTATCGGTAAAAATAAGCAAGAACACGGCTAATGACCGAAAGGGTCATTACAGTAGATTACAGAAGTCTTGTAATTATTTGTTTTTGAGGCTCAAGTTGTTTAGTGAAGTCGTGAATTTTTTCACCTTTTTGAGCCGGATGTTTTCCACATGAAAATACCTCCTTTACTTATATTGTTATTGCATAGTTGAAACGTTAGTCAACCTGTTTCACTCTTTGGCTACTCTTAAGTGACTAAGTAATTTAATAGGTCGTGTACTTTATCAACAGCAACACATACACCATTCAACACCAAATCTAACACCATCCAAAACCTCCATCTCAGACACTCACGGTCCCACCTCAGGATATGGCCTTATTTGGCCTGATTTACCGGTCCCACCTCAGGATATGGCCTTAGTGGGCCTGATTTACCGAAACATTTCAGGTCGTCAGTTGCAGTGGCGGTGAACTGAATCTTGATCCAAAATTCCATCAGTCGCCGCCAAGGACCACCAATATGTCACCAGAAGCAACCTTTCACAACCCACAACACTCACTGCCACCATTCACCACTACTCCTCCACTTTGTTCCTCACCAGAAAACCTCCGACCACCATCTTCAGAGCATTAAAAGAAGGGCCACCAGTAAGGCCTTAAATTCAGTTTCATTAAATCCCTCTTCAACCAGAGACAAAAATTCTTCACTCGCTGGCATTTATTTCCATCTTAACCCACTAATATTTAATGTCCCTCCATTTATTTGTCAACATGGTCCTTATGGCAATAAGAGTGTAGGCCTATGTAGTTCGTCTAAAATGAACATTAACAAAGAAAAACACATGCTCTTGCACAAATCAACAAGCTAGAAGCCAAGATAACTTAGCCAACATAATCCTTATAAACGAAACAAACTTGGTCAACAATAATGGTTTTCATCTTCAGTCATATTCACTCGAGTCTTTTTATTCTCCAGTTAGCCTCCCCCTCACCCCCAAAATCCACCTTTTACACTTGTATAGTAAAATAGAGGGAAAATGGATGTTGCACACTAGGAACTATAAAAAGAACAACAAAGTGAAGACAGAAACACTAACGGATGTGCACTTAAGGGTGTGACCTAGTTATCAATATATGCACCTAAGCGACCATTTTAAACACATAAACTGACAGGGTTTATTCATTTAATGAATTGTATTTAGGTAATAACTTATTCATTTGCCAACAGATATATGCACATTACAATAACAACATACCCAATGTGATTCCACAAGAGGGGCATGGCAGAGATAGAAGCACATATCACTATTATGATAAAATAAACAATATAACAAACTCTTGCAATATGCCAAAAATAAAACCAAGCTAGACCTTCTTCATTTGTTGATACAGAATTTACTTCACAACTAGTTCTGATTTGACAGCCTCTCTTCGCCAGCTCCTCCTTAACCTGCATTTGATGCCCCCCATGAAATCACTCTCAAAAATGATACATGCTTAACTCAACAAATCACGCAATAAAGTGGGCGTTTGGTAAATGTCTGAAGTTTTCATCTTGGGAACAGTAAAGTGCATTTCTATGAATAAAAAATCACCTTGTTTATATGTGATCGCCATCTTAGAGTGAGCAGTTGATCGCCATCTTTCATGCAATACATTCAACAGTTGGCTGTAATCTACACGAAGTACGCTAACTGAATAGCATATAAGAGGAAAAAAAAAACCTGCAGAAGATGGTGGTCGTGGCAGAATGAAAGAATGTAAGAAGCAGAAAAACCCAATACTCCTGCTGAGGAACTGGTCCAGATTGAAGCACAAATTGGAATCTGTGGAACATATGTATGAATTGCTTACAGCAAGGAGAACTTGTTGAATGGAAAATAAAGACCAATACAAGTATCAAAATCAATAACAATGAAAAACATGAACATCACCAGATAAGCCTTCTGAAATAGCTCCGAATAGCCATGTGACTCAATAAATTGCCCTACTGTTTTGTTGCGATCAATGTCAGGATTGTTGTCAAGTGCTTCAAGGTAACTGCAAAGAAGTCGGAGATGTATTAGTAATGACAAAAGCTTCATTGAAGATAGCTCTTTCCTCGTCACATAAATATGAAAAGCATACCACACAGAACAATTTAGTCCACTCCCATCAAATGCAAGAATTTCGAATGAACAAAGAAAACCTATGTAAAGATAAGTAAGTTATTGGAACCTTGTGACATCCTGCTTGAATCTAATAATTTCCCTAATCATTTGCCAAAAATATGGATTCAACACATTCTTCTTTTGTGCAAACAAACTAGAGAATCCATTTTGGGTACCCCATTCGTAATCACGACCTTGGTCTAAGCTCACTGAAAATGACATATCAGAGATCTCCATATCAACTCCAAGGCAGTCAAAAAATTCCATCATGTTTGAATAAGTGACCTGTCAAATACACCATTTCAGCATCCACACATGTTCACTCCAAAAGATGTAAAGCCATTTCCAATTGAATGCCCAAAAATTTGATGGAATAAGCAAATGATTTTGCCCATAGAAACTCAAAATGACGGGATTTGCATTATGAATTAATATTTCAGAAAGTGAAGTAAGATGGGTCTAACTTGTATCTGTACTAAAAATAAATCAGAATAGAGTTTAACGTTGATCGTATACTCAAGCTTTCTTCTTTGATACATAACTCCAAACTGCTAAGGTATTGTCTTGGTCCAAATTTGCTGTGAGAAAAGCCAACTCAAAAGTATTCTAAAAAGGACATGCTTTCAAAAATTACAAAGCACTTGCGCTAGCTAGTTAAGTTTGTGTGGCTAATTGGCAAATCCTGCTTATTTTAATGATTCATTTAGGTATTTAATTTCAGAATTGCGTGAATTTAATAGCTAAAAATATTTATCAGGCATAATTGGTGGTGCAATACTTTCTTTAGCTGGAAATACTAAGCATGAATAATGGAGATCATGTTCTTAGACAAATATATCATTACGTGCCGTACAACGCATGCACTTAATTGATGAGTACTTTAGCATTATCAAACACGTAATAAAACTAATTTAATCATCTTATAAGTTCATTCAAACACTCTCTAACCGCAGTTACCCGGTTGAAGACCATAAAACCAAGGTCAAGATCGACCCCATCAACAGTGACAGTGTTAGGATGGCCACCAAGATAATTTTCCTTCTCATAAACCACAACTTCAACACCAGCTTTGGCTAATTCATATGCAGAAACCAGTCCACTTATCCCTGCTCCTACCACTGCTACTTTCATGCTTACAACTGCAATAACAATAAGATTAGAGGAGACAAAAAGATAGACGTTATAATTAACTATTACATTATGGTCATGAGTTATACATTCACAAAACCTTTTTAAATATTGCTGGAGTTATACAAGTTGATGGAGATATTGGTGTTGATGATTAAATTTATAATGGTAAGAAATGTACGAATTGATAGAGTACTAGCCTACAGAGTCTCCTTTATAGTTTCGTGGAAAGTACTTAAGAGCTATTTCAGAGAGAGTGTATTTTTGGGTCGATCCTCTAATTGGCAAGTGCTAAACTACATGCATGGTAAACAGTAAAACTTACACACACTTGGTGTTTACACCAAATTAATGTTCTTTATTATAATTGTTGAAGTATATGAGTTTTGGTGATTGACATGATAGCTGAAACATGTTAATTGAAATGATTCACTGATATGCAGAGTCAAGGTGATACGAGTTCACTGATACATGAAGACAAAATACACTTGGATTTAGGAATGCATAAGCTGATGCAGCAATAAACTCAAAGTGTTGATCACATGAAGTAGGAGTTTTTCTTCACAATAAACTCTGAAGAGTTGAGAGTTCTACTCAACATAGAAGACTTATATGTGGAATGATTCTTTGGAGAGTATGGTTAAATAGAGGGTGTGACTCGCATAGTCACTTATGTACTTACACAGACAAAGACAACTGGTCAATTGACTTGGCAGCGTAAAAAGTTTTAAGAAACACATAGTTGAACCTGTTGCTATTACTTAGAAGGTGACTTAGATTCTATGTACTAGGTTGGTTCTTGAGTTATTGTTTATGTAATTCTAGTCTCAGTAAAGTATAAACTGAGTTAGGATCATTGTCTTCAGGTTTGGGAACTCGAAAACTTGGGAATACATACCTTGGGAGGTTTGTGTGTTTTGTAGAAGTAGTAATTAGAGTTTATAATTCCTAGATTAGATAAGTCTTATAATTTACTGTTGTTGAGGCTCAATATTTCAGTGCAGTTGGGGTGAAATTTTGTAGAGGTACAGATCGTGATTTTTCACACCTTTTTGAGCTGGATGTTTTTCACGTGAAAATAATTATCTCATTTACTAACTGTTTTGACATTGGTGAAACACGTTAGGTAACATGTTTCACTAATAGGCAACTATTAGGCTAAACTAAGTAAATCAGTAGGGCACATACTCTATCAATAATTAAGTAATTAAATTAAGTAAAATACATGTTAATTAATCATGGTTAAGTAACATAAATTCTAAATTCAAACACATGAAAAATATGTATTGGTCTAGTGTATACACCGAATGCGTGTAAGTTTTGATCCATGATAAATCTCCAGAAATATCAATTGCGTGTGTTAAGAGGAAAATATTATTTATTTATTATTTGGAGGGGGTGGGGTGGGGTTAATAAAATCTGTATTTTTCAACAATAAATTTAAATACATGCTCAAACTAACATACGAACAATCAAATAAAGTTGTAACTCTGTATTTAGAGCTTTGAACTTTTAACAATAAGTTCAACGAACTTATGAACATCAACAAAATGAAGTTCAAACTATTTTTCTAAAATATAGCAAAATCAAATGTTTAGAAAGACATGAAAATTGAAAGATTCAAATCCACCAAATTCACGGTGTGTTCTTAAGGAAACTATTTTCCCCAAGTACTCGATTATGAAATATATCCTCCCAAGATAAAATGCATCACTTCAACGGAATAGCGGTACCTCAAATTCTGTTGATCTAACAACGCACTCAATGACAGCAAATCACACCAGAGTGTTTCAAGAAAGATGAGTATTTTTACTTCAAAATTTCATGTCCGTATGTGAGGAAAAATTCATGTATTTATAGTCATCAAGGTGTTGCTTGATGAAGAGAAGCAATTGTTCAAAAAGGTGCATCTCTTCATAAAGGTGTAACTTTTCAAAAAGTCACAACCCAATGGAAAGGTCATAATAATCCAAACTGAAAATGTGCCTATTCAAATTGCATCCTTTCTCTTCGTGTCTTTTAAAAAAGAAAACATCATTTTTCATTCCCACCTCTTAAAAACTAAATAAATAATTGGGTATTTTTCTTCCTTTTCTACAATGTTCGTAGAGTGCCTGACTCATACTCTTATATATGAACGTCTTAGAGGAAGTTGTCTTATTTAAACACAGACAATAAGCTGAAATGTAACTCAATTTAGTATATTAGCTTATTTAATAAATCGCATGTCTATCTTAAGATTTATATATGATTTATGTATAGAAGGACTTACGTTCGTACATATATCATTTTACATTGAAAGGAAATTACTTTAAATAACGTTAGACGCCTTTATAGCTTTTATTTTTTTTAGTTTCTATAATCATTAGGTATTCGGTACCTTTTGGGCCGACTGAATTATATTTATCTGCGTATGTGGACCTGTTAGAGAGGGAAGAACTCCTTACCATGAGTTTCTATAACACTCCACATTTTTGGGCCAAAATTTGAACCGTCATTCCTACGTGTATAGACCTGAATCCAATAATTTCTATTTAGATATAAGTGTAAATATCAATTTTTTACGGTGGAAACATCTTTGAAGATGGATTGAAGTCATAGAAATCTCTTAACTCAAAGTTGAGTTGAGAATTTTCCAATACCGAATGAGTTTTAGTAGATGTTTTCACTTGGGTCAATTTTCAATGACCATTTCTCATATAATATAATGAGTTAGGCGGCCTACCATGTACCAAAGTAAAGCCCTTCGAGTCTTCTTTCCAACGCAATTGACAGTTTGTCAATTTGAGTTCGAAGTAAAAGGTTATAGGTGTTTTAGTGAGACACTGTCTAGGGTGCGCGACAGACCGAGTGAGGCAAAGTTGGTGCCGCACGAGTCGCGAGGCACGACTGGAGCCATGCGACTGAGCCCGCGGCGTAAACCTCCCTTCTTAAACATCAAAATATATTTTTTTCCTTATTAAATCAAGGACAAAATGGTCCTTTCACCCTCTATAACTCCCCTAATCCGTTTTATAACCCTAAAGTCATCCTAAACTAATAAAAATTTCTCAAATTCCTCATCCTCTTTCTCCCAAGAACATAAAGAAGAATTTCTCAATTCCAAGCCTTGTAGGTTCCAAACTCAAGGTTCTTCAATTTCCCTCCATCAAAAAGGTATGTGGAACTATTCTAACACTCATGAGCATAAGTATGATATTTTAATAATCTCTATATCATATATGTATTAGTTAAGGCTTTGAAATTTATTGATAAACATGAATTACGTAGCCCCTCTTTATAATGAAATTATGTATTTACTATGGAGTTTTCTATAAACTTTAGATTGTATTTATGTGCATATGTTATGGATTTTGAAGTGTTTGAACTATTAACCCCATTTTATGTTAAGAATTATGTATTTAATAATTGTTGTGGGTTCTCTAATGAATACAAAAAGATTGATGTTTGAATGTTTCTTTTATCAAATTATGAACTATTTATCTAAACGATTTTCAAAGACAATCCTTTATATCTCAACACACTCTTGTTTTCTCATGAAGCTTGTAGGAATTATGAAAGGGATGACCACCTAAGAGTTATGTCTTGAAAAGGGAATTGTTTTTACCTAAACCAATATTGCTTAGAAAGAGCTTTACTATTTGAGCTTTGAAATACCTTATGGTAGTTAATGACCCATGACATGTAAATGATAAGGCAGGACATGAAAAATAGATTATGGGGTTTGCAAGTCTTGGTACGACGATACCAAATCAGACAGTTGTCATTTCAGACTGCAGACCATATTTTAAGAAATATGCATATGTTAATAAGATAAAATATGGACTTCAATAGATTTAGGTGGCTAACCGAGAAGGCATGGGTCCGAAAGGCCCATAGCCCAAAATCATATTTTGACGATGCCGGATTGATCCTACCTGAAATACGGATGATCATTTTATACTTTCTTTATTCTTTGGTATACCATATTAGACACTCCAACTTTTTCGGCAAACTCGAAATGGGAGCTTGACCAATGAGTCAATATTGAGCCCAATATAACCCATAGGTTTTTTTAGATCATGTCAGTCATCCAACTAATAATTAAAGAAAAGAATTGTGTCCATGTTTTACGAGATTGATTGAAGTTTTAACTATACCCATGTGTTTTTAATCTCTGTTATGTTTAATTATTTTTCACAATGCTCTAAATTATTTTATATGAAATATATGTGGCTTTTGAATTGTTCTGCATACCAGTGCATTCCAAGTGACCGTCCTCAGGCAGTTATATTTTATCATAATGTAGGTTTTGAGGATCAGTTCCGTAGCCCATCACATCAGTAGAACCTTAAAAAATATTAGAGTTGGTGAGTCGTCCATCATTTGAAAGGAATTTTCTTTATATGTTCACTTCTTTCAGTTTATGATCCGATTGCGGGCCTTATCCCGGCCTAGATAATTTATTCTTCAGTAGGGGCTTCATAGACTAGATTTGATTCTTGTTTTGATATAACGTATTGACATATTTTTCTTATAAGATTCCTTGAACTTCATTATATCTTCAGCATTTTATATGAATTATGCTTATGATGGTATGCTAAGGGGTCTCTTAGGCCTTCGTAGTTTGGGATGCTCGTTGCAGCTAGGACCTTGACTCGGGTCGTGATAAGCTTGGTATCAGAGCACAATTCAGGGTTACAGGATGTCTACAAAACTATGTTGAGCAGTGGGTGTGTATCACGCCACACTTATAAGGGGAGATTGTGACTTATTTAGAAAATGTTTCCCATACTTTCATACTCTAGATTATGCAATAGTGTTGTCTATAAGAAAGTTATCCAGATACCTACCTAATTCTAATTCTGTTGGTTATTCCTTATTATCAAGGTGATATAAGCACAAAAACTTAGATTCCTAGCGATGTGGTTCTGATATGAGCCAAACAGCCATCATAGTTTTTGATGACATCATTCGAGGTCAATACAAAGAGGTCCAAGACATGATCAAGGAAAGAGCTCAAGAATTCACTTGGAGGACCTACTTTGAGCTCCGAAGCAAGAAATGTCGTGTTTGGAAGATAGCTTGGAGCCGAGGAAAGCCATGTCACAAGGAATAAAGAGCCCTTGTGGGTTATTTCTGTAATAGCCACTTTTGGGCTATTTTTGTAATAGGCTAGTTTTACAAAGACAACTAATACAAATAGGTACCTTATACATTTCATTAGGAATTTTTTTATGATAATTTTTACATGATATATTCGTGAGAACTCCATGGGAGTGTTTGAGTGCTTGGAAAAGCATTTGTTGAACCTTGTTTAGAAATGTTGGTAGTAACGGTGATCTAATCCCCTTTGCAGTCACGTAAGAGTTAGGTGCTTATTGATAGAAATTAGGAGAGGTTTTAGGATTTGATACATCCTTCGATTGCCCTTTCGATATCAATTTTGTGTCTATCTTTCTATCCTCGCTATCCTATCCTTCAATCCTTACTTTTTGCATCTTAGATTCGAGCCCTCATGGGTTAGATCATATTATTTGGTATCAGAGCCGAGCTTAGGATCGTTCCCACGATTCTAGTCTTAGGTTTGTTATCTTGAAATCAACAAAAAAGAGTTGTCAAAATTGAAAATCACAAAAAAAGGTTACTATTCACATTTTTGTTCTTAGGTCAAATTTTAACTTTTTAATTTTGTGTTTTTCTTGTGTTTCTAGTGTTAGATTTGTGTTCTCTAACACTATAGGAGTCTAGATTTTAAATTTGAGCCAAATCGGAGCTTATTATTTGAGTGTTCTATCCTTGTTGGAAGCTTGAATTAAAAATTTTGAAGTTGGTTGCAATATTTGAAAGAAGAATTTCAGAAAAATGATGTTGGTAATGAGTTTTGATCATTGAAATGTGCTTGTGTTCAAAATTTCAACTCATTCTGAGCCCCGGAGAAAAAGTTTGTGTTCTTGGTGTTCTTGAAGACATTCAAATCTTCAAGTTGAATCTTCATCAATAGTTGTTGTTTGATCCAAAAGGAAGAAAAAAAATGGTGAAAAAGTATTTTTCCTAAAGCATCCAAGAATATTCCAAGTATATCCCAAGGAAGAGTACAAAAAGGAGACCATTAATAGGGCAAAATGGCCATTTCAAGAGAGAGGGGCGGGTGACCTGCCTTGCATCTACGCCCAAGGTGATCTTGATTTGCTCTAGAAGGTCCAACAGACCTAAAACCAGTGGGGGGAGGTCCTCCTATGTCCAGGGCATGTTGGACATGCACCCCACCTTCTGCAGCAACTCCCCAAATGCACCTCAACACAGAACACCTCAAATTAAGTGCAAATCAGCCCCAACGCGTCCGCACACAATTCAACACTTCTCCAATATCAAATCAAGTTCTAAAATACATATCAATATTTTTAAAACTTCATTGCTCAAGGTTTGATTCTTTAGTTTTATTTTTATTCCTAATCTCTTCTTTTTATTCTTAAACCAATCATCAACTAGTAATTCATCTACTAAGTTGATCAATTAAGTCTTGAGTCTGAATTCTTTCATCGTCCTTTTCTTTGTGTGCTTTTCTAGTTTTTGATTCATTGTAACTTCTTTGTCTCAAGTCCATAAGTAGATTTTTATTTTTTTTAGACATTCAAACAATAGTTCACTCCAACTACAAAGTAGAGATTGACACCTTATTGTCCATCAAAGTTTAAGTAACTTACAACATTTGCCGCTCCAATTGTAAGGATCACAAAGGTGAGTTTATACAAGTGTTGGTGAGGTACTTTACTACTAATCTTTCTTGTTTATTTTTGTAGGTACAAGGTGATATAAGAGAAATATATCTTCGATAGACTCGGATAATTGTGACTACGACATATGAGACTATGATTGTGGTGAAGAATGTTATGGCTATGAAATGATGGATATTATGAAGGCTATGGATATATCCATGATCAAATGTATGGAAGCGGGAACCAAGGTATGAATGGAGGGTATAGAGGAGTCAATGTCTTCCTACTCTATCTATCTTCAAAGGAGAACGAGATCCAAACGTTTACCTTGTTGGGGAATGGCAATGTGAAAGAGTCTTCGAGGATTATGATATGAGAAAAGCACAACAAGCTACATATTCCCTTAAGTACATTCAAGGTCAAACATTAGAATAGTGTAAACTTGCAAGGAATCCTACTCAAACTTGGGGTGCCTTGAAAGAGTTTTTGAGGTTAATATATGCGCTGAAGGGTTATACAAAGCTTTATAATAGTAATCCAAGAAGACAACCTTGTTCAAGATGGGTAGATATTTTTGGAGTTCCGAGATGTGTTCTTATACTTGATGATTAGTTTCATGCAAACTACATAACTCCTCTTATTGTTGATTATCCAGGGATACCTTGAGTGTCTAAGCATTTCCATACTTCTTGGAAGGATATAGAGTCTTCGAGAGCGTGAAGGTTTCCTTCACCCGAGTTGGGTACTATGAAGAGGTGCGGTGTGACATATTCCCATTAGAATGTGGAAACATACATTTGAGTGTGAGTAGTAGCTTACCTACGTGTGATTCTATTAATTCTTTGCCTCTTGATGATGATTTACATGTTGTGGATGTGGATACACTAGTTGATCCTATTGATGACCAAATTGACTCTTCTTGTAAGGTTAATTTGTGTCTACCTAGTGTTGAAGCCATTATGTTGAATGATAGTACATCGTCTTGTGGAAATTATGTTGATCAACTTGTGTGCAAAACTAAATCACCACTTGAGGATGTGTTTATGGTAATTAATAGACCTCAAGTGAGTAAAGAACTCAAAGATATTGATCAAGATAATAGGAGTGACACTTTGAGCTTGTCTTTTAGTGAAAATCCAAATGCTTGCTTGGCCCATAGGGATGGTTATGTGTTTGAAACTTCTTTGGAACTTGATAGCTATTTTTCAGAGAGTGAACTTTCATGTTCTAAATATTTCTCCAGGATAGAGACTTCTCTCTTTAAGTATAACATCTTGTAAGAAGATGGTACAATCACTCCTAATGAACCTAATGGTGAGAATGATATTGAAGGCTATAACCTATATGCTAACTCACTATAGTGTGACAAAATTCCTCCTAAAGATAGAAATCTCTTCTTAGAAGACGAGAGTGCTCTTTAGGGAACGAAATGTGAAGTCTTAAAAAGGGATAATCAATTGGGAGATGATAGCATTGATTTGCTTATATATTTAAGAAATCCAATAAATGGTTATTCCTATGAAAAAGATTGTGGATGTTATCCTTTACACAACAATCAACCTTTTTTGATACTTATAAGGGTGAATTGCTTACTTCTTGTGAAGGCCTAAGTAATAATCCCTTTGATATTTGTGTTGGTATGTGTCTACTTGAGGATTATTCCATTGAAAGAGAATGTATCCATTGTTTGGAAATTGTTTCCTCCTTCTACTTTTTGTGCTCCTATTGTTGAAAATACTCATGGTAATGATCTTGAATCTAATAGTGAGTATCTATATGGTGAGACCTTTGTTGAAGTGGACTTGAGTAAAACCTTTCTCTACTCTCTACTTGCTTTTGGTGATGCTTATGATATTTTAGAGAGTATGTCTTTCTATTTGGGTGAAACCTATGGGGAAAAGGAGTGTTGTCTAGACCCGTGTCTATGGTCACTCTTTCCATTTGACCTCCGTTCCAAATTTGGAAATGATGATTTTGGTAAACTCAACTTGTTGCTTGGTCTACATGACAAGCAAAGTTTGATTCAGAATATTGGTATCCTTCCCTATGATGGAAATTCTTTCTCAGGAATTCATAATACACTTGAGAGACCAACATTGTGTAAGGGAAAGATCTCCAACAAAGATGAGAGATCTTAAATAAGGGGAGTAATGAAAAGATCCAAGACAGTTATCTATTGTGTGTTTCCCCTCTTGACCAAAGTTTCACTACTTGTAGGTCAAGAAGAGTGCCTTCTCTTGAAACTACTTTTGATGAATTCTATTCTTGTTATACCCTTCTTTAATACTTGAGTAGAATTGATGACCTCCTTCTCGATGGTGGCATTATTCTTGAAAACCCAAGGGTAAAAATGACATTGTTTCCTTTGGGTGTTGCTTAGAAATTTGCATTCTTGCTTGACACACTTGTGCTTAAATTGAGTTAATCCCAACTTGTGGATGCCAAGTTGATCATTTATTTGTCGAAGAGCCAATGGATGTTAAGGAATTCTTGTCACCTTCATAGGGTTGGACAATATGAAGAATCTTGTGGGGCTCTTGGGATCATGCTTAACTTTGTTAATAGAGGGAAATGAACTTCTTGGGGAGAACTACTTGTCTTGGACTGGTTTGTTCCATAGTTGACTCTCTATCCTCCCCCTCAGCATGACTCCCTTGATGAAATCTATTTCTTTGTGAAGTTTTTTGAAAGAAAGAATTTGCATTTGCTTAAATGTTTTGATCCCATCCTTGTATGCCTTATGTGCTAAGTCTTTTGAGCCAATTGGAATTCTCATAGATAATAGCACCTTGGATGATGCCTTTACACTTGATTCCTTTCTATACTACCTCTTTGCTTATGATGACATCCATGCTAGTCTTGGATTTGTTCTATATAGAGGTAGGGAAATTGTTGGTTGCTCCACTTGTTTGAATGACAATGCTATATTTATCATGTAGACTTTAGAACCAATTGAGGAACCACCCTTGGTGTGTTCGCGTGAAGAGATAATGAAACAATTGTGTCTTATGGCTCATAAGATAAAGGTAATTCCACCTTTTAGATTATTTGATGCTATTAAGACCTTTTAGTTTTCTTATCTCTTGTTGATTTTAATAACCAAATCCTTTGATCATATTTTAATGAGTTTTTAATATTTAACATGAAGGATCCTTGGTTATATTTAAGCATGTGCAACATTGGCATCTTGAGGTAATTTGTTGTGCTAACCCTAACCCTCATACCATGAGGAATTTGTATTCGTTTGTCCTTTATTTAGTTTAGCAGGGTTTGGATTCGAGGTCGAATCTTTTTCAATAAAGAATGATGATATGAGCCAAATCGCCACCATATCTTTTGATGACATCATTCGAGGCCAATACAAAGAGGTCTAAGCCATGGTCAAGCAAAGAGATCAAGAATGCACTTGGAGGACCTACTTCGAGCTCCTAAGCAAGCAACTTCATGCTTGGAAGATAGCTTGAATTTGAGGAAAGCCATGGAATGAGGAATAAAGAGCCCTTGTGGGGTATTTCCGAAATAGCTACTTTTGGGCTATTTTTATAATAGGCTAGTTTTGCAAAGGAAACTAATATAAATAGGTGCCTTAGACATTTCATTAGGAGTTTTTTGATGATAACTTTTACATGATGTATTCATGAGAACTCCATGGGAGTATTTGAGTATTTGGAAAAGTATTTGTTGAACCTTGTTTAGAAACGTTGGTTGTAAGGGTGATCTAATCCCCTTTGTGGTCACGTAAGAGTTAGGTTCTTATTGATAGCCAACAAGGAAGGTTTCAGTATTTGATACATCCTTTGATTGCCCTTTCGGTATCAATTTTGTATCTATATTTCTACTCGCTATTCTATCCTTCTATCCGTACTTTTTTGCATCTTAGATTCAAGTCCTCGTGGGTCGGATCGTATCAAGTCCTTTCTGATTGAGTCATCAAAAATTTATGAAACTACATAAGAACCTAAGAAGAGCCTTTTAGAGAATCAAAGTTTATTTATTTTTAGCATATACTTCTATTTTCATGGGTCGTGCATTTGATTCGAGGTGAGATATGTATTCCAACCCCTTCCAAAAACTTTATTGTAGAGTCATACTTAAGGAAAAAGATATGTATTTGAATGTTGGGACAGTATTTCCACTCGAGAGGTAGTATAAATTAGGGTGTTATGACTTATGAGTAGCAAGATGATCCCAAGGTCACTGATATAAATCATCAGTTAAAATTTAAAGTGAAGGTAACATTTGAGTAAAGAAGGTTGTTGTAGTCGTATAACCTTTGAGTGAAGGATGATATGCCCTTTCATAGTGATTGATTAAGGTTGTAGCAAGATTTATAGATTTTATGGCAGTTGTAAGAGGATGTGATCGGTTATGATGATTTAGAATTCACTTAAAATAGGGAAGAAGCTCAAGATGGATAGTTATTATGGTTGTAAAATTGTTTGTAGGTTACGAATGGAAGGATAGAGTGGCTAATAATTTATAACTTAGATGTCATAGGAAAATCTTAAAAAAGGGGAACTTGGTGATGTTTATAGAATTTTGAAGGTAGTTTAAATTATGCATGGGTAAGTAGATGTGATGTCACGAAGGAGAATCTACCAATACATCATAATGGGTTATGTTATAAGATTAAGATCGACTATCCTGATTATGTGATTTTACTACCCCGAGAGTTCCTTGATTTAAGAAAGTCTAGTTAGTGAAAAGATATGTAGTAAATTTTAAGATGTAGTACAATACTGTAAAGAATATATGTTCATAAGTTGTAGTTAAATGAAATAAGGAATTAAGGTTGGTTTTCCTATTTAAAATGGTAGCTCAAGAATAGTGATGCGAGATTTATGGGACTAAAGTACCAGGCTTGATATAATGTATGAAAGAGCTTAGGTTGATAACCTACGAAATATTAGAGTGGGTAATTGTGATAAATACATGAAGTCTAGTGTTGAAGTAACGGTGGCTAAGTTGTTAGGTGAGTAGCAGCCTTATGTTTGTGAAGATAAATTATATCCATGTTAGTATGTTGTAGGTGAGGTTTTGAGTAATAAGTGCTATGTGTATTTAGTTAGTGCTCCTAAATTTTTTCATATGAAGGAGGCTAGATAGTTATGATGAAACGTTCTATAAAATTGGATTGATGGAATTATAGATCTTGATAGACGATGTTGATTCCTTTGGCGTAGATTTAAGTTTCTTTGAACTGACAAGTTATGAATTAGAGGGATGATGCTAGTAGACTAAGAAAGGGAGACTAGATTTTTAAGTGTTAGAGAAAGTGAATACGAATGCCCATAAAAAAATTTAGTTTTAAGACAATTACTTTGGAGGTTAGAGAAAGTTAAGATTAGTGTCCCTGAAAGGAATATCCTAGAAAGATGTTGATACTTTTCCTATATAGTTTATTAGTGAAAGTCTAGCATTCAAGTGTATAGTGATACCCCCTTTGTGTTGAGTACTGTGCTTATAGATTTAATGACAGAATATGTCTATAAGTCTAGGATAGTGACCTTTGAGCTAACGGGTAGATGATGAACCAAGGTAAATCTTAAATTTTCTTATGGTGACCAATTTCAGGGTAGGGGCATGATAAATATATTCTTATTCTAGCAAATATTTCTTACTTCAGCTTAAGAAGACATTCGGCCAATATCTTTTATATTTAAATCATACATATGCCTAAGGTTCGAGTTCTATATGCAACTTATGTTCATGCTTCGATCCCTAAACTGGCAGCAATAATATCTCTCAGCAATCCAAGATTTCAAGTATACAAGCTCTATGTTATGAAGCTTATGATCCATGAACCCATGTCTCGCATCATGCTTAGTTTTAAGAAGCTATACATTCTATATATTACCAATTCATTTTATGTCATCTAACTCAAAGCGACACTATCCATGCAAACTCATGGTAATTCTCATTTCTTAAAATGAGAAGTAATAGCTTCAAGCAGCAATCTTTGTCTTATCCCTTGAATATATGATCTCGACTTTATGTTATACAACTCATGATATATGCACTCATGTTTGTCACTGTGCCCCATCCTAAGAACTCATGTTGTGTTATGTTTATGCCTGAATAATCCTCTATTTATGATCTAGATGTTTGATTTATGAAACATTCTATGACTATTGTATCATATCTTATATCGTTGGCCTCACCTTGAGTAGTGCAATAAATATAAGTTTTAATTGAATTGTGTCATTCCCATTCCTAATGCTTGTACTTTAGTCCCTCAATGGCCCTTATTATATTAGGATGATAGTGGTTATGGAAGTATAGTAATATTTTAGATAAGAGATAAGATATTATTTATTGTGAAAAAAATTGGTGTGACTATTCGAGCTAAGGTTATAGATGAAGAGGGAAGAGGGATATGAACTTTCATTATATGAAAGTGACTGAAGTAGCTGATTTTTGGTGGGGAGATCCATAAAGTGGGTGTAGCAAAGATAGTCTTGAATGATGTGATTGCTAGATACACAAATGATTAAGTATGTGGCTAGTACTCCTTGATTAAGACCTGAGGTTGTTTGATTATAGTGAAAAAGTGGAGTACTATTCTTGAAGGATGTAGAGTATAGGGTCTGTTGCTTAAGTTAGCACCTTTCAACTCTGGGTTAGACTTCAATATAGGATCACTATTCAGTGGGACTCAGAATCTCGTAATTGGTGTATGGTGGGGAATTGTAAATTGGAAATGATGAAATGTGTTATTTGGTGTGGAGGGCATAGTTGAGAAGTGTCACTAAATTTAAGTGTGATTGGTCATATCTTTTAAGGTAGAGAATACTTCTAGTCCTATGTCCAGTATAATCTTATTTCATGTCGAGTATCAATATAAATCAGGATCTATGATCACCAAATAATTTCATGTATTACGTTGTTATGATTATGATCCATAGATCTTATGTCCAAGGTCATCTCTATTCAAGTCTCATTATCTCATGCTTCGTGCTTACACGATTCACTTGGTGTTGTCATGAAGCTCGTTTTTATGCCTATTGTAAAGTTACATCCTTTACTCTATACTTCTAGAGCATCAAAAAGTTCCTATCCATCATTTGTGGATGAATGATCCCAAGGGGAGTTACACTCCACATTTTCAGACTAGAATTTGAACCATCATTCCTACGTGTATATATCCGAACTCAAGAATTTTCATTTAGATAAAAGTGTGAATATCAATTCTTTAGGATGGTAAAGAAGAAGTGGGTTTTCAAATAAATACGGAAAGATTGATGTTAAAGTGCTTCTTTTATCAAATTATGGATTATTTATCTAAACGATTTTCAGAAATAATCCTTCGTATTTCAACACACTCTTGTTTCTCATGAAACATGTATGAATTATGAAAGGGATGACCACCTAAGAGTTATGTCTTGAAAAGGGAATTGTTTTTACATAAACCATTATATTGATTAGAAAGAACTTTACTATTTGATCTTTGAAATACCTTTTGATGGTTAATGACTCATGACATGCAAATGATAAGGCAGGACATGAAAAATGGATTATGAGGTTTGCAAATCTTGGTACGATGATACTAAATTAGACAATTTTCATTTCAAACCACAGACCATATTTTAAGAAAGACGCATGTTTTAATTGGCTAAAGTATGGGCTTCAAGAGAGCTAGGTGGCTAACCAAGCAGACATGGGTCGAAAAGCTCATAGCCTGAAATCGTATTTTGCCGATGCGAGATTGATCCTGTCCTAAAATACAAATGATCATTGTATACTTGCTTTATGCTTTGGTATACCAGACTAGACACTCTGATCCTTGCGGCAAACTCGGATTGGAAAATTGATCGACGAGTCAATGTCATACCCTATATAGCCCGTTGGGTTTTTCAGACCATGTCGGATACGTCATCTAGCTCGGAATTAAAGAAATGAGTTGGGGTCTATGTTTTACGAGTTTGATTGAAGTTTTAACTATGCCCATGTGTTTTTTTATCTCTATTAAGTTAAATTATTTTCAAAATGCTCTTGATTATTTTATATGAAATACATGTGATTTTTAGATTGTTCTACATACCAATTAGGGGTGTTCACTGTTAGGTTTTTAACCAAATCGAACCGTGATCCAAATCAAACCGGTTAAAAAAACTGATATTTGGTTACGTTTTGTTTGGTTTTGAATTTTAAAAAACCAATACTAATTTGGTTTGGTTTGGTTTTCTCTAAAATAACCAAAAAAATAACCAAACCAAATGATAAATACAATCTAAATATTTGTTACATTTTATATTTTATTCATGATTTAAATTTAGTCGTAACACATTCAGTCATATGTCTTCATTTGGTTGACAATACCTTATGAGATTCTAAATTTCACATTTGGAATGACAAATGATACTAAAAATAATACCTTATTGTATATTGAATGAGATTCAATTAGACTGTACACAATCACTAATTTTAACTTTCTTTTTGAACCTTGTTGAGTAAGAAGTTTATGTGTTGACCTTTTTTTTTAGGGGGGGGGGGGGGTTATTGTCATGGCTTTGCCAAAGTATAACACTCAGTTGACATCGTAGTTTTAAGGTTGAGATACAACATTCGGTTGACATCTCATATGTTAGTTTGGATTTATTTTTTAAAATTTTCAACTTTAGTCATTAGCTAAAGTTATAAACCCAAAAATCTCATTAAATCGAACTAAACCGACAAGAACCAAACAAATGGTTATTTTTTTGTTTTGTTTGGTTTGGTTTTAGAAATGTAAAAACCGACTAAGTTGGTTTGGTTATGGTTTTGACCAATAACCGATCCAAACCGGCCCATGAACATCCCTAATACCAATACATTTTAAGTATTGACCGTCCCCAAATGGTTAAGTTGTCTCATCATGTAGGTTCTGAGGCTCATGTCCGTGGTCCATCACAGAAGTAAAGCCTTCGAAAATGTTAGAGTTGGTGAGTCATCCATCTTCCGGAAGACATTTTATTCGTATGTTCATTTTTTTCAGTTTATGGTCCGGCCGCGGGCCTTGTTCCGGCCTAGACAATTTATTCTTCAGTACAGGCTTCGTAGACTAGACTTGGTTATTGTCTTGTTATATCATTATTGACACAATTTGCTTATAAGATTCCTTGAACTTTATTATTTCTTCCGCATTTCATATGAATTATGCTGGTATGCTAAAGAATCTCTCGGACCTTCATGGTTCGGAATGTCTGTCACGGCCAGGGCTTCGGCTCGGGTCATGAAAGTTTATTCATTCCCGATGATATAACCTTAGACCTTCAATTAAAGGTAACAAAATCTTATTCATCACACGCCTTGGTGGTTGCTTTTATACTTTTCAAATGTAAATTGCGTACCTAGTGTTCTTTCGAAAATTTCACTTTAACAATCGAAAATGGGCTCAAAATGGTACTACTTGAATTTAAACACACACCATTAAAGATCAATATAGGGACTGAAAATTAGAGTAATTATTTACCTGAGTATGAGGATAATAGATGTATGTCATTAACTGCATTAGTATCCATATTTTCGTCATATCATTCCTAATTTGCATATGAATAATCATCTATTTTATCTAAAATATGAATAAGGAGGATCAATTCTGCCTAAACAATAGAAGGTAGGTGTTATTTGCAACTAGCTACATAGTAACTAAAAATTATGACCACACCATCCCCTCGAGTTAACAATCATGGCAAAAGAAAAATTCAATCATACAATATTACAACAATATTTATGAAGCTCCATCCTCTAATTGAGTTAAGAAGCTCCATCCCCTGATTGAGTGAAGAATTATGATAAAAACAAAAGAAAGTCCATCATACTAATTAATTATAGCATTATTTGTTGGTCCATCCCCTAATTAATTGAGTGAAGAATTGTGACTAATTATAGCATTTGTAGGTCCATCCCCTAATTAAGTGAAGAATTATGACAAAAACAAAAGAAAGGCATCATACTAATTATAGCATTATTTGTGGGTCCATCTCCTAATTGAGTGAAGAATTATGACAAAAACAAAAGAAAGTCATCATATTATTATAACATTATTTGTTGGTCCATCCCCTAATTGAGTGAAGAATTATGACAAAAACAAAAGAAAGTCATCATACTAATTATAGCATTATTTGTTGGTCCATCCCCTAATTGAGTGAAGATTATGAAAAAAAACAAAATAAAATCAATCATACTAATTACAGCATTTGTCGGTCCATCCCCTATTGGCAAGCTGTAACAACCTCAATTTCACACACAACTTTAATATATATATTATACTTCCGAATTCGAATACAAATAAGAATTCGAGAAACAAAGTGACAATGGACAAAAACTAATGAAAAATCTACGAGTAACAGATGAAGAAGGTCACTAGAAGGAGATAAGGTAATAGACATAGAAGGGGATATGAGAGAATATAGATTAAGCCGAAGCTTCAACATAATTTGCATAATCTCTTCAGTAGGTAACTGTTCTCATTTAAGGTGTTTGCCTAATCTGGGTCCCAAAGGAAATTCACTCTTTTGTTGGTCTATAACTTCACTTCAGGCCCAAGTCCAAAGCCCATGACCAAGTTCATAACAATACCCCCATACTCAATAAGAACCTTGTCCTCAAAGTTCAAGACAAGGAATCCAACAAAAAGTAAGTTAAATTGTGACCAAAGTTTGATGGTGCATAGTTGGATTTGATGTTCACCAGGTAGCAAAGTGCAATACCCATAGCAAAGTACAATACCCATAGGACTCCTCGGTTCTTGCTATTGTAAAAGCATATGAGTGATTCTGGTTTAGAAATCTTTTTGATCTAAACACTGAAAGCTTCATACAACACAATTGATATATAAAAACAGCTTGTAACTCCTTTGAATAATTGCCAGAACCAGTGAGTAGTGTGTTAAACATCTTCATGATAGTGACCGCCTTTTCCAACCCATATTTGTGTGACCAAAAGCAACAACAAATCTCCTTGCAAAATTCATTGACATGCACGAGTAGAGAAGCATTTACTGAAAGCATAACATGAATGAATCCAGGAAATCTCACAAATATATCATAATCAAGAAAAGGACTGGGACCCAAAACAAGATACGATGAAGTTCACCTTGATATAAAACTACACCAAACATAGCGAACAAGAGCCTATCATCTTTGTTGATGAAAATATGCTTCATCTGTTCTGAGTATCGTCCAATAAATGTCTTGAACACCACCTTTATTTTCTCCTCACTACCAAGCTCTCTTGATTTAGACAACAAGATACGAGGAAGATTACGCTTCTACCCCACATAAGTTTTGGAGTTCTCTTCATCGTGGTATGTTGTGACATCGCCTTTTTCATATGTTGTGACATTGCCTTTTTCATTTCAATCATCAAAAGAAGTTCACAGGTTCCAATATTAAAATATAATTTCCCACCATATTCAATCTCTGACTCCCGATTTTAGTTGAAAACCTGACCCATATTCACGAAGTCATCATCCATAAGGAATAATTTTGGAAATATATGCTCGACTCTTTGAGACTAAGGATCAAACATCTGGCCCTCATGTTTTATGGAAAAGCCCTTTACTGACTCGTCAACCTCCGTAACTAGATCTGTAGAGACAGAAGAATATTTGACAAGCTTAGACAAGTCGAAATCCTCCTCATCTTTGCAAGATGAGTTCACACTTGAATGCTCGATATTTGTAATGGCTATCTGGGAGCAAGCTGATAGTGTACGGTGCAGATTGTCAAGTTTGCAAGTAACTCTCGTCTAACTTCTGCAATAAATTATGGCAATGTCAACATGGTTATGCATCATGTTAGAGCCATTTCGAAAATGAATTCTTAATTTCTCAATGAAATGCTTCCAATCAAAAAATTTCTTGTTGCGATACAACCATTGGAACCAATCATAAGAAGCACCATCGAGATACAAGGGAGCAAGAGGTAGCCAGTCTTTCCCGGTGATACAAGTACGACCACGAGAATGGACGTGAATGAGTGCGTAATGAATCCATCTAGGGAAGTGCACAAGTGAACTGTAAAAGAGGGCCTAAACACACCAAAACAATCCCATTTCTTGGACTTGATGGGCACCTCACCCTTGAGGGGTATTATGAATATTTCATACTATTTTTGTAATATCTATAGATAGAACCTTTTAGGGTTGTATTTATTAGAATTTGATGATATTTGTAAGTTGTATAATACTTTGAAAGACACCTCCTCTCTTTCCTTTAGGAGGCAACCCAAAATTAGGGTGATACTAGTGTGGAATCACTAGTATTGGATTCCTGGCTTTAGACGTTGGTGTTTAGAGGAGGTAAAGTCCCTTTTCTGTCAATGTACGAGTAAGGTTAATCGTTGCGTATACTTTTAAGGGTCCAAGAGTATCACATGTTCTTAGGTTCTTAAGATTATACCAACCAAGGTCTAATTATCTATCCTTTGTTCATTATAATCTTGTAACCATTTGTGTATCTTATAATCTTCAATCCGTGAGTTGTTGTCTCTTGTTTTTATTGTTCTTATCATATTGTTGTCTGGTTTTGGTGTGGTTATACACGTTATTATCTCATCATTGTGTAGCATTCTTGGTTTTTGGACTTATTTCCAACTTGTCTCGATTTTGTATTATGTTTGTAGACTGTTTTTGTGGCTATTTTGGTACAATCCATGTTGCTAATGTATCATTTGGTATCATATCATGGCTTTATCTTGTTCCTACAAGATAAATCTTGGGCTTTTTGGATAGAAAATTCAAAAAAAATAAAGGTGTTAGAAAACTGAAAAATCAAAAAGAAGCAAATCTGTCCATTTTGTGTTCTTGGTCAAAATTGTGTTATTGCTATGTCTTGGCCAAGATTTTTACTTGTTTTATTGTTTCTAGTGTTGGTTTTATTCATCTCTAACACTCTTGAGTATAAATCTAAGTTTGAGCTTACATTGTTGGTGTTGTTTTCGTGAACATAAGGCTTGGCCAAATTATTATTAAAATATTATTGTGGTGGACTGTTTTGGCCTTATGGTCTTCATCTTGTTGTTGTTCTATGCTTGTCCACATGATATTGTTGTTCATTGGTGGCCTAAGAACCATTTTGTTGAAATTTTAGTTGTCGTGTCCAAGTGTTGAAGGTATTGTATTGTGAAAATTAAAAGTTGGCAGTATGAAAATTGTTGTATTTTTGGAGATTGTTGTTGGTTGTTCTTGGTGATTGTTGATGTTGTTCTTGAAGTTCTTCACAACCTTCATAGCTTGTTAATATAAAGTGAACATTAGATCTATAAATGTGAAGGAAAAATGGGTGAATCTTTGTTAGTCTTGAAAGACTTCCCATTACTCACCAAATAGTCAATCACATCTCAACCACTTTCCAACAACTTTTCATAAAATAAGAGTCCATGTTATAAGGAGAAGTTCAAGAAATTAAAAGTCTTAAAAACTAGACTTTGAAAAGGATCCAAGACTTGTTTGAATTTCCCTCCTTAAAATAAATTCCACCAATTCCTAAATTGTAAATTGACCAAGACTTAAAATTGGACGATAAAAAAAATTTGTAGAAATCGTAGCCAATTACGTGCTGCCATGTCTTTGTTAGTTCCAATACTAATTGGCAAACTAGTACTCATCTACTAGATTGTTAGTTAGTCTTTGTGTTCATTCATTCGTGTTAAACGTTTGTTGTGTGCTTTTCTCTTTTGTGAATTCATTGTATCTCGTTGGTTCAAGTCTGTAAACAAATTTTCTTTGAGTCAGTTCAAATAAAAATCTATTCCAAGCAAGAGTAGACTCGACCTTTAATCACTCACGAAGTACAAGCTGGTTTTCAACACTTGTGAAACCAAGTGTGAGGTAAAATCGAGAGTAAGAGTGTGGTGAGGTATTTTGATCTAACAAGTTTGTTTTGTTGTTTTTTTTGTCCTTTGCTTTAGGTACCATGGTTGTTGCTAATATTGATGCCATGTTTGATCGCATCAATGACAATATTGAAGAAATGAAATGGAACGTGGAAAGGCTATGCCAATTATTACCTAAACTTATCCCACAAAATCCAACTTTCCTTGTCCAAACACCTTGTGCCGAGAGCTTTCTGAAGAAAGAGGTGGGCTGCCCTGACCCACACCAAGGTAAAGAGGAGATTGAAACATCTTTGGTACTTGATAGTGAACTTATAGAGAGTGAAGCACTTGCTAATTCCAAATCTATCTGTCAGATAGATCATGATCTCTTTAGGTTTAATGTCTTATTGAAGATGATATAAACACTCCTAATGGACCTAGTGGTGAAAACGATGGTATAGCTTGCCGTAAAGGCTATAGCCGATATGAACCCATTATGGGGCGACAACATTCCTCCTAAAGATGAAAATCTCTTCTTGAAAGATGACAGTACTCTTATGGGAAAAAAATGTGTAGTCTTGGAAATGAGTACTCTTGGTAGTACTCTTGGGGTGCATAATGATCAATTTACTCTTAAATGTAGTTCACTACTTGATCATGTTAATAGTGTGCTTAAAAATTCTCAAGTTAGTGATGATCTCTATAGAATTGATCTTGATAATGCACATGACTTTTTGAACATCTTGTGTGGTAAAAGCATTGCAATTAGTTTTGTTCATAAAGACCATATGTATGAAAATATTTTTGTGTGTGAGTATGGGAGTGACATTCTAGGGGAAGGAAGGGCTATCCTCGGCTTAGGCCCTTGACTAATTTTTCTATTTGATCCTGGCACCCTCTTGGAATGTGGAAATCTCTACACTCCCCACTTAATGCTTGGTCAAGAAGACAAGCAATGTTTGGTTTTGGGTGCCAATGAAGGAATACAAAGTTCTTCCTTATATCTTTTTGTGGATGATGACCACTTCCTTTGTGTCTTTTGTACTAAGCTTTTTATGTTCATCACAAAGGACCCATGGATATACTCCAAGTTTGTACCCCCCTCCCCCCCCCCCCCCCCCGATATGGAATATGATGTATGCATTTAGCTAACCCTAACTCCTCATGTCTTGAGGATGTGTGCTTGTTGTTTTCTCTTGATTTTGCGAGGTACAGATTCAAGGTTGAATCCTTTTCAAGAAAGGGAGGATGATACAAGTACGACCACAAGGATTGACGTGAATTAGTGCGTAATGAATCCATCCAAGAAAGTGCACAAGTGAAGTATAAAAGAGGGCCTAAACACACCAAAATCAGCCCACTTCTTGCACTTGATGGGCACCTCACCCTTGAGGGGTATTATAGATATTTCACACTATTTTTGTAATATCTATAAATAGAACCTTTTAGGGTTTCATTCATTAGACTTTGATGATAGTTGTAAGTTGTATAACAGTTTGAAAGACAAGTTCTCTCTTTCCTTTAGGAGGCAACCCGAAATTAGGGTGATACTAGTGTGGAATCACTGGTATTGCATTCATGGCTTGAGATGTTGGTGTTTAGAGGAGGTAAAGTTCCTCTTGTGTCAACGTACGAGTAAGGTTAACCGTTGTGTAGTGTTAAGGGTCCAAGAGTATCACATGTTCTTGGGTTCTTAAGATTATACCAACCAAGGTCTAATTATCTATCCTTTGTTCATTGTAATCTTGTAACCATTTGTGTATCTTGTAATCTTCAATCCGTGAGTTGTTGTCTCTTGTTGTTATTGTTCTTATCATATTGTTGTCCACCTTGTTGTGTTGTTTTGGTTTTGGTGTGGTTATACACGTTATTATCTCATCATTGTGTAGCATTCTTGGTTTTTGGACTTGTTTCCAACTTGTCTCGGTTTTGTATTATGTTTGTAGACTGTTTTTGTGGGTGTTTTGGTACAATTCATGTCTCTAGTGTATCACTCGGGGAAGCCGAGGTAGGCAAAATACTAATCGGCACGACTAATCCACCCTTCTGGGTTGACACCGCAAAACTTATCGAGAACCATCACTGCAATAGGAGTAGGATCGATGAAAGCACCAATGTAACAACCTCAATTTCACACCACAACTCTAATATATATATATATATATATATATATATATATATATATATATATATTATACTTTCAAATCTAAATACAAATAAGAATTCAAGCAACAAAGTGACAATGGACAAACACTAATGGGAAATCTACTAGTAACAGAGGAAGAAGGTAACTAGAAGGAGATGAGATAATAGACCATTGAAGGGGAGATGAGAGAATATAGACTAAGCCGAAGCTTCAACATAATTTGCATAATCTCTTCTGTAGGTAACTGTTCTCATTTAAGGTGTTTGCCTAACCTGAATCCCAAAGGAAATTCACTCTTTTATTGGGTTGTAACTTCACCTCAGGCCAAGTCCAAAGCCTATGACTGAGTTCATAACACAAGCCTTTAATTACTTGGATGAGAACTCCCGAAAAACGTACAAAGTAGAAGAACTTAGTCCATTTCCATCAAATCCATGAATTTCAAATAAACAAAGAAGACTCTGTGCTATAAATTTCTAATGTGATCAGTAAATAAGTAGTTGTCACACCAACCATAAAAAATACTGATAAGAAGTCACATATATGTAAAAAAATAAATAAGTTATTGGAACCTTAAGACATCCTGCTTGAATCTGATAATTTCCCTAATCATTTTTCAAAAAATATGGATTCAAGACATTTCTTTTGTGCAAACAAACTACAGAATCCATTTCGGATACCCCATTCGTAAGTCCACGGGCGGATTCAGGATTTGAATGTTGTGGGTGCTAACTTTCCTTAAGAAAAAAAAGTGTGTTGCTACCAAGAATCAAATCCACACCACTTCAGTCATCCAGGTGCTTAAGTTCCACACCAAAGCCAAAGTACCCAACAACCATTTTTGTATGTAGGTGCTTAACAATACCTTATAACCGATTTTATTGTATTTCCTATATAAATATATAAAAATTTTACCGGGGACAATGGGCGCTCAAGCACCCAGCACGGACTACGTGGGTCCGCCCTGTCTCCATATCAACTCCAAGGCTGTCATAAAATTCCATCATGTTTGGATAAGTTACCTGTCAAATACACCACTTCAGCATCCACAAATGCTCACTCCAAAAGATGTAAAGCCATTTCCAATTGAATGCCCAAAAATTTGGTGGAATAAGCAAATGTTAGAAACTCAAAATGACGGGATTTGCCTCATGAATTAATATTTCAGTCATATATAAAACCACATTTCAGCATCCACACATGCTCATGAATCATCTTATACGTTTAGTCAAACACCCTCTAACCGCAGTTACCCGATTGAAGACCATAAAACCAAGGTCAAGATCGACCCATCAACGGTGACAGTGTTAGCGTGGCCACCGAGATAATTTTCCTTCTCATAAACCACAACTTCAACACCAGCTTTGGCCAATTCATATGCAGAAATCACTCCACTTATCCCTGCTCCTACCACTGCTACTTTCATGTTCACAACTGCAATAACAATAAGCTTAGAAGAGATAAAATGATAGATATTATAAATATTACTCCCTCCGTTTAAAAAAGAATGACCTAGTTTGATTTGACACGAAATTTAAGAAAATAAAAGACTTTTGAATGTTGTGATCTTAAATTAAAGATATATCAAATGTACCAAAATATCCTTTAATCTTGTGGTCTTAAATATGTCATGTGAAAAGTTGAAATTAAAAAGTTGTTAAAAAAGAAAAGGGGTCATTCTTTTTGAAACAAACTAAAAAGAAAAGTAGGTCATTCTTTTTTAAACGGAGGGAGTAGTACATTATTGTCATGAGTTATACGTTCACAAAACTTTTTAAATATTGCTGGAGTTTTATAAGTTGATGGTGATATTGGTGTTGATGATTATTTATAATGGTAACAAATGTACGTAGCTCACGAAGAAATTAAGGAAATGAAGTTACAGAGTACTAGCCTATAGAGTCTCCTTTAATAATTTTGTGGAAAATACTTGGAGCTATTTCATAGAGTGTATATTTTTGGGTCCATCCTCTAACTGGCATGTGCTAAATTACATGCATGATAACTCCCAAGAAAGATCAATTGTGTTTTTAAGTGAAAAATATTTGGATGATTTTCTCCTTTTTCTACTATGTTCTTAGAGTTCCTGACTCATACTATTATATATATAAACATCGTAGAGGAAGTTGTCTTATTTACACAGACAGTTTGCTGAAATATAATTTAGTATACTAGCTTTATTTAATAAGTCGCATGTGTATCTTAATTTAGTGCTGAGATTTATACATGATTGATGTATAGAAGGACTTACGTTCTTACATATATCATTTTACATTGAAAGGAAATTACTTTAAATAACATAAGACGCCTTCATAGCGTTTATTTTTTTTTTTTAGTTTTTATAAATCATTAGGCATTCGGCACCCTTCGGCCCGACTACATTGTATTTTGTCTGAGTATGTGGAGCTGTTAGAGAGGGAAGAACTCCGTACCATTAGTTTCTTCATTCCCGATGATCTTACCTTAGACCTTCAATTAAAGATAACAAAATCTCATCCATCACACATGCCTTGGTGGCTGCTTTTATACTCTTCAAATGTCGATCGCATACATACCTAGTGCTCTTTCGAGAATTTTACTTTAAAGGTCGAAAATGGGATCAAAATGGCACTTGAATTTAGTATTTTAGTTACACACCAATAGAGATCAATATAGGCACTGAAAATTAGAAATAATTATTTACTTGGGAATGAGGTAATAGATGTATGCCATTATCTGCATAGGTATCCATATTTTCGTTATCTCATTCCTAATTTGCATATGTATAATCACCTATTGTATCTAAAATATGAATATGGAGGACATATTTTGCCTAACCACTTGAAGGTAGGTGTTAGTTGCACTAGCTAGTAATTAAAACTTATGACCACCAAAAAAATAAAGGGAGGTCCATCCCCTTGAGTCAACAATTATGGCAAAAAAAAAAAAAAAAAATTCAATCATACAATATGACAACAATATTTATGAAGCTCCATCCTCTAATTGAGTGAAGAATTATGACAAAAACAAAAGAAAGTCGATCATACTAATTACAGCATTTGTTGGTCCATCCCCTACTGGCAAGTGTTAAATTACTTGGATGAGAACTCCTAATTAAGACAGATCAATTGCATGCATTTGAAAATTTCATTTCTAAAAGTTAAAGTAAAATAAGAAAATACAATAACAGCAACATACGCAGTGGAATCTCATAAGTGAGGTGTGGAAGTGTAGAGAGCACACAGATCTTACCACTATCTCGGGGAGATAGAGTGATTGTTTATGAAAGACCCTCGGCTCAAGTGCAGCAGTCCAAGTACAAATAAGAAAATGCTCATATTAAACTACCACGGGGCCAACACACTTGATTTTTTATCTTGAAAGTTTGCTAATGGGGCAATCTGGTTAAAATTTCAAAATTACCCATTTTCAAGGTCATTGGGTGTAGGAGCTACAAGCCCTTCCACAGGTTGGCGGAACTCGAAAGCAGGGGCAGCTCAACTAATTATGTGACTAATGCCAAATATCAATAAAAGAACTAAAACATATTTAATAGTTTTTTTAATATTTAGATGAAACTTTGTTTCATAAGCATCTGAACCATTTGCGCGTACGTTGATCATTATTGCCTACCGAAGCTTTCACCAATGCAAGTACATATCTGCTAAGTCTACTAATCCAATTTAATAATGTTTAAGAAATATTCAAGATTAACGCAATCTGTTGAAATTCTAATTTTCTAATAATCTCAAGTTTCTGCCACTGGGACATGATTTGATTGAAGTTTTAAAAAAGAAATTTTGAAGTTATTTGGAAGTTGAAGTTATGTTTGAACATAAGTGTCCGTGGAAACTTGAAATAGAGAATTTGTTTATAGGTATATTAAACTTATATGACACTCCAAATCTTAGCTCCGCCTCTGTGTGCAACACCATTAATCTCTACTCTCAACAAAAGCTTATACATGTTTGTAGTCAACACACTCTCCTTTAGTAGTCAGATTGTTTCTTCCATTTCTCTTCCCACAATAATATAATCTCCTTTTAGATTATGAAGCTCTCCATCTTGGTTTTGATATCTCTTCAACTTAACATGCTACTGTCTTCGTCAAACATTATGTGACACTCTCTTTTTATTAGTCAATCCTATAAAGAATGACGCTTTTATATATTGTGTAACAATTTAACTTTAAAATGAGATAGTAAGATGTTTTATAGCTACAACTTTAATAGGGGACATTTCCTATTTCAATAATAGTAATTTCCATAATTAACATTTTTTTAGGTAATTGAAGAAAGTTCATACAACACAGTACAAGAGAATCACAGAATTAAGCATGAGCCAGTGACACATATGTCCTGATTATGTCTTTCATGCTGTTTTGAGAAACTGATTTATTTGCAAAGACAAAAGTTACAACGTAATATTCCTAACAAAGGAACTCTAATAAGGTGATGGCACACCAATGTAAGGATCACCAAATGTTGCAACATTGCCTGGCCTTGAAAATACAATCTACAAAGTAAAAACACCACTTGAGTTGTTCTACTTCTCAAATTTAGAAGTCATCATGTATGTCCCAACAAATGTAGAAAAATTGCTCTTTTTATTAAAGGTGGTTTATGCTATGAAATCTCAAGAAAGATTTATCACCATACCTGATAATCTCCTAGCGTGCACGTTTTGAATCCAGCAGCACAATAGTCAAAGTAGTACTCCCATGTCCTGATGAACTTGTCATCAAATCCCAAAGCATGAATTTGGCTAGTGACACAGTTATCAACGGTCAACATTAGAACTGATCAAGCTAAAACGCTTCCTGAAGAAAATGGTTTTAACTCAGCACAGAAGGTTGGTTTTGCTACCTTTTGTTTTTCAGGAAGTTTTTTCGCCAACATCTCAGTGTCTGATAATAATGAATTCCTATTTCTTCCAGGTGCACTACACTGCATTTATATCATTCATAAAATAATATTTTTTTGAAAGATTGACAAGCATGCTAGTGCAAAATCACAAAAATCAACTATGTATTACCATAGTCTGGATGCAGCAGCCATGGCTGATATTAATCGACTTAGTGCAGGCAAGCATCCGCCTGGGAATATATACTCTTTTATGAAGCCTCCGCTATGTATATATTCATCATACATAGGGTCTGGCATTGAAATGACCTAAAGAAAGCCAACACTTGTGAAAAAGCAACATAGCGAAACACATGCAAGAGAAAATTGAAAGAAATAGAAGGGAAATATATAACAAAGTGGAAAATAATGTGGGTAAATGAATGTCATATTGGAAGAAGAGAAGCTTTAGCTTTCTTAGATTTTTGCAAGACACGATTTATCTTAGTTCATATAGAAGGAAATTAATTTTAAGTGTACATGTATTCTTTTGTCTATGAACTAGGGACGAGGCAAAATTTTAGCATTACATTAAGGTACATGAACAAGACTAGATACATGCCAGAAGTCTTATAAATACCTATGCAGTTTAATCATATTATGTAATTAAAGTCAGATAACTTTAGAAGAATGTTCATCGTCTGGTCTTCAAGAGAATTTGAGTGATTGAGAGTGATATTTTCTCCTAATTTTCTAACAATCTAACCGAAAAAGTAAACAAACTGGATTGTGTTGAGTGGTCACTTTAATTCATTACCTGCAGAACTAGAAGCCCATCTTCTGCCAATGCAGACTCACAAGAAGTAAAGAACTCCCCTATGAACTCATGGCCAACATGTTCCAACACCTCGCTGAAAATGATAATTAGTACAATTATCACACAGGCGTGACATATAATGGGTAATACAATATGTACAAATGTAGATGGATAAAAGCTCACCATACTATAATCCTGTCATATTTTGCCTTATTTGGCATTTGGCGGTAGTCACACAGGAGAAGTGTAATTTGATCCTGCAAAAACATTTCACTGAATTGAAATACTGATCCAATTGCAAGGTATGGGACTTGAGTCCCACATCGGTTAAATGGGAAGCTGATGTGGGGCTTATATAGCCTTGAGCTCTCCCACCTTAATAGCTAGCTTTTGGGGTATGGTTCTCCTAAGGCTGTATCATATATCAATAGATAACACTAGTTCATTCAATTGCTCAAGTTTAGCTTCAAGTTCTGGGAAGATTGTATTCTCCTGCTAATCATATTTTAGTTTTTTCAGGAGCAGATACAGTTTAGAAGCAAGAAATTGGAAGGTGGTTTAGTTCATAAAGTGGAATTTCCTAGTTGCTTTATCATTTACCTCAGTTTATAGCAATTATATTGTCATACAAGCTTCATAGACATTGTAAGTACTATACCTGAAGGCCTGCTTGCTCAACTCTCAACTGTGCATACTCCAGTTGCTGCTCAGACAAAGTTATACCAGTATATTTGCATCCTGTTTGCTTGACAACTTCCACAGCCAAACTTCCCCAACCAAATCCAATCTCTAATACGTGATGTTCTGCGCTAATTCTTGCCTACATAAAATAGAAGCAGTTTCAATTTATGCGTAAACTTAATGTAGAAATGCTGACAATTTTTACTTAGTTGATGACTTACCTTTGCAATGAGAATAGACATTTTTCTCAGCTGTGCAACTTTAAGGTCTTCATCCTCACTCTACAAAAAATAAGAAAGAAAACTAGATCACCAGGAATGATCAGAGAACGGGAATGTTAGGGAATAGAAGTTTTGATGATTGACATATGGATGAAACATGTTGTGCAAGCTGATCCACACAAGTGAAGAAAGAGAAGTTACTAGTTCTCACATGTATTGCGTATTGAAGTTGATGCAAGGCTGACAAGGCGTTAAGACAAAAGTGGATAAGCAAGGAAACTCAAATACTTATCACATACAACAAAAGATTAAGGAGAAGATAAGTGCAACACTTAGAGTTTGAGTTGATAAATGAGTCCTGCCAAACTAGGAGTCAAAGTGGAAGAATTCTATTCAACCAAGGAGACAGATGAAAGTAAGAGTGAAAATACCTGACAGTCCTATTGAAGAAAGGAGTGCACATCATCTAAGGTACTCTATCAGGAGTTGACTTAAATACAAGAAACAACGTTCCAGAGTTTGACTCATGCAATGACAAGAAAATCATCAATCAACAAATCAGTTCTCTTACTTAAAGAAGAACCCGGTCCTTTACTTAGCAAGTCGTAGACTTTATGTAATAGGTTGGTTCTTTGAGTTGTAATGAGTCTTTTGTTCTAGTCTCGGTGAAGTATAATTTGAGTTCGAATTTGTGTCTTTAAGTTAGGGAACTCGAAGACTTAGGAACACTTATCTTGGGAAGATTTGTGTTTTTGTAGAAATAGGAGTTAGAAGTTTTAATTCCTATTTTACAAGAAGTCTTGTAATTTGGTGATTGTTGAGGCTCGAGTAATAGTGAATTTGGAGATAAATCCTGTAGAGGTACAGGTCGTGATTTTTTACACCTTTCATGAGCCAGGTGTTTTTCACGCAAAAATATTGTGTTCATCTTTTACTTCAGTGAACCAAGTTAGCTTACTTGTTCCACAGATAGGCAACTCGTAGAGTATAATATTAAAATCAGTAGGGAACACACTCTAACAAGTGGTATCAAAGCGAGTTTGTCTTAAATAAGGTTAGCACCTAAGAAAAGGATCACTATGATGAATTAAGCACCTCCTACTGGTCACAGTGAAGGCCAGTCAACTACTCGACCTCCACTTTTTGATGGTTCTCACTTTATCTAGTGGAAATCCAGGATGAAAATATTCATGTAAGGTGAAGACTACGAATTATGGGATAGGATCACTGATGGTCCTACTATTCTAATGAAGTTGGTTGATGGTAAACAAGTCAAGAAAGTGACGAGTGAATTTACTGCTGATGAATTGGTGGCATTAAAGAAGAATGCTAAGGTAAAGAATATCTTAGTATGTGGACTAGGAACGGCTGAGTACAATAGAGTATCAACTTGTACCACTACTATGCAAATTTGAGATGCACTAGTCAATGCACATGAAGGTACCTCTCAGGTAAGAAAATTTAGGATTGCTCTTCTTTTTACTGAGTATGAAACATTTAAGATGAAGAAGAATGAACCCTTGCATGAAATAATGACAAGGCTTACTGCCTTAACAAATAAGCTGACTTTCTTGGAAAAAGTCATCATTGGGAGGAACAAGTTGAAAAGGTGATAAGTGTATTACCAAAATCAAAATAAAATGTTAAAGTAACTGCAATCAGGGAGGCAAACAAGGATCTCACAAGCATGACATTGGATGAACTAGTAGGAAATTTGAGGACTTATGAAATGGAAATTGATGAAACTAATGAACAAGCAGCCCCTGAGAAAGTCTTGGCCTTGAAGGCCTCAAACAGTGATGATGAAGTTGCACTTGACTAGGAACAAGTTGACTTCATAACTAAGTACTTCAGTAAATTCTCTTAAAAGAAAAAGAGAACAGGTAGCAAGAAATATTCCAATGACAATCCAAATAGATGTTATAAATGTGAAAAAATTGATCATCAGATCAGAGATTGTCCTATTTGGGAAATAGAATGGAGGAAGGAAAGATATGAGAAAGAACTGAAAGAAAAGTCCAAAAGAAAGGAAGAATATGCTATGGTAGTAGCTTGGAGGTTTGATTCAGATAATGATGAGATTGATGTAACAACATTCATGGCTATAGGAGATTCTGACTTTGAGGAAGAAGATGATGCTTCTGAGGTAAGTATACTTGAACTTAAAGAAAAATTATATTTATTTTCAAAAACAAAACTTGTTTCCTTGATGAGCGCACTAATTGATGATTTTCAAGAATTAAATTTTGATAGGGATGAGTTATTCAACAGTCTTGCAAGTCTAAAATTTCATCTCATTGATTTAAAAACTTGAAAGAATACAATTGAAGAGGAAAACTGCACTCTCAAGAAACAGGTTGCACAACCTGATTCCTCAAAATTAAAACACTCACTGATAATGGAAAAAAGGTCATAAGTAAGGAACAAGAAAGTTCTAAACTTGAATTAGTCAAGTACAAACAAGAATGTAATGATGCAACTGATATGGTGAATAAACTATGCCAAGAAATCTCTAAACAGAAACTTGATCTTGAAAGAGCAAATAGGTGGACAAATTCTTCAAGAATTGTTCATAAGTTGAGTGAAAGAAATCACAGTGAAAAGGCAGGTTTGGGTTTTCACAAAAGTCTTGATGATCCTAGACTTATGTTATATCTGTGGTAACCTTGGACATCCAACCATTGAATTTCTTGAGGTTGCTAAAATCAAATCTAGCAGTCAAAACCTGGCTAATAAATTTCCTCAAACCAAGAAGAAAAGAACTGTTTTTGGTCAAAGAAATAGGTCACATTACATGTTTCTTGCATGGACTAGTAGAAATTTAATTCATCCATTTACTCATAATCAATAATTTCTTGATCCATGGACTCCTAAGTCTAACCCTTGATTTCTTGCAGGAGAAGGTGAAAGAAAGCAAAAAGCATTAGTATCTGGACAGTGCTTGCTCAATACACATGACTAGTGGTAAGAAAAAGTTCCTTTCACTCTCCAAAATAAATGGAGGATGAGTTTTTTTTGGTGATGAAAAAAAAGGAATCATTACTGGAGTTGGAAAAATTGGCTCTGAGTCAAGAGCATTGAAAGATTTCTATCTTGTAGAAGGATTAAAGCACAACCTGCTGAGCATTTCACAACTGTGTGATAAAGGTAATAAAGTTATTTTTACTTCTGCAGGAGTCAAAGTCAAGAGGATGGACACCAAAGAGATTGTGTTCATTGTAAGGAGATAAAGAAATGTATACAAAGCTGACATAATGGCAATGCCAGGAACAGAGTTGACTAATTTTGAGTGCAATGGAAAATGATCCCCTCCTTTGGCACAGGAGACTTGGACATGCAAGTCTAAAACAACTTCCAAAGATATGGTATTGGGATTTCACAAGACCAAGTTCAAAGAAGAAAAGTTATGTAGTGCCTGTGTAAGGGGGAGCAGGTAAGATCCTCTTTTAAGTCAAAGAACTATGTCAGCACTACCAAGTGTCTTGACCTGGTCCATATGAACTTGTGTGGACCAATGAGACTTCAAAGCAGAGGTGAAAAAAATATATTTTTTTTGATTGTTGATGATTATTCTATATTTACCTGGATATTATTTCTAGCTTCCAAAAAAAAATGCCTTTGATGTCCTTACTATTTTCATCAAGAAAATTGAAAAGAAACTGGGCACTTCTCTAGTTTCCATAAGATCTGACCATGGTACAGAATTTGAGAATGTCAAAGTTTTAGAATTCTGTTCCAAATGGTATAGATCACAACTTTTTTGCTCCCAGAATACCACAACAAAATGGAGTGGTAGAAAGGAAGAATAGAACCTTGGAAGATATGGCTAGAACAATAATGATTGCAAGAAATTTTGCTAAAAAACTTTTGGGCTGAGGCAATTAGTACTACATTATATATCATAAATAGATGCATGATCAGGCCTATTCTAGAGAAGACTCCCTATGAATTACTAAAAGGAAGAAGCCAAATATTTCTCATTTTAGAACTTTGCTTGTAAATGTTTTATTTATAATAATGGAAAGGATAATCTGGGAAAACTTGATGCTAAAAGTGTTGAGGGGAACTTCTTAGGTTATTCACTTCATAGTAAGGCTTATCGGGTTCTAAACAATAGAACAAACTATGTTGAAGAAAGTATGCATATAGTTTTTGATGAATCCAGTGTTAAGAATAACCCGCGGGAAGGAAGTAACTTTGAGTAACAGGTTTCACAACCTTGTTCATCGACTGGAGCTACCAAACATTGAGGCACCTCAACAAGGGGAACTGATTCTGGAGGCACAGTAACTAAGGGGACTGAACCACCAACTAACCCAGCTCAGATAATCTGCAGTGATCCTAGTAGCTCACTAGGTTTGGTTCCAAAAGTTTACAAGTATCAAACATCATATCCTATTGAGAATGTTCTTACTGATCTCACTTTTGGGATCACCATAAGGTTTGGATTGAGAAACATGTGTGCTTTCAAGGAATTCTTGTCAGAAATTGAGCTATAGAAGGTAACTAAAGCAGTATTTGATGCTGATTGGATCATAGCCATGTAGAAAGAGTTAAATTAGTTTGAGAGAAACAAGGTATAACACTTAGTTCCACTGCCAAAAGATAGAACAGTAATTGGAACTAAGTGGGTGATAGAAATAAGGTTGATGAGCATGGAATGATTACAAGAAACAAGGCAAGATTACAAGGAACAAGGGTATAATAAAGAAGAAGTCATAGATTTTGATGAGACTTTTGCTCCTGTAGCTAGAATTGAAGCAATTAGATTACTTTTTGCTTTTGTTACTTATAAGAAATTCATTCTCTATCAAATGGATGTTAAGAGTGCATTCTTGAATGGCATTCTCAAAAAGAAGTGTATGTCAAACAACCACTAGGATTTGAAAGCCAAGAGTTTCCTGATCATGTTTATAAATTGTACAAGGCTTTGTATGGACTGAAACAAGCTCTAGGAGCTTGGTATGAAAGATTGTCAAAGTTTCTTCTAGAGCATGGTCACACTAGAGCTAAAATTAACAACACTCTTTTCTTAAAAACTAATGAAAAAGATCTGTTGGTTGTGTAGGTGTATATTGATGACATTATTTTTGGCTCCACAAACATGAACATGACTCATGAGTTTGCTAAACGCATGAGTTGTGAATTTGAGATGAGTATGATGGGGGAGCTGAACTTCTTAGGTTTACAAATTAAACAAATAGCATCTGGAACCATGATCCATCAATAGAAGTATGTCAAGGAACTTCTCAAAAGATTTTCCATGGAAGAGGCAAAAGAGATCAGTACCCCAATAGCCAATGCCACAAAACTTGATTTGGATGAAACAGTTCCTAATGTGGAGCAAAAATTGTATAGAGTAATGATAGGTTCATTACTGTATCTCATAGCAAGTAGTCCTGATATCGTGTTCAGTATGGGGCTATGTGCAAGGTTTCAAGCAAATCCCAAAGAATCACATTTAAAATCTATGAAGAGAATCTTCAGATATCTCAAAGGAACCAGTGATCTTGGCCTATGGTATCGAAAAGGTAGTAACTTTAACATGGTAGGATACTCTGATGCTATGCTGACTATTAGGATACTTGGTGGACAGGAAGAGTACCACAGGCATGACACACTTCCTTGGATCGTGTTTAATTACCTGGTCCACTAAGAAACAAAACTTAGTAGCCTTGTCTACTGCTGAGGCTGAATATGTTGTTGCAGGATCTTTTTGTGCGCAGTTGTTATGGATTAAACAACAACTCATGGACTTTGGTATAGATGTTGGATGTGTTCCTATTTTCTGTGACAATACAAGTGCCGTCAATATTGTTAAGAATCTTGTTCAACATAAAAGAACTAAAAATATTGATACTAGACATTACTTTCTTAGAGATAAAGTTGAAAAAAGTCTTATATCAATCATGTTTGTTCTACTGAAGAACAAATTGCTGACATATTAACTAAGGCATTAAGTAGAGAACATTTTGAAAGAATAGGTTAGCCTTGGGGATGATTAAAATTGCATAAATTTCCCTCAATGATTGACTAGAATAAGGTGCTCTTAAGTGATTGTTGATTAATTAAGTCTTACACATTTAGTTGTGTATCCTAATTTCAAGATTTTAAAGTAAATTGACTCATTCATGTGTTGATTTTGCAGAAAGACTGGAACACAGAGGCAATTTTGTCTATTTTATCCTCAAAATTAAGGTATGATTACTTTTTACCTATAGTGACATAAATAGAAACAGGTTTCCTATATGGTCCTTTGCTACCCTCTAAATCGCCAAAAATCTAAGTCTTTCTCCTTCAAAAAGATGCCACCTTTTCCCATCATAAATGAACTTCTCCTTCATTACATTTCCTCACCAAATACACTCCATCCACTATTCAAATTCCTTCTTTTCACCATAAATACACTTCTTTCTATCCTCATCACTCACCATTTAACAACCAAGATCAATTTACTACTTCTCTCTCTCACCATGGCATCTTCATTATCTAACCCATCCTTAGACTCTGCCACCACTTCCCAATAGCCATTGTTCTTCATCCTGAGATTAACTTACCACCTCTCATTCCTCCCCCAATTTCGATCAAATTATTCAATTTTGCAGCTTTCAAAAACTTCAAAAACCCCTTTACTAAATTTTCTTCAAACCCTTCGTCCTTTTTAAAACCTTCACTGCCATCTTCGCTTTCCCTTCAAATTATTGATCTTGATTATGAACCTATTGCAAATTTGATCCCAAGGAGATCAAGATCTAAATCACAAAGAAAGCCCTCGCACCCTGTTATTCCCACTTTCCCCACCATTATTGTTGAAGATCAAGATCTGGGTGAACCTAACCCTGTTATTACCACTCCTAGAACTCCTTGTACTCGGGGTAAAAAACAACGGGAAGAAGCTTCCCTGGCTGAATCTCTTCAAGAAAGAAAAAGGAAATGAGTTTCTACATCTGGTCCTCCTCCTTCTCCTCGTGCATCCTCTCCTGATATTCTTCTTCGCACAGTATGTAAGAAGAAGACTATCATAGGAAAGGCTCCAAAACCCTCCTCTTCTCATAATCCCTCATCTCAGTATAAAACCTCCCGTACCTCCAAACCTTTATCATCTTCTAAAGCCCCTCCTAAGAAATTATCTTCTCGTCTGAAGAAAAAGCTCAACAAACCTGTTCCTTCTGATTTTTCTGAGTTTGACTCACCTCCTATACTGCTACTGAGTTGGATCCTAATTTTGAAGTTGATGAGCCATCTATCAATCAGGACACTCTTGAAGAACTCTATCTCTATTTTCAAAAGCAAAAGCTAGCTAGAGAAAGTGTTATTAGTAGTTTTAGAGGTGTTGATATGAATACCTTGTTGGAAAAATTAGAGGTCAAAGGGTGGTCACACCTATTTTTTCAGGGTGATTTACAGAGGAGGTTTGCTAAGCCTGAGGTGTATGATTTCTATACAAACGGGGTAGCTATTGGTGAGTTGTTCCCTACAACTGTTCGAGGGGTCATCATGAATCTTTATGTTACAGATATTGCTCGAATCCTGGACATTCCTTCAGGGGATGGGGTCACTATGTCAAGGGCACTTGGCTACCTCTTGAAAATCTTGCATCTGCTCTTGCCATATCTCAAAAATTTTCTGGCAACCCTTGCCTGGTCAATTATCAATGGGTCTTTAAGAGAGAGATGTCTCCTCTCTATCAACTCTATTTTGATGTTGTTCACAAGATGGGAATCTCTAGGAAGGAAAAAAGGACTATAGCCAACTTTCTTGACCTTACTCTTATAGAGTTGTTGGACACTGAGGTAAAGATTGATATGCCTAGGCTTATCCTGAAATATATGCAAAGGGTTATCCTCAAGGAAGTGAATGGACATGCTCTTCCTTATGAATTCTGGCTCACCCCTATATTTGAGGAGTTTGGAGTGTTTGTCCAAGTGTGGTCTTCAAAGTTAACCAAATATATTATAGGGAGTGTAAACCATATGCAACTACCTATTTCTATGAGAAGTGCAGACAACCCTATGCAACGCCTAAGGCATGCATTTGTAGCTAAAGATGCTGAGTTGGAGGCTGCTCGGGCTGCACTGGATACTACTCAGGTTGCCCATGATGATAAGAAGAGGGCTCTCCTGGCTCAAATTGCTTCACTTATAGCTTCCTTGGAGCGTGAACGAGATGAGAATGCTGAGATTGTTCGAATGTTAACCTCCCTTATCCCCTCCCCCTCTTCTACTTAGTTCCCCTCTTAGTGCTTTAAGACCATCTTCTTTGTTTCCTTTACTAGGTCCCTATTATCTTGTTCTTGGGTAATTTTAATTGTATCCTGCCTTTGAATGAAATGGACTCATTTGCTTAATTGTGTTCTGCTCCTACTTTTTTATAATGCATCTATGTTCTTTTACTCTGGATTTTGATTGTTTTAGTGATAGCCCCAGTTGCCATGGATTATTAAATATTTTTCACTTTTTGGGCCCAGCTTTTTGATGATGTCAAAAGGGGGAAGAATAGATTATGCAATGCTTATAACTCAATTGACTAACCTATTTCATTCTGTGTTCTTTTGTTTAAATTTCTTTATTGAGTATGTCAGGATTTTGTGATGGATGTTGTATTGATTAGTTTGTCATCATCAAAAAGGGGGAATTTTTTTAGGGAATTTGAATTTTTGATGATAAACATATGGATGAAACATGTTGTGCAAGTTGGTCCATACAAGTGAAGAAAGAGAAATTACTGATTCTCACACGTATTGCGTATTGAAGTTGATGCAAGGCTGACAAGGCATTAAGACAAAAGTGGATAAGCAAACTCAAATATGTTACCAATACTTATCACATACATCAAAAATATTGAGGAGAATATAAGTGCAACACTTAGAGTTTGAGTTGATAAATGAGTTCTGCCAAACTAGGAGTCAAAGTGGAAAAATTTTATTCAACTAAGGAGACAGACAAAAGTAAGAGTGAAACTACCTGACAGTACTATTGAAGAAAGGAGAGCACATCATCTAAGGTACTCTATCAGAAGTTGGCTTAAATACAAGAAACAACGTTCAAGAGTTTGACTCATGCACTGATAAGAAAATCATCAATCAGCAAATCAGTTCTCTTACTTGAATAAGAACCTGGTCCTTTACTTAGCAAGTCGTAGACTTTATGTAATAGGTTGGTTCTTTGTGTTGTAATGAGTCTTTTGTTCTAGTCTCGATGAAGTATAAATTGAGTTGGGAGTTGTGTCTTCAAGTTAGGGAGCTCAAAGACTTGGGAACACTTATCTTGGGAAGATTTGTGTTTTTGTAGAAATTTGGTGTTTGTTGAGGATCAAGAGTAATAGTGAAGTTGGGGTTAAATCCTGTAGAGGTACAGGTCGTGGTTATTTACACCTTTCTTGAGCCGGGTGTTTTCCACGCAAAAATAATGTGTTCATCTTTTACTTCAGAGAACCACGTTAGCTTACTTGTTCCACAGATAGACAACTAGTAGAGTATAATATTAAAATCAGTAGGGTACACACTCTAACAGGGAAATGTAGCTAAACATAAAAAGGAAAAATGTTGCAAGCATTTAAAATCTTGAGAGCTAACCTTGAATATTGCACATGAGTATAGCATCGTCTCATCCATAAAGAGTGAGAAAAGTTCATTACTCTGGAGAAAAACAATTAACACCACAATGGTTATCATCTATACAACGGTAGCCCATTTACACCACTGCAACTAGCAAAAACATGGCCTGTATAGATTACTTCAATTACCAGGTCATAGTGACGAGAGATATTCCGACGAGCCTGAGTAAGGGTGTTTCTATTTGAAACATGACGAATGAAATATGTTGCAGATGACAGTGCTGCAGTAAAAAGCACTGGTGTCCACCAGCCTCTAGAGCCATGAAAAGTCATGAAGAGCGTTAACGTCTGTTAACAGAAGTTTAATTTATATTTCTTGATTCCAGGTCAGTAAGCTAATTTACCTCTTTTTGCTGGACATTTTAACAGATTCTTTCAAATCTCTGTTGGCAATAAATATCTGCAAAAAGAACTAGCGAAGATAAGTACCAATCAAAAGCTATTCACAAAGATGTAATTCATTTCCTCACCATGATAAGATTAAGAAGTCCTTCATTCTTATCAACGAAAGAGAAATCTCCATGAATAAAAGCATCAGCAAGGCCTAGGTCAGCTTGAGTTGCAATCTGTACGAGATATCACAGTAAAACTTTTCATTCTCTTTTTTTTGGGGTTTAACTTTTGATAACTTGAGGGGGCGAAAGAAAATTTCAGTTTACCTTCCAGTAAAACTGCATACTATGAACTCTAAGCGAAACTTTAAGAGAGCATTTTCTCTCTGTTCCTTTGAACGTGAAAATTGAACCTCCTTCTTCCAAAAAGCTGTATATCAAAACATATAAGATCATTATCCTGATATCTTTAACAATCAGAAAAGAAACGCAAAAAAAATCTCCGAGTAGTAAAATAAGTCGCAATTCACACTACATTTGTTTTGCAGCAAGATTTTCGACTTGTTTATGATCTTCAAGCCAAAAACATTGGTCTAAAAGAAGTGTATTTTCTAAATAAAATAGTCATTCTGCATCTTGCTACCATTCAAATGGCAAATCACAAATGTTATAAAATAAGAAATAGGATCAATGGAAATAAACAATTGTCAGACATGTATCTGCCGTTGATTTGGATTAAAGTAATACAAGGTGAAACTATCATCACTCACATTATGCATCCTGTTTGAATGAAATTTTTGAAAAATCTAGTAATCAGGAGGCGTGCGCCTGTTTCATGCCAGGTTGGTGACAATGCCATCTGCAGCAACCACACGCGCCTGAGGAGAAGCAAAGGTAGTCAATGCCATTAGATCAAAGGGACAACAGAAGATGAAAAGACTCCCAATCTGTTGTTCTTGTTATTAGCAGAAGTTGTACTGCCTTTTGTCCATCTTCGTGTAACCCATAGAAGGAAAGTATTGCAACATATATACACCAATAAAAATAGAAAAAACAGCAGAAAATAAAATCTATTCAATAAAGGGAAACCAAAGACTAAAGCCAGAAAAACTCAACTACAAGTTTTAGCGATAGCTTCCGTTCAACCTTATGCGAAAAAAGACAGTGAATAAACCAACACACTAGGTAATGAAAAGAAAATAAAAAAGGTGAATGAAGAGAGCTTCAATTTGAACATATAAGCTGCAATTTCCTAGGACTAACAGAGAGAACTATAAAAAGTCTAGAGAAAAAAGTTGTTAAAAATTGCTTTAAGGAATAATACACATGATTTATTTTTTGTTTTTCTTTAGCCATTTTTACATACAATTTCTAGTCAAATTGGGATTCCTATTTTTGGTAGAAACTGATTAGTTATTATTTTTGGTATCTAATAGGTTTTCTTTTTTGGTAAGTTTAATCTATTTTTTGTTGTAATATCATTTTTTAAGGAGGAGTTGATGATCAATAATATGCAGCTTTTACCAAAAAAGAAAAATAAACTTCGAAATGGATTCTGAAAACAGTTTTTAACGAATGGCTCCATACGTTTTTTATTGTGAAAATTGAAAATTTTCAATTATGGTCTGTGAGAATAAAAACTTACTTGGAGGCTTTAAATCTATGGAAAGTTGTGAAGATGATTATGAAATTAATTCGCTCCCAAATAATCTTACCAAGCCTAAATTAAGAGTCACACGGAAAAGAAAACCATGAAATATAAGGTAAAGGCAACTCTGTTTGCTTCTGTTTCAACAACTATTTTTACAAGAATTATGCCTCTTACATCACCAAAAGAAATTTGACATTATATGAAGAAAGAATATGCTGGAGATGAAAGAATCCGTTGAATGCAAGTACTTAGTTTAATAAGCGAGTTTGAGTTGCAGAGAATGAAAGACTCCAAGACAGTCAAACAGTACTCGGACAGATTAAGTGGCATTGTTAACAAGGTAAGATTGCTAGGCACTGAATTTAAAGATTCAAGAATTGTTGAAAAAATTCTTGTTACAGTGCCCGAAAGATATGAAGTATGTATAACTACCTTGGAAGATATACAAGATCTATGCAAAATTACTTTGGCGGAGTTGTTAAATTCTTTTCAGGCACTGAAACAAAGGAGACTTATGAGGCATGATGCTATGGTTGAAGGAGCCTTAATAGCTAATCATAAAACTCAAAGAAGGGGTAAAATTATAAAAAAATTACCCACCTTGTGAGAACTATAAAAAAACAGGTCATCCACCATACAGATATTGGAAAAAGGCCAGACACGAAGTGCAGTAAGTGCAATCAACTTGTCCATGAAGCGGTGATTTGCAAAAATAAGTTTGAGAACCATGAAACAAATGCACCTGTGGTCAAGGTCGACGAAGAAGAAGAAGACAATCTTTTTGTTGCAACATGTATCTCAAGTAAGGTTTCAATAAATTTTTGATTGATTGATAGAGGTTGCACCAACCACATGACTTATAACAAGAGTTTGTTTTAAGAATTAAAAACTACTGAAATATCCAAAGTTAGGATCGGAAATGGTGACCAGATTCTTTTTGAAGAAATAGGAACTGTTGTCATCAAAACAAGTTTAGGTAATAAAGCAATTTCAGATGTCCTTTATGTACCTGATATTGATCAAATTATTGAGTATTTGTCAGTTGGTAAAAAAAGAATTCAAAGTATCCTTTAAGGATAAATATTGCTTCATCAATGATGGTGCTGGAAAAGAAGTTTTAAACATTAAGATGTGAGGTAAACATTTTTTATTTGATCCAATGGAAGATGTTTCTTTAGAACATGAAAAAGATGAAAAAATTAGAAGATAATCCTCTAATTGAAAAAGCACAAGCAATATGTGAACCTCCTAGGTTTAGAGGAGATTTTGATGTTCCTAAAGGAATTGATGTAATGGAGGAGTTATGTATGTTTCAGAAAAATAAAACGGTAAATTCATATTCAAAATGCAACAAGCATGAGGACATGCCAAAAGGATTTAATAGTCAAGGGTTGCATTCAAGACAAGAAGTGAATTTAGTTCACTACAAGCCAAAAGATGAATCTGCAGATTTATTGGCAAGATCACTTTCGGTTATCAAGTGTGGAGATCTCAAGACAGAAGATCAAAAATTTGTAGTTCCTAAAGCAACGAGGAGTGTTAAAAGTTGCTTTAAGGAATAATATACATGATTTATTTTTTGTTTTTTCCCTAGGTTTTTTACTACAACTCCTAGTCAAATTGGGATTCCTATTTTTGGTAGGAAACTGATTAGTTATTATTTTTGGTATATAATAGGTTTTCTTTCATGATAAGTTTAATCTATTTTTTGTTATAATAGCACTATTTAAGGAGGAGTTGATGATCAATAATATGTAACTTTTACTAGAAAGAAAAAACTTCTCTACATCTCTACTCTTCTAAATCATCTCGATGTTCTTTTTAACTGTATTAAAACCAACAGAAGTTTTATTGTTTCATACAGTTCGGCCTTTTCTTTTGACCCAGTGTTGTCCACCCTATACAGGCATAAGCCTATTTGACATATATAGGTGGAAATTTCTAGGCAAGTTGGGCACTTGACTTTGTGAACTTTCAGGACTTTGTTCAATCCTCCTATATACTAGCATGGCTATACATTAATTACCTGTTCTTAGAGGAAGATAAAACACACTATTGATGTCAATCTATCGATGGAATTCCAAGATAAAATAAAATCAAGGAGAAAATAAAGCTAAGGTATTCAATTATTCAAATAGAGGAGACAAAAGTACCTACCGACATACTGGTAAGCACCCTGTATTCTTGTTTCGTTGTATGTTGCCTCTTTGCCTAACATGTACAGAGTATCTTGAGCATGCGTAGCCATTATGCATTAATCAAATACTTCTTTGGCACCATCATTGCAAGCTATGGTACAACCAGCGCCGAAGTTAAAATTTTCACTAAGGGGAAATACAAAAAAGTAAGCACGCAGAAGAAGCCAAGATAATTCAACGTTAACAATATAAACATTAAAAATAATTTAAACTTAGTACATGCAGTGTAATTTTCTGGCCAAAAGGATTTGGATGAACCCCCTTGCACCCCCTATAAATGTTGCAGATTAAAAATCCTATGGATGACAGAACAAAGTGAAGGCAAAACAGTAAATGGATATGTATGCAAGAGTGTGGCCTAGGATCAACGAGATAGGTGAAAACACTAGGAGATTTTTTCCCAACTTCATCATTTGGTTGTCTTTTCAAAGAGCCTTTTTACCCAAAGTGACCGGGTTTATTCATTTATTAAATTCCCATTAGGTGGTAGCCTATTCATTTTCCAACAAATTGATGCCCATCTACTATTATGATAAAATAAACAACACACCGAACTCTTGCAAGAAGCCAAAATCCAAAAAAGCTAGACCTTATTCAGTTGTTGGTACAGAGTTCAACTCAGAACCATTTTTTTTTTTTTTTTTTTTAACCCAGCTCCTCCTTAACCTGCATAGCCACCATGGCCAACCTCTGACATTATATTCCCGAACTATTTTAGTCTCACCTCCCTCATCCTATCAACCAAGGAGGTCACTCCCACTTTATCCTGATATCTTCGTTTCTAATCCTATTTCGTTGTCTCAATTTCTAATTTGCATAGGAATAATCGCCTATTTTATCTAAAATATGAATATGGAGGTAACCTCTTGAAGGTAGGTGTTAGTTGCACTAGCTAGTAATTAAAACTTATGGCCACAAAAATTAAAGGGGGGTCCATCCCCTAATTGAGTTAGAACCTATGGCAAAAAGAGAAGTAAATCCTACAATATTACAACAATATTTGAAGTTCCATACCCTAAGTGAGTAACGAATAATGAGGACAACAAAAAAAGTCGAGCATACAAATTACAATATTTGTAGGTCCATCCCCCAATTGTGTGAAGAATAATGACAAAACAAAAGAAAGTACATCATACTAATTACAGCATTTATTGGTCCATCCCCTATTGACAAGCGTTAAATTACTTGGACGAGAACTCCTAAGACAGATCAATTGCATGCATTTAAAAATTTCATTTCTATAAGTTAAAACCAAATAAGAAAATTCTAAAACAACAAAATACCCAATGAAATCTCACAACTAGGGTGTGAGAAGCTGCGCAAACCATACACTATCTTGGGAGGTAGATAGACTGTTTCTGAAAGACCCTCAGCTCAAGTGCAAAAATTCAAGTACAAATAAGAAAATGCTAACATTAAACTATTCTGCTCGTAGCTTCATTGTAAGCTTCTTTTTTAACCAACTTGCACCTACCATGATGTACTCATATCTTTGTTCATAATATTCAGTGTAGAACCAAGTCAGGGCAGACATATTTGATTTTATATCTTCAAACTGACCCATTTTTAAGGTCATTGGGTGTAGAAGTTACAGGACCTACTACAAGTTTGCCGTGTAGGGTTCGAAATCGAGAGGGCGTCATGCGGAAGCTTAAAGTTTGCAAACTAATATGGTGGTAATTCAGATGCCACAAAATATATTAAAAGCATATTATTGGATATGGTTTGGCCAATTGGCCTATATATCTAAGTAAGATTAATATTATTGAAAAACATGAAAACTGTGACAGAAATCTCCCCTAAACAAAACTCTTTTAAGGACTGCAATATGGATGTTATTGTGTTATGGTATGAGAAGGGCGGTGTTTTATTTATAGATGTTCAAAACCTTTCCTCTAAATAAGATGTTAGCCAAATATGGAAAACAAATATATTTTTCTTTTAGGAAAAATAAAAGTAATTATGGTTGCTTTTATTTTCCTTCCAAAAAAAGGTAAAAACTTAATTTTGGGAAGAAAATCAGGAAAAAACCCTAACGAATCTCCTCTTTTTGGCTTGATTTTCTTAACTTGATCTGCCTTCTTCACATGTTTGATCTTTGTTCTTCACATAGTTTTCATCACTGTTGCTTGACATGCTTAAAATAAAGCTTTTGGTTAAAAATATATGAGTCCTTTATAGGGTTAAAAGTGGGCTTTATTTTTAGATATGTAACAACAGGATTGTCGAAAATATGATTTAAGTTCCTTCTCCACATGTAGCTAGACAAAAATCTTCATTATCGCCAAACTGTTGCAGCATGATTTTAAAGCCGTTTTGAACCTGTTTAATCTCCTCTCACCACACTATTGGACTATTGAACCATAAGCTCTGATACCACTTGTTAGGTTCGAAATCGAGAGGGCATTATGCGAAAGCTTAAAGTTTGCAAACTAATATGGTGATAATTCAGATGACACAAAAATATACTAAAAATATATTATTGGATATGGTTTGACCAATTGGACTACATATCTAAAAAAAAACTAATATTATTAAAAAACATGAAAACTATGGAAGAAATCTCCCCTAAACAAAACTCTTTTACGGATAACATTGTGGATGTTATTGCGTTATGGTATGAGAAGGGGTTCTTTTATTTATATATGTTCTAAACCTTTCCTCTAAGAAAAAGGTTAGCCAAATATGGAAAAGAATTATATTTTTCTTTTAAGAAAAATAAAAGTAATTATGGTTACTTTTATTTTCCTTCCAAAAAAAAGTAAAAACTTAATTTTGGTAAGAAAATGAGAAAAAACCCCTAACTTGCAGAACTCGAAAGCAGGGGCTAATTATGTGACTAATGCCAAATATCAATAAAAACCTAAAATGTATTTAATATTCTTTGTTTTATATTTAGATGAAACTTTGTTGCATAAGCATATGAACTGTTTGCACGTATGTTGATCATTATTGGCTACCTAAGCTTTCACCAATGCAAGTATCTGCTAACTCTGCTTTTCCATTTAATAATGTTTAAGAACTATTCAAGATTAAATCAGTATTTTGAAATTCTAAATTTATAATAATTTCATGTTTATGCCACTGGGAAGTGATTTAGTTGAAGTTTTGCGAAGAATATTTGAAGTTATTTGGAAGTTGAAGTTATGTTCGAACATAAATTACACTTGAAAAAAATTAAAAATCTTGTGGGTGGAAACTTGAAATAGAGAATTTGTTTGTACATATATTAAGCTTATATTACTGTCACGATCCGAGCCGAGGCCCTAGCCGCGATGAATATTCCGAACCATGAAGGTTCGAGAGCTCTTCTAACTGGTAATCATATGCATAATTCATATATTTATAAAGAAGTGCAGAAAACATAATAAAACGGAATCACGATCAATCTCTTAATCCAACTGAACAATACAAAATTAAGTTCATAACATTCAAAAACATATGGCACCAGTCTACAAAATCTCTAAGAATACGAAACCAACTTCTGTTTGAAAACTGGGACAAGGCCCCCAGTCGGACTATGAACAAAAATTAAATGACAATATCCCATAACAAGGCCTTTCAAAATAAGGAAAGCTTACAAACTGCAAACTTCTAACAAGCCAATCTACTTCTTAGCAGGACTCCGGGACTGTACCTCAGATCCTGAAATATAGGGGGTCAATACAAATGTCCTGATACACAGAACAATCCCAAAAAAAAACAAAAAAATATTTATATGTAACATAGGTGAGAGCGTTTCAAAAGTGCATGTTATCTTACAACAATTGAAAACATATGGTCATAATCCGAATCTTTCAAACACATTCTGCAAATCATAATCTACTCTTTCTTCTCTTCTGAGTTAGATGGTACACCCTACAATTCTGCAATTCCAAGGGCTATATGGAATCTTCCCTTGACTCTACGGCAAAGCCCCCAACCCAAGTTTGCCACAAGGGTTGGAGTATCTGCTTATCTACTATGCCACAGGGCCGTCGCCAGAGTACAATCTTCCATTCGGGTAACATGAACCCGTGTTGGTAAATCATAATTTTGGGCAATGAGTCGTCTGACTCGCGCCTTCTTCGGGTAACCATCTAACTCTCTTAAGCCCAGTTTTAGATTCTTTAAAGCATATCTTCTTTTTCTTAAAGTTGTCTCTCTCTTATTATCCTCGGGCACATCAAAATAGGGTATCATCATACCCAAACTTGCAAGTCATGTCACAACATCTATACTGCCCTTATCTTATTTCAAAAGATGTTTACTGACCACCCAAAAGATTTACCATTTGAACAAAAGTTCATATTTTAAAATAGTTGAAAACCAAACCACTCTTTATTCAATAATTGTTCTACGGTGGTCACTCTTTTCAATTGCTTTAAAGTCATTCTAAATAGATATCATGATCATGATAGAACAAGTAAGATAATCTTTCATTATCTCATGAGAAATAGAAAAATTTGTTCATAACAGTCCATCAATACTCAAGCTTTCAACAGTTCGTACATTCAAGCCACAACCTGTTAACTCAATGAATTCCATAGCAAAAGAGGTAATTATATATCCCATGCTCTCATTTAATTTCACAATCCAACCATTACATGACAACATGAAAACATTTCAAATTTAAGACTTCATACCATAATTTTCGCAACACCTCATCAAAATGCAATATTTTCAATACAAGTTTATAGTGATCTTGAGACACTTTCATATGTAAACATATATAATCTTTAAAATTAATTTGACAGCAGTAAATCCATGCCCATGAGGTTTAGGATAGTCCCACGTACCTTAGATTACGTAGTTCAAAGGATAAAACTCAAATCTTGATTATATTTCTTAGAAATCTTGACTGAAGAGCTTAATTCTTGATCTTTGGGGGAGGAGTTAAGATTTAGTTTTGTAGGAATTTGAGTAACTTTTGAAATAATATGCCCTAATCACGACTTAATTTCGTGTAATAGCTGAGTTACGATGAGGACAAAAGACCAAGAAACCCTTCTGAACCAATAAAAATATTAAAATAAATTGGGCACCCAACGCGTTAAGTGACGCGCCAAGTTTAACCTGCCGACGCAATTCCTGGTGCGTCGCGATGATATCGTGTTGGGCTTCTGTTTTGATCATTCAAACATGTCCCAAACGTCGTCTGAAAAAACTGAATCTTCCCTGGGACATCCCCTTTACACCCCAAAAATTAAAAAACACAAAAATCTATGTCTCAGGGTCGAAAAGATCAATTTAAAAATTATTGAAGTTAAGGGTCAAAAATATGACTAAGCCTTTTAATACTTAGAAACATTTTCAGGTTGCTAGATCTTTAAGCATGCTACTAAGGGTGGTATCAAGTCAAGAATACTATGGGGTGTTACATTATCCCCCTTGGGATCATTCGTCCCTGAATGATTGCTAGGAACACAAACAAGCACTATTTTAAGCATACTAAGGAAAAGATAGAGAGAGTAGTATATGATTTGTACCTTCTATGTCATCATCCACGGTCTCAGAGAGGTTTGGGTATCTAGTTCGCATGTCATCTTCTGAATCCCAAATCGCTTCCTATTCTTTTTTATTCTTCCAAAACACCTTAACCTAAGCTATCTCCTTACTTCTCAGCTTCCAAACTTGGTGACCTAAAATGTTAATAGGTTCTTCCTAATATGACAAGAAGTCTTTCAAACTGATCTCCTCTTAAGGTAACACTAGGGAATGATCTCCAATTCACTTTTTCAACATGGACACAAGGAATACTGTATGTACGGAAGCCAAACTTGTGGGAAAATCTAACTCATAAGTAACCCCACCTATCCTTCTTACAATCTGATATGGTCCTATATAACGAGGACTAAGCTTTCCTTTTCATCCAAATCGCATTACCCCTTCATGGGGGAGACCTTTAGGAAAACCCAATTATTAACCTCGAATTCTAAATCTCTCCTTCTAACATCGACATAAGACTTCTGGCGACTCTGAGCAGTCTTAAGTCGCTCCTTAATGACTTTCACCTTTTCCATTGCCTGATGAATAAGGTCATGCCCAAACAACCATATTTTGCCTACTTAATACCATCTAATTAGTGACCTACATCTTCTCTCATAAAGTGCCTCAAAAGAGGCCATCTAAATACTGGAATGGTAGTTATTATTGTAGGTAAACTCTATCAACGACAAATGGTCCACCCAACTACCTTTGAAGTCAATCACATAGGCCCTCAACATATCCTCAAGGGTCTGAATGGTGCATTCATCTTACTCATCAGTCTAAGGGTGGAAAGCAGTACTCAGGTTCACTTGAGTGCCTAAACACTTTTGAAAGGACTGCCAAAACTGTGAAGAAAATTACGTACCTTGGTCATATATAATAGACACAGGATCACCATGGAAATGGACTATCTCTTGAATGTATAGCTTGGCATAGTCATACCCCGAATAGTCGGTTCGTACAAGAAGAAAATGAGTGAACTTGGTCAACCTGTCTACGATCACCCAAATAGAGTCATATTTGTTTTGAGACTTTGGAAGCCCCGTAATGAAGTCCATTTAATCATCTCTCATTTCCACATAGGCAAGGTTATCTCTTGTGAAGTGCCACCAGGTCCCAAATGTTCTACCTTAACTTGCTGACAATTCATACACTAAGAAACAAAATTAGCAATATCTCTTTTCATATTATTCCACCAATAGATAGCCTTAAGGTCATGATACATTTTCGTAGAGCCTGGGTGAACCACATGCCTTGAAGTGTGAGCTTTATCAATAATTCTCTCTCACAAACCATCCATGTTCGATACACACAGCCTACCCTGATATCTCAGAATCCTGTCTCCTCTAATTTTAAATGTCATTACCTTCTGTTGACCAAAATCTTTCTTAATCTGCATCAAGATGGTATCCTGAACCTGTTTCTCCTTAACTTCAGCACATAAGGAGGATTTAACTATCTCATGAATAATTACTCCTCTATCTTCAGAATCCAGAAGTCAAACTCCTACATTTCCAAGCCAGTCAAACTCCTTCAGCATCTCTCTCTTTCCATTCTCAACATGAGAAAGACTAGCAATTGACAACCTACTAAGATCGTTGGCCACCATATTGGCCTTTCCGGGATGATAGTGCAGGATCATCTCATAATCCTTCAACAATTCTAACCAACGCCTCTGCCTAAAATTCAGTTCTTTCTGTGTGAAAACATACTGCAAACTTTTGTGATCAGTGAATATATCTCCATGCACCCCATAAAGATAATGCCGCCAGATCTTAAGTGCAAACACCACAGCCACTAACTCTAAGTCATGGGAGGGATAATTCTTTTCATGCACCTTCAACTGCCTAGATACATAAGCTACCACTTTATCATGTGACATAAGCACACACCCAAGTCCTACCCAGAACGCATCACAGTACACAACAAAACCTTCTGTACCCCCTGGAAGAGTCAAAACTAGAATGGTAGTCAACTTATCTTTTAGTTTCTCAAAACCACTTTCACATGAGTTATACCACAAGAATTGTGCCTTTTTTGAGTCAATTTGGTAGGTGGAGCAGCTATGGAGAAAAACTTCTCTACAAGTATTTTGTAACACCCGGCCAAACCCAAGAAACTCTGGATATTGGTTAGATTCATGGGTATGGACCATTTTCTCAATGCCTCAACCTTTGGGGGTCAACTTTAATCCCTCCACTAGAAACAATGTGCTCAAGGAAAGCAATGGAACTAAGCCAGAATTCACATTTGGAAAAATTTGCATATAATTCATGATCCTTGAGGGTCTAAAGGATGATTAAAAGGTGACTAGTATGATCTTCCTCACTCTTTGAGTAAACTAGAATATCATCGATGAGAACTATAATGAATAGATCTAGAAACTTACAGTACACCCTATTCATTAGGTCCATAAAAGTTGTAGGGGCATTAGTCAATCCGAAGGACATAACTAAGATTTGATAATGGCCATATCGATTTCAAAAAGATGTTTTAGGAATATCAACCTCCCTAACCTTCAACTGATGATACCCCGAATGGAGGTCTATTTTAGAGAAATATTTGGTACCCTGAAGTTGGTCAAAAAGACCATTAATTCTAGGAAGAGGATATTTATTTCTAAAAGTGATCTTATTGAGATAACAGTAGTCTATACACATGCAGAGAGATCCATTTTTCTTACGTACGAAGAGTATAGGTGTACCCCAAGAAGAAATACTAGGGTGGATAAAGCCCTTGTCAAGAAGATCCTTCAACTGTTCTTTCTACTCTTTTATTTCTACAGGAGGCATTTTGTATGGAGAAATAGAAATAGGATGAATGTTCAACAATAATTCAATACCAAAATCTATCTCCCTGTCAGGTGGTATCCCCAGGAGATCATCATGGAAAAACTTTTGGGATTTCATTAACTATAGGGACAGCCTGGAGGAAAGGACTTTCTGTACTGGAATCTTTGACCTGAATAAGATGATACAAACAAGCCTTGGATATAAGTTTATGGGCTCTGAGAAATGAAATGAATTTTCCCCTTGGTGCTAAAGAATATCCCTCCCATTATATCACTGGCTCATTTGGAAAGGAAAAAGTAACTTTTTAGGTTCTATAGTCTAGCATGGCATAACACTAACGGAACCAATCTATTCCCAAACTAGCATCAAGATCAATCATATCAAGCTCTACAAGATCTGCCATAATATCACAATTATAGCCAGAAACAACATAATGTTTACACCCCCTTGCCACAATAAGGTCACCAACAAGGATTAAAACAGAGAAAGGTTTTGAAATAATTTTAGGCTCAAAACCAAAACTGATGGCTATATACAGGGTCATATAAGACAAGGTGGGCGTAGATCAAGTAGCACATACATATTTATGGGAGAAAATTTATAACGTACCCATCACAAAATATGGCGAAGCTTCATATCCTAGTGGTTAGATAAAGCATATAACCGGTTACGACCACGACCGACAGCTAAAGTAGTGCCCTTAAGAGGAGGGGCTGTGGTTGCGGATTGGGACTTAGCTCCCCCAAAATTTCTCTTTGTCGAGGGACAGTCCTTCTTGATATGGCCTGGCCTGCCACAGGCATAGTACACACATAATATTATCAAACTGGCACGGCCCAAAATGATCCTTTCCATATTTCCCATAGCGCGGGTATGATCGATGAATCTAAACTACACTCCCCTGAGACTGAGTACCCTGGGCTTTAAGCCTATAACCTGACTAGAACCGCTATTCACTCGAAGGCCTAGGCACAGGTGCACTTGCTGAAGACTGTGCATTGCTCCAAAACTTCTTTTTAGACCACCTATTTCTCCAATTACCACCTTGATACTGACTGTTATTCTGGTCTGTATATCTGGCTCTCTTAGCCTGCCTGTCTTTCTCTCTGGCCTCTTCTAGTTTTTTTTTCTACTCTTCAGCCTGTTTCATATGAACGGAAAACCTAGAGAAATCCATATTTCTATTTAGCATCACTCCCTTGCATTCCATCACCAAATCATCGAAGAGACCGGATGCAAACTTCCTCATGCGAGCTCTTATGTTACTTATAATTATGGAGCATACCTGGACAGCTGAGTGAACTTCAATTTATACTCCTTGACACTCATTTTTCCTTGATTTAGATTCATAAATTCTTCATCCTTTCACTACATCAACTCCTGGGGAAAGAAACGGTCCAGAAAAAATTCCATAAACTTCATACAGAAGGCTCAACATCACTACCCTTCGAGTCTTCCCATTCATTATACCACTAATTGGACATATCCTTCAACTGGTAGGTTGCCAACTCAACCCCTTCAACCTTATTCGCATGGACAACTCAAAAAATTTTCTCCAACTCATCAATGAACCCTTAGGGGTCCTCCTCAAACTTCGTGATGGTAAACATAGGTGGGTTTAGTGTCATGAATTGACCAACCCATGTACGGGTCTGAAGGGACACCAGTTGAGCTATTATTTGGATGAATTATCAGAACTCAGCATTTAAAACTTCTCTTTGAGGAGGCTGGGGACGGTAAACACTAGTCCGTGGAGCTCGAGGTATACTAGTTGGAATTGTAGGAACTCTTAGAGTATCAATAAACTCTGAGGTATGAGCTCTATTACGGATCCGCATCCCATGAGTAGGACAAACATCCTCAGCTTGGGAATTTTGTTCATTGGTTCTACGGGGAGGCATTATCAATTTCTAAATTATAGAAAATCATTGATTAGAGGACATTCATAATTTATGGCACGAACTAGATCATGATGAAAAAAGACATTCTTAGACACCTAGTAGTTTCCTCCTTATAAGTGTCGCACACTACACCCATAAAAAGGACTACCAAATGCAATTTCACAGACACCCTAGAACCATGAACCGTGCTCTGATACCAAGTTTGTCACAACCCGAGCTGAAGACCTAGCCTTGATGAGCATCCCGAACCATGAAGGTCTAGAGCTCTTCTAATTGGCAATCATATGCATAATTCATATATTTATAAAGAAGTGCAGAAAACATAATAAAATGGAAACATGGTCAATCTCTTAATTCGACTGATAAATATGATATTAAGTTCATAACATTTAAAAACATATGACACCAGTCTATGAAATCTCTAACAACATGAAATCAACTTCTGTCTGAAAACTAGGACAAGGCTCCAGTCGGACAATGAACAAAATTCAAATAACAATGTCCCATAACAAGGCCATCCGAGATAAGGTAGGCTCACAAAATGCAAACTTCTGACAAACCAATCTACTGCTTAGCTGGACCCCGGGATTGTACCTCAGATCTTAAAATATAGGGGGTCAATAAAAATGTACAGGTATGCAGAACAATCCAAAAAAAATATATTTATATGAAACATAGGTGAGAGCATTTCAAAAGTGCATGTTATCTTACAACAATTGAAAACATACGGGCATAATCTGAATCTTTCAAACACAGTCTGCAAATCATAACTCTACTCTTCCTTTTCTTCTGACCTAGATGATACACCCTATAATTTTTTAATTACACAGGCTATATGGAATCCGCTCTTGACTCGGTGGACAAGCCCCCAAATTGAATTTTTCCTGCAAGGTTGGAGTATCTACTTATCGACAATGCCACAACACCATCGCCAGCGTACAATCTCTCTTTCAGTAACATGAACCTGTGTCATCAAATCACGGTTTTGGGCAATAAGTCATCTGACTCGTGTCTTCTTTGGGTAACCATCTAACTCTCTTAATCCCATTTTTAGGTTCTTTAAAACATATCTTGTCTTTCTTAAAGTTGTCTCTTTTATTATACTGGGACACAGCAAAGTAGGGTATCGTCATACCCATACTTGCAAGTCATTGTCACAACATCTCTGCTGCCCTTATCTTATTTCAAAAGATGTTTATTGACCATCCAAAAGATCTACCATTTGAACAAAAGTTCATATTTCAAAATAGTTGAAGACCAAACCACTCTTTATTCAATAATTGTTCTATGGTGGTCACCCTTTTTAATCACTTTAAAGTCATTCTAAATAGATATCATGATAATTATAGAACAAGTAAAACACTCTTTCATTATCTCATGAGAAATAGTAAAAGTTATTCATAACAATCCATTAATAGACTCAAGTTTTCAATAGTTCGTAAATTCAATCCACAACATGTAAATTCAATGAATTCCATAGCAAAAGAGGAAATTACATATCTCATGATCTCATTCAATTTCATAATCCAACCATTACATGAAATCATGAAAACATTTCGAATTTAAGACTTCATACCATAATTTTTGCAACACTTCATCAAGATGCAATATTTTCAATACAAGTTTATTAGTGATCTTGAGACAAATAAACATATATAATCTTTAAACTATTTTGAAAGCAGTAAAGCCATGCCCATGAGGTTTAGGATAGTCCCACATACCTTATATTACTTAGTTCGAAGGATAAAACTCAAATCTTGATTAGTTTTCTTGGAAATCTTGACTTAAGAGCTTGATTCTTGATCTTTGGGGGAGGAGTTAGGGTTTAGTTTTGAGGGAATTTGATTAACTATTACCATAATATGCCCTAATCACAACTTTATTTCGTGTTATGGCTGAGTTAAGATGAGGAAAAAAAATACTAAGATACCCTCCTGAACTCGAAAAAAATATTACAATGAACGGGCACCCGACGCATTAAGTACCGGGCCGCGTCAGTCCTGCCGACGCGATTCCTGGCACGACGCAATGATATCATGTTGGGCTAATGTTTTGATTATCCAAACATGTCCCAAATGTCATTCGAAAAATCAAACCTTTCCCGGGACATCCTGTCACACCCCTTTTTCATACTCCACAAGATTTGTTTTAAGGTTCGAAAGGGTTTTATTTATTGAGTGACAAAAGAAAACGATTTATTTTGAAAAGAATTATTTACATTTTTAACTCACATTCACCACTTGGCATAATCCAGTGTTCCAAGTCACCTTTAAAAAATCCCTTTTCAAAATGATTTGACTCTGTAAAACTGGCTTGCGAACAAAGATTCCGGCTAAGGAATTCTATTGACCAAGGGGAAGGTATTAGGCACCCCTCGATCCCGTGGTTTGACCACGGTCACTTGGTGGAGTATATCGGCTAATTTTGATACTACGAATGTACGAACCACAAAGAAGCACTTAAAGCAATCAAACCAACAAACCAAACAAAACGAATAAAAGTATAGTGTTTAGTCCAATTATACAGTCCCAAAATAAATAAAAATGCAAAAATAAATCCTATCTAACCTATACTAATCCTAACTACGCTCCCCGTCTCTACCCGATGCCTCGGGCCTTGATCATGATCCGCCTTCGCATACTTGGTACATCGGGACATTCCCTGGTAAATAAGTACAAACGAACTCGAGGAATTCCCCGGCTAAATGAATACACTTTTCAAATACGAGAAAATAAACAGTCGTTCAATAAAACCTTCCAAACATTCAACAATCCCTAAATTTTTCCTACCCCTATCGCTTGCCTATCCATTGTCGGCCTAAACATGATACTATCAGGTTTATAACTTGGTATTTATCCCGAACAAAATATGACAACAATAAAATCAAAGGTATTCTAAATTCATCTTATCAACCTTGTAATTCCCATCCCCAATTTCATGCTCAATCACACGATTAATTAATTCTTTGATTAATAATTTAAATTTTTTTCTTTAACGTCCAAAACCAACATCAACCATACACACAATGAAAATTCAAATATGGTAAGCACACAAACATTCATTCACAGAAATAATCAATACTCCAAATAAAAATAGAGAACAAGAGAAGAAATGGACCTTTAATTTCTCTTTCGATTAAAGTTGATTCTTTCGATTGAACCGCGTCCAAGATCTCGAATCGAACCTCACTACGACAAACTCCTCGACAAACTTAGACCCGAACTTCATTTAAATCAAAATCCAAGGGCGAAATCACATAATCAAAAACCAACTTGAATTGAAACAGATAATGCAAAAAAGAAAGACCAACCGAACCCGTTTCCGATCCGTCAAAAATAGATCACGCCTGAAATCTGGTGAGCTAACTGGTTTCCCCTTTTTTTTCTTTGTTCTTCATAGTTTCTGATCTCTCAACCTTGAATCACTCTCTCTATTCACCTCAATTTCTCTATTTTTCCCTCCCACCATTCATAGCTTTGTGTGGTGTTCTTCTTGTTTTTATTTCGATGAGATCTAATGGCGTGAGGTGTGGTGTTTATGTATATGGCATGGACATTGTCAGTATTGTGTGTTAACTATGTTGGTGAGGATGGGTGTATTAATGGTGGTGGAGTTTTTTTCAATTATTTTTTTGCTTTTTCAGTGGTGTATTGTTGTAGGTGTGCGTATATGGTGTTTTCGGGAGAGAAGAATTTTTAGTGGGTTCTCTTGTGCTTTTGTGTCTAGGTCTATGTTAATCCCTCCTCTTTTGTGTTGTCTTTTAATTGGAGGGGTAGATGTTAGGTGTCCATTGTTGATTGGGTGGGTTGTTGGAATATTAGAATGAGACAAAGTTTGTTATGACTAGTTATTCGGATAAAACAAAACAAAAAAAAATACATAAATAAGTAAAAGATGAGGTATTTATTTTCTTGGGAAATTTTTTAAAAATAGGGTTAAATCATGTGATATCGGAATAAGAAATATTTTTTGACGGGGTAAAATTACGTGTCTACATCATGCCCCCTTTGAATGTAAACACTTAGTGTTTTCATACAAAGAAGTAGACGACGAGGCAGAATTTTGTCCCGATCATTATTTGAAGAAAGAAATAGAAGGAAGAAGGGCAACCGGATCTTGATGGACATCCTACCTACCCAATTTATGAGGGAATCAAGTGATAGGTATCTCAAAGGATTGGAAGGAGATGGACTATACCGAGTTGGAGAGTCGAGCGAGGTTCAATCAAGGGTCCGGTCCGCGGCTCTGTCATTACATCAAAAATAAAAATTACAAGTTAAAAACATAAATGGAATTACAAAATTCATCACCCTATTCGTCAAGCGTTCTCCTGATTTGCAATTTCTTCAACTTGTTGTCTGACTTTCAATTATTTCACCTCATTGCTTAACTTTCAATTTCCTAACCCCATTCTTCAGGTGGGCTCCTGACTTGCTATTTTTCAATCTGCTAACTTTCAAATTTTCACGTGGTTGCTTTATTTTCAACTTCTTCACCTTGTTGCTTGACTTTCAACTTCTTCACTTTGTTGCTTGACTTTTCATTGGGCGCCTGAAATCACATCAAAACTAAAAATAAAATTATCCTAAACAAAGATTATTATAAAGAGATTTCATTTTTTGAAAGTAATGTCTCATTATTCGGGAGGGTCCTAAACAAAAGTATAATTCCATTTTTCAGGAGGGTCCTGAACAGAATTTAAAATCTCATTTTTCAAGAGGGTCCTGAGCAGAAGGTAAATTCTCATTTTCCAGGAGGGTCCTGAACAGAAAGTAAAATCCCATTTTTCAGAAAGGTCCTAAACAGAAAGTAAAATCCCATTTTTTAGGAGGCTCCTGAACAGAAAGTAAAGTCCCATTTTGTAGGAGGGTCCTGAACAGAAAGTAAAGTACCATTTTTCAGAAGGGTCCTGAACATAAAGTAAAATCTTATTATTCAGGAGGGTCCTGAATAGAAAGTAAAATCCCATTTTCAGGGGGGTCCTGAATAGAAAGTAAAATTCCATTTTTCAGGAGGGTCCTGAAAAAAAAAAAAAATCTCATTTTTCAGGAGGGTCCTAAATAGAAAGTACAATCCCATTTTTCAAGAGGGTCCTGAACATAAAGTAAAATCCCATTTTTCAGGAGAGTCCTGAACACAAAGTAAAATTCTATTTTTCAAGAGGGTCCTAAACAGAAAGTAAAATCCCATTTTTCAGGATGGTCCTGAACAGAAAGTAAAATTCCATTTTTCAGGAGGGTCCTGAACATAAAGTAAAATCCCATTTTTCAGGAGGGTCCTGAACACAAAGTAAAATCTCATTTTTTAGGAGGGTCCTGAACAAAAAGTAAAATCCTATTTTTCAGGAGGGTCCTAAACAAAAGGTAAAATCTCATTTTTCAGAAGGGTCCTGAGCAGAAAGTAAATTCCCATTTTTAGGAGGGTCCTAAACAGAAAGTAAAATCCCATTTTCCAGAGTGTTCTGAACAGAAAGTAAAATCCCATTTTTCAGGAGGGTCCTAAACATAAAGTAAAATCCCATTTTTGAGGAGGGTCCTGAACATAACGTAAAATCCAATAGATTTGTTTTTCCAATGGTAACTGAATTAAGTGAAGAAAATTTTCCCCTGTTTCAACAAAGAAAATTTGTCAGTTAGAACTTAGTGGTGGCTTGCAGCACTTGGCTTCTCAGGCTAATGCTCCAATAGTTGTCCCTTTTATCTTTGTTTTAGATTGCTGACGCTTGCCCCAGTCTTGTTGAATCATTCACCTAAACTAGATCAGGAGAAAAGACTTTGACTCAAATATTGAGTTTCTCTTTAAGTATGTCTCTAAGATGCCCCTTTTGAAAGCTGAATATTTCACGCATCTAAGAACCTGTCACTTGATGAACTTTATTTTCTATGTCTTGAATTATGATCATGTCTCTTTCATGTGCTGGTCCTTGGCTTTTGCCCATACAATTGGGAAGACTGGTAGCAAGTTTTGAAATCCTTTCTCACTTGTTTTGACATAGAATAGACTCTAAAAATGTAAATAAACGATGGTGACTTTTATTTTAATAAAGACACAAAGGACAAAAATATGAATATGTAAATGAAGGAAAAGGGCAATGTCCCTTATTCAAAAAAAGAAAACTTATCTAACTACGACAACCAACTCCAATGAGTATGACATGCATTTTGGATTAAGTTGCCTGATCTTCCTATCCAAACTTCCCATTTGTTGTTGATTTTGTGCCTTTTCCGCTGATCCACTTCTTCAAGTTCATTGGAACCATATATCTCATTCAATCAACGACATCTTAAAAGACTTTCTCCAACTACTCTCTTTTCTTTTCACTTTTCACTTTTCTCTCAAACTCGCCATCGCCTTACGGTGCCCGTGAGGATTTTAACCAGTAAGACTCTCTTATTTTTATTTCTCTTGACTCACCATATCCTTATGATGCCCACGAGGATTTTCACCAATAAGACTTTTATTTTTATTTCTTTCCTGATTTCTTATGCTGAGGAAGACAAGTAGTACCCCACAATGCATCATCATATCCATTGCATGCTTACCCTTAACATTATCAAAAATTGATCTAGAGGACTTTCTTTGGCTGTAACATGGCTTTTGGATAAGGTTAGAAAAGGATGGCAAGAGGCTAAAACGACACTTGAAGTGGGGGTGGGACTTACAACTTTTGGAATCGACTCAAACAACACATTAACTCATGCCCCAATTTTTTTTGACTGGGTGACTCTAAAATCTTTATTTGGTTGGACCGAGCCCTGAATAAGGCAACCTACATATTTCACTCCCAAGAGAGGAGAATCAGGTCGCACGTCGTTCCATCAGCTTTTTCTTTATTTTGATTTAATTTTTTTATTTTTATTTTATTTTTGAACTTTTTCTTTTATTCTTATTTTCCTGACATTTATCTTTGACTCTATTTTGATTCCAAAAGAGGGATATGAAAGAAAAATAAAACTAAGCTCAAACGGGTAAACAAAGGATGACACAATGTTTGGATAGAAGAATAAAATGTCTTCATCATATCAATCTTCAAAAATGCAAGTACTAAACATACAATAAAATCAACAAAGGATAAAATATCATACATAATATCTTTTGACCGCATCAGCATTGATAGACATTTCTGCCATTTTACCTTCAATATCTGTCAAATATATGGCTCCATTCTTCACAGTGAAGGGACCTTGCTAGTTTGGGGAGAACTTGCCTTTCGCTTCAACCTGGTGAGTAAGGATACACTTCAATACCAACTGACCAAATTCAAAATGTCTAGGTCGTATCTTTTTGTTATACGCTCGAGCCATTCTCTTCTGACATAATTGGCCATGACATACCGACGTTAGCCTTTTTCCTCAATCAAACTCAGTTGTTCTAGTTGGGCTTTGACCCACTCATCATCAACAATCTCTATTTCCACAATGACTTGAAGATAAGGAATTTCAACTTCTGCAGGGATGACTTCTTCTGTCCCAAACATCAATAAATATGGAGTTAACCCTGTTGAAGTGCGAACAGTAGTGCGATAACCTAGAAATGCAAACGACAACTTCTCATGCCATTGTCTAAACCCTTATACCATTTTCCGCAGTATCTTCTTTATATTCTTATTGGCGACTTCCACAATGCTTGAAACGATATGGAGTGGAATTTTGATGTGCGATCTTAAATTGTTGACACACTTCTTGCATCAAATGACTATTGAGATTGGTAGCATTGCCTATAATGATCATCTTAGGAATTCCAAACCTACAAATGATGTTGGTATGAACAAAATCTACTACCGCCTTCTTTGTCACTGACTTGAAAGTTACTGCTTCTACCCATTTTGTGAAGTAATTAAGGGCCACCAAAATGAATCTATGCCCATTTGACGCTTTCGGCTCAATCGGCCCGATCACGGCCATCCCCCAAGCTACAAAAGGCCATGGAGTAGACATTGCATGGAATTCAGTGGGAAGAGAATATATCAGATCACCGTGTACGTGACATTGATGCTATTTTCAAAAAAAATGAGTGGAATCCCTCTCCATAGTAAGTCAATAATAACCTACTCGAAGTATCTTATTTGATAAGATATAACCATTCATATACAGCCCGCATACTCCAGAGTATATTTCAACCATGATCGTTGAGTCTTCTCTTACATCTACACACCTCAAAAGTCCCTGATCAGGGGTTATCTTGTATAAGACTCCCCCGCTTAAGAAAAATCTACTAGCCAAATGCCTAATAGTCCTCTTTTGATCATTGATGGCATGTGTTGGGTATTCTCCCGATTGAATGTATCACTTGATATCAAAGAACCAAGGTTCACCAACGATCTCTTCTTCAACTGCATTACAGTAAGCATGTTGATCACGTCTCTGTATATGCACTGGGTTGATGTAGGCTTTATCAGAATGTTGGAGCACTGAAGACAAATTGGCCAAAGCATCAGCAATCTCATTGCGAATTCTTGTAATATGCCTAAACTTTACAGACACAAACTATTAAAATAGATCCTTCAAGCATTGTCGATACGGTATTAGCTTTAAATCTAGTGTCTCCCAATCACCTTGAATCTGATGGACGAGCAAATCTGAATCCCCCAACACTAATAGTTCCTGGACTCCCATATCAACAGTTGGCCTCAAACCCAGAATCCAAGCTTCATATTCCGCCATGTTATTGGTACAATAAAATTTAAGTTGCACTGTAATCGAAAAATGTTTTCCTGCTTCAGAGATAAGAACTGCACCTATTCTGACTCCTTTCATGTTGACATCTCTATCAAAAAATAACTTCCATCCTGGATCAGCATCTATAACTATTTCATTGACACACAACACTTCTTCATCGGGAAAATATGTCTTTAATGGTTCATACTCTTCATCAATGGGATTCTCAGCAAGATGATTTTCCAAGGCTTAGGCTTTCATGGCAGTTTGAGTCAAATATACAATGTCGAACTCGGTAAGCAATATTTGTCACTTTGCTAATCGACCTGTCGGCATAGACTTCTGAAAGATATACTTTAAAGGATCCATGCGGGAGATGAGATAAGTAGTGTAGGACAAGAGATAATGTTTCAAATTCTATGCTGTCTTATTTAGGGCACAACACGTTCTTTCAAGAAGAGTATATCTGGCTTCATATGTTGTGAACTTCTTGCTAAGATAATAAATAGCCTGCTCCTTTTTTCCCATGACATCATGCTGACCCAGGAAACAACCGAAAGAATTGTCCATGACTGATAAATATAAGATCAAAGGCCTACCAGGCTCTGGTGGTACCAGCACGGGCGGTTTTGAGAAATATCTTTTGATTCTATCGAACGCTTCCTGACATTCTTCAGTCCATTCTACCACATCACTCTTTTTCAGCAACTTGAATATGGGCTCACAAGTGGTTGTGAGTTGAGCAATAAACCTGATGATGTAGTTCAGTCTATCAAGTAAACTTATCACCTATGCCCTATTCTTGGGTGGAGACAAATCCTGAATGACTTTGATTTTAGAGGGATCCAATTCAATTCCCCGACGGCTGACTACAAACCCCAACAGCTTTCCAGACGGAACTCCAAATACATATTTTGCTGGGTTGAGCATGAGATTATACCTGCAAATCCTTTCAAATTACTTTCTTAAATCTTTAACATGGTCAGCCTGACTTTTTGACTTAATAATCACATCATCTACATAGACCTTAATCTCCTTATGCATCATATCATGAAACATAGTAGTCATGGCTCTCATGTATGTTGCTTTAGGATTCTTCAAACCAAACGGCACCACTCAATAAAAATAGGTCCCCCATGGTGTGATAAAAGACGTCTTCTCCGCGTATTCATCATCCATAATGATTTGGTGGTATCCGGCATAGCAATCCACAAAACAGGCAACCTCATGTTAAGAGCAGTTGTCCAGTAAAATATGGATGTTGGGCAGCGGAAAATCATCCTTCAGACTTTCTCTGTTCAAATCACGATAATCGACACATACTTGAATTTTGCCATCATTCTTTTGGACAGGAACAACATTAGATAATGAGCCACTCGAATGACTTTGGCTTCAAGTTGTTTCATAATTTCTTCTTAGATTTTGATACTTACATCAGTTTTAAACTTCCTAAACTTCTGTTTCTCAAGGGGGAATGTGAGATCAGTTGGCAATTTATGAGCCACTAATTCAGTGCTTAAACCAGGCATATCATTAAAAGACCATGCAAAAACATCCTTATGATCAATTAATGCTTGAATCATTCTATCTTTTAGCTGTGGAAAAGCATGTACACTAATTTTAGTTTCCCTAACATCTTCTTGATTCCCTAGATTGATTGGCTCAGTTTCATTCAAATTAGGATTCGACGTGTCTTCAAACTGTTCGAACTCTTTGCTTATTTCCTTTAGTGCCTCTTCTTCATCATATTCCCCCTCTTGCTTTATTATATCTTGATTAGTTTGGATTTTAAGATGAGGTAGAAAATTTCACATACATGTTATGTCATTAGAATCAGTATAAAGAGAACTGTATAAAGAAAAAGAAAAAAATGAAATATATTAGATATGAAACAAAAGGGACATTACATTTCATTAAAAGGAAGGATAGGAGGGTTTAAACATAAATACCAACATAATAAAAACAAACTAAAATCCGAATTACAACCCTGAAATAACTCAGATAAACAAAAAGAAAAATAAAACAAACTACCAAAACTCCCACCTAACGGGGAGAGGAGTGACTTCCCAATTGTTGAGCTGAACAGCTGGACCTATGAATTGCATCTCTGCCTTACTGGTACCTTCTCCTACTTCAACAATGTCAACTTCGATCAACAGGTTCTGGAAGTCATCAACCAATTCAGCTCCAAACTCAATAGGTGCCATGACACTTTCCTTGATGAATGACTTACTGAGTAGGGGCACTGGGTGAGGGAGTGACCATGTTTCCTTTTTCCTTTCCATGTCCTTCTTCAAATCTTCAGCTGTAGGTTTATACCCCAAAACAAAAGTGCCCATGTTCTCATTCAAACATATAGGATGAACCATACCGTGTAGATACAATCCCAAACCCTTTTCTGGCTCGAATCCATATTTTAACATTTCATTTATCATCATGACAGAAGCGGGAGACAATTGTGAACCTGGAATAACCTGCTCTTCAACTATACAATTCACCGACACTGTATCAAAAGTTTGATAGAAAAATATCTCCTCTACATTGTATGCTTCAGTAAAGAACAAGGGAGAAGCTTCGTAGGCGGACAAATCCCCTTCACCATGAATAACAACTTCTTGCCTGTCATGCTCAAACTTGATCATTTGGTGTAACATAGATGCAACCACCTTGGCCTTGTGGATCCACGGTCTTCCCAACAACATATTGTATTTCCAACACTTGAAACTCTATGGCGAACTCAGCCGGCCTATAATCAAAATTAGTTCTATTTCACCAACAGAGTTTGATTTTGCATTATCGAAATCCCTGACACATACATTATTGGGCCTTATTCTCTCAACATCAATATTCAACTTTTGCGAAGTAGAAATAGGACAGATATTTGCACCCGAACCTCCGTCAATCATGTCATGAGTAACATTGAAATTTTCGCATTTCACTGTAATGTAAAGACCCCGGTTATACCCTGTACCTTCAATAGGCAATTCATCATCAAAGAAGCTGATCCAATTGACCTCAAAAAAATTTTCAACCATTTTCTCAAGCTGATTTACTATAATCTTCCTAGCAACATATATTTCATTTAATACCTTCAATATAATATCACGATGTTCCTTGGAATGCAACAACAAAGATAAGAGGGAAATTTGAGCAGGGGTTTTCTTCAACTGATCTATTATTGAATACTCTGGCAAACTCATCTTTTTCAAAAATTCTTTGGCTTCTTCTTCGGTGACAGAATTTTTAATAGATGAAGGTCCACTCACAATTTTCTTTAACTTCTTTAAACTTTCACGCATGAAACATCTTTCTAATCGATTCAAACCCCCTACCTCATCTACATCATTCATTACTTCCTTCCCCTGATAGGTCATCACAGTCCATTCATAGTTCCAGGGAACCTTTTTCATATCAACTATTAGAGGTTGAGTCATTGGTTTGATGATAATAGGGGTTGTAAATGCTCCTTTCACCATCAATATAGGCTTACACGGAGCTCCTATGACCGTCAACTTAGGCTTGTCTTGACTTAAAACATTGACCGCTCCGACTCCTTTCACTGTGATCATGGGTTTCTTTGTGCTTTCTTGAACTATAGCTTTTCTCATTCCTTCCTGGATTAATGACATTACTTTCAACGAATCTGCCATATTTACTAATTTTTCCTTATTGGTCTGTATTCTGACAATAGGCTTACAACACCTTGATGACTCTTTCCCATCATATATCAGTTCTAACATATTGGTTTCAGCATGGGTTGGCAACGGATTCTAGTTAATGTTTGGAACCTCCGAAGCCTTAACATATTGGTTTCATCATGGGTTGGCAACGGATTCTGGTTAATGCCAGCATTTTTCAATATCATGCCCCGACATGTCAGAACAATACGGACACCTTAACAAATAATTAAGATTTCTCAAAGGTGGATTCAAAAGCCTTTATTGAATTGGGCTTAAGACCTTCATCTTTCTCAACCTATCAAACAAGCTAGCATATGACTCTCTAAAAGATGTGAACTAATTTTTGGCCGCTTACTCTTTCTTGTACTCGGGCTTAGGTTGGAAACCGGGTCTGGAGGGGTATTGGTAATTTGGTGGAGCTGATGAACGATTTTGAGGAGCTTGAGTGTGCCATTATGGGTAAGAAGGGGTTTGGGCATATGGTTACGCGCTATATACTGGGTACGGGGGTGGTGAAATAGAATATAATGGGTTTTGTGGAGGGTAGTGATGGTGGAGAGGGATATATGGAGCTTGGTGTAGACTTAAGCATGGGATTAGGTATAGGGGTGAGGCGGTCTTTTGGGATAGGAATGGGTTCCAGCTACAACGGTCACCATATCCTCTTTTTTCTTTTTACCTTTGAACGTGCCAGATCCACCCCGAATCGCTTGTGTGGTGGATTTCAATGCGGCAAAACTAACTATTCGGTTGGTGTTGATTCCGTCCTCTATCATCTCTCCCATTTTCAGGACTTTAATAAAAGACTTTCTCATTGCTGGAACTAAATGTTGAAAATAGGTCTTATTCTATGCCTGAATGAAGACCTCTACCATCTTACTCTCCATCATTGAAGGTTTTACCTTTGCATCCTGTTAACATCATATTACCGTGTATTCCCAAAATCCTTCAGTACTTTTCTTCTTCATGTTGACCAAGGATTTCTCATCAGGAACCAGATCGATGTTATATTGAAAATGTTGCACAAATTCATTAGCTAGGTCATCCCAGTTGTTCCAATTGTCAAAATCCTGATCGACGAAACATTCTGGAGCCAGATCGGAAAGACTCTCGCCAAAGAAAGATATAAGGAACTCTTCTTTTCCCGCTGCAACCCTCAATTGGTTGCAATAACATCTCAAATATGCCACGGGATCACCGTGCCCCGCGTCTTTCTCAAACTTAGGCATTTTAAAACCAAGGGGGAGGTTAATGTCTGGGAACATGCAAAGATCTTTATAGGCAACACTCTTATAACCTCCGACTCCCTGCAAATTCCTCATGGCCTGCTCTAAACTCTTCAACTTCCGCGCCATGACTTCTTGTTTCTCTGTTGCAGCAGGCTTCTCTGTATCAAATAGAAATGCGGGTGGCTGAGTGTATCCATATGGTTTATTCATCTTCAAAGTGGGCTCCGGGGGCTCAATACTGATTCTCCAAAACTTTAAACATTGGTTCACTGGCAGATCGAGAAAGTACCATTGTCGGACGCACAGCATAGGTAGGAGCTTAGGGCAGTGGTGGAGCCACGAACACAGGCACTGCCGGTGGCGCCGGCTGAGTCATGGGCCTTGGCTGAGGAACTGCTAGGGGCACACTAGAAGTGCCAGGGTAATATTACCGTTCAGTGAATCCTGGTGCGTGCTCCAGTGACTCAATGAGAACAGAGAATTACTCCTGAGAGAGCGGTGAGAAATTGAGGATATTCCCAAGATCTTCAGGGAGTGGGGGAGGAGGCATGCCACTAGCCCATTCTCGATGCAGATCTAGTAATTGTTGTCTAAGTCTGAATACCTCATCATTGCGTTCTAAACTTTCTTCCCTAGGATGCTGATCTGGGTCAATGAGTGAATTTTCAATCTCCCTACTAGCCATGGAAAGCTTCGCTTTTGATCTAGTGAAGTACGGATGACTAGCCAGAGTGTTACAAACCAACCACTTATCTAAAAGAACATGCTCATAAAAGACAAAACCCATTAGGATTAGATCAGGCAACAAGCATAGAAATCACATTGTATATATCCTGGGTTTATGCATATTTCTACCGGCCTTAGAGGGTAATGGGGTTATTTTAACATCATCCTAATTTCCCCATTACATTATCACACCTCGTTCTTTCTTCTTTTCACCTTCACTTCTCTCTTCTTTTGCATCAATCTCTTTTCTTCCTCTTTTCTTCTCTTATTGCTCTTTCTTTCTTTCCTGCTCTCGCAATCTCATTTCCTTTTATCATTCTTTATGGCTTTTGTTTTTCTTTAAAAGAGGAAAATTGGGGAAAATCAAAGAAACAAAATGATTAGATCAAACCCAAAAGTAGGTTGCCTACGTATCATGTTGTATATGAATCAGATCTTGCATAGTTCGGGCAATGCATGCATAAACACCACAAAGTTAAAGATTTTTTTAATTATTATTATTGTTTTGAGAAAGAACACAAAAAGGAAACAATTTCTCAACTTCACTACATTTCATAAAAGAGACAATTAAAACAAACTTCGAGTTTAAGAAAGTTGATCAACAAAGACTAAACAACATTCTAGACCCATAAGATAACATGCGTAATAATCCTAGTAAAGAGTCTTAACGTTTAAAACAAACTTGACCCCGACTGAACAAAGACACAACAATACAAGGATAGAAAAATAAAGGACTCAAACTAAATAAAAGATAAGAGTTGCTCCTTCACATTAGTGCGTTGTGGGATGACCCTGGCTGAGATGGACCTATCTGTGAAGTTCTCTTTCTCCCATTCAAACTCTGTAGCATATCCTGCAAAGACACATTGATATTTAGGAAGAAGTTTCTAGCACGTATCCCCACCTCATGGAGAGTGCACATGGAGAGATTGTTCTGACACCTTTCTACAGTCTTGAGCAAATCTGATAACTGAACTCTCAGTGTCTCCCCTTTGACCCCCGCACTTTCATCCTGACTATCATCGACAATGTATTCTTCATGTATTCTTTCTCTAAGTTGCAAGGGTAATAACCTACAAATACCCCAATATGGTTTGCATCCAAATCTCATATCTTTGAGTGTACCCTAAATTATCCAGACCTACTTTAAGAGTATCCACACTTAGCTTTATTGCGTGATTCTAGAATTCTTCGTATTTACTTTCGCCTAAGGCTTGATTCTTAAAATGCTCGACATCCTTCAGAAGGTCCATTACCGGTGGAACGTCCTGCAGTCTACCCAACTAGTGTATTACCCTAAAAGAAGAGTACGGTCTGGTGCAATTGATTCCTAACAAGACTAAAAGAGATTGCATCCGACAACCACACAAGATTATTTTTGGACGAAACCAGAGATAGGTCCACAGAATATTTTCTTCAGTTCTTGACTCAAGAAATTTAATCCAAGAATAAATCCCTATCGGCAGCGAGAACTTACCAAAACGCATTCTCTGATTCATGGTGTTCACTCGCTCCGGCATACAACGATAAATCACATCCAACCTAATCAAAGAAGGCACATGCAAGTGCTCCATCACCCACAATTGCAATATCAGGTTGCTTCCATCGAAGAATCTCATCCCACCTTTCACCTCGGTTAAAGCTTTATATATTTCTGCCAAGTTCATAGGTACGAGTGTGAATGTTTCCCCTAGATTTTTATGAAATAAGGCCATCATTACAGTCTGAAAGCGAGTATTAACCCGTCTTTCTTCTAATAGGAAGACCAAAATGCCTAACAAGGCGACAGTGAAGACTTCCAGACGATGTTTCTCCTAATTATCCTTGGTTGTATAGAACTCATCCCAAAAGCAATCAAAACCGTCTGAAGGCCCAAACCAAGCATACAAATAATCAAAGGAGACCCAAGATTGGTTAAGGCACGTCAAGTGGTTATTGGCCTTTAAACCATAACCATGAATAAACCATGTGGGAGAATGAGTCTATGCCCAAATCATTGTTTTCTTATTGTAAGGCAACTTAAAAGAACCACATATATCTGCCAGAGTAGGCGTCATTTCACAATTTCCAAACCTAAACACCAAACATCTTGGATCCCAAAAAGTCGATATAGCCTCGATCAGGTCTGGGCGGGGCGTAAGATCTAGGAGGGAAGTGAGAGTGCCTAACTTCTTTGCCAACCCTTGTTGCTCGACGTAGTTAAACGTGCCCTACCATTTGATTAACTTTTTGGGCACCTTGCCAACCATCCAGACTCTGGACTTTGTGGACAGATCCATCCTGTAATAACATATAAGACATTATCTCAAAAATTCGACAGGAATGAAAGATTCTCAACCCTTGAAAATTTGACGCGGACATATGTCGAAGGGACAGACCACTTTATGACTCCAATTCACCGAACAGTATCACTGAATAAAATCAGCCTACTTGTCTAAGACCTTCTAACAACACTAAATTATAAGGGGAAATACCTAGGCTAAGGCTAAGACAAAGGCAAAAATAAAGATTACCAGACCCACCAAGGATTGCCTACGTATCCCGACCCGAGGGACAGGCATCAGGTATGCGTAGTTCGTCCATATTGGATAATTAAGGATTAAAATAAACTAAGACTTGACTTGAGAGAAACGATTACAGACGGACGATGAGAAAGAAAATCTTTTTGGATTTTTTAATTAGACACTTCACATAACATTGACATCAACAACGATGAAAGAAAAATCTTTTTGGATTTTTTAATTAGACACTTCACATAATATTGACATCAACAACTATGAACGAAAAATCTTTTTGGTATTTTTAAGAAAATGAGTGTGAAAGGTAAAAAATCTTTTCGAATTTTTGGATTGTGAAAACCAAAAGTCATAAAGAACTCTAAAACTACAAAACTTTTTTTTTCTTCACTCTTTTTTTTTCTTTTCTTTTTACGACTCACTTTTTCATTGCCTATACACTTTATTTCTAACACATATTTTCCCCAAATTAGTTGGTCAAATGACACCATTACCCCCAAACATGCAATGTTTAGGACGTAGGGATGCGTCAGAGGTGAGTCTCCTACAAAGGAACAAATGGGCCCCACTAGGTCTCAATATGATGCATATAAGTATGACCTAAAGGCTGACCTACGCTGGAATTTACTAACAAGGCTGTTCGGGGGAGCGTATGGTTGATAGTGGCTGTTTTATCTATCCACCTACTCCATACCAGCCAACGGCTCCCCCCAAGATAAGGGTGACTCAACTATAGGTCGTGTACACAGCGTGTACAATGGACTTGTTGCAGAAAAATAACTCGAGTTATGCACATGATGCCAGATATAATGCGGTAACACATAAATAAAAACTGTAAACAAAGAGCACAGAAATGCACAACAGTGATAACAACACAAACAAGGTTTATACACCCATAATGCCAAACAAAGCCGATATGACTTCCCAAAAAAATAAGCTCGAATTCTAGAAAGGTAGTCCCCTGTAGAGTCGTCAGAGCTGTCACACCCCTTTTTCGTACTCCAAAAGATTTATTTTAAGGTTCGAAAGGATTTTATTTATTGACTGACAAAAGAAAATGATTTGTTTCAAAAAGAATTATTTATATTTTTAACTCAGAGTTGCCACTTGGCATAATCCGATGTGCCAAGTCACCTTTAAAATATCCTTTTCAAAATGATTTGACTCTGTAAAACTGTCTCACGAATAGAGATTCCGGCTAAGGAATTCTGTTGACTGAGGGGAAGGTGTTAGACACTCCTCGATCCTATGGTTTGACCACGATCGTTTGGCAGAGTATATCGGTTAATTTTGACTCTACAAATGTACAAACCACAAAGAAGCACTTAAAGCAATCAAACCAACAAACCAAACAAAACGAATAAAAGTATAGTGTTCAGTCCAATTATACAGTCCCAAAATAAATAAAAATGCAAAAATAAATCCTATCTAACCTATACTAATCATAACTATGCTCCCCGGCTCTATCCGATGCCTCGAGCCTTGATCACAATCCGCCTTTGCATACATGGTACGTCGGGCATTCCCCGATAAATAAGTACAAACAAACTCGTGGCATTCCCCGGCTAAATGTATACACTTTCCAAATACGAGAAAACAAACAGCCGTTCAACAAAACATTCCAAACATTCAACAATCCCTAAATTTTGCCTACCCCTATCGCTTGCCTATCCATTTTCTGCCTAAATATGATACTATCAGGTTTACAACTTGGTATTTATCCCAAAAGAAACATGAAATCAATAAAATCAAAGGTAATCCAAATTCATCTTATCAACTTTGCAATTCTCATCCCCAATTTCATGCTCAATCACACGATTAATTAATTCTTTGATTAACAATTCAATTTTTTTTCCTTTAAAGTCCAAAACCAACATCAACCATACACACAATAACAATTCAAACATGGTAAGCACACAAACATTCATTCACAAAAATAATCAATACTCCAGATAAAAATAGAGAACGAAAGAAGAAATGAACCTCAAATTTTGCTTTCGATTAAAGTTGCTTCTTCCAATTGAACCGCATCCAATATCTTGGATCGAACCTCACTATGACAAACTCCTCGACAAACTTACACCCGACCTTCGTTTGAATCAAAAGACAAGGGCAAAATCGTGAAATCAATAACCAACTTGAACTGAAATAGATAACGTGAAAAAGAAAGACCAGCCGAACCCATTTCTGATTCGTCGAAAACAGATCACGCCTGAAATCCTGTGAGCTGACTGGTTTCCCCTTCTTTTTTTTTTATTTTTTGTTTTTCTTCACAGTTTTTGATCTCTCAACCATGAATCACTCTCTCTATTCGCCTCAATTTCTCAATCTATCTCTCCCACCATTCAGCTTTGTTTTCCGTCTATGGTCGGAGGAGTTGTATGGTGTTCTTCTGGTTTTTATTCCAATGAGATCTAATGGCGTGAGGTGTGGTGTTTATGTATATGGCATGGTCATTGTGAGTATTGTGTGTTAACTGCGTTGTTGTAGGTGTGCGTATATGGTGTTTTTGGGAGAGAAAAGAATTTTCAGTGGGTTCTCTTGTACTTTTGTGTCCAGGTTTATGTTAATCCACCCTCTTTTGTGTTGTCTTTTAAATGGAGGGGTATAGGTTAGGTGTCCATTGTTGATTGGGTGGGTTGTTGAAAAATTCCCCCCCCCCCCCCCCTCCCAGGAGGATCAATAGTGTTCCTACTTCCCCTCCAGTGTGACTCGAACCCTCAACCTACCGGTTGAAGGTGGAGGTGCTCAATTAGAATGAGACAAAGTTTGTTATGATTAGTAAAAGTGGAGTAAAAATGCAACAACATATAGTACAAAGAATAATAAATTCAAAAGAAGAATTAGATACAAAAAAGAAATTACAATCATTTTTAGGATTAGTAAACCAAGTATGAGAATATATTCCAAAATTAGCAGAAAACCTGAAACCACCACAGAAAAAATTAAAAAAGGACATAGAATATAACTATAATGAAGAAGATAAAAAACAAGTTCAAAAAATAAAATTACTTTGCAAAGAATTACCAAAATTACAATTTCCAGATGAAAATAGAAAATTTATATATATAGTAGAAGCAGATGCCAGTGAATATAGTTACGGAGGAGTACTTAAATATAGATATGAAGTAGAAAAAATAGAACACTATTGTAGATACTACTCAGGTACGTTCAATGAGACAGAAATAAAATGGGAAATAAATAGGAAAGAATTATGTTCATTATATAAATGTTTGTTAGCGTTTGAGCCATATATTGTATATAACAAATTTATTGTGCGAACAGATAATACACAGGTACGCTGGTGGCTAACAAAGAAAATACAAAATTCAGTTACAACAAAAGAGATTCGGAGACTAGTTTTAAACATATTAAATTTCACATTTATAATAGAAGTGATCAGTACTAACAAGAATGTTATTGCTGATTACATATCAAGACAAAGCTACACAAACTGAAATGATAGAAGAAAATATACATGAAAAAATACTCAACGCCCTAACTACGCTTTCATTGAAAGTGGACAGTATGGGTACTGAGATAGTAAAGATGGGTACTGAGATAGAAAAACTAAAGCTAAAGACTAGTGAAGATAAACTGAAGTCTATACCTATGAATCAGCTAACTCAACAATGCGCAGAGCTATGTCGATCGGAAGACAATAAAATTCCAGACCTAAAAGGAGATGTTGGGACACTCCATAAAACCCATAACGTTTATCAATCTACTTCTGCAGGTACAAGCAAAGGAGTTAGAAAAAATGCAAATATGAACCTAAACAAGCTATTTGATAAACCATATACACCAAATACATCAAAAGATCCCATTTTTATACCCCCACAAATTACCACATACCGAGATAGTCTAAACCAAGACAAAAAGACTTACAACTACACAGCCCGAACATACATAGAAAATATCTACAATGTACAAACCTTTTTAAATAACAACCCCAAAGCTACAAATATCCAAGAACCAGATACAAACTATATAACCCAGAGATTGACCAGATATAATAAACTAATTGCTTTACCTAAAACCAAACCAAACTTAGTTAAAACTTGCTACGAATATGGACTACTTAGTACTGTATATACCACGGACGGAAATGAGATATCCACTATACAGAAATATATGAAGCATTTATCACTTTTAAAAGAATAACCAAAGGTACCTTGTTTTTTATAAAAATTTACACGGCACCAGCAGAGAGATTATATGATGAAGTCAAAAAACCTATACAAGTTGTAAAGATAGGAATGACACGAGATATTATTATACCACAAGATATTATTCCACAGCCAGAAATACCTAGAATTGAGATACCAAAATTTTATGCAAACAAAAGAATTATCGGACTATCTACAAGTTTGCAAGAGCTAGCAAATACATACTGCAACCAAAATCCCATATGGAGCTACTATTTAAGAAATCATGTACTAATATATTCAAATTCAAGAGTTACGAGAAATAGATATGGAAACTATTAGGCAATGGATTCTCACGTTGCTTAAACCAGAAACGGAACGTATCGCCAGAGCTATCAGAGAAAAATTTATTTCGGAAGAATTATTAACCAAATATTGCAAGACGATTGGACATAAATATCCAGATCACAAATGTTCAAAATGTAATGGAGGAGATAATGATGTCCCAGTAGTTCAACTAGAATAAAAAGAGATAAGGACGCCAGCTGGAAAGATAATATCAGAGCAATAATGGAGATACAACAGATATAACAAAATACACGGAAGACAAGATATTTAATATATTGTATAAATTTGTATAAGTCTTTAGATTGTTTACGTAAAAGATAAGATAGCATTTAAAGTAGTTGATAGCATCAAATGTACATTTAATATAGTTTGAATTTTAACTTTATAGCCTTAGGATAGCCTTTATAGGTTAGAAGACTTTTTTAAGTCTTTCTTTGTTTGTTTTTGTTTTTGTTTGTTTTTAGAAGACAGATGTAAAAAATGTATACTTTCGTTCTATAAATAAGAGAAGAAGAAGGCATTGCAAAGGCAAGCCTTCTCACATTAAGCCAAAACTCTCTCCATTTCAAAATATTTTGCCAAGTTAATTAAATATATACACTTCAATGGAAAAAGCTATGGAGCAACAAACCTCAGAAATATCAAAGCTACCGGAACATGTATATCTATTTATGATTATGAATAGCTAAATTCATAATTTCCAACAATCATGATATGATAAAATAAATTCATATTAGTTACTTTATAGTAGAATTATTCGAAGAATAATATGTTAAGAAGTTTATTGGCAAAGTGGAAACGGAGAAAAATCCCTAAGAACTATGTCATCCTAAAGGTGAAACCAATGAGGCAAGAAGCTGTGGCAGGGAGTAACCAGAGTCAAGGCGCTGTTTAAGGGAAAAAGTATCCGAATTACCATGCTAATAGTGACCGAAGAACATGCTATTTAAGAATAATCTAGTATATAGTAATCTGAGATGACTATATTTTATTATGTACATGGTTGAAGGGAATATTTTGAAAAAAATAATTTTATGAAAATGAATAATAATTTATCTGATGTCATGGTAGATAAATTTAAGATACTTATTTTGTATGCACTTAGAGATATAAATGTAGTAGATATAAGAAAAATTATATTAGAAAAAGCATTTGGAGAATATTACATGACTAGATTAAATTATATACCATGCATACCTAACTACTCTTATAAATACTTATCATGCTAAATTACGTAGAACTTTTAGAAAAAGATATGTGAAATATACAGTTAGTAGAAAAGCAGATAAAAATAAATATAGTCAAATACATGGAAAATAAAAAATATATAAAATCTCTTAATAAAAATATGCAAAAAACAAATAACTATAAAATATCAATTTTAGAAAATAGATCGATTAGACTACCTTAAAGTTTTAATCTTATATATACTTAAAGATATAGAAATTGTAGATATTAAGAAAATGATATTAGAAGAAGTAATAAATTACGAAATTGAAATTATAAATTCGCTAGAACGAATATACGAAGACATTTACCCAGAAGGATATTATTCAGATCAAGACTGTGGATGTTAGAATATATTAGAAAAACTAGAGAAAACCAATATAATCTAAATAATGAAATTAATTATAGAAACCGAATTAGAAAAATAATGGAAGATCTAAAAGAAAAGTTAATATGGATAGAAAAAACTTTAGAAAATTTAGAAAAAAGTACATGTGATAGTTTACACAATTTAAAAAACTCACTACGAGAAGAACAACACAAGATAATAAACGACATAGAAAATCTAGAATTAGATATATACTACAGTACAGATAGGATAAATTATTATACAGAAATTTGTAACTCAGCAGTTACTACAGGATAAAATAATAAACCAAATAAATTAATGGATCCATCTTACAAAAAGAATAATTTATTGAAACAAAATCTAAAAAATATCCACGCACAAAAAAAAATAGATTCATTAGATATAATAAATCTATTTATTAGCCTAGTTATCCATACCCCCTACAAATGGTATCAGAGTCCAGTAATTTAAAAAGTACAGAAGTAAGATATATGGTAAGATATATGTATACTATGCAATTAGGTAATTGTTTAAAATAATTATCCATAACATGTTAATATCTACCTGGTGCATTTTTATATCCAAATGATAATACATTCCATTCATAAAATCCTTGTGGTACCGTAAATGCGGTTAATTCTTCAGATTCTTCTTCTAACTTTAGATGGTAAAATCCTGATTTACAATCAAATTTGCTAAAATAATTATATCCTTGTATTTGTCTTATTTTTAATATCTTGTTTGGTATTGGATAATTATATGTTATAGTTTTTGCATTTAAATTTCTATAATCAATAACCATCCTACTTTTTCCTCTTTTTTGTTCACTATGTTTATTTACTATAAATGCTGGACTATTATGTTTACTATTACTTTTTTGTATATATTGTTTTTCTAATAATCCATCTATATGCGTTTTAAATTCTTTTAAATCGTCAAAATTATATGTTAATGGTTTTTGGGTTATTATACTGCTCTTATCTATTAATTCAATTTTTATGGTAGTTTTATGTTTTTCCCATCCTTTTAATGGATCTTCACTATATAATTGTTCTAATTTTTTCTTAACTATTTCTATCTTATTTATTGAAAATATAGTTCTTTCTGTTTTATTTATAGAAAATACTACTAATTCTATTGTATCTTCAGTGTTTTTCTTTATATTTTCTAACTTTTGTGTAATTTTTTCACTTCCTTTTATCCAATCAGTTTTCTTTCTTATTTTATTATTAACTCTTTTTGCTCTTACTTTCTGTTTACATGATCTTGTAAACCACCAATCGTTTCTAGTTATTAGATGTGGGTATAGTTTATCTAAAAATGGCATTCCTAAAAGTATATCTTTTGACGTTAGTTCATAATTATAAATTTCTTTTATTGTCAATATCTTATCCCATATTTATGCTTTTACATTCCTAGCTTTATAAGTAATTAAGCTTCCTTCATTATTAAATCCTTTAACTACTATTGGTATTTTTAATTTATCACATTTACTTTCTGGTAGGCAATTATATTTACATAAATTAGCTTCTGCTCCTGTATCTATCATAGGCGTATAATATCTACTGTAATATCCTTCCACTGTTATCTTCATTAATACGTATATTTTCATTTTATGTTAAGGCTCTTTTTAAGAATAATTTCTCTCTATTATATGTTATAGTTAATTGTGTATGTTCTGTATTATATGGTTTTACTTGTTCTAACCATTTTATTCCTAATATTATATCTGCTTTTTGCATTTCTTCCTTTACTTCAAATTCTATTTTTATTTTTCTAACTCCCATTATTATTTCCTTTCCTGCTATATTTTTACTATTTATTAAACTTCTTGGTAGATCTGGGAAAATATCATTATCTGTTTTTATTTATTCATCTTTTACTAGATATTTTGCTATATAATTTTCTTCTTGTCCTGTATTTAAGAGTATTAAATATTCTTTTTCATTTATTTTTCCTGTTATGTAATATTGGTTTATATTACTTATTGAATTTGTTTCATAAATTGTTCTTTTTGATGCTATTTTTTTTTGTTGTACTTATTCTATCATTTACTATTTCTAAATTTTCTTCTATATCTATGTCTCTATAGCTATAATCATTATAATCTATTATTTTTACGATTTGTTCAAATGGGCTATCTATTTGTATCTTGTTAATCTTATTTTTTCCTGTTATTTTATGTTTTGTTGTTAATACATATAAATTTTTACATCTTGCTGTAAATATTTTACTTCCTGGGGTTAATTCTATTCCTGATATCTTTCAATATAATACAAGTGATTTATCTATATTTCTATCTGTTACTACTACTGAATAATTTGCACTTATTATAAATTTAAATTTTTGGTATATTAAATTTCCTTTTACGGTAGTTATTATGCTTTTTTCTATAGGTTTTATAATTCTGTCATCTGCTAGATATAATTCTATCGGTGTATCTATTCCTTCTCTAAAACATGCTTTTATTAATATTTCTGTACCTCCAAGGTGTACATATTTTATTGGATCTCCTTTACTTTTTATATCATTTATTTCTTTATTAATTATTCTTTTTGTTACTAGTGGTATGCTAGCTTTACCTTTTGCATATCTGCAGTCTATTACATGTTCTTTTTGGCATACTACATACTATTCATCTTTTTTACTAGTAAAAATATTTTTTATCGTTGGTATTTTAAATATTTTTTATACACTTAGATCTAACTCTTTTCCTTTTATTTCATCAAATATATTATTGTCAAATATTATTTTTTGTTCTGTTCCTTCATCATTTAAATATTCTTCCTTTGTTATTATTTTTATATCTTCTTCAGTCATTTGATTCATCTATTTCACTATCTATTTCAGTATCTGTTTCGTTTTCTGAAATTTCATATATACTATCTTCGCTTTCTAATTCATAATCTATATAATCTATTTGCATATATTCTGTATTTTCTAATTTTATTTCGGATATTTGTTTATTTTTTGGATTTTTAGGTAATTTACAATCTCTAGCTAAATATCCTAACTTTCCACAATTATAACATGTACATTCTTTTATAGATTGTTTCTTTCTATATGGTCTTTTATTTTTGTAATTTTTTACATAATATCTTTTTCTTGGTTTCTTGTATTTATATTTTGATTTTTTATATTTCTTATATTTCTTATGTCTTTTTCTTTTCTTATAATATCTTTCTTCGCATCCAAATTGGGGTGCTATTTTATTTTTGCAACATGCTAAATTCCTTATTAATGTTTTTTCTATTTTTAATTCTTCTCTATATTTTTCACATAAGTTTCGATACCATTGTTGTAAAAATTTATTCTAGCTCCTAATGTATCTACTATTTTTGCTTCTTCCCAACTTTTTATTATTTTTGAGCTAAATGGTTCGAGTAATTTATTAAAATATAATTTTCTTATTTCCTTACTTTCTTCTATACTATATGCTCCTTTATAATAATATTCTTTAAATGCGCAAGTATATTCGTCTATATAACACATATTACATATTGTTAATTTTAACATTAAATTCCTATTTGTATCTTTTTCTTTATCTTGTTCTTCTTCTATTGTTGTCATACTACCAAATTCATCTTTTATAGTTGTTTCATATTTTTTCAATAATTCTATAGGTGTTAGTTTAGTTGTTGTTGATGATGTTCCTTCCATAGGCTTATTAGCTCTTAATACTTTCTTATTATTTTCAGTTAAATTTGAAAATCATAATTTTACTGATCCTATTAATGTTCTTTCTATATATTCTGGTGCATCTGTTATGTTTATATTATTATCTAATAATTGTTTTGTCATATATCCTATCCATAATTGTATTGTCTTTTTTGTATCTATTACACAGTCTAGGTCTAAAAAGTTATAATTTTTATTAACTATTTGTTTTGGTGTCCATTTGTCATATTCATTATATCTTTTAAATTTATTTTTATAATATATAGGTTTTCTTATTTCTGTTGTTTTAGGTATTATATTTTCATCTTCTTTTTTATCAAGAGTATTTATTTCTGTATTGGTATTTCTAAGTTTTCTTCATTAATTATTTCTTGTTTTTCGTTAAGTTCTAAATTTTTTGTACTTGTTAATATTTCTGTATATGTTTCACTTTCTTCTGAATCATAATTATCTGTTTCTTCAACATCTACATTATTTATTTCTAATTTTTCTTTAAACTAATTTATCTCATTTAGTAATTTTTGTTCTCTATCTTTTTCTTCTATTTATGATTATGAATAGCTAAATTCATAATTTCCAACAATCATGATATGATAAAATAAATTCATATTAGTTACTTTATAGTAGAATTATTCGAAGAATAATATGTTAAGAAGTTTATTAGCAAAGTGGAAACGGAGAAAAATCCCTAAGAACTATGCCATCCTAAAGGTGAAACCAATGAGGCAAGAAGCCGTGGCAGGGAGTAACCAGAGTCGAGGCGCTGTGTAAGGGAAAAAGTATCCGAATTACCATGCTAATAGTGACCGATAGATGTAAAAAATGTATACTTTCGTTCTATAAATAAGAGAAGAAGAAGGCATTGCAAAAGCAAGCTTTCTCACATTAAGCCAAAACTCTCTCCATTCTGATGCCAGCTGGAAAGATAAGATCAGAGCAATAATGAAGATACAACAGATATGACAAAATAAACGAAAGACAAGATATTTAATATATTGTATAAATTTGTATAAGTCTTTAGATTGTTTACATAAAAGATAAGATAGCATTTAAAGTAGTTGATAGCATTAAATGTATATTTAATATAGTTTGAATTTTAACTTTATAGTCTTAGAATAACTTTAGTGAAACAATTTCAGGATTTCTTGTGAAAAGATGGAATAACTGTGTGCATGTATTCACTGTTAACAACACAATTTTTCAATAAATAAAAGTATGTCCACTGCAACTGTGCTTGAGTTTCTAAATGAAGTAGTTCACATAATTCAACATGATACAATGTTTGAGTTCCACCTCTACCTTGTACGAAAAAAAAAACTCTTCGAAGAGCATGGAGTGGCATGTTAAAAATATACGCAAGTGAATAAAATATTGTATCATTTCTATAAACTTAAACTTCTACATGAGATAATTAACATAATTCAGCATCCCCTTTATGTTTTTATATAACCCTGTATTACCACTTAGTCCAAACAAACATATCGACATTATTTGTTTACATTCTTTACCTAAAAGAGTCACTGAGCACCATCCACAGACTGCACCTCCTTCTTTTCACTATGATTATACGTCATCAACATTTACCTTTTGACCATTGGTAAGATTAGAAGTTGTTGGTGTAATATAAAAGTCAACATCTATGTCCAAACAAATGTAGAAAACTTGCTCTCTTTGTTAGAGGTGGTTTATGCTACGAAATATTTAGAAAGATTTATCACCATACCTGATAATCGCCTAGCGTGCGCATTTTGAATCCAGCAGCCCAATAGTCAAAGTACTCCCATGTCCTGATGAACTTGTCATCAAATCCCAAAGCATGAATTTGGCCAGTGAAACAGAGTTATCAATAGTCAAGTATCAGCATCTAGAATTGATCAAGCTACAAATGATTCATGAAGGAAATGATTTAAACATTAGAACTGATCAAGCTACAAATGATTCCTGAAGAAACGGTTTTAACTCAGCACAAAAGGTTGGTTTTGCTACATTTTGTTTTTTAGGAAGTTTTTTCGCTAACATCTCAAAGTCTGATAATAATGAATTCCTATCTCTTCCAGGTGCACGACACTGCATTTATATCATTCATAAAATTCTTTTGAAAGATTGACAAGCATGCTGGTGTGAAATCACAAATTCAACTCTATGTTACCATAGTCCGGATGCAGCAGCCATGGCTGATGTTACTCGACTTGGTGCAGGCAAGCATCCACCTGGGAATATATACTCTTTTATGAAGCCCCCACTATGTATGTATTCGTCATACATCGGGTCTGGCATTGAAACTATCTAAAGAAAGCCAACACTTAAGAAAAAGCAGCACAGAGTAACATATGCAAGAGAAAGTAGAAGTGGAATGTACTAAGGTGACTATGGTCAATTACCTGCAGAATTAGAAGGCCATCTGCTTTTAGTGAAGATTCACAACAAGTAAAGAATTCCTCCATGTAATCATGACCAACATGTTCTATCATCCCGCTGAAAATAATTAGTACTATTGTAACACTGGCTAGACATTTAGTGATTAATACAATATGTCGAGATGCAGATGGACAAAACCTCACATTGATATAATCCTGTCATACTTGTCCTTATTTCGGATTTGGCGATAGTCACATAGGATAAATGTTATTTGATCCTGTCTGAGAGTTTCAAAGGATATTAATAGAAAACCCTAGCTTTAAAATTTTGAGCTTTCGTAAACATCGTAAGTACTATACCTGAAGACCTACTTGCTCAACTCTCAACTGTGCATGCTTCAGTTGCTGCTCGGAGAGAGTTATACCTGTATATTTATATCCTATTTGCTTGAATACTTCCACAGCGAAACTTCCCCATCCACAACCAATATCTAAAATGTGATGTTCCTTACTAATTTTTGCCTAAATAAAATAGAAGCAGAATCAAATTATGCCTGAATTTTATGTCGTAACAGTGAAGATTTTTACTTATTTGATGACTTACCCTTCTAATGAGAGCATGAATCTTTCTCATTTGTGCTCTTTTAGGCCTTCGTCCGCACTCTAGAAAAATTATGAGCGAAAAATAGATAAAGAACAGGAAATGTAGCTTCAAGTGCGAAGAAAAAAGTGGTAAGCATTAAAATTTTGCTAGCTAACCTTGAAAATTGCACATGAGTATGTCATTGTCTCATCCAGGAATAGTGAGAAGAGTTCATTACTCTGGAAAAAAAAATCAACAGAACAATGCTTATGATCTACACAATAGCAACAGGCAAAAATATGGCCACGATTGAGTAATTCAATTTCTGTACTGATCTTTGGCAACGGCTACGTTCTTTGTGCGACATAATATGCAAGTAATTAATTAGTTACCAGGTCATAATGGTGAGAGATATTCCTATGAGCCTGAGGCAGTGTGTTTTGATTTAAAATTTGTCGAATGTAGTGTTTTGAAGATGACAGTGCTGCTGTGTAAAGCACCAGTGTCCACCAACCTCTAGATCCATAAAAAGTGATGAACTTTAACATATGAACAGATGTTTATGTGAAATATGAAGAGGAAGCAGAACTGAGAAAAGACTAAAATAGACTAGTTCAAAAAGTCTGTTATAACTGTCTAATAGGTAGTTACTCTAACAGCTAGTTAGTTAGTTGGTACATTCACAAGCCTATAAATATAGATGCCTGTTTACATTTCTAAAGGATGAATACAACAAATCTACTTTCTCTCTAATGAACATTCTCTCTTCTTTATCTCATACTTCTTCTTCTTCTTCTTCATCCTAATCTGTTCTTCATCTGTAACTAATGCTATCAAGAAGTATAGCAGTGCTTGGTTAATGACATGGTATTAGAGCTTTACTCACTAGAAAATTAGTTAAGCAAGATCGATTCTGGTGTATTAGTTGATTTATAGTAAAATCAAGAAGTCTTGAATCAAGAATTGCTAATCTGCAACAATGGTGAATCAAAATGCTGCTGTAGATTCTGGTGAGGCTTCCAGGGTTACTCCAAGCACATTGGATTACAACCATCCTCTCTTTCTTAGTCCCTCTGATGTGAGTGGCATTCAAATCATATCCTTCCAGTTAACAAGTGTTGAGAATTTCTCAATTTGGCTTAGATCAATGCGCATAGATCTACTAGGGAGGAATAAGTTGGGCATGGTGGATGGAACATGCTCTAAAGACAAGTTCTCTACTGAACTTAGCAATCACTAGGAGAGAGTGAATGCAATTTTTTTGTCATGGATCATGAACTCTGTTTCTAAAGAGTTGCTTGGTGGAATTATGTATGCATCTGCGGCCAGTGTTTTCTGGAATAAACTATTTGAAAGGTTTAACAAGGTGGATGGGTCCAGAACATTCAATCTGCACAAGAAAATTGCTACATTGTCTTAAGGTACAGCCTCAGTATCTGTGTACTTCTCTAAACTTAAAGATTTGTGGGAAGAGTTTAAGGCTCTTGTGCCAGCACCTGGATGTGATTGTGATAAATCAACGGAGTATGTCTTACATGTGCAAAAATTGAATTTGTTCCAATTTCTTATGGCTCTGAGTGAGTCTTACACACAAGAAAGGATCCAAATCTTGCTTATGACCCCCCTCCCAACTGTTAACCAAGCTTATGCAATGGTAATAAGTGATGAAAGCCACAAAGCCATTGCAAGTCAGGCAGGAATTCTGGGCATAAATCCTGCAAATACAGTAATCAATCTTGAACAAGTCATGTATGCAAGAAATGAAGTAGGGAGAAGCAAAGTTCACAAATACAAAAGAAATGTGCAGGTGCAGTGTGACTTTTGTAAACTCAAGGGACATACTGTTTAAGTATGAAGAAGAGAGTGAAGAAGGATCTAGAAGAACCAATAATAGACTAGTTGTTTTTCTGTTATAACTATTTTCAGTTAGTTACACTAGTGCTAACGGCTAGTGAGTTAGTTAGTTAGCCTAATCTATAGCCTATAAATGTATATGACTATACACATTGAAGAATACTGAAACAAGATGATTCTCTTCTCCCTCATCTTCTTTCTCTTACAGTTCTCTTTCTTTATCTTTTCTCCTACAACTGTCAAACTCTATACTTTCTCCATTGTTGAATAAACAAGAAGCCTACTGTTATATTGTATAATTACATAGTATCAGAGCCATTACTCACTAGAAAACTAGTAGAGCAAGGTCGACTCTAGTATATTAAATCAAGATCAAAAATTTTGCAATCAAACGTTACAAAGCTACTACAATGGACAATCAAAATGCTCCTGTGAATGTTGCTGAAACAATCAGAGTTACTCCCAGTTCATTGGATTATATTCATCCTCTCTTTCTTGGTTCCTCTGATGTAAGTGGCATCCAAATCATATCTTTTAAATTGACAAGAGTTGAGAACTTCTCAATCTAGTTTAGATCCATGTATATAGCTTTACTAGGGAGGAATAAGTTAGGCATGGTTGATGGAACATGCTCTAAGGAGAAGTTCTCAAATGTGTTAGGTAATCACTGGGAAAGAGTAAATGCAATTGTACTATCTTGGATCATGAATGCAGTTTCTAAAGAATTGTTAGGTGGAATCATGTATGCATCAGTGGTGTGGGTGAAAGGTTTAACAAAGTTGATATAGCAAGAACCTTTAATCTGCACGAATAAATAGCCACATTGTCTCAAGGAACTGCCTCAGTGTCTGTGTATTTCTTAAAATTAAAGGATCTATGGGAAGAATTTGAGGCTTTTGTGCCTGCACCTGGGTGTGAATGTGAGAAATCAAAGGAGTATGTACTGCATTTATAGAAAATGAAACTGTTTCAGTTCCTTATGTGTCTAAATGAGACCTACACTCAAGCAAGGAGTCAAATCTTGCTTATGACACCTCTCCCAAATATTAACTAAGCTTATGCAATGGTCATAAGTGATGAAAGCCATAAATCTATTGCAATACAGGCTGGAATCTTGGGAATCAGTCCTGCTGTTAATGATAAGAACCTTGAGATAGCCATGTATGCAAGAAATGGTTCAGGTGGAAGCAATAATCAGAAGTTCAAGAAAAACTTTAATCTGCAGTGTGATTTCTGCAAACTGAAGGGGCACACTAAGGAAAACTGTTGGAAGTCGGTTGGATATCCTCAAGATTATAAGGACAAGAAGAAGTTCAAACATGAAGGAACCAACTCAGATTACAAACTGTCAGTGGATCTTAATGAGTGTGCAATGGATAAGAATGGTTATGATCAGTGTGCAGGTCAGTACTCTCATTCTAAGTCTATGTAGAAATGGGCTACTAAAGACGTAGGATAGGCTTTAGTATCTAAGAGTCAGCTGGAGAAACTGAGTCAGATGGGAAATGTTGCATTCACTAAGGAACAATATGAGCAAATCTTGCAAATGATCAACAAAAATAACTCTGGCAACACACCTTGTGATTCTGCAAATGTAACAAGTGCAGGTACTTCTGCTTATTTATCCTCTTTTGATTCTCAGTAATGGATCATAGATACTGGTGCTACTAACCATATGGTTAGGAACTCAAACCTATTACTTAACAAGAGTGTTACAGAGTTGGACAAACCAAAGAAGGAATATCTACCAAATGGTGACACTAAAATGGTCACTCATGTGGGAACTAGTTGCTTATTAGAAAGAAACAACATCACATATGTTTATCACATTCCACAGTTTACATGTAGTCTTCTATCAGTGTCACAAGTGACTAAGGAGTGGAATTGCTCAGTGAATTTCTTTTCTCATTTTTGTGTTTTCTAAGATCTTTGTACTGGAAAGGTGAGGGGGATTAGTAAGCTTGATGAAGTACTATATGTGCTTGGAGACAGTCAAGGAAAGAGGTTACAGTAGCAACTAAAGTAGCTAGTAAAAAAACTATGGAAAGAATTCAGGCTGAGGTAGATTTGTGGCATCAAAGGTTGGGACATGCATTAACAAATGTGTTGGGGAGAGTTATATCTCAGGAGGTCCAAGTGATAGAAGATAGACTAAAACAATGTAGTTTCTGTCCTAGTGCTAAACAAACTAGGTTACCTTTTCTTTCTACTAGTAGTCAAAGTACATGTTGTTTTGATCTTACGCACATAGATGTGTGGGGACCTTGCAAAGTACCAACTATGAATGAAAATAGATACTCTCTAATAGTGGTTGATGATTTCTCAAGATTTACTTGGATATTTCTGTTAAATCTTAAGTCTGATGTCTGCATTCAAATACAACACTTCCTTGTATATGTCAAAATTTAGTTTGAAAAGACTATCAAAGTAATAAGGAATGATAATGGTACTGAGTTTGTCAACTCCGTATGTAAGAATATTTCAAGAAAATGGCATAGTACATTAAACTACATGTCCATATTCCCTTCGGCAAAATGGTGTTGCTGAGAGGAACACATGCACATACTTAAGGTAACAAGAGCTGTGTGAGATTTCAAGCTTAAATTCTAATAAGGTTCTAGGGCTATTGTGTTCTAACTATAGTATATATCATAAACAGACTGCCTAGTTCAATCATTCACTTTCTGAGTCCTTATGAAAAGCTATATGGCACACAACCAAATTGTGATCATCTAAGAGTAATGGGGTGTCTTTGCTATACTAAAGTACTGAATGAAAGTGATAAGCTCATGACTAAAGCAAAGACAAGTGTTATGATGGGATCTTCTAGCACTCAGAAGGGATATGTAGTATATGATATGTCTGCTAACACTTTTTTGTGTGTAGAGATGTGATATTTAGGGAAGAGGTATTTCCTTTTAAGGAGCTCAAAAGCAGCCTCAATCACCTCACCATGTGTTTCCTTTAGAAGATCAATATCCAGTAATAATTGATGATATGAAAACTATACAGGTTCCTACAAATGTCTCATCTCAAGGGGTTCCTAATCTGCCTACTACAAGACAGCCTATAACCAAGGTGTATCAAAAGAGATCAAATAGAGGTCAACGAGTTATTCAGCAACACCACCAACTGCAGTGTCCCTACTACAACAAAAGTTTTAGCTCAACCTTATGCATCTCAGGATCAAAGGAAGTCCACTAGATAAACAAAATCACCAGCATGGATGAATAATTTTGTTCCCTAAAACACAAGAAAGGTACCTCATGCTCTTGTTAATCATGTATCATATGAAAAACTGTCCCAGTCCTACAAGAACTATGTGCTAAAAACATCATGTGTGGATGAACCTACAAGTTACTCTAAAGCTTGCAAAGATCCAAGATGGGTGGAAGCAATGAAGACTGAAATAGATGCTTTGAATTCCAATCATACTTGGGAAATTGTTCCTTTGCCTAGAGGAAAGAAAATATTAGTTACAGGTGGATATATAAAGTGAAGTACAAAGCTTCAGCGGAAGTTGAGAGGTTTAAAGCAAGACTGGTAGCAAATGGATATGGACAAAGAGAAGCGATTGATTACAAAGAAACATTCTCACCGATTGTGAAGTGAATACAGTAAGAACTGTGCTTGCTGCTGCAGTTAAGAAACACTGGTGTGTTCAACAAATGGATGTCTACAATTAATTCCTAAATGGTGATCTAGATGATGAAGTGTATATAGATCTAACTCAGGAATTGGGGAGCATACAATGTGTAAACTACTCAAATCCGTATATGGTCTCAAAGAAGCACGAAGGAAATAAAACACCAAGATATCAGAGGTTTTGATAAGGTCTTAGTTTATTTAGAGCAAATATGACCCATCCTTGTATATCAGAAAGACAACATAAGGAATCATTCTTGTGCTAGTGTATATTAATGACATATTAATCACTCAAGATAGTATAAAGCTAATAGAAGAGACCAAGAAAATGTTGCATCAAAACTTCAAGATAAAGGATATAGGTAAGCTAAGATATTTCCTTGGAATGGAGTTTGCAAGGTCTGATAAAGGGATATTGATGCATCAGAGAAAATATGCATTAGAGTTACTATCTTAACTAGGCTTGACAACAGCCAAGCCTGTAGCTACTCCTATAAACTTCAACACCAAGCTTACATCTAGACAGTTTGATGAGCATGTCAAGCAAAACCAGACTGCTGATGATCTACCAGCAAACCAAGAAGCTTACCAAAAGTTGATTGGCAAGTTGTTGTACTTAACTATGACAAAGCCAGATATAACCTTTTGTGTTCAAACTCTGAGTCAATTCCTTCAAGATCCTAAGAAGTCTCACATGAAAGCAGCACTTAGAGTTGTAAAGTATGTTAAAAATCAACCAGGTCAAGGTATGCTATTGTCTAGTAATGCAGATGACAGAATAAGTGCCTATTTTGATGCAGAATGGGCATCATGACCTCAGACTAGAAGGTCTGTAACAGGCTACTTTGTGAAGGTTGGAGAATCACTAATTTCCTGGAAATCAAAGAAGCAAACTACTGTCTCCAAGAGTTCAGCAGAAGCTGAGTTTAGAAGTCTTGATACAATCATAGTAGATTTGTTTTGGATCCTAGGCTTTATAAAAAATATTGGGAATGATGTAGTTCTGCCAATAGATGTGTTCAGTGATAGCAAATCTACTCTGCAAATTGCAACAAATCCAATATAACATAAGAGAACAAAGCATATTGACATTGACTGCTTCTTTATCAGGGAAAAACTTATGCAAGGAATGATCAGAACTCACTATATTGCAACCCAAGATCAGCCTGCAGACTTACTGACTAAGGGACTGACAAGAGCACAACAAGTTTATCTCAATGCCAAGATAGGGATCTGTGATATCTTCACACCTTCCTAACTTGAGGGGGAGTGTTGAAGTATGAAGAAGAGAGTGAAAAAGGTCTAGACGAAGCAATAATAGACTAGTTTTTTCCATTATAACTGTTTTCGGTTAGTTACACTAGTGATAACAGCTAGTTAGTTAGTTAGTTAGCCTAATGTCTAGCCTATAAATGTATATGGCTATACACATTGAAGAATAATGAAACAAGCTAATTCTCTTCTCTATCATCTTCTTTCTCTCTCAGTTCTCTTTCTTTCTCTCTTCTCCTACAACTATCAAACTCTGTACTTTCTCTATTGTTGAATAAACAAGAAGCCTACTGCTATCTTGTATAATTACACATACTAAAGAAAACTGCTGGAAGTTGGTTGGTTATCCTCAAGATTATAAGGCTAAGAAGAAGATCAGACATGAAGGATCTAACACATCATATAATGGAGCCTTAGGTTCTCATGAGTATCAAGTTGCTCAAATGGGATATTATACTAAAGATGCAAGTCAATCAGTAAGTGTAGGTAATCAGTTGACTTAACTATGTCAGATTGGAAATACAACATTCACCAAGGAATAATATGAGCAAATCTTGCAACTGATAAACAAGAACAACTCTGTCAACACATATACTGAGTCTGCAAATATAATAAGTGCAGACATTTTTGCTTATTTAGCTTCTTTTGGTTCACAAAAATAGATTATAGACATAGATTCTACAAATCACATGGTTGGTAATTCAGAGTTGTTACTTAACAAGACAATTACAGAATGACAAAATCCAAAGAAAGTATATCTGCGAAATGATGATACTGCCATGGTTACACATGTAGGAACCAGTTGTCTATCAGAAGGAAATACCATAACAAATGTCTATCATATCCTACAGTTTTCATATAGTCTCCTATCAATATCACAAGTGACTAAGGAATGGCATTGTTCAGTGAACTTCTTCCCTAATTTTTGTGTTTTCTAGGATCTTTATACGGGAAAGGTGAAGGGATAGGGAAGCTTGATGGAGGCTTATATATACTTAAAGATCAGTCAAAAGATGGAGTTGCAGTAGTAACTAAAGCAACTACTCAAGTAAATGTGGAAAAGACACAAGCTGAAGTGGATTTGTGGCACCAAAGGCTGGGACATGCTTCAACTGGAGTGTTAAAGAGGATTGTAGGCCAAGGAGTATAGGTGATAGAAGATAGAATAAAGCAACGTAGAATATGTCCTGGTGCTAAACAGACTAGATTACCATTTCTGTCAACTAATATTCAAAGTACTTGTTGTTTTTATCTTGTGCACATGGATTTGTGGGGACCTTACAAAGTTCCAACTATGAATGGCAACAAATATTTTTTAACAGTTGTTGAGGATTTCTCAAGGTTTACTTGAGGATTTATGATCAAGCTTAAGTCAGATGTTTTCTTTCAAATACAACATTTTCTTATGTATGTCAAGACACAGTTTGAGAAGACAGTTAAGGTGATCTGAACTGATAATGGCACTGAGTTTGTTAACTCATTATGCCAGAAGCTACTTCAAGACAGTGGTTTAATCCATCAAACAACATGCCCATATTCTCCTCAGCAGAATGGTGTGGCTAAGAGAAAACATAGACACGTCTTAGAGGTAACAAGAGCTTTAACTTTTCAGGTTGAAATTCCAATAAGGTTCTGGGGATATTGTGTTTTAACTGTAGTCTATCTCATCAATAGACTTCTTAGCTCAGTTATTAAGTTTTTAACTCCTCACTAGAAGTTGTATGGTAAGAGACCAAACTGTGATCATCTGAGAGTAATGGGGTATCTATGCTATGTCAAGGTACTAAATGAGTATGATAAACTTATGACTAGAGCAAGAACAAGTGTCATGATGGGATACTCTAGCACTAAGAAAAGATACTTGATATATAATATATCAACTAACATCTTCTTTGTGAGTAGAGATGTGTCTTTCAGAGAAGACGTATTTCTATTCAAACTTCTCAAACATCAAACTTTGTCACCACACCATATCTTTCCCTTGGAAGATCAATACCAAACACTAGGTGGTAAAGAGACAGGCCTACAGATCCTAATAACTATGGAACCACAATGGTTCCTGTCAAGTGAGCCAACAAGAACAACCACTTCAGGATACTCCTAGTCTTGCACAATCCATAACTAAAGTATATCAAAGTAGGTCAACTAAATCTCCTTCTGTTCAATCACAGTCACAAACAGTAACTCAGGTGTATCAAAGAACAGCAACTAGAGGTCAAAGGGTTCCTAATTCAGCTAGTCAACATGAGCAGCAAGTACAGGTGGTTCCTGCTCCTGCACCCACAATGACTGGTACTCTGGACCAAAGAAAGTCAACTAGAGGCAGAAAGACACCAGTCTAGATGAATAATTTTGTTACTAAGACAACAAAGAAGGTACCTTATGCTCTTGCTAATCATGTGTCATGTGATAAAATCTCTTCTATATATAAGGACTATGTGCTGAAAACCTCGTGTCACTGAGCCTACAAGTTATAATGAGGCCTGTAAAGATCCTAGATGGGTGGAAGCAATCAAAAGTGATATATATGCACTGAATTCCAATAACACTTAGGGAGATTGTTCCTTTACCTAAAGGAAAAAAAAGCTATTGGTTGCAAATGGATCTACAAAGTGAAATATAAGGCTTCAGGTGATGTTAAAAGGTTTAAGGCTTAGATTTTAGCAAAAGGTTATGGACAAAGAGAAGGAATTGATTACAAAGAAACCTTTTCACCCTTTGTAAAGATAAAGACAGTAAGGACTATACTTACTGTTATAACTAGGAAGCAATGGTTTATACATCAAATGGATGTTTATAATGCATTCTTGAATGGTGATCTCAATGATGAAGTCTACATGGACCTACCTTAGGGATTTACTAGTCAGGGGAAGAATGTAGTAAATAGACTACTCAAATCCATATATGGACTAAAGCAAGCACCAAGGAAGTGGAATACAAAGCAATCGGAAGTGTTGTTAAGATCTCAATTCACTCAAAGTCAATATGATCCATCATGATACATCAGGAAGACAATAGAAGGAGTCATATTGGTACTGGTATATGTTCATGACATGTTGATCATTGAAGATAGTCTAAAACTGATAGAAGAAACCAAGGCAATCCTACATCAAAACTTCAAGAGAAAAGATCTAGGTGAGCTGAGATTTTTCCTTGGAATAGAATTTGCAAGATCTGACAAATGAATTCTGATGCACCAGAGAAAGTATGCATTGGAACTACTATATGATCTAGGTTTAACAACAGCCAAACTTGTAGCCACTCCTATGGATTACAACATCAAATTAACATCTAAACAGTTTGATGAGCATGTTAAGCAAGGGAAGTCTACTGATGATCCACCAGCAGACCAAATTGCTTACCAGAAACTAATTGGTAAACTGCTGTACCTAACCATGACAAAGCCAGACATAGCCTTCTATGTTCAAACATTAAGTCAGTTCCTAAGAAGACACACATGGAAGCAGCACTAAAAGTTGTCAAATATGTTAAAAAAACCAACCAGGTCAAGGTGTGCTATTGTCTAGCAATGCAAATGATAGAGTAAGTGCTTATTGTGATGCAGACTGGGCATCATGTCCTCAGACTAGAAGATCTGTAATAGGATACTTTGTGAAGATTGGAGAATCAATAGTTTCCTGGAAATCAAAGAAGCAAACTACTGTTTCAAAGAGTTCAGCTGAAGCTGAATCCAGAAGTCTTGCAGCAGTAACTGCAGAATTGGTATGGATCCTAAGCTTGATGAAGGAAGTTGGGAATAAAGTAGTTGTACCTGTGGATGTATTCAGTGATAGTAAATCTGCTTTGCAAATAGCAGCAAATCCAATATACCATGAGAGAATAAAACATATTGACATTGACTGCTTTTTAATGAGGGAAAATATTATTCAAGGGATGATCAGAACTTATTACATTACAACTCAAGATCAGCTGCAGACATGCTAACTAAGGGGCTAACAAGAGCGCAACAAGTTCATCTGAATGCTTGCTGGAAATCTATGACATCTTCACACCTTCCTAACTTGAGGGGGAGTGTTAAAGTATAAAGAGACGAATGGAGAAGTGCTTAAGTGTTGTGAAATATGAAGAGGAAGCAGAACTGAGAAAAGACTAAAATAGACTAGTTCAAAAGGTCTGTTATAACTATCTAATAGGTAATTACTCTAACGGCTAGTTAGTTAGTTAGTTGGTACATTCAGTAGTCTATAATTGTAGATGCCTGTGTACATTTCTATAAGATGAATACAACAAATCTACTTTCGCTCTAATGAACATTCTCTCTTCATTTTCTCATATTTCTTCTTCTTCTTCATCCTAATCTGTTCTTCATCTGTAACTACTTCTATCAAGAAGTATAGCAGTGCTTGGTTAATGACACCTTACCATGATAAGATTAAGAAGACCTTCATTCTTATCAACGAAAGAGAAATCTCCATGAATAAAAGCATCAGCAAGGCCTAGGTCAGCTTGAGTTGTAATCTGCACGAGATGTCAGAGTAAAACTTTTCATTCTCTTTTTTGGGTTTATTTTTTGATCACTTGTGGGGGGCAAAAGAAAATCTCAATTTACCTTCCAGTAAAACTGCATACTATGAACTCTAAGAGAAACTCTGTGAGAGCTTTTCCTCTTTGTTCCTTGGAACGTGAAGATTGTACCTCCTTCTTCCAATAAGCTGTATATCGTAACATATAAAATCATTATCCAAATATCTTTAACTATTAGAAAAGAAACTTAAAAATCTCAGAGTAGTAAAACAAATCACAGTTCACACTAGATTTTTTTTACAGCCTGATTTTAGACTTGTATATGATCTTCAAGCCAAAAAGATTGAACTAAAAGAAGAGTATTTTCTAAATAAAATAGTCACTCTGCATCTTGCTACCATTCAAATGGCAAATCACAAATGTTATAAAATAAGAAATAGGATCGATGGAAATAAACAATTGTCAGACATGTATCTGCCGTTGTTTTGGATTAAAGTAATACAAGGTGAAACTATCATCACTCACGTTATGCATCCTGTTAGAATGAAACTTTTGAAAAATCTAGTAACCAGGAGGCGTGCGCCTGTTTCCAACCAGGTTAGATTTAATGCCATCTGCAGCAACCACACGCGCCTGAGGAGAAGCAAAGGTAGAAAATCACATGAGACCAAAGGGACAACAGAAGATGGAAAGACTCCCAATCTGTTGTTCTTGTTATTAGCAAAGGGAAGTATTGCAACATATATACATCAATAAAAATTAAAAAAAAAAACAGCAGAAAATAAAATCTATTCAATAAAGGGAAGCAAAGACTAAAGTCAGAAAAACTCAATAACAAGATTTAGCAATAGCTTTCGTTTAACCTTATGCGAAAAAAGGCAGTGAATAAAGGTGAATGAAGATCTCTTTATCCGTGAAGGGTAAGAACAATCTTCTAAAACAAATCTATATATTATTAAAATCTATAGTAAATTAGTTAGGAAATAGCTGTTGTTGTTTGCAATGTTTCCGTTAGTTTACAATTTTGAAGTTGTTAAATTTAAAATTCAAATTTTCAGTTACTTCATATTTTTATATTTTTAGTTTGAAAGTTTGTATGTTGGTTATAATTGTTACACCTTTACACATTAATATACTACACTTTAAAAATGCAAACCTCCTATACTATTTTTTTATTTAACAAAATTTATGTTGAATTTGGATTATGTAACTGCACTATTTTTTTTTTCATGATCATAACTACACTATTATCAATAAAAACTTACAAGTGCTAACATACACAGTTTATTGTAAATCTCTGACTTGAAATTCACATTTACTAATTAAAAAATCAAATTACATCACATAAAATGCTTATACATTTAGTATATATTGGCATCACTTCAAACACATTCTCATTCTTATGCAACCTCCTCATTGAACCATATGTCATTATATATACAATATCCATCTGCATAGAATTATAAACAAATTCATATGTTAGTAATTATCATTATATTATGTTTTAAAATTTTTATCCAAAAATTATACTTTTAACAAATTAGAACATATAAACGAGTTAATTAGTTGAATTAAAAAATTCATATTATAAGTACATACTGCCCTTCTAATATTAAATCTTAATACATACTGCCCTTCAAATATTAAATCTTAATTAAAAATTAAAAATTTTAATTCAAAAACCAATTTTATAACTTCTTAAATAAAACACGCTAAAAAAATGGATTTCGTGGCAGAAGTTCACAACTTTCAGTTAATGACTACAACAACTTAACAGATAATTGTAAAATCTTTTGTACAATTATAGAGTTATCACCATTCAATAACTACTCTGTTATCACCATCATATTTATCCAGTACACATCTATCTACATTCTACATAATACTCAACCAATCCTTCTTATCCTATTATGTAAACTTCCTTTAAGATTCTTTCCCTTCAACTTCTCTTAAGATTCTTTCCTTTCTTCTATAAATACAATTCAAATTCGACATATATTCTATTCAACTCTTAAATTTCCTACAATATTCTAATATATTCCACAGATTCCTTTACACACTCATGTAAACATTGTTTCCTTCTTAAACTCTTCTATTCTATTGGTTTTTACCACAATCTTCTTCTATTCTGTTAATTTTTCCCACAAACTACGTATACCTACATAATCTTTATCAAAAATAACAGATTTCATCAACGACATCACAATCACAAAAATGCACTGGAAGTTAAAAGTCTTGGTTGTTTTCCTGTGGGAAGTGAATGATCGATTTAATCCTATTGCTTTGTACCCAATTGAAATGATTCTGCAGCATGAACATGTATGCAACATTTTCTACTATATTTATATTGCTATTTCTGTCTTACTCTTTGTCTGATTCATTATTCTAACTTTTTTTAATAGGGTGATCGGATACAAGCATCTATATGTAGTTCTGTTCTTAAACAATTCAAATCTAATATCAAAGAACGTGGTTTGTTTCTTTCTATTCTGCGTTCTGATAACCAACCTGTTGTTGTTGTTCTACAACTCATTCAGGCACATAAATTTCAAGGTAAAATTTGTATTGAAATTGATTTTATAAAAAAATATCAGTGTCGCTTACATGTTTTATGCGATAGATTCCTATACCGTGCAAAATGCCTGGAATGCCTCAAAGTTGTGGATTAATCCAACTGATGATCAGTCTGGAGAGTTTAAACAACGGTTAATTTTCCTTTTATGTCTTCTACATCTCTCTCTCTCTCTCTCTCTCTCTCTCTCTCTCTCTATATATATATATATATATATATATATATATATATATATATTCAATAGACAAAGTAATATATTCCTATAATATGTTACATTTTCTTTCTTTTATGTATGCAAACTACTTTCTTTCTGTGATAGAAACTTTGATATTATAACTCATACTATTTCATAGCAAAGTAACTCGATGCTGGATGATTTATCTAATGGCACTTTACAAGTCAAGACAATTTCTAAGTTGTTAGAGATTAGGGAAGTGAGTATAATATTTTTATAACACTGTTTTTAAGTTTTTTATTTTTTTATTCTATTATATATTATTATCACAATATATTCTGTTTTTTTAACCATTATTGTTTCATCCAATGTTTAACTTTTCACTTTTTTATCATTCTCTTTTTCTTAAAAAATTACCTTTCTATTTTTGTTGCTCAAATTTAGTTACAAATGCAACAACAAAAACTGTTACATGTTCATAGTCCTACTAGGACTACTTTTTTAAAATATAGCTATTTTATTATATAATCCTACACTGATCTCACTGTTGCATTGTTGTTACTACTGAATTGTTAAACCTATATAATCGGTGGTCTTATACTGGATGCATTAAGTGTTGAAAAAAACAAAAAAAATGGAAAACACTTACGTTTGCACAAACAAAAAATTTAATCATGAAGATTCCACTGTGATCTACAGGTTAATATACAAACTTTTTCACTAATTACTAATACTTTGTAATAAACTTTCATATTTAAATAGAAATATACAACTATTTAGGTATAGAATTCAAGTTACGGTCATGGACGGTACTGGCTATATATCACTGATGATTTGGGATACTGATGCCATGTCTCTAATTGGCAAGTCCACAAATGACTTGAAGGACAAATTACTTCCGGTATATATAATACATAGATTTCATCATTTATGTTAGCTATTAAATTTATTACTAACACATATATTATTCCTAGAATACTGGCAATGATGATGACCCTTCTTATCCAATGAAACTAAATAATATTCTTTAGAGAAAATTCATTTTTAAGGTGATTGTCAAGAATGAAAACATTCAGAACCCTGATAAGGTGTATAGTGTTGTTAAAAATCTAGATGATAAAGATTTGATTAAGAAATATTCTCCTAATGAATCTGATACCTCCCATGTAAGTAACCTTTCTTCAAACACATCTAATCATTTCATATATTTTTATACTTATATTTTTCTAAACTGTGGTTATAGGACCATCACTTTACCAATTCTGAAGAATCATATGCTGAGAAGGATTACAAGGTAATTAAATTGTATGACTTTATATTACCTAAATATATAACACAGACAACATATCTAAATGTCTTTATTTATATATGGTCACTAAATATTTTTTAAAGATTTGGATAATATATTGTTTATCTAACTTCTATATTTTAAATTGTTTTCTTTTGAATTCTATAGGAATCCACCAAAGACAGTGACATGTTAACTTCTTTGAAGACGTATGCAAAGAGGAATAGATCTTCCAAGAAGGGTAAATCTATCATAGTTGATGAAAATGTCCATGATCAACTCTCAAACTACAAGATCCAAAAAGGCGCTAAAAAGAAAAACAAATCGTCATTAGCTGCCTCTAAATGAATTATCTTACATTGTTTATATAGTATAATACTTTATATTAATCTAGAAGTTTGCTAGGGTTAGTGACATATATCATAAGTTATTTATATCCTGTTAAGGTGATACATTTCACACCTTTTTATATTACATACAAATAAGTGTTTTCTACAATATTCTATGCTCTGTGATCTTCAAACACAAGTTTCAATCATTTCTTACATAATATATATGTCACACTGTCAATGTGAATATAAAAAAAACTATGTAGGCAACAAGCTTTTATTATTAAAGTTTATCTAAGGAAAATATCAATACTTTTGAAATATGAATACTTGTGAAATAATCAATTTATATAATAAAAACTAACCGGTGCACCAGAAGTTTCACTTTAACCAATTATAAGTTCTGAACTTGCTGCTCAATTGTAACATCAATGAAGCATTGTCATTTCCACTATATTATGATATTATAAGCTTTAGCAGATATGGATATTTATGTCGGAGATATACCAGAAACCAGGGCCTGAAATAAAAAAGATATAAAGACATGCTCATACATATTAACAATATAAATAGGAGGTTTCAGCCTTCGCTTAACCACAGTGAAACCCCAATTACTAATATGAGCCCAAAGTAAACACATATATCAGACCTCTTCACAACATCCACCAGCCAGATTTCCAAGAAAGAAACATCACCCATTCATATGTGTAGAACAACAAAAGTAAATTATTACTTAAGAAAAAAATGAATAACCCAAAATGTGAGAATAGGACAACTGTTATAGCTTTATCAAAGCCCAAAATGAGCTTATCATAGTTTTTCTTTTTAATAATTAGTAGTTTATGAAAGCTTTTAATACCTTTGCAAATAGTAGCAATAACCAAGACTTCCATGATTAAAAATAATGAAGGTTTGCTGGAAACATGCCGATTGCATACATCAATGCGTAAACCACAACATTGTCTTTGTATAGATTATGAAATTATGATAAAAGTAAACTTCCACTATAACCATGTATGATATAGTTATCAGTAATTTGGGCAAATATCATTTCAAATTATACATTAAACTTTTCATTAATTTATTGAAATGACCAAGATAGATGCATCAGAGTTGGTTGCTCATCATGTACCTATCAACGTTGCTGCTACGATTTATAAATGTTGTTCATATTGAGAAAGAATTCAGCATATTTTGATGTTGGGTAAAGATGTTAGTGTGATTTGCTGCTATTTTACAGAATAAATCAAACATTCGAAATAAAATAGAACACATTTATAGCTTTAGAATTAGGGTATCATCACAACTTTTGACAAAAATGTTCAGCCACACAAGAAAGCTGCAAAACCAGAGTTATGTTATAATGTACATAAAATAGATTAACCAAAAGAAATAAGGTTCATCACGAGCTAGATAATAAGATAAAATAAAATAATAAAGACAGGAAACGCAGGTACAACAATAAAGATCTAAGTTTGAGGTACTTTTCAATTTTGATGTCACAATCCTTTTCAGATTTTCAAACAAATATACTACTTTTGAGATTCAAACACGCACCTGTTAATATTTTTGAAGAGTCCACAATATAGCCAAAAATTTTAAATGTACACTACGGTGAAGTTTAGGTAGACTTCAGCAACATATCTGGACAATTTTAAAGTCATGTTGCTCCTCACTGTCTTTCGGGCATTTACAAAATAAAAATATATGGAACAATTAGTTGATTTTTCAAAAGATTCCTCTAAGTATAATGACTTTCCATAGTAAACAATAAAAAAAATTATGAACCCTCACCTTTTTCAGGATCACTGTAGTTGACTTCATATGTTGCTCTGTTGTTCACTAATGAAGGACCACTTTCCTTACAGCAAACCTGAAGGTAGGGAACGTTAAGCTCTTAGGAGGATATCCAAAGCTCTATCCATTATGATGCACACTTTAACAAAAATGATTTTTGTTCTTACAGAATTATAAATCTTATGTGGTACCCATTTGAAGTGCATATGAGTCTAAGTGATCAATGTACAATCAAATTAAACTGAACAAGAACAAAGAACACCAACGTCCAATAGTCATCATCTATTAGCCGCACAGGGAAATTGAAATATCTAAACTCTTGCGTATAGTTACTTTGTTAATTACAGATATTTAATATTGAGTTATTGTAATATCTAAAAGAAAACAAGAGAGAGGGAGGAGAGAACACTACAGAATGCTAACTCCAGATGAATACATACTCAGACTCATTGACAAAATCAATATGAGTTTTCAACCTTACTAATATGAGCCCAAAATAAATCCCACATTACTAAAGATCTAAGTGGCGTAGACTCTTAAATTTCTATGTCACAACCCTTTTCAGATTCTCAAAAAATATACTACTTCTGCGATTTGAGCACACAACTGTTAATATTTTATAAGACTCCATGATACAGACAAATATCTTAAATGTACGCTCCAGTTAAGGCAGACTATAACCTAGAAGAGATTCTAGCAACATATCTGGACAATTTTAAAGCCATGTTGCTCCGCACTATCTTCCAACATTTATAAACTAAAGATACATGAATTTCAAAAGCAATTGCTACTTTTGTTAAAGACAATTGCATCCATATGCTCCTCATTGTCTTCCACATACAACTGTTGCAGTTGTTAAAGTTTACTTCAAAATATTTACTACAAAAGCAATCAAATACTGTCAGATAAACATGTAGCAGAAAAAAACATGGCATGACACCCCATCTGTACAAATATTCCTATAAATATCTCTATATTTTAAAACTTTCAACAACCTTAAAGTTTTTTGTATCATTTCATAACTAAAACTTTTTTGTCGAAGATTAAACTTTAAAAATTAATCACCATAAGTATCAACCGATCAAATATAGTATCAAATAAGAACACTTAGGCATATCCTGTATAAAAGCAAACAAATAATTACTTAAATGTACAGTGGTGAAATAACAGTTTTCAAAGTAAAAAAAGCAGTTACATTACAACAGAATTAGTGCAGTTTTATATAAAACTTTTAGAATTAAACTTTCAATATTTGCATTTCTAAGTGGCATATTTGAAGTAGTACATATCTATTGATCATCTCTTTCTTTAACAATTTACCAACTCCTAATTAGTAAAAAATACACTTTCTCCATATTAACTCAAGTGTCATTTGTCATTTGCCATATTATTGTTATATTTATTTAGTAACTATAATATTATTTTAAATTTTGTCTGTAATTTTTCATACCATATTCAGATTCCATTTAGATTGATATGGACAAAGAGAAGAAACTTGCAAGAAAGAATAGAATAAGCATACGGATTCAGAAACGACTTAAAACATTCTTTAATAACAGTGGTATGATCGTTTTATTAATTTTTTTTTCACAAATCTTATTCGTTATATTTATATCATTCATAAACATAATTACATTATTGATATGTCATTTCTAAACAATAGTTGTTGTTCATTATATAATTATTTCATATATTTATAACTTTCATCAAGATATTTTTTGTTAATATTTTACAGATCTTTTTATATCTGCCTCTATCAATGGGAATGATTTAAGAAAAAGGAAAGGAAAGTAAACTATGACAAATTTCACAAATTGTCAAAGTTCCTATGCTTCTCATATTACATCCATAAAGAGCATTGATCATTCTTTATCATCTCATGCTAAATCAAAATATCATAATCTAACACAAGATATTGATATGCAAAATGTGGCATCTTCTTCAATAATGGAGAGAACTCATCTTTTACCAGATTTAAATGAATTACCATTGTTATAAGGTTGGTGTTTAAATTAACCATATATACATCATTATTCACTAAAAAATATTGACGTACATTTTTTATTTATGTATGAGTAGAAGTTGACTCTAACAATATTGATGATGATGTACCAGGTATATCTTTTTTACTTAATAAATAACTTAAGACATAAAAATATTCAATTTAAATTGATTTTATTTTAGTTTAAATAAGTAAAGGTGAATTTGTTGAATTCACCACTTAAGATACTTTATTACAAGTGCAGAAAATAATGATATCGATGAAAATGCAGATGTTTATGAAGGTACATCTATAATAACACAAATTAGAACAATTTCATAAACATACTTTTTATATGTCTTTAGTGTCATTAATATGACTCTTATATTCATTTTATAGAGGTTGATGTAGAAAATGCGTTGATTGATAATGAAGGTATGAAAATCTGTTATGATCTTTTATATGTAACAGATAGTCATGAAAATTTGACAGTTCAAAACAATCTTATATTTGACTATTTGATTTATAGATTACTGGGATATAGGAGATCCAATTTTTGAATGTGTACATTGTGGTGGTTACTTCTGGTATGAAGAAAGGATCAACAAGAAGTTAAAATCTAAAAGACCAGAGTTCTCTTTATGTTGTCATCATGGAAAAATAAATTTACCAAAGCCAAAAGAACCTCCTCCAATTTTAAGACAATTATTATTTGGATCAGGTGACTAAATATTTTTTCCATACTTGAATAATAATTATAATCAAGTACACATCTTCATTCACCAATTGTTATTTATTGAGGTCCAAAGAGTAACCAGTTCAAAGATAATATTAGAACTTATAACTCCATGTTTTCATTTACATAAATGGGAGAAAAAGTTAATGCTTCAATTAATCAAATAACGGGACCAAAAACATTTACACTATCTGGACAAAACTATCATCAGATTGAAAATTTATTACCTCCAGAAGGATCCACTCCAAAATTTGCACAATTATACATATATGATACTGAAAATGAAGAGAAAAATAGAATTCATGCATTGAGGGTAGTATTCAATCAATCTTTATTTACTATACTATCAATAGTATAATTAATTAAATAATGTCAAATAATTTTATTTACCAATCTTATGTAGTCGAGGTGATAGCATTAACAGAAATCATGCTGAAATTGTTCAAGACTTGAAACAAATGCTTGATGATCAAAATGTCTTGACTAAGTCATTTATAATGGTAAGAGATAGATTTCAAGAAGATTCTGACACCAATGTTAGACTCAATTGATAGGAAAGCGAAACTATAATGGAAAAAAATACAATTTGCCAATTGTTTCAAAAATCGTTGTTTTAGTGGTTGGAGATTTTGAAGTATCGCGATGTGACAGAGATATTGTTGTTGAAACCCAATCTGAATTGCTGCAAAGAATAAATGAGTTAAATGCTTCCTATTAAGCACTCCAATATCCATTATTTTTTCCATATGGTGAAGATGGTTATAGAGAGGACACTGTTTTAAATGAAAAGGATGAATCAAGTCGAGGAAGAAAATTCATTAGCATGCGTGAGTTCTTTTCTTACAAAATTCAAGAGAGGAATGGTGAAGTACCAACAATTGTGAACTCAAAAAGGTTATTTCAACAATTCTTGGTAGATGCTTTTACAATGATTGAATCATCAAGGTTGAAATATATTAGAACTCATCAAATAAAATTGTGTGTTACAATGTACAAAGGATTAAAAAATGTAGTTTTAAAGGGAGAAATTGACCCTTCTCATGGTAAAAGGGTAATTCTATCATCTAGCTTCAACGGGGGTACACGATATATGATTCAAAATTATCAAGATGCTATGACAATCTGCAAATGGGTTGAATATCCAGATTTGTTTATCACATTTACTTGCAATCCAATGTGGCCTGAAATTATCAAATTCTTAAAGAGTAGAGGCTTACAACTGAAAGACCGTACTGACATTTTGTCAAGGGTATTCAAAATCAAATTAGATCACTTGATAAAGGATTTGAAAGAGAAACAAATATCTGGAAGAGTTAAATCAGGTGCAGATTTCACTTTTTATAATTAATTATAATTAAAACTTAAAAATAATTATTTTACTATTCAAATTTATGATGATAAGTATGCTTTGGTCTTAATTTCTACATAGTCCGCTATTAGATTTTAAATTTGTCTCTGAAATCATTACATATAATTTATTACATTTGATGCAGTTATTTATACTATTTAATTCCAAAAGTGAGGGTTACCTCATGCGCACATATTGTTGTTTCTTCATAATAAATGTCCAACTGTGAGAGACATAGATCAAATTATTTTAGCAGAAATACCAGATAAATTGACTGACCCTCATTATTACAAGGCCGTCAAAAAATTCATGATACATAGACCATGTGGTCTTACAAGAAAAACATCTCCATGCATGCAAAATGGTCGATGTTCAAAACAGTTTCCAAAGAAGTATGTAGAAAACACCACAATCGATGAAGATGGATATCCATTTTATAAAAGAAGGGATGATGGCAGAACTATTAAAAGAGAAGATATATATTTGGACAACAGGTATGTGGTACCACATAATAGGTATTTATTATTAAAGTATGCCGTACATATTAATATTGAATGGTGCAATTAAGCAAAATTGATGAAGTACCTATTCAAGTACATAAACAAAGGAAATGATTGTGTAACCGCAACTTTTACACGAAGTGCGCAGGATAAAGATTCAGTACATATTGATGAAATTGACATGTATTATGGCTGTCGTTATATTTCTCCCTGTGAAGCTGTCCGGAGAATTTTTGAATTTCCTATTCACCATAGAGAACCTGCAGTAGAAAGGCTTTCTTTTCATCTACCTAATGAACAACCAGTTATTTTCTTTAATAGTGATCCAATTGATTTTGTTGTCAATAAACCAAGTGTAAGAGAATCACAATTTTTAAGTTGGTTTGAAGCAAACAAATCAAATGAAAAAGCAAAACAATTAACTTATGTAGAATTTCTACTGAAATTTGCATGGAATAAAAAATCAAAAAAGTGGAAAGAAAGAACTAATTCTGCTTTTTCTATTGGTAGAATATTTTTTTTACCACCAGGTAGTAGAGATTATACTATCTTAGAATGTTGTTGAATATCATTAAAGGTCCTAAGTGTTATGAAGATCTGCGCACAATGAACAATACAGTGCATCTAACATTTAGAGATGTATGTTACGTATTGGGTTTATTAGATGATGACAAAGAATATGTGGATGCCATAAAGGAAGCAAGTAACTGGGGAATGCCATCATATCTAAGACAGTTATTTGTTATGCTTTTGTTATCCAATTTAATGTCTCGGCCAGAATTTGTTTGGGAGGCGACATGGATGTTATTATCCAAAGATATCCTACATGAAGTACGACGAGTGACCAGTTACACAAATTTAGAATTAAGTACAATTTTTATAAATTACAAGTGTTAATAATGTAATTATACTTTTTCTACAAGTATAATCTTTAAATTATATCTAAAAATTTAAAGGCTTAAGATATTCTTTAAATTTGAATTTTGCAAACTATAGTTGACTAAAACTCAAGTTCCAATGAAATCATTTTATAAGTATAAATTTTAAAAATCATTCTATCATAAGGAATAATTATTTTAGTAAACCTACAGAAAAATCATCAGTTAATTCTCAAAATGTTTTAAAAGTGTTTATCATAGAAGTACCTTAAGTATTGATAGATTTCTCGATATTTTTTATAAAATTATTAGTGATACCTTTTTTTATAGGGATTGAGCTAACAAACGATGAAATGAAAAATCGTTGTCTGCAAAAGTTGGATAATTTATTAAAAGATAGTGGACGAAGTTTTCAGAATTTTCCAGCAATGCCAAAGCCAACTTATAATGCAGAACAACTTGATGTTTCCAATAGACCAATCCTTGAGGAATTACGTTACAATAAATGCTCTCTATCCAAAGAACATGAGGAACTTATGAATAAATTAACAGAGGAGCAACATCAGTTTATGATAGAATCATAACAACAGTGAAGCGCAACAAAGGAGGTTTTTTCTTTTTATATGGCCATGGAGGAACTAGAAAGACTTTTATATGGAGGACTTTGCCTTCAGCAATAAGATCTAAAGGAGATATTGTTTTAACAGTTACGTCTAGAGGAATTGCATAACTTTTTTATTACCTGAAGATCGAACAATGCATTCAAGATTTGCTATACCACTCAATGCAACTGAAGATTCAACATGTAATATAAAACAGGGAAGCCCTCTTGCAAGTTTGATAGTGAAGACAAAGTTAATTATTTGGGATAAGGCACCAATGATGCATAGATATTATTTTGAAGCTCTTGACAAAACTTTAAGAGATATTCTTAGATTTGAAGATATATCTAATTTAGATCAGCCATTTGGATGTAAAACAGTTGTACCTGGTAGGGACTTTAGACAAATTCTACCGGTCATTACAAAAGGTAACAGACAGGATATTGTAAATGCTACCCTTAATTCTTCATATTTGTGGGCTGACTGTCATTTACTAAAGCTAACAAAGAATATGAGGTTAGAAGGTAATGATGAATTAGATTTGAATGATCGAATAGAATTTGCAGATTGATTTTAGCTGTTGGAGATAGTATGATTGGTAATTCAGTTGATGGAATTGGAAAAGTTCCTATACCTGATGATGTTCTTATTAGTGATTGTCAAGATCCTAATTCTGTCATTGTCAATAGTACATATCCAGATTTTTATTCACATTGCAGTGATGCAACATACTTACAGAAAAGAGCAATTCTTGCTCCAACACTTGACATGGTAGAATCAATCAATGAGCATATGGTATCGCTCAATCAAAGTGAAGGAACAACCTTCTTCAGGTCAGATATAATATGTCTTTCAAAAGAGACATTTACAGGTTTGGAACAAGTACATACTCCTGAATTTCTGAATACTATAAAATGCTTCGGAATACCAAATCATGCCATCACTTTAAAAGTTGGTGTACCCGTAATGTTATTGAGAAATATAGATCAATATTCAAGGCTTTGTAATGAAAGAAGATTAATTATCAAAAGGAGGCGAAAGTCTTATCAGGACAAATGATTGGACAAAAGGTTTTCATACCAAGAATGTCATTGACTCCGTCTGATTTAAGAATACCCTTTAAGCTTCAAAGAAGGCAGTTTCCAATAGTTGTATCATTTGCCATGACTACCAATAAGAGCCAAGTACAATTTTTATCTTATGTTGGGCTATATTTGAAGAAATCAGTGTTCACACATGACCAGCTATATGTTGCACTATCACAGGTGACACGAAGAGAAGGATTAAAGATTTTGACATATGATGATGAAGGAGAAGTTTCAAAGGAAGCAACTAATGTAGTGTTCAAAGAAGTTCATCGTAATTTGAGTTTAGATTGAAGTTGATCTGATCCAAAGGGCATAAGGGCATAACAGGGTCAACAATATCATCAATTAGTTGAGGGTTAGACTTAGGTTTTTTTTTTCCTGTCAAATAGATGATAAAAGTTCTTTGTTGTTTCAGTAAGTATATAGGAGAAAGTTAGATATTATGTAAATTATTATGAATGTTTATCCTTGTTGACTTTTCTCTTTGTACATTTTATTCCAGTATTTTAATAATTATTCCACAGATATCACACTCAAAATATGAAGGTAATTGTAATGCAACACATAATTCTAATGACGACCTCCACACAAGTTTGATTTAAGTGAAGCATTCACAAGATGTTACTGCAATGTTGAAAATTAAGACCTACCTTAATTTCCTTAGCTGATGTTGTTCCTTCAAGATATCTGGCTCTACACAAACTACTACTACTACTAAACAGGACTTAAGGATATCACCTGTGATAGAGCAACAATAAGTGATGGACATTTTTTAATGACTCCATAAAAAGAAGTGTATTATCTGCTCAACATATACATAGCATTGTGCAATAAATTAGCATTATGCATAAACATTATCAATTTTCTAAGGAGCAATGTATTTACCCTTTTCCAACTTTAATATATTATTCTTTCTGTCCTCAATATGCATTTAGAACATTTTACCTGGAAGACAAGCAATGCGCATAAAGTTATATGTTCTAATTTAAAAAATGGACATATTTATTTTTCGAACAATGTAACTACATCATTGTACTATTTTATATATATCGGTGGGGTGAGAACAATTTGTTTAGTATCTCAAATTAAAATATCTATTATTGTCTCTCCTAATCATGACAAATAAATTTTACCTTTCAATAATCTTCAAGTTGCCTCCAGGTGAGAATAATACAATATTAGCAGTAATCATCCAACAGACATCATCAATTACCTCCTTCCTGGTACCTACTGCATCAGACAAATCATCTTGGATAAACTCATAGCAATAAGAAGAAAAAAGTAAATATCAATAAACATATTCCTCAGTATAATATCCTTCAAAAATATTAGGAAATCTACCACATATATCTACACAAGGATGATGCTTATCTTCTGACGTGTAACTCAATTCAAGAACATCCACAAGCTTTATCAAAAGATTCCTCTAAGCATAATGACTTTTCATAGTACACAATAAAAAAAATTATGAACCCTCACCTTTTTCAGAATCACTGTAGTTGACTTCATATACTGCTCTGTTGTTCACTAATGAAGGACCACTTTCCTTACAGTAAACCTGAAGGTAGGACACGTTAAGCTCTTAGGAGGATATCCAAGCTCTATCCATTATGATGCACAATTTAACAAAAATGAGTTTTGTTCTCATAGAATTATGAATCTTAAGTGGTACCCATTGGAAGTGCATATAAGTCTAAGTGATCAGTGTACAATTAAATTAAACTGAACAAGAACAAAAAACACCAACTTTCAATAGTCATCATCTAATAGCCGCACAGTGTCATAAACAATTTAAACTCAATAACAATTACTTTAGCAATCTTTACATTTACTGCAGGGCTACAAATGCAATAAAGGAGCAGGAACCACACAAAAAAAGTTGAAAGACACTTTCTCAAATTCAACATGGGAATGTGCAGTTCATATAGCTTCTCATTTGCACCACGATAGGATGACTTTGTAAGCAGAAAAAGAAATAGAATCCACAAGCTGAAAATTATAGTACACTATGCTCAAAAAATTAATGTGTGAAGGAAATGTCAACTTACCTCCGTAGTAATGTATGATCTATGACCCATTTAAAATATTTTTGTTGTGTATCCTTTCTTGAACAATTCACTCTAAAAGAAAACACTGAAAGAAAAATATCTCTAAAATGAAATTACCTAGAACACTCTAGTGAAGATCATAGACATCCCTCCTTCGAATATACATGAAATGAAGATGATGATAGGCAATACAATTGCATATAGCTGTTTCATCAGAGAAATATGTTTAAAAAAACACTAGATATTCGGTGATTTAATTAGAAAAAATTCCACTTTTTGAATTGTGCAAGAACAATATAATCAATACCCCGTTCACACTCCTAATTCATCGTCTTAGGCAGTTGTATTGTAGAAAAGGAATACTCACAATAACGGACCACTCTGGTACTGTTTCATCTTTCATGGGATATTTCAGATCAGTCATCATATACTTCTTAACAAATCTATGAAATGAAGCTATGGCATCAACATCTATCTATCTATCTCTCTCTCTCTCTCTCTCTCTCTCTCTATATATATATATATATATATATATATATACAAGCAGCAGTAATATAAGTCAGTTATGTGTGTTAAATATTACAACTAATAAACTATGACATAATAGTATGTCCACATCCGCGTTTAATTTCTTTTTTTTTGTTCTGTATCATATAAACCCAAATATTAATATGTGTTGTCACAAAATAACAACGAATAAGCACTTTGATTCGAATCACATAGAATAATCGTTAGAAATGGGAATACGGCGTCAACAAACATCTACGACAACAACATCATATATAGAATAGTCCCACAAAATGGAGTCTCGAAAAGGTAGAGTGTACACAATCTTAGGTAAAGTGTACGCAATATTTACCTCTATCTCAGAGGTTGTGGGCTTTATTCTGGAACCTCAACTCAAGGAAAACAGTCCTTAGCAGTTTAGATAAAAGAATAGGGAGTACAAAAAAACATCAGATAAGTTCGCAAAGCACCAGATATTAAGGAAAAAGATACTACAACAAAATAGTTCAAAATTTAGGTAAAATAAAGAAGAGATAGTAAAATAATCCGAAGGACAAGAAACAAAAATGTTACATTAACAAATCTCGAATAAATCTTGACATTTACTACAAAACTCAAGTATAACAGCACAATAAAAGATACTATGAATTGTGATTCAAAACCATGTACAAAATTAGTATATAATTGATATATAAATATAAAATATAATTAATAATGTTTTGTTCGAGATTAACAACACAATACTAGAAAGTTTTGCAGACCAATTCCACTAGTTCAGTACATACAAAACCACATGCAAAAATAAATCAACATGGATGCTAACCAACCTATTCAAAACACGGAAAGTCACAACAATACCAACAAAGCAACCCCCAATTAACAGCACATTAGACCATTTTTGACATAAATTACATAATATCAACCATAGATTCATCAATACATCAATAGAAAAGTATAGCACATGCCTGAAGAATCAGTATACAGACCAAATTTTGGTAAGTTAATCATGTCATTCCAACTTATAATAATCATTTTTAGCTGCACCAAGCTCAGAACTCATTTGCATGTTCAAATCGGAAAATGAAAACAAATAATAAGGAAGAAAAAGGGCTTATTCGATACTGTTAATACCACAATAACAGGGACATAATACATAGATCGAAAATCTATCTATCATTTGCCCGATATCTAACAATAAACTATTTCAAATTAGTCAACCAAGATACAATTAATAAAAACTTAGCTAACGTAAATTAATAATTACTCACACAAAATCTGGGGTTAGTGAATAACAACTTTTATTGAAAATGTTAATTTAAATATAGCAAAAATAACAAAATACACAGACCCATTTACAACAACAACATACCCAGTATAGACCCATTTCGATTTAATAATGAAAAAACATATTTAAGCTTAGTTTTTTTGAAATATTACCAAGTTAGTTGCAGACGATAATGGGATTTTAATACAATCAGCAGATTTGATTAAGGATGCTACATATACAATCCATATAATGAAGTTAAAGAACCAAATGAGATAATTGAAAGAAGATGCATGTCTCTATATATTTACAGAAGAAGAAAATTTTATCTTAATAATGATATAGAAATTAATATGAACAAGCATCTGCCATTTTTTTTTTATCGACAACAAGAAAATAAAGATGGCGGTAATAGGATAGTGACTTTTCAGACAAAAAAAATTAATACCAAATGTTTCCTATCCTAGATATCCAGGTATTTATTTTATTTTTTAGAAAAAGGGACTATTATTTAATGGGCTGGATCATTATTATGAATTCACTTGGGCTAATATTTAATGGGCTGGATCATTATTACGAATTAACTAGGCCTGATATTTATGGGCTGGATGTTTTTTATTAGTTTGGACCATAATTTTATTTAGGGAAATTAATTTAATAAATTCAATTAATTAAGAAAACATAAAATAAATTTGTATTTAATTTATTACTTAATATTAATGGTAGTCTATTGCTTGAAACTACATGTGCCTATACATTTGCATCAGTCAATTTATTTTGATATTATGAATTTTTGTTAGTTTAATTTTTAAAAAGTTTTAATATGTTAAATCAATAATTAAATTAATAAATTATTTTATCTATTTATCAATACTTAACAATTTTGACGACATTTAATTAATAATATAATATTCATAAATAATATAATATTAATTTATTGAAAATTTTGAATCATAGTTTAACCAAAAATTATAGATGATGAATTTTAATTTCAGATATCTAAAAATATGAAAAGATTGATAATAATTTAAGTTGTTTTGTAAAAATAATATAAACATTAAGATAAATATATATTAATAAGTATATGAATATGTATATGCATTATAATATTCACATTTTTATGATATACAATTTCTTGATAGTTTCATTTTTTGCACTCTCCTACATACATCTTTTTTTAAAAAATTATGTTATTTATGGTATTATAATTCTATTCATTTAAAAATTAAAAAAAAAAACTTTATTTATTTAATTCATAGAATTATAATATTAATCTAATACGTACATGATCCGTGCATCACACGGGTAAATATACTAGTTTAAACTTATAAGCTGCAATTTCATTGGACTAACAGAGAACTATAAAAAGTCCAGAGAAGAAGTTTTATTGTTTCATACAGTGCGGCCTTTTCTTTTGACCCAGCGGTGTCCACCCTATACAGGCATGAGCCTATTTGACATATCTAGGTGAAAGATCATCCTTGGTGGCAAAGTTTACACCATGTGGTGGAAATTTCTTTGCAATGGGCATTTGACTTTGTGAACTTGCAGGACTTTGTTCAATCATCCTATATACTAGCATGGCTATGCATTAATTACTTTTTCTTAGAGGAAGATAAAGAACATTAGTGATGTCAATCTATGGATGAAATTCCAAAAAAGACAAAAATAAAATTAAGGAGAAAAGAAAGCTAAGGTATTCAAATAAAGGAGACAAAAGTACCTATCGGCGTACTGGAAAGCACCCAGTATTCTTGTTTCATTGTATGTTGCGTCTTTTCCTAACATTTGCAGAGTATCTGAAGCATGTGTAGCCATTAAGCATCCATCAAATACTTCTTTGGCACCGTCATTGCAAGTTATGGTACAACCTGCAAGTAGTGGCGGAAGTTCAATTTTCACCAAGGGAATTCAAAATATAAAAAATTAAACACCCAGAAGAAGCCAAGTGGATTCAACGTTTACAATATAAACATAAAAAATAATTTTAATCTTGTATACGCAGTGCAATGTTCCTGCAAAAAAGGTTCAGATGAACCCCCTTGCACCCCCTATAAATGTTGCAGATTAGAAATCCTATGGACGAAAGAACAAAGTGAAGACAAAAAAACTAAATGGATATGTATCCAAGAGTGTGGCCTAGGGTCAACGAGGTTGGTGCAAACACTAGGAGATTTTTTCCCAACTTCATCATCTGGTTGTCTTTTCAAAGAGCCATTTTACCCAAAGTGACCGGGTTTATTCATTTAATAAATTCCCATTAGACAGTAGCCTATTCATTTTCGAACAGATTAATGCCCATCTACTATTATGATAAAATAAACAACACACTGAACTCTAGCAAGAAACCAAAAATCAAAACAAGCTAGACTTTCTTCAGTTGTTGGTACAGAGTTTGCGTCAGAACCAGTTCTTTTTTTTTTTTCAGGCCAACCCCTCCTTACCCTGCATAGCCACCATAGCAGACCTCTCATATTCCCGAACCATTTTAGTCTCACCTCCCTCATCCTATCCACCTAGGAGGTCACTCCCACTTTATCATGGTATCTTCGTTCCTAATCCTTTTTCTCGTAGTATGTACATACATCCATATTAACATCCTCATTTCTTCTACTTTCATCTTTTCACCGTGCAAGTTTCTCACCGACCAACACTCCACCCCATATAACATAGTCAGTATAACATGGCACCTCTCCTTGGATATATCGCATCAGTTCATCCATCACCAAGGTAAATAGAAACAAGCTGAGTGTTTATCCTTGGTGCAACACCATCACAATTGAAAAGTGTTCCTTCTCTTCCCATTACCCTCACTTGGGCCTTCGCACCATCATATATGTCCTTAATCGTCTTAATGTAAATTGCATGTACAATTGTAGGCTCTACCTCATAACATCTCCATAAGACCCTATAGGGACTTTTTCGTGTGCTTTTTTTTCGTCAATGAACACCCTAGATAAGTGTCTCTTCCTACTGCTTCATCAATCCTCTTACAAGATGTATGACTTTTGTCCCGCATGATACCAAGTTGGTTCTCTACATTAGACAACCCCCCCCCCCCCCCCCAATCCTCTATCTCCACCATCTTTTCCTACACTTCCATAATGTGGCTTAGCAGCTTGATACCTTTATAGTTGTTGTAATTCTGAATATTATCCTTGTTCTTGTACACAGTGAGATCATTGTACTCCACCTCCAATCTTCAGACATTTATCATAAAAATGATGTTAAACGACTCAGTTAGCCATTCCATACATGTTTTTTCTGCGCTTTTCCAAATTTTTACCGGTATCTCATTTGGCCCAATAACCCTCCCCCTTCTCATCTTACAAATAACCTCCTCAAACTTAATACCCTACAATACCCAAGATCTTGACAACTATCAGAGGGTTCTAGATCGCCTAAAACAATATTCATGCCCCTTTTTCATTCAGGAGTTCATGAAAGTATGTCTATTATCTTCGTCTAATATGTGCCTCTTCCACCAATACAATGTCTTTCTCGTCTTTGCCGCACTTCACTTGGTCTAAATCTAGGGTCCTCCTCTCTCGCCTTGGCGAGCCTATACAACTTCTTATCCTTTATTCGTCCTTGAGTTCTTCATATAAACACTCAAACGCTATCGTTTTTACCATTAAAACAGTAACTTTTCTTCATTCCTCGTTGCATTTCCCCTATTTTCTCTCTTTCATCTTTCTCTATGCTCTCCACCAACTCCATATAAGCAACATTATTCTAGGCTTCGACTTTCCCTTGGCCGCTTCTCTCAATGTCCACCAGAACTCCCAACTCTTCTAGAGTTATTTCCCTAATGCAACTACTTGTCCTATCTCACATATTGCTAGGATCCACCACCACCAAATTCTCCTTATTTTCTTAGCTCTCGAATTAATCAAGTTACCCACTCGATCCTCAATAGGCCATACAAATTACTAACCCTCTTCTTCCTCTTAATTTCTAAATCCATTGCCAAGAGCTTATGTTGAGTTGTAAGATACTCATTTGAGATAGCCTTGCGATCCTTACATAGACACCTATCTCACTTTCTAAGGAGTAAGTAATTTATCTGAGTCTTAGCCACCATACTACGGAAGGTCACCAAGTGATCCATCCTCCTCCTTTGGGAAAACTCTAACTTACTATCACCAAATGAAAAGCTTTCACGACGTCAACTCCTCTTTCATTTCTATCCCTAAAACCAAAATCGTCATGTACAGTACATCAACATAACCCCTTGAATTTATACCGGTGTGCCACTGAAAACTCCTCCTATGGATAGATTCTTAGTTTGAGGGATACACCTCACAACCTCGTCCATATCCTCCGAAAACCAATATTAAACCTCTGCATCCAAGCACACTTGTGGTGCGCTAAATTTCTAATGAGATAAGTAAATCCACAAATTGCACAAACAATAAGAAATACCAGAACAAGTCACATATGTAAAGATAAATATGCTAATGCTACCTTATGACATCCAGTTCTTTTTTTTTTTTTAAAAGGCATTTCGATACATTAAAGCTCTCACTATCTGCGGGTTCCAGTGAAGGGCTGGACCACAAGGGTCTATCGTACGTAGCCTTATCTTATGACATCCTAGTTGAACCTGATAATTTCTCTAACCATTTGCCTAACATATAGATTCAAGACATTCTTCTTCTGTGCAAACAAACTAGAGAATCCATTTTGGGTACCGCATTCTCAACCACAGCCTTGGTCTAAGCTCACTGAAAATGACATATCAGAGATATCCATATCAACTCCAAGGAACTCAATGATTCCATCATGTTCGGATAAGGTACCTGTCAAAAACGTCATTTTAGCATGGGGTTTAACACTACTCTGCTTGCAACTATTTCCAATTGAATTCCCAACAGAAGGATACAAAGATCAAAAACAATAAAAATTCTATTGAACAAGCAAATGATTTTAACCCATAGGAACTCAAAATGATGAGATTTGCCTCAAGACCTATCTATTAATAGTTTCTGTTCTAATAACAAATCAAAATTGTGCCTAACACTGATCATATAACTTTCTGGCTTTCTTCTTTGACACATCAATATGCATCAAATGAGGCCTAACAGTTGAGGTATTGTCCTGTTCCAACATTCAGGCCTTGTCACAATTTTATTACGTTGGACTTTAAATTAAAAGGCGTCTCTATAATTGAATTGATAAACCCTCCCTTCATTTACGAACTATTTCTGCTCATTCCAATGTGAAATTTCTCCAAGGCAAGTTCCACAGTAAAGGGAATATTAGCAGCTCAGCTCATTGGTTATTTGAATTCTCATCTTATCGGTGACTCTTCGATTACCTACATTGTACTAATACTCTCTCCCACTTCCCCTACCCCCAATAACCTTAGTTAAGTTTCATCAGCTGACTCTTCATATTCACAATTAAAATTTGCAAATTTTAGACCAAAGAGATTTGTTTTCGTTGAGTGTTCATATGTTGCACCATGTCTCAACACTACTAGTGCGTTGGCTCTTGTGGAGACCTTTCCTTTTTTCTACTTCTTCATTTTGCACGGTTCCGGCCTTAGAAACAAGTCTCTGATAGAAATAAGGTAAGGTTGTGTGCAATTCACTCTTGTAATGGAGTTCTTCTCCGTTGCACTAGACTGACCTTTCCTTTTCTTCAGCACGGACCTTCACTATGATGGTTCTAAACGTTATTTATGATTTTTCAACTAGCTTCTCCCTTCCTTCCACCGACAATGCTTGTACACTATTGATAAGCACACATGTATGTTAAGAAATACTTCCTCCATTCAGTAATACTTGTGACTTAACACAGATTAAGAAACAACAAAAAATATTCTAAGTAATTTTATCAGTTGAATATAATGAATTTATTGCTTTGAAAAATACATTAAATAATAAAGTAGTATAATGGGCACAAATAAGTAAATTATTCATTGGTTTTCCAAATTAGACAAATATTATTGGACATCTATTTTTAATAGAGTGGACAAGTCCATGAACTGAGGAAGTAATAAATAATAGGAATACTTTTACTTTATCATCCTTTGAATATAATAAATTATTAAATTTAATGATTTAAAAAATACATTGAGCAATGAATAATATTTAATAACAAGGAAAAAATGGATAAAAATAATAAATTAGATATTATTTTCTTCATTGGACAAATATTATTGGAAGGATGAATATTGTTGGGCATAGAAAATAGCTTTCTAACAAAAAAAGGGGCAGAGACCAAATTAGGGATTTTTACATTTTGGATTGTGGTATTTGGTATGTTATTTTAAGTATGTCATTTAAACAAAACTGATATTCGATATTTGTTATTTATTAAAAAGTGGAAAAGGTTCTAATGTACAACAATGTATACTCCTCAACTTTGTGATTTAAAGGTGATATAACATCTTGTTTTTTTAAAAAATGACACATACATAACTTTGCTGTCCAATAAATAGAACATATTTAAAGGCCTGATGTCACACCCCAAATCCCATTGGAGCAGACTGGCACCCGTAGCCGAGGAGGCCCGGGAGAACCCGTTCATAACCTATACTTTCACATTCACGTTACTTATGAAAATTAGAAATTTGGGCAGCACTTCGTTGTAAATAGAAGAAAACAGTACCTGCATCAGCCCAGCAGACACGCATATATATATATATATATATAAACAGTAATTGGCCGTCAGAGCCATCACGTCTATCAACCAAACACTCCTATGGCTGTACAATATGTCTACAAAAGCCTCTACATAGATACACAACTGAGTTGGGGTCGGGACAAACTCCCGCCCATAAAAGACTTTTATGCAAATACCAAAAGTACATATAGAGACGACTTGGGATGCCCCGAAACAACTGGAGCTCACCACTAACAACAGAACGTCCTGGCTCTTACTGCGGAGGTGTACGACCTGAAGTACCTGTTCCTGCAGGCATGAATGCAGGTCCCCCGTGAGGGACGTCAGTACGGAAATATGTACTGAGTATGTAAGGCAGTGAGTATCAAGATGATATACAAAAGGTCAACAGAAACCAGATACGAGTGAATAAACAGTATGAGTAGACCACACTTAAAAGAACTGATGGGATACCTGCACATTACTTGCATATCATTACTTCCCGTAATCCTTATCAATACATAACATATGTCATACAATGGCCAACTGATCAGTGGTACTAATACAATACATCAGGGACCACCCCTGGAATAGCATATATACATAATTTTTATAATACAATGGCCAACTGATCAGTGGTACTAATACAATACATCATATCATCAATTTAAAATACAGACATTGCATTTCTTAATTCAATTAATCTTTGAGATTGGTTACTTTGTGGTCACACTTTATGGAACTTTAAACCATGATACCTCAATAGGAAAAACATGTAAGTAGGTAATCAATATCATGAAGATGAAGTAAAGAACCATGGATACCTCATTAAATCATTTCGGAGTCAACAATAGTATATGGACATTTTTTTGACTAGCCGGACATCTTAAAAGTGAAAACAAGTTCAATAGGTAGTGTCGAAGATCATATGATGTTATTATGCGTCATGTGTCGTAGGACAATGTTGGAAGCTTACTTGAGAGTGCCATGGGTCATTATTCATGCCAAAGATTAGATAGAGTATGTCTTACATACCTTGATATAACCACTTCAATACAAGTGACTTCCCGTACTCTTCGAACACTTATCTACAATAAGTCATTTGTGGCAAACTAGTATTAGCAACCAAACCTTACCATTTAGGTATTAACTTCACCAAATAATGCCTAGGAAGTAATTCTTTAGCTCATCAATAAGAGTACTACATACATCCTCTTATACTCTTATTACATTCACATATCATGCACTTTCATGAAATATCCCTCAACATCACTCTTAGCCTTTATTTCCCTTCTTAATCACCATCCAATACCAACATGATCACTAGGCATACATAACCACTAATATAATGATATATCACCACAATTCATCCTCCATAATCCAATACAGCAACTTCCATAATTTACTACTAACAATTTATACACAACAATTCATAACTATGTTTCTAGTTATCTTCCAACATCAAGACAATACTCATAATCCTTTATAAATACTTATTCATGGATAAGAATCAAGAATAAACAATATTCATACATTAACAATGAACTCTTGTATTTAGAATTCTCCTTACATAACCATGGGGTGCTTCTCGAAGCTTTCGAGATGGTGAACACAACTACGGAACCAATTTGAATTTTCTGCGGTTGAATCTCAAAATATTTGAGGTTGAAATTGGCTAGGGTTTCACCTCTCTTAATAATTTGGATAATTTCTGGGATAAATGAGGCTAAGTGCAGGTTTTTAAGACCAATTTTCGTCCAAAGGTAATAGAAAATGACCATTGTGCCCTCAAAATTTAAATAAATCCCGAATCTGTCCCCAGTGGACAGTTTTGACAGGCTGAAGTAAATCGATCATAACTCTTTTCTCCGATATCGGATGTGGGTGAAATTGGTATCATTGTAAAGATAATTAAAAGGGCTTTCATTTCATATAAATTAGGCCACCCAGTTCATCCTGTACAAGGAGTTATGATCGTTTGAATTTGACCCTAAAAATCTGTTTTGAGAGGCTGAAGTAAAACGCGTATAACTCCTTACGCGGATGTTGGATTTGGATGAAACCAATTGCATTAGAAAGACGACTCAAAGATATTTCTTTTGATATATGGTAGCTCGCCCAGTTCATTATATTGAGGAATTTATGATCGTTCAAATTTGACCCAAAAACTGGCAGGCCTCAGTATTTTCCTGCTAATTTACTGTTCACAAAAATATGTTTTAAGAGGCTGAAGTAAAACGAGTATAACTCCTTACTCAGATGTTGGATTTGAATGAAACCAATTTCATTAGAAAGAAGACTCTCGGAGCTTTTCGTCTATATATAGAAGCCCACACAGTTCCGTTTGCACAAGGAGTTATGATCGTCTCAAGTTGGTGTGCCTAGCTGCAGAAATTTTCCTGCAGAATCACTGTTCACAGGCTTCCCGGCCACCGTTTTGAAATTTCGAACGTGCTCGCTTATATGAAATACTCCTCTTTTTTGGGCAAACTTTATATCGTTGGAAAGCTTATTCCAATACCTACTCATACAACTATTGACGGGATACTTCCGAACACCATAAACTTAATTTAACCCATACGCAAGTCTTTAGGACTCCATATAATCGCGATAAGTGTACGAAAAAAATTTACGGGGTGTTACATTATCCCCCCCTTAAGAACATTCGTCCTCGAATGTTAGCATAGTTACTCAGTTAAGACATGTCCAAGCTTACAATTAACACATTCATCATCATAACATCCTTGCATAAAAACAAACACTTACTTGTTATTGTACTTCTTCCGTCTCATGAACTTCCTCCTCATCGTTGAATAGGTAAGGGTACTTAATCTTCATCGCTTCCTCAGCTTCCCATGTGATCTCCTCAACTTGTTGATTCCTCCAAAGTACTTTTACCGATGCTATCTCTTTATTCCTTATCTTTTTAATTTGGCGATCAAGAATAGCAATAGGCATTTCTTCAAAAGTGAGATCTTTTGTAATTTGTACATCTTCCGTAGTAGTGATGTGCGATGGATCTCCAATGTACTTGCGAAGCATCGAAACATGAAATACGGGATGAACTGCTGAGAGCTCTTGAGGTAGCTCTAACTCATAAGCAACTTGTCCAAATCTTTGAATAATCTTATACGGACCTATGTATCGTGGACTTAACTTTCCTTTCTTGCCAAACCTCATCACTCCTTTCATTGGTGATACTTTCAAGAATACCCAATCATCGATAGAAAACTCAAGTCCTCTTCTTCTAACATCCGCATAAGATTTGTGTCGACTTTGAGCTGTTGCAAGCCGTTGTTGGATCACTTTAACCTTCTCCATTGCTTGATAAACAAGATCCGGTCCAAATAAGACCGCATCACCTGCTTCAAACCATCCTATTGGCGATCTACACTTTCTTCCATACAATGCTTCATATGGTGCCATTTTGATACTTGAATGATAGCTATTATTGTAGGCAAACTCGATAAGAGGTAGGTGATCATCCCAGTTGCCTTTGAAATCTAATACACATGCTCGTAGCATGTCTTCAAGTGTCTGGATGGTACGTTCCGCTTGTCCGTCCGTTTGAGGATGAAAAGCCGTACTTAGATTTACTTGTGTCCCCAAACTCCTTTGAAAAGACTTCCAAAAATTCGCGGTAAATTGGGTTCCTCGATCGGATATAATGGAAATTGGAACTCCATGTAACCGAACGATCTCCTTAATATACAACTTCGCATACTCTTCCGCCGTATAAGTTGTCTTAACTGGTAAGAAGTGCGCAGATTTGGTAAGCCTATCAATGATCACCCATATGGAATCAAACTTCCGATATGTACGAGGCAAACCCGTGATGAAATCCATATTGATCTTGTCCCACTTCCAGACTGGAAGATCTATACATTGCATGTAACCACCGGGTTTCTGGTGTTCTACTTTGACTCTTTGACAATTCGGACATTCAGCTACAAATTCGGCAATATTCCTCTTCATGTCATTCCACCAATATATTGCTTTCAAATCTTGATACATCTTAGTCGACCCTGGATGGATGGAATACCTTGAACAGTGTGCTTCTGTCATAATTCTCTTTCTTAGCTCAACTACATCAGGTACACATAAACGATTCTGACACTGAAGCACTCCTTCTCGCGTAAGCTCAAATGCCTTTGTCGTGCCACTCTGCACATCCTCCTTAAGCTGCAATAAAATTGGATCTGCATACTGCTTCTCTTTCACTTCAGCTATCAATGAAGATTCCGCTGCATTACGTACAATAACCTCTTCATCTGGAGTTTCGAGAAGTCGAACTCCCAAATTAGCTAGTTAGTAAAGATCCTTAATAATCCCCTGCTTTTCTATAGATGCCATTTTAGACTTACGACTCAGTGTATCCGCTACCACATTCGCTTTCCCTGGATGATACAAGATATCAACATCATAATCTTTCAACAATTCAAGTCATCTCCGCTGCCTCAAGTTTAGATCTTTCTGACTGAAGATATATTGCAGGCTCTTATGATCGGTATATATGTCAACATGAACCCCATATAAGTAGTGGCGCCATATCTTCAAAGCAAATACAACTGCAGCTAGCTCAAGATCATGCGTGGGATAATTCCTCTCATGAGGTCGTAACTGTCTAGAGCCATAGGCTATTACTCTACCATGTTGCATTAGTACGCATCCTAAGCCAATTCTCGAAGCATCACAGTACACTGCATACCCTTTTGTGCCTTCAGGAAGTACCAATACCGGTGTAGAAGTCAACTTGCTCTTCAGATCCTGGAAACTCTTTTCACAGGCATCATTCCATTGAAACTTGGAGGCTTTATGCGTCAACTTAGTCAAAGGTGCAGAAATAGAAGAAAAACCTTCAACAAACCTTCTATAATAACCTGCCAACCCGAGGAAACTACGAATCTCCGTAGGCGTCGTGGGTCTTGGCCAATTCTTCACAGCCTCAATCTTCTGAGTGTCAACTTTTATGCCTTCACTGGATACAATATGGCCCAAAAATGCCACTGACTTGAGCCAAAACTCACATTTAGAAAACTTCGCATACAGCTTACGATCACGAAGAATCTGCAACGCCTGCCTTAAGTGATTAACATGGTCCTCTTCTGATCTAGAGTAGACCAGAATATCATCTATGAAAACTATCACGAACACATCTAGAAACGGCTTAAACAGCCTATTCATCAGATCCATAAAAACTGCGGGTGCATTTGTCAGCCCAAATGACATAACCAGGAATTCATAATGACCATACCGTGTTCGGAAAGCTGTCTTGGGTATATCTTTATCCTTGACCCTCACTTGATGATAGCCTGATCTCAAGTCAATCTTGGAAAAACACTGGGCACCCTGCAACTGGTCAAATAAATCATCAATTCGGGGAAGGGGGTACTTATTCTTAATAGTCACCTTATTCAATTGCCGATAGTCAATACACATCCTCAGCGAACCATCTTTCTTACGCACAAACAATACTGGTGCTCCCCAAGGGGACATACTAGGCCTGATGAATCCCTTCTCTAGCAAGTCTTTCAGTTGCTCTTTCAATTCTCGCAACTCTGCTGGTGCCATTCTATAAGGAGGTATTGAGATTGGCTGTGTGTCTGGCAACGAATCAATACCAAACTCCACTTCTCGTTCAGGAGGTAAACCTGGTAGTTCTTCAGGAAATACATCAGGAAATTCATTCACAACCGGAACGGTCTGAAAAGTTGGCGGCTCTGCCTCTGCATCCCTTACTCTAACCAGATGGTATATGTACCCCTTGGAAATCATTTTTCTTGCCTTAAAGTAAGAAATAAATCTACCTCTCGGCGCGCCAACATTACCCTTCCATTCAAGGACTGCCTTATTTGGGAAATGGAAATATACCTTCTTAGAACGGCAATCTACTGTAGCATAACAAGACTCTAACCAATCCATGCCCATAATAACATCAAAATCTACCATTTCCAACTCAACAAGATCGGCCAAAGTATCACGACCACAAATATTCACAACACAATTTCGATAAACATTCCTAGCTATAAGAGATTCCCCCACTGGCGTTGATACTTCAAATGGCTTGGCTAATAATTCGGGTGTTCTTCCGAACCTTCCCGCAACCAAAGGAGTAGCATACGATAATGTAGAACCAGGATCAATTAAGGCATACACATCAAATGCAAAGATGGACAACGTACCTGTAACCACGTCTGGAGAAGCCTCTAAATTCTGCCGATCTGCTAGGGCATACACACGGTTCTGAGCTCTGCTAGCACTAGCTACTCCTCTATCACCTCTACCGTGACCCATAGGTTGTGCACCCCTACTCAAAGGAGGCACCGAAGATGACGCAACAGCTGATCCGGTAGGTCGTGTTATACTACCTGTGGTCCTGCGTGGGCAATCTCTAGCCATATGCCCCGGCTTACCGCACCAAAAGCAATTATTCATCCCAAGCCGACATTCGCCAAAGTGAAATTTTCTACAAATGGGGCACGGGTGTCGTGGAGGTCTCAATTGACTCATACTCCCTTGCCCTTGATACCCCACTGTTCGCGAACTCTGATTTTCACTACTTTGCCCGAACTGATTACCTCTGAACCTTTGAAATTGTGGTGGAGCACTAATTGCAGGATAAGAAGATAACGGGCTAGGCAATCTATGAGAGAACGAAGGCCTAAAACCTCCCTGAGATGCCACAAACTGCCCTATAGCTCTGGGCCGCTTAGAATATCCTTTTTCTGATTCCTGGGTTCTTCTTCTTTGCCTCTGCTCTTCCATCTTCTGAGCGAAAGCTTGTATCCTCGCTATATCCATGTCCTTGTTCAAAGCAGCAATGGTACAATCTCTAACCAAGTATGGTTCCAATCTATTCACATAGTGATGAACTCTGTCGTCCATAGTAGCTACCACATTAGAAGCATATCGAGACAAGGAGTTAAATCAAAGACTATACTCTCTTACACTCATATTACCCTGACGAAGATTCAAGAATTGATCTGCACGGGCCTGACGAGTCTCAAATGGAAGATAATGACCAATAAATGCATTTTTGAACTCTCCCCACGTAGTTGGAGGTGCATCAATACCCCTAGATCGTTTCCAATCCTTGTACCACAATATAGCCTCTCCTTTCAGTCTATATGCTGCTAGCTCAACCATCTCTTTACCGGATACATGCATAACATCTAGAACCCTTTGGGTTTGATCGACAAAGTCCTGCGGGTCTTCATTAATATCTGATCCGGTAAAAGTAGGAGGATCCAGTTTCAGAAAATCCTGAGTCCGAAGGCTAGCTGCTCTATCCATACCACTAGAACCCGTGGTAGGAATAGCTTGCCCTTGAACTTGACCGGCAACTATACGCGTCAAAAGTTGTACTGCATCCCTCAAATCTCGATCAACAGCATTAATAGACGGCCCTTCCGGAGGAGAAGAAGCGCCTGATATATGCTCAGCTTGAGACTCACTTTGCTCAACTTGTGCCGGTGGTGACTTACTAGTACCTTCTCCGGCCACTGTATCTACTCGCTTCCACTTATTCTTTCTCCTTGTAACCGGCATCGTCACTATAATAAATAAAAAAGAAACAATTGGATTAAGCGATTGATTATGACTGTATCTCTAATATGGGATCTATTGCACGATCTAAGAAATGAAGAGTGGAAACAATCCCTAAATGTCCAATAGCCTCCTGTTTATAGATGTGGTGCACAACACACCGATAAACGAGATTCTACGTAGACACGACTTTGTAGACTCACTAGGACGAACTTCTCTGATACCACTTCTGTCACACCCCAAATCCCATTGGAGCAGACTGGCACCCGTAGCCGAGGAGGCCCGGGAGAACCCGTTCATAACCTATACTTTCACATTCACATTACTTATGAAAATTAGAAATTTGGGCAGCACTTCGTTGTAAATAGAAGAAAACAGTACCTGTATCAGCCCAGCAGACACGCATATATATATATATATATAAACAGTAATTGGCCGTCAGAGCCATCACGTCTATCAACCAAACACTCCTATGGCTGTACAATATGTCTACAAAAGCCTCTACATAGATACACAACTGAGTTGGGGTCGGGACAAACTCCCGCCCATAAAAGACTTTTATGCAAATACCAAAAGTACATATAGAGACGACTTGGGATGCCCCGAAACAACTGGAGCTCACCACTAACAACAGAACGTCCTGGCTCTTACTGCGGAGGTGTACGACCTGAAGTACCTGTTCCTGCAGGCATGAATGCAGGTCCCCCGTGAGGGACGTCAGTACGGAAATATGTACTGAGTATGTAAGGCAGTGAGTATCAAGATGATATACAAAAGGTCAACAGAAACCAGATACGAGTGAATAAACAGTATGAGTAGACCACACTTAAAAGAACTGATGGGATACCTGCACATTACTTGCATATCATTACTTCCCGTAATCCTTATCAATACATAACATATGTCATACAATGGCCAACTGATCAGTGGTACTAATACAATACATCAGGGACCACCCCTGGAATAGCATATATACATAATTTTTATAATACAATGGCCAACTGATCAGTGGTACTAATACAATACATCATATCATCAATTTAAAATACAGACATTGCATTTCTTAATTCAATTAATCTTTGAGATTGGTTACTTTGTGGTCACACTTTATGGAACTTTAAACCATGATACCTCAATAGGAAAAACATGTAAGTAGGTAATCAATATCATGAAGATGAAGTAAAGAACCATGGATACCTCATTAAATCATTTCGGAGTCAACAATAGTATATGGACATTTTTTTGACTAGCCGGACATCTTAAAAGTGAAAACAAGTTCAATAGGTAGTGTCGAAGATCATATGATGTTATTATGCGTCATGTGTCGTAGGACAATGTTGGAAGCTTACTTGAGAGTGCCATGGGTCATTATTCATGCCAAAGATTAGATAGAGTATGTCTTACATACCTTGATATAACCACTTCAATACAAGTGACTTCCCGTACTCTTCGAACACTTATCTACAATAAGTCATTTGTGGCAAACTAGTATTAGCAACCAAACCTTACCATTTTAGGTATTAACTTCACCAAATAATGCCTAGGAAGTAATTCTTTAGCTCATCAATAAGAGTACTACATACATCCTCTTATACTCTTATTACATTCACATATCATGCACTTTCATGAAATATCCCTCAACATCACTCTTAGCCTTTATTTCCCTTCTTAATCACCATCCAATACCAACATGATCACTAGGCATACATAACCACTAATATAATGATATATCACCACAATTCATCCTCCATAATCCAATACAGCAACTTCCATAATTTACTACTAACAATTTATACACAACAATTCATAACTATGTTTCTAGTTATCTTCCAACATCAAGACAATACTCATAATCCTTTATAAATACTTATTCATGGATAAGAATCAAGAATAAACAATATTCATACCTTAACAATGAACTCTTGTATTTAGAATTCTCCTTACATAACCATGGGGTGCTTTTCGAAGCTTTCGAGACGGTGAACACAACTACGGAACCAATTTGAATTTTCTGCGGTTGAATCTCAAAATATTTGAGGTTGAAATTGGCTAGGGTTTCACCTCTCTTAATAATTTGGATAATTTCTGGGATAAATGAGGTTAAGTGCAGGTTTTTAAGACCAATTTTCGTCCAAAGGTAATAGAAAATGACCATTGTGCCCTCAAAATTTAAATAAATCCCGAATCTGTCCCCAGTGGACAGTTTTGACAGGCTGAAGTAAATCGATCATAACTCTTTTCTCCGATATCGGATTTGGGTGAAATTGGTATCATTGTAAAGATAATTAAAAGGGCTTTCATTTCATATAAATTAGGCCACCCAGTTCATCCTGTACAAGGAGTTATGATCGTTTGAATTTGACCCTAAAAATCTGTTTTGAGAGGCTGAAGTAAAACGCGTATAACTCCTTACGCAGATGTTGGATTTGGATGAAACCAATTGCATTAGAAAGACGACTCAAAGATCTTTCTTTTGATATATGGTAGCTCGCCCAGTTCATTATATTGAGGAAGTTAGGATCGTTCAAAGTTGACCCAAAAACTGGCAGGCCTCACTATTTTTCTGCTAATTTACTGTTCACAAAAATCTGTTTTGAGAGGCTGAAGTAAAACGCGTATAACTCCTTACTCAGATGTTGGATTTGAATGAAACCAATTTCATTAGAAAGAAGACTTTCGGAGCTTTTCGTCTATATATAGAAGCCCACACAGTTCCGTTTGCACAAGGAGTTATGATCGTCTTAAGTTGGTGTGCCTAGCTGCAGAAATTTTCCTGCAGAATCACTGTTCACAGGCTTCCCGGCCACCGTTTTGAAATTTCGAACGTGCTCGCTTTTATGAAATACTCCTCTGTTTTGGGCAAACTTTATATCGTTGGAAAGCTTATTCCAATACCTACTCATACAACTATTGACGGGATACTTCCGAACACCATAAACTTAATTTAACCCATACGCAAGTCTTTAGGACTCAATATAATCGCGATAAGTGTACGAAAAAAATTTACGGGGTGTTACACCTGAGGAGTCTTTCAGGTCGCCAGTTCGATCCCCAGCAGGGCCACTGGAGGCACTACAAATCGGCCGCGTCTCCAGGGCCAGTGGAACTAACCGTAATGGACCCTCCTTGAAACAGCGGGACCCGGTGGATATAGCTAGTCGGGTTCGGAAAGCAACACCCAAAAACCACGGAAAAAGAAATTAAAAAAATCATTTTTCTTATTTTTTAATTATAAAATTTGCCACATAGCTTTTTAAAAATTATTCTAATTCATTTTTTCTTATGATTTTAATTTAAACCCAAGCGTTGAGTTCCCCCACAAAAGATTTCCAAAACTCGTTTAGTTCGCATTGAGCTTTGATACAACATATGAGATGAGAGACACAAGTTTTTAGCTAGTCGAAAATCAAGGTAAGCAAGTTAACAATCCAAACAAGTCAATTTCGTTATATTTGTGGAGGATATTTTTGTAAATTAATTTTTCAAGAAAATATGCAATGCAAGTTATTTTTAATATACATCAAGTCAAACTCTGCGTAACAAATAATATCAACATAAGCACTAATACAATCATTACTAATTGCTCGTATATTATTCGTATGTACCCTACAGAAACGACCTAAATGTATATAAAAGTTACACAAAAAGGCCACCACAAGCACATGCAATACAATAACACATAAAGTTAAAGCCAAAACTAAAGTCACAAACTGCATACAATCAAAACTTGCTGCAGTGAAAATGATATAAAGTCAAATAGGTAAAACTTCACAATCATAAAAGCTATTCATAATAATCTGTTGTGACCACACACTCAAATTTTGATTATAACTTCCCTCAAATAGTTATAGGTATAAATTTTCATCATATATACTGCACAATTCTCACACTCCACACACAAATTTACTGACTAAAGTAAACACCAACACATAGCTCTTATGTTTCTCACTTGTTACCTGATGCTTTGAACCTCCAAAGTCACTATAGTTGACTGGGTCCCCAAAGATAAGTCAAGGTGCTGCAGGGTTCTGTCCAAAATATCACTCTCCACATGCTTTCTTATAAAAGAGCATTCTCTGCCGAGGCGGATTGAGGATTTCTATAATATGAGTACACAAATAGAAAAGAAGGGGAAAAAAGTATTATGTGGAATTGACCCTTGTACTTTTAGGCAAGTAAGGTCAGGACCTTCCAACAGAAACTTGTCTTTTTTATGGTCGATAGTTCTTTCTCAGTGTTCTACTATTCATAAGAAATATTGACTCTTGAGGGACTGCTTTATGAAAGAACCTCAACATTCAAAAAGTGCACCATTTAGTTTGGTGGAGTGTAGCTGGCAACTTAAAATACGAAATCAAATCTAGGGAATATATACACAAATTACCTTGTTTAGTGGATAGACCATGAGTTCACATGCATCATAAATTCGGCTATAAATGCACCTCTGATTTTATGCACTTACTTACTGTTCTAAGTTATTAACCATATATTTAGGGTTAAAAATAATCTTGAACTATTTGAAATAGGTCAACTTTACCCTCTATTTACGTTTTGGGCTCAAAAATATCATCCAAATAGCCAAATAACTCAAAAATATCCTCTCTACTAACGGTTGCTTCAAAATAAGGAAAAATAGATCAATTTTCCCTAGAACTATTTGAAATGGGGCAATTTATCTGCCCTCAAGATTAATTTTTCGATCAAACATTTATTCTATTGTTCTCTTTCAAACTATTATGCCCTCGACCAAAACCTGGATTGGCTCAAAGTTACAATGAATAATATAACATTCCAAGGTATAATTGAATTTGATATCTCTCATCATATCATTCTTAGAGTTAATAAAATAAATCCATTATTATTAATGTAGAAAAATAAAATTTTAAGTACATGAATATGATTTCATGTTCAGAAATAATAAGACATAAGCCATACCTAATGCGTACGGAACGAGAAAAGCTATATGTCATCGTTTTTTATTTGTTGAATTGAGAATACATTAGATTACGTATTTTCTTATGTTGTTATTATATTTCTCACACATGCAACCCCTCCCCGTCAAAAAAAAGTATCAAAAAGCAAGGGCAAAATTGAATAGGAAGAGTATTTTTGCGCTATTTGGATAGTTGGTTAACTCAGAGGAGTTTTTGAGCTAAGACTGTATGGTAAAGTTAACCTATTTCGAATAGTATATTTGGCCCTTTTGCCTTTATTTTAACCACAAAAAAAATCATCAGACTACTTATTAAGTATAAGCCAATGTATTTCATGGATTAACAGATGTTGAAATTCATAGCTTCTCAAGAAATAAATTTTCTAATAGCAAGAACAATGTCTTTGTTCTTCAAGATTTCCCTCTTCTTTTTCTTTTTAATTAGTACATCAGCCTCCCTTGATTACAACCACCCATTGAAGTCTCTCACACTAGTAAAAACCATAGTCAAAAAGTCCTATGTTTCCCTCAATGTCCTTTCATTATGTTGGCTTAAATGAACCAAAGAAACAATTAGTCCTTTCATGGCTCTCTTCCAATCATCATCCCGCGAAGCCTCCACCTCGCCAAGCTATAGTTATAGCTCGAATTAATCAAAAAATACATGAAATCATTGTAGACTTATCGAGTGTTTCAATTTTATAGATAAAATCTATGATGGACATGGAAACCCCATGCTTACTTTAGAAGAATGGAGAGCTTCCACTGAGTTATCTGTTTTAATGACACATGTGTGACTACCTGTTTCACTAATGTGTAGCACTGATAGGAGTAGATATTTAGTTAATTAGTATATTGCCGAGTCAGCTGTATAGGGCGTTGAAGGTTGTTCAACAAATGATTAGTTAGGTGCAATGAGGTGTCAAATAGAATATTCTAGAAGGAGGTAGTTATTAGAAATTTTTAGTTACAATATCAGATTGTAACACATGATTTTGATGATGAATAAAGTTTACAATTTCACTCTCTCATCTCTTCTTCCTTTTCAGGAATTATCAAGCTGTAATTCTTGAATTTCACATGGTATCAGAGCCAGGTTGCTAATATAGAAGAGTATCTCGATTTTTCTGCAAGTTTGGTTGATTTTGTAGCTGAATTTCTTCATTTATGGCACCTAAAATTGATCAAAGTGATCCACTCTTCATTGGTGCTTCAGATATTTCAAGCTTTGTACTCATTCCAATCAAATTAACTGGTTCTGAAAACTATAGTCTTTAGAGTCGATCCATGCGAATTGCTCTCTTAGGGAAGAGAAAGTATGGTTTTGTCACAGGATCCTGCAACAAGGAGTCATACAGAGAAGAATTTCATGATCAGTGGGAAACATGTAATGCAATTGTCCTCTCATGGATTATGAATACTGTGAGTAAAAGCTTACTATCTGGGATCGTGTATGCTACAAATGCTTGCGTAATATGGAATGATTTGAAGAAAAGATATGATAAAGTGAATCGTAAGTGTCAATATCAATTTTATCGTGAAATCAATATGCATTCTCAAGGTACTGAATCAATCTCAGCTTATTTTACTAAGTTGAAGACCTTGTGGAGTGAGTATGATGTTCTGGTTCCAAATCCTAGCTGTGATTGCCCTAAATCCAAAGAGTACTCAGATCATATATGTCAACTGAGACTTCGACAATTTTTGAGTGGTTTGAATGAGTCCTATGATCAAGCTAGGAGACAGATCTTACTTAAGGGAGTAACTCCAACTCTCAATCAAGATTATGCCATGTTCATAGAGGATGAGATACAACACTCAGCATGTACACTTGTTGTACACAACAAATCAGAACCTATTGCTATGAAAGTGAATCACAGTTATGGTTATGGACAGGGAAACACAAATTACAAGAGTAGAAGGTGTGACTACTGTCAAATTTCAGGTCATACTAAAGAAAACTACTACAAACTGACAGGATATCCAAATGATTGGAAGAACAAGAAGAAACAAGGTTATGCTCCTCCAAATTTTAGGTCATATAATGCTGGTGGCAATAATTTCTCACTACATAATAGGGGTAACAACTATACTAACACTAGTAGCAAGTTTTCCCAAACTGCAAGCATGGTAGTAGGACCAGCTGATACTGCCAGTTTCAGTCATGATGCCAATTCTGTACCACTAGCAAAACCACATACATTCACTGATGAAGAGTACAATCAAATCATGAACATGTTTAATAAGGATACCAAGGATATGAAACAAGTCAATATGACAAGTATTGTTACTTGCTTCTTATCCAAGACTTTTTCTAACAGTTGGATTGTAGATTCAGGGGCTACACATCATGTATCTGCTAATAGACACTTGTTTAAAGATAGCAGTAGCTTGGGTCCAAGGCATTTGGACAAATTGCACCTTCCAATAGGAGATGAAGTAACAATTTCTCACACTGGAGAAGCTTACATCTTTATAGATGATGTGATCAAAGATGTTCTCTTTGTTCCAGATTTTAGACTAAATCTATTGTCTGTTGCTAAGATAACCAAGGAACTGTCATGCTTTGTGTCCTTTTATCCTGATTTCTGCATATTTTAGGACCTCTTAAATGTAAAGGTGAAGGGGATTGGTAGACAAGAGGGTGGACTGTATGTTCTTAAAGGAGAATGGAAAGATAATGTTGTTCAGGAAGGACCAAAACACAGTAGGTTCACTGCAGAGGTTGTTGTTCCTAATTGCAAACTATGGCACCAAAGACTTGGGCACCCAGCTCCTCAGGTTTTAAGAGACTTAGATATTTTGATGAATTATAGTGATTTAAATATATTGACTAAATGTATTATATGCCCACTAGCTAAGCACACAAGAATGTCATTTCCCATAAGTACTACTAGATGTTGTGCATGTTTTGAACTTGTACACATGGATTTATGGGTCCTTAGAAAACACTTACATTTGATAATAAGTGTTATTTCTTGACTATGGTGGATGACTATAGTAGATATACTTGGATTCTTCTATTGTAGCTAAAATCTTAGACCATGGTATCTATTAAGACATTCATATCCATGATTAAAACATGGTTTGGAGTGGTAATAAAAGCCATTAGATCTGATAATGGGATTGAGTTTATCAATACTCAATGTCACGCATTGTTCTAATCTCTGGGAATCTTACATCAGACCAGTTGTCCTTACACTCCACAGTAAAATAAAGTGGTAGAAAGAAAGTAAAGGCACATATTGAATATTGCTAGAGCTCTTAAATTTCAATCCCATTTGCCCATCAAGTACTAGGGATTATGTGTAAAAGTTGCAGTATATATCATGAACAGATTACCAACCTCAGTCCTGAGTGGTAAGAGCCCATATCAGTTGTTATTCTCTAAAGATCCTAAACTGTCTCATTTGAGGGTGTTTGGATGTCTGTGTTATATGACTGTTGTTCCTAGGGGTGACAAGTTCTCTGAAAGAGCTGAACCTGATGTACTAGTAGGATATGCAGAATCTCAAAAGGGTTACTTGTTACTGGACATCAACTCAAAAGGACTATTAGTAAGTAGGGATATTGTGTTTTATGAAGATTCTTTTTCTTTTGATCCATCACAAGCAGGATCCCAGTATGCAGATACTTCCAAAATTGATGAAGACATCAATGACTTTCTGATCTTCATATATGATGAAATTGTTGCTGATGTTCCTTTAGAGGATATTCATGTTGAGGATGCAAATACTCATGCTGATTGCCAAGATTCCTCTGATGATGAAGTACCTGGTGAAACTTCACCTGGCACCACTCATGAAGAAACATGTCAAGATAACCGTTCCTTGCTTCAACCCACTTCAAGTAGACCACCGAGAACAAGCAAACCTCCTTTTGGATGCATGATTATGTTGACACTTCAAAATTCCATAGATGAAAATACCCATTAGCCAACAACCTATCTTACAACAAACTAAAACTAGTATATCCGTGTTACTTGTCAAAGTTCTTTACTATGACTAAGCCTCAACACTTTAAACAAGCTGTAAAAGATGAAATATGGGTGGAAGCTATGAAGTTAGAAATTCAAGCATTAGAGAAAAACAACACATGGACCATTATTGACCTACCCAAAAGGAAGAACACTGTTGGTTCCAAATGGATATACAAGATTAAATATCTTGCCAATGGTGAAGTGGAAAGGTTCAAATCAAGATTAGTGGCCAAGGGATATAGCCAACGAGAAGGTCTTGATTATCATGAGACATATTCACCAGTTGCAAAAATGGTTACTGTCAAGAGTGTGATTGTTGTAGCAGTATCTAAAGCATGGCCTCTCTATCAAATGGATATCTATAATACATTCTTACAAGGGGATCTTGAAGAGAAAGTGTATATAGAGCTGCCAGAAGTTTTTAAAAGCCAAGGAGAGCACAAGGTTTGCAAGTTGCTCAAATCTTTGTATGGCCTCAAACAGGCTTCCAGATAATGGAACCTAAAACTGACTCATGTTTTTCTTGAAGCTGGATTCACTCAAAGTGCTCATGACTATTCTCTCTTCTTTCTGCACCAAGATGATGACACAGTGATAGTTCTTGTATATGTTGATGACTTGCTCCTTACTAGAAGCAATGCTAATTTGATTAATGCAACAAAAGCCAAGTTGCACCAGCAGTTCAAGATGAAAGACTTGGGGAATCTCAAATACTTCTTGGGTATTAAAGTTCTCATATCAACTTCAGGGGTGATATTAAATCAAAGGAAATATGTCATAGAATTAATTTCAGATACTGGTCTTAGTGGTTCAAAACCTGCAATCACTCCCTTAGAATCCAATATGAGGCTGACTTCACTTGAGTATGATCAAACCGCAGGTGCACAAGGTGATGATTTATTGTCTGATGCTTCTTCTTATCAAAGACTAACAGGCAAACTCATGTATGCTACTATTACCAGACCAGATATCATTTTTCCAGTCCACACTCTTAGCTAGTTTATGCAATATACCAAGAGATCACACTGGAAGGCTGCTATCAGGGTAGTCAGGTACCTCAAAGGCTTTGTTGGTCAAGGAATCTGGTTACAGGCTAAACATTCTACCACTCTAACTTGTTGGTGTGACTTAGATTGGGTTGCTTGTCCCAACACCAGGAGATCAGTTACCGCTTATGCATTTCATTTTGGTGAATCTTTGATTTCTTGGAAGTCCAAGAAATAGTACACTGTTTCTAGGAGTTCTGCTAAATCTGAGTACAGAAGCATGGCTTCAGCAGTTGCAGAGATAGCTTGGTTGGTTGGCTTGTTTCATGAACTCAAGGTTCCCATTACCTTACCCATGTCAGTCTTTAGCGACAGCAACTCAGCAATAAAGTTGTCCAATAATCCTGTGTTTCATGAGAGAACAAAACACATAGAGATTAACTGTCATTTCATCAGGGACAAGATCAAAAGTGGACTGATACAAGCCATACATGGTCACTCTCTGGACCAAGTGGCTGATCTACTTACTAAGGGGCTAAGCTAAGCTCAACATGCTCATTTATTAGGCAATCTTGGTGTGCTAAATATCTTGCACCCTGCAGCTTGAGGGGGCGTGTTTTAATGACACATCTGTGACTACCTGTTTCACTAATGTGTAGCACTGATAGGAGTAGATATTTAGTTAGTTAGTATATCGCTGAGTCAGCTGTATAGGGTGTTGAAGGTTGTTAGAGGTTGTTAAACAAATGATTAGTTAGGTGTAATGAGGTGTCAAATAGAATATTCTATAAGGAGGTAGTTATTAGATATTGTTGTATCTCTTTCATAGCCTATATAGAAGGCACAATATCAGATTGTAATACGTGATTTTGATGATGAATAAAGTTTACAATTTCACTCTCTCATCTCTTCTTCCTTGTTCATGAATTATCAAGCTGTAATGCTTGAATTTCACATTCTCATTCTCATATCCACCATTTATATCGTCCATTAAAAAGCGAGGGCTAAAGCTAAAAGAAGTGGTGTGTCAAGGTTTCGTTGTTGGATGGTATGGAGAGAAAAGGAAGAGCAATAACAGAAAAATTAAAGTCATGTGTTATTACTTAGATGGCATAGTTAATCTTTATATGAGACCTATCGAGGGAATTACAATGATTGTTGCTCTTGATCAAATGAAAATCGCGAGCTACCTTGATCGATTGATGGTTCCTGTCCTGAAAGCTAATGGAACAGACTACATGATCAAATCAAAGCAGAGATCACATCAATCTGATTCAATAAAAATAACGCAGCCTGATGGACCGAAGTTTACTCTAGATGGAAACACAATGAGGTTAGAAAAAACTTTGAGAATACTATCCTTTTCTGAAGAATGACATGTTTTTCTCTTACTTTAGGTGGGCTGACTGGAAGTTCCACATAGATTACGATATGAGAGCAGGAATAATCATATCACTAGCATCGATCTTTGATGTTGACGAGGGAAAATTTAGGAGTGTCTTATACAGAGCATTTGTGTCAGAAGTTTTTGTGCCATATATGGATATGACTGAAGAATGGTACTTTAGGACTTATTTAGATGCAGGTGAATATGGATTTGGTCGTAGTGCTGTAGAGCTTGAAGCATTGAAGGATTACCCGGAAAATGCAAAGTTTATTGATGGCTACTTCATAGGGCAAGATGGTACTCCAGTAAAAATGCCTAGTGTAATTTGTATATTTGAACGTTACGCTGGAGATATCATGTGGCGCCATACAGAACTTGCAATTCGCGGAAAAGTGGTTAGTATAGTATGTTCTTGCTTAAATTGCTTTAGGATTAGTTCTCCTTCATTTCAAAATTTTGAGCTGCAGATAAGAAAGGTTAGACGAGAGGTGAGCCTCGTGGTGAGAACGGTGTCGACTGTTGGGAATTATGATTACATTACTGACTATGAATTCAAGCAAAGTGGCAGCATCAAAGTCACGGTAAGTAAGAGTAGGATGAGTAACTTTGAGTCGTGAAAAAACATTATATTTAGTAGCTTAGAGTACAAGTATCAACTTTTGTGTTGAAATAATGTTGGAAGTACATCTGAATTCATTGTGACAGGTCGGATTAACTGGGATACTTGAGGCAAGGGGATCGATATATACTCATAACGACCAAATTGAAGGAGAAGCCTATGGTACACTAGTAGCAGAAAACACTTTAGGTGCATATCATGATCATTTCCTTACCTTTCACCTAGATTTATACGTGGATGGCCATGAAAATTCCTTTGTCAAAAATAACTTAAAAACTAGACGCATGATCAATAGAAGTTCACCAAGAAAGAGTTATTGGACAGTTGTTAGTGAAACAGCTAAAAAAGAGTGATGCAAAGATTCAGCTAGGTTCATCGAGAGCCTTTGAAACGGTAGTGGTGAACCCCAACAAGAAGACTAAGCTTGGGAACAAAATAGGCTATAGTCTGATCCCGGGATCTGCAACAAGTCCCTTGTTAAGCGATGACGATTACCCACAAATCCGAGCTGGTTTTACCAAATACAATGTGTGGGTGACACCTTATAACAAGTCTGAGAAATGGGCTGGAGGATTATATGTTGGTCAAAGCCACGGGGATGATACATTAGCCACGTGGAGCCTCAGGTAATGCCCACAATAGAATATATAAAAAATATTTAGTCAAAAACCAACCTTCAGAGATCGATTAAAAGAGTTAAAATTTTCTTTATATATGATGCAGGGACAGGGAAATAGAGAACAAGGACATTGTATTATGGTACACATTTGGTGTTCATCATGTACCAAAGCAGGAGATTTTCCAATTATGCCAACATTAAGCAATACTGGTTTTGAACTCAGGCCTCTACTAATTTCTTTCAGCAGAATCCAGTTCTTTAATAAGTCTGATAAAGTTAAGCGAAGTGGTCTAATTTGTATCATGCATGGATAAAAATGTCATCATTTATGAAAAAAAAAATCTACTTATATTGTTATTAAATAAAGTCAGCTCTTGGCCATGCTTATACTTTATGCATCTCATTTTTGAGTAGAACTTTGTACTAATCATGATCAGTTTTATATATTGTTTATGTAGAGAAAGGAAAGTTTATTTTACTGCACTCATATAATAACAGAGGAAAAGGTAAAATAATATTGTAACACAAATGTTATGACATGTTTAATAATACAAATTACAGGTCTTATAGCTACAAAAAAGTTACTACTATACTAGTATATGATTTTAAGACCGCACCTTTAAAATCTCTACTTTTTTCTTAAATTCTTCACCGTTGAAATTATGTCACAGAAATTAGAATGTAGTGATGAGCACTGTAATTTTTATGATGTATACCAAATTCATTTAATTCAAACATCCTAGTACAAGTATGAAATAAAAGAGGTCATGATAAGCATTAAAATTTTGCTAGCTAACCTTGAAAATTGCACATGAGTATGTCATTGTTAAAGGTTCAAGAGATAGAAGAAGTAGCAGTGTATTAGTCTTGTTTATTATCCAAAGCTTACATAGATACATATACAAGTAAAGGAAGAGCTAACTAAGGTAACTAGATATCTAAATTACTAGAAATCGGCTAGAATATTATTTACATTTATAGAGCACAAATTAGGGAGAGAAATCTGGACAATTTATTACACAATCAATCATGTCCCAATACGCCTCCGCAAGTTGAAGGTGGCATCAATAACCTTTAACTTGGACAGATGTTGATGAAACAGTAGACGAGGCAGAGGCTTTGTAAGCGTGTCCGCAAACTGATCAGCAGCATGTAAGTGCTGAACGAGCACTTGTTTTGGCTGTACTTGATCTCTAACAAAGTGAAAATCAACTTCAATGTGTTTCATCCTACTGTGTAGTACCGGATTTGACAAAGATAAGTAAGACCGACATTATCACAATAGATTATGGGTGGATCAGGCAGCTGCACATGTAGTTCTACAAGAAGTTTTTGAACCCAATTAACCTTAGTAAGTGCAGAAGCTACTGCACGATACTCTGCTTCAGTGGAGGAGCGCACAACAGTGTGTAGTTTCTTGGATGACCAACTGATAAGATTTGCACAAAGGTACAGGATATATCCAGAGGTAGATTTCTTGTCATTAATGTCACTAGCCCAATCGGCATCTGAATACATATACAACCCAGGAAGTGTCTTGCTCGTTATTTGTAAGCCATGATTTTTGGTGTACTGGAGGTACCGCAAGAGTCGCTTAACAAAAGACCAGTGTGTTTGTGTAGGAGCATACATGAATTGAGATAATTTATTAACTGTAAAGCTTATATCTGATCTGGTTAATGACAGATATTGAAGCTTACCAAGTACTTGACGATGCAAAGTGGCATCAGCCGGAGGTGTGTCATCCTTTAAGGATAGTGAGGTCGTGGAACTCATGAGAGTTGTAACAGGCTTACATTCAGACATTTTGTGGGTAGAAAGAAGATCAAAAACATACTTGGCCTGAGAAAGGATGATCCCTTGTTTAGTGCGGAGAACTTTAATACCTAAAAAAGTAGTGGAGATGTCCGAGGTTTTTGAGAGAGAATCTGGCTGAAAGAACCTGGATAGTTTTTTTGATAACCTCAGAGTTTGATCAAGTGATAATTCTGTCATCAACATATACAAGAATGTAGACCAATGCTTTATTTTTATGACAGATAAATAAAGAAGAGTTAGAGTTAGACTTTTGAAAGCCAATTTGAAGCAAAAATTGCTTTAACTCAGAGTACCAGGATCGAGGGGCCTACTTAAGTCCATAAATTGCTTTCTTTAACTTGCACACATAATAAGGAAAATCAGGATGAGCATACCCATGAGGTTAATGCATATAATTATCCTCTTCAAGGTTTCCTTGAAGAAATGTGTTATTCACATCCAGTTAGTGCAAATGCCAATTGTGTTGAACTGCAAGCGACTAAATGAGCCTAACAGTGATAGGTTTTACCATTGGACTAAATGTAGAGTTATAATCCACACCTGGTCGTTGTGTGAAGCCCTTTGTAACTAGCTGAGCTTTATACCTTCAACATTTTCATCTGATTTGATTTTGATACGATAGAGCCATTTACAATCAACAACATTTTGAGAAGAGGATAGTGGTACAAGCTCTCACGTCTTGTTGTTCATCAATGCTTTAAACTCAAGTTTCACCGCTTCTCTCTAGTGTGCACTCTTTTAGGCTTGGTTATAAGTGGTGGGAAGTGTCTCAGTTAATGCAACTATAAGATAATCAAATGCTTGCTTGGGTTTGGTGACATTATTTTATGAATGATTAATAGGTCGGTGAATGGATGGTTGTTGGGTATGTGTGGAAACTATGGTGGAGGATTAGTGATGATTTTGAGATGGAATAGACGGTGAGGGGTTTGGAGTTGGTGTATGTAAAGGGTTTGTTGGGGTGTGATGATTTTGGCATTAATACCGGATTAGTGGTTGTGTGGTAGGTGGGACAACAATAGGCTGTGTGGAGTAATCTGAACCGGCGGCAGGAGTTGGCGTTGCTGCCAAAGATGGACTTGAAAATGAACCTGTAGAAGGTGTCGCTGGAAATTCTGGAGCAACCTTGATTGGCCGGAGAATCTCATAATTCACTGGAGGCATATACTTGATACTAAGGTCATTTGACTCTTTGTACAAGATATCCCACTCTAATTTTGAAATTCCTTTGTCTTTCAAAGATGAAAATATATCAGAAAAAGGAAATTTATTTTCATAAAAAATAACATCTCGTGAAATATATATCCTTTGTGAAATAGGATCATAACACTGATGACTATGATGGGTATTAGAATAGCCTAAGTAAACACAAGGGGTGGACTTGGGTTCTAGCTAGTTTGTGTTTGGCAAATGGTTTAAGCCATGGATAACATAGGCAACCAAAAGTATGAATGGATTGATAATTTCGAATTTCTCCAAATAATCGTTGGTATGGAGAATCATAATAAAGTGTGCGGGTGGGAAGCCTGTTAATCAAGAATGTGTCTTGTTGACAGGCAAAGGATCAAAATACTGCAGGCATGGAGGCTTGGTGTAAAATGGTTTTTGCTGTTTCAATGATGTGCCGATGTCTATGTTCAGCCATAGCTACCCGTTGTGGTGTGTATGGTGGTGATACAAAGTGCTCAATGCCAGTAGTGTGAAGAAATGACTTAAGACCTTCAAACCACCAACATTAGTATAAACTGAGAGTATTTTTGTATGAAAATAATTTTCAACAAGGGGTTTAAATTTAGAGAAAACTGTTTTGACCTCATTTATTTTTAAGTTTGTACAGCCAAATAAATTTTGTAAATTGATCAACAAAAATTACATAATATAATTTTTTGTCAATTGAAAAAATAGGTGATGGGCCCCATACATCACTGAAAATAATTTGTAAAGGCTTTTTTCTCACTAGAGTATTCTCAGAAAAGGGATGCCGGTGGCTTTTATTGGAAGAGCAAGAATTACAATGATCAAACATTTCATAATTTGAAATTGGAATTGAAAACTTATGTGAGAGTGTTTTAAGCACTCTTTTATTTGAGTGTCCTAATTTTCTATGCCAAGATTGTTGAGATTCTGTCATATAGGATTGGTAGCTCAGATTTATTAGGATCCTCCAATAGGCCACTCATAAAGTCCTTCTTTATTCTGGCCTCATGACAATGGTGCCCCTGTACTCAGATCCTTCACAAGAAAATAAAAAGAAAAAAATTCTATGGATGTCATATTATCTTTGCAAAATTGAGACAGAGATATAAGGTTACGTTTAATATATGGTGCACACAAAGTATTTGAAAGATGAAACTTTTTATTTAAAGCATTTATTTGAACATAACCAGTGTAAGTTATAGGGATTTTGTTACCGTTTCCCATGGTAATATCGTCATTACCAGTGTAGTCATCCGGGCATTGAAGATTTTGAGAATCAGCAGTCACATGATGCGACGCTCCTGAATTGACAACCCAAGGCATGGAAGAAAAGTTTGCTCTATCTTCAAAGTGATTGTGGGAGCATGAATGAACACATTGGCAGTATGTCCAGTGAGACCACATAACTGAAAAACTGGACAATTTTGTCAAGGGGTCGTTGGATGCCAATTTGGTGATGTGGCTGATGCATTTGTTGGACGTCAATTTGGTGATTAGTTCTACGCATTTTACTGATTGGGATGTTATGGATGCCATGGTTGTCCTCTCTTATTATTACGGGGTGTAAATTTATATGGCGATGGTTTTTATGCCACTGCAGCTGTAATTAAGGCCTGATTAGGCTCATTATGTTTGAGGAGAAGCTCTCTATTGAGAAGTTTGTTGTATAGTTCCTCATACGAGATAGGTGTATCTCGCGCTTGGATAACCCCTAAAATTGGGTCATACTCAGGTCCTAGACCACTAAGAATTTTGACCGCAAATTCGTCATCTGGAATAGGAGTTCCAACCGTTGCAAGTTCATCAGCAACATTCCTTATCCCGCGCAAGTACTCTGTCATACTATGAAAGTTTTTTGTGATGGTAGCCAGAGAGTTTCGGAGACTAAAAAACCTTTTATGTGATTTGGTAGCATACAGGTTATGTAGTGTGTCCCACGCTTGCTTTGAGGTGGAAGTTTTGGCCATTGCAGAGGTGATTATAGGATCAACAGATGCCATTAAGGCATTGCGTATCAACTGGTCTTGGCGAAACCAGAGTTTGTACTTGGGATTGGGTATCTCTCGGTTGTTGAGGGTTACAATTTTTTATGGTGTTGTCAAGGTTCCATCGAGATAGCAGTAAAGATCATGACCAAACATGAGAGATTCGACCTGCGCTTTCCAAAATGACAAAGTTCATTAGACCAGTAAGTTTGAGGGGAAGCTAAGAACTGGTATTAAATTGCACCTGGTGTTATTAGCAGGGATAGTAGAATCACTTGGATTCACCATGGATTCCATAGAACCGAAAAGAAAACTTGAAAGAGATAAGAAGACTCGTTGGAGTTTTAGAAAGGCTCGGATACCATAAAGGTTCAAGAGATGAAGAAGTAGCAGTGTATTAGTCTTGTTTATTATCCAAATTTTACATAGATATATATACAAGTAAAGGAAGAGCTAACTAAGGTAACTAGATATCTAAATTACTAGAAATCAGCTAGAATCTTATTTACATTTATAGAGCACAAATTAGGGAGAGAAATCGGCACAATTTATTACACAATCAATCATGTCCCAATAATTGTCTCATCCAGAAGTAGTGAGAAGAGTTCATTACTCTGGAAAAAAAAATCAACAGCACAATGCTTATGATACACAATAGCAACAGGCAAAAATAAGGCTACGATTGAGTACTTCAATTTCAGTACTGATCTTTGACAACCCCTACATTCTTTGGGCGATATAATATGCAAGTAAATTAGTTACCAGGACATAATGGCAAGAAATATTCCTACGAGCCTGAGTCAGCGTATTTTGATTTAAAACATGTTGAATGAAGTATTTTGCAGATAACAGTGCTTTATGTAAAGCACAGGTGTCTACCAACCTCTAGAGCCATAAAAAGTAATGAAGAACTTTACATATGAACAGATGTTTATGTTTATTGATTTCAGGTCAGTAAACTATTTTACCTTTTCTCGTTAGTTGCTTTAACCGAATCTTTCAAATCTTTTTTGGTGATAAATATCTGCAAGAAATACCGCAATGCTAAGCACCAAAGAAAAAGCTATTCACAATGATATCAACACATTTCCTCACCATGATAAGATTAAGAAGACCTTCATTATTATCAAATAAAGAAAAATTTGTTGGGTTCGAAATCGAGAAGGTGTCATGTGGAAGCTTATAGTTTGCAAATCAAGAAGGTGATAATTCAGATGACAAAGAAAACTATACTAGAAAAACATATTATTAATATGATTTAGTCAAACAATATAAAAATTTGATAATGAAAAACATAAAAACTATTGAGATAAGTCTCCTCCTAAATACAAGACTCTTTAATGACCACATTGTGGATGTTATTGTGTTATGCTTTGAAAAGAGAGATCTTCGACTCTTTAATGACTACATTGTGGATGTTATTGTGTTGTGACTTCTATTTATAGAGTTACAAAACCCTTCCTCTAAGAAAAAATAAACCTAATAGAAATCTAATAGGAAAGAGATCTTTTCCTACTAGGAAACCTTTGCACTAAGAAATTCTTTCCGAAGTAAAACACAATTATGATAGAATCCAAGTATGGTAGGAAATTCAGGAATAATTCTAACAAATCTCCTCTTGGTCTGAATTTTCTAACAAAATTGATCATCATATTTTTCTTCACGTAATCGTCATCACTGTTGCCATGGTTTAAAATAAAGTTTAAAATTTTATGGGTTAAAAATGGTTTTAAAAAATTATTTTTATTTTTAAAGATGAAGCAGCAGTAATGTTGAAAATATGTTTTAAACTCCTTTTCCACATGTAGCTAAACAAAAATCTTCATTATCATTAAATTGGTTGCATCTTGATTTGAAACCGCTACAGGACCTGTTTAATATTGTCTTACCAAATCATTTGTAACACCCCGTAAATATACCTTGTTCGTCACACGGTGCTTACGGTCTCAAGTGACCACAAGCTAACCCATGAGCTGGTACCTGCTGCGAGCACTGAATAATATACTAATAATAAAGACATTTGCAAAAAATAGCTGAAAATGACATAAGGTTTTAGATACTGGAAACAACACTGAATCATAAATCTGAACGTCTGAAAATATATTGAAAGTAATAAAAAAGCAACTGATAAACTAACTAACTGTCTGAATCTCTGAAAGCCTCCAAAACTGACTGATTGTAGAGTTGATGGGACAAACCTCCAACTAACTTCGATTGACCATATAACTGAACTGCTAACTCAAATGAATAAAGATAAACTCGTCCTCAAAGTATGAGGATTCACCACTGTTGTTGATGCTGACTAACTGATCCTATCTAGGCTCGATTGCGAAAATGAGCATTCGAACCTATGATATAAGACATCACAGTGAAAGAAACGAGTATGCAATCAGTACTTTGAATGTATTGGTATACATGATGAGGTTAGGCTGAAATGTACAAGTTTATGCGCATAAAATACTGACTGAATAACATGATATAACTGATGTATAATGTGCGTGAAAACTGTCAAATATGAGAATGCATGACCAAGCATATACATGATACCGAAATAGTCTATAAACTGAAATATTAAAATCTGGTAACTGAATAACCGATAACCTGTATGTTATGGTCACGCAAATCTGAAATGATATTTGTACTGAATGCTGAACTGAGACCGTGGGAGCTATCATCTAACCCACATGCCCCATTCTAAGCTGATTAGGTTCTAAATCGTGACCCCAGTTTGAAGGGTGTCAGTTCAGTACCATACCATAGGTACCAACAATGATTGTGTGGATCTACTGAGTCAACCTTATCTGGCAGATTTCCTAATGATATATGTGTAACCCTCAACTGGCATGTAAACACTTTATTAACCCTCAACTGGCAGGTAAACACTTTATTAACCCTCAACTGGCAGGTTGACATCTCTAACCTACGATGGCTATGCAGTTTTGGAACTAAGGGACTGCTACTAAATGTCGCACCCTCTACTGGCAGGTGATCCCCCATCTTTAGGTTCGTTCGGTGGTAAATCTGCTCCCAACTGAATAACACTAATTTCTGAACTAAACTAAGATTAACTGACTAAGATAATTGACTGAATTGATAATGCTTATGGTTTATCCAAAACCATTCTTAAGATTCTGAAAACTAGGTAAAATAGCTAAGTTTCGGGTATTCATAACCCCCAACACTGAATGTACATCACAATAAAGGCATGTAAAAACTTCAAAACCATAATTGGAAAATCATTCTACAAAATTATTCTCTTTGGCATTTCATCAAGCACATAGGGATTAAGTATTTAATCATGGGGATGTTTTTAAACATGATGAGATATCATGATTACATGACCAAAAAACATAATTTGAGGATTTAACCTGAATTGCATAAACATGACATGGGAACTTCAACATCCATAACATACTACAATTTATTCCCCTTGAAAATAATTGTAATCTTATCTTGAAATCAAAATAACAAGTAATTTATGGAGACAATTCATTTAAAACATGGAAAACTCATAACTTAACATTAAAAAAGGATTCTTGAACTCCGCGATGTAAGGAAACCATGGATGAACATCATACATATCTTAAACCTAAATTCTTGAAAGAGAAATACAATTCTTTAAGCTTCCTTAAAGGTTATTGGATTGGGGAAGTTGATTCCTTGGTTTTCTTGGAGAGAAAGGAATATAATTTGATGATCTTGGGGATGATTAGGGTTTATTTCTTGAGAGAAAATTGGAGAAAAAGTGGGCAAATAATATCCTAACTGAATCTTAATTTCATGTTTTTATGAATTGGGTTGAGGAAAAAAGACTTAATTGCCCCTAAGGGATTTAAATTTGTAGCTGGAACACCGATTAAGGCTTCACCACGATGAGCCAAGGGCCTCATTGCTATTACGCCATGATGTGCCACAATTGCGGTGAGGCTCTGGAATTGAAATCCAAATGTGTCTCAATCCTCGTTCGAAAAATCCAAAACTTCCCCGAGACATGCCCCTTACACCCCTGAACATGAGTTAACTCAAAAACTTACATCTCAGGGTCGGGAAGGTCACTTTAAAAATTATCGAAGTTAAGAGACCAAAAATAAAACTAAGTCCCCAACACTTGGCTAAATTTTCAAGTTCTAAGCCTCTTATGCATGCACTATGAGCTGAAATGAGCTAAAACTAATATAGGGTGTTACATTATTGGACCTTTGAACCATAGGCTCTGATACCACTTGTTGGATTTGAAATCCAGAGGGCGTCATGCTGAAGTGTATAGTTTGCAAATCAAGACTGTGATAATTCAGATACAAAGAAAACTATTCTAAAAAATATATTATCAATATGATTTGGTCAAATGACCTACATATTTAAAACTAATAATGAAAAAATAGAAAACCTATTGGGAGAAATCTCCTCTCCTAAACAAGACTCTTTAATGACTAAATTGTGGATGTTATTGTGTTATCTTCTATTTATAGAGTTACACAACCCTTCCTCTGAAAAAGAATAAACCCAATAGGAATATAGGAAAGAGATCTTTTCCTACTAGGAAACATTTCCACTAAGAAATCCTTTCCAAAGTAAAACACAATTACAATAGAATCCAAGTAAGGTAGGAAATTCAAGACAAATCCTAAAAAATCCCCATGAATAAAAGCATCAGTGATGCCTATATCAGCTTGAGTTGCGACCTGTATGAGATGTCACAGAATTTGTCTAGATTGGGAAACTTCTTATAAGTTGAAGGGATAAAAGAAAGTTTTCAATTTACCTTTTTGCAAAACTACATAGTATGAACTCTGAGAGAAACTTTGAGAGTACATTTGCTATTTTTTCCTTGGAAAGTGAAAATCGTACCTCCTCCTTCGAACAAGCTCTATATGGAACATGTAAAACTATTATCCAGAAATCTTTAATCATCAAAAAAGAAAATAAAAATTCCTTCGAATTATAAGATAAATAGTAATTAACATGTAATTTCAACTTGTATATGAGCTCTAAGCCAAAGAAATTGGAACAAAAGAAGTGTACTTTCTCAATAATAAATTAGTCGTGCTGCATATAGCAAGATTACAAATGTGATAAACAAGAAACAGGATCGAAGGAAATAAACAAATTGTCAGTCGTGTGTCTGCCATTATTTTGGGATTAAAGTAATACAAGGTGAAACTATCAGCACTCACATTATGCATCCTGTTTGAATGAAACTACTGAAAAATCTAGTAACAACGAGGAGTGATCCTGTTTCAGGCCTGGTTGGTAATAATGCCAACTGCAGCAACCACACCCACCTGATGAGAAGCAAAGGTGTACAATCACACGGACAACAGAAGATGGAAAGACTCCAAATTGTTTTCAGATTAAGGTGATACTTCAAGTTAGCGTTTGTTGATCTTGTTAGTAGTAGAAGTAGTACTACATTTATTCCATCCTCATGGAAGACAAAGACAGAATGTATTGCAACAAATGTACAGCAATGAAAATTAAAAAAAAAAAAAAAAAAAAAAGGCGGAAAATAAAGTCTATTCAATAAAGGGGAGCAAAGACTAAAGTTGGTCACTTGCCATTGTGAACCTTATTCATAGGGATTTGTTCAATCCCTTCTATAAATAGGGCTATTGCTATTCTCTTCAAACACCAATTCAAGAACCTTTATTCTCGTCTTTCTCCTCCTCCTCCTTTATTGAGAGTATTTTGTAAGAGGGTGACTAACCAACACTTTATAAAACTTACCATTAAGGTTTGATGACACATTCTTGTCACACAAGACACTATATGAGAGCTTCCATTTCATACACCCTGCTCAAGTCAGCTCATTTTATTCAGGTCCGGGTTTCATTCAGTGCTGAAAGGTTGGCTCTTATCTATATTCGTGAGATTGTTCGTCTGCATGGTGTGTCGGTGTCTATTATTCCAATCGAGGTTCTGTGTTCACATCTCACTTTTGGATGACTTTTCAGGGTGAGTTGGATACTCGAGTTGATCTTAGCATAACATTTTACTCCATACTGAAAGCCAGTCAGAGTGGACTATCTAGGTTTCGGAGGACGCTCCGCGTATGTAGGATGGATTTTGGTGACTAGTAGGAGCAGCTTTGGCTTTAGCATAGTTTGCATATAATAATAGCTACCATTCTAGTATTGATATGGATCTTTTTGAGGCATTGTATGGTAGGCGTTGTCTCTCCCCAGTGGGTTGGTTTGATGTTTTAGAGGTGAGACCTCGAGGTACAAACTTGCTTCGTGAGTCTTTGGTCAGAGTGCAAATCATTCAGGATAGACTTCGAGCAGCTCAGAGTATGCAGAAGTGTTATGCTGATCGTAGAATTCATGCCTTAAGATTTGGTGTTGGTGATCGTATTTTTTGTCGAGTTTCACCCATAAATGGTGTGATTAGATTTGGAAATAAGGGAAATCTTAGACCTAAGTATATTGGTCCATTTGAGATTCTTCGAACAGTTGGTGATATGTCTTATGAGTTGTCTTTACCCCCTGATCTATCAGCGATGTTTCTATGCTTCGTCATTACATTTTGAATGAGTCTCATATTATTCATTGGGAGACAGCTCAGTTAGATGAGCAGTTGTCGTTTGTTGAGGAGTCGATCTTCATTTTGGCTAGGGATGTTACGCGATTGCGCTTTAGAGTTATCCCTATGGTTAAGGTTCAGTGGCGACATCGACTTGTAGATGAGGCTACTTGGGAGGTTGAGTCTGATATCCATAGTCCTTATCCCTAGCTCTTTGTTCAGATATTTCGTTTGCCTTAGTTCGAGGACGAACTAGATTTTTAGTGGTGGATGATGTAATGACCTAAAAATTTGATGAATTATGTAAAACTTATAAGTTTTATTGATTTGACTATTTTGCCCCTCTCCGTAGTTGCATTATATTATTTTTGTGGTGTGAGAGTGATTGACATATTTTTTGATGCATTTTTGTATCATTTATGCGATATCGTGGTTTTTGATGGCTTCGAGAGCCTTATTTTAGACTTACGAGGATATCTTTTGATCTCTGTGATAGATGGCTGAACGGATTGTGCCAGCAGCTTTGAAATATCAATTTTAGAATAGGTAGACCTTTGATTCGAGTTTTGGTGCACCTAAGCTCATTTCGACTTATTGATTGGAAAGTTGAAAAATTGAAAATATGGGTGTGGGACCCATATTTGATCGAAATGACCTCAGATGGAAAATCCAACCTTGTCAACAGATCCGAAATATCAATTTTAGGGTGTTAGAATGTTTTGTATGATTTTACAACTTTTAAATCTTATTTCGACCCTCGATTTGGAAAATTATAATTTCGGGTTTTGGGGACCAACTTTGTGAAAACGATTTTTTTTTTTGAAAATTTGATATCGTAATCACGTCTGGAACATCGAATTTAGTGTGGTTGCATATTTTGTTTGTATATATCGAACTCCAAATGAATTCCGGACTCCCTGTCGAAGTGTGAGTTAGACTTTAAAAAAAAACTGTTGGTGTAGATTTTCTACTATATATAGCAGATTTTTCCCTTTCTGGACTATTTTGCTCATTTTTTATCTTATCTCTTGAGAGTTAAACTCGAAACTAGCCTGAGAGATTAAAAGTGAAGCATGGGGAGCTTGGGAAGCTAGATTAACACCTATTTCTTGATTTTATTACAGATTTAAGGTAAGAATTCACCTTTTTCTTAGTAATTTCTTGATTAATTTTTCAAAATCCCAAAAATCTTAGGTCATAATTTTAAACCTAAATTTCACTCATTTTCACTTGAATAATATTTTTATCTTATAATTACTAGTTTTTCATCAATTTAACCTTCAAAACAACTCTAATTCTTGATTTTAACCCGGATTTCAAAGATTTTACCCGGTAAAACTCAAAAATAATTTTTTTTCGATTTGAACCTCATTTTTTACTCAATTTAACTTCGGTTTTTAGCTGTAGGTTCCTAAAAATATGGGAAATTTTTTTTTGAAGTAAACTTCTGATTTTTCCCTTCTTTTTCGAAAACACATTTAGGGGATCGATTTTCACCTCGAACCAAAAGTAGTCAATATGGGTGTCGTTGGTTTTATTTTGACACATAGATTTCATATTTGATGTTTTAGTGGAGTTCAAAATTGTTTGTGGAAATTAAGGTCGTGGGTTCGAAGGATAGAGGTCTGGTTTTGACTTTCGAGGTAGGTGATACACTAAAAACTAGGTATGTACCAAAACAACCCAAAACAGACCACAAACACACTACAAACCTGAGTGCTTGAAGAAAACAACTCCAAAAATGTGAAAACACTAACAATAACAAGATTTTGAAGGAGTAACAACAAGAAAACAGTAGCTACACAAGATGAAAAACAAGATAACAATACAATAACCAACGGTTTCAATAAAACAAGAAACAACAACAAAAGATTACACTAAACAAAGAAATAGATAGATAGACATGAAGGCATAATCTTAAGAACTCAAGACCTTATTACACTCTTGGACCCTTAACACTACACACAATAATTCACCTATATCTTACGTGACACTAGATCGGATTCCACCTCTCAAGCGTCGACGTTTCCAAGCAAATACAATCACTAGTGAATCCACACTAGCTTCTTGTCCTAGTTTTGATTTTCCTCAGAGGAAAGAGGACTTGGTGTTCTTTGTGTCATATGACTTACAACATTATCCAAAAACTAAGTATTGAAACCCTACATTGTTCTTTATATAGTGTATTACATAATAAAAACTAAAATAACCAAAAGGCCCCTCCACTAAGGGGTGCCCATCACGTGTTAAGAGTGGACTGATTTTGATGTGGTTTGGGCCTCTTTTACACTTCAATTTCACACACCAAGTCTCGGGTCTAACTCACACGCTCATAAATCCATATTCGTGATTATTCTCGTATCATCCTCTCTATCTTGAAAGGAATTTGTCCACAAATTCACAGTTTCACCTCGTTCAATTGGCCACTTCAAAAGAAATCACTCAAAAATAGCCCGCAAAATATGAAATGGTACAAAACAGTCCGCAAAAACATAAGATGGCATAAAATAGTCGGCAAAAACATGAGTAATCCGAGAGCTTAATTACACAAGTCTCGACCAACATCTTCATTTTGAACCTCAGCTTTTTCTCCATCTTGAACCTTGTCTTCAATCTCATCCGAAACATATCCCACCATCTTTCTTGGTGGCGGGTTCCTTGTGGATACCTACGTCTTTCCCTCAAATCCCCTTCCATCATAAAAGCTTCATTGTAGACTATATGTCTTCCATGTTTGTTTTTACCATACTCTGCTATATAGACATATCGATTTTGGTGAAGTGGAGTTTCGGTTGAGATGATTGATTTGGTAATGTGGAGCTTTGGTTGTGGATCTTGGATGGGAGGAAATTGGTTTCCAATTCCTTCTCATTGGACTTGGTCGAATTGAGGGGGAAGTGACTTAATTAGGTCTCGGGTTTGAGAGGACATTTATTGGATGGGCTTATGTCTATGTCATTTGGTGGTGGTCTTAGAGGATTGATCGTTTGAGGTAAAGTTTCAGTAGTAGAAACACGAGAGTTCCTTCGACTCTCCACTCGATCCAACCTCTCAAGTATAATAGACATATCCAAACCTAATTTTTAAAGACCTGCATTCACATAGCCATGTCACGGGAAATAGCATCAAGTTGGGCCAAAATAGGTTCCATTATGTCCTAGAATCTACCTACAAAATAGAAAACACATTAGTCGTACAAAAAATATCCTCACTCTATTTTTTTTATTTCTTTTCTCACGGATCCCTCACACTCAATCTCGCAAGTGTTGTAAGCTTGCTTGTACTCTAAGAGGTGTTGAGAGATGAATCCAACATTTACAATGACTCTAATGAGTAAGTAAAACACACAAGGACGTATTACAATGACTCAAATGAATTACGACACACAAAGGAAAGTTAACACGAAGAACGATTTCAAAACTAACTTACAATCTAGTACTAGCTTGTAAGTTAGATTTGGAATCAACAAATGAAACTAAAGACCCAAAATGAAACTAAAAGATCAAAATTTGAGCTTAAAATTTGTTGTGTGAATAGTAATTGGTGATGTGGAAGTCTGTGATTAGCCTCGGTTCTTGACAAATTTTAATTCACAATACACAATTTGGACTTTGGTGGAAATTGTTCAATGGAGGGAAATACAAACTAGTCTTTGGAGCTCCTTTTTCAATTCGAATTTCAACACTCAAAAGTCTTTGACTAGACTTGTACTTCCCCTTAAAACATAGACTATTGTTTTATGGAAAGCGGTTGAGATGTGATGTAAAGTCTCTTTGGTGGTTGGGGGTCTTTCAAGACTTAACAAGTTCTACACCTTGTCTTTCACATTTTGAAGATCTAAGTTCACTTTAATATTAACAATGTGAAGAATATGATGAAGAACTTCAAGAACACAATAACCCAACAAGAACAACCAACAACAATCTCCAAGAACATCAACAATTCCACAATAACAAGGCCAACTACAAAACCTCCAACAAACGGCCTAGTCTCTTTGTGTTGTGTTTCGGTTTTAGAAAGAGAGGAAGGTTGTGATGAACAACAAGAACACAACAGCAGTATTTCAATATCTACAACAACAACACCAACGTCCAACTACATCCACAATAACAAGAATAACACCACACGGCCACAACAATGCTCATAATAACAACTTTCAACAAGTTCAATCTCAACTTTAGATCTAGACTCAAAGTTCTAGTGAACAAGAAAACCAACACTTAGAAACAACTAAACAACATAAAAGACACCAAGATCTAGTCACAAAAACATTCTTCCAAGACACAACAACAATGAGTTCACAACTTCTTGGCCAAGAACAACAAGAACACCAAATCTATTTTTTTTTCTAGCAAGCAAAACCAAGATTTGATATTGTATGAATTAGATCAAGACATGATATGATATAAAATGATACACTAAAAACTAGGAATGTACCAAAACAAGCCAAAATAGTCCACAAACAACTACAAACCCAAGAGCTTGAAGATAACAACTCCAAAAATGTGAAAACAATAACAATAACAATAACAATAATGAGATTTTGCAGGAGTAACAACACAAAAATAGTAGCTACATGAGATGAACAAAAAGATAACAATAACTAATGGTTTCAACAAAACAAGAAACAACAACAAAAGATTACACTAAATAAAGGGATAGATAGACAGATTTTATGAAGGCATAATCTTAAGAACCCAAGAGTTTATTATACTCTTGAATTAACACTACACACAATAATTCACCTATCTCTTACGTGACACTAGATCAGATTCCACCTCTCAAGCATCGACATTTCCAAGCAAATACAATCACTAGTGAATCCACACTAGTTTCTTGTCCTAGTTTTCGTTTGCCTCAAAAGAGAGAGGACTTGGTGTTATTTGTGTCTTATGAGTCACAACATTATCCAAAAAATATGTAATGAAACCCTACATTGTTCTTTATTTAGTGTATTACATAATAGAAACTAAAATGACCAAATGGCCCCTCCACTAAGGGGTGCCCATCAAGAGTTAGGAGTGGACTGATTTTGATATGTTTTGGGCCTCTCTTACACTTCAATTGCACACACCAAGTCTCGGGTCCAACTCGCACGCTCATAAGTCCATATTCGTGATTATTCTCATATCAGTAGGTTATGGCTTAACTCTTTTAGACTGGGATGGGTAGTAAATAATGATACAAAATGTATGTTAAGAGTAGGAACTAATCATGAAAGATGGTTATTTATGTGTTATGACCATGTAGGGGCCTATATGTGATGTAATTATCAAAATTGAGTTATTATGTGATATGTGTGACTGTGTGAGGTCCTATGTGATATTAATAGCCTTGAATACATGTGAATAATTGTATTGTGCAATTAAGGTTCTTAATATGGTACCACTGGTGTATTGTGATTATATTCATACTTTATTTGTCATATGAGACATTGAAAATTCATGGATGAAACTGAAATAATAAGTAGATATTGGCTCAGATAGTTGTGGACATATATCATTGTGGTTGGTTGTAAAAAATACTCATTGTGATTGGTTGTGAGAATTATATCTTCATATCATACTCATTCATGAAACATTGGTACCACCGCGACAACATCTGAGAAACACTGGCAACACCTTTTTAAAACCCTCCCCAAGAAATGTGTTAGGGAGGAGATATTGTGACACCTTATAAAACCCTTTTTGAGGGATGTGCCGGAAAGGAGATATAAGATATGTGGATTGTATACGGGTTAACTAACCCCCCATGGGTCCTACATCTGAAAGTTTTAGCTCCATAGGTGTATACAAGGATTGTACGATGATTTCGGAGGATGTGCGACGTTCTTGTGCATCATCATCATCATCATATACATTGCACTTACTTTATTGTATTATGTTGTGTTGTATTAGCATATTAAATTGTTGTCTATGTATTTATAGTATCTTCTTTTACTTGTATTTGATGATCTTGTATATGCATGTTCCCCCATGTTCTTTTTGTATGTGATATAATACGTATTTTTGTTCTATCTTGGTGTGATGTTGCAATATATGTAAGATATATTAGAACTGTTAGTGCAAGCGGTGTGGGCTACCGTTGTGGGATATTTTCTGATTGCAGGTGACATGACCTTAGTGTATATTTTCTATGGTTTATTTACTACTTTGTTTGGTCAGTGTATGATACCTACTGAGTACAAGTAGACCGTACTCATGCCTACTAGGATTTTTTGGTCTAGATCCTAGCTCGAGTGCGGCTCAACTTTCTTAACTGGGGGATTGTTGGAGCTTCCAAGGTAGCGGTTGGACATTCATGCGTTCGAAGTTCACCTCTATCTTTCTGTAGTAGTTATGTCTTTATTAGTATTCAGAGACAGTTATTATTCCTTTGTGGTTATTTTTCTGATGTATTTCACTCTTGGATTGTATTATTAGTTCTTACACTATTGACACCTGGTTTTGGTCATGATTGGTATTTTGGATAAGTTTTTTCTGCAGTGTTATGATTACTTATATGGTTCGACTTAAAAGCCTTACCTTAGGAAATTTTTGTCTTTTTTTCTCTTTTAGTATCGATTTGGGTGATAGGCTTACTTGTCAAGGTACGCCACTGTAATGCCCTGAAATCTCATCCCGGAGCATCACATGACTTAAGGCTACAAGTAGCCCCAAGCTAACCCTTTGAGCCTGCTACTAAGTCTAAATACTCACTCTAAGATAGTTAGAGCAAAATGAGGAAACATGTCATGTCATGTCTAACTAAAATATGGATGAATACTGTAAAAGTAACAAAATACTGTGAATCTAAACATACTAATAATAAAGTCTGACAAAACCTCTACTACTGAAGAAGACTAGAGAGCATTGGGACATATCTCCAACGGACTCATACTCAAATGAAAAGAAATAGATCCACTACTATAAGTACTAAAATGTCTGAAATTAGGTCCTCGAACCATGAGGACTCACCACTATGGAGATGTAGATAAAGGTACTTGAGATCACTGACATTGCTGGTACTGAGCACCTGAACCTACATTATGAGACAATGCAACACACAGACGTATATATGGATCAGTACTTTGAGGATGTACTAAGCATATGGGGGTGTATGCAATTAAATACTCAATATCATAAATCTTTATAGAAAACATGCATGCAATTATAAATGACTCACATAGCTTGAATAAAACTCTCAAATTACGAATAAGAAGTATATATATATATATATATATATATATATATATATCACGTGAGTCATTATACTTTATTATAAATCTGTATTCTTCATTTGTTCTCAAACTCATAAACTAGATAAAATCTTAAAACAACAACTTTCAGATCATATGCTTTGGTCTTATGAAAACAAGGAACTTCTTTGGAACTTAAAGATTATGACTCTTGAGAACCTTATAAATCTCAGGATCATAACTTTTGAAATACATATACTTTCAAACCCTTGCTTTTATCTTGAAAAGAGTAGAACTTCTTTCAAACATAAGGATTTAGAACTTTAAGACTCGGGACTCTAGTAAACTTAGGAGTTTCTTCTAACCGACATAAACCATGTGAGCTACATGGAGTCCAACATCTTGCCCACGTTGGGGAGAGCTGCTCTATCCTTGGCATCAGAATAGAACCTTTAACTTTTAGTGATCACTAGCTTAACCCACTTGGGGTAATTTAAATCCTATGGTGGCTCATAGTTCGGGGGCATGAGACCTTGGAATCAATCCCAACTCGGTGCTAAATACTACTCTCTTACTTAAGCTCAGAACTTTTAAGAAAAATCCACCTTAAACAACTTAGAAATATGCAATGGAAGCCAATTATGCTTCCCTTTAGCTTAAATCAAATGGTGTGGATTTTATTTCTTGGCTTAGGATTAAAATCAACTCTTTTCCTGAAACTTTGGTAGACTATCACCAATAAGCTTTAAAACTTTAGTAGCATATAAATATCAATGTACTTCTTGAAACACATTAGAAAGTATCAACAATTCATTCTTGGACTTAAGGCATGTATATTCTTAAAGGATCACAATTTCACAATAAAGCTTAATTCATGACATCATTCTTGAAAACACTTGAAAATATCACATCAATATAAGAATGTGGAATTTATAGCATGAATGATCAATTCAAATCATAAATAAGAGAAATAATCATGCAATTCGAAACTTGAACAATTTATCAATTCATATCCTCAAAATAATATAATTTGGGTATAGACCCACTTGCAAAAACATGAAATTCATTTATAAAAAATCAAATCTTTGGGCACAAGAACGAAAGAAGTATTCTTGTTCAAACCCCACATACCTTAGATTAGAAGCTTTGGATGAACTCTAGCTTTCGGAACTGTATAGCCATAACTTCTTGCCCGATTATCGAATTTGGGCGGATCTTATATCGTTGGAAAGCTAATTAAATTTTCCACATGATAAAAATTCAAAATTATAAAAACTCTATATAGTTTAAACATTACTCACTTAGAAAGTCCTTTCTTAACCTTCTAGAGACAAAATTAGGCTTAAGGAAAAGTTTGGGGTATTACAGTCGCGACAAGTGCCATCATGACCTTCATTTTTAGGTCGTGACATAACTAATCTAAACTAAAAAGGGAAGGCAATAGGATACAAAAGGATCATAAACATGTCATCTTATGGGTCCCAAACCCTCATCTATTCCCCAAACATCAACAATGAAGGTCAAGTTGCCTTACTCATAATCAAGCCTAACATCCATATTCACACGCAACATATATCACACATCTTCTATGAAAAAAAGTAGACAGAATCCTACCTCAAGCCTAAACTGCAAAACCTCACTTTATGCACCATATGCTCATCTTCACTTTATAATTCTCAAAATGTCATTACACTATCAAAACCATAATCTACTCATTAATACGAGTCTAATGATACCCATATTACACTATTATGCTTCGGGTCCAAAAATGACACCAAAACCCCAAGTGGGTCCCATATACGAAAAATGTGTTTTCGAGGTCAACCTTATGTTCGTTTGTGAACAAGGAATCATAACCCTCAAAGAATGGATGAAAACTAAGCATACTTTGGGCTAAAATCAAGACCTAAGATAAATTGGAGTTTTGGGTCCAAATGAAGAAATTCAAGCATGAATTCAAGAAATTCTTACCTTAATCTTGAAGATAATCGCGATACAAGATGATAATTAATCTCCCAAGTTACCCCCCATGACCAATTTTGAGTTATTGAAAATATACTATAAACCAACTCAGATGCTTAGCACAATATGAATAAAAACAAATGAAGGACTTTAACCAAGAAAAAATGAAGGACTCCTAAGAATGTCACATAGCCTCCCGAAGATAGGAAACGGACGTCAATATTTTGATCCGCATGCAATAACCCTTCAGGTCATTTTCTTTATATATGATTATTTTTGCTATTTGAGCTTCTCCATAGCTGCCCCAACTCATTTATGACTTTCTGGGACCGGGCAGTTCATTTAATTTTTTGGGTCAATTCCCTATTTTGAAGTCTTCGTTGGTCCCAAATGATCATCGGATGAAAACTTTAGTGAAACAATCACGAATGAAAATATTGACTGTGCCAAAAGATTTGAAATATCAATTTTAGTCTAGATAGACCTTTGGTTCGGGTTTCAATGCACCCGATCTTATTTTGACCTATTAGTCAGAAAGTTGTAAAATTAGAACTATATGTGCGGGCCTCACTTTTTACCTATACAACCTTATATGAATGTTTTGGTGATTCCAATGGATTTGAACTGTGGTTTGCACTCAAATTTAACTATTGGATCATATATTTTGGGTTCCAAATGAGTTCACAGGGATAAAAATAAGTTTTTGACTTTGTTGTCACAGGGTACCGCGTCTCTTCACCGAAGGGATCTATAAAAAGACCCTAAAGTCGCAAATTTGGGGATTCTTCATTCACCTTTGAGAGTCTAAAGCCCTAAATGGGTATGATAACTCAAAATTGAGTCTTGTGGGTATCTAGGAAGATTGGTAAACATCTTTTATCATGATTATCATCTGAATTAAGGTAAGATTTCATCACTTTATTGGTGAATTTCCTAGTTCTTGACCCAAAACCTCAATTTAGATTAGATCTTGATTTAGCCCTAAATTTTATTTCTTTCACCCATTAATTGAGTATTATGATTACTTGGTGATATATGAGCATTGGGTTGACCTCGGAAACACGATTTTCGTACGTAGGACTCACTTGGAGTTTTTGGTGTTATTTTTTGACCTGGAGCATAATAGTACAATATGGGTATCGTTAGACTCGTATTGATGAGTAGATTATATTTTTAAAGGTGTGATAGCATTTTGGGGATTGTGAAGTGAAGATGAGAAGGTGGTGCTTGAAGAGTGATTTTATGGTTTAGCCTTGAAGTAGGCTCCTGTCCACTTTCCTTCATAGATGATGTATGGTATGTATTGTGTGTGATAATGAATGTTAGGATTGATTATGAGTAAGATAGCTTATCCTTGATTATTGATGTTTTGGGAAATAAGATGATGATCTTGGACCCATAAGATAGTATGTTTATAACCTTGTGGACGCCTATTGCCTTCTCCCTATTTTAGATTGAATTGTATCATGGATTTGATACATTGCTAGATTATGGATGTGGTTTTAGTGTTTGAATAATGATTAGTATATTTGATCTTATTGGTCTAGTGTGGTATTCTTGGAATCGTAATTTGGATAGAATTGACTTAAGTGCCCTTATTTCTAGTTGAAGTTTCTATCTTAGGCTTGTATGTGGCTTACTTGACATCTAGAAGTTGAACTTGATATCTTAGCCTAGTTTGGGGCATAGTGTACTTAATTAAGAAAATTAAGATTTAGAAGTGGGATTGTCTGACCCACACGGATAGTAGGCGTAGTTGAGACTAATAAGCCTTATTTATTAGATTTACTTAGTGAATTAATAAATTATAATGATGTTCCTTAGATTGTAACTTATGATTTATAGCTATGTAGTTTCTTATACAAATGATGTGATAAAATAGGCCCATAGAGATGTTATTTCCTCTTAGACTTGATACTTGGCCCATAGAGATGCATTTTCCTCTTTATTATGATATTTGGCCCATAGAGATGTATTTTCCTCTTAGTTATGATATTTGGCCCATAGAGATGTATTTTCCTTTTTATTATGATATTTCGCCCATAGAGATGCATTTTCCTTTTAGTTATGATATTTGGCTCATAAAAATCCATTTTTCTCATAGAGATACATTTTCCTCTTAGTTATGATATTTGACCCATAGAGATGATTTTCCTCTTAGTTATGATTTTTGATCTTATAGAGATGATTTTTCTATTAGTCATGATGTATAACCTATAGATATGAGATGTTTAATAGAGGTGATATGCTTGTTGATATTTGCCTCCTAGAGGTGAGATGCCACCTATATGTTAGATGATTATAGATATGCTACAGCTTATAAATATAATTATAGAGATGAGTTTCGGATATGTATATGGGCTGAAGGATGTGATGATGATATTGTTATTATTCTGGACATATTATTGGGCCGAGGGTCAATAGATGATATCAATTGGACATTCGGGAAGTGATTATCCTTGTTGAGGATGCGTCTATAATTAATGAATATATATATGTGTGTGTGTATGTACACATTTCTCCGATATGGGATGGAGGAAGGTGTGGTGTGACGCTTATGGTTTCACTAATTGAATATTGGTGATGGCATGCATAGATTCGATACTTTCTTGATTATTATATCGGGTATTGATGTGATTCTAGATGAATGCGATCTTATGACTATTCTTCCTAATTATGGTATAAGCTACGTGGTTACTAGTTGTCTATTAGGTGACTATAGTACTTGATGCTTGGAATTCTAAATACATTAGTTAATGAGCCTTGCTTAGTAATATGGTAGCTAACGACTAGGGTTGATACGTGGCTATGAAGTTGGATTTATCGATGGTAGTGATATGTGGCTATTGATAACAAGTTATAAGTTAGATTAGTTATTAAGTGAGCATAATGTGGTCAACATTGCTAGGTGTTAAGGGATGCTAGTGATAATGATGACTGGTTAATAATGATACCTAGTTACTAATGCTGACTAGCTAATAATAAGGACTAGTTAATATTGAGGATTAGTTGGGAAACAGTATTAGATAATGATTGGTGTTAGTTAATAAAAGATGTTTAGTTGATAAATGATGAATAGTGAATAGATAGCGATTATGGTTTAATGGTGAACCTTGACTAGACATTATGTTTGGCTAATTATTAATTAATGGTTAGTTGTTATTCCATGATTAATGATTATGTGAAGAATCGGTTAGATTGATAACTAGAGATCAAGTGATGACTAGTAAACTAGCGATATAATAATGAGTCTTGGCTAGTTAATAATGAGCAGATAGAATATAATAATTAGATAGTTATCTTTGCGATATTATGATTGCGGTTATGAGTATATCAACTTGCGTTTGTATACCTATTATATGTCTTTATTTATGTGTTGATAGTTACGATGATATATTAATACCCAGCAAGGCTAGAAGATATTGTGATGGCATATAGATCCCGATAAGATCGGGGGATATTGTGATGACATATTGATACCCGGCAAGACTGGAGGATATTATGATGATATTGATACTCGATTCGATTTCAGAGAATACTATTGAGATGATATCGATACCCAACAAAATTGAAGGATATTATGATGATATTGATACCCAATTCTAGTTCGGAGAATACTATTGAGATGATATTGATACCCGGTAAGGACGGAGGATATTGTGATGATACTGATACCCGATTTGAGTTCGAATGATAATATTATGATGATACATTGATACCCAACAAGGCTGGAGATTTATTGATGATGACGGTTATGATGAGTTATGATATTGATTGTGTACCCTGCATTCATTCCTGCATGCACATCACCTATCACCAATATACACCTATGTCTATCAGCGGTATGGGATAGTTAATTAAACATGGGTAAATAATATGCCTTTTGTTATTGTATGTTGATTGAACCTTCCGAGTCTGGGTGGTGGGGGTACTCATAGGCTCGTCTAGGTATTTGATTGTCCAGAGTAGTCGATTATTAACACTATTATTGATATTGTTATTATCATTGTTATGATCATTATTATGTCTAGCTATGACATATTAGTCATTGATCCGGTATCGGGATTTAAGGTATGTCTTTGGCCTCTTTTCTTATAATTGCATTATTATGCATGAGTATTTCATGTCTAGCCATATGGATTAGATTCTGAGTATGATAGTATATAAATCATGATAGTATTATAATGAGGTTTTAAAATGAGAACATGATGATCTAGGTTATGTTTGAGGTGACCTCCTATGTGTTATATATATATATATATATATATATATATATATATAGCTATATGAAGCCATGGTACTATCGGATATCCCTTCCTTCATTGTTTATATTGTACAATCATTCCTTTGCCTTGTATATCCCAATATATCTTTCATTCGCTCTTTATTTGTATATTGAGCAGGGATATATGGTATAGCATTGGCATAAATTGAATGTAGTTGGAATAGAATAGTTCACCTTGATACTTCCTTAGTCTTATTATGTTAGACTCTTGAACATGAATAGGATAGTTGTCCCTTATTATTCTCATTGACTTATTACATGATTTATGGACTCTTGGTTGTAGTTTCCATTCTATTTATATGTTTTATATATCTACTTTATATTTGGAGCTCAGTTGGCAGTTGCCTACTTAGTACCTTTTATTTGGTACTCATACTATACCTCTGTAGCCTGCAGATGATAGTATGGGTTATCGCCATTGATATGTGCATTGCGCGGATTAGCCTTGATTCGGAGACTTAGAATGAGATCCTGACATTCGGAGTATTACTTATCTCTCTCCTATGTATTAGACTAGCCTCTAAGTTGTATTCAGAGGTAAGTTGAATCAGTATATTTTAACTTGATATATCACTTTTGTACTCTTATTATGTTAAGAAGCTCTTGTAAGAATACCACCAGGTTTTGGGATTCGTCTATGTATTAATATTTATTTCATATATTCCGCATTCTTTTCTTTATGTTATTGAGTAGTCCGTTACTAGCTATTTCGGACTATAGGTTGGCTTGCCTACTGGTGGATTATGGTAGGCACCATCATGACCTAAAAAGTTGGGTCCTGACAAATTGGTATCAGATCTTAGGTTTCATTGGTGTTAGTACAAGAGTTAAGTGTAAGTAGAGTCCTGCGGATCGGTGCGCAGACATCTGTAACCTATCTTCGGGAGGCTACAGTGACATTTTAGGAAATTCACTTCTTGATTCCTTATCGTGTGTCCATATTTCTCAGATCCTCGAACACATTGTTTGACTCTATTCTATTTTTGAAGGATGATATGACATTGTCAACGGATGCGAATGAGACTTTAGCAGGTTTTTCTAGAGTTTCAGTGCAACATTGGACTAGAGAGTCAAATATCAATATCAAAGATCTTCAGAGGCATCCAAAAAGGATATTTGGCCAGCTTAGGCTCCAGTTGAGCTTGTGACTATTTCCTCTTTTGAGGTTCAATATTGGGAATTCGACTCATGCTGTAGATTCCTCTCAGCCATGGATGGCATTCGATTGATCGAGCAGTTGTTAGACCAAAGTGGGATATATTGGTGTTCATCAAGGTTCTTTATCAGTTTTTGAATATGAGATTAGATTTCTCGAATGGGCTAGAGTAATTCCTATGTTATATACTTTTGAGCTAGGAATGGTGCATGGAATCATTAGAGGTTGAGCATTGCCACTCCGTTTGGTGTCAGAGTCCTTGATAGACTGTAAGACCCCCCAAAATCCTAAGCTTAGCTCAGTCTGTTAAAGCTTCATAAGGGGTCTCCGACTTAGAAAAGTTCAGCTAAATGTTAGGACAAGTTTATGTAAAAGTAGTGGCTCACTGCGATTAGGCCGTTTCACGGTGAGTATCGCGATGAGCCCTCTATCGCGTCACGCTGAAAGCCATTTTGACATTTTTCAAATTTTAGTAGCTCACCGTGATTACCCCGCATCGCGGTGAGGCTCAAATCAACAAATGTCACAAATCAGTGAGTCACTGCGATTTCACCGCGCCGTTGTGTATATAGCGATGACCTAATTACAACGTCATGTTGAGGCTTTAATCTACATTCTAGTTATGGGATTTTAAATCCCAAGGGCAACTTAGACTTTTCCCATGACTCAGATCAACCTTTAAGCACGAAATTATACCCTAAATACCCTATTATGTCACTTTTCCTCACTTTTTCTCAAGAAAAAAATCATTCTCTCTCAAGAGGCAAAAACCCTAGTTCAAGAAATCAAGGTCAATCCCAAGAATCTCTCCAAGAACTCCAAGAAAACTCACCAATTAAGGTATGTTGGATGTTCATTCATGGGTCCCCTTTACCCATGAAGTCCAAGAATACTTTTTCAAAGTATAGAGATTGTGTATTTATGATTTCCATGTTTGAATTAGATTGAATTTATGTTCATGATATTAGTTGGGTCTCAATCCCTGATCTAAGTGCATGTTTTTCCTGAAATTGAATAGCAAGTGTGAAGAATATTTGATTATCTTGATAAACCCTTGAATTTACAAAGTGATTAAGGTGTCTATGATGTTATTTTGATTTGAATCCATGATCTAGATTACAAGTTTCAAGAATTGATCCTAATATGTGTTGAACTACTTGATATTAAGGATAAGCTCTTCAATGAGCAAGTTGATTGTTGTAATCATGTCAATCCTAAGTGTTTACGATTTAATATACCAATTATGCTTTTCATATGTTTGATAAATTGTCTAAGAGAATGAAATAATGCCACTATAGCATGCTAACATGTGTTCTCCATTCATGTACAAGTTAATGCATTACAAGTGTTTGATGAAATGCCTCTATGAATGAATTATAACTAAGTGAATATTTATATGTTATTCAAAGTTATGCTTTGCTTTACTTTTCATGTTATCGAGTCCTGGGGGTATTTAATACCCGACAATTTAGCTGTTTATCTAGAGCCAGTGTTTGTTGCAGAATAGTATCAGTCATGTTATGATAAGTAGTACTCCCAGTCCGTTATAGAACTCAGTCAGTTATAGAACTTAAGAAAACTCAGTAATCTCAGTAGCAGTCTAGTCCAATTCAGTATACTCAGTTCAGTGTCTTTCAGTTAGGAGTAGGATTCAGTACCGAGCGATCCTAGGGATGAGGGAACACCCGTTAGTTAGGACTGGATCCTTAGAAACAATCCCTAAGTTCCAGAACTACGTAGCCAGTGTAGGTTATGAGATGTTGCCCGTTAGATAGGACTGGCATACTTAGAGCTCACCCGCTAGTTTAGGACTGATCTCAAGGGTCACTCGCTAGATTAGGAATGACTCCATAGCAGTTTTTAGTACCCGTGGCACGATATTAGCACCCTTCCAGTTGGGGTTACAGGTTGGACCCCAATTATATTAAAAAATGGGCATATCAGTTAGATAATTACCTCCTACAGTTTTGGTTTTAGTCTTAGTATAGAATTTAGTTCAGTTCTACAGAATCAGGACTGTTATATACAGTCAATTAACATCAGTAACTCAGTTATCAGAATTAAGTACTTAGCTTCAAAAAAGCTCAGTTATAATATACATTCACGTACATGCACAGTATTGCATACTCAGTAGTTACAGTAGTTTTTGTTTTTATGTACTCTCGTGTTCAGTTACTCTATATCATTCAGTCCGTATTTTTCATGCATATGAACCCTTGCATTCAGCCTTACCTCATCTAGAATACCAGTACATTCTACGTACTAACACATACTTTTTGTTGCGCTATGATTTCTTATATCATAGGTTCGAATGCTCTGGATTTCGACCGCACATAGACAGATTCAAATTCAGCCAGCAGTAGATTTAGAAATGAGTCCTTATCTATTGAGGATATGATTTATTTCAATATTTTAGTAGACTCAGTATTTCAGTAGAGGAAGTTAGTTGGGGGATTGTCCTATCAACTGCACTTTCAGACAATTTTAGTTAGAGGCTTTTCAGAATAGTTGTCAGATAATATTTAGTTTTACAAATTGTTATGTTAGTTGTTACACTTTATCAGTATTTAGATTTTGAACCTTATAGCAATTCATCCAAATTCTGTATTTACTTCATGATTATCATATAGTGCTCACAGCAGATATCAGTCATGGCTTAGCTTGTGGTCCTTCGGGGTCATAAGCACTATGTGGTGCCCAAGGCGTACTCTCAGGGCGTTATACAGACGCTGAGTCTTCCTTCCCTCAGGTTTTCAATTATGAGAGGACCATAGAAAACATAGGTATTGAGGCTTATAGAAGTGGCGGCAAGAGGCCATGCTATTAGTATAGTGTTTTTGGTATTGTATTCAGGAGTGAGGATCCTTCTGGTAGAATTTAGCTTTATTTTTATCCTATCCATTATACGCAATTAGTATTTCATACTATGAGATAGTTGATCAGATAGAGTTAGCATGTATTTCCCCGCCAGCCTAAAGTCCCTGAGATAGGTTATGATTGCGGAAGGATGGACATAATTCTAGAGATATTTCTCAGCATCATTTGTGCAGCCATTTGAGCTCAGTTTGTGTCCCCACCATGTTGATGCCTCAGGAATTACTACAACTATAGAGAGATCGACTACTAGTATAGAGAGTGTCTTCAACATAGGAGTTTCAGTTATTCAGCTCATTCAAATCAGCCTCGTGATGTTGTGGCATCTCCAATTAGAGATAGTATGTGTGGCACCTCAGTTGATGATTCAGTCGATCGGTTCGAGTTAGGCCCGTTCAGATTTACTTTCCCTATGCCCATCAGGCATGTGATTGCGGATATCTCAACGACTGGAGTGCTTTTATTACTCTCTTTTATCTCTTATTATGTGTATTGGGGTTTTCATACTCATTTGTGATTATATGCCTTGATGAATTGATATTGATTATTAGGTTCCTTGTTATTGAGTTGATGATTATGTTACTACTCCGTAGTTTATTTCTTTTAGTAGTGGATAGAGTAGATCTATTTTGATGTTGTTCCCCTATGGGTGTGGTTTGGGTTCAAGTCCCATTTATCTTAGCACATTAGTCCTGTTGCGGCCCTTAAGTGGTACGTGATATTGATGTTCATTTTGGTACCGCCTATCGAGTATATTGATTTTGATATTGTTGTTGCTATTGCTACCACTGCATGAGGTTACTGATATTACTTGATATTATCACTTGATGTTGTTACTTTATAATTGATTCTTGCTGGGTAGCTGTATAGACTAGTGTTGTGCAGTTAGACTCTCATTTTCTTATGCTATTATTTGGTGGCTTGAGTAGATATAGCCTGATTTGATGATTTCTTTTCCCTAGAAAGGCGAGGTTGACTGTGTTCTATCTTGGTTAGCTGTATGAGATTGATTCAGGGATGTATTGAGATATCGAAATGCAGGTTAACCTTTCGTAGCTCTATTATGACCCTATAGTTGGTTTGGGATAGTTGGCATTGATATAGCCTTATTGGCTTAATTTTTTTTATTTGACGTCATGGAATGGAAATTTGGATGTATGATAGATTTGGAGCATTAATGTCTGCCCGTTCTTAGTTTTAGTTTAGATATTTGAGACCGAGTGATTCAGCCTTGATATTGAGATTTCAGCTTGATGTTCTTGACCTTGAGCCTACTTCATAATTGCCTATTTGGTCTTCTCGACATCGATTGGATTATAATTGATAAGTTTTCAGATGATAGCCCATGGGCCCCGTATTGATTATTTCAGTTTTGACCTCGAGATTCAATTTTCTTTAGGAATTTTGGATGATTTTTTTCAATGGAATTAATATACTTGAGTTGGTATCAGCGTGTTGTGGTTCAGATTTGCGTGCATCAGTCTTTTCAGTTCAGTTGGAGGCTAATTAGCAGTTGAAGTTGAGTTTTGGTTATTTGGGAAATAATATGAGGGTGCAGGTTGAAAAAGGGATACCTGTGGTGAAATCCCTTGCAAATGTTCTCTCCTCGTGGAGGTTACCTAGGAAGTCATGCTTAGAGAATGCGGGCCCAGTACCTCATCCCTTCGAGCCTTTGAGATTCTTTTTATTCATTGACTTTCGGGGACGAAAGTCCTTTTAGTAGTAGATATTGTAATGATCCTTCAGTTCATTTTCTATATTTATGGTTATTTCCACCGTTTGAGCTTCTCCATATATTCCCCAAGTCATTTATGACTTTCTCGGACCGACGGTTCGATTACGGGGCAGTTCATTTGATTTTTAAAGTCAATTCTCTATTTTTAAGTCTTCGTTGGTTCTAAATGACCATCGGATGAAAACTTCAGTGAAACAATCTCGGATGAAAATTTTGAGTGTGCCAGTAGATCCAAAATATTGATTTTAGTCTAGTAGACCTTTAGTTTGGGTTTTAATGCACCCGAGCTCATTTCGACCTATTAGTCAGAAAGTTGTAAAATCGAAACTATATGTGCGGGCCTCACTTTTTCCCTATACGACCTTCTATGAAAATTTTGATGATTCCAATGGATCTGAACTGTGGTTTACACTTAAATTTAACTATTGGATCATATATTTTGGGTTCCGTATGAGTTCCGAGGGTCAAAAATAAGTTTTGGATTTTGCTGTCACGGGGTACCGCGTCTCTTCGCCGAAGGGGTCTATAAATAGACCCCAAAGTCATGAATTTCGGGATTCTTCACTCACCTTTGAGAGTCTAAAACTCTAAATGGGTATGATAGCTCAAAATTGAGTCTTGTGGCTGTCTATGGAGCTTGGTAAACATATTTTATCATGATTATCATCCGGATTAAGGTAGATTTCATCCCTTTATTAGTGAATTTCCTAGTTCTTGACCCAAAACCTCAATTTATCTTAAAGCTTGATTTAGCCCTAAATTTGATTTGTTTCACCCATTAATTGAGGGTTATGATTCCTTGGTGATGTATGAGCATTGGGTTGACCTCGGAAAAGCGATTTCCATACGTGGGACCCACTTGGAGTTTTTGGTGTCATTTTTTGACCCAAAGCATAATAGTGTAATATGGGTATCGTTAGACTCGTATTAATGAGTAGATTATATTTCTTATGGTGTTATAGCATTTTGCGGATTGTGAAGTGAAGACGAGCATGTGGTGCTTGAAGTATGATTTTGCGGTTTAGCCTTAAGGTAGGCTCCTGTCCACTTTTCTTCATAGATGATGTATGATATGTATTGTGTGTAGACATGAATGTTAGGATTGATTTTGAGTAAGATAGCTTAGCCTTTATTATTGATGTTTTGGAAAATTAGATAGTGGTCTTAGACCCGTAAAATAGTATGTTTATAACCTTATGGACTCCTATTGCCTTCCCCCTAGTTTAGATTGAATTGTATCATGGATTTGATACATTGCTAGATTATGGATGTGGTTTTAGTGTTTGAAACATGATAAGTATATTTGATCTTATTGGTCTAGTGTGGTATTCTTGGAATCGTAATTTGGATAGAATTGACTTAAGTGCTCTTATTTCTAGTTGAAGTTTCTATCTTATGCTTGTATGTGGATTACTTGGCATCTAGAAGTTGAACTAGATATCTTAGCCTAGTTTGAGGCATAGTGTACCTAATTAAGGAAATTAATGTTTAGAAGTGGGATTGTCCGGCACACGCGGATAGTAGGCGTAGTTGAGACTAATAAGCCTTATTTATGAGATTTACTTGGTGAATTGATAAATTGTAATTATGTTCCTCGGATTGTGACTTATGAGTTAGAGGTATGTGGTTTCTTATTGAAATGATGTGATAAAATGGGCCTATAGAGATGTTATTTCCTGTTAGTCTTGATACTTGGCCCATATAGATGTTATTTACTCTTAGACTTGATACTTGGACCATAGAGATGTTATTTCCTCTTAGACTTGATACTTGGCCCATAGAGATGCATTTTCCGCTTAGTTATGATTTTTGTCCCATAGAGATGCATTTTTCTTTTTATTATGATATTTGACCCATAGTGATGCATTTTCCTCTTAGTTATGATATTTGGCCCATAGAGATTCATTTTCCTCTTTATTATGATATTTCGCCCATAGAGATGCATTTTCCTCTTAGTTATGATATTTGACTCATAAAGATACATTTTTCTCTTAGTTATGATATTTGACCCATAGAGATACATTTTCCTCTTAGTTATGATATTTGGCCGATAAAGATTATTTTTCTCTTAGTTATGATTATTGAGCTTATAGAGATAATTTTTCTCTTGGTCATGATGTATAACCTATAGATATGAGATGTCTAATAGAGGTGATATGCTTGTTGATATTATGACTCGTAGATGTGATATGCCTCCTATATGTGAGAGGATTATAGATATACTATAGTTTATAAATATGATTATTGAGATGAGTTTCGGATATGTATATGGGCCGAAGGCCATGATGATGATATTATGATTATTTCGGACATATTATTGGGCTGAGGGTCGATAGATGATATCTATTGGACATTCAAGAAGCTTTTACCTTGTTGAGGATGCGGGTACAGTTCATGAATATATATATATGTGTGTGTGTGCGTATGCACATCTCTCCGGTATGGGACGGAGGAAGGTGTGGTATGACACTTATGGTTTCACTGATTGAATACTGGTGATGGCATGCATATATTCGATACATTCATGATTATTATATCGGTTATTGATACGATTCTAGCTGAATGCGATCTTTTGACTGTTCTTCCTAATATGGTATAAGCTACATGGTAACTAGTTGTCTATTAGGTGACTATAGTACTTGATGCTTAGAATTCCAAATAAATTAGTAAATGAGCCTTGCTTAGTAATATGGTAGCTAACGACTAGGGGTGATACGTGGCTATAAAGTTGGGTTTATCGATGGTAGTGATATGTGGATATTGATACCAAGTTTTCATGTTGATTAGTTATTAAGTGAGGATAATGTGTTCAACATTGCTAGGTGTTAAGGGATGCTAGTGATAATGATGCCTGGTTAATAATGCTGACTAGCTAATAATGAGGACAAGTTAATAAGGAGGATTAGTTGGTAAACAGTATTAGATATTGATTGGTTTTAGTTAATAAAAGATGTTTAGTTGATAAATGATGCATAGTGAATAGATGGCGATTATGGTTTAATGGTGAAATTTGACTAGACATTATGTTTGGCTAATTATTCATTAATGGTTAGTTGTTATTCCATGATTAATGATTTTGTGAAGAATCGGCTAGATTGATAACTAGAGATCATGTGATGACTAGTAAACTAGCGGTATAATAATGAGTCTTGGCTAGTTAATAATGAGCAGATAGAATATAATGATAAGATATTTATCTTTGCGATATTATGATTACGGCTATGAGTATATCGGGTTGCGTCTGTATATCTATTATATGCCTATATTTATGTGTTGATAGTTACGATGATATATTGATACCCGACAAGGCCGAAGGATATTGTGATGGCATATTGATCCTGGTAAGACCAGAGAATATTGTGATAACATATTGATACCCGGAAAGACCGAAGAATATTATGATGATATTGATACTCGGTTCTAGTTCGGAGAATACTATTGAGATGATATTGATGCTCGGCAAAATCGAAGGATATTATGATGATATTGATACCCGGTTCGAGTCCGGAGAATACTATTGAGATGATATTGATACCCACTAAGGCCGTAGGATATTGTGATGATATTGATACCCGATTCGAGTCCAAATGATAATATTATGATGATACATTGATACCCGAAAAGGCTAGAGGTTTATTACAATGATGATGGTCATGATGATGACAGTTATGATGAGTTGTGCTATTGATTGTGTACCTTGCATTCATTCCTGCATTCACATCTCCTATCACCAGTATGCACCTATGTCTATCAGTGGTATGGGATAGTTGCATAAATATGGGTAAAGAATATGCCTTTTGTTGTTGTGTGTTGATTGAACCTTCCGAGTCTGGGGTGGTGGGGGTACTCATAAGCTCGTGTAGGTATTTAGTTGCCCGGAGTTTTCGGTTATTAACGTTGTTATTGATATTGTTATTATCATTGTTATGATTATTATTATGGCTAGCTATGACAGGTTGATCATTGATCCGGTTTCGGGATTTGAGGTATGTCTTTGGCTTCTCCTATCTTATGATTGCATTATTATGCATGAGTATTTTATGTCTAGCCCTATGGATTAGAACCCCGAGTATGATAGTATTTAAATTATGATAGTATTATAATGAGATCTTAAAATGAGAACATGATGATCTAGGTTATGTTTGAGGTGACCTCCTATGTATTATATATATAAAGCTATATGAAGCCATGGTACTATCAGATATCCCTTCCTTCGTTGTTCATATTATACAGTCGTTCCTTCGCCTCGTATATCACAATATATCTTTCTTTTGCTCATTATTTGTATATTGAGCTGGGATATATGGTATAGCATTGGCATATATTGAAGGTAGCTGGAATAGTATAGTTCACCTTGATACTTCCTTAGTCTTATTATGTTAGACTCTTGTACATGAATAGGATAGTTATCCCTTGTTATTCTTATTGACTTATTATATGATTTATGGACTCTGAGTTGTAGTTTCCATTCTGTTTACATGTTGTATATGTCTACTTTATCTTTGGAGCTCAGTTGGTGGTTGCCTATTGAGTACTATTCGTTTGGTACTCATACTACACCTCTACAGCCTGCAGATCATAGTATGGGTTATCTCCGTTGATGTGTGCATTGTGCGGATTAGCCCTGATTTGGAGACTTACAGTGAGCTCCTGACGTTTGGAGTATTACTTATCTCTCTCCTATGTATTAGACTAGCCTCTAAATTGTATTCAGAGGTAAGTTGAATCAGTGTATTTCTCCTTGATATATCACTTTTGCACTCTTATTATGTTTAGCTGATACCCTAGGTTTTGGGATTCATCTATGTATTAGTCTTTATTTCATATATTTCACATTCTTTTTCTTATGTTATTGAGTAGTCCATTACTAGCCATTCCGGACTACAGGTTGGCTTGCCTACTCGTGGGTTATGGTAGGCGCCATCATGATCCAAAATTTTGGGTCGTGACACCGTAGGACTCTATTAGACACTTGCTCTTGTACCAATAATATTGGTGAAACCTAGGATCTAATACCAATTTGTCACGATCCAATTTCCGAGTCATGATGGCACCTACCATAACCCACCGGTAGGTAAGCCAACACCGTAACCCCTAGCTAATACAATAGGTTACCTTGGTATAAACGTCCAACATGGACCCTATGTAGAAACACAATATAACAACAATATTCCACTAACGAAATAACTAACATTGGAATACCAATCCCATGACCTGATTGTATAAGTACAAGAGCAATTCTAAATCCGACAACAAAAATTATAATTCAAAGTCTAACAACTTAAATAGTCTTATACAATTGTCTCGAATACAAAAGACAAGTAAAGATAGAAGGGAAAGATGGCAACTTGAACTCCAAGAGCTCACCCTATCTCTAATTGGTCAACACGGCACAATCCCGACTCAACGACGACAAATAGAACCTGGGTCTGATGCACCAAAAAGGTACAAAAATTTAGTATGAGTACCAAAACACGAGTACTCAGTAGGCATCATTGATCGACTGAGCTAAATTATAATATAAGGACGATATAACATAAGACAATAAATTAAAGTCAAAGTATAGGATCGAACCTGAATCTTCTTTAATATCACTGTATAAATACTAATCAACTATATCAATAATATGGCATTCCATATCCGCATATACCATAACTTTCATACAACATGAGTAATCATTTCAGTAGTGTAAAGTTGCGTAAATATATAATAACCACCATGCATTTATTGTAATCAACACCAACCATCATTAAAATATAAAGCACAAGAACTTACCATGATGTCTCATACCGCCAGGAAGTACATGCAAAAGAACACAACTAAAAACTCATCATAGTGTCCCATACCACCGGAGAGTACACCAAAAGAATACAATACAAGAACTCATCCCGACGTCCCATACCACTGGAGAGTACACCAAAAGATCAAACCATCAATATATCAAGGCACAATTACACAATCACTTACCCAAAACCACGGGTCCACATTAACACTATGGCCTCTTACAAAGGTCAACAGTCATCATCAAAACCGTATTTATATACAATGAAACCGAGACCACCATAGCATAGCTATATAGTTAGTTATTCTCTATTTCTTTAATGAACTCCAAGTCTAGTCTATATTAGCTAATCACCAAATCCATGAAGAACTAGTTTACAAGTCTTATAGTTTACTAATCATTAAATTAGGAAAATCTACAAGTTACCAACACCATTATTTATTCACCTATCTCAAGGACATTATCTAGTTAGCAACTTCATTATATAAATCGTCATTTAAGTCACTACGGCGTCACATGCTAGAAGTCAACTTAACTGTTCATCATAAAATCCTAAGACCAATATCATTAGGCATATTATAATCTTAAGGAATAGCTTCCATATTTTAACCAAGTAAGATCCACCAACTAGTTTACTAGGTTTCTAGCCCACAAGTCATAGTCATTTATTGGAAACAACTAGTTGTCACATAAGCCACTTTACTAGGTGAAATTCCATGACATAACCATTTATTCAAGTAAAGAAGATTACTAAGTTAGCCCTTAATTTTACACATGATTATCCTATCAAGTGGAATTAAATCAATCTTTAGCCTAACTTATCACTAGTTACTAATTAGAGTCAACAACGGTCACACTCTTTATTTAGTGATTAGTGACAGAGAATGAGTATCAACTACCATGAAAGATATCATGTCTCGAGTACATCAATAGTTAGACACATGCGGCATAACCTCACATATATATACATGCACTTATATAAAGTTGTCTCACATGGCATCATAACATCATTACCTCTTTTAGATTCACCGGATATCATCATAACATCATTACCTCTTCCAGATTCACCGGTTATCATCATAACATCAACATTTCCTCCAGATTCACTGGGCATCATCATAGTGTCAATATTTTCTCTAGATTCACCGGGCATCATCATAGTATCAATATATCTTCCGGATTCACCGGGCATCATCATAGTATCAATATTTTTTCTGGATTCACTGGGATTAATATTTTCAAGACAACAACCTACACATATATATGGCCCAAATCAATAAACATACACAAGTTCACAATAATTGAGTAATAGAGATGTAAGATACATAAACCATCACACTTCATTACTAGTCATCATCATGATGTGTGAGTAGAAGCATAAGCATGAGTATCTAGATAATATACACAATTATCATCTTTCAATGACTATCCATAACATGGCAATAAGACAACCAATCAAGTATACACTTTTCTAACCATCAACCTTATTCATAAACCGACAACCGGGTTTAACCCTTATAATTCCAATAACGTAATTTAGACGCTCATCAAGTATCTAGGTTACCAAGGAGTTACATAGTTCAAGCTTAAGGAGGGTCAAGTCGCACTTCTAACTCCTAATAATACTAAAGTCACTTCTACAAGACTAAATTCTATCCGGATTTAGGATTGGTTATCTAAGTCACACCACAAGGGCTTATCAATCCTTACTAAGCCTATAGGAGAAATCTTCTTCAACTATTCTTCCTAAGTCAACCCAACACCAAGGTCATTTCATAATTAAGCAATAACTAGGTCAACATACTTTTAAGGTCATTAAACAACATCACTCTCATATAGTAGAGCAACTAAAGTGTTCTCATACTATTTATGAGACTATGCGTAGAACTATTCAAGGTTCTAAGCAACAATCATATTTTTACAAGTTTAACAACCTATGAGAATCAACTAATCCCAAGAATCATCATTCAACCATTTATCATCTAAAACCCGTTCAATCTTACAAGATATCAACAATTATACTACAACCAATTTCAATCTAACTATGGGTAATTCTAACCTACCTCGAGTCCAATTGCTCACAAAACAAGTTTTGCCTTCCTTTTTCTTGAAGCGTCTGCTTCCACGAGCCAAACTATAAACAACATAATCTAAGCATAAATACAAGAACAACAACACCCATTATGGCAATATTATTCCATGTGTCAAAGATGATACCAAACCCTCACGTGGGTCCCACCTTCGGAAAATGAGTTTTCGAGACCAACTCATAGTTTAAATATCATTAGGGAGCTAAATCCCTCAAGAAATTTGAGTAAATCAATCACATTTGTGGCTACAATTGAGCTTCAAAGACTTAGGGCTTTTGGGTCTAGAAATCAAGAAAATTAATACCAAATTTGAAGGAATCTTACCTTAGATTTGTAGAGAAAATGAATTACACAAGTTATTCAAACTTCTAATCAACCTACAAGACTCATTTTTTAGTCAACAATCTTTTATGGCTGCTAGGGTTCTCAGAGAAATGAATAATACCCCAAAAATTGGCCTAAAGGGCCTTTTATACAGTTTAAATGGGCCCGCAAGGTCATAACTCATTTTGACCTCTCAGACTCATTCAGACTTCATTTTTCACAAACGAACTATGTATTACCACTAAATTCGACATTTCGGACGCATTGGTGAAATCTAATTTTTCATCCAAGGTCATTTAGGCCACTTGTGGGTCTCACACGCATATATTTTGATTTTTAACTTTTCAACTAATAGGTCAAAATGAGCTCGGGTGTTGTGGGATCCGAACCAAGGGTCTACCTACCCTAAAATCGATATTACATAGCTGATAGTGCAGTCAAAATTTGCATTCATAATTATTTTACTGTAGTTTTTGCTCGGTGGCCATTTGGAATCGACGAAGACTTTAATATGAAAAAGTGGTTTTAAAAAATAAACGAACCGTTAGGTAACCGAACTATCGATTCCAGCAAGTCACTAATGACTTGGGACACTATGGAAGAGCTCTATCGGTGAAAATAAGCAAGAACACGACTAATGACCTGAAGGGCCATTACAAAATGACGGTGTGACTATAAATACGATAAACAATTATGGTATTTACGTTATCATCCATGACTTGTGCTGAGTAATTATATTTTTCAAAAATACGAAAAATATAAAATAGAACAAAAAATGATAAAGAAAATAAGTACAAAAAAAGGAAACAAAAAAAATCAAAGAAGAAAGAGAAATAGAAGTTAGAGATAGAAGAGAAAGAAAAACAAAAAGAAAAAAACCAAAAAAATAAAAATAGGAAAAAATAGAAAAATGAGGAAAACACGAAAAAATATAAAAAAATGAAAAAGAAAAAAATGGTAGTGTTTTTGGCAAGACTAAATATGTAGTGTATTTATATTTTTTATGAATACGGACCACTGAGTAAAAGTGAATACAACGGCTAAATAGATACTGTATTTATATTTTGTATGACTACAGACTATTGATAAAACCAAATATAGCAGGCGTAAATTGAATACAACGGCTATAAATGGTAATTATGTAAAATATGGCCATGAAAGATGAATTTTACAGCAAAGTGTAGTTATTTCTGAAAGTTCTTCTATAAAATTTATTACAAACAATAATTTTTTGATTAGACATTTATACCATTGTTCTCTTTTAAAACTACTAGAGGCTATGTAGCCTTTTGATACCAAATTTATCCAAAATCAATATTTTCAATACGATATATAAATTATTTTATGTATTGAAATTCACTAAAAGTAAGGATATTTAAATTCACCATTTCATTCTATTCAATCTGTAAGTAGTTATAACTTATAAAAGATAATTTCCATCAGATAACGGATATGAACCCACATTTTTGAAGATATACTAAGTTAATTGTTAAAACCCTTAAATATATGAAATCGTAAAATTTTAATTTTGAATCTAACTCTGCCTACTGTGTGAATTTATTTTTTATTTTGTAAAAGGACCTACACTGAGAACAAGTTGTGCGAAAACTATTTCTGTTTTCCGCTTTTTAGAACAACTTAAGCGATACCAGGAAATTGAAAAACCATGGGTTATTTTGTCTATTAGTTAATCAAACGAAATGCAATTAATATATGACTTGATTGCCTTAACTTGTTTACTCAGCCAAAGAAAACATACTTTTTGATTTAATTTATGTGATGTTGTTTGATTTGATACAATGTTTATAAAGTATTAATAAAATACTTTCAAAATAAATATTCTAAAATAAACTTTAAATATTTATGCAATTACAAAATCTTATACATGGTTTATGAACACACGAATTGAGATGATCAAACATTCGTAGATGATATGATTGAAGAGTTGAATTAATAACAAAACAATAGATAAACAAGTGAAGTTTGAATCTCCATTTCGATGGCTAGAAACATTACCTAAAAAGCTTTTAGATTGATGTCGTTCGTAACAATGGAGCCCAAGATTGCAAAATATGAGTTTAATGCTTGTTTCGTCTTTTTCAAATTAGATCCTCCCTTTTACGAAAAGAAAGTCTATCACAATTTATAGGTAGATCCTAAGAAACCTGATTTGTCAATCCACCCTAATAAAATTCATTATTAATATTATGAAGCGATTGACAGTAATTACTGAATCATACTCGACCTGTATTACTTCTTGTTAAACGTTGCTTCCTGACTCATCCAGGTATCATGTCCGGTTTTAGTTACCGCATATATTATGCATGTATATATTTTTAGTAAAAAATTTCGACCCTTTGGATTCCCCATGGCATCTAGATGATAAAAAGTACTTATTCATAAAATTGTTTTAGAAAAAAAAAAAAAAAAACTATTATCCTCGAAGAATGTATATGATCTGATCCAAACATTATGGTTCATTCCATTTTGGATTTTAGTATTGATTATGAAGAACTAAAATGTCTCCATCGTCTATTATTTCTTGCTAGCTCCCCCACCCCTACCCCCATAAATAAATAAATAAATAAAAACTAATTATGCCTTGGATAAATTTTCAACCATAGAATGTGGATAGTATAACAATTCTGAATTGAAAAATGAATTTTGTAAGTAGTGGAAAGCTAAAGGTACACTTTACGAAAACGAGGGATGAACTAATTTCGACCTTACCTCTTTAGAGAGATAAGATAAGTCTCGAGCTAGTATTGGACTTATATGTGCACGTTTTTCACATCAAGCAGAAGTTTACACTAATTTTGAAAAATTCTAAGCCAATCAAAATAAATATTATAAAAAGTGCATTTTAATTTGTGATTAGAGATATTAAAGGACAAGTATCTTTCGAAAATAGTATTTATTTACAGAGATAAATTTGCGTACACATGATCTTTTTCAGATCTCGTGTGTGAGATTACACCGCATATATTATGTTGTTGTTGAAGATATTAAGGGGGAAGTAAGAAGTTTTAGCTTGAACTTTTTGCTGCATTTGCTCTAGCAATGTTGCAATATCAATTGTTTCCCAACGTAAATAAGTATTTAAGGGGAACATCAATCATGAACTTAATTAGCAATAGAATGGTGAAGCACTTGCAGCACGATTTTCACCTAATTATTATTTCCCATGATGGAAAAAAAAAATTAGCTGATAAGAAGATATGTTTGTTTGGCATTTAAACCTGAATTCATAATATCACCATCAAATGATGTAGTTCAACAGATGGGGTTGCTCCTTTTTTAATTAGAGTTCTTGAGTTTGAGTTTTAGATATGGAAAAATCTTTGATAAGAAATGTTTTCTTGAATGGACCCTACGCCGCGCGAATTCGAATTAATCAAATTTCAATTTGAATAAAAGACATGCTAACTTCATTTTTTATATGTAAAAGTATAGAAGGGGAGCCTTGAGTAACTGATAAAGTTATTGTCATGTGATCAGGTTCCGAGTTCAAGGCTTGGAAATAGCCTCTTATAGAAATGCAAGGTAAGGCTACGTACAATACACCTTTATGATGGGGCCCTTCCCCAAACACCGGGCATATCAATAGCTTTAGTGCACTATGCAACCATTTAAAAAGGTTAGATATCTTGTGCAAAAGATATAGGTGATTTATCGTAATATAATTCAGCCAATATAAGTGTAACATTCTTCCAGCTGCCTCACACTACACAAAAGCAACCAATCCCCCAAGACTTGGGAATTAGGACACTATACAAAAGAAATTTTACAATGGAAGAGACTGAACCAATAAAAGTTGTCAAGTCTTAAAACAATTTTTTACAGAAATGTAAGGTAAGGCTGTGTACAATATACCCTTGTGATGGAGCCCTTCCTCGGACACTGGACATAGCAATAGTTTTAGGGATCGTTTAGTAGAGTGTATAAGAATGATGCAAACTACGGTGTATTAATAATGCTTGTATTAGTAATGTTTGTGTTAGTTATGCTTGGATTAGTTATGCTTGTATTTTTCTTGTGCTGTGTTTGGTTCGATGTATTAAAAAAAAACATGAATTACATAATTTCTTTAAGCATGTTAATGCATGCATTAGATCTCTTGCATTACTAATGTCATAAATTTTGAGGCATTAGTAATACACACCTCAATACACAATAGAGTGTATAACTAATGTTTGCATTAATTATACATAAAGTAAACAAGTATACCAAATAAGGTACTTCTAATACACATTAAATTAATACATACATTAATATTTCAATACACTCTACCAAACGACTCTACCAAACGACCTCTTAGTGCACCGGCTGCCCTTTAAAAGTGTAGATATCTTGTGCAAAAGATAAAGGTCATTTATCGTAATATAATTCAGCCAATAAAAGTGCAACATTCCTCCAGCTGCCTCTCACTACACAAAAGCAATGGTCCCCCAAGACTTGGGAATTAGGACACTATGGAAAATTTTACATAGTGATTGACATTGTAAAATTTTCCAGGACACCACACCAAGTGATTGCGGGGGAGAGGGGAGGTTGTAGATTAACTGACAAAGTGGTCCAGAAATGAAGTGTAATATTCAAAATAAATATATATGTTTTTATAAAGTTAATATTTTAAAATTTTTCAGATGAAAAGTTATTAATATTTTTTACAGTCGATTTCTTCTAATAATTCTTTTTCAATTAATACAATTATTGTATTTTATCTTTCTTGAGACGTATACTTTAAAGTTTAAATACATCAAACTTCTTAATTAGAAGTTTATTTTCCTTATGAATAGTAATTAATATTTTTGTTTATAAAAAACCTATAATCTACTATTAGGGGGGGCGCTAAGGCGGTTGCTATTTTTACAATGGTTAGAGCGCCCTAGTTCAGTTTCCAGTTTTTGTAATTTAAAAATACTTAATTATTATTTTTAAATTTTAAATTCCATAGATAAAAATTTCAGAATATTATAATGAAATTTCAACTATAAAATCAGAAAGAGGCTTGTAAATGCTGACTTTTAAATTTTTATAAAAATGGACTACTGGAAGGACACAATTCACTTGAAAAAAAAAAAAAGTAATAGCACACATTTAGATGACGACTTGGCAATAAGTAGGAAGTTGGCTAGATTTTTCCAAAGACCTCTCATACTATGCTCTTCTATATAATGAATATCATACGCACCTAATGCGTAAGGAATCAGAGAGAAAAAAAATGACATCGTTTTTAATTATTTGTTGAAATGGGACGTCTTTATATCACTTATTTTTTTTTTTTTAGAGTTAATACATAAAAATGACCCTAAACTTGACACCAAATCATAATTTTGACCTATAGTGCACAAATAAGACCTTTAACTATTCAAAATCTGAACAAATATGACCTCCGATTTTGCAACCCTATGCGTGAGTCTCACTCGCGCCTACGCGAAAAGGTAATTCAATCACACGATGCCACGTCGTTAAAAGGGCTGACTTGGACATGTCACACCCCTTTTTTGTACTCCAAAGAAGATTATGATTTTAAGTTCGAAAGGGTTTTATTAATTAAAGTGACAAAAGAAAACGATTGTTTCGAAAAAAGATTATTTATATTTTTTTTATTCAGAGTCACCACTTGACATAATCTGATGTGTCAAGTCACCTTTGAAAGATCCTTTTCAAAACAATTTGACTCTTTAAAACCGGTTTGCGAACAAAGATCCTGGTTAAGGGATTCTGTTGACCGAGGGGAAGATGTTAAGCACCCCTCGATCCCGTGGTTCGACCACGGTCGCTTGGTAGAATGAATCGGCTAATTTGACTCTACGATGTACAAACCACACAAAAACACGTAAAAAAAATCAAACAAACAAATAAAATAAAACAAATAAAAATATAGTGTCCAGTCCGAGTTATACAATCCCGAAATAGAAAAAATACGAAAATGTAAATCCTATTCTAAACTAATCCTAGATTAAGCTCCAATGCCTCACCCGATGTCTCGGACCTTCATCATGAACGTCCTCTGAGTACAAAATACTTTGGGGTATTCCCCAAATAAAATAATACAAGTACCTCTGGGCATTCCCCGGTCAAATGAGTACAATTGAATCAAGTACGATAAACTAGAAAATATTCACCACACATTCAAATTTTTACCATTCAACGATATCCCTAAATTCGCCTACCCAAACTTAGCTTTGCCTATTAAGCTCTCGGCCTAAAATATGCTCCTATCGAGTTCACAAACATTCCGAATTAAACAAAACAACAATAAACAAAAATTAAAATAAATTCACCCTTTTTATCAATTTCTCAATTCCACCCCAAACAACCAATTTCAATTCTCAAACGAGATACCATTTCACCAAATCATAATCAAGGAAACCAACCATGAGTCAAAATAAACACGCATTTATCACCAACAAGGACCCAATAACACAATATTCAATCCAACACCAAATATAATAAACAATGAAATAAAAAGAGAAAGAGAGTAGAATTCAACCTCAATTTGAAGCTTTCAAACTCAATGTTATTCGAATAAAAAGAGTTCGCACCCGGAAACCTCGAGCCGAATCTTAATACCAACAATTCAACTCGACAAATAATGACCCGTTCACCGTTACTTTTCACGCCGTGAATCAGTACTGTTCACCGGTTACTGTTCAACGGTACTGTTCACCAAATCTTTTTTTTTTTCACGATTCTCTCTTTCTCTCCCTCGGTTTTTGTTCTTGTGAGGAAGATCGATGGATGGAGAATTGTTGTTGTGTGTGTGGATTATTATCTTGCTTTCCAAGATGGAAGAAAAATGGAGGATTTTTTTTTATGAGGAAGATTATTTTGTGATTATTGTTATTGTGGAGAAGATGATGATCAAAGAATGAGCCTCCCTTTTCCCCTTTTAGAAATTTCCTTTTAATATTTTTTTATTTGATTTTTCTTTTTCTTTATTTATTATTCTATATGGAAGCATATAATTGGTGGCTTGTGGGAATAAGCGTGTGGCATGTGGAAAAGTTAATGTGGCATGTGGAAAGATGAGGGTGATGTGTGGAAAAATGAGTAGGGTGTGTGCCTTTTGCATGTATCCAATGAAAAATAGAAAGTGAGGTGTTGAGGTGGCACAGTGAGGTGGCAAAGATGCTATGTATTTAATTATTTTCAATTCTTTCTTGGGGGGGGGGGGGGGGGGGGGAGAAATTATCAAAGAAAAGTATGGTAAGGTAAATAAATTAAAAATAAAAATAAAAAATAAAAAATTTTAAAAAATGATTAAAATATTTTTGGGAAAGGACAAAATTACGTGTCTACATCATGCTCCCTTTGGATGTAAACACATGGTGTTTTCATACAAAGTAGTAGACAACGAGACAAAATTTTGTCCTGACATTTATTCAAAAGCACGGAGCACAAGAAAGTAGGGAAACCAGGTCTTGACTTAGGACATCCTACCTACCCAAGTTATGAGGGAATCGAGTGACAGTTATCCTGAAGGATTGGAAGGAGATGGACTATGACGAGTTGGAGAGTCGAGTGAGGTCCCATCGAGGCTCCGGTCTGCGGCTCTGTTATTACATCAAACAAATGAAAATTACAAGTTAAAAACATAAATGAAATTACAAAATTCTATCTACGCAGCTTCTGTTGGACTCTTGACTTGAGTTTCATCACCCTATTCTTCAGGCGGGCTCCTGATTTAAAATTTCTTCAACTTGTTGCTTGGTTTTCAATTTCATCACCCTGTTCTCCAGGCGGGCTCCTGTCACACCCCTTTTTAACGCATACTCCAAAACATGGAATATTTTTAAAGTTCAAAAGGATTTTATTATTTAAGTGACAAGAAAATAAAAATTTATTTCGAAAAAGGATTATTTGCATTTTTTATTCAGAGTCGCCACTTGGCATAATCCGGTGTGCCAAGTCACCTTTGGAAAATTCTTTTCGAAATCATTTGACTCTTAAACCAGTTTGCGAACAGAGATTCCGACTAAGAAATTCTGTTGACCGAGGGGAAGGTGTTAGGCACCCCTCGATCCCGTGGTTCGACCACGGTCGCTTGGTGAAGTGTATCGACTATTTTTTTGGCATTATGAAATATATAAACCACACAAAAGAACACAAAATAATCAAACCACAAGCAAAACAAAACAGTCCAAAAACGTAAAAGTTCAGTCCAATTATACAGTCTGAAATAGAAAGGGACTAAAAATAAACCTACGCTAATCCTAAACTAATGCTTTACCCGATGCCTCGGGCCTTCATCGCGGACGTCCTCCGGGTACAAGGTACTTCGGGGCATTCCCCGAATAAATCTATACAAATCCTTCGGGGCATTCCCCGACCAAATGAGTACAATTTAACCTTTTCGTGCAATAAAGTAGAAAGTGTCATTCAAGCAAATATTCAAAACACTCCAACAAATTGTTATTCCTAAATTTACCTACCCGGACTACGTTTTCCTATGCGTTCTCGACTAAAGACACAATTCTATCATGATACCAACAATAAATCAAATTAAACCGAATCTATCCGTTTGTCAATTTTTCAATTCCATTCCCCCGACTTTCTTTCTATCTATCCATTAGAACATGATCAAGTTTATACCTTAATCTTCCAAAATCAACAACCAAGCATCACAATCATAACATCAACATAACAAAAATCCAACAAAACCATAATCACCATTCTCAATCGCAATCAATCAAAACAACAAACCACACACACATATATATATATATAAAAGACGAGTTAAGAAATGGACCTCGATAGCACGCTATGTCGATAATAAGGAAATCCAAAGACTCAAACTCGATTGGAGAACCTCACGATGAACAAACCAAACTCGGTATTAAAATAATAACCGGACAGCTCTAAACCCCGAGAATAAAATTTTACTATACGAAACCCCCACCAAGAACGACGACGAGATTCAATAAAACTGACTCGAAACCCACTATCGACGTCGAACCATGAAATAGACGAAACCAAAATCAATCAAAGACAGCAGAAAACCAAAAACCCACGCAGATCGAGCTCCGGGGAGCTCTGGTGATGGAGAGGCGGCGGCGGCTGTTGTCGACGGTGACAGAGATCTGGCGGCGGAGCTGGTCGACGGTGACTGTTGTCACCGGAGGGAGGGAAGGACGGCGTGAGATCTGGTCGCGAGCCGGCGTCGGAGATTCGACGGGTCTGGTCGGGTTCTCGGGTTGGGAGGTCGGGTCGGGTTCGGTCGGCGAACCGCGGCAGATCTGGTCGGCGAACCGCAGCAGATATGGTCGACTCTCGGCTGATGAACAGCGTGAAGGCCGGCGACGGGCCGACAGCCATCGTTGACCGGAGGGAGAGGAGGAAAGGCGACTGGAGCTGGAGAGAAAGTGACGGCCGATTCGGGTGTAGAAGTGGCGAACGGCGATGGGTGGTGGAGATTGGTCGGAGATGGTGGCGTTGGTGTTAGTGGTTATCGCCGGCGTCGGTGTTAGTGGGCCGGTTGAAACGGCGCTACTCCGACGTCGGTGACTTTTGGAAGGAGAGAGAGTGAGTTTTTTTTTTTAGAGAGAGAGCAAAAAATGCTGATGCCTTTTTTCTTCTTCTTTTTGATTTGTTCCTGTTCCCTTTTTTTTTTGTGTATGGGTAGGTATATATATTTTTTTAGGCTTTTCTTTGTTGACAAGAAAAAGAGAAGGGGGTGGGGTAATGTGGGGTAGGGGGTAGTGGTGAGGTGTTATGTTTTTATTGGATAGGTGGTTAGGATAAGATAGGGTTAGTTATTTTATTATTTGTTTATTATTTATTTTTATTTTTTTTGTATTTTGAGGGGTATAATGATATGGGTGAGGGCACACGATAGGACAAGATAGAAATGAATAAAATGAACTTTCGAGGGGGATAAAATTACGTGTCTACATCATGCCCCCTTTGAATGTAAACACGCAGTGTTTTTAGACAAAGCCGTAGAAACGAGACCGAATTTTGTCTCGACCCTTATTCAAAGGAAGAAACAGAAGAAAGGACTACCGAGTCGTGAATTAGGATAGCCTACACCCAAGTTATGAAAGAATCAAGTCACGGGTATTTCAAAGGATTAGAAGAGAAGTTGACTATACCGAGTTGGAGAGTCGAGTGAAGTTCCATCGAGGTTCCGGTCCGTGGCTCTGTTATTACATCAGAATGAAAATTACAAGTTAAAACATAAACGAAATTACAAAATCCTATCTAGCAGCTTCTGTTGGTTCTTGACTTGACTTTCATCACCCTATTCTTCAGGTGGGCTCCTGACTTGCAATTTTCTTCCCACTTGTTGCTTGGCTTTCAATTACTTTGCTTTGTTGCTTGACTTTTCGTTTCTTCACCCTATTCTCCAGGCGAGCTCCTGACTTGTTATTTCATTACCCTGTTCTTCAGGCGGGCTCCTGATTTGCTGTTTCATCACCCTGTTCTTCAGGCGGGCTCCTAACTTGCTATTTCATCACGTTGTTGCTATGCTTTCAACTTCTTCACCCTGTTCTGCAGGCGGGCTCCTGAAACCACATTAAAACTACAAAAGAAAATTATCCCCAAACGAATATTATTATAAAGAGAAATTTCGTTTATTTGCCAGAAAAGTAAAGTTTCAAAAACAGATATTGAATTTTATTTTTTTGCCCCAGTTTATCCTCAGAAGACTTTTGAAAAAGTCACATCATACTTACTTGCATGTTGCAATGATGAATCAAGACTCTAACTAAGAAATGCATCTCTTAAGAGTAAAATTAAATAACCAAGACTAGGAAGTGCATCTCCTAAGAATTAAAGTGAGAGATTCAAACTAGAAAGTGCGTCTTCTAGGGATACAAGTTTAAGTTAAAAAGTGTGACACCTAAAAAATGAAAACTAGCGAGGAAGTGCGTCTCCTAAGAATTAAGTGCAATAACTCAACTAGAAAGTGCATCTTCCAGGAATCAAGATTTATGTTAGGAAGTGCATCACCTAAAAAGCAAAATTCGAATTACCCAATCAAGGAAGTGCATCTCCATACCAATGTTGCTTGAATTATCAAAACAAAGAAGTGCGTTTCCTTACCAATGCTGCTTGAATTACCAAAACAAGGAAGTGCGTCTCCTTACCAATGCCGCTTGAATTACTCAAATAAGGAAGTGCATCTCCTCACAAAAGTATCTTGACTTACTCAAACAAGGAAGTGCATCTCCTCACAAATGTCTCTTGAATTACTCAAACAAGGAAGCGCGTCTCCTTACAAATGTTTCTTGAATTGCCCAAACAAGGAAGTGTATCTCCTTACCAATGTTGCTGAAATTACCCGAACAAGAAAGTGCGTCTCCTTACAAATGTTGCTGGGATTACCCGAACAAGGAAGTGCGTCTCCTTACAAATGTTGCTGGGATTACCCGAACAAGGAAGTGCGTCTCCTTACAAATGTTGCTGGAATTACCCGAAGAAGGAAGTGCGTCTCCTTACAAATACCGCTTGAATTACCAAACAAGAAAGTGTGTTTGCTCACAAATGTTGCTGGATTTACCAAATAAGGAAGTGCGTTTCCTTACAAATGTTGCTCGAATTTCCCACACCAGGATTATCATAAGGCAGTATATTATTTTGAAAGCGTGGTCCCATTTTTCAGGAGGGTCCTGAACAGAAAGTAAAAATCCAATTTTCCAAGAGGGTCCTGAACTGGAAGTAAAAATCCCATTTTCCAGGAGGATCCTGAACATAAAGTAAAATCCCATTTTCCAGGAGGGTCCTGAACAAAAAGTAAAATCCCATTTTCCAGGAGGGTCCTGAGCAGAAAAATAAAATCCCATTTTTCAAGAGGGTCCTGAACAGAAAGTAAAATCCCATTTTCCAGGAGGGTCCTGAACAGAAAGAAAAATCCATTTTTCAGGAGGGTCCTGAACAGAAAAATAAAATCCCATTTTCCAGGAGGGTCCTGAACAGAAAGTAAAATCCTATTTTGCAGGATGGTCCTGAACAGAAAGTAAAAATCCCTTTTTCCAGGAGGGTCATAAGCAGAAAATAAAATCCCATTTTGCAGGAGGGTCCTGAACAGAAAGTAAAATCCCATTTTGTAGGAGGGTCCTAAACAGAAAGTAAAATCCCATTTTCCAGGAGGGTCCTGAACAGAAAATAAAATCCCATTTTCCAGGAGGGTCCTGAACAAAAAGTAAAATCCCATTTTCCAGGAGAGTCCTGAACAGAAAGTAAAATCCCATTTTCCAGGAGGGTCCTGAACAGAAAGTAAAAATCCTATTTTGCAGGATGGTCCTGAACAGAAAGTAAAATCTCATTTTTTAGGAGGGTCCTGAACAGAAAGAAAAATCCCATTTTTCAGGAGGGTCCTGAACAGAAAAATAAAATCCCATTTTCCAGGCGAGTCCTGAACAAAAAGTAAAATCCCATTTTCCAGGAGAGTCCTGAACAGAAAGTAAAATCCCATTTTCCAGGAGGATCCTGAACAGAAAGTAAAAATCCTATTTTGCAGGATGGTCCTGAACAGAAAGTAAAATCTCATTTTTTAGGAGGGTCCTGAACAGAAAGAAAAATCCCATTTTTCAGGAGGGTCCTGAACAGAAAAATAAAATCCCATTTTCTAGGCGGGTCCTGAACAGAAAAGTAAAATCCCATTTTTCAGGAGGGTCCTAAACAGAAAGTAAAATCTCATTTTTCAGGAGGGTCCTAAACAGAAAGTAAAATCCCATTTTCCAGGAGGATCCTGAACAGAAATAAAAATCCCATTTTCCTGGAGGGTCCTGAACAGAAAGTAAAATTCCATTTTTTCCAGGAGGGTCCTGAACAGAAAGTAAAATCCCATTTTTCAGGAGGGTCCTGAACAGAAAATAAAATCCCATTTTTTCTAGGAGGGTCCTGAACATAAAGTAAAATCCCATTTTTCAGGAGGGTCCTGAACAGAAAGTAAAATCCCATTTTTCAGGAGGGTCCTGCACAGAAAGTAAAGTCCCACAGATATGAATTTCCAATGGTAGCTGAATTAAGTAAAGCGAATCTTCCTCTATTTCAACAAAGAAAATTTGTCAGTTAAAAACTTAGTGGTAGTTTGCAGAACTTGGCTTTCCAGGCATTTGCTCTAGTGTTCATTCCCTTTATTTTGTTTCAGATTGCTGACATATGCCCCTGCTTTGTCGTGTCATTGACCCAAACTCAGATCATTAATAATGACTCCAAAATAACCACAGTATCTTTGCTTTGTCATGCTTCTCAGATAAATCCTTCAAACCTTGGTGTTTCATAAGTTCATAATTATGTCTCTTCCATATGCTGACTTTGTCTTGCATTGTGCAATTGAAGAAGTTGGTGGCCAGTTTTGAATTGTTTTCTCACTTGTTTTGATATGGACTTGACTCAAAAACAAGAGAAAAATGACAATAACTTTTATTTGGACCACTGACTCAAGAAAACAAAATAAAAAGAAGAAAAGAAAAGACAATGAGTGTCCCCATTTGAAACAAAGAAATGACAAATTTTCTAAAAATGACAGTCAACTCTAATGATTATGCCATGCCTTTTGGATTAATCTACCTGATCTTTCCATCCAACCTCTCTACCAGTTATTGCTGAGTTAATGGCCTTGAAACTAAGTTGTTTCCTTAGACCAATTGCATTCAGACCTCATTCGGCTAGTGACGTTTTGAAGGGTCTTTCCCTCAACTCACCCTTGTCTTATGGTGTCTGTGAGGGTTTTTACAAATGAGACTCTCTTATTCTCATTTCTCTCAACTCACAATCGTCTCACGGTGCCCGTGAGGGTTTTCACCAATAAGACTCTCTCTTTTTTATCTCTCTCAACTTACTATCGCCTTACGGTGCCCGTGAGGGTTTTCACCAATAAGACTCTCTCATTTTTATTTCTCTCTTGATTCCTTGGGCTGAGGAAGACAGGTAGGTCCCAAATACATTAGCATATCCCTTGCATGTTTTGCCTTAACATCCCCGAAGATTGATCTGAAGGTCTTTTATTGGGTTGTAACTCTCAAAATAATTGTCTTAACCTATTACCAAATGTCTCAACACTCTATCTATTTTCTCATATGCTCTTTTCTTTTCTTTCTTTCTTTCTTCTTTTTTTTTTAACTTTAACCTTTTGATTCAAAGTTCATGCTTAAACTGGATTTTAAGATCTGGCTGAAAATTTTACTGCATGTCATATCACTAGAGTTAACACAAAATGTACTATGTAAAGAAAACAAACAAACAACACATATTTAAAACACAAAGAAAAATGGGACACTTCATTTAGTTGAAACAAAAGATAGAAGGGTTTGAACATAAACAACAAAAGGACAAAACAAGATAGATCCCGAACTACAACCCTAAAATAGTTCGGATAGCAGAAAATAAAACAAAACAAGCTACCAGACCTCCTCCTAGCAGGGAGAGAGGTGACTTCTCAATTGCTCAGCCTGACATCTTAGCCACTGGTTTGCATATCAGTATGACTAGAGCTTTCCTCACTGTCAATGTTCTGTACCATGATTGATTTATCTTGAATCATCTTTTCAATTTCTCTTTTCAAAGCACGACAATCTTCAATACTGTGATCCTGAACATTAGAATGATATGCACATCGTATATTAGGATCAAAACTTCTTGAATGTGGGTCGGGAGTATACCCAAGGAGAGGAGTGATCATGTCCTGCTATACCAATCTCTGGAATAAACTTGCATATGACTCTCTAATGGGTGTGAAGTTATCTCTCGACTTCTGTCTCATTTCATTATTTGGCTTAAATTGAAAACCAGGCCTAGAAAGGTTTCGGTATGTATGTGGAGTTGGAGGATGACTCAGCAGAGTTGGCGCACACCAGTGTGGGTAAGATGGAGGTTGAACATAAGGTTGTGCATTATACACTTGATATGGAGCTGGGGGAATAGGATATAATGGATTTTGGTAAAGATTCTGTGGAGCTTGGGCATAAACTTGGGTTTGAGCCCGTGGGTAATGATGGTGTGGTCCTCTTGCCCATGCCTGTTGTCCAACTGCAATGGCAGATGTATCTTCCACATTCTCATTCCCCGAACTCCCTATCTGATTAGTGACAACTAACTCGGTATCCTTGTTGGCCATAACTTCCTCTGTGACTTGGAGCAATATGGAGGACCAGCCAAAATGCCACAAACCAACCACCTTAAACTAAGTCACAAGAGATAGCAAATGATTAGAGTTCAACAGTTTTTCAAAACATCTCTATTTCATTTAATTTTTTTATTTTTTGAAAAGATCACCGAACCCAAGAAGGGTGCCTACATATCTCACCCCCGAAAGGGGAGAATCAGGTGTGCGTAGTTCGTGAAGTCATGCTAAAATGGCCAATTGAACTCTTTTCTTTTTCTTTTGAAACTTTAAGAAGAAAAGAAAATAACAAATTGTCAAAAAGAACTAACGAAAATCTTTTTTTACATTTTTAGGCTTAACATCCTTATACAAAATGAAAACTATGATTAACAAAGAAAATCTTTAGTTTTAGTTTTTTTTTTTTTTTTTTGAATTTCATAGGAAAATGAAACTTGAAACTATTAAAGAAAAATCTTTTTGTAGTTTTCTTTTTAGAGATGTATATGAAACACCTACTCTAAATGAAGAGTGAAGAAAATCTTTTTGAATTTTCAGATTTCTGTACAAAATGAAATCTATGATTACCAAAAGAATATTTTTGGATTTTTTTTATTTTTTTATTTTTTTTTAATTTCATGCGAGAAATGAAACTTGAACCTGTTAAAGGGAAATATTTTTTGTTGTTGTTTTCTTTTAAAGATGTACATGAAACACCTACTCTAAATGAAGAGTGACAAAAATCTTTTTTGAATTTTTTAAATAAGATCAACCAAAAATGTACCCTACGACTATTGAGGAAAATCTCTTTTTTTTTCCTTCTTTTTTTTTTTCTTTTCAAGATATGTATGAAACACCTACTCTAAATAAAGAGTGAAGAAATTTTTTTTTTGAATTTTTTTAAAATAAAATCCCCAAACCATCAATAGGCTGCCTACGTATCTCACATCCCGAAAGAGGAGAATCAGGGGTGCGTAGTTCGTCAGATTGGACAATTAACGATTAACTAATAAATTGAACCAAACTAAAGAGACACAATCGAAAACAAACGAATAAAACTTCTTTTGTTTTTTTTTCAACTAGACGCTTTAACCAAAACTGACACCACCAATTATACGGAAAAGTCTTTTTGGTAATTTTTTAGTTTTTGACAAGCAACAAAACTTCCAACCTTTCTTTTTTTTGAATTTGTGGTACTTTACAAAACGTAAAAAAAATCTTTTTGAGTTTTTGGATTGTGAAAAATAAAAGCCATAACGAATTCTAAAATAAACTACGACATTCCTCTCTTTTTTTTCGTTCTTTTCGACTCACTTTTCTATTTTTTTTCTTTTTCGTCTACACACCTTACTACTAACAAATTAATTCTTTTTTTTTTCAAAAATCAATCCGTCAAATGACCACGTTACCCTTAAAAATGCAACAGTTAGCACGTAGGGATGCTTTAAAGGTGAGTCTCCTACAAAGGACCAAGTGGGCCCCACTAGGTCTCAATATGATGCACATAAGCATGACCTAAAGGCTGACCTATATTGTGGTTCACTAACAAGGCTGTTCGGGGGAGCGTATGGTCGATAGTGGTTGCTTTGCTTTCCACCTACTCCATAACACCGACGGCTCCCCCCTAGAATAAGGGTGACTCAACTAGAGGTCGTGTACAACATGTGTACTACGAACTTGTTGCAGAAAGAAGGACGGGAGGTGGACTCATGATGACAAATATAAAAGCGGTAACACATAGGATAAATACTACAAACAAAGAGCACAAAAAACACACAAAAGTGAAAATAACATCAACAATAATCACAAACAATGCTTATACACTCATAATGTCAAACAAAGCCAATACGACTCAAAAATAAGCTCGAATTCTCATACAATCCCCAGCAGAGTCGCCAGAAGCTGTCACACCCCTTTTTAACGCGTACTCCAAAACATGAAATATTTTTAAAGTTCGAAAGGGTTTTATTATTTAAGTGACAAGAAAATGAAAATTTGTTTTGAAAAAGGATTATTTGCATTTTTTATTCAGAGTCGCCACTTGGCATAATCCGGTGTGCCAAGTCACCTTTGGAAAATCCTTTTCGTAATCATTTGACTCTTAAACCAGTTTGCGAACAGAGATTCCGGCTAAGGAATTCTGTTGATCGAGGGGAAGGTGTTAGGCACCCCTCGATCCCGTGGTTCGACCACGGTCGCTTGGTGAAGTGTATCGACTATTTTTTTGGCATTATGAAATATATAAACCACACAAAAGAACACAAAATAATCAAACCACAAGCAAAACAAAACAGTCCAAAAACGTAAAAGTCCAGTCCAATTATACAGTCCGAAATAGAAAGGGACTAAAAATAAACCTATGCTAATCCTAAACTAATGCTTTACCCGATGCCTCGGGCCTTCATCGCGGACGTCCTCCGGGTACAACGTACTTCGGGGCATTCCCCGGATAAATCTATACAAATCCTTCGGGGCATTCCCCGGCCAAATGAGTACAATTTAACCTTTTCGTGCAATAAAGTAGAAAGTGTCATTCAAACAAATATTCAAAACACTCCAACAAATTGTTATTCCTAAATTTTCCTACCCGACCTACATTTGCCTATGCGTTCTCGACTAAAGACACAATTCTATCATGATACCAACAATAAATCAAATTAAACTGAATCTATCCTTTTGTTAATTTTTCAATTCCATTCCCCTGACTTTCTTTCTATCCATCCATTAGAACATGATCAAGTTTATACCTTAATCTTCCAAAATCAACAACCAAGTATCACAATCATAACATCAACATAACAAAAATCCAACAAAACCATAATCACCATTCACAATCGCAATCAATCAAAACAACCAACCACATATATATATAAAAGACGAGTTAAGAAATGGACCTCGATAGCACGCTGTGTCGTTAATAAGGAAATCCAAAGACCCAAACTCGATTGGAGAACCTCAGGACGAACAAACCAAACTCGGTATTAAAATAATAACCAGACAGCTCCAAAACTCGAGAATAAAATTTTACTATACGAAACCCCCGCCAAGAACGACGACGAGATTCAATAAAGCTGACTCGAAACCTACTATCGACGTCGAACCATGAAATAATCGAAACCAAAATCAATCAAAGACAATAGTAAACTAAAAACCCACGCAGATCGAGCTCCGGGGAGTTCCGGTGACGGAGAGGCGGCGGCGGCTGTTGTCGACGGTGACGGAGATCTGGCAGCTGAGCTGGTCGATGGTGACTGTTGTCACCGGAGGGAGGGAAGGACGACATGAGATCTGGTCGCGAGCCGACGTCGGAGATTCAGCGGGTCTGGTCGGGTTCTCGAGTTGGGAGGTCGGGTCGGGTCCGATCGGGTCCGGTCGGCGAACCACGACAGATCTGGTCGGCGAACCATGGCAGATCTGGTCAACTCTCGTTCGATGAACGGCATAAAGGCCGACGACGGTCCGACTTCCGTCGTTGATCGGAGAGAGAGGAGGAAAGACGGCCGGAGCTGGAGAGAAAGTGGCGGCCGGTTCGGGTGTAGAAGCGGCGAACGGTGACGGGTGGTGGAGATTGGTCGGAGATGGCGACGTTGGTGTTAGTGGTTATCGCCGGTGTCGGTGTTAGTGGGCCGGCTGAAACGGCGCTACTCCGGCGTCGGTGACTTTTGGAAGGAGAGAGAGAGTGAGTTTAGAGAGAGAGAGAGAGAGAGTGAGTGTTTTTTTTTTAGAGAGAGAGCAAAAAATGCTGATGCCTTTTATCTTCTTCTTTTTGATTTGTTCCTGTTCCCTTTTTTTGTGTATATGTAGGTATATATAATTTTTGAGGCTTTTCTTTGTTGACAAGAAAAAGAGAGAGGGGTGGGGTAATGTGGGGTAGGGGGTAGTGGTGAGGTGTTATATTTTTATTGGATAGGTGGTTAGGATAAGATAGGGTTAGTTACTTTATTATTTGTTTATTATTTATTTTTATTTTTTTTGTATTTTGAGGGGTATAATGATATGGGTGAGGGCACACGATAGGACAAGGTAGAAATGAATAAAATGAACTTTCGAGGGGGACAAAATTACGTATCTATAGCTCCTAACTTGCTATTTTCGATCTGTTAACTTTCATTTTCTTCACTTTGTTACTCGACTTTCAATTTCTTCACCTTGTTGCTTGACTTTCCATTTATTCGCCTTGTGCTTCGGGCGGGCTCCTGAAATCACATCAAAACTAGAAAGAAAATTATCCCAAACAAAATTATTGTAAAGAGAAAATTGTTTGCCAAAAAAGTAAAGTTCCAAAATAGATATTAATTTTTTTTATTTTTTTATTTTTCCCCAGTGTACCATCAGAAGACTTTTGAGAAAGTCAGATCATACCTACTTGCATGTTGCAATAATGAATCAAGACTCTAACCAAGAAATGCATCTCTTGAGAGTAAAATTGAATGACCAAGACTAGGAAGAGCTTCTCCTAAGAATTAAAGTGAGGAATTCTGACTACAAAGTGCGTCTTCTAGGGATAGAAGTTTAAATTTAAAAGTGTGTCACCTGACAAATGAGAACTAAAAAGGAAGTGTGTCTCATAAGGATTAAGTGCAATGACTCGACTAGAAAGTGCATTTTCTAGAAATCAAAGAGAATGACTCGACTAAAAGGTATGACTTATAGGAATCAAGGGGGATGAATCGACTAAAAGGTACGTCTTCTAAGGGTCAACGGGAATGACTCGACTAAAAGGTACGTCTTATAGGAATCAAAGAGAGATGACTTGACTAAAAGGTACATCTTATAGGGGTCAAAGGGAATGAATTGACTAAAAGGTATGTTTTCTAGGGGTCAAGGGAAATGACTTGACTAAAAGGTACGTCTTATAGGAATCAAGAGAGTTGACTCGATCAAAAGGGTACGTTTTCTAGGGGTCAAGGGAAATGACTCGACTAAAAGGTACGTCTTATCGGAATTAAAGGGAATGACTCGACTAAAAGGTATATCTCATAGGAATCAAAGGAGATGACTCGACTAAAAGGTTATTCGAATAGGAATCAAGGGTGATGACTCAACTAAAAGGTACGTCTTCTAGGAATCAAGGGAGATGACTAGACTAAAAGGTACGTCTTCTAGGGGTCAAGGGGAATGACTCAACTAAAAGGTACGTCTTATAGGAATCAAATGAATGACTTGACTAAAAGGTATGTCTTCTAGGGGTTAAGGGGGAATGACTCGACTAAAAGGTACGTCTTATAGGAATCAAGAGGGATGACTCGACTAAAAGGTACGTCTTAAAGGAATCAAAGGTGATGAATCAACTAAAAGGTATATCTAATAGGAATCAAGGGTGATGACTCGACTAAAAAGTACGTCTTCTAGGGGTCAAGGAGAATGACTCGACTAAAAGGTGCGTCTTATAGGAATCAAAGGAGCAACTTGATTAAAAGGTACGTCTTCTAGGGGTCAAGAAGGAATGACTCGACTAAAAGGTACGTCTTATAGGAATCACAGAAAGCTGACTTAGCTAAAACGTACGTCTTCTAGGAATCAAAGGAAGATAACTCAACTAAAAGGTACATCTTATAGGAGTCAAGGGGAATGACTCGACTAAAAGGTACGTCTTTTAGGAATCAAGACTTAAGTTAGGAAGTGCATTACCTAAGAAGAAAAATTTGAATTACCCAATCAAGGAAGTGTGTTTCCTTACCAATGTTGTTTGAATTATCAAAACAATGAAGTGTGTCTCCTAGAGATCTTGAATTATTAGTTTTACCATGGTTTTGATTACCAAACCTATGCAGCAACCTTGCTTCTTGCATTTATTAAGGTGAGAAATTACGGCCTTTGATGTTTAGGCTCTGAAATCCTTGATCTACATGCAACATGTATTCCTGTTACATACAAAGAAAACTTGTGAGTTTAAAAACATGGTGGCTAGTTTGTGGCTTCTGCTTTTGAGGCAATTGATACTGCCCCCATCACATTTAGCTTTTCTTCCAACCATTAGCATATGTCATTGACTTGTTGTATCATTGACTCAAACTCAGCTTATTAAGAGTGAGTATGAAACGAAAACAGTATTTCTTCTTTGTCGTGTGTCTTAAATAAACCCTTTGAACCTTGGTATTTCCATGAGTTTCCCGAATTCTCTGTTGATAAAACTTTCTACATACCCTTTTTTGGCTCACAATCATGTCTCTTTCATGTTCTAGATTTTGTCTTGCTTTGTGCAATTAAAGAAACTGGTAGCAAGTTTTGAAATCTTTTCTCACTTGTTTTGACACGGACTTGACTCAAAGATAAGAAACGAAAAAAAAAGAATGACAATTTTTGTTTTGATAACTGACTCAAGAAATATAAAATTAAAATAAAGAGAAGAAAGAAAAGACAATGAATGTCCCCTTCTAAAACAAAGAAATGAAAAATTCATCTAAAAATGACAGTCAACACTAATGATTATGCCATGCATTTTGGATTAAGCAGCTTGATCTTTTCATCCAAACTTTCACCAATTGTTGTTGAGTTAACGGTCTTGAAACTGATTTAATTTCTTAGGTCAATTGTATTCAAGACCTCATTCGGCTAGTCAACCTTGAAGGGTTTTTGCCAACAAGCTTCTCTCATTTTCTTTTCCTCAGCTCACTATTGCCTTATGGTATTCGTAAGGGTTTTCCACTCACAGTCGTCTTACGGTAACCTTGAGAGTTTTCACCGATAAGACTCTCTTATTTTTATCTCTCTCAACTTACCATCGTCTTATGGTGCTCGTGAGGGTTTCCCCAATAAGAATCTCTCATTTTTATTTCTCTCCTGATTTCTTATGCTGAGGAAGACAATTAGTTCCCAAATGCATCATCATATCTCTTGCATGCTTAGCCTTAACATCCTCAAAGATTGATCTGAAGGTCTTTCTTTAGTTGTAACTTGGCTTTTGGATAGGGTTAGAAAGAAAGGATACCGTGGGGCCCAAACAACACTTGAAGTGGGGTAAAACTTACAACTTTTGGGATAGCCTTAAACAATGAGAATTAACTCATGCCCCAGTTTCTTTTGACTGGGCAATTCTAAATTATTTATTTGATTGGATCGAGCCCTGAGTAGGGAAGCCTACGTATCTCACCCTCGAGAGAGGTGAATCAGGTCATGCGTAGTTCTGATAGCTTGTTCTTTCACTTGATTCTATTTATTTCTTATGTTGATTCTTTTTCTCTTTGGGACTTTTCTGACATTATTTTTCTTGACACTCATCTTTTCTTTATTTTTTGACATATTTTTTTTGAATTTCGTTGACTCTATCTTGATTCTAAAAGAGGGGTATAAAAGAAAATAACACTAAGGCCCAAATGGGGTAAACAAAGGATGACACAATGTTTGGATAGCAGAATGAAATACCTTCATCATATCAATTTTTGAAAATGCTAGTACATAGCATACAATACGAAAGTGCACGATCAAGATCACTTATGAAATGTTTTACAACACTAATTTGCCCCGAGCATGTGTTCCACCTCTTTTTCTACATTTGTCCAGCATACAACTCCACTTTGTTGTACATTCCTCATGCTGAAGGACTCATGACTTCGTAGAGCTAATTTTCTTCCTGTTTCTTTTGACATAGGATCACACATTCACTACTTGACCTAATTGAGATATGTCTTTCAATTGATGACCAAGTTATTCTCATGATTCTCAAAATAATAGCCTTAATTTTCAAAGAAGTCTTCAACTTGATCACCAAATGCTCCAGCACTCTATCTATTTTCTTAGATGATCTCTTTTTCTAACTTTAACCCTCAGATTCAATGTTTATGCTTAAATTGGATTTTAAGATCTGGCTGTAAATTTCACTAGCATGTCATGTCACTAGAGTCAACATAAAATATACTATGTAAAGAAAACAAACAAACAACACATATTTAAAATATAAAGAAAAATGGGACACTTCGTTTAATAAAAATGAAAGATAGAAGGGTTTGAACATAACGACAAAGGGACAAAACAAGATAGATCTCGAACTACAACCTTGAAATAATTCGGATAACAGAAAATAAAATAAAACAAACTACCAGACCTCTTCCTAGTAAGGAGGAGTGACTTCTCAATTGCTCAGCCTGACATCTTAGCCACAGGTTTGCATATCAGCATGACTAGAGATTCCTCACTGTCAATGTTATGTACCATAATTGATTTATCTTGAATCATCTTTTTAATTTCTGTTTTCAAAGCACGAAAATCTTCAATACTGTGACCCTGAATATCAGAATGATATGCACATCGTATAGTAGGATCAAAACTTCTTGAATGTGGGTCACGAGTATACCCAAGGAGAGGAGTGATCATGCCCTACTATACCAATATCTGGAATAAACTGGCAGAGGATTCCCCGATAGGAGTGAAATTATCTTTTTTCTTCCTTCTCTTTGCGAACTCTGGCCTTGGATGAAACTTGGATTTAGAGGCTCCTTGGTAAATTTGTGGGGGTCGAGGATGATGTTTAGGGACAGGTCCATGCCATGGTGGATAAAAAGATGGATGAGCATACAATTGTGCATTATTCAAAGGATATTGAGGAAGTGGAATGGGATTTCTTGGATTTTGGGGAAAGAAACCTTGTTACAAATGGTTATGTGGATCTAATATGTAAGCTCGGGGTTGAGGCTGACAGTATTGGTGGGTTGGACTTCTCAAACTCTTCTTTGGCCCTTGTATGACAATAGGTGTGTTTTTCTTCTTCTTTCCTTCAGTTTCCCTTGGTGGATTGCAATGTCATCCCAAATGTTTCACAGAATCCTTCTGATCATCAGGCTCCCCAAATTTTGATGTCTCAAAGCTGGGAGGAAGGTTAATACTTGAAGACATGCCTCAGTTTTTATATGAAACATTTTCATAGCCCATAAGTCTAGGGGAATTTTTCATATCATTTTCTACACTCTTAACTTTCCCAACCACTTTCTCTAGCTCTTCTAGAATGCTAGGCTTCTTAGTAAGAAATTTTGGTGGTCCACTTAATTTAACGGTAGGCTCAAGAGTATAACAATGATCATCAAGAGTATTGAGCGTGGATTCACTAGTGGACTGGGAAAGCACAATCATTGGATTGATAGCCAAAGTGGAAGTCTTAGTAGAAGGTTGAGCAACAAAAGCACAGACAGTATGTGGTGCTGTGAATGTGGTAGACTTATACTGAGGAGCTAAAAAAAGAGTGGTGGAAGTATTGAGGTGCATTTGACGTGGAATGGATTCTGAGGCATGCTGTGGTGCATCAACAACAGTAGAAAACTGACTTTGAGATTTTGGTGGAAGACTCAAGGTATTTGCAAGGTCAAAAGTGGAGAACGGAGGTGGAGGCAGCACACTGGCCGAGTTCGGTACATTTCCATCATTTGTTGTCTCAGTCTCAAATTCTCTTCCTTAAAACTCTCAATTTCCTGACTCTTTGTTTCATTTATGGTGCCACTCTCTATATCCTTGTTGGACACAACTAAACCTTCCTTGGATTTGGTGTGATATGGAGGACCAGCCAGGAAGCCACAAATCAACTACCTTAAATTAACTGAACAAGAGGCAAAAAAATATGTTAGAGTTCAACATTTTCTCAAAGCCTCTCTTTTTTAAAAAAAAAAATCACCGAAACCAAGAAGGGCGCCTATGTATCTCACTCCCGAGAGAAGAGAAGCAGGTGTGCATAGTTTGTGAAGTCGTGCCAAAATGGCCAATTGAACTCTTTGTTTTATTTCTTTTTTTCCTTTTCTCGAAACTTTAAGAAGAAAAGAAATAACAATGTGTCAAAATAATTGACGAAAATATTTTTGAATTTTTCAGCTTTAACATCCCTATTCGAAGTGAAATCTATACTAAAGAAAACCTTTTTGGGTTTTCAGTTTTAAATTTCTTATGAAAATAGAACTTGAACCTATTAAAGAAAAATATTTTGTAGTTTTCTTTTAGAGACGTATATGAAACACCTACTTTAAGTGAAGAGTGAAGAAAATCTTTTTGAATTTTTTTTTAAAAACGATCCCCGAACCAACAATAGGCTGCCTACGTATCTCACATCTCGAATGAGGAGAATCAGGGGTGCGTAGGTCGTCCAGATTGGACAATTAAGGATTATAGAACAACAAAATCTTAACTTGAGAGACACGACTACACGATGAAAATAAAATTTTTTCAGGTTTTTAAGTTAACACTTCATACAAAAATTACATCAACAACTATGAAAGAAAAATCTTTTTATTATTTTTGTCATATGAAATATAAAAAAAATTCTAACATCTTTTTTTGCATTTTTCTTTTATAAAAACTCCTATGAATGAAAAATCTTTCTGAAGTTACGAATTGTGAATCATGCTAAACAAGGCACAGGAAAATCTTTTTGATGTTTTTGAGAAAATGAGTGCGAAAGGTAAAAAAGTCTTTTTGAATTTTTGAATTGTGAAAAAAAAAGGCATAAAAAAAACTCTAAAAACTATGAAACTCTTTTTTTTCTTTTCGACTCACTTTTTCTTTTTTTTTCCTCTCTTTTTTTTTGCAATTTTTCTTGCCTACACACTCTATTTAAATCTAGCAAATGCTTTCCCCCAAATCAATCCATCAAATGACCAAATCACCCTTAAAGATGCAACATTTAGCAAGTAGGGATGCTTTGGAGGTGTGTCTCCTACAAAGAACCACGTGGGTCCTGCTAAGTCTCAATATGATGCAAATAAATATGACCTAAAGGATGACCTACGCTGGGGTCCACTAACAAGGCTGTTCAGGGGAGCGTATGGTCGATAGTAGCTTGCTTTAGCTGGCCACCTACTCCATACAACCCAATGGCTCCCCCCTTAAAATGAGGGTGACTCAACTATAGGTCGTGTACATACGTGTACTACGAACTTGTTGCAGAAAGAAAGACTCGGGATATGCACATGATGTCAGATATAAAGCGATAACACATAAAGTAAAAACTATAAACAAAGAGCACGTAGACACTCAACAATGATAAACAATAACACAAAACAACACAAACAAATGTCTATACACCTATAGTGCCAAACTAAGCAGATACAACTCAAAAATAAGCTCCAATTCTGAAAAATTCCCAGCAGAGTTGCCAGAGCTATCACACCCCTTTTTCGTACTCCAAAGAAGATTATGATTTTAAGTTTGAAAGGGTTTTATTAATTAAAGTGACAAAAGAAAATGATTGTTTCGAAAAAGGATTATTTACATTTTTTTTTATCTAGAGTCGTCATTTGACATAATCCAGTGTGCCAAGTTACCTTTGAAATATCATTTTCAAAACAATTTGACTTTTTAAAACTGGTTTGCGAACAGAGATCCTGGTTAAGGAATTCTGTTGACCAAGGGAAAGGTGTTATGCACCCCTCGATCCCGTGGTTCGACCACGATCGCTTAGTAGAATGAATCAGCTAATTTGACACTACGATGTATAAAGCACACAAAAACACATAAAACAATCAAACAAACAAACAAAACAAAACGAATAAAAATATAGTGTCCAGTCCGAGTTATACAGTCCCGAAATAGAAAAATACAAAAAAGTAAATCCTATTTTAAACTAATCCTAGACTAAGCTCCAATGCCTCACCCGATGCCTTGGGCCTTCATCACGAACGTCCTCCGAGTACAAATACTTCGGGGTATTCCCCAGAAAAAAATAATACAAGAACCTCGGGGCATTCCCCGGCCAAATGAGTACAATTGAATCAAGTACGATAAACTAGAAAATATTCACCACACATTCAAATTTTCAACATTCAACGATATCCCTAAATTCGTCTACCCAAACCTAGCTTTGCCTATTAAGATCTTGGCCTAAAATATGCTCCTATCGAGTTCATAAACATTCTGAATTAAACAAAACAACAATAAACAAAAATTAAAATAAATTCACCCTTTTTATCAATTTCTCAATTCCACCCCAAACAACTAATTTCAATTCTCAAACGAGATACCATTTCACCAAACCATAATCAAGAAAATCAACCATTAGTCAAAATAAACACCCATTCATCACCAACAAGGACCCAATAACACAATATTCAATCCAACACCAAATATAATAAACAATGAAATAAAAAGAGAAAGAGAGTAAAATTGGACCTCAATTTGAAGATTTCAAACTCAGTGTTATTCGAATAAAGATAGTCCGCACCCGGAAACCTCGAGCCGAACCTTAACACCAAAAATCCAACTCGACAAATAATGACCCATTCACTGTCACTTTTCATGCCGTTACTGTTCACGGCATACTATTCACCAGTACTGTTCACCGGTTACTGTTCACCATACTATTCATCAGTACTGTTCACCGGTACTGTTCACCAAATATTTTTTTCATGATTCTCTCTTTCTCTCCCTCGGTTTTTGTTCTTGTGAGGAAGATCGATGAATGGAGAATTGTTGTTGTGTGCTTGTGGATTGTTATCTTGCTCTCCAAGATGGAAGAAAAATGGAGGATTTTTTTTATAGGGAAGATTATTTTGTGATTGTTGTTATTGTGGAGAAGATGATGATCAAAGAATGAGCCTCCCTTTTCCCCTTTTAGAAATTTCCTTTTCATAATTTTTATTTAGTTTTTTTTTTCTTTATTTATTATCCTATGTGGAAGCATATAATTGGTGGCTTGTGGGAATAAGTGTGTGGCATGTGAAAAAGTTAGTGCGGCATGTGGAAAGATGAGGGTGGCGTGTGGAAAAATGAGTAGGGCGTGTGCCTTTTGCATGTATCCAATGAAACATGGAAAGTGAAGTGTTGAGGTGACATAGTGAGGTGGCAAAGATGCTAGGTATTTAATTATTTTCAATTCTTTCTTGGGGGGAGAAAATATCAATTAAAAAAAGTATGGTAAGGTGAATAAAATAAAAATGAAAATTAAAAAATAAAATAAAATAAAAATGATTAAAATATTTTCGAAAAAGGACAAAATTACGTGTCTACAGGAGAGAGGTCATATTTGTGCAGTTTTGAATAGCTAAAGGTCATATTTGTGCACTGTCAAAGTTTTGTTTTTTGTATTAAAACGATGTCATTTTTATTATTATGATTGTTATTATTATTATAATAATATTTTATTTATTTATTTCTATAGTAGCGGCACCTAACTTTTTTCAATTTAAAAAAATTATTATTATTATTATTCTATTTACTTCTGTAGAAGCAGCACCTAGCTTTTTTTTAATTAAAAAAAAAAAGCCACTAGCAAGGATCGAACCCGCACAATAGGCTGAAGGAAGCACCCAAGAAGAGCAAATAACACCACTGGTTATCTAAGTGTCTTGTTTCATGTGGTTCAACATTAATATACATATATAAATATACATTTTCTATCTTATATATATACAACGTAATTTTTTTACCAAGGGGGTTCGGGTGAACCCCATGGCAACCACGTAGGACTGCCCCTCGTTAATTTAATAACATTTTAATAACGTTAATTTAATAACATTTTAATTACGTTAATTTGATAACGTTAATTTAATATACTACTACTACTATCCTTAATAGTATTAATTTAATAACGTTTTATTAAAATTATAATTTTTTTTATTATTAGTATAGTTTCATCTTTAATTTAATATTTAAATAAATAATATTTAGATATATTATATAACTTAAATTCGTCCTCTACTTTATAATAGATATATATACGTACCCGCTCAATTTTTTCGTATGAGGCTAACCCGCCTAATTAATAAATTTTCAATATTGCTCTTTTTCGCAATGACAAAAGAAATTAGATGTCATTTTCATCTTTGAGCCGAAAATAATGAAAAAATAATAGTGAAGAGTCATTAAAAGGTCATATTTGTGTAGTTTTGAATAGTAAAAGTCATATTTGTGAACTGTCAAAGTTTAAGGTCGTATTTATGTATTATGCCCTTAGATTTTAAGTTGGACGGACCGAGTTTTGCATGTTGAACACGTGTTTTGCCACATAGGATTGGAGGTCCTATTTGTGCAGTTTTGAATAGTCAAAGGTCATATTTGTGCACTGTCAAAGTTTAAGGTCAAAGTTATAATTTTGTGTCAAGTTTAGGATCATTTTTATGTTTAACTCTATTTTTTATGTCATTATATTTCTCACACATGCAGTGATGCACTTGCAGAAAATAAAAGGGAATTGCAAAGAAAATAAAGAGAAAATAGGAAAGAGCTAACAACACTTCATTCATGCTCTTCACAGTCATTACATGTGACTTATATCCCACTCTCCGTAACTAACTAAGGGACTAAATGCAATTACTAAATAATGAAATAATACAACATTGAGGGACTAAATAGTAAAGATAGAAAGAGGACAACTTATAACTAACTCCACTAGTGTATTCTACTTGACTTGCATCATTACTTCCTCCTCAAAAACTTCCTTGACCTCAAGGAAGGAAGGTGGGAAATCTCCACTTAACTACAGAAGCATCCTCCCTAGTGGCACACTCTTCAGGGACCTTATCCTAAGCAATTAACCACTGAGGCACAGCCTTATTACCCTTCTGTATCATTCATCGCTGCAACACCTTCAATGGAAATGGAAAAAAGGGACTACTAGTATCAAGCACAGGAGGGTGAGTCACAGAGGATGGTAGCACGTGACAAGGCTTCAATAAAGAAACATGAAATGTAGGATGAATCAACAAGATAGGGGGAAATTCAAGCTTGTAAGCTACTGGACCAACACTCTCAATGATCAAATAAGGACCATAATACCTGTATGATAACTTGTGGAAGTGATGTGCAGATATAGTGACTTGTCTATATGGTTGAATCTTCACAAACACTCAACTACCAACTATCAGTCCTATGCTTATTAGCCTGAGATATCATTTTCTGCTATGACCTGGCCAAATGAAATTTAAGCAATGACAATTTAAATTCCCTAACTAATAGACTCTTATCCACTTCCACCAGTTCAGAATCACTAGACAAGTAAGAAAGATGCAACAGGGGAGGTTGACTATACAAAGCCTCATAAGGTGAACTATGAATAAAAGCGCCTCTATGAAATCCATACTAATACTGCTCCAAGCAGTAGACGGAATATCCAATGGCTGCAAGAGACCAGGATAAGCTGAAGGATCATATTTACTTTTCTGACACACCTCACAAGCCCTGAAAAATTGCATAATCTCCTCCTTCATCCCCTTCCAATAGAAAAGTGCAGCCACCCTCTTATATGATTATCAATAACTAAATGACCTCTCAAAGAGAAAGCATGTCATAGCTGTAAAATGGAGCTCCTCACTTGTTATTCAGCAACCACAACCAACTTGTCATGCCTCCTTAGCAAGTTATGGATGAAATTGTACCCTTTAACCTCACCTCCCGATTGCAGGACTTAAATAATTGCCTAAAGATCATGATCAGATGCCCAATTTTCAATGATATCTTGCAGCAAATTAGTTTGCATTAAGGACAGGCTTAAAGTTTCCAGTTCAATCACAAAAAGTCTAAGCATCAGCAACTTTGTTATCTTTTTCCTTCTTATATTCAATGGAAAAAATCAAACTACATCAACTTAGTAATCCACTAAAGTTGAGAACTAGTGTGTAACTTCTATTCCAATAGGAACTTAAGGGACTTTTGGTCAGTTTTAACCACGAATGGGCAACCCTTAAGGTACTGATGCCACTTGTTCACAGCTAAGACCAAGGCCAGAAGTTCCTTATCATACATAGACAGTGATTGTTGCCTTAAAGATAGTCCTTTGCTGAGATAAGCAATGGGATAGCCCTGTTGCATAAGCACCGCACCAATTCCACAATCACATGTGTCGGTTTCAACTATGAAAATCAGGGAGTAGTGAGCTTTTGTTAAAAAATATTAAAGGTTGTTGATGCCTTATCAGACCACTTGAATCTATTCTTTTTAAGAAGATCCATAAGGGGTTTACTCAACACCCCATATCCTTTGATAAATCATTTGTAGTAACCAGCAAGCCCCAAAAATCCCCTTAGTTGCTTCAAGGTGTGAGGTACTAGCCAATCGCAAACAACCTGTACCTTTTTTGAATCAGTTACCACGCCTGCTGCTAAGATATAATGCCCCAAATACTCTACTTGAGCAGTAGCAAAAACACACTTAGACCTCCTTGCGAACAACTTGTGACTCAACAACAACTCAAAGGTTGTTCTCAAATGTCCCATGTATTCCTGTAAGTCCTTGATAAAGACTAAGATATAATCAAAAACACCAAAATAAACTTCTGAAGATGAGCTTCAAATATATGGATCATCAATCCTTGTAAGCTAGAAGGGGAATTGGTTAAGCCAAAAGGCATGACCAAATACTCATAATGGCCTGAATTGGTCTTAAAGCAGTTTTGGGAATGTCTTGAGGAGACATTCTTATCTGATGGTAACCATACCTCAGATCAAACCACCTTGGACCCTTCTAATTCATCTAGCAGCTCTTCTATCAGAGGAATAGGAAATTTATCTTTTATAGTGATATGGTTCAGTGTTCTATAATCTACACATATTCTCCAACTACCATCTTTTTTCCCAACTAAGACAACTAGGATGAAAATAGGCTACTACTAACATGTATTAACCCCTGCTGCTGTAGTTACTTGACCATTTTTTCCACCACATCCTTTTTGCATAGGTGAGTATCTATTAGGTCTAGCATTGATAGCCTTGGCTCCTTCCTTCAATGGTATATGATGATCAAAGGGACCTCTAAAGGGAGGAAGCTCTACAGGTTCTTCAAAGACAACTTTGAACTCTGTCAATACCTGCTGAATCTCTTCAGGCTCTGTGTTATCTTTCTCTATAGGAGGCTTAGTATTTTGCCTTACTAAAGGATTTACTTTGATCATTACATCTGTACATTAGTACCCTTTTCCTTTTGCATAGTGTGAGCATCTACGATCTTCAACCTTGATTCCACTCCTTGCAACAAATGTTTCTTACCCTTAAACTCAAATTCCATCCTCAATTATCTGAAGTTGAATAGAATGTCACCCAGGGTGCTCAACCAATGGATTCCAAGAACCATGTCACTCGTGCCCAAAGGAAAGTAAAAGAAAATCTGCCTTGAATACTATCCCTTGTAGCAACCTCTCCAAGCCCTTACAATATCTATTCACATATACTGAGTTACCATCAGCGACACCTATACATACAAGAGGATCTAAGTATTCAATAGGCCAACCCATTCGACTGACTACATCACAATCTATAAAATTATGAGTGCTACCACTATCCACCAGTATGCTAAGGCTTCTCTGCTGACAATATCCAACAACTTTTAAGGTTTTGAACCCTTGAATACCAGTAAAAGCTTGTAAAGAGATCTCACAGTGTTCTACAAAGTTATTTGTAGCTTTCCAGCTTACCACATCTTCTATATCACTTTCATCTTCCATTAATTCTGGGAGATAAACCCCAGCTTTATTCTTAGAAACATGACCAGGTATAAACTTCTCATCACAAAGATAACAAAATCCCTTGGCCCTCTTGTCACTCAACTCAGCTGGATAAGCCTCCTCTTCTTATTTTTATCATCTGTTAATCTGGGAAGGTGATTAACTGGTGCAGTTATTGCCCTTTGAGCAGGCACAAGATGGTTTACTGAACCCTTGATCACCTTAGACTGCTTAAGGAAAATTGATTCTTATAGTCTAGCTAAGTGGTAGACTTAGGCAAGGAATAAGGCCTATGAATGCGTACAGCATCCCCTAACTCAGGTTTGAGTGCATTGAGAAAAATACTAATGACATGAGCAGTTTCAAGGTTTAATCTAGTCATTGCTCTATCAAATGCCTCCTGAAACTCTCTACTACTCCACCGATCTGTTTAAGTCTCAGTAAATCCCCTAGTGAACCATCAAACTCGGCCCCAAATCTATCCGACAAAGCTGATAAGTAATCCTCCAAGCTCGGAGGAGGCAAGTGTTGGCGACTACGCATGTATGCTTGTTGCCATTGCAAGGCAATGTCATCACAATGAATGGAAGAAATTGTCACCTTTTTATGGGGTTGAACCTCATCTAATGAAAAAAATTATTCCATCTTGTACCATCAATCCTGAAAATTCTAACCATTGAATCGAGGGAACTCAATATGAGACAATCATGTGAGAGTTTGAGAAGTAGGATTTGGAGGGTGAGGTGCATAATTTTGACAGGGAGTATAAGGTGGAATTTGGTGCTGAAAATAGTGTACTTGAAAGGAAGCATAACCATTGGAAAAGGGAAAATTGTGGGGCTCTGTAACTGGGGTATTTGGGTAGTGGTAGTGTGTACGAATTGGGGACTTGAAGTAATGGGTATGGTCTTGGTTGGAACTGAGCTCGAATTTGGTTGGGTTGGACGATAAAATTAAGCATGATTACCCTGGGGTTGACTAACAAGGGGGCACGTTGAGGTGGGGGTATAGAACTACGACTGGTGAGACCAGGTAAAGACAATGGTCCTTCGGTCGGAGAATAGAGCTCTCTCCTAGCCGAATTAGTCTCGATTGGGCTCTTTTGTTTCTCCTGTGCCCTTATTCCTTCAATCGAACCTCTGAGACTACGAAAGGACTACTCATGGATATTTTCCAGTTGATTATACCTCACTAAAACATTCGCCATATTGATCACAATTCAATCCAAACGATTCAGCACTTCCTTCATCTCGGAAGTCATAACTGTACCCACAAAGTAAGGAAAATTATCTGATACCGCTGATGCACTTACAGAAAATAAAAGGGAATTGCAGAGAAAATAGGAAAGAGCTAAGAACACTTCATTCATGCTCTTCACAGTCATTACATGTTATATCCCACTCTCTACAACTAACTAAGGGCCTAAATGTAATTACCAAATAATAAAATAATGAAACATTGAGGGACTAAATAGTAAAGATAGAAAGAGGACAAGTAACTTATAACTAACTCTACCAGTGTATTCTACTTGACTTACATCATGCAGCCCCACCCCCCATCCCCCATCCCCCCACCACCACCACCACAACCCGTGCGCTAAATAAAAAGAATTAAAAGAACAGGGTCAAATTGACCATATTTCCTTGTTTTGGAGCAACCATTCTTAGGAAGGATATTTTTGAGCTATTTGAAGGACATTTTGAGCTAGTTGATTAACATCAAGCCAAAAACATAACGGATGGTAAAGTTAACCTATTTCGAATAGTTAGAGGTATTTTTGTCATTGTCCCTTTATTTTAACCGCAAAGGAATCGTGAGAGTACTCATAAAACTATATAAATGGTATGAATCATGTGGATTAACATATCCTGAGATTCATAACTTGTCATATCAAGAACAATGCCTTCATTCTTCAAGATCTCCCTCTTCTTTTTTTTCTTCTTTGTTATAATAAGTACATCATCATCATCACCCCTTGATTACAATCATCCATTGAAATCTCTCACTCTATCTGAAATGACACAAGTAAAAACTATAGTCAAAAAGTCCTATTTTTCCCTCAATGTAACCTTTCATTATGTTGGCCTAAATGAACCAGAGAAACAAGTAGTCCTTTCATGGCTCTCATCCAATCATCATCCCGCGAAGCCTCCACCTCGCCAAGCTATATTTATAGCTTGAATTAATCAAAAAACACACAAAATCATCGTAGACTTATCGAGTGTTTCAATTTTATCAAATAAAATTTACGATGGACCTGGCTACCCCATGCTTACTTTAGAAGAGCGAATGCTGCCACTGAGTTACCATTTTCATATCCACCATTTATATCGTCCATTAAAAAGCGATGGCTAAAGCTAAATGAAGTAGTGTGTTCAGATTACGCTGTTGGATGGTATGGAGAGAAAAGAAAGAGTAGTAACAGAATACTTAAAGTTGTGTGTTATTACTTAGATGGCACAGTTAATCCTTATATGAGACCTATCGAGGGAGTTTCAATGACTGTTGTTCTTGATCAAATGAAAATCGCGATCTACCTTGATCGATTGATGGTTCACAGGGCAAGATGGTACTCCGGTAAAAATGACAAATGTAATTTGTATATTCGAACGTTCTGCTGGAGATATCATGTGGCGCCATACAGAGCTTGCAATTCATGGAAAAGTGGTAAGTTAGTATAGTACATAATGTACTTGCTTAAATTGCTTTCGGATTAATTCTCTTTCATTTCAAAATTTTGAGCTACAGATAAGAAAGGTTAGACGAGAGGTGAGCCTCGTGGTGAGAATGGTGTCGACTGTAGGGAATTATGATTATATTACTGACTATGAATTCAAGCAAAGTGGCAGCATCAAAGTCACGGTAAGTAAAACAAGATCACGACTAGGATAGAGTAACTGTGAGTTGTGAAAACACACTACTTTTAGTAACTTAGTACAGTACTAAGTATCAACTTTTTGTGTTGAAATAATGTTGAAGTACATCCGAATTCATTGTGACAGGTCGGATTAACTGGTATACTTGAGGTAAAGGGATCGATATATACTCATAGCGACCAAATAAAAGAAGAAGCCTATGGTACACTTGTAGCAGAAAACTCTTTAGGTATATATCATGATCATTTCCTTACCTTTCACCTAGATTTAGATGTGGACGGCCATGAAAATTCCTTTGTCAAAAATAACTTAAAAACTAGACACTTGGTCAATAGAAGTTCACCAAGAAAGAGTTATTGGACAGTTGTTAGTGAAACAGCTAAAAAAGAGTCCGATGCAAAGATTCAGCTAGGTTCATCAAGAGCCTTTGAAATGGTAGTGATGAACCCCAACAAGAAGACTAAGCTTGGGAACAAAATAGGCTATAGGCTATAGTCTGATCCCGGGATCTGCAACAAGTCCCTTGTTAAGCGATGATGATTACCCAAAAATCCGCGCTGGTTTTACCAAGTACAATGTGTGGGTGACACCTTATAACAAGTCTGAGAAATGGGCAGGAGGATTATATGTTGGTCAAGGCCACGGGGATGATACATTTGCCACTTGGAGCCTCAGGTAATGCCCGCAATAGATTATATAAAAAAATATTTAGTCAAAAACCAACCTTCAGAAATCGATTAAAAGAGTTAGAATTTTCTTTTATGATGCAGGGACAGGGAAATAGAGAACAAGGACATTGTATTATGGTACACATTTGGTGTTCATCATGTACCAAAGCAGGAAGATTTTCCAATTATGCCAACATTAAGCAGTACTGCTTTTGAACTCGGGCCTACTAATTTCTTTCAGCAGAATCCAGTTCTTTAATAAGTCTTCATAAAGTTAAGCTAAGTGGTCTAATTTGTATCATGCATGAATAAAAATGTCATCATGTATGACCAAAAAATTCTACTATTATTGTTATTAAATAAAGTCTGCTCTTGGCCATGCTTATACTTTATGCATCTCATTTTTTAGTAAGGAAAAGTTCATTTTAATGCACTCTGTTATGATTCCGACAGAATAAGCAAACCACAAGTAAAAGAAAACAAGAACAACACACAGATTTACGTGGAAACCCTTATGGAAAATACCACGGGCAGAGGCAGAGGATGTTTCACTATAATGGAGAGAGAGTACAATGTGGAGAAAGCTGAATTTCTTAATAATAAAATAACCCACTAAATCGCACTTATATATTACGTGCGTACAAATAGGTCCTAGGCCCAAAAACATAAAGGTCCATCAACAAAATTCGGGTAACAACTATAACAATCTCCACCTTGATACGAATTCTAATTCAGAACTCAAATCCATTTCAAGACAAACTCTCCACCTCTTCCACAAAAGCCCCTAAGGGCACATCTTAATAGCTAACACCAATCAAGTTTAAGCAATGCCCAAACTTGGCACTTGGTAGTGACTTGGTCATCATATCAGCGGGATTATCATGGGTACTAATCTTGCTTACCACAATATCACCACGAGCAATAATTTCATGCACAAAATGATACCAAACATCGATGTGCTTTGTCCTCTCGTGAAACATCTGATCTTTCGTAAGGAAGATAGCACTCTGACTATTGCAAAAGACCGTAGTAATTTGTTATTCTTTGATAAGTTCACCAAATAGACCCTTTAACCAGATAGCTCCCTTAGAATCTCCATGCCAAGAATCTTCTTTGCTTCTACTAGATCCTTAATATCAAACTTTCTACTGAGCTGGGCTTTGAATTTTACTATCTCTCTCATATCCTTTACTGCAATTAATATATCATCAACTGATACAAGCATAAAGAGCAAAGGATTATAAGTGATACGCGTGCCAAGACGGTACAAGCACAAGCAGCCATACTCGAACCATATCCAAGAAGAGGGAAGAGTATGAAGGCCTTTCCAAAAGAGCAGAAAACGGGTATCGAGAGCTCAAGACCATTCCCTAGGAGCCAAGCTTGGGAAGTACAATGTCTTCAAGGAACATTCATGAAGATGGATGTGTTTGAGCATGTCTTAAGTTCGTCCAAGGGAGTGTATGTATTAAAGTGTGAAGACACGCCTTGTATGTCATAAAACACTACAAGGCATCCCCATTTATACACTCCAAACCGACCCATTCATTAAGGGTAAAGGTGTCATTTCCCATCTTTTTTGTAATAGACTATAACTAGGAACCCTTTAGTCTTATTTGCTTAGTTAGCTTATTTTGAAAATCAATATTGTAACATTGAAACACCTCCTCTCAAGAGAGAGTAGACCACCACTTTGACATCACAAGCTAGAGACTGAGTGCTTGAGTGAACCGAGCTTCTCTTGTATTTACATAAGAACTTGGTACTTGTTAACATATTTTGTAGAGGTTTTAGAGTTTGATACACTCTTTAGTTTCTACATTACAAGTTCTCTTTGTGTTAAATTATTTATCTCCTTATCTTTCATATATGTGTGTTTGTTGTTCTCATTTGATGTCTTGTACCTGTGGACTATTTTTGCGAGTTTGTGGACTATTTTGTGCTCTTGTAGATACCGCTTGGTATCATTTGGTGTCAGAGATATCACTGATTTCATTTCCATGAGATCAATCTTGGGATTGTTCACTCAAAAAAAAAAGTGTTAAAAAGTTGAAAACTCTAAAAATAGTAATCTATCCACGTTTTTGTGTTTAGGCCAAAATTTGAAGCCTAGTTTTCTTATGATTTTTGTGTGTTTTGTGTGTTCTACTGTTAGATCTTTATTTTCTAACATTATAAGAGGTGTCCAAGGTCACAAAAAGATGTTATTCTACAGGTTTGGTGTCTTGGCAGAAGCATTGTTATTGTTTGGCCGAATTTGTGTCTAGATTTAGTTGTTATTTTGCTTTTCTTAGTAGTTTCATGTGCTATCTTGTTGTTTCCCTAGCACACCTGAGCCTACGTTCCAAGATTTGAGATTTTGTTTATTATTGTTGAAAGGTTGGGTGGATTAGATATTGTTGTTGTTCATGAGTGTTCTTGTTATTGGTCATATTGTTCTTGAGATGAATGTTCAACAAAAGGATTGTTTGAGTTGAAAAAGGAAAGAGAGAGGTAAAGTCTTGTGTTTGTCTTAGGACTAATTTCAAGACAACAATAAAGTGGCAAAGAAACAAATACCCACCAAAAAGCTTACTTACCAAAAGAGTGTCAAAACATCTTTCAAGAAAGGGAAAAGGGGAAAGGGACAAAGACAAAGCAAAAAGGTGTCTTGCCATTTTAGTGCAAGTTGGTGAAAAGTTTATGGACACCTTTTGACCTTTGAAAAAAAGAGTCCTAAGCCTTTTCTCATCATTTCAAAACCAAAAATCACACCAAACAAACAATATTGAATCATTCAAGTTGGACTACAACAAATTTAACAAGACAACACCCCAAACGGCCAAAATTAAAAAAAAATTGCGGGCCACACCAACAACAAAACTCAAGTCATAAGACATTCCTAGTTTCTTTCCTTTTCTCTATTAGTTTTATTTTTTTATTCACTACTATACTAGTTGACAACTAGTAATAACCTACTAAGTTGTGAACTAATTTTTGAGTACTTTTTTCGTGTTAACCGCTACATGTGGTTCTTTGCTTGTTTATAATTCATAGTTATTTTTGGTTCAAGTGCGTACAAAACTTCTTTGAGTCTTCAAACCTAAATCCACTCCAACTCAAGAGTAGACTCATTCCCAAGTTCTCACAAGTTGATAGCCGGCTTACAACACTTGAAAAACCAATTGAGGAAGCCAAGTGTGAAGAATGTGTGAGTGTATTTTGAACTAACGTTTGCTTGTTTTGTAGGTACAATTGCAAATGGAACCCAAAAATTCCAATGCTCCAACCGTTGACAATAATGTTATGAATGTCCTCTTAGCTAGTCTTGAAACCTTGTCTCGAGGTGTGGCTAGGATGAAGGCAAATATTGAGAAGTTGGGTTCGGATGTGGACTCACCGAGTGAAAGGTTGGAGAGGGTGGAAAGCCAAAGGAGTTCTCTACCTCATACCCCTCAAAACACATCACCTACTATTACTCCCAAGACCTTGCACCAAAGATTGTATCCATCAAGTGTTATAAACCAGGTCAATCTTTACTACCAAAGCCAAGAACAAGATGGACCTAGCCATTCCTCACTCCACCAAATTCCACAAGGAGGAGTTAGAACCAAAATTCCATCCCTAAACCCGAATCCTCCATTCCAAAATCCTCTAATTCAAAGACCCTACACTCCACTAAATCCAATGTCTCCTTCCCAAGCTACACTAACCCGAAAATACCCCATCCAAGTAGGAAAAAAAAGAGTTAGACTCTGAGGAGAATGAGCCTAAGCCTCAAGATGGAGAGAAATTTGATGGTGAGGTACAATAAGAATGTAAAGAAAAGATAAAAAGGGAAAGGGAATCCATGGGTAGTGAAGTTGGAAGGGGGAAAAATGCTGATTGTAGATTTTATCCACAAAGAACCCTTGTTACTCACTAACCCAAGTGCTAGCATTTTGCCTAGCATTGGTTCTTCTTATGTGCAGGTACAAGATGATATATTCCTAAAGGAGAATCCAAAAGAAATCCATCCCAAACATGTCGGTGTTCCAATTGCATTCTTGGCCAAGAATCCAATGCAAGTGGGTTGCCCTAGTACAAACCAAGGTAAAATTTGTACACTTTACACTCATTTTTTTAAGAAGTTGTGATGTGGATATCAGTAGCCAAGTTGATGTGGTTTCAGGTATAGATATTATAGAAGTACAAGCATTTTTCCTTGGTAGTATTTTGGGTGTGTATAATGATCAATGTGCTCCTAAGAATAGCTCACTACTTGAACATGTAAATGGTATGATTAAAAATTTTCAAGTTAGTGTTAATTCTTGTAATGTTGATCTAGATAATGAATATGGTCCTTTGAAATTAGTCTTGTTCATAATGACCATGTGTATGTCAAAGTTGTGAGTAATGCCTTGGGGGATTGAAGGCTTGATTCTCTAGTAAAAGGAATGAGTAGCCTCGACTTATGACCTTGGCTACTTCATCTATTTGATCCCGGTGAATTAGTAGGGTAGGAAAGGAATTGTCTCGATTTGTGCTCATTCCCCCTTGATGTTTGCCTTATCCCTATCCTTTGTAATGCTCATACTAAATATTTCATTGTCAAAACAAAGGATTGCAGGTTGTATTTTAAAAGTGTACCCCCTCGGCATTCAGTCTTCATAATTGATTCCTTCCTATACTACCTCTTTACCTATGATAATAACCATGTTAATTTTGAATATGTATTATGTAGGGTTAGTGAGTTTGGTGGCTGGTTTCCTTGTTTGAATGATAATGATATGTGGGTAAGGTGGACCTTAGGATCAATAGTGGCACCATATTTGATGAGGTCCTTTGTGGAGGTAATGAAACAAATATATCTTATGGTTCCTAAGCCAAAGTTAGTCTTACCTTTTGGGTAGTAAGGCTATCAAGACCATCGTAGTTTCCTTATCTCTTGGTATTTGCCAAAACCACATCCTTTGTGTCATTCATGCTAAGCTTTTCATGTCACACACAAAAGACCCGTGGATGTATTTCAATTATGAACAACCTTGGTTTATTGATATATGTGATGGTCTTGGGTTGCACTCCTCTTCCCTTGATGTCTATCTTAGCCAAGTCCTTTATGATGGTTGTTGTAAGTGTTTCATGATCATAACAAAGGAATGTTGGATTTATTCCAAAAGTGTACCCCCTTGGCGTGATTAAATAATTTGTGACACTAATGCTAACCCTCATGCCATGAGGATTGTGTGCTTATTTCCCTCTTTTTGGTTTTGCAAGGTCTAAATTTGAGGACAAATTCATTTCAAGATGGAGAGAATGATACAAGCATAAAGAGAACAAGGATTACAAGTGATACGAGTGGAAAGAGCGTACAAGCACAAGCAGCCATACTCGAACCATAACCAAGAAGAGGGAAGAGTGTGAAGACCTTTGAAAAAGAGTGGTAAACGGGTATCGAGAGGTCAATACCATTCCCTAGGAACCAAGCTCGGGAACTACAATGTCTTCAAGGCACATTCATGAAGATGGATGTGTTTGAGCATATCTTAAGTTCATCCAAGGGAGTGTATGTATAAAAGTTTGAAGACATGCCTTGTGTGTCATAAAAACACTACAAGTCATCCCCATTTATACACTCCAAACCCACCCCTTCATTAAGGGTAAAGGTGACATTTCTCATCTCTTTTGTAATAGACTATAAGTAGGAACCCTTTAGTCTTATTTACTTAGTTATCTTATTTTAAAAATCATTATTGTAACATTGAAGCACCATCCTCTCAAGAGAGAGTATACCACCACTTTGACATCACAAGAAATGGTTTCTTCTTGTGTTATGTGTAACGGCTAAAAACGTGAGTGCTTGAGTGAACCGAGTTCCTCTTGTATTTGCATAATAACTTGGTGCTTGTTAACATGATTTGTAGAGGTTTTAGATTTTTATACACTCTTTAGTTTCTACATTACAAGTTCTCTTTGTGTCAAGTTATCTATATCCTTATCTTTCAAGTTTGTGTGTTTGTTGTTCTCGTTTGATGTCTTGTATGTTTGGACTGTTTTTGTGAGTTTGTGGACTATTTTGTGCTTTTGTAGATACTACTTGGTATCATCAACATACAAGAGAAGATAAATAAATAAACCATCACTTACCTCTTTAAAGTAAACACAACTATCATAGATGCTCCTCTAAAACATATGAGAGGTTATAAAAGAGTCAAACCTCTTATACCACTGTTTGGGCGACTAGTTTAATACATAAAGAGACTTTTTTAGTAAGCATACATAGTCTTCCTTTCCAGGGACTACAAAGCCCTCTGTTGTTGCATATAGATGTCCTCCTCAAGTTCTCAATGTTAGAATGCAGTTTTGACATCCAACTGCTCAAGCTCAAGATTATGCATGACCACAATACCAAGTAATGCTTGAATCAAACTATGCTTTACAACTGGAGAAAACACATATGTAATGTCGATACCTGGAACCTGACTGTAGCCTTTAGCAACTAGTTTTGCTTTGTATCTTGCATCTTCAACTCCTGATGCTCCTTCTTTCTTTTTAAATACCCACTAGCAACGGGCAGCTTTCTTATCTTTAGGCAATCTTACCAAATCCAATGCGCCATTCTTATGAAGTAATTCCATCTCCTCCTATATAGCAATCATCCATCATCCAGAATCATCACAACTAACTGCCTCTGAGTAAGAAGTAGGTTCTTCATCAGAATCAATACCTTCTTCTACATTCAATGCATAAGAAACCAAATCAGCTTCAATATACTTCTGAGGAGGTCTAATATCTCTTCTAGTCCTATCTTTAGTAATAAAATATTGTGGCGTAACTGGTGGTGAAGAAGAAATAGTACCACTCTGTATCTGTGGGCTAGACTAAGAAATAGGCACTGGTGTAGACTCTGCTCTAATCTACAATTCAACGTAGGTGCTTGACTGTTATTGATTCAGGTCACTAAGATTATTTGGAAGAGAAGCACTAGATTCGGAGGGAGATCGAAGCATGACAGTTTTATCAAACATAACATCCCTGCTAATTATAACCTTTCTGGTTTCTCTACACCAAAGCTTAAAATCTGTAATACCAGGCTTATAACCTATAAATAAATACTTGACAGATCTAGGTTCTAAGTTTTCGTTATCAACATAAGCATAATCAGGACATCCAAATATCCTCAAATCAAAATAACTAGCAGGAGTACCAGACCATACCTCTTGTGGAGTCTTTTTATCAATCGCGAGTGGTTAATAAGAAGACAAGCTGTGGAAGCAGCTTCGGCCCAAAAAAACTTAGGTAAACCAGCATTAGAGAGCATACAACGTACCTTCTCCATTATAGTCCTATTCATTCGTTTGGCCACACCATTTTGTTGTGGAGTATGACGAACTGTCAAGTGCCTCACAATTCCTTTTGACTTGCACAAAGCATTAAATTCATTAGAACAGAACTCTAAACCATTATCGGTCTGAAGGCGTTTTACCTGGTTCCTGTCTTCTTTTCAATCATAGTCTTCCACTCCTTGAAAGTAGGCAACATATTATTCTTTTGCTTCAGAAAGAACACCCAAACTTTTCTGGAATAGTCATTAATAATAGTCAATAAGTAATTAGTGCCTCCTCTAGAAGGTACTCTAGCAGGACCCCAGAGATCAGAATGAATGTAATCAAGTGTGCCCTTAGTTGAGTGGATAACTTTAGTGAATCAGACTCTCTTATATTTCCCTAAAATTCAGTGCTCATAGAACTCCAATTTAGTAATACTCTGCCCATCAAGAAGTTCTCTTCTGCTTAGTTCAACCATACCATTTTCACTCATATGCCCCAGACACATATGCCAAAGTTTAGCTATGTCACTTTTTGATAAAGAGAAGGTGAAATTAGTTGCATCACCTATAGCAGTAAAGCCTTCTAGGACATATAAATTTGTAGACTTTCTTTATCCCTTCATCACAATAAGTGCACCTTTAGTAACCTTTAGTACTCTACCTTCGCCAATGTACCTATAACCGTTCGAATTAAGGGTACTTAAGGAAATAAGATTTCTCTTCACATCACCAAGTGTCCTCACAACCCCATTAAACATCTTAATCATAATTGTTCCAATACCAGCTATCTTACAAGGTGTATTATTTCCCATAAACACAACATCTTTAGAGACTGTTTCATATGTTCTAAACCAATCCCGATTACGACACATATGAAACGTGGAAGCTGAATCAAGAATCCAATCCTCATAGGAATTGGAGTTACCATCAGAAACTACCAAGAGTTATCCATCACTACCACGATCTTCCACAAAACTGGTTTCACTGGGCTTTTTTGGTTGGTTTTTCTTCGATTTTGGAGCTTCTCTTTTTTCTCTATTCTATAGCTTACAACACTCAAATTTGATATGGCCCTTCTTCTTGCATTAATACAGGTTTTATTTCTATTTTTGGATTTGGACCTAAACCTATCATCACCCCCAGAATCCCTCTCACGAGTCCTTCCTCGAATAACGAGACCATCTCCTTGAGTCTTTGACCTATTCACAAGATTCCTCATCTTCTCCTTAAAGAACAACGCATCATAGAATTCATCTATGGTCAGGGTATCAAGACTATATAAAATCGTAGCCCTAAAGGTCGTGTATGATGCAGGTAGAAAATATAAAAAAATCAACCCTAAATCTTCCTCATCTTACTTAACCTCCAGAGTCTCTAAATCAGAGACGATTTCTTTAAATATAGATAGGTGATCTTCCAAAGATATATGATGGGAATAAAGTCATTGTTTGAGATACAAGTTACTTGTTAAGGCTCTTCGTCATGCATAAAGATTCCAGTTTCAACCACAACGCAACAACAATGGTCTCCTTCAAAATATCATGTAGAATCAGATTGGATAAATAAAGGTGGATTTGAGATAGAGCCTTCCAATCCTTACGCCGTTTGTCCTCGTCCGTCCATGATGAGGGCATATTATAAAACCCTAATAGAGCATCGTCCAAATCCATCTGTACAAGCACAGCCCGCATTTTAACCTGCTATAACAAAAATCTGGTGTTGTGATCCAACAGCATAATATCATACTTCATGGTTGCCATCCCCGAGAAAACAAGCAACCAAGCTCTTGAGACCAGTTTGTTCAGAATCGGACAGAAATAAAGCAAACCACAAGTAAAAGAAAACAAGAACAACACACATATTTACGTGAAACCCTTTGTGGGAAAAACCACAGGCAGAGGAAGAGGAGGTTTCACTATAATAGAGAGAGAACAATGTGGAGAAGGCTAAATTTCTTGATAATAAAATAAACCACTAAATCAAACTTATATATTACGTGCGTACAAATAGGTCCTAGGCCCAAAAACATAAAGGTCTATTAATAAAATTTGGTTCACAACTCTAACACGCTCATATACTGATAGAGGAAAAGGTAAAATAATAATGTAACACAAATGTTATGACATGTTTAATAATACAAATTACAAGTCTTATAGCTACAAAAAAGTTATTACTATACTAGTAGATTTTAAGACCACACACTTCAAAAATCTTTACTTTTTTCTTAAATTCTTCATCATTGAAATTATATCACATAAATTAGAATGGAGTGATGAATACTCTATTTTTTATGATGTATACCAAATTTAGTTAATTCAAACATCCTTATATTTTTACAAGTATGAAATAAAGGAGGAAGAGAAGCACCAAAGACAAATACTCAATGCACCATGTCCAAGTTGTCAATAATATTTGCGCCTTTCAATATTCAAGTTACCAAACTCAAACTGACTGGTGAAATTGTATCTATTTTTCTATTCTTAAATTTTTGAAAAATTATTTGAAGTATTTGTTGTTGACCAGTTGATTTAGTGTACAGTTGTGCATTAGTGGTGTCACTAGCAAGTTGTTGAGTTAGTTTGTTGTGTCACTAGCAAGTTGTTGAGTTAGTTAGTGGTGTCATTAGAGAGTTAGTTAGCTAGTTAAATTAATAGGTTTCACCTGTAAACAAACACTATTTGCAACTATAAATAGATACATTAGAGGTAGCAGTTTTTAGTTTTTTCCTTCTCTGTTTTCAATGGTTGAGTAATGAGAATTTTCTTCCTTTTACACTTCACTGATACTTTGATTTCATACAGTTTCTTCTCCAAGTTACATGGTATCAAAGTAATTAGGGCAATTCTAGGGATTTATCTTAAGGATTTTGAAGATAAGTCGATAGTATTTGCTACATTATTACTCATATGTCAATCGACGATGTATCGCGGGAGGAACTGAGAAACAGAACACTGGGAGAAGCTTCGAATAATGGAAGTGCACTTATTTTAGATCATAATCAGGCACTATATTTGAGCTCTTCTATTATACCTGGAGCTTTATCCATGGGGATCCAGCTAGCTGGAATGGAAAATTACACTTTGTGGAGTCGATTTATGGAAATTACTCTGCTCGAATGGAATAAATTGGGATTTGTGGATGAAACAGTGTTGTATAGTGACTATGATGGAGATTTGAAGAAAATCTTAGATCGTTGCAATGAAAATGTGATTCTGTGGCTTACTTGCAATGTGATTAAATCCTTGCTTAGTGAAATCTTGTATTCACCTAGTGCACATTAGGTTTGTCTTGATCTCAAAAGCGATTTGACAAAATCAATGGTTCACGACTTTGTCAGCTTCATCGCCGCATATTCAAACTAACTCAAAGAGTTTCTACAGTTTCCTCATATTACAAAAAATTGAAAAACCTCTAGGATGAGTATGACTCCATTTTGTCGCCACCTGCTTATGATTTCCACAAAGCCAAAGAATATGTTGAATAGTTTCAATATCAGCATTTATTACAGTTTTTGATGGGTCTGAATGATAGTTATGCACAAGCTCGGGGACAAATTCTCATGATGTATAATTTGGCTAATGTTAATTGGGCATATGCCTTGGTTATTTAGGATAAAATTCAGAAGGGCATGGCAGGTTTTATTCATGAAGGAATGGAGTCCACTGCATTGTACACTGGCAGATCCAAGATGAATCAGCCATAATATTTTCAAAAAACTCCCTTCACTCTATTGCATTTCGACTACTTCCATATGAGAGGACGTGCTAAGGATGATTGTAACAAAATAAAGAAGTGTAGTCATTGCCATGCCTCTGATCATATAGTAGATAAATACTTTCAGTTGATAGGCTACCCTGAGAACTGAAAGGGAAATAAGAAGGTGAATGTAGCCTTGGCAGGTTTTCCAAATTATGATCCTCGCTAGGTCGCACGTGACCAATTGATGAAGAAAGTAAATGCAGTATAAAGTGGATAAATGTGCACATAAGATCAGCTGATGCAGTTAATGCAGAAGGCTACACCAGAGCAGTGTCAGCAGATCCTTCATGTTCTGAGTACGAATAACATGGATAATTCATTTAGTACTATCAACATAATAGGTAATTCTAGCTCATATTCAGTAAAATGGATAGTAAATTTTAGAGCTACTGATCACATGATAACCAGTAATACATAAATACATGATGAAAAAATGGTAGGCAATGTAGGTAAAGTGAATTTGTCCACAGGTGATTAAGCCTCAGTATCACATGTAGGGAATTTTTAGTTGAACAAAGGTGCAATCCTTAATAATGTGCTATGTTTCCCATTATTTTAGTATAATATTTTGTTTGTTAACAAGATGACAAAGGATTTAAACTATTGTGTGTCATTCTTCCCCACATGTTGTGTGTTTCAGGACCTCTTGTTTGGGAAGGTCAATGGGATTGGTGAATTTGAAAATGGCTTATATGTGTTGAACTGGAAGGACAATCAATCAGTGAAAGAACCAAAAATAGTATCTACAGATGCTAGAACTGTTGATCCAATCCTTTGGCATAAGAGGCTAGGTCATGTCCCTATGGGGGTTATTAGAAGAATAAATGAATTCAATTAATGTGGTACTTTTGCTATATATAAATGTTCAATATGCACTCAGGCTAGACAAACTAGAGTTCCTTTTCCACTTAGTGCTAGTAAAGCTGATACAATTTTTTATTTGATATATATGGACGTTTGGGGTCTATACAAAGTATCCACTTATAATGTCATGAGATACTTTATCATATTAGTTAATGATAAGTCCAGGTGGACATGGATTTTTTTGCTAGCATTGAAGTTTGATGTGATTGCTGCTATTAAACAGTTCTTGTTAATGGTGAAAACTCAGTTTGAAAAGTGTGTTAAAGTGTTTAGATCTTATAATGGAAGGGAATTTCTCAACACTAATTTCCATGATTTGTTTATGTTGAATGGTATTGTACACCAAAAGTCTTTCCCTCACACTACACAACAGAATAGAGTGATGAAAAGAAAGCATAGACACCTTTTAGAGATTGCTAGAGCACTTAAAATCCAAAGTTCTTTAACAAGTAGATATTGGGGAGATTGTGATGCCTTTATCTATTAAGAAGTCACCATATGAGGAGTTGTATGATAATCCTCCATCTGTGTTACATTTTAAGGTAATGGGATATCTTGCCTTTGCTACTAGTTTTCATACTACAAATAAATTTGCTTCTAGAGTAAGGAAAACAGTTCTACTTGGATATACAGTTCATCAAAAGGGATATAAAATGTTGGATATTAAGTCGAGAATAATATTTGTCAATAGAGATGACATATTTTTTTAGGATAGGTTCCCTTTCAAGTCTCTGAATCTCAACACTGATAATACTCTGCGGTTTCTTATTCCACACACTGCAGCCTATAAACCTTATACATGTTCAGATGATAGTCTTACAACCACAGTTGGGATTGATCATATGCATCCTGAAGTTGATGAAAATGAAATTCAAGGCAATATAGAGAGTGATCTTGTTCAGAATCATACCACTAATATGGTTGGTTACCTCCGGTTGTTGCTAGAAAATCAAATAGTCTTATTACGCCTCCAATATGGCATATTGATTATGTCATTCTACAAAAGAAGGTTACGAGAAGTTATTTATACTCTATATCAAATACATTGGATTATGAAAGCATCTCTCCATCTTACAAGAGTTTTGTAACAAAATTCTCTCAAGAGAGAGAACCTGCACATTATCATGATGTTGTTAAGGATGCCAGGAGGTGTAACGCCCCACATTTTGGGCTAAAATATAGACCATCATTCCGATGCGTTGATAATCCCGAAGCCATAAATAATATGCCAATATGGCATGTTAATTATTTGCGTAGTATGTGAATCCATTCAAGCTTGAATTTAGACCATAGAGGTCCTTTCACTTAAGGAAGAGTTGAAAACTACTTCAATCGATTAAGTTTAAGTGGACATTATAATTTGTGTCAACTTCTATCGGCCATGACTCTTTGTATATGTCTAATTAAAGAGCCTACTATGTGTAAAATGATAGGTGTTTGAGTTAGCTTTCCAACGATACCAATTTTGCTAAAATTCGGCACCCGAGCAAGAATTTATGGCTTTTCAAAGTACAATGCGTCGCCTAACCAATCGCACATGGCCACTGGAAAGCATATGCGATAGCATATTTGGCGCCTATGTAAATATAGGTGATATCATATGCGGCGCATATGTAAATATAGGCGATAGCATATGCGGCGCCTATGTAAATATAGGCAATATCATATGCAGCACCTATGTAATGGTTTCAAGTGACTTAAACACTCCATTTTTGGGGCAAAATGGTTCTTTTTCCACCCTTATTCAGCCATAAACACGAAATTCAGTTCCTAATTCTCCAAAATACATCCACATTCATCTAAAAATTCTCAAGAACGCTTCCAAGTGTTTCAAACTAAAAATCCAAATAAATCAAGATTCAACCGTGGGTTTTCTAAATTGATTAGAGATTCGGAATCCCTAATCCACAGGCTTCAAAAAGCACCCATTATTTTTTGAAATAGAAGTACGCGGGGTTTTCCTAAATTCTCATGGGCATAGAAAAATCATGTTTTAGGATAGGGTTTTTGTATCTATGTATATATTCATGTATTAAATATTTTAACATCATTGTTTTGATCTTTTGTCCTTCCCCAAAGTAATTTGAGAATATGAATGTATGAAACTTTGTATTTAAGAATGAATTCTTGTTGAGAGCATGATTTTTGGTGAATTCCCTCTTATTATGAATTTTTCAGATTTCTCATAGCATATGAATTGTTTTGCAATGCATCCTTGAAAAGCACTATATGAAATGATTGAACTCTTTTTATGATTTAAAGGTGATTTTAAATCACTAAATTGGTAATCTAGCATGAATGTTTAATGTTCATAATGCATGTAATGAAAGAGTGCATGGATTTGCTAAAGGCACTAGACCACCATATGTTGATGAAGTTTTTGCATTATTTTGACTTGAGTTTCGAAACGTGAAACTTCTATATCAGTTGCATGTTTTTGGTGGTCTAAATTATGCTTTAAATGAAAGATTTAGCTTAATGTATTATGGCTCAAAAATCATGACTTGCAAGTCTTGGTATGACGATACCAATTCAGACCAATGCCATATCAGACTCAGACTAATAAACATATCAGACTATCATGATTTTAGACATTCAAAATGTTGCATGTACAGAAAAGGTTAAAATCGGCATACAGAGATGTTAGGCGGTTCCCTGAAGAGGTCTTGAGTTCAAGCAACTCATTGCCTAAAACCATGGTTTGTCGACCCGGCTATATTATTATACGCTGACTTAAGTGTCGTGTGGCGTATCAGATTCAGGAACTCCAACCCTTGGGGCATACTCGGGTTGGAAGCTTCCTCGCCAAGTCAATGGTGGATTCCATATCGCCCGTGGAATATAAGACTTGTAGGGGATATCACCTAACTCAAAATTAATACACATATCAGAGTTTGAGATTTACAGACAGGTTACATGTTTTTAAAAGATTCCCATATGTTTTCAGAAACTGCTTTATGCATAATGTTTGATGAAAATTTTCTCTCACATATTATATATATATATATATATATGTTAAATTTCTCTATTTTGGATTGCTTCGCATGCCAGTACAATTGTGTTGACCCCCTCCTTCCTCCCTGAGTCACAATCTAGGGGTCTAGATCCTCAGTAGAGCCTACATATAGAGTTGTCTCAGAGTTCAGTTGGTGAGCCTTCTTTCCTTCAGAAGGCCTAGTCATTTAGGTATTTATTTCAGTATGGTTTTTGGTCTGCTGGAGGCCTTATCCCAGTTATTCAGATAGTATGTCGGTAGAGATTTCACAGACTATTGCAGATGTTAATTAAATATTGTTGGGCATATTTTCAGGCCTTTAACTATTTTAAATTTTTGACTATGTTTCCCTATTATTGTGTCTAATCCGTATTACTTTGATCATATGAATTATGTGCATGAATACCAGATAGACAGAGGGCGTTCCGGGCCTTTGGGTTTGGGAATGCTCGTCATGGCCAGGGCCCAAGTTCAAGTCGTGACAAACTTGGTATCAAAGAACGGTTCATTGTCCCAGGGTGTCTACAAAATTACGTCGGGTAGAGTCTTGGTTATGGGTGTGTAAAATGCCATACTTATAAGCAAGAGGCTACTAGGTGTTTAGGAAATATTTTCCTTCTTTGTGATTTAGTTTGTGCTTCAGAGTCTGAACTATCCCCTAATCAATGATCTCTTGTATTTATGAAACATAGTTATGCCTCCACGTCATATCATCGATCAGAATGCTTAGGCATATGAGGTATGTCCCATCCATGAGATGCGGACCCATAATAGAGCTCACACTTCAGAACCCATCCCTACTCTGGAAGTCCCTTCAGTCCCAACCAATCCATCTCGGTCTCCGCAGACTGACGTCAACCATCCCCCGACTGCTCAGAGAGATATTTTAAATATAGAATTTAGATGATCTATTCATATACTGACACAGTTGCTAGCTAACCAGGCTTAATTATTAGAAGATTTTAGGTCTGTATCTGTTATATCTAAGGCTACTAGGGTCGGACATTTCATGAAAATGAACCCAGCTAAGTTCACTGGCACCAAAGTGGAGAAAGATCCACAGGAGTTCGTGGATAAAATGGAAAAGATCTTTAAAGTAATGCATGTGGATGAGGTTGCAGGGGTGGAACTAGTAACTTATCAGCTTAAGGATGTTGTGAATCAGTGGTGTGCTGACTAGGAGGATGCAAAAGGTGAGAGTGTTGAGCCCATAGTTTGGGGCGAATTTGTGAAAGCTTTCCTTGATCGATTCTTTCCTCTGGAGTTGAGGGAGGCCAAAGCAGAAGAGTTTATGAATCTGAAGCAGGGTAGTATGAGTGTCCAGGAGTACACTTTGAAGTTTAATAAACTAGTCCTCTATGCACCAGAGTTGACTAGTAATATGAGAGCCCGTATGACGAAATTTGCAGTCGGCCTTTCTGATAACCTAGTGCTTGAGTTCCAGGGGCAATGTTGAATAAGGAGTTAGACTTTGCTAGGCTGAACATTCATATGTTGCAGGTAGAAAAGATAAAGAAGAAGATATCTGAAGCTAGGGAGGTGGAAAGACAAGCGAAAAGAGTCAGATCAGCCGACCAGAGTCACAGTCATCCTCAGAGCAGTAAGTGTGGAAATAAATGATAGAAAAAAAGAATTGGAGTAATGCACAGTCTACTTCCAGGGCCCCAGTACCCTGACCACCAACAGATAGACGATCTCAGAGTTTTCAGACTAACCATGGAACTAGAGCTTAGGATACTCATCCATAGGGTAGTGTGGCTCAGCAGCATCGTACTTTTCTGCGGTGTGAGACTTATGGTAGAAATCATCCGAGAAGGTGTCAGTTAGGCTCATTAGGGTGTTATTCATGTAGTTAGCTGGGTCACTTTCAGAGGGAATTTCCATCTGCTAGAAAGAATGTTGGTGGTGTAAAGTCTCAGGAAAATTCTTCAGCACCACCCCTACCTCAGAAGGGTGCCACATCAGCCGCTGGGAACAATCGCAACCAGTTATATGCTTTGACCAATTGTCAGGAGACAAAAGCTTCCCCAGATGTTGTTACAAGTACGTTACAAATATTTTCCCATGATGTTTATGTGTTACTTGATCCCGGGTCTACTTTATCCTAGTGACCCCTTATGTGGCTGTTGGTTTCGGGTTTGAGCCAAGTGTGATTTCTGAACCCTTTTCTATTTCCACCCAAGTGGGGGATTCTATTATTGCTAGGAGAGTGTACAAGGGTTGTGTTGTGACTGTTGGTAGACGGGGTACATTAGCAGATCTCATAGAGTTAGATATGGTTGCTTTTGATGCTATCTTAGGAATGGATTGGCTCCATTCGTGCTATGCCACATTGGATTGTAGGACTCAAAGGGGCACTTTTTCTTTCCTGAATGAACCAGTGATAGAGTGGGAAGGACATTTTTTAGCACCCAGAGGGCACTTTATATCCTATCTCAGAGCCCACAGACTCATTTCTAAAGGTTTCTTGTACCACCTTATCCGAGTTAAGGACTCCAATGTCCAGAGTCTTCCTCTTTAATCTGTTCCTGTAGTAAAAGAATTCCTAAAAGTCTTTACAAATGATCTCCCAGGAATACCACCAGATAGGAAGATTGATTTTTGTATTGATATATTGCCAGAAACTCGTCCTATTTCTATTTCGCCATATAGAATAGCTCCTGCAGAACTAAAAGAGTTGAAAGAACAATTAGCAGATCCCCTGGATAAGGGTTTTATATTCCCCAGTGTGTCTCCTTGGGGCACGCCTATACTTTTCGTGCAAAAGAAAGATGGTTCCCTTCATATGTGCATAGACTACCATCAGCTGAATAAGGTCACGACTAAAAATAAATATCCTCTTTCTAGGATTGATGACCTTTTTGACCAGCTTATGGGTTCCAAGTGTTTTTCAAAAATAGACCTTCATTTGGGTTATCATCAATTGAAAGTTAGGGAGTCAGACATACCTAAGACAGTCTTTCGAACTCGATATGGTCACTACGAATTTCTAGTCATATCCTTCGGGTTGACTAACGCCCCTGCAGCCTTCATGGATCTTATGAATAGAATATTCCATCAGTTTCTTGACTTGTTCATCATTGTATTTATTAATGATATTCTGATCTATTCTAAGGGTAAAGAGGATCACATCAATCACCTCCGAATTATTCTTTACACCCTTAAGGATCATCAGTTGTATGCCAAATTTTCTAAGTGTGAATTTTGGTTAGATTCTATTGCCTTCTTGGGGAATAATGTGTCCAGTGACGGGATAAGAGTGGATCCCCATAAAGTTAAAGCAGTGAGAAAATGGCCCAGACCCACGACTCTAACCGATATTCGGAGCTTCTTGGGTTTGGCGGGTTATTACAGAAGGTTCGTGGAGAATTTTTCTTCCATAACTGCTCCACTCACTAAATTGACTCAGAAAAAGGTGAAGTTTGTGTGGATCTGTGTGAGAATATTTTTGAGAAGTTGAAAGACAAACTGACGACTGCTCCTATTTTGACCCTTCCCGAGGGTGTTGATAGTTTTGTGGTATACTGTGATGCGTCCCGTGTGGGACTTGGTTGTGTGTTGATGCAGCATGGTAAGGTAGTGGCTTATGCATCTAGGCAGTTGAAGGTGAACGAACGTAACTACCCCACCCATGATTTGGAGTTAGCGGTTGTGGTGTTTGCACTTGAGATTTGGCTGCACTACTTCTACGGTGTTTAGTTGATATCTTTACTGACCATAAGAGTCTGTAGTATGTTTTCCCGTAAAAAGTATTGAACCTCAGGTAGAGGCGTTGGATGGAGCTTTTGAAAGACTATGATATGAACCTGCATTACAATCCAGGCAAGGCAAATGTTATAGTTGACGCCCTCAATAGGTTGTCTATGGGCAGCCTTTCTCATGTAGAAGAAGGAAAGAAAGAGATGGTGAAGGATATTCACCGCCTTGCAAATCTGGGAGTGTGACTCTTAGTTCCAAAGATAAAGGGGTAATTATTCATGAGTTATCTAAGTCATCCCTTTGTGCTAAAGTTAAGGAGAAGCAGATTGAAGATCCTATCTTGATGCAAATCGAGAAAGATATGGGTCAACAAAAGGTTATGTTGTTTGAAATTGGTGGTGATGGTATTCTGAGATTTCACGGTAGGTTGTGCGTTTCGAATATTGATGGAATGTGGGAAAGAATCCTTGATGAGGCGCACACTTCGAGGTTTGTCATTCACCCAGGCTCTACTAAGATGTACTATGATCTGAAAACCTTGTATTGGTGGAATAATATGAAACGTGATGTAGCTGATTTTGTGTCCAAGTATTTGAACTATCAACAAGTGAAGGTAGAACATATGAGGCCAGGTGGTACTTCCCAAGAGATAGCCCTACCTTTATTGAAGTGGGAGATGATAAACATGGACTTCATTTGAAGACTTCCAAGATCCCAAAACCAGTATGATTCTATGGGTGATTGTAGATCGGTTGACAAAGCCAGCCCACTTTTTGCCTATGAGGACTAATTATTTGAGAGAGGGTTATGCTAAGATTTACATTGAGGAGATAGTTCGGTTGCATGGGGAACCAGTTTCCATTATATCCAATAGAAGTACGCATTTTTCATCTCAGTTCTGGAGATCTTTTCAAAATGATTTAGGTACACAAGTGAATTTGAGCACAACTTTCCACCCTCAGATGGATGGTCAAGCTAAGCATACCATCCAGACCCTCGAGCATATGTTGAGGGAATGTGTCATTGATTTCAAATGTAGTTAGGTAGATCACCTGCCACTGATTGAATTTGCTTACAATAATAGTTACTATGCCAGTATTAAGATGGCTTCTTTTGAGGCTTTGTATGGGAGGAGATGTAGGTCTCCGATAGGATGGTATAAAGTGGGGAGACTCAATTTTATGGTCCTGATCTTGTTCATCAGGCGATGGAGAAAGTGAAGATCATTAGAGAACGACTCAAGACTGCTCAGAGTCATCAGAAGTCCTATGCTGATGTTCGGAAAAGAGAATTAGAGTTTGAAGTTGGTGATTGGGTGTTTCTCAAGGTTTCTCCAATAAAAGGAGTTATGCGGTTTGGAAAAAGGGGTAAATTGAGCCCTCTCTATATAGGGCCATATCAGATTCAGAGAAAGATTGGTGCAGTTGCTTATGAGCTAGAATTGCCTGCAAGTTTGGGCTCCGTTCATCCGGTACTCCATGTATCCATGCTGAAGAAATGCATTGGAGATTATTCTTTGGTATTGCCAGTAGAGGATATTAAAGTGACAGATTCCTTGTCTTACGAAGAAGAGCCCATTGAAAATTTAGATCGCCAAGTTCAAAAGTTGAGAAGCAAAGAGATAGCCTCAGTGAAGGTATTGTGGAGGAATCAGAAAGTTGAAGTAGCAACTTAGGAGTCAGAAGATGACATGAGAATTAGATATCCCGATTTGTTTGCTTCGATGGATGATGAGACAAAAGGTACTATTCCTATCTTATCTTTCCTAGTCCTTATTATGCTTGAAATCATGTCTGTCTGTGTCCCGCATCATCATTCGAGGATGAATGATCCAAAGGGGGGATAATGTAACGCCCCATATTTTGGGCTATAATATAGACCATGATTCCGATGCATTGATAATCTCGAAGCAATAAATCCTGTGCCAATATGGCATGTTAATTATTTTCGTAGTATGTTAATCTATTCAAGCTTAAATTTAGACCATAGAGGTCCTTTGACTCAAGGACGAGTTGAAAACTACTTCGATCGATTAAGTTTAAGTGGACATTATCATTTGTGTCAACTTCTATTGACCATGACTCTTTGTATATGTCGAATTATAGAGCCTACTATGTGTAAAATGATAGGTTTTTGAGTTAGCTTTCCAGCGATACCAATTTTGCTAAAATCCGGCACCCGAGCAAGAAGTTATGGCTTTTCAAAGTACAATGCGTCGTCTAACCAATCGCACATGGCCACTGGAAAGCATATACAATAGCATATGCGGCACCTATGTAAATATAGGCGATATCATATGCGGCGCCTATGTAAATATAGGCGATAGCATATGCGGCGCCTATGTAAATATAGGCGATATCATATACGGCGCCTATGTAATGGTTTGAAGTGTTAAACACTCCATTTTTGGGGCAAAATGGTCCTTTTCCCACCCTTATTCAGCCATAAACACAAAATTCAGTCCCCAATTCTCCAAAATACATCCACATTCATCTAAAAATTCTCAAGAACACTCCCATGGGTTTCAAACTAAAAACCCAAATAAATCAAGATTCAACCGTGGGTTTTCAAAATTGATTAGAGATTCGGAATCCCCAATCCACAGGCTTCAAGAAGCATCCATTATTTTCCGAAATAGAGGTACGCGGTGTTTTTCTAAATTCTCATGGGCATATAAAAATCATGTTTTAGAATGATCTTTTTGAATATATGTATATATTCATGTATTAAATGTTTTAACATCATTGTTTTGGTCTTTTGACCTTCCCCAAAGTGATTTGAGAATATGAATGTATGAAAGCATGTATTTAAGAATTAATTCTTGTTGAGAGCATGATTTTTGGTGAATTTCCTCTTATTATGAATTTTTCAGATTTCTCATTGCATATGAATTGTTTTGCAATGCATCCTTGAAAAGCACTATATGAAATGATTGAACTCTTGTTATGATTTAAAGGTGATTTTAAATCACTAAAGAGGGAATCTAGCATGAATGTTTAGTGTTCATACTGCATGTAATAAAAGAGTGCATGGATTTTCTAAAGGCACTAGACCACTATATATTGATGAAATTTTTGCATGATTTTGACTTGAGTTTCGAAATGCGAAATCTTCTATATCAGTTGCATATTTTTGGTGGTCTAAATTATGCTTTAAATGAAAGATTTAGCTTAATGTATTATGGCTTAGAAATCATGACTTGAAAGTCTTGGTATGACGATACCAATTCATACCAATGCCATATCAGACTCAGACTAATAAACATATCAGACTATCATGATTTTAGACATTCAGAATGTTGCATGTCTAGAAAAGATTAAAAATGGGCATACAGAGATGTTAGGTGGTTCCCTGAAGAGGGCTTGAGTTCAAGCAACTCATTGCCTAAAACTGTGGTTTGCCGACCCGGCTATATTATTATACGCTGACTTAAGTGTCGTGTGGCATATCAGATTCAGGAACTCCAACCCTCGCAGCATACTCGGGTTGGAGGCTTCCCCACTGAGTCAATGGCGGATTCCATATCGCCCGTGGAATATCAGACTTGCAAGGGATACCACCTAACTTAGAAGTAATACACAGATCATAGTTTGAGATTTACAGACAGGTTACATGTTTTCAAAAGATGCCCATGTGTTTTCAGAAACTGTTTTATGCATAATGTTTGATAAAAATTTGTTATCACGTATTATATATATATATATATATATGTTCAATTACTCTATTTTGGATTGCTTCGCATGCCAATACAATTGTGCTAACTCCCCCCTTCCTCCTAGGTACTGAGGCACAGTCTAGGGGTCCAGATCCTCAGTAGAGTCTATATATAGGTTTATCTCAGAGTTCAGTTGGTGAGCCTTCTTTGCTTCGGAAGGCCTAGTCATTTAGGTATTTATTTCAGTATGGTTTTTGGTCTGCTGGGGGTCTTGTCCCAGTTATTCAGATACTATGTCAGTAGAGAATTCACAGACTGTTGCAGATTTATATTAAATATTATTGGGCATTTTTTTTAGGCCTTTAACTGTTTTAAATTGTTGACCATGTTTCTGTATTATTGTGTCTAATCCATATTACTTTGATCATATGAATTATGTGCATGATTACCAGATAGACAGAGAGCATTTTGAGCCTTCAGGTCCGGGAATGCTCGTCACGGCCAGTGCCCTAGTTCGGGTCGTGACAGTTGGGTTGAAGCAATGAAAAATGAGATTCAATCACAAGAAGACAGTCATACATAGATAATTACACAGCTGCCTAAGGATAAGAAGGTCATAGGATGCAGGTGGGTATACAAAATCAAGTATAAAACTGATGGTCAAGTTGATAGGTTCAAGGATAGATTGTTTGCAAAAGGATACAACCTAATGGAGGGTTTAGACTATCAGGAAACCTTCTCACCGGTGGTTAAAATAGTAACTGTAAGACTGGTTATATCTTTAGCAACTGCAAAAGGATAAAGTATTAACCAGATGGATGTATATAATGCTTTTCTTCAAGGTGATTTAAATTAAAAAGTGTATATGGATTTGCCTTTAGGATTCAATCATCCAGATGGAAAAGGGGTAGTATGCAAGCTTACAAAGTCCTTTTATGGACTTAAACAAGTTAGTAGACAATGGAATATCAAATTGACTACAACCTTGCATACTTTTGGTTTTCAACAAAGTCTCTTCAATTATTCTCTATTTACCAAACATCAAGGAAGAAGCGTAGTTGTGGTACTTGTATACATAGATGACCTTCTCATTATAGAATATGATCATGTTCTGATATTGGAAACAAAGAAAATTCTCAAAGATAGTTTCAAGATTAAAGACTTGGGAGATTCGAGGTACTTATTGGGGATTGAATTTGCCAAAAATAACACTGGAATTATCATGCATTAGAGAAAGTATTGCTTATAATAAATATCTACTATGGGGTTATCAAGCTCTAGATCTGTAGGGTCTCCTATTGAGTTGAACCAGAAACTTACAAGTATAGAGTTTGGTCTACATTTCTCATATGATGTTAACACTGACAAACCATTAGAAGATCCTGCAGAATATCAAAAGTTAGTGGATAGATTATTGTATCTTACCATAAAAAGATCAGATATTGCTTTTGCAGTTCAACTTCTGAGTCAGTTCATGCATAGTCCCAAAATTTCATACATGGAGGCTGCAGTGAGAGTGGTTAAGTATTTGAGTTAGTCACCAGGATTGGGAATATTCATGCCAGCTGATACAGGGAAATAACTAGCTTCATATTTTGATGCTGATTGGGAATCATTCCCTAACACTAGGAGGTCCATCAAAGGTTATTTTGTTACATATGGGAACTCATTGATATCATGGAAATCCAAGAAACAAAACACTATTTCTAAAAGTTAAGCAGAAACTGAGTACATAAGTATAGCATCAATTATGGTAGAAATTATGTGGTTAGTTATCTTTTCAAGGAGTTAGGAGTCACCATGGACCTACCTATACCTGTACATTATGATAGTAAATCAGCAATTCAGATTGCAGCAAATCTGGTGTTTTGTGAGAGGACAAAACACATCGATATAGACTATCATTTCATCACAGAAAAAAATTCAGCTTGGTATTGTTCAACCTACATACATAAACACAACAGAACAACCTGCAGACTTACTCACTAAAGGGCTCACACGAACGCAACATGACTATCTACTTAGAAATCTAGAGATGAAAAATATTTTTCATACACCTAGCTTGAGGGAGGATGTTGAGCAGCTGGTTTAAGTGTACATTAATGGTGTCACCAGTAAATTGTTGAGTTAGTTAGTGGTGTCACTAGCAAGTTGTTGAGTTAGTTAGTGGTGTCATTAGAGAGTTAGTTAGATAGTTAAATTAATAGGTTCCAATTGTAAAGAAACACTAGTTGCAACTATAAATAGATACATTAGAGGTAGCAGTTTTCAGTTTTTTGCTTCTCTATATTCAATGGTTGAGTAATGAGAATTTTCTTCCTTTTTGTACTTCACTAATATTTTAAGTTCATATGGTTTCTTATTCAAAGTTTACATTTGTTGTTTTGGGTACACAATCTATATGTTTTGCACAAACAATTCAATGCAAGTTCAAGACTGTATCAAGAACACATATGAAGTTTTAACACCTTCAACACCAAGTTCTAAGAACTATCAAAGAACTATGTTAGTTAAAGAAATAAGATGAAGAATAAATAGAACCAAATCCTCCGATTTCACAGAGTATCCTTAAGGAATTATTCCCCTCAAGTACCTGAGGTTGTGAAATTTTTCCTTTCAAAATAAAATAGCTCACAATCTAAATGTGGTGGTACCTCAAACATTCAGATTCTTCAAACACACTCAACGGCAGATGATCACAAAGATTTTTTAGAAATAGAAGAGTTCTTTTCAATTCTTAAATTTTTATCCATACCTATGGAAAAATATACAGGTATTTATAGCCATCAAGTGTCCCTTCGAAAAGGAAGTAATGATTCATCGAAAAGGTGTATCACTTCTGAACAGTCATGTTTGTCCATTCTGAAACAGTGTGTCTTTTCTGAATAGTCAAATCCAATCGAATAGTCACCTTTTTTCTGAAATAATGTGTCATTTTTTGAAGGGTTGTGTCCCTTTCAAGTAACGTTTATGTGTTTCTGCATGTATCTACATGGCCTTTTTATAGAGAGAAAAAATATTTTTCATTTTTCTTTGGATTTTTTGAATTAATAAATTCCACTTGTTTTTTCAAGTTTCAAAGAAAATTTGTCTAAAAAATTAATTTCATCAATTATTTGATAAATACAAATCCAAAGTCAAGTCGAACAAGCGACGACAACGACGACGTGAGGCACCTCTTGGTTCTTGCCTCACTATCCACATAAAGGTGTGTTTCTTAATAAGAACACATTAAAGTTGATTTCTCCCACCATTGTGGGAGAAGTATACTTTTCTAAGTAAGTACACTTTCCCTTCAAGACTTTCCCTCCATTTTTCATTTACACCAATTAAACCCAACAATCCCACATGAATGGGGAATGGCTACTCTTTATAAAACTTTACGAACATGTATGTGATCAGCAAGCAAAGACTGATTGCATCTGGATAAGTAGGTTTTCCTTTAAACTTTCCAAAGTAAACATGCATCGGATGCACTCGATCAATTGGTAGATTTGATATCTTTGAAATGTCAAGATTTAATGTACACCTAAACAATGCATGTCACATAACTAGCCTAATACCGTTTATGGTTCTCATGGTTTTGTTCATTTCAACCATGAACACTTTCTGGTTTCATCAGAGCTTAGAGAATAGGCCTTTACTAACATTCTCCTTGAAGCAGCTTCCACTTCACCCTCGCATAGGTGATTTCTAAATGTTTAATCCTACAAGTTAAACTATTTGATCAAATCTGCAAAAGTTAGATAATTATTAAAAGGCTTTACACCATAAGCCTTATCCTTATTTACTACACATTGTCTGCATCATGAGAATGGGTTGGGTATATTGACAATGTTGAAACTATCAGTTACAACTTTGTTTGATCTTCTTGAAACTAACTCTTGGGATCTCCAGTCTGATAGGTGGAGTTACCTCCATGCTGATTTGTCCAAGGCTGTAAACTCATTCCCTTCGATGTTCTCTTAACTCCCTCTCTATATAGGCCTTTTATAAGTGGATCCGATATATTATCCTTTTACTTCACATAGTTAACAATGATAATTCCACTAGAGAGTGGATCTCTAACGATATTATGTCTCTATCTTATAAGACGAGATTTACCGTTATACATCATACTCCCTGCCCTACCTATTGCCATTTGGATATCACAGTGTATATATACTTGTGCCAATGGTTTGGGCCAAAAAGGAATATCTTCTATGAAATTCCAAAATGATACGGGTATGACCACGAGGATGCATGTTTGTGAGATATATTGAACCCGAGACTTGGAGTGTAAAAGTGAAGTGCAAATGAGGACTTAAAAAGGGTCCAAAACCATCCATATAATGATCTCCAAGGGCACCCACTTGAATACTTGAGACTAAGGGATCATTTTGGACATTTCACACCTTGTTTGTAAACTACTATATAAGGAACCTTTTAGGTCATTTGTTAGGAGACTTGGCTGAATATTGTTGTTGTATCACACTAAGGAACATTGCTCTCTTATGATAAAGGCTCCCATAGCTGAAATCCATGTAACTAGGATTTTTAACTTGAGGGTGGAATCTCTAGTGTTGGATTCATGCTTGAAAACGTTGGGTTCATTGAGAGATTAAGGTACCTGTTGTTACTAAGTAAGATATAGGTTAGTGTTTTGTGTAGTATTAAAGGTCCAAAAGTGTAATAATTATTGGGTTGTTAATATTATTGCCTCATTTGGTCTATCTATCTATCTTTACCTTTCAGATTTATAGTGGACTGTATTGTGTCTTTGTTGAATCTGAATTTTGTAATCATTGTGTTCATCTTGTTCATTGTGTATTGTGGCTGTTTTGGTGTTGAAAACACACCTCTTTATCTTATTATTGTGTGGTTATAGCAAATCCGAGAGTGGTCTCCATCTTGGTCCTCAAATCCTTCAGATTAGTGGACTGTTTTGGAGTTGTTTTTTGTTCTCTTGTTTTCCCTTATCATTTGGTATCAAAGCATGGCTTGATCTTGTTCCTACAAGATCAATCTTGGGCTTGCTTGATAGAAAATTCAAAAAAAAAGGGTGTTAGAAAACTGAAAAATCAAAAAGAAGCAAATCTGTCTGTTTTGTGTTCTTGGCTGAAATTGTGTTATTATAGTGTATTGGCTGAGATTTTTACTTGTTTTGTTGTTTCTAGTGTTAGTTTTCTTCATCTCTAACACTCTTGAGTCTAAATATAAGTTTGAGCTTACATTGTTGGTGTTATTTTCGTGAACATGGGGCTTGGCCGAATTGTTGTTGAAACATTGTTGTGGTGGACTATTTTGGCCTTGTGGTCTTCACCTTGTTGTTGTTCTAAGCTTTTCCACGTGATATTGTTGTTCAATGGTGGCCTAAGAACCATTTTGTTGAAATTGTAGTTGTCTTGGCCAAGTATTAAAGATATTGTATTATGAAAATTGAAAGTTGGCCGTGTGAAAATTATGGTATTTTTGGAGATTGTTGTTGGTTGTTCGTGGTGATTGTTGATGTTGTTCTTGAAGTTCTTCACAGCCTTGATATCTTGTTAATATAAAGTAAACATTAGATCTATAAAGGTGAAGGAAAAAGGGGTGAAACTTTGTTAGTCATGAAAGACTTTCCATCACTCATCAAATAGTCAATCACATCTCAACCACTTTCCAACAACTTTCCATAAAACAAGGGTCCATGTTATAGAGAGAAGTACAAAAAAGTCAAAGTCTTGAAAACTTGAACTTGAAAAGGCTCCAAGACTTATTTGAATTTCCCTCCTTAAAATAAATTCCACCAATTCCTAAATTGTAAATTGACCAAGACTTGAAATTGGACAACAAAAATTGTTAGAAACTGCAACCAATTACGTACTGCCACGTTATCCTTGTTACTGTTCCTGCAATAATTTTGGCTCAAATTTCAGATTTTCTTAGGTTCTTTTTATCATTTCGTAGTTTCTTTTGATTGTCCTGAATGCTAATTAACAAGCTATTAAACTCCTACTAGATTGTAAATTAGTGTGTGTCCGTTGTTCGTGTTTACGTTCGTTGTGTACTTTTATCTTTTTGAATTCATTTCTAGTTCTTGACTCAAGTCCTACAAGATTTCATTTGAGTTTCAAACAAAAATCCATTCCGGGACAAGAGTAGACTCGACACTCAATCACTCACGAAGTACAAGCCGACTTTCAACACTTGTGAAACCAAGTGTGAGGTAAAATCGAGAGTGAGAGTATAGTGAGGCATTTTTGATCTAACAAGTTTTGTTTTTTTTTCTTTGTTTGTTGTGTCTTTTTGTTAGGTACAATGGCTGCCCATAATTTCAATGCCACATGTGATCGTATCAATGACAATATTGAAGATATGAAATGGCCCATTGAAATTATACGCCAACTGCTACCCAAACTCTACCCACAAAATCCAATTGTCCAAGCACCTTGAGTTGAGAGCTTCCCGGAGAAAGTTGCTATCCAACTTGTGAGTAAAACTTGCCCACTACTTGAGTATATGTGTGATGTGATTAATGAATCTCAAGTGAGTGAAGGATTTAAAGATGTTATCCAAGGAAAGAGGAGTGAACCTATGAGCCTATGTTGTTGTAAAGATGTTAATGTTTTTTTGGCTCATAGGGTTACTCATTTGCTTGACATATCTTTGAAACTTGATAATGATTCCTTAGAGAGTGAAAGTTCCAAATCTATCTGCAGGTTAGATCATTCACTCTTTAGGCACAATCTCTTGTTTGAAGATAGTTTATTTACTCCTAATAAACCTAGTAGTGCAAGTGATATTGACGGCATGGCTTGTCTTGGAAGCTATAGCCTATATGCTAATCCACTATGGTGTGACAATATTTCTCCTCAAGATGGAAATCTCTTCTTGGAAGATGAGATTACTCTTAAGTGTAGGGAATATGTAGTCTTGAAAAGAAATAGTCAATCGAGTGAAGATGACCATGATTTGCTTGATTACTTGGGAAATCCAAAATGTGATTGTTCTTGTAAAAATGTTTTAATGAATGATTCCTTTGTTGACAATGGTGATTTATATATATATTGGTATTATTCTCTTGAAATAAAAGGTGGTGCATGCTTAGAAATTCCATCTACTTCTTCTTTATGTGTTTCCTATGTTGAGCATACTAGTGGTGATGGACTTGAAGCTAGTGAGTACATGCATAAGGACACCATAGCTGAAGTTAGCTTGTGTGACACCTTTCTCTACCCTCTTTGTGCTCATGATATTTACACTAATGATCTAGAGGGTATGCCTAATTTTGAGGATGACACCTTAGGGGAAAGTGAGAGTGGCCGAAACCCATGTCCATGGCTACTTCTCCCATTCAATCCCGGTACCATCTTAGGGTATGGTAGAAGTTGTCTCGGACCATGTTCATTATTTATTAATGCTCGTCATAGCCACTTCCTTTGTGACATTTGTACCAAGCTTTTTATGTTCAACACCAAGGATCCATGGATGTACTTCAAGTTTGTTCCACCTCGGCATGGCATATTAATATGTGTATTTTGCTAACCCTAAATCTCATGTCATAAGGATGTGTGCTTGTTTGTCTTCTCTTGATTTTACAAGGCATGGATTCAAGGTCGAATCCTTTTCAAGAAGGGGAGGGTAATACAGGTAAGACCATGAGGATGCATGCTTGTGAGATATATTGAACTCGATACGTGGAGTGTGAAAGTGAAGTGCAAATGAGGATTTAAAAAGGGTCCAAAACCGTCCATATAATGCTCTCCAAGGGCACCCACTTGAAGATTTGAGACTAAGGGGTCATTTTGGACATTTCACACCTTGTTTGTAAACTACTATATAAGGAACCTTTTAGGTCATTTGTTAGGAGATTTGGCTGAATATTGATGTTGTATCACACTTAGAAACATTTCTCTCTTATGAGAAAGTCTCTCATAGCCGAAATCCATGTAACTAGTATTTTCAACTTGAGGGTGGAATCTCTAGTGTTGGATTCATGCTTGGAAACGTTGGGTGCATTGAGAGATCAAGGTACATCTTGTTCCTATGTAGGATAAAGGTTAATGTTTTATGTGGTATTAAAGGTCCAAGAGTGTAATAATTCTTGGGTTGTTAATATTATTGCCTCATTTGGTCTATCTATCTATCTTTACCTTTCAGATTTGTAGTGGACTATTTTGTGTCTTTGTTGAATCTAAATTTTGTAATCATTGTGTTCATCTTGTTCATTGTGTATTGTGGTTGTTTTGGTGCTGAAAACACACCTCTTTATCTTGTTATTGTGTGGTTATAGCGAATCCGAGAGTGGTCTCCATCTTAGTCCTCAAATCCTTTAGATTAGTGGACTGTTTTGGAGTTGTTTCATGTTTCTCTTGTTTTTTCCGTATCACGGAGCCATTCAGCTTCTTCACCGACTTTATATAATATGATAAATTTTGATTCCATTGTACGACGAGGAATATATGTCTGTTTGAACAATTTTCAAGAGACTGCTCCTCCACCTATAGTAAATACATATCCACTCGTTGATTTTACTTTATGCGATTTACATCACTATATCCTTCAATTACCATGGGATACTTATTATAATGCAAAGCATAGTCTTGGGTGTATTTAAGAAAGCCCAAAACTCTTTTCAAATGAGTTTTATTGGGATTACTCGTATACCGACTCAATTTTCTGATAGCACATGCTATGTCTGACCGTGTAAAATTCATGATATACATTAAACATCCCAAAACTCTTGCGCATTCCAACTGTGAGTCATTTTCACCTTCATTCTTCTAAAGTGGGAAGCTCAGGTTCAATGGAATCTTGGCAATACCAAATTCCAAATACTTGAACTTGTCAAGTACTTTTGAATGAAATGAGACTGTGACAATGCCAATCCTTGTGGAGTTCTATGGATTGTTATTCAAAAAATCACATCCGCAACTCCAAGGTCTTTTATATCAAACTTGCTCTCAAGCATTCATTTCGTAGCATTTATGTTAGAAATGTCTCTACTGATGATCAGCATATCATCCATATACAAAAAAAATGACCTTGTGATTTGGAGTGTCTTTAATGTAAACACATTTATCTTGAACCTGTTTGCCAACATGGTTTGGTCAAACTTTGCATTCCACTATTTAGGTGTTTGTTTTAGTCCATAAAGTGACTTAACAAGTCTGCACACCTTCTTTTCTTTACCAGAAACCACAAAACCCTTGGTTGTTCCATATAAATTTCTTCCTCCAATTCTCCATTTAAGAATATTGTTTATACATCTATTTGATGGATTTCAAGACCATATACCGCCACCAAGGCAATTTATATCTGAATTGATGTTATCCTTGTTACGGGCGAGTATGTGTCAAATTAATCAAGGTCTTCCTTCTGGTTGAAGCCTTTTACTACAAGTCTTGCCTTGTATTTGTCAATAGTACCATTCACTTTTATTTTTCTTTTGAAGATCCATTTAGAACCTAAAGATTTATTTCCTGGAGGAAGATCAACCAACTCCCAATTATGGTTGCTCAAGATTGAATTAATCTCATTATTGACTGACTCTTTCCAAAAGGATGAGTTTGAAGACGTCATCACTTCTTTAAATGTTTGAGGCTCATTTTCTAAGAAAAATGCTACAAAATTTGATCCAAATAAAGTTGACGTTCTTTGACGTGTGCTACATCTTGGATTCTTATCATTATGTACATCCTCGCTTGATTTATCTCGGGGTCGTTTAGACCCTCTACTAGACTGTTCATGTCTAGTTTTATACGGACAGATATATTCGAAGAACTCATCATTATCTAATTCAATTATCATATTTTCATTGATATCCGGATGTTTAGATTTATGAACCAAAAATCAACATGCTTTACTACTTTTAGAATATCCTATGAACACGCAGTCTACTATCTTAGGTTCTATTTTCACCCTTTTAGGTATAGAAACTTGGACTTTCGCTAGACACCCTCACACTTTGAAATATTTCAAGTCGGATTCTCCTCCTTTTATTTTTTATATGAAATTGATTGTGTCTTACTATGGGGCACTCTATTGAGTATTCGGTTAGTTGTACAGATAGCTTCCCCCTACAAGGTTTGCAATAAAACCTAAACTTATAAGTGAGGCATTCATCATTTCTTTTAAGATTCGATTTTTTCTTTCTGCAATTCCTTTAGATTGAGGTGAATACGGGACCGTAGTTTGATGGATAATTCCATTCTCTACACATATTTCTGCAAATGGAGATTCATATTCTCCATCCCTATCACTTCTTATCGTTTTGATCATTTTCTCTAACTAATTTTTAATTTTTATTTTATATTGCCTAAATGCATCTATTGCTTCATCCTTACTATTTAGCAAATAGACATAACAGTAATTCATGCAATCGTCAATAAAAGTTATTAAATACTTTTTTCCACCACGAGATGGTGTTGACTTTATATCACAAATGTCAATGTGGATTAAGTTTAAGGGATTGAAATTCCTTTCAATGGACTTAAATGGATGTTTAGCATACTTTGATTACACACTCATTTGACATTTTAATTTATTGCACTCAAAGTTTGGCAAAACTTCTAACTTAACCAGTTTTCGCAAAGTTTTATAATTGACATGTCCTAACTGTTCATGACACAATTTATTAGACTCAAGCAAGTAAGAAGAAACAGAAATTTTACTGATTTCAACTGTCATTACATTCATCTTAAATAGTCCCTTAGTGAGGTAGCCTTATCCTATGTACACTTTATCCTTTGCTAACTATAATTTTTCTGAAAACAAATACACGTTTGAATCTATTTTTGTCAAGAAGTGATACGAAAATCAAGTTGTTTCTTAAATACGGTACATAAAGGACATTGTTGAGAGTCAACACTTTGCCTAACGTCACTTTCAAGCAGACTTTTTCCGTTCCATCAACTTTTGTAGTTGCGGAGTTTTTCATATAGATCTTCTCTTCATCTTGAGCCAGAGCAAATGCAGTAAAAAATTCTTTATTGGCACAAACGTGGTGGGTGGCACTAGAATCCATCCACCATTCTCTTAGATTTCTCACCAAGTTACATTCAGAAAGCATGGCACATAGATCCTCCATTTCATTATTGGATTCAGCCATATTGGCTTGATCCTTCTTTTTGACTTTCTTTGGGGCATGACAATTTGTTGACTTGTGGTCAATCTTGCCACAATTAAAGCACTTTCCCTTAAATTTCTTCTTAGGTCGATTGTTTCATTGTCCAGCTTTCTTCCGCTTCTTTGAGTTGTTGGGGTCGTCTTCTACAATGTTAGCTCCACTCATTGCGGAATTTTCTTTCAACCTTCTCTCTGCAGCTTTATTGTCTTCCTCAATGTGCAACCTCACAATAAGGTCTTCGACTGTCATCTCCTTTCTTTTGTGATTCAAGTAATTTTTAAAGTCCTTCCACAAAGGTGGTAACTTTTCTATTATTGTAGCAACTTGAAAGGGCTTGTTCACAACTAAACCTACAATAAAGCTCATGTGAACATTAAGAATATTTTTAACATGTTCAAATAAGATATTCACTATATTCATACCTTCAACAAGGAGATCGTGGATGATAACTTGCAATTCCTATACTTGAGATACCACAGTCTTACAGTCAATTATTTTATATTCAAGGAATCTTGCAACAAATAACTTCTTAGTTCCATCATCCTCAATCATATATTTCTTTTCCAGTGCATTCCACAACTCTTTTGATGTCTTTATTATGGCGTAAACGTTGTATAAATCATATTGGAGGCCACTTAGGATATACTTCCTACAGAGGATATCAGAATATTTTCATGCCTCTATTACAACGAACCGCTCCTTGTCTAAAGTTTGTTCGGGTAATTTTGGAGCATCTTCAGCTATTAATCTTTGAAGACACACAGTTGTCAAATAGAAGAACATCTTTTGTTGCCACCGCTTAAAATTTATTTTAGAGAATTTTTTGAGTTTTTTCGCTAGTGTCATAGTGGGTGGCGTAGTTATGCAACTGGTTGTAGCAACATTAGTTGTTGCTACACTTGTCCCACCATCAGAACTACATAACCATTAGTAGTTATCTTTCCTATCACAAAAAGACAGTCAACTTTATTATATCAAAATACTAATTACAAGTTTGAATCAACTTTAAACACAACTTGTTTCTAGTTTAACAATGAAGTTTTTATTTCTCCCAATCATTAACCGAATGACCTTTAACTTGTGATGAAGTTTTTATTCTTCAAATCACTTGTTAAGTTCAAACAAATTAGAAAGCATAAAACTATAATCTCCAGAAATCAAATAATACAGATTACGAAAAAGAAAGTTTAATTCCTTAAGATTGTTGTTTCGGATACACAATCTGTATGTTTTGCACAAACACTTCAACACAAGTTCAAGACTGTATCAAGAACAACTATGAAGTTTTAACACCTTCAACACAAGTTCTACAAATACTATCAAAGAAGTATGTTATTTAAAGAAATAAGATAAAGAAGAAATATAACCAAGTCCTCCAGTTTCACGGAGTGTTCTTAAGGAATTAATTTCCCTCAAGTACCTGAGGTTGCGGAATTTTTTCTCTCAGGATAAAATGGCTCACAATCTGAAAGTGGCGGTACCTTAAACGTTCAGATTCTTCGAACGTACTCAACGGCAGATGATCACAAAGAGTTTTTAGAAGTAGAAGAGTGTCTTTAAATCCTTAAATTTTCATCCATACTTGTGAAAAAATACAGGTATTTATAGCCATCAAGTGCCCCTTCAGAAAGAAAATAATGGTTCATCAAAAAGGTGTATCACTTCAAAACAATCATGTCTGTCCATTCCGAAACAGTGTCTTTTTTGAACAATCATATCTGACCGAACAGTCATCTCTTTTTTCTGAAAACTATCAAAGAAATATGTTATTTAAAGAAATAAATGAAGAAGAAATAGAACTAAGTCCTCCGATTTCACAGAGTGTTCTTAAGGAATTAATTCTCCTCAAGTACCTGAGGTTGCAGAATTTTTTCTCCCTAGATAAAATGGCTCACAATCTGAATGTGGCGGTACCTGAAACGTTCAGATTCTTCGAATGCACTCAACGACAGATGATCACAAAGAGTTTTAGAAGTACAAGAGTGTCTTTCAATCCTTAAATTTTCGTCCATACCTGTGAAAAAAATACAGGTATTTACAGCCATCAAGTGGCCCTTCGAAAAGGAAGCAATGGTTCATCGAAAAGGTTTATCACTTCACGTCCCTTTCGAGTAACATTTCTGCATGGCATTTTATGGAGAGAAAGTGAGCAACGACGACGACAGGGCGAGGCACCTCTTGGTTCTTGCCTCACTATCCACTTGAAGGTGTGGTTCTTAATAAGAATAAATGAAAGTTGTTTTCTCCCACCAATGTGGGAGAAATATACTTTTCTTAAGTGAGGACACTTTCCCTCCAAGACTTTCTCTTCATTTTCCATTCAAACCAATTGAACCCAACAATATTTCATCATTTAGTTAGTTCTAGGGACAGAGTTAGGGCACTGAAAAGGGTTCATCCAATGATACAAAGCCCCTTTATCAAAAAATTACACTTAAAATGGATGGTCAAAATTGAACTCTGGCTCTTTGATTTCTTCAAATGTTTATATTCTGAATTCCTCAAGTAGAAACATTGATTCTGCCACTAAAAACAAAAATGCTTAAAAGTTAAAAGCACTTAAAAATAAGTCAATTCAAACACCCTCGACAGGAGTAGCTAGCTAAATGTTTATGTGGTCAAGGTTACAACCATTCCTCAAAGATGTACTTATATCGTCTAGAAAAGAAATAAATTAATTGTCAAAAAAATTAAATAAATAAGATAAAACATTGGACAAAAAACATTTCTTTACTATAAATTTCTCTCTTTCACCACCTTTGGTTGTTCGTTTTCTTCGGACAAAATACAATAAAAGTTTCCCCTAACCATCTATTCTTTTCCTCTTAATTAATTTCTCTTTCTTTTTTCTCTCCACCTATAGCTTTTTCTTCTCTCTTTCTCTCTTCTTTCATTTTTTGCCTCGAAAAATAAAAGTGTAATGCTCACCGGTTTCTCTCTCCACCCTCTTCCGACGGATATCTAACTAAATTACATATCCGTCGAGGAGTTTGTTTGTCATAGGAGTTGAATCATGATGGCACCTACTACGACCAGCAACAACATGATGCAACATCATGGCCATGCAAATACTATTGGCGAAGATGTTGCCTCCGGTGACATTGACCTAATGTGTCCTTTCGAAAATATTGAAGGTCTTCGTCGTGACCATTTTCGTGATGCGGCTTACGAGATATTCTTCACAGCATGTAGGTCATCCCCAGGGTTTGGGAGTAGGACAGCTCTATCATATCATAGTCCATCGGAAGGAGGAGATGGAAGTGGAACCGGGGTTGGATCTACCAGCCCCGGATCCCCGGTGAAGCCATCCGGGGTGGGGATGGCCGTTACAAGTAAGGTGAAAACCGCGTTAGGGTTGAAAATGCTGAAGAGGTCACGGTCACGTAGGGCTAGCTCTTATGGGGGAAACCCTTCGTCACCACCCAGCTCTGGGGGTGGTGGCACGAGTCCCAAGGTGGCATTCACCGTGCCCTCGCACGGTACGAGGGCACGGAGGCCAATGACATCAGCCGAGATTATGAGGCGGCAAATGCGGGTGTCAGAACAAAGTGATAGTAGGCTACGTAAAACTCTTATGAGAACTCTTGTTGGCCAAGTACGTACATTATGTCTATTTTGCATGTGTTTGATGTCTTTTGCATGCATTAGAAAAACACAAAATACTAGAAAATATTCTCTTTCATGCTGAACGCACCCTTAGTATATATACCTAGTTCAATTTATGTAAGCCTATTTTCTTTTTGGTTCAATTTAAAAAGAATGACCTTTTCTAAATATGAAAACGAATCTAATTTGAACTTTTTGTTTTACCCTTAAAGCAAAACCATTTATAACCATCGAAATATAATGACATGTTTAATATCGGAAGTTTCAAATGTCTTAGCTACAAACATGTCAGGACATGTTTCTTAATTAATTTCATGCTCAATCAAATAGGTTCATAGAAATTGTAATCTGTGTTGCTCGGACTTTTCAGAGATGTTATTGCATGTGCGTAGGATCCTCCAAAAGTAGTGTAATTTTTTATGCTTTGATAGAAGGAAGACTACGTTATGCAGAGCCCGAGCAATATAGATTATAATGGATGGAGAACTAGTCCATAATTATGTTGTTCGGACTCTCCAAAAATGTTGTCTCGTCTATACCAGATCCTTGAAAATACACTACTTTTGAAAAATCTACATTTAATTAGCAACATTATTGAAGAGTTCGAGCAACACATGCTCATATGACCAGCTTTTCTATGTGAATGAATGTAAGATGGAAAGCCTGATAGATATGTTGTGAAAATTTGTACAGATGGGAAGACGAGCAGAGACAATTATCTTACCATTAGAGCTATTACGCCACCTTAAACCATCCGAATTCAGCGATTCTCACGAGTACCATCAATGGCAAAAACGCCAGTTCAGGATCCTAGAAGCAGGCCTTCTCCTTCACCCTTCACTTCCAGTAGAAAAATCAAACACATTCGCAAAACGCTTCAGAGAGATCATCAGATCAGCAGAAACTAAAGCCATTGACACTGGCAAGAATTCGGAGACAATGAGAGCACTGTGCAATTCAGTAGTGTCCTTAGCCTGGAGAACCGTTGATGGCTCAGCAACTGATATTTGTCATTGGGCTGATGGATTCCCTTTAAATGTACATATTTATACTGCTCTTTTATCCTCTATTTTTGACATGAAAGACGATACAATGGTTCTTGATGAAGTCGACGAGCTTCTTGAATTGATGAAGAAGACATGGGTAATTTTGGGTGTCAACAAATCACTTCATAACTTGTGTTTCACTTGGGTGTTATTCGAACAGTACATTGTCACCGGACAAGTTGAGCTTGATCTTCTTGGCGCCGCGATGATCATGCTGAGTACTGAAGTTGCTAATGACGCTAAGAAAGTGGATAGGGAGCCTTTTTATGTTAAGATGTTGGCAAATGTGTTGATATCTATGAGGGAATGGTCAGAGAAAAGATTGGTTAATTACCATGAAAGTTGCAATAAAGGAGGTGCTGGAATGTTGGAGAATAATCTTCCTCTGTTCTTCGCGGCCACGAAGATATTAGAGGAAGATATTCCCGGCTATACATCTGACGAATCTGAGAAAGTTGACGAACTCGCGGATGATTCAGCTGGAAATAAAGTCTGTTACTTCATCCGTTCGTCCATGAGGGATTCATTCGCTAAGGTATAGTATTCTGGATTTAAGTTATATATACTGACGATATACAGAATTTTGTATTTAATCTGTTATATTAGCTTGCAACATCCCCTATTTTTCATGTTAGTAGTTCCACTTGTTATAGACAGATACTTGAAGTTGACTTTAGAAGTTAAATTTTAGTATTTTAGCAAGTTAACGGTCAAAAACACACCTAAAATATCCCAGTATTTTAAATTTCATACCTGAACTATCTCTTCTGCGAGTTTCCTACCTGAACTATCTACAACTATTTATCAAAATACACCTCAACTATTAGTCGTTCACTTCTCCTACCTGAATGATGGTGATATTCCAAGTATGAAACTCGAAAACCTTGATATTTTAGGTGTGTTTTTGACCCGTCACTCTATTTTAGACTATTGTTCAACCTATGTTGCCGGACTCTTTAAGAATATTGTTGGATGCATGTGCGTCAAATCCTTCAAAAGCTATGCATTTTTGGAGGATCAGAAACAGGCACGACAGTATTTCTGGAGGGTTCAATCAACATAGCTTTCAACCCTTTCAGTTTTATTTATTTACAAGTTTCTTACTGTAACATCATTATTTTTCTTGCTTAATGTGGAAAATAGATGTTGGAAGAAATAAACATAGATGGTGCAAGTTTTGAATTGGAAGAAGTGAGCCAAACACTAATTAAGTTAGCCTATGAAGCTGAAGAATTAGCAGCTAAGGAGAAGGTTACTTTCAGCCCTATACTCAAGAAGTGGCTTCCTAATGCAGCAGGAGTAGCAGCTGTGGCATTACATTCTTGCTATGGAACTTTGTTGAAGCAATACCTCACGGGCGCAACTTTGCTCACAAATCAGACAGTTTTGGTATTGCAGAAGGCTGGAAAACTTGAAAAAATTTTAATCCAAATGGTCGTGGAGGATTCGGATGAATGTGAGGATGGAGGCAAAGCCATAGTGAGAGAAATGGTTCCATATGAAGTTGATTCAATCATAATGAATCTATTAAGGAAATGGATTCAAGAAAGGTTGAAGAAAGGGAAAGAGATTATTATGAGGGCAAAAGAAACCGAAGTAAGTCTTTCGTGTGTTTACTTATTTATATTCTGAATCTCCTTAGTGAAAATCCTGAATCTGCACTGTAGTAATCTGTCTAGTTACTAATTTAGGAAAGTTTTGTATTTTGAAATGCTCATACTAAATGGGGTTCATGGTTAAAAACTTTGATATGCAGACATGGAATCCAAAATCGAAAACTGAACCATATGCACAATCAGCAGTTGATCTTATGAGACATGCCAAGGGAACTGTGGAAACTTTCTTTGAAATTCCAATGGCCATATCAGATGACCTAGTAGGGGATCTTGCTGATGGCTTTGAGCATTTATTCAAAGAGTATGTTACCTTTGTCACATCCTGTGGTAAGAAGCAATTCATAAAACTCATTTCATTCCATACCTAAAGACATCAAAATTTTTAGTTTATGAGTTCTGAATAGATTATTTTTACATATTAAACGAACTTTTATACGGGGTTTGATCCAGAATTACTAGGTTCTATCGAACTTGTAACTGCCACTATGGCTCTTCCCCGGCCTAAAGAAGTATAAGAGAAACGAATTTCCCTTTTTGAAAATGCTCAAATAGTTTATTTGTTCTTTTGACTTTGCCATTCTTTTATAGGGTCAAAACAAAGCTACATTCCTACACTCCCTCCTCTAACAAGATGTAATCAAGATTCAAGGATTTCCAGACTGTGGAAGTTTGCTGTTTGCAGTGTAGGAGAAGATGAACAAAATCGTCATATAGCAGATGAAGGCAATCATCCCCGCCTTTCAACAAGCCGAGGGACTCAACGCTTATATATAAGGCTAAACACTTTGCATTACTTTCTTCTCCAACTCCATTCCCTTGATAAAACTCTATCAATCTCCTCGAAAATTGTCCCTTCTTCAAGAAGTCGTCACAACAAGAATAGACAGATAGGGAGCTACTCTTACTTTGATCACACACGTTCAGCCATCCAAGCAGCTGTACAACATGTATCAGAAGTTGCTTCTTATCGTCTAATTTTCTTCGATTCTCACTCTGTATTCTACGGTAGCCTCTACGTCAGGGACGTTGAGAACACACGTATACGACCAGCATTAAAGGCACTCAAACAAAACCTGACTCTTTTGTGCGCGATTCTCACTGACAAGGCTCAACCATTGGCCTTAAAAGAAGTGATGAAGGCTTCTTTCGAGTCCTATCTCATGGTTTTACTAGCAGGAGGAAGCAAGAGAATCTTTTCGAGAGCCGATCATCAGATAATAGAAGAGGACTTTGAGAGCCTAAAGAGGTTGTTTTGTACTTGTGGTGAAGGATTGATAGTAGAGGATGTTGTGGACACAGAAGCTGAAACGGTCGAGGGGGTGATCGCTCTAATGGGGCAATCAACTGAGCAATTGGTTGAAGATTTCAGCATTGTGGCTTGTGAAGCTAGTGGAATGGGAATTGTGGGATCAGGACAGAAACTACCTATGCCACCAACAACAGGAAGATGGAACAGATCAGATCCCAATACAATCTTGAGGGTAGTTTGTCATAGAAATGACAAAGCTGCTAATCAATTCTTGAAGAAAACATTCCACTTAGCAAAGAGGAGGCCATATTGAGTAAACAGGCCAAAGCATATCATTAAGAATATCACATGTACTGAAAAATAAACACGAAAGGAAAAGAAAATGGAAGAGGAAGTACTTTACTTTTCGTGGTGGAAAACGCTAATGTAAAACACTTCTGCTATCTTTTTCTATATCTTGAGAGATTATTATTTTGACCACATTTTATTGTATATAGTGAATATGATTATATTAGAATATGAGTTGGAGACGAAATTTATAGTGAAGGTAGAGTGAATAGATCATCGAAGTCTACTCAGATTATGAACTATTTCCTTTAGAGATATCAGCTATAGAATTGAAAATGCTGTTCAATAAAATACACATGACCTTTCATATATCGAAACAACTATATTTAACTGATTATCATTACAATGGTGTGAAAATCATAACAAAGAGATAGGAGGTGAACAAAACTATTGTCCTATATAGCTGTGTTACTTGGAATCTCAAAAAGTACTGATGCATCACTGTTGGATCCTCCAAAATGCATAATATTTGGTGGACGCGACAGGGTGAGGCTGCATTTTCCGAGGATCTGACACTGGTGCAGTGACATTTTTGGAGGATCCGAGCCATAGCCAATATAGTACACTACCTAGCTAAAACAGAAAAGAAGTTTAGAGCAAAGTAAATATGTTAGTTCAAATCCTATGTAGAACCATTAACCTGTGTGTTGGTTGTAGCTTCTCGGCTATTAGTTACACGATGTTTCGATCCGATCTCCAATTCTTGCCTTAGCACTGCCAGTGAATCAGAGACTTCGGCTTTGTATACATAAAACTTGCTCACAAACAGGAAAAAGATGAAGTTCAATAAGTTGAGTATCGCGAAGAACGCGTAGTAATAGTCAAGATGAGATGCATTCAGGTTGTTTAGTATCCATCCTCTGTGGTTCCCATGCTTTTTGGTAATATCAGAAACTGTCGAAAGCAAGAAGCTACTAATGAAATTCCCAACACCAAGACTAGTCATTGAATAAGAAGTTCCTAGACTTTTCATGCCTTCTGGTGCTTGATCATAGAAAAACTCAATCTTGGCTACATCCAAGAATGCATCAGCAGTTCCCATAAGAATGAATTGAGGTAACAAAATGAATATGGATAACGGTAATTGTTTTCCACTTTCGACTAGACCATGATCCCTTGCTACACTAAGCCTATGCCTCTCAACGAACGTTGCAACTAACATGATCACAATATGGAAAGCCATTCCAATTCCCATTCTCTGAAGTATGTTTATACCTCTTGGATTTTTCGTCAATCTTTTCGCGAGTTTCATGAAGAATTGGTCATACAGCACAACGGATACTAGCAACGATAAGGTAACGAAAGCACCTAGACTAGCTGGAGGGATGCTGAAATTACCAATGTTTCTCTTAAGGGTTGTACCTTGTTTGACAAAAAGTGTGTTGATTTGAGCTGCCATTGTGCTTGGAATGAATGTAGCAACCAAGATTGGTATCATTCTTAGCATTTGCTTAGTCTCTTCCACTTGAGTAACTGAACATAACATCCATGGATCAGTTGTGTCTACTTTAACACAAGCTTTATTCAAAAACCTGCATCACAATTTTTCACATTATTATTGTGTCATCAAGAACAAAGGAATGAGAAATGTTCCCTCAATCCCAAAGAAAGTTTCTTGATTTGGAATATGAGGTTCAAACTAACTAATCATAGTGTGAATTCGGAGATAGAATCTTTAATTCTTTTGAAATAAAATTTAGTATGTATTTAGACAGCATAAGTCACAATAGTTGACTATTCAAAATATTTAGAAGGTATTTAAAAAATAATATGGTCAAAATATATATCTTTTGACTGTCCAAATAGTAACTAAATCATTTTGGGACGAAAAGAGTAGTTTGTTTGCCAAACATTCAGAATCTGTTTATTTTGAAAAGTGTTTCTATAGTACTTCTCGAGAGCAATAGTTGTTTGTGTTTGGCTTATCAATTTTTTAAAATAAGTCTACAACTACTCAAAAATGCTTCTTTTTTACCTAAAATTTGACCAAACGACTCAACTGTTTAAAGTAAATGTTTTTTAAAATTAGAAAAAAACACTTTTGGCTTTCAAGAAATTCCACGAAACAAGTATAAATATATTTCAAGATTATGTACAAACCTTAAAGTAGGAGTGGAGTCAATTCTAACTTTTCCATTCTTGGTATATTCTCCCAAATCAAGCTCATACAACTCTTTTGGATCACTAGGGACTTGAACATTCCATTTCCTTAATGCAGCAATAATGACTCTAGCCATTCTTGTAAATGGGCTTCCTCTGGGCTTTTTATGTCTATAAAAAGCTGATCCAGCCAAAAATATCATTATAGATATAGCAAGGCCCAATGTTGGAAGCCCATATCCAAGTGACCAGCCCACATTGTCTTGAATATAAACAAGCATAGTGTTAGCAAAGAGTGTCCCTAGGAAAATACTGAACATCCACCAATTGAAAAATGAAAGTTTTTGTGATTTTTCCTTAGGGTGAAACTCGTCAAATTGGTCGGCGCCTATCGTCGTTATGTTGGGCTTCGTGCCACCTGTGCCGACGGCTAAGGTGTAGAGTGCAACAAAGAAGACAGCTAGTTGAATTGGGGAGGCTTTTTTGCAGTCAGTTGCAGTTGGATTGGCACAAGGAGGTGGCTTTAGGCCATGGATTGATACTGCTAGTGTTAGTAGTGACATACCCTGTGACAAATTTTTAATGAAATTTAGTTAATTGTAACAAGACATGAATTTTCAATGGACGTTCATATGAAATTTAGTTGTGACATGCAATAACAATATAATAATAATCGAGCTAGCACAATCATCACTTGGAAGATTACAATTTCGAGATACCAAACAAATTCCTTAGAACTATTATAACATACTTGGCCTATTGGCATGCATATGTGATCGATTAACCAGCTTCAATATCTCTCATAATGTGTTTTCGAAACAAGAAATTTAAATCTAGTAGTTATGCCAGTCAGATTTCCTTAGAAGTATGTGATTTTACTTTTCCAATCAATTAATATAGGAAGAACCCTCGACCTAATATCTACTTTTTGACATTCATGAAATAGTATGTCACTCTAATCTCCACGTTCAGTGTTGTGCTCTTACTGTTGAACCAAAATGATAGATTTATTTGAACTAATTTTCTAGATAAGCATACCAGCTTTGAACATAACTTACAGGAAAGCAACTTGCAGAAAAAAAAAATAAGAAAAGAAAAAGGTATTTGTATATAGTAGAAAATTCAAGCAAAATTCCAGATATTGATTCTCTCTAGAGTCAATAATCAACTGAACTGACAAATGCTATTAAATAAATGCAAGAAATATTATACTACTACGTATTATCTTTGTGTGACTTCATCTTTTTCTTTTTGTTTTATAGTAAGTATTTTTTTGGTAATCACATCATATGTTATCTAGCAAACAATTATCACGTTATTTATCATGTGGTGAAGTAAAAGTTACAAGAGTAAATGCTTTATGGCATTATTCTTACTTTTATCATTTTAATACATGAGCATGACAAATCATCCTAGGTCAATGTCTAATATTGATGGCCTATAACATGAGTAAAACCTTCTCACCCAATTAGTGGACCACTCATTTAACAATAACTGGACTTGAATTTTCTAAACATTAAGTCAACAAGCACGGTATAATCAATCACATGCATACATAAGTTTCTAAAGAAGATCAATAACGTATAGTTGGAAATTTCGGTTTTAATAGTCTGTGCATTTTATCTAGTAAGCTGGTGTTGACTAAATAAAGGATGACAAAATTAGCTTTTACATGAATAGCTCAATCTATTTAAATTTGAGCATGTTAGTAGTCGTTTTATTTATTAAACCGATAGATTTTGATCCATCTAGTTAAGTTAATCTAAAATTTGGATTGATTTGGGACATAATTCAATTGACCATGAGAAACCCTGTCAAACCCATCGGTTATAACTTAGCTTGTCGTGCAACCATCTTCACCTAGTTCAACTTTCTATTTATTAACTCAATAAATCTTGATAACTTCCCCACCCCCCGATCCGACCTTTTTGGACTTCAAAAATATCTTTTAGTGATTTAGTCCATGACCAATAATTTAGTTGATCCATGACATATGACCTACTATCAAAAAAAAAGAATTACAATATTTAAATGGCAATGAACAGCATCAAGTCAACCACAGACCCTCATGTCTCAGTTATTAAATCTAATCCTCCAAAAAAAATAAGAAAGTCTATATATTTTGACCTGCAATTCAACTCCCCATTTAACACCCCTAAGCCCTTTATGAATAACAACTAATTATCGATGTCGCTTCATTTAAACTCGTCTCAGTGTACTATTATGTATAAATGAAAAAAATACTACTATTATTTTTGCTACGTACCAAGAAATAAATGCCACAAGCAATCAAGAAAGTCCAATAACGTCCAAGAAAGGCGTCAGCAAAGTAGGCGCCTAAGATAGGAGTCATCCATATAGTCCCCATCCAATTTGTCACATTGTTTGAAGATTTCACTGTCCCTTGATGCAACTTCTCTGTTAAATATATTACTAAGTTTGATGATATCCCATAATATGCCATACGTTCGAACACCTCATATACTGCAAAATTCATTCAACAAATATTTACACTAATTATTCAAGAAAAAAAAAATGCTAAAAGAATGTACATATAACTATTTAATACGTATAGTAGGTGGATTCAAATTGTCAAGTGGTTATAAGTAGTAGAGACGAATTTAGATTTCAAATTTCTATATCGATTTTTATAGTGATTAGTTACGAGTTTGATAAAACTCAATTTTTGCTAAACACTGAATTAGTGTTATAAAGTCATATTATGTACAAATAATCCATTCAAGATTCAGTAAGTAAAATATACAATCTGATAAACTAAAAATTTTTATTTCACACTGAATTTATATATATATATATATATATATATATATATATATATATAAGTCCATTTAAACTCGTAACTTATAAGTTAGGTCAACCACAGATATGAGCTCGTCAGTCTTGGGCAGTTCTAATATTTTTTAATTATTATTATTTATTTATTTTGGTTAACGAACTTATTATGGTTGAGTTGGTTGGAGCTAATGGTTGGTGGAATTCATAATAAATGTAGTAAAAAGCTATTAATTCAATTCCCAAATGGTTGATGGAGAAGCCAATGCAATTAATTTTCGATATATATGATTGGACATTATATTCATTTCTTAATCTTTTATTTAAATAAAATACATTTTTTAAATAAAATTATGAGTACTAAACAAGAAAAACAGATGTACTTTTAACTTTTTAAGATAGTCCAAATTTCAAATGCATTTTCTTTATTTAGAATATGGTTCCATAGTTACGTAGCACTCTTTTGATAAAATGCAACTCCAGTATACACGCATGAATTTTCAGAAACTCCTTAGTGACGTGATCACGTCAATCATAGGTGGACCTACAATTCTGTCTGTAAATTCAGCAAGATTCAACAGATTTAACTCAAATTTTATATTTATATTTAAAAATTTATATAATATATATATATATATATATATATATATATTATATTGATAATTATTTGAATCAAATATTACTGCTTTTTATAGAATTTATAGATTCAACAGCCTAACTTTAGTTAATCTACCAAACTTAACCTACCATAGGAATTCTTTAAATTTAATTGGCTTATAATAATCATCTGATCCATTTAAAGGATAAATGTAGTAACATACATGGAGTCTTTATTTTACTAGATTTAATGAAAAGATAGAGAAAAATGAGTGAAAAGAACCTCCCAAGTTTTCAATTAAGAAAATGGGACAAGTGGGTCCTGTAAGTTTATTAAAAAAAAAAAATTAAGTTTTTTGAACAATTGAAATAATTGTTGGACAACTACATTAGTTGTCTGAACAACTTTGTGAAGTTTAACTATGCCTATTGTTGAACAACTTTGACAGTTGTTGAACAACTTCGCAAAGTTGTCAAATAACTATTAAAGTTGCTCTACAACTGGGACAAGTTGTTTGGATGAAAAAACTTTAAAAAAAGAAAATTGAACCTCACACCTAATTTAAAAAACTTGAGACTCGCACTTAATTGGACAACTTAAGAGTCCTTTTTAATCGAAAGTGCCGAAAAAATAGGACATTATCTCTAGTTGTGGGGACATAGATTTTATATAGTAACGTCTAACATGGGGCATACATATATTATTGAAAAAGTGAAGTTACACGAACCCACAAGCCAACAACGTATGCCCCAAAAATAGAGATTTATAAAACGTGTGTACATCTACTCTACTAGAATTTGACTTTAAAATGATCTCCAAAATCTCTTGAACATTTACTTATCCATTTGGAATTATCATTAGCTGTGAATATATTCTAATTAAGCAGACTAACAAAGTATAGATCAATATCTCAATATATTCTACGTTTTTAGCATTTTAAAATCAAACATTTTGTCGTTTAGTATTTTTATCATAGTTGTATTATTATATTATTTGGTGCTAGTCTTGTTTTGATTGTTATATGTTGTTGTATTACTACTTATTATTTCTTAATTTTATATTATATTCTTTTTTAAACGGATTATCTAATTTTGAATCAAAAATTTTCTTCCCATAATTTTAATAAAAATTCGGACTTCGGCATAAATAACCAAGAGCAATTTTTTTTTTCAGATAGGAATATGATCGTGACCTCCAATTATAGTGGTTGGACGATGTCTAACCGCATGCTAATACAAAGGAAATCGTTTAGTGGTTGAAGGAGCCACGTTCCTAAATATTACTCAATTCTATCCTTTCAAATTTGCATTTTTCAATTCCTTATTATTTAAAAAAAAAATGTCATATTTTATAATTAAGAATAATTTAACTTTAAAGTTTTTAATTAAATTTATTTCAAATTCTAAATTTCAAAATTTTTTATTTTCCTTCTTATCCCGACAGCGGAATAATTGTTGAAAGGGAATCTTAGAATAACCGGTAAAGTTGATGTCATGTGGCTAAGAGGTCACAAGTTCAAGTCTTGGAATAATCCTTGCAGAAATAGGCAAAATGACCTTCTATACCCTTGTACAACCCTTCAACTCAATAAAATTCAACATTTTAAACCCTTTAACCGTTGACTTAATCTATGTGGCATTAAAAGTGCTGACTAGGCTAAAACGCGTGTAGTCACGCACGTATGAGAGAGTGAGACACATTTTTTCAACTTTTGAAATTTTAAAAAGAATTTTAAAAATTAAAAAAATATTTTTAAAAAATATAACATTTTTTCAGTTTTTAATTTTAAAATATTTTTAAAAATAATCTTTAAAAAAAAAAAAAAAAAATCTCCCCTCCCCCAGCCCCGCCAATACCCCACCCCCTTCCCCACCGTCCCCCTACCCCATCCACTAGTCCACCACCGCCCCCCACCCTATCCACCAGTCCAGTCCACCATCGCCCCCCACCCCATCCACTAGTCCACCACTGTTCCCCATCCAGCACCCTCCCATCCCCCACCCCGTTCCCCCGTCCTCTACCCTCTCCTCATCCCTCCACCCCGTCTTCCACCCTCTACTCATCAAAAAAGTGTTTAAAATATTATTTTTTCGTAGGTTCAGGGGTCCAGATTACAAATATGTAAGTAAAGATGTCCAACTTACAAAATCGACATAGTATAAGGGTCCAGAAGATCATACCGCATAAATATAAAATGAGGGTGCATAGCGAAAACTTAATGCATCAGGTTGTTCTTTTATTTATTTAAATTTTATATCAAATTAAATAATTTCACATAAATAGTAAAGGAGAGAGTACCATTGGCAAGTACGAGGTATAATAACCGGAGAGGTACATGTTACTTTGTTTTATATTAATTTCAAAAAGAATGCTTCTTTCTTTTTCTTTTTCTATTTTTGCAACTTTCAACTCTAATTCTCCACTTCACTATTTTAAATCACAAAATTAAAGGATTTTAACATATTTTAGGACATATCTTTAATTTAAACTGCAAAATTTAAAATCTCTTTGTTTTCTTTAAGTTTAGTGTCAAATCAAAATCAAATTGTGCAGTTCTATAAAAAGGTAAAAGCTAGACTTTGGTTTTCATGGAGATATGGGCATAACAGAACTTCTTCACTTCTAGGCTCCAAGAGTGTTGACTATGTACACAAATGCCTATTTGTCTGTCCATCACTAGACGAGTTTAAATGGAGCGACATAGATAGTAAAAATTCACAATAACTAACTTCAACTTGTTCGAGATGGAAGCATACATATTATTATGTCATGTGTATGGATTGAGTTACTCGAACTCTTAAAAATGTTAACTCACTTGTATTGAATCCTCCAAAAATATACACCTGATGATATTTTTGAAGAGTCCAAGCAACATAGTATGGAAGTGTTGGGGTTGGGGGAGGGTGAGGGGAAGAAGAGAGAGCTAAGATAACATACCAACAATGAAATAACAAGCTTTCCATCCACCTGTCTTTGATCTAAGAATAGGATTGCCTTTGAGATCCACAGTTCCATCTTTTGTGTATCCATCATGATGTCCATTTTCATCCACATATTGAGAAGTTGCCATGATTATTAGTTTGTAGAAATTGTTAAGCTATAACTTCAATGAGTGCATTGAGAAATTACAGCTTGTTGAGTTTCTAATGGCATAGAAAGTATGTTATAACTACTACCTTTATATAGACCGCAACTTATTTGACTTAAGTCATTCAATAGTTTGAGGTGTGCCAAGGTCTTACACGGTATGGATAGTACCTTCATCCTTAATCAGAGGTTATCATTTCGTATCAGTGTAAGTAAGTTCTGTCGGAGAAGGTTTTTCCTTTATAGTGGTGGGCTCAAGATTTAGATGTCATGGATGCTCGAAAGGTTCAAATACATATATTGATACCTAAAGATTTAAGGTTTCGCATGAAAATCAAAACACCTAAATATCTTCTTGGTTTCACAGGTGCTTTTTTATTTTATTTTATTACAATTTTAATACATTTCTTATATAATTACATCTATTCTCTGTCGGATTTAGCAAATACCGAAGCACTACAATTTTCCACCTAGGTCTGCGGGTCACCCCTGCCCTTTAAATGAGTTTTACATCGCAGAAATTTAAATTAATATGCCACTCAATGATAATCGGATACTGAAAAAACAAAACGAAAAAAAGTATAAGGTGTAGGCATTAATGGTACAAAAGAATATTTATATCGCCGAAATATATATAAGGTAATTGAAGATAAATCTCAATGACTCGTAACTAACCTGGAATTATAATTGTCTAAAAAATAATTGCATCGTTAGTGGGTAGAACTTAAATTCTCAACTCAAATCAACCATCCCTTACACAAATAACCAAGGAGATTTATTATTTACTTTTTTTAGTTATATATATTGATTATATATAATTATAATAAAATATTATATATGAATTATACATATACAGTATTATATATTCATCGACTATTTTTAATTTAAACGCATTTGAATGGACAACTATTTTAAATTACTTCGGAGTATTGGGTCCCTATCAGATTTCTTTTATCCTCTAGATTTGAACTTCAAATATTTGATTAAGAATAGGGTATCTTGTTCATCTCAGTGTCATTCTAGATGGTTACTTTTAGTATTTGTGGTACTAAAGTTCACGGATTTTGCTAGTATTAAACATAATTAATTAGCATCATAAAATCAGATTAAGATTGAAGGTTGTATGTCACCGTCTATAGCAATAAATGCCAAAAAATAGGCTAAGTTATATATAGATCTATAGCAATAAATGCCAAAAAATAGGCTAAGTTATATATAGATGTGTGAAATGGATGGATTGACTTGAATTTGGTCTAATTAAAATGAGTTAGAATTAATAAATGAAGGAGCTATTGATCCTTCAAAAGTTAATTGAATTAAAATGAGTTAAAATGTAAGTCATAATCTAATCCGTCGAATTATTACTCCCTCCATCCATTTTATTTTCTAGCAGACTTGGCACACCTTCAAAGGTCATTTTATACGTAAACTAAATTATTTTGGAATTATAATTCTGTGATTATAATTTTTGAACTATTTTATATCATATGGGAGAGATGGCATAAACTAGTTCCATGGTTGATGAGATAAGATGGGTTATACCAAGACTAATTTGGTATTAACTTTACCATGTTTGGTTGATGATATAAAATAGTTTCGAAATAAAATTATATCATCAACCAAACATGGTATAAACTTTGTCCATGTGAATTGTGATATCTCAAACTTATCTATGGGATATCCCACTTTATGCCTTCTACCAAACGACCTCTTAAGATCATAATATTTTTTTAAAAAAAATAATAATTTCACTACATCAATACTCTTTAAATATAACAAAAAAAAATAGTTTGTGAAACGCGTAGAGGAAATGATTATAACTAATAATACGGATAAATAAATATAATATTTTGAGAAACGTGTATTGGGGAAATGACTATAACTAATAATAAGGGTAAATTAGGAAAAGAGAAAGTTATTCGGACGGTAAACATTCCTCACTTTCAATTCTGATGTTATGAGTTTGAGTCACTCAAAAAGCAAAAAACGAGGTTGAGAACTCCCAAGGGAAGGTTAAAAAACTATTTAAAAAGGAAAAATTAGGAATTAAGTGATAAATTGTTCTTAATTTTTCAAATTGGAGGTAAAAAAAAACATTATTTATAGTATAGTGGATAAGTAGATGGAAAAAAAAAAACTAAGTTTGAATTATTTTATTTATTCTTTTATAACATTCTAATACATTATAAAATTATTTTTTATTATTACTTTATACAACGTACTATGTCAAATAAAAAAATGATCTTCTAAAAATATTTTGATAAAATTTCTTGTGAATTAATTTGAACTATATATTTATTAATTTTTAATAGGTTAAAATAAATTGAACTAATAAATATGCGAGTAATCCACTCAAACTTAACTAAATTAAATAGATTATATTTGTATGAGCTGATTTTGTCAATTTTATTTGTACTAAAAAGAGTAAGAATCAACTTGATAGTGTAGTACCCAAGTTGACCATCCACTCATTTTTGACTTCTTGATGGAAATTTCATAATTTCTAAAGTAGGTTCTCATTTCTCTTTTCTCACCTAAGATACTAAATTCTGGTGACCCACTAAGTTAATGAATTCCACAAAGTAACTGGATTACGTTGTGTTTTGAACTTCTCTAGCACTTTTAAGCTTGAAAATTCTTTGTAATTAATATAGATAATTTGATTATTATATTTGAGGGGGGAAAGGGTAGAGCACAAGTGAAATCTGAGTTCCTAACCTTAGATACAAAAGTTCAACAAAGTGAAATTTTATAAGTGAGGTCTAGGAAGTAGGAACGGACCTATAGTTAAATTTTTTATGCTTCGACACCCATTAAATTCAACACAGATTAGGTATAATAATATAAAAAATGTGTAAAATCTAATATAAGATTTAGAAAAACATCCAGTAAGTCAAGAAGAAAGCAGGGTGCTATAGTTTTCACACAAAACCTTAAAATTTTGGACGTCAATATATATGTTCGAACCTTCCGTACATCCACAATTCCTAAATCCTAAATCTACCATTACTAAAAAGGATAGAGCGTACACAGATTTTATTATTACGTCATAGAGGCAGAGAAATAAATTCAAAAGACTCTAGGCTCATGTGCAACAAATCTAAATAAAAGAAAAAGAAATTAGTAAAAAAAAACATAACAACTAATAAAGAAACAATTTGAGCAAAGATATAGCTCGAGTATCAATAAATAAATATATATATATAAATATATTTTTTTCTTTTTGAGTTTTTTGTGCAGTGTCGATAGCCTTTTAAAACTCAACTAATTCAGATTTACGTTCAAAAAAATTCATTCTGAGGGTAAATTATTTCTTGTATATGACTCCATATTCAAAGCTCGAGCCCAAATTTCTGATTAAGGATGAAAAAAAACTTATCACTCTACCACAACCTTTGATAAAACTGATGGCCAATCATAACTACTTCAGAAAAAAAAGTTACTAACCAATGTAATATAAATTAGCTTCTTCTAGAGGAATTGAACCTTCTATACATGCCTCTCAACAACTTTTTCTAGAGAGCTTAAAATTTTAATTCAACTAGATAAATGAAAATTTCTTTTTACAAGAAAGTGTGAACAAGAAATTTATTTGTTAGCTAAATTTGTACTTTGTTGTATGAAAGAATACATTCTTGTCTTTTTAACAACTTTTGTGTAACTTCATTTTTGTTATAGATTTGGTTCATATAACATTGCAACTTCTTGTGAACAAATAGACATTATACGAATCAAGCCTAAATTTTTCATGTGATCAGGGCCCCACAATTTTGGTAATGGCTTAACTAAAAATAAGTCCAGTATAAATAAATTTGTTCATCTTATAATTTTACCTTTTTTTCTTTTTGCTGAGTGGATCGTCTAAGATTTTTAACTTTTAAATATAAATTCGATAAAATATTATAGTTTTTTCTTCTTATATAATCAAGTTTTGATGGTAAAATAATCTGGTATATATAATAATAATAAATGAAATGTTTTGTAAAATTAATCAAGATATGCATAGACTAACCAATTTAGACACCTAGAAATCGAACATAACTTGTATATAAGTAGTAATTTTGTAAATATTACTTATTATTGTTTAATTTGACTAAAATTTGTAAGCACGTTTCTTGACTATTGTTCGATTACGTGGCGCTACCTGGATCTTTCATTTTCTTTTGTACGTATATATTTTTTTGCAGGATTTTCTACGTTGCTTTAATGAAATTATACAATAATTTATGCTTATTTAATTTATTGTTGTGAAACTTTCATATCTAACCCCACCCCCCTCGACCAACAATAAGAAAAAATAATAGCAAACGACTTAAAGGTGTGCTCGATATAGAGGAAATATTTTAAATTTTTTCATATTTGATTGATTAAAATTTTTAAAAAATATTTCTCTTTTTTAAAGAAACTTAATTCATTACAAATAAAGAAAATGATTTTCTTAATGGAAGTCAAAAAAATATTAATTGTGTTCTTTACACCTCCAATACACCTAAAAATACTTGCTTCGGTTATCTTGATTTTTAACTTTATAATATATGTTCCTACTAACATATAGATTAATTACTAATCTTTTAGTATCAACAATTTCATCAAATCAATCCGTGATCATTTGTTGTTATTATCATTATTACTATCACTACTAACCTTCAATATATATTTTTCCCAGTAATAGTTTCCATTTAGGAACCAAATACGAGAAAATAATTTTCATGACAAATATTTGTGTGAAATTAATTCATCGTACTGTACATTTGTAAAAGATTCAACTACCAGGTCCAACATGGCACAGTGGGCAACAGTTACAACTAGGAAACAGATTATTATTGCCTATGTGAATTGATTAATGGGGGACCTTATATGAAAATGAGCACAACAACAATAATATACTCGGTGAAATTTCATGAATGGAGTTTGAGGAAGATAGAGTATAACAAATCTTACTTCAGGAGCGAAGCTAGGTAGGGCCAAGATGGTTCGTCAGAACTAGGGATGTTCATGGGTCGATTTGGGTCGGTTATTTGTCAAAACCATAACCAAACTAACTTAGTCGGTTTTTAAATTTCTAAAACCAAACCAAACCAAACAAAAAAATAATTGTCGGTTTGGTTCTTGTCGGTTTAATTCGATTTTTTCGGTTTATAACATTAGCTAATGATAAAAGTTGAAAATTAAAAAAATAAATTCAATCTAACATATGAGATGTTAACTGAGTGTTGTATCTCAACCTTGAAACTAAGATGTCAACTGAGTGTTATACTTCGACAAAGTTATGAACAACACCATATGAATGCTTCTAAAAAAATATTTTAAAACTACATTTAACAGAATGATATGATAAACCCCCCAAAAGATTAACACATAAACTTCTTGCTTAACAAGGTTCAAAAAGAAAGTTACAATTAATGATTGTCTATAGTCAAATGAATCTCAGCTATAAATTTCAATATACAACAAGATATTATTTTCACAATTAGTATCATTTATCATTCAAAATGCGAAATACACTTGGAATCTCATAAGGTACTATCAACTAGAAGAAGAAATGACTTAATGTATTATGACTAAAGTTAAATCATGATTAAAACATAAAATGTAACAAATATTTATATTGTATTTATGAATAATACATACATACATACATACATATATATATATATATATATATATATATATATATATATATATATATATCGGTTCGGTTTGGTTAATTTGTCGGTTATTTTAGAGTAAAATCAAACCAAACCTAACCAAATATCGGTTTTTTTAATCGGTTTGGCTTGGATCGCGGTTCAATTTGGTTAAAAATCAAACCATGAACACCCCTAGTCAAAACTCATTCGATGAAAAATTATACATGATTAAAATTACTTTTTCTATATGTATAAAATAAATATTGAATCCCCTTCAACTTCTTCATTTATTTACGTACTACTCATTTATATTTGGAACCTTCTTAATGAAAATCTTGACTCTGCCGATGACTATATATTCCTACTTGTCTCATGGAAGTGGAGAGACTATCCGAAGTACCTCAACGGCAGCTAAACAAAATAGCTATGAAAAAAAAAGGACAGTAAGAAAATATGACAACTAATAATACAAAATTTTCAGAAATTAAACAGTAACAACTATAACAATTTTCTTCTTTAGAAATAAGTAAGAAAAATAGTACCCTATGCATTTATACTGGTAACTTTCAATTTTTTCTTCCTTTCAGATACAATATTTGTCTTCTGAGAAACAACATACAAACTAAAATGCATGATATACTATCTTCTTATATAAGTGGAATAGTGGATTATGTTACATGGAAAGACGAATTTAGATTTTCTAAAACATAATGCACCACTTAAAAAAAATAGAAGAAGAAAAGTGTAAGTCCTCTAATATTCAATTAGGCGCATCATATATGGATATCAGCAAATAATATTATACTAATTTTAAAAAATATATACATAAAATATCTAATTATACGAGAAAACAACAACTTCACATGCCCTATATATTCACCCATGGACTTATGTGTTTATAAAAATCTTATTAGTTGTAATACTAAGTATATCTGATAGTAACCCTTGACAACCATATTTTTGACTTTGTATATTTTTCTATTTAATGTCTTATTTATAGACTATAGTCCAATTGAGACTGTTCTTTAGTAGAGCATTGACATTTTATACAATAGACTTTGTTTCTGTTTGAGCTCCTATCCATATTATTAAATTTGATCGTACTATTTACTTTGTATTATTGCTCTCTGTCATGATAATCCAGCTCAATTCAATTAGTTTTCATACTAGTATAATTAGAGGCACATATATTCATTAAATTACTCAGTAAATTTACGTTGTTATTTGGTGTAAACAATTGGTGTTGTTGGTAAATTTTGATTTTGTCTTGTGATGCATGATTCAACATATATATTACCTTCAATTAATTAAACATGTGCTTTTTGGTCCATTTATTTAGGAACTATGTTATATTTGAACTATTGTTAGAATAATATTACATTCAAATATGGTGTATAATAATTCAAGCACGTGAATAACTAAGTGGTAGAACAATGGTAAAGTCGTGCGTTAATAATCACAAGGTATCAAAAGTACGCAATTTATCGTAATTAAAATTGTAAAATAAGCACTGTTTAGGGGAAAACCATTATTTTTGGTCTCCCAAAAACTTAACCAAACAAGCTATTAATCAAATTTGACGTTTCTATAGAAACACAATTTAAAATAACTATGCAGCTTAAGAGACAAGTAATTAACCCTAAACTACGGCATAATTTCGTATGTATTTTTTTGTTTGTTAATTTGCTGTGTATGAAAGTCAAAAACACAAACAAAAAGTGTCACGAGAAGAAAAAAATATTGTTTAAACGTAATTGTCATCTTATTATTTCAACAAGAAATTAATTAATTAGTGTATGGGTCAAAGCCTTAAATTATTGGTACTAATAATGTTTAATATTCTTAAAATATGATGTAAGAGAGGATGTTAAGTTTCTTATATTTTTATGTCATCAAGTTACTTTAAAACTAATTATAAGTAGAATTCTAGAATGAGTATAATTAATTGGTAAACTAATGCTAAGTAATCAATATGTTTTATAGAAGGTAAAATTATACATCTCAAAACCTAACGAGGCAACATGAAATATTCACACACATCTAAATTTTATCGAATTTAAGATGAATCTAATTCATCTTTAAACTCTAAAGTCATCGTGATTTTTCTAGAGGCTAATTTATCTAAATCGTACCACATAACAAGGGTCACATATATGAAAAGACATTTCAAATATATAAATGTTTGGGTATTTACAAAAAGATCAAGACGTTAAATATTGTCTTTCCCAAAGCAAAACGGCGATCAAATATATGTGTAAATCATCGTAAATTTGTTCATCCATAAACTCTTTGTTCATCATATTTTATTTATGATAGCAGTCAATTTAATTCCCATCGTGTTAAAATTTGTTGCAAACACCAACCGCTTGTTGGGTTTGAATATTCTTCAATCCATAGACGCGTACAATTTCATATCATAACTAAAATCACTTAGACCAATCAAAGACCTTTTATACGAAAATGTATAATTTAAATAATGGCGAGGGGTTAAAAATACACTTAAAGTATTCATATTTGAGTTTCATGTTTGAATTATCCTGCGCATGAGGCACCTACTTGAACTAAAGGTGTCAAACGGGCCGGGCTGACCCGGCCCGGCCCGGCCCGTATCTATAAACCGGACCGGTTTGACCCGGCCCGGAAAGCCCTAGGGCTTTAGGGTACCGGGTCCCGGTCCGGTTTTTTAAAAAAATTGGGCCCGGTTAACCCGGCCCGGACCAACCCGGTCCAGGCCCGCCGGTTAACCGGCCCGGCCCGGTAACCGAAAAAAAAAATAAATAAATAAAAAAAAAAAAAAAAAATTCTGTTGGGCCAAACTAGCCGTTGGCCCAACGGTAATATTACCGTTTTTGGGTCCAAACGGCTAGTTTGGGCCCATTTCATTAAAAAAAAAAAAAAAAAAAATATAAAATATTTTTTAATCCTCAAAATAAATCTATAAATACCCTACAACTTCAAATCATTTCTCACACAATTTTCCAATCTCTCAAATCTCATTCTCTCTCAAATCTCAATTCTCAATTCTCAAATATTCAATATATTTAATTTCTTAAAGTGTTCACTTTAATTTTTTATTTTTTCGTTTACAAAGTAAGAGCGGAAGTTTCTAAAGTCGCAATCTTCGGATACTTCCCAAATTTGGTATTGTCGTTCCATCTCTTACGTTTAATTTTTATTTATTGTATTAATTGTTTAATATTTAATTTTGTTATATTTGTGTATTTTGAATATTTTTAGTTTAATTTAATTTATATTATGGATAAATTAAAAAACCTCGCTGCTAAAGGTGTTAAAAATTTTTGTCCCGGAAGCGGTAGTGGTAGTAAAAAGCGAATTATTAGCGGTAGAGGTAGTTCAAGTAATAGATATACCCGTGTGCCTTCGCCTCCGGTACCGCTTGGTACACCTTTTGAGGAAGAAATAGGTGTAGGTGCTCACGATATGGATTATGTAGAATTTCAAGAAAATTACGGTATAGAAGAAGAAAATGAAGTAGATGCAGTTAATGTAGACGAAGATGATGAAAATATTGCTGAAACACCCGCAGTAGGACATGCTAACGTTAGATCTGAATCAGTTAATCTCCCTTCCCGTCCTCCTAGTGCCCCAAAACCCCGTAAAAGAACTAGTATTGCATGGCAATTTTTTGAACGTATATCAGATAGTGAGGTGCAGTGCAATATTTGTCAACAAATATATAAGCATAGAAGTGGCGGTAAGCAAGGGGGTACGGGTACGTTAATGAGACATATAGCTGAAGATCACAAAAGAGAGTTAAATATTGCAAAAGGTGGTGGGGATGTTGGTGGGTCAACGCAAACTAGAATGGACCCAACAACCGGTCAAGTAGCGAAAAAGTATAATAAATTGAGGGACCGGGAAGAAATAGCTAAAATGGTAGCTGTGGGTTGTTTGCCTTTTACTTTTCCTTCTTCTGATGCTTTTATCCGTTATATACAAGCAATTTATAATCCTATGTTTAATGGTATTCCTAGAACTACTTGTCGGTCTGATATTTTTAAACTCCATTCACAATATTGTTTTTATTTATCAACATTCTTAAAAAATATTCAATGTAGATTGGCCCTAACTTCTGATCTTGGTCGTGCTGTTAATAAAAATGATTATTTAACTGTTACTTGTCATTGGATGGATAGTAATTTCATAATGCAAAAACGTATTCTTGCTTTTTTATATGATGAAGATCGCAAGCATACTGGACAATTTATTTTTGATTCTATTATTAAAATTGCCGGATATTATGGTATAGAAAATAAAATTTTATGTATTGCTTTTGATAATGCTTCTAACAACAAGAATGCTATAACAAAAATAAAATCTACGTTATCTCCACCCTTTCCTGAAATTTTCCATATTAAGTGTGCATGTCATATCTATAATTTAATTGTAAAAGATGGTCTTGACTTTTTTGAGGTTTATATTGAAAAAATTCGTCTTGCCGTAGGTTTCATTCAAGGAAATAATTGTAGAGCGAGAATTAAAGAATTTAAAGTTAAATGTCAAGAAAATGGACTTATACCGATTTTAATGCCTGAGGAAATTGATATTAGATGGAATTCTACGTATGAATTTTTAAAAACTTGTTATAAATATAGAATTCCTATTACACTCACTTTTAACCAACACTGTGGTTCTTTTGCTGATTCTGCTGATTGCATGTTACATAATTCTGATTGGGTTATAATTAATGATCTTGTTAAATTTTTAGAAAAATTTTATGTAGCTACGGTTGAATTTTCCGGTGCATACTATCCTACTGTTTGTAATATTTTGGCATATATAGCCGATATTTCTGGTTTGCTCCAACAATATAAAAATAAAGAAGGTTATAAAGAAGCTGTTGGCGCTATGTTTACGAAATTTAAAAAATATTTCTTCCCGATTCCCCCTATTTACATGATTGGTGCTATTTTAAATCCTTGCATGAAATTTAATCATATGTGTCACTTTAGTACGCTTATTTATACTAACTTAGAAATAAATACTAACCGTGAGTCTGAACAAGAGCAGCCTGATTTGTGGACGGCTACGGCTGATGCAAAAGATTATATAGACAAATTATATAATCACTATGCTGATTTATTTGATTCAGCCGTACCTACAAATATCAGTCCAACTGTCGCTCCTCATCCTCCCGAGGAGCCATCATCTTCTAAAAGGTCGGCACATAGTGGTTTTCCTGATTCGTTTTATGATTTATCTTGTTGGAACAGTGTGGATGACAGAGCTTACACATCTACTTATCGGGAGGAGCTGAAATATTATCTGCGGACGCCACCAGAGGATCGCAGACGACGGATCAACTCGCTGGATTGGTGGAGAAATAATGAATCACAATATCCTGTACTTTCAAGATTAGCCAGAGATATCTTGAATGTTCCAATGTCAACCGTTGCATCAGAGAGCGCCTTCAGTCAGGGACGACAGCAGCTTGGAGACAACCGACACTCATTGGGAAGCAACGCAATGAATGTTTTAGTTTGCCTTAGAGACTGGATTAGAGCAGAAAGAAGAAACCAAGGAATGGAACCAGAGCCAAGCGACGACCTCAAACTTGAAGAAATAATGACTTCACGGGAGAACTCAACAGAATCAAGTCCAATGCATGGGTTTGCCCCCGTTGACTTCGACTATCCTATGCAAATTCCAATTAATATTAACATGCATGAGTTGGAAAAAATGATGCATAATTTATAGATTTTTCATTCATGTAAATTATAAATTTTGGATCATTTTGCAATCAATAAAATTCCACAAATTCATTCACTCCTTAGTTGTTGTTTTTTATTTTTTTTTATTTATCAATTTAAAGTTTTAATATCTTCTATAGAAGTGTATATTTAATGTATACATTATATATATCTTCTATAGAAGTGTATATTTAATGTATACATGTGTATATATCTTTTATAGAAGTGTATATTTAATGTATACACGTGTATATATCTTCTATAGAAGTGTATATTTAATGTATACATTATATATATCTTCTATAGAAGTGTATACTTAATGTATACATTTGTATATATCTTCTACAGAAGTGTATATTTAATGTATACACGTGTATATATCTTCTACAGAAGTGTATATTTAATGTATACATGTGTATATGTTTTATAAATTAGTATATAAGTATATCTATAAATATTGCAATGTATATATAATGTAGTATATTTTATAAGTAGTAGTGTATATACATTGAATGGTGCATAAACACGTGTATATATCTTCTATAGAAGTATATATTTAACGTATACATGTGTATATGTTTTATAAATTAGTATATAAGTATATCTATACATATTGTAATGTATATATAATGTAGTATATTTTATAAGTAGTAGTATATATACATTGAATGGTGCGTATACATGTGTATATATCTTCTATAGAAGTGTATATTTAACCTATACATGTGTATATGTTTTATAAATTAGTATATAAGTAGATCTATACATATTGTAATGTATATATAATGTAGTATATTTTATAAGTAGTAGTATATATAGTATATACATTGAATAGTGTGTATACACGTGTATATATCTTCTATAGAAGTATATATTTAACGTATACATGTGTATATGTTTTATAAATTAGTATATAAGTATATCTATACATATTGTAATGTATATATAATGTAGTATATTTTATAAGTAGTAGTATATATACATTGAATGGTGCATAAACACGTGTATATATCTTCTATAGAAGTGTATATTTAACCTATACATGTGTATATGTTTTATAAATTAGTATATAAGTATATCTATACATATTGTAATGTATATATAATGTAGTATATTTTATAGGTAGTAGTATATATACATTGAATGGTGCGTATACACGTGTATATATCTTCTAAGAAGTGTATATTTAATGTATACATTGTATATATCTTCTATAGAAGTGTATATTTAATGTATAGATTGTGTATATAGCGTATATATAGTGTATATTTGACCGGTTTTTATCCGGTTTTGACCGGTTTTGACCGGTTTTGACCGGGTTTTAGCGGGTTTGACCGGATTGGGTTAAGTGGGCCGGTTCCGGGTGGGTTTTATTTTTTTTACTGTGCGGCCCGGCCCGGCCCGGTTAAGGCCAAAACCGGCCCGTAACCGGCCCGGAACCCGGTAAGAGAGAGGGGGCCGGTTCCGGGTTGACCCGGCCCGGCCCGTTAGACAGCCTTAACTTGAACTATCATCAACCATTTATCATAACACATATCAACTATCAATTGTTCACTTTTTCCAATATGAAATATCACCAACCTGCTCTGATATCATTTTGTCGCGATCCAAAAATTCAAGAGTTACGATGACACTTGTAGTGGCGAACCTTGACAAGTAAGCATATCACACAAACTGATATAAAAAATAAAATAATAGCAATAGCGCAAGTAAGACTTCTAGAATGAAGTCGAATCACATAATATAGTAAAGCAAAAAGACATAACCAACAATCATAATCCCAAAATCTGGTGTCACAGTGTAAGAACATCACTAGTACAACTCGAGATCAAGTACATAAGATATTCAAAACAGGAATAATCTGTCTCTGAATACAAATAAAGACATAGTCTAAATAAGGAAAGGTAGTAGTCAACTCCAAAAGCAAGAATCCAACCACTACCTCGGATAGCTTCAAAGTAGCCCGAATCAACCACCGTAAGGAGCACTTGAACCAGGATTTGCACCGAACAGTAGGGGTGAGTACGATCGGAAAATAAACAACTGATAGCTGAGAAATGTTTTGATAAGTAATTCTTGATAATTCATATAATAAACACACTCCTGATAATTCAAATATAAAACTTAAAAATAAAATATTTTTGATATAATTTTAACCATTTATTCTTTAAATAATATTCATCTAGCTAGCAGCTAATAAAACTTAATATTAACAAGATACAACTAGCATATACAAAAAGCTATAATGCCTAACATGCTAAATGGATCGCATTCTATTCATTATTAGACTTTAGAGGCCCCAAAAGTGGGGAGAAGAGAAAACCAAAAAGAGCACTAAAATGATTCTAACTAAATTAGCTTTCACATTAGACTTTGAAAAAAGTTGAATAGTCAATTAAATACATAAATATTCCAACATCTGAAGATTTATATTAGTCTATCACAGGTCACTCTCACTCATTTTCTTTTTGACTTATATTTCTAAACTTCTAGATACACATGCAAAAACATGTGCAAGCAAGCTAACAGTCAATTCTCAGCCTCCAAAATAAGAATTTTCTTCTCTTTTTATAACTTTTTTTCTCTTGCTTTATGATCAGTGGCCTCCTACCTTCACGCAGTATTGCTCCGTCAGGCTTTCGTCTATTGTAAAAAAAATTTCATTGCTTCCTTTCATAGGAGTCTAGATCGTGTCTCAGTGTGGCTGATTATTCTTTTGGTGGAGCTAGAATTCTCACTAAGGAAGTTCAAAATCGAAAGAAGTAAACACACGCACTAGCCAAAAGGGGTTCAACATTAACTATATATACATAAAAAAATAAATTTAATCATATATAAACAGTAAAAAATTTCGACGAAAGAGGTTCGAATGAACCCTATTAATAAGGTGGCTCCGCCCCAGTTTATGATGAGAAACTATTATGGCTCTCATATCCATGAAAGGAACATGTAACACGTCAAAACGAGAACTTACATGTTTTTTATATATCCATGAATCACGATCAAAATTACTAGACGAGGATAATTGTTACATTATATCAGAGCAACTCCCTCGGTGTACTTATATATAGGATAAAATAAGGTTAACTTTCATTACTAAAGTTATTGTATTTTCCCTAATTAACAAGCCTTGAGTAACCAACACCAGTAGTGGCGCAGCGAAAAGGGGTTGCCCCAACCTACCCAGAGGTCGAGGGTTCGATCTTGGGTATGGACAAACACTCGTTTGGGAGCTCTCCCCCCAAATGGGGCCCAATGCAGGGCGAATCCGAATATAATCGGACTCCTAAAAAACAGGTATCGAACACCGGATGATTTAAAAAAAAAAAAAAAAAAAAGCCTTGAGTACACCCCTTTTTGATACACTTATTTCCAAACTTTATAGTATAAGCTCTTAGGTTGAAATGACAGACTGTAGATTAATTATAAGGTCTAGAGTTTTAGCTTTTGACAATAGAGGATTTTTTTTTTATATGCAACATTTTTTTAATTGATTCTGAATTCATCAATTTAATTTGTCAGGCAATTTAATTTTTCTAATAAGTTATGGATGACGTAAAAAGAAAAAAAAAAGAAAATTAGATCATTTTCTGATTCGTATGCATGTGTCATCTGTACATAGGCTCATACTAATTTTCTTTGTATGGTTTAAATTTTATTGAATGTCCCTGAGGCCTGAAGAAACACTATTGGTTAATAAGTCAACTGACTATCGTACGGTTAGAAAAAGTTATCTCGAAATAATTAATCTTAGGATTAGTTATACCATCATATATATATATTATGAATGGGATAATTTATCCCATTACTATGGTGTAAAAAGTGAGATTAATAATCACCATACTAACTAATATCTCACACCAAACTTGAGATAAAGTAATCCTTCATTTTATGAAGAGACTAATTTTTTTTTGGTTTCCATCTGATGTTCGGTGCCCACATTGGAGCCTTGACTAATCCGGATCACGCGTTGCAGGGCCCATTAAGGTGGCAGCGCTCCCAACAGAGTTTTCACCATACCCAAGGTCAAACCCTTGACCTCTGGTCAAGGGTGGAACAACCTTATCCACTGCACCACAACCCATGTTAGTATTTTGAGACTATTTTATCCCTTATACCTCACGCCAAACTGCCCCTTAATTATCCCACCACAATTCTATCATGTCAATGCATGGCTTTTAACTCATTAATCACTCGCTTTAACTATTGGAACTGATCAAATTATTCTCAAAAATAATTTTTAGGGCGCTATTTTTAGACATGCAATTTTTATTTAAGGATTAAGAAGTTGATATCTATGTCTAGGTGTGGACGTGTAGTGGGTGGGTGGGCGTGGGGGTGGGGGTGGGGGTGGGGTAGGGGGTTGTCTACCTTTCTTGATAACTGATTCCAAGAGGAAAAACAATCCATCTGCTTGCATCAATTAGAGAGGAAATTAAATTTGACTTTAATCAGTCAAGAAAAGGAAAATTAGTAAAGTATTGGAACTTTAAACTTGAACTAACATATGTATTTCTATGATATTTTGATTTTTTAATTATAAAGTATGACTATATGATCCAATTAACATTGAACCTACTGTCAATTCTAAAATAAGAAAAGTTGGAAATACTTCATGTGTCCATATTAAAATGTCCTCTTCTTGTTGTTTTTAATTATTACATAATAAATGTCAACTATATGCTAAGATGACTTTCATATTCTGGTCCAGAAAAAGATGATAGTAACCACCACAACAATATTGAGAGCATGTTCAATGACGTTGTTATCCCATCTGCATGATACATTAAGATAATGTGACATTTATTTTTGAGCCACTAATTTAATTGAGCCGTCCTTAATTACACTGTTTAGACAACTTTTTCAGAACGTACTTCTCACTAAAATGCATATAGTTTCTTCTAAGAAGCTCTCTGAACAAATGTATTAATTAGGTTTGTTCGTCTTTGTTAAAATTCAATTTACAATTGTGTGCTTCCAATACAAGAGCAGGGTCATATGGTTGCAAGGGGATTCATCGGAATCTCTATAGGCGAAAAACAACGCTATTGTACAAAATACATGTTGAATTCTCTTGAATTTTTCATGCGTTTATTTTTCATATTTTATAATTTCTTTAGTGAAAATTTGAATTCCACTGCTATACCAATTTACTTTGGTTTTGAATTGTGGAAATGCAGGTACATAGTAGATGTTAAGTTAAATCATGTCAGCCGTTGAGGGAGTATTAATTTACTTCAGAGTAGAACACGAAGTATAAAAATATTCATAAAGTTAAAGTTTTGAATTAAATTTTATGGACAAATTAGGTGGAAATTTGCTATGTCTTCTCTATTTTTTGAGACCAAAATTCTGTTCCAAACTAGAAATCACCATTTTCCTTTTTAAAAATATTATATGCTCAATTGGGCAGCTTTAATCCTTGTTGTTTATGGGGAAGAATGTTGCAATAATGTACTTGAATTGTGTTATTATCGGGGAGAATTATATTAGGTATACTTTTTAAAATGTTTATTGTAGGTTGTAAGTGTAATTTTTCAAAATTATAAAATCAGCTTTTAATTGCAAGTTAGGTTTGATAAAATATTATTAAAAATACATTTTTAGAAAAAAATTGTGCAATAGATATATTAATGTCCCTCCTAAATAATTGTGTTTATCTTTTTCTTAAATAACTCTTTGATGATATTAATTCTGCAAATTTCTCTCTAAATACACAATTTTTTATACGCTTCATCTTCTTGTTATACAAATTCAAGATCATCTCTCACACACCTCTCCATTTTCTTTCATACTTATTTCATTATTGAAACACATTATATACGTAGTTCATGTGATTTTCATGCTTTCATCCGTGATTTTATATATATATATATATATATATATATATATATATATCTTGAAAAGCAACAAGATTTATCTTTTTGAGTATGCAATTAAGATGATAACATCGTTCAATCTCGATTCAACATCAGAGAGAAATCAAAGGATATTTTGATTCAAAAAGTAAGCACATGTTATGAACTGTGTAGGCGAAATGGTATCACATAAATTGGAGTATCATAATTCATAGTTATCAATTTGTACACACACTTTATACACAATTAAAATTTGTCTCTCATTTTTATATATAATTCATTCACTTTTCGTTTTCGAGAAACGACATTCTCCAGTCAATTGTCTTATTTTTTATGTAGACAGCGATAGTATAATATTATAATTTATTTTCTACTCTATGAAAATGGTAAATTATATGGAACTGATGCAGTAGATAAACTTATCAGTATAAAATTAATTTGTATACACATTGTACAAACAAAAAAAAGTGTATGCAAAAGGTAAATCGATTTATGTACACAAAAAATGTGTATTAAAATGGTAAATCAATTTACGAAAGTATATGAAATCAGTTTATAGGTCATAGAAATGGTGAAAATCATATGGAGTCCATTAAATAACTTAACTTATTAGTATGACACCAATTTGTATATATATTTCATACCCAAGTAAGAAAAAAATTTGAGAGAACTTGGGGTTGCTTGCCGATTTTAATTCTGATTTAGCCAACATAGATGAAGTAAAATTCAAACAAAGAAGAAGAATTTGTTTTAGTGGTGAAAGAGTAGAATAAGTAAGTAACCGTTTTGAGAGAAATATGAAGTGTAAAACTGTTATAATTAATTAGTAAATATTTTTTTATTATATTTTTTTTCTTTGTTAAAAAGCTTTTGTTATAAAGTGCTATCTAAGAAATGTTATTATGAGTTGCAATAAATAAACTAATATTCTATATATAAAAATTTTTATGATATTAATTGTTCCAGTGGTTTATTAATTAAATATCAACACTATTTAGGAAAAATGATAGTTTTAGTCCTTGAGTTATTATCTAATTCTGATTTAGTTTTAGTCCTTAAGTTACTATCTAATTCTGATTTTAATTCTTAATGTTAATAGTCTAAACACATTTAATCTTTAATAAAGTGTGTAATTTTTTAATTCTTTTCTTAATTAACCACTTCAATGGGAACATGTTTTCTCCCATTTGCAATTCCCACATGGAAGACATGAAATCATGGTTGAACAAAACAGTTAGCAATATATATATTTTCACTTAATTATTATATGTCAAAGTTGTGTTACTCAAATAATTTTAAATTCTATTGAAATGTGTGTTTATTTTAGAAGCAATATGATAGAGGAAATTTTATTGAAATTACAAGATTTAATATTATCTTTTCAAACAAACAAGATAACAAGTTGCATGTTCTTATCAATTTCCTTTTAAGAGTACACAATCAATTAAATTGAGTCTACATTCTGATTCAAAATATATAAGTTCTAATCAACTCTCTTTTGTTTATATCAAGCTGGTGGATTCAGTTAGTAGATAGTAATCCTTACATTCAAGTCATTCCTAGATTCAAGGCACCACTTCATTAATCAATTATTCAATCACTCAACTCTATTCAATTTATGATTCTAACTTTTGTTATGCATCTTTACAAATATTACTGCTCTAAAATTTAGCCAACTTGGTTTTAGGTTCTTTAAGTTACGATACCATATTCCCTCACCGTAATCAATTCTCATAATAATAATGCAGGAAGATCACACATTCAAGACACACCCAACATTAATTTACCCCTTTTAAGGTGTTTAAGCCAAATTTTTAGATAATAAGTTCACGCAGCCTCTCTATCGTTATCCACATTCATATAATTCACATTGCAACCTATCATGGAGGTCATACAACACAAAACATCTATCAAGAAATTCATACAAAAACTTATCAACACACAATTAGATTTTTGTAATATTAATTCCATGTTTTTATCCATACAAATGTCATGCCCGGAGGCCTCAAAATCATAACCTGAGAATGTGGTTACACGTTTACTAACCACAATCTACCCTCATGAATCATAGCCTACCCCAATCGGATATCCTAGAATAAGAAAGCTACATCACGTATGCTTTTTTTTTTCTTCTTTTTTTATGTCTCAGACATTTAACATCTAATAAACAAGTAATTATAAAAGTAATTAATCATTTAATTTTCATATAAATGCTTTGAATCAAAGACGCTAATTCTACCCTTATTCATGGTCTACAACATTATCCAAGGCATTCAACAATTAATTAGTTCTACAATACTCAATTCATGTTTAGAACAAAAAATTCATGCTGGAAAGAGTTAGTTTACAAGATAGAAGCAATTCTAGGTAATATGACTTTTTCCACAATTTCATCAACCTACGATTTTAATTTCCACATTAATAACCGATTCAATGATTCCAAGGCGTTAGTGGATTAGTAGACAAAGAAGTTGATTGAAAAAATTAAGTGAACAAAAGAAATTTCATCCTACCCTCGAAAAAATCATCCCTCTTAACACTTTGCAATGAAGTTATTGATTAGATTCAACGCAATGAAGTTCTTGATGAATTTCAACAAAAGTTTACTTAAACACTGCTCGACATTGATGAGGTGGTCCTATGATCTCTACAACGATCACTCTGTAGCGGTCACTTGACCTTACTAGCAGCATTAGCGATAAATTAAGAGGATAAAAAAAGAAATAGAAAATGTAAAAATTAAATATTATAGCTAGTAAGTTAATTAAGTAGTTAATCATTTTTATGTATTTTGAATTTGAAAGACTCTTAATTCAAATGAAATTAACATTATTAGTTTCTCCTATATGTTTCTAACAGACCCGGCCCAACGTACATATTTATATATGGAAAAAACACATATGTTAACATATTTATATATGCAAAAAACATATATGTTAACATACTAAGTACTAAATTACAAAAAATAGCAACACTTTTTCCTAATTACATTCTATAGCATCTGTAACATTATTTTAAGTGGTCCCTATTTTTTTGCCGCCTAAATTTTTTACTGTGCTAAAATCCCCCTTTTCACTCCTCCTTCTTTATCTTTCCTTGATTTATTTTTTTCCTTTTTTTTTCGCCATTAACCATCACTCTCGCCTCAATTTTATTGCATTTTGCACAATTCTTGCACGTTCTGTGATAAGGATTTACTTTCTCTATTTCAGGTAATTATTAATCGCATATTGCATGTTAGCGGTTTATTTTTTTTTCTACTTTAATTCATCTGAAATTTAAATTTTAAGGGTTTTGTGTTTTAATGGATGAACACACTGCAAAAACATCTACAAACAGTGGTATAAGGAATATGAAATTAGTGTCTGATGCACCATCTTTTAGTCTTGGGTTAACTCAAGAAGATTTAGTTAAAGTTGTTTCAAATCCTTTACAGTTGAAGAAATCTGGGAGATCGAAAGAGATTAGGTCGAAGTTTCCCAACGACAAAGTGAAGATGACGGAAATTTAAAAAAAAAAGGGTTGAAGAAAACTCCTTCTTCAAAGGAGTAAAAAACTAAAAAGTGGTACGAGAAGAAAAAAAAAATTTAAAAAAATTGAAGACGATGTTGACAAATCTTATGATGAATCTGAAGAAGAAATTGAGGAAGAGGTATTTTTTTTTTTTTGTAAATGTATTTTTTTTGTTTGTATTCAAGTAATTAATATGTATTTTCTGTTATGATGATATTTAGGGATTATGTGAAAATATGTTCTTGAATTAACTACTCATGAATAGTATTTGGATATATATATATATATATATATATATATATATATATATATATATATATATATATATATATATATATATATATATATATATATTTCTAGTATAGTTGATAGGTATTTTTAGTACAGTTGATATGTATTTTTAGTACAGCTGAATAATTTTGGGCTATATATATTTTTAGTACAGTTGATATGCATTTTTGAGTATTTGTATTTTTCAGTATTGGTTGTAGTTTTGATATGGTCAAAATACATATGCATATTATTTTAGTTTAACTACCATAACAGTCTATCGTCTATATGTATTTTTAGTACATTTGATATGTATTTTTCAGTGTTGGTTGCAGTTATCATTTGATCAAAATACATACGCATTTTAATTATGTGAAATATATATGCATATTATGTGTTTTTTTTGTCTGCTTGAATTTTGTTTACAGATTAAGAAGTGGTAGTTTTACTTTGTATAGTTGATGCGGGACAAAATATTCATTGTCAGAAAACTTCCAAGATTTGCACCGCATATGTGCTCGTACAATCACAATGATATTTATGGAAGTATACACGCAATTTTAAACAAGGAACAGTTTAAAAACTTTTACGACAATAACATTTTTGGTTATTTTATAAAGAAGAAGCAGTGTGTAGTGCAAGCACAGTTGTGCAGATGCGTTATGACGCTTGGGGTGAAGGGTAGTTCTTCTTCTGGGATTCTGATTTGTGTTAATGACACCTTTCTTAGTTTTACTCCCAGGGAATTTGCTATCATAACTGGATTGAATTGTGTGTCTAATAGGTATGACTTTATTTTTGATGAGGGTGTACCAAATAGGATGATTGAGAAGTATTTCAATGGGGCAAAAATTATACAGAAAAGGCAAATATTTCTAGCATTCACAGAGAAAGTATGGGGGGAGAACAATGATGAGGATGCTGAGAAATTTGCAATTCTGTATTTCCTGCATTCATTTGTGTTGTCTAACATTGACACTGTTGTTATACCCCGTCTTCATTTCCATTTGGTAGATAGTGGAAGATATAAGGATTTTCCATAGGGTTCTTTATCTTTTGAAGATCTGGCCAGAAGTTTGAATAACCAGTTGAAAGTTGGGGAAAAATTTTATTTGATTCAGAGAATGCCACTGGCTATTCAAGTGTGGCTATATGAGTGTTGTTCAAATGTCCCATCAAAGATTGCATTGAAGGTTGATAATCGGATTCCTCGATTATTAAATTGGAAGACGATTGCACCTCGTCCATGCTATGAGTTTTTGATAAATGCTATGTTCAAGGACAATGGCAAGGTTTGTTGTGAATAAATATATATGTATTGATATGTACTGTATAGTATACATATATTCTTTTTCATTTACAATTGCTTAACATATTCTTTAACATATTTGTAGGTTGTATTTAAGAATATAGAGCCAACTGAAATAGTGGCAAAGCTTGAAATACCACAGGAGGATGTAACTGAAGATGAACATTCAGTTGATTCTGACGATGACTTTCAAGATTCATCATCAAAAAAGATCAACGAACGTTTAAAGAAGAAACAGAAGTTGGATTCATCAACCCCAGTAGCGAAGAAACCTTCAGGGAAAAAGAAAGTCAATATTGTTGATGAGCATAACCAAATGAGGACTCCACCTCCTCGTGCTGCAAAGGCTGCTGGAATGAAGATATCAGTATTCAAGCCAATTCCAACACGACAGGCTTCTTCTTCAAAAACAAAGAAAGGGAAGCAAACAACTAGGGTTATTTTTCCTCTGGTACAGTCAAAGACAGATAGTCATGTAGAGGAAGTAGCCGTGTCAAAGCATAAGAGTCATGTTGAGAAAGAAGCATTTATTTCTAAGAAAGTTTTTGATGCATTCCGCGAAGAGGTAATTTTTTTTTGTCAAATATTTGTTTTACATTTAAAAATTTGTGTTTATAGATTTTGTATGAATATAGGTTTGTCAAGAGTTTAAAGGAGTTCTTGAAGAGTTTACTCGAATTCATCAATTAGTGAAGAAAAAGTTCAAAAAAATGATCAAAACAATTGAACAAAGCAAGGTAAAAGTTTTAATATTATATAATATTTAGAGTATTAAAAAATACTTATGAAGAGTATGTGAAAAATACATATGCAGTATATTGTTAAAAGTACATATGCAGTTTATTCAAAAATATATGTGCTTTGCTTTTCAAAAATACATATGAAAAGTAATACAAAATACATATGCAGTGTGTCAAGAAATGTATTTTTTAGCACTATGTATTTTTAGTGGGTTGGTATATACATATTAAGTGAACTCAAATATTAATATTTTATTCAAATTATACTTGTAGTAACAACATGAAGATACAGATGTTGAAGCACAACAGATGGATTATGCTGGTGTCGAAACACCACCACAACAATTGATAACGCTTAAACTACACTCTTGAATGGGTGTAAGAGATCGTTGTCAATATAAAACCCAACTAGGTTGGGGTCGAATCCCATAGGAAATAAGGTGTGAACTTCTAGTTGTTTACGATATACTTTACTGGTAGTTTGTTGTTTCCTGAAATGGGGGTTTGAGTTTCACAGGAAATTAATTTGCACTTTGAATTTGAATATTTGCAAACAATATTTTATGAAATAACTAGGATCATGTTCACTAGGGCTTACAGTGCATGATAGATACTAACATTTACTCAAGGTTCTCACGGTGGCTAGGATGACAAGCTATCTCTATCAATGGTATGCTCAAATGTCTCTTGAGCTATTCAAGTGCCTAACTTTCTAATCCTCTCGGACTTAGGTAGTCGCAACTCACTGACCAGATTTTACCTCAGGTTAATCAACCTTGTTACAACACTGATTATTAAACGAAGCCTTTCCGAGTTCCTGTTGATAATTCTCTTCCTACCGTTTATGATTTCTTTCTCAAGCAAACCAAAGTAGGTACGCCTATTATTTGCAACCAACAGACATAAGTTATACTATCAGAATTACCAAGAAATCCTAACACCTATTAAACCTCGAGTAGTTAATTAACACCTCATCATGACCTAACCCTGGATCCCACGATCCAGGTTAAAGGATTTTAGCTACTCATGACACAAGGAACAAGAATACAATTTGAATTCATAACTAAAAGAATTAACTTACAATGGCGAATGAAATCAAGAGAGAACTTCTATTTGAATCACAAGGCAAAAACACCAACAATATTGTTCTTGAGATAGAGAGAAAAAAATATCGTATGTTGTCTCTCAGTAATAGATGCATTCTGCTCAAAACCCTCTAAGTGCTATAAATACTTAATTCTAAATAAGAAAACAAAAATTAAGGTTTTAACTTTCTCTTCAGAATAGACGACGGCGATCTTGACGGCGTGTCAGGCATCTGACGGCGTGTACAAGATATCGTCAAAGATTCCAATGAATTGTTATCTTCTGATTCTTCTGACGGCAAATCTGACGGGGTGTCAAATATGTGACGACACGTAAAAAATGTCGTCACATCTTCACTGGAAATAAGCATGATCTACTTCAGGTTAACAACAATTTTGACGCCTTGTCACCGACATCACATTTCATCTCAACTCCTCAGGTTCTGTCTAAGCTTGACGGCAACTTTGACAGCCTGTCCCATGTCTGTCGGCGCTTCAAAAATGGCATCAGCTACACTTTAGCTTATTTACCCTAGATTTCAACTGGTTTATTCTTCTTTCCTTTAGTTTCCTTCCCTATCACTTGTATCTGTATTAAAACGATAAAAATAATCAAAAACAACAAAAGTTTCTTAAGACTTTCCAATTATTCAGAGTTAGAGGTTTCAAATGTGTTAGCGTCTGCTCACACATCAACACCCTCAACTTAAAACAATTACTTGTCCTCAAGCAAGCAAAACATAACTAGGAGTATACAAAGTACAATTCGGCAGCTAACTACTCCTATCAGTTCAGAATACATGCACCATCACCATGATCAGTCAAAGTATTATTTGAAAACAACTATGCAACTCACCGGTATCTAGATATGGCAAAAATCTCAGCAATAACAACCCAACACATACCCAAATCACATTATCTGAACAAAGCAGTTATTAGCAATATACCTAGTGTGCCCTCACAATAAAGAAATCCCTTTTTTCACTTAGATTTACATGTATAACATAGGGATAAACATAACAATCACTCTCAGGATAAAGTTCCAACATTGCATATCAAATGCCATAGGCTTGCCCTTATAGTCAGTACCTAGGTCTTCAGACAGGTCAATTAGGATCATTATAGGGCTTTTCTTAAGCTTGTAACGTAGGCTAGGGGCTGGTATGATATTCATGGTATTTCAGAGTGACTACACCTCCTTGGTACTACATTAACTCCCGGGGTTTCAACTTTTGACATTCTTTTCTTTTCTCTTTTATTTGCCAAGCATGCTTAAGATGGGTGCTATCAGTTCAAGCAATCAAATTATTTTTCTCAACTTTTTCAGTTTTCTCTTTTCCTATTTCCTTTTGATTGAACCCAACTTCTTATTCATTTTTCTTCTTTTACCTCTCTTCATACTCATAATGCATCACACGCCCCTATAATATCCACCCTCAACTTAGTTTATTTACCTAAGTCAAGGTGCACAGTGTCCAAGGAGGACCAAGGCCAAGACAGGTTCATTGTGATGTAATGGGAAGGTGAAAGGTGTACAAGAAAGAACTAGGCTATTTAGGCTCAAAAAGGGATCAAGGAATATTATTCACATTTGGATGGTCATTTAAGCTAAAATCGGCGAACATACAATAAACGGCCTATGATCCTTTCCTAACGCCTATCCCATGACTATGGTATGACTAACTGGGCAAGTTCTAGATTCAACGTAAAACGGGAACTGAGCAAAACCTTACACGTACATGGACCACAAGTATATCGCATATAACTACTCATCCATATCATGTATTTGTTTGCTATAGGTTATTCATTTGCCATATTAATGACACAAATGGATACACAGTGGTCACAATGAATGCAATTCACACAGTACACAATACATTAGATCACTGGAGAGGTACTAAAAATCATAAAACAAGCCAACTGCCTCAAGTACCTGTACTACTCCTAATTATCTACAGAATATGTTACAACGACAGTTTACCCTACACCATCAACTTAAAATCAAAAATAAAATGCACTAAGGGGTAGGGTATACCTGAAGACAGTCAAGCATGTGGATCCTGGGTCTCCGGCCCTGCTACTATATCGTCTGCTGTCTTCTCCCTATTTGTAGCATCTTCTTTTATGGTGGTTGGAGCCTGGCTGGATGAAGCACCTGCAACCCTAGCTCTAATGGTTGCTTCCCATTTCTCTGTGTCAGCCAGAGACTCTTATCTTGCCTTTTTTAATTCTTTCTTTTCTGCCTTCTTCTTTGCCTTCTTTTTAGCTTTTCTTTCTTCTTCACTATCCGGCTCATCTCTCTTATTCTTGCCTTTCTTTTTCCCTTTGTCTTCTTTTTCTTCGGGGAGTCCGCCGTGAGATCAAGTATAGGAATTTCTTCTTCCACATCATGCATAGCTGAACCTGTTGGCACCATAATTTGGTGCTATTGCAGCAACCCAAACTCAGCCTTCACCTTATCCAACGCAGCCCTACACGTAGTAAGATCAACACCTGTCATCTCTTTTGCTCGGGCATCGAATCTATTCTCCAAATCTGCCACCCTCCTAGGCAAAGTCATAAAAGGCTCAAGTGCAGCCTTGATTCTTTTGTCCACAGTAGCAACAAACTGTTTGACGAAGGCATATAGCTGTACCTCACACCAATTATCTTGCCTAGCAACCTTCCTGATATCAATTGGCTGAACTGCAGAACTTGTTGCTGCTGAAGGAACTAAAGTAGTTGGCTCACTTTGATGCACTGAGCTTGCCTGAGCTAAAGATGCTGGTGGTGGTGGTACAAATTCAGAGCTTTGCACCCCCACATCTGGTGCTAAACAGTCTCAGTAACTGGAGGATCTGCTGCGCCAACTGCATCTTGATCAAGTCGCAAGCCCGGCTGAAGTTCATCTTTTTTGATAGGGTTGTGGGTCTTCTTGGCATGTAAATCATCATCAATACCTGAAATATCAGGTACATTAGCTGCCTCACACAACGTAGTAATCAGACATGGGAATGGATATGCAGCATCGGGTCTTGCGAGCCGAATCTTGATCTCTCCTGCTATAATTTCTCCAAAATCCAAGGGAGTTCTATCCGCCAAGCTTGTAACCAATATCTCTCAATCATCCCCTAATATGTTGTCTCCCTCGGTGGGTATCAGATGAATCCGCACGAAACCCTACCAAAATCTTGCTTCTGAATTTAGGAATGCTTTGGTTATCTTTTCTGCAAGATTATTCAGCCACTCAGGTTCTCCATCTGCTATGAGCGTTGCTAGACATTTGCGCTAATTTTCTCGATGCTTTAACCGAGCATAGAAGGTAGGTGAAGTAGCTCATGGGACAATGGTTGGCCCATGAAGAAACCTGTTTATGGTGGAGTCTGATACATCCACCCTCACCCCACGTATTGCAACTTTGGTCAGTAGAGGATTATCTGAAGTTCTATCCCCATCTTTGCACATATTTTCCACCGTAGACTGGTAGTTTGCATAGAAATCCCGGACTAACAAAGGACAGTAAGAACCGCTTCCCATAGTAGTCCACTCCAAGCCATAATCTTTGAGTTTTTTTGCATCACCTCAGGGTATCTGATCAATCCTGTATTGATAATCTTCTTCTCCTTTAAAATTGGCCTTCTAGCACTTCTTCGATCAATTCTGCAAAGTCCGTCCCAAAAGATCTTTTCAGCCCCAGGGATTTGCCATCTTGCATTGTTTCTAATCTCGGGGATTTTGTATTTCACCAAAGTTCCCCTTACTGGAGAATCCTTATCACCTTGCTACTCTGATGATGGTGATTCAGACTCAGTTTCTTCAGCTGCAGGCTTCTCAGAATCCTCATTTTCAGATTCTTGTTCAGTGTCCTCAGACTCCTGCTTAGTGTGTTCTGATCCTTGTTACTCCGATGATTGCTCAAATGAGGTTGTTACCTCAGATCATCAGTATCCGCCACCTCAATAGGCTTAGGTAGAGGTGGTGCCTTTGGACTTGCCCTCTTTCTTATCCATCTGAGCAATGGTTCGTTGTCTTCATAATCAGAGTCCTCATTGACAAGTTTTTGAGGTATACTCTCCTTATCCGCTTTCTTTGGTGTGGTTGTATTCTTTTTATTGGATGTCATGCTCAGTTATGCAACAACATAAAAATCCTCAATTAGTGTCCACAATCAAGCAAGAGAAGAAGAAGGATCACCTCAGTTTAACATCATTACTGTTTTTAGTTCGGAGGTTTGACGGTCTTTCTAATTTGCTGTCATGGGTGTGACGATGCTTCAAAAGTGTCTTCAACCTTATACAGAACCCACAATATTTTCTCAACTTTTGACGGCATTTTTGAATAGCCATCACATAGGTGAAAGGCCGTAAAAATTGTCGTCAGACAAAATTACAACTTCCAATTCTTTTTTACTTGATTCCTCATCTACCATTATTCTCAATTTCAACTTATATCATGTTATTTAACTGAAATATCAATGAAGTTGTACAACATAGCACTACAAACCCTAGTTTTCGAAGGAGCTTGAAATATGTTAATGGGTTCAGCTCATTCCTTCGAAACCAAGGTTTCTGGTAGTTCACAATTTATCCAAAGAAAGATGAAGTTAAAGTTTTTCTCATACCTGAATGTTGACACTTAGCTGGTGTACATTTAGCACCTAGAATTGCGAGTGAGAGAAAACTGAGATGAGAGAGAAGAAAGGTTTCTTGACTTCACTCTCAAGCTTCAACTTACAAGGAAAGTTTTAAACATTGCCTTAGATGGAAACAAATTTGAAAAAGAAAGGGAAATAACTAACTAAGGAAAGAGAACCACAACTAAAAGAAAATTATCTATAGTACGCGGGAATGTGAACAGCTGTTGTTGGGCCGGTTTAGCTCAAAATTTTTAAACTGGGCCCAACTCGTTTGACGGCATTTTTGATGGTGCATCAGAGATCGAACGGTGCTTCAAAGTTGTCGTCAGCCTTATCAGTATAAAACTTCGACTTGATTGTTTTGACGATATTTCTCATGGCTTGTCATACTTGTGACAGCCTATCAAAATTATCGTCAACCTTCTTAAGCTGACTGCAACAATTTTACCTCCTTTGTACAACTCTTAGCTATAAAAATTAAAAACACTAGTGCAATAAAATTAAAACTTTGGGTTGCCTCCCAAATAGCGCCTGATTTAATGTCGCGGCATGACTTGGTTGTCTCGACTACTCAGACTTTGTGAAGATACTGTATTGATACCTCATGACCATTTTCTTGGAATACATCCACAACCAAGAAGATATTCATCTCCTCTAACTGCTTCATAGGAGGATGGATTTTAAATCTGGCCTCCTTTTTTGCATACCTGAACTTTAGCTCATTGAGCTCCATATCAACCAATACTCTTCCCATGGCTAATAGTGGTCTAACCAAAATGATGGGTACCTCAAAATCAACATCATAATCCAATATCACAAAATCTACAGGCAGAATAAAGTCGTCCACTTTTACCGACACATCATTCAATATACCAACTAGTCATTTCACCGATCTGACTACCATCACAAGATGCATCGTTGTAGGGGTAGGTTTACCCAATCCAAGATTCTTGTAGATATCAAGTGGAATTAGATTAATACTCGCTCCTAAGTCACATAAAGCTTTGGTAAACTTCATGGACCCAACTGTTCACGGTATGGTAAATGCTCTAAGGTCAGGCTTTTTCGGCACTAAAGATTGTGAAGAAACAACACTACAGTGGTGGATGTTGTCCACTGGCTCGCAACTTACCTTCCTCTTCTTTGTTAACAATTCCTTCATAAATTTAGCATAGTTTGGCATTTGCTCAAGTACCTCAATCAATGGCACATTCACTGTCAGTTGTTTCAGTATTGCCATGAATTTGCTAAATTTTTTATCATCTGCTTTCTTCTTCAATCTCTAAGGAAAGGGAGGTGGTGGTCTTGGAATTTCTTTCAATACCATTTCCTTCACCTTATCTTTTCTTTTATCAGATGTATCCATAGAACTACTCAACTTATCAGATTTTACTAAATCATCTACCTCTGGCTCAGCATCGACTACCTCATCAATCACAACTTTTCTCATAGAAGGGCCAGATAATACCTTACCACTTCTGGTGGTAATCGCCATACAGGAGCCATCATTCCGCGGGTTCTGAACTGTATCACTAGGTAAAGTGCCAATTTTTCTCTGGTTCAGTGTAGCAGAAAGTTGGCTTATCTGTTGCTCCAACTGCTTAATAGAAGCAGAGTGTGAGCTAACCAACTGATTGAGGGTAGAAAATTCGCTTTTCATCGTAGTTACCCTTGAGTTGGTAGCTTCAACTCCCTTCAACAACTTTTCCATCATGTCCTCCTTGAACATCTTTCTAGAGATAGTTTTTGCAGCATCCCAACTTCTAGGAGGAATATACAAATCACTCCTGTCATTATTGTTTCTCCAGTGTCCCTGCTCCCTATCTTTATAATCAGGATTGTCATAGAAGTTCCGACCTTGGTTCCCTTGGCTATTTCCTCGAAAACCCCCTTGATTACTCATATAGTTTTCCTCTCCATTAGCACCTGTAGAAATAGTACCCTGAGATTCCACAGCCTTAACTATTTCAGTCTTGCCTGATAGCAAGTCTTGGCCAGAAAGTCCATTTGTGTCTTCAAATGGATCATGTCCTAATCTCGCTCTTCATTCCTTGTATGCTGCTTAGCAGTTATACCACCAGCAATAGTTGGGCTAGCTACTACAGAATCCCTAGTGTGCCAAGCCCAGCTTTTCTTGGTCATTCTATTCAGCATGTCAGAAGCATCTAGAAAAAAGAGGTCAATGAACGAACCACTAGTAGCGTTGTCAATAATTGGCTTTATCACAGAGTTGAACGCTCTGTACAAAGTCTCCATCAGGTGCAAGTCTGTCATGTTGTGGTTCGGACATTGTGCAAGCTTCTTCTTGAATCTCTCTTAGGTTTTGTGCAATGCTTTAGTCGGGAGCTGTCTGAAGTTACTGATTTCGTCCCTCAACTGTACCTTTCTGGAGGGTGGAAAGAACCGTTCTAGGAACACATCTTTCAACTGTCTCCAGTTGGTTATAGAATCGGGCTCTAACTCATTTAACCACATTGTTGCCTCTCCAGACAGAGACAACGGAAACAACCTCAACCTTATTGCATTCTGGCTAACTCCTGGATTGTCAAAAGATTTTCAAATGGTGATGAAGTTCACCAAATGCATGTTTGGATCATCACCCAGTAGGCCTCCAAATAGCTCCTTCAGATTCAGGAGTTTGATCATGGTGCTTGTTATGCTGAATTTTGCACCCGGTGCCAACGGTGAAGGAATGATAGCACTCATTGCACCAGCTCCGTCCATTCCTTCATCATCTTCATCAGCCTCGTATTGAGCAGGCTGTTAGCCATACCTTCCTCGGATTGGATGGTTTCTATTGACATTTCACTGCACTGGTGCAGCAAGTTGCTCAGCTCGTCTTGGGTTTTGAGGATTCAACAATTCCTCATCACCTAAATCTTCATCGTCAGGGTTTTGGTGATGTTTTTGTTGACCCAAATTCTGTACATTCACCTGAGCCCTGGCTAAAGCATCTAGTCTGTCCGCCTCCTGTTGTTCAGCCATTTTTTCTGTCAGTTGAGGTTCCGGATTGATTGGCAATAACGGTTCTTTGGAACTTCTTGTTTTTGGATTAAACAACACAGTACCTACAATAGACAAAAACAACAAATAAATGTAAATCTAGAAAAGTTAACTAATAGCAAATTATCGCATACAAGCTTTCAGTTTACCACAGTATTCCTCGACAACGACGCCATTTTTGATAACGCTCAAACTACACTCTTGAATGGGTGTAACCGATTGTTGTCAATATAAAACCCAACTAGGTTGGGGTCGAATCTCACAGGAAATAAGGTGTGAACTTCGAGTTGTTTACGATATACTTTACTGGTAGTTTTCTGTTTCCTGAAATGGGGGTTTGAGTTTCACAGGAAATTAATTTGCACTTTGAATTTGAATATTTGCAAACAATATTTTATGAAATAACTAGGATCATGCTCACTAGGGCTTACAGTGCATGATAGATACTAAAATTTACTCAAGGTTCTCACGGTTGCTAGGATGACAAGCTATCTCTATCGATGGTATGCTCAAATGTCTCTCGACCTATTCAAGCGTCTAACTTGCTAATCCTCTCAGACTTAGGAAGTCGTAACTCACTAATCAAATTTTATCTCAGGTTAATTAACCTTGTTACAACGCAAATTACTAAACGAATCCTTTTCGAGTCCCTGTTGATAATTTGCTTCCTACTATTTATGATTTCTTTCTCAAGCAAACCAAACTAGGTACGCCTATTGTTTGCAACCAACAAACATAAGTTATACTATCAGAATTACCAATAAATCCTAACACCTATTAAACCTCGAGTAGTTAATTAACACCTCATCATGACCTAACCCTAGATCCCACGATCCAGGTTAAAGGATTTTAGCTACTCATGACGAAAGGAACAAGCATATAATTTGAATTCATAACTGAAACAATCAACTTACAATGATGAATGAAATCAAAATAGAACTTGTATTGGAATCACAAGACAAAAACACCAACAATATTATTCTTGAGATAGAGAGAGAAAAATATCGTATGTTGTCTCTCAGTAATATATGCATTCTGCTCAAAACTCTCTAAGTGCTATAAATACTTAATTCTAAATAAGGAAACAAAAATTAAGGTTTCATTTTTCTCTTCGGAATAGATGACGACGATCTTGACGGCGTGTCAGACGTCTGACGGCGTATGCAAGATGTCGTCAAAGATTTCAGTGAATTGTTATCTCATGATTCTTCTAATGGCGTGGCAAATATGTGACGACATGTGAAAAATGTCATCACATCTTCACTGAAAATCAACATGATCTGCTTCAGGTTGACGGCAATTTTGACGCCTCATCACAGATTTGACGGTGCTTCCGTAATGACATCACATTTCATCTCAACTCCTCAGGTTCTTTCCAAGCTTGATGGCAACTTTGACAGCCTGTCCCATGTCTGACGGCGCTTCAGAAATGGCGTCAGCTATACTTTAGCTTATTTGCACCAGATTTTAGCTGATTTATTCTTCTTTCCTTTGGTTTTCTCCCCGATCACTTGTATCTGCATTAAAATAATAAAAGCAATCAAAAACAATAAAAGTTGCTTAAGACTTCGCAATTATTCAGAGTTAAAAGCTTCAAATGTGTTAGCGTTTGCTCACACATCAACAATTCACTTCTACTGTTGATCAGAATTAGAATGAGAATAAGGATGGTAATAGGCAAATAATAACTAAAATATGATTATTCTTTTGAGTGCACATATGTAATTGATTTTTTTAAGCTGTTATATGTTATTTTATATATAGACCTGTATAAACATATACAACTGGATTTTTGTTTGATGTTGTTTTAATTTTTTTTTGCTTGTTTGCAAGGGGTGCATTGATTTGCATATTGGTAAAATAAATATTAAAATTGATTCTCAATGTTTAATCCCTGATGTGCTTCTCCAAAGTATTAATTTGGATTATAATCTTTCTGAGAAGATTGTTCATCATGTTCGAGTATGTATAATGAATTGAACTTCAGTTTATGTGATGTACAAAAATAACAATCCATAGGACAATTATATATTTTCTTTCATTTCTCTTGCAGATTACTGATGACAAATTGGATCATACAAATTTATCTGATTCGCAGTCTACAATCCCAGCTGAGTTGTTGCCAATTCTTAATACATATCAAAGAGAAAGCATCATGAGATATCCATTGGCAACTTGTGAAGAAGAACAAAGTGATGAACATTTTAATGATAAAAAATTTGAATCTGTTGTTCAAGATCATTGTCAGGTATGTATTATGAACATATTTGAGGTTGTGTGAGTTATTTTGGACATAAAAAATAATTTTTTTTCTATTTTTAAGGAAACCAAAGAGAACGTTGGATCGAGCTCTAAATCAGACATTCATGGATCGGAGAGGTTGATCTTGATACGGAGGAGCAGATTATGACAACTCCTAAAATACAAGAATTAACTACTGATGAACAAAAGGATGAAACAGTTTGGCCTGATTCACAAGACACAATCCCTGATGACTTGCTTCCTAGTTTGAATGTATACAGTAGTAAAAGCATCATTGTTCATCCCTCTGCTAATCGTGAACTTCAAACTCCTATTCCAAAGTTAAGAATTAGGCGACCATCCAAATTCAACGAGTTACCTTACAAGATGAAATTTGGTTCAGCTGCCGGTAAGTACAATTAGTTTTATATTTAGTTTACAATATAACATGTTATGCAAATACTTTTTAATAATTACCTTTTTATATTATGTAATTATATAGAGATCTCAGAAAGGTACATACGTATATTCCCACAGAAACATCCATTTGTTTATTGCCCGATTGATGGGATAGTGGATACGAAGATTATCAACAAGTTCATGAATTGGATTTCTGAAGACCTTCTCAAAGTTCATGCTAAAAGGTATTTCTATTGAACTATTTTAACTTCTTTTTTATTTTTTAAATTACATTATGTTCTCATGATTTAACATATACTGATTAACAAAAAAACAGAAAGGGAAATGTGGATCATTACAAAAGGGAAAAATCAACCATTCCAATGATGCATTTCGGAATTGAGACTGTTGAAGATAAAAACTGATTCTACACAATGGGGTTCCTTGATCAGTCATGGACAGACTCGGTTAGTATAATTTTTTTGACAATGTTTTCTTTACATTTATAGCACTAATTAAAATACATATTATGGTACTTGTAAATATATATGCAGGTGCACATATGTATTTTTACTATGTATTGTTATATTATTTAAGAAAGGATGTGTTACACTTTAAATTACATATGTATTTTTATATTACATACACATGCTAAATTTAGTATACAAATAGTTTGAATGATCTAAAATTTGTGTTGTTACTTACTGCAGCATATTGATGTTTGCTTCTACTACTTGAGGAAGAAGACGAAGTATGACCCCAAAAAGTCTTACAAATTCAGCACAGTACTATTTGAGGGAGAAGTCGAAGTATGACCCCAACAGGTCTTACAAATTCAGTATAGTAGATTGCAACTTTATGAACATAATTAGGTCTGTTCATGATATTATTGTGCGGATGTTGTAAACCTTACTGCGGGAGGACATGTGGCACATCTTAATGAATACATAAATGGGTTCAGTATGCATGCTGCTGTTCCATGGAATACAGTGGAAGACATTTATATCCCAGTAAATATAAAAAAAAAAAACATCATTGGGTGCTAGAAATTTTATCCTTCTCAGAGAGGTGCATATTCCTCTATGATTCATATGAATCATCTGATTATTATCCGGTTGTTCTTGATGTGATTGAGAAATTAGTTGCGATTATCCCATTGTGTTTTCAACAGTGTGATTTCTACGTTAAGAAAGGAATTGATGTTGAAAACCATCCAAGATACAAAGACAAAGACTCCTCAGATATGTTTGATGTGTTATTTCAAGAGAGTTTGCCTCAATAACCAAGCGGAAGCTTGTAAGTTATTTAATTTACATATAACAAAATTGTTGTTTGTAAAATATATATTAAATCTCATATGTGTTCCTCTTTATTATTTTTGTAGGAATTGTGGTGTCTATATGGTTACATATGCGGAGTGTCTTTCTTATGGTCACAAAGTTCTTGCGAATGAGTTCGACCCCAATGCACTCTGTACAAAATATGCTGCACTTTTGTGGGACTATGGGACCAGAAAACAAGACGCAAATGCTCATAGTGATGTCGAAGTACCTTTGAGGCTTACAAGGCAAATTAGAATAACTAGTGTAATTGAAGTTTTTGATGTATGATGGATAATGGATTGATTACTTTGTATAGTTTAGACGCTGGTTTATGGATGTAGGTACTGATTATACAAAGTAATTTTGATGTTTTGAAGTGGTTCTAATTGTAGGTTATAATAGTACTTATCTTTAACTGAATGAAATTAATTCAGTTTTGAAGTTTAATCTGAGTATTTTATGCAGTTTCACCTTTTACTTTGTGATTTAGTTAAAAAAATACATATGTATTGTTCATATTATGCTTAAAATACATATGCAGGACAAATCAAGTGTTTTTAGCTAACAAAAATACATATGCAATGTTATGCCTAAGCATTCCAAAAATATATCTGAAATTTTTAGGTTAAAAGTGCCAATGTTATGTTAAAAATACATATGCAATATTAGAAAATACATATGCAGTGTTCATAATTTGCAAAAAAATATATAAGCATTATAAATCAAATTTAGCCTAAAAATACATATTCTGTGTTAATAGTAAGCTTTTCTAAAATACATATTGTTCATACCTAATATGTATTTTGATATGTGTTCATTTAATATGATTATAAATGACAAGTCGAATTAAAGATAAATTTGAGTTTTTAATACAGTTCCGTAATTTATGATGAGATTTTATTTACAAAAATACATATGCAGTGTTAGTATTTTTCTTAAAAATACATATGTATTATACATTAAATGTATTTTTAGCATATAAATACATATAGAACGCTAAGATTTTGAAATTCAAACATAGATTTGCAGAATATGTCATATGTGGCTAAATCAATGAACAATTACGAATCCAATAAGTGTTTGGTAATCAAAGTTACCAAATTTCACCTAAAATGTATATACAATGTTAAAAATACATATGAACTGTAGATTCAAAATACATATACAATTTTTAGATTTTGCAACATATGCAGTATTCATATTTTACTGTGTTCAATTGTCAAACGATGATTAAATGTATTAACTAAAAAAAAAATAGTTCATGATTATAAAAAATGAAAATAAAGTTTAAAGCAATAATATGGAATGAGAAATGTATCATTTTTGATATTTCCTACAAGAACGCCTATTGTGACCCTTAGCCTCACAAGCACTGCATGAGTTGATGTTCTTCTTTCCAAACATATTCCGGCCTGATTTTCCATGATCCTTCTTTGCAGGTCTTCCTGAAGGTCTTTTGAAATTTGGAGGCAGTACTATTTCACCAAGTACGCTCTCTGAAATTAGCCTGTCATCTTTGTGTGGCAACGGGTAGATGGGAACATCATATGTCTTCAAAAGAGTTTTTGGTTTAAACAAATCACAGCTGTATGGCCCCTTCAAAATTCTTCTTCTCCAACACCGCACAAGCATGTGCACATGGTATATAATCTAGTTGAAATGCATTACATGAATATTTTTTTTCTTGAGGCAAATAATGAAGTGCTTTTGTTTGTCGTGTACCGTATACATATATTCTGTGGCTGGTACAACCTGATATAAAAATAAAAATTTTAATGAAATGCTACAAAAAGATGAAATTCATATTATACGATATGTTGTAAGCACACCAGCATTTTGTAGAAAAAATACATATGCAAAGTAAAAATACATATGCAGAGTACATTTTTACAGAGCATCTGATAACGCTCAAACTACAGCTCTCGTAAGAGTGTAAGCGGTCGTCGTCAAATAGAGAACCCAACTGGGTTGGGTGTCGAATCCCACAGGGAATACTTGGTCACTAAGTAAGCAACGATTAGTAGACTGTTGATCAAAAATTCTACAAAAAGGGGGGATTGGAGTGTGACGTTAAGTAACAAAATAAAAATAGCAAAGAAAAACGGAATGCTTGGTAGGTTTTAATCAATGAGAATTGTAAGTTAGGGTTTTGTCCACCTTATGAGTTTTACGTATCTATTGGCTATGAGTTATGCGAAATTCGGACATGCATGTGCTTATAGAGATTCGTATTCTATGGTAAATCCAGGCGTCTTTCGACCATCAAGGATTATTTCACTTTAACTCTTTCGAGCTTAAAGCGTATCTAATGGTACAAATTCTCCAAGAGGTTAATCCAGTTACGACACTAACTTTTAAACAGGGGTTGGTGCCCTATTTCCTTGACATTCTCTCTTTTCCAGACATGTAACTTTTCTTTCGAACAAGTTAATGCTATACTGGCGTATTCTATATGTTTGCAACCACAAGAATTTAAATTAAGATGAAGAGAAGAATGATATAAGCGGCATACGTGTCAAGAATTCACAAACTCATAGCAATAGATAGTATCTCATAAGGCTTCCATAACCCTAATAGAGAAGTTTAGCTACTCATGATTGCAACGGAAATCACAATAGATATAATCATCATGTCAAAACTCAAAGAATCTCACGTTGAATATGGGGGTGGCGTCAAACTAGGTTGACGTTTTTCCCTACAGTGCCGTGTTTCTCTGTAAACTTACATAATCTGTAATTAAAATTCGAATAGATGAAAGAAAATTGTAAGGAATAGGGAAGAATGGGGCGAAATTAGTTGAGGATCAATGCTGAAAAGTTTAGCAAAATAGGGTTTTTATAACACCCATATCCTATTCCTGCTAAGCTACTGCATACTTATCCTACTCCTACTAGGATACTGCATCCATATCCTAATTCTACTAAGTTACTGCTGATCCCCAAGTCTTTGGAAATGTTGTTTTTGCCTGGGACAACTTTTCCATGCATCACTTTCAGTCCATAGACTTCCAAAAGCTGCCTTCCTTCTTTCGTGAAGCTTCCTTTGGCGTCAACCAGTCCATAAAATGCTGAAATCTTCATCATTTATACCTGAAAACTTGTTAATCACGTTAGTTAGCTCACTTACAGGAAAAAGGACCAAAAGTGCAGGAATTATATATTTTGTCCTCAAAACTTAGCTAAAATATGGGTAAATTAAAGTACTTTAGGCGTGTAAATACGCCTATCATCAACACCCCACACTTAAAGCTTTGTTCATCCTCGAACAAAATATCATGCCCATATAAACATCTACTTAGGATTTCCACAGTAACAACACAGAATATTCATCAAAACAGACACAATAATTATTAACAAAGAGTAGTTTTCTGATCATTACTAGAAACAATTCAACCTCCAACCTACACTCGTGATGATGGTTAATTCTTATCCAAAAGTTAAGGCACAAAGAATCATACACAACTACCCAAAACTCATCAACCATGTGTGTCTCACAATATATCACCCATAATCACTCACAAGTATTTCATTTTTTGAACCATGGGTATAAGATTTTCCTTGCACACACTCTCACAAAGAATTCATATGTTGCAACTGATGACCATAGGCTTGACCTTAGTGTAATGCTCCACTAAATATCAGAATGCTAAGCTTAGGATCAAATAGGTCTTTTACAGGTTGTAATGTAGGCTAAGGGACGGGTAGGACTATTTTGGCCAGAAATAGTGACTAAGTTCCTAAGCGCTTTAATATATCACATTAAGTCATTAACACTTTCTTTCAAACAACCTTTCTACTTTCTTTTAATCTACCACCCCTTCTCACCTCTTTTGTTATTCAATTTTGAACAGAATTAACTTTTTATTTTCCTTTTCATTTTTCTCTCTTTTTTTTTATATAACACACCTCTATGATAACCATTCTTTTTCATAACGAATTCAAGTACCAATTCACTTTAAGTCACTACTCTCACCCAATTTCCTCTTATTTTGTCACATGACTTTACAATTTTAAAGCACTTAAGAATTTGGATCAAATTATGGTCTTGAAAAAAAAATGGATTAGGCTTACATATGAGGTTGTCAAAGAAAATCGGCTAAAGGCTCAAACGGGGTTATCTAGGATGATGTCCACAGGTAGATAAAAAGAAGGTAAACAAGTATAGGTTGCCAAAGAAATGCCTAAATCATCTCCTAAACTCACACTCTTTATTTCGCTTTACATACATACCAGGCAAGTTCTAGCATCAGCCACCAACACAGAATATACTATCATCTCACACACACAAGGCACATGGTCAACTTTATTAGGAGCCGTATAGACTCTTGACCCCAACAGATGAAGGAATTAAACCACACACTTATCACATAGGGAGTCACACTTAGAGCCTAAACGTCTCAATAGTAATGATTTTAGCACAAACTCATATTATAATACCATGCTGCCCATCAGAACAATTTTATACAAAGTAAAAAATTTCTAACAAACATAAATAAATAAGCAAAATAAACATAAATAAGCAAATGCAGATAAAGAAATATAGCATACAAATACCAGCACCCCACACTTAGACGGGACACACTGTCCTTAGTGTAAATAAATAAGAAGAACCTGGATTAGTCGGACTCCTCCTCTATGTCTGAGGTCATACCCCCTGCATTGGAATCATCATCGGAGTCGTCGTCATCCGAATTCTCCTCCACGTCAGAGTCTGGCATTCGGCGATCATCATCGGTTGGCACATCGTCATCAAGAGGTTCCTCAAAGTACACACCTACTCCACACATAGCCCTTACATGCTCGTTCATTGGGTAGTCATAATCCAACTGTTGGAGCTCTGCAGCAGTTGGAACACGACCTCCGCTCATCTTGGTAAACCGAGTCATGCCATAAAGATGGCGAAATAAACTTTCATCCTGAGCATGTCGTTCTGCAGTGGTAAGGTTGACGCCATGCATGGTTTCAGCATCTTTAACCTTTGTGAGGTCAACCTTCTTTGGGTTGTGTGGAAGCTTATGATTAGCCGGCTCCTCTTCGATGTCCTCCTTCCTCAATATTGCAGTCAATAGATTTCCAAAGCTGAAGTGAGACCTCTTGTGTAGCCTGACCTTACGCATTGAAGATCGAATGATCGCCCCAATGTTGATGGGGACGTTCGTCATCAATGCGTACACCAAACACATTCTGTCTCGTGTAATCTTTATGTACTGGGTCCCTAGAATCAGACAGGAGTTGACAATTCGCAACCATATTCGAGCTTCCCTATTCAAGGAAGCATATGGGAAGGTGTTGTGCCGACCGGTATCCTTGTGTCTGCTCCAACGTGCCATTGATCTTGTGCCGCACAATGTGTGTCTGATTTACCTGTACGGAGGTCTGTTATACAGCTCTTTGAGTGGTGATGGATCAACAGATGGCAAACCCAGAAAAGAGTTGAAGAACTCCGCATTTAGTTGAAGGACTTGGCCCCGAATCTTTACATCACTCCCTGTAGTATTCGGTGACTAGTTGGCATAGAATTCTCGTATTAGATCGAGATTGCATTCTCCCATATCTTGGAAGATGAAATCAATCTGTAACGCCATTATCTTGGCCAACATGCGAGGTTCTTTCTTTGCTAGGCTTTCCTTGTGTATCAACTCCACATGAACATATTTTTTCTCTTTATTGTTCCTATACCACTCCTTTCCTTGCTCCTCTAGGACCCATTTGATTCCAAACATGCGGCGAGGTATTTGCAGTGAGGAGGATTCACCTTGCTCTTTACGTCCCCTTTTCTGGCCTTTTTGTGAGGTGGTCGCTTTATCCTTTCCTTGTCGTGCTTTTGGTGCCATTGTACGTGAGATTAAAATAATAGTCATGTTAGCTCATCTCAGTGGATACAATAAACAAACAAGCAGTAGTGGCACCACCCCACACTTAATTTGTTGGCGCGAACTAGTGAAGTGAACGATGTCGATTACTCAGACTTCATCGATATACGTTTAGGTGTTATGTTCCAACAATATAATTAGTGTAGTCATACCTTTCTTGTCATCTTAACTATCTTTTCCCGATTCTAGTTCATGTAATCTTGACAATGCTTTCATATTTTGGACTAATGCATTACTTTGAATAAAACTACTACATAGATATTGTATCAATTTATGGCTTGAAATAATCACAACATCGTATGTTTGTAGTCAACCATGATTTTCATTTCGATGAACAAGTCATTCCAACATGTAAGCTTTCTAGTTACAAGATTATGCAATTTTCTTGACCATGTCAATTCCGCAAAAGTATGACAGTGTATCAAAATCAGATACAAGTTGGAAACAAGTCAAGAGCATCCTTACGTATTCTTTCACTCACTTAGTTGTATCGCAACAAATCAACCACATTCAAATCACCAACACTACTTCAAGATTTAACAATTTATTATAGGCGTAGTAGTGTAGTACTTACGGAATATAAGAGAAGAACAAAGAAGTACTTACTTGGTTGATGGCCTCGGAAGATGTTCTTGCAAAGTAAAAGAGCAAAAGGAAAAATTTTGAGAGAATTTGGAGAGGTAGGCGGCACCTAGGTTGAAGTTACAATGCAATTTTGTGTAAAGACTAAGGTTCTATTTATAGGACAAGCTTGGGTCGGGTTTTGACCCGTTTAGAATCGGATTAGGAGACCAAAAGTGAGCATAGGCGGCGCCTAATGGTTTGCCTATGCTTGGTATAGGCGGCGCCTTTTGCAAAGCCTTCTTGAGCATAGCCGGAGCCTATGCTATGGCATATTTAGGCATAGGCGGCGCCTATGCTATGGCATTGTAGAATCCGAGAGCTTATGCCATAGCATAGGCCTTGCCTTGTTCGTGGCCTAGATTTACATAGGCCTTGCCTTGTTCGTGGCCTAGATTTTAATAGGCAATGCCTAATCCATAGCTTTTTGCTTCTTCATTCCTAAATTACCACCTTCAACATACAATACTTCCAAATCACAATTTGAAACCAATCTCCTCCTTTACACCTCTTGTACCTACACGTACTCAAAAACAACAAAAATGATTAGAACGATGGGTTGCCTTCCATTAAGCGCCTTAGTTTTGGTCGTGGCTCGACAAAATCCTAGGAAAACAAAAACAATAAAAACAATTAAAACCGATGGATTGCCTCCCATCAAGCGCTTGATTTATTGTCGCGGCACGACATAGCTATCTCGATTACTTAGACTTCATCGAGATAGATGGTGGCCATGCATTTTATCGCGTCAAAAAGACCGATGTATGGTTTCACTCGTTGGCCATTCACCTTAAACACAACACCATTATTGTCTTCTAACTCAACTACTCCCGACGAGTAGACTTGGCTAATTTTGTACGGGCCAGACCATTTGGACTTTAACTTACCTGGGAATAGCTTCAGTCTGGAATTGAAAAGAAGTACCATATCACCTTTTTGAAAGTTTCATTGAATAATCCGACGATCATGATACTTTTTCATCCGCTCCTTGTAAAGGTCTGATCTTTCATACGCATGTAGACGGAATTCATCCATATCATTCAGTTGCTCCAATCTCAGACTCATAGCATCATCCCAATTCAAATTCAGTCGCTTAAGCGCCCACAATGCTTTATACTCGAGCTCAATGGGTAAGTGACAAGCCTTCCCATAAACTAGTTAGTACGAGGACATGCCAATTGGCATTTTGAATGCAGTCCTATAAGCCCATAGTGCATCGTCCAGCTTCCGAGACCAATCTTTCCTATTAGCATTTACAGCCTTAGCAAGGATTTGCTTGATCTCTCGATTGGAAACCTCTACCTGTCCACTAGTTTGAGGGTTAAGGCATGGCTACCTTGTGTTGCTTGACCCCATATTTCACCAACACGGCTTTGAATAGCTTGTTGCAAAAGTGTGATCCTCCATCGCTTATTATGGTACGTGGTACCCCAAAACGAGAGAAGATATTTCTCTTCAAGAATGCTACAACACGCTTTTCTTCATTATCGGCCAGCGCTACTGCTTCGACCCATTTGGATACATAGTCGACAGCAACTAGGATGTATTTCATTCCAAACAAATTTACGAATAGGCCCATGAAATCAATACCCCATACATCAAACAGCTCTATTTCAAGAATTTTTGACATGGGCATCTCATGATGCTTCGAAATCGTGCCTTGTCTCTGACATTGGTCGCATCTTCTCACAAAATCGTAGGCATCTCTAAATATCGAAGGCCAATAATAGCCGCTTTGCAATACCTTCCTTGCTGTCCGACCACCTGCGTGGTGTCCACCAACTTGGGAAGCATGACTTGCTTCTAAGATACTTGGCACCTCTACATGAGATATGCATCGTCTGATCACACCATCAGCGCATCGTCTAAACAAATATGGCTCATCCCAGAAGTAGTGTCTCACATCATGCATGAACTTTCTCTTTTGATGAAATGATAGATTCGCAGGCATCACATTACTTACCACAAAGTTTGCAAAGTCTGCATACCATGGTAACTCTTCCATCATCGTGGCTAAGATCTCTTCATCAGGGAATGCATCATCAATCTCTAGATCAGGCTGCGCTATATGCTCGTTCTCGAGTCTAGATAGATGATCAGCCACTTGGTTTTCAGAACCTCTTGTATCTTTTACCTCGAAATCAAATTCTTGCAGCAACAATACCCAACGAATTAGCCTTGGTTTTGCATCTTTCTTTGTCATCAAATATCTCAGAGCTGCATGGTCTGTATGAACTACCACTTTGGTTCCCAACAAATAAGCACGGAACTTTTCAAAAGCATACACAACTGCTAGAAGCTCTTGTTCCGTGACAGTATAGTTCTTCTGGGATCCGTTCAAGACCTTGCTCGCATAGTAGATTGGATGGAATAACTTTTCTCTTCTCTAGCCAAGTACAGCACCCAAAGCTACCCCGTTAGCATCACACATAACTTCAAACGGTAGAGACCAATCAGGCGCTACAATGATAGGAGCTTCAATTAGCTTCCCTTTGAGGCATTCAAATGCCTTTAACCAGTCTTCACCAAAGTCGAACTTTGCATCCTTCTCCAAAAGCTTGCATAACGGACTAGCAATCGTGGAAAAGTCTTTAATGAACCGTCAATAAAAACCTGCATGCCCGAGAAAACTATGAACTCCTTTGACCGAAATTGGGGGTGGTAGTTTCTCGATGACTTCGATTTTAGCTCGATCCACCTCAATTCCTCTTTTGAAGATTTTATGCCCAAGAACAATACCCTCTTTTACCATAAAGTGGCACTTCTCCCAGTTCAGTACTAGGTTGTATTCAACATATCTCTGCAACGCCATACTTAGATTTGCCAAGCACGATTCAAATGACTCACCCACAACTGAAAAATCGTCCATGAATACCTCCAGAGTGTATTCCACCATATCAAAAAAAATGGACATCATACAACGCTCAAAAGTGGCGGGTGCATTACATAATCCAAATGGCATACGTTTGAAGGCAAACGTACCATATGGGCATGTAAACGTTGTCTTTTCTTGATCCTCGGGAGCGATACAAATCTGATTAAAGGCGGAATAACCGTCTAAGAAACAAAATCATCCTTTCCCTGCTAATCGATCATGCATTTGGTCTATATATGGCATTGGAAAGTGATCTTTAAGTGTCCAGGAATTCAGCTTACGGTAGTCCATGCATACTCTCCACCCTGTGACAGGTCTGAGTGGAATTAACTCATTCTTTTCATTCGCAATTACCGTCATGCCTCCTTTCTTTGGTACACATTGTACCGGGCTTACCCATTTACTGTCAGAGATTGGATACACAACCCCTGCATCTAACCATTTAATAATTTCTTTCTTCAACACCTCTTGCATAGGTGGATTTAGACGCCTTTTATGCTCAATAGTGGGTATGGAATTTTCTTCAAGCTGAATCTTGTGTGTACAAATCCCAGGCGGAATATCAATGATATCAGCGATGGTCCAACCAATGGCTCTCATGTACTTCCATAGAACCGCTATGAGAGATACTACTTGTTGCTCACCCAAATCTGCCGCCACAATAACTGGGAGCGTGTTACCGCTTCCCAAGAATGCATACTTTAAATGACTAGGCAGCTCCTTCAATTCTAGTGTGGCTGGCTCTTCAATAGATGGTTTAGCTGGTGGTGTAGGTCGATTTTTGAGATCAAGGTCCAACTTCTTGGGAGCATGAGGATATGACCCTAATCCTGTTAGAGCACAAATAGTTTCTTCATAATTTTCAGCATCTTTACGCTCAACATTCATAAGCACAACCGCCAATGGGTCATCAATAAGCTGCCCCTCTACAGGTAATTCTTTCTCATCATCAAAATAAACATCAGCTATCGAGAACACGTTCAGATCTTTGGGTTGCTTCATTGATTTACACACATCAATGCGGACTACTTCGTTATTCATCCGGAATAGAAGCTTATTAGCTCTTAAATCAATAAGCGCACTTCCTGTTGCAAGGAAAGGGCGCCCCAAGATTATAGGAACTTCTGAGTCCACTTCATAATCCAAGATAACGAAGTCTGCTGGAAGGATGAATGAGGAAACCTTCACCAATACATCACATAAAATACCAATAGGTCATTTTACCGACCTATCTGCCATTACAAGCCTCATATTGGTTGGAGTAGGATACCCCAACCCCAACTTGTTATAAATAGATAGTGGCATTAAGTTGATGATGGCTCCTAAATCACATAATGCCTTGGCAAAATTCAAAGGTCCGACAGTGTAGGGTATCGTGAAGGAACCGGGATTGGCCTTCTTCTGAACTAGTGATCTGGTAGCGATTGCACTACAATGATGAACAGTATCTGTCAACTCATAACCTGCTGCCCACTTCTTTGTTAGAAAATCCTTTATAAATTTTGCGTAGCCAGGCATCTGTTCTAGTGCCTCTACCAACGGAACATTAATGGTCAGCTATTCTAACATCGCCATGAATTTATTGAACTTGGTATCATCAATTTTCTTCTTTAATCTTTGAGGAAAAGGTGGTGGTGGAAGGGGAATAGTTTTCTCCATGACTTTCTCTTCCTCTTGCTTCAGACTGGCACTCTTTTCAGACTGTGGACGTTGAGGGGTGACGTCATTGACGCCTTCTTCAGCTTTTGCGGCATTCTTTGGTTCGGCATCATCTAATACATCGTCGGCCACTTGCCTACCTTTGGCTGGATTTTCCAACACCTTACCACTCCTAGTAGTAATAGCCATGCATATTCCATCGTTCCTTGGGTTTTGCACTGTGTCGCTTGGTAAGGTGCCAGCTTTTCTTTGATTTAATGTGGCTAAAATTTGACTCAATTGTTGCTCCAGCTGTTTTATTGAAGTGGAATGCGAGTCAACCAATTGCTTCATTGAGGACAAACCATTTATTACCTCAGTTACTCCCGAGCTGGTTGCCTCCACTCCTTTCAACAGCTTAGCCATCATATCTTCCATGGACATATTTCCAGAACCAGATGCAGTGGCGTCACGTCTTCCAGGAGGAATATACACGCCAATCCTATCAGTCTTGTTCTTCCAACTACCTTGATCACGGTCCTTGTTTCTAGAATTATCATAATAGTTCCGACCTTGGTTTCCTTGGGCATTGCCTCGGAAACCCCCCTGATTGTTCACGTATTTGGCTTCTTCCTCAGAATCGGATTCCTCTCTTCCTTTTGACGCGACTGCTTTGACTTTTTTGGTCTTCCCTGATAGTAGATGCTTTGTAAGAAGATCCATCTGTGTTTTCATGTGTGTCATATCTTGATCGCGTTCCTCCTCTCTTCGCCTTTGTTCTGCAGTCATGCCAATAGATAAAGTAGGGCTTGTTACCTCAGAATCCCTGGTATGCCAAGCTCTACTTTGCTTTGTCATTCGGTCTAGTATGTCGCTTGCCTGAACAAAGGTGAGGTCCATAAATGATCCTCCAGCCGCATTATCCACCACTGGTTTAGTTACTGAATTCAAGGATCCGTATAGTATCTCCATCAAGTGGACATTGGTCATGTGATGGTTTGGTCACCTCATAAGCTTCTTCTTGAATCTCTCCCATGTTTCGTGCAGGGATTCAGTTGGAAGCTGACGAAAATTGCTGATTTCATCTCTCAATTATGCTCTTTTGGATGGCGGAAAGAATCTTTCTAGGAAAGCGTCTTTCAATTGCCTCCAATTTGTAATAGAATCAGGAGTCAGCCCGTTCAACCATAGAGTTGCCTCCCCAGATAGGGACAGTGGAAATAAGCGCAGCCGAATTGCATTTTGTCCAACGCCTGGATTGTCGAATGACTTGCATGTAGAGATAAAGTTAACCAGATGCATATTCGGATCATCACCTGCAAGTCCACCGAATAGTCCATTGAGTTGCAATAACTGAATCATGGTGCTAGTGATGTTGAACTTGGCTCCGGGTGCCAATGGCGGAGGAATAATAGCTCCTGTGGCACCAGCTCCATCCAGATCATCATCATCGTCATCAAAGAGAATCTTCATAGCTCAGCATTCAGGCCAAAATCTTGCTTGACGATCTCTTCTGTTTGCCGGTGTCACCACTTCAGCATCACGCCTCGGGTTTAGTAACTCAACATCACCCAAGTCCTCATTATCAGGATCTACTGCTCGCCCAGGGTTATCGATATTCTGTTGATGCACTTGAGCAGCGGCCAACGCAGCTAATGTAGCCTGCTCCTATTGAGCAGCCCTTCTCTCAATGTCACGTTGCGCCTCCATCCTGCCAATAAGTTGTGGTTCAGGGTTTATGGGTAATAATGGTTGACCAGAACTTCGAGTATTGGGCAGGCACTAAACAAAACCTGCAGAAAACAAAAACAACAACTAAAAGTAAAATACAAGAATCTTTGACCAAAGGGTCTAGTAATTATCACAAACTTAGTTGACAATCGTATTCCCCGGCAACGGCGCCAAAATTTGATAACGCTCAAACTACAGCTCTCGTAAGAGTGTAAGCGGTCGTCGTCAAATATAGAACCCAACTGGGTTGGGTGTCGAATCCCACAGGGAATACTTGGTCACTAAGTAAGCAACGATTAGTAGACTGTTGATCGAAAATTCTACAAAAAAGGGGGATTGAAGTGTGACGTTAAGTAACAAAATAAAAATAGCAAAGAAAAACGGAATGCTTGGTAGGTTTTAATCAATGAGAATTGTAAGTTAGGGTTATGTCCACCTTATGAGTTTTACGTATCTATTGGCTATGAGTTATGCGGAATTCGGACATGCATGTGCTTATAGAGATTCATATTCTATGGTAAATCCAGGCGTCTTTCGACCATCAAGGATTATTTCACTTTAACTCTTTCGAGCTTAAAGCGTATCTAATGGTACAAATTCTCCAATAGGTTAATCCAGTTATGGCACTAACTTTTAAACAGGGGTTGGTGCCCCATTTCCTTGACATTCCCTCTTTTCCATACATGTAACTTTTCTTTCGAACAAGTTAATGCTATACTGGCGTATTCTATATGTTTGCAACCACAAGAATTTAAATTAAGATGAAGAGAAGAATGATATAAGCGGCATACGTGTCAAGAATTCACAAACTCATAGCTATAGATAGTATCTCATAAGGCTTCCATAACCCTAACAGAGAAGTTTAGCTACTCATGATTGCAACGGAAATCACAATAGATATAATCATCATGTCAAAACTCAAAGAATCTCACGTTGAATATGGGGGTGGCATCAAACTAGGTTGATGGTTTTCCCTAGAGTGTCGTGTTTCTCTGTAAACTTACATAATCTGTAATTAAAATTCGAATAGATGAAAGAAAATTGTAAGGAATAGGGAAGAATGGGGCGAAATTAGTTGAGGATCAATGCTGAAAAGTTCAGCAAAATAGGGTTTTTATAACACCCATATCCTATTCCTGCTAAGCTACTGCATACTTATCCTACTCCTACTAGGATACTAGATCCTTATCCTAATTCTACTAAGTTACTGCTGATCCCCAAGTCTTTGGAAATGCTGTTTTTGCCCGGGACAACTTTTCCATGCATCACTTTCAGTCCATAGACTTCCAAAAGCTGCCTTCCTTCTTTCGTGAAGCTTCCTTTGGCGTCAACCAGTCCATAAAATGCTGAAATCTTCATCATTTATACCTGAAAACTTGCTAATCACGTTGGTTAGCTCACTTACAGGAAAAAGGACCAAAAGTGCAGGAATTATATATTTTGTCCTCAAAACTTAGCTAAAATATGGGTAAATTAAAGTACTTTAGGCGTGTAAATACGCCTATCATCAGCGTCCAAATACATATGCAGTGTTAATTATTTTCAATAAAAAAATACATATGCAGAATACATAATATTTTTTTTACTGAACTTTTAGTTTATTTTTATATGTTTCCATTAATTTAGAACTGAATGGAAGTTATTCTATTAATTATGTTTTTCAGAAGTATAAATTCCACAAATGTAAAAGGTCATACCGTCATACGAGTACACAAAGCCTCGTTCTCTTTGAGTATGTCATTAAACTTTTCAATGAGTGGTGTGAAGGTATATGAAGCCTGTTGCCTATTTTCGCAATTTTATTTTGCAAACAATAATCTAACCTCCTCAAGAAAGTCATAAATTGGCAGTTCTCTAGCTGATACAAGTACTCCATTTATTGGCTCTGCAATGTTTGAAGTCAAAGTCCATCCTCAGTGAACTGTTGTATAGGACCTAGCCACTTTTTGTAACCAGCCAATTCCAAATAATTCTTCACCCTAATATCAACTATCTCAATTTTCTTCATTAACATGTGGAATTCTGACTTTAAATATGATTTGGCCATTGTACAAAAGATCTCCGACTGCATCGTGTGACTTTCTGTAAAGTTTTTTAACATTCCCCCATAGATGCCACATACATGCATAATGTGAAACATCGTTGTACACATTGCTAAAAGCTTTTATGATGCTTGGATTCCTATCAGAAACAACACACATGTTTTATCTTTCCCCATACGCTATCTTTAGATTCTGAAAGAACCATGTCCATTATGCATCGTTTTCAGAATCAATCACACCATATGCCAAAGGGAATATATGACCTGTATATACAAAATAACTATGTGCAGTCTAATAAAAATACATATTGGAACTGCATATGTATTTATTAAATATACAGGTAATTAAAACTGTATATTTTATCAAATAAATCATATTAATTACATATAATAAAATGTAGACACGCATAACTATTAAACATAATCAATTTTACATATTTTCATTCATGAAACTTTGAAAATATAGTTAATTTTATACAGATATGTATATATCTAGTGGAGATATGTATTTTCAGGTGATACACAGAAATACAAAAAAATACAACAAGTTTTACAATATAATTATTGTAAAATCATACTAACCTGCTCTATCCATTGTACATGTTGTTACAAATGCCCCAATATACATTCCTCTCAAATGACTAGCATCAACAATTACGACTGGTGTACAATGATCGAATCCCTTAATGAATGCATTTAGAGTGATAAATACGTACAAGAACTCATTCCCATTTGTTTTCTTCATTCTTATATGTGACTCTGGATAGGTAGTATTCAGTACATATAAGTATGATGGTAGTTTCCCATAAGATGCTGATGACTTACCCTTCAACTCTTCTAATTCTCTTTCTTTGAACCTCCAACATAAAGTATATGTCAGATCCATACCAAAATCTTCCTTTATGTCATTTTTTATTTTCGTCGCACTGTATTTTATTTTGTGGTTCTTGAATTTTTGTTTAACCATACCACCTATCAACATACTAGTAGCATGCACCTTGGATAGATCTTGTCCTTCACCAGGCATGTATGTTGAGGTCTGAATTATCTTATTCTAAACATTCCAGTTTCTTCCATTCCTGATGCACGCATTAAAAACTCGCAGTTTCTTTATTTGTAAAATAACGTATACCTGCATCTAACATAATTTATTACATTCAAAATACATATCCAAACTAATATTAAACAAGAATAGAGTGATATAGAATGTACGTACGTTTTCTTACTTGACCTTTTACTTCGCGTTTGAAATTTCTCCGTAATTGAATAGTCCTTCATGACTAACTTCAAAAAATTTCAATTTTTTTTTCTCAAGTAATTCTGGTCTTCCTCAACATACTTGTGATGTGGATCTGAGATAATCACCTCAATAGTATCCATTTCAAATACATCTAATGCTTGTGTATCTTCACAAACCACCAAAGCTCTTTCATTTGTTGTATTTATCACTATTTGCAAGTTGTCACAGTTGGTTATTCTTTCAGCAACACATAGAGATGCACTTTCCACGTTGCTTCCTACAACTTTCTCCAAAATGCTTACATATAAAGGAAGATAATTCATGTCTTGTATCTGCTTTTTTCTAAAATATAAACACCTTTAAACCCATATCATTATGTATTTCTATCTGCCCTGCATTAGTAGTAATTTGATATTTCACTAGAATACGTTTCCTCGTTAAATCCACACTTAAGTGAGATGCCAATGCATCGTGTAACTTAATGAATGTTGCTGATGTGCTCAACAATATAGCATCAGTGACATATTCTTCGTATTTTTTCTCATACGTCCACCGGCCAGAGTGCTTCACAAGCACTGGTGTGCTTCCCATTTTTATTTGATTTAATCAAAAAATAAATAAATATAAAAATTTGTAAATATGTAACTTGTTAAAACAAACATTTTTCAGCTTTAACTGCAAACAAAGATACACAGCCAACACCCCCATTCAAAAAATAAATTTAAACAAAAATTGTTTAAAGTAAAATACAAACACAAAAAAAGTTTTAAATCAAATATAGAAACTACTGAATCGAACGGAAGTAAAACTTGTATAAAATATATTTTCAGTAAAAACAGTTATACTCTTAAATTCTGACAAGCAAACCAAAAATACATATGCAGTGTTAACATTAAGCATTTCAAAAATACATATTCAGTGTTAACATTAAACATATCAAAAAATACATATGGAGCATACCTAATTTGTATTTTGATACGTGTGAATAGAATTTCATCACATTCAGCAACTCAATTCAATCATCTATTGATCCAGTATTTCAGAAAATAATTGAATAAAATTCAACTCAAAATTTGTTTAAATTATTTTCATATTCTATTAAACTATACTGCGAAAATATTCTCCAAAGCTTCACAATTTGATCAATTGTTAAATCGATCAAAATAACAACAACCGATACTGAAATAAATAGTCGAACAATGAAATCTTAATACTTGAAACAAATTCTAAACTGAAATTTTTCAACGAAGAAGTTCAATTCTGAAGGTTTTTGTTATGTATGTGGAATTTTCTCCTGCTTTGATTATAAATCGAAACTAAATAGAAGCATCAGTAATGGCTAAAACAAAAAATCCAACCGAAAAAACTTAATGATTACGTATCTTAAATAACAGTAACGGATGAATTTTCAACTGATAGTTGAATTCGAACAATTTGAACTGAAGAATCTTTAATTAAATTTCATTCAAAGAAATTTATGCTTCGTTTTGAAACTGATGTTGAATTCGAAGAAGATACTGTAGAATTTCATATGAACAACAACAATGGTTGAATATAAAAAATACGGTTGAATTAGATGAAATTACCCATAAAAACAAAAAACAGCTTTTGATTTTGATTTTTTTTCTCAGATGAACTCGTTAATGGAGAAAACTGAAATTTAAAATTTGATCAATGCTGCTAAGCTAAAACGGAAATCACGTCATTGAAGTTGTTTTAATGTAAAAGGAATCTACTATCATATTTATCTCGACTAATTTCAGTTATTTAAGGGAGGTAAAATTAGTTGTATATGTATTTTTATTGCTAGCAATAGTTTTTAAAAATACATAATACAACAACAACAAACCCAGTGTATTCCCACCTAGTGGGGTCTGGGGGGGGTAAGATGTACGCAGTCCATACCTCTACCTCTGAAGAAGTAGAAAGGCTGTTTCTGATAGACCCCCGGCTCAAGACAGTCGCCACACAAATATAAATATAAATATAAATATAAATATAAATATAAATATAAAGTAATGCATGGTAGTAGGAAACATCGGGAAGCACTCAGATACATAATAAAACATGGAACACCGAAATCATAACAAGAAGAAGAATAGGAATAGGAATAAAAATAAGAGTAGGAAGAATAACAGGAATAATCCCCCACTCCCTACCCTTGCTCCCCCAAACTGGCCCTAGTCTTCTGCCCTAATCCTCGCCCTCCAGACCTTCCTATCTAGGGTCATGTCCTCGGTGAGCTGTAACTGCTCCATGTCCCGTCTAATCACCTCTCCCCAGTACTTCTTCGGCCTACCCCTACCCCGCCTAAAACCATCCAACGCTAGCCTCTCACACCTACGGACCGGGGCATCCATGTCCCTCCTCTTCACGTGTCCAAACCAACTCAATCGGACTTCCCGCATCTTGCACTCCACTGGAGCCACCCCAACCTTCTCCCTGATAGTCTCATTCCTAACTCTGTCCCCTCTAGTCATCCCACACATCCAGCGCAACATTCGCATTTCCGCCACCTTCATTTTTTGGATGTGGGAGTTCTTAACTGGCTAACACTCCGCTCCATACAACATGGCCGGACGGACTACCATCCTGTAGAATTTGCCTTTAAGCTTGGGCGGCACCTTCTTATCACACAACACCCCCGACGCGAGCTTCCACTTCAACCATCCCACCCCAATACGGTGCGAGACATCCTCGTCAATCTCACCGTTACCCTGAATCACGGACCCGAGATACTTGAAACTATCCCTCTTACATACCTCCTGCGATTCCAGCTTCACTACCACCTCATCCTCCAACCTCACGTCATTAAACTTGCATTCCAAATACTTTGTCTTGCTTCTGCTCAACCTGAGCCCTTTAGACTCAAGAGTTTGTCTCCACACCTCTAATTTGTCATTCACACCCTTTCGGGTCTCGTCAATCAGAACTACATCGTCTGCAAAAAGCATACACCAAGGCACTTCCCCTTGGATACTCCGCGTCAACACATCCATCACCAAAGCAAACAAAAAAGGACTAAGAGTAGATCCCTGATGCAATCCTGTCAAGACAGTAAAATGCTCTGAGTCTCCTCCCGCCGTCCTCACCTGAGTTTTCGCTCCATCATAATACAAGTTATTACAAAATGTAATTATGAAACTGTTGCTATAAAATTAATATTTAGGGCCTCAAGTATGCCATTTCTGAATTTTACCCATTATATATTGTTTTTTTAATTTTGTGTTGATTGGATGAGTTAAGGTGTCATAAATATAAGAATTGACATAAATGTCACAGCTAGAGTAGTTACTTGTGATGAATATTTCATGAAACTTCAAGACATTTTGCGTGTACCATATTTAATTTAAAATCTACTGAAATATATATTTTCTTAATTTATTTCAATTTCCAAAATACTTGGGTCAACATTTTTCCTGAGGTACTTCGGGGGACATTGAAGACTACCATCTACATATCCTTGGAGGTCATGGCCGCGCAATGAACGCAAAATCTGAGACTTCCATAGAACAAAGTTATTCCTGTCAAGTTTGATCATGTTGGCAGGAGATACGTTAGTCAAAAATAAAGAAAAATTTCCAAGAGCCATTTGTGTAATTAAGCTTGATGAAGAGGCCATGAAAATTGACGTGAGTCTTGGTTTGGCTTTGATACCATGAAAGAATTTAATCCTTGACAATATTATATAACGTTTAGAGGATTAGACCTCTATATATATACACAAAGTTACTGCTATGAAGAGTCCAAGTAGGACTCTAGTATGTGAGTTTAAGCTAATCCTATATCTACTAAATAAGGAAATACAACTGCAACCTATACATTTGAATTTTAAAATCAAAACAATATCATTATCTATTAGGTAATTCCTTTGTCCTTACAGTGTTGTGGGTTTCTAGAATCTCACAAAAAATGGCGAAGATTGTGAAACAGTGAAATGATTGAAGTGATTTTGTTTTTCGGATTCGAATTGCTTTGATCCGATTGAATCCGTTTGTTTATCAGTAAATGGGCTTTGCCCAGATTTTAACTAAAAGAAGAAGGATTGAAGGAGATGATATTCTGGAGTATATATATATATATATATATATGCTAATGGATAGAGGTGGTGGATATTGGGTTGGGGGCGGGGGTGCTGGTGATTAATTTAGAAAAAGAAGAAGGATTGAAGGAGATGATATTCTGGAGTGTGTGTGTATATATATATATATATATATATATATATGCTAATGGATAGAGGTGGTGGATATTGGGTTGGGGGCGGGGGTGCTGGTGATTAATTTAGGAAAAAAAGAAAAAAAAGGTGAAAAAAATACGAGTTTGACACGTGTTAATGCGTGTATACACATTCAAAATAAAATCTAGTTATGAGATTTTAAGGGGTAAATAGTTTCACTTTTTTATAGTTTAGGTGTGTATTAGGCCACTCCAATAGTTTAAGTGTGCCTTTGATTTTTTGAATATAGTTTAAGATGGAAATGATGACTTTTCCCAAGTAAAGAACCAAAAATTACATTCCATATAAAATAAGCTCTTAATTATCTTGCATAGTTAAAATTTAAAATAATTATCTGATGTGAATACTTGTTAGTTTTATAACTTTTTTTATATGGATCCTCACATACAAATAATTTGCACTTTTTTTTTCTTTCTAGAAACTCTAGAAACAAGGATAAAAAGATTTGATTAACTATATATTTTTTAATTTTTTTTAGCGTTTGAATTGATAGTTATATGAGTGAAAGAAAACGACTTCTACATTTGCAGTAAAAAAGTGGAGTCTCATTTCCTAATGTCCAAGAATCAAATGGTGAAAAAAAGTAAGCATACACAATAGAGATTGTTTATCCCAAGATTGATGGTCATGATAGCTTGAAGCAGATTCAAAAGATCACTTGTATCAACTTTATGGAGTTTTTACTGTCCATTGCAAGTATATGATTTTGATCATTAACTTCTCTTCACTTCACTCAATTTTTTCTGCCCCATTTTCTCACACAGCTTTCAATTTTTCAATATTAATTTTCATGGATTTCAATTCTTAGGATTTTTTTTGTTTGAATAATTAAAAAAGATTGATTTTTTTTTTTGTATTTTATATATTGGGATTTCAAGAATAAGACCACCTACTTCTACTCAAATGGATAAAATGAAAAACTAACAAACTAACGGCTTCAGCTGCCGCTGATACTTTGCTGACGTCAGAGCTACCACTTACCATCACTCAATTAGTCCACAACCAGAACGACCGGTGGAAGAAGGATGAACAGAAAAACAGCTGACACTTACCACCACTCAATTAGTCCACTACCAGAATGACCGGAGGAAGGATAGAGAAAAGACCGGCTGGCACTTACCACCACTCAATTACTCCACAACCAGAATGATTATGTCCACAACCAAAATGATCAATGGAGAAAGGATGGAGAGAAGAGTGGTTGTGGTTGAGGGAAATAGTGGTGGCGTTTAGGATGGAATCATCTCAATTTTCTGACCTCATATTCAATTGAATGTTCGAGATAAACCTTAACCAATTCGAGCATTTCTTAACTGTAGATGTAAAGTTTTTGCTTCAATCTCAATTTTCTGAAAATTTTAAAGAAAAAAATGTATAATTTGAAAATCGAATTGTATATTAGTTTCAATTTCACAAAATGAATCTTGATGAATTATTTTCGTAATTGGGTATTTGATTCAATTTTAGTGAATTCGATAATTGTATATAGGTTATTTAATTGTATTCAGTCTGATTGTGTATCTTTTTGTATGTGAGTATACATTGTATATTTTTTCATTTGTATATTTTTATATATATATGAATGTATTGGATGCATATTTTTTTATGTATATTTGTATACAAGTTTGTTCTATGTTGGCACACCCACACACATATGTGTGTGTATATATACATTATGCATATACATGTATGTATACATTTGTTATGTGTTTGTGTATACGTATATACAACGACATATACATATGCATATCTGTATTTATGCATATAATATACCAAGGAAACTGTGGACACTTTCTTTGAAATCCCAATGGCCATATCAGATGACTTAGTAGGGGATCTTGCTGATGGATTTGAGCATTTATTCAAAGAGTATGTTACTTTTGTCACATCATGTGGTAAGAAACAAATCATAAAACTCATTTTATTCCATACCTAAAGACGGCAAAATTTTAGTTTATGAGTTCTGAATAGATTATTTTTACATATTAAATAAACTTTTATACGGGGTTTGAGCCAAAATTACTAGCTTCTATCGAACTTGTAACCACCACTATGGCTCTTCCCCGGCCTAAAGAAGAATAAGAGAAAAGAATTTCCCTCTTTGAGAATGCTCAAATAGTTTATTTGTTCTTTTGACTTTGCCATTCTTTTATAGGGTTAAAACAAAGCTACATTCCTACACTCCCTCCTCTAACAAGATGTAGCCAAGATTCAATCTTTTCCAAAATGTGGAAGTTTGCTGTTTGCAGTGTAGGAGAAGATGAACAAAATCGTCATATAGCAGACGAAGGCAATCATCCCCGCCTTTCAACAAGCCGAGGAATTCAACGCTTGTATATAAGGCTAAACACTTTGCATTACTTTCTTCTCCAACTCCATTCCCTTGATAAAACTCTATCAAACTCCACGAAAATTGTCCCTTCTTCAAGAAGTCATCACAACAAGAATAGACAGATAGGGAGCTACTCTTACTTTGATCACACGCGTTCAGCCATTCAAGCAGCTGTACAACATGTATCAGAAGTTGCTTCTTATCGTCTAATTTTCTTCGATTCTCACTCTGTATTCTATGGTAGCCTCTACGTCAGGGATGTTGAGAACACACATATACGACCAGCATTAAAGGCACTCAAACAAAACCTCACTCTTTTATGCGCGATTCTCACTGACAAGGCTCAACCATTGGCCTTAAAAGAAGTGATGAAGGCTTCGTTTGAGTTCTATCTCATGGTTTTGCTAGCAGGAGGAAGCAAGAGAATATTTTCGAGAGCCGATCAACAGATAATAGAAGAGGAATTTGAGAGCCCAACGAGGTTGTTTTGTACTTGTGGTGAAAGACTGATAGTAGAGGATGTTGTGGACACTGAAGCTGAGACAGTCGAGGGAGTGATTGCTCCAATGGGACAATCAACTGAGCAATTGGCTGAAGAGCATTGTGGCTTCTGAAGCTAGTGGAATGGGAGTGGTGGTATAAGGACAGAAACTACCTCTGCCACCAACAACAGGAAGATGGAACAGATTAGATCCCAATACAATTTGAGGGTTGTTTGTCATAGAAATGACAAAGCTGCTAATCAATTCTTGAAGAATACATTCCAATTAGCAAAGAGGAGGCCATATTGAGTAAACTCAGATTATGAACTATTATCAGCTATAGAATTGAAATTGCTGATCAATAAATACACATGATCTTTCATATCTCGAAACAACTATATTTAACTGATTATCATTACAATCGATGTGAAAATCATAACAAAGAGATAGGAGGTGAACAAAACTACTGTTCTATATAGCTGTGTTACTCGGATCCTCAAAAAATGTTGATGCAACAGTGTTGGATCCTCCAAAAATGCATAATATTTGGCGGACACGATAGGGTTGTTGGGACCGCGTGTTATTAAAGATAGTGGAGTTGGGTGAGACTCTTAAATATTGAACATGTATTCTCTATATCTCCGATGTGGGATTGATTTTCTTGAAAGGTAATCTATACCGCCACTACCAACCAGTGGGAATCTCATCTTCTGGGTCGACATGCCGCCCACAACTCACCAGGATCTCTACTGGGTCACTTCACATGATCTGTCAAACATCTTGTACTGTCCGCTACCACCTGCAGATCTCCGATCTTGTTGTCACACCGGGGACTACTTCTCACCAAACACACACAGTCCACTACTCCGATACACCCGAACCCGAGCTCTGATACCACTTGTGAGTTCGTCGGAACTCCGCACCAAGCACTCACGGATTTGTTTTTGGACAACTTTCCAAAAAGCCTCATACTAGGAGTTGAGGTGAGACTGTTAAATATTGGACATGTATCCTCTATTTCTCCAATGTGGGATTGATTTGATTCCCAACAAGGGTGAGGCTGCATTTAGCTAAAGCAGAAAAGAAGTTTGGAGCAAAGTAAATATGTTTGTTAGAATCCTATGTAGAACCATTAGAGTGTCTGTTGGTTGAAACTTCTTGGCTATTAGTTACACGATGTTTTGATCCGATCTCCAATTCTTGCCTTAGCACAGCCAGTGAATCAGAGACTTCAGCTTTGTACACATAAAACTTGCTAACAAACAGGAAAAAGATGAAGTTCAATAAGTTGAGTATCGCGAAGAACGCGTAGTAATAGTCAAGATGAGATGCATTCAGGTTGTTTAGTATCCATCCTCTGTGATTCCCATGCTTTTTGGTAATATCAGAAACTGTCGATAGCAAGAAGCTACTAATGAAATTCCCAACACCAAGACTAGTCATTGAATAAGAAGTTCCTAGACTTTTCATGCCTTCTGGTGCTTGATCATAGAAAAACTCAATCTTGGCTACTTCCAAGAATGCATCAGCTGTTCCCATAAGAATGAATTGAGGTAACAAAATGAATATGGATAACGGTAATTGTTTTCCACTTTCGACTAGACCATGATCCCTTGCTACACTAAGCCTATGCCTCTCAACGAACGATGCAACTAACATGATCACAATATGGAAAGCCATTCCAATTCCCATTCTCTGAAGTATGTTTATACCTCTTGGATTTTTCGTCAATCTTTTCGCGAGTTTCATGAAGAATCGGTCATACAGCACAACGGATACTAGCAACGATATGGTAACGAAAGCACCTAGACTAGCTGGAGGGATGCTGAAATTACCAATGTTTCTCTTAAGGGTTGTACCTTGTTTGACAAAAAGTGTGTTGATTTGAGCTATCATTGTGCTTGGAATGAATGTAGCAACCAAGATTGGTATCATTCTTAGCATTTGCTTAGTCTCTTCCACTTGAGTAACTGAACATAACATCCTTGGATCAGTTGTGTCTACTTTAATACAAGCTTTATTCAAAAACCTGCATCACAATTTTTTACATTATTATTGTGTCATCAAGAACAAAGGAATGAGAAATGTTCCCTCAATCCCAAAGAGAGTTTCTTGATTTGGAATATGAGGTTCAAACTAACTAATCATCAGTGCGAATTCGGAGATAAAATCTTTAATTCTTTTGAAAAAAAATTTAGTATGTATTTAGACATTACATAAAAGTATAAGTCACAATAGTTGACTATTCAAAATATTTAGAAGGTATTTGAAAAATAGTATGGTCAAAATATATATCTTTTGACTGTCCAAATAGTAACTAAATCATTTTGGGATAAAAAGAGTAGTTTGTTTGGCCAAACATTCAGAATCTGTTTATTTTGAAAAGTGTTTCTATAGTACTTCTCGAGAGCAATAGTTGTTTGTGTTTGGCTTATCAATTTTTTAAAATAAGTCTACAACTACTCAAAAATGCTTCTTTTTTACCTAAAATTTGACCAAACGACTCAACTGTTTAAAGTAAATGTTTTTTAAAACTAGAAAAAAACACTTTTGGCTGTCGAGAAATTCGACGAAACAAGTATAAATATATTCCAAGATTATGTACAAACCTTAAAGTAGGAGTGGAGTCAATTCTAACTTTTCCATTCTTGGTATATTCTCCCAAATCAAGCTCATACAACTCTTTTGGATCACTAGGGACTTGAACATTCCATTTCCTTAATGCAGCAATAATGACTCTAGCCATTCTTGAAAATGGGCTTCCTCTGGGCTTTTTATGTCTATAAAAAGCTGATCCAGCCAAAAATATCATTATAGATATAGCAAGGCCCAATGTTGGAAGCCCATATCCAAGTGACCAGCCCACATTGTCTTGAATGTATACAAGCACAGTGTTAGCAAAGAGTGTCCCTAGGAAAATACTGAACATCCACCAATTGAAAAATGAAAGTTTTTGTGATTTTTCCTTAGGGTGAAACTCGTCGAATTGGTCGGCGCCTATCGTCGATATGTTGGGCTTCGTGCCACCCGTGCCGACGGCTAAGGTGTAGAGTGCACCAAAGAAGACAGCTAGCTGAAGTGTGGAGGCTTTTTTGCAGTCAGTTGCAGTTGGATTGGCACAAGGAGATGGCTTTAGGCCATGGATTGATACTGCTAGTGTTAGTAGTGACATACCCTGTGACAAATTTTTAATGAAATTTAGTTAATTGTAACAAGACATGAATTTTCAACGGACGTTCACATGAAATTTAGTTGTGACATGCAATAACAATATAATAATAATCGAGCTAGCACAATCATCACTTGGAAGATTACAATTTCGAGATACCAAACAAATTCCTTAGAACTATTATAACATACTTGGCCTATTGACATGCATATGTGATCGATTAACCAGCTTCAATATCTCTCATAATGTGTTTTCGAAACAAGAAATTTAAATCTAGTAGTTATGCCAGTCAGATTTCCTTAGAAGTATGTGATTTTACTTTTCCAATCAATTAATATAGGAAGAACCCTCGGCCTAATATCTACTTTTTGACATTCATGAAATAGTATGTCACTCTAATCTCCACGTTCAGTGTTGTGCTCTTACTGTTGAACCAAAATGATAGATTTATTTGAACTAATTTTCTAGATAAGCATACCAGCTTTGAACATAATTTACAGGAAAGCAACTTGCAGAAAAAAAAAAAAAAAAAAAAAGGTATTTGTATATAGTAGAAAATTCAAGCAAAATTCCAGATATTGATTCTCTTCTAGAGTCAATAATCAACTGAACTGACAAATGCTATTAAATAAATGCAAGAAATATTATACTACTACGTATTATCTTTGCGTGACTTCATCTTTTTCTTTTTGTTTTATAGTAAGTATTTTTTTGGTAATCACATCATATGTTATCTAGCAAACAATTATCACGTTATTTATCATGTGGTGAAGTTACAAGAGTAAATGCTTTATGGCATTATTCTTACTTTTATCATTTTAATACATGAGCATGACAAATCATCCTAGGTCCATGTCTAATATTGATGGCCTATAACATGAGTAAAACCTTCTCACCCAATTAGTGGACCACTCATTTAACAATAACTGGACTTGAATTTTCTAAACATTAAGTCAACAAGCACGGTATAATCAATCACATGCATACATAATTTTCTAAAGAAGATCAATAACGTATAGTTGGAAATTTCGGTTTTAATAGTCTGTGCATTTTATCTAGTAAGCTGGTGTTGACTAAATAAAGGATGACAAAATTAGCTTTTACATGAATAGCTCAATCTATTTAAATTTGAGCATGTTAGTAGTCGTTTTATTTATTAAACCGATAGATTTTGATCCATCTAGTTAAATTAATCTAAAATTTGGATTGATTTGGGACATAATTCAATTGACCATGAGAAATCCTGTCAAACCCATCGGTTATAACTTAGCTTGTCGTGCAACCATCTTCACCTAGTTAAACTTTCTATTTATTAACTCAATAAATCTTGATAACTTCCCCCCCCCCCACCCCCCGATCCGACCTTTTTGGACTTCAAAAATATCTTTTTGTGATTTAGTCCATGACCAATAATCTAGTTGATCCATGACATATGACCTACTATCAAAAAAAAGAATTACAATATTTAAATGGCAATGAACAGCATCAAGTCAACCACAGACCCTCATGCCTAAGTTATTAAATCTAATCCTCCAAAAAAAATAAGAAAGTCTATATATTTTGACCTGCAATTCAACTCCCCATTTAACACCCCTAAGCCCTTTATGAATAACAACTCATTATCGATGTCGCTTCATTTAAACTCTCAGTTCAGTGTACTATTATGTATAAATGAAAAAAATACTACTATTATTTTTGCTACGTACCAAGAAATAAATGCCACAAGCAATCAAGAAAGTCCAGTAACGTCCAAGAAAGGCGTCAGCAAAGTAGGCGCCTAAGATAGGAGTCATCCATATAGTCCCAACCCAATTTGTCACATTGTTTGAAGACTTCACTGTCCCTTGATGCAACTTCTCTGTTAAATATATTACTAAGTTTGATGATATCCCATAATATGCCATACGTTCGAACACCTCATATACTGCAAAATTCATTCAACAAATATTTACACTAATTTGTCAAGAAAAAAATATGCTAAAAGAATGTACATATAACTATTTAATACGTATAGTAGGTGGATTTAAATTGTCATGTGGTTATAAGTAGTAGAGACGAATTTAGATTTCAAATTTCTATATCGATTTTTATAGTGATTAGTTACGAGTTTGATAAAACTCAATTTTTGCTAAACACTGAATTAGTGTTATAAAGTCATATTATGTACAAATAATCTATTCAAGATTCAGTAAGTAAAATATGCAATCTGATAAACTGAAAAATTTTATTTCACACTGAATTTATATATATATAAGTCCATTTAAACTCGTAACTTATAAGTTAGGTCCACCACAGATATGAGCTCGTCAGTCTTGGGCAGTTCTAATATTTTTTAATTATTATTATTTATTTATTTTGGTAAACGAACTTATTATGGTTGAGTTGGTTGGAGCTAATGGTTGGTGGAATTCATAATAAATGTAGTAAAAAGCTATTAATTCAATTCCCAAAAGGTTGATGGAGAAGTCAATGCAATTAATTTTCGATATATATGATTGGACATTATATTCATTTCTTAATCTTTTATTTAAACAAAATACATTTTTTAAATAAAATTATGAGTACTAAACAAGAAAAGCAGATGTACTTTTAACTTTTAAGATAGTCCAAATTTCAAATGCATTTTCTTTATTTAGAATATGGTTCCATAGTTACGTAGCACTCTTTTGATAAAATGCGACTGCAGTATACACGCATGAATTTTCAGAAACTCCTTAGTGACGTGATCACGTCAATCATAGGTGGACCTACAAATCTGTCTGTAAATTCAGCAAGATTCAACAGATTTAACTCAAATTTTATATTTATATTTTAAAATTTATCATATATATATTATATTGATAATTTATTTGAATCAAATATTACTGCTTTTTATAGAATTTATAGATTCAACAGCCTAACTTTAGTTAATCTACCAAACTTAACCTACAATAGGAATTCTTAAAATTTAATTGGCTTATAATAATCATCTGATCCATTTAAAGGAAAAATGTAGTAACATACATGGAGTCTTTATTTAACTAGATTTAATGAAAAGATAGAGAAAAATGAGTCAAAATAACCTCCCAAGTTTTCAGTTAAGAAAATGGGATAAGTGGGTCCTGTAAGTTGATTAAAAAAACAATTAAGTCTTTTGAACAATTGAAATAATTATTGGACAACTATATTAGTTGTCTGAATAACTTCGCGAAGTTGTCGAACAACTGTGTCTATTGTTGAACAACTTTGTTGTTTGACAATTGGGACAGTTGTTCGACAACTGCGCCTAGTTTTTGAACAACTTGCGCAGTTGTTAAACAATTTTGACAGTTGTTGAACAACTTCGCAAAGTTGTCGAATAACTACTAAAGTTGCTCTACAACTGAGACAAGTTGTTTGAACGAAAAAACTTTAAAAAAAAAAATCAAAAATTATCCCTCTCACCTAATTTAAAAAACTTGGAGACTTTCACTTAATTGGATAATTTGAGAGTTCTTTTTAATTCAAGGTCCCGAAAAGATAGGACATTATTTCTAGTTGTGGGACATAGATTTTACTATAGTAACGTCTCACATGGGGCATACATACATTATTGAAAAAGTGAAGTTACACGAACCCACAAGCCACAACGTACGCCCCAAAAATAGAGATTTATAAAACATGTGTACATCTACTCTACTAGAATTTGACTTTAAAATGATCTCCAAAATCTCTTGAACATTTACTAAATTATCCATTTGGAATTATCATTAGCTGTGAATATATTCTAATTAAGCAGAATAACAAAGTATAGATCAGTATCTCAATATATTCTACGTTTTTAGCATTTTAAAATCAAACATTTTGTCGTTTAGTATTTTTACCATAGTTGTATTATTCTATTATTTGGTACTAGTCTTGTTTTGATTGTTATATGTTGTTGTATTACTACTTATTATTTCTTAATTTTAGATTACATTTTTTTTAGATGAATTATTTAATTTTGAATCAAAACTTTTCTTCCCATAATTTTAATAAAAATTCTGACTTCGGCATAAATATAATAACACTTTTTTTTTTCCAGATAGGAATATGATCGTGACCTCCAATTATAGTGGTTGGACGATGTCTAACCGCATGCTAATACAAAGGAAATCGTTTAGTGGTTGAAGGAGCCACGTTCCTAAATATTACTCAATTCTATCCTTTTAAATTTGCATTTTTCAATTCCTTATTATTTTAAAAAAAATGTCATATTTTATAATTAAGAACAATTTAACTTTAAAAATTTTAATTAAATTTATTTTAAATTCTAAATTTCAAATTTTTTTATTTTCCTTCTTATCCCGACAGCGGAATAATTGTTGAAAGGGAATCTTAAAGTAACCGGTAAAGTTGATGTCATGTGGCCAGGAGATTACAAGTTCAAGTCTTGGAATAATCCTTGCAGAAATAGGCAAAATGACCTTCTGGACCCCTGTATTATGTCGGTTTTGTAAGTTGAACACTTCTACTTACATGGTTGTCATCTGAACCCTTCAACTCAATAAAATTCAACATTTTAAACCTTTTGACCGTTGACTTAATCTATGTGGCATTAAAAGTGCTGACTAGGTTAAAACGCGTTCACGTATGAGAGAGTGAGGCACATTTTTTCAGCTTTTTAAATTTAAAAATAATTTTAAAAATTAAAAAAATATTTTTTTTAAAAATATAATATTTTTTCAGCTTTTTAATTTTAAAAATATTTTTAAAAATTTTAAAAATAATATTTAAAAAAAAAACTCCCCTCCCCCAGCCCCATCCAACACCCCACCCCCTTCCCCACCGTCCCCCCACCCCATCCACCAGTCCACCACCGCCCCCCACCCTAGCCACCAATTCAGTCCACTATCGCCCCCCACCCCATCCACCAGTCCACCACTGTTCCCCATCCAGCACCCTCCCGTCCCCCACCTTGTTCCCCCATCCTCTACCCTCTCCTCATCCCCCCACCTCGTCTTCCACCCTCTACTCATCAAAAAAGTATTTAAAATATTATTTTTCTCATGGGTTCAGGGGTCCAGATGATAAATATGTAAGTAAGGGTGTCCAACTTACAAAATAAACATAGTATAAGGGCCAGAAGATCATTTTGCCGCAGAAATATAAGATGGGGTGCATAGCGAAAGCTTCATGCATCAGGTTGTTCTTTTTTTTAGTTAAATTTTATATTAAATCAAATAATGTCACATAAATAATAACGGAGAGAGTACCATTGGCAAGTACGAGGTATAATAACCGGAGAGGTACATATTACTTTGTTTTATATTAATTTCAAAAAGAATGCTTCTTTCTTTTTCTTTTTCTATTTTTGCAACTTTCAACTCTAATTCTCCACTTCACTATTTTAAATCACAAAATTAAAGAATTTTAGTACATATCTTTAATTTAAACTGCAAAATTTTAAATTTCTTTGTTTTCTTTAAGTTTAGTGTCAAATCAAAATCAAATTGTGCAGTTCTATAAAAAGGTAAAAGCTAGACTTTTGTTTTCATGGAGATATGGGCATAACAGAACTTCTTCACTTCTAGGCTCCAAGAGTGTTGACTATGTACACAAATGCCTATTTGTCTGTCCATCACTAGACGAGTTTAAATGGAGCGACATAGATAGTAAAAATTCAAAATAACTAACTTCAACTTGTTCGAGATGGAAGCATACATATTATTATGTCATATGTAAGTAACTCGAACTCTTAAAAATGTTAAACTCACTTGTATTGAATCCTCCAAAAATGTACACCTGATGACATTTTTGAAGAGTCCAAGCAACATAGTATGGAAGTGTTGGGGTTGGGGGAGGGTGAGGGGAAGAAGAGAGAGCTAAGATAACATACCAACAATGAAAGAACAAGCTTTCCATCCACCTGTCTTTGATCTAAGAATAGGATTGCCTTTGAGATCCACAGTTCCATCTTTTGTGTATCCATCATCATGTCCATTTTCATCCACATGTTGAGAAGTTGCCATGATTATTAGTTTGTAGAAATTGTTAAGCTATAACTTCAATGAGTGCATTGAGAAAGTACAGCTTGTTGAGTTTCTATTTGGCATAGAAAGTATGTTATAACTACTACCTTTATATAGACCGCAACTTATTTGACTTAAGTCATCCAATAGTTTGAGGTGTGCCAAGGTCTTACACGGTATGGATAGTACCTTCATCCTTAATCAGAGGTTATCGGTTCGTATCAGTGTAAGTAAGTTCTGTCGGAGAAGGTATTTCCTTTATAGTGGTGGGCTCAAGATTTAGATATCGTGGATGTTCGGAAGATTCAAATACATATATTGATACCTAAAGATTTAAGGTTTCGCATGAAAATCAAAACACCTAAATATCTTCTTGGTTTCACAAATACTTTTTTTTATTTTATTACAATTTTAATACATTTATTATATAATTACATCTATTCTCTGTCGGATTAGCAAATGCCGAAGCACTACAATTTTTCACCTAGGTCTGTGGGCCGCCCCAGCCCTTTAAATGAGTTTTACATGGCGGAAATTTGAATTAATATGCCACTCAATGCGATCATCGGATACTGAAAAAAAAAAAAATATAAGGTGTAGGCATTAATGGTACAAAAGAATATTTATACCGCCGAAATATATATAAGGTAATTGAAGATAAATCTCAATAACTCGTAACAAACCTGGAATTATAATTGTCTAAAAATAATTGTATCGTTAGTGGGTAGAACTTAAATTCTCAACTCAAATCAACCATACTTTACACAAATAACCAAGGAGATTTATTATTTACTTTTGTAAGTTATATATATTGATTATATATAATTATAATAAAATATTATAAATGAATTATACATATACAGTATTATATATTCATCGACTACTTTTAATTTAAGCACAATTGAATGGACAACTATCTAAATTACTTCGGAGTATTGGGTCCCTATTAGATTTCTTTTATCCTCTAGATTTGAACAAACATTTGACTAAGAATAGGGTATCTTGTTCATCTCAGTGTCATTCTAGATGGTTACTTTTAGTATTTGTAGTACTAAAGTTCACGGATTTTGTTAGTATTAAACATAATTAATTAGCATCATAAAATGAGATTAAGATTGAAGGTTGTATGTCACCGTCTATAGTAATAAATGCCAAAAATAGGCTAAGCTATATATAGAGGTGTGAAATGGATGGATTGGCTTAAATTTGGTCTAATTAAAATGAGTTAGAATTAATAAATGAATGAGCTATTGATCCTTCAAAAGTTAATTGAATTAAAATGAGTTAAAATGTAAGTCATAATCTAATTTGTCGAATTATTACTCCCTTCATCCATTTTATTTTCTAGCAGACTTGGCACACCTTCAAGGGTCATTTTGTACGTAAACCAAATTATTCTGGAATTATAATTCTGTAATTATAATTTCTGAACTATTTTATCATATGGGAGAGATGGTATAAACTAGTTCCATGGTTGATGAGATAAGATGGGTTATGCCAAGACTAAATTTGGTATTAACTTTACCATGTTTGGTTGATGATATAAAATAGTTTCGAAATAAAATCATATCATCAACCAAACATGGTATAAACTTTGTCCATGTGAATTGTGATATCTCAAACTTATCCATGGATATCCCACTTTATGCCTTCTACCAAACGACCCCTTAAGATCATAATTTTATTTTCTTTAAAAAAAATAATTTCACTACATCCATACTCTTTAAATATAATTAAAAAAAATAGTTTGTGAAACGCGTATTGAGGAAATGACTATAACTAATAATACGGATAAATAATATTTTGAGAAACGCGTATTGGGGAAATGACTATAACTAATAATAAGGGTAAATTAGTAAAAGAGAAAGTTATCCGGACGGTAAATATTCTTCACTTTCAATTCTGATGTTGTGAGTTTGAGTCACTCAAAAAGCAAAAAACGAGGTTAAGAACTCCCAAGGGAAGGTTAAAAAACTATTTAAAAAGGGAAAATTAGGAATTAAGTGATAAATGTTCTTAATTTTTCAAATTGGCGGTAAAGAAAAACATTATTTATAGTATAGTGGATAAGTAGATGGAAAAAAATTAAGTGTGAATTATTTTATTTATTCTTTTATAACATTCTAATACATTATAAAATTATTTTTTATTATTACTTTATACAACGTACTATATCAAATAAAAAAATGATCTTCTAGAAATATTTTGATAAAATTTCTTGTGAATTAATTTGAACTATATATTTATTAGTTTTTAATAGGCTAAAATAAATTGAACTAATAAATATGCGAGTAATCCACTCAAACTTAACTAAATTAAATAGATTATATTTGTATGAGCTGATTTTGTCAATTTTATTTGTACTAAAAAGAGTTAGAATCAACTTGATAGTGTAGTGCCCAAGTTGACCATCCACTCATTTTTGACTTCTTGATGGAAATTTCATAATTTCTAAAGTAGGTTCTCATTTCTCTTTTCTCACCTAAGATACTAAATTCTGGTGACCCACTAAGTTAATGAATTCCACAAAGTAACTGGATTACGTTGTGTTTTGAACTTCTCTAGCACTTTTAAGCTTGAAAATTCTTTGTAATTAATATAGATAATTTGATTATTATATTTGAGGGGGGAAAGGGTAGAGCACAAGTGAAATCTGAGTTCCTAACATTAGATACAAAAGTTCAACAAAGTGAAATTCTATAAGTGAGGTTTAGGAAGTAGGAACGGACCTATAGTTAAATTTTTTATGCTTCGACACCCATTAAATTCAACAAAAATTAGGTATAATAATATAAACAACAACAACAACAAACCCAGTGTGTGCCCACCTGGTGGGGTCTGGGGGGGGTTAGATATACGCAGTCCATACCTCTACCTCTAAAGAAGTAGAAAAGCTGTTTCCGATAGACCCCCGGCTGAAGACACAAAACACCAGATACCACACAAATACAAATGCAAAGTGAAGCACCGAACAAGGTTACAAGAGTACATGAGTACATAACATAACATCCATAACATAGATACGGCAGCCATACGTAGAAGAAAAGAAAATAGAAGGAAAACAGAGGAAAGCACCCACATTCGTACCCCCAGCAAGTAATTCCCTACACTAGTGACCCGAACTGGCCCTAGTCCTCTGCCCTAATTCGCGTTCTCCAGACCTTCCTATCTAGGGTCATGTCCTCGGTGAGCTGTAACTGCTCCATGTCCCGCCTAATCACCTCACCCCAGTACTTCTTCGGCCTACCCCTACCCCGCATAAAACCATCCAACGCTAGCCTCTCACACCTACGAACTGGGGCATCCATGCCCCTCCTCTTCACGTGTCCGAACCAGCTCAATCGGACTTCCCGCATCTTGCACTCCACTGGAGTCACACCAACCTTCTCCCTGATAATCTCATTCCGAACTCTATCCCCCCTAGTCAGCCCGCACATCCGGCGCAACATCCGCATCTCTGCCACCTTCATTTTTTGGATGTGGGAATTCTTAACTGGCCAACATTCCGCTCCATACAACATGGCCGGACGGACTACCACCCTGTAGAATTTGCCCTTAAGCTTGGGCGGCACCTTCTTATCACATAACACCCCCGACGCGAGCTTCCACTTCATCCAACCCGCCCCAATACGGTGCGAGACATCCTCGTCAATCTCTCCGTTCCCCTGGATCACGGACCCGAGATACTTGAAACTATCCCTCTTACATACCACCTGTGAATCCAACTTCACTACCACCTCATCCTCCAGCCTTACGTCATTAAACTTGCATTCCAAATACTCAGTCTTGCTTCTGCTCAACCTGAACCCTTTAGACTCAAGGGTTTGTCTCCACACCTCTAATTTATCATTCACACCCCATCGAGTCTCGTCAATCAGAACTATATCGTCCGCAAAAAGCATACACCACGGCACCTCCCCTTGAATACGCCGCGTCAACACATCCATCACCAAAGCAAACAAAAAGGGACTAAGAGTAGATCCTGATGCAATCCTGTCAAGACAGAGAAATGCTCTGAGTCTCCTCCCGCCGTCCTCACCTGAGTTTTTGCTCCCTCCATCTAATAATATAAAAAATGTATAAAATCTGATATAAGATTTAGAAAAACATCCAGTAAGTCAAGAAGAATTCATTCTGAGGGTAAATTATTTCTTGTATATGACTCCATATTCAAAGCTCGAGCCTAAATTTCTGATTAAGGATAAAAAAAAAAATTATCACTCTACCACAACCTTTGATAAAACTGATGGCCAATCATAAGTTCATAACTACTTAAGAAAAAAAAGTTAATAACCAATGTAATATAAATTAGCTTCTTCTAGAGGAATTGAACCTTCTATACATGCCTCTCAACAACTTTTTTCTAGAGAGCTTAAAATTTTAATTCAACTACATAAATGAAAATTTCTTTTTACAAGAAAGTGTGAACAAGAAATTTATTTGTTAGCTAAATTTGTACTTTGTTGTATGAAAGAATACATTCTTGTCTTTTTTACAACTTTTGTGTAACTTCATTTTTGTTATAGATTTGGTTCATATAACATTGCAACTTCTTATGAACAAGTAGACATTATACGAATCAAGCCTAAATTTTTCATGTGATCAAGGCCCCACAATTTTGGTAATGGCTTAACTAAAAATAAGTCTAGTATAAATAAATTTGTTCATCTTATAATTTTACCCTTTTTTTTTTTTGCTGAGTCGATCGTCTAAGATTTTTGACTTTTAAATATATATTCGATAAAATATTATAGTTTTTTCTTCTTGTATAATCAAGTTTTGATGGTAAAATAATCTGGTATATATAATAATAATAAATAAAATGTTTTGTAAAATTAATCAAGATATGCATAGACTAGCCAATTTAGACACCTAGAAATCGAACATAACTTGTATATAAGTAGTAATTTTGTAAATATTACTTATTATTGTTTAATTTGACTAAAATTTGTAAGCACATTTCTTGACAATTGTTCGATTACGTGGCGCTACCTGGATCTTTCATTTTCTTTTGTACGTATATATTTTTTTGCAGGATTTTCTACGTTGCTTTAATGAAATTATACAATAATTTATGCTTATTTAATTTATTGTTGTGAAACTTTCATATCTAACCCCACCTCCCTCGACCAACAATAAGAAAAAATAATTGCAAACGACTTAAAGGTGTGTTCGATATAGAGGAAATATTTTAAATTTTTTCATATTTGATTGATTAAAATTTTTAAAAAATATTTCTCTCTTTTAAAGAAACTTAATTCATTACAAATAAAGAAAATGATTTTCTTAGTGAAAGTCAAAAAAATATTAATTGTGTTCTTTGCACCTCCAATACACCTAAAAATACTTGCTTCGCTTATCTTGACTTTTAACTTTATAATATATGTTCCTGCTAACATATAGCTAACAGATAGATTAATTACTAATCTTTTAGTATCAACAATTTCATCAAATCAATCCGTGATCATTTGTTGTTATTATCATTATTACTATCACTACTAACCTTTAATATATATTTTTCCCAGTAATAGTTTCCATTTAGGAACCAAATACGAGAAAATAATTTTCATGACAAATATTTGTGTGAAATTAATTCATCGTACTGTACATTTGTAAAAGATTCAACCACCAGGTCCAACATGGCACAGTGGGCAACAGTTACAACTAGGAAACAGATTATTATTGCCTATCTGAATTGATTAATGGGGGACCTTATACGAAAATGAGCACAACAACACTAATATACTCGGTGAAATTTCATGAATGGAGTTTGAGGAAGATAGAGTATAACAAATCTTACTTCAGGAGCGAAGCTAGGTAGGGCCAAGACGGTTCGTCAGAACTAGGGGTGTTCATGGGTCGGTTTGAGTCGGTTATTTGTCAAAATCATAACCAAACTAACTTAGTCGGTTTTTAAATTTCTCAAACCAAACAAAAAAATAATTGTTGGTTTGGTTCTTGTCGGTTTAGTTCGTTTTTTTCGGTTTATAACTTTAGCTAATGATAAAAGTTGAAAATTAAAAAAATAAATTCAATCTAACATATGAGATGTTAACTGAGTGTTGTATCTCAACCTTGAAACTAAGATGTCAACTGAGAGATATACTTCGGCAAAGCTATGAACAACACCATATGAATGCTTCTAAAAAAATATTTTAAAACTACATTTAACAGAATGATATGATAAACCCCCCAAAAGGTTAACATATAAACTTCTTGCTTAACAAGGTTCAAAAAGAAAGTTAAAATTAATGATTGTCTATAGTCAAATGAATCTCAACTATAAATTTCAATATACAACAAGATATTATTTTCACAATTAGTATCATTTGTCATTCAAAGTGCGAAATTTACTTGGAATCTCATAAGGTACTATCAACTAGATGAAGAAATGACTTAATGTATTATGACTAAAGTTAAATCATGATTAAAATATAAAATGTAACAAATATTTATATTGTATTTATGAATAATACATAAATAATTATAATATATATATATATATATATATATATATATATATATATATATATATATATATATATATATCGGTTTGGTTTGGTTATTTTATTGGTTATTTTAGAGTAAAACCAAACCAAACCAAATTAGTATTGGTTTCTTAAAATTCAAAACCAAACCAAACCTAACCAAATATTGGTTTTTTTAATCGGTTTGATTTGGATCGCGGTTCGATTTGGTCAAAAACCAAACCACGAACACCCCTAGTCAGAACTCATTCGATGAAAAATTATACATGATTAAAATTACTTTTTCTATATGTATAAAATAAATATTGAATCCCCTTCAACTTCTTCATTTATTTACGTACTACTTATTTATATTTGGAACCTTCTTAATGAAAATCTTGACTCTGCCGATGACTATATATTCCTACGTGTCTCATGGAAGTGGAGAGACTATCCGAGGTACCTCAACCGCAGCTAAACAAAATAGCTATGAAAAAAAAAACGACAGTAAGAAAATATGACAACTAATAATACAAAATATTCAGAAATTAAACAGTAACAACTATAACAATTTTCTTCTTTAGAAATAAGTAAGAAAAATAGTACCCTATGCATTTATACTGGTAACTTTCAATTTTTTCTTCCTTTCAGATACAATATTTGTCTTCTCAGAAACAACATACAAACTAAAATGCATGATATACTATCTTCTTATATAAGTGGAATAGTGGATTATGTTACATGGAAAGACGAATTTAGATTTTCTAAAACATAATGCACCACTTAAAAAAAAAATAGAAGAAGAAAGTGTAAGTCCTCTAATATTCAATTAGGCGCATCATATATGGATATCAGCAAATAATATTATATTAATTTTAAAAAATATATACATAAAATATCTAATTATACGAGAAAACAACAACTTCACATGCCCTATATTTAGCTTGTATATTCACCCATGGACTTATGTGTTTATACAAATCTTATTAGTTGTAATACTAAGTATATCTGATAGTAACCCTTGACAACCGTATTTTTGACTTTGTATATTTTTCTATTTAATGTCTTATTTATAGACTATAGTCCAATTGAGACTGTTCTTTAGTAGAGCATTGACATTTTATACAATAGACTTTATTTCTGTTTGAGCTCCTAATTCCTATCCATATTATTAAATTTGATAGTACTATTTACTTTGTATTATTGATCCCTGTCATGATTATCCAGCTCAATTCAATTAGTTTTCATACTAGTATAATTAGAGGCACATATATTCATTAAATTACTCAGTAAATTTAGGTTGTTATTTGGTGTAAACAATTGGTGTTGTTGGTAAATTTTGATTTTGTCTTGTGATGCATGATTCAACATATATATTACCTTCAATTAATTAAACATGTGCTTTTTGGTCCATTTATTTAGGAACTATGTTATATTTGAACTATTGTTAGAATAATATTACATTCAAATATGGTGTATAATAATACAAGCACATGAATAATTAAGTGGTAGAACAATGGTAAAGTCGTGCGTTAATAATCACAAGGTATCAAAAGTACGCAATTTATTGTAATTAAAATTGTAAAATAAGCACTGTTTAGGGGAAAACCATTATTTTTGGTCTCCCAAAAACTTAACCAAACAAGCTATTAATCAAATTTGACGTTTCTATATAAAAACAATTTAAAATAACTATGCAGCTTAAGAGACAAATAATTAACCCAAAACTACGGCATAATTTCGTATGTAATTTTTTGTTTGTTAATTTGCTGTGTATGAAAGTCAAAAACACAAACAAAAAGTGTCACGAGAAGAAAAAATTATTGTTTAAACGTAATTGTCATCTTATTATTTCAACAAGAAATTAATTAATTAGTGTATGGGTCAAAGCCTTAAATTATTGGTACTAATAATGTTTAATATTCTTAAAATATGATGTAAGAGAGGATGTTAAGTTTCTTATATTTTTATGTCATCAAGTTACTTTAAAACTAATTATAAGTAGAATTCTAGAATGGGTATAATTAATTGGTAAACTAATGCTAAGTAATCAATATGTTTTATAGAAGGTAAAATTATACATCTCAAAACCTAACGAGGCAACATGCAATATTCACAGACATCTAAATTTTATCGAATTTAAGATGAATCTAATTCATCTTTAAACTCTAAAATCGTTGTGATTTTCTTAGAGGCTAATTTATCTAAATCGTACCACATAACAAGGGTCACATATATGAAAAGACATTTCAAATATATAAATGTTTGGGTATTTACAAAAAGATCAAGACGTTAAATATTGTCTTTCCCAAAGCAAAACGGCGATCAAATATGTGTAAATCATCATAAATTTGTTCATCCATAAACTCTTTGTTCATCATATTTTATTTATGATAGCAGTCAATTCAATTCCCACCGTGTTAAATTTTGTTGCAAACACCAACCGCTTGTTGGGTTTGAATATTCTTCAATCCATAGACGCGTACAATTTCATATCATAACTAAAATCACTTAGACCAATCAAAGACCTTTTATACGAAAATGTATAATTTAAATAATGACGAGGGGTTAAAAACACACTTAAAGTATTCATATTTGAGTTTCATGTTTGAACTATCCTGTGCATGAGGTACCTACTTGAACTATCATCAACCATTTATCATAACACATATCAACTATCAATTGTTCACTTTTCCAATCTGAAATATCACCAACCTGCTCTGATATCATTTTGTCACGATCCAAAAATTCAAGAGTTACGATGACACTTGTCGTGGCGAACCTTGAAAAGTAAGCATATCACACAAACTGATATAAAAAATAAAATAATAGCAATAGCGCAAGTAAGACTTCTAGAATGAAGTTGAACCACATAATATAGTAAAGCAGAAAGACATAACCAACAATCATAATCCCAAAATCTGGTGTCACAGTGTAAGAACATCACTAGTACAACTCGAGATCAAGTACATAAGATATCCAAAACAGGAATAATCTGTCTCTGAATACAAATAAAGACATAGTCTAAATAAGGAAAGGTAGTAGTCAACTCCAAAAGCAAGAATCCAACCACTACCTCGGATAGCTCCAAAGTAGCCCGAATCAACCACCGTAAGGCGCACTCAAACCAAGATCTGCACCGACCAGTAGGGGTGAGTACGGTCGGAAAATAAACAACTGATAGTTGAGAAATGTTTTGATAAGTAATTCTTGATAATTCATATAATAAACTCACACCTGATAATTCAAGTATAAAACTTAAAAATAAAATATTTTTGATATAATTTTAACCATTAATTCTTTAAATAATATTCATCTAGCTAGCAGCTAATAAAACTTAATATTAACAAGATACAACTAGCATATACAAAAAGCTATAATGCCTAACATGCTAAATGGATCACATTCTATTCATTATTAGACTTTAGAGGCCCCAAAAGTGGGGAGAAGAGAAAACCAAAGAGAGCACTAAAATGATTCTAACTAAATTAGCTTTCACATTAGGCTTTGAAAAAAGTTGAATAGTCAATTAGATACATAAATATTCCAACATCTGAAGATTTATATTAGTCTATCACAAGTCACTCTCACTCATTTTCTTTTTGACTTATATTTCTAAGCTTCTAGATACGCATGCAAAAACATGTGTAAGCAAGCTATAAGTCAATTCTCAGCCTCCAAAATAAGAATTTTCTTCTCTTTTAATAACTTTTTTTCTCTTGCTTTATGATCAGTGGCCTTATACCTTTCACGCAGTATTGCTCCGTCAGCTTTCGTCTATTATGAAAAAATTTTCACTGCTTCCTCCCATAAGAGATCGTGTCTCAGTATGGCTGATCATTCTTTTGGTGGAGTTAGAATTCTCACTAAGAAAGTTCAAAATCGAAAGAAGTAAGCACACGCACTAGTCAAAAGGGATTCAACATTAACTATATATATATATAAAAATAAATTTAATCATATATAAATAGTAAAAAATTTCGACGAAAAAGGTTCGGATGAACCCTATAAATAAGGTGACTCCGCCCCAGTTTATGATGAGAAACTATTATGCTCTCATATCCATGAAAGGAACATGTAACACGTCCAAACGAGAACTTCCATGTTTTTTATATATCCATGAATCACGATCAAAATTACTAGTCGAGGATAATTGTTACATTATATCAGAGAAACTCCCTCGGTGTACTTATATATAGGATAAAATAAGGTTAACTTTCGTTACTAAAGTTATTTTATTTTTCCTAATTAACAAGCCTTGAGTAACCAACACCAGTGGTGGCGCAGCAGAAAGGGGCTGTCCCAATTTACTCAGAGGTCGAGGATTCGACCTTGGGTATGGACAAACACTCGTTTGGGAGCTCTCCCCCCAAATGGGGCCCGATGCGGGCGAATCTGGATATAATCGGACTCCTAGAAAATGGGTATCGGACACCGGGTGATTTAAACCAAAAAAAGAAAAAACCTTGAGTACACCCCTTTTTGATACACTTATTTCCAAACTTTATAGTATAAGCTCTTAGGTTGAAATGGCAGACTGTAGATTAAGTATAAGGTCTAGAGTTTTAGCTTTTGACAATAGAGGATTTTTTTTTAATATGCAACATTTTTTAAATTGATTCTGAATTCACCAATTTAATTTGTCAGGCATATCAGTTATAAGTTCTTGAGTTCGAGCATTTGTGAATATAAGGAGAAATTTTCCGTATCAAGAAATTTTTTCTAATAAGTTATGGATGACGTAAAAAGAAAAAAAAAGAAAATTAGATCATTTTCTGATTTGTATGCATGTGTCATCTGTACATAGGCTCATACTAATTTTCTTTGTATGGTTTAAATTTTATTGAATATCCCTGAGGCCTGAAGAAACACTATTGGTTAGATAAGTCAACTGACTATCGTACGGTTAGGAAAAGTTTATCTAGAAATAATTAATCTTAGGATTAGTTATACCATCATATATATTATGAATGAGATAATTTATCCCATTACTATGGTGTAAAAGGTGAGATTAATAATCACCATATTAACTAATATCTCACACCAAACTTTAGATAAAGTAATCCTTCATTTTATGAAGAGACTATTTTTTTTTTTTGATTTCCCATCCGGTATTTGGTGCCCACATTGAAGCCTCGACTAATCCGGATCACGTGTTGCAGGGCTCATTAAGGTGGCAGCGCTCCCAACAAGTTTTCACCATACCGAGGGTCAAACCCTCGACCTCTGGTTAAGGGTGGAGCAGCCTCATCCACTACACCACAACTCATGTTAGTATCCCGAGACTATTTTATCCCTTATATCTCACGGCAAACTGCCCCTTAGTTATCCCACCACAATTCTATCATGTCAATGCATGGCTTTTAATTCATTAATCACTCGCTTTAACTATTGGAACTTATCAAATTATTCTCAAAAATAATTTTTAGGGCGCTATTTTTAGACATGCAATTTTTTATTTAAGGATTAAGAAGTTGATATCTATTTTTTCTATGTCTGGGTGTGGACGTGTGGTGGGTGAGTGGGCGTGGGCGTGGGGTAGGGGGTTGTCTACCTTTCTTGATAATTGATTCCAAGAGGAAAAACAATCCATCTGCTTGTATCAATTAGAGAGGAAATTAAATTTGACTTTAATCAGTCAAGAAAAGGAAAATTAGCAAAGTATTGGAACTTTAAACTTGAACTAACATATGTATTTCTATGATATTTTGATTTTTTAATTATAAAGTATGACTATATGATCCAATTAACATTGAACCTACTGTCAATTCTAAAATAAGAAAAGTTGGAAATACTTCATGTGTCCATATTAAAATGTCCTCTTCTTGTTGTTTTTTATTATTACATAATAAATGTCAACTATATGCTAAGATGACTTTCATATTCTGGTCCAGCAAAAGATGATAGTAACCACCACAACAATATTGAGAGCGTGTTCAATGACGTTGTTATCCCATCTGCATGACACATTAAGATTATGTGGCATTTATTTTCGAGCCACTAATTTAATTGAGCCGTCCGTAATGTACTGTTAAGACAACTTTTCAGAACGTATTTCTCACAAAAATGCATATAGTTTCTACTTTCTTCTAAGAAGCTCTCTGAACAAATGTATTAATTAGGTTTGTTCATCTTTGTTTAAATTCAATTTACAATTGTGTGCTTCCAATACAAGAGCAGAGTCATATGGTTGCAAGGGGATTCATCGGAATCTCTATAGGCTAAAAACAACGCTATTGCACAAAATACATGTTGAATTCTCTTGAATTTTTCATGCGTTTATTTTTCATATTTTATAATTTCTTTAGTGAAAATTTGAATTCCACTGCTATACCAATATACTTTGGCTTTGAATTGTGGAAGTGCAGGTACATAGTAGCTGTTAAGTTTAATCATGTCAGCCGTTGAGGGAGTATTAATTTACTTCAGAGTAGAACACGAAGTATAAAAATATTCATAAAGTTAAAGTTCTGAATTAAATTTTATGGACAAATTAGGTGGAAATTTGCTATGTCTTCTCTATTTTTTGAGAACAAAATTCTGTTCCAAACTAGAAATCACCATTTTCCTTTTTAAAAATATTGTATGCTCAATTGGGCAGCTTTAATCCTTGTTGCTTATGGGGAAGAATGTTGCAATAATGTACTTGAATTGTGTTATTATCGGGGAAAATTATATTAGGTATACTTTTTAAAATGTTTATTGTAGGTTGTAAGTGTAATTTTTCAAAATTATAAAATTCAGCTTTTAATTGCAAGTTAGGTTTGATAAAATATTATTAAAAATACATTTTTAGAAAAAAATTGTGCAATAGATATATTAATGTCCCTCCTAAATACTTGTGTTTATCTTTTTCTTAAATAACTCTTTGATGATATTAATTCTGCAAATTTCTCTCTAAATACACAATTTTTTTATACGCTTCATCTCAATTTTTTTATACGCTTCATCTTCTTGTTATACAAATTCAAGATCATCTCTCTCACACACATCTCTCCATTTCCTTTCATACTTATTTCATTATTGAAACACATTTTATACGTAGTTCATGTGATTTTCATGCTTTCATCCGTGATTTTATATATATATATATATATATATATATATATATATATATATATATATATATATCTTGGAGTATGCAATTAATCTCGATTCAACATCAGAGAGAAATCAAAGGATATTTTGATTCAAAAAGTAAGCACATGTTATATGAACTGTGTAGGCGAAATGGTATCACATAAATTGGAGTATCATAATTCATAGTTATCAATTTGTACACACACTTTATACACAATTAAAATTTGTCTCTCATTTTTATATATAATTCATTCACTTTTCGTTTTCGAGAAACGACATTCTCCAGTCAACTGTCTTATTTTTTATGTAGACAGCAATAGTATAATATTATAATTTATTTTCTACTCTATGAAAATGGTAAATTATATGGAACAGTGTAAAATTAATTTGTATACACATTGTACAGACAAAAAAAAATGTATGCAAAAGGTAAATCGATTTATGTACACAAAAAATGTGTATTAAAATGGTAAATTAATTTACGAAAGTATATGAAATCAGTTTATAGGTTATAGAAATGGTGAAAATCATATGGAGTCCATTAAATAACTTAACTTATTAGTCTGACACAATTTGTATATATATTTCATGCCCAAGTAAGAAAAAAATTTGAGAGAACTTGGGGTTGCTTGCCAATTTTAATTCTGATTTAGCCAACATAGATGAAGTAAACTTCAAACAAAGGAGAAGAAGAAGAATTTGTTTTAGTGGTGAAAGAGTAGAATAAGTAAGTAACCATTTTGAGAGAAATATGGTGTAAAACTGTTATAATTAATTAGTAAATATTTTTTTTATTATTATTTTTTTCTTTGTTAAAAAGCTTTTGTTATAAAGTGCTATCTAAGAAATGTTATTATGAGTTGCAATAAATAAACTAATATTATATATATATATATATATAAAATTTTATGATATTAATTGTTCCAGTGGTTTATTCATTAAATATCAACACTATTTAGGAAAAATGATAGTTTTAGTCCTTGAGTTATTATCTAATTCTGATTTAGTTTTAGTCCTTAAGTTACTATCTAATTCTGATTTTAATTCTTAATGTTAATAGTCTAAACACATTTAATCTTTAATAAAGTGTGTAATTTTTTAATTCTTTTCTTAATTAACTACTTCAGTGGGAACATGTTTTCCCCCATTTGCAATTCCCACATAGAAGACATGAAATCATGGTTGAACAAAACAGTTAGCAATATATATATTTTCACTTAATTATTATATGTCAAAGTTGTGTTACTCAAATAATTTTAAATTCTATTAAAATGTGTGTTTATTTTAGAAGCAATATGATAGAAGAAATTTTATTGAAATTACAAGATTTAATATTATCTTTTCAAACGAACAAGACAACAAGTTGCATGTTCTTATCAATTTCCTTTTAAGAGTACACAATCAATTAAATTGAGTCTACATTCTGATTCAAAATATATAAGTTCTAATCAACTCTCTTTTGTTTATATCAAGCTGGTGGATTCAGTTAGTAGATAGTAATCCTTACATTCAAGTCATTACAAGATTCAAGGCACCACTTCATTAATCAATTATTCAATCACTCAACTCTATTCAATTTATGATTCTAACTTTTGTTATGCGTCTTTACAAATATTACTGTTCTAAAATTTAGCCAACTTGGTTTTAGGTTCTTTAAGTTACGATACCATATTCCCTCACCGTAATCAATTCTCATAATAATATTGCAGGAAGATCACACATTCAAGACACACCCAACATTAATTTACCCCTTTTAAGGTGTTTATGCCAAATTTTTAGATAATAAGTTCACGCAGCCTCTCTATCGTTATCCACATTCATATAATTCACATTGCAACCTATCATGGAGGTCATACAACACAAAACATCTATCAAGAAATTCATACAAAAACTTATCAACACACAATTAGATTTTTGTAATATTAATTTCATGTTTTTATCCATACAAATGTCATGCCCGGAGGCCTCAAAATCATAACCTGAGAATGTGGTTACACGTTTACTAACCACAATCTACCCTCATGAATCATAGCCTACCCCAATCGGATATCCTAGAATAAGAAAGCTACATCACGTATGCTTTTTTTTTTCTTCTTTTTTTATGTCTCAGACATTTAACATCTAATAAACAAGTAATTATAAAAGTAATTAATCATTTAATTTTCATATAAATGCTTTGAATCAAAGACGCTAATTCTACCCTTATTCATGGTCTACAACATTATCCAAGGCATTCAACAATTAATTAGTTCTACAATACTCAATTCATGTTTAGAACAAAAAATTCATGCTGGAAAGAGTTAGTTTACAAGATAGAAGCAATTCTAGGTAATATGACTTTTTCCACAATTTCATCAACCTACGATTTTAATTTCCACATTAATAACCGATTCAATGATTCCAAGGCGTTAGTGGATTAGTAGACAAAGAAGTTGATTGAAAAAATTAAGTGAACAAAAAAAAATTTCATCCTACCCTCGAAAAAATCATCCCTCGTAACACTTTGCAATGAAGTTATTGATTAGATTCAACGCAATGAAGTTCTTGATGAATTTCAACAAAAGTTTACTTAAACACTGCTCGACATTGATGAGGTGGTCCTATGATCTCTACAACGATCACTCTGTAGCGGTCACATGACCTTACTAGCAACATTAGCGATAAATTAAGAGGATGAAAAAGTAAATAGAAAATGTAATAATTAAATATTATAGCTAGTAAGTTAATTAAGTAGTTAATCATTTTTGTGGATTTTGAATTTGAAAGACTCTTAATTCAAATGAAATTAGCATTTTTAGTTTCTCCTATATGTTTCTAGCAGACCCGGCCCAACGTACATAAATATTGATATATGGAAAAAACACATATGTTAACATATTTATATATGGAAAAAATACATATGTTAACATACTAAGTACTAAATTACAAAAAATAGCAACACTTTTTCCTAATTATATTCTATAGCATTTGTAACATTATTTTAAGTGGTCCCTATTTTTTGGCCGCCTAAATTTTTTACTGTGCTAAAATCCCCCTTTTCACTCCTCCTTCTTTATCTTTCCTTAATTTATTTTTTTTCCTTTTTTTTCGCCATTAACCATCACTCTCGCTTCAATTTTATTGCATTTTAAACTATTCTTGCATGTTCTGTGATAAGGATTTGCTTTCTCTATTTCAGGTAATTATTAATCGCATATTGCATGTTAGCGGTTTATTTTTTTTCTACTTTAATTCATCTAAAATTTAAATTTTAAGGGTTTTGTGTTTTAATGGATGAACACACTGCAAAAACACCTACAAACAGTGGTATAAGGAATATGAAATTAGTGTCTGATGCACCATCTTTTAGTCTTGGGTTAACTCAAAAAGATTTAGTTAAAGTTGTTTCAAATCCTTTACAGTTGAAGAAATCTGGGAGATCGAAAGAGATTAGGTTGAAGTTTCGCAACGACAAAGTGAAGATGACGGAAATTTTTTTAAAAAAAGGGTTGAAGAAAACTCCTTCTCCAAAGGAGTAAAAAACTAAAAAGCGGTACGAGAAGAAAAGAAAATTTAAAAAAATTGAAGACGATGTTGACAAATCATATGATGAATCTGAAGAAGAAATTGAAGAAGAGGTATTTTTTTTGTTTGTAAATGTATTTTTTTTTTTGTTTGTATTCAAATAATTAATATGTATTTTCTGTTATGATGATATTTAGGGATTATGTGAAAATATATTCTTGAATTAACTACTCATGAATAGTATTTGGATATATATATTTCTAGTATAGTTGATATGTATTTTTAGTACCATTGATATGTATTTTTAGTACAGCTTAATAATTTTGGGCTATATATATTTTTAGTATAGTTGATATGCATTTTTGAGTATTTGTATTTTTCAGTGTTGGTTGTAGTTTTGATATGGTCAAAATACATATGCATGTTATTTTAGTTTAACTACCATAACAGTCTATTGTCTATATGTATTTTTAGTACATTTGATATGTATTTTTCAGTGTTGGTTGCAGTTATCATTTGATCAAAATACATACGCATTTTAATTGTCTGAAATATATATGCATGTTATATGTTTTTTTTGTCTGCTTGAATTTTGTTTACAGATTAAGAAGTGGTAGTTTTACTTTGTATAGGTGATGCGGGACAAAATATTCATTGTCAGAAAACTTTCAAGATTTGCACCGCATATGTGCTCGTACAGTGACAATGATATTTATGGAAGTATACACGCAATTTTAAACAAGGAATAGTTTAAAAACTTTTACAACAATAACATTTTTGGTTATTTTATAAAGAACAAGCAGTGTGTAGTGCAAACACAGTTGTACAGATGCGTTATGACGCTTGGGGTGAAGGGTAGTTCTTCTTCTGGGATTCTGATTTGTGTTAATGACACCTTTCTTAGTTTTACTCCCAGAGAATTTGCTATCACAACTGGATTGAATTGTGTGTCTAATAGGTATGACTTTATTTTTGATGAGGGTGTACCAAATAGGATGATTGAGAAGTATTTCAATGGGGAAAAAATTATACAAAAAAGGCAAATATTTCTAGCATTCACGGAGAAAGCATGGGGGGAGAACAATGATGAGGATGCTGAGAAATTTGCAATTCTGTATTTCCTGCATTCATTTGTGTTGTCTAACATTAACACTGTTGTTATACCCCGTCTTCATTTCAATTTGGTAGATAGTGGAAGATATAAGGATTTTTCATGGGGTTCTTTATCTTTTGAAGATCTAGCCAGAAGTTTGAATAACCAGTTGAAAGTTGGGGAAAAATTTTATTTGATTCAGAGAATGCCACTGGCTATTCAAGTGTGGCTATATGAGTGTTGTTCAAATGTCCTACCAAAGATTGCATTGAAGGTTGATAATCCGATTCCCCAATTATTAAATTGGAAGACGATTGCACCCCGTCCATGCTATGAGTTTTTGATAAATGCTATGTTCAAGGGCAATGGCAAGGTTTGTTGTGAATAAATATATATGTATTGATATGTATTGTATAGTATACATATATTCTTTTTCATTTACAATTGTTTAACATATTCTTTAACATATTTGTAGGTTGTATTTAAGAATATAAAGCCAACTGAAATAGTGGCAAAGCTTGAAATACCACAGGAGGATGTAACTGAAGATGAACGTTCAGTTGATTCTGACGATGACTTTCAGGATCCACCATCATAAAAGATCAACGAACATTCAAAGAAGAAACAGAAGCTGGATTCATCAACCCAGTAGTGAAGAAACCTTCGGGGAAAAAGAAAGTCAATATTGTTGACAAGCATACCCAAATGAGGACTCCACCTCCTCATGCTGCAAAGGCTACTGGAATGAAGATATCAGCATTCAAGCTAATTCAACACGACAGGCTTCTTCTTCAAAAACAAAGAAAGGGAAGCAAACAGCTAGGGTTATTTTTTCTCAGGTACAGTCAAAGACAGATAGTCATGTAGAGGAAGTAGCCGTGTCAAAGCATCAGAGTCATGTTGAGAAAAAAGCATTTATTTCTAAGAAAGTTTTTGAAGCATTCCGCGAAGAGGTAATTTTTTTTGTCAAATGTTTGTTTTACGTTTAAAAATTTGTGTTTACAGATTTTGTATGAATACAGGTTTGTCAAGAGTTTAAAGGAGTTCGTGAAGAGTTTACTGGAATTCGTCAATTAGTGAAGAAAAAGTTCAAAAAAATGGTCAAAATAATTGAACAAAGCAAGATAAAAGTTTTATTATTATTATATAATATTTAGAGTATTAAAAATTACATATGCAGAGTATGTGAAAAATATATATGCAGTATATTGTTAAAAGTACATATGCAGTTTATTCAAAAATACATATGCTTTGCTTTCCAAAAATACATATGAAAAGTAATACAAAATACATATGCAGTGTGTCAAGAAATGTATTTTTTAGCACTATGTATTTTTAGTGGGTTGCTATATACATATTAAGTGAACTTAAATATTAATAGTTTATTCAAATTATACTTGTAGTAACAATATGAAGATACAGATGTTGAAGCACAACAAATGGATTATGCTGGTGTCGAAACATCACCACAACAATTGATAACGCTCAAAATACACTCTTGAATGGGTGTAAGAGATCGTTGTCAATATAAAACCCAACTAGATTGGGGTCGAATCCCATAGGGAATAAGGTGTGAACTTCGAGTTGTTTACGATATACTTTACTGGTAGTTTGCTGTTTCCTAAAATGGGGGTTTGAGTTTCACAAGAAATTAATTTGCACTTCGAATTTGAATATTTGCAAACAATATTTTATGAAATAACCAGGATCATGTTCACTAGGGCTTACTATGCATGATAGATACTAACATTTACTCAAGGTTCTCATGGTGGCTAGGATGACAAGCTATGTCTATCGATGGTATGCTCAAATGTATCTTGAGCTATTCAAACGCCTAACTTTCTAATCCTCTCGGACTTAGGGAGTCGCAACTGATTGACCAGATTTTACCTCAGGTTAATCAACCTTGTTACAACGCTGATTATTAAACGAAGCCTTTTCGAGTCCTTGTTGATAATTCTCTTCCTACTGTTTACGATTTCTTTCTCAAGCAAACCAAAGTAGGTACGCCTATTATTTGCAACCAACAGACATAAGTTATACTATCAGAATTACCAAGAAATCCTAACACCTATTAAACCTCGAGTAGTTAATTAACACCTCATCATGACCTAACCCTGGATCCCACAATCCAGGTTAAAGAATTTTAGCTACTCATGACACAAGGAACAAACATACAATTTGAATTCATAATTGAAAGAATTAACTTACAATGGCGAATGAAATCAAAAGAGAACTTGGATTTGAATCACAAGGCAAAAACATCAACAATATTGTTCTTGAGATAGAAAGAAAAAATATCGTATGTTGTCTCTCAGTAATAGATGCATTCTGCTCAAAACCCTCTAAGTGTTACAAATACTTAATTCTAAATAAGGAAACAAAAATTAAGGTTTCAATTTTCTCTTCGGAATAGACAACGGCGATCTTGACGGCGTGCCAGACGTCTGACGGTGTGTACAAGATGTCGTCAAAGATTCCAATGAATTATTATTTTTTGATTCTTCTAACGACAAATCTGACGGGGTGTCAAATATGTGATGGCGCATAAAAAATGTCGTCACATCTTCACTGGAAATCAACATGATCTACTTCAGGTTAACGATAATTTTGACGCCTCATCACCGACGTCACATTTCATCTCAACTCCTCAGGTTTTGTCTAAGCTTGACGGCAACTTTGACAGCCTGTCCCATGTCTGCCGGTGCTTCAAAAATGGCGTCAGCTAAACTTTAGCTTATTTACCCCAAATTTCAACTGATTTATTCTTCTTTCCTTTAGTTTCCTTCCCGATCACTTGTATCTGCATTAAAATGATAAAAATAATCAAAAACAACAAAAGTTGCTTAAGACTTCCCAATTATTCAGAGTTAGAGGCTTCAAATGTGTTAGCGTCTGCTCACACATCAACACCCTCAACTTAAAACAATTACGTGTCCTCAAGCAACCAAAACATAACTAGGAGTATACAAAGTACAGTTCGACAGCTAACTACTCCTATCAGTTCAGAATACAAGCACCATCACCATGATCAGTCAAAGTATTATTTGAAAACAACTATGCAACTCACTGGTATCTAGATATGGCAAAAATCTCAGCAATAACAACCCAACACATACCTAAATCACATTATCCGTACAAAGGAGTTATTAGCAACATACCTAGTGTGCCCTCACAATAAAGAAATCCCTTTTTTCACTTAGATTTACATGTATAACATAGGGATAAACATAAGAATCACTCTCAGAATGAAGTTCCAACATTGCATATGAAATGCCATAGGCTTGCCCTTATAGTCAATACCTAGGTCTTCAGACAGGTCAATTAGGATCATTATAGGGCTTTTATTAAGCTTGTAACGTAGGATAGGTGCTGGTATTATATTCATGGTATTTCAGAGTGACTACACCTCCTTGGTACTACATTAACTCTCAGGGTTTTAACTTTTGATATTCTTTTCTTTTCTCTTTTATTTTTTAAGCATGCTTAAGATGGGTGCTATCAGTTCAAGCAATCAGATTATTTTTTCTCAACTTTTTCAGTTTTCTCTTTTTCTATTTCCTTTTGACTGAACCCAACTTCTTATTCATTTTTCTTCTTTTACCTCTCTTCATACTCATAATGCATCACACACCCCTATAATATCCACCCTCAACTTAGGTTATTTACCTAAATCAAGGTGCATAGTGTCCAAGGAGGACCAGGCCCAAGACAGGTTCATTGTGATGTAATGGGAAGGTGAAAGGTGTACAAGAAAGAACTAGGCTATTTAGGCTCAAAAAGGGATCAAGGTATATTATTCACATTTGGATGGTCATTTAAGCTAAAATGGGCGAACATGCAATAAACGGCCTACGATCCTTTCCTAACGCCTATCCCATGACTATGGTATGACTAACTGGGCAAGTTCTAGATTCAACGAACAACGGGAACTAAGCAAAACCTTACACGCACATGGAACACAAGTATATCACATATCACTACTCATCCGTATCATGTATTTGTTTGCTACAAGTTATTCATTTGTCATACTAATGACATAAATATATACACAGTGGTCACAATGAATGCAATTCACACAGTACACAATACATTAGATCACTGGAAAGGTACTGAAAAATCATGAAGCAAGCCAACTGCCTCAAGTACTTGTACTACTTCTAATTATCTACAGAATATGTTACAACAACTGTTTACCCTACACCATCAACTTCAAATCAAAAATAAAATGCACTAAGGGGTAGGGTATACCTAAAGACAGTCAAGCGTGTGGATCCTGGGTCTCCGACCCTGCTACTATATCATCTGTTGTCTTCTCCCTATTTGTAGCATCTTCCTTTGCGGTGGTTGGAGCCTGGCTGGATGAAGCACCTGCAGCCCTAGCTGTGATGGTTGCTTTCCATTTCTCCATGTCAGCCAGAGACTCTTATATTGCCCCCTTTTTAATTCTTCTTTTTCTGCCTTCTTCTTTGCCTTCTTTTTAGCTTTTCTTTCTTTTTCACTATCCGGCTCATCTATCTTATTCTTGACTTTCTTTTGCCCTTTGTCTTCTTTTTCTTCGTGGAGTCCGCCGTGAGATTAAGTATAGGAATTTCTTCCTCCACATCATGCATAGCTAAACCTGTTGGCACCATAATTTGGTGTTATTACAACAACCCAACCTCAGCCTTCACCTTATCCAACGCAGCCCTACACGTAGTAAGATCAACACCTATCATCTCTTTTTCCCGGGCGTCGAATCTGTTCTCCAAATCTGCCACCCGCCTAGGCAAAGTCATAAAAGGCTTAAGTGCAGCCTTGATTCTTTTGTCCACAGTAGCAACAAACTATCTGGTTAAGGCATGTAGCTGTACCTCACACCAATTATCTTGCCTAGCAACCTTTCTGATATCAATTGGCTGAACTGCAAAACCTGTTGCTGCTGGAGGAACTGAAGTAGTTGGCTCACTTTGAGGCACTGAGCCTGCCTGAGATGAATATACTAGTGGTGGTGGTATAGCTTCAGAGCTTTGCACCCCCATATCTGGTGCTGGAACAGTCTCAGTAACTGTATTGATAATCTTCTTCTCCTCTAAAATTAGCCTTCTAGCACTTTTTCGATCAGTTATGCAAATCTGTCCCAAAAGATCTTTTCAGCCTCAGGGATTTGCCATCTTGCATTGTTTCTAATCTCGAGGATTTTGTATTTCACCAAAGCTCCCCTTACTGGAGAATCTTTATCACCTTGCTGCTCTAATGATGGTGATTCAGACTCAGTTTCTTCAGCTGCAGGCTTCTCAGAATCCTCATTTTCAGATTCTTGTTCAGTGTCCTCAGACTCCTGCTCAGTGTGTTCTGATCCTTGTTCCTCCGATGATTGCTCAGATGAGGTTGTTACCTCAGATCATCAGTATCCGCCACCTTAATAGGCTTAGGTAGAGGTGGTGCCTTTGGACTTGCCCACTTTCTTGTCCATCTGAGCAATGGTTCATCGTCTTCATAATCAGAGTCCTCATTTTGTACAACAATTTCAATACAATCTCGATATTATCCCTGACCGTACTTCTCTCGCTAATATGAAGAAAAAACCATCTGAAAGTTTTCGAGAGTTTGCCATAAAATGGAGAGAACAGGCATCTAGAGTCAAGCCACCACTGAAGGACCAGGAATTGATTGACGTTTTTCTCCAAACTCAAGAGTTCGATTATTTTCATCATTTACTAGCCGCGGTTGGTAGACCTTTCGCCGAAGCAATAAAAATTGGGGAAATGGTAGAAAATAGCATCAAATCAGGAAAGATCATGAGCCAAACCGCCCTCAGGGCCACTACACAAGCCATTCAAAGTGGATCAGGTAGTTTCAGAAATCGAAAAAAGAAGGAGGAAGGATCCATGATGGCATCAGGATCAGGCAATGCCCAAAGGGGACGAAACTCCCCTTACGTTCATGTCCAACAGGGATAACCCAACCCTCCTCAACATTATTATACACCTCAACCTGTTGTTCTTAATGCTCAAGCGTATGCCCGACCTCCTCAGCGTCCATGATGGCAGGCACCTGCACCACAAGGTTTTCGTCCGCAACAGCTAAATTTACAAGGCCCTCGTAATCCGTATGTTCCGGTAGACTATACAAGAGAACAGAGGCCAAAGGAAAACTTCACCCCAATTGGAGAATCATATACGAGCCTGTTGTAGAGATTGGTCAAATTAGGATGGATTGAACCTATTTTGCCTTTCAAAGTGGATCTGAATGCAAGTTGGTTTGATCCTAATGTAAGGTGCGAGTACCATTCCAACGTCCAAGGTCATAGTATAGAAAATTGTTAGAGTTTGAAGAGACCCATTGAAAAGTTAATCGAAAGCAAGGCAATCATAATACAAAAAGATGAAGCACCGAATGTCACTGAGAATCCACTTCCTAATCACAGTAACACACATGTTGTGGGGATGATTTTTAATGATAGAGACTACAGGACAACAAGACAAGCAGTGATGGAAATAGGCGCCTTGAAGGAGAACCCGGGTGAAGTACTGAAGTATATGCAAAGAGAACCACTGATCGTAAAAGGAGCGAGTTCCATTATAAGACCCTGAGATTCAGAAAAGATGGTATTATACGTTACTGCAAAGCTAAAGGGAATAGCATAAGATGGGCCAAAAAAATATGTTTCGAGTGGTCCCATAGGGTTCGACCAATAGCGCAACAACATGAGAAAGATAACATAGCCAATTGTCATAAGACAGGCAGCACAGCTCCCAGTGACAAACTTGAAAACCATCCCATGGAACTACAACAAAACCACAGTGATGTACAAAGGAAAAGAGGTCATGGAAGAAACAAACAAAACAGGGGGTTTGACTCGATCAGGAAGATGCTATGTTCCAGAAGAATTAAGGAGACCAAAACAATTTAAAGATAGTCAAGGGCCAATGAAAAAACCTGTCACAAACAAAGAGGCTGAGGAATTTCTAAAGAAAATGAAAACCCAAGACTATTCCATTGTCGATCAATTGAGGAAAACCTTGGCTCAAATCTTGTTATTGTCCTTGCTGCTACATTCTAAGAAACATTGTCAGGCATTGATTAAGTTTTTGAATGAAACATATATCCCGAAGGAAACTACGGTATGTCAAATAGAAAGGATGGTTCGTAGAATATTTGAAGTAAATAGAATCACTTTCACTGATGATGAGTTACCCACAGAAGGTTCTGGTCACAACAAGGCTTTGTATCTGACTATCAAATGCGAAGGATATTACATAAAAGGGGTAATGATCGATGGAGGTTCAGGAGTAGATATCTGTCCTCTTTCTACTCTACAAAAATTAAAAATCAATCCAGATAGGATTCGATTCAATAATGTATGTGTTCGGGATTTTGATGGTGCAAAATGAGACACAATTGGTGAAGTAGATCTTGCTTTGGTTATTGGATCAATTGAGTTTACAATCACCTTTCAAGTAATAGACATGGATACTTCCTACAACCTACTTTTAAGAAGACCATGGATCCACATGGACAGAGCCATACCTTCTACTTTGCATCAAGTAGTTAAGTTTGAACACGACAATCAGGAAATCATTGTACATGGAGAGGATGACCTTCCCATACATCGAGATCCTTCTGTACCCTGTATAGAAACAAAAAGGGGTTATGAATCTCCCATTTATCAATCCATTGAAATCGTAATAGCTGATCAAGTCGTGGAAGGTACGCCGATTCCACGGCCTCATCTCTCTTCTACTTCAATCATGGTGGCTAGCCAAATGTTACAAAATGGTTATGAACCGGGAAAAGGATTAGGGGTTTTGCTGCAAGGAATTATAAACCCTGTAGATCCGTGTGGTAGCCACAACTCCTTTGGCTTAGGCTTTAAGCCTACCGCAACCGATAGAAAATGGGCAAAAGAGCAGAAGAAGAAGTCTTGGAAATTGACAAGTCCAGTTCCACACATTAGTCAATCTTTCACAAAAGCTCAAAAGGAAGAAAATAAATGCCCATATGCTAACAAAGATGTAGATGAAATATGTCAAGGTCTCAAGGAAATGTTTTATGAAATAAACATGGTTCAGATGGGTGAAGGACCTAGCCATGCAGATGTGCAGTTCGTCGGGCCGAATATCAATCTCACTAACTGGGAAGCCACACCTCTCCCCACAAGGAAGGAGTCTTGGTAGTTTATTTTGTTGTTTCATTTTTCTTTCTTTTGTATTTTGGACTATTCTCAGGGTTGTAGTCCACATAGTTTAGTTGTTCTGCTTTCATGTTAACCCTCCTATCCTTTCCGATTCAATGAAATGAAATTCAAGTTTTCTAATCTTTTCTTCCCTCTTTTAATTTTTATTATTTTTATCTTATTTTAGTTACGTTAATACTGGCTCTGATAACATGGCATATACGTGGAGTTCATATTTAGATCCTAAAATGTTGTCTAATCTCGAATCAGCAAACCAAACGGTAGAGGAATACGATGAAGGTGAAGCTGATAAAGAATTCAAAAAAGGATTGGATCAATTTGAGGATAAGCCCAAACCCAATTTAGATGACGTTGACATAATAAATTTGGGAACGGTTGAGGAGGTTAGAGAAATAAAAATAAGTATTCATGCAGATCAGAATATCAAGAATGATATTGTTCAAATTTTGATCGAGTATAAGGATGTCTTTGCTTGGTCTTATGATGATACGTCGGGTCTAAGCACGGATTTGGTAGTCCACAAACTACCTACATACCCTGATTTTTCACCGGTCCAGCAAAAGCAAAGAAAGTTTAAAAATGACGTGAGCGATAAAATTAAAGAGAAAATTATGAAGCAATTGAGTGCGAATGTGATCAGGGTCGCTCAGTACACCACATGGTTGGTTAATGTGGTGCCCGTACCGAAGAAATATAGCAAAATCAGAGTCTGTGTTGATTATAGGGATTTGAACAAAGCAAGCCCTAAAGATAACTTTTCGCTGCCCAACATTCATATCCTTGTTGATAATTGTGCTAAACATGAGATCCAATCTTTCGTGGATTTCTATACCAGATATCATCAGATCTTGATGGATGAAACAGATGCAGATAAGACTGCTTTTACCACCCCGCGGGGTACTTATTGCTACAGGGTCTTGCCATTTGGTTTAAAGAATGCGGGAGCTACGTACATGAGAGCTATGACTACTATTTTTCATGACATGATGCACAAGAAAGTAGAAGTATATGTTGATAATGTCATTATCAAGTCTAAGACAAGAGTCGATCACATAGATGATTTGAGGAAATTCTTCGAAAGGTTGCGAAAGTATAATCTTAAGCTCAATCAAGCCAAATGGGCATTTGGAGTTCCATCCGGAAAACTTTTGGGTTTCATAATTAGCTGCAAAGGCATTAAATTGGACCCCGCCAAGGTAAAATCCATTCGAGAATTACCGCCTCCGAAGAATAAAACTGAGGTCATGAGTTTTCTTGGAAGGCTGAATTATATAAGCAGATTCATTCCTCAGCTCAGCACTACATGCGAATCGATATTTAAGTTGCTAAAAAAGGATGCTGCTATCCAATGGACAGACGAATATCAAGAATCATTTGATAAGATTAAAGAATATTTGGCAAATGCTCTTGTGCTGGTTCCAGTAGACCTTTACTTCTATATCTATCAGTGATGGACAATTCTTTTAGTTGTATTTTAGGACAGCATGATATCACAGGAAAAAAGAAACAAGCAATCTATTATTTAAGCAAAAAGTTCACATGTTACGAGGTAAAATATACTCTTCTAGAAAAGACATGTTGCGCCCTAACTTGGATTGCTCAAAAGTTGAAGCACTATCTTTCGTCCTACACAACCAACCTCATATCTCGAATAGATCCTTTAAAGTATATTTTTCAAAAACCTATGCCCACAGGCAGATTGGCTAAATGGCAGATTTTACTTACAGAATTCGACATTATGTATGCTACTCGTACCGCTATGAAAGCACAAGCATTGGCTGATCATTTGGCAGAGAACCCAGTTGACAATGAGTATGAGCCTTTGCGAACTTACTTTCCTGATGAAGCGATAAATTCAATTGAGGACGAAGTTCAAGATGATATGTATGCATGGAAATTATACTTTGATGGGGCAGTCAATGTAAAAGGAGTAGGAATTGGGGCGGTTCTTGTTTCACCGACCGAGCATCATCATCCCACCACAGCACGACTCCATTTCTGTTGTACTAATAACACAACAGAATATGAAGCTTGCATCATGGGGTTAAATATGACAATAAATTTGGGTGTACACAAGCTAGTGGTGTTGGGAGATTCCGAATTACTCATTCGACAAATTCAAGGTGAATGGGAAATGAGAGATATCAAGCTCATTCCATACAAACAGTTCTTAGAGGACCTTAGCAAAAGATTCAAGTCTATCGAGTTTAGACATATTCCCAGATCCCATAATGAGCTGGCTGATGCCCTGGCTACCCTAAATTCCATGCTACCATACCCAGGAAATACACATCTCGACCCATTAGAGATACAAATACGAGATCAACATGGTTATTGTAATATAATTGATGCAGAACCAGATAATGAACCCTGGTACTATGATATCAAACGCTTCCTAAAGTCAAAAGAATATCCAATACACGCCAATTCAGATCAAAAGAGGACTATTAGGCGACTTGCTAATGGGTTCTTCTTAAGTGGGGAGATTCTGTACAAATGAACCCCAAACTTGAACTTGTTGAGATGTGTTAATATTCAGGAAGCTGAAAAAATCATGAATGAGGTACATTCGGGGGTATGCGGTTCGCATATGAATAACTATGTTTTAGCGAATAAGATTATGCGAGCAGGATATTATTGGTTATCTATGGAGCGAGATTGCTTTTGCTTTGTTCGCAAGTGTCATCAGTGTCAAATTCATGGTGATTTGATTCACTCGCCTCCTTCAAAGCTGCATCCTATGTCTGCTCCTTGGCCATTCGTTGCTTGGGGCATGGATGTAATCGGACCAATGGAACCAAAAGCTTCTAATAGGCATCGATTCATACTGGTCGCTATTGACTATTTCACCAAATGGGTAGAAGCTGCTACTTTCAAATCAGTCACAAAGAAAATAGTAGTCGATTTTGTTCATTCGAACATCATATGTCGTTTTGGTATACCAAAGTCCATTATCACAGACAATGCAACCAATCTCAATAGTCATCTAATGAAGGAGGTTTGTGAGCAATTCAAGATCGTGTATCATCATTCTACCCCTTACCGTCCTAAAGCAAATGGAGCCGTTGAAGCAGCAAACTAAAATATTAAGAAGATTCTTAGGAAAATGGTCCAAGGATCTCGACAGTGGCATGAGAAATTACCGTTTGCTCTTTTAAGATATCGTACAACCATACATCGACTGGCGTAACTCCTTATTTACTCGTCTATGGGACTGAAGCTGTGATACCCGCAAAAGTCAAAATTCCCTCGTTTTGAATTATTAGTGAAGCTGAAATTGACGATACTAAATGGGTCAAGTCTAGACTAGAACAATTATCGTTAATAGATGAAAAAAGGTTAACGGCAGTTTGCTTTGGTCAATTGTACCAGAAGAGGATGGCGCGAGCATACAATAAGAAGGTACGTTCTAGAAAATTCGAGGCCGGCCAACTTATGGTAAAATGCATCCTTCCACACCAAGAAGAGGTTAAAGGAAAGTTTGCTCCAAACTGGCAACGTCCATACATAGTTAAACAAGTATTATCAAATGGATCTTTGCAACTTGTGGATCTGGACGGAAAAATGACAGAAAAAGCTGTCAATGCTGATTCAGTCAAAAGATATTATATTTGACAGACTTGTGCTTAACATTCTCAAGTTGAGATGACGAAAGGCCATCATTCTACTTAACCAAATGCCATTAATCCCTTGTCATCCCTTCGAGCCTTATTTACCATTCCTTGCTTACCCTCTTTGGAGCCGAAAAAAAAAGATAATGCGTTGTAAGTGAACTACGTTCGACCTGATTCCTAAATGGATACGTAGGCAGCCCTATCTTGGGGTTCGGTCCGACAAAAAAAAAGATGAGATAAAATCCTATTGTCGCCTTTATACGGCTCTCAAGATGTAATATACCCTAAAAATTCCTTTCCTTTTGTCCATTAAAGACCTTTCGATCAATTTTCGAGAATGTCAAGCCTTGTGTGTTGTGTGTGTGTATATATATATATATATATATATATATATATATATATATATATATATAAGGGCTTGTAGGTGAAAACCCATGGAGGCACCACAAGATTAAAAAAAAATCAAAAAAAAAAAAACTTATTGGTGAAAACCCTCAGGGGAGCCATAAGACAATGATGAATGAGACAATCCAAATTAGAGAGGTCAATTGAGAAAATCCCAGAAGAAATGACTTAGTCAAACAAGGTTTATCATGACAGGACAAAGATCAAGAAAGATGATTTGATTTGATTAAAAGGTGCAACCTAATTCGAGATTAGACAGTTTTGAAGGATCAAATATCTACTCCAAATTGTGTGTCATGCATTATTGAAGTCAATATACACCTCCAAATAAGCTTTTTTACTTTACTGGTTGAAATAATTTCTATTCAAACATAATTCTTTTGTTCCTTCTTTTGATTTTTTCTTATTTCATTTTTTACACGTTTTTTTTGGGTAAGTCTCGCACCAAATAAAAAATAAAGAAAAACACGCAAAATTGACCAGGGCTCCCAGTGAAATTGATCAGAGATTGTTGGGCGTTCACCACCTTGACAAGGACAGAGATCCAGTTAAGATAAGTGTTACGAATAAAGCATTTAAAAATGAAGAGCAGAATCGTACTGAAACAAACAGAGATGGAACAGAATTTGAAAAACAAAGAATCAAGATCGTCAACCAATTAGTTGAATCAACTGTATCAAGTTGGGGAAGATATAAGGAAAACCTCTAAGGAACTCAAGGCCACAAACCAACCACCAATTTTAAAACTCACATTTTTTTCTCTTTGTTTGAACAGGGGCAAAGCAATCTTGTGAAGTTTAGTGAAAAAAAAGAAGAAACAAGTTAAGTTTTCTTGAATTTTCTACTTTCGTTATACTCCTATAATTCTAAGTTCGTATCAATATAATTATAATAATAATAATAATAAAACCCCTAATATTCAAGACTGGGGCATTTTTTTTTCTAACAAAAAAAAATCCTAATATTTATTCGTCTTCATAGGACACCATCCCCTAGTTGACATCTTTTTCATCTTCATAGGGCACCATCCCCTAGTTGATATCTTATCTCGTATTCATAGGGCATCATCCCCTAGTTGACATCTTATTTCGTCTTCATAGGGCACCATCCCCTAGTTGACATCTTATTCATCTTCATAGGGCATCATCCCCTAGTTGAAATCTTATCTCGTCTTCATAGGGTACCATCCCCTAGTTGAAATCCTATTCGTCTTCATAGGGCGCCACCCCCTAGTCGACATCTTATCTCGTCTTCATAGGGAACCATCCCCTAGTTGACATCCTATTCATCTTCATAGGGCGCCACCCCCTAGTTGACATCTTATCTCGTTTTCATAGGGCACCATCCCCTAGTTGACATCTTCTCTCGTCTTCATAGGGCGCCATCCCCTAGTTGACATATTATCTCGTCTTCATAGGGCGTCATCCCCTACTTGACCTCTTATCTCGTCTTCATAGGGCACCATCCCCTAGTTGACATCTTATCTCGTCTTCATAGGGCGCCATCTCCTAGTTGACATCTTATCTTGTCTTCATAGGGCACCATCCCCTAGTTGACAATTTATCTCATCTTCATAGGGCGCCATCCCCTAGTTGATGTTTTAGGAAACAAACCTTACTATTTTTCTTCTTTATGTCTTCATAGGGCATACAAAATCTAGTTGCATTTTAAGAAGCAAAAATCCTAATTCCTTTCCATGCATTCATTAGGCATAACTTTCTTTGGTTGCATCATTAAGAATAGGATTCTTATCTTATCACGCTCCTAGCCTAAATTTCTATCCATTCATTTATTTATTTATTTTTAAACTAGATTATAGTTTTTCTAATAACTCATAAAATTTTTCTAGTGTAAACTGGAGTAGAAAATTTTGTTTGTTTTGTTTCGTCTTCTTTGATGGCTTGCAGGTTTTCTGCGAAGCACAGGTTTATCCAAGAATGGAATTTAATCTCCGGTCATAATATAAAAGAATGATTAGGTTGAAGATAGTTAGAGTCAGCTCTGTATCTGTAGCGGCCCAACATCTCAAGAGACATCTTTTTAGCTTCTGATAAGGAGAATAAGCATCCAAAGTATTTTATGAACTGTCCTTTGGTAGAGTATCAATGACTCAATCCAAATTTTAAGTTCAAGTCTCAAATCTTAATTTTGAGATAAAAATTTTGAGATCAAGGTATCCACCAGAAGAAGGTGAGGTAATAACTGAAGATTCAAGAGAAAGATCGGAAGCAAGGGGATCAAGACAAATAGAATAAATAGGATCTTGTACTTTTTTTTATTATTATTTTCATTCTTTGATGTAATAAAAGGAGCAACGAACCGGAAACTCGACGGGACCTCAACTCGACTCTCCAATTCATCCACTCACTCTTACACCCACTTGAACTACATGTGACCTGATTCTCATATAACCCGAGATATATAGGATGCCTAAAACCAAGACTCGGTCACACCGCTTTGAATAAATGGTTGAACCAAAATTAGTCACTTTGCTTGAAAATTCTCCATATTTCTAAACAAAGAGGGGCATTCTGTAAACACCTAATTTTGCACCAAACCTAGCATTTTTATGCCATTTTAGTGTTCAATTTATTTGTTTATTTAATTCTAAATTAGATATTGTAAGTTTATCTTATTTTTGAGTTTGGTTTAATATTTTTGAAAAAAAATACAAAAATAGAATCACATTTTAGATAAGTTTTTTATTATTATTTATTTATTTATTTAAAATAAATAAATAAATAAATAAATAATTAAATTATGTTATTTTTCTCTTTTAACTTTTAATAAATAATTTAGTGATATTAATGTTCCGTAAGCATGCTCTAAGACTAATTATTTAACTTACTTATATTTTATTAGTTTTAAATAGTTTTATCTTTTTTCTTTATTTTTTTTATTTTTTTTTACTTATTTTCGTTATTTTTATTTAAAATATTTAAAAAATAAAAAAAATAAACCTAACTTTCCCATTACCTCCAACATTCCCCTAACTTTCCCATTACCTCCAACATACTACACACTTACACACTCCCTATATAAACACACACATAAAACACTAGAAAGAGGGAGAACAAGCTTAAAAAAAAACATACAAAAAGAAACCAAAAGAAACAAAAGTAAGCATACGGATCAAGAAGAAAAACAAGAAGAAGGAGAGTTTGAGTTTGAAGTTCCGGTTGAGTTTTTGGTGACGTCCATCGGGCTTCTCTGTTAGTTAATTCATTATTTAGGTTTTTCCTCATCCTACACTATTTATTTTATAATTTTCGTTGAGAGTAAAAGTATGAATAAGGTTATTTTCAATGATTTCTTATGTTATCTAGTGTGTATATTTCATTACTTTTACGTAGTTTGTGCTCTACATTTTAAAAATATAATTCGTTTGTTGGTTTGAACTAATATTCATAAAAATGGTTTGATTTTTGTGTAAGATAATGTGTAGAGTTGTTAATGTTAGAAGACATAGCGATATATCTAATTAGGGCGCGATTAGTGTAATTGTGTTTAAACTAGAACAAGAACATAGGATTCATGCATGCATGCATGCATGTAAAAAATAGAAAAGAGGACACATGAAAAAAAAAACCATAGAGAAGCAACCGAAAACAGGAGAGAAAAGAAGATTAGAGAAACAAGGGATAGAAAAAAAATAATAGAAAGAAGAAGATGCGAAAGTCCTTTATTAGTGATCATAAATTGAACTTCCATTATTAATGTTTTTCTCTAGCAGTGATAATAGTAGTACACTTACTCTTCCAGTAAAGTGTGGGGTTGAGAAAGAAAGTGAACCACAAAAGGGGTAGGAGGTTGTATCCTTGTTAAGAACCTGTAATCTTCTTTTGAGTTCACTTATGTAAGAGGATGAGCCTTGAAAGATACTAGGTTCTAATGAATGAAGTTAAATCTCTTTTTTCACATGCTTAATAACATTGTTTACAAGAATGAAAATAAATCTGCTACTTTCTTCGCATCTCTTTTGAATAATGAATTTTATTTCGAGTACTAGATCAAATATTTTAGGTGAGAATGAAATTGTAGCCAACATTTATTTATATCATGTTTTGTTATTTTTTATTTTCAATTCAGGATTTTATTTAGTTATCTTAATATGTTGTATTTTGGTCATCTTAATTAACTAGAATATAAAGAGCATATAGGTAAAGGGTTTGGTCCCAGAGTATGCATACGTATATCTCTTATATATATATATATATATATATATATATTATTAGAAAATCAAAGAATTTGAGTAATATCCCCTTTATAAAAGAATGAATTAGTTCCTTAACCTCTAGAAAATTAATTTTTAGCATACAAGTGAAAATTAACGATGAAGTTGGAAAGCCCTGCTACCAACCATTCGTTATAATTAAATTAATTTACCATTTGAAGCCGATTGAATTGGGTTGGGTAGGTTCTAAACCCATTAGGTGCTTATTCAGATTAGGAAAATGGGGACGACTCATAAATGCCATAAAGGCGCAAGAAACGTGCCAAAATTTGTGGTGAGGACGAAAAGTACTACTATCAGTAAGCCATACGTCAATATAATAAATAAATTAAAAGCGGGAGGCAAATAACTTTTAGGTTAACAAATATTATAAAAAAAAAATTAATTTAAGCCAGACGTAAGTCATTAAAGCGACCGTGCTAGAACCACGAGACTCGAGGGGTGCCTAACACCTTCCCCTCAGTCAACAGAATCCCTTATCTGAATTTCTAGTTTGCAAACCAAAAATAAAAAATTTAAAGAGTTATTTCCTTTTGAATAGGGATTCAATAAGGTGACTTGGAACACCCAAACTCAATTCCAAGTGGCGACTCTTTAAACAAAATAATCTCTTTTCAAAATATCACTTTAATTGAAAAAACCCATTTTCTCTAAAACCAACTCCCTAGCGGGGGTCGGATGCGGTGAAAAACCGGGGGTGTGACATTGCTTCTACTACTTGAGGAAGAAGATGAAGTATGACCCCAAAAAGTCTTACAAATTCAGCACAGTACTATTTGAGGAAGAAGTTGAAGTATGACTCCAACAGGTCTTACAAATTCAGTACAGTAGATTGCAACTTTATGAACATAATTAGGTCTGTTTATGATATTTATTGTGCGGATGCTGCAAACCTTACTGCAGGAGGACATGTGGCACATCTTAATGAATACATAAATGGGTTCAGTATGCATGCTGCTGTGCCATGAAATATAGTGGAAGACATTTATATCCCAGTAAATATACAAAAAAAAACATCATTGGGTGCTAGAAATTTTATCCTTCTCAAAGAGGTGCATATTCCTATATGATTCATATGAATCATCTGGTTATTATCCGGCTGTTCTTGATGTGATTGAGAAATTAGCTGCGATTATCCCATTGTGTTTTCAACAGTGTGATTTCTATGTTAAGAAAGGAATTGATGTTGAAAACCATCCAAGATACAAAGACAAAGACTCCTCAGATATGTTTGATGTGTTATTTCAAGAGAGTTTGCCTCAATAACCGAGCGGAAGCTTGTAAGTTATTTAATTTACATATAAAAAATTTGTATGTTTGTAAACTATATATTAAATCTCACATGTGTTCCTCTTTATTATTTTTGTAGGAATTATGGTGTCTATATGGTTACATATGCGGAGTGCCTTTCTTATGGTAACAAAATTTTTGCGAATGAGTTCGACCCCAATGCACTCTGTACAAGATATGCTGCATTTTTGTGGGACTATGGGACCAGAAAACAAGACGTAAATGCTCATAGTGATGTCGAAGCACCTTTGAGGCCTGCAAGGCAAAGTAGAATAACTAGTGTAATTGAAGTTCTTGATGTATGATGAATGATGGATTGATTACTTCGTATAGTTTAGACACTGGTTTATGGATGTAGGTACTGATTATACAAAGTAATTTTGATGTTTTTAAGTGGTTCTAATTGTAGGTTATAATAGTACTTATTTTTAACTAAATGAAATTAATTCAGTTTTGAAGTTTAATCTGAGTATTTTATGTAGTTTCACCTTTTACTTTGTGATTTAGTTAAAAAATACATATGTATTGTTCATATTATGCTTAAAATACATATGCAGGACAAATCAAGTGTTTTAGCTAACAAAAATACATATGCAATGTTATGCCTAAGCATTCCAAAAATATATCTGAAATTTTTAGGTTAAAAGTGCCAATGTTATGTTAAAAATACATATGCAATGTTAGAAAATACATATGCAGTGTTCATAATTTGCTAAAAAAATATATAAGCATTATAAATCATATTTAGCCTAAAAATACATATTCTGTGTTAATAGTAAGCTTTTCTAAAATACATATTTTTCATACCTAATATGTATTTTGATATGTGTTCATTTAATATGATTATAAATGACAAGTCGAATTAAAGATAAATTTGAGTTTTTAATACAGTTACGTAATTTATGATGAGATTTTATTTACAAAAATACATATGCAGTGTTATTATTTTTCTTAAAAATACATATGTATTATACATTAAATGTATTTTTAGCATATAAATACATATACAACGCTAAAATTTTAAAATTCAAACACAGATTTGCAGAATATGTCTTATGTGGCTAAATCAATGAACAATTACAAATCAAATAAGTGTTTGATAATCAAAGTTACCAAATTTAACCTAAAATGTATATTCAATGTTAAAAATACATATGAACTGAAGATTCAAAATACATATACAATGTTTAGATTTTGCAACATATGCAGTATTCATATTTTACTGTGTTCAATTGTCAAACGATGATTATATGTATTAACTAAAAAAAAATAGTTCATGATTATAAAAAATAAAAATAAAGTTTTAAGCAATAATACGGAAGGAGAAATGTATCATTTTTGATATTTCCTACAAGAATGCCTATTGTGACCCTTAGCCCCACAAGCACCGCATGAGTTGATGTTCTTTTTTCTAAACATATTCCGGCCTGATTTTCCACGATCCTTCTCTGCAGGTCTTCCTGAAGGTCTTTTGAAATTTGGAGGCAGTACTATTTCACCAAGTACGCTCTCTGAAATTAGCCAGTCATCTTTGTGTGGCAACGGGTAGATGGGAACATCATATGTCGTCAAAATAATTTTTGGTTTAAACAAATCACAACAGTATGGCCCCTTCTCAAAATTCTTCTTCTCCAACACCGCACAAGCATGTGCACATGGTATCTAATCTAGTTGAAATGCATTACATGACCATTTTTTTTCTTGAGGCAAATAATGAAGTGTTTTTGTTTGTCGTGTTCCGTATACATATATTCTGTGGCTGGTACAACCTGATATAAAAATAATAAGTTTAATGAAATGCTATAAAAAGATGAAATTCATATTATACGATATATTGTAAGCACACCAGCATTTTGTATAAAAATACATATGCAAAGTAAAAATACATATGCAGAGTACATTTTTACAGAGCATCCAAATACATATGCAGTGTTAATTATTTTCAATAAAAAAATACATATGCAGAATACATAATATTTTTTTTACTGAACTTTTAGTTTATTTTTATATGTTTCCATTCATTTAGAACTGAATGAAAGTTATTCTATTAATTATGTTTTTCAGAAGTATAAATTTCACAAATGTAAAAGGTCATATCGTCATACGAGTACACAAAGCCTCGTTCTCTTTGAGTATGTCATTAAACTTTTCAATGAGTGGTGTGAAGGTGTATGAAGCCTGTTGCCTATTTTCGCAATTTCATTTTGCAAACAATAATCTAACCTCCTCAAGAAAGTTATAAATTGGCAGCTCTCTAGCTGATACAAGTACTCCATTTATTGACTCTGCAATGTTTGAAGTCAAAGTCCATCCTCGGTGAACTGTTGTATAGGACCTAGCTACTTTTTGTAACCACCCAATTTCAAATAATTCTTCACCCTAATATCAATTATCTCAATTTTTTTCATTAACATTTGGAATTCTGACTTTAAATATGATTTGGCCATTGTATAAAAGATCTCCGACAATGCATCGTGTGACTTTCTGTAAAGTTTTTTAACATTCCCCCATAGATGCCACATATATGCATAATGTGAAACATCATTGTACATATCGCTAATAGCTTTTATGATGCTTGGATTCCTATTAGAAACAACACACATGTTTTATCTTTCCCCATACGCTTTCTTTAGATTCTGAACGAACCACGTCCATGATACATCATTTTCAGAATCAATCACACCATATGCCAAAGGAAATATATGACCTGTATATACAAAATAATTATGCGCAGTCTAATAAAAATACATATCAGAACTGCATATGTATTTATTAAATATACAGGTAATTAAAACTGTATATTTTATCAAATAAATGGTATTAATTACATATAATAAAATGTAGACACGCATAACTATCAAACATAATAAATTTTACATATTTTCATTCATGAAACTTTGAAAATATAGTTAATTTTATACAGATATGTATATATCTAGTGAAGATATGTATTTTCAGGTGATACACAGAAATACAAAAAAATACAACAAGTTTTACAATATAATTATTATAAAATCATACTAACCTGCTTCATCCATTGTACATGCTGTTACAAATGCCCCAATATACATTCCGCTCAAATGACTAGCATCAACCACTACGACTGGTCTACAATGATCGAATCCCTTAATGAATGCATTTAGAGCGATAAATACGTACAAGAACTCATTCCCATCTGTTTTCTTCATTCTTATATGTGACTCTGGATAGGTAGTATTCAGTACATATAAGTATGATGGCAGTTTCCCATAAGATGCTGATGCTTACCCTTCAACTCTTCTAAAGCTCTTTCTTTGACCCTCCAACATAAAGTGTATGTCAGATCCATACCAAAATCTTTCTTTATGTCATTTTTTATTTCCGCTGCACTGTATTTTATTTTGTGGTTCTTGAATTTTTGTTTAACCATACCACCTATCAACATACTAGTAGCATGCACCTTGGATAGATCTTGTCCTTCACCAGACATGTATGTTGAGGTCTGAATTATCTTATTCTAAACATTCCAGTTTCTTCCATTCCTGATGCACACATTAAAAACTCAAAGTTTCTTGATTTGTAAAATAACGTATACCTGCATCCAACATAATTTATTATATTTAAAATACATATCCAAACTAATATTAAACAATAATAGAGTGATATAGAATGTACGTACGTTTTCTTACTTGACCTTTTACTTCGCGTTTGAAATTTCTCCCTAATTGAATAGTCCTTCATGACTAACTTCAAAAATTTTCAAATTTTTTTTTCTCAAGTAATTCTGGTCTTCCTCAACATACTTGTGATGTGGATCTGAGATAATCACCTCAACAGTATCCATTTCGAATACATCTAATACTTGTGTATCTTCACAAACCACCAAACCTCCTTCATTTGTTGTATTTATCACTATTTGCAAGTTGTCACAGTTGGTTATTATTTCATCAACACATATAGATGAACTTTCCACGTTGCTTCCTACAACTTTCTTCAAAATGCTTACATATAAAGGAAGATAATTCATGTCTTGTATCTGCTTTTTCTGAAATATAAAAATCTTTAAACCCATATCATTATGTATTTCTATCTGCCCTGCATTAGCAGTAATTTGATATTCCACTAGAATACGTTTCCTCGTTAAATCCACACTTAAGTGAGATGCCAATTCATCGTGTAACTTAATGAATGTTGCTAATGTGCTCAACAGTATAGCATCAGTGACATATTCTTCATAGTTTTTCTCATACGTCCACCGGCCAGAGTGCTTCACAAGCACTGGTATGCTTCCCATTTTTATTTGATTTAACCAAAAAATAAATAAATATAAACATTTTGTAAATATGTAACTTGTTAAAACAAACACTTTTCAGCTTTAACTGCAAACAAAGATACACAGCCAACATCCCCATTCAAAAAATAAATTTAAACAAAATTTGTTTAAAGTAAAATACAAACACAAAAAAAGTTTTAAATCATATACAGAAACTACTGAATCGAACGGAAGTAAAACTTGTATAAAATATATTTTCAGCAAAAACAATTATACTTTCAAATTCTGACAAGCAAACCAAAAATATATATGCAGTGTTAACATTAAGCATTTCAAAAATACATATGCAGTGTTAACATTAAACATATCAAAAAATACATATGGAGCATACCTAATTTGTATTTTGATATGTGTCAATAGAATTTCATCACATTCAACAGCTCAATTCAATCATCTATTGATCTAGCATTTTAGAAAATAATTGAATAAAATTCAACTCAAAATTTGTTTAAATTATTTTCATAATCGATTATACAATACTGCAAAAATATTCTCCAAAGCTTCACAATTTGATCAATTGTTAAATCGATCAAAATAACAACAATCGATACTGAAATAAATAGTCGAACAATGAAATCTTAATACCTGAAACAAATTCTAAACTGAAATTTTTCAACGAAAAAGTTCAATTATGAAGGTTCTTGTTATGTATGTTGAATTTTCTCCTGCTTTGATTATAAATCGAAACTAAATAGAAGTATCAGTAATGACTGAAACAAAAAATCCAACCGAAAAAACTTAATGATTACGTACCTTAAATAACAGTAACAGATGAATTTCCAACTGATAGTTGAATTCAAACAATTTGAACTGAAGAATCTATAATTGAATTTCATTCAAAGAAATTAATGCTTCGTTTTGAAACTGATGTTGAATTCGAAGAAGATACTGTAGAATTTCATATGAACAACAACAATGGTTGAATATGATAAATACGGTTGAATTAGACAAAATTACCCATAAAAACGAAAAGCAACTTTTGATTGTATATGTATTTTTATTGCTAGCAATAGTTTTTAAAAATACATAATACAAGTTACTACAAAATATAATTATGAAACTGTTGATATAAAATTAATAATTAGTGCCTCAAGGATGCCATTTCTGAATTTTACCCATTATATATTATTTTTTTAATTTTGTGTTGATTGGATGAGTTAAGGTGTCATAAATATAAGAATTGACATAAATATCACAGCTAGAGTAGTTACTTGTGATGAATATTTCATGAAACTTCAAAACATTTTGCGTTTACCATATTTAATTTAAAATCTACTGAAATATATGTTTTCTTAATTTAGTTCAGTTTCCAGAATACTTGGGTCAGCATTTTGCCTGAGATACTTCGGGGGACATTGAAGGCTACCATCTACATATCCTTCGAGGTCATGGCTGCGCAATGCACGCAAAATCTGAGACTTCCATAGAACAAAGTTATTCCTGTCAAGTTTGATCATGTTGGCAAGAGATACATTAGTCAAAAATAAAGAAGAATTTCCAAGAGCCATTTGTGTAATTAAGCTTGATGAAGAGGCCATGAAAATTGACGTGAGTTTTGGTTTGGCTTTGATACCATGAAAGGATTTAATCCTTGACAATATTATATAACGTTTAGAGGATTAGACCTCTATATATATACACAAAGTTACTGCTATGAAGAGTCCAAGTAGGACTCTAGTATGTGAGTTTAAGCTAATCCTATATCCACTAAATAAGGGAATACAACTGCAACCTATACATTTGAATTTTAAAATCAAAACAATATTATTATCTATTAGGCCATTCCTTTGTCCTTACAGTGTTGTGGGTTTCTAGAATCTCACAAAAAAATGGCGAAGATTGTGAAACAGTGAAAGGATTGAAGTGATTTTGTTTTTTGGATTCGGATTGCTTTGATCCGATTGAATCCGTTTGTTTATCAGTAAATGGGCTTTGCCCAGATTTTAACTAAAAGAAGAAGGATTGAAGGAGATGATATTTTGGAGTTATATATATATATATATATATATATATATATATATATATATATATATATATATATATATATATATATATATATATATATATATATATAATATGCTAATGGATAGAGGTGGTGGATATTGGGTTGGGGGCGGGGGTGCTGGTGATTAATTTAGGAAAAAAAGAAAAAAAAGGTGAAAAAATACGAGTTTGACACGTGTCAGTGCGTGTATACACATTCAAAATAAAATCTAGTTATGAGATTTCAAGGGGTAAATAGTTTTACTTTTTTATAGTTTAGGTGTGTATTAGACCACTCCAATAGTTTAAGTGTGCCTTTGACTTTTTGAGTATAGTTTAAGAAGGAAATGATAAATTTTCCCAAATAAAGAACCAAAAATTACATTCCATATAAAATAAGCTCTTAATTATCTTGCATAGTTAAAATTTAAAATAATTATCTTATGTGAATACTTGTTAGTTTTATAACTGTTTTTATATGGATCCTCACATACAAATAATTTGCACTTTGTTTTTCTTTCTAGAAACTCTAGAAACAAGGATAAAAAGATTTAATTAACTATATATTTTTTAATTTTTTTTCAGCATTTGAGTTGATAGTTACATGAGTGAAAGAAAACGGCTTCTAAATTTGCAGTAAAAAGGTTGAGTCTCATTTCCTAATGTCCAAGAATCAAATGGTGAAAAAAGTAAGCATACACAATAGAGATTGTTTACCCAAAGATTGATGGTCATGATAGCTTGAAGCAGGTTCAAAAGATCAATTGTATCAACTTTATGAAGTTTTTACTGTCCATTGCAAGAATATGATTTTGATCATTAACTTTTCTTCACTTCACTCATTTTTTTCTGCCCCATTTTCTCACACAGCTTTCAATTTTTCAATATTAATTTTCATGGATTTCAATTCTTAGGATTTTTTTTTGTTTGAATAATTGAAAAAGATTGAATTTTTTTTTTGTATTTTATATATTGGGATTTCAAGAATAAGACCACCTACTTCAACTCAAATGAATAAAATGAAAAACTAACAAACTAACGGCTTCAGCTGCCGCTGATACTATGCTGACGTCAGAGCTACCACTTACCATCACTCAATTAGTCCACAACCAGAACGACCGGTGGAGGAAGGATGAACAGAAAAACAGCTGACACTTACCACCACTCAATTAGTCCACAACCAGAATAACCGGAGGAAGGATGGAGAAAAGACCGGCTGGCACTTACCACCACTCAATTACTCCACAACCAGAATGATCATGTCCACAACCAAAATGATCAATGGAAAAGGATGGAGAGAAGTGTGGTTGTGGTTGAGGGAAATAGTGGTGGCGTTTAGGATGGAATCATATCAATTTTCTGACCTCATATTCAATTGAATGTTCGAGATAAACCTTAACCAATTCAAGTATTTGTTAACTGTAGATGTAAAGTTTCTGCTTCAATCTCAATTTTCTGAAAATTTTAAAGAAAAAAATGTATAATTTGAAAATCGAATTGTATATTAGTTTCAATTTCACAAAATGAATCTTGATGAATTATTTTCGTAATTGGGTATTTGATTCAATTTTAGTGAATTCGATAATTGTATATAGGTTATTTAATTGTATTCAGTCTGATTTGCATATCTTTTTGTATGTGAGTATGCATTGTATATTTTGTCATTTGTATATTTTTATATATATATATATGAATGTATTGGATGTATATTTTTTTTATGTATATTTGTATACAAGTTTGTTCTATGTTGGCACACCCACACACATATATGTGTGTATATATACATTATGCATATACATGTATGTATGTATACATTTGTTATGTGTTTGTGTATAGTATATACAACGACATATACATATGCATATCTGTATATATGCATATAATATACCAAGGAAACTGTGGACACTTTCTTTGAAATCCCAATGGCCATATCAGATGACTTAGTCGGGGATCGTGCTGATGGATTTGTTTTGTCACATCATGTGGTAAGAAACAAATCATAAAACTCATTTCATTCCATACCTAAAGACGGCAAAATTTTAGTTTATGAATTCTGAATAGATTATTTTTACATATTAAATAAACTTTTATATGGGGCTTGAACCAAAATTACTTGGTTCTATCGAACTTGTAACCACCACTATGGCTCTTCCCCGGCCTGAATAAGTATAAGAGAAAAGAATTTCCCTCTTTGAGAATGCTCAAATAGTTTATTTGTTCTTTTGACTTTGCCATTCTTTTATAGGGTAAAAACAAAGCTACATTCCTACACTCCCTCCTCTAACAAGATGTAGCCAAGATTCAATGTTTTCCAAACTGTGGAAGTTGGCTGTTTGCAGTGTAGGAGAAGATGAACAAAATCGTCACATAGCAGACGAAGGCAATCATCCCCGCCTTTCAACAAGCCGAGGAATTCAACGCTTGTATATAAGGCTAAACACTTTGCATTACTTTCTTCTCCAACTCCATTCCCTTGATAAAACTCTATCAAACTCCACGAAAATTGTCCCTTCTTCAAGAAGTCGTCACAACAAGAATAGACAGATAGGGAGCTACTCTTACTTTGATCACACGCGTTCAGCCATTCAAGCAGCTGTACAACATGTATCAGAAGTTGCTTCTTATCGTCTAATTTTCTTCGATTCTCACTCTGTATTCTATGGTAGCCTCTACGTCAGGGATGTTGAGAACACACATATACGACCAGCATTAAAGGCACTCAAACAAAACCTCACTCGTTTATGCGCGATTCTCACTGACAAGGCTCAACCATTGGCCTTAAAAGAAGTGATGAAGGCTTCGTTTGAGTCCTATCTCATGGTTTTACTAGCAGGAGGAAGCAAGAGAATATTTTCGAGAATATTTTCGAGAGCCGATCATCATATAATAGAAGAGGAATTTGAGAGCCTAAAGAGGTTGTTTTGTACTTGTGGTGAAGGACTGATAGTAGAGGATGTTGTCGACACTGAAGCTGAGACAGTCGAGGGAGTGATCGCTCTAATGGGACAATCAACTGAGCAATTGGCTGAAGAGCATTGTGGCTTCTGAAGCTAGTGGAATGGGAGTGGTGGTATCAGGACAAAAACTACCTCTGCCACCAACAACAGGAAGATGGAACAGATCAGATCCCAATACAATCTTGAGGGTAGTTTGTCATAGAAATGACAAAGCTGCTAATCAATTCTTGAAGAAGACATTCCAATTAGCAAAGAGGAGGCCATATTGAGTAAACTCAGATTATGAACTATTATCAGCTATAGAATTGAAATTGCTGATCAATAAAATACACATGATCTTTCATATCTCGAAACAACTATATTTAACTGATTATCATTACAATCGATGTGAAAATCATAACAAAGAGATGGGAGGTGAACAAAACTGCTGTCCTATATAGCTGTGTTACTCGGATTCTCAAAAAATGTTGATGCAACAGTGTTGGATCCTCCAAAAATGCATAATATTTGGCGGACACAATAGGGTTGTTGGGACCGCGTTATATTAAATATTAGTGGAGTTGGGTGAGACTCTTGAATATTGAAGCTTCGCCTCCCCTTCAGAGGTAATCTATACCGCCACTACCAACCAGTGGGAATCTCATCTACTGGGTAGACATGCCGCCTAACCATTCGCCACATGCCGCCTGACCATTCGCCCCACCACTCACCAGGATCTCAGCTACTGGGTCACTTCACATGATCTGTCAAACATCTTGTACTGACACACACAATCCACTACTCCGACACACCCGAACCTGGGCTCCGATACTACTTGTAACTTCATCCAAACTCCGCACTAGGCTCTAATAAGACTTGTTGGGACCGCGTGTAATTTCATCCAAACTCCGCACTAGTATGATGTTGTCCACTTTGAGCCAAACACTCACGGATTTGTTTTTGAACACCTTTCCAAAAAGCCTCATACTAGGAGTTGCGTGAGACTTAAATATTGGACATGTATCCTCTATTTCTCCGATGTGGGATTGATTTGATTCCCAACAAGGGTGAGGCTGCATTTTCGGAGGATTTGACACTGGTGCAGCGGCATTTTTGGAGGATCCGAGCCATAGCCAATATAGTACACTACCTAGCTAAAACAGAAAAGAAGTTTAGAGCAAAGTAAATATGTTAGTTCAAATCCTATGTAGAACAATTAACCCGTGTGTTGGTTGAAGCTTCTTGGCTATTAGTTACACGATGTTTCGATCCGATCTCCAATTCTTGCCTTAGCACAGCCAGTGAATCAGAGACTTCAGCTTTGTATACATAAAACTTGCTCACAAACAGGAAAAAGATGAAGTTCAATAAGTTGAGTATCGCGAAGAACGCGTAGTAATAGTCAAGATGAGATGCATTCAGGTTGTTTAGTATCCATCCTCTGTGGTTCCCATGCTTTTTGGTAATATCAGAAACTGTCGAAAGCAAGAAGCTACTAATGAAATTCCCAACACCAAGACTAGTCATTGAATAAGAAGTTCCAAGACTTTTCATGCCTTCTGGTGCTTGATCATAGAAAAACTCAATCTTGGCTACTTCCAAGAATGCATCAGCTGTTCCCATAAGAATGAATTGAGGTAACAAAATGAATATGGATAACGGTAATTGTTTTCCACTTTCGACTAGAGCATGATCCCTTGCTACACTAAGCCTATGCCTCTCAACGAACGATGCAACTAACATGATCACAATATGGAAAGCCATTCCAATTCCCATTCTCTGAAGTATGTTTACACCTCTTGGATTTTTCGTCAATCTTTTCGCGATTTTCATGAAGAATCGATCATAGAGCACAACGGACACTAACAACGATATGGTAACGAAAGCATGTAGACTAGCAGGAGGGATGCTGAAATTACCAATGTTTCTCTTAAGAGTTGTGCCTTGTTTGACAAAAAGTGTGTTGATTTGAGCTATCATTGTGCTTGGAATAAATGTTGCAACCAAGATTGGTATCATTCTTAGCATTTGCTTAGTCTCTTCCACTTGAGTAACTGAACATAACATCCATGGATCAGTTGTGTCTACTTTAACACAAGCTTTATTCAAAAACCTGCATCACAATGTTTTACGTTATTATTGTGTCATCAAGAACAAAGGAATGAGAAATGCTCCCTAAATCCCAAAGAGAGTTTCTTGATTTGGAATATGAGGTTCAAACTAACTAATCATCAGTGTGAATTTGGAGATAGAATCTTTAGTTCTTTTGAAATAAAATTTATGTATTTAGACATTACATAAAAGTACTATTAGTCACAATAGCTAACTATTCAAAATATTTAGAAGGTATATCCTTCGACTGTCCAAATAGTAACTAAGGCAATCATTGTGGGACGAAGAGAGTAGTTTGTTTCTGTTTATTTTGAAAGTGTTTTATATTGCATTTCAAAAAAGATCAACTGTTGTTTGTGTTTGGCTTATCAATTTTTTTAAAAAAATCTACAACTACTGAAAAATGCTTCTTTTTGACCTAAAGATTGACCAAACGACCCAAATGTTTAAAGTAAATGTTACCAAACGACTCAAATGTTTAAAGCAAATGTTTTTTAAAACTAGAAAAAAAACACTTTTTGACTTTCCAGTACTTCGATGAAACAAGTATAAATCTATTTAAAGATTATGTACAAACCTTAAAGTAGGAGTGGAGTCAATTCTAACTTTTCCGTTCTTGGTATATTCTCCCAAATCAAGCTCATACAACTCTTTTGGATCACTAGGAACTTGAACATTCCATTTCCTTAATGCAGCAATAATGACTCTAGCCATTCTTGTAAATGGGCTTCCTCTGGGCTTTTTATGTCTATAAAAAGCTGATCCAGCCAAAAATATCATTATAGATATAGCAAGGCCCAATGTTGGAAGCCCATATCCAAGTGACCAGCCCACATTGTCTTGAATGTACACAAGCACAGTGTTAGCAAATAGTGTCCCCAGGAAAATACTGAACATCCACCAATTGAAAAATGAAAGTTTTTGTGACTTTTCCTTAGGGTGAAATTCGTCGAATTGGTCGGCGCCTATCGTCGAGATGTTGGGCTTTGTGCCACCCGTGCCGATGGCTAAGGTGTAGAGTGCACCAAAGAAGACAGCTAGTTGAAGTGTTGATGCTTTTTTGCAGTCAGTTGCAGTTGGATTGGCACAAGGAGGTGGCTTTAGGCCATGGATTGATACTGCTAGTGTTAGTAGTGACATACCCTATGACAAATTTTTAATGAAAATTAGTTAATTATAACAAGACATGAATTTTGAATGAACGTTTCTATCAGAATATCATCAAAGAATATGGATTTTTTAATAACGACATGCAAAGCTAGCACAATCATTTAAAAGGAAGATTACAGTTTCGAAACACCAACTACATTCCTTAAGACGGTTGTAACATACTTGGTCTATTAGCATGCATAATGAGATCAATTAGCCAGCTTAGCTTCAACATGTCTCACACTTGGCCCACTACTATAGTGCGTGGGATTTGAACTTGAAGAACCCCTAAGTACTAGTCATGCGCTAGTTCTATGTTCAAGGGATTCAAAATCGATGTATGCATAAAAAATAAAAAGATTGTCTTATATATAGTATAATTTTTGGTCGAGGGGTTTGGATAAACAACCCTAAGATCCGCCACAGTACTAAAACAAGTTGGGTATAATTACCTGTTCTTTTATCTATTTCCACTTGAATATCAACTTTAATTTCTAATACTCACGAACATATATCTAATCTCCAAATCATGTGTTGTGTGGTTACTATTTAACCAAAACGATTGTGGTTCGACTAGAGCAAGTTTACAACCAAACCTGATTAATTTGAACTAATTCTCTAGAAAAGCGCACCAACTTTGAACATAATTTAGAGGAAAACAACTTGCAGAAGACTACAAAGAAAACAACAAAAAGAGAAGAAAGCTAATTGGATATAGTGGAAAATTCAAGCAAAATTCCTAAAATAGATTCTCTGTAGAGTCAATAATAGACTCAACTTACAAATGCTAATTAAATCCCATACACAAAAAAAAATTATCCTTGTCTTGACTTCATCTTATTGTTTTTCTTTTATAGTATCTTTTTGGTAATCAGTAATCATGTCAATATCTAGCGGACATTGGACAAGTAGTATTATAATTTATCAAGTTGTCAAGTTACAAAAGTAAATGATTTATGGCATTATTCTTACTTTTATAGTTGTAATGCATGAGCATGACTATTCATCCTTTGTCAATCTTTCGTATTGATGACCTATAACATGAGTAAAACCTTCTCACCCAATTAGTGGACCACTCATGTAACACCAATAATTGGAAATGAACTTTTTAACATTAAGTCAACAAGTTCGGTCGCATAAGTTTTCTAAAGAAAATCAATAAATTATAAAAATTATGTCTTCAATAAAATTGTGGACTTAAAAATTACCATGTTTTTTTGAATGATACAAGGTAGACATATATATCTTTTATACATATCATATAAATACATATCATAAAATCACAATATGAGCAATATAGGTACTACTACAACAAGTGATGCGAATAAATTTCAAGTACAGGTTGATTAATTATATATATTGGTGAATGAAATTAGCTCGTGACGAGAGAGTTCAATTGAATCCATTTCTCTGAAAAATTATACTATATATATATTAATATAAACGATACAAATTATTCTTTTTATCATATTATTTAAATTCTTGAATCCTTTTAATATCAACAAGGATTCTAGTTTAGTCGCGAAGGCCCAGAGTTCCAAATTCAGTTTATATTCTACATGTGACGTTATCTTTAAAAAATCCCCTCCTTAATTATATGTTTTTCATGATATGACACTTATTATTTGCATCGCTTTATTTAAAATTTTAAATTCGTCTCAGTTCAATACAATATATGTTCTATAGATGAGAAAAAAAAAAATTAATGACCAATGCCTTTTTCCAACTCCTCTAATCACCTTACGTGACTAAAAAAAGAAGGGTAGCCTGGTGCCCCGATATGCACAGGGTCCGAAAAAGAACTCCACCATAAAGATGTATTTTACGCAATCTTACTTTATATTTCTGTCAAATATTATTTTTAAGCCTTAAATTCAATATGATTGGTGCTTCAAAAAGTAAAACTTACTGTCATAATTTAGCGATCTATTTTTAATATAGGCTTTTACTTTTTTCATTAAATTAGGAGTAGCGAGGGAGCAGAGGGTACGTACCAAGAAATAAATGCCACAAGCAATCAAGAAAGTCCAGTAACGTCCAAGAAAGGCGTCAGCAAAGTAGGCGCCTAAGATAGGAGTCATCCATATAGTCCCAACCCAATTTGTCACATTGTTTGAAGACTTCACTGTCCCTTGATGCAACTTCTCTGTTAAATATATTACTAAGTTTGATGATATCCCATAATATGCCATACGTTCGAACACCTCATATACTGCAAAATTCATTCAACAAATATTGACAACATACACACTAATTAGTCAAGAAAAAAAAAAAAGCTAAAAGAACGTACATATAACTATTTCATACGTATAGAAAGTGGATATAAATTGTCATGTGGTTATAAGGAATAGAGACGAATTCAGATTTCAAATTTCTATATCGATTTTTATATTGATTAGTTACGAATTTGATAAAACTTAATTTTGCATGGACACTGAATTAGTGGAAAAGTTTAAATTATGCAAATAATCTATTCAAAAAATAGTAAGTAAAATATACAATCTGATAAAATAGAAATTTTGATTTCACCTCTTATAATATTATTGAATTTTCAATCAAATATTTATTAATATGATAATATATATATATGTGAACTCATAACTTATAAGTTAGGTGCACCACAAATATGAGCTCCTCAGTCTTGGGCAGTTCTTATTTATTTTTAATTTATTTATTTTTTTCGGTAAACGAACTTATAATGGTTGAGTTGGTTGGAGCTAATGGTAGGTGGAATTCATAATAAATATAGTAAAAAGTTATTAATTCAATTGCCAAAAGGTTGACAAAGAAGTTAATGCAATTAATTTTCGATATGATTGGATATTATATTCATTTCTTAAACTTTTATTTAAATAAAATAAATTTTTTAAAAAACTTATATATAATTTATTTGAATCAAATATTACTGCTTTTTATAGAATTTATAGATTCAAAAAATCCTAACTTTAGTTAATCTACCAAACTTAACCTACAATAGGAATTCTTACAATTTAATTGGCTCAAATATCAGCTTGTCCATTAAAAAAATGTAACATAAATGGGGTATTTATTTTACTAGATTTAATGAAAATGTGGGACATTTTTTTCTGATTGTAGGACATAGATTTTAATATAGTAACATGGGATATATATGCATTATTCGAATAGTGAAGTTACATGAAGTTACAGCACCCACAACACCCCAAAAATAGAGAATTATAAAAATGTGTGTATATATACACTTGAACATTTACTAAATTATCCATTTGGAATTATCATTAACTGTGAAATATATTCTAATCAAGCAAAATAATAAGGAACAATATCTCAATATATTCTACATCTTTAGCATTTTAAAATTAAATATTTGTCGTTTAGTTTTTTTACCGTAGTTGTTTTGTATTATTTAATAATAGTCTTGTTTTTGTGATACTACTTTTTTCTTCTAGTATTTTTACCATAGTTTTGTAGTACTATTATTTAGTAATAGTTTTATTTTGATTACTATTTGGTGTTTGTAATACTTTTTTGATTCTTATTTTTATATGAGGTGGAGGTCTACTACTCATATTTTTGGTGAAAATTTTAATTTCGATACAATATTTTAACGAATATTTTGACTTCGACACAAGTAATCAAAGAGTGTTTTCTGCTAGATAAGAATATGACTGTGACCTCCAATTATAGTGGTTGGATGATGTCTAAGTCTTAACCACATTGCTAAAACAAAGGAAATCGTTTTGTAGTTGAAGGAGCCACGTTCCTAAATACTATTACTCACTCTCTCCTTTTAAATTTGCAGATTTCAATTCCTTGTAAGAAAAAAAAAGTCATATTTTATACGTAGTTAGAAATAACAGAAATTTTAAAGTTTTTAATTAAGTTTATTTTAAAATCTAAATTTCAATTTATTTTATTTTCCTTCGTATCCCTGCAGCAGAATAATTTTTGAAGGGAAGTCTTGCAGTAATTAGTAAAGTTATTGTCATGTAATTAGGAGATCGTGAATTCGAGTTTTGAAAATAGACCTTGCAAAAATGTAACGTGAGAGCGCATAACGAGCGCTTAGTACATCAAATTTCTCTTTATTTACTTAAACTTTATATCAAATCAAACAATGTCACATAAATAGTAACGGAGAGAGTACCATTAGGTACGAGGTATAATAACCGGAGAGACACATATTACTTTATTTTATACTTTTAGTTTAAAAAAATATTTCTTTTCTTTTTTTTTCTTTTTCTATTTTGGCAACTTTCAACTCTAATCTCCACTTCACTAGTTTAAAATCACAAAATTAAAGGATTTTAATATATTTTAGTACATATCTTTAATTTAAAAGAGTAAAATTCAAAATCTCTTTGTTTTCTTTTAGTGTCAAATAAAAATCAAATTATGCAGTTCTATAAAAAGGTAAAAGCTAGACTTTGGTTTTCATGGAGATATGGGCATAACTGAACTTCTTTTCTTCTAGGCTCCAAGAGTATTGACTATGTACACAAATGCCTATTTGTGTGTCCATCAGAGCTAGACGAGTTTAAATGGAGCAACATAGGTAGTAAAAATTCAAAATAACTAACTTCAACTTGCTTGAGATTGGAGCGTACTATTATTATGTCATGTGTGTATGGATTAAGTTGTTCGAACTCTTAAAAATGTTAACTCACTTGTATCGAATCCTCCAAAAATGTACACCTGATGACATTTTTGAAAAGTCCTATGAAAGTGTTGGGGTTGGGGGGAGGGTGAGGGGGAGAAGAGGGAGCTAAGATAAAATACCAACAATGAAGGAACAAGCTTTCCATCCACCTGTCTTTGATCTAAGAATAGGATTGCCTTTGAGATCCACAGTTCCATCTTTTGTGTATCCATCATCATGTCCATTTTCATCCACATATTGAGAAGTTGCCATGATTATTAGTGTGTAGAAATTGTTAAGCTATATCTTCAATGAGTGCATTGAGAAAGCACAGCTTGTTTAGTTTCTATTTGGCATAGAAAGTATGTTATAACTACTACCTTTATATAGACCACACCTTCTCTGACTTAGTCATTAAGTAGTTTAAGGTTCATCCTTAATTAGAGGTTATCGGTTCGTGTCAGTTTAAGTATGAAAAAAGTTCTGTCAGTGAGGGTTTTTCCTTTACAATGGTGGGCCCAGGATATTTTAGATGCCGTGAATGTTCGGAAGGTTCAAATACCTACATTGATACTTAAGGCTTTAAGGTTCCGCATGAAAATCAAAGCACTCAACTATCTTTGTTTCACGGGTGCTTTTTTTCATCTTATACCAATTTTAATACATTTCTTATATAGTTATACATATTCTGTGTCGGGTTTAATAGATATCGGAGCACTATAATTTTCCACCTAGGTCCGCCCTGTCCTTTAAATGAGTCTTACATGGCAAAAGTTCGAATTAACACTTAAATGAGTCTTACTTGACAAAAGTTCTAATTAACATCACACTCGATGTGATATCGAACATTGAAATAAAAAATTAAAAGAGAGAGAGAGTATAAGGTGTAGCCAATAATGGTACGAAAGAATATTTATACCGCTGAATTATATATAAGGTAATTATAGATAAATCTCAATGACTATTAACTAACCTGTATGGTAATTGTCTAAAAAGAATTGTATTATTAATGCATAAAATTAACCATATACTTACTTTTGTTGTGCTTTGCTGGGATCGACCTTTACACAAATACTCAAGGAGATTTATTATTTACTTTTTCTAGTTGTATATATTGATTATACATAATTATAACTAATATTACAGACAAATTATACATATACTATATATTCATTGATTATTTTTAATTTAATCGATTGAGGGGAAGACTATTTTAAATCACTTTAGGGTATTGGGTCCCCATCAGACTTCTTTTATCCTCTAGATTTGAACTTCAAATATTTGACTAAGAATAGGGTATCTCTTGTTCATCTCAGTGTCATTCTAGATGATTACTTTTTGTTGTACTAAAGTTCACGGATTTTGTAAGTATTAAGCATAATTGATTAGTATCATAAAATCAGATTAAGATTGAAGGTTGTATGTCACAGTCTACAGTTGTAAATGCCCCCCCCCCCCCCCCCCCCCCCCCCAAAAAAAAGGCTAAGTTATATATAGATGTGTAAAATGGATGGATTAGCTTGAATTTGATCGAATTAAAATAAATTGAATTAAAATGAATTGGCTTGAGTTATATATACCTTATAAAATTGTTATTTTTATTATGACTTTATACAACATATCAAATACAAATGAATCTTTTGAAAATATTTTGACAAAATTTCTTGTGGATCAATTTGGGCTACATATCAATCAGTTTTTGATAGGCTAAAATAAATTGAACTAATAAATGAGCGAGTAATCCACTCAAACTTAAATAAATTAACCAAATTATATTTTTATGAGCTAATTTTATCAATTTTATTTGTACCAAAAGGAGTTAGAATCAACTAGATAATGTAGTGCCCAAGTTGACCATCCACTAATTTTTTACTTTGTTGATGGGAAATTTCATAATTTCTAAAGTAGGTTCTCATTTCTCTTTTCCCACCTAAGATTCTAAATTCTGGTGACCCACTAAGTTAATGAATTCCACAAAATAACCGGATTACGTTCTAATATGAACTTCTCTAGCACTTTTAAGTTTGAAAATTCTATGTAATTAATATAGATAATTTGATTATTATATTTGAGGGGAAAGGATGGAGCGCAAGTAAAATCTAAGTTCCTAATATAAGATATAAATGATTAACAATAATATATATAGTAAAATTCTACAAGTGAGGTCTAAGAAGGATAGAGCGTACGCAGATGTTATCATTACCTCGTGGAGGTAGAGAAGTGAATTCCAAAAGACACTTGGCTCATGTGCGACAAATCCAAATAAAATAAAAAAAATAGTGAAAAAAACATAACAATAAAATAATTTGAGAGAAGATATAGCTCGAGAATCAATTATTTTATACTAGGACAAACCTAGGTATTTTTTTGTGGTGCTCCGACACCCATTAAATCTGACGCGGACAAGATATAACAATATAAGTAATATATTAAAATTGATGTAATAGTCAAAAAAGCACCCAGAAAGCCAATAAGATAAGTGAGTGCTTTGATTTCCAGGCGGAACCTTAAAACTTTGAACATGCATCGGATGCACTCGGTCAATCGGTAGATTTGATATCTTTGAACCGTCGAACTTTAATATACACCTAGACAACACATGTCACACAACCAACCTTTTGCCGTTTATAGTTCTCATGGTTTTATTCTTTTTAGCCATGAACACGTCCCGATTTCATGAGAGCTTAGAGAATAGGCCTTTACTAACTTTCTCCTTGAAGCGGCTTCCACTTCTTCCTCACATAGCTTAGAGAATCTACCAAAATTTAGATAATCATTAAAATACTTTTCACCTTAAGTCTTATCCTTACTTACTAAACATTGTCTACATCATGAGAATGGGTTGGATAATTGACAATGTTGAACCTGTCAGGCATAAGTTTGTTTGATCTCCTTGAACCTAGCTCTTAGAATATCCAGTCTGCTAGGTAGAGTTACCGCCATACTTGTCAAGCCTCAAATCCTATTGGGGCGACTGGCAGCCGTAACCGAGGAGGCCCAGGAGAACCAGCTCATAACCTTATACTTCCCATGCATACCTCTATGACAACCTGAAATTCGGACAACATCATGTCGCATATAAAAGGAAATAATCACCTGTATAAGCTCGAGCTTACATATATATGTATATACAATACTTGGCCGTTGGAGCCATCACGTCTATTAACAAAACACCACCTTGACTGTACATTAGGTCTACAAAGCCTCCAGACAATACACAAAGTTTAACTAAGGTCGGGACACACCCCGCCATATAACTAACTTCTATAAAATACCAAAAGTGACTGGATATGACACGGAAAGCCCCGAAGCAAACTGGAGCTCACCAAAAGCAGCTGGGTATCCTGGCTCCTACTTGTGCGGTGTATGAGCTGAGGTACCTGTGCCTGCAGCATGAAATGCAGGTCCCCCGTAGGGGATGTCAGTACAAAATATGTATTGAATATGTAAAGCTGTAGATAATCACATATGATATAGGAGCTCAATAGAAATCAGAAACAAGTGAATAAATCGTAATAGGAGTGGACCACACTTACTAGAACTTGTGACAACCTGTACATTGCATTTATTCAATCACTTTACCTTCGTTCTTATCATCTTTGTAACTATTAATGTACTGTACTGTGACCATTAGGCTGCCTCCAGTACATATCAACTGGGATCGACCCATGATAGGCTTGCGCCCCTGGGATACCACCCATAAACACATAAATAGGGATCAACCCATGATAGGCTTATGCCCCTGGGATACCACCCGATAAGAGAGAACTTCCATCACTTAGTTCAATTAATCTTTGAGATTGTTATTTCAGTCGCCACCACATTTTTGATACTTTGAAACAATGATACATCAATAAGAGACATATAAATAGACCATCAATGCAATAACAATGAAGTAAGAACTCATTGGCACATCAATAAAGTGTTTTGGAGCCACCAATCCCATAACAATGAAGTAGGAACTTATTGGTATATCAATGAAACGTTTTGGAGTCATTAATAGCACATGGATCTTGTTCGAGTAACCGGATACCTTCTAACATTCATTAGTGCAATAATTATGTAAGATTTGGAAAACAAGTATTGGAATGTCTTGACATCTTGTAGGGTGGAAACAAGTTCATTGGTAACGTAGGACATCATACAAAATCATTATGGATCACATGTTACTGAATAACTTTGGAAACTTTCTTAATAGAACAATTGTTCACTTTCATGCCAAAGATATGGTATAGAGTATGATTTACATACCTGACTGTCAACCTTCAATACTAGTCCCAAATGGACTTCTCGTCTTTTCGGATTACTTATCTACAATGAACATATATAGCAATCTAGTATTAGCGACCAAATATCACAATTCAATTATTTGAATTCACCAAACTAGTGGTTAAGTAGTAAGCCTTCATTACACCATAAAGGGTGTCACTTTAACCCTCTTATACTCCAATTACATTCACATGCCATGCATATTCATACAACATCCTCCAATATCAAGTTTGGATTCATTTATCCTTCCAACCAATCCATTAAACCAAATTGAGCCATAGACATAAATAATCATCAATTCAATAGTATATCACCATATCCACCTTCCATAACTCAATTACCATATCCACATTCCATAATTCAATACAACCAAACCATGCAAAATAGTCCATAACCCTATTTCCATCACTTTTCAATAACAACCAATATATATAATCCTCTATCACACATATACATATGGAAGAGAACAAAGGCAAACAATATTCATACCTTAGAATTCACCTCTTGATTATGCAATCCTGTTTTCACAAATAATAGGTGTTGTTCGAAGCTCTCGAGATGACAAACGCCGTTATCGGATTACTTTGGAATTTCTACGGTTGAATCAAAAGTAATTTAAAGGTCAAATTTGGCTAGGGTTTGTTCTTTCTCAATGATTGATGATGAAAATGAGTTTTTGAACTCATATACATGTATATATACACATATTCCCGTCCATAATATCATAGGGAATGACCAAAGTGCCTTTAAAATTTAAAGAATGTCAAATCTGTCCTTTGGTGGACTGTTTTGTTAAGCTAAAGTAGATCGACCATAACTCTCTCCGATATCGGATTCGGGTGAAATTGGTATTGTTGGAAAGATAATTCAAAGGGCTTTCATGTCATATAAAGTATGGTCATTTGAAGTTGATACTAAAAATCTATTTTGAGAGGCTGAAGTAAAACGAGTATAACTCCTTACTCAGATGTTGGATTTGGATGAAACCAATTGCATTGGAAAGAAGACTCAAAGATCTTTCTTTTCATAGGTCGCAGCTCTCCCATTTCATTATATTAAGGGAGTTATGATCGTTCAAATTTGACCCAAAAAAATTGGCTGGCCTCAGTAGTTTGTGTGCAGGAAATTTTCCTGCACATTTACTATTCCCAAATAACCCGGCCACCACTTTATAGTTTCGAACGTGCTCGATTATATCCGAAACCTATCCATTTTTGGAAATCTTTATATCGTTGAAAATCTTATTCAATAACCTTCGCATGGAACCATCGACGGGCAAATTCCGGTATAAATAAAATAAAAAAAATTAATTCCATATAAATAAGACCAATACACGTACTTGGATACGCCAATATATGTACTTGAATACGGGGTGTTACATCCTTCCCCCTTTAGGACATTCGTCCTCGAATATTAGCGTAGTTATTCAACCGAAACAAGTTCAAGCCCATCATTAACATTCACATCATCACATAAACACTATGCATATATAAAAAAAAATACTTGTTAATGGTCTAAATCCGTTTCTTGAACTTCCTCTTCGTCTTTGAACAAATGAGGGTACTTAGATTTCATTGCTTCCTCAGTTTCCCATGTAATCTCTTCCCTTTGACGATTTCTCCACCGTACTTTCACCGATACTATCTCTTTATTTCTCATCTTCATAACTTGGTGATCTAGAATAGTAATAGTGTAACACCCCATATTCAAGTACGTGTATTGGCATATTCAAGTACGTGTATCGGTCTTATTTATATGGAATTAATTTTTTATTTTATTTTTACCGGAATTTGCCCGTCGATGGTTTCATGCGAAGGTTATTGAATAAGCTTTCCAACGATATAAAGATTTCCAAAAAAGGATAGGTTTCAGATATAATCGAGCACGTTCGAAACTATAAAATGGTGGCCTGGATATTGGGAATAGTAAATGTGCAGGAAAATTTCCTGCACACAAACTACTGAGGCCAGCCAATTTTTTGGGTCAACTTTGAATGATCATAACTCCCTTAATAAAATAAACTGGGAGATCTGCAACCTATGAAAAGAAATATCTTTGAGTCTTCTTTCCAATGCAATTGGTTTCATCTAAATCCAACATCTGAGTAAGGAGTTATACTCGTTTTACTTCAGTCTCTCAAAACTGATTTTTAGGGTCAACTTCAAACGATCATAACTTCTTGTACAGGACGAACTGGGTGGCCTAATTTATATGAAATGAAAGCCCTTTGAATTAACTTTCCAAAGATACCAATTTCACCCAAATCCAATATCGTAGAAAAGAGTTATGGTCGATCTACTTTAGCTTATCAAAACAGTCCACCAAAGGATAGATTTGACATTCTTTAAATTTTAAAGGCATTTTGGTCATTCCCTATGATATTATGGATGGGAATATGTGTATATGTACATGTATATGAGTTCAAAAACTCATTTTCATTATCAATCATTGAGAAAGAACAAACCCTAGCCAAATTTGACCTTTAAATTACTTTTGATTCAACCGTAGAAATTCCAAAGTAATCTGATAACTGCGTTTGTCATCTCGAGAGCTTCGAACGACACCTATTATTTGTGCAAACAAGATTTCATAATCAAGAGGTGAATTCTAAGGTATGAATATTGTTTGCCTTTGTTCTCTTCCATATGTATATGTGTGATAGAGGATTATATGTATTGGTTGTTATTGAAAAGTGATGGAAATAGGGTTATGGACTATTTAGGTTAATGACTCCAAAACGTTTCATTGATATACCAATATGTTCCTACTTCATTGTTATGGCAGTGATGACTCCAAAACACTTTATTGATGTGCCAATGAGTTCTTACTTCATTGTTATTGCATTGATAGTCTATTTATATGTCTCTTATTGATGTATCATTGTTTCAAAGTATCAAAAATGTGGTGGCGACTGAAATAACAATCTCAAAGATTAATTGAACTAAGTGATGGAAGTTCTCTCTTATCGGGTGGTATCCTAGGGGCATAAGCCTAGCATGGGTCAATCCCTATTTTTGTGTTTATGGGTGGTATCCCAGGGGCATAAGCCTAGCATGGGTCGATCCCAGTTGATATGTACTGGAGGCAGCCTAATGGTCATAGTACAGTACAGTAATGATTACAAAGATGATAAGAACGAAGGTAAAGTGATTGAATAAATACAATGTACAGGTTGTCACAAGTTCTAGTAAGTGTGGTCCACTCCTATTACGATTTATTCACTTGTTTCTGATTTCTATTGAGCTCTTATATCATATGTGATTATCTACAGCTTTACATACTCAGTACATATTTCGTACTGACGTCCCCCACGGGGACCTGCATTTCATGCTGCAGGCACAGGTACCTCAGCTCATACACCGCACAAGTAGGAGTTAGGATACCCAGCTGCTTTTGGTGAGCTCCAGTTTGCTTCGGGGCTTTCCTTGTCATATCCAGTCACTTTTGGTATTGTATAGAAGTTAGTTATATGGAGGGATGTGTCCCGACCTTAGTTAAACTTTGTGTATTGTCTAGAGGCTTTGTAGACCTAATGTACAGTCAAGTTGGTATTTTGTTAATAGACGTGATGGCTCCAATGGCCAAGTATTTTATATACATATATATGTGTGCTCGAGCTTATACAGGTGATTATTTCCTTTTATATGCGACATGATGTTGTCCGAATTTCGGGTTGTCATAGAGGTATGCATGGGAAGTATAAGGTTATGAGCTGGTTCTCCCGGGCCTCCTCGGTTACGGGTGTCAGTCCGCCCCAATAGGATTTGAGGCGTGACAAAAGTGGTATCAGAGCAAGTTCGTCCTAGTGAGTCTACAAAGCCGTGTCTATGTAGAGTCTTATTTATCGATGTGTCGTGCACCGCATCTATAAACAGGAGGCTATGGAAATTTAGGAATTATTTCTTTTCTTCATGTCTTAGATCGTGCGATAGAGCCTATATTGTATATGGTCATAGTTGACCACTGAATCCGTTTGTTTCTCTTATTATAGTAATGATGCCGGTTACCAGAAGGAAGAATACCGGTAAGCAAGTAGATGTGGCTACCGGAGAGGGGACTAGTAAGTCACCCACTATACCAGCTAATCAAAGTGAGGCTACAGCTAAGTATGTATCAGAAACTTCCTCCAGTCCGAAAGAAATAAGGGGGAGGTGCACTATATCTGCAGAGCCACCTATTAATGTTGTTGATCAAGATCTTAGAAATGCAGTGTAACTTTTGACTCGTATAGTTGCTGGGCAAGCTCAAGGGCAAGCCATTCCTACCACGGGTCCTAGTGGTACAGATAGGGCGGCTAGCCTACGAACACAGGATTTTCTTAAGATGGATCCTCCCACTTTTACTGGATCAGATCTTAACGAGAACCCATAAGACTTTATTGATCAAATTCAAAGGGCCTTAGATGTTATGCATGTAACGGGTAGAGAGACAGTGGAGTTAGTGGCGTATAGATTTAAAGGGGAGGCTATATATTGGTATGAAGACTGGAAACGATCTAGGGGTGTTGATGCACCCCCAGCTACTTGGAAAGAGTTCAAAGAGGCATTTCTTGATCATTATCTTCCATTAGAGATTCGTCAGGCCCGTGCAGATCAGTTTTTTAATCTTCGTCAGGGGAATATGAGCGTGAGGGAGTACAGTCTCTGATTTAATTCCTTGTCGAGATATGCTCCTAATATTATAGCTACTATGGATGACAGAGTTCATCAATATGTGGATAGGCAAGATCTATATCTGGTTAGAGATTGTACTATTGCCGCTTTGAACAAAGATATGGACATAGCGAGGATCCAAGCTTTTGCACAGAAAATGAAAGATCAGAGGCAGAGGAGAAGAACACAGGAATCAGAAAGAGGATATTCCAAGAGGGCCAAATCTATAGGGCAGTTCATGGCATCCCAAGGAGGGTTCAGACCACAGTTTTTTGCTAGACCACCTAGGCCATTATCTTCTCATTCTACAGCTAGTTCCCCACCACAGTTCCAAGGGTCCAGAGAAAATCAATTTGGGCACAGAAGTGACAGTCAGAGTTCGCGGACAGTGGGATACCAAGGGCAAGGGAATATGAGCCAATCGAGACCTCCTCGAGAGTCATGCAATAAATGTGGAAGGTATCATCTGGGCGTATGTCGGCTGGGGACCAATGTTTGCTTTTGGTGCGGTATGTCGGGGCATATGATGAGATAATGCCCACGAAGGGGCATAGAGGGTATGGCACGACCTACGGGGTCATTTGTTACATCATCATCATCAATGCCTTATTCAGGAAGGGGTGCACAACTAATGGACCGTGTTAGAGGTGATAGAGGAGCCACGAGTTCTAGCGGGGCTCAAAATTGTACGTATGCTCTAGCGGATCGGTAGAATTTAGAGGCTTCCCCAGATGTGGTTACGGGTACGTTGTCTATCTTTTCATTCGATTTATATGCCTTAATTGATCCCGGTTCTACATTATCTTATGTTACTCCATTGGTTGCTAGAAAGTTCGAAAGAATACCCGAACTATTAGTTAAGCCATTTAAAGTATCCATACCGGTTGGGGAATCTATTATAGCTAGAAGGGTTTATCGAAACTGCATAGTAACTGTTTGTGGTCGTGATACGATGGCTGATCTTGTAGAGTTAGAAATGCTAGATTTTGATGTTATAATGGGTATGGACTGATTGGCATCTTATTATGCCACAATTGATTGCTCCACGAAAAAGGTATATTTCTATTTTCCAAATGAATCAGTCCTTGAATGGAAAGGTGAAATTAGAGCGCCAAGAGGTAGATTTATTTCTTATTTTAAGGCGAGAAGAATAATTTTCAAGGGATGCATATATCATTTAGTTAGAGTAAGGGATACAGAAGCGGAGCCACCAACTCTTCACGATGTTCCGGTGGTAAATGAATTTTCTGATGTATTTCCTGAAGATCTTCCAGGTTTGCCTCCTGAATGAGAAGTAGAGTTTGGTATTGATGTGATACCAGGCACCCAACCAATCTCCATTCCTCCGTATAGAATGGCCTCAGCAAAATTACAAGAATTGAAGGAGCAATTGAAAGATTTGCTAGAGAAGGGATTCATAAGGCCGAGTATGTCCCCCTGGGGAGCACCAGTGTTATTTGTGTGTAAAAAGGATGGCTAGCTGAGGATGTGTATTGATTATCGACAATTGAATAAGGTGACTATTAAGAATAAATATCCTCTCCCAAGAATTGATGATTTATTTGATCAGTTACAGGGCGCCAAGTGCTTTTCTAAGATTGATTTGAGGTCATGTTACCACCAAGTGAGGGTCAAAGAGAAGGATATACCTAAGACAGCTTTCCGAACACGCTATGGTCACTATGAGTTTCTAATTATGTCATTTGGGCTAACAAATGCACCCGCAGCTTTTATAGATTTAATGAATAGGGGTTTTAAGCCATTCCTAGATGTATTTGTGATAGTTTTTATAGATGATATTCTAGTTTATTCTAGTTCAGAAGAGGATCATGCCAATCACTTACGACAGGCATTGCAGACTTTTCGTGATTATAACCTTTATACAAAGTTCTCTAAATGTGAGTTTTGGTTAAAGTCGGTGGCATTTTTGGGTCATATTGTATCTAGTGAAGGGATAAAGGTTGATGCTCAAAAGATAGAAGCTGTGAAGAACTGGCCAAGGCCCACAACGCCTACAGAGATTTGTGGTTTTCGGGTTGGCCAGTTATTATAGAAGGTTTGTTAAAGACTTTTCTTCCATTTCAGCGCCCTTAACCAAGCTAACCCATAAAGCATCCAAATTCCAATGGAATGATGCCTGTGAGAAGAGTTTTCAAGATTTAAAGAACAAGTTGATTTCTACACCCGTGTTGGTACTTACAGAAGGCACCGAAGGGTATACGGTGTATTGTGATGCTTCCAGAATTGGTTTAGGATGTGTATTGATGCATCATGGTAAGGTAATAGCATATGGTTCTAGACAATTGCGGCCATATGAGAAAAATTATCCTACACACGATCTTGAGTTGACAACAGTTATTTTTGCTTTAAAGATATGGCGCCACTACTTATATGGGGTTCATGTTGATATATATACTGACCATAAGAGCTTGCAATATATTTTTAATCAGAAGGATCTAAATTTAAGGCAGCGGAGATGGCTTGAACTATTAAAGGACTATGATATTGATATCTTGTACCATCCAGGGAAAGCAAATGTGGTAGCTGATGCGTTAAGTCGTAAGGCTATGATGGCTCCTATAGAAAGGCAAGGGATGGTTAAAGATCTTCACCAGTTAGCTAGTTTGGGAGTTTGCCTTCTTGAAACTCCGAATAAAGAGCTTATCGTACATAATGTTGTGGGATCTTCGTTAGTAGCTGAAGTGAAAGAGAAGCAATATGCAGATCCTATTTTATTACAGCTTAAGGAGAACATTCAGAGTGGTGCGACCAAGGTATTTGAGCTTACGCGAGAAGGAGTACTTCAGTGCCAAAACCGATTGTGTGTGCCGGATGTAGACGGGCTAAGAAAGAAGATTATGACAGAGGCACATTTTTCAAGGTATTCCATTCATCCAGGATCAACCAAAATGTATCAAGATTTGAAAGATATGTATTGGTGGAATGACATGAAGAAGAGCATTGCAGAATTTGTAGCTGAATGTCCAAATTATCAAAGAGTTAAAGTTGAGCACCAAAAACCCGAAGGTTATATGCAATGCATTGATCTTCCGAGCTGGAAATGGGACATGATCAACATGGAATTCGTTATTGGTTTACCTCGTACATCCCGGAAGTTTGATTCTATATGGGTTATTGTTGATAGGCTTACCAAATCTGCATATTTCCTACCAGTTAGGACCACTTACACAGTTGAAGAGTATGTGACGCTGTACATTAAAGAGATAGTCCGATTACATGGAGTGCCAATCTCTATTATATCAGATCGGGGAACCCAATTTACCTCAAACTTTTGGAAGTCTTTTCAGAGGTGTTTGGGAACACAAATGAAGTTGAGTACAGCTTTTCACCCTCAAACAGATGGACAAGCAGAACGTACCATACAAACACTTGAAGATATGCTACAAGCTTGTGTAATAGATTTTAAGGGCAACTAGGATGATCATTTACCTCTTATTGAGTTTGCCTACAATAATAGCTATCATTCAAGTATCAAAATAGCACCATATGAAGCTTTATATGGAAGGAAGTGTAGATCACCAATAGGATAGTTCAAAGTGGGTGAAACTCTTTTGTTCGGACCGGATCTTGTTTATCAAGCCATAGAGAAGGTTAAAGTAATTCAGCAACGACTGAAAACAACCCAAAGTCGACACAAGTCATATGCGGATAGTAGAAGGAGAGGGCTAGAGTTTTCTATAGTTGATTGGGTATTTTTGAAGGTATCACCAATAAAAGGGCTAATGAGATTTGGCAATAAAGGGAAGTTGAATCCACGTTATATAGGCCTATATAAGATCACTCGAAGGTTTGGACAAGTTGCATATGAATTAGAGCTACCCCTAGAGCTCTCATTAGTACATCCGGTATTTCATGTGTCAATGCTTCGAAAGTGAATCAGAGATCCATCACATATCACTTCTACTGAGGATGTGAAAATTACGAAAGATCTTACCTATGAGGAAGTACCAATTGCTATTCCAGATCGCCAAGTTAAGAAGATGAGAAATAAAGAGATAGCATCGGTGAAAGTACATTGGAGAAATCATCAAAAGGAAGAGATTACATGGGAAGCTGAGGAAGCAATGAAATCTAAGTACCCTCATTTGTTCAAAGATGAAGAGGAAGTTCAAGAAACGGAGTTAGAACATTAACAACTAAGTTTTTTTATATATATGCATAGTATTTATGTGATGATGTGAATGTTAATGATGGACTTGAACTTGTTTTGGTTGAATAACTACGCTAACATTCGAGGAAGAATGTACTAAAGGGGGGAATAATGTAACATCCCGTATTCAAGTACGTGTATTGGCGTATTCAAGTACGTGTATTGGTCTTATTTATATGGAATTAATTTTTTATTTTATTTATACTGGAATTTGTCCGTCGATGGTTTCATGTGAAGGTTATTGAATAAGATTTTCAACGATATAAAGATTTCTAAAAAAGGATAGGTTTCGGATATAATCGAGCACGTTCGAAACTATAAAACGGTGGCCGGGATATTGGGAATAGTAAATGTGCAGGAAAATTTCCTGCACACAAACTACTGAGGCCAGCCAATTTTTTGGGTCAACTTTGAATGATCATAACTCTCTTAATATAATGAACTGGGAGATATGCGACCTATAAAAAGAAACATCTTTGATTCTTATTTCCAATGCAATTGGTTTCATCCAAATCCAACGTCTGAGTAAGGAGTTATACTCGTTTTACTTCAGCCTCTCAAAATAGAATTTTAGGGTCCACTTCAAACAATCATAACTTCTTGTACGGGATGAACTAGGTGGCCTAATTTATATGAAATGAAAGCCCTTTGAATTATCTTTCCAACGATACCAATTTAACCCAAATCCAATATCGGAGCAAAGAGTTATAGTCGATCTACTTTACCTTATCAAAAGAGTCCACCAAAGGACAAATTTCACATTCTTTAAATTTTAAAGGCATTTTGGTCATTCCCTATGATATTATGGACGGGAATATGTGTATATGTACATGTATATGAGTTCAAAAACTCATTTTCATCATCAATCATTGAGAAAGAACAAACCCTAGCCAAATTTAACGTTTAAATTACTTTTGATTCAACCGTAGAAATTCCAAAGTAATCCGATAACAGTGTTTGTCATCTCGAGAGCTTCGAACGACACCTATTATTTGTGCAAATAGGATTACATAATCAAGAGGTGAATTCTAAGGTATGAATATTGTTTGCCTTTGTTCTCTTCCATATGTATATGTGTGATAGAGGATTATATGTATTGGTTGTTATTGAAAAGTGATGGAAATAAGGTTATGGACTATTTTGCATGGTTTGATCGTATTGAATTGTGGAAGGTGGATATGGTAATTGAGTTATGGAAGGTGGATATGGTGATATACTATTGAATTGATGATTATTTATGTCTATGGATCAATTTGGTTTAATGGATTGGTTGGAAGAATAAATGAATCCAAACTTGATATTGGAGGATGTTGTATAAATATGCATGGCATGTGAATGTAATTGGAGTATAAGAGGGTTAAAGTGACACCCTTTATGGTGTAAGGCTTACTACTTAACCACTAGTTTGACGAATTCAAATAATTGAATTGTGACATTTGGTCGCTAATACTAGATTGCTATATATGTTCATTCTAGAAAAGTAATCCAAAAAGACGAGAAGTCTATTTGGGACTAGTATTGAAGGTTGACAGTCAGGTATGTAAAGCATACTCTATACCATATCTTTGGCATGAAAGTGAACAATTGTTCTATTAAGAAAGTTTCCAAAGTTATTCAGTAACATGTGATCCATAATGATTTTGTATGATGTCCTACGTTACCAATGAACTTGTTTCCACCCTACAAGATGTCAAGACATTCCAAAACTTACTTGTTTTCCAAATCTTACATATTTATTGCACTAATGAATGTCAGAAGGGATCCGGTTACTCGAACAAGATCCATGTGCAATTAATGACTCCAAAATGTTTCATTGATATACCAATAAGTTTCTACTTCATTGTTATGGCATTGATGACTCCAAAACACTTTATTGATGTGCCAATGAGTTCTTACTTCATTTTTATTGCATTGATGGTCTATTTATATGTCTCTTATTGATGTATCATTGTTTCAAAGTATCAAAAATATGGTGGCGACCGAAATAACAATCTCAAAGATTAATTGAACTAAGTGATGGAAGTTCTCTCTTATCGGGTGGTATCCGAGGGGCATAAGCCTATCATGGGTCAATCCCTATTTATGTGTTTATGGGTGGTATCCCAGGGGCATAAGCCTAGCATGGGTCGATCCCAGTTGATATGTACTGGAGGCAGCCTAATGGTCACAGTACAGTACAGTAATGATTACAAAGATGATAAGAATGAAGGTAAAGTGATTGAATAAATACAATGTACAGGTTGTCACAAGTTCTAGTAAGTGTGGTCCACTCCTATTACGATTTATTCACTTATTTCTGATTTCTATTGAGCTCCTATATCATATGTGATTATCTACAGCTTTACATACTCAGTACATATTTCGTACTGACGTCCCCCACGGGGGACCTGCATTTCATGCTGCAGGCACAGGTACCTCAGCTCATATACCCACAAGTAGGAGCCAGGATACCTAGCTGCTTTTGGTGAGCTCCAGTTTGCTTCGGGGTTTTCCGTGTCATATCCAGTCACTTTTGGTATTGTATAGAAGTTAGTTATATGGCGGGGTGTGTCCCGACCTTAGTTAAACTCTGTGTATTGTCTAGAGGCTTTGTAGACCTAATGTACAGTCAAGGTGGTATTTTGTTAATAGACGTGATGGCTCCAACGGCCAAGTATTATATATACATATATACGTGTGCTCGATCTAATACAGGTGATTATTTCCTTTTATATGTGACATGATAGTGTCTGAATTTCGGGTTGTCATAGAGGTATGCATGGGAAGTATAAGGTTATGAGTTGGTTCTCCCGGGCCTCCTCGGTTACGGATGCCAGTCCGTCCCAATAGGATTTGAGGTGTGACAAATAGGCACTTCCTCATAGGTAAGATCTTCCGCAACTTGTACATCCTCAGTAGAAGTGATATGTGATGGATCTCCGATTCACTTTTGAAGCATTGACACATGAAATACCGAATGTACTGATGAGAGCACTTGGGGTAGCTCTAATTCATATGCAACTTGTCCAAACCTTCGAGTGATCTTATATGGGCCTATATAACGTGGACTCAACTTCCCTTTCTTGCCAAATCTCATTACCCCTTTTATTGGTGATACATTCAAAAATACCCAATCACCTATAGAAAACTCTAGCCCTCTCCTTCTACTATCCGCATATGACTTGTGTTGACTTTGGGCTATTTTCAGTCGTTGCTGAATTACTTTAACCTTCTCTATGGCTTGATAAACAAGATCCGGTCCGAACAAAAGAGTTTCACCCACTTCGAACCATCTTATTGGTGATCTACACTTTCTTTCATATAAAGCTTCATATGGTGCCATTTTGATACTTGAATGATAGCTATTATTGTAGGCAAACTCAATAAGAGGTAAATGATCATCCCAGTTTCCCTTAAAATCTATTACACAAGGTCGGAGCATATCTTCAAGTGTTTGGATGGTAGGTTCTGCTTGTCCATCTGTTTGAGGGTGAAAAGCTGTACTCAACTTCATTTGTGTTCCCAAACACCTCTGAAAAGACTTCCAAAAGTTTGAGGTAAATTGGGTTCCCCGATCTGATATAATAGAGATTGACACTCCATGTAATCGGACTATCTCTTTAATGTACAGCGTCGCATACTCTTCAACTGTGTAAGTGGTCCTAACTGGTAGGAAATATGCAGATTTGGTAAGCCTATCAACAATCACCCATATAGAATCAAACTTTCGGGATGTACGAGGTAAACCAATAACGAATTCCATGTTGATCATGTCCCACTTCCAGCTCGGAAGATCAATGCATTGCATATAACCTTCGGGTTTTTGGTGCTCAACTTTAACTCTTTGACAATTTGGACATTCAGCTACAAATTCTGCAATGCTCTTCTTCATGTCATTCCACCAATACATATCTTTCAAATCTTGATACATTTTGGTTGATCCTGGATGAATGGAATACCTTGAAAAATATGCCTCTGTCATAATCTTCTTTCTTAGCCCGTCTACATCCGGCACACACAATCGGTTTTGGCACTGAAGTACTCCTTCTCGCGTAAACTCAAATACCTTGGTCGCACCACTCTGAATGTTCTCCTTAAGCTGTAATAAAATAGGATCTGCATATTGCTTCTCTTTCACTTCAGCTACTAACGAAGATCCCACAACATTATGTACGATAAGCTCTTTATTCGGAGTTTCAAGAAGGCGAACTCCCAAACTAGCTAACTGGTGAAGATCTTTAACCATCCCTTGCCTTTCTATAGGAGCCATCATAGCCTTACGACTTAACGCATCAGCTACCACATTTGCTTTCCCTGGATGGTACAAGATATCAATATCATAGTCCTTTAATAGTTCAAGCCATCTCCGCTGCCTTAAATTTAGATCCTTCTGATTAAAAATATATTGCAAGCTCTTATGGTCAGTATATATATCAACATGAACCCCATATAAGTAGTGGCGCCATATCTTTAAAGCAAAAATAACTGTTGTCAACTCAAGATCGTGTGTAGGATAATTTTTCTCATATGGCCGCAATTGTCTAGAACCATATGCTATTACCTTACCATGATGCATCAATACACATCCTAAACCAATTCTGGAAGCATCACAATACACTGTATACCCTTCGGTGCCTTCTGGAAGTACCAACACAGGTGTAGAAATCAACTTGTTCTTTAAATATTAAAAACTCTTCTCACAGGCATCATTCCATTGGAATTTGGATGCTTTATGGGTTAGCTTGGTTAAGGGTGCTGAAATGGAAGAAAAGCCTTTAACAAACCTTCTATAATAACTGGCTAACCCGAGAAAACTATGAATCTCCGTAGGCATTGTGGGCCTTGGCCAGTTCTTCAAAGCTTCTATCTTTTGAGCATCAACCTTTATCCCTTCACTAGATACAATATGACCCAAAAATGCCACCGAATTTAACCAAAACTCACATTTAGAGAACTTTTCATAAAGCTTACAATCACGAAGAGTCTGCAATGCCTGTCGTAAGTGATTGTCATGGTCCTCTTCTGATCTAGAATAAACTAGAATATCATCTATAAAAACTATCACAAATACATTCAGGAATGGCTTAAAAACCCTATTCATCAAATCCATAAAAGCTACGGGTGCATTTGTTAGCCCAAATGACATAACTAGAAACTCATAGTGACCATACCATATTCGGAAAGCTGTCTTAGGTATATCCTTCTCTTTGACCCTCACTTGGTGGTAACCTGACCTTACATCAATCTTAGAAAAGCACTTGGCGCCCTGTAACTGATCAAATAAATCATCAATTCTTGGGAGAGGATATTTATTCTTAATAGTCACCTTATTCAATTACCGATAATCAATACACATCCTCAGCGAGCCATCCTTTTTGCGCACAAATAACACTGGTGCTCCCCAGGGGGACATACTCGGCCTTATGAATCCCTTCTCTAGCAAATCTTTCAATTGCTCCTTCAATTCTCGTAATTCTGCTGGGGCCATTCTATACGGAGGAATGGAGATTGGTTGGGTGCCTGGTATTACATCAATACCAAACTCTACTTCTCGTTCAGGAGGCAAACCTGGAATATCTTCAGGAAATACATTAGAAAATTCATTTACCACCAGAACAGCGTGAAGAGTTGGTGGCTCCGCTTCTGTATCCCTTACTCTAACTAAATGATATATGTATCCCTTGGAAATCATTCTTCTCGCCTTAAAATAAGAAATAAATCTACCTCTTGGCACGCTAATTTTACCTTTCCATTCAAGGACTGATTCATTTGGAAAATAGAAATATACCTTTTTCGTGCAGCAATCAATTGTGGCATAACAAGACGCCAACCAGTCCATACCCATTATAACATCAAAATCTACCATTTCTAACTCCACAAGATCAGCCATCGTATCACGACCACAAACAGTTACTATGCAGTTTCGATAAACCCTTCTAGCTATAATAGATTCCCCAACCGGTGTGGACACTTCAAATGGCTTAACTAATAGTTCGGGTATTCTTTTGAACTTTCCAGCAACCAATAGAGTAACATAAGATAATGTAGTACCGGGATCAATTAAGGCATATAAATCGAATGAAAAGATAGACAACGTACCCGTAACCACATCTGGGGAAGCCTCTAAATTCTGTCGATCCGCTAGAGCATACGTACGATTTTGAGCCCCGCTAGAACTCGTGGCTCCTCTATCATCTCTAACATGACCCATTGGTTGTGCACCCCTTCCTAAATATGGCATTGATGATGATGATGCAACAAATAACCTCGTAGGTCGTGCCATACCCCCTATGCCCCTTCGTGGGCATTCTCTCATCATATGCCTCGATATACCGCACCAAAAACAAACATTGGTCCCTAGCCGACATGCGCCCAAATGATATCTTTCATATTTATTGTATGGCTCTCGAGGAGGTCTCGATTGGCTCATATTCCCTTGCCCTTAGTATCCCACTGTCCGCAAACTCTGACTCTCACTTCTATGCCCAAATTGATTTCCTCTGGACCCTTGGAACTATGGTGGGACACTAGCTGAAGAATAAGAAGATAATGGCCTAGGTGGTCTAGCAGAAAACTGTGGTCTGAACCCTCCTTGGGATGCCATGAACTGCCCTGTAGATTTGGCCCTCTTGGAATATCCTCTTTCTGATTCCTGTGTTCTTCTCCTCTGCCTCTGATCTTCTATTTTCTGTGCAAAAGTTTGGATCCTCGCTATGTCCATATCTTTGTTCAAAGCGGCAATAGTACAATCTCTAACCAGATATGGATCTAGCCTATCCACATATTGATGAACTCTGTTATCTATAGTAGCTACAACATTAGGAGCATATCTCGACAAGGAATTAAGTCAGAGACTGTACTCCCTCACGCTCATATTTACCTGGCAAAGATTTAAAAACTGATCTGCACGGGCCTGACGAATCTCGAATGGAAGATAATGATCAAGAAATACCTCTTTGAACTATTTCCAAGTAGCTGGGGGTGCATCAATACCCCTAGATCGTTTCCAGTCTTCATACCAATATATAGCCTCCCCTTTAAATCTATACGCCGCTAACTCCACTGTCTCTCTACCCATTACATGCATAATATCTAAGGCCCTTTGAATTTGATCAATAAAGTCCTGTGGGTCCTCGTTAAGAACTGATCTAGTAAAAGTGGGAGGATCCATCTTAAGAAAATCCTTTGTTCGAAGGCTAGCCGCCCTATCTGTACCACTAGAACCTGTGGTAGGAATGGTTTGCCCTTGAGTTTGCCCAGCAATTATACGAGTCAAAAGTTGTACTGCATTTCTAAGATCTTGATCAACAGCATTAATAGGTGGCTCTGCGGATATAGTTCTCCTCCCCCTTATTTCTTTCGGACTGGAGGAAGTTTTTGATGCATGCTCAGCTGGAGCCTCACTTTGATTAGCTGGTATAGTGGGTGACTTACTAGTCCCCTCTCCGACAACCACATCTACTTGCTTACCGGTATTCTTGCTTCTGGTAACCGGCATCATTACTATATTAAGAGAAACAAATGGATTCAGTGGTCAACTATGACTTCATATACAATATAGGCTCTATCGCACGATCTAAGACATGAAGAAAAGAAACAATTCCTAAATGTCCATAGCCTCCTGTTTATAGATGTGGTGCACGACACACCGATAAACAAGAATCTACATAGACACGGTTTTGTAGACTCACTAGGATGAACTTTTCTGATACCACTTTTATCACGCCTCAAATCCTATTGGGGCGGACTGGTACCCGTAACCGAGGAGGCCCGGGAGAACCAGCTCATAACCTTATACTTCCCATGCATACCTCTATGAAAACTTGAAATTCGGACAACATCATGTCGCATATAAAAGGAAATAATCACCTGTATAAGCTCGAGCACACATATATATGTATATATAATACTTAGCCGTTGGAGCCATCACGTCTATTAACAAAACACCACCTTGACTGTACATTAGGTCTACAAAGCCTCTAGACAATACACAGAGTTTAACTAAGGTCGGGACACACCCCGCCATATAACTAACTTCTAAAGAATACCAAAAGTGACTGGATATAACACGGAAATCCCCGAAGTAAAATGGATCTCACCAAAAGCAGCTGGATATCCTGGCTCCTACTTGTGCTGTGTATGAGCTGAGGTACCTGTGCTTGCAGCATGAAATGCAGGTCCCCCGTGGGGGACATCAGTACAAAATATGTACTAAGTATGTAAATCTGTAGATAATCACATATGATATAGGAGCTCAATAGAAATCAGAAACAAGTGAATAAATCGTAATAGGAGTGGATCACACTTACTAGAACTTGTGACAACCTGTACATTGCATTTATTCAATCACTTTACCTTTGTTCTTATCATCTTTGTAACCATTACTGTACTGTACTGTGACCATTAGGCTACCTCCAGTACATATCAACTGGGATCGACCCATGATAGGCTTATTCCCCTGGGATACCACCCATAAACACATAAATAGGGATCGATCCATGATAGGCTTATGCCCCTGGGATACCACCCGATAAGAGAGAACTTTCATCACTTAGTTCAATTAATCATTGAGATTGTTATTTCGGTCGCCACCATATTTTTGATACTTTGAAACAATGATACATCAATAAGAGACATATAAATAGACCATCAATGCAATAACAATGAAGTAAGAACTCATTGGCACATCAATAAAGTGTTTTGGAGTCATCAATGCCATAACTGTCACACCCCTTTTTGCACGTACTCCAAAAACATGGATGTATTTTTAGTTCAAAAGGGTTTTATTATTTAAGTGACAAGAAAATAAAAATTTGTTTCGAAAAAGGATTATTTGCATTTTTTATTCAGAGTCGCCACTTGGCATAATCTGGTGTGCCAAGTCACCTTTTGAAAATCCTTTCGAAAACCATTTGACTCTTAAACCGGTTTGCGAACAGAGATTCCGGCTAAGGAATTCTGTTGACCGAGGGGAAGGTGTTAGGCACCCCTCGATCCCGTGGTTCAACCACGGTCGCTTGGTGGATTGTATCGACTATTTTGGGCATTATGAAATGTATAAATCACACAAAAGAACACGAAATAATAAGACAGTCCAAAAACGTAAGATTCCAGTCCAATTATACAGTAAATAAAAAATACAAAAATATAAATTCTAGTCTAAAACTAAATCTAAGCTCCAATGCCCTACCCGACGCCGCGGGCCTTCATCACGATCATTTTTATCAACATGATACGTCGGGGCATTCCCCGGTAAATAAATACAAGTGATCTCGGGGCATTCCCCGGCTAAATAAATACATCTAAATTAGATACGACAAACTAGGAAGAAACATTCACGTGCACATTCCAACATTCAATAAAACACTTATTCCTAAATTTTTGCCTACCCGAACCTACGATTGCCTACCCGTTTGACTTATCATGATACTATCACGAAATTGATAATTACACGTGAAAGTAACAATAACGACGAATCAAAAACAACAACATATCAAAATTAATCCTAATTCACTTTAATGATTTTTTTTTTATTATTATTTTTTCGCTCCCCGAATTCCATTTAAACTACATAATTAGTGCATGCTTCGATTTTCTAATCACATCTCATAATCCGAAACCAACATCAAACACAATACAAATAACAAGGACTCACACGACAAATAAATCATTCACACCCACAACATCAATAAAAGTCAACATAAATTAAAGATTCGGTTAAAAGAAATGGACCTCGATGGAATTAATCCTTGTCGATAATAGAGAAATCCGAAGACCAAAATACTCGACGGGAGAACCTCAATTCTCCAAATTAGAAGAACTTTCTTCCTAGTTGTTTCTCTTCCAATTTTGTTTTTGCTTCTTTCTCCTTCTTTTTCCACTAAGACCTTTTATTTCTTTCTCCTTTCTCCTCTCTTTGTTGGTCTCCTTAAGTGAGCTAAAATTGCCTCTATTTATAGGCAAGAAATACCCTCTATTGATGTCATTCATGACATCAAATCCCAACAAATGAATACACTTTCTTGAAAGGCCAAAGGGCAAATTGCCAAAGGCTAATTGACAAAGTAATAGTTATTCATGACATCAAATCCCAACAAATGAATACACTTTCTTGAAAGGCCAAAGGTCAAATTGCCAAAGGCTAATTGACAAAGTAATAGTTAGGTATGCACAAAATCTTGAGTAGAAATTAATACTTGGGCGGACAAAATTACGTGTCTACAACATGCCCCCTTTGAATGTAAACACGCAGTGTTTTCAGACAAAGAAGTAGACAATGAGACAGAATTTTGTCCTGACCATTATTCAAAGAAGAAACAGAAGAAAGAAGGACTATCGGGTTTTGAATTAGGACAACCTACCCACCCAAGTTATGAGGAAATCAAGTCACGGGTATTTCAAAAGTTTGGAAGAGGAGTGGACTATACCAAGTTGGAGAGTCGAGGGAGGTTCCGTCGAGGTTCCGGTCCGCAGCTCTGTTATTACATCAAAAATGAAAATTAAAGCCAAAACATAAAGGAAATTACAAAAATCCTATCTATACAGCTTTTGTTGGCTCTTGACTCGACTTTCATCACCCTATTCTTCAGGCGGGCTCCTGACTTGCAATTTCTTCCAACTTGTTGCTTGACTTTCGTTTCTTCACCCTGTTCTTCAGGCGGGCTCCTGGATTAATAATTCTTTACCCTGTTCTTCAGGCGGGCTCCTGACTTGCAACTTCTTCACCCTGTTCTTCAGGCAGGCTCCTGGACTTTTTTATTCTTTCACCCTGTTCTTCAGGCGGGCTCCTGAACTTTCTTTTTCTTTGCCCTGTTCTTCAGGCGGGCTCCTGACTTGCTATTTCATCATCCTGTTGCTATGCTTTCAACTTATTCACCCTGTTTTGCAGGCGGGCTCCAATGCCGCTTGAATTGCTCAAATAAGGAGGGTCCTGAACATAAAAATAAAATCCCATTCTTCAGGAGGGTCCTGAACATAAAAATAAAATCCCATTCTTCAGGAGGGTCCTGAACATAAAAATAAAGTCCCATTCTTCAGGAGGGTCCTGAACATAAAAATAAAATCCCATTCTTCAGGAGGGTCCTGAACATAAAAATAAAATCCCATTCTTCAGAAGGGTCCTGAACATAAAAATAAAATCCCATTCTTCAGGAGGGTCCTGAACATAAAAATAAAATCCCATTCTTCAGGAGGGACCTGAACATAAAAATAAAGTCCCATTCTTCAGGAGGGTCCTGAACATAAAAATAAAATCCCATTCTTCAGGAGGGTCCTGAACATAAAAATAAAATCCCATTCTTCAGGAGGGTCCTGAACATAAAAATACAATCCCATTCTTCAGGAGGGTCCTGAACATAAAAATAAAGTCCCATTCTTCAGGAGGGTCCTGAACATAAAAATAAAGTCCCATTCTTCAGGAGGGTCCTGAACATAAAAATAAAATCCCATTCTTCAGGAGGGTCCTGAACATAAAAATAAAATCCCATTCTTCAGGAGGGTCCTGAACATAAAAATAAAATCCCATTCTTCAGGAGGGTCCTGAACATAAAAATAAAATCCCATTCTTCAGGAGGGTCCTGAACATAAAAATAAAATCCCATTCTTCAGGAGGGTCCTGAACATAAAAATAAAATCCCATTCTTCAGGAGGGTCCTGAACATAAAAATACAATCCCATTCTTCAGGAGGTCCTGAACATAAAAATACAATCCCATTCTTCAGGAGGGTCCTGAACATAAAAATAAAGTCCCATTCTTCAGGAGGGTCCTGAACATAAAAATAAAGTCCCATTCTTCAGGAGGGTCCTGAACATAAAAATAAAATCCCATTCTTCAGGAGGGTCCTGAACATAAAAATAAAATCCCATTCTTCAGGAGGGTCCTGAACATAAAAATAAAATTCCATTCTTCAGGAGGGTCCTGAACATAAAAATAAAATCCCATTCTTCAGGAGGGTCCTGAACATAAAAATAAAATCCCATTCTTCAGGAGGGTCCTGAACATAAAAATAAAATCTCATGGATGTGCATTTCCAATGGTAGCTGAATCAAGTGAAATGAATTTGCCCCTGTTTCAACAAAGAAAATTTGTCAGTTAGAAACTTAGTGGTGGCTTGCAGTCCTTGGCTTTTCAGGTATCTGCCCTAGCACTTGTTCTTTTCATCCTCACTTCCAAATCACTGACACCTGCCCTGTCTTGCCGCATCATTGACCCGGATCCAGATTGAGGGGAAGTGAGTTCTGACTCGAACAATGGGTTTTTATTTTACCATGCCCCTGAGGTGCACTCCTTTCCCACTTCTGAATATTTTCTACGAATCCAGTATCCTGTTGGCGGATATACTTCCTTTGCTTGCTGAATTACGATCCTATTTCTCTCTATGCTGTTCCTTGGAATTTTCTCACATAATTGGAAAGACTGGTAGTAAATTTTGAGATTCTTTCTCACTTGCTTCGACACAGACTTGACTTAAAATGTAAAGAAAAGTGGTGACTTTTATTTTTGATAAATGACATAAAAAGACAAAAAGCATGAATAGATAAATGAAAGAAAAGGGCAATATCCGATATTCAAAAAGAAAACTTATCTGAATATGACAACCAACTCCAGTGAGCATGACATGCATTTTGGATTGAGCTGCCTGATCTTCCTATCCAAACTCCCCATTTGTTGTTGAGTTCGTACCTTTGCCTCTGAGCCGCTTCTTCAAATCCATCGGACTCATACATCACATTCGACCGACGACCTTTCAAAGACTTTTGCCAACAAATCTCTTTCTTTTTTACTTTTCCTTTCTTTTGAACTCTCCATCGCCTTACGGTGCCCGTGAGGGTTTTCACCAATAAGACTCTCTCATTTTTATTTCTCTCAACTCACCATTGCCTTATGGTGCCCGTGAGGGTTTTCACCAATAAGACTCTCTCATTTTTATTTCTCTCAACTCACCCTTGCCTTATGGTGCCCGTGAGGGTTTTCACTAATAAGACTCTCTCATTTTCATTTTCTTTTCCTGATTTCTCATGCTGAGGGAGACAAATGGTACTTCAAAATATACCATGATATCCATTGCATGCTTAGCCTTAACATTATCAAAAAACGATCTGAAGGGCTTTCCTCGGTTGTGACTTGGCTTTTGGTTGAGGTTAGAAAAGATGGTAAGAGGCTCAAACGACACTTGAGGTGGGGATGGGACTTACAACTTTTGGAATCGACTCAAACAACACAGTAACTCATGCCCCAGTTTTGTTGACTGGGTGAATCTTAAAATTTATTTGGTTGGACCGAGCCCGAAATAGGGCAGCCTACGTATCTCGCTCCCGAGAGAGAAGAATCAGGTCGCACGTAGTTCCATCAGCTTGCTCTTTGTTTTGATTTGATTTAGATTAATTTTTTTATTTATTTATTTATTATTATTATTTTTTTATTTTTATTTTTATTTTCTAGACATTTATCTTTGACTCTATTTTGATTCCAAAAGAGGGGTATGAAAGAAAAATGAAACAAAGCTCAAATGGGTAAACAAAGGATGACACAATGTTTGGATAGAAGGATAAAATGCCTTCATCATATCAATCTTCAAACATGCAAGTACTAAACATGCCATAAAATCAACAAAGGATCCAATATCATACATAGTATCTTTTGACCGCATCAGCATTGATAGCCATTTCTGCCATTTTGCCTTCAACATCCGTCAAATATAGGGCTCCGTTGGGTAGCACCTTCTTCACAACAAAGGGGCCTTGCCAGTTAGGGGAGAACTTGCCTTTCGCTTCGACCTGGTGAGGAATGAGGCGTCTCAACACCAACTGACCAACTTCAAAATTCCTGGGACGAACCTTTTTGTTGTACGCTCGAGCCATCCTCCTCTGATACAACTGGCCATGACATACAGACGTTAGCCTCTTTTCCTCAATCAAACTCAATTGTTCCAGCCGGGTTTTTACCCATTCGTCGTCATCAATCTCTGCTTCTACAATGACTCGGAGAGAGGGAATTTCAACTTCTGTAGGGATGACCGCTTCTGTCCCGTACACCAATAAATATGGAGTTGCCCCTGTTGAAGTCCGAACAGTGGTGCGATAACCAAGCAATGCAAATGGCAACTTTTCATGCCATTGTCTAGACCCTTGTACAATTTTTCGCAGTATCTTCTTTATATTCTTATTAGCAGCTTCTACAGCACCATTGGCCTTTGGGCGATATGGGGTAGAATTTCGATGTGTGATCTTAAATTGTTGACATACCTCTTGCATCAAATGACTATTGAGATTGGCGGCATTGTCTGTAATGATCATCTTAGGAATTCCAAACCAGCAAATGATATTGGCATGAACAAAATCTACCACAGCCTTCTTTGTCACTGACTTGAAAGTCACTGCTTCTACCCACTTTGTGAAGTAATCAATGGCTACCAAAATGAATCTATGCCCGTTTGATGCCTTCGGCTCAATCGGTCCAATCACATCCATTCCCCAAGCTACGAACGGCCATGGAGCGGCCATTGCATGCAACTCAACAGGAGGAGAACGTATCAGATCATGGTGTACTTGACATTGGTGACACTTTCGAACCAATCGGATAGAATCCCTTTCCATAGTAAGCCAGTAATAACCTGCCCGAAGGATCTTCTTTGACAAGACATGACCATTCATATGTGACCCGCATACTCCAGAGTGTATTTCAACCATGATTGCCGAGGCTTCTCTTGCATCTACACACCTCAAAAGTCCGAGATCCGGGGTTCTCTTATACAAGATTCCCCCACTTAAGAAAAATCCACTAGCCAAATGCCTAATGGCCCGCTTTTGATCGTTGGTGGCATATGCTGGGTATTCTTCTGACTGAATGTACCGCTTGATATCCAAAAACCAAGGTTCTCCATCGAGCTCTTCTTCAACCACATTACAATAAGCATGCCGATCACGACTCTGTATATGCACTGGATCGATGTAGGCTTTGTCAGGATGTTGGAGCATTGAAGACAAAGTGGCTAAAGCATCAGCAATTTCGTTACGAATCCTTGGAATATGCCTAAATTTTACCAACACAAACCATTGACATAGCTCTTGCAAGCATTGTCGATACGGGATGAGCTTCAAATCTCGTGTCTCCCAATCGCCTTGAATTTGATGGACGAGCAAATCCGAATCTCCTAACACCAATAATTCCTGGACTCCCATATCAACAGCTAACCGTAAACCAAGAATGCAGGCTTCATACTCTGCCATGTTGTTAGTACAAAAGAATCGAAGTTGTGCTGTTACCGGGAAATGTTGTCCCGATTCAGAAATAAGAACCGCACCTATTCCGACTCCTTTCATATTGACAGCTCCATCGAAAAATAACCTCCAACCTGGATCAGCATTTATAACGACTTCATCGACGCACGACACTTCTTCGTCAGGAAAATATGTCTTTAATGGCTCGTACTCTTCATCGATGGGATTTTCAGCAAGATGATCTGCCAGAGCTTGGGCTTTCATGGCGGTTAGAGTCACATATACAATGTCAAACTCGGTAAGTAATATTTGCCACTTTGCCAAGCGACCCGTTGGCATAGGCTTCTGAAAGATATACTTCAAAGGATCCATGCGGGAGATGAGATAAGTAGTGTATGAAGAGAGATAATGCTTCAACTTCTGTGCTACCCAAGTTAGGGCACAACACGTCCTTTCAAGAAGAGTATACCTGGCCTCATATGCGGTGAACTTCTTGCTAAGATAATAAATAGCCTGCTCCTTTTTGCCTGTGATATTATGTTGACCCAGGACACAACCGAAAGAATTGTCCATGACTGATAAATATAAGATCAAAGGCCTACCAGGCTCTGGCGGAACCAACACGGGTGGATTTGACAGATATCCCTTGATTCGATCGAATGCTTCCTGACATTCTTCAGTCCATTTTACCGCCGCACTCTTTTTCAACAACTTGAATATGGGCTCACAAATGGTTGTGAGTTGAGCAATAAACCTGCTAATGTAGTTCAGTCTGCCAAGCAAACTCATCACCTCCGTTCTATTCTTGGGCGGGGGCAAATCCTGAATGGCTTTGATTTTTGAAGGATCCAATTCAATCCCCCGACGACTGACTACAAACCCCAACAGCTTTCCAGATGGAACTCCAAATGCACATTTTGCTGTGTTGAGTTTGAGATTATACCTGCGAAGCCTTTCAAAGAACTTTCTTAAATCTTTTACATGGTCGGCCTGACTTTTTGACTTAATAATAACATCATCCACGTAGACCTCAATCTCCTTATGCATCATGTCATGAAACATAGTGGTCATTGCTCTCATATATGTTGCTCCGGCATTCTTCAAACCGAACGGCATCACTCGATAACAATAGGTTCCCCATGGTGTGATAAAAGATGTCTTCTCCGCGTCTTCATCATCCATAATGATCTGGTGGTATCCGGCATAGCAATCCACAAAAGAGGCAACTTCGTGTTTAGCACAGTTGTCTAACAAAATATGGATGTTGGGCAGCGGAAAATCATCTTTTGGACTTGCCTTGTTTAAATTGCGGTAATCAACACACACTCGAATTTTGCCATCTTTCTTTGGTACGGGAACAATATTGGATAACCACATTGGATAACGAGCCACTCGAATTACTCTAGCTTCAAGTTGTTTCCTGATTTCCTCCTTGATTTTAATACTTACATCTGTTTTAAACTTCCTCAACTTCTGTTTGACAGGAGGGAATGCGGGATCCGTTGGCAATTTGTGAGACACTAATTCAGTGCTTAAGCCAGGCATATCATAATAAGACCATGCAAAAACATCCTTATACTCCACTAACGCTTGAATCATTTCATCTTTTAGTTGGGGCAAAACATGTACGCTGATTTTAGTTTCCCTAATATCTTTTTGATCCCCTAGATTTATTGGCTCAGTCTCATTCAAATTAGGATTCGGTTCGTCTTCAAATTGTTCCAACTCTTTGCTTATTTCTTCTAGAGCTTCTTTTTCATCATATTCCTCATCCTTCTCCATTACATCCGAATTATTTTGGATTTTAAAATCAGGCTGAAAATTCCGCATGCATGTCATGTCATTAGAATCAGCATAAAGAGAACTGTGTAAGAAAGAAAACAAAATATATTAGATACGAGATAAAAGGGACCTTACATTTCATTAAATGAAAGATATAAGGGTTTGAACATAGACACCATTATAACATAAACAAACTAGAATTTGAATTACAACCCTGAAATAACTCAAATAAACAGAAAGAAAAACAAAATAAACTACCAAAACTCCCTCCTGACGGGGAGAGGAGTGACTTCCCAATTATTGAGCTGGATAGTTGGACCTATGAATTGCACATCTGCCTTACTGGTGCCTTCTCCTGCTTCAACCATATCAACTTCAATAAAAAGGTTCTGGAGGTGATCAACCAATTCAACTTCAGATCCTACATGCTCCGCAATATCGCCTTTAACAAATGACTCACTGAGTAGTGGCATTGGGCGAGGAAGTGACCATATTTCCTTCTTTCTTCCCCTGACTTTCTTCATATCTTCAGCTGTAGGCTCAAATCCCAGACCAAACGTGCCCACATTTTCCTTTGGACATACGGGATGAATTATACCATGGAGAGATGCTCCCAAACCTTTTCCTGGCTCAAATCCACATTTCCAAAGTTCACTCACCATCATGATGGAAGCAGAAGACAATTGCGGTCCCGGTATAGCTTGCCATTCAGGGATGCGACTCACTGGCACTGTATCAAAGATTTGATAGACAAATGTCTCCTCTACATTATTTGCTTCCATGAGGGACAAGGGAGAATCTGCGTAGGCGGATAAATCTCTTTCACCATGAATAACTATTTCCTGCCTGTCATGCTCAAACTTAATCATTTGGTGCAGCGTAGACGCAACCGCCTTGGCCTTGTGGATCCACGGCCTTCCTAACAACAGATTGTAAGAGGATTCTACATTTAACATTTGAAACTCTATGGCGAACTCCACAGGTCCTATTGTCATCAACAGTTTTATTTCGCCGATGGAATTTGACTTGGCACCATCGAAAGCCCTAACACATACATTGTTGGGCCTGATCCTATCAACACCAATATTCAGCTTTTGCAAAGTAGAAATAGGGCAAATATTTGCACCTGAGCCCCCATCGATCATGACATGAGTGACGTAGAAATCCTCACACTTCACTGTAATATAAAGGCCCCGATTATGCCCCGTACCTTCAGCAGGCAATTCGTCATCAGAAAAGCTGATCCGATTGACCTCAAAGATTTTTCCCACCATTTTCTCAACCTGGTTGATTGTAATATCCCCTGGAACATATGCTTCATTCAATACCTTCAGCAAAACATCACGATGCTCCTTGGAGTGCAACAGCAAAGATAAAAGAGAAATTTGAGCGAGAGTTTTCTTCAGCTGGTCCAATACTGAATACTCTGGCGATTTCATCTTCTTCAAGAATTCTTCAGCTTCCTCTTCAGTGATAGGCTTTTTGATAGACGACGGTCCATTCACCGTCGGCTTGGATCTTCTTAAGCTTTCAGGTACGAAACACCTTCCTGACCTAGTCAAACCTCCTACCTCATCTACATCTTCCACAACTTCTTTCCCGTGATAGGTCATCACAGTCCGCCCATAATTCCAGGTAATCATCTTCATATCAATTATTGGAGGTTGGGTCACTGGTCTGAGGACAATAGGCGCTGTCAGTGCTCCTTTCACCGTCAAGATAGGCTGACTTAGAGCTCCCACCACGGTCAACTTGGGTTTCTCCTGATTTGAATCAACGTGCCTTCTGGTACCTTGTACTATGATCAGGGGTTTCTTCGTGCTTTCTTGGGCTTTATCTTCTCTCATTACTTCCTGGTTCAACGACATTGCTTTCAGAGACTCCGCTACATTTACCGATTTTTCTTCAGTGGTCTGTATCTTGACAATGGGCTTATAACCCCTTGAAGACTCTTTCCCGTCATATATCAATTCTAGCATATTGGTCTCAGCATGGGTTGGAAGCGGATTCTGATTAATATTTGGACCTTCCGGAGCCTGGACCAACATCTGATTTGTGTCAATTAAATCCTGGACAGCTTTCTTTAAATACCAGCATTTCTCGGTATCATGTCCTGGCATATCAGAACAGTACGCACACCTTAAAGAATAATCGATATTCCTCGGCGGTGGGTTTGAAAGCCTTCCTTGAATTGGGCTTAAGACCTTCAACTTCCTCAACCTATCAAACAAACTAGCATATGACTCCCCAAGAGGGGTGAATTGATTTTTGACCGCCTTCTCCTTCTTATACTCGGTCTTAGACTGGAAATTGGGTCTGGAGGTGTTTTGGTAATTTGGTGGAGCGAATGGGCGATTTTGTGAAGCTTGCGTACGCCATTGCGGGTGAGAAGGGGTTTGGGCATATGGCTGTGCGCTGTATACTGGGTATGGTGGTGGTGGAATGGAATACCAAGGGCTTTCTGGAGGGTAGTAATGGTGGGAAGGAATATGTGGAGCTTGGGCATGGACTTGGGCCTGGGATTGTGGATAGGGGCGAGGGGGTCTTTTGGGATAGGAATGGGTTCCAGCCACGACAGTCGCCACATCCTCTTTCTTCTTTCTACCTCCGAATGCACCCGATCCATCTTGAATTGCTTGTGTGGTGGCTTTTAATGCGGCAAAACTAACTATTCGGCCAGTCTTAATTCCATCCTCTATCATCTCCCCCATTTTGAGGACTTCCATGAAAGATTTTCCCATTGCTGGAAGTAAATGCTGAAAATAGGTCTCGTCTTGTGCCTGAATGAAAACCTCTACCAATTTACTTTCTTTCATTGGAGGCTTTACCCTGGCAGCCTGTTCACGCCACCTTATCGCGTACTCCCTAAAGCCTTCAGTGCTCTTTTTCTTCATGTTGACCAAGGACTTTTCGTCCGGAATCAGGTCAATATTATACTGAAAATGCTGGACAAACTCAGAAGCCAAATCATCCCAACTGTTCCATTTATCGATATCTCGATCGATAAACCATTCTGAGGCCAAATCTGAAAGACTCTCGCCAAAGAAGGCCATGAGCAATTCTTCTTTTCCTCCTGCAGCCCGCAACTGATTACAGTATCGTCTCAAATGTGCGACGGGATCGCCGTGTCCTGTATACTTTTTGAACTTAGGCATCTTAAAACCGGGGGGAAGATTGATGTCGGGGAACATGCACAGATCTTTATAAGAAACACTCCTGAAATCTCCGATCCCTTGCAGATTTCTCATAGCCTGTTCTAAACTCTTTAGTTTCCGAGCTATGACCTCCTATTCCTCCGTTGCGACAGGTTTCTCCGTATCAAATGGAACCGCAGGCGGTTGAGTGTACCCATATGGTTCATTCATTTGTAAGGTGGGCTCCGGAGCATAATACTGACCATCTGAAACCTTCAGTACTGGCTCACTGGAAGACCTAGAAAGCCTCAATGTGGGATGCGCAGCATATATGGGAGTTTCCTGGGGTGGCGGAGCCACGAATATTGGTGTGATCGGCAGCGCTGGCTGAGCAGCGGGTCTTGGCTGAGGAGCTGCCAAGGGCACACTAGAATTGCCAGGATAATAGTGTCGTGGAGTGAATCCTGGTGCGTGGTCGGGCGACTCAGTAGGAACAGAGAATTGCACCTGAGAGAGCGGTAGGCAACTAGAGATATTTCCAAGACCTTCAGGGAATGGAGGGGGAGGCATTCCACTGGCCCATGCCCGATGCAAATCTACCAGTTGTTGCCTGAGCCTTACCACCTCATCGTTGTGTTCAGTACTTTCTTCCCTATGCTCCTGATCTGGGTCAATGAGCAAATTTTCCATTTCTCTGTTAGCCATGGCGAACCTAGCTTTGGACCTGGTGAAGTATGGGTGACTAGCCAGAGCGCTGCAAACCTACCACTGTTATCTGAAAGAACATGCTCATCAAAGACGACATCCGTTAGAATTAGGCACACAACAGGCATGAGAATCACATTGGTAAAATTGCCCTAAATTCATGCTTATTTTTACCAACTTTTGAGGGTAGCAAGGTCATTTAACATCATCCTGATTTTTTGTCCACACTTATTTTTTTATCTTCTACGCTTATTATTTTCTTCCCCTCGTTATCTACCTTTATTTTATCATTCTTTATGGCTTTTGCTTTCTTTAAAAGAGGGACAACAGAAATAGTTAGATCGAACCCAAAAGTAGGTTGCCTACGCATCATGCTGTACATGAATCAGATCTTGCGTAGCTCAATTTTTTTTTTTTTATTTTTTTTTTTTTTTGAAATTTCAAGAAGAAAAGAAATAATCTTCATATCCTTGGGAAGAAAGAGAGCAACGAAACGTATAGAAGTTTGTGACCACTGTAAAACTAAAACAAAACGAATGTGAAACAACATTATAGACCACTAAGACGACACAGGTGAGATTACTAATAAAGACTCTAATACCAAAAACAACTTGACCTCGACTTAAAACAAACACCACCCTACAATGACAGACACATAAAAAGACTCCAACTGAAATAAAGATAAGAAGTGCTCTTTCAGACTGGTGCTCTGCGCGATGACCCTGGCTGATATGGACCCGTCTCTGAAGTTCTCTTTTTCCCATTCAAACCTCGTAGCATATCTTGTAAAGATACCCTGATACCGGGGAAGAAGCTTCGGGCCCGTATTCCTGCTTCATGAGGAGTGCATTTGGAAAGATTATTCTGACACCTTTCTACCATCTTAAATAAATCTGCTAACTGAACCCTCAGCGTTTCCACTTTGGACTCTACACTTTCATCCTGATAATCATTCGCTATACATTCTTCCTGTATTCTCCCTCTAAGCTGTGTTGGTAAGGGTTGACTGGTACCCCAAGGGACAGATTGGAGCCAGACCTCATATCCCCGAGTGTGGCCCGGATTATCCAAACCTTCTTTGAGTGTGTCCACACTTAGCTTTGTTGCATGCTTCCAAAACTGCTCATACCTGCTCTCACCTAAGGCTTGATCCCTGAAGTACTCAACATCCTTCAGAAAATCTACTGCTGGTGGCACGTCCTGTAGCCTACCTAACTGGCGCATTACCCTAGAAGGATTGTATGGTCTAGTGCAATTGAGCCCTAACATAACTAAAGGGAACTGTGTCTGACAACCCACCAATACTACCTTTGGTCGAAGCCACAAATAAGTCCACAAAATGTCATCCCTGGTTCTTGATTCAAGAAATTCAATCCAAGCCTTGACTCCTACAGGTAGCGCGAATTTGTCCAAACGCAACCTGGAATCCATGGCTTTCACTCGATTGGGAATACAACGATCTAACACATCTGATCTAATTAAAGAAGGTGCATGCAAGTGCTCCATCATCCATAACTGCAATATCAAGTTACTGCCCTCGAAAAATCTCCTTCCCAATTTTACTTCGGTTAAAGCCTTATATATTTCTGTTAAGATCATGGGTATGAGAGTGAACCTGCCCTTTTTATTAATGCCCTTATCGTTTTGATCTTTATGAAATAGGGCCATCACCACAGATTGCAAGCGGGTATTAATATGTCTTTCTTCTAGTGGAAACACTAAAGTTCCTAGCAAAGCGAGGGTGAAGACTTCAAGGCGCTTTTTCTCCCACTTCTCCTTAGTCACATGAAATTCTTCCCAAAAGCAATCAAAACCTTCCGAGTGCCCGAATCTATCGAACAAAAAATCTAGGGAAACCCACGAGTCACTTAAACAACCCAAATGGATACCCTTACTTTTTAGACCACAGGCCTGAAAAAATCTCACGCCAGTATGATTTCGCGCTCGGATCATATCCTTTTCGATATAGGGCAAATGTAACAAACTGGATATTTTTGCCAAAGTGGGGGTCATTTCACATTCCCCAAACCTGAACACCAAACTACTCGGGTCCCAAAAGGTTAACAAGGCTTCTAATAGATCTGGACGAGGGGTAACATGCAGAAGTTCCGTGAGGTCACCTAATATTTTAACCAGTTCCTGCTGGTCAACATAATTAAACATTTCCCACCATCTGATTAACTTTTTGGGCACTTTGACAACCATTAGAACTCTAGACTTGGTGGACAGCTTCATCCTGTAATAACACACAAGACGTTAACTCAGAAATTCGACAGGAGTAGAAGATTCCCAACCCTTGGGATTTTTACGCCAACATCTGTCGATGGGACAGACTTCGTTCATGACTCCAATTTGCCGAACAGAAGTATTGAGCGAAATCAATCTACTTGGCAAACGGTCGAGAGACCTAAACTAATACTAAGACAAAGACCGACCAAGGAGATTACCGGACCCACCGAGGGTCGCCTACGTATCCCAACTCGAGGGAAGGGAATCAGGTGTAGTTTATTCAAATTGAACAATTGACGAATTAACTAACCAATTAACCCCAACTTAAGAGACACAATCTAAAACAAACGAATAGATCTCTTAAACCCAACGCTCAACCAAGACTGTCACCACCGATTATACAGTTTTTTTTTTTTTTTTTTTTTAATAAACGAATTTACAAATGAAGTAATTTTCTAAAATGAGGGTAAATAAAGAAAAAGGATCGAAAAGGCTCAAACTGTATTTTAACCTCTCCCAAAACAAAAGAATAAGAAGAATTTTTAGTCCTCAATTTATCGCAAAAATTAAATCCCAAGAGAAAGAATAAAAAGAAAAGAAAATTTTGGGAAAAAATATTATTATTATTTTTTTTTTTTTGAATTTCGGGATTGTGAAAGACAAAAGCCATAACGAATTCTAAAATAAACTCCAACTTTTTTTTCGACTCACCTTTTTTTTCTTTTTCACTTTTGCCTACACACCTTACTCTTAACAAATTAATTATTTATTTATTATATATTTTTTTTTTAATCAATCCGTCAAATGACCACGTTACCCTTAAAAATGCAACAGTTAGCACATAGAGATGCTTTAAAGGTGAGTCTCCTAGAAAGGACACAAGTGGGCCCCACTAGGTCTCAATATGATGCACATAAGTATGACCTAAAGGCTGACCTACGTTGTGGTTTTACTAACAAAGCTGTTCGGGGGAGCGTATGATCGATAGTGGCTGCTTTGCTTTCCACCTACTCCATAACACCGACGGCTCCCCCCCTAAAATAAGGGTGACTCAACTAGAGATTGTGTACAACACGTGTACTACAGACTTGTTGCAGAAAGAAGGCCGGGGGGCGGACTCATGATGACAGATATAAAAGCAGTAACACATGGGATAAATACTATAAACAAAGAGCACGAAAAACACACAAAAGTGAAATAACATCAACAATAATCACAAACAATGTTTATACACTCATAATGCCAAACAAAGCCGATACGACTCCAAAATAGCTCGAATTCTGAAAAACTTGTTTTTTTTTTTTTAGTCCCCAGCAGAGTCGCCAGAAGATGTCACACCCCTTTTTGCACGTACTCCAAAAACATGGATATATTTTTAGTTCAAAAGGGTTTTATTATTTAAGTGACAAGAAAATAAAAATTTGTTTCGAAAAAGGATTATTTGCATTTTTTATTCAGAGTCGCCACTTGGCATAATCTGGTGTGCCAAGTCACCTTTTGAAAATCCTTTCGAAAACCATTTGACTCTTAAACCGGTTTGCGAACAGAGATTCCGGCTAAGGAATTCTGTTGACCGAGGGGAAGGTGTTAGGCACCCCTCGATCCCGTGGTTCGACCACGGTCGCTTGGTGGATTGTATCGACTATTTTGGGCATTATGAAATGTATAAATTACACAAAAGAACACGAAATAATAAGACAGTCCAAAAACGTAAGATTCCAGTCCAATTATACAGTAAATAAAAAATACGAAAATATAAATTCTAGTCTAAAACTAAATCTAAGCTCCAATGCCCTACCCGACGCCGCGGGCCTTCATCACGATCATTTTTATCAACATGATACGTCGGGGCATTCCCCGGTAAATAAATACAAGTGATCTCGGGGCATTCCCCGGCTAAATAAATACATCTAAATTAGATACGACAAACTAGGAAGAAACATTCACGTGCACATTCCAACATTCAACAAAACACTTATTCCTAAATTTTTGCCTACCCGAACCTACGATTGCCTACCCGTTTGACTTATCATGATACTATCACGAAATTGATAATTACACATGAAAGTAGCAATAACGACGAATCAAAAACAACAACATATCAAAATTAATCCTAATTCACTTTAATGATTTTTTTTTATTATTATTTTTTCGCTCCCCGAATTCCATTTAAACTACATAATTAGTGCATGCTTCGATTTTCTAATCACATCTCATAATCCGAAACCAACATCAAACACAATACAAATAACAAGGACTCACACGACAAATAAATCATTCACACCCACAACATCAATAAAAGTCAACATAAATTAAAGATTCGGTTAAAAGAAATGGACCTCGATGGAATTAATCCTTGTCGATAATAGAGAAATCCGAAGACCAAAATACTCGAAGGGAGAACCTCAATTCTCCAAATTAGAAGAACTTTCTTCCTAGTTGTTTCTCTTCCAATTTTGTTTTTTCTTCTTTCTCCTTCTTTTTCCACTAAGACCTTTTATTTCTTTCTCCTTTCTCCTCTCTTTGTTGGTCTCCTTAAGTGAGCTAAAATTGCCTCTATTTATAGGCAAGAAATACCCTCTATTGATGTCATTCATGACATCAAATCCCAACAAATGAATACACTTTCTTGAAAGGCCAAAGGCCAAAGGCCAAATTGCCAAAGGCTAATTGACAAAGTAATAGTTATTCATGACATCAAATCCCAACAAATGAATACACTTTCTTGAAAGGCCAAAGGTCAAATTGCCAAAGGCTAATTGACAAAGTAATAGTTAGGTATGCACAAAATCTTGAGTAGAAATTAATACTTGGGCGGACAAAATTACGTGTCTACAATAACAATGAAGTAGGAACTTATTGGTATATCAATGAAATGTTTTGGAGTCATTAATAGCACATGGATCTTGTTCGAGTAACCGGATACCTTCTGACATTCATTAGTGCAATAAATATGTAAGATTTGGAAAACAAGTAAGTTTTGGAATGTCTTGACATCTTGTAGGGTGGAAACAAGTTCATTGGTAACGTAGGACATCATACAAAATCATTATGGATCACATGTTACTGAATAACTTTGGAAACGCTCTTAATAGAACAATTGTTCACTTTCATGCCAAAGATATGGTATAGAGTATGCTTTACATACCTGACTGTCAACCTTCAATACTAGTCCCAAATGGACTTCTCGTCTTTTCGGATTACTTATCTACAATGAATATATATAGCAATCTAGTATTAGCGATCAAATGTCACAATTCAATTATTTGAATTCGCCAAACTAGTAGTTAAGTAGTAAGCCTTACACCATAAAGGGTGTCACTTTAACCATCTTATACTCCAATTACATTCACATGCCATGCATATTCATACAACATCCTCCAATATCAAGTTTGGATTCATTTAGCCTTCCAACCAATCCATTAAACCAAATTGAGCCATAGACATAAATAATCATCTATTCAATAGTATATCACCATATCCACCTTCCATAACTCAATTACCATATCCACCTTCCACAATTCAATACAACCAAACCATGCAAAATAGTCCATAATCCTATTTCCATCATTTTTCAATAACAACCAATACATATAATCCTCCATCACACATATACATATGGAAGAGAACAAAGGCAAACAATATTCATACCTTAGAATTCACCTCTTGATTATGCAATCCTGTTTGCACAAATAATAGGTGCCGTACGAAGCTCTCGAGATGACAAACACAGTTATCGGATTACTTTGGAATTTCTACGGTTGAATCAAAAGTAATTTAAAGGTCAAATTTGGCTAGGGTTTTTTCTTTCTCAATGATTGATGATGAAAATGAGTTTTTGAACTCATATACATGTATATATACACATATTCCCGTCCATAATATCATAGGAAATGACCAAAGTGCCTTTAAAATTTAAATAATGTCAAATCTGTCCTTTGGTGGACTGTTTTGATAAGCTAAAGTAGATCGACCATAACTCTTTGCTCCGATATCGGATTTGAGTGAAATTGGTATCGTTGGAAAGATAATTCAAAGGGATTTCATTTCATATAAAGTAGGTCACCCAGTTCGTCCTGTACAAGGAGTTATGGTCGTTTGAATTTGGCCCTAAAAATCTGTTTTGAGAGGTTGAAGTAAAACGAGTATAACTCCTTACTCAGATGTTGGATTTAGATGAAACCAATTGTATTGGAAAGAAGACTCAAATATCTTTCTTTTCATAGGTCTCAGCTCTCCCATTTCATTATATTAAGGGAGTTATGATCATTCAAAGTTGACCCAAAAAAATTGGCTGGCCTCAGTAGTTTGTGTGCAGGAAATTTTTCTGCACATTTACTATTCCCAAATATCCCGGCCACCGTTTTATAGTTTCGAACGTGCTCGATTATATCCGAAACCTATCCATTTTTATAAATCTTTATATCGTTGGAAAGATTATTCAATAACCTTCGCATGGAACCATCGATGGGCAAATTTCGATATAAATAAAATAAAAAAAATTAATTCCATATAAATAAGACCAATACACGTACTTGAATATGCCAATATATGTACTTGAATACGGGGTGTTACAATTGTCTCTTTTGGAAAATACAAATACACCTTCTTAGTTCGGCAATCTACTGTGGCATAACAAGAAGCCAACCAATCCATACCCATTATAGAATCAAAATCTACCATTTCTAACTCAACCAGGTCAACCATTGTATCGCAACTGTAAATACTTATTATACAATTTTGATACACTCTCCTAGCTAGAATAGATTCACCAATCGGCGTAGATACTTTAAGTGGCTTAACTAGCAATCGTCAATAAAAGTTATGAAATACTTTTTCTCACCACGTGATGGTGTGGACTTCATATCACAAATGTCAATGTGTACTAAGTCTAAGAGATTGAAATTCCTTTCAACGAATTTATAAGGATACTTTGAATACTTTGATTCCACACACATTTAACACTTTGATTAATTGCACTCAAAGTTTGGTAAAACTTCTAAGTTAATCATTTTGCGTAATGTTTTGTAATTAACATCGCATAAACATTAATGCCACAAATTATAAGACTCAAACAAGTAAGAAGAATTTGAACTTTTATTGATTTCAACATTCATTAGATTCATCTTATAAAGGCCCTCGATGAGATAGTCTTTTCCTACATACACTTTTCCTTTGCTAATTATAATTTTTCTAGAAACGGTTACACATTTAAATCCGTTCTTGTCTAGAAGTGAAACAGAAATCAAGTTCCTACGTAACTCCGTAACATACAAGACATTGTTAAGTGTCAAGACCTTGTCTGAAGTCATTTTCAAGCACACTTTTCCTATTCCTTCTACCTTAGCTGTATCAGAGTTAGCCATGTAGATCATTTCTTCTACTTGAGCCGGAGAGAATAATGACGAAAACAACTCTTTGTTGGCACACACATGGCGGGTGGCACCAAAATCTATCCCCCATTCGCGAGGATTTCCCACCCAAGTTGTATTCTGAAAGCATAGCACACAGATCATTACATTCTTTGTTGGATTTAATCATATTTTCTTGGTCCTTTTTCTTACCTTTCTTAGGGGTACGACAATCCGTGGACTTGTGGTCAATCTTGACACAGTTGAAGCACTTTCCCTTGAATTTCTTCTTGGGTTAATTGTTTCCATGTTCAACTTTCTTTCTTTTCTTAAATTATTTTGGTCATCTTCTACAATATGTGCTCCATTAATTGTAGAATTTTCTTTTGACCTTCTCTCGGCAGTCTTATTATCCTCTTCAATACGCAGTCGGACAATAAGATCTTCATCAGTCATCTCCTTGCGTTTGCGCTTCAAGTAGTTTTTGAAGTCTTTCCACATAGGTGGTAGCTTCTCAATTATTGCAGCTACTTGAAATGAATCATTCACAATCAAACCCACAAAACAGTTTATGTGAGTACTAAGAACATTTTCAATTTGTTCAACAAAGGTATTTTTCAAAGATATACCTTCCGCTAGGAGGTCATGGATGATTACTTGCAATTCCTGCACTTGAGAGACAATCGACTTGCTATCTATCATTTTAAAGTCTAGGAACCTTGCAACGAAGAATTTCTTAATTCCTGCATCCTCTGTCTTATATTTTTGTTCTAATGCCCCCCACAATTCCTTTGATGTCTTAGTTCCACTATAAACATTATAGAGGTCGTCTTGGAGATGACTCAAGATATAATTCCTACAAAGGGAGTCTGAGTGTTTCCAAGCCTTTACACTTATGAAATGCTCTTTGTCTGAGGTTTCCTCAGGCATTTCAGGAACATCCTCACTAGTAAACTTTTGAAGACATAGAGTGGTGAGGTAAAAGAATATCTTTTGTTGTCATCTCTTAAAGTCAATGCTCGTCAACTTTCTGGGCTTCTCCGCAGGTGTCATAGGTTGCAGAGCATTTGCTCGACTTGTCCTGGCAATGCTAGTTACCGCCATAGTCGTAGCATCATGCATTTGGCTATCAATCGTCATTTTTTCTGTCACCACAAAACAGTAAATTTAGTATTTTCAGAATACTACTGAAAAAATTAAACAACTTTAAACTCTTCTTCTTGTTTCTAGTTTAACGATGAAGTTTTTATGACTTCCAATCGTCAACCAAATGATCTTTAACTTGTGATGAAGATTTTATTTCATCAAATCACTAGTTTAGTTCAAATAGAGTAGAAAGGAAAAAGCTATAATCTCCAGAAACAAGCAATACAGATTCAAAAAAAAAAAAACTTTAGTGAAAAGAAAATTTCACCAAAAAAAAAATAAAAATTCCAAGGTTATTCCTTAAGATTGTTGGTTTGTATGTATTCGGGTACAAGAATCAGTATTTAGGCACAACAACTTCAACACTAGTTTAAGTTTACAACAAGAACACTATGAAGTACAAAAACACCCTCAACACAAGATCAAAGTGATCTTTCTAAGAAATGTGTTCTATTTTTTCAGAAATTAAGATGAAACAGAGATATAAAGCCAAGTCCCCCGACTTCACGGAGTGTCCTTAAGGAATAATTCTCCTCACTGTACCCGAGGTTTTGGAATCTTCCTCCCAGGATAAAATGGTTTTTAATCCAACTATAGTGGTACCTCAAATAATTGGATTCGTCGAACTCACTCAACGATTTGATGGATCACAAGGAATGTTTTGAAGACAAGAAGAGTTTTTTATTTCAAAAAAAATTTTCATGCCTAAACCTGTGGATATATACATGTTTATATAGCCATCAAGTGCGCCTTCCGAAAGGTGGCAATGGTTCATCCGAAAAGGTGTATCCTTTGGAAGAGTCATGTCTGTTCATTCGAAACATTGTCTTTTTCTGAACAGATACAACTATCTGAATAGATGCACGTTTTCCAAAATAATATATTTTTTCCTTAAAGGTTTTTGTCCCTCCATTTTTCATTCACACCAATTGAAGCGAACAACTACTTGAGAAAAGAAAGTTTCTAACCAATGTAATATAAATTATCTTCTTCTAGTGGAATTTAACCTTCTATACATGCCTCTCAACAACATTTTTCTAGAGAGGTTAAAATTTTAATTCAATTAGAAAAATGAAAATTTCTTTTTACAAGGAGGTGTGAACAAGAAATTTATTTGTTAGCTAAATTTGTACTTTGTTGTATGAAAGAGTACAATCTTGTCTTTTTGACCAACTTTTGTGTAGATTCATTTTTGTTATAGATTTGGTTCAGATATCTCCCTTTAACTTTGTAACTTCATACGAATGAATAGAAATGGTAGGAATCAAGCCTAAATTTTTCACATGATCAATGCCCCACAAGTTTGGTGATGGCTTAACTAAAAAATTTTGTCCAATATAAATAAATTTGTTCATCTCATAATTTCACTTTTTTTTTTGTTAAACTGAGTAGATTCTAAGATTTTGACTTTTAAATATGAATTCGATGAAATATTATAGTTTTTTCTTCTTATATAATCAAGTTTTGATGGTAAAATAATATGATATATGTAATAATAATAATAATAAATAAAATATTTTATAAAATTAATTGAGATATATGTAAACTAACTATTTTAGATGCCGCGATATAAACCGAACCTAACTTATATATATGTAGTAATTTTGTAGATATTACTTATTACTGTTTGATTTGACTAAAATTTGTAAGCACATTTCTTGACTATAGTTCGATTACATGGCGCCACCTGGATCTTTCATTTCTTGTGTACGTATATTTTTTTGAAGGGTTTCGACCCATGGAATTATACAATAATTTATGCTTATTTAATTTATTATTATGAAACTTTCATATCTAACCCCACCTCCCTCTACCAGTAATAAGAAAAAATAATAGCGAACGCGTGCTTAAGGGAGTGCTCGGTACAGAGGAAAATATTTTAGATTTTCTCATATTTGATTGATTAAAATTTTTGAAAAATACATATTTTTTTTAAGAAACCTAGTTTCTTATAAATGAAGAAAATGATTTTCTTAATAAAAATTAAAAAAAATAGTAATTGTTTCTCTGCACCTCCAACACACCTAAAACGTGACTTGCTTCACTTATAAAAGTCGATTAATTTTCATACGACTTAACTTTTAAACTCATCACTTTTACATTAAATGGACCTATTAACATAGAGACCAATTACTACTAATTTTTAGAACCAAAAGTTTCATCAAACCAATCCGTGATCATTTGCTGATATTATTATTATTGTTATTATCATTACTAATCTTTAATATATATTTTTTCTAGTAATATAGTTTTCATTCTCCATTTAAATACGAGAAAAATAATTTTCATGACAAATATTTCTGTGAAATTAATTCGTCGTACTGTACATTTGTGTAAGATTCAACTACCAATATGTCCAACATGTCACAGTGGGCAATAATAATATACTCGGTGAAATTTCGTGAATGAGGTCCGAAACTTGGTGAAATTTCGTGAATGAGGTCCGAAGAAGATAGAGTATAACAAACCTTACTCGAAGAGCAAAGCTGGGTACGGCCAACAGGATTCATCCGAGCTCCTTCGATGAAAAATTACACCATTTTATTATACATAATTAAAATTATTTTTTCTGTATGCATATAGTAGTAGATATTGAACTCATTTCAACTTCTTCATGTATTAAATTATTCATATTGGAATCTTCTTAATGAAAATTTTGACTCAACCGACCACTATATATCCCTATGTATCTCATGGAAGTAGAGAGACTATTCGGAGGACCTCAAGTGAAGCTAAACAAAATAGTTATGAAAAGAAAATCGCCAATAAAAAAACATGATAACTAATATTACAAAATATTCAGAAACGGAACAATAACAACTACGTATAACAATATCTTTCGGAATGAGTAAGATATAAAAATAGTACCCTATGCTTTTTTTTTTTTTGGTTTTCTACCCGATATTCGGTACCAACATTGAAGCCCCGATTAATTCAGATCGTGCACAACAGAGTTTATTTTGGGGGTAGTGCTCGCAACAGGATTTTCTCCATACCCAGAACTTGAAGTTTTGAATAGTACCCTATGCCTTTATAGTGGTAACTTTCAAATTTTTCTCCTTTCAGAGACAATTTTTTGTCTTCTCAGAAACGTTACTAAAATGCATAATATTATGCTCTCTTCTTATATAAGTGGATTATGTTGCATGCGGACGCAAATTTAGAATTTTCGAATCATAACATACCGTTTAAAAAATAAAAGAGGAAGAAGAAAAGTGTTGAATTGATTTATGGTCCTATAACATTCAACCAAATGCACCATATAGATATCACAAAATAATATTATATTAATTTTAAGTAAATATACATAAAATATCTAATTATATGGGAAGACCACAACTTCACATGCCCAATATTTTGTCTATAGATTCACCCATTGACTTATGTGTTATACAAATCGTATTAGTTGTATTACTTAGTATATCTGATAGTAACCCAACCACTAGAGTTGGCATGGTGGTTCAACGTAATATCACTTAAGCAAGAGGTCGGGGGCTGTGACCAGTTCCTTACCGCTTAGTGCGCTGATCGAGGAATGAAAGATTAGTCTCACGGTTGCCAATACCTTGGGAAACCAAAAAAAAAAAAAAAACTGATAGTAACCCTTGACAACCATATTTTTGACTTTGTATATTTGTCTATTTAATGTCTTATTTATAGACTATAGTCCAGTTGAGACTGTTCTTTAGTAGAGCATTGACATTTTATGCAATAGACTTTATTTCTGTTTAAACTCCTATCCATATTATTAAATTTGATAGTACTATTTACTTTGTATTATTGCTCCCTGTCATGATTATCCAGCTCAATTCAATTATTTTTCATACTAGTGTAATTAGAGGCGCATATATTCATTAAATTACTTAGTAACTTTATATTATTATTTGGTGTAAACAGTCGGTGTTGTTGGTAAATTATGATTTTGTCTTGTGATACATGATTCAATATATATAACCTTCAATTAATTAAAGTTTGTGCTTTTTGGATTTTGGTCCATTTATATAGGGAACTGTGTTATATTTGAACAATTATTAGAATTATATTACATTCAAATATGGTGTATAATAATAAAAGCACGTGAATAATTAAGTGGTAGAACAGTTTACGATAAAGCCATGCGTTAATAATCACAAGTAAAGGTATCAAATGTACGCAGTTTATCATAATTAAAATTGTAAAATAAACACTTTTTAGTGGGAAAAACATTATTTTTGGTCTCCCAAAAACTTAATGAAACAAGCTATTAATCAAATTTGACGTTTCTAAACACAATTTAAAATAATTATGCAGCTTAAGACACAAGTAATTAACCTTAAACTACGGCATAATTTCGTATATAATTTTTTGTTTGTTAATTTGCTGTGTATGAAGGTCAAAAACACAAACAAAAAGTGTCAGGAGAAGAAAAAATAATTGTTTAAACGTAATTGTCATCTTATTATTTCAACAAGAAATTAAATAATTTGTGTATGGGTCAAAGCCGTAAATTGTTGGTACTAATAATGTTTAATATTCTTAAAATATGATGTAAGAGAGGATGTTACGTTTCTTATATTTTTATGTCATCAAGCTACTTTAAAACTAATTATAAGTAGTATTCTAGAATGAGTATAATTAATTGGTAAACTAATGATAAGTAATCAATATGTTATATAGAAGGTAAAATCATGCATCTCAAAACCTAACGAGGCAACATGAAATATTCACAGACATCTAAATTTTATCGAATTTAAGATGAATCTAATTCATCTTTAAACTCTAAAGTCGTCGTAATTTTCTTAGAGGCTAATTTATCTAAATCATACCACATAACAAGGGTCACATATATGAAAAGACATTTCAAATATATAAATGTTTAGGTATTTATAAAAAGATCAAGACGTTAAATATTGTCTTTCCCAAAGCAAAACGGCGATCAAATATATGTGTAAATCATCAAAAATTTGTTCGTCCATAAACTCTTTGTTCATCATATTTTATTTATGATAGCAGTCAATTTAATTCCCATCGTGTTAAAATTTGTTGCAAACACCAACCGCTTGTTGGGTTTGAATATTCTTCAATCCATAGACGCGTACAATTTCATATCATAACTAAAATCACTTAGACCAATCAAAGACCTTTTATATGAAAATGTATAATTTAAATAATGGCGAGGAGTTAAAAACACACTTAAAGTATTTATATTTGAGTTTCATGTTTGAACTATCATGCGCATGAGGTACCTACTTTAACTATCATCAACCATTTATCATAACACACATCAACTATCAATTGTTCACTTTTCCAATCTGAAATATCATCAACCTGCTTTGATATCATTTTGTCACGATCCAAAAATTCAAGAGTTACGATGACACTTGTTGTGGCGAACCTTGACAAGTAAGCATATCACACAAACTGATATAAAAAACAAAATAATAGCAATAGCGCAAGTAAGACTTCTAGAATGAAGTCGAACCACATAATATAGTAAAGCAGAAAGACATAACCAACAATCATAATCCCAAAATCTGGTGTCACAGTGTAAGAACATCACTAGTACAACTCAAGATCAAGTACATAAGATATCCAAAACAGGAATAATCTGTCTCTGAATACAAATAAAGACATAGTCTAAATAAGGAAAGATAGTAGTCAACTCCAAAAGCAAGAATCCAACCACTACCTCGGATAGCTCCAAGGTAGCCCGAATCAACCACCGTAAGGCGCACTCGAACCAGAATTTTCACCGAACAGTAGGGGTGAGTACGGTCGGAAAATAAACAACTGATAGCTGAGAAATGTTTTGATAAGTAATTCTTGATAATTCATATAATAAACTCACACCTGATAATTCAAGTATAAAACTTAAAAATAAAATATTTTTGATATAATTTTAACCATTAATTCTTTAAATAATATTCATCTAGCTAGCAGCTAATAAAACTTAATATTAACAAGATACAACTAGCATATAGAAAAAGCCATAATGCCTAACATGCTAAATGGATCACATTCTATTCATTATTAGACTTTAGAGGCCCCAAAAGTGGGGAGAAGAGAACCAAAAAGAGCAGTAAAATGATTCTAACTAAATTAGCTTTCACATTAGACTTTGAAAAAAGTTGAATAGTCAATTAGATACATAAATATTCCAACATCTGAAGCTTTATATTAGTCTATCACAAGTCACTCTCACTCATTTTCTTTTTGACTTATATTTCTAAGCTTCTAGATACACATGCAAAAACATGTGTAAGCAAGCTATAAGTCAATTCTCAGCCTCCAAAATAAGAATTTTCTTCTCTTTTAATAACTTTTTTTCTCTTGCTTTATGATCAGGCTTTCATCTATTGTGAAAAAAATTTCACTGCTTCCTCCCATAGAAGTCTAGATCGTGTCTCAGTATGACTGATCATTCTTTTGGTGGAGCTAGAATTCTCACTAAAGAAGTTCAGAATCGAAAGAAGTAAGCACACGCTATATATACATAAAAAAATAAATTTAATCATATATAAATAGTAAAAATTTTTGACGAAAAAGGTTCGGATGAACCTATAAATAAGGTGGCTCCGCCCCAGTTTATGATGAGAAACTATTATGGCTCTCATATCCATGAAAGGAACATGTAACACGTCAAAACGAGAACTTACATGTTTTTTATATATCAAAAGTAAAAGATTGATCAATTGATGAATCACAATCAAAATCACTAGTCGAAGATAATTGTTACATTATATCACAGCAACTCCCTCGGTGTACTTATATATAGGATAAAATAAGGTTAACTTTCATTACTAAAGTTATTGTATTTTCCCTAATTAACAAGCCTTGAGTAACCAACATGAGTGGTAGCGCAGCGGAAAGGGGCTGCTCCAACCTATCCAAAGGTCGAGAGTTCGACCTTAGGTATCGACAAACACTCGTTTGGGAGCTCTCCCCCCAAATGGGGCCCGACACGGGGCGAATCCGAATATAGTCGGACTTCTAAAAGCAGGTATCGGACACCGAATGGTTTAAAAAAAAAAAAAAAAAGCCTTGAGTACACCCCTTTTTGATACACTTATTTCCAAACTTTATAGTATAAGCTCTTAGTTTGAATTGAAATGACAGACTGTCTATTAATTATAAGGTCTAGAGTTTTAGCTTTTGACAATAGAGGATTTTTTTTTTATATGCAACATTTTTTTAATTGATTCTGAATTCACCAATTTAATTTGTCAGGCATATCAGTTATAAGTTCTTGAGTTCGAGCTTTTGTGAATATAAGAAGAAATTTTCCGTATCAAGAAATTTTCTCTAATAAGTTATGGATGACGTAAAAAGAAAAAAAACAGAAAAGAAAATCATTTTCTGATTTTGTATGCATGTGTCATCTGTACATAGGCTCATACTAATTTTCTTTGTATGGTTTAAATTTTATTGAATGTCCCTGAGGCCTGAAGAAACACTATTGGTTAGATAAGTCAAACTATCGTATGGTTAGAAAAAAGTTATCTCGAAATAATTAATCTTGGAATTAGTTATACCATCATATATATTATGCATATGATAACTTATCCCATCACTATGGAGTAAAAGGTGAGATTAATAATCACCATACTAACTAATATCTCACACCAAACTTGAGATAAAGTAACCCTTCATTTTATGAAGAGATTATTTTTTTTTCGATTTTTAATTCGGTGTCCGTATTGAAGCCTCGACTAATTCGGAACGCGCGTTGCAGGGCCCATTAAGGTGAAGTTTGACCCCGTAACCGCTGGGTCACATAGCAACAACTTTACTAGTTACTCGAAGGCTTTCCTTTAGTTATACCATCATATATATTATGCATGTGATAACTTATCCCATCACTATGGAGTAAAAGGTGAGATTAATAATCACCATACTAACTAATATCTCACACCAAACTTGGGATAAAGTAACCCTTCATTTTATGAAGAGATTATTTTTTTTTCGATTTTTCATTCGGTGTCCGTATTGAAGCCTCGACTAATTCGGAACGCGCGTTGCAGGGCCCATTAAGGTGGCAGTGCTCCCAACAGAGTTTTCTCCATACCTAAGGTCGAACCTCTGGTTAAGGGTAGAGCAACCCCATCCACTGCACCGCAACCCATGTTGGTATTCCGAGACTATTTTATCCCTTATACCTCACGACAAACTGCCCCTTAATTATCCCACCACAATTCTAGTTCTTATGACTTTTCTATCACGTCAATGCATGGCTTTTAAGACTCATTAATCTCTTGCTTTATCTATTGGAACTGATCAAATTATTCTCAAAAATAATTTTTAGGGCGCTATTTTTAGACATGTAATCTTTATTTAAGGATTAAGAAGTTGATATCTATTTTTTCTATGTCTGGGTGTGGACGTGTCGTGGGTGAGTGGGCGTGGGGGTGGCGTGGGGGTTTGTCTACCTTTCTTGATAATTGATTCCAAGAGGAAAAACAATCCATCTGCTTGTATCAATTAGAGAGGAAATTAAATTTGACTTTAATCAGTCAAGAAAAGGAAAATTAGTAAAGTATTGGAACTTTAAACTTGAACTAACATATGTATTTCTATGATATTTTGATTTTTTAATTATAAAGTATGACTATATGATTCAATTAACATTGAACCTACTGTCAATTAGAAAATAAGAAAAGTTGGAAAAAGTTAATGTGTCCATATTAAAATGTCCTCTTCTTGTTGTTTTTTATTATTACATAATAAATGTCAACTATATGCTAAGATGACTTTCATATTCTGGTCCAGAAAAAGATGATAGTAACCACCACAACAATATTGAGAGCATGTTCAATGACGTTGTTATCCCATATGCATGACACATTAAGATTAAGTGACATTTATTTTGAGTTGATACATAAAAATGACCCTAAATTTGATATCAAATTATAACTTTGATCTTAAACTTTGACAGTGCATAAATATAACCTTTAACTATTCAAAACTGCACAAATATGACCTCCAATCCTACGTGACAAAATGCGTGTTTAACACGCAAAATTGGGCGCGTCCAGCTTAAAATCTAAGGACATAATACATAAATATGACCTTAAACTTTGACAGTGCACAAATATGACCTTTAACTATTCAACACTGCACAAATATGATCTTTAAATGACTCTTCACTATTATTTTTTCATTATTTTCACTCAAAGATAAAAATGACATCTAATTTCTTTTGTCATTGCGAAAAAAGAGCAATATTAAAGATTTATTAATTAGGCGGGTCAGCCTCATACGAAAAAATCGAGCGGGTATGTATATATATTATAAAGCAGAAGACGAATTTAAGTTATATAATATATCTAAATGTTATTTATTTAACTATTAAATTAAAGATGAAACTATACTAATGATAAAAAAAATTATAGTTTTAATAAAACGTTATTAAGGATAGTAGTAGTAGTATATTAAATTAACATTATCAAATTAACGTAATTAAAAGATGTTATTAAATTAACGTTATTAAAACGTTATTAAATTAATGAGGGGCGGACCTACGTGATTGTCATAGGGTGCACCCGAACCCCCTCGGTAAAAAAATTACGTTGTATATATATAAGATAGAAAATGTATATTTATGTACGTATATTAATGTTGAACCAAATGAAACAAGACACTTAGATAGCCCAGTGGTGTTATTTGCTCTTTTTGGCACTTCCTTCAGCCTACTGTGAGGTTTCGATCCCTGCTAGTGGCTGTTTTTTTTTTTTTAATTAAAAAAAAGCTAGGTGTTGTTGCTATAGAAATAAATAAAATAATAATAATAATGATAATTTTTTGATCCCTGCTAGTGGCTGTTTTTTTTTTTTTAATTAAAAAAAAGTTAGGTGTTGTTGCTATAGAAATAAATAAAATAATAATAATAATGATAATTTTTTAACAGCAACAGCAACAACAACAACATAATAATAATAATATTAATAATAAAAACGACGTCGTTTTAACACAAAAAAAAATTGACAGTGCATAAATATGACCTTTAACTATTCAAAATTGCACAAATATGACCTCTCTCCAAGTCAGCCCTTTTAACGACGTGGCACCGTATGATTGGATTACCTTTCCACGTCGGTGCGAGTGAGAATCACGCATGGAGTTGCAAAATTGGAGGTCATATTTGTTCAGGTTTTGAATAGTTAAAGGTCCTATTTGTGCATTGTCAAGTTTAAGATTAAAGTTATAATTTAGTGTCAAATTTAGGGTCATTTTTATGTATTAACTCATTTATTTTCGAGCAACTAATTTAACTGAGCGGTCCTTAATTGCACTGTTAAGACAACTTTTTGAGAACGTACGTCTCACAAAAATGCATATAGTTTCTTCTAACAAGCTCTCTGAACAAATGTATTAATTAGGATTGTTCGTCTTTGTTTAAATTCAATTTACAATTGTGTGCTTCCAATACAAGAGCGGAGTCATATGATTGCAAGGCGATTCATCGGAATCTCTATAAGCAAAAAACAACGCTATTATGTGCACAAAATACATGTTGAATTCTCTTGAATTTTTCATGCGTCTATTTTTCATATTTTATAATTTCTTGATAAAATATTATTAAAAATAATTTTTTAAAAAAGAATTGTTTAATAGATACATTAATGTCCCTCCCGTTATAAATGTATTTACATTATAGTGAATGTCTATCAAGATCTACTTTGATATCTATTAGGATTTGAAACATATGTCTTTTACTCAGACTATGAGTAAATTTTTCCTATAAATAGAGGGGTTTTGTTCATTGTATTTATAATCATATGATCTCTCATCCCTCAAGAGAAGAAATAAGAACCACCACCTCTATTCTCTCTACTCTTCTTCTTTATTCTTTATTGTTTTATAACACGTTATCAGCACGAAGTCTCTAACTAAGGTTAAGTTAAACTTCTTATGAACCCATGTTGTGGAGAATTGGAAAACAATGTAACCAAAAATATAGGTAATTAATCAGGTATGTTAGTATTTACTGCCACACGTATATTTGTATTATAGATGGTATCTATTTCTTTTGGTTTTATCTATTTATAGTTATGTTGCTTGGCTGCTCGTCTTTTGAAATTTCTCAGCGGTCCACTTTTTAGTTTTCATCAAGTCTAGCCCATATACCCTCTGGCATGAAATAGGACTTCTGGAAATTGTCCATACAAATAGTAGTTTGTTTGGTGATATTTGATTGAAGTTAAAGGTTAATTAACCTATTAGGAAATTAGCTTCTTGGTTGTAGTCTTGTAGAACGTGGTAATCAACTCATTATTTTAATTTGCTATCGACAAATTAATAGCTACGGCCTGCGGGTACCCAATGATCTAATAACTTTAATGATCTGGAGGAGTTCCTTCATCCTTTCTCTTTTACATGTGTATCTTGAACACTTTTTGTGAAGATTTTTTGTTTGCCTAAAATTTTATGCAGTTATTAAAGGTTTGCAATGGATCATGAACATCTAGATAACTATCCAGGTATGAACTTACGTGGTATATAAGATTAATGGTAAGATGGTGCATTCAAATTTCATTGCATCAAAAGGATAGTACATCGGGTTATAATTCCGACTCATTATGAAAATAAGATACTGGGTTTAAATCTCATCGATTTATGCCTAAGACACCTTTATATGAATAAGGCGTTGAGGTTGAACCTCAATGCACCATATTGATGATATTATGATGGCTAAGGTTAAATAATGGGTATTTGGTGAAAAGTCATGAAATCCAATCCATTGAATATGCTCCATTCCATGAATTGGTAACAATATATGATAAGTCTGAAATATGACAACTTACTTCATTCTTGAGGTGTATGTAGCAGTGCATAATATGTCTGAAAGAAGACAAATGATTGAATGTACAAATATACGCGTGGAGGGACAATATGATAATGATCATCAAAAGTGATGACATTTTTGCACGCGTATTATGATCATAAGATATGATGGAGAAAAATTCTCTAGATCATATGTATGCCTCGATTTGCTGCTGAAGTAGCAATATCATGGAAGAGGTTATAAACTATCATAATTTGATATGCTTATGACACGATTATATTCTATTCCTATGCGGAATGAGAAGCTTTTTAATGCAAACGTGCACTCGATTGTGATGGTATCACAACTCACCTCCGAAAGAAGCTGAATAATTGAGAAGAGTTATTCTGAAATCTACTTCTAAAGTAGTAAATTCAAAAATTTATTCATGTCATAGTAAATCTGATATTTATTAAAGTAAAAAGACACATGTCATGTAAACTTGGAGTTTACTACTATAAATAAGTTCATAAATTGACATGAACGGTTATGACATCTCAAAGATGTGCATATTGAGTATTAGACATGTATTGAAGAAATATAAGATTCTTCAAGAATTGTTTATGTCGCTTGTTCTCATGATAAGTTGGTTGGACCAACTAATTTTGGGATTGAATCCCTTAAATCTGAAAAGTATAAAAGGTGAATATGGGCCCGTTCACCAGTCATGTGATTTATTAAGATACATCGATATAAGATGATCACTTGTACATTTATTATCATCCTGCAGTTTGACATTCAAAAAGTTGCTTCCTCAATAAAATTGAGTTAAAAGCATAATTTTCAGATTGTGCAATCAAGACAATTAATCTTGATGATGATGGTTTAACATTAAATGCATTCGATAAATAGCTAAACCATTGTTAATTAGAACAAAGATTCATGTGTTGTCTGAAATATGATATATTGCATAAAATAGCACTTGTATGCACTAGACCAATATATTATGATTATTTCTTCCCTCTCAATTGGTTCAAGGTCAGGAACCAACTATTCCATCTAATAATTTTAATGTGCGGTATACGATTAATAAATATACCATGATGCACAAAGATGGATTCCTCAAAGAAGATAGAGGATGTATGTTAGTTTTTCTAACATAAGGTGGAGATTATAAGCAGCTATGAAATATGTTTGGAATTATCATCAGATCCTTATTCAAAAGATAATTCAAGTCAAATGTCGAAAGCATCTCATATTTAGCTGTAAGCGCTCCTATTTTGTGTCCTTAAAGAATAAAGTCTATGCAAGCGTGAAGCATGATAGACCAATCGGTTCCAAATGAAATAATCCTTAAAAAGGATAAGGAGCAAATAATCATGATAAGAAGACAATGTGCTCTTGAAAAGCCTACGACATAACACTTCATAAAACCTTATGAGAGGTTTAGGTACCTGAAAATAATGAAGTGATGAGATCTTAAAATGTTATGTCGCATTGTGAATCAATAGAAAATAAGAAATCATCGACGATATCTTTGATACAATATTGACGCAATATTGTAAAAGATTATAAGGATATGAATTCTACGTTAATTTAAGCATGCTGACATAGAAATATTTATCAAGTGACCTAAAAGGATGCATTTTGGTAAGAGTAAAACTTATTTGATTTGCAGTTCAGACACTTGAAGATGTCACACTTGACAAGTTGGATATTGTTACTTGACAAACATCCATATGAAAATCCATAAAGGATTCAAAATGCCTGAAGCATATAAAGTTTCTGAAAAACTTTTTATTATCCTTATAAGATATAATTTGATGATTTGAGTATCATTGAAACTCTTGGAGAGTTTTCAAAAACAATAGAGTATTTGCTTAAATGAGAAACATGTAAAAATTTAATAAGGATCCATTCCGACCTCAAGAAAATAATGAGGAACTCCTTGGTTATGAAGTACCATATCTTAGTGCAATTGATGCACTAATGTATCTTGCAAATACTACAAGACCTGATATAGCCTTTTTTTTTAGTTAATTTGTTAGCAAGTTTACAGTCCCGATCTTATTGGTCATGCTAAATCTGGGTACTTATCTGACCTACATAAAGCTCGGTCTCAAATAGGCTATGTGTTCATATGTGGTGGTATTGCAATATCTTGGAGATATACAAAGCAGTCTATCATAGCCACTTCATCGAATCATGATGAGATAATAGCTATTCATGAAGCAAGCCGAGAATATGTATGGTTAAGGTCCATGATACATCTCATTCGAAAAAAATATGGTGTGAAATATGACAATCTACCCATAATTTTATACGGAGATAATGCATCATGCATAGCACATCTTAATCGGGGATTCATCAAAGGAGATAAAATGAAGTACATTTCATCAAAGCTTTTCTACATACATAAGCTACAAAAGAATGGTGATATCAACGTACAACAGATTCGTTCAAGTGAAAATGTGGCTGATTTATCCACCAAGTTTTCTCCAATTACAATTTTTAAGAAGATGGTGCACAAGATCGGGATGCAAAAGTTCAAGGATGTTCATATTAGGGGGAGTTAATATGCGCTGTACTCTTTTTTCCTTACGAGGTTTTGTCCCCCTAGGTTTTCCTTGTAAGGTTTTTAATGAGGCAGCCGATATGTGTATTGTTAGAAATGTGTACTCTTTTTCCTTCACTAGATTTTTTTTTCCTACTGAGTTTTTTCTAGTAAAGGTTTTAACGAGACACATTATCTATCTAGACATTCAAGGGGAGTGTTATAAATGTATTTACATTATAGTGAATGTCTATCAAGATCTACTTTGATATCTATTAGGATTTGAAGCATCTGTCTTTTACTCAGACTAGGAGTAAATTTTTCTTATAAATAGAGGAGTTTTGTTCATTGTATTTACAATCATATGATCTCTCATCCCTCAAGAGAAGAAATAAGAATCACTCTCTTTATTCTCTCTACTCTTATTCTTTATTGTTTTATAACACCTCCTAAATAATTGTATTTATTTTTTCCTTAAATAACTCTGATATTAATTTTCCAAATTTTTTCTTAAATACACGATTTTTTTATACTCTTCATCTTCTCCTAGTTTCTTATACAAATTCAAGATCATCTCTCTCTCATCTTTCCATTTTCTCTCATACTTATTTCATTATTGAAACAGATTTTATACATAATCCATGTGATTTTCATGCTTTCATTCATGATTTTTTTTTTTTTTATATATATAAATTTTGAAAGGCAAAAAGATTGATCTTTTTGAGCATGAAGTTAAGATGGTGGCATTGTTCAATCTTGATTCGACATTGGAGTCAAATAAGAGGATATTTTGATTCAAAAAGTAAGTACATCGTAATGAACTGAGCAGATGAAATGGTATCACATAAATTGGAGTATCATAATTCATAGTTATCAATTTATACTCATATTTTATACACGGTTAAAATTTCTCTCCCAATTATATATACAATTCATTCACTTTTTATTTTCAGCAGCCGGCGTTTTCCAATCAACTGTTTTATTTTCGGCGTAGAAAGCACGGCGCAATATTTTAATTTAATTTCTACTACATGAAAATGATAAATCATATGAAAGTCATGTTATAGGTAAACTAATCAGTATAAAATCAATTTGTATAATATACACATAAAAAAAATATACAACTAAGATAAATCAATTTGTATACGCAAAAAACGTGTATGAAAATAGTAAATCAATTTATAAAAGTATATGAAATCAGTTTTAATGCATAAAAAATGATGAAATCATATGAAATCCGCTAAATAGCTTAGCTTATTAGTATGAAATCAATTTGTATATACATTTCATACCTCAAAAAATGTATGCAAAGTGTAAATCAATTTATGTACAAAAAAAAAATATGTATGAAAATGGCAAATCAATCAGTTTACATATACAACAAGTTTTAGAGTGAAAATGATTAATCATATGGAGTCCACTAAATCTATAAATAATATCAATTGTTTTATGGATATGGAACAACTATTAGTTACAGTCTAAATAAGTAAATTTGTATTTTAATAAAAAGAAAATATTGAAAAATAAGATCAATACTTCGGGAGAACTTGGTGTTGCATGTCGATTTTAATTCTGATTTGGCCGACATAGATGAAGTAAAATTCGAACAAAGAAGAAAAAGAGTAATTTGTTTTCATGGTGAACGAGTAGAATAAGGAAGTAACCATTTTGAGAAAAATATGGAGGGTAAAACTGTTATAATTAATTAATAAATATTTTTTTATTTTTATTTTTTATAAAAAACTAATGCAATCTAAGAAATATTATTATGAGTCGCAAGAAACAATCTAATATTATATATATAGTATTATAAATGTATTACCATATATAGTGAAGGTTTACTTTAATATATATATTGAATATTTATTTATGAAAAAGTTATTAACCCTAAGGTTATTTTTTCCCTATAAATAAAGAGATTTTCCTTCATTGTTATCCAACCCTCAAGAGAAATAAGAATTATTATCTCTTCTCTCTACGTTCTTCTTCTTTTCTGTTTTATATTTCATAACATGTTATCAGCACGAGATTCTAACCAATTAATTTTCGATATCCACTAATTTGTCCTTCGTCTGAAAAGGTTTGATAGTTATATTAATTTTATTCCTTCTCCTAGTATGAAAATCTCTACCATCTCTACTTTGTTTGATTTTGCAGCTTAATTGGTCCCCTTAGAAATTGTGAAACAATTTACAATAATACGAATAAAGTTGTGTTGACTCACTAATGTACTTGACGGTGCTTTATGATAAATTTACAAGTTGTTCATGTGCTAATGGATATTCTGTATAAGATCTTAGCTTTGTTAAATATAACGTGGGGAGCTATCATATATACTGACAAGTAAATCCAAGGCAAGTTATAGATCAATGAAATTGTATGTTATTAACTTTGTCGTTGATAACTTTAATCAGATCTTCTTCAGTTATGAGAAATTGTTATCCAATTTAATTGTTCTTTGTGTTAGCATACGTAGTTATTTCTGTATGCATTTTTTAACGCATATTAATAATACCATATATGTGAGTATGCAATTATACTATGATGACAAGATGTTGGGTTCAACTCCCATTGACTTATGACCTAAGATGCCTTTATATAGATAAAAGCTGAGTTTGAATCTCAATGCAATATATTGATAATGTAATGATGGATAAGGTAAAATGATGTATATTTCATGAAAAGTCATGAAACATGCCATATTGAATATGTTTCATTCCTTGAAGTGAATGTGGTAGCAGTACATAACATATCTGAAAGGAAACAAGTGATTGAAAATCTATCTATAATCTATAATATATTAAAAGTGTGAAGACCCTTAGAAAAGTGATTTGGATTTTTTACCATTCATTAAAAGTCTCCGCAATAGATAAAATTGTCTTTTCACCTTTTTTTTTTTAATTATTATTTTTATGATATTAAATATTTAATTGGAGAAGGTTTTCGTATTATGGTTATTCCTAATTTTGTGATTTTTTTAGGCAGGAATCTTAATTTATTTTTGGATAAATTTTCCATGCCTCAACGTGAGTTAGAAAGAAAATTATATATAAGGGGATGTCAATGTATTTCACATTTTCACTACTTTATTTGTATCTTAGATATTATAAATGTTATATAATTAATTAAATAAATTATCCTTCTTTACATGTTCAAAAGATGTTGTATTCACTTTTATTATTTAAATAAATGTCATATTTAATATAACGTTTAAACTCATTAAAGTGAGGTACACGCGCGAAATGCGTACACCTAAACTAGTGTTAAATAAATGGAAAGCCCAAACAATTAAGGTTCACCATATGAAAAGTCCAAACAATCCAATTTCAAAAGGAATTGGATTGAATTGAATCCAAAATACTTTTGAAAAAAAAAAAATCCAAAATCCTTTTGAGGACAAAACTCAGGTGTACATCCATTTAAGAATTTGGAAGCGAGGTTTTCAATTTTTCTATGGAAATTTTCCCTAAAATAAATTATTATCTTAATTAAATAAAAAGTTATAGATAATCTATATCTATAATCTATATCTATAATCTATCTATAATATATTAAAAGTGTGAACACCCTTAGAAAAGTGATTCGAACTTTTTGTCCTTCATTAAAATTTTCTCCTTTAGACAAAATCATCTTTTCACTATTTTTCTTAAATTATTATTAATTATATTTATAATATTGTCTCCTAAAATATATGAAATTAGTAGTTTAAAATATATGGTAATACTTTTCCTTAAATTAAAAGTCCTAAAATATATGATAAGAGATAATTTTAATCAATCATAGTTTACCTTAAATAAAAATTATATTTTAGTATAACTATACTCACTATAAAGATTAGCATTAATTTATTGCCTTATTTTTTGGCAAAAGAAAAACGTAGGAGTATATTTGGCAAAATTAAAAAGTTGACATTACTTTTAACAAATTAAAACACTATGGTAACAATTAAACATTTAGTAGAGTCCCCATATATTGTCTTACTTTTGAAAAATAAAAATTGTTATTACTTTTGACTAACTGTCATAAAATTATATTTTTGATAAAATAAAAATTACCTTATTTTTTTTAAATAAAAAATTATCACTGAAAATAATTTTTTCCTAAATAAAAACTAACATGAGAGTCCGTTTTGTTATAAATAGGAGTCGTCTTTTGTTTTTGACAATCAATGAATGATATTCTAATACAAATTATATAGGAGTCTAAAATTAAGTTTTCTTTTTTTAAATTTATGAATACTCCTTTCATAGAAGGAGTTCTTTTATGCAATGATTAAATAATTACGTAAATTAAAGGTGCATAGAAATAGTTATTTTGTTATTTATTTTTTTTAGTTTTTTATCATTATGTATTTGGATTGATAATAAATCATTACATAGAATAACAAAAGTTAACAAGTTTTTATAGTAATTGAGTTGTGTTATATGCATAGATATTTATTTTTGCAATCAACGGATGAAACAAGGGTAATATGCCAAAATCCATTTGTATGATCCTTCAGAATTATTTTTCAGCAATTAATTAGGTACTGTTATTTTATTTAAAAATTTTATTCATTCATTTTTTAAAAGGTCTTATCAATTGTTCAATATATATTTAAAAAGAAGAAAGTGACACCTTTGCAATATATAGCAATTGAATTATAGCACATAAGATCAAGATAAGGACTTGAAACTTTGATTATTAAATTATTACAGATTTCTGACTTTATTTATAATCATTTTTACTTGATTTCAAGTTTCAAATTTGAATATTAGTTTGCAAACATTCATAAATGCATGTATGAGTTTTTAAATTTGATTCTCGACATTATATTTATAGCTAAAGCTTTGCACCGATAACATTATCCGAACTCTTTTGTTTTGATAAATTAAGTCTCATGCATGTTGATTTTTTCCTTGGCACCCACAATCTTGCTTGATATTTGGAGAAGAATTTGGATAAATCATGATAATTAGTCATGGTGCAAAAAGAACAATTAAAAATAATACAGTCCGTATATTTAATTATTTTTTACTTTATCACTTTAATTTCACGGAAAATCTATAACTATCTATATTATATTAAAGTGTGAAAGAATCTATCTATATTTTATTAAAATATGAGGGGTCTTACAAATATTGTTTGAATCTTTTGTCTTCATTAAAAGACTCTCTTTTAAATAAAATTATTTTTTTATTATTTATCTAATAATATTTAATTAATTTAGAACTTCAAACCTAACTAAAATCAAATTCTTTTCCGCCCTCTTTTTGTCACACCCCTTTTTCGACTCCAAAATGATTATAATTGAATGTTCTAAAGGGTTTTATTATTTAAGTGACAAGAAATGAAAATTTGTTTTGAAAAAAGATTATTTACATTTTTTATTTAGAGTCGTCACTTGACATAATCTGGTGTGCCAAGTCACCATTGAAAAATCCTTTCCAAAACTATTTGACTTTTTAAAATGATTTGCGAACAGAGATTCCGGCTAAGAAATTCTGTTGACCGAGGGGAAGGTGTTAGGCACCCCTCGATCCCGTGGTTCAACCACGGTCGCTTGGTAGAGTGTATCGACTATTTTTGACACTAAGAAATGTATAAACCACACAAAAGCATGCAAAATAATCAAACAATAAACAAAACAAAACAATCCAAAATGTAAAGTCCCAGTCCAATTATACAGTTCAAAGATCGAAAAATACCAAAATATAAATCTTATTCTAAACTAAATCTAGACTAAGCTCCAATGCTTCACCCGATGCCTCGGGCCTTCATCTCGATCATCTTCCGCCAACATAATATTACGGGGGCATTCCCCGGTGAATAAATACATTGAAATCTCGGGACATTCCCCGATGAATAAATACATGAAACCTCGGGACATTCCCCGGACAAATGAATACACTTGAATCCAATGCAATAAACTAGAAGACATTCCACGAACGCGCAACCAAACATTCAATGGAAACACCATTCCTAAATTTTGCCTACCCGATCTATGTTTGCCTAAACCAATCGAAGTATCATAATACTATCAAGATCAATTAAAGTTCATTTCAAGTCAAACAACTCATGAATCAAGCTAACCAAAATTCACCAATTATATCAAGTTTTCAATTCTCACCCCCAAATTCCCTTTTAACTCTAATTTTTTTTTAATTCACGATTTCTATTTCAATAAAATTAAGCAACAAGTTAATATCGAAGTAGCAATTCATCACTAATCAAGATCAAACATCACACGGATTCCATCCAATGCATCATATTCCATCAACAATAAAATAAAAAAAAAAGAAAAGGAGTAGAAATGGACCTCAATGATGATTTTACTCCGAATATCAGTCAATCGAGAGGAAGAATCCATGTGCTGAAGAATCTCGATTCGGAACCTCAACTCAAACCCCCAGCTCCGGTATACATCCCTTTTACCATCTTTCAATGACCCCAAGATAAAATAACTCAGAACAGACAATACACGAACAAAAATCGGCCAAGAGCAGTGAACCAACAAATATCCAAATTTTACAAGAAAACCAAGAAAAAGATGTATGGCCGGAACTCCAGAATTCAGACGGCGGCAAAACTGATGGAAGAGGGTCGGATTTCGATGACAGCGAGTGTTTTTCCGGTGAACAGCTCGGCGAAAATGTTAACCCCGACTTCTCCCTCGCAGCTCTCTCTCGATCTGTGCGTGTGTGCATTTGTGTCGTATATCAGTTCCTCATGGAGCGATCCATGTATTCTGGAATGAGGAATAACGGATTATTCCCCAAGAACCAATAAAAGGCGCACACCCATGTACGGATTCCTACAAATTCGTTCAAGAGTAACAAATTTTCTATGTTGGGGGGACACCTACGCTGTTTTCTAAAAGGTTCTCGGGCTGTTGAACCAATATGCTGGTTCGGGTCATGGGTTGCGGATCGAATTCAGATAGGTTGGGTCGGTTTATGTGGTTCGACGGTGGCTGGTGGTTCGGGTTGTGTATTGGTTGTTGGATTGTTGGTCGGTTTTCGCTGGTTATTTGTTCGCTGATATTGGTGTTGTGTATGTGATAGAGAAAACAACGAAGAAGATGCACTCTCTGGGGAATTCAAAAAGAAGCCAAGAAAAAATGGTCCTCCTTCTTTCAATGTGGGCTCCCCTTGGAAATTATTCCCTTTCTCCCCTTCTATTCTGTGTGTATTTGTTATATATATAAAAATGCATATAAAGTCATGGTATGTGTATACGTGTGGGACCTTCTGTGCCAATTGCTGTTCAGTGCAAATTGTAGTGGGTATGCATTTGTTACCTGGAACGGCTAGGTGTATTATGTGAGGATGAAAAAAAAATTTGAGTGGGTAGGGAGGTGGAAGTTTTTTATTGGGTAGGTTGTTATGATAAGATAAATTAGTTAAAGATATTATTTTTGTTTATTTTTGTATTTTTGTGGGGAATAACTAAATGGGTGGAGGTACACGGTAGGATAAAATAAAAAATAGGTAAAAATAATATCGAGGAGGGATGAAATTAGGTGTCTACACTTTTTTAGGACTTCAAATCATGCGTATATAATTTTTTATAAAACAAAAAATCATGACCTCTATCTTATATCAAATAAAAGGAAAGAAAAAGTCTAGCAAAATTTTAAAAAGGTTCAGTAGACATCTTTAAAAAAATCTAATATTTCTTTTAGTTTTGTTTATTTGAAATTCAGAAAATTCTAATATTGATAAATAATTTATGAAAAAAGTAAAAATCTATCATATTTAGATAATTTCTTTACTAAAGAAAAATATTTTGAACTTTCATAAATTGAGAATTCTTCTATAATAATATAATAATATCTAATATGAACATATGAAGAAAGATTTATTTATTTTAATTCTTAAATGATTCTTTGTTGTAAAGAAATATATTTTTATAATAGTTGATTTATTTTGATGCATTGCTTTCGTCGGTTTCTTTTTCCCCCAATATTGTAGGTATCTTGAAGATAAATGATGATAATGATAATATAGATAATTGATGATAAAAATTTTGAGCCACATAAAATATTATGATTATTTTTCTTTTCTAAGACACCAACTGTAATTTAAGGAGTTATCAATGAATTTTTTATCTACCGATCATTTGTATCTTAGATATTTACAATTATTATATAACTAATTAAATAAATTTTTTAATTATTTAAGCAAATATCATATTTAGTGTAACGTTTAAACTCATTATAGTGAGGTACACGCGCGAAACGCGTACACCTAAACTAGTATACAAATATAAGCGTAGGGGGACAATATGATAATAAACAAAAGTGATAATATTTTCACATTCTTATTATGATTATAAGATATGTTGGAGAAAAATTCTCTAGATTATATGTATACCTCGATTTGCTTTTGAAGTAGCAATATTATAAAAGGGCAAAATGACCTTCTGGACCCCTGTACTATGTCGGTTTTGTAAGTTGGACACTTCTACTTACATATTTGTCATCTGAACCCCTACACTCATCAAAAAACAACATTTTGCACCCTTTGATCATTGACCTTGCCTATGTGGCATTGAAATGGTACAAAAAGAGTGTAGCCACTCGCCTAGGGGTGCTAGTGGGGGTCAATTTTACATTAAAATAATTAAAAAAAATTAAAATTTAAAAAAAAATTAAAAAGGGTCTTTTTTCCCCTCCACCTTTTAAAATTTAAAAATATTTTTAAAATTTAAAAATAATTAAAAAAAAATAAAAAAGGGTCCTTTTTCCTTCCGTCTTTTTAAATTTAAAAATATTTTTAAGATTTTAAAAAATTTAAAAATAATTTAAAAATATTTTTACAAATTTAAAAATATTTTTAAAAATTAAAAAAAGGGTCCTTTGTTTCCTCCATCTTTTTAAATTTAAAAATATTTTTAAAAATTTAAAAATAATTTAAAATATTTTTAAATATTAAAAAATATATATATATTTTTTCTGTCCCCGCCCCCACACCCCACCCATCCCCATCCCACCTACCCCAAGCCCCTCACCCCACCCTAACACCATCCAGCCCTTCCCCACGCCCACCCCAGCCCGTCCCCACCCTCTACACCCTACCTAGCCCCACCCCACCCCCAGCCTCTTCACCCTACCCCAACCTCGTCCCCACCCTTCACACCTCACCAGCCTCGTCCAGCCGCTCCCCACCCTACCCCTTCCATCCCCATCCCCACCCCACCCCCAGCCTCTTCCAGCCCCCACACCCCACCCCAACACTCTTCTAGCCTCCCCCCTTCCCCCACATGTTCACTTTTTATTTTTTTATTTTAATTTTTCCTCTCAATTCAATTCTTTTTTTTAATTAAAATTTAAATTTGAAATCTTTTATTTTTGGGGGGATTAAAATTTAAATTGAAATTGAAATTGAAAGTGAGTGATAGTGAATATTGAAAAAAATTAGTGAATTTCTCTTGAAAAAAATTAAATTTTGTGTGAATTTGTTAAAAATATTCAAATTTAAAAATAAAAAATTTATTATGTTTGTATATATGAATTTATAGGTAAAAATTTAAATTAGTTGGGGAAGAATTTTAATTATTTGTAATGGATTTGATGTTTAATTTGTGAGCAAAAATAAAAACATGATTATTCAAATTTTTCTACAATTTATAATTTTTTCTTATTTAATTAAATTAATTTTAATATTTAATTCATTATGTAGCATTTTAAAAATGACTTGGAATTTAATGTAATTTTTTTTTATTTTTTTTAAATGAGTTGACAGACGTGTCAGGCGTGGCAGCTGACGTGGGGGAGAGTGAATTACACTCACCAAAAAGGGTTTAAAATATTATTTTTAGTGGGTTCAGGTGTCCAGATGACCAACATGTAAGTAGAAGTGTCCAACTTACAAAACCGACATAGTACAGGGGGTCCAGAAGGTCATTTGCCTTATAAAAAAGGTCATAAGCTATCATAATTTAATATGCTTAAGGAATTATTATATTTCATTCTTGGAGAATGAGAATTTTGATTATTATACATACAGATTCATACCATGGGGTGAATGTGACTGTATTAGTAAATCTTATAAATTCAAATGTGTTTTTGACTATAAAGATCTCACCATCCACCTCCTGAAGAGGTAGAACAATTGAAAGAATGAATATCTCGAAGTTACTATGGTAAGAACCACGAATATGAAAAGTTATACAAGCATCATGAGATCACATGTCATATTACACTAAGAATTTATTGACACAAAATTCATGTCACTGTAAATAAGAAATTAACTATAATAAAAAGCACATTTCATGGTAAACTTAGAGTTTACTAGTACAAATAAGTTCATAAGTTGACATGAACGATTATAACATCTCGAAATTGTTCATATTGAGTACATGTTGAAGAACTAGAAAATTCTTCAAGAATTTCCTATGTTATTTGTTCTCATGATAAATTGGTTGGACCAGCTAATATTAGGATTGAATTTCTTAAATCTGAAAAGTTTGCAAGGTGAATAAGGGCTCGTTCACCTATCATGTGATATATATATATATATATATATATATATATATATATATATATATATATATATATATATATATATATATATATATATATATATATATATATATAGATAGATAGATAGATAGATAGATAGATAGATATATATATATATATATATATATATATATATATATATATATATATATATAGATAGATAGATAGATAGATAGATAAGATGCATCAATATAAATTGTCAACCTTCAGTTGACATTCATAGATTTGCTTGCTCAATATAAATTGAGTTAACAACATAATTTTCAGATTATATAATCAAGACAATTAATCTTGATGATGCTGATTTGGCATTGAATGCTTTCGATAAATAATTAAACCATTATTTATGAGAACAACCTCATGTGTTAGTCTGAAGTATGATATATTGCATACAATAGCACTTGTTTGCATTAGATCAATAAATTATATTATTTCTTCTCTTTCGATTGGTTCAAGGTTAGAAACTGATTACTCCATCTAATAATTTTGATGAGCAGTGTATGATTAATGGATATACAATGATGCACAAAGATGAATTCTCTAAAGTAAATTGAGATGTATGTTAGTATTCCTAACACGAGGGGGAGATAATAAGCAATTAAGAAATATGTTGTGAATTATCATCAATATAATCCTCATTCAAAGGATAATTAAAGTTCAAATGTTAGGAGCATTTGTTGACCCTAAGATTGATATTATATTTAGTTATAAGTACTCCAATTTGATGTCCCTGAAGGACAAACTTTACTACGTATTGAAGCATGGTAGATCAATCGGTTCTAAAAGCAACAATTCTTAAAAAAGAAAAAGGAGAAAATGATCATAGTATGGAGATAATATGCTCTTAAAGAGCCTACGCCATAAATCTTCATGAAACTTTATGAGAGATTCACGTACCTGAAAATAATGAAGTGATGGAATCTCAAAATGTTATGTCACATTGTGAATTGATACAAAATGATATATCATTGACGATATCTTTAATATAATATTGATGCAATATTATAAAAGCTTACGAGTATCTGAATCCTACGTTTACTTAAGCATGCTGACGTATTTGTTAAGTGACATGAAAGGATGTATCTTGGTAAGCATAAAACTTATTTGATTTTCAGTCCAGACACTTGAAGATGTCAGACATCAAATGCTGAATATTGTCACTTGACAAAATTTATATGAAGACTTTTAAGGATTCAAAATGTTTGAAGCATATAAAAATTTCTAGGAGACTTATTTATAATCCTTATATTGCATAAATTTACAACTTGAAAATTATCGAAACTCTTGGAGAGTTTTCAAAGCAATAGCTTATTTGCTGAAATAAGAAATATACTGAATTGAGTTGGTTATGAAGTATCATATCTTAGTGCAATATGTGTACTAATATATCTTGCAAATACTACAAGGTTTGATATAGTATTTTCGGTTAATTTGTTACCAAGATATAGTTCTGCTCCTACTAGGAGACACTGGAATGGAATCGAATGCATATTATGATACATAAGAGGGACTACCGATATGAGCCCATTTTATTCTAAAAATTGCAGGCTCGATCTTGTTGGTTATGCTGATGCGGGGCACTTATTTAAACCACATAAACCTAGATATCAAATAGGATATTTGTTCATATGTGGGGTATTGTCATATCTTGAAGATATATAAAGCAATGTATCGTAGCTGCCTCATCGAACCATGCTGAAATTACAGCTATTCATAAAGCAAGCCGAGAGTGTGTGGTTGAGTTCCATGATATATCTCATTCAAGAATAATATGATTTGAAATGTGACAAAGTACCCACTATTTTATTTGAAGATAATGCAGCATGCACAACTTATGGGAAGATTCATAAAAGGAGATAGAACGAAACACATTTCGCCAAAACTTTTCTACATATATGAGCTCGAAAAGAATGGTGATATCAATGTGCAATAAATTTGTTCGACTGATCATATGACTAATTTATTCACAAAGTCTCTATCAATTCAACTTTTGAGAAGATGATGCACAAGATTAAAATGTCAAGATTCAAGATTCGAAATTGATGATTCCCATGGAGGAGGGGGAAGGACGGACCAAATACGCATTGGTTGTACTCTTTTTTCTCTTAACATTTTGTCCCACTAGATTTTTGTTGTAAATTTCTTAATGAGGCAGCCTATATGCATATTATTCGAGATGTGTACTCTTTTTCCTTTACTAGATTTTTTTTCACTGATTTTTTTTAAGGTTTTAACGAGGCACATTATCTATTAGTTAGACATTCAAAGGGGATATTATAAATGTATTACAATATATAGTGAATGTTTACCTTACAATATATAGTGAATGTCTATTTATCGAAAAGTTAGAAACCCAGTGTTAGTTTTCCCTATAAATAAATGGATTTTCCTTCATCGTTATTCACTTTCAACAAAAATAAGAATTTGTTACTCCATTTTAGAAATCTCAAGGGTTCGAGGATCGAAAGACTGTTCGGGAATAGAGATTCGAGGATACAATCAAGAGAATTTAGAGAATTTCAGAAGAAAGAGAAGGAACGGAAAAATAGAATCTTAGGAAGAAGAAGTTGTAATTTCATATATGACTGTAAAAAATGATTACAAGTACTATTTATTAACCATGTATTGATTGCTTTTATCTAATGAACATTTTTCTTGATAGCTGTTCTAACAGACAGTCACTAACAGCCTTAACTAACTTCCTGAAAAATGGGCACCGTACCTGCAGTAACTAACTTTTAAAACCAACTAACTCCAATTCTAATTTCTAACTAACTCCAGTTCCAAATTCTGATAACAACACTCTACCCAATAGAAAGGTCCTTGTCCTCAAGGATTAAATGAAGGGAATCTAGTATTCAGTACAGTACCAAATTCCTAAGTAGCCATATCAACAGGTAGATCACACCATTTAACCAACACTTGAGCCACATCCTTGTTCCCTTTCTTGACCATCCTTCTTTGTAAAATAACTTCTGGCATAGGAAAGTTTGGATTGGCCAAATCTATAGTAGAAGGATAATATATTGTGTATGGGACTGCAAAACACCTCTTAAGCAAAGAAACATGCACAGTTGGATGAATCTTGAGAGAACTAGGCAGTTGAAGTGTGTACGCCACAGGGCCAACCTTGTTTATGATTTGAAATAGTCCATAATACTTGGCAACCAACTTATGAGATGAATGATTAGAGAAAATAGCTTATTTATAAGATTGAATCTTAAGATAAACCCAATCTCCCACAAGGAAACTCCTGTCAGTCCTATGTGCATCAGCCTGTTGTTTCATCCTATGTTGTGTCCGGATCAAATAGTGCTTAAGAAGTTGTAGTTAAGATCCCTATTGATCAAGGTGGTATCGACCTCAGTAGAATCTGATTCACCTGGTAAATAAGGGAGGTGTATAGGAGGTGGTCTACCATATAGAATCTCATAAGGTATTACCTGAATGGATTAGTGAAAGCATGTGTTATACCAGTACTCAGCTATAGGAAAATAAGCAACCCAAGAAGAGGGTTCGTCACTGCAATAACATCGCAAGTAAGATTCCAAACATCTGTTCAATACCTCAGTCTGACCATCAGACTGAGGATGATATGCAGTAGAGGTGTGTAACATAACTCCTTAGAGGTTAAAGAGCTCTTGCCAGAAAGAGCTAAGAAAAATTATATATCTATCACTTGTTATGGCATCTGATAGACCATGTAGTCTCACAATAGTATCAAAAAACTCCTTCGCAACTGATTGACCAATATAAGGATGTTTCAGTGGCATGAAATGACCATATTTACTTAATCTTTCCACCACCACAAGTATTACTTCAAAAACTTGTGATTTAGGAAGACCATCAATAAAATCCATGCTAATTTGAGACCACGCTAAATTGGTAAAGGTTGTAACAAACCAGGATAAGCAGCCAAATTCGATTTGTTTTTCTGACAAACATCACATTTCTGAATAAAGTCCTTCACATCTACTCTTAATGTTTTCCAATAAAATAGTGTCAATAGTATTTTGAGAGTAGCATCAACTCCGAAATGAGACCTAGTGGTACATCATGCTAAAGGGACATAATTTCATGTCTCAAGTTCAGTACTTTGCCAATCATCAACTTCCCTTTCTTCTCTATTGACCATGAGCCCAAGTAAATTGTCTGTGAGATATAGGATTAGCTTGCAGATCTGTAATCAACTGAGTAAGCTCAAAATTTGAGTGCCAACTATTCTCAATAGCTCGTAATAGGTGAGTATTAGTGGAAAAAATAATCAAAGCAAGCATCTCAGCTCCAGTCACCCTAGAAAGTGCATTAGCAACCTTAGTGTTCACTCCCTTCTTATATTCAATAGAGTAGTCAAAAGGCATCAACTTGGTTAACCATAACAAGTGAGAGTTGGTATGTAAATTTTGCTCCATGAGAAATTTTAGAGCCTTTTGATCCATTCTTACAACAAACTTCTGCCCCAACAAATACTAAGACTATCTAGTAATAACTTGAACAATGACCAATAATTCTCTGTCATAAACAGATAGAGTTGCATGTTTTGGTGATAAAGTCTTACTGATGAAGGTTATAGGATATCCCTCTTGCATTAATACAACTCCAATCCCATATCCACTAGCATCATTCACCACCACAAATGTTTTACTTGCATCAGGCAAAGCTAAAACAAGGGATTGAGTTAATGCTTTCTTCAACTGTACAAATGACTCATGTGCAGTACCATTCCATTTAAACTTATCCTTCTTAGTGAGGTTAGTAAGAGGCTCGAAAATGATACCAAAACCTTTTATGAACTTTCTGTAATAACCAGCTAGCCCCAAGAATCCCCTCAGCTGTTTTAAGGTAGAAGGAGTAGGCCATTCCTTCATAACTTTAATCTTCTGAGGATCAGTAGACACCCTTTCTGCTGTGATAAAATGGCCAAGATATTCAATTCTAGTAACACCAAAGAAGCACTTACTCTTTTTAGCAAATAGCTGATACTCCACCATCTTCAGAAATATAGACCTTAAGTGCACAATATGTTCCTCCATAATTTTTCTGTAAATCTGTATATCATAAAAAACAACACATAATTCCTTAAAATGTTTTAAATTACAAAGTTCACGAGTCCTTGAAATGCAGCAGGAGAATTTGATAATCGCAAAGGCATCACTAGATATTCAAAGAGTCCAGAATGAGTTCTAAAAGCAGTTTTAGGTATATCATCTGTGGCCATTCTTAGTTGATGGTATCCAGATCTTAAGTCAATTTTACAAAAGATCTTGGAACCTCCAAGTTCATCCAAAATATCCTCTACAATAGGAATAGAGAATTTATTTTTAATAATGAACTTGTTCAAGTCCCTGTAGTCAACACATAATCTACAAGGCCCATCATTTTTGTCTACTAAAACTACAGGTGATGCAAATGGACTGCACCTAGGTTGAATAATTCCTTGAACCATTATTTGTTGTACCATTTCCTCAATAATGTCTTTCCTCACAGAGGGATATCTATAGGGTCTTTTATTGATAGGTTCAACCCCAGGTTATAACATGATTCTATGGTCATATATCCCTCTAGGAGGTGGTAGACCTATAATATCTTCAAATAATGCAGAAAATTCAAACAATACCTCAAGAATGTAGGATCATCTTCTTGAATCTTATTAGATTGTGAGGGATGCCATATAAATTCTTCACTTCCTTGGGGCACCACCTGAATCATACACAGTTGGGACTGGTTTTCTAAAAGTTTTGCTAATTTTCCTGGACCCGGAGTCCACACCTGATTACCAGCACCTCTGAGTACATATTTCTTCCCTTTATACCATAAATCCATGATTACTTTCCTAAAGTTCAACTTGATATCTCCTAGGGTGAGTAACCACTGAACTCCTAGCACCACTCCACAAGAACCAAGATAAAGCAATAAGAAATCAGCAAAAAACTCAGCCCCTTGAAGCAACCAGGTAATAGTTGTCATTTTATTCACCTGCATACTACCATTGGCAATAGCCACTACTTCAGGTTTGACAGGCTTCATTTCACAACCCAATATGCTAACCAATTCAGGGTCAATGAAATTATGGGAACAACCAGTATCAATAAGGATATGTAGCTCCATTTTTGAATGATAACCAGTCATCTTCAAAGTCCTAAATCCCAATGAACCATTCAAGGCATGCATGGAAATTTCCATATGTTCTACAGGTTGTCCCAACTCTAACTGATCACCTTGCTCTTCTTGGACTTCACCATCTCATTCAATCTGTAACTCATCTAATTCTTTTGATTCATCAACCTCCAACAAATAAAACTATTTTAAATTCTTGCATTTATGACCAGACATGTATTTGTCATTGCAGAAATAGCACAATTCCATTGCCCTCTTATCATTTATTTCCTCAATACTTAGAGTTCTCATGTTTACCCCTTTAGAGAATTTAGAAGTAGTGCTACTAGGAGTAGGTAAAATGCCCTTACCACTAGAGTGCTTTTGATCTGCAAACTTCCTTGCATTGACTTGAAAATAATTAGTGAAATGTTGCCTCATAGCAAGCAAATATATCTTTTGCATTCTTGCATTCTTATAAAGTTTGCTTTTCTCTGTTTTTTATTACTTATGGGTGTCGTATTTATGTTATGACATCTTGTTCTATGCTTTACTATGTATTTGTGTAGTATCTCGTGTCTCGAGCCGGGGGTCTATCGGAAACAACCTTTCTACTTCTTTAGAGGTAGAGGTATGGACTGCGTACATCTTACACCCCAGACCCCATTATGTGGGAATACACTGGGTTTGTTGTTGTTGTTGTTGTTTGCATTCTTATAAGTCTGATAAAGAGAGGAAGGTTTTGTGATCTTGACAGTAATGTTGAGTTTAGTTTTTAAGCCTTCAATATCGCAGTTGATAGCATTCTCCCCTGATAAGTTCACCCTAGTTAAACTTATTTCAAAAGTTACTTGATATTCTCTTATACTTCCGGTCTGTTTAATCTTCTTAATTTCCTCCATGGGATCATCAAAGTTAATCTCAAATCTCTCCACCAAAGTTCCTACATATTCCTTCCAGCTGATAGCCTGCACATACTATCTGTATCTCATGAAAGAAATATGCCATTGAATAGTTTCCCCTTCCAATTGCATGGATGCTATGGTCACCTTGTCCTCAGGTGCAATATTCTCCATAGAGAAAAACTGCTCAATCTTGAATAACCAAGATCAAAGATCATCCCCAGAAAATTTCATAAATTTCATTCTTGTCCATCTATTGAAATGAGAATGTTGAAAATTTGAAGAAGTAGGAAATTAAGAAGTATTACCAAAATTAGGACTCTTTTCCCTCTCTCTATTATTTTCTATGTTCCTTTCTCTTTCTCTGCGATTTCATATTACCTTCTGGGTCATAATGCTCTTCAGGCATCAATGGAACAGTGTTCTTTCTCTGTTCCCCTATCAGTTGTTGCTTCAATTCCATAACCGCAATATCTAATCTCTCCAATGCTGAGACTTTGCCGGCTAAATGTCCCATCTCAGTCACCAGATTCTGCAACATTTCACGCAATTCTCCAACCTCTGTAGTAGCAGTTTCATTTGTCGAATCACCGGTTACTTTTTCCTCTTTCACCATTGTTGCCGAGGATGAGTGGCTCTGATACCAATGTTACTTAATTTCAGGAATCTCAAGGATTTGAGGATCGAAAGACTGTCTGGGAATGGAGATTCGAGGATACAATCAAGAGAATTTAGAGAATTTTAGAAGAAAGAGAAGGAATAAAGAAAATAGAATCTTAGGAAGAAGAAGTTATAATTTCATATATGACTGTAAAAATGTAAAAAATGATTACAAGTACTATTTATAGATCATGTACTGATAACTTCTTTCTAATGAACATTTTTCTTGATAGTTGTTCTAACTGACAGTCACTAATAGCCTTAACTAACTTCCTAAAAAGTGTGCACTGCAGTTGTAGTAACTAACTTTTAAAACTAACTCCAATTCCAAGTTCTAATTAACTCTAGTTCCGATTTCTGATAACAGAATTGCTCTCTCTTCTCTCGAGTTACGTACTCTCTCTTCTCTCTACATGTTTCTTCTTCACTATTTTACATTTCATAACATGTAAAGTTTTTTTAATGATATTGTTTCAGCGGTTTATTAATTTAATATCAACACTATTTAGGAAAAATAGTAGTTTTAGTGCTTGAGTTATTATCGAATTCTGATTTAGTTTTAGCCCTTCAGTTACTACCTAATTTTGATTTTAGTCCTTATGTTAATAGTCTAAGCACATTATAACTTTTAATAAAATAAAGTGTGTAATTTTAGTTTTTAACCTAACGTGAAGTTAGCACCGTTAATTTTTTAATTCTTTTCTTAATTAGGCACTTCAACGGGAACATATTTTCCCCCATTTCTCTCTCTTGCATCGAAGACATGAAATCATAGTTGAACAAAACAGTAAAGCAAATCTAATTGACATTATTCTCATTAGTAACAAATATTTTCACTTAATTATTACGTGTCCGAGTTGTGTTATTCGAATAATTTTAGATTCTATTAAAATGTATATTTATTTTAGTAGCAAAATGATAGTAGCAATTTTATTGAAATTAGTGTAGGATACGTGTGTATTTAATTTGTTAAAGTATATAAAATATACCATTAGACACCCAATTTTAAAAAATTACACAAATATTACTACATAAAATAATTAATTTGAGTTATATAATAAGTATCAAATAAAATAGGAAAGTTCTTAAAAATGATGAATGTTGATCCTTTAAGCTAGGTTAACGAAGGAATAAATCAATTTTCACATACCCGAAAGACTGTATTTAGACTTCAAATTTTGCTTCCAATTATTGAAGTTAGCCAATTATGTTATAAATATATCATATATAGTGAATGTCTACTTTATCATATATAGTGAATACCTACTTTACCATATATTGCGTATGTCTATTTATGAAAAAATTACAAATCCCAAGGTTAGTTTTCCCCTATAAATAAAGGGGTTTTGCTTCATTGTAATTCATCCCTCAAGAGAAATAAGAATTACTCTCTATTCTCTCTCTATTCTCTTTACACGTTATCAGACCAAGTCTCTAATCTTTTAGTTGGATACGTATGTCTTCTGTGATTAATTAGATATGTGCGTCTTGTGTGATTAATGGAGCTAACGAATTGAGTGTAATATAGTTTGACTCATGTTAACGCCAATTTGATCACTAACAGGTGGCAGGTTCATCAAAGGTAAACATAATATGATATTCTCACTTGTTGACCATATTTTAACAATATATTATGCATAGATTTGGTTGACAAAGTATCATATTTTTATCTATATTTATTAGATAGTTATAAATTTATAGATATGTAAAGTTCATATTCTATACGTGTGTTTTAGTACTTGCTCACGTGGCGTGAAAGCATATAAGTAATAATCATTAGCATTTATCTAATCATCTAATAACTCCAATTTCAATTTTGTTTTAAAAGGGTCCAGAGGAGTTCCTTCGTCCTTTCACGTCTACTTGTGAATTATTGAATAATTTCTTTTGTGGAGATATTTTGTTTGCCTAAAATTTGTCCCAGTTATTGAATTTTTGCGGTGGATCATGAACATGTAGGTTATTATCCAGGTATATACTGTATAGAAAATTAATAATAAGACAGTAAATTTAATTTCATCGCACATGGTAAGACATTGGATTAGCGTCCCGATACATTATGATGATAATATGTTAGATTAAAGTCCCTTCGATTTATGCCTAAGACGCCTTTATATGGGTAAGACGTTGAGTTTTAATCTCAATACACTATATTGATGATATTATGATGGCTAAGGTAAAATAATGGGTGTTTGATGAAAAGTCATGAAATTCGACCAATTGAATATGCTCCACTCCATGAAGTGAATGTGGTAGCAACATATGATAAGTCTGAAATATGACAACTTACTTCATTTTTGAGGTGTATATGGTTGCAGTGCATAATATGTCTGAAAGAAGACAAGCGATTAAATGCACGAATATACGTGTGGAGGGACAATATGATAATGATATACGTGTGGAGGGACAATATGATAATGATCATCAAAAGTGATATATTTTCACACGCATATTATGATCATAAGATATGTTAGAGAATTTTTTTTTTTTACATCATATGTATGCCTCAATTTGATTTTGTAGTAGCTATCATAATTTGATACGCTTAAGGCATAATTATATTTCACTCCTGGGGAATGAGAAGCTTATTAATGCAAATGTGCACTTGATTGTGATGGTATCACAACGCACCTCCGAACGAGGCAGAATAACTGAGAAGAGTTATTTTGAAATCTACTTCTAAAGTAGTAAAACTGAAATTTATTCATGTAATAGTAAACCTGAAATTTACTAAAGAAATACACATGTCATGATAAACTTGGAGTTTACTAGAGTAAAAGTTCATAAATTGACATAAATGATTCCGACATCTCAAAGATGTGTATACTGACTATTGAATATATATTAAAGAATTCAAAAATTCTTCATGAACTTTAATGTTGCTTGGACCAACTAATTTTGGGTTGGATCCCTCAAAATCTGAAAAAGAATAAAAGGTGAATAAGAGTCCGTTCACCTATCATGTGATATGTTGAAAAGATGCATCAATAAGATGATCACATGTACATTCATTGTCAACCTGCAGTTTGACATTCATAAAGTTGCTTGCTCAATAAAATTTAGTTAAGAACATAATTTTCAGATTGTGCAATCAAGAAAGTTATCTTGATGATGATGGTTTGACATTGAATGCCTTTGATAAATAGCTAAATGTCACACCGCCTTTTTTACGCGTACTTCAAAAATGTGTATATTTTAAAGTTCGAAAGGATTTTATTATTTAAGTGACAAAAAGATGAAAATTTATTTCGGAAAAGGATTATTTACATTTTTTACTCAGAGTCGCCACTTGGCATAGTCCGGTGTGCCAAGTCACCTTTGGAAAATCCTTTTCAAAACCATTTGACTCTTAAATCGATTTGCGAACAGAGATTCCGGCTAAGGAATTCTGTTGACCGAGAGGAAGGTGTTAGACACCCCTCGATCCCGTGGTTCGACCACGATCGCTTGGTGGAGTGTATCGACTATTTTGGCATTATGAAATGTATAAACCACACAAAAAGAACACAAAATAATCAAACAATAAACAAAACACAACAGTCCAAAAACGTAAAAGTCCAGTCCAATTATACAGTCCAAAAAATAAAAAAAATACGAAAATATAAATCCTAGTCTAAAACTAAATCTAACCTCCAATGCCCTACCCGACGACGCGGGCCTTTATCACGATTATTTTTCGCCAACATGATACGTCGGGGCATTCCCCGGCTAAATAAATACATTTGAATTAAACACGATAATCTATAAAGAGACATTCACACGCACATTCCAACATCCCACGAAACACTTATTCCTAAATTTCGCCTGTCCGACCTACGTTTGCCTACCCTCTCGACTTACCATGATACTATCACGAAATTGATAATTAGACGTGAAAGTAACAATAACGACGAATTAAAACAACAACAAATCAAAATTAATCCTAATTCACTTTAACAATTTTTAAACTCGCGCCCCGAATTCCCTTTAAACCACATGATTAGTGCATGCTTCGATTTCCCAATCACATCTCATAATCCGAAACCAACATCAAACACAACACAAACAACGAAGATTCAAACCAAACACCCAACAAATAAATCATCCACACCAACAACATCAATAAAAAGTCAAAATAAATTAAAGATTCGGTTAGAAGAAATGGACCTCGATGAAATTGATCCTTGTCGATAATAAAGAAATTCGAATACCAAAATACTCGACTGGAGAACCTCACAACGAACAACTCCAAACTCGATATTGAATTCAACCGGACAGATCGGAAAACCACGACAAAAAAAACCTCATGATGAATAACCCACAAATCCGAATAAACTTCAAAAACAACCCAAGATCCCAGATTCGAAACCCCAAATCAATGATTTCCAACTATCCTTGCACGAAGAAATAAGAAATACTAGATGAACCGAGACTGAAATTATGAAAAATCGAGAAGACCCATACGCGAAATTTCGTCGAAATCAGTGGAAAACGGATGAGGTGTCGTTGCCGGTCACTGGCATCACTGTTTTCGGTGACTTCCACCGACGGAGAAGGAGATCGGAGCAGCGGAGATGGTCAAATTCTCGGCCAGAGCTGGCCAACGCGGAGCGGCGCTGGCACCAACGCCAGCGCTGTCGTCGTTGCTGGTGAAAGGTCAGGTCGGTTTACGTGGTTCGATGATGGCTGGTGGTTCGGGTGGTGTATTGGTGGTTGGATTGTTGGTCGGTGACGGCGGCGACGGTGGAGATGACCGGCGGCGATGACTGACGTTGTTGCTCATTTAACGATACTTGGCCGGCCGGGAAAGGGATAAAGGAGAGTGGGTTCGCCCACGACTGCAACAAAGAGAGAGAGAGGGGAGGCGGGTATAGAGCGGGCTGCGGGCGGTCGCCGGTGGTGAATGGACGGAGGGCGGCGGTTGCCGGCGAAGTTTATTAGAGGAGAGAGAGTGTGTGAGTTTAGAGAGAGAAAAAGAGAGAGCTGATTTTTTTTTTTGGATTGGTTCCTGTTCATCCCCTTTTGTGTGTATGTGGGTAGGTATATATTGAGTCCTTTCTTCTTGGACAAGAAAAAAGAAAGGGGGGTGGGGTAACGTGGGGTAGGGGGTAGTGGTGAGGTGTTATTTTTTATTGGGTAGGTTGTTAGGATAAGATAGGATTAGTTATTTTATTATTTGTTTATTATTTTTTGTATTTTGTGGGGTGTAATCACGTGGGGGAGGGTACATGATACGCTAAAGTAGAAATGAATAAAACGAACTTTCGAGGGGGACAAAATTACGTGTCTACATCATGTCCCCTTTGAATGTAAACACACAGTGTTTTCAGAAAAAGAAGTAGACAACGAGACAGAATTTTGTCCCGACCATTATTCAAAGGAAGGAACAGAAGAAGAAGGACTATCGGGTCTTGAATTAGGACAGCCTAACCAACCAAGTTATGAGAGAATCAAGTCACGGGTATTTCAAAGGATTGGAAGAGGAGTGGACTATACCGAGTTGGAGAGTCGAGTGAGGTTCCATCGAGGTTCCGGTCCGCGGCTCTGTTATTACATCAAAAGAGAAAATTACAAGTTAAAACATAAATGAAATTACAAAAATCCTATCTATACTTCTGTTGGTTCTTGACTCGACTTTCATCACCCTATTCTTCAGGCGGGCTCCTGATTTGCAATTTCTTTCAACCTGTTGCTTGGCTTTCAATTGCTTCATTTTGTTGTTTGACTTTTCATTTCTCCACCCTATTTTCCAGGCGGGCTCCTGCCTTGCTATTTCCATCACTTTGTTGCTTGACTTTCATTTTCTTTACCTTGTTCTCCCGACGGGCTCCGAACTTACTATTTCATCACCCTGTTCTTCAGGCGGGTTCCTGACTTGCTATTTTATCTCCCTGTTCTTCCGGCGGGTTCCGAACTTGCTATTTCATCACCCTGTTCTTCAGGCGGGCGCCTGGCTTACTATTTCATCACCCTGTTCTTCAGGTGGGCTCCTGAAACCCCAAAATTAAAACAAGAACAAAAATTATTCCAAACAAAATTATAGTAAAGTAGTATTTCATTTTCGAAAGCGTTGTCCCATTTTCCAGGAGGGTCCTGAACAGAAAGTAACGTCCCATTTTTCAGGAGGGTCCTGAACAGAAAGTAAAATCCTATTTTTCAGGAGGGTTCTGAACAGAAAGTAAAATCCCATTTTTCAGGAGGGTCCTGAGCATAAAGTAAAATCCCATTTTTCAGGAGGGTCCTGAACAGAAAGTAAAATCCCATTTTTCAGGAGGGTCCTGAACATAAAGTAAAAATTCTTATTTTTCAGGAGGGTCCTGAACAGAAAGTAAAATCCCATTTTTCAGGAGAGTCCTGAACTGAAAGTAAATTCCCATTTTTCAGGAGGTTCCTGAACATAAAGTAAAATTTTTCATTTTTTAGGAGGGTCCTGAACAGAAATAAAATCCCATTTTTCAGGAGGGTCCTGAACAAAAAGTGAATTCCCATTTTTCAGGAGGGTCTTGAGCAGAAAGTAAATTCCCATTTTTTAGGAGGGTCCTGAACTGAAAGTAAAATCTCATTTTTCAGGAGGGTCCTAAACATAAAGTAAAGTCCCATTTTTCAGGAGGGTCCTGAACAGAAAGTAAAATCCCATTTTTCAGGAGGGTCCTGAACTGAAAGTAAATTCCCATTTTCAGGAGGGTCTTGAGCAGAAAGTAAATTCCCATTTTTTTGGAGGGTCCTGAACAGAAATAAAATCCCATTTTTCAGGAGGGTCCTGAACAGAAAAATAAAATCTCATGGATGTGCATTTCCAATGGTAGCTGAATCAAGTGAAACGAATTTGCCCCTGTTTCAATCAAAGAAAAATTTGTCAGTTAAAAACTTAGTGGTGGCTTGCAGATCTTGGCTTCTCAGGTATCTGCCCAGCACTCGTTCCTTTCATCTTTGTTCCAAATTGCTAAAACTTTCCCTGTCTTGCCTCATCATTGACCCAGATCCAAATTGAGGGAAATGATTTCCGACCCAAACCATGGGCTTTCATTTTACCATGCCTCTGAGGTACACTCTTTCTAAATCTGAATGTTTCTATGAATCCAATAGCCTGTCGGTTCTTCGTGTTGAATTACGATCATATTTCTTCCTATGCTGTTCCTTGGCTTTTCTCATATAATTGGAAGGACTGGTAGCAAATTTTGAAATCCTTTCTCGCTTGTTTTGACACAGACTTGACTTAAAATGTGAAGAAAATGATGGGGACTTTTATTTTTGATAAATGAAATAAAAAGACAAAAAGCATGAATATGTAAAAGAAAAGGGCAATGTCCCATATTCAAAAAGAAAAACTTATCTGAATACGACAACCAACTCCAATGATTATGACATGCATTTTGGATTGAGCTGCCTGATCTTCCTATCCGAACTCCCCATTTGTTGTTGAGTTCATGCCTTTGTTGCTGAGCCGCTTCTTCAAATCCATTGGACTCATACATCACATTTGACTGACGACATCTTAAAAGACTTTTGCCAACAAATCTCTTTCTTTTCACTTTTCACTTTTCTCTATAACTCTCCATCGCCTTACGGTGCCTGCGAAGGTTTTCACCAATAAGACTCTCTCATTTTTGTATTTCTCTTAACTCACCATCGCCTTATGGTGCCTTCAAAGGGTTTAACCAATAATACTCTCTCATTTTCATTTTCTCTCAACTCAACATCGCCTTATGGTGCCTGCAAAGGTTTTCACCAATAAAACTCTCTCATTTTTGTATTTCTTTCCTGATTTCTTACGCTGAGGGAGACGAGTGGTACTTCACAATGTATCATCATATCCATTGCATGCTTAGCCTTAACATTATCAAAAATTGATTTGAAGGACTTTCTTTGGTTGTAACTTGGGTTTTGTTTAGGGTTAGAAAAGATGGTAAGGGGCACAAACGACACTTGAAGTGGGGGTGGGACTTACAACTTTTGGAATCGACTCAAACAACACATTAACTCATGCCCAGTTTTGTTGACTGGGTGAATCTTAGATCTTTATTTGGTTGGACCAAGCCCAAAATAGGGCAGCCTACGTATCTCACTCCCGAGAGGAGAATCAGGTCGGACGCAGTTCCATCAGCTTGTTCTTTGTTTTGATTTGATTTTGATTTTTTTTCTTTTTTCTTTTTTTTTTCGAACTCTCTCTTTTGTTCTTATTTTCTTGACATTTATCTTTACTCTATTTTGATTCCAAAAGAGGGATATGAAAGAAAAATAAAACAAAGCTAAAACGGGTAAACAAGGGATGACACAATGTTTGGATAGGAATAAAATGTCTTCATCATATCAATCTTCAATAATGCAAGTACTAAACATGCAATAAACTCAACAAAGGATCCAATATCATACATAGTATCTTTTGACCGCATCAGCATTGATAGCCATTTCTGCCATTTTGCCTTCAATATCTGTCAAATATAAGGCTCCATTGGGCAATACTTTCTTCACAACAAAGGGACCTTGCCAGTTAGGGGAGAACTTGCATTTCGCTTCAACCTGGTTAGGAAGGATACGTCTCAATACCAACTGACCAACTTCAAAATTCCTGGGACGGACCTTTTTGTTATACGCTCGAGCCATCCTCCTCTGATACAACTGGCCATGACACACAGACGTTAGCCTCTTTTCCTCAATCAAACTCAAATGTTCCAGTCGGGTTTTTACCCATTCGTCATCATCAATCTATGCTATTACATCTGGATTAGTTTGGATTTTAAGATCAGGCTGAAAATTCCGCATGCATGTCATGTCATTAGAATCAGCATAACGAGAACTGTGTAACAAAAAAAAACAAAATATATTAGACACAAAATAAAAAGGACATTGCATTTCATTGAATAAAAGATAGAAGGGTTTAAACATAGATACCAACATAACATAAACAAACTAAAATCCGAATTACAATCCTGAAATAACTCGGATAAACAGAAAGAAAAACAAAATAAACTACCAAAACTCCCTCCTGACGGGGAGAGGAATGACTTCCCAATTATTGAGCCGAACAGTTGGACCTATTAATTGCACATCTTTCATACTGGTACCTTCTCCTACTTCAACCATATCAAATTCAATAAAAAGGTTCTGGAAGTCATCAACCAATTCAACTTCAAATTCCAAATGCTTCACGACATCGCTCTTAACAAATGATTCACTGAGTAGTGGCATTGGGAGAGGGAGTGACCATGTTTCCTTTTTCCTTCCCTTGGCTTTCTTCAGATCTTTAGCCGTGGGCTCAAATCCCAGACCAAACGTGCCCACGTTATCACTCGGACATATGGGATGAACTATACCGTGTAGAGATGCTCCCAAACCTTTTCCCGGCTCAAATCTGTATTTCCAAAGTTCAATCACCATCGTGATAGAAGCAGCAGACAATTGCGGTCCTGGTATAGCCTGCCATTCAGGGATACGACTCACTGGCACTGTATCAAAAATTTGATAGACGAATGTCTCCTCTACGTTATTTGCTTCAATAAGAGACAAGGGAGAATCTTCGTAGGCTGACAAATCTCCTTCACCATGAATAACTACTTCTTGCCTGTCATGCTTAACTTAATCATTTGGTGCAGTGTAGATGCAACCGCCTTGGCCTTGTGGATCCATGGCCTTCCTAACAACAGATTGTAAGAGGATTCCACATTCAATACTTGAAACTCTATGGCGAACTCAACAAGCCCTATGGTCAACATTAGTTCTATTTCCCCAATGGAATTTGATTTTGCAAAGTAGAAATAGGGCAGATATTTGCACCTGAACCTCCATCAATCATAACATGAGTGGCGTAGAAATCTTCACACTTCACTGTAATGTAAAGGCCCCGATTATGCCCTGTACCTTCAATAGGTAATTCATCGTCAAAAAAGCTGATCCGATTGACCTCAAAGATTTTTCCAACCATTTTCTCAAGTTGGTTGATTGTAATCTCCCTTGGAACATATGCTTCATTCAATACCTTCAGTAAAACATCACGATGCTCCTTGGAGTGCAGCAGCAAAGACAAAAGGGAAATTTGCGCGAGGGTTTTCTTCAGCTATTCTAATATTGAGTACTCTGGCAAATTCATCTTTTTCAAAAATTCTTTGGATTCTTCTTCAGTGATAGACTTTTTGATAGATGACGGTCCACCCACCGTTGGGTGGAACTTTCTTAAGCTTTCAGGCACGAAGCATCTTCCTGACCTAGTCAAACCCCTTACCTCATCTACATCTTCCACAACTTCTTTCCTATGATAGGTCATCACAGTCCGCCTATAATTCCAGGGAATCCTTTTCGTATCAACTATTGGAGGTTGGGTCACCGGTTTGAGGACAATAGGCGCTGCCAGTGCTCCTTTCACCTTCAAGATAGGCTGACTCAGAGCTCCCAACACTGTCAACTTAGGTTTATCTTAACTTGAATTAACATACCTTTTGGCGCCCTGTACTGTGATCAGGGGTTTGTTCGTTCCTGGGATTTACCTTCTCTCATTCCTTCCTGGCTCAATGACATTGCTTTCAGAGACTCTGCTACATTCACTGATTACTCCTCAGTGGTCTGTATCTTGACAATAGGCTTATAACTCCTCAAAGACTCTTTCCCATCATATATCAATTCTAACATATTGGCTTCAGCATGGGTTGGCAGTGGATTCTGGTTAATGTTTGGACCCTCCGGGGCCTGGACCAGCATCTGATTTGTGTCAATTAAATCTTGGATAGCTCTCTTTAAATACTAGCATTTCTCGATATCATAACCTGTCATATCAGAACAGTACGCACACCTTAAAGAATAATTGAGATTCCTCGGCGGTGGATTTGAAAGCCTTCCTTGAATTGGGGTTAAAACCTTCAACTTTCTCAACCTATCAAACAAACTAGCATATGACTCCCCAAGAGTTGTGAATTGATTTTTGACCGCTTTCTCCTTATTATACTCGGGCCTAAGCTAAAAACTGGGTCTGGAGGGATTTTGGTAATTTGGTGGAGCGAATGGGCAATTTTGTGGAGCTTGCGCGCTCCATTATGGGTAAGAAGGGGTTTGGGCATATGGTTGTGCTCTATATACTGGGTATAGTGGTGGTGGAATGGAATATAAAGGGTTTTGTGGAGGGTAGTAATGGTGGGGAGGAATATATAGAGCTTGGGTGTAGACTTGGGCTTGAGATTGGGGATAGGGGCGAGGTGGTCTTTTGGGATTAGAATGGGTTCCAGCTACGACAGTCGCTATATCCTCTTTCTTTCTTTTAACTCCAAATGCACCAGATCCACCTTGAATCGCTTGTGTGGTGGCTTTTAATGCGGCAAAACTCACTATTCGGACGGTCTTAATTCCATCCTCTATCATCTCCCCCATTTTGAGGACTTCCATAAAAGACTTTCCCATTGCCGGAAGTAAATGTTGAAAATAGGTCTCATCCTACGCCTGAATGAAAACTTCTACCAACTTACTTTCTTTCATTGAAGGCTTTACCCTGGCGGCCTGTTCAAGCCACCTTATCGCGTATTCCCTAAAATATTTAGTGCTCTTTTTCTTCATGTTGACCAAAGATTTTTCGTCCGGAATTAGGTCGATGTTGTACTGAAAATGTTGAACAAATTCAGAAGCCAAATCATCCCAGCTATTTCATTTATCGATATCTCGATCGATAAACCATTCTGAGGCCAGATCAGACAGACTCTTGCCAAAGAAGGCCATGAGCAATTCTTTCTTTCCTCCTGCGGCTCTTAACTGGTTGCAATAACGTCTTAAGTGTGCCACGGGATCACCGTGTCCTGCATACTTCTCGAACTTAGGCATCTTAAAACCGGGGGGAAGATTGATGTCTGGGAACATGCACAGATCTTTATAAGAAACACTCCAGTAATCTCCGATCCCTTGCAGATTTCTCATAGCCTGCTCTAAACTCTTCAGTTTCCGGGCTATGATATCCTGTTCCTCTGCTGCGACAGGTTTCTCCGTATCAAATGGAAATGCAGGCGGCTGAGTATACCCATACGGTTCATTCATTTGTAAAGTAGGCTCTGGGGCATAATACTAACTAGCTGGAACCTTCAGTACTGGCTCACTGGCAGACCTGGGAAGCCTCATTGTGGGACACACAACATATATGGGAGTTTCATGTAGTGGCGGAGCCACGAATACCGGTGTGATCAGTGGCGCTGGCTGAGCAGCTGGTCTTGATTGAGGAGCTGCCAAAGGCACACCAGAACAGCCAGGATAATAATGTCGCAGAGTGAATCCTGGCGCGTGTTCAGGTGACTCAGTAGGAGCAGAGAATTGCGCCTGAGAGAGCGGTGGGCAATTAGAGATATTCCCAAAGCCTTCAGGGAGCGGAGGAGGAGGCATTCCGCTGGCCCATGCCCGGTGTAAATCTATCAATTATTGCCTGAGCCTTACTACCTCAGCATTTGGTTCAAAACTTTCTTCCCTGTGATCCTGATCCGGGTCAATGAGCGAATTTTCAATCTCCCTGCTAGCCATGGCGAGCTTTGCTTTGGATCTGGTGAAGTATGGGTGACTAGCCAGAGTGCTGCAAACCTACCACAATTATCTGAAAGAACATGTTCATCAAAGACGACATCCGTTAGGATTAGGGAACACAACAAACATGGGAATCACATTGGCAAAATTGTCCTAAATTCATGTTCATTTCTACAAGCTTTTGAGGGTAGCGAGGTCATGTTAATCATCATCCCGATTTTTGTCTACACTATTTTTTTATCTATACTTATTATTATTTTTCTTTCCCTCTCTTTTCTCTTTTTCTTTTTTTCTCTTTTTCGTATCAATCTTTGCTCTTTTCTTTTCTCTCGTTATCTACCTTTATTTTATCATTCTTTATGGCTTTTATTTTCTTTTAAAAGAGGAAAAATAATGAAAAACAACAAAATAAAATGATTAGATCGAACCCAAAAGTAGGTTGCCTACGTATCATGTTGTACATGAATCAGATCTTGCATAGTTGGGGCAGCATGTGCATAAACACTACCCACACTTTTTTTTTGCGAAAAATGAAAATAAACAAACCAAGGAAAGACTTAACAATAAAACATTTTGAAGAAAGAAAACAACCCAAACGTACAAAAATTTGGGACCACTTTAAAACTAAACAACAAATACGAAACAACATTATAAAACCCTAAGACGACACAGGTGAAATTACTAGTACAGACTCTAATACCCAAAAACAACTTGACTTCGAGTTAAAACCGACACCACCCTACAGTGACAGACACATAAAAGACTCAAACTAAATAAAGATAAGAAGTGCTCTTTCAGACTAGAGCTCTGCGTGATGACCCTGGCTGATATGAACCTGCCTCTGAAGTTCTCTTTCTCCCGTTTAAACTTTGTAGCATATCCTGTAAAGACACCCTGATACCGGGGAAGAAGCTTCGGGCCCGTAGTCCTTCTTCATGAGGAGTGCACTTGGAAAGATTATTCTGACACCTTTCTACTGTCTTGAACAAATCTGCTAACTAAACTCTCAGTGTTTCCACTTTGGACCCTACACTTTCATCCTGATGATCGTCTACTATGCATTCGTCCTGTATTCTCCCTCTAAGCTGCGCTGGTAAGGGTTGACTGATACCCCGAGGGTCAGATTGAAGCCAGACCTCATATCCATGAGTGTGGCCCGGATTATCCAAACTTTCTTTGAATGTGTCCACACCCAGCTTTGTTGCATGCTTCCAAAACTGCTCGTACTTGCTCTCACCTAAGGCTTGGTCCTTGAAGTATTCAACATCTTTCAGAAGATCCACTGCTGGTGGCACGTCCTGTAGTCTACCTAAATGGCGCATTACCCTAGAAAGATTGTATGGTCTAGTGCAATTGAGCCCTAACATAACTACAGGGAACTGCGTCTGACAACCCAACAATACTATCTTTGGTCGAAGCCACAGATAAGTCCACAAAATGTTATCCCCAGTTCTTTATTCAAGAAATTCAATCCAAGTCTTGACTCCCACGGGTAATGAGAATTTATCCAAACGCAACCTGAATTCCATGGCTTTTACTCGATTGGGAATACAACGATATACCACGTCTGGTCTAACTAAAGAAGGTGCATGCAAGTGCTCCATCATCCATAACTGCAATATCAGGTTACTGCCCTCGAAAAATCTCCTTCCTCCCTTCACTTTGGTTAAAGCCTTATATATTTCTGTTAAGATCATGGGTATGAGAGTGAACCTGCCCTTTTGATTAATGCCCTTGTCATTTTGATCTTTATGAAATAGGGCCATCACCAAAGATTGCAAACGGGTATTAATACGTCTTTCTTCTAGTGGAAACACTAAAGTTCCTAGCAAAGCGAGGGTGAAGACTTCAACACGCTTTTTCTCCCACTTCTCCTTAGTCACATGAAATTCATCCCAAAAGCAATCAAAACCTTCCGAGGGCCTGAATCTATCGAACAAAAAATCTAGGGAAACTCATGAGTCATTTAAATAACCTGTAACACCCCGTACTTAATTACGTGCATTAGCCATGGTTATATGTGTTGGAGTATATGTATTGATCATAAGTTAGGTATATATGAGTTTAAGTATGAGTATTGATTACTTTGAGATGGTTTCAAGTGTATAGTTTGATTATAGGTGTATAGGAATCGACTTTATTTATACCGAAATTTGCTCATCGAAGTTTCTATGCGAAGTTTATCGAGTTAGATTTCCAACGATATAAAGATTTCTGAAAACAGATGAGTATCGGATATAAGCGAGCATGTTCGAAACTTGAAAACGGTGGACGCAATGAACAGTAAATGTGCAGAAATTTTCTGCAGCCAAACAGATTTTTGGGTAGAATTTAAATGATCATAACTCCTCGTACAAAATGAACTGTGTGATATGATATATATCGATGAGAATACCCGAGACTCTTCTTTCTAATGCAATTGGTTTCACCCAAATCCAACATCTGAGTAAGGAGTTATACTCGTTTTACTTCAGCCTCTCAAAACAGATTTTTTGGGTCAACTTCAAACGATCATAACTCCTTGTACAGGACGAAATGGGTGGACTAATTTATATGAAATGAAAGCCCTTTGAATTATATTTCCAACGATATTAATTTCACCCAAATCCGATATCGGAGCAAAGAGTTATGGTCGATTTACTGTAGCCTATCAAAACAGTCCACCATGGACAGATTCGGATTTACTAAAAATTTTAAGGGCAATATGGTCATTTTCCATCACCTCATGGACGAAAATTGGTCATTATATACATATACTTAGCCTCATATCCATCATTTATCATCCAAATTATTGAATAATAAGAAACCCTAGCCTAAGTTCAACTCCAATTATCTTGTGATTCAACCGTAGAAAGTCCAAATTGATTTCGTAGTTGTGTTCACCGTCTCGAGGGCTTTGAGTAGCACCCCTTATTTGTGCCAACAGGACTTTAAAATCAAAAGGGTCATTTTATGGTAAGGATGTAAATTATGTTGGTGTTATTTATATGGATATGTATATATCTATCTCTCTCTCTCTCTCTCTCTCTATATATATATATATATATATATGCATGTGAGCATAAGAAGTATGTCATTTGATTGTTGTTGAAAGATGATTGGGAAATGATGTTGGATTATTTTTGTGCATTGTTGGATTATGTTGAATTGTGAAGGGATTCGGTGTGATGATATGGTATTGAAATGATGATTATATATATATATACATATATATATATATATATATATATATATATATATATATATATATATATATATATATACACACATAAACCTATTGTTCAAGTTGGTTTTTGGAATGCTTTGCAAATATTGGTTATATGGAATTATGGAAGAGAATTGTGGTGTTGGGTTGCTAATACTAGATGCCAAACATTTCATTGTAGATAAGTGATTTGTAAAGGCGGGAAGTTGCGTTGAATTGGTATCCGAATCTGCAACGAGGTATGTAAATCATACTCTAACAATGTTCTTTGGCATGAAAACACCAATGTTCCATCAAATAAGATTCCGAGGTTGTCCAAAAACATGTATTGTTCTACATTACCAACGAAGTTGTTTCCATTCTATAAAGTGTCAAATGTTTCATTGATATAGCAAAAGGCTCCTATTTCATTGTTGTGATATTGATGATTCTGAAACACATTGTTGATGTACCAATGAGTCTTTATTACATCGTTATTGTATAGAAGGTCTATTACTTGATTCCTATTGATGTATCATTGTTCCAAAGGTACTATATTGGCATGAACACTAATGTAATAATCACAAAAGCTTTTGAACTAAGTTATTGGAAAGATCTCTTATGTGTGTTACTTGATATACGTGTGGGTGGTATCCCAGGGGCATAAGCCTAGCATGGGTCGATCCCTATTTATGTGTTTATGGGTGGTATCCCAGGGGCATAAGACTAGCATGGGTCGATCCCAGGTGATATGTACTGGGGGCAGCCTAATGGTCACAGTACGGTACAGTATTGATTCTTGTTAGGTGGTTGGAGGTTCGAGAGGAGGAGGTAATGGCGAATGATAATTGTAAAGAATGAAATGAACGAATGTATACCGTTCCACAAATGTGTTTGAATTAAAGAACCCAATTCAGATTAATGATAATGTACATGATCCTAAAAGTGTTTATGAAGTGTGGTTCACTTCTATTATGATTTATTCACTTTCGTTTGATTTTCTTGATTCCCCATATCATATATGATTATTTACAGCTTTACATACTCAGTACATATTTCGTACTGACGTCCCTCACGGGGGACCTGCATTTCATGCTGCAGGCACAGGTACCTCAGCTCATACACCGCACAAGTAGGAGTCAGGTCATACAACTATTGTTGGTGAGCTCCAGTTTGCTTCGGAGCTTTCTGAGTCGGTTCCTTATGTTTTGTTATTGTACAGGAGTCATGTGTGGGCGGGGGTTAGTCCCGACCCTAGTTATGTCATGTATATCCTAGAGGCTTTGTAGACATAAGGAAGGGTAAAGTCATGAAAGTTTATATAGTGATGTTATATTTGTATATGTGGTGGCCCTGATGGCCAAATATTATACATATATATTTGTGCGTGTTGTGCTGATACAGGTAATTAGACCCTTCTATATGCAACGAAGTGCTGCCCAAATTTTTGGTGACATGTAAGTGAAAGTAAAGGTATTTGAACGGGTTCTCCCGGGCCTTCTCGGCTTTGGGTGCCAGTCCGGCCCGATGGGATTTTGGGACGTGACAAAAGTGGTATCAGAGAGGTTCGTCCTAGTGAGTCTACAAAGCCGTTTCTATGTAGAGTCTTGTTTATCGGTGTGTTGTGCACCACATCTATAAACAGGAGGCTATGGATATTTAGGAATTGTTTCTTTTCTTCATGTTTTAGATCGTGCGACAGAGCTTATATTGTATATGAAGTCATAGTTGACCACTGAATCAGTTTGTTTCTCTTATTATAGTAATAATGCCGGTTATCAGAAGCAAGAATACCGGTAAGCAAGTAGATGTGGCTGCCGGAGAGAGGACTAGTAAGTCACCCACTATACCAGCTAATCAAAGTGAGGCTCAAGCTGAGCATGCATCAAAAACTTCCCCCAGTCCAGAAAAAATAAGGGGGAGGAGAACTATATCCCCAGAGCCACCTATTAATGCTGTTGATCAAGATTTTAGAAATGCAGTGCAACTTTTGATTCGTATAGTTGCTTGGCAAGTACAAGGGCAAGTTATTCCTGCCGCGGGTTCTAGCGGTACTGATAGGGCGGCTAATCTTCGGACGTAAGATTTTCTTAAGATGGATCCGCCTACTTTTACCGGATCCAATCTTAATGAAGATCCGCAGGACTTTATTGATCAGATCCAAAGGGCCATAGAGGTGATGCATGTATCGGGCAGAGAGACAGTGGAGTTAGCCGCGTATAGATTCAAATGTGAGGCTATATATTGGTATGAAGACTGAAAACGGTCAAGGGGAATTGATGCACCCCCAGCTACTTGGAAAGAGTTTGAAGAGGCATTTATTGATCATTATCTTCCATATGAGACTCGTCAGGCCCGTGCGGATCAGTTCTTAAATCTTCGACAGGGTAATACAAGTGTGAGGGAGTATAGTCTTCGATTTAATTCTTTGTCCTGATATGCTCCTAATGTTATAGCTACTATGGATGATAGAGTTCATCGGTATGTGGATGGATTGGATCCGTATTTTGTTAGGGATTGTACTATTGCTGCACTGAATAAAGACATGGATATAGCTAGGATCCAAGCATTTGCACAGAAAATGGAAGATCAGAGGCAAAGAAAAAGAACACAGGAATTTGAAAGCGGATCTTCTAAGAGGGCCAAATCTACAAGGCAGTTTATGGCGCCACAGAGAGGTTTTAAACCTCAATTTTCTGCTAGACCACCTAGGCCAGTATTTTCTTATTCTGCAGCTAGTGCTCCACCACAACATCAGGGGTTCAGAGGCAGTCAATTTGGGCAAAGAAGTGAGGGTCATAGTTCGCGATCAGTGGGTTATTATGGGCAAGGGAACATGAGCCAATTGAGACCTTCTCGAGAGCTATGTAATCGATGCGGAAAACATCATATGGGCGTATGTCGAATGGGAATAAATGTTTGTTTTTGGTACGGTATGACGGGGCATATGATGAGAGAATGCCCACGAAGGAGCGCAGATGTCGTAGCACGACCTTCGGGATCAGCTGTTGCATCATCGTCATCGGTAACTTATTCTGGTAGGGGTGCACAACCTGTGGGTCACGCTAGAAATGAAAAAAGAGTCGCCAGTTCCAGCGGGACTCAAAATTGCACTTATGCTTTAGCGGATCGACAGAATCTAGAGGCTTCCCCAGATGTGGTTATGGGTACGTTGCCCATATTTTCATTTGATGTATATGCTCTAATTGATCCCGGTTCTACATTATCATATGTTACTCCTTTGGTTGCTGGAAAGTTCGAAAGAACCCCCGAATTGTTAGATAAGTCGTTGGAAGTGTCTACCCCGGTTGGGGAATCTATTATTGCTAGAAGAGTTTATAAAGATTGTGTAGTAACTGTGTGTGGCCGAGACACAATGGCCAATCTTGTGGAACTAGAAATGGTAGATTTTGATGTTATAATGGGTATGGATTGGTTGGCGTCTTGTTATGCCAAAATTGACTGTTGTACGAAAAAGATGTATTTACATTTTCGTGATGAAACAGTTATTGAATGGCAAGGTAAGATTGGCGCACCAAGAGGTAGATTTATTTCTTATTTCAAAGAGATAAAAATAATTTCCAAGGGCTAAATATGTCATTTAGTTAGAGTAAAGGATACGGAATCGGAATCACCAGATCTTCACACTGTACCAGTAGTAAGTGAATTTCCTGATGTATTCCCTGAAGATCTTCCAGGCTTACCTCCTGAATGAGAAGTAGAATTTGGTATTGATGTGATACCAGGCACTAAGCCAATCTCAATTCCTCCGTATAGGATGGCCCCAGTAGAATTACGAGAATTGAAAGAGCAATTGAAAGATTTGCTAGAAAAGGGGTTCATTAGGCCTAGTATTTTCCCTTGGGGAGCACCAGTGCTGTTTGTGTGCAAGAAAGATGGCACATTGAGAATGTGTATTGATTATAGGCAGCTGAATAAAGTGACTCTTAAAAATAAATATCCTCTTCCAAGAATTGATGATTTATTTGATCAGTTACAGGGTGCCAAATGTTTTTCTAAGATTGATTTGAGGTCAGTTATCATCAAGTGAGAGTCAAAGAAAAAGATATACCCAAAACAGCTTTCTGAACAAGGTATGGTCATTATGAGTTTCTAGTTATGTCATTTGGGCTAACTAATGCACCTGCAGCTTTCATGGATTTAATGAATAGGGTGTTTAAGACATTCCTGGATGTATTTGTGATAGTTTTTATAGATGATATTCTTGTTTATTCTAGATTAGAAGAGGACCATACCAATCACTTACGACAGGCATTGCAGACTCTTCGTGATTGTAAGCTTTATGCAAAGTTATCTAAATGTGAGTTTTGATTAAAGTCGGTGGCATTTTTGGGTCATATTGTATCTAGTGAAGGGATAAAGGTTGATGCTCAAAAGATAGAAGCTGTGAAGAACTGGCCAAGGCCCACAACGCCTATGGAGATTCGTAGTTTTCTTGGGTTGGCCGGTTATTATAGAAGGTTTGTTAAAGAGTTTTCTTCCATTTCAGCACCCTTAACCAAGCTAACCCATAAAGCACCCAAATTCCAATGGAATGATGCCTGTGAGAAGAGTTTTCAAGATTTAAAGAACAAGTTGATTTCTACACCCGTGTTGGTACTTCCAGAAGGCACCGAAGGGTATACAGTGTATTGTGATGCTTCCAGAATTGGTTTAGAATATGTATTGATGCAGCATGGTTAGGTAATAGCATATGCTTCAAGACAATTGCGGCCACATGAGAAAAATTATCCTACACACGATCTTGAGCGGGCAACAGTTATTTTTGCTTTAAAGATATGGCGCCACTACTTATATGGGGTTCATGTTGATATATATACTAACCATAAGAGCTTGCAATATATTTTTAATCAGAAGGATCTATATTTAAGGCAGCGGAGATGGCTTGAACTATTAAAGGACTATGATGTTGATATCTTGTACCATCCAGGGAAAGAAAATGTGGTAGCTGATGCGTTAAGTCGTAAGGCTATGATGGTGCCTATAGAAAGGCAAGGGATAATTAAAGATCTTCATCAATTAGCTAGTCTAGGAGTTCGTCTTCTCGAAACTCCGGACGAGGAGCTTATTGTGCATAATGCCGCAGAATCCTCATTAGTAGCTGAGGTGAAAGAGAAGAAAGATGCGGATCCTATTTTATTACAGCTTAAGGAGAACGTTCAGAGTGGTGCGACCAAGGCATTTGAGCTTACGCGAGAAGGAGTACTTTAGTGCCAAAACCAATTGTGTGTGCTGGATGTAGACGGGCTAAGAAAGAAGATTATGACAGAGGCATATTTTTCAAGGTGTTCCATTCATCCAGGATCAACCAAAATGTATCAAGATTTGAAAGATATGTATTGGTGGAATGACATGAAGAAGAGCATTGCAGAATTTGTAGCTGAATGTCCAAATTGTCAAAGAGTTAAAGTTGAGCACCAAAATCCCGGAGGTTATATGCAATGCATTGATCTTCCAAGCTGGAAGTGGGACATGATCAACATGGATTTTGTTACAGGTTTGCCTCGTACAGCTCAAAAATTTGATTCTATATGGGTGATTGTGGATAGGCTTACTAAATCTGCACATTTCTTACCCGTTAAGACCACTTACACAGTTGAAGAATATTTGAAGCTGTATGTTAAAGAAATAGTCCGATTACATGGAGTGCCAACTTCTATTATATCGGATCGGGGAACTCAATGTACCGAAAACTTTTGGAAGTCTTTCCAACGGAGTTTGGGAACACAAGTGAATCTGAGTACAAGTTTTCACCCTCAGACGGATGGACAAGCAGAGCTCACCATTCAAACACTTGAAGATATGCTACGAGCATGTGTTATAGATTTTAAAGGCATCTGGGATGATCATTTACCTCTTATTGAGTTTGCCTACAATAATAGCTATCATTCAAGTATCAAAATGGCACCATATGAAGCTTTATATGGAGGAAGTGTAGATCACCAATAGGGTTTGAAGCGGGTGAAACTCTTAAGTTCGGACCGGATCTTGTGTATCAAGCCATAGAAAAAGTCAAGGTGATTCAACAACGGTTGAAAATATCCCAAAGTCGACATAAGTCATATGCGGATAGTAGAAGAAGAGGGCTAGAATTTTCGTTAGGCGATTGGGTATTTTTGAAGGTATCGCTAATGAAAGGGGTGATGAGATTTGGCAAGAAAGGAAAGTTGAGTCCATGATATATAGGCCCGTATAAGATTATTCGAAGATGTGGGCAAGTTGCTTATGAATTAGAGCTACCCCAGGAACTCTCATCAGTGCATCCAGTATTTCATGTATCGATGCTTCAAAAGTGCATCGGAGATCCGTCCCTTATTACTTCTACTGAAGATGTGCAAGTAACAGAAGATCTTACCTATGAGGAGATGCCTATTGCTATATTAGATCATCAAGTTAAGAAGATGAGAAATAAAGAAGTAGCATCGGTGAAAGTACTTTGGAGAAATCAACAAAGGGAAGAGATTACATGGGAAGCGGAGGAAGCAATGAAATCAAAATACCCTTATTTGTTCAAAGGTGAAAAAGAAGTGCAAGGAGTGGAACAGAGATACTAACAAGTATGTTTTTACATATGCATAATATCTATATGATGGCGTGAATACCAGTTATGAATTCGAACTTGTTTCGGCTAAATAACTACATTTCACATTCGAGGACGAATGTCCTTAAGGGGGGAAGGATGTAACACCCCGTACTTAATTAGGTGCATTAGCCATGGTTATATGTGTTGAAGTATATGTATTGATCATAAGTTAAGTATATATGAGTTTAAGTATGAGTATTGATTACTTTGAGATGGTTTCAAGTGTATAGTTTGATTATAGGTGTATAGGAATCGACTTTATTTATACCGGAATTTGCTCGTCGAAGTTTCTATGCGAAGTTTATCGAGTTAGATTTCCAACGATATAAATATTTCTGAAAATAGATGAGTATCGGATATAAGCGAGCATGTTCGAAACTTGAAAACGGTGGAGGCAATGAACAGTAAATGTGCAGAAATTTTCTGCACACAAAAGTACTGCAGCCAAACAGATTTTTGGGTCGACTTTAAATGATCATAACTCCTTGTAAAAAATGAACTGTGTGAGCTGCTATATATCGATGAGAATCCCCTAGAGTATTCTTTCTAGTTCAATTGGTTTCATCCAAATCCAACATCTGAGTAAGGAGTTATGCTCGTTTTACTTCAGCCTCTCAAAACAGATTTTTAGGGTCAACTTCAAACGATCATAACTCCTTGTACAGGACGAAATGGGTGGCCTAATTTATATGAAATGAAATCCCTTTGAATTATATTTCCAACAATACCAATTTCACCCAAATCCGATATCGGAGCAAAGAGTTATGGTCGAATTACTGTAGCCTATCAAAACAGTCCACCATGGATAGATTCGGATTTACTTAAAATTTAAGGGCAATATGGTCATTTTCCATCACCTCATGGACGAAAATTGGTCATTATATACATATACTTAGCCTCATATCCATCATTTATCATCCAAATTATTGAATAATAAGAAACCCTAGCCTAAGTTCAACTCCAATTATCTTGTGATTCAACCGTAGAAAGTCCAAATTGATTCCGTAGTTGTGTTCACCGTCTCGAGGGCTTCGAGAAGCACCCCTTATTTGTGCCAACAGGACTTCAAAATCAAAAGGGTCATTTTATGGTAAGGATGTAAATTATGTTGGTGTTATTTATATGGATATGTATATATATATATATATATATATATATATATATATATATATATATATATATATATATATATATGCATGTGAGCATAAGAAGTATGTCATTTGATTGTTGTTGAAAGATGATTGGAAAATGATGTTGGATTATTCTTGTGCATGGTTGTATTATGTTGAATTGTGAAGGGATTTGGTGTGATGATATGATATTGAAATGATGATTATATATATATATATACACATAAACCTATTGTTCAAGTTGATTTTTGGAATGCTTTGGAAATATAGGTTGTATGGAATTATGGAAGAGAATTGTGGTGTTGGGTTGCTAATACTAGATGCCAAACATTTCATTGTAGATAAGTGATTTGTAAAGGCGGGAAGTTGCGTTGAATTGGTATCCGAATCTGCAATGAGGTATGTAAATCATACTCTAACAATGTTCTTTGGCATGAAAACACCAATGTTCCATCAAATAAGATTCCGAGGTTGTCCAAAAACATGTATTGTTCTACATTACCAACGAAGTTGTTTCCATTCTATAAAGTGTCAAATGTTTCATTGATATAGCAAAAGGCTCCTATTTCATTGTTGTGATATTGATGATTCTGAAACACATTGTTGATGTACCAATGAGTCTTTATTACATCGTTATTGTATAGAAGGTCTATTACTTGATTCCTATTGATGTATCATTGTTCCAAAGGTACTATATTGGCATGAACACTAATGTAATAATCTCAAAAGCTTTTGAACTAAATTATTGAAAAGATCTCTTATGTGTGTTACTTGATATACGTGTGGGTGGTATCCCAGGGGCATAAGCCTAGCATGGGTCGATCCCTATTTATGTGTTTATGGGTGGTATCCCAGGGGCATAAGACTAGCATGGGTCGATCCCAGTTGATATGTACTGGGGGCAGCCTAATGGTCACAGTACGGTACAGTATTGATTCTTGTTAGGTGGTTGGAGGTTCGAGAGGAGGAGGTAATGGCGAATGATAATTGTAAAGAATGAAATGAACGAATGTATACCGTTCCACAAATGTGTTTGAATTAAAGAACCCAATTCAGATTAATGATAATGTACATGATCCTAAAAGTGTTTATGAAGTGTGGTTCACTTCTATTATGATTTATTCACTTTCGTTTGATTTTCTTGATTCCCCATATCATATATGATTATTTACAGCTTTACATACTCAGTACATATTTCTTACTGACAACCCTCACGGGGGACCTGCATTTCATGCTGCAGGCACAGGTGCTTCAGCTCATTCACAGCATAGATAGGAGCCAGGTCATACAACTATTGTTGGTGAGCTCCAGTTTGCTTCGGAGCTTTCCGAGTCGGTTCCTTATGTTTTGTTATTGTACAGGAGTCATGTGTGGGCGGGGGTTAGTCCCGACCCTAGTTATGTCATGTATATCCTAGAGTCTTTGTAGACATAAGGAAGGGTAAAGTCATGAAAGTTTATATAGTGATGTTATATTTGTATATGTGGTGGCCCCGACGGCCAAGTATTATATATATATATTTGTGCGTGTTATGCTGATACAGGTAATTAGACCCTTCTATATGCAACGAAGTGCTGGCCAAATTTTTGGTGACATGTAAGTGAAAGTAAAGGTATTTGAACGGGTTCTCCCGGGCCTTCTCGGCTTCGGGTGCCAGTCCGGCCTAATGGAATTTTTGGGCGTGACATAACCCAAATGGATACCCTTACTTTTTAAACCAGAGGACTACAAAAATCTCATGCTAGTATGATTTCGTGCTCGGATCATATCCTTCTCGATATAGGGCAAATGCAACAAACCGGATATTTCTGCCAAAGTAGGAGTCATTTCACATTCCCCAAACCTGAACACCAAACTACTCGGATCCCATAAGGTCAACAAGGCCTCTATTAAATCTGGACGAGGGGTAACATGCAGAAGTTCCGTAAGATCACCTAATATTTTAATTAGTTTCTGATGATCAATATAGTTAAACATTTCCCACCATTGATTAACTTTTTGGGCACCTTGACAACCATCAGGACTCTAGACTTGGTGGACAAATCCATCCTGTAATAACACATAAGACGTTACTTCAAAAAATTGACAGGAGTAGAAGATTCCCAACCCTTGGGATTTTTGACGCCAACATATGTCGATGGGACAGACCACATTCATGACTCCAATTTGCCGAACAGAAGTACTGAGCGAAATCAGTCTACTTGGAAAACAACTCTAGATTACGGGATGAGAGACCTAGACTAATACTAAGACCAAGGCCGACACAAAATTACCGGACCCGCTGAGGGTTGCCTACGTATCCCAATCCGAGGGAAGGGAATCAGGTATGCGTAGTTCATTCAGATTGGACAATTATCGATTAACTAATAAATTAGCCCTAACTTAAGAGACACAATCAAAACAAACGAATAAAAACTTTTTGGATTTTCAACTAGACACTTTAACCAAGACTGACACCACCAATTATACAGAAAAATCTTTTTGGAATTTTGTTTTTTGACAATTAAGTAGAGAAAGCAAACAAGGCTCCCTTTTTCTTTTCTCTTCATTTTTCTTTTTTTGAATTTACGGTACTTTACAAAACATAAAAAAAATCTTTTTGAGTTTTTGGATTGTGAAAAACAAAAGCCATAACGAATTCTAAAATAAACTACGACATTCCTCTCTTTGTTTTTTTTCATTCTTTTCGCCTCACTTTTCTATTTTTCATTTTTTTTTCGTTTTTACCTACGCACCTTACTCCTAATTTTTTTTTTCAAAAATCAGTCCGTCAAATGACCACGTTACCCTTAAAAATGCAACAGTTAGCACGTAGGGATGCTTTAGAGGCGAGTCTCCTACAAAGGGCCATGTGGGTCCCGCTAGGTCTCCGTATGATGCATATAAGCATGACCTAAAGGCTGACTTACGTTGTGGTTTACTAACAAGGTTGTTCGGGGGAGCGTATGGTCGATAGTGGCTGCTTTGCTTTCCACCTACTCTATAACACCGACGGCTCCCCCCCTAAAATAAGGGTGACTCAACTAGAGGTTGTGTACAACACGTGTACTACGGACTTGTTGCAGAAAGAAGGTCGGGGGGTGGACACATGATGACAGATATAAAGCGGTAACACATAGGATAAATACTATAAACAAAGAGCATGAAAAATCACAAAAAGTGAAAATAACACAAACAATAACCACAAACAATGTTTATACACTCGTAATGCCAAACAAAGCCGATACGACTCCAAAAAATAGCTCGAATTCTGAAAACTTGTCATAGATCCCCAGCATAGTCGCCAGAAGCTGTCACACCCCCTTTTTTACGCATACTTCAAAAATATTTATATTTTAAAGTTCGAAAGGGTTTTATTATTTAAGTGACAAAAATATGAAAATTTGTTTCGGAAAAGGATTATTTACATTTTTTACTCAGAGTCGCCACTTGGCATAGTCCGGTGTGCCAAGTCACCTTTGGAAAATCCATTTCGAAACCATTTGACTCTTAAACCGGTTTGCGAACAGAGATTCCGGCTAAGGAATTCTGTTGACCGAGGGGAAGGTGTTAGGCACCCCTCGATCCCCTGGTTCGACCACAGTCGCTTGGTGGAGTGTATCGACTATTTTGGCATTATGAAATGTATAAACCACACAAAAAGAACACAAAATAATCAAACAATAAACAAAACACAACAGTCCAAAAACGTAAAAGTCCAGTCCAATTATACAATCCGAAAAATAGAAAAAAAATACGAAAATATAAATCCTAGTCTAAAACTAAATCTAAGCTCCAATGCCCTAGCCGACGCCGCGGGCCTTCATCACGATTATTTTCCGCCAACATGATACGTCGGGGCATTCCCCGGTGAATAAATACAAATGATCTCGGGGCATTCCCCAGCTAAATAAATACATCTGAATTAAACACGATAATCTAGAAAGAGACATTTACATGCACATTCCAACATCCCACGAAACACTTATTCCTAAATTTCGCCTGCCCGGCCTACGTTTGCCTACCCGCTCGACTTACCATGATACTATCACGAAATTGATAATTAGATGTGAAAGTAACAATAACGACGAATCAAAACAACAACAAATCAAAATTAATCCTAATTCACTTTAACAATTTTTAAACTCACGCCCCGAATTCCCTTTAAACCACATGATTAGTGCATGCTTCGATTTTCCAATCACATCTCATAATCCGAAACCAACATCAAACACAACACAAACAACGAAGATTCAAACCAAACACCCAACAAATAAATCATCCACACCAACGACATTAATAAAAAGTTAGAATAAATTAAAGATTCGGTTAGAAGAAATGGACCTCGATGAAATTGATCCTTGTCGATAATAAAGAAATTCGAAGACCAAAATACTCGACCGGAGAACCTCACAACGAACAACTCCAAACTCGATATTAAATTCAACCGGACAGATCGAAAAACCACGACAAAAAAAACCTCACGATTAATAACCCACAAATTCGAATAAACTTCAAAAACAACCCAAGATCCCAAATTCAAAACCCCAAATCAACGATTTCCAACTATCCTTGCACGAAGAAATAAGAAATACCAGATGAACCGAGACTGAAATTAAGAAAAATTGAGAAGACCCATACGCAAAATTTCATTGGAATCAGTGGAAAACGGATGGGGTGTCGTTGCTTGTCACCGGCGTCACTGTTTTCGGTGACTGCCACCGACAGAGAGTCGAGTGAGGTTCCATCGAGGTTTCGATCCGCGGCTCTGTTATTACATCAAAATGAAAATTACATGTTAAAACATAAATAAAATTACAAAAATCCTATCTATACAGCTTCTGTTGGCTCTTGACTCGACTTTTATCACCCCATTCTTCAGGCGGGCTCCTGACTTGCAATTTCTTTCAACTTGTTGCTTGGCTTTCAATTACTTCGCTTTGTTGCATGACTTTTCATTTCTTTACCCTATTCTCCAGGCGAGTTCCTGACTTTCTATTCCATCACTTTGTTGCTTGACTTTTATTTCTTCACTCTGTTCTCTAGGCGGGCCTTTGACTTGCTATTTCATCACCCTGTTCTTCAGGCGGGTTCCTGAAACGCAAAATTAAAACTAGAACAAAAATTATCCCAAACAAGACTTATAATAAAGTAGTATTTCATTTTTGAGAGCGTTGTCCCATTTTCCAAGAGGGTCCTGAATAGAAAGTAAAGTCCCATTTTTCAGGAGGGTCCTGAACAGAAAGTAAAATCCCATTTTTCAGCAGGGTCCTGAACATAAAGTAAAATCTCATTTTTCAGGAGGGTCCTGAACAGCAAGTAAAATCCCATTTTTCAGAAGGATCCTGAACAGAAAGTAAAATTTTATTTTTCAGGAGGGTCCTGAACACAAAGTAAAATCCCATTTTTCAGGAGGGTCCTGAACAGAAAGTAAAATTCCATTTCTCAGGAGGGTCCTGAACATCAAGTAAAATCCCATTTTTCAGGAGGGTCCTGAACAGAAAGTAAAATTCCATTTTTCAGGAGGGTCCTGAACACAAAGTAAAATCCCATTTTTCAGGAGGGTCCTGAACATAAAGTAAAATCCCATTTTTCAGGAGGGTCCTGAACATAAAGTAAAATCCCATTTTTCAGGAGGGTCCTGAACAACAAGTAAAATCCCATTTTTCAGGAGGGTCCTGAGCAGTAAGTAACATTCCATTTTTTAGGAGGGTCCTGAACACAAAGTAAAATCACATTTTTCAGAAGGGTCCTGAACAGAAAGAAAAATCCTATTTTTTCAGGAGGGTCCTGAACAGAAAGTAAAAACCATTTGTCAAGAGGGTCCTGAACAGAAAGTAAAATCTCATTTTTTAGGAGGGTCCTGAATAGAAAGTAAAAATCCCACGGATGTGCATTTCCAATGGTAACTGAATTGGAAATGCACATCCGTGGGATTAGACGTGAAAGTAACAATAACGACGAATCATATCAAAATTAATCCTAATTCACTTTAACAATTTTTTTAACTCGCGCCCAGAATTCCCTTTAAACCACATGATTAGGGCATGCTTCGATTTACCAATCACATCTCATAATCCGAAACCAACATCAAACACAACACAAACAACGAAGATTCAAACCAAACACACAACCAATAAATCATCCACACCCACAACATCAATAAAGTAAAGATCAATAGAAGAAATGGACCTCAATGAAACTGATCCTTGTTGATAATAAAGAAATTCGAAGACCAAAATACTTGAACGGAGAACCTCAAACACGAATCTCCCCAAATCCAAACTCGGCGCGGAAAATTGGAACAAGAAATAATGTAGCTCGAGTTACGATTAGCTCGGGATTGCTTAAACAGACAGAAACAACTCAGAATCTGACCGAAGTTCAACGAAGCAAAGAGATTCCGGTGAGAATTAAACCAAAACCAAAGAACTGACCAACCTCGGTATACGCCCGTCTCGGTTTTATCACGAATCCAGACCCAAAATCTTAAGAAAAAGAAAAAAACAACACTGATTTCGTATACAGCGGGTTTGTTTAACCATTTCAGAGAAGGAAGTCACCGCCGGTGGAATTAATGGTATTTTTCGACGGTGATTTGACCGGAGCAGTCAACGGGACAAGTATGGTTGCCTTGTCAGAGAGAGGTCGGGTTGGGTCGGTTGTGATGGTCGCTGGAGAAGGCGCTGGATGACGGAGGAGGCCGGATCTGAGCGGCGGCTGGAGAAGAACGGAGGGGGCTCAGAGGCGTCTGGAGGCGGTGAGTTCGCAATGGTAACGACGCTGGTTTGCTGGTTGGATTCTCGCCGGTGATGGTGACGAAGGCGTGGTGGCTTAGGTCGTCGGTGGCTGCTGATGGCATGGCGGTTGAGGGAGAGGGGAAGAGAAGGCTAGCCGGTGCTGAGATGGATGGCGTCAGCCATGTATGCCGATGGAGAGGGGAGGGGTAGAGAGAGAAGAAAGAGAGAGAGACAGCGCTTGAGCGGCTAGTTTTGGTTTTTGATAGTGCCAAAATTCTGTCATTGTGAGAGTATGTGTGTGTTTTTTATTGTGAGGGCCACGTGGGTGGGTATTGGGGTAGGGTAGGTAGGGTCACATGGGGTAGGGGGTAGTGGTGAGGTGTTGCTTTTTTATTGGGTAGGTTGTTAGGATAAGATAAGATTAGTTATTTTATTATTTATTTATTATTTTTTATATTTTGTGGGGTGTAATCACGTGGGGGAGGGTACATGATACGCTAAAGTAGAAATGAATAAAACGAACTTTCGAGGGGGACAAAATTACGTGTCTACACTAAACCATTGCTAATAAGAACAAAGTTACATGTGTTGGTCTGAAATATGATATGTTGCATACAATAACACTTGTATGCATTAGACCAATAAATTATGATTATTTCTTCCCCAACAATTGGTTCAAGGTCAGGAAACCAATTATTTCATCTAATAATTTTGATGTGCGGTATACGATTAATGAATATACCATAATTCACAAAGATGGATTCCTCAAAGAAGTAGAGGATGCATGTTAGTTTTCCTAACATAAGGGGGAGATTATAAGCGCTATGAAATATGTTAGGAATTATCACCAGATCCTCATCCAAAAGATAATTCAAGTCAAATGCCAAAAGTATCTCATATTAAGCGCAAGTGCTCTTATTTTATGCTCCTAAAGGACAAAGTCTATGCATGTGTGAAGCGTGGTAGACTAATCGGTTCCAAATGAAATAGTCCTTGAAAAATAAGGAGAAAATAATCATAATAAGAAGGCAATGTGATCTTAAAGAGCCTACGACATAACACTTCATGAAACTGTATGAGAGGTTCAGGTACCTGAAAATAATGAAGTGATGAGATCTCAAAATGTTATGTCACATTGTGAACTGATACAAAGTGATAAATCATCAATATCTTTGATACAATATTGGCGCAATATTGTGAAAAATTATGAGGATCTTAATTCTACGTTAATTTAAGCATGCTGACGTAGAAACGTTTATCAAGTGACATGAAAGGATGCATCTTGGTAAGTATTAAACTTATTTGATTTGCATTCCAAATATTTGAAGATGTCACTCATGAAACGTTGAATATTCACTTGACAAAACTTATGTGAAAAAGTTTTGAGAGTTTTCAAAGCAACAGATTATTTGCTGAAATTCAAAATATATCGAATTGGATTGGTTATGAAGTACCATATCTTAGTGCAATTGATGCACCTATGTACCTTTCAAATACTACAAGGCCTATAGCCTTTTCAGTCAATTTGTTAGCAACGTATATTTCTACTCCTACTATGAGACATCAAAATGGAATAATATACATGAACTTATTTTATTCTAAAGATTGCAGTCCCGAGCTTATTGGTCATGCTGATGTTGGGTACTTATCTGACCCGCATAAAGCTCGATCTCAAATAGGCTATGTGTTCATATGTGGTGGTACTGTCATATCTTGGAGATATACAAAGCAGTCTATCGTCGCCACTTCATCGAATCATGCTGAGATAATAGCTATTCATGAAACAAGCCGTGAATGTGTATGGTTGAGGTATATGATACATCTCATTCGAGAAAAATGTGGTGTGAAATATGACAATCTACCCACAATTTTATACGGAGATAATTCAGCACACATAGCACATCTTAAGGGAGGATTCATAAATGGAGATAGAACGAATCACATTTTGCCAAAGCTTTTCTACATACATGAGCTACAAAAGAATGATGATATTAACGTGCAACAGATTCGTTCAACTGACAATATGACTGACTTATTCACTAAATCTTCTCCAATTGCAACTTTCAAGAAGATGCTGCACAAGATCGAGATGCAAAGACTCAAGGATGTTCTCATTAGGGGGAGTTAATACACACTGTACTGTTTTTCCCTTACGAGGTTTTGTCCCACTGGATTTTCCTTGTAAGGTTTTGAATGAGGCAGCCGAAATACGTATTATTAGAGATGTGTACTCTTTTTCCTTCACTAGATTTTTTTTTCTACTGGGTTTTTTCTAGTAAGGTTTTAACGAGGCACATTATCTATCAATTAGACATTCAAGGGAGAGTGTTATAAATATACCATATATAGTAAATGTCTACTTTACCATATATAATGAATACCTACTTTACCATATATTGTGTATGTCTATTTATGGAAAAGTTACAAACCCCAAGGTTAGTTTTCCCCTATAAATAAAGGGATTTTGCTTCATTATAATTCATCCCTCAAGAGAAATAAGAATTACTCTCTATTCTCTCTCTATTCTCTCAACTCTTTTTCTTTATTCTTTCTTGTTTTATAACAAATTATCTTTTTTGTGTGTGTGAAATTAATTAGCAGAATATGCTTGATCGAAAATTAATAACAAATTATAACTAAATATTAAGGAAGTAATTGAATGACTATCTCTACATATCAAAAAAATAATTAAATAACTATTTTTATCTAGTGTGACATAATGCTAAGTTTAAGAAATGTCACTCATAAGATTCTAAATATGGCAATGTAGATTCCAACTTGGAGTCTTTAAATATTTATTCAATTTTAATTCCAAGAAGGAATAAAATTGTCTTAAGATAGTAATTTATGTACATCAATTAGTATTCTTATTTAACAAAAAAAATAAAATAAATTACATGAACTGAACTCACATTAATAGATAATATTTTGGTGTGTGAAATTAACCATATTCTCCTACTCATGCACGCTAGGAGCAGATTAATTAGTATTCTTATTTTAAGAAAAAATAAATTAAATTACTTGGAATCCCATTAATAAATGATATGTGAACATTACGTTTTCATTACATTTCAATTTTTAAAAAAAAAATACTCAAAAAGTGTCTCTTTCTTTTGTGTTGTAAATAGTACATCATCTTTCTCTAACAAATTCTTTCGTAACATACACGGTTCTCCTAGCTGACTCCTACTGAGCTTGAACCTTTCAAAAAATGCGTCAAAGTTCACCTATCTGCTAACTTCTATTCTATGTCACGACATTCATATCTTTCTCTTTAAGATCATGTCTTCGATAAGTTGACTTGAAGTACTTCTGCAGCATATTGATACTTCTCCACATATTACCCTATAGCTATTAATGTCAAAGAGGCATTCTCAACCTTGCCATGTAAATATATACTTTAGGTTTAAAAGTTCTCATTTATCACGATTTTACATATATTTTAGGAGTCCTTAATTTTTCACATATATTCTATCATATATTTTTCTTTTATCACATTTTTAAGAGTCTTTAATTTTTCAAGATTTAAAGATTCTTATTTTACCATGGTTCTTGACATATACTTTAGGAGTCAATAGTATAAAGATAATTAAATATAATTTGAATATACGCTTATATTTCGAATTCAACAAATAATTTTAATTAAAGATTCATTTATGATACTAACGAATAATATGTCAAAATATAGTTAAATAACCCAATCAAAATTAAGTCACAATTAAATAAATAAAGAAATAAAATCGTTGTTTTTGGCTTATTCATTCGATGAAAACATGCTTGTTTCTTCAAAAATATTTGATCTAAAATTTCTAACTGAAAAAGAAACATGAGAAATTATTAAAAGGAGAGAATTTACAGTCAATTGTTGATTATTTATAATTCGTATATAACCTTTAAAGCTATGGACTAAAAGAAATAAAGAAAAAGTAGAGGAACAATTTGTTTCTTATAAATTTTGATCCAAAATATAACATAAATAGAACTGTAGAAAATATTCTTTATATAAGACAAAATTTTAATTGATTTAAAATTATTAGATATTATAATTTATTTTTACCATATATTTTAGATCTTCCTTGAACCTTTTCTATTTTCTTACCAATTAGTGTGAAATTTTCATATTAAAATTAAATTCTAACTTCCCAATTAATGTGAAATTTTCATATTAAAATTAAATTCTAATGACCGGTACATACATAAACATTTGTTTTCCTTTTTCTAAAATTTTAGTTTATGTAAAAGTTAGGAATTTTATTATAGTTAAATAATAACCCATCATATATACTTTAAATTTAAATTTAACTCAATAGCTTTGGTAACCTTTTTTTAGGAGACCCATATTCCTAAGTTATATTTTTTCCTATCATATATTTTAGCAAATGATAAAATTGTAATTGGTACATATATTATTAAACTTTCTTTGTGCTATAATATAAAAATTAGAACATTCACATACACACCATATTGTTTAATTTTCAATTCTAACGTTTCCATCTTTTGAACCTTGTTTCTTTAATAAAGCATAACTAACATATTTATTGGAATATGACTTTAAATGAGTTAGTTGAATTATATGTTTATGCATTTTTTAAATTTTCGAGATTGTTTTGAGATAGCTAAATTTATTTATTACAGTAGGAGAAGATAGGTTCTCACCTATTTGACAATTTTTTACGCATAAATTACAACCATTAAGGTTGTGTTTCGAGCCATAAGGGAGCAAACAAATGTAGAAGCATGAACTGTGAATTTCACGTTAAATTATGCAGTAGTATAGGATAAAGTTTCTTGCTCAACCAACTGTATTTCATGAACTGTGTACATTAAGCTTTGACCTTCTTCGCTCAAATATTGTAGAAGATAACAATAATAATAATGTACTCAGTGTAATTTTACAAGTGAAATCTAGGAAGTTAGAATATAAGCAGACCCTCGATATTGATGCACAAAATCAAAAAATAAAATAAAAATATTCCAGTTATTTCTTACTATATTGCATGGCTAAACTATGCAGTATATTATTTCAACTACCTAGTTAATAGTAATTAGTTTTTAATAGGAGGTTGGGACTCTAGCCCAACGAATAGCATCAGTTTATCAGTCCTAAACACAACCCGGGGAAGATGTATATCTTATTTGCCTCTTTAATAAAATGTCATGCAAATGAAGAAGGCCATTTAAATCGATCAAACATATCAAATTTACAAAATAACCAATTTAGAATATGAAGTAATACCTTAATTAAAGTTGTCATAATTCCACAGTCAAAATAAACTGCACTAATTGGTTGCCTCTGAAATAAAGGAGAATACAGAGCCAAAAACGAAAGACACGGCAAGGGGAGGACTCTTACTACCTATCAAAACTTTTGAAATTTGGCTTAGATAATAATGATTTAGTCAAATCATAACTTTTATCCAATTAAAACATTTTAATTCTTTTAAAATAAAATTTACATATTTAAAAATTACATAAAAAATATTATAAGTCACAATTTTTTTTTGGTAAATATAAGTCACAATAGTTATTAAATCAAAATATTTGAAAAAGTTATGTCACGACTCAACTTATGCGTACAGACACCTACTCTATTCTAACTAGATAAGAGAACTCTTATCACCCAACCAATTATTTAACAAATATTCAATTAAAAGTTATATGTAGCTAAGCAGTTCAAATATATATGTATACCAAACATAATTATAAACCGCAAATTCAAAAAGTGTATATACTCAACAACTTATAACATTACCCAAGACCTAGTCTAGACATGTACAAAAACTTCTACAAATGAGAACAAAAAATAAGAGATACGACTTCCATCTGAATGGCATGCAGAAGTTGAAAAAGAGTACATTGTCATCCCAAGTTTCCCAAGGCTTTGAGCTGTAGGTGACAAAAGAGTTTTAAAATGAGGTGTAGGTGACGCAAGTCTTAATAATTGAGTGGAGGTGACAATTACTTTATTATGGATTAAGAAAGTTGGAAAACTTTTAAAATAACCCACAAGTTTTTAAATTTATAGTTTGGTCCAAATGTTAGTTGATATAACGGGAAACAGATGGGAAAAGGGCGCGTTTCTTTCTTTTCTCATCCGTTGTTGTCTTCTCTCTCTTCGTGATTTTTGTTGTTCATTGTTGCTGCTGTTTTATTCATCATCTTCTGCTTTATTATCATCATCTTATACTTTATTATCCTCTTCATATTCTTCTTATTGACCATTGTTGCTATTGTTGTTACCGAATCTGTTGTTCTTTGACCAATTTCTTAGGTCAAATTTTATTTCGTACATTACTTTCAACTTGGGCATTTACTTGATAGGAGACTTTGGTAAGTCAAATTACACTTTTCAGTTGAATTTGTCATCTGGGTAACTGCTAGTGTGTTGTTTTTTCAATAATAGCTAGCACGCGAACATGAATGTAATATAAGAGCCACCTGTTTAAACAGATCCATCATCTGTTGCACCAGATAGATATTCGGTTGCAACATAACACTCATATGTTTGATTCATGTTAATGTTTCTATCGTGCTCGTAACATGAATCGAACAGATGGGTAATCTGTTGCACCAAATTAGTAATCTGTTCCAAAGTAATCTATTGTAGCAGAATATTTATCTGTTGCAACAGATGAATAATCTATTTCAAACAACACAATATAGCTCCTATCACAAATCCAACAGATAACTCGTATGTTGATCTCTTGCTATTGATACTGGTTTCAAATTATTCCTTAATCATAGACATGTTTGTTGAGAAGAAGAAATAAACTGAATGAAAATTAAATGAGAATTAAAATGTCAAAGTGGATGAAACATAAATTTTTTATTAAACAAAAAAAAATAAAAATACATAGGTAAAAGAAATATTTCATATGTTGGATTCATGTTTATAGTTCTATAGTACCCGTAACATGAATCGAACAGATGGGTATTTTGTTGTGATATATTAGTAATCTGTTCCAACAGAAAATTAATCTGTTGCAACATATTATAATTCTGTTGCAACAGATGAATAATCTGTTTCAAACAACACAATATAGCTCCTGTCACAAACCCAACAGATAACCCGTATGATTATCTCTTGCTATTTATACTGGATTCAAATTATTCCTTAATCGTAGACATGTTTGTTGAGAAAAAAAATAGATAGAATGAAAATTAAAACGTCAAAGTGGATCAAAATACGTCAAAGTGGATCAAACATAAATATTTTACTAAACAAAATAAATATAAAGACATGTATACATAGGTAAAAGAAAAAAAAATCTAATTATTATTATTATTATCATCATTATCATTATTATTATTATTATTATTGTCAGCCGGCCAATCTTCAACCAGCAGCAGCAGCGCCCTCCTCATCCTGCGGATTTCCCGCAACATCCCTACTTTGACAGCGGCCAACTCCCATTGTATGTCATGAACCTGCCTCTATAGTTCCCGCACGATGTCTCGTAAAATAGCGACATCCCACACTGGATCAGCCATATCTAGAACACGCATAAATTGATAAAAAAAGCAAAAATAAAAGTAAAGAAAAAAATCTGAAAGTAATACAACGTATATTTACACAAAAAGTAAGAAAAAAAACTTATCAAAGACAGGGAAAAACTATCAAGTCCTTGAAGAGAAAGTAGTTGAAGGTGTAATGTGAAAGACAAGAGCAAGAAATAAATAGATGTGTAGTTGAATGAACGAGTAAGGAGGGACCTATTTATAGAGGATTGACTTTGAATGAGTTAGGCAAAATGGCGTGACTGTTCACCTCCATTTATTAATTACATTCAAACTGGTGAATTTTTTATTACTGTGAAAAATTATGACTTGATTAGTTCTTTTCAATAACCATTTTTATTAAGTTGTGGCAACAAATTATATATCTGTTGCATTAGATAACTTATCTATGACAACAGATATACCATTTGTTGCAAAAAATCTACAATCTGTTGCAACATATATCTTTCTTAATAATCATCACATCTTTATCTTTAATCCAAATTCGGTGACTTTTTATTATATAAATTAAAAAAATAGATTCAAAAATAAAAGGCGCGATTGTTCACCTCTATTTATTAATTACATTCAAACTGGTGACTTTTTTATTACTGTGGAAAGTTATGACTTGATAAGTTCTTTTAATTAATCGTTTTTATTGAATTGTGGCAACAAATTATATATCTGTTGCATCAGATGACCCATCTGTGATAACAGATATACCATTTATTGTAACAAATCAATAATCTGTTTGTTGCACATATAAGCTATCTTTGTAATAATCATCATATCTTTAATCCAAATTTGGTGAATTTTTTATTATATAAATTTAAAAAATAGATTTAAAAATAAATATGTCGAAGAGTCACGATCAGTTATTAAAATTAAATAATCGTTCTTTTATGGTTATAAATTAAGTTTATCATTTATTTCCTTATTTTATGAACCATTTTTCATATGAAAAAAGTCATGACTAAAGACTTTTCACCCTCTCAATAATAATAATAATAACCCTTTTTTTATTAATAATCGCCTGTTGCAACATATGATCCATCTGTCACAATAGAATAACCATCTGTTGCAATATATGGTTCATCCTTAGGTAGATCCGATATAAAAAAGAAAAATACATATGCTAAAAGGAAAAACATAACCTATTTATTATTACTACTATTATTATTATCATTTTTATTATTATAATTATTACTATTACTATTTCATTGTCTGAAGAACAATTTTCATCCAGTAGCAGCAGGACCCTCCTCAGCCTTGCTCTGAAGTCAGCTAAATCCCTCTGGAGTTCATCATACTGCCTTCGAAGTTTCCGGAAGGCCGCGATATAAATCTTAATCTTTTTGTTTGAATCTGGATTAGCTATATCTAGAAGTACAGTAGTAGAATGAACGAGCAAGGAGTGACCTATTTATAAAGGAAGGGGTCAGTAAAAAAGCCATGACTGTTCATCCCTTAATTAAATAAAACTAGCGACTAATTGAATATGTAAGTTAAAAAAACAGATCTAAATAAACATTGTATCTTTGTATCTTTATTGTATTTCGGAAAGAAAAGAAAATTACTTTAAAATAAATCTAACAGATGCGTAATCTGTTGCAAAATACACTCTATCTATTGGATAATTTACAAAATATTAAAACTGTTGCAACAAATGTATATACCTGTTTGATATTTTCAACAGATAAGTCCTATGTTGCAACAAATTGATCATCTGTCGTAACAAATGTCTATAATTGTTTGACAATTTAAACAGATGTCACATTTGTTGCAACTTATTAGTTATTTGTTTATTCAATTTAAGCCATAGATGGGCTAGGAAGAATAAGGTGCGTGTAGATTGATGGATCCACTTTTATGTGTAGGAGTTAAGTATAACTGATAAGGTCATCGAAATAACACACACATAGTACAATGTATTTGTGAGTGCAGTTTTTATCCGATTAGGCACTGAATATTCAAACAAGATCCTACATTGTACAGTTAAGTTTGATGGATTCGAATTGATAAGGCCGAGGGACCCATGATGATGGTGTCGATACCCTGTTACGAATTACTGACGGTTATTGCTCATGTTTATGCGTGTCAAGTTTTGAGAAGGGATCAGTATTTGTTGTTATTACAGAGATCCCATAGTGATTGGACTTAACTTTAAGTATGCATTGGACTCTGAGAAGGCCTCGAAGTCTTGCACTACATCAAACAAGAACGAAAAATCAATAGAAATTCTCCTAGCCCAAATTTATATGGAAGGGTTGTTCAAGAAGATGATTATATGCCAGAAGGAGACGAAGGAGAATGCCTGCAATGGAAAGGGAAGTTGATGAAATATTATATCATCTGAGAGCTAATTGAAGAGGAGAAATATGGTAGAAAGGAACTTCTAGCGAATCTGGCTGATGAAACTAAATTAGACCATGAGAAATCTGAATCAAGTGCAAATATGAAAGTGTATCAAGTAATATAAATCTGTTTGTTATTTCTCTGAAAGAAAAATAATGCAAATGGACACTTTGCTAGGGAGCTGTAACTAGGTAGTGTGGTCGGGATGATCACCTAGATAAAAAATAGCAGAAGACCAAGAAAGCAGCCTTGCGAGCATTGAGAGTTAAAATGATGTACAATAAGTCGAGAAAACTTATGCCAATAACAGTTGTAGTTAAAATAAGGAATCTAAGAGAAGGCCGAAATTTCTGAATTTTAAATTGCATCTCATGCCTTCTTGTTTGTGGTTCCAACTAGGTCCACTGTTGTTGACCTGATCAGAACCACAAACAAGATTGAAAGGCAGATTGAGTATCACTACTTAAATATTGCTAAGGAAGTAGTGATACTCAATCTGCCTTTCAATCTTATTTGTGGTTCTGATCAGGTCAACTTTAGTGGACCTAATCGAAACCACAAACAAGAAGGCATGGTGCAATACCCTGTTTTCCATAGCTCAGTTTATCTCTCAGTACACATATATTTCTATATAAAATTTTCAAAATACTCAGAATTTTTTAGTTTAAGACTTATCATTGAATAGGAAATTCAGTCAACTTTCCAACAATATAAATTTTGCCCAAATCCGATATCCGGGTGAGAAGTTATATATGGCCCTTTTAGTAAAACAGTGTGTCAAAGTGTGAAGCACCACATCGCGGTGAGGTACAAATTGGCATTCATCGATTTTCAGTGTGCCATCACGATAAGCCTACGTTGCACCAAAGTTCCAGTTCCCATTTGGCATTTTCCAGTGAATCTCCACGATAACGGCATGTCACGCCAATGCCTTTTTTTGCAATTGTCATTTTCCAGTAAGGCTCCACGATACCTCCGCGTCACGCCAAGTGGTGATTTTGCAGTTGTCTATTTTGAACAGTTTTAGTCGATTTCCAGTGGCTCACCGTGATGCCACCGCGTCGCGGTGAAGACCAAAATCGGGACCTTCAGTGACGAAAATTTAAAACTTTTCAGGGGTGATTTGGTCTTTTTCACAGTCCTAATCAGTATAAACACGTTAATTAGCCCCTAATAACCTAGTTAATTAATTATTCACTCAATTTTCCCCCAAATCAAGAGCATTCTCTCAATTAACAAAACCTTAGCCTTCAAGAAATCAAGAGCACTTCTCAAGAATTCCTCCAAGAATCTTCAAGAAGTTAATTTCTCAGGTATGGTAAGTGTTCATTCATGGGTTCCTTTCACCCATGGAGTCCAAGAACCCTATTTAAAAGTATAAGTTTACGGATTTATGATTCCCATGCTTGAATTATATTGTATGCATGTTCATGATGTTGTTTGGGTTTTAATCCATGATTTATTACAAGTTTCATGAAATTAAAATGGCATGTGTGATGAATTATGTGATTCTCATGTTAAATCCTTGAAATTTACAAGTTGAATGTGTAGCCATGATATTTATATATGTTTATTATTACGTGAAATAATCATGATCCCCAAGTGTTTGCTAAAATACCCATGAGAATGGAATAGTAAAATGATGATATGTTAGCATGTGTTTCCATTCATGTACAAGTTCATGCCTCTCAAGTGTTTGACAAAATGTCTAAATGAATGCATTGTGAACAAGAAACTAGTGTTATGCTTTCATGATCGTGCCATATTTACTATTGATGCTATCGAGTCCTGGGGTATTTAATACCCGAAATCTAGTTGTTTACCTAGAATTACAGTAACTATAGAATAGTCTCAGTAATGTCACGAACAGTAGTACTCAGTCAGTTACAGAACTCAGTAAAACTAAGTCCAGTTCAGTTCAGTTTAATAATCAATGTCACTTAGTTGGGAGTAGGATTCAACACCGAGCAAACCCAGGGATGGGGTCTCACCTGTCAGTAGAGGGTGTGATCCTTAGTAGCAGTCCTTGTATTCTAGAACTACGTAGACAGCGTAGGTTGAGATATCAACCTTTCAGTTGAGGGTTGATAAGGTGCTTACCTTCTAGTAGAGGGTAATACCATTCTCATCAGGAACCTGCCAGTAGAGGGTGTCCCTTAGTCCTTTGGGATGACATTTCAGTGGATCTACACAACCAACGTCTGTACCTGTGGCATGGTACTGACACCTTTCCAATTGGGGTTATAGGTTGGACCCCAATCCATTTAGAGAAGGGCATATCGGTTAGATGATTACCTCCCACAATTTTAGTTTCAGTCTCAGTATAGAACTCAATTTAGTTTTACAGAATCAGGACTGTCAGAAACAGTCACCTAGTTATCAGTAATTCAGTTATCAAAATCTCAGATATTAGCTACTCAGTTATCAAAACTCAGACTCGGTTTCAGTAATAGTATACATGTATATGCATAGTATTGTAGAATTACTGTTTATAGTAGCTTCAGTTATACGTGTACTCTCATTCAGTTATATTCATACCACTCAATCAGTTACTGTTCGTGCATATGAATCCTTGCATTCATCCTTACCTCATCTAGCATACCAGTACATTTAACGTACTGATCGCATACTCTTTTCTTGCACTATGATGTATCATATCATAGGTTCAGACGCTCAGGTTTTTGACCACGCTTAGACAAATTCAATTAGCAGCAGCAGATTCAGTAGTGAGTCTTCATCCATTGAAGATATTATTTATTTCAATATTTTAGTAGATACAGGTTAGTTGGGGGCTTGTCCTATCAGTTGCACATTCACACAATTCAGTAGAGGCTTTTCAGACAAGATTAGTTCAAACAATATTTAGTTTTCAGATGTTATTATCAGTTGCTATATTTATCAGTATTTAGATTATGAACCTTATGGCATTTCAGCCTAACTTCTACATTATTTTATTATTATTACTCAGTGCTCACAGCGAGTACCAGTCATGGGTTAGCTTGTGGTCCTTCGGGGTCATAAGCATCGTGTGACGTTCGGGGTGCAGACTCAGGTCGTTACACATGGGATGCAATTTAAAATTTAGAAATTGCATCCTTCTCTTAGATTCCTTATTTAAACTACAGTTGTTATTAGTGCAAGTTTTCTCGACTTACTGTGCATCATTTCAACCCTTGATGCTCGCGAGGCTACTTTCTTAGTCTTTTGCTAGTTTCTATCTAGGTGATCATCCCGACCATGCTACCTAGTCTCAGTTCCCTAGAAAAGTATCCATCCGCACTATTCTTTTTTCAAAGAAACAACAGATGGATCTACATTACTAAATACACTTTCATATTTGTACTTGATTCAAATTTTTCATGTTTTAATTCAGTTTCATCGACCAAATTTGCTAGAAGTTCCTTTCTACCCTATTCTCCTCTTCAATTAGCTCTTAGATGATATAGTTTTTCATCAAATCCCTTTTTTCCACGTAGGTATTCTCCTACCACACCTTATGGCTTATAATCATTACCCAAAGCAATCCAACGATATAAATTTGGGCTAGGTCAATAACTATATTTATTTTCCGTTCTTGTTAGATGTAGTACTAGGCTTCGAAGGACTTCTCAAAGTCAAATGCACCCTAAAAGTTAGTCCAATCGCTATTGAATCTCTTTACAATGACACCAAAACCAGATCCATTCACAATGCTTGACACTTAAACATGAGCGACAACTGACATTAAATCTTAATAAGGTATCAAAACTATATTCATGGTCCCTCAGCCTTATCAGTTCGGGCCTTGTAGACACGTGATTTTTTATCCTCCCTAAATTTTAACTTGTTTATCGATATTAAATATTTATATTTATATTTAATCATACATTATTTTGACTATTATTTTATTTTTAATATAATATAAATAATTAAATGAAATTAATTTTAGGATATTATTTTGTTTTATTCCAATAAAAAATAATAATACAAAAATTCAAAAATATTTTCCTTTTGAATTTTAAATAAATAAGCTAGCAAGTTTTAGTATTATTTAGTTATAGTTATTTAAAGCTATTTATGAATTTTATTATATTTTCTAAAATATAAATCAATTATTGTTATATTTATATATTTATTATTATTATTTTATTTTATTTTTCTAAATTTATTTTTTATTTTTATTTATTTATTATTTTTATTTATTTATTATTATTATTATTATTTTTACAAGTATTATTTTCTATTATTATTATTATTATTTAAAAAAAAAAATTAAAATCTCTCTTATCTTATCCCTAACAAACTACCCTAACCGCCCAACCTTTCCCTCAAGCCCATTATCCCCATTCCCATCCTCACGTTCCTCCTCAGAATAACCTCCCATGAACACATAATATTAATATACATCTATAGATGCACAAAGGGGGACGAAAAAAAAAGATTAGAAAAAAAAAAGGAGGAGAACAACACACACAGAGAAGAAAAACGGAACACTTATAAAAACTTAAGAAAACAAGAGGTGGAAGAACATTTTTTTGGTAGAAAAGTGAAAACAAAAAGAAAAAAAAAAGAAATAGTAGAGAGGAGGAAGAAGTAATACACTGGTGAAAAGTGGAGTTCGAGGTTTTTTCCGTTTTGAGTTTTTCGGTGACGACGTTTTGTTTCTTTACTCAGTATAATTCATCATCCAGGTTCTTATCACTTCCGTATTATTTATTTTTATAAATTTTATTGTTAATAGAAGCATGAGTGAAGTTATTTCAATGATTCCAAGCACTATTTAATATGTAAAGTCAATTATTATATGAGGTTGTTATCATGAATGGTATGTTTGGTTATGAAAATATTTAACGTAATCATTATAATATCGTTCCATGACGTTTGTTAATCAATTTTTCTTGGCGTTCTCATGTTCTTAAACTGATTATTTTGGTTTAATAGCGGTACTGGGTATTCTCTCATATTGTTCTCTATTTGTCAATGAATTCTTTTGGTACATAGCATGATGAAATAAAAGTTGAGTAGTGTGGTGTGAATTTTGTTTATTTGCCATTGAAGAAGAAAGTTGTCTTATAAAAGTTGATTCTTGGCATGTTTAGGAAATCAATAGTTACTGCAAAAGATTAATCGATTAATAAACCTATTTTGAGTTCCAAAATGCGTCAAAAAAAAAAATAGCAATAAGTCTTTAACTAAATTAAAATTGGGAACTAAAGAAAGTAGTTTTTGTCATGACAGATTCATTTTTAAACCAAATTTTACTAAAGGTTCCATTTTCTTTTTCTTTACATGTCTAATTAAAATTGGTTATCATATTATCATCTTGTTATACTTTGTTTCTGATTGTTTTTGAAAAGCAACTTAAAGAGGTTGACTATTTAATCACTCTATGTTCTTAGTATTTAGATTATCGGCCTAGATTTTTTTTATTTTTTCTTAAGGCTAAATTATTTATTAGTGTGAAGAAATGAGACGAGTTGCAAAATTATTCAAGATCTTTCGTTACTATTAAAAAAAACGAAATAAATGGATAAGAAAATCGTCTCAAGTTTACAAGAGACAAAACAAATTCCTTTAATGCTAGACAAATTTTAGGCACGTTTAAAATTTTTGTTTCAACTAAGAATGCGGCGCACGCATCTTCCTGAGACATTTAAAAATAATTCAAGGATGTGAAAAATACACCTTGGTAAATATTTTTCTAAAATTTACTTGACAAATATTTTTCAACTTGTCACCGATTTATTTAATAATAAATGAGATTTTAGATATATAAAATGAGCGATTTAGGCCTTAACATAATTTTTTTAAAATAATTTAAGTTAAGATAAGTCAATAGAAGCGACCGTGCTAGAACCATGGGATTCGAGGGGTGCCTCACACCTTCCCCTCGATCAACAGAATTCCTTACCCATTTTCTGTTTTCGCAGTCCAAATAAGAGTCACTTTCTTTTGATTAGGGTTTCAAAAAAAGGGTGACTTGGAACACCAAAACTCAATTCCAAGTGACGACTCTATAAATAATTTAATCCCTATTCAATATCGTCACTTTAATTGGAAAAACCCTTCGACTCAGCTCTTGAGCAAAAAAAAAAAAGGGGGTGTGACAGGCCTATCAAACTTAACTGTAAAATTACAGATATCTTGTTTGAATGATAAATAACTAAACGGTAAAAAAAAACATTCATAAAATCAATGTACTTTATGTGTGTTTTCATGATAACATTATCAGTAATACATATATGAAGTGGTTCCATCTGCAAGTAGCTTATTCCTCTGAACCTATCTTTTTTGTAGTCTCTTGTGTTGGCAAAAGTTGATCAACTTTTAGTTAGTTTCTTATATCTACAAAGAAGAGGAAAAAATTAATATCAAACAAGAGAAGAACAGAAAGAATATTATCCGTCTGGTGCAACAGATGTGGATTCTATTGTAACAGATATGGAGTCGGTTGGAACAGATGTGGAGTCTGTTGCAACAGATGTGGATTCTGTTGGAATACATCAAACTAGCCTTGATAGTGGTTTGATTTGTTTCAACAGTTGCTCCGTCTGTTGCAACATCAACAACAACATAAACTATAAAGAAACAATAAATAAAAAACATAAACAACATCATTTGTTCCAACACCATCAATATCATCAACAACAAAGAAGAAATATCATTTGTTCTAACACCATCAATAACACCACACATCAAGTTCCAACAATACCAACCCCACCAACAACATCAATAACAGCATCAACAATAAAGAAACAAACAAAATACATACAAAAAATGATACTGCCAATAAGGTTTTTAAACTTCTCCCAACAGATGACTTTTTTCACCTATTGTATTAAAAATTCTTGGTTCATTTATTCAACACTTAAAATTTTCTTCAAATTTTTTAAATAAATATGATATGGGTAAATAGTAATTAAATAAAAAAACAGATGTAACTAACTTGCAAAGAAGAAGATGAGAATGAAAAAGAAATAGTGAACCATACCTTACCTGCAATGTCAAAAGGTGATCAAAATAGCAATTTTAGTCGGGGAAAGATATGGATCGGTTTAGATACAAAAGGATCTTTATGAGAAAGAGGATAGAAAAGAGAGAATAAAGGTTGTGATAACCCTAAAGAGGAGAGAAAGAAAAAGATGAGACATGAATAAAATAAATTTAGGGTTGAAGGAGACATGGGTAAATATTCATTAATTGATATTCATTAATAACTTTGAGGGGTACGAGGAAGATAGGTGACATTGAAAAGACAAGAAAAGACTACTCAATGAGATTTGAGTTATCCAAAAAATATTTTTTACCGCCTTTAGTAGTACTATTTTATCTATCTTTTCTTCTTTCGGATAGAAGCTTTCTTTAAAATTAAAAAAAATAATTTTCAAATAGATATGTCATCTGTTGCAACAGATATCAATATCTGTTTTAAAAAATCCAACAACTCAATCATCTGTAATAACAGATGCAAATGTCCATTTGATAATTAAATTAGATATGCTATCTGTTAGAAAATTTTCAATAGCTCAGTCGTTTGTCACTACAAATACAAATGTCTATTTGATAATTAAATTAGATATGTCATCTGTTGCAATAGATATGAATATCTGTTTGAAATTTTCCAATAGCTCAGTCATTTGTTGCAATAGATTCTCTTGAAATTGATTTAGGTAGAACTAGGGATGAATGAATTCATAGGGTCAACTACAACTTCAATTGAGTTTTTGCAATTGCATGGTGTTGGTATTGCGTTCATCCCGACCTGAGTCGTCGATCGATCACTCTAAGCTGAAAAGATTCACATTAACTTAATGTTAAAATACTACCTAAATTGATTTAGGTAAACCTAGGGATGAATAAGTTCATAGGGTCAACTACAACTTCATTTGAGTCTTTGCAACTACATGGTATTGGTATTGCGTTTATCCCAACCTGAGTCATCGATCGATCACTCTGAGTTGAAAAGATTCTCATTAAATTAATGTTAAGCTTCCATCTAAATTTATTTAGGTAAAACTATGGATGAATAAGTTCATAGGGCCAACTATAACTTTAATTGAGTCTTTGCAATTGCATGGTGTTGGTATTGCGTTTATCCCGACCTGAGTCATTGATCGATAACTCTGAGTTGAAAATATTCTCATTAACTTAATGTTAATCTAATACCTAAATTGATTTAGGTATAACTAAGGATGAATGAGTTCATAGGGCCAACTATAACTTTAATTGAGTCTTTATAATTGCATGGTGTTAGTATTGCTTTCATCCTGACCCGAGTCATTGATCGATCACTCTGAGTTGAAAAAATTCTCATTAACTTAAATTTAAGATACTACCTAAATTTATTTAGGTATAGCTAGGGATGAATGAGTTCATAGGATTAACTACAACTTCAATTGAGTCTTTGCAACTGCATGGTGTTGGTATTGCATTCATCTCGATTTGAGTCGTCGATCGATCACTCTGAGTTGAGACGATTCTCATTAACTTGATGTTAAGCTACTTCTTAAATTAATTTAGGTATAACTAGGGATGAATGAGTTCATAGGGTCAACTACATCTTCAATTGAGTCTTTGCAATTGCATGATGTTGGTATTACGTTCATCCCGACCCGAGTTGTTGATCGATCACTCTGAGTTGAAAAGATTCTCATTAACTTAATGTTAAGATAATATCTAAATTGATAAGGTATAACTAGGGATGAATGAGTTTATAGGTCCAACTACAGCTTCAATTGAGTCTTTGCAATTGCATGGTGTTGGTATTGTGTTCATCACTACCCGAGTCGTCGATCGATCACCCTGAGTTGAAAAGATTCTCATTAACTAAATGTTAAGCTACTACCTAAATTTATTTAGGTATAGATAGGGATGATTTAGTTCATAGGGCCAATTACAACTTCAATTGAGTATTTGCAATTGAATGGTGGTGGTATAGTGCTCCTCCTGACTTGAGTCGTCAATCGATCGCTCTGAGTTGAAAAGATTCTCAATAACTTAGTATTTTAAAAATTATATTTTTTAAAATTTTAAAAAATAATTAAGATCAATTCGAACTAAATCAACAATTTTAAAACTTGTCATTCTATTTCAAAATTACAAATCAACCCATACAAATCATCCATTGGCGGAAAAAAAAATTTGATTTCAAATCTTAAGTTCTCGCTCTTCTCTCTCTCTCAATAATACTGATAACAACTCAACATATTGCTCAACCGTTCAAAACAGATCGATTTTCTTTCCATTTTCGACCACATAGTTGTTATTTTCGACTTCATTCTTGCTTGCATCCGTCATTTTCTTTGTCTTCACAGGTAACAGAGTTCGAGAAGAGTTCTATATTTGTTATTTTTTCTAAAAATTTAGATATTTTAGTTAATTATTAAAAATAAAACTTTAGTTGTATCATCTTCGAGAATGGATTAACAATTTTGAATTTTGATGCTAAAATGTAGGAAGCATTCGAGAAAACCCTAGTTTTTGTTGCAATGTTTTATTGCCTGTCGTGGTATTGTTGGATGGTGTTTGTGGTGTTGTTGGTGGTGTTGGTATTTGTGGTTTTGGTAGTGGTGTCGGTGGTCTTGGTGTTGGTATTGGTGGCATTGGTGGTAGTGTTGGCGGTCTTCGTATTATTGTTGGTATTGGTGGCATTGGTGGTGGTCTTAGTGTTCCATCTGTTGCAACAGGTCGAAGATCTGTTAGAAGATATTAATAGGTCTTCAAACAGATTACCCATTTGTTCCAACTGATGGGTTATCCATTGGAGTATTTTTTTATAATGTGGCGTATAATAATTTATTGAAATTTGTCTTACCTTTTTTAAAAAAATTATGTAGATATCAAATGTAATGTATGTTTTTTTCTATTGTTTGTACTTAAAAGATTTCTCCCAAAAGAAAAGAAATTAAAACTGAAAGTGGATCAACTTCTGACCACCCAACAAAAAAGGCTAGAGTACAGATAGATTCGGAGGAACTTCCTGAACAATCTCAGTTAAGGAAAAATAAAGATGAGGAAAGTGATAACTCCTTCTCACCAATGGGGCATGACTTAAGATCAAATCCTAGCATGATACTGTCAAAACCATTAGTATCTACAGGTTTTGAGTTGCGATGTCGCTGGATCGCCCTATAGAAGTAACTGGTGATCTTGTACTTAAATGTCAGTTGAGAAATGTTTTGATGAATTTGGGAGTATTATGAAGAATGAAAACATAGACGAACTTTTTAAGAGGAGCTACTTTGCATACTTTTTCAAGTTTCCTGAGGACCGCACTCTGCGTTTTCAAATGAGCATGGTATAAAGATCCGAAGGAGGTCCAAAAAAAGATGGATGAAATCTGGATCAACTATAGTGGCATGCCAGTTTGTTTAGGATTGAAAGAATTTTTCATAGTGATGGGCTTGAGATGCGATCGTTCAGAAGAACCTCTCATCAAGGAAACACCCTCCAACAAATGCAAGAAAAAAAAGATGGGTTGTTGGGCATTGTTGGATGACGTAGCTACAAAGAGGGGGATTTGATAGAAGATCTTGAGGATAAAAACATACCAAAGCACTACAGGGAGAAATTGTGCTTAGTTTGATTTGTCTATTCCGTTTTATTGGCAAGAGAAGTCAGGAAAGTCATAGAAGATAATTTGTTGGCGCTTGCTAATGATTTTTTGGAAATTCTATAATTATCCCTGGGGATATGACAGCTACTAATTGATTGTCCAATATTTATTGACAAAGTTATCCACAGGGGCGATCACATTATACGGCTTTTCTTGGGATTTCATGGTAAAATTAATTACTATTTTTCATCATCCATTAATTTATATTGAATATAGTTATTATGACTTTTTTTTTCTTCCTTCCTATTTACATTCTTTAGGCTTGTTCATTTGAAGCCATTCCTCCCCTCCAAAAGCAGTTCAAGGATTACCCGGATGAGGTTTTTCATCCAAGGATCCTTAGGTGGTTGGCTGCAATGGGCAGCCAAAAAATTAAGGAGGATGATATCTTTAACCCTTCGGATGATGCATTACATCTTCTTTCAACTAAAATGATTTGTCTTACAGAAAGATATTGAAACAGATGTGCCATCTGTTATGACAAATGGGTCGTTTGTTGCAATTTACTGCAACTGGTGCAACATATGGATAATTTATTGCAATAGACGATCCATATTTTACAATAGATTAACCATCTATTGTTCTGGTTCCCTAAACCCGACTCAACATATTACCCATCTACTATAAGTTATGTAACAAATGGATAATCTGATGCAATATATTGTCAATCTGTTGTGACATACAGATCAGCTGTTGCGGCAGATAGATTATCTGTTGCATAAGTTGGTTGTGTTAACATGTAACCCAAATGACTGCAAATTATTATTATATGATATAATTTAAATTCCTTTTGTCTTTTTTATAGGTTGTGCTTCTTTGGATCGTGCCTACTGAGCAGAAGTTGGGGATGACCTATTTTATTACTTTAGGTTTTGTTGATACAATAGCAGACCCAACGGTAGAGTTAATAAAGAAGGAATTGGCTGGATAAACAGCCATAAGAAGAGCAGTTAGGCAAGGTCAGCCTATTGTTGAAGCTCTTCATGACCAACCTACTATAATAGATTTGCGTACTTCTTCTGGGGGTGTTGCTGGTAGAGTTGTTGATGATAGTGGCAGCCATCCTGCTGCTGCTGCTGCTTCCAGTCGTGATTTTGAAAAACTAGAGGCTATTAATGAAGTTGTCGAGGAGTCAAAATCCAAGAGGGGTGTCATACCATCCAACAAGTTAAGGGAGTCATACACTCCTACAACGACGGTTAGGAGGAAGAAAATAGCAATTAGCCAAGTACTCTCCAATTGAAAATCCAAAAAAATTGCAACTCCCCCCGCTTTAAGAGTTGTTGAAGTTCAGGGGCCGCTGAATAAGGTGGACACATACGCAGCACTTGGCTACGAAAAGAAGAAGGAACTACAAGAAATCATGACTGACAAGACGAAGCTTTCACAAGAATACACCATGCATTCATTTGTCGCCGAAGACTTCACGAGTATGACAAATATGCGTGAGTAGTACGTGGACAATATAAGTTTACTTTATCTAACCTTGCCTTCCTATCTACTCTATGAATAAGAAACTACAATAGATGTGTAATATGTTGCAACAACTTAGTATTCTGTTGTAACATCATACACATCTGTTGCATAAGTTGCGTTAGCTGGGTAATCTGTGAACTGATTCAGAGAACCCTCTGCAATAAAATCTTTACACTGTTTTTCTACGTTACAGTTACTAACCTATTTAAAAAAATTCTTCTTATACCACAGTATGTTGATGAAATTCTCTACCTCATGAGGGGCAGGCAATTAGCATACCCGAATGCTTATGATGCTACTGATGGAATAATAGAGCTCAACTTCTACAACAGTTTCAAGAGTAGGTATGATACTCTCCGTAGTCAAACTAGTCCCGGTGGTTGGAGAATTGATCAGTTAGTTTCTACGTTCGAATGAATGAAGACATAGTTGACTATGATAGAGGGAAGATGTCATATCCACACGGCAAGAGCTGGACCAAGGCAAAGAGAATCCTTGCAGTCATAAATGTGGAAGTCAAATATTTTCTCGTTGTTGAGATACTACTCGATGAGGAAAAGATTAAGGTTTATGACTACAACTTACATGTCTTCAAAAAGGCCAAGATTTTTAACCCACGTGGAGTCATTCTTGAAGTTGTTCTCCAAGTTGTTGACGCAGAGTAAACTGATGGATCATTTACCGGTGGAAGTATTGATGAAGGAATCATGGGATTTTGATGATCGAAACAAGGGCATATAGTTTCAAAAAAATAAAACTGGTGCCGCGTGCGGGCCATACTCACTTGCATACATCGGATGTTAACTGACCGACATTGAAATGGTTGGTATGTGTGATGCTGTTGTGGAAAAGATGGAAGAGGTCTGGTCTTATGGGGTACTAACTAAATGGTTGGAGCCTGTGTATAAAGAAGAATATGTACAAAGACAGAGACAAAAATGATAATAATTTTTTATTTCAAGCCACTTCACTTCACTTTACATTGTAGTGACAATTTTTTTATATCTGGGGAAAGTTGAATTTTTATAATGCAACAGATTGTCTATCTGTTGTAACAGATATCATACTTGTTGTGACAGATTAATTATCTATTGCAATAGGTTTGTCATCTGTTGTATTATGCAGATATTTCTATCTGTCTGTCACAACAGATATACAATCTATTGCAACATATAATCTATCTGTGGCATGTGGCTACTGATGGGTAATCTATTGGAACAAATCAAAAAGTAGGAAGACCTGTTATATAATTTCCAACATGTTACAAAATATATCTAAATCTATTTGATAAGAAATGTCGTCTGTTGCAGCAGATGTATTATCTGTTGCGATATTTAAATCTAGTTTTCCATTTCAATTAACAAGTTCAAAACTAAGGATTAAATTATATTCATACACAACATAAAATAAATCGAACCTTTCAAAAATTACATGAAATAACTCAACAAATAAATTAAATGTAAAAATATTGTTATGGGTACAAATGATCTACTCTACAAATAAATAACAAGTTAACCGAGGAGGATAGGTTGTTACATTGACAGACTCAAGCTATAAATATCTACTTAATATGGATAAGTTGTTCTTCATTCAGTGCTACGGAATTCGGATTTGGTCATCGTGGATCTTTAATGTCGCTTGCACATGGTTTCTGCGATTTCATTTCTTCGTATTTCCATAAAAGAGAAAATACTCGGCGTAAGCGGAAACAAAATGACCGCAATCCCTACATTTTAAAAAACAGATAATCCATATCTTGCAGTTCATGTAAGCGTTATGAAATTAAATCATGATACTTATACTTACAGGCTACCAATATTTTGTTGAGAAATTCATTCAATATATTGTACATCAAATAGATTACTCATTTTATCTCGGTATGCTTCAATCGTCGACGAATCAGTATGAACCTTTTGGTCCAAAAAGCCAGTCATATCAAGGTAAGTAGGCAATATTTTGGCCGACTTTTGTATCTCAGACAACGGCCTGGAACGTCTCCTTCGCGATATCATGTCATAAACTCGGATGCGCCTCTCTTTTAAAATGACGACAGCCAAGACCCAATAGAATTCATCACGATAATTGATTGGGATGTATACTTCATCGATCAAATGCCAAGGTAATCCAACTGAAATGCTAAAACCTTTGATGATGTTGATAAAGCATTCTTCATGTCGGGAAACTTTCGATTGTTGTTGACAATACCTATGTAGGCATTATTTATGTAAACTTTGAACAATTAATTGTCTGTCGTGAATCTATATTGTTCTTGTGTTTGCAACTTGACCTTCTTTCGAAGGTATTAAAAAATGATATCGATGTGTTGCACATATTATTAAATATTTCAGATTATGTGATGAAAAAATTAATACGCAAATGCAATTAAATAGAGTATTAATTAATAGTAATATGTATGGCTTTTAAACCTCATCATTCCAGAAAGTTTGGGGCTGTGACATCAAATAGAACCAATTCTTCATTCCAGGATGTGCAACAACAAAGTCGAACATATCAAAACCAAGAGTCGATTCGTTCACTTTGTATTGTTTGTCATTTTGTTTTCTACGTGATGATTTATATATGTTAATGTCATATTTTTACAACAAGAATTGTATAAATCAATATCTTTAAAATTAATTTATGTACCTGACAGTGTGATACTTTAACAGCGCATCAGAAATCACTCTTGAATAGTCGTTGATCAACTTTGTTAGTTTTTTTAGAGCATCGTCTGAGATGTTGAACCCTTCAAATAGGTAATTCTTTCGTTCTCCCGAACTAACAGACTCTACTTTTTCTTTTTCTTTGGAAGCAGTTGATGGATTATCAACTGTGATATTATGCTCTCCAGCAGTATCTTCTGCTGTGAGATCCACCTGGAAAGCTAGAATTGCCAATGCCAATTACAGATATACAATAGATTATTTATCTTTTGCAACAAACGAGTCTTACACTTTAACAGATGGATCACCTATTGGGAAAAATTCAAACGAGTAAAATAGAGCGGTACGATAATTTCGAACAAATGACCCATCTGTTGCAACATAAGGCTCATCTATTGGTACAAATTAAAATAGTATAAAACCTATTTGATTTGCTGAAACAGGCGAACATATGTTGCAATAGATAATGCATCTAATGCAACAGGTTAGACAAAAGTTGTAATAGATGTATATATCTATTTGATAATTTTCAGCAGATGTATTATTTGTTAAAACAGATATGTGCCTGTTTGTTTGATGGAACAAATGATATACATTCACCTTCTTCAGCTTATGCTGCTCTCTTCTGGCCCTTGTACATTAAACAGCGGTGCAAGACAAAGACAAAAGCACTGGAATTTTACTTTTTTCGATGCTTGCTGATGCCCTGGAAATATCTTTCCTTCTCTTTTTAGCCACCTTGATCTCTAGTGGAGTGTATGGATATGAAATTCTCTTCGATGGAATGACATTCCTCTTAGATGTCATTTCTTTTACAGAAAAAGTTAGTGTATTAATAGCATTAATCACTCCATCAATTTTTGTCTGGCAGTCTTGACATTTTCATGCAGAACATTCGCTAGAAGTGGCAAAATCTGTATAACTTGTATGATCATAATCATAATGGCTTGTTGTTTCAAAACCTGTAAGAGAAGCATCATTAGCCCCAACAGCAGCACCACTACCACTACCACTACCATTATCAACAACAACAAGCCACCCTTCAAAATTATTTTTCTTGTGATAGTTGTTGCTCCAAACAATTCTCTTTTTATTCTATCAACAACCTTAGGGTCCAATAAAGTTTGCACAACCGTAAATTAAGAAAAAATGGCATCTTCAACTCTTGATTGGTCGGAATAATCCACGGATGGACAATCTAAAATAAATCAGTACATATATTAGAATGATGATGAAATCATTTAAAATAATCATTGATTAAAATAAAAACTTGATTAGAATTAGACTTACTGCATCCTTCGGAGGATTGAAAAAATCAAGAAATTTTGTATTTTTATCAGTTTTGTTCTTGGATAGGAAACTTCTTCTTGGTAGTTTACTTATTGTCTCAAATAAGGAATGAATTCAAATGCCTAAGCCTATAGCATAACACTAATTAATCAAAAGTGTTATTGAATAAAAAAATGAATCATATCATAATAAAAGAAATATTTACCATGAAAACCCATGGAAAACTATATAAGTTGACTGTCTTTGGCGTGTCAACAAATATTTGACAGTCATTTTAAAGCTTTCATAACCCCAAGGATAGTTGTTAAATGGCTCAAGATCCTGGGAGAGATTTATTAAATCGAGACTTATGTTGTTGTTAACGTCTCTCACCCAAAGAATATTATGTACAAACCAAACCAAACACAATAATTGTTTGTGTTTCTTTGAAAGTCTTTTACCTTTCAACGCTTCTATTAAATTTTTATTTTTGAAGCTTGGACCAACAATGGACACCAGATCATCACGATCACTCGACTTGCCTTAGTCTTTTTTGAGTGTGCGGGGTGCTTTTTTTAGGGTTAGAGTAGATATAACTTGAGAAGGAGGAGGAGGATAACATCTTAGTCCAATAACTATGGCAAACTCATTCCAACCAAAACAAACAGGCATGCCATAATAATTTATCCACACCTCATCTATCTTATCTTTATTTTTATACATAAACCCATACTTGAGAAGATCATATACCATTTTCATTTGAAAATGAGCATTGTTGTCCTCCGGCAAATTAAGATATTGCCCAAAACAGCTTTCCCTGAAATAAGAATCCAATTTTTATTCTCGAAGTATTTTCTGAAAGTGTCGAAAAAAATTTTATGGCTGATTTAACCACAAAATCACCCGTTAAATCTGTGGCACCATCGCACTGCATTCTCACAGGATAATGATTAATGCTAAAGGTTTTGACCAAATATTTGGTGGAAGGTCTATTAGCATTTGGATCACCTCTTTTAAAACATCCCCCCTACCCCCATGTTCATTATCTTATGCTCCTAATTGAGATAACGTTTGTAAAGCAAGCTCATAGAGTGGTAGATGTAGCCTAGCTGCTTCACTTGTTTCCTTACTTGGTTTGATCCAATTTCCTTTTTTTTGGGAGAAATATTATATTAAATTAACAGGAACATAAATAGATTATAATTGATTAATGCATCGGTTAAAAGGGATAACAGTAAATCTAACATGCAAACAGTAAAATAATAGTTCCAACAGACCACACATTTGTTGCTCCAGGTATGTTATCTGTTGCAACATATAACCGGCCTGTTGCAACGGATGAGTAAATCATTGGAAAAAATAAAAATAGATCACTCATCTGTTGCACCAGGAAGGTTATTTGTTGCAACATATAACCAACCTATTGCAACGGATGAGTGATCCTTTGGAGATAATAAAAATAGATCACTCATTTGTTGCACCAGGAATGTTATTTGTTGCAACATATAACCAACCTGTTGCAGCGGATGAGTAATCCTTTAGAAATAATTATAACAAATTGTTCATCTGTTGCACCAGGTAGCAACAGATATCCTACCTGGTGCAATAGATAAGTGATTTATTCTTATTATTTTTAACAGGTCACTTATTTGTAGCATCAGGTACGATATCTGTTGCAGCATATAACCAACCTGTTGCAGCGGATAAGTAATCCGTTGGAAATAAAAAAAAATAGGTCATTTATCTGTTACACTAAGTAGGTTATCTGTTGCAACGGATGAGTAATCCGTTGGAGATAATAAAATTAGATAACTCATCTGTTGCACTAGGTAGGATATCTATTGCAGCATATAAGCAACCTGTTGCAACGGATGAGTAATTCGTTGAAAACAATAGAAACAGATCACTCATCTGTTGCACCGGGTAGGTTATCTGTTGCAGCATATAACCAACCTGTTGCATCGGATGAGTAATTCGTTGGACACGAAAAAAATAGATCACTCATCTATTGCACCAGGTAGGATATCTATTGTAGCATATAGCAACCTGTTACACCAAATGAGTAATCCGTTGGAAACAATAAAAACTAGCCACACATCTGTTAAAATAGATCACTCATCTGTTGCCAAATGAGTTATTTGTTGGATTAATATTGTTTAGATTTCTTCCAAACAGAAGAGTCATTTGTCGCAACAGATGAATGATAGTTGTGTTTATCTGTTGCATTAGATGTTTAATATGTTGCATTAGATGTTTTATCTGTTGGATCAGATGGTTAATCTGTTGCATCAGATGGTTAATCTATTTTACCAGATGGTTAATTTGTTACATCAGATAGTTAATCTGTTGCATCAATATTTTTACCAAAAAAACAACAAATCAACCCAGCAACACCAACATAACCACGCAAACTAAGAACATCAACGGTGATAAAAAATCACCAACAAATCGAATCAACAGTTAGACAACAAGAACTTCAATAACAACAAAAAATTATATTTCACATCGAAAAGAGTAGAGAAGAAATGCCAGAAATTAGGGTTTTATTCAATCTACATTTTAAATTTAAGCAAAAAATATTAAAATTGTTAACCAATCTAGAATAGAAGTTGGCTCAAGTCATAATTTTTCAGTTGTGAAAGAAGAAATGAGACTACGAAGAACTCGGAGTTGTTGTCGCCGGAGAATGTAATACCTCGAAGTTTCTTAACTAATTTTATCCCAAGAATGTCAAGCTTTCCATCGATATAAGATTCGTCCAAATTTGATAATCGGGTCAGAAGTTACGACTATTTCAAGTTCCGGTCGTAAAACAGCGCCATATTAGTTAGTGGAGCGTCGCGCCACAAGAGAAAATGGCATTTGGAAAATTCCAGTAGGGGTCAGCGATTATGGCGTGTCGCACCAGGGCTCAAATTAAGAATTGTCCTTTTTTCAGTATCTCAGCGCGATGTCTCCGCGTCGCGCCAAACTTCCAGGTCGCAAATGAAGTGGCAACGCAGTTGCTCCGTGTCGCGCCATTGCCCTGTTTCCTAATTGTCAAATTCCAATGACATGGCGTGATAGCGCCGCGTCACGCCAAGGGTGGTCCAGTTCGATAAATTTTCACTAAAATTACAAGACACATCCAAGGTTAAAAGGATCAATTTTCCACCCCTATTTAAGCCCTTTTAAAACGTGATTCAGCCATTCTTCACCCAAAAATATACTAGTTTATCTCAAGTTTATCTCAAGAACAAGCTAGAGTTTCTATTGGAGATTCAAATTCAAGAAGGTTTCACCGTCAATCTTCACGAAATGAAGAACTAAGATATGCACAGTGTTCATTTCAGGGATTCCTTTTATCCATGAATCCCAAGAATCCTCTTTTAAATTTTATACCATGATATTTATATGGTGAATTGATTATGTTCATGTTGTTATGGTTGTGTGACTGCCAAGAATGAATCTTTCCATGTTTTCATGAAATCATGTTAGTTTTAGGGTTGAAATCCATACAATGAAGTTAAATTGTGGAATCATAATGTATTTGATTTATGATCATACCTATGCCTTAAATGGAGCATGCAAGGTGTTTGATAAAATGCCTAGTGTAGTGGAAATCATGTATAATGACTCAATTGTGTCTTAAATGCTAAATGTATGCAATCTATTCATGTTTAACATGACTTACATATTATTGATTATGCATTATGCTTGCTCGATGGAATGTTCATGATACTAGAAGTATGTAAGCAAGCCATGATTTTGCGCTCTCTTGATCATGTATTAAATTAAGGCAGTCAAGTGCCCCATGAAATATTTTCCAACTATTATATGATGAATTATGGACTCTAGTCATGTGTCCAAGAGTGTCAAATTATGTCAGTTTTCTACTATCGAGTCCTGGGGGTACTTTTACCCGAACAATATAGTTGTGTGCCTAGAGCCATGTTATGTTTCCACGATATTCTCAATCAAGCCATGTTCAATAGACTTCAATCAGTCTCATGACTCAGAAAATCTCAGTAATCTCATAAACTCAGTCAGACTAACAGAATTCAGTAGTATTCCATTAGTCAAGGGAATCCAGTAAACTCAGTAACTCAGTTCAGTTAATCATGTTCAAAGTCTAATCAGATGGGAGTAGGAATTAGCACCGAGGGAACCCAAGGATGGGAACACACACTGTCAGATGAGGGTGTGATTTTTTCCAGTCATCTTTTTCTTTCAAAACTATGTAGCCAGCATAGATTGAGACATCAACACTGTCAGATGAGGGTTATGAGGTAGATGAACACTGTCAGATGAGGGTCCCACCGTTCTCTTTTAGGGGACACTATCAGATAAGGTTCACCCACAGCTTGTCCTTACCAGTGGCGCGGTATTGACACCCTTCCAATTGGGGTTACAGATTGGACCCCAACCCAGCCATAATAGCGTATTAGGGACATGTCAGTTAGATAAATACCTCCCACAGTTTCAGTATCTATCTTAAAAAAAGGACTCAGATAGCTCTTTAGATCTCAGGACTGTCAAACACAGTCAACTCAGTTACAGTACGAAACTCAGCTAGTTCCATAAGATTTAGGACTGTCACACACTGTCACTCATGTCAGTTATATCAGTTATCAGAACTCATGTTATCAGTACTCAAACTCAGCAATAATGTCATCATGACCTCAGTTATTATGTATTCATGCACGTATTCTCACATTCATGTTATTCAGTCAGTTAGTATAGTTCATGCATGTGAATCTTATTGCATTCAGCCTATCTCATATGTATACCAGTACATTCAAACGTACTGACGCATTTGCGCTATGATATTTTACATTACGCCATAAGTTCTGAGGCACGAGCTCTAGAGCATCAGTAGCATTCCAGTGTTCATCCATCAGAGTTAGCAGTGAGTCCTCATCATTCGAGGACGATATTATGAGTTATTTCATTTATTCAGTTTTAGCTTTCAGTAGATGGAGTTAGTTGGGGACATGTCCCATCAACTCCTTATTCAGACAGTTAGAGGCTTTTCAGACTATTATGTTCAGACAGTTATTTCAGATTTGTTTTGTGTATTTCATACCCACCAGATGTTATGATTTATCAGTCATGTTACAGTTTTGAACCTTATGGCCTTTCAATTCATGTTTCCGCATTTATACAGTGTATTATGCAGTATACAGGTACAGATATCAGTCTTGAGTTAGCTTGTGGTCCTTCGGGAGAATGAGCACCGTGTAGCATTTCGGGTACCAGATTCGGGGCGTTACAGAGAAGTTGGCTCAAGTTCCTCTATTTCTTCACGTCGATTGATGATTGAAAGTCAAAAAAGAACTCTCCTAGCTATTTGTCGCCGGAGCTTGAAGGGAGAAATTTTGCAGAATTGTTGGTTGGGAGAGAGTTGAGAGATTGTCGAGAGAGAGGGGGGGGGGAATAATGATTGATTTGGAGGAGAGGGGTATGGGTTGATTTGTATTTTTAAAAAGATTAGAAAGTTTTAAAAATATTAATCAAGTTTTTTTAATTATGTTTGATCCTTTAAGTTGGTCAATGTCACCAATCTTTTATTCAAGACTTAAAAGACACCTTTTCTTCAATTTTCTCAAGTTTCCGAACTGTAAAACTCAAAGTCAACTTGCCACACACCTACATCCCAAAAAGAATGTAGTAACAGTAGTATCAATACAACATACATACTATAAACATCATCAACCGACAAGGACTAATTCACGCAACAAAATATAAAAATAAACAAAATCAGCATGATAATCTTGTATAACAGTTTAGCACCGAATTCTTATTCCTCATATTGTAACCCTTGTTGTCTCAAAGTTTTCAAGTACCTCTCTTAGTTCAGTTAAATCCATCAATTTCACTAAGTGTTTATACATTCAATTTGGACAAATTTCACTAATCATTAAATCAATCACTGACCATTCTTTAAAGGACATGAGCCTACTAGCAGCTCAACTATCCAATCAACTAACTCATCATAAGGAATACAGTAACCACAATGACAACAATAATTCTCAAGTCAATTATGTCAATACACAAGTATCCTAACAACAACGAGTAGTATTAATCAATACACAAGTACAACAACCACATAAGAGTAGGTCTATGTAATTTATCGTAGGGATGGAAAAGCAAAGATCATGTCTTGATGCGTGTACCTTACTGCTATCCAAACGAAGATTATTACCTACCGACCATGTTCGTTCTCTGTGTTGGGCAGCTTTATGCTATCGATAGAAGGTAGCGCTTGCCATAAAGAATCTAGCCAGAAAGCAGGTCAGGGAGGCGAACGATAGTACAAGCAACCTAACACGCGGGCGAGATTGAAGGGGTCTTGTGCAACCTTCGGATTATCACAAACGCAACCTTTGACCCTTTCGTCGACAACTTCTCATTTGTTCGACTACTCGCGGGGCCGCTGCGTTTAGGTATAAGAAGCCCCACATCACAGAAAATACAATAAATTCACACCCATAGTAACATCCCACAATTCAAATAAGAAGGCAATAGGTAGCTTAACACATCAACAATGTCCACATCAAACAAATAATTCACTCAACTTTCATATAATTAATACCACTAACATAATGATATATAATCATAAGTCAAATATATTAAATCGTACAAAAATCCTGCAAATATAACAGTCATCTCTAATCGTGGATCTATATATATATATGACCCGTTCAACGAACCTCAGTAGCAACAACTTTTTAGCACTAATACCTTTTAGTAAAATGATCATGAATTTCTACTCCATAACTGGATTAAATAACGATTATTTGCGTTGGAATGAATTAAATAATGTTTGTGTTGGAAAGAAGATTCAAAAACCTTTAGTTTGGTAGATCATGAGAGTACATATTTTAAGTTGATAGCTTGTACTGAAACTCAATCAACAAGAACTCTTTCAACTCAACTTGGTTTCATACGATCATAATTCATATCTAATGCACTCCCACACTAAAGTTTGAGGTGTTACAATAAACAAAATAACTACTATCTCATAAACAAATTCATCTCAGAAGAATAAAAAATTAAAACTCTTACGCTTTTACGTGAATATTTCAATAACGACAAAATCAATTGTTACAAATTATCATTTAATTTGACTCTTCAAATAGTAAATTAATCACGGTTATCTCTTTTCAATTTGAAAGAGTCGCAATTCCACTGAAATTATTAAATTTTTATTTTATTTTGTCTCTAACGCAACACAGTCTAATTTTTTTAAAACATGCAACTGTTTGCATAAGTGTTCAAACCGACATTATTTTAAAAACGAAAACGGAAATATTAAATAATAATAATCTCATAAAGTAATTTAGAGATTATTATGACAATTAACTTAATTTCAAATGAAACAACAATTTGAAATTAAATGGATATAACAATTAAATTAATTGCTATAATTTTCTTTTCTATATAAATGGATATCTTAGATGGGATAGAGAGAAATTACGAGAATAAGAAAAAGATATATAAATGGATATCTTAGATGGGATAAAGAGAAATTACGAGAATAAGAAAAAGAAATAGGATGGGATAGAGAGAAATTACGAGAATAAGAAAAAGAAATAGGAAAATGTGTAGTTAAATCTTACAGCTATTAATTTAATTAGGTAGTTAATCATTTTTACGTATTTTGAATTTGAAAGACACTTAATTCGAATGAAATTAGCATTATTAGTTTCTTCCATATGCTTCTAAAGACCCAAAGTACATATTTATATGTTGCCTTTTTTATTTTGTGTTGATTGGATGAGTTAAGGTGTCATTAATTTAAGAATTGAGATAAATATCACAGATAGAAGAGTTGTTATTTGTGATGAATATTTATGGAACTTAAAAACATTTTGTGCTTACCGTATTTAATTTAAAATGCTACTGGAATATATTTTCATTTAATTATTAATTTATGATATACTAAAAATGTGAAGACTCTTAGAAAAGTGATTTGAATTTTATGTTCCTCACTAAAAGTCTCAATTTTAGACAAAATCGTCTTTTTACTTTTTTTTCTCTTTAATTTATAATATATTGAATACCGGCTATAATAAATAAATAAAAAATAAATGAATTGCTAAATTTGTGGTAAAAATTTTATTTGGTGTTCTATTGTGTGCACGACTATTTTCCAAAAAAAAAAAAGCCCCATTTACTTTTCCTAAAAAATAGTATGGTTTTGTAAAATAAAAAGGGGTCGTTTACTTTTCCCCAAAGATAAAAAAAGGTAGTACTATTGTTTTTGTTTTGGGTTCTTCCAAAAAAGGAAAAAAAAATATTGGCTAAAATATATGAAAATATAAAAATCCTACTATAATATTAATTAGTATCTTTTTTAATTTATGAATCCTATACTTTTATTAAAAATATATATATAATTTCACATTCTCTTCTTCGACTAACTTTTACTACATTAATTTTTGTCTCAAATTTGTGTTTTTCAATTTCAATTTTTACTATATTAATTTATGCTTTAGATATGAATATTTAGAACGTAAAGTATAATTCTTTATTGTTTTAGGTTTAAATCTGATTCTAAAATTTTATATATTTTTCTCATTTAAATGAATATAATGTTGCATACTATATTGCAATTGCAATTGCATATTATATATTTTACTTTTTTATGGATAATTTTTTTATATTAATATGATACACGGGCAAAACACGTACACTGAACTAGTTTATATGTCTGAGTTGTGTTCGTTCAAATAATTTTAGATTTTATTAAAATATATTTTTTTATTTGAGAAGCATTATGATGGTAGTACTTTTATTGAAATAATGAGATTTAATATGATCTTTTAAAACAAACAAGATAACAGTTAACAAGTTGTTCTTATCAGTTTCCTTGAGTATATATCCGTGTATCTCACAATTAGTTGTAATACACATTTTAATAAGAACTACATCTCTCTATTTTAATTTGTTTGACTTCATTCAAATTAGATCCAAACTAACTAATATTTTGTGTAAATTCAGAATATGTTGCTCAGATTGTTCAAAACTGTGACGGGAGTGTGTCGATCCTCCAAAAACTATGCATTCTATAAGGATCCGACATGTATGCGGTAATATTTTTGAAGAATTTTAATTTTCTTAATATAAAAATTTAGGGAAAAATGTTCCATATATATTCAAACTTAAGTAAAATGTGTTGTAACGCACCTGAATTTTGCAGGGTCCTATATATGATCCCCTGAACTCTTTATTAGTTTCAATAAAATACGTTAATAAATAGTTTAGGAGGTCATAGGAGTTCCACAAAGTTCTAGGGGGTCATAGGATTCCCGCAATGTTCAGGCGTGCTACAACAAATTGTCATAGGTATATTTGAGAGCATTTTCCCTAAAATTTACGTAAAACTACAATTTTTAGTTTTCTTCATATAAAATTTACATAAAGTATTATAAATCACAATAGTTAACAAACGAAAATATTCAGACATTATCGGTAAAAATTGTGATCTAAGCAAATAATATTTGACTCTCAGAATAGTTACTCCTACAAGCAAATTTAAATAGAGTAAAAAATAGGTCGAGTAGTGGTTAAATCTTTGAGCCAGTAATTTAATCACGTAAATTTAAATAGAGTAAGAAATAGGTCGAGTAGTATTATATCTTTGAGCTAATAATTTAATCTCGTTTATCCTAGTGGGTAATTAATCACGTTTATCTCATAATTTGAATTTGAAAGAATTCTAACTCAATTGAAACTACTAAATTTCTGTTTCTTTTGCTTTATCTATGACACTAACAGTAAGTATATGTACACCTTTTTTTTACATCTCTTTTGTATTTGTATTAATTTCTTCCATATACTTCTAACAGCCCAATAGCCATTGTTATTTTACCTAGTTCAATTCAATGGATAACGAAAATAATGAGGAAGAAATCAATAGGAAGAGGAAGAATTTTTTCACTCATAATGAAAATCGACGATGTAAAGAAGGAGAAGGAGAAGGAGAAGAAAAAGACGACCAAGAGAAGAATGGTTTCTTGGACTTGGATCTTACATTAATGTTTCGTAGTACTACTAGACCTCGATTACAATCACCTGAAAATAATAATAATAATAATCTTCCATCGCTGTCATTACCTCCTCCTCCTTTGTACCTCCAAGTGCAGTCGATTTTAGCATCAACACCACCAATAGAAGCCAGTCCTCAAGTGCAGTCAGCGCGCAGACCGCGTAAATCCTCAAGAGTGGCTAGAGAGGGGATGAATGAAGCCATACCTCCTCCTTTTCCTTGGGCAACAAGCCACAGAGCAACGGTGCATTCGTTAGAATACTTGTTATCCAAGCAACTTTTCAAAATAAGCGGAGAAGTTCAGTGCAAGAGGTGCGAGAGGAAGTACCAAATGGAGTTCGATTTGAAGGAGAAGTTCCTGGAGATAGGAAGTTACATCGCGGAGAATAAATCTGCTATGCATGACCGTGCCCCGGACATTTGGATGAACCCTATACTTCCAACTTGTCAATTTTGTAAACAAGAAAACAGCGTAAAACCCGTTGTTTGTGCTGATAAGAGTAACATAAATTGGTTGTTTTTGTTACTTGGGAAGATGTTGGGATGTTGTACTCTCGATGAACTTAAGTATTTCTGTGAACATACAAAGAATCATCGTACAGGTGCAAAGGATCGTGTTCTTTATTTGGCATACTTGACGTTGTGCAAACAACTTGATCCCAATGGCCCTTTTGATCGTTGATCAGAAAAGTTTTTCACCCTTCGTTCGCCCTTGCTGCCTTACTGAAATAATGTTAATGTCCGTTATGGTTTAGTTTGTTTTGAAATTATGAATTTGCTGCTGCTTTATTAGTATGTTTTGAATTATGAATTTGCTAATGTTTATTGAATGAAACTTTTGTAAGATTTAGTGTGCTTTCTACGTATTTTCTAATTCTGTTTTTAATCATTGATGGAATTTTGTTTTTACTTTTGCATGCATAAATTTGAACTTTGTAGTTAAGTGTATAAACTTTGGTTTTATTCATTGCTGATGATATTTACATCAAAATGAAGAATACTAAACCAATTAATGTAGCTTCAAAATTTGTACTAGCAAATTTGTTGAATCAAGTTTCCAAGATTGTGAAGACCAGGTGAGGCGAGGCTACATAATATTAGTTGGGTGAATATTGATCGATTGACCAAGTCAGCTCCCTTCCTAGCTAAATGGCACTATTTGGGCAATGGTTGATTTTTCACCGATAGGTAGCTTGAATATAATATTTACGAGGCAACATGACACTATATTTGAGCGATTATTGAACAGTTGACCAAGCCAGCTCCCTTCTAGCTAACTTAAATACATATTGATAAGGCAACATAACACGATTATTGATTGGTTGATCTAGCTGGAAACTGGCATTTCCATTAGATATATCTGTTGTGCTTGGTCATGATCGAGTCAGTTCCTTTCTCACAAATCAATATGAGTTAAACCTTATGACAATAATGAAGCTTAGCTTGGATATATGTTTATGAGGCAACATGCATGATGGTACTCTACCTTGTGTACAAGCTTACTCGAATAGACATTGATGAGACAGTATGCTTACTAAGAAAGTAAGCTGTTGCATGGCATAACATACAAACCAATGGAATCAAGAAATAACCCTGAAAATCCATGGAATCCAACAACAACGCCACCTTGCATGATGAATGAGAACTTTTCATCAGCTGTCTCCTTCTCTGAACCTACTATAGGGCCATGATGGCTAATGTTAGTGTGAAACATGATGGATTTTATTAGAGTACTGGAAAGATATTGTCCAAATGTCCCACTTATGCCTGTCAAATACTCTGAAGGGCTGTTTATATTGATCTACAAAAATTCAAGACAAAGCCAATTAGCATTATTAATAAGTTTTGAAGGAAAGAATATAGTGGTGAGGAGGAAATAATTAATGTGTTTGATATGAGGAAAATTATTGATTAAAAGCTATGTTGCTCGGCCTCTCAAAAAGAATATTGTCTCACTATATCGGACTCTTAAGAAATGAACTGTTTTTTCAAAGAGTTAAAGCAACATATATTAGTGTTAGCCTCATTTGTTTGTATATAATGAAGATCGGGATCTAAATTGTTCATACCTTAAGTCATTTAATGCATTTGTTTTGTTAAGATTTAAGCACTTATTTGGTCTGAATATATAGATCTTGATTATTAAAATCTTGAATAAAGTCTTAATATCGTTAAGAGGTACTTTCGTTTGGATAATTTTCACCACCAGCACCACTACTAACCACCTATGTCATTACAACAACCCTGCACTATCATTATCAACCATCAATACCTTTACCATACCGCTTCCACCGTCACTATCAGCCACTACCACCACTACGATTCATCCCCACTATTAATCACTCCACCATCACAACTAGCATTGCCAACAAGCAACAACTACCAACTGCATGTTGTCAACCTACACACATTCTGTTGAGTTCGAAATCGATAGGGCGTCATGCGGAAGTTACTAGTTGCAAACTATCGTGGTGATAATTCAGACGACAAAGAAAACAAATACTAAAAACATTTTATTAAATATGGTTTGGCCAATTGACCTACATATTAAAACTAATATTGAAGAAAATATAAAAACTATTGGGAGAAAACCTAAACAAGACTCTTAAACGACTACATTGTGGATGCTACTATGTTAAGGTATGAGAAGAGGGATCTTTTATTTATCGAATTTCAAAAGTTTTCCTCCAAAAAAGAGGTTAGTCAAATATGAAAAAGTTTTATATTATCCTTTTAGGAAAAGTAAAAGTATTTATGGTTACTTTTATTTTCCTTACAAGAAAAAGTAAAACTTAATTTTGGTAAGAAAATCAGGCAAAAACCCTAACAAATCTCCCCTTTTTTGGCTTGATTTTTTTCAAAATATTCATGATCCTCTTTTTTCTTGTGCATAATCTCCATTCTTCACATATTCGTTGTTTGACATGCTTTAAAAATTGAAGATTTTTGGGTTAAAAATATATAAGCCCTTTCGGGTTAAAAACATTGGAGCCCTTTATAGGGTTAAAAGTAAGCTTTTTTTTCAAATATGTAACAGCAGGATTATTGAAAATATGATTGACAATCGTCTCCACATGTAGCTTTTGGACATATATCTTCATTATCATCAAATTGGTTGCAACTTTGATCTCAACATGTCCTCAATTTGAACCATTGAACCATGGGCTCTGATACTACTTGTTGGGTTAGAAATCGAGAGGGCATCATGCGGAAGCTACTAGTTGCAAACTATTGTGGTGATAATTTAAACGACAAAGAAAACAAATACTAAAAACATTTTATTAAATATAGTTTGGCCAATTGGTCTACATATTAAAACTAAAATTGAAGAAAATATAAAAATTGTTGGGCATTACAGCTTGATAATTCATGAACAAGGAAGAAGAAATGAGAGAGTGGAATTGGAAACTTTATTCATCATGAAAACCACGTGTTACAATCTGATATTGTGCCTTATATAGGTCATGAAAGAGATACAAAATATCTAATAACTACCTCCTTCTAGAATATTCTATTTGACACCTCATTGCACCTAACTAATCATTGTCTAACAACCTTTAACACCCTATACGGCTGACTCAGCAATATAATACTGGCTAACTGAATATCTACTCCTACCAATGTTACACATCAGTGGAATAGGTAGTCATATATGCGTTAAAACACGCCCCCTCAAGCTGCAAGGTGCAATATATTTAGCACACCAAGCTTGCCTAATAAATCTTAGTCCTTTAGTAAGAAGGTCAGCCACTTGGTCCTGAGAGTGAACATGTATAGCTTGTACCAGTCCACTTTTGATCTTGTCCCTGATGAAATGACAATCAATCTCTACGTGTTTTGTTCTCTCATGAAACACAGGATTGTTGGCTAACTGAATTGCTGAATTATTGTCACTAAAGACTGATATGGGTAAGGTAATAGGAACCTTTAGTTCCTGGAACAAACCAACCAACCAAGTTATCTCTGCAACTGCTGAAGCCATGCTTCTGTACTCAGTTTCAGCAGAACTCCTGGAAATAGTGTGTTGTTTCTTGGACTTCTAAGAAATCAAAGATTCACCAAAATGAACTGCATAACCAATAACAGATCTCCTGGTGTTAGGAAAAGCAATCCAATCTGAGTCATACCGGTAAGTTAGAGTGGTAGAATTCTTAGCCTGTAACCATATTCCTTGACCAACAGAGCCTTTGAGGTACCTGACTACCCTGATAGCAGTCTTCCAGTGTGATCTCTTAGGATGTTACATAAACTGGCTGAGAGTATGGACTGCAAAACTGATATCTGGTCTGGTAATAGTGGCATACATAAGTTTACCTATTAGTCTTTGATAAGAAGAAGCATCACACAATAAGTCATCACCTTGTTCACCTATGGTTTGATCATACTCAAGTGAGGTCAGCCTTACATTGGATTCTAAGGGAGTGATTGCAGGTTTTGAACCACTAAGACCAGTATCTGAAATTAATTCTAAGACATATTTCCTTTGATTTAATATCACCCCTGAAGTTGATCTGAGAACTTCAATACCCAAGAAGTATTTGAGATTCCCCAAGTCTTTCATCTTGAACTGCTGGTGCAACTTAGCTTTTGTTGCATCAATCAATGTAGCATAGCTTCCAGTAAGGAGCAGGTCATCAACATATACAAGAACTATCATTGTGTCATCACCTTGATATAGAAAGAAAAGAGAATAGTCAAGATCACTTTGAGTGAATCCAGCATCAAGCAAAGCATGAGTCTATTTTAAGTTTCATTGTCTGAAAGCCTGCTTGAGGACATACAAGGATTTGAGGAACTTGCAAACCTTATGCTCTCCTTGGCTTTTGAAACCTTCTGCAGCTCCATGTACACTTCCTCTTCAAGATCCCCTTGTAAAAATGCATTATAGACATCCATTTGATAGAGAGGCCATCCTCTAGATACTGCTACAACAATCATACTCCTGACAGTAACCATTTTTGCCACTAGTGAGTATGTCTCATGATAATCAAGCCCTTCTTATTGGCTACATCCCTTGGCCACTAATCTTGCTTTGAACTTTTCCACTTCACCATTTGCAAGATATTTAATCTTGTATATCCATTTAGAACCAACAGTGTTCTTCCCTTTGGGCAGGTCAACAATGGTTTATGTGTTATTTGCCTCTAATGCTTGAATTTCTAACTTCATAGCTTTCACCTATCTTTCATGTTTTACAGCTTGTTTAAAGTGTTAAGGCTCAGTCAAAGTAGAGAACTTTGACAAGTAACACTGATATGTTGGTTTCAGTTTACTGTAAGATAGGTTGTTGGCTAAAGGGTAATTGCATCTCTGGGTTTTTGAAATGTCAACATAATCATGCATCCACACAGGTGGTTTGCTTGTTCTCGTTGGTCTACTAAAAGAGGTTTGAAGCAGGGAACGATTATCTTAACATATTTCTTCATGAGTGGTGCCAGGTGAAGTTGCACCAGGTACTGCAGCATCAAAGGAATCTTGGCAATCAGCATCAGTATTTGTATCATCAACATGAATATCCTCTAAAGGAACATCAGCACCAACTTTATCATATGTGGATGCCAGTAAGTCATTGAGGTTTTCATCAGTTTTGGAAATATGTGCATGTTGTAATTCTGCTTGTGATGGATCAAAAGGGAAAGAATCTTTATAAAGCAAAACATCCCTACTCACTAGTAATCCTTTTGAGTTGATGTCCAGTAACAAGTAACCCTTTTGAGATTCTGAATATCCTATTAGCACAGCAGGTTTATCTCTTTTAGAGAACTTATCACACCTAGGGACAACAGTCACATAACACAGACATCCAAACACCCTCAAATGAGACAGCTTGGGATCTTTAGAGAATAACATCTGATATGGGCTTTTACCACTCAGGACTGAGGTTGGTAACCTGTTCATGATATATACTGCAGCTTTTACACATAATCCCCAGTATTTGATGGGCAAATGGGACTGAAACTTAAGAGCTCTAGCAATGTTTAATATGTTCCTGTGCTTCCTTTCCACCACTCCATTTTACTGTGGAGTGTAAAGACAGTTGGTCTGATGTAAAATACCTAGAGAATGTAACAATGTGTGATATTGTGTATTGATAAACTCAGTCCCATTATCAGATCTAATGGCCTTTATCACCACTTCAAACTGTGTTTTAATCATAGATATGAATTTGACTTAATAGCTACTATGGTCTCAGATGTTAGCTGCAACAGATGAATCCAAGTATATCTACTATAGTCATCTACCATAGTCAAGAAATAACACTTATTATCAAATGTAGGTGTTTTATAAGGACCCCATAAATCCATGTGTACAAGTTTAAAACATGCAGAACATCTAGTAGTACTTGTGGGAAATGACATTCTTGTTTGTTTAGCTAGTGGGCATACAGTAAATTTATTCAATATGTTTACATCACTATGATTCATCAAAATATCTAAGTCTCTTAAACCCTGAGGAGTTGGGTGCCCAAGTCTTTGGTGCCATATTGGGAACAACAACCTCTGCAGTGAACCTGTTGTGTTTTGGTCCTTCCTGAAAAGCATTATCTTTTCATTCTCTTTTAAGAACATACAGTCCACCCTCTTGTCTACCAATACCCTTCACCTTGCCATTGAAGAGGTCCTGAAATATACAGAAATTAGGATAAAAGGACACAAAGCATGACAGTTCCTTGGTTATCTTAGCAACAGACAACAGATTCAGTCTAAAGTCTGGAACAAAAAGAACATCTTTGATCACATCATCTGTAAATATGTAATCTTCTCTAGTGTGAGAAATTATGACTTCATCACCTGTTGGAAGGTGCAATTTGTCCAAATATCTTGGAACCAAGCTGGTGTTATCTTTAAACAAGTATCTATTGGCAGACACACGATGTGTAGCTCCTGAATCTACAATTCAACTGTTAGAACAAGTCTTGAATAAGAAACAGGTAGTAATACCTGTCATATTGACTTGTTTCATATCCTTGGTATCCTTATTCAACATGTTCATGATTTGAGTGTACTCTTCATCAGTGAATGTATGTTGTTTTGCCATTGGTACAGGATTGACATCATGAATGGAACTGGCAGCATCAACTGGTCCTGCTACCATGCTTGCAGTTTGGAAAGACTTGCTACCAGTGCTAGTATAGTTGTTACCCCTATTATATAGTGAGAAATTGTTGCCACCAGCATTATATGACCTAAAATTTAGAGGAGCATAACCTTGTTTCTTCTTATTCTTCCAATCATTTAGATATCCTATCAGTTTGTAGCAATTTTCTTTAGTATGACCTGAAATGTGACAGTAGTCACACTTTTTACTCTTGTAATTTTTGTTTCCCTGTCCATAACCATAATTACGATTCACTTGTATAGAAAGAGGTTCTGATCTATCATGTACAGGAAGTATACATGCTGAGTGTTGTATCTCATCCTCTATGAGCATGGCATAAGCTTGATTGAGAAGTGGAGTTACTCTCTTAAGTAAGATCTGTCTACTAGCTTGATCGTAGGACTCATTCAAGCCACTCAAAAATTGTAAAATTCTTAGTTGACACATATGATTTGAGTACTCTTTGGACTTAGGACAATCATAGCTAGGATTTAGAACAAGAACATCATACTCACTCCACAAGGTTTTCAACTTAGTAAAATAAGCAGAGATTGAATCAGTACCTTGAGAATGCATATTGATTTCATGATGCAATTGATATATGCGCATACGATTCACCTTGTCATATCTTTCCTTCAAATTATTCCAGGCTGCGCAAGCATTTGTAGCATGCACGATCCCAGATAGTAAATTTTCACTCACAATATTCATGATCCATGAGAGGACAATCGCATTACACGTTTTCTACTGATCATGAAATTCTTCTCTGTATGACTCCTTGTTGCAAGATCCAGCGACAAAATCATACTTTCTCTTCCCTAAGAGAGCAATTCGCATGGATCCACTCCAAAGACTATAGTTTTCTGAACCAGTTAATTTGATTGGAATGAGTACAGAGCTTGAACTATCTGAAGCACTAATGAAGAGTGGATCACTTTGATCAATTTTGGGTGCCATGAATGAAGAAATTTAGCTACAAAATCGACCACACTTGCAGAAAAAATTAAAATACTCTCTGTATTAGCAACCTGTCTCTGATACCATGTGATATTCAAGCATTACAGCTTGATAATTCATGAACAAGAAAGAAGAAATGAGAGAGTGAAGTTGGAAACTTTATTCATCAGGAAAACCACGTGTTACAATCTGATATTGTGCCTTATATAGGCCATGAAAGAGATATAAAGTATCTAATAACTACCTCCTTCTAGAATATTATATTTGACACCTCATTGCACCTAACTAATCATTGTTTAACAACATCTAACAACCTTCAACACCCTATATGGCTGACTAAGCAATATACTACTAGCTAACTGAATATCTACTCCTATCAGTGTTACGCATCAGTGGAATAGGTAGTCATATATGTGTCAAAACACAGTAGTTAAAATAGGAGAAAACCTAAACAAGACTCTTAAACGACTACATTGTGGATGCTACTATGTCAAGGTATGAGAAGAGGGGTCTTATATTTATAAAGTTTCAAAACCTTTCCTCCAAAAAAGAGGTTAGCCAAATATGGAAAAGTTTTATATTATCCTTTTAGGAAAAGTAAAAGTATTTATGGTTACTTTTATTTTCCTTACAAGAAAAGGTAAAACTTAATTTTGATAAGAAAATCAGGCAAAAACCCTAACAAATTTCCCCTTTTTGGCATGATTTTCTTAAAAATATTCATGAACTTCCTTCTTCTTATGCATAATCTCCGTTCTTCACATATTCGTTGTTTTGACATGCTTTAAAAATTGAAGCTTTTTGGGTTAAAAATATATAAGCCCTTTCTTGTTAAAAACATTGCAGCCCTTTATAGGGTTAAAAGTAAGCTTTTTTTTTTTGAATATGTAACAGTAGGATTATTGAAAATATGATTGACAATCGTCTCCACATGTAGCTTTTGGACATATATCTTCATTATCATCAAATTGGTTGCAACTTTGATCTCAACATATCCTCAATTTGAACAATCGAACCATTGAACCATGGGCTTTGATACCACTTGTTGGGTTCAAATCGAGAGGGTGTCATGCGGAAACTACTAGTTGCAAACTATTGTGATGATAATTCAGACGACAAAGAAAACAAATACTAAAAATATTTTATTAAATATGGTTTGGCCAATTGACCTACATATTAAAACTAATATTGAAGAAAATGTAAAAATTGTTGGGAGAAAATCTAAACAAGACTCTTAAACGACTACATTATGGATGCTACTATGTCAAGGAATGAGAAGAGGGGTCTTCTATTTATAAAGTTTCAAAACCTTTTCTCCAAAAAATAAGTTAGCCAAATATGGAAAAAAATTATATTTTTCTTTTAGGAAAAGTAAAAGTATTTATGATTAATTTTATTCTCCTTACAAGAAAAAGTAAAACTTAATTTTGGTAAGAAAATCAGGAAAAAAAACCTAACACATTCTTCAGCCACCATCATTAAGCCAGCCAACTACAACATCAATCAACTTCACCATGACAGTCACCTCCATCACTACTAATTGTCACCATCATGCCATTACTACAACATCAACCACCTCCACCGTCACAATTATCACCACCACCATTACTAGCCACAAACACCAAAACATTATCACTACCATCTCTACAAATCATCTTCATCATAATTAACAAACATAAATATTTCACGTTTTTTTTTTATCAGAATAATGAATTTATTAATAAAATTTATAGTTTTTCTAATATTTAATTACTACTTTTTATTTAAATTGTATATTTATTATGTTTATAAATAAATAAATAAATTATTTACATTCAAATGTTTAAAAATAAACAGACTGAACTCTTAATCATCGGTATTCAGATCTAGAAGCAACATCTAAATCATTCCTAAGTGCATTCAGATTCGACCGTCTTAATTTTAACAAAAAAAAAAAAAAAAAAAAAAAAAAAACATGAAAGAAGACAATCAGACAATGTTACCTCAGTTGTGAGATGGCCATTAACACCACCAAATCTTTGAGAAGCCTCCATGACACCATTTTCTTCAATGCTCTTAAACATTATAGAATCTATAACCCCTCCATGCTTAACAATTATATGATTCACTAAACCTTTTGGCCTATAACTCCAAAGCCCTCCTCCAAGACCTCCCCATCTCTCAACATAAATAGATCCACTTTGTAATATGACTTCTCTAAAAGATGTTTCTCCTTCATTTATACCATGAATTATACCATAAGTTCTCAAACTTTGTGTTAAGTTCTTGATCCTCTTGTTGATCTTTCCTATGTCCCAGCCAATTTTGTACCTTACAACAACTTCTTTCACAACATTGATTAATATTGTCCAAAAACAATAAGCAGTGTCTTCCCCTTTTATTTGTTTGACCTCAGCAGCATATTTCTCAACTATGCCCTCAGCATCTTGTGCAAGGTCCCTAATTTCATCAGCCCAATTTTTGACTCTCTCTTCTGTCTGCGTTCTTGAATCAACGTCTTTCAAGAAAGATCGCATACGTCCTAACTCAGTAACAAGTGCTCTTACTTGTTCATCTACACCATATAAGAATATTGCTTGTTTTGTGATTTCTGATATTGCTTTGGATGTGGCTGCCTCAGCCATTTTCAAGTGTTTAATTTGAAGACATGTAAAAAAAAAGTATACTACTATATATATAGGAGCAAGGATATAGGTGTTGGTTAAATGAAAGTAACAGGCTGACATTAACTTGGTGGTGTGTTTCGAGAAATCATTGGTAATATTTCAGGTTAAAAATTCACATACCAAATAATTTTAATATGAAACGCAAAAGGTGATACTTTAGGTGTATTTTTGACTCTTCGATCTAACATGACTAATAGCATTCCATTACATCTGCACCATAAAAGAACATTTTACTAACCATAGAAGAATAGATATTGATATATAGAATTAGGGAATTAAGTGAGAAGTACTAAAGTAAAAAAAAAGAAAAAGTTGATGCATTCTAACATCAAACTTCGTCAACTATGACTTTGCCCAGCATTAGCATAAACTAAACAAAGTCAAAAGGAGTATTGGAAGAAGAAAAATCCAACTCCAAACCCCTCCCACGTTGAATTTTTTAGAACTTATCAAAACCCACAACGTCGTGCTTAGTTTCTTTTTTTTTCTTTTTAATTATTGTTAACTCCATATAACTTGATATAACTGAGGATTTATCGGAATCAGCTTCTCTACCTCTAAGGTAGCGATACGGCCAACATACTTTCTACCTCTCCAGACCCTATGGCATAATGTTGTTGTTATTTAGTACTCCATATATCTTTAAGTTCTTCCGTTGGATGAGTTTATCTTTTCATTACCAAAACCTTTTTTTATCTATAGGATATTTGTCTCCTTTTCAAGTTCTTCCGTTGGATGAGTTTATTTGGAAAACACTTAATTGAACAAAATAGTGTTAATAATAAAATAGTAGTATTAGATAGCTAGAGTTCAGATGTTGGTATTTGAAAACACATCCAATTGCAAAAAATGATAACGTGCACTCAATAACAAGGAAATATCATTTCAATACATCAGCACAAAAAAAAAAAAAAAAAACTATCAACCATAGAAGAATAATACTATATATATACATATAAAACAAGGGAATGAAGTGAGAATGTAAGTAAAAAATAAAATAAAATTGTGCAATCGAACAACAAACTTTGTCAACAATGGTCAATTACAATTGTGAATGAAAATTTGTACAAGTAAACATGTTCTATCAATTTCCTAGAGGTTCCAAGTTCTCAAGATTGTCAAGGAGAATGAGGCAACATAAGTTATAATATTATGAGCAAGCTAACTCAGATACATATTGATGAGGTAACACCACTACTTTGGAGAATTATTGATCTGGTTGACCAAGTCAGCTCCTTTCTCGCCAATCAACTTATTACCTTATGTACAAGCTAACTCGAATACATATTGATGAGACAGTAAGTCTGCTAAGAAAGTAAACTGATGCGTGTTGGCATAACATACAAACCAATGGCATCAAGAAATAATCCTGAAAATCCATGAAATCCAACAACCACCCCACCTTGCATGATAAATGAGAAGTTGGTATCAGTCTCATTCACTGAACCCATAGGGCCATGATGGCTAAGGTTGGTGTGAAACTTGATGGATTTTATTATAAGATAGGTACCAAAGAGTCCAAATGTCCCACTTATGCCTGTCAAATACTCTGAAGGACTGTCTATATTGATCTGCAAAAATTCAAGGCAAAGCCAATTAGCCTTATTAACATTGGATATATAGGTGAGCAGATTATCGAATGATGGCTGGCGACGAGAAAGAAAAAATCATTATTTCACTTGAAATACTTCAAAAAATTATTTTTTCAACTTAAAATTTTTACTAGGTAAGGGTTGAACTGATGAAGCAATTATTTTCTAGTGATGGTGGAGATGGTTTGTAGTGGTGGTGATGGTTGATGTTAGTGATTATCAATGGTGGTGGTGATAGTTGTGATGGTGGAAGTAGTTGGTATGATGGTGACGACTGGTAGATGACAGTAGTGGTTATAATGGTGAAGTTGGTTGATATTAGTAGTTAATGATGTTAATGGCTGAAAAACGCTTGGTAGTTGACAATGAGTTGGTGGTAGTTGACAGCGGTGCTAATTGTGATGGTAGAGGTGATTGGTGGTAGGAATATATTGACTGCAGTAGTGGTAATGTCTGATGGTGGAGGCAACAATGGCGGTGGCGAATGTGGTAGTGATAATTGATAAAATTACAATAATGGAGGTGATAGGTACCGATGGTAGTTGTTGATATTGGTGGTGGTTGAGATGACAGGTGGTTGGTGGTTCTGGCCGGTGGCTGACAATGGTGGTGGTGATGGTTGTAATGGTTGTAATGATAGAGGTGATTATATTAGTGGCATTGGCTTGTGATTATGAATAGAGCAGTGATGAAATTTATCTACACAAAAATTCTTCTTAATAATATTAAGACTTTGTCCAAGATCTTAATGTTTAAAACCAACTCAACCAAATACGTGCTTAAATCTTAATGTAAACAAATGCACTTAATGGTTTAAGGATTGAATCATAAAAATTCAGACCTCCATCAAGTACAAACAATTTGGGCCTAAAAGCTATGTTGTCGGGCCTCTCCAAAAACATTGTTGCACCCAAAGTATATTCAATGAGTCCGAACAACATAAATTAAAAGAAGACATTAATGTTACCTCAGTCAGGTTGCCTCCAGAACCACCAAATGTTTGAGAAGACTCCACGACACCATTTTCTTCAATGCTCTTAAACATTATAGAATCTATAATTACTCCATGTTTAACAACTATCTGTTTCACTAAACCTTTTGGCCTATAACTCCAATGCCCTCCTCCATCGCCTCCCCATTTCTCAACACCAATAGCTCCACTTTGTAATATCACTTCTCTAAAAGATGTTTCTCCTTCATTTACACCAAGATCTATACCATATGTTTTCAAACTTTCTCTGAAGTTCTTGATTCTCTTGTTGATCTTGCTTATGCCCCAGCCAACTCTGTACCTTACAACAACTTCTTTCACAACATTAACTAATATTGTACAAAAACAATAAGCAGTGTCTTCCCCTTTTCTGTGTTTTACCTCAGCTGCAAATTTGTCAACTATGCCTTCAGCATCTTGTGCAAGGTCCCTGATTTCATCAGCCCAATTTTTGACTATTTCTTTTGTCTGTTTTCTTGAATCGGCGTCCTTCAAGAAAGCTCGCATACGTCCCAGCTCTGTAACTAGTTCTTTTACTTGTTCATCCACTCCATATAGAAATATTGCTTGTTCTGTGATTTTTGATATTGCTTTTACTGTGGCGGCCTCAGCCATTTCAATTGTCTTGGATATCTACAGAAGTAAGCTGATCAAATAGGATCAAGGATAGAGGTGTTGGTCAAATGAAATATGAGTCTTATATGTTAACTTGGTGTCCTTTCTTGACTTTTATCTCCCCATGACTTAGTAAACAACATCAACAACAACATATCCAGTGTAATCCCACGAGTGGCGTCTGGGGAGAGCACCCCTACCTTAGGAGGTAGAGAGATCTTCCAGTCGCACAAATATTAAAAATAAAACAAAAACTAGCAGAAACTGAAAAAAATACACTATCAAAATGAGAAAAATAAGCCAGAAAGGCCTGGCAAGTTTCCAATTAAAAAAAGGGAATAAGTGGGTCCCACAAACTTGTCCCTAAAAAAAACTAAGTACCTTGAACAACTGGGATAGTTGTGGAACAACTACGTTAGTTGTCTGAACAACTTCGTACAGTTGTTGAACAATTTCTCTCAGTTGTCGAACAACTACGCCTAATTGTTCAACAACTAGGTGCAGTTGTAGGACAACTGTGCCCAGTTGTTGAACAACTTGCTCAGTTGTTGAACAACTTCGCAAAGTTATCGAACAACTACCAAAGTTGTTCTACAACTGGGACAAGTTGTTCGAACGAAAAAACTTTAAAAAAAAACTAAAAAAAAATTTGTCCCTCCCACCTAATTTAAAAAACTTGGAGGACTTCTACTTAATTAGACAACTTATTTGTCCTTTTTAATCCAAAGTCCACCTACCAAATGTGAGTTCCTATTGATTTTTTATTTTTCAACAATTTCGCTTAAATCTTTTTAAAAAAAAAAAAAAATGGGGATAGGGGAAGGGGAATGTGGGAGGGGATTACAATGTGGGGAATCGAATAACACCCAGATTTGTTAAATATTTGACGGAGACCAAAAGTGCTCACTTTAACAAAATTAAAAATCCAAAAGTATTACGAAGTATATACAAGGGACTATTTCAAAATCTACTCCTTAACATAATGAACCATTTTTTAATTTTCTCTACTGGATGTACTAGGACCACTTAAGTCACATCACATACACACTGGTACAAGTTTGAATTAATTAGCACAAGTTGTAGAAAAGTACATGACAGAACAGCTTGTTCCACATAAGAACCATTCTTAATCTCATTACCAATATTCACTGGCCATTACATGGAGCAATTTTTAGCTTTGGAATATATAAAAACGAAGACTGACCCATCATGTTCAATCAATAAGATGCATTACATTAGGTTAGGACTCGAGCATGTTGCAGACTTGTCGTGACTTGGGATGTAAAAGATCACTCGCCAGGAATTCTTTAACTACGCCATTTACCTCTACGACACTACATCCAGGCTGCTTCTTTATCCTCATCTCCTCGATCAATTTCCTAACACACTTGGCTTCCATTTCCCAACCAGCTTCCTTATACATGTTGTATGCAAGTACGTAAGTACCATAGTCAGCTACCTTCATGTTAGAAAGGTTTCTCCATATTCGATCACCTACTTCAAGATTACCATAGACCCTACAAGCACCAAGTAAGGCTCCCCACACGTTAGCATCCCCTTTCTCTATCCCTCCTATGTTCTCCTCAATGAACTTCTCAGCATCCTCGAGCTTACCAGCTCTTGCTAATAGGTCCACTACACATGCACGATGCTCAAACCTGGGTTCAACCCCATAAACACCGCTCATTCTTCCAAACAGTGAAAGACCTTTGTCAACCATGTTTGCATGAGTGCAAGCAGAGAGCACAGCAACAAATGTGGTTTCATTTGGTTGATTCCCACTTGCTAACATCCGATAGAACAATTGAATGGATTTCATTGCATCTCCGTTCATTGCAAATCCTGATATAATGGCATTCCAAGCTCCAGCATCCTTATAAATCATCACTTCAAAGACTGATGAAGCCAACTCCATTCTCCCACATTTAGAGTACATGTCAACCAATGCAGTAGCCAATACTGGGTTCGACTCATAATTATAATGCTTAGCCAAAGAATGTATCCAAAAACCTTGTGCTAAGGCACCTAGATGAGCACAAGCCGTGAGGACCGTCACAAGAACAGACTCATTGGGCTTAAGACCGTCTTCTTCCATCATCCGATACAAGTAAAGAACCTCCTTAAAATCACTAGCCCGTGAATATGCTGCCATCATTGCACTCCAAGAAATCACATTTCTCTCCAGCATCTCTTCAAACAATAATCTGGCTTTTCCCACCTCCCCTTTTTTCCCGTATCCATCAATCATGGTGGTAAACAAAACCACATCTCTGATGGGAGTTTCATCAAACAATGTACGTGCGCTGTCCATCTCGAGATTTAGGGAATAAAATTCAATCAATGCTGCAACAATAAACCGGTCATGTTGTAATCCCAACTTCAGTGAGTGGGCATGCACTGATAATCCAAGCTGCCCAAATTCATTTAAAACCAGCGTACAAGCCTTTATCAATGGAGGAAAGGTATAATTATTTACAATAAACTTATCTCTCAGCATGTCTTTGTAACATATAATTGCTGGTATTGGCAGATCTGAGTGCACGTATCCTCTAATCATGGTATTGTACAAAAACGTACTTCGGTAGCCAAGATTTTGAAACACAATACACGAATAGTTGAAGAAAGAAGGAATCCTAGAATTGACGGCAAGTGAAAGAAGTGGAGCAATGGCTGATGGAGTTTCAGGGAGGTAGAGTTTGAGGAGTTGGCAATGGAGTTCTTTTAGATGGTTGAGAGTTCTGCATTTTTGTGTGAATGGCGTCAGGGCAGAATGAGTTTCGCTAACTGCTTTTAGAATCATCTAGAATGGTGAAAATAGCATATCATTTTTTCCGTTTCTTATCTGAGGAAACAAGTCCTATGACTTCCGAATACATGATCCATCCTTTCAAACCAGCACGGGAATTCATATGACATAGCAGTCTTTGAAATATCAACTTGCCTGAGGTTTCTTGGAGTAATGAGTAATGCTACAAAGCCCTTAATAACTTGACCAGAGTCTCTAATACATGATTACAACAACAACATACACAATGTAATCCCTCAAGTGAGTTCTGGAGAAGGTAAGAGTGTGCGCAAACCTTATCCTTACCTTTGGGGGTATAGAGGGTGTTTCCAATGGACCCTCGTCAGCAATTCTAGTACATGTTTACAATTGCATACATTCTACTGCAGAACCAATATCTGAACCTTAATTATCTTCGTTTTGGCTGATAATGATTGATTGAACCAATGTATTCTAACTGCAGTATCAGTAATAATAAAAGCTGGCTGGTTTCTAGATGACTTCGCAAAAATAGCTGCCTCGGCCTGGCACTCAAAAGCAATAAGCCAACAAGATCAGTGAATGACTGGACGAATATCCACAATCTAAACACAGATAAACAATAATATCCACGCTTGAGAAGCAACATTTCCCAAGAGTTAAAAAAGGGCAGCCCAGTGCACTAAAGCTCCTGGTATGCATAGAGTCCGGGGAAGGGCCCGACCACAAGAATCTATCATACGCAGCCTTACCTTGCATTTCTGCAAAAGACTGTTTCCAAGGCTTGAACCCACCCGTGACCTCCTGATTACATGGCAACAACTTTACAAGTTACTCTAAGGCTCCCCTTCATTTTCCAAGAGTAAATGGTCTCCAATAAAGTGTGCACCACAATTCAACAAGATTACATCAAGAAATAGACAGTCCAATTTACCAAAGAAACTAATAACAGAAATGTGTTTTCTTGATCTAAAAGCCATTTAAGCATTTTAACAAACACCTTGCATACATTTACAACGACAACAAGACTTTATAATTCTTATAGTTTGATATGCGGACTAAATTATCCTAAGATTATAACTATGAAATTATAATTCTTGCACTAAGGTTGGATATACCATGATTAAGCCTACATTAAAATTTATAATGTGTTTAATAACGGGAATAAATTTATACGGTCAATCAAATACTGTATTAATATTTCACCTTATTTCGCATGTCAAAATTGCATACAAAAAGCAAACACATAAACCCAAGTAAAATATGTTGTGAAAAAGCAAGAAATATAGAGTTTATGCTCACCTTATTGATTGGCTTATTTGATTTTCTTCAGTTAAATTACTCTTAAATAATCTTGGCACTCAAATATTTAAGAGGAAATATATTGTGATTATTGATATTTATCTTTTTTATATTCATACTCTTTATTTTTTTGATGACATTTCTTCTTCTAATTGGTACACAAGTCACTACAAGAATTTTTTAAGTACATAGTTTTTTGTTGTAGCATGATATATATGTAACACACTTTACTACAGTGTCATGAAACTCTAAAACAAATATTATAATTAAAAAAAAAATTTAATTGCTCCCAAGGGTGGTTGAGTTGGTTTGAGGGGGACTTCCCATAGCGGAGGTCCACCCCTAATGTCTTCTCAATCGAGCTCGTTGCACGAGGTTTACCTACTGCGGTTTACATCTCCTGTGTGGTTTGCGAGCTATTGCACAGTGAGGGATTTACTCAGTGCGCACACAACGCTTATTACAGAGTGCTCACGCAAAGAGTTAAGGGTATAGCGGCGGTGGGTTTTCTTGAATTTTTTTTTAAAAAAAATATTTAATTGTAGCACAATTTAACTTTAAAAATTATATTAGTGTATCCTAGCACTATCCCATCTCACGTAATACATAGTATTATTTTTTAATTAATAAAATTTAATATATTAATGAAAAGCATAAATATACATCAAATAATACACTAGGTATCATTTGAATACAAAGTTGAGGTATACATTTGCTCTTTTTTCCTATTATTAATGAAAGAATAGCAACAATTAGTGTTTAACTCCATAAAACAAAGAAAAGGAGAAGTTGAACTGTTCGACTTAGCAGTTGAGGCAAAATTCAATTCTTTTTTAGAGTCAAATGACACAAACTTTAATCTATATTTTAAGATATATTTTTTAATCAAATTAAAAAAAAAATTACACTAAGTTTTAATTTTAAAAAATTAAATTAATCTAATGCAATTTAGTTGTTAAAATTAATTGAAATGACCTTCGAAAAATGAAGCTCAATTGCAAAATTCAATTCTTTTTAGAGTCAAATGATATAAACTTTAATCTATATTTTAAGATATATTTTTTAATTAAATTAAAAAAAATTACACTAAATTTTAATTTTTAAAAAATAAATTAATCTAATCTAATTTAGCTATTACAATTAATCGATATGACCTTCGAAAAATGAAGCGTACACTTAAAAGAAATGAGGGAGTAGAAAGAACTTTCACTAACAACACACTTAACATAATACAATCCGCCTTATCGAAATTAGAATAAATAATCAAAATTAGTAACCTTTCTTCTCCTATTCAAACTTCCAACAAAATTGCACTTGCCAAGTAAATAACTTAGTCCCCAAAAAGCAAAAAGCAAAAAGCAAAAACCAATCATCCATCTACCTATATATATCCACAATCACTACTCTTTTCAATAACCAAAAAAGTAATCATCACAAATGGACAACAACAAAGCAAACACAGTAGCATCACTTATGTCTGTGAAACAAAAATCTGGCAAGACATTTAGTCAGTTAGCTGAAGAAACTGGTCTTACAAATGTCTATGTTGCTCAGCTTTTGAGAAGACAAGCTCAACTTAAACCTGAAACTGTCCCAAAGCTGAAAGCTGCACTGCCCCTTTTGTCTGATGAACAAATTCATGACATGATGAAGGCACCCTTGAGGTCTTATGACCCTAATTTGATTCAAGATCCCACTGTTTATAGGTGATCCTTTTTGCCCTTTTCTTGATTTTGTTTTTGGTATGTGTAAAGATTTGATTTTTATGGTGTTTGTTCATATTAGTCGTTTCTTGTCTTTTGATTTTTGTTACTAGTATAATACTATCTGTTGTTGTTGTTTCTTTTACCTCGATTGTTGTATTGTTTTGTTGTAGTTTTTGTTCTTTTACCATCTGTGTTTTTGTTAGTGTTTGTTGTTTCTGGTACTTCCGTTACTTCTTTTTTGGGACTGTTTTTCTTGAGCCCAGGTCTGTCTGAAACAGTTTCTCTACCTCTGAGGTAGGGGTAAGGTAGGCGTACACTGGGTATGTTGTCGTTGTTGATGTAAAGATTTGATTTTTGGGGTGTATGGTAGTTGATAGAGCTAGAGTAAGATGTGGAATAGGGGAAAACTAGATTCTAGTTGATTCAAAATTAGTGCTATTTAAATTTCTAATCAAATTGGACTTGCCAATGCCAAGTGGATAATTTGCCCCCCTAAAAAAGCAAAAATCAATCACCCTTCCATCTATATATCCCCACAAATTACTCTGCTCCTTACAGTAACCAAAACTACTCAGCACTAATGGAGAAAAAAGCAAACACAGTAGCATCACTTATGTCAGTGAAACAAAAATCTGGCAAGACATTTAGTCATTTAGCTGAAGAAACTGGTCATACAAGTGTCCATGTTGCTCAACTTTTAGACAACAAAACATTTAGTCATTTAGCTGAAGAAACTGGTCTTAGTCATTTTGTTGTCCGTTTATATTAGTAGTCGTAGTATTGCTCAAGGTAGTTTCTTGTCCTTTGATTTCTGCTACTATCTATTGTTTCTTGTACCTCGATTATTGTTGTATTGTTCTGTTGTTGCTTCCTTTTCGTCCTTTTTGTTACTATCTCCTATTTTTGTTCACCCCATTTCTTGATTTTTTTTTACTTTTTATGTAAAGATTTGATCTTTTTTACTGTCTGTTTCACCCATTTCTTGATTTTTATGCAAAAAAGATAGATTTTTTTTTGGTTCATTCAGATTAGTAGTTTCTTGTTTTTCGATTTTTTGACTACTATTTAGGATGATTTGGCTGGTGGTCTATAGTGTTTTGCTATGACTGTCTTCATTTAAGTTATTTCTTGCTCTATACCGCTTAGGACTGTTTTACTTGAGCTAAGGGTCTATCTGAAACAGCCTCTCTACCTCTAAGGTAGTGGTAAGGTCTGTGTACACTCTACCTTCCTCAGACCCCACTTTGTGAGATAACATTAGGTATGTTTTTGTTGTTGTCGTCTTTCGGTTTTGGTTACTATACGTTGTTTCTTGTACCTCAATTATTGTATTGTTTTGATGTAGTTTCCGTTATGTTGCTATCTGCTATTTTTGTTATTTTTTTGTTGTTTCTTGTACTTTAGTTACTTCTTTTTTGGGACGCCTTTGGACAGTTTTTATTGAGTCGAGGGTCTATCGGGAACAACCTTTCTACCTTTGAGGCAGCGATGAGGTTTGCGTACACTCTACCCTCTCGAGCCCCCACTTTGTGGGACTGCACTGGGTATGTTGTTGTTGTTGTTGATGTAAAGATTTGGTCTTTATGGTGTATGATAGTTGATAGAGCTAGAGAAAGATGTGGACAGTGGAATAGGGGAACTGGAGATTTTTGTTACGTTGATTCAAGACCCATTATTTAAAGGTGACCCACTTCACCCATTTCTTGATTTTTTAAATGTAAAAGATTTGATCTTTAGAGTGTATGGTAGTTGATAGAGATAGAGAAGGATGTGGAATAGGAAAAAAGTGAGATTTTTGTTAAGTTGCTTCAAGACCCACTATTTATAGGTGACCTCTTCACCCATTTCTTGATTTTTTATGTAAAAGTTTGATCTTTATGGTGTATGATAGTTGATACAGTTAGAGTAAGATGTGAAATAGGAAAAACTAGGAATTCTTGATAACTTGATTCTGGATACACGGTTTACGGGTGGCCCGCTTGATCCTTTTCTAGAATTTTTGCCTGTTTTACTGAAAAGTCTTGATCTTGTTATGGAGTATGGTAGCTGGAACGGAATGATGTTGTTTTGTTCCTGGTTGAAAAGAGAAGACTTGAATGAAGACACCTCTATTTTTCGGGTGACTCACGTTACCCATTTCTTGGTTTTTGATTAACTATGGAGATTTGATCTTGTTGTGGTGTATGGTAGTTGATAGTGGGTTCAAAAAAAATGGAAATTGCTATTAACTTGATTCGACAAACCATAGTGATCCACTTCATTCATTGTGTCTTGATTGTTCATTTTCTGAAAAGCTTTGATCTTGCTATAGTATGTGGTGGCTGATAGAATTAGAGAAAGATGCGGGATTCAAGTACTTGGAAATTCTTATGTAGAGACTGGAAGAAATCTATACTCCTAGTTAGATAGATAATCATTCTTGTATAACTTTTACATGTCCAGTAGCCAGAGGCGGATTGGAAATATAAGCAATGGTGCAAGTGCGCTCGATGTTTTGTGCTTGGACTACATATCCTTATGTTTAATATATAGTGAAACTTTTAATATCATATAAAGATAATGGGTACACCACTTAATATTAAGTGGTACACCCACTGCCTTTAAACCTTGAATCCGCCTTTCACGGCATCACATAAAGTGTTGTTAGTGGAGATACAAGGGTGGGAGAAAACACTGAAGGAACAGGATGTGGGAGAGCTGCTCGCTTACCATTTAACTGTTCCTGTGAAATCCTTAGATTATTTAGGTAATAGCATATAGCAGTGCTTAAGATGTGAAGTAAAAGAAATATCTTTTGGGCAAAGCTTTTCGGAAAGATTTACGTTGTGCATTTTATACTTAATTTGATTATTTGGTTCCTCAACAGATTGAATGAGGCTATCATGCACTTTGGTGAGAGTATCAAGGAAATTATTAACGAAGAATTTGGTGATGGCATGTAAGTCTCTCCACTTAGCATACATATTAAATACTTGTGCTTATTTTATCGATTCAGAGGGATGGCCTTGGCTCAGCGGTAAGCTTGCTTACCGTGGTGTGCCAGGGTCGGGGGTTCGAAACGCCCCTCCAGCAAAGCTGGGGTGAGGGCGCGTAGGTCAGGCCCGGAGTGGTCCCCCCCTCCCCGACACCTACGGAGTAGGTATGAACCGGGTCGTCCCTTATTTTATCGATTCAAAAGATATTTTGTTCATCAATATAATCGTTTCTTGTATGTGGATCTCTGCATGTGTTTAGAACTTTAGATTCATAACTCTGGAAATGCTCTCTACCTTTAACCTCCGGGAATTCCGGATCTTGTGAACCTTTCTGAAATGCATCTGATGGTTAACTACTCTGACTTGCATAAGTTCATCTCTGGTTTATTGCGAGCATGATTTGTACGAACCTTTGAAGATTAATTAGAACTTGCGCAGTGTGTTTGTCACAAGCCCCTATGCTTAAATTATCTAGATAACACGTGGTTATAATCCCTTCTTCATTATCTGTTGTTTGTCTAGTGCTTTTCTCTAAGGGGATTAGAAATGATGTCCGATTCCACAGGATTAAGCCATATTACCTGTCCTCTAGCGCTCACCGTCTGTCCATGCTTTCTCATTCAAAAACCCAAGCTCACTAATCCACCTCATCCTGATTTTTTTAATGGATCAATAGTGGAAAAAAATAATTCTAACTGCAATTTCACAGGTAAGTGATGGTCAAATGTGAAGTTGCTTTCCGGCTCGTCCTCTGTGCCTTTGTTAATCATCAACCTGATGCACTTAGTGTAATCTCATTCATTATCTTATTATGATCCTGTGATCTATATAGTGACTTTATCTTGTCCGGCAAATCACAAAACTCTCCGCATTATGGATTGTATATACAGCTAGCATGAACTACTTTTAACGGCTGCACACATGTTGTGTATACAATACACACTCTAATTGGCTAGGACCACCACATTTGGATCTATAAAAAGATTAAAAAAGAGCAGTGGATAGTATGAGCCATGACCACATTTCGGAGGGAGGATCTAAAAGAAATTCTACTGCCTATTTCTGTTCAATTTGATAGCATGCATCTTTAAGGACCAACGTTAACACACACTTTATTTGGCTGGATTGACTTATCTTTCTGAGTCCTTGTCATACTTTTTTCTAGTTTCTAATAGTTAAATGGGCAACTGTTGTCCGGCTGTGAAGGTTATACTACTCCAGGAGTGTATTTATTATGTAACTCTACTTTTCTTCTAGACCGAATAATGCTTATCACAATCTTTTATTATGAATATGCATAACGATATACAACCAAAATAGAGTTTCCATTCCCACAGATATTTAGCAAATTCAATCTGCATTAACATATATATGCGTTGCATGCAAGTTTATGTTGCTCGTAGTTGTCAAATGGGCACTTTCACTGGTGAAAGTTCACTTCAAGTAACTTTCACTAGGCTTCCTGCACGTGATGTACTTGTACTGAGATGATGCGCAAGATTCTAACTTTCGGCTCTTCATGTTTAGCATGTCAGCAATAGACTTTTTCTGCTCAGTTGATAAAGTCAAAGGCGTGGATGGGAAGGATCGGGTTGTCGTGACGTTCGATGGGAAGTATCTGCCACACACTGAGCATGTTAGTTTCCTTTTTACATTTCATAATTATAATGTCTGTTCTTCAATTTACTGTCATAAAGATGATCAGCCACTAGGTTTCTGCAACAATCTCCCTTCCTACCCCTCACTCACTCTTTACCGGCAAGGTGCAACGAAATAGAGCCACTAGGGTTTTGCAACAATCTCCCTTCCTGCCCCTCACTCACTCCTACCCCTGAGGTGCAACAAAATAGAGGTTCCTGATTTTTGATTTGTTAGATCTGATAATAAAGGCTTCTTACCGTCATGCATATCCCGTGTGACCCAAGCAAAGTGGTGTTGATTTCAACTCTGAATGTCTTATACTTGTACTTTAATTAAGTAATCAGAGAGCTCATTGTCCAGCAATCAGCAAAATAAAATGCTTCCTTTCACATCGTTTCTCCAAGTTTTCGCATTTCATCACCTATCTGAGCTTTTCTACAGTTTGAACCTGTCTATATTGTAAAATGCAATATGTTACATACATGAAATCATATATTCAAGTCGAAAATGTGGTGCAATATGTAAACATAAATCAGATATCATTAATGAATTGTAACTGCGAAAATAAATTTTCTATCAACTGATCTTGCAAAATACCAGTTAAAAATTTGTGGTTAAACTCAACTTTCATAGTAAAGCAAGGTGTGTTGTGTAAACTACTGTACGACTGAAGGAATAATCTGTTTATGCAACTGGTGGACATTGTAACTGTGATAATTAAGGTGCGCTGGAGCCTGTGTGCTTGTATAACCATGTCTGTAAATTGTTATTTTTAACTAAAGTTGAACTGATCGCAAAAATAAGACAAGGTTTAAACTTCCGAGTTCTTTAGCTGGTACGGATGCCCTTCCTTCTTTTGTGGGCTAGCTGGTGGTTTCTTTCCATTTCTATTTCCCAACAGAAGCAGAATAAACCGTTTTCTGTTATCTTTCATATGAACAGGTTTTGTGCGCGCAAGTCACTGCTTAGCACAGTTACATCGACTCTTCTGCTTGAATTCCATAGCTTTGCTCTATAGCACACTAACGCGTTTTCTTTTACCTTGACAGAAAACTGAGCATATGGTGTCAAGGTTAATGCGAAAGGAATAAGCTCAGTTACTGTAATCACTTCTGTTGCAATCTGTTGCTCTTTTTCGCCAATAAGACTGATTATGTACTTGTACAAACACTTGTTTTCTTTTTTCACTCATCTGTTCGCGACATGGCTTGAATAATACTCACTCATTCGTCGAGTTTTGAAATGTCAAATCCCAAGATTGTGGTATTTTGAGTTGCCAAGATTTGATAATGTATCTGTATGTCCTTGAATTGTCAAGATATTTATGTTCAACAACAACAATAACAACAAACCCAGTGTATTCCCACAAAGTCGGGTCTGGGGAGGGTAGAATGTACGCAGTCCATACCACTACCTCCAAAGAAATAGAGAGGCCATTTCCGATAGACCCCCTGCTCAACATAGAGAATAGTAAGCAAGAGCGTAATGCACCATTAAGCATGGTGGATGGCATAACATAAAAGGAATAAGACATTAAAAATAAAATAGAAATTAGAGCAATACGAAATAAGATAAATAAGCGCAATATGAAATAAGAGATAAGAAATATGGCATCCGGAAAGTACGACCCCCACCTATGGACACAGTCCTGGGATTACTAACCCAGCTATACATGTGCTCTTCTACTACTAGCTACAACCCATGCACGCGACCTAGCCTTTTACCTTTATCCGCGACCTCCACATCTTCCTATCTAGGGTCATGTCCTCAGTAAGTTGTAGCTGCTCCATATCATGTCTAATCACTTTCCTCCAGTACTTCTTCGGCCTACCTCTCCTCCTCTGAAAGTCATCCAACGCTAGCCTCTCACACCTACGAACTGGGGCATCTGTGCCCCTCCTCATCACATGTCCAAACCATCTCAGCCTTCCTTCCCGCATCTTGTTCTCCACCGAAGCCACTCTTACCTTCTCCCGGACTATCTCATTCCGAACTTTATCCCCTCTAGTAAGTCCACACATCCAACACAACATTCTCATTTCTGTCACCTTCAATTTTTAAATGTGGGAGTTCTTGACTGGCCAACACTCTGCTCCATATAACATAGTTGGACGGACTGTCACTCTATAGAATTTGTCTTTAAGCTTAAGTGGCATCTTCTTATCACACAACACACCCGAGGCGAGCCTCCACTTCATCCAACCTGCTCCAATGCGGTTAGAGATATCCTCATCAATCTCGCCATTCCCTTGAATCATAGACCCAAGATACTTAAAACTATCACTCTTACAAACATCCTGGGAATCTAGCCTCACCACCACATCGTCCTCCTGCCTCAAGTCGCTAAACTTGTGTTTCATATACTCCGTCTTGGACCTACTCAACCTGAATCCCTTAGACTCTAGGGTTTGCCTCCAAACCTTTAATTTTTCATTCACACCTCCTCACGTCTCGTCAATCAACACTACATAGTCCGCAAACAACATACACCATGGCACCTCCCCTTGAATACATCGCGTCAACACATCCATCATCAATGCAAACAGGAACGGACTAAGAGTCGAACCCTGATGCAACCCTGTCTCGATTAAAAAATATTCTGAGTCCTCTCCCGCCGTTCTCACCCGAGTCTTTCCTTAATCGTACATGTCCTTAATAGCTCTGATGTACACCACCGATACCCTTCTTACTTCTAAGCATCTCCAAAGAACCTCCCTAGGGACTTTGTCATAAGCCTTCTCTAAGTCGATGAACACCATGTGCAAATCTGTAATGACCCTTCAGGTCATTTTCCATATTTGTGTTTATCTTCACCGTTTGAGCTTCTCCATAACTGCCCCAAGTCATTTATGACTTGTTGGGACTGAGGGTTCGGTTACCGTGCAGTGCGTTTGATTTTTAGAGTCAACTCCCTGTTTAGAAGTCTTCGTTGGTTCCAAATGACCACCGATCAAAAACTTCAGTGAAACAATCTCGGATGAAAATTTCAACTGTGCCAGCATATCCAAAATATCGATTTTAGTCTAGGTAGACCTTTGGTTCGGGTCCAATGCACCCGAACTCATTTCGACCTATTAGTTGGAAAGTCATAAAATCGAAACTATAGATGTGGGCCCCACTTTTTGCCTAAAAGACCTTGTATGGAAGTTTTGATGATTCCAATGGATTTGAATTGTGGTTTACACTCAAATTTCACTATTGGATCATATATTTTGGGTCCCGGATGAGTTGCGAGGGTCAAAAACAAATTTTTGACTTTGCTGTCGCAGGGTACCGCGTCTGTTCGCCGAAGGGGTCTGTAAATAGACCCAAGGTCGCGATTTTGGGAATTTTTCTTTCACATTTAAGAACCTAAAACCCTAAATGGGTATGATAACTTGAAATTTAGTGTTGTGGGTGTCTAGGGAGCTTGGTAAACATCTTTTATCATGATTATCATCCGGATTAAGGTAAGATTTCATCACTTTATTGGTGAATTTCATTGTTCTTGACCCAAAACCCCAATTTAGCTTAGGGCTTGATTTAGCCCCAAATTTCATTTGTTTGCACCCACCAATTGAGGGTTATGCTTCCTTGGTGATAGATGAGCATTGGGTTGACCTCAAAAACGCGATTTTCGTATGTGGGACCCACTTGGGCTTTTTGGTGTCATTTTTGGACCCGAAGCACAATAGTGCAATATGGGTATCGTTAGACTCGTATTGATGAGTAGATTATATTTTTGATAGTGTGATGGCATTTTGGGGATTGTGAAGTGAAGACGAGCATGTGGTGCTTGAAATGTGATTTTGCGGTTTAGCCTTGAGGTAGGCTTCTGTCTACTCTTCTTCATGGATGATGTATGATATATATTGCGTGTGAATGTGAATGTTAAGATTGATATTGGATAGAATGACTTAGTATTGAATATACATATAAGTTTGCAGATTAGATAGGGTTTTAGACCCATAGGTTGAATTACTTAATACCCTTGTGGAATCATATTGCCTTCTCCTTAGTTTGGCTAAATTTGTAGAATGGATATGATATAATTCTATGCTCGGAATATGGTTTTAGCATTTGAAGCATGATTTGTATATTTAGCCTTATTGGGCTAGTGTGATAGTTTTGGAACCGTAAGTTTGGTAGAGTTGACTTGAGTACCCTTGTCTCTAGTCAAAGTTACTATCTTAGGCGTTAATATGGGTTGCTTGAAATCTAGAGGATGAACTAGATACCTTAGCCTAGTTTAGAGCATAGTATGCCTAATTATGGAAATTATGGATTAGAAGTGGGATCATCCGGCCCACTTAGGCCAAGATTTGTGTTAGCCCTTGTGGGCTTAGTTGCGGGTAGTAGACCTAGTTGAGACTAATGAGCCTTATTTATGAGAATTACTTGGTGAATTGATAAATTGTGATGATTTTCGTCGGATTATGATTAGTGGCCCATAGAGATGCATTTTCCTTTTTATTATGATATTTGGCCCCTAGAGATGAATTTTCCTCTTTATTATGATATTTGGCCCATAGAGATGCATTTTTCTCTTAATTATGATATTTTGCCTATAGAGATGCATTTTCCTCTTAGTTATGATATTTGGCCCATAGAGATGATTTTTCTCCTAGTTATGATTATTGAGCTTATAGAGACGATTTTCCTCTTGGTCATGATACATAACCTATAGATATGAGATGTCTAATAGAGGCGATATGCTTGTTGATATTATGCCTCCTAGATGTGAGATGTCTCCTATATGTGAGATGATTATAGATATGCTATGGTTTATAAATATGACTATTGATATGAGTCCCGGATATGTATATGGGCCTAAGGCCATGATTATGATATTATGATTATTTTGGATAAATTAATAGGCCTAGGTCCGTGTTATGGTACTGATTAAATATCCAAGAAGTGTTTATCATTGTGAATGATGCGATTGCGATTTATGAATATGAATATATATATGTTTGTATACACATCTCTCCGGTATGGGATGGAGGAAAATGCGGTATGATGCTTATTATTCCATTGATTGAATACTGGTGATGGCATGCATAGGTTTGGTACGTTCATGATTATTTACCATTATAAATGATGTGATTATAGCCGAAATATGATCTTATGGTTTTTCTTCTTGTTAGACGGTTAAGCTATGTGATAACTAGTTGTCTATTAGCTAACTATTGCACTTGATGGCTAGGAAGCGAATGTATTAGTTAATGAATCTTGTTTAGTTGGAACATGGTAGCTAATGATGGTCAGTTAATGAATGATGTCATTTAATAAAAGATGGTTAGGCGACAAGTAGTAATGTGTTGTTTAGTAATGATTAACAAAAATAGGATGAATAGTTGATAATAATGAATGGTGGATAGATGACGATTTTGGTATAATGATGAACCTAGACTAGATGTTAGACGTTGACTATTAAATGAATAGTGGTTAGTTGTTATCCCGTGAATAAGGATTATGTGAAGGATAATGTTTAGGCTAATAACTAGAGGTTATGTGATGACTAGTGAACTAGCGGTTTAATAATAATAAATGTTGGTTAGCTAATAATGAGTAATTGGGATGTATTGATAAGATAGATATCTTTACGGTTATGAGTATATCAGCTTGCGTCTGTGCACTTATTATATGCCTATATTTATGTGTCGAGAGTTATGATGATACATTGATACCCGGCAAGGCCGGAGGATAATATGATGATATTGATACCCGGTTCGAGTCCGGAGGATACTATTGAGATGATATTGATACTCGGCAAGGCCGGAGGATATTATGATGATATTGATACCCGGTTCGAGTCCGGAGGATACTATTGAGATGATATTGATACCCGGCAAGGCTGGAGGATATTGTGATAATATTGATACCCGATTTGAGTTCGGAGGATACTATTGAGATGATATTGATACCCACTGAAGCCGGAGGTTGATGACGATGATGATGGTCCTGATGAGGACAGTTATGATGCATTGTGATATTAATGGTATATTTTGCATTCATTTCTGCATGCACATCACCTATCACCAGTATACACCTATGTCTATCAGCCGGTATGGGACGGTTGCAAGATATGGGTGAAGAATATGTCTTGTGTTATTGTTTGTTGATTGAACCTTCCGAGTCTGGGGCGGTGGGGGTACGCATAGGTTCGGCTAGGTATTTGGTTGTCCGGAATAGCCGGTTATTTACGATGTTATTGATATTGTTATTATCATGGTTATGATCATTATTATGGCTAGCTTATGACAGATTGGTCATGGATCCGGTATTGGGATTGAGGTATGTCTTCGACCTTTGCTATCTTATGATTACATTACTATGCACGATTATTCTATGTCTAGCCATATGGATTAGAAATCCTGAGTATGTTGGTATATGAAGCCATAGTACTATCGGATATCCCTTCATTCATTGTTCATATTGTATAGTCGTTTTTTCGCCTTGTATGTTACAATATATCTTTCTTTCGCTCTTTACTCGTATATTGACCTGGGATATATGGTATAGCATTGGCATATATTGAATGTAGACGGAATAGGATAGTTCACCTTGATTCTTCCTTAGTCTTCTTATTTTAGACTCTTGGACATAAATATGATAGTTGTCCCTTGTTATTCTCATTGACTTATTATATGATTTATGGACTTTTGGTTGTAGTTTCCATTCTGTTTATATGTTGTATATATCTACTTTATATTTGGAGCTCAGTTGGCAGTTGCCTACTGAGTACCATTCGTTTGGTACTCATACTACACCTCTGCAGCCTGCAGATCATAGTACGAGTTATCGCCGTTGATGTGTGCATCGTGTAGAATAGCCCTGATTCGGAGACTTAGAGTGAGCTCCTGACATTCGGAGTATTACTTATCTCTCTCCTATGTATTAGACTAGCCTCTAAGTTGTATTCAGAGGTAAGTTAAATCAGTGTATTTCTCCTTGATATCTCATTTTTGTACTATTATTATGTTTAGAAGCTCTTGTACTGATACCACCAGGTTTTGGGATTCATCTATGTATTGATCTTTATCTCATATATTCCACATTCTTTTTCTTATGTTATTAAGTAGTCCGTTACTAGCCGTTCCGGACTACAGGTTGGCTTGCCTACTGGTGGGTTATGGTAGGCACCATCATGACCTGAAAAGTTGGGTCGTGACAAAATCCCTCTTTCTTTCCCTATATTGTTCCACCAATCTCCTTACCAGGTGTATTGTCTCTGTCGTCGAGCGATCGGACATAAAACCAAACTGATTCTTTGAAATGGACACGATCTTCCTTAATCTCCGCTCCGCCACCCTCTCCCTAATCTTCATAGTATGACTCAACATCCTGATACCTCTATAGTTGGTGCAACTCTGAATGTCCCCCTTGTTTTTGTATAAAGGAATCATCGTACTCCACCTCTAGGCTTCAGGCATCCTCGCCGTCTTGAAAATGCCGTTACACAAATCAGTTAACCACCTTAACCCTGCTCTACCTGAAAACTTCCAAAAATCCACCGGAATCTCATCAGGCCCCATCACCCTTTCCCTCCGCATCGTATGAATAGCTTTCCTGACCTCCTCAACCTTAAAGCGTCTACAATAACTGAAATCACGTCTCTCCTCCGAGTGTTCCAGCCCACCTAACTCAATGTCTCTGTCCCATTCCTCGTTCAAAAGCCTATGGAAATACTCCTGCCATCTCTTCTTAATATGGGCATCCTCTACCAAAACTCTACCATCCTCTCCCTTAGTGCATTTCACTTGGTCGAGATCCCGACCCTTCCGCTCCCTAGCCTTAGCAAGCTTATACAACCTCTTTTCCCCGCCTTTCTCCTCTAACCCCGCATACAAGCTCTCAAACGCTGCTGACTTTGCTGCGATAACTGCAAGCTTAGCCTCCTTCTTTGCTAATTTCTAGACCTCCCAATTCATCCTCTTCTCATCTGCTTCTTTACTCTCAATCAGCTTAATATTCTCCCCCTTCTTAATCTCCACTTTATTCTTAACATCTTCTTTCCACCACCAGTCCCCATTATGTCATCCTGCCCGACCCCTCAAAACACCCAACACTTCTCTAGCAGTCTCCATGATGCAACTGGTAGCCTTGTCCCACATGGCATCCACGTCTCCCTTACAATCCCACACCCCCAAAACCGTCACTTTCTCTTGCATCTTCAGCACACTATCTGGCGTCAAGCCACCCCACCTAATTCTAGGCCGACCCTTCTTTTCTTGCTCCTCTTCATAAATAAGTCCATCACCAGGATCCTGTGCTGAGTCGAAAGATGCTCACTCGAAATGACTTTACAGTCCTTACATAAAACCCTATCCTCTCTCCTTAGCAGCAAAAAGTCAATCTGAGTCTTGGCTATCGCACTTCAAAAGGTAATCAGGTGATCCTCCTTCTTCGAAAAGCTCGAATTCACCACCACCAACCCAAAATCCCTCGCAAAATCCAACAAAGCTGCTCCCTCCTCATTCCTATCACTAAAACCAAAACCTCCATGTACATCGTCATAACCTCCCGGCACAACCCCAATGTGCCCATTGAAGTCCCCCGCTATGACAATCCTCTCCAAACTAGGCACGCTTCTCACCACCTCGTCCAAAGCCTCCCAAAACCCCGCTTTCACCTTCTCTCCCAAGCCCACCTGCGGAGCATAAACACTACATGCATGCAGCGTAAACCCCCCAATGACCAACTTGATTGTCATCAACCTATCACAGACCCTCTTTACCTCCACCACCTGCGCTCTAAGTTCCTCACACTACTAGAAAATAGAAAATTTCCAACGGCCAGTTTAGTCAGAAAGTAGTCAAAAAATAGGGCATTTCCGACTACTTTCTGACTACTTGGTGGTAGTCGGAATATAGCTTATCGGAAAATATTTTTCGACTGATCTAGTCAGAAATTTCCGACTACTATAGTCGGAAACATAGTCAGATATTTAATAAATATTTATTTAATAATTATAAATATTCCGACTACTATAGTCGAAAATTTAATAAAAAATTATTTAATAATCTTAAATATTCCGACTACTGTAGTCGAAAAATTAATAAAGAATTATTTAATAATTTTAATTATTCCGACTACTGTAGTCGTAAAATTAATAAATAAACATTTAATAATTTTAATTATTCCGACTATTGTAGTCGGAAATTTAATAAATAAATATTTAATAATGTAATTATTTCGACTACTGTAGTTAGAAATTTAATAAATAAGTATTTAATAATTATAATTATTCTGACCATTGTAGCTGAAAATTTTATAAATAATTATTTAATAATTTTATTACTGTCACTTAAGTACTTTGAAATATGGCAAAATGTTGTTTCTTATGCATATGAAGCAACTTGGCCAACAGAATTAGAAATTTTGACAACGTTGAAATGTTAAAACTATCTAATCAACGCCTACCAAGGCCCAAACTACCATGAAGCAACTAGTCAATGCTTCACATTCAAGTTTCTTCAATACTTTCTTGTTAATACATTGATTGGTTGTATCATAGAAACAAATTACAATTGGAAAGAAAACATTACTTTACAATGGAAACAATGCAATTTTTGCACTGGATTTACATCAGTTCCTTAAATGCTAAAGCAGAATGCAACATGAATTACAGTATTTCACATATTTCTACTTTAAACTTTAAAGGGCCTAAAAGCAAATGGATCATATCAGCAAATTACGACTGGGAAGAGAGCAAACATCATAATAGAAACCAGTATAGGTTTTGCACTAGCCTTCAATCAGTCCCTTAATTGTTACAACAGATTGCAGTTCTCCTTTCTATTTTCCACAGTAATAGAAATGATATGAAATGATGCTAGAGGAAGAAGAGCAGAAAGAATGCAAATCCCCCTTTTGTACAAGTAAACACCCACAGGAAAAGGGTCAGATCCAAACTAACTGACATAATCATCCGTCACAATACTTGCAACCGTTCACACCACAGAAGGGTGAAGAAGAAGAAGAAACATAAGGGTGTTACAATATATCTACCTAATAGGACAAATAGTGACCTTGTTAGAGTGAGACAAAAATACAAATGACCAAGTCTACAAGCAATGTTTTTTAGAGAGCATGTTTTCGTAGACTCGAATCAAGAAAAGCATTTTTGAAGACAAGTTTGACTAGCAAAAAAGTAAGAGTGAAAATACTACATAAATTTGTTGAGGTGCAAAAGAGAGAAGAACCAAGTAGCAAATGGCATTAATAAATTAATACTACATACGTACACCAATGTACGTATATGTAGCTCCAGCTGAGCAGAAATTAGGCAAATTTTAATATACAATTTCGTATGTAATTAGGCAACATTGATATAGAAAACTTGGCCTCCAGCACCACTGACCTCAAATAAAGTGTTGAGAGAAAAGCAACAGAATAGATGATCAAATACAACAAATTGCACAGCTTGGTCAAAGGCCAAGAGCTCCGAACAGTACAATGTGCAACTAAATTCGATGAAAGCAAGATACAGCCCACCATAAAACATGAACAAAATAACTGATTTAGTGGCCTAGATTTTACTACTTTCCCCTAAAAGCAATTACGACAGCTGAGCAGTTATCTTTGCATTGATGCTCACGGACTGCCTTTCGCACAATCCGACAACTCACAAGTGCATATAACTAAAGTGATGGAGTTGGGGTAGAGATAAACCAACTTACCTCGAATCAGTGAGAAATGTAGCCTTCACGGCATACACTGACCGTCGTTGTTACCAATACTTGCGAGAAACGGAGCCTTCCGTCGCCGCTACCAACTTCTGAGAGAGAGGCGGAGAGAAGGGAGGCGAGAGAGAGAGATTTCGTGCCCTAGCTTTGAGAGAGAGAAAGGGAAAGTAAGAGAGAGTGAATTGGGAACGCTGTGTTTTGTGTATATTAAATGTAAATTTCCGACTACTTCCGTCGGATAGAAAATTAATATTTTCAATTATTTAAAAGCTTCGACTACTTCGGTCGGTATATCTTTAAATTATAGAGATATATTTAAATCAATTATTTATAAGATTTCCGACTACACTAGTCAAAAATATATATAATTATTTATTTATATTTAAATTTTCCAACTACTTCAGTCGGAAATACATATTTAGTCATTAACTTAAATAACTATTTAATATTTTCGACTGCTTCAATCGAAAATAAATATTTAATATTTTACTTAAATAATTATTTAATTTTCATGTAAGGATCCAATTATATATATACTAACATATTTTTATAATTATTTTTATTTTTGACTACAGCAGTCAGTAATATATATTTAATAATTATGTCATTTATTTTTAAAATTCCGTATAAAGGAATATTATACATTTATTACTATATTTATTTAATTATTTACATTTACAACTATAATTGTCAGATATGTATTTAATTAATTATTAATTTTATTTAGTTATTAGTATTTCCGACTACAATAGTCGGAAATGTACATTTAATAATTTTTTTAAATAATTATTTAATTATTTCTTAAGGAACCTGATTATATATTTAGTGTTATATTTATTTAATTTTATAAATTTTCAACTAATATAGTCGGAAAAAATTTAAATATATTTAATTATTCAGTGGTCACATCTATACTTAATTATTTATTAATTTTATTTAGTTGTTAGTATTTCTCCCTCTAACAGCTCTCTCTCCCTCTCTCTACCTTCTCTCTAAACCAAAGCCATCCCCGGCCCACGGCCCCCGTCGCCGACCTCCGGCCCTTGGTGCCGACCCCCGTCGCCGCTCCCCGCCGCCCCCTTCGCCGACCTCCGGCTCCGACTCGCTCCCCCCTTCTGTTCATACCTCAACGGCACCCGCCCGGCGCCGCCATCGGCGAAACAGCGCTGCCACCTCCGCCACAGAAACAGCCGGCCACCTCCGCCGTAAACCCCAACTCCGACTCCAGCTCCGGCTCCAGCTCCAGCACCGGCGATCGGCGACCGGCGACCCTCTCCATCTCAGCACCAGCATCCGTCTCTCCCTCTAATTTCTGCCTCTAGTAGCATCGTCTCTCCATCACCGAAACTCCCCGGAGCCCGATCTACGTTGGATTTTGGTTTTCGACTTGGTCTACAAGCGTAACCCGGTGACTTCTAACCTTTGTTATTTCAATATCATTCTTCGTATTATGCTATTACTATCTCCTGTATCTTGACTTGCGTTTGATTTGTTGATATTGTCTGTTGTCGTTTCTTGCACTGCTTTTTATTGGGTTATCGGCTCGGGGCTCTGGTTGGGGCTTTGGGTGGTGAGTCCAGTGGTGTTTGCTCTCTATTTGACTTTAGTTTTGTTTCTTCATTATTTCTTCGAATTTGTGTGAGCCTTGTATTTCTTGCTGCTGCTTTGCTACTACCATTGTTTATATTCTCTTATATTTTCTTATAGTAGTGGCTATGGGCGGTGATGGTTGGATAGGGTCATGTCCGAGGGGGTTGGGGCATGGGGCTGTTGTGGGGGCGGGGGATGAGGAAAGGGTGGGAGTGGGAGTGAGGCCAAGGTTTGGCCTCAGGGGTGGTAGAGGAAGACGTGGGGATAGTGATGGTAGGCTGAGGGTTGGGTCTTGGAATATAGGGACCCTTCAGGGTAAGTCCATAGAGCTTGTGAAGATTCTTAGAAAGAGGAGGATTAATATTGTGTGTGTTCAAGAGACCAAGTGGGTAGGGTCTAAGGCTAGGTATGTGGATGGTTACAAGCTGTGGTACTCTGGGAGCGAGAGGCATAGGAATGGAGTTGGCATCTTAGTAGATGAAGAGCTTAGAGATCAGGTAGTAGAGGTGAAGAGGATCAACGATAGGTTGATGACTATTAAGTTGGTCATTCGGGGGTTTACCCTGAACGTGTGTAGTGCTTATGCTCCGTAAGTGGGCTCGGAGGGGGAGGACAAAAGGCGGTTTTGGGAGGCTTTGGATGAGGTGGTGAGAGGTGTGCCTAGCTCGAAGAAGATTGTTGTAGCAGGAGATTTCAACGAGCACATCGGGGCGTTACCGAGAGGCTTTGGTGATGTGCATGGTGGTTTTGGTTTTGGGGAAAGAAATGAAGAGGGGGCTACTCTATTGGATTTCGCGAGGTCCTTTGGGCTGGTGGTGGTGAACTCGGGCTTCCCAAAGAAGGACGACCACCTGATCACCTTTCGAAGCGCGATAGCCAAGACTCAGATTGACTTTTTGTTGCTTAAGAAAGGGGATAGGGTGTTGTGTAAGGACTGTAAGTTCATCCCGAGTGAGAGCCTTTCGACCCAACATAGGCTCTTGGTTATGAATTTGGGTATAAAGAAGATTAGAAAGAGGAGGGGTGAGGAGTGTCGACCTAGAATTAAGTGGGGCGGCTTGACGCCAGTGAATGTGTGGGAGATAGGGGAGAAGTTGGCAGGAATGGGGGTGTGGGAGTGTAGGGGAGACGTGGATGGTATGTGGGATAGGGTGGCTAGGTGCGTCAGGGAGAATGCAAGTGAGGTGTTGGGTGTTTTTAGGGGCCAGGCCGGGCATCATCGGGGGGATTGGTGGTGGAATAAAGAGGTTAAGAAGAAAGTGGGGACCAAGAAAGGGGCGTATGCTAAGTTGGTTGAGAGTAAGGACGAAGAAGAGAAGCGGGTGAACAGGAAAGAGTACAAGCTAGCTAAGAAGGAGGCTAAGTTAGCAGTTACGGCGGCTAAGACGACCGCTTTTGAGAGCTTGTATGCAGGGTTACAGGGGAAAGAAGGGGAGAAAAAGTTGTTTAGACTCGCTAAGGATAGGGAGAGGAAGGGTTGTGACCTCGACCAGGTGAGGTACATTAAGGGGGAGTACGGTACAGTGTTGGTGGAGGACAGCCACATTAAGAATAGATGGCAGTCGTACTTTCATAGGCTCTTGAATGACAAGGGGGTAGAGCTATTGTGTTAGGGGAGCTGGAGCACTCAGAGGAGTGTCGGGATTTTAGTTATTGTAGACGTTTTAAGGTAGAAGAGGTTAGAGAGGTTGTTCGCAGGATGCGAAGGGGTAGGGCGACAGGGTCGGATGAGATACCGGTGGAGTTTTGGAAGTTTGCTGGAGAGGCTGGTGTAAGGTGTTTGACTGGATTGTTTAACAAAATCTTCAAGACGGCAAGAATGCCCGAGGCTTGGAGGTGGAGTACCATGATCCCTCTCTATAAGAATAAGGGTGACATCCAGAGTTGCAATAACTATAGGGGGATTAAGTTATTGAGTCACTCTATGAAGATTTGGGAGAGAGTGGTCAAGGTGAGGATGAGACGGATAGTGTCTATTTCGGAAAACCAGTTTGGATTTATGCCTGGCCGCTCGATGACGGAGGCAATTCACCTGGTATGGAGGCTGGTGGAACAGTATAGGGAAAGGAAGAAGGACCTGCACATGGTGTTTATCGACCTGGAGAAGGCATACGACAAAGTCCCCAGGGAGGTGCTTTGGAGATGCTTGGAGGTGAGTGGAGTCCCGCTGGCATATATCAGAGCAATTAAGGACATGTATGATGGAGCGAAAACTCAGGTGAGGACGGCGGAAGGAGACTCAGAGCATTTCACTATCTTGACAGGATTGCATCAGGGATCTACTCTTAGTCCCTTTTTGTTTGCTTTGGTGATGGATGTGTTGACGCGGCATATTCAAGGGGAGGTGCCTTGGTGTATGCTTTTTGCAGATGATGTAGTTTTGATTGATGAGACGCGAGGGGGTGTGAATGACAAATTAGAGGTGTGGAGACAAACGCTTGAGTCTAAAGGGTTCAGGTTGAGCAGAAGCAAGACAGAGTATTTGGAATGCAAGTTTAATGATGTGAGGCTGGAGAATGAGGTGGTAGTGAAGTTGGAATCACAGGAGGTATGTAAGAGGGATAGTTTCTAGTATCTCGGGTCCGTGATCCAGGGTAACGGCGAGATTGACGAGGATGTCTCGCACCGTATTGGGGCGGGATGGATGAAGTGGAAGCTCGCGTCGGGGGTGTTGTGTGATAAGAAGGTGCCGCCCAAGCTTAAAGGCAAATTCTACAGGGCGGTAGTCCGTTCGGCCATGTTGTATGGAGCGGAGTGTTGGCCAGTTAAGAACTCCCACATCCAAAAAATGAAGGTGGCAGAAATGCGGATGTTGCGTTGGATGTGTGGGCTGACTAGAGGGGATAGAGTTCGGAATGAGATTATCAGGGAGAAGGTTGGTGTGACTCCAGTGGAGTATAAGATGCGGGAAGTCCGATTGAGATAGTTCGGACACGTGATGAGGAGGGGCATGGATGCCCCGGTTCGTAGGTGTGAGAGGCTAGCGTTGGATGGTTTTAGGCGGGGTAGGGGTAGGCCGAAGAAGTACTGGGGTGAGGTGATTAGGCGGGACATGGAGCAGTTACAGCTCACCGAGGACATGACCCTAGATAGGAAGATCTGGAGGACACGAATTAGGGCAGAAGGCTAGGGTCAGTTTGGGTCGCTAGTGTAGGGAATTACTTTGTGGGGGTATTATTCTTGTTATGATACCTTGTTCCATGTTTTATTACGAATCTGTGTTTTTTCTCTGTTTTTATTACTTATGGTTGCCGTATTTATGTTATGAAATCTTATTCTGTGCTTTACTATGTATTTGTGTGGTATCTCGTGTTTTGAGCCGGGAGTCTATCGGAAACAGTCTTTCTACCTCTTTAGAGGTAGAGGTATGAACTGCGTACATCTTACCCCCTCCCCCCCCAAAGACACCACTAGGTGGGAATACACTGGGTTTGTTGTTGTTGTTGTAGTAGTCGGAAATATATTTAATAATTTATTTAAATGATTATTTAATTTCCATATAAGGGACTGATTATATATTTAGTATTATATTTATTTAATTATTTATATTTCCGACTAATGTAGTCAGAAATATATTAAATTAATTATTAATTTAATTATTTATTAGATTTTTCGACTACCGTAGTCGGAAACTTATATTTATTAATTTATTTAAATAATTATTTAATCTTCATATAACGGACTGATTATAAATTTAGTAATATATTTATTTAATTATTTACATTTTCGACTACAATAGTCGGATATATATTTAATTAATTAATAATTTTATTTATTTATTAGTAGTTTCGACTATAGTAGTAGAAAAAATATATATTATATAATTTATTTAAATAATTATTTAAATTTCATGAAGGAACTGATTATATACTTAATAATTTATTTATTTATTTATGTTTTCGACTACAGTGGTCGAATATATACTTAATTAATTATTAATTATGTTTTCGACTACAGTAGTCGGAAATATAAATTTAATAATTTTTTTAAATAATTATTTAATTTTCATATAAGGGACTGATTATATATTTAGTATTATATTTATTTAATTATTTATATTTCTGATTACAGTAGTCGGATATATAATAAATTAATTATTAATTTTATTTATTATTTAGCATTTCCGACTACTGTAATCGGAATATATATTTTCCGGAATTTGACGCCAAGTATTCTGACTGTTTTTGTCACAAATAAGTATTGAAAAAGTATTTTGTAAAAAAATAAAAAATAAAATTTCCGATCGAAGTAGTCGAAAATTTCTGACTACTTATTTCAGTCGGAAATTTTCAGCCGGAAAAATGTGAATTTCTGCTAGTGATATCATCCACTAAGATCCCTACACCATTCCGACGCCTGTCACTCCCTGAGTACCACAGCTTATACCCAGCCACATCCTTATCTTTAGACCCTACCCATTTAGTCTCCTGAACACACGCAATAGTAATAAGATATTTATGTTCAATAGGTATATTGTTTGATGGATAAACAATCAGTTCACTTCTTTTGTGAAACTGGGAGCTGGATATTACTCAAAAATGCATATTTAATTTAAGACTAATACCTTGGAAAAAATTGTATTGACCTTGTCAAAACTTTTAGATACAATAAGATAATTCTAAATTATTGTGTCGATGCAATTTAGGAAGAATCACTCTCATTTCAAATTCTGAATTTTTGAAATGAGAGAGATAAAGAATTCTCAAGAGTTCTTATGTGTTTTTACGCCCAAAATGGATAATAAAAGCCATGAAATAAGTAGTTGTTACATTAAAATTAAGACTGGCAGCAATTTGCAAATTAGAAGAGCATATAATGACTATTTATATAAAATAGACCACTTGACTCAATTAGAAGTTTGGATAGGTGAGGAAATTTGTTGAGTATAAGTGAATTTTAATATTTAAGCTTGTTGAAACTTGTTATAACAACAATTTTTTACTTGTCATTTCCAATTTAAAAAATTGGTCATTGTTAAAGAGATTCATATTATTTACTTATGAATACCTATTTATCTTTATTTATTTATTCATACTAAGGTCTAAAAGACCTTTGTTCTTCCTTTTTCGAACCGTAAGAATTTCAAAAGATGTCAATTGAAGTTGAAAGATTATATTATCATAATTAACATTCAGGGGTGGCTCGAGGGTAAGGCTAGTAAAACGTTTGATTTGGGCCCCCCAAGAGTTTAAGAGAAAAGGACACCACGTAGCTCTTTTGAAAAATAATGGACAATAATGGCCCACGTTTCACCTTTTGGACAAAACTGATAGTTCAACTGTTTTAAATGTCATTTATTAGCCCTTCATTTAATAAGGCACACGCTAAAGGAAAAAGGCTTATAGTTGTACACTTTTCTTTTTTAAGTTGGTTTCCGAATAGGATTTTGTGACTCTTTATTCTTTCCATAACCACTCTTCTTTCTTCTTTCAATAACCAATCTTCTTTCTCTTCTTTCTCCAATCTATGATAGTTAAGAACCCAATAAAACTCATATCTCTTTTCTTTTAGTTTTTAATTTTTTTTATTAAGAACCCAATAAAACTCATATCTTTTTTCTTCTAATTCTTAATTTTTTCTATTTAGGTTATCTAAATTGAATTGAGTTTGTGAATTATGTGGGTGGATGAAAAATGAGATAGAGGAATGAAAGAAGAAAAAATATGCAAAATCTAGAAGTTGATCGGGATGGAAGAAAAGGGCTATTGTGTTGAAGCTAAAGTAATAGTGGATAGGTATGTGTAACATCCCGTATTTTGCTTGTACTTGTTCTAATTATATGGAACTTGGTATAGTCTTGTGGTATAGGTAACAAATGAGATTTGTTATGCAAGTATTAATAGTGTAGATGGAATTATAGTTGTTGCCCGTACAGTTTAATGTGATGCGACCAAGTTAACATCGATACGACTATATAATCTTGGGATCGTAAGCTAGTATTTGAATCTAGAGTTTAAAGTGACCAAGTGTGTATAAGTTGAAGGTTAGATTAAAGGGATTAGGAGCTGGAAATGAAATAAAATATTGAGGTGCTTGCTTGACTTAATTAAGCTAGTAGGTGAGTCACCTACTTAAGCTATTTGGACCAAATTAATGGACCCATGACTATGGACCAGATTTGGGACTATACTAATGTACTCATTTGGGCCCAAATTGAATAAAAAGGGAAGAAAATGGATAAATGGCCCAACACACAAATCTGTCAAAGGCCCAAGTTAATTGAGCCCAAAATAAGAATTTCAGTAAGTAAGTGCATCCCTACTTTGAAAATTTGAGCAGCTTGAACCCTTAAGTAGGTGCATCACCAACTTGGACCAATTTGACCAATTTTAAAGTCCAAAATGCAGCTAAGGATATGGAAAAAATAGGGCCTTTATAAGGCCAAGTTGCTGGTCATTTTACTTCATTTTTAAGTCACAAAAAAGAGTATATTTCACAAAATCTCTCTACTCTCTCTAAAACAACAAGGAGCAGCCCTAAAATTCCTTCTAAGATTCTTGAAGAAATCCTCACCTTTGCAGCCCAAGGTAAGTGAAAACACTTATGGTTTAGCTTAATTATCTCATGGAAGATTAGAAAAACATGCTATAGGTGCATAATTATAAATACATGGCAGAATATAGAACAAGCTACTTGCTCACTTTTTCTTTGTTATTAACAGATCTCTTTTCTTCTTTGGTTTAAAGTGTGAAGGAAAGTGAAAGCTGAAGTTTTGAGGAGTTCAAATTAAAAGAATAGGTTGCAGAATTGAGGTAAGGTGACTGCTCCATTTTGTTCTCCTTGTATGTGAATTTGAAAGAGAATTATGGATGTGTTGTTATTGAGAACTCAAGAGATGATGAGCTCAATAATTGATTGCTACAATAAAACGGATTTGAGGTTGTTTTGTGGACTGTTTTGTATGTATATGTTATGGGTTTCTAGGTTGATGTTGTAGAAAGATATGATTAGTTTGTAATGAAATATAAAAGAAAGGTGTGACGGTACACTACCAAACCAATTATTGCATTTGTTTACTGCCCAATCTGTTTTGAGTATTGTTTGGAATGTGTAATGAAGTCGAGGTGGTTTTGGTGAATCTTATAAGAACCTGTATGGTATGTGGATGTAATTGGAGAATAAAAGGGTTAAAATAACACCCTTTATTGATAGCTTAATGGCTTACTGCCCGATTACTGTTTTTAGGTGAAGTTAAGTAGCCTAAATGTGTTAGTTGGTTGCTAATACTAGTTTACCATATATTCTATTGTAGATAAGTAATCTAAAAGGCAGGAAGTCAAGTCGGGTTAGTTTCAGAGTTATATAACCAGGTATGTAAGGCATACTCTATTTTGCACTCTTTGGCATGAAATCGGACATTTGTTCCATCAAGTAAGCTTCCAAGGTTATCCTATAACAAGTGATACATAATAGCAGCACATTACATTACATTTAGCCAATGACCCTGTTCCTACTCTCTAACATGTTAAAACACCTCAATACATGCTTATTATTAAACCTGCATGTCTATCTTCACTAAAAAATTTTAGGAGTTCTCCGCTTGTTCAAATAAGACCCATGTGTTATTTTCAGCTCCTAAACACTTCATTTTCTTGCCAACAGCTCCCTACCTCATTGTTGTTGCATTAAGTGTCCATTTATATGTCTCTTATTAGCAAATTATTTGTTCAAGGTATCATAATGTTATGACCACCAAAGTAACAATTAATGATAGGCGAATTTACACGCCTATAGCACTAGATTTTGCCCATATTTTAGCCTAGTTTTGAGAACAAATTATATATTTCATGCACTTTTAGTCCTTTTCCTGTAAGTGAGCTAACGAACATGATTAGCAAAGTTTCAGGTATAAATGATGCAGAATTCAGCATTTTATGGATTACTTGACGCCAAAGAAAGCTTCACGAGGGGAGAAAAGAAAGCTTGGACGCCTAAGGACCAAAAGTGATGCATGGGAAACCTGTCCCGGGCTAAAACAGCAATTCTGAAGACTTTGGGGACTAGCAGTAATTTATTAGGATTAGGACAATGATACATTAACCTAGTACAATTGGGTTAAGTATTTCATTAGCTTAGTAGGATTTGGTTAAATATTTCATTAGCTTAGTAGGATTTGGTTAAGTATTTCATTAGCTTAGTAGGAATAGGATATGGGTATTATAAATACCCTATTTTGCTAGAGATTTTATATCTTCTTTCCATCTTTCTATTCTACTTCTAACTTCGTTCTTCTACTATTCCGCAACAATTCTCATTCTAGTTTTAATTCATCTACTTCTTCTTCTATTCATCTATTTTTCCACAACAAAAGAAACGTTACTTGCTAGGAAAGTTCACGCCTAACGCCTACCACACCATTATTACACGAAATCTTTCTTGTGGTATAATAACAATGTCAATTATGATTTCCTTCGCACTCATGGGTAACTAAACTTCTCTGTTGGGGTTATGGAAGCCGAATGAGATACTATCTATTACTATGAGTTTCTGAGTTCGTGACACGTATGCTGCTTATATCATTATTCTCTTCATCTTAACCTAAATTCTTTGTGGTTGCAAACGCAAGAATACGCCAGTATAACATTTAACTTGTTCGAAAGAAAGGTTATCTGTCTGGAAAAGAGATAATGTCAAGGTAGTTGGGTAGTTGTATATGATTCATTGTACCTTAACTTTTGCATGCGAGTTGACCACCATCACGAGTCTATGCTAGAGGCTAAACTGTTTCTACTAATAATCAGAAAGCTACTCTTTTTTAGTAATTGTTGTGCTTGCCTTGAAGAATGTTTTGTGTTGTTGCTGTGAAAACCCTAAGTTGATGTCTAGAAGGACATGATATGTTGTTCGAGGACGAACAAAGCTTCAAGTGTGGGGTGTTGATGATAGGCGATATTACGCGCCTATATCAATATATTTTGCCCATATTTATGCCATGTTTTGAGAACAAATTATATATTTCATGCACTTTTAGTCCTTTTTCCTGTAAGTGAGCTAAAGAACATGATTAGCAAAGTTTCAGGTATAAATGATGCAGAATTCAGCATTTTGTGGATAACTTGATGCCAAAGAAAGCTCACGAAGGAAGGAAAGGGAGCTTGGACGCCTAAAGGACCAAAAGTGATGCGTGGAAAATCTGTCCCGGGCTAAAACAGCATTTCTGAAGACTTTGGGGACTAGCAGTAACTTATTAGGATTGGGATAATGATACATTAACCTAGTACAATTGGGTTAAGTATTTCATTAGCTTATTAGGATTAGGATAATGATACATTAACCTAGTACAATTGGGTTAAGTATTTCATTAGCTTAGTAGGATTTGGTTAAGTATTTCATTAGCTTAGTAGGAATAGGATATGGGTATTATAAATACCCTATCTTGCTAGAGATTTTGAGGCATTCACTTACTATTCCAATAATTCTAATTCTTCCATTAATTCTATTCTTCTTCTATTCTTCTATTAAATTCCACAACAAGAGAGACGTTACTTTGCAAAGGACTTCACGCCATCCTCACCCTTACACCTAACGTGCAAATCTTTATTGGGGCACAATGATCATGTTTATTGTGACTTCCTTCGCACTCATGGGTAACTAAACCTCTCTGTTGGGGTTATGGAAGCCGAATGAGATACTATCTATTGCTATGAGTTTGTGAGTTCGTGACACGTATGCTGCTTATATCATTATTCTCTTCATCTTAACCTAAATTCTTTGTGGTTGCAAACGCAAGAATACGCCAGTATAACATTTAACTTGTTCGAAAGAAAGGTTATCTGTCTGGAAAAGAGATAATGTCAAGGTAGTAGGGTCCCATCCCCTATTAAAAAGTTAGTGCCGTAACTGGATTAACCTCTTGGAGAATTCGTACCGTTAGACACGCTTTAAGCTCGAAAGATTTAAAGTGAAATAATCCTCGAATAGGTCGAAAGACGCCTGGATTTACCATCGAATACAATTCTCTATAAGCACATGCATGTCGGAATTCAACACACTCATAGTCAATAGAGACGTATAACTCAGGAGGTGGACATAACCCCAACTCTTCAATTCTCATTGTTTTACAACCTGCTAAACATTCTTTCTGTTTACTTTGCTATTTTCAGTTTTTACTTTAATATTTTGGTTACACATTACAATCCCCCTACTTACGAGACTTGCACTAAAAGTCTAGTAATCGTTGCTTACTTGTTGACCAAGCTATTTCCTGTGGGATCGATACCCAACCCAGTTGGGTTCTATATTTGCTAACGACCGCTTTACACTCTTACGAGAGCTGTAGATTGAGCGTTATCAAAAATTGACGCCGTTGTCGGGGAATACGAGTGTCAATTAAGTTTGTGATAATTACTAGACCCTTTGGTCAAAGATTCTTGTACTTTTACTTTTAGTTTTTGTTTTTGTTTACTGCAGGTTTTTATTCAGTGCATGCCCCATACTAGAAGTTCTGGTCAACCGTTATTACCTATCAATCCTGAACCACAACGTATTGGCAGAATGGAGGCACAACATGAAATTGAAAGAATGGCTGCTCAACAGGAACAGGCGAGATTAGCTGCTCTTGCCGATGCCCAAGTACACCAACAAAACATTGATAACCCTGGGCGAGCAACAAATCCTGACGATGAGGATTTAGGTGATGACGAGTTACTAAACCCAAGGCATGATGCTGAAATCGCAACACCTGCCAACAGAAGAGGTCGTCAAGCTCGATTTAGGTATGATCGCCAACCTATGCAGCCAGCTTTCGACGATGATGATGATGATCTTGATGGTGCCGGAGCCACTGGAGCCATAATTCCACCACCATTAGCGCCCGGAGCCAAGTTCAACATCACAAGCACCATGATTCAGTTATTGCAACTCAAGGGATTATTTGGTGGACTAGCAGGCGATGATCCGAATATGCATCTCATCAACTTTATTTCTACATGCAAGTCGTTTGACAATCCTGGTGTTGGTCAGAATGTAATTCGATTATGCTTATTTCTATTGTCTCTGTCTGGGGAGGCAACACTATGGTTTAATGGGCTGACTCCTAATTCAATTACAAATTGGAGGAAATTGAGAGACGCTTTCCTAGAAAGATTCTTTTCGCCATCCAAGAGGGCACAATTGAGAGATGAAATCAGCAACTTTCGTCAGCTTCCCACTGAAGCTCTTCATGAAACATGGGAGAGGTTCAAGACAAAGCTAGTGAGATGCCCAAACCATCACATGACTAATGTCCACCTAATGGAGATCTTGTATAGAGCCTTGAATTCAATAACTAAACCAGTGGTGGATAACGCAGCTGGAGGATCTTTCATGGACCTCACCTTTGGTCAAGCAAGCAATATGCTAGATCGTATGACGAAACAAAGTAGATCTTGGCATACCAGGGATTCTGAGGTAGCAAGCCCCACTTTGTCTATTGGCATGACTGCAGACCAAAGAAGAAGAGAAGAAGAACGTGATCAGGATATGGCGCACATGAAAACTCAAATGGATCTCCTTACAAAGCATCTATTATCAGGGAAGACCGAAAAAGTGAAAGCTATTGCGTCAAAAGGAAGAGATGAATCTGATTCGGAAGACGAGGCCAACTACTTGAACAATCAGGAGGGTTTCTGAGGTATTACCCAAGGAAACCAAGGTCGGAGCGATTATGATAAATCTGGATACAAGGACCGCGATCAAGGTAGTTGGAAGAATAATTCAGACAGGAGTGGTTTGTATATTCCTCCTAGAAATCATGAGGCTGAGGCATCTGATTCCGAAAAGATGTCTATGGAAGATATGATGGCCAAGCTGCTGAAAAGAGTGGAGGCAACCAATATGAGCACATGGAAGAAATGGGAGAAGCAACGAGCGCGGGAGTTACGGAGGTGATTAATGATTTGTCCTCCATAAAACAATTAGTTGATTCTCATTCCACTTCAATCAAGCAAATAGAGCAGCAATTGAGCCAACTTTCAGCAACACTCAATCAAAGAAAGGTTGGCACCTTACCTAGCGATACTGTGCAAAACCCAAGGAATGATGGGTCATGCATGGCCATCACTACCAGAAGTGGTAAGGTGCTGGAAACTTCAGCAAAAGGCAAGCAAGTGGTTGATGAAGTTGCGGGCATGGATAACAACGCAAAAGGAGAAGATGTCGCAGCACCTACTCCTGATGACAAGGATGCCTCACCCAGTGCTGTGCAACCTGAAAAATCTAAAAAACGGAAGTAAGAGGAGAAGAAAACCGTGGAGAGAACACTTCCATACCCACCACCACCTTTTCCCCAAAGATTGAAGAAGGCGGCGGATGACACAAAGTTCAGCAAATTCATGACTATGTTAAAGCAGCTGACCATTAATGTTCCATTGGTGGAGGCACTTGAACAAATGCCTGGGTATGCGAAATTTATGAAGGATATTTTGACTAAAAAGCGGGCAGCAAGTTATGAGTTGAAAGAAGATGTGCATCATTGTAGTTCAATTGCTACCCGATCGATAGTTCAGAAGAAGGCCGACCCCGGAGCTTTCACTATTCCTTGCACCGTTGGATCTTTGAATTTTGCCAAAGCATTATGTGACTTAGGAGCCAGCATCAATTTGATTCCATTATCAATCTACAAGAAGTTGGGGTTGGGTGATCCTACTCCAACCAATATGAGGCTCGTCATGGCGGATAGGTCGGTAAAACGATCTGTTGGTATTCTATTTGACGTATTGGTGAAGGTTTCTTCATTCATCTTTCCGGTAGACTTTGTTATTTTGGATATTGAGGCAGACTCAGAAGTTCCCATAATCTTGGGGCGCCCTTTCCTTGCTACAGGAAGTGTGCTTATTGATTTGAGAGCTAATGAGCTTTCATTCCGAATAAATGACGAAGTGGTTCGCTTTGATGTGTGCAAATCAATGAAGCAACCCAAAGATCTAAGTGTATTTTCGGTGGCTGATATTTTCTTTGATGATGAGAAAGAATTACTTGAAGAAGAGCAAATCATTGATGACCCTTTGGAGGTTGTGCTTATGAATGGAGAGAATGAGGATGCTGAAAATTATGAAGAAGCTATTTGTGCTCTATCGGGATTAGGGACATATCGCTATGCTCCCAAGAAGCTGGACCTTGATCTCAAGAATCGACCCACACCACCAGCTAAGCCATCTATTGAAGAGCCACCCTCGTTAGAATTGAAGGAGCTGCCAAGTCATTTAAAGTGCGCATTCTTAGGAAGCGAAAACACACTTCCAGTTATTGTGGCAGCCGATTTGGGTGAGCAACAAGTTGCAGCTCTTATTGCTATTCTACGCAAGTGTATACGAGCCATTGGATAGACCATTGCGGATATTATTGGTATTCCACCAGGGATTTGTACACATAAAATTCAGCTTCAAGAAAATTGCACACCCACCATTGAGCATCAAAGACGTCTAAACCCACCTATGCAAGAAGTGGTGAAAAAAGAAATTATCAAGTGGTTAGACGCAGGAGTTGTATATCCAATCTCTGATAGTACATGGGTAAGCCCGGTACAATGTGTTCCCAAGAAAGGAGGCATGACGGTGGTCGCAAATGTGAAGAATGAGCTTATTCCACTCAGACCCGTCACTGGATGGAGAGTATGCATGGACTACCGAAAGCTAAATTCTTGGACACTCAAAGATCACTTCCCAATGCCATTTATGGACCAAATGCTAGATCGATTAGCGGAGAAAGGATGGTTTTGCTTCTTAGACGGTTATTCAGGCTATAATCAGATTTGTATTGCACCCGAAGACCAAGAGAAGACAACGTTTACATGCCCATATGGTACGTTTGCTTTCAAACGTATGCCATTCGGGTTATGTAACGCACCAGCCACCTTTCAACGTTGTATGATGTCAATTTTTTTTATATGGTTTAAGACACTTTGGAGGTATTCATGGACGATTTTTCAGTTGTTGGTGAGTCTTTTGAGGCGTGCTTGGCGAACCTAAGCATGGCTTTGCAAAGATGTGTAGAATTCAACCTTGTGCTAAATTGGGAGAAGTGCCACTTCATGGTAAAAGAAGGAATTGTTCTTGGGCACAAAATCTCCGAAAGAGGAATACAGGTTGATCGAGCAAAAATAGAGGTTATTGAGAATCTACCGCCTCCAATTTTGGTGAAAGGAGTTCGTAGTTTTCTCGGCCATGCAGGTTTCTATCGTCGGTTCATTAAAGACTTCTCCAAAATTGCTAGTTCATTGTGCAAACTATTGGAGAAAGATGCGAAGTTTGACTTTAATGAAGATTGCTTAAAGGCATTCGAATGCCTCAAAGCAAAATTCATTGAAGCCCCTATCATGGTAGCACCAGATTGGTCTCTCCCATTCGAAGTCATGTGTGATGCTAGTGGTATAGCCGTTGGTGCTGTCCTTGGTCAGAGAAAGGAGAAATTATTTCATCCTATCTACTATGCAAGTAAGGTCCTAAATGAAGCCCAAAGGAACTACACTGTGACAGAACAAGATCTCCTAGCGGTTGTGTATGCGTTTGAGAAGTTTCGTGCCTATCTATTGGGAACTAAGGTTATCATTCACACAGACCATGCAGCTCTTAGGTATCTAATAACAAAGAAGGATGCAAAACCAAGGTTGATTCGATGGGTATTACTGCTACAAGAGTTTGATTTCGAAGTCAAAGATAGAAGAGGTTGCGAGAACCAAGTGGCTGATCACCTATCTAGACTCGAGAATGAGCATGTGGCGCAACCTGAAATTCAAATTGATGATGCATTCCCTGACGAGGATATATTAGCGACGACAATGGAAAAATTACCATGGTATGCCGACTTTGCAAATTTCGTGGTGAGTAATGTGATACCTGCCAATTTATCTTACCACCAAAGGAGGAAGTTTATGCATGACGTACAACACTACTATTGGGATGCGCCATATTTGTTTCGACGATGCGCGGATGGTATTATTCGACGATGTATATCCCATGTAGAGGTGCCTAATATTTTGGAAGCATGCCACACTTCCCAAGTTGGAGGACATCATGCAGGTAATCGGACAGCAAGAAAGGTGTTGCAAAGTGGTTATTATTGGCCTTCGATATTCAGAGATGCCTACGACTATGTTAGAAGGTGCGACCAATGCCAGCGCCAAGGTGCTATATCGAAACACCATGAGATGCCCATGTCCAAAATTCTTGAGTTAGAACTTTTTGATGTGTGGGGTATTGATTTCATGGGTCCATTCGTGAATTCGTTTGGAATGAAGTACATCTTGGTTGCTGTAGATTATGTTTCAAAATGGGTGGAAGCTGTAGCGTTGGCCGACAATGAAGGGAAGCGTGTTGTATCGTTCTTAAAGAAGAATATCTTCTCTCGCTTTAGAGTACCTCGTACTATCATAAGTGATGGAGGATCTCACTTTTGCAACAAGCTATTCAAATCAGTTTTGGCCAAGTATGGTGTCAAGCAACATAAGGTAGCTACGCCTTATCATCCCCAAACTAGTGGACAAGTAGAGGTTTCCAATCGGGAGATCAAGCAAATCCTTGCGAAGACGGTCAATGCTAACAGGAAGGATTGGTCTCGGAAGCTAGATGATGCACTATGGGCGTATAGGACTGCATTCAAAACACCCATTGGCATGTCCCCTTATCAACTAGTTTATGGGAAGGCTTGTCACTTACCCATCGAGCTCGAACATAAGGCATTGTGGGCATTGAAGCAATTGAAATTGAATTGGGATGATGCAATGAATCTGAGGTTGGAGCAGCTGAACGAATTAGATGAGTTCCGTCTCCATGCATATAAAAGGTCAGACCTATACAAGGAGCGGATGAAGAAGTATCATGATCAGCGGATTGTTCGACGAAACTTTCAAAAGGATGATATGGTGCTTCTCTTCAACTCTAGATTGAAGCTGTTCCCAGGTAAGTTAAAGTCTAAGTGGTCTGGTCCATACAAAGTTATCCAAGTCTACTCGTCTGGAGTAGTTGAATTGGAAGACAATAATGGTGTTGTCTTCAAGGTGAATGGTCAACGTGTTAAACCTTATATCGGTCCTCTTGACTCGATGAATTATATGGCCATCACTTACCTTGACGAAGTCTAAGTACTCGAGGAAACTATTTCGAGCCACGACAATAAATAAGGCGCTAGATGGGAGGCAACCCATCTTTTATCGTTTATCGTTTATCGTTTATCATCTTTCATTTTTTTGCTTTTGATAAAAGAAAATCCAAAAATAAGAGTCGTGCCATGACCAAAACTAAGGCGCTTGGTGGGAGGCAACCCATCGTACTAATCGTTTTCATTGGTTTTGAGCAAATGTAGGTGCGAGAAGTATTCAATGAGGAGATTGGTTTCAAATGACGATTTGGACGTATTGTATGGTAAAGGTGGTAAGTTAGGAATACGGATGCATAAGGCTATGGATTGAGCATTGCTCATGCCAAAATAGGCATCGAGGAAGGCTAGGCCTAGGTAAAACTAGGCCACAAACAATGCAAAACCTATACTATAGCCTAAGGTCTCGGAATCTAGTGTGCAAAGACATAGGCGCCGCCCATGCTTAAGTGTGCTATACACTATGCGCCGCCTATGATATAGCATTAGGTCTCAGTATCTCAAATTCCATACACTATGCGGCGCATATGTCCCTAAATGATATACACTATGCGCCGCATATGTCCCTAAATGCACTACGCTATACTCCGCCTATACTATGATTATGCAAAGCACTATGCGCCGCATAGAGGTCATTTTTGTCTCCAAAACCGTTTGTAAATGGGTCAAACCCGACCCATTCTTTTCCCATATAAAGGGGACTTAGTCTTGAAACATAACCACATTGGAAATTGACCTAAAGGCACCGCACATCCACCCAAATCATCTCAAATTTTTTCTTTTTTGCTCTTCCAATTCACAAGACCATCTCCAAAGGCTTCAATCACGTAAGTACTCTTTTATTCTTCATCTATTTCTCGTAAGTACTACGTTACTATGTCTATTATGAATTGCTACATCTTGAAGGATTATTGGTGATGTTAATGTGTTTGGATTGTTGATACAAAACCATGTGAGTCAACATATACGTTAGGATAATCTTGACTTGTTTCCGACTTGAATTTGGTTTTACTAGAATTGTTATACTATTTGTGGAATTGCTATGGTTATGAAAATTGCTTAAGCTTGATACTTGGATACTTACATGTTAGACTATCCCGTTCATCGAGATAAGACTTATAGTTGCCTACCGACATAGGAGGTTGTGATTGTTGAAAATAACTATACCATGATGTAACCCCTATGTAGTAGTGTTGTTATACCTAACATGAAAGTAGTGCAATGGATGCAATTAGTGATGCATCGCTGATTTTCTTGTCGGAATATAGTTCCTAAAACGTATGTCGACGAAGTTCAAGTAATCGACTACATTCACTTCACTGTTTTGTATTAACGAACCTAAGTGTGGGGTGGTACCCCGACGGCTTGTTTATAGATTGTTTCCTTTGAGTTGATGCTAACATGAATATTGTTTAAGTCTCAGGAACAATGGCACCTAAAGCGCGACAAGATAAGGCTACCACTTCCCAAAAGGGCAAGAAGAGAGGTCGCAAGGACCAAGGAGAATCATCCTCCATGCAACTACCCCGCCGAATGTTTGTTATAAAATGGGTTCTTGAGGAGGAAGCCAAAGAATGGTACAAGAACAACAAGGAAAGAAAATATGTTCACGTCAACTTGATCAATAAGGACACCCTAGCGAAGAAGGAGCCGCGTATGTTGGCGAAAATAATGGCGTTGAATCTGGATTTCATCTTCCACGACATGGGAGAATGTAATCTTGATTTGACAAGGGAATTCTATGCCAACTGGTCGCCGAAAACCACAGGCAACGAACTCAAGATTCGGCGCCAAGTGTTACAGCTCAATGCGGATTTGATCAACTCCTTTCTTGGCTTACCTTCGGTCGACCCAGCACCATTCAAAGAGCTGTACAGTAGGCCTCCTTATAGAGCAATACGACACGCACTTTGTGGAAGTAGATCCATGGCAAGGTGGGGCAGACACCGAGACACCGGACGACACAACCCCTTCCCCTATGCTCCATTGAATAGGGAAGCAAGAATCTGATTGCGTATTGTCAACTCATGCCTTATTCCTGGGACTCAATACACCAAAATATCAAGAGATAGAGTGTGTTTGGTCTATGCTTTGATGACGAATGTCCCTATCAACTTTGGGGAAATCATTCGCTCTACAATGCGGAAGGCCAGACTCCACAAAAGGTCCCACTTCACTTTTGGTAATCTGTTGACAGCAATCTTGCGGAAGGAGGATATCGAAGAGGAACCAGCTGATCACAAACTCCCACATAACCCGAAGAAGGTTGATCTCACAAAGGTCAAAGAAGCTGAAACAACTCATGGTGTCAACCTTACTACTGCGGAGAGATATGCTCGTGATGAGAGTTTCTTCCGTCATCTTTATGGCATGACACGATTTACTATGATGAGTGGTGGACGTGTTCCAATTGCTGCAGAGCTCCAACAGTTGGATCACGACTATCCAATGAACATGCATGCACGGGAGATGTGTGGAGTGGGCGTTTACTTTGAGGAACCTCTAGACGATGATGTGCCGACCGATGACGATCGATGCTTGCCAGAATTCGACGAGGAGGAGAACTCTGACGACGACTCTTATGATGATTCCGACGAAGGGGGTATGACCCCCGATATTGAGGAAGAGTCCGACTGACCAGGTTCTTCGTATTTATTTTCCACTGAGGGCAGTGTCCCATTTACGTGTGGGGTGGTGGTATCGCATGCTATACTTCTCTATACTTCTCTATCGCATCTATGTTTGTTTACTCTGTTTACTTTGTTTTATTTTTGTGTCGTTTTTTAGGAATAATTTTTTTTAGCTTCGCATGAAATAATTCCAATAGGCAACATGAGATTATAACAAAAGTATGTGCTACAATTATGACTATTGAGACGTTTAAGCTCTAATTGTGACTCATTATGTGATATTGTGTGGTTCAATTCCTTCACTTGTTGGGTCAAGAGTCTATATTACTTCCAAATAAAGTCGACCATGTGCCTTGTGTGTGTGAGATTAATAGTATATTCTATGTTTGTGGCTGATGCTAGAACTTGCCTGGTATGTATGCAAAGCGAAAATAAGGAGTGTAAGTTTAGGAGATGATTTAGGCATTTCTTTGGCAACCTACATATGTTTACCTTCGACCCTTGGACATCATCCTAGTTAAACCCTTTTGAGCCTTTAGCCTATTTCTTTGACAACCTTGTATGTAGGCCTAATCCATTTTTTCAAGACCGTGATTTGATCCAAATTCCTAAGTGCTTTAAAGTATAAAGTCATGTGACAATATAAGAGGAAATTGGGTAAGTATGATGCTTTAAATTGTAATGGTGCTTGAATGTGTTATGAAAAAGAAAGTGCTTGAGGTATGTTGTGAAAAGAAGAAGGAAAAAGAAAGCTGAAAAGTGAGTTATGTTTAAAATTGAAAAGCAAAAGAGGAGAACAAGGGTGGTAGAAGAAAAGAAGAAGAAAGGATGAAAGAAAAAAGTGTCAATGATACAATGTGATGTATTAAAGTGCTTAGGAACTTAGTGACTATTTCTGGCCAAAATAGCTGATCCTACCCGTCCCTTAGCCTACATTACAACCATCAAAAGACCTACTTGATTCTAATCTTAACATTCTGACATTTAGTGGAGTATTACACTAAGGGCAAGCCTATGGTCAGCAGTTGCTACATATGAATTCTTTGTGAGAGTGAGAGCAAGGATATTTTGATACCCATGTTTGAAAAATATTCTATACTTGTGAGTGATTATGGGTACTATATTGTGAGACACACATGGTTGATGAGTTTGGGTAGTTGTATATGATTCATTGTACCTTAACTTTTGCATGCGAGTTGACCACCATCACGAGTCTATGCTAGAGGCTAAACTGTTTCTACTAATAATCAGAAAGCTACTCTTTGTTAGTAATTGTTGTGCTTGCCTTGAAGAATGTTTTGTGTTGTTGCTGTGAAAACCCTAAGTTGATGTCTAGAAGGACATGATATGTTGTTCGAGGACGAACAAAGCTTCAAGTGTGGGGTGTTGATGATAGGCGATATTACGCGCCTATATCAATATATTTTGCCCATATTTATGCCATGTTTTGAGAACAAATTATATATTTCATGCACTTTTAGTCCTTTTTCCTGTAAGTGAGCTAAAGAACATGATTAGCAAAGTTTCAGGTATAAATGATGCAGAATTCAGCATTTTGTGGATAACTTGATGCCAAAGAAAGCTCACGAAGGAAGGAAAAGGAGCTTGGACGCCTAAAGGACCAAAAGTGATGCGTGGAAAATCTGTCCCGGGCTAAAACAGCATTTCTGAAGACTTTGGGGACTAGCAGTAACTTATTAGGATTGGGATAATGATACATTAACCTAGTACAATTGGGTTAAGTATTTCATTAGCTTATTAGGATTAGGATAATGATACATTAACCTAGTACAATTGGGTTAAGTATTTCATTAGCTTAGTAGGATTTGGTTAAGTATTTCATTAGCTTAGTAGGAATAGGATATGGGTATTATAAATACCCTATCTTGCTAGAGATTTTGAGGCATTCACTTACTATTCCAACAATTCTAATTCTTCCATTAATTCTATTCTTCTTCTATTCTTCTATTAAATTCCACAACAAGAGAGACGTTACTTTGCAAAGGACTTCACGCCATCCTCACCCTTACACCTAACGTGCAAATCTTTATTGGGGCACAATGATCATGTTTATTGTGACTTCCTTCGCACTCATGGGTAACTAAACCTCTCTGTTGGGGTTATGGAAGCCGAATGAGATACTATCTATTGCTATGAGTTTGTGAGTTCGTGACACGTATGCTGCTTATATCATTATTCTCTTCATCTTAACCTAAATTCTTTGTGGTTGCAAACGCAAGAATACGCCAGTATAACATTTAACTTGTTCGAAAGAAAGGTTATCTGTCTGGAAAAGAGATAATGTCAAGGTAGTAGGGTCCCATCCCCTATTAAAAAGTTAGTGCCGTAACTGGATTAACCTCTTGGAGAATTCGTACCGTTAGACACGCTTTAAGCTCGAAAGAGTTAAAGTGAAATAATCCTCGAATAGGTCGAAAGACGCCTGGATTTACCATCGAATACAATTCTCTATAAGCACATGCATGTCGGAATTCAACACACTCATAGTCAATAGAGACGTATAACTCAGGAGGTGGACATAACCCCAACTCTTCAATTCTCATTGTTTTACAACCTGCTAAACATTCTTTCCTTTTTACTTTGCTATTTTTAGTTTTACTTTAATATTTTGGTTACACATTACAATCCCCCTTATTACGAGACTTGCACTAAAAGTATAGTAACTTTTGCTTACTTGTTGGCCAAGCTATTCCCTGTGGGATCGACACCCAACCCAGGTTGGGTTTTATATTTGCTAACGACCGCTTTACACTCTTACGAGAGCTGTAGATTGAGTGTTATCATGCAACCAGCTTTTGACGACGATGATGATGATCTTGATGGAGCCGAAGCCACTGGATCCATTATTCCTCCACCATTAACGCCCGGAGCCAAGTTCAACATCACAAGCACCATGATTCAGTTATTGCAACTCAAGGGATTATTTGGTGGACTAGCAGGCGATGATCCGAATATGCATCTCATCAACTTTATTTCTACATGCAATTCGTTTGACAATCCTGGTGTTGGTCAGAATGCAATTCGATTACGTCTATTTCCAGTGTCTCTGTCTGGGGAGGCAACTCTATGGTTGAATGGGCTGACTCCTGATTCTATTACAAATTGGAGGCAATTGAGAGTCTCTTTCCTAGAAAGGTTCTTTCCGTCATCCAAAAGAGCACAATTGAGAAATGAAATCAGCAACTTCCGTCAGCTTCCAACTGAAGCCCTTCATGAAATATGGGAGAGGTTCAAGACAAAGCTAGCGAGATGCCCAAACCATCACATGACTAATATTCACCTAATGGAGATATTATACAGAGCCTTGAATTCAATAACTAAACCAGTGGTGGATAATGCAGCTGGAGGATCTTTTATGGACCTCACCTTTGGTCAAGCAAGCAATATGCTAGATCGTATGATGAAGCAAAGTAGATCTTGGCATACCAGGGATTCTGAGGTAGCAAGCCCCACTTTATCTATTGGCATGACTGCAGACCAAAGAAGAAGAGAAGAACGTGATCAAGATATGGCGCACATGAAAACACAAGTGGATTTTCTTACAAAGCATTTATTATCAGGGAAGACCGAAAAAGTGAAAGCTATTGCGTCTAAAGGAAGAAACGAATCTGATTCGGAAGAAGAAGCCAACTACTTGAACAATCAGGAGGGTTTCCGAGGCAATACCCAAGGAAACCAAGGTCGGAACTATTATGATAAATCTGGAAACAAGGACCAAGGTAGTTAGAAGAACAAGAATGAAAAGAGTGGTTTGTACGTTCCCCCTGGAAGACGTGATACCACCACATCTAGTTCTGGAAGTATGGAAGACATGTTGTCCAAAATATTGAAAGGAGTGGAAGCAACAAGCGCTGCAGTAACGGAGGTATTTAATGATTTGTCCTCTATGAAACAAATAGTTGATTCTCATTCCACTTCAATCAAGCAAATAGAGCAGCAATTGAGCCAACTTTCAGCAGCACTTAATCAAAGAAAGGCGGGCACCTTACCTAGCGATACTGTGCAAAACCCAAGGAATGATGGGTCATGCATGGCCATTACTACCCGAAGTGGTAAGGTGCTGGAAACTTCAGCAAAAAGTAAGCAAGTGGTCGACGAAGCAGCGGATATTGATGATAAAGTGAAAGGAAAAGCATCCGCAGAACAAGGCCACGACGTCCATGACGTCAACCCCAATGATTTGCAACCTGAAAAATCTAAAAAACGGAAGCAAGAGGAGAAGAAAGTCGTGGAGAGAACAATTCCATACCCACCACCACCTTTCCCCCAAAGATTGAAGAAGGTGGCGGATGACACGAAGTTCAGCAAATTCATGACTATGTTAAAGCAGCTGACCATTAATGTTCCATTTGTGGAGGCACTTGAACAAATGCCTGGGTATGCGAAATTTATGAAGCATCTTTTGACAAAGAAGCGGGTAGCAAGTTATGAGTTGAAAGATGATGTTCATCACTGCAGCGCAATCGCAACCCGATCAATAGTTCAGAAGAAGGCTGACCCCGGTGTTTTCACCATTCCCTGCACCGTTGGATCTTTGAATTTTGCCAAAGCATTATGCGACTTAGGAGCCAGCATCAATTTGATGCCATTATCTATCTATAAGAAGTTGGGGTTGGGTGATCCTACTCCAACCAACATGAGGCTCGTAATGGCGGATAGGTCGGTAAAACGACCTGTTGGTATTATATGTGATGTCTTGGTAAAGGTTTCTTCATTCATCTTTCCGGCAGACTTCGTTATTTTGGATTGTGAGGCAGACTCAGAAGTTTCCATAATCTTGGGGTGTCTTTTCCTTGCTACGGGAAGCGTACTTATTGATTTGAGAGCTAATGAGCTTTTGTTCCGAATAAATGACGAAGTAGTTCGCTTTGATGTTTGCAAATCAATGAAGCAACCCAAAGATCTGAGTGTATTTTTGGTGGCTGATGTTTACTTTGATGATGAGAAAGAATTACTTGAAGTAGAGCAAATTATTGATGACCCTTTGGCGGTTTTGCTCATGAATGGAGAGAATGAGGATGCTGAAAATCGAGAAGAAGTTATTGGTGCTCTATCAGGATTAGGGACACATCGCTATGCTCCCAAGAAGCTGGACCTTGATCTCAAGAATCGACCCACACCACCAGCTAAGCCATCTATTGAAGAGCCACCCACATTAAAATTGAAGGAGCTGCCAAGACATTTGAAGTATGCATTCCTAGGAAGCGGAAACACACTTCCAGTCATTGTTGCAGCAGATTTGGGTGAGCAACAAGTTGCAGCTCTCATTGCTATTCTACGAAAGTACATTATACCCATTGGATGGACCATTGCAGATATTATTGGTATTCCACCAGGGATTTGTACACATAAAATTCAGCTTCAAGAGAATTGCACACCCACCATTGAGCACCAAAGACGTCTAAACCCACCTATGCAAGAAGTGGTGAAGAAATAAATTATCAAGTGGTTAGACGCGGGGGTTGTGTATCCAATCTCTGATAGTACATCGGTAAGCCCGGTACAATGTGTTCCCAAGAAAAGAGGCATGACGGTGGTCGCGAATGCGAAGATTGAGCTTATTCCACTCAGACCCGTCACTGGATGGAGAGTATGCATGGACTATTGAAAGTTGAATTCTTGGACACTCAAAGATCACTTTCCAATGCCATTTATGGACCAAATGCTAGATCGATTAGCGGGGAAAGGATGGTTTTGCTTCTTAGACTATTATTCAGGCTATAATCAGATTTGTATTGCACCCGAAGACCAAGAGAAGACAACGTTTACATGCCCATATGGTACGTTTGCTTTCAAACGTATGCCATTCGGGTTATGTAACGCACCAGCCACCTTTCAACGTTGTATGATGTCAATTTTTTTTTATATGGTTTAAGACACTTTGGAGGTATTTATGGACGATTTTTCAGTGGTTGGTGAGACTTTTGAAGCGTGCTTGGCAAACCTAAGTATGGCATTTCAAAGATGTGTAGAATTCAACCTAGTGCTGAATTGGGAGAAGTGCCACTTCATGGTAAAAGAAGGAATCGTTCTTGGGCACAAAATCTCCGAAAGAGGAATTGAGGTTGATCGAGCAAAAATCGAAGTCATTGAGAAGCTACCGCCTCTAATTTCGATGAAGGGAGTTCGTAGTTTTCTCGGCCATGCAGGTTTCTATCGTCGGTTCATCAAAGACTTCTCCAAAATTGCTAGTCCATTGTGCAAACTCTTGAAGAAAGATGCAAAGTTTGACTTCAATGAAGATTGCTTAAAGGCATTCGAATGCCTCAAAGTAAAACTCATTGAAGCCCCTATCATGGTAGCTCCAGATTGGTCTCTCCCGTTCGAAGTCATGTGTGATGCTAGTGGTGTAGCCGTTGGAGCTGTGCTTGGTCAGAGAAAGGAGAAATTATTTCATCCTATCTACTATGCAAGTAAGGTCCTAAATGAAGCCCAAAGGAACTACACTGTGACAGAACAAGAACTCCTAGCGGTTGTGTATGCGTTTCAGAAGTTTCGTGCCTATCTATTGGGTACTAAGGTGATTGTTCATACAGACCATGCAGCTCTTAGGTATCTAATGACAAAGAAGGATGCAAAACCAAGATTAATTCGTTGGGTATTGCTGCTTCAAGAGTTTGATTTCGAAGTTAAAGATAGAAGAGGTTGCGAGAACCAAGTGGCCGACCATCTATCTAGACTCGAGAACGAGCATGTGGCGCAGCCTGAAATCGAGATTGATGATGCATTCCCTGAAGAGGAGATCCTAGCGACGATAACAGAAAAATTACCATGGTATGCTGACTTTGCAAATTTTGTGGTAAGTAATGTAATACCTGCCAATTTATCATACCATCAAAAGAGAAAGTTTATGCATGACGTACAGCACTACTATTGGGATGAGCCATATTTGTTTCGACGATGTGCGGATGGTATCATTCGACGATGTATATCCCATATAGAGGTGCCTACTATATTGGAAGCATGCCACACTTCTCAAGTTGGAGGACATCACGCAGGCAATCGGACGGCAAGAAAAGTATTGCAAAGTGGATATTATTGGCCTTCAATATTTAGAGATGCCTACGACTTTGTTAGAAGATGAGACCAATGCCAAAGACAAGGTGCTATTTCGAAACACCATGAGATGCCCATGTCGAAAATTCTTGAGGTAGAACTCTTTGATGTGTGGGGCATTGATTTCATGGGTCCATTCGTGAATTCGTTTGGAATGAAGTACATCTTAGTTGCTGTAGATTATGTCTCGAAATAGGTTGAAGCTGTAGCGTTGGCCGACAACGAGGGAAAGCGTGTTGTAGCATTTTTGAAGAGGAATATCTTCTCTCACTTTGGAGTACCACGTACTATCATAAGTGATGGAGGATCTCACTTTTGCAACAAGCTATTCAAATCCGTGTTGGCCAAGTATGGTGTCAAGCAACATAAGGTAGCCACGCCTTATCACCCACAAACGAGTGGACAAGTAGAGGTTTCCAATCGGGAGATCAAGCAAATCCTTGCGAAGACGGTAAATGCTAATAGGAAGGATTGGTCTCGGAAGCTAGATGATGCACTATGGGCGTATAGGACTGCATTCAAAACACCCATTGGCATGTCCCCTTATCAACTATTTTATGGGAAGGCTTGTCATTTACCCATTGAGCTCGAACATAAGGCATTGTGGGCGTTGAAGCAATTGAATTTGAATTATGATGATGCGATGAATCTGAGGTTAGAGCAGCTGAACGAATTAGATGAGTTCCGTCTCCATGCATATAAAAGGTCAGACCTATACAAGGAGCGGATGAAGAAGTATCATGATCAGCAGATTATTCGACGAAACTTTCAAAAGGATGATATGGTGCTTCTCTTCAACTCTAGATTGAAGCTGTTCCCAGGTAAGTTAAAGTCTAAGTGGTCTGGTCCATACAAAGTTATCCAAGTCTACTCGTCTGGAGTAGTTGAATTGGAAGACAATAATGGTGTTGTCTTCAAGGTGAATGGTCAACGTGTTAAACCTTATAATGGTCCTCTGGACTCGATGAATTATATGGCCATCACTTATCTCGCTAAGTCTAAGTACTCGAGGTAACTATGTCGAGCCACGACAATAAATAAGGCGCTAGATGGGAGGCAACCCATAGTTTATCGTTTATCGTTTATCATTTATCGTTTATCGTTTTTCATTTTTAGTATGTGTTTTGCTTTTGATAAATGAAAATCCAAAAATAAGAGTCGTGCCACGACCAAAACTAAGGCGCTAGATGGGAGGCAACCCATCGTACTAATTGTTTTTATTGGTTTTGAGCAAATGTAGGTGCAAGAGGTATTCAACGAGGAGAGTGGTTTCAAATGACGATTTAGACGTAGTGTATGGTAAAGGTGGTAAGTTTGGAATTAATATGCATAAGGCTATGGATTGAGCATTGCTCATGCCAAAATAGGCATCGAGCAAGGCTAGGCCTAGGTAAAACTAGGCCACGAACAAGGCAACGCCTATACTATAGCCTAAGGTCTCGGAATCTAGTGTGCAAAGGCATAGGCGCCGCCCATGCTCACGTATGCTATAGCATAGGCGCCGCCTATGCTAAAGCATTTGGTCTCAGAATCTCATATGCCATGCTAAAGGCGCCGCTTATGGTCACTAAGGGCATTGCACTAGGCGCCGCCTATGCTAAGCAAATGCTTTGCATTAGGCGCCGCCTATACCATGCATAGGCAAAGCTAAAGGCGCCGCCTATGGTCACTTTTTGTCTCCAAAACCGATTTTAAATGGGTCAAAACCCGGCCCATTCTTTTCCTATTTAAAGGGGACTTAGTCTTGAAACATAAACACATTGGAAACTTGACCTAGGCGCCGCACTTACTCTCCAAAACATCTCAAAATTTTTCTTTTTGCTCTCCCACTTCACAAGAACATCTCCAAAGGCTTCAATCACGTAAGTACTCTTTTATTTTTCATCTATTTTTCGTAAGTACTACGTTGCTATGTCTATTATGAATTGATACATCTTGAAGAAATATTGGTGATGTTAATGTGTTTGAATTGTTGATACAAAACCATGTGAGTGAACATATATGTTAGGATGATCTTAAACTATTTCCGACTTGAATTTGATTTTGATGCATTGTTATACTAATTGCGGAATTGCTATAGTCATGAACATTGCATAACCTTGTCACTTGAATACCTACATGTTAGAAGATCCCGTTCATCGGGATAAGACTTATAGTTGCCTACCGACATAGCAGGTTATGATTATTGATAGAAACTATACTAGGATGTAATCCCTATGTAGTAGTCTTGTTATACCTAACATGAAAGTATTGATAAGGTTGCAAGAAGTGACACATCTCTGATTTTCTTGTCGGAATATAGCGCCTAAAATGCATGTCGATGAAGTCTAAGTAATCGACTACTTTCACTTCACTAATTTGTATCAACAACCTAAGTGTGGGGTGGTACCCCTACTGCTTGTGTATAGATTGTATATATCGAACTGATGCTAATAGGAACATTGTTTAAATCTCAGGTACAATGGCACCCAAAGCAAGACAAGATAAGGCTACCACTTCCCAAAAGGGCAAAAAAAGAGGTCGCAAGGACCAAGGAGAATCATCCTCAATGCAATTACCACGCCGCATGTTTGGAATAAAATGGGTTCTTGAGGAGGAAGCCAAGGAATGGTATAGGAACAACAAGGAAGGAAAATACGTTCATGTCGACTTGATCAACAAGGACAGCCTAGCGAAGAAGGAGCCACGCATGTTGGCGAAAATCATGGCACTAAATCTGGATTTCATCTTCCGCGACATGGGAGAATATAATCTTGATTTAACAAGGGAATTTTATGCCAATTGGTCACCGAAAACCACAGGCAGCGAAGTCAAGATTCGGGGCCAAGTTCTACAACTCAATGCGGATTTGATCAACTCCTTTGTTGGCTTGCCTTCAGTCAACCCAGCACCATTCAAAGAGTTGTACAGCAGACCTCCTTATAGAGCAATTCGACACACACTTTGTGGAAGTAGATACATGGCAAGGTGGAGCAGACAAAAAGACACCGGACGATACAACACCTTCCCCTATGCTCCTTTGAATAGGGAAGCAAGAATATGGTTGCGTATTGTCAACTCTTGTCTTATTCCTGGGACCCAGTACACCAAAATAACAAGAGATAGAGTGTGCTTGGTCTACGCTTTGATGATGAATGTCCCTATCAACATTGGGGAAATCATTCGTTCTACAATGCGGAAGGCTAGACTACACAAGCGGTCCCACTTCACTTTTGGCAATCTGTTGACAGCAATCTTGCGGAAGGAAGACATCGAAGAGGAACCAGCTGATCACAAACTCCCACATAACCCGAAGAAGGTTGACCTCACAAAGGTCAAAGATGCTGAAACAACACATGGCGTCAACCTTACTACTGCGGAGAGACATGCTCGAGATGAGAGTTTCTTCCGTCATCTTTATGGCATGACACGGTTCACCATGATGAGCGGAAGTCATGTTCCAACTGCTGCCGAGCTCCAACAGCTGGACCATGACTATCCAATGAATATGCATGCGAGGGAGATGTGTGGAGTAGGTACATACTTTGAGGAAACTCTTGATGATGATGTGCCGACCGATGATGATCGACGCATGCCAGACTCCGACGTGGAGGAGAATTCTGATGACGACGACTCCTATGATGATTCCGACGAAGGGGGTATGACCCCCGACATAGAGGAGGAGTCCGACTGACCAAGTTTTTCGTATTTATTTTTCACTGAGGGCAGTGTCCCATTTAAGTGTGGGGTGGTGGTATTTGCATGCTTTACTTCTCTATCCGCATTTGCATTTATTTATGTTTGTTTATTTATTTATGTTTGTTTGCTTAGTTTGTTGTTTTTCGAAATTGGATTTTTTTGTTTTTTTTCAATTTTTTAGTAGTAAAATTTTTCTTACTTAGCTTCACATAAAATCATTCTAATAGGCAGCATGAGATTATAACAAGAGTTTGTGCTAACATCATGACTATTGAGACGTTTAGGCTCTAATTGTGACTCGCTATGTGATATTGTGTGGTTTAATTCCTTCAGTTGTTGGGTCAAGAGTCTATACTACTCCCAATAAAGTCGACCATGTGCCTTGTGTGTGTGATGATAGTATATTCTATGTTTGTGGCTGATGCTAGAACTTGCCTGGTATGTATGTAAAACGAAAATAAAGAGTGCAAGTTTAGGAGATGATTTAGGCATTTCTTTGGCAACTTATGATTATTTACCTTCTTTTTACCTACCTACGGACATTATCCTAGTAAACCCTTTTGAGCCTTTAGCCTATTTTCTTTGACAGCCTCATATGTAAGCCTAATCTATTTTTTTTTCAAGACCAAAATTTGATCCAAATTCCTAAGTGCTTTAAAGTGTAAAGTCATGTGACAAAATAAGAGAAAGTTGGGTAAGTATGATGCTTTAGAATTTATTGGTGCTTGAATGTGTTATGAAAAAAGAAAGTGCTATCATAAGAGGTATGAAAAGAAAAATGAAAGGGAAGCTGAAAAGTTGCTTAAAATTGAAAAACAAAAGAGGAGAAAAAGGGTGGTAGAATAAAACAAAGTAGAAAGGTTGTTTGAAAGAAAAAGTGTTAATGATACAATGTGACGTATTAAAGCGCTTAGGAACATAGTCACTATTTCTGGCCAAAATAGTCCTACCTGTCCCTTAGCCTACATTACAACCATCAAAAGACCTACTTGATCCTAAGCCTAGAATTCTGACATTTAGTGGAGCATTACACTAAGGGCAAGCCTATGGTCATCAGTTGCTGCATATGAATTCTTTGTGAGAGCGAGAGCAAGGATATTTTTATACCCATGTTTGAAAAAGATGCTATACTTGTGAGTGATTGTGGGTAATATATTGTGAGACACACATGGTTGATGAGTTTTGGATAGTTGTGTATGATTATTTGTACTTTAACTTTTGGGTACGAATTAACTACCATCACGAGTCTATGCTAGAGGTTAAAATGTTTCTACTAATGATCGGAAAACTACTCTTTGTTGATAATTGTTGTGCTTGTCTTGATGAATATTTTGTGTTGATACTGTGAAACCCTAAGTAATGTTTAGAGGGACATGATATTTTGTTCGAGGACGAACAAAGCTTCAAGTGTGGGGTGTTGATGATAGGCGAATTTACACTCCTATAGCACTAGCTTTTGCCCATATTTTAGCCTAGTTTTGAGAACAAATTATATATTTCATGCACTTTTAGTCCTTTTTCCTGTAAGTGAGCTAACAAACATGATTAGCAAAGTTTCAGGTATAAATGATGCAGAATTCAGCATTTTATGGATTACTTGACGCCAAATAAAGCTTCACGAGGGGAGAAAAGGAAGCTTGGATGCCTAAGGACCAAAAGTGATGCATGGGAAACCTGTCCCGGGCTAAAACAGCAATTCTGAAGACTTTGGGGACTAGCAGTAATTTATTAGGATTAGGACAATGATACATTAACCTAGTACAATTGGGTTAAGTATTTCATTAGCTTAGTAGGATTTGGTTAAATATTTCATTAGCTTAGTAGGATTTGGTTAAGTATTTCATTAGCTTAGTAGGAATAGGATATGGGTATTATAAATACCCTATTTTGCTAGAGATTTTATATCTTCTTTCCATCTTTCTATTCTACTTCTAACTTCGTTCTTCTACTATTCCGCAACAATTCTCATTCTAGTTTTAATTCATCTACTTCTTCTTCTATTCATCTATTTTTCCACAACAAGAGAAACATTACTTGCTAGGGAAGTTCACGCCTAATGCCTACCACACCATTATTACACGAAATCTTTCTTGTGGTATAATAACAATGTCAATTGTGATTTCCTTCGTACTCATGGGTAACTAAACTTCTCTGTTGGGGTTATGGAAGCCGAATGAGATACTATCTATTACTATGAGTTTGTGAGTTCGTGACACGTATGCTGCTTATATCATTATTCTCTTCATCTTAACCTAAATTCTTTGTGGTTGCAAACGCAAGAATACGCCAGTATAACATTTAACTTGTTCGAAAGAAAGGTTATCTGTCTGGAAAAGAGATAATGTCAAGGTAGTAGGGTCCCATCCCCTATTAAAAAGTTAGTGCTGTAACTGGATTAACCTCTTGGAGAATTTGTACCGTTAGACACGCTTTAAGCTCGAAAGAGTTAAAGTGAAATAATCCTCGAATAGGTCGAAAGACGCCTGGATTTACCATCGAATACAATTCTCTATAAGCACATGTATGTCGAAATTCAACACACTCATAGTCAATAGATACATATAACTCAGGATGTGGACATAACCCCAACTCTTCAATTCTCATTGTTTTACAACCTGCTAAACATTCTTTCTGTTTACTTTGCTATTTTCAGTTTTTACTTTAATATTTTGGTTACACATTACAATCCCCCCTACTTACGAGACTTGCACTAAAAGTCTAGTAATTATTGCTTACTTGTTGACCAAGCTATTCCCTGTGGGATCGATACCCAACCCAGTTGGGTTCTATATTTGCTAACGACCGCTTTACACTCCTACAAGAGCTGTAGATTGAGCGTTATCAATAATCTCAAAGGCTAAATAAACTAAGTAACATAAATCTGTAAAACGAGTGGCAGCTCAGGGGCATAATCCTAGCATGGGATGATCTCGATACCTTTATATGGGTGGAATCTCAGGGGCATAAGCCTAGCATGGGTCGATCCCAATCTTTATATGTAGGTGGCAGCTCAGGGGCATAAGCCTAGTATGGACCGATCCTAATTTATCTATTTACCATTGGTCAGCTGGTCATTTGCATTATATATGGCTTACAAAGATTATGAAGTAAGAAAGGTAAAACTGAATAAAGAAACGTAATATATGTAGTTCCACGAGTATATATAAAGGTGATCTACTAGTACTACTTATACACTTGTATGTGCTTTCTATTGAGCTCTTGTATCATGTGTTGTTACCTTCAGCCTTACATATTCAGTACATATTTTCATACTGATGTCCCTCATGGGGGACCTGTATTTCATGTTGCAGACACAGGTACTTCAGCTCATACACCTCACTAGTAGAAGCGTAGGCTATTCAGTGACTATTGGTGAGCTCCAGGTTGATTCAGGGCTCTCCGAGTCTGTTTCCATATATTTTGGTATTGTGCAGTAAGTCAAGATTAGGGCGGGGGTTTGTCCCGACCCTAACTAAGTCTATGTATCTTTTAGAGGCTTTGTAGACTAATGTAAAGTTATGGTAGTGTCTTGCCTTTAGACATGGTAGCCCCAACGGTCAAGTGTTGTATATATAAGTTTGTGTTTGCCTATGTAATTATTCCCATTGATACATAATATCATATTTGTCAAAACCTTTGGTTGTCATAGTTACATACATGATAAGTACAAGGTTATGAATTAGTTCTCTCGGGCCTTTACGGCTACTGGTGCTTGTCCGCCCCAATAGGATTTGAGGCGTAACAAAAGTGGTATCAGAGCAGGTCATCCTAGGTGTCTACAAAGCCGTGTCTATATAGAGTCTTATTTATGGGTGTGTTGTGCACCACATCTATAAACATGAGGCTATGGGACATTTAGGGGTTGTCTCTTTTTCTTCATATCTTAGATCGTGCAATAGATCCCATGTTGTAGGTGAAGTCATATTTAACCATTGAACCTATTTTTTTCCTCTTATTATAGTAAAGATACCGGTTACGAGAAGGAGTAAGAATACAGGTAAGTGAATAGATGTGGCTGCCGGAGAAGGGACCAGCAAGTCACCACCTAGACAAGCTAATCAAAGCAAGGCTCAAGCTGCGTTTATATCCCAAACTTCTTCTACTCCTCCATCTCTAGAAAATATAAGAAGGAGAAGAACCGCATCCTCAGAACCACCTATTAATGCTACTAACCAAGATCTAAGGAATGTGGTACAATTATTGGCTCGTATAGTTGTTGGACAAGCTCAAGGACAAGCCATTCCAACAACAGGTTCTAGTGGTGCAGATAGGGCAGCTAGCCTACGAACGTAGGATTTTCTTAAATTGGATCCTCCCACATTCCCTAGATCAGATCTTAATGAAAACCCTCAGGACTTTATTGATCAAATCCAAAGGGCTCTAGATATCATCCATGTGTCGGGTAAAAAGACAGTTGAGCTAGCAGCATATAGATTCAAAGGGAAGGCTATATTTTGGTATGAAGACTGGAAACGATCTATGGGTATCGATGCACCTTCAGCTACTTGGAAAGAGTTCAAAGAGGCATTCCTTGATCATTACCTTCCATTTGAGATTTGAGAAGCCCACGCGGATCAGTTCCTGAATCTTCGCCAAGAGAATATGAGCTTGAAGGAAAACAGCTTCTGGTTTAACTCTTTGGCTAGGCATGCTCCTAATGTAGTATCTACAATGGATGATAGAGTCCATCGATATGTGGATAGATTGGATTCATATCTAGTTAGAGATTGTACTATTACGGCTTTGAACAAAGACATGAACAAAGCAAGGGATACAAGCATTTGCACAAAAAATAAAGGATCAAAGGCAAAGAAGAAGAACACAAGAATTGGAAAGAGGGTATTCCAAGAGGTCTAAATCTATGAGGCAGTTTATGGCATCCCAAGGAGAGTTTAGGCCTCAGTTTTCTAATAGACCGCCTAGGCCATTATCTTTTTATTCTGCAGCTAGTGCTCCACCACAGTTTCAAGGGTCTAAAGGCAACCAGTTTGGGCAAAGAAGTGAGAATCAGAGTTCACAAACCGTGGGGTATCAAGAGCAAGGGAGTATGAGCCAATTAAGGCCTCCTCAGCAGCCATGTAAATAATGTGGAAAGCTTTATTTAGCTGCATGTCGGTTCAGGACAAATGCTTATTTTTTGTGTGGTACGTCAGGACATATGACGAGAGAATGCCCTCAAAAGGGCATAGGTGGTATGGCATGACCTACTGGATCAGTTTTTGCATCATCATCATCAGTGTCTTATTCAAGTAGAGGTGTACAACCTATGGGTCGTGGTAGAGGTGCTAAAGGAGAAACTAGCTCTAGTGGAGTTCGGAATCGTACATATGCTTTAGCACATCGACAAAATTCAAAGGTTTCTCCAGATGTGGTTACAGGTACATTGTTCATATTTTCACATGATGTATATGCATTAGTTGATCCGGGTTCTACATTATCATATGTCACTCTATTAGTTGCTGAAAAGTTCAAAAAAAATACCAAAATTGCTAGTTAAGCCACTTAAAGTATCTACGCCGATTGGTGAATCTATTCTAGCTAGGAGAATGTATCAAAATTGTATAATAAGTATTTATGGTTGCGATATAATGGTTGACTTGGTTGAGTTAGAAATGGTAGATTTTGATGCTATAATGGGTATGGATTGGTTGGCTTCTTGTTATGCCACAGTAGATTGCTGAACTAAGAAGGTGTATTTCTATTTTCCAAAAGACACAATCCTTGAATGGAGGGGTAATATTGGTGCACCAAGAGGTAAATTTATTTCTTATTTTAAGGCAAAAAGGTTGATTTCCAAGGGTTACATATGTCATCTAGTTAGGGTGAAGAATACAGATGCGGAGCCACCAACTCTTCAAACTATTCCAGTAATGAATGAATTTTCTGATTTATTTCCTGAAGATCTTCCAGGTTTGCCTCCAGAACGAGAAGTAGAGTTTGGTATTGATGTGATTTCAGGTACTCAACCAATTTTAATTCCTCCGTATAGAATGGCCCCGGCAAAATTACGGGAGTTGAAAGAGCAATTGAAAGACTTGCTAGAAAAAGGATTCATAAGGCCTAGTGTGTCCCCTTGGGGTGCACCAGTGTTATTTGTACGTAAGAAGGATGGCTCATTGAGAATGTGTATTGACTATCGGCAACTGAACAAGGTGACTATTAAGAACAAATATCCCCTTCCGAGAATTGATGACTTATTTGATCTGTTGCAAGGCGCCTAGTGGTTTTCAAAGATTGATTTGAGGTTTTGTTACCACCAAATGAGGGTCAAAGAGAAGGACATACCCAAGACAGGTTTTCAAACACGGTACGGTCATTACGAGTTTTTGGTCATGTCCTTTGGGCTAACTAATACACCTGCAGATTTTATGGACTTGATAAATAGGGTCTTCAAACCATTCTTGGATGTGTTTGTGATAGTTTTTATAGATGATATTCTGGTTTATTCGAGATCAAATGAGGACCATGCCAGTCACTTACGACAGGTGTTATAGATTCTTCGTGATCGTAAGCTATATGCAAAGTTCTCCAAATATGAGTTTTGGTTAAAATCTGTGGCATTCTTAGGTCATATTGTATCTGACGAAGGAATAAAGGTTGACACTTAAAAGATAGAAGCCGTGAAGAACTAGCCAAGACCTATAATGCCTACGGAGGTTCGTAGTTTCCTTGGGTTGGCAGGCTATTATAGAAGGTTTGTTGAAGGATTTTCTTCAATTTCTGCACCTTTAACAAAGCTAACTCACAAAGTGTCCAATTTCCAATGTAATGACGCATGTGAAAAAAGTTTCCAAGATCTGAAGAATAAGTTGACTTCTACACCCGTATTGGTACTTCCAAAAGGCACAGAAGGGTATGCAGTGTATTGTGATGCTTCAAGAATTAGATTAGGGGGTGTATTGATACAGCATGGTAAATTCATAGCAGATGCCTCAAGACGATTGCGGCCACATGAGAAAAATTATCCAACGCATGATCTGGAGCTAGCAACGGTTATATTTTGCCTTAAAGATATGGCGTCACTACTTGTATGGGATTCATGTTGACATATACACTGACCACAAGAGTTTACAGTATATCTTTAATCATAAAGACCTAGATTTAAGGCAGCGGAGATGGCTTGAGTTATTAAAAGACTATGATGTTGATATCCTGTATCATCCGGGAAAAACAAATGTGGTAGTTGATGCATTAAGTCGTAATTCTATGGTGGTCACTTATGGGCAGTCTATAGAAAGACAAGGGATGATTAAAGATCTACACCAACTAGCCAATTTGGGGGTTTGCCTTCTTAAAACTCCAGATGAGGGGCTTATTGTGCATAATGCTACAGAATCTTCACTAGTAGTTGAAGTAAAAGAGAAGCAATATGCAGATCCCATTCTATTACAGCTTAAGGAGAATGTGCAATGTGGTATGATAAAGGCATTTGAGCTTACGCAAGAGGGAGTACTTCGGTGCTAAAACAGATTGTGTGTGCCTAATGTAGACGGGCTAAGAAAGAGGATTATGACAGAAGCACATCATTCAAGGTATTCCATCCATCCAGGGTCAACAAAAATGTACCATGATTTGAAAGGAATGTATTGGTGGGGTGACATGAAGAAGAACATTTCAGAGTTTGTAGCCGAATGTCCAAATTGTCAAAGAGTAAAAGTAAAGCACCAAAAGCCCAGGGGTTATATGTAATGTATAGATCTTCCAATCTGGAAGTGGGACATGAACAACATGGATTTCATCACTGGTTTGCCTCGTACATCTCAAAGGTTTGATTCCATATGGGTGATAGTTGATAGGCTTACCAAATCAGAATACTTTCTACCGGTTAGGACCACTTACACAGTTGAAGAATATGCCAAATTATATATTAAAAAGATAGTTAGGCTGCACGGAGTTCCAATCTCTATTATATCAGATCGAGGAGCTCAATTTACTGCAAATTTTTGGAAGTCTTTCCAGAGAAATTTGGGAACACAAGTGAATCTAAGTACAGCTTTTCACCCTCAAACAGATGGACAAGCAGAACGTACCATTCAAACACTTAAAGATATGTTACGAGATTGTGTATTGGACTTTAAAGGTAGTTGGGATGATCATTTACCTCTCATCGAGTTCGCCTACAACAATAGCTATCATTCGAGTATCAAAATGGCATCATATGAAGCTTTGTATGGAAGAAAGTATAGATCACCAATTGGATGGTTTGAAGCGAGTGAAACTGCCTTATTCGGACCAGATCTTGTTCATCAAGCTATAGGAAAGGTTAAAGTGATCCAACGGCGGCTAGAAACTGCCTAAAGTCGACACAAGTTATATGCAGATGTTAGAAGAAGGGGGCTAGAGTTTTCTATAGGTGATTGGGTATTCTTGAAGGTGTCACCAATGAAGGGGGTTATGAGATTTGGTAAGAAAGGAAAACTAAGTCCACGTTATATAGGACCATACAAGATTACTCGAAGGTTTGGCCAAGTCGTTTATGAATTATAGCTACCCCAAGAGCTCTCAACAGTTAATCCAGAATTTCACGTCTCAATACTTTGAAAGTGCATGGGAGATCCATCTCATATCACTCCTACTAAAGATATAAAAGTTACGAAAGATCTTACTTATGAAGAAATACCTATTACTATCCTAGATTGACAAGTTAAGAAGTTAAGGAATACAGAAATAGTTTCTGTAAAAGTGCTTTGGAGGAACCAACAAGTAGAAGAGATAACATGGGAAGATGAAGAAGCGATGAAATCTAAGTACCCCCATTCGTTCAAATACGAAGAGAAAGTCCAAGATGCTGAATTAGGGCAATAACAAGTAAGTGTAATATATAAGTACTATGTGATAATAGGGATATTAAACTTAGGCTTGAACTTGTTTTGGTTGGATAGTTATGCTAACATTCGAGGACGAATGTTCCTAAGGGGGGAAGGATGTAACATCCCGTATTTTGCTTGTACTTGTTCTAATTATATGGAACTTGGTATAGCCTTGTGGTATAGGTAACGGATGAGATTTGTTATGCAAGTATTAATGGTGTAGATGGAATTATAGATGATGCACGTACAATTTAATGTGATGCGACCAAGTTAACGTTGATACGACTATGTAAACTTGGGATCGTAAGCTAGTATTTAAATCTAGAGTTTAAAGTGACTAAGTGTGTATAAGTTGAAGGTTAGATTAAAGGGATTAGGAGCTGGAAATGGAATAAAATATTGAGGTGCTTGCTTGACTTAATTAAGCTAGTAGGTGAGTCACCTTAAGCTATTTGGACCAAATTAATGGACCCATGGCTATAGACTAGATTTGGGCCTATACTAATGTACTCATTTGGGCCCAAATTGAATAAAAAGGGAAGAAAATGGATAAATAGCCCAATACACAAATCTGCCAAAGGCCCAAGTTAATTGAGCCACAACTAAGAATTTAAGTAAGTAGGTGCATCACCTACTTTGAAAATTTGAGCAGCTTGAACCCTTAAGTAGGTGCATCACCTACTTGGACCAATTTAACCAATTTTAAGGTCCAAAATGCAGCTAAGGAGGTGGACAAAATAGGTCCTTTATGAGGACAAGTTACTGGTTATTTTAATTCATTTCTAAGTCACAAAAAAGAGTATATTTCACAAAATCTCTCTACTCTCTCTAAAACAACAAAGAGCAGCCCTAAAATTTCTTCTAGGGTTCTTGAAGAAACCCTCACCTTTGCAGCCCAAGGTAAGTTAAAACACTTATGGTTTAGCTTAATTATCTTATAGAAGATTAGGAAAACATGCTATATGTGCACAATTATAAATACATGAAAGAATATAGAACAAGCTACTTTCTCACTTTTTCTTTGTTATTAAGAGATCTATTTTCTTCTTTGGTTTAAAGTGTCAAGGAAAGTGAAATTTAAAGTTTTGAGGAGTTCAAATTAAAAGAATAAGTTGCAGAATTAAGTTAAGGTGACTGCTCCATTTTGTTCTCCTTGTATGTGAATTTGAAAGAGAATTATGGATGTGTTGTCATTGAGAACTCAAGAGATGATGAGTTCGATAATTGATTGCTACAACAAAAGGAATTTGAGGCTGTTTTGTGGACTGTTTTATATGTATATGTTATGGGTCGCTAGGTTGATGTTGGATAAAGGTATGATTAGTTCGTAATGAAATATAGAAGAAAGGTGTGACGGTACACCACCAAACCAATTATTGCATTTATTTACTCCCCAATCTGTTTTGAGTATTGTTTGGAATGTGTAATGAAGCCGAGGTGGTTTTGGTGAATCTTATAAGAACCTATATGGTATGTGGGTGTAATTGGAGGAGAAAAGGGTTAAAATAACACCCTTTATTGATAGATTAATGGTTTACTGCCCGGTTACTATTTTGGGTGAAGTTAAGTAGCCTAAATGTGTTAGCTGGTTGCTAATACTAGTTTACCATATATTCTATTGTAGATAAGTAATATAAAAGGCGGGAAGTCAGGTCGGGTTAGTTTTGAAGTTATAAGGTATGTAAGGCATACTCTATTTTGCACTCTTTGGCATGCTATTGGACATTTGTTCCATCAAGTAAGCTTCCAAGGTTATCCTATAACAAGTGATACATAATAGCATCACATTACATTCCATGTAGCCAATGACCTTGTTCCCATTCTCTAACATGTTAAAACACCTCAATACATACTTATTATTAAACCTGCACGTCTATCTTCACTAGAAAATTTCAGGAGTTCTCCGCTTGTTCAAATAAGACCCATGTGTTATTTTCAGCTCCGAAACACTTCATTTATGTGCCAACAGCTCCCTACCTTATTGTTGTTGCATTAAGTGTCCATTTATATGTTTTTTATTAGCAGATTATTGGTTTAAGGTATCATAATGTTATGACCACCAAAGTAGCAATCTCAAAGGCTAAATAAACTAAGTAACGTAAATCTGTAAAACGAGTGGTAGCTCAGGGGCATAAGCCTAGCATGGGCCGATCTCGATACCTTTATATGGGTGGAAGATCAGGGGCATAAGCCTAGCATGGGCCGATCCCAAACTTTATATGTAGGTGGCAGCTCAGGGGCGTAAGCCTAGCATGGGCCGATCCTAATTTATCTATTTACCACTGATCAGCTGGTCATTTGCGTTATAAATGGCTTTCAAAGATTATGACGTAAGAAAGGTAAAAATGATGAAATGAATGTAATATATGTAGTCCCACAAGTATATATAAAGGTGGTCTACTAGTACTACTTATACACTTGTATCTAATTTCTATTGAGCTCTTGTATCATGTGTCATTACCTTCAGCCTTACATATTCAGTACATATTTTCGTACTGACGTCCCTCACGAGGGACCTGTATTTCATGTTGCAGGCACAGGTACTTCAGCTCATACACCTCACTAGTAGGAGCGCAGGCTATTCAGTGACTATTGGTGAGCTCCAGGTTGATTCGGGGCTCTCCGAGTCTGTTTCATATATTTTGGTATTGTGCGGTAAGTCAAGAGTAGGGCGGGGGTTTGTCCTAACCCTAACTAAGTCTATGTATCTTTTAGAGGCTTTTGTATACTAATGTAAATTTATGGTAGTGTCTTGCCTTTAGACGTAGTGGCTCCAACGGCCAAGTGTTGTATATATAAGTTTTTTCTTGCCTTTGTAATTATTCTCATCGATACATAATATCATATTTGTCAAAACCTTTGGTTGTCATAGTTGCATGCATCAGAAGTACAAGGTTATGAATTGGTTCTCTTGGGCCTTTACGGCTACGGATGGTTGTCCGCCCCAATAGGATTTGAGGCATGACAGTATGTGACGAAGAAATTTGAAGGAAATGGATTGTTTTTGCAAAAAAAATTGTTTTATGATTCGAGATTATATAGGATTGATTATCTATGGAGATTTCAGAGAAATGAAGGTTTGTATATGATGTGTATAAAAACTATATATTTAAGATTTGTATATGATATGTATAAAAACTGTATATTTAAGGTATGTATATGATGTGTATAAAAACTGTATAAAAATGTATATTTAAGGTTTGTATATGATGTGTATAAAAATTGTATAAGAACTGTATATTTAAGGTTTGTATATGATGTTATAAAAACTGTATATTTAACGTTTGTATATGATGTGTATAAAAACTATATATTTAAGGTTTATATATGATATGTCTAAAAACTGTATTATATAGAATATATTTTCTATATATGATCTGTATAGAATTTGAATCATTGTTGTATAAAATATGTATATCTATAGGATGTATATAAACTGCATAAATATTGTATAGAATATGTATCTAAATAATTATTTTACCTAAATAGTGTACAGAATGTGTATAGCCTCTTGGCAAAAATAAAAGACACGAAAATAATTTTAAAACATGTATATGAGTCATTAAAATATGCTATTTTAAAAAAATTGTATTTCAAAGAAATACAAAATTTTATTTGGTTACGACATTATAAATTAATATTTGATTATTTTAAAAGAGAACTACAAAATTTTATTTGATTGTTTTGTTTATTGATAGAATTAAATTTTTTTATAGAAATATCAGTTTTTAAAAAAAAATGAGCACAACCAAAATAAAAGGGAAAAGGAAGAAAACACAGCTACTTGGAAAAAAAAAACAATGAAAAAACAACAAAAAACAAATACAATTTTTGCACTTTATATTTCTTTTCTATTATATAGAAGAGGTGGTTTCGACCACCTCTTGCAATTACCAAATAATCAACTACTTCCACTTAATTACATACCATGCCCCAATATATAATAATTTCATTATTTCATCATAATGGTTTAAATATTTAATATATTTTATTAATTTATATTAATTTACTATAACTACATATTGAAAGTAAATTTTAGTTATTTATTTAATTGTCTATCATGTTCAAAACTAATTTGTTACCACAAATCACAATAATTAATAACTTAAAATATTTAAAAGACATACAGAAATTTTATTGACTCTTACCAAAAAAAACCCTCTACTCCCACTTAATTACATATCATGCCTCAATATATAATAACTCCATTGTTTCATCACAATAATTTAAATATTTGATATATTCTATTAATTTATATTAATTAACTATAACTACATATTGGAAGTTAAAAAAATTTATTTATTTAATTAGTTATCATGTTCAAAACTAATTTGTTACCACAAATCACAATAATTTGTTACCACATATAGAAATTTTATTGACTCTCATTATTTTAGCAATGTCACATAAATTGAGATAAAAGAAAATACTGCAAATCATAATAATTAACAACTTAAAATATTTAAAAGATATATAAAAATTTTAGTTGACTCTCATAATTGTATCGAAGCCACATAAATTGGGACACAAGGAGTAAATATATTATTTGATTACATAAAAATTATTATAAATCACAATAATTAACAAGTTAAAATACTTTTTTAAAAATAGATAAAAGTTCTATTCAACTCTCAAAATTTTATTGGTGCAGCATAAATCATGACAAAATAAAAAGTTATCTTAATTAATTGCAACTAAATATTTAAAGTAAATCAATTTTATTATTTTAATTGACTTTTATATAGAAAATTATTCTTTTTATTTATTTATTTATTTATTTTAGTAAATTTAAATTTTAAAATTATTTTTTTCTTATATAGAAATACTAAAATTTAAATTTACTTTAAATTTTTAAAGTAAAAAATTAATAAATTTAATTTAATATAAATTTCTAATGAATATTTTCTTAGAATTTGTGTTGGGTCAATATGTATCAAGTTAAAAATATATATATATAGTAAATTTTAGTATTGTGAAATATAAATATAATGTACTATCCAATAATGTTTAATAATACCATATTTTACATATGCAAATATAGCATCCCGTATTTAATTTATATACTATTTCGGTGAATTATAGATGATTACTATCGGATATGATAAAATTATATTAATTTTTATAGTAATAACATAATCAGTCGCTCTTAATTAATTATTATGAGACATTTAGGTATTAAGAAAATAAATAATATTTTATGAAAAATAAAATAGACATAAAATGCGAAATTAACTCTTAATGTTTTAAATTAAATTTTCGTCATTCGAACGATGATTTTACTATATCAGTCCTTATTATAAGTCATTTATGTATTAGAAAAATAAGAATAACAAAATGATATGTCAACATAAAATATTTGATTTACTATCAAAATTATATTAGTGTCACATACATTGGGACGGGACAGAAGAAGATATAAAGCAAAATACATTATTTGAAAATAAAATAAAAAGTACTGTAAATAACAATAATTAACAATTTTTCAAAAAAAAAAATTGATTGATTTCTGCTTCGGCTGCTTCAGTCGTGATTTTACTATATTATCCCTAATTAATTATTATGGTCATTTAAGCATTGTGCCACATAAGTTGAGATAGAAAAAATACCATAAATCACAATAATAAAAAATTTAAATTATTTAAAGAATATAATTGGCTATTGTCGACACAAAACTCTGGACAAAAAGAGTAGAGAAAATTAAAGGAAAGGTGTCTTTTAAGTCTTGAATGAAGGATTGGCGACATTGACCAATTTAAAGGGTCAAACTTAATTAAAAAACTTGATTAGGTTAATTGTGGACTTGATTAATATTTTCTAAACTTTTTAATTTTTTCAAAAGTACAAATTAACCCACACCATAAACTTTTCTCCCTCTGCTAATCAATCTCTCTCTCGTCTCTCTTTCTCTCAATAGTTTCTCTCTCTAATTTCTCTCAACCAACAACTTTTTAAATTTCTCCCTTCAATCTTGTGCAAATTCAACTTCTAGCAACAAATAGTTTTGAATTCTTGCCCGTTTCTTTTTTACATTCAACCGTCAGTCGATGTGACAACATTCTCCGGCGACAACAACTTCGAGTTCTTTATCGTTTCTTTTCGATTTTCACAAGTAAAAAATTAGGGATTTTAAGTTATGACAAAAATGAGGAACCTGATTTGTTGGTTATTTTTTTATGTTTTTTGTTGTTTTTTTAATGTTGTTATTTTTTAGTTGAATTTCTCATCTGGATGTATCTGCTACTGTTGTTTTCTAATAATGGATAAAACATGTAACGTGAATCCAACAGATTAGTATTTGTTGCAACATATATGACTAATCTATTGCACATATTAGTAACAGATTAGTAATATGTTGCAACATATATGACTAATCTGTTGCAACATATATGACTAATTTATTGCAACAAATGAGTAATCTGTTGCAACATATATGACTATTGCAACAGATGTTTATAGCTGGTTAGTCATTTGTTTATTCAAATTAAGCAATTATTAATAATAACTAAATTAATTTAATTAAAATTGAAGACAAGTCTTTAATACAAGACCTTAGACAAGGGGACAAATGTTTAATTCTCCTAAAAACATTTGAGCTTTAGTATTTTAAATTGTTTTTCAACATATATCGAACTCGGAACCAAAATAAGCCGCGAAATTAAAAAAGTGACCAAAATAGGCCACCTATTTAAAAAGTTACCAAAATAGGCTAAACGTTAATTTATTAAATTTTCTACTTTTTTCTAAATGGTCAACTAACGGAGTTGACTTTTACAAAAATGTAAGAATTTCTTACGTTTTACATTTTTTTTGTAAAATGTAAGAAATTTTTACGTTTTATAAAAAAAAAAATATAAAACGTAAGAATTTCTTACTTTTTACACGATAACCGAGGAAAAAATACAATGAATTGTCAAATCAATTAAAAAGGTACTAAAAAAAAGAGTTGTTCAACGTAACAAAAAGTTACGTTCTTAACTTTTTTATAGTAGTGGTCTCCCACCCACAATGTTTTTTTCCTCAAATGTCTCATCACTTCTACTTTTTCCTCTTTTCCATATGATAATTATGAATTTCTTTAGTAGTTAAATTTATTTATATTTTAGATGTAGTTCAAATAAATTTGTTTTTCTAATAAATTTTTACGTTTTACCTAAAAAAATTAAAAAAAGATGTATCAATTACCTCACTAACTTAACAATTTTCTTATATTTATTCTATATCAAAAAATAATCACTTCTATCCTTAATTGTCCGATTTCTCATTAAAAAAATTATACTTTTGAGTTTTCCTCTACTCCAAAATAGTGAAATGTTGAATTATCGTCGATCAAATATGCTACTATATACAAGAATTATTTTTTTTTAGGAGTGTTCCTAAAAAAATATATTTTCTTATATTAATTTAGGAGTGTTCCTAAATTAAATTGTGATTTGTACCTTCATTAATTATAATATGAAACGTATTTGTGCATGTGAGTTTCCTCCATATCCTAATTGAAACACTAATCGAAAACTACGATGAATCACTATCCAAAAAAATTAATTTTATATGTTTAACACACCAAAAAAATATAATTCTTCTATATAGTAGCATATTTGATCGACGATGATTCAACATTTCACTATTTTGGAGTTGAGGAAAACTCAAAAGTATAATTTTTTTTAGAGAGAAATCGGATAATTAAGGATAAAAGTGATTATTTTCTTATATAGAATAAATATAAGAAAATTGTTAAGTTAATGAGGTAATTGATACTTCTATTTTTAAAATTTTTTATGTAAAATATAAAAATTTATTACATAGAGGAAAAAATAAATTATTTGAACTACATGTAAAATATAAATAAATTTAACTAATCAAAAAATTCATAATTACCATATGTAAAAAGAGGAAAAAATAGAAGTGATGGGACATTTATAGAAAAAGGAATTGTGGGGGGGGGGATCACTGCTATAAAAAAATTAAGAACGTAACTTTTTGTTATGTTGAACAACTCATTTTTTAGTATCTTTTTAATTGATTTGATAATTCACTGCATTTTTCCTCGGTTATCGTGCAAAACGTAAGAATTTCTTACATTTTTGTAAAAGTCAACTCCGTTAGTTGATCGTTAAGAAAAAATGAAAAACGTAATAAATTATTACGACTAGCCTATTTTGGTAATTTTTAAAATAAGTGACCTATTTTGGTCACTTTTTAAATAAGTGAATTTTGGTTCTGAGTTCACATATATCTTGTCTATTTAATAATTTTCAATAGATGAGTCATATGTTGCAACAATTTAGTCATCTGTTGCAATAGATGTCTCTATTTGTTGGATAATTTTCAATAGATGAGTTAGCTATTGCAACAGATAATGAATCTATTCATTATGCTAGTTATTATCCTAGTTATCCGCACCCCCCTACAAATGGTATCAGAGCACAGTAATTTAAAAGATACGGAAGTGATATACGTGTTAGAGTTGGTTAAAATAGATATGTTGGAATTAGTTAAATTAGTTAAGTTAAATTTAAATTTAGTTAAGTTAGATTTAGTTATTTATTAAATTAATTATGAGAAGACCATTTAAAAATACAGAAGCTTTTAGAAAAATTAAAGAATCGTTAGTTAGTAATTATTCAGAATATATAAGTCTAAATAAAACAAAAGAAAATCCACAAAGATTAGCCTATTTAATTACATTAATATCTAGTATTGAAGCAAAATTAATAATCCATTTAAAATCTAGGAGAATGAGACATATACCATCTAATTATGATAAAAACAGATTTAGATATCCACCAAAATATTATAAACATAATTCAAATGAATAAAGAGCAAAAATACAAAGAATTAAAACAATTTATCTCTGAAAAACGTAAAGAATTAAAAATAAGAAAAGAAAGATTACATTATAATATATTTGCCGGAGTTAGTAAAAATTCAATAAATACACAAAAAGATGAAATATCAAAATTAGAATCTCAAATAGATAGTTTAGAATATATATATCAACATGAACTATTCACAATAAAATGAATAAAGAAAAATTTATAATAGATGAAAAAATATACGAAAATCACGAAGGATCAAAAATAAAAATAATATTTTCTAATCTAGGAAGAAGATATAAGAAAATAGGAGAACATTTATATTTAATGTTAGAAAAAGAAGAATTAAAATTAGAAGATAAATTAACAGCAATGGTAAAATAGAAAAATAAAATGAAGAAATAGATAGAAAAAAGGAAATAGAAAAAATTAAACAACAAACTACGGAAGAAATACGAAAAATAGAAGAAACTAAAAATAGTAGAATTGCTGAATTAGAAAAAGAACTACAAATGTTAAAAGATTTATACGAACAAAGACAAAAAAGAAAAGGAAGAAAAAGATAAAGAACAAAAATTAATAAACGAGATAAATCAATTTAAAGAAAAATTAGAAATAAATAATATAGAGGTAGAAGAAACAGATAATTATGATTCAGAAGATAGTGAAACATATACGGAAATATTAACAAATATAAAAGATTTAGAAATTAACGAAAAACAAGAAAAAATTAATGAAGAAAATACCAATACAGAAATAAATACTCTTGATAAAAAAGAAGATGAAAATATAATACCTAAAACAACAGAAATAAGAAAACCTATATATTATAAAAATAAATTTAAAAGATATAATGAATATGACAAATGGACACCAAAACAAATAGTTAATAAAAATTATAACTTTTTAGATCTAGACTGTGTAATAGATACAGAAAAAACAATACAATTATGGATAGGATATATGACAAAACAATTATTAGACAATAATATAAACATAACAGATGCACCAGAATATATAGAAAAAACATTAATAGGATCAGTAAATTTATGGTTTACAAATTTAACTGAAAATAGTAAAAAAGTATTAAGAACTAATAAACCTATGGAAGGAACATCATCAACAACAACTAAATTAACACCTATAGAATTATTGAAAAAATATGAAACAGTTATAAAAGATGAATTTGGTAGTATGACAACATTAGAAGAAGAACAAGATGAAGAAAAAGATACAAATAGGAATTTAATGATAAAATTAACAATATGTAATATGTGTTATATAGACGAATATACTTGCGCATTTAAAGAATATTATTATAAAGGAGCATATAGCATAGAAGAAAGTAAAGAAATAAGAAAATTATATTTTAATAAATTACCCGAACCATTTAGTTCAAAAATAATAAAAAGTTGGGAAGAAGCAAAAATAGTAGATACATTAGGAGCTAGAATAAAATTCTTACACCAATGGTATAGAAATTTATGTGAAAAATATAAAGAAGAATTAAAAATGGAAAAAACATTAATAAGAAATTTAGCATGTTGCAAAAATAAAATAGCACCTCAATTTGGATGCGAAGAAAGATATTATAAGAAAAGAAAAAGACATAAGAAATATAAGAAATATAAAAAATCAAAATATAAATATAAGAAACCAAGAAAAAGATATTATGTAAAAAATTACAAAAATAAAAGACCATATAGAAAGAAAAAATCTATAAAAGAATGTACATTTTATAATTGTGAAAAGTTAGGACATTTAGCTAGAGATTGTAAATTATCCAAAAATCCAAAAAATAAACAAATATCCGAAATAAAAATAGAAAATACAGAATATATGCAAATAGATTATATAGATTATGAATTAGAAAGTGAAGATAGTATATATGAAATTTCAGAAAACGAAACAGATACCGAAATAGATAGTGAGATAGATGAATCAAATGACTGAAGAAGATATAAAAATAATAACAAAGGAAGAATATTTAAATGATGAAGGAACAGAACAAAAGATAATATTTGACAGTAATATATTTGATGAAATAAAAGGAAAAGAGTTAGATTTAAGTGTAGAAAAAATATTTAAAATACCAACAATAAAAAATATTTTTAGTAGGAAAAAAGATGAATATTATGTAGTATGTCAAAAAGAACATGTAATAGACTGTAGATATGTAAAAGGAAAAGCTAGTATACCACTAGTAACAAAAAGAATAATTAATAAAGAAATAAATGATATAAAAAGTAAAGGAGATCCAATAAAATATGTACACCTTGGAGGTACAGAAATATTAATAAAAGCATGTTTTAGAGAAGGAATAGATAGACCGATAGAATTATATTTAGCAGATGATAGAATTATAAAACCTATAGAAAAAAGCATAATAACTGCCGTAAAAGGAAATTTAATATACCAAAAATTTAAATTTATAATAAGTGCAAATTATTCAGTAGCAGTAACAGATAGAAATATAGATAAATCATTAGTATTATATTGGAAGATCTCAGGAATAGAATTAACCCCAGGAAGTAAAATATTTACAGCGAGATGTAAAAATTTATATGTATTAACAACAAAACATAAAATAACAGGGAAAAATAAGATTAACAAGATACAAATAGATAGCCCATTTGAACATATTGTAAAAACAATAGATTATAATGATTATAGCTATAGAGACATAGATATAGAAGAAAATTTAGAAATAGTAAATGATAGAATAAGTACAACAAAAAAATAGCTAATGAAAAACCAGAATCATCAAGCTCATCGAAAAGAATGAGTTATGAAACAAATTCAATAAGTAATTTAAATCAATATTACATAACAGGAAAAATAAATGAAAAAGAACATTTAATACTATTAAACACAGGACAAGAAGAAAATTATATAGCAAAATATCTAGTAAAAAATGAAGAAATAAAAACTGATAATGATATATGCCAGATCTACCGAGAAGTTTAGTAAATAGTAAAGATATAGTAGAAAAAGAAATAATAATAGGAGGAATTAGAAAAATAAAAATAGAATTTGAGGTAAAAGAAGAAATGCAAAAAGCAGATATAATATTAGGAATAAAATGATTAAAACAAGTAAAACCATATAATATAGAACATACACAATTAGCCATAACATATAATAGGGAAAGATTATTCTTAAGAAGAGCCTTAACATAAAATGAAAATATATGTATTAATGAAGATAGTAGTGGAAGGATATTACAGTAGATATTATACGTCTATGATAGATACAGGAGCAGAAGCTAATTTATGTAGATATAATTGCTTACCAGAAAGTAAATGGGATAAATTAAAAATAACAATAGTAGTTAAAGGATTTAATAATGAAGGAAGCTTAATTACTTATAAAGCTAGGAATGTAAAAGCACAAATATGGGATAAGATATTGACAATAGAAGAAATTTATAATTATGAACTAACATCAAAAGATATACTTTTAGGAATGCCATTTTTAGATAAACTATACCCACATATAATAACTAGAAATGATTGGTGGTTCACAACACCATGTAAACAAAAAGTAAGAGCAAAAAGAGTTAATAATAAAATAAGAAAGAAAATTGATTGGATAAAAGGAAGTGAAAAAATTACACAAAAGTTAGAAAATATAAAAAACGCTGAAGATACAATAGAATTAGTAGTATTCTCGATAAATAAAACAGAAATAACTATATTTTCAATAAATAAGATAGAAATAGTTAAGAAAAAATTAGAACAATTATATAGTGAAGATCCATTAAAAGGATGGGAAAAACATAAAACTACCATAAAAATTGAATTAATAGACAAAAATAGTATAATAACCCAAAAACCATTAACATATAATTTTGACGATTTAAAAGAATTTAAAATGCATATAGATGAATTATTAGAAAAACAATATATACAAAAAAGTAATAGCAAACATAATAGTCCAGCATTTATAGTAAATAAACATAGTGAACAAAAAAGAGGAAAAAGTAGGATGGTTATTGATTATAGAAATTTAAATGCAAAAACTATAACATACAATTATCCGATACCAAATAAGATATTAAAAATAAGACAAATCCAAGGATATATTTATTTTAGCAAATTTGATTGTAAATCAGGATTTTACCATCTAAAGTTAGAAGAAGAATCTAAAGAATTAACCGCATTTACGGTACCACAAGTATTTTACGAATGGAATGTATTACCATTTGGATATAAAAATGCACCAGGTAGATATCAACATTTTATGGATAATTATTTTAAACAATTACGTAATTGCATAGTATACATAGATGATATATTATTATATACAAAAACTAAAGAAGAACATATAAAACTATTAGAACAATTTACAGATATAATAGAAAAATCAGGAATAAGTCTAAGCGAAAAGAAAGCTGAAATTATGAAAAACCAGATAGAATTTTTAGGAATACAAATAGATAAAAGTGGAGTAAAAATGCAACAACATATAGTACAAAAAATAATAAATTCGAAAGAAGAATTAGATACAAAAAAGAAATTACAATCATTTTTAGGATTAGTAAACCAAGTAAGAGAATATATTCCAAAATTAGCAGAAAACCTAAAACCACTACAGAAAAAATTAAAAAAGGATATAGAATATAATTATAATGAAGAAGATAAAAAACAAGTTCAAAAAATAAAATTATTTTGCAAGGAATTACCAAAATTACAATTTCCGGATGAAAATAGAAAATTTACATACATAGTAGAAGCAGATGCCAGTGAATATAGTTACGGAGGAGTACTTAAATATAGATATGAAGCAGAAAAAATAGAACATCATTGTAGATACTACTCAGGTACGTTCAACGAGATAGAAATAAAATGAGAAATAAATAGAAAAGAATTATGTTCATTATATAAATGTTTGTTAGCATTTGAGCCATATATTGTATATAACAAATTTATTGTGCGAACAGATAATACACAGGTACGCTGGTGGCTAACAAAGAAAATACAAAATTCAGTTACAACAAAAGAGATTCGGAGACTAGTTTTAAACATATTAAATTTTACATTTGTAATAGAAGTAATCAGTACTAACAAAAATGTTATTACAGATTACATATCAAGACAAAGCTACACAAACTGAAATGATAGAAGAAAATATACATGAAAAGATACTCAATGCCCTGACTACGCTTTCATTGAAAGTGGACAGTATGGGTATTGAGATAGTAAAGATGGGTACTGAGATAGAAACACTAAAGCTAAAGACTAGTGAAGATAAACTGAAGTCTATAGCTATGAATCAGCTAACTCAGCAATGCGCAGAGCTATGTCGATCGGAAGACAATAAAATTCCGGAGCTAGAAGGAGATGTTGGGATACTCCATAAAACCCATAACGTTTATCAATCTACTTCTGCAGGTACAAGCAAAGGATTTAGAAAAAATATGAACCTAAACAAACTATTTGACAAACCATATACACCAAATACACCAAAAGACCCCATATTTATACCCCCCACAAGTTACCACATATCGAGATAGCCTAAACCAAGACAAAAAGACATATAACTACACAACCCGCACATATATAGAAAATATCTACAACGTACAAACTTTCTTAAATAGCAACCCCAAAGCTACAAATATCCAAGAACCAGATACGAACTATATAACCCAGAAATTAACCGGATAAAACAAGCTAATTGCCTTACCAAAAACTAAACCAAACTTAGTTAAAACTTGCTACGAATATGGATTACTTAGTACCGTATATACCACAGACGGAATTGAGATATCCACCATACCAGAAATATATGAAGCATTTACCACATTTAAAAGAATAACCAAAGGTACTTTATTTTTTATAAAAATCTACACGGCGCCAGCAGAGATATTATTTGACGAAGTTAAGAAACCTATACAAGTTGTAAAAATAGGAATGACACGAGATATGATTATACCACAAGATATTGGTACACAGCCAGAGATACCCAGAATCGAGATACCAAAATTTTATGCGAACAAAAGAGTTATCGGACTATCTACAATTTTACAAGAGCTAGCAAATACATATTGCAATCAAAATCCTATATGGAGTTATTATTCAAGAAATCATGTATTAATATATTCAAATTCAAAAGAGCTACGGGAAACATATATGGAGACTATTAGGCAATGGATTATGACGTTGCTTAAACCAGAGACAGAACCTATCGCCAGAGCTATTAAAGAAAAATTTATTTTAGAAGAATTATTGACCAGATATTGCAAAACTATTGGACACAAATATCCAGACCACAGATGTTCAAAATGTAATGGAGGAGATAATGACGTCCCAGCAGTACAGCTAGAATAAAAGAAGATAAGGACGACAGCTGAAAAGATAAGAACAGAGCAATAATGGAGATACAACAGATATGACAAAATAGGCGGAAGACTTATTTGTACAAAGTTGTTACGTAAAAGATAACATTAGTAGCTTTGTAGCATTTATTGAAGAGTTAATGTAAAGTAAGAATTTTCAAAGTCTTATAGGTTAGGTGAAAAGAAAGACTTTTAAGTCTTTTTAGTTTCTTTTTAGTTTTTAGTTTTTTTTTAGTATACGGATGTAAAAACTTTTGTACATTTTTCATTCTATAAATAAGAGCTCAGAAGGCATTGCAGAAGCAAGCCTTCCAACATTCAAGCAAAAAACTCTCTCCATCTAAAATACTTTTGCCTAGTTAATAAAATATATACTGCAATGGAAAAAACTATAGAACAACAAACCTCAGAAATATCAAAGCTATCGGAACAGGTATATCTATTTACGATTATGAATAGCTAAATTCATAATTCCCGACAATCATGATATGATAAAATAAATTCATATTAGTTACTTTATAGTAGAATTATTTGAAAAATAATATGTTAAGAAGTTTATTAGCAAAGTGAAAACGGAGAAAAATCCCAAGGAACTATGTCATCCTAAAGGTGAAACCAATGAGGCAAGAAGCCGTGGCGGGGAGTAACCAAAGTCGAGGCGCTGTTTAAGGGAAAAGTATCCGAATTACCATGCTAGTAGTGACCGAAGAACATGTTATTTAAGAATAATCTAGTATATAGTAATCTGAGATGACTATATTTTATTATGTACATGGTTGAAGGGAATATTTTGAAAAAAGCAATTTTATGATAATGAATGATAATATATCTGATGTGATGGTAGATAAATTTAAGATACTTATTTTGTATGTACTTAGAGATATAGATGTTGCAGATATAAGAAAAATTATATTAGAAAGAGCATATGGAAAAAATTATACGGATAGAATAAATTATATACCACACATACCTAACTACTCTTATAAATATTTATTATGTTAAAATTACGTAGGATTTTTAAAGATATGCAAAAAATACAGTTAATAGAAAAACAGATAAAAATAAATATAGACAAATACATGGAAAATAAAAAATATATAAAATCTCTTAATATAAATATGCAAAAACTACTATATCTAAAACAAATAGCTATAAAATATCAATCTTAAAAAATAGCTCATTTAGACTACCTTAGAGTTTTAATCTTATATATACTTAAAGATATAGAAATAATAGATATTAAGAAAATAATATTAGAAGAAGTAATAAACTACGAAATAGAAATGATAAATTCGCTAGAACGAATATACGACGACATTTACCCAGAAGGATATTATTCAGATCAAGATTGTGGATGTTAGAATATATTAGAAAAACTAGAGAAAACCAAGATAATCTAAATAACGAAGTTAATTATAGAAACCGAATTAGAAAAATAATGGAAGATCTAAAAGAAAAGTTAATATGGATAGAAAAAACCTTAGAAAATTTAGAAAAAAGTACATGTGACAGTTTATATAATATAAAAAACTCACTACGAGAAGAACAACACAAAATAATAAATGACATAGAAAATCTAGAATTAGATATATACTACAGTACAAAAAGAATAAGTTATTATACAGAAATTTGTAACTCAGCAGTTACTACAGGATAAAATAATAAACTAAATACATTAATGAATACATCTCACAAACAGAATAATTTATTAAAACAAAATCACAGAAATAACCACGCACAAAAAAGAATAGATTCATTACCTACAATAAATCTATTTATTATTATAATAAATCTATTCATTATGCTAGTTATTATCCTAGTTATCCGCACCCCCCTACAAATGGTATCAGAGCACAGTAATTTGAAAGATACGGAAGTGATATACGTGTTAGAGTTGGTTAAAATAGATATGTTGGAATTAGTTAAATTAGTTAAGTTAAATTTAAATTTAGTTAAGTTAGATTTAGTTATTTATTAAATTAATTATGAGAAGACCATTTAAAAATACAGAAGCTTTTAGAAAAATTAAAGAATCTTTAGTTAGTAATTATTCAGAATATATAAGTCTAAATAAAACAAAAGAAAATCCACAAAGATTAGCCTATTTAATTACATTAATATCTAGTATTGAAGCAAAATTAATAATCCATTTAAAATCTAGGAGAATGAGACATATACCATCTAATTATGATAAAAATAGATTTAGATATCCACCAAAATATGATAAACATAATTCAAATGAATAAAGAGCAAAAATACAAAGAATTAAAACAATTTATCTCTGAAAAACGTAAAGAATTAAAAATAAGAAAAGAAAGATTACATTATAATATATTTGCCGGAGTCAGTAAAAATTCAATAAATATACAAAAAGATGAAATATCAAAATTAGAACCCCAAATAGATAGTTTAGAATATATATATCAACATGAACTATTCACAATAAAATGAATAAAGAAGAATTTATAATAGATGAAAAAATATACGAAAATCACGAAGGATCAAAAATAAAAATAATATTTTCTAATCTAGGAAGAAGATATAAGAAAATAGGAGAACATTTATATTTAATGTTAGAAAAAGAAGAATTAAAATTAGAAGATAAATTAACAGCAATGGTAAGAATAGAAAAAGAAAATGAAGAAATAGATAGAAAAAAGGAAATAGAAAAAATTAAACAACAAACTACGGAAGAAATACGAAAAATGGAAGAAACTAAAAATAGTAGAATTGCTGAATTAGAAAAAGAACTACAAATGTTAAAAGATTTATACGAACAAAGACAAAAATAAAAAGAAGAAAAAGATAAAGAACAAAAATTAATAAACGAGATAAATCAATTTAAAGAAAAATTAGAAATAAATAATATAGAGGTAGAAGAAACAGATAATTATGATTCAGAAGATAGTGAAACATATACGGAAATATTAACAAATATAAAAGATTTAGAAATTAACGAAAAACAAGAAGTAATTAATGAAGAAAATACCAATACAGAAATAAATACTCTTGATAAAAAAGAAGATGAAAATCTAATACCCAAAACAACAGAAATAAGAAAACCCATATATTATAAAAATAAATTTAAAAGATATAATGAATATGACAAATGGACACCAAAACAAATAGTTAATAAAAATTATAACTTTTTAGATCTAGACTGTGTAATAGATACAGAAAAAACAATATAATTATGGATAGGATATATGACAAAATAATTATTAGACAATAATATAAACATAACAGATGCACCAGAATATATAGAAAAAACATTAATAGGATCAGTAAAATTATGGTTTACAAATTTAACTGAAAATAGTAAAAAAGTATTAAGAACTAATAAACCTATGGAAGGAACATCATCAACAACAACTAAATTAACACCTATAGAATTATTGAAAAAATATGAAACAGCTATAAAAGATGAATTTGGTAGTATGACAACATTAGAAGAAGAACAAGATGAAGAAAAAGATACAAATAGAAATTTAATGATAAAATTAACAATATGTAATATGTGTTATATAGATGAATATACTTGCGCATTTAAAGAATATTATTATAAAGGAGCATATAGTATAGAAGAAAGTAAAGAAATAAGAAAATTATATTTTAATAAATTACCCGAACCATTTAGTTCAAAAATAATAAAAAGTTGGGAAGAAGCAAAAATAGTAGATACATTAGGAGCTAGAATAAAATTTTTAATATACCAAAAATTTAAATTTATAATAAGTGCAAATTATTCAGTAGCAGTAACAGATAGAAATATAGATAAATTATTAGTATTATATTGGAAGATATCAGGAATAGAATTAACCCTAGGAAGTAAAATATTTACAGCGAGATGTAAAATTTATATGTATTAACAACAAAACATAAAATAACAGGGAAAAATAAGATTAACAAGATACAAATAGATAGCCCATTTGAACAAATTGTAAAAACAATAGATTATAATGATTATAGTTATAGAGACATAGATATAGAAGAAAATTTAGAAATAGTAAATGATAGAATAAGTACAAAAAAAAGAATAGCTAATGAAAAACCAGAATCATCAACCTCATCAAAAAGAATGAGTTATGAAACGAATCCAATAATTAACCTAAATCAATATTACATAACAGGAAAAATAAATGAAAAAGAATATTTAATATTATTAAACACAGGACAAGAAGAAAATTATATAGCAAAATGTTTAGTAAAAAATGAAGAAATAAAAACTGATAATGATATATGCCGAGAAGAATTAAAAATGGAAAAAACATTAATAAGAAATTTAGCATGTTGCAAAAATAAAATAGCACCCCAATTTGGATGCGAAGAAAGATATTATAAGAAAAGAAAAAGACATAAGAAATATAAGAAATATAAAAAATCAAAATATAAATATAAGAAAATAAGAAAAAGATATTATGTAAAAAATTACAAAAATAAAAGACCATATAGAAAGAAAAAATCTATAAAAGAATGTACATGTTATAATTGTGGAAAGTTAGGACATTTAGCTAGAGATTGTAAATTACCCAAAAATCCAAAAAATAAACAAATATCAGAAATAAAAATAGAAAATACATAATATATGCAAATAGATTATATAGATTATGAACTAGAAAGTGAAGATAGTATATATGAAATTTCAGAAAACGAAACAGATACTGAAATAGATAGTGAGATAGATGAACAAATGACTGAAGAAGATATAAAAATAATAACAAAGGAAGAATATTTAAATGATGAAGGAACAGAACAAAAGATAATATTTGACAGTAATATATTTGATGAAATAAAAGGAAAAGAGTTAGATTTAAGTGTAGAAAAAATATTTAAAATACCAACAATAAAAAATATTTTTAGTAGGGAAAAAAAATGAATATTATGTAGTATGTCAAAAAGAACATGTAATAGACTGTAGATATGCAAAAGGAAAAGCTAGTATACCACTGCGTGGTTATTTTTGTGATTTTGTTTTAATAAACTATTCTGTTTGTGAGATGTATTCATTAATGTATTTAGTTTATTATTTTATCCTGTAGTAACTGCTGAGTTACAAATTTCTGTATAATAACTTATTCTTTTTGTACTGTAGTATATATCTAATTCTAGATTTTCTATGTCATTTATTATTTTGTGTTGTTCTTCTCGTAGTGAGTTTTTTATATTATATAAACTGTCACATGTATTTTTTTCTAAATTTTCTAAGGTTTTTTCTATCCATATTAACTTTTCTTTTAGATCTTCCATTATTTTTCTAATATGGTTTCTATAATTAACTTCGTTATTTAGATTATTTTGGTTTTCTCTAGTTTTTCTAATATATTCTAACATCCACAATCTTGGTCTGAGTAATATCCTTCTGGGTATATGTCTTCGTATATTTGTGCTGTGGCATTTATCATTTCTATTTCGTAGTTTATTACTTCTTCTAATATCATTTTTTAATATCTATTATTTCAATATCTTTAAGTATATATAAGGTTCAAACTCTAAGGTAGTCTAAATGGGCTATTTTTTTAAAATTGATATTTTATAGCTATTTGTTTTAGACTTAGTAATTTTTGCATATTTTTATTAAGAGATTTTATATATTTTTTATTTTCCATGTATATGTCTATATTTATTTTTATCTGTTTTTCTAGTAACTGTATTTTTTGCATATCTTTAAAAATCCTTCGTAATTTTAACATAATAAATATTTATAAGAGTAGTTAGGTATGTGTGGTATATAATTTATTCTATCCGTATAATTTTTTCCATATGCTCTTTCTAATATAATTTTTCTTATATCTGCAACATCTATATCTCGAAGTACATACAAAATAAATATCTTAAATTTATCTACCATCACATCAGATATATTATCATTCATTATCATAAAATTGCTTTTTTCAAAATATTCCCTTCAACCATATACATAATAAAATATAGTCATCTCAGATTACTATATACTAGATTATTCTTAAATAACATGTTCTTCGGTCACTACTAGCATGGTAATTCGGATACTTTTCCCTTAAACAGCGCCTCGACTTTGGTTACTCCCCGCCACGGCTTCTTGCCTCATTGGTTTCACCTTTAGGATGGCATAGTTCCTTGGGATTTTTCTCCGTTTCCACTTTGCTAATAAACTTCTTAACATATTATTTTTCAAATAATTCTACTATAAAGTAACTAATATGAATTTATTTTATCATATCATGATTGTCGGGAATTATGAATTTAGCTATTCATAATCGTAAATAGATATACCTGTTCCGGTAGCTTTGATATTTCTGAGGTTTGTTGTTCTATAGCTTTTTCCATTGCAGTATATATTTTATTAACTAGGCAAAAGTATTTTGGATGGAGAGAGTTTTTTGCTTGAATGTTGGAAGGCTTGCTTCTGCAATGCCTTCTGAGCTCTTATTTATAGAATGAAAAATGTACAAAAGTTTTTACATCCGTATACTAAAAAAAAACTAAAAACTAAAAAGAAACTAAAAAGACTTAAAAGTCTTTCTTTTCACCTAACCTATATGACTTTGAAAATTCTTACTTTACATTAACTCTACAATAAATGCTACAAAGCTACAAATGTTATCTTTTACGTAACAACTTTGTACAAGTAAGTCTTCCGCCTATTTTGTCATATCTGTTGTATCTCCATTATTGCTCTGTTCTTATCTTTCCAGCTGTCGTCCTTATCTTCTTTTATTCTAGTTGTACTGCTGGGACGTCATTATCTCCTCCATTACATTTTGAACACTTGTGGTCTGGATATTTATGTCCAATAGGTTTGCAATATCTGGTCAATAATTCTTCTGAAATAAATTTTTCTCTAATAGCTCTGGCGATAGGTTTTGTCTCTGGTTTAAGCAACGTCATAATTCATTGCCTAATAGTCTCCATATCTGTTTCCCGTAGCTCTTTTGAATTCGAATATATTAATACATGATTTCTTGAATAATAACTCCATATAGGATTTTGATTGCAATATGTATTTGCTAACTCTTGAAAAATTGTAGATAGTCCGATAACTCTTTTGTTCGCATAAAATTTTGGTATCTCGATTCTGGGTATTTCTGGCTGTGTACCAATATCTTGTGGTATAATCATATCTCGTGTCATTCCTATTTTTACAACTTGTATAGGTTTCTTAACTTCGTCAAATAATATCTCTGCTGGCGCCGTGTATATTTTTATAAAAAATAAAGTACCTTTGGTTATTCTTTTAAATGTGGTAAATGCTTCATATATTTCTGGTATGGTGGATATCTCAATTCCGTCTGTGGTATATACGGTACTAAGTAATCCATATTCGTAGCAAGTTTTAACTAAGTTTGGTTTAGTTTTTGGTAAGGCAATTAGCTTGTTTTATCCGGTTAATTTCTGGGTTATATAGTTCGTATCTGGTTCTTGGATATTTGTAGCTTTGGGGTTGCTATTTAAGAAAGTTTGTACGTTGTAGATATTTTCTATATATGTGCGGGTTGTGTAGTTATATGTCTTTTTGTCTTGGTTTAGGCTATCTCGATATGTGGTAACTTGTGGGGGGTATAAATATGGGGTCTTTTGGTGTATTTGGTGTATATGGTTTGTCAAATAGTTTGTTTAGGTTCATATTTTTTCTAAATCCTTTGCTTGTACCTGCAGAAGTAGATTGATAAACGTTATGGGTTTTATGGAGTATCCCAACATCTCCTTCTAGCTCCGGAATTTTATTGTCTTCCGATCGACATAGCTCTGCGCATTGCTGAGTTAGCTGATTCATAGCTATAGACTTCAGTTTATCTTCACTAGTCTTTAGCTTTAGTGTTTCTATCTCAGTACCTATCTTTACTATCTCAATACCCATACTGTCCACTTTCAATGAAAGCGTAGTCAGGGCATTGAGTATCTTTTCATGTATATTTTCTTCTATCATTTCAGTTTGTGTAGCTTTGTCTTGATATGTAATCTGTAATAACATTTTTGTTAGTACTGATTACTTCTATTACAAATGTAAAATTTAATATGTTTAAAACTAGTCTCCGAATCTCTTTTGTTGTAACTGAATTTTGTATTTTCTTTGTTAGCCACCAGCGTACCTGTGTATTATCTGTTCGCACAATAAATTTGTTATATACAATATATGGCTCAAATGCTAACAAACATTTATATAATGAACATAATTCTTTTCTATTTATTTCTCATTTTATTTCTGTCTCATTCAACGTACCTGAGTAGTATCTACAATGATGTTCTATTTTTTCTGCTTCATATCTATATTTAAGTACTCCTCCGTAACTATATTCACTGGCATCTGCTTCTACTATGTATGTAAATTTTCTATTTTCATCCGGAAATTGTAATTTTGGTAATTTCTTGCAAAGTAATTTTATTTTTTGAATTTGTTTTTTATCTTCTTCATTATAATTATATTCTATATCCTTTTTTAATTTTTTCTGTAGTGGTTTTAGGTTTTCTGCTAATTTTGGAATATATTCTCTTACTTGGTTTACTAATCCTAAAAATGATTGTAATTTCTTTTTTGTATCTAATTCTTCTTTCGAATTTATTATTTTTTGTACTATATGTTGTTGCATTTTTACTCCACTTTTATCTATTTGTATTCCTAAAAATTCTATCTGGTTTTTCATAATTTCAGCTTTCTTTTCACTTAGACTTATTCCTGATTTTTCTATTATATCTGTAAATTGTTCTAATAGTTTTATATGTTCTTCTTTAGTTTTTGTATATAATAATATATCATCTATGTATACTATGCAATTAGGTAATTGTTTAAAATAATTATCCATAAAATGTTGATATCTACCTGGTGCATTTTTATATCCAAATGGTAATACATTCCATTCGTAAAATACTTGTGGTACCGTAAATGCGGTTAATTCTTTAGTTTCTTCTTCTAACTTTAGGTGGTAAAATCCTTTAAATTTCTATAATCAATAACCATTCTACTTTTTCCTCTTTTTTGTTCACTATGTTTATTTACTATAAATGCTGAACTATTATGTTTACTATTACTTTTTTGTATATATTGTTTTTCTAATAATTCATCTATATGCATTTTAAATTCTTTTAAATCGTCAAAATTATATGTTAATGGTTTTTGGGTTATTATACTATTTTTGTCTATTAATTCAATTTTTATGGTAGTTTTATGTTTTCCCATCCTTTTAATGGATCTTCACTATATAATTGTTCTAGTTTTTTCTTAACTATTTCTATCTTATTTATTGAAAATATAGTTATTTCTGTTTTATTTATCGAGAATACTACTAATTCTATTGTATCTTCAGCGTTTTTTATATTTTCTAACTTTTGTGTAATTTTTTCACTTCCTTTTATCCAATCAGTTTTCTTTCTTATTTTATTATTAACTCTTTTTGCTCTTACTTTCTGTTTACATGGTGTTGTGAACCACCAATCATTTCTAGTTATTATATGTGGGTATAGTTTATCTAAAAATGGCATTCCTAAAAGTATATCTTTTGATGTTAGTTCATAATTATAAATTTCTTCTATTGTCAATATCTTATCCCATATTTGTGCTTTTATATTCCTAGCTTTATAAGTAATTAAGCTTCCTTCATTATTAAATCCTTTAACTACTATTGTTATTTTTAATTTATCCCATTTACTTTCTGGTAAGCAATTATATCTACATAAATTAGCTTCTGCTCCTGTATCTATCATAGGCGTATAATATCTACTGTAATATCCTTCCACTACTATCTTCATTAATACATATATTTTCATTTTATGTTAAGACTCTTCTTAAGAATAATCTTTCCCTATTATATGTTATGGCTAATTGCGTATGTTCTATATTATATGGTTTTACTTGTTCTAACCATTTTATTCCTAATATTATATCTGCTTTTTGCATTTCTTCTTTTACCTCAAATTCTATTTTTATTTTTCTAATTCCTCCTATTATTATTTCTTTTTCTACTATATCTTTACTATTTACTAAACTTCTCGGTAGATCTGGGCATATATCATTATCAGTTTTTATTTCTTCATTTTTTACTAGATATTTTGCTATATAATTTTCTTCTTGTCCTGTGTTTAATAGTATTAAATGTTCTTTTTCATTTATTTTTCCTGTTATGTAATATTGATTTAAATTACTTATTGAATTTGTTTCATAACTCATTCTTTTCGATGAGTTTGATGATTTTGGTTTTTCATTAGCTATTCTTTTTGTTGTACTTATTCTATCATTTACTATTTCTAAATTTTCTTCTATATCCATGTCTCTATAGCTATAATCAATATAATCTATTGTTTTTACAATTTGTTCAAATGAGCTATCTATTTGTATCTTGTTAATCTTATTTTTCCCTGTTATTTTATGTTTTGTTGTTAATACATATAAATTTTACATCTCGCTGTAAATATTTTACTTCCTGGGGTTAATTCTATTCCTGATATCTTCCAATATAATACTAATGATTTATCTATATTTCTATCTGTTATTGCTACTGAATAATTTGCACTTATTATAAATTTAAATTTTTGGTATATTAAATTTCCTTTTACGGCAGTTATTATGCTTTTTTCTATAGGTTTTATAATTCTATCATCTGCTAAATATAATTCTATCGGTCTATCTATTCCTTCTCTAAAACATGCTTTTATTAATATTTCTGTACCTCCAAGGTGTACATATTTTATTGGATCTCCTTTATTTTTTATATCATTTATTTCTTTATTAATTATTCTTTTTGTTACTAGTGGTATACTAGCTTTTCCTTTTGCATATCTACAGTCTATTACATGTTCTTTTTGACATACTACATAATATTCATCTTTTTTCCTACTAAAATTTTTTTTTATTGTTGGTATTTTAAATATTTTTTCTGCACTTAACTCTAACTCTTTTCCTTTTATTTCATCAAATATATTACTGTCAAATATTATCTTTTGTTCTGTTCCTTCATCATTTAAATATTCTTCCTTTGTTATTATTTTTATATCTTCTTCAGTCATTTGATTTATCTATCTCACTATCTATTTCGGTATCTGTTTCGTTTTCTGAAATTTCATATATACTATCTTCACTTTCTAATTCATAATTTATATAATCTATTTGCATATATTCTGTATTTTCTATTTTTATTTCGGATATTTGTTTATTTTTTGGATTTTTGGATAATTTACAATCTCTAGCTAAATGTCCTAACTTTTCACAATTATAACATGTACATTCTTTTATAGATTTTTTCTTTCTATATGGTCTTTTATTTTTGTAATTTTTTACATAATATCTTTTTCTTGGTTTCTTATATTTATATTTTGATTTTTTATATTTCTTATATTTCTTATGTCTTTTTCTTTTCTTATAATATCTTTTTTCGCATCCAAATTGAGGTGCTATTTTATTTTTGCAACATGCTAAATTTTTTATTATTGTTTTTTCCATTTTTAATTCTTCTCTATATTTTTCACATAAATTTCTATACCATTGGTGTAAGAATTTTATTCTAGCTCCTAATGTATCTACTATTTTTGTTTCTTCCCAACTTTTTATTATTTTTGAACTAAATGGTTCGGGTAATTTATTAAAATATAATTTTCTTATTTCTTTACTTTCTTCTATGCTATATGCTCCTTTATAATAATATTCTTTAAATGCGCAAGTATATTCATCTATATAACACATATTACATATTGTTAATTTTATCATTAAATTCCTATTTGTATCTTTTTCTTCATCTTGTTCTTCTTCTAATGTTGTCATACTACCAAATTCATCTTTTATAACTGTTTCATATTTTTTCAATAATTCTATAGGTGTTAATTTAGTTGTTGTTGATGATGTTCCTTCCATAGGTTTATTAGTTCTTAATACTTTTTTACTATTTTCAGTTAAATTTGTAAATCATAAATTTACTGATCCTATTAATGTTTTTTCTATATATTCTGGTGCATCTGTTATGTTTATATTATTGTCTAATAATTGTTTTGTCATATATCCTATCCATAATTGTATTGTTTTTTCTGTATCTATTACACAGTCTAGATCTAAAAAGTTATAATTTTTATTAACTATTTGTTTTGGTGTCCATTTGTCATATTCATTATATCTTTTAAATTTATTTTTATAATATATAGGTTTTCTTATTTTTGTTGTTTTAGGTATTATATTTTCATCTTCTTTTTTATCAAGAGTATTTATTTCTGTATTGGTATTTTCTTCATTAATTTTTTCTTATTTTTCGTTAATTTCTAAATCTTTTATATTTGTTAATATTTCCGTATATGTTTCACTATCTTCTGAATCATAATTATCTGTTTCTTCTACCTCTATATTATTTATTTCTAATTTTTCTTTAAATTGATTTATCTCGTTTATTAATTTTTGTTCTTTATCTTTTTCTTCTTTTTCTTTTTTTCTTTGTTCGTATAAATCTTTTAACATTTGTAGTTCTTTTTCTAATTCAGCAATTCTACTATTTTTAGTTTCTTCTATTTTTCGTATTTCTTCCGTAGTTTGTTGTTTAATTTTTTCTATTTCCTTTTTTCTATCTATTTGTTCATTTTCTTTTTCTATTCTTACCATTGTTGTTAGTTTATCTTCTAATTTTAATTCTTCTTTTTCTAACATTAAATATAAATGTTCTCTTATTTTCTTATATCTTCTTCCTAGATTAGAAAATACTATTTCTATTTTTGATCCTTCGTGATTTTCGTATATTTTTTCATCTATTATAAATTTTTCTTTATTCATTTTATTGTGAATAGTTCATGTTGATATATATATTCTAAACTATCTATTTGGGATTCTAATTTTGATATTTCATCTTTTTGTGTATTTATTGAATTTTTACTAACTCCGGCAAATATATTATAATGTAATCTTTCTTTTCTTATTTTTAATTCTTTGTATTTTTGCTCTTTATTCATTTGAATTATGTTTATAATATTTTGGTGGATATCTAAATCTATTTTTATCATAATTAGATGGTATATGTCTCATTCTCCTAGATTTTAAATGAATTATTAATTTTGCTTCAATACTAGATATTAATGTAATTAAATAGGCTAATCTTTGTGGATTTTCTTTTGTTTTATTTAGACTTATATATTCTGAATAATTACTAACTAAAGATTCTTTAATTTTTCTAAAAGCTTCTGTATTTTTAAATGGTCTTCTCATAATTAATTTAATAAATAACTAAATCTAACTTAACTAAATTTAAATTTAACTTAACTAATTTAACTAATTCCAACATATCTATTTTAACCAACTCTAACACGTATATCACTTCCGTATCTTTTAAATTACTGTGCTCTGATACCATTTGTAGGGGGTGCGGATAACTAGGATAATAAATAGATTTATTGTAGGTAATGAATCTATTCTTTTTTGTGCGTGGATATTTTTTAGATTTTGTTTTAATAAATTCTTCTACTTGTGAGATGTATTCATTAATTTATTTGGTATATTATTTTATCCTGTAGTAACTGTTGAGTTACAAATTTTTGTATAATAATTTATTCTTTCTACACTGTAGTGTATATCTAATTCTAGATTTTCTATGTCATTTATTATTTTGTGTTGTTCTTCTCGTACTGAGTTTTTTATATTATATAAACTGTCACATGTACTTTTTTCTAAATTTTCTAAGGTTTTTTCTATCCATATTAACTTTTCTTTTAGATTTTCCATTATTTTTTTAATTCGGTTTCTATAATTAATTTCGTTATTTAGATTATCTTGGTTTTCTCTAGTTTTTCTAATATATTCTAACATCCACAATCTTGATCTGAATAATATCCTTCTGGGTAAATGTCGTCGTATATTCGTTCTAGCGAATTTATCATTTCTATTTCGTAGTTTATTACTTTTTCTAATATCATTTTCTTAATATCTATTATTTCAATATCTTTAAGTATATATAAGGTTAAAACTCTAAGGTATTCTAAATGGGCTATTTTTTTAAAATTGATATTTTATACCTATTTGTTTTAGACTTAGTAATTTTTGCATATTTTTATTAAGAGATTTTATATATTTTTTATTTTCCATGTATTTGTCTATATTTATTTTTATCTGTTTTTCTAGTAACTGTATTTTTTGCATATCTTTAAAAATCCTACGTAATTTTAACATAATAAATATTTATAAGAGTAGTTAGGTATGTGTGGTATATAATTTATTCTATCCGTATAATTTTTTCCATATGCTCTTTCTAATATAATTTTTCTTATATCTGCAACATCTATATCTCTAAGTACATACAAAATAAGTATCTTAAATTTATCTACCGTCACATCAGATATATTATCATCCATTATCATAAAATTGCTTTTTTCAAAATATTCCCTTCAACCATATACATAATAAAATATAGTCATCTCAGATTACTAGTACATGGAAAATAAAAAATATATAAAATCTCTTAATAAAATTATGCAAAAAATTACTAAGTCTAAAACAAATAGCTATAAAATATCAATTTTAAAAAAATTGCCCATTTAGACTACCTTAGAGTTTTAACCTTATATATACTTAAGGATATTGAAATAATAGATATTAAGAAAATGATATTAGAAGAAGTAATAAACTACGAAATAGAAATGATAAATTCGCTAGAACGAATATACGACGACATTTACCCAGAAGGATATTACTCAGATCAAGATTGTGGATGTTAGAATATATTAGAAAAACTAGAGAAAACCAAGATAATCTAAATAACGAAGTTAATTATAGAAACCATATTAGAAAAATAATGGAAGATCTAAAAGAAAAGTTAATATGGATAGAAAAAACCTTAGAAAATTTAGAAAAAAGTATATGTGACAGTTTATATAATATAAAAAACTCACTACGAGAAGAACAACACAAAATAATAAATGACATAGAAAATCTAGAATTAGATATATACTACAGTACAGAAAGAATAAGTTATTATACAGAAATTTGTAACTCAGCAGTTACTACAGGATAAAATAATAAACTAAATACATTAATGAATACATCTCACAAACAGAATAATTTATTAAAACAAAATCACAGAAATAACCACGCACAAAAAAGAATAGATTCATTACCTACAATAAATCTATTTATTATCCTAGTTATCCGCACCCCCTACAAATACAATGAATCTATTTATTATCCTAGTTATCCGCACCCCCCTACAAATGGTATCATGTTCTTCGGTCACTATTAGCATGGTAATTCAGATACTTTTCCCTTAAACAGCGCCTCGACTTTGGTTACTCCCCGCCACAGCTTCTTGCCTCATTGGTTTAGTCTTCCGCCTATTTTGTCATATCTGCTGTATCTCCATTATTGCTCTGTTCTTATCTTTCCAGCTGTCGTCCTTATCTTCTTTTATTCAAGCTGTACTGCTGGGACTTCATTATCTCCTGTCTTTAACTGTTTGGTTTTTTCCAACAGATTACTCATCTATTGCAACATGTTAATTGAAATCGTAATTGAACTTATCAATTCATCTTTAATTTTAGTTAAATCAATGTTGTTATTACTAATAATGTCTTAATTCGAATCATTTCAAATAAAATTGGTCAGTTAACACTTTACTCAAGACGAATACACTTAGATGATCATGTAATTACTATGAGATTAATTAAAATCGTAATTAAATTATCAATTCATCTTTAATTTTAGTTAAATCAATTTAGTTATTACTAATAATTACTTAATTTTAATTATTTCAAATCAAATTGGTCAATTGATCATTTTACTTAAGACGAAACACTTAGTTGATCATGTAATTACTATAAATTTAATTGAAATTGTAAGTGAACTTACTAATTCATCTTTAATTTTAGTTAAATCAATATAGTTATTTCTAATTATTGCTTGGTTTGAATCATTTCAAATAAAATTGGTCAATTGATCACTCTACTCAGGACGAACACACTTAGTTGATCGTGTAATTACCATGAGATTAATTGAAACAGTAATTGAACTTATTGATACTAGTTAAATTAATTTAGTTATTACTAATATAATGACTTAATATAAATCAATAGATGACTAAGATGCTGCAAAAGACGAGTAATCTGTTGAAAATGACCAAATAGATAAAGACATCTGTTGCAACAGATTAGTTACCTATTGCAACAGATTAGTCATATGCTGCAACAGATTAGTCATCTGTTGGAAATGACCAACAGATAAAGACATTTGTTACAACAGATGACTAATCTATTGCAACATATGTGTATATCTGTTTGATAATTTCCAACAAATGACTCATCTGTTGCAGCAGATTAAATCTGTTGCAATAGGTTATACACTTAAATGATCATGTAGTTACTATGAGATTAATTGAAATTGTAATTATTAATTCAATTTGGCTATTACTAATAATGACTTAATTTAAATTATTTCAAATAAAATTAGTCAATTGATCACTCTACGCAGAACGAGCACACTAAGATGATCGTGTAATTAATATGAGAATAATTGAAATCGTAATTGAACTTATCAATTCATCTTTAATTTTAGTTATATCAATGTAGTTATTAGTAATAATATCTTAATTTGAATTATTTCAAATAAAATTGGTCAATTAACACTTTACTCAAGACGAATACACTTAGATGATCATGTAATTACTATGAGATTAATTAAAATCGTAATTAAATTATCAATTCATCTTTAATTTTAGTTAAATTAGTTTAATTATTACTAATAATTGCTTGATTTTAATTATTTCAAATAAAATTGGTCAATTGATCATTCTACTTAAGACGAAACACTTAGTTGATCATGTAATTACTATAAAATTAATTGAAATTATAAGTCAACTTACTAATTCATCTTTAATTTTAGTTAAATCAATATAGTTATTTCTAATTATAGTTTGGTTTGAATCATTTCAAATAAAATTGGTCAATTGATCACTCTACTCATGACAAACACACTTAGTTGATAGTGTAATTACCATGAGATTAATTGAAACTGTAATTGAACTTATTAATTCATGTTTAATTCTAGTTAAATAATTTATTTATAACTAATATAATGGTTTAATATGAATCAATAGATGACTAACATGTTGCAAAAGATGAGTAATCTATTGAAAATGACTAAACAGATAAAGACATCTGTTGGAAATGACCAAACAGATAAAGACATCTGTTGGAAATGACCAAGAAAATATCGACATATGTTGCAACAGATGACTAACCTGTTGCAATAAATGACTCATCTATTGACAATTATCAAACAAATATAGACATCTGTTGCAACAGATGACTAAGTTGTTGCAATAAATGACTCATCTATTGAAAATTATCAAACATATAGGATATATGTTAGAAAATAATTTAAAATACTAAAGCTCAGATGTTTTTAAGAGAACTCAAATGTTTGTCCCCCTGTCTAAGGTCTTGTCTTTAATTTTAGTTAAATCAATTTAGTTATTACTAATAATTGCTTAATTTGAATCATTTTAAATAAAATTTATCAATTGATCATTCTATTAAGGACGAATACATTAATTGAAATTATAAGTGGACTTATCAATTCATCTTTAATTTAGTCAAAATCAATTTATTTATTACTAATAATGACTTAATTTGAATCATTTGAAATAAAATTGGTCGATTGATCACTCTCCTCGAGACGAATACATATAGTTGATCATGTAATTACTATGAGATTAATTGAAATTGTAAGTGAACTTATCAATTCATCTTTAATTTTAGTTATATCAATTTAGTTATTATGAATAATGTCTTAATTTGATTAATTTCAAATAAAATTGATCAATATTGATCACTCTAATCAAGACGAATACACTTAGTTGATAATTTAATTACTATAAGATTAATTAAAATTGTAAGTTTATCGTTAATTTTAGTTAAATCAATTTAATTATTACTAATAATATCTTAATTTGAATTATTTCAAATAAAATTGGTCGATTGATCACTCTACTCGGGACGAATACACTTAGTTAATCATATAATTACGATGAGATTAATTGAAATTGTAAGTGAACTCATTAGTTCATGTTTAATTTTAGTTAAATCAACATAGTTATTACTAATAATGACTTAATTTGAATCATTTAAAATAAAATTGATCAATTAATTATTCTACTAAGGATGAAACACTTAATTGATCATTTAATTACTGAGATTAATTGAAATCTTAATTAAACTTACTAATTAATATTTAATTTTAGTTAAATCAATGTAGTTATTTCTAATAATGGTTTAATTTGAATTATTTCACATAAAATTTGACAATTAATCATTCTATTCAGTACGGAACACTTAATTGATCATGTAATTACTATGAAATTAATTGAAATCGTAATTGCACTTACTAATTCATATTTAGTTTTAGTTAAATCAATATAGTTATTTCTAACGATGACTTAGTTTGAATCATTTCAAATAAAATTGATCAATTGATCACTCTACTCAGGACGAACATACTTAATTGATCGTGTAATTACCATGAGATTAATTGAAACTGTAATTGAACTTATTAATTCATATTTTACTTTAGTAATCAATTTAGTTATTAGTAATAATGACTTAATGTGAATCAATAGATGACTAACCTGTTACAACAGATGAGTAATCTGTTGGAAATGACCAAACAAATAAAAACATCTGTTGAAAATGACTAAACAGATATAGACATCTGCTGCAACAAATGACTCATTTGTTGCAACAACTAATTCATCTATTGAAAATTATCAAACAGATATAGACATTTGTTGCAACAGATGACTAAGTTGTTGCAGCAGATGACTCATCGGTTGGAAATTACTAAATAGACAAAATATGTGTTGAAAAGCAATTTAAAATACTAAAGCTCAAATGTTTTTTAGGAGAACTCAAGCATTTTTCCCCTTGTCTAAGGTTTTGTCATCAATTTTAGTTAAATCAATTTAATTATTATTAATAATTGCTTAATTTGAATCAATAAATGACTAACCTGTTATAAGCATTTATTGCAACAGATGACTAACTTGTTGCAACAAATAGGTGATCTGTTGAAAAATAATTAAAATACTAGGGAACTCAAACATTCTTAGGAGAACTCAAATTTTTGTCCCATTGTCTCAAAGACTTGTCTTTAATTTTAGCTAAATCAATTTATTTATTACTAATAATTGCTTAATTTGAATCAACAGATGACTAACATGTTGCAACAGATGATTCATATGTTGAAAATTATCAAACAGATAGAAAATTTGTTATAATAGATGGGTTATCCATTAGAAAACAATTAAAATACTAGGGAACTTAAATGTTTTTAGAAGAACTCAAACGTTTGTCCCCTCGATCCTTTTGTATTTGATGTATGATACACTATTTTTGTCTTCTTTACCTGTTTCATGAAATTTTTCATGTGTTTCACTTATTCGTTATGCCCTTGTTAAAATTTTTAGATTTTTTTTAAGTCAAATTTTGTTCGTATATCACTTGGACATTACTTCACAGGTAATTTTGTAAGTATAATTATGATTTTTGTTGAATTTTTTATTTGGTATATTTTTTACTGCTACAATGGATAGAACCTGCAACATGAATCTAATATATGAGTCATTTATTGCAACAAGTGAGTAATCTGTTGCAACAGATGACCCATATGTTGGATTCATGTTACAACACTATAATACAAATCGAACAGATGAGTAATCTGTTACAACAGATTAGTCATATATGTTGCAACAGATTACTCATATATTGCAACAGATTAGTCAATATGTTGCAATAGATTAGTTAATTTGTTGCAATAGATTAGTTAATTTGTTGCAACAGATTACACATCTATACAGTAGATTACTCATCTGTTGGATTCACATTACATGTTTTATCTACTGTTGAAAAAAAAAACAGTAGCTAATACACCCAGATGAGAAATTCAACTAAAAATTATAATTTTACTTACTAAAATCACCTATAAGTAATTCCTAAGTGATATACGAATAAAATTTGACCTAAAAAAATTTGATCAAGTAGCAATAGTAGCGGTAACAACAATGTTTAACAACAAGAAGATGACGATGATGAACAAGAAGAGATGATAATGAAGAACAAGATGATGATAATGAAGAAGAAGATGATGAATAAAGCAACAACAACAATGACCAACAAAAATCACGAAGAGAGAGAAAACTCCAATAAATGAGAAGAGAGATAAACATGCCTTCCCCCTCCCCCCCCCTCCATTTCTAGTTATATTAGGTTTTACATTGGATCAAAGTGTAAATTAAAAAACTTGTAGGTTATTTTCAAACTTTTCTTACTTTCTTAATCCTTAATAAAGTAATTGTCACCTCCACTCAATTATTAAGACTTGTGTCACCCAAACTTTATTTTTAAACTCTTTTGTCACCTAGAGCCCAAGGCCCTAGGAGAGTAACATATATTATTCAAAAATTTCATAAAAAGTATTATAAATTACAATTATTAACAGCTTAAAATATCTAAAAAAAAAAATAATATGTTATATATTTCAAAAAAATTACATGAAAAATACTAAAAATCACAATAATCAACAACTTAAAAAATTTAAAAGATATAAAATATTTGGTCGGCTCTTGAAATTATATTAGTGTCACTGAAATTGGAATAGAAGAAAAGTATTATAAATCACAATAATTAAAAACTTAAATTATTTTTAAAATATAATTGACTATCAATGCCATAAAAAATTGGACAAGAAAAGTAGCATATATTAATTTGAAAAATACATAAAAGATATTATAAATTACAATAGTTAACAACTTAAATTATCTAAATACATATTAAAATAACATATGTTGAACTCATGCTAGATTCCGGATGAATCCTAGAAAACACATGCAATGCTTTTATTAAAATTTTTTATTTAAATATATCAAGATTGAAAAGATAAATAAATATCTTAATGTTGGGCCCGTGCTGACACGGGTCATGCTTGTCTAGTAATAATAATAAACGAAGCACCAATAAAAGTAAAACAAAAAAGACAAAATCAACAAAATTTTTTTAAAAAAATCAAAGTGTAACATCCCGTGTTTTGCTTGTACTTGTTTTAATTATATGGAACTTGGTATAGCCTTGTGGTATAGGTAACGGATGAGGTTTGTTATGTAAGTATTAATGGTGTAGATGGAATTATAGATGATGCCCGTACAGTTTAATGTGATGCGATCAAGTTAACCTCAATACAACTATTTAAACTTGGAATCGTAAGCTAGTATTTGAATCTGAAGTTTAAAGTGACCAAGTGTGTATAAGTTGAAGGTTAGATTAAAGGGATTGGGAACTGAAAATGGAGCAAAATATTGAGGTGCTTGCTTGACTTAATTAAGCTAGTAGGTGAGTCACTTACTTGAGCTATTTGGACCAAATTAATGGACTCATGGCTATGGACCAGATTTGGGCCTATACTAATGTACTCATTTGGGCCCAAATTGAATAAAAGAGGAAGAAAATGGATAAATGACCCAACACACAAATCTGCCAAGGCCCAAATATAATTGAGCCCAACTAAGAAATTAAGTAAGTAGGTGCATCACCTACTTTGAAATTTTCAGCAGCTTGGATCCTTAAGAAGGTGCATCACCTACTTGGACTAATTTGTGGCTGAAAATGAGGTCAATAAGAGAAGTTCTAGGAGGCCCAATATAAGATCAATATCGCTGGCCATTCTACTCATTTTAAACACAATATTCACCCTTTTAAATTTCAGCTTTCTCTCTTTCTTAACAAGGATAAAAACAGCAACCCTAAAATTCCTTCTAGGGTTCTTGAAGAAACCCTCACCTTTGCAGCCCAAGGTAAGTGAAAACACTTTAGTTTTTGTTTAATTATCTCATGGAAGATTAGAAAAAGATGTTATAAGTGCTTAATTATAAATATATGACAGAATATAGAACAAGCAATCTGCTCACTTTTCTTTGATATTAAGGAACTTCTTTTTTCTTCTTTGGTTTAAAGTGTGAAGGAAAGTTTAGGTTCTTGAAGAGTTCAATTAAAAGAATAAATTACAGAATTGAGGTAGGGTGACTGCTCCATTTTGTTCTCCTTGTATGCGAATTTGAAAGAGAATTATGGATGTGTTGTTATTGAGAACTCAAGAGATAATGAGTTCAATAATGGATTACTACAATAAAAGGAATTTGGGACTGTTTTGTATGTATATGTTCTAGGCCGTCAGGCTGATGTTGGAGAAAGGTGTGACTAGTTTAAATTGAAATATAAAAGAAAGGTGTGGTGGTACACCAACGAACTAATTATTGTATTTGTTTACTGCCCAATCTATTTTTCGTGTTGTTTGGAGGTTGTAATGCAGCTGAGGTGGTTTCGGTGATCTTATAAGAACATGTATGGTATGTGGGTGTAATTGGAGGAGAAAAGGGTTAAAATAATACCCTTGATTGATAGATTACGTGTTTACTGCCCAGTTACTATTTTGGTGAAGTTAAGTAGCCCAAATGCGTTGATTAGTTGCTAATACTAGTTGATCATATATTCTATTGTAGATAAGTAATCTAAAAGGCGGGAAATCAAGTTAGGTTAGTTTCGGAGTTATATAACCAGGTATGTAAGGCATACTCTATTTTGTACTCTTAGGCATGAAATCGAACATTTGTAGCCAATGATCTTGTTCCCATTCTTTAGCGTGTTAAAACACCTCAATACATTCTGATTATTAAACTTGCGCATCTATCTTCGCTAGAAAATTTCCGGAGTTCTCCGTTTATTCCAAATAAGTCCCATGTGTTATTTTTAGCTCATAAACACTTCATTTGAGTGCAAACAGATCCCTACCTCATTGTTGTTGCATTAAATGTCCATTTACATGTCTTTTATTAGTAGATTACTATTTCAAGGTACCATGCTGTTATGACCATCAAAGTAACAATCTCAAAGGCTAAATAAACTAAGTAATGCAAATCTATAAAACGAGTGGCAGCTCGGCGGCATATGCCTAGCATGGGCCGATCTCGATACCTTTATATGTGGGTGGCAGCTCAGGGGCATAAACTTAGCATGGGCCGATCCCAATATTTATTTAAGGGTGGCAACTCAGGGGCGTAAGCCTAGCATGGGCCGATCCCAATTTGTTAATTTACCACTGATCAGCTGGTTATTTGCTTTATTTGTCTTACAAAGATTATAAGGTAAGAAAGGTAAAAATGAAGAAAGAAATGTAATGTACGTATTCTCACAAGTATATACAAAGGTGGTCTACTAGTACTGCTTATACACTTGTATCTGATTTCTATTGAGCTCTTGTATCATGTGTTGTTACCTTCAGCCTTGCATACTCAGTACATATTATCGTATTGACGTCCCTCATGGGAGACCTGTATTTCATGCTGCAGGCACAGGTACTTCAACTCATACACCTCACTAGTAGGGGAATAGGCTATTCAGTGACTATTGGTGAGCTCCAGGTTGATTCGGAGCTTTTCGAGTCTGTTCTATATATTTTGGTATTGTGCAGTAGGTTAATAGTGGGGCGGGGGTTTGTCCCGACCCTAACTAAGTCTATGTATCTTTTAGAGGCTTTGTCGACTAATGTAAAGTTATGGTAGTGTCTTTTCTTTAGATGTGGTGGCCCCAACGGCCAAGTGTTGTATATATAAGTTTGTGCTTATCTATGTAGTTGTTTTTATCGATACATAGTATGATATTTGTCAGAACCTTTGATTGTTACTGTTACATGCATAAGAAGTACAAGGTTATGAATTGGTTCTCTCGAGCCTTTACGGCTACGGGTGCCTGTCCGCCCCAATAGGATTTGAGGCGTGACACAAAGAAAGCGGTTTGGCTAGCGAAATGGCCAAAAAGTGGTATTTTGAAACATGAGCTATTTTCGTGTCTTTTATTTTTACCAAGATGCTATTTTTATCCTTCTCCCAAAGTTTAAGGCGCTAGAAATTTTAATAATAAATTTTATGATTTTTAAATTTATTTGAAATAATAATGAAGGTTGTAAAATGCATCTAAAAATATTATCTAAAAAAGGAATAAAGAAAGAAAAAATCATCTAATTTTTACCAAAAGTAGTTTAGATTTTTTGATTAAACAATTCAAACTTTAACATTAATAAATAAGTTTTAACAATAAAATCTAAGTTAATGTATTGCAAATAAATGTCTAATATCTTATTATCTAAAATTAATCCTTACTTTTATTAATAATCATATTAATATGTGAAGTCAAAGATCACGAGTCTCTTAAAAATATACATAAAAAAAATCAACTAATATGCAAGAATAAAAAAAATAAATTATTACATTATTATTTTTATATGTACGTGTATATATTTAAGACCACTTATTAAAATTTGATTTTAGACTATTAATTTTATTGAGATGCATCTATTAACATTACACTAAGAAAAAGAATTCAAGTTATCAGTACGGTGTGACCTATTAGTCACTGTGACGACATGTGTTTCAATTTGATATGTTTTTCAACTTATATGAACTAAAAATCCACAACTCGTTTCATATAAGTTATCAATCAGCTATCGAACTAGCTCGACTAGTGGTGCCATAGAAAATCATAGAGTACAAATTGAAAATCACCGATTGATTAACACTAGTTTTGCGGTAGAAAATCACCGATTGATTAACACTAGTTTTGTGATATTTATTTAAAACATGATTTAGAGGGTTGTTACATGTAAATCGCAATCTATTATTAAAATATTTGACGAAATAAAAAGGAAATTGAAATATAAATTGTAAGAGAAAAAGTTTCTGAAATCAACAAATACAAAAAAAAATAAAAAAATTTAATTATCTAATAAATCTTGATGAAAAAAATTATCTATATAATAAATATGTTATAATTAAAACTCGAGCAACTTTATGCTCAATACTAATATTATTTAAAAAACTATACACCATCAATTTTCTTGTACTCGTGCAATATGCATTTTACACTTTCTTTTAGTTAGTTGATTTCTCTGCACCTTATTGGATAAAGTTACTTAGAAAAAATCGATTTGACTAGAATACTAAACTTAATCTTAAATTCTACCTCGATTAATAATGCGATAGAGAAAGTTTTTCTTTTTTCATCAATGCTGTCCCAGTCGAGGCTTGTCCATGCCTAATCCTAATGGGCCTTCTATTTTTCCCTATTTGAGCTCTATAATCCACCCGTCTTCTTCGGTCCCTAAAAATCCTTTGAAGGCCCTCTTTCTCCACTCGAATCTGAAGTTCAACGGATTTCATCATCGACTAACAACAATCTAGATGCACTAAAATTTTCCCAAACACCACCTTATCACAAAGATAAAAAAGAATCTTTTGAACCTTCTAAAATGGGAATACAAAAATTAGAAAGTGATAATAGGGGTATAATTGGAAATTGGAAATACACATAATATCTTATAGCATGTCTAGGTTTTTTCTACTCTTAACAACACATTCATAAACCCAATCGATAATCTCCGTAACCACCACTTTATCGATTCTATTCCGGCGATTCTCCGACGTATCTCCGGCGATTTAGCTCACCGTCCGGTCATACTTCCGGTGAGTTAACTCTTTGCTCTTTACCTTTTTTGCTGCTTCAATCTACTTAAATTTGCCCTCTTTGTTAATGCTATTTACACGTATGCCATAAATTTCTCATTTTGTTTTTTGATTGAGTAAATGATAATGAAAATTAATGCTAAGTTAAATTAAAGTTTTTTGTTTTGATTTCCGAATAAATATTTGTTATTTTTAGCAATTTTAAATTTCATTTGACATTTGTAGAATTTTATGTGTATAGTTCATGTGTTTTTGGTAGGGGTAGGATTTGTGTACATACTATTTCCTTCAGACTCCACTTGTCGGATTACATTGGTTTTGTTGGTTGTTGTGGTGATGAGGACTTTTATGTAATTTAGAATTGGTGGTGCGCATTGCGGGATTCTTAGTTAGTGAAATTTGTGGATGGGTGGTTTATGTAGGCACTCTACCTTCTCAAGATAGGAAGGTAGGAGGTAAGGTCTGGGTATACACTACCCTCGTAAGGCTACACTTGTGGGATTACATTGGGTTTGTTGTTGTTGTTAGTGAGGATATTTAAGTAATTTAGAATTGGCGGTGCACATTGCTGATTTCTATAGTTGTGAGTGAAATTTGTGGGATTATACTGTGTTTTTTGTTGTTTTTGTTGGTGGTGGTGAGGAATTTTAGGTAGAGGACACTAGTCGGAGAAGTGGATTGATTACTTGGTTAGTCATTTATGATGTGTCTTCATACACAGTATGCGGCCCCACTTGTGGGATTACATTGGGTTTGATATTGTTGTTGAGGACACTTTAATATAATTTAAGAATTGGCCGTGCACATTGCGGAATTCTATAGGTGTGAGTGAAATTCGTGGATGGGTGTTTCATGTTTGTTATGGTGGGAATATTTTGAGAGTCAAAGTGTCTTGTTCTTAGCTAGCTATCACAACTCTTGTTTTTTATTGGGTATTGGTATCAGCAATGTGACACGCAGGACGAGTTTTGATTAGGAGGGAATGACTAAGGATATATAAAAATGATGCAATAACTTGATTCGTTATCTAATAGGTAGAGGACACGAGTCAGAGAAGTGGATGGGTGTTTTATGTTTGTTAAGGTGGGGGAATATTTGAGATTCATTATAATGTGTCTTGTTTTGAGCTAGCTATCACAAGTCTGTCTTTTATTGGGTTTTGCTATCAGCAATGTGACTTGCAGAACAAATTTTTATTAGGAGGTAATGAGTTAAGGATATGTAAATATGATGCAATAACTTGATTCATTATTTAATAGGTAGAGGACACGAGTCGGAGAAGTGGATTGATTACTTGGGTAGTCATTTAAGTTGCGTCTGCTTGTGAATGAAGTAAGACACAGTTCATTTCTTAAAATGTTGACCTTTTTTTTTCTTTTTTTCTAAAAAGTCACCATTTTAAGAAATGAACCACGTGTTTATATTTGAGACTCTTAGTGTCAGTTACTTTTCTGAAGTATGTGCATTCTTTACAAAGCTCGACAGCCTCTCAGCATTGCACACATCCTCCTGAATTCCTGAAAAAGGAAAAAGAAAGAGGAAAATTTTATTCTTGTTTTCAAAAGCTTTATCTTTGTAAGAAAAATTTTGGTTCAAATACAGGAAGTAGAAAATCAGAGTTTCTAATTTGGGGATTTTTATCTTCATGGGATGTTGCCTGGCTTTAAAGTTTAAATACATGCAAATTAAATGTGGTTAAAAGCAGTGTACTGTAAATTTATAATACTCCCTCCATTCCAATATAAATGAATTTCTGGCACGTTTTTGTATGGTTTAAAATGAATGAATTTTCCCAAGACAAGAGATGTATTAATTTCTTTCTTTTTCCAAAATTACCCTTCTATTTAATTGGTTTTTCAACTTTTTAAATTTTTTGTTAATGAAAAGTTTGGAAGAAGCAAAAGGGTAATATTGACAAATTATCCTTTGATTAATGTCTTTAATTAACTTTCTTAAGGGGTGTGCCACACCCCAAAAATTAATTTATTTTGGGATGGAGGGGGTACTAACTAAAATCTGCCACAACATGTTCTCCTTATTAAAAAAAAAAATTAGCGTGATGTGCTAAATGACACTAAAATCTAGGGTAGAAACAGGACTCATGGATGTTTACATGTTTAACTTAGGTCGACTGGTTACCACTAAGCATTATTGTGGCCTAACTTTCTTTCATGCTTTGTCTTCTCCACATAGCGACCTGCGGTGATGTGTTGATTGCTATGCATTTTGAGCATTATCAGTTATCTAGTAGTCTCAGCTTGCTAAACCACAATGATTTTGGAATAACTTTGATAATTTCTATTCCAATTGAAGTTGAAATCTGATTCTTTCTGTCTTGGCTGCAGATAATTTCTAATCCTAGTTTGGTATAATTTGTATCTTTGTGCTTTTATTTATTTTCAATTAATCTGTGTTCTTCTTGTGGATGAATCAGCATCGTCTTAGTGATGTTCTACTTCTAACATCAATAACAATTACAATTTCCATAAGAAAAATTGTGTTCTCGGCACTTGAGCTTCTCAACTAGTTAAGCTCTGAAGTCTAAATTAAGAGAAAAATTGGGGTCACAAAGCTTTTTGGTGTAGTTCTCCAATACGGTATTGCAGAAATATTTTGCCATTTCTGGTGTTTGCTAGCTCTAAATGACTTAGGTACCTCAACTTTTGCCAAATATGATGTTTTGTCAGATATATTGATGTATATTACCAAGGGGAGAAAATTGATAAAAGAACCTATACATGAAAAAACAATCAATCATATGCACTTTATATATTCTCATTCCATTCAACAAACTGGGCATTTGAATGCCTGGGGCATGGAGGTATCACTACAGGAGTGTAAGCTGATCTCCTGATAGGGACATAAGCAATACCCTCAGGCATGCTTTTCTTTTCTTAACCATTATAAAAATACACAGAATGACTTGCCAACATGGATATATGCAACTTTGGGACAATGATTTGTGTTAAATTGGTGTGGATAAATACTCTTTTCTTGTATAAATTTTGCAGTTCTGCAGAAAATTGTTGGAATAGATAATGTGATATATTGTGGATTGTAATATGCCAAAATCGAGCTAAAAGACTATGACACTGCAGTTTCTTACAATTAGATGAATGGTTAGCTTACTAGAAGGTCTGATGGATCTGTTTTCCTTGCGTGCAGCTATTATCGTCCTTTGAATATGTTTCAATTGGATGCATGACCATGAGTCTGTGACTTCTGCATTTAGTCAGGTGGTGACATATCCTTTTGTGTCCCAAATGCCGTGGAGTTGATTGTTAGATTGCTGGCTTCTCGGTAGGTTAGTATTATGGGATCCAGTCGGCAAAAAGCTAAGAATGGTAAAAGTATTTCATCAAAGGGTGACAGCAATGATGGCACCTCAGCTAGGACAAGACCTCTCAGTTTTGATGAAATTATGCTTAGAAGGAAAAGGAAGGAAGAAAGGGACTTTAAGAACAATTTTGTAGGAGCTGACAGTGGGTCACCTAAAGAGGACAGGCCTAAGAAAACCACTGATTATTTGGAACCTGAGCGATATCGATACGAGTCATCACCTAGTGCTTCCAGGCATACGTCGGAGGATCCTAGGAAGTTAGGGTCAACTCTAACAGAGGATAATATGATAGATGATGAATTTGCTACAGATAAATATCGAGAACGTAGAGAATCTGAAACCAAATCAAGGACGTCAATGAATAAAGATGTAAGCAATAAGAGACTAGCTGGTAGCACCACCGATAAAGATTTTCTTGTACCGAGAAGAAAAGATCAAGATTTTATTGATGATTCTGGAAATGAAACTGGTAAAAGACATTCAAGAGATTCTGCCCGGAAGGAGAGATCAACAGATAAGAGTGACAGAAGACACGGCGAGGTAAGACATGACAAAACTCCTGGTAAGGATGTGAGACAGTCACACAGTAAGAGGAAAGATATGGAAATGCCAAGTGATGCTCTTCCAAATGAGGCTGAGAAAAGGCATTCAAGAAATCACAGACAGATAGACAGTTATGCTGACAGAACTAAAGAAAAGTCTGAATCAGGTAGAAGGAAGCACCAAAGTGATGATGAGGTGAGAAAAGATGCTCTTCTGAATGAGGCTGATAGAAGGCATTCAAGAAATCATGGACGGACAGATAGTTATGCTGACAGAACTAAAGAAAAATCTGAATCAGGTAGAAAGAAGCACCGAAGTGATGTTGAGGAGAGAAATGATGATAGTTATGCTGACAGAATTAAAGAAAAGTCTGAATCAGGTAGAAAGAAGCACCGAAGTGATGTTGAGGAGAGAAATGATGCTCTTCTGAATGAGGCTGAGAAAAGACATTCAAGAAATCACGGACGGAGAGATAGTTTTGCTGACAGAACTACAGAAAAGTCTGAATCAGGTAGAAGGAAAAGTGATGCGGAGGAGAGAAATAGAGATAGGAATGCCGATAGAAAACACAGTTCAGTGAAAATTTATCAAATTACTGGAAGGATGGAATCTTCTCGGGCTCATCTAGAGGAAGAAAGACCAAAAAGAAGAAGGTCAAGAAGTCGAGAGAATGATAGAGATCGAGGTAGAAGGTCTCGTTCTGGTTCACCAAGAGGACGTAAGCATTCATCTCATGAACTCAGAGAGCGTGGTGAGTTTTCCTCACGTTCTTCCAAAGATAAATCTGGAAGATCACATTATGATCTGGATAAAAAGATATCCAGCAATGGTTCAGATGGCCACTCCAATCGCCATGAAGGATCTACAAGTGGGCTTGGTGGCTATTCACCTAGAAAGAGGAAATCAGAGGCTGCTGCTAAAACTCCTCCCCCTACTAATCGCTCTCCGGAACGAAAAGCTGCTGGGTGGGATCTACCACCTGTATCAGCTGGAACCAGTTTTACTGGTACTGATCTTTCTAGTGTTAAGCCTTCAATGCAGTCTGTAATACCAAATGCACACCAACTCTCTAGTGTGTTTCCTGCTGGTTCATTCACAACAAAGGCTGCTGGCATTTCATATAATTATTTATCGTCATCTATACATGCAATTGATTCCGTCCAGCTAACACAAGCCACACGACCTATGAGAAGGCTTTATGTAGAGAACTTGCCAAACTCTGCCTCTGAGAAAGATATTCTGGACTGGATTAATAATTTCTTGCTGTCTTCAGGAGTTAATCGCATTCAAGGAACACAGCCATGTATCAGCTGTTTGGTATGTTTTATTCTTCTACTCTTGTTCTAAGCAGGATGGTATTGTGTTGCTTACTGTTCTTCACTGCAGATACACAAGGAGAAGTGCCAAGCTCTTTTAGAATTTTTAACCCCCGAGGATGCTTCTGCTGCACTTTCTTTTGATGGAAGATCCTTCTCTGGTTCTATTATTAAAATCAGACGCCCAAAAGATTTCGTCGATGTGGCTGTAAGAATTATAACCATGGACTCTTTATAGATTTGTTCTTGTCTTTCGGACTAATCTTTTTTGTTTTTTTCTTACTGATATTGCATCGAAGTATCTAACATGTGGGACGTTGATGATATTTTGCATATTAACTTAAGGAATATGTTATGCAATATGCAGTCTATCTATAATTTAAGTGTCTGTTGAAAAGTGATTACTCATTGTGATTTGAAAAAAGAGTATTGTATACCACTAGTGATAAAACTGAGTTGGATCAAACGCGGTTTGAGTTAAAATTTGGTTGCCACTGTTGGGTTAAAAGCGGTTTGAGTTGAGGTTTAGTTGCCAATTCTTATTGGTAATCATACGTAACAATCAATAATTAAATTCCAGTGTCCACCAATATAGACTTTGCTGAAGAAAGTTTGCTGACATTACTTTGTAAACTTCCTTAAAACCCTTTGATAATGGGAGGAAACATTATGTGTTTCTTCCGATTGTAATTGTCCATACTGGATGTGCAAACTTTGTCAGTATATCTTGGTCTTTAGGCTTCTTTTATGAAATGGTACAGCACATTTTAAACCCCAAGCACCCTTTGTGTGTAGTAGTTATTTTATTATCTTAATGATCAGTTCTAAGTGGGTATAATAAGGCTATTTTTGTGGGTTGAAAGCTTTGTTCTTAGTTAAATGAATCTGATTTTCTTCTCTTTCTTTCCTTTCATTATTGTATGATTTTTGTAGTTTGATTATTGTATGAATTACGACTTGTACATGTAGTGCTGGGTTGTATAGAGGATTTGGTGTCTTTTGTAGATAACCATGTTGTGTTGTAGGTTCTTTACTTTTTGGTTTACTTCTTGAATATGTCTGATTTTGGCCCCGTGATTAATGAAACTGCTTACCTGATCAAAAAAAAAAAAAAGAATTATGACTTTTATTGTGCGAGGGATGCTAATTTTGACTGTCAATTAGCTGCTCTTTCCCCCTTGATACATGCTACTCAAAATCTATTCTTGACCAATGATCAAAGATTAATCAGATAGGCACCAAACAAAATTCGCAAGGAAAATGTGTTCTTGCAGGTAAAATGCAAGGCGTCCATCTTGATCAGAAAGTAAAGTAAAGGTCTTTATTTAGTCAAAGAGTAGCATGCATGAAGAGGTTGGACTTGTCGACAATGTTTGAAGGATTTTTAGTGTGGAAGATAACCTCTAGTTAACCTGATACCAATTTTCATAGTCCCTTAGCTATTGTTAGCAGCAATATAGGTACCAAGGTTTTGGTATATCATATGTTCAGGATTTTATTGATATGAAGTCTCTCTGATCTTCTCTTATAGTACCCTCAATACCCTTCACCTCATATCTCTGCACAAGGGATGCTTTAACTCATTTGATCATCTGTTTAATTAGATATTGGAGGATGATGATGGTGGATGGTGGATGCCACTGCATAAATGTAACAAGAAGGATATATAGTTGAGTTATATCAAATGAAGTGAAATAGTAAAATATGGAAATTGTAGTAGCGGAGTTTTGTTAATGTAGAATATTTATTGCCCCGTAATTTCTGCAATTTGTCAATGCATTAATTTGTGTACTTAAGTAGTAGGAAGGTGGTGCTACCTCTTTATATTGAAACTGTGATTTATTGTGCTCTTGTATGCAGTTTCTGAGGTATATTGTGGTCATTATTCATGTAGCAGGTTTTCAGACAGTTGCTATTTTCATGCAGACTGGTGTTCCTCAGAAGGCGGTGGCTGCAGCTGATAGGATAGACAACACTGTAGAGGATTCTCCTTATAAGGTATGAATCTGAAACAACACATGATCTGAGATTGAAATTTTGCTGGCTTAAAATTTTGAAATAGGACAATAGATTTGAAAATTGGGACCAATAGTTTCTGCTGTGCGCTGCACTTTTATGTATATTATCATAGTATCATACAAGACTCTCATATACAGAAAGCAATGTTCCATCTGCTGAGTAAATTCATCAAAAGCTGCTTTATGCTACTGCAATGAAAGAATCTCATGCAGGTCAATTATATGTTGGACTGTGAGGTTACAGATCATGATATATGCTTTTGGTTCTCTTAAGATGTTGATTGTGTGAATGTTCCTGCACTGTTAAGATGAGATGCAAAACTACTCAATTGTATAGGCTTGCTAAGGCGAGGGAGCGGAAGGGTCGTGACCTCGATCAAGTGAAGTGCATTAAGGGGGAGGATGGTAGTGTTTTGGGGGAGGATGTTCACATTAAGAAGAGATGATAGTACTTTCATAGACTTTTGAACGAGAAGGGGGATAGAGGCATTGAGTTAGGGGAGCTGGAGCATTCGAAGGAGAGCCGTGAGGCGTTTTAAGGTTGAGGAGGTCAGAGAGGCTACTCGTAGGATGCGGAGGGGTAGGGCGATGAGACCTTACGAGATTTCGGTGGATTTTTGGAAGTATGCTGGTGGGGTAGGTTTAAGGTGGTTGACTGATTTGTTTAACGACATCTTCAAGACTGCGAGAATGCCTGAGGCTTGAAGATGGAGTACGATGATTCCGTTATATAAAAACAAGGGTGATATTCAAAGTTGTAACAACTATAGGGGTATTAAGCTGTTGAGTCACACTATGAAGATTTTGGGGAGAGTGGTTGAGCGGAGATTTCGGAGGTTCGTGTCCGTTTCGGAGAATCAGTTTGAATTTATGCCTGGTCGCTCGACGACAGTGGCAATCCACTTGGTGAGGAGATTGGTGGAGCAGTATAGAGAAAGGAAGAGGGACTTACACTTGGTGTTCATTGTCCTGGAAAAGGCGTGTGATAAAGTCCCGAGGGAGTTTTTTTGGAGATGCTTGAAGGTGAGAAGGGTCCCGGTGGCGTACATTAGAGCTATTAATGATATGTACGATGGAGGGAAGACCAGGGTGAGGAAGGCGGGAGGAGACTCAGAGCATTTTCCGGTTGAGACAGGATTGCATCAGGGATCGACTCTTAGTCCGTTCCTATTTGCGTTGGTGATGGACGTGTTGACGCGGAGTATTCAAGGCGAGGTGCCTTGGTGTATGTTATTTGCGAATGATGTAGTGCTGATTGATGAGACCTGGTGGGGGTGGGTGTGAATGACAAATTAGAGGTTTGGAGGCAAACCCTTGAGTCTAAGGTGTTCAGGTTGAGTAGGTCCAAAACGGAGTATTTGGAATGCAAGTTTAGTGACTTGAGCCAGGAGGACGAAGTGGTGGTGAGGTTGGACTCTCAGGATGTTTGTAAGAGGGATAGTTTCAAGTATCTTGGGTCTATGATTCAGGGGAATGGTGAGATTGATGAGGATGTCGCTAAACGTATTGGAGCAGGTTAGATGGAATGGAGGCTCGCCTCGGGAGTGTTGTGCGATAAGAAGGTGTCCCTTAAGCTTAAAGGTAAATTCTATGGAGTGGCAGTCCGGTCGGCCATGTTGTATGGAGAGGAGTGTTGGCCAGTCAAGCACTACCACATCCAAAAATTGAAGGTGGCGGAAATGAGGATGTTGCGTTGGATGTGTGGGGGCTTACTAGAGGGGACAGTTAGGAATGAGATTATCCGAGAGAAGGTGGAAGTGGCTTCAGTGGAGGACAAGATGCGGGAAGGAAGGCTGAGATGGTTTGGGCATGTGATGAGGAGGGGGCGCGGATGCCCCAGTTCGTAGGTGTGAGAGGCTAACGTTGGATGGCTTCAGGAGGAGTAGAGGTAGGCCGAAGAAATACTGGAGGGAGGTGATTAGACATGACATGGAGCAGCTGCAGCTTACTGAGGACATGATCCTAGATAGGAAGGTGTGGAGGTTGCCGATAAGGGTAGAAGGCTAGGGTGAGTGTGTGGGTTATAGCTAGCAGTCAGGAGAGACATTGTGTAGCCGAGTTAGTAATCCTAGGATTGTGTACATAGGTGTCTTTGGTTTGTGAGTGTATGTTACTACTAGGTGGGTGTCCTATTCCTTATTTCTTAGTTCCTATTTTCTTATTTTGTGTTGCCCCTATTTCTCGTATTTCGTATTGCATTGATTTCTAATTTATCATTTCTTACTCCTTATTTCTGTTATGTCATCCATCCCCTTGTTTAGTATTCTTTATCTTGAGCCGGGGGTCTATCGGAAACAACCTCTCTACTTCTACGGAGGTAGCGGTATGGACTGCGTACATCTTACCCTCCCCAGACCTCACTTTGTGGGAATACACTGGGTTTGTTGTTGTTGTGAATCCCGTGGGGTTGTGAAGATGTTACATTTGGATTGCTTTTCTTCTTTGTTGGTGTTTGCTCAACTCTTGACAAGTCACATTTGTGATCTTCAGAATATTTTTGTTAATTTGGTTTCCTCAAAGAGTCCTTTGAAATTTGGTCATACAGCTTGATGTCTATTTATTGTTAGATGCTTCTAGACAATGGTTCTCATGTATTTTAGTCTGTCTGTTCCATTCCTGTTGTTCCCTTTCCCCTTTTGTAACAAGTTTTTTTAAATACATGTTGCAGATTTTTATTGGTGGAATTTCAAGAACCATTTCATCAGAAATGGTAAGACTGAACAATGTCTTGAAAATTTTCCTTGATTAAGAAAAGAAACGATGGAATATTGGACTTTATTGTGAATTTGATCTTACCTGGTGCTATTTCAGCTTATGGAGATTGCTAAAGCCTTTGGACCTTTGAAAGCCTACCATTTCAGGATGAATTCAGAACTCAATGGACCTTGTGCATTTCTTGAGGTACTCTTGGATTATTGGATAACCTTTCTCATGTTAAATGAAGTATCCTTTTCTTTCTTAAATGCAATTTCCCTGTGGTTCAAAGGTAGCTTTTGTGCATAAGCAGTCTTAAATTCTTTGGTACATTTCATGTTTTGTTGGTTAAAGTTATTTTTCATTTTAGTGAATCATTGGAAGTACTAAGTGTAGAAAAAATGAGCTAATTGTCATTTTAATTCATATTCCTCTTCAACAATCTTCTCTAGGTTGAAGGGTGAATGAAGAAAAAGTAGTTCTTTTACATGTTTAAAAAGGAGGTGATTGAGTAAACAAAATTGAATGATGGACTTGTATGCAAATGTATTGTAGATATTGTCCAATATTATTTATGATCCCGTACCTGTTGGTTTGACAGACAGCGTGGTTGTGTGCCTGGCTTAAAATTGGGATTGTCATGCACCGTCTTGTTACTATGTATTGATAAAACTTAAATCTTTTTTTATTAATAAAATCTACCTTGTAAAAAAAGGGCCCTATTATCACATTCTTCTGGCAGCTCTGCAGCAGCATCTTATCTCCTTTGAACTCTTTTTTTTTGTAATTTTTCTCCTCATTTTGCTACTTTGCTTCTCTAAGAGAAGGACAAGTTAATTTTTGTGGGAGACTAGCGAAAACTTCTACCAATTGACAAACAGTTTCTCTAGAACAACAAGTACTACTTCAGATCCAGGTGTGAGCTTCCACATCAATTTGATCAATGTGTGCTAATGCCAAATATATCATCTTTCAGATGAAAAGAAATCAAAATAGATTAGAGGAGTTTTTAACTTTTCATGTCAGATTTTCTAGCCTTTAATTCCTTTCTTTTCCAATGATCTGCAGAGCATTTCACAAGCCCTCTTCATCCCTTTTAATAGTCGAGCTTGTGTCGATTTTCCAGTGAATAAAAAACTCTTTTAGTGCCACAAGTAGCTTGCCATACTTATATGCTTGACCTCATTAATATTGCATATAGAGTATCCCTTTTATGATATTTTATGACCATGCTTTGAATTGTGCTTCATCGCTTCAACAGTAAACTTGTTAGCTAGATACCCCTTGTATTTCTTCTTGACTCAAGTGCTGTGAACTCTCAAGTCTTTCTGCGCTCAAGTTCCTCTTGCTGTCTTCTATTGATCTTAAAATAATTATTTCAACCATTTTCAGTATGTTGACCATTCAGTTACTCTTAAAGCTTGTGCTGGTCTTAATGGTATGAAGTTGGGTGGAGAAGTGTTAACTGTTGTTCAGGCTGTCCCAGATACTGCGTTACTGGTACAATCTCGAGTCCTCTTATCCAGATTACTTTGGCTTTTGGTACAATTTTTAATCTTTTATTGGAAATACGAGTTTGACCAAAAGATACACATAATACTCAGGACAAAGATGAAAATACACCTTTATACCAGATTCCCCAGCATGCAAAGCCACTTTTGGAGAAGCACACAGAAGTTCTCAAGCTGAAAAATGTGGTATGTCTTTATTATCTTGGTGACGTTAAGCTTATTGTCCATAAAAAAATATTCTGTTTGTTATGCCAGTAAAAAATATAGATGCTAGTGGAAATTGTAGAGAATTTCTTGTGCTAGAGAAACTCATTTTTATAATATTGTACCTGAGACGGGCTTAAACTTTTATGATATTCTGATAGCAAACCTAACTTGCTTCGGATTGAGGCATTTTGTTTTCATAGAGTTCGAAAAACATCCTTAGAGTATGCCCCACAGGTCCACTGATCCTTAATATAACATTGGTTTGCGAGCAACGTCCTTGATGTTTCAAAAAGTAAAAAGTTCAGTCCAAAGTTAAGTTTTTTTCTTTTTGGCTACACTACGGAGTCGTTTGATAGTGTATTAAAAAAAATATATTGCATGCATTCGATTTTGTATTATGGGTACCTTGTTTGGTACACTTATTCAACCTATGTATAACTAATGTAAGCATTAATTATACACTCCATTTGGTATTAAGGTGTGCCTAAGTAATACATGGAAATCCATGGTATTAGTAATGCAATGGGTTATAATGTATGCATTAGCTGGTTAAAAACACAATTGTCGCCCAAAACCTTTTCCACATTCTTTTTTCTATCATATTTGTGGAGAGTTTTTGTAAATAAATACTTTCTTTTAGAAACTATGCAATGTATGTTGTTTGTAATACACCAAATCAAACACTGGATAAGAAAAATTCCTACGTAACTAATGCAAGCATAACTCATACACCATATTCTGCACTAATCTTATACACCCTACCAGACGGTGAAGCCAACCACACATTACAAGTGACCAAAACAAGTTTTAAGAAAGCTTGGATTCATGAAACATATTGTCATTGCTTCCCCAAGTGGCGAAGGAAATCTATTGATTTTTCTTCAATTTCATGCTCAATTTTTCTAATTTTTTTTGGAAAAAGGGTCCGAATATACCCATACTTTGGCGAAAATTGTTGTAACACGCCTTGTACTTTGCGGGGGTGACCCCATGTACTATGTATTAGTGTGTTTTAGTGACTTTATTTGCACAGTTGGACCTAAACGTGAATACACGCCCACTGAGTGCGTAAGGGTCAAAGTAAATTTCTATAAACCTATCTCTATTTGCCACGTAGCAGGGCATTTGTCCTTTTATTTTGTATTTTTTTCATTAAATACACTAAATATATTAAATTTCTCTCTAAAATTGCTCTCACTAAGCACTCCTCGCCAAAATGGCCACAACAATCACCAGACGAGACGAGATTATCCGGCCACCAGTATGCGCTCCCATCAGATGCGCACAAAACCCACCTAGAATCATCTTCTAATTCATCTCACAACTCAATGAATTCACAAAATAATCTTGCGATAACTATGGCTGTTTCTGAAGTGGAGTTGAAATGGGCACACAATTATTTCTGTGACAAAGGATGGTTTGATTCAAGTGGATGCTATTGGGGGAAATGATTCCCAATCATCTAAGCTACCACAGTTGAAAAATCAAACAATTCTCTCATACCAACTAAGAGATCTGAGATCGCGATATCTCAGTGAATGCCACTGATGCCGCGGTGCATCCCCAATTTTGACCTACCTCCGACAGTATTCGAAGGGAATTGACCACTCTGTTCATTCATCTCTCTTTTTCTCTTTTTAATTTGTGAAATGTGGAAAAGTGAGTTATAATAAATAATTAAAATAATAAACTATTTTGTTTATTTAAATGGTGCGTGTGAAGCACTGTCTGTGCATTGATTGAGTTAGTGGTCCAGTTAAACAAATAAATATCACTAAAATATACTACTCCCTCCGTCCCAAATTACCCGTCCCAAATTGAGATGACACATTGATTAAGAAAAATAATTTATAACAAGGCTAGTTTACCATACTACCCCTATTAAAAGATGTATTTTAATTTAAAGAAAAAGTAATTAATGCAAATGGTAAAACATGGATTTTTTTTTTGGTCTCTTCTTGATTAATGAAAAAAGACAAGTAAAATGAGAAATTAAATTAGGAAATTTGGTACGGGTAATTTGGGACAGAGGGAGTATTAAATAGTGTGTGGGGTGGGTGGGTGGGGGGTGGTTTGGCCCCGCAAAGTTCAGGCATGTTACAACAATTTTGCCAAAGTTTGGGTATATTTCGCCCTTTTCCCATTTTTTTATTATCCTTCCAAATCAATCTTGAACTTTGTTTAAAAGGTTCTGTTTTGGGTGAAAATTTATAAAAGATGTTGCTTTAAGATTAGAATTAGGAAACCTGCTTTGTGTATTTTCTCTGGAATTATTTATTTCACAAAGTGATTAACACCAAACCTCCAATAAATTCAATATCATAACCTTGGAGTAGTTTGCCACAAGCCTACTTTGAAGAATACCAATTAGGAGCGAACTTAATTGAAGAATTTCACTGGGTATAGAGAAAGGTAATACTACGTGGAAAGCGTAATTTGCAGAAGTATAAAGTGATGGGATCACAACCCCTTTTTCTTTCTCGATTTTGTTTTTTGTCACGTGTAGTGTGTATGCTTGGCTTCACTGTTGGTTTTAGACGGAAAAATTAGTTTTGGACTAAACTTGTCAACTTCTTGATACCTTTAGGATGTTACTTGTTAACCATGATATATTAAGGATGTAGTCGACGATTGGGGACATACTTTAGGGATGTGTTTCATAGAAAACTCTGTTATTGGAGTTATATTTCTTGGATGTTGCAAATCCACTTAGCAGGCGGTTTGCTAAATTTTTTCCTCTAATCATCTTGTCCTGTCTAGGTGGATGCAAATGTACTTAGTTCTTTGTCTGAAGCAGAACTTGAAGAGTTACTGGAAGACATCAGATTGGAGTGTGCCAGGTTATTTATGAAAAGTCATTTTCTTAATATCCTTTATTTTCCTCGTCAATTGTTCACTGATCTGAACTAGTCTTCTGATCCTGTAGGTTTGGCTCTGTTAAATCAATTAATGTTGTAAAGCAAAGTCAATGTTCTGCCACACCTGATCCTACTGTTATGGATACTAGTTCTTCGTTGATTGAGGGCAATATGGAGATTGGTAAAGTGTGTGACAGAAATGATCCATTTCCTAGGAGTGATAATCATGAATTGGAGTTTGGCGAATCACACGTCTCCAATAGTGATGATCGGGAGTTGGAAGTTGGTGGATCACATCTTCCCAACAGTGATGAACCCATGGAAACTGATGATCATGAGTCGGAAGTTGGTGGATCACACTTTCCCCACCGTGATGAACCCATGGAAACCAAGAGTGCCAAGGAAGCTGAAAATTGCGTTGATGGTATATCAGAAGCTCCGATAGGTGATGCTGAAGAGGCTGGAGATGCCAATGCTTTGGCTGGTGGTAGTCATTCCGCTGATAGACCTTCTGAGGAGCTAATAAAAGATGACACTTCTGATCCTCTACCAGATGATGGTAGTGTCTCTGCTCGAGGGACAAACTGCCAAGAAAATTTCGAGGTTACCCCCGGAGTCTCTCCAAATGAAAAGAATACTGCTATGGTTTCAGAAAGGAAAGATGAAAATGTTAGTCCCAGTCCACTGGAGCATCTTGAGATAAACAACGAATCACCAGTTAAGGAAGCAACCAAGTCAGAAGACAATGGAAATGCAGATGGAGCTTCTGAACCGGTATTCTCATCCAAAGAAGAGTTGGATGCTTCAGAGGAACTTGAGAAAAAGGAAGAAGTTTCTGTTAGTGAGGTGTTTGATCCTGGCTGTGTACTTGTGGAGTTTAGACGAGCAGAAGCTGCATGCATGGCTGCTCATTGTTTACATGGACAACTGTTTGATGACCGAGTAGTGACTGTGGAGTATGTTCCCCTTGATCTCTATCGGACAAAGTTCCCTAAATAAAACTAATTTCTTTTGGCCCAACTCAATGCCCCTATTTCCTGCAGATCTCAAACTCACTCGATGTTAGCATAGGATTTCTCGATGCTATTCACATAGCTATCGGATGCTTTAACTCAATGTTTGTTCGCAGTTTTTACCATATTGAGATGCCTCAGTTAACCTTTTGCTAGTGTACCAGATTCGGAGCGGATTGCATGTTTTTCTCCCCCAGATGTAGAATGAGATGAAGGAGTGAGCCATTTTGTAATATGTTGTCTTAAAAGTAACAGCTTTGTTTTGAATTTGCAACATTTCACACCCTATTTACAATATAGGAGCATCTTCTGTCAAAAATATGGTCATTTTTAATCTTATCTAATCTTCAATGAGTGCGCCATTTGTACTATTGCTGGTGTTACAGTTATTCTATAGAATTTACCTTTCACTTTAATACACATCCTATTACATAACTTCCCGCTAACTCTTCTCCATTTCAGTTTTAATTCTGTGTCACATTTTCATTTATCATTTCAGTCTCTTGAAAAGGTGCCTAGATATCTAAAATGTGTGCATTTTGACACCACAATCATGTTTAGTCTCACCTTCAATTTCTCTCCTTTTGCTGATTAAATCCACAATATCTGCATTCTGTTTTACTTTTACTTATCTTAAAATTCTTATTTAAGGTAATCTAAATCCACTTTTAGATATTAAACAATCCTCAATTAGTCCTAAGCTGTGAAATTCACCTAAATATGAGCAACTAGGTCAATCATTCCTACTGGCTTACATGGTCTGACTAACCCGGGGGTTTGGGCCGCAGGTGACAAAAGAGTTTTAAAATGAGGTGTAGGTGACACAAGTCTTAATTATTAGTTGGAGGTGACAATTAATTTATTATATATTAAGAAAGTTGGGGAAGTTTGAAAATAACCCACAAGTTTTTAAATTTACACTTTAATCTCAATGTATGCCTAAAATAACAGAAAACGGAGGGAAAAAAGACGCCTTTCTTTCTTTTCTCATCCATTGTTGTTTTCTCTCTCTTAGCGATTTTTGTTGTTAATTGTTTCTGTTTCTGCTGCTTTATTCATCATCTTCTGCTTCATTATCCTCATTTTCTACTTCATTATCATTTTCATCTTCTTCTTGTCGACCATTTGTTGTTGTTGTTGTTGTTGGTACAGTGCTACTGCTGCGATCTGACCAATTTCTTAGGTCAAATTTTGTTTACTACATCACTTTCCACTTTGGCGTTACTTCATAGGTGACTTTGGTAAGTAAAATTATGATTGTTATTCGTATTTGTCATCTGGGTACATTTATGTTTTTCCAACAATGGATAGAACCTCGATTATGAATCCAACATAAGTGCCCACAATTTAAACAGATCAATCATTTGGTGCATCAGATGAGTAATCTGTTGCATCAGACTGTTTATCTGTTGCATCATCGTATTATCTGTTGCATCAGACGTATTATCTGTTGTATCAGGATGTTTATCTGTTGCACCAAACTAATTATCTGTTGCATCAGAATGTTTATCTGTTGCACCAGACTAATTATGTGTTGCAACGAATGATTAATCTGTTTGAAACAACACAAATCAACCCCTGCCACAAACCCAACAGATAAATCTTGCTATTGCTACTGGATTCTAAATTATTCCTTTTTACGTCGAATCGTCAACATGTTTGTTGAGAAGATAATAGATAGAATGAAAATTAAATATGGATTAAAACGTCAAAGATCAAACATAATTTATTTATTAAACAAATAAAAATATATATAATAGACTAAAAGAAAAATAATAGTCTAATTATTATTATTATTATCAACATCATCATTGCCAGCCGGCCAATCTTCAACCGGAAGTAGCAAGGCCCTCCTCAGCCTGTCTCGCGGAACATTCTTGATCTAACTCCTCCCAGTTCCCATTGCAGATCACGAACTTGATTCCGAAGTTCATTTACGGCGTCTTGCAGAAAAGCAACGTCCCACACTGGGTCAGCCATAATCTTATCTTCTAGAGTGTAATATGAAAGATGAGATGCAATAAATAAATAGAGTGTATTTGAATGAACAATTGAGTAAGGACGGACCTATTTATAGAGGATTGAATTTGAATGAGAGGCAAAAAGGCGCGACTATTCACATCCATACATTAATTACATTTTTGATTAAATTAAGAAAATAAATATTGTGATATAAGTCATGACTTTTCAGATTATTATTATTAATTAGTTCTTTCGAAGAACCGTTTTTATTGAGTTGTGGCAACAGATTCTATATCTGTTGCATCAGATAACACATCTGTGACAACATATATATTATCTGTTGCAACAAATATAAAATATGTTGCATCAGATAACATATCGCAACATATAATCTAACTATTCACCTCCATTTATTAATTACATTTTTTATTAATGTGAAAAGTAATGAATTAATTAAATTAAGGAATATTGTGATAAGTCATGACTTTTCAGATTATTATTATTAATTAGTTCTTTCCAAGAACTGCTTTTATTGAGTTATGACTCGATATAGGTTGCATCAGATAAATTATCTGTGACAACAGATGTATCATCTATTGCAACCATAGTGAACCTGTTGCATCAGATAATTTAATTGTTGCAACATATAATCTACTTTTTTTTTAAAAAAAATAACTATATCATCATATCATTAATCCAAATTTGCTTACTTTTTTATTTTATAAATAAAAACAAAATACCTTTTCAAATTCCTTAATAAAATAATAACCATTTTATTATATAATAAATAATTTAAAAAATAAATTCAAAAATAAAAATGGTGAAAAGTCACGATCAGTTATTAAAATTGTGGTTATAAATTGTGTTTATTATTTATTTCCTTATTATTTATTTACGAAACATTTTTCATATTGAATAATCGGAACAGAAAGTCATGTCTTTTTCTTTTCACCCTCTCAATAACAACAATAGCCCTTTTTTTATTAATAACCGTCAGGTGCAACATATGATCGATCTGTCGTAGCAAATTAACCTCTAACTGTTGACACAAATTGCTGCTCAATCCCTACCACCAACCGTCGACATGTTGAGAACAAGGAATAAATAGAATGATTATTATTAAATACTAAATAAGAATTAAAAATTCAAAGTCGACAACAAAATGAAATGAATGTTCACAGATTTTTGAATCCCATGGGTAGATTTGATATACAAAAGGAGGAAAATAATCGCTAGAATAAAAAATATTACCTAATTATTATTACGACTATTATTATTATTGTCAATCAGACATCTTTCATCCGGCAGCCTTGCTCAGAAGTCAGCCAAATCTCTCTGGAGTTCATCAAACTGCCTTTGAAGTTCACGCAAGGACTCGATATGAATATTCTTATACGAATCTGGATCATCCATATTTGTAAGGAGGGACCTATTTATAAATTATTGTATCTCGGAAAGAAAAGAAAATTGCTTTAAAATAAATCTAACAGATGGGTAATCTGTTGCAAAATAGATTCTTTCTGTTAGATAACTTACAACATACTGGCAATCTTTTTGCAACAGATGTATATATCTGTTTGATTTCTGCAACAGGTTGATCAACTGTCGTAACAGATGTCTCTAATTGTTTGACAATATAAACAGATGTGTCATCTGTTGCAACAAGCTAGTCATCTATTTATTCAATTTAAGCCATAGATGGGATAGGAAGAATAAGGTGCGTGCAGATGGATCCACTATCATATGTGTGGGAGTTAAATATGTATTACTGATAAGGTTACCGGGATAACACACACAAAGTACAATATTTTTGTGAATGCAGTTTTTAACCGATTAGGCATTGATCATTCAAACAAGATCCTGCATTGTACCGTTAAGTTTGATGGGTTCGAAATTAATAAGGCTTAGGTCCTCATGAAGATGGTGCAGATACCCTGTTATGAATTACTGAAGGTTGGTGCTCGTGTTTATGCGTGTCAAGTTTTGAGAAGGGATCAATATTTGTCGTCACTACAGAGAACCAATAGCGATTGGACTTAACTTTAAGTGTGCGTTGGACCCTTAGAGGGTCCTCGAAGCCCCGCACTGCATCAAACAAGAACGGAAAACTAATATAGTTATTGCCCCGACCAAAATTTATATGGCTGGGTTGCTCGCTCAAGGTGATGATTATATGCCAGAAGGTGCGGTAAGAGAATGCTTTCGAGGGAAAATAGGTGGTTGATGGAAGACTATATCATCTGAGAGCTAATTGAAGAAAAGACACAGGGTAGAAAGTAACTTCTAACGAATCTGGCCGATGGAATTATTTTAACAGATGCGAAATCTGAATCAAGTGCAAATATGAAAGTGTATCCGGTAATGTAATTTCTTCTGTTGTGTCTCTGAAAGAAAAATAATGCAGATGGACACTTTGCTAGGGAGCTGCATGGTCGGGATTATCACCTAGGTAGAAAATAGGAGAAGACCAATAAAGCAGCCTCGCGGGCATCGAGGGTAGAAATGATGTTCAACAAGTCTAGAAAACTTACGCCAACAACAACTGCAGTTAAAATAAGGAAACTAAGCGAAGGCGGCAATTTCTGAATTTTAAATTTCATCCCATATTTTTGTTTGTGTTTTCGATCAGGTCCACTGCCGTTGACCTGATCGGAACCACAAACGAGATTGAAAGGGAAATAGAGTATAATTAATTCCTTAGCAATATGGATTAATTGATTGTATTTTCTTGCCTTAGCATGCTTTCAACATTCCTTGGAGAAGATCAGATGCTTGCTGTAGTAAGTGAATCCCGATAATTTTCAAGCTTGCCTCCAGCTTGTTGATTCTGTATTCAAGCTGGTCGTTACCGTCTTCGAAGTTGGTAAGGAGTTCCTCATCTCTTGTGATCTCGATCAGGAACACTACCTTCAAAGTTGTGGCATTCTAGAACCCTTTCAGAACACTTTCTTCAGAAGCCTTAAAGGATACATGGAGGGTTGCTGTGTTTGTTTTAGGTCAAAATGTGTTGATGCACGTTGAAGATGTGGTCCCAAACGTTGAACAACACACTTTTATCGAGCGTTGCTCCATGCATCTTTCTCAACCAATTTGATAAATTAGTAAGCATAGAGTTACATAACATGTGATCTAAACCGGCTCTACCAAGCCTATCAAACGTTACATAACTCTGAGCTCATTACTCTATCAAGAAAATATGCCCGAGTTAGTGCACAAATAAAAAAAGCCCAATCTGTCAGCCTTTCTGCTGATCACTCTTCTCCAATATAGATGACAAGATATTTGCTATGCAAAAGTCTACACCATTTCCAGACATGCTTGCCTGGGAGCAATTCTTCAGAAGACATCAACAGATATCCTTCAGAAGAATTGCTCCCAGGCAAACATGTCTGGCAATGATGTAGACTTTTGCATAGCAGTTATCTTTTCATCTATATTGGAGAAGAGCGATCAACATAAAGGCTGAGAGATTGAGCTCGTTTGATTTGTGCACTAACTCGGTCATATTTTTTTGATAGAGTAATGAGCTTAGAGTTACGTAATGTTTGATAGGCTTGGTAGAGTCGGTTTAGATCACACGCTACGTAACTTCATGCTTACTAATTTATCAAATTGGTTGAGCAAGATGCATGGAGAAAGCTCGACAAAAGTGTGTTGTTCAACTGTTAGGACCACATCTTCAACGTGCATCAACATATTTTGACCTAAAATAAACACAGAGACCCTCCATGTATCCTTTAAGGCTTCTGAAGAAAGTGTTCTGAAGGGCTTCTAGAATGCCACAACTTTGAAGGTAGTGTTTCTGATCGAGCTCACAAGAGATGAGGAACTCCTTACCAACTTCGAAGAGGGCAACGACCAGCTTGAATACAGAATCAACAAGCTGGAGGCAAGCTTGAAAATTATCGGGATTCATATACTACAACAAGCGTCTGATCTTCTCCAAGGAATGTTGAAAGCATGTCAAGGCAAGAAAACACAATCAATTATAACCATATTACTAAGGAAGCAATGATACTTTATTTGCCTTTCAATCTCGTTTGTGGTTCCGATCAGGTCAACGATAGTGGACCTGATCGGAAACACAAACAAGAAAGCATGGGATGAAATTTAAAATTCAAAAATTTTCCGCCTTCACTTAGTTTCCTTATTTTAACTGCAGTTGTTGTTGGCGTAAGTTTTCTAGACTTATTGAACATCATTTCTACCCTCGATGCCCGCGAGGCTGCTTTATTGGTCTTCTCCTATTTTCTACCTAGGTGATAATCCCGACCATGCAGCTCCCTAGCAAAGTGTCCATCTGCATTGTTTTTCTTTTAGAGACACAACAGAAGAAATTACATTATCAGATACACTTTCATATTTGCACTTGATTCAGATTTCGCATCTGTTAAGATAATTCCATCGGCCAGATTCGTTAGAAGTTACTTTCTATCCTGTGTCTCTTCTTCAATTATCTCTCAGATGATATAGTCTTCCATCAACCACCTATTTTCCCTCGAAATCATTCTCCTACCGCACCTTCTGGCATATAATCATCACCCTGAGCGAGCAACCCAGCCATATAAATTTTGGCCAGGGCAATAACTATATTGGTTTTTCGTTCTTGTTTGATGCAGTGCGGGGCTTCGAGGGCCCTCTAAGGGTCCAATGCACACTTAAAGTTAAGTCCAATCGCTATTGAATCTCTTTACAATGACACAAAAATTAGATCCCTTCACAATGCTTAACAAATAAATATGAGCAACAACCGACATTAGATCTTAACAGGCTATCAAAATCATATTCATGGTCCCTCAGCCTTATCAGTTCGGACCTACCAAACTTAACTGTAAAATTACAGACATCTTGTTTGAAAGATCTATGACTAATCAGTAAAAACATCATTCACAAAATCAGTGCACTCTGTGTGTGTTTCCATGATAACATTATCAGTAATACATACCTCCCACATATGAAGTGGTTCCATCTACAAGCAGCTTATTCCTCCGATCCCATCTTTACTGCAGCCTCTTGCGATAGTCCATCAAAAGTTGATCAACTGTCAGTTCCTTATATCTACAAAGAAGAGGAAAAAATTGGTCACAAAAAGAACATTGTCCATTTGTTACATCAGATGTGGAGTCTGTTGTTGCAACAGATGTGGAGTCTGTTGCAACAGATGTGGAGTCTGATGGAATACATCAAACCAGCCTTTTTGGTGGTTTTATTTGTTCCAACAGTTTCTCCATCTGTTGCAACATCAACAACAGCATAAACATCAACAAAAAAAACAACAACATTTGTTCCAACAACATCATCAACAACAAAGAAGCAACATCCTTTGTGCCAAAACCATCAATAACACCACACCACAAGTTCCAACAACACCAACCCCACCAACAACATCAATAGCTGCATCAACAATAATGAAACGAATAAAATACATACAAAAAAAATGATACTGCCAACATGGCTTTTAAACTTCTCCCAACAGATGACTTTTTTCTCATATTGTAATAAAAATTCTCGAATTATTTATTCAACACTTACAATTTCCTTAATTTTTTTAATAAATATGATATGAGTAAATAGTATTAAATAAAAAACAGATGTAAATAACTTGCAAAGAAGAAGACGAGAATGAAAGAGCAATAATGAACCATACCTTAATATCAAAAAGGGGATCAAAACTGAAATTTAAGTCGAGGAGGAAAGATATGGATGGGTTTAGATCTGAAAAGATCTTTATGAGAAGAGAAGAGAAAAGAAAGAAAAAAGGTTATGACCCTAAAGAGGAGAGAGAAAAAAATGAGAGTTGAATAAAATAAACTACAGCTGAAGGAAGAGATGAGATAATTTCTATAGATGTATTATGTACGTAGACGTGGTGGTTTTCAATATTCATTAATAATTTGAGGGGCACGAGTAAGACTAAGACTACTGACATTGAAAAGATAAGACAAGACTGCTCAATGAACTCACTTTTGAGATATCCAAGAAATATTTTTTACCTCCTTTAGTAGTAAGTACTACTACTTGATATTATCTACTCGGACTAGAAGCTTCTTGCTTTAAAATTAAAAGGGAAAAAAGATTTTCAAACAAATATGTCATCTGTTACAACATATATAAATATCTTTTTAGAAATCCGAACATCTCAATCACCTGTTACAATAGATATAAATATCTGTTTAAAAATTCCAACAGCTCAGTCATCTGTGACAACAGATGAAAATATTCATTTGATAATTAATAAAATCAGATATGTCATTTGTCACAACAGATATAAATATCTCTTTGAAAATTTCCAACAGCTCAGTCATCTGTCACAACAGATGCAAATATCTATTTGATAATTAAATCAGATATGTCATATGTTGCAACATATATGTACCTGTTTGAAAATTTTCAACAGCTTAGTCGTTTGTTGCAATAGATTTTATTGCAACTGATTTAGGTGGAACGAGGAATGAATGAATGAGCTCGCAGGGTCAACTACAAATTCAATCGAGTCTTTGCAATTGCATGGCGTTGGTATTGCGTTCATCCCGACCCAAGTTGTCGATCGATCACGCTGAGTTGAAATGAGTTCTCATCAACTCAATGTTAGGATAGTGATAGTACCTAAGTTGATTTAGGTATAACTAGGGATGAATGAATGAGCTCGTAGGGTTAACTATAAATCCAATCGAGTCTTTGCAATTGCATGGCGTTGGTATTGCATTCATACCGACCCGAGTTGTCGATCGGTCACTTTGAGTTGAAATGAGTTCTCATCCACTCAATGTTAGGATAGTGATGGTACCTAAGTTGATTTAGGTGGAACTAGGGATGAATGAATGAGCTGGCAGGGTCAACTACAAATCCAATCGTGTCTTTGAAATTGCATAGCGTTGGTATTACGTTCATCCCGATTCGAGTCGTCGATCGATCACTTTGAGTTGAAATGAGTTCTCATCCACTCAATGTTAGGATAGTGATAGTACCTAAGTTGATTTAGGTGGAACTAGTGTTTTTGCGGAGAAATTTTGACTTTTGAAAGAGAGTCGCCACTTAATTTTGAAAAGGAATTAAGAAACCTTTATAAACACTTTAAACGATTCAAAATAGAAAAATCGTTTTAAGTCAGAGATTCTAGATAAACGGTTCCTATTAACGTTTTAGGAAGGTGTTAGGCACCTAAAACGTCCGCTAACTTGCGGTTATTCGGACTGTTTGAAAACGTTTTTTGACTAACTTTAGAAAATAGATTGGTTTTTGAAAAGAAAGCAATTTTAGAAATATTTTGGTGTTTATGCAAAACCAGTTTTTAGCAACTTAGTTAGGGATTTTAATTAGGTTCGCAAGAAAACACATAAAGCAAATTAGCAAAAGTAAAAGGGAAAGGGTAGAAGCATAAGGACTTTAGTCATTAGGCCCAAATCGACAACCCTGTCCTAATCTAGATATTGGGTTTTCAGCCCATCTTCCACCTGTCCTAATTCTATGTTTTCAAGCCCTTAGCTCGAGCTTGCTCCACCTGTATTAAGTACAACCTTGGCTTCGAAGCCCAAATGAATAGATAAGAAAATAAATAAATACATACATAAATAAAGATGACAATGAAGAAATGGACGAAACAACAAGCGAGATATTGAATCTCTTAGCCGCTTCAAAATGGGTTGTTAGCCCGTGCTTCTCTTTTCATCTCATCGCATCCAATAGGCCATAATATCGATGTTTGGGCTTTGTTTCAAAACGGTTGTCATAAAGATGCCGGGCCCTAATGGCCCATGAAGAAAATGCTAGGGGGGAAATGAGTCCGTTTTGGACTCAAAGTGCACAGTGCATGCAAAAGAAATAAATAAGGATTAGAAATGGATAAGCACAAGTCTGTATAAAAATATGCACTTTGGCAAAATATAAGCAAAAATATTGTAATAAAGTTTAGCAAAGATAAACCACTGCATCACATATAACCATTTTCAGTTAAGCAACTAAGGGAACCCAAATTTCAAAAGGGAGTCTTCATAAAATAAGGCAAACAACTGAGGCATAATGATGTCAACTTTATTAAAAGGATTTAGGATAACCAAACTTGTCGCTGGATTTCCAAATCAAACAAAGAAACTTATTCTATTTGCAACTTTTTTTCCTTTTATTATTATTATTATTATTTGAACTATATATATATAGTACCTAGGCATGCCAGACAGCTGCAGACAAGAACTTACACACAGGTTTAGGGAGAGAAGGTAATAAAACACGCACGCATCATTCGATGATTGAAAATTGCCTTACAGAACTCTTAGAGCTATAGGCAAATGAACCCAAAATTAAATCAAAAATACAGAAGCAAGAGGGATAGCAACTTGAATAGGTTGTTTCTACTAGACCCTCGACTCAAAAATAAAATGATTTAGACATGAGACGGCAAGATACGATATGTTCAACACGTCCAATAACATCATAAACCAAATACCCGAGTAATGCAACAAAAGAAATAACATCCTACTCATAACTTAAGCTATGCAACCTGCTAAAAAAAACATAAGATTAAAGATAAGAAGTTTACTCTATTCTTATTAAACAAATGGCGACATCTAGGTAAATAATGGATGGCCAAAGCAGCATGTGAAATAAACAACAATGAATAAATAACTAAACAACGAGTTCAAGGTTTAAGCAAAAGCTTGTAAAACTGAGGAAAGCGAAACAAAAGCTAAAATCAGGGATCAAACGATTATAACGACAATCAGCCTAGCGTAGCAAGACTTAGATGCAAAAGATGAAAATTTCAAGCGAAAAGCAAAGCCTTGATGAGGTATACGTTGATTCATTCCACGAACTCTCAGGTAAACCACCACATCAGTTTAGTACAATATGTTCAACAGGGTTACATTAAAATTATGACTTGAACACTACTTCAGGGAAATGGCACAACAACAGTCAAATACAACCCTTGAAGCCATCATAGCCAAATGCAGCAGAAAGATCCCAACCTCATTCATGACAGACACATAACTACTTCTACGGGAAAAAGAGAAAAGGGTTGAAGCAGAAAGTGATGAGTTTAAAAGAAAAAAAGTATGTTCACCTCCTCTAGGGCAGCAAAACGAGGACCCAAGCTATCATTCAAATTTGCTACCACCGGGAAACAGCCCTTCGGGAAACTTCAACTCAAATTGATAGTTTCAAAAATTTTTCTAGCTAAATCTACAGTTCCACAGTTGCCATGTTTACTCAACTAAGAAAAGACATGTACTGATTTTTGCTCTAAAAATGGATTTTTCCACTTCAAAACCTTAATGGCAACTGGTGAAATTTTTGCTCTTTAAGACTCCCCTCAAAATTTAAAAAAAAAAAACACCTTAAACGAAAGTAAATGAAAAGAAAAATCTCCTGGAAAGAAAAGAAGAAACCCCCCCTTTTCTCGACCCAAAACTTCAAAACTTATAGAATATAGTGACCTCTCATTCCTCTAGTCCCCATTTTCTGAACCTCCTAAAATCTAACCCCTAGCTTGTGGCTCCTATTGCCTCTTATATAGAGGGTAGAACCAGGGTATTTTTGGGATCCCCAAAAAAGGGACCCTAGGGTTTAAGATTTGAAAATTCTTTCCCTCCCGTCGTCTCGTTTTCGAACCTGCACCGTACCAAAACTTTGGATTTTTCCCACAAAACGGAATAGGTGGACCAATTGAAAAAGGGTAAAACAAAGTCCATTCCAAACAAATAAAAAACGACCAGATGCGTACGAATTCGTACCATGGTACCCAAGATTTGCGGAATATGGACATTGGATGAGACACCTAGGCTTGCTTCTAGAAGATTCAAGGGTTTTCCCGTACTATGAATGCGTGAAATACGCGGGTACAGCTGGGTCGAGTCGTTTCGCAGATATTTAGGTCATGTGGAATTTGATTTGTGTTGAAAACGGGTTGGTTCGACCATGGGTTTCCATATCCGGGTGGAGAACGGGTCGAGGTCAGGTTGACGGCGGTTTAAGGTTTGGATTTGGCTAAGGGTTTCTCATGTTTGAAGAAGAAAAAGGGGTCTTTAAAGAACTGGGCCGGGTTGGTTTAGTATGGATTGGGCTCCTTTTAAAATGGTTGGTGGGTAGATATTATTGTTGTTGGGCTGATGGAATTATTTAAGACATAGCCTCAATTAGGATTAGGTTTAAACTATTTAATAAATAGCCTATTGATAAAGACTTTAGTCAATTGTATTTAAACTTTGACTTAATTAAATATTAACCGGCCAATTGTATTGCAATTGTAGCCAAATCAACTTTAATTAAATCTAGTTTAATACATTGACCAAATTGAGTCAAGATTGAAAACGAATTAGCAACTAGCTTAATCCCGAGCTTCTTTGATTTGATAAAATTAAGTAAGCATTTTTCCGAATAAGCCATTTTTGAAATAGATCATTTTCAAATCAAGATTTTAATTAGTGTGCTTAGTTTCAAAATAATTTTTAATTAAAATCCGATATTCCATAGAGTAAACATTTAAGTAATCCAATTGTATAATATTGCAGAATTGAGCATGATAATATATAATTGCTACCTAAGGTGACAAAATCACGTACAAATATACCTTTCAAAACTCTTTTTCGGAGGAAATAAATATCTTGATTTTATTAAAAATTAAAGAAACTCAGGATTAAGTTTAATTGCGGAGGACAAAAATTAGGTGTCAACAACTGCCCCCTTCCTTTGGGTAGGGTGGATGCAAGTAATCCTGGGCAAAGGGAGGTTGACATTCCTAATTTTTGTCCGACCACAAATTTGTGTCTAAGAGAGGTTGTTTTTTCGCATGCGTTTCATGGAGTTATGCCCAAACCTCGATATCAGGTTTCTTACATATCTCAGGTTTTATGAGAATTCAGGCCACTTGTAGTTCATAAAGCTTGATTTTAAGCGTGAATTTCAAAAAATTCACAAGTTATCTCGATTTTAGAGTTTTTGATAAAATCGAGAAACTGGGGAATAGAGGGATTAGGGGGGAGGTTGGAATGCAGTCGAGTTTTCTACATAGATCCCAGCCTACATATCCCCGATGTTGACACCTAATTTTTGCCCTCCACGACTAAATTTACTCCTGAGTTTCTTCAGTTTTTAATAAATCAAAATAATTATTTCATCCAAATAGAAAAAAAATTTAAAATATTTTTCGTACGTGATTTTGTCATTTTAAGTAGCGATTATATACTATCGTGTTCAGTTATACGAGATTATATAATTTGTTACTTAAATATTTATTTTACAAAATATCAGATTTAATTAAGGCTTATTTTGAAAATAAATTCAAATGATTAAAATCTTAATTTAAATATAATTTATTCTCAAAAATAATTTATTTGGATAAATATGCATTCATTTTATTAAATCAAGAAGTTCGGGATAAAAAAAAAGATATTAATTCGTATCGAATTTTAATTTATTTTAGCCAATCTATTAGATTTGACCATAATTGAAAATTGGTCATAATTGCAATGCAATTCGTCAATTAATTTTTAATTTGATCAAAATAAATAAATATGGCTAAATTTTTAAATTCCAATTTGGGTTATATTTTAAATAACCCCAAAATTCTCAAGAACTCTCATAACTTTTACCCAATTCCCACCAAAAAATAAATTCAAATTGTACTATTCCCCCCAACTTTTTCTTTTTCCAATTTTGAAATTCAAAGATTGTACAACATTGTACTATTTCCCCCCATATTATCTTCCACCTCACCTTATCTTTAATTTTTATATTCCAAAAACCCCCTAAATGCTTTTTCTCCCACATTGGTAGATGACAAGAAATAAATCTCTATCCATTCCTATAAATATTTTTCTCCCACATTGGTGGAAAAGAAAAAAAATACCACATTCTCTCCTATAAATACTACTACTACTTTGGTAGAGAGAGGAGGAGAAAAGGAAGAAAAAATAAAAGAGGCTAGAAAGGTGAAAAAAATCCTTTTGAGCAAAATAGTTATTTTTATTTAGTAAAAATTTTTGTTTCATTGAGTTGGTCGGCTACTCAAATTTTTTGAGTTGCCGGCGACGTTTTTCGATGGTAGTTGATTCCGACGAAGCTCGTAGTCTCGTTTTGCTGCCCCCTAAAAGGTATACACACCTTTTTTTTATTTTAGTTTTTATTATTGTTTTCTTCTTCATCTTTCTTCTTCTTCGTGGTTCGTAGATATAATCTTATTTGTTGGGATTGTATGTTGTAGATGGCCTTGAAGGCCCTAGGACGTTGTGGTATCGATATTCTAATTATTTTCATGTTCATGATATAAAAATGAGCTACCAATAATTGTATGTGCCTTTTTTGACTTTATTCTTTGATTATTTTGGATAAAGTTTCAATTTTTGCATAAAAGATGTATTTATGCTTTTTTTAAACTCATTGTTGTTGGATACATTTGTTTTTAGTATGTAAAGTTATTTTCTTTATGTTTAGAAGAATAGTTAATGTTGAATGTTTTGCCTTTTCACCTTATTCTTTGATTATTTGAATAAAGTTTAGATCTTTACTTGAATAACGATACCCATGTCTTGTTTAAACTTATTGTTGGTAGATATATTTGTTTTTAGCATGTAAAGTTATTTCCTTTATGTTGAAAAGAATAGATAATATTGATTGTTTCTCTTTTCTTACTTTATTCTTTGATTATTTTGGATAAAGTTTAGAACTTAACTTGAAAAAAACAATACCCATGTCTTGTTTAAATTTATTGTTGGCCGATATATTTATTTTAGCGTGTAAAGTTGTTTTTTTTTTATGTTGAAAAAATAGTTACTATTGTTTGTTTCACCTTAATAAAAAGAGTAATTGATTAAATCAAGAATTTGTCATTTGCTTGTTAATTATTTTAAGGGATCTCCAAAATCTTCATATAAGAGATGAAGTGATAGCTTTATTTTTCATCCACGATGTTTATTTTTTTTCCTCATGTTTTTAAATTTGTCAAAATGATGAGAAAGTTCGAATTTTTGTGGCTAAATAGAATTATTTAGATATTTCTGAGTCATGCATAGTATGATTGCTAAACGATATTTCACTTTTAGAAATGCTAAACTTTTATTCTTATTTTCTTACTCCAGATTGTTATATGTGCTCTTTGTGTGTGTAAAGACTTGATTCATGTCTCTCTTTTATTCATAATGTCAAAAGAGAATCAACGATGTGTTAGAAATATAAACCATAGGTCGTTATGCGTTGTTTCATAAAATGTTGATTGTGTTTTAAATGTATGAATTTTCGTTAATGTCGCCTTAATTGAGATTTAGGATTCTTTTGCTTGAAAAGTTAAGCTTTATTTTCTTTTGTTATATGGATTAGTATCTATGTTTGTTCAATTTTAGAAGTCATGAGTATTTTCCTTGTTGCCTCATCCCTTTACTTTCGCAAGCTTACGTTGTTTGTTTCTTGTATTAATTTATTGAATATGACCTTCTTCCTTTTACCTTTATTCATTCTTGTATGAACATAAATCATGAGGCATGTAAGTGGGTGTCTTTGCTTTTCATTTTATTTGTTGACTCTCATTCTTATGCAAGTGTGCTTATCATTGTCCTTCAAAAAATTGGTTCTTGATATTTTCTTTTGCTTTGAAATATGTTACTTTTATGCCTTGAACATGTATTAATTTCTTTATCTTTTCTTTGCATGCAAAAAATGTATCGAGTCCAAATGGACTCCTCTCCTATTGCATTTCATAATGGGTAAATGAGGCTTACCCCTTCGAGTCAAGTTCGAAGTTTAAACCCAAGGTCCACTACATGGCGTACGGGTGATAGAAGATAGAAGAAGAAGGAAAATGGGTCAAAACCCATTGATGAGGTCACTAAGAGACTTGAAAAGTCTTAATTTTTATTATTGTCTTCTTTTTATTTATTCATTTAGTCATTTATTTATTTATTCATTTCGGCCTCGAAGCCAAAGTTGTATTTAATATAGGTGGAGTAAGACTCTAGCCAAAGGCTCAAAAAATAATTTAGGACAGGTGAAATAGGTTGGAAGCCCAACTAGACTAGGTCAGGTCTCGTTGATTTGGGCCCAATAGCCTAAATCCTTTACTTTCTCCTCCCTTCCCCTTTTATGTGTTTATTTGTTTATTAGTTTTGTTTAGACTTAGTTAAAATTCCTACTAAGTCGCCTAAATCTATTTTATATAAGTTTTTTTTTTTTGAAAAAAATCAAATCACTATTTCAACAAATTAATCTTTTCGAAGTTAATCAAAAGACGATTTTCAAACAGTCTGGATAACCGCAAGTTAGCTGACGTTTTAGGTGCCTAACACCTTCCTAAAACATTAATAGGAACCGCTTATCTAGAATCTCTAACTTAAAATGATTTTCCTATTTTGAATCGTTTGAAGTAACTTTTATAAAGGTTTCTTCTTATCACTTTTTCGACTAGCTATAAACTTCAACCCCCCTTCTCTTACTAAATCTTTTTTTTTTCTCGAAAATCCAAAACTAGTGATCTCGTCTTGCTTGCTGGGAGAGAGGAAGCTTCTGGAAAAGATAGACGGGCGAACTCCCTTCGGTCCCGCGAAGAGCTTTTCGAGTGACGATTGAAGCAGTCCCGAAGCCCCTACCGCTGTTTCCCTCTCGACTTTGGATCTTAGCACCCAAAAAGTCTGTCTGTACAAACGATCTAGGCCTGTATTCGGAGTTTCCCTGGGGTTTAATTGCTCTTCCGAACGACCAAGTCATAATGAGATTAAAAACCGATGCTTCCTTGGCCGTGCATTCGTAACTTAATGTAATGTTGGCGACTCTCAAAAAGTCAAAATTTTGTCAAAACACCCGAGACTCAGGGAATCAGACTGCTTGTAGTTCGACTCAATCGGTAGAAAATATAGTCTTTTATTTCAGACGATCTTTGGATTAAGATGGGTGACAAGTTGATCGAGTTGCAGAAAAGAGGCTTGTAACCTTTTAACCATGAACGTGGAGCTCTTCACATCCATAGGTAAGAACTTACCCGGACATAATTTCCAAAACTCTAAGTGTGTTGCCATCCGAATTTGAAAGAAAAAGAAAAAGAAAGTTCCCCTAAGTATGAGTTAACAAACACCCCAGAGGTAAAGGTGAGACCAGAATATCCCAAAATATCCACATGCCTTCTAATAGAGGAGTGGTTAGATGGTGGTGGTGATCATCATTAGCTCGCGTCTAGAGAGTTTAACATCCCTCTCCATACTATGTACCATTTTGCTGCTGAGAAAAAGTTCCACGTCGTGCTGCGTCCTTTTTGGAGTCGTCCGCACCTGTGGTTTTGATTTGAGATTTTCATCCTTTTGGATGCTCTCGACAATTTCTCAAGCAAAATGTGTTAGTACTAACATAATTCATGAAAAATGTAGGTAGTCTTTACCATATCTCCGTGTGAGTTGTGGCCTGAAAAGCGGAGTCATCTCTTCAAGTACCTGTTTGGAATGAAATAACTGGAAACAACAAACACAACAACCCTCTTGGTTGTTGTATAATTATGACATTTGTCGGTTGAATCTGTCTTTAAAGTAGGGTGGCCCTGTTGGACACCGGTGATACTTTATGCAGAACGGTCTCTACAACCGTGTAATCTTGTGCTGGAGTGGCAACCCTTTTGGTTACCTATATCACTTGTTGTATGTGGAATGATAACCTCTCCGGTTATAGCCGATGATCAATTTATAAATTTTCCTTAAATTATCAATCTTTGGATAATCTTGCATATTATTTGATATTGGATACGAGGAGACTCACAGATATCCTTTGAATTTCTGGGTTTTAGGTAATCCTGCACATTATTCGACTTTGGATAAGAGATGGCTTATAGATATCCCTCCAATCGCTAGCTTTCAGGTGTTCCTACACATCATCCGACCTTGGATACAATATGACTTATAGATAATCTCTCAAATTGTTAGTCTTTGGGTAATCCTGCATAGAATCGATCTTGGATATGACACGACTTATAGAGAACCCTTGGACGTATCAATTTGATAATCTTGTATATTCTCCGATAAGGATTTACTTGCGACTTACGAATAACCTTTGAACTATCGATTTTTGGGCGATCTTGCACACTATCCGGTTAGGATATTGTTGTGGCTTACAGATGACCTACAGGCTATCAACTCATAGGTGATCTTGCACACTATCCTATTTCAAATAATATGACTTATAGATAATTCCTTAAATTATCAATTTCTAGGAAACCTTATAGATCATTCATCCTTGGATAGCGACTTAAAGACGTCCCTTCAAATCGTGTACCCTCGATGCATTCATATGCTAATTCATGAAATAAGGAGATATCCTCAACGCCAGCATTTTTGTCTAGCATGTCAACAGATAGTGAATGCCTTCTGGGGCGATGGTATGAGATGGCCTTTGCGGCAATGATATGCAATATCCCTTGGGTCAATGATATGCAATAGTCCTTGTGGCGATGATATGCAATAACCCTTGTGGCGATGATATGAAATAGCCCTTATGGCGATGCTATGCAATAGCCCTTGTGGCGATGATATGCAATAGCCATTGTGGCGATGATATGCAATAGCCCTTGTGGCGATGATATGCAATAGCCCTTGTGGCGATGATATGCAATAGCCATTGTGGCGATGATATGCAATAACCCTTGTGGAGATGATATGCAATAGCCATTGTGATGATGATATGCAATAGCCCTTGTGGCGATGATATGCAATAGTCATTGTGGCGATGATATGCAATAGCCCTTGTGGCGATGATATGCAATAGTCATTATGGTGATGATATGCAATAGCCCTTGTGGCGATGATATGCAATAGCCATTGTGGCGATGATATGAAATAGCCCTTGTGGCGATGATATGCAATAGCCATTGTGGCGATGATATGCAATAGCCCTTGTGGCGATGATATGTAATAGACATTATGGCGATGATATACAATAACCCTTGTGGTGATGATATGCAATAGCCATTGTGGCGATGATATGCAATAGCCATTGTGGAGATGATATGCAATATCCCTTATGGTGATGATATGCAATAGCCATTGTGGCGATGATATGCAATAGCCATTGCGATGATGATATGTAATAGCCATTGTGGCGATGATATGCAATAGCCATTGAGGCAATGCCTTGCGGCTATGATGTGTAATTTTACCTGATTTCATTTGTCAGCGTTCTGCTTTCTACATGTACCTGTAATCAAGGTAGACGATTAGTAGACACAAAGTCACTTTTACTAGCGACTATTTTTAGGAAACTTCTGAATACGATAAATGTAAAGAAGACAGAGCTTTTGTTTGTCGTCTACGATCTCAAGAAATGAGATGGAAAAATCAAAAGGTCCTCAATAAATGGGCATTAAACCTATTTTTAGGGCTGCCCTAAAAGACCGCTCTTGGGTATTAGTGCTCTATTGTGGCTCCCACTTTGCTCGGGGATTATTGAAAGAGACCCTCATTTTGTATATTACACCCTGCATCCACAGAAAAATGATTAGTTTGAATGAAATTACTCCATGTTGACCTCCTTTCATCCTTGATTTGCTCCTTGCCATCTCTTGGGCATTCCACCATATCGGGACTTCCACCCTGACACTCCATCCCAAATGATGTCTAGGCAAATACTAAATAAGTGAGTCGTAAGATTTTTGAAAAATAGCCTTAAATTTTTGAAAATAATTTTGAAAACTTCTGTAAAACTTTTAGAAAATCTCTGCCAGTCATGTCATGTACTAGCTCAACGAATGTCTTCCTCGTGGTTTTGACTACATTCGACGGATGGTTTCCAAAACTCATGATCATTATTGGAGGGTTTATTCAAGTAATTCTATCATAGCCAAAAATTGAGTCTACCCAGACTTTGTTACAGTGGGTGGCTTCCAAAGCATGACTTTAGCCTCTGGTGCTGGGGAATTTGGAATACGTTCCGACATTTGGTGAAAATTTTGAGGTCCTCCTCAAAAATTTTTCCCAGTTTAAAGTTGTTTGAGATGATACCAATCCGAGTGGATCTGAAGTCTTTGCTGATCTTCATTCTCTTTGTTGGACGTCGATCTTCTCTTGTGAATTTTTGAGATTCCTTCTCGAAAATTCTGCCCCAATTTCTATTTCCTGGGGTTATATGACCGAGCCGTTGGGGCGCCTATGTATCCCGTTGAAGCAGGAATCAGGTCAAACGTAGTTCAGGACTATGCTAGGGATATACAAAGAAAATCTAATGGGTTGACCGAAGCCGACATAGACCGCCTACGTATCCCCTTTGTTGGGAATTCAGGTCATCACGTAGTTCATACATAAGAGGAAAGGATAAATTATCCTAAGGGGTTGACCGAAGCCGACATAGGCCGCATACGTATCCCTTTCTTGGGAATTCAGGTCAAACGTAGTTCGTACATAGAGGGAAAGGATTCTAGGCGATTACACATCATAAAATTGATACTATTATAAAGGCGATTACAAATAAGCCCAGAAATAAAAACTATAACATCTTTCAAGCATGATATATCTTTACTGCATCAGAATCGATTGGTTTGGTCCACTTTTGATCATCCATCTCGGGTAGTATTAGGGCTCCTCTAGGTTGGGATTCTTTTGATTTTCACATTCCTCTGTATCTACTACTAACTACTCCTTATCACCTTTTCTGTTCATCATTATTTCTTTCGCCTTGTTCGCCTTACCTTTGATGTGACATGACATTGACAGTTTTTGTAAATTATTGTGACCAAAACAAACCATGCTAGATAATCATATTTAAAAAGTAACTTCTTAAATAATGGGAGGCCTTTTGGAAAATAAATAAAAACTACGGTTTATGACCCACACAAATATGGGCCCATGCCTTTTTGAAAGTTGTAAAAGACGAAACAAAAATTTGAAACATAAAAGGGTGGATAACGGGGCCTCCTCCGAATCATCACCGATTTTAAAAACTATTTGTAATTGCCCTTTCATCTACCGCGATGAGTGATGGGTTATGAGTGGAGTGGAGGTCCAGTTTTGCAAGGCCTCCTACGATGCAATCTTCTTCACCCTACTGGACTTTGGAAAACCATCTGGTAGAGCATTGTATCCTTCAAACAGATTTTTTATCCCATCCCCAAGACCATCATCGTTTGACACCTCATGTATGGGAAATGACTGGTACAAAACTGGCAAGGGCCTAAAAAGACTCTCCTTTGAATTATCTTCGATCTCATTTTTCCTTCTTGGCTGGTACTCTATCCCATGCTTAAATTCTTTTTCCGGGACCATAACAGGCCCAAAAATTCCTTCCAAATCCTTACTTGAGGTGGCCACAACTTTCTCTATCTTTCCCACCTCTTCTGTTCTTTTGAGTCCTTCTGAATTTACCTTAGCGATGGCCTTGCTAGATGCCCATTCACCATCTATTTCAATCATGTTAACTGTAGGTCCCCCATGGTTAGGCAATGGATTACTATTAACATTTGGTGTCGGCGACTAAAGTGTGATGACCTTCTGATCGATCAAATCTTGGATCTTATGTTTCAAGTTAATACAATCCTCGGTACTGTGCCCCACTGCTCCTGAATGATAGGCACAATTTTGATTGGGATGATAAAATTAGGAGTTGGGATCGATAGGGTTTGGCTGGATCGGTTGCAAATAACCAACTTTTATCAATCTTCCGAAGAGCTGGGTACGACTTTCAGCTAGCAGCGTAAAGTTTCGGGGAGGTTTCTTTTTAAATTTTAGACGTGGAGAGTTATAATGATTCTTATTTATGGGGGGAGGTACTTGATGATAATTTGGAGACGTTTGGACGTTTATTTGGTTATTTGGAAAAGTAGCTTGAGTATGAGGATGATAATTTAGTTGTGGAACTTGGTACTGGGGTAAAATATTTGGATTTGGAGCTTGACATTGGGGTTGAGCGTAGAATATAGGCTGAAAACTAGGTGATGATGATGAGGAAAGAATATTTCTAGGCTTGAATTTTCTCTTTAACTTAACAACAGAATTAGTAGAGACTACAGTCGCATCCTCTCTTTTCTTCTTTGGAAATGCAGAAGATTCAGATGATGTTGGGGTTTTGGCAATTTTTCCTGTTCGGATGCCTTCCTCTAATGATTCCCCAATATTTACCAAATCTGTGAAAGTTGCTAGGACCACGGATACCATCCTGGTATAAAATTCTCCTTCCCGTGCACGAGAGAAAACTGATACCATTTATTTCTCAGACATGGGAGGTTGTACTTTAGCAACCTCTTTTCTCCAACGAAAAGCATAGTCTCAAAAACTCTTATCATTCTTCTATTTGATCTGATCTAGTGAATATCGTTCAGGGACTATTTCAATATTGAATGCAAACCGGTCAAGGAAACCCTTGGCCAATGCTTTCCAACCAGTCCACTTTTTTGGCTCCTGAGACATGAACCACTCCAAGGCTTCGCCACTTAAACTTCGATTGAATAGGCTCATCAATAACGCCTCATTTTTCCCTATCCCTACCAGTTTCTCACAGTACCTTCTCAGATGGGCCATTGGATTTCCAGTACCATCAAACATCTCAAACTTAGGGACTTTGTACCCATCTGGTAGGTCTATTCCCAGGTGAACACATAAATTGTCATACCCTAAACCATCGTGGTCCCTCACTCCATGAGATTCTTTGACCCTCATGATCTCTTCATTCATAGCTAGCAACTTCAGTTCATGATCGGTCCTCCACTCTTTCTCCTTCTCCTCGTAATGGTCTATCTAAATATGAGGAAGGGGATTATAGATATCAGGGGATATGATGGTGTGAGAAGGATTTGGAAGGGAGGCTTGATTTTGCGGATGAGGGGAATTTGGTTGGTAAGTGGGGAGGACATTCTGGACATTGGGAAGGTTCTGTGGACCTTGCGAGTAGTTTGGCGGAATATGAGAAGGATTTTGAGGATTTGAAAATGAATTTGTTGGATTCGAAGGTAGATTTGATATATTTTGTGGGTTTGGGAGTGAATCTTGCGGATTTGGGAATGAATTTTGTTGATTTGAAAATGTGTTTTGAGGATTTAGGAATGTATTCGGAGACGGATTTTGTGGGGTTGGAGATGGATTTTACAGATGGTAGGCTTCTGGGTTATTTTCATGATTGGTATTTTGGACGAATGAAGGAGCAGAGACAGACGATACGTTATTCGGCTGATCCCCGAGAATAGGGGTGCTAAGGGGAGGAATTTAGAGTAGAGTCCCGTGTCCCCCTGGAGCAGGGGAATTGACGGTGATGGCCAAGTTAGCCAAATCTCGAGTGCGATTTATTTCCTCCTGAAGCATTTCTAACTTTCTTGCAAGTTCTGCAATCATCTCATTCTATTCCGCTATCACATTATCCCGCTATCACATTATCCCGATAGTCAGTGCACTTTCTTCGTCATTTCCCGTCATTTTTGAATGATGGTCAGAGGATGGGATTTTTTGCGCTTTCAATCGGGTGAAGTAGGGATGTTCTGCCAGTTTATCAACACGGAGTAATTTCTATTATCTGTAAAGTAAAACAACTAAAAGGAAGATGTGTTAGTTTCCGTATATGATAAATAATGGAAAATATTTGACATAAAATAACCACATAGAGTTGTTTGAGTCATAGCCAATTTCGTCCATAGGACTTAGTGGATAAACTTGCCTTTGATTCAAACATACGCACATAAGCACATGAAACAGTTATATCACACAAAAACGTTATAATAACGCATATCCTAGCTGGGGTGATCTTTTTGAACCAAGGGTTCAGGCCTAACGATTTTTGAAGAAAATATATGATTCCTCGAAGTCAATCCATTAACCTTCAACTTATATAGACATGAAAAGGGCATAAATGCTTACAAATGATAACAAAATAGGGATACAATCTTTAGGGAAAGGGAAATAACATAAAAGAAGACACGTTTCCACATAGGGGATAGAAAATACTAATTTCCGAGTGCTTCTTCTATCAACCTTCTCCTTCTTAGATTCGTCCACTTCTTTTATTGGTGACATCCGTTGACGTTCAAACCGTGCCTTAGATGCAACCTCCTAAATCGATCAATTTTTTGCTTATCTTGCTTCAATTCTTCTTACAAAAGTAAGCAAATCAAGCTTTTTCCCGACCCCCAAAGGATAATGGATTGAATTATACAGGCATATATTTTATTCAACACATAAATATGGTTCGTCTATAATTGAATCGAGGTCAATAGAAGCAGGATAGGTTTTCTAATGGGCCCAGTACCCCGCTCGGGTATTGGGTCGTCCTAGGCTCATGCCTGAAATAGGGTTTTGGTTTCGCTCTATTCTAGGTATCTAGAGTGGGTTTGAACACTGGTTCTCAAGCGGACAACTTAAGTTTGAAAATACAAACAATCATCAGACGACTCACGTGCTAATAAATTATTTGTATTTCCAACACATTTTTGGAATTGATCAATAGGGGCCGGGATACCCACGAAACCCCAAAACAGTTTAAATAATGTAGGAATATGCCATGAGATGCGATATTTAAATTCTACAGAATCGAAACACATAAACACATAAATAGTTAATCAAAAGATGAAATCAAACATTTGGTTAGAACCTAGTCAAAAATCCCCAGCAGAGTCTCCATTTCTGTTTTTGCGGAGAAATTTTGAATTTTGAAAGAGAGTCGCCACTTAATTTTGAAAATGAATTAAGAAACATTTATAAATACTTTAAACGATTCAAAACAGAAAAATCGTTTTAAGTCAGAGATTCTAGATAAGCAGTTTCTATTAACGTTTCAGGAAGGTGTTAGGCACCTAAAACATCCGCTAACTTGCGGTTATCCAGACTGTTTGAAAACGTCTTTTGACTAACTTTAGAAAATAGATTGGTTTTTGAAAACAAAGCGATTTTAGAAATATTTTGGTGTTTATGCAAAACCAATTTTTAGCGACTTAGTTAGGGATTTTAACTAGGTTCACAAGAAAACACATAAAGCAAATTAGCAAAAGTAAAAGGGAAAGGGTAGAAGCATAAGGACTTAAGCCATTAGGCCCAAATCGACAACCCTGTCCTAATCTAGATATTGGGTTTTCAACCCGTCTTCCACCTGTCCTAATTCTTTGTTTTCGAGCCCTTAGCTCGAGCTTGCTCCACCTGTATTAAGTACAACCTTGGCTTCGAGGCCCAAATGAATAGATAAGAAAATAAATAAATACATACATAAATAAAGACGACAATGAAGAAATGGATGAAACAACAAGTGAGATATTGAATCTCTTAGCCGCTTCAAAATGGGTTATTAGGCCATGCTTCTCTTTTCATCTAATCGCATACAATAGGCCATAAGATTGATGTTTGGGCTTTTTTTCAAAGCGGTTGTCATAAAGATGCCGGGCCCTGATGGCCCATGAAGAAAATGCTAGGGGGGAAGATGAGTCCGTTTTGGACTCAAAGTGCACAGTGCATGCAAAAGAAATAAATAAGGATTAGAAATGGATAAGCAAAAGTCTGTATAAAAATATGCACTTTGGCAAAATATAAGCAAAAATATTGTAATAAAGTTTAGCAAAGAGAAACCACTGCATCACATATAACCATTTTCAGTTAAGAAACTAAGGGAACCCAAATTTCAAAAGAAAGTCTTCATAATATAAGGCAAACAACTGAGGCATAATGATGTCAACTTTATTAAAAGGATTTAGGATAACCAAACTTGTCACTGAATTTCCAAATCAAACAAAGAAACTTATTCTATTTGCAACTCCTATTCCTTTTATTTTATTATTATTATTATTATTATTATTATTTGAATTATATATATAGTACCTAGGCATGCCAGACAGCTGCAGACAAGAACCTACACGCAGGTTTAGGGAGAGAAGGTAATAAAACACGCACACATCATTGGATGATTGAAAATTGCCTTATAGAACTCTTAGAGCTCTAGGAAAATAAACCCAAAATTGAATCAAAAATACAGAAGCAAGAGGGATAGCAACTTGAATAAGTTGTTTCTGCTAGACCCTCGACTCAAAACTAAAATGATTTAGACATGAGACGGCAAGATACGATATGTTCAACACGTCCAATAACATCATAAACCAAATACCCCGAGTAATGCAACAAAAGAAATAACATCCTACTCATAACTTAAGCTATGCAACCTGCTAAAAAATCATAAGATTAAAGATAGGAAATTTACTCTATTCTTATTAAACAAATGGCGACATCTAGGTAAATAATGGATGGCCAAAGCAGCATGTGAAATAAACAACAATGAATAAATAACTAAACAATGAGTTCAAGGTTTAAGCAAAAGCTTGCAAAATCGAGGAAAGCAAAACAAAATCTAAAATCAGGGATCAAACGATTATAACGACAATCAGCCTAGCGTAGCAAGACTCTAGATGCAAAAGATGAAAATTTCAAGCAAAAAGCAAAGCCTTGATGAGGTATACGTTGATTCATGCCACGAACTCTCAGGTAAACCACCACATCAGTTTAGTACAGTATGTTCAATAGGGTTACATTAAAATTATGACTTGAACACTACTTCAGGAAAATGGCACAACAACAATCAAAATACAACCCCTGAAGCCATCATAGCCAGATGCAGTAGACAGATCCCAGCCTCATTCATGACAAACACATAACTACTTCTACGAGAAAAAGAGAAAAGGGATGAAGCAGAAAGTGATGAGTTTAAAAGGAAAAAAGTATGTTCACCTCCTCTAGGGCAGCAAAACGAGGACCTGAGCTATCAGTCAAATTTGCTACCACCGGGAAGCAGCCCTTCGGGAAACTTCGACTCAAATTGATAGTTTCAAAATTTTTTTTAGCTAAATCTACAGTTCCACAGTTGCCATGTTTACTCAATTAAGAAAAGACATGTACTGATTTTTGCTCTAAAAATGGATTTTTCCACTTCAAAACCTTAATGGAAACTGGTGAAATTTTTGCTCTTTAAGACTCCCCTCAAAATTTCAAAAAAAATATCTTAAACGAAAGAAAATGAAAAGAAAAATCTCCTAGAAAGAAAAGAAGAAACCCCCCTTTCTCGACCCAAAACTTTAAAACTTATAGAATATGGTGACCTCTCATTCCTCTAGTCCCCAATTTATGAACCTCCTAAAATCTAACCCCTAGCTAGTGACTCATATTGCCTCTTATATAGAGGATAGAACCAGGGTATTTTTGGGATCCCCAAAAAAGGGACCCTAGGGTTTAAGATTTGAAAATCCTTTCCCTCCCGTCGTCTCGTTTTTGAACATGCACCGTACCAAAACTTTGAGTTTTTCCCACAAAACGGAATAGGTGGACCAATTGAAAAAGGTTAAAACAAATTCCATTCCAAACCAATAAAAAACGACCAGATGTGTACGAATTTGTAACACCCCATACTTAATTATGTGCATTAGCCATTGTTATATGTGTTGGAGTATATGTATTGATCCTAAGTTAGGTATATATGAGTTTAAGTATGAGTATTGATTATTTTGAGATGGTTTCAAGTGTATAGTTTGATTATATGTGTATGGGAATCGACTTTATTTATACCGGAATTCGCCCGTCGATGGTTCCATACGAAGTTTATTGAATAAGATTTCCAACGATATAAAGATTTCCAAAAACGGATAAGTTTCGGATATAATCGAGCACGTTCGAAACTATAAAACGGCGGTCGGGATAATTGTGAACAGTAAATGTGCAGGAAATTCAAACTACTGAGGCCTGCCAGTTTTTTAGGTCGACTTTGAACGATCATAACTCCCTCAATATAATGAACTGGGAGAGATACCACCTATCAAAAGAAAGATCTTTGAGTCGTCTTTCCAATTCAATTGGTTTCATCCAAATCCAACATCTGAGTAAGGATTTATACTCGTTTTACTTCAGCCTCTCAAAACAGATTTTTAGGGTCAACTTCAAATGATCATAACTCCTTGTACAGGACGAACTGGGTGGCCTACTTTATATGAAATGAAATCCCTTTGAATTATATATCCAAAGATACCAATTTCACCCAAATCCGATATCGGAGAAAAGAGTTATAGCTGATTTAGTTTAGCCTGTCAAAACAGTCCACCATGGACAGATTCGGATTTACTTAAATTTTTAAGGGCAATATGGTCATTTTCCATCACCTCTTGGACGAAAATTGGTCATTATATAGATATAATTGGTCTTATATCCATCAATTATCATCATATTATTGGAAATAAGAAACCCTAGCCTAATGTCAACACCAATTATCTTGTGATTCAACCGTAGAAAATTCAAATTGATTCCGTAGTTGTGTTCACCGTCTCGAGGTCTTCGAGAAGCACCCCTTATTTGTGCCAACAGGACTTCGAAATCAAAAGGGTCATTTTATGGTAAGGATGTAAATTATGTTGGTGTTATTTATATGGATATGTGTCTATATATATATGCATGTGAGGATAAGAAGTATGTTATTTGATTGTTGTTGAAAGATGATTGGAAATGATGTTGTATTATTCTTGTGCATGGTTGGATTATGTTGAATTGTGAAGGGATTTGGTGTGATGATGTGGTATTGAAATGATGATTATATATATATATACACATAAACCTATTGATCAAGTTGGTTTTTGGAATGTTTTACAAATATTGGTTGTATGGAATTATGGAAGAGAATTATGGTGTTGGGTTGCTAATACTAGATGCCAAATATTTCATTGTAGATAAGTGATTTGTAAAGGCGGGAAGTTGTGTCGAATTGGTGTCCGAATCTACAACGAGGTATGTAAAGCATACTCTAACGATGTTCTTTGGCATGAAAACACCAATGTTCCATCAAGTAAGATTCCAAGGTTGTCCAAACACATGTATTGTTCTACATTACCAACGAAGTTGTTTCCATTTTATAAAGTGTCAAAATATTTCATTGATATACCAAAAGGCTCCTATTTCATTGTTGTGATATTGATGATTCTGAAACACATTGTTGATGTACTAATGAGTCTTTATTACATCGTTATTGTATAAAAGGTATATTACTTGATTCCTATTGATGTATGATTGTTCCAAAGGTACTGTATTGACATGAACACTAATGTAATAATCTCAAAAGCTTTTGAACTAAGTTATTGGAAAGATTTCTTATGTGTGTTACTTGATATACGTGTGGGTGGTATCCCAGGGGCATAAGCCTAGCATGGGTCGATCCCAATTGATATGTACTGGAGGCAGCCTAATGGTCACAGTACGGTACAGTATTGATTATTGTTAGGTGGTTGGAGGTTCGGGAGGAGGAGGTAATGGCGAATGATAATTGTAAAGAATGAAATGAACGAATATATACCGTTCCACAAATGTGTTTGAATCCAAGAACCCAGTTCAAATTAATGATAATGTACATGATCCTAAAAGTGTTTATGAAGTGTGGTTCACTTCTATTATGATTTATTCACATGTGTATGATTTTCTTGATCCCTCATATCACATATGATTATCTACAGCTTTACATACTCAGTACATATTTCGTACTGACGTCCCTCACGGGGGACCTGCATTTTATGCTGCAGGCACAGGTACTTCAGCTTATTCACAGCATAGATAGGAGCCGGGTCATACAACTATTGTTGGTGAGCTCCAGTTTGCTTCGGAGCTTTCCGAGTCGGTTCCTTATGTTTTGTTATTGTACAGGAGTCATGTGTGGGCGGGGGTTTATCCCGACCCTAGTTATGTCATGTATATATGTCCTAGAGGCTTTGTAGACATAAGGAAGGGTCAAGTCATGGGAGTTTATATAGTGATGTTATATTTGTATATGTGGTGGCCCCGACGGCCAAGTATTATATATATATATATATATTTGTGCGTGTTGTGCTGATACAGGAAATTAGACCCTTCTATATGTAACGAGGTGCTGCCCAAATTTTTGGTGAATGTAAGTGAAGGTACAGGTACCCAAGATTCGCGGAATATGGACGTTGGATAAGACACCTAGGCTTGCTTCTAGAAGATTCAAGGGTTTTCCCATACTATGAATGTGTGAAATGTGCGGGTACAGCTGGGTTGAGTTGTTTCGCAAATATTTAGGTCATGTGGAATTTGATTTGTGTTGAAAGTGGGTTGGTTCGACCATGGGTTTCCATATTAGGGTGGAGAACGGGTCAAGGTCGGGTTGACGGCGGTTTAAGGTTTGGCTTTGGTTGAGGGTTTCTCATGTTTGAAGAAGAAAAGGGGTCTTTAAAGCGCTGGGCCGAGTTGGTTTAGTATGGATTGGGCTTCTTTTAAAATGGCTGGTGGATAGGTAATTATTGTAGTTGGGCTGATGGAATTATTTAAGACATAGCCTCAATTAGGATTAGGTTTAAACTATTTAATAAATAGCCTATTGATAAAGACTTTAGTCAATTGTATTTAATTTTTGACTTAATTAAAGATTAACCGGCCAATTGTATTGCAATTATAGCCAAATCAACTTCAATTAAATCTAGTTTAATACATTGACCAAATTGAGTCAAGATTGAAAACGAATTTAGCAACTAGCTTAATCCCGAGCTTCCTTGATTTGATAAAATTAAGTAAGCATTTTTTCGAATAAGCCATTTTTGAAATAGATCATTTTCAAATCAAGCTTTTAATTAGTGTGCTTAGTTTCAAAATAATTTGTAATTAAAATCTGATATTCCATAGAGTAAACATTTAAGTAATCCAATTGTATAATATCGCATAATTGAGCATGATAATATATAATTGCTACCTAAGGTGACAAAATCACGTACAAATATACCTTTCAAAACTCTTATTCGGAGGAAATAAATATCTTGATTTTATTAAAAATTGAAGAAAATCAGGATTAAGTTTAGTCGCAGAGGGCAAAAATTAGGTGTCAACAACTAGGGATGAATGAATGAGCTCGCAGGGTCAACTGTAAATCCAATCGAGTTTTTGCAATTGCATAACGCTGGTATTGCGTTCATCCCGATCCGAGTTGTCGATCGATTACTCTGAGTTGAAATAAGTTCTCATCAACTCAATGTTAGGATAGTGATAGTACCTAAGTTGATTTAGGTGGAACTAGGGATGAATGAATGAGCTCGCAGGGTCAACTACAAATCCAATCGAGTCTTTGCAATTGCATGGTGTTGGTATTGTGTTCATCTCTACCCGAGACTTTGATCGATCACTCTGAGTTGAAATGAGTTCTCATCAACTCAATTTTTTAAAAACTATATCTTTTAAAAATTTTAAAATTAATTAAGATCAATTCGGACCAAATTAGCAATTTCAAAACTTGTCATTCTTTTCCAAAATTACAAATCAACCCATACAAATAATCCATTTGCACGGAAAACTTTTCAATTCAAATCTTAAGTTCTCGTTCTTCTCTCTCGGGGTGTCCTCTCCCTCTCAACAATACAAACAACAACTACTCAACATATTGCTCAACCCTTCAAAACAGGTCGATTTTCTTCTCATTTACGACTACATATAGTTGTTTTTTTCGACTTCATTCCCGCTTGTATTTGTTGTTTTCTCTATCTTCGCATATAACAGTGTTCGAGAAAAGTTCTACATTTGTTCTTTATTCTAAAAAATAGGGATTTTTAGTTAATGATAAAAAAGAAGACTTTTAGTTGTACTATCTTCGAGAATAGGTTAACAATTTTGAGTTTTGATGCTAAAAAAGTAGGAAGCACCCGAGAAAACTCTAGTTTTTATCTCAGTGTTTTGTTGACTGTCGTGGTATTGTTGGATGGTATTTGTGATGTTGTTGGTATTTTTATTTTTTGGCATTGGTGTTAGTGGTCTTGGTGTTGGTATTGGTGGCATTGGTGGTGGTCCTGGTGGCATTGGTTATGGTGGTGGTGGTCCATCTGTTGCAACGGGTGGAAATCTGTTGGGAGATATTAAATAGGTCTTCAAACAAATTCCCCATCTGTTCCAACTGATGGGTTATCCGTTGAAGTATTTTCTTGTAATGTGGCATAGAATAATTTATTGAAATTTCTCCACCTGTTGCTGTAGGAAGATATTAAATAGGTATTCAAACAGATTCGGGTTCCCCATCTGTTCCAACTGATTGGTTGTCCGTTGGAGTATTTTTTTTGGTTATGTGGTAAGAATAATTTATTGAAATTTGTCTCACCTTTTTTTAAAAAATTATGCAGACATCAAATGAAATGTATTTTTTATTTTTCTTTTGTTTGTAGTTAAAAGATGTCTCCCAAAAGAAAAGAAATAGAAAGTGAAGAAAGTGGATCAACTTTCGATCACCAAACAAAAATGGCTAGAGTACAGATAGATTCGGAGGAACTTTCAAAAAAATATTAGTCAGGGCAAAATAAAGCTGAGGAAAGTGATAACTCCTCCTCACCAATGGGGCGTGAAATAATATCAAAATTCCAGCATGATTCTGTCAAAACCATTAGTATTGACAAGTTTCAAGTTGCGATGCCGATGAATAACCCTAATGCAGTATTTGGTGATCTTGTACTTAAATGTCAGTTGGGAAAATCTTTTGACGAACTTAGAAGTATTAGGAAGAAGGAAAACATAGATGGACTTTTAAGTAGAGCTTCTTTGCACACTTTCTTGAGCTGTCTGGGCCCCGCCCTCTTCGTTTCCCAATAATCATGGTATATGGACTTTTCAAGCGTAGGATCATGTATGTGGGGGATGATAGAGGTCCGAAGGAGGGCAGAAATAAGATGGATGAAGTCTGGATCAACTACTATGGCATGCCGATTTGTTTTGGATTGAAAGAGATTGCCATTATGACGGGCTTGAGATGCGATCGTCCAAAAGAACCTGCCATCAAGAAAACACCTCACAAAGGTTCCAACAAACGCAAGGTAAAAAAGGATGGGTTGTTGGGCATTGTTGAACCTAGCTACAAAGTGAAGGATTTGATAGCGGATCTCAAGAATAAAGACATACCAAAGCACTAGAGGGAGAAATTGTACTTAGTTTGGTTTGTCCATTCCATTTTATTGGCAAGAAACGTCAAGAAAGTCATAGAACATGATTTGTTGGCGCTTGCTGATGATTTTGGAAAATTCAACGATTATTCCTGGGTCTACGACAGCTACTACTTGACTGCCAAATATTTACTGAAAGAGCTAAATCCAAAGACGACCACATTATACGGCTTTCCATGGAATTTCATGGTAAAATTGATCACTATTTTTATTCATTCATTAATTTATACTGAATATACTTGTGACTTTTTTTTCGCTTGCTTCCTGTTTACAATTTTTAGGCTTGGGCATGTGAAGCCATTCCTCCCCTCCGAAAGCATTTCACGGATTACACGGATAAGGTTTCTCATCCAAGGATCCATAAGTGGTTGGATGTAGTAGAGAGCAGCAAAAAAAATATTAACGAGGTTGATCTCTTTAACCCTCTAGATGATGCAGTACGTCTTTTTTCAACAAAAATAATTTGCCTCAAAGAAAGATATTGAAACAAATGTTCCATCTATTGTAACAGATTACCCGTCAACTGCAACTGGTGCAACAGATGGGTAATCTGTTGCAACAGACGATCCATATTTCACAATAAATTAATCATATGTTGCTCTATTCTCTGAACCCTACTCAACAGATTACCCATCTACTGTAAATTATGAAACAGATGGGTATTCTGATGCAACATATTATCAATCTGTTTCAACATATAGATCAGCTATTGTGGTAGCTAGATCATCTGTTGCATAAGTTGGTTGTGTTAACATAACCCAAGCCCTATGTAACCCAACTAACTGTAAATTATTATTATATGATTTAAATTCCTCCCGTCATTTTTTATAGGTTGTGCATCCTTGGATCGTGCCTACCATTGATGAGATGGGAATAACTTCTTTTCTTACTCTGGGTCTTGTTGATACAAAAGAAGACCCAACGGTGGAGTTAATAAAGAAGAAATTGGATGGAGCAACATCCATAAGAAAATCAGTTAGGCAAGGTCAGTCTAATGTTGAAGCTCTTAACGACCTAACTCAAACTGCAACAGATCCGGGTGCTTCTTCTGGGGGTGTTGCTGGTGGAGTTGTTTGTGATGGTGGTAGCCATCCTGCTTCTTCTTCTGCTGCCAGTCGTGATTATGAGCATGTTAGTGCTTAGCAAAAAATAAATATGTTTGAAAACACCTCTTGCACAGGTCCTCCTTCTCACCCCTACACCGATCTCTCCCACCCTTACAGTGGTCCCTCTCACCCCTCTTCACCCTTATGTTCTCATTCCAAATGCAAAGTGTGCAAGGACAGAGAGGATAAACTCCTCGACAAGCTAGAGGCTATTGCTGAAGCTGCCGAAGAGTTTAAATCTAGGAGGGGTGTCATACCATCCAACGAGGTGAGGGAGCCATGCACTCATATAGTGGAGGTTAGGAGGAAGAGAAGAAAAATTAGACAAATTCTCTCTGTTCTGAAATCAACAAAAATTGCAACCCCCCCCCCCCCCCCGCCCCCGCTCCAATAGTTGTTGAAGTTCAGGGGCCACCGAAGAAGGTGGACATATTCGCGGAGCTTGGCAAGGAGAAGGAGAGGGAACTGGAAGAATTCATCAAGATGAAGGTTCAAAAAGAATACATCATGCATTCATTTACCGCCAAAGACTTCTCGAATATGACAAATATGTGCGTGTGGTACGAGGACAAGGTAAGTTTACTTTTGCTAACCTACCCTTCCAATCTACTCCATGAAGAAGAATATACGCAGCAGATGTGTAATCTGTTGCGAAAACTTGGTATTCTGTTGCAACATAATACACATCTGATGCATAAGTTGTGTTGGCTGTCTGTGAACGGATTCAGAGAACCCTCTGCATCAGATTATTTCGACTATATTTTTATTCTTTACAATTACTAACCTATTTAAAAATTATCTTCTTATACCACAGTATGTTGATGAAATTCTCTGCCTCATGAGGGGCAGACAATTAGCCTACCCGGATACTTATGATGCTGCCGATAGGATAATAGACCTCAACTTCTACAATAATTTCAAGATAGGTACGCTAAACTCTGTAAGATAGCTGATTCCGGTGGCCTGAGATTTGATCAGTTAGTTTCTACGTTCCAATGGGATGAAGAAGGGATTAAATATGTTAGAGAGAAAAGGCCATATCCACACGACAAGAGCTGGACCAAGGCAAAGAGAATCCTTGCAGTCATGACCGTGGATGTCACCCATTTTCTCACTGTTGAGATACTACTACATGAGGGAAATATTAATGTTTATGACTGTAACTTACCTGTGTTCAGCGAGAAGACGTTTTTAACCCACATCCAGCCACTCTTGAAGTTTTTGCCCAAGTTATAGATGTAGAGTAAGCTGATGGATCATTTGCCGGTTGAAGTCTTGGCGAAGGAATCATGGGTTTTAAAAGGTCGAAATAAGAACATCCAACTAAAAAAAATACAACCGGTGCAGCGTGTGGGCCGTACTCGTTTGCATACATCGAGTGTTTGTTGACCATCACACAAATGACCGATGTGTGCGACACCGTTGTGGAAAAGATGCAATGGGTCTGGGCATATGGGGTACTAACTAAATAGTTAGATCCCGTGTATAAAAAAAACATGTACAAAGATAGAGACGAACACGATAACAAATTTTCATTTCAAGTCAATTTACTATACATATAGGGGCAGTAATTTTTATGTCTGGCAAAGTTGAATTTTTATAATGCAACAGATTTTATATCTATCGTAACAGATATAGTACCCTGTATGACAGATTAAATATCTGTTGGAATAGGTTGGTCATTTGTTGCGTTATGCAGATGTTCCCCGTCTGTCTGTCGCAACAGATTACCGATCTATTGCAACATATAACTTATCTGTTGCAACTGATCGGTAATCTGTTGGAGCAAATCAAAAAAGTAGGAAGATCTGTTATATAATTTCCAACAGATGACCTACGTGTTGCATCTCATGTTGTAACATATGTCTAAATCTGTCTGATAAGATATGTCGTCTGTTGCAGCAAATGTATTATCTGTTGCGATATTTGAATCTAGTACTCCATTTCAATTAACATGTTCAAAACTCAAAATTAATTATATTCACAGACAAAATAAAATAAATCAAAGCCTTCGAAAATTACATGAAATAACTCAACAAATAAATGAAATATAAAAAAAAATCATTATGAGTACAAACGATCTACTCTACAAATAAATCAACAAGTTAAACCAAGGAGGATAGGTTATTACATTGACGGACTCAAGATATAAAGATCTAATCAATATGGACAAGTTGTTCTTCATCCAATGCTATGGAATTCGGCTTTGGTCGTCGTGGATCTTTAACGTCGGTTGCGTACGGTTTCTGAGCTTTTGCTTTTTCATATTTCTGTAAAAGAACAGCATATCTTTTGCGGAGTAATCCAGCATCAAGTCCATCATTTGGTACTTGTAATCCATCGCTCAAATACTCGGCATACGCAACAACAAAAGGACCGCAATCCCTGCGTTATAAAAAAATAGATAATCCATATCTTGCAGTTCATGCAAGCGTTGTGAAATTTGTGAAATAAAATTAAATCATGACACTTAAACTTACAGGCTACCAATGGTTCGTTGAGCAATTCCGTCAACATATTGTACATCAAATGGATTAGCCATTTTATCCCGGTATGCTTCAATCGTCGATCAATCAGTACGAATCTTTTGATCCAAAAATCCACTTATATCAAGGTAAGTAGGCAATATTTTGGCCAGCTTTTATATCTCAGACGACGGCCCGAAACGTCTCTTTCGCGACATCGAGTCATAAACTCGGATGCACCTCTCTTTTAGAACGACGACAGCCAACACACAATGGAATTCATCACCACAATTGATTAGGATGTACACTTCATCGACCAAATGCCAAGGTAAGCCAGCCAGAATGCTAAAACCTTTGATGATGTTGATTAAGCATTCCTCATTTCGGGAAACTTCCGGCTGCTGTTGACAATACCTATCGTAGGCATTATTGATGTAAACTTTGTACAAATAATTGCCTGTTGTGTATCTGTATCGTTCTTGTGTTTGCAACTTGGCCTTCTTTTGGAGGTAGTAAAAAATGACATCGATGTGCTGCACATATTATCAAATATTTTGAATTACGTGATGAAAAAATCAATACGCAGATGCAATTAAATAAAGTATTAATTAATAGTAATATGTATGGACTTTAAACCTCATCATTCCAGCAAGTTTGGGGCTGTGACATCAAATAGAACCAATTCTTCGTTCCGGGATGTGCAACAACAAAATTGAACATATCAAAACCAAGACTCGATTCGTTCACTTTGTAGCGCTCGTCATTTTATTTTCTACATGATGATTTATATGTGTTAATGTCAGGTTCTTACAACAAGAATTGTATAAACCAATATCCATAAAATTGATTTATGTACTAGCCGGGAAGATGCTTTAACAGCCCATCGGCAATCCATTCTGAATAGTCATTGATCAACTATGTTAGTTTTTTTGGAGCCTCGTCCGAGATGTTGAACCCTTCAAATGAGTAATTCTTCCATTCTCCCAAGCTGTCAGGCTCCACTTTTTTTCCATCTTTGGAAGCAGTTGATGGATTATCAACTGTCATATTATGCTCTTCGGCAGTAGCTGTGACATCCACCTGGAAAACCAGAATTGTCAATGCTAAGCAGAGATATATAATAGATTTTTTATCTGTTGCAACAGATAAGTCTTATGTTGCATCAGATGGATTATCTGTAGGGACAAATTCGAACAGGTAAATCAGAGCAGTATGATAATTTTGAACAGATGACCCATCTGTTGCAACATAAGACTCATCTATTAAAATAGATAACGAATCTGATGCAACAGGTTAGACAACAGTTGCAACAGATGTATATATCTATTTGATAATTTTTAGCAGATATATTATCTATTGAAACAAATATGTGTTTGTTTGTTTTTTGGAACAGATGATGTGCATTCACCTTCTTCAGCTCATGCTGCTCTTCTGTGGCCCTTGCACACTGAACATCGGTGCAAGACAAAGACAGAGGCATTGCAATCTTGCTTTTCTTGATGATTGATGATGCCTTGGAAGTGTCTTTCCTTCTCCTCTTAGCCGCCTTGATCTCTAGTAGAGTGTCTGGATATGAAATCCTCTTTGATGGAATGACACCTCTTTTAGATGTCATTTTCTTTACAGAAGCAGTTAGTGCATTAATAACATTAATCACTCCATCGTGTTTCGCCTTGCAGTCTTGATATTTGCATGAAGAATATTCGCTAGATGCGGCAAAATCTGGAGAAAAATCTGTACAACCATTATGATCATAATCATAATGGTTTGCTGTTTCAAAAACTGTAAGAGGAACATCATTAGGGTCTTGTGATCATAATCATGCGGCAAATTATTTTTCTTGTGATGGCTATTGCTCCAAACAATTCCATTTTTATTCCATCAACGACCTTAGGGTCCGATAAAGTTTGCACAGACCATAAAGTAAGAAAAAATGGCATCTTCAACTCTTGGTTGGTCGGAACAAGCCACGGATGAACAATCTAAAATAAATTGGTACATATACTAAGAATGATGATAAAATCATTTAATCATTAATTAAAACAAAAACTTGATTAGAATTGGACCTACTGCTTCCTTGGGGGGATTGAAAAGATCAAGAAATTTTGCATTTTTATCGGTTTTGGCCGACAACCATCTCAGAATACTTGGACAAGTAACTTCCACCTGGTAGTTCACTTGTCGTCTCAAATAAGGAATGGCTTTAAATGCCCAAGCCTATAACATAACGCCAATAAATCAAAAGCATTATTGAATAAAAAATGAGGAATCATATCATGATAAAAAAAATATTTACCATGAAGGCCCATGGAAAATCATATAAGTTGACTGTTTTTAGCGTTAACGGAGTCAACAAATATTCGACAGTCATTTTGAAGATTTCATAACCCCAAGGATAGCTGTTAAATGCCTCAAGATCCTCAGAGAGATTTATTAAACTGAGGTTATGTTGTTGTTAACGTCTCTCGCCCAAAGAACATTATATACAAACCAAACCAAGCACAATGATTGCTTGTGCTTCTTTTAAAGTCCTTTACCTTTCAACGCTTCAATCAGATTTTTATTTTTGAAGTTTGGACCAACAATGGACACCAAGTCATCACGATCACTCGACTTGCCTTTTTCTTTTTTGGGTGTGCAGGGTGCTTTTTTTTTTGTCAGAGTAGGTATAACTTAAGAAGGAGAAGGAGGATAAAATTTTAGTCCGGTAACTATGGCAAACTCCTCCCAACCAAAACAAACAGGCATGTCATAGTAATTTATCCACACCTCATCTATCTTATCTTTGTTTTCATACATAAACCTGCGCTTGAGAAGATTATATACCATTTTCATCTGAAAACGAGCATTGTTGTCCTTCAGCAAATCAAGATATTGCTCAAAGCAATTTTCCCTTAAATAAGAATCCAATTTTTATTCTTGAAGTATTTTTCTGAAGGCATTGAAAGATTTTTCTATGACTGACTTAACCACGAGATCACCCGTTAAATCTGTGGCACCATCACACTGCATTCTCACAGGATAACGATCAATGTTGAAGGTTTTGACCAACTCTTCGACGGAAGGGCTATTAGCATTTGGATCATCTCTTTTGAAAGATTCCTCCTCCCTGTGTTCATTATCTTCTGCTTCTGATTGAGATAACGCTTGTAAAGCAAGCTCATAGAGTGGTGGATGTAGCTGAGTTCCTGCACCTGTTCCTTTACTTGGACTTGATTCGATTTCTTTTCTTTTGGAAGCCATATTATCTTAAATTAACAGGAACATAACATAGATTAGAATTGATTAATGCATAACAGTAATATAACAGTTCCAACAGACAACTAATTTGTTGCACCAGGTATGTTATCTGTTGCAACATATAACCGACCTGTTGCAACGGATGAGTAATCTGTGTGAACCATAAAAACAACACTATCTATTGCACTTGGTATTTTATCTGATGCAACACATAACTGACCCGTTGCAACGGATGAATAATCTGTTGGAAACCATAAAAACATATCACTAATCTGTTGCACCAGGTATTTTATCTGTTGCAACATATAACCGACCTATTGCAACGGATGAGTGAACCATTGGAAAGAATAAAAATGGATTACTAATCTGCTGCACCAAGTATGTTATCTGTTACAACAGATAACTGACATGTTGCAACGGATGAGTAAATCGTTGGAAAGAATAAAAACAGATCACTAATTAGTTATTTGTTGGATCAATATTGTTTAGATTTCTTTCAAACAGAAGAGTCGTCTATCGCAATAGATGAATGATCTGTTAGATTGTTCACCTGTTGTATCAGATTTTCATAGTTACATCAGATTTTTAATCTGTTGCATCAGATTTTCATCTGTTGCATCATATGTTTCATCTATTACATCAGATGTTTCAACTATTGCAATACCATTTCTACCAAGACAAACAACAAATCAACCCAGCAACACCAACATATCACACACACACACACTAAGAATATCAACTGTGACCAAAAATCACCAACAAATTCGAATCAACAATACGACAATGAGAAGAAGAAATGCCATAAATTAGGGTTTTATTCAGTCCATATTTCAATACCAGAAGAGTAGTTGGCTCAAGTTCCTCTGTTTCTTTATAATTTTTTACCTGTGAAAAAAGAAATGGGAGGACAAAGAACTCGAAGTTGTTGTCGCCGGAGAAGTATTCACATCGATTGACGATTGAAAGTCAGAAAGGAACTCGCCCGACTATTTGTCGACGGAGGTTGAAGGGAGAAATTTTGCAGAACTATTGGTTGGGAGAGAGTTGAGAGAAGCTGGAGAGAGAGAGTGTGGTTGATTTGAATTGAAAAGGGGTGTGGGTTGGGTTGATTTGTATTTTTGAAAAGATTAGAAAGTTTTGAAAATATTAATCAAGTCTACAATTAACTTAATCAAGTTTCCTAATGATGTTTGACCCTATTTGTTGGTCAATGTCACCAATCCTTCATTTAAGACTTAAAAGGCACCTTTCCTTCAATTTTCTCACCCAAGCATATCAATTCATCGTAGCAACATTGTCATAATTTAAGAGTTTGATTGACTCTCACTAATTTTGTCAATTGACAAATAACTTATGCTAGTGGAATAACAAATTAGCAATGCATAAATATAATTTAAGTTACGGTGGGATGGTTGAAAACTTGAAATTCCTTCATCCCTAGTAGCAGTGGCGGACTAAATATACGAACTAATTAAAGAAAATTTAACATCTACTATATATATAAATAAAAAATAAATTTTAACCTCATATATATATATATATCCCAGGGGTAGCTCCGCCCTGCCTAATAGAGTCTCGCGTTAGAACTCCTGCTAATGAAAAAACAAATAAATTCCTTTATGAGTGTCGTCTCCATAAATAAGCTTTATAATCTACAAATTCAAATTTAATTGAGCTTAATACAAATACCAAAAGTTGAATTTTTAAAATAACAACCACACAAAATAATCCCTTTGCACCCACGGTTACAGCATAGGCCATCAAATAAAACCATATACCACCACATCCACTTCGTTATCCACTCTTTTACTTTCTTCAAGAAAACAACATTGTTGACACCAAACAAAAAAAAAAAAAAAAGATTCTTGTTTTTGAGTAAATTTGAACAAAAATGGCAACAATAACAGTAGTTGGTAGTCACAGGATATTCTCAGTGACCAAAAGAGCTGCTTTACCAAAGTTGAAACTGAGCTCAGAGTTGAGTTTTATGACATCCCAATTGAGTGGTCTCAAGATTTCAACCACCCATTTGAGCTCTCCTGCTCCACTTTCTGTGCCTTCCAAGAAACCCCTTCAACCTGTTGCTCGTAATTTCTCTACCCCTTTTGTGTTTTTTCTTTGTTCTGGTGTTTATAAAGTGTTGTTGTCTGAATTTGTGGGGTTTTATCAATGAGAGCTTGTTTGGTACGAGGGATATGTTTTGTTTGTTGTCTGAATTTATGGGGTTTTATTAATGAGGGCTTGTTTGGTACGAGGGATAAGGAATAACCAATCTCGGGATTAATTTTAACCACCCATTTGAGCTCTCCTCCTACATGTTCTGTGTCTTTCAAGAAACCCCATTCAGCCTATTGCTCGTAATTTCTCTACCTAGTTATTGTGTTGTCTTTGTTGTGGTGTTTACAAAGTTTTTCTTGTTATGTTTGTTTGTTTGAATTGTGGGGTTTTTTTTAGTGATGTGAAGTTGTATGTAAGAATTTGTGTTTGTGGGAGGTAGCAGGTATCCGTGGCGAAACTGGGATGTATTAATCGGTTAAAAGCATAAAGAAGTAAACACACTACAAGCTAAAGGGGCTCAACATCTAATATATATATATATATATATAAAAAAAAAATTAATTTTAATCATGTATAAACAATGTAATTTTTTGCTGAAGTATGTTTGGATGAACCCCTCGGCCCTACCCGGCTTCTCCCTTGGCAGGTAGCAGTGTAATTAGTCAAGATGCACGCAAGCTTGCCAGACACCACAGTTTTAGAAAAAAGAATTGTATCTGAGAATCTGAATTTTTCCAAAGTACTACTTGTTACTTAGGGCAATTGTTGTGGAAGCATGTGCAAAGCGACCTGGACATTACCATTATTAGGAAAAAAAGGTGTCTTGGTGCAATTGCAAGGTTGCTCCTTTGCTGGCGTAAAGTTTACGAGTTCGAGGGGTGGAACTATTAACCTTGTGGAAACACAATGAGAGACTGTAGAGATTCTTTTTTGTCTGTGTGGAATGGCCTTACTCAAAGGGTCATAGGGCCTAAATCATTGCAAGGATGTTTGGTACTCGATAACTGCTCCTTCTGTATCAGAGTCCTCATTTAGTAGTCAGGTGTTTAGAATTCAGATGTCATCATGTTAGGTTGTTCAGTACCAAGTGAAAGGTGGTATTGTTGATATAGGATGAAGATTATCAGGGGCGGAGCGGATATACTTGATACCGAGTTGTGAAACTTCAGTAGCTTTGGTCCAGAACCTATATTTGTATTAAGAAATCCCCTTAATATGTATAAAGAACCTATCCCAAACCCAATAAGCAAAAAGGGCTGCGACTTCAGAACCCATAAACTTAAAATCCTGAAACCGCAGGGTGAAAACTATCCGTTACAATGTGGAGGACCAAAGACATAGCTAAAGTTGGAAAAAGTTTAATTCAGTTGCAAACTGAAGTACATTATTTCTTGAAGTCTGTGGGATGATAAACTGAACACTTGACTATTATTCACATATTATTACGTTACGCTTCATAATCAATGATTAAAACCCATATCATAGTCTATTATCTAAACAACCCCGTATGTGCTCTTACTTCTAGAGGAGAGATTAAAGGGGTGTTGTCATTCCATGGGTTTAAAAATCTGTCTACAGTTACATGAAAATAGGGATAGGACTCCTATCATAGGATAACCTCATCATGTGCAAATTTAATGAAGTAGAAAGAGTTAGATGGACTACATTAAACCGATTAGAGGGAGTCACAACGCTTACTGCATTAATAAGAACAAGATTGATAGAACATGATGTATAGTTCGGAAGTTTGTCCATAGTTTCTTCATATATTAAATGATCTCTCTTTTTTTCCTCCCCGGTTCTTTTTCTCTGATTTAGGCATTAGGAATATTTTAAGTCATTACAGATTTTCCAAGTAAAAGATTATAGGGTATTTTTCGGATAGATTTTTTTTATGAAGATTGTATCAATAGCGTCTTGGTTAACAAAGTCCGCATTCCTGTGCTGCAACTTAGACACTAAGCTACAGAAAGAAATTCTATACTCATGAGAAGATATTTTACTTCTGGTTGGAGTTGAGGCCTTTTAGGTCTCATCAACGCAGCCTAAACACAAAGCTTCACTATCTTGCTTTTCTGCCCTCTCCCGATAACAAACAGGATTTATTTTTGGCAAGTTTTCCTGCCATCTGCATATTCTTTGCTCCATGAAACTTGCGAGTGAAATGTAACCTCTACACTGCTACTTAATGAGGTCCAAAGTGTATGAAAGATAGGTTTTCCGCTATCAAGAATATGGTAAATCCATTTTACCTCTCAAAACCACCCTCTGCTCTGCAATTTTTTTAAAATATTTTTTGCACACTTGCGTTTATGCTTAGTCACTGGAACTGGTGAATAAGAAGTTGAAACCAATTATGAGAGCCTTAGAGAGTGTGATAGCTGCAGATTTGGAAGGAAAACTCCACAGATGCACAATCTACTTGAGTCTTTAGGGTATTATCCTTCCGGTGTAAATTAGGTTTGTACATGATGATAACTGATTGGTAAATTCATATACATTATATGACAACAAAATGTGAAGCGTAGACTCCTTTGTTAAAGTCCAGCGATGGAAGTATTTGGATTATTGATGAAACTTTTGTTTACTAGTGTTTACTAGTCAGAAAACACATTATGAGAGCCATTCGGAGCACTATATCACTGACGCTTGCTTCGACTCCCTTTCTAAGTTGCTATGTTGTCACACTGCTTGCTGAATCCTTTTTTTTAAAAGTCTAAAACTACTTGGAGCCTATTTTTCGATTGAACTGATTTGAAATGCTTTTACTTGAGCGGAATGTCTATTCGAAACAACCTCTCTACCTCCCAAGGTAGTAAAGTTTGCGTACGCTCTACCCTCCATAGACCTCACTTGTGGGTTTACATCTTCACGGTTTTTTCTTTTCCCTTGCTTTCCTGCATTTTTGTATGACGTCTCAAATATATTGGCGCTTTTTTATTGTGTACAGGATAGATAGGATATTAAGATAGTACATTCTGTTTTTTCAGGTAGAGTTTGCCCCTTCACTGGCAAGAAGTCTAACAGGGCAAACAAGGTCTCTCATTCAAACCACAAAACGAAAAAGCTGCAATTCGTAAACCTTCAGTACAAGAGAATTTGGTGGGAGGCAGGGAAGCGATACGTGAAACTGAGGTTGTCAACAAAGGCCATAAAGACCATTGAGAAAAATGGACTTGATGCTGTAGCCAAGAAAGCTGGAATTGATCTCAGCAAGAAGTAGAACCTGCAACAGCATGTAGCATATTTGTTTGCACACTAATTTTGATGCCCTCAAAAATCAATACTTTGATATTCTTTGGCATTGCTTGTTCAGTTATGATTATATGTGCTTTCAATGCTATTACTTTCCTCAAATATCTTGATCAACTTCTTTCCGGGAAACAGCCTCTCTACTCCGCAAAGGTAGGGGTCAGGTTCGCTTATTAGTGAAATCCTATGAAATTGACAGTTGCGACGTTCATATTAGTTACCAGGGTGATCCAGGAAAGACCTTGTAAGGCACCTTCTGGGTGTGGGATATTCGTTTTACCTTTACATTCAAGAGACAAATGCCATACGACGATTGATGTAAACTAACTTCACCTATAACAAGAACAAAACAAACTAACAGTACCACGTTTGACACATAACATTAAACAAGTCAAAACTTAGTCTGAACAAAGTACATTATGTTCAGAAAGTGTCTCTGCCAAAAGCTCAATTAGAGCTATCCTTCAAAGTACATAACAAACAGAGAGCAAAATCTTAACCACTTCCATTTGACTTTCTGGTTGCCACTTCTCTGCATCAGTAGACTGCCTTCAAGATACTATCTGCATAAACATAAAAGTCATTAAAGCAACAATCACACAAGTTTTTGTATGGTCATAGTAAGAGCTAATAGACCAAGATACATTGTGAATTGCTAACACAGTTTGATTCTTTTAAAAAAAAAAAACCTTGCTCGCGCCCAATATAAACACCAAATCAAGTTAATATATGATACAACGCAGGAAGAACACCCCCCAAAAAGCTAGCTATCCAAGGCCATATAAAACCTCACATCAGCACATTTCTATACCGATGTGGGACTCAAGTCTCATACGTTACAATGGACCATAACAATTAACGCCAGCAAGAGCAGTACGTCAGAAACTGAGAGAAAATTTTGTTGTTTTTCTTTCTTGTTTATAGTACTTGCTATACGCTACAGATCCTGACGCGGTTATTTGATGTTTAATCATTGTCTTATATTTTTTATTGTAACATTATTTACAGGAGATGGCTAATAAACAGGCCAATTTCCTTTCCCAAAAAAGGGCCAACATGCTAATGTTCAGCAAGATAATTGTCAAGTCATAACCAAAATTTAAAGAAAGAATCACCTTCATTTATGTATCCTCCTTTGCAAATCAAAATCATCAGCTGAGTAGTAGTCCGAAATGAGACGATACATATATGATGGGTTATGCCCTCCACTGTAAATCAGAAAGATGCAAGGGGTATTATCATCACAAAACTGCTATTTAATCCCTAACGTGGCGCAATAATACATTATGAATTCCCCTTACAACCCCCCTCCTAAACAGAAAAACCACTGAGCCGCAATCCCAAGCAAGGTGGGATCGGATACATGAATCCTCACGGTCCATGTTGCTCCCGTAAGCCCGTCTAAGTCCAAATACACCAAACTTTTGCCTCTAAAACCTTCTTTTATGTACTACTAAATTATGCTGCAGCTTAAAATTCAACAGTCTTCTTTTTTAGGAAAGTAAATTGGACTCCATCGATACTGAATGCAACCTGAATTAACTATTGAACATCTACTAAACACAACAAAGTAGAAGATTCCCGTGTATTAGCATAAGATGCAATGTAGAACTGTATTATCCAAGGATACTTTTTGTGTGCAAGCAAAAATTAATTCGGGTTTGAGGCATTGTTGTTGCAAAGCATAATAAAAATTCGAAAAATGGTAAAGCATCCTTACATGTCGGTGATGAGAAGGCTGACAAGCTCAGGTGCCACATAGTCAAAACCAGGGTTCACAACTTGAAGAGGAGCTCCACTATCCACTCCGAATAATCGCCCAAATTCAAGAAGTTCAGCAGGGGATCGCATGTCATTCAGACAAACCTCTGGATTGTGTGGATATGAAGGGCACAACTGTAGCAGAAAGAGAACAGTTAAATGGATTCGCTAATGATAAGTACAGACGAAAGTAGATAAAGAATTTGCTGCTTAAGTGGCAAATGTAAAACGTTAAAAGGGTAATGTATGGTCAACTCAAAATGGATGTGTCATGGAAGGAATTCAAGGATCTGCAAAGCTTTACATGAACGTTATACACCATTTCAGGTTATTAACATCATTTAGTAAAACTGAAAGGTTGAGTTCTACTCATAGTTATAAAATCGCCAATAGTTAAGAGTTAAGAGAATAGCCACTTAAACGGTTGGACTGCACAAGTTGAAAGCTCATATGACCTCTTTCTCTACTTTTCCTCCTCTACCTTATTAATACCTTTTTTGACAGTTAATATGCAGAGACAAAAGCTCAGGTACCTTGTGAATGCCAGCAACAACAACAAATGGAACAGCATGTTTTTGAGCTGCAAGTGCAACCATGTTCATTCCAACAGGTGCAATGACACCACCATTGGCCATCACAGCATGAACTCCCACTATAACCTACAGAACAAGGTTAGGTTCCTAGGCAGATAAACTATGCATAAAATAGCCGATCCAGAAAGTTACCATATTTACTCTAGAAATCATTGCAAAAACAGCAGAATCTGTTACAACTGTAGTTTGTAGACCTCTTGATACCAGCTCTTTTGCAAGAGCATGTCCCTGGTACCTGATCACGCACAAATGAAATAAGGGATATTTTACAGTCAATATGAAAAAGAAGATTCAAGTTTTACTTATTTCTTGGAAATTACAGAACATTCCACAAACCTTGGTGCACCTTCTGCAACAACCACCCGAAAAGACCGCTTTTTCTCTTTTGCCGCACAGAAGAATTCAAAGGCAGTTCTCGAACTACCTAATGTTAGTATTACTTCACTGAAAATATTGCATTTGTTAATTAGCTATCTCAGTTTGATGAAAAAATACATGTTCGCCACAACTATGAGCTATATGCCCAAAAAGGGACGACCCGGTTCACACCTACTCCGTAGGTGTCGGGGAGGGGGGACCACTCCGGGCCTGACCTACGCGCCCTCACCCCAGCTTCGCTGGAGGGGCGTTTCGAACCCCCGACCCTGGCACACCACGGTAAGCAAGCTTACCGCTGAGCCAAGGCCATCCCTCAATACAGGTGAAGCTGATACAAAAAAAAGAATATTTGCGTTGCAATAATGATTGTAACTATATCACCATGGAGCAATGTAAGGAAGGCCAGCAACCGTGTATTTTCTAAAATGTTTAGGCTACAATATATATTTCTCATTTTCACAGTAAGGTTGACCAGTATTTGGGAGGTGTTTATAGCAAATATAGGGGTTAGATTGGGCAATGGGATGAAAATCTCCTTCTGGAAAGACAATTGGTTAGGGAATGGGCCTTTAATAGATCAATTCCACGATCTGTTCACTATTTCGTCCTCTCCTACTGCTACAGTTAAAGAGCTTTGGACTCCACAAGGGTGGAATATTGTATTTAGAAGGCTCCTATATGACTGGGAGATTCCTAGAGTTACTGATCTCTTGGGTAAGCTGGAAGGTTTTTCCATCCTAAAGGAGGAGGAGGATTTTCTCACTTGGAAAGGCGGCGCCAAGTCTGTTTTCTCTGTCAAAGCAGCTTACAACTGCTTAATTGATCTGGAGCAGATCAACGAACCATGTCCATGGAAAGAGATATGGAAAGCAAAAGTTCCTTCCAAAGTGGTATGTTTTACTTGGTTAGTAGTACGGAAAGCTTGTCTCACTCATGATAAACTTCAAAGAAGGGGTTTTCAGCTCTGTTCTAGGTGCTTTTTGTGCAATCAAGAAGCTGAAACGAATGAACATCTTTTCTTGCATTGCTCATTTAGCAGACAACTATGGCAACTTTTTGCAGCTCTGGCTCAAATTGTTTGGGTGATGCCCCAGAGTACTTTTGACCTAATATGCAGTTGGAACAATATACAAGGAGAAGCTTGTCACAAAGAGTGGTGGAAGAATGTTTCAGCTTGCATATGGTGGACAATTTGGAAAGAGAAAAATGCAAGATGTTTTGAAGGCAGAACCAGTTCAATCCAGAAGATCAAGAGCTCCTGCATTTTTCTTCTTTATTTTTGGTGTAAAGAACAGTTAGTTGATGATGTTGAATCATTACTAGATTTTTTGGCCTCTTTGTTAGTTTTGTTCGAGGCTGTATCTGTAGATATGATATACCAGGCCTGTTTAAGGTACCAATGAATATAACTCGGTACCAATGTCAAAAAAAAAAAAAAACAGTAAGGTTGACCAGTAGATTTTTTTTTTGATAACTCTGTCCGGGTCAGCTTGAGCGCACCTCGACTAATTCCACAGGATACTTGTCACCTCCCATCAGCATCAGGTACTAGGTAACTCTGTCCACCAAGGCTAAAACAGATGGGAAGAAATCACCTAGTGTTTGTCTTTGTTGGGAATTGAACCTGAACCTCATGGTCCGCAACTTAGCTTCATTGAACCACTAGGCCACACCCTTGGATGCTAGTTGACCAGTAGATTTTTCATTGAGGACAAACTATGTTAATTTATCAGATAAAATGTCTATCCAGCAAGGGAAGTGGCATTTGCCTAGCACCCAAGCTGTAAGTCCAGAGCCACGTATCACAAAATTTTTGCGAGCTCTGAAGGGAAAACTCTTGGACAACTAACTATGGGAAACAGTGAAACGACAATATCCACCACATGTGTTCAAATCATGCTACAATGTTACTTGAAATACGTAGTTTGCATAACACGATACAGGCATATTTTTCAGTATGTGTGAAAGGTAAATACTTTTGGTGAATATGCTCAACAGCCTGTTCTGCGATTAGCTCATGACAAGTATCAATATCTTCAATTAGCATGTTAATTGCCTCAATAACATCGTGCTTTAACTTCCGAGTCCTGGCAAGTTTATCAGCTGCAACACAAAATAAAAGATAATACTGTAACGGAACTAAAAATGATTGCAGTTAAATGGCTTGAAATTCATATAGCACAGGAGCGTTTACCTTTGCTTTTCTCTTCAGAATCTCCACCCGAAGAGGAGGTGTATATGTTACTCGGTACAGCTTTATCAGGCATATTCTCCAGAAGCGCATGCAATGAAGGAGGTCGTATAAAACTTTTAGCTGCAGCTGCAGCAGCAGACTGAGTTGGGTCATAATCCTGGTCTATGGTTCGTTCATCATCACTTGCAGCTGATAAATCTAGGTCGCCTGTTTTACTGGTCAAAAGAGAGAGATCCTCCTCCCGGATTATATGAAGAACACGCCTAACAATATTTCCAACAGCAAGCTCTGCAATTTCATCAAATTTTGGTTTTATCATTCTTGGAGAAGAAGACACACGGTGTATGGGTCAGTTGTATGGAAGGCTATCAGAAATTTCTGGCAAATTTCAGCAGCAAGATAAGCATTAAAGTTGGAAATGAACTTGCAACATCCTTGGGAGGACAATTGGATAGGAAATGACTGTCTCAAGCTTTTATATTCGGGTGTTTTCATTTTAAATCAACGACAAAGGGCTAGCATTAGTGAAGTTTGGAGAAATCAAGGTCGGAACTTCAGTTTCAGGAGACTCTAAAATGATTGGGAGGTGGACAAATACGCTGAATTCCACAACACGCTCAATCTTTTCACTCGATACCTCACAGGGCAGCCCGGTGCACTAAAGCTACCGCTATGCACGGTGTCCGGGGAAGGGCCCCACCACAAGGGTGTATCGTACGCAACCTTACCTTGTATTTCTGCTAGAGGCTGTTTCCAAGGCTTGAAACCGTGACCTCCTAGTCACATGGCAGCAACTTTATCAGTTACTCCAAGGCTCCCCTTCCCTCGATACCTCCCAGGAACAAGACAAAGTGTGGTGGTTAGGACACAGCTCAGGAGTTTATCCAGTCAAAACAGACTACGACACGATGAATCATGACAACAACACATATGGAGGGCTAAGATTCCATACAAAGTTGCATGCTTTTTTCGGCTGGTTGCCAAGAAGGCATGTCCACACAAGACATACTACAAAGAAGGAATGCAATTGTGCTCTATCTGCCACTTATGTGGAAGAAAGCAGAAACAAGTAGCCATCTTTTCTTGCATTGCAGAGTGACTACACAACTGCGGGACATCTTTTTAGCGATGATTGGTTTGAGCTGGATAATGCCAATGAATACACTAGATATGCTATCTAGCTGGAGCAGAAAAGGAGGCACAAAAGCTCAAAAAGAGATGCAATATGCTCCATGGCTGCATATGGTGCATTATCTAGAAGGAAAGGAATTTAAGATGCTTCGAAGGCAAAAACAACTCAGTCGAGAAGATAAAGCTTAGTTGTATTCTACTTGTTCATTTTTGGTGTAAACGAGAGTACATAGAAGACACTGAGCCCCTTTACAAGTTCTAGAATCTATATAAAACAGTAGATTTTTGTCTAGTTTATACTTTGCTTCACTTTCTCTGTAGTCCTTCACAGCCTTTTGTGATTTTACAAAGTTGTTACCATTCAAAAACAAAGAAAAAAAGTATAGTACGACATGTTAGCGGAATTCAAGTCCTAAAATGAACAAACAAATGGAGCAGCAGCAGTGCATGACGTAGGTTAACCATAGACCAAATATGTCCTACTCCTACACATGACTTGCAAACAAAGTTAACACAACTAGTTAACCAGGCACATTCAAAATTTCACACATATGGAGCAAGTGAAGCAACTAGCATCAAACTAAACACATAGCAAATATATCATTGAAAGAACTTTATCGTTAACTGAGACAAATGGATGTACCAAGAAATATGCTTAAAAACGTCTCTAACATCTGAATTGCCCACTACCAACTAGGATTACAACAACAACATACCCAGTGTATTCCCACATAGTAGGGTCTGGGGAGGGTAAAATGTATGCAGTCCATACCACTACCTCCAAAGAAGTAGAGAGGCTGTTTCCGATAGACCCCCGGCTCAGAACAAAAGACAATAAACAATAAACGACAATAAACAAAATCGTAATAAAACATGCACTGCCAACTAGGATTGATAAATTAAAAACAAATGCAAAAAACAAATTCTATGTAAAACATCAAAATTTCTGCAAAGAGATCCTCATTCATGTATTAGCTGATAAAATACTTACCAACGGGGTTGGCAGCAACCAATTTAACACCTATACCCCTCACAGCCTCAATAAGTACTGCAGCTGGATTGGTAGGTGGCAATCTTTGCAATGAAACTACTGAACGAAGCAACTCTGCTGTTAGCCGCGAAGTTGCTTGTGACCCTTCAACCTTACTATCAATCAAGAAAAGCAAATCACATTACTAAATTAGTCAATCACATCAAACGATTGATTAAAAAGGATAGCCCGGAGCACTAAAGCTCCTGCACCATAGGGGTCCATTGTACGCAGTCTTACCCAGCATTTCTGCAAGAGGCTTTAACTCGTGACCTCCTATTAACATGGCAACAACTTCACCAGTTACGCCAAGACTTCCTTTCAAATCAAACAATTGATTCTTTTAGAAATTTTTGCTATAACTGAACTAACCGTTTGCTGAGCTTTGCAACAAAATCATTCACAAGCCCTTCAATGTCTGGCATTTTTCAACTGAATAAACCACAAGAATGACTCCTATATGTTAGAAGAATACCCCCCTTCTTGCAAATGACAATAGCCTGGAAAAAAAAAAGGACATATCTTTTTAACACCCAATAGCGTGACCTAGTGGTTCAATATATTGAGTTGAGTAGAGACAAATATAAGGTGATTCTTTTCATCTGTTCTAACCTTAACAGATAAAGTTACCTAGTATCATGGAATTAGTCCAAGTGCACGCAAGCTGGCCTGAACACTACGGTTATCAAAGAAAAAAAAGGACAAATCTTTTAATATTCGTACCTACATTCTTGATTATAAAAAAACAACGACAATAACAACATACTCTATATAATCTCACAAATTGGGGTTTGAAAAGCGTAAAGTATACATACACCTTATCATTAACTTAGAGGTAGAGAAGTCGTGTCTGATACACCCTTAGCTTAAAGAAAAAATAGTCCATAGATAGTAACATGTCAGAGAAAAAGGAGCAATCTTGAATATGTAGTAAAAATCTGGGACTAACCACTGTTAACATTATATGTAGAGACACAAAAGAAAAGAGATTGAAAGCTGAATTTTCTTTTAGTATTAATAGTGTGTCTAAATTTCATTTGTTAATTTCTAATTTGGCATCAGTATTTTTACCTTTCTGTACCAGGAATTTTGTTGCAAGAATTGGATGCTATGAAAATGGAAAGTCCCATAAATGTAAAGGGTTTTAAAGGGGTTTTAGGGCTGTAAACTTTCTTTCATTTTTTTATTTTTTTTGCTTTTTGTTAAGATAATGTTAAAAAATGGAATGGGAGTAATAGGTAAAGTTGTTGTCGTGTAAGGCAATATTGCGTGCAATAGATACTTATGGTCGAGCCCTTTTCCAAACTCTATGCGCAGTGCACTGAACTGTCTTTTTATTTAAAATGATAAAAAAACAATGTTAATAATTATCCGTTGTTCCTTTTGGTCATTATTATTATTATTTGTGTATTGAAACATATTTAGTTCAAGTAGAAAAAAGAATAATTAAATAATTGGAATATGAAATTCGCGAAAAAAGTGATAGTTCATCCGTAACACTAATTTGATTTAACTGATTCTTGAAACCAATACAAATATAGACTAAGTCACATTTCGCTAGAGCGTGAATCCTTTAGTCAAGCCCCAATATAGATATCGAATATCAAATGAAGAAAAAAAATCGAACTCCATTTTCACTTATACGGGTGCGAGGTAATAGATATGTAATTGAATAATTGAGGTGTGTTCAAACTGATCTGATCGGATATCATTATTAGCCAAATATTAAAAGAAAAAAAATTATAGATGTATAACTGATTAAAAATATGACCAAGAATTTAGGATCCAATTGGAGTTGTGCATTGATTATTTTTGTTTGGTTTGTGTTCAATGAAGAACGACCATGAATTTCTCAACAATATTCAAATTAAATTCTTCATGACTTTATTTAATTTTGGTAAAATATATTAAATGAAACATTCTTCTTTTTGGAACACCGTCATATTATATATATATAGAGAGAGAGAAATAAGTTCACACTAGTCTCTTAAAATCTATAGATTATATCATATATATTGTATGCCACATAGGCAAATGTAAGCCTTTAAATATTGGGTTTATTTGAGTAGGGTATTTTTTATGGAGAACATAAATTTATGTGAAAAAATTAACTAAATTTGCAATAAATAATAAATAATAAGTTTAATGTATTAGAATCTTTAAACATTGAATCCAATAACAATATACCTAGTATATTCTCAATCGTGTATGCAGTTCATACCACTACCTCAAATGTGAGATAAAGAGGCTGCTTTTGATAGATCCGGGCTCAAAATAAAGTAATTTAAGATGAGATAAAGAATAGTAATAGAATAAGATACAATAGAAATTAACATATTCAATAATACCAAAAGCATGATACTCCAAGACCCAAGTACACACCAAAACATACAACATCCTAACTCAGACTAACCTTCTACTGTAATTCGCCTCCTCCACAACTTCCTATCCAGGGTCATGTTCTCGATAAGCTGAAGTTGCTCCATGTCAAATCTAATCACCTTCCTTCAATATTTCTTCAGTCTACTTCTACCTCGCTTGAAATCATACTTAGCCAACCTCTCACACCTCCGCACTGGGGCATCCGTGCTCGTCCTCATCACATGATCGAACCATCTCAACCTCGCTTCCCTCATCTTGGCTTCCACCGAAGTCACTCTCACCTTATCTCGAATAACCTCTTTGAATATTGAATCTGTACAACTTAAATTCTAGATCTGTCTTTATATTGCAAGACACTTAATTTGATAATGCTCCTCAATCGAATTCTAAAAATATATGTAGAAATGGACAAAGTATATGAATATTGAAACTTTATTACATTAATTTAACTTTTACAAATTTTGCGTCGAAGTTTTAGTGAAGTAGAGCAAATTAATATTGAACTGCGGAACTTACAATATTCTTGCTGATATGTGACTTAAATTGTTGCCTTGTGGGTGCAAAAAGAGACCACAACTACAATTTCAATGTCATTAATTAGTTATCTTTTGTTTTATAATATGCTATTCATTTTGGTCCCATATTTCTTGCATGCACATCAAGTATTATTTTTCAGTTTTACGTGAGTGATAAAGGAAGAGAATGTTGCATGTTAATAATGAATAGAAGTAGGAATTTCATTTCATTACATATATTAAAATAATACTCATGAATTAGAAATTTGAAAATAGCAACATTACACCAGCTTGACTATGTTTTGATATTATAAGAGGATGTTCGATCAGTAATGTCCTCCGATTCCACCACCACCTCCTCCACCGAAACCACCTCCGGCGCCACCACCAAAACCACCTCCTGCACCATATCCGCCTCCAAATCCACCTCCGGCACCAAATCCTCCACCAATACCGCCACTTTTGCCAAAACCTCCTCCTGCGCCACCGCCAGCACCTCCTCCGATGCCACCACCAACTCCTCCTCCTCCTCCAGCACCACCACCCTTGCCGTATCCTCCTCCTGCAGCACCTCCTCCGACGCCACCACCAGCTCCTCCTCCTCCTCCAGCACCACCACCAATGCCTCCACCTTTGCCGATTCCACCTCCTACACCACCACCCTTGCCGTATCCTCCTCCTGCAGCACCTCCTCCGACGCCACCACCATCACCACCACCAACTCCTCCACCTACGCCACCACCCTTGCCAATTCCACCTCCTACACCACCACCCTTGCCGTATCCTCCTCCTGCAGCACCACCAGCACCTCCTCCAATACCACCACCAGCTCCTCCTCCTCCTCCTCCTCCAACACCACCACCAACTCCTCCACCTACGCCACCACCCTTGCCAATTCCACCTCCTACACCACCACCGGCACCTCCACCTACACCACCACCAATGCCCCCACCTTTGCCAATACCACCTCCAGCACCACCACCAACTCCTCCACCAATGCCACCACCTTTTCCTATTCCTCCTCCAATGCCACCACCCGCTCCTCCACCAATTCCTCCTCCTTTTCCACCTCCAGCTCCCCCGCCAATACCGCCTCCTGCACCTCCCCCAGCTCCACCTCCAATGCCGCCACCTATTCCACCCCCGCCTCCTGCACCGCCACCAGCTCCTCCGCCAATGCCACCACCTTTACCAATGCCTCCACCTATTCCTCCCCCACCTCCTGCACCGCCTCCAATACCACCCCAACCACCACCACCAAAACCACCTCCACCGCCGCCACCAAACCCTGTACCATCCTCACTACCAAAACCTCCACCGGCGCCAAAACCACCACCAAATCCCCCTCCCTCACCAATAGTAAAAAACTTCTCATCCTCAAAGTCCTTCACATTTCTAGCCAAAGCCACATTCCCCACAAGAACATGAAAGCAAAGCAATGCTAACACCCCTACCCTCATCACTCCCTCACCCATCATCATCTTCAAAGAATATTTTTTGAATTGTGTGACACTTCTTTTTCTGTTGTCTGACAACTGATGATATGACCAAATGGCATCAAAATCCAAAGCCCTTTATATACTTGCAACAGAACTTCACTTTTCTTGCTTCAACATTGATTATATGTTGCATTAAATTGTTACAACTACTACCCGATTGCCACATTCAGAGTTGGGATACATACATAATTATGAGAACGTGTTTTCTTTAATGGCAATTTATCTCTTCTCATAAGAAAACAATTCAAGTTTTTAATCTTTGATTTGAAACAAAACCATTTTTATTTGCTTTCAGACAACAAGGTCAAACATAATTTCGTTCGAAAATAAATAATAATACTTCGTTGGTCCATATAGAATTCAATGTTAGAAACAAATATTTCTGCCTAAAATTGTACACAGCTTTATAGAAGTAGTGTTTCTTTTTTTTTTCTTTTTTCCATTTTGCATTTAAGGCTAGAATTCCTCTTATTGGTATAGTTCAATTAGTTTAAGTTATGTGCATTGTTTAAAACAACTATTTATACAATCAGATTACTTATAATATAGTTATCACTTTCTTCGTTACAAAATAAGTCATGTTTTTAGCTTGGATGCAACCTTTAAGAAAACTAATCATGCTTAGAAAGTGAGATATATTTTTATTAACTTATCTTTAATAAATATCTTGAAAAAAGATGTGCGTTCTTTAGTACGTAGGTTTTTTATCATGTAAAACTCTCTTTATTTATTCAAATATAAAATTAGAAGAACGTGATTAATATTTTTTTAATAATGTGAAACAAAATAAAAAGGTAAAAACTACCTATGTTTTGAAATGGAGGGAGTAGTAAATTTTTCTAATAAGCATTAGTAATAGGTAATCTAATATAAATGCATAAGCAAATTTATATGAATGGGTTCATATCTAACAATATATGAATGTTTGTTCTGCATCTAAATACTAATTCAAATGAACTAAATACCACAATTCTACATCCACCTACGTATGAACGGTGGTAATTGACTTTTACTATCACAAAAGTTAAACTAAGTGTAAAAAAAGTATGTACACTGTCAATATATACACACATTAATTTGTTGAATTTGCCAGCTATATAATGTAAATAGTCAAATAAATTTATATGATTTTGAATTTGTTGAATTGGCACCATAGAATTAATTTTGGGTTCCAAAATTGACAGCAGTAGTGGCTTTTGTTAATGCTTCATCAATTTAAATTCACACTTAATTTAATTTTTGATGGTTGTCAGCTAAGATATACTACTATAGATATAGCTTCTTGATTTCTTCTAAAAATAAACAAGCAAAAGGTTCTTAAAAGCCTCAAATAAAAGTTTTGGACTTCTCTTTTCATACCTAATTTAATTGTAAGTTGATATAATTTAATAATAATTGATCTTATTGATATTGAAGGGGTTACAGCTGTATATATAGAGAACTGAAGACTAGCTAATTACAGAATAACCCAGATGTATTTAATAATTATATATGTAGTCTATTATCCCCCCGCAAGCTGATCAGCGGTAACGAGGGGCAGCTTGGAGCAGAGATACTGAAAAGGCTGTAACGGAAGAGGCTTGGTGAGAATATCAGCAAGCTGGTCAGTAGACGGGACATAGTGCGTGGCCATCGTTCCTGCAAGTACCTCATCGCGAACAAAGTGACAGTCGGACCCAACATGCTTCATACGATCATGAAGGACTGGATTTTTGGTAACACAAATAGTGGACTGATTGTCACAATAAATCTGTGGTTTCGTCGGGGGAATGCCAAGTGCATCTGTAAGGTATCGTAACCACATGGCTTCAGCAACACCCGCAGCCATGGCACGATATTCTGCTTCTGTGGAGGAACGGGACACTCGCGTTTGCTTCTTGGTGCACCAGGAAATCAGATTCGGTCTCATCATAACAATATATCCAGTAGTGGACTTCCGATCATCTTTGTCGTTAGCCCAATCCGAATCAGAAAAAACAGATATATCAAACGAGCCCTTTTGAAATAAAATTCCACATTGAAGAGTACCTTTAAGATAGCGCAGAATGCGTTTCAAGGCCTGAAAGTGTTGTTCTGTGGGAGCATGCATTGATTGGGAGACTCGATTGACTGCATATTGGATGTCCGGACGAGTAACAGCAAGATAATGAAGTCCACCGACGAGGCTCCGATATAGTGTAGGATCGGCAAAGGGAGTATTCGGCCCTGGGGATTGGCGGACTGCCATGGGAGTGACCGTGGGTTTGCAGTCTGTCATTCCAGCTCGATTTAGAAGTTCAAGGGTATATTTTGTCTGATGCATCAATATGGTTCCCGATTTGCGGATGAGCTCGAGGCCAAGAAAGAACTCCAGAGGACCGAGGTCCTTAAGTTTGAAGTCACGATGCATAGCCTCAGTAATTTCAGTGATGAGTGATGACGAGCTGCCTGTAATAACAATATCATCCACATAGATAAGAATGATGACTGTCCCTCGAGAACAGTGAAGGGTGAAGAGGCTGTTGTCATGATGGTAGGTGCGAAAACCAAGACCCTGCAGAAAAGTAGAGAGACGTGTGTACCAGGCACGTGGGGCCTGTTTCAGGCCATACAGTGATTTGCGAAGCTTGCAAACATAGTGAGGACGGTTGGGATTAACATATCCCGGTGGCTGAACCATATAGATGTCTTCCTCAAGATGACCATGAAGAAAGGCATTGCTGACGTCTAACTGATGAAGCAGCCAATCATAGTGAAGAGCAAGAGACAAGACCAGACGAATAGTCTGTTGCTTAACAACAGGGCTGAAGGTCTCCTTATAATCCACACCATACTCCTGATGATACCCTTTTGCAACCAGACGTGCTTTATAGCGAGAAAGAGATCCATCTGAATTTCGTTTGATGCGAAACACCCATTTGCACCCAATAGACTTTCGGTTACTAGGCAGAGGTACCAAATCCCATGTACGTTGTTCATTCAGAGCCTGAAATTCCTCATCCATAGCTTGGCACCAGAAACTATTTTTGGAGGCTTGGGTGTAGGTAGTAGGCTCAGTTATGGGATGTGCATCAAAGGGTATTTGAGTGTGGTAGACTTTGGGTTTGAAGGTACCGGCCTTGGCTCGGGTTGTCATAGGGTGAGTGTTGAGTGGAGGGTGATTAGGAAGGGGTGGTGGAGTTGTATGATGTGTGGACGGGGGTTGGGTGGGGCTGCCGTGGGAGCTGGGATGTGCAGCGGTAGATGGGGTGGCTGTAGGTGTGTTAGGAGTATGATGTAGGGAAGGGGTGGGTTGTGTGGCAGTCGGCTGGGTGTTGGGGTGGGGGGTTAGGGGGTTCGGGTGGGTGGGTGGTTGGTTCGAGTGGGTAGTGGCGTAGTGGGGTACCGGGTTAGGTGCCGAGTGAGCCGGAGCATGAGCGTGTGAAAAGGACGGAAATAATGGCACAATGCCAAGTGGATTGGGGGAGTATGGAGTAGAGGAAAGACTTGTGTAAGGAAATTGTTCCTCCACAAAACAAACATGACGGGAAACATATGTTTTCTGAGATACAGGATCGAAACATTTGTAACCTTTGATAGTGGGATGATAGCCTAGAAAGACACAAGGGGTGGACCGAGGTTGAAGTTTATGGTGAGTGTGTGGACGCAACCAGGGATAAACCAGACACCCAAACGGGCGGAGATGGATGTAGTCGGGTGGATGATTGTAGAGATGGGCATATGGAGTGGAGTTGGAGAGAGTGTGAGTGGGCATGCGATTTATGAGGTAGTTGGCAGTAGCAAGGGCATCAACCCAAAAAGAAACAGGTAAGGTGGAATCATGGAGGAGCGCAACAACTGTTTCTATTAGGTGACGGTGTTTGCGCTCAGCAACGCCATTTTGTTCAGGGGTATATGGACATGAAGTGTGATGAAGAGCCCCTAGACTTTGAAGAAAAACACCAAATGCATTGTTGACAAATTCTTTGCCATTGTCACTTCGAAAAATTTTGATTTTGGCATTAAATTGATTTTGAACCATTCGGTCAAAGTTGTCAAAAACAGTATAAGCTTCGGATTTAAATTTCAGAGGATAAAGCCAAGTGAATTTACTGTAATCATCAACAAAACAGATATAATAACGAAAACCTTGAACAGAAGGAACTGAGGTTGGACCCCAAACATCAGAATGAATTAATTGAAATGGCGCAGTGGCCTTGTGTTCAGACAGTGAAAAAGGTAAACGACAAGATTTAGACACTGAACAGGACTCGCAATGTAATTTCCCTGAAAAATTAAAACCTAAGGAAGATAAAATGGATTTGGTGATGGCGGATGATGGATGCCCAAGCCGGCGATGCCAGGTGGACGAGAGAATGGCTTGACTCACAACAGACGGAGACCTGGATGGAAGAGTGTATAGCCCATGCTCACAGCGGCCCGTGTACCGCACCCGGTTCGTGGTATTGTCCACTATCTGGAAATTGGTGTCATTAAAAATGAGGGTGCAGTTATTTTCTTTAGTAAAGCGATAAACAGATAAAAGATTGGATGTGAGGGAAGGGACGTGGTGAAGGGTTGAGAGATGAAATGTACCATTTGGGGTATAGACATACCCAGAGCCGGTGTTTGTGATGGGAAGGGATTGACCATTGCCTACTGTAATAGTTTCTGAGCCATGATACGGATGAGGAGCTTGAAGTTGTGAATAATCCGACGTCACATGGGTGTTAGCACCTGTGTCTAGATACCAATCGCCAGATGGAGCGTTTGTGGACGCATGCATCGCCCTTGATCTGCCGGACTGGCGATTTACATTCTGCGAGTCATCATAACGATACCAGCAATTAGCCGCAGAATGGCCCCGTTTAGCACAAATTTGGCACGTCGGAAGATCTCGTATGGGCCCCCGCTGGTTTCCTCGTCCCTGTCCGCGGCCTGACTGGAAGCCGTCCCTCGGTGGAGGCCCACCTCTGCCTTGCTGCCTGGCGTTCCGACGGTCACCGTCGCCGCTGCCCCGCCCTGGGGTACGGCGATCGTCACCGCGACCCCTGGCCGAGCCTCCGCTGCCAGCCGAGTAAAAAGTCGTGACGCCAGGGGTGGAACTGGCTTCTCCTAGCAGTAATTTGTGTTCCATGTCTAGATTCAATTCTTCTGCATGAAGCCATCCAGACAGTTGATTCAGAGTGATTTCGACAGGTGAGAGGCGAATATGCTGTTTGAGAGAGGAATAGCCAGACGGAAGACCACGTATCACGGCATTCACCACGTCTCATTCAGGAATAATCTCGTTCACAGCATCTAGGTCAGACAGAATAGAGGCCACATCATCAAGGTATTGAGTCATCGTCTTCGTTCCCTTCCGAAGAGTATGCAATCTGTCACGCAACTGAAAAATATGAGCCGTGGACACAGAGTTGTACCTTGTGGCTAGTGCGTCCCAAAGTGAAGCCGATGTTAGAAAACCCCGGGCGTGTTTGTGCACAGAGGGGCTAAGAATGGCGAGAAGACAGGCTCGGATCTGAGTGTCTACGATCATCCACGGAAGGTAGTCGGGATTTGGGAGCATGACGCCGTCCTCCTCGGCTGTCTCAGGCGGCGGCTTCTCCGCACCGTCAATCCATCCGAGCAGCAAGTTGGCTGCGAGGGCGGTGCGGACGTTAAGAGCCCAGGCCGGGTAGTTGTTGTCAGATAATTTTTCGGGGATGAGATTGTGGAGATTCCTGAGCAGTAATTTTACTCCAGACGGTAAATTTGACAGAGGATCAACAACCTTGTCTATGGCGCCGACCTACGGCGGAGGAGGGAGGTCGTGCGGCGTGGTGTAGACGGTGGCGGCGGCGCACACACGTTGGAAAAGAGGAGAGATTAGGGTTTGGGCGGAAGAAGAAACCCTAGCTTTGATACCATGATATAATTTAATAATAATTGATCTTATTGATATTGAAGGGGTTACAGCTGTATATATAGAGAACTGAAGACTAGCTAATTACAGAATAACCCAGATGTATTTAATAATTATATATGTAGTCTATTATAAGTAATTAATCCCACACACACAAAAAAAAAACTTTTATATTATGCTATATAAAAAAAATAGCCAAATTTGAGTATACATAATACTCCTCTTGCCTCATTTTAATTATTGTTTTAGCTATTTTTACGTTCACTAAGAAAAACTAATGTGTAGTTTACTAAGTTTATCTTTATTTATTAGATGAGAATTGAGAAGTATTAAAAAGAATTCTAAGTATTTCATTAATGTTAAGGGTATACAATAACAAACAATATAAATATATCGAGTGTAATTTCATAAATAGGGTCTGAAGTGGGTGGCATTTACGTAGTCTTACCCTTTCTTGTGAAGATAGAGACCAAGGTTGTTTCCATTAATGTTAAGGATATAATTAAAAATAATTGTTAATTTTAATTATCTTGAATTTCTAAAGTAAAAATTATTTTGGAATAATTTTTTTGAGTTAAAACGATAGTTAAAATAAAACGGATGGAGTAGTTATGATATTTATGCACATTTCATAGTGAAGGCCTAACATGTTTATGAATCCCAATTAATTTTGTTTTGATAATGTGTTTAACTATGCATTTTCAAAAATTTCAATGAGATTATTAACCATCATTTACATATCATTTGCTCTAATTTGAATTCACCTTTTTCCTATCTCATTCCATTTTAAAAATATAATAATCTGATGTGGTGGGATGGACGGGATTTTTTTATTCTTACGATACATCCTTATGGTGGGGCCCTTCTTCGGACACCACGTATAGCGATAGCTTTAGTGTACCGAGCTACCTTTTTTTTTTTTTAACTAGAAATCTCAAATTTAAATCTAGAAAACAAAGAAAATTTTCATCGGAACCCATTCAACGGGTTACGCACAATGAATTTGAATTAGTGAGACCAACATTTTTCGTATAATAGGTGATTAAAAAAAGATGTTGAAATACTTCAATATTGAAAATTAGTTCCTATATTCCATCTAGACTATCTAATAGAAATAATATTTTCTTTTTTAGGCCAATTGGGAAATTCATAATTGTTCTTTTCTACTAGAACTAATATGTTTATTCTTTTTTATTTGAGATGTGCTACTTAGCTAATTTTCAATAATTTTAGTGAGATCATTAACCATCATTTTCATATGATGGAGCTTTAATTTAATTTGTAGTCACCTTTTCCTATCTCATTTCATTTATAAAATAATTATCATACAGGTGGATTCTGAATTTTTAATTCAAAAATCACGAGTTCATAATTCAATATTGAATATTTTTAAAACTAATTTTTACATAAATTTTATATTTTGTTTTAAGAATATTAGGTTTACTTCATTTACATCTACTCTTTATTCACCTCTACGTGTGATGATGAGATCTTTTTATTCTCAATTAGATGTCTCGAATTTGAGTTTTAAAAATAGAAAATCCCTTGTACTTTCTCCGTTTCATTTTACTTGGCTCTATATATGTCAAAAATAGATGTTTCATTTTATTTGTCCAATATTTTGGCAAATCAACAAGTTGCTAGTATTATTTTTTTCCATACTTCCGTTAGTATTAAATACTCCCTCCGTTTCATTTTATTTGGATCTCTTTACTAAATATAGTTGTTGAATTTACTTGTTCAATTTATGAAATCAAAAGAAGTCTATCAGTTTCTTCCAATACTACATATATCGTTAAATGACTGCACACTACTAAAAATAATACAAAACCCGACGTAGAAAAAAACAACGAACAATTGCACTTTTCGAAAGTTAATTTGACCGACTTTCGATTCTAATGATCATAATTTACATAATTTGACTCCCAAAAAGATATGAAAACTATTTTAGAATGACATAAAGTATACTTAAAATTAAATGAGGACAATTAAGAAGTGATTACGTGTAGTTATACATCAAAATCACCAGTAATGTGACTTAAGACAACCTGATTTTTTTATTTTTTTATTTGGTTTTTATTTATTTGCTTTACTTTTTCAACCTTTAACAGCAAACACACATTGACTTTATGGTGCTAAAATAAATACAATCACCAATTTTTTCTTTTTGTGTACCAATTGGAGAGTTGCAAAAATTCCACAAAAAAGTTTGCACTTTTTTGTGTGTGTTTTTTTTTTTTTAACTTTTCTCATTCTTCACTTTTTCTTTATTATTATTTCCAAGACAAGCTGTATTTTTCAGTTTGTAGATTAGAAGTGATAAAATTAGTCTATGAAAGTATGAATCGTTTAAGCGGTTGAAGTTTGATCGACTCAGCTATTTATTGACTCAATTTATTTTGATTCATCTAAGTTCAGTTTAGTTCGTCCATTTGACCCCTCCAGATTAGAGTAATAAGAACTACTCCTTCCATCTCATTGTAACCGTCATTTTGGCTAAAAAAAAAAAAAGTTATTTTAGAAATTTAAAATTAAAGTTGACAATATTTAAACTATACTCTCAACATTATAAATACAATTCTTTTAGTATTACTTAACTATAAGAAAAAGAATATTTTTCTTATAAATATATTTTATATTTATTATTTTTTCTTAATGGACATGAAAAGAGTTAAAATCAGTATAAAATGGGACAAAGAAAGTTCCATCTAACTTCAGTCAAAGATACCATCAAAGGATATGGTTCAGTGGATGGATTTGTTCTTTTCTTAATCAGAGTTTTTGGGTCCGAGCTCTGGGGCTGGGTATGGAAAATCTTTGATAGGGAGCGCTTCCTTCTTGATGGGCCCTACGTGGCGCGAATTCAAATTAGTCAGACTCTAATACGAATACCAAACACCGAATGAAAAATAAAAGAAAACTTCAGTCAAAGATAAAAGTTGAAATTTTATATATTAATGTAAAGGGGAAGTGATTTCTAAAGTATTAGCGAATGCTCTGCACGTAAAAGAGTTTTACCAAAGCAAAATCTTTGTCTTGTACAATGACTATAAAAAGATTTGAAATTTAATTATAACATCTAATTTCAAATATTAGTCTTTTTAACAAATTGTATTTGTCACATACTATATGATATTTTAAAAAATCACAAAGTCATTTTATATTAATAATATTGTCTACTAATTAAATAATGCAATATAAAAGTATCAAAAATGATCCAAAAATTGATGATCCGTCCGATCCGCCCAAAATTTTACGGGTTGGGCAACATGAACAAACAAGCTCTATTACAATTCTACTAATTAAGAAAGTAATTAATTAAGGAAGTAAATCAAAGTACCATGTCCATCTACTTAATTAATTCCCCTTAATTTTAAAAATATTCATTTTATTTTTTGTACATAAAAGGAAGAAAACAATATTAATACTCCCGATCTGTTCCATTTTATGTGCCGCCTTTTGATCGGGCACGAAGTTTAAGAAATAAGTAATGATTTTGTAATGTTTACAAAATTATCCCTCTTAAAGTTGCTTTAAATTTTTACTTTTTAGTTATCTTTTCTTATTAAGTAGGATCCAGTAAAGATAAAATAAAGATGATGTCATTAAATAGTTACCAAATAAGGAAAGATAATATTCTTTTTGAGAAAAAACAAAAAGAAAATGATGACACATAAAATGAGACGGCGGGAGTATAATAACAACAATAAATCCAGTGCATACCCACAAAGTAGGGTCTGGGGAGGGTAAAATGTACGCAGTTTATACCGCTACCTCCAAAGAAGTAGAGAGGTTGTTTTTGATAGACCCCCGGCTCAAGATAAAGTATAGTAAATAAGATCGTAATGAAACATGAAATAGGATGGAAAACATAACAGAAAGAAGAAGTAATAAAAACAGAAATAAGAGAAATAAGAAACAAGAGAAAATAGAGAAATAAGTAACAAGAAATAAGACACTCACACATTAATAAGTAACAAGAAAACAATATTTATACTCCTGTTCCATTTTATATGTCGTCTTTTGACCGGACACGAAGTTTAAGAAATAAATAATGATTTTGTAAAGTTTACAAAATTATCCCTCTTAAAGCTGCTTTAAATTTTTACTTTTTAGTTATCTTTTCTCATTAAATAGGACCCAGTAAAGATAAAATGAAGATGATGTCATTAAATAGCTACCAAATAACAAAAAATAATATTCTTTTTAGACGAACTCAAAAAAAATTATGACACATAAAATAAGACGGAGGAGTATAAAATATTTGAAAAGGGGGAAAATTGAACCTAGTTGAATAATTTATATTGGCGTGGCAGCAAATGATCACATGACATGTATGGAAGGTCAAGAATGAAGGTCACGTTAGTCATGAGTTACCACTACAATAATTTCATGGTATTGCTGTCTATTATTAGTTTAGTTTCGGGCTCGAGTCTTGAGTTTGAAATTGCTTTTATGTTTTAAAGTGAGATTTTTCAACGTGAATTTAAATTAATCTACCTCCAAATAGATATCAAACATTAAGTGAGAAACTTTCTCTAACGAAAAAAATAATTACCTTAAAGAAGTGATGCACTTTTGGAGAGCTTTGGAAAGCTAAGTTGCTTGGACTTCAAAAATACTGTCGTATTCGTGTCGAATCGTTTAAAAATATACTATTTTTGAAGGATCCGGCAGGCACCTCTCGATATTTATAAAGAGTCCAAACAACATAGTTGGAAACCCATGGCAAAGTAGTAGTATTCTCTCCGTAACACACTTTTCTTTTTAATTTGTTTCAAAAATATACATATACATTAAATTTTAAAAGCAATTAGTTTCACATTTACCATTTTACCTTTTTTTTTTCAAAAGACATGTAGGCTATACTGCGACAAGATTTTTATATTTACATAAATATTATGACATATTTAATATCGTAAGTTTTCAAAAAATTATAGTTACATAAAGATTATGACCTATTTTATATCACAAACTTTAAAAAGAAATTATGCCATATTAATTTTAATTATATCACATAAAATAAAATCGATAAAGTGTCTTTTTCCTACACACGGGCTCTCTAGATCTGTTACTTTTCGTGTTACCAAGCTAGCATGCTAGTGGAATAATAGCTAAACCAATAAGTTCAGGGCGGATCTACGTTGTATTTTGGGGTGCTTCAACACCCACTAAACTCAACGCGTAATAAGTATAATTACATAGAAAATATATGAAATGGATATAAAACATATAAAATACCCACTATAACAAGAAGTTACTTGGGTGCATTGGCATTGGGGTTGCTCTTAATGTCCTTCATTGGAAGGAGAGGACGTGTTAGAACCTCATTTAGGTGATTTTCTTTTTTAAAATTTTTAAGCACCCAATATTCTTAAATCTTGAGTCTGCCACTGAATAAGTTGCTATATGATTATACATATATTCACTAAAATTTCATAAGTGAGGTTTGAGGAGAGTATAGTATACGCATATTTTATCACTATTTCAAAAAGGTAGAAAAGTTATTCTCGAAAGACCTTCGACTCAAGAATAGCAAATTTAGATACAAAGAAAAGAAACCTAATGCGGATAATATGGCAACACGAGACAGTACGGAATCTATCATAAAAACAAACATCAACAATAGGATAGTGTGATAATCAATCAAAACAATAAATGAAAACAAAGACGGAGAACCTAATACGGATAATATGGCAACACTAGACAGTGCAGAATCTACCATAAAAACAATAATTAAAACAATCAATCTACGGCTAAAACTCTACACTACCATACTATGACTAGTGCAGGACAACACTCCTACCTGACTAATTAACCTTCTACTTTAATACACGTCCTTCACATTTCCTATCTAAGGTCATGTCCTCGATAACTTGAATACATAATAAAGTGTGTGCAATAGAAATAAAAACAGGGAACGGGTTATCGATTCTTAATAAACAATAGAAGATTGGATCTCATGGAGTTCGATTTTGTTTCCAATCCATGAGTATCAGAGCCAGAATTTTCACGAACGAGTTTAAAATAAAAAAAATAAATAAACATAAGAACTGGATGAATGGGGTTCAACATATACTATATATACATAAAAATAATTTTAATCATGTATAAATAATATAATTTTATACTGAAAAGGATTCCGATGAAACCCCTAATCATAAACCGGCTCCGCCCATGACTGCGAATAGATAATATAGTAGTTGCTTCGGTTCATATTATATATATATTCCTTAAAAGTTTTATACACCTTTAAAGAAAAATATTTAATCGTGTCAATTACGAGAGCATTAGTATAAATTACTCATTATCTATATTTAAACGCCTCAAATAATTGATTAACCACTAATTCCTTTATAAAAAAAGTTAGATTTAGAAAAATAGTACGTACTCGATCGAAAGACATCATCATATAACTGTTCGAATCAACTTATATAAATCTTGACTATTCAATAATTTTTGTAATCAATATTATATTTGAGCGGTGCGAAAACAAATCTTTGTTTCAAGAAAATATTTGTGTGGCACATGGTTATAACTATTTGCGCTATGATAATAAATACTACTATTTTCATAATTGATGAAAATGTATAAATGGAATTGTGAAAAATGGGGAAAAATAAATACTATTATCTTTTTTTGTTTTTTATTAAATGTAACTATTATCTAATTCACTACACCTTCCCAAAAAAAATAATTAATTTTCTAGGCAAGAAGTTTTCTTTATAATAAGTTATTTCTTGTATTCTGTTTATATTTTACTATTTCTGCTTTCATTTTTTTTTTTACATCTTTTTATTGTTGTAGTTCTCAAGCTTATTTTAAAAATTACTTCACTTTTTTTGATTCGGAAGTCTTTTGAAATAACTTATCTACTTGGTAAAGGTAAAAGTAAAGTTGATATATATTTTATATAGTATTATTTTCAGACTTTACAGCTTATGATATCTGTAGGGCTACAGAGTGTGGAAGCGTGATAAATTCAACCAAAGATTCCGAGATATTAATAAAAACAGTAAAATTGACACCAAAGTTTTAGGTGGAAAAACCCTCTTTAAATAGAGGTAAAAAACCACCGGCGAGAGAGCCAAAAATTCCCCTAATATTGACGAGAGTACAAAATATTTTCTCGGGACTAACAAGACAAAATAGCCCCTTACAAATTCTCTACGAGTATAGAAATACTCAACCAAGAAGTAGAGAAAGAAGAAAATATAAAGGAGAGATTGGCTATTGAAATGTTATGTGGGTGTCTTTGCAAATGAAGTAGCATTGGCTTTTATAGCCAAATCTGGACCTCAAAAGTCTTGCCTTCATGTGTGAATGCAGCCACCGATGTTGAAAACACAAAGTTAAAAATGTCTTCATCATCCACAATTGTTGAAATATGAGCAACAATTGTTGACAAAAGGAGAGCAACAATTGTTGACCAACAATATCTTGTTGAATATGTTATTATTATTAATCTATCTTTTAATATAGGAAATTTACTCTTTTCTTTTTTCTTAATACGAAAATCTTGACTATATCTTCTTGGATAAGCTATTTTTAATCCATATACTTTATTACTTTGTGTTGTCATCCATACAACAAATTAAAATGCTATCTTGCTTGTATTGCACTTGTCATTTTTTTTTGTCCATTCTCTCAATTAAAATCTTACACGAAACAATTGACCCAAAATAGCTGATCTCATTAGTAAAACGACTCTAAATTTGTATATATTTGACGGCGAAAGAATGACGAATTCAAAATTTAAACTTAATAAGTTGAATATTTAAGGATTTTTACATACGTGATAGTACTTTAAAGTTATGAGTTCAAATATATAATTTTTTATTTTTTATTTGTAATTTTAGTAAATTTTTAAATATTAATTTATGTTTTGTACTGAATTTAGATGAATCCGATACGACTATGATTCCTCGACTTAATTTTATACTATTAACTCAGGAATGTAGATTTAACCTTAGACAGTTTTAAGGGTCATTTCATTAGGGGACAAATTATGCAGGGATTTTGATTATCAATGTAGAGATTATTTATATGGTCATTAGTAATAAAAGGATAGTTACATGGTAAAAATTAATAGTACATGAATTGTTATACAAGAATTTCTTATTTTAAACACAAACACAATCAATCCACACTTTCTTGAATATTAAAGAATACATAAGTTTCTGCATAATATGATACTGATACTATTATTTTCAAAAAAAAGATGTTTTCAAACAAATTACGTATTTCGATTTAATTTTATTTACAAATTTTAGTGTGTATGTCATGTATAATAATAAGTATGTAATCTGTATATAATCAATGTAAATATTTGTTCTATACCGAATATATATCGACAACAATTATTATGACTACAGGGTGAAATTATTTAGCCGACTGACTAAAAATATTAATATCTCAAATATCAATGCATTTAATTCTTGTTGTTTTGGAGTCCAATAGTCACCATTACAAGTATGAAGTACCCATCAATTGTGATGTTAATTAATAATGAGATAACAATATGTTAATGTGAAAAAGCATATATATATATTTGTTGAAACTTCATGATGTTATTGGTAGAAAATTGTACTCATTACCAACTCCCTTCTTATTTTTTGAAGACCTTATCTTTGTGAATCTCTTTCAAAATTAATATCTTTTGGTTTCTGGTTTGATGTTCGGTATTTATATTAGAACATGATTAAATTAAAATTCGGGTATTGCAGGACTTATTTATGAGAGCGGAGCACTTCGTACAAGTTTTTTTCATTCTAGGGTCCGAACTCGAGATATCTAATTAAAGATAGATGAATCTCAATCATCCCACCATAACTCATGTCGATAATAATATACTTGTTACATGTTTGTATTGTAAGAGTAATAGTTTATTTGCATCACTATAAATTTAGGAGTCGTGGGTGCTCGGAAAGTTCAGACACATATATTTGCTCCCAAAGCTTTAAGGTTCCGCATGAAAATCAAAGTACCCATCTATCTTTTTGATTTCACAGGTGCTTTTTTCCCTCTTATACCAATTTGTACACATTTCTTATACAACTATATCTATTCTGCGTCGGATTTAACAACTACCGAAGCACCAATATTTTCAACCTAGACCACCCCTATTTATATTAGATTAATAAATATATAATATGAGTTTGTATTTACATGTTATTCACTTAATTATGATTCATATACTTAATCAAGATAAATTAATATAATACAATGTAAACATTTGATGCGAGTAAGTTTTTATCAATTGCCTGGAGGGGCTTTCTTAACAATATATTTTCGTCTGTAACTTTCAATCTTCTTTTTCTGATAATAGAAAAATGAAAATTGTTTATATGTTATTACTTTCAGAAAGCTTCTTTTATCAAAAATAGAAACACGTTTGGGAACTAATTAATTTGTTAATTGATTATAGTTTATGTACTTCCTAATCAAGAGTAATTACTAGTTAAGTAATTCCCATTAGAGTAAAACTTTCTTTAGTTCAAAAAACAAATATTCGTGTTTGAAATTACAAACTTTAATTTAGATATAGACAACTCGTTTAAAGTTAACAACAAGATATCTGAAGTTACGTACATTGCTTGTGCAAGAAAATTTTTAATATTTTTCTGTTCATTCAAGAATTTAGATATTTCACTCGTAGTTAACTCAATTCTCATCTATTTCATTGATGTTATCTTAATTTGATTTACTCTTTTTCTCTCAAATCTAGTCAAAACTATATAAAAATCTACAAAGAATTATATAAAAGGAGCATATTTTTTCTGAAATTTTATCGAATCCGCTACAATTTAAATAATTTTGTATAATGATTATAGTTTAAATAAAAAAATTAAAACTGGCTACTGGATGTAATTGCTACAACTTCAAGACTTAAATTGGACTGGCAGAGATAAAATGGGCTCAATTTAATTTGTGAATGGGCCAACAGGCCCTAATCTACTGTCTACTATATCCTCATGGGTGTCCGTTTTGATTTATCGGTTTAAAAAAATAACATAAATATATTAACTTATCATATTTATACAAATTTCTATCCTTTGAAAGTAATTACAAATTTTTTAACTAATGATATATCTTCGTTGAATTTATCGGGAGGTAATTATGTATCTCGACAGACTCAAAATCGAAAAAAATATATCGGAAGCTAATTATGTATCTTTGAAAAGGAAAAATGTATCTTCGTTCGATGTATTATATGTATCTTGACAGATTCAAAATAATAAAAATATATCGAAAGCTAATTTATATATCTTTACAAAGGAAAATATACATTTTTCTTTGAATGTATCAAGAGCTAATTATGTATTGCGACAGATCCAAAATCGAGATTTCAGTAATTATGCAAAATTATAGAATTTTCTGCAATTAAACTCTAATCTGTCGGAATTTATGTTGTGTTTTCTAATATTTTATGTCAGATCTTTTATCTAAGGTGGTGAAGAGATGACTGTTTACAGCAAATTTTACGGTGACAAATAAATTGCAATTACAAATAAAATATGAGGAGATATAATTTTATTGATAGATATCGTGAGTACAATTTTGTTTCTTCCTTGATTCTGCTTTCTTGGTTTTCTCTGTAATTCGAGGGCCGTTAGTTGTGTATTTCTAGAACTTAGGACAATTTGGATTCGATCTTCATGAAAGGAGGGCTTGATTTTCTCCGTAATTTGAGGGTCTTTAGTAGCGTATTTGTCGAATATAGAAAGATTTGAATTTGATCTTTTCATGAAAGGTTTTTTTTTTTAAGATCCTCTTGATGTATTTGGTTATCAAGAAGAGAGAGTTTTGATTTCTTTTTATGAATATTTCATGAATTTATGAAATTTTGGATATGCCTCTTCACGAAAATACGTTACCCCTTAAATACTCGTGATTTAGGGTTTTGGATAGAGTAGCCTCCAAGAAACTCTAACAAGATTAAGCTCAGCTTGTAGAATCTGCAAATTTTCGATGTCTCAATGACATTGATGTATCAAACCTTCTAGTTGACATGAGCTCTTGAACGACATCAGTTTGTTATTTCTACAGTAACTTTTATTTGTTGAGTGGCGATCCTTCCACTCGACATCCACAGAAATAATATATCAATTTCAACTTTTTAAGTACTTTAAAAATAGTAGTAAAACAGAAAAAAAATTTGATCTTTAAATAGTAATAACACATTTATTACTTAAAATCAAATCAAAACTGCAATTGATCTCTTTCTGGCATAATCATTTAACTAATAGTTATTATTTCATACGGTATTTTTTCATGGCATAAAAAAAACTAGACAAATCCTAGTGCTAAGTATAGAAATTTGCTTCTCTAAAAAGTCTTACATTAGCTTTTGGCTGTTTAAACTTTAAACCATAAATCAATTTCTTTCTTTTTTTAGGTATTTCATTTTATGGAATAACAAACAATATTAGGAAACTTCATATGGACATTTAAGCACTTTACTTGTCACATCTTTCTTTTTAAAGGAATCAATTATGAGGTGAAATATTATTAGTTTCTGGTAGGGAGTACCTATATGCTACAGTAGATTTGCAGAAAAAAAAATTGGTAATTAATTAGAAAATTGGTTAGAAAGTGCTCTGGAGTAGCTGATAAAGTTGTCGTCACGTGATCAAGAGGTCATGAATTTAAGTTGTGGAAATAGCCTTTGGCGGAAGTGCAAAGTTACTCTGCGTATAATAGACTCTTGTAGTTCGGCTCTTCCTCAAACCCCAAACACAGCAAAAGTTTTAGTGCACCGAGCTGGCCTTCAATTAAAAAGTTGGTGTAAAGTTTGATTAATTGTGATCTGAATAGTTCGACATAGAACATGTTAAGTTTTAATTTATGGGATAATTTTAGCTACTAGTTACATAGAAAAGTTGGGTACATATACATTATAAGGATTTAACTTATATGCACGATAAAGAATATTTACTTTACGAGTTATGTTTTTTAATATGTAGCCGGTTTGTTTTTTTAGATAACTGGTTAAACTCGTATGATCAGAGCGGAGCTAGAATATAAATTGCAGGTTTGATCAGTGGTGTAGTTTCGGTCCAAAACTCTTTATTTGTTTTACGAAATTCATTAAATACGTATAAGTTGTTAGCGTAGAACTCAATCGCTTTAGAAGGACTAGCTTTTAAACTATGAATCCATTTTTATATATAATAAATAGAAAAAATTACAGAAACTAGCATCCTTAAGACTATAATTATAATAAATAGCAACACTTTTTCAAAATTACAACTTATAGCAAAAGTAGTAATATTTTACTCACTTCATAATAATAGAAGAATATGTATTTTTCAGTTGTGTATATATATTTATGAGTAATACATATATATTTGTATATGTATTTATATAGCAACATTTTACTTAAATACAAATACAATTTGTTATTTTTCGTAATTATGAAACTGTTGCTATAAAAGTTATAATTAATACTATAGAATTGCTATTTCTGAAATTTTTCCTAATAAATATATTTGTCTTAATCCATTCTATGATAGTGAATAATTTATCTATTTCGCACAATTCTTCTCATTATATCTTTTTCTTTTTTACTCTCTATGTTGGTTGAAAGTCAAATATGTGAAAACGACTTTACTTTTCTATGTTATAAATCTCACTTTCCAACAAATTGTTTTACATTTGAAATTGATTTTTTTATTTTCATTGTTAGTGTGTGTGATAGGGACTAATATGCATAAAGAAAAAAATTACATTACAATTTACATAGACACACATACCAATAAGAGTTCGGAATCAAAATATGTCTTACAACTAAAAAAAATAATAATGTATACCATATAAAAAAAACATACAAAATAAACTTTGTGCACTTAATAAGTACACAATACTTTTAACTTTGTAATGAAAAATATTTGACGGTGTTAAAAAAGTTAAAGTTTACATTGTGCACTTAATAAGTGCACAATTCATTTTTTTATGAACTATGCACTTAATAAGTGCACTTTTTTTTTTTTTTATTGGTTGTTCATTTTTTTAAAGATTGTGCACTTTTTTAGTGCACAATTCATTTATTTATAGATTGTGCATTAAAAAAGTGCACAATATATTATTTTTGATTGTGTACTTTTTTAGTGCATAATTCATTTATTTATATTGTCCACTTTTTTGCATGATTATGCACTTATTTTGGTCCTTTAATATTTTAAGTAATGAAAAAGTTATCTAAAATATTTATATCAAAAAGAATTTATAATAAAAATTCATATTTTGTATTATAATATAAGACATGTAAATTATGTTCTACAAAGTCATTAGAGGCATATGTTAAATTGGTGACCCACGTATAAGTTAAATTTCAAAATATTTTCTTAAGAACTTCATAATCTACCAATTATTTTTCTACAAAATGTATTTTCTAAACTTATGCTTTACAAAATTAGGTCATAATTAAGTATACTTTAATCTTCAAATATTCATTAATAAGGAGTGAAGAGTAAAAATCAATTCTTGAAAAAACTTGATTTTAAATACGATCAATCAAATTATAAGCCACTTAGAAATTGAATAGAAAAAAAAATATTTTTTTATATATATAAAAATAAATAAATATTTCTTATGAAAAAAAATATAAAACTAAAAATACTAAAAGCAAATTACTATGGAAGGACTTTGAATTAAAAGGGACAAATAAATTTGTCAATTAAGTTAGGATACTTTAAGTTTTAAGAATTAGGTAAAATGGGCAAAAAAAAAAAAAATCAGTTTTTTTTTTATATATTTTCGTTCCAACAACTAAAAAGGTTGTCTCAATAACTATCGAAGCTGTTCGACAACTTTGATAGTCAACTTCGATAGTTATTGAGACAACTAACAAAGTTATCAAATAACTTTAATTGTCCCAACAACCGTTTCAATTATTTAAATGATTTTATCCTTTTAAATTTAATAATATTGTGAGACCCACTTATCGCTTTTTTTTAATTAAACATTTGAGGTCTTTCAACTTATTTTTCTCTACTATGGAGCGGAATCTCCCGTTGCATATATACTAACCAAGATAAACAATATAAGTCTAATCATATGCATTCGTTTAATTAAATTTCTTTTTCATCAAATTGTTCAGTATTTTGCAAAAAAATTGGACTATATAAATAAATGAATTGTGCACTAAAAATGTGCACAATCAAAATAATATATTGTGCATAATCTATAAATAAATGGATTGTGCACTAAAAAAATGCACAATCTTTAAAAAAATGAATAATCATGTTCAATCTATAAATAATATGAATAATAAGTGCACAGTTTATAAATAAAGAGATTGTGCACTTAATAAATGCACATTCCATAAAAGAATGGATTGTGCACTTATTAAGTGCACGATCCATAAAAAAAATAAATTAAAAATATTGTACACTTATTAAATGCACTAAGTCTATTTTGATGTTTTTTTTTATATATGATATATATTAATACTTTTTTTAATTATAGGACATATTTTGGTTCCGAATTCAACCAATAACCACCTAAAGATAAAGGAGATATATAAGAGGGTAGATGAGTCAAATAATGGTTATATATAAATGAAATTTTATAGCTAAATAATTAATGCAGCATTACGAGTGAGCAATTTTTAGTTTAAAAAAGATTATAGGAATTTTATAAGAAAATCAATTGGGGTTAAGCATCTTTGCTTGAGGGATCTACATGAACTTTTTCTCCTTAAATTATTCTGAATCGTAGATATTATATATTGGTGTGTTTGGATGGAAAATATTATTGATGAAAAATATTTTGTTGACAAATGTTATTTTTTTAGCAAAATAAGTGAGTTTTTTAATTATTTTCTTTTATTTGGCATATAAACAAAAAATAGCATCCTACAAATATTTTTATAGTCTCTAAATAAATACTATGATAAGTGGGGTTGGGAGCAGGGCTGACCTATGACCTTTTTTTTGCTTTGAAATCCGTTAAATTCGAGTTAGGTTAGGTAATTATATAAAAAAGTATAAATATTGATATCAGGCTTGGAAAAGCACAAGTAAACCAAGAAGATAGTTGAATGCTTTAATTTTCAAATAGAACATTAAAACTTTGGGCATCAATATACGTGTTCGAACCTCCCGAGCATCCACGACCTCTGAGTCCTGGGTCCGCCACTGGTTGGGAGCAGGGGTTATGAGATGGTGGGAGAAACGCTACGAAGGGTAAAGATGAGATGTATTAAAAGGTGGGAGAACCCAATCAATAATATTATTTTGCCACCTGATAGTATTTTATGTTGCTACAAGAAAATAATCTTGATTAGTTATCTTTTTAATTATAAGGTTTAATTAGTAATATACCACTATGTTAGGATAACAAAGACAACATTTAGATAAATCTTGATAGACATGGAAAAACAATGTTATATACTATATTAACTTCAGTAAAGATTCTTTATTAATCTTTTATCCTTTTTAATAATTACACAATTGACAACTTACTTGCATCACATATTATTACCAAAAAATAAATGGAGGCATATATCTTGTATGCACATTTATGATCACTTATGCATTCTAACTTTAATTTTTAAATTCTAAGTTTTAATTACTCTATATGTTCCAATTTATATGACTTACCTTTTATTAGTTTGTTTCAAAAGAAATGATATATTTTTTATATTTAGTAACAATTTAACTTTAAATTTCAATTTTATCCTTAATGAAATGATTTATAGTCACACAAACTTATATCACTCGTTTTAGATTACACATTTCAAATTTTTTTTCTTTCTTTCTTAAACTTCGTGCCAAGTGAAACTACCTCACATAACTTTAGACGAAAGGAGCAAGCTTGGTGTAAACATCTAGTGCGGGTTATAAGTATTTCTAGCTGGTTCGTCGAATTATAAATGAATTACACAAGAATAATTTGAATAATATGTTTACTTTTGCACTAGATAATTCTAAATGAGATAATAATACTCTATTGAGGTGTTTGTAGTATTCAAAAATAATTACGAATAAATGAAAAAAATAATTAATTTTATAACAGAATGAAGAATCTAATCAAACACACAGTTTACATGATCATTGAATTCATTTCACTAATCTAATAGTGCAATCACATATCAATTAAACACGAAATAGTTACAATATATAATTAATATTGATTCTAAATGACTCATATAAATGATCCGATCTAATTTCCTTTGTAGATAAATTATTTTCTTTTGAGATTATTATTCTGGTATCCAAACCAATTTGTTTTGGATCAATTAAGTCTCTTTCTATTATGAAATTGTAACCTTCTAATTAAAGTTAAAAGGATATTTTTTTCCTTTGAGTTGTCCCTATTCTAACATAGCATTGAACTTTCGAAAAAAAAAAAAAGGGTGTAATTTTAAAATATACTTTGAAGATAGATTTAGCATACTAACATGTGATTATTTAAAAGGTGACAATTTACTCATTATTTCGTCTTAAAAGGTCACAATTTAAATCGGAATATATTCTTTCATTAATTATTATAAATTGCGGGAATGAAATTAAATGAATTTCATATTTGGTCCTTAAATTTTAAATATAAAGTATTGAAAATTTGAAGGAAAAAAAAGAAAAGCAAAATATATGATGTTAAAGGAAAAACATGTTTGTTTAGATATCAAACATCAACAAGGACTTTTATGGATAAGTAGATTTAGACAATCAGATCGTGAAATTTATTAAAGGAAAAAAAAATAAAAAAGAAGCAAACCCCTAAAATCCCCACAAATTTATATATATATATATATATATATATATTGCATACACAATAAAATAACAGAGATCACAACAAAAAATAATTTTAATCTTTATTTTTAATTTTTACAAATTTTAGTGAGTTTATAGTGCACAATCACCATTTTATCACTGTGTACATCGATTATTCGGTTGATTATATACTAATTATTATTATAATTTATTTTAAAAAATTAAAACTTCTATTCGAATTTATACTGCGATTAGTTAATTTGACCATCATACTTCGAATTAAGTTACATAAATCAAAACAAAGAGAGTAATAACTATGCTTTGAACATATACGAACGATAATTATACTAATTTATTATGTAGGTTAAACACATATACTGAAGATTGTTTAACGTTTTATTTATATGTAACTTTTTGTGTGTTGTATGATATAGTCCATTAATATCAGCTGGGAAAAAGAATTTAAATACTCCTAAAATATTTAAAAATAGATTAAATGTACCTCCCGTTATGTTTTTGGATAATAAATCAGGGGCGGCTCAACCATTTGGGAAAAAAGGCGCCACCTAAGGCCCCCAATATTTGAGGGCCTCATTTTTTTTAGTAATAATAAATTATAAATTTTTAAAAATATATTAAATACTATTTATAGAAAAATAAATTTTTTTATATAAAAAAATTTAGATGGAGTTTGATATATCTAGTCCAGAATACTATGTGTCAATAAATTAATGCATTGACTCTATTATTAATTAAAAAAATTATTAGAAGAAATCGATTATATGAAAAATAGACTTTATAAAAATAATTTTTTTTTTCTTAAAAAAGTAATGTCTCCGTTCGATTTTGACCTTAGGCCGCGGATTCTCTTGAGTCGCCCCTGTAATAAATGCATTCATCGTTCTATTTTTGTCCGAAAAATACCCTCTATTTAAATGGTTGGCGGGTAAAATTGGCTCATTTTCACTTGTTTTGAAGCAACCGTTAAAAGGAATGGCGGACATTTTTTATCCATTTAAATAGTTGAAGGGTGTTTTTGGACAAAAAATATAACAACGACGATATTTTTTATCCAAAAACATAAAAAGAGATAAATTTGATCCGTTTTGAATAGTTTCAAAGTATTTTTGACCCATTTTTAATTATAGTATGATAATCAAAGTTTGACTTGTGCATTTTATCAAGTTGATGGGTTAAGTTAGATAACAGTGTAGGTTTAACTCAATGAGGGCCGTAATGAAAAAGCCCATTAAATATCATTATTTACAATTAGATCCTTCTCTAGCATCTATATAAGACATCTGTTTGACTCTTTTGTATCATCACAAGTTGTGACATATCAAAAGGTGTGTAATTTTAGTCCATTAACGCTACCACAACGATATATGGTAATAGAAAAAAGATCTAATCCATTTATTAACAGGTACGTTGCTCGACTTTAGTAATCGTTAATTATTTTATGTCTTATTAACATGTTGGATCAAATTTTTTTTTTTTTTTAAATAACCAAATAAAAATCCCATGTTTTATTGACCATCTATAAATTTTTATTATGAAAATGTTGCGATCAAATGGACCACACCTTCAAGAAACCAACATTTAAGAGGACCTCACCTCATGTGATTGGCAGAACATGTTATCGCTATTAATTGTTTTTCTTTTTTAAAAGGAAGATTTTCATTTACTTGAAAAAGAAAAGGTTATGGGAAATTAGAAAAATAAATAGATTATATTCAAACAAAAAAAAAAATTGTATCCAACATAACAAGAATAACAAGATGTTTTTTATTTATTTTTTAAAAAATACATATCTTTCAAAGAATTAAGTTAAGATCTATGAATCATACACATGAAAAATGTTGTCACTTCAATGGTATGGTAAAGTTCATGCTTCTTTCTTCTTGAATAATATTATTCTTTTTCTTTCTTATCAATACCAAAGAAAATAGTTTTTTTGATAAAAAAAAATAGCATTATATTTGATGAGGTAAAGCATGACAAGGAAAGGATGACTTAAATTTTCTTGTTAGTACACATTAAAATACATTGCTATTAATTCAAATTTCTTGTTATATAAATGGATTAGATGGGGTTGAGGATATGGGTTAGGCAGAATTTTATAGTTCTGATTTAAATTGTACATCAGTCTTAAAATATTTATTTAATGTGAAATAATTATTAATTTAAGATTTAGTAACTAATACGAATTTTATTTCAGAATAACATAAAACTTTTTCGAAACTTATAAACTCCACAATTAATTTATTTATGTTTTTTTTTTAATCTATATATGTTTTTCTTTTAATCAGAGGGGATAGTTTTGAATTTGGGTTCAAATGTTTTTTATTTTTTTAATTTCACATCATGTGAAATATTACCTTCACAAATTATTCTTTTCTTATTGAATCCTAACTACCTGTTTTTTTTTATTCCTTATTTTGTTTAGTCTTTTTAGCACACCAAGAAGAAGCTTAAAACATGTTAAATTAACCATTGTTTGACTAATAAAAGGATTGTTTCATATCCTCTAAATAGACTAGGGAATAAATCCTTTTATTATTTGCATTTATCTAAACAACTAAAGAATTCTTTTAATTAGGAAATAATAGTTATTTTCTTTTTACCGGTTTTGTTATCTGAAAAACGCAATCAATGAGCTGTTTATTCTCGAGGTTCTCCCAACATCTCTACACGGAATTCTCTATTTCCTAGGCTCCCCCTCCTCCCAATTTAATCATCTGAAAAACGAAGCATTATCTGTAATGAATTTGTCTATTCCGGTGACTTCGTATTTGAAACCATAATGAAGTAGATGAATTTTTATTTGAGAAAAAAAAAAGTAATTAATTTAATCGAAATTTAACCTTTAATTTATTTTGTCTTTTCAGACCCCATTTTATGAAAATATACCGAATATTGATACTAATTAGTCATCACATTCTCACCAACACAACAAAACATTTGTAAACGTTTGGTCACTTATTACCATCATCATAAAATAACAAATCCATAATTTGTTAAGACCTTTCTCTTCCACCCATTTTCCCCTTTTACCTTTTCCCATTTAGTTCCCTGACATATTCCATATTCCTTATCTTCCAATTACCATCATATTATAAAACCATAGTATAAAAACTTATTCACATTCTTTATTTACATCAATAATAATAATTATATCAGAATTTCAAATAAATTTCAATCGGATTATTTGCTATTCAGTTAAATCATATCAATCTCAATTATTCAATTTTATATATTAAAACAAGAATACATACTCAATAACTATGATCAAGCGAATATAATCTATATTTTGTGTATGAGTATTTATCAAAATCTTCAGCATATATTAATTGACTTGACCTCTAATAAAAGGAAAAAAAATTAAATCCTTAAACAAAATTCCCTAAATTTTATTTAGTTATACAAAAGGTCCCTAAAATTTTGATTTATTTATACAAAAGCCCCATCAAAATCCTGACCTTCAAGGGCAATGCTAAAGACACGGAGCTAGCACCGCTGGCTCTATACCAGATGTTAAAAATTCAGTTGCCCTTACATCAATACCCTCAGTTTTCATTCTAATTACAAAAATACCATACCCTTTATTTATCCCTTAATCCCAAAAATGCCCCTCAGCTTCCACTCCCGACACCGAAAACACAACAAAAAATGCCGGACATTACCGTCATTTCACACTATCTCCATTTTCTATTGGAGTCCATTAAACTCAATGGCATTTTAGATATTAATCCCAAAAACAAAGGGCAAATGAATAAACTCTATCTATATATATTACTTGTTGCCTCTTGCAGTTTTTCTTTTCCTCTATATAAATTCTTTTTCTCTTTAATCCCTTCAAACACTCTCTCTCTCTCTCTATCTTATCTCTCTCTCATTTTTCTCCTTTCTCACGGCGGAACCACCGCTTGCACCACCGTCCGTACACCGGAAAACACCGTCCACGGCGGCGTCCTTGACGGAATCCGACCAGCTTTTTCTAGATCCTCCTCACCACTCCACCTCTCAACACACTTTTTTTTCCTATTTTTTCCACTAATTTCTACTGTATTTTAATTTTCAAAAAAAAAAATAATTTGTAACAAATGTATTTTGTTAGTATGAAATTACGATTTTGCCCTTTGCTTTAATTGTACCTTCCAAACCTCTTATAATTCCTTAACCGTAAATTCACTTTTTTCCCCTTTTCTATCGCTTTTATTTATTTAAATTTAAATTATTTTTTTCTTTTGTTTTTTTAATTGTGGTGACGTGGCATGCAGTAAATCAGATTAGATTGAAAAAAAAAACGGACGGCTAAGATGAATTATCACTCACATCGTTATTTAACGGTTGACGATTCATCACGCAAGAGAAAAGACCGTCAAGACACGTTTTATTCTTCACCAAAACCGTCAAATCCACTAACGGCCGTTAGTAAAGCCGCCCCCGAGCCGAATAATACTAAAATGGCTAATCCACTTTTAGCCGGCTATATGGCTTATGAGTTTTTGACTAAAGGGACTTTATTGGGTCAGAAATACGACCCGGCTCGAGCCAAAGCGGTTCCAGTGAATGCGAACATGGCTTTAGCTGAGCCGAAGAAGAGGAAGTTGAATCCTGAGGAAGGTGAAAAGTCGAAGCCGAAGCCGAAGAATGAGAGTTATGCTGAGGTGGCAACCTTGTTGAGGAGTGATGGGACCCACATTCCTGGTATTGTCAATCCTACGCAGCTGGCGCAGTGGATTCAGATGTGACACCATATAGTGCACGTGGCGGATTTTCATTGGCTGAGAATTTTCAGTGTAAGAATTGTAAAACCGAAAGCTTTGGGTTTTGGTTTACAGAAGGAAAGGAAGTAATGTAGAAAACATTTACTCAAAAATATCATGTGTTTGTTGTTGTTTTAATTAGTTACTTTGTTTAAGTTTGATTTGTTTTTTTCTATGTTTTTGTTATTAGATGACTCATGAATGTTATGTGCTGGTTAGAGTGCTAGCTAGCTTTTTTCATATATAGTATCTTAGTTCATTTTCTTTAATTTGTTTTCCTTTTATATTATCTTTGGTTAAATGGTGATATATAGGTTGTTATCGATAACATGTGAGCTGGGGGTCACGTGTTGGAAACGGTCTCCGACAGAAATGCAACGCAACGTACATTAGACCCTTGGCTTTTTGGCTCGCTCTTTCTTAGACTCCCCACATGCATAGCGTGTGGGAGCTTAGTGCATCGAGCTAGCTTTTATACGTATTAATTTGTCATGGTATTTTCATAATTTGGGATATGTATGTGTGTGTGTGTCATGTATAGATCACTATATTCTACATTCGTGCATGTTGATAGTCATTGCATATTTCATTTGCATGGACCTGTAAGTGTACATGTCTTTGGTGGTAGGGGGACGCAATGCATGCATATCTCAATAATGTTTAGTATATAGATATACTCACTATTTGTGCTAGTGAAAGTAATCTTAGTAACAAATATATATGCTTTGCAATAGTAGTCAAACTACGACACCGTCAGTACTGACAATAACAACATATCCCGTATAATCTCACAGAGTAGAGTTTGAGGAGGATGGAGTGTAAGCAGATCTATCAGTAAGACCTTAGAAGTGAAGTGGCGAGGTAGTTTTCGATAGACCCTTTGGCTTTAGAAACTCCATTTCATCATTCACTCAAATAAAGACTCAAACTAAGGTTCAAGTTATGATCATAAATGAGATATATTATGTATATGATGATTCGTGGGATGTGCAATTGTGTGTTGAAATACTGCTGCATGTTGATGATTATCGATCTGTTGATTAGTTCATGGGAAAATGGGGTTAAGTTTGAAGTTTCCAAAGTATTATAGCTACAAGTTTTTAGATGTGCTCGTAAATATTAAGACGTACGTCTTTATAGCAATAAGTTTCAAAAGTTTTATAGTTACACAAGTATTAGATTCACAGGCGAAGTCACAATTTTAAGCAAGGGGGTTCAATATTTAAAGAAAATTAAGTCGAAGGGGATTCAACACCTACTATAATCACATAAAAAATAATTTTAATCATGTATAAGTAGTATATTTTTTCGTCGAATGAAATTCGTAAAGAGGGCTGGCTCCACCTCTAATTAGATTCCAAGTTTTGAACGTTTTAATTTATTTTTTAAAGAAAAAATAATATAAACATACATCTTAACTAGCATATTTATAAAATCCTCACCCGTACAAATAATTACAAAAATCTTAACTAATTACGTCTTCGTTGGATGTATTGCGGGCTACATATGTATTTTTACAAAGGAAAAAATGTATCTTCTTCGTTAGATGTATCGAAAGTTAATTATGTATCTCGACAGACTCAAAATTGAGATTTTTTCAGTAATTATGCAAAGTATCAAGATTTCTTGTAATTAAGCTCCATACTGTCGGGATTTATATTGTTTGCCCTTTTTGAAAACTACGTGTCGTCGATGTAAACTATTTCATATAAATTGAACAGAAAATTGTATGGCGGTACTTGATTGGTATTGAAAAGAGAAAATGACTTTTGAAACTTTGTGGTTTGAGATAAGTTGAGATATCTGTGTGAGTATAGATACAACAACGACATATTCAATGTATTTTCTGGCAATGAAATCTGAGAAGGGTAGAGTGTACGTTGTTCGTACCATGCAATCGTACCGACCATTACCTCGAAAGACTATTTTCGGTAGATCCTCGACTCAAGTGTATTGAGTATAAATCATTTCATGAAATGTTGAATCAAAAGTTAAAGTTATTTCTAAACCAATTAGGACAAACTATAAACAAGTATATCACGTAAATTAAATTATAAGAAAGAATATTACATTTGAACCTTACAACTAGACCCATCGAGAACGACAACCCACTATGAAACTAGATGGGGAGGACAAATTCAATTTTATAGTCTTTTACAAAACTTATCTTTTATTTTTATAAGAAAATTTTATTTTCATAAATAAGAAAAAAAAATTATCGATAAAATATTAAAGAGTTCTTTTCTTTTATTTAATTTGTAAATGGCTATAATCGTTCGTTACTTTACTAGTTTCTTTTTTCCAAAGCTTTTTGTTGCTTTTTTTTGGTTTCTCATTCGGTGTTCGCATTGGAGCCCCGACTAATCCAGATCGCGCATTGCAGGGCCATAAAGGTGGCAGCACTCCCAACAGAGTTTTCTCTATACCCAGGTTTGAACCCTCGACCTCTGATTAAGGGTGGAGCAGCCCCATCCACGCACCACAATCCACGTTGATAGCTTGTTGTTGCTTACCTTTGATGTAGTGTAATGAATAGGATTGCTCTTCATTTAATTGGAGATTTCAGTTTTAAGTCCTTGATATAAATATTTATTTTTTGGTAGGGAACGTTTTTCTGAATAGGTCATAGGTAACACGTATCCTGATCAAACTCTAATATACACATGAAACTAAATATAAAAAAAAAAAAAAAAAGAGAGAAGCTTTATGTTGGTTTAGTTAAATTTTGACCATCTTAAATTAATCTTGGGGTATTAATTAATTCTTTAAGGAGATTAATTTTTTACGTGCATACAATAATTTTCTTGTGTAGACTTTAAAGTATTTGTCCAGTTTCAATTCCATATACCAAAATAATTAATTTCGAGTCATCCCCAATTATATTGAAGCGCTCTCTATAAGATTTTCTTTGTTATTAGAGATTAAATATAGAATCTCTAATTAATGGTGAAAAAAATCTTATTCCTAATACCCTAATCTTTGGTGGTAAGTCCTTAACTACTAGCTTAATATTTTTTAACACAATTATTTTTCCAAGTATAATAATTACTGTATTTAGAGGCACGATCAGGATTTGAAGCCTATGAGTATTAAAATCTATGAATCATAAATTAATACTTTGTGTATATTTAATAAAGGGAAAAGACTCAAATATGCTACTAAACTATCAGAAATGGCTCATTTATGTCATCCGTTAAAAGTTGGGCTCATTCATGTCACCGACGTTATAAAACTGGTTCATCCATGCCATTACTTTTTAACGGTGGTTTTCTAAAAAACTGCTTTGCCACGTGACCTCTTATAAGAGGTCCACATCATTTTAATTTTTTTTTTTTTGATCCATTAAGAAGAATTTACCCACACCCAACCTATCACCTTAACCACTTTAATATTACTCTTAATTTTGATCCTAGATTTAAACATATATATAATCATTTAGTCTTCGAACATAAAATTTACACACTTGAATACTACGTTTAAAATAATATAGGTTAGAATAATTACTAATTTAAAATGACAAATGAATAAATTGTGATTAAAAATTAATTTGTTTTGACTCTCGAAATCCAAACATCATCACATAATTTAGGACGAAGCGAATACCACATAAATAAAGGACCACAACTTTTAATTAGGAGGAATACCTAAAAATCTCTTCTAAATTTGGATTATAAGTTTTATAATTGAATTATTGGTAGTCTTAATTATTTCGTGAATTATACTCTTTATACTCTATGTCTCGTCCATGTTAAAGAGTATAAAGGCTACCAAATAGCCAAGTCCACGACATAATTAAGACTACCAATAATTCAATTTACAATTTATAATCCAAATTTAAAAGAAATTTTTAGGTATTCTTCCTAATTAAAAGTTGTGGTCCTTCATGTATGTGGTATTCTCTTTGTCCTAAATTATGTGATGATGTTCGGATTTCGAGAGTCAAAACAAATTATTTTTTAATCATAATTTATTCATTTGTCATTTTAAATTATTAATTATTCTAACCTATATTATTTTAAACGTAGTATTCAAGTGTGTAAGTTTCATGTTTGAAGACTAAATGATTATATATATGTTTAAATCTAGGGTCAAAATTAAGAGTACTATTAAAGTGGATTAAGGTGATAGGTTGGGTGTGGGTGAATTATTTTTAATGGATCAAAACTTAAAAAAAAAAAAAAAATTAAAAAATGATGTGGACCTCTAATAAGAGGCCACGTGACAGTTTTTTTGAAAACCACCATTAAAAAGTAATGACATGGATGAACCGATTTTATAACGGCGGTGACATGAATGAGCCCAACTTTTAACGGATGACATAAATAAATTATTTCTGATAGTTCAGTGGCATATTTGAGCCTCTTCCCTTTAATAAATTTTTAATATAAATACAAAATTTAAATTGAAGCTATTAAAGGTCGATAGAATCCATAAACGATACTATTTTCAAAACCTACAATGGAAGATTTTTTTTTTAATTTTCCACTTAATATTTGTTATTTATATTGAGACTCGACTAATTTAAAATCTGCTGAAAAGTCACTCTATTAAAGAACTATTTAGGCATGAAAAGAACGTTGGAGGTTGATGTGTAGTAATACAGATTGAAAAAATGGGCCAATGGAAGAATATTTGTGGAAATTATATTATTACCCCCACAAATTATTAATTCTCACTTACTAAGAATTAAAACAAAAAAAATTGTGCACTAAAGTTCTGGCTATGCACATGATTTGAGAAAGGGCTTCACTACAAGAGTGTATGTATGTCTTCTTATTTTATATTTCTAAAACATCGTTTCCTCCTGATCACATGACAACAACTTTACCAGTTACTACAAAATTCCCTTTCGAACTAGTCATAATTGCACTCTAAATATTTGAAATTTTTGGTAGTAGTTTTGTAACAATAACGTACTCATCATGATCTCACAAGTCTCATAATAATTGAAATGTTGATAGAGTAGAGTGTAGATATATCTTTATCTTATCTTTAGAGGTGTTCTTAAATCGATAATCCGAATCAAAGTGAAAAAGAATCTGACCATGAATCGATTAGATTTGGTTCGATATTGAAAAAAAGTCTTGATCTTAAGTGGTTTGATTAGATTTTAACTAAAAGAGAGTCAAATCAGAAACAAACCATTGCAACATTATCGTAATCGATAAATTACGTCATATCGTAATACAAAGCATGTCGTTTCCTTTAATTATATACATCGTAGCAATTGAACATGCCGGATTCAAGGTTCCACAATTAATATTGAGTCTAATTCGCGTAATAATTAAAGGACATGACATTATTTTTAAGTGGTTGACTTATCTACGTAATAGGCTTTTGAGAATACGTGCACAAGAAATTCAAATTCGAACGAAAAAGTGTCTAATTGAAACACTTTGTCATGTATTCAGATACTCAACTGAAACAAGTCATAGTTCTAGTATTTAAATGAAATTAATTGACAAATTTGAGAGACTATCTGTAGGTTAGAACTTATAATCATGTTAATAAATTCCAAATTTCAAAATTAATTAACTATAGCAAATTGAATTTTGGCCCATCCTACTCTATCTAATAACGTATAGAAATTGTGAGCTAACGTAACGTCAAATATGGAACATGAAAGCAAAATATTTGGAACATATGCAAGTTAGGCAAGTATTCCCAACTATAAATATTTTAGCTAATTTATAGATTACGATAATATCATATATAGATAATATTAATTCATCAGTTTCTTGTGTTAAACGTGATGTTCTCGTCAGTTTTTTTCGCAACTTAATTAATCTCACGAGATATTTATTATTTTTTAATTAGTATAGGTATTGAGTAGCTCTGTTCACTGAGATTGGGACAGAGATCATAATTTAGTGCTAGTTGATTTCGGAAAATAAGTCATATTTTAAGGAGAAATATTTTTATTATTTGACCGGTGAGTGGAATAATCAAGAAAAAATGAGAATATTTATTAAAGATTTGATAGTTGTGTTAGAATATACATCGAATAGTGTATGGTCTAAATTTTGTTTATTAAAATTTAATAATAAGGTCTAATAAGTCATATATATATATATATATATATAAAAGTGTTGATTGTAGTATTGATTTGAAGTTTGGAGAGGTGGGTTAAAGTTAAACGTTCGTTTACGTATATTTTTTATCGCTCTATTATAGTTACAGAGTATGTATTCTCGTTGTAATGCATAAATTGAATATGATGATCAATATAATTCGATTGAATATCAAGTAATTCAGTAGAAATTTATCTGAAATTACGACATAATTATTATTGTTGATGTAAATATCAAATGTGTATAAGTTTTAGTGTAATGACATTACAATATCGTGGTAATTGGAAGAGAAATGAATTATGGAAGATGTGAGAAATTAAATGGAAAAAGGGAAAATGGGAGGAATAGAAATGTCTAATAAATTACAGATTTGTTATTTTATGATGATTGTAAATTTGTAATAACTAATTATTAAGTGACCAAAGGTTAACAATATTTTGTTGCTTTGGTATGAATATGATGGACTAATTAATTTGTACTAGGAATAATCTTCTATGAAATGTTATAATTTAAATAAACTAAAAATAATAATTGCACTATGTTTTATCAATCTCATATATTATATTTTATTTTACACATCTCATGCATCATCCATCATGATGTGCATCTCACACAATAAAAACAACATCTATAATGCATCATGATCTAATCTCCTATGAATATAAAAGTTAAAATTCAATTAACTTACTTCTTTTGTCTCAAATAAAAGATTGATCTTCCATTCCTAATTTATTATTGTCTTGAAATAAATAGGGGTAGGGAGTAGGGGGGGGGGGGGGGGCGGAGAGCCCGAAAAATTGATAAATTCCTCGTATATGGTACTTCGATTTCCAGCTGGGAGGTTGTGGATGGGGGAGTCGCCCCAGAAATAGATAAAGTCCTCGTAAGTAGCATTTCGTCTTTCCGATTGATTAAATTGTGGATTTGGGTTGGGGGAGGGGGGAACAGATAATTCTTCGTAGGTAGCGCTTCCCTTTTCAGACGATCAAATCGAGAGGGGCTCATAATAGACAAATTCAGTTAGTAGCGCTTTTCAGATGATTAAACCAAATAATAAAAATTATTATTTTTCTAAAAGAAATTTTCTATTTTTTGATAAATAATAAATAATAAAGGATTTATTCACTATGCTATTTAGGATTAAGAGAATATGAAGCAATACTTTTATTAGTCAACCAATTATTAATTAAGTTTCTTCTTTGGTGTGCAAAAAAACAAAAAAGAAAAACAAAAGAGGGATAAAAGATAAACCAAACTATCAATTGAAAAACAGGTAGTTTGGATTCCACAAGAAAAGAATAATCTATTAAAGTTAGTGGGGTTAATATTTCAAGTGATGTAACTTTATTTTATTTTATTTTTAGAAAAAAGGTAGCACATATGACCTTTAGTTCAAAACTATTCCTTTTAAATAAAAGAGTAAAAATTAAAGAAGAAAAAGAAATTCTTTCACAAACTTATTTAAGTTTGCTATATAGAATTGTTTTAAAAAAATTTAAGCTAATTAAAAATTTAAAGTTTATGGATTTAAAATTATAGCTCTTATTAATTACTAAATTTGAAATTAATAATTTAAATACATTAATAAATATTTTACGACACGTATACAATTTGAGTCAGAACTATTGAATTCTGTCAAACACATACTGGCAACTCAACCTAATACATTGATACAATAAGAAATTTGAACTAATAATAATGTGATTTTAATTGAGTCAACCTTTATACCTCACCAAATATAATGTAAATTTTCGTCAAATAAATAAATAAAAATATTTTCTTTGTTATTGAAGGGAAAAGAGGCATGAACACAACAATGAAACATTTTTCATGTGAGGGATTTCTAGGTCTTATCTTTATTCTTTGAAAGATATGTATTTTTTTAAAAAAGAAATTCTTCTTCTTGTTCATGTTATGTTTAATATAATTTTTTTTTTCTGTTGAACACAATCAAAGAGGACATAATTTAAATTTATTATTCTTTTTTTTCCTTTTCTATTTTTTATATTCTTACTTTTTTTCCACATCTGAATTTTAATGTGCATCTTAATATTTAAATATGTAATTAATTTCAAACTTCTTAATAGTAACAAAAATAAATAAATATGTCAAAATTAGTGGAACTTCAACTACCATAATCTCATTACAAGCTTGGTAATTAAGCATATCCAAATCATAAATATATTAGCTAAGCTCTAGATTATAATGCCCCATATAGATAAAATTCAAAAGGCATCTAATTATCTATTAATCCACATTGTATGTGTTTTTGATATAAGGACAAATATTTTTGAGAAAATGTGATTCACACATATGTTTGATTGGAGAATGAAAATCACGTAGAAATGCAGGGTAAAGCTGTTTACAATAAATTCTTGTGGGTCGATGCTTCTCCAAACTCCACGCATTACGGAAGTTTTAATGCATCGAGCTGCCCTTTGATAATAACACTAATATATACTAGCAAATATAATGGTATTTTGGGAACAACTTTTAGTATTGATGTTAGTAATAATGTTCAAGTATTAATAGTGACGATTCATCCAAACTCAATAATTTTGACTCAAAATATATTTATGTGTCAAAAAAATTCACCTAAATAAATACAACTAATGAACTTTAAAATTAGTATGTAAATCAAATGGACAATGGAAGGTTTCCAAATTTTAACCTATCAAATTCAAATAACATACCATGAATAATTTAAGGAGTTCTACATAATTTTTTATCAATTATATATGTAACCCATGCTTCACATCTTTGAAAGTGACATATGCATATGTGTTGCTGCACAACCAATAATTTAGACTATAATAAAAGGAAGGGCCCCATAATTAATAAGAATAATTTTGAGAAATTTTTTCTGACAGCTCGGTGCACTAAGCTTTCGTTGTACGTGAGGTTTAAAAAATAGTTGAATAAGAAGATTTATTATATGCAATCACACATATATGTATAATTCCGCTTCAAAATGAATGTTCTCTTTATTTTGACTTTTTTTGAGTCTTCGATATCATAGTTGAGATTGTCATAGCTCTTCGTTCATTCGGAGATGGAGTGACATCAATTATTTTAAAAATTCAAGAGAAGATCAAGATGAGATGAAATATTTATTATTATACGTCAAGTAAAATGTATAATATATTTAGTTAAGGCATTCTAACAGACTGATAAACTCGATGACAAGACATTGGATATTTTGGTAACTTATAGTTATGATGAATCATTTCTATCTTTCTTTTTTATTTTTTTTGTTCCTTGTTTATATCGAAAGCAACTTAGAAATATTTTAACATTAATGTTTTAATTTTATCCTAAATTCACAGAATTTTAGCTTGTAAGTGACAAGTCCGTCTTATTTTAAAAACATTTTTGTTCAATTAGATTGTTGGGTTCATAGTAATGAAAGGGTGTGAATGAAAATGTTAAAACATGCAGGAACGCGTGAACAGTGACTGTTTCACATGAACAGTAGCACTGTTACGTGAACAGTAGCACTGTTTCGTGTGAACAGTAGCACTGCTTCACGAACTGACGCGTGAACAGTAGCACTGTTTCGCATGAACAGTGCACTGCTTCACGAATTGCTGCAACACTGTTTCGAACTGATGCAATGTTTCACGAAATAGTGTACTGTTTCAGAAAATTACTGCAATGGTTTAAGTAAACAGACATGTATTTTCAGGAAAAGATACACACCTCTAAATTGAACCAACGCCACCTTTCAAAGGGGCATCTTGTGGCTATAAATAACCTGGTTTTCATCCATAGGTAAAAAAAAAAGAAAGTACAAAAAATTTTCAGAATTACAAGCTTCTTCTTCTTCTTAAAAATACTCTAAGTGTGATCATTCAAACCGTGAGTGTGTTCGAAGAATCCGCCTATTTGAGGTACCGCTATAGTCGGATTGAAGGCCATTTTATCCTGGGAGAAAAATTTCATAACCTCGGGTACAGTGAGGGGAATTATTCCTTAAGGAAAGTCCGTGAATTCGGATGACTTGGCCTTAACAATTTCTGTTTCATCTATATTTCTGAAATATAAAATACACCTCTTGTAAAGATCATTTTGATCTTGTGTTGAGGGTATTTGTTCAATTTCGTTGTGTTCTTGTTCATACTTGAACTCGAGTTGAAATTGTTATTCTATTATACAGATTCTACGTACCCGTATTGTAGAAAATAATAATCTTAAGGAATAAGTCTACAGAATCTGTATTGCTTGTTTTTGGAGATTAAAGCTTAGGCTTTCTACTCCTCTTGAATTTAACTAGTGATTAGAAGACATAAAATCTTCATCACAAGTTAAGGTTCACTCGGTTGACGATTTAAAGTAATAAAAACTTCATCGTTAACTAGAAACAAGAAGAAGAAGAGTTTAAAGTCATTTAACTTTAATAATAGTATTCTGAAAAATACTATTTTTTCTGTCTTGTGGTGATAGGAAAAATGACAACTAAAAGTCAAATGATGGATGCGACAACGTCTATGGGGACAAATAATATTGCCACATCAAGTCGCACAAATGCTCCGCCAACGATGGCACCGGCGGAGAAGCCCGAAAAATTTTCTGGCATTGACTTCAAGCGGTGGCAACAAAAGATGTTCTTTTACCTCACCACTTTATGTCTACAACGGTTCACCAGCGAAGACGCTCCCGAGGTGTCCGAGGGAACCTCGGACAAAGATCGCTTCGTTATTGTCGAAACTTGAAAACATTCGGATTTCCTTTGCAGGAACTATATTCTGAGTGGTCTCCAAGACGACCTCTATAATGTCTATAGTGGAACCAAGACATCAAAGGAACTGTGGGGGGTACTTGAACGGAAATATAAAACAGAGGATGCGGGAATTAAGAAATTTCTTGTTGCACGGTTCCTGGACTTCAAAATGATTGATAGCAAATTTGTTGTCTTTCAAGTACAGAAGTTGCAAGCCATCATACACGATCTCCTAGCAGAAGGTATATTTTTGAAAAATACCATAGTTGAATAAATTAAAAATGTTCTTAAAACTCACATAAACTGTTTTGTAGGTTTAATTGTGAATGATGCTTTTCAAGTAGCAGCAATAGTTGAGAAGCTACCACCTTTGTGGAAAGACTTCAAAAACTACTTAAAGCATAAGCGCAAGGAGATGACCGTTGAAGATCTTATCGTCCGTCTTCGTATTGAAGAGGACAATAAAGCTGCCAAAAGAAGGTCAAAGGGAAATTTTACAATGAGTGGAACACATATTGTAGAAGATGGCCAAAGCAACTCGAAGAAAAGAAAGAAAGTTGAACATGGAAGCAATCAACCCAAGAAAAAGTTCAAGGGAAAATGCTTCAACTGTGATAAAATTGGCCACAAGTCCATAGCTTGTCGAGCCCTGAAAAAAGGCAAGAAAAAGGACCAAGCGAACATGATTGAGTCCAACAAAGAATATGATGATTTGTGTGCTATGTTCATGAAATGCAACTTGGTGGGGAATCCACGCGAATGGTGGATGGATTCTGGTCCCACACGTCATGTTTGCGCAAACAAAGAGTTGTTCTCATCATTTGCTCCGGCTTAAGCAGAAGAAATGATTTACATGGCCAACTCCGCTACTGTTAAGGTAGAGAAAACAGGAAAAATTTGCCTAAAAATGACTTCCGGCAAGGTCTTGACACTGAACAATGTGTTATATGTTCCGGAGTTACGTAGGAACTTAATTTCTGTTTCACTCCTAGATAAGAACGGATTCAAATGTGTAACCGTTTCTGGAAAAATTGTAGTTACCAAAGGAGAAATGTATGTAGGAAAATGTTATCTCATGGAGGGCCTTTATCAGATGAATGTAATGACTGTTGAAATGAATAAAAGTTCGAATTTGTCTTATTTGCTTGAGTCTTATGGTTTATGGCATGAATGTTTAGGCCATGTTAATTACAAAACGTTACGAAAACTGATTAACTTAGAAGTTTTGTCAAACTTTGAGTGCAATAAATCAAAGTGTTAAACGTGTGTGGAATCGAAGTATGCAAAGCATCTTTATAAGTTCGTTAAAAGGAATTCCAATTTCTTAGACTTAATACACACTGACATTTGTGATATAAAGTCAACACCATCTCGTGGTGGGAAAAAGTATTTCATAACTTTTATTGACGATTACACTAGATATTGTTATGTCTACTTGTTAAATAGTAAGGATGAAGCAATAGATGCGTTTAGGCAATATAACACTGAAGTTGAAAATCAGTTAGACAAAAAGATCAAAATAATAAGAAGTGATAGGAGCGGAGAATATGAATCTTCCTTTACGCAAATATGTGTAGAGAATGGAATAATCCATCAAACTATGGCCCCATATTCACCTTAATCTAATGGAATTGCGGAAAGAAAAAATCAAACTTTGAAGGAAATGATGAATGCCTTACTTATAAGTTCTGGTTTACCGCAAAACTTATGGGGGGAGGCTATCCTTACGGCCACTCAACAGAGTTCCCCATAGTAAGACACAATCAATTTCTTACGAAAAATGAAAAGGAAGGAAACCTAACTTGAAATATTGTAAAGTGTGGGGGTGTCTAGCAAAGGTACAAGTTCCTGTACCTAAAAGGGTTAAGATAGGACCTAAAACGGCGGACTGCGTGTTTATAGGATATGCTAAAAGTAGTAAAGCATGTCGATTTTTGGTTCATAAATTCGAACATCCGTATATTAGTGAAAATACGGTAATTGAATCAAACAATGCTGAATTCTTTGAAAATATTTACCCGTATAAAATTAGACATGATTAGTCTAGAGGAGTATCTAAACGACCTCGAGATGAACCAAGTAAGAATGTGCATAATGAAGAAAATCCAAGACTTAGTACACGTCGAAGAACGTCAACTTCGTTTGGATTGGATTTTGTAACATTTCTCTTAGAAAATGAGCCTCAAACATTTAAAGAAGCGATGTCTTTGTCAGACTCATCCTTTTGGAAAGAGGCAGTCAATAGTGAGATTGATTCAATCTTAAACAATCATACATGGGAATTGGTTGACCTTCTTCCCGAAAATAATCCTTTAGGTTCTAAATGGATCTTCAAAAGGAAAATGAAGGCGGATGGTACTATTGAAAAATACAAGGCAAGACTTGTAGTAAAAGACTTCAAACAAAAGGAAGGCCTTGATTACTTTGATACATACTCGCCAGTAACAAGGATAACCTCGTTCGAATGTTAATTGCCTTGGCGGCGGTATATGATCTTCAAATTCATCAAATGGATGTAAAAATCGCATTCCTAAATGGAGATTTGGAGGAAAAAATTTACATGGAACAACCTGAGGGTTTTGTGGTTCCTGGAAAAGAAAACAAGGTGTGTAAACTTATTAAGTCATTATATAGACTAAAGCAAGTGCCAAAACAATGGCATGCGAAGTTTGACCAAACCATGTTGGAAACCGGATTCAAAATAAATGAATGTAATAAATGTGTTTATATTAAAGACACTCCAAATTACCAAGTCATTGTATGTTTATATATGGATGATATGTCGATCATCAGTAGAGACATTTCTGACATAAATGCAACAAACGAATGCTCGAGAGCAAGTTTGATATGAAGGACCTTGGAGTTGCAGATGTTATCTTAGGTATAAGAATCCATCGAACTCCACAAGGGTTGGCATTGTCACAGTCTCATTATATCGAAAAGGTACTTGACAAGTTCAAGTATATGAAATTCGGTATTGCCAAGACTCCATTAGATGCGAGCTTTGCACTTCGAAAGAATGAAGGTGAAAGTGACTCGCAATTGGAGTACACAAGAGTATTGGGATGTTTAATATATATAATGAATTGTACACGACTAGACATAGCATGCGCTATCAATAAATTGAGTCGGTACACGAGTAATCCTAATAAAACTCACTGGATGGCAATGAAAAGAGTTTTAGGGTATCTTAAATACACTCAAAATTATGCTTTGCATTATAATAAATATCCTGCGGTACTTGAAGGATATAGTTATGCAAATTGGATCACCGGATCGAACGAAGTAAAATTCACAAGTGGATATGTATTTACTATCGGTGGAGGAGGAGTTTCTTTAAAATCATCCAAACAGACTTGTATCGCTCGCTCTACAATGGAATCTGAATTTATCGCATTAGATAAAGCCGGTGAAGAAGCAGAATAGCTCCGAAATTTCTTGAAAGATATTCCGTATTGGCCCAAGCCAGTGGCACCAGTATGTATACACTGTGATAGCCAAGCAGCAATAGGTAGGGCAGGGAGTATGATGTATAACGGTAAATCTCGTCATATAAGACGAAGACATAATACCGTTAGAGAACTTCTCTCTAGTGGAATTATCACTGTAGACTATGTAAAGTTGAAGGATAATGTGTCGGATCCACTTACAAAAGGTCAATCTAGAGAAGGAGTAGAAAGGACATCCAAGGGAATGGGTTTAAGGCCTAGGACAAGTCAGCATGGCGGTAACTCTACCTAGCAGACTGGAGATCCCAAGAGCTAGGTTCAAGGAGATCAAACAAAGTTGTGTCTGACAGGTTCAACATTGTCAATTACCTAACCCATTCTCATGATGTAGACAATGTATAGTAAACAAGGATAAGACTTAAGGTGAAAAATCTTTTAATGATTATCTAAATTTGGCAGATTTGACCAAATAGTTTAATCTACAAGATTGAACGTTTAGAAATCACCTATGTGTGGGCGAAGTGGAAGCCGCTTCAAAGAGAATGTTAGTAAAGGCCTATTCTCTAAGCTCTCATAAAAACCGGGACGTGTTCATGGTTGAAAAGAACAAAACCATAAGAACCATAAACGGTAAAAGACTGGTTGTGTGACATGTGTTGTCTAGGTGTACATTAAAGCTCGACGGTTCAAAGATATCAAATCTACCTATTGACCGAGTGCATCCGATGCATGTTCACTACGGAAAGTTCAAAGGGAAACCCACGTATCCAGATGCAATCAGTCTTTGCTTGATGATCACATACTTGTCCGTAAAAGTTTTATAAAAAAAAAAAATAGTCATTCCCCATTCACGTGGGGGATTGTTGGGTTCATAGTAATGAAAGGGTGTGAATGAAAATGTTAAAACATACAGGAACGCGTGAACAGTAGCACTGTTACGTGAACAGTAGCACTGTTTCACGTGAACAGTGCACTTCTTCACGAACTGACGCGTAAACAGTGAATGTTTCGCGTGAACAGTAGCACTGTTACGTGAACAGTAGCACTGTTTCGCATGAACAGTGCACTGTTTCACGAATTGCTGCAACACTGTTTCGAACTGATGCAATGTTTCACGAAATAGTGTACTGTTTCAGAAAATTACTGCAATTGTTTAAGTAAACAAACATGTATTTTTAGGAAAAGATACACACCTCTAAATTGAACCAATGCCACCTTTCAAAGGGGCATCTTGTGGCTATAAATGACCTGATTTTCATCCATAGGTAAAAAAAAAAAAAGGAAGTACAGAAAATTTTCAGAATTACAAGCTTCTTCTTCTTCTTAAAAATACTCTAAGTGTGATCATTCAAACCGTGAGTGTGTTCGAAGAATCCGCCTATTTGAGGTACCGCTATAGTCGGATTGAAGGTCATTTTATCCTGGGAGGAAGATTCCATAACTTCGGGTACAGTGAGGGGAATTATTTCTTAAAGAAAATCCGTGAATTCGGACGACTTGGCCTTAACAATTTCTGTTTCATCTATATTTCTGAAATATAAAATACACCTCTTGTAAAGATCATTTTGATCTTGTGTTGAGGGTATTTGTTCAACTTCGTTGTGTTCTTGTTCATACTTAAACTCGAGTTAAAGTTGTTATTCTATTATACAGATTCTACGTACCCATATTGTGGAAAATAATAATTATTACCTAAGGTAAATGAAACGAATGAATATTATTTTTTTCGTCTCATTTTATATGACATTTTTTTTTTCTTTTTACTTTGCTTCATAAACTATTGCACCTTTCTATTTAAGAACAATTAACTTTAGTTAAATTTCTCGTTTTATTCTTTATGAGATGACAATATGTAGCAACATAAGTGTTTATCCTTTATCGATTACATATACTTTGCATGTTCCCTCAAACATCATAATTATAGAAGGTTAATTGGCCTAATTTAACTATTTTAAATGAATGATTTAGCTAAGAAATCTATTTTGAATAATTCCTTACTTATGGTGCGTTTGGTATGGAGGAAAAAAAACACTTTTTGAAAAAAAAATCTTAGTTTGTTTACGTTCAGCAGGTCAAAATTTTAGAAAAATATTTTCTCAAAAAAACAACTTCATTAAGCACGAGGAAAATAACTTCTCTAACTACAATGGAAAAAAACATGGCATTTTGCTTCCTACCGAATACACCCTTAGTCAAAAAACTTATCGAGTTATTTTTTTGAAAAATATTTTCCTTCCTACCGAATACAGCCTTAGTCAATTATTATTTATGTGGTATTTAATTATACAGCTATTTGAAATAACTTATTAAGAAAACCAATCACTATCTTTAAAAGTCAGTGACAAAAAAAAGAAGGGACTTATTCCAATTCCTAAAAAAATGGATTCGAATAAGATTTTTTTTTTTCTTTTATTCCAAAGTTTAGATTACAACTTTTGAATTTGATTTTGTGGAGCTCTTTGCTAGTTGTAGTACTAGGATTTTGAAAATCTTGTACTTATAGTAAAAGGACAATAATTATTCCCTTTGTTATTATCTTCATGGTCCACAATTATTCCATATCATGCTGTGTGCTTGAGCATTTAATAAGAATGATATTCTAATTTTATTATTTTTTTCAATAAATTTGGATCTATTTTTCTTGATATTATAAGGGTAAGAACATGTGAGAAAAGACGATTTTAATATCGCACTACTTGTAAAAGGACAAAGAACTTGTACAGCGATAGCGACCTTGTTTCAAGATTTAGGATCGTGGACCGTCTCATCTTAGAATAAAGGTAGCGTTAAGTGAGAAAGATGGTTTTACTATCGCACTAGTTGTAAAAGGACAATAGACTTATCGCGTTTCCAGATATAGAATCATGAACCGCCTTATCTTAGAATAAAGGTAGCCTTAAGTGAGAAAGATGGTTTTACTATCGCACTAGTTGAAAAAGGACAAAGAACTTATAAGATCAAAGATTCGTCTCGTCTTAGGGTAAAGGTGGCCTCATGTGAGAAGGTTAGGGGTTTAGCTATCATGCTACTTGCTACTTGTAAAAGGACAGAGGACTTGTCGCGATACCAACTTTATTTCTTGATATAAGAGGACTAATCACGATGTCGAATTTATTTTCTGATATATATAAGATCAAGAAATGTCTCATTTTAGGATAAACGTAGCCACATAGCCTCAGGTGGGAAGGGTTAGGAGTTTTACTATCACGTTACCTGTAAAAGGGCACAGAACTTATCACGATTCCAATTTTATTTTTTACTATAAGATCAAGAACCATCTTATCTTAGGATAAAGGTAAGGAGGGAAGGGTCAGGATTTTCACTATACCACTACTTGTAAAAGGACATTGAACTTATCGCGATGCCAACTTTATGCCCCGATATCAGATCAAGAACCAGTCTTATCTTAAGATAAGCGTAGCCTCAAGTGGGAAGGATCAGCGGCTTCACTGTCGCGCTACCTATAAAAGGACAATGAACTTATCGCGAAGTCCATAAAGTAACTTAAGATGTATCTCATCACTGACATTCGTCGAGCAGGCCAGAAATTGGACAACAATTGAAATGATGTACTTCAACCAAATTCCTATGTATATCTGCAACTGCAGGCTTCCAAGTAAACATATATCCAGCAGGGATTTCCTATACAAAACCTACTTGTTACAATGACTATCTCTGTCCTTTTTGAGGTATTAACAACGTTGAAGATGGATCATCGTGTGCCCAACGACTCAAAAGCAATTACATTTCCAAAAGTGAATACAAGAAGTTTGTTACTTTTTACTCCTTTTTTGGGAGGATTTCGCGAGTGCATCACAAATTTCTCTTCTGCGTTTGTTGTTGTTGTTGTTGTGGTTGTGGAGGAGATTACTGTTATTGTTGTTGTTCGCTTTGATGCTGCTCATCGGGCTCTTTCCCTGTGCATGTAGCACATCCTGTACGAAGAATTTCAACTTCCACAATGTGGACTCGCTCTGCATAAAGATCGACATGTATGTCATGTAAAGCAAGAGTAGATTAAGAACTAGAAATGCTGCGTATTTGAAATGATCATGACCGATGACCTGAGCATTCATGTCGAGCTCCACTTCTGTTGCTGTTGCTTGGAAAGTAGGATCATTCTGTGCCACAATCAATAGTGCCTTATTAAGATCTTCGGGAGACAGCTTTGTGAGTGCATTCCCAAGTTTTTTTCTGTCCTCCGTTGACATCTTTCTGAAATATGTATTAGAAACTTAGCAACAAACGCTGCAGGAAACCTAAAACACAGTACCACATAGAAACTAAATATGTAAATAAATCACATGTGCAACACACATCTACGCGATTTGTAACGGAGACTAGCCACATCCCTTGCCAAAACCTTGTTGAATCAGCCGCATGAATATGACATACTAATGTATCAAGTAAGCGTATCTATGGCCCAAATTGTACTTCCGCTTTTGATTCTAAATTCGCTGACAATCTGATTTCTACTGTTAGCCTTTAGATCTTTCTTTAATCTTATAAAAACTTGAATTAAGCCAGTGCATCAGGCGTAATTACAGAAAATGCAAATTATCTATTGTGTCTAGTATAGCATCTGCATCTCATACAATGACCGGTTTGCATCAAAAAGTTACATCCAAATTTAAGGCTAAGAATGTTACCCCTATTGTCTTAAAAAATTCTGCTATTTCTTTCAAGCCAGACGGTCCACCAAATAGCCTGAGGTACCTCTGTTTTGCTTTTAGATCTTGTCAAAACCGTGTCTCGAGCAGGACCAATCACTATTGACTTTAATTTACTAGCCAGTAATAATTAATCTCTCTACAATTGGAAAAAAGTCATATGGTAGATGGTTCTTTTACTATTTGAATTGTTTGCTCTTAAATATATATCATACATGGGATTATTTTAGGTAGCCCCATTCAATGAAAGGAAGGACTAGGTTCAAGGTATATTTATAAAGCGACAGCTACTTCAAAATAAATGCACAACTGATAACCGATGAGAGTTATTTGTTAAGGTTCCAACCTGCATTTCTGAAGCACCATATCCCTGAGTTCTTCCAGTTGCATGTCCACCTCATCAAGCTGGAATGCAAAAGATAAGTTATTATATAGAGCGGGTTGAATTTAATATGTGCGACGACGAAGATCCATAAACAGTCAGGCCAATATGACTAAACTTTTATGTTTGCGTAAAAGAATCTGAGCCTTGACTACCTCAATACTTAAATCTTTAGCCATTTTGGCATGAGCAGCCTCTTGCGCGAGTTGCATATCCTGTTGGGCTTCTGCTTCCTCTTCCTTCCGCCGTTTTTCCTACAAGCAGTAGTTCTACTATTAGTATCACAATCATTTACTTAAAAATCCAAAATTTAATACCCTAATCGCATATGAGCATATTAAATAGCCTAGAAGAAAATGATTCAATAATCTAAGAAATTACACGAGATACTGAAGAAAAAGACTATAGATGAGTTGTACCTCTTCATCAACTTTGGGTAAAAGCTGCAACCATTTCTCCTCAAATTTGCCCAACAAGGTTCTCGCCATCACATGAACATCATTCCTTTCCTCGTTGTATTTCATTGCATTCTTAAATATTAGCCTAACATCTGCACATATCTCTCGGACATGCTTATAGCCAGAACCATCCTTTGCTTCCATCTTGTTTTTGATAGTACTGAAGTCCATAGGCTTCTCAATAACCTAGAAAATCCCACGATGTATTAGCAGAAACAGGAGGAGCATAGGATTCCTAGGAACATAATAGATACAATAAGTACACCGATGAGAAAATTCAAAGCCTTTACTTCATAGTAATCGTCCAATCCAAGACCCTTGACATCCACGGGTTCCATAAAAGGTTCTGCCCACTTGTGCTGAGTGATCTGACCAATAGACTAAGCAATGAGTAGAAATAAATTAACTGGAGCAAATAATAACTACAGGTGCATCACCATAATGTGCTCACACACCCTACCCTTCTTTCTTTTTACCATTGTTTCCTATTGTAAGAAGAAATAAACTAAATGAAGTTGCATAGATAGAGAAGGATGAAAGCTGAGACCAGCAAACAGACGTCTTTCAATTGGTAAATCAGCGAAATTACTCGCTAAGGAGAGACAGGAGAGAATGCATATTTAACAGCAGGACAAGTACAATGATTTGTAGCTCCGTCGAAAATGTAAAAAGAGTATAACATCATCGGTACCAAAAAATGAGTAAATGATGTGAGGTATATCAAAACCGAGTATACTCTTACAGGTAACAGGAAATCACAATGACAAAAAATACTACTTAAGTGTATTAACATATCTTCAACGCTTTCCATTCCGTGACTTCTATGATTTTGGTTAAGACGCTACAATGCAACCTTATCTGGACTTCAATGTTTATCAGAAAACACTCCATCCTGCAGGTTCAGCACATGCCACTATTTTCTCAAACCTTTTCTCGTGTTCTCTTGCAGTTTTACTTGGGGATACAAAATGATTTCATTTAACAACCGTTAGAAGTTTGAAGGTTAACAAAAGTTATTGCTATCGTAGCACACTAGCTATAGACAGACAAAAAGGTGTCAAGACACTGGAAAAACAATAAGATTACCTGACGTAATATAGTACCAAATTGGCGCATAAGCTCCTGCATTCTCTTGGAACCAGCTGCTTCTCTACGTGATGCATCATGCTGCCGTCTTCTAAAACTAGAAATCTGTTTCTCTTTGTCTTTCAGAATAGGGCCACCTCTTGGAGTGTTTGATTGCTTTTTACTAGTATTGGAATAGAAATGCTCAACATCATTCAGTCTCTGCTCAAGCTGTTAATTTAACAAATTACAAACTTGTGACCAGATAATATTTAAGAGCAATTTTATTCATGAAAACAGAAAATGAAATAAACAGAAATACACGAGATATCAGCACATAGATGTTGAGAGATGCTATTTTTTTCTATTGAAAATTAAGGGTAATATACATTATACAGTTTGTGTGCTGGTAAAACATCAATAGTCTGGTGAGAGTAACAATACCAAGAGAAAACAACATCTGCTGTATTTTTTATAAACTACGAGCAAAAGCTTTCTAACAGAAATGATTTTTCGAAGAGCATTACCAGAGAAGCTATGAGATGATCATTTATGACAAAAAAATCTCAGTGAGCAATAGGCTGCTTTGCCACAGCAAGCATAAGAAATTGCAAGCTAGTGAATTGAAATAGAGTACAATTAAACCTCTCTATAACAGCGTTGTTTGTCCAGGTATTTTTGACTGCTATAGCGAGATGCTGTTATAGGAAAACATAATATATATAATAATGAAAGTCGGTTCCAAAGAAACTAGGTCGTTATAGTGAAATATTGTTATAGAGTATGGTGGTTATAGAGAGGTTCGAGTAAGCATAAGAGAAAGAAGAAGAGTATCATTTGGATTTAAGTAAAACAAAGAATCATTGTACATGTTGAATAGTGAGGGAATGCTGGAGCAGGAACGGGCAACCACCCTTCCCTGCCATTTAGAAGAAAAAAGGGAAAGAGCGTTTAGCTTATCAAGCACCTTTTGTAGCCTAAGCTATTGGAAAAAAAATAGAAACAGGGAAAAGGTAAACTTGAAAAACAGAAATTCTGTTGGCCACGCTCATTCAATGGTGAATAGATAGTGGTATAAACTAAGTCATTCTTCTCGCATTTCTAATCAATCAAGTTCACGAATTCCCCCACCCCCCACGAACTCAAGCCTTGAGCACTAAATTATCTGTCTAACATGGTTTGGCTTCATTCCAATTGACCATGTTTTTCGCTATTTGTTTCACCATAACATATGACTCAAAGATAAGGTTTCAAAACTGAAAAGATTATGCTTGTGGTCCCCTATATCTTCATTTTGCATGCTCTTGCAAAAGAATCTCGGTGAGTACCTAAGTGTATCTTCTTATGTGCAGTAGACTATCGAAAGAATGTTGTGTTATTCTTTCACATGTCAGATTTTCAGAATGAATACTTCTACGATCTATCAAGTGGAAAATTTGATTGATGTGTCACTTTTTGAATTGTGAATTGTGTACCGTCTATTACAACAACTATTACTACATCAACAACTTCGGCTATATGGATCAAGCTAACATTATACAAAATTTTTGAAAAAACATAGACATAACATATTTTTTAATTAACCAACGATTTATCACAGACAAAACACGCAAAATATGCTACAAAATGCCATGTTAAGATAATGTGGACAAAATATATGATAACGGGAAAAAGCAACAATGTAAAGTACAGTAGTAAAAAAACAATCCCAAAGAATGTTTGAACAGATTTACTATTCATTTGGATTTCAACTAGCTAACAACAATCAAGTCTACAATTTTCCTCAGCACCAATTTACCTGATCAACCTTCCCAACAATTTCATCAACACTTTGTGCGAAATTTTCAGCGGAAGCAGCATTTTCTTTCTCATTGAGCTCCTGTATCGGTATGTCAGGAGTTGAACCGTTTGTATTGTCCATCTGATTAAAAAGGACATAAGTTTTATTTTAGCTGAAATATATTGACTTTGTTTCAGCACAAAAAGAAACCTTTAAACCCGAAATCTATGGAAAGTACACCACTTTAACAAGGTCAACTGATAAACCTTAATAGCAACAACATTTTCATTTTTCACTACTTCAGAACTTGTCATAATACAACAACAACAACAACAACAACAACAACAACAACAAACCCAGTGTATTCCCACCTAGTGGGGTCTGGGGGATAAGATGTACGCAGTCCATACCTCTACCTCTAAAGAGGTAGAAAGGCTGTTTCTGATAGACCCCCGGCTCAAGACACGAGATACCGCACAAATACATAGTAAAGCACAGAACAAGATTTCATAACATAAATACGGCACCCATAAGTAATAAAAACAGAGAAAAGCACACAGATTCGTAATAAAACATGGAACAAGGTACCATAACAAGAATAATACCCCCACCAAGTAATTCACTACACTAGCGACCCAAACTGACCCTAGCCTTCTGCCCTAATTCGCGTCCTCCAGATCTTCCTATCTAGGGTCATGTCCTCGGTGAGCTGTAACTGCTCCATGTCCTGCCTAATCACCTCACCCTAGTACTTCTTCGGCCTACCCCTACCCCGCCTAAAACCATCCAACGCTAGCCTCTCACACCTACGAACCGGGGCATCCATGCCCCTCCTCATCACGTGTCCGAACCATGTCAATCGGACCTCCCGCATCTTATACTCCACTGGGGTCACACCAACCTTCTCCCTGATAATCTCATTCCGAACTCTATCCCCTCTAGTCAGCCCACACATCCAACGCAACATCCGCATTTCTGCCACCTTCATTTTTTGAATGTGGGAGTTCTTAACTGGCCAACACTCCGCTCCATACAACATGGCCGGATATTTATAAGGACCCTACATGACTTTAAATTTACATAATGGTGGATGTTTATAAGGACCCTACATGACTTTAAATTTACACATTCGCATTCAAAGGTCTAATTTTCTTTTTATCTTATTTATGATAAAAAGGTCGGAAAATCGATCACCTATAATCCTCAAAAGCAAAGTAGTGCATCGCACACTTCTGCAGCCAAATTCAAATGAAAAGTAAATTAAATGCATACTCTTCCCATAAACTACATTTCTTTAAAGAGTTTTACGAAACTTCATAAATATACCCAAGGGCAGATAAGTACAACTCATAACTTATCTTTTAGTTTCAAAAAAAAAGTACACCTCATAACTCCAGAAGCTATTATCGTATAAGAAGTAAACCAGGAGTAGTATTTCCCGCATATTTCAATAATTAAGCAGTGTCAATAAAAGCAACCTAATCACAAAGTAATGGAACAATGTGAAGCGAAAGGTTATTGATTCTCATTGTTGTTGTTTAAGTTGTGCAAACTCTTCACTTTCGATGCCCCACCCATGTCAGATTCCCCAAAAATACACTACTTTTGGAGAACCCGAAACCCACCCGTTTTTGTGAAGAGTCTGAGCACATAGGTTGTTGAACTATATACGCTTAAGAGCTAATTATTAATCCATTTTGCATTATTTTGCATTGTTTTATTGTTGTTATTATTGCTCCCGTAGCTGTATCTCCATTTGCAAACCGACTGGCAGGCTTTATTTAAGCTGAGGGTCTCTCAAAAACAACCTCTCTATTTTACTCTACAGGTACCCTCTCTAGACCTCACTTGTGGGATTACAATGGCTATGTTGTCGTTGTAAAATCTGATTACTAAACCACCCCCGCCCCCAACCTATGTTGCTCGAACTCTTCAAAAATATTGTCACACCCGTGTCAGATCCTCCAAAAATGCACTACTCTATTTTGAAGGATCCGACATGCATCCGATGACATTTTTGAAGAATCCAAGCAACATAGCCCCCACCCCCCACCCCTCATCACCCATCTCCACACACACAAAACTTCAAAGCCACCTCATGAGGGGCAAACAAGACATCCATAATCCTCAAAAGCTGATTATTAACCCCCCCCCCCCCCCCCCCCCCAAACCCCAATAACTTCAAAGCCATAATCTTTTTGTTTCAAGAAAGTGGAAAAGGGTACAACATAGCCTATATAATCCCACAAAGTATACCACTACCACAAAAGAAATAGTAAAGGAACAAAAATAATAGATATTAACACATCAAAAAGTAACTTAAACAAGACTATCACTAATTAATACAACAAACGATAACACACTCTGAAACAAGACTAGAACTATGACTACTTGCACGGATAACAAAACAAAGGGTATCCTCTGGAATTAGTCCAGGTGCACAAAAGCTGGTCCGGACACCTTATCAAACAAACAAAAAAATAAATGGAAAAGGGTAATCTTTTCTTGCAAAACAAGACTATCACAAGTAACACGACAAACGATAATGCACTCGGAAACAAGACTAGCACTACGGCTACTAACACGAATAACAAAACAAAGGTATCCTCTGGAATTAGTCGAGGTGCAAACGCTAGCCCCCACACCTTATCAAAAAAAATTTAGAAAAGGGTAATCTTTTCTTGCAAAACAAGACTGTCACCAACTAATACATAAACGATAACACGTTTTGAAACAATACTATAGCTACTGGGTATCCTGTGGAACTAGTCCAGGTGCGCGAAAGCTGACCTGAACACCTTATCGAAACAAAATAAAGCAACTGGGTAATATTTTCTTGCAAAACAAAAAAGAAAAAAAAAAACTTTTTCACAAATTGATAGCTAATAGCATTAAAAATCATTGAAATAATAAAAAAGACTAGGGTTTTATTACAATAAAAATGAAATCTTTAGATATAAATATGAAACTTACAGGTCAAATATCGCCGGTGACCGGAGTATAGATCGGAGAAAAGCAACGGTTGAGCGGTCCGATGAGTGGACCAGTCAGTAGTCTCACCTTGTTTTGTGTACTTGCTTTTCGACTCTTTTTATTTATTTATTTGTTTATTTTTAATTTATACGTACAATTTTTTTTTCTTTTTGACTTTTGACCAGATGTTTTTATAATTTATTGTCTTATTATTTAAGGAGAAACAATATATTTAGGATTTGTGGGAATAAATCTAACTAAATAAGATGAAGCAATTTATGTTCTAAAGGTTTTTTTTTTTTTTTTTCTTTTTTTGAGTTTGATATCATCTACATGCATTTTTTCGATTGAATTTAGAACGTAACAGCTTGTTTTCGCATCTCAGCGTTGGTACGAACTGAGAGGGTTGCTGTTTCTTTTGGCCTTTCTTCATAGATCTCCAAATTTCACCATTCATCATGAAATTTTACTCTCTTCTATCTCAATTAAGCGAATTAATTTTGATAGCATTTCGCCAGTTTTAACATTTCCTATATAATTTACCTGTTATTATTCCTATTACTACACTCGAGAACAACAAATCAAAATCTTTGAAAAATATAGTATATTTGATATGTACATTGAGGATCGTGGAACGTGAATGTTAGTAAATGATAATTTTTCCAGCTTTTCAATAGATTTTCGGTTGTTCACTACTATCCCACACCATATACGTAGTTCTTAACTCCTCCATAATATTTTCTCTGTCTTAATTTATCTATCGTACTTTCTGAAAATAATTATTCAACTAATAGATTGTTAGAAGTTTAAGATACTAGTAGCCATAGTATAACTCAGAGATTCGCGTCTTTTAATGACTATCATTTCATATCGTTTCTTGCACTTCGATTATCATGCTATTTTATTGTAGTTAAGTTTCTTTCTTAGTACACATTCACATAATGTCTATAGTATTTTAACATGACTTCTTTACTCTTATTAAATCATTATTCTTAAGTCGATGGTCTTACGAAAACCATCTCTCTACCACTCAGGGTGGAGGAAGGTCTGCGTACAGTACTCTACCTCCATAAATCTCCACTTGTGAATTACACCGAAAAGTAAAATAGTTAAAATTTATCATAATTTAATATTTTCTTGAGAAGCGTATAAAGCAAAATCACAATAAAAAAAATTGAAAGGGATGGAGTAATGATAATTATTTACATGGTCTAATGCTATTTGATGCCTTCATAAGAAGAATGGTATTGGGCTTTACCAGATGGTTGGGCTTGGTGGGCTAATTTCTGGCCTATCCTATCCTATCCAAGCACATAGTTGGATCACATGGCCCACGCAAAAGTATGGGCTTGTTGGTTCCGGGTGAACTGCATGAGGCTGGTTTCACAGAGCCGCTCTGCGCGGTCCAGTTAATTCGTGATGGGCTGCTCCAAATAAACCTCCACCTTTTTGCCTGACAACGCAGCGCAACGAACAGCTCCCGCTCCATGTAGTGGAAAGATAATGGATTCGTGTCTAACTAAGTTCAATAACCTCTGATGGGCTGCTGCGAATAAATGACCGCCTTGTTCTTTCCCTTTTTAGCCTAATTGAGTAATTAGCCTATTGTTTTCTCACAAAATTTTCATTTATACAGTCTTAACCTCTCTACCTTCTAAGGAAAGAATAAGGTTCGCGTACCCTCTATACTCCCAAAATGTCACTTGTATGAAACCAAAACAACTTATATACTTTTCTATGCATATTTTACAATCTAATATGATTGTGAAGCCGAGGGTCTATCGGATACAGTTTTAAGTCGAGGGTCTTTTGGAAATAACATATTTTACAACTATTCGTGTGATTTTAAAATCGAGGTTCTATCGAAAATAATATCCCTACATCCCAAGGTAGGCTAAATTCTACATACACTCCATCATCTTTCAATCACTCGTGGGATTGTACAAAGTACGTTGTTTATTATTATAGAATAATTTTGAAAGAAAAATTATATTGAAATTAAATTCAGTTGACCTTTTGCAACATTATATATCAGTTGGGACCAGACAAAAATTTTCTATATGTATGCTTTAACAAATTGTATGACTTCAGCAAAATTAGTGCTTACAATATGTGTCCTTTTTTAAAAATAACAAAAAATCATTAGTGGTTTCTATTTCTGTAATTGGAGAATAATGGTTCATTATTAGATAGTATGTGGCTTATGATTCATTAAGTCCATATATACTCCAAACCATTGGTCAAAGATTCAAAAGGGTGGGTCCCTAAAAAATCTTGATTTAAACTTTGTGTAATTAATTAAAATAGAATAATATATCATAATATTATATAGGGACAATAGTAGTTTTGCTCCCTAAGTTGCAATTCAGATTTTAATCTTTGTGATATATGACTCAACATATTTAATTTTTAAATTAATCAAATGTAAAAAAAAGACAGTTTGGTGCATTAAAGTTTCTGCTATGTATAGGGTTTGGGGAAGGGCTCTATCACAAGGGTGTATTGTACACAACCCGACTTTTCATTTCTGTAAGAGGCTGTTTTGAAGGCTTGAACCCGTGACCTCCTGTTTTTGTTATTTCTTAATCATGTCGAAACTATGTTATACTGGACTATTTATATATTTATATTACTATCAAATACGGAGTAACATGCAAGCATATAACATAAAACATGAGTAACTAAGTAGTGAAGGGGTAATAGCTATAGGAAATTTGTGAATATTAAACAAGAAATTACACAATTCAATTAATTGAAGATTTAATGCAGATATCTTAGAAATTAAAGTAAGAGTTTACCTAAAAAGCTGATGGACCAAAAATGCTACTAATCCAAATATATAAATATGATTTGAAGAGCTACATATACTACATGAAATCAATACCAAACATATTTCAAAAATGTAAAAATGTGTCCTTAAATTAATTGTGTTTTTTAAGAAACTTATTATATTTTTAAATATTTAAATAAATAGACCCACCCACCAAAGGCAATATGTGGATGTATTTAATTGACTATATTATTTAAGTGGTCTCAATATTTTAATGTTCATATCAATGTTTTGGCTTTGTGGTAATGTCTCAATCGAAGGTCTCAATAAAGCATGGATCCACTAAAAACATATATACTCAAATGCCTTTTTACTTTCCTTATTAGCCTTACAAACACCCTAAATGTAATTTCAATGTTCCCCACTCAATGGCTCGATATTTAACGCGCTCTACGTAAATTCTACATCGATAAAATATAAATAATCATCGATTATATAAATAAATTACCACGTACGTCTTAAATCAATTTGTGTAATTTTGTATAAGCCAACAATATCATCAAGAGGATCATCCATGCACTACATACATTTTTGGGAGGTCAAACATGCTTATTTTTGTAACTCTCATGGGGTTTTAATTTCTCTTGGACGGCGCGCGATGGGTTAGAAATGATGAATTAGGTTGATCTAGTTGAGATTATTAGGCTTACTTCTAAAATGTTGGAGTGCTTTATTTGAGACACAGACTCAATTGTTAATTGGTTAATAAATAGAAGTTAGGATGAGAAAGAACGGTTATGCAAATTATGCTGAAGCTTTGTCTTAATCTAGTATTTCTCATCTCCCTTTTATTATGATCTCGTATTTCATCCCCTTCTAGATTATCTTCTTCCCTATAATTCACTCCGTAGTTTGTGTGGTTATTAGTTTCTTGTTCGAATTCTACTTTGTAACTTATAATCAGTGATTATAAATACATTTCGTGTTTGTGTGTTGGAAATTGGGTTTGTTTCAATATCAATAATGTGGCATAATTCACAAACAAGGCTGGAATTTTGTTTTTGGCCATGATGTATGTAGACTTGCTCACCTAATCCTTCACACTGAATTAGACTACAACGAAAATCATATGTGAGTTTATATATATAGTTGTTTATTTTTGTAAGAGAACGTGAGTAACTAGTAAAGTTGTTGTTATGTGATCAGGAGATCGCTGCGTACAATACATCCTTGTGACGGAACTCTTCCCGGCACCCTACGCATAACGAGAGCTCTGCAACATGCATGTTATAGTGAAAACTACTTAAATCATAAATTCAAATACTTTATTATAATAAAGTCGATATATAGTGCTATGATCACTTTTAAAAAGAAGATATTATAGTAACATTACTCATGTTGAGGCTAATTGTTTCTTTAAGATGGAAAATTTTAAGGTCCTTTATACATGAAAATGGAGGAGGAGGAGAACAAGTTTTCTCCATTCTCAATCTAGCGTGGAGCTAGCATAAAAAGTATGAGATGGGTTCAGCAAAATTTAGTAATTTTTTTTTTCCAATATTAGTTCTATATTTTGTTGAGAAATTTATCAAAAATGTACATATAATAAACTTCAAGAACTCGTAAACAAGAGCAGAGACAGGCTTACGGTTATGTATTCAGCCGAACCTAATAACTTTGATCCAAATTATATATTTGTCCTAAGGAATTGTTGAACGTACATAAACTGTTGATTTAAAACTCAATAATTTAAAAAGACTAGAATTCCTAATGTATAAACTTCAGATCTTGGTTCCACATACTCCCATAGACTTAAAATTCAGAACCAATAAAACGTCTAACCCTTGCTCCACCTTTCCCCCTAAACTTCAAATTTAGAACCCGTAAACTTCATATCTTGGCTCCACCTCTACCCCTAAACTTCGAATTCATAACCCATAAACTTCAAATCTTGACTCCACCTCTACCCCTTAATTTCAAATTCAGAACTCATAAACTTCAAGTCCTTGCCCCACCTTTGTCCCTAAACTTCAAATTCAGAACTCGTAAACTTCATATCTTGGCTCACCTCTGCCCTACACTTCAAATTCAGAACCCATAAACTTCAAATCTTGGCTCCACCTCTACCCCTAAACTTCAAATTCAGAACCCGAATACTCCACATCGTGGCTCCACCTCTACCCTATACTTAAAATTCAGAACCCGTAAACTTCACATCTTGAATCCACTTCTATCCTCAATAATTTAACCCTATGAAGTTCATTGAATAACAATGATTCAAGAACAATTTGTACAAGTGGGAAGCAGAATTGAAGAATTATAGAGAATCTTTAGAAGGGGGGGGGGGGGGGGGGGGGGGGGGATTGAGGGTTTGTGCAAATGGAATTAGGGTTTGGTGCTCCTGAGCTAAGGGAGAGATTGAAACAGTACTATATTAGTGGATATAATCATATAAGAGGAACATACATAGGTGCTTATGAATATGATATGATATATCTCTTTCCAAGCAATAAGCAAACCATGAATTTTCACAAATTTCAAAAAAACAACAAGAAGATTATAAGGTTTCTAAGTTCTAACTATGTTGCTTTTTAGTACTCTTCAAAACATACTATAATGTTCTAGCCAAATTCTTTAAAACTATACTATTTTAAAAGATTCAATGCAACTCATTCATATATTGAAGAGCTCGAGCAACATAATTATTTTTTTGCATTAGAAGGAAAAGAAATATATTGTTTAAGAGGATCCGAAACGAGTTGTTCATATTTTTAAGGGCCCGACCAACATAGTTTTCTTTTGCATTAGAAGGAATATACCAATCTGAGACATCCATTCTTTGAGTTAGAGTATATACACTTAACACCCTTTATTTTCTTAGAAAACATGTAATTTCACTCGGTGCGATTTTAATAGCGTCGGTTCAAACCCTATATTTATCTTTATAAAGAGATACAAAGCTCCACTCCATAAATATCAACGTAGTTGTCAATAGAATTTTTGCTAAGCCAATAATTGTGATGTTCACACTTAGTGCAGATTAAGATAATATTAATTTTGTTTTGCTTATGAATGTATCTTTGTATGGCTCAATAACTCTAAGGTTTTGTGCCCATTATAGTACTTATGGATCACTCGAATTAATTAATATGTATAGTTTAAAAATGTATATTAATAATTAATTTAGTGTTCGAACTACTACTATATCTTATATTTCAGAAGTGTAAGGTCCCAAGTAATTTAATAAAATGTAATCATATACTTAAAATATTAACTTGTTTAGCCAAGGTTGATATATAACTAAATATAATTGCCCTTTGGTGAGTGACAAAGGCTAAATATACAAACGTAAAATCATTATCATAATTCATAATCATGTCGTACGTATTGTCATCACATTCTTTGGTATGTGAACATCAACTATATATGTACCATTAAATTGGAAACACCAAGTTCTAAAATATATATCTAACTCTGTCATATAATAGATTAATCTATTTTTCACGCACATATATATAAGGTTCGATCTTGAAGTACTAAGGTTCGATCTTGAAATAAGGATGCGATAAATATGAAATAATTTCAATTCGAATTTGAATAAGCCCGAAATTTTACGTATTCATGAGCTAGATAGTTTTTTGGGAATTGAGTAAGGTCTAAGTTTCATTTTTTATCATAATCTTATATGGCATTGAAAATTAGGATTATGTAGAATATGAACACAATTTATTTAAATGGAACAATTAGTTAATCACGTATAAGATTTTATTATATATACTTTAATTGGAAGACTATTGTTAGATGTTTAAAAATAAAATGCTTATATATAATGATCAAATCTTACAAAATGTGTCCAAAAAATGCTAGATGTATGCAACATATATTATTATGAAGTGCAAAATGCAAAGTAGCAAAGTAAAACTACCAAATTAATTTTTGTATTATAATATTTATAACTTATATGTTAATACATGATTAATTTTATTTTATTTTAATCGACAATTAATTAAATAAACTTCAATTGTGGCCAATGATGTCTCCACTTAAATCATCAAAAAGATTTACAGCTTTTTGTCCATCAACTACCCCTCACCCACCACCTAGAAGCACAAATTTTTATTTTCTAAATTTATTTTTTGAAAAAAAAATTTAAAAAATTTCTTACTCCACCCACACTCCCTATCAGCCCCCTCCCCCCCCCCCCCCCCCCCCCACGCCCCCTCATAATTTTTTTAATGTATTTTTTTAAAAAAAATTTAAAACTTTTTTTCTTACCCACCCAGTACCCCTCCCCCCTCCCCAACTCCACTACCCGCACCCCAAAATATTTTTTTAAAAATAATTCATAATTTTTTTCCTACCGCAACCTCAAAATATTTTTTTAAAAATAATTCGTGATTTTTTCATACCCCGCCCCCTTATCCTATTCATTCTCATTGTTTCTGGTTTAAATATATACAATTATTTTTAGAAAATATTTTTTTATTTGTGTAACGAACACAAGAAAATAAGTACAAAAAAAAATATTTTATTAATTATTTTCGGACTTCATATCGAACACACCCGTAACATACACAAAATATACATTCAAATTTTGTACTTATCTTTGATGGTCACATCTCAAATACCAAAAGGAAATAAAATTTGTTACTATAAAAAATGGATCCGATTCCATTTAGGTCGATCTACTCTTTTATTGCTTTTGTTAGTGTTTACATGAATTTTAACAACTTTATATATTTACATGACATAATTTATGACAAATTATCAGGAATATTTTATTAATAATTATTAATAAATTTAATATTTATAATAATTAAGGACATTTTAATAAACTTAAAAGTTACGATATAGTACCATACCATTAAACCAAACAATAAAGTTGTTATTAAACAACAGTGAACGATACAGTCCATCCAAACATTTTATTATACTAACTGTACAATGTAATACCATACGATACAATACCGTACTTTATGAAATCATGGCAAATGTAGACACGTAATTTTGTCCATCCCCGAAAGTATTTTACCATTTTTACTCCTGTCTTACTGCGTGCCCTCACCCGTGTAATTATATCGCACAAAAATACAAAAATAACAACCTTATCCTAACCAACCTACCCCTACCCCACCTCAGCCCCCCTACCCCCTCATATTTTTATTCCTCGTCTATAACAAAAGTGGGGTCCACAGGGGAGGGAGGGGATCTTCCTTTTCTTCTCCATTCACGACAGCATACAGGAGAGACCCTCTATTTTTATCATTCCATCCACACACCATCACTCTCAAATACCTGCACACACTGTTTTTTTGCTTTCGGATTCACACTCCCTCACCACAGCAGCACGCACAAATCGAGAGAGAAAGAGGGAATAACAAAGAGAAGGGGGAGATCACTTAAAAAATATAGACAGTAGTCCATATACACAGTTTTTCTCTTCTTCGGCACTGGATTGAGAGAAACATACGCACCTTACCATTCTTTGACTGTCACAGATCACACACGATTTCCATGGAAAGATTTGGGGGGGAGAGGCAGATTTTCCATTTTTTTTCTTTTCTTAACAGATCAATACACCATTAGAGCACTCCATTTTTTTCTCTCTTAGCTTCACGCCACAGCAAACACACTAGACCTTGCAAATCAACAAACAAGTACACGATCTTCTTCTTCTTCAAAATAGAAATGAACACACCAACATCGCTGTCACTGGCATCGATACTTCACCGGAATTTGCACATCTCACCGGAACTCACACACCCACGTTCTATATGCATTGATTAACACATAGAGAAATTAGAAAGAAAGAGATCGAGCAATCACAATAGTGAGAAAGAGCTTTTTTTAGGAGTTGAAATCGCAAGGGAGAGAGGGGAAGCGGATTGATTTGATTATTTTCGACGAGTTCTCGCTGGAATCGAAATAATCGAAATAACCTGCGGAATTAGGTCGTTTGCAGCCCTCAAAAATTGTCATTCCTCCATATGAGTTTTTTTATTTTTCTTCAAAATTTCAATTTTGGGGTCATTCACTGGTCTTGGTGGATTTTCCATCCGGGTTTATAGTCGATTAAAATTGACGGGTTGTTCTTGAGGTTGGTCGAGGTTTGTTGGTTCATGAGCTCCGATCTGTCGCTAATCTTTCGGAATAAAATTGAGGTTTATTTCTTGTCCCTTTCTAGAGTAATTGCAAATTTTTGATATATTGTGTGGCAAATTGATACTGTGCGAATCTTGCTTTGTTTGATTTTGTGACGTCTGAATCATAAATGTTGGTTGATGTTGAGTTCGGATTATGAAAATTGAATCGATAGTCCAAGGACTAGTTAATCACTGTTTGAGAATTAACGTCGGCTATCGGGGGCGAAAATTAAAATTGATAAAAAGGTGAATTTAGATTTTCTTTTGGTTTGTTGTTGTCTCATTTAAATAAGCTTGAATGTCGTTGGAACGTGATAGAGTTATGACATATTGAAATGGATAGGCAAATAGTAGGTTTGGATAGGCAAATTTAGAACTCGTAGAATGTTGAAAACATGTGTTGAATGACTTGGTTTTATGGTTTTTGGATCAAATGTATCATTTGGCTGGGAAATGCCCCGAGGCACTTGTATTTATCGGTCGGGGAATGCCCTGCAGTATTTTGTACTCGAAGAACGTCCGTAGCGAAGGCCTGAGACATCGGGTAAAGAAAAGGATAGTAGTTAGGATTAGTGTAGGTTAGATAGGATTTATTTTCGCATTCTTATTTATTTTGGATTGTATAATTGGACTGAACACTATATTTTGGACTTACTTTGTTTCATGTGTTTGGATGCTTGTTTATATATTTTGTGGTTTATACGTCCTTAGTGCCAAAATTAGCCGATACGATTCACCAAGCGACTGTTGTCAAACCACGGGATCGAGGGGTGCCTAACACCTTCCCCTCGGTCAACAGAATTTCTTAGCCGAAATCTCTGTTTGCGGATCAGTTTTAGAGTTAAATCATTTTGAAAAGGATTTTCCAAAGGTGACTTGGCACACCGGATTATGCCAAGTGGTGACTCTGAGTTTTGAATGTAAAAGGTCCTTTTCAAAACAAATTATCTTCATTTTGTCACTTTAATAATAAAAACCCTTTCGAACTTAAAATCAAATCTTTTTGGAGTTGAAAAAGGGGTGTGACAGCTCTGGCGACTCTGTTGGGGATCAAACCCAGAATCTCTGATTTATTTTTTGATTTGCATCGGCTTAGTTTGATATTATGAGTGTATAAACATTGTTTGTGTTATTGTTTGTGTTTATTTTATCATTGTTGAGTGCTTACGTGCTACGTGTTTACAGTTTTTCTCTTGTATGTTACCGCTTTATATCTAACTTCATGTGCATAACCCGAGTCATTCTTTCTGCAACAAGTCCTGAAGTGCACGTCGTGCACACAAACCCTAGTTAAGTCACTCTTATTTTAGGAGGGGGAGCCGTTAGACGTACGGAGTGGGTGGAAAGCAAAGCAGCTACTATCGATCATATGTTTCCCCAAACGGCCTTGTTAGTAAATTTCAACGTAGATCAGCCTTTAGATCATGTTTATCTGCATCATATTGAGACCTAGCGGGACCCACTTGTTCCTTTGTAGGAGACTTACCTTTGAAGCATCCCTACGTGCTAAATGTTGCATCTTTAAGGGTAACGTGGTCATATGATAGACCGATTTGGGGAAAGCATGTGTTAGAAGTAAAGTATGTAGACAAGAAAGTATTGAAAAAAAAAAAGAAAAGGAATAGTGAGTCGAAAAGAAAAAAAAAGAGAGTTTCGTAAGCTTTTAGAGCTCTTTATGACTTTTGATTTTTTTTTCATTCACAATTCAAAAATTCAAAAAGATTTTTTACCTTTCGCACTTATTTTCTCAAAAGCATCAAAAAAAATTTCCTTTACCATGCATTCATAATTCAAAAATTTTAAAAAGATTTTTTTTAGATAAGAGCTTTTTATAAAAGGAAAATTCAAAAAAGATGATAGAAGTTTTGTATATTTCATATCAAAAATATCAAAAAGATTTTTCTTTCATGGTTGTTGGTGTCATTTTTGTATGAAGTGTCAAATTAAAAATCCAAAAAAAAAATATTTTCATCGAGTACTCGTGTCTGTCAAGCCAAGGTTTTTTTTGTTCTTTAGTCTTTAATTGTCCAATCTGAACGAACTACGCACCCTTGATTCTCCTCTTTCAGGAGTGAGATACGTAGACAGCCTATTGTTGGTTCGGGAATCTTATCTGAAAAATTCAAAAAGATTTTCTTCACTCTTTATTTAGAGTAAGTGTTCCATGTACATCTTTAAAAGAAAACTGCAAAAAGATTTTCCTTTAATAGGTTCAGGTTTCATTTTCATTTGAAATTTAAAATTAAAAACCCCAAAAGAAAAATAAAATAAAAATTTCTTTAGTAATCATAGATTTCACTTTGTATAGGGATGTTAAAGCTGAAAAATTCAAAAACATTTTCGTCAATTCTTTTGACAAATTGTTATTTTCTTTTCTTCTTAAAGTTTCGAGAAAAAGGAAAAAAACACAAAGAGTTCAATTGACCATTTTGGCAAGACTTCGCGAATTATGCACACCTGATTCTCCCCTTTCGGGGGGTGAGATACGTAGGGGCCCTTCTTGGGTTCGATGAACTTTTCAAAAAAAAAAAAGAGAGGTTTTGAAAAAGGTTAAACTCTAACATATTTGTTGCCTCTTGTTCAGTTAGTTTAAAGTGGTTGGTTTGTGGGCTTCCTGGCTAGTCCTCCATATCACATCAAATCCAAGGAAGGTTTAGTTGTGTCCAATAAGGATATAGAGAGTGACACCATAGATGAAACAAAGAGTCGGGAAATTGAGTGTTTAAAGGAAGAGAATTTGAGACTAAGACAACAAATGATGAAAATGTACCGAGCTTGGGCCAGTGGGCTGACTCTACCTCCGTTCCCCACTTTTGACCCTGCAAATACCTTGAGTCTTCCACCAAAATCGCAAAGTCAGTTTCCTACTGTTGTTGATGCACCACAGCATGCCTCAGAATCCATTCCACGTTAAATGCACCTCAATACTTCCACCACTCTTTCTTTAGTTCCTCAATATAAGTCTACCACATTCACAACACCATATACTATTTGTGCTTTTGTTGCTCAACCTTCTACTAAGACTTCCACTTTGGCTATCAATCCAACGATTGTGCTTCCCCAGTCCACTAGTGAATCTACATTCAATACTCTTGATGATCATTGCTATACTCTTGAGCCTACCGTTAAATTAAGTGGACCGCCAAAAATTTCTTACTAAGAATCCTAGCATGCTAGAAGAGCTAGAAAAAGTGGTTGGGAAAGTTAAGAGTGTAGAAAATGATATGGAAAATTTCCCTGGACTTATGGTCTATGAAGATGTTTCATATAAAAACTGGGGCATGTCTTCAAGTGTTAACCTTACTCCCAGCCTTGAGACATCAAAATTTGGGGAGCCTGATGGATAGAAGGATTCTGTAAAATATTTGGGATGACATTGTAATCAACCAAGGGAAACTGAAGGAAAGAAGAAGGAAAATGCACCTATTATTATGCCAGGTCCAAAGCAGAGTTTGAGAGGTCCAACCCACCAATACTGTCAGCCTCAATCCCGAGCTTACATATTAGATCCACATAACCATTTGCAACAAGGTTTCTTTCCCCAAAATCCAAGAAACCCCATTCCACTTCCTCAATATCCTTTGAACAATGCACAGTTGTATGCTCATCCATCTTCTTATCCACAATGGCATGCACTTGTCTCTCAACATCGTCCTCGACCCCCACAAATTTACCAAGGAACCTCTAAATTCAAGTTTTATCCAAGACTAGAGTTCGCAAAGAGGAGGAAGGAAAAAGATAATTTCACTCCTACTGGGGAATCCTATTACAGTTTATTCTAGAGATTGGTACAGTAGGGTATGATCACTCCTCTCCTTGGGTGTACTCTTAATTGGCGTTCAATAAATTTTGATCCTAATGTACGATGTGTGTATCATTCTGATGCTCAGGGTCATAGTATTGAAGATTGTCGAGATTTAAAAAGAGAAATTAAAAAAATAATTTAAGATAGATCAATTATGGTGCAGAACATTGACGGTGAGGGAAGCTGTAGTCATGTTGATATGCAAACCAGCGGCTAAGTTGTCAGGCTGAGCAATTGAGAAGTCACCCCTCTCTCTACTAGGAATAGGTCTGGTAGTTTGTTTTGTTTTCTGGTAGTTTGTTTTGTTTTGTTTTCTGTTTTCGAATTATTTCAGGGTTGTAGTTCGGGATCTATCTTGTTTTGTCCTTTTATCGTTTAGGTTCAAACCCTTCTATCTTTTATTTCAACTAAATGAATTGTCCCTTTTTCTTTGTGTTTTAAATATGTGCTGTTTGTTTGTTTTCTTTATACAGTGTATTTTATGTTGACTCTAGTGATATGACATACTTGCGGAATTTTCAGTCAGATCTTAAAATCCAATTTAACCATGAAACATTGGATCATAGCGCTAAAGTTAGGAAAAATATCTGAGGAAATAGGTAGAGTGCTAAGACATTTGATAACAAATTGAAGCCTTCTTTTAAAATTAAGGCACTTATTTTGAGAATCACAAGAATAACTTGATCATCAATTGAAAGACATATCTCAATTAGGTCAAATAGTGGCTGCGTGAATAGAACGAAAATCAGCTCCACAAAATCATGAGTCATTCAATGTGAGGAATATGCAACAAAAGTGGAGTTGTATGCTAGAAAAGCACAGAAGAAGTAGTGACGCACAAACACAGTCAAAGTTAATATTGTAAAAGATGTTGCCCATGATGTTCATCTCCAACTTTCAAATTGCATGTTATGTACTTGCATTTTCAAAGATTGATATGACGAATGCATTTCATTCTATTATCCAAATATTATGTCATCCTTTGTTTACCCCATTTGAGCCTTAGTTTTATTTTCTTTCCTACACCTCTTTTGGAATCGATATAGAGTCAACAAAGCTTAAAAGAAAAGGAGTCGAACAAAACAGTAGAGTCAAAAAAGTTTTAAAAATAAAAAGAAGTGAAAAATGTGTCCAAAAAGAGAAAAAGAAGAGCGTCGAAAAACATAAAGTCAGAAAAGTCTCAAAGAGAAAAAGAGTCAACAAAAGAAATTTTTTTTTTGAATCAAGTGAAAGAACAAGCTGCCAGAACTACGTGTGACCTGATTCTCCTCTCTCGGGGTGATATACGTAGGCTGCCCTACTCTGGGCTCGGTCCAACCAAATAAATAATTTAGAATTGCCTAGTCAAAAGGAACCGGGGCATGAGTTAATCCTCGTTGTTTGAGTCGATTTCAAAAGTTGTAAGTCTCACCCCACTTCAACTGTCGTTTGGGCCCCATGCCATTGTTTCTTTCTAACCCTATCCAAAAGTCAAGCTACAACTAAAGAAAGACCTTCAAATCAATATTTGAGAATGCTAAGGCTAAGCATGCAATGGATGTGATGATGCATTTTGGGAACTACTTGTCTTCCTCAGCATAAGGAATTAGGAGAGAAATGAAAATGAGAGAGTCTTATCGGTGAAAACCCTCATGGGCACTGTAAGACGATGGCGAGTTGAGACAAAAAAAATGAGAGAGCCTTATCGGTAAAAATCCTCACGGGCACCATAAGACGACTATGAGTTGAGAGAAATGAAAATTAGAGAATCTCATTTGTGAAAAAAACTCATGGATACCATAAGACAATAGTGAGCCGAGAGAAAGAAAATGAGAGAGGCTTGTTTGCGAAAACCCTTCAAGGTGTCACTAGCCGAATGAGATCTCTGAATGCAATTGACCCAAGGAAGTAACTCAATTTCAGGGTCATCAGCTTAACAACAATTGGTGAAAGTTTGGATGAAAATATTAGGCAGCTTAATCCAAATGCATGGCATAATCATTAGAGTTGATTGTCATTTTAAACAAATTTTTCGTTTCTTTATTTCAAATGGAGACATTCATTGTCTTTTCTTTCTTTTCTTTATCTATAGTTATATTTTTATTTTTCTTAAGTCAGTTATCCAAATAAAATTATTGTCATTTTTCTCTTGTCTTTGAGTCAAGTCTATGTCAAAACAAGTGAGAAAAGATTTCAAAACTGGCTACCATCTTCTTCAATTGTACAAAGCAAGGCAGAAAGACCAACGCATGAAAGAGACATGATTGTGAGCCAAAATGAGGCAGGCAGAAAGTTTTGTCAACAAATAAGTCTGGAAACTCGTGAAATACCAAGGTTCCAAGGGGTCTATCTGAGAAGCATGGCAAATCAGAGATGTTGTGTTTGTCTCAGTCACTCTTAATAATCTGAGTTTGGTCAATGAAGCAGCAAGTCAATGACACAGGCTAATGGTTGGAAACAAGGTTAAATGTGATGACGGCAAGAGCGTTTGCCACGAAAGCCAAAGCCACAAACCATCCACCATGTTTTAAACTCACAAGTTTTCTTTGTATGAAACAGGAACATATGTTGCCTTCAAATCAAGGACTGCAAAGCCTAAACATCAAAGGTCGTAATTCCTCACATTTACAAATACAGGAAGTAATGTTGTTGCACAGGTTTGATAATCAAATCATGGTAAAAAATATCATCCTATATCCCTCGGAGACACACTTTTTTGTTCAGGGATTTTAGTTTTCATTTGGTAGGTAATACATGTCACACCCTTTTTTCTCCCGAAGGGATCGAAGTCGAAGGGTTTTTCCAATTAAAGTGACAGTATTGAATAGAGATTAATTAAATTATAGAGTCGCCACTTGAAATTGAGTTTTGGTGTTCCAAGCTACCTTTTTGAATCCCTAATCAAAAGGAAATGACTCTTTATTGGTCTGCGAAAATAGAAGACCGGGTAAGGAATTTTGTTGACCGAGGAGAAGGTGTGAGGCACCTCTCGAGTCCCGTGGTTCTAGCATGGTCGCTTTTATTGACTTATCTTATTTTAAACTATTTTGATAAAATATGTCAAGGCCTAAAATTGCTCATTTTTTATATCTAAAATCTATCTATAACTCTTGTATTAAATCAGTGAAAATTAATTTTAGAAAAATATTTGTCAAGGTGCATTATTGAATCCTTGAATTTTTAAATATTTCAGAAAGATGCGTACGCCGCATTCTTAATTGAGACGAATATTTTAAACGTGCCTAAAATTTACTTAACGTTAAAACTTTGGTTTGTCACTTATAAACTCATAACAATTTTATTTATTTAAAAGATTTCTTAATTTTAACAATAACCTTATGCAAAATTCGTTTAAGCAATTATTTAATTTAACAAATAATTTTATAAATTTTATTAATGACCATAAATAAAAATGATGAAATAAGAAGGAAATAATATATAAAATTACTTATATTATGCTAATCTTATAATACTATACGTTTAGGAATTAAACGAAATCAAAATGAGATGACTTAACACTAATTGAAATTAAAGTAAATTTATAATATTCGGAATATTTAAAATTTCATTAATAATATGAAAATTTAAAACCTCTTAAATTAAATTTATAAAATGTGTATTAGGATGAACCAATAGAACAAAAAAAAAATATAAATAAATGAAAAATACACTAGAGATGCTAATACTAAAATATTTTTTATCTTTTCAATCACCCTTTGTAATTCTCTAAGTTTTTCTGTTTGTGCGTGTAAAATATATATAGACGAGTATTATCAATTAGAATACTAACTTAAACAAATTTAATTGTGAACAAATAAAATGTGTGTATTTATGTGTTTTAAGTTGATCACGCTAAGGCAAAAGTGGATACGTGAAACATACACATAATTATAATTAATTTTGAAATTCTTATATGTTTTACACATTACGGAACTAAGAAAGCATTGAGTAAGATTAAATGAATTTTTGAATATCATAAAATATTGACTACAGTATATGTTAATTATCTCTTAAATGTTGTGTATGCATATGCATGTTATTTTATTTTTTTAATCTTTTTGCATGCATGCATGATTCTCATATTATAGTCTATAACATAATTATACGCTAATTGCATGTCAACTGACACAATTTTTACATATTAAAACACCAATAATTTTAAAAATTATCTCATTTAAAATTCAAAATCAATCTAATTAGCATTATTTCGAAAACAACTAATGAATTACAAATAAAGATATAAAACATAAATTACATAAAAATAATAAACTAAACATAGTAAATAATATAAGAAGCCATTGAAATAACTTCATACATACTTTGATTCACCACAAGACTTATAAAAATAATAATTCACGAATTGAATAAGAACCTGTGTGATGATTTAAACGAATGTGAGAATAGAACTACCGTCACCAAAAACTCGAACAAGACTCCAAACTCAAACTCTAAGTTTTCTCTCTTTTAATTTTATTTTTTTTTTGGTTTTGTTTTTACAAAATTTCGTTCTCTGCCTCTATTTGTTTTTTTTTTTTTAAGTTTTTCTAAGTGTTATGGTTTGTCTCCCTTCTTTTCTGTATGTTTGCCTTCTGTTGTTGTTTTCTTTTTTATTTAAATTTCTATTCTTTTTTTGATTTCTTTCCGTGTTTTTTTTTTTTTGTATCCCCCGTGTGTGTGTGTTCTCTTATAGTGTAGGGGGGTTGGGAAGTTGAGGGAAGTTGAGAGAATTTTGGGGGTGGTTAGGGTAGGTTATGATAGGATAGGATTTTAAAATTTATTTATTTATTTTTTTTTTTTAAACAAAAGAAGATAACAACAAATAAAATAATAATAATAATAAAATAATATAATAATATAATAATATCTAATTAATTTTTATATTTAAAAAAATACGATAAAAGTTTAAAAATAGCCAAAAATAAACATAATTAAGATAGTACTAAAACTACTAATTTATTTATTTAAAATTTAAAAAGAAAAATATTTTTAAAATTTTTGTATTATTATTGTTTAAAAAAATAGAATAAAATAAAAATAAAAATAAAACATCTCAAAAATAATTTTTTTTTCTTAAACTAAAAATTTATTAAAATAAAATAAGAATTTAAATAATATTAGACCAAATATAAATATTTAATATAAAAAAATATATATATTAAACTCGGGGAGGGTCAAAATTACGTGTCTACAATACACTTCTTAAATTGAGCCTTGACCCCTAGAAGACGTATCTTTTAGTCAAGTCATTCCCTTGACCCCTAGAAGACGTACCTTTTAGTCTAGTCATTCCCTTTGATTCCTATACGAAGTGCCTTTTAGTCGAGTCATCTCCCTTTGATTCCTATAAGACGTACCTTTAGTCGAGTCATTCCCCTTGACCCCTAGAAGACGTATCTTTTAGTCGAGTCATCCCCCTTGATTCCTATAAGGCATACCTTTTAGTCGAGTCATCTCCCTTTGATTCCTATAAGACGTACCTTTTAGTCGAGTCATTCCCTTTGATTCCTTTAATGATGTGACTTTCACAAAAGTCCTTTGATGATAAATTGGGGAAAAATTTAATTCTTGTGTTTGTAACTTCATTTTCCTGGCATATGAAATCTCGTTATAATAATATTGGTCTGGGATAATTTTCTTTTTAGTTTTGATGTGATTTCAGGAGCCCGCCTGAAGAACAGGGCGAATAAAATGAAAGTCAAGAAACAAAGTGAAGAAATTGAAAGACAACATATGGAAATGGCAAGTCAGGAGTCCGCCTGAAGAACATGGTGATGAAATTGAAAGTCAGGAGCCTGCCTGGAGAACAGGGTGAGGAAATTGAAAGCCATGCAACAAGTTTAAACGTTGAAAGTCAAGCAAAAAGGTGAAACAATTGAAAGCCAAGTAACAAATTGAAAAATTGCAAGTCAGGAGCCCGCCTGAAAATAGAGTGATGAAACTCAAGTCAAGAGTTCAAAAGAAGCTGCATAGATAGGACTTTTGTAATTTTATTTATCTTTTTAACTCTTGTAATTTTTTATTTTTGATGTAATGAAAGAGCCGCAGATCGGAACCTCGACAGGGCCTCACTCGACTCTCCAATTCGGTATAGTTCCTCTCCTTCCAACCATTTGAGATACCTGTGATTTGACTCTCTCATAACTTGGGCAGGTAGGATGTCAAAGACCCAGTTGCGCTTCTTCCTTCTGTTTCTTTCTTTGAATAATGGTCGGGTCAAAATTTTATCTCGTTGTCTACTTCTTTGTATGAAAACACTTTGTGTTTACATGCAAAGAGGCGCATGATGTAGACACGCAATTTTATCCCTCTCCAAAAGCATTTTATCATTTTGACTCCTGTCTTACTGCGTGCCCTCACCCGTGTAATTATATCCCACAAAAATACAAAAATAACAACCTTATCCTAACCAACCTACCCCTACCCCCACCTCAGCCCCCCCTCCCTCATATTTTTATTCCTCTTCTATAACAAAAATGGGGCCCACAGGAGAGGGAGGAGATCTTCCTTTTCTTCTCCATTCACGACAACATACAGGAGAGACCACTCTATTTTTATCATTCCATCCACACACCATCACTCTTAAATACCTGCACACACTGTTTTTTTTCTTTTGGATTCACACTCCTCTCACCACAGTAACACGCGCAGATCGAGAGAGAAAGAGGGAATAACAAAAAGGAGGGGGAGATTACTCAAAAAATATAGATAGTAGTCCATATACACGGTTTTTCTCTTCTTCGACACTGTATTGAGAGAAACACACGCACCTCACCATTCTTTGACTGTCACAGATCACACACGATTTCCATGGAAAGATTTAGGGGGGCGAGGCAGATTTTCAATTTTTTTTCTTATCTTAACAGACCAATACACCATTAGAGCACTCCATTTTTTTTTCTCGTAGCTTCACGCCACAGCAAGCACACTAGACATTGCAAATCGACAAACACATACACGATCTTCTACTTCTTCAAAACAGAAATGAACACACCAACATCGCAGTCACTGGCACCGATACTTCACCAGAATTTGCACATCTCACCGAAACTCACACACCCACATTCTATACGTATTGATTAACACATAGAGAAATTAGAAAGGGAGAGATCGACCAATCACAACAATGAGAAAGAGCTTTTTTTAGGAGTTGAAATCGCAATGAAGAGAGGGGAAGCGGACTGATTTGACTATTTCCGGCGAGTTCTCGCCGGAATCGGAATAACCTGCGGAATTGGGTCGTTTGCAGCCCTAAAAAATTGTCATTCCTCCATATGGGTTTCTCAATTTTTCTTCTAAATTTCGGTTTTGGGAACATTCACTGATCTTGGTAGATTTTCCATTCGGGTTGGTAGTCGATTCGAATTGGCTGGTTGTTCTTGAGGTTGGTCGAGGTTCGTTGGTTCATGAGTTCCGATCCGTTGCTAATCGTTCGAAATAAAACCGAGGTCTATTTCTTATCCCTTTCTGGAGTAATTGTAAAGTTTTGATATTTTGTGTGGCAAATTGATACTGTGCGAATCTTGCTTTGTTTGATTTTTTTTATTTGATTTTGTGACGTCTGAATCATAAATGTTGGTCGGTGTTGAGTTCGGATTATGAAAATTGAATTGATAGTCCAAGGACTAGTTAATCACTGATTGAGAATTAACGTCGGCTATTGGGGGCGAAAATTGAAAATTGATAAAAAGGTGAATTTAGATTTTATTTTGATTTGTTATTGTCTCATTTAAATAAGCTTGAATGTCGTTGGAGCGTGATAGAGTTATGACATGTTGAAATGGATAGGCAAATAGTAGGTTCGGATAGGCAAATTTAGAACTCGTGGAATGTTGAATGTTGAAAACATGTGTTGAATGACTTGGTTTTATGGTTTTTGGATCAAATGTATCATTTGGCCGGGGAATGTCCCGAAGTACTTGTATTTATCGGCCGGGGAATGCCCCGAAGTATTTTGTACTCGGAGAACGTCCATGGCGAAGGCCCGAGACATCGGGTAAAGAACAGGATAGTAGTTAGGATTAGTGTAGGTTAGATAGGATTTATTTTCGCATTCTTATTTATTTTGGACTGTATAATTGGACTGAACACTATATTTTGGATTTACTTTGTTTCATGTGTTTGGATGCTTGTTTATGTGCTTTATGTGGTTTATACGTCCTTAGTGCCAAAATTAGCCGATAAGCTTCACTAAGCGACCGTGGTCAAACCACGGGATCAAGGGGTGCCTAACACCATCCCCTCGGTCAACAGAATTCCTTAGCCGAAATCTCTGTTCGCGGATCAGTTTTTGAGTCAAATCGTTTTGAAAAGGATTTTCCAAAGGTGACTTGGCACACCGGATTATGCCAAGTGGCGACTCTGAGTTTTGAATGTAAAAGGTCCTTTTCGAAATAAATTATCTTCATTTTGTCACTTTAATAATAAAGACCTTTCAAACTTAAAATTAAATTTTTTTGGAGTTAAAAAGGGGTGTGACAGCAAACCACCATCCAAACCAGCACTAAGGTGTGTTTTAATACGAATAAAATGATAAGTAGTTAATTTAGGATTGATAAAATGAATAGTAAATAATTTGAGATATGAAATTGAAAAAAAAAATAGTTTTCCAGCTTAACAACAGCTATTTGTTTCTGCCTACCAAAAAAAAAAACCAACTATTTGTTTCCACAACTCCTCAAACCAACACTAGCTAGTACACCAAATGACCCTCAAGTATTTTTTATTTATTTTTAAATATTAAAATCAGACCCAAATGAGAAAAAATATTATTGATAAAACATAAATCTTCTCATGCAAATTAACCTCTCTAACCGTGGTTAAAATCTTTAAAATTAGTTATTTTAATTTAGTTATGGTTAAAGCCTGTAGCAAAATGGAAATGTGAGTTGCCATGTGACACTGATTGTCAACCGTCCACCCGTATTCAATCAAAGTTTTCGAATTCGAGTGTCTGAAATTGATTTCTTTTTTTTGTTGAGATTTGAGAAATATTATCTTCAAAAATAGATCTTACAATGCATGAATTCAAATTTAATCGAATGTCAATATAAATATTAAACACGAGCGAAAAGAAAAAAAAGTTGTCGTGTGACACATTCAAGAAAAAATTGGGAATGCACCTAACTATAAACTATAAAGAAATTAACGTACAAAGAAGTCAAGAGGACTAATTCTAACATTAATATATATATATATATATATATATATATATATATATATATATATATATATATGTAAACTATAGTACCTTAGTTTTGATTAAACAAAAGTTACGTATATGAATTGTTTGGGAGCTTTGACCATTTATCAGTTTGGGTTTTTAATAGTATTTAATAAATCTTATTGGTCTACTGAAGTACACTTCATAATCATCATGCTTTTCTTTACTTATAGTATAAAAATATAATATAATCTCTTTATCTTCTGGATTTTGAATTGGTTTGCATATGGATAAAATTGTTAAGATGGGGATTTGACTGAGGATTAGCATAAAATATAATTAACTAGTATTATATTATGGTAGGCAATTGGCAAATAAAGATCATATTATTAGAGGTGAAGCCAGGATTTCAACGAAGGGAGTTCCATATTCAAAGAAAACTTAGTCGAAGGGGTTCAACACCTACTATAACCACATTAAAAATAATTTTAATCATGTATAAATAGTATATTTTTTCGTCGAAGGGGGTTCGACTGAACCCCCGAACAGAAGGCTGGCTCTGCCCCCGCATATTATAGATTTTTTTTTTCTATACATAACTTAGCTTCGTGGGTGTTGTACTATATGTTGTAATACCTGTACTTTGTGATAATTTAGTTTTAATTTAGAAATTTCACTCAATCAACATAGTTTTCACTTATTTCTTTTTGATTGTCTCTTCTCTAGTCACTTATGATCAAATCTTTTTTTGTGATTTTCTATTTTCTTATGAGAAATTATTTGTTTCCTTCGAGTTGTATGTCGTCATAAGGGCATTTTCACGGGGAGAGCAAATCTATATTATTATTAGTAAAAATAACATAAATTTTGACACTTTGGAGTTTAATTATAGAAAATTCTGATATTTTGCATAATTTCTGAAAATCTCGATTTTGAGCCTGTCGAAATACATAATTAACTCCAGATGATCCAACGAAGATACATTTTTTCTTTGTAAAAATACATAATTAGCTTTTGATACATTTTCTTTGATTTTGTGTCTGTCGAGATACAGTAAATATCCAATGAAGATACATGTTTTCCTTGTAAAGATACATAATTAGCTCCTGAAATATTTTTTTTGATTTTTTTTATCTGTCGAGATACATAATTAGCTCTCCGATACATCCAATGAAATACATAATTATTTCAAATTTTTGTAATTACTTTATAAGGGTAAGAATTTATATAAATATGGTAAATTAAGATGTATATGTATATTATTATATGTAAATATGACCTTAACAACTTCTATTTTAAGCAATTATTCCTTTCAAGATGCAGGATTTTTTTTTTTTTTATTTCTAATCCGGTGTCCGGTACCCGTATTGGAGTTCGATTAATTCGAATTCGCGCCGCGTAGGGCACCATTCGGGGTGAAGTGCTCCCTACAAAGGATTTTTCCATATCCAGGGCTCAAACCCGAAACCTCTGATTAAGGGAGGAGCAACCCCATCGGTTGCACCACTCTGGTGGTAAGATGCAAGACCTTCAATCTCTCCCTTCATAATGTTCCAAGATTGAGGATCAGTTAAACATAATTGAAAAGTATGTTAATCCTGTCACAAGATTATGGGTTTTTGTATAATTAAATTTATTAAGCATAGAATTTTAATTTAATTAGGGGAGGATGCATTAGGATCATATCCACTAATTAATCAACTTTGTGGCAGAGTTCATTATGTAATATAGATAATGGATACACACACAGCATGTAGTGATATACAATTTGGCTAATTCAGATCACCTCTTAGAAATTAATTATTTAAACAATTAATTATAGACTAATTAGTACATTTAAGTTAAACACGAAATTGTTTAATTAAGTTTTTATAGGAGAAAACAAAAGTATTTAACACTATCACATTAGTGGGAGATACGTTAGAATCCAATCATCTCGTAATCTCATTGTGAAATTACTAAAAAGTAATATGCATTTTTTTACAGAAAGTGAATGTAGGAATAATATTTCAAAAATTAATAAGCAATATAAAAATAATTAACTTTATATGTTTCATCGTCTTATCCTTAATAAGAAGCTTTTATAATTATACAAATATTATGATATTTGTAACACGCAAGTAGGCTTGACTATAAAATATCGAAAACTGAATTATCAAACTGAATCGAAAAATTTGGTAATTGATATTTGGTAATTGGTATTTGGAAATAAATTTTTAATATTTCGGTATTCGGGATTTGGTTTGGTACAAGATATTAATACCGTTTGGTATTCGGTATTTATCGAATACCGAATTATGTATATATATATATTTATAAATACGATATATCTAACCAACCCAATAAACAATAGTATTAGTCATATCAAAGAATCTCTTAGACCTTGGTAATATATTCGTAAAAGCAATAAAATAATGCTAAATAGGGTTTCTTTTGAATATACTCTTTGAAGTTTAAACATACATTTGCACATCTTCAATTTTAATACGGTATTACCAAATACCGTACCAAAGCGAAATTTAATTTACCGATTACCAAATTACCGAACCGATATTTATAAGTATGATATATGATATCTACGTTCAAATACAGATTACCGAATCACTGAATTCGAAATTTAAAAATACCAAAACAAATACCGAACGCCCACCCCTACACACAAGTTTAAATATTACAACCATATTAATACTATAGTAAATTTATATCATACATTGTAGGAAAATTTTATGATGGATGAGACTCAACCATCAAAAGTTGTGTGAGTCTCTATCCATTGTTTGATAAGTGAAAATATAGATCTCACATGGACTTTGTTGCTACACTTTGCCTTTTTTTATTCATTCTTGTTAATCTTTTTTTTTTCCATTTTTCTCTTCCACCCTATTCGTCCAATAATATTTATCCACTATTAACTTGACGCATAAATTAAGAAATAATAAAAATTTAGGATAATTTTACAATATCATTCTTTGAATATAATAATTTTTCAAATTAGACAAACACCGTTGGATATTTATTTTTATTAATATGGACAGATATTATTGTTTACAAGGAGTAAGAAATGTCACAAAAATGCTAAAGCTTTTTCTTTCTACGAAAGACGGAAAATGCTAAGTACTCTACAAATATTTCGTACAATTTTTATCTGATTTTCCCCATAAACCTTATAGGTGTAACCTAATCATATATAGGGTTTTGTAGATTTATAAAAATTGAAAAAAAAAAATTTGAAATCTTTTTTCACTTTATTTAAAAATCACCATTTAACTTCTAATCCAACTTGGAAGGGTATCTAAATTTGAAAAATAGGTTACGACATTTTTCTTGAGTTCACTTTTTACTTTTGATGTTTTATTTAAGTAAGTTGATTTATTAATATTATTTTGCATATTTTTTTTGTAAAGAGTACATCAAACACAACTTCAATCTCATATATATATATATATAATCTATGTGAAATGCCTACTAAGGATCCATTTGGTCATGAATTATATTCACCTTATTCGGAAATATGTATTTACTTTATTCTGATATTTTTATTTGGTCATAAAAATACCAAACACAACTTGAAAATGTATTTGAGATTTCGAAAATCTGTTTACTTGTTTTCTCTTATTTTACTTTTCTCTTATTTTACTTTTAAATATTCTTTCAAAAAAAATTTAAATTTTTTATTTTCATAAAATAACTCCATTTAAATTATATTTCAAGTTCAAGTCATATTTTATATTTTTTATAAATCTAAATTATTAGCTCCAATTATTATGGTCAAACACAACTTCAATTTTAAATTCAAAACTTTCAAATAAAATAAATATGTTTTTAAGTTTCATGGCCAAATGTCAACTAAATATCCATAGATTAAATTATAGAATTTTACTGCTCAATTTAGGAAAAAAATATAAAATTAAATAATTTTGTATCTTTATAAATTTTTTCTCTTGCTGTTTTGAGTTGGGTAGAAAAAAATAATAAAAATGATTAAAAAGAGTGAAAGAGGAAGAAAATGTGGGCAAATAAAGGTACTAGTAGGACTCTCAAAACTTTTATTGGTTGAGTCATAAAATTTTCCATACATTGTAATATAATTTTTTTTTCATAAACTATATTTCGATTCAAACTATACATTTAAACGTAACCAAATTAATGCTTTTGTCTTTCTTAGTGGAGATCTAAACACAGTAATGGAGCAATTTGCCTGAAAATGACATCATTTTTTTTATCGAAAATACATTTGAATTATTCGAAATGAATCAAAAATAGCCGTGATCCCAAAAATAAAAATACTAGTACTAAAATTATCCAAATACATAATTTATGTTTTCAATATTACAAAAAATCTAAACTCTCTGAATATATTACAAAAATCCCAACATATGCACAGAATGCTATGTATATGTCGGTTATGTTATGTATATTAATAGGGAGAGAGAATAAAGTAATTTAAAAAAATTGAGAGAGTGTAATTACTTTTAAAAAGATTGATATTTATGTTATTTATACTTTTTTTATTCTTTACCTTTGACCCCAATGCAACATCAACAAATTCCACTAGAATAATCAATATAGGTTATGATGGAATAGTTGAAATTATTCGATCTTAATAAGAGATTTAAGGTTCGAGCTTATAGGAATGAGAAAAATTTAGTTGAGAGCGTCACTTCAAAAAATCAGTCACAAAATATGTAAATTTAAATTTTGTCATACCTTAATATAAATACGAGACACTAAATGAGAAATTTAAAAAAAATCCACTAAAATTTATCCATCCTTTTCCATGTCATTTTCACTATGCAGAATAACTTCTCAACAGTCAACTGTATCTATCACCAAAAGTTACGTTAACATGGTCAAAATTATTGTAGTTTTCGCCAAAAGTTTCGAGTTCGAGTTTTGAAATTTCTTAATATATGGAGAGCACTTTATTCTCTTAGGGGTCGTTTGATTGGGAATGTAGTTATAATGAAATTAGTTATGCTGGGATAAGTTATGATGAGATAAATTATATTGAGATTATTTTTTATTGAGTGTTTGGTTTGTTGTATTCAAAGTAATATGCATGGTATAATTTCTCTCTCTCTCTCTCTCTCTCTCTCTCTCTATATATATATATATATATATATATATATATATAAAGTGATAATCTAAGAATTTGGAGGGCAATTGTGTTCTTTTATCCCAAGAATAAATAATGATGGGATTGTTATCCCACCAAATGGGTAGATAACTTATCCCGATATTATTTATTAGTCCTGAAATAAGTTATTCCGAATATTACCAACCAAACATGCATTAAAAATTTTATCCCGGGATTATTATTTTATCTCGGGATTATTTATTTTTGTACCTTAAACCAAATGGCCCCTTAATAGTTTAATTTTCTTGACATAAATTTAAATCAATTTGATCAATAAATTTCGAGTACCAAATAAAAGAAGAAATTAATTATAAGATTTGTCACAATGATGATCGAGTTGATTGAGCAGAAATCTTCCAAATAGAGGGTCTTAGGTTTGATAGCATCTACGTGCATTTCCCCATCGAGTTCGTCTCACGAGGTTTGTTTAGTATAATTTACATTTTTGAAGTGATTTGCAAATTATTACACTAGAATGGGGTTTACTCATAGACCATAACGTCCCCGAAGCGTGTAGTAGTTGTGGGTACGTACCCTTGTTGCTAAAAGATAAAAATTGACTAAAGTTCGATCGAGTACCCGACAACTTCTCATCTGCATTTATCAAGAAGTGTTCAGTGGAAGAGCCAAGATTTTACTAAGGTGTTCAAAAATATAAAGAAATTAGCACACAAAGTAGTCGAGATAATCAATATAACGATCCAACTCTCTCTATAATAATTAACTTTATATACAAGTATAATTTTTTTTAAAGAGGATTCAGATGAATTTCGTTGTAACGCCACAACTTAGGTAGGAGTCCCACATTGGCAAAACACAAAAGGAATGCTGGGTATATAAGTAAGAAAGCCTTACTCTCTATTGACGCGTTTTAAAGTCGTGTGTGCCTAGGCCCAAAACGGACAATATCACTAGTGAGTTGGACAGAGACAGGGGTCTCTCGAATCTTCGTGGTTTGGGATGCCTGTCGCGACCGAGGACCTCGGCTCGGGTCGTGACACTCGTACTCCCACCTGGCTCCGCCCCTGAATATATAATACTACTATTATATATTATATGGTGAGGAATCTGTACACTTGTTCGCATGCACCGAAAGATTAAAATTCTTGGCTGGCCACTTATTTATTAGTGATTTTATGACTGGTCTAAGTGGTTATCTATTTTAATTTAGCTACGCATATTTTACTCCTACTTGTTATATTTTCCAAATTCACCTAGCTAGCCAATACTATATAGTAACGTGGAATTTATTTGGGCTTAATTCTTTTTAAACCTAATTTTATGAATCATGATGCTAGATCAAGCCAAGTAGCTAGTAGAGTAAGTCATTTTGACATGTAACATTAAAGATGAATAAATAAATATTGTTCAACATCAATTTCTTTGAGCTTCGATCTTGCTCTTCAGATAGAGCGATTCACTACACTCACACTTACATTATTTATATTATAATAACTCAAGTTTTTCTTTAGTCTATTCTACTCTTTCTTTGAATATCGAGGACTTTTATATATTAATGTATACTGTAAATAAGATGTGAATTAATTACATGTAACTTTTTCTACATGAAAAACTTGATAATAATCGATCTGTTTTATAATCATCGATAGAACTATGTATATTTATAGTATAATAGAGAATAACCGTCGATAAAATTAGATACATTTATAATATAATAATCTTTTATATTATTTATGTATATAATTTAAGTTTATAAATTATGAATTCAGATGAACCCGATACGTAATGCATACACCTTTGAATTTGTAAGAGACATAGATTACAAGTTGGGATATGTGTGGAAAATGGATGATGGGATGAAAATACATTAACTTAGAACACACCAATAAGAAAATGTGTAAGTGGTTTCCTATATATCAGATGTCATAAAACATTAGTAATATATATTTCTTGATTTGGAATATTCTCTTTTACAGAAACTTTAACATAAAAGAATAATTCCTTGATTCCTTCTATCTGCCTCTTCAGTGGGATCTGTTCATGAATACTGACATGACCAGCAATAGAATATTTCTATCATATACCTTTCAATATTCCCAACAAATTGGCTTTCCTATTCAGTATATTTAAGTGTTATTAATCATCAAAAAAGAAAAAAGAATTGTTTCCTTTTTGATTATTGGTCCTAAGTTTCACTCTTTTTCTCCTGCACTCAATTCTCTTCAACTTTGGTTTGGATTGTCTCTTTGTAATAATTGGTCATATAAAACATTTCAAGAGTTGTGTTGATTAATTTACTAGTTGAAAAAAAGAGTGAGAGGTATGTATTCCTCCGTCCTTAATCAGATGTTTCGAGTTTGAACCTTAGATATGGGGTTATTTTTGATAGAAAACAGTTTACGCTCCATAATGGGACTTCCTAGTGTGAAGCCGGATTAATCGGACTCCAATATAGATACCAGACACTAGATGGGGAAAAAAACATACTCAAGAGCATATACATACACGCAAAAAAAAATCGATGACCTTACATACACTGTATATACAGTGTGACTTTTCGGTGAAGCAGCCAAAGTTGTAGTCATAATTTTTTTTTTTACAGGATTTAAGTCTGGCCTCTATAAGAAAAATTCAATCCATGATCTTCAATCCGTAGACAAGTAGGGGCAGAGCCATCTTTAGGCCGGAGCTTCATCCAAAATCCCTTCAACGAAAACTTTTAATATTTATATATGATTAAAATTATTTTTCATGTGTACATAGTAGATGTTGAACCCATTCGACTAGTTTGTATATTTACTTTTTCAGATTTGAATCTCCTTAATGAAAATTCCGACTCCGCCACTGTAGACAAGAAACTATGTCACATAGTTTTTTTTTTGTGATATTTATAGCACTTTTTTGTTTTTCAGTTTCTGGACGATATATCGACACTTTTTTGTCTACGTAAATAATCGATCATATACATAGAGTTAGTTCAACATAAGTAAATGATCTACTTTTTCATTTTAAATGTTTAAAAAATAATCTTAAAAAAGATTTTGGTCTCAATTTATTAAGGTATATTAAATATTGAATAGTGAAGGTGAAATTAGAATTGTTTAGTGCTAGCTAATGCTCAGACAAATGGAATAGATACAATTTCTTTTCAAGATATTTACTTTACTTTTTTCCTTACTGGATGTAAAACTTCATACATTAAATGTTTAAAAAAAAAAGATTCAGATCATTTCATAGCCAAATTAAGGATATAAGGTTATCATTAATATTTGACTTAACATGCATGTGCACTTTGCCAAATTAAAAGTCACTAATGGGCAATTTAGATTTAAAAGGTAATTGATTAAAGTGTTAAAGATAAATATTTCATATAAAATGCGTCTACGTAAATTTCAATTATAGCACAAGGTGGGTAGTTATCTTATATTAATTTATTTCATTTCACACGGCAGGTAACTTTTAAAAGATTTATCTTTTTGACTATAAACAAAATAAATAGATTTAATTAAAGAAACAATAAAAACGTGAAAACTACGTACCTACCAATTTTGTGTTTTGTCTATTATACTTTGAGTAAATTTTATTTTCCTTTTCCTTCCATATTTTGTAAAACAATCTGAGTGGATGGAATAGTTTCAAACACAAATTTTATTTTATTTTCCTTTTGTTTTACGAAAGGGCTTAGAAAAAATTCAATATCTTAATTAATTTATACATGTACTTGTCTAGAATATGGAAAATAATCTGTGTCCTATATTTTACTGATAGTGTAACATGCATGATATATATAGAAGTCAACATGAAACTATAGAATAAGAATTATAGATTTTATAATCATAAGCCTATAATTTCATGTTTAGTTTTCTATTATTTCGCTCAAGCTGAACGTTGGCAATGTTACAATTTAATAATGCTGGGCAGGTATAAATTTACACTATTTATAGATAAATTAAATCTAAAGTAGAAAAAAAAAATCCCTAAAATTCACGATAAAGCTTTTAGGACAAGTATACCACCACATAAATTTGATTGAAATTAAATTAAATATAAAAAATAAGTGGTAGACAAGTTAATTATTTAAACAAATCATAGAGCTGAATTTCCTCCACAATTTTCAACACGTTTGATTTTGACTTTGAATAATATATAATAGGAGTACTATCACATGATAGTTTTATTAAAGCTAAAAGATTCAGTGTATATAGTAGAATCACATTTCTTTAATTAATAATAACATAGCTAAAAATGGTAGTAATATTATCAGAAGTGACAAATTAGTCAATAAAATTGTATGTATTGGAGTACCCAACTTCACTACATTACATGTAGATCTATGGTACGTAGAGGGACAATAGTCAACAATTAATCAACAAATTAAGAAAGAGAAAAAAAAGAAAGAAATTAAGATAGCTTAAAATAAATTTCACAAAATAGACACTTTTTAACCTCTATAATTAAAAAATAGTCATTGTCATGAAGTTTTAAGTTTCACAAATAAATTTCATGACATTGTTGTAGAGTTTCACTAGAAAATTAGTACTATCTCTATTTGAAATACGATAAAACTCCATCACAATATATTGAAGTTCAGCTAAGTTTCTCATGTTGGTTCTTGACGGATTTCTAATTTGCAAATCAGAATATTCTTGTCAACTCATACACATGGCTTATTGGATGTTACTACCGTTTCATAACGTATTATATTATATTATATGTGATACAAGTTAAATGGCCACCTTAATTTTTGAAGACATGATTGGAGGTCATCGTTATTTAAAGGCTCAAGACTTGGTCGCTCCGAGGGCACAAGAATATGCAAGAAAGACCCATTTTGAGCACAAGCAAGGCCGTGTGTGGAAGATTGCTTGGAGCATCGAAGACTTGAGGACTCACGGTTTTGGACAACACTTAATGGGTCATGATTTGGTCATCTTTATTAAGGGTATTTTGGTCACTTCATTGGGTCCAAATGCACTCCATGACCACCCCACCCTTTAAGGGCATTGTTGTCATTTTGCCTTGTCTTGTAATAGAATATAAATAGAACATTTTAGGTCTTTTTCTCATTAGTTGTTCATTGATGTAAGACTTGAAACATGAAACACCTTTAGTTGTAGGGCTTGGAATAGCCACCACACCGAAATGAGGGCAACAAGTGTGGATATCACTTGTGTTGCAATGTTGGCTTGAGACGTTGGTATTTAGAGAAGGTAAAGTTCCTCTTGTGTCAACGTAGGAGTTAGGTTAACCGTTGTGTGTAGTGTTAAGGGTCCAAGATTACCATATTCTAGAATTCTTAAGATTATACCAACCAAGGTCTAACTATCTATCCATTTTGTTTATGTTGTAATCATTTGTTTGTGTTCTTGTAATTCAAATCCGTGACTTGTTGTTCTTGTTCCATTGTTGTTGTTCTTCATCTTGTTATTGTTAACATAGTTTATTGTTAGCTGTTTTTAGGTGATAAACACATCAATGCATTGTGTTCTTGTTGTTGTTTGTTGAATCCGAGTGTGGTCTTCAAAAGGGTCCTCGGATCTTTGATCGTGTGGACTGATTTTGAAGTGTGTTTCGTGTTGTCCTTGTAGTTCCCATATCAATATGGAACTACATTATATTGATGTATATAATATTTGCATAAATTTTTTGCTTTCGGTAGCTATATTTATTATGTCACAACTCACAAAAGCAATCCGAAGGATATATAAACCTACAAATTTTATAAAGATAAGTAAGATATGAGGTAAAGTTGTTATTAAAAATTAGGGTAAAGAATAAATCAAACTATTAAATAATAAGAAAGGATAAAATAAGATTGAAATAAGATGGCAAAACAATTACATCAAATTATTAGTCATTATAAGATGAAATAGAAATTCTTCGTTATTATTTAATGATGGATTTAACGTAACAATACAATAGATGATAATAACCACCCAAACAAGTTGTAAAGCGAGAAATCCTAACATTATAAATCTTTGGGTCAATTCCAAACATTTAATATTCTCCATTTGTTTCACAAAATCAACTAAATTTAATAAATCTTCATGGTTTAATCTTCGATTTAAAAGGGTAAATCTTGTAATTTCTTCGTCCCATATGAGTTGATTATTTTCTTTAACATGTATGTTATGAAACTATAAATAAGAATGTAATTTTAATAATTCATTTCTTAAAAACTTTTTGACAACCTTACAAACAAGTATGAATACTTTCAAAAAGAATTAATTGTATGAGTAATATGAGAAAGTTTAATTATTGCTTTCTTCACTTAGTAACGCCATCAACTAATATGAGACAATTATTTTTATTAAGACGACCAACTAATATGAGACGGAAGGAGTATATATTTGTCACTTATCATGTTTTTCTTGTCACTTATCATGTTTTTCATGTTTTTTTATTTCTTCCATCGGTATTCAAATTGGTGTCGAATGTCTAATGTGGTACTTTCATTTGGATTTTTTTAATTCTCAAGGCTCGAGCTCGAAATCTTTAATTAGGAAGAGAGAAATTTCAGTCATTCCACAACAAACCATGTTGAATTTCATTTTTATTACATAAAAAGATAAATACAAGAAATTTATTTTGCTAATTAGCAGTTAGTTACTCAAATGTCATTAACTTAACGTGTTTACATCTATTAAAGCATAAAATTAAGGGATAAAGTGATGGTTTTTTACAATGAGAACGATGTTTGTTAATTATAATATGTTCAAATTAAAGGATTATGTGTTAATATACTATTATTTATTGCATTCAGCAATTGTTTTGATTCGATTAATATACTTGAACTAGAAAAAAGAATTGCTAAGTCAATTCTCACTCTCATACTTCTGACAGTAAATTCCTCATATTGTCACTCAACTTAGAAAAAGATCCCAATAAAGTCATTTTTCTTTTTTTTGTTTCAATAATATTATTCAACTTTATGTATTTTTCTGAAAAATCAATAATTGCTAAAAGTGACTCAAAAGATGAGAGAAAAATGATCAGAAAAAGTTCCTTAAGTTTGAACTTTAAATTTAAATGAACCTTATTAGTTAACAATATGAAATTATATCAATAACCTTTCAACTATAAAACTTAGTGAGTACAATTTTCTTTAAACTTCTAACTGCGATATTAAATTTAACGACGTCCACCAAAAATTGTAATTAAAATTGTTAGAAATAAGCTTATATGTACTGTATTTATTTGGAAACTTACGAGTTCAATAATAAAATAATATTCTATATTTATTTATTTTAGGATTAATCTTTATTGTTGATAAAATAGTTCAAGTTAGTTGTTCGTTTCTTCTACGTCAAATTGTTGTAGAAAAAATTATAATTAACAAAGAAGACGATGAATTCCTACAAATAAAAAAAAAACTAGGGTCTCTAGCTAGTAGAGGAACCATATATAAATATTTTTAAAAGATTTTTATTTTTAAAAAATAATACATATTAACGGATATCATGATAATAACATCAATCATTCACTATCAAATAAAATTAGGTGATTTTATATAACCATGTCGTAACTTAAAAATATTTTAAGGTTTCAATATTATTTTTATCAATCTTGTGATATTATTTCAGAGAAAATTATATCGCCTCATCAACTTGGCTGTAAAAACTGAATACATTTACCAATTTGAATAATAAATGTACTTCTTATTTATTTCATTTAAAATATAACTACCTATTTTAAGCTCTAATTTAATATCCTTTTTCTTATTAATTCATTATTAATATTATGATTCGTATCTTTTTAAATTATATTATGCACTTATTGATAAAATATATTAAAAATTAATTTAATAAGTACAAAAGTAAAAACAATTGGAGTCCTATTAATATTTCATGTAAGAAATAAGGACTATTTAAATTCAAATTTCAAACTTGATGGACTATTTTAGTAATTTTTTGAGTCACTTTTAGCAATTATTAGTTTGTAAGGAAAATGCATAAATTTGAAATATTATTGGAATAAAAAAAAATAAACGATTTTAGTGGGACATTTTCCTAAGTTGAGTGACAATATAAGGAATTGACTCTACTTCTCACTATATTTTATACCTGTTTTGAAATGTTTTACCTGAACCGATCGCTTATCGAAAATAATATTTATATTTATATAAGATAGAGAGGTTTGTATACACACAATTTTTATAAAATTTAAAGTACTGAATATGTTATTGTTGTAGCCTTTTCCAGCATAAAAAATATTCCCTGAGATTTTGGTGATTCTATTAATTTTTGGTCTTTGTCGTGATATATGATACTCATTATATTTAACTTTTAATTAATTCAAATATGCATGTTTGGTCTCTTCACATATAAACTGTTGTTACATTTGAATATTAAAATATAATATTATTAAAGATGGTTGCATTCCTTGTGCACATTTGCTGCCAAAAATGTAAGAGACATGCCATTTTACTCACATGAATTAGTGGTATGAAATTGCCCTTAATTAATTTCTTTTATTCGAAGAGGAATGTGGTCATAAGTTTTCTCGTAATTTTTATTATATATTATTTTACCTAATTATTCTTATAACCTAAAAACTATTTATTTACTATTTTGACTATCTCACTACTTCTTATTCATTAATATTACATATTGAAAGAATTATACACCTATAGATATTGATATTTCTTTCTTTGTGTTGTAGAATATTAAGTATAAGAAAAAGATGAGAAGTGTGGGAAAATATTACTTATTAATTATGTGTAGTAGTGAAAGAGAATTGAGACATACAAATATTTTAAATCTTCAACTATATATTTTTTTTTTTTGGGTGTTCCATTCGGTGTTCGGTGTTCGTATTGGAGCTCCGACATATCCGGATTGTGTGTTGCAGGGCCCATTAAGGTTGCAGCGCTCCCAACAGAGTTTTTTCCATACCCAGGGTCGAACCCTCGACCTCTGGTTAAGGGTGGAGCAACCCCATTCACTGCACCACAACTCATGTTGGTAACTATATTCATAACATAGAGTAACTATATTAGGAAAAGAGAGAATTAAGACAATAAAAGATATTATGGGTCTACAATATATTATATTATCACTATACAAAAGAGAGTTTTAATATGTTGAAGAAAGATATTTTTATGATGGATTCGAGTTTTGAACTCTTCAATTAATTCAGAGTTGTTTGAGTTGTACATCATTGATAGGTTGTTGTATCCTAAAGGAGACAAGTCAAAGAGATATACTGCCGAATCAATGTAGATTACGCCGCAATTCTCTTGAATCTACTTGAGAAAGAGCGAGATACCCATGCTTCAGCCAAGAAGAATATTATTTTATTTTCTTCATTTTTATCAATTTTTATTTTTCAATTTTATTATAATTGTGGTATATTGCACCAATAGAAACTATGTCACTATTTGACTATTCTAGAACTATTTTACCATTAAACATAAGCTAATAATACAAATTTAACATATCACATGTGTATGTGTATTTAAGTGGTGAAACAATTAAAAATTACGGTAAATTTGTGAATACAAATTTTCACTAGAAAAGGGATATAAAAATGCTAAAAATGCACTATTCAATGAATTGAAGATTTAATATGCTTAATCAGATATTATGTAGACTAGAATCCACATTTACCAATAACTAAAGAACAGTTAACTTTTAAGAAATTACCATTTTTTTTTTAGAAAATATTTTGGATACTCTAAATCCAATTCAAGAAAAAATAACTAGCTTTAGATAGTAAAATTTTATTTACAGATTTCAAGTTAAATTTGGTCATAGATCATAATATAAACTTTTTAAATTAAAGTTCCATAAAATATGGAAACTTCTGGCTTCCTTCCACCGATAAATCATTTGGAAATTAGCAACTTTTCTTACACAGTGTTTCTTAAAACAAGTATATTTATTATTTAATCAAACTATATTGCACAAAAGGCAAAAAGAACAGAAAAAAGTTGAAACAAAACGTACGTAACAAACATAAATTCCTTTTCTCATAAGATATGATTTTTTCTCTTTTTAATTTACACAATAAAGGGAAAATAAAACAAGAACAAATGTACACACTATAGTCTAAATAGTTTAGACCATGAAAATATTTTATTTTTTTTATATTAAAGAAATTCAACAATTTATATATGTATATAGGTTAAAAAAGAGTTTGTCCTTGTCCTATATTTTGCCCATCAAAATTTAAGTAAGAATTTGAGAAAAAGGGGAAAAAAAGAGAAACGAAGAGGTTAAAAAAAGGAAACAACAACTCTTACCTATTTTAATTTTTTTTTTGGTTAAATATTAATAGTTGTTGAATAACGTCAACATGCTATTTATAGCTAGGCTTCGATAACGGATCAGGTCTCATGATCAAATATGATACTTGCTTTATGGACTTAGTTTAGAGTAAGTGTGTCAAACGGGCCGGGCTGACCCGGCCCGGCCCGGCCCGACCCGGCCCGTGACGTCAAACCGGACCGGTTTGACCCGGCCCGGAAAGCCCTAGGGCTTTAGGGTACCGGGTCCCGGTCCGGTTTTTTAAAAAAAATTGGCCCGGTTAACCCGGCCCGGACCAACCCGGTCCAGGCCCGCCGGTTAACCGGCCCGGGCCCGGCCCGGTAACCGAAAAAAATAAAAAAAAAAATAAAAAAAAAAAAAAAATTCTGTTGGGCCAAACTAGCCGTTGGCCCAACGGTAATATTACCGTTTTTGGGTCCAAACGGCTAGTTTGGGCCCATTTCATTAAAAAAAAAAAAAAAAAAAAATATAAAATATTTTTTAATCCTCAAAATAAATCTATAAATACCCTACAACTTCAAATCATTTCTCACACAATTTTCCAATCTCTCAAATCTCATTCTCTCTCAAATCTCAATTCTCAATTCTCAAATATTCAATATATTTAATTTCTTAAAGTGTTCACTTTAATTTTTTATTTTTTCGTTTACAAAGTAAGAGCGGAAGTTTCTAAAGTCGCAATCTTCGGATACTTCCCAAATTTGGTATTGTCGTTCCATCTCTTACGTTTAATTTTTATTTATTGTATTAATTGTTTAATATTTAATTTTGTTATATTTGTGTATTTTGAATATTTTTAGTTTAATTTAATTTATATTATGGATAAATTAAAAAACCTCGCTGCTAAAGGTGTTAAAAATTTTTGTCCCGGAAGCGGTAGTGGTAGTAAAAAGCGAATTATTAGCGGTAGAGGTAGTTCAAGTAATAGATATACCCGTGTGCCTTCGCCTCCGGTACCGCTTGGTACACCTTTTGAGGAAGAAATAGGTGTAGGTGCTCACGATATGGATTATGTAGAATTTCAAGAAAATTACGGTATAGAAGAAGAAAATGAAGTAGATGCAGTTAATGTAGACGAAGATGATGAAAATATTGCTGAAACACCCGCAGTAGGACATGCTAACGTTAGATCTGAATCAGTTAATCTCCCTTCCCGTCCTCCCAGTGCCCCAAAACCCCGTAAAAGAACTAGTATTGCATGGCAATTTTTTGAACGTATATCAGATAGTGAGGTGCAGTGCAATATTTGTCAACAAATATATAAGCATAGAAGTGGCGGTAAGCAAGGGGGTACGGGTACATTAATGAGACATATAGCTGAAGATCACAAAAGAGAGTTAAATATTGCAAAAGGTGGTGGGGATGTTGGTGGGTCAACGCAAACTAGAATGGACCCAACAACCGGTCAAGTAGCGAAAAAGTATAATAAATTGAGGGACCGGGAAGAAATAGCTAAAATGGTAGCTGTGGGTTGTTTGCCTTTTACTTTTCCTTCTTCTGATGCTTTTATCCGTTATATACAAGCAATTTATAATCCTATGTTTAATGGTATTCCTAGAACTACTTGTCGGTCTGATATTTTTAAACTCCATTCACAATATTGTTTTTATTTATCAACATTCTTAAAAAATATTCAATGTAGATTGGCCCTAACTTCTGATCTTGGTCGTGCTGTTAATAAAAATGATTATTTAACTGTTACTTGTCATTGGATGGATAGTAATTTCATAATGCAAAAACGTATTCTTGCTTTTTTATATGATGAAGATCGCAAGCATACTGGACAATTTATTTTTGATTCTATTATTAAAATTGCCGGATATTATGGTATAGAAAATAAAATTTTATGTATTGCTTTTGATAATGCTTCTAACAACAAGAATGCTATAACAAAAATAAAATCTACGTTATCTCCACCCTTTCCTGAAATTTTCCATATTAAGTGTGCATGTCATATCTATAATTTAATTGTAAAAGATGGTCTTGACTTTTTTGAGGTTTATATTGAAAAAATTCGTCTTGCCGTAGGTTTCATTCAAGGAAATAATCGTAGAGCGAGAATTAAAGAATTTAAAGTTAAATGTCAAGAAAATGGACTTACACCGATTTTAATGCCTGAGGAAATTGATATTAGATGGAATTCTACGTATGAATTTTTAAAAACTTGTTATAAATATAGAATTCCTATTACACTCACTTTTAACCAACACTGTGGTTCTTTTGCTGATTCTGCTGATTGCATGTTACATAATTCTGATTGGGTTATAATTAATGATCTTATTAAATTTTTAGAAAAATTTTATGTAGCTACGGTTGAATTTTCCGGTGCATACTATCCTACTGTTTGTAATATTTTGGCATATATAGCCGATATTTCTGGTTTGCTCCAACAATATAAAAATAAAGAAGGTTATAAAGAAGCTGTTGGCGCTATGTTTACGAAATTTAAAAAATATTTCTTCCCGATTCCCCCTATTTACATGATTGGTGCTATTTTAAATCCTTGCATGAAATTTAATCATATGTGTCACTTTAGTACGCTTATTTATACTAACTTAGAAATAAATATTAACCGTGAGTCTGAACAAGAGCAGCCTGATTTGTGGACGGCTACGGCTGATGCAAAAGATTATATAGACAAATTATATAATCACTATGCTGATTTATTTGATTCAGCCGTACCTACAAATATCAGTCCAACTGTCGCTCCTCATCCTCCCGAGGAGCCATCATCTTCTAAAAGGTCGGCACATAGTGGTTTTCCTGATTCGTTTTATGATTTATCTTGTTGGAACAGTGTGGATGACAGAGCTTACACATCAACTTATCGGGAGGAGCTGAAATATTATCTGCGGACGGCACCAGAGGATCGCAGACGACGGATCAACTCGCTGGATTGGTGGAGAAATAATGAATCACAATATCCTGTACTTTCAAGATTAGCCAGAGATATCTTGAATGTACCAATGTCAACCGTTGCATCAGAGAGCGCCTTCAGTCAGGGACGACAGCAGCTTGGAGACAACCGACACTCATTGGGAAGCAACGCAATGAATGTTTTAGTTTGCCTTAGAGACTGGATTAGAGCAGAAAGAAGAAACCAAGGAATGGAACCAGAGCCAAGCGACGACCTCAAACTTGAAGAAATAATGACTTCACGGGAGAACTCAACAGAATCAAGTCCAATGCATGGGTTTGCCCCCGTTGACTTCGACTATCCTATGCAAATTCCAATTAATATTAACATGCATGAGTTGGAAAAAATGATGCATAATTTATAGATTTTTCATTCATGTAAATTATAAATTTTGGATCATTTTGCAATCAATAAAATTCCACAAATTCATTCACTCCTTAGTTGTTGTTTTTTATTTTTTTTTATTTATCAATTTAAAGTTTTAATATCTTCTATAGAAGTGTATATTTAATGTATACATTATATATATCTTCTATAGAAGTGTATATTTAATGTATACATGTGTATATATCTTTTATAGAAGTGTATATTTAATGTATACACGTGTATATATCTTCTATAGAAGTGTATATTTAATGTATACATTATATATATCTTCTATAGAAGTGTATACTTAATGTATACATTTGTATATATCTTCTACAGAAGTGTATATTTAATGTATACACGTGTATATATCTTCTACAGAAGTGTATATTTAATGTATACATGTGTATATGTTTTATAAATTAGTATATAAGTATATCTATAAATATTGTAATGTATATATAATGTAGTATATTTTATAAGTAGTAGTATATATACATTGAATAGTGTGTATACACGTGTATATATCTTCTATAGAAGTATATATTTAACGTATACATGTGTATATGTTTTATAAATTAGTATATAAGTAGATCTATACATATTGTAATGTATATATAATGTAGTATATTTTATAAGTAGTAGTATATATACATTGAATGGTGCGTATACATGTGTATATATCTTCTATAGAAGTGTATATTTAACCTATACATGTGTATATGTTTTATAAATTAGTATATAAGTAGATCTATACATATTGTAATGTATATATAATGTAGTATATTTTACAAGTAGTAGTATATATACATTGAATAGTGTGTATACACGTGTATATATCTTCTATAGAAGTATATATTTAACGTATACATGTGTATATGTTTTATAAATTAGTATATAAGTAGATCTATACATATTGTAATGTATATATAATGTAGTATATTTTATAAGTAGTAGTATATATACATTGAATAGTGTGTATACACGTGTATATATCTTCTATAGAAGTATATATTTAACGTATACATGTGTATATGTTTTATAAATTAGTATATAAGTATATCTATACATATTGTAATGTATATATAATGTAGTATATTTTATAAGTAGTAGTATATATACATTGAATGATGCGTATACATGTGTATATATCTTCTATAGAAGTGTATATTTAACCTATACATGTGTATATGTTTTATAAATTAGTATATAAGTAGATCTATACATATTGTAATGTATATATAATGTAGTATATTTTATAAGTAGTAGTATATATACATTGAATAGTGTGTATACACGTGTATATATCTTCTATAGAAGTATATATTTAACGTATACATGTGTATATGTTTTATAAATTAGAATATAAGTAGATCTATACATAAATTAATGTATATATAATGTAGTATATTTTATAGGTAGTAGTATATATACATTGAATGGTGCGTATACACGTGTATATATCTTCTATAGAAGTGTATATTTAATGTATACATTGTATATATCTTCTATAGAAGTGTATATTTAATGTATAGATTGTGTATATAGCGTATATATAGTGTATATTTGACCGGTTTTTATCCGGTTTTGACCGGTTTTGACCGGGTTTGACCGGATTTTAGCGGGTTTGCCCGGATTGGGTTAAGTGGGCCGGTTCCGGGTGGGTTTTATTTTTTTTACTGTGCGGCCCGGCCCGGCCCGGCCCGGTTAAGGCCAAAACCGGCCCGTAACCGGCCCGGAACCCGGTAAGAGAGAGGGGGCCGGTTCCGGGTTGACCCGGCCCGGCCCGTTAGACAGCCCTAGTTTAGAGATAAATGTGCTATCACTATTAATTATTTACTCTTGACATAATGATAAGTGAATTAAGCTCCATTTAGTAGACGATTGACAATTCAATAACGTTATGAGCCTATGTTGTTTAAATTCTCTAAAAATACAGTCGCGCCCATGTTGGGTTCATAGAAGTGTGAATGAAAAATAGAGAAAAAAAAATGGTGGAGAAGAGCAGACACCAATTTGAAAAATGTACTCTCAAAATTGGAAAGTTCACTAATTCTCCCACATTGGTGGGAGAAGGGAACTTTGGAGTGTTTATAATGATTTGGATTTGGATTTGGCAAATAATCGATCGATGAGGTCTATCGTTTTGGACAAACTTTATTTGACGAAATCTGCTCAATACTCCATTTATATGCATGCAGTAACAGTCACAAATGCAACGTTATGCACTGTTTCGACTGAACTTATGCATGCACTGAACTGATATATTGTTTATGTTTGGACTGAACAGATGCAATTCTTCAATGAAGTGATGCACTATTTTGAACCGGTGCACTGTTTGGTGAAATGGTATACTACTTCAGCAAAAATGATGCGGACATGCATTTTCAGAAACATCACACCATTTAAGTGAACCAATGCCACCTTTTCGAAGAGACATCTGCTAGGCTATATAAACCTGCTTTCCTTCACAAGTTTTGACACGAAAGTTTCAGATTAAAAACTCTCTTCTTGTCTCAAAAATATTCTGTGTGATCACTCAAAACGTTCTGTGAGTTCAAAGATATTCCAACTGTTTAAGGTACCGCTACTGTTGGTCTGTTAGCCATTTTATCCTGGGAGGAAAAATTCCACAACCTCGGGTACAGTGAGGGAGATTATTTCCTTAAGGAAAAGTCATGAATTCAGACGACTTGGCTATTTTGTGCTTCATTTTAATTTCTGCAAAATAAAATACACCTCTTGGAAAAGTCATTTTGATCTTGTGTTGAGGGTATTTGATATACTTCATTGTATTCTTATTTATACTTGAACTCAAGTTGAAGTTAGTGTTGCAATATACAAATTCTGTGTATCCAAAGTACAAACGAAATAACAGCCCATACATATTTTTTCCTTAAAAAATAATTATTTTTAAAGAATTTGGCATGTAACCATGTTGACATTCTGAAGAATTAGTATTAATCGATTAGATCAGAGCTAGTAAAAACATGTTGAATAAATCATTTTATTGATAGTTGATTCACCTTTTTATTTCAAGAAGTAACCATTATATATGCATCTAAGAAATATAATTATAATAAGAAACAAAGCAGCCACTATTTATTGTCTGTTGCTGCCTCAATTCCAAATAAGATAAATATCATATTTCGCTTTTTAAGAATCAGTTTGAGTAATCTTTAAATTAAATTAAATTAAATAATTTAAATTTATAATTTAAATATAAAAGAACTACACGACACTAGGTGATATTTTTCCATTTGTTATCTAAGTCTTGATGGACAAAATTACCTAGTACTTGTTGGTAAATGAAGGCGACAATTATCCGTGAAATTAGTCGAGGTGCGCGTGCACGACCGCGAACACCATAATTTTTAAAAAAAAAAAAATCAAAAATTACACGAGACGAAAATTACTCTAATTGATTACTTGCAATTCTCTCTCATATGAATATGATAAAAAATATATATATTAAAAATATTATTAAAAAATAACCTAACTCGACTTTTTGAAAAATGAAACATGACAAGTATTACGAGACGGAGGGAGTAATAACTTTTGTCTCTTTTCCGTACCCCTCTATATATCTTTGTCAACTTCTCTTCTTGTCTCTCACCTCTAAAATTTTCCCTCCTTTTCCTCCTTTTTTCTTTTCCACCATTTTTCTCTTTGGAAAAGAAAAGAAAAAATAATGGTGAAGTTTTCTAAAGAACTTGAAGCACAATTAATTCCAGAATGGAAAGATGCTTTTGTAAATTATTGGCAACTTAAAAAACAAGTTAAGAAAATCAAGATTTCAAGAAAACCAAAACATAATATTCATCATTTACATGATGGAAATTCTTCTATTATTCATGATTTTGGTCGATCCATTTTCGATTCGATTCGTTCTATCACCATTTCTAACAAGCTTCATAAACCTCATGATCAAATTTCCCAAGTATGTTTTTTTTTTTCCTTTCTTGTACTATATTATATTGTATAGCTTTTTATTTTTCAAGTTTTATTTTGTAGTATTGTTTGAAAAAGAAAGGGAAAAGCTAAGTGATGTTGTTTTGAGGCAAAAAAGTTTGTTTAAAATATATAGTCCATGGTTGCACCACCACTATCAATAGTGTCAAATGCATGTTTACTCTTGCTTTTTGCCACCTTTTTTTCTTTTCTTCTCCTTCATGAAATATTTTAGTACAAAAATCGAAAACAGACTCTCTATCTCGAGGTCAATGTATATTCTATATCCTTTTCGGACCTAATTTATGAAATTACGCGGGATACATCGTTATTGTATTTTTAATTTTTTATACAATATATATAGTAAAGATGGCTGTTTAGTTTCTATATTAATCTTCAACATGAAGATTAATATCAAGAAAATATCAAAGGTGGTGTGTGATATATAGCATGGTGGCAACAATAATGAAACGGTTCTTTTTTTTTTCCTTTTATGTCATTTTTATCATGAAGTTATCGTGAAGAGTTGAAACAAGTACAACAACCTGAAAAAAGGAGTCAAAAATGAAAATGACAATTTAATTATTATCTAGGAATTTTGTTAGAATTAGTAAAGTTATCAATATTACTTTCTATATTGCTATTAATATAGCTTCTTTTTTTTTCTTTTTGAAATTGTTTATGGTAGGTGAAGAGCATAATCAAAGAAGGAGAAGATGGAGGGGAACAAGAAGAGCAACAAGAAATGTATGAAACTGAAAATGAGCTGGTTCAGTTGTTTTCTGAAGAAGATGAGGTAATAATAATAATTTCTTTCATGATTTAAAAAAAGAGGTAATAATAACAATATACTACTAATTAGAAAATTCAATTTGAAAAGGACAAAAAAAAGGAATTAGCTACAAAAAGTTGAATAACACGTAACTAATATAACATCTTTGATAATTTGTAGCTACCTTGAGCTTCGAGAGTGTATCAAAAATAGTCTCTGTACCTCTTAAGGTAGATGTACGGTCCGTATACACTTTATTCTCAAACCTCACTCGTAAAATTACACTGAATATATTATTATTGTTGTTGTTGATAATGATTTATTGATAATTGTATGAAGTTATTTGTCTGGCGATAAAAATTATATATCCTCGGTTGATTTTTTTAATTTTTTTTTAAAGTGAAGTTACAAAATGGTGTATTGAAAATTTTCAAATATTATGTTAATTTAGTGTCTTTCAATTTTCTTAATTTTTTTTTTAGTATATTTTCATTTGTATTTTGTAGGTGAGACTATTTTTTGAAATGTTGGATGAAGAGCTAAAAAAAGTGAATGATTTTTACAAGACGAAAGAAAGTGAGTTTCTTGAAAGAGGTGATATTCTTAATAAGCAACTCCAAATATTATTGGATCTCAAGCAAGTTCTCAGTGACCGGCGCCGGAAAACCCTCGGGTCAAGGTCCGGATCCGGGTTTTTCAGTCGGACCCAATCGTCGTCTGGCCGGAACTCTGATTTTTCCGGTGAGTTATTGTTCAATTTTTCATCCTTTGTTTACAACATTTCTAATGAAGCATGACATGTGAATATAGTTAGTAACACAAGTTTATTTTCCTTAATATAATGTAATGTTTGTATAGTTCTAGGGCAATTTTGGAATGTAGTCTAAGTAAATACATTAAAGTTGTTATATTGAGAATACTTTTCCAATTAGCTTGGGTTTAATGTCTAAATCAAAAAAGATAATGCATAAAGTATTTCATATTTATGCAGAATTTAAAAAAACGTCGGTTTAGTTTCTAAATTGAAAGAAGATAATTCTTGTCAAGATATCGCAATTCAGATTATTGTATTAAGTTGAACATTTCAAGGTACTCCTAGGTTAACTATTTGAAAACAAAAAAATCCTTTTTCTCATACTTGAAAATATATTAAATAAAGATTTAGTTACATTTATTTTTAATTGTAGTGCATATTTTTCCAAATTTTAAAGAATTATATATATAAAAAAAATACTACAATAAGATTGATGTGTGAATAGTCTTGAAAGCATGTATGTATAGTTTCCTCCATTTACATGAATCATGGTGGTCCCAAAATACAAAGATAGTAACTTAATTTTCTTCCAACAAAATAATTATTCTTGTTTGATGATATATATTAGTGGATTCCACAACATTTTTCGTATAAAAATTTCCACCTTATGATACTCACTCTTTTAAGATTTTAAACTTAAAATAGCATAAAACATATCAAGGATTTAAATTATATATCAAGGATTTAAATTATATACGCTGATTGCATAAAATTTTTTACACTATCACTATCATTTGGCCTATTAATAAGATCTTAGCCAGTATGGTACCAATTTTATCATATTACCAATTAAAGCATTATAATAACTTTATCAATAACCTGATTTTGTGTATAGAACTTAAACTCAATACTTATATTTTGTGTATAGAACTTAAACTCAATACTTATATTTTTTGCCAACCGTTAGGGTATAGAACTTAATAAGTGTAGTGTCACAAATATCATATCATATCAATTTAATTTTTTATTTTTTTGAAAGTTGTTCGGACTATTCTAAAATATTTCTAGATGTGTTAGATCCTAGAAAAGCTATACATTTTTCGATAAGATCCGAACGCAAGAGGCGGAAGGATGTTCATCTGAACCCCTTTCACTAAAAAAATCACACTGTGTATACAAAATCAAAATATGTTACTACATACGGCCTATAGTATATTGTAGATGAAACCCGTAGCTAAAAATTCTGCCTCCACTACTGCACTACGTGTACGATAATATATTTTAAAGATCCAAGCTCACAGTCTGTTAAATTATTCAGACTCTACAAAAATACGATCAGATGCGTGTTGGACCCTCCAAAACCTATGCATTCACCGTAAATCCAGCACGAATGTGATAACATTTTTGAATGATCCGAGCAACACAGTCTGAAACATAATAACATTCTCTCTCCTCTCTTTTTTTTTGATGTTGTGTAGAAACAGCAAGTGAATATTGTGTTAGCCCAACAGGGTCAGAAACACCATCACAAACAGAAGAAGTGATAACAGCACTAGAGAAAAATGGGATAAATTTTGTGAATTCAGCAAGTACAAGGGCTAAAACTAAGAAAGGAGGCAAACCAAAAGTTGCCATGAGGATTGATATACCAGCCACAACACCAACAAGAACCATTGCTGCTGTCACATCTATGTTATGGGAAGATTTAGTGAATAACCCTAAAAAAGATGGACCTAGAGAATACATCAACAAGAAGAAAATTCAATGTGCTGAAAAGATGATTAGAAGTGCTTTTGTTGAACTCTATAGAGGCCTTGGCTTACTCAAAAATTACAGGTTTGTCGTCGATCTGTCGCTAAATAGTCCATATCTGACATAATAATAGACATGTCTGTCGTCAATCTGTTGCTAAATGATTAGTTCGTATCTGATATAATAATACATGTTTGTCGTCAATCTTTCGCTAAATAGTTCGTATCTGACATAATACAAGTTTGTCATCAATTTGTTGCTAAATAGTCCGTATCTGACATACAGGTTTGTTGTGAATCTGTTGCTAATAGTTCGTACAATCTATCGCTAAATAGTCCATATATGATATAATACAGGTTTATCGTCAATCTGTTGCTAAATAGTTCGTATTTGACATAATATACATGTTTATCGTCAATCTGTGTCACTGAATCGTTCGTATCTAACACAAATTTTTGATGATATATTGTTAAATAAGATTAGTCGCGAAATTTTGTTGTTTAGGGACAGAAGTTGTCTATTTCTAACTCCTATCTTTTATAGTATTTCATTTTTCAAATATAAGTCGTGTAGTTTTCAGGAGGAGATTCAGAATTTTAAATAAGTATATGTACGATATTATGAATATTATCACTATACCTGTTATATACCTGCATAATGATAATAATATAGTAACAAGCAGTAACAACATTAGAAATTTTGCTAAAGGTATTGTTAATCAAGAACGTTCAAGATTTAGCATAATAATATAAAATGTAATATTTGTAGTGTTAATTACACAATATAATTTTTGAACCGACAGCATGTTCAACTGACCACGATACCGATAGTCGTAGAAAAAAGTAATATTTGTCGATTACAATGTAGAATTTTAATCATATTAATCATGGTAATAATAAATTTTATAAGTTCTACATAATGTATCAATAGAGTGAAAATACTTATACAATCAAATTACTTAAGAGGTGATTGCGTATAGCTAGCTTTCTATTTAATAAAGTAATTAGGTAACATATTAATTACACAATTAGTAATAACTTAAATCCTATATATATATATATATATATATGTCAAATAATAGTCCTAATTTAGTTATGAAAAACAAAAACACTTACTCTTTTTAGGAATGTTATGTATTTGCATTTTATAATATAATAGATTTATGTCGTGATATTTTATTCATTCAACCACATTTGGAAACAATCATGTAACAAACAATAAAGTGTGTATATCTTTTATAAAGGGAAAAAAAAAAAAAAAAGCATCAAGAAGATGACAAAATAAAGCATTAAAAGTTTAGCAAATATTTCTAAACTCTTTTTTTGTTTGTTTGTTTTTTTATTTCTCTATTTTTGGCAAATTATATGTCAGCTTTTCATCAAAACGTTACTTTTTTTCATTACGAATGGAAGTAGTTTCTTGAACGTATTTATTACTTTAATTTCAGTTCTAATAATTTCACTAACTTTGTTTTTTTTCAGCTCACTAAATATGGTGGCTTTCGTGAAGATACTTAAAAAGTTTGACAAGGTAATGTATTTAAAAAAAAAAAAAATGGAAAAATCAGTGTTTGCATCAGATCAATAAATGCATGCGACTCGTTAAATATTTTGTGATAATTTTATTTTTATTTTTTTACCCTCATCAAACAGGTAGCTAAGCAGCAATCATCAGCAAATTATCTTAAACAAGTGAAAAGATCTCATTTCATTAGTTCTGATAAGGTAAATTTTACGTAAAAAATTAAGAACTTATTACTATGATTATCTTTATCAATTATCACCTGTGCTTTATGAAAATGATTTTTATCATATCAAATATATTTATAGTTTAACATTGTTTTACATTTTCTGTTGTCTTAGTGAATGTTCTTGGAAGTGTAAAAGAAAAAAAGTTCTCATGCATCTATTAGTGATGAGATATGATTAAGATGTCACTAAGTATTTGTGTTAAATCCCCTCATCTACCTATATTGCTCGAACTCTTCAAAAAAATTTTCGCACTCGTATCAATATGATCTGCCTTTTGTTGTATCATATCACGGCATGCACATCGACACTTAGATTCATGCCCTGAATCCTAAAATTTACGTGATGAAAAATCTGAATTTTAGATTCATATCTATATAAAGAATCGACCCGTGGCCAAGTCCAAGCAACATATAGCTATTCTATCATGAATGAAATAGAAGTATATTAATTATTTATATATATGAAATATTGTTAGTGTTTAATGAGTTAATGGTGGAAAATGCATGTACTAATGTTTACAATATTTTATTTTATTATGTGTTTTGGTTATTGGTGAGAAGGTGGTTAGGCTAATGGATGAAGTGGAGTCCTTATTCACACAGCACTTTGCAAACAGTGACAGGAAAAAGGCAATGAAGTTCTTAAGACCCCAACAGAATAAAGAATCTCATATGGTCACTTTTTTTGTTGGTAAAATTCTTCACTCACCACCCACCCACCCCCACCCCCTTATTATAAAAATAATATAACTAAATAAAAGTTAATATCCACTTCCTAATATCTCACTAGATAGATCCATCTATATGCATATGCTAAGTAGTGCTAATAAAAGGTACTGTAAATAAAGTCCAATTAAGCTAACAACAATTGAAATGACAATCAGGAAACGCTGATTCTTCCTTAATCAGAGATCTCGGGTTCGAGCCCTGAGTATAAAATAATCCTTGATAGAGAGTGCTATCCCGAATGGGCCCTATCCAATGCGAATCTGAATTAGTCGGGCTCTAATGTGGATACCAAACACCGGATGGAAACCAAAAAAACCAACAACATTTGAAATGAAAATTTTAATCTTTATATTTATTTACAAATTTTATAGTCTACTGGCTAAAAATGTTAAAGATCTCAATAAAATTTGACAATATTACTCAATCTGTTACAAACTACTCGCCATGTTTCCTTTTTTATGAATCAAATTACATAAACTCGATCAATGTTTTAAGATTTATTTTTTATTGGGCTATAGATTTGATATGAGAAGCAGCGCAACTTATATTACTTTTGTATAATTTTGGAATATATAAATCGTATTTTCAAAATATAGAATTAATGTACTTCAAGTTAATGTCGAAATTAATTAAATTGACTCTCGAGAAGCGAAATACGACAAGTAATATGGGCAGAGGGAGAACCAAACATGGGAATAGGATGACTAATGTACTTATTCAAAATTCAATGTGTAACTCAAATAAATTCATTAACTCAAAAAAATAAAATACAATGCAAAATGTGGTTATATAGTCGTGCATTGAACATGTAAAATACGACGAAAGTCTGCTATAACATGTTAAATTATACCGATAATGTAAATTTTTTTACACTGACGGTATACATAAGTTAAATACGAGTAGTTATATTTATCGATTTTTATTTGATTTTGCAGGTCTTTTCACAGGTTGTTTTGTGACGTTATTTAGTGTATACGCAATTTTGGCTCATTTGAGTGGCATGTTTTCTCCTACAACTGAAGCTGGCTATGTTGAAACTGTTTACCCTATTTTCAGGTACTTTTTTAAAAAAAAAATAATAATAATTCTCACATTATTCTCATTTTTCCCTCTTTTTTGCTATATTTATGGAATGTCTTTTTCCTCTTAAAGTAGATACAATTTTTAAAAAATTTGATATTGTCTTGATTAACTAGTTAGTATGTAGACTGGTCGTTCACCCAACTGATTAAACTAATTAGCCGTCGGATGTATAATATATGTATAAATCGTAAGGATTGGTAAGGTAACACCTAGCGTCCCTTGCTTGTACTTATCCCTGTTGAGGATTACTAATTTTTAATAAAAGACTGTTAGAAAAAATATGTATAAATCGTGTATAATCAATCTATTTATACGAGCTAGAAAAAGTAACCAGTAAATCTGCTCCACTATTTATGTGAAGATCCCTATATTTTTTGACAAAAATCTACTAATGAAGGATAATTTGGTGTATGTTAAGATTGTTAACATCCTGAACTTTGTGTCACTAGTTCTAATTTTCTCTCATTTTTTAAAATCATGTAACAGACCATAATAAGTCATACCTAGAAAACAAAGTAGATAAACTGCTATAACATGTTAAATTAGAGTAATAATGTAAACGAAGTTGAGTGAAGGGGAGCCTTGGAGTACCTTTGTTGCCTTAGAAACAGCCTCTGGCAGAAATGAAAGATAAGGCTGCATACAATACACCCTTGTGATGGGCTCTTCCCCGGACCCTGTGCATAGCGGGAGCTTTAGTGCACCGGGCTGCCCTTTTTTTATGTAAACAAAGTTAAGTATTTTCGATGATTACAACGTTGTATGATGCTGAAAATGAGTTTATGTGTAATGTTGTGCAGCATGTTTGCATTGCTAAGCTTACATTTGTTCATGTATGGATGCAATCTGTTCGTTTGGAAGAGCACAAGGATCAATTACAACTTCATATTTGAGTTTCAACCTAAAACAGCTCTCAAATATAGAGATGCTTTCCTCATAGGCACTTGCTTAATGACTTCTGTTGTTGGGGCTCTTGTTATTCACTTGATCTTACTTTCGAGTGGATTTTCTCCGAGCCAAGTCGATGCAATCCCTGGAATTCTCCTACTGGTTTGTCAACCGAATTCTTGCTTACTCGAAACATTTATGTTGAATGCATATTGAGAGTTTTTGAATTGACTATCCTTGCATTTTTCAGATTTTTCTTGCTCTGCTGATATGTCCATTGAATGTTTTCTATCGCCCAACACGCTTCTACTTCCTCAAAGTGATACGTAACATCATCTGCTCTCCGTTTTACAAGGTACTTTCATATCCTGAAAAATGAAAATCTTAAAGAGTGGTTACTATAAATAGTTTTTGATAATGTAATGATGTTGATGCAGGTCCTGATGGTAGACTTTTTCATGGCTGATCAACTAACAAGCCAGGTATTCAGGCTATCTTCTACTCGAAGGGGAGCTCTAGAGCAACGATAAAGTTGTCTCTGTGTGACCGTGTGACCTATAGGTCAAGGGTTCGAGCCATGGTATCAGTCACTGATACTTGCGTCGGGGTAGGCTGCCTACATTACACCCCCTTGGCTGTGGCCCTTCCCCGGACCCTGAGTGAATGCAGGATGTTCTGTGCACTGAGCTGCCCTTTACATTATCTTCTATTCAACCACAATCTTGAATAGCATAACGATGATCTTCTTGTTGTTTTTTTTCCTGTCTTTAGATCCCATTGATGAGGCACTTGGAATCATCAGCTTGCTACTTTATTGCTGGAAGTTTGAAAAGTCATGGACTTCCAACATGTAAATCCGGTAGGATGTACAGAGAGCTCGCTTATGTTATCTCCTTCGCGCCATATTATTGGCGAGCAATGCAGGTAAATATTGTAACAGCTATCACTGCCAAAGACTGGAACTTTTACAATTTTCAGTGTGAACTAACTCGTGTATGTTTGTGATCTATCTAGTGTGCAAGGAGATGGTTCGACGAGTCTGATGTAAATCACCTAGCTAACTTGGGAAAGTATGTTTCTGCTATGGTAGCAGCTGGTGCTAGGCTAACCTATGCAAGGCAGCCTGATTCAAAATTATGGTTGGCGATCGTCTTGGTGACTTCAGTTATAGCCACAGTTTATCAATTGTATTGGGATTTTGTTAAGGACTGGGGATTTTTTGACCTAAAATCCAAAAACATCTTGCTCAGAGATGAACTGATCTTGAAGAATAAGAGCATTTACTATGCTTCAATTGTAAGTCCTTTCTCTTTGAACAGCCTTTTCGTTACATACAACAATATCATAGAGTAACCGGTAAAGTTGCTAACCATGTGACCAGGAGGTCATGGGTTCAAGACGTGGAAACAGCCTCCTGCAGAAATGCAGAATAAGGCTGTGTACAATAGACCCTTGTGGTCCGGACCTTCCCCGAACCCCGTGCATAGTGGGAGCTTTGGTGCACCGGGCTGCCCTTTTACAACAATGTCATATATCTGAACATACTTTTGAAAATTTCAATCTTAGGCTTTGAATCTGGTCTTGAGAGTTGCTTGGGTGGAGACAGTGATGCATTTCAACTTCGGACTATTTGAATCGCGTTTACTTGACTTTACCCTTGCCTCGTTGGAAGTTATTCGACGTGGTCACTGGAACTTCTACAGGTACACCAAGTCCCTAAATATATCAGATTTTGTAGGAAATGAATATTCCTTACTGTATTTCTCTGGTTGTTTAGGTTGGAGCACGAGCACTTGAACAATGTCGGAAAATTCAGAGCAGTGAAAGCAGTTCCATTGCCTTTCCGCGAGACAGACTCCGATGGATAGAATAGATTTTAGAACCATGTTTGGATAACGAAGACAGGCTTCTCAATAAGAGGAAAGCAGTGCTTTCTGCAGCAGAAAATTGGAGGCACTTATCGCTTATGGTGTGAGTGGAGAATCCGCCATCATCTTTTTGATCGTTTAACAATCAATCGACCCTTATGGTTCAACGTGTTTCCAAGAAAAGTTGTAGTAAGCTAATGTTATTTCCATGCCTGTTTGTATATGTTCTCATTCTTAACAACTCAATTGTGATCAGAAATGTATCTCTGAGATCTTCTATTATTCTTAGTAAATATCAAATGTATCGATTTCCCAGAATAATTTTGTCCTCCTACCACAATATGATTGTATGTTATCAACATTCTGCGTCTTAAATCACATTATGATTGTCAAGTAATACGTAGGAATAAAGTAAGAGATGATAGTCCAAAACACACATGAAGTATCACTTTTTTGCGAGTTTCATATCTGAACTAGAAGTTGTTTGTGTTTTCTACCTGAACTATCACTAACTATTTATCAACACACAACTCGAAGATGACTAGAGCAAGTGTGTTTGATTACAACCGCCAAAAGGCGCATGGCAACTTAATTTGGCCATAAAATTCTGTCCACGTGCCAGCTGAGTCATTAACCTCGAGACTTTTTCTGATAAATTGTGTGTAATAGTTCAGGTAGTAAATGCAAACAACGGATAAGGAACTCGCAAAACAGTGATACTTCAGGTGTGTTTTTGACCACTATCTCGTAAAATAATGAAATTTGGTGTTCATCCGAAGAATGTTGAAGCTGATGCAAAGGACAAAACATGAATACTTTGTTTATTGATATCCTCTTTATCTGTACTAGTTATACATATCTTACTCGTTAAGAATGAAAGAGCGCTAAAATTTCATTGCAAATTACAAATATATGAACATTCAAAGAAGGACAAGGCATAACAAATGTGTATCGAAACAGTATATAGATAAAGAGGACGAATAGAGGAAATCTTATCTAGAGAATTTTCCTACTTTTATCATCTCTGCTATCTTGTTGGACAGGCAATATGCAGTGGACTGGATAGTGATCATTGGATTTACGCCAACAGCGCCTGGAAGGACACTAGCATCACAAACAAATAGTCCATCTGCCTCCCAACTCTCTCCGTTCTCATCGACTGCACTGTCTTTTTCGCTCATTCCCATCCTGCAGCTTCCCATTTGATGAGCAGAACAGTAAGTTGTGAAATCCTTTACAAGTGACTTAGGCCCCTCAGCTGCTGTGACCGTGTCAAGAAACACCTCGATTTCTTTTTCACCTTTTCCCTTACATTTGATTCTCTGTCCATCGCTTTGTTGAGTGCCTACCTCATCAGCTCCTGCTGCTATCAAGATCCTTAAAGCTCGTCTTAGCCCGTGCTTCAAATTTTCTTTGTCTGCAGCATCAAACGTGTAGCTTATTCTTCCTTCTGACCTGACTTTTCCCGATCCTACGTCTTTAACCATTGCAAACAAATGAGCTGTTCTTGAATACTTGAGTAACCTATTCTTCATGTCCTCTCCAGATACCCAAGGACATAAAGCAGCGAATGATCCCGGTCCTAAAGCAGGTGCTTCTATAATAGCTCTTACATCAGAATCATAACTCCTAACTTCGTGCATTGAGGTAATGATTCCGCCTTCATGTATTTTTCCCTTGAGGTCTGAATTGGACTCAGGAAAGTACCCCCATGCCATTATGACTGGATGAAGACGGAGATTTCGGCCAATGTTTGGATTTTTCAATCCACTAGATATCATAAGTGGTGGTGTCAAAAGAGAACCACAAGCAGAAATGGTCACCTTGGCCTCAATACATATCCTCTTAGTGATATCTTTATTCAAACTACTTGCAATGACTCCTAAGCATTTCTTGTTTCTTGTTTTCCCATACTTGTTCTTTTCAAATATGAATCTCTCAGCTTTGCATCCTGTTATAATCACTGCTCCACAGTCCACAGCATCGACCAGCCAAGTTGTATCAGTTCCTTTCTTATCACCTCTTCTACATCCGTAGCAGCACGAGCCACAATAATGATTCCCGGATGAGTTTCTTGCCACGCCTTCAACTTCAAGACCGAGCTTTTCACACCCTTTTCGGAGAACTTGATTCTGAAGACCTTCTCGTGTGCACTCTTTTGTCACGTTGAGTCGTTCACAAACTTTGTCCATAGCTGATACATACTCAGGGCTTTGGAACATTGGGATTCTTTTATCGTCACCCCATTCTTGTATAACGGAATCAGGGGTCTTAATGCAGACTGACCAATTAACAGCTGAGCCACCACCAACTGTTGAACCTGCCATGACCATAACTTTACCATCCAGCGTTGCGAGTATTCCTCCTGATTCATACATTTGACTCTGGGATGGTCCTTCAAGGGACGAATAGTCTGATTTGGTGAAGTAGTTTCCTTTCTCGACAACGACAACTTTCTGTCCAGAACTTGCAAGAACACTTGCTGCAACACCTCCACCACATCCTGAACCAACAATGACAACATCACATTGAACCTTGTACACGTTGTCTTCTGTGTCTTCTGTGACTTTTAGGCCTTTTTGGACAAGGGACTTGACAATGCTTGATTCTGACTCATACATCGTCTCGACGATTCCCTTCTCGAGAGGTCTTCTCTCATCAGGTGTTTCTGAAGAATTCTCCTCATTGTCTACTTGATATCCCATGTCATCCCATGCTGGATTTTTAGAATCTTCACCAACCTATGACAAGAAAAGGACACTCAATGTGTTGAATGTAATGTCATAAACTATGTTGTTCGGACTCTTCAAAAATGCTGCTGCATTCATGTCGGATCCTTCAAAAATGCACTACTTGTAGAGGATCCGACATGCACTCATCAACATTTTTGAAGAGTCTAAACAACATAAGGTCAAAAGCACTCACAAATTTGTTTTAAGTCGAGACAAATAATAGGTCCATTAAATCTACTAATTGATGATCATTTGAAAGTAAAAAGGTTTAGTAGAAATGTTACAAAGAGTCAACATCAATTACTCCCCAATCTCAATTTATGTGGCCCGACTCTCTTTTAGTTTTAGTCGATCCAAAAAAAGAATGACATATTTCTATCATTCCTAAACTTCGTGTCCAATCAAACGTTATCACATAAACTGATACGGAGGGAATTCTTGATATTCTCATCAAATACTGAATGTTGTAGCTACTGTTCATATTTGAACATCTCATAAACTCTATGTTGTTCGGATCCTTCATAAATTTTGCCGCATCATCAGTATCATGCATCTGAAGGACCAAACACTCGTCCAACCATATATTTGAAGAGTTTGAACAACATAGATCAAGAAAACATTAAATTAGTAGTGGTTTGTTGCTATCTTCCATTTAAGATCCCATAATACTAAAAAACAAGAAAAGGAAACCAAAACCAAAAAGATGTACATTATAATTTTGGGACCAAATTATAGATGAGGTGTCCGTTTCAACTGGAAAAAAAAAATTGGTCCACGGATAAAAAGTTACTAGTAAAATTTACTCACACATAATAAGTGACATTGACATTTGACACTAAGGGTGTGTTTGGTATGAAGGAAACTGTTTTCTTGAAAAACAACTAGATTTCTTAATTGTTTTTCTGTGTTTGGTTGGTGGATGGAAAATATTTTTCGAAAAATATTTTATAGTGTTTGGTTGGTGAATAAAAAAATATTTTGAGAGTTGTATGAATATTTCAATTTAAGAATGAAGTTGAATGAGAGTTTTGAAAAATGTTTTTCTTAATTTTTGAAGTGAAGTCATTTTCCTTAGTTTTAAAGAAAATAAGTTGATTTGAAAAATATTTTCCAAAATCTATAAGCCACCAAACTAGACATACCAAACACACCCTAACTGTTAACATATGAAAAAGTCCAAACTAAAGAGCTATCATTTTCAGCCACCGAACTTCTTAAGAAAAGAAAAATTATAATAATGATTTCTTGTCAACAAATAAATAGTGACTATTTAATTATAGGTCATCTTCAATAGTCACATGTTGTAACTTGCAAATTGTCATACATGTGTTTTGCTAGGATTTGCTAGTAAACAAAAGATCATTATCCCAAAATTCATTTGTTAGTTTTTTTTTTGTCAAATTTATTTAATAAATTATATTAGAATATTAGTCTATTATTCCAGCCTAGTGTTTATATCAACTCGATAAATATATACATCTCTTTATCTAAATTGTTGTCAGTTAATTAATACATATTTTTACTTTATTTTATCATTGATTTAGTTTGGTATAAACGTCCAACAAAGGTGAAATCTTTTTCAACAAAATATAAGAGATCAATTTAAGACTAACGAAACTACTTTAGAGATGAATATAAACTTAGCTAGAATAGTCTCACGGAGCGGATAGAGAGTGCATATAGTTTATCCGTAGGTCAAAATAGAGAACTATTTTTAACAGACCATCGACGACGTAAGGGAAAAGATGAAAAACTAGACAAACTTTTTCTATGTTAGTGTCTAAATTAAATTATGTGATTCACACACCTAGTGATTTTCAATTATTTAAGCAACTTTTTCTCTCATTTCTTTCCAAGTGAGATGGGACTTTAAAATAAAATATGTGAAATTAAAAAAACATGATGCCAGCACAATTTCAGAGATTGATGTGATCTAATACGTTAAAATATGAAACTTCCTAATGACCAATTCTTCATAAACACTCAAGTCAAGATGGCTATATTGAGGAAAAAAAATATATTATTACCCATTTGTTTAATTTCCAAATCAAGAAAGATAATTATAAAGTACTTTTATAATTTCTCAATTTTAAAAGATACCTTGATTTCTAACTTAGCATGCTGTCCATATCACAATTAAAAGGGATCAATGATAAATTTTTATTTGATTTTTGTTATATAACTCGAATACATCTGGCCTTTAATTAATTAAAATGTGTGTTTTTGATTTTTTATGTATTATGTAGAAAATATTTTATGTTTAGAGTTTAGACTATTATTAAATGTACATTATCCGCAAATATGAAGTAACAGAACGAGTTTTATCTAAGTCATGAATAATTAAACAATGAAATAACTATTGATTCTGAAATTTTTTGAATATTCATCGTCCAAGAGATCAAAATGCAAATTTCAAATAATTAAAGGTTAAATATATTTAATTACATATTACAAGGACTAAATTTAAAATTTATTAAGGGACAAAAAAACTCCATTAACCCCAAGAAAAAATATCCAACACAAATATTAACTAGAAGTTCCAAGTTCAAACTCCGAGTATAAAATTGTCTTTGTTAAGAAACGTTTTATCCTAATATGGGACATTCCGCCACGAATAAAAATCGATTAAAACCTAATACAAATATCAAACACCGAATAAAATAGGTTAGAAAGAAAAGATAAGAAGAATTACCTGAGTAAAGAAGACATAGAGACACAAGAACTTGATAAACACAAATGCCAATCTAATAGGAGTTAAATATCTATTTTTGAACCATTTCTGCACCACAATTTCTCTTTTTTCCAGTGGAATATCAGAGAATTTGTTAATATAAGGCCAACTTTTTCCAAAACAAAACAATCCACAAATTAACAATGTCCCAATTCTTGTTGATAGAATTTTCAACAAACCCAACACCAAGATTCTTGCTTCAAAAAAACCCCTTTTCATTACAACCTCTGCAACCTACAAATGATTAAAAAAAAAAAAAACCATTAAATTACAACAATAATAACAACAAAATACTCAGTATAATTCTATAAGTCAGTCTCGAAGTAGGTTGACTATTTTTGATAGACACTCGACTCAAAAAAAAATAATTATTAAATTATTATTTTTTTTAGTAAAAATGTGTGTGGCAGAAAGGGCTAGTAAATAGGGGAGGAGATTATGAAAAATCAGATGAAAATTCAGATTATCAATCAATTGAATCACTAAAATTCTTCAACCTTAAAACTACTTCAATTCACCCTAAAAAGAAAAGAAAAAAAAAAGTAAAAATATTGGTTTTAAACTTTTTATAAATCTTTTTTGGAAGAATTAACCTAAATAGTCGTCCACTCAATCTTCAAAACTATATCATATGTACGAACGATCCATATATATATCGACTAGAAAAAGTAAACAGTGAATCTGACCGACTATTTAACTTACCTCATCAGGAATTGGATATTGTGAGCCAGAAACTTGATGAAAGCATTGAATTTTCTGACCATTATTTTGAAGAGAATTTAAAGGAAGAAAAGTTTCAGAAATGGCAGACAAAGTTTCCATTTGAGATGAAGAAAACTTATGACTATATTTTGTTTCTCTTCTTCCACCTCTAAGTAAAGGATGACCTCTTTTCTCCATTATTCTTCTTCTTCTTCTTCTTTTGTTTGTTTGTTTGTTGGTTTTTACTGAGTGTTTGAAATTTGTAAAGACAAGTGTTTGGTATTTATAGGGGAATGAAAATGAGATGAGTAGTATCTTTCTTGTCTCTATCTGCATGAGAAAAGGCAAGAGTTTAACAACTATCTCAAAATCTTCTTCTTTTTTTTTTTTTTACCTCACCCTATATTTTATCTTTTGTTTTTTCTACTTTATTTTTATTCATTTACTTGACATCATTTGACTTGACAGTTTTAATTAAGCGAGTTTAATATTTGAAGAAAATCTAACCTTAAGAGTTTAACATCTGACATAAATAAATAAAATTAATTTTAATTATATATAAATAATATATTTTTTCATCGAGGGATCAAATAAAATCACCCCTAACCAAAAGCTAGTTTCGCCCTTACTAGGCATACAGATTAAAAAAGGAAAAAGATTTTTAAAATGTGTGGTTTAAAGCAGACCATTGATTTTTGTATGGTTATACATTATTATAGTAAGGACAAAAAAAAAAAATTTAAAGTTAAATTCTTTTTTATTATAAAAGGACGACGTATACATATATGAAAAAAATTTAATATAAGGTGAAGAAGAGTTCAAAAATGTTTTTAGATTATAAATTTTTGAACCCTAAATGTGATCTTCATATTATTATTTCAAGGATTGATAAGTTGGCAAGTTTTTTAAAAAAATGTACTTAAAATTGTAGGCAAATTTTACATTAAGCATGTGAAAGAGGATAGTGAAAAGCTTTATAAATAATGTCATAGCATAAGTTTACATTATACATCTCTTTTGAGTTCGATAATAATATAATCCATTGAATAAATTTGTAAGATTTATTTGACGAGAACAAATAATGTGTTTTATAAATTATATCGTCACATAATTAAAATTTCTGATTCCGATACAACATTAATTTCACACCACCCTATTTGGTGTATGTACTTTCTCTGTTTTGTTTTAGTTGACCCTTTTTTTAAAATATTTGTTTCAGTTTAGTTGTTCTTTTGATGAAATCAAGAGTATAGTATTATGTTTTTTCAATACTACTCTTAATATTAAATGACTAAATAAAGTATATTTACTCAAATTTATATTTTCAAGGCACAATTAATGAGGCTAATTTAATCAAATAAATCCCTAATTAATATTTTTTTAATGAATATGTTAATTTAATAGGGGTCAATTAATATGAATTGGAGGGATTATTTGTAAGGCCATGTAATAATTGATTTATAATTAATAAGAGCAAAACGTGACAATTATATATACCACCACATATTTAGGACCCCAATGCATAGTGACTTTCATTTATTGATGTTTATAATATGGTCTACCCCATCTTTAAATAATAAAGAACCGTGAATAATTTTTTCAACAAAATGAATTATTTAATGTTAGAGCAAAAGTAGAGCTCTATAGACTACACGTATTTGAATTTTATTTAATTCTGTTTTATTGGCTTTCTTTTCTTTTTTATTTATCTAAGATCCTGTATATATTTTCTTTTTTCGTTTTGTGCATTTGATATTCAAAATTTAATTTGATTCGACTAATTCAAATTCCTATTTTGTAGGTTTTACTAAAAGTGGAAGTTATCTTTACCGTTTACTATAAGGAAGTTAGTTATCTGATTGATTTTTCAAGTAGTTTTTGGAGAAAAACTTGATAAATAGCGTTTGGTTATATATTTTGTCATTATTTGACAAATAATTCAAACTCTAAGTACTAGAAAAAAAATAGTATTTAGGCTAAAATCTATTTTTTTTGGTAATTTTTAAAAGTGAAATATATTTTTCAAATACTATTACCAAACACATGATGGAAGTTCACCCAAAAATGACTTGCTAAAAATATTTAAAAATCTATGGCCAAATGCTAAATAAGTATTTTCATTTTCAAAATTTGGATTTGAAACTTACATTTAAGAGTTAGGTGTGCAATTAGTGGCAGAACTAATTAATAAGATAAAGATATTTTTATTTTGTATATATTAATTTTTAAATTTCCTCGACATTAGAAATTTTTAAATATATAGATAAGATATGTTCAAAAATTGTGTTGGTTGGTTATAAGTTTGAATTGCGAATGTGATATTTATATATTATTTTTAATTCTCTTACTAAAAATTCTTAATATAATCTGCATTTCACTATACTATTGTTTGGTGATGTCTAAAGCTTTATATATTATTGCTGAATTAATTGGTTATTACTTTTTCGATTATATCTAAGTCTTCGCTAGAGCGCGCATTTATGACAATCACTAAGTTTATTTTTTTTTATTTTAATTCTCATAGTTTTTCTTCTCTACGATACATATAAAAATTCTTCCATTTGAAGTAACATCAATATAATATGAAAATCACTCTACATATTTAATCGTTCGATTCAAACAACACAAAATTAATATCCAATTTGAGCTGAAAATGAAATTTAAGGTTAAAATATTCTTAATTAATTTTGAATTGAAAAAATTGGACTTAAAATGGCAATGTCTTAGAATTTAAAAAATTAAATATAAAAATAATTTCTTAAATTTTAAATTAGAATTTGAATTTTTTAGTACATTAATTATGTTCTACAAATAATGGCTACATCTTAGGGAGGCCCTTATTAAAGTGGCTAGTTGGTGCAATTTCCACGTTATATATCAAAGTGCAAACGAAAATATTACTAACACCACACACATATTTGAACCTCATTGGACAAAGATCCACTTGCTATTTATTTTTATTTTTTTATTTCTCACTCGGTGTTCGATACCCACATTCGAGTTTGAATAACTTGGATTTGCGCTGGGAAGTTTCACTATTGGCAGTAAAAGGCTCTCTATCAAAGGAGACTCCATACTTAACTTAGGGTTTGAAATCGAGACATTTGGTTAAGAATGAAGGAGTAGAGGAGTACGCACCACTTCAGCACGACTTTTGATGATCACTTTCTATTTAATTTTATTTATTTTATTTCTCACTCGATATTCGATATCCATATTAGAGTCTGAATAATTTGGATTTGCGCTAGGAAGTTCCACTATAGGCAGTAAAACGCTTCCTACCAAAGAAGATTCCATACTTAAGGTTCAAAACCGAAACATTCGATTAAATGAAAGAGTAAAAGAGTACTTGTCGCTCTACCACAATATTTAATATTTAATGGTCACTAGCTATTTATTGATGTAAAATAAAATATGATCTATTCCTATCTTTAAATCATCAACAACCATGATTTTTTTCTTCTAAAAAATGGTGTTTTTAAAATTGAAAAAATATATATTTAATGTTTGGTTGAGACTTCAATTATTTTAGGTATTCATCACTTTCTTATTGATTTGCATGAATTGTACAAAAAGGTTTTAATTGTGTCTTGAAAAAATTGCTTTAAGTCTAGCTATTTCTTTTGAATGATTAGTTAGTGTGAGAGGGGGTCAAGTTTGTTATTAGTTATTACCATAATTCTAAAGTTTTGGTTAGGTTTGTTGTAGAAAATAATGCATGTTTTTGGCTTTCCTTTAATTAAGGGTATTAATTCCTTTAATTAATCTCAATTTTATGGATAAACATGTACATCTAGAGGGTTGTATAAGAAATGTATTTTTTTTTTTTTTGGATTTCCTACTCATTAGGTAATCCTAGAAGAAAATATCTAGAATGTAATAAAGTATTTTTGATGGGTAAATAAAAAAATAATTAAATTTTTTAAAAAAATAAAACTTAAATTCTAGATAAATATGACTAATTATTTGACGTCTTCTTTAATTCGTGTTGATTCTATTAGCTAGGGGTAATAACTGAATATCCCCTCTCAGAGGCGGAACCAGCTCTCTTTAGGGGTTCGTCCGAACTTCTTTCGACGAAAAAATATATTATTTATACATGATTAAAATTATTTTTTATATGATTATAATAGGTGTTCAACTCCCTTTGACTTAATTTTCTATAAACATTATTGCACCTCTGTCCCTTCTCTTTATCCTTATAAACCTAGTGTACTTTTGCTCTTCTTTGTATTTTCGGGGGTCTTTCACAAATTAAGGCAAGTAAAGAGTAGCTGCTTTCTCCGTCTCACCTGATATGACAAGCATTTTTTAGTGCTCTTTTTTTTGTCCCTATAAAAACCTAGCTAGGAAATAGAGGTGAGCATTCGGTATTCGATTCGATATTTTTAAATTTTAGGTTCGGTAATCGGTATTTGAAAGTAGATACCATATATCATACTTATAAACATCGGTTCAGTATTTTGATAATCGATAAATTAAACTTCGATTCGGTATGGTTTTTGGTAATATCCATATTAAAGTTGGAAATGTCTAAATGTACGTTTTAACTTCAAAGAGTATATTTAATAGAAACCATATTTAGTATTTCTTTTGTTGCTTTTTACCAATATATTATCAAGATCCAAGAGATTCTTTGGGATTGACTAATATGATTGTTTATTGAGTTGGTTAGATATATTGTATTATAATATATATATATATATATATATAATTCGATATTTGGTAAATACCGAATACCAAGTGATATTAATATCTTTTACCAAATCTAATTTCGAATACCTAAATATTAAATTTTACTCCCAAATACCGAATAATTGAATACCAATTACTAAATTTTTTATTCAGTTCGATAATTCGATTTTCGGTATTTTATGCCCAGCCTTACTAGGGAAGACGTCTCAAGAATAGTTCTATTATTTTTTGTTAGCCGAAAACACGATTTTCAGATGAAAATTTTGTTTTTGCTTTTGCTTTATTCGCTGAATCTGAAGATTTATACTTGTTAGAAATTATATTTTTACTCTTCTTTATATTTTTGGGGTTTTTTCGCAAATTAAGGAAAATTAAGAGTAGTTGCTTTCTCTGCGTCACCGATATGACAAGCATTTTTTTTTTAATTATGTACTCTTATATTTGGATAAGTTTTTCTTTAAATTATAATAATAATTATTATTAATTTTAACCAAGCCATGTTCATTTATTCTTGGGGATCTTTCAAAAATGCTACATTTTACTGGAAAACTCACCTTTTATAGCCATATTTTACATAATTACCATTTATAACCGTTGTATTCAATTTACACCCGCTGTATTCGATTTTATCAATAATTTGTATTCATATAAAATATAAATACAGTATCATTTAACTGCTGTATTCGATTCACAGCCGCTGTATTCACTGTTACTAAGTGGTCTGTATTCATAAAAATATAAATACACTACATATTTAGTCTTGTCAAAAACACTACCATTTTTTTTTCTTTTTTTTCTTTTTTCTTTTTCGTGTTTTCCTATTTTTATTTTTATTTTTCGTGTTTTCCTATTTTTATTTTTCTTTTTTCTTTTTCGTGTTTTCCTTTTTCCTATTTTCGTCGTTTCTTCTTCTTCTTTTTTCTAATTTTACCTATTTTTATTTTTTTTGTTTTTTTATATATTTTTTTCTCTCTTCTATCTCTCTTTCTTCTTCTTCTTTTTTTAAATTTTTTTTGTACTGATTTTCTTTATCATTTTTTTGTTCTTCTTTATAATTTTTGAATTTTTTAAAAATATAATTATTCGAGCACAATGCATTGATGATAACGTAAATATCATAATTGTTTATCTATTTGTAGTCACCGTCATTTATATTTTTGTATTCATTGATACAACTATATTTGTATTTGTATTTTAAAGTTCACGCTTGTATTTGTATTTTGTAGTTCGCGTTTATATTTATATTTTATAGTTCGCACTTGTATTTGTATTTGTTAGTTCGCACCATCATTTATATTTTATATAATTCGCACTTGTATTTTAAAAAACTGTTTTGTATATGTATTTTATAATTGACTGTATATTATATTGGATTATATTTGTATTATGATTTTATTATGTTTGTATATTTAGATTATATTTGTATTTGTATTCTATTTTCGTTGATGTCTTTTTATTTTTAAAGAATTATTTTGTATTTTTATTTATAAGTTGATTGCATATTGTATTTAGTCGTGATTATGTACAATTTATTATTTGTATTTGTATACAAACAAGTAAATACATTAATTGTATTTTCTTGATTCTAAAATATATAAATATGCAATGTATCATTTGATACAAATGTACCGTTTTGTATTTGTATGTCAAAATTATTATTCGTATTTGTAAATAAATAAATATCACTTGATATAAATATAATTACAAACAAATGAAACCAATGATTTTAAAAATACAAATACATATTGTATTTTTATAAAAATTTGAGTTGTATTTATTTGTATCAATAAATACAATTCGTATAAATAAATACAAACAAATATTCGCAAAAAGAAAATCAATTGTTCCTTTTCAATAATTAAAAAATACAAATGATAGTTCACACTTGTATCTATATGTTATAGTTTGCATTTGTATTTATATTTCATAGATCCCACTTGTATTTGTATGTTATAATTTGCCTTTGTATTTATATTTTATAGTTCGCACTTGTATTTATGTTTGCTAGTTCGCACAAATGAAAAGAAGGAGAAAAATAAAAAGAAAAAAAAAGGAAAAAAAATGTGAGAAAAAGGAGAAAAAAATACAAAAAAGAAGGAGTATAATAGAAAATAGAGGGAAAAAAAACAAAAGAGAAAAAATAGAAAGAGAAAAAATAAAAAGGAAAAGGAAAAAAAGAGAAAAAAAAAGACAAAATGAAAAAAAGACAACCAAAAAGAAAAAACTGGAAAAAAAAGGAGAAGAAAGAGAAAACAAAAAAAGAAAAGAAAAAATGAAGAAAAAACAGAAAAAAAAAGAGTAATAGAAAATATATATAAAAAAAAAAGGAGCAAAAAGGAAAAAAAAAAGAAAACGAAAAAATTGAAAAAAGAAAAGAAAGAGAAAACAAAAAAAAAAAAGGAAAAGAAAGAAAGAAGGAAAAAAAAGGAAAGTAATGAAAAATAGAGAAAAAGAAAAAATACATGAGAGAGACTGTGAATTGTAATTATGAAAAATTAATAGGCAAGAGAAGGTTATGAATTGTAATTAATTGAAACTAATATTGGATAAGTTATATAATTATCCCTTTATTCTTCTGTTATAAATTGGAATTAAAGTGAAATGAATAAATCTTGTGACATCTAATAGAGGGCATTGCTCTTTTTGTAAATTGGAATTAAAGTGAAATGAATAAATCTTATGACCTCTAATAGAGGGCATTGCTCTTTCTTTATTCAATTAAATTGCCTAGTTCTTAACAAAGTAAATTAAGAGTAAACTAGATAAAAAAAATGATAAATTGTCTCTTAGTTTTTCAATATAAGAAAATTAAAAGTGAATGAATATTTTAATATAATGAATAAGTAAAAAATAACAAAGGTATAGTACTCTAGGATTAGGGCATTGACCTTTTAGCATATAATATAATATAATATAATTATATTCTTTCTTTTTTAAGCAAAAAGATTCAACTTTAAACAAGTTGAGTTCAATGTACAGTTATTAACAAATGCTAAAAGGGTCCAGTTGGCCGCAAGTATTATGTAATCATACTATTAACAACAATGATAATCTAATTAATCCAAAATTAAAGAAAATGACAATGCGTCGTGTATTAAAGTTATCGCTATGTGCGAGTTCAGAAAAAGGTTAAATCATAAAGATATATTATACACATCTCACCTTATATTTCTACTTTGCGACCTGAATCCATAAAATTCCTGATCACATAAAGCAACTTTATCATAACTAAATAATGAATAATTAAAAGTCTTTAGAGATAAATATCATACTGTCAAAGGCAACAATTAATATTTAATCAGTGAAAATTAGTGTAAAGAGATTTGACTTTGAAACGCGTAAGATATTAGAAGTTGTCATACTATGTCTTATCTCTAATTAAAATAGTTATTATAACAGTTTTGAAAGGGCAATTTGATAATGATACACAGGAGTCAAACTATGTTGTACCAGGTAATTAAAATGTTGTGTTTGAGTTAATATTCTGATTTTTTTGAATCATATTTGAATTTTATCTTTTTTAGAGCAAAGATAAAATAATATCGTAATTACTTTTATCTTTTTCAGAAAAAAATTAATAATCTTCTTTCATAGTATTTGGTTAACCTCTTTTTTGATTTTTTTTTAATTTTAACTTTTAATATATAGGTCGTTTGACCAAATTATATTAATAATATGTTTTTAGTATATTTTTGTGTCATCTGATTTATCGTCGCCATGAGTTACAATTTTAGCTTCTGCATGATGTCCCATCGATTTCGAACCCAACATATTGGTCGGTCAAGAATTTTTATTTTCAGAAGATGAAAGAAGTGGTAGAAATAAAAATGCTTAGATGAATGTGTTGGGATATTAGGAGATACAAGATTGAAAACGGTGGTATAAGAGGCAAGGTGAGAATAACTTTCATGGTGGACAAGATACGAGAAGCGAAACTTAGATGATTCGGTCATGTAAAGAGGAGTACAAATATTTTAATACGGAGGTGTGAGAGGAGAGGTACAGATAAATCGAAGAAGAAGTGATCAAAAGCAAACTTTCATCTCATTAAGGACATAATCCTAGATAAAAGAGTAAAAGATCAATGATTACGATAAATGATTAGTAGGTTATTGAGCATTATTACTACTATTATTATTTCAGTATTTTTTTCTTTAATTTTTTATCATAACCTTTTACTCTTGCGTTTCAACTTAAACATGTTCTGTAAAATAATTTTCTTAACTCAGGGCTTCTCTAAAATAATTTTTATCCTATAAAAATAAAAATAAGATCTACGTACGCTTTTTTGTTCTGCCTCCACTATCAATATATATATATAAATTAAATCCCTTTATAATGTAATAAGCCGCATTTGTTGTGTAAATCAGAGCTAGCTGTTAGATTAGAGTGAAGACAAAGTAAAAAGTGTTATCACTTAAGTTGTATCCAATTAATTAATTATTATCCTAATTTAAATTGAAAACAACCGAGTCAACCAGTGAATAATAAGCAGAAAAGGCATGGAAACTTAGAAAGGGAAGTCCAGTGTATTAAAGTTCTCGCTATATGCGGAATTCAGAAAAGAATCGAGCCACCGGGATTTATTAGACACAGTTTACCTCACATTTATGCAAGAGGTTGTTTTCACTGTTTGAACCAGTGATCTCCTAATCACATAAAAGTAACTTTACCAGTTACTTCATGATATCAACTTTACCGACTAAGAATAATCATTTGATTTAAATATAATTTGGGCGGCTGATCAGTCATAATTAAGCAGTTACTAATATAATTTGTCATTGGAGAAAATAAATAAACCACATTAAGTCAAACAGTTCAACTTGAAAACTACTGTTTAATTGTGCATTTTATAATTGTCTTTGTCCTATATATATATTCAATGTCTAAATTGCCTCTTTTTCAAGCTGTGATGGATTTAGGATTAAAAATTAGGTGTTTGAAGTCTAAACTAATGTTTTATTATTTGACTATTGTTTCTAATTAAGTATGTTCTGCTTAGTTAATAGTGTAGACTTCAATAAGATTTTCTTTTTTATTTCATGTTCGATATTTTTATTGGAATTTGATTAATTTAAATTCATGTATTGCATGATCAAGTTCTAAATGGAGAGGTGAAGATAGTCCAAGGAAAAACTGGGAAGAGATGGTTAGATGCGACAAGGAGATCGACAATGTTGTAGGACGGCGAGTATTGGCCAATAAGAACTCTCATTTAAAAAATAAAGGTATGAAAAATGAGAATGCATAAATGGACGTGTAGATTGACATGCTAGAAGAGACAAAATTAGAAACGAAGATATACAGGTTAAGATGGGCGCAGCCTTTCTGGCGGACAAGATGCAAGACTCGAGAATGATATTTGGGTAACGACTTTAAGCAAGATGGTACCTGTACCCGAAACCGATATAGGTGGGTAGGTAAAGAATACCTAGGGGTGTGAGACAATTCTCTCTAAGAAACTCGGCAAAATAAGCCCTGTGTGAAGAGCAGGAGCACAGATTCAAGGTGCTTATAAAGGTAGACCAAGGAAGAATGGAAAAAAGATGATTAGATAGGACACAGTGTATCTTCAACTTATCGAGAACATGACCCTAAATAAGAAAATATGGAAGTCGAAAAAAGAGGATTGACAATTAGTCGATTCGAGCGTTTTTTCTCTTTTCAGCAATAGAACAAGATTCTAATATGAAACGCGTATATGTTTTCTTACCAGTATTACTATTATTATCTCAGCATTATCCGATTCTTCAATTTCACCGCTACTATTATTTCTTTCACTTGATTATCTTTACTATTTTTAGTGTCAATACTTTTTCCTTTATTTTTTTTATCATAGTTTTTTACTTTTGCATTTTAGTTCAAAGATGTTCTATAAAACAATTTTTGTGATTGGGTGCCTATCAAAAACAATATATGAGTAAGATCTGTATACACTCATTCTTTCCCGTCCCTATATATATATATATAATCCGCTATAATGTTATGAGCCGCATTTGTTGTGTAAATCAGAGCTAGCTGTTATAATAGAGTGAAGTCAAATTAAAAAGTGTTATCACTAAAGTTGTATCCAATTAATTAATCATTATCCCAATTTAAATTAAAAATAAATGAGTAGACCAGTAAATAATAATCATTTGATGTAAATATAGTTTAGGCGCCTGATCAATCAACATATTGCTGTAATAATTAATTAATCAGTTACTAATACAATTTGTCATTGGAGAAAATAAAGAAACCACATTAAGTCAAAATAGTTCAACTTGATAACTTTTGTTTAATTGTGCATTTTATAATTGTCTTTGCCTCATATGGACTCGGGGGCGGAGCCAGCTTAGAGTCAGGGGTTCATTCGATGAAAAATTATACCGTTTATATATGATTAAATTATTTTTTATGTATGTATAGAAGATGACAAACTCACTTCGGCTAATTCGTATGTTAACGTATTCAAATTTTGAATCTTTTTGGTAAAAATTTTGACTCTGTCACTTATTTCAACACCTTAATTGCCACTTTCTCAAGCAGTGATGTATTTAGGATTAAAAAATAAGGGTTTAAAGTCTAAACTAATGTTTTATTATTTGACTATTAGTACTATATAACAAAAATACGAGTTTGAACATTTAAAAATTGTTCGTTGTTTCTATTATGTTCTGCTTAGTTCATAATGTAGACTTTAATAAGTTTTTTTCCTGCTCGATGTGAAGTTTAACTAATTTGAATTCACGTATTACATGGCTTGTTTTTTAGAGTGACGTTTTTAATATGATTTTTTTCATTTCTAAAATTCGAATTCTAAACCTCTGATTAAAGGTGAAAAAGTTTCAGTCATCTCGCCACAACTCAAATTAGACCTATCACTAGGATCCGTGATGACACTGTCTCTTAGATTCTATAAGATGGAGACATGGAGTCTTTATCATCTTTAAACTCATCTGCTGACATCCGCACGGTAAAATCAAATGTTATAATCACCCTTCGAGACAATCAGAACAACAACAACAACAACAACTACTTAACCAGTGTGATCCCGTAAGTGAAATTTCGGGAGGTGGGGTGTACGCAGATCTTACAGAAGCTGTTTGTAATCGCCCCTTGGGACAATCAGTACCACGTACTTTAGTGTGATCCCATTGGGGGTGTTTTGTACACAGACTTTACAGAGGTTGTTTCTAATAAGAAACTCGACTCAAGAAAAGCCTTTTCAGAACAAGCAGCATTCTTCATAAACAAGCAGAGACTAGTCACATAACATAGTAATAAGATGAAAGACAAATTATCTGATAGATTCGATTAAAGGGATCTTGTGATGCCCATGAGGGAGTCAAAGAGAAGGACAGTCTTCAAGGATAACAAGATTTTGTACAAGGAGTGCATATGACACCTTAGGTCAACCCACATAGGAAAGGGAGAAAACAGTGAAGTGCTATAAAGACGGTATACGTACACATGGTATGCACCTAGATGATCACATAGCTCAAGGGACAAATGTAATGCATGCCATGGTTTTGGGCTGTGACAATTCTTTACTGAAAAATGTCAAGAACTGAACTGCAAGTACTGAATTTGTTGCCTGAATATTATATGAAATATTATCCAATCATATTTCTCGTACGTCTCCAACTTCTAGTTTCGCAACTTATTTGATCAGTAATCAAAAAAGATTTTCATTAACTACAACAGCCAAGCATTAAGATAGCGCTGCGCAACATAAAAGTTCATCCCTTTACAACAATGGCTAGTTCTGAAACTTTTAACTATTCAATTACTATAACCAATGTGTTTAAGTTGTCTCAAAGAAGGTTGAAGTGCTATGAGAGAACAAAAGAATAGAAACAAGCTACATTGATCGGACTCTTCAAAAATGTATGTGCCGGACGGATCCTCCAGCAGTAGTGCATTTTTGGAGGATCCAATATTATAATGCATAGTATACAACATTCCAACTTCTATATTATTACTTCATATTTTACTTCATATGAAATATAAACTTAACAGAAGGTATAATATAACCTTATACAGTATTAAGACTTTCTAATTGTATAAAACCAAATATTGCATAAAATGGCTCATCTATGTAATAATAACTTCTTAATGTATAACGTAATGAAATATATATAATAATAAATTTATTATACATTGGTCTTCCATGATAACTAATGTATAGTGTCTGAAATATTATAAATTATACGTTAAAATACAATCTTTCATAATGTATAATGGCACACCATACATATAAACTATTCACCTTATACATAAATTATCTACAATAATATCAGAATGTATAATGTAACCTTATACGGTATTCAGACATTCACAAAGTATAATTCCACTTAAAACAAAACTGCCTCATATAGGTAATACGAATTCTTAATGTATAATATAATGAAATATAAAGTAGAACACTTATATTATACATTAGTCTGATAATAAAAGTAATTTATAAGGTATGCACACTGTATAATTCGACAATATGATTATCAACTTATAATAAATCAGTTACTGTATTAAATCAAATAATATAAAATAAATACCTTCGGAAGACGTGGTCGACCGAAATCATCAACCTTCTTCTTACTTGCCTATTTTGATGCAGACTTCTTCAACCTAGAACTGGCCACTTCCTTCAATTTCTTCACAGCTACCAAATCGTTTCGGTGCTTGGAACGATTCTCTGCGAAATTGGGTTCTTCGTAATTAAATGTACCAGTAACAAAAGCAACAACGAAAATATTTTCTTCTTGAGCATCTAACTGATTAAGTCCTAAACTAAAGTTAGGACGAGAATCCATTACAAAATTTATACTATCTTGAATAAGAACTAACAACTTTAAAATAAAAAAATACAAAGTCTGACTTTTAATAAATGAAAAAAATGATATTATCGAACTATCAAACTGGAATGAATTTGCAAAAGTAATTAATTTCATAAAAAATAAACATGCAACCAAAAATCGAACCACACTGTGATTTGGTAAAGTTGGAAAAAAATAAAAATAGTGAAGAAAATCAGTAAGTTCAATAAATGTTTGATAACTTACAAATTGGTAACCTCTAAGTATACGATTGCTTGAATTTGGGCGTGAAAAAAGGGATTTAATTATGGAGGAACAATCGGTTGTTTAATGGGAGAAAAAAAGGGAGCAAATATGGGAAAGAGCGAGAAAGTAAAGAAACGGAACCTTTTTTTTTTTTAATGTATAAGAGAAATGAGAGAGAAAGTAAAAAAATAGAGGATTTTAATAATAATTTTGAAATTTATATAATTACTTTGTCAATATGAAATTTATTGTAATAAGATAAAGTTACCTTGTGTGTCTATATAAATTTTAGATTACAAATAGGTCAATTAGTGACCAAGTTGCTAGTTTGCTAGGTTGGTACAATATTTTTTTGAGACTTGTCACACTAATTATTTTATAATATTTGTGTGGCTATAGAAAATTCTCAATAAGAGTGAATCCAAAAATTAAGTTAAATTGTTTTCAAGTTTTTAAACTTATCATTCTTTTCGATACGAACTAAAATGGAAAATTGGTCAAGTAGATGATCTTTCAAATGGAGAGTTTCAAGTTCGAAACTTTTATTTGCCTTCTCAATCGAACTAGTCGTATGAAACTTAATGCGATTTACCTTTTCTATATAGTTACGAACTATTACATTGAAGCGAAATTTACTTTATTCGCGTTCAAAAAATAGTGGCTATGAATGTCTTTGTGAACAAAGAAAAAATTGGCATAGAAGCTTAACCGACAGAAGCCATATATCCCACAGTAATATATACCATTATTGATTATTATATCTTACAAGTATTTATTTTTTTAACCATCTTAATTTTTAATTAAGTCTTTTTTTTCTTTTTTTGAAAACTTCAGGAAAATTCGTAGCTGCTACAACCTCTGCCCTTCGGGTGAGCACTTTATGCGCACTGGATAAACCTTTCACTGTGCAATCTCTCGTAAACCCACAGGATATATAAATCGCACTAGGTAAACCCTGTGTGACGAGCTAAATTGAGGAGGCATTAGGGGGAGGATTGATACCGCGACCTCCGCTTTGAAAGTCACCCCTCAAACTAACTCAACCACACTCGAAGGTGAAAAAAAAAAATTAAGTTGATTGCTATAGATTATTAGTTTTTGTTTAACGTATTATATATCTACTTGTGATAATTCATTCATTTGTTTAATAGCTTAGAGAACTTTCAACAAGTTTCTATACATGACAAATAAACAAATCTTATAGGATTATCTAGAAGAAAAGAACTAAAATCCATATTTAAGTATAATAAAACAATCTTTTTTCTTTAGCCATATCTTTATCTATTCAAGTTAAAGCAGATTTTTTTCACCCAGTATTTGATATCGTATTGATGTCCAAATAAATTTGAATCTTATATTATACTCTATTTTTTGGGGCAGCGTCCCAACTGAAAGTAAATGTGCTATCAAACAACGTCACATAAATTAGTACGGATGGAGTAATAGACACACTTGACATTCCTACCTAAATGTGCCATCAATAAGAAAGTAAATGGTATAAGGCTACTCATAATTTTCTTTTTTGATAATTGTGGTGTCTGGGCCAGCTTTCTCGCACCTCGACTAAATCCACGAGATACATGTCACATGGGCCTCCCACGAGCAACAAGTATCAGGTATAAGACTACTCATAAACTAGCAATACTTCATGCTATTAAGGGAAAATCTTATATAGTTCTTCCACATGAAAAATGAGCACACACCAAAGCCCCCCTCAAAAACAAGAAAGGCATCATCATCAAGCATAATAAGTTGCAAAATATATTTGCAACTATACCTAAGATACCTAAACCTTAAAACATATACCTCCACATAGCTGGTCGATCTCTAGATATGATAAGAACTCTAGATGACAAATAATCAAAAGAAGGTGAATACAAATCATCTGGTCCAATTGCTTCTCTCAAATTCTGCCCATTGGTCTGATCCAACAATGCATCATCCTTATTCGTGTCGAAAACAAATAGTCCCAATCCACAAACTCCCATAACAAGGTTTGAGTTTCCCCACACTTGTGTTAAAGCCATGTAATGGGAGTGAGCATTTGATTCTGGCAGTACATAGGTGTTGCAAAGCCTCTGCTTGCGCAACGAGAACTGCTGGATTTGGGAGGTGACCTGTCTTTTCACAGCGGATTTCACGGTAGTGCAGCCAAGATATAAAGAATCACCACGGGCGAAAACTGACTGAACGTTTGCACCAATCTTGGGTATTTTTAGACCTATACCAGAAGGGTGACGGAAATCTAAAACGTTGATGGAATCAGAAGTGCAAAACACACCATCATTTCCTTCTGCTTCAGAGGAACTAACCCTGCATTAAAATATAAAGCTTTGAACTTTCGATAGAGATGAAAAGGCACAGCTATAAATTGAACTAAAAATGAGAACTTTGTTACTGTTCTTTCGAATTCATTGTGATACTTGATATTGAGAAACAACCTCCCTACCTCCACAAACCCCACTCGTGTGATTACATTGGTCTTGATGTTGACTTGATATTGAGGAAAAAACATACAGAAAACTCTTTGAGCCAATCATGTAAACTAGTGACTACAGACCCTGGCTTTAGTATAAAAGAATCTTCATATTACTGCTTTCGAACTAAACCAAGAAGGCAAGAATTGTACTTGGATGAAATTAAGGGTGATAAGATATTGTAACTTGTAAGACACCTATATAACTATTTAACCAGACCTCGGGCTAAAAACTATTTTGCTATAGAACCTCTATAGAGTTTATGGTTCATTTGCCGTATAAAGAACCAAATATTTAACTTTAGTTTGGAAAATATCAAGACATCCTACATACAAATATTGGATCTTTTTCACACCTCTCAACCCTATTCAACTACCAATAAGAAATAGAAGAAATTCTTTTCAGTTATCCCAAGTTTTGAAGTAATATAGTGTGAAGTATCATATAGCGCCTAATTGACAATACTGCTTCTAATGTATTACACAACAGTTTCAGTATAGAAAAGCATATGTTCAAGAAGAAGCATTTCCAAGGCATGGAAGAAACTAATTAGCATTAGAGGAAAAGTAATTTTTTCATGTTCCAATTTATCGTAAGGATCAGTTTTACCTCTGTCTAACACCTCCCCCGAGCTCAGCATCTGTGTTATTTACATGTAGTGCAGAAATTTGCCGACTAGAGGATGATACAGAAAGCAGTGCTTGAGGGCTTATGGAATTAACATCCCATAAAGAAAGACCCTCCGTCTCAGCTATCACTACTTTTCCTCTGCTTCGCCATTGCAAAGGACTTGAGTAATCCATAGACAACATTGGTCTTTGTAAGTCCCATTTCAGGACCTGCTCTCCATCACGGATATCATAAGTTCTGACCATCCTTTGGCAACTAGCACCTGATACGATGAGTGGTCCACAAGGTTTGTACCACCATTGCTGATTTTGAGGTGACATAATTGATGATAGAGCATTTCTTCTATACATTGGGTTATTGGGTAATGGAGCAAGGGCTGTTCTTGTATTACTAAATCCATCATCGACATGAAAGGCTCGTACATCTTTGGTGTAGAAGTCCCAAGAGCAAAAACCTGAATCCATGGAATTTCCAGCAGATGCTGCCACCACATATCTCCCTGCGGAACCATCTACACCAGGAGCACGAACTATCCAACAATCTCTCCACATATTTGATGAGACTCCTACAGGAGGTTTGTACTCGGCTTTCTCCTGAAATGATAACAAATGTTTATAAGGAAACACTCTTAGAAGCTAAAGAATTAACTAAAATATTGGACAATATAGCCTTCCAAACTTCATCTAAAGCTGGAATATCATCAAAATCACATATTTAGATTCTTGCCCTGCCAGGAGACAACAGCATACCCCTACTTTGCAAAGATAGAGAGGTTGTTTCCAGTAACCCCTTGGCTTTAAAAAAAGAATTTCAAAGTAGTTTGAAAAAGGGAATACGGAAAGGAAAGCAGTATAAACAGCGAAATAATGCAAAAAGAAAACAATACAGAACATATAGAAGAAAGAACAATAACAATAACAAATAATGCAATAACTTCATTTGACATCTTGATATTTAGATGGATGGGAAGCTACACAGATAATACCTCACAGTGCACGATATCGTAGAAGGAACAAGAACTGTCATCGTGCGTAAGGAGAACAGATTCTCCCTCAGATACAAACCACCCTCCAGTAGAGGTCTTACGGCCAATCTCATTGAGCTCGCATATAGAACTATCTTCCGTCTCTTCCTCCATGAGCATTTCTGGTTTATTCTCTTGAGCATCAAAACTTTCAAGTCTCTCGTCACTTGCCAGAAGATGTTCAACGCTTTCTTTTCCTTTGACCAGTTTCGAAGAAGAGCTTTGATTTTCCGAAGCTGCTGCATCATCCACATCTTGAACATTGGAAATCTGTAAACCAGCATCCTCACACCTAGTAGTAACATTAGATTGCTCCTTACTAAGAGAAGCCAAGAACTCCACAGCAATAGGATTTTCATCAATAGGATTAACAGATTTCTTCTCGGGCTTCACTTCACTGATTATTTCAGCAGATTCAAGTTCCTCGTTATTGGTACAGCCCAGTAATGTCTTCAGAGATGTCCTCTCTCTAAGCAATTTATGATGAGGGAACAGCCTCGCCTCTAATTCCTCTACATTTAATCCCTTCACAGAAATTTTTCCAACATCCGCTGGTTTTGCTTCCTCCTTCTCATCAATATTCATGTCGTCATTTCTACTGCTACTCACAACTATATTACACATTGCCTTCTCAATCCCGGATATCTTCACATCAGCATTCACACTCTCATTTTCACTGCTACTCAACAAACCTACTTTTCCATCACCATCAACTACTTTACCCATCGCTTTCTCAATCCCGGATATCTTCTCTTGAATATCCGAAATGATCAACTTCGACGAATCAGGATTATTCATATCCAACATCTCCTTAGTCCTCTTAATATCCGTTGCAATCCTCTTCACTTTCCCTTCCAAAAATGCAAGCTTCTCATGCAACTTACTCGGATACTTATTAACACTCAAACCAACCTTCCCTTGCTCATTTTCACATTTCTCCTTCGATGCTCCAGAAAAACTACTTGATTTTGTCAACAATCTTAGATCTTTCCCACTTTTCTCAGCCAAAGATCTCAACTTTACTTCCTCTAAACCGCGATTTTTCACATAGGACTCAACAACACCCCCACTTCTCTCAACCAAAGATTTCAACTTTAGCTCCTCTAAACCGCAATTTTTCACATCAGACCGATCAACATTCCCACTTTTCTCAACCAAAGACTTCAACTTTACTTCCTCCAAACCGCGATTTTTCACATTAAACTCAACAATACACCCGCTTTTATCGGCCAAAGATTTCAACTTTAGCTCCTCTAAAGCAGTATTCTTCACATATGAACTAACCACACTTGATTTTCTTGAAATTGAGCTTGAGTTAACCTCTTCTTTATCACAAAATTTAGAAACTTTTCGATCAAATTTCCCCGAAATTTCACCACTTTTCTCCATTTCCTTCAATACCCTTTTACCATTTTCACTCATTTTCTCGTTCACAACCCTACAACTCCCTGAAACCCTAGATGTTTTTCGAATATCCGATAAAGTCTTAGTAAACTCCGATGGACTAGAACTCCTACCTCTTGGTACCGACGAACTTGACCACCTGGCACGTGACTCGCCGCCGTCTACGGCTGTCGCCGCTTTGTCGATTCTCGGCATGGCGCGAATCGTCGGTTTTTGATTAATCGACGCCGTTGCTGCACGCACACGGGAGCTTGGTCTTGGATTTTCTTTGCCGGTGGATCGCCGGAGACTTTCGACGGCGGCGGCGGATTTGGTGGAAAGTGGGGTTGACGATCTGGTGGTGGACGGCGGCGGCACGGTGATTTTGGCTCCGGCGCCGCCGCGGTCTTTTAGCCGTCGAACGGAAGCTGCCGTCGACATTTTGGTAGTAATAAATTTTGCTTTTTTTTCGTGTTTTAAGGTTTTTGTGAATGTTTTAATTAAGGTTTGTTTTGATGTATTTGTTTGAAGGAAAAAGATTGAGCGGGAAAATGAGATGTATTTTCAAAAAAATTTGAGATCCAAAATTCAAATTTGAGCGTTTGGTGTTTGGGTAAGTTTGGATTTTACTTTGATATGATTTTTTTTGGACATTAGTTACAGTAACTTTGCTACTTATCACTATTGTAGGAGTCGACTCTGTTGATGCGACGGTGAGAGGTAACTATTTTATGATGAAATTATTTTATGTGTGATAGCTATATAATTGCGGGATAATTTATTTTTAATTAGTTATTTTAAAATCATAGTGTTGTTTTTATTGTGAATTATTTTTGAATAACAAGTTTTTCAACCAAACAATATTTCCTCCGTTTGAATTTATTTATCCTATTTCTCTTTTAAAAGAATATTTATTTTCCTTTTTAGCAATTCTATAATTTAAATTTTCTATGTGACATGTTCATGACCACGAAATTGAAGTATACTTTGATATATTTGACACAGCTTTAACGAAAAACATTAAATTAGCCCCTACACTCTCACATATAAGTTATACTATTTACCTTTCGTTATACTTTTTCCTTATATTTGATCTCGAGATAATATATAAATATGACCCTAAAATTGACATCAAATTATTACTTTGACCTTAAACTTTGATAGTGCAAAAATAGGACCTTTAACTATTCAAAACCTGAACAATAATATTCGAAATAAGGAACTCCATGCGTGAGTCTCACTCGCGCCTATGTGGAAAGATAATCCAATCACACGGTGCCATGTCGTTAAAAGGGTTGACTTGGAGGAGGCCATATTTGTGCAGTTTTGAATAGTTAAAGGTCATACTTGTGCATTGTCAAAGTTTTGCCTTTTTGTGTTAAAAGGACGTCGTTTATTATTATTATTATTATTGTTGTTGTTGTTGTTGTTGTTGTTGTTGTTGTTGTTGTTATTATTATTTATTTATTTATTTCTATAGCAGCAACACTTAGCCACTGGGCTATCTAAGTGTCTTATTTCATGTGGTTCAACATTAATATACATACATAACTATACATTTTCTACCTTATATATATACAACGTAATTTTTTTACCGAGGGAGTTCGAGTGAACCCCATGGCAACTATGTAGGTCCTCTCCTGCGTTAATTTAATAATGTTTCAATAATGTTAATTTAAAAATATTTTAATTACGTTAATTTGATAACGTTAATTTAATATACTACTACTACTATCCTTAATAACATTAATTTAATAACATTTTATTAAAACTATATTTTTTTTTTATTAGTATAGTTTCACCTTTAATTTAATATTTAAATAAATAATATTTAGATATATTATGTAACTTAAATTCGCTCTCTGCTTTATAGTATATATACATACCCGCGCGATTTTTTCATATGAGGCTGATCCACCTAATTAATAAATTTTCAATATTGCTCTTTTTTCGCAATGACAAAAGAAATTAAATGTCATTTTCATCTTTGACCCGAAAATAATGAAAAAAATAATAGTGAAAAGTCATTTAAAGGTCATATTTGAGCAGTTTTGAATAGTTAAAGGCTATATTTGTGCACTGCCAAAGTTTAGGGTCATACTTATATATTATGCCCTTAGATTTTAAGCTGAACGTGCCCAGTTTTGCATGTTGAACACGCGTTTTACCACGTAGGATCGGAAGTCATATTTGTGCAGTTTTGAATAGTTAAAGGACATATTTGTGCACTGTCAGAGTTTAAGGTCAAAGTTATAATTTGGTGTCAAGTTTAGAGTCATATTTATGTATTATTTCTTTGATCTCAGCATTCAACTTTACTATCATATTTTTTCTTGTACTCTAGAACAAAAAAACCCATATATTTTCTCCGTTTTAATTTAGGTGGCATATCTCAACTTTTTAAATTCAAACAAATTAAGTTTGATCATGAATTTGGATATACATTTTTTTTTTAATTTAAAAATTATATAAAAATATTACAAATTATAATAATTAATTATTCAAATATTTAAAGCATATAAGAAAATTTAACATTAAGGGTGTGTTTGGTATAAAGGAAAATGTTTTCCTGAAAAATGTTTGGTCGGTGGATGGAAGATATTTTATGGTATTTGGTTGGTGAATGAAAAAAATATTTTTCAAAAAATACATTTTAGTGTTTAGTTAAAGCATAAAAATACATTTTAGATTTATTTTTTTAAAATAAATTAAAGTTTTTTTTGGGAAGGGGTTGGTAGGTGGGTAGGTGGGGGTGAATTTTTTTTTTTGTTGTTGTTAAAGAAAATTTTAAAAATTGCTCGGGGTCGGGGTGGGAAGGGGGGGAGAGGGGATAGTAGGAGCTGGGGGGACAGGGTACGGGAGTGAGGGGGAAGGGGAAGAAAAAAATTGATTTTTTTTTAAATAATTTTTTTTTTTTTTTAGGTTGTTGGGAGGGGGAGGGATGAGATAGGGGGCTGGTAAGGGGGGAGGGAGGATAGGGGTGTGGGATAAGAGAAAAGTTTGAATTTTTTAATAAAGGCAAAATGACCTTCTGAACTCCTCTACTATGTTAGTTTTGTAAGTTAAACACTTCTACTTATATGTTTGTCATCTGAACTCTTGAATCCATAAAAAAATAATATTTTACACCCTTTGATCGTTGACTTTACCTATGTGGCAAGGTCATGGTGATTAGAACAAAGAGAGTGTAACCACTCGCCAAGGGATGCGAATAGGAGTAGGAGTAGGGGTAGGATTAGGGGTGGGTGTCGGAGTGATAGGGTATTGAGGCGAATAGATATTTTAAAAATTATATGAACATTTTAATTTTAAATTGAGGTTGGAAGAAAGGTTTAAAAAATATTTTCTTTATTCTTTAAAGATAACTCATTTTTCTTATATTTTAAAAAAATAAGTTAATTTGAAAGATATTTTTCTAAAAAGCCAACCAAACATAAATATTTTCGTTTGTGAACCTCGAAAAGCGAAATATGTGAGATGCAAAGCATATATGAGAAATGTGGCACTACATCACGTTGCTCCCTATTGTACCAATCGCACGTCACCATTTTCTACCACCAACAATATCAACATATGGGTTGGGTTGGGTCCCTATTGTCCATTCTACACAGAGAACTAACTAGTAGACAATTCAACTTGTGTACCACCACCAATCATCATACTCCACAAACACAGTAATTGAGCTAAACACTTGAAGCTCAACCATGGCTTCTTTACTTCATTCTACACCTCCCCTTTCTCACAATCAATACTCTTCATCTTCTTCACCTCATTCTTGTCAGTCTTTTCCATGCCATCTTCCAGCAAGAACCAAGAAAAATACTCGAAGTTATGATAGCAAGAGGAGCTTAGTTTGCCAGTCTGGTGTTGATGAGGTCACTTTTATTGAGCCACCTGGTAGTAGCAAAGAAGATAAAGCTCAGCTTATTGCCTCTCTCAAACTCAAGTTATTGGTACTTTATAACTCTTAAATCTTTTTACCCCCCTTGTGTTTATTTTCTTGAAATGATACTTCCCTATGTAGTTATTGTTGTTTCCTTTGATGGGTGTGCCTGGATTCTTTGTCTTGATTATTGGTAATTGTCTTACATGGTCCCCTTTTAGTCAATTTAATTATCCTTTCATTGAGCCACCAGGTAGTATAGAAGTTGAAGTTGAGCTTATTGGCCCTCTCAAAACTTAAAAATCAAATCTTTTTGACCCTTTTTTTTTCCTGAAGTAATCTTTTTGTTGTGTCTTCCCTTTGCAGTTAGTTATGTTGCCTTTGATGGGGGTGACTTGTATTAACCTTTTGGCCTCCTTTTGTGTTGTTCTTGAATTGACCCTTTTTGTTCTTACTTCCCCTATGTAGCTTTTATGTTGCCTTTTGATGGTTGTGTCTTGGATTCTTTATCTTGATTGTTGGTAATTGTCTTATGGTAAAGAAGCGAAAGTTGAGCTTATTGGATTGGTACTTAAAAATCAAATCTTTCTTGCTTCCCTTATGTAGTTATTTATGTTCCCTTTGATTGATGTCTTGTATTTTTTGATTGTTGATCTAATTGTCTATAGGTCCTCTTCTAGTCAGTTTTTGGTACTTAAAAATCAAATCTGCGAGACACTTTTGTTTTTTTCTTCTTCTTGAATTAGTTGTTTGTTCTAACTTCCCTGTGTTGTCATTTATGTTTCGTTTGATGGGTGTGTCTTGGATTCTTTATCTTGATTGTTGGTAGATAGGCTAGCCCAGACTTTGATCTATTTGCTCAATTTTTCCCTTTTAGTCATTTCCGTTGAGCGACTTGATGGAAAAGAAGCTAAAATTGAGCTTATCAAGTCTCTCAAACTCAAGTTATCAGTACTTACTCAAATCTTTTGGACCCCTTTTGGATTTTTTCTTGAATTGATCTGTTTGTTCTTGCCTCTTGCTGTAGTTATTTATGTTTCCTTTGATGGGTGTGTCATAGATTCATTGTCTTTATTGTTGGTAATTGTCTTATGGAAATTTCACCATCTTGTAGTACGTAGGCTAGCCTAGACTTTAATCTATTTGCTCTACCGGTCTCCTTTTAGTCAGTTTCATTTTCTATTTTCCCGTAAATATTAATTTCTTTGTTTGAACTCCACCCATGTGAGCTTGTTAAGACATAACCAACTCCATACTTGAGCGGAGTAAGATTGTGGTAGGTTGAAAGTCATCATAAAAATAGTCGAATTAAGATGAATCCTCTTGAAACTTGATTCAAGGGAAGTGGATGCAAAGCTGACCCAACTAGTTTGTGGTTGGAGTAGTTGGATTGAATTGAGTTTCTTGGCTTGATATCTGCTTTCTGTTTTGGGCTTTCTATTATGCAAGTACATTGTTATTCCAGTGATACTCAAACTTGTTTGTCATCACGTAAACAACTCGAGCCACCGAGGATTTAGTGTGATGAGGTAAATGATAGATTAAGACTAAATCTACCTCTGATGCATCTTCTAAATTGATGCATAGTCATGTCGAAATTGCATTTCTAGTTACCTGCACCCATATCTATTTAGTATTTATCTATCTGATAACAATTGCTGTAGGCTTTGAATTTTCCTCAAGATCTGGATAAATTATGAGACTAGAGAGTATTAAGGTAGCCGGGATATCTGTTATTAGCCTTAACAATGCGATCATACATTCCATGCTGGTAAATAACTGTTGACAGGAGAAGCCGAGAAGCAGATAACATTTAGGTGAAGGTGGACATGTTTAGGCCAAAAAGAACCATAAATTAGAGCCCTTTTACAACTGAATCATAATCCAAGTTATTACTGATGTTTGAGTTTGAGAATCAGAGAATACACTGTGCCACTTATTTTTTTGAGAGCAAATAGGAAGAGTTAGGGTGTGATTGTTATGAAGGAAAATATCCATGGAAAATGTTTTCCTAGAAACTGTTTTCTTAGTTCTAGTGTTTGGTACTTAAGCAAAAAAATGTTATCTCAATAGCATTTACTATATGCTATCTAGCAAAAAACTATAGAGGTGGGAGGGGGTGAGGTGTGGCGCCTCGGGGGTGGGATGGTCAAGGGTTTGGGATTTGGGGGCATTGAGTGGGTTGGAGGATACCATAGAACGTCACTTGTAACACTTGTTTTCCCTGCTTCTGTTAAGGAAGTCATTTTCCTCATTTTTAAGGAGCTTGTTTTCCTAGAGAAAATATGTTCCAAAATATTGTCCAACCAAACATGAGAAAAAATGTTTTCCTCCATACCAAACACACCCTTAAATGAAGAAGAATTTCCAAATTGTCTAGTCTTTAACCCCCCACCCCACCAAACCACACCACCACCGCCACACACACACATACACACACACAAACATAAGGAGGAGTAGAGGACATGTATATGCACATGCTTTAAAAATTAATGGTGTTGAGATATACGAGTATGTGTTTTCAAAATGAAAATTTCTTATAAATATAATTCCACTAAAGTACATGAGTCTTAATCACTCCACGAAATACTGGAGGTTTAGCCTTTGGTTGAGGATTGTAACCATGTTGAAAGAGTACGGGAATCAAGGTGCAGCATGTGGTGAGAAGATAATATAAAGTAGTTGACATGCCGGTAAACATGGAACATGCGAATGGGGACGAAACAGCTGCTGCTCAATCAAGTTCCATGGGAGGCAAACTGGCTAAGAAATCAATTAGGAATGATTGTTCATGTGTGAGTACTGTTAGTAACTAGGTCCTCCAGGAACCCTTACAACAAATCCACAACAACTACGTCTCAGTTCCAAGCAAGTTGGGAGTTGGGAGCGGCTATATGAATCCTCACTGACTATGTTTCTTCATTTAAATTCTCTAAGACACCCTTGCAACAAAAAAATTACCAATAATTACAGAAATTACTTCCTATTGTACCACTATTTTGTACCATTGAAGGATCTGTTCAGACTGTGAGGATGAGTGACTGAGATACTAAGGAAGATTTGATATTGCTTCGGATGTTAAAATGTCTTTCGTCCTACAATATTAGGATCTTGGATTGGCCCCGACTACAGAAATCACCACTGGAATGACAATTTCTGAGGATACAAAAAAGATGTATATTCTTACGAGAAAATACTGCTGTCCTGCTTCAATTGCCAATTAACTTGCTTTACATGCTAAGAATGTTATGGTATAGCACATCTAAATACAACAGAATGGTTCTTGCTTTGGAGTCACGATGTATGCAACAGATGTTGCTATCACCATGAGCTTATGCCTATCTCCACGACAGCTTTCTTGGCTAGATCCATTATTTGGCCGAATCGTTAGTATTTAATCATAATTAGTATAATTGTCATTGGGAGAGGTGGTGAATATTTTCCCATCTCTTCTTACTGTTTTAAGTCTTTTTCTCTTTTGCATGGAATTTAATCTTTCTAATTTTTAATTCCTTCTTACAATGACACATCCATATAAATCATTTGCCACTAAAGCTATAGAGACATGGGTCCTCCTTTGTAAATATTATATTATTAGAGCAAGTCAGGTTCCTCTTGACAAATGTGTTGATCACTTGCAGAGTGCTGTTTCTGGGCTAAATAGAGGTCTTGCTGCAAGTGAAGATGATCTGAAGAAGGCAGATGAGGCTGCCAAGGAGCTAGAATCTTGCGCAGGAGCTGTAGATCTTGCAGCTGATCTTGATAAACTTCAAGGGAGGTGGAAACTGATTTACAGCAGTGCATTCTCATCTCGTACTCTTGGTGGAAGTCGTCCTGGACCCCCTACTGGAAGACTTCTTCCCATTACTCTTGGTCAGGTACGCTAAAAGGACCGATTTAATTCAGTAAGAACTGGCTTCTGCCTGTCTCTAGTTACAAAACATGCGTACAATGGTTAACCATGAATTAAAGAGAACACAGCGTGGTTGGTTGGACATCTCTTATGATTACCATAGACATGTTATGAAGAGAGAGACAGTTTGTCATTATATTTAGAAGTGGATGTACGATTTTAAGTTGGTGAGTGTGATTCTATTCTGAAGGAGAAGTTGGAAATGCAGCCCAACTGCTACCTTCTGACATAGATAAGCCCTTGATTGTATTCTGTATGAGAAGTTGGATTCTTCGAGTTCTCATGTCATGGATTTTCCGTCACACATTCCCTAGTTTTCCATGCAGTTATGCTGACCAATATGTCCATTTTTTAGCTTGCTGCCGAACAATGTAGATTGTTCTAACTCACTGCTAAATGTCAAGCTTAATATATATTTACGCAGTACCATAACTGGCTGTTTGATTTGGTTTGATCAGGTATTTCAAAGAATTGATGTACTAAGCAAGGATTTTGACAACATAGTGGAGCTCGAATTAGGTGCTCCCTGGCCTTTACCGCCAGTTGAAGTGACTGCCACTTTAGCCCACAAATTTGAATTGACAGGTTGGTTCTGTCTGTTCTCATATCTTTTGGACCAAGAATTTTGGTATTATTGCTTCTCTTTTTGCAGTACAAAAGCTCTAAAGTACGTTTTCCTATCTCACAACTCGTGTCATTTTTATACATCTGCACATACAGGAACATCTACGATTAAGATTACATTCGAGAAAACTACAGTGAAGACAACCGGAAACTTATCACAGCTGCCACCATTAGAGGTGCCTCGCATACCGGATCAGTTCAGGCCACCATCAAATACAGGAAGTGGCGACTTTGAAGTTACCTACATCGATTCAGATACACGTGTTACAAGGGGAGACAGAGGAGAGCTTAGAGTTTTCGTTGTCTCATAAGTTTGGCTGCAATAAATATAGTTTTCCTACAGTGGTTTGTTGCTACAATTTCATGTAACAACATATCAAATGTGTAGATATGTTTCAACATTATTCTGCAACTGAAAAAATATAATTTGTGTGCAGTATATTTGATGTGTGACTATTAACAGCTGTGAGATTTCAAGAATGCAGAAACTATAGAATTACTCAACCGCGGAGTGCGTAAAACTTCTGATAATCCTATCCAAGAGATGGTCGATCTCGAAAGATGTGAAAGATTTCCCTACAAGCCGTACATACAACTTTCATCAAATATGGCTTTCAGCAAAATTCTATATGAATCTATGAGATCGAGTATGTAATTCAAATCTCTCTTTTACTTAATGACATTGCAATTTGCAACAAGCAGGATGCTTAAAAGTTGGAGAATATAAATGAAGTAGGCTCCTCCATTTATTTTAGGATAACCAATTGATGAGAAGCCACTGTTGTAAATGAAGTCATGTACAAAAGTATCTTGGTTCTACTACTTGATAACTGATAAGTGGAGACTTGTACACAAACCATTGGGAAAAAGGTTCGAAAGATAACTAAACTTTGACGAAATTTGTTGTAACATGCCTCAACTTTGTGGTGTTCTAGGTTCGAAATCGAGAGAGCGTCACACATAAAGCAATACTAAAAACTTAATATTATTATATTATTTGGCCAAGTGACCTACAAATAAAACATAATATTAAAAAACATAAAACTAATGAGAGATAAAATCTCCTCATAAACTAGACTCGTTCAAAGATTACATTGTTACATTGTGGATGCAGTTGTGTTATGATTGTTGAGTTACAAAACCTAATAGAAATCAAATAGGAGAGAGATCTTTTCCTACTAGGAAATCTTTTCTACTAATAAATAAGTAAATCACAATAATGGTAGAACCCAAGTAAGGTAAGAAACTCAGGACAAATCCTAACACTATGACCCTTTGACTGTTTATTATCGTATTTTTGTGGCATATATGGGTCTAAAGTGGTTCAACTGGACAAATATATGCCACAAAAATATGGTAATAAATAGTCGAGGGGATGAAAGGACCCGCAAATTTGAGGCGTGTTACAATAAATTTCGTCAAAATTTAGGTATATTTCTGATTCTTTTTCCCAAATCATCCATTCTACAAAAAGTTCAAGAGGTCCATAAGTATCAAAATAAAGATAAAGAGGACTGCGTCAACATGATATTTTGGTGTCAATTTCAAATTAGTTGAGATTGAATGTGTGGATCATTTATATCCATTTAGATTTATGTAGTTCAATATTAGTAGGTTTTATCCCAGTTTACCAGTTTAGGCAAGTAATATTAGAGTGTTCGACTAAACTTTATATGATGGTCAAACAAGCTTATAAACATTATTTAGCTTATCAACATATTTGACAAATATTTGAAGTGCTTATAAGCTTAGCACTTAACTCAAAATAAGTCAAAATTCATATGCTATCACCACATTTTAGTACTTAATGCTTATCAATTACTCCGTACTTCCATCCTTATTAAAAAAAACAAAAGATAAAATACTTCTTGCTTTTCAAATGTATAATTTAAATCAAAATTGCGAAAAATCGATTTTGTTATAAAATTATATAAAAAGAAAGGAATGGAAACCAGAGGAAAGCTTTGCATATTAATCTTTTCTTCTTCTTACTTCATTCTGCATACAGCAGTGGCTATTTATAGCCGAGATACCTAATGGATATATATCAAGAAAGGGGAACATAATGATGCATTTTTCTACTTTTGTTAATGATGTGCCCCATGTCTTTTACATGTACTCACCATATTCTATAACACTCCCCCTTGGATGTCCATGTAAATAAAAATTTATTAAATACGCATTTGAGTGCTGCCTCACTAAAAACCTTATCAGAAAAAATTTAGTGGGATAAAAATCTTGGTTAAGGAAAAAAGAGTACAACACGTTTTCTTACTTTTCCTGATGAAGATCCCGATTTAGTCTTCGTATTCCAATCCTATATACCATCTTCTCAAAGGTTGAAGTTGGTAAAGATTTGGTAAACAAATCTGCTGGATTGTCACTGGAGCGGATCTGTTGCACATCAATATCACCATTCTTCTGAAGGTCGTGCGTGAAGAATAACTTTGGCGAAATGTGCTTCGTTCTATCTCCCTTTATAAAGCCTCCTTTTAATTGAGCTATGCATGCTTAATTATCTTCAAATATGACTGTAGGTACCTTGATATCAAGCTTCAGGCCACATCTTTCTTTGATAGAATATACTACTGATCTCAGCAATATGCATTCTCTACTTGCTTCACTGATTGCTATTATCTCAGCATGATTAGAAGAGGTAGCAACGCTGGACTTCTTTGTCGATCGCCATGATATTGCAGTACCTCCATATGTAAACACATAGCCTGTTTGGGACCGTGCTTTATGTGGGTCAGATAAATAACCTGCATCTGCATAACTAACAAGATATGAACTAGCTTTGTTAGTATAAAACAAACCCATATTTATAATCCCTTTTAGGTACCTCAATATATGCTTTACTCCGTTCCAGTGTCTTCGCGTAGGGAAAAAACTATACCTCGCTAGCAAATTAACAGAAAATGCTATATCTGACCTTGTAGCATTAGCGAGGTACATAAGTGCACCTATAGCACTGAGATATGGTACTTCAAGACCAAAAATCTCTTCACCTTCTTCCAGAGGTCGGAATAGATTTTTACTCACTTCGAGTGATCGAACAACCATTGAAGTACTTAATGGATATGCTTTATCCATGTAAAAATATTTCAAAACCTTCTGGGTATAGGCAGTTTGGTGGATGAATACTCCGTTTGCTAAATGTTCTATTTGCAGACCAAGATAATTTTTGTCTTTACAAGGTCTTTCATTTCGAATTCTTTCTTTAGATATTCGATTGCCTTCTGGACCTCTTCTGGAGTCTCGATGATATTTATATTATCCACCTAAACAGCGAGTATGACAAACCCCGACATTTTTTTCTTAATGAAAATACAAGGACAAATAACATCATTTATGTATCCTTCATTTTTCAAGTACTCACTTAAGCAATTATACCACACACGTCCTGATTGTTTTAGACCGTACAACGATCTTTGTAATCTGATTGAATATAATTTTCAAGACTTTGAACTATATGTTTCGGGCAATTTTAATCCTTCTAAAATTTTCATGTAAATATCAGTATCAAGTGAACCATAAAGATAAACTGTAACGACATCCATTAGATGAATTTCAAGATTTTCATGTACAACTAGACCGATGAGGTATCAAAACGTTATTGCATGCATGGCAGGTGAATATGTTTCTTCATAGTCAATACCGGGTCTTTGAGAGAATCCTTGTGCAACAAGGCGTGTCTTGTATCTTACAATTTTATTTTTCTCATTTCTTTTACGTATGAAGGCCCATTTATGGCCAACTGATTATACATCATTTGGGGTTTGGACTACAGGTCCAAAAACCTCCCCTTTAGCAAGTGAGTTCAATTCTAATTGAATCGCTTCTTTCCATTTTGGCCAATCTTTTCTTCGTCGACATTCTTTGATAGATAGAGGTTCAAGGTCCTAATTGTTTTGCATGATGTTTAGTGCAACATTATATGCAAAAACATTATCCACCATAATTTTCGATCGATCTAAATTTACCTCATTATTAATAGAATTTATTGAGTTCTTCATTCACCTGAGTCTCGGGTTCACTGATTTTTTCAGGAATATCAGGATTAATCAAATTTTGAGTCTCTTCAGGAGAATCTTTTATAATACCATCTTTATCATTTTTTGCGCTTCTTTTTGTAGGATTTTTATCCTTTGAACTCAAAGGCCTACCACGATTCAGGCGTGTTTGAGATTCAGAAGCTATTACATTAGAAGATGGTTCTTTTAAAATTTCAATTCGGACAGGCACATTCGCTACAGGGATATGTGACTTGGTTATCCTTTTTAAATCAGTAAATGCATTTAGCATTTGATTTGATAATTTTTGTAAATGAATGATCTTCTGGACCTCACTTTCACATATGGGGGAACGTGGATCAAAATGAGATAATGATGAAACTTTTCACGCCATTTTTCTCTTAAGGTCACGTTTTTCTCTCCCTAATTGGAAAAATTTGTTTCATCAAATCGACAATCAGCAAATAGAGCAGTAAATAAATCTCCGGTCAATGGTTCAACGTAGCGAATTATAGAGGGTGACTCAAACCCAACATATATTCCAAACCTTCTCTGGGGGCCCATCTTAGTACGCCGAGGTGGTGCAATTGACACATATACAACATATCCAAAATTCGTAGATGAAAAATATTTGGCTCATGGCCCAAAACCAATTGAAATAGGGAGTATTTATTATAATGAGTTGGCCTGAGATGAACAAGTGATGCTGCATGTAAGATAGCATGACCCCAAACAATAGTAGGCAATTTTATTTTCATAAGCAGTGGTCTTGCTATCAATTGTAGGCGCTTAATAAATGACTCAGCAAGGCCATTTTGAGTATGAACATGAGCAACGGGATGTTTAACTTTTATCCCAACTGACATACAATAATCATCAAAAGTTTGGGATGTAAATTCTCTAGCATTATCGAGGCGAATAACCTTAATAGGATAATCTGAAAATTGCGCCTTTAATCGTATTATTTGTGCCAATAATTTCGCAATACGCCAGGTTGCGAGATGACAAGAGACACACATGCGACCATCTTGAAGATGCATCTATTAGGACCATAAAGTATCTAAATGTCCCACTAGGTGGGTGAATAGGTCCACATATATCCCCATGTATACGTTCTAGAAATTAAGGGGATTCGATGTTAACTTTCAGTGGCGATGGCCTAGTTATCAGTTTGTCTTGATAACAAGCAGCACATGAAAATTTATCCGGTGTAAGAATTTCAGGTTCTTTAACGGATGTCTTTTTGAATTTTCAATGATTCGTTTCATTATTATTGAGCCAGGATGGCCTATTTGATCATGCCAAAACACAAATGTATTTATATCAGTAAACTTCTGATTTACGATAGAGTGTACTTCAGTGAACTTCTGGTTTACGATAGAGTCTACTTCAGCTATACTAATTTTGGCATAGTATAAGCCTGAAGACAAAGCTGGTAATTTCTCTAGCATTTGTTTTTGTCCTGAGATATTCTTGGTAATGCCAAGATATTCGGCATTCATCTCATTTATTGTCTCAATATGATATCCATTTCGGCGAATATCTTTAAAACTTAATAAGTTTCTTGGGGATTTAGAAAAGAACAATGCATCTTCTATAACTAATTTTGTCCCCTTAGGTAGAAATATAGTAGCTCTTTCGGAGCCTTCGGTCAATTTTGAATTACCAGCAATTGTTGTAACATTTGTTCTTCTTCTAAGTAAGTGGGAAAAGTATTACTTATAAATTACGATAATTAATAACTTAAAAATATTTAAATAATAGAAAATTCGGTCAAAGTTGACAATTTAATTTTAACTACTCCACACATGTAAATTTTTTAGTTTCTTCACATAGGATTTATCCAAGTAACAGTTAAACCATTATATAGATTAGGTTTAGATGTGTCTATATGCCTACTCTTAAGAGACAATAGATTATTAAACTTTGATAGCATAAATAGAAAGTGGTTTACAAAATTGTAACATTCCAAAAGAAGGTTTTCGATGCGTCTATAAAACTAGACACTTTGATTTTACAAATAATTATAATATTAAAACCTCATAATCTACAATCACCATTAATAAGAATATTAAAACTGTTATTTTTGCTTCCAATAATCATAATTACAGTCTTCTCTAATCACGTTCTTGCCAAGAAAAATATCTTTATATCATCTAAAATTATCTAACTTTAGACATAATAAACATGATAATATTTCTAAACTCCTATCTTAAAAAAGTAATTTGATTTTGATACCGTATAGAAACAGATTGGAAAAAATAAAAATCCCTGCAGAACAAATATTTAGTCAATAGTTACTCCTAGATACACGTACAGTAAAAAACATGCATTAGTAGTATATGGACAGATGTACTGTGTAACATGTATTAAAAAAGAAAAGACTAAAGGCTTCTCAAAATTAACACTATAAAGAAACAAAAGGCACATGTTCAAGATAATGATGAAAAGGACCGTATACAACAAATTTGTTTTAGTACAAATTATACAATAAATTCGATTCAACACAAATTGAACATAGATTAGCAGATGTAAATAAATGATCCCGAAAGTATTCAATATTCAAAGTTCACAATTAAAAGAATTCTAAGGAAGATATAGAAAGAAAATTAAAAGAAGTAAATTTTCGAAAACAATTTTTAAGTGGAATATGAACCTAAAAATTTAAATCCTAAAAATTAGTAAGTCCTACTGCTAGCGAGATGTTAGGAGTAAAAGATTCTTTACGGAAAACAACATAAATCCCATCAGTTTGGAACTTAATTACAGAAAATTTTGACATTTTACATAATTAATGAAAAATGCGATATTGGTTCTGTTGAGATACATAATTAGGTCCTGATACTTCCAATGGAGATACGTTTTTTCTTTGTAAAAATACATAATTAGCCCCCGATACATTTTTAAGATTTTGGGTCTGTCGAAATACATAATACATCCAACGAAAATATATCTTTTTCGTCGTAAAGATACATAATTAGTTTTCGATATATCTTTTTTCTGATTTTGGATCTATCGAGATACATAATACATCCAACGAAGATATTCTTTTCTTTGTAAAGATATATAATTAGCTCCCGATATATTTTTTTTGACTTTGGATCTGTTGAGATACATAATTAGCTTCGGCCAATCCAACGAGATGCATAATTAATTGAAATTTTGTAATGACTTTGTAAGAGTAGGAATTTGTATAAATACGATAAGTTAAGATGTATGTTTATGTAATTTTTTCATATATATATATATATACACACACAACTTATGTTTTCAATATTACAAAAAATCCCAACTCCCTAAACATATTACAAAAATTCTACATATACACAAAATGCTATGCATATGTCGGTTATGTTATGTATATTAATGGGGAGAGAGAGTAAAGTAATTAAAAAAGTGAAAGAGAATGTAATTACTTTTAAAAGGTTGGTATTTATGTTATTTATACATATATATATATATATATACATTTATGAAAAAGTTAGCAAGGGGAAAAAGACAGGCCCAAGTAGTGATCTGGCCCATCAAAGGCCCATATGTGTGCATAATAACAGTAACAGTTCAAAACAAATAGAGAAAGTAGCCGTTACCAAACGTTCATTTGAACTTTCAAAAAACAAAAACATCCAAACTTTCCATTTTCCATTCTCTCAATTTTATCAATTATCAATCAATCAACTCAGCTCCCATTTTTAATCTTGAAAAAAAAAAAAATCACCCTTTGTGTTGTTCTATCACATTCAAAATCTTGAAATTTTTTTTGAAAATCTTGAAAAAAGAAAATCACTTTTTGTATTGTTTTTCGTCGATGGCTCCTACACCGTCATCAAAGAATCACACAACTCCAACTACGACTCCTTCATCAAGATTGCATCATCACCCCCATGTGGGAAATTCAAGAACCCCACAATCGAAACATCGTTTGAATTTTACAGCGACGAAAGAAGGGGGTGCACCACCGGAGCATCCAGTTGAGGTTATAGGTAGAATTCGTGATTACCCAGATAAAAAGGAGAAATCTTTATCAGCATTACAAGTGAATGCTGATAGCCGGTCCTTGCGTGTTAGGACGGAGATTGGGTACAGGGATTTTACGCTAGATGGTGTGTCGCTGTCCGAGGAAGAGGACCTTGATGATTTCTATAAGAAGTTTGTTGAATCAAGAATCGAGGGGGTGAAGTTAGGGGAGAAATGTACGATAATGATGTATGGACCAACGGGGGCTGGTAAGAGTCACACGATGTTTGGGAGTGGTAAACAGCCCGGGATTGTGTATAGGTCATTGAAGGATATATTGGGTGATGGAAATGAAGAAAATGATGAAAATTGTGAGAAGAAGTTTGGTGTTGGAACGTTCGTTCATGTTACTGTGTTGGAGATATATAATGAGGAGATATATGATTTGTTGTCGACGACTAATAGTGGGGGTGGATTTGCTTTTGGTTGGTCCAAGGCCAATGCTTCTAAGGTAAACAAGAAAAGGAAGGTTTTTTTTCTTTCTGGCAATTGTTCTCATTGATGATCTGCTGTAGTTATCCTTCCGTACTAGTAGTCATAGTATTATTTCTTGTTCCTTGTACTTCGATGATTGTATTATTTTGTTGTGTTACTGTTTATTATTAGGAATGCTTTGACATGCCTTCATTGGTAGTCTTGGTTTCTTCACACCTATTATGTGTTCATGAGGTGAGGGTCTATCGGAAACAATACCTCCAAGGTAGTGGTAAGGTCTGCTGCATACACACTACCTCCCCAAATCCCACTTGCGGGATTACACCCGTATGTTATTGTTGATTGACTGCTGTAGATAAGACATTGACTACTAGTATCTCATACAAATAATAAACCTGGTATTTTGTCTGTGCATTGTTTTATGATTGATATGTTTCTCAAGATTTTAGCATAACATGTTTAGTTCTGTGTAACTGATTCTGCAATTGAACAGAAAGAGCCTTGGCATTGTAGTTGCGGTTTGAGAAAAATGTTGCTAGTTTTATTCACATGAAAACTGTGTGTATTTGTATTAAGCAAAATGCTTATAATGTTCCGGTTTCTAAATGTCCTAGCTAATGTACTTGGATTTTTAGCAGCCACTGCCAAGGTTCTTAGTGTATCAAGTTTCCTATCGATAGCAATTTCAGCTGACTTTCAGCAATTTGTGCGATATAGATGTGCTTGTTGTTATTCAAGTGACATTTGTTCAATGTAGTTCAGTCAGTATGTCTACTTAATATTTCCTCCTTAGTATTCCCACTTGACTTGGGATAGTAGTGGTCTTCATTTATATCGCTTAAAATTAATTTGTGCGTACGTTTTTCTCTGTCCGTTTTGTGCATGATCATGGAATGAAAACACTAGTATTGTTCAGTAAATAAAATGCCAATGCAATGTATGGCTGATAGACATTAAGTCTTTACAATGCTGGTCTTGTCTTTTACCTTGCAGGTGAAGCTGGAAGTTATAGGTAAAAAGGCCAAAAATGCTACTTTTATCTCGGGGACTGAAGCTATTAAGATATCGAAAGAGATCCAAAAAGTAGAGAAGAGAAGAATAGTAAAGAGCACTCTGTGTAATGAGAGGAGCTCTCGGAGCCACTGCATGGTTTGCGTTTAATCACTTTTCATGGAAATAAGTTCGTTTAAGTTCTAGTTTTAACAATGCATTTTCGTCTTCAATTTCTCTCAAGGTGGTTAAATGTATTGCAGATAATCCTTGACGTTCCAACAGTGGGAGGGCGACTAATGCTTGTGGACATGGCTGGTTCCGAGAATATTGAACAAGCTGGTCAAACTGGTTTGGAAGCAAAAATGCAAGTAAGATTTCTGAATTCGCTTAGCTCACCTGTATCAAGTTTACTATCCGATATAACCGTGTCTTACTACTACCTTGATAATTGAATCTTGCAGACCGCGAAAATCAACCAGGGAAACATTGCATTGAAAAGGGTTGTTGAGTCCATTGCTAATGGTGATTCTCATGTGCCATTTAGAGACAGCAAGTTAACCATGCTATTACAAGTAAGTTAGTGCTTATGCTGGTGAATATAGTATGTCAGATTGCTTTCGACTGTGGAGGTTGATTCAACTGTTTTGTTTAGGATTCTTTTGAGGATGACAAGTCGAAAATTCTTATGATACTATGTGCAAGCCCTGATCCAAAAGAGCTCCACAAGACTATCTCCACTCTGGAATATGGTGCCAAAGCAAAGTGCATTGTCCGTGGTCCTCATACGCCATTGAAGGAGAAAGGTACAGAGGATTCTTCATCGACAGTTATCTTGGGATCAAGGATTGCCGTGATGGATCAGTTCATCCACAAGCTTCAGATGGAGAACAAGCTGAAGGAGAAAGAGCGCAATGAAGCTCAGAAAGAGCTTATGAATAGAGAAGAAGAAATTGCTACGCTAAGGGCCAAACTTGAGTTAGTACAAGGAAAGGGAACTGAGATAACCGAGGAGCAGATCAATCTTAAAGTAAACGAGCGAACACAGATGTTGAAGACTGAGTTGGAAATGCGGATACAAGAATGTCAGAAAATGGCAAATGAAATTGTTGAAATGGAGAGGAGGAAGATGGAAGAAAGAATGTTCCAGCAGCAACAAGAATTTGAAATGCTCCGGAGGCGCTTGGAGGATATGGAAGTTGAGCTTCGCCGCTCCAAGGCTGAAAGCGGTGGCTCAGTGCAAGTGGAGGAAAATGCTTTCGCGAAAAGGCTGCAGGAGATATACTCTGACGATGCAGGAATGGTAAAGTCTATGGATTTGGACAGATCAATTGATATGGACGCTGGAAAGCTGGATGTACTGGTCTATAAACCTGAAAGTGGTAACACTTTCCAAGCAATCTTGGGTTATCCTAACACAAGCAATTCAGTAGAAGTTGAAGACCCACTTTTCACCAATAAAGTTAGCTTGAGCACCGTATTTGAAGAGGACGAAGAAGATGATGACGAAGGGGATACAGAGAAGAACCTCATTGCCGATGAGGAGGTGCAGAAGGAGGTCATTGAGGAAAAAACAATATGTTCCGGTCTCCTTGATCATGATGATATCAGTGATTTATCCAAGGAAAATGATGTTTGTATGGGTGCAGCGCCTTCAAGGCAAGCGCTTATTCAGAACATTTTCACGCTGTGTGGAAATTATAGAGAGCTTCCTCAGCACGCACAGAAGAACTTTGAATATACTGACTCATCATTACCTACAGTTAAGACAATCGGAGAGGATTATGCTGTAAAAGATTTTCACAATGCGTCTGTGCTTGCTGCAGAAGGTTTCTCCGAGACCATAAAAAAGTCACCGGTTAATCAGACAGGAGCATTTAAGGAAAACTTCAATCCTTTGAATCACCTGCCCTTTACTCCACAGGAAAATAAGCTGCTTCCATCGACTCCACTGTCAAATATCAAAGAAGTAGGAGAGCATCTGAGTAGAACACCCTTTGTAACTGTCAAAAGATATCTGAATGAGAGCGTTCGCTGATATGTTCGTATTAGTTTGTGTTGAATCAACGTGACCATTATGATATTTTGCTCTCGAGTACGCTGCATATGTACTCGTATTGGACTTACTTTGTGTTATATGTTCTCAATTACTTGGATTTCCTGTCTTAATTCATACCTCTATTTGCTTAATCCTCTTACTGGAGTTAGCTGATTTGCAGGCACATGAGACTTGTGCAATTCATTCAAGTCACACTTCAAGAATTATGTATGTTCCAGTAGACACTTACAAAGTTATGTTTTCTTGACCTAACCGGTAAAGTTGCTGCCATGTGACCAAAGTTGTTACAATTTATTTATAAAATTAATTCAGCACTGAAGTTACATGTTGTTAATTTATATTAGCTAATTGAAACGGGTACTAGTATATAAATTCTTATAGTTTGGCGTTGTCGAAATCTATGGCCTTAAGGCGAAAGTGAAATTACTAATCTACTCTCCTCAATATACATTAATCTAACGATACGCAAGTGACCGAACAGACCCATAGACATTTGTATAATTTCAAACGTCTGCACCTCCACTTGAAACGTAAATGTAACAATTTTATGTATAATCCCAAATTCCATTATTTTACATCCTAAGTAAAACTAAAGTAACTTTTAATTGTCAATTTAGATCAAGTGGAGGTGTCTAGATGTGCACTCTCAAAGTTTGGAGTGCTTATTTACTAACCGAGGCCAAGTTGAAGCCATGTTTGAAGCATTCAAAAACAAAAAACCAACAGGCCTTAATAAGTTAAGATGTATCTCAGTCTGTTCACATATTTCTTCCGAAATAATATAATCTCTGGTCATACCCATTTTGACCACATTAATAGTCTGTTTAATTTCATCAAATAATATTTCTGCTGGTGCGGAATAAAATCGAACATAGAATAATTGTCCGTTAGTAATTCTCTTGTAAGTCATAAATTCTTTGTGAATTTCTGGAATTCCTGCTAACTCTTCTCCATTGATTGTGTAAACCGTAGATAATAATTCATAATAGTAACATGATTTAATAAAATTTGGGGCTTGTACCTGGTAAGGCAATAAGTTTATTGTAATTTTGGCATTTCTGGGTAATATATCCTTTTTGTTGTGCGGCTAGCTCTTCACTTTGAATAGGTTTGGTATTTAATAAGGTTTGTAAGGTGTGTATGTTGTCAATGTATTTACGAGAAGAATAATTGTATGTCTGTTTTTCTTGGTTAAGTGGTTCAGAATAGGTATGTATCTGGGGAGGTGCAAATGCTTCTATATTTTGTATATTTGGTTTATATGGTTTTGAAAATATTTGGCTGAGGTTATAATTCTTTTTCTTTGGTATTCCAGGTCTATTTTGAGTGACTATATTTTTCCTTTTAGATGTGCCTGCAGCTGTAATTGAAGGTTCGTTAGTAATTTGAGTTTTAAGGTGTTTCTCATCATTACCTTCTCGGTCTAGTTTTTTAAGGTGCTCTTCCTGCACAGTATCTTGTTTTTTATAGTGCTCGACTTGCACTTTTACATTTGTAACTTCAATAGTTAGTGTAATAACTCGTTCTTGTAATAACTCCATTTGTTTAAACATTTGGAGCAATAAATTAGTCTAGGTATCTTTGGCATCAGCCTTTTTCATTGGTAAATAGGTTTGAGTAGCGTTGTCTTGATAAGTAATTTGCAATGATATTTTTGTTAGTATTGATTACTTCAATTGTAAATATAAAATTCAGTATATTTAATACTAGTCTCCCAATTTCCTTTGTCGTAATCGAATTTTGTATTTTTCTTGTTAGCCACCATCGTACCAGTGTATTATATGTTCTAACAATAAACTTGTTCTACACGATATATGGTTCAAAGGCTATTAAACATTTATATAAAGAACATAATTCTTTTCTATTTATTTCCCATTTTATTTCTGTTTCGTTCAATGTTCTTGAATAATATCTATAATGATGTTCTAATTTTTTTTCTTCATACCTATATTTGAGTACTCCTCCATAACTATATTCACTTGCATCAGCTTCTACTATATATATAAATTTTTTATTTTCATCTGAAAATTGTAATTTTGGTAACTCTTTACAAAGTAATTTTATTTTCTTTACCTGTTTTTTTTCTTCTTCATTATATCTATATTCTACATCATTTTTAAATTTTTTCTGTAATGGTTTTAAGTTTTCTGCTAGTTTTGGAATATATTCTCTTACTTGGTTTACTAATCCTAAAAATGATTGTAATTTTTTTTTTGTATCTAATTCTTCTTCTGATTTATTATTTTTTGGACTATATATTGTTGCATTTTGACTCCACTTTTATCTATTTGTATTCCTAAAAATTCTATCTGATTTTTCATAATTTCTGTTTTCTTCTCACTTAAACTTATTCCTGATTTTTCTATTATATCTGTAAACTATTCTAATAATTTTAAATGTTCTTCTTTAGTTTTTGTATATAATAGTATATCATCTATGTATACTATACAATTAGGTAGTTGTTTAAAATAACTATCCATAAAATATTGATATCTACCGGTGCATTTTTATATCCAAATGGTAGTACATTCCATTCATAAAATCCTTGTGGTACCGTAAATGCGGTTAATTCGTTAGATTCTTCTTCTAACTTTAAATGGTAAAATCCTGATTTACAATCAAATTTACTAAAATAATTATATCCTTGTATTTGCCTTATTTTTAATATCTTATTTGGTATTGGGTAATTATAAGTCATTGTTTTTGCATTTAAATTTCTATAATCAATAACCATCCTACTTTTTCCTCTTTTTTGTTCACTATATTTATTTACTATAAATGTTGGGCTATTATGCTTACTATTACTTTTTTGTATATATTGTTTTTCTTATAATTCTTCTATATGCATTTTAAATTCTTTTAAATCATCAAAATTATATGTTAATGGTTTCTGGGTTATTATGCTATTTTTATCTATTAATTCAATTTTTATAGTGGTTTTATGTTTTTCCCATCCTTTTAATGGATCTTCACTATATAATTGTTCTAATTTTTTCTTAATTATTTCTATCTTATTTATTGAAAATATAGTTATTTCCTTTTTATTTATTGAAAATACGACCAGTTCTATTGTATCTTCAGTGTTTTTTATATTTTCTAATTTTTGTGTAATTTTTTTCACTTCCTTTTATCCAATCAGTTTTCTTTCTTATTTTATTAATAACTCTTTTTGCTCTTACTTTTTGTTTACATGGTGTTGTAAACTACCAATTTGTTCTAGTTATTATATGTGGATATAATTTATCTAAAAACGGCATTCCTAAAAGTATATCTTTTGATGTTAGCTCATAATTATTTCTATTGTTAATATTTTATCCATACTTGTGTTTTTACATTCTTAGCTTTATAAGTAATTAAGCTTCTTTTAACTATTATTGGTGTTTTTAATTTATCTCATTTACTTTCTGGTAAACAATTATATCTACATAAATTAGCTTCTGCTCCTGTATCTATCATAGGCGTATAATACCTACTATAATATCCTTCTACTACTATCTTCATTAATACATATATTTTCATATCATGTTAGAGCTCTTCTTAGGAATAATCTTTCCCTATTATATGTTATAGATAATTGTGTATGTTCTATATTGTATGGTTTTACTTGTTCTAGCCATTTAATTCCTAATATTATGTTTGTTGTTTGCACTTCTTCCTTTATTTCAAATTCTATTTTCATTTTTCTAACTCCTATTATTATTTCTTTTTCTGCTATATTTTTAGTGTTTATTAAGCTTCTTGGTAGATCTGGGCAAATATTATTATCAGATTTTATTTCCTCATTTTTTACTAGATATTTTGCTATATAATTTTCTTCTTGTCCTGTATTTAAGAGTATTAAATATTCCTTTTCATTTATTGTTCCTGTTATGTAATATTGATTTAAATTAACTATTGAACTTGTTTCATAACTTGTTCTTTTTTATGAATTTGATGATTCTAGTTTTTCATAAGCTATTCTTTTTGTTGTACTTATTCTATCATTTATTATTTCTAAATCTTCTACTATGTCTATATTTCTGTAACTATAATCATTATTTTCAATTGTTTTTATGAATTGTTCAAAAGGACTTTCTATTTGTATTTTATTAATTTTATTTTTTCTCATTATTTTATGTTTTGTTGTTAATACATATAGATTTTTACATCTTGCTGTAAATATTTTACTTCCTGGGGTTAGTTCTATTCCTGATATTTTCCAATATAATACTAATGATTTATCTATATTTTTATCTGTTATTGCTACTGAATAATTTGCACTTATTATAAATTTAAATTTTTGGTATATTAAATTTCCTTTAATCGTAGTTATTATTCTTTTTTCTATAGGTCTTATAATCCTATCATCTGCTAAATATAATTCTATTGATGTATCTATTCCTTCTTTAAAACATGTTTTTATTAATATCTATGTACCTCCAAGGTGAATATATTTTATTGGGTCTCCTTTACTTTTTATATCGTTTATTTCTTTATTAATTAACCTTTTTGTTACTAGTGATATACTAGCTTTATCTTTTGCATATCTGCAGTCTATTACATGTTCCTTTTGACTTACTACGTAATATTCTTCCTTTTTCCTAATAAATATATTTTTTATTGTTGGTATTTTAAATATTTTTTCTACACTTAAGTCTAACTCTTTCCCTTTTATTTCATCAAATACATTGTTAGCAAATATTATTTTTTGATCTGTTCCTTCATCATTTAAATATTCTTTTTTTGTTATTATTTTTATATCTTCTTCAGTCATTTGGTTTATTTGTATATCTTCTTCAATCATTTAATTCGTCTAATTCACTATCTATTTCATTATCTTCTATTTCATTATCTATTTCATTCTCTGAAATTTCATATATACTGTCTTCACTTTCTAATTCGTAATCTATATAATCTATCTGCATATATTCTGTATTTTCTATTTTTATTTCTGATATTTATTTATTTGTTGGGTTTTTAGGTAATTTACAATCTCTAGCTAAATGTCCTAATTTTTCGCAATTATAACAAGTACATTCATTTATAGATTTCTTTTTCCTATATGGTCTTTTATGTTTATAATTTTGTACATAATATCTTTTTCTTGGTTTCTTATACTTATATTTTGTTTTTTTGTATTTCTTATATTTCTTATGCCTTTTTCTTTTCTTATAATATCTTTCTTCGCATCCAAATTGAGGTGCTATTTTATCTTTGCAACATGCTAAATTTCTTATTAATGTTTTTTTCATTTTTATTTCTTCTCTATATTTTTCACATAGGTTTCTATACCATTGCTGTAAAAATTTTATTTTTGCTCCTAGAGTATCTACTATTTTTGCTTCATCCCAACTTTTTATTATTTTTGAACTAAATGGTTCAAGTAATTTACTAAAATATAATTTTCTTATTTGTTTACTTTCTTTTGTATTATATGCTCCTTTATAATAACATTCTTTAAATGTGCAAGTATATTCATCTATATAGCACATATTACATATTGCTAATTTTAACATTAAATTCCTATTTGTATCTTTCTCTTCATTTTGTTCTTCTTCTGTTGTTGTCATGCTACTAAATTCGTCTTTTATAGCTGTTTCGTATTTTGTTAATAATTCTATAGGTGTTAGTTTAGTTGTGGTTATTGATGATGTTCCTTTTGTGGGTTTGTCAGTTCTTAATACTCTTTTACTATTTTCAGTTACATTTAAAAATCATAATTTCACTGTTCCTATTAGTGTTCTTTCTATATATTCTGGTGCATTTATTACATTTATATTATTATCTAATAATTGTTTTGTCATATATTCTATCCATAATTGTATTATTTTTTCTGTATCTATTACACAATCTAAGTCTAAAAAGTTATAATTTTTATTAACTATTTGTTTTGGTGTCCATTTGTCATATTCATTCTTTAGATTATATCTTTTAAACTTATTCTCACAATATGTAGGTTTTCTTATTTCTAATGTTCTAGGTATTATATTTTCATCTTCTTTTTTATCAATAGTGTTTATTTCCATATTTATATTTTCTAAGTTTTCTTCATTAATTACTTCTTGTTTTCCATTGATTCCTAAATTTTTTGTATTTGTTAAGATTTCTGTATATGTTTCACTATCTTCCGAATCATAATTATCTGTTTCTTCAACATCTATTGTATTAATTTCTAATTCCTTGGTTTCTATTTCTTTATTGTCTATTTCTATTTTTTCTTTAAATTGATTTATCTCATTTAATAATTTTTGTTCTTTATCTTTTTCTTTCTGTCTTTTTTCATACAGATCTTTTAGCATTTGTAGTTCTTTTTCTAATTCAGCAATCTTACTATTTTTAGTTTCTTCTATTTTTCGTATTTCTTCTGTAGTTTGTTGTTTTATTTTTTCTATTTTCTTTTTCTATCTATTTCTTCGTTTTCTTTTTCTATTCTCACTATAGCTGACAATTTATCTTCTAATTTTAATTCTTTTTTTTTCTAGCATTAAATATAGTTCACCTATTTTCTTATACCTTCTACCTAAATTAGAAAACACTATTTTTATTTTTAATCCTTCGTGATTTTCATATGTTTTTTCGTTTATTATAAATTCTTCTTTGTTCATTTTTTATTTAATTGTTAATAGATCATGTTGGTATGTATATTCTAGACTATCTATTATTGATTCTAAATTTGATATTTCTTCTTTTTGTGCATTTATTGAGTTTTTACTAACTTCGGTAATTATGTTATATTGTAGTCTTTCTATCCTTATTTTTAATTCTTTACATTTTTCAGATATTATTTGCTTTAATTCTTTATATTTTTGTACGTTATTCATTTAAATAATATTTTGGGGAATATCTAAATCTAGTTTTATCAAATAAATCATAATTAATAAATTAATCAAATAAATCCATATATATACGACTTCCGTATTTTTTAAATAACAAGACTCTGATACCAATTGTAGGGGGTTGCGGATTAGGCGTGGTAACTTTACTAGGAAATAAATAGTTGTGCACTCTCAAAGTTTGGAGTGCTTATTTGCTAACCGAGGCCAAGTTGAAGACATGTTTGAAGCATTAAAAAAAAAAAAAAAACAGGCCTTAATAAGTTAAGATGTATGTTTATGTTATTTTTTCTGATTTTAACGTTGAAAATCATTAAGCGATTAAGGACAGAATTTTTTCTTTTTTCCTTTTCTTAAATTGGCTATGCATTAAATAAAGAGCGGTTCAATGCACTAAAATTTTCGTTCAGTGTGCGCTTTGGAGAAACGTCGGATCACAAGGGTCTATTATATATAGTTTTACCTTACATTGTTGTTTCCACGGTTTGAACTCATGACCTTTTGGTCACATGTCTACACATTAAATAGTGTTATGTAAATAAGGGCTAAAAACATAAATCCTGACAGTTTGAAGCTTAATTACAAGAAATTTTGATATTTTGCATAATTACTGAAAATCTCAATTACGGGCCTATCGAGATACATAATTAGCTCCCGATACATCCAACAAAGATACATTTTTATACATAACTAGTGGATATGTCCACGCTTTACGCGGTGATAAAAGATTCTGTTATATTTATGACGTAATTTTATTAATACTAAAATATAAAAATTAACAAAAAATAGATGATATTGACCTAATTTTATGATCACCTCGATATCTAATTTCAAGAAAAGGAAAGCAGAAAGATAGAGTAGAAAATTCATTTATTTATATCCCCTTCGTGTACAATAACAATAATAATAATTACGCTTTAATTTCAAATAAGTTACAATCAACTATGATATTCAAAGTTTATTCTGTTAATTCTTTTGACACAAGTACTACAGTAAAACTAGTTTTAAAGAAAAACTCATTTCTCCTCTATTTTTAAAGTGATTGTTTTATTTTGAATGTCTTAATTTGACTTGATATTGATTTTAAAAAGTAAAAAATAAATTAATTTTTTTTGTCTAAAACTAAATATATATGTGATGTATCAAAATACTTTTTTCAATTAAAAATGTGTTTTTATATCTTGGGGTCTTAATCAATATGTCATAGGATATTGAGTTTTAAAAATTAATAAATATATAAAGTAATATTCAAAGAAGATAAAAGAAAAAAAATAAGACATACGATATAACTTCAAACAGATAAAATATAAAGGCATGCATTTTTAGTTTTTCTTTTACAGCTTTATCTAAACATACAAGTTTGGCACCGTCAAGTCTAACATATTTGTAAAAAAAGTAAATTTTCAGCAAACTGAACAAAAAATAAAATGAAAACATGACACATTCATTTATATTTAAAAAAAATAAAAAAGTAAAACAAAAAGATAAATCATAGAAGCACAATGTTACACCTTTTGTTTGTTGGTCGATTATATGGTAAGTCAACTTTTCATTTTAAAAATTGCTTTCACAATTAGTATTATTTTCCTGCGTCTTTTCTATAATGAACGAAATAAAAATTAAAATTTAAACAGAGTAAAAGATACAACAAAATTATGAAACAGTTCCTATTCGATAAGTAAAAGTAGGAATAGAAAGGTACAAAAATAAATGAAAAAAGAATGTATTAACTTTGATCAAAGTCTCTGTCACCTATTATAAGTATAAAAAATACATTTGAGTATTGTGCATGTAGTGAATATGTATGACATATTTATCTGAATGTACACAGATGAATAGAGTCTTTTGGAATCGCGCCTCTTCAAATACCACGTTACACATATAAATTTTACATAGGACCAAGTGAATCAATGATTCCAAGCTTCGTGCACCAAAGAAACTTAGCACTTCGATAGTTCAACAATGTAAGTTAAAATATTTAGGCTCATGTAACATACTATATTTAGTAGCATGACCAAAATAGTAACAACAAAATTATGAAAAATAGAACAACTAATTTTGGCTTTGAAAAAACTTAAACGTATTGCACACCAAAATTATAAGGTACATGTAAAATGTCAGATTTTTTTTTTTTTTTTGATGTATTTCAGTGAGCTGCAACACCTTTTTGTTGGAGTTTATCTAGATGCATATAAAGTAACGCTCTGTATTATGTTCTCTTCACCAATACCAATATTATAATATATTGTCTTCATTAGCTAGAGGATTGAATTTGCTGCTTAACTTCCGCAAAAGAGAAAAACCAATCAAAAAAATATTAAAAAGAAAAAATAGAAAGGATGATTGTGTGAACACTATTCAAATACTAATCGAGGGCAAGGGTTACACAAAAAGGTTAAGATTGCAAAATAGTATAACTATAACATCATTTTTCTTTTAAAAAAATAAGAATTTAAATCGCATTATGTATTTAGCTTTTTTAGAAAAAAAAAAGAAGCTAAAGATAATTTTAATTTCTAGCTTCATCAATTTTGATATAAAACTGGACCAATTCATGGTAAGCAAATCAGTCCTCATCCTGCATATGTATTGACAATCTTTCACCCTCTTTTTTATAGTAAACATTTGAAATTCACGAAACTCAAGTTATTATTGTGGAGATTTTAATGTTATTTAAAACTTATAATGAAGAATTTATAATCGAAAGTTCATGAAAATTAGATTAATATTGGACCTTTTAATTTTAATAATTTAAAACTTAAATTATTTAAAAATGCAATTGACTATCAATGCCACAAAAGTTTGGACAACGAGAGCGATATATTATTTGAAAATTATATAAAAAGTATTATAAATTACAATAATTAACAACTTAAAATATCTATAAAAAAATTGTTATACATTTTTTTAAAAATATTATAAATTATAATAATTTTAAAATAAATTTTAAAAAAATATTTATTGGGGCCCATGTCTTGCACATGCTATTAGTAACTAGTATTAAGTTAAGATTGTATTAACCAAAAAAAAGTATAAATAACATAAATACCAACCTTTTTAAAAATAATTACACTCTCTCCCACTTTTTAATTACTTTTACTCTCTCCCTTTAATATAAATAACATAGTCGACATATACATAACATTCTGTATATATGTTAAAATTTTTATAATATATTTAGAGAGTTGAGATTTTTTGTAATATTGAAAATATAAGTTGTGTATTTGTGTATTTTTTTTTTTTTTTTAAAAAGTAAAGATTGTATGTTTCATTGATCCAACAAAATTAGGCCCAACTTACACATTTACACAATAAAACTCAAAAATCTCCCAAACAAAGTGTTATTTAAAGGAAACTTGCTCTTTCTCCTTCTGTTCCTCCACGTAGCAAACGCATTAAGCATGAACGGGTCACCCAATTTTCTTTAATCTTTTCTTTTTTCTGATATATTTTTTTAAAAAATTAATCTGTTTGTAATTTTACATATAAAAATATTATCACAGTTGAAATTGAAAAATAACAATATGATTCTTATGTAAAAAGGAGTTGTTTTTTTTCTGAAATTTATGAGGTTAAGAATGTCAATATGAATATATGTGATTTATTTTTTTTCCAAATTTTGAATTTTTGTAGTGTTTGGTATTGGGAAAGGTTAACATGGATATATGTATATGTGTTTTCTTGTTATTGAGAGTATTCATTTTGTTCGAATTTGTTTTAATTTGTTCGTCTTATTTTGATTTGGTACGAAATTAAAGGAAATAAAAAAATATACCAAAATGTGAGATTAAATATGTTATGTGAAAAGTTGAGTGTTCTTTTTTAAATGGATTAAAAAGAAAAGTAAAATAAATAAATTGAAATGGAGGAGTTTTCTTGAAATTTGGGAAGTGTGTTCAACCCAAATTGTGAAAAAGGACTGATTTAGTTTATACAATAGCGTGTATTTGTTATGACTTAGTTGAAGTCATTTTTCATCAAAATGTTTTATGGTGTTATTTTTCTAAAATAAATGTGTTGAAGATTAATAGTAACAATGTCAAGAAAATTTTGATAGGTAGCCTTGGAGTAAGTAGTAAAGTTGCTGTAATGTGACCAGAAGGTCACAGTTTCAAGCCTTGGAAACAAACTCAAGAAATACAAGGAAAGATTGCGTGCATTACACCTTTGCGGTGGGATCCTTCCGCAGATCCTGCGCATACCGGTAGCTTTAGTGCACTGGGCGACCTCTGTTAAACAAATTTTATAGTGTCTGGTGGATTTTTTGTGTAGATTGATAATAATGTATTACTGTTACTCGGAGCAAGTGATACGACATTGAAAGTTAAGGTAGTTGCAAGGAAAATGAATTCCATCCCTTTCGTGGGAAATAATATTTTTTGGTAATCATACATTAGAAAATGACTTCCGTTTCGCCACACACAACCTCGTAGTGCCTTAGCTGATTTATGTACTTGGGAATTAATGAGTGTAATTCGGATTCAAATTAAGCTCCCGTGTGGTATGTGCTCTGTCTGATGTCTCTTGTTGTCTTCTTTTGTTCTTACCACAATGCTGGATCACTTGGCTGAAAAGTGTGCTTGCTTTCTAGTTTGCATTTCCTTAATGTAATCTTGAATAGGTTCTTAGACTAGCGTTTTGTCGAATTCTTACTTTTGTTACGTAATGGATGGAAGTTAACTTTTATGAGGATGAAGTGACTATCTTGGGCTATAAGCTAGTTGAATATCAGACTTACTTTTTGTTTTCTTTTCCGAGTTCGTAACTTTGGTCAATTAGAATTTGGGTCTGGATAGTGTCAAATGGACAAAAGGAATTATTAAGACTAAAGCATAATGATAACAAAATGCAGAGTCAATTTTGATGTTAAAGAAGAAGGGAGGGAAGAATATGCGAACTAAAGGATGTCTGTGTTTAGGTAACGGCTGCGTGCTTATATATCTGAAAATTGTCTTTGGTCTTTCTGGTGTGGAGTTCTGTACTTAGCTGCAGAGGAGCAGAGCTACAGAATGAAATTCCAGAGCTGTTTGAAGCTTTGATAGTATGTTTTGAGTAACAGAAAAGGAGTTTTATATGTGTTTGTTTTTGTTTGGCTGTTTTATTTCTTGTCCCAGCGTGGAGAGATCAGCGGTGGAGATTTCCACTTTCTCCTTCGTAACTCGAATTCCTAAACACCAAGGGATCTACACTGGAGCAGCTCTCTATTGTCGGAGACGGACAATACAATTGACTGAATTCATATGTCTTTCTTATGGTTATTGCTGCATAACTACCTTGAAAATTCTGTAGATCTGTTGGAAGCAAAACTTCATGTAGGAATAGGCAGATAAATTGCTTGGATATAGCCGGCAAGATTTCGGTTCCTTTCTGATGGAATAATCAACCTGTGTTTAGTAGAGAAACAGGAGATTGGAATATACTCATCAAGAGGGTAGTGTTGTTTGTATGAGTGTGTAGGTTAACTCCAGTCTCGTACATTATTCGAAATTGTGGTTATGCATGTGGAAATTATAACAGATACCATATAATATGCGCTGATAGCGAAGTATAACATATTTTGTCATATTTCACCATTCTTATAATCTTTAATTTCGTGACGATTATATAATTTAATATATTCCTGAATCAGGCTTTCTGTCGGCAGAAGAATTGCATCGAATATTTATGGAGTCAGATCCGTGCATAGGACTTTAGGCAGTAATGCAGGTGTTAAAAATCCTGATTTGGTCAGTGAAAAGGTATTATTCTTGTACTATCAAGTTGTTTTGTTTTCTTATTGGTTTCTGTTAAAATTTTTTTTATGTATATTTGTTTGCATTCTTTCTATTTCTTGCCTTGTCCTTATGCTTTACCTTCAAGTTCCTTACTGTTTCGTATGGGTAATAGATCTTGTATTTTTGGGGTCTAGTATACTCTGAAAACATATTTGAGAGCTTAACAGCAGTCCTGATTAACTCCAGTCTCGTACATCGTTTGAAATTGTGGTTTTCTTTTTTACTTTTTCAAGCACGGACTGTGCTCATCCCTGGTTTTTTAGGAGCGTTTGTATGTTCTGATCTCTTTTAGTTTTCATATTTTGTATCAATTTGAGTCTTCACTTTAATCTGTCTCCCTTTTAACTGCATAGGAGTCTTTGGACAAGCCTGGGTTAACAGATGACATACCCCAATATGATATTGCTATAGTTGGAGGTGGTATGGTTGGGATGGCTCTAGCATGCTCCTTAGGTAAGTGCGTTTTATTTAATCTTCTGCAATTAGAATGTTAATCCTTGAACACAGTGCTAAAGGTGTCCTCGAAATTACTAGTTGAAACTAAGATGCTTTAGAAATTCTTTTTGTTTAGAAATTTCAGTCATCTGCGTGATTTACTCTTGCTACGCTGTTTTTCCTAGAAGAGCTTATCCCTAATAGTGACTATATGTAACGATAATCAGCCTGTGGCAAATAGTTGACTACTAGTTTATAAAAACTTTATCAACCCTCTTGGACCGCAGTCCAGAAGGGATAAAGATGGCCACGGTTATATGTGAATCATTTGAATATGTACTGTGCTAAATTGAACTTGTTGTCCACATGACAAATCTTCTTCTAACTTGTTAACTATTCTGCAGCAACTATGCCGTTAACAAAGCAACTAAGTGTTGCCATCATTGAAAGTAATCCTGCTTTGGTAAACAACTTTCACATCAAGAAAGAGGACCCCCCAGATCCACGGGTTAGCACGGTCATACCTGCAACCATTTCCTTCTTCAAAGGTATCCTCGAACTTATTGTTCTGTTTTCTCGTATTTCTGTGGAGTTTTCTGTCTGTATTGATAATGGTTTGATCTGTCTTCTCTGCCAATACATTTACTGCTTGCATGTAGAAGAGAAGGTTTTTTTTTTCCCCTATGCTGAAAATGCATGATAAAATCATTGTATTGGTAATGCAATTGAAAAGCTCAAAAAATGATGAAAGACCTTGAAAGTTTATTATTTTTCGAATCAAAAGAACATTATGTGGCTTTTCCTGAACGTGTACCAGTAGTTGTTACTTTCTGCTTGAACGTGCTTGACTTGCATGAAAACATCATTACCTGTTAATAAAAAGCATTGTTAGATTATCATGAGAAAACTTTGTGTTTACAGATATGGGTGCATAGGAATTTGTTCAGCAGCACCGTCATGCTTACTTCGATAAAATGCAGGTAATTTTGCTTAACTACATTTTCATTTTTGTAAGTTTTCTTATGGAGTAGCTTAAGCCCATCTCTGTTGAGAATAATTTTTATGAATGCCAATATTAGGGGACAGTTAAAAAAATTAAGTATAAGTGACTTAGTGTTGATATAAACACCCAGCTTTAACTCTCTACAGTCATTGTCTTTATCATGTGCGTCTAGAAAAGGTTTAATTTATTGCAAATTGTAACTAAAGTTGTTCCATATTATGTGTTCCTCAAATTCTTCTCTTTGGAGCACTGTAATTTATATCCACGGAGGCATGCATATCGGAAATTTGTTGTAGTACAAGGAGGATGTCTTACCTTACTTGATACGTGCTTTTAGACATCTTGTTTTTTGCCAAATAGATTTCAATCAATGTGAACCTAGTAGCAAATTTTTCAATGTGTACAAGGTGCAGTGACTACTTTCTCAAATTACAGCGAGTAAGATTTACCTATTTTACTGTTCAGTAGTGATATATTAGCCTTTAGCAATGTAGACGAAAAGAACTCCTTCATGGCCAATGGCGGAGCCAGGATTTTCACCAAGAGGGTTCACAAGTGAACATACGATCTAATTGAAGGGGGTTCGGCATCTATTTTATATAGATAAAAAATAGTTTTAACCATGTATATATAGTATAATTCTCCGTCGAAGGGGGTTTGGATGAACCCCCTATACTAAGTGTAGCTCCGCCACTATCATGGCAAGGAGGAAAAGAGTTTGATCGTGAAGGAGACTTAGCTCTGTGTAATGGACGGAAGGGTCTCTAAAAAGATGCATCTATACCTCTTCTCCAGCCCATCTCCAATTAAAAAGAAGGGGAAAAGCGGGTTTTGGATCTGTGTTCCAAATGTATGCAAAGGAAATGGTTGTCTTAGTTTCAGAATTGTCTCTACTCATCCTTGTCCGTTAATGGCAGCAAATGGTAACACCAGTAGCTTTTAACGAAGAGACTTACAAGTAAATGACAAAGGACGTCTTAGCCAAACCTGTTAAACTTTCACTGCTTACTTCAAAGCTGCCTATGCGCTTTCGACCGTCAAGATATCCCAGTTTTTAGAAATATAAAGGTTGGATGAACAGTCGAACATTGTTGCTAACAAGTTTTTCTTCTCATATATTTACCAAGAAAAGATCTGGAAAACTGCTGCTTGTGAGAATTGACATTTGTCTTTGATGGGACTATAAATTCTTGTAATTGCTAAGTTGCCTTGATACAAATTGCATCATGAATACATCAAAATGACATCACTTTTATGAGATTCAATCGTGCAACAGTTTCAGTTTTGATCCATTAGCAATTTATTTCATCAGAGGTCTGGGATTATACTGGTCTGGGCTATACAAGGTACAATGCAAGAGATGTTGATGCAGATGTTCTTGGGTAAGAATTTCTTTTATTGAGGTAACGACTTTCTTTCATAGTTATTGTGTTCTTGATTCCGGATGATGCTTGAGTTCTGTCTTTAGGTGCGTGGCGGAGAATAAGGTTCTACACAAATCACTGTTATCATGCGTACAGGTATTTTGAGCATATGGACCAAATTTTGTTATGCAGTTAAAAGCATGTTGATTCCCTAGTTATGGAGACTGGAGTTGCAGCGTAGTGGTTGCAACTCCACCTTGCATCAGTTAGGTGTAAGGTTCCAATCCCGTTAAAAGAACCTCCACTCTTCTGCCTTCATGTCCCTACTATTCAGAGGGCCCACCTCCATTTCCTAAATTTTTTCTTTTAAAAAAAAAAGATTTACTTGTAAGCAGTTTGCTACAATATCTTGGAGTGCGTGTAGGCTTAGCGAAAAATAGAGCAAAGGAAAGAAAAAGATCTAGAAGTGATACTGAGTAGTTGGGGCTAAGACTTACGAGGCTTACATTAGGTCTAATGTTTTCTAGTTGTCCTTTTAATCTTGTAAGAGATTTATCTGTCCGTAATCACTTACAAAAAGAAAAAAAGAAGAGAGATTTATATGTCCGTAGAAAATATAGAAAACTTCTAGTGTTAGAGAACCTAATATGTTGAATATAGAAATGAATTGGCCTCAAATGGAGTGAGATGGATAGTGAGGATTCATATATAACCGATCCTAACTAGCTTGGGATTGAAGCGTAGCTGGTGTTATTATTGTTGTTAAGCAGCTTGCTAGAAATCTATTTCAAGGATATGGGTTCCGTATCTTGGTATTCCACTTCTATACCATGCTTTGTTGCTTCTTTTGGAGACCCATGTTTTGCTTATGCTCTTTATCTCCGTATACAGAATTTAACCCATTTGGGTATATGCAGTTATTACTTCATCAGTCAAAAAACTAAAATGAAAAGAGAACTGTTTAAAGGACGTGTTAGTGGTGCAGTGTCTGATTCAAGGCTTTTCTCTAATCACATTGGTCCTAAAGCTGCTTTTACATGTGATTTTCTACTGCACCAAATGTTCTCGAGATCATAAATATTAGCATTTCTTTTTTTATTTCAATTTTTCTTTAACTGCTGGGTCGTAATTCCCTACCTAACATGTGCATCTCAGATAAAAAATATCCATGTTAATATCATTTCAGTTGCGAGAGTCAAACTGCGTTGGTATAGATACTAACATTTTAAATATTTGTGTCTCCCTTACTGCCCAAAAGACCAACTACAAAGATGCTCCAACTGGATTGTTGATGTTACTTGAAAAAGTGCGTTGTGATTTCTTTTACCTTACAGAATTTGAGTAATAGATTGGTGTAACAGGGAAAGGTAAAACCTTTTGATCCTAGTTCTAATTTATGCCTATTGTATTTAATTGGAACTCCCGAGATTCCTCATTTTGATTTATGTCAATGATTTCCCTGGTGATAATGTTTGACTGGAGGTGATAATTTGGACATAATACGGATTTTCAGAAGACAATATACTCGTCCAGGTTAAGTGCAATAACCTTTCCTGCAAGGTCATCAGTGACAAGCTCCAGTGGCACATCGTCATCTGCTAGTGGAAGTTCAGCGAGGTTGGAACTGGATAATGGAAACAGCATGCATGCGAAGTTAGTGGTAAACTCAACTTGTCTTGTGTTCAGAAATTGTGAATATTCTGAAGGATATCTTCAATACAAATGACGACTTAGATAACGTGTCACAGGTTGGAGCTGTTGGGTCAAAATCATCTGTTAGGGAGCTGGCAAGAATACAAACAACTGGATGGAAGTACTCGCAAAGCGCAAGCATCTGTACAGTAGAACATGCAGTAGAGAACTTCTGTGCTTGGCAACGATTTCTTCCTAATGGTCCAATTGCACTTTTACCCATAGGTGAAAACTACAGCAGTATTGTCTGGTCAATGGACCCCAAGGAATCCGTTAATCGGAATTCAATGTCCGAGGATGACTTTGTAAACGCAGTGAACGACGCATTGGACAGTGGATATGGTCCTCATCCACAATCCAAATCATTCGAGGGTGGAAATATATTTTCTTGGCTCAAAGCTGACGGCCTATCATCAACACATGAAGGCTTCGAAGTTCCACCAAAAGTTCTTAAGTTAGCCTCTCAGAGACTGGCCTTTCCTTTGTCTTTAATGCATGCTAACAGCTACGCATCAAAACGTCTAATTCTTATCGGTGATGCAGCACATACAGTTCATCCGCTGGCCGGCCAAGGAGTTAATATGGGATTTGCAGATGCACGCTCTCTTTCTAAAGTCATTGCTGAAGGCGTTGCTGTCGGATCTGACATTGGGGAGGTATGTTCCTTATCCTTCCTCTCTGCAAATTTAAGCAGAAAATGTGAATGTCAAACGCTTCTTTCTTGCATCGATGTTTATTAATGTCAGAATACGGTAGATATTGATGATATTATCCTTAAAGACAGCGCTGTCTCTTTTTACCTCTGCGATACATGTTATAACGACAGTGCTGGCTCTGTTTACCTCTCTGATACATGTTATAACGACAGTGCTGGCTCTTTTTACCTCTCCGATACATGTTATAACGACAGTGCTGGCTCTTTTACCTCTCCAATAAAATGTTATAACGACAGTGCTGGCTCTTTTACCTCTCCAATACATGTTATAAAGACAGTGCATAACAGTGCTGTCTCTTTTTACCTCTCTGATACATGTTATAACGACAGTGCTGGCTCTTTTTACCTCTCCGATACATGTTATAACAATAGTGCTGGCTCTTTACCTCTCCGATACATGTTACAGCTGTCAAGATATTGTTAGATATTGTAGTGTATAAATGTCAAAGATATATCTAGAAGTAGTATACGTCAAAGATATATCTTGAAGTAGTATCTCATAGATAGTCAATTATTGTAGGTAGAAGGCATGATCTTAGGGATCTAGTCTTGACTTTTTGTGTCTAGCTTTGTGTATATATTGTTGTAATCTGTCATTTGAAAGCATGAAGTGAAATACACTTGCATCATTAACATGGTATCAAAGCTCTCTTAATTGTTGCCACTTCTGGCATTTTTTTTCTTCTCTTTTCCATCCATCTCACTCATTCATTCTAGTCTTACTCATCACTCCTATAATTTTCAGCAACCAGAAAAGTTTCCATCATAAGCAGATCTTTTTGTCCACCTCCAATTGTCTGCACAACATCCATCACTTCAACATAGAACTGCACATCCTTGGTTTTCTGAAATCATTTCCTTTTCTGCTGGCTGGAAGACTGCATGCTTGATGTTACCATTCATAACATCCACACTCTCGTCTGGCCTTGAAGCTCCATAGCGGAATCCATTTGTGTGAGCCTCCAGAGTACCAGGAAGCTTTCTCCCGCGACCAGCAAATACTGGACGAATCCACAGATCTGACAGTTTGATTGGCTTAAATTTGGCTCCAGCAACTTGTAGTTTCTCCTGCGTTACTAAAGTTGCTCTCTCAGCTCTCTCCGATTCTCTAGAGACAACCTGCCTGCAGAAGTTCAGTGATATGCCTTGGATCCTCTATTTCGAGTTCTTTTAACCAACCCTTTTCTTGGTACTTCATTTAGTTGTTGAAGCCATAATGACAGAGAAAGGTGAATCTCTAGTAACTGATGTCTCAGAGAAAATTGAATCTTCAAGTGATGTCAAATCGATGTTTTCCTCTATCTCAAGTTCTCCTGTTATTACTACCATGAAATTAGAAGGTAGTAATAATTACACACCATGGTCTTCATCTGTTGAGATGTGGTTTATGGGACAAGGGATATGAGGACCATTTAGTCAAAAATACTAGTGACATTGTTGCTAGTGAAAGGACTAAGTGGACTCGTATTGATGCTCAATTATGCAATCTCTTATGGAACTCTTTGGATCGTAAATTACTCATTCTATTTCAATCTTGTAAAACTTGCTATAAAGTTTGGACTAAAGCTAAGACCTTGTATACAAATGACATACAACGCATATACAAGGTTGTCTCAGACTTAGTCCAACTTCAGCAGAATAATCAAGATATGGCGAGTTATTTAGGACAGATAGAAACCTTGAAAGATCAATTTGACTCTATCATGACACTTTCTGAAAGTGTCACCACACAAGAGCAACAAAGAGATAAGTTCTTTATGGTTCTAGCACTGAAAGGACTTCGATCTGATCTAAGTCTTATAAGGGATCAAATCTTGGCAAGCTCATCAATTCCTTCCTTAATCGACGTTTCAGCTCGATTATCACGTATTGGTTCAGAAACAAATGATACCAATAACGTCGAAACATTTGTATTAGCTGTGAAAAATGCAAATCCACAGGAACAAAATGTCTAGCAAAGGGGGAACAGTAGAAAATCAAGACCCTATTGCACCAAGCTAGGATATACTCGACAAACTTGTTGGAAATTGCATGGTCGACCACCACGTACTAACAATTGTAGTACAACTCACGTGGTTCAGACCCGTAAAGACACAGATGATCAACTTTCCAATCTTATTACTTTGTTTGGAGCAGATTTTAGTGATTACTTGCAGTATAAAGCGGCTACACGACATTCAGCTGTATCTGACACCCCGCAAACGGGTAATTCCTTTGCTTGTCTTACCAGGTCTTCACCCTCTTGCCAATGGATATTGGATTCTGGTGTATCTGACCATATCTCTGGTAATCAGAATCTTTTTTCAAATCTTATTCATTCCACAACCCTTATCGGAGTTACCCTTGCTAATGGATCACGAACTGCAGTAAAAGGAATAGGGGACGTGCAACTTCTTCCCTCTATTTTCTTAAACTCAGTTTTATTTGCTCCTGTATGTCCTTTTAGTTTGATTTCTGTTAGCAAATTAGCCAAACACCTGAATTGTGGTCACTTTACACCTGAATTGTGGTGTCATTTTTTTGGCCGACTCTGTTGTTGTACAGGACCAGAGAACGGGGAAGACGATTGGAACAGGATATGAGTCATAGGGACTGTATCACATGTCCAAATCACCACCACCAGTTGCCTTCACTTCTGCTGCCCCAACTGATCTTCTCCATAACCGTTTTGGTCACCCGAGTCTAGCAAAACTTCAGAAATTAATTCCTAGATTTTCTACATTGTCTTCTCTTGAATGTGAGTCTTGTCAACTTGGGAAACATAGTCGTACTTCATTTCCCAAAAGAGTCAATAACAGGGCCACACATATGTTTAACATTGTTCATTCAGATATATGGGGTCCTAGTCGAGTTGTTTCAAGTTTAGGATTTTAGTGTTTCGTTACCTTTATTGATGATTTTTCTCATTGCACATGGGTATTTTTAATGAAAAATCATTCTGAATTATTCTTTATTTTTCAAAAATTCTATGCTGAGATAAACAATCAATTTGGTGTTTCAATCAAGGTATTACACAGTGATAATGCCAAGGAGTACTTATCTTCTCCCTTTGTCAATTTTGTGTCGTCTTGGGGAATCACTCATCAGACTTCTTGTGCATATACTCCTCAACAAAATGGAGTCACCGAACGTAAAAATAGGCATCTCATTGAGACTGCTCGAACTTTACTTATACACCATCACGCTCCTCTTCGTTTTTGGGAGATGCTGTTCTCACTGCTTGTTATTTGATCAATAGAATGACCTCTACTGTATTGCAACCACAAAGTCCTTACTCAAATTCTCTTCCTGGTCAAAATCCTTATCATCTACCTTTGAGAGTGTTTGGATGTAGTTGCTTTGTCTATGACCAAAGTACTCGGAATGACAAACTCCAACTGAAATCAATTAAGTGTATCTTTCTAGGATACTCTCGTCACCAAAAAGGTCACAAGTGCTATGATCCAAAATCGAATAAATATATTATCAGTGCAAATGTGACATTTTTTGAAACATTTCCCTATTTTACACCAAGCACTACAAGCAGAAGTTTAATTCCTCAAGTTTTACCGGTATCCATACTTCCTCTACAACAAATCAGTCTTCCAGACAACCCCCAAACTGCTCCTCCTCGTCCTTTTAAAGTGTACACATGACGTGCTCGTCCTCTTAACAATACTAATGATAGTACTACTCCTAGTTCAGATACACTGGTAGCTCCTGATGACTCATCTCATGCTCCTTCGTCACCTGCTCCAGTCATGCCTTCATCAGATGCAGTGACCTCACCAATCGCCATACACAAAGGTATACGCACTACTCGAAATCAACAACCAAAGAGATATAACTGTTTACAGCTATCATCGGTTTTCCCCATTATATGATACCTTTGTATTTACACTATTTAATGTACCTATACCAAAGACTATTAACGAAGCATTAGACCATCCAGGGTGGAGAGATACTATGATTGAAGAAATGAATGCTTTACGGACCAATAACACCTGGGAATTAGTCCAGTTATCAAAGGAGAAATCTACTATTGGAAGTCGATAGATCTATAAAGTAAAGGTGGGTTCGGATGGAACAGTTGATCGGCTAAAAGCTCGCCTTATTGCCAAAGGATATAACCAGATTTATGGTCTTGACTATGGTGACACGTTCTCTCCAGTTGCCAAAATTGCATCTGTCCGACTGCTTATATCCTTGGCAGCAATGCATCATTGATCGCTTCATCAACTAGACATTAAGAATACGTTTTTGCATGGCGAACTTACTGAGGAGGTTTATAGGGAGAAACCTCCTGGATTCATTGCTCAGGGGGAGTCAGACTTAGTTTGTTGACTTAGTTTGTCGTCTCAACGGCTCTTTATATGGCCTCAAGCAATCTCCGAGAGCATGGTTTGGCATATTTAGTTCTGTTGTCCAACAGTTTGGGATGTCTTAAAGTAAGGCAGATCACTCTGTATTCTATCGACACAATGGTCCAGCAAAGAACATTTTTCTGGTCTTTTATGTTAACGACATTGTCATAACTGGAAATGATCTAGAAGGAATATCTCAGCTAAAGCAACATTTGTTCAGTCACTTTCAATCCAAAGATTTGGGGAGGTTAGTATTTTTTGGGAATTGAGGTAGCACAATCCAAAGCAAGTATTGTTATTTCACAAAGAAAATATGCTTTGGACATATTAGAGGAGTCATGCATGTTAAATTGCAAACCAATTGACACTCCTATGGATCCAAACATCAAACTTGTCCCTGGATAAGGGGAGCCATTGAAAGATCCTGGTAGATATGGTAGATATAGAAGACTGGTCTGTAAATTGAAATATCTCACTATTACATGCCCGGATATTTCATTTGCAGCAAGCGTGGTTAGTCAGTTTCTCCAAGCTCCATGTAAAGATCATTGGGATGCAGTGATTCGCATCCTCAGATACATCAAAAAGGCCCTAGGACAAGGATTGTTATATGAAAACAAAGGTCACACTTGTTGGATATTCTGATGCGGATTGGGCAGGTTCCCCGTCTGATAGACTCTCCACTTCTGGGTATTGTATCATGATTGGAGGCAATTTAATTTCCTGGAAAAGTAAGAAGCAAGACGTTGTTGCCAGATCTAGTGCAGAAGCTGAATATCGAGTTATAGCCCTTGCTATATGCGAGCTTATTTGGCTGAAACAACTTCTTCAAGAGTTAAAATGTGTTGAATTCAATCAGATGAAGCTTATATGTGACAATCAGGCTGCCAGTTTTTCATGAAAGAACAAAACATATAGAGGTGGATTGTCATTTTATTAGGCAGAAGATTGAGTCCGGGTGCATTGCCACCAGCTTCGTCGGTTCAAATGACCAATTGGCAAATATTCTTACTAAATCCCTTAGAGGAGCTCGGATTGAATACATTTGTGGCAAGCTCAGAGCATATAACATGTATGCTCCAGCTTGAGGGGGAGTGTCAAGATATTGTTAGATATTGTAGTGTATAAATGTCAAAGATATATCTAGAAGTAGTATCTCATAGATAGTCAATTATTGTAGGTAGAAGGCATGATCTTAGGGATCTAGTCTTGACTTTTTGTGTCTAGCTTTGTGTATATATTGTTGTAATATGTCATTTGAAAGCATGAAGTGCAATACACTTGCATCATTAACAATAACCAATGTTATTTCGCGCAGGTAACACTGTTGAAGAGATATGAATCAGAGAGGAAAGCTGCAAACATTACATTGATGGCAATCCTAGATGGTTTTCAGAAGGCATATTCTATTGACTTCATGCCAATAAATGTACTCAGAGCTCTTGCATTCAATGGGGCACAATACATTTCTCCACTTAAAAGAAAGATCATTTCATATGCCTCTGGCTACCAGTTGCTTCTCCTCTTTTCACATGATGTAACCTATTTTTTACTCAGACTCATCAAAAATGTCAATGGGTGCGTGTGGATTCGTTCAAAGCTAGTATATTTTTGGAGAATTCGACATGGGTACAGCATCGAAAGTGAAGAGTCCGTGCAACTTAGGATGTAACTTTTAGATTTTCACAATTAATTTTTGGTAGAAATGTCTTGGAACTTTTGTTTTTTGATATGAATAACAAGTTTCAATAATCATTTTTCACTCTGTATACGAGTATGAGTTACTCCCATTTCTTCTAGTTATTTGTCGTCCTTATTAATAATAGATAATAGATATTCCTTTATACTTGTATTTTGGTACACCTTTTTCCTTAGTCATAAGATGGAGAGAAACCTAATAAATAAGGGTAGTTTAGCCAATTTAACTTGTAGTTAGTGCTTTTCCTAGGGAAGACTCCAACAAAATGGTGACAGCTAATTGTAATTAAAGTAGAACTTAATGCATTTTTTTGAGTTTCATGTAGTAATTAATGTAATTCAATTAAATTAACAATAGAACTCATTATTCATTAATTACTTTATATAAAACAAGAAATGCAAGTTGAAATTGTTATCTATTCCCGCAAGAAAAAAATTAACTCTTATTAAACTGTTTGAGTAATCTTCCTGAATCCGTTTATTTTGAAATTTATTTTTGCAAAAAATCTCATTTGAAAATTACCTTAGGTGGGAGAAATAATTTATGTTTGGTCAATTAATATTTGAACAAATTTTTAAAAGGTTCTTCAATTTTTTTTTTGGAGGGTAAGTACTTTTCAATTTTTTTTTTTTTTAGATTTTAGCTTCTGAAAATCAGCTCTGATAATGCAAAAAAAAAAAAAACTTAAATGCTTGTAAAAGTTTAATCAAACACTTTATTTAAAAAAAAACACTTTGACCTTTCAAAAACTAATTGAGCAGTTGATTATCACTTCACTAGTTGCTATAAGAGAGGAAGAACACAGAATGAATCAGTAGTTTTTTAGCTGACAAAAGTGGAAGAACACGTGTCTATGCAAAATAGTTGCATGTTTTTGTAAGCAAAAGTAGGAAAACACGTGTCTATGCAAAAGAGTTGTATGTCTTTGTAACCGAAAGCATGAGAAATGACAAGCTGGTTGTCCTTGTGAATGCGAAATGACGAGATTATCTTCATGATAAAATAAACTTGTTAGCACAAAGAGGAGCTTAACTTCCTCTCATAGAATAAGAAAAACTCAAACTCAAAACACTATCCATATTCAACCAAAATCAGCAATCAATTGTTCAAGGCAAAGATTTTTGAAATGCCTAATGATATCACCCTTCAAATTCTTCTAAAACTTTCTATCAAATTGCTTTTACGGTTCAAATGCATATGCAAATCATGACGCTCTCTAATTGAAGATCCCCAATTCATCAAGCTTTATCGTAATTCATCAAAAAGGGATGTGAATCGTCACAAAATCTTCATAATTGGTGGTGAATATGACAACAATGACAACTATTTCTACTCCTTAGATGCTCCACTTCTACATGATTCTATGGCCTCTCTTATCGGGCCTCTAATTCCAGGAATAAATCAATTTAGTAGAGTAACTTTTACTAGTTCTTCAAATAATGGTATACTTCTTATGATTTTTTTCTTACGACTTCATTGTTTTGTGGAGTCCCACCATCAGAGCAAAAAGAAAAATTCCTAGCCCAATTTCTAAAAAGAAAAAAAAGGAGAGGATACGATTTCCTGCTATTTATGGATTTGGCTATGTTTCCTTTACTGGCGATTATAAAATAGTTAGAGTAGGGAAAAAAGATATTTCAAATGACTATTATGAGGTTGATTCGTTTTCAACAATAAGTTAATCGTGGAAATTGATTGACAAGTTTTCTCCGAATAACTTTTTTTCGAAAAGGGACATTGTTATCATACACGTGATTATTTATTTGATAGTGATGATGGATTTGTCTTCGTGTATGAATGAATCTATTATATTAAGTTTTTGTTTGGAGAAGGAACAATTTCTGCTAGTGTCATTTCCAGATCGGATTTAAAGGTTCCAAGATCCAATTTTATATGTTTTAGAAGAAAATCTTTGTTTGACTAGGATACATAATTTAGCGAATCGCGATTTTGAAGTTTGGCATATGAAAAAAAATGAATTAATGAACAACACATGAAGTAAGATCTTGACGATTCCATCGATGCATTGCGGACGTAGCTTGAGGCCCGTGAGCTTAATGAAAATTAATGGAGATATAATATTTCTAAGGTATAAAGGTTATTTCGAGGTCTATAATACAAAAAGAAACAAAAGTAGTTGAAGTTACTGGGCTTGAGTTATCACTTTTCTTCAACTGGGTTGTACCATATGTAGAGAGCTTGTTTTCTCCTAAACAGAAGCAAATTCAGGAGTACAAAAAGAGTCAAATTCGAAATAGTTAAAGTTGGGTTGGAGTTATCCGTCTTCTTCAATTGAGTTGTTCCATATGTAGAAAGTTTGTTTTCTCCTAAAAAACGCAGATTGAGGAGTTCAAGAAGACGAAGTTTATTTTCTCCTAAACAGAAGCAGATTTAGGAGTTCAAGAAGATGTTGCACCAGTATTAAATGAGAATACGAAGGTGATTTTGAAAGAATAAATTGAACTTATTTAAAACGCAAGAAGAAATACCAAACATGCTAGCTCGCGTGGAATTTGGGCAGTTACTTTTATCATTTCATGTACTTTATCTTTTGTATCGACATTAGGAAACAATTGTTTCCAATTAACCAATTCTCCGTTGTATGTGTTGATCATCTTGTACTACTTAGAGGTCGTTTGGCCATAGATTGTTTTCACTTTTTTCCGAATTTTTTTTTCACTTTATGGAGTTTATGGTGTTTGACCATAGAAATTTCAAAATCATTTCAAATTTTTTTTGAAAAAAAGTGAAAACAACTTTTTGTTGTTTTCACTTTTTTTCAACTCCAATTTCAAGTTTTTTTTTTAATTACATATAACCTCAATTTTTTTAATATTACACAAAAAGCCCTTAAATGGTTTAGATGAATTTTGGAGCAAATCCGGAAAGAAAGATATTTTTGATGAACAACAAACCAAGTTCGGACACATTTTTGAAAGACATTTCTTCTACTTTGATTCTCAATAATGTTGCTAGTAAATAGTTTAGTAAGATTTTTAAGCTAAAAGACCGGCATATTTTTATTATTTGTAGGTATATTTTCATTTTTAAGCTCAACACCCCTTCCATCATTGATGTGAAATTCTTTTCATTCATGAGTATAATCAGTAGATAAATTAGTTGAGCAATTTTGATAGTTTTAAAAAGTTTGGGGGTATAAAATTAAATATAAAAAAGATTATTCAAAAGTCAAAAAACATCTTTCAATAATAGATGGTCAAACACAATTCCAACTTCTACTCCAACTCCAAAATTTTTTAGTATCTATGACCAAACTCCTACTTATTTATTTTTTTTTCTCTTTATTATTTCTCCAAATTAAATTTGACAATTGTTAATGTAGATATTTAATATAGGGATAGTTTATAAAATATATTACACTAATGCAGATAGTTTATACTAGAGATATTTTTGTAGAAAATTTATAAAGACTAATCTAATCTCATGTATCCACTATAAATATCAAAAATCTTTTACGTTTGTTTCTTTCAACAAATCTAATATTAAAGAATTTCAACCCAAGGTTCAAAATACCTATATATATATATATATATATATATATATACACACACTAGATTAATGTACCTGCATTGCACGTGTATCAAATATTTTTTTAAAATAAAAATATGTAGAAAATTTATTAATTGTGCATGTGTTGTTTTATTAAATCTAAAAACGTTAAGAAAACCACGTAAAATTTTCAAGATTAGAAAGTATAGTTTATTAAAGAGAAATTTTGTCTTCATACTTACTTATTACCTATTTTTAAAATAACGTATTTCTACGAAGATTTATTTTTATTCCGAGGCATTTATATATTTATACTTTACGTAAAATACAATTATAATGAAATGATTTATAATAACATAAAATATATAATTTAATTTAATCATAAATCGTAACAATTAATTTTTTAATTTTACACTCATTTAAAATATAGTTTATATAAGTTGATAAATAGTGAGTTAAATTTATATAAAATTTTGTGTATATATTCAAGAGTAAAATGGTACTGTAAAAATTTATGGCCCAAATATCCAATAATTTGAAAAATAACAGTAATAGAAAAGAATTAGGCTCCAGAAGTTGTCTGCAATTCTCTCCTTGCTTACACATATTCTATCAAAATCTCTATTTTGATAGTTGTAAAATTGATGAATAAGGTGAAATCATGAAGCTTAAAATTGAACATTTACTTGTATGTTCCTACTGCATCCATTGAACAACGGTATGTCAAATTTCGCGAGTAATTTCATCTTCTTTCCCTGTTTCCTTTATTTTTTTAGGCTGTAACTCGTTTGAATATTTGATTTTTTTCAATTACATTTTGTATGTTTTGATTCTGTTAAAATCACTTTTGCATTATGTGTTCCTAGTTTGATTTTTTGTTCCTCCTTTTGTCTTTGCATGTTCGAAGATTTCATTTTTTTAAAAGGCATTTTGATTTAATTTCTTGTTTCAGGTGTGATTTGTTTGATTTTTACATATAATATGTGTCCGGTGTGCTTGATGTTGTTAATTTTGAATATCCTGATGTTTGCATGTCAGCCGAGATAGTTGAATTTGAGGTATGAAATAAAAATAGAAGCAGGTAAATAGAAATATTGTGATTTGGTTTGTCATTTCGGGGTTACTATTGTTATTTCTTTTCCGAAAATTGAATTTGAGGGATGTTTGTGTACTAAATTTAGAATCTAATTAGTAGTACTTGAACTCGTTAGAACTCATAAAGTTGAAATCCCGACTCCATCCCGAACTTTGAACCCATAGAAATTGGCATAGCTGGTGCCAATGGAAGTCTGTTGTTCATAGCTCTTCACTGCTTTAGTGTTTGATATTTCATTTGTAATCTAGTGTGTGTTGTGTATAGTTAGATGGATACATATAGGGCAATGTTCAATTAGACAGACGCCAAACAAATTTTGTTCTTGAATAGTAAGAGATATTTGGAATCTTTGTAAGGTATGTTTACTCAGTGGATACACCAAACAACCCATATGGATATTGGTGTAGTTAAGACGATGTTATAGTAATATTTTATCATGTGAGGTGTAAGGGAAATGTTATATGGTTAGGAAATGCCTACTACTACTTGAAAAATTATCTTCTTAAATAGTTTGTTCACACATCTTCAAAAGTTTTTATCAAGGTCAGACTAAATTCAGAATTGGAAAGGATATCAGGGAGAGTCTGAAGCAAGGTAATTATAGTCTGGTGGATCTTCCTATAAGAATTAGGTGAAGGCATGTTAGTACTGACTACTGAGATCCTTGATCATTACTCTTGCAAGCCTATCTTTGTGAGTGGATAACTTTGTAGAAGTGAAGTCTTAATTACTGCTTTGTTCTGGTTATTAGTTCAAATTTTCAGTCTCACGTGAGCGACAAGGTGCTTAGGAAACCCCTCTTTCGATTCTCTGCTGCTTTAGATGTGTCAATTCCTCTCTAGTGGAATCCAAGGTGTAAAAAGCCTGTGACTTCTTTTCAAGATACAAAATACCATCTTACTTATCAATACCTTACCCGTGTCGGATTTTTCACAATCCGACATGCCCATGTTGACGTTCTTGGAGAGTCCGAGCAAAATAGCTCATCAAACTGAAAAAATGTGTTATTTACATCATTACTTTTGTTTGTTTTCTGCTGTGTCTTAAATATTATCTGATGTCTAAATTGGTTTCTCCGTGGCCTCTGCATGTGAACTCATGATTTTGGTTGTCTTAACAGATACCTTCCTGGACCTGACGACATGTTGGTTCTTGATATTGCCTACACTATCTATATGAAATTTGAGGAGTATCCAAGTGCACTTGTGACTGCACTATACCTGGATAACACACAGGTGCACACTTTTTATTATTACTCCCATTCTTTACAAGATGGGTTGTTAGTGTTTAGGGATGTTTGCTAGAGTGTATTGGATCTGTTTTCTTGTTAGAGTCCAGTGGATCTGTAGATTTTATATTTTAAATTAGGGTATAAGTTGATTGTATTTTGTTTTGGTTTGGTTTCATTTGGTGTAATGTCAAATACTGAAATTTATTAGTGTAGTATAGGGCTTAATTGTGTGTTTGACAACATTTGGAGAACCATCGGCACTGTTACTGTTGAAGCCTATTTGCGCACATAACGAGCTCAACTGACATTGTTTCATGTTGCAATTGGTTATTTTTATTAGTTGCTTGTAACACCCCGCATCTCGGGCTACAACGTAAATCATCATTTCCTACGTGTAATGGTTCCAAAATCCATAAATCCGAGGTAAATATAGTGTGGTAATCAATTATGTAGTGTGTGAATCTAGCTGAACGTGAATTGAGATCCCTAAACTCAAGGACGAGTTGAAAGCTTTCCAATCGTTCAAGTTTTAGTGAGCATCAAAACTTGGGTCAACTTCGATCATAACTCCTTGTATGTGACGAACTGGGTGACCTACTATATATCAAATGAAAGTTCATTGATTCCTCTTTCCAACGATACCAATTTCGTCAAAATCCGACATCGGAGTAAAAAATTATGGCCGTTTTACAGTGAGCTGTCTAGACTGGCAAAAGCGACGGCCAGGTCCGACGGACCGTCGCCCAAGACCGGCGAAACTGAGGCAGTAAGCCGTTTTCTGGCCAAAAATCGACGGGAAGGTCCGACGGACCATCGCACATGCGACGGACCGTCGCCCAGACCGTCGCGGACCTCCGTTTATCAATTTTAAGCCGTTTTAGAGGGTTGTTTTGGTACTTTTCCTTCCTTGAAACCTTCTCCACGAATATAAATCCAACCCTAAGCATTATAATTCATATATTATTAGTTTTACAACATCTCAATCATCTCTACACTCAAGAACAAGATGGAAACTTGGGCTTCCTCCAAGAACAATAAATCAAGAAAATCAATCCTTCAGTCCAATATTTCCAAGAAAGCAAATCAAGATTCAAGTTTCCTTCCCTTCCATAGATCAAGAATTCATCCTCCTAAGTGAAGATGTTCAAGAAACGGATCAAGATCCGGGTCCATCTATCTAGATCCGAGTTTCATCTTTCAAACTAAATAATGTAAGGTACGTGGGGTTTTCCTAAACTACATTGGCATGGTGAAAACATTTTTAAGGATGTTTTGAATGTTGAGAAATCATGAATTAGAAATGGATTTTGGAATTATGTTTACAATCTTGCATTATGAATTATTTAATGGTATTATTGTTTGGTCTTGAGGCCTTTCCCCCAAATTGATTTGTACTTGTATATATGTATGTAAGAAATTGAGTTCGAAGATTTAATTGAGAGCATGAAAATATAGAATCCTCCCTTGCTATGATTTCCCATTGTTTTCATACGATATGGATTGTCTCAAATGCATTTTTGAGAAGCATGATACAAATGTCTTGACTATTGTTATGACTTGATTATGGTTTAGAATTGAAAAGAAAAAGGGGGTTCTACATATTGCTAAATGTTGAAAATATATATGAATGAAAGAATTTCATGGTTTGTTACAAAATACTTGACCACCACGTGTTTGTTGAAATGTCGAAAAGAGAGGGTATTTGCATGATTTGACATATGTTTTGAAAAATGAATTCTCTTGAACTGTTTGGACAATGTGGTGGTCCAAACTTTATATTTTGAATGGAGAGACTGAAACTTAAGATTTCAAAGTGATGACTCTATTGTGATATTATAAATCTTGGGTGGTCATGTGCATGTTTTGAATATGAAGGGCTGTGGATTTGATATGATATTGACTTGCAATTCAGGGTATCGTCTGATTACATGCCCTTAACAAGACAAGTAATGAATGTTTTAAAAGCGTGACTGTTTTTAAGGAATTAAAAGTTGGGCTTACGAGAGCTAGTAGGTTACCCGAAGAAGGCGTTTGAGTGCAATGGCTCATCGCTGGAAACCGTAGTTGCCGATGCGGGACTGATAATATTGTATCCTACATTGTCTTGCAGGATACGTCCAATGCTAACAAATATAATCGGAAAATGTGGAAGTATCCTCGCACTATTTGGCAAAACCAGTTTTGCTCACTCCACAGTGGGTAATGAGGACTCTCTATAGGGCATCCTACGACAATATTGAGCTCACAGAATTAGAGGTAACTGGTTAATTTGGTTGCTGAATCGCAGTCATAGATCGCTGTAAGATTTAAGGCCTACTTTTTAATCAATTTAGGATGAAAATCACAGCAACTCTGACTACGGAGCTCCTCCATGTTCCGTCTCTCGTCAAGTTTCTTGATCAGCTTGCCAGTGATTCGTCAGTTCTGGTACCTTGATAAAAAGTTTGATGCCTTAGAAAAAGAGCAATAGTATATCAACATGTCTTCTTATCCGACCGAAAGATTTCATATACTTACTACAGGTACATTTTATCACTAAAACATTCTAAACGGCTTGGTGACACAAAATCGAAATCTATCACAAATTTTGTTCCATTCTTGTGAAGTTTTATATTGACAGGTTAACAATTTAACTAAAATTTGTTGGTGAAAGCAAAGGTTCCCGTGTTCGATACTGATTTGCAGCTTCTCCCATCAAAAATGTCAACCAAATAAGTATCCAGTTTGGGATGTACTATTGGTCGTAGCCTGAAATGAGAGGTTTGTCTCAAAATCTTTTTGTGCTTTTCCTCTTTTCTGAATTTTAGAGTTAACCATTTTGCAATTCTTAGTATTGCATCTCAAAGTGAACTAGTTTATAAGTGAGGAATTTTTATATATAGCAATAATTTCACCCTTAATACATGAGGCTAATCTTTTGTGTTACAAAACCAACATGAAACTACTTGGCTCTATGAATGGTAGAGTCAATTCTGAATGGTTCCAAAATGATGAATTTCATAGAATATGTATGGTAGTAAGTTTTGAGAAAATAAGGTATGGTATTATACACTATGAAAGACTCAACATTAGAAATTATTTGTAGTGAACAAGTAAATACACCTTTTATCGAAATGTTCATCACTTTTCACTTGAAATTCGATACTTTTATAGCATTTTTACGTTTTGATATGGAAAGAATTGTACCTCTACAATACTCTTAACTTGGAAATTGATTAATTAAGTGGGATATATACAAAACATTTGGAAATTAGTGATCTATGATTACCGAGGTTCATAACTAGGCTCATAACTCAATTCTGTGAATAGTATGATATGGTGGTACTTCGTGTTTATATGCATGTTCAAACTATCCTTAAATTTGTGTTTGCCACAATACAGAGATAGTTATTGCTACTATGACTGCTTGCTGCCTTCGTTGATATTAATTTATTATATAAGCACCATAATGCTACCTAACAAATTTCTATTACTTGTCGTCAATAATGAAGCTAATAAGCTTTTTCATATTGTTCAAGTTAACAAAGTTGTAGGTGTTAATGTTTATTTTTGAATCCGTACTTTGCCAGAATGAAGTATGACTTCTAGCTGATGATGTTGTGTTTCCACAGTTAAAAGGAGCTTCAAATGCCAATGGTGAACAAAACGGAGGTTCAACAACATTTGCAAAAGATTGCAAAGTGGACCTTCAAAGGCCTTGTAGTGTAATAGTCTGGTAAAGCTCCTTTGAAGCATCAGTTGTTTTAGGTTTAGGTTGACCACATCTGCTGTTCAATGTGTTAAAAGCAGTAGGTAGGAAGTTTACTTCATTGTGCTTATGAGTAGTGCTCTTTGTTGTCCATAAGGAGTGTTTGGACCCCTAACGTTTTTTGTATGCAGATAGTATTATATTCATGTATACTTTCTAATTTGTTATGTGTACATTTGTGTTATAATTTATTATGTCTGTAAATAAAAATTTACATTAATACAAGTGACTATTCTATATAAATCATTTAAATTTAATAACATGTGGCAACAATCGTTGCAATAGATCAATAAATCGTTGCAATAGGTAGTCAAAAAGTGTTGCAACAGAATAACAAAAGCATCGCAATAGATGCTATTGCAACGATTTAATCTCATTGCAATAGATGCTATTGCAACGGTTAGTAACCTTTGCAAAATAGACGTCTCCATAAGTAATGGAATAGTTGTAATAGGTATTTAAAAAGCGTTGCAATAGAATAACAAAAGAGTCGCAATAGATGTTGTTGCAACGGTTTAATGTTGTTGCAATAGCTTCTATTGCAGCGGTTAGTAACCGTTGCAATAGATAATAATAGGCGTCTCAATAAGTTAAAAGTAACCGTCGCATAAACTGTTGACATAGACCTATCGCAACACCCACCTATAAGACGTCTGCTGAACTGTTGTGGTAGAGCTATGACAACGGTTTTCTGTCTATTGCAATGGTTTTGTAACCGTCACCATAGGGGTAATTTCTAGTAGTGCGGTGGACTAAATATAAGCGTATAAACTTATACATACTCGGTGCATACATCAAACTAATATTCTTTATCATGATTATACAGTTAAATTAAGTTAATACATGCTAATTAATTATGGTTAAGTAACATGAACTCTAAATTCAAACACATGACATGTATGTATTGGCTTGGTGTATACACATGATGCGTGTATGTTTTAATCAAATAGAAGGAAATTCATGCATAGAAAAAAAGTATTCCCTCCGTTTCATTTTTTGTGTCGTTTTTTAATCGAATACGGAGCTTAAGAAATAAATAATGACTTTGTAAGGTTTATAAAATTGCTCCTCTAAGTCACTTTAATATTTACTTTTTAATTATCTTATTTAGTGGGATCCAGTAAAGATAAATCACTTGACCTCAACTAATTAATGAAAACAAAAGAACTTCAATTATCGTAATAGCATCATGCATACACTTAAACTATTTCGTATTTTTTTTACGAATATATTATCAAGGTGTAACAGATTCTTTGAGATGACTAATACTAGTATCTATTGAATTGGTTAGACATATCGTATTATACACACACACACACACATATATATATATATATATATATATATTTTGATATTCGATAAATACCAAACGATATTAATATCTTATACCAAACCCAATTTCGATTATCGAAATATTGAAATTTTACTCCAAATACCATACCAAATACCGAATTATTGAATATCAATTACCAATTTTTTCGATTTGATTCGATTTTCAGTATTTTATGCCCAACCCTACTTATCATGCCGTAATTTCCACCATCAAAACTTGATTCGGATTCGCCTGAGTATTATTTTTTTTCCCAATGTATTCTTTAAAAATTCCTTAGTTATATGGGATTAGAGGAATGTTCCTCTTAATCTCTAATTTTTTACAGAAAGATAAGATTCAATTTGGAGGAAAAAAAATTAGGGTTTGAAATTTGAAACAAATTTGTTAGTCCACAGTGAGAGAAACACCATTAATGATATGATCCACTGTGAACTTCGAAAATCAGCAGAAAGAGATTTTAATTTTGCTAAAAATAGAGTCTGAATCAGCAGAAAGGGATTCTCATTTTGCTGAAAATGGAGGAGTAGGATGAAACATAAAGAAAGAAAGTGGATGAAAAAATGGCTATACGAGGAGAGTACAAAGATAATATAGAATATACATAGGTAAAGATAAAAAAAGATCTTTCTCGAAAAGGTGAACTACTTATTAGTCATAGATGAGTCTGCTTTTCTCGGTCTTATTATATATGATATATTTTAATTGAATATAAAATTTAAGAAATAAAAAAATATATATTATTATTTTCTTTAATTAAATGGGATCAATATGAATAAAAGTGAAACTGTATTTTTAAATAATTATCAAATAAAAAAAAAGTGATATTTTTTTTTAAACGCACAAATAAAAAAAATAACGGCACATAAATTAAGGCGGAAAGAGTATTAATCTCTTCAAACCAATATAACATGTATTTGTTGATCTATCACAGACATTATGTCTAACCAACATGGGTTGTGGTGCAATGGATGGGGCCGTTTCATCCTTAACCAGAGGTCGAGGGTTCGCTTAAAAGGTAATGAATTAAAGGAACAAAGATTTATACTGCTATTTTACATTAATGTCAAATAAAGTTAAGTTCATTCAGTGAATCGTTGACACCTCTACTATAAATCACTTTCAGTGTGTAATTTCAAGATTAGATTAAACTTTTATGTATCCGTGCTAATGATTATTTACTTTTTCTGAATCTAAATTAGACAGTACCCCATTACATGCTAAGTGATCATTTACTTTTTCTGTTTTTAAATTAGACACAGTACGTAATAGTTTTGAGTATACGGATGTCATAGACTTAATTTGCTGTGTAGATTTGTTGTGTAGTAGTATAATACTTCCAATGGATTTGTTTTACGTAAATAAATGTAGTACATAATGCAATTCTTAAAATAAATAAATAAATAAAAAAAAGGGTAGGGGTTGGGGGTAGGGGGAGGCAGGGGGGTTGATTAGCAAAATGGGAGGAGAAAAATAAATTACTCCATGTTATTATGTGTACAGGCGGAGCCAGAATTTCAACTAAGGGGCTTAATATTCTAAAAAAAAAAACTTAGTCGAAAGGGGTTCAAAAATATTTTTATATAACATAGGTGAGAGCATTTCATAAAAACAAGTATGCATAAAACAATTGAAAATACATGGACATAATTTAAAAACTAAAATACGCTTTCTTGAAATCATGACTCAACTCTGTTTTACTTCTGAGCTAGATGGTACACCTATATATCTGTAATCCCACGGGCTATATGAGATCCGCCCTTAACTCCGCGGCCAAGTTTTCAATTCCAATCCGAGTTTGCCGCAAGGATTAGAGTGCGTAATAAGAAGAGGAACGCCTCCTTACTAACATACCAGGTCAAGAAAGGGCGTGCCTCCTTACTGACATGCCATATTATGAAACCCGCATCGGCAAAATACGATTAGGGCTAAGAGTTATCTGAACTTGTGCTTTCTTCGGGTAACCATCTAACTCTCTTAAAGTTCATTTTAGCCTCTTAAAATCATGTGTCATGCTTATAGAAAAGTTCTCTTCTTATTCTGTTATGGGCACATCATAACAGGGTATCACCATACACATACTTGCAAGTAATTCATATCATACCACATCATATCTATAGCCCTTCTTATTTCAAATCATGTAAATTATCACCCAAAATATTTATCAAGTCACAAGAGAGTTCTTATTATCAAAATCATATGAAAACTTAGGTAAAACATTCTCTTGATAAGACTTTAACAGGTCGTGGTCAATTAATTTATTCAACACATGCATATCTTTCAGTTAAGATACAAAAGTCTTTAGCATAAGAAATACCCCTTTTGAAAGCGTGCAAACGACACAACATATAAATAAATGCCTTTTCAAACATATAAATAAATGCCTTTTGAAAGAAACAAATGCATTTCTTTCAGTTAAGACATCCCTGTTTCTCTGGCGCATATCAAAATTTTTTGGATATTGATGCTGTCATGAATTCAAAATTTGTTGTATAGTAGTTATCTTAAGAAGTAGTTTTACACTTGATGCACATTTGGTGATGATGATTTCCTGATTACTCATTACTTAAACATGTTGATTATGGTAATTTGGGTATGTATTAACAATTACAAAATGCTTTTTTTGTGAAAGGACATAACTAAATGTACTAAAAATTGATGGTTATGCATTGGTGTTTTTAGTACATAGATAATTGTTCTAGATTACTAATTGTTCTATATAAATGAATGATTAACATTATACATGTAGAATTACGTTTAATGTAATAGGTAATAACAAGTATCGTTCACCTTAGATATAAATGTTGTAAGCATTAATATAGTTATACATTCTGATATTGTATCTATACATTACACATCCTTATGTGTTCATGTAGGATGAAGTTGGTGGGACAATAATTGATTCAATTCAGGCAACTGTAGATACAATTTTATTTGGTCTATCAACACCTTCGACTACAAATTCATTGGATATTGGTGCCTCAAATAAAATGACCGAAATCCAATGGGACCTTCCGGACAGTCAGATTCCACCTGATTTCTTTGATGCTCAGGTTTGGGAGCTTGAAGCTTCAAAAGCAAAAGCACCTATGTTATAGTACGATCCCTACCGATTGTCTATCTGTGGAACAAGTAAGTAAACGTGGTTCACAGAAGTAAGAACTGAACACAGTAATTTTTACGTGAAAAACACACGGCTTAAAAAGGTGTTAAAAACCATGACCTGTATCTCTATAGGATTTAACCCCAACTTCACTATAACTTTGATCCTCAACAATCGACGCAATTACAAGACTTCTTGTAAACAAGGAATTAAAACTTCTAACTCCTATTTCTACAAAAACACAAATCTTTCCAAGATAAGTATTTCCAAGTCTTCGAGTTTCCTAACTTGAAGACATAATTCCTAACTCAGTTTATAGAATACTGAGACTAGAACAATTGACTCATTACAACTCAAGAAGCTTCCTATTACAAGCAGTCTAAAACTAAGTAAGGAACTAGGTTCTTCTTCAAGTGAGTGAACAATTTGCTGATTGTTGATTGTCTTATCAGTGCATGGGTGAGTTAGCTTGAATACAACTTCTAGTTTATATGCGCTCCATCAGATGCAGTCCTTTTTCCTCTGTACTTCTATCTCCTGTGGGACTTTGTCAATTAACTCACTCCTTGTTGTAACTGTCTCTCCTTCTCTTAGATTGAGTAAGACTCTTTTTGGTTTATCCTTTTGCCTTGTAGATTTCCTGATCCACTCCACTTCTAACTGCTTTAATTTTCTTCATATAGCCGTTAATCCATATGTGAAACATCCTTTGCTTATCCATGCGTTGACAACTCATACAATAACTTCAACAGGCACTTCATATGTCAGAAATGATTTCACTTGTATGGAACAACTTGCACAACATGTTTCATTCATCTATCTATCATCAAAACTTCTCATGCCCTAACAAATTCTTCCTTTTTGATGATGAAAAACTTATCAACACAGCAACACAAAAACCTGACATACTAAATAAGAAATTAAATAAAAGAATCACAGTAGAATGAAACAAGTTAGTCCAATTGGGTTATAAGCATTGTATAATCTGTTCTTTCCTCTTTTTACATCATCGAAAAGCCGAGTCATCAAGTGAAAATAGTTTAATAATTCATGGCCACTGGGGCTATCACTAAAACAAGCAAGATTCAGAGCAAGAATTAACTATGCATTGAATTAAACAGAAGTGGATCAAGTAAAACAAAAGAGGTCCATTTCATGCACAAAAGACAGATACAATTATCATTACCCAGTATTACAAAAAGAGAAACAAATTGGACCAAGAAACAACAAAGAGAAAAGGCTTAAGGGATGAAGAAGGATTTTAATTAGAGGAGGTAGAGGGGATAAGGAAGGTTAACTTCCTAATGATATCAACTTGGACAGCCTCCAATGCAGCCTGTGCAAACTCCAGCTCACCCTGCTTTACCTCAAGAGCATGCGCAGCTTCTGCATAGGATTGTCAACATGTCTCATAGTAACAGGTAACATAGCATAGTTCACTTGTCCAATCACATCCTTAGTCGTCTGCAAGGACCACACCTTGACAGGTATGCAAAAATCATCAGAAATAGATGTAAGTTAAAACTGATAGGGTAGAGCATGACCATTTGTATGTTTGACAAGTACCCTTTGCATGTGCTTAATGATGAGTTGAGGAAGGTCGATTGGAATCTCAGAATCCAATAGTTCTATCAAGGTAAGATCAAGAAAACTTCCAACAGTGCGCCTTTCCTGTCTGGGCAAGACCATTTTGTGGACCACATCAAAATAAAACTGATAGAGAGGAGACATCTCATTTTTCATCACTCTACGATGAGAAGGAAGAAGAAGATTCCCAGAGAATTTCCTGTAGATATCAAGAGCTGATGGAAGATTTTGAAGAGGATTCCAAGATCCTTTCACATAATGACTTTAACCTCCAGTGGGAACACTTAGAATTCTACCCAAACCAGCAGGATAAAGGTTGATGGTTTTCCCATGAACAATGGTTGAGAGCATCTCCCCAATCCCAATTCTATTTGTATAAAATTCATACACTTCATTTTTACCAAACTTTCTTTGATGATCACCTTGCAGAAACAAGTATGACCACCCCTGAGCTCTCAGTTTGGAAACTAAAGTATCCATATCAGGACCCCCAAAAGCTGTGATAACTCTTCCTCTAGACATCTTTTATTTCTGAAAGTGCAGAACATGGTCTGACTAAGAAGCTTTATCAGCAGCAGTATCAACATCAATGTCATCATCAGAATCAATAGAAGTAGGAGGAACAGAAGGAGTATCAGGAAGATAGTCTGAATCTAAGTTAGATGAGTCAGAAGAACTAAGTGTAGGTACTTGTTTCTTTGGGAGTGAAATAGATTTTGGTGAATCTTTAAAATGATTTGAACCTTTTCTAGTAGAGACTTTGACAGTGGATTTTGAGGATAATGAGGCTTTGGGAGTGGAAGGGGAGGACAGTTTACTAGATAAGGAGGACTTTGAGGTCTTAGCTATGGTGTGATTCTATTTTCTTTTGGAGAGAAGGAGAATGTCAGAAGAGGACTTAGATGGGGGAGGAGAAGCAGTAGACACTACCTGTTTCTTCTTACTTGCCCTAAGTGCCTCATTAAGATAAGCATCTTCCCGTTGTTTCCTTCCCCATGTATGTGGAGTTCGAGGAGAAGAAATGACAGGAGAAGATTGTACTAGAGTATCATCATCAACATTGATAGAGATAGAGAAAGATTTTCATTTCATATTTGATCTTGGCCGTCTAGGGATAAGATCAGCAATGGGTATGTCATCTCGATCAAGAATCTGAAGAGAAACTGCAGGTAGTGGTAAGGGTTTTGAAAAAAATGAGGGTTTTAAAGTGGAGTGAGTGAAGGGGTGCGATAAAGTCTTGAAAAATAAAATATCAGCTAATTTGATAGAGATTTGAGGTTGAATGAGTGAAGGTAAGGTTATGTTTGGATGAAGGATAATTTATGTTGAAGGATTTGTAGCAGATTTTGTGGAAGAAGGAGAAGAAGAGGAAGACGCCATGGTTAATTAGATCTCAAAGATTGAGGAATAAGTGGAGATGGAAGAGAAAGTAAAAGGTGTATTTAAGAAGAATGAGAAGGAAGTTGAAACGTAAAGGGACTCTGCTTTGGAGAAACGTGCTGATGTAGAAGTTTTGCACTGATGGGAAAGGGTTGTCAGCCTTTTAAAGCAGATGACTGTTGGGTTTTAGCGGTTATAATCATAACAGAAGAAACCATGTAGATAACCTGTTTCTCTTAATGCTATTATGGTAAACAATAATCATGCCCGTGTTCTGATTAGTCTACAACTACTCTTGCCTTGATGATCCAATATAACTGCAAAAACAACACTTAGCTATATCACTTGCCTTGAAATCTTGGAATTAGGTGTAACACCCCGTAAAAGTCGTGCATGGATTAGCCTTTAATAGAGTGCTCTTAGACTTAAAAACTTGAAAATTTTTCTAAGTGTAACTTAGAGTCATTTTAGCTGACAACCTTCGGGATACAACTTCTCGACCTTATCGACCTTAATTTTTAGATTTTCAAGTTGCGTTACGATCGGACAATCTCATAGTACATCTCGGATAAGTTTTGGAATTTTTCGGAATGCATAAGGCTGCGTTTGGATTTCAAAACAGTAGCAAAACGCATAGCCTGTTGCCCAGTTTTTTTCAGCATTTCAGGGTCAACTTCAAATGATCATAACTCCCTGTATATAATGAACTGTGTGAGCTATAATATATCCAACGAAAGACCTTTGAGTCCTCTTTCCACTGCAACTGATTTCATCCAAATCCAGCATCTAAGTAAGAAGTTATATCCGTTTTACTTCAGCCTGTCAGTTTGTCAACTGAGGGATAGTTTTGACTTTTCTTGTTTTCTTAGGGGCATTTTAGTCATTTCACTTCACCCAATTCCGTCTATAACACCAGATTTAGCCCAAATTCAGCAGAATACAATCCTTTTTCTCAAATTCTCTCAAGAACACCTTTTAGGTTCCAAACAAAAATCCCAAATAACTCAAGATTCAACCGTAGAAAATTCAAATTGGTTCCGTAGTTGTGTTCACCATCTCGAAAGCTTCGAGAAGCACCCCATGGTTATGTAAGGAGGATTCCAAATACAAGAGTCCATTGTTAAGGTATGAATATTGTTTATTCTTGATTCTTATCCATGAATAAGTATTGATAAAGGATTATGAGTATTGTCTTGATGTTGGAAGATAACTAGAAACATAGTTATGAATTGTTGTGTATAAATTGTTAGTAGTAAATTATGGAAGTTGCTGTATTGGATTATGAAGGATGAATTGTGGTGATATATCATTATATTAGTGGTTATGTATGCCTAGTGATCATGTTGGTATTGGATGGTTTTAAGAAGGGAAATAAAGGCTAAGAGTGATGTTGAGGGATATTTCATGAAAATGCATGATATGTGAATGTAATAAGAGTATAAGAGGATGTATGTAGTACTCTTATTGATGAGCTAAAGGATTACTTCCTAGACGTTAATTGGTGAAGTTAATACCTAAATGGTAAGGTTTGGTTGCTAATGCTAGTTTGCCACAAATGACTTATTGTAGATAAGTGTTCGAAGAGTACGGGAAGTCAAGTTGGACTTGTATTGAAGTGGTTATATCAAGGTATGTAAGACATACTCTATCTACTCTTTGGCATGAATAATGACCCATGGAACTCTCAAGTAAGCTTCCAACATTGTCCTACGACACATGACACATACTAACATCATATGATCTTCGACACTACCAATTGAACTTGTTTTCACTTTTAAGATGTCCGGCTAGTCAAAAAAATATCCATATACTATTGTTGACTCCGAAATGGTTTAATGAGGTATCCATGATTCTCTACTTCATTTTCATGATAATGATTACCTATTTACATGTTTTTCCTATTGAGGTATCATGGTTTCAAATTCCATAAAGTGTGACCACAAAGTAACCAATCTCAAAGATTAATTGAATTAAGAAATGGAATGTCTATATTTTAAATTGATGATATGATGTATTATATTAGTACCACTGATCAGTTGGCCATTGTATTATAAAGATTATGTATATATATGTTATTCCAGGGGTGGTCCCTGATGTATTGTATTAGTACCACTGATCAGTTGGCCATTGTATGACATATGTTATGTATTGATAAGGATTACGGGAAGTAATGATATGAAAGTAATGTACAGGTATCCCATCAGTTCTTTTAAGTGTGGTCTACTCATACTGTTTATTCACTGGTATCTGGGTTCTGTTGATCTTTTGTATCTCATGTTGATACTCCCTGCCTTACATACTCAGTACATATTTCCGTACTGACGTCCCTCACGGGGGACCTGCATTCATGCCTGCAGGAACAGGTACTTCAGGTCGTACACCTCCGCAGTAAGAGCCAGGACATTCTATTGTTAGTGGTGAGCTCCAGTTGTTTCGGGGCATCCCAAGTCGTCTCTATATGTACCTTTGGTATTTGTATAAAAGTCTTTTGTGGGCGGGAGTTCGTCCCGACCCCAACTCAGTTGTGTATCTATGTAGAGGCTTTTGTAGACATATTGTACAGCCATAGGAGTGTTTGGTTGATAGACGTGATGGCTCTGACGGCCAATTACTGTTCATATATATATTTATGCGTGTCTGCTGGGTTGATACAGGTACTATTTTCTTCTATTTACAACGAAGTGCTGCCCAAATTTCTAATTTTCATAAGTAATGTAAATGTGAAAGTATAGGTTATGAACGGGTTCTCCCGGGCCTCCTCGGCTACGGGTGCCAGTCCGCTCCAATGGGATTTGGGGTGTGACATTAGGATACACAACTAAATGTGTGAGACTGAATTAATCAACAATCACTAAGACATAACATATTCTAGTCAATCACTGAGGGAGATTTATACAATTTTAATCATCCCCAATGCTAACCTATTTTTTTCAAAGTGTTCCCTATTCAGAGCCTTAGTAAATATGTCAGCAATTTGTTCCTCAGTTGAACAAAACATAATTGATATATTCCCTTTTTCAACATTGTCTCTAAGAAAGTGATGGCAGATATCAATATGCTTAGTTCTCTTTTGTTGGACGGGGTTTTTGGCTATATTTATAGCACTTGTGTTATCATAAAAGATGGGAACACAACCTACATCTACCCTAAAATCCAAAAGTTGTTAGTTGATCCATAACAACTGAGCACATCATGACCCAGCAACAACGTATTCAGCCTCAGCAGTAGACAAGGCTACTGAATTTTGCTTCTTTGTGGACCAGGTAATCAAATATGATCCCAAGAAGTGTGCCATACCTGTAGTACTTTTTCTGTCCACCAGATATCCTGCATAATCAGCATTAGAGTATCCTACCAAATTAAAGTCACTACCTTTGGGATACCACAAACCAAGATCACTAGTTCCTTTCAAATATTTGAAGATTCTTTTGACAGACTTCAGATGTTATTCTTTTGGATTAGCTTAAAACCTAGCACACTGTCCTACACTGAACACAATATCAGGTCTGCTTGTTGTGCGGTACAATAAAGACCATATCATACCTCTATACAGTTTTTGTTCTACATCAGAACCTATTTTATCCAGGTCAAGCTTTGTGGCAGTGGCAATAGGAGTACTTATTTCTTTAGTCTCTTCCATGGAGAATTTTTTGAGCAGCTCTTTGACATACTTCTGTTGATGTATCATTGTTCCTGATGCTAACTGTTTTATTTGCAGACCCAGGAAGAAATTCAACTCCCCCATCATGCTCATCTCAAACTCTCAGCTCATGAGTCTAGCAAAGTCATGAGTCATATTCATGTTGGTTGAGCCAAAGATAATGTCATCCACATACACCTGCACAACTAACAAATCTTTTTCATTAGTTTTTAAGAAAAAGGTATTGTCAATTTTACCTCTGGTATGCCCATGCTCCAGTAGAAACTTTGATAATCCCTCATACCAAGCCCTTGGTGCTTGTTTCAACCCATACAAAGCTTTATCCAGCTTGTACACATAATTTGGAAATTCCTTGATTTTAAATCCTGGAGGTTGCTTCACATAGACCTCTTCCTTGAGAATACCATTCAGGAATGCACTCTTTACATCCATCTGATACAAGATAAACTCCATGTAAAAAGCGAAAGTAATAAGTAATCTTATAGCCTCAAGTCTTGCTACAGGAGCAAAGGTCTCATCGAAGTCAATTCCTTCTTCTTGGTTATATCCTTGAACCACCAATCTTGCCTTATTTCTTGTGACTATTCCATGCTCATCAACTTTATTCCTGTATACCCACTTAGTTCCAATTACAGATCTTTCATTTAGTAGAGGAACTAAGTGTCATACTTTGCTTCTCTCAAACTGATTCAATTCTTCCTGCATAACTATGATCCAATCAACATCAAGCAATGCTTCAGTTACTTTCTTTGGCTCTATTTCTGACAGGAATGCCTTGAATGAAAACGTACTTCTCAGTCCAGATCTGGTGGTGATTCTAGAAGTGAGATCAGTAAGAACATTCTCAATGGGATGTGAACCTTGATACTTGTATCCTTTAGGGATCAAGCCAAGTGAGCTACTAGGATCGCTGCTAATATCCTGATTTGATTCAGTTAGCAACTCAATTCCACCTATCAATGTGTCTTCAACTTCAGTTTCCTCTATCAAAGTGCTCCCTGTTTTAGCTGCATCTGTCAATGGAGCATGTTGTGTAACCTGTTTCTCAATGTCGCTTCCTTCTTGCAGGTTAGTTTTAACATAGGATTCATCAAAAATCACATGCATGCTTTCTTTAACATAGTTAGTTCTATTATTTAATATCCTATAAGCCTTACTATGAAGTGAATAACTTAAGAAGATTCCCTCATCACTTTTAGCATCAAACTTTTCCAGATTATCCTTACCATTATTATGTATGAAGCACTTACACCCAAAGGTTTTAAAGTGGGAAATGTTAGGCTTTCTACCTTTTAGTAATTCATAGGGAGTCTTTTCTAACATGGTTCTGATCATGCATCTGTTTATGATATATGCTGCAGTACTTATTGCCTCAGCCCATAGGTTTTTGGCAACATTTGCTGCAAGTATTATTGTTCTAGCCATATCTTCCAAGGTTTTATTCTTCCTTTCCACCACTCCATTTTGTTGTGGTGTTCTAGGAGCTGAGAAGTTATGATCTATTCCATTTGATGAACAAAAATATAAGAATTTAGCACTCTCAAATTCTGTCCCATGGTCCAACCTTATGAAAAGTAATGAAGTGCCCAGTTTCTTTTCTATTTTCTTAATGAAAATTTCAAAGACATCAAAGGAATCTTCTTTAGAGGCTAGAAACAAGGTCCAGGTGAACCTGGAATAATCATCAACAATTACAAAAACATACCTTTTTCCACATTTGCTTTGTTGTCTCATTGGACCACTGATAACGCTTAAATTACACTCTTGAATGGGTGTAAGTGATATTTGTCAGTATAAAACCCAACTAGGTTAGGGTCGAATCCCACAGGGAATAGGGTGTGAACGTCAATTTGTTTATGAAATACTTTACTGGTAGTTTATCATTTCCAAAAGTTGGGGGTTTAAAGTTCACAGTGTATCAATCTTCATTTTCTGAATTTTTAGAGTTGTTATCAATATAAATGGGAAACCAGGGTTATGATCACCAAAGGTTTCGGGTATTGACAGATACTAGGTAATACTAGAGATTCTCGGAATGAGTAGAACAACAAAATATCCCTGACTATGATGCTATCTGACTTATCTCTTGACCTCACCAGACAATTTATTATCTAATTCTCTCGAACTTAGATAATTTATCTATATCCAATCGGATGTTATCTCAGGTAGATTAATCCAGTTACGACATTAATCATTAAATAGAAAGTTGGTAGCTTTCTAGTCCCTGTTGATAATTCCTATCCTCTAGTCTATTTCTCCGTTAGAAGCAAATAAAATCTAAGGCATAATCTAATGTTTGCAACCACTAGATTTCAGTTAAAACCACAGAATTTCAAGATGTTCTACTACTCTTTGAATCTGTTAAACACCTAGCATCATATCAAACCCTAATCCTTGGATCCCATAACCCCGGCTAATGAAATTAGCCGCTCATGATTTGACGAAGGAAATCACAAGTTGAATTCATGATGATAATGATAAACTTACGTATAGATGGAAAACAACAAATAATTGATAAGAAAGAAACTAAAAATAATTGGCAAAAGAGAACAATGTACGTGTTTCTCCCTCCAAAATTCTTGTTCTGAATAATGAAAACTTCCCCACCTTAAAAATCCTAAAAACTGCTATTTATACTAAAGCCTAATTAAGGAAATAAAATAACAAAATCATAGTTGGGCTCAGATTTAGGTGACGCCATATTGGTGTTGGTCGTCAGGCTTCTGATGGCGTCTCAGATATGTCGTCAGAATTTATGCCATCTTGACCTGTTCTACCTCACTCTGACGATGTCCTATGACGTCTTACCACACTTGTGACGGTGTTTAGCAAATGTCATCAAACCTTCAGCCTATTTCACCATGTTCTGCCTCACTCTGATGGCATATTCTGACGGCTTACCACACTTGTGACGACATATTGAGAATGTCATCACTCTCATCCAGCAACTCTTCTCCACTATTCTTCCTGACGCCTTTTTTTGGTAGCTTACCATATCTCTGACGGCTTGCAAGAAATGCCGTCAGACTCATATCAGCTCACTTGTACCAGATTTTACTTATTTTGTTCATATTTCCTATGTTTTTCTCCCATCCTTGCTACAACTGCAATATCACAAGAAAACAATCAAAAACAACCAAAAGATGCTTAAGACTTTGCAATTATTTAGAGTTAAAAACCTCAAATGTGTTAGCATCTGCTCACACATCAACACCTTCAATTTAAAACAATTGCTTGTCCTCAAGCAACCAAAACACAACTAAGAGTATACAACGAACATTCAGCAGTCAACAACCAATTCTTAGCTCAAAACTCAGTTTACCACCTCCAAGGTCAACCAACTCAGCTACTGTGCAATTTATTAAAAAGCAATAATGTAACACAAAGTCTTCTACCCATGGCATCACTAAGTACCAACAATCATGCATGTAATGTACACTACCCAAACAAGCAAGTAACTTAGCAAGATACTAGTGTGCCCTCATAACAAGGAAATTTCCCTTTTATCTCATTCTCAGTAATCAAGGTATAATCATGGGGATAATCACAAAGACTCTCGCACTCAGAATGAAGTTCATCCAGTGTATGCCAAATACCATATGCTTGCCCTTATCGTCATTACCGAAGTGCCTAGACAGGTAAGCTAGGATAACTATAGGACTTTCTCAGGCTTGTAACATAGGCTAGGGGTTGGTATAGATTAAACGGCATTTAGAGTGACTAACCTCCTTGGCACTACCTTATCTTGTGGGGTCCACTTATTAACCTCTTTTTCTCTCTTTTTCTTTTCTTGATCACACTTTCAGGATGGGTGCACTTCTTTTTATTCCAACAGATTTTCTTTACTTGCTCTTTTTTACCAACACCCAACCTTTTATTCTTTTTCTTTGATTCTTTCTCTTCTATTCTACCTTTGTTCATACCCAACTTCTATCACGCACCCCTATGATAGCCACCCTAAACTTAGGCTATTTTCCTACGTTGAGGTGCACAGTGTTCAAGGAGGACCAGGGCCAAAACAGGTTTATTATGATTTAAAAAGGGAAGATGATGGGTTTCATAGAAAAAAAATGGTCAATTTAGGCTCCAACGGGGATCAAGGGATATAATGCAGTGCAGGAAAGGTCATTTAGGCTAAAAGTGACTTAAATTCAAAAATGGCCTATTATCCTTTCCTAACCCCCATCTCTCAACCATGGCAAAACGAATTGGGCAATTTCTAGATTCAACAATACTACAGGGAACATAATAAGATCTCACACACACTTGGCACACAAACATTTCACTAACTACTACTTATCTGGTTCATGCAGTTATTCAGCTGTGATTGTTAAGCACAAAACTAATGCCCTAACCAGATGCTCAATAGTCATAATTTAAGGCAATTCACACAGTCATGCAAAACAAACCTTCGGAGAGGTGTTCAAAATAAAAAAAAATTAGTTGACTACCTACAGAACTTGCACTACTCCCAGTTATTTGTAGAATATGCTACAACAACATGCTACCCTACACCCTCAACTTAAAATCAAAACATAATGAAATAAGGGTTAGGATATACCTGGAGTGGGTTATTCTCAGGACTTATGGGTTGCCTCCCATGCAGCGCTTGATTTAATGTCGCGGCACGACGCAGGTGACTCGATTACCTCAGACTTCATCGAGAGAAATAATGGTGACGCTTTTCACTGATTCTTCTGGTCTAATGTACAGCTTTACCCATTGCCCATTTATCATGAAGGTACTGCCATCTTCGTTTTTGAGCTCCACTACTCTAGAGGAGTGGACTTGGTTAATCTTAAAAGGGCCTGACCACCTAGATTTCAGCTTTCCTAGAAACAATTTAAGTCTTGAATTAAATAGAAGTACCAAGTCCTCTTTTTTGAACTCTTATTTCTATATCTTCCAGTCATGGTACTTTTTCATTTTTTCTTTATACAAATCTGCTCGCTTGTATGCCCTAAGGTAGAATTCATCCATCTCATTCAGTTGCCATAATCTCATTTCTACCGCCTCTTTCCAGTTTAAATTCAACTTCTTGAGTGCCCATAAGGCTTTGTGCTCCAGTTCTGTTGGTAAATGGCACGCCTTCCCATAGACCAGTTGAAATGGTGACATTACAATCGGTATCTTAAAAGCAGTTCGGTATGCCCACAAGGCATCATCAAGTTTTTGTGACCAGTCTTTTCGGCTAGCATTCATTGTCTTGGATAGAATGGCCTTCACTTCACAATTCAAAACATCAACTTTCTCACTAGTTTGCGGGTGATATGGAGTAGCCACTCTGTGGTGTTTTACACCTTACTTCGCCAGAGCCGCTCGAAATAGTTTGTTGCAAAAGTGAGATCCTCTATCGCTTATGATAGTACGTGGTACTCTGAAATGAGAGAAGATGTTCTTCTTGAGAAATGCAACGACTCTCTTTCCCTCATTGTCAGCCAATGTGATAGCCTCAACCCACTTGGATACATAATCAACAACAACCAGAATGTACTTCATCCCGTAAGAACTTACAAACGGACCCATGAAGTCAATACCCCTCACATCAAATAACTCCACTTCAAGCATCTTAGTCAAGGGCATTTCGTGCCATTTAGATATCGATCCCTGTCTTTCACACTGATCGCATTCCTGCACAAACTTATGGGCATCTTTAAATAATGTTGGCCAATAATAGCCACTCTGCAACACCATCCTGGTCGTTCGGTCACCTGCATGGTGACCCCCATCTGGGGAAGCGTGACACGCTTCTAGTATGCATCGTACATCTAATTCAGGCACGCATCTTTGTATGATATTGTCTGCACATCGCTTGAAAATATAAGGCTCATCCCAGAAATAATGTGTTACATCATGCAAAAGCTTCTTCCTTTGGTGGAATGAAAGGTGTTTTGGGAGGATCTCACTCACAACATAATTTGCATAATCAACGTACCAAGGCAATGTTTCCACAACAGTTGCCAGGATCTCCTCATCCGGAAACTCATCATTTATTTTTGTTTCATCACTCACTTCCTGTCCACCTTCCATTCTAGATAGATGATCTGCAACCTGGTTTTTACAACTTTTTCTATCTTTGACTTCGAAATCAAACTCTTGCAGTAGCAACACCCATCTAATAAGACTTGGTTTAGCATCCTTCTTGGTCATCAAGTACCGCAAGGCAGCATGGTCTATATGGACTACCACTTTAGTTCCAAGCAGATACGACCTGAATTTCTCAAAAGCATACACCACAGCTAGCAATTCCTATTCGGTTACTGTGTAATTCCTTTGTGCTCCATTCCATGCTTTGCTGGCATAATATATCGAGTGAAATAATTTATCCCTCTTTTGTCCCAATACAGCTCCTAGCGCAACACCACTTGCATCACACATTATTTCAAACGGTTTGGCCCAGTCAGGTGCAATAACAATGAGGGCCTCCACCAACTTCTTTTTAAGGTATTCAAATCCCTTCAAGCCCTCATCATCGAAGAGAAATTTAACTTCCTTCTCCAACAACTTGCAAAGTGGGCTTGCAACTTTTGAGAAGTCATTTATGAATCTCCGATAGAATCTTGCATGACCAAGAAAGCTACACACTCTCTTTACTGAAATGGGGGGCGGTAATTTATCGATAACTTCAACCTTTGCTCGATCAACTTCAATCCATTTTTTAGAAATTTTATGGCCCAGAATAATACCCTCCTTTACCATAAAATGGCATTTTTTCCAGTTAAGCACTAGATTAAATTCAACACATCTTTGTAAAGCCACGTTCAGATTCTCCAGACACATTTCGAATGAATCACCTACCACTGAGAAATCATCCATGAATACCTCTATGGTGTCTTCTACCATGTCAGAGAAGATAGACATCATGCACCGTTGGAAAGTGGAGGGTGCATTACATAGCCCAAATAGCATCCTGTTAAATGCAAATATGCCATATGGGCATGTGAACGTCATCTTCTCTTGATCTTTCGGAGCAATGCAGATTTGGTTATACCCAGAATAACCATCCAGGAAGCAATACCACCCCCTACCAGCCAATTGATCAAGCATCTGGTCCATGAAAGGCATTGAGAAATGGTCCTTCAGCGTCCAGGAGTTCAACTTACGATAGTCCATGCAGGAATCAGCTTATTCTTATCATTAGCAACCACCGTCATACCACCCTTCTTGGGCACACATTAAACTGGGCTCATCCACTTGCTGTTAGAAATAGGATAAACTACTCTTGCATCCAACCACTTAATAATCTTGTTTTTAACCACTTCTTGCATTGGTGGGTTAAGACGACGCTGATGCTCAATAGTAGGAGTACAGTCTTCTTTTAGTTGGATCTTGTGCGTACAGGTGCCAGGGGGAATGCCAATAATGTCTGCGATGGTCCATACGATTGCTCTCTTGTGCTTCTGAAGTACTAAAATAAGTGCAGTTACCTGTCGTTCTTCCAAATCAACTGCAATAATAACAGGTAGCATGTTCTCTTTTCTAAGAAATACATATCGTAAGTGACCAGGCAACTCCTTCAATTCCAACACCGGAGGTTCTTCAATGGATGGCTTGGCTAGTGGTGTTGGTCGATTAGCCAGATCAAGGTCGAGCTTTTTAGGAGCATAAGAATACGAGCCCAGGCCGATTAGGGCACAACTTGTCTCTTCATACTCTTCAATCCATTTGCTTTCATAGTTCATCACAACCGCTGCTAAGGGCTCAATAATAAGCTGTTCAGTTCTGAGCACATCCTGTTCGTCCTCAAAGTACACATCAACTACTGAGAAAAACATTGATTTGCCCATATTAAACCATGCCTCTTCATCGTTCATCCTGAATAAGAGCTCATTCGCTCTCAAATCGATCAATACACTTCCGGTTGCAAGAAAAGGTCGACCCAAGATTATGGGCACCTTAAAGTCCACCTCATAGTCCAGAATGACAAAGTCTGTAGGGAATATGAAATTGGAGACCTTGACCAGTACATCATACAAAATACCAACAGGTCATTTTACTGATCTGTCGGCCATTAGCGGCCTCATGTTGGTCGGTGTGGGATTTCCCAGACCCAACTTTTTATAGGTAGTCAATGGCATCAGGTTAACACTCGCTCCTAGATCACACAATGCTTTGGTAAAGTCCATAGTTCCAATTGTATAGGGAATAGTGACTGCACCTGGACCCAACTTCTTTTGTGTCAAGGTCCCTGTGGAAATAGCACTAAAATGGTGGAGGTCTACTTCCAGTTCACAACTCACTGCTTGTTTCTTGGTCACAGGATCTTTCATAAATTTTGCATACCCTAGCATTTGCTCCAGGGCCTCGATCAAAGGAACATTTATAGACAATTATTTGAGCATTGCCAGGAACTTGCTGAACTTTGCATCATCCGCCTTCTTTCTTAGCCGTTGAGGAAAGGGAGGTGGTGGCCGTGGCATGGGTTTCAACACCACTTCCTTCTCTTTTTCCTTATCTATCAAGTCAATAGAACTATTCGGTTTCTCATACTCCTCTAGGTGTTATTTTGCTGGTTCATCTGCAACTTCCTTAATTTCACAGGTTTGTCGACAGCAGGGCCAGATAAAATCTTACCACTCCTAGTGGTGATCACTTGACATGAATTGTCAGTCTTCTGATCCTGAGTTTCTTGAACAAGTGAAGTACCACTTATTCCTTGGTTTAGTGTTGAGGATAGTTGACTCATCTGTTGCTCTAACTGCTGGATAGAAGTTGAATGTGAACTAACCAATTGAATCATAGTGGAAAATTCACTCCTTATACTGACTAAGCCTGCATTAGTAGCCTCTACTCCCTTCAATAGTTCTTTCATCATATCTTGCATCGAATACTTTCCCAAACTAGTTGCGGCAGCTTCCTGATGACCTGCACGAACATACAACCCATTTCTGTCATTGATGTATCTCTATTTTTCTTGCTCCCTGTCTTTATGATTAGGATTGTCATACCCATTCCGACCTTGATTCCTTTGGCTACTGCCTCAAAAACCCACCTGATTAGCAAAATAGTTAACTTCTTCTTCAGTCTCCATATCAACACGATCCCAAGTCATTACAACTTTCACATGTTCCGTCCTTCCTGACATTAGGTGCTTGGTGATCAGGTCCATTTGAGTCTTTAGATAGGCTATGTCTTGATCATTTTCCTCATTCCTTTTTCGCTGCTCCTCATTTCTTCCAACAGGTACAGTTGGACTTGTTACCACAAAATCACTGGTGTACCAAGCCCTACTTAATTTGGTCATTCTATTTAGTATATTAGCAGCATCTTGAAACGCAAGAGTAACAAATGATCCTCCAGCAGCATTGTCTACCATTGACCTTGTCACAGAGTTAAAAGCTCTGTATAGAGTCTCCATCAGATGTATGTCCGTCATGTTATGATTTAGACATTGTGCCAGCTTCTTCTTGAATCTCTCCCAAGTTTCATGCAAAGCCTCATTTGGGAGTTGCCTAAAATTGTTGATCCCATCCCTCAACTGTACCCTCCTGGATGGCAGAAAGAACTTTTCTAGGAAAGCTCCTCTCAACTGCCTCCAGTTGGTTATTGAATCAGGCGTCAACTTATTTAGCCATAATGTTGCCTCACCGGACAAAGACAATGGGAACAACCTCAATCGGATAGTGCTCTAGCTCACCCCCGGGTTATCAAAGAATTTATAAATGGTGACAAAATTCACCAGATGCAGATTGGGGTCATCTTCAGGAAGGCCTCCAAACAGCCCTTTCATATTTAAAAGCTGGATCATTATGCTTGTAACATTAAACTTTCCTCCTGGTGCCAACGGTGGCAGAATGATTGCGCCCGTTGCACCCGCTCCATCCACATCGTCATCCTCTTCAGCCTTATACCACAGTGATCGTTCTGCCATTCTTCTAATGTGATGGAGTTCTGGATTGGGTACTGCTTAGTGCAACCTAAAGTAAATATTCTGCAAATAGAAAAAAATAACAATCGAACATAAATCAAGGAAACTTAACTATCAGCAAATTTTTGCGCACAAAATTTTCAGTCTACAACCGTATTCCCCGGCAACGGTGCCATTTTTTATAACGCTCAAATTACACTCTTGAATGGGTATAAGCAATCGTTGTCAATATAAAACCCAACTAGGTTGGGGTCGGATCCCACAGGGAATAGGGTGTGAACGTCAATTTGTTTACGAAATACTTTACTAGTAGTTTATCATTTTGAAAGTTGAGGGTTTAAAGTTTACAATGTATCAATCTTCACTTTCTGAATTTTTAGAGTTGTTATCAATATAAATGGGAAACCAGGGTTATGATCACCAAAGGTTTTGGGTATTGACAGATACTAGGTAATGCTAGAGATCCTCGGAATGAGTAGAACAACAAAATATCCCTGACTATGATGCTATCTGACTTATCTCTCGACCTCACCAGACAATTTATTATCTAATTCTCTCGAACTTAGATAATTTATCTATATCCAATCGATGTTATCTCAGGTAGATTAATCCAGTTAAGGCATTAATCATTAAATAGAAAGTTGGTAGCTTCCGAGTCCCTGTTGATAATTCCTATCCTCTAGTCTATTTCTCCGTTAGAAGCAAATAAAACCAAAGGCATAATCTAATGTTTGCAACCACTAGATTTTAGTTAAAACCACAGAATTTCAAGATGTTCTACTACTCTTTGAATCCGTTAAACACCTAGCATCATATCAAACCCTAATCCTTGGATCCCATAACCCCGGCTAATGAAATCAGTTGCTCATGATTTGACGAATGTTGATATGTAATATGAAATACTAATAATCTAGGCTCAATGTTGTATTACATTTTATCATGTTGTACTAACACTGCCTAACACAGTGAAATGTTTATCAGACATGTGAACCAATGTATAATAACATATCATACATGCAGTATTCTTCAACTTTAATCAATGTGTTATGTATAATAACATGTAACACCAGCATAACTGTATATCAAACATGTTACTAACACCATATCATATGTGTTTTAATTATGGATTAATTAAATTATTATTACATCAAGCCTTGGAATATAAAATCTATCAAATTTAAAAATGCATAACTGTCTATTATACATGTAGTGTCAATCCTGCATGCTTCACTGCATTTGACTTAATTTAAACAACCAAACATAAAGCTACTGGTTTATTTCAATCATTTTTACTTTGTTAACCTATTTTCACGTGTCGCATTTAGATGTGATCTTCTACCACCTGAGAAAGAAATCAAAGCTTCAGCTTGGTGACAATTATAGATATACAACGACTAGCTGCTTCTTTAAGACATATGTTTAGAAAACACATACTCGATATTACCCAGCAGATCCAACAGTTGAGCTATCCATGCAACAAGATTATGCAGAATCAATTGTGGTGGCTAAGAATGAAGATGCTATTGCAAATATAATTCATGGATTCTGTATGCCTGGTGGCTTACCATAGTACATAGTTGATGAGGTATATATTCCAATTAACTGCGGAAAAGAATTTCACTAGGTATTGGCTGTGATTGTCTTGAAGGAAAGATTGATACGTGTGTATGACTCACGGTCAAGTAAAAGGAAAAAGGAACCACCAATTAAAATAAAAAATCTTGCAATGATGATGCCTACTTACTTGTCAGACAATGGCTTTTATGAAAAGACCGAGTGAACTGACTGGCCATCACTTGAAGCATACAAAGAAAAGCTTGCTCAACAAACTAGTCTTGTCAATGAAATCTCATTTGATGTTGACTATGTGCAAAACATCCCACAACAAGCGTCTGATAGTTTGTAAGTAAATTACAATTTATTTTCATGTATAACGATGTTATAAGTAATGTACTAATTATTATTTCATCTTTTATTTTTTGAAATTAGGGACTGTGGCGTCTTTGTGTGTGCATATGCATAAATATTAAGTGAAGGGCAGCAGGTTCATTTATGTGGGTTTGATGCTGCAAGTCAACGTGCACACTATGCTTCATTACTGTGGTATTATGGAGTGAAAAAAACAAATGAAGGGTACACGAGTGATAATGGTGATCCGCCTCGGCCAAGGAATAGTGTTCTCAAAGAAATTGATACAAGTACAATTGTTACTTTAGAGTAGCAATGTTTTATAATAGTTGGCATTGAAAGAACTAATTCTTATTTTTGTGGTTGATGTTAAACAATTCCAAGATTACTTTCTGGATGTTAATGCAAATTTTATGGATGTCTTTTTATTTTTGAGAAAAAATAATTTACAGTTACTAACACACTACTGTAATGTTACAAACTAATTATTTGTAGATATTGAGTTTGCCTTTTATTTTTTTGTTAAACGTGTAGAAACAAATATAATATTAAACTGATATTGAATTTGAACACATTATATTTTTACTGTAACGTACATTATCTTATAAGGTAAAAATACATTGAACTAATATCTAATATGTTTAAATCTATGTAATACATAACATAGTACATGTCATACATTTTTTCCTAGAAAAAAAAATAAGAAACATAGTTCACAACATTCACTTTTATGAAGTATGATACTATTTCATACGATGACACTATATAGCGTATTATGTAGGCAGTGATGCTGCCTATTTTTCTTAGTATTTACTGCAGCGGTTTGAACTTGAAGACAGTGATTCACTTGATTTCAAATGCCTTTATTTTTTTGCCCTACCAGGTGGTCTTCTATATTTGGACGGAAAAACTTCTTCATCATCGACAAAACCTGGAACATTCCAATCCTTCTTGTCTGGCATTGGAACTATCGGGAGTTCATATGTCTTGACTATGGTGTTTGGCCTGTATAATTCAGAGCAATAACGACCATATTCCATTACATCCATATTTATACTTTTTAATACGACAATTTCGTGTGGACAAGGTATTTCATCAATTTTATACCGACCACAATTGTACGTGCCTCGCTCAATATCGATAATATACCTCCGTCCCGAATCATATACACAAAAAAGATAACTACCTGCTGTCTTAACCTGTTAGCAAAACACATATTTATTACAGATGATAAAATAAAAATATACAATCAATGGAAAATAAAGTTTCTGTTACATATTTATTCTAATACATACCGTCATCCGCAAAGCTTTAGCTCCATTAAGAGTCATTATTTCTTCAAATCTTCTTTCAAGAGTTGTATTGGTGTAAGAAGCAATTTCGTTGTTCTTACAATTCCAGGTAGCAAATAAAACTCTTACTTCTTCAAGGAAACCTAAAATAGGAAGTTTTCTAGCCTCAACCAAACAACCGTTAATACATTCGGCTATATTAGAGGTCATCATTCTACCTCTATTTACAGGCGAGTGACATCGAGATCATTTTTCATACCCAGCATCCTCAAAATATTCCTTAACTCTTTTATCAACCTTAGCAACCTTTGACATAATAAATTCAAAATCTTCTTTTCTATAAGCTTTAGCCATGGAATAATATAGGTCACTAAGTCTATCTTTGATTTTCCTAAAACAGGTGCAAACATTTTTCCATAAATACCAAATACATGCTAGATGAGGGACATTAGGATAAACAATGCTTACATCTTTTATGATACTTTCATTTCTGTCTGATACAACACACATGTTGTCTCGTTCGCCAAATGCCTCTCTAAACTGTTGAAAAAAGCAAGTTCACGCATTATCATTCTCAGAATCAACAACACCGTAAACTAATGGCAGAATACAACCTAAATATAAAAGAAACAAGGAAAACAATGAAAAAAAATGTCAACTATAAATATGCTAATTTAAGAAGCTTTATGAATTATTATACATATAACATCAATGTATAAGATCATATAATACATAGTAAATAATAGAACAATAAAAGAGTATAATAAAACATGAACGCACAGTACCTACACCATCTAATGTGCTTGCCGATACAAAGGTTCCTTCGAATGGACCGCTTAAATGAGCCCCGTAAACAACTACGACAGGTCGACAGAATTCAAAACCCCTTATCATGGGATGCAATGCAATAAAACAAGTATTTAAACTCATTATCCACTGTCTTATGCATCCTAATGTGTGATTGCGGATACACTTGGTTCAGCATATAGATATAACGGGGCATTTTTTTTATATCCATCTGCTGGTCCACCTCTAAGCAATGCAATCGCCTTCTCTTTTGCGCGCCAGGCTTTCATGTAGTTAATACCGACTCTGTAAACAACCTTCATCTCTTCAATAATGTCTGCGGGGTGTGTATTCTCTTGTGATTGATTAATTTTAGAGCTGTAAATTCACTCACAAATTTTTTTGTCGCAACCATAATATTCAGCACTCTGTCACTAATACTACAAGTATGCTCTAAATCAAATATTTTAATCACAAACAATTCCGATTCATTCATTAAAGATGCCTTCAAGACCCACTTGCAATCTTTGTTGCGACAAATTAGTACATAGCTGCATCAATATATAAAAACCTAAGTCAATGTATTAAACAAAACTATTACAACTGAAAATAGAAAGACAGAAATGGAAATAATGGTACTGCCCATCTATATTATACATTTCTCTGTATGTATAATAAAATATTATACATTTGTATTTTAACTTAAAAAGACATACAAAAAACAAAAGCAACTACAAAATGTCTTAAACCATATTATCATACATTTATTTGACTGGCACGGTTTATTTATACATTATCAAGCATGTATAATCATACATTATGCATTTGTAATTTAACAATCATAAGCAACAAATCACCCAACTACTCAACAAATACTTTTACAAAACCTCTAACAACAAATTTCCATACATTATAAGCTCAACAAATATATTTGACACTTTTATATCATATATTTTTTTGTCGGATCGTTTCGCTTTAGTGTTGAAGCCATTAGCTATTGCATGTCTTGCCATTACTGAAACAAGAGTTTCCTTATCCTTGTAAATCTGATTCACCATTATTTCAGTGTTCTTGCAATCAGTAATGAAGTTTTTCACTTCAATTTCAGGAACATATAGAGTATACTGATTATCCGTTTCAACAACCATTAATGCAATCGAATCATATTCACTAGCCCCGATACACATTAAAGCACCTATTTCTTTATCAAAATGTCACACCCCAAATTCCATTGGAGCGGACTGGCACCCGTAGCCGAGGAGGCCCGGGAGAACCCGTTCATAACCTATACTTTCACATTTACATTACTTATGAAAATTAGAAATTTGGGCAGCACTTCGTTGTAAATAGAAGAAAACAGTACCTGTATCAGCCCAGCAGACATGCATAAATATATATATAAACAGTAATTGGCCGTCAGAGCCATCACGTCTATCAACCAAACACTCCTATGACTGTACAATATGTCTACAAAAGCCTCTACATAGATACACAACTGAGTTAGGGTCGGGACAAACTCCCGCCCACAAAAGACTTTTATACAAATACCAAAAATACATATAGAAACGACTTGGGATGCCCCAAAACAACTGGAGCTCACCACTAACAACAGAATGTCCTGGCTCTTACTGCGGAGGTGTACGACCTGAAGTACCTGTTCCTGCAGGCATGAATACGGGTCCCCCCCGAGGGACGTCAGTACGGAAATATGTACTGAGTATGTAAGGCAGTGAGTATCAAGATGAGATACAAAAGATCAACAGAACCCAGGTACCAGTGAATAAACAGTATGAGTAGACCACACTTAAAAGAGCTGATGGGATACCTGCACATTACTTTCATATCATTACTTCCCGTAATCCTTATCAATACATAACGTATGTCATACAATGGCCAACTGATCAGTGGTACTAATACAATACATCAGGGACCACCCCTGGAATAGCATATATACATAAACTTTATAATACAATGGCCAACTGATCAGTGGTACTAATACAATACATCATATCATCAATTTAAAATACAGACATTCCATTTCTTAATTCAATTAATCTTTGAGATTGGTTACTTTGTGGTCACACCTTATGGAACTTGAAATCATGATACCTCAATAGGAAAAACATGTAAATAGGTAATCAATATCATAAAAATGAAGTAGAGAATCATGGATACCTCATTAAACCATTTCGGAGTCAACAATAGTATATGGACATTTTTTTTGACTAGCCGGACATCTTAAAAGTGAAAACAAGTTCAATTGGTAGTGTCGAAGATCATATGATGTTATTATGTGTCATGTGTCGTAGGACAATGTTGGAAGATTACTTGAGAGTGTCATGGGTCATTATTCATGCCAAAGAGTAGATAGAGTATGTCTTACATACCTTAATATAACCACTTCAATACAAGTCCAACTTGACTTCCCGTACTCTTCGAACACTTATCTACAATAAGTCATTTGTGGTAAACTAGTATTAGCAACCAAACCTTACCATTTAGGTATTAACTTCACCAAATAATGTCTAGGAAGTAATCCTTTAACTCATCAATAAGAGTGCTACATACATCCTCTTATACTCTTATTACATTCACATATCATGCATTTTCATGAAATATCCCTCAACATCACTCTTAGCCTTTATTTCCCTTCTTAATCACCATCCAATACCAACATGATCACTAGGCATACATAACCACTAATATAATGATATATCACCACAATTCATCCTCTATAATCCAATACAACAACTTCCATAATTTACTACTAACAATTTATACAAAACAATTCATAACTATGTTTCTGGTTATCTTCCAACATCAAGACAATACTCATAATCCTTTATCAATACTTATTCATGGATAAGAATCAAGAATAAACAATATTCATACCTTAACAATGAACTCTTGCATTTAGAATCCTCCTTACATAACCATGGGGTGCTTCTCGAAACTTTCGAGATGGTGAACACAACTACGGAACCAATTCGAATTTTCTACGGTTGAATCACAAAATATTTGAAGTTGAAATTAGGCTAGGGTTTCACCTTCTCTTAATAATTGGATGATATATGATATATATGAGGCTAAGTGTAGGTTTATAAAGACCCATTTTCGTCCAAGAGGTAATAGAAAATGACCATTTTGCCCTAAAAATTTTAATAAATCTGAATCTGTCCCCAGTGGACAGTTTTGACAGGCTGAAGTAAATCGATCATAACTCTTTGCTCCAGTATCGGATTTGGGTGAAACCAATTGCATTGGAAATATAATTCAAAGGGATTTCATTTTTATATAAAGTATACCACCCAGTTCTTCCTGTACAAGGAGTTATGGTCGTTTAAAGTTGACCCAAAAATCTGTCCCACAATTCTGTTTTTTTTTTATAGGCTGTAGTAAAACGAGTATAGCTCCTTACTCAGACATTGGATTTGGATGAAACCAATTTCATCGGAAAGAAGACTCTCGGAGCTTTTCGTCGATATATAGCATCTCACACAGTTCTTTTTGTACAAGGATTTATGATCATCTAAAGTTGATCCAAAAAAATAATTGCCTAGCTGCAGTAATTTTCCTGCAGATTTACTGTTCACAGGCTTCCCGGCCACCGTTTTGAAATTTCGAATGTGCTCGCTTATATGAAATACTCCTCTGTTTTGGGAAAACTTTATATCGTTGGAAATCTTATTCCAATACCTACACATACAACTATTGACGGGATACTTCCAAACACCATAAACTTAATTTAACCCATACGCAAGCCTTTAGGACTCCATATAATCGCGATAAGTGTACGAAAAAATTTACGGGGTGTTACACAAAATCTATTTCACTATTGGATTTGTCAAAAGTTAAAATACAAAGTGAAAAATTAACCAACCCAAAAAATTATTTCTTCAACTCAACGTAAACCCTAACTCCATTGTCGTTTCTTATGATAATTGGAGAAGAATTTCCTTCAACCACATATTTAAATTCAATTTTTTTACGTACTTAGTCGATATCCAATTCCATGGCGATCGTAGAAATCAATTTCAAGAAAGTAATACTTTCCGAAATAATTATTGTATCACTTTTGTATGACTCATAACTAATTATTGACTGCCAAATTTCAGAATGTCGCAGCAATATGGGGATATTCATATTGATTTTAGAAGTATTGAAGAACGTATGTAGAAGAAATTGATTGTTTTTTTGCTTTCCAAATCTTGAATCAAAGATTACAAAAAAAATGACGTTTAAGATTTTTTTCGAAATTCAAATATCAGTTACTAGTTTTAGCCATAAATGAGTTAATGTTAGCTAATTATTACCGTTAATTAAGGAATAGTAAAATAATTACTGATTTCAATTACCTTAAATTTAGGATTAGTAGTTTCATCATACATTCGACCAATGTATAATACTCAGCCGAATGTATGAGTATCTTTGCCATAATTCGGGAGAGAGAAAAAAAGAGGGAATTTTGTGTAATTACTTTCATTAGCTAGGGGATTTATGTGGTTTATACTTCTTTTATTTTGATGGGTTAGTCCATCAAGTGTGAAGACTTTTTGATGTCTTTTGATCTTTACTAATTTTAAAGGAAAATTTACAGAAACTAGCATACTTAAGATCTTAATTACAATAAATAGCAACATTTTCTCAAAATTACAAGTTATAGCAAAAGTAGCAATATTTTAATCTTTATATTGAAAATCACTTGAGTTTCACTCACTTTTTTACCTTTTTCTATTTTCACTCCACTTTTTTCAATTTTCTCTCATATTTCACTCTATTTTTTTTCAATTCTATCCCATATTTCACTCCACTTTTTTCAATTCCTTTTCTTTTTTCTAAAATTGTGCTCCATCAAATAAGGGAAGTTGATATTTATCAAACTACCCTTTAAATCATTATTTTTTTAATCTTTTTCTTTCATTGAACTACAAAATTAATTTAATATCTTAAATTTTGTATTCAACTACCTACAAACATCATTGCATGAGCAGAGACAAATCAATAATAATAGTGGCAGTTTTAATTAAATTTGCAGTAGAAATTTGAATTGAGCATCTCTCATTCTCTAAAAATATTTTGCGGCCTACGGTAGTGATATGTAAGTCATTTTTTTCTACTACTTTATAGTATTTGAACTTCTAAAAATATCGACAGATACTTGTAAACTTTTTATACATTTTAAAAGATATAATTATAACATAACAATTTTAAAGAGTCCTACTAATATAGCGAGTTAATTAGAAGCCCAAGTAATCTTGTTTATAATATTTGCATGTTATCTTTTCATATAATTTATATTTTTTTATTTATTCGTATTTTTTTCTTCATCCATTTTCTTTGTTTTTTTGGGGGGGGTTTGTGATATTATTTTTTGTTGAAAGATTGTGAAGGTCTGCTATAATGGGAGGAATACGTTATTTGATGTAGGTCTGTTGTAAATTTTCCTATGTTATTTGATGGAGTTTTGTGATTTTTTTTTGTTGAAAGATTGTGGGGTCTTGCGTTAAGTTGATCTTTACTCCTATTCAGTTGGAAAGAGAAGTTGGCATAGAAAAGGTGAGATTGAAGCATTGTGACGAAGTGAAAAATATTGGGGAAATCATGAAACGAAAAGCATTGAGAAAACCTTCATCTCCAAAATCCCAAAAAGTGCATAAATATGTAAAAAAGAGAAAGTCAAACGAAAAGTATGAATATGTATTTTTCCAGTTGTGCATATGTATTTATGAGTAATGCATATGTATATTTTTAGTTATGCATATATATTTATGAATAATACATATGTATTTTACCAGATTACATGTGTATTTATGACTAATGCATATGTATTTTTTAAGATGTGAATATGTATTTTTGAATAATACATATGTATTTTTAGTTATTTCATACGTTTTTAAGGTCCTGCATGCTATATTTATTGATTTAAAAATATATTTTTAATTCTGCTTAGGTTTTTATAGATGCATATGTATTTATGAATATACATATGCACTTTTTCAGTGTGCATATGTATTTATGAATGATGCATATTTTTCGTCATAATAATATTTTTGATGTCTACATCATAAAGAAGAAATGTGTAGTTCAAGCGCAATTAGACAAATGTATTATGTCACTTTTTGTTATAGAGATTTTGTGTCCTATATGTTTATATATACAGATGAGTTAGATATGTGTCTTTTAAAACTAAAAGCAAGAGATAAAAGAGTAAAAAAAAAGAAAAATAAAAAAATAAAAAAACAAAAAGGAAAAATCCAAACAAAAAGAAGTGAAAAACGAAAAAAAAAAAAGAAAAAGAAAAAGAAAATCTAGAAATATAAGTGTAAAAATAAAAGAAAAATAAAAAATTAAAATAGAAAAAAATAATAAGAAAAAGAAAAATATGAGAAAGGACAAAAAAATAAAAAAATGAAAAAGAAACAAATAAAGAAAAAAACGAAAAAGGATAAAAAAGAAGAGAAATAGAAGAGTGAAAATAAAGTGGAAAGAAAAAGAAATCAAAATTAAAAAAAAATAAAATTATAAAAAAAGAAACAAAAATAGGAAAAGAAAAAGGAAAATATGAGAAAGGAAAATTAAAAATAAGAAACAAAAAATAAAAAATGAATAAAAAAAAGGAAGAGAAATAGAAGAGTCATATAAGGAAAATGAATCTTTATAATTAAAAGTAACATGAATTAAAAGATGGTTACTTCCCTTACTTAACTTTAACTGATGGGAGTTAAAATATAAGCTGCTATTCAAGTTGTATATATATTTATATTGCAACACTTTACTTAAATACAAAATAAACAAAAAAATAAAAATAGAAAAAGAAAAATACGAGAAAGGAAAAAAATTAAGAAAACGAAAAAGAAAAAACAATAAAGAAAAAAAAAAGAAAAAGGATAAAAAAAGAAGTGAAATAGAAGAGTGAAAATAAAGTGGAAAGAAAAAAAGGAAAAGAAAAAGAAATAAAAATAAAAAATAAAATGATAAAAAAAAGAAACAAAAATAGAAAAAGAAAAAGAAAAATATGAGAAAGAAAAAAAATGAAAAATAAAAAAAAAGAATAAAAAAAGAAGAGAAACAGAAGAGTCATGTAAGGAAAATAAATTTTTATAATTAAAAGTAGCATTAATTAAGGGACAGTTACTTCCTTTATTTAACTCTTACTGATGGGAGTTAAAATAGAAACTATTATTCCATTTGTATATGTATTTATATAGCAATATTTTACTTAAATATAAAATACAATTTGCTATTTTTTGTAATTATGAAACAATTTCTATAAAAGTTTAAATTATAGCTGTTAAGTTGCTACTTTTGAAATTTTTCCAATTTTAAATCTCATAAATATATAAATTTAAGGCCTATATTACAAAATCTACCAGAAGATTCTACTTTACAAAATATATCAGTACAAAACTAACAAAACCTATTAAATAAGGTAAATATTTTTTTAGAGAATTAAATAAGGAAAAACAAACACAAATGGAGGGAGGAGAGAATCCGCGAATGGAGAGGAGATAAAAAAGAACAGGAAATGTTGTGATTCGGAAAGAAATAAAGCAAACCACAAGCAGAAAGAAAACAAGAACACACAGATTTACATGGAAACCCTTGCGGAAAAAAACACGGGCAGAGATAAAGGAGATTTCACTATGAAAGGAAAGGAGTACAATGTGGAGGACGTAATTTCTGAATAATCAAATTTGACCCACTAATTGCACTTATATAATACATGCATACAAATAAGTTCTAAGCCCAAACAACATAAAGGTCCATATGTCAGTCCTATCCTTACGCTACCACCACATTCCCCATTGAAAATCACAAACATGGGTCGCACCGCGAAATTTTCTGGAACGAATCAACAAAATTCAGGTCACAACTCTAATAGGAAATGCAAGAGAGAGTAGAAGAAAAAGTAGAGGATGGATCAATTCCGACGAAATTCATTGCAGCCTAAGCTTGCTGGATCTCCGACAAGATCCCAACGGCTTCAACCCCATAAAAATTTGAGTCAAAAAACACCACCGAAGCACCCCAACTGGAAAACTCGTCGGAAACACCCCTAAACCGACCCCATTTCAATTTCCGGTGAAATACACCGGGGGGAGAATGAAACAACCCAGTCGCGTGGGAATTTGGTAAAAAGACATGGTATAACTTTTAAAAAAAATAATAGCCCAAGTTTGGGTCTATGGACATAAAATGTCCTGTCGGGTATATCAGTGCCACCTAATAGCCATTTCTTATTCTTTTTTAATTTGGACCATTTTGACTCATGTAGTTCAGATACAGTTTATATATCATATTGATATAGTCCATATAAAATACTGATATAGTTTTCAACTTGGGTCATTCGACTCTTTCTGAAAAATATTTTCAATTTTTTTTTGCAATAAATTTTTTAATTGAAAAATATTCTGCTTTTTTTAGTTGTTTAAAAATAATAATTAAATATAATTATATAAAAACGGTATAATTGTTATATATAATATGTATCTAAGATATATGTATAGAAATTGTATAATCTATCAAATATGTATATGTATAAAATATATATAAAAAGTGTATAAATATTATATAATTGTTGTATAAAATGTGTGGAAAAAAGGTATAATTATTGTATCAATTGTGTATCGAAACTATATTATTTTCGTATAGAATATTTATATGTATAGAAAACTGTATAGAAGGTGTATAGAAATTGTATAGAACAAGCCAACAAATTGAAATGATTAGAAAGTGGAATTAAATTCCTTGATCATTTTCGTGAAAATAGTTTGATCTGAAATGTCGTTTCTGTCCTTTCCCTTGATGTGATTTCTTATGTGTATGCAAAAATAGAATTAATCGTTTAAGTTTTCATATCTAATCAAATGGGCATTAGAAATTGTTTTACTTTATTTCACTAAATTAACTTTATAATATAAATGTTAGGGTATTGAACGACATTTTGCTTGATGCATTAGGGGTTTTGTCTAAGAGGTTTACAAATGTGTTCAATTTTGTTGGGTCGATACTATGTGTCTTGTTTGTTTTTCTAATCGACTTGAGAGGCCCCCAGAGAGATGAGAGCTAGAGTTAATGCTTGAGTTGATGCCGTACCACGCTTTGAAGAGGATCAAGAGCCACTAAAGAGACACTTTTGGGCTCAGATCTTTGTATGCTCTTTCTATTCGCAAATTTACTTTTTTTGTGTGTGTGTATGTGCGCGCATTTTGTTAAATACAATCAAGTGACTCTTTTTATTTTACAGATTGGGTTCATATTTTCTTTTTGTTAAATACAATCAAGTGGCTCTTTACATTCGGTTCATATTTTCTTGTATTTTGTATTGTTTCAAAATACAATTAATATTTGGAAGAGTTAATTATTTCCTTATAGTACTCATGATTTTAAAAATGCCTAATATTTTCGAATTTTATATAAAACTACTTAAATATTATTATCTACTAATATTATTTTTGATAAATGACTAGCATTTATTAATTTGAAAGAATCTTTCCCAAGTTATATAATGAAATACTAACTATTTTATAGGCGGAAGTGATGGAATACTCATGAGGAGAATATTCTGAAATATTGAGGCAGTTTTTTGGTTGAAGGATGAAAATTGTAAAGATTAGTACCATTTTAACGTAAATTCATAGTTTTTAGGACGAAAACAGAGAGATTGGAAAAAAATGTTGTAGGCAAGGGGGACTTTTATGGAAGTGATGAGAATACTAATGAGGGGAATATTCTGGAATATTGAGGCAATTTTTTGGTTGAAGGATGAAAATTGTAAAGGTTAGTACCATTTTAACAAAAATTTGGGGGGGGGGGGGGGGGGAGCTGGGGGGGGGATCAGAACTAATAGTAACCGGGTTAGCTTAACGTTGGTGGTTCTTTTTTTTTTAAAAAAAAATCGAGTCCAATTAACTGATTTTTTTCATTCATTCATTTTAGAAGTATGGATGTTAACTTTGTTCACAGCGAGGGTATAGATGGCCATAAAGTTTGACGGAGGATAAAGTGTGATACCCCAAACTTTCTTTAAGTCTAGTATCATCTCTAGAAGGTTAAGGAATGACTTCCTAAGTGAGTAATATTTTAAATCGTGTAGAATTTTACTCATTTTGACTTTTTATCGTGTGAAAAATTGAATTAACTTTCCAACGATATAAGATTCACCTAAATCCGATAATCGGGAAAGAAGTTATGGCCAAATTAAGTTCGAGTCGTAAAATGCCATCATTTTTGTGTTTAGCGCATCGCAGAGAGGGATTAATTAACAATTGTCAAATTTCAGTGGGACTCCGAGATGGTGGCGCATCGTGGAGGACCCCAATTTCCCAATAGTCAATTTTCAGTAGCCTAGCGCGATCGTGGCGCATCGCGCTGAAGTTTCAGGTCCCAACCAGTGGGCCAATGCGATGGCACCGCATCGCGGTGACCCCCAGATTCCCGTTCGTCACTTTGCCACTATCGCGGTGGCCCATGAAATCGGGCTCCCAGTTATATTTTTTCGATTACGTTAAGGATTTAAGGGGGGGGGGGTATTTTGGACAATTATCCTACCCCTAATCCGTCAAAAATATAGAATCTATCATATTACAAGGCTCTTTAGGCCATAAATCCTTATTCTCTTCAAATAAAACCTTAGTTCATCATCATCTTTCTCCCCCAAGAAACCTAGGATTACTCCATCAATTCTCCAAATTGTCAAGAGTTCCAAGAACCCTCAGTCAAGAGTTCCAATAACATTATTGACACTCAATTTTGGCCCTCCAAATATAAAATTAACGTATTTAGGTTCCCTAATTGTTAAATGGCACAATATGCAATTTTTCACATATTTTTGATAATTGTTAATAAATTGTTGATAATCATCATTATTTTAGAATTTTTACTAATTTATTGTCATATTTTAATTTTAGATAATTTATTGATAAATATCTTTAATTTCATAAATTTAAAATTTTTTATCAGTTTATTATTATTTTAATATTTTTATACAGTCATTTGTATGCGTACAAAGTACAACACTGTAATTTTTTTATTTGCACAGTATAATTTTAATTATTTATAGCATAATATATTTTTCAAGATAATTATATTTTTTATTTGTTTATATTTTTTCTGTAATTATACATTGACATTTATATTTTTTGTATATTATGTAATACAACTTACAAATGTGAGTCGATTTAATTATTTTAATATACAAAATAACAAATTAGTCAAGCCAAAGTCTTTACACTTTTTATTTATTTATTTATTTATTTTGACTTTATTTTACCCACCGTTCATAATTTAAGAGATATGTTGAGAAAAGATGATTTAATATTTATTTATTTTTATTATTTACTTTCTTTCAAATACACAATTACACACACGAGAAGAAAGATGAACAATGAGATTTTTCTATTTTTTTTTATTATTTACCAGGCCCCATTCTTTATTCTTTCTTGACTTTATTCACCCACTTTAATGGATTTATTGGAAAGAGTAGATATATATTTTTTTTCTTTCTTTAAATAGTCCACACACAACTCATCTTCTCAATTTTTACACTCCACATACATATTTTCACAATTATTAATAACTTGTTGATAATAATTAACTTTTATAATTTTTACTTATTTATTGTCATACTTTAATTTTACATGATTCATTGATAATAACCCTTAATTTCATAAATTTTAGAATTTTTATCAGTCTATTATTATTTTATATTTTTACACAATCCTCTGCATACGTATATATGATAGCACTGCAATATAGCGTAGTATAATTTTAATTATTTATAGTATAATATATATATTTTTTCAAGATAATTATATTTTTTATTTGTTTATTTATATTTTTTCTGTAATTATACATTAACATTCATTATTTTATATATTATTTAATATAATCTGCAGAGATGGATCGATTTAATTATTTTAACACAGAGTAAAAAAAAAGTTAGTCAAATTAAAATCTTCTCATTTGACTTTGTTTTACATAATATCCCTTAATTTAAGTGTTGATTGGATGTATGACTTTAAATATTCAACACAGAGACACACTAACAAAAAGACACCAAAAAAAATCTGCTCTCTCTCATCTCACTCTTTCTCCTCTTCCTGCTCTCTCCCCTTTATTGAATCACCAATTGCTCAACTCCAACAAACCTGCAACTTCTAGATTTGGAAGGAGCGAGCTTAAAGCTTTAGCCATGGATTCAGCAAATAAAAAATCCAATAACCCTTTATTCATTCTCATTTTTTGGTAAAAAAATGGGTATGACAGTCTGCTGACTCTATTCATAATTCATTCTTTTAGAGTCCATAATATCGTGCTCATTTTGACCTTAGGTAAAAATATGATATGACAGTTTGGCGACTCTGCTGGGGAGAAAGAGGTTTTAATCATTACAGATTTAGGTAATTATTTACGTTTTTATACATTGTTATTTGTTTCATACTAGTTATATTGATTTATGTGTGTTTATGTGGCATAAATTGTTTATTTGTTATATTGTATAGATTGTTTATTTGTTTATCGTTTTATATAAATTGACATTCCGTTCATATTTTCTTTATTTTGAAAAATTGATACTCACACACATTGTACACGCGGATTGTACATTGTACTTTCCCAAAATTCTTTCAAATCACCCATTTTAGAGAGTCAGGACATACGTGGGGTAAGCGGGAGTTTTACTGCCCTGGGACTACGCGCCTTCTCATATAGGAAATTCAAGTCCGTGTCTACCCGCTCTTAGTCAATATAGGTTATAGCTAAAAATAACACATTTTAGGTGCATGCATTATTAGACAACTCTATGTCCGAAGGGTTCACGACTCAAGTGACACAGTATTATTTTTTTGTACATATTTGAAGAATTGTTGTGTCTGTACATATTTGACTGCTCCAAATTGATTATTCTTTAGTGGGAAGGTGTAGTCTAATCTTTAATTTACATAGCGATCAGATAAAAATGAACCTTAGCAACATCGCCATTAGCCGTGTAGTGTTTGAACTACGTTTTGACCTGATTCTTGCCCTGACAAGATACGTAGGCAGCCCTGCATTAGGGTTCGGTCTCTTCACTGTCTTAGAATAATTTCTCCGGTATTCAAAATTGGGGCAATTTTTCTGAAACAGTTCAAAGACGCTCTCCAAAAGCCTTCAAGAGCGCAATTTAATAGCTCCTTAAATCCAAATCTCAATAACATTAGTTTACAGTTGGCCTACCTATTTGCTTTATTTTTTTCATTTAGAGTGGCTATCATGTATATCTTTTTTTTAAAAAGAAAAAAAAACTACAAAAAAGATTTTTCTTTACTAGTTTTAGGTGTCATTTTCGTATGAAATTTAAAATCCAAAGCCCAAAAAGATATTCTTTGATAATATAGGTTTCATTTTGTATAAGGATATTAAAGCCAAAAAGTTCAAAAAGATTTTTCGTTAATTTGTTATTTTATTTTCTTCTTAAAATTTCAAAAAAAAAAAAGAGTTTGATTGGCCTTGTTGTGCCAAAAATATTTAAACTACGTTTTGACCTGACAAGATACGTATGCAGCCCTGCATTAGAGTTCATTCTCTTCACTGTCTTAGAATAATTTCTCCGATATTCAAAATCGGGACAAATTTTCTGAAACAGTTTAAAGACGCTCTCCAAAAGCCTTCAAGAGTGCTATTTAATGGCTCCTTAAATCAATATCTTAATAAAATTAGTGCATAGTCGGCCTACCTTTTGATCTTATTTCAAAAATACAAAAAGATTTATTTTATTCTTCATTTCGAGTAGGTATCATATACATCTTTAAAAGAAAACTACAAAAAAGATTTTTCTTTACTAGTTTCAAGTGTCATTTTCATATGAAATTTAAAATCGAAAGCCCAAAAAGATTTTCGTTGATAGTCATAGGTTTCATTTGTATAACGACGTTAAAGCTAAAAAGTTCAAAAAGATTTTTTGTTAATTTGTTATTTTTTCAAAAAATTCAAAAAAAGAAAAAGAAAAAGAAAGATTGTTGGCCATGTTGTGCCAAAACTGCCTGAACTACGTAGACCTGATTCTTGTTTTCACAAGATACGTAGGCAACCTTTATTTGGGTTCGATCCCATTCTTTTTTTTATAAAAAAATAAAATTAATTTGGTTGATACCAATACAGTTAGGAGTGTGCATGAGAAAGAGCAAATTGGTATGATGAAAAAAAGGACCGATTTCATGGTAAATCATAGATTCTTTTGGTACCTTTTACCATACCTTAGTAACGCTTGAAAGAAAAAATAGTGCATTTTTCATAATAAGTCATTATGCGATTCGTTTTTTCCATTGAACCTGGTAATAGGATCTCTAGTCCCCAGGTTGGGTTTTCTAACATATGACTCAAGATTCAATAGGCTTCAATCATATCCCCCTCGATGTGCTCCAGAGCTTTTCTCTTGCTAAGGCCTTAGTCAACGAATCTGCAAGATTATCACAAGATTTGACATAATCAACATTAACGGTATCATTTGTCAAATATGATATCGCATTACTATATTTTCTCCGTATAGGTTTGAATTTACTGTTGTAATAATGATTTTGACTCTATCTATTGCAGCGGTGCTGGCATAATGAATTAATATAGGCGGAATTGATTTTCCAAAATAAGGTATTTGAAATAACAAATCTCTCAATCAATTCGCTTCCTCACTAGCTGAAGCTAAAACGATTAGTTCAGCCTCCATGGTAGAGCTAGCAATAATTGCTTGCTTTTTAGACTTCCAACAAATATCACCACCACCCAAAGTACAAACATAACCAGTATTGGATAAGGAATCACTTGATAAAGTATTTCAATCCGCATCACAAAAGCCTTCAAGTACAACAGGATATTTTGTATAGAACAAACCATAATTTTTTTGTTTCAATTAAATATCTCATTACTCTGTTTATAGCATGCCAATGTTCATTACCTGACTTGCTAGTAAACCTGCTAAGTACTCCTACTGCATATGCAATATCAGGCTTAGTGCAATCAGTCACATATCTCAAACTTTCAATTATGCTAGCATATTCCTTTTGATTCATTACATCATTTTTACTTTCAACAGGAAACAAGTGAACATTAGAATCAAATGGAGTTACAACATGCTTGCAATCATGAAAATTATATTTTTTCAATATTTTCTCAAAATACTATAACTGGTCAAGAAAAAATCCATCACATGTTCTAGTAATTTTTATTCCTAGAATAAAATTTGCCTCACAAAGATCTTTTATCTCAAAATGGCTTCTAAGAATATTTTTAGTTTCATCAATAATATTCATGTTAGATTCAAAGATCAATAAATCATCAACATATAGGCAAATAATAACATACGGATTATTTCAAGACTTACGATATATGCACTTATCACACTCATTTGTTTCAAACCCATTATCAATCGTGCAGAAATCAAACTTTTCATGTCATTGCTTTGGTGCCTGTTTCAAGCCATATAGGGATTTATTAAGTTTACACACTTTGCTTTCTTGGCTAGCCTCAACAAAATACTCGGGTTGTTCCATGTAAATCTCCTCATTTAGATATCCGTTTTAAAAAATAGTTTTTACATCCATTGAATGAATTTGTAAATCAAAAATTGCCGCAATAGCAACTAAAAGTTTAATGGATGTAATTCTAGTAACCGGTGAAAAAGTGTCCAAAAATTCTAGGCCTACTAGTTGTTTAAAATCTTTAGTCACTAGCCTAACTTTGTATTTATCAACAGATCCATCCGATTTTAATTTTTTACGTAAGATCCATTTACATACAATTATTTTACAACCCGGTGGTAAATCAACTAGCCTCCAAGTTTTATTGGAAATTAGCGATTTCATTTCATCATTTACAGCTTCTTTACAGAAAATAACATTATGTGAAGACAAAGCTTCTTTTAAAGTGAGTGGGTCATCTCCAACGTTAAAAACATAATAATTAGGACCGAAATATTTTTCTACTCTAGCTCGTTTACTTCTTCTTAACTCAAAATCATCATTTTCTTTATTTTTTAAAGTAGAAGTAGAAGAACTAGGTAGTGACAAAATATTTTCTTTAGTCCTTAGACCCCCACTATTTTTAGAAAAAAAGAGAGTTTATTTTCATGAAAAATAGCATCACTTGACTCTATTATCACACTATCTTCAAGATTAAAAATCTATAGGTCATACTATTTGAAGCATAACCAAGAAAAGCACAAGTAGTAACATTTTCACTCAACTTAGAGATTTTAGGATCCATTAACCTTACATAGGCTAAGCAACCTCAAACTCTTAGATATCCCAAATTTGGCTTATGACGTTTTCACAACTCAAAAGGCATTAATTTAGTCTTTTTATAAGGCACACAACTCAATTAACATTTCATTAGTTTACTCAACCAAAGTTCTATTCTTCCTTTTCGCTACGCCGTTAGATGCAGAAGAATAAGGAGGAGGAGTTTCATGAATTATACCCAATGATTTTACAAAAGAATTGAACTCAAGTGACTCATATTCACAGCCTCTATCGCTTCTTATTCTTTTTATTTTTCTATTAAACTGATTTTTAACTTCATGGAGGAAAGTTTTAAAATTCTCAAAAGCATCACTTTATTTTTCATTAAGTAAACATATGTAAACTTAGAAAAATCATCAATGGAAGTGATAAAATATCTATTTCCTCTACGAGTTAAAATTTTACCAAGTTCACAAATATCTATATAAATTAATTCTAATAATTCAGTTTTCCTTTCAACTTGAAAATTAGACCTTTTTGTGATTTTGACTTTACTACAAGCCTCACATTTTTTAAAGTTCATTTTAATCATTGGAATCAATCCTAAACTACTCATGATTCCCACATAACGATTATTTATATGACACAAACGAGTATGCCAAAATTGGTAGATGAAAGCGTATAAACAAAAGTAGATATTTTATTCATTTCAATACTCAACTTGAACATACCATTACATGCATACCCCTTTCCCACAAAAATATTTTTCTTGACAATCACATACTGATCAGATTCAATAATCTGTTTGAAACCTGCTTTATTAATAAGAAAACTAGGCATCAAGTTTTTTCTCATGGAAGGAGTATAAAGTATATCTTTTAAGATTAATACCCTTCCAGAAGTAAACCTCAACTCGACATCTCCCATTTCAAGTACTTGACTTGTGTGTGAATCTCCAAGCATGATGGTTTTAGACTCCTTAAAATTTATATATTTTTTAAATCAGTCTTTGTCATAACAAATATAACGGTTTGCAACAGAGTCAGTCCACCATCCATCAACATTTTCCACCATATGTATGTCTGTAACTAACCCGACCCGATAAGCCCTAGAATTTTAGGATTTTGGGTCCCGGGCCGGTCATTTTTTTAAAATGGGCCCGACTAATTCGGCCCGGATCAAGTCCGGTCGGTTAATCGGTCCGGATACCCGTGTGCCTTCGCCTCCGGCACCGCTTGGTACACCTTTTGAGGTAGAAATAGATGTAGGTGCTCACGATATGGATTATGTGGAAGCTCAGGAAAATTACGGTATAGAAGAAGAAAATGAAGTAGATGCGGTTAATTTAGACGAAGATAATAAAAATATTGCTGAGACACCCACAGTAGGAGATGCTAACGTTAGATCTGAATCGGTTAATCTCCCTCCCCGTCCTCCCAGTGCCCCAAGACCTCATAAAAGAACTAGTGTTGCATGACAATTTTTTGAACGTATATCAGATATTGAGGTGCAATGCAATATTTGTCAACAAATATATAAGCATAGAAGTGGAGGAAAGCAAGGGGTACGGGTACGTTAATGAGACATATAGCTGAAGATCACAAAAGAGAGTTAAATATTGCACAAGGTGGTGGGGATGTTGGTGGGCCAACGCAAACTAGAATGGACCCAACAACCGGTCACATAGCGAAGAAGTATAATAAATTGAGGGACCGGGAAGAAATAGCTAAAATGGTACTTGTGGGTTGTTTGCCTTTTAGTTTTTCTTCTTCTGATGCCTTTATTCGTTATATACAAACAATTTATAATCATATGTTTAACGATATTCCTAAAACTACTTGTCGGTCTGATATTTTTAGACTCCATTCACAATATTGTTTTTATTTATCAACATTGTTAAAAAATATTCAATGTAGATTGTCCCTAACTTTTGATCTTGGTCGTGCTGTAAATAAAAATGATTATTTAACCGTTACTTGTCATTGGATGGATAGTAATTTCGTGATGCAAAAATGTATAATTGTTTTTTTATATGATGGAGATCGTAAACATACTGGACAATTTATTGTTGATTCTATTATTAAAATTGCCGGATATTATGGTATCGAAAATAAAATTTTAGGTATTGCTTTTGATAATGCTTCTAACAACAAGACTGCTATAACAAAAATAAAATCTACGCTATCCCCGCCTTTGCCTGAAATTTTTCATATTAAGTGTGCATGTCATATATATAATTTACTTGTAAAAGATGGTCTTGAGTTTTTTGAACTTTATATTGAAAAAATTCGTCTTGCCGTTGGTTTTATTCAAGGAAATAATCGTAGATCGAGAATTAGAGAATTTAAAGTTAAATGTCAAAAAAATGGACTTACACCGATTTTGATGCCTGAGGAAATTGATACTAGATGAAATTCTACGTATGAATTTTTAAAAACTTGTTATAAATATAGAATTCCTATTACACTAGCTTTTAACCAACATTGCGGTTCATTTACTGATTCTGCTGATTGCATGCTACATAATTCTGATTGGGTTGTAATTAATGATCTTGTTAAGTTTTTAGAAAAAATTTATGTAGCTACGGTTGAATTTTTTGATGCTTATTATCCTACTGTTTGTAATATTTTGGCATATATAGCCGATATTTCTGGTTTGCTCAAAGAATATAAAAATAAAGAAGGTTATAAAGAAGCTCTTGGAGCCATGTTTACGAAATTTAAAAAATATTTTTTCCTGAATCCCCCGATTTACTTGGTTGGTGCTATGCTAAATCCGTGCATGAAATATAATAATATGTGCCACTTTAGTACTTTTATTTATACTAACTTAGAAATAAATATTAACCATGATTCTGAACAAGTACAACCTGATTTATGGACGGCTACGGCTGATGCAACGGATTACATAGAAAAATTATATAATCACTATGCTGATTTATTTGATTTAGCCGTACCTACAAATATCACTCCAATTGTCGCTCCTCATCCTCCCGAGGAGCCATCATCTTCTAAAAGGCCGGCACATAGTGATTTTTCTGATTCATTTTATGATTTAAATTGTTGGAATAGTGTTGATGAGAGAACTTACACATCAACTTATCGGGAAGAGCTGAAATATTATCTTCGGACGGCACCAGAGGATCGCAGACGACGGATCAACACGTTGGATTGGTGGAGGAGTAATGAAACACAATATCTTGTGCTTTCAAGATTAGCTAGAGATATCTTGAATGTTCCAATGTCAACCGTTGCATCAGAGAGCGCCTTTAGTCAGGGACGACAACAGCTTAGAGACAACCGACACTCATTGGGAAGCAATGCAATGAATGTTCTAGTTTGCCTCAGAGATTGGATTAGAGCGGAAAGAAGAAACCAAGGAATGTAGTTGGAGCCGAGAGATGAGCTGAAACTTGAAGAAATTATGATTTCACGGGAGAACTCAGCAGAATCAAGTCCAATGCATGATTTTGCCCCCGTTGACTTCGACTATCCTATGCAAGTTCCCGTTAATATTAACATGAATGAGTTGAAAAAAATGATGCATAATTTGTAGATTTTTCATTCATGTAAATTATAAATTTTGGATCATTTTGCAATCAATAAAATTTCTCAAATTCATTCACTCCTTAGTCCTTGCTTTTTATATTTTTTCATTTAACGATTTAAAATTTTATATTGAATTTCTAGTTTTCTACTTTAAATTAAAAACTTACTTCTAATATATTATTAATTTACTACCAACAACAACAACAACAAACCCGTATTCCCACCTAGTGGGGTCGGGGGGGTAAGATGTACGCAGTCCATACCTCTACCTCTGAAGAAGTATAATTTACTACCAAATATTATTAATTTATTATATTAAGTAGCATATGTTTTGTATATTTAAGCATATATCTTCTAAAGAAGTGTATATTTAACGTATACATGTGTATATGTTTAAATTAGTATATAAGTATATCTATATATATTGTAATGTATATATAATGTAGTATATTTTATAATTAGTAGTATATATACATTGAATGGTGCGTATACACGTGTATATATCTTCTATAGAAGTGTATATTTAACGTATACATGTGTATATATTTTATAAATTAGTATATAAGTATATCTATATATATTGTAATGTATATATATTTTAGTATATTTTATAAGTAGTAGTATATATACATTAAATGGTGCGTATACGTGTGTATATATCTTGTATATTTAACATATACATGTGCATATGTTTTATAAATTAGTATATAAGTATATCTATATATATTGTAATGTATATATATTGTAGTATATTTTATAAGTAGTAGTATATATACATTGAATGGTGCGTATACACGTGTATATATCTTCTATAGAAGTGTATATTTAATGTATACAGGTGTATATGTTTTATAAATTAGTATATAAGTATATATATATATATATATATATATATATATATATATATATATTGTAATGTATATATATATTGTAGTATATTTTATAAGTAGTAGTATATATACATTGAATAGTGCGTATACACATGTATATATCTTCTATAGAAGTGTATATTTAACGTATACATGTGTATATATTTTATAAATTAGTATATAACTATATCTATATCTATTGTAATGAATATATATTGTAGTATATTTTATAAGTAGTTGTATATATACATTGTATGGTGCATATATATATATCTTGTATATTTAACGTATACATGTGTATATGTTTTATGAATTAGTATATAAGTATATCTATATATATTGTAATGTATATATATCGTAGTATATTTTATAAGTATTAGTATATATACATTGAATGGTGCGTATATATGAGTAATTGACTAATTGTGTATATGTGTATAGATTTTTTAAATTCTAATGTAGTATATACTATATATATAGTGTATATATATTATTTAACGTATTTATAATATATATAGGTGGGTATATGTAATGTATATTAAAAGAAAGTTTTTTTTTTTTATATATTTTTGACCGAGTTTGACTTAACCGGGTTTGACCGAATTTTGGTGAGTTTGACTGGGTTGGATTAAGTGGGCCGGGTTAGGGTAGGTTTTAATTTTTTACTGTTGGGCCCGGACCGACCCGACCCACTTAGACCCCAACCCGGATCTGACCCGGCCCTCAACCTGATTAAATAACACGGGCCGGTTTCGGGTTGGCCCAGCCCGGCCCACTTGACAGCCATACCTTGAACTAATAAACTCTCTTGTTTGGTAAATTTTTTGTGAACTCTATATTAACTTGTATTGGTGTTTTTTTGTGTATTTAAAATAAGCTGAAAATTTCTCTATTTATAGGCAAAAAATAGCCTACATTGATGTCATTGATGACATCCAATGTTCCTGCCAAAATTACCTTTAATGTAATTTAAAAAAAAAAAGCAGTCATTATTTAGATTTTTTTTTTTTTATTAATGAAAGGTATACATCTTAATAATAATACGAGTAAATATGATCTCAAAATATAACATTAAAGGTAAATTTGATTTAAAATATGAGAAAAAGTATATTTAACCATATTTCCTTTTTAAAATTAGAAGGGTAAATTTTTTAAAATAGGATAAAGGGTATATTTAATCATATTTTTCAAATTAGAGAAGTAAATTTGCTCTGAAATATGACAAACAGGGTAAATATAAATTTAATTTCAAAATATGATGAAGTGTATATATTTAGTCAATTTTTTTTTAAAAAATTAACCCTTCTTTCAAAAATATTATCTATTTTCTAATTTACTTGTGTTCGTCTCGTCAGTTTGATTAATTTTTAAAATTAATTTATTCAATTAATTTAAATTTCCATTTTAAAAATTTAAAATTATATAAAAAGATAATATAAATTGCAATTTCAGCTTTAAAATGTTATGTAAAAATCTACACGCACCAAAAAAAAAAGTACATAAAATTAATTTTAATTGTATCAAACCTTTAGAAAAAGACCTCCAATTTCTTCAAGGAAAAGCTCTAACAGTGAAATTGACATTCCCGGATTCCCCTCAAATTCTTGTGATTTCAGGTAATTCTTCAATCATTTGCTATTTGTTTGTTTTAATTTACTTAATTTTTTGTAAAGATTCATACTTTGTGGTTATTTATTTATTTATTTATTTATTTATTTATTTATTTATTTCTTTATTTTCCTTCCCCTTATGAATTTAGCAATTGGTCTTTATTTTCCTTCCCCTTATAATCCCCTGATGGCAATTGGTCTTGAAATTCATACTTTGTGAATTTAGCTTTCTGAAGGTTATGCCGAGTGAGTTTTCTTTCCTTAAGAGAAGTGGAAATAAGGTAGGTCAATTGAATTCTTACCAACAAGGTGAAAGTTTAAGTATTCGATCAATTGAGCTACTAAGATTCCCCATATTGAGTCACTTTAATGAGTAAAGATTCATGCGTTATGGTAATGGGGCTTGAAATCTATGTCTTTATTTTCTTTCCCCTTGTTGATTTTTGTGGATTTAGTTTTCTGAATGTTATGCTGAGTCTTTTGTGAAAAAAAAATTGGGGGTGGTGGAAGGGGATGGAGGAGAGGAGATACAAGGTAAGGAATCAAACCGTCATCAGCGATGTGAAAGTTCAAGTAGCTAACCAACTGAGCTACTATGATTCTCTGTGTTGAGTCACTTTAACTAGTAAAGATTCAAGCTTTTTGGCAATGGTCTTGTAATTTAATTCTATATTTTCCTCCCACTTCTTGATTTTCGTGGATTTAGTTTTCTGAATGTTATGCTGAGTTTTTTTCTAAAAATAAAATAAACTTTGGGGGTAGTGGAAGGGGATGGAGGAGAGGTAGAGAATCGAACCGTCATCAGCAATGTGGAAGTTCAAGTAGCTAACCAACTAAGCTACTATGATTCTCCCCGTTGATTCACTTGATTTAGTAAAGATTCAAGCTTTATGGCAATGGTCTTGTAATTTATTTCTATATTTCCCTCCCTCTTTTTGATTTTTGTGGATTTAGCTTTCTAATGTTTATGATGAGTCACTTGAATTAGTAAAGATTACTTTTGTGGATTTAGCTTTCTGAAGGTTATGTTGAATAAAATTTGGGGTAAGGGAAGGGGAAATAGTGGAGAGGATTATAGGGGAGGAAATCGAACCCTTAATTAGGTGAAAGTTCAAATAGCCAACCAACTGAACTACTAAGGTTCCTTGTGCCGGGTCACTTGAATTAGTAAAGATTCAAATTTTATGGCAATGGGTTTTGCAATTTATTTCTTTATTTTTCTTCCCCTTCTTGATTTTGTAGATTTAGCTTTCTGAAGGCTATGCTGCTAGTTTTTCTCTAGGTTATATTATTGTTACTTATTACAGATGGAATCTGGAATCGAATTTGGTAATTCTCTGGTTCTGTGTATCGTCATGTTTTACTGGAAGTATCTTTGTGTGTTGTGCACATCTGATGTTACCTAGTACTAACTGTGGTGCTTTGTATCGTCGTGTTTTACTGGAAGTATTTTTTTGGGTGTTGTTGTGTTCATCTGATGTTACCTAGTACTAATCTGCTAAGATGAACTCTTTAAGGTACAAACCCCCCCAAACCCAAACCCAATTTGTTGATTTCTATGTTTCTTGGACTCTTCAAAAATGTTGCTGCACCAGTGTCGAATCCTCCAAAAAATACACTACTTTTGGAGGATTCGACACGCACCAGATAGCATTTTTGAAGAGTCCAAGGAACATAGGTCGATGTATCCCAGTAAACTGACATAATTTTAGTTCAACCCGTCCATTTGACACTCCTTAGTGTAAAGTTGTAAAAACGGTCAGTATATATATATATATGTGCGAGAGAAAAGAAAACGAAGAAACCTTTTCACTTATTTGTGACTGATTAAAGAGGTAGTAACCCTTTGTAAATGACAGTATTGAATATTTCGGCTTATGCAATTCTTAGATGTGAGTTGAATGCAGTATTGTCTCTTCCTAGTTGGGGCCGTGTTGGGCCAATATGTGACTAAACTACAGAACTTGGTAGAAAGATGCAATTCAAACCTGTTCCAGGGTAGTTAATTCTGCAGTTTATATTTTCACACACATAGTGACTTCAATAATTGTTTATTTATGAAGTTCACTAGCACCGTACTTTATACTAATGTATCAAGTCAATTTTTTCAGATTTGGAGGGTTGTCCATAGTACATAGGCAACTGCTCATCCATCTCAGCCTTGTCCATGCCATCGGCCAGCAATGGTGGATGATTGATCAGACACCTTTAAGAAGTAACTAGCTGAAACAATGACCATTAGGAATGCCAGATTTTTTTTCACATCATTTTCTACTCTAATTCCAAATCCAAGTCTCCGTTATTTTTGCACTAACATAACAGCTGTAAAACGAATATCTCAAGTTCAATTGCAGTTCCAAGAAAAATCTCCCCAGAGTAATCTCATTGCTGTATCAAGTCTTTTGAAAAAATATGGTTTTCCAGCTCTAGAACTTCCTTAATTTCTCGAAAAGAATCATCGTTTACTAAATCTAGACCCCGTCAAAATTGAAAAGTCCCGTAAGATTCTATTATCCTTGAAACTATCTCAAGAATTCCTTGTGTCCATGATAAATAGTTGTCCCAGGGTTCTAGAATATGATGCTATAAGGAAATGGGAAGGAGGCATCCGAGGATTGGAAGAGGGGTCCAATTTATCCTCCTTGGCTATTCGGAATATTCTGGAGGTCTCGGTGAAGTTTGAACTAGATTATCATTGTGTTTTGGGGTCTTTGAAATGCCTGAAGGATTTAGGGGTTAGTGCTATTACTCTAAATAAGGTATTGGAGACACATCCTATGGTAACTACGATGTGTGCAGACAAGATTCATGACAGTTTTGAATTCGCCATTGATGCCTTTGGGGTAGGAAACATTGAATTTGATCGCATTCTCCGCATCTATCCAGGTGTTTTGGCCTTTGGGATTCAAAATAAGTTTAAGCGATTGCTTAATGAATTTAAAGTTCTGGGATTTAACAAAGAAGTGATTAAGAAACAGCTTCTGAGAGATCCTAGAATTCTTGCATTGGAAGTTGGGGAGTTATCGCGGTGTTTGGAGCTGCTTAAGAGTTTGAAATGTAGGGAATCTTATAAGGATATTTTTCATGATGGGGATTTTAAGGCTGGGTATGAGGTGAAACTAAGGGTTGATTGCTTACGCAATCATGGGATAACCTTAAGGGATGCTTACGGTGTGTTGTGGAAACAGCCAAGAGTGATACTTTATCACGTGGAGGATGTTGAGAAGAAAATTGAGTTTTTGGTGCACGTGATGAAAATCGATATTCAGTGCCTTGTTGAAGTTCCAGAGTGCCTTGGAATGAATTTCGAGGAACATATTCTACCAAGATTCAAGGTAATTGACCATTTGCGATCTATAGGACTTGGTGATGAGGTGGGGTTGAGGGAGTTGATTAAATAGTAGAATGAAATTTTATAATCTATATGTCAAGCCTTATCCAGAGTGTGAAGCAATGTATGGAAGATTTGCACGAAATACTGAAGTGAGAAGTCAACATCCTGCGGGAATGTGGAAGCTTTCCAAACCACCAAATAATCCGAAGTCCAGAGAAGATATTATGAACATTAAGTCGTATATGGATTCATTGGCTTGATTTCTTGACCCTTCCTCATTCTACCTGAAATCTGTGCAGCATTCTTTTGGACGATCCTTTTCTGAGGTATGAATCTCATCCTTATTCATACGCTTTCATTAATGTTGTTGTGGTGTGATATTATGTTTTGTAGTCTCCTTATTTGTATTGGCAGATTTATTACAAAAATCTTTGTGTTCTAGCTGCATGAAAATTTCCTACTATCCCTTTAATTTTATAGTTTTCTTAGAGCATTTTTTAAGCTGGCCATGTGCCTTATTCGGTTCCTGTATAATACTGCCTCTAACATCATGTGATCAACCTGCTCAGTCTCGTTCTTATCCTCTATGTTCTGAGTTAGAACCGTATACAAAGCCGCTGTTCCTTTTTTCCAAAGTTTTTAGCTCTGTGATCTTAAGAACTTGGAATTTTGAAAGGCATATATATACTTGCCTTAATTCAGTTTCAAGTTTAAGCATATATCAAGCTTTAATTCTCTATGGAAATAATCTTTAGGGAGGTGACGTAATTTTTACATCAAATATAGAAACTGAAAATGCCTAATTTTGAGTACATGTGTGCATACTGAAGTTACAAGAAAAATCCATTCACTTGGTCTGTCCTTCAGTATTACCACAAAAAGCAAAAACAGTAGGTTTATTAGGGGTATCAAATAAACAGGTTCCCTGAATTTCGGCAGGTCAAATGAGCTAAAAGCTCCTACCTCTCTCACCCTGGTTGGGCTCTGGCTCAGTGTGATTAAACTGTGAATCAAGTCAGGAAAAGGAGTTTCAGGCTTTAAAGAAGAGAAGAAAGACCTGGCTAAAAGGGAAATACTTTAGGAAAGAACAGTTAGCAGATGACCCGCCCAAAATCAGCTCTACTCGCCTATTTGAAACTCCTACTCGTCTCAGTGCTGTCACTAGTGTTGCTGCCAACATCCAGACTGGCATACTTATTCGTGGTGAGCTATGGAACAAACAAGATCAGTACTATTTCTGATCATGGTAATTGGGGTTAGCGGTTCCCGAACTAGTGATCCATCTTTTGTCCGTGCTCCTCCCGAACAATCCTACTTGGTTGATCAATATAGCAGAGGTAAAAGGAGGCTACACAATTGCTAAAAAGAATATCGGAGGATTTGATTATATTACTGCTGATGTTTGTTGACCTTTTAATGACAAGTGAAACATAAAAGCAAACATGGACATACCACTGAAATCCAACAGTTGGGATCTGGGGAGGGTAAAGTGTACAGAAACCTTACCCCTACCTCGTGGAGGTGGAGGTGGAGAGGCTGTTTCTGGAGGACCCTCGGCTCGAGTATGGACCAACCTTATTTTGAATCATCCAAAAGTTAAAACCCCATTTTATTCCATCAGTTTTGATTCCCTCGTTTCAAGAACTCACTGGCGTTCACATGCTCATATTCTACGCTCCCATACTTCACCAAACATTATCATGATTTAGAAGTGATGCTTCACTTATATCCGGTGTCATCACTGCTCTCGTCAACGTGGTTGCAGCCTTATTTTGGTCTTTGGATAAAAGGTTAATAAGTTTGTTTGGAGAATGCTTTTCTTTAATGGTGGCATCTCAATGTATATATTACATACAGCAGTGGTAGCTCTTATAGGTAATAATAATGTTGCAGTTCTGCCTCATTGATTTGCAACCTTAGTGGTCTTCTGCATCTGTATATATGATCTTATTCAAGTGTGCCCTGTAAAAATCTGAAATCTCTGAATGTGTTCTTTGGGTTAATTCAAGATTTTGCTGTCAACTGAATTTCTCTTTATGTTGTCAGGCTTTCAGATATTTGTGGCATTGATCTTGGTGAAGATGAACTGGGAAAGCTGGAGCTAAGTGCCATTGGATACCGTTTGCAAAATGATGACACATGGTTCCCATTTTTTCGAGGACACTTAATGGAATTACTATCGCTCTGAAAGGAGGAAACAGAATAGAATAATCTACCTTATTTTATCCTTCTCATTGATCCCACCCCGACAATCAAGCTGCGCGTCCTTCTACAAACTCCTCCCGACAATCAAGCTGCATGTCCTTCTACAAACTCCTCCCGACAATCAAGCTGCATGTCCTTCTACAAGTTGTTGGGAGTTAGCTAGCAACCTTGGCCTCCTGAACTGCCACAGTACAGCACCTGAACTCTAAGCTACGCATAGATCCACTCGAGCTATTCAGCCTGACCCAGCAACTTTGAACGGCCAGCCTGTTACCAGATAAGACCAGAGTCATCTACAGAATGGATGCCGCCTAGTGTAATCTCACAAGTTGGCTCTGGAGAGTATGCAGACCTTACCATTACTTTGAAAGGTAGAGAGATTGTTTCCGATAGATTCGCGACTCAAGGAAGCTACTGCAAAAGCTAGTCATTATCAAAAGGAACTGTTTCTCTTAATTCATCTTTTGTGACCAAAGCACCTTCTACTTTTATTTCTGCCATAACACATGTGAATATGAAATATGTTTGATGAATTTATGATCTGGGTTTTGTTTTTCATGTCTCAAATAAGAAACTTTTGGTATGATAAATGGAAATTTTGGCTAAGGGAGTGCTTCTTTACTGTTTTCTCACTCGTTTTTACAGTTTAATCACTCTCTATGCCATGTTAGCAAAATACGTTCTGGTAATTTCATTTCATACTATACTAAAAATACTAAGATCGTTCTAGCAACAGTTAATATATATATATATATATATATATAACACAAATTTGTACGGTGAGTCAAAAATCAATGTCTCTGCCACTTGCATAAACGTCTCAACCTTGAGCAAGTTGAAGAGTTAACAAGACAGTTGCAAATTTTGGAAATAACTAGGGAAAAACGCGAAAAAATAACTGATCAAGTTTAACATGGGGAGCAATGTACCAAGAAATTGCATGAGTTCTATTAGCACAATTCGCGAGAGCAGCTATTATGTCCTTCAGCTTCTGGGAACTTTATCTGAACAAATGTGGTTACAAAAATTTGTTTATACATCTTTTTGAAGTAGTTTTACTGTTCTGTACAATGCCTGGACAACTTGAAATAACGAGCCATGTGAGCTTCTCTCCTGTTAACTGTAGATTGGATATGTATATTGTTTTGTAATCCTGGAGCTCTTAGATACGACTCATGGTACACGTTCTAGGACTTGTTGTAGAGCCCTTTTTATGCCTTTTGATCAAGCGATGTTGTCAGTTGTATTTCTTGCACCTGACCATTAATAATCGTTTCACATTTGCAGAAGCGTGGGACGTTGTAGAAGGGGGAATGTATGAGGTGAAAGACGATTCCCGTCTTCCAGCCCGAGCAAGTAGAGTAGACTGATCTCCAGTAGCTGCTGCCTGTGGGATGCCATGGCAGAAAAGGTTGGAATTTACTGTTCATGAATACTGTGAATTGTATATCGTTTAGGTTTGACACAACTTACATTCGACAACCAAAGCTGTAAGTCCTGTGAAAACCACTCGTTTCTCAAATCCTTGTCGACTGATTAGTATATCGTATATGCTATTGAACAAAAGAACAGAACTTGTTAGCTATGCTTCAATAATCATGTGAATTAACCAGAAAACTGTCATGTATAATCGTTAGACATGTTTCGTTTGTGCAGAGAATGGTACATGCAATAGTGTCACGACCCGAACCTAGGCCCTGGCCGTGACGAGCATCTCGAACCATGAAGGCCCGGACGCCCATCTAACTTGTAATCACATGCACCATTCATATACAGAAAAGAATTGCGGAAATAATACTGAATAAGGGATCATGGTCATGCTCTGAAAACAACACAATGTCAAAGACTACGGTTCAACAACATTCAAAATAATATCTGACTCCGTCTGCGAAACCTCTACTACTTATGAAACAAAGATGTCTGAAAGCTGGGACAAGGCCCCAAGTAGACTAAAACCATAAATAAATATCTGAAATAAACAGGCCTTCTGAAACATAGAAGGCTCACCAACTGAACTCTGCACTTCTGTCAGGAGAAATCTACTGCTTATCAGGACCCTAGATTGAGCCTCAGAACCTGGGAGGGTAGGGGGTTAATACAATTGTACTGGTATGCAGAGCAAATCCAAAATAATATTTGATATTCAACATATATGAGAGCAATTTAAAAACAGTTCATCAATATATCATATGATAAACAAAAATCATGGGCATATTTAAAAGACTCTGTAAAATCATCTGAACTCTATGACACTCTATGTTTACATTCTGTGCTAGGTGGTATACCCTACAATTCTGTAATTCCACGGACTATATGGAATCTGCCCTTAACTCGGCAGCCAATCCCCCAACCCAAGTTTGCCGCAAGGGTCGAAGTCTCTGAATCTCTACTACGCCACAGGGTCGTCGCCAGCGTACAAAAGTAACATACCCGTATCGACAAAACACGGTTTTAGGCTATGAGTCGATTGACTCGTGCCCTCTTCGGGTAACCACCTAACCCTCTTTAAGCCCATTTTTAATTCTTTACAACAAGCTATCTTTGAATCAAACTCTGAAGACTCTAGTTCTGTTATGGCATATATTTACATGGCATCGTCATACCATTGACTTGCAAGTCACATTCTTTGAGCCATTTATAGCAAATTATGTCTCCATTCTCAAAACAGGGGAATTAGAACCACCATAACAACAATTCTTTTCAAGAAACTCATTATTTAAAACTCATGCAAAACCATGCAAGTAGTTCTCTTCATCAACAATTCAATAGCAAAAGGTGTTCATGTAAAGATTCTCAATTTCATGCTATTCTTTCTTTTTAACACAAGAATATAATTATATCAAGAAACACCCTCTCATCAACTCTAATCATATTCAAATACTATGACATTAAGAAAACTACTTTCAAATCAAAAACATGCATTTCAACTCTTTTCCAATAGCCATAAGCTTTAATTCAATGCAAGAGAGGGAGTTCATAATTGGTGCTCTCAAACAATCTTAACTCTCAATTTTTCATACAGATACATATACATGTAAATAAATTTAGGGGAAAGGACCACAAGGCCAAAGCAACGGTAACATTGAAACATTTGGAATACATAATTTAAATATAGATTCCAAAACCCCTTTAAAATTCATGCTTAATAATCTTTAAATCATGTCTTAATGTTTAGAAGTCCATGTAGTTTTTAGGATAAACCCCATGTACCTCAAATAAAAGCGTTTGAATGGACTCAAGCTTTTGGGATGCTATACGTACAATTGATGGGTGCTTCTTGTAGCCCTCGCAATGGGGATTCCGATTCTTGAAGCATTAAGGAAAAGCTATGGTTAAATTCTGAGTTATCTTGAATTTTGGATTGCAACCCTAATATGAGTTCTTGGTGAATTTTGAGAAAAATATAAGTAATGTGGTGTTTTGGGGTTGTAATCCCGTGTTTAAGCTGATAAGGAGGTGAAAATTTCCCAATATACCCTTAAAAATTCGGGGTAGAAACTGAAAATGGCCCAGGGCGATAGGCAAGGCGCCACCTCGCCTGGACCACCGCTATAGCCAGGGCGCCGCCTTGCCTATCGCCTTGCCTATCGCCTTGCTCACCCCAGGTGAGGCGATAAGCAAGGCACCGTGGGCTAATCGCCCCGCTCACTGGTTCGCAATCCCAAACATGCCCTTAAGCTCGTCTAAAAATTTCGAAACTCACCTGAGACGTACTCTTGACTTGCCCCATCATATATCAACAAAAAAAATCAAGAAACGGAGGCCGAAAAGGTCGAAAATAAAATCCTCAAAGATTGGTAGTTCAAAATGAGACTAAGTCCCTTTCTACACTTAACTTTTTTTGTCTTTACTCTATATGCATGCTACTAGGAGCTAACACATGTACGATTTTTTTGCGTGGCGTTACAAATAGTCTCGTAGCCGAATGAAAGACTTGATGTCAAAAATTGAACTTCAATCATACCCGTCTTCTTGCAGTAGTTCCTCGATTATTGTTTCAAGCCCCGGAAGAGGCTCAATAACCGAACTGCCATTCAAATCCAAGGAATTAGTATGGACAGACGCATCCTGCAAAGCACATCATTCATCAGCTATAATGTTATGCAGCTTAAGCAAGATTTATGTTTCATGAAAGAAGCAAAACACGGAATTGGATTGTTTTGCACAGCTCATCACCTTATGAATTACTTTGTCCAGAGTTTCCAGCAATGGATCTTCCTCCAATTGTTTAATCGATAAGGGAATCCTAGACTTTTCCCTTCGACATGTTCATTTATTATGGAGCTGAAAGTATAATTCATCACAAACTTACTTGTTTTTGTTCATTCATATTGCAATAAGATAAACTTTACCGAGGCTAAGAATGAACCTACTATTAAATCTCGGGTGAAAATTTCTTTTACCTATTTCTCTAGGTATTCTATTATCGACAACTTCCTTCCAACTTCTTCACTGTAGAAACTACAATATTCTAGATCCACAACTTGTACTAACTCTAAGAGTACTAGTATACACGCATGAGCATGCGAAATACCTGTCAATATTTATGATTTTGACCCTCACTTCGTTTCCTTCTGTGAGAATGTCTCTCACATCATGAACCAAATCCAAGACACTTCTGAGACATGGACAAAGCCAAGGTAGGTGATAAGACCCTGCATCACATGGTAAAATACATAGGCGGATCCAAGATCCGGACTCTCTGGCTGTCAAGTAAATTTATTGACAGGGGCGGAGTCACCTTCGATGAAGGGTGATCAGATGCACCCCCTTCATTGAAAAATTATGTGTTGAATAGAGGTTAAATATTAATATTTAATTTTGCACATTGTAAACATAGCTGAGAATAAAATTTGCACATCTTTGCTAAATTTCTGACTCCGCCATTGCTTATGATTAAATTAATCAAATTATTCATTTTTTAATATATAGGACAATTAACCAATCAATTAATTAAAATAATAATAATAAAATAACAAAACTTGATCTTTCAATAATATTACTAATATCATAATATAATATTCATAATTCATTTAAATGGTAGAATGTACGCCTGTTGGCTCATAATTCATTTAAATGGTAGAATGTAACAGAAAATAATTTTTTTTGAAAAAAATGCTACAAATCAGGATCAAACACATGGCCTATGTAAAAAAAAGTTTCACTTTCCCACTTGCACTAGATAGTGTTTTGAAATTATGGGTGACAGATTTAATATTTGACTATATTACTATTAAAAAAATAAAAATTGCAAACTACTTGCATTAGATAGTGCTTTGATATATGTGACAGATTTAATATTTGACTCTCTCTCTCTCTATATTACCTTATATTAAAAGTGGGAGTGAAGCATCTACACCAGGCAGCTGGTCAACATGCCTGCCTAGCAGATTTGAGGGCAATTTCGGTATTTCAAATAGGATAAATGTATAAGGTTCTTCCACGTATATGATTCACGCTCATCTCTATCGTTTCACCACTCTTGCATATCTTCTTCAGCATTCATCTCTGTTCTTTTCGATTTCTTCAATTGGTGAAGGTTGAAGGATAATTCCTTCTTAATTAATGCAAAGATTAAAAACTCTCATAACTCTATCTAATAACTTTATGTGAACATCCGTAAGTCATAAGAGTTAATAGGATGTGGGAGTTACTACATAAATACATCATTCAAATGACAATTAAATGTAACTTTGTGAATGAAAGACAATCAGAAGTCTTGAAAGTTACTACCCTTTATGACTTGTCATTAATTTAAGAGTAATGTTAATTTATGTACATTAACTCTGTTTGTCTTCATTCATTCTTTTGATGAATGAAACGTAAATGATATACCTATTTAAGGAGTATCATTTGAGAACTAAAGATGCAAGAAAAAAATATAGGAAATAAATACTCTCCCCTCTTCATCAATTCTCTACCGTAATCTTGGCTTCTTATTCTTTAACAATTTTGGGAAATTGGTTTAGGCGACCTCCAAACTTCCAGCCACGAGTGCACGTGTTTGGAAGTAGCTGTGGAACCTTGGGGGGCGACCGGCTAGAAGGATTTGCACCGGAGTTGGGCCGAAATCGCTTTCAAGGCAGTGGCTTGCCATGACACAGTATTTGTGACAACTCTCTTACTATCATTAATTTCATGTTCATATCAATATTGTAGCATTTTTTTCAACAATTTGAAAGCGATTTCCTTACATATAATATTGATAAATGGCTATTTCTTTGAATAAAACTTTTTCTAATTTGTCAAAAATTGAGCCATTGGACGAAAATAATTTTAAAAGTTGGTCACAAAACCTTTTTATTTTCTTAGAACAATTAGAAGTTGATTATGTTTTGTTTAATGATGGTTCTAATATTGATGGTTCTAATATCATTACTGGTTCTAATAATGTTGATGAATTTGGTAAAAAGAAGATTACAAAGAATAACATATATGCTAGAGGGCATTTATTGTATCATATGACTAATACTTTATTTGATTTGTTTTTTATTTACAAATCTGCTAAAACAAAATATGGGATAGTTTACAAAACTCAAAACAGTGGAGGACAAAATGATGTCCAAATTTATTTTGCTGAGGGTGCTGAAATGATTGCGGCAGTAGAAGTCGAGATGAACCTGGTGTCTAACAAGACTGACTGGTATTGGACACAGGGGTTTCAAGGCATTTATGCGCCAACAAAAAGTTATTTCATGACTTTGAGGAATCCACCAATGGCATGGTAGACTAGGTCATGTTAATATTGCTTCTATTAAAAGACTTAGAAAAATGGGATTAATTCCTACAGTAAATATTGATGATATTTCTAAATGTCCTATATGTGTAGAAGCAAAGCATGCTAAGAAACCTTTTAAATAGGTCACTAGTAGAAAGACCGAATTGCTTGAACTAGTACATTCAGACTTAGCAGATTTTAAGAACACCATTAGTAAAGGTGGAATGAAGTATTACATTAGTTTTGTTGATGACTTTTCTATGTACACTAAGGTATACCTCCTTAAGTCTAAAGATGAGGCTGAAAGCATTTTTTTAAAATTCAAAACAGAAGTATAAAATCAATTAGACAGAAAAATCAAGAGATTTAGACCTGATTATATGTGTGTGTGTGTGGGGGGGGGGGAGCTGTCTTGTCTGCATGCTATATTCTTAATAGAGTCCCTTATACAAAGTTAGATAACACCTCATATGAGTTATGAAAAGGATTTGTCCCTAACTTAAAATTTCTGAAAATGTGGGGGTGTTTGACTAAGGTTGATCTATCTAATTTTAAATAAGTAAATGTAGGTTCTAAGAACTTTGATACCGTCTTTATTGGTTATGCTCAAAATAGTGTTGCATATAGATTTATGTCATTAAATGATTATTCTATTTGTGAATCTAGAGATGCAGAATCTTTTGAGCATGTTTTTCCTTTGAAAAATGATGTGCCTAGTGATGTGTAAAAAATACTTTTGTATCTATGTCTGTTAACTCTTATATTATGCTTGTTTCTGATGATAATGCTAATGAGCATGAAAATGAATTTAGAAGGAGTAAAAGACGTAGAATTAAGACTAGTTTTGGTCCTGATTTTATCACTACCTTCCTAACTGAGGGTTTTGATATTGATACTTTAAATGAGGAATTAGTGTCTATCTACTTAATAGAAGAAAACCCTAAAACTTCTGATGAAGCAATGAGTTCAATAGATGCAATATTTTGGAAAGAGGCTATTAAAAGTGAATTAGACTATATAGTCTCTAATCACACGTGGGACTTGTATGATTTGCCTAAAGGTTGTAAACCTATAAGCAACAAGTGGATATTTAAGAAGAAATTGAGGCTTGATGGTACAATTGATAAATATAAGGCTAGACTTGTGATTAGGGGTTTTAACCAAAAGAAAGGTATTGATTACTTTGATACTTATTCTTTTGTGACTAAAATAGCAACCATTAGAACTCTTATTGCTCTAGCTGCTATTCACAGTTTAGTGCTATACCAAATGGATGTCAAAACTACATTTTTAAATGGTGATTTAGAGGAAGAGATCTATATGACTCAATCTGAGGGTTTTGTGGTCTTAGGACAAGAGGATAAAGTATGCAAATTTAAAAAGTCCTTATACGGACTTAAGCAGGAACCTAAGCAGTGGTATGAAAAATTTGATTTCACATTAATAGATAATGGCTTTGTTATTAATTCATCTGATACCTGTGTTTATTCTAAAATAATAGGATCAGACTATGTGATTATATATTTATATGTGGATGACACGTTAATCTTTGGCCCTAATGTGAACGTTATAAATGAGACTAAGAAATTTTTATATTCTAAATTTGAAATGAAAGACCTTGGAGAAGCTGATGTGATTTTAGGGATAAAAATCAAAAGAACTATTAATGATTTCTCTTTGTGCCAGTCTCATTATATTGAAAAGATGTTGAACAGGTTTGGTTGTTTTGATATAGTGAGAATTCCTTATGATTCAAGCATACACTTGAAAAAGAATAAAGATTTCAGTGTTTCTCAAACTGAATATGCTAAAATAATTGGGTGTGTAATGTTTCTCATGAACTATACTCGGACTGATATAGCTTATGCTGTTAGTAGATTGAGTAGATATACTAATAATCCCAGTAATGAACATTGGCGTGATCTCCATCGCTTGTTAAGGTACTTGAGAAGTACTATGGATTGGTGTTTGCATCTTAATAAATTTCCTACTGTTTTAGAAGGTTTTTGTGATGCAAATTGGGTGATTGACAATGATGAAGTTAACTCTACCAGTGGCTAAGTGTTTACTTTGGGTGCAGGTGTCATTTCATATAAGTCTTCAAAGCAGACTTGTATAGCACGTTCTACTATGAAATCTGAATTCATTGCTCTCGAGTTGGCAGGGCAAGAAGCTGAGTGGCTGAGAAATCTTTTGACAAATGTGCCTTTATGGGGAAGACAAATATCATCAGTCTCTTCACATTGTGACTCATAGGAGGCAATTGGGATTGCTAAAAATAGTGTATACAATGGTAAAAAGAGACATATTTACATCAGACATGATGTAGTGAAACAATTGTTGAACCATGGTGTTATTTCCTTGGAATATGTAAGATCCGAAAGAAATTTGGCGGATCCTATGACCAAGGGTTTGACAAGGAAAATGGTCCTTGAATTGTCGAGGGGATAGGGCTAAAACCCATGGATTGAGGTAATATGGTGGATACCCATTTGTGGTCAAACGAAGCAATATAGACCTTCAATAAACACTACATATCCTATCCCTATAGCATGAGGTAGTGTATTGTAAGGTTGAGCTTATTTTTGCTCTTAATGATCCATAGCCTTAAGGTGGTCTATGAGATAGACTTGATGGATCACCTACGTGAGTGTAAAAGATTGTTCACATTTTTATGAAAGACTTGGGTTATCTTTCTAGAGCACTCATAAGACCAAAGATTTGTGTGAATGACCATAAACTCACTTTGTAGTATCGCGGAGGTTGCTTAAAATCAAGGATATGGTATGTATTGTAGGGGTCTCAACTTATGTCCATCTAGTTCAAGAGTACTTTACTCTTTGGATATTTGTTGTTGCCTCATATAATTACGTGTCAATTCAAATCGAAAGATATTGACACTTAAGTACATGTTCCTTCCTTTTGCCCAAAATTATTCTATTCTCTATCTTTGCGTTAGTGGGGAATTGAAGGATAATTCCTTCTTAATTAATGCAAAGATTAAAAACTCTCATAACTCTCTTTAATAACTTTATGTGAACATCTGTAAGTCATAAGAGTTAATAGGATGTGGGAGTTACTACTTCATAAATGTACATCATTCAAATGACGATTAAATGTAACTTTGTGGATGAAAGACAATCAGAAGTCTTGAAAGTTACTACCCTTTACGACTTGTCATTAATTTAAGAGTAATGTTAATTTATGTACATTAACTCTGTTTGTCTTCATTCATTCTTTTGATAATGAAACGTAAATGATATACCTATTTAAGAAGTATCATTTGAGAACTAAAGATGCAAGAAGAAAATATAGGAAATAAATACTCTCCCCCCTTCATCAATTCTCTACCGTAATCTTGGCTTCTTATTCTTTGACAATTTTGGGCAATTAGTTTAGGCAACCTCCAAACTTCCAGCCACGAGTGCACGTGTTTGGAAGTAGCTGTGGAACCTTGGGGAGCGATCGGCTAGAAGGATTTGCACCGGAGTTGGGCCGAAATCGCTTTCGAGGCAGTGGCTTGTCACGACACAGTGTTTGTGACAACTCTCTTACTATCATTAATTTCATGTTCATATCAATATTGTACCATTTTTTTCAACAAAGGTAATAATTTCTTCCAACGTTTCATGATAATGTTCTTCATGTTTTGTTCCAAGTTATTTTTGATATATTTTCCTTTTCCTTTCTCTGATGATGATTGTCTTTGATTTTTGTAAGGATTTAGTAGAGCTTTGTTGTACCTTTTCTTTTAATAGGATGTAACTGCTTTTTCCTTGGCAACAAATTCATTGTTGGCTTGTCAAATTAATAGCTATAGAAATGATTTATTATAGGGAAAAGACTCAAATATGTCACTGAACTTATCAGAAATGACTCATTTATACCATCCGTTAAAAGTTGGGCTCATTTATGTCATCGCCGTTACAAAACTGGCTCATCTATGCCATTACTTTTAACACCCGATTTTTAGAAAACGGCTTTACCACGTGGCAGCATATTAGAGGTTCACGTCATTTTTTTAATTTTATTTTTAAATTATTATTTTTTATATATATATATATATATTTTTTTTTAAAAAATGGTGTTGGTTACGAAGTTTATAGATTACATATTTCTATGCTTTTATTTATCAAATAACGAATAATAAATTTTGCATGTAACTAATGTTCATGTTTTTTCTGGATTCTTATTTTTAAATATATATATATATATATATATATATATATATATATATATATATATATATATATATATTTGACCAATCTTCTAGGTATTTATTTAGACATGTACCCAAAATATTTAAATCTGAAATTCTAGTTCATCATAACCATTGCTAGTCTTATATGCAATGATAATAAAGGACGGAACCGTATTCTTGTCATATTTTGCCAAATGAAAAAGGTGACCATATTAAAATGATCAATTCAAAGACCTTAAATGGTTAATCCTTCTTAACACTTTGAAAAGTACAAGATAGAAAAAGAAAAAGAATGCAAAAATGTGAACTATTTCTTCCGTTGGTGCATTCTCTTTTTCTTACTTTTCTCTCCCTCTTTGTGTGTATGCATGCAAAATGTATGTAGTAAAGTATTGTGTGTGGATGTGTACGTTATCATTTATTCTTTTTTGATAATCATTTATATGCATGCATGCATGGATCATATATTATATCAAATCTCATTTTAAATTTAATCATAACAAAGATTTAAATACTCGAGTATTACAACAACAAATGTAAATAAGATTATGTTTGAATAACCACATGCTTTTTGTTTGAACCAAACCATAACAAAATGCTTTTTGTTGCTACTTGTTGTCTACCCGTTTACAATTGTAATGACCATAACATATTTGAATTGTTACTCCAACTTTTATTTGCGATCATGCGAAATTTAATTCCAATATTATGAAGTGGAGTTGCTCTTATTTTACATTTGTTGTTGTAATACTAGAGTATTCAAATCTTTGTTATGATTAAATTTGAAGTGAGATTTGATATAATATATGATCCATGCATGCATGCATGTAAATGATTATAAAAAAAGAATAAATGATAACGTACACATCCACACACAATACTTTACTACATACATTTTGCATGCATACACACAAAGATGGAGAGAAAAGTAAGGAACAGAGAATGCACCAACGGAAGAAATTGTTCATATATTTGTATTTTTTTTCTTTCTCTATCATGTACTTTTTGAAGTGTTAAGAAAGATTAACCATTTAAGGTCTTTGAATTGATCATTTTAATATGGTCATCTTTTTCATTTAGCAAAATATGACAAGAATATGGTTCCGTCCTTTATTATCATTACATATAAGGATTAACAAGTGTTATGATGAACTCAGATTTGAATATTTTGGGTTCATGTATAAATAAATACCTAGAAGATTGGTCAAATATATAGATGTATAATTATTTTTAAAACTCAAAATCCAAAAAAAACATAAACATTAGTTATATGCAAAATTTATTATTTGTTATTTGATAAATAAAAGCATAGAAATATGTAATTTATAAACTTCGTAACCAACATCATTTTTTTGAAAAAATAAATAAAAAATTATAAAAAAAAAATTATAATTTAAAAAAAATAAAATAATTTTTTTTTAAAATGACGTGGACCTCTAATATGCTGCCACGTGGCAAAGTTGTTTTCTAAAAACCGAAACCGGGTGTTAAAAGTAATGGCATGGATGAGCCAGTTTTGTAACGGCGATGACATAAATAAGCCCAACTTTTAACGGATGACATAAATAAACCATTTCTGATAGTTCAGTGACATATTTGAGCCTTTTTCCTTTATTATATTTTAAAATTAGTTTCGAATTGTTAAAATTTTCAGGTAATGGTTCTTTGTTTCGATCATGTTTATGAGTTTACTTTCATCCTGTATATATTTGTTTTCTCTTGATAGTATCAATTTAGTCCACAGAAAATTTTGTGCCTGATTTGACACAAGGTGTATGACAAAATTCCCCAAAGAAACAGATTTACATTTACTTCCTGGTCCATATAATTTTACCATAATATAACTGGAGCAACCATTATCCAAAACAAATCTAACATTTTGCTGAAAGAAAAAGAGTGAGAAAGAGAATGGGGAACAACATAAGAGGAAACAATAAGAAGACAAACGGGATGAAGATTAACGGCGAAATGTTGAAAACGGAACACACCAATAACAACTTCGGACGTAGTTAAAGACTATTCAGGCCATATTCTATTGTAATATGAACAAATCATGAAATATGGGACTCTAGCTAAGCCATTAGAATAAGAACAGGAGCTGAAGCCCAACAAAATATATTTTCTTGTAGAACTACTTCTGTTTTCTAAAGAAGAAGTTGTTAGTAGTAGTAAGGTTACAAAAAGAGCGAAATCTGCTGTTCGTATGAGTGCACAGGATCGGCTAGAGTGTCTTATGTTGAGCCGAAGAACGATTTAGGATTTATTGATTAATCCAAAGCCAAAGTACAAAAGTTGATTGAGGAAAGTATAGATGAAATAGAGGCTGCTGAGAAAATTATGGATCTTTGTATGCCCAATTTCAGTTATGCCAGTTTGTTTTTTGCTACACAAAAAGATCATAACTTGTTATCCCTAATGTGGCTAACTGCAAAAATGTAGCTTCTAAATTCTAAAAGAGTAAAAAAAGTTGCACCTGAGAGATAAAGGAAAACTACAATCGGATGTAATTGCTTTTTCCTTGGCAATGAATTCATTGTCAACCTGTCAAATTAATAGCTACACTAAATAATTCTTTATATCCTAATGTTAGTTTCGAATTGTGAAAAGTTTCAGTTAACTCCTCAAAGAAACAGACTTTGCATTAATCTGGTTTTCTCGGATTTTTTTTTAGGAGTGGTTGATTTTTATTATTCCTAATTGTTGTTATTAATAATTTGTTTCTCCTCTTTTCGATTTAAATTATTTGATTCTGTGATAATCTGAATTTTCTAGGTTTTGTTACTTTTGTGTTTTTTCTTGATTAAGTAATCTGAGTAGGAAAGTATTGAAGATAATTTATGTGCTTTCTATTGTATCTCATTACTGACTTGGACTACAAACATTTATAGGTTAAAAATAGGGGAAATTTCAACGTTAATAGCTGATGGATTCAAATGAATCAAACAAATATTTATACACAACGAAAATGAAAGATATGACACAACTCAAGCGCTGTGATACATATAGCCGCATATCTGCTGATAGAAAAGAACAATTGTCACTGGCACGGCGTATGAAAATAAAAGCTTCCGCTAAGTCTAACCTTCAAAATCCAATTGCCATTGTCCCTTAAGAATCAATATCATTCTGTTGCAAAGCAGGTCTTCCACAACGAACTGCTCTTACTATACAAGAACAGTCTCTACCAGCTGAAACAGGTGATATTATGATAGCCATTATTATTGTGGTTTTTGGTGTTTTGTCTCGCACTTACTAACAATTAATTTCATCCTCTAAACACTCTGGTTGTTCTTTGTACCAGCTGTCCATCCTCAATCACATGTGACTACATCCCATGATAATCTAGAAAAAGGAAAACACATATGTAGCCCTTTTGTGATTTATGAAACAGGTAACTTCGCCTTCTGTTGGTTTAAAACTGTTAAAGGGAAACAACGCAGGAATTCAATTTAAAAGCTGGCCGCAGAAAGTCTATGATTGATCATCAACTTAACAACTTAAATAGTTGTTATTCCAACTAAAAATAGGACAAAGAAACAACCTACCTCTACTAACATTAGAATAACTAATTAGTTTCCTACCAAAGATAGGACTTCCTAATTTAACTAGGATTGTACTTAAAAAAAACTGGAGAAAACAGAAAAAAAAATAGTTGCATTCTTAAAGCAACTTTCAACACTCCTCCTTGCTTTATGAAATGCAAACACCAATTCTTTGCCTTAGAAGCTCGAACTTGCGTAACGACCTCAGATGTAACAGCATACCTCCCACCATTCCTGGTACACCTGCCACTGTTTCCAACATCATTGCACGACAACCGAATCTTTCCTTGAAAAATAATTCGGTTGGAATACTGAGAAGTTTCAGTGACCAATAAGCAACCTTATCAAGGAATTTCTTGGGCACATGGTGCTTTCTTAGATTAATCGACAAGTCAGCCTGATATGTCTCCCATGGAGATGCGAAATGGTTAACGTCTCTATGATAAGCTTCATCAACATCCTTTAGAGTCGCATCCTTAGGCAGTCTCCAGTAGTCAATTGCTATCGCAAGAGCAGGGACATTTTCAATTTCACCACGATCAATATCATTAAGATACAAAGTATATGAGTGTATAGCCTTCTCTTCCAGATGACCAACAACTCTGTGTGCAAGCTTGGGGAACAACAAGTAAAGCACAAAGTAAAAATTGAAAAACACTCCCTGCACGGCAATAACTAACAACCTCTCATACCATTTAGGCTGTACTAGCTCCACCATAGTCATCAGATGCATCCTCTCATTCTCAGCTTCTTCAGGTAATCTTTTATCCAACCACCACTTTGCTCGAACTTCTCCTTTGCGTCACAGTCAGGATAATTATTTTCCTTGAAGGATTCGCAGAGTCTCTTGGTAGTGACTTCTCCATATGCCTTTGTTTTACCACTTGAACGAGATTCAGAGGTGCTCATACCTCCAACTTTGAGTTTCTCCTCGGTTGATGAACTACCTGTTGTCTTTTGGATTTCTTGCAATGCAGCTGATGTTCTGCAACAAGGATCTCCAAACTGTGTGAGAGCTGAATCCCCCACTGAATTGTTGCCAAGAATCTGGTAGAATTCAACCTGGGCTAACTGGGAATTGCTCGGCAAAGGCAGCTCATCTGACTGAGTAACATTCTCACACTGCTCATATAGGGATTTATTAAGTTTACATACTTTGCTTTCTTGGCCAGCCTCCGCAAAACACTTAGGTTGTTCCATGTAAATTTCTTTATTTAGGTCTCCGTTTTAAAAAGTAGTTTCTACATCCATTTGATGAATTTGTAAATCAAAAATTGCCGCAATAGCAACTAAAAGTCTAATGGATGTAATTCTCGTTACCGGTGAAAAAGTATCAAAAAAGTCTAGGCCTTTTAGTTGTTTAAAACCTTTAGCAACTAGCCTAGCTTTATATTTATCAACAGATCCATCCGATTTTAATTTTTTTTACGTAATACCCATTTACATCCAATTGTTTTACAACCCGGTGGTAAATCAACTAGCTTCCAAGTTTGATTGGAAATTAGCGATTCGATTTCATCATTTACAGCCACTTTCCAGAAAATAGCATAATGTGATGACAAAGTTTCTTTTAAAGTGATAGGGTCATTTACAACATTAAAAACATAATAATCAGGACCAAAGTCTTTTTCTATTCTAACTCGTTTACTTCTTCTTAACTCAAAATCATCATTTTCATTATTATTTAAAGCAGAAGTAGAAGAACTAGGTAGTGTTAAAATAATTTCTTTAGTCCCATGACCCCCACTATTTTTAGAATCAAAAGGAAATTTATCTCCATGAAAAATAGCATCACCTGATTCTATTATCACGCTATCTTCAAGATTAAAAAATCTATAAGCTTTACTATTTGAAGCATAACCAAGAAAAACACAAGTAGTAACTTTTTTACCCAACTTAAAGGTTTTAGGATCCATTAACCTTACATAGGCTAAGCAACCCCAAACTCTTAGATATCCCACATTTGGCTTATGACCTTTCCACAATTCAAAAGGCATTGATTTCGTCTATTTATTAGGCACACGATTCAACACATAACAAGCAATCAAAAGAGTTTCACCCAAAAAACTTAAAGGTGCACAAGACTCAATTAACATGGCATTAGTTAACTCAACCAAAATTCTTACACCGTTAGATGCAGGAGAATAAGGAGAAGGAGTTTCATGAATTATATCCAATGATCTTACAAAAGAATTGAACTCATGTGTCTCATATTCACGAACTCTATCACTTCTTATTCTTTTTATTTTTCTATTAAACTGATTTTCAACTTCATGGAGAAAATTTTTAAAATTCTCAAATGCATCATTTTTATTTTTCATTAAGTAAACATATGTAAACTTAGAAAAATCATCAATAAAAATGATAAAATATCTATTTCCTTCAGAGTTAAAATTCTACCAAGTTCACAAAAATCACTATGATCTAATTCTAATAAATCAATTTTTCTTTCAACACAGAAGTGAGACCTTTTTGTGATTTTAGCTTTACTACAAGCTTCACATTTTTCAAAATTCTTTTTTATCATTGGTATTAATCTTAAACTACTCATGATTCCCACATAACGTTCATTTATATGACACAAACGAGCATGCCAAAAATTAATAGAAGAAAGCATGTAAACAGAAGTAGATGATTTGTTCATCTCAACGCTCAATTTGAACATACCATCATATGTATAACCTTTCCCCACAAAAATATTATTTTTCACAATTATATACTCATCCGATTCAATAATCTGTTTGAAGCCTGCCTTATTAAGAAGAAAACTCGACATTAAATTTTTCTTCATAGAAGGAGTACATAGCACATCTTTTAAGATTAATACCCTTCCTGAAGTAAAACTCAACTCGACATCTCTCACTCCAAGTACTTGACTTGTATGTGAATCTCCAAGGATGATGGTTTTGGGCTCCTCAAAGTTTTTATAATTTTTAAACCAGTCTTTATCATAACAGACATGACGGTTTGCACTAGAGTCAGCCCACCATCCATCAACATTCACCACCATGTCTATGTTTGTTATCACTGCCACAAAAGATTCTTCGGTAACGTTTGCCTGAGGTGTAGGCTCAGGTTTCTGATAACTGCAAGATCGAGCAATATGATCACTTTTGCCACAGACGAAGCACGGTCTTTTTTCTTGTACATGTTGATTTTTTGCTTGGTAATTTCCACCATTTTTATTATTGAGATGTCTATAATTATTTTTCTTGAATATTTTCTTCTTAGGCTTCAAAATAGTAATATTTTTGTTAGGTTCATGAGTAGCATTACTTGAAGTTAAATTTACCTTCGGTGTGATGTTGTTCTCTTCTGTTTGCATAAGTGCATCTTGGCCCCTTGCTTCTTCTTCTACCACTTTCCACCTCTTGAAGTGAGTACCGTTGCACCGAAATAGCTTGTTGAGATCCCCATCTTGACATCCGCGAAATTTTCAGTTGTTGCCATTGATTCTCCTTAAAATTGTTGGTGATTATCACAATAAATTGCAATAAATATTACAACTGAAAATTACAAATGGATAAAGAAAAATATATTTCTTCTTCTATAGCTGAGGCGCGAATATCTTACTCTCTTTAAGGAGATTCAAGTCCACTGCGGCAATTGTTTCTCCGGTCCAACAGTAACACACTTTGACTTGTACCCTCCAGGACACAACAGTCTACACAATAACTCAACAACTCTGAATTAGAGTTGAATTCAAAGCTCCACACAATTAACACCCCCTTCAATTATTAAACACTCTTATTTAGAAAATATGTCTCTTCTTACTCCCAAACTGCCGAGCATGAAGCCTCTTAAATAGAAAATAAAAGCTTCATTATTACTCGACAAAGCTTAGTTGAATAATAAAGGGAGCACTATCTGATTACACTATATTAAAACAAAAGGGTGTAGCACTTCTGCAGCACATTATAGTGCTTTCATGATTGGATTGATAATATATAATAATAATAATAATAATAATAATAATATAAAATATGATAAAAATAAAAAAAAATGTTATCTCAATCTAATATTAAAAAATGTTATATCAGCATCATTGTGGAGAAAACAATTGCATTTATCCATGGACTGTCCTTTTAACAAATTAACCATCAAAACGAAATTGGGAAGGTTACAAGACTTCTATTTTCAGTTTCAAGATTGTCAGCTTCATTTCCTTACTAGCATAGAAAAAGACGTAAGAAATAAACCTGGTGTCCAACTCAGCACCAAAGGCTGATTCATGACTCATGAGTTGATGGATTTCCCAAGAGCCAAGATCATATAATACCGATCCCACAATCAACAACAACATACCCAGTCTAATCTGTTGGGTCTAAGTAGGGTAGGAATGTAGTACCTTACCCCTACCTTGTGGAAGCAGGGAGGTTACTTCCAGCAGACCCTCGACTCAGGTGCAGCAAGTCAAAGCATGTCACTTAGAAGGAAAGCAGTACAGCAACGAAATAATGCAGTAACAGAAACACAATGTTGGAAAACCAGACTCTCATACCCTGATAAGAAAATTGACCTGAGGCTTATCTTAATCTCAAAAGCTAGCTCATGAGTTGAGAATCGTCCAAGATCATACAACGAGACCAAGTATCCATGCCACAAGCTATGCGGGAACTCAACAAAGTCGTAGAAGCAAAATGGGAAACAAAGCAAATATTCCCTCCCTTTCCATTTGTTTCTTTGATTTTGACTTAGACACAGAGTTTAACTAAGTAAACAAGACTTCCTAAATCCCGCCATCTTAAACTAAAGATACGTAGAATATGCCAATATATCATACTTTTTAAAATAAACTAAAAGGAAAAGAAAGACAAATAAATTAAAACGGAGGGAATATGAATAAAGGGTCTCACCCGAGCTGGTTTAATTTCATCAGAGGACAGATAACTGATCAACTCCATCAATCTTAGAATTACCAGCAGTTAAAACTGAAACTCTAGTACTTAACAAAGAACCCCTTTTCACCAAACAACCAGCAGCACTCCTTGAGAAATTCACATGCAGTGGACTTGAATTTGCTGAAAAACAACAAAACTGATGAGTAGAAGCAGCATAATCACTTGCGAAAAACTGTGAAAGAAAGCCAATGCCACTTGAAACTGTGCCCATTATTAGTACTATTCTTTATATCAAGAAGTGGACATAAGAGGAGAAAAAGAAGAACAGTTGGAGTTAGTTTTGCAAATTGGAAGTTTTGTTTGATGGATTTTGGGATTGTTGTGTGTGTGTGGATTTGGATAGATTGACGTGTGAAGAAAAGTACACAACTGTTTTGAGATGTTTTGGACCATGCATGTGTCATCTCCATTCTACTTGTGAGTCCCATTTTGTGGGGTCATAGTTTATCTTAGCCGCCTTTTTGGATAGTTTATTGTCAGTTACTTATTGAGAACTATACGTAATAGCGTAATTTCAGAGTCAGGTTTGAAGAAGAATGTAAAAAAGGGCAGCTCGGTGCTCTAAAGCTATCGCTATGCCTGGTGTTCAAAGAAGGGTTCTACCACAAGGGTATATCATACGCAGCCTTACCTTGCATTTCTGCCGGAGTTTGTTTCCAAGGCTTAAACCCGTAACCTCCTGGTCACGTGACAACAACTTTCTAAAGAAGATAGTATATATGTAAATCTTGCTTTTACTTTTTATAAGTAGAAAAGACATTCGACTCTACGGACAAGAAAAGAATTCGAATATGATAGCAAAACAAATATAACAGCAAAATAACAAGATACTAAAAGTGAGATTTGAGGGTTCAAAAATGGTGCCGAAGTTCAAACCCGGGGCGCCCCTTCTAATGGAAAACCTTAAGATCAGCCTAAGTGTCAGTGCGGCCAACCAACTTTTTGTTTCAGTAGGTGCTTTTATATGTTTTATACATATTTTTGTATATTTTTTTATGTAACTATACTTATTTCGTGTCGAGTTTAATGAGTGGCGGAATCCACCAAAAGTAAACATAGATCCGCCCCTAGCAGCTATGCCCTTTAATGAATCGAATAGTCCTTCGACCTTTGTTCAACAGATGGTATATATGTAAATCTTACTCTTACTTTTATAAGTAGAAAAGTTATTTTTGATAGATCTTTGGCTCGACTGATAAGAAAAGACTTCGTAAGTATGATAGTAAAAACAATATGATAATAAAATAACAAGATATAAAAAAGTGAGATTTTGAGGGTTCGAAAATGGTTCCGGGTGAGAGTGCAGCTATGCCCTTTAATGAATCAAATAGTCCTTCGACCTTTGTTCAACAGATAGTATGTATGAAAATCTTATTCTTACTTTTATAAGCAGAAAAGTTACTTTTGATAAACATTATGCTCGACCGACAAGAAAAGAATTTAAAGTATAATAGCAAAACAAATATAACAACAAAATAATAAGATACAAAAAGTAAGATCTGAGGGTTCGAAAATGATGTCGAGCGAGAGCGTGGCTATGCCCTTTAACGAGTTGAATAGTACTTCGACCTTTGTTCAAACAGATAGTAATACACATGATAGAAAAGGAACTACAAGATTAAAAAATAATAATACTACTAATAAGGAAATATACGAAGTATATTGTTGTAGTTTAGTACTCAGGTATAAATGTGAATTTTTAATCAAAATAGGAAAAATTCATCGCCAGATCCCTAAGTACTCACCGTCTTTCACTTAAGCACTTTAGGTAGACGTTGCTCACTTTTGGCACCTCAAGTAGCCATAAAGTGTGTCATTTTGACACCTTTTGCCGAATCAGCAAAGAGAGTGTATTACACTCGCTTTGAAGCGCATTTGAGGGGTATTTTCGTAATTTTCCAGCTTTAAATTCTTTTAAAATTATTAAAAATCTCACATTGTCTTCTCCACAACTTTTTTTTTTAGCTTAACCTCCATTAATGGAGGTGAAATCAACACTCAAAAATAAATTTCACTCCATTAACAAAATACCCACTCCATTAATATGCCTACAACAATAATACACACCATTGATGTTAAATGAATCTAGTCTGTTTTGATGTAATAAGTGAACCACACAATTTCCCGAGGCAACTATACAAACCACTCTCCCTCTTACGTTTTTGCTCATTGATTCTTCTACATGCGAGTCCGGAATCATTCTATGCCACTAAACTAAAAGAAAGTATCAAACTATGCCATATATTTAAAAAGGTACCAAAATATGCTTAACTCACAAAAATTATAAGTTATGCATAAAGTTTTTTAACGGAAGGCAGCTGACAATGTTAAATTTTTTGAAAAGTGCATAACTCACAATTTTTGTGAGCTATTCATCCTTATTTTAACATAACTCACAAAAATTGTGAGTTATGCATTCTTATTTTAATATAACTCATAATTTTTGTGAGTTATGCATTTTATTATAACATAACTCACAAAAATTGTGAGTTATACCTTTTATTTTAACATAACTCAGATAAATTGTGAGTTATCCATTCTTTTGTGAGTTATTTAAATAATGAAAAACGTTTCCGAAATTCTATTTAACTTGTGGAGGACTTAGACCATACACGTCGATACGATTTAGGGCTTGTGGCACATAGTAATGTTGCACATTTAATATTACTAGTTTAGCTGCACGTGTCTCGCACGTGTAACTTTTGATTATTTAAAATTAAACGATTTTATCTATTACGAAGATTTTCGATGAAGTGCAAAAAGTTCAAAACAAAAATTTTATTGCAAGGACATATATATATATATATATATATATATATATATATATATAATTACATTGTTAGATTCGAACATACGAGAATATCAAACCTAGAAATCAAAATTCACAAACAAAACAGATGTGATAATGCATAATATGTTAAACTTAAAATCAATTCCAATAGAAAAGAGAGAGAGAGAATATAACATACTAACCTTGCGGATGACAATTACAATGGTTGAAGAAAACATAAAATACAAGCGTGGGAACGGCACAACATATATTAACATAAAAATATGTTGACAATTAAACCTACATAAATTACAAAACAAATAGGAGTCCTAATCCATTACCATATTTTAAAATCCTAACCCATATATTCTAGAATTCAAAATTATATATATAATTAAATAATAATTGGAGAAAAAAAGTGAAAAGATGATTTTGTCTATTGTAAAGTGTTTTAATGAAGGGCAAAAAGTCCAAATCACTTTTCTAAGGGCATTCACACTTTTAATATATTATAGATATAGATAAAATACTTCTTTGTAAATATATCATTTTTGTAAATATATTTTGTGAATGTACTGATCTTTTAAATTTTGTTTTGCAAAAAAGAACGATTTGAAATCACGCGTCGAAAAAAAATGTCAAAATATAAATTTAACTAATTAAATTGAATACATAAACTAATTTTGTATGAGTTTTACATTTTTTTTTATTGTTACACAACTCACTTAAAATGTGAGTTTTACAAAAAAAGAAGGATAACTTACTGTTTCTGCAAATTTTATATTTTTTTGATTGATTGAAAACTCAACTTTGTACAATATCTGCATCTACAATTACTTTTTGTAAATGCATAACTCATTTAAAATGTTAAATAGAATTTTGAAAATATTTTTCATTATTTAAATAACTCACAAAAGAATGGAGAACTCACAATTTATCTGAGTTATGTTAAAATAAAACGCATAACTCACAATTTTTGTGAGTTATGTTATAATAAAATGCATAACTCACAAAAAATTGTGAGTTATGTTAAAATAAGAATGTATAACTCACAATTTTTGTGAGTTATGTTAAAATAAGAATGCATAAATCATAATTTTTGTGATTTATGTTAAAATAAAATGCATAACTCACAATTTTTGTGAGTTATGTTAAAACAAGAATGAATAGCTCACAAAAATTGTGAGTTATGCACTTTTGAAAAAATTTAGCGTCGTCAGCTGCCTTCCGTTAAAAATATTTGTGCATAACTCACAATTTTTGTGAGTTAAGCATAGTTTGGTATTTTTAAAAATATATGGAATAGTTTGGTGTTTTTTTTAGTTTGGTGGCATAAAATGATTCCGGATTCTCTATATGCACAGAATACAAAAGTATGCTTTCCGTTTTTCATATGAATTAGAAGAAAGATAGCAAGGCGACGGATGGAGTTTCTCTAGAGATAAGATAAGATGCAAAAAGTTCACGGCTGAGATCAAAGATCCCAGCTAGAGGAGAAACAGCTGGCTCGGGACTTTTGATATGCCGGAGAAAGAAGCTAGGGCTTACGCGGTGGTGAGGCTATTTTGCGGCTATAAGGCCGTCACAAATTTTCCTGAGATAACCTTCAAAACGTCGAAGATTTTTTTGAGAAGCTTGATGTTAAGTATGTTAGTGATGATAATAATTGTTCCAATCATATCCTCCTAGATATGACCAGTGCTATCAGATCGTCTTGCACACCAAGCGGCGGTGTGGTAAGGTTTCCGTTGCTATAAATCTGAATCTTGAGTTTCGTAGTTATTGTACTTGTCGGGTGCCAGCGACACCAGAACAAAATTTGTGGTAACCGTCCGATAACTACGAAACTGAGGATTCTGATTGGCAACTGAAACCTTACTATACCGCTACTACGCCGCCACCTGCTTTAGAAGATGATTTGATAGTACTGATCAGATTTGAGAGGATACGGTTGGAATAATTATTATCATTACCGACATTCTTATGATTAAGATTCTTGAGAAAATCTTTGGTGCTTTTGAGTGTTATCATCAGGAAAATTAAGTACGGCCTTGTAGCTGGAAAACAGCCTCACCACCTGATACAAACACAAGTAGCATCATGAGTGCAAGATATTACCTAAAGTTCAAAGATTCGGAATTTGCAAGCAATTGAAGACTTTTGGAGTATTTTGAAGCCTTGATCAAGAGAAGGAAGGAGGGGAGTTTATACACTCCATAGGCGCCTCAAGGGAAGGATAATGAAGACCTTTTACACTCCAAAAGAACACTCCATAGGCGCCTCTTTTAAGTCCTCATTAAGGGCATTTTTTTCCTTTGGCATGTAATAGTATAAACAAACCATTTTACTTCTCTTTTCATTAGACTTTTGATGACATTGAATATTACTCCTTTATTGTAGTTTTAGTCTCTAGTTTTAGGGTTTTGAAATCCAAAACTTGGTCTTTGACATTTGAAAATTAAAGTTTTCACTTGTCTTGGATGATTTGTCAAGAAAGGTGTGCTTGAAGAAGTGTGAATACTTTGGTTCACCTAAGAGAGTGGTTTGAGCTTACATGGTGATGTGTTTTTGAAGGTTTGATACACCGTCTAGTGCTATTCATTTGTGGAAGTAAGGGTCACTCTACTATCTTTTCATTTTATGCATTCTTCTCCTTCATCTCCTTTCTTTGTGTGTTGTTTTTCTTTGATTTGCTTGCTGGAAATTGCATGTTGATACCCCATTTTCGTGTGTTCTTAGTCATTGGGGTATCATTTGGTATCAACAGCTAGGTTAGGGTTATTCCCACAACTCTAATCCTTGGTTCTAGTGTTCTTATCTAGAAAATCTCAACAAAAAAGAGTCAAAAATCAGAAAATACAAAAAAAAAATGGTGTCTAGTTTGGTCTTGTGTTAGATCTGAAATTTAGGTCTTAGATCTACAAGTTTTTACTGTCTTTGAAGTTTCTAGCACTAGATCCTTGCTCTCTAGTTCCTAGGGAGTCTAGATCTACTTTTAGATTGAAGTTTGGTTGAGTTTGAGGATCCACCATGGCTATGGAGTTTTGAAGCTTTTTGAGCTATACACGATTTTGTCTTGGTTATTTAGGCATGATTTTTTGCTAATTTTTGGTTGGTTGAAGTTGTTTTGGTCTAAGGAACCTAGAGCTTCAAAAAAAAATTCAGATTTGGAGTTCATTTACTAGGTGGTCAAACTTGGTCAACGCTTGAATATTCATCTTGTTCATCCATGATCTTCATAACTTAGTGAAGAAGAATATTCAAAGGTGTTGTTTGATCCAAAAAAATGAAGAAATAAAGAGAGTGAAATAGTTGATGGTCCAAAAGCATATTCAAAGAATATTTCATTCTTCCAAAAAGGAGGAGGGGACAAGGGGACAACAAAGTACAATTGCAAGTATAAGGGGGGACCAATTCATTTCTCTTCCATTTTGAAGCTTGAAAAGGCTTCAAACTTGAAAATTTTCCCTCCCAAAAGCGAATTTCTTCCTTCCTAAGAAGTGTTTGGCCGAAACAAGTTGGAATTTTGTTTTGGAATTTCGAAAAGTGACCAACCACGTAGTGCCACGTCATCACTTATGCTCAACCAAAATTCAACTCTAAAGTTAGATTTCCTATTTTCCAATTTTTGATTCTAGTTTCTTTTAAGCTAATTCTATCACTAATTAGCAAACTAGTAAGTACCTACTAGGTTGGTAATTAGTTTAGAGTTCATTTATTTCGTGTCTTCGGTTTTTTGTGTGCTTTTCTTGTTTTCAAGTCGTAGTATTTTGTTGGTTCAAGTCCGTGCATCACTTATTTTGAGTCGTTTCAAACAAAGATCAATTCCGATTCAAAGCTTCTCACCTCTCAAGTAACTTGCCAAGTATTGTCGGTTCTCCAATACTTGTGAAGCCAAGTGTGAGGTAAGGTTAAGCCTGAGTGAAGTTAGGTTTTTGAACTAACTTGTTTGATCATTTTGTAGGTTGTTGCTTTCTGTTTTTTGTACTTTATAGGTACATTTTCCATGGAATCCGAAGGTACTACTTTTCAACCTTTGGGAAATGATGCTATTGGGGCATTGATGGCTCGGATTGATGCCTTGGATTGAGACTTTGCTCGAAAAATGGAAGATAGTCATGATGCTTTGAGGAGAGGCATAAAAGGTAATATGGATGCTTTGAAGGGTAGTGTGGCTCGATTAAAAGCGGGGGTTGATAGACTATGTCCACCAAAACCCCATGCCACAACTCCAAATCCAAAACCATCATCCACTAAATCCAACGCCTCATCCCCAAGATCCACTAAACCAAAATCACTCCACCCAAGTAGAAGGAGCGGAAGAGTTAGAATCCAAAGAGAATAAGGCAAAGCCTCAAGATGGTGAGAAAATGGATAGTGAATTTGAAAGGGAAAAAGAACACTTGATCGTGGATCTTGTCCACAAAGGACCCTTGATATTCACTAACCCAAATACTAGCATTTTTCCTAGTATTTTCTCTTCTGATTTGCAGGTTCAAGACCCTAGAGTCCCCAAGGAGAAGCCCAAGAAAATTCCCTTCAAGCCCTTGGCCAAAAGTCCCAATTTTGGGATAAGTATTGAAGAAGTGAATCCAAAGGGAAACCTTGACATATTACATTGTGAGGCGGAGCATGAGGGATGCCATGATGCAAAACCAAGTGAATAACACACTTCCCATGACCTAAAAGGTAGTAAAGCTATCTTCTACGCCTCTAGAAACTTGAACTGTTGTGATGTGGCTAGTAGCGGCCAAAGTGGTGTAGTTTCAGATTTGCTTAGTGTAGAAGTGTATGAATCTTACTTTTGTGATACTATTGGTGTTGTTGGGTTACATAAGGACCAAGCTCTTGTTGTGAGTACGCAAGTACTAGTTGATCCTTTAGATGACAAAATCAGTTCTTTTCGTAAGAATGATTTATGTCCACCTAGTGCTAGCACTTATAACTTGAAAATGGTTCCATTACTAAGTAACAATAGTATTCACACACTATTTGACCCTTGTAAAAAACAAGGTGAGTCTACGTTGGTATGTGATTTTCCAACAACTAGTGAGGTTGTGAATGATGATCAACTTACCCTTAAGGCTACTCAATACCCTTCCTTAAGCTTGAAATGTCATGATGTACCCTCTATAATGTTGGTCTCGGGCTTTCTTGACATAGGGGTGCATGCTTCTTATCTTAATAGCACTCTTAATCTATATCATGATCAATGTGTTCCTACGTATAGTCCATCACTTGAACATGTGAATTGTGGAATTGAAAGCCTTCAAGTTAGTGTTGATGCTTGTGATGTTGATCTTGTCAATGAATATGGTCCTTTGAACTTGTGTGATAAAAGCCATGAAGTTAGTATTGTTCAAGGTGATCATGTGTATGCTAAAATTGTATGTAATGCCTTGGGAAGCTATGATTTTGATCTTCAAGTGAAAAAGGGTAGGTATTTACGGCCTTGACCCATGCCTATTACTTTCCTTTGACCCCGGGGTACTTATGAGGTGTTGGAAGTGTAGTTTCGGTTCATGTTCAATAACTTCTAATATTGATGCTATCCACTTCCTTGGTACCTTTTACAATATGTCTTTTATGCCGAATACCATGGATGTGTGGATGTATGTCAAGTGTGAACAACCAAGGATTGATGATATAAGTGTGGTACTAATGGTGATTCCTTGTGTAGTTATCTTGGTTTTTCTTGATATAGATGTGCATGTTTCTCCCATTGTTAGCCCTCTTGATGTATGTAATGAACCATGTGCTCCTAAGGATAGCCCACTACTTGATAATGGGGATAGTGTGATTGAAAGCTTTCAAGTTAGTGTGGGTGCTTATAATGTAAGTCTTGATGATGAATATTGTTCTTTGAATTTGTTTGATGAAGACCTTAATAGTAGTATGCTTGATAGTAATCATGTTCATAGAAATGTAGTGAGTGATAGGATATATGTGGTTAAGAGATTGTCACGACCCGAACCAGGGCCCTGGCCGTGACGAGCATTCCGAACCATGTAGGCCTGAAACACCCCCATCTATCTGGTAATCATGCACATAATTCATATGATAAAAGATAATGCGAAAATAGAAATCTAATACGGAAACATGGTCAATCTGAATGTGATCATAATACTGAAAAATGAAATCCAAAATATATCTGAATAATAATGTCTGACTCAGTCTGCGAAATCTTTACTGTGAACTAAACAAAACTGTCTAAAAACTGAGACAAGGCCCCTAGTAGACCAAAAACATGACTAAAGATAAATATCTGAAAATATACAGGCTTCTGGATCATAGAAGGCTCACCGCTGCACAATCTGATCTGTGATCTGAAATATCTACTGTTTATCGGGACCCCTAGACTGAGCCTCGGAACCTGGAAGAAGGGGGGTCAGCAAAAATGTACTGGCACGCGAAGCAGTCCAAAATAAAATATTTGAACATATATATATATGTAATATGAGAGCAAAGTTTTCAGTAAACATCATGCATAAAATGGTGTCTGAAAATGCATGGGCATCATTCAAAAATCATATGTCATTCTTGTCAAAACAATTCTGATCTTTGTATTACTTCTGAGTTAGGTGACGTTCCCCTACAAGTCTGATATTCCATGGTCTATATGGAATCCGTCATTGACTCGACGGGGAATCCCCCAACCCAAGTGTGCCACAAGGGTTGGAGTGTTTGAGTCTGATACGCCACACGACACTAGGCCAGCATAAAATCCCTCTAGGGGACATAATAACCCAGATCGGCAAATCACGGTTTTGGACAATGAGTTGTCTGAACTCGTGCCTTCTTTGGGGAACCACCTAAGCTCTCTTTATGCTCAATTTTATCCTGTTCTGAATCATGCATCATTCTGGTTTCAGAAGTCTGAAATTCTGATTTCAAATATGCATATTATTCTGGTCTGAAGTATCATGGTAAAATCTGAAATTGGTGTCATCACACCAAGACTTGCAAGTCCTATTTCTGAGCCATAATGTCATAAGCATGATCTTTCATAAATATATAGTCTCAGACCACCCAAACATTTAATTTGCATAAGAGATTTCATGTTCCAAAACTCAAGTCAAAACCATGCAAAAACTTTCATCAAACATATGGTGGTCATGTGCTTTGGGAAAAAACATGCACTCTTTCATTATATGTATTTTTAACATTTAGCAGCATACTCAACCCTCTCTTTCGTTTTAAAAAAATCATATTCAAGTCATAGCAATATCCAAATATTTTATATCATGCTTTTTCAAAACAATTCATATCATGTGAAACATGGGAAAAGTCACATCAAGAGAGGGATTTCATGTAAGTCATGCTCTCAATTCATATTTCAAGACTTAAACACATACATACATATACATATAACTTTCAAATCACTTTGGGGAAGGCTAAAAGGCCAAAACAATGTCATTAAAGCTTCCAAAACATGAATATGTACATAAATTCAAAAACCCCTTTCTTAAAACATGATTTCTATACCCATGAGAATTTAGGAAAACCCCGCATACCTTGATTACGAAGAATAATCGATGATTCTTGAAGCTTGTGGATTGGGATTTCCAAATCTCTAATCAATTTTGAAAACCCACGGTTGAATCTTGAACTACTTGGATTTTATTTTGAAACCCTAGAGAGAGTTTATGGAGTAATATGATGAATGTAAGTGTATTTTGGAGTATTTGGGATTAAATCCCGGGTTTAAGATGATTGGGGAATGGACAATTACCAAAACACCCTAAAAATCTTGGAGAAAGCTGAAATTTTGGCCAAGGGCGATCCTCCAGGCGCCGCCCGCCTTAGAGCACCGCTCTGGCCAGGCGTCGCCTGCATTATCGCGGGGGTCCTCCCAGGCCAGGCGATCTGCCAGGCGATGCCTGCAGATCGCGGGATTTCACTGGAATGGGACCTCAAACTCGCCCTTATGCTTGTCTAAAAAATTCAAAACTCACCCGGGACGTCCTACGACCTTGTCCCATCGCAACACAACAAGAAAATTTAAAAACGAAGGTCGGGAAGGTCAAAAATAAAATCCCCAAAGATTACTAGTTAAAATGGGTCTAAGTCCTTTGACACTTAGAAAAATTCCATGTTTTCAAGTCTAAGGCTACGCCACTAAGAGTTAGTACATTCACGACTTTTACTGGGAGTTACATTATCTCCCCCTTGGGATCATTCGTTCTCGAATGATGGGTAGGAATTTGTTGAAGCCTTAAAGGTATGGAATAACGCGGACACGACATGTCCTCTAATAAAGAATACTCTGATATGAAACATGACTATATGGATGGAACTACTGATATTCAGAATTCTTATACCGGACATGCATATCTGTTGCATGGAATACGCTACTGAGTCGTTCTCATGAATGCTGGACTGAATACTTGTGAAGCTAAACTTTTTCTATTATATTCAACATGCATTTCTAATTCATGCATATCTGACTGAACTGACGTATGAACGTATGATTGAATACGTAATAATAACTAATGCGAATCTTGTAATAAGAATCTATGCATGCAACTGAATGGGGTATCTCCCCCTTGGGACTCTATGTCCCTCTATGAATGCTCAATGCACTAAGATACTCGAAAAACTTAGGCGATGCACAGGGAACCTACGAATTGAATCATAACTGAACCTCTAGAATCTGAATCTCATGCATGATGCATGAACTGGGCTATACTCGCAACTACTGGTGTACCCTACTTGGAATAGTAGCATGTCTGAGATTTCGGATAGCATGAATAAATGAAAAGATGAGAAAATAAGTCATGCGAATCTGACTGTTAAACTGACTTACTGACTATACAGATTGAATTATGCTGGACCTTCATACTTAACTGGAGTATATTTTCAACACTCTCTCTAAAGAAGTTCTATCAGTAATAGGGAGCCACAAATCTTGGGTATGGATTAGACAAGACATCCAACTGAGGAAATCACAACATTGACACTACTCTCCAGTCTGGAATATAGACATATAAACTAGAATAGAAGGCCTTTGGCAACACATCTTCTTACTTTCAAGCTTAGCACACTTCTCTAATATCCCTAACTATACTATTCTCATTAAATACCATACTCATTCAACTTAGCTTAAAATTCTTATATGAGCATTGACAAATCTTTCTACTAATGTCTAAAATAGCTTAATCCTTTCACCGTGATCAAGCCTAACTCTATGTCACAAAAATACAACATGCAACACCACGCTATCATTCTAAACCATATGATGCCACCTTCTATAATTCTTTTAAAGATTACAGCCTAAGCATAACATGCTTTACCATTTCAATGACTACTCTGAACTATTACTACGAAGTCGCTAGAGCATATAGCGTTCCTTTACAAAAACTCCAATATGTCATTCAAGCCTATCTTTATAACCACATATGAACTTCAAAACAAACACTCATAAAGACACACTTCGCATATTCTACTAACCATCTATCGATATAGCTCCCACACGCTACCCCAAGAATAAACACACACACACCTTTCAGCTAACCATCACATGTATCAAAGACTTGGCCCCAACCTAACTTCAAACTTATGTCCTTATCTAAAACAAGCATACTATGATCTTCCATCAACAAGAAATATTTACTCATCACCACTATCATCACATAAAGAGGAGTCACTAAGGATTAGAACATAAGATCTTAAAGCATGGAAGGATATTATATGAAACTTGACACTTAACTGAGGTCTGAGGAATAGCAAATCAACATTCGAGATTTATCAAAGAAAATTTGAATTGGGGCATACATGGCTATGAACTATATTTCGCCCATCATAAAGAGTATAGCATGAATTATGAGAACTGAGCACACTACAAGGTGTGAATACATGAGTCATGAGCTGCATGACCTCAGTTTAGAGTTCATAACCTATGGAATGTGATTCCGACTGCTGAATAAACTGAAGTTCCTCATTTAGGAATCGGAAAAGTATGTGATTCTCTATCATATACATGAACATGAACTATGATCATGGAACTGAAACGTGAGGTATGAGTAGGTATTAGGATAACTGAAAAATACTGAGACAGGAATGGGTTGAGTCTCACCCTCACTTTCTGACGTTCTATATCATCATGACATCACTACTAAAATCTGAGAGTCTGACTTGGTTATTCGTTCTATAATCTCCCCCTTGGATTCAAGGCATCATATTAATTTCAAGAGATCCCTTATTACGAAACTCTAAACTGAACTACACTCACTGCACTCTGGGGTCTGGAAGACAACAATACACATAATTAAATAGAAATTTAACCCGAATGACTACACCTGGAAGTGGAAGACCCACTGCTAATACTACTTTCTCCGATACACTCTATCTTTCTAAAGCCCCAAAATTCATCACATAATAGTGGAACACTTACTTACTTCAGATCTTCGTAAGTATCCCCATAGCCGGAGTCACGCCCGCTAATACTTCAACTCTTATTTCTATAAGCTCAACCTTCAGAAACTCAATCTTAGCTTCTAACACTTAACATGGATATCACCAAGCCTTTGATGAACTATACTACTTCTGTCATAGCCTACCAATATCACGACTCCAAACTTATATCTCTCTACCATGAGAATCAAGATCATATAAAAAGGCTCAACACTATCAATCAAAGCTCTTTAACTTGGCTATTAACTAGTCTTTTCCACCTCGCCATTCAACGGTACCATTAGCCACATAAATCATGTAATAGCCTTAGAAAAATACCGCAACCTCATATCACCTTAGCATACTTCTACATCATACATACAACATCATGCTTCATTACGAATTAAATAAACTTAATCTCTTGCGTACACTGTTCAAACCTATTAGATCACTTCTATAAAACTGGTATCATTACTCAAGTAATCATCACAACTACCTTAATGGCCATCAACTGTGCAAACTTAATGTCTAGTGCTAAACATGATTTACAACCCAACCTTATACATAATTCTCACTTGGAAACTATGAAATAAACATCAAGAAACACTAGCACGCTAGAACTTCACAACCACAATAATCGATCATGACCTTACGACTTTTATTATCATAATCCATTAGCACGTACTATTTCAACACATCAAGACTACTAATTTAATCTCACAAAACATACATCGTCAATCTTTTGCCACTATTCTTACATCCGCATCCTACATTAAATTCAAGCCTATAATCCAGTACCAATCATCTACCACCACTGAAGAATGCAACATAATATACTAGTCCATCAAATTGGGATATTCTACCCAAATACTTCAAAAAAAGCTACTACATAATTTTCTCACAAATAGTACTAGTTTACAACTACCAATGAAAAGAAAGTCAAGGGGTAAAGTCACATAATAGACATGATCAACCTTAATTCTTATATTATACTCCAATACGATCTTATCTACATATTCTATTTGCTCATATCAAACTTACTTACCCAATCATGTATTTAGGCTACCTTCAAATTTCCCATTCGACAATGAGTCTATGCTTACAACTTACTGGTTAATCTAGACATTTTCATTCATAGCCTATAAGGGGTTTTTGTAACCACTTTAATTATCCACTCTGGGCTCTTTCCTTATTTTGAAAAGAAAAGCAAATAAAAATCTGATTTTGAACACTTCCTCTACGGACTACCATGCAGTCCACAAATGGTACTACCATATTAGTCTACCACCACAAAATGGTAAATCATTCCCAATCAATGGTTATTCGGCTATGAATATTCAATCACACCAAGAGTCACCTTTACTCTTACCTCTAAACTCGTGACCCAACCTAATATCGCTAACTTCCTGGCCTAATTTCACTACCAATAGGTCATGACACCAACACTTTAACTTATACTACTACTTGAGTGGAAATACAGTTCCAACAAGCACAAGAACAACAAGATGAACAACAAGTTGCTAGTGAATCGAAATAGGCCTCACACGGCTTCACTAGACTTTGATCTTTGTGTTTTGAAGCAGAAAATGAATGAATAACAAAGCAACTATGCTAGTGAATCAAAATAGGCATCACACAGCTTCACTAGACTTTTATTTTCAACAACACAATGATATCAAGATTACACGAGATAGAAACTTGATACACAATATTTAATGACCCATGAACACACATCTTACTCTTGTCTTAACTGAATGCCTCAAAAGAATGAGGACATAATTTTGCACTAGGGAACTCCTCTCCAATCCTTTATTGGACTTTTGAAATTTCTGCTAGATAATTGGAAAACATTATTTGGAAACACCAGAGTGAGGAAAGAATTAGGATAACTTTTCTTTTCGTATGGGTGACACCACAACACGAATTAGAGTATGAAAGAGGAACATTTTGGCTCTATAGCACGAACTAGAACATGAAGAAAGAGACACATTCCTAAATGCCTAGAAGCCTTCTGCTTATAAGTGTTGTGTGCTACACACCTATAAATAAGACTCTACTCGACCTGATTTTGCAGACACCCTGGGACCATGAAATGTGCTCTGATACCAAGTTTGTCATGACCCAAATCGGGGCCCTGGCTGTGACGAGCATTCCGAACTATGTAGGCCCGAAACACCCCCATCTATATGGTAATCATGCACATAATTCATATGATAAAAGATAATATGGAAATAGAAATCTAATACAGAAACATGGTCAATCTGAATGTGATCATGATACTGAAAAATGAAATCCAAAATATATCAGAATAATAATGTCTGACTCAGTCTGCGAAATCTCTACTGTGAACTAAACAAAACTGTCTGAAAACTGGGACAAGGCCCCTAGTAGACCAAAACATGACTAAAGATAAATATTTAAAAATAAATAGGCCTTTTGGATTATAGAAGTCTTACCGCTGCACTATCTGATCTGCGATCTAAAATATCTACTATTTACCTGGAACCTTAGACTGAGCCTCAGAACGTGGAAGGAGGGAGGTCAGAACAAATGTACTGGCACGCAAAGTAGTCCAAAATAGAATATTTGAACATATATATATATATATAATATGAGAGCAAAGTTTTCATTAAACATCATGCATAAAATGGTTTCTGAAAACACATGGGCATCATTCAAAAATCATAAGTCATTCTTGTTAAAACAGTTCTGATCTTTGTATTACTTCTGAGTTAGGTGGCGCTCCCCTACAAGTCTGATATTCCACGGGCTATATGGAATCCGTCATTGACTTGGAGGGGAAGCCCCCAATCCAAGTATGCCGTAAGGGTTGGAGTGTTTGAGTCTGCTATGCCACACAACAATAGGCCAGCATAAAATCCCTCTAGGGGACATAATAACCCGGATTGACAAATTACGATTTTGGGCAATGAGTTTTCTGAACTCGTGCCTTCTTCGAGGAACCACCTAAGCTCTCTTTATGATCCATTTTATCCTGTTCTGAATCATGCATCATTCTAGTTTCAAAAGTATGAAAATCTAAATTGGTGTCGTCACACCAAGACTTGCAAGTCCTATTTATGAGATATAATGTCATAAGCATGATATTTCATAAAAATATAATCTCAGACCACCCAAACATGTAATTTGCATAAGAGATTTCATGTTCCGAAACTCAAGTCAAAACCATGCAAAAACTTTCATCAAACATATGGTGGTCATGTGCTTTTGGAAAAACCATGCACTCTTTCATTATATGTATTTTTAACATTTATCAACATACTCAACCTTCTCTTTTATTTTAAAAATAACATATTCAAGTCATAGCAATATCCAAATATTTCATATCATGCTTTTTCAAAACAATTCATATCATGTAAAACATGGGAACAGTCACATCAAGAGAGGGATTTCATGTAAGTTATGCTCTCAATTCATATTTCAAGACTTAAACATACATACATATACATATAACTTTTAAATCACTTTGGGGAAGGCCAAAAGGCCAAAACAATGTCATTAAAGCTTCCAAAACATGAATATGTACATAAATTCAAAAACCCCTTTCTTAAAACATGATTTCTATGCCCATGAGAATTTAGGAAAACCCCGCGTACCTTGATTACAAAGAATAATGGATGATTCTTGAAGCTTGCGGATTGAGATTTCCGAATCTCTAATCAATTTTGAAAACCCACGATTGAATTTTGAACTACTTGGGTTTTATTTTGAAACCCTAGAGAGAGTTCTTGGAGTAATATGATGAATGTGAGTGAATTTTTGAGTATTTGGGATTAAATCCCGGGTTTAAGATGATTGGGGAATGGACAATTACCAAAAACACCCTTAAAATCTAGGAGAAAGCTGAAATTTTGGCCAAGGGTGATCCTCCAGGCGTCGTTCGCCTTAGAGCACCGCTCTAGGCCAGGCGTCGCATGCCTTATCGCGGGGGTCCTCCCAGGCCAGGCGATCTGCCAGGTGATGCCTGCAGATCGCGAGACCTCACTGGAATGGGACCACAAACTCACCCTTATGCTCATCTAAAAAATCCAAAACTCACCTGGGACGTCCTACGATCTTGTCCCATCGCAACGCAACAAGAAAATCTAAAAATAGAGGTCAGGAAGGTTGAAAATAAAATCCCCAAAGATTACTAGTTAAAATGAGTCTAAGTCCTTTGACACTTAGAAAAATTTCATGTTTTCAAGTCTAAGGCCACACCACTAAGAGTCAGTACATGCACGACTTTTATGGGGCATTACAGGGATCCTTTCTAAGCTATAGGAGTCCAATTTTGAGTGTTTGTCTTCCCTTGAAAACAAGTGGCCTATGTGTTGATTTTAGATTGTATCCTCCACTCATTGATGTTTGCTTTAATCGTGCCCTTTGTGATGTTAGTGGTCGGATTTTCTTACTCCTCATAAAGGATGGTTGGTTGTATTCTAAGAGTGTACCCCTTGGCATATTTACCTCACTTGTGGTACTAATACAAACCCTCATACCAAGAGGATTGTGTGTTTGTTTTGGTCTCTCTTTGTTTTTGCAAGATATGAATTTGAGGACAAATTCCTTTAAGATGGAGAGGATGATACAAGCACAAGTAGCATCATGAGTGCAAGATATTACCTAAAGTTCAAAGATTCGGAATTTGCAAGCAATTGAAGACTTTTGGAGTATTTTGAAGCCTTGATCAAGAGAAGGAAAGAGGGGAATTTATACACTTCATAAGCGCCTCAAGGGAAGGATAATGAAGACTTTTTACACTCCAAAAGAACACTCCATGGGTGCCTCTTTTAAGTCCTCATTAAGGGTATTTTTGTCCTTTGGCATGTAATCGTATAAATGGACCATTTTACTTCTCTTTTCATTAGACTTTTGATGACATTGAATATTACTGCTTTATTGTAGTTTTAGTCTCTAGTTTTAGGGTTTTGAAATCCGAAACTTGGTCTTTGACATTTGAAAGTTAGGGTTTTCACTTGTCTTGGATGATTTGGCAAGAAAGGTGTGCTTGAGGAAGTGTGAGTCCTTTGGGTCACCTAAGAGCATGGTTTGAGCTTATATGGTGATGTGTGTTTGAAGATTTGATACACCTTCTAGTGCTATTTGTAGACACCTAATTCTGTCCCTCCCGAAGACCCAAGTTACACATTTTTATCCCTGTCTTACCACGTGCCCTCACCTGTATGATTATATCCAATAAAAATACAAAAGTAACAAACCCACTAACAAACCTAATCCCCAAATATTCTTTTGTAACAAAATTAACCACCCTTCCTATCAATTTTGGACAACACATCACTACCCCATACCCTACCCGTACCCCACCCCACGTTTTTTTTCTCAAATCAACAATTCCTTAACAGAATACACCAAGACACACGACAAAAAGAAAATAAAACCAAAAGAGGGGGGGACCATTTTGTTTTCATTTATCATATACATATAGAGAACAAAAGAGAGGGTGGGCCCACTAGGGTTCATTATTCTTTCTTTGGAATTGAAAAGAGACAAGGGGAGGTCACGTTTTTGCAAGAGGGACCACTGACCCACACAATATTATATATACAATACATATAGAAACAAAAGGGAAGGGAGAGGTATCAGGAGAGGAGACAGAAAAGAAATTTTGAGCTCTTCTTCTTCATTCCTGAAAACCACCATTGACACACCTCCACTTTTTTCATTTTTTTCTTACTCTCACCATCATATCATCTTCTCCACAGAGAGAAACATCAGAAAAAAAAGGATACCTTCGATTCTTCTACACTAAAACCGCGCACACACACACAGTGAGATGGTAAGAAGAGAGTAGATCGAAAGAGAGAGAGAGAGTAGCAGGGAGAGAGATTCTGGGTAGAGAGCTCTGGCAAGTTCACCAAAATCAGCCTCGAGTTCGCATATCGGTTTCTTTCTCGTTGTTCGACAGACCTCTTCTCAAAATTGCTAAAAAAAACATTTTATTTTTCTTCGATTTTTGGACAAAACCTGATCGTTGTTCACTGTTTTGGTTGTCTTGTCTTTGTTCACTTATCGGAGCTCAGGTCATACAATTTCTTTAGTGTCTATTAGACCATTGAAGCCTTGGTTTAGTCTGTCTTGGTGATTCATTTTCGAAATCAGGTTGCGGGGTTCATTGACTCTCATTTCGGGTTTTGGGTTTGATTTTCATTCGTATTGACCTGTCTATTGAGATCAGTTTGGAATCGAAATTAGAGTTCGTTGCTGTTAGGGTCAATTTATTAGTTAATCGTTAATTGTCCAATCTGGATGAACTACGCATACCTGATTCCCTTCCCTTGGATTGGGATACGTAGGCAACCTTTCGTGGGTCCGGTAAATTTTTGTGTTGGTCTTTGTCTTCTTATTAGCCTAGGTCTCTCACCCCATAATCTAGAGTTGTTTACCAATTAGACTGATTTCGCTCAGTACTTCTGTTCGGCAAATTGGAGTCATGAATGTGGTCTGTCCCATCAACATATGTTTGCGTCAAAATCCCAAGGGTTGGGAATCTTCTACTCCTGTCGAATTTTGAGATAACATCTTGTATGTTATTACCGGATGGATTTGTCCACAAAGTCTAGAGTTCTGACGGTTGTCAAGGTGCCTAAAAAGTTAATCAAATGATGGGAAATGTTTAACTATGTTGATCAGCAGAAACTGGTTAAAATATTGGGTGATCTTACGAAACTTCTGCATGTTACCCCTCGTCCAGATTTAATAGAGGCTTTGTTGACCTTTTGGGATCCGAGTGGTTTGGTATTCAGGTTTGGGGAATGTGAAATGACTCCTACTTTGGCAGAAATATCTGGTTTGTTGTTTTTTCCCTATATCGAGAAGGATATGATCCGAGCACGAAATCATACTGGCGTGAGATTTTTGCAGTCTTGTGGTTTAAAAAGTAAGGGTATCCGTTTGGGTTGTTTAAGTGACTCGTGGGTTTCCCTAGATTTTTTGTTCGCCAGATTCGGGCCCTCGGAAGGTTTTGATTGCTTTTGGGATGAATTTCATGTGACTAAGGAGAAGTGGGAGAGAAAGCGTCTTGAAGTCTTCACCCTCGCTTTGTTAGGTACTTTAGTATTTTCACTAGAAGAAAGACGTATTAATACCCATTTGCAATCTGTGGTGATGACCCTATTTCATAAGGATCAAAATGACAAGGGCATTAATCAAAAGGGCAGGTCCACTCTCACCCATGATCTTAACAGAAATATATAAGGCTTTAACCAAAGTGAAAGGGGGAAGGAGATTTTTTGAGGGCAGTAACCTAATATTGCAGTTATGGATGATGGAGCATTTGCATGCGCCTTCATTAGTTAGACCATACATGTTAGATCATTGTATTCCTAATCGAGTGAAAGCCATGGACTCCGGGTTGCGTTTGGATAAATTCTCGCTACCTGTGGGATTTGAGGCTTGGATTGAATTTCTTTAGTCAAGAACCATGGATAACATTTTGTGTACTTATCTGTGGCTTCGACCAAAGATAGTATTGTTGGGTGGTCAGATGCAGCTCCCTTTATTTATGTTAGGGCTCAATTGCACCAGACCATACAGTCCTTCTAGGGTAATGCGCCAGTTGGGTAGGCTGCAGGACGTGCCACCAGCAGTGGATCTTCTGAAGGATATTGAGTACTTCAAGGACCAAGTCTTAGGTGAGAGAAAGTATGAACAGTTTTGGAAGCATGCAACAAAGCTGGGTGTGGACACACTCAAAGAAAGTTTGGATAATCCAGGGTACACTCAGGGATATGGGGTCTGGCTTCAATCTATCCCTCGGGATATCAGTCAACCCTTACCAACGCAGCTTAGAGGGAGAATACAGGAAGAACGCATAGTAGACGACCATCAGGATGAAAGTGTAGGGTCCAAAGTGGAAATACTGAGAGTTCAGTTAGCAGATTTGTTCAAGACGGTAGAAAGGTATCAGAATAATCTTTCCAAGTGCACTCCTCATGAGGCAGGAATGCTGGCCCGAAGCTTCTTCCCCGGTATCAGTGTGTCTTTACAGGATATGCTATAAAGTTTAAATGGGAGAAAGAGAACTTCAGAGGCAGGTCCATATCAGCCAGGGTCATTACGCAGAGCACCAGTCTGAAAGAGCACTTCTTATCTTCTTCAGTTTGAGTCTTTTATGTGTCTGTCATTGTAGGGTAGTGTTGGTTTTAAGTCGAAGTCAAGTTGTTTTTGGTATTAAAGTCTTTATTATTAATTTCACCTATGTCGTCTTAGGAGTCTATAATGTTATTTCGTATTTGTTGTTTAGTTTTAAAGTGGTCCCAAACTTTTGTATATTTTGTTGTTCTCTTTCTTCAAAATGTTATGATGCTACGTCTTTCCTTGGTTTGTTTATTTTCATTTTCGCAAAAAAAGAAAAAGAAAAAAAATGTTTATGCACACGCTGCCCGAACTACGCAAGATCTGATTCATGTACAACATGATACGTAGGCAACCTACTTTTGGGTTCGATCTAATCATTTTGTTTTGTTGTTTTTCATTATTTTTGCTCTTTTAAAGAAAAACAAAAGCCATAAAGAATGATAAAATAAAGGTAGATAACGAGAGAAGGGAAAAGAACAGAGATGGGAAAGGAATAATAATAATAATAATAATAAGTGTAGATAAAAAATAAGTGTAGACAAAAATCAGGATGATGTTAAAATGACCTCGCTACCCTCAAAAGCTGGTAGAAATGAACATGAATTTAGTACAATTTTACCAATGTGATTCCCATGCTTGTTGTATGCCCTAATCCTGACAGATGTCGTCTTTGATGAGCATGTTCTTTCAGATAACAGTGGTAGGTTTGCAGCACTCTGGCTAGTCACCCATACTTCACTAGATCTAAAGCAAAGCTCTTCATGGCTAGTAGGGAGATTGAAAATTCGCTCATTGACCCGGATCAGGATCACAGGGAAGAAAGTTCTGAACACAATGATGAGGTAGTAAGGCTCAGGAAACAATTGATAGATTTGCACCGGGCATGGGCCAGCGGAATGCCTCCTCTTTCGCTCCCTGAAGGTCTTGGGAATATCTCTAACTTCCCACCGCTATCTCAGGCATAATTCTCTGTTCCTACTGAGTCACCTGAGCACGCGCCAGGATTCACTCCGCGACATTATTATCCTGGCAATTCTGGTATGCCCTTGGCAGCTCCCCAATCAAGACCAGCTGCTAAGCCAGCGCCACCGATCACACCGGTATTCGTGGCTCCTCCACCACATGAAACTCCCATATATGTTGTGCGTCCCACAATGAGGATTCCTAGGTCTACCAGTGAGCCAGTACTGAAGGTTCCAGATAGTCAGTATTATGCCCCTGAGCCGACTTTGCAAATGAATGAACTGTATGGGTACACTCAGCCGCCTGCATTTCCATTTGATATGGAGAAACCTATCGCAATGGAGGAACAGGATATCATAGCCTAGAAATTGAAAAGTTTAGAGTAGGCTATGAGGAATTTGCAAGGGATCGGAGATTATAAGAGTGTTTCCTATAAAGATCTTTGCATGTTCCCAGACATCAACCTTCCCCCTGGTTTTAAGATGCCTAAGTTCGAGAAGTATGCAGGACACGGTGATCCCGTGGCACAATTAACACATTATTGCAATCAGTTGAGGGCTGCAGGAGAAAAGAAAGAACTGCTCATGGACTTCTTTGGCGAGAGTCTGTCTGGTCTGGCCTCAGAATGGTTTATCGATGAGACATCGATAAATGGAACAGCTGGGATGATTTGGCTTCTGAATTTGTTCAAAATTTTCAGTACAACATCGACCTAATTCCGGACGAAAAATCCTTGGTCAACATGAAGAAAAAGAGCACTGAAGGTTTTAGGGAATACGCGATAAGGTGGAGTGAATAGACCGCCATGGTAAAGCCTCCAATGAAATAAAGTAAGTTGGTAGAAATTTTCATTCAGGCGCAGGATAAGACCTATTTTTAACATTTACTTCCGGCAATGGGAAAGTCTTTTATGGAAGTCCTCAAAATAGGGGAGATGATAGAGGACGAAATTAAGACCGACTGAATAGTGAGTTTTTCCGCATTAAAAGCGACCACACAAGCGAATCAAGGTGGATCTGGCTCATTTGGAGGTAAAAAGAAGAAAGAGGATGTAGCGACTGTCGTAGCTGGAACCCATTCCTATCCCAAAAGACCACCTCGCCCCTATCCCCAATCCCAAGCCCAAGTCTAATGCCAAGCTCCATATATTCCTCCCCATCATTACTACCCTCTACAAAACCTTTTATATTCTATTCCTCCACCCCCATACCCAGTATATAGCGTGCAGCCATATGGCCAAACCCCTTCTTACCCGTAGTGGCGCGCGCAAGCTCCACAAAATCGCCCATTCGCTCCACCAAATTACCAAAACCCCTTCAGACCCAGTTTTCAGCCTAGGCCTGAGTATAAGAAGGAGAAGGCGGTCAAAAATCAATTCACACCTCTTGGGGAGTCATATGCTAGCTTGTTTGATAGGTTGAGAAAGTTGAAGGTTTTAAGCCCAATTCAAGGAAGGCTTTTAAATCCACCGCCAAGGAATCTCGATTATTCTTTAAGGTGTGCGTACTGTTTTGATATGCCAGGCCATGATATCGAGAAATGCTGGCATTTATAGAGAGCTATCCAAGATTTAATTGACATAAATCAGATATTGGTCCAGAACCCGAAGGGTCCAAACATTAACTAAAATCCGCTGCCAACCCATGTTGAAGCCAATATGTTAGAATTGATATATGATGAGAAAGGGTCTTTGAGGGGTTATAAGCCTGTTGTCAAGATACAGACCAGTGAGGAGAAATCGATGAATGTAGTGGAGTCTTTGAAAGTAATGTCATGGAGCCAGGAAGGAATGAGAGAAGATAAAGCCCAAGAAGGCATAAAGAAACCCCTGATCACAGTACAAGGCGCCAGAAGGCATGTTGATTTAAGTCAGGATAAACCTAAGCTGACAGTGGTGGGAGCTCTGAGTCAGCCCATCTTGATGGTGAAAGGAGCACTGGCAGCGCCTATTGTCCTCAAAACGGTGACCCAACCTCCGATAGTTGATACGAAAAGAGTTCCATGGAATTATGGGCGGACTGTGATGACCTATCACGGGAAAGAAGTTGTGGAAGATGTAGATGAGGTAGGGGGTTTGACTAGGTCAGGAAGATGCTTCGAGCCTGAAAACTTAAGAAAGTCCAAGCCAATGGTGAGTGGACCATCATCTATCAAAAAGCCTATCACCGAAGAAGAAGCCGAAGAGTTTTTGAAAAAGATGAAATTGCCAGGGTATTCAATATTGGACCAGTTGAAGAAAACCCTTGCTCAAATTTCCCTTTTATCTTTGTTGTTGCACTCCAAGGAGCATCGTGATGTTCTACTGAAAGTATTAACTGAATCATATGTTCCAAGGGAGATTACAATCAACCAACTTGAGAAAATGGTTGGAGAAATCTTTGAGGTCAATCGGATCAGCTTTTCTGATGATGAATTGCCTGTTGAAGGTACAGGGCATAACCGGGGCCTTTACATTACAGTGAAGTGTGAAGATTTCTACGCCACTCATATTATGATTGATGGAGGTTCAGGTGCAAATATTTGCCCTATTTCTACTTTGCAAAAGTTGAATATTGGTGCTGACAGGATCAGGCCCAACAATGTATGTGTTAGGGCTTGCGATGGTGCAAAATCAAATTCCATTGGCGAAATAGAACTAATGTTGACCATAGGGCCTGTTGAGTTCGCCATAGAGTTTCAAGTATTGAATGTAAACTCCTCTTACAATCTGTTGTTGGGAAGGCCCCGGATCCATAAGGCCAAGGCGGTTGCATCTACACTGCACCAAATGATTAAGTTTGAGCATGACAGGCAAGAAATAGTTATTCATGGTGAAGGAGATTTGTCAGCCTACGAAGATTCTCCCTTGTCTCTTATTGAAGCAAATAACGTAGAGGAGACATTCGTCTATCAAATTTTTGATACAGTGCCAGTGAATCGTATCCTTGAATGGCAGGCTATACCGAGACTGCAATTATCTTCTGTTTCTATCATGATGGTGAGTGAACTTTGGAAATACAGATTTGAGCCAGGAAAGGGTTTGGGAGCATCTCTGCACGGTATAGTTCATCCCATATGTCCGAGTGAAAACGTGGGCACATTTGGTCTGAGATTTGAGCCTACAGCTGAAGATCTGAAGAAAGCCAAGGGAAGGAAAAACGAAATATGGTCACTCCCTCGCCCAATGCCACTACTCAGTGAATCATTTGTTAAGAGTGGTGTCACAAAGTATGTGGAATTTGAGGTTAAATTGGTTGATGACTTCCAGAACCTTTGTATTGAAGTTGATATGGTCGAAGCAGGAGAAGGTACCAGTATGGCAGACGTGCAATTCATAGGTCCAGCTGTCCGGTTCAATAATTGGGAAGTCACTCCTCTCCCCGTCAGGAGGGAGTTTTGGTAGTTTATTTTTTTTCTTTCTGTTTATCCGAGTTATTTCAGAGTTGTAATTCGGATTTTAGTTTGTTTATGTTATGTTGGCATCTATATTTAAACCCTTCTATCTTTTTATTTAATGAAATGCAATGTCCTTTTTGTTTCGTGTCTAATATATTTTGTTTTTCTATTCTTACACAGTTCTCTTTATGCTGATTCTAATGATATGACATGCATGCGGAATTTTCAGCCTGATCTTAAAATCCAAACTAATCATGATGTAATGAAGTAGGATGGGGAATATGATGAAGAAAAAACACTAGAAGAAATAAGCAAAGCGTTGGAACAGTTTGAAGACAAACCGAATCCTACTTTGAATTAGACTGAGCCAATAAATCAAGGGGATCAAGAAGATGTTAGGGAAACTAAAATCAGTGTACATGTTTTGCCACAGCTAAAAGATGAAATGATTCAAGCATTAATGGATTATAAGGATGTTTTTGCATGGTCTTATGATGATATGCCTGGTTTAAGCACTGAATTAGTGGCTCACAAATTGCCAATTGATCCCGCATTCCCTCCTGCCAAACAGAAGTTGAGGAAGTTTAAAACAGATGTAAGCATTAAAATTAAAGAGGAAATCATGAAACTACTTGAAGCCAAAGTAATTCGAGTGGCTCTCTATCCCATGTGGTTATCCAATGTTGTTCCTGTACCAAAGAAAGATGGCAAAATTCGAGTGTGTGTTGATTACCATGATTTAAACAGAGCAAATCCAAAAGATGATTTTCCATTGCCCAACATCCATATTTTGCTAGACAACTATGCTAAACACGAGGTTGCCTCTTTTGTGGATTGCTATGCCGGATATCACCAGATCATTATGGATGACGACGACGCAGAGAAGACATCTTTTATCACACCATGAGAAACTTATTGTTATCGAGTGATGCCGTTCGGTTTGAAGAATGCTAGAGCAACATATATGAGAGCCATGACCACTATGTTTCATGACATGATGCATAAGGAGATTGAGGTCTACGTGGATGATGTGATTATTAAGTCAAAAAGTCAGGCCGACCATGTTAAAGATTTAAGAAAGTTCTTCAAAAGGCTTTGCAGGTATAATCTCAAACTCAACCTGGCAAAATGTGTATTTGGAGTTCCATCAGGAAAGCTATTGGGGTTTGTAGTCAGCCGTCGGGGAATTGAATTAGATCCTTCAAAAATCAAAGTCATTCAGGATTTTCCCCCGCCCAGGAATAGAACGGAGGTGATGAGTTTGCTTGGTAGACTGAACTACATTAGCAGGTTTATTGCTCAACTCACGACCACTTGTGAGCCCATATTCAAGTTGCTGAAAAAGAGTGTTGCGGTAAAATGGACTGAAGAATGCCAGGAAGCGTTCGATCGAATCAAAATATATTTGTCAAATCCGCCCGTGCTGGTACCCCCGGAGCCTGGAAGGCCTTTGATCTTATATTTATCAGTCATGGACAATTCTTTCGGTTGTGTCCTGGGTCAACATGATGTCACAGTCAAAAAGGAGCAGGCTATTTATTATCTTAGCAAGAAGTTCACCGCATATGAGGCCAGGTATACTCTTCTTGAAAGGACGTGTTGTGCCCTAACTTGGGTGGCACAGAAGATGAAGCATTATCTCTCATCCTATACTACTTATCTCATCTCCCGCATAGATCCTTTGAAGTATATCTTTTAGAAGCCAATGCCGACAGGTCGATTGGCAAAGTGGCAAATACTGCTTACCGAGTTTGACATTGTATATGTGACTCGAACCGCCATGAAAGCCCAAGCCTTGGCAGATCATCTTGCTGAGAATCCCATCGATAAAGAGTACGAGCCATTAAAGACGTATTTTCCTGATGAAGAAGTGTCGTGTGTCGATGAAGTCATTATAGATGTTGATCTAGGTTAGAGGTTATTCTTCAATGGAGCTGTCAATATGAAAGGAGTCAGAATAGGTGCGGTTCTTATCTCTGAATTGGGACAACATTTCCAATGACAGCACAACTTCGATTTTACTATACTAACAATATGGCAGAGTATGAAGCCTACATTCTTGGTTTGAGGTTAGCTATTGATATGGGAGTCCAAGAATTATTGGTGTTTGGAGATTCGAATTTTCTCATCCATCAAATTCAAGGTGATTGGGAGACGCGAGATTTGAAGCTCATCCTGTATCGACAATGCTTGCAGAAGCTATGTCAACGGTTTGTGTTAGTAAAATTTAGGCATATTCCAAGGATTCGTAATGAAATTGTTGATGCTTTAGCCGCTCTGTCTTCAATGCTCCAACATCCTAACAAAGCCTACATCAATCAAGTGCATATACAGAGTCGTGATCAGCATGCTTACTGTAATGTGGTCGAAGAAGAGCTCGATGGAGAACCTTGGTTCTTAGATATCAAGCGGTACATTCAGTCAGGAGAATACCCATCATATGCCACCAACGATCAAAAGAGGACTATTAGGCATTTGGCTAGCAGATTTTTCTTAAGTGGGGGAATCTTGTATAAGAGAACCCCAGATCTGGGACTTTTAAGGTGTGTAGATGCAAGAGAAACCTCGGCAATCATGGTTGAAGTACACTCTAGAGTATGCGGGTCGCATATGAACGGTCATGTCTTGTCAAAGAAGATTCTTCGAGCAGGTTATTACTGGCTTACTATGGAAAGGGATTCTATTCAATTTGTTCGAAAGTGTCATCAATGTCAGGTACACGGTGATCTAATACGTTCTCCTCCTATTGAGTTGCATGCAATGGCCACTCCATGGCCGTTCGTGGCTTGGGGAATGGATGTGATTGGACCGATTGAGCCGAAGGCATCAAATGGGCATAGATTCATTTTGGTAGCCATTGACTACTTCACAAAGTGGGTAGAAGCAGTAACTTTCAAGTCAGTGACAAAGAAGGCTGTGGTAGATTTTGTTCATGCCAATATCATTTGTAGATTTAGAATTCCTAAGATGATCATCACAAACAATGCTGCCAATCTCAATAGTCATTTGATGCAAGAAGTATGTCAACAGTTTAAGATCGCACATCAAAATTCTAATCCATATCTCCCAAAGGCCAATGGAGCTGTAGAAGCCGCCAATAAGAATATAAAAAAGATATTGCGGAAAATAGTACAAGGGTCTAGACAGTGGCATGAAAAGTTGCCGTTTGCATTGCTAGGTTACCGCACCACTATTCACGCTTCAACAGGGGCAACTCCATATTTATTAGTGTATGGGATAGAAGCAGTCATCCCTACAGAAGTTGAAATTCCCTCTCTTCGAGTCATTGTAGAAGAAGAGATTGATGATGACGAATGGGTAAAACCCGACTGGAACATTTGAGCTTGATTGAGAAAAAAATGCTAATGTCTGTGTGTCATGGCCAGTTGTATCAGAGGAGGATGGCTCGAGCGTATAACAAAAAGGTCCATCCCAGGAATTTTGAAGTTGGTTAGTTGGTATTGAGACGTATCCTTCCTCACCAGGTTGAAGCGAAAGGCAAGTTTTTCCCTAACTGGCAAGGTCCCTTCATTGTAAAGAAAGTGTTACCCAATGGAGCCTTATATTTGACAGATACTGAAGGCAAAATGGCAGAAATGGCTATCAATGCTGATGCGATCAAAAGATACTATGTATGATATTTGATCCTTTGTTGATTTTATTGCATGTTTAGTACTTGCATTTTTGAAGATTGATATGATGAAGGCATTTTATTCTTCTATCCAAACATTGTGTCATCCTTTGTTTACCCGTTTGAGCTTCATTTTATTTTTCTTTCATATCCCTCTTTTGGAATCAAAATAGAGTCAAAGATAAATGTCAAGAAAATAAGAATAAAAGAAAGAGTTCAAAAATAAAAGAAAAATCAAATCCAAACAAAGAACAAGCTGATGGAACTACGTGTGACCTGATTCTCCTCTCTCGGGAGTGAGATACGTAGGCTGCCCTATTTCGGGCTCGGTCCAACCAAATAAAGATTTAAGATTCACCCAGTCAACAAAATTGGGGCATGAGTTAATATGTTGTTTGAGTCGATTCCAAAAGTTGTAAGTCCCACTCCCACACCAAGTATCGTTTGAGCCCCTTACCATTTTTTTTCTAACCTTAACCAAAATCCAAGTTACAACCAAAGAAAGTCCTTCAGATCAATTTTTGATACTGTTAAGGCTAAGTATTCAATAGATATGATGATACATGGTGAAATACCACTTGTCTCCCTCAGCATAAGAAATCAGGAAAGAAATACAAAAATGAGAGAGTCTTATTGGTGAAGACCCCGTGGGCATCATAAGGCGATGGTGAGTTGAGAGAAAATGAAAATAAGAGAGTCTTATTGGTGAAAACCTTTGCAAGAACCATAAGGCAATGGTGAGTTGACAAAAAATGAAAATGAGAGAGTCTTATTGCGGAAAACCTTTCCAGGCACCATAAGGCGATGGTGAGCGGAGAGAAATAAAAATGAGAGAGTCTTATTGGTGAAAACCTTTGCAGGCACCATAAGGCGCTGGTGAGTGGAGAGAAATAAAAATAAGAGAGTCTTATTGGTGAAAACCCTCACCGGTACCGTAAGGTGATGAAGAGTTTAAGAGAAAAGCGAAAAGTGAAAAAAAAGAGATTTGTTGACGAAAGTCTTTTAAGATGACGTCAATCGAATGTGATGTATGAGTCCAATGGATTTGAAGAAGCGTCTCAGCGGCAAAAGGCATGAAATCAACAACAAATGGGGAGTTTGGATAGGAAGATCAGGCAGCTCAATCCAAAATGCATGTCATACTCATTGGAGTTGGTTGTCGTATTCAGATAAGTTTTCTTTTTGAATATGGGACATTGCCCTTTTGTTTCATTTACATATTCATGCTTTTTGGTCCTTTTATGTCATTTATCAAAATAAAAGTCACCAACATTTCTTTACATGTTAAGTCAAGTCTGGGTCAAAACAAGCGAGAAAGGATTTCAAAATTTACTACCAGTCTTTCCAATTATATAAGGAGAAGCCAAGGAACAACCCAGGAAAGAAATATGATCGTAATTCAACATGAAGAAAAGGAAGTCTATCAACCGACAGGCTATTGGATACGTGGAAGCATTCAGATTTGGGAAAAGAGTGCACCTCAGGGGCATGGTAAAATGGAAACCCATTGTTTGAGTCAGAACTCATTTTCCTCAATCTGGATCCGGGTTAATTAGACAGGGCAAGTGTTAGCGATTTGGAATAATGATGAAAGGAACGAGTGTTGGGCAGATACCTGAGAAGCCAAGATCTGCAAGCCACCACTAAGTTTTTAACTGATAAATTTTCTTTGTTGATATAGGGGCAAATTCGCTTCACTTAATTCAGCTGTCATTGGAAATGCACATCCAAGGGATTTTACTTTATGTTCAGGACCCTCCTGAAAAATGGAATTTTCCTTTATGTTCAGGACCCTCCTGAAAAATGGTAATTCACTTTATGTTCAGGCCCCTCCTGAAAAATGAGATTTTACCTTCTGTTCAGGACCCTCCTGAAAACTGGGATTTTACTTTATGTTCAGGACCCTCCTGAAAAATGGGATTTTACTTTCTGTTCAGGACCCTCCTAAAAAATGGGATTTTACTTTATGTTCAGGACCCTCCTGAAAAATGGGATTTTACTTTATGTTCAGGACCCTCCTGAAAAATGGAAATTTACTTTATGTTCAAGACCCTCTTGAAAAACGGGAATTTACTTTCAATTCAGGACCCTCCTGGAAAATGGGACTTCACCTTATAGTCAGGACCCTCCTGGAAAATGGGACAACGCTCTCAAAAATGAAATACTACTTTATTATAATTCTTGTTTGTGATAATTTTCGTTCTAGTTTTAATTTTGGGTTTCAGGAGCCCGCCTGAAGAACAGGGTGATGAAATAGCAAGTCAGGAGCCCGCCTGAAGAACAGGGTGATGAAATAGCAAGTCCGGAGCACACCGGGAGAATAGGGTGAAGAAACAAAAAAGTCAAGCAACAAAGTGAAGCAATTGAAAGCCAAGCAACAAGTTGAAAGAAATTGCAAGTCAGGAGCCCGCCTGAAGAATAGGGTGATGAAAGTCGAGTCAAGAACCAACAGAAGCTGTATAGATAGGATTTTGTAATTTTCATTTATGTTTTAACTTATAATTTTCATTTTTGATGTAATAACAGAGCCGCGAACCGGAACCTCGACGGAACCTCACTCAACTCTCCAACTCGGTATAGTCCACCTCTTTCAATCTTTTGAAATACTCATGACTTGATTCTCTCATAACTTGGGTAGAAAGGATGTCTTAAGTCAAGACCCGGTTGTCCTTCTTCTTTCTGTTTTTTTCTTTGAATAATGGTCGGGTTAAAATTTGGTCTCGTTGTCTACTTCTTTGCCTGAAAACACTTCATGTTTACATTCAAAGGGGGCATGATGTAGACACCTAATTCTGTCCCTCCCGAAGACCCAAGTTACACATTTTTATCCCTATCTTACCACGTGCCCTCACCTGTATGATTAAATCCCATAAAAATACAAAAATAACAAACCCACTAACAAACTTAATCCCCAAATATTCTTTTGTAACAAAATTAACCACCCTTCCTATCAATTTTGGACAACACATCACTACCCCATACCCTACCTGTACCCCACCCCACGTTTTTTTTTTCTCAAATCAACAACTCCTTAACAGAATACACCAAGACACACGACAAAAAGAAAATAAAACCAAAAGAGGAGGGGACCATTTTGTTTTCATTTATCATATACATATAGAGAACAAAAGAGAGGGTGGGCCCACTGGGGTTCATTATTCTTTCTTTGGAATTGAAAAGAGACAAGGGGAGGTCACATTTTTTCAAGGGGTACCACTGACCCACACAATATTATATATATAATACATATAGAAACAAAAGGGAAGGGGGAGGTATCAGGAGAGGAGACAGAAAAGAAATTTTGAGCTCTTCTTCTTCATTCCTGAAAACCACCATTGACACACCTCCATTTTTTTTTATTTTTTTTCTTACTCTCACCATCATATCATCTTCTCCACAGAGAGAAACATCAGAAAAAAAAAAGGATACCTTCAGTTCTTCTACACTAAAACCGCGCGCACACACACAGTGAGATGGCAAGAAGAGAGTAGATCGAAAGAGAGAGAGAGAGTAGCAGAGAGAGAGATTCTGGGTAGATAGCTCTGGCAAGTTCTCTGAAATCAGCCTCGAGTTCGCATATCGGTTTCTTTCTCGTTGTTCGATAGACCTCTTCTCAAAATCGCTAAAAAAAACCATTTTATTTTCCTTTGATTTTTGGACAAAACCTGATCGTTGTTCACTGTTTTGGTTGTCTTGTCTTTGTTCTCTTATCGGAGCTCAGGTCATACAATTTTTTTAGCGGCTATTGGACCATTGAAGCCTTGGTTTAGTCTGTCTTGGTGATTCGTTTTCGAAATCAGGTTGCGGGGTTCATTGACTCTCATTTCGGGTTTTAGGTTTGATTTTCATTCGTATTGACCTATCTATTGTGATCAGTTTGGAATCGAAATTGGAGTTTGTTGCTGTTGAGGTTCTCCGATCGAGTATTTTGGTCTTTGGATTTCTTTATTATCGACAAGGATCGATTTCATCGAGGTCCATTTCTTCTATCGATCTTTATTTTATCTTGACTCTTTATTGATGTTGTGGGTGTGAATGATTTATTTGTTGTGTGTTTGGTTTGAATCTTCGTTGTTTGTGTTGTGTTTGATGTTGGTTTTGGATTATGAGATGTGATTGGAAAATCGAAGCACACACTAATCATGTGGTTAAAAATGGACTTGGGGGTGAGAATTAAAATTTGATATAATTGGATATTTGGATTAGTTGATTTCATTGTGTGTTTAACTTGAAACGAGACTAATTGAACTTGGTAGCATCATGATACGCCGATTGGTTTAGGCAAAGGTAGGTTGGGTAGGGAAATCTAGAGATTGTGGGTTGATTGAGTGTTTGAAATTTGATTGAATGGTTTGATTTTAGCACTTTTGAATCAATTGTATAATTTGGCTGGGGAATGCCCCGAGATCACTTGTATTTATTCACCGGGGAATGCCCCGACGTATCATGTTAGCGAAAAATGATCGTGATGAAGGCCTGAGGCGTCGGGTAGAGCATCAGTTTAGGATTAGCGTAGGTTTACCTTCAGTCTCTTTTTATTTCGGGTTGTAATAATTGGACTGGACTTTACATTTCGGATTGTTTTGTTTTGTTTGATTATTTTGCGTGCTTTTGTGTGGTTTGTACATTTCGTAATGCCAAAATAGTTGATACACTCTACCAAGCGACCGCGGTTGAACCACGGGATCGAGGGGTGCCTAACACCTTCCCCTCGGTCAACAGAATTCCTTAGCCGGAGTCTCTGTTCGCAAACCAGTTTAAGAGTCAAATGGTTTCGAAAAGGATTTTCCAAAGGTGACTTGGCACACCGGATTATGCCAAGTGGCGACTCTGAATAAAAAATATAAATAATCCTTTTCCGAAACAAATTTTTATTTCTTGTCACTTAAATAATAAAACCCTTTTGGACTTTAAACTAAATCTCTTTTTGGAGTACGTAAAAAAGGGGGTGTGACACTATTCATTTGTGGAAGTAAGGGTAACTCTACTATCTTATCATTTTATGCATTCTTCTCCTTCATCTCCTTTTTTGTGTATTGTTTTTCTTTGATTTGCTTGCTGGAAATTGCATGTTGATACCCCATTTTCGTGTGTTCTTAGTCATTGGGGTATCACCACCGCATCTTAAGCCTAGTGTTGTGAATGGTGCTAGCCACATTGCCAATGGCGAGAGGCGAGCCAAGCCAAGCCTATGTCGCCATCTGCCTTTGTGGCAATGCCACCTTCGAAAGGCGACGAGGCAACAAGGGGACTGTGGCAAGAAAGGCGACACCTTTTTTTTAAAAAAACAAAAAAAGTAAAATTACGGCTTTAAAGGATAAAAGGTACATTAGGGTTTCAAAGGTAAATTAGTTTGACAACTAGAGATCGGAGATCCATAAGCTATCCTAATATGACATAAAATTTGGTGCTTTACTAGGATGTTTTACTTGCCATTACTCTCCCATTTTTGTTCCCCAGATTCATTTTTCTCGAGTCTCTTTTAAAGGAGCATGTTCTTTCTTCGCCTGACGGAAAATGTCTAAATGTTTGCATATTTGGTGATTATGCTTAAAATGGATGCTTCAAGCATTGTTAGTTAATTGTATTAGATCTGCATTTTCACTCGAAAATGTGGCAAAGTTCTTTGAACCTTTTGGAAGAATAGGAAGTAAAACTGATATGGATATCAGTATTGAACCTGAATGCACCTAACTAAAGATGGACAGTCTTTCTCTATATGTGTCGAAACATGTACTTCGAACAGTCCAAATTAATTGTTCATTTGATTCTAGAAGGAAAGCGCTAGCAACTTATTAGTCATGTGCTGTGTAGGTAAAAAAGATGTACAGGAGATAGGGTTTTTTCTTATGAATTTAATCTAGTCCTAAGTTGGGCAGACTCTTCCAATACCACACCCGTGTTAGATTCTCCAAAAATACTCTACTTTTGGAGAATCCAACATGCACCTGTTGACATTTTTGAAGAGTCCGAGCAACATAGATCTAATCCATAAGGAGACATCCAGAAAGAGAACTTAATTTGCTATCGTTTAGGGCAGATGTATTCAACTGGTACAAATAGAAACTATGATTGTCTACATGTTTACTGCTACTTGTAGTTCGTGATTAGTTTTGATGCACGATCCAAGACGTCGCAAAATATATATATATACATATATATATATAAGGAAATATAGTCATTACTAAGGAAAATTTTGCTAACAGTGAATATTTATCAGCTGTCATTCTCTACTTTCTTGTGGGATTTCAGTGGGAATGTTGCTGTTGCCATTCTGTATTTTGGTTGGAACCTAAGTTGCTCGGACTCTCCAAAAATGTTGCCGCACCCATGTCAGATCCGTCAAAATTTGTAGGATCCGACACGCACCAGTCAACATTCTTGAGGAGTCTGAGCAACATAGGTTGGAACTATTCGGTCATGACTTTTGTTTTCTCTTTTACGTAATATGTATGTGTCTGTCTGATGCAGCAGAATTGCTAAATTTTTGAAATCTGATGAATGATGCAGCTCATTGTGATACAACAGTCGCAAAGATGCTGGTAGGAAACAAATGTGATTTGGACAACATTAGAGACGTTAGTATTGAAGAAGGCGCGAAGCTAGCAGAAGCAGAAGGCTTGTTCTTCATGGAGACATCTGCATTAGATTCTACAAACGTTAACAAGGCTTTCGAGATTGTCATCGTGAAATCTACAGTAATGTCAGCCGAAAGGTCTTGAATTCGGATTCCTACAAGGCCGAGTTATCTATTAACAGGGTAAGCCTCGTAAAAGATGATGGAGGAGAATCGAAACGATCTTGGAGCAGCAGTTGTTCAAGATGAACTAACATTTTGTATTGTTGGTTCAAAGATTAAGAGATTTTTCAGTATTTATTCAATTCATTAACACAGTGAATTGAATAAATGCCTCTTAACTCTGGTTAAGCGATATGCATTTTCACTTTAAGTTGTACTATTTGTAAAGGATAAATTGTTAACACCAGGTCCGAGCGTATATTTTTTTTTCGGATGCGCGGACTACATGTGTTTTAGATTTCTTGAAAGTTTATAACATATGTCTGAATCATGCATTTATGTGCTAGAGCACTACATGTATCTCAACAACTACATGAAAGTTGTATACATGCATCAACAACTTGTGCAGTTATGTGCATTTTATCAACCAATATGTGACTTCCTATTGTTTTCTTTCTACGTACATATACGTGTATAAATTTATAACTATTAAAACAATAGGAAAATAAAAAAAATATTTTACGACCATTGAAATGGAATAAGAAGTACAAGGGATGGTGGCATCATATTTAGATATTGCACTTCATAAGAGGTACTTAAGAAATTTGTTTCATAATTATGGTGTCTGATTAAGCTTGTGCATACATCAATGATCAATATGACCCCTTAAAGTGGTCGTGTTGACATGATACAATGGTGAACAACGGAAAAAAACTGTCTGCAAGTCCGAGGACATTTAGTACTATGATGCACCGCTTCCTAAAGAAAACAAGCTTTCCCAGTAGATCCAAAGCGAATCTTCCAGACATTTTCTCTCTTCTAACGCGATTTCCTTTTAAGTCAAAGAGGACCAGCGTATCCAAATGTCTGATTATAATTTCTTCATTCCATGTCCTGAAGAAAGGCTTAATATCCAGTAAAAAAAAGTTGCCCAAATTGATGCTATACTCCACCCAAGTGCTGCTTATGTTATCCTTCAGTATTCACAGGCCTAGAGTTGAAAGGGGAACGCGACGCGCATCATGCAGACAAAGCCTCCCTTACAAATCCATCATCTCCAAGCCAGAAAGACACTCAAAACATGATGGGGAAGATATAGTTAGAAACTTTTCGTTCTCAATGTCAAGTGCTACAGTTAGATCTGGCTGCCTGTAATGAGCAAACCAGTATATGCATTCATTTACTAACAACGCGGTGATGTCTGGATGAAAGGGAGGCATCTCTGCGATTTCTTTCCATCCACTCGAAATGCCACCAACCTCATTTAAAGTTAAAACCTTGCATCTTAGATGTTCAAGCTTACGATCCATGAACCTACACGGAGGAGCCTTGTAGAAAAAGTTTACCAATTTGTATTCCTTCTTTGAATGAAGACATCCGAATCCAACAGGTTTATAGTTGTCACAGTGAGCAGAAGGTGAACATCCCGGCAATTCGCGGACTTGTTTGATGGCAGGATTGCACAAATAAAAACGATGATCAACTAAAATGTAAATCAAACCACAGCTTGCAAGCCATTAGCGAAGAGCACGGCGACCAAGGACAATGACAGTACAAAACTCCTCATCGCGTTGTTTCTCTCCTTCTATGTCAACTGAAATAAACCGTAGCTTGTGCTCTCTCGACCCTGTGGAATACTCGCATTACATTGAAACAAGTCTCGGGAACTTCTCATTGATTGCTTCCGGTGAGAACGAGCGAACGAAGGACTAATAATACGGACATTCCAAGATTTTGATGCACACCTCAACATGGACAATGACTTCACAGGACATCTTAGGAAAATAGAGGTTATAACATCAACAGAGAGCTTATTCAAGTAATCATTATTTGAGTCATTCCCTTTCTTCTTGTTAGGCTGCAAGTATAATCAATTTGGCAAAATTACAAAGTATATATGTTTAGACAAAGACTAAGAATGATAAGCATGAATGGCATGGGAGAACTATATGATCAAAGGAATTAAAAAAATTTATATATAAAGTGAAATATCAACTGTTTAGTGTAGCTCATTGGCATGCGAGAATATGCATTAGAACCTAATGACGAAACTGAAGTGCACATTAAGCGAGGCAAAACTTTTTGAACCTTGCTTTAGGGCTTAAGTTCGCTCTTTGCCAAAACTAGACTCAAGATGAGATAGATATTCACAAAATCTATAGCGAATAGAAATATATATAATAGTAGCTTTATATTTTAAATCCATACCCTATAATTTTTCGTGTTTTAAAGTTGTTTTCTTAGTGTTGTTGTTTTCTTACTAAAGTCGTTGGCTTGGTAAGGTTCTATCCATTAGTATAAATAACTAACATACATTGATTTTCTTTTTGAGAGATGTTAACGATTTCTATTTCATTCAAGTACGAATTTGCTTCTGTTGGGTTCATAGAAGTGTGAATGAGAAATGGTGGAGGAAAAGGAGATACCCAAATTGGAAAGTGTACTCCTAATTTGGAAAGCTTACTCTTTCTCCCACATTGATGGAAGAAGAGAACTTTTTAGTGTTTACATTGTGAAACACTTACTCCACATGGTAAGTGAGGCAAGGAAATAGAGATGCCTCGCGTCGTCGTCGTCTTCGCTCGCTCGGCTTCGAATTTGGATAATGATCGATCATTTCAATGAATCGTTGCACTATTTCGCGAACTGGTGCACTACTTCTGTGTTTCTGCTTCTAAACTGGTGCAGATTTTCGAAACAATGTTTCCTGACCTGATACATTGGTTCGAACAGATGCAACTCTTCAACAAAGTGTTGTTTCAAACCAGTGCACTGTTCACGAAATAGTGTACTGTTTAAGAAAATTATTGCATTGTTTTAAGTGAATAGACATGCATTTTCAGGAAGAGTCACACACCTCTAATATACACCAATGCCACCTTTTCAAAGGGGCATCTAATGGCTATATAAAACCTGATTTCATCCACAGGTTTATGACATAGAAAATACAGAAATTTTCAGATTACAAAACTTCTTCTTCTTGTCTTAAAAATACTCTAAGTGTGATCATTCTAACCGTGAGTGTGTTCGAAGAATCCACCTATTTGAGGTACCGCTATAGTCGGATTGAAGGCTATTTTATCCTAGGAGGAAGATTCCATAACCTCGGGTACAGTGAGGGGAATTATTCCTTAAGGAAAATTCGTGAATTCGGACGACTTGGCCTTAATCATTTCTGTTTCATCTTTATTTTCTGAAAAAATAAATACACCTCTTGGAAAGGTCTTTTTGATCTTGTGTTGAGGGTATTTAATACTTCATTGTGTTCTTGTTCATACTTGAACTCGAGTTGAAGTTGTTGTTTTGTTATACAGATTCTATGTACCCGTATTGTAGAAGATAACAATCTTAAGGAATAATAATCCTACAGAATTTGTATTGCTTGGTTTTGGAGATTAAAGCTTAGGCTTTCTACTCCGCTTGAATTTAACTAGTGATTAAAAGATATAAAATCTTCATCACAAGTTAAGGTTCACTCGGTTGACGATTCAAAGTAATAAAAACTTCATCGCTAACTAGAAATAAGAAGAAGAGTTTCAAGTTATTTAACTTTATAAATAGTATTCTGAAAAATACTAAGTTTCCTGTCTTGTGGTGATAGGAAAAATGACAACTGAAAGTCAAATGATGGATGCAACAACGTCTATGGGGGAAAATAATATTGCCACATCAAGTCGCAAAAATGCTCCGCTAACGATGGCACCGGCGGAGAAGCCTGAAAAATTTTCTGGCATCGACTTCAAGCGGTGGCAACAAAAGATGTTCTTTTACCTCACCACTTTATGTCTACAACGGTTCACTAGCGAAGACGCTCCTGAGGTGCCCGAGGGAACCTCGGACAAAGACCGCTTCATTATTGTAGAAGCTTGGAAACATTCGGATTTCCTTTGCAGGAACTATATTCTGAGTGGTCTCCAACACGAACTTTATAATGTCTATAGTGGAACCAAGACATCAAAGGAACTGTGGGGGGGCACTTGAACGGAAATATAAAACGGAGGATGCGGAAATTAAGAAATTCCTTGTTGCACGGTTCCTGGACTTCAAAATGATTGACAACAAATCTATTGTCTCTCAAGTACAGGAGTTGCAAGTCTCATATATGATCTCCTAGCAGAAGGTATATTTTGTAAAAATACCTTAGTTGAACAAATTAAAAATGTTCTTAATACTCACGTAAACTATTTTATAGGTTTAATTATGAATGATGATTTCCAAGTAGCAGCGATAGTTGAGAAGCTACCACCTTTGTGGAAAGACTTCAAAAACTACTTAAAGCATAAACACAAGGAGATGACCATTGAAGATCTTATCGTCCGACTCCATATCGAAGAGGACAATAAGGCTACCGAAAGAAGTTCAAAGGGGAGTTCTACAATGAATGAAGCACATATTGTAGAAGATGGCCAAAACAACTCGAAGAAAAGAAAGAAAGTTGAACATGGAAGCAATCAACCCAAGAAAAAGTTCAACGAAAAATGCTTCAATTGTGGCAAAATTGGCCACAAGTCCATAGATTGTCGAGCCCCGAAGAAAGGCAAGAAAAAGGACCAAGCGAACATAATTGAGTCCAACAAATAAAATGATGATTTGTGTGCTATGTTCACGGAATGCAACTTGGTGGGGAATCCACGCGAATGGTGGATGGATTCTGGTGCCACACGCCATGTTTGCGTAAACAAAGAGTTGTTCTTATCAATTTCTCCAGCTCAAGCAGAAGAAATGCTTTACATGGCCAACTCCGCTACTGCTAAGGTGGAGGGAACATGAAAAATTTGCTTAAAGATGACTTCCGGCAAGGTCTTGACACTGAACAATGTGCTATATGTTCCGGAGTTACGTAGGAACTTAATTTCTGTTTCACTCCTAGATAAGAACGGGTTCAAATGTGTAACTGTTTTTGGAAAAATTGTAGTTAGCAAAGGAGAAATGTATGTAGGAAAAGGCTATCTCACGGAGGGCCTTTATAAGATGAATGTAATGACTGTTGAAATGAATAAAAGTTCAAATTCATCTTATTTGCTTGAGTCTTATGATTTATGGCATGAACGTTTAGGGCATGTTAATTACAAAACGCTACAAAAACTAATTAACTTAGAAGTTTTGCCAAACTTTGAGTGCAATAAATCAAAGTGTCAAATGTGTGTGGAATCAAAGTATGCGAAGCATCCTTATAAATCCGTTGAAAGGAATTCCAATCCCTTAGATTTAATACATACTGACATTTGTGATATGAAGTCAACACCATCTCGTGGTGGGAAAAAGTATTTTATAACTTTATTGACGATTGCACTAGATATTGTTATGTCTACTTGCTAAATAGTAAGGATGAAGCAATAGATGCGTTTAGGTAATATAAAACTGAAGTTGAAAATCAGTTAGACAAAAAGATCAAAATGATAAGAAGTGATAGGAGCGGAGAATATGAATCTCCCATTGTGCAAATATGTGTAGAGAATGGAATAATCTATCAAACTATGGCCCTATATTCACCTCAATCTAATGGAATTGCGGAAAGAAAAAATCAAACTTTGAAGGAAATGATGAATGTCTTACTTATAAGTTTCGGCTTACCGTAAAACTTATGCGGGTGGCTATCCTTACGGCAAATCGTATACTCAACAGAGTTTCCCATAGTAAGACACAATCAATTCCTTACAAAAAATGGAAAGGAAGGAAACCTAACTTGAAATATTTCAAAGTGTCGGGGTGTCTAGCGAAGGTCCAAATTCTTATGCCCAATAGGGTTAAGATAGGACCTAAGACGATAGACTGTGTGTTCATAGGATATGCTAAAAGCAGTAAAGCATGTCGATTTTTGGTTCATAAATCTGAACATCCGGATATTAGTGAAAATACGGTAATTGAATCAGACAATGCTGAATTCTTTGAAAACATTTACCCATATAAAATTAGACATGAACAGTCTAGTGTAGGTTCCAAACGACCTCGAGATGAACCAAGTGAAAATGTATATAATGAAGAAAATCCAAGACATAGTACACGTCAAAAAACGTCAACTTCGTTTGGATTGGATTTTATAACATTTTTCTTAGAAAATGAGCCTCAAATATTTAAAGAAGTGATGTCATCATCAGATTCATCCTTTTGGAAAGAGACCGTCAATAGTGAAATAAATTCAATCTTAAGAAATCATAGATGGGAATTGGTTGACCTTCCTCCCAGAAATAAACCTTTAGGTTCTAAATGGATCTTCAAAAGGAAAATGAAAGCGGATGGTACTATAGACAAATACAAGGCAAGACTTGTAGTAAAAGGCTTTAAACAGAAGGAAGGCCTTGATTACTTTGATACATACTAGCCAGTAACAAGGATAACCTCGATTCGAATGTTAATTGCCTTGGAGGCGGTATATGATCTTCAAATCCATCAAATGGATGTGAAAACCCCATACCTAAATGGAGATTTGGAGGAAGAAATTATATGGAACAACCTGAGGGATTTGTGGTTCCAGGAAAGGAAAACAAGGTGTGTAAACTTATCAAGTCATTATATGGACTAAAGCAAGCACCAAAACAATGGCATGCGAAGTTTGACCAAACCATGTTGGCAAACGGATTCAAAATAAACGAACGTGAGAAATGTGTTTATATTAAAGACACTCCAAATCACCAAGTCATTGTACGTTTATATGTGGATGATATGTTGATCATCAGTAGAGACATTTCTGACATAAATGCAACAAAACAAATGCTCGAGAGCAAGTTTGATATGAAGGACCTTGGAGTTGCAGATGTGATCTTAGGTATAAGAATCCATCGAATTCCACAAGGATTGGCATTGTCACAGTCACATTATATCAAAAAGGTACTTGACAAATTCAAGTATATGAAATTTGGTATTTCCAAGACTCCATTAGATGTGAGCTTTGTACTTCAAAAGAATGAAGGTGAAAGTGACTCGCAATTGGAGTACGCAAGAGTATTGGGATGTTTAATGTATATAATGAACTGTACACAATCAGACATAGCATGCACTATCAGTAAATTGAGTCGATACACGAGTAATCCCAACAAAACTCACTGGATGGAAATGAAAAGAGTTTTGGGGTATCTTAAATACACTCAAAACTATGCTTTGCATTATAATAAATATCCTGCGGTACTTGAAGAATATAGTAATGCAAATTGGATCACCGGATCGAACGAAGTAAAATCCACAAATGGATATGTATTTACTATCGGTGGAGGAGCAGTTTCTTAGACATCATCCAAACAGACTTGTATCGCTCGCTCTACAATGGAATCTAAATTTATCATATTAGATAAAGTCGGTGAAGAAGAAGAATGGCTCCAAAATTTCTTGGAAGATATTCTGTATTGGCCCAAGCCAGTGGCACCAGTATGTATACACTGTGATAGCCAAGCGACAATAGGTAGGGCAGAGAGCATGATGTATAACGGTAAATCTCGTCATATAAGACGAAGACATAATACCGTTAGAGAACTTCTCTCTAGTGGAATTATCACTGTAGACTATGTAAAGTCAAAGGATAATGTGTTGGGTCCACTTACAAAAGGCCTATCTAAAGAAGGAGTAGAAAGGACATCCAAGGGAATGGGTTTAAGGCCTAGGACAAGTCAGCATGGTGGTAACTCTACCTAATAGATTGGAGACCCCAAGATCTAGGTTCAAGGAGATCAAACACAGTTGTGTCTGACAGGTTCAACATTGTCAATTACCCAACCCATTCTCATGATGTAGACAATGTATAGTAAACAAGGATAAGACTTAAGGTGAAAAGTCTTTTAATGATTATCTAAATTTGGCAGATTTGACCAAATAGTTTAATCTATAAGATTGAATGTTTAGAAATCACCTATGTGTGGGCGAAATGGAAGCCGCTTCAAAGAGAATGTTAGTAAAGGTCTATTCTCTAAGCTCTCATGAAAACCGGGACGTGTTCATGGTTAAAAAGAACAAAACCGTAAGAACCATAAACGGTAAAAGGCAGGTTGTGTGAAACGTGTTGTCTAGGTGTACATTAAAGATCGATGGTTCAAATATATCAAATCTACTGATTGACCGAGTACATCCGATGCATGTTCACTACGGAAAGTTCAAAGGGAAACCCACTTATCCAGATGTAATTAGTCTTTGCTTGATGATCACATACTTGTGTGTAAATGTTTTACAAAAAATAGTCATTCCCCATTCATGTGGGGGATTGTTAGGTTCATAGAAGTGTGAATGAGAAATGGAGAAGAAATGGTGGAGGAAAAGGAGACACCCAAATTGGAAAGTGTACTCCTAATTTGGAAAGCTTAAGAGAACTTTTTAGTGTTTATATTGTGAAACACTTACTCCACATGGTAAGTGAGGCAAGGAAATAGAGATGACTTATGCCGTCGTCGTCGTTGCTCGCTCGGCTTGGCTTCGTCTTCGGCTTTGGATTTGGATTTGGATTGGGATTTGGAAAATGATCGATCAATGAGATCTTTCTTTTTGGACAAATTTTATTTGACGAAAATAATCCAGACTGAATCAGTAATACTCCATTAATAAATACATGCATGCAGTAACAGTAACAATAACAGATACAATGTTCGACCTGAACTGGTGCCACTGTTTCAACGAATTGTTGTACTATTTCATGAACTGGTGCACTACTTCTGTGTTTCTGCTTCTGAACTGATGCAGATTTTCAAAACAATGTTTCCTGATACATTGGTTCGAACAGATGCAACTCTTCAACGAAGTGATGCACTATTTCGAACCAGTGCACTGTTCATAAAATAATGTACTATTTCAGAAAATTACTGCATTGTTTTAAGTGAATAGACATGCAATTTTAGGAAGAGTCACACACCTCTAATATGAACCAATGACACCTTTTCAAAGGGGCATCTAGTGGCTATATAAACATGGTTTCATCCACAGGTTTATGACATAGAAAATACAGAAATTTTCAGATAACAAAACTTCTTCTTCTTGTCTTAAAAATACTCTCTAAGTGTGATCATTCTAACCGTGAGTGTGTTCGAAGAATCCGTCTATTTGAGGTACCGCTATAGTCGGATTGAAGGACATTTTATTCTGGGAGGAAGATTACATAACCTCGGGTACAGTGAGGGGAATTATTTCTTCAGGAAAATCCGTGAATTCGGACGACTTGGCCTTAATCATTTCTGTTTCATCTTTAGTTTCTGAAAAATAAATTTACCTCTTGGAAAGGTCTTTATGATCTTGTGTTGAGGGTATTTAATACTTCATTGTGTTCTTGTTCATACTTGAACTCGAGTTGAAGTTGTTGTTCTGTTATACAGATTCTACGTACCCGTATTGTAGAAGATAACAGCTTCAACTTGTAATTTGTGTAGGTTTTTGTGAATGAAGGTAGCGGATATATGAGCATACGAAAATAAAGTTGTAAAAAAATTACAAGAGCATTTTCTTATTGGTTAAATTGAAAACCGAACCGTTAAGAATCAAAAACCGATAAATCAGTAACAAATATCTAATTGGCTTTGTTATGAATTTAACTTGTTTTAAACCGAAAATCGATAATATAAAAATTGAACAAACCGATGCACACCCCTAGTTCATATTCACAAATCACAAAACCAAAAGGGCTAATGTAAAAATTGAACATTGAAAAGTACCTCTTTGTGTTGTTTTTCCCAGTTGCCAATTTTGGTTTTTGTAACTTCCATAGCTTTGCCAATTTTCTGCTCTGCGGCAATGGAAATGGAAAGAAAATTTTTACTACAAACTCTTCTTTAATGCCGTAAAGAGCTAAAAATAGTAGAGTAAATTGGCAAATATTCTTACCATATTTACTTATTCTTAAATTAAATTCTCATTCTTACCATATTTATCTCACTAATTTAAATTAATTAAATAATATACCTTAATAACCCGATACACGATGTAACTTAGACTAAAGCATGTACCCGAACAAGTATCTGGAAGGTTATCGATCTACAATGTATCCGCAACGACTCATGTATTGCGACATCGGTCTCACTTTTTAATAAGATTTTGTGTAATATTGAAAACTTATGGGCGAGGTGGCATATTTTGTTCCTATAGTACTGGATTTATATTGTTTATCAAAAAAGTAGTGAGCAGGCACGCGTATGTTTGAAATGGGCCTGAAGGCAAAAGATGAGGTCATTTGCCTCTATTTTGTGTTGGTCTTACATTTTTGACAAATATATTTTTACATGTAAGTTTATATTTTAGCATCATAACATTTCAGTGTGTTCATCGCGCTTGTGTATAGGAACTTAGGGGCACGTTGAACCAGTGTACCAAGTCTGAGTTTGTGTTTTAAGGTGCCTAACAAAATTATATGATCCTTCTTCAGGCATATTTACATATACATGCATAATTTTTTCCAAAGTTAACGCTGCACACCCCCCGCCCCCCCCCCCTTCGAAGTGGGTCCACATCGGTCTACAAGCAGAGATCCCAAAAGATTTCAACGAACAAAGAAAAGAGAAGAATATATCTCGGTAACAAAAACACAGGGGATGTATATATTGGAGTAATCCAAGTATCCAATAGTGAACGACCACACAAACTACCTGTAAATTTGAGGACCTCTAGTACCATACTCTACCCTCGAACAAACATTGTTTATGCCAAGCAAGATCACCATTGTCCCTTTCTTTTTCTCCATTCTACCCGAGAATAAACAATGCAAAGACTCATCTCAACAAACAAAAAATAATCATATCTGTTAAGACTATCATCAGCATAACAAGATGTATTGACGGAAGAAGTTCTCACCATGGAACTAAAAATAGGATAACTCGGTACACTAAAGCCCCCGCTATGGGTCCAGGAAAGAGCCGGATCACAAGGACAAGGGTCTACTATATGCAGCCTTATCTCCACATCACATGACAACAACCTTACCAGTTACTCCAAGAACTGAATCCACCAATGGTACCAATAAATTGCAAATGATTGTTGCGGAGAGTTATAAATCATCATTTCATTTTTTGAGTATTAAAGATAAGATCAACTTTAAATGCAATAGGACTCGAGAGTAATATCACTTAATAATAAGAAAAAGAATCTTTTATCATGTAACATAAAAGGGAGGATCTATGATGCACTATTTCCTAAAGAAAACAAGCTTTCCGAGTAAATCCAGAACAAATCATCGAGACATTTTATCACTCTTATAACGTGATTTCCTATCACTCTTCTAACGCGATTTCCTTTTAAGTCAAAGACAACGAGCGTATCTAAATTTCTGAATATTATTTCTTCATTCCATGTCCTGAAGAAAGGATTAATATCCTGTAACCCAAAGTTGTCCAAATTGATGCTATACTCCTTCACCCAAGTGTTGCTTAAGTTATCCTCAAGTATCCACAGGTCTAGAATTGAACTTTGGGAAAGCGTCATGTATCTGGCTGGAAAAGCATCCCTTTTGTTAGGAAAAGAAAAATGAAGTTTTGATGATGAACATAGTGAATGAAACAGGTTCTACAACATGTTCCATGCAACATGTTCCACACAAGTGAATCTACTACTTTCGACTGATTAGCATAAACATCCTACAAGGCGGACAGGATGAAACAAGTTCAAATCCAAAAGAGTGAAGGCAATCCAAATCAAGATAGGAAGGACATCAAGGCAGTCCAATTCAAACTAGGAAATAAGGAAAGGTGGCAGAAATTAAAAGACGGAAAAGGCAATCCAATTCAAGTAAGGAAAGGAAATCAACTGAAGGTTTCAATCAGGGTTGCAATAAATACAAATCAAAGCACGGTGTGCACAAAAATGAGAGAGTCAACAATCAAGCAAACAAATTCGTCCAGTTGAAGGAGAACCTAATCTATACTTCTTAAGTCATAGATCAGTTGCAATAGGTAGGTTCTTTTAATTGTAAAGTGTCATAGTTCTTGTACTCAGTGATCTATAAACTGAGATAGAAGTATTTGTCTTCAAGTTGGGGAACTCGAAGATTTGGGAACACTTATCTTGGGTGAGATTTGTGTTTTTGTAGTGATAGGAATTAGAAGTTTTAATTCCTAAGTTACAAGAAACCTTGTAATTGTTTGATTATTGAGGCTCAAGAGTTTTAGTGAAGTTGGGGTTAAATCCTGTAGAGGTACAGGTCGTGGTTTTTTACACCTTTCTTGAGCTGGGTGTTTTCACATAAAAACACTGTGTTCAGCTTTCTCTTCTGAGAACTGTGTTTACTTATCTGTTCCACAGATAGGCAAACAGTAGAATCGAGAAATCAGTAGGGCCCATACTCTAACAACTGGTATCAGAGCGAGGTTCTCTTATATAAGGCTAGCACCTCAGAAAAGAACAACATGCAATGATAGCAGCTTGGAGATCTGATTCAAATGAAGATGAAGTTGATGAAACTGTATTTATGGCTTTTGGAGATTCAGACTTAGATGGAGAAGAAAATGATTCTGAGGTAAGTATACTTGATCTTAAAGAAAAACTGCAACTGTTTTCAAAATCAAAACTTGTTTCCCTAATGAGTGACCTAATTGATGATTTCCAAGAGTTAACCTCTGATAGGGATGAATTGTTCAATAGCTTTGCAAGCCTAAAATTTGATCTCATTGATTTGAAGGCTTACACAGGAACTATTGACAAAGAAAACAACTCACTTAAGAAACAGATTGAAGAACTAGAAACTTCAAATAATGGACTTAAATTTGAAGTCCTCAAACTAACTTTAACTGATAATGGAAAAAGGCCCATGAGTAAAGATCAAGAAAATTCTGAATTTGAGGTAATTAGATACAAACAAGAATGCTATGATTTAACTGAAAAAATGAACAAGCTGAATCAAGAAGTTTCAACACTAAAACTTGATCTTGAAAGGGAAAATAGGTGGACAAATTCCTCAAGAATTGTTCATAAGCTGGGTGAAAGAATGTACAATGAAATGGTTGGATTGGGATTCCATAAAAATTTTGATATACCCCAAGATTTGTGTTATATCTGTGGTAACCTTGGACATCCCACTACTGAATGCCCAGTAGCTGCAAAAAGCAGATCCAATAGTCAAAACCTGGCATGAAAAGTTTCTCAGACCAAAAGGAACAAATCCAGTTCTGGTCAGAGAAATAGGTTGAGCTGCATGTTACCCGCATGGACTAAAAGAAATTTGATTCATCCCTTCACTCATAAAAGAAGACCCAAGTAAGTCTGGGTTCCTAAGTCTAACCATTGATTTCTATTGCAGGAGAAAGTGAAAGGAAGCAAAAAGCACTGGTACTTAGATAGTGCTTGCTCAAGACACATGACTGGTGATAAGAGAAAGTTCCTTTTTCTCTCCAAAATAAATGGAGGAGGAGTTTTATTGGTAATGGAAAAAGGGAAATCATTACTGGAGTAGGAAAAATTGGCTCATCTGAATCAAAAGCATTGGAAGATGTCTATCTTGTTGAAGGACTAAAGCACAACCTACTGAGTATTTCACAGTTGTGTGACAAAGGTAATAAAGTTATTTTTACTACTGCAGGGGTCAAAGTCAAAAGAATGGACACCAAAGAAGTGGTGATCACTACAACGAGATACAAAAATGTATACAAAGCCGATATTATAGCATTACCAGGATCTGAGATGACCTGTCTAAGTGCTATAGAAAATGATCCCCTCCTTTGGCACAGAAGACTTGGTCATGCAAGTCTAAAACAATTAAACATACTTTCTTCCAAAGACATGGTATTGGGATTACCCAAAACCAAGTTTAAAAAAGAAAAGTTTTGCAGTGCATGTGTAAGGGGGAAGCAGGTAAGATCTTCGTTTAAGTCAAAGAACCATGTTAGCACTACCAAGTGTCTTGACCTGGTTCATATGGACTTATGTGGACCCATGAGAGTTCAAAGCAGAGGTGGAAAAAGGTATGTTTTTGTTATTATTGATGATTATTCCAAATTCACATGGACATTGTTTCTAGCCTCTAAGGAAGATGCCTTTGGTGTTTTTGAAATCTTCATTAAGAAAATTGAAAAGAAACTGTTCTCTTCTTTAGTTTCCATAAGTCTGACCATGGTACAGAATTTGAGAATGTAAAATTCTTAGAATTGTTTAGCAAATGGTGTAGATAATAACTTTTCATCTCCCAGAACTCCACAACAAAATGGAGTGGTAGAAAGGAAAAATAGAACCCTGGAAGACATGGCTAGAACAATGATGCTCGCAGCTGACATTGCTCAAAACCTATGGGCTGAGGCAATGAGTACTGCTGCATACATCATAAATACATGCATGATCAGGCCTATGTTAGATAAAACTCCCTATGAATTACTAAGAGGAAGAAAGCCAAATATTTCTCACTTTAGAACTTTTGGTTGTAAATGTTTTATTCACAATAATGGAAAGGATAATTTGGGAAAATTTGATGCTAGAAGTGATGAGGGAATCTTTCTAGGATACTCACTTAATAGTAAAGCTTATAGGGTTTTAAACAAACTAACTAACTGTGTTAAAGAAAGCATGCATGTAATCTATGATGAATCCTGTGTTAAGACTAACCTGCAGGAAGGAAGTGACACTGAGGAACAGGAAATATCACCCGATTCATCCACTAAAGCTATCAAACATGGAGACATCTTGATAGGGGGAACTGAAGCTGAAGTCACAATGACAAGGGGAACTGAGCCTCAAAATAGCCCCATTCAGAACATCAACAGTAATCCTGGAAGCTCACTAGGGTTGATCCCAAAAGGATACAAGTATCAAGGATTACACCCTATTGAGAATGTACTTACTGATATTACATCTGGGATTACCATAAGGTCTGGATTGAGAAATATATGTGCCTTCAAGACATTTTTATCAAAAATTGAACCTAAGAAGGTAACTGAAGCATTGCTTGATACTGACTGGATCATAGCCATGCAGAAAGAGTTGAATCGGTTTGAGAGAAGCAAAGTATGACACTTAGTTCCTCTCCCAAAAGACAGATCAGTAATTGGGACTAAGTGGGTCTACAGAAATAAAGTTGATAAGCATGGAACAGTCACAAGAAATAAGGCAAGGTCGGTGGTACAGGGATACAATCAGGAAGAAGGAATTGACTTTGATGAGACTTTTGCACCTGTAGCTAGACTTGAAGCTATAAGACTACTTGTTGCTTTTGCTGCCTACATGGAGTTTATGCTTTATCAGATAGATGTGAAGAGTGCATTCCTAAATGGCATTCTTAAGGAGGGGGTGTATGTTAAATAACCTCCAGGTTTTGAAATCAAGGAGTTTCCTGATTATGTATACATATTGGACAAAGCCTTGTATGGATTGAAACAAGCTCCAAGATCTTGGTATGAAAGACTGTCGAAATTCCTGTTGGAATATGGTCATACCAAAGGTAAAATTAACAACACTCTTTTTTTGAAATCAAATGGGAAGTAATTGTTGATTGTACAGATATATGTGGATGATATTATTTTTGGTTCAACAAATATGAGTATGACCCATAAATTTTCCAAACTCATGAGTAGTGAATTTGATATGAGTATGATGGGGAGCTGAATTACTTCTTGGGTTTTCAAATAAAGCAGTCAGCCTCTGGGACAATGACTCACTAACATAAGTATGCTAAAGAGCTTCTTAAAAGATTCTCCATGGAGGAAGCAAAAGACATCAACACTCCCATTGCCATTGCCATAAAATTAGACTTGGATAAAGCAGGATCAGATGTTGAGCAAAAATTGTATAGAGGAATATTGGCTCATTATTATATCTGACAGCAAGTAGGCCTGATATTGTGTTCAGTGTAGGACTGTGTGCTAGATTCCAAGCAAAACCAAAAGAGTCTCATTTAAAATCTGTGAAAAGAATTCTCAGATACTTGAAAAGAACCACTGATCTTGGATTGTGGTACCCTAAAGGTGGTAACTTTAGTTTGGTGGGATACTCAGATGCTGATTATGCAGGTTACGTGGTGGACAAGAAAAGTACTACTGGCATGGCACACTTTATTGGAACATGTTTGATTACATGGTCCACTAAGAAGCAAAATTCAGTAGCCTTGTCAACTGCTGAAGCTGAATATATTGTTGCAGGTTCTTGTTGTGCTCAATTGCTATGGATTAAGCAATAATTTAAGAACTTTGGTATTGATGTAGGGTGTGTCCCCATTTTTTATGATAACACAAGTGCCATAAACATGGCCAAAAATCCTGTTCAACATAAAAGAACTAAGAATATTGATATTAGACATCACTTTCTTAGAGACAATGTTGAAAAAGGTCTTATATCAATCACGTTTTGTTCTACTGAGGAACAAATTGCTGACATCTTCACTAAGGTTTTAAGTAGAGAACATTTTGAAAAAAAATAGGTTAGTCTTAGGAATGATTAAACGTGCATAAGTCTCCATCAATGCTTGATTAGAATAGGTTGTTTTATAAGTGAATGTTGATTAATTCAGTCTCACACGTTAAAAATGTATCCTAAGTCCAAAAATTAGAATATGTTGACTCATGATTATGTTGATTTTGTAGAAAAGCTGGACCACTGAGGCAATTGTAACCAATTCCTTCAGGTATGAATAAATTTATCTTACAGTACCTTACTAAAAAACAAGTTGTTTACATGGTCCCTTCAGTTCCATTTAAACCGCCAAAAATCAAGGGATCTGCTCCATTTTAAAAGTTGCTCCTTCGTTTCCCATCAGTTTAGACTTCTCAATCATTACTCCTCTGCCACATACAGTTATCCGCCTCTTCAACTTCCTCTAAAGTTTTTACTTTAAATAAGCTTCTTGAGTCTATCTTAACTCCATTCTCCAAAAAAAAAAAATATCTTGTTCCATTATGGTCTCTCATTCATCCTCTTCATCTTTATCATCCAAAAACCCTACCAAGAACCTCATAAAATCCATTATCCTTCACCCAAACATCACTTTACCTTCCATCATCCCTCCACAAATCTCCCATGAATTGACCAACTTCGCTGCATTCCGTCATCTCTAAAATTCATTCACCTTCTTTAGCCTTCATGAAACCCCTTCTCCTTCCTCCACCCATCCCACTCAACATTGTTGAAATTGCTGAAAATCCTAGTGACAGAGACGACCTTCCCATAGAAGACTTGATTCCCAGAAAATCCAGATCTTAACCACAGAGAAAACCCTCGTCTATTTCTGTTGATAACGTAGTTCCTTGGAAAACCTCTCCAACTATTTCTGCACTTCAAACTCCTCACACTAGAGGAAATAAGAAGTGTGAAGATGCTTCCTTGACTGAACCACTTTAAGCAAGAAAAAAAATGGGTCGCCATCCCTGATCCCTTACCTGCTCGTGCATCATCCCCTGATATTCTTCTTCGCTCAGTCAAGAAGACTAAGACTATCATGGCTAAAACTACCAAAGTCTTTCCATCTCACAAAACCTCTCCAAAATCTGCACCTAAGAAATTCACCTCTAAGTCCACTCCAAAGTTCAAGGCTCCCACATCCTCAAAAGCTTCACCTTTTAAGGCCTCTTCCAGATTAAAGAAATATGTCAGGAAAACTGTTCCCTCTGATTCCTCTGAATCTGAGTACCATCCAGACACCACTACTGAGTTGGACTCTGACTATGAGGGTCCTGTACCATCTTCTCATCAAGATACTCCTGAGGCTCATAATCTTCACTTCCAAAAATTCCAATTAACTAGAGGGAGAGTTATCAGTGGGTTTGGAGGAGCTGACATGCAAACTCTGTAAGAAAACTGGAGTTCCAAGGATGGTCTCTATTGTTTCTTCAGGGAGATTTTCAGAGGAAATTTGGCAAACCTAAAGTCTATGAGTTCTATACAAATGGGATGGGCATATGTGAGTTATTTTCTACTACTGTGAGAAAGGTTACTATGAACCTTTACATTGCTGATATTGCTAGGATTCTACATATTTCTTCTGGGGGTTGGGGTCACTATATCAAGGAAAATTGGCCACCCCTGGACAACCTTACTTCTTCTCTTGAAATTTGTAGAAAGTTTTCTAGGAATCCTCATCTGATTCATCATCGAAGGGTTTTTAAGAGAGAGATGTCCCCCCTCCATCAGCTCTATTTTGATGTAGTACACAAGATGATCATTCCTAGGAAGGAGAGAAAGAATGTGGCTAGTTTTTGGGATCTCACTCTCATGGAATTATTGGATACTGAAGTAAGAATTGATCTACCTAGACTTATTCTGAAGCACGTGCAAAGGGTGCTCATCAAGGAAAAAATGGATATGCACTTCCCTATGAATTCTGGCTTACCCCTATCCTTGAGGAGTTTAGGGTAACTGTTCAAGTATGGTCTTCACAGAATGTGAAATACATCATAGGAAGTGTGAATCATATTATGCTACCTGGTTCTATGAGGAATGTGGATAATCTCATGCAGAGACTAAGGAATGCACTGGCTGATAAACAGGGTGAGGTCGAAGCTGCACAAGTTGCATTGGAGGCAGCACAAGCTGCTCATGAAGAGGAAAGAGAAATTTTTCAAGCTCAAATTGCTTCCCTAACCTCACTACTGGAAAGAGAAAGAGCTGAAAATGTTGATGTGATTAGGAAACTCACCTCTCTAATTCCCTCATCTTCATCTCTTTAGCCCTGGTTTCTGATATCCAAGACCAACTTTTTGTTCCTTTCCTTAAATGACTTATTTTCTATTAGGGTGCTGCTGGTTAACATAAGTTACATCATGAATGAAATGGTCTTAGTTGTTTTCACATGTTCTGCTCCTGCTTTATCTTGTTGTATTCATGTTTTATTATTTTGAATTTTGATTGTCTTAGTGATTGCCTCAATGGCCATGAATTATTAAACGATTTTTCACTTGTTGAATCAGCTTTTCGATGATGTTAAAAGGGGAAGAATAGACTATGCAACACTTATAACTCAATGACTAACCATGTTTCATTCTCTGTGATCTTCTAGTCATAGTTCTTTACTGAGTATGTCAGGATTGAATAAAGGATGCTGAGGTGTTGAATTTGTCATTATCAAAAAGGGGAATTTGTTAGGAAAAGAAAAATAAAGTTTTGATGATGAACACAGTGAATAAAACAAGTTCCACAACATGTTCCATGCAACATGTTCCACACAAGTGAATCTACTACTGTCGACTGATTAGCATGAACATTCTACAAGGCGGACAGGATGAAACAAGTTCAAATCCAAAAGAGTGAAGGCAATCCAAGTCAAGATAGGAAGGACATCAAGACAGTCCAATTCAAACTATAAAACAAGAAAAGGTGGCAGGAATTAAAAGACGGAAAAGGCAATCCAATTCAAGTAAGGAAAGGAGATCAACTGAAGGTTTCAATCAGGGTTGCTATAAATACAAGGGAAAAGATCAAAGCACGGTGTGCACAAAAAGGAGAGAGTCAACAATCAAGCAAACTAGTTCGTCCAGTTGAAAGAGAACCTAATCTATACTTCTTAAGTCGTAGATCAGTTGTAATAGGTAGGTTCTTTTAATTGTAAGGTGTCATAGTTCTTGTACTCAGTGATCTATAAACTGAGATAGAAGTATTTATCTTCAAGTTGGGGAACTCGAAGATTTGGGAACACTCATTTTGGGTGAGATTTGTGTTTTTGTAGTGATAGGAATTAGAAGTTTTAATTTCTAAGTTACAAGAAGCCTTGTAATTGTTTGATTGTTGAGGCTCAAGAGTTTTAGTGAAGTTGGAGTTAAATCTTGTAGAGGTACAGGTCGTGGTTTTTTACACCTTTCTTGAGCTGGGTGTTTTCCACGTAAAAACACTGTGTTCAGTTTTCTCTTCTGCGAACTACGTTTACTTACCTGTTCCACAGATAGGCAAACAGTAGAATTGAGAAATCAGTAGGGCCCATACTCTAATACCTTTCAAGCTGGAAACAGACTCGAAACATGATGGGTGATATATAGTTAGAAACTTTTCGTTCTCAAATTCAAATGCTGTAATTCGATCAACTCGGCCACAAGGATGAAATTTAGCAAACCAATACATACATTCATTTACTAACAACCCCGAGGAGTTCGGATGATCGAGAGGCATCGCTGCAATTTGTTGGGAAACAATTGTAAATATAATTATTAATTGTGAAAATAAATATAAATAAACAACAACAATAATAATATTTCTTCTATAGTAGTATCAACAAGTTACAATAATAACAACAACAACAATAATAATAATAATAATAGTAGTAATGATAATAATAATAATAATAATAATAATAATAATAATAACAACAACAACAACAACAGCAACAACAACAACAACAATAATAATAATATAACAATACTGAAATATCGACACTATTATTATTACGGTATTTTAGTAATATATAAAATACTTGAGTCGTGCTAGGCACTGTCCTAAGAAACTATTTCCGCAATGTGAAATATTTTCCCAAGACTAAACAAGCACTTCTTGATTAATTAGAGGATATCGAGAATTATATAAGCCTTCCCTAATTAATCGGAGAATACAGGAATCAACAAAATTAATTAAAAACCAACAAGTTTTAACTTAGAAAGGACATAATAAAATTATTATAAGATAAAAGCAAAGTGAAACAAGATGAGAAAAATTAGTAAAGAAGGGAAGGAGATTAGGAGAATATATATATTAATTTATTTTTCATTGCTCAAAGTGTTGGCTATTTATAGCCAATTTTAATAGGTGAAAAGGAATAAGGAATTAATTAATGAATTTTTTTACTTTGGGAACAAGGATATACTTTATGTGTTCCCCAGTACACATGTTAATTAGTCCTCAAGTAAATTGATTGGCCATTAATTTGTATGGTCAAAATTATTTTTCTCTCATTATTAAAAAAGAAACTTTAATATATTTATTTTTCACTTGAAATTGCAAAGCAATTAATTTAAATATTTAAAATACCTTACACAATTTCTTTCCATCTACTAGAAATGTCACTAACTTCATTTAAGGTTAAAACCTCACATTTTAGCTCCCTAAAACAAAACGAGGTATCGCTATAGAAAAAATGTACTCGCTCTATTTAAAAAAGAATAACTTACTTTCCTTTTTAGTCTGTTTCAAAAAGAATAATCTCTTTCCATTTTTAGCAACTTTTTACTTATAACTTTCCACATGGCATGTCTAAGACCACGGGATTAAAGTATCTTTTATTTAAGACCATAAGATTTAAAAGTCTTTTTTATTTTCTTAAACTTCGTGCAAAGTCAAATCAGATCATTCTTTTTTAAACGAAGGGACTACCACTTTGTATTCCTTCTTTGAATGAAGATATCCAAATGCAACAAGGTTATCTTCAGAGAAAGCAGAAGGTGAACATCTCGGCAAATCACATACTTGATGTATAGCAGGATTGCACAAATAAATACGACGATCAATAATAATGCAAATCAAACCAGAGCATACAATCCATTCACATACAGCGTGTTTTCGGCCAGTTATAATGACAGTACTGCATAATTCCTCATTGCTTTGTATCTCTCCTTCCATGTCAACTGAAACAAATCGTAGCTTGTGAGTATGCTCTCTCGGCCTTAACACATACGCTCTTTTCACAAAAAGAAGTTTTGGGACATTCTCCATTGATTGTTTCCGGTGAGAATGAACGAATGAAGGACTAGTAATAAGGTTATTTCAAGATTTAGATACACACTTAAACTTGGACAATGCCTTACCAGGGCATGTTAATAAAATAGAGGTTATAACATCATTTGGTAACTCATTATTTGCATAATTCCCTTTCTTCTTCTTGTTAGGCTGAAAGTATAACCAATGTCGTGGCAAATATTAGGCTCAAGCAGTATAATTATAAGCATGAATGAATGATAAATATATGAACAAAGAAATTTAAAAGAAAATTTAACATAAAGTAAAATATCAATTGTTTAGTGTAGTTCACTGGCAGCGGAGAGTATGCCTTAGAACCTTGATGACGATCCTGAAGCACACGTTAAGCGAGGCAAAACGCTCAACACATTTTGAGCCTCACTTTAGGGTAATTGCATGCATGGGATTTGGAGAGAGTAAAGTGTAGGTAGATCTTACCTCAGTACAACAAAGAGGATCAAAACTCTTTTAAACAACAACAATAACATACCAAGGGATCGTTTGGTATAAGGAATAAGTGATAACTAATTTTGGGATTAATTTTAGGATGAACTTATCCCACATTTGGTAGGATAGCATACATGGGATAACTCATCAACTGATTAGTTATTTCGAGGTTGTAGCGTTAATTTTTATCCTACCTTGACGGTCGGATAATAAATCACAAGATAACTTGTTTCTAACCAAAGGAAAAGTAAGTGTAATCCCATGTGTGGGTTTGGGATGGATAAAGTGTACGCAAGATGTTAACAAAGAATTTTAAACACTTTTAACCAAAAAAAGAAAGGCATGACACAAAAATATTATGCACAAGTAAACACTCATGTTCTACGTGACAAATGTAAGATGCACACGTCTTATTTGGATAAAAAAATTAAGTAGATTATCTTGGAGAAAAGCTGAACATTAAAAAGCAGAAAATATCATAACCTTTTTGTGGTGTTCACAATTGGGAATTTTGGGTTTTGTAATTTCCATAGTTTCCAATTTTCTGTATGCGGCAATGGGAGTCGTAGTCGATGGCCACTATTATATTGCTTAATTGCTAGGTTGGCCTTGGAATGGGCCGGTCTCTAATTTTTGTCCCTAAAAATCAAAGTAGCTGAACGTATATTGGTTAACAAAGTGCGCAAGACATAACTTGTAGAACATATTATTATGACACGAAAAAAAATGAGTTCGAAAGCGGATGATGTGAATTTGTCTTCCTGCACGTGCGATCTTCGTGAGGCCTAATCCAATTTTGGTCACAATTTTTTTTTTTTTAGTCAGAATAGATTTATGAATATTTCATCTCAATATACACAAATTTGCTTATATTCAGCTCTTTAGGGATAGTGTCACGATGCGCATCAATCTACTGTTTTCTATACTGGGCTTGAGCCAAGTTTTTTTTTTTTTTTTTTTTGATTAAAAGCGAGCTTTTATTGATCAAAAAAAGTTTGCATTACAATAACAGGCTCAAGCAAACCCTTGCCTCTCACTAATATCTCTAAGTCTAGGTAATGTTCAGCATTCTCCTAACAGCACTATTAAGGGAAACAATTTAGCCTTTGAAGATGTGACTACCATTTGATGATTCCACTCCCTCTTATGTGAACGTGCATGGTCACCTCTCTGCAAATTGCATCCACTCTAATACATCTTTCTTGGAACCTAGCAGAGTTCCTTTCCCGCCAAATGCAAAATACTACCATTGCGAATACACAATAAGGCAGATTTTTGTTTTGCCATTTGGTTGATCCACTATATTTCTGATTTCCAATTCCCTATAAGGTGATCAAAATCCAACCACTGCACTAGTCTACTCCATAGGCTTTTAGTATATGTGCATTCAAAGTACAGGTGGGAAAAGCTCTCAGTAGTTCCTGCACAGAATATACAATCCATAGGTACCTGTATACCAAATTTTTGGAGTCGAGTCACTATGGCAAGTCTTTGTTGCAGGGCCATCCATAAGTTAAAGTGATATCTAGGGTAAACCATAGGCTGCAACACTATTGCTTTCCATGGGGCTCTTGGTAGCTGAGGTAGTAATCTTGCATAAACTTTGTTTATCTGGTAGGATCCTCCCATCTGTAGTTCAGCTATTCTTTGCACAAATGAGCTTTGTATTGAGTTCATCTGCATCAAAGTGTCCCGGTAACCCAAAATTTTCCTGATTACCCAAGCTGCATTTTAGGTAAGTTCATATCTTCCAGATTCCTGTGCTTTATGTAGTAGCTGTGTACCCATTTTATCCATAATGAGTCCTTCTTGATTGATATTTCCCATAATTGCTTCATGACTGCTGCTTTATTCCATATCTTGATATTAATCACATTCAATCCTCCTGCGGCCCTTAGGTAGCATGTTTTCTCCCATGACACTAAAGACTTCTTTGATAGTTGCCCTGTTCCTGTCCAGAGAAATGATCTACATATGGCCTCTATCATTTTCATTACTTTTTTGGGTAGTATGAATATTTGAGCCCAGTAAGTCTGCATCCCAAACAGCACAGCTTTGATAAACTACATTCGACCAGCATAAGAAAGTAGTCTTACTGACCAACATGTGATCCTGGCAGTAATGTTTTCCACAAGAGGTAAGCATTGGTTGGTATTCAGCTTCTTAGTAGACAATGGAACTCCCAAGTATTTAAAAGGGAGGGTTCCTTCTACATAACCAAGTTCCTGCATAATCTCCATCTTCACTTCTTGTGATACACCAGTAATATAGAGGGAACTTTTATCCAGATTTGCCTGTAACCCAGAAGCATCTGAAAACCTTTGGAATGTATGCTTAAGTAGCTTGACAGATTCCATATCTGCCCTGCAAAACATGAGTAAATCATCAGCAAAGCACATGTGTATCACTCCAAATTTCCTGCATCTTGGATGAAAATTAAAATTTTGATTCTGTGCAAGCTGGTTCATTTCTCTTTGCAGGTACTCCATTGCCAACACAAATAGGTAAGGAGACATAGGTTCCCCTTGCCTAATACCCTTTTTACCTTTGAAAGGCTTTGTTAAACCTCAATTGAGCACAAGTGAGTATGACACAGTAGTCACACATTCCATTATCCAGTGTACAAACTTTTGTGGGAATCCAAGGTCAACCAACATAGATTTCAGGAAGCACCAATTCAAAGTATCATATGCCTTTCTCAAATCTACCTTTAAGACACATCTCGGAGATATTCTCTTTCTTGTATATCCCTTAAATAACTCATGACTAAGTAGGATGTTGTCAATGATGCTTCTGCCTTCAATAAACGCAGATTGAGAGTAGCCTACCAGTTGGTCGATCACACCTTTAATCCTATTTGTCAATATCTTTGCCACTACTTTGTACAGTGTAAAGTAGCATGCTATTGGTCAATAATCCTTCACCTGGGTAAGGGATGCATGTTTTTGAACCAGTGTAATATCCGTGCAGTTCCATGCTTGGTCCATGGTACCAGTAGAGAAGAATTTCTGGATGGCATCACAGACATCATTTTTAATAGTAGCCCAGTTTTTTGGTGAAGAATTCCACTGGAAACCATCCACTCTCGGAGCTTTATCCATGGCCATGCCTTTTATAGCATTATCAATTTCATCAATAGTTATCTCCATGATCAAGAAGAGTTGTTGCTCTCTAGTTAGACACACACCATTCTGGATGACTTCAGTATTAGGACATGGTAGAGCAGCAACATTACTTCCCATTAGCTGTTTGAAATAGGTCATAAATTCCTCTTTAATAGCTCTTAGATCTGTCAACTTAGTTCCTGTTGTTGTATAAATAGATGTGATAGTGTTTTTGCTTGCTCTAATTCTCAATTGGGCATGGAAATATTTAGTGTTAGCATCACCACTCTTGATCCAACATGCCCTTGATTTCTGTCTCAGCATCTTCTCCTCTACATTACTCCATTTGTTAATTTCTGTAATAAGGCTCTTCTCCTGATCAAATAGAGTTTGACAAAGAGGGTTGTGTATAATTTTAGCTTGTACTTGCTCCAATTGTTGCCTGGTTTGGTTGAGTTTATGGCTGTAGCTAGCCATGTAGGTATTCAATTCTTTCAGTTCAGCTTTGACTAGCTTCAGTTTCTGCCAGATAACTTTCATTGCAGGCATTTCTACCTGTTGATGCCATGCCCTCTGAACCACCTCAGCAAACTCTGTATGCTCCATAACAGTAGTATAAAGTTTAAAGGGCTTAGGATATAAATTAATCTGCTTACCACCTTGGTCTAGGAGAGGAGTATGATCAGATATACCAGGAGTGAGTCAGCTTCAATGTTTGGATACATACTCAGTCATGCCAAATTACCCAGTGCCCAATCAATTCTGCTAAGTACTCTTCTTTGCACAGGTTGTTTGTTGTTCCAAGTGAAGAAGCTCCCTTTGGTTCGTAGAGGAGTAAGTTGTAGATCAGCAAGTAGGTCCTGGAATCCTTGCATCTCTGCTTGAGTGACTGGTTGCCCAATTCTATCCTCTGTGCTAAGAACATTATTGAAGTCCCCAAGCAACATCCATGGACTATGGACTTGAATTCCAAGCCCTTTTAATTCATGCCATAATAGTTCCCTTTGCTGCAGTTCATTTCTGGCATATACAACTGTAATGTATGTACTGAATTGTGTAGCCTGATTCTCTACAAATAAATGGATATACTGCTCATGTACATCTAGCACTTGAACAGTTAGATGTTTTCTCCAAAGTACCCATACCCTTCCTAATTCAGCTTTTGTATAGTTACATGAGTAGTGCCAGTCAGTATTAAATTTTTGCAATATTTTCTTTGAAATTTTCTCCCTTACGCTGGTCTCAATACAACTAAAGAAGTCAACCTTATTCTTCTTCAGAAAGAGGAGCATCTCTTTCTGCTTGAGGGCTTGATTAAGCCCTCTAATATTCCAGGAGATGATAATCATGGGGGTTTAAATTCCCTCCTACCATCTTTACTCATCCCTGAGGAGCTTGGTTCAGTAGTTTGTCTCTGTATACTCAATACCTGCAAATTAGCCTCAATTCTCTCTTGGCCATCTGCTTCACTTTGTATTTCAGTGCCCTGCTGCTGCACGATTGTTTGAATTGTCATTTTGTCCAGCTTCTCCTCTTATTGTGGTGTTGGTATTTTCTCTTCTGGTACTCTCTGCCATTCCTGAATGGGAGGTCTATGTCTTCTCCTTCTTCTCCTTCGTCGTGGAGGTCCTTCCTGATGAAGCTCTTCAGGCTGTTCTCTGTCCCTCTTCCAGCAATTCACATCCTCATGGCCAAGCTTTAAGCAGTCATGGCAAAACTTAGGCTTCCACTCATATTTTATCCTCTGTTGGAATGCCCCTATTGGTACAATTAGTTCAATATTCTTAGGCAACACCCTGGAGACATCAGTCTCAATAAGCACCCTGGCACACGATATTCTTTCCATTTCAGCAGTAAATTTATCTGTGTACAGAGGTTTCCCTACAACACTAAAAATTTTAATTAACGCCTCAGTCGACCAGTAACCTATAGGCAATCCAGGGAATTATACCCATAAGGGTATTCTCCTAATGCATTCTGGGTCAAAGTCGAAGTCAATTTCCCCGTGTTGTAGTATAAATAGCTTGTTGCGGAAGGTGTATCGCCCAGCTTGCATAACACGGTCCCTAACCTCAATTGTGTTGAATCTAAACATATAGTACCCATCATCATGATAGAGGATTTGAGGTTTGGGAATAAAATTCCATACCTGTTCAACATAGTTTTCCATTGTTCGCACATATGGTATATCCCTTATTACATACCCAATCAAAGCTTTAACCCAATAATCCTCTTGTGCTCTTATGTCATTTTCATCTTTCGTCACCACTGGGTACCCATTGTTCTGCATTGGTGGGACAAAACTCAGTGATTTTCCCATTTGTGAGCTTCGATTGTTTACCGGTTTTCTTTCTCGATTCTCCACAAGAGAGGTGGGTCGGCAGCTCTGTGGCTTGGTTTCCACTTTCTTCTCCGGAGAGGTAGGTCTGCGGCTCTGTGGTGTAGGTTCAGTCGATGTGCTCACATCAGAGAAATAAAGTCGGTGGGGTACCGTCGTTGTCTCCGAGGCTATCGCCTTCCCCTTCAGTTTCGCAAGAGTTTCACCTCCATCCTTAGGTTCACTGATTTCTTCAACAGCTTGGAATTGAGCTGGAAGAAAACTTCCAAACGTAATCGGAGCTAGTTGTTGTTGTATTCTGGTAGCTGGTGTCACTAGATTCTTGGTCTTCTCTGCCGCCGGGGGTTGTCTTCGTCGTTTTGCCATTGGCGCAAGTTAGCTACCTTGACTTATCGTGCACCGAGAACATTTGTCCCAACAAATTGTGAGTTTAGTATTGTTGGGTGACAGTTTTCTACATTTGGGCTTTGGCTAAACCCAATTTCAATAAGGGGAAAGGACAAAAATAGCACATAAAATTAAAACAATATCCAAAAAGTAGCCCCTAAAATTAAAAACCTGATAAATAGTCATTCCATATGCTTAACTCAGCTGAAACTAATCTCAAAAGATAGTCAAATAATTAATTTTCAATTTATAGTTGCATTTGTTGACCAAATAGCGATCAACATTGGTAAGCTTCTTCCGCTTCTTCTTCTTTTTATTTTCGTTTTTTATAGTTGTCATTTACTACTTTTCTTTTCTTTTCTTTTCTTTAGATTTTTTTCTAGTTTCATTTTTGCTGCTGGTTTAATACAAAAACAAAAAAAAACTTACTCTTTATTGTTTAAACAATCAAATATAAGTTTGTAGTTATTCTTTTCTAGCTAGTTGATGATGTTATTTATTTTATTTTTATGTTTTTAAATAAGAATGATATAATTTGTATACATCATACAAAATATATTTTGTACAGTAACTTTACAGTTTATATACCCATTCTATATGACAATTACATAATTCTTATATATTCTATACAATCTTTAGTTGCAATTATTGTATATACTTGCACAGTTTCCTCTGTAAAAGGTGTATTTATGTTGTATATATATTGTATCGATGTGGTATAAAAATGTATCAATCTAATATAAAAGAGTATCAATTGGGTATATGGATACTGCATATGCATGCATAGGTTTCCCTTCTCTCTTGTTATAAAAATGTATCAATGTGGTATAAAAGAGTATCAATTGGATATAGGGACTGCATGTGCTTGCATAAAATTTTCTTTCTATTTTTTAAAAAGTGTATCAATGTAGTATAAAAGTGTATCAATGTGGTATAAAAGTGTATCAATTGAGTATAGAGATTGCATGTATCCAATTGGGCCAAATGACTAGAAAGGGGAAATAAATTAGGCCGACTAGCTGCAATTGTCCACATTTTTAAATTATGGGCCATTTTTTAAAAAAAATGGTCAAACCATGTCCTTTTCCCTATTTTTATTCGTTTGATTTTTTTGAATATTTTATTTGTTACGGAAAAAAAAATTTGGGTCAAAGTTGAGAAACTTTTTTTGAAAATTTTATTCGTTTCATTTTTTATTTTTGTAATTTAATATTATTGAAATAATTTTAAAAGGTGAAAAGGTAATTTTATCTAAAGCGAAGATTTTTAATGAAAGGCATAAAGTTCAAACGTCATTTCTAAGGCCCATCACACTTTTAATATTAACTAGTTCGACTATACGCGCCTCACGCATGTACCTTACTTCAAAAAGTTCAGTTTTACAAAATTACTTTAATATCTTAATTAGTAATTGTCTATAAAAATTTATATGATAATTTATTTTTGTAAACATACTAAAATTTTAGAGAACTTATATCAAATCATAGAAAAAAGCCTTTACGTTTAGTTTTTTTGTGTGTCCTTTTTTAATTCAAAGTATTGTTTACTTTTATTTAATTTAACAAATTATACGTAAGGTAAAATTTTAATTGATTTAGAATTGTTAAATATTATGATTTCTTTTCTAACTTAAATGAGGACTTTAATTAATTTGAAAGTCCTATTGACAATAATTTGAGAAAAATAGTGAAAAGACGATTTAGTCTAAAAGAGAAATTTTTAATGAAAGACAAAAAATTTGAATCACTTTTCTAAGGGTCTTTCCACTTTTAGATTAGAGATTATATATATTAGAGATTAAAAATGCATATTAGATATTAGAGATTAGAAATACATATTAGAGATTAGAGATAATATCTCCTCAGAATGGCATAACCAGTTTTATAGCAAGCAATTTTTACTCATCACATCTTATTTATTTAAAGTACTTTGTTACTTGATTTCCTTCTTACATTAAATTTACTGTCATTAATTTAATTTAATTTTTTTATCTTTTTTCTTTAGACTTGTTCTTAACGCACCACACTCACATTCTCTCATAGGTGTAGTCAAATCTAAATTTGATCACGCGAAGATAATTTAATCACAATAAAAAGAAGAAAAAATTTAAAATACCATAAACATTAAATAATTTATGAATTTAGGCTAAAAAGGTATAATATATTCACCTTGTCATCTTTCAAAGATCATAAACTCATATAGCAATAAACATCTAAGACATAAATGAACTGAAAATTCACACTATTATACAACTTCACATAACAACATAGTAAATTCCATCCAAACATTTTTTTCAAAAATATTAGTGAACAAAGAATGAGAAAAAAGTACCTCAATGACACTGAAATTGTTGGTGAAGACTTCATCGATTTTTTGTTTTCACAAACGTACAACTTAAATCAAAATAAAAAGAAAAAGAAAACTCATCTAGCAATAAACAATTAAGAATAAATTATCAAAAAATGCAATTATCATACAATTACTCCACATAACAATATAAAGAATTTCATCTAAACTCTTTTTAAAAAATGCTAATGAACAAAGAATGATAAGAAAGTACTCAATGACACGGAGATTGTTGGTGAAGAGTTTATCGACTTTCCATTTTTGAAGAATACTTAAATCAAAATTAAAATTTAAAAAAAAAAGTTAAAACCTCATTTTAGGCACAAAAGAAGTGTGACAAATTAAATTCACCTTGTCATATTCCAATGAACATAAATTCAATAGCAATAAATAATTAAGATATCAATTTTTAAAAAATTAGCGTTATACATGGAATTCCATTCAAACTATTTTAAGAAAATACTAATAAATAACAAATGAGAAGAAAGTACCGCAATGATACTGAAATCAATGGTGAATTTTTTTATATAGAGTTTAGACTTCCTGTTTTCAAAAAAACTATTTTTATAAAAATATATTCATAAATCAAAATGAATTTGATTTAGGACTCCTATGATTGGTATTACATATAAATTATTTATATTATATTAGGATACAACTGAATGTTGCAGCATTAAATTTTTTTTAAAGAAAAATTGAATGTTGGAAAATAAGGAAATTTGTTAGGACAAAATTCAAATCAAACTGCACTATTGAAAGTTTTTATAATTTTTCAAAAATAAAGTTCTTTGTTTTTCAAAAAAGTTGGACCCTTCTATTTTTCTAAAAATAAAAAATAAAATATTTGTGTAATCAAGGAGCTGCAATGTTACGTTTTGTTAAATCCAATAATTTCCACCAACATGGGTTGTGGTGAAGCGGATGGGGCTGCTTCACCTTTAACCAAAGGTCGAGGGTTCAATCTTGGGTTCGGATAAAATTTTGTTGGGAGCGCCGCCAACTTAATAGGCCCTGCAGTGCGCGATCCAAATTAATCAGGCTCCAATGCAGACACCAAATACCGGATGGAAAATCAAAAAAAATCCAATAATTTCCATTAGTGAACACAAGACGTTATTGGGAAAATTCATAAAAGGAACGTGGAAGCTGTAGAAGTGTGAAAATTCCTGAGAGCCAAATATAGGTGTATAATAAATATGCTCTGTTGAGATCCTAAACATTATTTCTTCAGCTCTTTTGCTAATTGTCCAATTTTAGGATTTGTTTGTCCATTATAATTAAATCTTTCCTTTTAAATTAAAAACATAGAAATATTTTAATGTTTAGGTCTCTAGTTAATATTAAATATAATAATATAATAATTAAAAAAATAAGTAAAAAGACTATTTTCTGTATTGCAAAAATTTTTAATGAAGGGCGAAAAGTTCAAATCACTTTTCTAAGGATCCTTACACTCTTAATATATTATAGATTATAAATTATAGATATAAATATATATACTAGTGTAACCACACGTGTCTCGCACATGTAACGTTTGATTATTTAAAATTAAATAATGTTCTATTGCGGAGATTTTTAATGAAGTGTAAAAAATTCAAATCACTTGTCAAAGATCCTTCGCACTTTAATATAATAGTGTAAACATAAACATATATTTTAGCACAAGCACATATATATTTTACTATCAAAAATTTCAAGTGGTTGATGGATCATTATTTTTACGTTTGTCATGAAATACGTCTTTCTATTGTTGTTAAAGGCTTAAAGAGATACACAATTTGAACCATATTCGTGGTGTTATTTTCTTATATTTATTTAAAATCTTTTCTTGTCAAATCTTTACAAAATCATTAATTACACCCTTATTGCGTACTTAAACGTTTAAAAATTCGATACTTCGTAACTTTTTCTTACCATAACGCTTTCTATTTATTTCTCTATTTTTTAAATCTTCTTAAAATCAAATGTAGTTGACTTAGAAGTGTTAAACTAATGAAAAAAGTATTAGTTGTCATTAATTATGGTGACTTCTAATAAGGAAAAGTTTTAATAAATTATTTAATTAATTTTCAAATTTTAAATATAAAAAAAATAGTTAAAAAATAATTTTGTCTAAAACAAAGTCTTTAATGAAGGGTAAAAAGTTCAAACAATATTTCTAAGGTTTTTCACACTTTTAATATATTATAGATATAAATTATAGATTATAGATATAGATATAAATTATAGATTATAGATATTGATATAAAAGATTATAGATATAGATATGTGTGTGTATATATATAAATAATAATGAGGTTTTATTATATTTAAAAACATAGGAACATTAATTCAAAAGGTAGTAGCCAATGGAGGAGCCAGGAATTTGACGAAAAGTGTGCAAGTTTTTTTCTCATTTGTGTTAACGGTGTGTAAAATTAAATACACTCTCATAATAGCTAATATTTAGCCAATATACACAACATAATTCTCCTATGAAGGATTTACACGTGACCACCCTTTGATATAGGTGACTTCGCCCATGGTAGTAGAATGTGTGTATCTACCCGCGTAAATATCTCATCCTAATCGAAATCACGTGAATACAATATGTGATAGTAACTGTATGTTAATGCGTGCATTTTCGAAGCAAAAACTGAATGTATGTATCATCAATTTTGTACGTGTACGTCCGTGTGGACAAGGCCAAACCTATCGCCAGGCCCCTTACGTACGCACGATCTTTCACTTAGACACATCAAGTGGACATTGGTTCATTTTGGCACCTCAAATAGCGTAAAAGTATGTCACTTTGAGACCTTTTGCTGAATCAGCAAAATAATATTAGTGCGTGAGTTATACCCTCCACTGAGGTGGAAAGTGATAAATAAAATGCTGACACGTGTCATTTTTGTCCAAATAATATATAAAGAATTAATTTTAAATAAAAAATACCCAAATAATTAATAAAAAATACTCCCTCCCCCTAACCTACCCACCCCACCAACCTTCTTCTTCAAACACCCCACCCACCCACCCAATGCCACCCCCCACCCCACTCACCCCACCAGTCCACCCACCCACTCCCACTCCCACCCCTCCCATCCCACCAGTCCACCCACCCACCCGCCACCCCCCACCCCACCAGTCCACCCACCCACCTGGCACCCCCACCCCACCCACCCCGCTAATATTTTTTTTGATTTTGCTTAGATTTTTAATTTTTCTTCACGGCTTTATTTTTTAATTTCTTTCATCAATTTTGCTTCAATTTTAAATTTTTTTTATTGATTTTGTTTAAATTCAATTTTTCTTCACTAATTTAGCTTTATTTTTTAATTTCTTTCATCAATTTTGCTTCGATTTTCAATTTTTCTTCACTTATTTTTCTTGGTTTTTATGCTTCTCTTTTAAATTTTTTTTGTTGATTTTTTTAAAATTCAATTTTTCTTCACTGATTTAGCTTTATTTTTTAATTTTTCTTTATTGATTTTGTTTGATTACTAGTTTTTCTTCGTTGATGTCGCTCATTTTTTATTTTTCTTCATCAATTTTGCCCTTAATGATTAAAAAAAAGGTGCTTATTATTTAATCTTCACGAACCTTTAAATGCGTATATAAATTTCTCTCAATAATTCTTATCGTTAAATAAATTAAGATTGACAAAAATAACGGATAAAAATGTGAAAAAAGTATAAATTAATGGGCGTTGAGTGTATATATTATTTTTGGCAAGACGAACTCCTAAATATGTATCTAATTTTTAAATATCTCCCAATAATTTTCACCATTAAATAAGCTTAAAATTGATAAAAATGATGATAAAAATAAGGAAAAAGATATAAATTAATGAAAATGAGTTAATATATTGTTGGTGGGCCAAATTGGGTGCTACATCAGCCAAAAAAAGCCTTTCACGGGCCTTCATGGAGGTGCAACACATGTAGCTTGCTAACTCATCAAAAGGTGTCAAAGTGACACACTTTTATGCTACTTGAGGTGTCAAAATGAACCAATATTCACTTGAGGTACTTAAGTGAAAGATCGTGCGTGCTTAAAAGGTCTGGCGATGGGTTAGGCCTGTGGACAAGGATGGCTAGGATACATGTGTAATATTTAAGAATCATTTGCTATTTCTATCTACACACATATGGCCATTCTTATTAGAATCCTTTATGTATCTACATCTTACTGCAGTAATTTTCTTCACGTGAATATGTTTAATTTCTCAAAAAAAAAAAAAATTGTTTTATCATAAATAGAACCAATTCATGCAAATGACACTCTAGAGCACAAAATTCATGTTTTATCATAAATAGAACACAAGACTTTTAGCCTCGACCCAATTATAATTGTACATTTTTTTTTTTTTGTAGATTTTTTATGGTGTAAAATTTTAGTTGTAGATAGATTAGTTAGCTAGTATGATCAGTAGCGGAGTTATGTTTTTTATCAAATGTGTTCATACTTTTAGAATTAAGAGGTGGAAAAAAAATTGCTATACTTGGGGATTGAACCCACACACCTAGGTGAATCTACACACCCTTGACTACCGGGCTATTGTTGCCATCTATGTCAAGATTGTTCAGTTATTACATATATTTTTAAAATATTATATTTAATCTATATATTTGAAAAAAAATTCGATGAAGGTTGTTCATCTGACCACGCTTGCGATAATGTAGCTCTGCCCATGAGTATGATAAAGCGTCATTATATCAAGTGACATGTTATTTTCACCACACTTAAGCAATAATGAAAATACATTTTTAAGACCACAAAAGGTGTGCGTAGAGTAGTAAGTAGTCCTTTGTGCTTGATCAGAGGTCTCGACGACCTCTGTGATCTGGATATGAAGTCGTCTTTGGTAGGAGATGTTTTACTCCCCATAATAGGAATTCCCAAAGTGAATCCAGATTAGCCGAATTTCAACGAATACCAAATACCAAGTGAAGAACAAAAAAAATATTTTAAAGTTTACTTCTTAAATTAACTCTTCAATTACGTACACTTTTAAGTAATGAATTCATCTATGGTAGAGAGCGGTTTAATTCATCTTCCCTAATGCAATTTCGCGTAATCCAGATTAGCCGTACTACAAATCGAATACCAAATACTAAGTGAATATTTTTTTTTTTTTGAAATTACTGCTGAAAACAACTCTTTAATTACATCTAAAGAATCTTGTCTTTAATTACATCGAGAGAATCTTAAAATTAAAGAATCTTAAAGAATCTTGTCATTAATAAGAGGTCTCAAATTCAAATTGCGCTAAGAAAAAAAACTTTCTAATTAAAAGTGTTTTCCTTTTCATGGATTCCAATTAGAGCATCTGAATTAATTTGACCAGCAAATTCAAAAGCTACTTTTAGCAAATTCAAATGCTACAAAAATTTACTTCTACCTATACTATACTAGATAGCTTTGGCTATATCTATATCTATATCTATATCTATATTTATATATATATATATATACTCATATTTTTATTTTTTTTAAAAAAGGTATACCATTATTAGAATGTCAAGTCAAAAAAAACCTTAATATCTGATAGATATAGGAGTTGGCATTCATAAAATTTCCTTGATCAAAAAATAAAATAAAAAGCAACTTGTACATCTTAAGATCATTAAAATACAAAGGACAGATAACTGCAAATAATAAAAAATAATTAGTATATATACCCGCGCAATGCGCGAGTAATATTAAAATGTTATTTTTAATTTTTATAGATTTCAATATTTTGTCAAAGCATGTTAAATCATACTATTTTTAATAAAATTTAACTACTAAATTATTTCTCAATAAAATGCCTTCACGTCACACCCTCCTCCTGCACCATCATAGATATGCCTAATCTATGTATATAAATATAAACATATAAATGTAAAAAAATTATTGTGTTTTATATTTTTTTATTATATTATTCACAAGTTAAATATATTATATTATTAATATTATTTTATTTTTATTTTAAAACTTTATTATATAATTCATATATCTCCGGTTTAAATTTATGAATAGTAATATTTGTATGATCTAATTAGTTTAATATATTCTTAAAATTAGTTCTTATTTTTATTAATTTATTTTTGTCTAATAAATTAAATTGTGTTTTGTGTGTAATATGCATAAGCAATCTGGTGTTCTTTTTTCTTATTTAAAAAGATTAGTTTAAAAAAGAATGACCTACTTTGATTTGGCACAAAATTTAAGAAAATAAAGAAGACTTTTGAATCTAGTGACCTTAAATTAAAATTGTGTCAAATGTACCAAAATGTCTTTTAATCTTGTGGTCCTGAATATGCCATGTGGAAAGTTGAAATTAAAGTATTGTCAAAAAAGAAAAGAAATCATTCTTTTTTAAATGGAATAAAAAGAAAAATAGGTCATTCTTTTTAAAATGGATGAAGTAAAATTATTTTAAATTAATTATCGTAATCACATATTTTGTGTAGAATAACATAACTTCGAAAAAATAAAAAATTAAGGCAAAGGCACAAAAAAGAACATACATTATTGATTAATTCATTACAAATTAATTGATTTTATGTTAAAAGTTTTGTTAGATTGTTAAAATCAGTTCATTACATTCTTAAAATTAGTCCCCACACCTCAATATGTGTACATTTTATACACTTACTTTATTTTTGTCTTATTGACTTTACATTATATTTTTCGTCGTGTGTCTTACATGTATAAGTATTTCGAGTTTTCTTATCGCTTATTTCAAAATAAAGAAATTAGAATATAACACTTTATTTACGCATAATAGAATAAAATCTAAAATAAATCATATTAAATACACGTGTATTTATATGTAAACATACTCTAAAAGAAGTAAAAACAATCTGAAATTAGTGTTATACTTGTTGATTTTTTGTTTTTGAATTCATATCAATATATGTTGTTTTGGGTAGATCGCTTGTAACATTATTTTGCGGTAGTGTTTTTCTGTTACTATCTTTTGTATTATGTTTGTCTTGAGTCGAGGATTTATCGAAAACCACCAATTTATCTAACCACCGAGGTAATGATATGAATTGTGTACACACTATCCTTTTCAAATCTCACTATGTGAGAATAAATTGTTTATATTATTGCAATTCAAAAGGTCACATTCTTCTATACACTATAATTCTTTTGTTAGAAATAGTCCGCTTATAAATAAAAATGTATATTTGAAAAAATAGGACACTAATATTATATTTATCCTTATTTTATTTTATGATATAGTAGTACATATATAATATCATAGTTATCCTCGTTTTATTTTATGATATAGTTGTACATTAATGTTAAATATAATGCTACAAAATTGTTTATAAAATTATCTTGGAGCTGTTTATTCAAATTTAAGATATTGTTTGCTTTAATTACTCTATCCACAATTACATGTTGTTAGTAATATAACATTTAATTTAGATTATGTTGCAGTGATCTCATCGAATAAATACTATATATATAGTCCTTAATATTCAAAGTATGATAATTATTATCCATGAATCGTACATAACTTTTCAATGGATTATTATCATCGTCGTCGTTGTTGTTGTTGTTGTTGTAATTATTATTACTACGATTATTATCCATAAAAATTTGCATGCTCATAAATTTCTAACACCAAATTTTACTTTAGACATGATTATCTTAGTGAAACTCTTATCCTTATTTTAAAATTATTTAAAGATAAGATAATACAATTTGTATCTTTCAAAAGATTTAAGTTTCAACGAAAATTGATATTAGAAAGTTTGGTGATTTCAATTATACTTTGATAGCAAAATGATGCAATTCTCAAAACACCTAATGACAATTGAACAATGTGCCTGTTATCATCTTGTATAAGCCTTTCGCTAGTTTCATCATGTCCTATGATGATTTTTAAAAAGGCTTTTATTAATTTATTATCATGCACATCAAGCATAGATTAATTCAAAAGTATTTACATGCATATGTATATAACGAATCAAGAAAGTAGATCTGAAGATTCTAATGAGTAATATACTTTCAACTTTTATATGGAGTATATAAATTCTAAATTACACAACATGCAAAATATGAAGTAAATATCTTCCAAACTACTTATGACTAATTGAAAAAACACTATATATATATATATATATATATATATATATATATATATATATATATATATATATATATATATATATATGAAAAAACACTACTTGTGTGTGTGCGCGCACACTAGTTTTATATCCAAGTTATCTTTTGATACTCTTAGGATGTCCATGTGATCATTTTTGGTGAGTTTTCTTGTACATATAGAGAAAAGATGTCTTCAAGAAATCAAATCAATTTTCATGCACAAAAAATTATGCGAGTTTGTATACCTTTATTTTATTATTCTTGAGTAACTGCATGTAAATCAACAAAAATAAAGTCAACAATTCTACTAAATATGAATAGTGGACGAAAAGAAGTTAAAATCGAGTAAATAATTTTTAAGACACAAAAGAGCTTTAGACATGAAATAATGTAAAGCAGTGAGCCTTGTCATCATAAAATTATCTTTATGAAGAATAATATATAAATTATTATTATATGACATTGCTTTTGTATAAAATGAAAGACAATTAAAAGGAGGACATTAAATTATTATTTTTATATATAAATATACTCTTAAAAAAGTAAAAGATAATCACCGTGACAGGTCATGAATAGATTATAAATATAGGATTACAACATTCTGACTGATGTGGGGAATATCATCACAACTATTTTGTATACAAATATACAATATATTGTCTAATTTTTCATGACTTTAATAACGTTTGCATATAATTATTTTAGAGCATCCACTCACATAATTGAGCTAAAATTTTGAAACAGTAATCAAGATATTATTTATTCAACTAAGATTCCAACAGTTTAAGTAAACACAATAGACAAATATTGATTTAGTATTTTTTTAAATTAATAAAAAAAATTGTCTCATTATTGTATTAAAATTATTATTGCCGAAAGGTCTTTACATAAGGTCTTTACTCTGAAGGACACAAATGATAGCCTTCAGTTTTACCTTTGACCTCTAGGCATTAGCCTTGTCATCTATTAACCAAATTATACTATACAATAATTTACCATATGCAAAGATAATCTCTAATAAATATTTTTGATCGAAAAGGTAATTTAAGACACACACAAGTTATGTAAATAAAAAGTAACTTCCATTCCTCCCGACAAATCTCCCTTCTTTTTCTTTTTTTTGCAAAAATAAAAATGGGCATTCTCTTAACAGCGTACCTGAAGAAGATGAAGAAACCAATGAAGATATCCTGCAAACCTTCATGTATGTATCATATTATTACGTAAATAAAAAAAAATTGGAAAGAAATAATACAAAGTAATTTTATTTTTTTACCATTCTGTAGCATTCCCAGTCGACGATAATGAAATACTTAATTTTGAAATTCATTCTATTAATTAAACTCGAAATCAATAAATAAAAATAAGATTAAGAATATATAATTGACACAGAAATAATACTGATTTTGAATAGAATAGTGTCAATAAAAGAAAAGTGACCAAACACTTTCTCTCTCTCTCTGCCAAATTATTTGGATGGCTTGCTACATATAAATTGACAATATATACAGAAATAGGAGAGAAGAAGAGGGGCAAAATAAAAACTGTCAGATATTTTTTTTAGAAAAAAAAAAAAAACTGTTTTGGAGAGAGGGAATGGAAGTAGATAGGAAGATGAAAAACTTTTGTGAATTTATAAATTTTTGAGATTTTTTTTAATTTTATTTTTTAGTGAATTAACATTTATTTTAAATAATTATTTTTATTTTTAATTAGTAATTATTTTGTCTTATTTTTTTCATTATTTTTTAAAATTGTAATTAGTTTAGAATTTTTAAAAATATTAAATTGATAATATTTTAATAAATATATTATTAATGTGCATGTTAAGAATTTTGTTTTATTTTTTAATGTGTAATTTATATAGGAGTAATTAATGTATAGATTAGTTTATATATATATATATATATATATATATATATATATATATATAAAGAGAGAGAGAGAGATTTTCATTTTTAATAATTATGTTTAATATTTAATTATTATTAATGTGCATGTTAACAAAAAAATTTATTTATTTTTATTTTTTAATGTGTAATTTATATAGGAGTAATTAATTTGAAGATTAATTTATACATACATACATATATATATATATTCTTTTTTAATAATTATGTTTAATATTTAATTATTATTTTTTAAATAGAATTTTTGTAGTGTTGACACTTGCTAGCATTTATTGTATATACTCCTATATCATAAGTTTTATTGATGGATTTGTTTACTGCACTCTTTATATTTTTTATTTTAAAAATTAAAAATTATTTTTGATTTAATATTTTTCTTTTTTTTTTATGCAGGAAGGATGTGACTTTTGCTGTAAACGAAAAGGAACAAGTAGCGGAAATGAGGTGATAAAGAAGATTTATATGCCATGGAAGTTGTTATAACCTGTGTTGGGGAAATGCCATGGGAGTTATTACAACCTGTGTTGCGGATATTGGGACATTTTTTAATGGGTTATAAAATGGATGAGAAATTGTACGAAAGTGCAATTGAATGTTTATATGAAAGGGCATTACATGATTTGAATACCAAAGCAATGTTGGTTACGGGAGTCTTCTTCAGCTTGTGAAATTGGGGTCAGAATCTGATGATGTGGGCTATACAGAAATTAATATTGAATCTAATACTATTACCTTTTGAAAGGTGTTAAAACTGTTCTATTTGTTCTTTGCATGCAATCGATGGTTGTGCCTTTTTAAAACTTTTTAGTTCGATTGTTCAGTGTTTATGCATGATAGCCCCTATTTCTGAAGTGACTCTTTTAAGAGAATTTTTTCATGTCCAAGTATCAAAATCAAGCCCTTTGATTAAGCATGGAAGAATCAGAATAATTTCATCACAGCTCATGTTTATTTTTTGAACTTATTGTCTGAAGGGAAAAGGTCCAAATCATGTATACAATTTGAAATTGTTCAATTTAATTTTTTAATAGTATATTTTTTGGTTGAAAGATTAAATTGTATTCCAACCAAATGAAAGTCTGTATATCTTTAAATTTGTATTCGAGAAATTTTCTTACCTTATTCAATTCCTTATAACTCTTGGGACAAAGTCAATAAATTTAAATAAATAGCCAGTATCTCTGTTTATATTTTATATTAATATAAAATTATATTTTAAAATATAATATAATATAATTGATAAACCTAAATAATAAAAAAAACACGGGCGATGAATTAAAGGTTTAAACTTTTGATAGTGTTTTTTTTTTAATTATAATGAGTAAAATCTTATAATTAAATGAGTTTATGATTTTACTCTTCTTTAAAATTAATATTCAAAAAAATTACATACATGGAATTCATTTTAATTCTTAGGAAAAGTTAATAATTAATTTTGAATTTGAGTAAAAAAAAATTAAATTAAAATATGAGATAAAATTATATCTCGGTAGATGTAAAAATGTCTAACTAATTTTAAATGAAGAGACAAATTCTAATAAATTAGATTATTTTGGAGTCTTCTTCTAATTTTTATTTCATTTATTTTGTTGTGAATAACAAAATTTATCTATTTTAATATCTATATTTTGAGATAAGAGATAAGAAAATTAACAGAAAAAATAATTTAATGCAAAGTCACATTAAAGCAAAATAAAGTAGCTAAAATACAGTAGAAAAAATGTTACCGAGTAATGAATGTGTGTGTATGGGGGTGGGGAGGGGTTGGAGAAGAAGGTGTAAACTAAAAATATTATGAATAATATAATTAAAAAATCAAAAATATAATTCTTTTTACGACTAATGAATTTTTTTTATAGATTTGATTTAGAGTTAGGGGGATTGGGGGGAGGGGTGTGTGTAGGGAGGGAGAGGTCCTTTTTTTTAAAAAAAAAAATTAAGGGTGGGGCTGGGGGATAGATATGGACGCAGGGTGGGGGTAGGGGTGGATAGTGGGTGGGGATGTAGATTTCGTTTTAATATTTCATTGAGAAAAAAATAAAAGTTGAATTTTTTTTAAAAGGTAATGTAATTTAATATATTCAACAAGACATTTCATAATAAAACAAAAAAAAATATTTTAATATTATCCACATATCGCATGAATATGTATACTACTTATATATATAGATAGCTAGATTAGTTAATTCTCTCATAGGGTACAAATAACCACTGTGAGGAAAATTACAGACTTTTGAGATTTAAAAACATACCCGTTAACAGTAAAAACAAAGATCCCAAAAGCCAAAAGCAAACAAACAAAAAAAAAAAAAAACGGAAGCAATAAAATTTACTTCAGATAACCTAGTAGCTCCACCTATACTTTACAGTTTACACTAACTCCAAGTTTCTTCATCATCTTCTTGCACTCCCCTTTTTATTCTTTGTTTGAAATTTACTGACTCGACTAATTTTATCTTATTTATTTACCTTAGCATTGATGAAGTTAGACATTCGAAAAAATCTTCGTTACATGGGATTGTAAGTCCCATGTCATGATTAAATCCAAATTCTTCCTCAGCCTGTTGCAGGAGTACTCGAAATTCGAGTCGTGACAAGATGGATATTGGAACAATGGACCTTGTTCTATTTTCTCCAACGTAAACTGCAAAATGTCCTTTTGGTACGTCCATCGATAGTCCTTGTTGATCCTCTTGATATGCATTAGTATTTTTCTTTCCCAAACTTGAACACCTTTTTAGAAATCTTGAACACCTTTTTAGAATTTGCTTCAATACTGCACTTTGTGACAACTTGTTTGATTTCCTAATAGCCATTTTTCTTGGAATGAAGAATTGATTTTCTTTTTGGAAGAGGGAAAAGAAGGATATTCAAGAATTGAGAAAATGAGTAGTGGTGGAACTGAAAGTAGTTGGAGGGCTATATTTTTATATATAAAAAGAGATGCTGTAAAAAGAAAATTGCTGTAAGGGTATTATTGTCAGTTCAAATAAAATCTTGTGCATTGTTGGATTGTGCCGTAGCTTAAAAAAAAGAACATAAATATCTAATGACAAAACAATCATCGAACTTTCTCTTAATACCAATTGTATCCCTGTGTTGTAATCTTTCCATGACCCACTTTTATGGGAGTAGTGCAAATATTTTATTCTGTTCTTAAAGAGCCACTTCAACATTATGTGAGTTTGTTGTAAAAGAAATTGCTCTAAGGACATTATTGTTAATTTAAGTAAAATCTTGTGCATTATTGGATTGTGCTGCAGTTTAAAAAAGGAACATAAATGTCTAATGACAAAATAATCATCAACTTTCTCTAATATCAATTGTATTTTCATGTGATGTAATCTTTCCACATGGTGAACCCATTTTACGAGAGTAGTGCAAATACCTTATGCTTTTCTGGGATTAAAAAAATAATGCTAATTTTTTTCCAATTTTTTATGCATGTTTGAATAGTTTTTTATAATTTTAATATAATTAAGTAAGTTTAAACAAATTATTATTTATATTAATTAATTATAATTAAATTTTAAAAGTAATAAAAGTCATATATTTATTGTTAACTTGTCTCTTATATTAAAATAATTATTTTTAAATTTATTTTAATAAATTATAAGAAAAAATTATCATTTTCTTCTAATATTAATCTTGTAATTATTAATTTTAAATTATGACATGTGTCTTCAATCCAAACAAACTTGAAAAAATTGGAGAAAATGAAAATGGAGAAGAGCTGAATCCCACATGATTATATTTTAACACACTGAAAAATATTGACTTCTCAAAGTTTGATTATTGTATGAGACTTATTAATTTTGAAAGTTGGATATTTGATACAACAACAACAACAACAAACCCAGTGTATTCCCACCTAGTGGGGTCTGGGGGGTAAGATGTACGCAGTCCATACCTCTACCTCTAAGGAGGTAGAAAGGCTGTTTCCGATAGACCCCCGGCTTAAGACACGAGATACCGCACACATACATAGTAAAGCACAGAACAAGATTTCATAACATAAATACGGCACCCATAAGTAATAAAAACAGAGAAAAGCACACGGCTTCGTAATAAAACATGGAACAAGGTACCATAACAAGAATAATACCCCCACCAAGTAATTCCCTACACTAGCGACCCAAACTGACCCTAGCCTTCTGCCTTAATTCGCGTCCTCTAGATCTTCCTATCTAGGGTCATGTCCTCGGTGAGCTGTAACTGCTCCATGTCCCGCCTAATCACCTCACCCCAGTACTTCTTCGGCCTACCCCTACCCCGCCTAAAACCATCCAACGCTAGCCTTTCACACCTACGAATCGGGGCATCCATGACCCTCCTCATCACGTGTCCAAACCATGTCAATCGGACCTCCCGCATCTTATACTCCACTGGGGTCACACCAACCTTCTCCCTGATAATCTCATTCCGAACTCTATCCCCTCTAGTCAGCCAACACATCCAACGCAACATCCGCATTTCTGCCACCTTCATTTTTTGGATGTGGGAGTTCTTAACTGGCCAACACTCCGCTCCATACAACATGGCCGGACGGACTACCGCCCTGTAGAATATGCCTTTAAGCTTGGGCGGCACCTTCTTATCACACAACACCCCCGACGCGAGCTTTCACTTCATCCATCCCGCCCCAATATGGTGCGAGACATCCTCGTCAATCTCGTCGTTACCCTGGATCACGGACTCGAGATACTTGAAACTATCCCTCTTACATACCTCATGTGATTCCAACTTTACTACCACCTTATTCTCCAGCCTCACGTCATTAAACTTGCATTCCAAATACTCTGTCTTGCTTCTGCTCAACCTGAACCCTTTAGACTCAAGCGTTTGTCTCCACACCTCTAATTTGTCATTCACACCCCCTCGCGTCTCATCAATCAAAACTACATCATCTGCAAAAAGCATACACCAAGGCACCTCCCCTTGAATATGTCGCGTCAACACATCCATCACCAAAGCAAACAAAAAGGGACTAAGAGTAGATCCCTGATGCAATCCTGTCAAGACAGTGAAATGCCCTGAGTCTCCTCCCGCCGTCCTCACCTGAGTTTTCGCTCCATCATACATGTCCTTAATTGCTCTGATATACGCCAGCGGGACTCCACTCACCTCCAAGCATCTCCACAGCACCTCCCTGGGGACTTTGTCGTATGCCTTCTCCAGGTCGATAAACACCATAAGTTGAATATTTGATATTTACTTTTAATTATTGAACTTTGAAAATTTCAAACTAAATAACGAACATTCCTCCCTAATGAATTGTTTATCATATACAAGAGCGGAGCCATCTTTAGGTCAGAGGTTTTATCCGAACTCCATTCGACGAAAAATTATATTATTTGTATACAGCTTAAATTATTTTTTTATGTATATATAGTATATGTTGAACTGCATGCGGTTAGTTTGTATGTTTACTTCTGAACTCCTTCAATGAAAATTCTAGTGCAGCCGTTGATCATATATATGGATAACATTAACGAGTGATTTGCATTGGAAAAATTATGAATATGTCTTTTCTATCAGTATGTTATTACCTCAATTATGAGAATCGAACTTTGAAAGTATCGAACCAAATGCACCTCAAGAGTGAGGCGTAGTGGTTATTGAAGTGGGTGAAAAACATGAGGTCTCGGGTTTAATCTAAGGAGAGACAAAAACGATAGCTGATTTCTTTACGAATCTCCTGGTCTTGATGAATAGAGTTACATAGTACCTGTTATTGATGAAAGATGACATAATCTCGTGAAATTAGTCGAGCCAGGACAAGTTGGCGAAGCGGGTGCTAACTATGTTGCTTGAGCTCTTTAAAAATGTCATCGAGTGCATGTCAGATCTTTTAAAAATAGGGCATTTTGAAGAATCAGACATGAGGCCATGAGGGGGACAATATTTTTGGAGAGTGGGATCAACTAAAATATAGTGATAAGATTGAAGAGAATTTAATACCTATAGATTTAGGAAATGGAACCATTTTATTCAAACAGAGGGTAGCACAATTATCACTATATGTTGAAGATACTATTTAGATTTATTCAGTTATCACTTTATTAACTCAAAATGAATCATGTCGAATTTGGATCTATTCACGTTCAAAATGTTTTCATCCCTTCATTAACTCAAACTAAATTGTGTTGGAGATATTATTTAGATCTACTTTCATTCAAAATATTTTGTCACTTTGTTTATTCAAACCAAATTGTGTTGAAGATATTATTTGTATTAATTCATATTCAAAATATTTGACAGAATCCATCGTCAGATCACTTAATTTGATGTCACCTTTTACTATGACATCTCAAGTAGCTATAAAGTGTGTATATCATTTTGACACTTTCATTTTGACACTTTTTGCTAATCAACAATGAAATGTAACTCACGCATTTTGAAGATTTTTGATGGGTATTTTTATAATTTTATCCTCTTTCTTCTCCTTCTTCCTCATTCTTTCTCCTTTTTCCACCATTTTTTTTCCTACAGCTACAATACTTCATCATCTTCCATTGTTTCTTTTTCTTTTTCTTCACCATTAATTTCAATTTTTGATAATAATGAATTCTCTCCATCATTTCTCAAACTTTGGAATAACTTGCAGCAGCCATCGTTGCTCGCCGGCGGCTGGATGTGCCGATGTGGGATTTCACCGGTGTTGGTGGTGCGGCGACTATGGGTTTGATTGGTGGGTGGGGGTAGGGGAGGGTGGGATGGCGGCAAATAATGTAGGGGTGAGGGGAGGGTGGTAGAAGACAATTTGGAGGTGGCGGCGACAAACGATTTGAGTGTGGGGTGATTTGAGTAAGACGATATGAGTTGGATGGTTAGGAACATGATATAAGGTGGGGGCAGGTTATCAATATTTTTTATTTAAATTAATTATATAAAAATTATTTTTATAAAAATGACAAATATCTTTTTATAATTGATCTCTACTCCCTTTCCATATCATCCGTTCATGTAATATATGCACACAGTATATTTCTGTTGATTCAGCAAAAATTGTTAAAATGACATATTTTCTTTTCATATTATTAGTGCGTGTAATATATGCACACGGTATATTTTTGTTGATTCAGCAAAAAATATTAAAATGACATATTTTATAGCTAGTTGAGGTGTCAAAAGTGGACAAGATAACTTCAAGTTGAGAGTTTTGGCGATGTATTGTGCCAAAATATTTTTATCACTTGGTTAAATTGGTATCCATTCACATTCAACACATTTTTATCACTTCATTAAATTTGTCACTATTAACATTCAAAATATTTTACCAGTTCATTGACTCGAGCTAAATTATGTGGAAGATATTATTCGGGTCTATTCACATTCAAATATGTTCGTCATTTCATTGACTCAAACTAGATTATGTTAAAAAATGTATATTATTTGAATCTGTTCAAAGTCAAAATATTTTTATCACTTCATTGACTCACTCATATTGTTCTAAAGATATTATTTGAATCTCATATTATTTGTATCTCTTCACAGTAAAAATATTTTTATGGCTTCACTGAGTCGAATCATATTGTTCTAAAGATATTATTTGAATCTCTTCGCTGTCAAATATTTTTATCACTTTATTGACTGAAATCATATTGTTCCAAAAATATTATTTGAATCTCTTCACAAAATATTTCCTTTCCTATCGTTGTCATACACCTTATTTTTGCTATATATGGTCTGAAGCTTACAGAGGAACAATTGTACCTCTTGTAGCCTTCTTCGGTTCTCTATCTTTGCTTTCTTTTCTATTTGAGTTGTCTGTGAGATTGCTATGTCAAGGCTTATAAAAAAATGCATTGATAAAATAGTATCAACATTGGTTAATATATATAATCAGAGTGTTCGAGCACCCGAGTGGGGAGGTAATTATGAAGTTGACATAGTCTTATGCTCCAAGTATGTGTAAGTTCACTTTGCACGATACTGATTTGGTTAGGGAAAACCAGCCTTACTATTTTTTGGTATGATAGATACACATATGTTTTGGTTGCATGAAACTGATTGTGATTCTGAAGTTTGTGTGCAAGTGGACTTGAAGGAAAGTTACATGCAGCTATTTGAACGCGACGACGGCATCAAAGCTCTCACATTTATACGCCATGCAAATCTTTGATATCATCATTTCACTTCCATTCGGTCATAATTGGTACTGTAGATGTTTTGTCTAGGATCCTTTTGGATGTCACCATCCAAATTGGATGGTCATGAGTGGCACCCACAATAATCTTTCCGTGGGAGAACCAATTAAATCAAACTATTACTCGATCACTTAGTCAATATTAAGATGAGATTTCATAAAATTAACATTGTAGCAATAATTCAGAACTAATAATTAATTGTGCGAAAATCCAACAAACTCATTACTAAAATTCCCAAGACCCGAAAGTTATCGTACAAGAACTACTAATAAAAATCATGTCTTAAGAGATATCCAAAATATAGTAAATAAGGAATGTTTCATTGCCCGAAAGATGGACAATAACAAATAAGATGACCCGCGACGGCCTGAAGATGGGAGTGCTCACCCTCGAATCAAGATCTGTTATCAAACTCTAGAGGTGAGGTCGTGTCTGAGCCTCTGGAACACTATAGGTGTCAAACGGGCCGGGCCAACCCAGAACCGGCCCTTCCATTTTAATCGGGTTGCGGGCCGGTTAAGGGCCCGGTTTGATGTTAACCGGGCCGGGCCAGACCGGGACAAATAGTAAAAAAATTAAAACCCACCCTAACCCGGCCCACTTAACCCAACCCGGTTAAACCCACCAAAACCCGGTTAAAAACTGGTCAAACCCGTTTAAAAAATAAATAAAAAATCCAATATACACTATATACACTCCAATATACAATATATATTTTTTAAAAAATATATAAACAATTACACATATATACGTACCATTCAATATATAATTATATATGACTATACGTACTACTTTAAATAAAACATATGCTATAATAGTATAATATATATATATATATATATATATATATATATATATATATATATATATATATATATATATACTAATTTATAAAACATATACACATGTATACGTTAAATATATACTACTTTAGAAGATATATACACATATATATGCACCATTCAATATATATGTACTACTTTAAATAAAATATATACTACAATATACATATATATATATATATACAACAATATGTATATATATATAGTTACATACTAATTTATAAAACATATACACTTGTATACTTTAAAGATATATGTCTATAGAAGATATATACACATATATACGCACCATTCAATATATATGTACTACTTTAAAAAAATTATATACTACAAAATATATACTAATTTATAAAACATAAAGTAAAGTATACGTTAAATATACATGTCTATAGAAGATCCATTCACATATATACACTCTATTCTATGTATATGTAATACTTTAAATCAAATATACTATAATATATATACATTACAATATATATTTGTATAGTTATATACTAATTTATGAAACATCTACACATGTATACGTTAAATATACACGTCTATAGAAGATCTATTCACATATATACACTCTATTCTATGTATATGTAATACTTTAAATGAGATATACTACAATATATATACATTACAATATATAGTTATATACTAATTTATAAAATATATACACATGTATACGTTAAATATACATGTCTATAAAAGATCTATTCACATATATAAACTCTATTCTATGTATATGTAATACTTTAAATGAGATATACTACAATATATATACATTACAATATATATTTGTATAGTTATATACTAATTTATAAAATATATACACATGTATACGTTAAATATACACGTCTATAGAAGATCCATTCACATATATACACTTTATTCTATGTATATGTAATACTTTAAATGAAATATACTATAATGTATATACATTACAATATATATAGATATACTTATATAGTAATTTATAAAACATATACACATGTATACGTTAAATATACACGTCTATAGAAGATCTATTCACATATATACACTCTATTCTATGTATATGTAATACTTTAAATGAGATATACTATAATATATATACATTACAATATATATTTGTATAGTTATATACTAATTTATGAAACATATACACATGTATACGTTAAATATACACGTCTATAGAAGATCTATTTACATATATACACTCTATTCTATGTATATGTAATACTTTAAATGAGATATACTATAATATATATACATTACAATATATAGTTATATACTAATTTATAAAATATATACACATGTATACGTTAAATATACACGTCTATAGAAGATCTATTCACATATATACACTCTATTCTATGTATATGTAATACTTTAAATGAGATATACTACAATATATATACATTACAATATATATTTGTATAGTTATATACTAATTTATAGAACATATACACATGTATACGTTAAGTATATATGTCTATAGAGGATCTATTCACATATATACACTCTATTCTATGTATACGCACCATTCAATGTATATATACTACTACTTATAAAATATACTACATTATATATACATTACAATATATATAGATATATAGTAATTTATAAAACATATACACATGTATACATTAAATATACACTTCTATAGAAGATATATATACACGTTTATACGCACCATTCATTGTATATATACTACTACTTATAAAATATACTACATTATATATACATTACAATAGATATAGATATACTTATACACTAATTTATAAAACATATACACATGTATACGTTAAATATACACTTCTTTAGAAGATATATGAACAAATATACAAAACATATGCTACTTAATATAATAAATTAGTAATATTTGGTAGTAAATTAATAATATATTAGAAGTAAGTTTTAAATTTAAAGTAGAAAACTAGAAATTCAATTTAAAATTTTAAATCGTTAAATAAAAAAAAATAAAAAAAAGGACTAAGGAGTGAATGAATTTGGGTAATTTTATTGATTGCAAAATGATCCAAAATTTATAATTTACATGAATGAAAAATCTATAAATTATGCATCATTTTTTCCAACTCATTCATGTTAATATTAATGGGAACTTGCATAGGATAGTCGAAGTTAATGGGGGCAAAACCATGCATTGGACTTGATTCTGCTAAGTTCTCCCGTGAAGTCATAATTTCTTCAAGTTTCAGCTCGTCGCTCGGCTCCGGTTCGATTCCTTGGTTTCTTCTTTCCGCTCTAATCCAATCTCTGAGGCAAACTAGAACATTCATTGCATTGCTTCCCAATGAGTGTCGGTTGTCTCCAAGCTGTTGTTGTCCCTGACTAAAGGCGCTCTCTGATGCAACGATTGACATTGGAACATTCAAGATATCTCTAGCTAATCTTGAAAGCACAGGATATTGTGTTTCATTACTCCTCCACCAATCTTGAAAGCACAAAATTCAAAATATTTTTTTATTTTTATTTTTCCGGGCCGGGCCGGGTTAATCGGGCCCATTTTAAGAAAATAACCAGTCCGGGACCCGGAACCCTAAAGCCCTAGGGCTTATCGGGCCGGCCCGGCCCGCTTGACACCCCTAACATGCACAAAACATAAATCAACTATACTTCATCACATAACAAATACTCAATGAATAAACAATACATCAATAACAGGTGAAATAATGCTTACAAACAAGTCACATGGAAGTTATGCCTAAAGCCAGAGCACCTAGCCATGTTTTTGTTCTCTGGGTGCTTTTATATATATTTTATCATTTTTCACCGTTTCTTATATAATTATACCTCTTCTACGTCGAGTTTAGTGAGTGCTCGAGCACCCAAAAAATGCACGTGGGTCTGCCCTTGACAGAATCAACACAATTATGTACACACATGCTACGAGGCTTATTTTTACTCAAATGGTCATGACCTGCAGGGAACAATCTATGTTCATGCACCGTACCAACGTGGTACACGATCCAATATAAATATATACGCACCAGCGTGGTACCCGATCCAACATAAATATATCCATACCGATGTGGTACTCGATCCAATATAAATATATCCGTACCGACATGATACCTGATCCAACATAAATAAGTATTATCAATATCAGCTTACACAACCTCACATCATATAACAGAATGTATCAAGTTTACAAGTACACTTAAAGTCATAAGACGATTTCATCAAGTAAATTTTCAATAAATATTTATACATGCATCAACAATCCAAACATCAACAATTTCAAGCATGTCCGAATACCAATCAACAAGTATCTAATTTAAGAGCATACACACAATTAAATCGAGTTTAAATTTCAATTAAACCGTATCTACCTCAATCGAAGAATCCAGATACAAGCTAACTTGCGAGGATCTTGCCCTTCCGTAAAATCTCCGAACGATCAATATCTATTCAAAACATAAATAATTGATAAGAAAATATATCGCTAATTTGGTGCAGATGTCTCCGCCACCGTGAAAAGAAAAAAAGGGAAAAAAATAGCAATGCAACTGCAACTGCAACTGTTTTGTACCTCCTTATCCTAACTAACCAAATATTATTATTATTAATATATGGTAAGTCTTTTCACTTGAATTCATTTTTATATTGATCACATAAGTAAGTTAATTATAGCTTTAACCCACTAAGTCACTAATTAACTTAATTATTTAAAATATCAAGAACTTTAATAAATTTTCAAAATTTATTTGGTACGACATAGAAATACATTAAATATGTACATTGACTAAAAGTACATCCCGAACCTATTGAAAATACTACGACACTAACGTGAGGTCGTCTCGATCAAAGATTGATCACGATTGAATTTAATTTTATTAAAACTCAATAATTCAATTAATAACTTCAATAACCTCTGAACACCTCAAGAATTGGTACTATCCATCCCGTTATTCATAATCCACGTATACAAATTACGGAGAGCACTAAAATAGAGAAGATGAGAAAATCTCACAAACGACCGAGAGAATCGTTACAGATGCTATATATGATATAAACTTACAATTTTATGTCAGATTGATTTGAAGTTGAAGGTTTCATTAAAATGAGATTTGAATTTCTTAAATTCTACCTTTTCTCATGAAAAAAATAAACCTCATACTGTGAAGACTATTAAAATTTCTCTAATTCTTATACAATCTTACCAATTGATCAAATCATAATTGATAAGCAAGACACTAAAATACCGTATGACGCTCAATTTAATGAATCATATATCTCCATATTTCTTTTGTAAATAGATATTTGCCATAATAAATACTTAATATAGTATAATTCTTTCCACAATAGTAGTAGCTATTTATTGTTTAATAAAATTCACATGGAGCTTCTTGCCCTACTTGAGGGCCTCATGCTTGCTGAGCAGCATAATCTTGTTCCTATAGAGATAATATAGACTCAGTACAAATCATCCATGTATTAAAACAAGGTAACTTATTACTTACACTACGATCCCGTTTTGGATGCTTGCAGGTATGTGCTGAGAAAACTGGGGAGCCCAGCAGTAGTTCATTGCTTCCGTGAACAGAACAAGGTTGCAGATATCATGGCAAAAGAAGGAGCTAGGAGGAAAGTTTTTGGAACAACCAAGGTTTTTGTAGTTCCTCTTGTGTTTGCTCTAGAACAGGTCTGGGCAGACCTATTAGGAACTCAGTCTGTTAGAACCATCAGTTCATGTACAAACATTCATGAAACTTTTATTTTGGAGCCAGATCATGACCTGGCAGAAGCTGTAACTTAACTCTTCATTTAGTTAATGTAATCCTATCTACCAAAAAAAATAAAAAAGCTTTGACGTGATATAGATAGTTCCTTCATGCTGAGCATGCCTTTTTTTTTTTTTTTATTTACATAATTTATAATGATATACAGTATCTTTTAATATACAAACCTATGGGGCAAGTTTTAGTTATATAAAATTTTAGTTCGCAATTTGAAATGCCATATCGCATCTTAGGCTTAATGACTTGCACCATACAGTAGAGCGCTTTGGCTCTGAAACAAGGAAGTAGATGAGGAGAACTTTCCTAATTCTAGAATTTTATGTTACCCTCTCATTTCAAAAAGAATAATCTATGTTTTTTTAATCTATATTTTTTAAAAAAAGATTCCTTTCCTCTTTATATAATTTATTTATTTCAACTTTCCACAGGACATATTTAAGATCACAAGATTAAAAAATATTTTGATACATTTACATTATTTTAATTTAGGACTACAAAATTAAAAAATCTTCATTATGTTCTTAAAGTCCGTGTTAAATCAAAAGAAGTTATTCTTTTTTAAACGGATAAAACATTTGTCTGACTGTTTGATTTTTTTTTTTCTTTGTTTTATTTCTCTTGTATATTAACAAGTATAAATATGCCTCTGCATTGATATTCCAATATTGGAAACCACAATTGTTACAACTTGCAAAACCTTGAGAATATCTCCAACAAAATACACGAAGTGCTAATTCATCAAGCAAAATGTCGTTCAATACCCCAACATTTATATAGGGGAAAATACTCAGAAAAATACCTGAATTTGTTGAATAAACTGAACTTTGCGGGAATTCTATTATCCACCTAGACTTTTTTAAAGTATATTTAATTCCCCTGAAACGTTATACCAAGTTTTGGCAGCTGGCGGTGTAATACACGCGCCAATCTTGTTTTTACACGTGTTTTTTTTTTTTAAATAATTCTTATTTACTTTCTTCTCCATTCTTATTCTTTTCATCATTTTTTTAATTATTTTTTCACCAAAATCTTGATTTCTAATTCTTGAAATTTGATTTTTATTTCGTTCATACTAAATCTTTTCCCAAATTTCAAATTCAAATCGAAAACTTTTTTCAATAATTTTATTCAAATCGAATGGAACAGTTTTCCAAAGTTTCTTAATTATGCCCAAATGTCGGCGGCAATGGTGGCTACCGACAGCAATGGTGGAATTAATTCCCTCCCAAATTTGATAAAGATTTAATTTATTTCAGACGAAACATAAAAGATGATTAATTTTTCAATTTTGCGATGAATTTTTCTTTTTCAATTTGAAATTGGGTCAAATTGATGAAAATAAATTGGGTGTGTTGAAGAAGAAAGAAAGAAACACCACTGAAGAGAAGAAAGAAGAGATAAGAGAAACAAAGAATAAAGAAAGAAGAGAGAAGAGAAAGAATGAAAAAAAAAAAAATTTAAAAATCAGAAAATTGAGAGGCTATTTGACAAAAAAAAAAAAAGGTTTTTAACTTTTTTTAATACTCTTATTGTCACACCTCCTTTTTTTTAAAACTCCCCAAAAGATATCATTTTAGGTTTGAAAGAGTTTTTATTATTAAAGTGACAAAAATGAAAATTTTGGTATTGGAAAGGATTACTTACATTTAAACTCAGAGTCGTCACTTGACATAATCCGGTGTGCCAAGTCACCTTTGGAAAATCCTTTTCAAAAGAATGTTGACTCTTTTAAACTGATCCGCGAATAGAGATTCTGGCTAAGGAATTCTGTTGATCGAGGGGAAGGTGTTAGATACCCCTCGATCTCGTGGTTCGACCACGGTCGCTTGGTGGAGCATATCGGTTAATTTGACACTAAGAATGTATAAGCCACACAAAACACATAAAACAATCAATCAAACAAACAAAACAGAACAATCCAAAAATATAATGTCCAGTCCAATTATTATAACCCGAAATAAAAAGGTACTAAAAAGGTAAAACTACACTAATCCTAAACTGCGGTCCAATGATTTACCCGACACCGTAGGCCTTCATCACGATCATCTTCCGCCAACATGATACGTCGGGGAATTCCCCGGTGAATAAATACAACGAGCCTCGGGGCATTCCCCAGTTAAATGAATACATTTGAATTAAATACGATAAACTAGAAACTAACATTCACACGCACATTTAAACGTTCAAAACATTCAATAAACACATCAATCCTAGATTTTTGCCTACCCGAACCTATATTGCCTATCCATTTCAACAGGTCATAAATCTATCACATTTATGCTTATTCCGAATTAAACAACAATAAACCAAAGTTAATCTACATTCTAATTTTATCAATTTCTCTATTCCCACCCCGAGTTCCCTTTTTATCAATCACCACCAAAATTACTCAAATTCGTTCCACATATCACCGAAATCAAATCGTCTAGCACATAACCATAACATCAACTAGATCAAACAATCGTAATCACTCCACACATAATCACAATCAATTCAACAAATCAAGATAAAGAAAAAAAAATGGGTTAAGGAAATGGACCTCAATAGAACTTGTTTTCGTTGATAATAAAAAAATTTGAGACCGAAATCCTCGAACGGAGACCCCAACAACGAGCCGAGCTCCAACTAATGAATATTGAACCCACTAGATTGCGAGATACCCCTAAAGCACGATATCGAATAACCAATCACGAAACAGACAAACCCAAAGCTCTCTAAATCCGATGAAGAACTAAAGAAAACCTATAGGACTGAACTCCAGTGAGCTGACAGTGACCAAAACCAACGAGAAGGGTCAGATTCCGGCGAACACGTTGTTTTTCCGTTCAAATCTACTCGGAAATCTAAGGAAACTGAAGAGATCTCTGGATTTTAGGACTGAAACGAGTAGACGACGACCTGGAAACTAATTCCGGCGAAAGGTTCACCGGAAAAACTCAAGAAAACGACAGATCTCGCACCAACTTCGCTATTTCTTGTTGAATTTCTATCAAAACACTCCGATATCGCTATTCTTTTCCCAAATCCCCATCAATCGCCCTCCATTATCTCATTTTTTCTTACTGGGTGCATGTGTTCGTATGTTTTTTTGGTGAGAGAACGTGTTTCTGGTGAGAGGGTGTGTTTTCCGGCGTGCTTAGAGTATGCGAGTGTATTTTTGTCGAGAAAAATATGATTGAGAGCTCTCCCTCCTCTCTTTCTCTCTATTCGTGTATGTGTTGTATTATTCCCCCCCAAAAATAGAGCTCCTTCTTTCTACTGTGGGTTGTTTTTCTTCCGTATATGTGCCTATGTTTTTCCTTTTCTGAAGATCCCTCCCCCCTGTGCTTGAGAATATGATATGTATTATTTTTGTGAGGATGAGTCCATGTAGGGCCCCTGGAATTATGTGATGTTGTCTATATATTGTTATTGATGGATGAATATATTCCCTGGGGCCCCTCTCCTTTTGTTTGTTTTGTATTATATATATCTCTATCATAAAGTCAAAAATAAAATAGTCCTTTTTTTCGTGTGCCTTTCCTGAAAGTTTCCTCTCTATGTATATTTTCTTTGTGGCCAAGAAAACGGAGGGGTCACATGAGGTAGGGGTGAGGGTAGGGGTATGGGATGGTTAGGTGATAGGTGAGGTGTTGTTTTTTTTTTAATTGGAGGGGTTGCTAAGATAAGATAAAATTAGTTAGGGGTTGTTATTTTTGTCATTTTGTGGAGAAATTATCACACGGATGAGGGTACACGGTAGAATAAGGTAAATAGGTGAAAAATATCTTACGGAGGGACAAAATTACGTGTCTATATCATGCCTCCTTTGAATGTAAACAGGCAGTGTTTTCAGATAAAGAAGTAGATAACGAGATAGAATTTTGTCCCGACCCTTATTCAAAAATGAAACAAAAAGAAGAAGGGAAACTAAGTATTGATTTAGGACATCCTACCTACCCAAGTTATGAAGGAATCAAGTCACGAGTATCTCAAAGGATTGGAGAGAGAAGGACTATACTGAGTTGGAGGGTCGAGTGAGGTCCCGTTGAGGCTTCGGTCCGCGGCTCTGTCATTACATCAAAAATAAAAATTACAAGTTAAAACATAAATGAAATTATAAAATCCTATCTACACAGCTTCTTTTGGACTCTTGACTTGAGTTTCATCACCCTATTTTTCAGGCGGGCTCCTGACTTGCTATTTTTCAACCTGTTAGCTTTCAATTTATTCATCTCACTTCTTGACTTTCAACTTCTTCACCATGTTACTTGACTTTTAATTTCTTCACCCTGTTCTTCAGGAGGGTTCCTGACTTGCAGTTTCTTCAATTTTCCGTTTCATCACCCTGTTCTTCAGGTGGGTTTCTGAAATCAAAACAAAAACTAGAGAAAAAATTATCCCCAACAAAGATTAAGATAAAGAGAGACTTCATTTTTCTGAAAGTAATGTCCTATTTTTCAGGAGTGTCCTGAACATAAAGTAAATTCCCATTTTTCAGGAGGGTCCTGAACATAAAGTAAAGTACCATTTTTTAGGAGGGTCCTGAACAGAAAGTAAAGTCCCATTCTTCAGGAGGGTCTTGAACAGAAAGTAAAGTCCCATTCTTCAGGAGGGTCTTGAATAGAAAGTAAAGTCCCATTTTTCAGGATGGTCCTGAACAGAAAGTAAAGTCCCATTCTTCAGGAGGGTCCTGAATAGAAAGTAAAATCCCAATTTTCAGGAGGGTCCTGAACAGAAAACAAAATCCCATTTTTCAGGAGGGTCCTGAACAGAAAGTAAATTTCCATTTTCCAGGAGGGTCCTGAACAGAATGTATATTCCTATTTTTTAGGAGGGTCCTGAATATAAAATAAATTCCCATTTTCCAGGAGGTTCCTGAACATAAAGTGAATTCTCATTTTCCCGGAGGGTCCTGAACATAAAGTAAATTTCCATTTTTCAGGAGGGTCCTGAAGGTAAAGTAAAGTCCCATTTTTCAGGAGGGTCCTAAACTGAACGTAAAATCTCATTTTCCAGGAGGGTCTTGAACAGAAAGTAAAATCCACGGATGTGCTTTTCCAATGGTAGCTAAATTAAGTGAAGTAAATTTGCCCCTGTTTCAACAAAGAAAATTTGTCAGCTAAAAACTTAGTGGTGGCTTGCGGCACTTGGCTGTCCCGACACCTGCTTCAATGTTCTTTCCTTTCATCTTGTTTCAAATTTCTTGCATTTGCCCCTGCTTTGTCGTGTTATTGATCCAAACTCAGATTATTAAGAGTGACTCTGAAATAAACACAGTATCTCTGCTTTGTCATGCTTCTTAGATAAAGCCTTTAAGCCTTGGTATTTCCATGAGTTTCCAAGCTTGTCTGTTGACAAAACTTTCTACATGCCTTATTCAGCTCACAATCATGTCTCTTTCATGTGATGGCCTTTTGTCTCTCTTTCTGCAATTGAAGAAGCTGGTATCTAGTTTTGAAATCTTTTCTCACTAGTTTTGACATAGACTTGACTCAAAGACAAGAGGAAAATGACAACAATTTTATGTTTTATTTGGACAACTAACTCAATAAAATATAAATATAACTAAAGAGAAGAAAGAAACGATGATGAATGTCCCTATTGAAAAAGATGAAAGAAAAGTTTACCTGAAAATGACAGTCAACTCTAATGATTATGACATGCATATCGAATTAAACTGCCTGATCTTTCCATCCAAAACTCTCACAAATTGTTGTTGAGTTAATGACCCTGAAACTGAGTTGCTTCCTTACCTTGAATGGTTTTTGCCTACAAGCCTCTCTTATTTTCCTTTTCTCAGCTCACCATTGCCTTATGGTGTCTGTGAGGGTTTTTCACCAATGAGACTCTCTTATTTTCATTTGTCTCAACTCACTGTCGTCTTACAGTGCCTGTAAGGGTTTTCACTGATCAGACGCTCTCATTGTTATCTCTCTCATTTTACCATTATCTTACGGTGCCCGTGAAGGTTTTCATCGATAAGACTCTCTCATTTTCATTTCTCTCTGATTCCTTATGCTGAGGAAGACAAGTAGTTTCCAAAATACGTCATCATATCCATTGTATTCTTAGCCTTAACATTCTCAAAGATTGATCTGAAGGTCTTTCTTTAGTTGTAACTTGGCTATTGGATAGGGTTAGAAAGAAAGGACGACATGGGGGCCCAAACTAAACCTGATGTGGGGTGGGACATACAACTTTTGGAATTGATTCCAACAATGAGGATTACCTCATGCTCAGTTTCTTTTGACTGGGTGACTCTAAATTATTTATTTGGTTGGACCGAGCCCAGAGTAGGGCAACCTACGTATCTCATCTCCGAGAGAGGAGAATCAGGTCATGCGTAGTTCTGGCAGCTTGTTCTTTTGCTTGATTCTGATTTCTTTGTTTTTCTCTTTTATTGACTTTTTTTTCCTGACTCTATTTTTCTGGACATTCTTCTCTTTTCTTTCTTTTTGGACATATTTTTTCTCTTTTTTTCTGACACTATTTTTTGCTCGACATTTTTCTTTTGAGCTTTACTGACTCTATCTTGATTCCAAAAGAGCTGTATTAAAGAAAATAACACTGAGGCTCAAATGGGGTACACAAAGGATGGCACAATGTATGGATAGCAGAATGAAATGCCTTCGTCATGTCAATCCTTGAAAATGTTAGTACACATCATGCAATATGAAAGTGAAAGATGAAGATCATTTGTGACACTTTCACAATACTAACTTTAACTGAGCATGTGGGCCACTACTTCTTCTGGGCTTATCAAACATACAACTCCACCTGTGTTATAAATCCCTTACATCGACTGACCCATGCTTTCGTGGAGCTGATTTTTCTGTTCCTCGAGATCACACATCCGTTGTTTGACATAATTGAGCTATGTTTTTCAATTGATGACTAATTCATTTCTTGTGATTCTCAAAATAATTGCCTTAATTTTCAAAGAAGGCTTGAACTTGTCACCAAATGTCTCAGCACTCTACCTATTTTCTCCAATGCTCTCTTTTTCTAAATTTAACCATCTGATTTAATGTTCATGCTTAAACTAAATTTTAAGATCTGGCTGAAAATTTCACTAGCATGTCATATCACTAGAGTCAACATAAAATGTACTATGTAAAGGAACAAACAAACAACATATATTTAAAGCATGAATAAAAAATGGGACACTTCATTTAGTTGAAACGAAAGATAGAAGGGTTTGAGCATAAACGACAAAAGGGAAAAATAAGATAGATCCAGAACTACAACCCTGAAATAATTCGAACAACAGAAAATAAAACAAAACAAGCTACCAGACCTCATCCTAGTAGAGAGAAGGGTGACTTTTCAATTGCTCAGCCTGACATCTTAGCCACTGGTTTGCATATTAGCATGACTAGAGCTTTCCTTACTGTCAATGTTCTGCACCATGATTGATTTATCTTGAATCATCTTTTCAATATCTTTTTTCAAAGCATGATAATCTTCAATACTGTGACCCTGAACATCAGAATGATATGCACATCGTACATTAGGATCAAAATTTCTTGAAAGTGGGTTAGGAGTATACCCAAGGATATGAGTGATCATGCCCTGCTGTACCAATCTCTGGAATAAACTTGCATACGACTCTCCAATTGGTGTGAAGCTATTCCCCGACTTCTGTCTTATTTCACTGTTTGGCTTAAATTGAAAACCAAGCCTAGAAGGGTTTCAGTATGTATGTGGAGTTGGAGGATGACTCGGCAGAGTTGGCGCGTGCCAGTGTGGGTAAGATGGGGGTTGAACATATGGTTGCGTATTATACACTTGATATGGAGATGGGGGAATGAAATATAATGGATTTTAGGAGTGATTATGTGGAGTTTGGGCATAAACTTGAGCTTGAACCTGAGACCAACGACGACGTGGTCTTCTTGACCTTTCCTGCTGTCCAACTGAAATAGCAGATGCATCTTTCTCATTTTTCTTTCCTCTAGGTTCCCTTAATTGATTGTAATATTGTCCCAATTGTTTCACAAATTCCTCATGCCCATCTTGCTTCTCAAATTTTGACATATCAGAGATTGGAGGAAGGTTAGCACTTGAAAGCATGCCCGGGTTTTGTATGAAACATCTTTTTTACCCGCAGGTCCTAGAGAATTTTGCATAGCATTTTCTGCACTCTTCATTTTTCCAACCATTTTCTCCGACTCTTCTGGCACACTGGACTTCTTGTTAAGAAATTTTGGTGGTCCAATTAACTTAAAAGTAGGATTAGGAGTATAGTGATGGTCACCAAGAGTATTGGATATAGTTTCACTAGTAGCATGGGGACGCACAACTGTTGGGCGAGCTAGTGTGGAAGTTCCGGTAGAGGATTGAGCAACAAGATCACAGACGACAAGTGGTGTTGTGAATGTAGCAGGCTTATGTTGATGAGCTAGAGGGAAAGTGATGGAAGTATTGAGATGATTTTTGCTTGGAATGAATTCTGAGTCAGGTTGTGGTGCATCAACAATAGTAGGACACTGACTTTGCCATTTTGGTGGAAAACTTGAGGTATTTGTAGGATCAATAGAGAGAAATAGAGAAGGAGGCAACCCACTGGCCCAAGCTTGATGCATTTCATTCATTTGTTATCTTAGTCTCCTAATCTCTTGCTTTAAACTCTCATTTTCCTGACTCTTTGTCTGATCCATAATGTCACTCTCTATATCCTTGTTGGACACAACTAACCCTTTGGATTTGGTGCGATGTGAAGGTCCATCCAGAATGCCACAAACCAACCACCTTAAACTGACTCAACAAAAAACAAAAAACGTGTTAGAGTTTGACACTTTTTCAAAACCTCTTTTTCCTTCTTTTTTTTTTGAAAAGATCATTGAACCCACAATAGGCTACCTACGTATCTCACCCCCGAGAGAGGAGAATCAGGTGTGCGTAGTTCATGAAGTCTTGCCAAAATGGCTAATCAAACTCTTTTCTTTTTCTTTTTCTCGAAGCTTTACGAAGAAAAGAAAATAACAAATTGTCCAAAGAATTGACGATTTTTTTTTGAATTTTCAGCTTTAAAATTCCTATGCAAAATGAAACCTACGATTATCAAAGAAAAATCTTTTTGGATTTTCAATTTTGCATTCATACGTAAATAAAACTTGAAACTAATAAAGGAAAATCTTTTTGTGGTTTTTCTTTAGAGACGTATATGACACCTACTCTAAATGAAAAGTGAAGAAGATTTTTTTTTTTTGAAATTTTCTAGATTTTTATACAAAATAAAACTTATAATTACCAAAGAAAAATCTTTTGGGGTTTTCAATTTTGAATTTCATGAAAAATGAAACTTGAAACTATTAAAGGAAAATCTTTTTGTAGTTTTCTTTCGAAGATGTTTATGAAACACCTACTCTAAATGAATAGTGAAGAAAATCTTTTTGGATTTTTTTGAAATAAGATCCCCGAACCAACAATAGGCTTCTTACGTATCTCACTCCCAAGAGAGGAGAATCAAGGGTGCGTAGTTCGTCCAGATTGGACAATTAAGGATTAAAATGAACTAAGACTTGACTTGAGAGACGCGATTTTAGACGGACGATGAGAAATAAAATCTTTTTGGATTTTTTAATTAGACACTTCACATAACATTGACATCAACAACTATGAAAGAATTTTTTTTTGGGTATTTTTAAGAAAATAAGTGTGAAAGGTAAAAAATCTTTTTGAATTTTTTTGGATTGTGAAAAACAAAAGCTATAAAGAACTCTAAAATATTACGAAACTCTTTTTTTTCCACTTTTTTTTTGACTTACCTTTTCATAGCCTACACACTTTATTTCTAACACATGTTTTCCCCAAATCAATTTGTCAAATGACCCCATTACTCTCAGAGATGCAACATTTAACACGTAGGGATCCGTCAGAGTTGAGTCTACTACAAAGGACCAAATGAGCCCCACTAGGTCTCAATATGATGCATATAAGCATGACCTAAAGGATGACCTACGTTGAGGTTTACTAACAAGGCTGTTCGGGAGAGCGTATGGTCGATAGTGGCTGCTTTGCTTTTCACCTACTCCATACCAGCAAACGGCTACCCCTAAGATAAGGGTGACTCAACTAGAGGTCGTGTACACAACGTGTACTACAGACTTGTTGCAGAAAGAATGACTCGGCTTATGCACATGATGCCAGATATAAAAGCGGTAACACATGATAAATACTGTACACAAAGAGCACGAAAACACACAACAGCGATACCAATAACACAAATAAAAATCACAAACAATGCTTATACACTCGTAATGCCAAACAAAGCCGATATGACTCCAAAAATAGGCTCGGATTCTGAAATAGGTCCCCAGCAGAGTCGCCAGAGCTGTCACACCCCCTTTTTTAAATCTCTAAAAAAGATATCATTTTAGGTTTTAAAGGGTTTTTATTATTAAAGTGACAAAAATGAAAATTTTTGTTTCGAAAAGGATTATTTACATTTAAACTCAGAGTCGCCACTTGACATAATCCGGTGTGCCAAGTCACCTCTGGAAAATTCTTTTCAAAACAATGTTGACTCTTTTAAACTGATCTGCGAACAAAGATTCCGGCTAAGAAATTCTGAAATTCTGAAATTCTGTTGACCGCGAGGAAGGTGTTAGGCACCCCTCGATCCCGTGGTTCAATCACGATCGCTTGGTGGAACATATCGGTTAATTTGACACTAAGAATGTATACGCCACACAAAACACATAAAACAATCAATCAAACAAACAAAACAGAACAATCCACAAAAATATAATGTCCAGTCCAATTATTACAACCCGAAATAAAAAGGTACTGAAAAAGTAAACCTACACTAATCCTAAATTTCGCTCCAATGATTTACCGTACGCCGTGGGCCTTCATCACGATCATCTTACGCCAACATGATACGTCGGGGCATTCCCCGGTGAATAAATATAATGAGCCTCGGGGCATTAATTAAATACGATAAACTAGAAACAAACATCCACACTCACATTTAAACATTCAAAACATTCAATAAACACATCACTCCTAGATTTTTGCCTACCCGAACCTATATTGCCTATCCATTTCAACAGGTCATAAATCTATCACATTTATGCTTATTCCGAATTAAACAACAATAAACCAAAGTTAATCTATATTCTAATTTTATCAATTTCTCTATTCCCACCCCGAGTTCCCTTTTTATCAATCACCACAAAAATTACTCAAATTTGTTCCACATATCACCGAAATCAAATCGTCTAGCACATAACCATAACATCAACTAGATCAAACAATCGTAATCACCCCACGCATAATCACAATCAATTCAACAAATCAAGATAAAGAAAAAAGAACGGGTTAAGGAAATGGACCTCAATAGAACTTGTTTTCGTTGATAATAAAAAAAAATCCGAGACCAAAATCCTCGAACGGAGACCCCAACAACTAGCCAAGCTCCAACTCATGAATATTGAACCCACTAGATTGCGAGATACCCCTAAAGCACGATATCGAATAACCAATCACAAAACAGACGAACCCGAAGCTCTCTAAATCCGGTGAAGAACAAGAAAAACCTATAGGAACTGAATTCCAGTGAGCTGACAGTGATCAAAACAAACAGAAGGGTCAGATTCCGGCGAACACGTCATTTTTCTGTCCAAATCTACTCGAAAATCTAAGGAAACTGATGAGATCTCAGGATTTTGGGATCGAAATGAGTAGACGACGACCTATAAACTAATTTCGATGAAAGGTTCATCGGAAAAACTCAAGAAAATGACAGATCTCGCACCAACTTCGCTGTTTCTTGCCGAATTTCCATCAAAACACTCTGATATCGCTATTCTTTTCCCAAATCCCCATCAATCGCCCTCCATTATCTCATTTTTTCTTACATGGTGTATGTATTCGTATGTTTTTCGGTGAGAGAACGTGTTTATGGTGAGAAGGTGTGTTTTCCGGCGTGCTGAGAGTGTGTGAGTGTATTTTTATCGAGAAAAAGATGATTGAGAGCTCTCCCTCCTCTCATTCTCTCTATTGGTGTATGTGTTGTATTATTCCCCCCCCCCCCCCCCCCCCCAAAAAAAATGGAGCTCCTTCTTTCAACTGTGGGTCTTTTTTCTTCCGTATATGTGCCTATGTTTTTCCTTTTCTGAAGATCCCTCCCCCCTGTGCGTGAGAATATGATATGTGTATTTTTTGTGAGGATAAGTCCATGTAGGGCCCCTGGAATTATGTGATGTTTTCTATATATAGTTATTGATGGATGAATATATTCCTTGGCCCCCTCTCGTTTTGTTTGCTTTGTATTATATATATCTCTATCAAAAAGTCAAAAATAAAATGGTCCTTTTTTTTCGTGTGCCTTTCCTGGAAGTTTCCTCTCTATGTATATTTTCTTTGAGGCCAAGAAAAGGAAGGGGTCACGTGGGGTAGAGGTGAGGATAGAGATATGGGGTGGTTAGGTGAGAGGTGAGGTGTTGTTTTTTTTAATTGGAGGGGTTGTTAGGATAAGATAAAATTAGCTAGGGGTTGTTATTTTTGTCATTTTGTGGAGGAATTATCATATGGATGAGGGTACACGGTAGAATAAGGTAAATAGGCAAAAAATTTCTTTCGGAGGGACAAAATTACGTGTCTAGACTCATGCGCCCAATGCGCGTGAATTACACTCACTTGTTCAAGTGGACAGATATATGCCATTAAAATACAAAAAAAAGAAGTCTAAGGGGGTAATAGGAGCCCCGCAAAGTTCATACTTAACTCAGAGGCGAACCCAAGATTTGAAGATATAGGGTGCATTATTATCTTTAACATGGTCATGTCTATCAACTACATAATTTTACATACAATTTTTTTGAACTTAATAATTACAAAAAAAATTATGTATAAACTTCAAAATGATCAAATGACATTAATTTAGTACTAATATAACAAAAGTAGACTATCCTTTCATACTAGATATCGACGTATTTTCATATTTTGAAAACGATAAATGATTAAATCGTTGCTTATATTTACAAATACATCTTTCTCAATGTAAAAATTAAATAATCAATTAAAAAATGCATCAAAAATACTGCTACACAACTCATTCTTGATATGATTCACGGATGAAAAAGCTCTCTCTACAGTTGCAGTAGCGAAAGAACTGAAAAAGCTATCAGTTGAGTGTGCGTGTTCTAACGTATATTTAGTAGTTGTTTGGTCATGAAAATTATTTTCTTTTTTTCGAAAAATTATTTCACTTTAGTGAAAAAAGTGAAAACAAAATGGTTTTGACCATCAAAATTTCAAATATAATTCTGGAATTATATTTGGAAAAGTAAAAACAAGTTTTACTTGTTTTCACTTTTTTCACTCATATTTCTCTCACAAAATTTTAAAAACAACTTTAATTTATATTTATGGTCAAACAAAAATCTAATTTCAACTTCAACTCTAACTCCAACTCTAAAAAATTAGGATTTTCATGGCCAAACGGGGTATACTTGGCTTGAAGAGAACTTGGGAAAATTGTAAATTTTAGGGATTTAATGTCGTGGGCTTGGTAGTTTTGGGTTTGGGATTGGAGAATTGCCATGGCCCATGGGTTTATTAAATAATAAAACACATTAAATTAATTTAAATGGTTGGAGCATTAATTGTAAAGGCAAAAACAAAAAATGGACGCTTGCCAGGAATCGAACCCGCGACGTCCCGAGTAAAGAAACCTTTCATCTGCTTTCCAGACCAGTGCCCCCAAATGACATTTGATATTATGGGTGCACAATTTAATATATTACCACGTTTTTACAGTATCTACACATATATATACGATTTTTTTAAAAAGTTACTGGGTGTACATACACCCTCACGGATCCACGTGGGTCCGCCTCTGACTCAGCTGTAAATCCGGTCAAAGCTCAAGTATTTTTTTGAGTATTTTCCCTTTTGTATTGTAAAATTAATAGTAAAATAAAGTAAAACAATTTTTAATGCCCATTTAATTAGATATGAAAGCTTAGACCAATAATTCTATATTTGCATAGACGTAAGAAATCACATCAAGGGAAAGGACAGAAATGACACTTCAGATCAAACTATTTCTACGAAAATGATCATGGAATTTAATTTCACTTTCTAGCCATTTCAATTTGCTGGTTTGTTCTATACAGTTTCTACACACCTTCTATACAATTTCTATACATATCTTATACATATAAATATTCTATACGAAAATTATATAATTTTGATACATATTTTATACAATAATTGTACATTCTTTAAAACATTTTATACAACTATTATATAATTTTTATACACTTTCTATATATTTTTTTATATATATTTTATACATATACATATCTGATAGAACTATACAATTTCTATACATATATCTCAGATAGATACATATTCTATATAATAATTATACCATTTTTATATAATTATTTCAAATTATTATTTTTAAAAAACTAAAAAAAGCAGAATATTTTTAAATTTAAAAATTTGTAGCAAAAACAAAAACTGAAAATATTTTTAGAAAAGGGCCGAATGGCTCAAGTTGAAAACTATATCAATATTTTGTGTAGACTGTATTAATATGGTATATAAACTGTATTAGAATTTTATCAATATTCTATATAATAATTATACCATTTTTATATAATTATATTAAATTATTATTTTTAAACAACCCAAAAAAGAAGAATATTTTTAAATCAAAAATATGTAGAAGAAAAAGCTGAAAATATTTTTAGAAAAAGGCCAAGTGGCCCAATTTAAAAACTATATCAATATTGTATATGGACTGATCAATACAGTATATAAACTGTTTCTGAACTACATGTTGTCACACCCCTTTTTCGCTCGAGGGAATCGAGTTGAAGGGTTTTTCCAGTTACAGTGATGGCATTGGATAGAGATTATTTTATTTACAGAGTCGCCACTTGAAATTGAGTTAAGGTGTTCCAAGTCACCTTTTTGAATCCCTAATCAAAAGGAAATGACTCTTTATTGTGGTCTGCAAAAACAGAAGATTGGGTAAGGAATTCTGTTGACCAAGGGAAAGATGTTAGGCATCCTTCGAGTCTCGTGGTTCTAGCACAGTCGCTTTTATTGACTTATTTTAACTTAAACTATTTTGATAATTATGTTGAATCCTAGATTCGCTCATTTTTTAATATCTAAAATTATTTGTTTATGCCTCTTATATTAAATAAATCAATGAAAATTAATTTTAGAAAAGTATTGGTCAAGGTGCATTATTGCATCCTTGGATTTTAAATGTCTCCAAAAGATGCGTATACCACATTCTTAATTGAGATGAACATTTTAATACCTAAGAATTTACCTAACGTTAAAGATATTAAATTGTCTTTTGTAAACTCAAAATAATTTTATTTATTCGAAACACTATTTATTATTAATAATAAAAATAAAAAAATTAATTAATTTAATAATTAGTTGTCAAATTTTATAAAATAAAATAATAAAATAAACAAATCTATCTACCTTATACTAAATTGAATATCACCTCAAAAATTTTAATCTCTTTAAATTTATTCTAACCCAAATTATATTTTTATAAAATAAAATTAGACAAAAAAAATCCCAGTAATTTAATTTGGACACAAATTATCGTAGAAAAAGAAAAAAAAAGTAATGATACATAAATCTTAATAAAATATCATTATTTAAAATAGTAAGAATTCAAACTAATATCATATTTAATTACAAGTTGATAGTTATAGGGATTAAAATAATTTTTAATGAAGGCAAAAGACAAATTTCTTAAAGCTATCTAAAAATAATATTTAAATAGTCAAGTTGTATGACATCATATGAAATTTAATATTATTAAGGCCACTTTAAAGTCACTGTAAGGGAAGAATATATGTAAATATTTAAATTTCTTCGTTATGTTTAAGAATAAAAGAAAACAAGCAGCGTCTTTTTTCAATGGCTATGTTTATTCACCAGTGATGGCCACTGACTGGAGTTGGTACCGGCGCATGGGAGAAGAGGGAAAGGAAGTCGGCGGCGCGGGGACGGTTGGTTCGCCGGAGAAGACGGGAGTTGGAGTTGCTGTCGCCGCTGTGGCGTTGAACTCCGGCCAGATCCGGCCGTGGAAAAGGGAGGAGATGACAGCGCCGACCAGATTCGGCCCATTGATGGGCTGTTCGCGACGGAAAAAGAAAGGGGGAAGGGAGTGTCGCCGGAAAAAGGAAAAGGAGAAGTGGCGCTGGTCTTGGAATTCCGGCGATGTGAGGCGCAAAGGAGTGACGTAATGACTTCGGCGAGAACCAATCGGAGTCGACTTGAAAATAGATCAGTTTTTGATGATTTTTTTTTCTTATTTCTGATCTGATTTTGTCTACTGTGTATATGAATTTGAATCTGTGTACGTGTAAATTAACAGATGAATATATATGCATATAACAGTGTCTATTTTCTGTTCTCTGCTATTCTCTTTTTGTTTTAATTTAAATCCTATAGTATTGACATACAATGTTTTCAATCACATAACACATAGTAATAAAGATTCACAAAATCATTTAACCATCCATAATGCATGAAATCACTTAATATTTTTATTTATACTTTTCATCTATAAACTTTATAACATAAGATGATTAAAGTTCGAATAAGAATCTGTGATGATTCAAAAGGAATAAGAAGCAAAAAGTAATTATAATCAAAAATCTCGAACGAAAATTCTAAAACTTCAAACTTTCTTTCTTTGTTTTACTCTCTCTTCTTGATCTCTTTTTTACTCTGTGTTTTTCTCTACTTTTTTTTTGTACTATCTGATATGGTGTAGAATCTATGTTAAGGGTAAAGAAGAGTCCTTAAATACAAGTCTTTGGAGGAAAAATTGGGGTGGGAACAGTTACAGACAAGGGAAGGATTTTAAAATTTAAATAATTATTTTATTTTTTATTTAAATTTTTATTTTTATTTTTTATTTAATAGAAGATAATAATAATAAATATAAATAAATATAAATAAATAATAATATATAATGATAATAAATAATTAATTTTTATTTAGCATAATAACAATTTATAAATAGTCAAAATAAATATAATAAAATAGTATTAAAATTACTAATTTATTTATTAAATTTTAGAATAAATAATATACAAATATTTTGGATTTTTTTATCATTAGTATAAAAATAAAAATAAATAAAAATAAAATATCTCAAAATTAACTTTATTTATTTATTTCTTTTTTAACTAAAACTTAATTAAAAATAAAATAAGAAATTACATAATATTATACCAAATATAAATATCTAATATCGAAAATAAGCTAAAACTCGAGAATGATCAAAAATCACGTGTCTATATTTTTGCCCCTCTTTATGTGAAATCTCGAAGACTTTTCATACAAAGAAGTAGACAATATATGATTTTTGAACCTCCAATTATTTGAAAGGTAAAGATAAAAATAAAAATAAAATTAAAAAAAATGTGACCGAGTCCTATTTTTGGACATCCTACCTATCCCGGGTTATAAGGGAATCAGGTCACGAGTAGTTCAAAAGTAATTTGATGAGAGAAAAAGTTAAAATTGATTGAGATTCCGTCAAGTTTTCGGTTGACGACTTCTGCTTTTACATTCAACTGACTAATAAAATCAAAAATGAAAAATACAAGTAAAAATTGCAATCTCTAGAATCTTGATTCAAGCCTTTGCGACTTGAATTTGAAAATTCACCCTATTCTTCAGGCGGGCTTCTGGACTTCCAATTTCTTCACCCTGTTCTTCAGGCGTGCTCTTGGACTTATAACTTCTTCACCCTGTTCTTCAGGTGGCTCTTGGACTTACAACTTCTTCAACTGTTCTTCAGGCGGACTCCTGACTTGTTGCTTCTTTGCCCTGTTCTTTAGGCGGGCTCCTGGACCTCCTATTTTCTTCACCCTGTTCTTTAGGCGAGCTCCTGGACTTACAGTTTCTTCACTCTGTTCTTCAGGCGGGCTCTTGGTCTTACAGTTTCTTCACCCTGCTCTTCAGGAGGGCTCCTGGACTTTCCTTTTTCTTCACCCTGTTCTTCAGGCAAACTCCTGAGTTGTTACTTCTTCGCCCTGTTCTTAAGGTGGGCTCCTGGACTTCCTTTTTTCTTCACCCTGTTCTTTAGGCGGGCTCCTGGACTTCCTTTTTCTTCACCCTGTTCTTCAGGCGGGCTCCTGGTCTTACAATTTCTTCACCCTGTTCTTCAGGCGGGCTCTTAGACTTTCAATTTCTTCACTCTGTTCTTCAGGTGGGCTCCTGGACTTACTTTTTCTGATTTTTCAAAATATGTTCCTGAACTCAAAATAAAAGGTTTAGAAAAAATAACATCCCATTCTTCAGGAGGGTTCTGAGTAGAACATAAAATTCAATGAACACGAAATTTTTTTTGGCCCAGTTTATACTTAGAAAATGACTCGACTAAAAGGTACGTCTCATAAGAATCAAGAGAGATGACTTGACTAAAAGGTACGTCTTATAGGAATCAAGGGGATGACTCGACTAAAAGGTACATCTTATAGGAATTAAGGTTCAATTTAAGAAATAAATCATCTCGCAATTAAAACTGAAATACCTGGACAAAGAAGTATGCCTTTGAGGGATATATAATGATAATTTTTTTTTATCATAATATGATTATCAAACCTGTATAACAACATTGCTTCCTGCATTTGTGGAAATGAGGCATTGCAGCCCTTGATATTTATACCCTGAAGTTCTTGATTTGAAAGTAACATGTTTCCTGTTTCATCAAAGAAAATTTGTGAGTTCAAAAACATGGTGGAAGGTTTGTGGCTTTAGCTTTCATGGCAATCACTCTTGCCCTCGTCATATTTAACCTTGCTTCCAACCATTAACATCCATCACCGACTTGCTGCATCATTGACCCAAACACATATTATCAGAAGTGACTTTTAAAACAAACACAGTATCTCTTCTTTGTCATGCTCCTCAAATAAATCCTTTGAACCTTAGTATTTTCATGAGTTTCTAGACTTGTCTGTTGACAAAACTTTCTGCATGCTTTATTTCGGCTTACAATCATGTCTCTTTCATGTGTTGGTTTTTAGTCTTACTTTGTGCAATTGAAGAAGTTGGTAGCAAGTTTTGAGATCCTTTCTCACTTGTTTTGAAATACACTTGGACACAATAAAAATGATAATAATTTTTATTTGATGATAAAGATACCAAAAAAATCAAAAATAGAAAAATAAATGAAAAGAAAAAAAAATAATAGGCATTTTTTTAAAAAAGACAGAAGAAAACTTATTTGGGTGTGGTAGCCGATTCCAGCAATCATGACATGCATTTTGAATTAAATAACCTGATCTACCCACACTAATCATTACAACTCTTGTCCACTTATTGAGTTTGAAATGAAATCAATCTTGAATATGCTCTCTCTAGATCACAATTCTCCTTTGGTTAGTGGTACCTCAATGGGTTTTTGCCAATGCCTATCTCATTTTCATTTCTTTCTCAGCTCACTGTCGCCTTATGGTGCCCAAAAGGGTTTTCACCAATAAGACTCTCTCATTTTTACTCATTCATTTTTTTAAAAAATAATGCTCAACATATGAAACATCATGCACCCATAACATGTTTACCCTTGACATTCTCAAAGATTGATCTGAAGGTCTTTCTTTGGTTGTAACTTGACTTTTGGATAGGGTTAGAAAGAAAGGTCGACATGAGGCTCAAAATTTACACAACATTGGGTAAAACATACAACTTTTGGAATCGACTCTTTTAAGGAAATAAACTTTTGCCCCAGTTTTATTTCATTCTGAGTAATTTGAATTTTCTTTTGGTTGGACCGAACCCCAAAACAGGGTTGCCTATGTATCTTGTCATAGCAAGAATCAGGTCAAACATCATTCAGGTATCTTGTTCTTTTGCTTGATTTTCTATTTTTTTTCTTGAGTCTTCTTTCTTTTTCTTTTTTTTTTGAGAGAGATTTTTTCCGATTTCTTTTTTTCTTGACACTTTTCTGACTCTATTCTTTTCTTGACACTCTTTTTTTTAGACTCTATTTTGATTCCAAACGAGGGATACGAAAGAAAATAACACTAAAGCTCAAAATAAGTAACAAAGGATGACACAACATTTGGGTAGCAGAATGAAATGCCTTCGTCATATCAATCCTTAAGAACGGAAGAACGTAACATGCAATCTGAGGGTGAAACATGAGATCATACATATCTTTTCAACATTGACTTTCACTAAGAACGTGCACATGTGTCACTTCTGTCGTACTTATGAAATATAAAAGTCCACTTGTGTTGTACTTTCCCCACACGAATGACTCATGTCTCTTTGGGAGCTAACTTTCTTTCATTTTTCTTGACGATGGGGATTATATATCCTCTGATTGATCCCATTCATAATGCTTGAATTAGATCTTCTAATTGATGATCAAGTCATTTTGATTTGCAAAGCGATTGCTCCAATTTCATCTATATTGCAATTTGACTTATTCTCAAACTGTTTGAAATCTTTTGCTTATACTCTCAAATACTTCCTCTTTATCGTATTCAACCTCTTTATTCATTATTTCATAATTAGATTGGGTTTTAAAAGCTGATTGATAATTCTTCATGTATGTCATATCATTAGAATCGACATAGAAAGAATTGTATAATAGAAAATATATAAGTAAATACTAGACACAAAATAAAATAAAGGGAAATTATGTTTCATTAAAAAACAAAGATAGACAAAGTTTTAACCTAAAATACCAAGGTAAAATTCTGAATTACAACCCTAGAACGATTTAAATTGCAGAAAGACAAATAAACAAACTACCAAGACTCCTTCATAGGAGGGAGAGAAGTGACCTCCCAATTGTTAAGCTTGACATCTTAGCCACTAGTTTGCTTATTAGCACGACTAGAACTTCCACCACTGTCCGACACATTTTCTTCAACAAATAAATTCTGGATCTCCATGCTTAACTCATTGTTTCTCACGTATTGTGCATTATTGTGTGTTGATGAAGGATTCCGTGTGACGCTCCTAGTGTAAATGTTTTGCACTACAATCAATTTTTCTTGAATCATTCTTTCTATTTCTCTTTTCAAAGCACGACAATCCTCAATACTGTGATCCTGAATATCAGAATGATATGTACATCGTACATGAGGATCAAAATTTCTTGAATGTGGATCAGGAGTACACTGAAGGAGAGGAGTGATTATGTCCAACTTTCTCAATCTCTAGAATAAACTGGCATACGACCCCTCAATTGGTGTAAAATTATTCTTTGACTTTCTCCTCTTTGCAAACTCCGGCCTCGATTGAAACTTGGACTTAGAAGTTCTTTGATAAATATGTGGGTTCCTAGGAAGATACTGAGGAACCGGTGCATGCCATCGCGGATAAGAAAATGGATGAGCATACAACGGTGCATTGTTTAAAGGATATTGAGAAAGTGGAACGAAATATGTTAGATTCTGCAAAGAGGAACCTTGTTGTTTGTGAGCATATGAATTTAATGTGCAAGCTCGGGATTGAGACTGGAAATATTGCTGAGTTGGACCTCTTGATCTCTGTTTTGCCCCTGTAACGAAAATAGGTACATATTCATCTTTCTTCCCTTCTGTCCCTCTTAATTGATGGAAATACCGTACCAAGTGTTTTATAGAATCCTCGTACCCATCATGTTTCTCAAATTTCGACATCTCAAGGCTTGGAGGAAGGTTAACACTTGAAGACATATCCCCGTCTTTATATGCAACATCTTCATAATTCGCAATTCCCTGAGAATTTTTCGTAGACTTTTCTATGCTCTTCATTTTCCTAGCCATTTTCTTTTGCTCTTCTGTCATGTCAGACTTCTTAGTAAGAATTTTTGGTGGTCTAACTAACATAGACGTGGGCTCAGGAGTATAATAGTGATCATCGAGAGTGTTGAACATCGACTTACTAGCAGATTGGGGAGGAACAATCGCCGAATCAATAGCTAAGGTGGAAACCTTAGTAAAGGGTAGAACAACAGAAGCAGAGACTATATGTGGTGCTATCGATGTTCTAGATTTATACTGAAGATCTAGAGAATGAGTGATTGAAACATTGAGATTCTTTTGGCTTGGAATAGATTCTGGGGCATGTTGTGACGCATAACCAATAGCAGAAAACTGACCTTGCAATTTTGGTAAAAAACTCAAGGTATTTGTAGGGTCAATAGTGGAAAATAGCGGAGGAGGCATCCCATTGGCCCAAGATCGATACATTTCCAATATTTGTTGCCTCAAACTCACAATCTCTTGTTTTAAACTCTCATTTTCCTGACTCTTTGTCTAATCCATGATTTCACTTTCTATATTCTTGCTGGACATGGTTCTATTTCATGAATTTGGTGTAATATAAGAGATCGTCCAAAATACCACAAACCAACCACCTTAAATTAACTGTGTAAAAAATAATAAAGGTGTCAGAATGCAATATTTTTTTTTCAAAAACTCTTTTCTTTTTATCTACTTTTTGCAAAGATCACCGAACCCCAGAAGGGATGCCTATGTATCTCAATAAGATGAGAATCAGGTGTGCGAAGTTCTCAAAGCCAGAGATATGAAGAAACACATTTTCTTGTAATTTGAGAAATGAGAAAGATTTTTTTATTATTATTATTATTTTGAATTTAAAGATAATGATAAAAACACATTTTTTTATATTTGAAAATAAATTAATTTATTTTTATATACAGATCGAAAACTCATTTTTTATTTATTTAGAAGGAAACACAAATTAATTGTTTACTTTATTTAAAATCACCGAATCCATGAAGGATTGCCTACGTATCTCACTAAGATGAGAATCAGGTGCACGTAGTTCGTTAAAATATATTTCATACAAAAACTCAGCATCAAGATCCCTAAAGGTTCAGGGCTGTTAAGATTTATATATAAATTTTTTTTTTTGTAAAAACTTAGCCTCATGATCTCTAAAGATTCCGGGCTATTGAAATATATATTTTTGTAAAAACTTAGTCTCATTATCCCTAAAGATTCAAGGCTATTTAGATATATATACAAAAATTGAACTTGAGGATACGAAAAATAATTATGAAAGTAATCATATTTTAAAAATATTTCTCAATAAAGTTATGAATAAATTTTCAAAAGATAGGGACGTATCCTGGAAAGGACTTGCTACGTATCCCACTAAGATGAGAATCAGACCCTCGTAGTTCATGAAGATTGTAAAAATTATGTTGCAGTATATTTAAAAATTTTCTTTATTTTTTTTTTAAAAATAAAATTTTTCCTTCAAAAATGATTAACTAAATTTGAGGATAAATTAATCTCTCGCATTTTAAAATTGCCTAAAGCCGGTCAACAAATAAATAGCATTCCAAGCAAATGTCAAAGAGCACGTAGGATGCACATGTTGGTCTTTATAAATTAGGTCACCTGTCCTAGACAAACCCGGCCTCTGTGCCGAGTCCCACTAAGTCAAATGCATATGATGCAAATAAAGCGGTACCTAATAGGGATAACCGGATTCTGAGTTTTCAGTTCTTCTAAATTTATGCCTAATAGGAATAGGTGTCTAGACTGGCTTACCCGAGCGGACACTCGAGCTGGGGAGGGATAACTTGGTCGGTAGTTGCGCAACACTGCCTTCGTTGCCGATCCGAATCCCGCCTAACATGTGTGACTATATCCTTTACTAGGTGCCTTGACACTCCGGCTATCTCAAACAGGGATGCATATGCTGCGTTCCCTCTATCCTATTTCAGAGATTCAAAGGGGGTACGCGAGAGAAGACAATATACAATATAGTTCAAATAATAACAAAACAGTAAATGAACAACAAGTAACACATAAGGCCAACAAACACAATATCAACAATAATTAAAGCAAGTATAAGTCAATATAAAAAGATCGAATTCTTATTATTCCCCAGCAGAGTCGCCAGAGATGTCACACCCTTTTTTCGCTCGAGAAAATCGAGTCGAAGGGTTTTCCAGTTAAAGTGACGATATTGAATATAAATTATTTTATTTATAGAGTCGCCACTTGGAATTGAGTTATGGTGTTCCAAGTCACCTTTTTGAATCCCTAATCAAAAGGAAATAACTCTTTATTGCGGTCTACGAAAACAAAAAATTGGGTAAGAAATTCTGTTGACCGAGGGGAAGGCGTTAGGCACCCCTCGAGTCTCGTGGTTCTAGCACAGTCGCTTTTATTGACTTATCTTAACTTAAACTACTTTGATAATTATGTTGAAACCTAGATTCACTCATTTTTTAATATCTAAAATTATTTGTTTATGCCTCTTATATTAAATAAATCAATGAAAATTAATTTTAGAAAAGTATTTGTCAAGGTGCATTATTGAATCCTTAGATTTTAAATGTCTCCAAAAAATGCGTATACCGCATTCTTAATTGAGACGAACATTTTAAAACCTAAGGATTTACCTAACGTTAAAGGTATTAAATTGTCTTTTGTAAACTCAAAATATTTTTATTTATTCGAAACACTATTTATTCTTAATAATAAAAATAAAAAAAATTAATTAATTTGATAAATAGTTGTCAAATTTTATAAAATAAAATAATGAAATAATAAAATAAATAAAATAAACAAATCTATCTACATTATACTAAATTGAATATCACCTCAAAAGTTTTAATCTCTTTAAATTTATTCTAACCCAAATTATATTTTTATAAAATAAAATTAGACATAAAAAAATCCCAGTAATTTAATTTGGACAAAAATTAATATAGAAAAATAAAAAAAAAGTAATGATACATAAATCTTAATAAAATATCATTATTTAAAATAGTAAGAATTCAAACTAATGTCATATTTAATTATAAGTTGATAGTGATAGGGATTAAAATAATTTCTAATGAAAGCAAAAGACATATTTCTTAAAGCTACCTAAAAATAATATTTAAATAGTCAAGTTGTATGACATCATATGAAATTTAATATTATTAAGGCCACTTTAAAGTCACTGTAAAGGAAGAATGTATGTAAATATTTAAATCTCTTCTATATGTTTAAGAATAAAAGAAAACAAGCAGCGTCTTTTTACAATGGCTATGTTTATTCACTAGTGATGGCCACTGACTGGAGTTGGTACCGGCGCATGGGAGAAGAGGGAAAGGAAGTCGGCGGCGCGGGGATGGTTGGTTCGCCGGAGAAGACGCGTAAGCCGGCTGGAGTTGCTGTCACTGCTGTGGCGTTGAACTCCGACCAGATCCGATCGTGGAAAAGGGAGGAGATGACAGCGCCGGCCATATTCGGCCCGTTGATGGGCTGTTCTCGATGGAAAAAGAAAGGGGGAAGGGAGAGACGCCGGAAAAAGGAAAAGGAGAAGTGGCGCTGGTCTTGAAATTCCGGCGATGTGAGGCGCAAAGGAGTGGCGTTAATGACTTCGGCGAGAACCAATCGGAGTCGACTCGAAAATAGATTAGTTTTTGGTGATTTTTTTTTCTTATTTCTGATCTGATTTTGTCTACTGTGTATATGAATTACTGTGTATATAAATTTGAATCTGTGTACGTGTAAATTAACAGATGAATATATATGCATATAACAGTGTCTATTTTCTGTTCTCTGCTCTCTTTTTGTTTTAATTTAAATCCTATAGTATTGACATACAATGTTTTCAATCACATAATACATAGTAATAAAGATTCACAAAATCATTTAACCATCCATAATGCATGAAATCACTTAATATTTTCATTTATACTTTTCATCTGTAAACTTTATAACATAAGATGATTCAAGTTCGAATAAGAACTTGTGATGATTCAAAAGGAATAAGAAGCAAAAAGTAATTATCATCGAAAATCTCGAACGAAAATTCTAAAACTTCAAACTTTCTTTCTTTGTTTTACTCTCTCTTCTTGATCTCTTTTTTACTCTGTGTTTTTCTCTACTTTTTTTTGTACTATCTGATATGGTGTAGAATCCATGTTAAGGGTAAAGAAGAGTCCTTAAATACAAGTCTTTGGAGGAAAAATTGGGGTGGGAACAGTTACAGACAAGGGAAGGATTTTAAAATTTAAATGATTATTTTATTTTTTATTCAAATTTTTATTTTTATTTTTTATTTAATAGAAGATAATAATAATAAATATAAATAAATAATAATATATAATAATAATAAATAATTAATTTTTATTTAGCATAATAACAATTTATAAATAGTCAAAATAAATATAATAAAATAGTATTAAATTACTAATTTATTTATTAAATTTTAGAATAAATAATATACATATATTTTGGATTGTTTTATTATTAGTATAAAAATAAAAATAAATAAAAATAAAATATCTCAAAATTAACTTTATTTATTTATTTCTTTTTTAACTAAAACTTAATTAAAAATAAAATAAGAAATTACATAATATTATACCAAATATAAATATCTAATATCAAAAATAAGATAAAACTCGAGGATGATAGAAAATCACGTGTCTACACATGCGACAAAATGACCCAAATTGAAAAAGAATAGTAAATGGCTATTATGTTGCATTAATATACTCGACATGATATTGTAAGACCCCGTAAAATTCTAAGTCTAAATTCAGCTCCTTAAGCTCTTTACAAGCTCCAATACTTAGAATATTTTAGCTAAGTATTTAAGACTTCGTCTTATTTTAAGCCTCCGAACTTCGAGGATTTGTTTGACAACCTTCCCGACCTCCATTTATTGATTTTCAAGTTGCGTCACGATGGGACAGTACATCTCCGGTGAGTTTCAAAATTTTTGGAATAACATAAGGGCATGTTTGGTTGCCCAAACCAGTAGCTAAAGGTTATAGGGAGGCACCACCCAGGCTAGACCACTGGTCTAAGCAGCGCGCCACCCTGGGTAGTCCCGCTGGGCCAAAATTCCTGCATTCCACCTGCGTGTTTTGATGGACAAATGGGTCATTTTTCATCCATATATATATATATATACCCCCAAACACGAGATTCAACCATAATTAAGCAAAATATACTTAGTTTCTTTCAATTTCTCTCAAGAACTAGGTAGGGTTTTCAATTGAGGATTCAAATTCAAGAAAATTCCAACGTCAATCTTCGTAGAATCATGTACTAAAGTATGTTAAGTGTTGATTTATGGAGTTCTTTCATACATAAAGCTCAAGAACCCTATTTCAAATTATAAATCATGATGTTTATGTTGTGAGTTGTTTATAACCATGTTTACCTTGTTGTATGATTCCCAAGTTGAAATCTTTATGTGTTATTCATAAAACCATGTTAATGTGTGGCTTGAAATTTTATAAGTTTAGTTGATTCATGGAGTTTTGAAGTGATAATTTGATGATTATGCCTATGCCTTAAGTTGTACATGCAAGGTGTTTGATAAAATGCCTAAGAGGCTAGAAATTATTCAATATAGCTCAATTGTGACCTAAACGATAAATGCATGTTTTACCCTTATGTCCAAAATGACTCCCATGTCGTTGTTATGCTTTGTAATGGATTGATATAATGATCATGAGACAAGGCTTATGAAATCATGATATGTTTATATGCATTACTAGTCATGTGTAAGCTTATGGCATGCAAATACTTTATGAAAAATCCCCAATGATTATATTATAAATTATTGACTATGGTCATGTGTCAAGAATTACATGTCTTGTCAGTTTCATGCTATCGAGTTCTGGGGGTCTTTATACCCAATAATTTAGCTGTGTGCCTAGAGCCAATGTCAGTTTCATGATAATCTCAGTCACACCATGATCAGTAGAATTTAGTCAGTCTCATGACTCAGGAAAACTCAGTAAACTCAGTTCAGTATAATCAGTTCAGTGTCTATTCAGATGAGAGTCAGATTCAGTACCGAGTGAACCCAAGGATGGGAACCCACCTATTAGTTGAGGGTGGGATTCTTAGAAACAATCCTTGTATTCCAAAACTACTTATCCAGCGTAGGTTGAGGCATCCAAACCTTCTAGATGAGGTGGATGAGCTAGCTTAACCTTTCAGATGAGGGTCCCACCATTTTCATTAGAGTACCTGCCAGATGAGGTTTACTCACAGCTTGTCCTTATCAGTGGCACAGTATTGACACCCTTCCAATCAGGGTATAGATTGGACCCCAACTTAACTTTGATATCTTATTTGGGGCATGTCGGTTAGATGACTACTTCCCACAGTCATACTCTCAGTCAAAGTAATAGAACTCAGATAGTTCTACAGACTTTCTGGACTATCAGATACAGTCACTCAGTACAGCACGGGATTTAGCTAGTTTCATTAGAACCAAGACTGTCAGACAAAGTCGCTCAGTATCAGTTATCAGTAACCCATGTTATCAGTGTTCAGAATCAGTAGTCAGTATTATCATGATTCAATTACTGTTACGTATTCATGTATGTATTTTCACGTTCATGTTATTCAGTCAGTTAGTATTGTTAATGCATATGAGCCCCATGTTTCAACCTACCACATTTGCATACCAGTATATTCTCACGTACTGACGTACACTTTTCTCTTGCGCTATGGTGTTTTATAGCATAGGTTCAGAAGCATAAGATTCATAATGTTAGTAACTTTTTAGACTCTAGATTTCAGCAGCAGTAGATTAGCAGTGAGTCCTCATTATTCAAGGATGACATGATTACATTATTATTTTGTTATTTCTATTCATTATCAGTAGATGGAGTTAGTTGGAGACATGTTCCTTCAATTCCTTATTCAGACAGTTCAGTTTTAGAGGCTTTCAGACATTATTTTAGTTTTGGTATTGTTATACCATATTTAGACATTATTTTATCAGTTAGGATTACAGATTTGAACCTCACGACCTTTCAGCCTATTATTCTGCATTTTTTTTATAGTTATTGTGTAGTGTTCAGGTACAAATATGAGTCATGGGTTAGCTAGTGGTCCTTCGGGATTGTTAGTACCGTGTAGCATTTCGGTTACTAGATTCGGGGCGTTACGAACTTGGTATCAAAGCCTAAGGTTCAACAGTGTCTTAGGAAGTCTGAAAGCCGCATCTAGTAGAGTCCTGTATCTGGGTGTGTTGTGCGCCATATTTAGGTGCAAGAGACTATAAGATATTTTTGGAACAGTTTCCTTTCTTTCAGTATTCATGTCGTGTCAGTGAGTATAATCTCAAAGTTAATCTCTCAGTCTAATCCTTCTTCTCTTCTATTTACAGAACATGCCTCCTAAGAAGAGAACTGGAAATTAGTCAGCCCCACAGCCCGAAGATCCTTTGGGTGAACATGTTTCTCATGTAGAGTTTAGAGCTGCATTCACAACTCATATGCTTAGTCAGTTGCTGCTCAGAATGAACGACCAACTATCGTTTCGGCCAACCCAATGTCCAATTCAGCTGCCGCTAGGATCCGAGACTCCACCCGAATAAATCCTCTATCATTTTTTAGGTCTAAGTGAGAAGAGGATCCTCAGGAGTTCCTAGACCAAGTTTAGAAGGTTACAAACATCATGGGGGTTACTTCTAGTAAGAGTACTGAGCTAGTTGCATATCAATTGCAGGATGTTGCTCACACCTGCTTTTAGCAGTGAAAGTTAGAGAGGTCAGTTGATGCAGGGCCCATAGAGTGGGAGAAGTTTGTCACCGCATTCTTATATAAATTCTTTCCCCTTGAGCTGAGAGAAGCTAAGATGTTGGAATTTATTAATCTCAGGCAGGGCAATATGACGGTGAAAGAGTATTCCCTTAAGTTTACTCCATTAGCTAGACGTGTTCTCCATGTAGTGGCAGATAATAGAGCCAAGATGAGTAAGTTTGTCTCAGGAGTGAATGATAGTGTGGTCAATGAGTGCAAGTCCGCTATATTAAATAGTGACATGCACATAGCCAGGCTTATGATCCATGCTCAGCAGATAGAAGAGCAAAAGATTAAGATGAGAGAGAAGTAGAATAAGAGAGCAAGGACAGGTAGTTTAAACTTTGCTCAGCCTAAGTCGAAGGGTGGTAACCGTTCTAAGTTTTGCCCAAAGTCATCAGTTCCATCTCCTTCTTCAGCTAGTGCTTCAGTGCCGAAATTCAGAGACTGCAATAGAGATAGAGTGCCAGGATCTAAGTCTCAGGGCAGTGTTAGCAGTGCCCGCATCTATCCTCTTTGTCAGACTTATAGCAAGTTCCATCAAGGTACTTGCAGAGCTGGCAATGATATCTATTTCAGTTATGGCAAACCAGGCCATAGAGTCAGAGATTGTCCTCAGTCAGGTTCTCAGGGTCAGCACAACCGTTCCTTAGCTCAGTTCGGTCGCCCAAATCAGCAGGGTGCCACTTCCAGTTCTACTAGTGGAAAACACCTAAATAGACTCTATGCTCTCCAGTACCGATAAGATCAGAAAAATTCTCATGATGTGGTTACTGGTACGTTACATATCTTTTATGTACATGTTTATGCTTTGCTAGATCCAGGAACTTCTTTGTTTTTTGTTACTCCTTACACAACAGTTGATTTCGGAGTCAGTACTGAAATTCTAGCAGAGCCCTTCTTAGTCTCTACCCAGTGGGTAAAACCATCATAGCCTGGCAGGTATATAGGAACTGTCCGGTTATGATAGCTTAAAAAATCATTTCATCAGACTTAGTCAAATTAGAGATGACTGATTTTGATATCATTCTCAGCATGGATTGGCTTCATTCCTGCTATGCCACAGTCGACTGCAAAAATAGAATAGTCCAATTTCAGTTCCCAAATGAACTCGTCCTAGAGTGGAGGGGCAGTACTTCAGCTTTCAACGGTCAGCTTATTTCCTATCTACGGGCTAGGAAAATGATATCTAAGGGATGTGTCTATCATTTTGTTAATGTTAAGAACTCTAGTCCCGAAACCAGCCTTGAATCAGTCCTAGTAGTGATTAAATATTCAGATGTCTTTTCCAAAAATCTTCCTGGAATTCCTCCTGAAAGGGAAATAGACTTCGGCATTGATCTTCTTCCAGACACTCAGCCTATATCTATTCCGCCATACAAAATGGCACCAGTAGAAATCAAGGAACTTAAAGAATAGTTGAAGGATCTCCTAGATAAAGGATTCATTATACCCAGCATATCCCCATAGGGTGCACCAATTTTATTCATGCAAAACAAAGACGGTTCTCTCAGAATGTTTATAGATTACCATCAGCTCAACAAAGTTACGGTCAAGAACAAGTATCCACTTCCTAGAATCGATGACATGTTTAACCAACTTCAGGGTGCCAGTTACTTATCCAAGATAGACCTCAGATCAGGCTATCATCAGCTCAGAGTCAGAGAATGTGACATTCCAAAGACAACTTTCAGAACTTGGTATGGTTACTTCAAATTATTATTCATGTGCTTTGGACTTACCAATGCCCCAGCAGCTTTCATGGACTTGATAAATCGTGTGTTCAAGTAGTACTTGGAAATTTTCGTCATTGTCTTCATTGATGATATCCTCATCTATTACCGTAGTGAGTATGATCACGCAAAATATCTCAAAATAGTATTGCAGACTCTCATAAATCATCAGTTGTTTGCTAAATTCAGTAAGTGCAAATTTTGGCTAAGGTCAGTAGCATTCCTTGGTCATATCGTTTCCAGTGATGGCATTAGAGTTGATCCTCAAAAGACTAAGGCAGTGAGAAATTGGCCCAGACCCATCTCTTCATCAGATATCAGGAGTTTCTTGGGTTTGACTGGCTATTATAGATGGTTTATTGAGGGATTTTCTTCTATTGTATCCCCTATGTCTAGATTGACTTAGATTAAACTTCTCCCAATAGATGACTTTTTTCTCATATTGTAATAAAAATTCTCGGATTGTTTATTCGACACTTACAAGTTTCTTAAATTTTTTTTAATAAATAAGATATGGGTAAATAGTTATTAAATAAAAAACAGATGTAAATAACTTGCAAAGAAGAAGACGAGAATGAAAGAGCAATAACGAACCATACCTTAATATCAAAAAGGGGATCAAAACAAAAATTTAAGTCGAGGAATGATATGGATGGGTTTAGATCCAAAAAGATCTTTATGAGAAGAGAAGAGAAAAGAGAGAAAAAAGGCTATGACCCTAAAAAGGAGAGAAAAAGATGAGAGTTGAATAAAATAAACTGCAGCTGAAGGAAGAGATGAGATAATTTCTATAGATGTATTGTGTACATAGACGTGGTGGTTTTCAATATTTATTAATTAATATTCATTAATTTTATTAATAATATGAGGGGCACGAGGAAGACTAAAACTACTAACATTGAAAAGACAAGACAAGGCTGCTCAATGAACTCACTTTTGAGATATCCAAGAATATTTTTTACCGCCTTTAGTTGTAAGTACTACTACTTGATATTATCTACTCGGACCAGAAGCTTCTTTCTTTAAAATTAAAAGAGATAAAAAGATTTTTAAATAGATATGTCATCTGTTGAAACATATATAAATATCTATTTAGAAATCCTAATAGCTCAGTCATTTTTTACAACAGATATAGATATCTATTTAAAAATTCCAACAGCTTAGGTATCTGTGACAACAAATGAAAATGTTCATTTGATAATTAATAAAATCAGATATGTCATCTATTACAATAGATATAAATATCTGTTTTAAAATTTTCAATAGTTCAGTCATCTGTCACAACAGATGTAAATATCTATTTGAAAATTAAATCAGATATGTCATCTGTTGCAATATATATGTACTTATTTGAAAATTTTCAACAGCTTAGTCGTTTGTTGTAACAGGATTTATAGCAATTGATTTAGGTGGAACTAGGGATGAATGAATGAGCTCGCAGGGTCAACTAAAAATCCAATCGAGTCTTTGCAATTGCATGGCGTTGGTATTGCATTCATACCAACCCAAGTCGTTGATCGATCACTCTGAGTTAAAATGTGTTCTCATCAACTCAATGTTAGGATAGTGATAGTACCTAAGTTGATTTAGGTGGAACTAGGGATGAATGAGTGAGCTGGCAGGGTTAACTACAAATCCAATCGAGTCTTTGCAATTACATGACATTAGTATTGGATTCATCCCGACCCGAGTTGTCGATCGATCACTTTGAGTTGAAATGAGTTCCCATCAACTCAATGTTAGGATAGTGATAGTACCTAAGTTGATTTAGGTAGAACTAGGGATGAATGAATGATCTCGCAGGGTCAACTACAAATCCAATCGAGTCTTTACAATTACATGGCATTGGTATTGCGTTCATCCCGACTTGAGTTATCGATCGATCACTCTGAGTTAAAATGAGTTCTCATCAACTCAATGTTAGGATAGTGATAGTACCTAAGTTGATTTAGGTGGAACTAGGGATGAATGATTGAGCTCCCAGGGTCAACTACAAATCCAATTGAGTCTTTGCAATTGCATGACGTGTATTGCGTTCATCCCGACCTGAGTCGTCGATCGATTACTCTGAGTTGAAATGAGTTCTCATCAACACAATGTTAGGATAATGATAGTACCTAAGTTGATTTAGGTGGAACTAGGGATGAGTGAGTAAGCTCGCAGGGTTAACTACAAATCCAATCGAGTCTTTGCAATTACATGACATTAGTATTGGATTCATCCCGACCCGAGTTGTCGATCGATCACTCTGAGTTGAAATGAGTTCTCATCAACTCAATGTTAGGACAATGATAGTACCTAAGTTGATTTAGGTGGAACTAGTGATGAATGAATGAGCTCGCAGGGTCAACTACAAATCCAATCGAGTCTTTACAATTGCATGTCGTTGGTATTGTGTTCGTACCGATCCGAGTCGTCGATCGATCACTCTGAGTTGAAATGAGTTCTCATCAACTCAATGTTAGTATAGTGATAGTACCTACGTTGATTTAGGTGGAACTAGGAATGAATGAATGAGATCGCAGGGTCAACTACAAATCCAATTGAATCTTTGCAATTGCATGGCGCTGGTATTGCATTCATCCTGACCCGAGTCATCGATCGATCACTCTGAGTTGAAATGAGTTCTCATCAACTCAATGTTTTAACAACTATATCTTTTAAATTTTTTAAAATTAATTAAGATCAATTTGGACCAAATTAGCAATTTCAAAACTTGTCATTCTTTTCTAAAATTACAAATCAATCCATACAAATCATCCATTTGCGCGAAATACTTTTCATTTCAAATCTTAATTTCTTGCTCTTCTCTCTCTCTCTCGGGGTGTCCTCTCCCTCTCAATAATACAAACAACAACTACTCAACATATTGCTCAACCCTTCAAAACAGGTCAATTTTCTTCCCATTTACGACTACATATAGTTGTTTTTTTTTACTTCATTCCTGCTTGTATTCGTTGTTTTTTCTATATTCTCATGTAAAAGAGTTAGAGAAGAGTTCTACATTTATTATTTATTCTAAAAAATAGGGATTTTTAGTTAATGATAAAAAATAAGACTTTTAGTTGTATTATCTTCGAGAATGGGTTAACAATTTTGAGTTTTGATGCTAAAAAAGTAGGAAGCACCCAAGAAAACCCTAGTGTTTCTCTCAGTATTTTGTTGATTGTTGTAGTATTATTTGATGGTATTTGTAGTGTTGTTGGTGGTGTTGGTATTTGTATTTTTTGGTGGTGGTGTCGGTGGTCTTGGTGTTGGTATTGGTGGAATTGGTGGTGGTCTTGGTGGCATTAGTCGTGGCATTGGTTATGGTGGTGGTGGTCTATCTATTGTAATAGGTGGAAGATCTGTTGAGAGATATTAAATTGGTCTTCAAACAGATTCCCCATCTGTTCCAACTGATGGGTTATCCATTGGAGTATTTTCTTGTAATGTGGCAGATAATAATTTATTGAAATTTCTCCACCTGTTCCAACAAGTGGAATATCTGTGGAGAGACATTAAATAGGTCTTCAAATAGATTCGGGTTCCCCATTTGTTCCAACTGATGGGTTGTTCGTTGGAGTATTTTTTTGGGTTATGTGGTAAGAATAATTTATTGAAATTTGTCTCACCTTTTTAAAAAAAATTATGCAGACATCAAATGCAATGTATTTTTTGTTTTTCTTTTGTTTGTAGTTAAAAGATGCCTCCCACAAGAAAAAAATAGAAAGTGGAGAAAGTGGATCAACTTTCGATCACCAAACAAAAAAGGCTAGAGTACAGATAGATTTGGAGGAACTTCCAGAACAATTTGAGTCCGAGCAAAATGAAGCCGAGGAAAGTGATAACTCCTCACCAATGGGGCGTGAAATAATATCAAAATTCCAGCATGATTCTATCAAAACCATTAGTATTGACAAGTTTTGAGTTGTGATGCCGATGAATAACCCTAATGTAGTATTTGGTGTCTTGTGCTTAAATGTCAGTTGGGAAAACCTTTTGACGAACTTAGGAGTATTATGAAGAAGGAAAACATAGATGGACTTTTTAAGAAGAGCTGCTTTGCATACTTTCTTGAGTTGTCTGACCCCGCCCTCTCTGTTTCCTAATGATCATGGTATATGGCCTTCTCAAGGGCAGGATAATGTATGTGGGGGATGATGGAGATCCGAAGGAGGGCGAAAATAAGATGGATGAAGACTAGATCAACTACTGTGGTATGCCGATTTGTTTTGGATTGAAAGAGTTTTCCATTGTGACGGGCTTGAGATGCAATCGTCCAGAAGAACCTGCCATCAAGAAAATACCCCACAAAGGGTCCAACAAATGCAAGGTAAAAAAAGATGGGTTGTTGGGCATTGTTCGACCTAGCTACAAAGTGAAGGATTTGATAGCAGATCTAAAAAATAAAGACATACCAAAGAACTATAGGGAGAAATTGTGCTTAGTTTGGTTTGTCCATTTCGTTTTATTGGCAAGAGATGTCAAGAAAGTCATAGAACGTAATTTTTTGGCGCTTGCTGATGATTTTGGGAAATTCAACGATTATCCCTGGGTCTACGACAACTACTACTTGACTGTCAAATATTTACTGAAAGAGCTAAATCCATAGACGACCATATTATACGGCTTTCCTTGGGCTTTCATGGTAAAATTGATCACTATTTTTAATCATTCATTAATTTATATTGAATATACTTGTGACTTTTTTTTGTTTGCTTCCTGTTTATAATTTTTAGGCTTGGGAATGTGAAGCCATTCCTCCCCTTCGAGAGCATTTCTCGGATTATCCGGATAAAGTTTATCATCCAAGGATCCTTAGGTGGTTGGCTGCAGTAGAGAGCAGCAAAAAAAATATTAACGAGGCTGATCTCTTTAACCCTCCGGATGATGCAGTACGTCTTCTTTTAACTAAAATAATTTTCCTCAAAGAAATATATTGAAATAGATGTTCCATCTGTTGTAAGAGATTACCCGTCAACTGCAACTGGTGCAATGAGTAATTTTTTGCAACAGACGATCCATATTTCATAACAGATTAACCATATGTTGCTCTGTTCTCTGAACCCTACTCAAAAGATTACCCATCTACTGTAAATTATGCAACAGATGGGTATTCTGATGCAACCTATTATCAATTTATTTTAACATACAGATCAGCTGTTGCGGTAGCTAGATCATATTTTGCATAAGTTGGCTATGTTAACATAACTCGAGCTCCATGTAACCCAACCGACTGCAAATTATTATTATATGATTTAAATTTCTCCTGTCGTTTTTTTATAGGTTATGCATCCTTGGATCGTGCCTACCATTGATGAGCTGGGGATAACTTCTTTTCTTACTCGGGGTCTTGTTGATACAAAAGAAGAACCAACGGTGTATTTAATAAAGAAGGAATTGAATGGAGAAACATCCATAAGAAGAGCAGTTAGGCAAGGTCAGTCTAATGTTGAAGCTCTTCACGACCTAACTCAAACTGCAACAGATCCGGGTGCTTCTTCTGGGGGTGTTGCTGGTGGAGTTGTTTGTGATCTTGGCGGCCATCCTGCTTCTGATTCTATTGCTAGTCATGATTATGAGCATGTTGGTGCTTAGCAAAAAATAAATATGTTTGAAAACACCCCTTGCACAGGTCCTCCCTCTCACCCCTACACCGATCCCTCCCATCCTTACAGTGGTCCCTCTCACCCCTCCTCACCCTCATGTTCTTATTGCAAATGCAAAGTGTACAAGGATAGAGAGAATAAACTCCTCGACAACCTAGAGGCTATTGCTGAAGCTGTCGAGGAGTTGAAATCCAGGAGGGGTGTCATACCATCCAACGAGGTGAGGGATCCATGCACTTCTACAGTGAAAGTTAGAAGGAACAGAATAAAAATTAGACAAATTCTCTCCGTTTTGAAATCAGCAAAAAATGCAAATCCCTCCGCTCCAATAGTTATTGAAGTTTAGGGGCCGCCGAAGGTGGACATATTTGCGGCGCTTGGCAAAGAGAAGAAGAAGGAACTGGAAGAATTCATCAAGATGAAGGTTAAAAAAGAATGCACCATGCATTCATTTTCCGCCAAAGACTTCTCGAATATGACAAATATGTGCGTGTGGTACGAGGACAAGGTAAGTTTACTTTTGCTAACCTACCCTTCCAATCTACTCCATGAAGAAGAATCTATGCAACAGATGTGTAATCTGTTGCAACAGATTGGTATTCTGTTGCAACATAATACACATCTGTTGCATAAGTTGCATTGGTTGGGTAATCTGTGAACTGATTTAGAGAACCCTCTGCATCGTATTCTTTCCACTGAGTTTTTATTCTTTACAATTACTAACCTATTTAAAAATTATCTTCTTATACCATAGTATGTTGATGAAATTCTCTGCAGAATGAGGGTCAGGAAATTAGCGTACCAGATACTTATGATGCTGCTGATAGGATAATGGACCTCAACTTCTACAATAATTTCAAAGATAGGTACGCTGATCTTCGTAATCTAGATGATTCCGGTGGCTGGAGATTTGATCAGTTAGTTTCTACGTTCAAATGGGATGAAGAAACGATTAAATATGTTAGAGGGAAGTGGCCATATCCACACGAAAAGAGCTGGACCAAAGAAAAGAGAATCCTTGCAGTCATGAACGTGGATGTCACCCATTTTCTCACTGTTGAGTACTACTATACAAGGGAAAGATTAAGGTTTATGACTGCAACTTACCTGTGTTCAGCGATAAGACGTTTTTTACCCACATGCAACCACTCTTAAAGTTGTTGCCCAAGTTATTGATGCAGAGTAAGATGATGGATCATTTGCCGGCTGAAGTCTTGGCGAAGAAATCATGGGTTTTTGAAGGTCAAAATAAGAACATCCAGCTCCCAAAAAATACAATCGGTGCAGCGTACAGGCCGTACTCGCTTGCATACGTAGAGTATTTGCTGACCGGAACACAAATGACCGGTGTGTACGATACCATTGTAGGAAAGATGCCATGGGTCTCGGCATATTGGGTACTAACTAAATGGTTGGAGAGTGTATAAAAAAGAATATGTACAAATACAGAGACGAACACGATAACAAATTTTCATTTCAAGCCAATTCACTATACATATAGGGGCAGCAATTTTTATGTCTGGCAAAGTTGAATTTTTATAATGCAACAGATTCTATATCTGTCGTAACAGATATAGTACCTGTTATCTGTTGCGATATTTGAATCTTGTACTCCATTTCAATTAGTATGTTCAAAACTCAGAATTAATTATATTCATAGACATAATAAAATAAATTGAAGCCTTCAAAAATTACATGAAATAAAATAACTCAACAAATAAATGAAATGTAAAAAGAATCATTATGAGTACAAACGATCTACTCTACAAATAAATCAACAAGTTAAACCAAGGAGGATAGGTTATTACATTGATGAAATCAAGCTATAAATATCTAATCAATATGGACAAGTTGTTCTTCATCCAGTGCTATGAAATTCGGCTTTGGTCGTCGTGGATCTTTAACGTCGGTTGCGTACGGCTTCTGAGCTTTCGCTTCTCCATATTTTCATAAAAGAGCAGCATATCTTTTGTGGAGTAATTCGGTATCAAGTCCATTATATGGTACTTGTAATCCATCGCTCAAATACTCGGCATAGGCGGCAACAAAAGGACCGCAATCCCTGTGTTATAAAACATAGATAATCTACATCTTGCAGTTCATGCAAACATTGTGAAATTTGTGAAATGAAACTAAATCATGACACTTAAACTTACAGGCTACCAATGACTTGTTGAGCAATTCCGTCAACATATTGTACATCAAATGGATTTGCTATTTTATCCCGGTTTGCTTTAATCGTCGACCAATCAGTACGAACCTTTTGATCCAAAAAGCCACTCATATCAAGGTAAGTAGGCAATAGTTTAGCCAGCTTTTGTATCTCAGACGACGACCCGAAACATTTCCTTCGTGACATCGAGTCATAAACTCGGATGCACCTCTCTTTTAGAAAGACGACAGCCAACACCTAATGTAATTCATCACCACAATTGATTGGGATGTACACTTTGTCGACCAAATGCCAAGGTAAGCCAACCGTCGACCAAATGCCAAGGCAAGCCAACCGGAATGCTAAAACCTTTGATGTTATTGATTACGAATCCCTCATTTTGGGAAACTTCCGGCTGCTGTCGACAATATCTATCATAGGCATCATTGATGTAAACTTTGTACAAATAATTTCCTGTTTTGTATCTGTATTGTTCTTGTATTTGCAACTTGGCCTTCTTTCAGAGGTAGTAAAAAATAACATCGATGTGCTGCACATATTATCAAACATTTAGGATTACATGCTGAAAAAATCAATACGCAGATGCAATTAAATAAAGTGTTAATTAATAGTAACATGTATGGCCTTTAAACCTCATCATTCCAGTATGTTTGGGGCTGTGACATCAAATAGAACCAATTCTTCATTTCGGGATGTGCAACAACAAAGTCGAACATATCAAAACCAAGACTCGATTTGTTCACTTTGTAGCGCTCTTCATTTTATTTTCTACATGATGATTTATATGTGTTAATGTTAGGTTCTTACAACAATAATTGTATAAACAAATATCCATAAAATTGATTTATGTACCTGCCGGCATGATGCTTTAACAGCCCATCGGTAATCCATTTTGAATAGTCGTTGATCAACTGTGTTAGTTTATTTGGAGCCTCGTCCGAGATATTGAACCCTTCAAACGGGTAATTCTTCTATTCTCCCAAACTAACAGGCTCCACTTTTTCTTCATCTTTGGAAGCAGTTAATGGATTATCAACTGTCATATTATGCTCTTTAGCAGTAGCTGTGACATCCACCTGGAAAGCCAGAATTGTCAATGCTAAGAAGAGATATACAATAGATTTTCCATCTATTGCAATAGAAGATTCTTATGTTACATCAGATGGATTATCTGTTGGGAAAAATTTGAATAGGTAAATTAGAGCAGTACGATAATTTTGAATAGATGACCCATCTGTTGCAACATAAGACTCATCTGTTAAAACAAATAACGAATCTGATGCAATAGGTTAGGCAACAGTTGCAACAGATGTATACATCTGTTTGATAATTTTCAGTAGATGTATCTTTTGTTGAAATAGAAATGTGCTTGTTTGTTTTTTGGAACAGATAATGTAAATTCACCCTCTTCAGCTCATGCTGCTCTTCTGTGGCCCTTGCACACTGAACATCGGTGTAAGACAAAGACAGAGGCATTTCAATCTTGCTTTTTTTGATGATTGATGATGCCTTAGAAGTGTCTTTCCTTCTCCTCTTAGACGCTTTGATCTCTAGTGGAGTGTCTAGATATGAAATCCTCTTTGATTGAATGACACCCCTCTTAGATATCATTTCCTTTATAGAAGCAGTTAGTGCGTTAATAACATTAATCACTCCATCGTGTTTCGCCTTGCAGTCTTGAAATTTGCATGAAGAACATTCGCTAGATACAAAAAAATCTGGAGAAAAATCTATACAACCATTATGATCGTAATCATAATCGCTTGTTGTTTCAAAAACTGTAAGAGGAGCATCAATAGCCCCACCCTCCAAAATTATTTTTCCTGTGATGGTTGTTTCTTCAATAAATTTCATTTTTATTCCATCAATGACCTTAGGGTCCGATAAAGTTTGCACATACTGTAAAGTAACAAAAAATGGCATCTTCAACTCTTGGTTGGTCGAAATAAGCCATGGATGGACAATCTAAAATAAATCGGTACATATATTAATAATGATGATGAAATATTTATTAAAACAAAAATTTGATTAGAATTGGACTTACTTCTTCCTTGGGGGGATTGAAAAGATCAAGAAATTTTGCATTTTTATCGATTTTGGCCGACAACCATCTCAGAATTCTTTGATAAGAAACTTCTTTCTGGTAGTTCACTTGTTGTCTCAAATAAGGAATGGATTCAAATACCCAAGCCTATAACATAACGCCAATAAATCAAAAGCATTATTAAATAAAAATATGATGAATCGTATCATGATAAAAGAAATATTTACCATGAAAGCCCATGAAAAACTATATAAGTTGACTGTTTTTGGCATTAACGGAGTCAATAAATATTCGACAGTCATTTTGAAGCTTTCATAACCCCAAGGATAGCTGTTAAATTCCTCAAGATCCTCGGAGAGATTTATTAAACCAAGGCTTATGTTGTTGTTAATGTCTCTCGCACAAAGAACATTATGTACAAACCAAACCAAGCACAACGATTTCTTGTGCTTCTTTGAAAGTCCTTTACCTTTCAACACTTCAATCAGATTTTTGTTTTTAAAGCTTAGACCAGCAATGGACATCAGGTTATCACGATCACTCGACTTGCTTTTTCCTTTTTTGGGTGTGCGGGGTGCTTTTTTTTGGGTCAGAGTAGGTATAACTTGAGAAAGAGAAGGAGGATAATATTTTAGTCTGGTAACTATGGCAAACTCCTCCCAACCAAAAATAATAGGCATGCCACAGTAATTTATTCACACCTCATCCATCTTATCTTTGTTTTCATACATAAACCTGCGCTTGAGAAGATCATATACCATTTTCATTTGGAAACGAGCATTGTTGTCCTCCGACAAATCAAGATATTGCTCGAAGCAGCTTTTTTTGAAATAAGAATTCAATTTTTGTTCTCAAAGTATTTTTCTGAAGGCGTCGAAAGATTTTTCCATGAATGACTTAACCACGAGATCACCCGTTAAATTTGTGGCATCATCACACTGTATTCTCACAGGATAACGATCAATGCTTAAGGTTTTGACCAACTCTTTGACAGAGAGCTATTAGCATTTGGATCATCTCCTTTAAAAGATTCCTCCTCCCTGTGTTCATTATCTTCTGCTCCTAATTGAGATAACGCTTGTAAAGCAAGCTCATAGAGTGGCGGATGTAGCTGAGCTGCTACATTTGTTCCTTTACTTGGAGTTGATTTGATTTCTTTTCTTTTGGGAGCCATGTTATCTTAAATTAATAGAAACATAACATAGATTATAATTGATTAATGCATAACAGTAATATAACAGTTCCAACAGACAACTAATCTGTTGCACCAGGTATGTTATCTGTTGTAACATATAACCGACCTGGTGTAATGGATGAGTAATACATAGAAACCATAAAAACAACACTATTTGTTGCACCTGGTATTTATCTGATGCAACACATAACTGACCCGTTGCAACAGATGAGTAATCCATTGGAAACCTTAAAAATAGATCAATAATCTGTTGCACCAGGTATTTTATCTGTTGCAACATATAATCGACCTGTTGCAACGAATGAGTAAACAATTGGAAAGAATAAAAATGGATCACTAATCTGTTGCAACAGATAACCGACCTGTATGAGCAAATTGTTGAAAAGAATAAAAATAGTCCTAGTCTGTTGTAAAATGAAGATTAAACCATTAGAAAGAATAAAAATAGATCACTAATCAGTTATCTGTTGGATCAATATTGTTTAGATTCCTTCCAAACAGAAGAGTCGTCTGTCGCAACAGATGAATGATCTATTAGATTGTTCACCTGTTGCATCAAATTTTCATAGTTGCATCAGATTTTTAATCTGTTGCATCAGATTTTCATTTGTTGCATCATATTTTTCATCTATTACATCAGATGTTTCAACTGTTGCAATACCATTTCTACCAAGACAAATAACAAATCAACCCAGTAACACCAATATATCACACATACATACACACTAAGAACATCAACTCTGACCAAAAATCACCAACAAATTCGAATCAAAAGTACGACAATAAGAAGAAGAAATGCAGAAATGCCAGAAATTAGGATTTTATTCAGTCCACATTTCAATTCCAGAAGAATAGTTGACTCAAGTTCCTCTGTTTCTTCATAATTTTTTACCTGTGAAAAAGGAAATGGGAGGACGAAGAACTCAAAGTTGTTGTCACTGAAAAAGTATTCACGTCGATTGACGGTTGAAAGTTGAAAAGGAACTCGCCCGACTATTTGTCTCCGGAGGTTGAAGGGAGAAATTTTGCAGAATTGTTGGTTGGGAGAGAGTTGAGAGAAGCTGAGAGAGAGAGTGCTTGATTAGGATTGAAGAGGGGTGTGGGTTGGGTTGATTTGTATTTTTAAAAAGATTAGAAAGTTTGAAAATATTAATCAAGTCCACAATTAACTTAATCAAGTTTCCTAATGATGTTTGACCCTATCTGTTGGTCAATGTCACCAATCCTTCGTTCAAGACTTAAAAGACACCTTTCCTTCAATTTTCTCAAAACTCTAGGGTATGCATTTAAAATATAAAGCTACTATTATATAATTTTCTGCTTTTCTATGTTCAGTTTCGTCATTAGGTTCTAATGAGTACCCTCGCATGCAGAGCTACACTAAACAGTTGATATTTCACTTTATCTTAAAAAAAGAATTTCAATTACTTTGATCATATAGTTTCGCATGCTATTCATACTTATAATTCTTTGTCTTTGTCTAAACAAATATAATTTTACTTTTTCTCCCTTTGCTTCTTTTTTCATTATAGCTGAGAAATTTTTGCCTTTTTGCTAACAATCCTTCTAATTGAGCCTAATATTTTCCACATTGATTAACTTGCAGCCTAACAAGAAGGAAAGGAATGACTCAAACAATGAGTACTTTAATAAACTATCGGTTGATGTTATAACTAAGATGTCCTATGAATGCATTGGTTGTGAGAGCATTGGTCATGTTGAGGTGTGCATCGAAATCATGGAATGACCTTATTATTAGTCCTTCATTCGTTCGTTCTCACTAGAAGAAATCAATGGTAAAGTTCCCTTCCTTTAATGCAACGCGCGTATTCCACAGGGTCGAGAGAGCACAAGCTATGATTTATCTCTATTGACATGGAAGGAGAGAAACAAAGCGATGAGGAGGGTTGATATCATTTTTATTTATGCAATCCTGCCATCAAACAAGTCCGTGAACTGCCGGGATGTAAACCTGCTGGATTCGGATATCTTCATTCAAAGAAGGAATACAAAGTGGTAAACTTTTTCTATGTAGTTTTATGGATCGTCCACTTACAAAGCTAAAATGCAAGGTTTTAATTGGTGGCATTTCAGCTAAAATGCAAGGTTTTAATTGGTGGTATTTCAGCTAAAATGTAAGGTTTTAATTGGTGGCATTTCGCGTGGATGGAAAGAAATCCCAGAGATGTCTCTGTCATCCGAACTTGACCGGGTTGTTGGTAAATGAATGTATGTATTGGATTCGTGGACTCCTTCCTCATCATTACCAACCTGCAGATCGAATTATATCATTTGACTTTGAGTGAGAACGAAAAGTTTCAAACTATATCTCTACCATCATGTTTTGAGTGTCTTTTTGTCTTCGAGACAGGGGCATCTCAATAAAATTAATGGCCTAAAGCCAAATTTTAATAAGAGTTTTGTATATATAGACGCACATACCAAAATATTATGTGGTATAGTATTTTTAAGAGATACATATCCTTTGACTTCACATATTAATATGCTTATTAATCAAAGTAAAGATTAGTTCTAGTTAATAAGATGTTACATTTGCTTGCAATGCTTAACTTTGGATATTGTTGTTAAAACTTTATTTATTAATGTAAAGTTTGTGTTGTTTAGTTTAAAGTTCTAAAATATTTCTTATAAAAATGAAAACTTTTTTCTTTTTTTATTATTATTTTTTAGATAATTTTTTAAAATGTATTTCACAATCTTCATTATTATTTCAAGTGAAGTTGAAATCACAGAGTTTATTATTAAAATTTTTGAGGCCTTAAAATTTTGGGGAGCCTTACTCTTGAGTCACCCCTGGAGATGATATCTCAAAAGTAGAGCTATCAATACGGGCTGCCCAGCTCATTCGGACTAGCCCACGCTGGTTTGGAGTTTGACGGGTCAGGCTGGGCTGGCCCATCAACATGGCAAACCAGAAAATAGCAAGTTCAACCCATCACATTGTGGGCTGGGGCCTCCACGAGTCAACCCACTTTTTAAAATATATTATTTTTATAAACTCAATTTAAATTTTAAATAGTTAATTACATAAATATTTACAATATAATATTACATGAAGTTGCTATTTGTTAATTAAGTCTCAAATTTACAAAAAAATCCTAATAATCTGTCAAATTAAATAACTTTTGACACCAAATTTAAATCAAATAGAGATGTTGAAAAACAAACATAACTGTTAATAAGTAATAATAAGTGCCTTGAAAGTTTTTTAATCGAGAATTGACATTTCTTTGTGTTTTATTGTGATCAATTAAAATAAAATTAGTTAATATACTATTTAGCTAGTTTTTTTTTTTTTTGGGTCTAGCTAAATAGTATATTAACTAATTTTATTTTAATTGATCACAATAAAACACAAAGAAATGTCAATTCTCGATTAAAAAACTTTCAAGGCACTTATGGCATGTTCAACATCACCACATCATCTTCATTAAACATATTTAATTCCTTAAAAAATTAAGTATTATGTATTTCAATTATTTATATATTTAATATTTAAAGATATTAAAGATCTATGATGATTCAAATAGACTTTGAGTTTGAACTCTTCCTTTTTTTATTCTCAGTACTCTATTTTATTTTTTAATCATTTTTTGTTTGAGCCACGGGCCAGCCCAGCCCATATTATTCAAGCCTTACGAGCCACGGGCTTATATGGGCCAGGCTAAAAAGCATTGTTCTTAAACGGGCTGCAAAAATCATAGCCAACTCTATTAAATAATAAGCTGAGCCGGGCCAAAAATGGGCCTGACTCGTAATGACAGCTCTACTGAAAGGGATGCTTTGCCTGCATGACGCACGTCGTTTCCCGTTTCAACTCTAGGCCTGTGGATACTGAAGGATAACATAAGCAGCACTTGGGTGAAGGAGTATAGCATCAATTTGTACAACTTTGGGTTACTGCATATGAAGCCCTTACATGGAATAAGAAATAATATTACATTTGGATACGTTCGTCTTCTTTGACTTAAAAAGGAAATCGCGTCAGCAGAGTGAGAAAATGTCTAGAAGATTCGCTCTGGATCTACCGGGAAAGCTTTTTTCTATAGGAAGCAGTGCATCATAGTACTAAATGTCCTCGGACTTGCAGACAGTTTTTTCCCGTTGTTCACCATTGTATCATGTCAACACGACAACTTATATTTCTCATTGGGAAATATAAGGGGTCTTATTGATCATCGACTTGTGCACAAGCTGAACCAGACACCATAATTATGAAACAAATTTCTTAGTTGTTGAGATACATGTGGTGCTCTAGAACCCAATATGTTCCTCCAACCACAATATTTAAGAGTCAAAAACTAGAGTAATTGCACATAAATGCAGAATTCAGACATGTTATAAACTTTCAAGTAGAAATCTAAAATACATGTAGTCCGCATATCCGAAAAAATATATGCTCGTACCTGGTGTTTACATCAAATCGAACAATTTATCCTTTATGAATAGTATAACTTAAAAGTGAAAATGCATATCGCTTAACCAGAGTTAAGAGACATTTATTCAATTCACCGTGTTAATGAATTGAATAAATACTGAAAAAATCTCTTAATCTTTGAACCAACAATACAAAATGTTAGTTCATGTTGAGCAACAACTGCTCCAAGATCGTTTAGATCCTTCTCCATCGTATTTTACGAGGCTTACCCTGTTAATAGATAACTCGGCCTTGTAGGAATCCGAATTCAAGACCTTACGGCTGACATTGCTGTAGATTTCACGGATGACAATCTTGAAAGCCTTGTTAACGTTTGTAGAATCTAATGCAGATGTCTCCATGAAGAACAATCCTTCTGCTTCTGCTAGCTTCGCGCCTTCTTCAATACTAACGTCTCTAATGTTGTCCAAATCACATTTGTTTCCTACCAGCATCTTCGCGACTGTTGTATCTCAATGAGCTGCATCGTTCATCAGATTTCAAAACTTTAGTAATTCTGCTGCCTCAGACACATACATATTACGTAAAAGAGAAAACGAAAGTCATGACCGAATAGTTCCAACCTATGTTGCTCGGACTCCTCAAGAATGTCGACTGGTGCGTGTCCGATCCTCCAAAAATAGTGTAACTTTGAAGGATCTGACACGGGTGCGGCAACATTTTTGGAGAGTCCGAGCAACTTAGGTTCCAACCAAAGTACAGAATGGCAACAGCAACGTTCCCAGTGAAATCCCAAAAGAAAGTAGACAATGACAGCTGATGAAATATTCACTGATAGCAAAATTTCACTTGTCACATAGTAACGACTACATTTCCTTTCGTGGCGTCTTGGATCGTGCATCAAAACTAATCACGAACTACAAGTAGGAGTAAACATATAGACAATCATAGTTTCTATTTGTACCAGTTAAATACATCTGCCCAAACCGATAGCAAATAAGTTCTCTTTCTGGATGTCTCCTTATGAATTAGATCTATGTTGCTCGAACTCCTCAAAAATGTCAGCAGATGCGTGTTGGAATCTCCAAAAGTAGAGTATTTTTGGAGAATCCAACACGGGTGCGGTATCGGAAGTGAAGAGTCCGCCCAACATAGGACTAGATTAAATTCAGAAGAAAAAATCCTATCTCCTATACATCCTTTTTACCTACACAGCAGCACATTACGAATAAGTTGCTAGCGCTTTCCTACTAGAATGAAATGAACAATTAATTTGGATTGTTTGACGTACATGTTTCGACACATATAGAGAAAGACTGTCGGTCTTTAGTTAGGTGCATTCAGGTTCAATACTGATATCCATATCAGTTTTACTTCCTATTCTTCAAAAAGGTTTGAAGAACATCGCCATATTTTCGAGTGAAGATGCAGATCTAATATAATTAACTAACAATGATTGAAGCATCCCTTTTAAGCATAATCACCAAATATGCAAACATTTAGACATTTTCCGTCAGGCGAAGATAGAACATGCTCCTTCAAAAGAAACTCAAGAAAAATGAATGAACATCTTCATGTATCTGGGGAACAAAAATGGGAGTAGTAATGGGCAAGTAAAACACCCTAGTAAAACACCAAATCTTATACCATATTAGGATAGCTTATGGATCTCCGATCTCTAGTTGTCACAAAATAATTTGCAATGGGATTCTTATTTGGGCGAGCGACAGTTCTAGCCCCACCTAACAGGACACCAAAAGATGATCGAAAATCAGCTCCCCTTTGAGAGAGAGCAACATAAATTACTCTCCCTCTTCTTATTTTTGCCCACTGATTCTTCTATATACACACAAATACAAAAAAATCCTTCCGTTTTTACCCACTGATTCTTCTATATACACAAAAAGTTCCTTCCATTTTTGCCCACTGATTCTTCTATATACACACAACTACAAAAATTTCCTTCCGTTTTTGCCCAGCGACAGTCCCCTTGTTACCTCGTCTCCTTTCGAAGGTGGCATCGCCACAAAGGCAGATGGCGACATAGGCTTGGCTCGGCTCGGCTCGCTTCTCGCCATTGGCGATGTGGCAAGCGCCACTCACAACACTGGTCTTATGATGCGGTGGTGAGGCTGTTTCGCGTCTACAAGGCCGTACTTAATTTTCCAGATGATAACACTCAAAAACACGGAAGATTTTCTCAAGAAGCTTAATCATAAGAATGTCGCTGGTAATAAATAATAATTAGTCCAACCGTATCCTCTCAAATCTGACCAGTGCAATCAGATCGTCTTCCAAAGCAGGCCGCGGTGCGGTAAAGTTTGGGTTGCCTATCAGAATCCTCAGTTTCGTAGTTATCGGATGGTTACCACAGATTCTGTTCTGGTGTCGCCGGCACCCGACAAGTACAATAACTACGAAACTCAAGATTCTGATTTATAGCAACGGAAACCTCACCACACCGCCGCTTGCTGTGGAAGACGATCTGATAGCACTGGTCAGATCCGGGAGGATATGATTGGAACAATTATTATCATCACTAACATACTTAAGAACAAGCTTCTCGAGAAAATCTTCGGCGTTTTGAAGGTTATCTCAGGAAAATTAGTGACGACCTTATAGCCGCGAAATAGCCTCACCACCGCATAAGCCCTAGCAGCTTTCTCAGGCATATCAAAAGTCCCGAGCCAGCTGCTTCTCCTCTGGCTGAGATCTCTGATCTCAGCCGTGTACTTTCCGCATAACGTCTTCCTCACACCCCCATAATGCACCTCATCTCGAGAGAACCTCTGTCTGCCGCCTTGCTATCTTTCTTCTGCGTCATATGAAAAACGGAAAGAATACTTCTGTATTTGAGTGCATATAGAAGAATCAGTGAGCAAAACGTAAGAGGGAGAGTGGCTTATATAGTTGCCTCGGGAATTTGTGTGTTCACTTATTTACATGAAAACAGACTAGATTCATTTAACATCAAGAAAATGACTTACATTCCAACTTCAATATTTATTAGATTAGATATACATATTTTAAAGTAAGATTTTTTACTTACCAAAAATTATAAAACAAGTAACAAATTAAATTACTTTTCAGAAAAAAAAATGTTTTTTTTTTGGTTTTCCATCCGGTGTCCGGCGCCTGCATTGGAGCCCCGACTAATTCGGATCGCTCGTTGCAGCGCCCATTAAGGTGACAGCGCTTCCAACAGAGTTTTCTCCATACCTCCATACCCAGGGTAGAACCCTCGACCTTTGGTTAAGGGTGGAGCAGCCCCATCCACTGCAACGCAACCCATATTGGTAAGAAAAAATGTTTTATTCATTGTATCAAACACACTCTTAGTTAGCGGCATATTCATGTTTTATTCCGAGACGGGGGGAGTGGTACATACACATTTGTATCTTCCATTACCTGTCTGATGTTATGAAACTACATACCCTATCGTCTTCTTCTTTTTTACGCTAATTAGTTGCTAATGTTCTCCTAGAATTGAGAAACAATCAACTTTGACATGTCATCTATATGTCCACGTTAAATAGACAATATACAACACTGTTGAAACAATTCAACACGTAATGATAACAGTTCAGGTGAACCAAACTCAAATATAAGGATTAGTCCTACCTTTAGTTTGGTGATTCAGGGACATCATCGATATCATACCAGCTTTACTTCTTCCTAAAAGTTCAAAGAACTTTGCCACACGTGCAGATGAAGATGCAGATCTAGTACATTCAACTAATAATGCTGCAGAATGTGTAGTTAGCAAGAAACAGCAAGTGTACAAGCACTCTACAAGTTCAGCCAGACGAAAGGACATGTTTCTTTTAACACAAAAGTAATGAACAAGTGAGGCATACTAGTAGAACGCCAGTTTCAGTAGAACTTATGGATCCACAACAATTGTGGAAACGATTTCTCATATAACAATAACATACACCACTGTAATCCCACAAAGTTGAAGGGGAGCCTTGGAGTAAATGGTAAAGTTGCTGCCATGTGACCAGAAGGTCATGGGTTCAAGCCTTGGAAATAGCCTCTGGCAGAAATGCAAGGTAAGGCTGCGTACGATACGCCTTTGTGGTGGGACCCTTTCCCGGATACAGCGCATAGCGGTAGCTTTAGTGCACCGGGCTGCCCTTTTTAGTGTAATCCCACAAAGTGGCGTCTGTGAAGGGTTGAGCGTACGCAGATTCCATCCTCGACTCATAAAGGTTCAAAAATTAGGTGAGCAACAATTCTAGCCCTCATCTAAAGAATTGGCGTGACACCAAAAAATGCTCGAAAACCAAATTCGAGCTGCACAGAAATGAAGATCTTGCTAACAATATGACATTTTGAAAGGCATCATTGACAAATTATATAATGAAACGCAACCTTTCTCATGAAATCCCTTTATTAAGAACATCGAAAAATAGCAGAATTAGACCGACATTTTTACTTTCATCTCAGTCTCGTTTCCAGTCTAAAAGGTATATCTAAGTCCCTCATTTCAAAATAGATGCCAATCAATCAAAACTACAAGCAATACGAAAATCCATTTATCATAATCATTTGACAAAAGAACTAAACGTATTTTCTTTAACCATGGGATACTGCTAAATTCTGTTATTTCATTTCTATCTTCTTGATCTAAGGATTTGGAGATGTTCGTCAGTTATGTTGCTCGGACTCTTCAAAAATATTGATGTGTGCGTGTCGGATTCTCCAAAAGTAGTATGTATTTTTGAAGAATCCGACATAGGTGCGGCATCATTTTTGAAGACTAGGAGCAGAATAGTCTTTCAGTGTCTTGCCACGTAAAGAAACTTTCACACAGGCACACGTCCAACTACTTTTAACATTTCCATTTATAAACACAAAGACAAAGATCACAACCAAAAAGAAAAATCAAATTTTAATAAGTTCTCCTGATTTACTTCGTTCTGAAAGTTATCAGCTAAAACAGACCAAAGAACACACACCTATGACACTTTTTTATAGGGAGAATAGAGTTAGGTACTACTTCTATTCCATTTTATAGGACACTTTTAATCCAAAGATTGAATTTTCTATATTTAGAAGCTCCCTGTATCTAATTAACAACATATTCTATAAGAATAACATGAGAAAGAGCACGAAATTTTAAGACCCTTTTTTTATGTGCCGAAAAGTTCCTATCTTTCCTAGCATCGAAGGGTATGGCCTAGTACTTGATGAACTAGATTTTGAACCACGAGGTCTCATGTACTGGTTCAGAATCCAGTAAATGCAAATCCCTAAACTACGCGATTTCTTTTCATCTGTTCAAGCCTATGCGGTCAGATTTACCTGTACCTGAGTTGGTTAGAGATAGCACGCACCTAAAAGAGTTAATTGGGGTACATTACAAGCTAGCATGAATATCATGGTTATAAAAAAGTTCCTACCTTTTTAGCACCCAAAGGTATGGTCCAATGCTCAATGAACTAGTACATGCAACATACAACACACCCGCATAATCCCATAAGTGGGGTGGAAAGTGTTCAATGAACTACATTGAGAAATAATAGGGATTATGCGGGTGTGTCGTAATAGACATGAGAAGAAATCACCTATATAGTTACCCCATAGCTATGCTATACAGGTGGGAGGTGGAAGATATCTCATGTAATTAATTGAGAAGCACAAGCAAACCAACTTGAACATAACGGTTATAAAAAGATTGAAAAGTCAAAACATACCTAAAGCATCACAACTTTTCGAGTTTCCGAGTTTCATGCATGAACTATCCGCTAAATGTTTATTGAAACACACCTTTTTCCTAATACTTCATGTAGGAAAAGGGAATGATGTGTGTTTTTGATAAATAATTGATAATAATTAAGGTAGGAAGCTCGCAAAGACGCAATACTCCAGGTGTCTTTTTGGCCATTAACTCTTACAAAAAGTAAAGAAGTTTCAATCCTTCCAGTAAAATGAATGAAAGGGTCTCTGAGAAAACTTACATATTTTCTAATATTAATTGATCTAACCCACGTTACCAGAGGACTAAGTGGTGCATAAGAAAGTCCGCATATTTTGACCAATTTAAGGTGAAAAATGGGGTTGCTCCCTCGACAAAATTGGGATAAAGTTGAACCAAAAGATCTCAATTCAAGATAAACTCTCGAGGAAGTGGTATACTCCAGCTATTAGAATTTGGTTAATCGGTAAAGATACCTGTACTTGATGCCCTGCCCAATAGAGAGAGACCCAAGTCCTCGTAGCCTTGCCAAATGGTGAAGACTAAACGGTGCACTTGGTTGAAGATTGAGTTATTTACCTAGAGGACTTGAGATTAATTCCTACTAAATGCATTTTTTACTTCTTTTCTTACTGGTGCACCAATGTTCTAGAAATCCTCGATTTTACCACTATGTTGGAGCCAGAAAGTAGCACATATCTCATGAAATTAACGGAGAAGCCCAAGTCAACTGATCTGAACACCACGATTATAAAAAATATACACTCAAGAAATGCCAATCAACTACAAGGGTAATGCTACAACTAATAGTGTCACACCCTTTTTTCGTACTCCAAAAGATTCGTTTTAAGTTCGAAAGGATTTTTATTATTAAAGTGACAAAAGGATGAAAATCTGTTTTAAAAGGGACTATTTACATTTTTTATTCAGAGTCGCCACTTGACATAATCCGGTGTGCCAAGTCACCTTTGGAAAATCCTTTTCAAAACATTTTGACTCTTGAAACTGGTTTGCGAAAAGAGATTCCGGCTAAGGAGTTCTGTTGACCGAGGGGAAGGTGTTAGGCACCCCTCGATCCCATGGTTTGACCACGGTCGCTTGGTAGGGAGTATCGGTTAACTTGACATCAACGAGTGTATAAACCACACGAAACACATAAGGCGATCAATCAAACAAACACACCCAAACAAATCCCCAAAATAATGTTTAGTCCAATTATACAGACCAAAGTAAAAAGAAATACGAAAGTATAAATCCTATTCTAACTTACTCTAATCCTAACTACGCTCCCATGCTACCCGATGCCTCGGGCCTTCATCACGGACGTCCACCGAGTACAAAATACTTTGGGGCATTCCCCAGAGAAAATAATACAAATACTTCGGGGCATTTCCCGGCCAAATGATACAATTGAATCAAGTACGACAATCTTAGAAAATATTCAATAAACATTCCATATTCAAACATTCAACAAAAAACTAAATCCTAAATTTTGCCAACCCGAACTTACATTGCCTATCCGTTTCCACATGTCATAACTCTTTCACGTTCACACAATGTTTATGCTTATTCCGGATTAAACAAAAATAATAATAAACCCACATTAATCTAATTGAACCCCTTTTATCAAATTCTCAATTCCACCCCCGCTAGCTTCGCTTCTATCAATCAACAATCAACACATGGTCAAATTCTTTCCTCAAACCACCATAGCCGAATCAACAAACATCATGATCAACATCAACAATAAATCCAACAAACATAATAACATCACATATAATTACAACCAATTCGACACACCAAGATAAATAAAAAGAGAGCGGGTTAAGAAATGGACCTTCCGATATTGAATATCGTTGATAATATAAGTTAAGAAAACGGAGTTTGGCATCCTCGATAGCACCTCAATGATGAATAAGCTCCGAACTCGATATTAGAATAATAGCCAAGCAGCTTCGAGACCAGTGAATATAAACTCCTAACGCAGAAATAAATTTCTGAAATCCTAACAAACCAACAGGAAAATAGAAACCTGATGCAGACCAAGTTCCGGTGAGCTAACCGTGACCAAAGAAGCCCAAAACAAATGAACCCCGACCTGATTTTGACAATGAAAACACAAAACAGAAGAACCCCAACACCCCAATACGCAATAGAACCTAAAAAAATAGTAGAAATTGAGCAAAAAAAATGTGAGATCGAGAAATTCGGCATGAATTCTGCCAAGTTTGAACGTGCTGCTGATGACTTCGACGCGACTCCGACGAGTATGTTGCCAAAAAAGGTGACCCACTCACGAAACCTTTAGTTTTTGGTGAGATTTGAGGGCGTGGATCGTGGTTTCGAGGAAGGTGTGTGCGATTTTTGTGTATCTGTGTGCGGGTATGCAATTTTTGGTGAGAAACTTAGAGAGAGTGAGTGTCAATGGCTGCTCTCCTTTTCTTCTTCTATGAAGATGATGATGAACAAGCTAAAAGGAAAGAACCCCCCCCCCCCATCTGTGTATCCGCGTGTGTATATATTATGCCCAAGGATCCTATCCGTCAGGAGAAGGAGGAGTAGGAGGAGTCAGTTTTCTTTGAAGATCGAGGAAGGTAGTGTCGAAAAAAATATGATGGAGGAGGGCCTGTGGGTAGAGGTGGGGTATGGGTATAGTGAGCTTCCTGGAAGTTTCCTCGTGCCCCCCTTTTCTAATTTAGTGCGTATATCTATTTTCATTGGTCCAAATCCCTTTCTGTTAGTGGTGGGGCCCCTCTCTATATTCTCTCCCTTATGATCATGTCTATGTGTGTCCTTCCAGTGAAAACAAAAGTGGTCCCTTTTCTTGAAAGTTCCTGTGGGCCTTTTCGACAAAAAAAATTAAGATAAAAGGGGAAGGGTCACGTAGGGGTAGGGGTGAGGGTAGGGGTAGGGGATAGGTGAGGTGTTGTTTTTTAATTGAAGGGGTTGTTGGAAGGTTTTAAAAGAAGACAAAATTGGTTAGATTTGTTATTTGGATAAAGACAAAGATAAATAAATAAAATGAAGTGGTTATTTTATTTATTTTTCTTGTGGAAAATTATACAAATGGGGGTTAAATTGTGTGATAACGGAATAAGAAATATTTTGACGGGATAAAATTACGTGTCTACATCATGCCCCCTTTGAATATAAACACTTAGTGTTTTCATACAAAGAAGTAGACAACAAGACAGAATTTTATCCCGATCATTATTCGAAGAAAGAAACAGAAGGAAGAAAAGCAACCGGGTTTTGACTTAGGACATCCTACCTACCCAAGTTATGAAGGACTCAAGTGACAGGTATCTCAAAGGATGGAAGGAGATGGACTATACCGAGTTGGAGAGTCGAGTTAGGTTCCATCGAGGTTTCGGTCCGCGGCTCTGTCATTACATCAAAATGAAAATTACAAGTTAAAACATAAATGAAATTACAAAAATCCTATCTATGCAGCTTTCCTTGACTCTTGACTCGCTACTTCATCACCTTATTCTTCAGGCGGGCTCCTGACTTGCAATTTATTCACCCTGTTACTTGAATTTCAACTTCTTCACCCTGTTCTTCAGGCGGAATCCTGACTTTCAATTTTATCACCCTGTTCTTCAAGTAGGCTCCTGAAATCAAAACTAGAAACTAAAAAGAAAATTATCCCCAACAAAGATTAAGATAAAGAGAGATTTAATTTCTGAAAGTAATGTCCCATTTTCCTGAAGAGCCCTGAACATAAAGTAAATTCTCGTTTTTTAGGAGGGTCTTGAACATAAAGTAGATTTCCATTTTTCATGAGGGTCCTGAACATAAAGTAAAATCTCATTTTTCATGAGGGTCCTGAACATAAAGTGAAATACCATTTTTCAGGAGGGTCCTGAGCATAAAGTAAAATTCCATTTTTCAGGAGGGTCCTGAACAGAAAGTAAAATCCCATTTTTCAGGAGGGTCCTGAACATAAAGTAAAATCTTATTTTTCAGGAGGGTCCTAAACAAAAGTAAAAATTCCATTTTTTCAGGAGGGTCCTGAACATAAAGTAAAATCCTATTTTTCAGGAGGGTCCTGAACAAAAGTAAAAATTTCATTTTTCAGGAGGGTCCTGAACATAAGGTAAAATTCCATTTTCAGGAGGGTCCTGAACATAAGGTAAAATCCCATTTTTCAGGAGGGTCCTGAACAGAAAGTAAAATCCTATTTTCAAGAGGGTCCTGAACAGAAAGTAAAATCCCATTTTTCAGGAGGGTGCTGAATAGAAAATAAAGTCCCATTTTTCAGGATGGTCCTGAACATAAAGTAAAATCTCATTTTTCAGGAGGGTCTTGAACAGAAAGTAAAATCCCATTTTTCAAGAGGATCTTGAACATAAAGTAAACTCTCATTTTTTAGGAGGGTCCTGAACATAAAGTGAAATCTCATTTTTCAGGAGGGTCCTGAACAGAAAGTAAAATCCCATTTTTTAGGAGGGTTTTGAACATAATGTGAAATCTCATTTTTCAGGAGGGTCCTGAACAGAAAGTTAAATCTCATTTTTCAGGAGGATCCTGAACATAAAGTGAAATCCCATTTTCAGGAGGGTCCTGAATAGAAATTAAAATCCCATTTTTCAGGAGGGTCATGAACAGAAAGTAAAATCTCATTTTTCAGGAGGGTCCTAAACTGAAGTAAAATTCCATTTTTCATGAGGGTCCTGAACTGAAAGTAAAATTCCATTTTCCAGGAGGGTCCTGATCAGAAAGTAAAGTCTCATGGATGCATTTTTCCAATGGTAACTGAATTAAGTGAAGTGAATTCGCCCCTGTTTCAATAAAGAAAATTTGTCAGTTAAAAACTTAGTGGTGGTTTGCAACACTTTGGATTTCCAGACATCTGCTGCAACACTTGTTCCTTTCATTTTTGTTTCAGATTGTTGACTTTTGCCCCTGTCTTGTCGCTTCATTGACCCAGATTTAGATTGAGGGAAATGAGTTCTGATCGAACAATGAGTTTTTATCTTACCAGGCCTCTGAGATGCACCCTTTTCCAAATCTAAATACTCCCAGGAAACTAGCTGACTATCGGTTGATAGACTTCCTTTGTTTTGTGTTGAATTACTATCATATTTCTTTCATGTGATGGTCCTTGGCTTTTCCTCATACAATTGGAAAGACTGGTAGCAAGTTTTGAAATTCTTTCTCGCTTGTTTTAATACAGACTTGACTTAAAATATAAAGAAATGATGGTGACTTTTATTTTGATAAATGACATAAAAAGACAAAATATGAATAGGTAAATGAAAGAAAAGGATAATGTGCCTCATTCAAAAAGAAAACTTATTTGAATACGGCACCCAACTCCAATGAGTATGACATGCATTTTGGATTAGGTTGCCTGATCTTCCTATCCAAACTTCCTATTTGTTGTTGAGTTCATGCCTTTGCCACTGAGCCACTTCTTCAAATCCATTGGACTCATATATCTCATTCAATTGAAGACAACTTGAAAGACTTTAGCCAACAAATCTTTTTCCATTTAACTTTTAGTTTTCTCTCGAATTCGTCATCGCCTTACGGTGCCCATGAGGGTTTTCACCAGTAAGACTCTCTCATTTTTATCTCTCTTCACTCACCCTCGCCTTATGGTGCCCGCGAGGGTTTTCACCAATAAGACTCTCTCATTTTGTATTTCTTTCCTGATTTCTTATGTTGAGGAAAACAAGTAGTACCCCACAATGTATCATCATATCCATTGCACACTTAGCCTTAACATTATCAAAAATTGATCTGAAGGACTTTCTTTGGTTGTAACTTGACTTTTGGATAGGGTTAGAAAAAGATGACAAGAGGCTTAAACGACACCTGAAGCGGGGGTGAGACTTACAACTTTTGGAATCGACTCAAACAATATCTTAACTCATGCCCCAGTTTTGTTGACTTGGTAACTCTAAAATATTTATTTGGTTGGACCGAGCCCGAATAGGGCAGCCTATGTATCTCACCCTCGAGAGAGGAGAATTAGGTTGCACGTAGTTCCATCAGTTTGTTCTTTATTTTTTATTTGATTTTTTTTCTCTCTTTTTTTATTTTCGAACTCTTTCTTCTATTCTTATTTTCCTGATATTTTTCTTTGACTCATATTTTGATTCCAAAAGAGGGATATGAAAGAAAAATAAAACTAAGCTCAAACGGGTGAACAAAGAATGACACAATATTTGGATAGAAGAATAAAATGTCTTCATCATATCAATCTTAAAAAATACAAGTACTAAACATGCAATAAAATCAACAAAGGATAAAGTATCATACATAATATCTTTTGACCGCATCAGCATTGATAGCTATTTCTGCCATTTTGCCTTCAATATCCGTCAAATATAAGGCTCCATTAGGCAACACTTTCTTCACAATGAAGGGACCTTTCCAGTTTGGGGAGAACTTGCCTTTCGCTTCAACCTAGTGAGGAAGGATACGCTTCAATACCAACTGACCAACTTCAAAATGCCTGGGTTGTACCTTTTTGTTATACGCTTGATCCATTCTCTTCTGATACAATTGTCCATGACATACCAACGTTAGCTTTTTTTCCTCAATCAAACTCAATTGTTCCAATCGGGTTTTGACCCACTCGTCATCATCAATCTCTGCTTCCATAATGACTTAAAGAGAGGGAATTTTAACTTCTGCAGGAATGAATGCTTCCATACCATACACCAATAAATATGGAGTTTCCCCTGTTGAAGTGCTAACAGTAGTACGATAACCTAGCAATGCCAACTTCTCATGCCATTGTCTAGACCCTTGTACCATTTTTCGCAGTATCTTCTTGATATTCATATTGGCGGCTTCCACTATGCCATTAGCCTTTGAATGATATGGAGTAGAATTTCAGTGTGCGATCTTAAATTATTGACACAGTTCTTGCATCAAATGACTATTGAGATTCGCATCATTGTCTGTAATGATCATCTTTAGAATTCCAAACCTACAAATGATGTTGGCATAAACAAAATCTACCACTGCTTTCTTTATTACTGAATTGAAAGTTACTGCTTCTACCCACTTTGTAAAGTAATCAATGGCCACCAAAATGAATCTATGCCCATTTGACGCTTTCGGCTCAATCGGCTCGATCACGTCTATCCCCCAAGCTACGAAAAGCCATGGAACAGACATTGCATACAACTCAACAGGAGGATAATGTATCAGATCACCATGTAATTTACATTGATGACATTTTCGAACAAATCAAATAGAATCCCTCTCCAGAGTAAGCCAGTAATAGCTTGCTCGAAGAATCTTCTTTGATAAGACATAACCATTCATGTGCAGTCTGCATACTCCAGAGTGTCTTTCAACCATAATTTTTTAGGCTTCTTTTGTTTGTATCTACACACCTCAAAAGTCCCAGATCTGGAGTTCTCTTATATAAGATTCCCTTACTTAAGAAAAAGCTGCTGGCCAGACGTCTGATAGTCCTCTTTTGATCACTGGTGGCATATATTGGGTATTCTTCTGACTGAGTGTATCACTTGATATCAAAGAACCAAGGTTCACCATCAAGCTTTTCTTCAAATGCATTACAGTAAGCATGTTGACACGACTCTGTATATGCACTGGATCGATGTAGGCTTTATCAAGATGTTGGAGCATTGAAGATAGAGTGGCTAAAGATCAGTAATCTCATTATGAATCCTTGGAATATGCCTAAATTTTACTGACACAAACCATTGATATAGCTCTCGCAAGCATTGTTGATATGGTATGAGCTTCAAATCTCGTGTCTTCCAATCGCCTTAAATTTGATGGACGAGCAAATCTGAATCCCCTAACACTAATAGTTCCTGGACTCCCATGTCAACAGCTAACTTCAAACCAAGAATGCATGCTTCGTATTCCGCCATGTTTTTGGTACAATAAAATCAAAGATGCATTGTTACCAAGAAATGCTGCCCCAATTCAGAGATAAGAACCACACCTATTCTGACTCCTTTCATGTTAACAGCTCCATCAAAGAATAACTTCTAACCTAGATTAGCATCTATAATGAATTTCTTGACATAGAATACCTCTTCATTAGGAAAATGTGTCTTTAATGGTTCATACTCTTCATCAATGGGATTCTCAGCAAGATGGTCTGCTAAGGCTTGAGCTTTCATAGAAGTTTGAGTCACATACATAATGTCGAACTCGGTAAGCAATATCTGCCACTTTGCCAATCGACCTGTTGGCATAGGCTTCTGTAAGATATACTTTAAAGGATCTATGCGAGAGATAAGATAAGTAGTGTAGGATGAAAGATAATGCTTCAACTTCTATGCTACCCAAGTTAGGGCACAACACGTCCTTTCAAGAAGAGTATACCCGGACTCATATGCGGTGAACTTCTTGCTAAGATAATAAATAGCCTGCTTCTTTTTGCCAGTGACATTATGTTGACCCAGGATACAATTGAAAGAATTGTCCATCACTGATAAATATAAGATCAAAGGAATACCAGACTCCGGTGGTACCAGCACAGGCAGATTTGACAAATATCTTTTGATTCTGTCGAACGCTTCCTGACATTCTTCAGTCCATTCTACCACAACACTCTTTTCAACAACTTGAATATGGGATCACAAGTGGTTGTGAGTTGAGAAATAAACCTGCTGATGTAGTTCAGTCTACCAAGCAAACTCATTACCTCCGTTCTATTCTTGGGTGGGGGTAAATCCTGAATAGCTTTAATTTTTGAGGGATCCAATTCAATTCCCCGACGGCTGACTACAAACCCTAACAGCTTTCCAGATGAAACTCCAAATACATATTTTGCCGGGTTGAGCTTGAGATTATACCTACGAAGCCTTTCAATGAACTTTATTAAATCTTTAACATGGTCAGCCTGACTTTTTGACTTAATGATCACATCATCTACATAGACCTCAATCTCCTTATGCATCATAGCATGAAACATAGTGGTCATGTCTCTCATGTATATTTCTCCAGCATTCTTCAAACCGAACAACATCACTCGATTACAATAAGTCCCCCATGGTGTGATAAAAGACGTCTTCTCCGCGTCTTCATCATCCATAATGATCTGGTGGTATCCGACATAGCAATCCACAAAAGAAGCAACCTCATGTTTAGCATAGTTGTCTAGCAAAATATGGATGTTGGGTAGCGGAAAATCATCTTTCAAACTTGCTCTGTTCAAATCATAGTAATCAACACATACTCAAATTTTTCCATCTTTCTTTGGGACAGGAACAACATTGGATAACCACGTGGGATAACGAGCCACTCGAGTTACTTTGACTTCCAGTTGTTTCATGATTTCCTCTTTGATTTTAATACTTACATCAATTTTAAACTTCCTCAACTTTTGTTTGATAGGAGGGATTGCGGGATCAGTTGACAATTTATGGGCCACTAATTCATTGCTTAAACCAGACATATCATCATAAGACCATGCAAAAACATCCTTATAATCAATTAATGCTTGAATTATTCCATCTTTTAACTGTGCCAAAGCATGTCTACTGATTTTAGTTTCCCTAACATCTTCTTGATTCCCTAGATTAATTGGCTTAGTTTCATTCAAATTAAGATTTGGCTTGTCTTTAAACTATTCCAACTCTTTGCTTATTTCTTCTAGTGCCTCTTCTTCATCATATTCCCCCTCTTGCTTCATTATATCTTTATTAGTTTGGATTTTAATATTAGGCTGAAAATTTTGCATGCATGTCATGTCATTAGAATCAGCATTAAGAGAACTGGATAAAGAAAAAGACAAAAACAAAATGTATTTGACACAAAATACGAGAGACATTGCATTTCATTTAAAAGGGAAAGATAGGAGGGTTTAAACACAAACAACAGAATATAAATAAGCTAAATTCTGAATTACAACCCTGGAATAACTCGAATAAATAGAAAAAAAATAAAATGAACAACAAAAACTCCCTCCTGACAGGGAGAGGAGTAACTTCCCAATTTTTGAGACGGACAGCTGGGCCTATGAACTGCACACCTGCCTTACTGGTACTTTCTCCTGCTTCAACCATATCAACTTCAATAAAAAGGTTTTGGAAGTCATCAACCAATTCAGCTTCAAATTCTACATGCTTCGTGCCACCGCTCTTAACAAATGATTCATTGAGTAGTGGCATCGGGTGAGGGAGTGACCATTTTCTTTTTTCCTTCCCTTCACTTTTTTCAGATCTTCAGCCGCAGGCTCAAATCCCAGACCGAAAGTGCCTATGTTCTTACTCGGGAATATGGGATGAACTATACTGTTGCAGAGAAGCTCCGCTCCCAAACCCCTTCCTGGCTCAAATCCGTATTTCAAAAGTTCACTCACCATCTTGATAGAAGAGGAAGACAATTATGGTCCCAATATAACCTGACCTTCAAGGATACGATCCACTGGCACTGTATCAAAAATTTGATAGACAAATGTCTCCTCTACATTATTTGCTTCAATAAGAGACAAGGGAGAATCTTCGTAGGTGGAAAAATCTCCTTCACCGTGAATAATAACTTGTTTGCTGTCATGCTCAAACTTAATTATATGGTGTAGTGTATATGCAACTGCCTTGGCCTTGTGGATCCATGGTCTTTCTAACAACAGATTGTAAGAGGATTCGATATTTAATACTTAAAATTCTATGGTGAATTCGACAGGCCCTATAATTAGCATTAGTTCTATTTCGCCAATGGAATTTGATTTTGCACCATCAAAAGCCCTGACACATACATTGTTGGGCCTGATCCTCTCAACACCAATATTCAACTTTTGCAAAGTAGAAATAGGGCAGATATTTGTAGCTGAACCTCCGTCAATCATGACATAAGTGACGTAGAAATCTTTGCACTTCACTGTAATGTAAATACCCCGGTTATGCCCTGGACCTTCAACAGGCAATTCATCGTCAGAAAAGCTGATCCGATTGACCTCAAAGATTTTTCCAACCATTTTCTCAAGCTGATTTACTGTAATCTCCCTAAGAATATATGCTTTATTTAATACCTTCAGTATAATATCACGATGTTCATTGGAATGCAACAACAAATATAAGAGGGAAATTTGAGCAGGAGTTTTCTTCAACTGATCTATTATTGAATACTCTGGCAAACTCCTATTTTTCAAAAATTCTCTGGCTTCTTCTTTGGTGACAGGCTTTTTGATAGATAAAGGTCCACTCACAATTGTCTTGGACTTCCTTAAACTTTCAGGCACGAAGCATCTTTCTGACTGAGTCAAACCCCGTACCTCATCTACATCTTCCACTACTTCTTTCCCCTGATAGGTCATCAGAGTTTGCCCATAGTTCCAGGGAACTCTTTTTGTATCAACTATCGGAGGTTGGGTCACCGGTTTGAGGATAATAGGTGTTGCCAGTGCTTCTTTCACCGTTAAGATGGGCTTACCCGAAGCTCCTAACACCGTCAACTTAGGTTTATCCTGACTTAAATCAACATACCTTCTGGCACCTTGCACTGTGATCAGGGGTTTCTTTGTACTTTCTTGGGCTTTATATTCTCTCATTCCTTCCTGGCTCAATAATATTGCTTTTAAAGACTCTGCTACATTCACCAATTTCTCCTCATTGGTCTATATCTTGACAATAGGCTTATAACACCTTGATCACTCTTTCCCATCATATATCAATTCTAACATATTGGTTTCAGCATGGGTTGGCAGCGGATTCTGGTTAATGTTTGGAACCTCCGGGGCCTGGACCAGTATCTGATTTGTGTCAATTAAATCTTGGACAGCTCTCTTTAAATGCCAGCATTTCTTGATATCATGGCCTGGCATGTCAGAATAGTATGCACACCTTAAAGAATAATCGAGATTCCTCGGAGGTGGATTTGTAAGCCTTCCTTGAATTTGGCTTAAGACCTTCATCTTTCTCAACCTATCAAACAATCTAGCATATGACTCCCTTAGAGGTGTGAACTGATTTTTGACCTCCTTCTCTTTCTTGTACTCGGGCTTGGGTTGAAAACCGGGTCTGGAGAGGTTTTGGTAATTTGGTGAAGCTGATGGGTGATTTTGTGGAGCTTGCACGTGACATTGCGGGTAAGAAGAGGTTTAGGCATAAGGTTGCGCACTATATACTGGGTACAGGGGTGGTGGAATAGAATATAATAGGTTTTGTGGAGGGTAGTAATGGTGGGGAGGAATATATAGAGCTTGGGAATAGACTTGGGCTTGAGATTGGGGATAGGGGCGAGGCGATCTTTTGGGATAGGAATGGGTTCCAGCTACAATGGTCACCACGTCCTCTTTCTTCTTTTTACCTCCAAACGCGCCAAATCCACCTTGAATTGCTTGTGTGGTGGCTTTCAATGCAGAAAAACTCACTATTCGACAGGTCTTGATTCCGTCCTCTATCATCTCTCCCATTTTGAGGACTCCAATAAAAGACTTTCCCATTGTCGGAAGTAAATGTTGAAAATAGGTCTTATCCTATGCCTGCATGGAGACCTCTACCAGCTTACTCTCCTTCATTGGAGGCTTTACCCTGGCGGCCTATTCACGCCACCTTATCGCGTATTCCCTAAAGCCTTCAGTGCTTTTCTTCTTCATGTTAACCAAGGATTTTTCGTCCAGAATCAGGTCGATGTTATACTAAAAATGTTGCACAAACTCAGAATCTAAGTCATCCCAGTTGTTCCATTTGTCAATATCTTGATCGACAAACCATTCTGAAGTCAGATCGAAAAGATTTTCGCCAAAGAAAGCCATAAGTAACTCTTTCCTTCCCCCTGCAGCCCCCAATTGGTTGCAATAACGTCTCAAGTGTGCCACGGGATCACTGTGCCCAGCATACTTCTTGAACTTAGGCATTTTAAAAACGAGGGGAAGGTTGACGTTTAGGAACATACAAAGATCTTTATAGGAAACATTCTTATAACCTCCGATTCCCAGCAAATTTATCTTGGCCTATTCCAAACTTTTCAATTTCCACGCTATGACTTTCTATTCTTCTGTTGTGACCGGCTTCTCCATATCAAACAAAAATACAGGTGGCTGAGTATACCTATACAGTTCATTAATCCTCTAAGTAGGCTCCGGGGTATAATACTGATTATCCAAAACCTTCAATACTGGCTTGCTGGACTGACGAAGCACCATTGTTTGACGTACAACATATGTGGGATCTTCAGATGGTGGCAGAGCCACGAACACTAGTGTGATTGGTGGCACCGACTGAACAACGGTACTTGATTTGGGAGCTACCAGGGGCACACTAGAGCTACCAGGATAATATTGACATGGAGTGAATCCTGGTGTGTGCTCTGGTGACTCAATAGGGGAAGATAATTGAGCCTGAGAAAGCGGTGGGCGGTTAGAAATATTCCTAAGACCTTCAGGGAACGGAGGAGGAGGCATGCCACTAGCCCATGCTTGATGTAGATCTATTAATTATTGCCCAAGTCTTAGAACCTTATCATTGCATTTCAAACTTTCCTCCCTGAGATCCTAATTTGGGTCAATGAGTGAATTTTTAATCTCCCTACTAGCTATGACAAGATTTGCTTTTGATCTAGTAAAGTACGGGAGACTATCCAGAGTGCTGCAAATCAACCACTGTTATTTGAAAGAACATGCTCATCAAAGACAACACCCATTAGAATTAGGCCACACATTAATCATGGGAATCACATTGGTAAAATTGTCCTAGATTCATGTTCATTTCTACCAGCCTTTGAGGGTAGCGAGGTCATTTTAACATCATCCCGATCTTTCTCCTACACTTGATTGCTTCTTTCCTCCAACCACACCTCTGTTTTTTCCCTTTCTTGTCTCATCATCCTTTCTTTCTTTTCTTCTCTCATTATCTACCTTCATTTTGTCATTCTTTATGTCTTTTGCTTTTCTTTAAAAGAGGAATAATAATGAAAAATAATGAAACAAAATGATTAGATCAAACCCAAAAGTAGGTTGCCTACGTATCACGTTGTACATAAATCAGATCTTGCGTATTACGGGCGACGCACGCATAAAAATCACAAAGTTGAAGATTTTTTTTAAAATAAACAAAAGAAAGAACAACGCAAAATCACAACATTTCATAAAAGAGACAACTAAAATAAACTTCAAATTTAAGACAACTTTAAAACTAAACAACGAAAGCTAAACAACACTCTAGACCTACAGGACAACATACATACTGCTCCTAATAAAGAATCCAATGTTAAAGCAAACTTGACACCGACTTAACAAAGTCACAATACTACAAATGGCAGAAAAGTAAAGGAATCAAACTAAACAAAAGATAGGAAATGCTTCTTCAGACTGGTGCTCTGCGTGATGACCCTGGCTGAGATGGACCTGCCTGTGAAGTTCTCTTTCTCCCATTCAAACTATGTAGCATATCTTGTAAGGACCTTTTGATATTTGGGAAGATGTCTCTGGCACGTATTCCTACCTCATGAGGAGTACACTTGAAAAGATTGTTCTGACACCCCTCCATAGTTTTGAGCAAACCTAATAACTGAACTCTTAGTGTCTCTACTTTGGCCCCCGCACCTTCATCCTGATGGTTGTCAATTATGCATTCTTCCTGTATTCTCCCTCTAAGTTGCACTGGTAATGGTTGGCTGATACCCCGAGGGATAGGTTGAAGCCAAACCCCATATCCCTGAGTGTACCCCGAATTATCCAAACTTTCTTTGCGAGTGTACACACCTAGCATTGTTGCATGCTTCCAGAGCTGCTCATATTTGCTCTCACCTAAGGATTGGTCCTTGAAGTACTCAACATCCTTTAGAAGATCCACTACTGGTGGCACGTTTTGCGGCCTACCCAACTGGCGCATTACCTTAGAAGGACTATATGGTCTAGTGCAATTGAGCCCTAACATAACTAGAAAGAGCTGCATCTGACAACCAAAAAAGATTATCTTTGGTCGAAGCCACAGATAAGGCCAGAAAATGTTGTCCTCAGTTCTTGACTCAAGAAATTCAATCCAAGCGTCGACTCCCACGGGTAGCGAGAATTTATCCAAACGCAACCTGAGGTCCATGGCTTTCACTCAATTGGGAATACAATGATCAACCACGACTGGTCTAACTAAAGAAGTCGTATGCAAATGCTCCATCATCCACAACTGCAATATCAGGTTACTGCCCTAAAAAAATCTCATTCCCCCCTTCACTTCGGTTAAATCCTTGTATATCTCTGTTAAGATCATGGGTATGACAGTAAACTTGTCCTTTTGATTAGTGACTTTGTCCTTTTGATTAGAGACCTTGTCCTTTTGATCCTTACGAAATAGAGCCATCACCACAGATTGCAAACGTGTATTAATACTCCTTTCTTCTAGCGGAAACACTAGAGTGCCTAACAGAGTGAAGGTGAAGACTTTGACACTTTCTTTCTCACTTCTGCTTAGTCATATAAAATTCATCCCAAAAGTGGTCAAAACCTTCCAAGGACCCAAATCTAGCAAATAGAAAGTCTAAGGAAATCCATGATTGATCCAGACAACCCAAATGTCCGTTATTACTCTTTAAACCACACCCTTGTAGAAACCTATTGCCCGAGTGATTTCGAGCTCGGATCATACTTTTATCAATATAAGGCAAATGAAGCAGACAAAATAATTCTGCCAAAGTAGGCGTCATTTCATACTTTTCGAACCTAAACACCAAATTAGTAGGATCTCAAAAGGTCAACACAACATCTATTAGATCTGGACGGGATGGGACATGCAGAAGTTCTGTAAGATCACCTAACATCTTAATTAGCTCTTGCTGGTCAGCATAGTTGAACGTGCCCCACCACTTGATTAACTTTTTGGGCACTTTGGAAACCATCAAGACTCTAGACCCTGTAGGCTTTATCCTATAATAAAAAGCCAAACTTACAACTCAAAATTTAAAACAAGACAAGGAACACCCGACCCTCGGGATTTTATCTTAGAAAAATGTCGTGTGACATGGAGGGACAGACCGACATATAACTCAAATCCACCGAACAGTACCGCCGAATGAAATCAGCCTACTTGGTAAGAATCAATTGACAACACTAGATTACGATGAAGACCCAGGCTAAGACTAATACAAAGGCCAAAAATAAAGATTACTGAACCCACCGAGGGTTGCCTACGTATCCCGCCCCAAGGGACAGGAATCTGGTACGCGTAGTTCGCCAGATTGGACAATTAACGATTAAATAACAGATTGAACCTAACTTAAAAGACACAACCACAAAAAAACAAATAAAATCTTTTTGGGTTTTTAATCATACACTTAAACTAAGACTGACACCAACAATTATGAAGAAAAAATCTTTTTGGAATTTTCATTATAGGAAATGTACAAATTTCTACCATCTCCTTTTTTGCATTTTCTCTTATAAAAACCTACTAATATATAATATTTTTTTTTTGAAATTTTTGAATTATGAATGCTTACTAAAAAACAAAAGGAAAATCTTTTTGTGTTTTTGTTTTTGAAAAATAAGTAGAAAAGGTAAGCAAAATCCTCTTTTTTTTGTTTTGAATTTACGGTACTTTGAGAAAATAAATGCAAAAGGTAAAAAAATCTTTTGAGTTTTTGGATTATGAAGAACAAAAGTCATAAAGAACTCTAAAATAAACAACGACACTCTCTTTTTTCACTCTTTTCTTTTTTCTTTTTTTTTCGTTACCCACACACTTTACTTCTAACACATATTTTTCTCAAATCAGTCCGAAAAATGACCACTTTACCCTCAAAGATGCAACATTTAGCATGTTGGGATACTTTAGATGTGAGTTTCCTATGAAGGACCAAATGAGCCCTGCTAAGTCTCGACATGATGCACATAAGAATGACCTGAAGGCTGACCTACACTGGGGTTTACTAACAAGGCTGTTCGGGGGAGCATATAGTTGATAGTGGCTGCGACAACTTTCCACCTATTCCATACAACCCAACAGCTCCCCCATCCTAAAATAAGTGTGATTCAACTATAGGTCGTATACACACGTGTACTACGGACTTGTTAGAGAAAGAATAACTCGGGTTATACACATGATATCAAATATAAAGCAGTAAAACATGAAATAAAAACTGTAAACAAAGAGCACGTAAGCACAAAAATGATAACAATAACACAAACAATAACCACAAACAATGCTGATACACTCATAATGCCAAACAAAGCCGATAAGACTTCAAAATAAGCTCGAATTCTAAAAAGTCCCCAACAGAGTAGCCAAAGCTGTCACACCCCTTTTTTGTACTCCAAAAGATTCATTTTAAGTTCAAAAGGGTTTTTATTATTAAAGTGACAAAAGGATGAAAATTTGTTTTAAAAAGGACTATTTACATTTTTTATTCAGAGTCGCCACTTGACATAATCCGGTGTGCCAAGTCACCTTTGGAAAATCCTTTTCAAAACATTTTGACTCTTGAAACTGGTTTGAAAATAGAGATTCTGGCTAAGGAATTTCATTGACCGAGGGGAAGGTGTTAGGCACCCCTCGATCCTGTGATTTGACCACGGTCGCTTGGTAGGGAGTATCGGCTAACTTGACATCAACGAGTGTATAAACTACACGAAACATATAAGGCAATCAATCAAACAAACATACCAAAACTAATCCCCAAAATAATTTTCAGTCCAATTATACAAACCAAAGTAAAAAAGAAATACGAAAGTATATATCCTATTCTAACCTACCATAATCTTAACTATGCTCATATGCTACCCGATAACTCGGACCTTCATCACGGACGTCCACCGAGTACAAAATACTTTGGGGCATTCTCCAAAAAAAAAATACAAATACATCGGGGCATTCCCCGGCCAAATGATACAATTGAATCAAGTACAATAAACTTAGAAAATATTCAATAAACATTCCATATTCAAACATTCAACAAAAAACTAAATCCTAAATTTTGCCTACCTGAACTTACATTGCCTATCCGTCTCCATATGTCATAACTCTTTCACGTTCACACAATGTTTATGATTATTTTGGATTAAAAAAATAATAATAAACCCACATTAATCTAATTCAACCCCTTTTATCAAATTCTCAATTCCACACCCGCTAGCTTCGTTTTTATCAATCAACAATCAACACATGGTCAAATTCTTTCCTCAAACCACCATAGCCTAATCAACAAACGTCATGATCAACATCAACAATAAAGCCAACAAACATAATAACATCACATATAATCACAACCAATTTGACACACTAAGATAAATAAAAAGAGAGCGGGTTAAGAAATGGACCTTCCGATATCGAATTTCGTTGATAATATGAGTTAAGAAAACTGAGTTTGGAATTATCGATAGCACCTCAACGATAAAAAATGTGAACCACTCATAAAGCCTTTAGTTTTTGGTGAGATTTAAGGGCGTGGATCACGGTTTTGAGGAAGGTGTGTGCGATTTTTGTGTATCTGTGTGTAGGTGCACGATTTTTGGTGAGAAACTGAGAGGGAGTGAGTGTCAATGGCTTCTCTCCTCTTCTTCTTCTATGAAGATGATGATGAAGAAGCTAAAAGGAAAGAAAAATCCCCTCCTCAATCCGTGTATCCGCGTGTGTATATATTATGCCCCAAAGTGGAAAAAAATATGATGGAGGAGGTCCTGTAGGTAGGGGTGGGGTATGGGTATAGTGAGCTTTCTTGAAGGTTCCTTGACCCCCCCCCCCCTCTTTTTCTAATTTAGTGCGTATATCTATTTTCATTGGTCCAAATCCCTTTCTGTTAGTAGTGGGGTCCATCTCAATATTCTCTCCTTTATGATCATGTCTATGTGTGTCCTTCCAATGAAAACAAAAATGGTCCCTTTTCTCGAAAGTTCCTGTGGGACTTTTCTTTGCGGACAAAAAAAAATAAGATAGAGGGGAGTGGTCACGTAGGGGTAGGGGTATGGGGGTAGGTGAGGTGTTGTCTTTTAATTGGAGGGGTTGTTGGGAGGTTTTAAAAGAAGACAAAATTGGTTAGGATTTGTTATTTGGATAAAGACAAGGATAAATAAATAAGATGAATTGGTTATTTTATTTGTTTTTCTTGTAGAAAATTATACAAATGGGAGTTAAATTGTATGATAATGGAATAAGAAATATTTTGATGTGATGAAATTACGTGTCTACAATAATGACATTAACAATAGTGTAGTGCATTATAATTGAATATGAAATATTATTATCCATAATTCATTCTGAATTAAAGAATCACTGGAAATAATGACATTCCTATAAGCATGATAATATTATTTGTTTTAGAATTATGAATACGGTTCGTTAATCACCAAAGTGGTCGAATCCTTATGAAATTAATTCCAAAATAAAGGTTATGCTTAAATTAATTACCCATTAATTTGATGCTTATAAATGATGTACTAATTATGGGTAAATTAAAATTTTGGCTTTAAGACATTTATGGATCACCCAAAGGTTGATTGTTTGTTCGTATAACCAATAAATATTAAAGATATAATTTTGATGTATCGTTAGTTTTATTTATTTATCCAAAGATGATAAATATTATTAATTAATGCATTAAATATTATCGTTTTGTGTTAAATATATTTTTAAGCATCATTATATTTAAAGTTGTATTTTGATGTTTCGCCTAAAGCCGAACATCAATATACATTTAAGTAAGCCATTTTTGAATTTGATAATGTGTAACTCAAAGTATTAATAAATGAGCATGTTTTACTTGCAGCACTTGCCCTTCATTCGCACTCTGCCTCTGTTATGACTTTTAATAGACTTAACTTTTCAGATTGGTGCGAACAAATCAAATTCCGTCTTGGAGTTTTAGATCTTGATGTTACACTTTACTCTGAAAAGCCAACTGCTATTACTGAAGCTAGCAGTGATAAAGAAAATTCCTATTATAAGCATTGGGATTGGTCTAACAGATTAGGCCTAATGTTCATGCGAATGAATATTGCAGGAAACATTAAGACTACTTTTCCCAAAACTGAAAGTGCAAACGAACTTTTGAAACTTGTGGAAGAGTCTTCCCAAACTGCTGATAAGTCTCTTGCTGGGACATTAATAGGTACTTTGACCACCATAAAGTTTTATGGTTCACGTACTATGCATGAGCATGTTATTGAAATGAAAAACATAGTATCAAGAATTAAGTCATTGGGAATGGAAGTGGAACAAAATTTCCTTGTGCAGTTCATCATCAACTCATTATCGTCTGAGTATGGTCCTTTCCAAATGAACTACAACTCCGTGAATGCCAAGTGGAACATGCATGAATTGCATGGTATGTTAGTTCAAGAGGAAACGAGGCTGAAGAATCAAGGAACCCACTCCATTAATTATGTAAATCATCAAGGAGATGAAAAGAAATGAAAGAAGCATGGTAAGGGACAACAGAAGCAACTTAATGTTAATCAGTCCTCATCTCAAGTACATAAGTCAGGAAACAAGAATGGAAAGTGTTATTTATGTGGAAAATCTGGACACTTTCAAAAAGATTACCTGAAATGTAAGGCATGGTTTGAGAAGAAATGTAAGCCTTGTGCTTTTACATGTCTCGAATCAAATTTAACTAAAGTTCCTTATAATACTTGGTGGATTGACTCTGGTTGTACTGTTCATATTTCTAATACTATACAGGGATTCGTTACAATCCAAACCATAACAAGAACAAAAGATTTGTTTACATGGGGAATAGAGTGAAGGCTCCAGTTGAAGATGTCGGGACTTATCGTCTTATTCTCGATACTGGACGTCACTTAGATTTAGTAGAAACTATTTATGTTCCTCCTCTTTCAAGAAATTTAGTTTCTTTGTCTAATTTGGATAAGACTGGATATTCTTTTAATTTTGGCAGTGGATGTTTTAGTTTGTTTAAGAATAATTATCTCGTTGGTACTGGTACTCTTTGTGATAATTTATACAAACTGAATCTTGATAATCTGTTTGCCGAAACACTCTCAACTCTGCATCATAATGTTGGAACCAAACAAAGTTTGGTGAATGAACAGTCCACTTACTTGTGGCATAAACGTTTAGGTCACATATCTAAAGAAAGGCTGGAAAGATTAGTTAAGAATGAAATTCTTCCAGATTTAGATTTTACTGACCTTAATATTTGTGTAGATTGAATTAAAGGAAAACAAATAAAACACACAAAGAAAGGAGCCACAAGAAGCTCACAGTTTCTTGAATTATACACACTGATATATGTGGTCCTTTTGATATCACATCTTTCAATAAAGAAAAATATTTTATCACTTTTATTTATAATTTTCACATTATGGATATATCTATTTGTTGCATGAAAAATTTCAAGCGATTAATGCCTTAGAGGTATTTATTACTGAGGTTGAAAGACAATTAGATAGAAAGGTGAAAATAATCAAGTCTGATAGGGGTGGTGAATATTATGGAAGATATGATGAAAGTGGACAACACTCAGGCCCATTTTCTAAATTCCTCAAAAAGCGTGGCATATGTGCTCAATACACAATGCCTGGCACACCACAACAAAATGGTGTGGCAGAAAGGCGTAATCATACATTAATGGATATGGTTAGGAGTATGTTAAGTAATTCATCTTTACCTCCTTTATTATGGATGTATTCTGTAAGGACTGCCGTTTACTTGCTAAATAGGGTTCCTAGTAAAGCAGTCCCAAAGACATCTTTTGAACTGTGGACTGGTAGGAAACCTAGTTTGAGGCACCTTCCTGTTTGGGGTTGCCCGACAGAAGTTAAAGTATATAATCCACAAGAAAAGAAACTAGATTTAAGAACAATCAGTGGTTTCTTCATTGGTTATACAGAAAAATCAAAGGGGTATAGATTTTACTGTCCTAATCATAGTACGAGAATAGTTGAAACTGGAAATGCTAGGTTCATTGAGAATGGCAAAGTTAGTGCGAGTGAAGAACCACGTAATGTGGAAATTAAAGAAGTTAGAGTACGAATTCCTCTACCCTGTACTTCTTTTAAATTTGTTGTTTCTGAAGATGTTGTACAACAAAGTAATCAACAAGAACAACAAATTAATATTCCTATTAATGAAGCCATAATTGATGAACCTATAGTAGATGAACCCCAAGAAGTAGCATAAAAAAGATCTCAAAGACAAAGGAGATATGCTATTTCTAATGATTATTTGGTATATCTACATGAGTCAGAAACTGACTTGGGAATTGATGATGATCCAGTTTCATTTTCACAAGCCATTGAATGCAACAATTCTGATAAATGGATAAATGCTATGAAATATGAGTTGAAATCTATGGAACAAAATAAAGTTTGGGACCTTGTTGAATTATCCAAAGGTTGCAAAAGAGTTGGGTGTAAATGGGTCTTTAAGACCAAATGCAACTCAACTGGCAACATCGAACGTCACAAGGCTAGACTTGTTGTCAAAGGTTTCACTCAAAAGGATAGCTTTGATTATAAAGAGACATTTTCACCTATCTCTAGAAAAGATTCACTCAGAATTATAATGGCTTTGGTAGCTCATTATGACTTAGAGCTATATCAAATGGATGTGATTGAATGGAAATTTAGAGGAAGAATTTTATATGAATCAACCTGAAGGGTTTTCTATTAAAGAAAAGGAGCACATGGTGTGTAAACTTAAGAAGTCAATATACAGACTTAAGTAAGCTTCCCGATAATGGTATCTTAAGTTTAATAAAACGATTGTCACCTGTGGATTTAAGGAAAACACTGTTGATCAGTGTATATATCTGAAGGTCAGTGGGAGTAAGTTTAATATGTTAGTCTTGTATGTTGATGACATCTTGCTATCTACTAATGATCTTGGTTTGTTGCACGATACCAAAAAATATCTCTCTAATAATTTTGAAATAAAATATGGGTGAGGCATCCTATGTGATTGGAATAGAAATATTTTGAGATAGATCACAAGGATTGTCTCAGAAAACCTATATTAATAAAGTATTAGAGAGATTTAGAATGAAAAAATTCTCATCAAGTCCCCTTCCAATTCAGAAAGGAGATAAGTTTAGTCTCAATCAATGTCGAAAGAATGATTTGGAACAAAAGTAAATGAAAGATATTCTTATGCATCAATAGATGGGAGTCTTATGTATGCCCAAACATGTATAATACCATACATCAGTTTTGCTGTTGGAATGCTGGGCCGATATCAAAGTAATCCTGGAATGGATCACTGAAAGGCTACAAAGAAAGTGTTGCAATACTTACAAGGAACGAAAGATCATAATTGGATATTCAGATTCAGATTATGCTGGTTTTGTGGATATAAGAAAATCCACATTTGGATATTTGTTTCTATTAGCTGGAGGAGCAATATCCTGGAAGAATGCAAAGCAGTCAGTCATAGCTGCATCCACTATGGAAGTTAAGTTTGTGTCATGCTTCGAGGCCACAGTCCAGGCTAATTGGCTGCGAAATTTTATTTTAGGACTTGGACTAGTCAACAATATAGCCAGGCCACTGAAAATTTATTGTGATAATACTACCACATTTTTCTTCTCTAAAAATGATAAGTATTCTAAAGGTGCTAAGCATATGGAATTGAAATACTTTTTGGTTAAAGAAGAAGTCCAGAAACATAAAGTGTCAATTGAACATATTAGCACCAAGTTTATGATTGTTGATTCTTTGACGAAAGGATTACCACCCAAAATATTTGTTGAACATGTTGAAAGGATGGGTCATATTGATAGCAATGAATGATTTTATGTAAAGACTTTATTATGTTTATGAAATTGACAATTTGTGCTCAAATTATATATGTTTCTATTGTTACCTATTTTCTCTTGTATACATAATATTGTGAATAATGATGACAGTTTCTGACTTAGATAAAGTGCTCTAAGTATTATCATTGTACTCATTATGTATTTGAAAGGTTATGTTAGGTAATAGACTAATATTGTAGTACATGAAAGGAACTATGTGTAAGACCCCGTAAAGTTTCATCCTCGTTAAAGCCTCCGAAATGAGTCTCATTAAGTTTAACACTTAGAATTTTCTACAAGAGGATTCAACACTTAGTTTTATTTTGGACCCTTAGCCTTCGTTGAATTATTTTGTGATCTTCTTGAGACATCGCGATGGGTCAAGGTCGTAGTATATCTCGGGTGAGTTTCAGAATTTTTAGACGAGCTTAAGGCTGTGTTTGGGTTTCATTTCTAGTATCTAAAGGCGCTGGAGGGGTGCCGCCCACCTTCCAGCCTACGCCAGCCAGGGCACCACCCAGGCTAGATCAGGGGTTTAAGCAAGGCGCCGCCCAGGATAAATCGGGGATCCAGGAAGGGCGCCGCCTTGGCTGCAGCCTTGGGTCAATTTTCAGCACTTTTATTCATTTCATTAATGGCTTTTTGGTAATATTCACTACCCTCATCCTCCTTAATATGGGATTACATCCCAAATACACCAAAACAAGTCATATTTTCACAAAAAGCTCCAAGAAACTCCCTTAGGGTTTCAACCTAAGAACCCAAGTAGGTCAAAAATTAACCGTAGCTTTTTAGAGATTTTTTGATGTTTGGAATCCTCGTTCCGAGGGCTACAAGGAGAACCTAACAATTTTGTGAATAGAGAGTAGGAGTAGAAAGTTCATTCAACATCTCCAATCTTGAGGTATGTGGGGTTTTTCAACAAGAACACTCTTTCATTCATGTGCTCAAAGTTAATTTTCTTTACAGAGATACATGTTTTGATATGTATTACCAAGAATTTGAATATATGAATTTATGACTTACGATGTTTTCATGAGAATGTTGATATGGTTGTATAAAGAGCTGAATTTTCAGATTTTTAAGTGCTTATTTTTATGCTTATGACATAAAGTTTGAAACTTTGAAAGGTTATATGGTGATATTGATATATGGGTTTTTGGAACTCTAATTGAGATTATCCTTTTTGAGAAATTATGTGCTATAAGCACAATGAGATTTGAATGATTTAAAATGATGAAGAAGATTTGACCTTTCGGTCATAAAAAGGGGTTGATTTTGAACCCGAGATGAGAAAAGAAATCCACTTTTATTGATTTATTATGAAAGGGGTAGCATGATGGCTCCCGTTGTGAATATTTAAACTGTTTTATGGGGGATTTTCTTTTGAAACGATCTGAGCTAAGTCCGGGAGTAGTCTTTAGCACCTAGCGGGAGGTATAGCGGGTTTGGTACTTCCATAGAACTACGTTCCCCTGTAGGAGCTGAAATTGAGGCTGATTTATATAATGACCACTAGTGAATGAAAGATTGAGGTCCTACTCTGATGGCAAGGATAGGACAACTCTCCCCAACGTTGGTTGGACGTTGGAATCCATGTAGCTCACATGGTTAATGTTGGTTATGAGAGACTCCAAATATGCGTGTGTGTGTACTCTTCTATCTAAGATGAAAATATATTCACTTGAAAGATTGATTTTGAGAAAGTTGCTATTTTCGAAATATTGAAAGGATATATTCTAAAGAGCATTTTTATGAGATTTGATTGCTTTGATGATTTGAAATCGAGATGAAAGTGAATTGAGAACTTATTATGACGACTCACATGTTTTACCTGATATATCTTACTCTCTTATGATTATGATGATTTTATTCGAGCTATGTGAGTCACTTGTTATAGCATGCATGTTTTCTATGAATAGTTATGATATTGGGATTTTTAAAACCTGCACACACACCCATATACTCGGTAATGACCCACATGTTCGCATGTGGGCTAATTTTCCCTATAATATAGGTTCAGGTGCTCAGTCCCTGGTTCGACTATGATTCTCCGAGCACGTTGATCTACATCTCCAGCAATGGTGAGTCCTCATGATCCTAGGACGTATTATTCTCAGACTTTCCATTTCATTATGATTTATTCATTTTATCTTTTGAGTTTGGGTCATTTGAGGCTTGTCCCAATGGATTATTGATACGCTGTTTAGTAGGGGCTTGTCAGACTAGATTATCAGATTGGTCAGAATTATCAGATGTTTTGTATTTTGTTACTTTCTGCATTTATCTAGATTGCAGTAGACATTGTTGATGATATTCAAAGATTTTAATTATAATGATTCCAAAATCAGCTTGTGATGATGTTAGATGGCTTAAAGGGTTAGCTTGGGGCTACTTGTAGCCTTAAGCACTGTGTGACGCTTCGAGACCCATTTTTGGGGCGTTACAAACTTGGTATCAAAACCTAAGGTTTAAGGAGTCCTAAGGAGTTTGACAAGCTGCGTTAAGTAGAGTCTTGATCATCGGTGTGTAGCGCACCACATCTATGAGCAAGAGGCTACGAGACGTTTTAGAAAAATGGTCATTTCTTTTCTTCAGAAGTCTATCGTGCTTACAGTTTTTACATTTTAGCTATTAATTCTTTCTCTTTTCTTTCATAATATGCCTCTTCGCCAAGCTAGAAGAAATAACGTGGGTCAGCAACCTCAGCCTGTTGAACCACTAAATGAAAATGTATCCCACGCTGAGTTCAGGGTAGCCTTCCAGGTGCTAGCCCAAGCTGTCACTGCCAATTTTTAGGCCAACCAGGCCTTGGCTCCACAACAACAGAGAGGTGACTTAGCTGTTGCTCGAATCCATGACTTTTTGTGGATGAATCCACTAAAGTTTTATGGGTGCAAGGTAGGTGAGGATCCACAGTTGTATTTGGAGGAAGTGAGGAAGATCACACAGGTGATGCATGTCTCTGAGGAGGATAGTGTGGAGTTGGCATCTTATAGGTTGAAAGACATTGCCTATGATTAGGTAGTTACTTGGAGGAAGGGTAGAGGAGAGGGTGCCACTCCTACGACTTGGCAGGAGTTCCAGGGTATATTTCTGGATGAGTTTTCCCCTTTAGAGATGAGAGAGGCAAAGGTAGAGGAGTTCATGAACTTACAGTAGGGCTCTATGACTATTAAAAAATATTGCTTGAAGACGCTCCTGACTTGATAGCTGATAACCGGGCTAGTGTGAGTAAATTTATGATATGAGTGTTGAGTTATGTTGTTAAGGAGTGCAAGTCTGCTATGCTTAACCATGAGATGGACCTTTCTCGATTGATGACTCATTCCCAATAGATCGAATCAGATAAGATAAAAGAGAGGGATAGAGTAAGGGGGAATAAGAGAGCTAGGTCCTAACAACAGGCTTATGGTCAGACCAGATCGCAAAGAGGGAATCTCCCTCAATTTTAGAACCACTCATCTATGCCAGCACCATCGTCAGCTAGTGCTCCTATGCCTAGGGATAGGCAGGAGCAAGGTAGTAGGTCATATGTGTCCAGATCCTAGTACAGTGTTGGCAGCAAGCCTAATTATTCCCCGTGTCCAAAGTATGGTAAAACCTATCCAGGTGAGTGTTGGGGTAAGAAGAAAAGTTGTTTTAGGTGTGGTAACATGGGTCATAAGCTTAGGGAGTGTCCACATGGCAAGCAAGGGCGACGTGATAATCGCCCTCAAACTCAGACTCAGACTGCTAGTGCTTCAGTTCAGGTAACCCGCCCATCTCCAGCTCAGGGCGCCTCTTCTAGCACCACTGGCGTTCAGTGCTAGAACCGGTTTTATGCTTTACCATCTCTCCAGGAGCAGGAGGACTCTCCCAATGTTGTTACTGGTATGCTCCATATATTTCAGTTTGATGTTTATGCATTGTTGGACCCTGGGTCCATTTTTTCATATGTTACACCTCTGGTTGCTGTGAATTTTAAAGCGAGTCGCTAAAATATTCTTGAGCCTATCTTAGTTTCTACCCCAGTGGGTAAGTCAATTGTTGCCCAAAAAGTGTATAGAAGGTGTCCTGTTATAGTCCTTCATAGGGTCATATTTGCTAATCTGATTGAGTTGGACATGGTGGACTTTGATGTCATTCTGGGTATGGACTGACTTCATTCTTGTTATGCCACTATAGATTGTCGTACCCAAGTAGTCAAGTTTTGGTTTCCTGATGAATCTGTGTTTGAGTAGTCTGGGAGTTCTGTATCCGCCAAGAGTCATTTTATCTCATATATCAAAGCTAGAAAGCTTATTTCCAAGGGATGCATTTATCGTTTGGTTAGAGTTAAGGAGACTAAGTTTGAGACTCCAACTCTTCAGTCAGTTAGCATAGTTAATGAGTTTCCCAATGTCTTTCCAGAGGATTTTTCAAGGGTACCTCCCGATAGAGAGATAGAAGTCGGGATTGATCTTCTTCTCTATACTCAGTCCATTTCCATTCCTCCTTACCGTATGGCACCTGCAAAACTTAAGGAGTTGAAAGAGCAACTCAAGGACCTGTTAGACAAGCGTTTCACAAGGCCTAGTGTTTCTCTTTGAGGTGCTCCTATTTTTATTTGTGAGAAAGAAAGATGGTTCTTTGCGTATGTTCATTAACTATCGTCAGCTTAATAAAGTCACAGTCAAAAATAAATATCCCCTCCTGAGAATCGATGATTTGTTTGACCAGTTGCAAGGTGAAAGTTATTTTTCCAAGATAGACCTTAGATCCGGCTATCACCAACTCAATGCAAGGGTGTGTGTCATCCCGAAAACAGCCTTCCAAACTCGCTATGTCCATTTTGAGTTTCTTGTTATGTCCTTCGGGCTAACTAATTCCCCAACAACTTTCACGGACCTCATGAATCGAGTTTTCAGACCATATCTTGATATGTTTGTCATAGTGTTCATAGATGATATTCTGGTATACTCCCGTAGTGAGAATGAACATGCAGACCATCTTTGAATTGTCTTGCAAGCCCTTAGAAACCATCAGTTGTTTGCCAAATTCAGCAAGTGTGAGTTTTGGTTAAGGTCAGTTTCTTTTCTGGGTTATATCATTTCTTTCGAAGGTATTAGGGTTGATCCCCAAAAGACTGAAGCTATTAGAAACTGGCCTAAACCTATCTATCCGTCTGACATTCAAAGTTTCTTGGGTATAGCCATCTATGACCGCCGTTTTGTTGAAGGTTTCTCCTATATAGCATCTCCTATGACCAGGTTGACCCAAAAGAAAGTAAAGTTCTTATGGTCCGATTCTTGCGAGAAGAGTTTTCAGGAGTTGAAGACTCGACTCCCTTTAGCCCCTGTTTTGACTCTTCCTGTTGGCGTTGATGGTTTTGTGGTATACTGTGATGCTTCTAAAGTTGGTCTGGGTGGTGTACTGATGCAGAGAGGTAAGGTTATAGACTACGCCTCTAGACAGTTGAAACCCCATGAGAAGAATTACCTAACCCATGACTTAGAGTTGGCTGTTGTTGTGTTTGCTCTGAAAATCTGGAGACACTACTTTTATGGTGTTCATGTTGATTTTTTCACTGATCATAAAAGTCTGCATATGTATTTACCCAGAAGGAGTTGAATCTTAGGCAGAGAAGGTGGTTAGAGTTGTTAAAAGACTACGATATGAGTGTGTTGTACCATTTGAGCAAGGCCAATATAGTGGCGAATTCCCTTAGCAGGGTGTCTATGGGTAGTGTTTCACATATTGAAGAGGGTAAGAAAGAGTTAGCTCGTGATGTGCACCGTTTGGCTAGGGTAGGGGTTAGATTGTTTAACTCTGTTGAAAGTAGTATAGGGGTTCAGAGTAGTTCCGAATCCTCCTTGGTTTTGAAAGTAAAGGAGAAGCAAGACTTAGATGCTAGTTTGGTCAGACTGAAGGAATCAGTCAAGGACTAAAAGGTAGAGGTTTTCTCCCAAGGGGGAGATGGTGTGTTTAGAGTGTAGGGTAGACTATGTGTTCCGAATGTTGATGACCTGAGACAGAGAATCATGGCTAAAGCATACGGGGGTGCGATATTCTATTCATCCTGATGCCACCAAGATGTACCACGACTTGCGGGAAATCTATTGGTGGAGTGGCATGAAGAAAGATATAGCAGCATTTAGGGCTAAGTGTGCGACGTGCCAACAGGTTAAGGTAGAACATCAAATACCTGGCAGTAAGATGCAGGAGTTTAGTATTCCCGCTTGGAAGTGGGAAAAGATAAATATGGATTTTTTGACTAGTTTACCTCCTTCCCGACGCTATCATGATTATAGTTGGGTTGTTGTCGATAGGTTGACTAAGTCTGCGCACTTCTTGCCTGTGCATACTTCTTATACTACTGAGGATTACGCTAGATTGTACATCCGGGAGTTAGTCAGATTGCATGGAGTTCCCTTGTCTATCATTTTGGATAGGGGTACTCAGTTTACTTTGCAGTTCTGGAGGGCATTTCAGAAGGGTCATAGTACCCAAGTGCATTTGAGTTTTATTTTTCGTCCGCAGACAGATGGTCAGGCTGAGAGGACCATCCAGACTTTAGAGAATATATTGAGGGTGTGTGCTCTTGATTTCAAAGGGATTTGGGATGAGCACTTACTGTTGATAGAGTTTACTTACAATAATAGTTATCACTCTAGTATTGGCAAGGCCCCATTTGAGGCTTTGTATAGGAGAAGATGTAGGTCACCCATAGGTTGGTTAGAAGTGGGTGAAGCTATTGTGCGTGGTCCTGATTCGGTATTTGAGGCTATGAAAAAAGTCAAGTTGATTAGAGAAAGGTTGAAAAAAGCTCAAAGTCGTCAAAAGTCGTATGCGGATGTTAGGAGAAGAGACTTTGAATTTGAGGTTGGTGACTTGGTGTATTTGAATATTTCGCCCATGAAAGGGGTGAAGAGATTCAGGAAGAAAGAAAAGCTTAGTCCCAGTTATGTTGGTCCCTACAGAGTTCTTAGCCATGTTGGTAAGGTAGCTTACGATGTTAAGTTACCTTCAAAGTTGTCTGCTGTACATCTGGTGTTCCATGTTTCAATGCTTAGAAAGCATATTAGCAATTCTGTAGTAGTGGATCCTTCTGTGAGCGCGGAGGTTCAAAGTAGTCTTTCCTTTGATGATATCCCTATTGAGCTCCTTGATTTCCAAGTCCAAAGACTAAGGAACAAAGAAGTTCCCTTGGTCAAGGTGTTGTGGCGAAACCAATCTGTTGAAGGTGCAACCTGGGAAACTGAAGCGGATATGCGATCCAAGTACCCGCACCTATTTTTCTCAAGCTCCGATCAAGCTGAAGGTACCATTCTTCTCTAAATAATCCCTTTTATATTCAAAAATTGCAGCAGTTTAGCTGTTATTTTACACTGCTCAGCTGATATGTCATGAATTATGTACTCTTTGTTGTATCCGAAAAGGTAGAACGGGGTAGAGACATGTGTAACCAGTTGCCTCAGCTGTTTTCCCTTTGTTTTCTTTGTATTCTTAATGTATCGAGCGACATTCGAGGACGAATGTTCCCAAGGGGGAGATAATGTAAGACCCTATAAAGTTTCATCCTCATTAAAGCCTCCGAAATGAGTCTCATTAAGTTTAACACTTAGAATTTTCTACAAGAGGATTCAACACTTAGTTTTATTTTGGACCCTTAACCTTCGTTGAATTATTTCGTGATCTTCCCGACGTTCGTTTCTTGAAATTTTTATTGCATCGTGATGGGGAAATGTCGTAGTATATCTCGGGTAAGTTTCAAAATTTTTAGATGATCTTAAGGCTGTGTTTGGGTTACATTTCTAGTAGCTAAAGGCGCTGGAGGGGCGCCGCCCACCTCTCAGCCAGCGCCAACCAGGGCGCCGCCCAGGCTAGAACGGGGGTCTAAGCAAGGCGCCGCCCAGGCTAGATTGGGAGCCCAGGCAGGGCGCCGCCTTGGCTGCAGCCTTGGGTCAATTTTCAGAACTTTCATCCATTTCATTAATGACTTTTTGGTAATATTCACTACCCTCATCCTCCTTAACACGGGATTACATCCCAAATACACCAAAACAAGTCATATTTTCACAAAAATCTCCAAGAAACTCCCCTAGGGTTTCAACCTAAGAACCCAAGTAGGTCAAAAATTAACCGTAGCTTTTTAGAGATTTTTGGATATTCGGAATCTCCGTTCCGAGGGCTACAAGGAGCACCTAACAATTTCATGAATAGAGAGTCGGAGTAGAAAGTTCATTCAACATCTCCGATTTTGAGGTATGTGGGGTTTTTCAACAAGAACACTCTTTCGTTCTTGTGCCCAAAGTTAATTTTCTTTACAAAGATACATGTTTTGATATGTATTACCAAGAATTTGAATATATGAATTTATGACTTACGATGTTTTCATGAGAATGTTGATATGGTTGTATAAAGAGCTGAATTTTCAGATTTTTAAGTGCTTATTTTTATGCTTATGACATAAAGTTTGAAACTTTGAAAGGTTATATGGTGATATTGATATATTGGTTTTTGGAACTCTATTTGAGATTATCATTTTTGAAAAATTATGTGCTATAAGCACAATGAGATTTGATGATTTAAAATTATGAAGAAGATTTGACCTTTCGGTCGTAAAGAAGGGTTGATTTTGAACCCAAGATGAGAAAAGAAATTCACTTTTATTGATTTATTATAAAAGGGGTAGCATGATGGCTCCCGTTGTGAATATTTGAACTATTTTTGGTGGATTTTCTTTTGAAAAGATCTGAGTTAAGTTCGAGAGTAGTCTTTAGCACTGTGTGGGAGGTATAGCGGGTTTGATACTTTCCTAGAACTGCGTGCCTCCGTAGGAGCCGAAATTGAGGTTGATTTATATAGTGATCACTAGTGAATGAAAGATTAAGGTCCTACTCCGATGGCAAGGATAGGACATCTCTCCCCAATGTGGGTTGGATGTTGGACTCCATGTAGCTCATATGGTTTATGTCGGTTATGAGAGACTTCCAATGTGTGTGTGTGTACTTTTCTATCTAAGATGAAAATATATTCACTTGAAAGACTGATTTTGAGAAAGTTGCTATTTTCGAAAGATTGAAATGATATATTCTAAAGAGCATTTTTATGAGATTTGATTGCTTTGATGATTTGAAATCGAGATGAATGTGAATTGAGAACTTATTATGATGACTCACATATTTTACCTGATATATCTTACTCTCTTATGATTATGATGATTTTATTCGAGCTATGTGAGTCACTTGTTATAGCATGCATGTTTTCTATGAATACTTGTGATATTGGGATGTTTAAAACTTGTACCCCCCCCCACCCCATATACTCGGTACTGACCCACATGTTCGCATGTGGGCTATATTTTTCCTATAATGTAGGTTCAGGTGCTCAATCTCAGGTTCAACAGTGATTCTCCGAGCACGTTGATCTACATCTCCAGCAGTGGTGAGTCCTCATGATCCGAGGACGTATTATTCTCAGACTTTTCGTTTCATTATGAGTTATTCATTTTATCTTTTGAGTTCGGGTCAGTTGGGGCTTGTCCCAATGGCTCATTGATACGTTGTTTAGTAGAGGCTTGTCAGACTAGATTGTCAGATTGGTCAAAATTATCAAATATTTGGTATTTTGTTACTTTCCGCATTTATCTAGATTGCAGTAGACATTGTTGATGATATTCAGAGGTTTTATTATAATGATTCCAAAATAAGCTTGTGATGATGTTAGATGGCTCAAAGGGTTAGCTTGGGGCTACTTGTACCCTTAAGCACCGTGTGACGATTCGGGACTCATTTTCGGGGCGTTACACTAGGTCAAGTAAAGTGACGTACAACCGCCATGACTCATTTTAGTTGATTTATTTAACGATAACAAATGATGTCGGATTTAACTTTAATAGTGCACATAATTGACATACCTATTAAACCATTAAATTAACATTGTGTGTGCCAAGTGGGAGAATATAAATTTCTATGGCCCACATAATTAATTTATTTATTGGTTTAATAATAATTGAATAAGTTAAATCCTTAATCTATATGGAAAGTTACCTAGTAGGATAATTACTGACTCATAGTAGGATTGTATCCACAATTACTGACTTCTAGTAGGATAATGATTGTATCCACCAATCACGTTGATGGAACGTGAAAACATAAATGACTATTCCCTATTATAAAAGGGGTCCTCTCTCTGCCAAAAGAAGAATAATTCAGGTAAGTAATTCTTTATTGAATTACTGTTATTATGTGTATGTGAAAATCATTAAGTTCCACGTTCCTGAGTAATTCATAGGATTATATATAAGATTTTTTAAGTTTATATAATCCGTTTTATGCTTACAACTCAACCAATTCAACCATATTGCATTTACTGCTGAGACACAGAAAGAATGTAAGTTATGCTCTATATTCGACATATACATGTGCATATTAATACTGCAATGGGCCAACCAAACAACTGCTTTGAAATTGTACTTAACTACTAGCTTCATAGAGTAGCCATTTAAGTTGATGTGATGATGCAACGACTCTCCTGGTAGTTTGTGAAATTTTCTCATATTCTCTATTTTTGCGCTCTTCGTAGTTGTTTACGTTGCTTATAACTCAGGGAATGAGTAACACCAATTCTTGAGGTGCTCGGAAGTTATTGAGTCATTAGTTGAATTATTAAGTTTTAATAAAGTTAAACCCAATCATGGTCAATCTTTGACCTCGGCGACCTCGAATTAGTGTCGTAGTAATTTTAATAGGTTCGAAATGTACTTTTTATTCAATTTACATATTTAATTTATTTTTATAGGATTGCGAACGAATTCTAAGAATTTATTAGAAGTTTTGGGTATTTTAAATAGTTAAATTAAATGATGGTTAATTAAAATATTATTTTATTAAAATTAGTAGTGGCTCATACGCACTACTCCCTTATTTTTTAGGAGAAAAGGATAAAAATAACACCTAAAATTAAAATAATTTTATAAAATTAGTACCTAAATTTAAAAATTCAGTAAATAACCATTAACAATCACAATTCGCCCTTTCCGTTTTGTGCCGCGTGATTATAACATTGTCCAATTTAAATCAGGTTTGAGTTGTACATATTTTTTTAATATAATTTTTATGTGAGTATTTGAGGACAAAGATAGCAACCGAGGGACAGGAAGACGTGTGTTCATTTTCCATTTGACACTATTTCTTTATTTTTCTTCTTTTCCCTCATACTCTATACGTACATATTTTATGTAATTATTTATTTCCCATAAAGTTTGCAAAAGAAGTGTAAAACTTGTTTTTTTATTTAAAAAGATTCAATCTAATACTTACCCTATATTTTAGGATTCCTAATTTTAAAAAAAAACTTATTATATTTGTTAAAATTTTAATCCCATATAGTTTAGGATTCAATATCACAAATATAATTAACTAATAATTTGAGAAAAAAAAAGTGAAAAGACGATTTTGTCTAAAACATGAACTTTTAATGAAGGGCAAAAAGTTTAAATCACTTTTCTAAGGGTCTTCACACTTTTAATATATTATAGATTATATATTATAGATTATAGATAGATATAGATTATAGATATAGATATGCATGGATCTTCTTCAGAAGTTGGGGAAATCCTCTAGTTCGGCATGAACGTAGGGATTAAAATAATATAGTATTTTTATACACATTCTATACAATTTTTAACTATGATTATTATTTAGATACATTTTTTGTACGACTCTATATAGTTTCTACATGCATTCTAAAAATGTATCAATCTAGTATAAGAGAGTATCAATTAAGTATATTGACACTGCAAGTGTATCAATGCAGTATAAAAGTGTATTAATGTGGTATAAAAGAGTATTAATTGGGTATAAAGACTGCATGTACTTGCATAGAATTTTCTTTCTCTTTTATAAAAAGTGTATCAATATAGTATAAAAGTGTATCAATAGAGTATATAGACTGCATGTGCCCAATTGGCCAAAAAAAGGAATTAGTTTTAGCCGACAGGTTAAATTTGTTCACCTTTTCAAATTGTGTCCATTTATTTTTAAAAATGGCCATCCCATATTTTTTTCCTTTTGTTTTTCCTGTCATATGTGAAATTAGGGCAATATATTATCATATTAGAAGTTATAGACTTAGTTTATTAGAATAGAGAGAAAAAGCAAACAGCGGTGGCACAGAAGAAAAGAGCGTGCATGGTTGGAATAGACTTATTGCAGAGGTTAGTTGCTGCTATGAATTGTTTAAGAAAAAGAAAGTTACTAACAATTAAGTCCACTGAAATTTTGACCAAGAATAGCATGACAATGGTGGTTGTTGGTTAAATGTAGTGACTAATGCCAATGATAGGCAGAAACTCATACAGGAAAATATATTCTATATATATTGGTGTTGTAACAGCCAATCGTTGACGTCCATAAGAAACATGTTACTGTTTTCTATATATAGGAAATTTGATCGGCCTTCGCGCGATAATAAAAATCATAAATAACCATTTTTAATATTTAAATATTAAAAATAATTAATTTTCAAATTCAAATATATTATTCTTTTAAGTTCTAATTGATTTTATTACTAACATATAATTTATATTTCTCTCTATTTTTTAATCTTTTGAGGACATACATTTTGCTTTTTAGTAATGCTTGACCCATTTTGTAGCGAAGCTGCATATACCTCTCTTTATTACCTCTATATTTTTCTAAAATGTCAAATATCCTTTTTTCTTTTATTGTCCAACTTTCTTGTAATTTAAGTAGATAACTAATAACATTCAAAGGCACAATAAAAAATGTAATTTAAGTAGATAACTTATAACATTCAAAGGCACAATAAAAATATGTAAGAAAAAGGACTCAAGGCATATTAATTTTTTTCTCTCCTACCAAAATTTTTTTACTCTAATGAGCAATTCTAAACAATAGACTTTAAATTTGTACCGAAAAAGTTTTTGATAGTTTAATATATGGCATATTCATACGAAAAGTATAAATGTGTACCAAAAATTAATATACAACATATTCATACAAAAAGTCTTGCTCCTCGACACATATGACATATTCATACGAAAAGTCTTGCTCCTTGATACGTCTGGTTGTGATCATAACCAAATCAATATCTAAAGGCTTAACTCCCATTCCGCTTCTTCATAAACCTCAGATCAGCCTCCATATTCTTAGTAAAGAATAATTGGGCAGCATATAGAATGATCGAATAAAGAATATGAAAGGTTAAATAGTAGTACTAAACAACTCCTATCATATTCATATATATAAATTAAACAAAGCCTTCTTCGTAGAAGATACTATAGAAGAATTAATAATTTAGAAAACAAAGCAATATGCAATAAAAACAACTCCCGTCATATTCATAGATATAAATTAAACGAAGCATTCTTCATAGAAGATACTATAGAAGAACTAATAATTTAGAAAACAAAGCAATATGCAGTAAAAACAACTCTCGTCATATTCATAGATATAAATTAAACAAAGCCTTCTTCGTAGAAGATACTATAGAAGAACTAAAAATTTAGAAAACAAAGCAATATGCAATAAAAATAGAAACAATACCCGTTGAAAAGCATTTAGAGAGAAAATGAAATGCAAAATGTTTGTAGAGGCAGCCAAGTTTCTTCAATAATTCAATTGCCTGATGCATGATTTGGGCTTAATATATATGAAGACATATTTATTGTCATTTATTTACTTATGATGAGTTAATGAAAAGAAAAAGTTACGTCCCTTCAACTATTTTATAACCGTTATGTCTAGAACCTTTTTTTTGACGCCTATTACTATTTTTTCTTTATGAAGGGAAGAATTATTTAATAGAAAAATAGAAGATAAATGACAAATAAATGAGAAAAAAGATAAATGGCTTTCTTGATCAGTAAGGGGCGCCACATCACCATGTCCTACATTTTCCTTTATTATTATGTATTGATTAGTTTTCTAAATGTAAATCCAAAGATAATGACTTACAGATTATTATTAGTCATGTACTTCTGAGACTATTTCATATTTTGGGCTTAAGAAACTGAGGTTTAGGTCTAAGACTTTTAGAGTAAGAATTTATAAACGGGTATCATTAGATTTGTATTCTTATGGAAATTATATTTTTAATAGATATTGATCGTTCGGAGACTTTACGGAAGGGAAAGACCCTCGCAAGTTAGCTTGCATTTGGATTCTTCGGTTGAGGTAGGTTACGGTTTAATTGGAGTTTAAACTCAATTTAATTGTGTGTATGCTCCTAAATTGGATACTTGTGGATTAGTATTCGGACATGCTTGAAATTGTTGATGTTTGGATTGTTGATTCGTTTATAAATGCTTATTGAAAATTTACTTGATGGAATTGTTTTATGACTTTAAGTGTACCTGTAAACTTGGTACATTGTGTTGTATGTTGTGAGGTTGTGTAAATTGATAATACTTGTTTATATTTATGTTGGATCGGGTACCACACCGGTACGTTTATATTTATGTTGGATCAGGTACCACGCCGGTACGTTTATATTTATGTTGGATCGGGTACCACGCCAGTACATTTATATTTATGTTGGATCGGGTACCACGCCGGTATGGTACATGAACATAGAATGTTCCCTGCAGGTCATGACTATTTGGGCAAAAATAAGTCTCATAGCATTTGTGTATATATTTGTGTTGATTTGGTGGATGTTTACAGTATGGTTGATACTCTTGATAGTTATGTGGCTTGTTTGTGAACACTGTTGACCTGTTATTGCTGTATTGTTGATTCATTGAGTATTTGTTATGTGATGAAACCTATCTACTTGTTATTTGATTTATATTGTGTACATATTATTAAGTTGAGTTGGCCTATGATACCTACTAGTACATAGTGGTTTGTACTGATACTACTATGTACTCTTCTTTTGTTGAGTGCAGAAAGTGTTTCAAAGACTCAGACACGACCTCACCTCTAGAGTTTTATAGCAGATCTTGATCCGAGGGTGAGCACTTCATCTTTAGGCTGTCACGGGTCATCTTAATTGATATTGTCCATCTTTTGGGCAATGAAACATTCCTTATTTACTATATTTTGGATATCTCTTTAGACATGATTTTTGTTAGTAGTTCTTGTACAGTGACTTTCAGGTCTTGGAGACTTTAGTAATGAGTTTGTTGGATCTTTGTATAATTAATGATTAGTTCTGGATTATTGTTACAATGATGATTTTATGAAATATCATCTTAATATTGACTAAGTGACTGGGTAATAGTTTGATGTAGATGGTTCTCCTACGAAAAGACTAGTGTGAGTGCCACTCATGACCATTTGAGTTGTGACAAAGTTGGTATCAGAGCCTAGGTTCGTCAATCTCTTCGTACAAGAACATATCTATTAGAGTCTTGTGGAACGGTATGGAGATGTCTGTACTTTTCTTCAAGAGGCTGGTGGGGCATTTTTTAATCCAAAAGGCATCACATTCCATTCAAATTGTCGGAATGGGACATTGAAAGCAGTTCTATAAGTGTGCTCTTTAAATATCTGAATTTGTCAATAACTAGATTATTAATCAAATTTTCAAAATATATTGGCATCATACAATCTGAAAAATAAAGCTTTTTTATTTGGAATATGGTATCTAATCCATTTTAAACAATTATTAAGAGGCTTATAATTTATCACCAGCCTCGGCGTACCACATTCTTTTTCAGCAGCATTATTAACATAAAATGTAGTGCAAGACCATGTTGATTTAGAATGTTTTATCAAACCCTTTTGTAAGAGATTATCAATCTCCTTTTTACATAATTCTACTAACTATGCATTCATTTGACAGGGTCTAGATTGCGTTGGGATATTATTCTCTCAGAAATCATCTTCATATGGAAGAGTCACAATGTATTTTTTTCAATTTCAAAAAGTATTGGGGTGATCAGACACACATCAACAATCAATTGTTGGGAAATCATCTTAATTTTCTCTTGTATTTTAGTAGATTTCATGGTATTACCAATATTCATGCTAAACATTTCAAGTTGTAGAAAATTAACATGTTGTTGCTTTATATCAATTAAAGCGTTAATATCCCTAGTTACTGGATTTGTAACAAAAGGGTAGGATATCTCCTTGTTTTTATAAGCAGCAGTAAATCCTTTAGCATCAATATGAGTGTAAGAATAAATTGCATTTGTAAAAGGTGTTCCAAGTATGATCGGGAGATATAATTATTTTTTACCAAAAAGAAAAAGTACGAATGCAAACCTTATTTCGGCAAATATGTGCATTAGGCAATTTATAATTAATATCAAGAGTATGACAAGATGCAGATTTAACAATATGAATCGTCTTATGAAAATATCTAGTCGGAATCAAACCTTCTTGAATGCAACTAACATCAGCACCGCCATCAATTATGGCAGCATTAGTTACAGAAAAATCATTATCAATTAATATAGTGCAATTAATATACCATTTATGGGCTGTAATAATTTGCATCATACACAAAAAATAATCAGTTTTACTTCTAAATCATGATTATTAACAATATCATCGTCCTCTTTTTCTAACATTTTTTCCTTCCATTTGGAACTGGAAGAAAAATCATTGTGAGAAGTATCTTTCTCAATCTTTGTAATCCAGTGATCATAGATTATTTGATTTTGTTTTAGAGATATAATCTCCCTTTTCAGGTTATCAACCTCGATTTTTAAATCATTGAAAGATGTATCTTTACCAGGCATTTGACTTATAGCAAGTCTTCTATTTACCTCAGACAAAGAATAAGGCATGTAATAATCAACATCAGTACTTCGCGTAACATGAGTGTTATGAGCAATTTTTGTAGTACTAGCGATGCTATCAACAGATTTTTTTGTAGAAAAATTAATAATTTTCTCACGAAACTTTTCATCAGAAACTTCTTTTAATAATTCAAGAACGCTATCAGTAGTAAGTGTTTGAACATTAAAAGTAGCATTTAGATCTAAATCTTCAAACTATGATTATAATTTATAAAACATCTCTTCATAAGTGAAAGTATCACCATTGTAATCAACACAAGTATTTCCATTAGGATGATCACTGTCAGATAAATCAAGTAATTCAACATTATTTTCAGATTCAGAATCACAATTATAATCAGATTCAAAATCAGAAGTGTATAATAAGCCATATACAACCTCATCAACAAGGCCTAAAGACTTAAAATTTTGGAGGTTGCAAGTAGGAGTAATATGTCCTAGGTTCCCATATCTGTAACACTTAATCTTGGCAAGATCACGCTTAGAACTATTTTTTGTAAATCTAGTAGACATACGATGGGTTTATGAGTATCACGCTCTTCTTTGGATCTATGTCTAGATCTCTTTGTCCTATAAGGTTTATAAGACTTAGAATATTTTTGACCCGTTGAAGTAGAAGTAGGGTTACCCATACCAAATTTTCCACAAAAATCTCCTAATTGGGATTTTTCTCAAAGCTTATCAAGCTTAATTTGTCTAGACAATATTAACTCAATACATAGGGACAAACCTTTTTGAGTACAGGTTTCTATCAGCTGACCATAGGTATAATTTTTCTAGGTTATTTCTATATCGAAGCCCCTAAGTTCTTTCCTAACCATTTCAACAAATAGAAGAGGGAGTGTAATACCCCGAGAAATTTTTCGTAGAAATTTTGTGCGTAAACATTTTGGGTTCTATCTTATAGAATGAATTATAAATTTTTCGGGTGAAATACCTTAGATTATGACCCAAAATTGCGTAGAGTATCTAATAATCTTTCCAACGATATGTGGATCATCCAAAACGGACACCCGAGCGACGACTTATGAATATTTTGATCGAACCATGAATAGTAGTGAACAGTAAAACGTGCAGGAAAAAGTACAGAGGCCTGACGTATTTTTTCTCCAATTTTAAATGATCATAAATCCTTGTACATAATGATATGGGTGATCTACTATATATCAACGTAAATCTCTGCGAGTCCTCTTTCCAATGAAATTGTTTTCATCCAATTTGTCTATCGGAGCAAAAAGTTATAGTCAATCTACTTCAGCCTATCAAAAGTGAATTTTTGGGTCAACTTCAAGCGATCATAACTAATCATACACAATGATCTGGTTGATCCAATTTGAATATAGGAGTATAAGAGTCCTCTTTTTAATGAAATTGGTTTCATCCAATTTGAATATAGGAGTAAAATGTTATGGTTGATATACTTCAGAATATCAAAACAGTCCACCAAAGGACAAATTCGAGAATTTTTTTGATTTTTAGGGGCGTTTTGGTCATTCCCCCTCACCCAAAATCAGTCCAAACCCTATATTAAAGCCTATTAAAAGCATTATATGTTATATTTCATTAAACTCCCTCAAAAAGAAAACCCTAAGCTCTTACATCCAACTTCAAGAACCTCAAAAGTTCACCATTAATTTTGCAAATTTATTCAAGATTCCAAGTTCCTAGTTCAAGAACTCCAAGAATCATCAATCAAAGGCACGATTAACGTTTCAAAAATGAGTATCGATATAAAGTTTATCATTCAAGGTATGTGGGGTTTTTCAACAAGAACTCTCTTTCGTTCTTGTGCCCAAAAGTAATTTTCTTTATAAAGGCATAATTTTTATTTGATTTTTATGAATTTGAAGCATGAACTCATATCTTATGATGATTATTATGAAATCTTGATGCTTATGATTTTGAAAGATGAATTTACATGTGTGTTGATATCAAGCATGAATCTTGAACAATATTTATCATGATTTTGATATTTGGATCGTGAATCCCCATTGGAAATTGTGTGTTTTTAGAAAGTATGTTTTATAAGCACGTTGATGTTGAATATTTGAGATATTTTGAATGATTTGACCTTTTGGTCTTAATGGACTTATTTTGAACTTGAGTGTGAAAGAAATCCACAACGTGGTTGATTTTGATAGATGGGAAGCATGATGGCTCCAGATGTATATTTATATATTACTGAAATTGTTTTGTTGTGGATTGTATTTGAAATGATCTGAGCTAAGTCCGGGAGAAATTTTTAGCACTGAGTGGGAGGTATAAACCGACCTTACTTCCCTAGAACTACGTGCCTACATAGGAGTGAGCCTGAGGCTGATTTATATAGTGATCACTAGTTTATGTGGATTTGATATCGATAGTCCTACTCCAATGGAAAGGATAGGATGGCTCTCCCCAATGTGGGTTGTACGTTGGACTCCATGTAGCTCACATGGTTTATGTCGGTTATAAGATCTCCCAGTGTGTGTGTGTTTCCTTGTGTCTATGGTGAATGGTGAAGTGATTTGAAAGTGAAATTGTGAAATTTATTCTTTCAAAAGATTTAAATGATATTTACATTATGAGAATTGATATTCTAGATGAACTGAAAGTGATTGACAAATTATATGATGACTCACATATATTATTGTACTTATTTCATCCTCTCATGATTATGATGATTTTCTTTGGGCTATGTAAGTCTTTCATACATCCTACATATTTCTTATAAATATTTATGATGATGATGTTTATACAACTGCATACAACCCCTGCATTTTCTCGGAATGTAGGTTCAGGTGCTCAATTCCAGGTTCGATGGTGATTCTGCGGGTATGCTTTTCTACATCCTCTGTTGTGGTGATTCCTCATGTTCCGAGGACGTGATTTCTGATGTTGGTTTCAAGGAATTGTTTACATTTGATAACTGAGTGTGAGTCAGTTGGGGCATGTCTCAATGGCTCGCTGGTTTTATTGATTTTCTTAGAGGCTTGTCAGACTAGTATAGATGTTTGGAGTTGACTAATAAGTCATATTTTGTTATCTTTCTAAAATTCTTTTATTCTTGGATGATGATTACTCTATTGATTTTTGAGGTTTAATTATGGAAACCCCATTGATTTGTGTTGAACTGAATAAAAATGGCTCAAAGGGTTAGTTTGGGGCTACTCGTAGCCTCAAGCACCGTGTGATACTCTGGGACCTATTTTTTGGGGCGTTACAAAATTGGTATCAGAGCCTAAGGTTTTAAGGTGTCCTAGGGAGTCTGACAAGCCACGTTAAGTAGAGTCTTGATCATCGGTGTGTAGCGCGCCATATCTATGAGCAAGAGGCTACAAGATGTTTTAGGAAAAAATATGATTCTTTCTTTCAGAAGTCTATCGTGCTTAAAGTGTCTCTCTCTACTATTGATTTGTGCTCTCTTCTTTTCAAAATATGCCTCCACGTCGAGCGAGAAGAAATAATGATGGTCAGCAACCTCAACCCGCTGACCCATTGAATGAAAATGCATCTCATGCTAAATTTCGAGCAACCTTTCAGGCGCTGGCCCAAGCTATTACTACAAATGTTCAGGACAACCTAGCCCCGGCTCCACAGCAGCAGGGAGGTGATTCAGTTGCTGCCAAAATTCGTGACTTTATGCAGATGAATCTGCCAGAATTCTATGGGTCCAAGTCTGATGAAGATCCGCGGTTGTTTTTAGAGGAGGTGCAGAAGATTACTTAGGTGATGCATGCATCTTAGGAACATAGTATGGAGTTGGCTACGTATAGGTTGAAAAACCTTGCTTATGATTGGGTTGTTGCTTGGAGGAAAGGTAGAGGTGAGGGAGCTATCCCTACAACTTGGCAAGAGTTCCAGGATGTATTCCTAGATAAGTTTTTCCATTTGGAGATGAGGGAGGCGAAAGTGGAAGAGTTTATAAACCTGTGACTAAGCTCTATGACTGTTCGGGAGTACTGTCTAAAGTTCAATCAGTTGTCCAAGTATGCTCTGACTTAGTGGCTGATAATCGGGCTAGTATGAGTAAGTTTGTCACTGGAATGTCTAGTTATATAGTTACGGAGTGTAGGTCTGCTATGCTGAATAGTGAGATGAATCTTTCTAGGCTAATGACTCATGCCCAATAGATTGAGGCAAATAAGATTAAGGAGAGAGATAGAATAAGAGGGAATAAGAGAGCTAGGTCAGAGCAGCACGGATAGGGTCAGACTAGATCGCAGGAAGAGAGTTGCCCTCATTATCAGAATCATTCATATATGCCAGCACCGTCATCTGCTAGTGCTCCTATGCCAAGAGGTAGGCAGGAGCAAGGTACCAGGTCATATGCATCCAGGTCCTAATACAGTACTGGCAATAAACCAAATCATCCCCTGTGTCCTAAGTGTGGTAGGGCTTATTCGGGTGAGTGTTGGGTTGAGAAGAAGGGTTGTTTCCAGTGTGGTGACATAGGTCACAGAGTTAGAGATTGTCCAAAGGATGGACAAGGGCATCGTGACTATCACCTTTAGACCCAAACTCAGTCTGTTAGTGCTCCAATTCCAGCGACTCGCCCAGCCCCAGCTCAGGGTGCCTCTTCTAGCAATGCTGGAGGGCAGCGCCAGAATAGATTCTATTCTTTACCGTCCAGCCGGGAATAGGAGGACTCTCCTAATGTTGTTACTAGTATGCTTCGTATATTTCAGTTTGATGTGTATGCTTTGTTGGATCCTGGATCCAGTTTCTCATATGTTCCACCTTTTATTGCTGTGAATTTTGAAATGAGTCCTGAGATTATTCCTGAGCCTATCCTAGTTTCTACCCTAGTGGGTGATTCGATTGTTCCCCAAAAAGTGTATAAAAAGTGTCCTATTACCGTTCTTCATAGAGTCTTGTTGGATGATCTGATTGAGTTAGACATGGTAGATTTTGATGTGATTCTGGGTATGGACTGGATGTATTCTTCTTATGCCTCTATTGATTGGTGGACCCGAGTGGTCAAGTTTCAGTTTTCGGGTGCATTCATGTTTGAGTGGTCTGGGAATTTTGTGTCACCCAAAAGTCATTTTATCTCTTACCTCAAAGCTAGAAAGCTTATTTCCAAGGGGTGTATTTACCATTTGGTTAGAGTTAAAGACACTAAGTCTGAGACTCCAACTCTCTAGTCTGTTAACATCGTCAATGAGTTTTTTGATGTCTTTCCGGATGATCTCCCAGGGATACCTCCTGATAAAGAGATACAGTTCGGGATTGATCTTCTTCCCAATACTAAGCCTATTTCTATTCCTCCTTACCGTATGGCCCCTTCAGAACTTAAGGAGTTGAAAGAGCAACTCAAAGATCTACTAGATAATGGTTTCATAAGGCCTAGTGTTTCTCCTTGGGGTGCTCCTGTGTTGTTTGTGAGAAAGAAAGATGGCTCTTTGCATTTTTGCATTCATTACCGCCAACTGAATAAAGTCACCATAAAAAATAAGTACCCCCTTCCGAGATAGACCTTCTCAAAGATAGACCTTTATTTCGGCTATCATAAACTCAAAGTTAGGTAGTGTGACATCCCGAAAACTGCTTTTCAAACTCATTATGGCCATTTTGATTTTCTTGTTATGTCTTTCGGGTTAACTAATGCCCCAACAGCTTTCATGGACCTCATGAATCGAGTTTTCAGATCATATTTGGATATGTTTGTCATAGTATTAATCGATGATATACTGGTGTACTCCCATAGTGAGGTTGAACATTCTGATCATCACTGAACTTTCTTGCAAACCCTTAGAGATCACAAGTTGTTTGTCAAGTTCAGTAAGTGTGAGTTTTGGCTAAGTTCAATTTCTTTTCTGGGTCATATCATTTCTTCCGAGGGTATTAGAGTTGATCCCCAAAAGACCGAAGCTGTTAGAAATTAGCCTAGACCTATTTCTCTGACTAATATCCAAAGTTTCTTGGGTTTAGCTGGCTATTACAACCATTTTGTTGAGGGTTTCTCCTCTATAGCGTCTCCTATGACTCGGTTAACCCAAAAGAAAGTAAAGTTCTTGTGGTCCAAATCTTGTGAGAAGAGTTTTCAGGAGTTGAAGACTTGACTCACTTCATCCCCTATTTTGACTTTGCCTGATGGTGTTGATGGTTTTGTGGTGTACTAAAATGTTTCGAGAGTTGGGTTGGGTTGCGTATAGATGCCGAAGGGTAAGGTGATAGCTTATGCTTCTAGATAGTTGAAACCCCATGAGAAAAATTACCCCACCCATGACCTTGAGTTGGCGCTATTGTGTTTGCTTTGAAAATATTGAGACTATTTATATGGTGTCCATGTTGATGTTTTCACTGATCATAAGAGTCTGCAGTATGTGTTTACCTAGAGACAATTGAATCTTTGGTAGAGACGATAGTTAGAATTGTTAAAGGACTATGATATGAGTGTGCTATACCATCCGGGCAAGCCCAATGTTGTGGTGGATGCCCTAAGTAGAGTGTCCATGGGTAGTGTTTCGCATGTGGCAGAAGGTATGAAAGAGTTGGATCGTGATGCACATCGTTTGGCTAGATTGGAGGTTAGGTTGTTTGACTCTGCTGAAGGTAGTATAGGGGTTCAGAGTAGTTCCGAATCCTCCTTGGTTTCGGAAGTGAAGGAAAAGCAATACTTAGATGCTAGTTTGGTCAGACTGAAGGAGTCAGTCAAGGACCAAAAAGTAGAGGTTTTCTCCCAAGGGGAAGATGGTGTGTTGAGATTGCAGGGTAGATTATGTGTCCCGAATGTTGATGATCTGAGATAGAGGATTATGGTTGAAGCGCAGGGGGCGTGATATTTTATTCATCCTGGTACTACCAAGATGTACCGAGACTTGTGGGAAATCTATTGGTGGAGTGGCATGAAGAAAGATATAGCAGCATTTGTAGCTAAGTGTGCAATATTCCAACAGATTAAGGTTGAACACCAAAGACCTGGTGGTATGATGCAAGTATTTAGTATTCCCACCTAGAAGTGGAAAGAGATAACTATGGACTTCGTGATTGGTTTACCTCCTTCCCGACGCCATCATGATTCCATTTTGGTTGTGGTTAATAGGTTTACTAAGTCTGCTCATCTCTTGCCTGTTCATACTTCATATACTACTGAGGATTATACTTGATTGTATATTCGAGAGCTAGTCAGACTACATGGAGTTCCCTTGTCTATCATTTCGGATAAGGGTACTCAGTTCACTTCGCAATTTTGGAAAGCTTTTCAAAAGGGTCTTTGTACCCAAGTGCTTTTAAGTTTTGCTTTTCATTTGCAGACCGATGGTCAGGTTGAGTGGACCATCTAGACCTTAGAGGATATGTTGAGAGCTTGTGCACTTGACTTTAAGGGAAGTTGGGATGATCACTTACCGTTGATAGAGTTTGCTTACAATAATAGTTTCCACTCTGGTATTGGCATGGCTCCGTTTGAAGCCTTCTATGGGAGGAAGTGTAAATCACCCATAGGTTGGTTCGAGGTGGGTGAAATGGCTGTGAGTGGTCCTGATTTGGTGTTTGAGGCTATGGAAAAAGTTAAGTTGATTAGGGAAAGATTGAAAACTGCGCAGAGTCGTCAGAAGTCATATGCGGATGTTAGAAGGAGAGACCTTGAGTTTGAAGTTGGTGACCTAGTGTATCTGAAAATTTCACCCATGAGGGGGGTGAAGAGATTCGGAAAGAAGGGTAAGCTTAGTCCCCGTTATGTTGGTCCTTACAAAATTCTTAGCCATGTTAGTAAGGTAGCTTATAAAGTCGATTCGTCTTCCGAGTTGTCCTCTGTTCTTCCAATATTCCATGTCTCCATGCTTAGAAAGTATATTAGCGATGTTGTGGTAATGGATTCCTCTGTGCGTGCTGACATTCAAGAAAATCTTTCTTTTGATGAGATTCCTATTGAGATTCTTGATTTCAGTGTCTGAAGACTAAGGAATAAAGAAGTTCCCTTGGTCAAGGTGTTGTGGCGAAACCAATCTGTTGAGGGTGCAACTTGGGAAGCTGAGGCGGATATCCGATCCAAGTACCCGCACCTATTTTCTACGAACTCCGATCAAGCTGAAGGTACCGTTCTTTTCTAAATCATGCACTTTTGATAAAAGTTGCAGCAGTTCAGCTGTCATTTATAATGTGTTCAGCTGTAGTTTCTTGAATTTATGCATTCTATGTTGCATTCGGAGTGAGAAACGATGTGGTGATGAGTCTAAAGAATGATTTCAGCTGTATTCTCTATTCCCTACCTAATCTTGGCATGTCTAGCATCGTTCGATGATGAATGTTTCCAAGGAGGGATGATGTAATACCCCGAAAAAATTTTCGTTGAAATTTTGTGCGTAAACGTGTTGGGTTCTATCTTCTATAATGAATTATAAATTTTCCCTATTAAATGTCTTAGATTATGACCCACCATTGCGTAGAGTATCGAATAAGCTTTCCAACGATGTGTGGATCATCCAAAACGGACACCCGAGCGACGAGTTATGAACATTCCGATCGAACCGTGAATAGTAGTGAACAGTAAAACGTGCAGGAAAAAGTACTGAGGTCTGGAGTATTTTTGCTCCAACATTAAACGATCATAAATTCTTGCACATAATGATCTGGGTGATCTACTATATATCAACGGAAATCTCTGTGAGTCCTCTTTCCAATGAATTGGTTCATCCAATTTGTCTATCAGAGCAAAAAGTTATAGTCAATTGACTTCAGCCTATCAAAAGCGAATTTTTGGGTCAACTTCAACTGATCATAACTCCTCGTACACAATGATCTGGGTGAGATACTATATATCAACGGAATGATATGAGAGTCCTCTTTCTAATGAAATTAGTTTAATCCAATTTGAATATCGGAGTAAAACGTTATGGTTGATCTACTTCAGACTATTAAAACAGTCCACCAAAGGAAGATTCAAGAATTTTTTTTATTTTTAGGGGCGTTTTGGTCATTCCCCCTCACCCAAAATACGTCCAAACACTATATTAAAGCCTATTAGACGCATTATATGTTATATTTCATCAAACTCCCTCAAAAAGAAACCCTAAGCTCCTACATTCAACTTCAAGAACCTCCAAAGTTCACCATTAATTCTGCAAATTTATTCAAGATTCCAAGTTTCTAGTTCAATAACTCCAAGAACCATCATTCAAAGGCACGATTAACATCTCAAAAATGAGTATCGATCTAAAGTTCATCATTAAAGGTATGTGGGGGTTTTCAACAAGAACTCTCTTTCGTTCTTGTGCCCAAAAGTAATTTTCTTTACAAAGGCATGATTTTTATTTGATTGTTATGAATTTGAAGCATGAACCCATATCTTCTGATGATTATTATGAAATCTTGATGTTTATAATTTTGAAAGATGAATTTACATTTGTGGTGATATAAAGCATGAATCTTGAACGATATTTATCATGATTTTGATATTTGGGTCTTGAATCTCCATTGGAAATTGTGTTATTTTTTGAGAAAGTGTGTGTTATAAGCACGTTGATATTGAATATTTGAGATATTTTGAATGATTTGACCTTTTTATCTTAATGGAGTTGTTTTGAACTCGAGTGTGAAAGAAATCCATAACGTGGTTGATTTTGATAGATGGGAAGCATGATGACTCCCGATGTATCTTTATATATTATTGAAATTGTTTTGTTGTGGATTGTCTTTGAAATGATCTGAGCTAAGTCCAGGAGAAATCTTTAGCACCGAGTGAGAGGTATAAAGCGACCTTACTTCCCTAGAATTACGTTCCTCCATAGGAGTGAGCCTGAGGCTAATTGATATAGTGATCACTAGTTTGTGTGGATTTGATATTGATAGTCCTACTCCGATGACAAGGATAGGACGGCTCTCCCCAACGTGGTTTGTACGTTGTACTCCATGTAGCTCACATGGTTTATGTCGGTTATAGGATCTCCCAGTGTGTGTGTGTTTCCTTGTGTCTATGGTGAATGGTGAAGTGATTGAAAGTGGAATTGTGAAAGTTATTCTTTCGAAAGATTTAAATGAAATTTACATTATTAGAATTGATATTCTTGATAAACTGAAAATGATTGACAAATTATATGATGACTCACATGTGTTATTGTACTTATTTCATCCTCTCATGATTATGATGATTTTCTTCGGTCTATGTGAGTCTTTCATACATCCTGTATATTTCTTATAAATATTTATGATGATGATGTTTATACAACTGCATACACCCCCATGTACTCGGTTCCTTTCCATGGTACTGACCCACATCTTCGGATGTGGGTTGCCTATTCTCGAAATGTAGGTTCAGGTGCTCAGTTCCAGGTTCGATAGTGATTCTTCAAGCACACTTTTCTACATCCTCTGTTGTGGTGAGTCCTCATGTTCCGAGGACGTGATTTCTGATGTTGGTTTCACGGAATTGTTTACATTTGATAACTGAGTATGAGTTAGTTGGGGCATGTCTCAATGGCTCGCTGGTTTTATTGATTTTCTTATAGGCTTGTCAGACTACTATAGATGTTGGGAGTTGACTAATAAGTCGTATTTTGTTATCTTTCTAAAATTCTTTTATTCTTGGATGATGATTACTCTGTTGATAGTTAAGGGTTATTTATGGAAACCTCGTTGATTTGTGTTGAACTGAATGAAAATGGCTCAAAGGGTTAGCTTGGGGCTACTCGTAGCCTCAAGCATCGTGTGACGCTCCGGGACCCATTTTCCGGGGCGTTACAGGGAGACTGTCTATGAACTTAGTCTTCCAATAATCATATCTATGTTTGGGTAAATCCATGACCCAACTTAGGAAGGTTTCTTTATACCACCTAAATTCTCCTAATGTCATACATCTAAGGCCATTTAAGAGCGTTCAAGTATTTTCATATTCATTGGTAAATCTACCTCCAAAAAGTTGAAAAACAGTAAGCATATGAGTATAAACAGCATCTTCTCTACCTACAGGCAATTCTCTTCCTAGGTTATCTTTACCAGAAGTTGAAACCTTAGCTACAAATATTGTTGTCCTATTATCATGAGTCAAAAAATCATCCCACCAGCCACGAAGTTGGATAGTAAAACTAGCAATAATCATTTTACAGATGACTGCATCTGTACGTTTGTTATGATTCTCAGAAGAAACTGTAGCTTTTTGTATTGTAGAATACATTAACATATGGTGAACAAGGATAGATAGTTTCTTTCAGACAAACTATCCAAGTTTCATTCATAAATTGCATCTCTTCTATAAGACATATTAGTCTGATTCCAATCTCTTTTCTCTATCAGAACATCTTGAGGACTTGGACGCGGATAGTAATTGTAAGCCATTCGGTGTATATCTGCATATTTTTTCCCCGGTTGCCATTTAACCAAACCACTAAGCTTATTGAGCTCGGAGTGGATTTCATTACCCATATCAAGAGTAGACTCTACTATCAGTTAAGGCATTAGCTAGATCAATGGGTTTAATTTTTTAAATTAGAAAACATCTTATCAAGAATTTGTTTAAATTCTTCAATATAAGATAATTTTTCAAATCTATCAATAGCGAGAGGTCTCTGAATGCAAGGCTTGGCTGTTAAGTCTTCTTTCTTATCCTCTGAAATGGAAGCAATATCGAACTTAACACCTAGCTTTATCACCATCTCAACCAATTCATCCATCTTTTTATCCAGAGAAGAAATATGTTCTCCCAAAACTTTCACATATAAACTCAAATAATTATTTTGAACAATCAAATTATTTATGTCATCAACAGTTACTTTATCAATTCCATTATCAATGAATTTTTGGAAAGTAGAAAATGTAATACCAGTATTATTAGGCAATATACAAGGTGATTGGGGAGGATAAATAGTTTGAAGAATATTACCACTCGCATCATGATAAGATATTTCCAAAATCATAACTTACAATGGCAAATATATGGTTACAAACCACAACAGAAAGTACACAATCGGATTATGCAATGTACACATCTCATAAAATTCTTAAGAAATATTATTTAACTCATCTTGACTATAAGTCTCAAAGAACCAAATTCTAAATCAGTTCCATTTTTTATCAAAAAAATTCTCTTTTAATATAACTCCTTGCCTGGGAACCAGGACTAAAATCAATTTGGTGAGGAATCATATTAAACACTATTAACATCAAACTCCATTTTAGAAGGAGTTGGGTTATCCCTATCAGAGATGTTATCTCTATCCTGAACAATATTGTTCTTAGGATCAATTTTTATCCTTTCTACAAAACAAGTAGACGCAGGTATAGATGTAGAGTCAATAGTATGCAAAGATGTTGCATGATTCATAGATGGACCATAAATTAGTTCAACGGGAGATATATGATTCAGGGCAGGCAATAACTTAGGCATAGAAAAGGAATATCGGTTATAAACTGTGGACTTGTTATCAAATTGAAGACAAATCCTCCCATCTGGATTTTGCATTACATGAGATAACTCAGAGTTTGTCACATCATCCATGAATTGATTCAGGGAAATAACCGAATTTAAGGTCCATGTTTTAGGAAATGCAATTTCATCCCATTTTATAGGTCTCCTTATGGTGACCTTGGATCATGCAAAGTTAGTTTTGACCAATAAAGTCTGATTTGATGCATTATCTATCAGTTTGCATCTTGTGTTCAGAGTAGAAAATAATCTGCAAGAAATTCTATAAGAAAGACAGATTAGCTTAGAACTAGGGGCATAATTATAACCATGATTTTTTATATTCAAAGTCAAAGCATCAAGAATATTTACATCAGACAAAGATAATAACAAATTTGGTTGTGTGTTAAAATATACTAGACCATATGCTACCGTGGATTCAATTGAACCCATTAGAGTCTGCCTGAAATTTAGATTTCTAGCATCCCGAAGTCCAGCTAGAAATGTCTCTGGTAGCCCTTTAAGAGTTAAAGGTTTAAAATCAATCTGCACTATTCTAATATGCATGAAATTATAATGGTGTTTATACATGTCGATATCACATTTATTTAACAATCTAATAGTCTGCTCATCCACATTTAATGCTAAAGACTGCTCAATAGTTTTTATAATTTGCCTATAAAGCACTTTATCAAAGAAACCATATTCATAAATGATTTTTATATCCACCTTGGGGACAGTCCATTTATTTAATAAATCAAGATTTAGAGGTATATCCACCTCTTCAAGTTTAGTACTTTTTGTACCAACTTCTCTCGTATCCATTTTGAAAAAAATGTATATCTATGCCAAAGACTTCAGATCTATTACATAATTACTATGAAAGAACTTAGGCTCTGATACGATATTAACAGGACTAGACGGGCGGGCAATAATCCGCACGGCCTACCAGACTTATTAAATAATATCGAAAAGCCTAGTTGGAAAACCAACCGAGGCACTAACTGAAATATAAGAGAATTTTAAATAGCTTATTGACTATATGGAGAAATCAATTCTTTTACCCCAAACAAGCTTAAAGGTAAGTCTTACAGAGTGGCAGTCCGTCCGTCCATGTTGTATGGTGTTGAGTGTTAGCCAGTCAAGAACTCCCACATTCAAAAATTAAAGGTAGAATAAATGAGAATGTTGCGTTGGATGTGTAGACTTACTAGAGGGATGGGCTATTTCAAAAGATCTCAAAACAATCTTGTCAATGTAATGTCATTCTTTGTATTACTTCTGCACTAGGTGGTACACCCTACATATCTGAAAGTTTCCCATAGGCAATATAGGATCCGACATTAACTTGATGGTTAAGCCCCCAACCCAAGTTTGCCGCAAGGGTAACCACCTAACTCTCTTAGTGCCCAGTTTTAACCCATTCTAAATATGCATCTTTCTGAATTCAACATCTGAAATCTAAAATGAAATTTGTATTCTGTTCTGAGTTTTATCATGGCTTTATCTGATTTGATATCGTCATACCAAGACTTGCAAGTCATAATTCTGAGCCATAAAATATCATGTCACAGTCTTTTCATTAAAAACATAAAGTTTGGACAACCATATCATTCAAATAGTTCAAGGGAATCCATATTTCAATCATATGTAAAAATTATGCAAGACTCTCTATTTTAGACATTTCAACAAACATGTGGTGGTCAAGTATTTTGTAACAACCCATGCAATCTCTTTGAATCACCACTTTTCATTTATATTAGCAAGAATCACCCTCTCTTTTCAATTCAAACCCATAATCAAGTCATAAGCAATAATCAAGACATTTGTATCATGCTTCTCAAAAAATGCATTTTGAAGCAATCCATATCGTATGAAATCTTCAAACTCAATTTCATACATACATATATACAAGTACAAATCAATTTGGGGAAGAAGGCCTAAAGACCAAACAATAATATCACTAGATAATTCATAAAGCAAGATTGTAAACATAATTCCAAAATCCATTTCAAATTCATGATTTCTCAACATTCAAAGCATCATTAAAAACGTTTTCACCATGCCCATGTAGTTTAGGAAAACTCCGCGTATCTTATATTGTAGAATTTGAAAGGTGGAACCCTGATTCATACCTGTTTCTTGGAATTCTTGATCTTAGGGATGAGTTATTGATTTTTGGAAGAGAAGAAAACTTGAATCTTGTTCTTGGAGTTCTTGAGAGAAAGGGCGGATGATTTCAATTTGGGGAAATGAATTTGGGGCTAAAAATGCCTTTTTAGGACTATGTTATGTGGTATGGACGATTGGGGTCGAGGGGAAAAGACTAAAAGACCCCTAAGCAAACAAAAAAAAAAGTCGTAACGGTCCCTCAGTTGACAGACTTATATGCTGAAGTATATTAGGCATAACATTTACTTCGATGTTAGATTTGGACGAAATCAGTTGAGTTGGAAAGAGGACTCAAAGATCTTTTATTTGATATATAGCAGGCCACTCAATTCATTATATAATAGAAGTTATGGTCAACGAAAGTTGACCCATGTTGAAGTGTCCTCTAAAACTTAATCAATGGAATTGTTTTCAACTCGTCTTAGATTTAGGGGATTCTTGTGACCTCAATTCATATTCAAAGGTTTTCCCAAACTATAGTGTTGATCACAACACCTACATTAACAAGTAATAATTTAGTTAGGGTCTATACGCATAGGAACGATGGTCTAAATTCTAGCCCGAAAGTACGGGGTGTTACATTATCCCCCACTTGGGATCATTCGTCCCTGAATGATGGATAGGGACTTTTGAAGCTCCAAAAGTGAAGAATAAAGAACGTAACATCACATTGAACATTTTTCCTCAACAAAATGTAAGAAGGCAGTCAACGAGATTCATGACAATCCCTAGGGAAACGTGTAAGCACGAAACATGATCTAACGAAACTTGATGTCGACATGATCTTGGCATGTGTTTTATTATAGCACATGATCGAAACATTGTAAGACATGAATTTTTATAAGAATCCCCGGCCTGGTTAAGATTGGTACTAGACATGAGATGAGATTTTCGCGGCTTCTTTTGATTTCTCATACTAATTATGTATTCTAACTCTTCAGCTATCCTAGAAAGCCAATTTGGTTTTGGAGAAGAAAGCATGACGTATGCTATGAAGAATCCAATAATCAATCCACAACCATATCCTATCAGAACCAATTCCCAACACAGCTCACTTAGAAATGTAGAATCACCTTCTTCATTCGGCACATAAGTTGTGTTGTTTTTCTCTGGTATCAAGTTACTTCCACAACCTCCCTAAACTAGAAATCCATGCAATCCATCATTTTCTTCATATGAATTGTTCCCAAATGTAGCAAATTGAGGCCGTTTTGGAATGCATCTTTCAAGATGATTGTGGGAGAGATTTAAAACTGCAAGAGATGTAACAGAAGCAAGTTGTTTGGAGATTAACAGAAAAACTATTGTGTTGCATATCCAAAACCTCAAGTTGGTCACTCATGTTACCCAAACATTGCGGAATTGCCTCCTTCAAGTTGGTTCTTGCCAAGTCTTGAACTTTTAATGATTTCAAATTGCAAATAGAAGAAGGGATCTCTCTAGTGAGACTATTATTTGATATGAAAAGAAAAGAAAAAAAATATTCTAAGAAGGGTGGTGGAATTGGTAGTTTCCCTCGAAGAAAATTGGACTGTAAATCAATAGAAGACGAATCAGGTCAATACTTGTCAACATGTTGTGGGATAGATTAAGATTTTACATGGAAGAGACAATAGTCAATCAGGAATTCTTCCTTGAATCTTATTATTTGGAAGGATCCAAAGTCTGCAGCTGCTTTGCTGATCTCAAAAATAAATAAAATCTAGTTCGTTTACTTCACAACCAGAAAAATATAAGTATTCAAGAGATTGAGGCACAGTAGACTTGACTTTGTTTTCATTGGTCAGAGAAATACTATTATATGAAAGATCAAGATGTGTTGGATTGACAACGTTTTCGAAATGACTTGGGAAAAGGACCTTGCAACTGATTCAGTGCTAAATTAATTGAGACTATGCTCTCGAGGTTCTGGATTGATTTGGGGAGAAGTCCTTGTAACTGATTCTCGCTTGTATCAATAATGACTAGTATCGAATTGTACCTGAAATCCTTAAGTTGACCGGAAAAGTGGTTATTACTCAAGTCTAGATAACTCAGTGATGGCAAGGAGAATATCCAGGACGGTATTGCACCCTTCAAGGAGTTATTTGAGAGCTCAAATGTTCTCAGATTCTGTAGTCCACCCGTAAACTGAGGGAATATTGGTCCTTCGAGATGGTTATCTTGAAGGTCCATATACTCCAGATGGATAAGATTCCAGAGAAAATTTTGAAATTGGCCCCAATAGATTACATGAACTGAGTACCAATCTCTGCAACGAAGTTAAATAGCCAAGAGATTCAGGCAGGTAATTACCAGAAAAATTTACTCCTACGAGATCCAACTCCTTGAGAGATGCACTGCTATTCCATTTGGTCTTTGAAAAATAAACATTGAGCTGATCATTGCAACTTAAGTCGAGTGTTTCCAGGTTGGACAGGTTAAAGATACTCTCATGTATTATCCCATACAATCCTGTACCCTTTAGACCTATAGTTGTTAAATGACAAGAGAAATTCAGAGGAATGGTGGAAGAGATGCTCACACCGCTAAGATGAAGCTCTCTTAATTGGGTCAAATTCTGAAGGAGCATATTGAAATCGTAAGCTGCAAGTCCGAGCTCATTGTTGCCTGATAAAAAAAATTGTAACTTGGAGAGGAGAGATATTTCAGAAGGAATTTGACCTGACAAATTGGAATTAGAAATATTAAGATGTGTCAAGCTCGAGAACCATGCTGAATTAATGGGAGATGTGAGAACAGTAGAAGTCATTCATAGAAAGATTGAGCCTTTGGAGATGAGACAGTTAGAATGAGCTGCTATTGGAACCAATCTCCCCCAACAAGTTGGCTGCAACTAAGATCAAGCTCAAAGACATCGCCACTCATTTCATCACATATCACCCCCTCTCACGAGAAACAATCTTTGTTCATGTTCCATGAACTCTTTTTTTTTTAGATAAGACTGCTCATCACAAAGAAAAAATGCAGATAAGGCATCAACAACAAACGACTGGTTGAATCATTGTTCTCCCCCGCAACTTGCCACACTAAGAACATTCGGGAACTACCCTAATTCACCATCTCCCCCTTAGATCATAGTCACATTCCTAGACTTGTGGACATAGGCCCTTATCAAATCTACAGCCACAACTCTCAACATAAAAAACAAAAAACGTCGCCACCTACTTAAACTCTAAACTCTCCCTGAAGGACTATACTCTGAATGCCTTGCTTTTCTATAAATGCTACTCTTAACTTCCGCTAGCCTCTATAGACATCACTCTACAACTCCCACTCTCTTGAGCGCACGCATCCACACTCCTTATCACAAAAAGGGGTATCAATATATACATGAACACAAACTCCTCTCATTAGTCTCTAATACCAAGTCACTAATTTATTTTCTAAGACATCCCCTTTCAAGGACACTAATCGTAATCTCTTCGAACTCCCAAAGTCATCAACTTATGACTAACATTTTTATAGGCATAGACACCCACACTTCTAAATACTTAATACTGCATCTTCAATTCCTTAGAATACTATCATTACACCTCTAATCACATAACCTACAATTTAACAAAATTTGTAAGACTATACCATGGGCGCACATTGCATACCCTTTTTTTCTCAATCAAACTCTAACGAACACCGTACAACCACTCACTAGACTTTTCACACTACAAGATTCGAGAATTAAATCTGGGTACACAAAACACTTATACACATAGAACTTTATCTAACAACCTGCTACCTAAGTTCAACTTATTCATATATACTCGCGCACTTATCCACATTAATAATTCAATCACAATTCATCATTTTAACACTAGTTCTCGTGTACACATATACCCTACGATTTTCACTTAAACTTTCCATAAATTATCAACCTAGGCCATTTCACACATCACATGAAGCCTGCTAATTAATTCCAATAGAAGATGCATCATTACTCTTACCACCACACTTCACAATCAAGTTCAAGCCTGTAGTCTAACGCCAATCATGTACCACCAACGAAGCATGCCACATACTATACTAATCCATCAAATAAGGAAATCAACCCAAAATACTTCACTTAGCTACTACCTACAATCATAACCCTGCCACAACCTCACTTTTACAACTCAAAAAAATCTACTACATACCTTCTCACATAAAGTACTAGTTTACCACTGCTAAAGAAAAGACCATCAAAGTGGTAAAGTCACATAGTTGGATTAGTCGATCTTAATCCTGCAATATAACCCATTTCAATTTTAATCAACAAATTCTAATTTTGCACATTATACATACTTACCTAACCGCACATCACAATGATCTTCAAAACTCAATAAGCACTAATGAGTCTCTACTTACAACTTATTAACTAATCTACCCCTTTCTATTCACATCTTATAAATGATTTCTACAACCACCATAACCATTCATTCTGTGATCCTTCCTTATTTTGAATAAATAATAATTATAGTATGTATCTTCCTTCATAGACTACCATACAATCGACAAATATGGTTGCACATTAGTCTACCATTATACCACATTAGTCTATCACTATACAATAGCAACCCACCCCTCAACCCACGATTATACAACTACAATAATTTATTTAAGCAAATGTCACCCTCACTCTGACTGCTAACCTTGTGACTTAATGTCACCAACTTCTAGACCATCTCACTACCAATAGGTCATGACATTTTAACATACACTACAACTCGAGTTGAAATACAGTTCCAACATTATGCTACATATCATTATCCTTAAACATCACATCCCCAAAGTGAAATCTTTTTTTAAAAAGACTGAATACACTTCGTACCTCATGCTAGAAAGCACAATTTCATCAAGATAAAAGTATACTCCCGAATCAATTCACCTTGAAGCACTGCTATATTCCTCTCAAGTCCTTGTGTTATCCCATAACTTTTCTGGATAACTCAATCAGAGAGGACCATATCGCTGGGGGAGCTAGTCTCTTAGACTTGTATCGCCTCGACAATGAGACATGACACATGAAATTAATTTAGATAAATTTCTTATGGATAACTATACAGCACGAATTAGAGTATGAAAGAATAAGAAACAACTCCTAAATGCCTGATAGCCTCCTAATTATAAGTGTGGTACACAACACACTGATAAACAAGACTCTACTAGACATTATTTTGCAGACACCCTAGGATCATGAACCGTGTTATGATACCAAGTTTTTTATGACCCGAGCTGAGGCCCTAGCCGTGACGGGCATCCCGAACCATGAAGGCCAGAGTGCCCTTCTCTATCTGGAAATCATACACACGTTTATATAATATGAAGGAAAATGTGGAAATATAAAAAAATACGAAATCATGATCAATATCATAGTTCAATTAACAATATGTAATGGAAACCATAAACCTCGAAACAACTTCTAAACATTAGTCTGCGAAATCTCTAACAATTGAAAATGACATTTGTCTAAAATTTGGGACAAGGCCCCCAGTCAGGACATGAATCAAAATGGAACAACAATAACAAGCTGTAATACCCGCCTTCCAAAGTAAGGGAAGCTCACCAGCTGTAAACTTCGGACACACACGAATCTACTGCTGTATGGGACTGTGGGACTCTATCTCTAATCCTGAGAGGGGGGGTCAATATAGATGTATTGATATGTAGAGAAATCCAAAATAATTAATTTATACATATATAACATTGGTGAGAGCAATTCATACAATATTATGTGTGAAATAGTTTAAAATACATGGGCCATTTCAGAAGATCTCAAAACAATCTTGTCAATAAAATGTCATTCTTTGTATTACTTTTGAGCTAGGTGGTACACCCTACATATCAAAAGCTTCCCATGGGCAACATGGGATCCGTCATTAACTCGACAGCCAAGCCGCCAACCCAAGTTTGTTGCAAGGGTTGAAGTATCTGAATCTAATACACCTCAGGGTACAAGGCCAGCGTATAATAATATACCCATATCAACAAAACACAGTTTCGGGCAATGAATAATATGACTCGTGCCTTCTTTGGATAACCACCTAACTCTCTTAGTGCCCAGTTTTAACCCATTCTAAACATGCATCTTTCTAAATTCAAAAATTGAAATCTAAAATGAAATTTGTATTCTGTTCTGAGTTTTATCATGGCTTTATCTGATTTGGCATCGTCATACCAAGACTTGCCAGTTATAGTTCTGAGACATAAAATATCATATTATAGTCTTTTCATTCAAAACATAATGTTAACCATATCATTCAAATAGTTCAAGAGAATCCAGTTTTCAATTATATATAAAAATTATGCAAGACTCTCTCTTTTAGATGTTTCAACAAACATGTGGTGGTCAAGTATTTTGTAACAACCCATGCAATCTCTTTGAATCACCAGTTTTTATTTATATTAGCAAGAATCATCCTCTCATTTCAATGCAAAACCATAATCAAGTCATAAGCAATAATCAAGACATTTGTATCATACTTCTCAAAAATGCATTTTAAAGCAATCCATATCTTATTAAAAAAATGAGAAATCATTGAAAGAGTGGGATTCTATATTTTCATGCTCTCAATTAAATCATCAAACTCAATTTCATACATACATATATACAAGTACAAATTAATTTGGGGAAAAAGGCCTCAAGACCAAACAATAATATCACTAGATAATTCATAAAGAAAGATTGTAAACATAATTCCAAAACCCATTGCAAATTCATGATTTCTCAATATTCAAAGCATCATTAAAAACATTTTCACCATGTCCATGTAGTTTAGGAAAACCCATGTACCTTATATTATAGAATTTGAAAAGTGGAACCCGGATCCTTATTTATTTCTTGGAATTCTAGATCTTAGGGATAAGTTATTGATCTTTGGAAGAGAAGGAAACTTGAATCTTGTTATTGGAGTTCTTGAGACAAAGGGCGGATAATTTCAATTTGGGGAAATAAATTTGGGGCTAAAAATGATTTTTTTGGACTGGTGTTATGTGGTTTGGACAATTTGGGTCGAGGGGAAAAGACTAAAATACCCCTAAGAAAATAAAAAAAAAGTCGTAACAGTCCCTCAGTTGACAGACTGATATGCTGAAGTAAATTAGGCATAATATTTTTCTCCGATGTTGGATTTGGATAAAATCAGTATAGTTGGAAAGAGGACTCAAAGATCTTTCATTTGATATGTAGCAGGTAATCCAATTCATTATATAATAGAAGTTATGGTCGACGAAAGTTGACCCCTGTTGAATTGTCCTCTAAAACTTAATCGATGGAATTGTTTTCAACTTGTCTTAGAGTTAGGGGATTCTTGTGACCTCAATTCATATTCAAAGGTTTTCCCACACTATAGTAGTGATCATTACACATACATTAACAAGTAATAATTTAGTTAGGGTCTATACGCATAGGAACGATGGTCTAAATTCTACCCCGAAAGTACGGGGTGTTACAAATAGAGTTAGGAATGAGATTATTCGAGAGAAGGTGGGAGTGGAATTAGTGGAATACAAGATGTGGGAGGGAATGCTGTGATGGTTTGGGCATGTGATGAGGAGCACAGATGCCCCAGTTCATAGGTGTGAGAGGCTAGCTTTGGATGGTTTCAAAAGGAGTACAGGTAGGCCAAAGAAATACTTTAGAGAGGTGATTAGACATGACATGGAGCTGTTACAGCTTATTGAAGACATGACCCTAGATAGAAAGGTGTGGAGGTCACGGATAACGGTTGAAGGATAATGCGAGGGTGGGTTGTATCTTGTAGTTAGGGAGCCCTTGCGTAGCCGGGTTAGTAACCCTAGGACTATGTCCATTGGTAGGAGCTACTAGTATATACTAGTACGAGGTGGGTGTCCTTTTCTTATTTCTTATTTTCATATTACTCTTATTTTCGTGTCTCTCATCTTTCTATTTTTATTAGTCCTTATTTCTTATTTCGGTTATGCCACCATTCCTATTTTTTTGTATTACTTTGATCTTTCTAACTATTCTTTATCTTGAGCCAGGGATCTATCAAAAATAGCCTCTCTACTTCTTCGGAGGTAGTGGTATGGACTGTGTACATTTTACCCTCCCCAGACCCGACTTGGTGGGAATTCACTGGGTTTGTGTTGTTATTTGTAAGGGGCTTGTCAAAAGATTAATACCTACCTATGATGAACCCATGTGTCTAACATTTTTAACCGTGAGATAAGTGATGCCCTTTTCTCAATTTTAATGGGCTTAAAATTCATGGCTTGTTGGACGTAGTCACTAAGACAAATTCATCATAAGAGGTACTAATTTCAAATGTACAAACTATTTCAAAACCGAGTCAAGAAACTATCAAAAAATTTCTTTATGTTTTGATAGAGTCTGGATCCTTCATAGTTACTATGTAAGAGAAGTTAGACCTCTAGCATAGATATGAAAAGTTTAGCGGGACATAGTCACGGCTGGAGCGAGGAAGAAATTATTAAAGAACTACAAAATAAAAGAGCAGTAAATACCTTATAATAGCGTCTATCAGCCTTATTTTATTCAACACTTGAGATATTTTACAGAAGAGAGAGAGGAGAGCAAAATGGCGAAGAGAGAAAAGGAAATTAGAAAGAGAAACTTACAAAACCTTGATCTTCCCTAGCACTCGAAGGTCCTATATACAAGAGCAAAAGGAATATATACACAGTACTTATGGGTCCCACATCTAGCTCCCTATGCACAGTGTATCTACTGTGTAAATAGTAAAAAAGGGTCCCAAATTTTGGGTCCCATATATGTTGTTCTTATCTAAACAACATCTTTTCCTTTATCAGCTTTCAAAGAAACTCCTCTGTTTTTGCAATGGCTTCTTTGTTCAGATTATCTTTTGAATCAACTGGCTGAGAATCTTGAATATCTTCTGTAATATCCTCAATGGTGATGCTCTTCATTAAAGTATCAGAATGTTGTTCGACAGTTTTTATCAAGTTTCTTCAAACTTCTTTAAAATACTATTCTATCATTGCCATCCTATCTCCATCAAAAACAGAAACTCATCTGGTGATATGTTTTAATGATTTATCTTCGACAATATTTTTCTGAGGAGTAGTCGCATATTCCTGAACCTTATTATCAATAATATCCAGAAGTTTTTGCCCATTTAGTTTTTAAATATTGAGGTCCTTTCGCATCAGCTTGTCCCAAAATTATTATAGAAAGTCCTATATAGGCAAGGGATTTGTTCTTTTGTAAATCCCAGTTACAATCCATTTTTCAGAATGAAATCGAATTAATCGTTCAGTATTATCATGGGGATTAACTTTCTTGAGTATCCCACCATAACCAATACTAGAAGCATCAGTTTCAATAATTTTTTGCCAATCAGGGGTAGCTAATGTTAAGCAAGGTAGAGATTTGAGTCGTTGTTTAGTATGTTTAGCAAGGTTTGTATGACTATCAGTTCAAGGACCTTGTTTAATAAGTTTAATAAGGTTTTATATGACTATCAGTCCAACGATCTTGAAAGCATTTTTTTAGCCTATCATATAAGGGGGCTAAATTATGTTTAACAAGGTTTGTATGACTATCAGTCCAAGGACCTTGAAAGCATTTTTTTAGCCTATCATATATGGGGTCTAAATCTCTTGACAAAGTTTCATAAAATGGGGATATGTAATTTAAACTTCCTAAGAATCATTGCAATTGAGTTCTATCAGTAATAATATCCGGAAATTTATCAGCAAAATCAAGAGCACTGAATAGGGACTGTCTTCCCTTTACAAATATTATGTCCTAAAAATGGAATATTTGTCTGAAATAAACTCATTTTTGGTTTCGATAGCACCAAGCCATTTTGTATCACAATCTTTTTAAATATATCAAGGTGTTTAAAATGCAATTCTAATGATTTAGAAAATTCAAGAATATCATCAATATAAACAATAATAAAATTCATAAATGGATTAAAATGTCATTCATTATTTTCTAGAATTCAGAAGGGGCGTATTTTAATCCAAAAGACATCACATTCCCTTCAAATTGTCCAAATGGGACATTGAAAGCAATTCTATAAGTGTGCTCTTTAAATATTTGAATTTGCCAATGGTTTTTATATCCACCTTGAGGATAGTCTATTTATTTAATAAATCAAGATTTAGAGGTATATTCACCTGTGTTTTATAAGCAAATTATAAAAACTACTGAGCAATCTTTAGCATTAAATATGGATGAGCAGACTATTAGATTGTTAAATAAACATGATATCGACATGTATAAACGCCATTATAATTTCATGCATATTGAAATAGTTCATATATATATATATATACATACATACATACACACACATATATATACTTGTTTTACAACACGTGCATTTCACGTGGTTCTTGAGACATGTCTAAGAACTTTGTCAACTAATATTATAATCTGATAAGCCCCTTCACACATTGAATTAGCGTACCCTCTTATTGGGTAGAGCCGAATTGCCATGACTTTTATTGACCATACTGATGAATACTTTTGTAGTTTGCAAATTGAAACACATTGTTTTGCTAGTTCATCTTCGATTACCATTTCTTATCAAATTGTGATACATAGGACATTGGGGGTGAAAGAGAATAATGTAGTATATACATGTTAATATAATATTTGGAGTTAGAGGAAATCTTCATGTAATAAAATGGATTCTTGTGCTGACAGTAGCATTTTATTAGCTAAGTTTGTCTGCGATATTATAATTGGTGCACAAATTTTCTGATTTGTTTCAATATTATTTGGGATACCAGCCATCACATGTTCAATGGATGTAACATATTACATCCGCTATGAGCAAAGATGAGACAGCCAGCGAGTGGCGGCTGCTCTTCTGAACACTAGTATCAGTAGTGTGGTTGTAGTACCACAATCGAAATCGACTACCGGCCTCGATCTCTATCTCCTACAAAAGGAACTACAAACTAAGTTCAAGGAAATAATGACAAACCTGGTTATTTCACTAAAACTAAGAAGTCTGGGATGGATTAGATAACTCTTAAAGCAAATATCCATTGCAACTGTGGTGGAAAGATGAAAATTACGAAATCTAAAGAGGATGAGAGGCTTATTCAGTTTCTTTGGGGGTTAAATGAAACCAATGCTCTAGCATTATACTTGTCCAGCCAAATTATTAGATACCAGTTGTTATGCTAAAATGGTCCAAGAATACTCTTAATAAGGGATGATCGGCTATTTCAACACATTTTCCACAAATGTTCACATCATTAAGAGTATCCAATATCTTATAACCTTTTCAACTATCAATGTGAGTCTTTGTTTGCACACCCAACGAATACAACTTTGGTACTAAAAAAGATATATTGGTTATAATTTGTCTTATCAACAAGGCTTCTTTGAGTGACAACAAAATGCTGTGACAACCCCTTATCCATGCAGCTTTTGTAGGCAGAACATTATACGACATATATTGCCTCGAGGATGCAAGTATCTGATGGAACAATCATAGGTGCTTCAAGTAGATTCACATAACACCATTAGAATAAAAGATTTCGCAAATACGACATATAACTATAAATGTCACAGTTTCTTCACTTGCAAGTTTCATCAGTTGCAAATTGGGTACCCACCAAGTCATCATGCCTAGAAATTTCAATTAATGTAATATAGTTGCGAAGGCATTCTTATCTTTTATACATTAGTAATTGCGTTGATCTCATTTACTACTGCTTGTTATGATTTTTAAAAAATATTGTTCAAAAAAAGGAATTATTTAAAATCTTTTCAATTTGCTAGTTTATCACATGAATAGTCTGTATGATCATTTTTGCTTTGTTCAGGATCATACATGCCCTTTATTATGGATTTTATTCACTTTTTCCTTTTAACGCTAGCGTTTAAATGCGGCAACATGTAAACATGTTATTCTGACAAGATAGAGCAGTAGAGATTGATTTCTATTAACGTAAATTATCTTCAAAAAAGAGTTAAAATAGGATTGTAAGATGTTGGACACAAGTCTCATAGTCAAGAAAGTGGCAATTAGAATGTTCTTTCAAAATTTAAATTGAAAAGAAATACATATGATATCATAATCTTTGTACATAAATGAATATATCCACGTTCATATTTGTATGATGGATCTTTGCTTTAGTTCTGAGCTACATGGTACACCCTACATTTCTAAAATTCCACGGACTATATGGAATCCGCCTTTGAGTCGGCGTCCAAGTCCCCAATCCAAGTTTTCCGCGAGGATTGGAGTATCACTAAGGGGGGACACGCAAGATCACAAAGAAAGGTGTCATAATCCCTCAATCAGGTCAACATGTCATGGTAGCGCACAAGATCACAAAGCAGGATCCTAACCATAGTCCCAATTTGGGATGACATGAATCAAAAGTATAGAAGATCATAAAGCAGGGTACTATAATCCCACGTCGGAAAATCATGATTTCGAGCTACGAGTTATCTGAACTCGTGCCTTTTTCGAGTAAACATCTAACTCTCTTTAAGCTCAACTTTAGCCTCTTTAACTATGTTTCCTGCTTGTAAACATTCTTTTCTTTCATATTCATATTAAGGGAAGATTCGTGATTAGGTATTGTCATACCTAGACTTGCAAGTTATATCCTATTATACACAACATATTCCTTCTCATTCAAAAACACATTAAAAACCACCAAAATATTTACAGAACATATGACAGTTCTTATTCCAGTAGCACATGAAAACTTATGCAAAAACATCATATTATTTAGTTTTCAACATAAGGTGGTCAACTTTTTCATAGATCGCATGCAACTCTTTCATTTAACACAAAGAGCACATATATAACAAGAAAGAACTCTCCCATCAAATCATAACCAATGCCAAGTCCATAAATTACAGTAAAAATATTTGACTCATACTTTAGGACACGCAATTGAACAACCCCTAACGTGTTAAATCAAACAAATTTCACGTTGAGAGGGAAATTTTAGGAATCTTGCTCTCATATTAATTCTCCAAAACATGTAACATTTAAACACATGAATATAATTAAAATCTATGGAAAACATCATGATAATCTCATCAAAATGGGTTCATGACGAATGTTCTTCAAAGTGTTTCCAAGACCCTTCTTACATACAAAATTTTATGCCTTTAAAACTTGTTAAAAATTATAAACTTCGCCCATGAGGTTTAGGATAGTTTCACATACCTTTGAATCGGCGAAACTATTGAGAAAATTGACCCTTGAAGCTTAAATCCTCAAACCCTAGTTAGTCTCTCTTCTTTTTCTTATGGAAGATAATTTGGGGATTTTGAGAAGTGAAATAACGTATGATAAGACCTTAATTTCATCCATATATGATTAAGAACAATTATAGGGTGTGAAAAGACATAAATGCCCTCAAAATAGAACAAAACAGAGCAACTTGTTAAGCTTGTCTTTTGCCTTGCGGCGCATGGCCAAAGCTCACCACAAGGTTGGCGGCGCATAGCCAAAGCCAACCTGAGGCAGTGAGCATTTACTTTCTCTCTGTAGTGTGGATTCTTAGTGGAGGATATCCCTTGTGACGCCATGCCATCTACACACCCAAAAGTACCCCCAATGCATCCCATAATATCTAAACATGGTTTACCATCAATATAGGAGTCCTAAAGTCTATTTTTAAGGAATCACACGAGCAATAAAAACACCGAATGTTACATCATCACCCCTTGGGATCATTCATCCCCGAATGATGATTCGAACCATAATAAGAATGATTTCAAATGTTACATGGAATGAAAAGAATAATATAAGGTCACTACCTTCCATATCATCATCCGCAGATTCAAAGGGGGTTGGATATCTTACACATATGTCATTCTTTGACTCCCAAGTAACTTTATCAACTTTATGATTCTTCTACAATACTTTAACTGAAGTTATATCCTTATTTCTCAACTTTCGAACTTGACAATCCAAAATATCTATGGGTTCTTCTTCATACGAGAATGAATCCTTCATAGTAATCTCTTCAACAGGAAATACCAATGAATAATCTTTAATACATTTCTTAAGCATTGATACATGAAATACCAGGTGAACAGAAGATAAAATTACAGGAAAATCCAAATCATTAGTAACTCCACCTATCCTCTTTGTAATCTTCTAGGGACCTATGCAGCGAGGACTAAGTTTTTCTTTCTTCCTAAATCTCATGACTCCTTTTATAGGGGAGACTTTTAGAAATACCCAATCATCAACCTCAAACTCTAACTCCCTTCTTCTCACATAAACGTAGGACTTCTGACAACTCTAAGCAATCTTAAGTCTCTCTCTAATGACTTTAAATTTCTCCATCACCTAATGAACAAGGTCAGGCACAAACAAACAGGTTTCCCCCAGTTCTTACCATCCAATCAATAACCTATATCTCCTTCCATAAAGAGCCTCAAAAAAATCCATCTGGATACTCTAGTGGTATATATTATGATAGGAAAATTTTATCAATGGCAAGTGATCTACCCATCCATTGAGGGTGAAAGGCGATGCTAAGGTTCACCTGGGTACCTAAGCCTCTTTAGAAAGACCGCCATAAATAATAAGAGAATTGTGTACCTCTATCGGATATGATTGGATACTGGAGCCCTACGCAAATGAATAATTTACTGAAATTACAACTTGGCATAATTGTCTCCCAAATAATTAGTCCTCATAGGCTAGAAATGAGTTGACTTGGTCATCCTGTCTACAATCACCCAAATAGAGTCATATTAGTTTTGAGATATCGAGAGTCCTACAATAAAGTCCATGTTGATCATCTTCCTTTTCTATAAAAGCAAAGCTATATCCTGTGAAAGGCCACCTGGCCTCAAATGCTCTACCTTAACTTGTTGACAATTCAAACACTTAGCCACAAAGTTAGCAACATTTCTTTTCATATTTTTACACTAGTAAATCTCGTTGAGCTCATGATACATTTTAGTAGAGCTTGGGTAAACAACATACCTGGAAGTATGATCCTTGTCAAGAATCCTTTCTCGCAATCCATCCACATCCGACATACATAACTAACCTTGGTATCTCAAAACCCCATCACCTCCAATTTCAAATGCCATGACCTTTTATTGACCAACACCTTCCTTAATCTTCATTAAAATAGGGGCTCTGGTATGTTTTTCCTTAACCTCAAAACATGGGGATGATTTAGATACCTCTTGTACAAATACCCCTCCATCCTTAGAATCTTTGAGTCGAACTCTGACATTAGCAAGCTGATGAATATCCTTCACCATACTCCTCTTTCCTTCATCCACATAATAAAGACTTCCTATGGACAACCTATTAAGGGCGTCAGCTACCACATTAGCCTTACCTGGATGATAGTGCAGGCTCAAGTCATAATCTTTCAATAATTTTAACCACCATCTCTGCCTGAGATTCATCTATTTCTACGTGAATACATACTGCAAACTTTTGTGATTAGTAAAGATATCAACATTCCCCATAGAGGTAATAATGCCAAATTTTGAGTGCAAAACAGATGCCGGCTCTAAGTCATGGATGGGATAGTTTTTCTCATGCACATTCAATTGTCTAGACATATAAGATACTATATAATCATGGTGCGTCAATACATACCCAAGTACTACTCGAGATACATCACAATACACAACAAAACCCTCTGAAAGGGTCAAAACATGTGTTGTAGTCAGCTTGTCCTTCAATCTCTAATGACTATTCTCATAAGAGTTAGACCATAAGATTTCACCTTCTTCTGAGTCAATCAGGTAAGTGGAGGACCTATGTATGAAAAGCTCTTTACAAATCTCCTATAATACCCTTCCAAACCCAAGAAGATCTAGATGTCATTTGGATTCGTGGGTTTGGGCTATTTTTTTACTGCCTCAACCTTTTGGGGATCTATCTTAATTCCCTCACTAGAAATAATATACCCCAGAAAAGCTATTGCACTAAGCCAAAACTCAAACTTTAAAAATTTTCCATACGACTCAAGGTGTTTAAGTGTTTGAAGGATGATTCAGAGGTGATTGGTATGATCTTTCTCACTCTTGGAGTAAATTAAATTTTCACTAATGAAGACTGACAAACAGTCCAAAACTGATAAAACACTCTATTCATGAGATCCATAAATATTGCAGGGGAATTAGTCAGTTCGAAGGACATAACTAGAAATTCATAGTGATCATACCGGGTTCGAAAAGCTGTTTTGGGAATATCAGCCTCCCTAACCATCAGTTGATGGTACCCCGAATAAAGGTCTATCTTCGAGAAATATTTAGCACTCTGAAGATGGTCAAAAAGATCATAGATTCTGGGAAGAGGGTATTTGTTCTTAACTATGACCTTTTCCAACTAATGGTAATCTATACATATGCAGAGGGAACTATCTTTCTTATGCACTTAACGTACCAAAGCACCCTAGACACTAGAACAGATAAAGCCTCTGTTAAGAAGGTCTTTTAACTGTTCTTTCAACTTTTTCAATTCTGTGGGAGCCATTCTGTATGGTGGAATAGAAATAATATTGGTTTCATGGCAACATATCAATGCTAAAATCTATCTCCTTATCTGGGGGTACCCTATATAGATCATCATGAAATACTTCTGGGAATTCATTAACTATAGGTACGACTTGAGAGAAAGACTTTTAGTACTAAAATCTTTGACCCAAACAAGATGGTGAAATCAACCTTTGGATATAAGCTTATGGGCCCTAAGATAAGATATGAACTTCCCCCTAGGTGTAAGAAAATACCTATCCCACTCTACCACTGGTTCATTTGGAAAAAAGAAAGTGATATATCTGGTACCACAGTCTAATATAGCATAATTCGAATGGAGCCCATCCATTCTGAGAATAGCATTAAGATCAACCATCTTAAGTTCTATAAGATTCTCCACAATATCATGATAGAAAACAAACACCACCCAATTTAATAAACTCTCTTAGCCACAATAGAGTCACTAATCGGGGTAGAGACAGAAAAAGGTTTAGAAATATTTTTGGGCTCAAAACCAAAACTGACTTCCACATAAGAGGCCATATAAGACAAGCAGTTACGACCACCTTAGTATAAGAAATGGTACCCTTAGGTGATGGAGCAATGGATGCAACTTGGGACTTAGTGCCCCTAATATTTTCTCTAGCTGAAGGGCAATCTCTCTGAATATCTCCTGTTTGGCCATAAGAGTAGCACGTCTTTCCCGAAAAAAACACTTTCCTGGATGATTCTTTCCACAAATACCATTGCAAGGATGAAATCTAGAGGGCTGGGTCAATCTTCCCTATGACTAAGTGCCCTAACCTTGTGGCATGCTACTAGGATATGATCTCTATTCAACTTAAGGTCTGGGTGTGGGTGCACTAGCTAAAGACTGAATGTACAGCTTGAGATAATCATCTCCCAACTAATTAGTCCTAATAGGAAATGAGCTGACTTGGTTATCCTGTCTACAATCACCCAAATAAAGTCATATTGGTTTTGGGATCGTGAAAGTCCTATAATAAAGTCCATATTGATCATCTCCCATTTTTATAAAGGAAAAGCTATATCTTATGAAGTGCCTCCTGGCCTCAAATTCTCCACCTTAACTTATTGATAGTTCAAACACTTAGCCATAAAGTTGGCAACATCTTTTTTCATATTTTTCCACCAGTAAGTCTCCATGAGAACATGATACATTTTAATAAAGCTAGGGTGAACAATATACCTATAAGTTTGAGCCTAATCAATTATCCTTTCTCGCAACCCATCCACATTCGGCACACATAATTGACCTTGGTATCTCAAAACCCCATCACCTCTAATTTCAAATGCCATGACCTTTTATTGAACAACACCTTCCTTACTATGCATCAAAATAGGGTGTCTGGTCTATTTTTCCTTAACCTCAGCACATAGGGATGATTTAGCTAACTCTTGTATAAACACCCCTCTATCCTCAAAATCTAAACGTCAAACTCCTAAATCAGCAAGATGATGAATATCCTTCCATATACTCATATTTCATTCCTCTATATAAGAAAGACTTCCTATGGACAACCTGCTAAAGACGTCAGCCACTATATTGGCCTTACCTGGATAATAGTGCAGGCTCAAGTTATAATCCTTCAATAATTCCAACCACCACCTCTGCCTGATATTTATCTCTTTCTACGTGAATACATACTGTAATCTATTGTGATCAATAAATATATCAACATTCCCCATAAAGATAATGATGCCAAATTTTGAGTGCAAACACCATAGATGCTAGCTCTAAGTCATGGGTGGGATAGTTCTTCTCATGAACCTTCAATTTTCTAGATGCATAGGCCACTACATTACCATGCTGCATAAGTACACACCAAAGTTCTACCCGATATGCATCACAGTACACAACAAAACCCTTTGTACCCTCCGAAAAGGTCAAAACAAGTGCAGTATTCAGCTTGTCCTTCAATCTCTAAACACTATTCCCACAAGATTCAAACCATAAGATTTCATCTTCTTCTGAGTCAATGTGGTAAGTGGAGCAGCTATGGATGAAAAACTCTATAAAAATCTCATATAATACCCTGCCAAACACAAGAAGCTCTTAATGTTAGTTAGAGTCGTGGGTTTGGGCTATTTCCTTACTACCTCAACCTTTTGGGGATCTATCTTCATTCCCTCACTAGAAAAAATATGTCCCAAAAAAGCTATTGCCATAAATGTTGTAGGGTAATTAGTCAGTCTGAAGGACATGACTAGGAATTCATAGAGACCATACCAGGTTCGAAAAGCGTTTTGGGAAATATTAGCCTCCTAACCTTCAATTGATGGTACCCCAAATGAAGGTCCTATCTTAGAGAAATATTTGGCACTCTGATGTTGGTAAAAAAGATCATTGATTCTGGGAAGAGGGTACTTGTTCTTAGCTGTGACCTTGTTCAACTTATGGTAATCTATACATATACAAAGGAAATCATTTTTCTTGTGCACGAAAAGTACCGGATCACCCTAGGAAGAGACACTAGGATGGATAAAGTCTTTGCAAAGAAGGTCTTTAACTATTTTTTCAAATTTTTCAATTCTGCAACACCCATTCTGTATAGTAGAATAGAAATAGTCTAGACGTCTGGCAACATGTCAATGGTAAAATCTATCTCTCTATCTAGGGGTACCCCATGGAGATCATCAGGAAAGACTTCTGGGAATTAGTTAACTATAGGGACTGACCGTAAAGAAGGACTTTCAGTATTAAAATATTTGACCCGAACAAGATGGTACAATCAATCTTTGGATATGAGCTTATGGGCCCTAAGATAATATATGAACTTCCCTCTAGGTGCAAGAAAATGCCCTTCCCACTCTATTACTGGTTATAATACCCTATATTTTCTTACATTAAGATTAACTCTCAGTCCATAATTTATCTAGTATAAAATTTTTGAAATACTGAGTATTTTTCAGTTTAGATACTCCCATCATGTGGGAAATTCAATTAGTTTTTCAATGATATAAAATTTGCCTAAATCTGATAATCAGATAAGAAGTTATGGCTATTTTAAGTTTCAGTCGTTAAACACCGTCATTCAGGCTAGTAGTGCATCACGGAGTATGTCAAAATGGAAATTGTCAGTTTCCAGTGATGTACCATGATAATGACACATCTCGCAATAACTTATTTTCATATTTGTCAATTTCAAGTAGACCAACGTGATCCCACCGCGTCACGATGAGTCCAAATTTTAGAATCAAAAGGGAACCACAATTCCACCGTGTTACAACAAGCCCTTAGTTCTAAATTATCTATTTCTAGTGTCCCGACGTAATCATGGATCATTACGCTAGGGGTCCAAGTCAAAAAAATTCAAAAAAACTTAAAGTTTTGTCTAAGGTTAAAATAGTCTTTTCCCCTAATTTTATTCCACTCAAGCTTGATTAAATTACAAGCTTTCATAAATTAATCATTATATGTGTTGAATTACATGATCTTCATGATAAACCCTTCAATTTACAAGTTGATTGATATAGCCATGATAACTATGTGTGTTGATGGTTGTATAACCTAAGCATGCTCCCTATGTGTTTGATAAAACACCTATGTGGATGAATTAGTGCAATTATAACATTATAGAATGTATTCCCCCTTTTATGAAAAAGTAGATTCCTTACAAGTGTTTGATAAAATGTCTCTATGGATGAATTATGAACAATTGAAACATGTTATGTTATTTAAGATCATGCTATGCTTTACTTTTCATACTATCGAGTCCTGGGGGTATTTAATACCCAACAATTTAGCTGTTTACCTAGAGCCAATGCCAGTTATAGAATAGTATCAATCATGCCATGATTAATAGTACGCTCAGTCAGTTCCAGAACTCAGTAGAACTCAGTCATTTACAGAACTCAAGAAAACTCAATAAACTCAGTATGAGTCCAGTCCAGTTAAGTATAATCAGTTTAGTGTCTTTCAGTTGGGAGTAGGATTTAGCACTGAGTGAGCCCAAGGATGGGGACTCACCTACCAATAAAGGGTATGATCCTTACAAGCAATCCTTACATTCCAGAACTACATAGCTAGTGTAGGTTAAGACATCAAGCCTGCTAGTTGAGGGTTGATGAGGTGTTTTAACCTGCCAATTGAGGGTGCCACCGCTCTCGTTACAGTACCTTCCAGATGAGGATAACTCTCAGGTTGTCTTTATCCATGTTACAGTACTGGCACCCTTCTAATTGGGGTGCCAGATTAGACCCCAACTCAGTTATCTTACCTTATTATGGGTATATCGATTAGATGATTACCTCCTATAATTTTAATTTCAGTCGTCAGAATAAAACTCAGTTCATTTCTATAGAATTAGGACTGTCAAAAATAGTCAATCAGTATTTGTAGCTCAGTTATCAAAAATCTCAGATTATCAGTTACTATGTATCATAACTCAGTACTTAGCTTCAAAAAAGCTCAGTTACAGTATTTATAAATATACGCATAGTATTGCATGCTCAGTATTTATAGTAATTTAGTTTATCCATATACTCTCATGTTCAGATTCTCTATATCATTCAGTCAGTTATTATTCATGCATATGAACCCTTTCATTCAGCCTTACCTTATCTAGCATACAAATACATTCCACGTACTGACACATACTCTTTTTTATGCTATGATGTCTTATGTCATAGTTTCGGATGCTCAGGTTCTGAACCACGCATAGATAGTTCTAAATTCATCCAAGAGTAGATTTAGTAGTGAGTCCTCATCTTTCGAGGATATTCTTTTATTCATTAATACAGTAGCCTTAGTATTTCAGTAGATGGAGTTAGTTAGGGGATTATCCCATTAACTCCAGTTTCAGATAGTTTTAGATTATAGGATTTTTAGACTAGAGTTTAGATAGTATTCAGTTTTACAAATTGTTATTTCAGTTGATACACTTTATCAGTATTTATAAATTTTGAACCTAATGGCATTTTAGCCTATTATTTCACATTTATTATAGTATCGTATTTCAATGCTCACAGCAGATATCAGTCATGGGTTAGCTTGTTGTTCTTCGTTGTTGTAAGCACCGTGTAGCATTAGGGGTAAAAACTTAGGGAGTTACAAAATTGGTATCAGAGCCTAAGGTTTTAAAGAGTCCTACAAAGTCTGAAAGTCGCATCAAGTAGAGTCTTGTGCAGGGTGTGTAGCGCGCCATACTTATGGACAGAAGGCTATGAGATATTTTAGGAAATAGTTTCCCCTATATCAATATTTATATCGTGCAAGTGAGGATGGGCTCAAGTTAAACTCTCATTCTAATTTATTTATTATTTTCATTTATAGAACATGCCTCCTAAAAGGACTAACAAAAAATAAACCAAAAATCAGTCAGGACCTCAGCCCGTTTAGGCAGATCCCCTAGACGAGCATATCTCTCATGCAAAATTTTGAGCTGCATTCACAACTCTAGTCAATTCAGTAGCATCCTAAAATGAATGACCAGCTATTGTACCGGCTAACCCAGTGGCCAATACTGCTATAGCTAGGATTCAGGACTTTACTTGAATAAATCCTCCTATATTCTCAGGATCTAATTCAGAAAAGGATCCACAAGAGTTCCTCGATCAGGTTCAGAAAGTCACAGATATCATAGAAGTGACAGTTAGTGAGAGTAATGAGTTAGCTACCTATCAGCTATAAGATATAGCTCATACATGGTTTAAGTTATGAAAGGTAGACAGGGGAGCAGATGCAAAGCCCATAGAATAGGAAGAGTTTGCTACTGCTTTTTTAGATAGATTCTTTCCCTTAGAGCTGAGAGAAGCCAAGGTGTTAGAGTTTATAAATCTCAGGTAGGGCAGTATGAGTGTGAAAGAGTATTCCCTCAAGTTTACTCAGTTATCTAGGTATGCTCCCCATGTAGTAGCAGATAGTAGGTCCAGAATGATCAAGTTTGTATCTGCGGTGTCAGATAGTATGGTTAAGGAGTACAAAATAGTGATGTTGATTAAGGAGATAGACATATCTAGGCTCATGGTCTATTCTCAGTAGATAGAAGAGGCTAAGATCAGATAGAGACAGAGGTAGAACAAAAGAGCTAGAACAAGTATCTTCAATTTTATTTAGCCTAAGACAGAGAGCGATAATCGTTCCTAGTTTTATCCAAAGTCTTTAGTTCTAGCTCTATCTTCAGCTAGTGCAACAGTACCAAAGTTCAAGAATGGTAGTCGGGATGGGGTGCTAGACTCTAAAACCTAGGGTAGTGTGAGCAGTGGCCATACCCTTCCACTTTGTAGAGGATGTGGTAAGAATCATAAGGGTATGTGTAGGGTTGGCAGTGACATAAATTTTTGGTATGGCAAGCCAGGCCACAGAGTTAGAGATTGTCCTTAGTCAGGTTCTCAAGGTCAGTACAATCATCCTTTATCTTAGCCCGATCGCCCAAATTAGCAGGGTGCGCTTCCAGTGCCACCAGTGGGCAACGCCCAAATAGGACTTATTCCTTTCAGTCTATACAAGATCAGGAAAGTTCTCCTAATGTGGTCACTAGTATGTTACAGATTGTCCATTTATGCATTTATGCCTTATTAGATCTAGGAGCTTCTTTGTATCTTCTTTCTTAGTACTTACCCTAGTCGGTAAATCTATTCCAACCAGACGAGTATATAAAAATTACTCGATTATAGTATTTTAGAAAATCCCTTAGTTAATTTCAGTAATAAGGTCATTTTGTTTCAGTTTCCTGATGGAACAATCATAAAATGAAAGGGTAGTACCTTAGTTTTAGTTGATTTAAGTTTGAATCTCTAGATTAAACTAGTAGAAAGAAGAGTTGAGAATTCTAAGTTAGTCAGTGTTGAGGTTTCTATATGAAGATTGTTGGGGCAATAGAAAGCTAAGAATCATATATCAGAAGGAAGTACTAGTAGTGGACCTTACATTATCAGGAGTAGTCCTTCAGAATGAGTTTAGTGTTTACGAGTGTTTTTATATCTCAGGCTCTAGAGTAAAGTAGTTTCACTTTGATTTAGAGTTTATTAAGTGCCTCACGGACTTAGAATAACGGCTTTAAGCTGGGGGGAGATGGTAGCACAAGTAACCAAGTCAGACTTTCAGATTTTAGTAGTAATGTCTGTATGTGTAGAAAAGCAATGGGAAAGGTTGATGCCTAACCCTTCCTTACCTCAGTGCAATGTTTGGCACTTCAGTTATCACGATATCTACTCACGCAGTACATGTCAACTCTATGATCATAGCTCATATTCGTGCATTATCAAAAATCATGTACCCCTATAATTCCTAGTATGAGCAGTTTCAGTTCACTCGATGTTACGAATTATGTTCCATGAATACAAAAACTCCAAACTTAGGTCATACGGCTCATGAATCATGTACTCATGTCATGCTTTACAGTATTCTCAGTTTCCATGACTTATGTTATACTTCTAATGATCAGCAAAATTTAGATTTCATCGTGTATATCTTCAGTTTAGATTTCTTGATAAAATCCAGGATGTAGATGTTCTATCCCTCAAGCCTCAGTTAAGTGTCAAGTTTGGTATAGTGCCTTCCATGCTTTATGTCCTCTATTTTAACCTTTCAGTGAACTCTCCTTAATTAAATGATGTAGTGATAAACAGTTGCTTAGATGGGAGAGAGTAAACATTTCATGTTAAGAAAAGATTGTTGCATGCTTGTTTTACACGAGGCTGTAGTTATGACGATAGGCTTAAATTTCATGTTGAGTTATAAGTGGCTAAATGTATTTCAGAGGTTTGAGTAGGCTTCAACTTAATGAGAGAAGTTAGTCTAGCTCAAACCTCAGTAGGTAGAGTTATCAGTGCCCATATTACAAAATTTTAGCCATGTTGTGGTTTCTTATTCAGGTCATACAAAGGTTCCTTACTCGCTAACGTCATTAGAACATTATAGTAAGAGTGTCACAAAAATGCTCCAATCGAGTATAAGTTTTCAGTATGAGTTAGTCTGTAAGGCCAGGAATTCAGTTAGCAGTCAGGCGGATAAGTTCGCATAGTTTCCTATTTTTCCATCTAGTTGTACTATCCAAAGTTTCATGAATGTAACCATTATAAGATAGAGAAATCTGTTAGTTATGTATTTGGATCAGTGCATGTATTATGTCTTAGTTTCAGATCCTAGATATTCAGTCATGATTTAGTTCATAAGTGCCCTGTGTATCATCCCAGTCTTTCCTCAGTAGCTCTGCCAAGTCAATATCCTACAGTGGACGTATTATCCCAAGGGGGAGATACACTATAATCCCCTAAACTTCCATAACCTAAACCTTCCGTATTCTCTTTACAAAATAAATCTAGTTTGGAGTAGTAAGTACTTCTAAATTGACTCTCAAGTTCCAATCTCATCCATAAACCATGAATTCAGGGGTTAGTTCAGTTCATGATATCGAGTTCATGTATTACATTTTAGGCTCAGTTCTGTTCTCACGTTACCATTTATGTGTGTTCTGTAAAGGATCTTGAGTTTAAGATCGGTAATTTTGTGTACTTGAAAATATCTCGCATAAAAAGAGTAAAGAGGTTCAGCAAGAAGGGAAAGCTCAGTCCCCGATATGTTGGTCCTTAAAAGATACTCAGTTATTTTGGAAAGAAAGCTTATGAGCTTGAGTTGCCTTCGGATCTAGCTTCATTATATCCAGTATTCTATGTCTCCTTGCTAAAGATATGCATTAGTGACCCAGCAGTCATAGTCCCCTTAAAGGATGTAAATATTCAGAATGATCACGGTTTCGAAGAGTTTCCACTACAGATTCTCGATCATCAGATTCGCAGACTGACAAACAAAGAAGTTCCCTTAGTCAAAGTTCTTTTGCCGAATCAATCCATAAAGGGAGCTACTTAGAAAGCAGAAGCAGATATGCAGACCAAGTATCCTCACCTCTTGTTCGTAACCTCAAATCCATCTTAGGGTAACAGTCTTCCTTAGCTTTACTCAGTTCCATGTTCAGCTATAATTATAACTTGGTATCCATTACCGTTGCATATTCGGTCATGCATTCATGAATCATTTCAGTCATGTACTTATGCATCAGATATGCATGTTCAGTATGAAAATCCATCTTATCAGTAGCTTTAGTCATGTATTCCATGCATTAGATGTTCATTGTAAAAGCTCAGTTTATCAGTAGTTCAGTCATATAGTCATGCATCAGACATACATGTTCAGTGTGTAAAATAAGTCTATCAATGTTTCAACTTAATTAGTCTCATTCGAGGATGAATGTTCCCAAGGGGGAGATATTGTAATACCCCGTATTTTCTTAGCTTAAGATTAACTCTCAGTCCATGAGCTATCAAATATAATTTTTTTAAAATATTCAGTATTTTTCAGTTGAGATCCTGCCATTGTGTGGGAAATTCAATTAGCTTTCTAACGATATAAATTTTGCCTAAATCTGATACCCGGATAAAAAGTTATGGTTATTCTAAGTTTCAGTCCTTAAACACCATCATTCAGGCCAGTAGAGTGTTGCGGGGTATGTCAAAATGAAAATTATCAGTTTCCAGTGAGGTACCGTGATACCGGCGCGTTGCGTCATAGGTTATTTTCACATTTGTCAATTTCAAGTGTACCAACGCAATCTCACCGCATCGCGATGAGTCCAAATTTTAAAATTAAAGGGGCATCGTGATTCCACCGAGTCGTGCCAAGCCCTCGGTTCTCAATTGTCTATTTCCAATGGCCCAGCACGATCATGGGGCATCGAGCCAGGGGTTTAGGTCAGAAAATTTTACAAAAAATTAAAGTTTCATCTAGGGTTAAAACAGTTTTTTACAAGATTTTATTCCGCCCAGGTGTGAGATTAAAGCCCTAAAAACTTTTTAAGATCATTCATTATTCTATTTTCCCCAAACCCAAGCATTCTCTCTCAAGATACAAAACCCTAGCGTCAAGAATCAAGAACAAGTCTAAGAATTCCTTCAAGAGTCTTCAAGAATCGACAATCCAAGATATGTTAGGTGTTCATTCATGGGTTCCTTTCACCCATGAAGTCTAAGAACCCTTTTTAAACTTACAAGATCTCAGATTTATGATTTCTACATTTGAATTGAATTGAATTCATGTTCATTTCATTGTTGGATCCTAGTCTATGATTAAATTACAAGCTTTCATGAAATTAATCATTATATGTGTTGAATTACATGATCTTCATGATAAATCCTTTAATTTACAAGTTGATTGATGTAGTCATAATAACTATGTGTGTTGATGGTTGTATAACCTAAGCATGCTCCCCATGTGTTCGATAAAAGGCCTATGTGGATGAATTAGAGTCATTATAACATGATAGCATGCATTTCCCCTTTCATGAACAAGTAGATGCCATACAAGTGTTTGATAAAATGTCTCTATGGATGAATCATGAACAAGTGAAACATGTTATGTTATTTAAGATCATACTATGTTTTACTTTTCATGTTATCGAGTCCTGGGGGTATTTATTACCTGATAATTTAGCTATTTACCAAGAGCCAGTATCTATTGTAGAATAGTATCAATCATGCCACAATCAATAGTTATCTCTGTCAGTTACAGAACTTAGTCAGTTACAAAACTCTGGAAAACTCAGTATCAGTCCAGTCTAGTTAAGTATGATTAAGTTTGTATCTTTTGGTTGGAAGTAGGATTCAGTATCGAGTGATCCCAAGGATGGGGACTCACCTGCCAGTAGAGAGTGTGATCGTTAGAAGCAATCCTTGCATTACAGAACTACACAGCCAGGGTAGGTTGAGACATCAAACTTGCCAGATGAGGGTTGATGAGGTGTTTTAACCTGCCAGTTGAGGGTTCCACCGTTCTCATTAGAGTACCTGCTAGTAGAGGGTAACTCTCAGCTTGTCTTTACTCATGGCATGGTACTGATACCCTTCTAATTGAGGTTACAGATTAGACCCCAACTCAGTTATCTTACCTTATTCGGGGCATGTCAGTTAGATGATTACCTCTCACTGTTTCAGTTTCAGTCTTCAGAATAGAACTCAGTTTAGTTCTACAGAATCAGGACTGTCAGATACAGTCAATCAATATCAATAGCTCAGTTATCAAAATTCTTAGATTACCAGTTACTATGTATCAGAACTCAGTACTTAGCTTCAAAGAAGCTCAGTTACAGTACATATATATATATATATATATGCACAATATTGTATGCTTAGTATTTATCGTAGTTCAGATTATCCACGTACTCTCATGTTCAGTTTCTCTATATCATTCCATCAGTTATTGTTCATGCATATGAACCCTTGCATTCAATCTTACCCCATCTAGCATACCAGTACATTCCACGTACTGACACATACTCTTTCTTTGCGTTATTATGTCTTATATCATAGGTTCGAACGCTCAGGTTCTTGATAATGCATAGATAGATCTAGATTCAGCAAGTAGTAGATTTAGTAGTGATTCCTCATCTATCGAGGATTTTCTTTCATTTCATTAATACAGTAGACTCAGTATTTCAATAGATGGCGTTAGTTGGGAGATTTTCCCTTCAACTCTACTTTCAAACAGTTTTAGATTGGAGGTTTTTCAGACTATAGTTCAGATAATATTCATTTTTACAGATTATTATTTCAGTTAATACACTTTATCAGTATTTACAGATTTTGAACCATATGGCATTTCAGCCTATTATTCCGCATTTATTACAGTATCATATTTCAGTACTCACAGCAGATATCAGTCATGGGTTAGCTTGTGATCCTTCGGGGTCGTAAGCACCGTGTAGCGTTCAAGGTACAGGGTCGGCGCATTATACTGGTTCATTTGGAAAAGAGAAAGTGACCTTTCTAGTTCTACAATCCAATGTAGCAGAATATGAATGGAGCCAATCCATTCCCAGAATAGCATCAAAATCAACAATGTCAAGTTCTATAAGATCAGCCATAGTATCACGATGGACTGATAGAACTCGACATTCGTGACATCTCTCTATGAAGACTGGGTACGGTTAACACCAGAATGAGGATCCTGAGGTAGGCTAGTTTGGACTAAAAAAAACCCTAGAATAGCAGTGAACTCTAGGGTATGGGCTCTATAGTGGGTCCGCATCCCATGAAGTGGGCGGACATCATTAGCATAGGTTTCTGCCCACTGGATATATGGGGAGGCATGATTTGAAATGTAGAAATCAGCAGTTAGGAAACATTCAGACTCTATAGCATGAACTAGAATATGAAGAAAAGAGAAACATTTCTAAATGCCTCATAGGTTCCTCCTTCTAAGTGTGGTGCGCTACATACTCATAAAAGGACTTTACTCGACACGGCTTGTTATATACTCTAGGACCTTGAACCATGCTCTGATACCAAGCTTTTTATGACCTAAGTCGAGGACGTGGCCACGACAGGCATCCAGAACCGCGCAGGCCCGAGAGACCCCTTAGCATGTAATCATAAGCATAAGTCATATGAAATGGAAGTGTGAAAGATAAGTTGAAAACATGATAGTCCCATAATCAAACTTAAGACTTCATAACATCAAACCGTAAGAAAACCCAAATTCAATCTAAAACATTCTCCAAAGGCTCTACTGAACTGAACATACTAGTCTGTCTAAACTGGGACACGGCTCCTGGTCGGACTATAAAACTAAAAAGAAACCAACACATGGAAAAGATGTCTCTGAAATAAGGGAGGCTCACTAACTCTGGATGTCCTTAAATAATCTACTAGTTAGCAGGACCACGAAAATGTGCCTCAAAACATGAAATATATGGGGTCAATACTCAAAAGTACTAGTATGTAGAATAATCCAAAAATAGCACATACTTTATGTAAAATAAGTGAGAGCATTTTGAAAATAATTTTTCATAATATATACATATATATACATACATATACATATATATATATATACATATATACATACATATATATATACATACATATACATATATACATACATATATATATACAGACATATACATATATACATATATACATACATATATATATATATAAATATATATATACATACATATATATATATATAAATATATATATACATACATATATATATATATAAATATATATATACATACATATATATACATACATATATATATATATATATAAACACATGGGATTAATGTAAAGGGCTTCAATTCATGTTTGTAAAGCATTGAATCGACTCTTTGCTTTAGTTCTGAGCTACATGGTACACCCTACATTTCTCAACTTTTAAGGGCTATACGGATTCCGTCGTTGACTCAGCGGCCAAGCTCCCAATCCAAGTTTGCCGCAAGAATTGGAGTATTAGTAAGGGGGACACGCAAGATCACAAAGCAGGGTGTCATATTCCCCCAATCAGGTCAACATGTCATGGTAGTGCACAAGATCACAAAGCAGGTCTCCTAACCATAGTGCCAAATTGGGACGACATGAATCAAAATTACACAAGATCACAAAGTAGGATACTATAATCTCGGGTCGGCAAATCACGGTTTCTGAATACGAGTTATCTAAACTCATGTCTTCTTCGGGTAACCATCTAAATCTTTTTAAGCCATATTTTGGCCTCCTTAACCATGTTTCATGCTTGTAAACATTCTTTTCTTTCATATTTAGGACAAATTCGTGATTAGGTATCGTCATACCTAGACTTGTAAGCCATATCATATCATATCCCTTCTCATTCAAAAACACATTAATGACCACCAAAAGATTTGCACAACGTATGAGAGTTCTTATTCCAGTAGCCCACAAAAACTTATGCAAAAACATCATATTTTCAAGCTTTAAACATAAGGTGGCCAACTCTTTCATAAATCGCATGCAACTCTTTCATTTTATACAAAGAGCACATATATAACAAGAAAACACTCTCTCATCAAATCATAACCAACGTCAAGTCCATAAATGATAGTAAAAACATTTGACTCATATTTTAGGACATGAGAGGGAAATTTCATGAATCTTGCTCTCATATTAATTCTCAAAAACATATAAAGTCTAAACACATGAATATAATTCAAATTTATGGAAAACTTCATGATAACTCATCAAAATGTATACATGATGCATGTTCTTCAAAGTGTTTTCAAGACCCTTTCTATATACATAATTTCGTGCCTTTAAAACTTGTTAAAAACTATAAACTACGCCCATGAGGTTTAGAATAGTCCCACATACCTTTGAATCAACGAAAACGTTGAGAAAATTGATCCTTAAAGCTTAATTCCTCAAACCCTAGTTAGTTTCGCTTCTTTCTCTTAAGGAAGATGATTTGGGGATTTTGAGAAGTGAAGTAACGTATGTTATGACCTTAATTTCACCAATATATGATTAGGAATGGTTTTAGGGTGTGAAAATACCTCAACGCCCTTAAAATAGAACAAAATGGAGCAATTTATGGTTCTTTACTTTTGCCTTGCGGCGCATGGCCAAAGCCAGCCACAAGGTTGGCGGCGCATGGCCAAAGCCAGCCACAAGGTTGGCGGCGCATGGCCAAAGCCAACCTGAGGCAGTGAGCATTTTCTTTTCCCTCCGCGGGGCCGAGCCTTAGCGGAGGGTTCCCCTTGTGACGCAAACCATTTTTCACACCCAAAGGTACCCCCAACGCATCCCATAACATCTAAACATGGTTTACCATCAATATAGGGGTCCTAAAGTCCATTTTTAAGGCATCACTCAAGCGTTAAAAACACGGGATGTTACAACACAATTGTGAAAATGTGCTTGTACTATTCTCCAATGTCATTTTTCTTTAGGTCGATGTATTCCTACATTCTTGCATGCAGAATGTCAGATCAAGTAAAAAAATTTAAAAGGGAATTTTAAAATTCTAAATCAAATAGATTTTAATGAAGAAAATGATGATGTAAGGATGGCAGATAAACTGAAAAAGACTTACATAGCTGCTTTGAAAGAGCACGTGAAACTAAAGGATACTTCTATTGAGTATGATTTATCATTTATTTTTATAATTTATTAAAATAAACACATCCCTCTTTTTCCTTTTTGATTATTTTTCCTGTTTAGGATGTTTGAAGAATCGTGAGTTTTCATAAATTTTTTGTGTGACTCTCATTTACATGATAGTTTGTTTTTAAAAAAAATATATTCAATCTAAGGCTTAGAACTTAGGGCACAACTAACGTATCACTAACTAAATTAATTAACTATTGAAAATTAAATTTTTTTGGTCAAATAAGAGAATTTTATGCAATCAAGTAAACAATTTTGTGCATCTATCTCATTTATACTCTAGAACTAAATCTCAAAGAGGAAGCCAACCAAATAAAACACTACTACCAGTTTTAGTTGCTCTGATAGCCAAAAAGAGACATTAACAAGAAAAACTAATATTGCCTTGTTAATGTCCTTTTTCTGATGGCGGGCTTGTTTTAATGTTGCAGATGGCAATTTGAGTTATTTTGGCAACACATTTGAATTTGTGAGAAACAAAGATATCTTTTGGTTAGCTGAATGAGATGGCTGAGTTTTACAGGATGGAGTTTCTATATAGTTAGCTCATCAAGATCGACAAACATATGTTTAGGACTTCCTTCTTTTTTGAAAAGAAGACTTTTTTGTGATAAGTTCAATAAAATTTAATCTATTATATACATGATCTTTGATATAATTTAATAATAATTGATCTTATTGATATTGAAGGGGTTACAGCTGTATATATAGAGAACTGAAGAATAACTAATTACAGAATAACCCAGATGTATTTAATAATTATATATGTAGTCTATTATCCCCCCGCAAGCTGATCAGCGATAACGAGGGGCAGCTTGGAGCAGAGATACTGAAAAGGCTGTAACGGAAGAGGCTTGGTGAGAATATCAGCAAGCTGGTCAGTAGATGGGACATAGTGCGTGGCCATCGTTCCTGCAAGTACCTCATCGCGAACAAAGTGACAGTCGGACCCAACATGCTTCATACGATCATGAAGGACTGGATTTTTGGTAACACAAATAGTGGACTGATTGTCACAATAAATTTGTGGTTTCGTCGGGGGAATGCCAAGTGCATCTGTAAGGTATCGTAACCACATGGCTTCAGCAACACCCGCAGCCATGGCACGATATTCTGCTTCTGTGGAGGAACGGGACACTCGCGTTTGCTTCTTGGTGCACCAGGAAATCAGATTCGGTCCCATCATAACAATATATCCAGTAGTGGACTTCCGATCATCTTTGTCGTTAGCCCAATCCGAATCAGAAAAAACAGATATATCAAACGAGCCCTTTTGAAATAAAATTCCACATTGAAGAGTACCTTTAAGATAGCGCAAAATGCGTTTCAAGGCCTGAAAGTGTTGTTCTGTGGGAGCATGCATTGATTGGGAGACTCGATTGACTGCATATTGGATGTCCGGACATGTAACAGCAAGATAATGAAGTCCACCGACGAGGCTCCGATATAGTGTAGGATCGACAAAGGAAGTATTCGGCCCTGGGGATTGGCGGACTGCCATGGGAGTGACCGCGGGTTTGCAGTCTATCATTCCAGCTCGATTTAGAAGTTCAAGGGTATATTTTGTCTGATGCATCAATATGGTTCTCGATTTGCGGATGAGTTCGAGGCCAAGAAAGAACTCCAGAGGACCGAGGTCCTTAAGTTTGAAGTCACGATGCATAGCCTCAGTAATTTCAGTGATGAGTGATGACGAGCTGCCTGTAATAACAATATCATCCACATAGATAAGAATGATGATAGTCCCTCGAGAACAGAGAAGGGTGAAGAGGCTGTTGTCATGATGGTAGGTGCGAAAACCAAGACCCTGCAGAAAAGTAGAGAGGCGTGTGTACCAGGCACGTGGGGCCTGTTTCAGGCCATACAGTGATTTGCGAAGCTTGCAAACATAGTGAGGACGGTTGGGATTAACATATCCCGGTGGCTGAACCATATAGATGTCTTCCTCAAGATGACCATGAAGAAAGGCATTGCTGACGTCTAACTGATGAAGCGGCCAATCATAGTGAAGAGCAAGAGACAAGACCAGACAAATAGTCTGTTGCTTAACAACAGGGCTGAAGGTCTCCTTATAATCCACACCATACTCCTGATGATACCCTTTTGCAACCAGACGTGCTTTATAGCGAGAAAGAGATCCATCTGAATTTCGTTTGATGCGAAACACCCATTTGCACCCAATAGACTTTCGGTTACTAGGCAGAGGTACCAAATCCCATGTACGTTGTTCATTCAGAGCCTGAAATTCCTCATCCATAGCTTGGCACCAGAAACTATTTTTGGAGGCTTGGTTGTAGGTAGTAGGCTCAGTTATGGGATGTGCATCAAAGGGTATTTGAGTGTGGTAGACTTTGGGTTTGAAGGTACCGGCCTTGGCTCGGGTTGTCATAGGGTGGGTGTTGAGTGGAGGGTGATTAGGAAGGGGTGGTGGAGTTGTATGATGTGTGGACGGGGGTTGGGTGGGGCTGCCATGGGAGCGGGGATGTGCAGCGGTGGATGGGGTGGTTGTGTGTGTGTTAGGAGTATGAGGTAGGGAAGTGGTGGGTTGTGTGGCAGTCGGCTGGGTGTTCGGGTGGGAGGTTTGGGGGTTCGGGTGGGTGGGTGGTTGGTTCGAGTGGATAGGTGGTTGGTACGGGTGGGTAGTGGCGTAGTGGGGTACCGGGTTAGGTGCCGAGTGAGCCGGAGCATGAGCGTGTGAAAAGGACGGAAATAATGGCACAATGCCAAGTGGATTGGGGGAGTATGGAGTAGAGGAAAGACTTGTGTAAGGAAATTGTTCCTCCACAAAACGAACATGACGGGAAACATATGTTTTCTGAGATACAGGATCGAAACATTTGTAACCTTTGATAGTGGGATGATAGCCTAGAAAGACACAAGGGGTGGACCGAGGTTGAAGTTTATGTTGAGTGTGTGGACGCAACCAGGGATAAACCAGACACCCAAACGGGCGGAGATGGATGTAGTCGGGTGGATGATTGTAGAGACGGGCATATGGAGTGGAGTTGGAGAGAGTGTGAGTGGGCATGCGATTTATGAGGTAGCTGGCAGTAGCAAGGGCATCAAACCAAAAGGAAATAGGTAAGGTGGAATCATGGAGGAGCGCAACAACTGTTTCTATTAGGTGACGGTGTTTGCGCTCAGCAACGCCATTTTGTTCAGGGGTATATGGACATGAAGTGTGATGAAGAGCCCCTAGACTTTGAAGAAAAACACCAAATGCATTGTTGACAAATTCTTTGCCATTGTCACTTCGAAAAATTTTGATTTTGGCATTAAATTGATTTTGAACCATTCGGTCAAAGTTGACAAAAACAGTATAAGCTTCGGATTTAAATTTCAGAGGATAAAGCCAAGTGAATTTACTGTAATCATCAACAAAACAGATATAATAACGAAAACCTTGAACAGAAGGAACTGAGGTTGGACCCCAAACATCAGAATGAATTAATTGAAATGGCGCAGTGGCCTTGTGTTCAGACAGTGAAAAAGGTAAACGACAAGATTTAGACACTGAACAGGACTCGCAATGTAATTTCCCTGAAAAATTAAAACCTAAGGAAGATAAAATGGATTTGGTGATGGCGGATGATGGGTGCCCAAGCCGGCGATGCCAGGTGGACGAGAGAATGGCTTGACTCACAACAGACAGAGACCTGGATGGAAGAGTGTATAGCCCATGCTCACAGCGGCCCGTGTACCGCACCCGGTTCGTGGTATTGTCCACTATCTGGAAATTGGTGTCATTAAAAATGAGGGTGCAGTTATTTTCTTTAGTAAAGCGATAAACAGATAAAAGATTGGATGTGAGGGAAGGGACGTGGTGAAGGGTTGAGAGATGAAATTTACCATTTGGGGTATAGACATACCCAGAGCCGGTGTTTGTGATGGGAAGGGATTGACCATTGCCTACTGTAATAGTTTCTGAGCCATGATACGGATGAGGAGCTTGAAGTTGTGAATAATCCGACGTCACATGGGTGTTAGCACCTGTGTCTAGATACCAATCGCCAGATTGAGCGTTTGTGGACGCATGCATCGCCCTTGATCCGCCGGACTGGCGATTTACATTCTGCGAGTCATCATAAAGATACCAGCAATTAGCCGCAGAATGGCCCCGTTTAGCACAAATTTGGCACGTCGGAAGATCTCGTGTGGGCCCCTGCTGGTTTTCTCATCCCTGTCCGCGGCCTGACTGGAAGCCATCCCTCGGTGGAGGCCCGCCTCTGCCTTGCTGCCCGGCGTTCCGACGGTCACCGCCGCCGCTGCCTAGCCCTTGGTTACGGCGATCGTCACCGCGACCCCTGGCCGAGCCCCCGCTGCCAGCCGAGTAAAGAGCCGTGACGCCAGGGGTGGAACTGGCTTCTCCGAGCAGTAATTTGTGTTCCATGTCTAGATTCAATTCTTCTGCATTAAGCCATCCAGACAGTTGATTCAGAGTGATTTCGACAGGTGAGAGGCGAATATGCTGTTTGAGAGAGGAATAGCCAGACGGAAGACCACGTATCACGGCATTCACCACGTCTCGTTCGGGAATAATCTCGTTCACAGCATCTAGATCAGACAGAATAGAGGCCACATCATCAAGGTATTGAGTCATCGTCTTCGTTCCCTTCCGAAGAGTATGCAATCTGTCATGCAACTGAAAAATATGAGCCGTGGACACAGAGTTGTACCTTGTGGCTAGTGCTTCCCAAAGTGAAGCCGATGTGAGAAAACCCCGGGCGTGTTTGTGCACAGAGGGGCTAATAACGGCGAGAAGACAGGCTCGGATCTGAGTGTCTACGATCATCCACGGAAGGTAGTCGGGATTTGGGAGCATGACGCCGTCCTCCTCGGCTGTCTCGGGCGGCGGCTTCTCCGCACCGTCAATCCATCCGAGCAGCAAGTTGGCTGCGAGGGCAGTGCGGACGTTAAGTGCCCAGGCCGGGTAGTTGTTGTCAGATAATTTTTCGGGGATGAGATTGTGGAGATTCCTGAGTAGTAATTTTACTCCAGACGGTAAATTTGACAGAGGATCAACAACCTTGTCCATGGCGCCGACCTACGGCGGAGGAGGGAGGCCGTGCGACGTGGTGTAGACGGTGGCGGCGGCGCACACATGTCGGAAAAGAGGAGAGATTAGGGTTTGGGCGGAAGAAGAAACCCTAGCTTTGATACCATGATATAATTTAATAATAATTGATCTTATTGATATTGAAGGGGTTACAGCTGTATATATAGAGAACTGAAGAATAACTAATTACAGAATAACCCAGATGTATTTAATAATTATATATGTAGTCTATTAATCTTGAAAAAAATTGAACTGGTTGAGATAGGGTACACGCGCAAAGAGCGTGCCCACAAACTAGTATATTCTAAATATGCCATTCGAAACTATACTTAAAAAGGTTCTTCATAAAACGCATAAATCTACATCTTGATTAGACTATCATATAGTTGCAGATTCTCCATATAGATTTTACATTGAAAGAAACAATAAAACTGAACCTCAAGTTTCTATAAAAGACATTGTATCATTACAGGTTCAATCCTCAAGTTTCTCTATAGAACTTCTGTCCAGCTGCAAAAACCTCTAAGAATTTAGCCAACAATCTGACAAGAAAGATATGAAGAATTTGAGCCAATTTTCAAAGACGAGGCAGTTAACAAAAATGTTTGATTGCTGATGTACCAGCAAACAAGAAGAATACTAACCTAACTGCTTGGTTTTGAAGGATGGTTGAAAGAATTAAAGCATGTAGTAGGCACAACCCATGGTGAATGAGATAGTTTTTCAAAAATATGAAGGAGACCCTCATTCTTAACCATGGATTCAAGTATGTCATCCTCTGATGCAAAACATGAAGTATTCACTTCATTCCTGGACAAAAGTACATCTGAATGATATCTTTTTCTCACCTGCTGTTCAATCTTGTCAACCTCCCATTTTGATGTCACTGGACAGTAAACATGCACAGTTTTTTTCTGACCAATCCTGTAGGCTCGACTGATGGAGTGCTGCTCTACTGAGGGATTCCAGAGAACGTCAAGCAAAACCACTCTTGTGGCCCCTATAAGACTTATTCCTTCTGAACAGGCTTTTGTCGATGTAAGAAGCACTTTGACATCACTCTTAGGGTCATTAAGAGAATTTATTGATATCTGCCGTTGCTATACATCAAGTTTCCCATCCATATAGAGAATCTCTCAGGCTAAAGTCCAGCCAAAGAGAGACTTGAGTTGCTCTTTGATCAGGTTCAGAGAATCAAGTAACTGGCTAAATATTATAACTCTCTCTTTTGTCCCACCGCACAATCTGATCAGTTCAACAACAAATTTCATTTTCACTCCAATATCCGGATCCAACCGACATCTTATTTCTTTTAGTCGACTTTCAAACTCAGAGAACTCCTTCCGCTTTTCCACTAAGGAAGGATGAACAGAAATCAGAGACGCCAGATTTTGTTCATAAAAGGAGCCTGGATTCTCTGGGATTCTTTTAAGCAACTCCTTCTGCAAATATGTGGGCTTCACGTGTACCACTGTATCCCTTATGCCTGGAAGGCTTACCCTCTTTACATTTTCGCTACAGCTATGGACAAGTGGTGAAATAATATCCCGTAGCTCTTCCAATGCTCGGGCATTCTTCTCAAGGGAACTGCTAAGGGAATCCCATTTCTGCTCCATATCACCAGCAAACTTTGGACTTACAACACAGAGAGTGTTGTACAGCTCTTTGATGTTGTTCTGGAATGGAGTTCCAGAAAGAACTATGCGCTTTTCTGTTTCAACCTCTTTCAGTGCTTTCCAAACAAGGCTTTGCTCATTCCGAGCAGAGTGCCCTTCTTCAAGAACCAGAAGAACAGGAAACTTTAAAAGTATTTCTCTAGTCTCTTTCGCATAACTGTTTTTCTTTCCATCTTCTCTCGTCAGAATCCTGAACAAAGCATAGCTGATTCCCAAAATGCTCTTACTTTTCGCCCACGATCTCAGATTCACCATGCGTATAAGGTTTGGATCTTTTCTTGCGGCACGGGATAAACAGTTGAAGACACCAACTGTACCTTCATCTTCCCGGAAAGACAAATCCTTGTTGTTCAAGTTGTGGAAGGGAATGTCCGCCTCCCATTTCTGGAACTCGACTTCCCAATTAAGAAGCAAGCTGGATGGAGCAATGATTACCGGCCGACACTTTGGAAACACCTTCAGGAATGACTGAAGAAATACAATGGTGAGTGGGGTTTTTCCGGTGCCAGGTGGATGTGAGATAATGCATCCTCCCTTACTATCGGATAGAGGCTCTCTCAGCCTCTCAAGAGCTACATCTCCAACTAGGTTTTTCCACATGAACTCAAATCCTCCACGTTGATGAGGATACATGGTAGTTCTTACACTTAGAGGAACTAAATCCCAAACGGTTCCTTCTCCATAAATAGGAGAATCCTGGACTACAGAAGAATCAGAAAATCTGAAGCTGTCAACATCCAACAGTGATGGCAACTCTTCAAAATATTTACTTCCATACCCCCCTGGAGATCTCTGAGCCTGCATATTACAGCAGTTCAAGAATTTAAGAGTCATTACGATAAAAAACGGAATCTGATAAATCAATAAGAACAAATGTTGTTGGTAGGACAAATTTAAGAGTTCACAATCATCACCATTTATTATAGAGTTAACAACAAACTTCAGAAATGCCGATTCATCGAGAGTCTTCTTCCGAGTCTCCGAGTCATTAACCACGCAGTCCTTTTCAGACGAGGATTCAAGCTCCTCTTCTCCTTTATCTTGCTATTCATCCTCAACAACAAGCTGAGGTACTAGACTCCCAGGTTCTGATTCCTCGCCATCAGAAGCTGGCGATTCAATTTCTCGGTAAGTCTTGTCGTTGGGTTCGTCATTGTTTTCATCAGTTGAAGCTTCAGATTCTGACTTAGAAGATGATTTACTGTCAGCAAGCTCCTCCTCAATACTTATAACATCAGGACGACTCTCCTCTTCCGGGGAATCATCATCAGACCTTTCCTCGACTAAAGGCCGCTTCGTGACGGATTTCCTCCTCCCATCATTTTTTCTCTCGTCACCTAGAGAAGGCTCCGCCATTTTTCTTTTCCTGCCACTATTGGCATTTACAGAACTTGTAGGATTACCACTTTGACTCAATCTGTTCCTCTGAATTAACTCAACCATATATTTTAAAGATTGTTGTCTAGTCCTCCTCTTTGGAACAGAGCCATCCCCTGAATCCATCTTCTACCAGAATCAAAACACACAATTTTTCTTTATCAAAATGCACAAGCTTTAAATTCTTGAAACTGTAAAGCCAGAGTAACCAGAAAAAAATAAATCACAATAGATGCACGCATTCGATGTGTATTTGTTAGGTTGGATGTGTGTTTCTACTATTTAAACAACATTATATTTTAAATGTCAGGTTAGCGCAAGTTAATTGTTTTAGGCGGAGTCGTAAATGTCACCTTAGGACAAGTTAATTGGTTTAGGCGGAGTCATAAATATTAGCTTAGGACAAGTTAATTGTTTTAGGTGGAATCAGGTGTGAACGCATGACTATCCTAACCTTTTTCTTTTGTCTTATTTCACGGTAAAAATAGTTTAAATGGAAGCTTAGCGCAAGTTAATTGTTTTAGGTGGAGTCATAAATATCAGCTTAGGGCAAGTTAATTATTTTAGGTGGAGTTATGAACGCATGATTATCCTAACCTTTTTCTTTTGTTTTATTTCACGGTCAAAGTATAAAGGTTTGAATATGAGAATTCCTATTATGTCAATTAACTTAATTTATGACAAACATATCCACCTACATAAATATTAAAAAGTAATTATTACAAATATATAATTTATATTTAAAGTTATCATTAACTTTATTTTTAATGTGTAGATGTTTGTTTGAATGTTGTAGTTAATTTCGAGGTTGTTCTAAAGGGGAAAGCTCTGTGTTGATTCACTTTAATCTTGAATTTTGTTGCTTTGAGGTAGGTTACGACTAAAATTATTTCAGATTTAGTTGGGTAGTTAATAAATAGATAAAGCATGATATGGGTTAGAAAAATAATTGAGGAGTTTATATTTCAAGATGATTATTACTATTGTGTGCCTGTGTAGGGGCTTTATTTGACATCATTTTGGCTTTATATATGCATTTAAGTACCTTTATTTTAGATATAATGCCCGTGCAGGAGCTTGATTTGTTACTATTGATAACGCTCAATCTACAGCTCTCGGAGGAGTGTAAAGCGGTCGTTAGCAAATATAGAACCCAACCTGGGTTGGGTATCGATCCCACAGGGATTAGCTTGGTCAACAAGTAAGCAAAATTAATAGACTTTTGGCGCAAGTCTCGTAAGAAGGGGGGATTGTAATAAGTAACCAAAGTAATGAAATAAAAGCTGAAAATAATAAAGTAAAAAGAGAGTATTTCGTAGGTTGTGAAACAATGAGAATTGAGGCGTTGGGGTTATGTTCACCTTCTGAGGTATACGTCTCTATTGGCTATGAGTGTGTAGAGTCTTGACATGCAATTGCTTATAGAGAATTGTAGTCGATGGTAAATCCAAGCGTCTCTCGACCTAAACAAGGACTATTTCACTTTAACTCTCTCGAGCTTAAAGTGTGTCTAGCGGTACGAATTCTCCAAGAGGTTAGTCCAGTTACGGCACTAGCTTTTTAATAGGAAAGGGTGTCCTACTACCTTGACATTATCTCTTTTCCAGACAAATAACCTTTCTCTCGAACAAGTTAAATATTAGACTGGCGTTGGTCTATGCGTCTTCTTTTCTAGACAAATAACCTTTCTCTCGAACAGGTTAGATGTTAGAATGGCGTGTTCTTGTGTTTGAACCGCAAAGGATGTAGATTTAAGATGAAGAGAATAATGATATAAGCAATATACGTGTCTTGAACTCACAAGCTCATAGCAATAGATAGTAACTCATTCGGCTTCCATAACCCCAACTAAGAGGTTTAGTTACCCATGAATGCGAAGGATATCACGTTTTGCATGGTGGATGGCGTGAATAGTGGGTGTTTGGCGTGTGATTTTAGTGATTCCGTAGCAAGTAACGATTCTCTTGTTGTGGAATTTAAGAGTAGAAGAATGAAGAATTAAGAATGTATTGTAGGAAGATGTCTTAAGTGAAGAGTTGAATGAATTGTAAGAATGTGTCTCTAAATCTCTAGCATGATAGGGTATTTATAATACTCCTATCCTACTCCTACTAAGCTAATGAAATAAATAACCAAATCCTAATATACTAATGAAATCCTTGACCCAAATGTACTAGGGTAAGGTTACAAAATTATAATCCAAATAGAATAATGAAACACATAACCTAATTGCACTAGGTTAATGTATTATGGCAAAAATCCAGCTTTGTGTCTGTAAGTCCCCAAAGTCTTCAGAATTGTTGTTTTAGCCCGGGACAGATTTTCCATGCAGCAGATTTAGTCCTTTAGGCGTCCAGCTTCTTTCCACTTCGTTTGTGATCTTTCTTTTGCGTCAAGTAAGCCATAAATTGCTGTATTTTGCATCATTTATACCTGAAACTTTCCTAATCACATTTGTTAGCTCATTTACAGGAAAAAGGACTAAAAGTGTATGAAATAGATAATTAGTTCTCAAAACTAGGCTAAAATATGGGCAAAATATATTGATATAGGCGCGTAAATTCGCCTATCATCAACACCCCACACTTAGAGCTTTGTTCGTCCTCGAACAACATATCATGTCCTTCTAAGCATCGACTTAAGGTTTTTACAGAAATAACACAAAACATTCTTCAAGACAAGCACAACAATTATCAACGAAGAGTAGCTTTCCGATTATAAGTAGAAACAATTTAACCTCAAGCATAGACTCGTGATGGTGATCAACTCGCATGCAAACGTTAAGGTGCATAGAATCATATACAACTATCCAAGACTCATCAACCATGTGTGTCTCACAATATAGTACCCATAATCACTCACAAGTATAGCATATTTTCAAACATGGGTATCAAAATATCCTTGCACTCACTCTCACAAAGAATTCATATGTAGCAACTAGTGACCATAAGCTTGCCTTTAATGTAGTACTCTACTAAATGTCGGAATGTTAAGATTAGGATCAAGTAGGTCTTTAGATGGTTGTAATGTAGGCTAAGGGACGGGTAGGACTATTTTGGCCAAGAATAGTGACTAGGTTCCTAAGCACTTTAATACATCACTTTGTATCTATGACACTTTTTTCTTTCAACCTTTCTTTATTTTATTCTTCCACCCTTGTTCTCATCTTTTGTTTTTCAATTTTAAGCACAACTCACTTTTCAGCTTTCTTTTCCTTTTTCTTTTCACAACGTACCTCCTATGATAGCATTTTTTTCTTTTTCATAACACATTCAAGAACCTTTACAATTTAAAGCATCATACTCACCCAATTTCCTCTTATGTTGTCACATGACTTATTCACTTTAAAGCACTTAGGAATTTGGATCAAATTACGGTCTTGAAAAAAAATGGATTAGGCTTACATACAAGGTTGTCAAAGAAATAGGCTAAAGGCTCAAAAGGGTTTAACTAGGATGATTTACATGGGTAGGAAAAACTGAAGGTAAACATGTATAGGTTGCCAAAGAAATGCCTAAATCATATCCTAAACTTACATTCCTTATTTTCGCTTTGCATACATACGAGGCAAGTTCTAGCATCAGCCACATACATAGAATATACTATTAATCTCACACACACAAGGCACATGGTCGACTTGATTGGTAGTAATATAGACTCTCGACCCAACAAGTTAAGGAATTGAATCACACACTATCACATAATGAGTCACAACTAGAGCCTAAATGTCTCAATAGTCACAATTGTAGCACATACTCTTGTTCTAATCTCATGCTGCCTATCCAAATAATTTCATGCGTAGCTAGAAAAAATTTCCTCCTAAAAAATAAAAAAAACGTCACACGAAAAAAATCACAAAAAAATAAAAATTTAGACTCAAAACAAAATAAACAAGCAAACATACAAACATAGCATGCAGATTCTGCCGACACCCCACACTTAGACTAGAAACTGCCCTCAGTGGAAAATAAAGTCGAAGAACCTGATTAGTCGGACTCTTCCTCAATGTCGGGGGTCATACCCCCTTCGTCCGAATCATCGTAAGAGTCATCGTCAGAGTTCTCCTCAGCATCAGAATCAGGCAAGCGTCTATCATCATCAGTTGGCACGTCATCATCAAGAGGTTCCTCGAAATATACTCCCACTCCACACATCTCCCGGGCATGTCTGTTCATTGGGTAGTTGTGGTCCAGCTGTTGGAGCTCTTCAGCAGTTGGAATACGTCCACCACTCATCATAGTGAATCGTGTCATGCCATAGAGATGACGGAAGAAACTCTCATCACGAGCGTGTCTCTCCGCAGTGGTAAGGTTGACTCCATGCGTTGTTTCAGCATCTTTGACCTTGGTGAGGTCAACCTTCTTTGGGGTATGTGGGAGTTTGTGGTCAGCTGGTTCCTCTTCTATATCCTCCTTCCGCAACATTGCTGTCAACAAATTGCCGAATGTGAAATGGGACCTGCTGTGGAGTCTGGCTTTTCTCATGGTAGATCGAATGATTGCCCCAAAGTTGATAGGGGCATTCGTCATCAACACATAAACCAAACACACTCTATCTCTCGATATCTTTGTGTATTGCGTCCCAGGAATAAGGCATGAGTTGACAATGCGCATCCAGATTCTTGCTTCCCTATTTAGTGGAGCATAGGGGAATGTGTTGTGACGGCCTGTTTCCTTATGTCTGCCCCATCTTGCCATTGATCTGCTTCCACAAAGCGTGTGTCTTATTGCTCTGTAAGGAGGCCTGCTGTACAGCTCTTTGTATGGTGCAGTGTCGACCGAAGGTAGGCCTAGAAACGAGTTGATCCAATCCGCTGTAAGCTGTAACACTTGGCCCCGAATTTTGACTTCGTTGCCTGTTGTGTTTGGCGACCAGTTGGCATAAAACTCTCTTGTCAAGTCAAGATTGCACTCTCCCATGTCACGGAAGATGAAATCCAGCTTCAGAGCCATTATCTTAGCCAACATTTGCGGCTCCTTCTTTGCTAAGGTCTCCTTGTTGATTAAGTCGACGTGCACATATTTCTTTTCTTTGTTGCTGCTGTACCATGCCTTGGCGTCTTCCTCAAGAACCCATTTGATTCCGAACATTCTGCGTGGTAGGTGTGCTGAAGATGATTCTCCTTGGTCTTTTCGGCTTCTCTTTTTATCCTTTCGGGTTGTGGTAGCCTTCTCCTTGCCTTGCCTTGCTTTCGGTGCCATTGTACCTGAGACTAAAAATAATGTTAGTTGCAGCACAATCGCACTTTATACAATCTACATTCAAGCACTAGGGGTACCACCCCACACTTAATCTTGTTAGCACAAATCAGTGAAGTGAAAGTGGTCGAGTACTCAGACTTCGTCGACATACGTTTTAGGATTGTATTCCGACAAGAAAATCAGCATTACATCACTTATGAGCAGCCACTTGGACGTCTTTCATGGTGCATATAGCGACACTACAACCTAGGAGTTACCGCATGGAATTGCTATTCGTACAACAAACACTACCTCCTACGTCGATAGTCACTATAACCTTATCCCGATGGCCGGGATGGTTAATCATGCAAGCATCCAAACAACACTCTCAAGCAATATTCATAGCCACATATGTTCAGCAAGTATCATAACAATGCCATTGAAACAAAATTCAAGTCGGAAACAAGTCAAGAATTCCATACGTATATATTCAATCACACGATTTTGCAACAATTATCCACACACATGAACATCACCACCAATTTCTTATGATTTAGCATTTTGTAATAAGCATAGCAACGTAGTACTTACGATAAATAGATGAAGAATAAGAGAGCACTTACTTGCTTGAAGAGTGTGGAGAAGTTTGATGTGGATTGGAAGAACAAAGGAAGAAAAATTTGAGAGGATTTGGAGTGATATGCGGCGCCCTTAGGGTTGTTTCTAATGTGGTTGTGTAAAAAAAACAAGTCCCCTTTATATAGGAAGAGTATGGGTCGGGTTATGACCCATTTACAATCGGATTTGGGGACAAAATCACAACATATGCGGCGCATATCCCTCGGCATATCACTTACATATGTGGCGCATTGTCCATGGCATAATGGGACATATGCGCCGCATATCCTATGGCATTTCTAGACATATGCGCCGCATAGTCTATGGCATTTGGTCTCAGTATCTCAAATGCCATAGCATAGGCGGCGCATAGTCAAAAGCACACCTAGGAATAGGCGGCGCATTGTGTATAGCACACTAGATTCCGAGTCTTTAGGCTATAGAATAGGTTGTGCATCGTTCGTGGCCTATTTATACCAAGGCCTAGCATTCCTCGAAGCCTATTATGACGTGAGAAAGGCTCAATTCATAGCCTTATGCATCACCATTCCTAACTTACCGACTTTACCATACAATGCGACCAAATCGTCAATTGAAATCAATCTCCTCGTTGCATACTTCTTGCACCTATATTTGCTCAAAACACAATAAAAACGATTAGTACGATGGGTTGCCTCCCACCAAGCGCCTTAGTTTTGGTCGTGGCACGACTCTTATTTTTGGATTTTCATTTATCAAAAAGAAAAAAATTAAAACGACGAAACGATAAAACGATAAAACGATAAAACGATGGGTTGCCTCCCATCTAGCGCCTTATTTATTGTCGTGGCTCGACGTAGTAGTCTCGAGTACTTAGACTTCGTCGAGATAAGTGATGGCCATGTCATTTATCGAGTCAAGAGGACCGATATATGGCTTGACACGTTGGCCATTCACTTTGAAGATAACACCCTCATTGTTTTCCAATTCGACTACTCCAGACGAGTAGACTTGGGTGACTTTAAATGGACCAGACCACTTTGATTTTAACTTACCTGGGAAGAGCTTGAATCTGGAGTTAAAGAGTAGTACCATGTCACCTTTTTGGAAGTTTCGTCGAACAATCCTCTGATCATGATACTTCTTCATCCGCTCCTTGTATAAATCTGATCTTTCATATGCATGGAGACGGAATTCATCTAGTTCGTTCAGCTGCTCCAACCTCAGGCTCTTCACATCATCCCAATTCAGATTCAAGTGCTTCAATGCCCACAATGCCTTGTACTCAAGCTCGATGGGTAGATGACAAGCCTTCCCATAAACTAGCTGATAAGGTGACATGCCAATGGGTGTTTTGAATGCAGTCCTGTACGCCCATAGTGCATCATCTAGCTTTCGAGACCAATCCTTCCGATTCGCATTGACCGTCTTGGCAAGGATTTGCTTGATCTCACGATTGGAAACCTCTACTTGTCCACTAGTTTGGGGATGATAAGGCGTAGCTACCTTGTGTTGCTTGACTCCATACTTGGCCAATACAGATTTGAATAGCTTGTTGCAGAAGTGAGATCCTCCATCACTTATGATAGTACGAGGTACCCCAAAGCGAGAGAAGATATTCTTCTTTAAAAACGCTACAACACGCTTTCCTTCGTTATCGGCCAATGCTACATCTTCAACCCATTTCGACACATAATCCACAGCAACCAAGATGTACTTCATTCCAAACGAATTCACGAATGGTCCCATGAAATCAATACCCCACACATCAAAGAGTTCTACCTCCATAATTTTGGACATGGGCATTTCATGGTGTTTTGAAATAGCACCTTGACGTTGGCATTGGTCACACCTTCTCACATAGTCGTGTGCATCTCTGAATATTGTAGGCCAATAATAACCACTTTGCAAGACTTTCCTTGCTGTTCGATTACCCGCATGATGTCCTCCAACTTGCGAAGTGTGGCATGCGTCCAATATAGTAGGCACTTCTTCATGGGATATACATCGTCGAATGATACCATCCGCGCATCTTCGAAACAAATAAGGCTCATCCCAATAGTAGTGCTGAACGTCATGCATAAACTTCCTCCTCTGGTGGTAAGATAAATTGGAAGGTAACACATTACTCACCACGAAATTTTCAAAGTCGGCTTACCATGGTAAGTTCTCCATTGTTGTCGCTAGTATCTCCTCGTCAGGGAATGCATCGTCAATCTGATTTTCTGGTTGCGCCACATACTCATTCTCAAGTCTAGATAGGTGATCAGCCACTTGGTTCTCGCAACCTCTTCTATCTTTGACTTCGAAATCAAACTCTTGCAGCAGCAATACCCATCTAATCAGCCTTGGTTTTGCATCCTTCTTTGTCATTAGATATCTAAGAGCTGCATGGTCTGTATGAACGATCACTTTAGTACCCAATAGATAGGCACGGAACTTCTCAAACGCATACACAACCGCTAAGAGCTCTTGTTCAGTGACAGTGTAGTTCTTTTGGGCTTCATTGAGGACCTTACTCGCATAGTAGATAGGATGAAATAATTTCTCCTTTCTCTGTCCAAGAACAGCGCCAACGGCTACACCACTAGCATCACACATGATTTCAAACGGGAGCGTCCAATCTGGTGCTACCATGATAGGGGCTTCAATGAGTTTTTCTTTAAGGCATTCGAATGCCTTCAAGCAATCATCATTAAAGTCAAACTTCGCATCTTTCTCCAATAGCTTGCACAATGGACTTGAAATTTTGGAGAAGTCTTTGATGAATCTACGATAAAACCCAGCATGGCCAAGAAAACTACGAACTCCTTTCACCGAAATTGGAGGTGGTAGCTTCTCAATTACCTCTATTTTGGCGCGATCAACCTCTATTCCTCTTTCGGAGATCTTGTGCCCAAGAACAATTCCTTCTTTTACCATGAAGTGGCACTTCTCCCAATTCAGCACAAGGTTGAACTCTACACATCTTTGTAATGCCATGCTCAAGTTCACCAAACATGCGTCAAAGGACTCACCAACAACTGAAAAGTCATCCATAAATACCTCCAAAGTGTCTTCTACCATATCAGAGAAAATAGACATCATACAACGTTGAAAGGTGGCTGGTGCGTTACATAACCCGAATGGCATGCGTTTGAAGGCAAAGGTACCATATGGGCATGTAAACGTTGTCTTCTCTTGGTCTTCGGGGGCAATACAAATCTGATTGTAACCTGAATAACCATCAAGAAAGCAAAACCATCCTTTCCCCGCTAATCGATCTAGCATTTGGTCCATAAATGGCATGGGGAAATGATCCTTGAGAGTCCAAGAATTCAGCTTGCGGTAGTCCATACATACTCTCCATCCAGTAACGGGCCTGAGTGGAATAAGCTCATTCTTTGCATTAGCAACCACCGTCATGCCTCCTTTCTTGGGAACACATTGTAATGGGCTTACCCATGTACTATCAGAAATAGGATACACAACTCCTGCGTCTAACCACTTGATAATCTCCTTCTTCACCACCTCTTGCATTGGTGGGTTTAGACGTCTTTGGTGTTCGATGGTGGGTGTGCACTTTTCTTGGAGCTGAATTTTATGAGTGCAAATCCCAGGTGGAATACCAAGGATATCCGCAATGGTCCATCCAATAGCTCTAATATACTTGCGTAAAATTGCAATAAGAGCTGCAACTTGTTGCTCACCTAAATCGGCTACCACTATGACTGGAAGAGTGTTTCCGCTTCCTAAGAATGCGTACTTCAAATGGCTTGGCAGCTCCTTTAATTCTAATGTGGGTGGTTCTTCAATAGATGGCTTAGCTAGTGGTGTGGGTCGATTCTTGAGATCAAGATCCAGCTTCTTAGGAGTATAGCGATATGCTCCTAATCCTGATAGAGCACAAACATTATCTTCAGAAATTTCAGCATCATCATCATCTTCTTCCATGAGCAAAACCTCCAAAGGATCATCAAGAATTTGCTCTTCAGCAAGTAACTCATCCTCGTCATCAACGACAACATCAGCCACAGAAAATACACTTAGATCTTTGGGTTGCTTCATTGATTTGCAAACATCAAAGCGCACCACTTCATCATTTATTCGGAATGAAAGCTCATTAGCTCTCAAATCTATGAGCACACTTCCCGTAGCAAGGAAAGGGCGTCCCAAGATTATGGGAACCTCTGAATCTGCTTCACAATCCAAAATGACAAAGTCTGCCGGAAATATGAATGAAGATACCTTCACCAAGACATCGCATAGAATACCCACCGGTCGTTTTACCGACCTATCCGCCATGACAAGCCTCATATTAGTTGGTGTAGGATCTCCTAACCCCAACTTCTTGTAGATTGATAATGGCATCAGGTTGATGCTGGCTCCTAAGTCACATAATGCTTTAGCAAAGTCCAAAGATCCGACGGTGCAAGGAATAGTGAAAGCTCCGGGGTCGGCCTTCTTCTGAACTATGGATCGGGTAGCGATTGCACTACAATGATGCACATCATCTTTTAGCTCATAGCTTGCTGCCCTCTTCTTAGTCAAAAGATCTTTCATCAACTTCGCATACCCAGGCATTTGTTCAAGTGCCTCTACCAATGGAACATTAATAGTCAGCTGCTTCAACATGGTCATAAATTTGCTGAACTTAGTGTCATCGGCCACCTTCTTCAATCTTTGTGGAAAAGGTGGTGGTGGGTATGGAAGTGTTCTCTCCATGGCTTTCTTCTCCTCTTGCTTCCGTTTATTATTTTTTCAGGCTGCACGTCACTAGGCAACACGTCCTTGACGTTGGAAGTGGATATTGCGGCGTCTTCCCTAGTGGCGTCACTAGGTGTGGCGTCCATGTCTGCTGTTCCATCAACTACTTGCTTGCCTTCTGCTGAAGTTTCCAGCACCTTACCACTCCTCGTAGTGATGGCCATGCATGACCCATCATTCCTTGGGTTTTGGACTGTATCGCTCGGTAAGGTGCCAGCCTTTCTTTGATTGAATGCTGCTGAAAGTTGGCTTAATTGCTGCTCTATTTGCTTGATAGAAGTGGAATGAGAATCAACTAATTTCTTCATGGAGGCCAAATCGTCAATCACCTCCTTAACTCCCGCGCTCGTCGCTTCCACTCCTTTCAATAACTTAGCCATCATGTCTTCCATAGAATTAGATGTGGTGGTATCACGTCTACCAGGGGGAACGTACAACCCACTATTTTCATTATTTTTCTTCCAACTACCTTGGTCTTTACCTCCAGATTTATCATAATAGTTCCGACCTTGGTTTCCTTGGGCATTCCCACGGAAACCCCCCTGATTGTTCAAGTAGTTGGCCTCCTCTTCTGAATCAGATTCGTCTCTTCCTTTTGACGCAATAGCTTTCACTTTTTCAGTCTTCCCTAATAGATGCTTTGTAAGAAGATCCATTTGGGTTTTCATGTGCGCCATATCTTGATCACGTTCTTCTTCTCTTCTTCTTTGGTCTGCAGACATGCCAATAGATAAAGTGGGGCTTGCTACCTCAGAATCCCTGGTATGCCAAGCTCTACTTTGTTTAGTCATACGATCTAGCATGTTGCTTGCTTGACCAAAGGTGAGGTCCATAAAAGAACCTCCAGCTGCGTTGTCCACCACTGGTTTAGTTACTGAATTCAAGGCTCTATATAAGATCTCCATCAAGTGGACATTGGTCATGTGATGGTTTGGGCATCTCGCTAGCTTTGTCTTGAACCTCTCCCATGTTTCGTGAAGAGCTTCAGATGGAAGCTGACGAAAGTTGCTGATTTCATCTCTCAATTGAGCCCTCTTGGATGGCGGAAAGAATCTTTCTAGGAAAGCGTCTCTCAATTGCCTCCAATTTGTAATAGAATCAGGAGTCAGCCCATTCAACCATAATGTTGCCTCCCCAGACAGAGACAATGGAAATAGACGTAATCGAATAGCATTCTGACCAACACCAGGATTGTCAAAAGACTTGCATGTAGAAATAAAGTTGATGAGATGCATATTCGGATCATCGCCTGCTAGTCCACCAAATAATCCCTTGAGTTGCAATAACTGAATCGTGGTGCTTGTGATGTTGAACTTGGCTCCGGGCGCTAATGGTGGTGGAATTATAGCTCCAGTGGCTCCGGCACCATCAAGATCATCATCATCATCGTCGAAAGCTGGTTGCAAAGGTTGGCGATCATATCTGTACCGAGCTTGTCGACCTCTTCGATTGGCAGGTGTTATAATTTCAGCATCACGCCTAGGGTTCAGTAACTCGTCATCACCTAAATCTTCATCGTCAAGATTTGTTGCTCGTCCAGGATTATCAATGTTTTGTTGTTGGACTTGAGCAGCGGCAAGAGCAGCTAATCTTGCTTGCTCTTGTTGAGCAGCCATCCTGTCGATTTCAGCTTGTGCTTCCATTCTTCTAATTCGTTGCGGTTCCGGATTGATTGGTAATAACGGTTGACCAGAACTTCTAGTATGGGGCATGCACTAAAAGAAAAACCTGCAATAAACAAAAACAAAAACTAAACGTAAAAGTACGAGAATCTTTGACCAAAGGGTCTAGTAATTATCACGAACTTGATTGACACTCGTATTCCCCGGCAACGGCGCCAATTTTTGATAACGCTCAATCTACAGCTCTCGGAGGAGTGTAAAGCGGTCGTTAGCAAATATAGAACCCAACCTGGGTTGGGTATCGATCCCACAGGGAATAGCTTGGTCAACAAGTAAGCAAAATTAATAGACTTTTGGTGCAAGTCTCGTAAGAAGGGGGATTGTAATAAGTAACCAAAGTAATGAAATAAAAGCTGAAAATAATAAAGTAAAAAGAGAGTATTTCGTAGGTTGTGAAACAATGAGAATTGAGGCGTTGGGGTTATGTTCACCTTCTGAGGTATACGTCTCTATTGGCTATGAGTGTGTAGTGTCTTGACATGCAATTGCTTATAGAGAATTGTAGTCGATGGTAAATCCAAGCGTCTCTCGACCTAAACAAGGACTATTTCACTTTAACTCTCTCGAGCTTAAAGTGTGTCTAGCGGTACGAATTCTCCAAGAGGTTAGTCCAGTTACGGCACTAGCTTTTTAATAGGAAAGGGTGTCCTACTACCTTGACATTATCTCTTTTCCAGACAAATAACCTTTCTCTCGAACAAGTTAAATGTTAGACTGGCGTTGGTCTATGCGTCTTCTTTTCTAGACAAATAACCTTTCTCTCGAACAGGTTAGATGTTAGAATGGCGTGTTCTTGTGTTTGAACCGCAAAGGATGTAGATTTAAGATGAAGAGAATAATGATATAAGCAATATACGTGTCTTGAACTCACAAGCTCATAGCAATAGATAGTAACTCATTCGGCTTCCATAACCCCAACTAAGAGGTTTAGTTACCCATGAATGCGAAGGATATCACGTTTTGCATGGTGGATGGCGTGAATAGTGGGTGTTTGGCGTATGATTTTAGTGATTCCGTAGCAAGTAACGATTCTCTTGTTGTGGAATTTAAGAGTAGAAGAATGAAGAATTAAGAATGTATTGTAGGAAGATGTCTTAAGTGAAGAGTTGAATGAATTGTAAGAATGTGTCTCTAAATCTCTAGCATGATAGGGTATTTATAATACTCCTATCCTACTCCTACTAAGCTAATGAAATAAATAACCAAATCCTAATATACTAATGAAATCCTTGACCCAAATGTACTAGGGTAAGGTTACAAAATTATAATCCAAATAGAATAATGAAACACATAACCTAATTGCACTAGGTTAATGTATTATGGCAAAAATCCAGCTTTGTGTCTGTAAGTCCCCAAAGTCTTCAGAATTGCTGTTTTAGCCCGGGACAGATTTTCCATGCAGCAGATTTAGTCCTTTAGGCGTCCAGCTTCTTTCCACTTCGTTCGTGAGCTTTCTTTTGCGTCAAGTAAGCCATAAATTGCTGTATTTTGCATCATTTATACCTGAAACTTTCCTAATCACATTTGTTAGCTCATTTACAGGAAAAAGGACTAAAAGTGTATGAAATAGATAATTAGTTCTCAAAACTAGGCTAAAATATGGGCAAAATATATTGATATAGGCGCGTAAATTCGCCTATCATCAACTATAGGCCTTATTGAGTAATAGTTACCTTTATCAAAATAGCAATGCCCGAGTCAAGGTTGATATGCTATTAATGATGTTTTACATGCATACTTATTCGGATGGTGCCAATTTTAAAGGTGTCTAACGGGCCGGGCCGGGTCAACCCGGAACCGGCCCTCCCATTCTACCCGGGTTCCGGTCCGGGTTTGGCGTTAACCGGGACGGGCCGGGACGGGCCGAACAGTAAAAAAATTAAAACCCACCCGAAACCGGCCCACTTAATCCAATCCGGTCAAACCCACCAAAACCCGGTCAAACCCGGTTAAAAACCGGTCAAACCCGTTTAAAAAATAAATAAAAAATCCAATATACACTATATACACTCCAATATATACTATATACACTCCAATATACAATATATATTTTTAAAAAAATATATAAAGTATAAACAATTACACATATATACGTACCATTCAATATATAATTATATATGACTATACGTACTACTTTAAATAAAACATATGCTATAATAGTATAATATATATATATACACTACAATATATATATACACTAATTTATAAAGCATATACACATGTATACGTTAAATATATACTACTTTAGAAGATATATACACATATATATGCACCATTCAATATATATGTACTACTTTAAATAAAATATATATACATGTATACGTTAAACATACACGTCTATAGAAGATCCATTCACATATATACACTCTATTCTATGTATATGTAATACTTTAAATGCAATATACTATAATGTATATACATTACAATATATATTTGTATACTTATATACTAATTTATAAAACATATACACATGTATACATTAAATATACACTTCTATAGAAGATATATACACGTGTATACGCACCATTCAATGTATATATACTACTACTTATAAAATATACTACATTATATATACATTACAATATGTATAGATATACTTATATACTAATTTATAAAACATATACACATGTATACATTAAATATACACTTCTATAGAAGATATATACACGTGTATACGCACCATTCAATGTATATATACTACTACTTATAAAATATACTACATTATATATACATTACAATATGTATAGATATACTTATATACTAATTTATAAAACATATACACATGTGTACATTAAATATACACTTCTATAGAAGATATATACACGTGTATACGCACTATTCAATGTATATATACTACTACTTATAAAATATACTACATTATATATACATTACAATATGTATAGATATACTTATATACTAATTTATAAAACATATACACATGTATACATTAAATATACACTTCTATAGAAGATATATATGCACAAATATACAAAACATATGCTACTTAATATAATAAATTAATAATATTTGGTAGTAAATTAATAATATATTAGAAGTAAGTTTTTAATTTAAAGTATAAAAGTAGAAATTCAATTTAAAATTTTAAATCGTTAAATAAAAATAAATAAAAAACAACGACTAAGGAGTGAATGAATTTGTGGAATTTTATTAATTGCAAAATGATCCAAAATTTATAATTTACATGAATGAAAAATCTATAAATTATGCATCATTTTTTCCAACTCATTCATGTTAATATTAATGGGAACTTGCATAGGATAGTCGAACTCAACGGGGGAAAAACCATGCATTGGACTTGATTCTGCTGAGTTCTCCCGTGAAGTCATAATTTCTTCAAGTTTGAGGTCGTCGCTCGGCTCCGGTTCCATTCCTTGGTTTCTTCTTTCTGCTCTAATCCAATCTCTGAGGCAAACTAAAATATTCATTACGTTGCTTCCCAATGAGTGTCGGTTGTCTCCAAGCTGCTATCGTCCCTGACTGAAGGCGCTCTCTGATGCAACGGTTGACATTGGAACATTCAAGATATCTCTGGCTAATCTTGAAAGTACAGGATATTGTGATTCATTATTCCTCCACCAATCCAGCGTGTTGATCCGTCGTCTGCGATCCTCTGGTGCCGTCCGCAGATAATATTTCAGCTCTTCCTGATAAGTTGATGTGTAAGCTCTCTCATCTACACTGTTCCAACAAGTTAAATCATAAAACGAATCAGGAAAACCACTATGTGTCGGCCTTTTAGAAGATGATGGCTCCTCGGGAGGATGAGGAGCGACAGTTGGACTGATATTTGTAGGTACGGTTGAATCAAATAAATCAGCATAGTGATTATATAATTTTTCTATATAATCCTTTGCATCAGCCGTAGCCGTCCACAAATCAGGCTGTACTTGTTCAGAATCATGGTTAGTATTTATTTCTAAGTTAGCATAAATAAGAGTACTAAAGTGACACATATGATTATATTTCATGCACAGATTTAGCATAGCACCAACCAAGTAAATAGGGGGAATCGGGAAAAAATATTTTTTAAATTTCGTAAACATAGCGCCAACAGCTTCTTTATAACCTTCTTTATTTTTATATTGTTGGAGCAAACCAGAAATATCGGCTATATATGCCAAAATATTGCAAACAGTAGGATAGTAAGCACCGGAAAATTCAATCGTAGCTACATAAAATTTTTCTAAAAACTTAACAAGATCACTAATTACAACCCAATCAGAATTATGTAGCATGCAATCAGCAGAATCAGCAAATGAACCACAATGTTGGTTAAAAGCTAGTGTAATAGGAATTTTATATTTATAACAAGTTTTTAAAAATTCATACGTAGAATTCCATCTAGTATCAACTTCCTCAGGCATCAAAATCGGTGTAAGTCCATTTTCTTGACATTTAACTTTAAATTCTTTAATTCTCGATCTACGATTATTTCCTTGAATAAAACCAAAGGCAAGACGAATTTTTTCAATATAAAGCTCAAAAAAATCAAGACCATCTTTTACAATTAAATTATATATATGACATGCACACTTAATATGAAAAATTTTAGGGAAGGGCGGAGATAGCGTAGATTTTATTTTTGTTATAGCAGTCTTGTTGTTAGAAGCATTATCAAAAGCAATACATAAAATTTTATTTTCTATACCATAATATCCGGCAATTTTAACAATAGAATCAGCAATAAATTGTCCAGTATGTTTACGATCTTCATCATATAAAAAAGCAAGAATACGTTTTTGCATCACGAAATTACTATCCATCCAATGACAAGTAACGGCTAAATAATCATTTTTATTTACAGCACGACCAAGATCAGAAGTTAGGGACAATCTACATTGAATATTTTTTAACAATGTTGATAAATAAAAACAATATTGTGAATGGAGTCTAAAAATATCAGACCGACAAGTAGTTCTAGGAATACCATTAAACATAGGATTATAAATTGCTTGTATATAACAAATAAAAGCATCAGAAGAAGGAAAACTAAAAGGCAAACAACCCACAGCTACCATTTTAGCTATTTCTTCCCTGTCCCTCAATTTATTATACTTTTTCGCTACTTGACCGGTTGTTGGGTCCATTCTAGTTTGCGTTGACCCACCAACATCCCCACCACCTTTTGCAATATTTAACTCTCTTTTGTGATCTTCAGCTATATGTCTCATTAACGTACCCGTACCCCCTTGCTTACCTCCACTTCTATGCTTATATATTTGTTGACAAATATTGCACTGTACCTCAATATCTGATATACGTTCAAAAAATTACCATGCAATACTAGTTCTTTTACGAGGTTTTGGGGAACTGGGAGGACGGGAAGGGATATTAACTGATTCAGATCTAACGTTAGCATCTCCTACTGCGGGTGTTTCAGCAATATTTTCATCATCTTCGTCTAAATTAACTGCATCTACTTCATTTTCTTCTTCTATACCGTAATTTTCCTGAGCTTCTACATAATGCATAGCGTGAGCACCTACACCTATTTCTTCCTCAAAACTTGTACCAAGCGGTACCGGAGGCGAAGTCACACGAGTATATCTATTACTTGAACTACCTCTACCGCTAGTAATTCGATTTTTACTACCACTACCGCTTCCGGGACAAAAAATTTTAACACCTTTAGCAGCGAGGTTTTTTAATTTATCCATAATATAAATTAAATTAAACTAAAAATATTCAAAATACACAAATATAATAAAATTAAATATTAAATAATTAATACAATAAATAAAAATTAAACGTAAGAGATGGAACGACAATACCAAATTTTGGAAGTATCCGAAGATTGCGACATTAGAAACTTCCGCTCGTACTTTGTAAACGAAAAATTAAAAAATTAAAGTGAACACTTTAAGAAATTAAATATATTGAATATTTGAGAATTGAGAATTGAGATTTGAGAGAGTGAAAAATTGTGTGAAAAATGATTTGAAGTTGTAGGGCATTTATAGATTTATTTTGGGGATTAAAAGATATTTTTTAAAGTTTTTTTTTTTTTAATTAAATGGGCCCAAACTAGCCGTTTGGACCCAAAAACGGTAATATAGCCGTTGGGCCAACGGCTAGTTTGGCCCAAAAAATAAAAAATTCTTTTTTTTTTTTTTTGCCGAGCCGGGTCGGGCCGGGCCGGGCCGGTTAACCGGCGGGCCTGGACCGGGCTGGGTTAACTGGGCCCATTTTAAAAAAAAAACCGGCCCGGGACCCGGAACCCTAAAGCCCTAGGGCTTACCGGGCCGGTTTAGCTAGTCGGGTCGGGCCAGCCCGGCCCGTTTGACACCCCTAGCCAATTTAGAGTTGATAATCATGAGTTGTGTTCATATTGATTTAATTTCTGGGTTCACTTATACACGTTTCGAATAGACTGGATATCTTCAATCTGATTTAGTTGTGAACATTACATCCTCATTCCATACATATATATTCATGAGATATCAGTGTCATTGAGGAACATTGTTTTGAAAGAAAATGAGATATTTTCATAAAGACCCTCTCTGTGAACAAGAGTCGAAGAGGTTGATTGAGATTTGAGATATGAGCGAACCCCCCATGGATCCTATCTTGGAGCTGCGAGTTTAGTAGGTGTATACAGAAAGTCATGCGATGACTTTTACTATTTATTCTATAATCATTGCATTGCATATGCATCTTTCACAATTCTTTAGTTTTTCCTTCACTTTGTTTACTTGTGTTGTTTAGTTTTAGTATATAAATTAAAACTATTAGTCGAGATGGTTTGAGCTACCGTTTAAAATTTTTTCTATTTATAGGTGTTGTGCTCATCGTTTTCTTTACTTACAATATAATTTGTCTTACTTAGTCGGCATATGATACCTACAGAGTACAAATGGACCGTACTCACCTTTATTGTGCCCTTTTGGTGCAGATCTTAATTCAAGTACAACATGTAGGGGTTGATCTAGCTTTTAGAGACTATGATCGAGGTACTTGGTTGCTCTAGGGACCAGAGTTGACTTCTGGACCTCCACTTACTTTTCATATGTCTTTACTTATTTTTGGAAACAGAAGTTGTACCTTTCTTATATTCAGATGATATATTAGATGCTCTACAATTATGACACCAGATTTTGGAAATATTTTGTTATTTCTTTCAAACATTCACATTATTTATGTTTTAAGTTGGCCTGCCTTCGTTCTAGAAGTCTTATCCTATTATAAATTTAACTTGTTGAGAATTTCTTTGCTTTTTGAGTGATTGACTTATTTATCAAGGTTGGGCCGCAAAAAGTGTCATCGGGCCTAGTTTTTAGGTCATGAATATATATGACAAATGTCATATTTATAAAATCTGACAACTACTCATTAATACAAGGTTTGATCATTTTAAGAAGAAATAAATTGACCATAATTCACCAAGTATTTTAGTTTCTCTACAAAAAAACTCAACATTTTCTTTAAAAATTTCAAGATGATATATTACTTGCATGTCTAGTGAAACATTATGGATTACACATGTCACGACCCGAGCTAAGGTACTCGCCGCGATAGGCATCCCGAACCGTGAAGGCCCGACACACCCCTTAGCATGGAAGTGTGGAAGATATATTGAAAACATGATAGTCCCATAATCAAACTTAAAACTTCATAAATATAAAACCATAAGAAAACCCAAATCCAATCTAAAATATTCAGCGAAACCTCTACTGAACTAAAAAGGAACCAATAAATGGGAAAGATATCTTCCTAAGTAAGGGAGGCTCACCAACTCGAGATGTCTAGAACCAATCTACTAGTTAGCGGGACCACTGAACTGTACCTTAGAACCTGAAATATAAGGGGTCAATAGTCAAAAGTACTGGTATGTAGAACAATCCAAAAAATAGCATATACTTAATGTAAAATAAGTGAGAGAATTTTGAAAATAATTTATCATAATATATATATATATATATATATATATATATATACCGAATTTAAGATCCATGTTTTGGTAAATTCAATTTCATCTCATTTTATAGGTCTCCTTGTGGTGACCTTGGATCTTGCAAAGTTTGTTTCGACCAATAAGATCTTATTTGATGCATCATCTATCAGTTGCATCTTGGGTTCAGAGTAGAAAATAATCTGTAGTAAATTCTATAAGAAATATAGATTAGCTCTGAACCAGGGACAAAATAATAACCGTGAGTTTTTATATTCAAAGTTGAAGCATCAAAAATATTTACATCGGATAAAGATAATTGAAAATTTGGTTGTGTGTTAAAATATACTGGACCATATGCTACCATGGATTCAATTGAATCCATAAGAGACTGTTTGAAATTTATATTTCTAGTATCCCGAAGTGCAGCTAGAAATGTCTCTAGTAGCCTTTTAAAAGTGAAAGGTTTAAAAGAAATCTGAACCAAATATGGATCTTAAATTCGGTTATTTTCCCGAATCAAGTCACGGATGATGTGAAAAACTCTGAGTTATCTCATGTAACTCAAAATTCAGATGGGAGGATTTGTCTTCAATTTGATAATGAGTCCACAGTTTATAACCGACATTCCTTTTCTATGCCTAAGTTATTGCCTTCCCTACATCATATATATCCCATTGAACTAATTTATGGTCCATCTAGGAATCATGCAACATCTTTGCATACTATTGATTCTGCATCTACTAGTTTTGTAGAAAGGATAAAATTAATCCTAAGACCAATATTGTTCAGGACAGAGAAACATCTCTGATCGGGATAACCCAACACCTTCTGAAATGGATTTTGATGTTAACAGTGTTTAATATGATTCCCACCAAATTGATTTTAGTCCTGGTTCCTAGGTAAGGAGTTATATTAAAAGAGAATTTTTTGATAAAAAATAGAACCGACTTAGAATTTGGTTCTTTGAGACTTATAGTCCAGATGAGTTACATAATATTTCTAAAGAACTTTATGAGATATGTACATTGCATAATCAGATTGTGTGCTTTGTACCGTGGTTTGTAACCACATATTTGCCATTACATGTTAAGATTTTGGAAAGATCTTCTTAGGATGCGAGTGGTAATATTCTTCAAGCTATTTACCCTCTCCAATCACCTTTTATATTGCCTAATAATACTGACATTACATTTTTTGATTTCCAAAAATTCATTGATAATAGAATTGGTAAAGTGACTGTTGCAGAAATAAATAATTTGATTGCTCAAAATAATTATTTGAGTTTATATGTGAAAGTTTTAGGAGAACATATTTCTTCTCTTGATATAAAACTGGATGAATTGGTTGAGATGGTGAAAAATCCAGGTGTTAAGTCCAATATTGCTTCCACTTCAGAGGATAAGAAAGAAGACTTAACAGCTAAGCCTTACATTTAGAGACCTTTGGATATTGGGGAATTTGAAAAATTATCTTATATTGAAAAATTGGAACAACTTCTTGATAAGAAGTTTTCTAATTTAAAAATTAAACCTATTAATCTAGATAATGCCTTTGCTAATAGCATAGAGTCTACTCCTGATATGGATAATGAAATACACTCAAAGCTTAATAAGCTTAGAGGTTTGGTTAAATGGTAACCGGGAAAAAATATGTTGATATACCCCGAATGACTTCCAATTATTATCCACGTCCAACTCCTCAAGATGTTTTGATAGAGGAAAGAGATTGAAATCAGACTAATACATCTTATAGCGGAAATGCAATTTATGAATGAAAATTGCCTGGTTTGTGTGAATGACAACTATCTATCTTTGTTCATTGTATGTTAATGAATTCTACAATAGCAAAACTACGGCTTCTGCCGAGAATTGTCAAAAATATACAGATGCCGTCATCTGTAAAATGATTGTTGCTGGTTTTACTGTCCAAATTCGTGGCTGGTGGGACAATTTCTTGACTGATGATAATAGGGCATCAATATTTGAAGCTAAGGCTTCAAATCCTGGTAAAGATAACCTATGAAGAGAATTACCTGCGGGTAGAGAAGATGCTATTTATACTCTTATGCTTACTATTTTACAATATTTTGGAGGTAGATTTACCAATCAATATGAAAATACTCGAACGCTCTTAAATGGCCTTAGATGTAGGACATTAAGAGAATTTATGTGGTATAAAGATACCATCCTAAGTAGGGTCATGGATTTACCCGAAAATAGATATGATCATTAAAAGAATAAGTTCATAGACGGTCTCCCTCTTCTATTTTCTAAAAGGGTTAGGAAAGAACTTAGGGGCTCCGATATAGAAATAACCTGGAAAAATTATACCTATGGTCAGCTGATAGCAGACTGTACTCAAGAATGTTTAGCCCTATGTAATGAGTTAAAATTGTCTAGACAAATTAAGCTTGATAAGCTTAGAGAAAAATCTCAATTATGAGATTTTTGTGGACAATTTGGTATGGATAACCCTGTTTGTACTTCAAAGGGTCAAAAATATTCTAAGTCTGATAAACCTTATAGGACAAAAATATCTAGACATAGATCCAAAGAAGAGCGTGAGACTCGTAAAACCCATCATAAGTCTACTAGATTTACAAAAAATATGTCTAAGCATGATCTTGCCAAGATTAAGTGTTACAGAGGTTAGAGCCTAGGACATATTGCTCCTAATTGCAAGCTCCAAAATCTTAAGTCTTTAGGTCTTGCTGATGAGGTTAATGATTAGGTATATGGCTTATTATACATTTCTGTTTCCAAATCTAATTATAATTGTGATTCTGAATCTGAAAATAATGTTGCATTACTTGATTTATCTAATAGTAATCATCCTAATGGAAATATTTGTGCTGATTGCAATGGTGATACTTGCACTTGTGATGAGATGTTTTATAAATTACAATCACAGTTTGAATATTTAGATTCAAATGCTTATTTAAATGTTCAAACACTTACTGCTGATAGCGTTCTTGAAATATTAAAAGATGTTTCTGATGAAAAACTTCGTGAGAAAATTATTAATTTTGCTACAAAAAAATCTGTTGATAGCATCGCAAGTTCTTCAAAAATTGCTGATAGCACTCATGTTACGTGAAGTACTGATGTTTATTATTACATGTCTTATTCTTTATTAGAGGTAAATAGAAGACTTGCTATAAGCTTTCAATGATTTAAATATCGAGGTTGATAACCTGAAAAGGGAGATTATATCTCTAAAACAAAATCAAATAATCTGTAATCAAAGGATTACAAAGATTGAGAAAGATACTTCTTACAATGATATTTCTTCTAGTTTCAAAGGGAAGAAAAAAATGTCAGAAAAAGAGGACGATGATATTATTCATAATCATGATTTAGATGTAAAAAATGATAATATTTTTGGTATGATGCAAATTTTTAAAGTCCATAAATGGTATATTAATTGCACTATATTAATTGATAATGATTTCTCTGTAACTAATGTTGCCATGATTGATAGTGGTGTTGATGTTAGTTGCATTCAAGAAGGTTTGGTTCCGACTAGATATTTTCATAAGACTACTCATATTTTTAAAACTGCATCTGGTTATACTCTTGATATTAATTATAAATTGCCTAACGTGGATATTTGTCAAAATAAGGTTTGCATTCCACACTTCTTCTTTTTGGTAAAAAATCAATTTATATGCCCCAATCATACTTGGAACACCTTTTATAAATGCAATTTATCCTTACACTCATATTGATGCTAAAGGATTTATTTCTACTTATAAAAACAGAGAGATATCCTAACCTTTTATTACAAATCCAGTAACTAAAATATTAATGCTTTAATTGATATGAAGCAACAATATGTTAATTTTCTACAACTTGAAATGTTTAGCATGAATATTTGTAATACCATGAAATCTGCTAAAATACAGAAAAAAATTAAGATGATCTCCGAACAAATGATTGTGGATGTGTGTACTGATCACCCAAATGCTTTTTGAAATCGAAAATAGTAGATTGTAACTCTTCCATATGAAGATGATTTCTACGAGGATGACATCCCAATGAAATCTAGACCCTGTCAAATGAATGCAGATGTAGTAGAATTCTACAAAAAGGATCTTGATAATCTCTTATAAAAGGGTTTGATAAAATATTCTACATCACCATGGTCTTGCACTACATTTTATGTAAATAATGTTGCTGCAAAAGAACGTGGTACGCCGAGGTTAGTGATAAATTATAAACCTCTTAATAAATATTTAAAATAGATTAGACACCCTATTCCAAATAAAAAAAAAATTATTCTCCAGATTGTATGATGCCAATATATTTTCAAAATTTGATTTAAAATCTGGTTATTGGCAAATTTAGATATTTAAAGAGCACACTTATAGAACTTCTTTCAATGTCTCATTCGGATAATTTGAATAGAATGTGATGCCTTTTGGATTAAAAAATGCCCCTTCTGAGTTCCAGAAAATAATGAATGACATTTTTAATTCATATATGAATTTTATTATTATTTATATTAATGATATTCTTGTGTTTTCTAAAATATTAGTATTGCATTTTAAAAACCATGATATATTGAAAAAGATTGTGATACAAAATGTCTTGGTGATATCTAAACCAAAAATGAGTTTGTTTCAGACAAATATTTGATTTTTAGGTCATAATATTTGTCAAGGGAAGATAATCCCTATCCAACATTCTCCTGATTTTGCTAATAAATTTTCAATTGTTATTAATAATAGAACTCAATAGAAACGATTCTTAGGAAGTTTAAATTACATATCCCCATTTTATGAAAATCTGTCAAGAGATTTAACCCCCTTATATGATAGGCTAAAAAAAGTCTTTCAAGGTCCTTGGACTGATAGTCATACAAACCTTCTTAAACATATTAAACAATGACTCAAATCTCTTCCTTGCTTAACATTAGCTAACCCTGATTGATAAAAAATTGTTGAAACTGATGCTTCTAATATTGGTTATGGTGGGATACTCAAGCAAGTTAATCCCCATGATAATACTGAACGATTAATTCAATTTCATTCTGGGAAATGGAATGATGGTCAAAAGAAGTATGCAACAGTTGTACATGAAATATTAACCATTGTTAAATGTGTTCTTAAATTTCAGGATGATTTATACAATCAAAAAATTTTGATTAAGATGCTCAATCAGTGAAGTATATGTTTGACAAAGATTTTAAACATGATGCTTCAAAATTAATCTTTGCAAGATGACAGGTTCAACTATCCCCTTTTGATTTTGAGATTAAATATAAGAAAAGAATTGATAACTCCCTAGCTGATTTTTTATCTACAGAATGCCTCAGTGAAAAATAAATTTTTATACTCATTTCCTCTCTGAAAAATCATTAATCGCCATTATAAAGGCACTTCCTTTAAATGCAAATATGCATATTCATATAATTGAGAAAATCATCCATGAACTAATCGAAAATGAATTTGCAGTCTTCAATTATGAAGAAACTAGAGATGAAATAGATTGGTATGATATCGACCTATCTGACTAATCTATTATGTGCAACATGACTACAGATCCGCCCTAGAAAATGGCCGGAGGAAAAGGTAGAGGCCGAGGAAGATACGGTCTTGCACTGTATTTTATATGAATAATGCTCTAAAAAAGAGTACGCCAAGGTTAATGATAAATTATAAGCCTCTTAATAAATGTTTAATATGGATTAGAGGGAGACCGTCTATGAACATAGTCTTCCAATAATCATATCTATTTTTGGGTGAATCCATGATCCTACTTAGGAAGGTGTCTTTATAACACCTAAATTCTCCTAATGTCCTACATCTAAGGCCATTTAAGAGCATTCGAGTATTTTTATATTGATTGGTAAATCTACCTCCAAAATATGATAAAATAATAAGCATAAGAGTCTAATTAGAGTAGACAATAATCTGTAATAAATTCTATAAGAAAGACAGATTAGCTAAGAACCAGGGGAATAATTATAACTATGATTTTTTATATTCAAAGTCAAAGAATCATGAATATTTACATCAGACAAAGATAATTGCAAATTTGGCTGTGTGTTAAAATATACTGGACCATATGCTACCGTGGATTCAATGGTCCAGCTAGGAATCGTGCAGCATCTTTGCATACTATTGATTCTGCATCTATACCTGTATGTACTAGTTTTGTAGAAAGGATAAAATTGATCCTAAGACCAATATTATTCAGGATAGAGATAACATCTCTGATAGGGATAACCTAACTCCTTCTGAAATAGAGTTTGATGTTAACAGTGTTTAATATGATTCCTCACCAAATAGATTTTAGTCCTGTTCCTAGGCAAGGATTTATATTAAAAGAGAATTTTTTGATAAAAAATGGAATCGATTTAGAATTTGGTTCTTTGAGACTTATAGTCCAAATGAGTTACCTAATTTTTCTCAAGAATTTTATGAGATGTGTACATTACATAATCAGATTGTGTGCTTTGTGACGTGGTTTGTAACCACATATGTGCCATTGTATGTTAAGATTTTGGAAAGATCTTATCAGGATGCGAGTGGTAATATTCTTCAAGCTATTTGTCCTCCCTAATCACCTTTTATATTGCCTAATAATACTAGTATTACATTTTCTACTTTCCAAAGATTCATTGATAATGGAATTGGTAAAGTAAATGTTGTAGAAATAAATAATTTGATTGCTCAAAATAATTATTTGAGTTTATATGTGAAAGTTTTGGGAGAACATATTTCTTCTCTTGATAAAAAGTTGGATGAATTGGTTGAGATGGTGAAAAAGTTAGGTGTTAAGTCTGATATTGCTTCCACTTCAGAGGATAAGAAAGAAGACTTAACAGCTAAGACTTGCATTCAGAGACCTCTGGATATTGAGGGATTTGAAAAATTATCTCACATTGAAGAATTGGAACAAGTTCTTGAGAAGAATTTTTCTAATTTAAAAATTAAACCCATTGATCTAGCTAATGCCTTTGCTGATAGCATAGAGTCTACTCCTGATATGGGTAATGAAATGCACTCAGAGCTAGCAGTAAATGCCTTATAATAGCGGCTATTAGCCTTTTTTTATTCAACCCTTGAGAAATTTTTACAGAAGAAAGAGAGGAGAGCAAACTGGCAAAGAGAGAAAATGAAAGTAGAAAGAAAAAATTGAAAAACCTTGACCTTCCCTAACACTCGAAGGTCCTATATATAGAGAAAAGGAATCTACATAGTACGTATGGGTCCCACATTTGGGTCACTACGCACAGTGTATCTACTGTGTAAATATTAAAAGAGGGTCCCACATCCGGGTCCCATATATCTTGTTCTTATCTAAACAACATTTTTTTCCTTTTTCATCTTTCGAAGAAATTCCTCTATTTTTGCAATGACTTCTTCGTTCATATTATCTTCTAAATTAATTGGCTGAGAATCTAAAGGTCTCCTTGTGGTGACCCTTGATCTTGCAAAGTTTGTTTTGACCAATAAGGTTAGATTTGATATATCATCTATCAGTTTGTATCTTGGGTTCAGAGTAGACAATAATCTGTAATAAGTTTTATAAGAAAGACAGATTAGCTCAGAACTAGGGCATAATTATAACCATGAGGTTTTATATTCAAAGTCAAACCATCAAGAATATTTACATCAGACAAAGATAATTGCAAATTTGGCTGTGTGTTAAAATATACTGGACCATATGCTACCATGGATTCAATTGAACCCATAAAAGACTTTCTTAAATTTAGATTTCTAGTATCCCGAAGTGCAGCTAGTAATGTCTCTTGTAGCCCATTAAGAGTTAAAGGTTTAAAATCAATATGAACCATTCCAATTGCATGAAATTATAATGGCATTTGTACATGTCGATATCATGTTTATTTAACAATCTAATAGTCTGCTCATCCGCATTTAATGCTAAAGACTATTCAGTAGTTTCTATAATTTGCTTATAAAGCACTTTATCAAAGAAACCACATTCATAAATGATTTTTATATCCACCTTGGGGATAGTTCATCAGTTAAGAAATTATCCCACCAGCCACGAAGTTGTCCAGTAAAATCAGCAACAATCATTTTACAGAAGACTACATCTGTATTTTTTTAACGATTCTTGATAGTAGCTGTAGATTTTGCTATTGTAGAATACATTAACATACGGTGAACAAGGATAAATAGTTGTCTTTCAGAAAAACCATCCAAGTTCTTTTCATAAATTGTATCTTTGGTAGAAGAGGTATCAGTCTGATTCCAATCTCTTTCCTCTATCAGAACATCTTGAGGAGTTGGACACGGATAATAATTGGAAGTCATTCAATCTATATCAACATATTTTTCCTCGGTTGCTGTTTAACTAAACCTCTTAGCTTATTGATCTCTGAGTGGATTTCATTACCCATATCAGGAGTAGACTCTATGGTCCGGCTAAACTTTTCTTGTCTATTCTAGAGATCTAACTGCTCTTACATAGGAACTATGAAGGATCAAGACTCTATCAAAATATAAATGAATTTTTGATAGTTTCTGGACTCGATTCCGAAATGGTTGGTACAGTCTAAATTAGTACCTCTTATGATGGCTTTGTCTTAGTGACTATGTCCAGCAAGCCGTGAATTTTAATCCCGTTAAAATTGACAAAAGAGTGTCACTTTTCTCACAGTTAGAAATGCTAGACACATGGGCTCATCATAGGTAGGTATTAATCTTTTGGCAGGCCCCTTGTTCGGGTAAAAGAATTGATTTCTCCATACAGTCAATAAGTTATTTAAAATTCTCTTATATTTCGGTTGGTGCCTCAGTTACTGAACCATTAATTTGATTTCATTCTGGGAAATGGACTAATATTCCAAAGAAGTATGCAACGGTTGCACATGAAATGTTAACCATTTTTAAATGTGTTCTTAAATTTCAGGATGATTTATATAATCAATATTTTTATATCAGAACAGATGCTCAATCAATGAAGTATATGTTTGACAAAGATTTTTAACATGATACTTCAAAATTAATCTTTGCAAGATGGCAGGATCAACTAGCCCCTTTTAATTTTAAAATTCAATATAAGAAAGGAATTGATAATTCCCTACCTGATTTGTTATCCAGAGAATACCTCAGTGTCACGACCCAAACTAGGGCCTGGCCGTGATGGACATCCCGAACCTAGAAGGCTCGGGCATCCTACTCTATCTGGTAATCATGCACAACATTCACATAATAAAAGAAGATGTGGAAATATAATCTGATTCAAAAACATGGTCATAATCTGGATTCATTTTAACAATAAGGAATGAAATCCGAAAATCTCTAAAACATCTGGAACAGTCTGCGAAATTTCTACTATATAAAAATCTGACAACTATCTAAAAACTAGGACAAGGCCCCCAGTAGACTAAAACTGTAATAGATGACAAAATCTAAAAGGGGCAGGCCTTCTGGAATAGAGAAGGCTCACCACTACACAATCTGATCTACTATCTGAAATATCTACTGCTTATCTAGATCCCTAGACTGAGCCTCAGAACCTGAGAGGTAGAGGAGGTGGGTCAATACAGATGTACTGGTATGCAGAGAAAATCCAACATAATCATTTATATTCAACATATATGAGGGCATTTTTAAAAACAATTCATAAATATATAATATAGTAAGAAATCACATGGGCATTTTAAAAGACTCTACGAAGACATTTGAAATCTTTGACACTCTTTGTCTTACTTCTACACTAGGTGGTGTGCCCTACAATCTTTAATCCCACAGTCTATACAGGATTTGCCATTAACTCGACAGCCAAGCCCCCAACCCAAGTGTGCCACAAGGGTCGAGTCTCTGAATCTACTACGCCACACGGCCGTCGCCAGCATACAATAATAATCTACCCATATCGGCAAATACGATTTCAGGCTAAGAGCTTCTTGAACTCATGCCTTATTCAAGTAACCACCTAACCCTCTTTATGCCTATTTTTAGTTCTTTAAACATGTATGCTTTGAAAACATACTCTAAAATCTTTAACTCTTGTCATGGCGTATACACATATATGGTATCATCATACCATTGACTTGCAAGTAGCATTCTCTAAGCCATTTATAGCAATTTATATCTCTGTTTTCAAATCATAGTTCAGGACCAACATATCAACAATTCTTTGAAGAAACTCATGTAAAACCATGCAGTTAATTCTCTTTATTAATGATTCAGTAAACAAAGGTGGTCATGTTAAAAGTCTCAATCTCATAGAATTCTTTCTCTTTAAAATCACATAGTTATATGAAGAAACACCCTCTCAACAATTTGAAATCATATTCAAGTACAAGGACATTGAGAAAACATCTTTCAAAGCATAAAACATGCATTTCAACTCTTTTCCAACAAAACCATATGCTTTAATCCAATACAAGAGAGGGAGTCCATAATTTATGCTCTCAAACAATCTTAAATCTCAAATCCCATACATATACATATACATGTAAACAATTTGGTGGATAGGACCACAAGGTTAAAACAATAGTAACATTAAAACATTCAAAGTACGTAATTTAGAACATAGTTTCCAAAACACATTTGAAATTCATGCATAAAATCTTAAAAATCATGCTCTAATGGTTTTAAGCCCATATAGTTTTTAGGATAAACCCCATGTATCTCTATTTAGAAAATTAAAGGATGATTCATGGTTCCCACAGCTTGGGGATTCCAAATCTTCAATCAATTTCAAAAAGCCACGGTTGAATCTTGAGTTGTTTGGGTTTTCTTGTTTGAAACACTAAGGAGTGTTCTTAATGGTTTTTGATAAAATAACAATAATGAGGTCATTTGGGATTAAAATCCTATGTTTAAGCTGATAAGAGGGTGGAAAATACCAAATGTACTCGTAATCAGATAGAATAAAAATATAACTAGGAGCCCGATTTTATGGGCCTCCACAACGTGCGACAATTGCGGTGGCTGACTGGAAATTGACGAATGGGATTCTTAGGGTCACCGCGACGTGGAGCCATCGCGTTGTCCCACTGGTTGGGACCTGGAGCTTCAGCACGATGCGCCACAATCACGCTAGGCTACTGGAATTTGACAATTGCTAAATAGACCCACTCCGCGATGCGTCCAGCACAAAAATGATGGTGTTTTACGATTAGTACTTAAATTAGCCATAAATTCTTGCCTGGGTATCAGATTTGGGAGAATCTTATATCGACGGAAATCTCATTCAATTTCCCACATGATAAAAAGTCGAAACTAGAGAAATTATATATGGTTTAAACTTTACTCATTTTTAACCTAAAAATGAGACTAAGTCTCTTTGACACTATTCTAGTCATTTAACTCTAAGAGCATATTACCATGAGCTAACACATGGATGATTTTGCTGGGTGTTACATTATCCCCCCCTTTGGGATCATTCGTCCCCAAATGATGATGTGGAACACAAACAAGCACGATTTAAAGTATACTAAGGCAATAAAAGAATAAGACAAAGATTGTAACTTTCATTTCATCATTCACCGGATCAAATAAGTCTGGGTATCTATCTCTCATGTCATTTTCTGATTCCCAAGTTGCTTCCTCAACCTTCTGATTTTTCCACAAAACTTTGACCAAGGCAATTTCTTTGCTCCTCAGTTTCCTAACTTCGCAATCCAAGACTGCCACGAGCTCTTCTTCATAGGATAAGGAGTCTGTCACTTTGACCTCCTCTACAGGAAACACTAATGAATGATATCCAATATATTTCTTTAACATGAATATGTGAAATACCGGATGAACAGAACTCAAACTTGTCGGAAACCCCACCTATCCTTCTGAAAATATGGCATGGTCCTATATAGCGAGGACTCAGCTTACCTTTCTTCCCGAATCACATAACTCCCTTCATAGGGGAGACTCTAAGAAACATCCAATCACCAACCTCAAACTCTAAGTCTCTTCTCCTAACATCAACATAGGATTTTTGTCTACTCTGGGCTGTTTAAAATTGTTCTCTAATAATTTTAACGTCCTCCATCTCCTGATGAACAAGATTCAGCCCAAATAACTTAGTCTAACCTACTTTATACCACCCTATCAGTGATCTATATCTTCTCCCATGCAAAGCTTCAAACGAAGCCATCTTAATACTAACATGGTAGCTGTTATTATAATCAAACTTTATTAAAATCAAGTGATCTACCCAGCTACCTTTGAAGTCAATCACATAAGCCCTCAACATATCCTCAAGGGTCTGAATGGTGCGCTCAGCTTGCCCATCAGTCTGAGGGTGGAAAGTAGTACTTAGGTTCACTTGGGTACCTAAACCCCTCTAAAAAGACCTCCAAAACTGTGAAGAGAATTGCATACCACTGTCAGATATGATGGATATAGGTGCCCCATGCAAATGGACTATCTCTTCAATGTGTATCTTGGAATAATCATCTCCTGAAAAGTTGGTCCTTACAGGCAGAAAGTGACCTTACTTGGTTAACCGATCAACAATTACCCAAATAGAATTATACTGATTTCAGAACCTCGGAAGTTCCGTAATCAAATCCATATTGATCATTTCCCATTTCCATAAAGGCAAAGTAATCTCTTGGGAAGTACCACCAGGCCTTATATGCTCTACTTTAACTTGTTGACAGTTCAAACACTTGGCAACATAGTTAGCCACATCGCGCTTCATATTATTTCACCAATAAAAGGTTTTCAGATCATGATACATCTTGGTAGAGCTTTGGTAAACAACATACCTTGAAGTGTGAGCTTCATCAATGATTCTCTTCCATAGACCATCTATATCTAGCACACACAATCTACCTTGATATCTCAAAATACCATCACCACCACTTTCAAAGGACATCACCTTCTGTTGACCCACATCTTTCTTGATCTACATCAAGATGGGATCTTCGATTTGCTTCTCTTTAACTTCTACACAAAGGAATAATTAACCTATATCGTGAATAACTACCCCTCCAACTTTGGAATCTAAGAGTCGCACTCCAAGATTTGCAAGTCGGTGAATATCCTTAACAATCTCTCTTTTCCATTCTTCAACATGAGAAAGGCTTCCCATTGATAACCTACTAAGGGCGTCGACTATGGAATTTGCCTTTCCCGAATAATAGTGCAGGCTTATGTCATAATCATTTAACAATTCCATGTAGTACCTTTGCCTGAGGTTCAATTCTTTCTGCGACAAAAGATACTTAATCTCTTACGATCAGTGAAAATAATAACATGGATCCCATAAACATAATGCCGCCTGATTTTAAGCCCATACAGCACAGCTGCTAACTCCAAGTCATAGGTAGGGTAATTTTTCTCATGTACCGTCAACTTCCTGGATGCATAAGCCACCACCTTGCCATGCTGCATAAGTACACACCCAATTCCCATACGAGACGCATCACAGTACATAACAAAACCCTTTGTTCCTTCCAAAGAGTCAGACTAAATGATGTAGTCAATTTGTCTTTCAACTTCTCAAAACTACTCTCACAAGAGTTAGACCATACAAACTTCACCTTTTTCTCGGTTAACTTAGTAAGTGGAGCAGCTATGGAAGAAAAGCTTCTACGAATCTTCTGTAATACCCTGCCAAACCCAAGAAGCTCCGAATGTCGGTTGGAGTCATGGGTTTGGGCCATTTTATACTGCCTCAACCTTTTAGGGATCCACCCTAATCCCATTACTTGACATAATATGCCCCAAGAAAGCAATAACACTTAGCTAGAATTCACATTTGGAGAATTTTGCATACAACTTATGATATCTGAGATCCTGAAGAATAATTTAGAGGTGATTGTCATGGTCCTCCTCACTCTTAGAATAAATCAAGATGTCATCAATGAATAATATGACAAACAGATCAAGAAACTGATGGAAAACCCTATTCATTGAATCCATGAAGGTTGCAGGGGCGTTAGTTAACCCGAAGGACATGACTAAGAATTCATAATAACCGTATTTGGTTTGAAACACTATTTTGGGAATATTTGGATCCCTAACCTTCAACTGATGATATCTCGAACAAAGGTCCATCTTTGAAAAACATTTAACACCCTGAAGCTGGTAAAAAAGATCATCAATCCTAGGAAGAGGATATTTATTTTTAATGATTACCTTATTCAACTGGCGGTAATCTATGCACATACAAAGGGAACCATCTTTCTTTCGCACGAAGAGTACAGGTGCACCCCAAGGAGAAACACTAAGACGGATAAAACCTTTATCTAGGAGATCTGTTAGCTACTCTTTTAACTCTTTCAACTCTGCTAGAGCCATTCTATATGGCAGAATAGAGATGGGACGGGTATCTTACAATAAATCAATGCCAAAATATATCTCCTTATTAGGTGGTATTCTCAGAAGATCATCTGGAAAGACTTCTGGAACCCATTTATCACCTGAAAAGACAAAAAAAAAAGGACTTTTGATATTAGAATCTTTAACCCAGATAAGATGGTACAAATACCCTTTTGAGATAAGTTTATGGGCTATGAGATAAGATATAAAGTACCCTCTAGGTGATAAATAATGGCCCTCCCATTCTAAGACTGGTTCATTCAGAAAATAAAAAGTAACTCTTCGAGTTCTACAATTTAGTGTGGAATAACATGAATGGAGTTAGTCCGTTCCTAAGATGGCATCAAAGTTAACCATCTCAAGCTCTATAAGGTGTAACACAATATCCCAACCATAACAGTCACAACACAATCCCTATACACCCTTCTAGATACAACAGAATCTCCCACCAGAGTGGAAACAAAGAAAGGTTCAGCAATCACATCGGGCTCAAACCCAAAACCAACAGCCACATAAGTGGTCACATAGGATAAGGTAGACCTAGGATCCCAACATTTACATAAGGGGTCACATAGGATAAGGTAGACTCGGGATCAAGTAACACATAAATATCATAAGAAAATATTCACAATGTATTGATAACTACAAATGGTGAGGCCTCTACCTCCTGGCGGTTGGTCAAGGCATACAACCGGTTGCGTCCATTTCTGGCAGCTGAGGTGGCACCCTTCTGAGGTGGTGGTGGTACAGAAGAATTTGCCTGTGACTTGGATCCTCCAACAATACTCCTTGCTGAAGGACAGTCTCTTTGGATATAGCCTGGCTGGCCACATGAATAACACACTAAAGCACCAAACTGGCATTTCCCTTGATGATTCCTCTCGTATCTCCCATAGCACGAATAGGACTAAGAGATCTGAGCTACACTTCCCTGCGACTGCGCACCCTGCATACTCGGCCCTTGACTAGACTAAAACTTCTGGGTGCGCTGCTCAGCTGGGGGTCTGGACATCGGGGTACTATCTACAGACTGCACATTACCCCAATTCTTTCTCTTTTGCCATTTGTTACCCCAATTACCACTCTGCTGCTGACTGTAGCTCTGGTCTGCTATTTTGGATCTCTTTGCCTGCCTGTCCTTCTCCCTAGATTTAGTGATCTTCTTTTTCTTCTTCTAAACTTGCTGCATGTGGACTGATAGTTTGGAAAAATCCATGTCCCTATTCAACATTGCTCCCTGACATTTAAGTACCAAGTCATTTGAAAGGTCCAATGCAAATTTTCTCATTCGGGCTCTCATGTTACTAGTCATCTCTGGAGTATAACAGGCTAGTTGGCTGAACTTTAAAGTGTACTCCTGGACACTCACCTTTCCCTACTTTTGATTCATAAACTCATCGGATTTGGCCTCCCTCAGCTCGAGAGGAAAGAATCGATCAAGAAAGGCTTCTATGAATTTGGCCCAAACTATGGCCTTATCATGCTCACTCTTTGAATCTTCCCACTCGTTATACCATTAGTCTCTACATCCTTAAGCTATTAGGCTACTTACTCAACCCTGTCTACCTCATCTACATGCATCACTTTAAAGATCTTCTCTATTTTTTCCATAAACTCCTGCGGATCCTCTTCTGCCTTGGTACTAGTAAACTCGGGTGGGTTCATCCTCATGAACTGGCCCACTCTTGTAGCCTCAGACATAATAGATATATACCCAATATCTTCTGATCGTTGAGTCTATGTGGCTACCAAATTTTCAAGCATATGAATGTACTGTCTGAATTCTGCATTAGATACTTCTCTCTTGCGAGGATGAGTGCGGTTAGTCCCCATCCAGGGAGCTTTGGGTGCCCTAGATGGGTTGGTCTGAGTAAGTGGGACTCTCAGAATAGAATTAATCTCCAAAGTCTCTGAGCTCTATTTTGAGTCCTCATCCCATGAGTGGGACGGACCTTATCTGTCTGTGCATTCTGTTCGATAGTACGATAGGGAGGCATGATTGTTTTTCAGAAATGCAAGAGATCATGGATTAGAGGATAGATTAGACTCCAAAGCACGAACTATAATACAAAGAGGGTAAACATTCCTAAAATCCTGTAAGCCTCCTACTTATAAGTATGGCGCATTACACATCCATAAATAAGACTCTACCCGATGCGATTTTACAGACACCCTGGGACCATGAACCGTGCTCTGACACCAAATTTTTCATAATCCGAACGGATATCTCAAACAAAGAAGGCCTGGGTGTCCTACTCTATCTGGTAATCATGCACAATATTCGTATAATAAAAGAAGATGCAGAAATATAATCTGATACAGAAACATGGTCATAATCTGGATTTGGTTTAACAATAAGGAATGAAATCTGAAAATCACTAACAATATCTGGAACAGTCTATGAAATATCTACTACATGAAAATCTGACAACTATCGAAAAACTGGGACAAGGCCCCCAGTAGACTAAAACTGTAATAGATGACAAAATCTAAAAGGGGCAGGCCTTCTGGAATAGAGAAGGCTCACCACTACACAATCTGATCTACTATCTGAAATATCTACTGCTTATCTAGATCCCTAGACTGAGCCTCAGAACCTGAGAGGTAGAGGAGGTGGGTCAATACAGATGTACTGGTATGCAGAGAAAATCCAACATAATCATTTATATTCAACATATATGAGGGAAATTTAAAGAAGATCATAAACATATCATATAGTAAGAAATCACATGGGCATTTTAAAAGACTCTGCGAAAACAATCTGAAATCTGGGACACTCTTTGTCTTACTTCTGCACTAGGTGGTGTACCCTACAATCTATAATCCCATGGTCTATATGGGATCTACCATTAACTCGGTAGCCAAGCCCCCAACCCAAGTGTGCCGCAAGGGTCGGTGTCTCTGAATCAACTACGCCACACGGCCGTCACCAGCATACAATAATAATCTACCCGTATCAGAAAATACGATTTAAGGCTAAGATTTTCCTTAACTCATGCCTTATTCAGGTAACCAACTAACCCTCTTTATGCCCATTTTTAGTTTTTTAATCATGTATGCTCTAAAAATATACTGTGAAATCTTTAACTCTGTCATGGAATATACACATATATGGTATCGCCATACCATTGACTTAAAAGTCGCATTCTCTGAACCATTTATAGAAATTTATATCTTTGTTTTCAAATCAAAGTTCAGGACCACCATATCAACAATTCTTTCAAGAAACTCATGTAAAACTATGCAGTTAATTCTCTTAATCAATGATTCAGTAAACAAAGGTGGTCATGTTAAAAGTCTCAATCTCATACAATTCTTTCTCTTTAACATCACATAGCTACATGAAGAAACACCCTCTCAACAATTTGAAATCATATTCAAGTACAAGGACATTGAGAAAACATTTTTCAAATCATAAAACATGCATTTCAACTCCTTTCCAACAAAACCATAAGCTTTAATCTCATAATTTCTGCTCTAAAACAATCTTAATTCTCTAATCCCATACATATACATATACATGTAAATCAATTTATGGGAAAGGACCACAAGGTCAAAACAATAGTAACATTAAAACATTCGGAGTACATAATTTAGAACATAGTTTCCAAAACACCTTTAAAATTCATGCATAAAATCTTAAAAATCATGCTCTAATGGTTTTAAGCCCATGTAGTTTTTAGGATAAACCTCATGTACCTCTATTTAGGAAATTAAAGGATGATTCATGGTGCCCATGGCTTGGGGATTCCAAATCTTTAATTAATTTCAAAAACCCTCAGTTGAATATTGAGTTGTTTGGGTTTTCTTATTTCAAACCCTAAGGAGTGCTCTTGATGGCGTTTGATAAAAATAACAATAATAAGGTCACTTAGGATTAAAATTCCATGTTTAAGATGATAAGATGGTGGAAAATAACGAATGTACCCGTAATGAGATGGAATAAAAATATAACTGGGAGCCCAATTTTATGGGACACCATGACGCACCACAATCACGTTGGCTAACTGGAAATTGATGAATGGGATTCTTAGAGTCACCGCAATTTGGATCCATCTCGTTGTCCCATTGGTTGGGACCTGGAACTTCAGCGCGATGCGCCACAGTCGCACTAGGATACTGGAATTTGACAATTGCTAAATAGACCCGCTCCGCGATGTGCCAAGCACCAAAATGATGGTGTTTTACTATTAGGACTTTGATTAGGCATAACATCTTGCTCGGGTATCGAATTCGGGTGAATCTTATATCGATGGAAAGTTCATTCAATTTCCCACATGATAAAATGTCAAAATTGGGGAAATTATATATGGTTTAAACTTTACTCATTTTGGAAGCCAAAAATGAGACTAAGTCTCTTTGACACTATTCTAGTCATTTAAATCTAAGAGCATATTACCACGAGCTAATGCATGGACGATTTTGCGGGGCGTTACATTATCCCCCTCTTGGGATCATTCATCCCTGAATGATGAGGTAGAACATAAACAAGTATGATTTAAATTATACTAAGGCCCTAAAAGAATAAGACAAGGATTTTACCTTTCATTTCATCATTCACCAGATCAAATAAGTCTGGTTATTTATCTCTCATGTCATTATCTGATTCCCAAGTTACTTTCTCAGCTTTCTGATTGTTCCACAACACTTTGACCAAGGTTATTTCTTTGCTCCTCAGTTTCTTAACTTGGAGATCCAAGACTGCCACGGGCTATTATTCATAAGATAAGGAGTCTGTCACTTTGACCTCCTCTACCGGTAACACTAATGAATGGTCTCCAATATATTTCTTTAACAAGGATATGTGAAATACCAGATGAACAGAACCCAAACTTGCTGGTAACCTAACTCATACGCAACCCCACCTATCCTTTTCAAAATTTGGTATGGTCCTATATAGCAAGGACTCATCTTAACTTTCTTCCCTAATCGCATAACTCCCTTTATAGGGAAGACTTAGCCAAACACCCAATCACCAACCTCAAACTCTAAGTCTCTTCTCCTAACATAAGCATGGGATTTTTTTCTACTCTAGTCTGTTTTAAGTCATTCTCTAATAATTTTCACATCCTCTATCACCTGATGAACAAGATCCGACCCAAATAACTTAGTCTCACCGACTTGATACCACTCTATCGATGATCTACATCTTCTCCATACAAATCTTCAAAACATCCATCTTAATACTGGCATGGTAGCTGTTATTATAAGAAAACTCTATTAATTACAAGTGATCTACCCAGCTACCTTTGAAGTCAATCACATAATCCCTCAACATATCCTCAAGGTTCTGAATGGTGTGCTCAGCTTGCCCATCAGTCTGAGGATGAAAAGCAGTACTTAGGTTCACTTGGGGTAGTGCTAAATAGGGATATGGACTTTACTAGGCTGTCAGTCTATATGCAGAAGGTAGAAGAGAAGAAAAAGAAAATTATCGAATTTAGAGAAAAGGACAGGCAGGAAAAAAGAGCCAGAACAGTGAATCAGAACCACAGTTAGCCACAGAGCGGTAACTGGGGCAGTAAATAGCGAAAGAAGAGGTTTTGGAGTAATGCACAGTCTGCACCCAATGCCCTAGTGCCCAGACCCCCCGTTGATAGATGATATCAGAGTTTTCAGACTAGTCATGGACCCAGGGCTCAGGATACCCAGTCACAGGGCAGTGTGGCTCAGCAATACCACCCTTATCTGTGGTGCAAGATTTATGGTAGGTATCATCCAGGAAGGTGTCATCTAGGTGCATTTGTGTGTTATTCTTGTGGTCAGATGGGTCACTTTCAGAGAGATTTTCCATATACTAGGAATAATGTTGGTGGGACAAAATCTCAGGAAAATTCCTCCGCACCACCACCACCGCAAAAAGGTTCCACATCAGTAGCCGGGAGCGGTCACAACCTATTATATGCTTTGACCAATCGCCAGGAGGCGAAAGCCTCACCAGATATTGTCATCGGTATATTACTAATCTTTTCCCGTGATGTATATATGTTGCTTGATCCCAGTTCCACCTTATCTTATGTGACCCCATATGTGGCTGTTGGTTTTGGGTTTGAGCCTGATGTAATTGCTGAACCTTTCTCTGTTTCCACTCTGGTGAGTGATTTAGTTATGGCTAGAAGGGTGTATAAAAATTGTATTGTGTCTATTCTTAATAGGGATACTGTAGCAGACCTCATAGAACTTGATATGGTTGCTTTTGATACTATCCTAGGGATGGACTGGCTCAATCGGTGTTATGCCACACTAGATTGTAGAACCCAAAAGGTTACTTTTTCTTTTCTAAATGATCCAATAATACAGTGGGAAAGGCACTCTTTAGCACCTAGAGGGCACTTTATATCTTACCTCAGAGCCCTTAAACTTATTTCCAAGGGTTTCTTATATCATCTTATTCAGGTTAAAGATTATAATGTTGAAAGTCTTCCTCTTTAGTCTGTCCTTGTAGTAAATGGATTCTCAGAAATATTTCTAGATGATCTCCCAGGAATACCACCTGATAGGGAGATAGATTTTGGCATTGATGTGTTGCCAGACACCCATTCTATTTTTATTCCGCCATATGGAATTGCTCCTGCAGAGCTAAAAGAGCTGAAAGAACAGTTAGTAGATCTTCTAGATAAAGGTTTTATCAGACCTAGTGTTTCACCCTGGGGTGCACCTGTACTCTTCGTGCGAAAGAAAGATGGTTCCCTGTGTATGTGCATAGATTACCGTCAGCTGAATAAGGTCACTATTAAAAACAAATATCCTCTTTCTAGGAGTGATGACCTCTTTGATCAACTTTAGGGTGCTAAGTGTTTTTCTAAAATAGACCTTCGTGCGGGATATCATAAGTTGAAAGTTAGGGAGACAGACATTCCTAAAATAGCTTTTCAAACCAGATATGGTCATTATGAATTCTTATTCATGTCCTATGGGTTGACTAATGCTCCTGCATCTTTTATGGAACTAATGAATAGGGTATTTCATCAAGTTCTAGACTTGTTTGTCATAGTTTTAATTGATGATATCTTGATTTATTCCAAAAGTGAGAAGGACCATGCCAATCACCTCCGAATTATCCTCCAGACTCTCAAAAATTATAGGTTGTATGCAAAGTTCTCTAAGTGTGAATTCTGGTTAAATTCTATTTCTTTCTTGGGTCATATTGTGTCTAGTAAGGGGATAAAGGTTGATCCTCAAAAATTTGAGTCAGGGAGAAAATGGCCCAAAACCATGACTCCAACCAATGTTTGGAGCTTCTTGGGTTTGATGGGTTATTATAAAAGGTTCTTAGAGAGTTTTTCTTCCATAGCGGCACCACTTACTAAGTTGACTCAGAAAAAGGTGAAGTTTTTGTGGTCTGACTCTTGTGAGAATAGTTTTGAGAAGTTAAAAGACAAGTTGACTACTGCTCCTGTTTTGACTCTTTTGGAGGGTACAAAAGGTTTTGTTGTATACTGCAATGCGTCCCGAGTGGGACTTGGGTGTGTTCTTATGCAGCACGGTAAGGTAGTGGCTTATGCTTCTAGGTAGTTGAAGATGCATGAGCGGAACTACCCTACTCATGACTTAGAGTTAGCGGTTAAGGTTTTTGCACTTAAGATATGGTAACGCTATTTGTATGGGGTACACGTTGATATTTTCACCGACCACAAGATTTTACAGTATGTTTTCTTGTAGAAAGAATTGAATATCCGAAAAAGGCGCTGGATGGAATTGCTAAAAGACTATGACATAAGCCTACACTATCATCCGGGCAAGGCAAATGTGGTAGCTGACACCCGTAGCAGGTTGTCAACGGGTACCCTTTCTTATATGGGGAAAGAAAAGAGGGAGATGGTGAAGGATATTCACCGACTTTCAAATCTAGGACTGCGACTTTTGGATTCTGAAGATGGGAGAATAGTTGTTCATGAGATAGCTTAATCTTCCCTTTGTATAGTAGTTAAGAAGAAGTAGGTTGAAGATCCTATCTTGATACAGATCAAGAAAGATGTAGGTCAATAGAAGGTGATGTCCTTTGAAATTGGAGGTGATGGTATTTTGAGATACTAAGGTAGGTTATGTGTGTCAGATATTTATGGTTTGCAGAAGAGAATCCTCAAAAAAGCTCACACTTCGAGGTATATTGTTTACCAAGGCTCTACTAAGATGTACCATGATTTGAAATCTATGTATTGGTGGAATAATATGAAGTGTGATGTGGCTAACTATGTTGCCAAGTTTTTAAAGTGGAACATATAAGTCCAAGTGGTTCTTCCCAAGAGATAGCATTGCCCTTGTAGAAGTGGGAGATGATTAATATGGACTTCATTACAGGACTTCCAAGGTCTCAAAACCAGTATGATTCCATTTGGGTGATTGTAGGTAGGCTGACCAAGTCAGCATACTTTCTACCTATTAGGACTAATTATTCGAGATAGGATTATGTCAAGCTTTTCATTGCAGAAATAGTTTGTTTGCATGGGGCACCCGTGTCCATCATATCTGAATGAGGTACATAGTTTTAGAGATATTTTCATTAGGGTTTAGGTACCCAAGTGAATTTGAGCACGACTTTTCACCCTCAGACAAACGGGCAAGCTAAGCGCACCAGCAAACCCTTGAGGACATATTAAGGGATTGCGTGATTGATTTTAAAGGTATTTGGGTAGAGCACTTTCCATTGATAGAGTTTGCATATAATAACAGTTTCCATTGCAGTATTAAGATGGCACCATTTGAGGCATTGTATGGGACAAGATGTACGTCTCTAATAGGATGGTATGAATTAGGTAAGATACAGATATTTGGGCCTGATCTTGTTCATTAGGCAATAGAGGATGTGAAATTCATTAAAGAACGACTTAAGACAACTCAGAGTCGTCAGAAATCCTACGTTGATGTTAGGAAAAGATATCTATAGTTTGAGGTTAGAGATGGGTGTTTCTCCAGGTTTCTCCCATGAAGGGATTCATGCGATTCGGGAAGAAAGGTAAGCTAAGTCCTCGCTATATAGGACCATATCAGATTGTGAGAAGGATAGGTGGAGTTGCGTATGAGTTAGAATTTCCAACTAGTTTGGGTTCTGTTCATCTGGTATTTCTTATATCTATGTTGAAGAAGTGTATTGGAGACCATTCTTTAGTATTGCCTATTGAAAAATCAAAGTGACAGACTCCTTGTCCTATGAAGAAGAGCCTGTAGAAATTTTGGATCGCCAAGTTAGAAGATTGAGAAACACAGAGATAGCCTTAGTTAAAGTGTTGTGGAGAAACCAAAAAATTGAAGAAGCAACTTAGGAATCAGAAGTTGACATGAGAGCTCGATACCCAAACCTTTTTGATCCAATGGATGATGAAATGGAAGGTACAATCCTTGACTTATTCTTTCTATGCCTTAATATGGTTGAAACTATGCTTGTGTGTATCCCGCATCAATATTCGGGGATGAATGTTCCCAAGGGGGGATATTGTAACGCCCCGAAGGTTTTCCTAGCTAAATTTTTGTCCCTAAAGTATCAAGCATTGGCTTCTATAGTGATTATTACTTATTTCCCTGTGGAATTTCTTAGATTTCAACTTTTCATTACGAAGATGATCGAATAAATTTTCCATCGACATAAGATTCGTCCAAATCAAAAACTTGGTAAAGGATTTATGGTTAATTTAAGTCCTAGTCATAAAACACCATCATTCCAATCCTTGGTGCATCACGGAGAGGTTGTAAATGACGATGGTTAATTTCAAGTGCGACTCCGTGATGGTGACATATTGTGAAATGGGCCAAATTCCCATTCGTCAATTTCCAGTGAGCCACCGCGATCGTGGCATTTCGCGGTAGCACATGAAATCGGGCTCCCAGGTATATTTAATACCTGTCTCATTAAGGGTATTTGGGGTATTTTTATAACCCCTTAACATCTTGAACATGGTATTTAATCCCTATTACACCAAAATTCACCTACTCTCATCAAAATTCATCAAGAACTCTCCCTAGGGTTTCAAACAAGAATCCCAAATAACTCAAGATTTAATCATGAAATTTCAAAACAAATTGGAGATTTGGAATCCCTAAGCCATAGGCATCATGGAGGATCCTTTTATCTCATAAATATAGGTACGCGGGGTTTTCCTAACATCTCATGGGCCTAGAAATCATGATTTTAAGAAAGTGGTTTTCAGATTTATGAATACATTCATCCTTTAGAAATCTTGACGGTATTGTTTTGGTCTTTTGACCTTCCCCCACGTTGATTCGAAATTGTATATATATGTATGCTGATGTTTTAAGGTTGATGATTTAATTGAGAGCATGACTTATGTAAAATCCCTCTCTTGTTTTTATTTTCCTTTACTTATCATATGCTATAGATGTTTTGAATGCATCCTTGAAAAAGCATGGTTTAAAATATCTTGAATTGTGTTATGATTGGATTAAGATTTAGATTTCAAAAGAGAGTGTAGTTGTGTTGATAAATGTTTAAAACATTCATATGATAAAAGAGTACATGATTTTGCCAAAAGCACATGACCGCCATATGTTTAAAGGATTCTTGCATAGTTTTGATTTATGCTTCAAACCATGAAATCTCTTATACTATTTCCATGTTTGGGTGGCATGAACTATGTTTTAATGAAAGATCATGCTTACTATACTATGTCTCAGAAATAGGACTTGCAAGTCTTGGTGTGACGACACCAATTCAGATTATGCCATGATAATTCAGAATAGAATAGAATGCATGTTTGAAATTAGACTTTCAGATTTTAAGATTTAGAATGATATATGTTTGGAAATGGTTAAAACTGTGCATAAAGATACATTAGGTGGTTTCCCGAAGGAGGCATGAGTTCAGATAACTCATTGCCTGAAATCGTGATTTGCCGATCCGAGTATACTATATTACGCTGGCCTAGTGCCGTGTGGCGTATCAAAAATAAAAACTCCAACCCTTTTGGCACACTCAGGTTGGGGGATTCCCCTCCGAGTCAATGATGGATTCCATACAGCCTGTGGGATTTTAAAATTGTAAAGGCATACCACCTAACTCAGAAGTAATACAAAGAACAGACAGTGCATTAACAAGAATGACTTATGATTTTTAGAAAGTTCCCATGTATTTTGAGAATTGTTTATGCATGATGTTTTAAAAAATTTCTCTCCACTATTTCACTTATATAAAAGTTTTTTTTTTTGGATTACTCTACGTACTAGTACATCTGTATTGACCCCCCACCTCCTTCCCGGTTTTAAGGCTCTATCTAGGGGTCTAGAAAAGTAATAGATTTTATCAGACAGAGTTGCATTGCCTAGTTGGTGAGGGCCTCTTTAATTTCAGACAACTATTATTAGATATGGTTTTCGTCTACTGGGGGCCTTGTCCCAGTTTCAGACAGTTGTCAGATTTTCATGTAGTAGACATTTCGCAGACTGAGTTAGATGTTATTTAGATGTAGTTGATTTACAGTTTCCATACTTATGATGAATTCAGAATTGAACATGTTTCTGTAGCAGATTATGTTTCCACATCTTCTTTTATTATATAAATGTTGTGCATGATTACCAGATAGAAAAGGGCGTTCCGGGCCTTCATGGTTCGGGATGTCTGTCACGGACAGGCCCTAGTTCGGGTCATGACAGTACCTCTATTTAGGAAATTAAAGGACGATTCTTGGTGACCATGGCTTGGGGATTCCAAATTTTCAATCAATTTTAAAAATCCACGGTTGAATCTTGAGTTGTTTGGGTTTTCTTGTTTGAAACCCTGAGTGTTCTTAATGGTTTTTGATGAAAATTTCAATAATGAGGTTATTTGGGATTAAAATTCCATGTTTAAGATGATAAGAGGATGGAAAATACCTAATGTACCCTTAATGAGACGGAATAAAAATATAACTGGGAGCTCGATTTTATGGGCCACCGTGACGCGCCACAATCGCGGTGGCTGACTAGAAATTGACGAAAGGGATTCTTAAGGTCACCGCGACGTGGAGCCATCACGTTGTCCCACTGGTTGGGACCTGGAGCTTCAGTTCAATACACCATAATCGCGCTAGGATACTGAAATTTGACAATTGCTAAATAGACCTACTCTGCGATGCGCCAAGCACCAAAATGATGGTATTTTACGATTAGGACTTAAATTAGTCATAACTTCTTGCCCGGGTATCGGATTTGGGTGAATCTTATATCAACGGAAATCTCATTTAATTTTCCACATGATAAAAAGTCAACATTTTTGAAATTATATATGGTTTACACTTTAATCATTTTGGAATTCAAAAATGAGACTAAGTCTCTTCGACACTATTCTAGTCATTTAACTCTAAGATTATATTACCACGAGCTAACGTATGGAAGATTTTGTGGGGTGTTACACTCAGTGAAAAATGAATATTTATACTCATTTAATCTCTAAAAAAACTATTAATCACCCTTATAAAGTCACTTCCTTTAAATGCAGATATGCATATTTTTATAATTGAGAAAATCATCCATGAACTAATAGAAGATGAATTTGCAATCTTAGTACATATGGTTTATTTTGTCTAAATTATAGACATGGTCTAAGTGATATAACTCAGTGAAGAATGGGGATACTTTTGTCCATCGTTTGTCTAATTTTACAAATGGGTCTGGTAAAATTTGAATAGTTAGGCCATGATACGACCAACAATGAAAAATCCAATTAGGAAGTGGTTCGTCAAAAATTTTCGCACATTTTTTGATAAACCACATGTGTTTATGCTTATTATTATTATAATATAATGTTTTAGAGAATGCTTGAATATAGTCCCAATCTGTGACGACACCAATTTAGATTATGCCATGGTAATTCAGAACAGAATAAATGCATGTTTGAAGTCAGAATTTTCAAATGTTGAAATTAGAAAAATGCATGATTCAGAACAGGATAAAAATGGGCACAAAGAGAGCTTAGGTGGTTTCCCAAAGAAGGCATAGGTTCAGACAACCCGTTTCCCAAAATCGTGATTTGTCGATCCCAGTATATTATATTACGCTTTCGTAGTACCGTGTGGCATATCAGAATTAGAAACTCCAACCCTTGCGGCACACTCAAGTTGGGGGCTTCCCCGCCGAGTCAATGACGGATTCCATATCACTCGTGGAATATTAGAATTGTAGGGGAGTGCGACCTAGCTCAGGATTAATACAAAGATCAGAACTGCATTGCCCAGAATGATTTATGATTTTTCAGAAAATGTGCCCATGTGTTTTGGAACTATTTCATACATGATATTTTGACAAATCGCTATCTCGAGATTTTGTTTACATAAAAGCTTTATTTTGGATTGCTTTACGTATCAGTACATCTGTATTGACCCCCCCTCCCCTCCTCCCTCCAGGTTCTAAGACTCCGTCTAGGGGTCCAGAAAGGCAGTAGATTTATCAGACAGAATTGCAGTGTTCAGTTGGTGAGCCTTCTCTATTCCAGAAGGCCCGTCTTTTTAGATTGTGTCACTTATTATTGTTTTGGTCTACTGGGGGCCTTGTCCCAGTTTCAACAGTTATCAGATTTTCATGTAGTAGAGATTTCGCAGACTGAGTCAGAAGATATTTAGATCTAGTTGATTTAAAACTGCATGATTACCAGATAGAGAAGAACTTTCTGGCGCTTGATGGATCGGGATGCCCGTCACGGCCAGGCCCTAGTTCAGGTTGTGACAGGGGGTTACATCCATAATGGTATGTGGAGTAATGGAGGATTAACTACACATCATAGAGAAGATAGGTGGGAGAGACTTAATTCCTAAGAGTTATGGACAGCCATCATAGACATTACTTTACAACACGAACTCATTTTTCGAATTCTTTTTGGACCCGACTCAAATATGGGCAATATGGGTATCATTAGCTTTATTTTCATGTGTATATGCTATTTCACCAAGTGGGATTGGACATATTTTGATTTAAACTAAAAAAATGAAAAAATCAAAATCAAAATTTAATTTTGGTTTTATAGTTGTTTGGTCGATTTTGGTTTTAATATTTAAAATATTGGTTAATCGGTTCGATTTTTTATTTTTTAAAAAAAAAATAGTTAAACCAAAATATCAAAATTTATACACCTAGGATATGAGTATACCTATATTATAGAGTATTATACCCAATTACCCAACTCAATTCCGAACAACCCGCAACGACAACCCAACCCTATTAGGCTTAATACCCATTTATTAATGAGCAACCCAAATCCAACTCAGACACTTTCCAACTCTTAACACTCTCTCCCTCTTCACCTCACACTCACTAGACACTTCAGTCTCTCACACTCACTCTGCCTCACTTCAGTCAACTTCATCGTTGTCTTATGATCGTGTTCGTCATCATCGTCGTCTAATCATGATTGTCGTTATGATCTATTTCAAAAGATATCTGCCGATTTGAAAATGTAAATCAATTTTGTGAATTTTTCATGGCTAATGAAAATCAGGTTTAGAAAGCCATTTTTCTTAAAAAGAAAAAAAAGAAAAGAAAAAAGAATATCAAAAATATTGTTAGTTACATACTTTTCAAAGACAAATTTCATAGTTAATTTATGTCTTTCATATAGAAATAACTAATTGATTGTTAGGTTTGATAATTGGCCCGTGTAATTATGATTTTGGCTTCTTTTATTGTCCAAATTTATTCTTCGTACACTAAAAAGGGAAAATCAAATTTTGATAAGATAAATTGCTTAAATCTGCAAAGTGAAAAAATTTCATATCTTTGATTGAGACTTTCCAAACTAGCAGCTTTTTTTTTGTGTGTTTATGAAACTTTATTTCTCAAACAATTTGCACATTATTATTTGTCATCTCTCTTTAGATGCATATATTATTCGCTTCGATGATTTCTAACAAGTTTTCCTAATTTTCAATAATCATAATTAGAGACTGAAATAGTATATCCTCATTTTTTTTTCGGTAGTTTGACAAGAAGAAGACAGTCTAATGATTGATATATCTTTAATTACTCTATGTTTATATTGAAAAATGTTTCACATTTTATATAGATTGGAAGTACAAAAAATAATAAACTCAAATGAGGAAGAAGGTGATGATAGATCTAATGACAAAATGGAGAATACCATGCTCAGGTCTCACAAGCATTGCTGTCTATTTGAATCTCGACTTTCTAGTCAAGTAAATTCATTACTAATCTATTGCTAATTAAATACCATGTATCTAGCCAAAACTCTATGCAATATTCAGCATATTTAATACGTTTGTTCAATAGAATTTATGACAAATTTTTTATGTTTAAGGACAGAAGATATATCATCTCTATTTCCTTTTTCTAGTGATTGATTTACAAAAGACATATACATGTTTAATTTGTTTCACAAATGGAGTCTTCTTTTTTAGTAAGAGATGTTATAAATAGATTTGATCATGGAATAAATTAAATAATTTCCGTATATAGTATATAAGGAAGAAGTGTATGTTTGGTTTATATCCTTACATTTTTACCTTAATTGTGAACTAAATTTTGGCAATTAAAAAAATACTTCCTTTTCTTCTATTTCATGTGATGTTCTTTCTTCTTTATTCTGTTATGAAAAAATTGCATTTTTTTAACTTAGAAACAATGGTACAATGAAAATAGCTTGATTATTTTCTCATATAGGCATCATATATCATATTTTCTTAATGGATTGATAATAAAATGGTGTCACATAAATTGGAAGATGGGAGTGTGTGTATATTTATAGCTATAATCTATAATCTATAATCTATAATCTATAATCTATAATCTATATCTATATCTATATCTATATCTATATCTATAATTCTATAATTCTATAATCTATAATCTATCGATGATCTATATCTATATCTATATTTATAATTTATAATCTATAGCTATAATCTATAATCTATAATGTATAACCTATATCTATCTATAATCTATATCTATATCTATAATATATTAAAAGTGCGAAGACCCTTAGAAATCCTGATAAAAGAAACTTTTTCCTACGTGCATATTTAAATAAATGTAAAGAAAAATTTTCTTTGTCCTTACTTATATATTCTATAATTTTTATCATCATCATAAGAAATTAGCAATTTTTCCTTAATTACATCTAAATTTTCTTGGCATAATAGGTTTGTCTCATTACTGTTTTTCATATTTGACTAAGCAATCTTAGGTTTTTGTTTTTCTTCAGTGATTTTTTAAATAGTAATTGTAGCACTGTGTTCAATTATCAATATTATCAAGAAGATTTTTTAATATAATAAAGCAATCAAAGCTACAAAAGATTTACAAAGCTAAAACGTAAGACCCATTAATTGCTTTTTGTTATGGATGAACAGGAATAGTAAATTTGATTCACCAACTCATGAACTCTTTAACCTTCAAATAGGTTGGCTGGATTTATGATATGTTCACAAAAGATATGTTGACTGGATTCAAGAGACATTGCCATGAATGGAGGTCCATGTATTTGTATTCCATCATTTTTCATTGTGAAACAAGTGATTGTAGGTTGTTGTATTTTGTGAACTTTAATAAACTTTGGAGAGGGTCCTTTTTCTCCTAACATTTTTTCCGTAGCTTCTGAATCCATAACCTAAATTCCTCCACCAAGATTCAACATTTCTCTGAGATTTGATTGGGTGAAAATGGCATATCGAAGGGTGATAGATTTGCTAGAGAAAGGAGGAGAGGGGCCAGAGATGGTGATAAAGTTAGTGATGGGGAGAAAAAAACAATACCATCATTATTATTTCTGGTTTTTGCATGCATACTAAGAGTTTAAATTTCATTCAAAGAGAAATTGAAACATTTGAGTACATTTTTGGTAACTCTTCAAATATATAAAAATATGTTCATCATACATTTTCAACATCAAACATCTTATGTACATTTTTAAATAAGAATGATTAGGAAAGATCAAGATTCAATAGATGAGACAGATAAACAAAGAGAAAGATTATTGCATTCGCATTCCAACTGAACCAAAGCTCAATATGACATAAGCACCCTGCAAATTTTGGTGCATGTTGGTGGTGCTATTCACGTTCCTGCATATACGAAGGCAGAAGTTGATAACTGAAAAAAGCATAAAATATGCACACAAACTAAAGGTAATCAATCTTGTTTATCAAATCATCCATGATATTCTTCTAAAGTGAATTGTTGCATCTGTTTTTTCTTCAAAGGGGGTGATACTAAAGATTTAAACCAAAGTTTCTTAATGCATAAACCTCATCCAGGAAAGCTCCGAAGTACTTGCTGATTTCCAACATATGTGGAAAAATTCTAGGTTGTTTGCATCGGCAAATTATTGACATTTATAGGCTATTTTCCTACTCTAAGAGTTGCCCTAAAGCAGTTCACTCATTATTAGATTGATAGCCGTAGAAACACACTTTAGATCATGTCAGGTAACACTGAAGATATGTTGCTCCCTCGGAGCTAGAAACAACCTCTGTCCTCCAATATCATTATGTAGGGATCAAAGGTTAAGAAAATTTAACATGTTTGATAAGTATAATTTTCTCTTAATTCACTTTTTGTCTTTTTCTCTTAATTCACTTTTTTTTCTTGAGCTTCTTATTGTTTGTGGCTTTGGATTGTCTTATTCTATCAACATGGGGGCTTTGTTCCATTCGATGAAAGAGGCAGTCAAGAGGAGGCGAACAAGAGATCATTGTGTAGCTCTATTGACTTTACATTATTAATTTATTGTCCTATTTATAAAGGTAGGTTATTCAATATGCAAAAATATTTATTAATCCATGCATATTTTTTTTATAGTATCAAAGTGATTTATAAAATTAACTCATTGAAGCGAGTTATATGTGTGTATGTATATATATATATATATAGTTGGCTTTGGATTGTCTTATTCTATCAACATGAGGCTTTGTTCCGTTCGATGAAAGAGGCAGTCAAGGGGAGGCAAACAAGAGATTATTGTGTAGTTCTATTGCCTTTACATTATTAATTTATTGTCCTATCTGTAAAGGTAGGTTATTCAATATGCAAAAATATTTATTAATCCATGTATTTTTTTTATAGTATCAAAGTGATTTATAAAATTAACTCATTGAAGCGAGGTATACGCACGGTGTGTGTGTGTGTGTGTGTATATATATATATATATATATATATATATAAACAAATTAAGAAGCATATGGATTTGCAAATTTTTCAATAAAAGTTAGGAACAAATGTTTATTTGGACTTAAAAATTTCTAGCTTCTTCAGAGATCTCTTGTTGATGTTCAACAACGCTATTGTTTTTTACCCAAATGAATTTCTTCAATGTTCCGCCGCACTTGAACTCAGAGCCAATGTTGTAAGAGAAATAGGTAATAAACCCTTATTTCATCACAAAGTTGTGTGTGGATTAGCTATAGCAGGTTACACAATGATGGTCAAACAAAACTTTGATAAATAGACGCATAAAAGAGCTTAAGAAGGTGGTGAGTCATCAGTCGAGAGGTGAGAAGTAAGGACAATCATAACGAGTGAGCTTGCTGGAAGGTGGTCGAGTTTATAGGTGTCTTTAAGTGTATTGAATTTATTAATTCTATTTTTATTGGTTATCATAATATATCACAATTTATTATGAGTCTAAATTAGAGATTGTAATTAATCTCCTAACGCACTTTAAATTGGAGTCTTGGATGATAACATATGGCGCTGGTAATCAAGCTTCTTTTTTCAATAGAGAAATTATCTAGTGGCAATCTTAATAGGCAAAATTTCACATATAGACAACTTAAACCTTTCCTAACTAATTTTATAGAGTAAGTTTTACTAATTACATTATTTAGATATCAGTTAGTGTCTTAGTGACCCAATATATTTAGGACCTATTTATACAAATAAAATTAATATTAATTTAAAAGAAAAGGGAGAGTAATTAATGTCCATTATTATCTCCAACTTCCCCCAATATTCTTCTTCTATAATTAGTCATTTAAGCTCATCTATAACAGAAAATACTGATTATTCTTCTCCCATACTTGATAGTCTATTCTTCTACCATACTTCTGTTGTTTCGGGTAGTACACAATATGTATGTTTGTACAAAGGCTTCAACTTTTGCTCAAGACAGTTTCAAGAACACCTATGAAGTTTTTAACACCTTCAACACAAGTTCATCAAGAACTATCAAAGAAGTATGTTATTTAAAAGAAAAGAGATAAAGAAGAAAACAGAACATAGTCCTCCGATTTCACTGAGTATCCTTAAGGAATTAATTCCCCTCAAGTACCCGAGGTTGCAGAATTTTTACTCCCAGAATAAAATGGCTCATAATCAAAATGTAGCGGTACCTCAAACCTTCTGATTCTTTGAACAAACTCAACGGTAGATGATCACATAGAGTTTTTTAGAAGTAGAAGAGTCTTTTTAGTGCAGAAATTTTTTGTACTACCAAAGGAAAAAAGTTTAGGTATTTATAGACATCAAATGTCCCTTCAGAAAAAAAGTAATGGTTCATGGAAGGATGTATCTGTAATACCTTGTATTATTCATAGCTCAGGTCAGCTCCTAGTTGCATGCATAAGAGGCTTAAATACTGAAAATTTCACTAAGTGTTGGGGACTTAATCATTTTTAAGGCCTCTTAACTTCGAGGACTTTTTAAATTAATCTTCTCGACCCTGAGATATTGGTTTTTTAGTTAATTCATGTTCAGGGGTGTAAGGATCATATCTCAAAGAAGTTTTGGATTTTTTGGATGAGGATTGGGTCATGTTTGGATCACAAACCCAGCATCTCACTGTGATAGTGTATAATACCCTGAATTTCCCTAGCACAAATTAAATCTCAGTACGTGAGTATCTGTACATAAAACTTTCAAAATACACATTATGTCTCAATTAAGATCCCTCCAAGTTGTTGAAAATCAAACTAGCTTTCCAATGATATAAGATTCGCCTTAATCTGATAACCGAGTAAGAAGTTATGGCAATTTTAAGTTTCAATTGTAAAATAACTGTGATTTGGGCTCGTGGCGCATCGCAGAGAAATGTAAAATCATAATTGTCAAATTTCAGTGAGACTCCACGATTCCACCGCATAGCGGTGATGTCCCATCTCATAATTGTCCCTTTCTAATGAGCCTCCGCGATAATAGCGCATCGCGGAGGTGGCCAAAATAGTATTCTAAAGGCTTACCGCGATTTCACCACATCACGTCAAACTTTCAGGTCTCAGTTGTCAATTTTTAGTGGCCCGACGCGATAGCACTTCATCACGCCGAAGCCAAAAATTGGGATTTCTAGCTTTAGTTTTGAGTTTTTAAATTCCTTTAAGGGTATTTGGGTCTTTTTCCATGGCCCTAATCAACCTAAAATACGATATTTAACCTCTAAGTGACCTAAATAATCATCACTTATTCAATTCCTCTCAAAATTAAAGATTCCCTTCTCAAGAACAAGAAACCCTAGATCTCAAATTCAAGACCAAATCTTAAGAACTCACCATCAATCCTCTCAAATTCATTAACCCGGGTATGTTAAATGTTCTTCCATTGGTTCCTTCCACCCATGGAGTATAAGTATCACATAAAAATTATAAAATTATGATCTTTTCAAGTTATCTTGATTTTAAAATTATGATTAAACCATGAATTTTCATGAATCTTGTTCTTTACCATGTTTTAGCAAAATTGATGTCTATTACTGCACTCCATATGTTTAAATATTATTGTCCACTGATTTAATTCATGATTTGTAATAATTGTGTTGAAATTGTGCTTTATCACAAGTTTTGGTCTAATTCTCATGCTTAATGTACACCATGAATATCAAGTGCTTGATAAAATGCTTATAGGAATGAATATTTAATAAAAGCCTTCATGCTATGTCCTCCAAGCCTTAGTGTCATTTTACTATTATTTTTTTGAGTCCTGGGGATATTGAATACTCGAAAAGCATAGCTTTTTACATAGTCTCATTTCAGTATCTTCAGAATAACTTCAGATAATATTATGAGCATTATCAGAACAGTCTAGTATTTCAGTGTCTTTCAGTTGGGAGTAGGATTTAGTACCAAGCAAGTGTAGGGATGGTGGCTTCCCCATCAGATAGGCAGAGTTTCTAGTAACAGTCCCTAAACTCTAGAACTACGTAGCCAGTGTAGGATATGATAAGTCACCCGTCAGTTTAGGCTTGACTATCTCACAACAGTCACCCGCCAATTTAGGATTGGCACCCTTTGTCCTTTGGGAAAGTACATTAGTATAGTGGATCCATACAGCCAGCGTTAGTACCCGTGGCATGGTATAAACACCTTTCCAACTAGGGTTATAAGTTGGACCCCAATTAACTCAAATTGGGGAATGTCTGTTAGATGATACCTCCCACAGTGTCAGTCATAGTCTCAGTTATAGTCTTAGTGCAGTTATCAGTTTATATATTTAGTTTTAGTATTGTTTGACCAAAGCATACAGCTATCAGTTATCTCAATATTTTAGTTTACCCATTTAATTCAGTTCATGTTACATGCTTGGTCATATATCCTTCTTATCTATAGATTTCACGTACCTTCAACACTTACAAACTTTCATGCATTCTATTCAGTACTCCATGTTTTATATGTATATTCAGATAATTATTATTCTTGTTCATGAAACCATGTATATCGCCCGACCATATTTAGCATACCAGTATATTCAAAGTACTGATCGCATACTCTTTTCTTGTGCTATGATATATTATATCATATGTTCTAACACCTAGTTCCCAGATCGCACTTTGACTTCTCAGACTATCTGTAGTAGCAGTGGTGAGTCATTATATTTTGAGGATGGATTATTTATTTCATGCTTTCAATATAGTAGTTAGTTGGAGTTAGTTGGGGCCTGTCCCATCAACTCACAGTTATTCATTTTAGAGGCTTTTAAACACTATAGTCAGTTATTCAGTATTCAGACTTCAGTTGACATGTCAGTTAGTTATTTAGCTTATCTCATATTTTAGTATTTATTCAGACTCAGATAGTTATTTCTTCAGATTCATAATTCAGTATTTGTTTCAGTTATTAAAACCTTATGGTGTATTAGCTATTCTTCCACATTTATGGTTATGTTATTCAGTTCTCACAGCAGGTACTAGCTCATGGGTTAGCTTGTGGTCCCTCCGGACTGTAAGCATTGTGTGATGCCCAGGGTGTACTCTTGGAGCGTTACAAACTTTGTATCAGAGCCTAAGGTTTTAAAGAGTCCTAGGAAGTTTGAAAGTCGCATCAAGTAGAGTCTTATGTATGGGTGTGTAGCATGCCACACTTATGGGCAAGAGGCTGCAAGGCGTTTAGGAAAATTTTCCCTTCTTTCAGTATTCATGTCGTGTGAGTGAGCATGAGCTCAAGTTATACTCTCAGTCTAATCTATTTCTTCTTTCTGTTTATAAAACATGCCTCCTAAGAAAAATAGAAAAAGAATAGGGAACCAGCCAATACTTTTGCCCGTCTGGGCAGATCCTTTGGATGAGTATGCCTCTCATACAGATTCAAGGTTGCGTTCACCATTCTAGCAAATTTTGTAGTAGATCAGAATGAATGGCCAACTATTGTTCCAACCAACCTAATGGCTAATACTACTGCAACTAGAATTTGAGACTTCACCCAAATGAATCCTCCTTCCTTCATAGGATCCATGTATAAAAAGGATTTGCAGGAATTCTTAGATATGGTGCAGAAGGTAATGGATATTATAGAGGTAACATCTAGTGAGAGTGTTGAGTTGGTTGTATATCAGTTGTAGGATGTAGCTTATACTTGGTTTAAGTTGTAAAGGGTTGATAAGGGTGTTGATGCAGGGCCTATAGAATGGGAAGAGTTTTCCATAACTTTCTTAGACAGATTCTTCCCATTGGAGTTGAAGGAGGCTAAGGTGTTTGAATTTATTAAATTAAGGTAGGGAAACATGAACGTGAAGAAGTATTCCCTCAAGTTTACTCAGTTAGCTAGATATGCTCCTTATATGGTAGCTAACAGCAGGTCCAAGATAAGTAAGCTTGTGTTTGGTGTATCTGATAGTATGGTCAAGGAGTTGATTAGGGAAATGGACTTGTCTATGTTAATGATCCATACTTAACAAATTAAGGAGCACAAGATTAAGGAGAAAGAGAGAGAGAAAATAAGAGAGCTAGGATGGGTAGTTTTAATTTTAGCCAACTAAGGTCAGAAGGTGGTAACCATCCCCAATTCCATCAGAGGTCTTTATCCCCAGCTCCCTCTTTAGCCAGTGCCATAACACCTAAATTTAGAAATGATAATCGGGATAGGGAAGAAGGTTTTAATACCCAAGGAAGTGTTAACAGATCTCGTATGAACCCTCTATGTCAGAAATATAGCAAAAACCATCAGGGATAATATAGATTAGGTAGTGATGTGTTCTTAGAGTGTGGCAAGCCGGTCCATCAGATTCGGGAGTATCGGGTAGTTGCTCAAAAAGGTAGGTATTTGCGCCAACAAGGCTAGTCCCATCAGTCGCCAATTCTATTCGATCGCAAAACTTAGCAGGGTGCCACTTCCAGTGCTACCAGTTGTCAGTGTCTGAATAGATTTTATGCTCTTCAATTCCGCTAAGATCAGGAAAAAATTATCCTAACGTAGTTACTGGTACATTGGATGTCTTTCACTTACATGTTTATGATTTACTAGACCTTAAATCTTCTCTTTCTTTTGTAACTCTTTATATAGCCGTCAACTTTGGAGTCAATCTCAAAACTCTAGCAAAGCCCTTTTCAGTGTCTACCCTGAGGTGTTTTCATTGTATCCAGGCAGGTATATAGGAACTGTCCGATTATAATATCTCAAGAAGTTACTTTAGTTGATCTTGTAGAGTTAGAGATGACAAATTTTGATGCCATTCTCAACTTGGATTGGCTCTACTCATCCTATGCCTCAGTTGATTGTAGAAACAGAATAGTTCACTTTTAGTTCCCAAATAAACTAGTCCTTGGATTAGCTCTACAGCTCTTTGGGGTTAGTTTGCTTCATACCTTAGAGTGAGAAAAATGATATCCAAGGGATATATTTACCATCTAGTTTGAGTCAAAGACTCAAATTTAGAGACTTCAACCCTTGAGTCAGTTTCAGTAGTCAGGGAATTTCCAGATGTGTTCCCTGTAGATCTTCTTGTAGTTCCTCTCGAAAGGGAAATCGACTTCAGAAAAGAACTTCTTCTAGACACTCAGCCTATATCTATTTTACCATACAGGATGGACCCATCTTAAATCAAAGAACTAAAAGAACAGTTTAAGGATCTCCTAGATTAGGGATTTATCAAGCCCAGCGTCTCTCTGTGGGGTGCACCAGTTCTATTCGTGCTTAAGAAAGATGGTTCTCTCAGAATGTATATTGATTACCGTTAGTTGAACAACGTCACCATCAAAAGTAAATATCCACTTTCTAGAATCGATGACTTGTTTGACCAACTTCAGGGTGCTAGCTACTTCTCTAAGATAGACCTCAGATCAGCCTATCATCAGCTCAGAGTCAGAGAATGTGACATTTTGAAAATATCTTTTCAAACTCGGTATGGTCACTTTGAATTTCTAGTCATGTCCTTTGGTCTTACAAATGCCCCAGTAGCTTTGATGGACTTGATGAATCGAGTGTTCAAGTAGTACTTATACGTGTTTGTTATAGTCTTTATTGTTGACATTCTTGTTTACTTCCATAGCAAAAATTATCATGCAAACCACCTAAGAATCATACTTCAGACACTCAAAAACCATTAGATGTTTGCCAAATTCAGTAAGTGAAAATTTTGGGTAAGGTCAGTAGCATTCCTTGGTTATATTATTTTTGGTGATGGCATTAGGGTTGACCTTAAAAGACTGAAGCAATGAGAAACTGTCCAAGACCCATTTCTCCTTCAGACATCAGGAGTTTCCTAGGTTTGGTTGGCTATTACTATCAGTTTGTTGAAGGGTTTTCATCTATTACATCCCCCATATCCAGATTGACTCAGAAGAAAGTCAATTTTTAGTGGTCAGATTCCTACGAAAAGAGTTTTTAGGAGTTGAAGACTCGACTCACCTCAGCCCCAGTTCTTATTTACCAGATTATTTAGATGGGTTTGTTGTGTACTATGATGCATCCACAATAGGTTTGAGTTGTGTCCTCATGTAGAGATGTAAGGTCATAGCCTATGTCTCTAGACAGCTTAAGAAACCCATGAGAAAAATTATTCAGCTCATGATCTCGAGTTAGCAGCTGTATTATTTGCCTTAAAGATTTGGAGGCATTACTTGTATGGGGTGCATGTTGATGTATTCACAGATCACAAGAGTTTGTAGTATGTGTTCTCTTAGAAAGATTTAAATTCCCATCAGATAAGGTGGTTAGAGATATTGAAAAATCATGACATGAGTGTTTTGTATTATACAGGCAAGGAAAATATAGTGGCAGATTCTCTCAGTAGGTTGTCTATGGGTAGTATTGCTCATGTTGAGGATGGTAAGAAGAAATTAGCCTAGGAAGTTCATCAGCTTACCCAACTAGGTGTCTTCTTAGTCGATTCAGCAGAAGGTAGTGTATGGGTGTAGAGTAGTTTAGAATCATCTCTAGTTTCCAAAGTAAAGGAAAAGCAGGATAGAGATCCCAGTCTAGTTAAGTTGAAAGTATCAGTCAGAGATCAGAAAGTGAAGGTTTTCTCCTAAGAGGGAGATGGTGTGTTGCATTGTCAAGTTCGGTTATATATGCCTGGTGTAGATGATGTGAGGCAACACTCTCCTCCTCAGTCACGTGCATAAGCTGAGTGATCTTTCTTACTTCATCTAAAAACATTTGTGGGTCTTCACCTACTTTTGACCCATAAAACTCAGGTGGATTCATTCGCATAAAGTCCTGAACCCAGGATGTAGTAGAATTATTCCCTTGCGGAGGTGGAACAGTAGCCTAGGTGTTGGCCTGAGCATTGGCGGTGACCGCCTAGGCTAGCGCTTAGAAAGATGCCCAGAATTCTGCATGGGATACCATCTCACCTAAAGGATCAACGGTTTAAAATCATTCGTCATTTTTGCAAGCTCTGAAAGGAGGCATTTTCTATCATCAGAGAGCACGAATTGGCAGCAGAGAGAATTAGTCATAGGTATAATTGACTCTTGAAAGAAAGAAAAAACTTTTCTTAAAACGTCTTGTAGCCTCTTGCTCATAGATATGACGCGCTACACACCGATGATCAAGACTCTACACAACGTGGCTTGTCAGACTCCCTAGGACTCTTCAAACTTTAGGCTCTTATACCAAGCTTATAACACCCCCAAAAACCCATCCCGAGATGTCACACGATGCTTAAGGTCACATGTGGCCCCAATCTAACCCTCTAAGACTATCATCACTTTCAGAACTCACTATAATGTAAATCATGCTAAGATAAAGAGGAATTACCATGTCATGAACATACTGCGATACGAAGTAATAGTTCTCTGTACAATCAAAATACTGAAGTTCTGTACATACTGATACTCTAGCCTGACAAAGCCTCTACTATACAAGTCTGATGAGCCATTGGGACAGATCCCCAACTAACTCGTACTGAACTGAAAATAAAGAACCATCTATTGACAAAACAAAATCAGAAATACAGGTCCTCGAACCATGAGACTCACCAACTAAAGAAGTGTAGAGGAAGGTACTCAAAGATCACTGTCGCTGCAGAGACTTAGCACCTGAACCTATATCATGAGAAAATATAGAATACAAAAGAGTATAGGGGTCAGCACTTAAAAATGTACTGAGTATGTGGGGGTGGATGCAGCATTTAAAATAATATCATAAATGTATGAGAAATCATCCATGCTGACAATAATAACTATCTTCGCCTGAATTATCTGAAATATTATTTCCATAACTCATCAGTAATGACACGTGTTTCATAAATCTCATAAATCATTTAACTCAACTCAAACTCTTTAACTCGTGACTCAGAGTGAATCGGTAACTCAAGAGACTTATATCATTATAGTCGTGGGAGTTTCTTATAACCAACATAACTACACCATGTGAGCTGCATGGAGTCCAACGTTTTGCCCTCCTAAGGATAGAACCCCACATTAGCAGGGGTGTCGTACTCTTGCCAGGGAGTACAACATCAATCTCAGCATCACAATCTCATACTCGGCCTTTGGCCCAAAATTATCAACATCAATCCTACGGTGGCATGTAGTTCTGGAAAAATACCAAATTTTTTGCTCGGTGTTAAATACTCCTCCCAGACTCAGCTCAGAACACGTTTAGAAATCCACCTCAATCAATATCAACGCATGGGTCTATCATGATGACCAAAAGAATTGTATATCTCATCGGTAAATCATATACGACTGTGGATTCCTAACTCGACTCAAAATCAAACAATCTTTCTCAACATCAAATATCCTTTCTTATCAAATCATTTCAAATACCAAAGCTGCAAGGAAACATCTTCGGACTCATTCTTAACTTTCAATCTCAAGTATCAATATGTATTCAATAGTCAAATCTCTCATAGAAAAAAACAAATCTTGACACATATCATAAATTACATAGAAATCATCAATATATATAATGACAATATACAACTCATGGAATAACTGCTCAATTTAAGAAGTATGTTGGTGAAATAACCATAAATATCAAGCGTATTCAACTCAAGTCTCATAAATCATATTACAGAAATTTGGGTGTAAACCCACTAGCAAAATCATGTAAATCAATAATAGAAAGTAAATCTTTAGGCACAAAAATGAAAGAAGTGTTTTTGTTCAAACCCCACATACCTTAGATTTTGATTTTGAAGATGTAGAAACTTGCTTGAAACTTATTTCTCACACTTTTAGACCAAGACCTTGTTGCCTTTGACTTGAGAAACTTAGTTCTTGAACAACTTGAAGAAATTTATGGGAGATTTCTTGAATTTCTTGGAGATGATCTGATTTTTGGGTTTGGAAGAAACCCTAGGTTTCTCGAGAATTCATGAAATAAATTTGGATAGAAATGGAGGGAAATGATCTTATCTTCTCTACATAGATATATATATATATATATATATATATAAGGCCACAAGGAGCGGAAATAACCAAGATGCCCCTTTGAAAAAAAGTTGAAATTTGTTGATCGGGGCATGTGACGGTTGACCTGATGGTCTGTCACAGGGACAGATGGTCCACCAAGTCATCCATCACTCGATCACCAAAACTAGAATGTTCTGCCTCAACGTGACGATTGACCTAACGATCCATCAAAAAAGTGACGGTCCACCAAGTCATCCGTCACTTGAGGGCCAAAAATGAGACATTATGTCTCGGTCTGACGAACACCTTGACGATCCCAAAAAGGAGCTACTTTCTTTGCTTGACGGTCCACCAGATCGACCGTCAAACCTGGGTGATCCGATAGCATTCAGTAAAACGGCCATAACTCACTCCTCTAATGTCGGATTTTGATGAAATTGGTATCAATGGAAAGCTTATTCAATGCTCTACATGGAAAAAGTAGAAATTAGAGAAATAAAACATTGTTTAAATATCAAACACTTTGGAAATCATACATATCCACTCAAATGATGGATTTAGGCTTAAGAAATGATCGGGGTATTACAAGCTTAGTACAGTCCAGTAATTAGTGTCAGTTCAGTTGGGAGTAGGATTTGGCACCGAGTTAACCTATGGATGGGGTCTCACCTGCCAGTTAGGACTAGGTCCTTTTTAGAAATCTCTAAGTTCCAGAACTAAGTAGCCAGCATAGGATTATAAGATATTACCCACCAGTTTAGGACTGACACTCTTTAGGGGTCACTTGCCAGTTTAGGATCTAACTTCTTAGTCCTTAGGGACAATAGATTAATGGTTCCATATAGTCAGTATTAGTACCCATGGCATGGTACTGACACACTTCTAACTGGGTTACAGGTTAGATCATAATTAGCTCAAATTGGGGTATATTGGTTAGATGATACCTCCCACAGTCTCAGTATAGTACGCAGTATAGAAATCAGGTCAAGTTTGTTTCACCAAAGCATACAGATACCAGATATTCAGTTATCAGACTTCAATACTCTAGTTTTAATATTATTTTAGAAATATTATATGTTTGTTCTTGCATTCTTAGATATTGCAGCTTTCGTGAATTCATGTTCAGTTATTGCATGTTATTCAGTCAGTCATTAATTCATGTACAGTTAAACTATGCATTTCAAGCTAACCTCATCTCATATACCAGTACATTCAAAGTACTGATCGTATACTCTTCTTTGCGCAATGATGTTTAATACCATAGGTTTGGATGCTTAGTTTCCCAACTACAGTTGGACATTTTAGTGTTACTTAGCAGCAGCAGTAGTGAGTCCTTATCTATCAAGGACATGGTTGATTATTTCATTTATTACAGTAGTTCAAAATTTTCATTCAGTCAGAGTTAGTCGGGGGCTTGTCCTATCAACTCCACCGTAAGTTAGTTAGAAGCATTTCAAAAATTCAAACAGATAGCTAGTCAGTTTATCAGTATTGTCAGTTGCATTTTTCAAGATTTCTAGCATATATTTATAGACTTGTAATTGAATCATGATTTTAGCATTCATATTGATTTTGCCTTATCAGTTTATATTTCACGTACATGTTATATTACCAGTTTAATCAGTGATCATAGTAGGTACCGGCCCATGGGTTAGCTTGTGGTTACTTGTGACCTTAAGCACCATTATCGCGACTAGGGGTAGCCTCGGGTGTGACAATATCACTTTAAAATAGTCATATCTGTCCATTCTAAAAAAGTATGTCTTTTCTGAATAGTCACAGCAGATCGATAGTCACTCTTTTCTGAAATAGTATGTCTATTCCTCGAAGGGTTGTATCCCTTTTGATCCAAGTTTCAAATAAACTTTGTCTAAAAAATAAATATCATCGATTGATCATTTGTTGAATCTGAAGTCAAGCTGAGAAAGCGACGACGAAGGTGAGAGGTACCTCTTGGTTCTTGCCTTACTATCCATTTTAAGGAGTGTTACTCAATAAAAACACATGAAAGTTGCTTTCTCCCACCAATATGGGAGAAATATACTTTCCTTAAATTGGTACACTTTACCTCCAAGACTTTTTCTTCATTTTCCATTCACACTCATTGAACCCAACAATCCCCCACATAAATGAAGAATGGGTACTCTTTATAAAATTTTATGAATAAATATGTGATCAGCAAGCAAAGACTATTGCATCTGGATAAGTAGGTTTCCCTTTGAACTTTACATAGTGAACATGCATCGTATGCGCTCGATCAATCGTGAGATTTCAGATCCTTAAACCGTCGAGCTTTAATGTACACCTACATAACACATGTCACACAACTAGCATTTTACCATTTATGGTTCTCACAGTTTTGTTCATTTTAGCCATGAACACTTCCTGATTTCATAAGAGCTTAGAGAATAGGCCTTTACTGTCATTCTACTTGAAGCAGCTTCCACTTCACCCTCACATAGATGATTTCTAAACGTTCAATCCTATAGATTAAACTATTTGGTCCAATCTAACAAATTTAGATAATCATTAAAAGGCTTCACATCATAAGGCTTATCCTTGTTTACTAAACATTGTCTTCATCATGAGAATGGGTTGGGTATATTGACAATATTGAACCTGTCAGTCATAACTTTATTTGATCTCCTTGAAACTAGCTCTTGGGATCTCCAGTCTGCTAGGTAGAGTTACTGTCATGCTGACTTCTCCTAGGCTATAAACCCATTTCCTTCGATATTCTCTCAACTCCTTCTCTAGATAGGCCTTTTGTAAGTGGATTCGACATATTATCCTTTGACTTTACATAGTCAACAGTGATAATTCCATTAGAGAGAAGTTCTTTAATGATATTATGTCTTTATCTTATATGACGAGATTATCGTTATACATCATGTTCCCTGCCCTACCTATCGTCGTTTGGTTATCACTGTGTATACATACTAGTGCCACTGGTTTGAGCCAATATGGAATATCTTTTAAGAAATTCCAGAGCTATCCAGCTTCTTCACTAGCTTTATCTAATGCGATAAATGCAGATTACATTATAAAGCGAGTAGTACATGTCTGTTTGGATGATTTTCAAGAGACTGCTCCTCCACCTAAAGTAAATAAATATCTACTCATAGATTTTACTTCATTTGATCCAGTGATCCAATTTGCATCACTATATCATTCAATTACCACTGGATATTTATTATAATGTAACGCATAGTCTTGAATGTATTTAAGATATCCCAAAACTCTTTTCATTCCATCTAGTAAGTTTTATTGAGATTACTTGTGTACCGACTCAATTTAATAATAGCACATGCTATGTATGGACATGTACAATTCATGATACACATTAAATATCCCAACACTCTTACGCAGTTCAGCTATGAGTCACTTTCACCTTCATTCTTTTGAAGTGCAAAGCTCATGTCTAATGGAGTCTTGGCAATACCAAATTCCAAATACTTGAGCTTGTCAAGTCCCATTTCGATGTAATGAAACTGTGACAATGCCAATTTTTGTGGAGTTTTATGGATTCTTATTCCTAAGATTATATCCACAACTCCAAGATTTTTCATATTAAACTTTCTCTCAAGCATTCATTTTGTAGTATTTATGTCAGAAATATCTCTACTGATGATCAATATATCATCCACATACAAACAAATAATGACCTTGTGATTTGGAGTGTCTTTGATGTAAACACATTTGTTTATCTTAAACCTATTTTCCAACATGGTTTGGTCAAACTTCGCATGCCATTATTTAGGTGCTTGTTTTAGTCAATAAAGTGATGAACTAGTTTGTACACCTTTTTTTCTTAACCAGGAACCACAAACCCTCGGGTTTTTCCATGTAAATTTCATCCTCCAATTTTTAATTTAGGAATGTTGCTTTCATATCCAATTTATGGATTTCAAGAGCATATACCATTGCCAAGGCAAATAATATCTGAATTGACGTTATCCTTGTTACAGGCGAGTATGGATCAAAGTAATCAAGGTCATCCTTCTGTTTGAAGCCTTTCATTATAAGTCTTGCTTGTATTTTTCAATAGTACCATCTGCTTTCATTTTCCTTTTGAAGATTCATTTAGAACCTAAAGTTTTATTACCTGGAGGAAGATCAACCAAATCCCAAGTATAGTTGCTCAAGGTTAATTCAATCCCATTATTGACTGCCTCTTTCCAAAAGGATAGGTCGGAAGACGATATTACTTGTTTAAATGTTTGAGGCTCATATTCTAGGACAAATATTACAAGATCCTATCTAAACAAAGTTGACTTTCTTTGACTTGTACTACATCTTGGATTTTCATAATTATGTACATCCTCGTTTGATTCATCTCTAGGTTGTTTAGACCCTTCACTAGATTATTCATGTCTAGTTTTATACGGATAAATATGTTTAAGGAACTCAGCATTATCTAATTCAATTACTATATTTTTATTTATATCCTGATGTTTATATTTATGATCCAAAAATCGACATGCTTTACTACTCTTAGCATATCTTATGAACACGCAATCCATTGTCTTAGGTCCTATCTTCACTCTTTTAAGCATAGGAACTTAAGTTTTTGCTAGACACCTCCACACTTTGAAAGATTTCTAGTTGGGTATCCTTTCTTTCCATTTTTCATATGGAATTGATAGTGTCCTACTGTGGGGCACTCTATTGAGTATTCGGTTAGCTGTAAGGAGAGCTTCCCCCACAAGTTTTGTGGTAAACCTAAACTTATAAGTAAAAACTCATCATTTTCTTTGGTTTGGCTTTTTCTTTCCACAATTCCATTAGATTGATGTGAATACGGGGCCTTAGTTTGATGACAATTCCATTTTCTACACAAATTTCTGCAAAGGGAGATTTATATTCTCCACCCCTACCACTTCTTATCATTTTGATCTTTTTCTCTAACTGATTTTCAACTTTTGTTATATATTTCCTAAATGCATCTACTGTTTCATCCTTACTGTTTAGAAAATATACATAACAGTATCTAGTACAATCATCAATAAAAGTAATAAAATACATTTTTCTACCACGAGATGGTGTTGACTTGATATCACAAATGTCAGTGTGGATTAAGTCTAAGGGAGTGAAATTCCTTTCAACGAACTTAAATGGATGCTTAGCATACTTGGATTCTACACACATTTGACATTTTGATTTATTGCATTCAAAGTTTGGCAAAACTTATAAGTTGATCAATTTTTGAAAAGTTTTGTGATTGACATGTCCTAATCATTCATGCCACAACTCATTAGACTCAAGCAAGTAAGAAGAAATAACACTTTTATTGATTTCAACTGACATAACATTCATCTTAAATAGACCCTCCTACGTACACTTTTCCTTTACTAAGTACAATCTTTCCTGAAACAAATACACATTTGAATCCATTTTTATCAAGAAGTGATATGAAAATCAAGTTCTTTCTTAACTCTGGTACATAAAGGACATTGTTGAGAGTCAACACTTTGCCTGACATTATTTTCAAGCAGACTTTTTCTATTCCTTCAACTTTTTTAGTTGTGGAGTTTGCCATATAGATCTTATCTTCGCCTTGAGCTGGAGCAAATGCAACAAACAACTCTTTATTGGCACAAACACGGTGGTTGCACCGAAATTTATCCACCATTCTCGAGGATTTACCACCAATTTATGTTTAGAAAGCATGGAACATAAATCATCCATTTTATTCTTGGACTCAGCCATATTCGTTTGGTCCTTCTTTTTGCCTTTATTTGGGATACGACAATCTGGTGACTTGTGTCCAATCTTGCCATAATTAAAGCATTTCCCCTTGAATTTTTTCTTAGGCTGATTGCTTTGTTTTCCAGCTTTCTTCCGCTTCTTTAAGTTGTTCGGGTCATCTTCTACAATGTTAGCTCCATTTATTGCAGAATTTCCTTTTAACCTCCTCTATGCGGATTTGTCATCTTCCTCAATGCACAACCTCACAATGAGGTCTTTGAATTTCATCTCCTTTCATTTGTATTTCAAGTAATTTTTAAAGTCCTTCCACAAAGGCGGTAACTTCTCTATTATTCCAGTAACTTGAAAGGCTCGTTCATAACCAAACATTCACCAAGAAGATCGTGGATTATAACTTGCAATTCTGTACTTGAGATACGACACTCTTGTTGTCAATCATTTTGTATTCAAGGAATTTTGCAACAAAGAACTTCTTAGTTCCATCATCCTTAGTCATATATTTCTTTTCCAGCGCATTCCACAACTCTTTTGATGTCTTCATTTCGCTGTAAGCGTTGTATAAATCATCTTGGGGGCCACTTAGAATATAATTCCAACATAGGAAATCAGAATGTTTCCATGCCTCTATTACAACAAACTGCTCCTTGTCGGAAGTTTCTTCGAGCATTTCTGGAGCATCTTAAGATATAAATCTTTGAAGACACAAGGTTGTCAGATAGGATAACATCTTCTGTTGCCACCGCTTAAAATCTATTCCAGAAATATTTTTTGGCTTTTCCGCTACTGTCATAGCGGGTGGCGTAGTTGTGCGACTGGTTGTAGCAACATTTGTTGCTGCCATACTTACACACCATTAGTTACTTGACCATCAGTAGTCATGTTTCCTGTCACAAAAAGACAGTCAACTTTAGTATATCAAAATACTAATTACAAGTTTCTTGCAACTTTAAACAGTACTTGTTTCTAGTTTAACGATGAAGTTTTTATGTCTTCCAATCGTTAACCGAATGACCTTTAACTTGTGATAAAGTTTTTATTTCTTCAAATCACTTGTTAATTTCAAACAGAGTAGAAAGAATAAAACTTTAATCTCTAGAAATCAAATGTTACAGATTATGAGATTAATTCCTTAAGATTGTTATTTCGGGTAGTACACACCCTGCATATTTGTACAAATACTTCAACTTTTGTTCAAGATAGTTTCAAGAACACCTATGAAGTTTCTAACACCTTCAACATAAGTTCATAAGAACTATCAAATAAGTATTTATTTAAAAGAAAAAATATGAAGTAGAAAATAGAACCAAGTCCTTTAATTTTACGGAGTGGCCTTTAGGAATTAATTCCCCTTAAGTATCTGAGGTTGCAGAATTTTTTCTCCCAGGATAAAATGGCTCATAATCAGAATATAGCGATACCTCAAACCTTCTGATTCTTCGAACATACTCAAAGATAGATGATCACACAGAATTTTTTAGAAGTAGAAGAGTGTTTTAAATGCAGAAATATTTCATACTACCTGAGAAAAAAAGTGCATGTATTTATAGCCATCAAATGCCCCTTCAAAAAGGAAGCAATGGTTTAGGTATGGTTGTATCACTTCGGAACAGTCATGTCTGTCCATTCCAAAATAGTATGTCTTTTCTGAACAGTCACATCCAACCGACCATTCACCCATTTTCCAAAACAGTGTGTCTTTTCCTCGAAAGGTTGTGTCCCTTTTGAGGTGTGTTTTTACATTCTTCTGCATGGAGTTTTTGTGGAAAGAAAAAAATAATTTCATTTTTCCTTGAATTTTTTGGATTACTTGTTTATCCAAGTTTCATATAAACTTTGTCTAAGAAATTAATCTCATTGATCAATCATTTTGATTTTCCAATTCTAATTTTGATTTCGATTCCGAAGCCGAGCGAGCGACGAGCGAGACGGCGTGAGGCACCTCTTGGATCTTTCCTCACTATCCACTTGAAGGAGTGTTACTTAATAAAAATACATTAAAGTTGCTTTCTCCCACCAATGTGTGAGATTTAAGTACACTTTTCCTCCATGACTTCCCCTCCATTTTCCATTCACACCAATTGAACCCAACAACTTGATCGTTTATTCTCCTACCATAATTGATCATTTTTTACTACAAATATATACTAACCAATTACACTTTATACCTGCATGGAGTTTTTGTGGAGAGAAAAAAATATTTTCATTTTTACTTGGACTTTTCGGGTCACTTGTTTATCCAAGTTTTAAAAAAAACTATCTATAAACATTAATCTCAGTAGAAGCCGAAGCCAAGCCGAGCGACCGAAGATGATGGCGCGAGGTGCCTCTGGGTTCTTGCCTCACTATCCACTTGAAGAAGTGTTACTCAATAAAAACACATTAAAGTTGTTTTCTCCCATCAATGTGGGAGAAGTATACTTTCCTTAAATGAGTACACTTTCCCTCCAAGACTTCCTATCCATTTTTCATTCGCACCAATTAAACCCAACAACTTGATCGTTTATTCTCCTGCCATAATTGATCATTTTTTACTACAAATATATACAAACCAATTATACTTTATACCTGCATGGCGTTTTGTGGAGAAAAAAAATATTTTCATTTTTACTTGAATTTTTTGGGTCACTTGTTTATCCAAGTTTTAGAAAAACTTTGTCTATAAACATTAATCTCAACCGAAGCCGAGCCGAGCAACCGACGACGACGGGGTGAGGTGCCTCTTGGTTCTGGCCTCACTATCCACTTGAAGGAGTGTTACTCAATAAAAACACATTAAAGTTGTTTTCTCCCACCAATGTGGGAGAAGTATAATTTCCTTAAATGAGTACACTTTCTCTCTAAAACTTCCCCTCCATTTTCTATTCACACCAATTGAGCCCACCAACTTGATTGTTTATTCTCCTACCATAATTGATCATTTTTAACTACAAATATATGCAAACCAATTATACTTTATACAGATGAGCTTTAACTAAATGTATATTATACATATACAATTAAACGAATAACCATGTACATATGAGACAAACACATTTGTATAACATATGCATACTATGTATTAAATAAATAAATAAATATATGTGTGGGTGTGTGTATGTACATATATACATATATATGTATGTATGTATGTATCTATGTATGTATAGGTATGTATGTATATGTATATATGTATGTATATGTATATATGTATGTATATGTATATACATATATACATATATAGATATATCTTAGATATATATACATATACATACATATATATATATATACATATACATACATATACATACATATATATATATATATATACATACATATATATATATATATATATATATATATACACACACTATATTGTATAAATGTATAATTTATACATATACAATTAAAAGATTGGACATTTGTATATTAGGATCTTAATGTGTGGAATATATATATATATATATATATATATATATATATATATATACACACACTATATTGTATAAATGTATAATTTATACATATACAATTAAAAGATTGGACATTTGTATATTAGGATCTTAATGTGTGGATACTCATTCTAATTTGTAATACACCATATATAAAAATCAGTGTATGTATATAGAAACAGTTATACTTGTATGCATATGTATATACATATATATAGATATGCATTTGTATATATACACAAACGCAAAACAAATGTATACACATATGTATCTTCATAAGGTATATATGAACCAACGCATAACAAACATATATATGTATGTGTGTGTGTGTATGTATATATATATATATATATATATATACACAACACACATGCACACACACAATGCATACTCACTTACAAAATCATATGAAAATCAGACTGAATATAATTAAATCACCCATATACAATTACAAAATTCACTAAAATTGGATCAAATACTCAATTATGAAAATAATTCATCAAGATTCATTAAATAAAATTGATACTAATATACAATTCGATTTTCAAACTATACATTCTTTTCTATAAAATTTTTAGAAAATTGAGATAAAGCAGAAACATTACATCTACAGTTTAGAAATCCTCGAATTTATTAAGGTTTGTCTCATATATTCAATTGAATATGAGGTCAGAAAATTGAGATGATTTCACTGTGAACACCACTACTAATCCCCTCAATCACCAGTCACTCTTCTCTCCATCTCTACCACCAGCGATCATTCTGGTTGGACTACTAGAGTGGTGGTAAGTGGTGGCTCTAATGACGGTGAAGTATCGGTAGCGGTAGAAGTTGTTAGTTTTTTCATTTTATTCATCGGAGTAGAAGCAAGATGTCTTATTCTTGAAATTCCAATATATAAAGTACATAAAGGATTTAGCCTTATTCAATTATCCGAAAAAGAAATCCTAAACATTGATCCATGAAATTGATATTGAAAAATTAGAAGCTTTATGAGAAAATGCGGTAGAAAATATTGAGTAAAGTGAAGAGAAGTTAATAATGAAAACCCTAAAGAGAAAGTATTGGTTATATACTTAGTGTAGATTATTTGTATATAAGGACCCACATAAAAAATAGTTATAAAAATAACAAATAATCTCGTAAGAATTTAAGATATTTTAAACCTTAACCATGCTAGGTAATTAAGGGCTTATTATACCTATAGAATGCGATTTTTCCATCTTTTAATATTGTCAACTCTAATGTAATGGTTAACTAGTTGTTGTGTATTTATAAACAAATGTCCCATCTTCCAAAAAAAAAAAAATTGGTTGGTGTGTGATCTTTGAGCTATTGTTCATATTATTATTTTTTCTCTTCATGGAAGAGTTCAATATAATGCTTTTTTTTTTTTTTTTCAAAATTTTAGCATCGACCTCTTTTGATTTTTACCTACAAAAATAAATAAATAAAATTATTTTTCTCCAAAATTTGATTTTTCATGTTATATGATTACACCAAAGTAATTTTTAGAGGTAATTAATTAATGACAATAGCTTAATTGCTGCTAAATATATTTTTTAGAGGCAATTACTAGTGATAATTACATTTTAACACTCTTTATAAATGTTCGTAAAACCTTTAGCGATATTAGATTCAATGGAAATTAACTTAATGTTGGTGAGCTCTAGCACAGTTTGTTAAAGTGCATATTTATTGCCTCTAAAAATTATTTTCATTGCAGTGTATCTTAATTCTCGATATACAGTCAAACCTCTTTATAGTGACAGCGTTGGTCCAAAAATTTTATACCTATTACACAAATGTTTTTTTATATATGGATATTATAGGCATCTGACGTTCAGATCTCATATAGTTGTTATAAAAAATACGTAAAATTAGACCGAGCATGAATATAAAAAAGGTAAACATTAATAGCTTTTTCCTCATGAATTTATGAAAAACTGATATACATCATATAATACAATTTTTTTCTTTTGATTAGATATTCATATTTGAATTTACTTTCTGCATGACATTAATGATGATTAACATAAATATTTTGATATTTTATTTTGTACATAATATATCTGTTGCAAAAAAATATTATCATGTAATATTTCAGTATGTTGTTATAAAGAAGTAATTTTATAAGGAGTGTACCTTTATAATAAATATCATTGTTATTATAGGTAGAATGTCGTTATAGAGAAGTAAAATATAACATGAAAAATCAATTTCAAGGAAAATTAAACCGTTATAGTGATATATCATTATAAGAAGATGATATTATTGAGAAGTCTAACTGTAATAACATTCTGCTATATATAATAGTAGAAGCATTTATCATATTGATACACTCTTACAAAATTATTCTTCTATAACAACCATACTCAAATATTGTAATAATAAGTTGTAAGAAATATATTATGTAGAAAATATAATACTATTAAATATTTATGACAAATATCATTTTTGTCATGCACCTAGTAAATTTCATATTTGAATATTGAGTAAAGACATCATTTCCCCTGAACTTTTCCGCTCAACTTACTTTAGCAATTAAACTAAACTTTTGTTTATTTACCCCCTTAACATCTTTAAAGTGTATTAATTTTACCCCTCAAGACTGAATACCACTCTCACAACGGAGAGTACATCAAGCGCGCCGACAAATCAGTGTCACATCACTACCACATTGAAGCCACGCAAGAAAAGTATTTTTTTAAAATAATTTCATATATATATATATATATATATATATATATATATATATATATATATATATATATATATACATATTAAAAAATATTTTCTTCACCTCCTTACCCCCCCCCTCCCCCTCCAAACCCCTTCCCCTCATCTGTTATCTTCAACATTACCCATATATGAATTCTTCATTTTTGGGTCTCAAATTTCAACATAAACTAGTAAAATTCATACCAATCAAACTCAAATTTCAAGTACAATTTCACAACATCATCAGAGAACCCCGATAATTAATTTGGACATCAACCATGAATTCAACAAACTCGTTTTTTTTCAAGGTTCAATAATGGTGGATACAAAATTAAACTAGCAAAATTCATACCAATCAAACTCAAATTTCAGGTACAAATTCATAACATCATCAGAAAACCCCAATAATCAATTTGGACATCAATCATGAATTCTACAAACTAGTTTTTTTTATCTTCAAACTTTTTCAATAATGGTGGATACAAAATTAAACTAGCAAAATTCATACATTATTGCTAAAATTCATACATTTAGGTTTCATAAAAATGGTTGCCACTTAGGTGGACAAGTATTGCAAAAGCAACAACATTGACACCAGATACACTATAGTCAACATTCCATTCACGATAAGCACAAGATGTAAGAATTGAGAAAAATTAATAAGCAATTGATGATGACCTTATTCGGTACAAAAATGCCAATCGAATTTCAGTTAATGGGAACCAACATAGCCGCAATTTTTGAGGTTTTGAACAAATATGAGAATCAAGAATAGCGATACGGAGTTGAGAAGCATTGAAGTAATGGAGATCAAGTAAAGAATTTGAAATTGTGAAGGAGATAAAGTGGGAAAGGGATGATTTTTTGAAAGTAGTTGGATCCAATAAAATTTTTGAATTTTGGTTGAGAAAGAGAGAGAAGGAAAAGAGGGGTGAGGCAATATGAAAAAGACGTGGATTATGAAGAAGATAAAGAAATGGGTGGAGGGTACAAAGAAGATGAAGAAACGGGTGGGTTTTGGGGAGAGGGGGGATACGAAGAAGATGGAGAAGGGGGGGGGGGGGGGGGGGGGGGGTTACGAAGAATATGAAGGAGGTGATATATATATATATATATATATATATATATATATATATATATATATATATATATGACATAAAAGTGGGACCATGTCTATTTTCAAATAAAATACGCATTTTTTTTCTTTTGTTTCTTTTTTTAAAAAAAAATGTCACGCTTTAAAGATGCTAAGGGGGTAAACAAAAAGAAGTTTAGTTTAAGTGTTAAAGTAAGTTGAGCGGACAAGTTCAGGGGTGAAATGGTGTCTTTACTCTTGAATATTTAATAAAATAAATTGTATAAAATAGTGTCATCACTTACGTTCATAACTTCACAAGAAAAAGCTAATGGTATTTCCCTTTTTATATTCATGCTCCTTTTTTTGGTTAAACTAATTAATAAATATATTATTTTTTTGTACAAAAAGTCATAAGCTAATTTTTTTCATATATTTTTATTTATAACAGCTAAATGAGAGTTAACGTCAAATGTCAATATACATATATAAACATCATTATAGCAGTCATAAAATATTCAAATAAAACGTTATCATTATAGAGAGATTTAATATGATTGTATATATAAACAGTACTGTAAAAAAATTATTACAAACAACAACAATAAATTTAATGTGATTTCATAAACGAAACATGAGAAGGATAGTGTATGCAATATTTATTCTCCATAGAGAGTTATTTATTTTTAGAGAAAAGAAATCATTTCCCCCTGAACTTGTCCGCTCAACTTACTTTAGCACTAAAACTAAACTTCCATTTATTTATCTACCCCCGCCCCACCCACCCACAACATCTTTAAAGTGAATTTATTTCACCTCTAATCCTGACGTGGTATTTTCAAGAAAAAATAGGTGCTTTTATTTTTTAAAAATAATTAATTTCACTAATAATATATTTTAAATATAATAGAAATTCAAAGAAATTGGACACCTTTTTCTTCTTTTCTTCTCCAAAACATCAACAACAACAACACTCAAATTCCACCATAAACACCACCAAAGAGCAAACATGAAGACACTAAAATTTTCTCCATTAAACACCATCTCAACCTTTAATCCAACTCCCTCAAAATTTGAATAAAAATTAAATTAAATTGATGATTTTGTCTTTGAACCACTTATCATCAATGAGATTTCTTTTGATTTTTACTTTTGAATTTTTTTGTTTATAAGACAATTTTTGAATAGTAAAACAAATGAAAAAATTAATTTTAACTTGATGGAGGTATTTTTGTGTTTGAACAAGAAAGGAGGGGTTGGGGGGATGGAAGGGAGAAAGAGTAGGAGGGGGTAGGGGCTGGAAGAGGAGAGGGTATTTTTGTGTTTGAATAAGAAATTGGGGGGGGGTGAGGGGGGGGAAGGGGAGAAAGAGCAGGGGATAGGTATGGAAGAGGGCCTGTTTGCAGGAATGAGGTTGCGGGGGCGGGAAGAGGGAGGGGTCTGAAGAAGAAGGAAAATGGGGTGGGGGGCATTTTTTATTTAATATATATGTATATATACATATACATATATATTTTTTTCTTTTTAAAAAAAAAAATACATAAACATAGTATGTGTGTGGGATTACTTTTTTAAAAAAAATTATAATTTTTTAGGTTGCAATGACATGGTACTGATTTGGCACTGACATAGCACGTGTGTAGTGTTCTCTCCATTGTGAGACTGGGATTATGATTTTGAGGATGAAATAAATCCACTTTAAAGATGTTAAGAGATAAATAAATGAAAGTTTAGTTTAAGTGCTAAACTAAGTTGAGCGGATAAGTTTATGAGAAAATGATGTCTTTTCTCTTATTTTTACTACTATCCCCAAAAGTCAAAACTTCTCAAGAAGGAATAATGATATAAATCGTACTTTTTTTTTTGTTTTTCATTCGGTGTTCGGTGCCCGTATTGGAGCCCCAAATAATCCAAATCGTGCATTGCAAGGCCCATTAAGGTGGAAGCGTTCCCAATAGAGATATAAATCATACTATCACATCATTCGCTTTAAATATAAATTTAGTAAATTTAGATATAAATAAATTATGTACTATCACAAGTACATATGACTGATAATATAATTTAAGTATAAATTAAAATATTAATTTTAGTGTAATTTATCCTATATAATAAGTCAAAATAAGAAACATGGTCAACATGCTTGTTTCGGCTGCTTCAATTGTGATTTTACTATATTATTCCTAATTAATTATTATAAATCATTTACATATTTAAAAATTAAAAAAATAGTAATAGATAATAAGTCACAATAAGTAGTTGAAGCAGGCTGCTCATGGTAAACATGTCTGCTTCAGCTGCTTCAATCGTAATTTTATTATATTACCCCTAATTAATTATTCTAAGTCATTTACGTATTAAAATTTTTAAAAATCCTATATAATAAGTCACAATAAGAAGCTGAAGCAGGCTGCTCATAGTCAACATATCTGTTTCAGCTGCTTCAACCATGATTTTATTATATTACCCGTAGTTAATTATTATAAGTCATTTGCGTATTAAAAAATTTAAAAAAATTAGTAAATAATAAGTCACAATAAGCAGCTAAAGTAGGCTGCTCATGATCAACATGTCTGTTTCAGCTGTTTCAACCGTGATTTTACTATATTACCCCTAATTAATTATTATAAGTCATTTACGTATTAAAAAAATTAATAAAAATTTTAAAATAGACATTTATGACATAACTGCTTCAGCTATTTCAATCGTGATTTTACTATATCACTCATAATTAATTATTATAAGTCATTTAAGTATTAAAAAGTCAATAATATTTAATGAAAAAATAAAATAGACATAAAATAATAAATTATTTTTTGATGTTTTTGTAAGTTATTTAAGTATTGAAAATCAATAATATTTAATTAAAAATATGAAATAGGCATAAAATAATAAATTAATTTTTAATGTTTTAAATTAACTTGATTTCTTATATAGGACTAATTTTAAAAAAAATCACAAGTTTTTGTTATAATAATTTTACTATGTCATTTCTAATTAGTAGAATAAAAAAAATTATAAATCACAATAATTAAAAACTTAAATTATTTAAAATATATATTTGACTATCAATGCCACAAAAGTTTGAACAACTTAAAATATTGTTATACAAATTTCATCAATCTAAATATAATAATATATGACTAATTTAAATTTTATTAACCAAACAAATGAAGGTTTTAATTAAATGACAGAATTATAAATAATGTAAAAATTTTAAGGGTGAATCTGAAAAATAGATCCAAATTAGGGTGGCTTTCAAATTTTAGCCCTAAATAAAAAAGCTTCCTTAAAATAACCTTATCTATTAACTAATATCTTTTTGGACAAAATTGTCCCTGATCAATGGAGTAAAATTACATAAATGATCCTCATAATGGATAATAACTCCATATTTATATCTTTAAACTTTTATTTTTCTCTCTTTTTAATTTTACTTTAATTTTTTTTTTCTTTTCTCTTTTTATTTTTAATTTTCTCAACCCTTACTTTTTTTCTTTTTTCCTCTCAACTTCTTTTTTTTCTTTTTTATTTTATATTACTTTTCTTTTTTATTTTTCTTTCCTCTCTTTTTTTTTTGTTCTTTTTTGTTTTTCTCAACCTTTAGTTTTTTTTTTATCTTTACACCTTTCAACATCTACTTTTATAAAAAGAAAACTTTTCTTATTTTTCTTTGATTTTTATTTATTCTTTTTAAATTTTTCTCAACCTTTATTTTTATTTAATCTTATTTTTTTTATCAACCTTTATTTTTTTTCGTATTCTCTCTCAATTTCTACATTTTCTTTGATTTTTATTTTTTTAATATTTTTCTTCTTTTTTTGCAATTTTTATTTTTTTTCTTCGATTTCTTCCATTCAAGTTACATCTCCTGAACAAGAGTTGACACTATCACTTTATAAAGGCAAGACTTATGACTTTTGAATAATAAGGTACATTTCATGGGCAAGAGTTGACACTACTACATTGTAGAGGCAAGACTTATGACTTTCAAACAACAAGTTATGTTTCATGGGCAAGAGTTGACATTACCACATTGTATTTTGATTTATGAGATGTTTTATAACTCTTACCTTAGTGGAAAGACTTAGCTCAGGGACTTTCAAACAACAAATTATACCCCACAGGCAAAAGTTGACTCTATCACGCTATGTTTTCATTTATGAGATGTTCTACAACTATTGTCTTAGAGGCAAGACTTAGCTCAAGGACTTTCAAACTACAAATTATGTCCCGCGGGTAAGAGTTGACTCTACCACATTATGTTTTCATTTATGAGATATTCTACAACTACTGTCTTAGAGGCAAAACTTGGCTCAAGAACTTTCAAACAATAAATTATGCCCCACGGGAAAGAGTTGGCTCTACCACATTATGTTTTCATTTATAAGATATTCTACAACTATTTTCGTAGAGGAAAGACTTAGCTCAAGGACTTTCAAACTATAAATTATGCCCTACGGGCAAGAGTTGACTCTACCAAATTATGTTTTCATTTATGAGATGTTCTACAACTATTGTCTTAGAGGCAAGACTTAGTTCAAGGACTTTCAAACAATAAATTATGCCCCACGGTCAAGAGTTGACTTTACCACGTTATGTTTTACTTTATGAGTTGTTCTACAAATATTGTCTTACAGGCAAGACTAAGCTCAAGGACTTTCAAACAAAAAATTATGTCCCACGGGCAAAAGTTGACTCTACCACGTTATATTTTCATTTATGAGATGTTCTACAACTATTGCATTAGAGACAAGACTTAGCTCAAGGACTTTCAAACAATAAATTAGGCCCCACGGGCAAGAGCTGACTCTACCACATTATGTTTTCATTTATGAGATGTTCTACAACTATTGCCTTAGAGGCAAGACTTGACTCAAGGACTTTCAAACTATAAATTATGCCCCACGGGCGAAAGTTAACTCTATCATGTTATATTTTCATTTATGAGATGTTTTACAACTATTACCTTAAAGGCAAGACTTAATTAGCTTAAGGACTTTCAAACTACAAATTATGCCCCACGGACAAGAGTTAACTCTACCACTTTATATTTTCATTTATGAGATGTTCTACAACTATTGCCTTAGAGGCACAACTTAGTTCAAGGACTTTCAAACTACAAATTATGCTCCATGGGGAAGAGTTGACACTACCACGTTATGTCTTCATTTATGAGATGTTCTACAACTTTTGCCTTAGAGGCAAGACTTAGCTCAAAGACTTTCAAACTACAAATTATGCCCCACAGGCAAGAGTTAACACTATCACTCTATGTCTTCATTTATGGGATGTTCTACAACTCTTACCTTAAAGGCAAGACTTAACTCAAAAACTTTTAAATAATAAATTATGTCCCACGGGCAAGAGTTGACACTACCACATTATGTCTTCATTTACGGGATGTTCTACAACTATTGTCTTAGAGGCAAGACTTTGCTCAAGAACTTTCAAATAATACATTATGCCCTACGGGCAAGAGTTGACATTACCACATCATGTCTTTATTATTGAAATATTCAACAACTCTCGCCTTAGAGACACGACTTATCTTAAGAATTTTCAAAGAATTTCGTAACGACAATTTATGCCCTTAAATTTGCTTTGATGTCAAAACAAGAAGATCCCTTTGCGGATTATCCAAATTTTTTATTTATTAGCAAAATCTAATAGAAGTTGAAAAAAAAAAGAAAAAAAACGACCAAACAAAATAGAGAAATAAAAAAATTGAGAAAAAAAAAGTCAAGAAAAAACATAAAGATCAAGAAAAAAGCGAAGAATTACAAAAATTGAGAAAAATAAAAATGAGAGTAAAATAAAAATAAAGTTTAAAAAATGGGGGGAAAAAAGAGAGCTGGAAAAAAATAAAAAAAAACGATCAAACAAAATAGAGAAATAAAAAAATGCAAGAAAAAAATAAAGATTAAGAAAAAAGCAATGAATTAAAAAATTTAAGAAAATAAAAAATAAGAGGAAAAAATAAAAATAAAGTTTGAGAAAAATAAGGGGGGAAAAAACTGATAAAAATCAAAAATAAAAGAAAAATATAGGTTAAAGACAAATGAATTAAAAAAAAGAAAAAAATAGATAAAGCTTGAGAAAAAAAAAAGAGAAAAAAATAAAGGTTGAAACAAATGAATAAAAATATGAAAATAAAATTAAAGGAAAAAATAAAAATTAAAAATAAAAAATTAATAAAAAAATAAAAATAATAAAAAATAGAATAATAAATTAAAGGAAAAATAAAAGTGAAAATAATAAAAAATAAAATTTGAGAGACAAATAAGTATGTAAAGTTTTAAAAATATGTTTAAGGTGTAGAGGGGTAAAATGGTACTTATATTATAATTAAAAAATAAAAAATGTTATATTTTTTATTGGATCAAATATCTAAATCACTCATATTTGAATTTATAACATGCAATTTGCTCAATTTTTAAACTAGTTCCATTAATGAAACGTGAGAAGGATAAGAAATTTTTATTAAAAAAATTACTGTCCCAAAAGTCAAAACTTTCTCAGCAAGGAATTAATAATGAAACGACAAATTAACTTTTTTTCTCCCTATAAATAGATGTCAAAATAATATTGTTAATCACCATAGATTTTATTAAAGAAAAAAAAAAGGCAAATCCAATACCAAAAGTTGAGTTGTCGAATGATTCTACTGAGCAACCGAAATCTCAAGCAAGAGGGGTTCGTTGCAAATATTATGCAATACAAAACAATATTTCTGGTAACGATATTGTCATATAATTTCAGAAAATCTTTTTTTAGTTTTTTGTTATGTGTTATTTTTCGTGTTATTTTGTAAAAAGAAAATCTTTTTTTAGTTTTTTTGTTATGTGTTATTTTTCGTGTTATTTTGTAAAAAGAATAAGGTAAAGTTGTCGCCATGTAAGTATATGTCACAGTTTAAGTTGTGGAAGTGGAAGCAACCACTAATATTTACATTGGCTTTCTAGGTTATCGCTAGGTGGTGTGAAGGGTTCAAAAGTATATATATACGAACCAGTCGAAGGCATTCAGCATCTATTATATATGCATAAAAATATTTTAAATCATGTAAAAATAATATAAAAACTAATAATTTTTCGTCATAAGGGGGTTCGGCTGAACTCCGGAGCAAAGGTGGCTCTGCCACTGCTACTAGGGTAGTCTTGCAACAACAGTAAAATTGTTTGCGTGTGACCGATATTTACATTAGGTAGGTTGTTTAGGCATATTTACATTAGGTAGGTTGTTTAGGCCATGGTAACGTTGTTGTCATGTTATTTTGGAATTTTTTTTTTGTTTGTTTTCATTTTTTGTTCTGTGTTATTTTTCGTGTTATTTTGTAATAACAACAACCGTAAAGTTGTCTGTCTATGACCTCTGTGTCACGGATTTATGCTGTGAAAGTGGAAGCAACCATTAATGTTTGCAGTGGCTTTCTAGGCCACGGTTAGGGTAGCCATGCAACAACAGTAAAGTTATTTGTGTGGGACCTATATTTGCATTAGGTAGGTTGTCTAGGCCATGGTAACAACGTTGTTTTCATGTTATTTTGGAAATCTTTTTTTTTTTCGTTTTTCATTCTGTGCTATTTTTTCGTGTTATTTTGTTTGCTGTCGCCATGTAACGTATATGTCACATGTTTAATTCGTGGAAGTGGAAGTAACCATTAATGTTTGCATTGTCCGTCTAAGCCATGGCGGCCCTTGTCGGATGTCTCGTGCACAAGAATTCTATTTTTATTTATTTTCTAAAAAAGATTTTTTAAAGAAATTATTTTTTGACGTGGTAAATGGTATACAGATGGAAAAGATGATATTGGAAGTGTTGATTCGAAGAGTTCAAGGAAATTATGAAAGAAATCGAAAGCTCTCATAAGGAAGATTTTTTTTTTCCTTTTTTTCTCTGTTTATTTTTTTGTGTTATGCCTATGTATAGATATCAAAGATTTTATCGTTGTGTGGAATATTTGCTAGATTTTACATATATGATTGAAAGCTTTTTATGAATATGAAAGAAATAACTAACTTTTAATTAAAGTAACATACTTGATCAAGTTATGGACTTTGTTGAAAAGTCAGTAAGAATCTTGTGATTTATTGCAGTTGGTTACTATAATTTTCTGGAAATGACCTCTATACCTATACAAGATAGGGTTAAGGTGGCATACACTTCACCTTTCCCAGAGCCCACTCGATATTACAGTGGGTATGAAGTTGTTGTTGTAGATATATATGTTGTTGTGTTGTTGAGTATGAAAGGGGGACTTGGAGTACCTGGTAAAGCCATGTGATTAGGAGGTCATGTGTTTAAGTCTTGGAAACAAACTCTGGCAGAAATACAAGGTAAGACTGCGTACAATACACCCTTGTGATGGGGCCCTTCCTTGGACCCTACGCATAGCAGGAGTTTTAATGCACAGGGCTGCTGTTTTGTTGTGTTGCTAAGTATAGAAATATATGTAAAGTATCAACAAGTATTATATTTGAACCCTTGATTCTAACCGTAAAGTGAGTTAGTACTAAGAATGTTCAAGGTTGAACTCGTTAAGTTTAAATCCTTGATCCGCCTTTGGAATTGTAAGCTTCTTGCTGAAAGCATTCAAAGAATCCTGAAATTCTCTCCTAAATTACACCTTCAAATTATTAGTAACTTATATGGTTGAAGAATAATTTTACAAAGAACTTTGAAAGTTCACTTTGAAATTACAATTTTTAGTTTTCCTTCTTATATGGAGGTGATGGTGGAAGGGGAACCTTGGAGTAATAGGTAAAGTTGTTACCATGTGACCAGGAGGTCACGGTTCAAGCCTTGGAAATAACCTCTGGCAGAAATGCAAGGTAAGGCTGCATACAATACACCCTTGTGGTGAGGCCCTTCCCCGGACCCTGAGCATAGCAGAAGCTTTAGTGCACCGGGATGCTTTTTTTTTTTTACGGAGGAGATGGCGCAGTTGTAGTGGTACACACTACAAAAATGTTGAAAGTGAGATTCTTTGGCCTTCTGAGAAACAAGAATATGCCCAGTAAGATCCCACAAGTGGGGTTTGAGCAGGGTGTGCATACGCAGATGTTACTCCTACCTTGTGAAGGTAGAAAAGTTGTTTCTGATAGACCCTCGACTCCTTCTTAGATATCAGGGCTATTTGTTTTTCGCTCTGTCGTGTTTTTTTCTGGAGTGAGATAGAAGCCTAATCTTGGCAATGAAGGGTGTTTTATGTAATGAAGTATTGCTTGGTGTTGCTACCTTCTTTAGTATTGCATCCTTGAGAGGCCTTAAACTCATAAGGTAGAGTTTGTAAAGTTTCAAATTGAACAGTTCTTGTTAAAACATTGTTTATAATCTCTCTCTCATTAACTTTATTTGTCATCGTTTTTGATTGCTACTCAAAAAGCCGAGAGAGCAAGTTGCCGATGCAGAGGCATTGTTTGATCTCACCAGAACTTTGGTGACTTCTGTTAGATCACATAATACTGATGGTATTACACCTTATATGTTCATCTCCTCTTTGCTTCGAGTCTATGGGTCGCGAAGTGCAAAAAGACACTCTCGGAATGCAAATACATTACATTGGAAGGAAATCCGGCGTGTTGTTTCACCAATTTTAGTAATGCCAGAGGTTGCCACACCATGTAAGTTTTGCTTCAGTAATGTGCAGTATTAAGTTGGTTTGTGAGAAGGGGAGCCTTGGAATAACTGGTAAAGTGGTTTTCATGTGACCAAGAGATCACGGGTTCAAGCCTTGAAAATAGTCTCTGGCAGAAATGCAAGGTAGGGTTGCGTACAATACACCCAAGTGGTGGGGCCCTTCCCTTGACCTGCACATAGTGGGAGTTTTAGTGCGCTGGGCTGCCCTTTTTTAAGTTTGTTTGTGAGACATTTGTTCTTGCTTTCATATGTCATTTCTTTGTTGCTTTATTCTGAAGGATTGGACCAATGGACCGTGAAGTTAAGCAGCATAAGTACACGCATAGACCACATTCACAGTACTTGTGCGCTCGACCAAAGGAGATAATATTGTAATTCTCATCATGTAAAAGTGTGCATTTAGCAGTATGTTAATGTGTTAAATAGCAGCATACTTCTTGCTTCTATCACAGCTTGATGTTAACGCGGAGGAGATAACAGATACGGACAAGATCATATCAACCATGTTTCAGATCCTAAGGAAGGAGAAGAGAGTTAAGCTTGAGAATCTCGTACTGAACAGGAAATGCTTCGCGCAAATCATAGAGAATTTATTCACGCTATCTTGCCTAGTGAAAGATGGACGGGTTGTCATACACGTGGATGAAAATGGATCTCACTTTCTTTGTAAGATACCTCTCTGAATCTTTTGTTGACTGTATATTTTATACTTGTCCTAGTTCTTGGTGTAACTGTGGTGCAGTCATGTGACCCTTGTGGTTTGACCCTTTCTCAGACTCTATGCATAGCTGGAGATTAGTGCACTGAGATACCTGCCCTCTTTTCCTTTCTAATGTTGTTCCCTTTTCAGCTCCGAGGAATGGTCCTGCTGAGCGTTTAGTTATGTCTGGTGAAGTTAAATAGAGCCACTTTGTCTTCACATTGGAGTTTGCTGATTGGGAGGTATGGATTGCTCGTAACATTTCAAGTGAAATAAATGTTCAAACGCCTACCTAGTTAGTAGGATCCCAATGGGTTTTGTGGCATGCATTCGCGATTGATTTCTTAGTTAAATGAGGTACCGATGCTTTATGTCATTGTGCATACAGCTAATGAAGAAAGTAGTACCAGAAGGAGAAGAGCTGATGCCAAACAGGGTTATAATGGCTAGTCCAGTCTTCACTGAAGCTAATAAACCAAACAAGAACACATCGACGAATCCAGTCTTTACTGAGGCTTATAAACTGGTTCCAGTTGATGATTCTCGACTAAGATTACGTATCACTCAGGTCAAGAAAATGTCAAAGAACCATGGCAAGGTTTTACGCGAAGCTTCAGACATTGGTAACTCTCCTGAAATAGGTGATGCCAACACTGGCGATGAGAGCCTGAAGAGGAAGCTGCTATGAAAATATAACTGTCCGTTGGTTGTGCAGATGTCTATGTATTATAAATAGGCCATTTTGGTGTACATAGGATCAATTTTTGCTGGCCTTATTCTTTGGTCGGAAAAAGTTTGAGTAGCTTTTTATTTTTTAGAATTAGCGTAGTTTGAATGTAAAGCTATGGTAACTATTGAAAGCAGTAGTTACCATATTAAATTTTCACCATCATTTTTGGTAGCTTCTTTGTTATTTTGTTGCTTTCCTCCTGCTACTCCTTCGTGTAAATTTGTTGGTCTCATAACACTGAATTTAAGAAAGTAAAAAAAAACATTTGAATCTTGTGGTCTTAAACTAAAGATATATCAAGATATACAAAAAAATCATTTAATCTTGTGGTCTTAGACATGTACTACGAAAAGTTGAAACTAAAAAATTGCCAAAAGAGACTTTCTAAAACGAACAAAAAAGAAAGGTAAGACAAACATATTAAAACGGAGGGAGTTTATGTTTTTGCCACTGATTTTTTTGATCTGGTCTAATTATTTGGTATCTGAACTCTATGACTCAATTAATTTGGATTTGTGTTGTGTAGGGTCCATTAAAGGATATATGCTTCTGCATTTGCAAGGTTCTAATTTGAAACCTCTTGTTAAGCGGCACCACTTTGAGCCTTGAGAATGCTCTTACTAGAGGCTTATCCATTTGCAAGGTACTAACTCAAGACCACAAGTTACAGCTATTGAAGATCTTACCATCAATGCGTCCACAAAATCATAAATTGGTGGCATATGTTTCTTGATGATCCCCATAACACTTATAGGCTTTGCTAAATATGCAGCAATTAGAACAAATCAAGCTATCTATCAATAAATTTTGAAAACACAGCCACCATAATGGGCAGGCAAAGTAGCTAGACTCCTACTAGCATCGCGCCCTTGAATTATTACTTACAAATGAACTGAGAAAGCCAACAAAAAGACTCGACTCCAACTTCACAGAACCAGCGCTATTGCACCTTCAGACAAAGCTGCTCACGTTACACCTTGAGTTATTACTCAAGGATGAATTGAGAAAACCAACCCAAAACTTCATAGAGCCGGTGCTGTCGCTGTCTGTGCGTAGAGCCATGCCCCATTCTCGTCTCAGACTCCAAGGGGCTGCTGAGGGGGGTTTTGTTCGTTAAATAGACGACAGTCTTTCATTAACGCCTTGTCAAACTTATCAACACAAGTAAACTTGAGGTTGGTGCTTCAGCAAAGATGAGTAGGGACATAGAGTGAAAGATGATGAATGGAAACTGATTACTTCTATTTACTCTACAAACTATCAATCATACAGCAGTAGATGATTTCAAAAAGGCCGCTGGCCAAGCCACTCTTGGCTCTGACCATAAACAATGTTCAAAAAAAGGACAAACACAAACTCGTATAACACACGATATCTTTTATTCCGTGCTCTTGGGAATGTTGAGGTCTTTAAATATAGGACTGTCGACTCCAACACCCATTGCATTCAAACCATTGTCAACGTAAATAACTGCACCAGTAATTGCTGAAGCGAGGGGCGATGCTAGGAATGCAGCTGTATTCCCTACTTCATCTACGACAAGTTTCAAAGTATAGTAACAGCAGCAAATTAAGACAAGGAAGAGAGCGTAAATAAAACATTTTTAGTGAGAAATAACTTGAGTCAATAATTTACCTGCTGATAATTCTTTCGGGAGAGGTGCATTGGCTAGGGAGTAGTCAATCATAATATCTGTGAAGCCAATTGCTTTTGCAGCTCGACTTCGTAAAGGGCCTGAGATAGTGATATGTTTCTCTTGTCAATAAGAGATTTTGCATGAACTTGAAAAAATCAGTAAGAATTATATAATGGACTAGCCGTTCCTCCGCTTCTTGGTGAGCTTCCATGTTATTGAATAATCCCTCCGTTTCAATATAAGTGAATTACTTCCCTTTTTAGTATGTCCTTAAAAACAATGCTTCTTTCTATATTTGGTAACTCTCTAATTTCAACATTCTACATGCCATGTTTAAGGCCACAAGGTTCAAACGACATTTTGGTTGATATGTTTTCATGTAGAAACTAGAATCTAGGCAACTCCACGGAAATGTATGAAACACTGTCAAGTTTAAATTGTACTAAAGACCTCACACACAGTGAGAGAAAATGTTTGGTTTGACTAGATAAACAATTATTGACAGGAAGATAGTGTACAAGACGATAGCAAACTGGCATTATAAAGGAAACAAGAAAGTCTGATTGCTTCATGTACCAGGAAACAGATATATATACTAACCTAACTGCTTGGTTTTGAAGGATGGTTGCAAGAATTAACGCATGGAGAAGGCACAACCCGTGATGCATGAGATAGTTTTTCAAAAATATGACAGGGACACTCATGCTTAACCATGGATTCAAGTATGTCATCCTCTGGCACAGAACATGAAGTATTCACTACATTCCTGGACAAAAGTACATCTGAATGATATCTTTTTCTCGCCTGTTGTTCGATCTTGTCAACCTCCCATTTTGATGTCACTGGACGGTAAACATGCAAAAAAATTTTCTGACCGTTCCTGTAGGCTTGACTGATGGCTTGCTGCTCTACTGAGGGATTCCAGAGAACGTCAAGCAAAACAACTCTTGAGGCCTCAGTTGTTTTGTGCATATAATGTACAAACAATATCTTCAATACAGGATTGGTATAGTGGGGAAATCTAAAACAGCTGTGAGTCTAGCACGTGTTTGTCACAACAACATGGTATTCTTTCAGCTTTATGTTTCTTGTTACATTATGTTTTTTTCGGATGCTTGCTTTCTCTTAATTGATCCATGTCGATCTTTAACTAATTCGAGTGTGTGTTAGAATGTGACAATTGCTTAGATAACTGCAGCAAAATGAAAGCGCAAATAGAGTGGGCGGAGTTCATTCTCAGCAAATTGTTGCAGCCATGCTCATGCTGGACAGCTGGAGTCTATTATGCAGCTAGCAAAATGTCAATCCTCTTATATTGTGACACTACTAAATGCTTGGTAAGGTTTTCTTTGATTGATCAACATAGACTAAGGTGAATTTAAAGATGATACTTTCTGCTTGAAAGCTGATTGACATTGATAGTAATTAAAAGGTTTAATAGGCCCACGGCTGTTGATTTAGGCCTCGTAAGTTCTACCACTGTGATTTAGAAGAAATATACATATTTTATCTTATTCCCTTGGAACTGGTCTTCGTATATAAACTCAAATGAGGTGTTATTTTGATGGAGGTTCCATCCCTTGCGACTCTCAGTCCCTTAGCAGTTACGAGTCACTAACACAGAGAGTGACAGATCCAGGATCTCTAAATTACCGATGCTCAACTATTTTCATCAAACTCTTCCATACTGTAAGATATAGGAACTGATGTGCTCCTCCAAAGTAGAAGTAATTCGGAGAGGCTTAGACCAGTCAACTAAGCAGAAATGTTCTTTTATTTTTGTAGGATGTGCTATATTGTACTTGTACTCAGGATAAATAAGGTTTTTGTTTTGGAATTGGAATGAGGCGTATGCAAAAGATATCCTGTAAGTAGTCTGATATCATTATGTGAAAAGTTGAGCAAAGATCAAACTGCAAAGCAAGCTGACGAAGGAAATGATGATGTGAAGATACTGGTACACATCTTGGAAAGAGATTACAACAAAATCCACACTGGAATCTGAAGATATTTAGTCAAGAAAGCGCTGAACAGAGAAGTTCCAGTATTTATTTTTGTTGAATCAAGTGTTTCAAGGTAACACAAGAAGACATCTATTCCCATATTGGTTTATTTGAGAAGTTAAACAGTTGAATAAAATGATTATGGTTCATTTTTTGTCTGAAGATTGAACTTGCTTGCCTAAGGAAATGCTTAGAAATTCTCAAGCAATAGGTTGGAGTTCTGTTATGAAGATATTTTGTACTGTATATACGTAGCTCAAATCGGTGGTATTTCAAAACAGTACTTTATCTGAGTCATCACTTGATACTTCCGATGTTCTGAGAATTGTAGAATGAATAAGGACACAGATGAGATGTCAAAGTGATACGTAAACTGTTATTTGTAAGCTATAAGGGCAGCTAAGTTTACAATCATCTGAAACTATGTCATCGAATGGAAGACAGGTCTTCTGAACAACATGAAGCAGGTCACCTGGTTTTGGTAGTTCTCATGGATCTGGCGTTCTCTAACTTTTGAATCATCAAATTTGCTCATATATATATTGTTACCTTCCACAATGCGGGTACGTAGAATCTGTATAATAGAATAACAACTTCAACTCGAGTTCAAGTATGAACAAGAACACAGTGAAGTTGAAGAAATACCCTCAACACAAGATTAAAATGATCTTTACAAGAGGTGTATTTTATATTTCAGAAATATAAATGAAACAGAAATTGTTAAGGCCAAGTCGTCCAAATTCACGGACTTTTCTTAAGGAAACAATTCCCCTACCCGAGGTTGCGGAATTCCCCCCCCCCCCCCCCAGGATAAAATGGCCAACAATTCAAGTATAGCGGTACCTCAAATACGTGAATTCTTCGAACGCACTCTCGGTTTGATTGATCACAAGGAGTATTTAGAAGACAAGAAGATTTATGTGTAATCTAAAATTTTCATGCTCACAGTACACCTTTGAAAGAACAAGTGCATCACTTCGTTGAAGAGTCGAACACTATAGCATTTCGTTGCACCAGCCAAAAAGATAGATCTCATCGATCCAAATCCAAATCCGAGCCGAGCGACGACGACGGCGCGAGGCATCTCTATTTCCTTGCCTCACTTACCATGTGAAGTAAGTGTTTCACTTTATAAACACTTTAAAGTTCTCTTCTTCCACCAATGTGGGAGAAGAGTAAACTTTCAAATTTAAAGAGTACACTTTCCAATTTGGGTGTCTCCTTTCCTTCACTTGATTTCTCCATTTTCCATTCAACACATATATATAGAACCCAACAATCCCCCACATGAATGGGGAATGGCTATGTTTTTCGTAAAACTTTACGGACAGTATGTGATCATCAAGCAAAGACTGATTACATCTGGATAAGTGGGTTTCCCTTTGAACTTTTCGTAGTGAACATGCATCGGATGCACTCGGTCAATCGGTAGATTTGATATCTTTGAACCGTCGAGCTTTAATGTATACCTAGACAACAAATGTCACACAACCAACCTTTTATCATTTATAGTTCTTACAGTTTTGTTCTTTTCAGCCATGAACACGTCCCGATTTTTATGAGAGCTTAGAGAATAGGCCTTTACTAACATTCTCTTTGAAGCGGATTCCACTTCGCCCACACATAGGTGATTTCTAAACGTTCAATCCTGTAGATTAAACTATTTGGTCAAATCTGCCAAATTAGATAATCATTAAAAGACTTTTCACCTTAAGTCTTAACCTTGTTTACTATACATTGTCTACATCATGAGAATGGGTTGGGTAATTGACAATGTTGAACCTGTCAGACACAACTTTGTTTGATCTCCTTGAACCTAGCTCTTGGGATCTCCAGTCTTCTAGGTAGAGTTACCGTCATGCTGACTTGTCCTAGGCCTTAAACCCATTTCCTTGGATGTTCTTTCCACTCCTTCTCTAGATAGGCCTTTTGTAAGTGGATCCGACACATTATCCTTTGACTTTACATAGTCTACAGTGATAATTCCAATAGAGAGAAGTTTTCTAACAGTAATATTTCTTCATCTTATATGACGAGATTTACCATTATACATCATGCTCCCTGCCCTACCTATTGCCGCTTGGCTATCACAGTGTTTACATACTGGTGCCACTGGCTTGGGCCAATACGGAATATCTTTCAAGAAATTCCGGAGCCATTCTTCTTTTTCACCGGCTTTATCTAATGCGATAAATTCAGATTCCATTGTAGAGCGAGCGATACAAGTCTGTTTGGATGGTTTCTAAGAAACTGCTCCTCCACCGATAGTAAATACATATAAACTTATGGATTTTACTTCGTTCGATCCGGTGATCCAATTTGCATCACTATATCCTTCAAGTACCGCAGGATATTTATTATAATGCAAATCATTATTTTGAGTGTATTTAAGATACCCCAAAACTCTTTTCATTGCCATCCAGTGAGTTTTGTTGGGATTACTCGTGTACCGACTTAATTTACTGATAGAGCATGTTATGTATGGTCGTGTACAGTTCATTATATACATTAAACATCCCAATATTCTTGCGTACTCCAATTCTGAGTCACTTTCACCTTCATTCTTTCGAAGTGCAAAGCTCGTATCCAATGGAGTCTTGGCAATACCAAATTCCATATACTTGAACTTGTCAAGTACCTTTTCGATATAATGAGACTGTGACAATGCCAACCCTTGTGGAGTTCGATGGATTCTTATACCTAAGATAACATCTGTAACTCCAAGGTCCTTCATATCAAATTTGCTCTCTAACATTCGTTTTGTTGCATTTATGTCAGAAATGTCTCTACTGATGATCTACATATCAACCACATATAAACATACAATGACTTGGTGATTTGGAGTGTCTTTAATATAAACACATTTATCACATTCATTTATTTTGAATCCGTTTGCCAACATAGTTTGGTCAAACTTCGCATGCCATTGTTTTGGTGCTTGCTTTAGTCCATATAATGACTTAATAAGTTTACACACCTTGTTTTTCTTTCCTGGAACCACAAAACCCTCAGGATGTTCCATGCAAATTTCTTCCTCTAAATATCCATTTAGGAATGCGCTCTTTACATGAAGATCATATACCGCCTTCAAGGCAATTAACATTCGAATTGAGGTTATCCTTGTTACTGGCGAGTATGTATCAAAGTAATCAAGGCCTTCCTTTTGTTTGAGGCCTTTTACTACAAGTCTTGCCTTGTATTTGTCAATAGTACCACCCGCCTTCATTTTCCTTTTGAAGATCCATTTAGAACCTAAAGGTTTATTTCCGGGAGGAAGATCAACCAATTCCCATGTATGGTTGCTTAAGATTGAATCTATCTCACTATTTACTGCCTCTTTCCAAAAGGATGAGTCTGACGAAGACATCGCTTCTTTAAATGTTTGAGGCTCATTTTCTAAGAGAAATGTTATAAAATTCCATCCAAACGAAGTTGACGTTCTTTGACGTGTACTACGTATTGAATTTTCTTCATTATGTACATTCTCACTTGGTTCATCTCGAGGTCATTTGGAACCTCCACTAGACTATTCGTGTCTAATTTTATATGGGTAAATATTTTCAAAGAATTCAGCATTGTCTGATTTAATTACCATATTTTCACTAATATCCGGATGTTCGGATTTATTAACTAAAAATCGACATGCTTTACTACTTTTAGCATATCCTATGAACACGCAGTCCACCGTTTTAGGTCCTATTTTAACCCCTTTAGGTATAGGAACTTGAACCTTCGCTAGACACCTCCACACTTTGAATTATTTCAAGTTAGGTTTCCTTCCTTTTCATTTTTTGTAAGGAATTGATTGTGTCTTACTATAGGGAACTCTGTTGAGTATACGATTGGCCGTAAGGATAGCCTCTCCCCATAAGTTTTGCGGTAAACTGGAACTTATAAGTAAGACATTCATCATTTTCTTCAAAGTTTGATTTTTCCTTTCCGCAATTCCATTAGATTGAGGTGAATACGGGGCCGTAGTTTGATAGATTATTCCATTCTCTACACATATTTGCGCAAATGGAGATTCATATTCTCCGCCCCTATCACTTCTTATCATTTTGATCTTTTTGTCTAACTGATTTTCAACTTCAGTTTTATATTGCCTAAACGCATCTATTGCTTCATCCTTACTATTTAGCAAGTAGACATAACAATATCTAGTGCAATCGTCAATAAAAGTTATGAAATACTTTTTCCCACCACGATATGGTGTTGATTTCATATCACAAATCTTAGTGTGTATTAAGTCTAAGGAATTGGAATTCCTTTCAACGGACTTATAAGAATGCTTTGCATACTTCGATTCCACACACGTTTGACACTTTGATTTATTACACTCAAAGTTTGGCAAAACTTCTAAGTTAATCACTTTTCATAGCGTTTTGTAATTAACATGGCCTAAACGTTCATGCCATAAATCATAAGACTCAAGTAAATAAGACGAATTCAAATTTTTATTCATTTCAATAGTCATTACATTCATCTTATAAAGGCCCTCCGTGAGATAGCCTTTTCCTACATACATTTCTCCTTTGCTAACTACAATTTTTCCAGAAACGGTTACACATTTGAATCCATTGTTATCTAGGAGTGAAACAGAAATTAAGTTCTGACATAACTCCGGAACATATAGCACATTGTTCAATGTCAAGACCTTTCTAGAATTCATTTTTAGGCAAATTTTTCCTGTTCCCTCCACCTTAGCAGTAGCGGAGTTGGCCATGTAAAGCATTTTTTCTGCTTGAGCTGGAGCAAATGACGAGAACAACTCTTTGTTTGTGCAAACATGGTGTGTGGAACCTGAATCCATCCACCATTCACGTGGATTCCCCACCAAGTTGCATTCCGTGAACATAGCACATAAATCATCATATTCTTGGCTGGACTCAATCATATTTGCTTGGTCCTTTTTCTTCCCTTTCTTTGGGGCTCGACAATCGTGGACTTGTGACCAATTTTTCCACAATTGAAGCATTTTCCCTTGAACTTTTTCTTGGGTTGATTGCTTCTATGTTCAACTTTCTTTCTTTTCTTCGAGTTGTTTTAGCCATCTTCTACAATATGTGCTCCACTCATTGTAGAATTTTCCTTTGACCTTCTTTCGACAGCTTTACTGTCGTCTTCAATACGAAGTCGGATGATAAGATCTTCAACATCCATCTCCTTGCGCTTATGCTTTAAGTAGTTTTTGAAGTCTTTCCACAAAGGTGGTAGCTTCTCAACTATTGCTGCTACTTGGAAAACATCATTCATAATTAAACCTTCTGCTAGGAGATCATGTATGATGACTTGCAACTCCTGTACTTGAGAGACAACAGATTTGCTATCAATCATTTTGAGGTCCAGGAACCATGCAACAAGGAATTTCTTAATTCCTACATCTTTCATTTTATATTTTTGTTCAAATACCCTCCACAGTTCTTTTGATGTCTTGGTTCCAGTATAGACATTATAGAAGTCGTCTTGGAGACCACTCAGAATATAGTTCCTGCAGAGGAAATCTGAATGTTTCCAAGCTTCTACAATAATGAAGCGGTCCTTATCCGAGGTTCTCTTGGGAACCTCAGGAGCATCTTCGCTAGTGAACCATTGTAGACATAAAGTGATTAGGTAATAGAACATCTTTTGTTGCCACCGCTTGAAGTCAATGCCAAAAAATTTTCTGGGCTTCTTCGCCAGTGCCATCGTTGGCTGAGCATTTGTGAGACTTGATGTGGCAATATTATTGACCCCATAGACGTTGTCGCATCCATCGTTTGACTTTTAGTTATCATTTTTCCTATCACCACAAGACAAAAAAATTAGTATTTTTCAGAACACTATTAATAAATTTAAATAACTTTAAACTCTTCTTCTTCTTCTTGTTTCTAGTTAACGATGAAGTTTTTATTACTTCGAATCTTCAACCGAGTGAACCTTAACTTGTGATGATTTTATATCTTCTAATCACTAGTTAAATTCAAGTGGAGTAGAAAGCCTAAGCTTTAATCTCCAAAAACAAGTAATACAGCTTCTGTAAGATTTATTACCTTAAGATTGTTACCTTCCACAATACGGGTACGTAGAATCTGTATAATAGAATAACAACTTCAACTTGAGTTCAAGTCTGAACAAGAACACAGTAAATTTGAATAAATACCCTCAACACAAGATCAAAATGATCTTTATAAGAGGTGTATTTTATATTTTAGAAATATAGATGAAACAGAAATTGTTAAGGCCAAGTCGTCCGAATTCACGGACTTTCCTTAAGGAAATAATTCCCTTCACTGTACCTAAGGTTGTGGAATTTTCCCTCCCAGGATAAAATGACCAACAATTCAAGTATAGTGGTACCTCAAATACTTGAATTCTTCGAACGCACTCTTGGTTTGATTGATCACAAGGAATATTTAGAAGACAAGAAGATTTATGTTTAATCTGAAATTTTCATGCTCTAACCTGTAGAAGAAAATAGGTTATTTATAGCCACAACATTCCCCTCCAAAAAGGTGGCATTGGTTCAATTTTAGAGGTGTGTCTTTTCTTGAAAATGCATGTTTGTTTATTTAAAACAGTGCAGTAATTTTCTGAAACGGTACACCTTTTCAAGAACAAGTGCACCAGTTTGAAACAGTACATCACTTCATTGAAGAGTTGCATCTGTTCGAACCAATGTATATACTATTTTGAAAATCTGCATCTGCTCAGTCGAACACTACGATATTTCGTTGCACCAGTTCGAACACATCACTGTTTCATGTCGAAATAGTGCAACTATTCACTGCATGCATAAATAAATAAATGGAACGTTATTGCTTCAGATTAAATTTATTTGTTTCTGTCAAATAAAATTTGTCCAAAAAGATAGATCTCATCGATCAATCATTTGCCAAATCCGAAGCCGAGCTGAGCGAGCAACGACAATGGCGCGAGGCATCTCTATTTCCTTACCTCACTTACTATGTGAAGTAAGTGTTTCACTTTATAAACAATTTAAAGTTCTTTTCTTCCACCAATGTGGGAGAAGAGTAAACTTTCTAATTTAAAGAGTACACTTTTCAATTTGGGTATCTCCTTTCCTTTACTTGATTTCTCCATTTTTCATTCAACACATATATATAGAACCCAACTATATATATATATATATATATATATATATATATATATATATATATATATATATATATATATATATATATTCATCAAAGAAATTTAGGCTTCATCAGGTGTCTTGTGTGAACGTACACGCTTCTTGTCATTCATCAACCACTAATGCAAAAGCCAAAAGTTACTGAACAAGAATTACCAGAAGGCGAAAATTCTCTTAAAGATTGGTGAAACTATTATTATTTTTTGTCATAATATATAAACTTGTCCTTATCTAACAAGTAAATATTCCAACTTAGATAGTACACATCTAGACACCTCAACTTGGTCTTAATAGCAACTAAACACCGAACTCATCTCTATTGTGTCATGTGGACGCCTGACACTGACGTAAACATAAATTTTGAAAGTGTCTAGATGATCATTTTATAAGTTGGAGTTTTCAACTGACAGAGTAAAGACAAGTTGAGGTGCGCCTAGATGTGCATACTCAAAGTTGGAGCACTTACTTGTAAGCCGAGGCCAAATTTGAATGTCTAATTATTGTATTTTGTCTTTTTTTCCTTTCAATGTCTCTAAATTTTATTCAAAGCAATATCAAGATTGTATTTATGTAATACATGTAGAATAAAAGGAATTTGTAGGTGTTGTAACTTAATGATGTAATTAGTTAGTTAGTTACAACAGATTTAGTAGCTAGATTATTTTAGATATTTTCTTGAATGGTTACAACTGTTAGTCTATAAATAGACTCGGTAGTTATTCTTTGTTTACTTGTACAATTTCATTGAGCTTCCATAGCGAAAGGGCTTTCCTTTCTCTTCTTTCTTCCTTCAATTCTGTATTTAATCTGCCATAGCTGAGGTTCTTAACATGGTATCAGATCCAGGTTGATGCATCTCTCAACTTAGTTCGCAGAAACTTCAAAAAAAAGTGTCATAGAAGGATCTTCAAGATCAACAAGTTCGAATCAGAAATTCGAGAGATTTTTGTATAATTTGTGTCAATTCGATGCTTAAGAAGTGAAAATTCAGAGCTCAAAGTGTCAATTTTGTAGTTTCATATGAGATTTGTTGCTCGATTTGGAGAAGGTTTCAATGGCTCCAGCTGAAAACTCCGAGAATGGCCATTCTTCAACTCAACCTGAAGAAGTTCATCACAATCATACACTCTATATTCATCCCTTAGATACACAAGGTTCGATTCTTATCTCTGTACAACTTCAAGGATCTGAGAATTATTCTTTGTGGAGCAAATCTTTGAAAATTGTTCTTACTGAAAGGAACAAATTGGGCTTTGTGTTGGGAACTTGTAGAAAAGAGAAATTTGACTCTAATCTTCATGAACTCTGGGATAGATGTAATGCCATTGTACTAGCTTGTATTATGAACACTGTCTCTAAAGATTTAGTGAGCACAATGATTTATGAAAATGATGCTCACAGTGTATGGGAAGATTTAAGAGAAATATTTGATAAAGTAAATGCCTCTAGGGCATTTTTTCTACATAGGGAAATAACTACTTTCACTCAAGGTATTTTCTGTGTATCAGTGTATTTCTCTAGATTGAGAGTTATGGGATGAATTGGGAGCTCTACTTCCTCCACCTACTTGTCCATGCCCAGAGTTTAAACAATACATTAAGCATTTTCAGCTACATAAGCTATCACAATTTCTTATAGGCTTAAATGAGTTTTATGATAATTTAAGAAGTCAGATCGTCATAACAGTTCTTTTACCCACTGTAAACCAAGCCTATGCTATGATTATAAATGTTGAAAGCTAGAGAAAGAATATCATGGGTGGAGTAGTTAGTGAGACTGTAGCTCTCATATCAAATAGGTCACACAATCATGGTTATTCAAGTGCTTCTAATAGTCAAGGAGGTGGTTACCATTGGCTCATATGGATCTACCAGTGGTGGTGGTGGATTCAATAATCACAATCACAGAGGTTTCAAGTCTAGAAAAAATTATGGTAAATCTAACTTGTTTTGTGACTATTGTAAGTTCATAGGTCACACTAAAGAGGTGTGTTGAAAATTGCATGGCTATCCAGCATATTACAAATTCAAGATGGGAAGAGGTGTATCTACTCATGTTAATAATTCCATAAATTATGGTTTTGAAGCTCCAGATGAGGCAGTACATTCATCATAGGCTAGTTCTCAACCTAACACTAGTATGGCTACAAGTTGTAATAGTGGTGTACCATCTTTCCCACCTGAACAACACTCTCAACTTCTACACCTGCTCAATAAAGAAAAGTGGAAGGACACTGATGCAATAGTAAATATTGCCCAAGTAGGCTCTACTGGTACATCTAATACCTCCAATACTATTACTTCTCTTATGACTCATTTAGTGGATCAAAAATGTGTTATGGATACTGGAGCATCCAATCATATGGTTCACAACCTTAATCTTCTCAACAGAATAGAGAAACTGACAGGTAAACCTATAGATACTGTCCAATTGCCTATAGGAGATCGGGTAGAGATTAGTCATAAGGGAGAAACTCTTATTATTCAAAATAGATCTATTCAGAATGTGTTTTATATTCCTAGTTTTCAGTATAATCTACTCTTAGTATCACAGATCACAAAAGAACTAGATTGTCTAGTAGCGTTTTTTCCTAATGTCTATGTATTTTAGGAAATATCAAGTGGGAAGGTGATAGGGATTGGTAAAGAAGAGAAAGGTCTCTACATTTTGAAAGTTGAAAACTTGAGAGAATGAGATATCAAATCGTCTATGTCCACAAAATAAAGCTAATAGCATAAGACAGTTCAGGCTTTCACAACAACAATTGAGCTCTAACCAGGTTCAAGCTATAACTAATGTAGCAAATAATCAGATAACTAATAATGGTACTTTGTGGCATAGAAGATTAGGACATGCTCCTGTGAAGGTGTTGAAGAGTATAAATGGTTTTCTAAATGTTTAATTTAATGATCAAGTATGTATAGTATGTCCAGTTGCTAAGCAATCAAGATTGCCCTTTCCCACTAGTTCTACTGTTTCTTCATGTGTGTTTGATCTTATTCATGCTGATGTTTGGGCCCTTATAAGGTACCTACTCATGATATAAAAAGGTATTTTTTAACCTTGGTAGATGAGTTTTCAAGATTTGTTTGGATCTTTCTTATTAGCACCAAGTCATAGGTTGTAGTTGCACTCGAGGAATTTTTACAATCTTTCCGTACTCAGTTTAAGACTCAAGTTAAATGTGTGAGATAATACAATGGTGCTGAATTACTAAATGATCAAGTTAAGTCTTTATTTGTAAGTAAAGGGATAGTCATTAGATTTTATGTATGTATACTCCCCGATAGAATGCGGTTGTAGAGAAGAGACACAAGTCTATATTTGATATGGCTAGAGCGTTAGGGTTCTAGGATAGCATACCTCTTATGTTTTGGGGTACATGTGTATCCATAACAGTTTATCTACCGAACAGGTTGACCTCCTCCTCTTTCCATGGCGCTTATCCTTTTGAGAAGTTATATAAGAGATCACTTTCCTTGGTACATATAAGAGTGTTTATCTCTGGTATGCTGTTGTACCTAAGAAGGTTGATAAATTTAGTCTCAGAGCAGTACCTTCTGTCCATCTTGGATATTCTTCTTGTTAGAAGGGTTATGTATTGTATGATTTATGCTATAAAAGGTTGTTTGTCTACATAGATACTGTATTTCAAGAGGAAGTTTATCCTTTCAAGCATGCTTCTGATATACCATCACTTATATTTCATGTTCTTCAAATCAATGCATTTAAAGATGTTTTTGCTTCTATTCCTTCTTCTGGTGAATATGATGCTTCCTTTAGTATTGCAAATGACCATTATATGCCTCATGATGGTTCTTCTCCTTATTTTGATGGTGATTCTGCACCTAACCTGGAACCTGTACTCTCTTCTTCCCCTATTACTTCTACTGATCTATCTTTTGCTTTTGTTGCTGCTACTGAGCTTAGAAAATCTTCTAGATCTTCAAAACCTCCTATTTGGATGTCAGATTATGTGCTACCTTCTAGGTCCAAGTCCAACTATTGTTCTTATCCTTCAAGTAACTATATTACTTATGATCACATTCTTCTTTCTTATAAAGGTTCTTTGGTTGCATTTTTTCTTATGTTTGAACCTCATCATGTGCTGAAGCTAGTAAAGATCCTTTGTGGATAGAAGCCATGAAAGCTGAATTTTCAGCTCTTAAAGAAAATGCTCCCTGGTTGACCTGCCTCCGGGAAGGTTCCTATGGGCTGCAAGTGGGTATTTAAGGTTAAGTATCATACATCTGATGCTATAGAATGGTATAAGGCAAATTTGGTTGCCAAAGGTGTTTCTCAACAAGAAGGACATGAATTTATAGAAACTTTCTCTCCAACTGGAAAAATGGTAAATGTGAGGTATGTTGTTCCTCATGATGCTTCTTTTGGCTGGTATATCTTGTAAATGGATGTTCGTAATTCCTTTTTACAAGATGACCTTATAGAAGATGTCTACATGGTTGTTCCTGAAGGCTTTTCAAGCCAGGGAAGTATAAGGTGTGTAAGCTACATAAATAGTTAATATGTCTTGAAATTGGAAACTAGACAATGGAATTTGAAACTTACAGAATGTAATACCCGTGCCTTTTTCTTAGCTTGAAATCATCTCAAGGATGTTAGAACTTGCTATAAAATATGAAATCATTTTTGTACATGTGGTATTTTAAAGATTTTCACCTTCTATCACGTGAGAATATGAATAAGCTTTCCATCGATACGAATTTCATCAAAATCTGGTATCGGGGGAAGAAGTTATGGACATTTTATGAAAGCAGTTCAGACTGCCCAGGTCTGACGATCAGGTCAACAGACTGTCGCTGGCTCGACGGACCGTCGGAGCCTGCCGTCGCACTAAGGCAATGAACCTGCTTTCTTCCCAAGAACGACGGTAGCAGCCAACGGACCGTCGCTAGCTCGACGGACCGTCGGAGCCCGCCGTCGCACTAAGGTAGTGAGTCACGTTTCTGCCCAGGTCCGATGGTCAGGACTGACAGACCGTCGCAGTTTCGATGGACCGTTGCCCTAGCCCATCTCACCATACGTTCAGTATTTTCAGGCTATTTTTTAAAGGGTATTTTGGTCTTTTACCACCCACTTATATATACCCAATTATATCAAATTTCAGCCCCTCTGTTCATTATTATTTCACAACAACAAGATTAGGGTTTTCTCTCTAAAATTAATCCTCAAGAACAAAAATCCAAATCTTCTTCAAGAACTAAGAGATTCAAATCCCTCAAGTTCAATAACATCAAGAAACTCAATCTAGGTATGCATAGTGTTCATTCATAGACCCCTTTCATCCATGAAGTCCAAGAATCTCTTTTTTAAATTCAAGTTATGGATTTTCTTTGTGAATTTCATGATTTGGCAGCTCTTGTTCATGTTGATAATGAGTAATTGAATTCTATTCCATGTTGGATCATAAATTATATGTGGGTTTGATTAATATAGATATAGATTTATGCAAACCTATGACTAAACCCTTGATTGATGAAATTATAATAGAATCATGATGATCAATTGTTAAATAACGTTATCTACATATACTATGCCTATCATGTATTTGATTAAATGCCTATGTGAAGGAAAAATGCCCAACTAGCATGATATTATGAAATTCTCATGTATGTACAAGTTTATGCCTATCACATGTTTGATGAAATGCTTCAATAAATGTATTATGGTAATTATTATGTATTCAAGTAAGTCATGTTCTTTTAGTTTCCTTCTATCGAGTCCTAGGGGTACTTGTACCTGAAATATTAGTTGTGTGCCTAGAGCTATGTCATGTTTTCACAATACTCTCAGTCAAGCTATGAATCCTTAGACTTTAGACAGTCTTATGACTCAGGAAATCTCTATGATCTCATAAAATCAGTCAGTTGTCAGATATCAGTAGTATTTCATCAGTCAATGGAATGCAGTAACTCAGTCTATGTACAGTTCAGTTAATCACGTTTAGAGTCTAATCAGATGGGAGTAGGAATTAGCATCGAGTGAACCCAAGGATGGGGACAAACACTATCAGATAAGGGTGTGATCCTTAGAAGTCATCCTGGCATTCCAAAACTATGTAGCCAGCATAGGTTGAGACATCAACACTGTCCGATGAGGGTTGATGAGGTGAATAAGCACTGTCAGATAAGGGCCTCACTATTCTCTTTTGGGGATACTATCAGGTGAGGGTCACCCACAGCTTGTCTTTACTAGTGGCACGGTATTGACACCCTTCCAATTCGGGTTACAGATTGGACCCCAACTCTGCCATAATAGCATAGTAGGGGCATGTCGATTAAATAACTACTTCCCACAGTTTCAGTATTAGTATCAGTTAAGTTCTCAGATAGTTCTTTAGATTTCAGGACTGTCAGATACAGTTAACTCAGATACAGTACGAAACTGAGATAGTTTCATCAGATTTAGGACTGTCGACTACAGTCACTCATGTTATCAGTTATATCAGTTATTAGTATGTTATATTATTAGTATTCAATTATCAGTAATCATGTTATCAAAGTATTAATGTCAGTTATTATGTCTCATGCATATATTCTCACGTCATGATAGTCATCCAGTTCTTATTATTTTTCATGCATATGAACCCCATGCATTCAGCTTACCTCACATGCATACCAGTATATTCAATCGTACTGATGCATTGGCGCTATGGTGTCTTATACCATAGGTTCAGAGGCATGAGCTCTAGAGTAGCAGTAGATCCCAGTCTCAATTGTCAAAGTTAGAAGTGAGTCCTCATCTTTCGAGGACATGATCATTTACGTTTCTTTATTATCTCATTAATTATCTTATTAGTTGGAGTTAGTTAGGGACACGTCCCATCAACTCCTAACTCAGACAGTTTCAGTCATGTTTAGAGGCTTTCTAAACTATCATGTTTCAGACTTCAGTATTTCCAGTTTTTTTTGGGTATTCTATTACCCCACTCATATGTTATATTATTCAAATTTTGTCCAGTATTGAACCTTATGGCCTTTCAGTTTATATTTCTGCATTATTCAGTATTTTATGCAGTATACAGGTAAAGATATCAGTCATGGGCTAGCTTGTGGTCCTTTGGGGTCATGAGCACCGTGTAGCATTCTGGATACCAGATTCGGGGCGTCACACAGAAGCTTTGACTAGTACAGGATTTATTCAATCCAATTATGATTACTCATTGTTCACTCAAATTATGGATAAAGCTCTAATAGTTATTTTAGTGTATGTTGATGATCTTTTGATAATAGGTAGCAGTCTTATTCATATCTAGAAGACCAGAAAAGATTTAAAGTCCAAGTTTAAGATAAAGGACTTAGGGGAGCTCAAATATTTCCTTCGCATAGAATTCTCCAGGAGTGAGGTCTCAGAAATGGGGTTATTGGGAGCAAAATAGCTGGAACTCCTTTAGAGTTTAACCACAAACTCACTTTCTTTGAATTTGACAAAAAAATCAGGCCAGAAAATCTTACTCATGATAAGCTGCTGGAAGATAGAGGGGCTTATCAAAGGATTGTTTGAAGATTATTATAGCTCACCATGACTAGACTAGATTTGTATTTTGTGGTGCAAGTCCTCGGTCAATACATGTATGCTCCCAAATAGTTTTACTTGGATGTTGCAGCCAGGGTGGTTAGATACATTAAAGAAACAACAGGTCTTGTTCTTCTCATGCCTGCAAATGGTAAATTAAGTCTTGTTGCAGATTGTGATTCAGACCGGGGTTCTTGTGTTGGAATTAGAAAGTAGTAATTGGATATATTGTGAAGTTTGATAAAGCTTTAATATCATGGAAGTGAAAAAAACCCAATTATTTCTAGATTCTCTGCAGAATCAGAATTCATAAGTATGGTAACCACAGTGGCTGAGGTTACCTGGTTATCTAGTATGTTCAAAGAGTTAGGAGTTGAGATTGAAAAACCTATCACCTTTTTTTGTAATAGCAAGGCAGCAATCCAAATTGCTGCTCATCCTATATTTCATAAGAGAACCAAACATATTGGTATTGATTGTCACTTTCTTAGAGAAAAGGTTCAAGAAAAACTAATTCAAACTCAACACATTGGCACCAGAAAATAGTTGGAAGATTTTTTAAATAAGAGCCTTTGCAAGACTCAACATGACTATCTGATCAACAAGCTAGGAATGAAAAACTTGTTTTCATCCACTAGGTTGAGGAGGAGTGTAGAAGAAAGTGGAGTTTTAGGTGTTGTAACTTAATAATGTAATTGGTTAGTTAGTTACAACAGATTTAGTAGCTAAGATATTTTAGATATTTTCTTGAATGGTTACAGCTATCAGTCTATAAATAGAGTAGGTAGTTATTCTTTTTTTCACTTGTACTGTTTCATTGAGCTTCTATAGCAAAAGGGCTTCCTTTCTCTCTTCCTTCTTCCTTTAATTCTGCATTTAATCTACCTTAGTTGTGCTTCCTAACAATACAAATGTACACAATCCCAACACTATTTCCTTATATCATCTAGAAAATCCAAGAAGAATGTCGTATCAACCTTACAGCTTACACCCAAAATATAAATTTTATAAAGAATTTAGTATGGTATTTCTTTCCCTTAAGTTTTTTTTTTTGGTTGAAGAAAATATTCCATAAAATGTGTAGAGACGTGGTTGTCCAAAATGTCTTTAAGTTCTTGCAAATACTCTGGTCGTATCTACTAGCAAATCAGCATCAATTAATCATGTGATAGATACATAGCATTCTTGTGGTTCTCTATTCATTGTGAGTAGATTTCTTTGAAGTCAATCATCTCTACTTACACGGCGAACTAGCTATACTATAGACTAAAAATGAAGTTAGACGTATGATTGTTTAAAAAAATTTCAATATACAATTATAGGAAAGTCTTTTTCAAGTTTGCCAGAATTACCTGAACTACACAAGATTATCCAAATCAATATGAGATAAAGAGAGAATATCAAGTAGGACTTTTGTGTAATCAACATATGCTCATTCATGTGACATTGTCCATTTGTTATCTAAACCAATATTTTATTTGGAGGTTGAGTAATGGTCTTCAACAGATGAGGATCCTTAAATGGGATAAGTTTGTCAAAGTGACTATTAGAGTTGGCGACCTGAATTTTGTTGATCCGGCTCCGTAGACCTTTATGTTTTTTAGGCCTAGGACTTATAGTGAAACATCCTCTGTCTCTGCCTGTGGTTTTTCCCACAAGAGTTTCCACATAAATTTGTGTGTTCTTATTTTCTTTCTGCTTGTGGTTTACTTTATTTCTGCTCGATTCCTAACAAATTGGTATCAGAGACTGTTCGATTACTTTCTCAAGGATGGTAACCATGAAATATGATATTCCGTTGTTGGATCGCAATACTTGATTTTCATTATGGCAAGTTAAGATATGGGTTGTGCTTGCACAGATGAATTTGGACGATGCTTTATTAGGATTTGAGAAGATACCCTCATCTTGGACGAACGAGGACAAATGATGTAAAGATCAGAAGGCTCTATCTCAGATCTCCCTTTATTTATCTAATCAGATTCTACAGGAAGTTTTGGAGGAGACCACAACCGCTGCGTTGTGGTTTAAACTGGAATCATTATGCATTACTAAGAGACTAAACAAGTAAGTTTCATCTCAAGTAACTACTTTATTCCCATTGCATGTATAAGGGTGCGTCTTTGGAGGATCACCTATCTGTATTTAAGAAAATCGTCTCTGATTTAGAGACTCTGGAGGTTAAGTATGATGAGGAAGATCTAGGGTTGATTTTTTTGTGTTTGCTACCTGCATCATACACGACCTTTAGGGATATGATTTTATATAGTTGTGATACCCTAACAATTGATGAAGTCTATGATGCGTTTTTCTCTAAGAAGAAGATGAAGAATCTTATGAATGAGTCGGAGACTCAAGGAGATGGTCTTATTATTCAAGGAGGAAGAAATCGTGAGAGAAATTTTGGGGGTGATGACAGGAATAGGTCAAAATCCAGAAACAAAAACAAAAGTTGTAATTACTATAAGAAGAAGGGTCATATCAAATCTGAGTGTTGGAAGCTAAAGAATAGAGAGAAAAGAAAAGTTCCAAAACTGAAGGAAAAAGGACCAGAGAAGTTTGGTGAAGCTAGTTTTGTTGAAGATGGAGGTAGTGATGGAGAACTCTTGGTAGTTTTTGATGGTAACTCCAAACCCTGTGAGTATTGGATTCTTGATTCAGCTTACACGTTTCATATATGTCATAATCGGAATTGGTTTACAACATATGAAATAGTCTCTAAAGGTGTTGCGTTGATGGGAAATAACACACCTTATAATATAGATGGTATTAGAAAAATTAGGATCAAGATGTTTGATGGGGTTGTGAGGATACTTGGTGATGTACGGTATGTCCCAGACCTGAAGAAAAATCTTATTTCCTTGGGTACCCTTGATTCAAATGGTTATAGGTACACTGGTGAAGGTGGAGTCCTAAAGGTTACTAAAGGTGATCTTTTTGTGATGAAGGGACAAAGAAAGTCTGCAAATTTGTATGTCCTGCAAGTCTCTATTGTTATAGTTGATGTAGTTGTTTCTACCTCTTCTTTATCAGAAAGTGACGTTGCTAAACTTTGGCATATGTTCTTGGGGAATTTGAGTGAAAACGGGATGGCTGAACTAAGTAGGAGAGGACTTTTAATGGGCGGAGTATTACCAAATTGGAGTTCTGTGAGCACTGCATTTTTGGCAAGCAGAAGAAAGTCAGATTCACTAAGGGCATCCACTCAACTAAGGGCATACTTGATTACATTCACTCTGATCTCTAAGGTGCTATTAGATTACCTTTTAGAAGAGGCGCTAAATACTTGTTGACTATTATTAATGACCATTCCATAAAAGTTTGGGTGCTCTTTCTGAAGAAAAAGAATGATGTGTTGCCTACTTTTAATACGTGGAAGACTATGATTGAAAAACAGACAGGGAAATAGGTAAAACGCCTTCGGACCGATAATGGTTTAGAGTTCTGTTCTAATGAATTTAATGCTTTATGCAAGTCATAAGGAATGGTGAAGCACTTGACAGTTTGTTATACTCCGTAGTAAAATGGTATGGCCAGGAGAAGGTGAATTGTATGCTCTCTAATGCAAGCTTCTTCCACAACTTTCCTTCTTATTAACCGCTCTCCCTCAGTCATGGGTGATAATAAAACTCCATAGGAGGTATGGTCTAGTACTCCTGCTAGTTATTTTGATTTAAGGATATTTGGATATCCTGCGTATGACCATGTTGATAATAGAAAGTTGGAACCTCGATCTGTCAAGTGCTTTTTTATGAGTTATAAGCCTAGTATTAAAGGTTACAAGCTTTGGTGTCCAGAAATATGAAAGGTTATAATTAGTAGGGATGTTATGTTTAATGAAACTACCATGCTTTAAGTTCCCTACAAATCTAGTACTTTGCCCCCAGATGAGCTTAGTGACATGAATCAGTAAAATTCAATCACCCATGTTGAATTGTAGATTGGAGCAGAGTCTACACCAGTGCCTACTTCTCAATCTAGACTAGAGATACAGAGTGATACTATTTCTTCTTTACCACTAGTGGTGCTACAATATTCTATTGTTAAAAATAGGCCTAGAAGAGATATTGGATCTGCACAGAAGTATACTGAAACTGATTTGGTTGCTTATGCATTTAGTGTAGCAGAAGGTATTGATTTCGGTAAAGATCCTTCTTCTTACTTAGAGGCAGTTAGTTGTGATGATTCCATCCGATGGATGATTGCTATGTAGGAGGAGATGGAACCACTTCATAAGAATGGCACATAGGATTTGGTGAGATTTCCTAAAGATAAAAAATTTATCTGTTTCAAGTGGGTATTCAAAAAGAAAGAAGGAACATCGGGAGTTGTAGATGCTAGGTACAAAGCAAGCCTAGTTGCTAAAGGTTACAGTCAGGTTCCAGGTATCAACTTCACAGATATGTTTTCTCCAGTTGTAAAGCATAGTTTGATTCGAGCACTTCTTGGTATTATGGCCATACATAATCTTGAGCTTGAGCAGTTGGATGTCAAAACTGCATTCTTACATGGATAACTTGAAGAGGACATCTATATGCAGCAACCAGAGGGATTTGTAGTCTCAGGAAAAGGGGGACTATGTATGCTTGCTGAAAAAGTCTCTTTATGGCTTAAAGCAGTCGCCAAGGTAGTAGTATAAGAGGTTTGATTCTTTTATGACCATCTAATGTTTTAGAGGAGCAACTATGATAGTTGTGTCTACTTTAAGGAGGTAAGTGATGGTTCATTCATGTATCTTCTCTTGTATATTGATGATATGTTGATTGCAGCAAAGGATATGAGAAAGCTAATAAAATTCAAAGCCCATCTTAGTAAGGAGTTTGATATGAAGGATCTAGGTACAGAAAGAAAATTCTTGGCATGGAGATTCTGAGGGATAGAAAGAATTGTAAGTTATACTTGAGTCAAAAAGGATATATTGAAAAAGTGCTTCACAGGTTCAATATGCAAAATACCAAACCTGTAAGTACTCTATTGGCAACTCACTTTAAACTCTCGGCCACTTTATCTCCAAAAACAGATGATGAGTGTGACTATATGTTTCGAGTTCCATACTCTAGTGTTGTTGGGTCTCTTATGTATGTGAGGTGTGTTCCTGACCAAATTTATCTTATGCCGTCAGTGTAGTTAGCAGATTCATGGCAAATCTTGGCAAAGAACATCAGAAAATAGTTCAGTAGATTTTCAGATACTTGCATGGATCTGTTGATGTTTGTTTGCAGTTTGGGCGAAATAGAAATTGAGTAATCGGGTATGTTGATTTTGATTTTTCAGGGAATCATAATAAAAAGAAATCTCTTACAGGCTATGTTTTTACCATTGGTGGTTGTTCTATTAGTTGAAAAGCTACCTTACAGACTACGGTTGCTTTGTCAACTACTGAGGCAAAGTATATAGCTATTACAGAGGCTTTCAAGAAAGCTATTTGGTTGAAGGGTCTATTTGGTGAACTCTGAAAAGACTTACAGATTAATACGATCTTTTGTGATAGTTAGAGTGTTATCTTCCTTATGAAAGATCAGATGTTTCACGAGAGGACAAAGCACATCGATGTTCGATATTATTTTGTGTGAAATTATTGCTCGTGGTAATATTGCGGCGAGTAAGATTAGTACTCATGATAATCCTGCTGATATGATGACCAAGTCACTACCAAGTACCAAGTTTGAGCATTGCTTGGACTTTGTTAGTGTTAGCTGTTAAGATGTGCCCTTAGGGGCTTTTGTGGAAGAGGTGGAGAGTTTGTCTTAAAATGGATTTGTGTTTTGAATTAGAATTCATGTCAAGGTGGAGATTGTTAGAATTGTGACCTGAATTTTGTTGATCCACCCTAGAAAGTTTCGTGGTGCGACCCCATATTTTTTATTTTCAATGAGGTCTATGGTGGTAGCGTAGGGATCTGGTCGATAGGCCCGTGTACCTTTATGTTTTTTGGGCCTAGGACTTATTTGTATGCACATATTATATAAGTGCATTTAGTGGGTTGTTTTGTGTATCCAGAAAGTACTCATTCTCTACATTGTACTCCTCTTCTTTCATGATAGTGAAATATCCTCTACCTCTGCCTCTGATTTTTTCCGCAAGAATTTTTACGTAAATCTGTGTGTTCTTGTTTTCTTTTTGCTTGTGGTTTGCTTTATTTTTTCCCGATTCCTAACAGTGATAACTTTCAACCAACGTGAAAGTTACTTTTTTTGGCACAATACGTAAACATATCCTTTAACTTGGTCTTAGATCACATCTATAATCTCCAACTTTGATGTGCATAAATAGGCACTTAAACTTGTATAAAATTGAACAAGTAGACACATATATGTCCTATGTGGCATCTTACGTGGCTAATTCTTATCCTACATGGTTGTAAGACCCCATAAATTTGCAACCAATTTATTCTGGACCCTTTCTCGTGTCCAGTGGTAAATTGTTTACTTGAGTCATGATTATGGGTGTTAAAGGAGTGATTTGGGAAGGTTTTAAAATTTTTGAAAAGCGTTCGGGGTCATTTTGGGACCCTGAATCAGTGAGCTTGCGTAATAAAGCCCTGGCACATCGCCTAGCCTTCGCAATAGCGGCGTGGCATATTGGCTAGGCTCCGTGATAGCAATGTGTCATACTGCTGGGCATAAATTTCCCAACTTTATTTTTTTTTCAATTGAGGGCAAGGGTATTTTGGTCCTTTTTCCATTAAATAACATGCATAAAACACCTTTTTATCTCTCATAGACATCAGTTATCAATTCTTTAACATTGCCATTCTCCTCTCCAACTCCCAAGTCAAGAAACTCAAGGGTTTTCACAAGAATTTATTACTCCAGGCTCTAAACTCAAAATCCTCTCCAAATTCTTTCAATTTTTAGGCATGTTGCGCACTTCCTATTTTAATTATTATGATATTGCATCAAATTACTTGGTATGTACATATTTTTTGGTGGTTGAACTCAAACTAGGATTGAGGAATTTTGGTATTAAACTCTTGAATTGTTTATTTTATATTTTAAATGGTTTATTTATGTTTTAAATGATGAATTGTGAATTGAAATTGTGCATTGTGATAAGGGTGGACTTTGGTAATTTAGGTTTCACAAAGTTGATGAATTTGGCATGGTAATGACATGAACCTCAACCTACATTATAAACTTTGGTTTTTAATAAGGATTCTACATATTTTAACTAATCTTTTGAGACGTTGCAATGCACTAAAGAGTAAACGGATGAAAAGGATTTTGGAATGCCCATGGTGGCTAAGTTTGTAATGCCCTGAGTATGTACCCCGGATGCCACACGGTGCTTATGATCTCGAAGGACCACAAGATAACCCGTGACTAGTACCTGCTGAAATCACTAAATAATAACACTATAATATTACCAAAATTAGAAAAAAACTGCCATAAGGTTCACAACTAAAATCAAATACTGATAAATAGATACTAAAAACTGAACATCTGTCTGAAATGGTCTAATCTGAAAGCCTCTAACTGTATGAATAGGGAGTTGATCAGACAAGCCCCCAACCAACTTCGACTACTGAAATAAACTAAGATACTAAAATAATAACACCACTAAGTAAGCTGCTGATAGTTCGAGCTACTAAGTACAACCAGAAGCCCATGCGTCTGAACCTATGATATGAGACATCATAGCGCAAAGAAAGAGTATGCATCAGTACTTTGAATGTACTGGTATTCCACGTGAGGTAGGATGATATGTAGGGGTTTATATGCATGAACAATAACTGACTAAATAATATGAATGCAACTTGGAAGAGAGTACATGTATAACTGAAACTTCTGTAACTACTAATTCAATTTGCATTGCTGAGCATATAACTATATACAAAAATATTTATTGTAATTGAGGTTACGCTTAAACTGAATACTGAGTACTGATAACTGGTTAAGTGTTATCTGATATTACTGATAACTGAGTTACTAGTAACTGGGTTACTGATAACTGGGTGACTGTTTTTGACAGTCATAATTCTGTAGAATTAAATTGAATTCTATGCTGAGTTAGGTGAGTGTAACTGGCAGTCCTGATTCTGTAGAACTAAACTGAGTTCTATACTAAGTTGGGTAACTATAACTGACAGTCCTGATTCTGTAGAACTAAACTGAGTTCTATACTAAGTTGGGTAACTATAATTGACAGTCCTGATTCTGTAGAACTAAACTAAGTTCTATACTGAGTTCGAATCTGAGACTGTGGGAGGTAATCATCTAACCGACATGCCCCTATCTGAACTAATTGAGGTCCAACCTATAACCCCAGTTGGAAGGGCGTCAGTACTGTGACACGGGTAAAGACAAATTAAAGAGTTACCCTCATCTGGTAGATACTCTAATGAGAATAATATTACCCTCACCTGGCAGGTAAACACCTTATCAACCCTCAACTGGCAGGTTGTTATCTCAACCTATGGCTACGTATTTCTGGAATGCAAGGACTGCTGCTGAGGATCACACCCTCAACTGGTAGGTGAGCTCCCATCCTTGGGTTTACTCGATACTGAATCTTACTCCCAACTGAATAAGCACTCAACTGATCACTAGACTGTACTAGGCCAGACTGAACTGTTACTCATCGTGTTACTGACTGAACTGGACTGAGTTCACTGAGTTCTGTGACTCACTGAGTACTACTGTTCATGACACTACTGAGACTATTCTGAAGTTACTGTAATTCTAGGTAAACAACTAGATTTTTAGGTATTAAATACCCCCAGGACTCGATAGTGTAGATAGTAAAACATAGCACAATCTTAAAAGTATAATAACTAGTCGCTTGTCACAACTCATTCATTCATTGAGGTATTTTATCAAACATTTGTAAGGCATGAACTTGTACACATACTATTATGTCATGATTTCACTGTTTCACTCACATGGACATTCTATCAAACACTTAGAGGGCATAATTTATGCGCATAATAGCCAACAACATATATAAATATCATGATTACAACTCCAACTTGCAAATTCAAGTATTTTAACATGAGATCACATAATACTACCACATGCTCTTTAATTCACATGAAATTTTCAATTTACTATGGATCAAAACTCAAACAATTATCATGAATATCAATACAGTCTAGTAAAATCGTGAAATTCATGAAAACAATAAACTTATAGTTTAAAAGAGATTCTTGAACTCCAAGGGTGGAAGCAAACTATTGGATGAACACTAACATACCTTGATAATCAAATTCATTGAAATTGATGATGTGTTCTTGAAGCTTGAACTTGAAATTGAATGCCCTAGGGTATGTTCTTGAGAGAAATTTAAGAGAAATTGAGAGAAATTGAGTGATTTTTGCCCTTAGGAATGATTAATCTTGTGTTTTAGGGATGCATAGGAGTGGAAAAGTGACCCAAACATCCCTCTGGATGCCGATTTTTAATCACTAAAAATGTGCCCACCAAAGATAGACCGACGCATTGCGTCGATGGGGTCGACACGATGGCCGACGCAATGCATCGAGATTGCATCGGCTCACTGGAATTTGCATTAAAAGATGGGAAAAAATATCTATCGATACGATAGGCGATGCGATGCATCGACATCATGTCGATCCACTGTTTTAGAGTCCTAAATATGTCTCAAATGATTTTTAAAAAGTTTGAAACTCATCCGAGAACACCTACTGACATCTCTGATCATGAATCAACCTAAAAATTGACATTTTAAGGTCGTAAGGGTCAAAAATAAGTTCATGCAAGTATTGAGGAAAAAATAAAACTAAGTTCCAATACTTAGCTTAAAATTTTCTAAGTCTGGGACCTCTTTTCATGCTATAAAGGACCGAGTTAGGCTTGGAATTTTTTTTTGGGTCTTATAATATCTCCCCCTTGGGAACATTCGTACTCAAATGAGATTGTCTAAGCTGAGAATATTGATAGACTAATTTTACATACTGAACATGCACAACTAACACATGATTGAATTCTGAAGACATGACACATGACTGAACTATTTTTATGAAGGTATGCATGACTTGAAAATGCTATGCAGCTGGATTTATTACCAAGTTGGTAAAGGAAATCTGAGCATGGAACTGAGTAAATTTAAGGAAAACTGCTACCTTGTGCTGAGTCATAGTCGGCGGAGAAGAGGTAAGGATACTTGGTCCGTATATCTGTTTTTGCTTCCCAAGTAGCTCAATGGACTGATTCCACCAAAGAACTTTGACTAGAGGAACTTCTTTGTTCCTCAGTCTGCGAACCTGATGATCAAGAATTTCGACTGGAACTTTCTCATAAGAGAAACTGTTCTGAACATCTATGTCCTCTATAGGGACTACAACTGCTGGGTTGCCAATGCATTTCTTAAACAAGGAGACATGAAATACTGGATGTACTGAAGCTAAGTCTAAAGGCAACTTAATCTCGTGCGCTACCTTTCTGAAACGGCTGAGAATTCGGTAAGGGCCAACATATCGGGGATCGAGCTTCCCTTTTTTTTTGTCAAACCACTCACTCCCTTCATGGGAGAGATTTTTAAGTATATAAAATCTCCAATCTCAAACTCGAGATCTTTTCTTCTCATATCTACATATGATTTCTGTCAGCTCTGAGCTTTCCTAAGCCATTCCCTGATTATATGAACTTTTTTTAAGGTATCAAATACCAAGTCTGGCCCTACCACTACGGCTTTACCTACTTAGAACCAACCAATAGGAGATCTATATCTCCTCTTATAAAGAGCCTCAAATGGATCCATCTGAATAATAGAATGATAGCTGTTATTATAGGTAAACTCAATCAAAGGCAAGTGTTTATCTTAACTACCCTTAAAGTTACAACACACGCCCTTAACATATCTTCCAAAGTCTGAATGGTCCTTTCTGCTTGACCATCTTTCTGATGGTGGAAGGCTGTACTGAGGTGAACTTAGGTACCAAGACCCTTTTGGAAGGCTTTACAAAAGTGAGAGGTGAACTGCATACCTCTATCTGAGATGATGGTTAGCGGAACTCCATGCAATCTAGCCAACTCTCTGACATAGAGCTTGGCATAATCCTCGGCTGAATAAGAGGTATGAACTGGTAAGAAATAGGCTGACTTGGTTATCCTATCCATAGTTACCCAAATCAAATCATGTTGGCGATGAGTACAGGGCAAACCCATCACAAAATCTATGTTCACTCCCCCCTACTTCCACGTGGGAATACTGAACTCCTGTGTAGACCCACTAGGCTTTTGATGCTCAATCTTGACCTGCTGACATGTAGAGCACTTAGCCATAAACTCTGCAATGTATCTCTTCATCCCACTCCACCAATAGACCTCCCGCAAATTTTGGTACATGTTAGTAGCCCCTGGGTGAATCGAGTAACGCACTCCATATGCCTCTATAAGAATCCTCTGCCTCATGCCATCTATACATGGCACACATAGTCTACCCGAGCAACGCAACACACCATCACTCCCTTAGGAGAAAACCTTTACCTTCTGATCTCTGACTGACTCTTTTAGCTTAACTAAATTGGGATCTCTGTTCTGCTTTTCTTTTACCTCAGAAACCAAAGATGATTCTGAGCTACTCTACACCCATACACTACCTCAGCTGAATCAACCAAACGAACACCTAACCTGGAAAGTTGGTGAACTTCCTGAACTAACTTTTTCTTACCATCCTCTACGTGAGCAATACTGTCTATGGACAGCCTGCTTAGAGCATCAACCACTATATTGTCCTTACCGAATGATACAGAACACTCATGTCATAATATTTTAACAACTCTATCCAGCTCCTTTGCCGAAAGTTTAAATCTTTCTGATAAAATACATACTGAAGGATTTTATGGTCTATGAACACATCAACATGCACCCCATGTAAATAGTGCCTCCAAATCTTTATGGCAAACACTACAGCCGCTAACTCAAGATCATGAGTGGGGTAATTCTTTTCATGAGGCTTAAGCTGTCTAGAGGCGTAGGCTATGACCTTACCTCTCTACATCAAAACACACCTCAAACCAACTCTGGAAGCATCACAATACACAATAAAACCATGTGAACCATCTATTCAGGTTAAAACTAGGGTTGTAGTGAGTCGAGTCTTCAACTCCTGAAAACACTTCTCACAAGAATCTGACCGTTGAAATCTGACTTATTATGAGTCAATCTGAACATAGGAGATGCAATAGATGAAAATCCTTCAACAAACTATCGATAATAACCATCTAAATCCAAGAAACTCCTAATATTTGATGGAGAGATGGGTCTGGGTCAGTTTTTCACTACTTTGGTCTTTTGAGGATCAACTCTAATGCCATCACCGGAAACTATATGATCAAGGAAAGTTACTGACCTTAGCCAGAATTAGCACATACTAAATTTGGCGAACAACTGATGGGCTCTGAGAGTTTGTAATCCTATTCTGAGATGGTATGCATGATCACTTTCACTGCGAGAGTAGACAAGAATATCATCAATGAAGACTATGATGAACATGTCCAAGTACTACTTGAACACGCGGTTCTTCAAGTCTATGAAGGCTGCTGGAGCCTTGGTAAGACCAAATGACATGACTAAGAATTCAAAGTGACCATACCGAGTTCTAAAAGCTATTTTTGGAATGTCACATTCTCTGACTCTGAGTTGATGATATCTTGATCTAAGGTCTATCTTAGAAAAGTAACTGGCACCCTGAAGTTAGTCAAATAAATCATCGATTCTGGGAAGTGGGCACTTATTCTTGACTATGACTTTATTTAGATAACGGTAGTCTATACATATTCTAAGAGAACCATCTTTTTTATGCATGAATAGAACTGGTGCACCCTATGGGGAAATACTGGGTCTAATAAACCCCTTATCTAGGAGATTTTTCAATTGTTATTTTAATTCTTTGAGTTTTGCTGGAGCCATTTTGTATGGCAGAATAGAGATAGGCTGAGTATTTGGAAGAAAGTTGATTCCGAAGTCAATTTTCCTTTTGGGAGGAACTCCGGGAAGATCTTCGAGAAACACATCTAGAAATTCATTTGCTACTACCACTGACTCAAGATTGGAGGTCTCTGAACTAGTGTAACACCTCGATTTGCTGAACCAGAATGCTACACGGTGCTTATGACCTCGAAGGACCACAATCTAACCCATGACTGATATCTATACCTGTACACTGCATATATGATATAATAATGCAGAAACATGTAGTGAAAGGCCATAAGGTTCAATACTGAACATAACTAAATAACATAACATATGTGTGGGGTAATAGAATACCCAAAACAAAACTGAGGTAACTGAAGTCTAAAATATGATAATCTATATCTAGTCTGCATCTAGTCTGAAAGCCTCTACTATCTGAATAATTTGAATAAAGAGTTGATGGGACATGTCCCCAACTAACTCCAACTAATAAGTGAATCAATGAGATAGCAAAGAAATAATTATGTCCTCAAAGGATGAGGAATCACTTCTGACTCTGACTGCTGAAACTAAAATGTACTGCTGATTTGGAACTCGTGTCTTTGAACCTATGATGTAACATAAAAATAAAGAATCATAGCTCAAACGCATCAGTACAATGGGATGTACTGAGTATACATGTGTGGTAGGATATATGCAAAGGTTTGAATGCATGATTAATGCTAACTGACTGTCTAACATGAACGTGAGAGTGCATGCATAACTACATAACTGTAACTGATACCGTGATAGTATGATTACTGAATCTGAATACTGATAACATGATATGACTAGTGACTAATATAAAGGATAGCACAAATAAATGTATCTGAATATAACTGATAACATGGATTATTGTATCTGATAGTCCTGAATCTGGTGAAACCATCTGAGCTCTGTACTGTATCTGAGTTGACTGCATCCGACAGTCCTGAAATCTAAAGAACTAGCTAAGTTCTATTTCTGAAACTGATTGACTATGACTGACAGTCATAATTCTGTAACATGAAACTATGGGAAGTAGTATTTAACTGATATGCCCCTGAGATGCCATTATGGCTAAGTTGGGGTCTAATCTATAACCCCAATTAAAAGGGTGTCAATACCGTGCCACTGGTGAAGATAAGCTATGGGTGACCCTCATCTGATAGTGTCCCCTATACAAGAATGGTGGGGTCCTTATGTGACAGTGCTAATCCACCTCATCAACCCTCATTGATAGTTATAGAATGCAAGAATGACTGCTAAGGATCACACCCTCATCTGATAGTGTGTGTCCCCATCCATGGGTTCACTCGAAGCTAATTTCTACTCCCATCTGAATGAACACTGAACATGATTTACTGAACTGAACATGAGCTGAACTACTGAATTCCATTGAATGACAGAATACTAGTGATATCTGACAACTGACTGAGTTCATGAGATCATGGATATTTCTAGAGTCATACGACTGTATAAAGTCTAAGAGTTCATAGCTTGACTAAGAGTATTGTGAAAACATGACATGGATCTAGGCACACAACTAATATTTTGGGTACAAGTACCCCAGGACTCGATGAAAGAAAACTGATAATGCATGACTTACTTGAATATATAACAATCACCATGATACATTTATAGAGGCATTTCATCAAACATGTAATAGACATGAACTTGTACATACATGGGGATTTCTTGAACTTGGAAAATTGAAAATTTCTTAATCTCTTGAAGAAGGTTGGATTCTGTTCTTGGGGATTGATATTAGAGAGAAACCCTAATCTTATTTGTGAAATAATAATGAATAAAGTGGTTGAAATCGTGTATTAATGGGTATATATAGACGGATGCTAATTGACCAAAATATCTCTGTTAAAATGTATTAAAACGACTGAGCAATTTATCCAATGGTGGGTCACAATGGTACGTCGCATGGTCGACGGTCCGTCAGACCTTGCCATACGACCTCGCCGTTGGACTGGAACAGAACGGGGGTACACTGCCTAACTGTGACGATGGAGGTGCGACGGTACATTGCATGGTCGATGGTACGTCGCATAGTTGACGGTTCGTCGAACTTTGCCGTCGCACCTTTCCAAAATGTGGGTCTACTACCTCCATGTGATGGTATTGGCCGATGGTACGTCACATGTCCGACGGTTCATCGCATGTACCGTCGCACCTGGGCGATTTTCCTATGTTCTGTATTTCGAACATAACTTTCTCATTAGACACCGGATTTTGATGAAATTGATATCGATGGAAAGATTAATCAATTTTCCACGTGATGGAAAGTGAAAATCAAAAAAATATTATGTGTACAAAAATAGATTCATATTTCAAAGCAAGTTCTAACATCCTTGAGATGATTTTCAAGCTAAGAAAAGGCACGAGTATTACAACTAAAGTCTTGAACTCGAACAAGATGATAGAAATACCCCTTGGATATCATTTTCCTTGCTATAAGGTAGGAAACAAGCTGACCCCTAAGAGCTAAAGTACTGCCCCTTCATTATAGGACAGGTCCATTCGGCAATTAAAAGTGGACAACTCTTTTTCTAGATTCCACTAAATAGCATGAATGAATCCAATTCATGCTTAGAATAACGTCAAAATCTGTCATCTTTAATTCTGCTAAGTCAGCTGAAGAAAATTTCTGAGATACCATAATCGGACAGTTCCTGTATACCCACCGAGCTATGATAGATTTACCCACTGGGGTAGAGACTGAGAAGGGCTCTACTATGATTTTGGGGCTGACTCTGAAGTCAACAGCTATATACGGAGTTACAAAAGACAAAGAAGCTCCTGGATTTAGTAAAGCATAAATATGTAAATGGTAAAATTGTAACGTACCAGTGACCACATCAGAAGAATTTTCTGATCCTGTTGGGATTGAAGTGCGTAGAGTCTATTTAGGCGCTGCCCACTGGTGGCACTGGAAGTGACACCCTACTGATTCGGGAGACCGGACTGAGCTGGGAGAAAATAAACTGACCCTGTGAACCCGACTGAGGATAATCTCTGATTCTATGACCTAGCTTGACACACTCGAAACACATATCACTACTAGCTCTGCAGACACCTTAATAGTTTCTGCCATACTTCTGGCAAAGAGGATTTGTTCAGGCACTGCTAACACTATCCTGAGGCTTAATGACTGGTGTTCTATCTCTATTACTATCTCTGAATTTCAGCATTGGAGCACTGGCTGAGGATGGAGCTGGAACAAAAGATTTCAGGTGGAACTGAGAATGATTACCACCCTCTGACTTAGGCTGAGTGAAGTTAAAGCTACCTATTCTAGGTCTCTTATTCTCCCTCTCCTTCTCTTTGGTCTTAGACTCTTCTATCTGCTGGCATAGACCATAATCCTAGATATATCCATATCCTTAATCAGCATTGTGGTCCTACACTCCTTGACCACACTGTTAGACGCACTAGACATGAACTTACTCATCTTAGATCTGCTATTTTCTACCACATGAGGAGCGTATTTGGATAACTGAATAAACTTGAGAGAATACTCCTTCACTGTCATATTGCCCTGCTTCAGATTAATAAACTCCAAAATTTTTGCTTCTCTCAACTCTAGTAAAGCAGTGGCAAACTTCTCTCATTCTCTGGGCCCTGCATCTACATCCCTCTCTACCTTCTACTACTTAAACCATGAGTGATCCACATCCTGCAACTGATATGTGGCCAACTCAGCACTCTTACTAGCAGTTACCCCTATAATATTTGTAACTTTCTACACCCGATCAAGGAATTCCTGTGGGTCTTCATCTGACTTAGATCCTGTAAATGATGGAGGATTCATTCGGGTGAAGTCCCAAATTCTAGATGCATCAGTATTGGCCACTAAGTTGTCTTGGACAACAGCTGGATGTTCATTCTGGGTCATCATAGAATAAGCTAGGGTGGTGAAATTTGCTCTAAATTTTGCACGGGAAACATGCTCATCCAGGGGATCTTCCTGAATGGGTGGAGGTGCTGGCTGTTTCCCGTTCTTCTTCCATTAGTTGTTTTAGGAGGCATATTCTTTAAACAAAAGGGAAACTTGAATTAGACAAAGATTTTAACTTGAGCTCATGCTTACTCACACAATACAATATTGAAAGAAGGGAAACCTTTCCTAAAATGCCTCATACCTCTCATCCATAAGCGTGGTGCACTACACACCCATGAATAAGACCCTACTAGATATGGATTTCAGACTTCTAGGACTTTGTCGAACCTTAGGCTCTAATACCAAATTTGTAATGCCCCGAGTCTGTACCTTGGACGTCACATGGTGCTTATGATCTCGAAGGACCACAAGCTAACCTATGACTGGTACCTGCTGAAATCACTGAATAATAATACTGTAATATTAAGGAAATTAGACTGAAACTGTCATAAGGTTCACAACTGAAATCAAATTCTAATAAATAGATACTAAAAACTGAACATCTATCTGAAATAGTCTATTTTGAAAGCCTCTAACTGTCTGAATAGGGAGTTGATGGGACAAGCCCCCAACTAACTCTGACTACTGAAATAAATTGAGATACTAAAATAATAAGTCCTTTCTCAAACTATGAGGACTCACCACTAAGTAAACTGCTGATAGTCTGAGCTGCTAAGTACGACCAGGAGCCCGTGCATCTAAACCTATGATATAAGACATCATAGTGCAAAGAAAGAGTATGCGCCAGTACTTTGAATGTACTGGTATGCTAAGTGAGGTAGGCTAATATACATGGGTTCATATGCATATTCAATAACTGACTGAATAGTATGAATGCAAGTTGGAAGAGAGTGCATGTATAACTGAAACTGCTGTAACTACTGATTCACTTTGCATTTTTGAGCGTATAACTATTTTAAAAAATAATATTATAACTGAGGTTACGCTGAAATTAAATAGTGAGTATTGATAAATGGCTAACTGATAACTGCGTTACTAGTAATTGGGTTACTGATAACTGGGTTACTGTTTCTGACAGTCATGATTCTGTAGAACTAAACTGAGTTCTATGTTGAGTTGGGTGACTATAACTGACATTCCTGATTCTATAGAACTGAACTGAGTTCTATGCTGAGCTGGGTGACTGTAACTGACAGTCTTGATTCTGTAGAACTAAACTAAGTTCTATACTGAGTTTGAAATAGAGATTGTGGGAGGTAATCATTTAAATGACATGCCCCTCTCTGAACTGATTGAGGTCCAAACTGTAACCCCAATTGGAAGGGTGTTAGTACCGTATTATGGGTAAAGACAAGCTGAAGAGTCACTCTCATCTGGAAGGTACTCTAATGAGAACGGTATTACCCTCAACTGGAAGGAAAACACCTTATCAACTCTCAAATGGCAGGTTGATATCTCAACCTATGCTAGTTACGTAGTTCTAGAACATAAGGACTGCTGCTAACGATCATACCCTTAACTAGAAGGTGAGCCCCCATCCTTGGTTTCACTCGATGATGAATCTTAATCCCAACTGAATAAGCACTGAACTGATCACTAGACTGTACTAGGTCGGACTAAACTGTTACTGATCATGTTACTGACTGAACTGGACTGAGTTTACTGAGTTCTGTGACTCACTGAGTACTACTGTTCGTAACATTACTGAGACTATTCTGAAGTTACTGTAATTTTAGGTAAACAGCTAGATTTTTGGGTATTGAATACCCCCAGGACTCGATAGTGTAGATAGTAAAACATAGCTCAATCTTGAAAGCATGATAACTAGTCACTTGTCATAACTCATTCATTCATTGAGGTATTTCATCAAACATTTGTAAGGCATGAACTTGTACACATACTATTATGTCATGATTTCACTGTTTCACCATTCTATCAAACACTTAGAGGGCATAATTTATGCGCATAATAACCAACAACATATATAAACATCATGATTATAACTCTAACTTGCAAATTCAAGTGTTTTAACATGAGATCATATAACACTACCCACATGCTCTTTAATTCACATGAAATTTGCAATTTACCATGGATTGAAACCCAAACAATTATCATGAATATCAATACAGTCTAGTAAAATCATGGAATTCATGAAAACAATAAACTTGTAGTTTTAAAAAGATTCTTGAGATCCAAGGGTGGAAGGAAACCCTTGGATGAACACCTAACATACCTTGATAATCAAATTTGTGGAAATTGATGGTGTGTTCTTGAAGCTTGAACTTGAAATTGAATGCCCTAGGATATGTTCTTGAGAGAAATTTAAGAGAAATTGAGAGAAAGTGGGTGATTTTTACCGGTAGAAATAACTAATCTCGTATTTTAGAGCTGAATAGGAGTGGGAAAGTGACCCAAATACCCCTATGGATGCGTACTTTTAATTATTGAAAATGTGCCCAGCGATGCGCCGCTTCAATTGGGTCAACGCTATGGACGATGCGACGCATCGAGATCGTGTCGTCTCACTGGAATTTACACTGAGAGCTGGGAAAAAATAGTTATCGACATGATAGGCAACGCGACGCATCGACATCGCATGGATCCACTATTTTAGACTCCCAAACGTGCCTCAAATGATGTTCAAAAAATTTAAAACTCGTCCGAGAACACCTACTGACATTTCTGATCATGAATTATCCTAAAAATTGATATTTTAAGGTCGTAAGGGTTGAAAATAAGTTTATAGAAGTATCGAGGCCAAAATAAAACTAAGTGTCAATACTTACCTTAAAATTTTCTAAGTCTGGGACCTCTTTTCATGCTATAAAGGACTGAGTTAGGCTCAAAAATTTTTTCAGGGTCTCACAAGGGTTTTGGATTTTAAGTCGAAAATTGGAGTCCAATCGATTAAATGTCTATGGTTTGACATAATTGAAATAGCTTGCAAGTCTATTGTTATGATGATACCAAGTTGGAAATTCCTTAATAAAAAAACTCTTCGTTAATGGTTGATGTTATGTGTAAAATTATTTAAATTTGGGCTTAAAAGGAGTTGTGTAGCTCACCGAGAAGGTGTAATCCCCGGGGCGACCAACATTGAAAACCACGTTTGCCAACGTTGAGGGGTCTAGGACTATTGTGTCTAGATACACATTATATTTTGGACTGTTGTCACTTTGGTGTCTTTAGCCATTTCCTCGGTACATGTGGTTAATATGGATTGGGGGCCTTCCGGCAAGGGGACCCAGACCCATATAGTCTGTGGATGCCTCTAGGTTGATCATGTTTCATGTCCCTTTCCTCGATCCTGATATCCTATATATGTGGATAATTGTTGTGCATGTGGTTTATGACTGGATTTTTGATAAATGCATTTATTTTATCCCTTTTCTTCGGTTGCATGCCGCCACTCGATGTACTAATCGTCCCCGAACGCTACATTGTTTCATGATGTAGGTTTCGATGATTTTTCTTGTGACCCTGTGCAGTGTTAGGTGGTTCGGTACTCCTGTCGATCAACTGTGAAGTGGTGAGCCCTCCATCTTTCAGAAGAGCCGGACTCTCTCTTAGTTTTCATTTATTAGTCTATCTCTTTTGAATTTCTTTTGTTATTGTCGGAGGCATGTCCCAAGTTAATTGATATTCTTTGGATTAGAGGATTTTGTGGCTAGTATCGGGATATTATTATTGTTTCGTTTTGACTCTCAAACTTCCTTTTTCATTTATATTTTCTCTTATTACCTTGGCAGGCTTCCGCTGTTTATTATTATTAATGTGCTCTTGAGGTAAGGCTAGGGGTCATATCGGGCGTTGGTTGTCTTGGGATACTCGCCATGGCCATACCCCAACCGTTGGTTGGCTTGAGATACTCGTCATGGCCAGACCCCGATTTGGGTCGTGACAATGGCATCCTGCGTGTATATGCCACATAGGACGTGTGTGTCTAATTGTTCAACTTTATACAAGTTTAAGTGTCTACTTTGCATACCCAAAACTGGAGGTTATAGAAGGAACTTGAGACCAAGTTAAAGGACATGTTTATGTATTATGCTTTTTTTTCTTTTTAGATATACTATTGTCATTTTTGTATAAATAGTTAAATAATTGTTATATTTAATAATTTTTACTTTGTATTGTTTTTTGACATTAAAAGGGGCGTCTTAATATAATCGATAAAGTTGATGCAATGTAATTAGGAGGTCACGGGTTTAAGTCCTGGAAATAGCTTCGGGCAGAAATGCAAGGTACGGTTGCATGTAATAGACCTTTGTGAACTGTGGTTCGATCCTTCTCCGAATCTCTTAGCGAGAGTTTTAGTATACAGACTCACTGTCCTTTATTATTTTGGGCGTTAGTTACCAAATTATATTAAAAATAATATCTTATAATTTATTAGAAAATAATATTGTAGTAGTAATTAGCTGTGCCCATTTTTCTGTTTATAGGTATGTACATTCCAATCTACATGTATTAAGAATTGGATTATCACAATACTTTCATGGTAAATGCTTATGAAGAGTCTATATATTATTATTCTTCCAATAAGAGGAATTATAAGATTGAAGAAATATTGCAAGCTTTTTAATTTGAAAAACCATATCCAGCAAAAGAAACGTAATCATGAATTCGTTCTTTTTCTCAAAGTAGAAAAACTTGTCCTAGAAAACTTAACATTTTTTCTTTTTTAGATCAAATATTTTCGATGCCTATGTGTATTAAATAAAAATATCTTTTCACTTCTTATACTATCTTTAAAAAGAAATTCTTTATCATGAACCAAATGTATGTAGCTGAGGAAAACAATTAAACATCTACCCACAAAGTAAAATTATCATTTGTTATTAAATCATCATTTTGCAAAACATATATAACATCAATAGCTAGATGAAGGTAAATATTATAATAATTGAATAAAGTTAGAGAAAACATCTAATATCAAATCCTATACCCAAACTAAGCTAAACATAGAGCATCTACAATACCTTAATACAAGAAGATTAATAGCAAATCACACGTACAGAAAGCTAACCTCACACGGTGTTCAGTATTACAACCCACAATGTGTATTAATGCAGCAATATCCGTATTAATATCGAAAAAAATACATAACAATACGTCAAACATTCTACTATGTCATAAAATGAATGCATGTAATGATGTAAATTTATCATCTATATATATATAAAGAGAGAAATATATATATATATATATATATATATATATATATATATATATATATATATATATATATATATATATATATATATATATATATATATATATATATATATATATAGTACACATGTACGCTCAATACGTCAAACATTATATTCTACTATGTCATACATCCATATTAATTTCGTTATCAACATAAGCAGACTAAGGTGTATCAGGTCTTTATATAATATGAAAATCCAACAGATTGATGTATGGTCTAATTTTACACTCAAAAGATACTTCCATTTAATTGTATAATTATTACATTTGCACCTTGAACATGTTTCTTTTGGCCAACTGATTTAATTATCGATGCTTTTTTACATATATGTATTTCTGTCAAGCCTGTAGTAAATGTAACTAATTGAACATTGACGATACACGAGCCACGAGGTCTACTTCAACCTTTTGTTATGTGTCTCTTCATGTTGTAACACTATTTGAAAAAGGAAAAATCTTTTTCCCTAACATCAACGGTGTTATAAATAGTTAAAATAACATTTCTAAGTTCTTTTTTGTCTATGATGAATCATTATTGCAACAAAGTTTGCCCCATAATGATTAGAATTTTTTTAATGGATTTAATATAAAATGACAGTGTTGTACATTACATTACTAAAAGATGTGAACTTTTGTTGAAGTGTAAACTTTAATATCAATTTTCTACGGATTCCATTGAAAATTTAATTGAAAAATCATGTATTTTAGTATTGTTAGTTATTTTTTAATAATTTGTTAAAGTTAATACATAAAAGTGAATTTAGAACTAAGGTCATCATAATAGTTGACATAGTAAATACTTAGGGCAAATCATTTGTTTCCCTTAATTATACCTTATACCTCACAGGACTGCCAAAAACCTCCAACCAAACATTAGGATAAAATAATCCAACATTTTATCTCGAAATTATTATACCTTATCCTCAAACCAAACGACCTTACCATTTCTTTTCTAGCATGTTTTTGTCTTGAGTCAAGGGTCTATCGAAAACAGTTTCTCTATCTCACCTCAGAGGTAGTTGTATGGACTACATACACTTACCCTCTGCAGACCCTACTTTGTGAGAATATATTAGGTATGTTGTTGTTTGTTTAATAATTAGTTTAAGTTAGTACATAAAATTGAATCTAGAACTAAGATTTTCATAATAGTTGATGTAGTAAATACTTAGGGCTAATCATTTGTTTTCCTTCATTAGAGAATGAGCTATTAAATTTTGATATAATATTATGAATATTCATGCCGCGGTGGAAAAATTGTATGTCTGTCCCATTTAATCCAACTAGAATTTATAGTAGTTCTGATTATATTAAGTACCTCTGGGCTCTGACAGACATTTTGGCGGCTTCTATTTGATTAAATAGTAATTTTTTAATTTTAGAAAGAAAATTATGATGTGTAGAATTCTGGAATGAATGATACCAACATATATAAGAAGATTTTAGACTGCAGTAACAACACAAAAGAATTTCAATGACACAAAGAAAAGCTATACTAAAACTTCAAGGGGGTTAATGCAACTTTGTAAATAAGGAAAACTTAAAATAGAATATCCAAGCAATTGGTAGTTCAGATAATTTACAATAAACATTTTAGGCATGAATGCTTTTGGCCTTAAAGACTTAAGCTTACATCCACACTGCTAGTTTCGTTATCACAAATGACCTGTGGTGTGAATTTCAACTGAGTTGGATCAGTTCTGTCCATGATAGGGAAATCCATCTCCTTTATATGTGGTCTTGCTAACTGAGGAGCAGTTTCATTTAGGTCAACAGGTATTGAATTTGAACCTCGAACATAGGTCCTTCTTGTTGGTTGAAGCATTTTTTGGAATTGATTTGCATGCATGTTCCTGTCATTATCATTTCCTCTAATTGAGAGAGGATGATATGAGGGTGGTGGTAGTAGTTGTTGGTTTGTATACAGCTCTTTGTCATCACGATTACCCCTAATAGAGGTGGCAAGATATGAGGGTGGTCGTGCTGGAGACAATAGTTGTTGATTTGTATACAGATCTTTGTCACCATGATCACCTCTAATAGAGGTGGCAGGATATGAGGGTGGTGGTGGTGGAGGCAGTAGTTGTTGGTTTGTATAGGTGGAAAGATATGAGGGTGGTGGTGGCGGCGGCAGTAGTTGTTGGTTTGTATACAAGTCTTTGTCATCATGGATACCTCTAATAGAGGTGGAAAGAAATGAGGGTGGTGGTGATGGTGGCAGTAGTTGTTGATTTGTACCTCTAATAGAAGTGGCAAGATATGAGGTTTGTGGTGGCGGCAGTAGTTGTTGGTTTGTATACAGATCTTTGTTACTATGGTTACCACTAATAGAGGTGGCAAGATGTGGTGATGGTGGTGGCAGTAGTTGTTGGTTTGTATACAAATCTTTGTCATCATGATTACTGATAGAGGTGGCAAGATATGAGGGTGTTGGTGGTGGTGATAGCTTCTGATTAATATACACATCCATGCAATCGGCATTACCTCTAACTGGACAGGGACGATATAAGGATGGTGGTGGTGATGGCAACAGTAGTTGTTGGTTTACATGCATGTTTCTATCACTAATGTTATCTCTAACCCATCGGGGATGATATGATGATGGAGGTATTGGTGTTGGTGGTGGCGGTGGTGATTGTAAATTAGCTCTTTTGTTTATCATGGTTTGTACATGTTGGATCACGTCTGAAAGTTTTGGTAATGGTTTACTTATGTTGTTTGAACCTCCTACAATAGCATCTATCTCTTGGTCGATTGGATGAGATTGAACATGATTTATGAATTCTTGATAGGCATGAAAAACTTCGGGATGAAAAGGGGGATGGAGCAGCGATGGATAAGTTGACATCCTGAAAAACAAAATAGAAAAGGAAGCAACATAAAAAATGTTAAATATTCGAGGTCAAGCGACATAAAAAAATTAACCTAAAAGGAGGAAAAGTACTTCACCTATCTGATGAGAATGAAGATGGCGGCAACCGTGATAGTTGTTGGTTTACATACACATTTGTGTCACTACCATTATCTCTAACCCAGTGGGGACGAAATGACGATGGTGGTGATGGTGACTGTGCATTAGCTCTTTTGTTTCTCATGATTTTTACATGTTCAACTAATTCTGAAGGTTTTGATAATGGTACACTACGAGTATTTGAACCTTCTGCGACATGTATCTCCTTTTGTTGGTGTGTTTGATGAGATTCAACATGAATTATTAGTTCTTGAAAACCGTAACTGATTTGGTCACAAAAAATACACTGGTGCATCGATAGATGAGTCGACATTCTGAAGCACAAACAAAATAGAAGCAACATCAAAAATATTATTTAAGCTCAAACAACATAAAAATTTTACCTAGAAAGAGGCCATATTTACCTATATGATCCTATCAGAATGAGGAGATGTGACTGAATTCATGTTAATTTTTGAGACTCTATGAAGGATTTATAGGCCAGTGCAATGAGACTTGTAGATTTCACATCTCTTATTTTGGTAATTAAATGTATTAAAGAGACAGATTTGCAAAAACAAAAAAAAATTGAAAGTTATTGATGTCTTTTCCTTGTTAGAGTTATTATTATCTTTTATGCTTATACTTTTCCAATATATGTATATAGTTGGTTAATTATTTTCTAAACATTACCAGAAAAATGGTTTTCCTCTTTTGAATTTTTATTTCTCAAAAGGAAATTACCATTAATAAGCTAAAATAGTTTTGTATAAATAGTCAAATATTTATTGATTTTTGGTCTGCTTTTAAATGTTAACTACCAAACTATAATAAAAATTATATCTCATTGGTCATAGAAAATGATATTGTTGTAGTAATTGTTCTACCCTTTTTTCTTTTTGCACATAAGTACCTTCCAATCTAGATGAATTCAGAATTAAATTATCACAATTATTTCATAGGAAATACTTATGGCCACTTTATTATTCTTCCATTATGAGTAATTATGAAGATTGAAGCAAATATTGCAAGGTTTTTAATTATGAAAAATGTACCTACCAAAAGATCAACATAACCATGGTATACTAAAGAGACTGTCTTACTCGATGGTTGCCAAATTTATTCTTTTCCTCAAAGTAGACAAACTTAGCCATAGATTTATTTATTTTTCCTTTTGATAGGTCAAACAATTTATATTATAGATATTCAGTACATAAAATAACTTTTCACATCTTGTATCTATCCCTAAAAATTTTTTTAAATCACAATCCAAATTTATGTAGCTGAGATAAGCAATTCAACATCTAACACTAAGTAAATCCATCATTTGTAATTAAATCAACATTTCCCAAAGCATAGCTTCATTAACTAAATAAAGGTAAATATTATAACAATTGAATAAAGTTTGAGAGAATATTGTAAAGCAAATCCTAAATCCAAACTAGTCAGAGAGCCTCTACTATAACCCGAAACAAAGAAATTAAAGACAAATCTTATTTACAATTAAACTATTATATTATAACGATTAAAATTGTGTTAGTTCCACATCATAAGTGGACAATTCAACTAGGGAGATGAAACAACATAGGAATCAATGGTAGCATTCAAAAAAGGAATTTACAATGAGTAAAGTGGTGAGTAATAATGCTTATGTAAGCATCAAAAACCTTATTTTAAAATTCTGGGATAAATCTTTCATAAAAAGATAAATGTATATAATGATGCAAATCACATGTAATTTATCATATATATATATATATATATATAGACGTAAACACATATGATCGGTGCATTAAACATCTTGTTATGTCATACATCCATATTTATTAATTTTGGCATCAACATAACAGACAAAGATTTATCAGGTCCTTCTCTACTCTAATAGGAAAATCCAACTCATTTACGTATGGACTTGTGAACTCAAAGAGATTTTCAATTAGGTTTATAGTTTTAACATTTGCCCTTCTAACATGTTTCGTCTAGCCAATTTAACTGTCACTATCAAAAGTTGAGATTGTGATGACACCCATTCCAATACCATTGATTAACCCTAAACTGACAAATTTCACATAATTGCGGAAGAAAAATACATGAAGCTTTCAGATTCTATGGTGATCTGGGAGAAGAAAGAAAGAGGAGAAAGAGAAGCAGCTGAGATTTTTCCATTCTAATCAGAAAATGAATCAATTACGGATATTTGATCACTCATACATCTATATATACTGTCCAACTAACCAACTCACTAGTGGTAGTTGCGCCAACTAATTGACAGCTATAAGATTCCTAACTAACTCCACTAATACCAGCAACTAACTGTTAAAACAGCAACTAACTTCCATATAAACTTAGCTATGTGTTTATTTTATCAAGGCGCCTTAGTGCACTTGTCTAATACTTTCACATCCCCCTTCAAGCTAGCATCAATAAAGATGTTCTTCATGCCTAGCTTGGATACTAGTAACTGATGTTGGACACAAGTAAGACCCTTGGTAAGCAAGTCAGCAGGTTGTTAATCAGACACAAAATACATTGTCTCAATCAGACCAAGTTGTATCTTCTCTCTGATGAAGTGACAGTCAATATCAATGTGTTTAATCTGCTCATGAAACACAGGATTGGCAGTAACCTGCATAGCAGACTTGCTATCACAATGTACTGGAATAGGTAATATAACAGTGACACCAAGCTCTTTGCATAAGCCAACCAACCATACTAGCTCAACAACTGTGGAAGCCGGACTTCTGTACTTTGCCTCAGCAGAGCTTCTAGAAATGGTAGATTGTTTCTTGGACTTCCAAGGAATAGAAGAGCCACAAAATTTGATAAGAAAATCAGTAATATACTTTCTGTTATTGGGACAAGCCCCCCAGTCAGCATCACAAAAGGCTTGAAGTTGAGAACCAACCTGAGAAGAAAGTAAGATCCCAAGTCTAGGAGCTAACTTGAGATATCTTACCACTCTAAGAGCAGCATTCATATGAGATAACTTTGGAGAGTGCATATATTGACTAAGAGTCTGAACAGCAAAGAAAATATCTAGCCTGGTCATGGTACTATACAACAGTTGACCAACAAGCCTTTGATAACTAGTGGGGTCAGGAAATAAAGAGTATGTAGAATCACCACCAATATGAGCATCAAACTCAGCTGAAGTAAGTTTGTGATGTAATTCAAGAGGTGCAAGAACAGATTTCCCCCCAGCTAAACCTGAATCAGAAATGAGCTCTAAAGCATATTTCCTTTGATGCATGAGTATGCCCTCACTACTCCTAGCAAACTTAATGCGTATAAAATATTTAAGAGGCCCAAGGTCTTTGATTTTAAAGGAAAGCTGCAAAGAATCCTTAGTTTCTTGAAGCAAGTCAATATGATCACCAGTAATGAGTAAATCATCTACATACACAAGAACTACCATAATATGTCCATCAACATGTTTAGTGAAAAGTGAATAATCCAAATGGCTTTGAGAAAAGACAGAAGAAATAAGGGCAGAAGTCAATTTAATGCTCCATTGTCTAGATGCATGTTTAAGCATATAAAGATTTGAATAACTTGCATGCCTTACCAGTCTTATTAGTATAAGCAAAGCCCGGTGGTAAAGTCATATATACTTTCTCGTTTAAGTCACTATGAAGGAAAGTATTATAAACATCCATATAATGAACTTCCCAATTCTTGGTTGGTGCAACAGAGAGGAATGATCTTACAGTTACCATTTTGACAACTGGCGAAAAAGTCTCTTGATAGTCAATGCCCACTGTCTGGCTATACCCTTTAGAAACTAGCCTAGTCTTGAATCTCTCAACACTACCATCTGTTTTATATTTGATCTTGTATACCCATCTACAACCTACAACTCTTTTATGGGGAGGAAGTGGAACAATTTTTCAAGTATTATTAGCTTCTAAAGCTGCAATCTCAAATCTCAGCTTTCATAGCTTCAACCCACCTAATATCCTCGGCTGCCTCAGTGTATGAATGAGGTTCAACATCTGTAGAGATTCGAGCAATGTTGGATTGATAGGCAGGAGAAAGACTTGAATAACATACAACATTATTAATAGGGTACAAACAATTATGAGTTTTGGAAAGAACATAGTCCTTTTGCCAAATGGGAGGTTTAGATGGTCTAGTTGACCTCCTAGTATCCATTTGTGTCTGAGTTGATGAAGTTGTACGGGTAATGGAATAGGTTCAATAGAAGAAACAACACTACTGTCTTGTGGTAATGAAGCAACAGGAGGTGTTGCGGGAATAAATAGGGGTTCTGTAGGAACAACTAATGGAATAGTGAAAGTGTCTACTGAGGGGTCACAATGTATATGATGCAAAAAAAAGGGATCATGATGTTGAGGAAAAAGCTGAAAAGGAAAAATATGTTCAAAGAACACCACATTTCTACTAATAAAAAAGAATCTATCTTGCAGGACAAAGAGTCTGTACCCCTTCTGTGACACTCCATAGCCAAGAAAAATTGATTTTACTGCCCTTGCTTCAAACTTGTCACCTCTGGGTAATTTAGTAGCATAAAAAAGACAATCGATGACCCTTATATGATCATATGAAGGTGTTTTCTGAAAAAACAATTCATAAGGTGTCTTGTGATTCTATAAAGTAGAGGGGGGTCTATTGATGATATAAACAACAGCTTTAATACACCTACCCTAAAAAGATGCAGGCAGATGTCCTTGAAATTTAATAGCCCTAGCAGTCACCAAGATATGTCTATCTCTTCTCTCAACCACCCCATTCTGTTGTGGGGTATAAGGGCAAGAACTTTGGTGCAAAATTCCATAATTCTCGAATAACTCATGACAACATTTGTTGAAAAACTCACTACCGTTTTCTGATCTCAAAGTCTTAACAGATGTGCCAAATTGAGTATTGATCATAACGATAAATATTTTAAGCAATACAATGACATCAGACTTCAATTTCATAAGAAAAGTTTAGGTCCATCTAGAATAGTCATCAACCAAAGTAAGAAAGTATTTCATTCCATGGTGAGTAGCAACTTTGTAAGGCCCCTAAATATCCATGTGTACTAAGTAAAATATTTTTGTAGACCTACTACTACTAGGATTGAAAGGAAGTCTACACTGTCTTTCTAAAGGACAAACATCACAGTTTTTCAAAGTAAAAGAACCACAAAAATTCAAACCAGAAACTCTTTTAAGAACTGCAATAGGAACATGCCCTATCCTCTTGTGCCAAAGATCTTCTGTCATCATGTTCCCTGCTTGTAGTCAACTCCTACTCCTTTGATGATCTGTCATCTATCTAGTGTTGACCACATACAAACCGTCAAGCACCTTACTAATCTCCTTGAACTTCCCAGTACACAGGTCCTGGAGAATAAAGAAGTTTGGATAAAAAGAGGCACAACAATTTAGCTTTTTTGTCAACTAAGAAACTGACAAAAGGTGAAACTTGAAAGCTTGCACACAAAGGATGTTAGATATAGAATCACCTCTTGACATTTGAGTACTTCCAACATGAGTAATATGAGTTGACTCTCCTATAGGTAATTAAACTTTTCCTGCACTTTCTACTAAAGTATCATTTTTTAAAATATCCTTAATTCCAACCATGTGGTTGGTTGCACCAGTATCAACAATCCATGTGTGATTAATTATATCGTTAACATCTTCAATAGAGAAATTACCTGCCATGTGATCACTTTCTTCTGTAGCAGGTGTATGATTCAGCATAGCAAGTACTTTACTATGTTGCTCAGTTATTAGAATAGGCCTAGACATTATTTGCTTATATTGCTCCTGTGTCAACATAGGTCCCGTGTATTGTCCTCCTGGTGTTGATATTAATGGCATGGTCTGTCCCGCAGCCACGTTTGACTTTTTCTTTCCTTTGTAATCCTGAGGATAACCAATGAGTCTATAACATTTCTCTCTAACGTGCCCCTTCGAATGACAGTAATCACATAAGAAATTGAAATAACCTCTGTTTCTCTAGATGTAAAACAAAATCCCTTGATCTCTCACAGTCACAACAAGGAGAAGGAGCTAAAGTACTATATTCATCCCATAAGTCTCTCATCTTAGAAAAATACGTAGAGATGGACGAAATCCCCTGTGTCAGTATCGCAATTTCTCTGTGTAAGTAGTATGCACGTGAATCATTTACCTTGTCAAAACGCTCCTCAAGGTTTTTCCAGATCAAAGTTGCACTCATGCCATAGAGAATTCCAGCAAGCAAGCTTTTATTTACATTTTTCATTAACCACGAGACCACTATCGCATTACAGTGATCCCATTGTTTCGCCAATTCTCCATTGTAGTGACTTCGAGCTATCGATCCATCAATAAATCTCAATTTGTTTCGTCCTAACAGGGCCAACTTCATTGCGCGACTCCAGATTGTATAATTCTTCATTCCTGTTAACTCGATCCCCACTGATAATGATCCCATGGCATCGGAAGGATACAAATACAATGGATGTAAATGATCAATAACAACAGTTGCTACACCAGCTCTATCTGCACTCCGTACAACACTAGTTCCTGTGTTTTCCATCAGCAGAATAGAAGGAAGAAAACCAAACAATTCATGTGCGAAATTTGAAAAAAAATATTATGATGAATCCTTATAATTTCAGTCAATTATCAGCTGAAATTCTCAAATCCATTCACGTCCTGCTTTGATACCATGAAAAATTTCACATAATTACAAAAGAAAATACATGAAGCCTCCAGATTCTATAGTGATCTGGAAGAAGAAATAAAGAGGAGAAAGAGAAGACGCTGAGATTTTTCCATTCTAATCAAAAAATGAATCAGTTACGGATATTTGATCACTCATACGTCTATATATACTGTCCAAATAACCAACTTACTAGTGGTAGTTGTGCCAACTAATTAATAGCTGTAAGATTCCTAACTAACTTCACTAATACCAGCAACTAACTGTTAAAACAGTAACTAACTTCCATATAAACTTAGCTATGTGTTTATTTTATCAAGGCACCTTAGTGCACTTGTCTAATACTTTCACATAAACCAATTCAAAATTTAACAAAATGCAAAAGAATAAGTAATTAAGAAGTGGAAACAATTAAGCCTTCAAATCAAGCTTTCATACATTAAACAAAAGTGCGAAGTAAAACAAACTACAAACCCAAAGCTTTAGTTGTGCCAACTCAAGCGAGGATCACCTGCCGCTAGTACTATGCTTGAAACCTACACGATAGAGGTGCAGAAAACAAGCTTAAGTACAAAAGAACTTATTTTCTCGCCAGTATCATTAACTAATCCTTAAGTGAAGCAATGACAATGGTCGGTCCAACACTATTCTTTCTAACGCTTTGTTATACGTATAAGTAGAAAATCTCAATTCAAAGACACACTAACAACTAAAGACATCACTAATCAGCTCATGAATAATATCAAAGTCCAAATAAATACCAGAAATGCTAAACTGAGGTTTACCCCACCACATGAGATTGATTTGTCTAAACTCAGCACTTTAGCATTTAGAATCACGTTAAAAAACTTTGCTAACATTTAGCAAGTTGACAATAGGCATCCAAAATCAAGTATTGTATTAGTCTATGAAGAGGATATATTATGGCTTGGTCAGATGAATAAGCATAAACACAAGGAGGATAACATATAGCACTAGATAGACACGATAAGCAAATGTGAGCTTACTCATTCCAATTAAGCTCACACTAACTTTAAGAAATATTTACTCACACACTATTATATGCATGACTTCGTAAGAGGAGAACTTTAGTAAGAACAAGTCTTAACTCACCTCAAAGCTTTAACTTCGATTCACTTTTTCAATTTCCCATATAAATGAGCAGGACTTACACCCTAATGACAGTTTAAAATTGTGCGGACCTATGCCAGATCGTATAATACCACTAACATGTTGGACAATGACAAATGGTATCACAGTCACTTCTATATCATCATCGTCGATAATGGGTCAGAGTTCAACTAGGTTTAGACAAATCTTGAGAAGGCAGTACAAACCTCAATGTGGAGTTTTTTTTTTTTGACAAATCTCATGCGATGGGTAATTAAACCTCAATAGGAATGCTAAGTTAAAAAGAATGGATGTGTGTGGCACCCTAGCTCAGGATAAAAGTCCCACATTAGTAAAAAAAATACGTGAGAAGTTAGATATATAAGTAAGCAGACCTTAGGTCCTAGTGACGCATTATAAAACTATGTCGGTATAGACTCAAGCAGTCAATCTCACTAATGAGCTAGTCAAATATACTTGGCACTAATGAGTTAGTCAATTATACTTGGTACCAACATAAAATAATGTTCGTTATCTCATTTAAACATGACCCTCGTTACTTATTACCCATTTATTTAGAAAACCAATACACTCACACATCGTAAAGAGTCAAGAAAAGTCAAACAAATTATGATTTTCCCTTCTGCAATGCCTCTAAACAAGTGAAATGATCAACTCTGTAATCTAGGTGAGTATATGAGTCTGAAGACCCCCATTTACGAATACCAATCTGATAATTTATTGAGAATTATGATCATTTTTCCATCTGTTGCTCGAGTTAGTTATACTATATTTGAGTTGATTATCAATAAGTATGGAGACAAGCATGGAAAGACCAATAATCGTCATCATCCTTTCATTTTAGAATCGGTCGATGATACAGCTAAGTACACGAGCTTTTCATACTCACTCTGTACTTGTTGCACCTTTTTTGTGCAGGTAGTGGTGTTGGGTTCAAGATTTAAAAGTGTGAATGGAAAATGGAGGGAACCAAGTGGAGGGAAAAATTGAGATAACATTCAAAATGGAAAGTGTACTAAAAAAAAATAAAAAAGTTTACTAATTCTCCCACATTGGTGGGAAAAGTAAACTTTCAAGTGTTTATATTAAGAAACACTTACTTCACACGGTAAGTGAGGTAAGAATCAAGAGGTGCCTCACACCATCTTCATCACTCGACTCGGCTTCGTTATGGGAATAAATCCAATGCACTATTGCCTTTTTTCGGACATGACTGTTCCAAAGGATACAGGCTTAGGATGAAAAAGAAATTCCTGCATTAAAACACTTCTTGCTTTCTGAAATCGTTGAGTGTGTTCGAAGAGAATCTGATCGTTTGAGGTACCATTACAGTCGGATTGTTAGATCATTTTATCCTAGAGGAAAATTCTGCAACCTTGGATACTTGAGGGGAATTATTTCCTTAAGGACACTCCGTGAAATTGGAGGACTTGACCTTTTCTGCTTCATCTAATTTTCTCTATAAAATTCTGAAAACATTGATCTTGTGTTGAAGGTGTTTCATAACTTAATAAGTGTTATTATTTATACTTGAACTTGTGTTGAAGTTGTTATGCCAAAATACAGAATTTGTGTACCCAAAAACAACAATCTTAAGGAAATAATTTTAATCTTTATTATTTTGGTTTCTGGAGATTAAAACTTTAAGTTTTCTACTCCGTTTGAACTTAACAAGTGGTTTGAAGAAATAAAATCTTCATCACGAGTTAGAGGTCATTCGGTTAGCGATTGAAAGTCAAAAAAACTTCATCGTTAAACTAGAAACAAGGGGTGTTTAAAGTTGCTACAACTTTATAAGTAGTATTTCAATATACTAAATTTACTGTCTTCTTGTGATAAGAAAATGACTACTGACGGTTAAGTGAATGATGCTGCAACGACTGTGGCAGCAACTAATATTGCCACAACAAGTCGTATGAGTGTTCCGCAGACAATGTCACCAGCGAAGAAATTCAAAAAATTTACGGATGTTGACTTTAAAAGGTGGCAACAAAAGATGTTCTTCAACCTTACAACGTTGTGTCTTTAGAGATTTACATCTGAAGAAGCTCCAGAGGTTCCCGAAGGAACTTCGAACCAGGAGAATTTGTCGTTATGGAGGCGTGAAAACACTCTGATTTTCTATGCCGGAATTATATTTTAAGTGGCCTCTAAGATGGCCTATACAATATGTATAGGAAAATGAAGATGGAAAAAGAGTTGTGGGGGGCGCTGGAAAGAAAATACAAGACTGGGGATACTGGAACCAAAAAGTTGTTTGTTGCAAGATTCCTCGAATATAAAATGATTGACAGCAAGTCTGTTGTATCTCAAGTCCAGGAACTGTAAGTTATTATCCACGATCTCTTCGCGGAAAGTATGAGTTTGATGAATACCTTAGTTGAACATATTAAAAATGTTCTTTATGTTCACATGAACTTAATTGCAGGTTTGGCTATGAACGAGGCGTTTCAATTTGTGGCAATAATAGAGAAGTTACCACCTATGTGGAAGGACTTCAAGAACTACTTGAAACATAAATGAAAGTAGATGACAGTTGAAGATCTCATAGTGAGACTGCGCATTAAAGAAGACAACAAAGCCGCGGAAAGGAGGTCGAAAGGAAATTCTGTAATAAGTGGAGCAAACATTGTAGAAGACGACCACAACAACTCTAAAAAGTGAAAGAAAGCTGGACAGAAAAGTAATCAACCTAAGAAGAAATTCAAGGGAAAATGCTTTAACTATGGCAAGATTGGCCACAAGTCAATAGATTGGCCACAAGTCAACAGATTATCATGCCCCAAAGAAAGGCAAAAAGAAGGACCAAGCAAATATGACTGAATCCAAGAAAGAAATAGACGATCTATGTGCCATGCTGTCTGAATGCAACTTGGTGGGAAATCCTCTAGAATGGTGGATGAATTTTGGTTCCACCCGTCACGTTTATGTAAATAAAGAGTTATTTGTTGTTTTTGCTTTGGCTCAAGGCGAAGAGAAGATATATATATGGCCAACTCCACAACTGCAAAAGTTGAAGAAATAGGAAAAATCTGCCTGAAAATGATATCAGGCAAAGTGTTGACTTTGAACGAAGTCTTGTATGTACCGAAGTTACGAAAGAACTTGATTTTTGTATCACTTCTTGACAAAAACGGATTCAAATATGTATTTATTTATGAAAAAATTATACTTAGTAAAGGAGAAGTGTACGTAGGAAAAGGCTACCTCACAGAAGGCCTATTCAAAATGAATGTAATGAATGTTGAAATCAATAAAAGTTCAGTTTCTTCTTACTTGCTTGAGTCTAATGATTTGTGGCATGAACGATTAGGACATGTCAATTACAAAACATTGCGAAAACTGATTAACTTAGAAGTTTTTCCAAACTTTGAGTGCAATAAATCAAAATGTCAAACATGTGTGGAATCAAAGTATGCTAAGCATCCGTATAAGTCCGTTGAAAGGAATTCCAATCCCTTAGGTTTAATCCATACTGACATTTGTGATATGAAGTCAACACCATCTCATGGTGGGAAAAAGTATTTTATAACTTTTATTAACGATTGCACTAGAAATTATTATGTCTATTTTCTAAATAGTAAGGATGAAGCATTAGATGCATTTAGGCAATATAAAATAGAAGTTGAAAATCAGTTAGAGAAAAAGATCAAAATGATAAGAAGTGATAGGGTAGAGAATATGAATCTTCTTTTGAGCAAATATGTGTAGAGAATAAAATTTTCCATCAAACTACAGCCCCATATTCACCTCAATCTAATGAAATTGCGGAAAGGAAAAACTGAATCTTAAAAGAAATAATGAATGTCTTACTTATAAGTATAGGTTTACAGCAAAACTTATGAGGAGAAGCTATCCTTACAGCTAACCGAATACTCAATAGAGTGCCCCATAGTAAGACACAATTAATTTTATATAAAAAATAGAAAGGAAGGAAACCCAACTTGAAATATTTTAAAGTGTGTGGGTGTCTAGCGAAGGTTCAAGTTCCTATGCCTAAAAGGATAAAAATAGGACCTAAGATGGTAGAATGTGTGTTCATAGGATATGCTAAAAATAGTAAATCATGTCGGTTTTTGGTTCATAAATTCGAACATTTGGATATCAATGAAAATATGATAATTGAATTAGATAATGCTAAATATTTTGAACACATTTATTCGTATAAAACTAGACATGAACAGTCTAGTGGGGGGTCTAAACGACCTCGAGATGAACCAATTAAGGATGTACATAATGATAAGAATCCAAAACGTAGTACACATCAAAGAACATCAACTTTGTTTGAATCGGATTTTGTAATATTTCTCTTAGAAAATGAGACTCAAACATTTAAAGAGGCGATGTCATCGTCGGACTTAACTTTTTGAAAAGAGGCAGTTAATAGTGAGATTGATTTAATCTTAAGAAACCATACGTGAGAATTGGTTGATTTTCCTCCAGGAAATAAACCTTTAGGTTCTAAGGATCTTCAAAAGGAAAATGAAAGTGGATGATACTATTAAAAAATACAAGGCAAGACTTGTAGTAAAAGACTTCAAACAGAAAGAAGACCTTGATTACTTTGATACATACTCGCATGTAATGAGGATAACATCAATCCAAATGTTAATTACCTTGGCAGCGGTATATGGTCTTGAAATCGATCAAATGGATGTGAAAACAACATTCCTAAATGGAGAATTGCAAAAACAAATTTACATGGAACAGACTGAGGGTTTTGTGGTTCCAGGAAAAGATAATAAGGTGTTTAAACTTGTTAAGTCACTTTATGGACTAAAACAAGCACCTAAACAGTGGCATGTAAAGTTTGACCAAATCATGTTGGCAAACGGGTTCAAGATAAATGAATGTGACAAATATGTTTACATTAAAGACACTCCAAATCACCAAGTCATTGTTTGTTTGTATATGGATAATATGTTGATCATCAGTATAGAGACATTTCTGACATAAATGCTACAAAACGAATGCTCGAGAGCAAGTTTTATATGAAAGACCTTGGAGTTGTGGATGTGATCTTAGGAATAAGAATAATTACAACTTCACAAGGGTTGGCATTGTTATATTCTCATTACATTAAAAAGGTAGTTAACAAATTCAAGTATTTGAAATTTGGTATTACCAAGACTCCATGGGACGTGAACTTTGTACTTTAAAAGAATGAAGGTGAAAGTGACTCACAATTGGAGTGCGCAAGAGTGTTGGGATGTTTAATGTATATCATGAATTGTACACGATCAGACATAAGAGTTTGAGTGTATTTAAGTTGAGTCAGTACACGAGTTTTGGGGTATCTTAAATACACTCAATACTATGCTTTGCATTATAATAAATATACCACGGTACTTGAAGGATATAATGATGCAAATTGGATCACTAGATCGAATGAAGTAAAATCCATAAGTGGATCTATATTTACTATCGGTGGCGGAGAGGTCTTTGCAAATCATCCCAACAGACATGTATTTCTTGCTACACAATGGAATCCGAGTTTATCGCATTGGATAAAGCTGGTGGAGAAGCAGAATAGCTCCGAAATTTCTTGAAAGATATTCCTTATTGGCCCAAACCAGTGGCACCAGTATGTATACACTGTGATATCCAAGCGGCAATAGGTAGGACAGGGAGAATGATGTACAACGGTAAATCTCATCACATAAGACGAATATATAATACCGTTAAAGAACTTCTCTCTAGTGGAATTATCACTGTTGACTATGTGAAGTCAAAGGATAATATGCCGGATCCACTTACAAAAGGTCTGTTTAGAGAAGAAGTTGAGAGGACATCCAAAGGAATGGGTTTATGGCCTAGGACGGTAACTCTACCTAGCAAACTGGAGATCCCAAGAGCGAGGTTCAAGGAGATCAAATAAAGTTGTATCTGACAGGTTCAACATTGTCAATATACCCAACTCATTCTCATGATGTAGACAATGTTTTTAGTAAACAAGGATAAGACGTATGGTGTGAAGTCTTTTAATGATTATCTAATTTAGCATATTTGATCAAATAGTTTAATCTAGATGATTGAATGTTTAGAAATCACCTATGTGACCGCGAAGTGGAAGCTGCTTCAAAAAGAATGTTAGTAAAGGCCTATTCTCTAAGCTCTCATGAGACCGGAACGTGTTCATGGCTGAAACAAATAAAACCATGAGAACCATAAATGGTATAAGTCTGGTTGTGTGACATGTGTTGTCTAGGTCTACATTAAAGCTCGATGGTTCAAAGATATCAAATTTATCGATTGACCGAGTGCATCCGATGCATGTTCACTATGAAAAGTTCAAACAGAAACCCACTTATTCAGACGCAATCAGTCTTTGTTTGATAATCACATACTTGTCTATAAAGTTTTATGAAAATATAGTCATTCCCCATTCATGTGGGCGATTGTTGGGTTTAAGATTAAAAAGTGTGAATGGAAAATGGAGGGAACCAAGTGAAGAGAAAAATTGAGATAACACTTAAAATGGTAAGTGTACTAAAAAAAAGGAAAAGTCTAATAATTCTCCCATATTGGTGAGAGAAAGAAACTTTCAAGTGTTTATATTTAGAAACACTTACTCCACATGGTAAGTGAGGCAAGAACCAAGAGGTGCCTCGCGCCGTCGTCGTCGTTGCTGGGCTCAGCTTCGGCTTCGAATTTGAACAAAATTTATTTGGGAAGAAATCCAATGCAGTCTGAAAAATCCAAAGGAAAAAATGTAACAATTTTTGTTCCTCCATTAAAAAATGTAACAATTTTTGTTCCTCCATTAACATGCATGCACGCAGTGCAGAAACTGCAGAAATGCGAAATGCTGCTTCGCGAAAAATTCAAAGGAAAAAATATAACAGTTTTTGCTCCTCCATTAACATGCATGCACGCAGTGCAGAAACTGCAGAAATACGAAATGCTATTTCGGAAGGGGGGCAACTCTTTGATGAAATGTCACACTGATTCAAGAAAAGAGATATCTGTTTGGATGGTTGTCACTGTCCAGAAAAAAGACACAATGATTCGATGAACAGACATGATTGTTTCAAAGAATACATCTTTGCGAAATACTGCTTCGGAAGGGATGTAACTCTTCGACGAAATGACACACTGATTCGAGAAAAGAGATGTCTGTTCGGATGGTTGACACTGTCCAGAAAAAAGATACAATGATTCGATGAACAAATATGACTGTTCCAAAGGATACATCTTTTCGAATGAACCTCCGAATAAACCATTGTCTCTTTTCAAAAGAGGCACTTGATGGCTATATAAACCTGCATTTTTCCACAGGTTTAGGATGAAAAAAAAATCCTGCATTAAAACACTTCTTGTTTTCTGAAATACTCCTTGTGATCATCTAATCGTTGAGTGAGTTCGAAGAGAGTCCGACCGTTTGAGGTACCACTACAGTCGGATTGTTAGGTCATTTTATCCTGGGAGGAAAATTTCGCAACCTCGGATACTTGAGGGGAATTATTTTCTTAAGGACACTCAATGAAGTTAGAGGACTTGGCCTTTTCTGCTTTATCTAATTTTCTCTGTAAAATTCTGAAAACACACTTCTTTGAAACGTCATTTTGATCTTGTGTTGAAGGTGTTGCATAACTTCATTAGTATTCTTGTTTATACTTAAACTTGTGTTGAAATTGTTGTGTCGAAATACAAATTTTATGTGCCCGAAAATAACAAGTGGTTCGAATTCTACTAACAAATGAGGTGCATTGAGCCTTTGAGGTATAGATTGGAGTTATTGGGATGAGTTTTTTCGGCTAATCCACATCACTGGACTCCAGAACTTTACCCTTATCATGTCTTTTCTTTCCTAATGATGAATTTTATGTTCTTTAACTTGTATCATCGATCTTACCTGATTTTGTACTTGTGACACCAGGTTTTGAAAGGTGTGACGGTTATTTCTACATATTTGAGGTCATGAGACATTGTTAATGACTTATACACTGTTCTCACTTTACTTCCACATTTTACTTGCTTAAAAAGGATTAAAATTAAATTATGATTTTCCTACAGGAGTTAGATAGGTACCATCACGACTAACTCAATTTTTGAGTCTTGATAGTTTGGTATTAGAGCTCTAGATTAGGCGCCTCTCATGAGTACTAGAGCAATGTCTAGTAGAGTCTTAGGGAACGGTACAATAACGTCTTAGGAAGTTTCAATTAATGATACATATCCAACTTTAATATATTCTAAATCTCTTTATTTCACTCTCTCACGGATGGTAATTAAGTACCACTCCAGAAATCAGGAGCTCACACTCACAGCTATTTCTAGGGTTGTTGCTCCTCCACCAGTTGCGAAAACCACTATGTTTGCAGAAAGGCAGAAGACGTTCGACAAATTGATGGACTTGTGCACATGAAATTAAGTACAACAAAATTGTAATATTAGACAATCACTCACGAAGAAAATGGATAAACACGTCAGAAAATCGTTTAATATTAATATAATAATAAAAAATAAATTATAATGATATTATCAAACATTATTTCCCTGCCAAATATCATGCTTTTTTTGTTTGAAATTTTGATTATTAATAAATTGAATTAAACCAAATAACATATAGTTTAATTTGAGACATCCAAGAGTGTGTGATCTGGTGGTCAGTGAAATAGGTCAGAGGGTGAAGTCTCAGGTAGACACAAAAAATACTAGCTGATTCTTTCTCTATCTGTTTTAATCTTGAAGGATGATTGGTGCGCGAAAACCTACCGTTACAAGGAAAAAAAAGTTGAGATTAAAGAACAAGGGTATTTTAGGTAGTTCATTACATTTACATGTGAAGCATTATTTCGAGTATCTCAGCTCTAAAACCTCGGCAAAAACCCTCTGCTGTTTGCTTCCTCTCCCTTGGAGAGAAGGGAAGGCAAAATGTCCCTCTCTCGTCTTCTTCCACTCAGATTCAGATCACTCATCAACACTGTAGGTACTTTACCAAATACACTTCAAAAATATTGTCTTTTTTGCCTCTTAATGTTGTTTCTTGATTTTGGTTTTGGGGATTTAGTGATGTGATTACTGAAAAAATGGACCTATTTTCAAGAAATGAGTAGTTTATCGCATACTCCTTCCATTCCAAATTACCCGTTCCAAATTTACTAATGTGATTTCTCATTTTACTTGTTGTTTTTCATCAATAAGACAAGATAATTTTTTTTTTTCATTATACCCTTAGTAGTTGATTCCTTGTTACTAGCATTGAATTATCGAATCTTGAAAAATGTTGCAAAGACTTTGGTAATCTATAATCCTAATTATTCATGCAAAAAATACTTTGGTATAGCCATATAATAACTCATCAATATTGGAACTATGACATAGTTAACAGGGGCAAAATAATAAAATTACATTATCAATCATTGTTTTCTTAATAGTTGTGTATCTCAATTTGGGATGGGTAATTTGAGACAGAGGGAGTACAAATTTGAAAAAAAATTGTTTTCTTTTTTATAGAGTTACTTATGGTGGGAGGTGACAGGTATTCTGTAGAGTTAGTTGAGCTGCGCGAAGGATGGCCTGAACACCTGTCTCATAATGTTGTTTCTTGATTTCGATGTTGGGGGTTTAATGATGTGATTGATGTTTATTTAAAAGATGGGCCTATTTTCATGAAATAATTAGTTTATCATATACCCATTTGAAAAAAATTGTCTTTTCTTGATGGAGTTACCTAATAGTACTTGTTGCAGGTGGGAGGTGACAACTATTGTGTGGAATTAGTTGAGGTGCACGAAAACTGGATCGAGCACTGTCGGAAAAATATTGTCTTTTTAGTCTCATAATGTTGTTTCTTGATTTTGGTGTTGTGTGTCTCTTATGTGTGTGTGGGGGGGGGGGGGGGGGGGGGGGGGAGGGGGGTTTAATGATGTGATTATTTCCATTATGTTTATTGAACAAATGGACCTATTTCAAGAAATGAGTAGTTTAGCAGATGCTCACTTGAAAAAAAATTGTCTTTTTTGTCTCATAATGTTGTTTCTTGATTTTGGTGTTGAGGGGTTGAATTGTACTTTGATTTGCTGTACATAAGCTGAGGGTCTATAGGAAACATGCTCTTTACCCCGAGGTAGAGGTAAGGTCTGCGTATACTATATCCTACCGAGACCTCACTTGAGGGATTACACTGCGTATGCTGTTGTGTTTATGGAAAAAATGGACCTATTTTCTATTTGTAGAATTAGGCAGATGAATAGGTAGTTTATCAGATACCCTTTGGAAAAAGAAATGTCTTTCTTTTCATTTGTCTCAAAATATTGGTTCCTGATTATCTTTTTTTAGGTGTGGGGTGGATGGGGGTTGGGGGATGTTGATTTTATCAGTTGTATGTGTTAATGAACCTATTTGCAGAATGTAGAACAGTAGAGGAGTGAATAAGTAGTTTATCAAATACATACTTGAAAAAAATTGTCTCTTTTGCCTCAATGTTGGGGCTCAGTTGGGATCGGTTGGGAGTTGAATGATGTGATTATTTCACTTGTAGTTATTGGAAAAATGGTCCTCTTTTCTGTTCCTGGAATTAAGCAGATGAATAGGTAGTTTATCAGATATCCCTTTGGAAAGACGTGTGTTCTTTTTTTCTCTCATTTGGTATTAAAACGTCTATCGGAAACAACATGTGTATACTCTACCCTTCCCAGACTCCACTTTGTGGGATTATACTGGGTATGTTGTTGTATTTGGTGTCAAATATTGATTCCTGATTACCTTTTATGGTATGTGTGGTGGGGTGTGTGTGCGGAGGGGTATTTTTTGATAACCGTGGTGTTTGAGCCAGCTTTCCCCAGGGGTGTTGATTTTATCACTTGTATTCATTAATGAACCTATTTTGGGAAAAAATATGTCTTCTTCTCATTTATCATTTTTTCTGTAAAATCTACTCTTGGTCCGTTATATTGGTTTGGGGGAGGGAGGGTCGAGGAGTACTGTTTTCGTTTTTTAATTGTATGTGTTAATTGAAGCTAGTTTCTGTTACAGAATGTAGAAGATGGTATTCTTCAGTGAATGATAAAGGCGAAATTTCGCAGCCGTTGAAGAAATCAGAAATGCAGATATCTGAAAAGAAGTAAGATCTTTTAATTATAAATGCTTATGAGCCTTTAGATGCATTTTGAGCTAAACTATTTGGTTGAAATTTGATGATAATATTAGCATGGTCCTCAAAATTATTAGTTGCTTATTGAGTGTTCATTTGCAAGATTATGACCTTAGCATTTTTGGTAGTATGACGTGAAGATGATCTATCGATCACAAATTTAACCTGTTAGTGAAATTAGTGTGTATGATAGTACGAAATTGTACTCATGCTTGCAGTTTGTTTGTGAATCATATTGTAGAAAATGTTGACGAAAGGGTAACCATATTGTGAAACTAATGATGGAAATGATTGTGGAAGATTAGCATGCTAAGCATTGTTCATGAGAAATAAAAAACATGCAAATCTGGCTACTAACATTAAAATTGATAGGTCATAAATTTAAAATGAATAAGGAAATATAAATCTTGAGATTTGTAGTCATTGTAGGTTATAGCCGAAATGATATAAGAACAGAAAAAAATGAACGATAATAGTTCCTGCATAGATCATTAAACCATGGTAAGATCTGAACCTAGCCAAATTTGTGGGTCTCTAAAAGTATAGAGAGTGCGTGAATTGGGACTTGGTAGCAGTGCTCCGAGATGTGAAATGGATATCATATTTAGTGATGGACCAATTTCATGCAGATCGATTGCCTTTTCACTTCTTTGGCTTACCCAATCTATACAGTAATGTCATATTTATAGGGTGCTTCTTTTCTTGTTTCTTCTTTTTTCTCTCTGGTTTGATGATATAGTTGCTTCAGCGTGCAAAATTCTACTGTATTTTGTGTGTTTAAGTAGGTGCGTATCTGTTCTTTTCATTTCGTAACAATGAGTAAACTCTAATATCTCATCTGTTCTGAAACATATGTCGGATCGTCGTTGTTTTTATAGGCATATGACCGAAAATGAAGGGGTCTTTCCCAGAGAAACATATGCCCGGAAGGAAGTAGGTCCCTGGGATTATTTGCTATCCGGCTTTCAAAGAACTAAAAAGAAGATTTTTGAAAAGTTTATGGAGCAGAAGAGCAGTAGCACTCATGCATTAACTTCCACTTCTGATCTTAAAGATTCTGATAATGTTGTATCTGTTGATAGTCATGATAGTGGAAGTATGAATGATCTTAAGATTACAATTCATTCAGAAAAGACATCTCTAACTAATATGGCAGAAAACGTTGACAGTGAAACATATCTTTCTTCTCATGCTGACAACAGTAAAGCTTTAGAGGTTATTAATATGAAAAACATTTCTGATTCAGTTGGGCCTGAAGAATTGTTAAATATCTCTTCAAAAGAATGTGAAGGAAGCACTGACTATGGGGTAAATGGCATGTCTTCTGGTGCTTCATCTATCTGCGGAAAAGCCAAATCCAATGACGGTGTTCAACTGATTAATGGTTTCCATCATTCAGAGTTCGTTGAGAAAGAGAGAGAACAATTGCTAGCTGAGGAGGCATCATCAAGTGTACAAATCAGTTCTGAAGAAGAGATCCTTTCAAAATCTGAGGAAGCATGTTTTGTAGAACATCAAATGCAAGTTGAGATATCTAGGACATCACATAGAGTTTCTGCAAATAAATCTGGTTCAACTGCACCTGAAAACCAGCAGCAGGAAATTATGGAGTCGTGTAAATTTTCATCAAATTTAGAACTTGGAAGGAGTGATACCGCTGATTCATCATGTGTAATAAAGAGGGTTGCCCAAATAGTAGATGTTGCTCAGGAAAAAAGAAATAATGAACCCGAGTTGGAGGCTAAGAATGGCCAAATGCAGAAAAAGGACGTAATATCAGATGGTGAACCAGAGTCCGAGGTTAAGAATGGCCAAATGCAGAAAAAGGAAGTAATATCAGACATTATTTCAATTTTTGAGAAGAACGACGGAATATCCAATCTCAAGCAGGTTGCACATTCTAATAGTTTCATACAGAGTGAATCAACCAACAAATGGCGGGATGTTCTTGTAAAAAAAACAGTTTTGTCAACAAGTGAACACCATCCAGCTGAAGACATCTCTATTCCTATCTCACTTTCTAATACCAAAATGGACGAAATTTCATCTGTCTCCAATGATTCTTCTCACGTGGAGGCTGATCATCAAGCGATAGATCAGATTGTCGACCCAAAGAGTGAAAAATCTGTGCCTAGAGAGTCTGAGCACCTCGATGAAACATCTCAGAATGTTTTCAGAAAAAGTGGCACCACCATAAAGGGCTTAATAGAACTTATTGGTGAGCTGCCTCCTCGGGATCCGTCTTTTGTTAGGCATGAAGAAATTGTTGTTGACGGAAGTGATAGGGAAAGAAGTGCAAGTAACAGAATCCAAGCACACACTGATAAGCAGACATTAGACAGGAAAAAAAGAAAAACTTCATCTCAGAGTGTGACTGGAAAGGAAAAAAACAGTGGGCTATCCAACGAAGTCCATGCAGATCTTAACCCGGGTGATGAAAGAACAGAGATCAGGAATACTGCACCGCTTGGTTTCTGCAAGTCAATAGAAACTAAAGAGACTACATCTTTGAGGGAAAAGGGTAATCTGAGCAAGGGTGAGGAGGCCTCTTCATCTGAAAAGTTATCAGATGAAAACAAAATGATTGTTAAGTTTGTGAACATTAAAGCCACAGAAAGTGCTGTCTCTACAGCTTTCCAGGGTTCTGGGGCTATTTCGAAGGTTGCACACATTTATTTTAAGGTATGTTTTCTGTCTTCACTATCCAGTCTTTGACCATTTTGCTTCAGGCCGTGTTCTCGACTTTCTTTAGTTGTAAAATTCAAAATTTTAGAGCAGCAAGAAACAGAAAGGGAAAAAAAGCACAAGCACAAAAGGAAACACAAAATAAGAAAAAAAAAAATGAAAAACAAGAAACAAACACGTGTTTTCCAGACCAATATGAAATGAGTTCCACTTCAGCAGGAAAACAGACAGTAGTGCTGACGTACCTTAGTTTTGCTTGTTCAAGGAGATGGAGAGAAGTGTAGGGACTGAAGTTAGTTCCTTAACTTGAAGGAAGTATAGCTGTACTACCCTGTTGTTTAATGAATAGATGCAACAATGAAATTTATTTAATGTTATACCAAGTTTACACTAAATATTTTTTAAAATGTGTAACTAGTACAAAAATAGGGCTCTGCTATTTACAATACACCCTCTCTATGTTCAATTTGAGGGGCTAAAACCGATAATATGTCATGGTTTGATTTTCTTATGGAAGTATGTTCGTCAATGCACTTCCCTTTTGTGTCCCTTCTTCACATGGCTTGCACAAAATGATATGTTCAGTATCAACTTTGTGCTGCTGTGAATAAAATGTCTCCATTTTGAGATACAAAATGGTGGAAGCATAGGCTCATGATTTGAACAGCCAGTTTCACATTTCGTTTCCACTTATCATTTTTTGGTTTTTGCAGTCACAAAAGGGAAGGCAAAAGGCTCTTAAAAGATCTGATGTGATGATTATGGATACGGTAGTTTTGGAGGCCACGTGGATACCTGATTTAATTGGTTATCCAGAAGTTCCCACCTCGTTAGTAAAGCATCCTTCAAGGACAGTTATGATAAAAGAATTCAAGCACAATGTGACCTTTCGCGACATTGAAGAAGCTCTAGCCTTCTGCATAAGCAACATAACTGGAATTTTCTTTGGTTCATCAAGCTCCGTTGCTTATGTGGAATTTGAGGTAATTTGCTTTTATTGGAGTAAGTTTCCTTGTTTTCCTCTTTTGAGTTCATCCAATGACCAATCATGTAGTTTGACTAGTTGAGGTTTTAGTTATTTACAATGAAACACTTCTTCTCCCAGACAGTAGAGGGCAAAGAAATTGCTATTGAAAAGCATGCATTGATCATGCATGGAGAGAAACTATCAATCTTGAGAATCGATGCACCACGAACAACCATTGTAAGGATGTCAAATATGGATTTCCTTACAATGAGAAAAATGATCCCCTTATGCAAAGAACTGGGAAAGACTAGCCAATTCGTAACGAGAGCTCCTGGCATCATGGATGTGCATTACAAATTTGCTGAATGGCCAAGAATGTTAGAGATTATAAACAGGTAGTTGCTTGCTTATCTGATATTGGTTTCCCTTAGGCATTTGCTTCCCTCATGCTCTTTTCTGATTTGATTCTGTACGTGCCAAGTCTCAACGGATATGAAGAAGATGGTCAGCAGTTGGTAGCTAAGCCTGCACCTGTCTATTCCTCGCATGTCCTTAGCGTTCTCTGGAGTCAACCAGAGGGGAGAAAGCATTTGAAGACCGCGTTCAACAGCATGTTGCAGAAAGTAGGTGGGGATACAGATGTTTTAGCAGAACTCGTTGATAACTTCTATGCTGATGTACAAGAAACATAATTAACATATGATGGTAAAGTGTTCAGTAGTTATACTGGAAAATCCCCATGCATTTACTCTTCTAACATAGAACTTCAGATCTAACAACAATAACAGACTTTGCTTTAAACCTGCCCATTTATTATTAGAGGAAATATTAGAATTCAAAAATGTTGTATTTCATATCAGTTTGATAATTGTAATTAAGGTTTTTGATTAAGGGTATACATAGTAAAAGCTAAATGTTATTTTTGTTTCCCTTTTTGATGGATGCAATGTAAAAGTTAAAATGGCATAGTACAAGAAGTGACATCTTTTAATCAGTAAAGCCACTTTTTTATTTTCTAGAAGCTCAGTACAAAGGAAAGATTTAATCCTGTAAAAGGTCATGGGGCTCGAGATGTGGAAGCAATCATTAATGATTATATTAGGATTGATTATTACAGTGCGGTTCTTTCTTGGATCCTATGTGAATGCAAGATGTTTGATGCACCGGCTGTCCAAGCTCATCAAATGCTGATGATGCTTTTTTTACACCAAAAATATATATTTTGAAGTAAACTGGATTGCAGCAAAAATTATGGCAAATATTTAGCTAGTGTTTGATTGTAGAGTTTGAAAATTTACTTTCAAATATTGAAATATGGTCTTTAAATGTTTTCAAGTTTTTAAAATTTGACTTTCAGTCACAAAATTTCAACTAAAACACATGTAATACACAATTTCATGTTCCTAAAATCACAACTCAAAAATTTAAATTTTTAAATTTCAACTTTAAAATATATGGCCAAATGGAAAGAAATTGTCATATTTATTTCAATGATGTGGCAAAATGTTTTTTTTTTTTTTAATTTTGGGTGATTGTATCCTCCCTTAATAAAGGCTTCAAATTTTAACTCTAGAAATTAAATATAATAGGTACAAAAATTAAAAATCACCATTTGAGAGAGCAAATTAAAGATCACCCAAAAATAGGGGCAATCCATGCAAAAACTTGTATACTAGCTAAATTAAAGCGGGACAGAGATCCATCATTTAAGTTTCCAAACTTCAATCAAATCAGATAGCCAATTTTATCACCCAGCTATAGTATCAAATAAATCTTTTATAATCTCATTTTCCATCCAAATATAAAATTTCCTTTATGTATTATGAAAATTTTTGGAAATACAATCAATTCAACTTCCCCCAAAATAATATAGTAACTTACCTTACCCAATGAGCCACATGCAACTATAAAACCAAGTAAAAATTGTCACCCTACTCATCAAAAAAAAAAAAAAAAAAAAAAAAATCATGAATTCCTTCAAATTTTATCTCCTAATTTTTATCCTTGTCCAAATTTTAACTTTTTGTTTAGCCAGACTTTATCCAGTGTCTATTGCTAATTTATTGAATGCACCATTAACTCTGAATTGCATAGCACAAGGTAAAAATGTTGGGTAAAGATAATGCACCTGGTGGATTTGTACGTAATATGTCCATTGATACAAGTGTTGATAATCCAAATGAATCATGTGAATTAAGTTCTGGAAATTTGCATGGGAATTTTGTTGTGTTCGATCCTTCAAAAGAACCAAATACATGTTACAATGGTCAATGGTAGATGTATTTGGCAAGCTAAACCAGATGGACTTTATCTTGTTATTAATGGTCAAGTTAGTTTAGTGTATAAGTGGTCATAAATTGTTGTTTTGAATATGTAATGGAATAATACTTGCTAAGGTATTGTTAGTCATGAATAATTTTATTGGTTGGAATAAATCATTTCTATCATTTTAAGTATTGGTTTTCTTGTTTAATCATTTGGTAATCGGACTCGCTAACCAAAATAATTCTAACTTATAATTCATGACACTTTTTTATTTTTTTATTTTTTTCCCAGGTTACCCCTTAGGGATGATCAGCCATGGATTTTAGACCAGAGCTGGGGGAACATTCTCACCGGGTACCAAGAGGCCCGGAGTCCACACGCACGTCGTCTGGGCAAGACTAAGCACGACAGATCCCGAATTGGGATAGCTCATGACACTAGAAATGGATTTTAGAGTTTTTTTAAGAAAATAAATAAATACTGATAATCAAATGTATTAAATTGCAATCCATTCTAATGAACACTAATTGATAATGATTGTGTGACAAATTGACTAGTGAATAATGAAAAAGGATGAATGACATATCTCACACCGGAGAATGAATAAAATCCTGAGTTTTTTATAAGGTTCGCAATCTTTCTTCTTTTATTATATTGTACCGGTTATCAAGAGGCCCGAGGTCCACACGCACATCGTCTAGGCAAGCAAGACTAAGCACGCGAAAGGTTAGGCGTCCAACCTTCCTCTCCTTCAGGGCAGTCCGACCCTGAATCGAAATAACTCATGACACAAGAAATGAATCTTAGAGTTTTTACAAAAATTAAATAAATACCGATAATCAAATGTATTAAGTTGTATTTCATTCTAACGAACACTAATTGATAATAATTGTGTGACAAATTGACTAGTGGATAATTAATAATGCTGAATGACATATCTCACACCAGAAGATAAATAAAATCCTGAGTTTTTTTTATAAGATTCATAATCTTTCTTCCTTTATTAAATTGTGAGTTAGACCAAAAATTTAATTTGACAAAAAAATAAAGAAATGAAAGAAATTGGAGTGACTTGTAAAAGTTGTATTCTTCTTTCATACGCAACACGTGGAGGTCTGCAATGAGCAGGCACGTGAAAATCACGCTGATGCGACTGGTTTTATATGTCCAGAAGGTTTTATTAGTCGTTTGGCCATAAAAAAATTTTCTTTTTTTTAGAAAATTATTTTACTTTAACATAAAAACTGAAAATATGTTTCGTTTAGTCATAAATTTTTCAACTCTATTTTTAAAAAATTATTTGGAAAAGTAAAAACAAGTGTTACTTGTTTTCATTCATACTTCTCTCACAAAATTTCAAAAATAACTTTAATTAGGAGCGAACCTATGTAGGATTTTGGGGTGCTTCGGCACCCACTAAACTCGATGCGAAATAAGTATAATTACATAAAAAATATAGAAAATATAAAAAAATAAGTATAAAATATATAAAAACACCCACTATGACAAAAAGTTGTGTGGATGCATTGACATTTAGGTTAATCTTAAGATGATTTTTTACTTTATTCAGTTTTTAAATTTTTTAAGTACCCATCATTCTTAAATTCTGGATCCATCACTGACTTTAATTTATATTCATGATCAAACACAACTCCAACTCTAACTTCATCTTCAATTCCAACTCCAATTTCAAAAAAAAATAATTTTCATCGCCAAAAGAGGCCTTAAATTCACTTCAAACAATAGAAGGGTGGTTGATTGGTAGGGTAATAGATCGCTCCTAAAATATTAGTAAACATGAGTTTAATTAATTTAGCTATCATATTTTTTTATTCAACTAATCCAAATTAAATGGAATCTAGGGTTTTAAATTTGAATTGCAGTCGCCTGGAACCTTATATTTGGATAAAATATTAATAAAAATTTTCATGAGTACTGTACTATGCAGTATTTAAAGAATTTTAAGGATCAATAAATCCATTTGGTCAAGCTTATTTTTCTTTAAAAATATTTATTTTTTCAGAAGTGCTTATTTTAGAAAATGGAGATGTGTGGTCAAACTTATGAAAGAAAATAATTGTTTTTGAGGAGTAAAATAAGCAGTTTTTCATAAATTAAAAAGAATAGTTTTTCCCATAAAGCACTTTTGAAAAAAATACTTAAAAAAAAATTTTAAAAGTTTGATCGAACACTAATTGCTTCTCAAAAGTATTTTTTAAATTTTTTAGTCAAACACAAACTTCTCACCAAATTTTTTTTTTTAAAACTACTTTTAAAAAAATCACTTATTAAAATAAGCTAATTTTATAAACTTGACCCAAAAGAATTCATATATGAGTGGATCTCAAGCTTCTAAACATAGGTCAAGCGTTGAGCATCAGGCATGTTTAGAAGATACAATAGTGTGTGCATAATAAACCTCGAAGCAGGAGCGGATCCATGTGTAAGTTTTGGGTGCTCCGGCACCCATTAAATTCGATGTAAATTAGGTATAATTATATAAAAAACACAGAATAAATGATATAATTTATTAAAATGCATCTAGAGAACAATCATATGATTGGGTGCAGTGGCTTGAAGATGTGACCTTTGTGTCCTGTTTTTTGGGTTCCAATCCCTACAGCAACATACTATTTTTTATAAAATTTTTTGAGCACCCACAACCTTCCGCCACTGCCTCGAAGCATTTTTCAAGTGACGCACTTCCATATTCTCCTATCCTTTCCATTTCTAAACTGGCTGATTTAGTTCGTTTGGGTACATTAAAACTTCCTTCTGAATCTTTTGATGTTCATTCCATTTTTTATTTTAATGATCTTTGGCATGCATGTTTTGTATTATATGGCTTCTAATACGATGATTAGAAAATGGTCCACATGATTCCGTCAAATATATGAGACGGTAGTGAAGACCCTGCTTCACAAATTTGTGCAACAATAAAATTGCACCAGCCGGGAATCAAACCCAGGTCTGTACCGTGGCAGAGTACTATTCTACCACTGGTGCTCCTTATTCTATACTACCAATGAGGTTAAAATATAGATGACGGTGAAATTAGAATTTTCACTAAGGTTAATAAACATACAAAGAGGTCGAAGGAGGTTCAACATATATAAAAGATAATTATAAATATGTATAAATGGTGCAATTTTCTGTCGCAAGGGTTTTGGATGAACCCCCTGAAACATTGTTAGCTTCGGTCCTGAACATAAACGTGTATTTATTCTCACTTGATATTTACTTCAAATTAAGTAATACCTTGAAAAGTCAAAATGAGCTGAGGGTCTATCGAAAATAGCTTGTCTATCTTCAAGATAATGGTAAGGTATGCTTACATTCTATCATTACAAACGTCTATTCATGGAAGTATACTGAATATATTTTTGTTATTGTAACATTGACGGTTAAAAATTAAAGTAATTACATAGACTATTTGATAATGGTTAATCAATAAACTTGAGTATGAAAAGAGCCAAGAATATATAAGATATGCATGAATATGTATAATTATGTATAATCGGTGTATACTTTATGTATATTAAATAAAATAAGTAAATAATAAAATTCTTTGGCTACTAGTGTAAAAATCCCTATGATACAGGGTTTGGAGGTGGGAAAACTTGGAATGATTTATTTTTGGGCCCTTTATTATTGAAAAGCTAGATACCCAAGGGGTATATTGTTATTTTTTTTCTCAATTTATGTGACACAAATGAAATTTAGATAATTAATTATATTTTTAATATAATTTTAGATATTTTAAGTTGTTAGCTATTGTAATTTATAATATTTTTTTGGCATTTTATTTACTATTTTAAATTGTTAGCTATTGTATTTATAATACTCTCCTTGTACAAACTTTTGTGGCATTGATAGTCAATTATATTTTTAAAATAATTTAAGTTTTTAATAATTATTATTATAATACTTTTTCTTTTATTTCAATTTAAGTGACACATATAATTTCGACAGTCAACTAAATATCACGATTCAAGTAGCAAAATAAACATGTCTTAAATTACTCATGGTAACTTATTAGAAGTGATATAGCAAAATTACTATAAAAAATAATTGTGAAAAAAATTTAAGTGGACCTCGTATAAGATGTCAATTTAATTTAATGAAAAAATTAAATAAATAAACTTATTAGATTGTTTATTACAAGTTATAACAACTCCTTTTAGTTTTCAAGTTATAGCAACTTTCATTTAAAAAAAATACTTAAAAATATACTTTTTATTATTTTAAAAAGCATATCAAAATAATTACAGAAAAGAAAAATAAAGATTTAATATAACTAATCTACAATATTCCTTCCTTAAATGTAGTTAACCTTAATAATTGATATCAATTCCATCCTCCAAATTCCTCTAACCGTTTTTATTTCTCATATTTTAATGCGTCCATTAAGAGTTTTCATCTTCATACACTATCATCTTTTTTCTACACGATTTTATTGTGCCAGTAAACCAATTTCATAATTTCTTTTTGTTTCATGCAACTTTTGAGAATTTTTTTTGAAAGAAAAGCAAACATAAGTTATTGTTGTGTTATTAAAATATGAATTTTGATAATTTGCATTCAATCATGATACGTCATGGAGGGAGATGAAATTTGTCAAGTGTGTTACATTATTTAGCAAATTGATATTTTGCAATCAAACGTATTTAAAGAATTAAATAATTTTTGTATGTGTTTCTTAAATTCTTTATTGTTAAAATGTTGAATTAAAGTATTGTTCCAACTTCATTAACATATATACGGTTTCTTCATCTAAAAATAATATTTAATCTGTGATTTCTACTACTTTATCATAATCATAATTTTTTCAAAGTTTTCACTTCTTCTTTTAGAAAATATTTTGATATAAGTGTAATTTTCTATTACGGCATCTGCAAACGGTTGTGTTATTCCAAAATCATAATTCAACCAAGGATTTGTTCTCCTTAATCAAAATTGTACTTTCTTTTTTAAAAAAAAAAACTCTGATATAACTTTGTCTTTAATCGATTTAATGTATGGTGATAGGTTACATTCTATGCTTGTAATGCATGGAGGAAGATGAGATATTAACGATATTTTATTTGTTTAAGTTAATTAATCTTTCAATTTTTTAAAAATTGTTCAGAAATCAATATTTCATATATCAAATGCATACGAAACCAAATAACAAAAACATCATTCGATCATGTTTTATATATTAATCGTTTTTCATAATGTTATTCTGATTGCTTTGAGTAGGACAATTTCGATATAATGTTTATTTTGCTGTATTATTTTATGTATGTTTTTGTATGTTGAAATTATGAAATATAGTATGTTGAAATTATAAATTTTCATATTTTTAAATTAAGAAATTTCAAATTATTCTTACTTATGAACTATGTAATATGTTTACAGGGAGACCTAAAGATTTTATGGTAGATGGAATTACATAAGATGCAGATTCAAAGTATAGAGCACTGGTTAATGCAATATCAAAACAGCTGAAGATTGACATTACCTCAATCCAAATTGAGATTAAGTTTTTGATAAGTAATACATACCCACCAATGCTCATACAGAATGACACGAAAGTAATAGTGTATTTAGATTAAAAAAATAGTATTGTCGATTTTTTTGTTAAATATCTATTGTATGTGATAACAAAAATTATGTCAATGAATATTAATGGAAAAAACTGAACAATCTGTTATTTGTGTTGGAATATAATATTCTATATACAAATGATGTATTCTTATAATTGTTTTTAGTATATGAAATTAGTATAGTACACAATACAATATCCATGAATTATTCAATAAATTACGTTGAAATCAGTTTATATACTCATTTCATATTTAAAGAATACTTTTTTTTTTTTGAGTTCTCAATGTATCAAATTGATATTAAAATTGGTATCGATGAAATTTCACACATATCATATTTGTATTGAATGAGTTTTATGAATGTAACAATTGATAAGAAAAATTATGATTTATGTTACATAACCTTTTTAGTGTATGTAATGGATATTACATGAAAAACTATCACCGTAAATGTTGAAAATAAATTAATTGATAATTGTTTGATGCCAAGTAATTTTTTATTGCAGTAAAAAAATAATCAATATTAACCATGATTGATATTGGTGTTTACTTTCTGGCAGAAGAAGATGAAGAACATTATATAAATACTATGTTAAATATCAAAATCAAATTTTGTTCATACCAACAATCTTATTAAGACAGAGTAATGAGCACCAATAAACATCAAAATGTAATATTCATGTCAAATTTACTAATTGCATAATCGAAAAATGTATAATTTAATGTAGTTGATATCAAATTTAATACCATTTGATGCGACTTAATTCATATCAGTTTCAGTCAACGATGTAAAATACGAAACAAATGTTAAAGTAGCATAACATTATATAAATACTACTAAAATACAAAAAGTAAACTTTGTTCATACCAACAATCTTAGAAAAAGAGATAATATCCTATTACCTCCCTGAACTATACCCAAAACGGTAGAGATACACCTCAACTTAAAGGGAGCCCTATTACCCCCTGAACTAATTAAAAGTGTAATTTTGATACCCTTAGTGGCTACGTGGCACAACACACTGAAGTGTCTACGTAGGCACACGTGTGTGCCACGTATGTGCCACGTAGGCACTAAGGGTATCAAAATTACATTTTTAATTAGTTCAGGGGGGTAATAGGACCCCCTTTAAATTGAACTGTGTCGTAGACATTTTTGGTATAGTTCAGGGGGGTAATAGGGTATTTTCTCTTAGAAAAATAAAAAGTAATGAACACCAAATAATTAAATCAAATTATTAACTATCTTAGAATTAAAACAAACAGTAAATAGAAAAATTATTCAATATCAATTTTATACCAATTTAATACAGAAAAAAATTAAAATCAATTTATATTAACTTTACAAACTTTTCTTGATTTCTTCGTGCCAACCTTCTTATCACCAACTTTGTCAACACTCACATTTGGCCTTGAATCTTATAGCTCTAGCATTTTCACGATTTTTCATTTTTGATTTCTTCGTTTTATGAGCGAAAATTTCATCTTCAAAATCAGAATCGATTTAGACTCTGAAGCTTGTTCAAAAACAACATTTTTTCTCTTATCAACCATCTTATATTCTAAAGCAACAACCTTTTTGACACTAAATAGTTTTGCATGTTGAGTTGCGGCTGCTTCAAGGATAGTGAATTTTTTAAAAAATCAATTTTGACCAGCGAAATTTCGCTTTGATTATGCGAAATAGACTAACCTTCAATTACCTTGTTCTTGTTCTTTGATAGTGGAGATGGGGTAAAGCACCCCAAATCAAACGAGGGTCTAGATAGAATAATTGAACTATATTTTGTATTAATCTAGGACTTTTTCTATTAGAGGTAGAATCAAATTTGCATTTTTCTGACATGTCTGATCTCAAGAAAAAAAAATCAAACGAAAGTGAAGAACACTTAATCCAAGCTTATGAATATTCATTGGGAACCAAGTTTCATACGCATAAAACTCAAAAGAATAGAAAAAGAAGATGAAAAAGGTAAGTGAAGACTTTTATTGGTAATGAAAAACTGTAAAACGTGATACAGTATAGAAGTAAGTTAATTATTAAAGTTAATAAAAAGTAAAAATCAAATATCAATGTTAAAATATATATTTAGCATATTTGACTCCCTAAAATTGTGAACAAACTTTAAAACTTAATTATTAAAAAAAAAACATTGATATCAATAATATAACTTGTCATAATTATCAAAAGATTTAATGAACAGTGATAAATGTTAAATGTTATAAATAAGAAAATAATATAAATAATAAATATTAAAAAATAATTTTTAAATATTTAATTAAAAAAAAATCTAAAAAGCTTCTATAACTTGTAATTATCTTTTTAGTCTAGTAATTATTGAAAAGTTTTGCTATAGCTTGTAATAAACAATCTAATAAATTTATTTAGGATAATTTTCACTAATTTAAAACATCATTAGTTAATTGTCATTTTTTATATATATTCTACCTTTTTTACTAAACATTGTTAATTTTTTTAATACTTAAATGAGTTAAATAATTAATTAGGAATGAAATAGCAAAATTACGATTGAAGCAACTGAAACAGACATTTCATAAATATCTAATTTATTTTTTTTATTAAATGTTAATAATTTTCTCATACGTAAATGACGTATAATAATTACTTAGGGGTGATATAGTAAAATCGCGGAGCAAACAGACACGTCGAGGAAAAGTGTTTGTTTTACCGCACTTCTATATAGTACTAACAATATATGTTATTTTGGTCTCAATTTATGTGACACGAATAAAATTTAGATAATAAATTATATTTTTAATATATTTTTAGATGTTTTAAGTCGTTAGCTATTGTAATTTATAATACTTTTTGGCATTGTAATTTACTATTTTACAATTTTAAGCTGTTAGATATTGTAATTTATAATACTTTCCTTGTCTAAATTTTTATGGCGTTGATAACCAATTATAGATATTATAATTTATAATACTTTCCTTGTCTAAATTTTTATGGCGTTGATAATCAATTATATTTATCTTTGGTAATTGGGACTGGCTATAAGGAGATTGACAAGTTAACATAATAACTAGGATGGTGAATCTTAAATACTGTCCTTTCCATTTTTATTTGTCAAGTATATTAAAAATCGTTATTCAACTTTATTTGTCTAGTTAGAAGAACAAGAGATGTTTTACCATCTTGTATCTATTTTATTCTTGTAAATAAATACTACATTTATTTCTCAATATTTAAATAATTTGTAATTAATATAAATAATATAATAAAGGCCTATAATAAATTATATTTATTTATTATTTTTAATGGTTGTGTTAATAATTGACAAGTAAAAATAGGCGGAGGGAGTAACATTTAATCCCTTACCATTTTTCCATAATAGTTGAGCATGCATTGGCATAGTACATGAATCACCCTTATCTTGCATCATTGAAAAATTATTAAAGGGAGCATAATTATATTTACATTTTAGCATGATTATTCTAGATTTTCTTCCCATAAAATTTGTATTATAGTACTATATAAAGACTTGATATTTCACTCATATAGACCATATCTTATACCAAAAAGGAAAAAACAAGGAGGAGAAAAAAAAAATGAAGCCTTCACAATCAAATTTGCCAATAATTTTTCTTCTTTTGACTATATATTATCCATGTTCCTTTGCTCATTCTGTAGGATTCAAAGTATATATCAGTAATGAATTGGCAAGAGATTTGGAAAGTCATTGTATGATTAACAACTTTGACATTGGATTTTTTCCAATTTTTTCAGGAGTGAGATATGATTTTCCAATATTTTACGATGATGAAAAGGATCATGTAAATGCAACTTGTGGTTTGGCCTCACTACAAGGGCCACATGGTAGATTTCTTGTGTTTGATAGTCATAGAGATTCTCAAAGATGTGCAAATAATAAATGTGAATGGTTTGCAAAGAATGATGGAATGTATCTTCTTGTTCAAAGCGAACAAGTTTTACAATTTAAATGGGCCTAGTTAGTAATAAGATTCTTGTAATAATGGGGAGGAGAACAAATAGTGAAGTTATGTGTTGTTAGACATTGTTGGTACTTAGTACTTGTTCAATGTTATGTGATTGCAAATATGATGGAATAAGAATGTTTTGATGGTCACTTGAAAGATTATAGTTTGAATTTCCATTGATGATAATGGGCTCGTTTCTTTACTATTTTTTATTTCAAAGAGCAAAATGCTTTAGTTATGTGATAAGATTTGAATTCATGATATGCGTTCAACTTACAAACACTTTAAACCTTATAAATTAAAATACATTATATTTTTCTTGCAACTCGCTAACTTCATTCGACTGAATAGAAATTTTAAAGGATTAAATATCATTTTGAAAGATACAATAAAAATGCATTTCGACCATGTGTGGGTAAAAAGTATTGTAGTGTGTTGAGAATAAAAAGAATTTAAAGATGTCCAGCTCCACAACCACAAGCTGTACAACAATGGAAGAAAATGAAAAGAGAAGAAAAGGTAATGAGACAAAAGGCTTCTGAACAATTATTGACAAGTTCAAAGCCTTTTGTCTTGTCTCCTCACCAACCACACTTACGTGGCACAAATTAATACCTTCATCGTAATTCTCACACTTGGTCATGTGAGAGAACACGTGGGAAAAAAATATTTTCTGTTATTGTATGACCAATAAAAATTAGATAGGTAAGATAGGATTCAAATATTCTTTATTATATTTAATTTTGCCAACATCGTATGAATACACAGTAATACTGTACAGAGTAATACAACGAAATTTTTTTTTCTAATTGTTCTTCTGAATTTCTACATGGTATCAGAGCACTAAATTTTTTGCCTAGATTTTCACAATTTCCTCATCTGCTTCCTTTTCTCGTTCAAGATATGGCCAAGGATTCGACTATCATTACAACCACAGTAGGCAGCAAGCACTTCCAACTTTGATTTCAACAAACCTTATCACCTTCATGCCTCTGATGCTTCTGATATGACCTTATTTATGAATAACCCTTTTAATGGGAAAGGTTATCAGGAGTTGAGGAGGTCTGTTCTTATTGTGCTGAATCTTCAGATCTGCAAGCTTGGAGCAGATGCACGACATGGTGACATCTTGGCTCTTGAACTCATTGTCTTCTAAAGACATCAAGCATAATGTCATTTACTCCAGGACTGCCGAACAGCTATGGAATAGTCTAGAGCGTCATTTTGGACCGTCCAATAGAGCACAACCTTATCACCTGCACAAGGAATTAAGCAGTTCAATTCAGGGTTCAAATGACATTATTGGATACTTCACTAAGCTCAAAGGGCAGTAGGATGAGTTAGATTCTCTTAATTTTAACCTCAAGTGCACTTGTGTTTGCACCTATCAAGGTAAGCATAAGCTGGAAAAATCCTTGAAAGGTGAAAGACTGATGCAGTTTCTTATGGGTTTAAGTGATACATATGCACAAGATAGAGGTGACATTTAGATGATAAAACTCCTTACCAAATCTCAATCATGCATATTCTTTGATCCTATCAGATGAAAATCAAAGAAAATCGTACATGAGTTCTATTATTTCTTCTGACTCCTCTTCTTTCATGACTGGGAACTTGACTCAATATCGAGGTACAAGATAGTAACCTCACAAATTTGTAGGAAACCCACGGAGACCTAGGAATGCTTATCCCAGATCTGGCAATCCCAAACCACAAAGGTTTTAAAAATAGAATCCAAAATAGAAAATAAGAAAGGCAAAATACAATTCTAATGTCACATGTACTAATTATAGCATAATGGATCATGTTGAAGATGACTGTTACAGAATCACAAGTTTTCTTGAGAATTTTCAATTAACATATGATGAGGGATTTCAAGGTCAAATCAAAGAAAATGAAGTATTATCAACAATGAAAGATGATACTAGGAATAATAACAATTTTTTTGAAGCAAAAGCTTATGTCCATCAAAATGCAAGACAACAGAACCCTGGTCAACAATATAACAAGGAACAATACAATCAATTTCTGTAAATATTTAAATAGATGAGGATGGAGAAAGTAGCTAGTAAAAGCGGAGCACATGAGAGATCAATGCAAATTCAGTAGCTGGTACAATTTTAAAATACTTTAGATTGTAGTTTTCAGCTATAAATTCTAGCACCTGGATCATTGATTTAGGTGCATTGATCATATGCGCTTTAATTCAACCTCTTTCACCTCTATGTCCCTTTTTCAAGTTTCTTTGACTATTAATATGCCTAATTGTCATATTATTCAGGTCACTCATGTAGGGCCAGTCCTACTATTTTCTGACCTTATTTTAGAAGATGTCTTATTTATTTCTAGTTTAGAATTTAACCTCATGTTTGTGCATAAATTCATCAGTTTGTCGGTACTTTATTTTTCACATAAGTTGGATGTCTAATGCGGGGTCCTTCAATAAGGAGGCCACAAGTTTTTGATGAAGCAAAGGAAGGTCTATATTTGATCCAGCCAAACACTAGGAAGTCTAGTTTCAGTTTTAGCAAGGATTTATCACTTATTCCTAGTGAATCTAGTCCTATTTCTTTTCCTGTTTCAAGTTCTGTTTCTAGTTCTACTTGTGGTAATTCGATTTCTAATGTAAAACTTTGGCACATTAGATTGGGGCATTTACCCTTTTCATCAATGAAAAATGTTAGTTTTATTTTTATTCCTTCTAATTCAAAATGTTTGTGATGTATGTCCTAAATCAAGGCAATTCAAACTTCCTTTTCCTATTAGTCAAGTCAGAACTAAATGTATCTTTGATCTTATTCACATTAATACATGAAAATCTTATAAAGTTTTCATATATAACAACTATAGATACTTCCTTACCATAGTGGATGATTGCAGTAGAGGTACTTGGACCTATTTACTGACCACTAAGAATAACGCATTTTCAATTTTACAATGTTTTCTACAGATGGTAGAAAGACAGTTTAGAACCAAAGTCGAGATTATAAGATCAGATAATGCACTAGAACTAAGTAAAAGTATAACTGTCACAAATTATTTTAATTCAGAAGGAATTATCCATCAAACTGCATGTGTAGCTATCCCTCAAAAAAATGGGATAGTTGAGAGAAAGCACAAACGCCTACTTGAGATTACAAGGGCTTTGTTATTGCAATTTCAGGTACTTTTAGTTTGTTGGGGAGAATGCATTCTCACTGCCACTTATCTGATTAACAGATTACCATCCAGAGTTTTACATGAACAAACTCCATATGATGTGCTTTTTGGGAAGTCCCCTTCCAATCAATATTTTAAATGCTTTAGGTTATTATTTTATGCAAGTACCTTAGCTCATGATAGAGGCAGATTTCTTCCAAGAGCTAAAGCTTGTGTCTTCCTGGGATACCCTAATAACCAGAAGGGTTATAAACTTTAAGACCTTGAGAGTAAAACGATGTTTGTCTCAAGGGACGTAGTCTTTCGTGTTATATTTTTCCTTTAATCACAAACCTTAATTCTTTTTCACCTATTTTTTCTATCCAAACTTTTGATACACAGATGTTTGAGGGTTTTTTTCTCCTCAACAAATCAAGATTTGAACTCTAGTCCCGATGACCCTACCTTGCCTTCATCTATTTCTCCTTCTCTTTCTATTGAACCAACTTTATCTTCTCATATTAACTCTTCACTACCCATTATTTCTTCACCTATAGAACATTCAACTAAAATTCCTCCTCCTAAAAGGTCTAAGAATAAACAAAGGTGGTCTGCCAACACACCTTAAGGACTATTTTTGCAACACCATTTTTCTTAGTCCAGCCATTGATTTTTTGCTTTGCTGCACCACCAATACATCCTACAACATTGTCCTTTACTGATTTCTTTCCTTTCTAATCGGCTCAAACTAAAATCAGTTTTAGAAATCTCAGAACCTAACAGCTATTTTCGGGCTTCCACCCATTCAGGATGAAACAAGGCTATGAAAGAGAAAATTACAGCCTTAAAATCAAATCATGCATGGGATGTAGTGCAACTTTCTAAGGGAAGGAAGGCACTCCTTTGTAAGTGGTATACAAAGTTAAACATAATGTAGATGATACTATAGAAAGGTTGAAGGTAAGGCTTGTCATAAGGGGTGATATTCAAAAGAAGAAAATCGATTTCAATGAAACTTTTTTTCGATGGTCAAAATGACCACAATCAGATGCCTATTGTCTATTACTGCTAAAAAAATTGAGATATTTCACAGTTCGTGTGGACAATGCCTTCTTACAAGAAGAGGTCTATATGAAATTTCCATCTGGGATGAAATCACCTAATCCAGATTCAGTATGTAGACTTTGAAATTCTTTATATGGGTTAAAACAAGCATCCCGACAGTGGTATGCCAAGCTTACTGGTGCTTTAAGTTTTAAAGGTTTTACTGCCTCAATGAATGATTATTCTTTATTCCTCAAACGAATGGGTGATTTGATTAGTGGCGGTATATGTCGATGATATACTAATTACAGAAAATGATGCAGCAGAAATCAATTCTCTTAAGACGTTTCTTCATATAAAATTCAAAATCAAGGATTTAGTTCTCTACACTACTTTTTAAGGATGGAAATACAACGAGAAGAACAGGGGATAATAGTTAGTCAACGTAAATACACCTTGAATTTACTTCAAGAATTTGATGTGTCCCATCTTGCACCAGCTTCTTCTCTAATAGTTCCTTCGATCAAGTTATCTGCAGATTCAGGGCAATTAAGGTCAGATTCAATCATTTATCGACATATAATTGGCAAAATCAATTATTTAACTCACACAAGATTGGATCTTTGCTATGCAGTTTTGACTCTTAGTCAATTTATGCAACGACTTTGTGACAGTCATTTCATAGCAGGAGTGCGAGTTCTTCCTTACCTGAAAGGGAATCCAAGTTGGGGACTTTTTCTATCTTGCTCACCATAAGTTGCTCTCAACGCCTTCTGCGACGTTGATTGGGCTTTCTGTCGAGATTCGCATCGATCAGTAAGTGGATTGGGTGGATCTCCTGTTTTTTAGAAATCAAAAAAACAAATATTTGTATCTCCATCCTTTGCTGAAGCAGAGCATAGATCAACGCGTCGTTTGGTAGCAGAACTTACCTGGTTAACTCGTCTTCTTTTCGATCTATCAGTTGCTTCATCGTTACTAGTTCCACTATATTCTGACAGTCAAGCAGCGATGCATATTGCTCGGAATTCCGTCTTTCATGAAAGAACGAAGCATGTCGAGCTTGACTGTCATTTTGTTCGACAACAATAGCTCTCCGATCTTATTTCACTCTCTTTTGTTTCTTCCAAAGACCAGCTAGCGGACATCTTCACAAAGCCCTTGTCAGGACCTTCGCATCATCATCTTCTTCACAAGATGGGTCTCACTTTGCTCCCCTTCATCTTAAGGGGGAAGGTTGAGGATAAAAAGAAGTCGAAGATGTCCAGCTCCACAACCACAATCTCTATAAGAATGGAAGGAAATGAGAAGAGAAGAAAAGGAAATGAGACAAAGGCTTCTGAACTATTGACAAGTTCAAAGCCTTTTGTCTTGTCTCCTCACCCACCACACTTACGTGGCACAAATCCATCCTTCCATCATAATCCTTATCAATCAACACATCTAGACCGTCCATTTCAATATCTGCCAAGTCATGTGAGAAGCACACGTATATAGCATAGGAAAGAATATTTTCTGTTATTGTATGACCAATAAAAATTAGACAGGTAGAATAGAATTTAAATATTCTTTAATATATTTAATTTTAGCAACACTGTGTAAATATATATAAATAGTGTACAAAGTAATACAACGAGAAAATTTTCCCTACTTATTCTTCGCAGTTTCTACACAATGAAATCTAATTTCCATATTCACTAGACCCACCATTAATGATTTAAAGGCTCCTTAAGAACTTATAATTTAAGCAAGAGAAAGAGATAATTTTCCAACGAACATCAATGCGAGTTGTGACTTAATTTTTGATCCGTTGTGAATTAGATGGAAATTTTCCTCTATTTGATAGCAACAGACTCTAAGAGGTGTAGGAATAATAAATGTCAATTATCACTAGGGATGTTAATGATTTGATTAAAAAATTGTTCCAAATTTAAAATCGAATCAAATAAGTTAAATAGAAAGAGACCATATTTTGGTGTCTGATTTGATTTTAAAATTTACAAATCAATAATTTTTGGAAAAAGAACATTACGTAGCTCTTTTGAAAAATAATGGACAATAATGGCCCATGTTTCTCGTTTTGGACAAAAGTAACACTTCGACTATTTTTAATGTCGTTTATTAGCCCTTTGTTTTAATAAGCCACACGCTAAGGTTTGCAGTTGTCCTTTTCTCGAAAAAAAAATAACTGATACCTACCCTTTATTTTAATAAGCCACATGCTAAAGGATAAAGGTTTGCAGTTGTTCTTTTTTCGAAAAAAAAAATGATACCTACAGTTCCCTTACCTTTTCCAACTATTCTTTTTTATTAGGATTTTCCGACATTTATGGTGATGAAAATTAAGAAAAAGGTTAGTATTGATACGAAATTGGCTGGTAAAGGTATAAGATATTATCCTAATTTCGTTGTTACTGATGATGATTTTGAAGATTTAACAAATCGTGATGTTCGATTGAAGGATTTGAAGAATGCTCTTGGTAGTCCTAGTCGAATTACTAGATCTCAAGATAAATTAGTAGGTGATCCATCAATGGCGAAACAAAAAAAATCAGCTAAAAAAAAAGCACATACAGATGTGAGTGATGATTCAGATCTGGTTGTTATTCGAAAAAAAAAAATTAAAAAAATAGTGATTCAAAAAATAATGAAGATGATGGTAAGTCATCTAAAGGAAATGAGAAGATAACTGTGAATGATGAAGGAGATACTCTTGTTCCTCCAAAAAAAGACATCTAAAGGAAAGGAGAAGATAAGTGTAAATGATAAAGGAGATACTCTTGTTCCTTCAAAAAAAAATGAAAAAAAGGAATCGATCAAATGACGGAGAAGATGATGCTCAATCATCCAAAAAGAAAAGTAAAAAAACTCCCTGGAAGAGAAAAATATCCAAATTAACTAATTTTGAGGTACATTGTTTGTGCTTTCTATGTATTAATTATGTCTGATAGATGTTCACTTTTTGTGTAGAATTTGTGTATATTTGCAATATGTGTGTTATTGTTGTATATAATATGTGTCAGTGTTGTATATGAAATATATTGGGTAGTGATTTTAGTGAAATTTAGTGTACATTGGCTATTATAACTATTTGTGTATCAGGATTGTATAAGAACTGTGTATAGTTTGAATATTTATATTGTAAATGTGTAGAATTGGCAACATTGTTATAATGAATACTGTATGAGTAGTGTATGTAGATTTTTAAAATATTTATACGTAAAAGTACACTTACGTATTGCAGGTTTGAAATTTATTTCTTGGTCCATCTAATCATTATAAGTGTCAGCTCAGCGTGTACACAAATTGTGGTATTGTGACTGCCTTGAAATCTAAGTTGGACAAGAAGCAACTTGATTTGTTTAAGAATAGTTGCTTTGGGTATTTCTTATCTTTACCAAGTGTTTTTCCTCAAAATCAACTTATCCATGGAAAGTTGCTTAGGGAACTTGTTTGTGAGAGAGATGATGAAATATGGATTAAAGTGAATAACACTAGGTTACGATTTGGCTTACAAGAGTTTGCTATAATTAGTGGCTTAAAATGTACTGGAAATTACAATAATGAGTTTGTTGTTACTGAAGAAAGTAAACTGATGGAGTTGTATTTTCTAGGAAAGTCCAATGTCACAAAGCTTGATTTAGAAGAGTGTTTCATGGATAAAAAGTGGTGATGATGCTTTACAAATTTCTATTTTGTTCTTCATTTATTCCTTTATTTTCTCTATCACGTATAGTTATGTTATAACTAAGAATGATTTCTTATTGGTTGAATCTGGGAACTATGAAACATTTCCTTGGGGAAAATTATATTTTCGTCTGATGTTTGAGTCAATGAAGTCTAAGGTTTATCAGCGAAAAACTATGTATCGTTGTGTTGGTTTCCTTCTTGCATTTCAGTGTTGGTTTTATGAGTATTGTCCTTATACCGATGGCTAACTTGTTGACCGAATGAGCGATAGTGTGCCACGTATACTGAATTAGTTTGTAAAGTATAGACCAACATACAAGGAGGTCAAGTCTGCATTTTTTGATATTAGGTAAGAGCAGGTATATCGTTGTTTTAAATTATAATTTATATATGTTTTGTTAAATTGTTATGTGCTTCTTAAATGTCGAGTGTTGTTTTGTATGTGCAAGTTGTGTTGCATAACATTACGCCGACAATTCTTGAAAAAACAAGCCCTCAATTACCTGATTTCAAATCTGTGGACGCGGGTGTGCACTCTGTTGATTTGCCTAGCACCAGTAAACAAGAATGTAGTCAGTCGATCTCAGGTAATGAATTGGCACTTTTGAGAAGTGATGTTAAAATGGTATGTCGAAAGTTTTTATCAATATTTGTATGTTTTTGTTAATTGATGTTTTGACTTTTTCCTTTTATGTTTAGTTAACGAAAAATGTTTCCTCGATGGAGAAGTTTATGAAATCCTTATTTGAATTGATTTTTCGAACTCTAGATATCAAGATTGAGCCTAAGGTATTCTTTTCCTGAATTTTTCCTATTTTTTTAACAAAACTTATATACACTATTGTACTTATTTAAAAAAAAAATTATAGGTCGGTACATCAATTGGTGATAACGATGGTGATAACTCAAATAAAAAAGATGATGAGACACCTAATGTTAGTGGTACAGGTGATGATCAAGTTAATGATCCACCAAATATGGGACATCAAAATGATGTTGTACCGAAAGTGGATCATATACGTGACAATTTGATGGATGATGTAGGAAAAACAACAGATTGTGTAGGTGGTGACGTATTTGGGAATTTGGAAGATGACGTTGGAGAGAAAGTTAATTTTGTAGGTGATTATGTAGTTGGTCATGTCGCTGTTGGTTCTGCGGCTGACACTTTTAAGGATGGTGCTTGGAAGAATTTTTCAAATTTTGATTTTTTGAAGTTCGCACAAAGCTTAAGTGAAAATAAGGATATAGGGGAGGGTATAAATAGTCATGTTGATAGTGATTTGTCTAATTTTACTGATTCTGAAGTGTCTAAATTTATTCAACCTTTTTGTGATCAAAAAATACAAAAAAGAGGTGATGTGGCAGTGCTTAGCCATAATGAGCTTGACTAGTCAGAAATTTCAGACGATGAAATTTCTAAGTTCACTCAACCTGATAAGAGTGTTGCAAGAACTGATACAACTGATTTAGTATGTGATAATGTTAGAAAGGTTGATGCAACTGCAAGTGATAATGTTAAGGGGATTGAGGAAAATATGGTGGCTGCATTTGTTATGTTGGATGAAACACCTGTTATTCCTCGTCGATTACGTAAGCCAGTAACAGTATGTGAATCACCATTTTTGTTAAAATTTGATTCTAGTTGTGGCAAAGTTGAAGGCCAATCATCTAAACGTATAGACAATGCTCAGACAAGTAACCGTGTTTTGTCTATAAAGCATCCTTTTGTGAAGAGTATTAGAGAGCGAATTGATGATATGAAAGTGACATTACAGTTTAACAAGTTTGTTGCGAGATCGTTGCGCGTTAAACAAACGTAAGTTTCTGTTTGTAGTTTTTTTTTTTTGCTTTATTTTAGGGATAATACCTACAAAAATACCTGAACTTTGATCGGAATACCAGTTGAACATACTGAACTTTGCGAGGGTCCTATTACCCTCCCCCCCCAGACTTTTTTTTTTTGGATTTTAATGGCATATATCTACCACTTGGACAATTGTGTGTTAGACACATGCATTGAGCGCGTGAAGGCGTTAAAAAACGTTATAAACTCATTTTTTTGCCAAACAACCCCTAAATTTTCTAATTAGTCAAAGTTTTATTTTTTTTATTCTTTCTCCTCTCTTCTCTCTTTTCTCTTCTCTCCTCTCTTCTCTCTTCTCTCTTCTTTCTTTCTTCTCTTCAACAATGGTTGCTCCATTGTTGAATTTAAATTGAACACAATTACATCACACACATACACACCCAAATGAGTCATCTTCAACACACCCAAATTTAATTTGATACTTTGAATAATTTCAAATTCAAATTCATATTGAACTCAAATTTGAATTTTCAATTTTTTGGAGTTCCATTTTCAGTTTTCAGTTTCCAGTATGAATAAATTTGAAGATTGAATTTTCAGTTTCCAGTTTCTATTTTTAGTTTCCAAGTTTCTTGTTTTTTCATTTTCAGTTTCCAAATTTGAAGATTCCATTAATGAAAGTTTATAATTTTAATTTGAAATTTGAGTTGGAATGGGCTGGAATCATTTGGAATTTGATTTGTAGGAGGAATTTGAGTTGTGGAATCTTTAATATGGTTATAATGGTGAAAAAATGTTGAAAAGTGGTAAAATTGAGAAGAAATAGCGCGTGTACCACACTTTTCGACATCAAAACTGGGTATAACATTGCGGGAGGCAATTAATTTCACTTTAAAAAAGTTTGGGGGGGAATTAATTCCACTTTAAAAAGTATAGGTGTGTAATAGGACCCCCGTAAAATTCAATATGCTCAACTGAAAATTTGGTTAAAGTTCAGGTATTTTCGTGGGTATTATCCCTTTATTTTATCATATATTACAATTTTTGTAATATTTTTTTCCAGGCCTGTTTATTTAGATTCTGTCAATGCTCTCCCAAAATATTTTGACTATGGAGTTAATACTGTTAAAATGAAAGAGTGATTTTTCACATTGGCATATCCAGGAGTACCGTTAACCGATTAAGTAATGAATTTGTTAGTTAAGTAGGTTATATATCTTTTATTTTTGTACTTGATAGTGATAAGCTAATTGGAATACTGAAATGTTGTATATGATGAATGTTATATAAGTTCTATGCTTTATTAATGCAGTACTTTATGTGCAGTTTATTATGCAACACTTTATATGCAATGTATATACAGATCCTAGGTAGTATTTACACAGTAGTTTAAATGCAGTAATTGTTATTCAGCATATATACAGGTCCTGCACAGTAGGTACACAGTTTGTATGCAGTAGTTGATATGATGCATGTTATATAAGTAGCTTGTATTTATTAGATTTAAATTAGTGTTCTGTATTCATTTTTAGCATTTTAATGTGGTTTTGTTATTCGTATTTTCATCATATTGATGATATCTTTTACTATTTGCGAAAGAAGTCAAAATACGGGCCTGTTTGTGATTCAGTTAAATTTACAACCACCGATTGTTGGTTTAACTGCTTGATTCAAACTTTGTATAAGCGTTTTGTAGAGAACAATAGAGATGTAACACTTATCACTCAAGAACATCAAATCGTTGAGTACATGCTTGAATTTTTTATGAGATGCCCGTGGAATAGCGTTGACAATGTTCTTTTCCCAATTAATCTCGCTGAGGAGTTTCATTGAATTTTGGCGAGGCTATCTTTTAATGATCAGTGCATATATGTGTATGATTTAATGCATGGTGCAAGAAATGTCATTCGTGTTCAGAAATCAGCTGCAGCGTATTCAAAATTAATTCCACACTTTCTTTCTTGTATTAGATTTCGGAAAAGTAGGAGCGGCGGGACTTCCAGTGGCTAGTTCTTTTGATATTCGTATTGTTGATGGACTGACAACTCAAGATAACACGTAATATATTGAATGCACATTCAATTGGTCATTTTTACATACTTTTTTATTTATTATGCTGATGATGTATTATGTTTGCAGGGACTATGGTGTATTTGTTGCTACCTTTGCTGAGTATTTGCTTGATGGTCTTGAAATTTTTAATCATCTAGATGATATTGATGCTATTCATATTCGGTATGGTGTGTTGTTATGGGATTGTGGAAAGAAGAAACAAAAGCAATGTGCAGTTAGTGAAGATGAATCTACTGGTCGATTGTTGAAGAAAAGGGATGGTGTGCAACAAATTTAGTTAGAAATGTCTTTGAAGCATAGATATTAGATATGTTTTAGTGATGAAATGTGTTGTTTTTGTTTTGTGTTGATACACTCGGAGATTCTTATTATGAAATATTATGCTGAATACTATATGTTTTGGTAATTGATACAATTCTGTACAATTGATGCTGAAGTGTTAGTTTATGTTGATCACAATTGATATTCAGTATATATGCAACATTTATTCAGTTTCTATATAGTTTAATATCCAATATATATGCAGGTGCTATACAAAAATTACACAATTCATATGTAGTACTTTATATGCAGTATATATACAGGTCTTATATAGTAGTTACACAGTCTGTACACAGGTCATATGCAGTTTATATGCATTATTTATGCAAATTTATACCAACATAATATAAAACTTACACATTGTTGACACACGTCATATAAAGTAGTTATATAGTTTAATATCCAATATATATGCTGGTGCTATACAGAAATTACACAGGTCATATGCAGTACTTTATATGCAGTATATATACAGGTCCTATATAGTAGTTACACAGTTTGTACACAGGTAATATGCAGTTTATATATAGTATTTAGGCAAATTTACACCAACATTTCAACAAAATAAAAAACTTACACATTGTTGACACAGGTCATATAAAGTAGTTATATTGTTTAATATCCAATATATATGCAAGTGCTATACCGAAATTACACAGTTCATATCAGTACTTTATATGCAGTATATATACAGGTCCTATATAGTAGTTACACAGTCTGTAGACAGGTCATATGTAGTTTATATACAGGTCATATACAGTAGTTACAATATTATATGAAGTATTTATGCAAATTTATACCAATATTCAGTATATATGCAACATTTATTCAGTTCCTATACAGTTGTTACACAGTTTAAGCACACTATTTCTACAATTTTATACATTTATCCCAACCAGATATAGAACTTATATATTATTGTAATAAAGTATTTATATAGTTTATAAAAGTAGTTATATTCAAAATATAGAGTGCTATGTATTTGCTAATTAATTCAAAAGACAAATACTAGTACTTATATATATTCAAACTGTATATAGGTATTATACATGATTGACACAGATTATATACAGGTTTTCTAGGCATTGTAGCAGAAATATTACACTCCCCTAGCTCAGAGGAGTTGATTAGTGCACCTCACTAAAGAATGTGGCTAAATGAAACACCATAATGCACAGATTTCTATAAGAGTAGAATGCATTTGAAGTAAAATAATATTGTTGCTATTACATTGCTATGAAAAGAATAGTCTTTTTTCAAGGAAAAAAATGGAAAAGATAAAAGTTTTCTTGCAGCCACATCCTATTAGATTCTTGTTGGAGCATTTCCACATGTTCTTCGATTGTGTCCTATTTTTCCACAGCGCCCACATAAAATTTGTTGCTTAAAGTAGTCCATAGTACCCTTTCCTCGATTGTTCTTTTTTGGTCTTCCTGGTTTTGGTTTTCAGATTGGTGGCAGTACTATATTAGCTGACATATCTGCTGGAATATGCCAAATTGTTTCATAGGAAATGGTATAACTGGAATTTCATATACTTTCAAGAAGTTTTCTATTGTGTAATATAAAGCACAATAGCTTTGTAAGTCCATATGCATGTAAGTTAGGACCGCCATAGCATGTGGACAAGGTATGTCATCTACTTGAAATTGTAGGCAGGAGCATTTTTTTTCACGCATGCAAACAATGTTTCGTTTTCCAGTTTCATCAATGACTACATAAGAATAGTGAGTAGAACCCATCACCTGTAATGTACAAATATATTAGTAAATAGTGTGCACATTAGAATATACAAGTGTTAGTAGAAATAAGAAATAATACCTTCATTTATCTGACAGAATGTGATTTTCCCTCAATATTATATTATATTATATTTGTTTCCCAGTTCTATAAATATTGCTTTTGAATGTTGTCTACCTTCATTATACATTCATTATTCTATCTCATGACCAGATCCATCATAAATTATAGGAATTTTTTAATTGGCAGGTCTCTTGCATCTCTATTTGCTGAATTTAGGGACTCTGCTATGTTTGAAGTCATGAGCATCCACCTGTAGACATGGGCATGAGCTATGGACCATTTTTCATAGCCTATATCAAACAGATACTCCTTCACCCTATTATCGATTTTGTTTATGTATTTCATAAGTCGATCAAAGTCTGTCTTTATGTATGTTCTGGTCATTGTAAAGAAGATCCTCTTTAATTGCTTTTGATTCTTCTTAAATCTACCCTTAATTTTGTTTCATAGATGGTAGATGCATATACAGTGAGCCACATTTGGATATACAAGTGCAACAACTTTTAATATGTTGTCATGCATATCAGATACTATGTACATGCCTTCTCTTTTACCTAAAACAGTGCTAAACATGCAAAAAAAAACATGTTCATGAAGCATCATTTTCATAATCAACAACAGCATATGCTAGTGGAAAAATATGTCCTGATTAAACAAGTGGTAAAGTGTCTATCAGTGCATGCCAACATATACATAATTTTATCTAAAACAATTTCATAAAACTCACCTGCTGCATCCAACACACTAGCAGACAACATTGTTCCCTTGTATGCAGATTTTAGAAAAGTTCCATCAATAACAATGGTAGGCATAAATATTTCCAGCCCCTAATTGATGTGCTCAATGCTATAAAAGCATATAAAAACTGATTGTCCTCCATTTTGTGTAGCCTTGTGAATGATCCAGGATTTATTGTGTTTACTATGTATAGGTAAGCTGGCAACTTCGCATAAGATTCATGCAAGGAACCTCTGACCAGTTCAAGTGCTTTTTTTTGGCTCTATATGCTTTTTTGTAGTTCATCCTAATTTCGTACAAGTTTCTCATTTCTTTCATGATCTCTGCTGGAGTGTATGTTGACTTTAGATTTAAAAAGTTGTGCTTCACCATTTTAGGAATGATTAAAAAAGTAGTTGTAGACACATGATTTCGTCCTCTTAAAGTTCAATTTTTATTCACTTTTACCCATTTTTTACTTTATCCTACCGTGCACACTCATCCATGTTATTATATCTTCACAAAATACAAAAAAAATAACAAACTCCCTAACAAATTCTATCCTATCCTAACCCCTACATCTTATCCTAACAACCTACCCAATCAAAATAACCCACTTCACTACGTCACTACCCCACCCTCACCTCACAGCATATATACACCATCACTCTTCTAACTAATTCACCAACCAAAAAAAAATACACCCATACTCACATCACAAACTCCACTCACAAAAAGCACATATCCACCATTCTTCAACAATACACCTGACAATACAACACACAGAGTACATACACACACATATCCTCCATACACACATACTCCATTCTTCTTCTTCTTTTTCTCACTGCCACACACACATAATAACTAAAAGAGACTCGCACACATAGAATCAAGAGAGGAAGAGAGATTTAAAGTCGAGAGTGAAAGTTCAAAAGAGAGGAATCCGGTTGCTGGCAAGAATTTTCCGATAAAACTTTTTGCCGAAACTGGTTTATGGCGTCTTTTGATTGATTCAAGCTCAAGTTTATTGAATCTAGTTGTTTCCATTGATTTTGAAGAAAACCATGGCCGTAAAACACAGAGATTTTGCTGAAATTGGGTTTTAGTTTGTCATTTGATTAAAAGCACCGAAACCAGCGGCTGTTCGACGAATTCAGGTGAGATTGATCCAAAACTGTTTGTCTCTCGCTGTTGAAAATCCAAGCCAATGACTTAAATTAGTTGAATTCGGTGAAATTTAGTTGATTCCGCCGGTTTTAATACGGGTCCTCTCCTTCATATTTCTTAATCTTTGTCTTGGATCACTTGTTTAATTTTTGTTCGTGGGTTTCTGACTTGATTCGGATGTTGGGGTTTAGTGTGGATTCAAACTGGTCTATACTTGATTTGGAAATTTGAGATTTTGTGGTATTTTTTTAGGTTTTTGGTACGAACTCCATCGTATTCAATAGGATAATACTCGAATAAAACTGCAATTTGAGGTTGACGAACAACAGAGAAAAGGGTATATCGAGCTCGGGTTTGTTGATAGAGGTTGGGATTGAGGATTTTGGATGTGGATTCTATCGGGTTAATCGAAATAATAGATCCATTTTTGAAAGCACTGAGGTCCAATTCTATCTCCTCTCTTTTTAATTTTTACGTAATCGTGAATGATTTGTGTGTTGGTATGTTTAAATCTTGATTGTGTATTGGTTGATGATGGATTTAAATGTTAAAAGGGGAATTGATAATCTATGCATGTGTTGATCATTGATTGAGAATGAATTTGGGGAAGAATTGAAAAATTGATAAAAAGGGTGAATATAGATCGATTTAGGTTTATTGTTGTTTTGTTTAATTAGGAATAAATATCATGTTTTGGCATGAGGATCGATAAGCAAATCGTAGACTTTGGGTAGGCAAAGTTTAGGACTCTTGGTGATTTGTTGAATGTGTGAATATTTGGTGGTTGTTTCTTTCTATTTTACCGCACAAGATTGAGAAATGTATTCATTTTGTCCGGGAATGCTCCGAGATCTTATGTACTTATTTACCGGGGAATGCCCCGACGTATCATGTTGGCAAAAAATGATTGTGATGAAGGCCTGCGGCATCGGGTAAGGCATTGGAGCTTAGTCGAGATTTAGTTTAGAATAGGATTTATATTTTCGTATTTTTCTATTTTTGGATTGTATAATTGGACTGGACTTTACATTTTGGATTATTTTGTTTTATTTATTGTTTGATTATTTTGCGTGCTTTTGTGTGATTTATACATTTCTTAGTGTCAAAAAATAGTCGATACACTCTACCAAGCGATCGTGGTTGAACCATGGGATCTAGGGGTGCCGAACACCTTCCCCTTGGTCAACAGAATTCCTTAGCCGGAATCTCTGCTCGCAAACTAGTTCAAAGAGTCAAATGGTTTTGAAAAGAATTTTCCAATGGTGACTTGGCACACCAGATTATGCCAAGTGGCGACTCTGAATTAAAAAAATGTTAATAATCCTTATCCGAAACAAATTTTCATTTCTTGTCACTTAAATAATAAAACTATTTCGAACATTAAATTATAACCATTTTTTTGGAGTCGAAAAAGGGGTGTGACAGCTCTGGCAACTCTGCTGGGAAACTGTATGAGAATTCGAGCTTATTTTTGAGTCGTATCAGCTTTGTTTGGCATTACAAGTGTATAAGCTTTGTTTGTGATTATTGTTCGTGTTATTTTTTTCACTTTTGTGCATTTTCGTGCTCGTTGTTTATAGTATTTATCCTATGTGTTACCGCTTTATATCTGTCATCATGAGTCTACCTCCCGGCCTTCTTTCTGCAACAAGTCTGTAGTACACGTGTTGTACATAACCTCTAGTTGAGTTACCCTTATTTTAGGGGAGGAGCCGTCGGTGTTATGGAGTAGGTGGAAAGCAAAGCAGCCACTATCGACCATACGCTCCCCCGAACAGCCTTGTTTGTGAACCACAATGTAGGTCAGCCTTTAGGTCATGCTTATGTGTATCATACGGAGACCTAGCGGGACCCATATGGCCCTTTGTAGGAGACTCACCCCTAAAGCATCCCTACGTGCTAACTGTTGAATCTTTAAGGGTAACGTGGTCATTTGACGGATTGATTTAAAAAAAAAGAGTGAGTCAAAAAGAACGAATCAAAAGGAATGTCGTACTTTATTTTAGAATTCTTTATGGCTTTTGTTCTTCACGATCCAAAAACTCAAAAAGATTTTTTACATTTTGCATTTGTCTTCTCAAAGTACAGTAAATTCAAAAAAAAAAAAGTTTTGTTTTCCTTTTCTACTTATTTGTCAAAAACAAAAATACCAAAAAGATTTTTTCTTCATAATTGGTGGTGTCAGTCGTAGTTAAAGTGTCGAGATGAAAATCCAAAAGTTTTTCATTTGTTTTTGGTAGTGTCTCTTAAGTTAGGTTTAATTTATTAGTTAATCATTAATTGTCCAATCTGGATGAACTACGCATACCTGATTCCCTTCCCTCAAGCAGGGATACGTAGGCAACCCTCTGTGGGTACGGTATTTTTTGTGTTGGCCTTTGTCTTATTATTAGTCTAGGTCTCTCGCCCCTTAATCTAGAGTTGTTTTCCAAGTAGATTGATTTTTCTCAGTACTTCTGTTCGGCAACTTGGAGTCATGAATGTGGTCTGTCCCATCGACATGTGCTTGCGTAAAAAATCCCTAGGGTTGGGAATCTTCTACTCCTGTCGAATTTTTGAGATAACGTCTTATGAATGGATTTGTCCACCAAGTCTAGAGTTCTGATGGTTGTCAAGGTGCCCAAAAAGTTAATCAAGTGGTGGGAAATGTTTAACTATGTTGATCAGCAGAAACTGATTAAAATATTAGGTCATCTTACGGAACTTCTGCATATTACCCCTTGTCCAGATTTAATAGAGGCTTTGTTAACCTTTTGGGATCCAAGTAGTTTGGTGTTCAGGTTTGGGGAATGTGAAATGACTCCTACTTTGGTATAAATATCCGGTTTGTTGCATTTGCCCTATATCGAGAAGGATATGATCCGAGCACGAAATCATACTGGCATGAGATTTTTGCAGTCTTGTCGTTTAAAAAGTAAGGGTATCTGTTTGGGTTGTTTAAGTGATTCGTGGGTTTTCTTAGATTTTTTTGTTTGCTAGATTCGGGACCTCGAAAGGTTTTGATCGTTTTTGGGATGAATTTCATATGACTAAGGAGAAATGGAAGAAAAAGCGTCTTAAAATCTTCACCCTCGCTTTATTAGACATTTTAGTGTTTCCACTAGAAGAAAGACGTATTAATACCCGTTTGCAATCTGTAGTGATGATTCTATTTTATAAGGATCAAAACGACAAGGGCATTAATCAAAAGGGCAGGTTCACTCTCATACCCATGATCTTAACAGAAATATATAAGGCTTTAACCGAAGTGAAGGGGGGGATGAGATTTTTTAAGGGCAGTAACCTGATATTGCAGTTATGGATGATGGAGCATTTGCATGTGCCTTGTTTAGTTAGAACAGATGTGGTAGACCATTGTATTCCCAATCGAGTGAAAGCCATGGACTCTAGGTTGCATTTGGATAAATTCTCGCTACCCGTGGGAGTCGAGGCTTGGATTGAATTTCTTGAATCAAGAACCGGGGATAACATTTTGTGGACTTATCTGTGGCTTCGACCAGAGATAATCTTATTGGGTTGTCAGATGCAGCTCCCTTTAGTTATGTTAGGGCTCAATTGCACTAGACCATATAGTCCTTCTAGGGTAATGCGCCAGTTGGGTAGGCTGCAGGACGTGCCGCCAGCAGTGGATCTTCTGAAGGATATTGAGTACTTCAAGGACCAATCCTTAGGTGAGAGAAAGTACGAGCAGTTTTGGAAGCATGCAACCAAGCTAGGTGTGGACACACTCAAAGAAAGTTTGGATAATCTAGGGTACACTTAGGGATATGGGGTCTGGCTTCAATCCATCCCTCGGGCTATCAGTCAACCCTTACCAGCGCAGCGTAGAGGGAGAATATAGGAAGAATGCATAGTAGACGACCATCAGGATGAAAGTGTAGGGTCCAAAGTAGAAACACTGAGAGTTCAGTTAGCAGATTTGTTCAAGATGGTAGAAAGGTGTCAGAATAATCTTTCCAAGTGCACTCCTCATGAGGCAGGAATACAGGCCCGAAGCTTCTTCCCCAATATCAGGGTATGTTTACAGGATATGCTACAAAGTTTAAATGGGAGAAAGAGAACTTCATAGGCAGGTGTATCTCAGCCAGGGTCATCACGCAGAGCACCAGTCAGAAAGAGCGCTTCTTATCTTTATTAAGTTTGAGTCTTTTATGTGTCTATCATTGTAGGGTGGTGTCTGCTTTAAGCCGAAGTCAAGTTGTTTTGGTATTAGGGTCTTTATTAGTAATTTCACCTATGTCGTCTTAAGGGTCTAGAATGTTGTTTCATATTTGTTGTTTAGTTTTAAAGTGGTCCCAAACTTTTATATGTTTTTTTTGTTTTCTTTCTTCAAAATGTTATGATGTTATGTCTTTCCTTTATTTGTTTATTTTCGTTTTTGCAAAAAAAAAAAGTGGGTGATGTTTATGCACATGCTGCCCGAACTACGCTAGATCTAATTCATGTACAACATGATACGTAGGCAACCTACTTTTGGGTTCGATCTAATCATTTTGTTTTGTTGTTATTCATTATTTTTCCTCTTTTAAAGAAAAACAAAAGCCATAAAGAATGATAAAATAAAGGTAGACAACGAGAGAAAAGAAAAGAACAGAGATGGATACGAAAAAAATATATATAATAATATAATATAATAATAATAAGTGTAGACAAAAATCAGGATGATGTTAAAATGACCTCACTACCCTCAAAAGCTGGTAGAAATGAACATGAATTTAAGACAATTTTACCAATGTGATTCCCATGCTTGTTGTGTGCCTTAGTCCTAACGGATGTCGTCTTTGATGAGCATATTATTTTAGATAATAGTGGTAGGTTTGCAGCACTCTGGCTAGTCACCCATACTTCACTAGATCCAAAGCAAAGCTCCCCATAGCTAGCACTCTGGCTAGTCACCCAGAATTTTGCTCTAAATTTAACTGCTTATATAGTTCATCAACAAAATATTTGTACCTGCAATCCAAATTCAAAAGTACTCCATTGATTGTAAACTTTTCAAACTGTACATCACTTAACCACTCTCCTCCGTATTGTAGCATAATTGGAACTAAAATTAAACTTAAAGCCATAATTTCGTATCAACTGAAGCTAATTGTGAATGAAAACATTTTATGAAGCTAATTGATGGAGAATTTTATATATTTATATACAATTTATGAAGGTATTTTAAGGTAATATGGTGTATCTGAAAGAGGATTTTTGAGGTTTTAATGGAATGGAATCCTGAGGTAAAATTAGGGAAGAAAAATGTGAGTTTCAATTGAAAAGGAAAGAAATATATTACGCGATTTTTGTGGCTTTTTAGCGATGATTAGAAGATGATTAGAATATGGAATTATTTTAACGGCTATTAAGTGAAAATTAAAAATAGGGGCTATTTTTGTGGAATAAGATTTGAGAAGGGCTATTTTTGTCCTTCTCCCATAATTTTTTGTGTGAACTGGTTTAATATAAATAAACTGAAGAAAAAATTAAACCAGACTGATAAATCATATACGCAATATGTATGTATTAATTTTTATAAATGAATTTAAATAGTTTGTTGATTTTTTTTACCAAATTTTTTTTACCATTAATTTATCTCTAATACAATGATGGGCCTTTATTCTTAACACAATTATAAACTATATATATATATATATATATATATATATATATATATATATATATATATATATATTAAAAAATTGTCTTTTCGCATCTTTCCTTTATTAAATTAAGAATTTCCAAAACATATGAAAAGAATATAAAATAAATATGGAAAAACTAAAGAGTCCTAAAATATATGAATTATATGAAATATATGAATTCTAGAATATATGGATCTTAAAATATTCAACTCATCATGTGTATTATTGTTAATATACGTTACCATATAAGAATTAGGTTTAAAAATTGCAGAGCAAATAAAAATTCTGGAGCCATATTGTCTATAATCTTGATAGGCATGAGATTTAATTTCTCCAGAAGTAAGCTACCATCTTCATATGATTCTCATGCAATTTCAGAGTGCATCTCTTAAAGAAAAATCTCAAGAAAGTCACTAATCAAAAGAAAGTTATCTTACGGAGATAAAGAGATTATTTTCAAAAGATTCTGACTCAAGTAAAGTTAGTTCGCACAGGTTTACATATAATTTTATTATTTGACATGAGACACACGTGCAACACACGTATACTAAACTAGTGTGTGTGTCTGTATATATATATATATATATTTCACCTTATTAAAATCTATATATCGCAAGATATTTTTTCCAAAATTTATAGATAACATAATGAAAGAGTAGTTAAATGCTTTTCTTTTTCAAACATCCGCCCCCTCCCCAGCCCCTCCAAAAAAAAAAAAGAGAATAGGGAAAGGAAAGTAGAGAAAATTGAAGGAAATATGTCTTTTAAGTCTTGAATGAAGGATTGGTGACATTGACCAATTTAAAGGGTAAAACATAATTTAAAAACTTGATTAGGTTAATTGTAGACTTGATTAATATTTTCTAAACTTTTTAATCTTTTCAAAAATACAAATTAACCCACACTCAGAAACATTCTCTCCCTCTGCAAATCAATCTCTCTCTCTTCTCTCTTTCTCTCGATAGTTTCTCTCTCTAACTTCTCCCAACCAATAACTTTTCAAATTTCTCCCTTCAATCTTGTGCAACTTCAACCACTGGCAACAAATAGTTTTGAGTTCTTGCTCGTTCCTTTTTGACTTTCAACCGTCAGTCGACGTGCCAACATTCTCTGGCGACAACAACTTCTAGTTCTTCATCGTTTCTTTTTTATTTTCACAAGTAAAAAATTAGGGCTTTTAAGTTATGACAAAAATGAGGAACTTGATTTGTTGGTGTTTGTTATTTTTTTATGTTTTTTTTTTAATGTTTGTTATTTTTTAGTTGATTTTCTCATCTGGATGTATCTGCTACTGTTGTTTTTTAATATGGATAAAACATGTAACGTGAATCCAACAGATGAGTATTTGTTGCAACATATATGACTAATATGTTGCGCAGATTAGTAATCTGTTGCAACATATATGACTATTCTGTTGCACAAATTAGTAATATGTTGCAACATATATGACTAATTTGTTGCAACAAATGACTAATCTGTTGCAACATCTATGACTAATTTGTTGCAACAAATAAGTAATCTGTTGCAACAAATGAGTAATCTGTTGCAACATATATGACTAATCTGTTGTAACAGATTACTCATCTATTGGATTCGTTTTATAGTGTTGTAATATGAATCCAACATATGGGTCATCTGTTGCAACAGATTAGTCATATATTGCAATAGATTACTCACTTGTTGCAATAGATGACTTATATGTTGGATTCATGTCACAGTTTCAATCCATTGTAGCAGTAGCAGATACACCAAATAAGAAATTCAACAAAAATTATAATTTTGCTTACAAAATAAGCTATGAAGTAATGTCCAAGTGGTATACGAACAAAATTTGAGCTAAATCTTTTTTAAAAAATTTCAACAGGGGCACAACGAATAAGTAAAACACATGAAAAATTTCATGAAACAGGTAAAGAAGACAAAAACAATATACCATACATCAAATGCAAAAGGATCAAGGGGAAAAACATTTGAGTTCTCCTAAAAACGTTTAAGTTCCCTAATATTTTAATTACATTCTAATAGTTGACCCATCTGTTACAACATATTTTCTATCTGTTTGATAATTTCCAACAGATGAATCATCTGATGCAACATGCTAGTCATTTGTTGATTCAAATTAAGCAATTATTAGTAATAACTAAATTGATTTAGCTAAAATTAAAGACGTCTCTACAACAATGGGACAAACATTTGTGTTCTCCTAAAAATATTTGAGTTTCCTAGTAGTTTAATTATTTTACAACAGATTATCTATTTGTTGCAACAAGTTAGTCATCTATTGCAACAGATGTTTATAACAGGTTAGTCATTTATTTATTCAAGTTAAGCAATTATTAATAATAACTAAATTAATTTAATTAAAATTGAAGACAAGTCTTTAATACAAGACCTAAGACAATGGGAAAAATGTTTGAGTTCTCCTAAAAATATTTGAGCTTTAGTATTTTAAATTACTTTTCAACATATATCGAACTCGGAATCAAAATAAGCCACTAAATTAAAAAAGTGACCGAAATAGGCCACTTATTTAAAAAGTTATCAAAATAGGCTAAACGTAATAATTTATTACGTTTTCTACTTTTTTTTTAACGGTCAACTAACGGAGTTAACTTTTACGAAAACGTAAGAATTTCTTACGTTTTATATTTTTTTTATAAAATGTTAGAATTGTCATACTCTGTAAAATTCAACTCTGTTACGAGTTGATAACCGAGGAAAAAAATACAATGAATTGTCAAATCAATTAAAAATGTACTAAAAAAAGAGTTGTTCAACGTAACAAAAAGTTACGTTCTTAACTTTTTTATAGCAGTGGTCCCCCACCCACAATTTTTTTTTCACAAATGTTCCATCACTTCTACTTTTTCCTCTTTTTACATATGATAATTATGAATTTTTTTATTAGTTAAATTTATTTATATTTACATGTAGTTCAAATAATTTATTTTTTCTAATAATTTTTTACGTTTTACATAAAAAAAAATAAAAAAAGATGTATCAATTACCTCACTAACTTAAAAATTTTCTTATATTTATTCTATATCAAAAAATAATCACTTCTATCCTTAATTATTCGATTTTTCTTTAAAAAAATTATACTTTTGAGTTTTTCTCTACTCCAAAATAGTGAAATGTTGAATTATCGTCGATCAAATGTGCTACTATATACAAGAATTATATTTTTTTAGGAGTCTTCCCAAAAAAATATATTTTCTTATATTAATTTAAGAGTGTTCCTAAATTAAATTGTGATTTTTTACACCATTAATTATAATATGAAATGTATTTGTGCATGTGAGTCTCCTTAATATCCTAATTGAAACACTAATCGAAAACTACGATGAATCACTATCCGAAAAAAATAATTTCATATAATTATTGTATATAGTAGCATATTTGATCGACGATAATTCAACATTTTACTATTTTGGAGAAGAGAAAAACTCAAAAGTATAATTTTTTTTAGAGAGAAATCGGATAATTAAGGATAGAAGTGATTAGTTTTTTATATAGAATAAATATAAGAAAATTGTTAAGTTAATGAGGTAATTAATACTTCTCTTTTTTAAAATTTTTATGTCAAACGTAAAAATTTATTACATAGAGAAAAAAATAAATTATTTGAACTACATTTAAAATATAAATAAATTTAACTAATCAAAAAATTCATAATTATCATATGTAAAAAGAGGAAAAGGTAAAAGTGATGGGACATTTGTGAAAAAAAGAATTGTGGGTGGGGGACCACTGCTATAAAAAAGTTAAAAACGTAATTTTTTGTTATGTTGAACAACTCATTTTTAGTATCTTTTTAATTGATTTGATAATTCATTGTATTTTTTCTCGGTCATCGTGTAAAATGTAAGAAATTCTTACATTTTATATTTCTTTTATAAAACGTAAGAATTTTTTACGTTTTACAAAAAAAATGTAAAACGTAAGAAATTGTAAAAGTCAACTCCGTTAATTGATCGTTAAGAAAAAAATAGAAAACGTAATAAATTATTACGTTTAGCCTATTTTGGTAATTTTTTAAATAGGTGACCTATTTTGGTCACTTTTTAAATTATGTGGCTCATTTTGGTTCTGACTTCACATATATCTTATCTATTTAATAATTTCCAATAGATGGGTCATATGCTGCAACAATTTAGTCATCTGTTGCAACAGATGTCTATATTTGTTGGATAATTTTCAATAGATGAGTTAGTTATTGCAACAAGTTAATCATTTTTTGCAATATATGTCTATATATGTTTGGTCATTTTCAACAAATGTCTTTAACTGTTTGATCTTTTCCAACATATTACTCATTTATTGAAACATGTTAATTGAAATCGTAATTGAACTTATCAATTCATCTTTAATTTTAGTTAAATTAATGTTGTTATTACTAATAACGTCTTATTTTGAATCATTTCAAATAAAATTGGTCAATTAACACTTTACTCAAGACGAATACACTTAGATGATCATGTAATTACTATGAGATTAATTGAAATCGTAATTAAATTATCAATTCATCTTTAATTTTAGTTTTGTCAATTTAGTTATTATTAATAATTACTTAATTTTAATTATTGCAAATCAAATTGGTCAATTGATCATTCTACTTAAGACAAAACACTTAGTTGATCATGTAATTACTATAAAATTAATTGAAATTGTAAGTGAACTTACTAATTCATCTTTAAGTTTAGTTAAATCCATATAGTTATTTCTAATTATGGCTTGGTTTGAATCATTTCAAATAAAATTGGTCAATTGATCACTCTACTTAGGACGAACACACTTAGTTGATCGTGTAATTACCATAGATTAATTGAAAAAGTAATTGAACTTATTAATACTAGTTAAATCAATTTAGTTATTACTGATATAATTGCTTAATATGAATCAATAGATGACTAAGATGTTGCAAAAGATGAGTAATATGTTGAAAATGACCAAACAGATAAAGACATATGTTGCAACAAATTAGTCACCTATTGCAACCGATTAGTAATCTGTTGGAAATGACAAACAAATAAAGTCATATGTTGCAACAGACTGGTCATCGGTTGTAAATGACCAACAGATAAAGACCTTTGCTACAACAGATGACTAATCTATTGCAACATATGTGTATATCTGTTTGATAATTTTCAACAAATGACTCATCTGTTGCAACAGATTAAATCTGTTGCAATATGTTATACACTTAAATGATCATGTAATTACTATGAGATTAATTGAAATTGTAATTATTAAATCAATTTGGCTATTACTAATAATGGCTTAATTTGAATCATTTCAAATAAAATTAGTCAATTGATCACTCTACTCAAAACAAACACACTAAGATGATCGTGTAATTAATATGAGAATAATTGAAATCGTAATTGAACTTATCAATTCATCTGTAATTTTAGTTATATCAATGTAGTTATTACTAATAATATCTTAATTTGAATCATTTCAAATAAAATTGGTTAATTAACACTTTACTCAAGACGAATACACTTTGATGATCATGTAATTACTAACTATGAGATTAATTGAAATCGTAATTAAAATTATTAATTATCTTTAATTTTAGTTAAATTAATTTAATTATTACTAATAATTTCTTAATTTTAATTATTTCAAATAAATTTGGTCAATTGATCATTCTACTTAAGACAAAACACTTAGTTGATCATGTAATTACAATAAAAATAATTGAAATTTTAAGTCAACTTACTAATTCATCTTTAATTTTAGTTAAATCAATATAGTTATTTTTAATTATAGTTTGGTTTTAGTCATTTCAAATAAAATTGGTCAATTGATCACTTTACTCAGGACGAACACACTTAGTTGATAGTGTAATTACCATGAGATTAATTGAAACTATAGTTGAGCTTATTAATTCATGTTTAATTCTAGTTAAATAAATTTGGTTATTACTGATATAATGGTTTAATATGAATCAATAGATGACTAACATGTTGCAAGAGATGAGTAATCTGTTGAAAATGACTAAATAGATAAAGATATTTGTTGGAAATGACCAAACAGATAAAGACATCTATTGAAAATGACCAAACAAATATAGACATATGTTGCAACAAATGACTAACTTGTTACAATAAATGACTCATCTATTGAAAATTATCAAACAAATATAGACATCTATTGCAATAGATGACTAAGTTGTTGCAACAGATGACTCATCTGTTGAAAATTATCAAACATATAGGATATATGTTGGAAAATAATTAAAATAGTAAAGCTCAGATGTTTTTTAAGAGAACTCAAATGTTTGTCCCCTTGTCTAAGGTCTTGTCTTTAATTTTAGTTAAAACAATTTAGTTATTACTAATAATTACTTAATTTGAATCATTTTAAATAAAATTTACCAATTGATCATTCTATTAAGGACAAATACATTAATTGAAATTGTAAGTGGACTTATCAATTCATCTTTAATTTAGTCAAAATTAATTTATTTATTACTGATAATGACTTAATTTGAATCATTTGAAATAAAATTGGTCGGTTGATCACTCTTCTCGAGACGAATACACATAGTTGATCATGTAATTACTATGAGATTAATTGAAATTATAAGTGAACTTATCAATTCATCTTTAATTTTAGTTTTATCAATTTAGTTATTACGAATAATGGCTTAATTTGATTCATTTCAAATAAAATTGGTCAATTAATCACTCTAATCATAACAAATACACTTAGTTGATAATTTAATTACTATGAGATTAATTGAAATTGTAAGTTTATCTTTAATTTTAGTTAAATAAATTTAGTTATTACTAATAATATCTTAATTTGAATTATTTCAAATAAAATTGGTCAATTGATCAATCTACTCGGGACGAATACACTTAGTTAATCATGTAATTACGATGAGATTAATTGAAATTGTAAGTGAACTCATTAATTCATATTTAATTTTAGTTAAATCAACATAGTTATTACTAATAATGGCTTAATTTGAATCATTTAAAATAAAATTGGTCAATTAATTATTCTACTAAGGATGAAACACTTAATTGATCATTTAATTATTGAGATTAATTGAAATCGTAATTGAATTTACTAATTCATCTTTAATTTTTGTTAAATCAATGTTGTTATTTCTAATAATATTTTAATTTGAATTATTTCATATAAAATTTGTCAATTAATCATTCTACTCAGTACGGAACACTTAATTGATCATGTAATTACTATGAAATTAATTGAAATTGTAATTGAACTTACTAATTCATCTTTAGTTTTAGTCAAATCAATAGAGTTATTTCTAATCATGAATTAGTTTGAATCATTTCAAATAAAATTGGTCAATTGATCACTCTACTCAGGACGAACATACTTAGTTGAACGTGTAATTACCATGAGATTAATTGAAACTATAATAGAACTTATTAATTCATATTTTATTTTAGTAATCAATTTAGTTGTTACTAATAATGACTTAATGTGAATCAATAGATGACTAATATGTTACACCAGATGAGTAATCTGTTGGAAATGACCAAACAAATAAAAACATCTGTTGAAAATGACCAAACAGATATAGACATCTGTTGCAACAAATGACTCACTTATTGCAACAACTAATTCATCTATTAAAAATTATCAAACAAATATAGACATCTGTTGCAACAGATGACTAAGTTGTTGCAACATATGACTCATCTATTGAAAATTACTAAATAGATAAAATATGTGTTGAAAAACAATTTAAACTACTAAAGCTCAAATATTTTTTAGGAGAACTCAAATGTTTTCCCCCTTGTCTAAGGTCTTGTCTTCAATTTTAGTTAAATCAATTTAATTATTATTAATAATTACTTAATTTGAATCAACAAATGACTAACCTGTTATAAGCATTTATTGCAACAGATGACTAACTTGTTGCAACAAATAGGCGATCTGTTGAAAAATAATTAAAATACTAGGGAACTCAAACATTTTTAGGAGAACTCAAATCTTTGTCCCATTGTCTTAAAGACTTGTCTTTAATTTTAGCTAAATCAATTTAGTTATTACTAATAATTGCTTAATTTGAATCAACAGATGACTGACATGTTGCAACAAATGATTCATCTGTTGGAAATTATCAAACAGATAGAAAATCTGTTATAATAGATGGGCTATCCATTAGAAAGAAATTAAAATACTAAGGAACTTAAATATTTTTAGGAGAACTCAAACATTTGTCCCCTCGATCCTTTTGCATTTGATGTATGATATGTTTCATGAAATTTTTCATGTGTTTCACTTATTCGTTGTGCCCTTGTTGAAATTTTTAGAATTTTTTTAGGTCAAATTTTGTTCGTATATCACTTGGACATTACTTAATAGGTGATTTTGTAAGTATAACTATGATTTTTGTTGAATTTTTTATTTGGTATATTTGCTACTGCTACAATGGATAGAACCTGCAACATGAATCCAATATATGAGTCATCTATTGCAACAAGTGAGTAATCTGTTGCAACATATGGCTAATCTGTTGCAATAGATGACCCATATGTTGGATTCATGTTACAACACTGTAATACAAATCCAACAATGAGTAATCTGTTGCAACAGATTAGTTATATATGTTGCAACAAATTATTCATATGTTGCAACAGATTAGTCAATATGTTGCAACAGGTTACTTATCTATACAATAGATTACTCATCTGTTGGATTCACGTTACGTGTTTTATCTACTGTTGAAAAAATAGCAGTAGCAGATACACTCAAATGAGAAATTCAACTAAAAATTATAATTTTACTTACTAAAATCACCTATAAGTAATCTCAAGTGATATACGAATAAAATTTGACCTAAAAAAAATTGATCAAGTAGTAATAGTAGCGGTAACAACAATGTTCAACAACAAGAAGATGATGATGATGAACAAGAAGAACAAGATGATGATAATGAAGAAGAAAAAGATGATGAATAAAACAACAACAACATTGAACAACAAAAATCACGAAGAGAGAGAAAATTTCAATAAATGAGAAGAGAGAGAAACGTGCCTTTTTCTTCCTCCATTTCTAGTTATATTAGGTTTTACATTGGATCAAAGTGTAAATTAAAAAACTTGTAGGGTTTTTTCAAACTTTTCTTACTTTCTTAATCCTTAATAAAGTAATTGTCACCTCCACTCAATTATTAATACTTGTGTCACTTACACTTCATTTTAAAACTCTTTTGTCACTTAGAGTCTAAGACCTCGGTAAAGTAGAGAGAGGATTATAAGCTAACAAAGAATGAGAAAGTATTTTCTATGTGTAGTCAAAATAAAGTATTACAAATATATATTATATTTTAGTTGCATCATTAATTTTTTAGAAAATTGAATCTATAGTTTGATTTTAATAACTGAAATATCAATTAAAATGATTTAATTTTGATTAACCAAAAATCGACTCAGATCCATCAACATGCCTAATTGCTAAAGTCAAAAACAACTTTAAAAATAAATGATCGTGCTTTAATTTGTCTTAAATACCATTTCAAGGTGAGGACCAAAAATTTTCTGACAGTATACAATCTTTTTTCAGTATAATCTTTCTATTTTATATTAGTTGATTATTTTTTAAAATTATTTATTTAATATTAGTTAGTTATCTTATAAATTAAAAAAAAATATTAATTACTTTTTTTCTATATTATTCTTACAATTAATTCTTCTAAAAAAATGTTCAAACTTGTTTGTTATTCAAGTCTTTTTTTTAAGGGATGAATTAACAAAATTATCTTCTTATTTATATTTTCTTATTATACATATAAAAAAAAAAATGGCCAACTAATATGTGAGGGAGAGAGTATTAATTTTGATGAAATGAAAGATAATCTTACTAACATCCCATATACAATTAGACCTTTTTATAATGTCATTTCACTATAGCAATTTGATTTTCTTTGAAACTGAATTTTTATGTTATATTTTACTTCTCTATAATGACATTATACGTATAACAATAATGATGTTTATTATAGCGGCACATTCGGCGTAAAATTACCTCTCTATAACAACATACTCATATATTATGTGATATTATTTTGTAAAAAATATATTATATACAAAATAAAACATCAAAAGATGTTAATCACCATTACTATCATGCACACTATAAATTTGAAGTGTGAATATCTAATTTAAAGAAAAAAAATTATATTTAAATGATGTACATCATTTATTTCACAGCTTCACAAAAAAAAAAGCTACTAATATTTGTCTTTTTTATTCATGTCCTTTGTAATTTTGTATTCTTTTATTTGTAACAACTAAATAAGATTTAAACGTAAAATGTAATATATATATATATATATATATCAGCCATGAAATTTTCAAATAAATACAGCCATATAGAGAAGCTTGACCGTATATTATGAGAAAATATTTTTGGGCATTTTCCTAGAGCTAATAAGGAATAGCTATATAGAGATTGGCATATTAAGTTGGAAACCTGGGGGATTTTTTTTTTTTTCAGAAAACAAAACAAAAAAATAATTTCACATGTGGTCACTTAGTTTTTATTTATTACACCTAAAATACTAAATACTTTTTTGTAATATAAAGTTCAGTCAAATATAACAAAATTAAAATATTTTTTATAATAAGAAAATCATTCAATTTTGCCTAAGAATCACAAGAAGTCACTAAAACATGGTTCTTTTTGAATCGAAAATTCATCTAACTTTAACTAAAATATTATATAAAACAATGATGATCAGGTGAAAATGATGAGAATCTTTAACATTTACTCCAATATCATTTTGCCATAATTGTTGAGCAAGCTAATTTCTGCATAACTGGAAATTTATTGAAAACATAATTATATTTATGTATCCTCAAGAATAACATTAAAATTCAACATAACACATTGTTGACCGAATAATTTAGCGTTTAATAGTTCAATAAATTCACAATCGGAGGAATAAAAAATGCACACATTTATTAATTAAAGTTTAAATATTTACACAAAATTTACAAGGACCACAATTTCCCAATATTTGAAAGACTAAAATTGCTAATAATTCCTTTAAATTTTGATGACACGAGGAGAGTTTTTTTTATACATCCCGTATAATGAAAAAAATGAATAAAACTATTTTCCTTGAATAATTTAAAATAACTATAATGAAATTGAAAAGTAAAAATAAATATAATAACAACATACTCCGTGAAAAAAAGCAAAAATAAATAAATAAAATAAGAGGGAGCATATCTTAATAACATTTAATCCATTATCATTTTTCTATAAATAGTTGATCATGCCTTCAGTTAAATGAATCATTCTTATCTTTTCATAATAGGAAAATTCTTAAAGAGAATATAATTATATTTACATATTAGCATGATATCCTATATTTTGTTCCCCTAAATTTTTATTCTACAGTACTATAAATAAAAGATCAATACTTCACTCATATAAACCACAATAATCCTATATCAAAAAAAGCAAAAAAAAAAAAAATGAAGTCTTCACAATTCAATTTACCAATTGTTTTTCTTCTTTTAACTATAAGTTGTTCAAGTTTTTTTGTCCAAGGTATACAATTTACTGTATTAATCAACAATGAATTAACAGTAAATATAGGTGCTCGTTGTATAATTATGGGTTTTGATGATGGTACCTCACCAATTCCAGCAGGAAGTAAAGAATCATTTCCAGTAAATTTTAGTGATCCAAATCAACAAGCAATTGTTACTTGTCAATTGGCAGCTGGACAATTACATGGTCAATTTGTTCTATTTGATCATCAAAGAGATAATAAGAGATGTGCAAATAATTTATGTGATTGGCATGCAAAGACTGATGGTTTGTATCTTACTATTCAAGGGAAACAAGTTTTGCAATTTAAATGGTCTTAGAATAAATTGGTTATTGTAATGGGGAGGGAATAGTTAGTGAAGTTTACATTTTGTTAGTTATCTTAGTTGAATAAGTGTTTTGACATAAGAGTAAAATGATAGATAATGGACTCGTTTCTTTATCGTTTTTCATTTAAATAATAATTTTTTGAAATATGTGATACAGTTTGAACTTTTGATATGTGTTTAAGTTAAACTTGTTTTATTGCATTTTTATATTTTTGCAACTTATTAACTTCATCCCACTTGTTTAAGATCAATCTCCTTTATAAAATTTCAAAAGATTACATTCTGAATTTCTTTTTATAAGATAGAATATTATTTTAAAAGACGTTTATGAAGCGAATCTCAGGTTGAATGTAGAAAAAATGCATTTGGCCAATAAAATACATGGGAATTCGTATAGCCTTTTAAAACTTATTCCATTAAATGACCACTCAGCCTTGTTAATTCCATATCATGATCATTTTTAATTTTGGCTCATGTCGATCCATTTCTTAAAGGTAGTTCAGTTTTTTTTCTCTTGTTGTTTCGTTGCATCTTTTTGGGTTAAAACGTCTATTTATTTATTTTAAAAATAGTTGAATACAATTGTATAGAAACTCTATAGTTGTTGCATAAAATATGAATCAATATACGATATATATATATATATATATAGAAACTGTATAGAATGTATATATATAAATTGTATAATTATTGTACAAAATACATATAAAGTAATAATTGTAGTTAAAAGGTTTTATAGAATGTGTATAGATACTATATAATAATTGTATAGCATATGCATCTGTATATGATGCATATAGAAATTGTATCATTGTTCTATAGAATATGTATATGAAGAATTATTGCAATTAAAGCTTTACTTATTATGTATAAAAATTGTATAATTATCGTTATCATGTGAGTAAAAACTGTATCATTATTTGTATAAAATATGTAAATGTATATATAACTATTGTATAAAATACGAATATGTATTTTAGTATCAAAAAGTACATGTATATATTGCATTAAGTTTATCAGTAGCTACAATGTTACAAAATTATAATTCATTGTCAAAAAAAAAAAAACTGCATTAGCTAAAAGAATAATTTTAAAAGAGTAGAAAAATTAAAGAAGCTGCGAAAAAAATGAATACTGATTTTTTTTTAAAAAAAAAAAATGGAGCCGCGAAATTAAAAAAATGTGGAGCAGCGATTTTATTTTATTTTATTTTTAAAGAAAAAGGAAAAAAAAAGGAGCAATTTCTTTTTAAAGAATAAACAGCAAAAAGAAAAAAAAAAAGAAAAAAAAGAAGCAAGAAGCAGCAAAAAGAAAAAAGAGAAGTAAATTAGAAAAAAAGAAAAGAAGCGGATCAGCGAGTCAATCGCTATTTTGGTCAACCAAAGCAGCTACAAAATTGGGAAAAATGAAACATTGACTTTTTTCGTGGAATTAATTTCTGTCGAACGGTCAATAGTAAGTCAACATAATTATATTTCTATATTAGAATCCAAACTACTAGATTTTATCCCCTATATATACAATCTAATATTGCTTTAATCATAATAAGAATAAAAATGAAGTCCTTTCAGTTTAATTTGCCCATAATTTTTCTTCTTTTGACTACATACTCATGTTCATTGGTTCAGTCTATACAATTTAGGCTAAAAATCACCAATGAATTGACAAATACTTTGGAAACTCATTGTACAATTAAAGGTGTTGATATTGGAGTTTTTCCAATTCAACCTGGAGGTATGAATGGTTATTCAGTGAATTATGATAATCCAAGACAATCAACAATTGCTACTTGTGCTTTGGATAGTGGTAAATTACATGGTAAATTTGTGATGTTTGATAATATTAGAGATTCTCAAAGGTGTGGGAATAATAGATGTGAATGGTATGTGAAAAATGATGGATTATATCTTGATATTCAAGGAAAACAAGTTTTCCAATTTCGTTGGAATTAATTAATTCTTGGAAAGGGGAAGAAGGGTTTAAAGGATTGTTACTGGTGTTACTAATATTCAAAGTTTTATTAAAGAAAATGTTATCGAATTTGTTTGTTACATTAAACTTTCTGAATAGAATTTTAATTGTTTAATTTGGTGATTACAATTTTCTTTCTCTTTTGATTTCCTCTTTAGTTTTTCTTGTGGTTTGAGAGTTGGGAGTAGTGTTTTTTTTTTTAACATAGGTATATGTAGATTTTTGGTGGTTTTTTTGATTGTCAAGAAAGTTGGACAATACTTTGGATCCGTCGCGAGGACTTGCTCTTGATCTCTATTTTTTTTCCTTTTTACAATTAAGTGTCAAAGCGACATATATATCACTTGAGAGAAGGGTTGCATGGATCTTCTTACCTGGGATCGCAAATCTCAGGTTTGTCTATGAAGAGCGGATCTAATTGTATTAGTGTCTATAATTGATTTCTTCTGTGTAATACTAATCGATAGAACCTCATTGGTAAGTTCTACAAGATCTCATGCATTGGAACTCATGGTTATAGACCCGAATCCGTTAGTATGGAACATTTTCTTTTTTCAAGTGAAATCCCCTAGTATATGAAAGAGTGAAAAAGTGCTCGTTGTTGTGGAATAAGAAGCCTTCGTAGCTTAATGCACATATTTAATTTATTCGGAGCTATTAGAGCGGAATCCACAGTAATTGATCCTCAAAAAGCAACCAGACACACTTTGAGTTGATCTTAAGAGTGTTTTTGTTAAACTTAAATAATTACATCAATCTTTATTTTCAAAATTTTTTTGGCATGAGCCATAGATGTTCCAAGTGAGTTATGACGATGATGATATGATATGTGCTTAAATGACAAAATGAGGATTTATATAATCGATCTTGACTTATTTGAGATTGAGAAATATTACTATGTTTCATTTTACTTGATTTTTATTGACTGACACACCTCTTAATAAAATTTTAATTAAAGATATATTTTAATAAATTAACCTTATTAATGATGTATTAGAACTCTAAATTTGATTATTAATAATTTATGTAATTATTTCATACTAAGAGTAGAAAATAAAAAACATAACAAAATTCTTGATTTTATAAATTAGATAAGTAAATTAAAATAATAATTTTTAATATAAGGATCAAGCAAAATAAATGTTGACCATACGTACTGAATTTAGGATTTAGTTTGAATTTTGTAAAGACTTGATGCAGTAAAATATAATGCCAACATTCCCTTAGAACTATTTCATTATTGTAATTTTACATGTAGTCTGATTTGTTTGTAATAATCCATAACTGAAACTAATTTACTTTTATGTCCTTGAATTTGAAATAAATATTGACTGGCCTCAAATTAAATACACTTTTCCATTTTTATAATCCTACAAACATATAGTATTACTTTTTCCATTTATGGTGTTTTAAACTTAAACACACTTTTTAAACATTTCTAAAAAATAAAAAAAGTATTTTTAATAACTCTCTCTTAATAAATATTTTGAGAAAATATAATATTTTAGAGTAGTAATATTTGGGGAAGCTTGATTTATTTGATTTAAATAGGGATTTCGAAAGATGTAATGATGGAAAGTGCATTTGGTATCTTAAGGATGATGGTGTCTATCTTGGTCAACCAATTTTGCAATTTCCTTGGAATGTAACTCTTGGTGTTTGATTTTTATTTTCCCTTGGAATTAATATTAATGGGAATGTTAGATTACTTACTTGATATTATGAATTGTGTTTGTTCTTGTTTAATACAAACTTTTACTTAGCCGATATAACATAGATTTATTCTCATGTGTTACGAGATCAAGTTCTGTCGAAGACCAAATAAAAGTATGATATTTACAATTAAATGAGAGAGGGTAAAAGAACGAGTCATTTTAGTTCATCTTCTTGAGTTTTGAACCGTTAATTCACCCTTGTTGTTATCAAAAAAATTATACTCACTCTGTCCCAAACTGGGATGGCATATTGATTAACAAAAATAATTAATAACACTGTTAGTTTATCATAATATCCTTATTAAATGATATTTACATTTTAATTTGAAGAAAAAAAGTAATTAATGCAAAGGGTAAACATGAAAGAAAAATTGTCTCTTCTTGATTAATGAAAAAAGACAAGTAAAATGAGAAATCAAATTAAAAAATTTGAGACGGGTAATTTGGGACGGAGGGAGTATATACTTGTATAACAAATTAACAAAATAAGTGGTGATTGAGAAATAATATAACAGTTGAACTTTAAAGTAATACGATTTAAAATGTTCGGATGGTGCACTCTAATATGAAATGATTAGAATTAATACTTTAAATTATCCATACATAGCGAATACGTATACTAATAATAATACAAAAATCAAGACTAATGCATGCATTATTCTTCTCAACTAGTTTAACCGCACGTGCTCGCACATATAACATTTGATTATTTAAAAACAAATGATTTTGTCTATTGTGGAGATTTTTAACAAAGTGTAAAAGTTCAAATCACTTTTTAAAAATCTTTCATACTTTAATATAATAATATAAACATAAACATATACACCTGTAGTATATTTTATCACCAAAAGTTGCGGTTGATGGATCATCACTTTTGCGTTTTTCATATAGTATCTCTTTCCCTTGTTGCAATATGCTAAGAGAGACGCATCAATTTGAACCATATTTGTGTTACGATTATTTTTTTTCTTTATATTTATAATCTTTCCTTATTTTTAAAGTCAGATTTTTACAAAATCATGAATTACATTCTTATTACGTACTTAAAAATTCTAAAAATCTGTCACTTAGTTAATACACACTTGCTCCTATAAATACTAGTTTAGGTGTATACGCCTCGTGCGTGTACCTCACTTTATTGAGTTCAAACGTTGCACTAAATAAGATATTTGTTTAAATAATAAAGATGAATACAATAATTAAATTCAACATCTTTTGGAGATTTATTTAATTAAACCTAGCTTTTATCAAAAAAATTTATCAAATTAAAACTGATTGGCATTCATCTACCACCTATAAACTGCAACAAAACAATATAATGATAGAGACATCCAGGCCACGCTTTTTCGAAGAATCCTGCAAGCCTTCCCTTTCTGCTGGAGCTTCATAGGCATTACCGACCGGCATTCATCTACCACCTGTAAATTTATCTACGACCTGTAAACTACAACAAAATAATACAATAGTTATCACACACACTCGTTGGATTCTATTATATTGACAAAAATAGTGACAAAGTTGAGGGTCAGCTGAATCAAATTAGATGAACATCATATTTTTCAATGAGTAAATCGATTTCATCGGTAGTTTAACGAGCATTCCTTCATAAAGTCCTATTTTATGAGTATTTTTCTATCCTATTTTAGAAATATTTTTCTAATTGATCATTACAAAGAAAAATATTAATAAAAGTTCAAATCACACTTTTCTAAGGTCTTAACACTTTTAATATAGTATAATATATACTAAAGTTTAGGTGTACGCGCCTTGCGCGTGTACCTCACTTTAATGAGTTCAACTATTACACTAAATAGGATATTTTTTTAAATAATAAAGATAGATATAATAATTAAATTTAATATTTTGAGTATGTAAAGATGGAGAATTTATTTATTAAACCTAACCTTTGCCAAAAATATTTTAAAAAATCATACATTCATCTGTCATCTGTAAATTATAGCAAAATAATATTTTTTTATTGTCTATGATTTTTAGTAGAATTAATTAACGTACCAATGTGGTGGATTTGTAGCGACTAATGGAACTACCATAATTGATGAAGCTATAGCCTAGCTAATTACTTACTTGGTGTATTAGGTTAACTGGTAGGGAGAATTTGACTTGACGATCACCATAATTGTCTTCTATGCTCTCAATTAGCTTTATCCATTATATATTTGTGATGTTGCTAGTCCTTACTCAACTTTTGTTTCCATATATATTCTTTTCCAAATCACAGTTTTCCCATTTGTATGAATTTTAAATTCTGCATAATATCAATTTTTCAGTCTTTCGGTTTAAGCTTTCTATTGCACTTACTCCCTCTAGTTATTGGGTAATGTTGGTCCCTTTTTCCCTTTGTCATGGGATTGAAGTCGTTTCAGTTCATAAAAAATGGAATGCCTCCAAGGTTTTGCAAATGACATCTGGCATAAACCTCAACTGCTAGGGAAGGTTGTTCTTTTTTCCTTGTGCAGTTGAGCTTTTCTTTTTTCAATTGCCATTCTTGAAGTTTTAAGTACCCTTGAATCACTTATTGCTTCAACAGTTGAATTACATGTATACCTGACTTGGTTTTTCAATTATGGACCGACTGAATTAAGTATTTGAGTGTTCTAAGAACTTTTTTTTTTTTAAAAGATCTTTCTGAATTTGAATAGAACTGTATCCGTCTGTGTACTTTTTTTACTTCTACAACAAAACAAAAGACGCTATTTGTTGTACTCTCCATACTTCAACCGGCCTTTTGTTATCCTCTCCAATCTTTCAGCAAGAATTGTTCTAAAATTTTGTTCACCAACTCATATCTCTCTGTTGTTGGTACACCTGTGCCTCTTTCAAATTTTGCACGATTTTTCTTTTGCCCCTTCCAACAAAAGTAAACAAACAAAACAAATACTGTGATTGGAGGAAATTAAAGGATTGAAACTACCAGCACATTTTGCTATTGGATGTAGAACGAATGTATAAATTCAATATGAATCCCAGTTAACAACTATTTAAAGTTGAGATTTTGAAGCTTAAGAAACCTTCTCACTAAACTTGTATCTGTCTGCAGCGAGATGGGTGATGATCTCCCTATACGTGCCTCTCCCCTTTGCAGCATTGTGATGGTTTCCTATCAGAAGGGCAAGCAGCGGTTTCGATTTTGAAGATGACTTGGTTCTCATTCAAGCCTCCCCGTGAAATTGATCCGAATAACAGGCTATCAGGTTATTAGTTTGGTGCATGGTCTTAATACTAGCTGGGTGTATATGCATACCAAGAATATTGATCCTATATCTTCAAACTTCCTGGTGTGTATGTGTATCGAGAATATTGGTCTTGGTATGCTCGAATTTGTGTTTTCCTAACTTTCTTCGAGATACTAAATATGCTCTTCTCGTGTTTCTTGCAGATGATGATGGTGATATCATACTGGGTAATGATTGGTGGTGGTTTGTTTTTAGTTTCATTTCCATTGCCTCTACGCATGTTTGGTTTTACCTTTCTCGTCCACAGAGTGCTGCCATCGTCGTTATTTTTTTTGTCTGTGAGGATTTGTTTTATGGAATCGGAATGAGCTCTCTTCTTTACTGGTATCGGGATTCGCCTTTCAGGTTTATTGGTGCCAAGGGAAAATTTATGATCGAGGTCATTCCTATGATAGTTGCAGCAGCCTTGCCTCACCTTTTGGAGTGCGATGAAGCCTACTTTTTCCCACTTCTATCCTGCACCTTATATTTTTATACAATTGCTCATGTCAGTGGCGGAGTCAGAATTTTTATAGTTCAAAAGTAAACACACGGATTAATACAAGGGGATTCAACATCTACTATATATATATAAAAATACCGTATAAAAATAATATAAAAATAGTATAATTTCGTCGGAGAGGATTTGGATGAACCCTGATTACAAGGTGGATCCGCCACTGCTTCACGCACGCAGCATATGATATTGGATTTATAGATGTATTTTTGGGGTTAGCAATGGTGGTACTTGTTGCATGTTGAATGGAGAATTGTTAGTTGGTGCGTTGATCTTCTGCCTTGGTTTAAGTTTCTATCTCTTGAATTACCTATTCATCGTAAAAAGATGGAGCTTCCTTGTTGAGGATTTATGTACCTGCCCAGTATCTCATTAAAGAGGATAACATTGTTTAATATGGGAATTTGTGTTATCCTAGTAAATTCTTTTTCTTTGACACTTTGGCCTTTGTAGTTGGTCTATCATACTACAACTCTCTGTGAATTTTATTTTTACCCCTCCTTAGATTATACTATAACTCTCTGTGGATTTTATTTTTACCCCTCCTTAGATTATATTTTACATTATCTGTCTTTGTGCAGTTTGGTGAATTTAAGTAATTTTAGAGCCCAATTTTTTATTTCCAATCAAAGGCACTTATTTATTAGGTCTGGCCATACAGGTAAACATATCTTGTCGTATTTCTCTCTCGATATTCTTCTATCTATTTGGTTTAAATTTTAAAGTTTTACTTCTTTCACATGTTTATATAACCTATCATAAAATCAATTCTAGATATAGTTTTTCTAATGTTATTAATTAATTTAAATTATTATCTATTAATATACTGATAAAACTATTAGGTTTATTTGCCTAAAAAATGATGTGTACATAATATTTATACTAATCCACTAAATACACGATGACACACATTACTATTATTATTGCTAAATTACAGATTTAATACACATTCTAACTGTAACTTTTTTATTTAACCACACGGTAAGATAATGCGGTATGACATTAACATCGGATATATGGTAAAATCTCTCTAAGTTAATACTCAATAAATTAATACATTCTCTAGGAGAATATATTTTTTTGATCCTGACTTGGGCCAGTGAAAAAAATTATGAATTTTTTTTTAAAGCACAATTTAAGTTATTAAAAATACAAAAAATCCCTTCAATTTTTAAAAATTACTAAAATTTTTATTTTTACTATTTTAACTAAAGTTACCGATACATCCTAAAAGAAGTCCATTTTTTTAGGATTTAACTAAGCGGATTAAAGGGAACGATTTGCTCCTCCATCAACGGTATTTTTGTAGGGGCAGTTTCTTGAAAAGAGACAGTTCTCCCCAAATTATCTTCACCCTCATCTTATCAAGTTTGACAATTTATATCAAAAATCAAATAAATCTTCATCTTAAAATTTTCTAAAGTTATTCCGTTAACATTGTTGAATAAAGGCTTAGGCCTCATTAGTTTGCACTTAATGAAAGTCTGAATCCGAATGGTTCAGACTTCAGTCATTAAGTGCATTTGTTTTTTACTAAGGTTTTAACTCTTCATAGGTCTAAATAGGTTTTATTCATTCAGATCTAGAACCAAGTCTTAATAGGTCTGAAGGGATATTTTGGTGTTGGATAATATTCACCACTCTATTCATAATCAGCACTCACCATCACTAACCACCTCCGCCACTGTCACCATTGTCAACCACCACCCACCACCACCACCCACCTCCACCATCACAACCACCATCGACACAAATACCGCTACCAACCACGATTGTCAACCGCTATCATACCTATTCTCTCTTTTATTCTCGTCACCACTACCATTAACAGCAACCACTACCGGTCAATCTCTCCTACCAACCAACTCATCTATCACAACTAGCACTATCACTAACTACCACTAATACATTATAACCTCTACAAATTCTTTGGCCGCCACCATCATTGTCACTAGTAACGCTACCTCTGCCACCACTTCAACCAGTACCATCGCTACAATTTATCTCTACTAACAACCATCTCCACCATCACAACAAATAACATCTTTAACTAGCACCAACACATCATCAATCATCATGCATTCATATTTCAGCCAACGCAATCAACACCTTAAACTACTAGCATCAAACAACGTCACATCACAACAACCACCATCACCATCAATCACCACCATCATAACAGTCACTACAATACCAACCATCACAATTATCACCACCATCAATCATTGTCACCGCAACCACCATTATAAGCCATCTCTACTATCACTAATAAACATAAATATTTTTTTTTTCAATCAAATGCTAATAATTTTGTTGTATTAAATTACATACTTTTTTTAATATATAATTAATTTTTTAGTTGAATTGTATTTTTTATTCTATTATGTATACAAATAAATATTTTTTACACATTCAGATGGTGAAAAACAAGCAGTCTAAATTATTCATTTTTCAGATCTAGAGACAACATCTTAATCATTCAGATGTGCCTTCAGATTCAGATGTCTAAATCTTAAAAAAAACAAATGGAGCCTTAGTACATTGATGAAAAGGGAAACTTCAAAGAAGCAGGGCTTTAATAATAGGCAAAATGGTTCGGTGGACCCTTGTACTTGTTCGAGTTTGTAAAGTGAATGTCTCTACTTAGACTTTTGTCACCTGAACCCCTCAACTCAATAAAACTCAACATTTTAAACCCCATTTCGGTGCGGGTAACACAATTGTTGTCACATCAGCTGTCACGTCAGCTTCCAAGTCATTTTTAAATTTTATATTAAATTTCACGTCATTTTTAAAATGCCACAAAAGTAATTAAATATTAAAAATAATAATTAAATAAACAAATTTTATAAATTATAAAAAAAATTAATTTCATTCCAAATATTTGAAATTCTTCTCGAATTAATTTAAATTTTCAACTATAAATTCAAATACATAAACACAATAAATTTTAAACTAATTAAACATGAAATTCATTCCAAATAATTAAAATTGCTCTCCAATTAATTTAAAATTTTAACTATAAATTCACATACACAAACATAATGAATTTTCAAATTTAAATATTTTTAATAATCTGTAAAAGTTGTAAAATTAATGCTAAAAAAATGAAAAATTTAAATAGAGAAAGTGAATTAAAAAAAATAATTAAAAAGTATGTAGCGGGGGCGAGGGGGGCTGGTTCTGGTGGGGAAACGCGGGGGGTAGGGGGGCTGGTTTGGGTGGGGAAATATGAGGGGTGGGGGTCGGGGTCTTTTAATGGTAGCAATAGCCTTGGGCTACAATGGTGATGGTGGAGGCTCTAATGACGAATGACAGCCTTAGCGCTTCAGTGGGCTTGGGCGGGTGTGTTTTTTTCTTTTAAAATTTTTTAAATTGTTTTAATATAAAATTAATCAAAAAATGACCCCCACTCGCACCCAGGCACGTGTAGTCACGCGTTTCATCCAACTCAGCCAATTTTGTGCCACATTAGCTTGATCAACTGTTAGAGGGTTTTAAAATATTGAGTTGATGGGTTTAGATGACAACAGTCTAAGTAGAGACGTTCACTTTATAAACTCAGACAAGTATAAAGGTCTACCGAGCTATTATCCCTTAATAATATCTGATGATTTTCATGAAAATAGATCCAAACATCGAAACAATCCCATTATAATGACGAAATTGTGTGAAAATATGGCAAAAAAGGCTAAGAAAAAAGATGCAGTTCAGGAGGCATAGTTCGTACAGTACTAAAAAAAAAAAGAGAAAATCGACCACAGGTGGTTGGTTTTATCCAATTTCCTACCAAAAAACTGATCAAAAAACGTGGTTGGAAAAACAGTGGTGCTTTTCAAAAACCGACCACGAGTGGTAGTTTTTTTTAAAAAAATATTTATATTTTTTTTTAAAAAAATTATAGTATTTTTAAAATTGAAAAAATATTTTTTGATTAAAAAAACCCGACATCTAAATTATGCTAAGTTAACAAGTAGTTAGTTCCTACAAAATGAATATATAAGAAAACATTCATCCAACTAAGTCTCAAAACAAAACAACATTTAAAACAAAAAATCCCTAAACCATTTTCAACCAACTAAGTCTCAAAACAAAACCATATTCAAAACAAAAAAATTCCTTTTAAAGTCCCTAAATTTAACTATTTTCAACCAATTAAGTCTCAAAATAAAACAACATTCAAAACAAAAAATCCCTTTTAAAGTCCCTAAACTTAACTATTTTCAACCAACTAAGTTTCAAAACAAAACAACATTCAAAACAAAAAATTTCTTTTAAAGTCCCTAAACTTAACCATTTTCAACCAACTAAGTCTCAAAACAAAATAATATTCAAAACAAAAAATTCCTTCTAAATTCCCTAAACTTAACCATTTTCAACCAACTAAGTCTCAAAACAAAACAACATTCAAAACAAAAAATCCCATTCAAAGTCTCTCGACTTAACTATTTTCAAGCGACTAAGTCACCTAACAAACTACATTCAAAACAACAAAATCCCATTCAAAGTTCCTAGACTTAACCATTTTCAAGCGACTAAGTCATCTAACAAACCACATCCAAAACAACAAAATCCCATTCAAAGTCCCTAGACTTAACCATTTTCAAGCGACTAAATCACCTAACCAACCACATTCAAAACAAAAATATCCCCTTTAAAGTCTCTACACTTAACCATTTTCAAGCAACTAAGTGTCAAAACAAAACCACATTCTAAACAAAAAAAATCTCCTTTAAAGTTCCTACACTTAACCATTTTCAAGCAACTAAGTGTCAAAACAAAACCACATTCACAACACAAAATTCTCTTCAACGTCCCTAAACTTAACCATTTTCAAGCAAGTAAGTGTCAAAACAAAACCACATTCAAAACTAAAAAATCCTCACAATACAAGAAACAAGCAACAACAAGACCAACAAGATGTCAACAACAATGCTAGTGAATCGAACAAGGCCTCACACGGCTTCACTAGACTTTAATATGAAGAATAACAAGAAGATAACAACAATGCTAGTGAATCGAAACTGGCACACACGACTTCACTAGACTTCAATATGAAAAATAACAAGACTTAATTAAAACAAATTAGAGAAAAGTGAACTTACCTTTGCTTGGCCTAAATTAAAGTCAAAGAGATAAGTGATCACCGAAAAAAAAGCAATGCACTCCTTTTCCTGAATTCGGATTCTGTCAAACGGTAACATCAAATTCCAAGCAACTCATTAGGCAAGTAGAATTAAAAAATCTTCATCATTACGCAAAATAAAAAATATCTTGTCATCCTTATTTTCTCTTATTTTTAGCTTAAAATCACCATAAATAAACCACCAACATACTAAAACTACAATGGAGTATCAATAAAAGTAAACCCTAATTTACTTGGTAAAACACACAAAGAGGGGATCTTGATAAGCTTCACTTAACAAACTAAAATTATGTTACTAAATGGAATCTTGAACTAACTAAATGGAATTTTCCTAACATTGAACTAACTAAAATTGAAAATTTACTTTGAACTAACTAAACTTGAATCTTGAACTAACTAAATGGAAATTTCCATTACTTTTTTTACTTTGAACTAACTAAATTTATGTAATGAAGCATAATAACTAGAATAAATGCTTTAAAACAAATAATTTTTTTACTTTGACCTAACTAAAATTAGTACCAAAACATTATATTCTTGAACCTTTAGCTAGTATCTACCAAGAAAAACAGAGAGTTGAAGTTTTTCGAACTTACCGGAGCTAGGGGCGGCGGAAAACGATGGTAGACGGTGGTTGAGTTGAAGTGTGGCTTTGATTTGGAGCTTTTTTGTGTGTATGTATCGTGTTTTCGAATGGGGGGGGGGGGGTTCTATTTTGGGGATTTAACATGTTAGAGGAGTCGGGTCGGGTTGGGCAATTTTTATCAAAATATTTTTTTTTAATATTTTATGAAAACCGACCATAGATAATTAAAAAATATTAATCAATTAATTAATTGATTCAGTTAATTAATAACATCAATGAATTTTGCGAATTATGATATTATACTATATATATATATATATATATATATATATATATATATATATATATATATATATATATATATATATATATATATATATATATATATATATATATATAAAATATCGTAATTAAAAGTTAAGTAACCAAAAATTTATCGAAATTTACAAAATTTATTGATATATATATACCTCACTCATAAAATAACGTGTTAATAAAATAAATTATCGATTATTTCTGTTACGTTAATTTGCGTGTTACTACATTATATTGACACAAAATATATATATATATATATATATATATATATATATATATATATATATATATGCACACACATATATATACACATTATCGACTATATCAATAAGTACTATATACATCACATACGTACACGAGTATCTTATCCAATAATATAATGTGACGTATTTCATATTATATAAGTGTTCGACTTGCTTTTATACAAATTATTATCGAAAAACAATCACATGTACACAATTTTAATAAAATGATTAAATCATATATGTCAACGTATCAGTCAAACAATTTTGATATATAGATTCAGTTATCTAGCTTTTGATTACTACATACGTCACTGCACGAAAGATACGTATATAAACATATATTCAATTGTCTATCAGCTTTAAAATACGTGCAATAAACATCACATACACGATATTACTACCCCATAATAATATACAACGTATTTCACAAATACTCGAATGAAGTATAGATTACATTATCTTATGTCATTAATATACCTTTACTGTATAATATGTATATAGTATATACATATACCTATACATACACACACATACACACTATTGACTATATCAAGTTCTAAATACGTACTATATATATATCACACATACGTACACAAGTATATTATCATCCAATAAAATAATCAGATGTGTTTGTTATACATACTCAAAATCGATTAATTATATTTGATTAGCTTAATAAACTAGGTTTTGACTACACCGTTCATTAATCGATCACTACATCATATATAAATATCCAAAATTATATATATATATATATATATATATATATATATATATATATATATAAACTTTTGAATTCATACGATATATATCACATCCACAAGTATATATTAACTTATAATAGAAAACGTTCATTATATTCTGATGAATTATCGGTTATATATTACATTATTATGCCTGTAAATACGTATTATAAAACATCTTCTTTCAAATACGTAGTATAAAGATCAGTTTTCATCTTTCAATTACGTATACGGCAGATTTCAATGGTCTATCTCAACGGTATGATATATATATATACACACACACACATATTCTTTATATAAAGATTATGCATGTTTAACGTCATTTAACGTATGTATAAAGTAAAATATTTATTTTATATATTGAAATATAAGTAAAACATAAAGATTACGTTATACATAATTTGTATATTATATTTGATATATTTTTTAGTGTAAGTTTTTTTCACGTTAGATTAATTAGTTTTATTATTATTATATCGGTTATTGACTACATGTAATCAGTATAATTTTAAAAATAATACTATATTGGATTATTTTTAATAAAGTAAATATATTATTTTATATTATATTATATTATATTATATTATATTATATTATATTATATTATATTATATTATATTATATTATATTATATTATATTATATTATATTATATTATATTATATTATATTATATTATATTATATTATATTATATTATATTATATTATATTATATTATATTATATCAGCAAAATTAGACTCGAGATTTTGTACAAAATCATTAGAAATATTAAGAGGTTGTATGTTCAAACGAGAGAATTTTTTGTCTAAGAGTTTTTCTAATTGGTCTAATTGAGAAACTTTTTCAAATCCTTCTATTTCAGGAGGTTTTGATAAAATATATCCTTCCTCATCAGTAGTTTTGGAAGTAGAAGGAATGTTAGAGGAATTCATCTGGATGCTAAGTTTGTTAACCAACTCAATTAATTCGTCAAGTTTTTTATCAAGAGAGGAAATATGCTCTCCTAAAACCTTAACATAAAGACTCAAATAATTATTTTGGGCGATAAGGTTATTTATTTCAGAAACAGTAATTTTTCCGACATCTTCACTGACAAATTTTTGAAAAGCAGAAAAAGTCATTCCTGTGTTATTGGGTAATATAAAGGAAGACTGAAGAGGATAAAGAGCTTGAGTACAGGATCTCTTAGGCTGGGGTATGCCACTCAGCCTACCAGACCATATAATAATATCGGATTAAGCCTAAGTCGGAAGACCGAACCAAAGCACCAACCGAAATAGAAAAGAATCTTAAGTAGTTTTATGACTGTAAGAACACTCTTTTACCCAAAAATGGGGCCTGTCAGAGATTCAATAACCTTATGTTAAACCTATGTGTCTAGAAGTTCTAATTGTGCAGAATTCACCATTTTCTTAACAATATGGGCTAAAGAGGCACAACTTACTAGACGGAGTCACAGAGACAAGGCTAACATAAGTGTATTGAACTCGACTGTACCTCCATTTTGGAACCAAGTGAAGAAATTCCAAAGATTCTTTTATATCTAGATAGAGTCTGGAGATTTCATAGTTAACATGTCAGTGAAGTTAGATCTTTAACATAGATATAAGAAATTATGTCCGGCTGGATTATGGTAGAAGTTTAATTGAATGAATACAAGTAGTAAAAAGATATGTACCTGACTAGCCGGGAACCAGACTGAAAAATAGTAGTAACTTCTTATTTATTTAATCTTTAAATATATTACAAAGAGTACAAAGAGAGATTTAGGGAGAGGGGAGAGCTTATAGAAAGAGAAACAAAAGGAGAGAACTGAAAACTCTTGCCTCTTCTCAAGAATGAGGCACCTATAAATAATAAAAGAGGGAATCTTGCACAGTAATAGATAGGTTTCTGTGCATAGTGATTTTACTATAACAGAAAGAGATATTAAAGAGTTTTTATCAAATAGTCATGTCTTGTCATGTCTTGTCTTTTCCTTTCCATTTTTTGATGAATGCTTCAACTTTTTCAATTTCTTCTTCTTCTATTAGAATTTTTTGTGGTTGGGAATCGGTAATATCTTCAGTATTTGCATCGGTGCTATTCATTGAGATATTTGAATTTTGCTCAACAGTTTGAAGTAATTTATCTCGAACTGGGGATAAATATTCTTCTATCAGTTGTATTTTATTCCCGTCATGTGCAGAAATTCTTCTAGAAACATAGTTAAGACTTTTGTCTTCAACTAAAATTGATTTTTTAGGAGTTTTTTCTTATTCAGCAATTTTCTTGATTATTTCCTCCCGTTGATCATGACCATAAGCGAGTTTAGTTTCTGGATCTTTGCGAAGCAATTTATCCCAAAAATTACAATAGAATGTTCGGTATAGGGCAGGAATTTGGTGAGTGTCATAGCCTATTTCTACGGACCATCGATGGATCCAAGGGATAGAAAATTCGATGTAGAAATACATCTGATCAATAGTATCAATTTTACAAATGTGATCAGAAAGATATAATTCTGTTAAGAAAGGGGAGGATTTTTTCCATGATTAGTACAAAGAAGAATATTCTGGAGGTAATATTTTGACCGTAGGTCCATGATGAGTCCACCACTGAATAAACCAATTTGGAATGGATTTTTCAAATACTTTAGCACAGATTTTTATAAACCAGGTGTGTTTGTGCTTATATTTATTATAATATAATACTTGAGAAAAGGCTTTAATATAATCCCAGTAAGTAAAGTTGGCAAGTGTTTGGCCCATCGGCCCCATTGGTATAAATCGTTGCGTCATTGACGAAATTCCGCACTGAATGTTTGTACTAGTATGTGCTCATAATAAGTCCGAGTTTTATATGATTCACCAGTAAAATAGACGTTGGCAGTAAGATAATTTTTGAGTATTCTCCATGCTTCTTCAGAATTTTCTTGTCCAGGAATATGCTGATTTTCAATATATAATATAAGTTCTCTAGCATCCAATTTTTCATATGAAGGCTTATCTTCAGAATTTTCTTGAACTATGGATGCAAAAGAATCTGCAATTTTTTGTTGATCTGATATATAAGATTGCAGTTGTTTGTATAATGGATGATTTTCAGGAATATCTTCTAAATGTACAGAAGAACCAATATTCGGAGTTTTGGATGACGATGATTCATCTCGAGGAATTTTTGAATTAATTAAAGTTCTATTTCCTTGTTGTAATATAGGAAAATTAGAACTTGCAGAGCTATATGCAGAATTTCTTCGATCAAAATATGAAGGGTTTGTTCGTCCTCCTTGATATGAAGAGTTTTGATTCCTTCCACCTCGTCCTCTTCCTTTGGCTATTTGCCAAAGAGGATCCATACTGCATCAATAATCAGGAATTTGATCAGCATACCATGACATATATTCACAGAGATCTTCATAAAGTGTGTCCTTTGTGATAAGGTCATCAATGACTTTTCGCAGTATGAGCATGTGTAAATCCATATTTAAAGGGACTGCCTTTATAAAGATGATTAAGAACTTTGCAGAGAAGAAGTGTAGAAAGAACTTCATTATATCTGTAAACATTAATCACTTAAGTCAATATCAAACCAATAAATTTCATTTTCAAGGAATTCGTTGTGGTTAAGGAATAAATCTTCTTCTATTAAGCTACGAATTAGAGTTTCTAAGATAAGAAAATGAATATCTTCATTTAAAGGAATACATTTGATAATAGTAATTATAGTTTTCTCCGAGAGAAAATATGTGTAAAAACTCATGTTAAATATTCTCGAGATAGAAAATCAGGCAAAGAATTTTCACTACCCTTTTTATATTGTATTTCATAATCAAAAGGGGCTAATTGAGCTTGCCATCGCGCAAATATTAATTTAGATGCATCATGTTTGAAGTCTTTATTAAACATAAATCTAACGGATTGAGCATCAGTTCTAATTATAAATTTTTTATTATACAAATCATCTTGGAATTTTAAAACACATTTCACAATAGTTAGCATTTCATGGGCTACTGTGACGTATTTTTTCTGACTTTCAGTCCATTTACCAAAATAAAATCGAATCAAACATTTTGTTTTTGTATGGGGATTAACTTGTTTAAATATTCCGCCATACCCAATATTAGAAGTATCAGTTTCAACGATTTTTAACCAGTTAGGGTTTGCAAGAGATGTACAAGGAAGAAATTGAACTCAGTTCTTGATTAATTTCACTAAATCAGTATGGTTTTGGGTCCAAGGAGTTTTGTGATCCTTTTTTAATCTATCGTATAAAGGAGCTAAATCTCTAGACAAATTTTCATAAAAAAGGCGAAATATAGTTAAGACTACCGAGGAACCTTTGAAGTTGTTTTTTATCAGTAATAATATCAGGAATTTTTTTAGCAAATTCTAGAACTCGTTGTATAGACTCAATAGAACCTTAAGAAATATTATGTCCTAAAAATCTAATATTCGTCTGAAATAAACTTATCTTTGGTTTGGAGATAACTAAGCCATTTTGAATAATTATTTGTTTAAAAGTATGCAAATGTTTAAAATGAGATTCAAGGGTTTTTGAGAATACAAGAATATCATCTATATCGACAATGATAAAGTCCATATAAGGATTAAAAATGTCATTCATAATTTTTTGAAATTCAGAAGGAGCATTCTTTAAACCAAATGGCATAACATTCCATTCATACTGTCCAAAAGGGACATTAAAAGCAGTTCTATAAGTATGTTCTTTATCAATTTGAATTTCCCAATATCCAAATTTTAAATCAAATTTAGAAAATATATTAGCATCATATAATCTGGAAAGTAAGTCTTTTTTATTTGGTATAGGATATCGAATCCATTTTAAAACTTTATTCAGAGGTTTATAGTTTATAACTAATCGAGGTACTCCTCGTTCCTTTTCAGCAGCGTTATTAACATAAAAAGCTGTACAAGACCAAGGGGATTTTGAAGGTTTTATAAGACCCTTTTGCAGAAGACTATCAATTTCTGTCTTACAGAATTCTACTAACTCTGTATTCATTTGACAGGGTCGAGATTTTGTTGGGATTTTTTCTTCGCTGAAGTCATTTTCATAAGGAAGAGAAACAATATGCTTCTTTCGGTTCCAGAAAACATTTGGATGATCAGCACAAATATCAAGAATTAATTGATTAGAAATGATTTTTATTTTTTCTTGGACCTTTACTGATTTTAAAGTATCAAAAATATTAATACTCATTAGTTCTAATTGTAAAAAATTAATTTGCTTTTGTTTCATACTGATAAGGGCATTTATATCCCTTGTTACAGGATTAGTAACAAAAGGATAAGAAATTTATTTATTTTTATAAGTAGCCTTAAAATCGTTTACATCAATATGTGTATAAGGATAGATAACATTTATAAAAGGTGTTCCTAAGATAATAGGAGGATATAACTGATTTTTTACTAAAAAGAAGAAATGAGGAATGCAGACTTTATCTCGACATATATGAGTATTAGGTAATTTATAGTTGATATCAAGAGTATGACCAGATGCAGACTTGACTATGTGTGTAGTTTTTTCAAAATATCTGGTCGGAATTAGGCCTTCTTGTATACAACTAACATCAGCACCACTATCGATCATAACAACATTAGTAATAGAAAATTCCTTATTTATCAAAATAATGCAATTTATGTACCATTTATGAGCAGTAACTATTTGCATCATCCCCAAGAAATAGTCTCTTTTCAAATCTTCTGTTGGACTAAGTTTATCAATTTCAGAATTTTCAGAGTATTCCAAATCCTTTTCTTTTCCTTTTGAGGTAAAAGAAGTTTCAGGGATTTCAATAATCTTTTCTTCAATTTTCGAAATTCTATGATCGGAGATCATCTGATTTTGTTTTAAGAAAATAATTTTCTTTTTTAATTGTTCAACTTCAATTTTTAAATCATTAAAGATAGTATCTCTACCTGGGGTTTTACTCAACGCAAGACGTCGATTAACTTCGGCTAAAGAATAAGACATGCGATGATTATCAAAAGAGTTATCTTTAGAAATGCTAGTATTAGCAGAAGTTTTTTGAGTAGCTAAATTAAGGATTTTTTCACGCAGTAAAAGTTTGAACATTTAAGTTAAGATCTTCGAATTGGGCTTGAAGTTTATACATCATTTCATTACATTTATTAACCTGATCGAGCTCAGAATTAGGTAATTCAAAATCATTTTCAGAAGTAGAATCAGATTCGAAATCAAAGGTATATAATAAATTATAAACTTGGTCGTGAACTTCTTCAGAAAGTCCTAAGGACTTGAGCTTTTGTAATTTACAGTTTGGAGCTATATGACCATACTGGTTGCATTTATAGCACTTAATTTTGGCTAACTCTCTTTTTGATCTATTTTTCGTGAATCTGGTAGATTTACGAAAGGTTTTTCTAGTTTCACGTTCTTCTTTGGTTCTATGCCTAGAACGTTTATTCCTATAGGATTTATTAGGCTTGGAATGTCTTTGGGGTTTTCTTGCTAAGGGTTTATCCATCCCAAATTGCTCACAAAAGTCTTCTAATTGGGATTTTTCTCTGAGTTTGTCGAGCTTTATTTGTCTAGCTAATTTTAGCTCGTTGCAAAGGGCCAAGCCTTCTTGGGTACAAGCTACAATAAGCTGACCATAAGTTTTTTCTGAATACTGAAATTCGCCATAAGATCCTCTAAGTGATTTTCTAACTCTTTCAGCAAATAAAGGTGGAAGACCATCAATGAATTTGGCTTTCCAATGGTCATACTTACTTTCTGGTAAATCCATAACCCTACTAAGAAAGGTGTCTTTATACCATCTAAATTCTCCTAAGTGTTTACATTTTAAACCATTAAGAAGAGTTCTAATGTTTTCATACTGATTGGTAAATCTTCCTCCAAAATGTTCAATAATTGTAAGCATAAGGGTATAGACAGCATCTGATCGTCCTGCCCGACGCCCTATATTATCTTTTCCGGGTTTATCATTGGTGGCATTGAAAATAGCCTCGCGTTTATCATCATCTAAAAAATTATCCCACTAGCCTCGAAGTTGGCCAATAAATCCCGCAACAATTATTTTATAAATTATTGGGTCAGTACGATTGGCCCAATTTTCTGGCGAAGCAGTGGCTGTGGCAATAGTAGCATACATGGACATCCGATGGATAAGAATAGAGATTTGTCGGTCAGATAATCCGTCAATATTCCATTCATAAATAGCTTCTCCACTATAAGAAGTATTTGTTTGATTCCATTCCCTTTCCTCTATCAGAACATCTTGAGGAGTTAGACGTGGATAATATGCAATAGACATTCGGGGAATATCAGCGTATTTCTTCCCCGATTATTTTTTAATCATACCTTTTAGCTTATTTAGCTCGAAAGAGATTACATCTCCAGGGTTTTGAGTAGAATCTATATATTATCAGCAAAATTAGACTCGAGATTTTGTACAAAATCATCAGAAATATTAAGAGGTTGTATGTTCAAACGAGAGAATTTTTTGTGTAAGAGTTTTTCTAATTGGTCTAATTGAGAAACTTTTTCAAATCCTTCTATTTCAGGAGGTCTTTGAATATAAGGTTTTGATAAAATATATCCTTCCTCATCAGTGGTTTTGGAAGTAGAAGGAATGTTAGAGGAATTCATCTGGATGCTAAGTTTGTTAACCAACTCAATTAATTCGTCAAGTTTTTTATCAAGAGAGGAAATATGCTCTCCTAAAACTTTGACATAAAGACTCAAATAATTATTTTGGGCGATAAGGTTATTTATTTCAGAAACAGTAATTTTTCCGACATCTTCACTGACAAATTTTTGGAAAGCAGAAAAAGTCATTCCTGTGTTATTGGGTAATATAAAGGAAGACTGAGGAGGATAAAGAGCTTGAGTAATTATACCATCAGAATTTTGATAAGATCTTTCGATTATTTTGACATATTGTGGCAAATATGCAGACATGAACCATGGTACAAAAAAGATAATTTTATTATGTAAGACACATATTTCATAGAATTCTTCTGAAATATTTTTTAATTCATACAGAGTATAGGTCTCAAAAAATCATGTCCTAAAAGTTTTCAATTTTTCAGCAAAAAATTCTTTCTGAATAAATTTTCTTGCCTGAGAACCAGGACTAAAATCAATAAGTTGTGTCATCATAGTTAAACAGAGTTGATGTCAAAATCCATTTCAGATGGGGTAGGATTTTCATTATCAAAATCTTGAACTATATTAGTTTTTGAATTGATCTTTATCTTTTCTACACCTTTAGGTGTAACATGCGAATCTGCAGAATTAATAGTATGCAAGGATGCCGCTCGATTCCTAGCTAGACCATAATTAGGTTCAGTAGGTTCGATAGGAGAAATATGATGTATTGAAGGAAGTCTTCTTGGTAAAGAAAAAGAATTTCTATAGACTGAGGGATTATTATCGAATTGTAGACAGATTCGTCCATCTGAATTTTGAGTTACTTGAGTTAACTGTGAATTAGTCACGTCCTCCGCCAATTGTTTTGGAGAAGTGACTGAGTTTAAAATCCATGTTTGGGGAAAGTCAATTTCATCCCATCTAATAGGTTTTCGGGTAGTAACCCTAGATTTTATAAAATTAGTTTCAATAAGCATAGTACAATCAGAATTATCATCTATTAACTTACATCGAGGATTTAAAGTTGATAATAACCGATAGTATATGCGGTAAGATAATCCTATAAGTTCAGATCCAGGGGCATAATCATATCCATGAGTTTTCACATTTAAGGTTAAAGCATGAAGAATATTTACATCAGTCAAAGATAATTGTAAATTTGGCTGAGTATTAAAATATACAGGACCATAAGCAAGAGTAGATTCAATAGATCCCATTAAGGATTTTCTAAAATTCAGATTTCTAGCATCACGCAAAGCAGCTAAAAATGTTTCAGGGAGACCCTTTAGGGTTAAAGGTCGAAAGGCAATTTTTACTAAGCCAATATGCATATAATTATAATTACGTTTAAAAATATTAATATCATGCTTATTTAGGAGTTGAATAGTCTGTTCATCAGCATTTAAAGCAAGAGATTGTTCAGTTGTTTTAATAATTTATTTATTTTTATTTTATCAAAAAATCCATATTCATATATAGTTTTTAATTCAACTTTTGGAATTGTCCATTTATTCAGTAGATCTATATCTTGAGGTAAATCTACCTCTTCAAGTTTTGTACTTTTAGTACTAACTTCTCCCATATCCATAGTTATAAAAGTCTTATATCTATGCTAAAATTCTTCACCCCACTGAACATATTTACTATGCAATGTAATATATTATTTTTACTAATAAAAATAATTAAATTACATAAAGTTAATATACAACGTTTCATATAATTATTTATAAAAATAATTATTTAGTTTTTATCTTTTTTTATTTCCAAAACAAACCACATGTGTTTGGCTTTTAATTTTTTTATTAGTACTATTTAAATTAAAAACAACCACAAGTAGTTATTTATTAAATTTAACTTTATTTTGTGATTTTAATATGGTTTTTTATTAAACTAATTAATAATTTTTAATTTTTTTTTATATAAAAACAAATCACAAGTGGTGGCTTTTTAAAAAAAACAGTGGTCGGTTTTTTAAAAAATAATTAGAAAATAATTTTTAAAAACCGACCACTTGTGGCCGATTTTTTGAAATATTTTTAAATTAATTTTTTTAAAAAAATCGACCACTTTTGATCGTTTTTATTATTTTATTTTTAAATTTTAATTTTTAAAATATATAATAATTAATATAAAATTAATTGGAATATTTATTTTGATATTTTATAATTATAAAGCTACCACATGTGGTAGCTTTTTTAAAAAAAATAATTAAAAAATCGACTACAAATGGTCGATTTTTTCCGACCACTTTTTGTGGTCGGTTTTAGGTGGTCGATTTTTTTGTTTTTTTAGTAGTGGTACAAAAAAAAAAAAAAAGAGCTATTGAAGTTATAACTAGAAAACCCTTCAAAACGTACTGAATATTTGTTAATAGTCAATAATCTAGGCCGAGATACATATTTGAATACATCTGATATTTTTGTCTTCATTTTTCTGAAACATTAGATACATTTGGGTTAAGTCAAACAAATCAGATACTATGACTCTAGGGAGTGTAGGGGAAATGGCCAACACTCCCTTAGAACTATTTCATTATTGTGATTTTAGATGTAATCTGATTTGTTTGAAGTGTGATTTGTTTGTTCAAACTTCACAGTAACGATGATTAAATGTTGCAATAATCCATAATTGAAACTAATTCACTTTCATGTCCTTGAAATAACTATTGACTGGCCTCAAATTAAATACACTTTCCCATTTTCATAATCCTACAAACATTTAGTATTACTTTTTCGTTTCTAAATAAATGGTATTTTTTACTTGATTGCACCTTTTAAGAAATTATACATTTCTAGAAAATAAAAAGTACTTCCTTCGTTCAAATTATCCGTCCTAAATTTCTTAATTTTATTTCTTATTTTTACTTGTCTTTTTTCATTAATTAAGAAGAGATAATTTTTTTCTTCATGTTTTACCCTTTGCATTAATTACTTTTTCTTCAAATAAAAATGTAAACATCATTTAATAGGGGTACTATGGTAAACTAGCCATGTTATTAATTATTTTTCTTAAGCAATGTATCACCTCAATTTGGGACAGATAATTTGGGGCGGAGGAAATACTATTTTTACTTTTTCTTAATAAATATTTTGAAAAGATTTATTTTTTAGTAGTTTCTTGATTATGTAAAATTTTCTTTATTTAAAGAACGGTAAAATTATAAAACTCACTAAATTATGTAAAACTCTCCTTATCTAAAGAATGGTTAAATTAGAGTTCTAAAATCACCGATTACCAAAAAAGTGTTGTTTTTAACCATGATCTCTAAAATAATTTAGTGATTTATGTAACAAATACATAGATAAAATCGAGAAAGCATAACACGACTTTAATTGCACTCCATCAAAAGAACCGTCATTGCACTAATCTACTGCTATACAAAAAGTTGAAAAAAAGTCAAATCACGAAAGTTTATTATACTTAATTTTATCCTGAGTTTCTATAAGATCTTTATTTCCACCTGAACTCATGACTTTAATTACAATATAATCTAAAAATTAAGTGCCCTTTACAACCCCCATCCTCATCCTCACCCCTACCCCATGTTTCACCTATTATATAAAGACCAACTGATGATGCCTTTCCTCATATTCATAGGCAAAGCAAGAAATATGAATATGAAGAACTCTATCAACTTCCAATTAGTCCCTATACTTTTCATTTTCTTTCTGCTACACCATCCAACATTCTTGATATTGGCAAATTCAGATGAAACTACACATAGTTTTCTTGTAAAAGTCCACAATGACATGAAGACTGAGGTATCACTAAAATGTCTGGTTAATGGTAGGGACATGAGACTTCATCCAGTTTTTTCTGGTAAGCAAATTACTTTGATGGAAGTTGTGATAAAAGATCAGAAGGAATACATTGCAACTTGCGATATATTTTATCGTAACAATTTTGCGAGATTTGATTTATTTGATTTAAATAGAGATATTGGAAGGTGTGATGGTGGAGAGTGCATTTGGTATCTTAAGGATGATGGTCTCTATCTTGGTCAACCAATTTTACAATTTGCTTGGAATGTAACTATTGATGTTTGATTTTTATTCCCCCCTGGAAATAATATGAATGGGAATATTAGATTAATTACTTAATATTATGAGTTGTGCTTGTTCTTGTTCTTGTTTAATTTTACTTTTAGTACTAACTTTTACTTAGCCGATGTAACATAGATTTATTCTCACGTGTCACGGGGTCAAGTTCTGTCGAAGACAAAAAAACAGTATGATATTTATGACTAAATTAGAGAGGGTAAAAGAACGAGTCATTTTATTTTATCTACTGAATTTTGAATCGTGAAGCAATTCACCCTTAAAACTTTCTTGTTATAAAAAAATGTATATACTTATTTTCCAAATTAAAAAAAAAAAACAAGTTATTCCTGTCAACTTGAGTCAACCCACAGTACCCGTGTAACCTAAAACTCGCATCATCTCTATTGTGAACCAAACTAATTTTGTATGGGCCTATGGATTAGAAATAGTGAATGGGGCTGATTCAATTGGGAGTATTGAGACGCATAAAATGATGGAGAGTTTTATTTGGAATCTAAGTCTAATTAACATATGGTTTAAAATGACTAGCAGTTAGAAGGAAGAAGTCTATTCGTATTAAGTATAGTGCCTTAGGCAAGGTCTATGTTTCTCATCTCTTATTTTATTTTGTATCTTGTTTTTTCCTCTCTTTCTAGTTATCCCATTTCCATGTTTCTGTACTTTCTCATTGTAACTCCGTTCAGCGATTATAATATAATTCAGTATGCGTGTGTTGAAATTGAGTTTGTTACAATCCCACATAGTGTGTAAAACTTGCCCTGCCTTGTTTGCCATCCCTAACTAAAAGGATGACCTTCGCCCTATGGTCCAATCTTTAACCCATATTGACTCTTTTTTGATAGAGCCTAATTTTCGCATCATTGACAAGATTCAAGTTTTGAATTCAATTCATATTATTGTAAATTTTTTTAAAGTTCAGACTCAAGTTTAGTGAAAGAATTTGAGCATAAGTATTATAAGAAGTGGGTTGTGTTTTTTGACTTTATATAAATACTTGTATTGATTTATTTAATTTCTTACATGATTATTCAAATAACTTGATTTGAATACTTTAAGTCGCAGTCAAACTAATACATGCATTTTTGAGATGCGTTCTTACGGTTCAACCAAATAAGAAAAAAATCAGGCCCACATAAAAGAGACAACTTTAATTGTTGGAAAAAAAAAAAAAACTTGAAAGGAACTTTGTCAGATTCTCCATCAGATGCAAAGACATAAGAGTGATGAAGCTTTAAGACTAGGAAAAAAATTAAAAAAGAAGCCAGCATGTCGATTACAATTTAGCAGAATTCGGTAGCATTGACATAGATTTTATATTTTGGTTGAAATATTCACATAATATGTATAAATAATACTCGAGAACTTTTTTTTCATTTTTTTAGTTCCCAAGGTATCTCCACAGCCGGCAGTCGTGAGACTAATTCTTCGTTCCTCGGTCAGCACATTTTACGGTAAGGAACTGGCCACAGAGTTTGCTCCATTCGTGAGACTAATCCTCCGTTCCTCGGTCAGCGCATTTTACGGTAGGGAACTGGCCACAGAGTTTGCTCCATTCGCCAGAGGCGGGAATCGAACCCCCGACCTCTTGTTTAAGGGACATAGCGTTGAACCACTATGCCAACTCTGGTAGTTACTTGAGAACTTTTTTTAAAATCTGAAGTTTATAAATTCAAAGTTTTAATTTTTTCTTATTACTTATACTTTCTTTTTGGTTTATGTAAAAAATTATTATAATTTTTTTTTAATATAGAAGTAATTTAACTTTAAAGTACTAATTTTTCTTTAGGAATTAGGATGTGTCTAGTATGAGGAAAAATATTTGTATAAATAACATAAATACCAAGCCTTTTGAAAGTAATTATACTCTCTCCCATTTTTTTAATTACTTTACTCTCTTTCCCTATTAATATACATAACATAGCCGACATATACATACTATTCTGTGTATATGTTGAGATTTTTGTAATATATTTAAGGAGTTAAAATTTTTTATAATATTAGAAATATAAGTTATGTATTTGTATAATTTTTAGAAAATATATTTTTCACATTTATTATCGATTCCTAACCTTCTCACGCATTCCACCCCCATAGCCCACATGTAAACTTTTGGCAATGAAACATCGAATCCAATAACTTTCGCTAGAGTATGTATATATGTGAAAGTCTATTAAAATATAATAATATAATATTTGAACTAATTTTAACCGTGCGATAAAATAATATTAAAAATCTTAAAAGTTAATCGTATTAAATTTAACTTCTGACCCCCCTTCCCCCATAAAATGAGTAAGCTTTGTTGTTTTTTATATATAATATAATATGATATAATTATATATCATAAACTGAAAAAAAAAAAAAAAAAGGATTCTACATATCTCTAGGTGCTAGCAATTAGTGTATTGTATCGACTATGATGGAATGTAGAATCAGTTAGCACTTAACATATACTACTATAAAATAAGCAAAAGGAACAATTCCATTGTAAAATAATCTACATGTTCTTTCTGCCTATTTTAAGTAAATAAATAATATTCAATGTTATCTATGGAACTTATTATATGCAACGAATAATTGAGAAAGCTTAAGAATTTTTTAACTGCATATATTTTCTTTCGGTTGATAAAACGAATGTCAAAATTGAAGTGATATGCTTAGATAAGGTTAAATTATTCCAATTTTGAAATAATAATGTTTTTGGTATTCCATGAAACCAAAATGACATGGACCATAAGCTCACAAGTTGGAAATGTAAAAATCATTTGTTGCATACCTGCACCTTTGAAGTTCGATCTTTTTCTTGATCTCATGCATAGCGATAACTTTATATAATGAATTGCCTATAATTTTTCATAAAATAAAGAGCTGAAAAGTCTATTTATCGCTTTAACACGTATGCACAAAAACAAAATAATTCAAAAATAAAACTTAGTATGATTTAAATTGATGTAATCGATTTTAGTAGAAGTATATATACACAAATATTATGGCGAAAGGAGTACCTACTAGAATACACACACCAACAGAGCGAGATTCATGATTTAAATTATGCATCGACTTTTATTTTTAACATTGAATTTATTGTATTTTTAAAATTATGCATTCTGAAGACAATGTATGTAATAAATACTATAAAGAAGCTACTAAAACCATCTCAGGTTCTATGGTGTAGTGGTTAGCACTCTGGACTTTGAATCCAGCGACCTGGGTTCGACTCCCGGTAGGACCTTTTCTGTTTTGTTCATTTAATTTTTTTTTTTTTCTCTGCAATTTTGGTTCTGTGAAATTTAATTGTTGAAAAGGAAATGATTGGATTTGGCCACGTTTTGTATTTTCCTTATTGTTTAAAGTGAAAAGACTAATCAATAAAGTTAAATGAATGGTCTAAACCACTAGACAAACTCAATAATAGCGGCAGAGCTATTGCTTTTGCTTAAAAATTTGACAAAATTCAGTAGTTTTGACGCAAATTCTGTATTTTTTGCTTGAAAATTTATATATTTAAAATTAATCAATAAAGTTAAATGAATGGTCTAAAACACTAGACAAACTCAACAATAGCGGCATAGCTATTGCTTTTGCTTACGAGTTTGACAAAATTCAGTAGGTTTGATTCAAATTCTGTATTTTCTACTTGAAAATTTATATATTTAAAATTAATCAAAAACTCAATAAACTACTTATTTTAAATTTAAAAATTCATAAATTCTAAATTCTGGCCGTCTCTTCTTAACAATATTATATATAAATCTAACAAACTTCTAAACCATCTAATGGTGTGCAATGAAAACAGGAAAAGTAAGTTTTTTTTTTTTTCTAAATTCAACATGCTCAAAAAGGTGTCATCTCATCACCTGCTCAATTTGCAATGTCCTTTCAACTAAAACTACTAAGCAAAAAAAATTAGAATATAATATTCTTCATAGATAAAACAGAACAAAGAATCATTACATTATAAAAACCAATAATTCGAGGCTAGTATGCTCCAAGAATTTTGCCCTCCTTGAAGGTTCTTCCTCTTTTTTCTTCCTCAGTTAATTATTACTATGCTATCATTAATCAACTTTTATGGTTATAATATTCCTCCTTTTGCAAATGTGAAGAAATTTTCTCCTTTAAAATCCAAGACCTTTGGTCTCTTTGCAAGCAACAAATCTCATACATACTTAGCCAATATGGAAGAAGAAAGCAACAAATCTCATATTTACTTAGCCAATAGGGAACAAGAAAGAAAAGATGAAGTTCTTCAAGAGAGATCAATGGATATTAGTCTTAAAGACCTCTCTAAGCAACTTGAAGATTTTGCTAAGGTTAGAAATTGGGAAAAGTATCACAGCCCTAGGAATTTGCTACTTGCCATGGTAAGTAATTGTTTTACTATCGATTTTCTATCTTTTAGCCTTTAATATGATCAAACCTAGCATCTTCATTCATAGTAGAAATAGCGTTCACTGACGACTTTTAGATAATGTATTACAAAAATAGTCACTGTCGTGAAGTTTCAAATTTTACAAGTGAAACTTCACTAGTCTAAGCTTTTATTGAAAGAACGCTTGATTGAACAAAGATTAAGAACTCAACTTTCTATAAAATAACCATTTACCTTGGAAAAAATTGTTCAACTTAAATCATAAGCCTTGTTTATTTTGGTTAATGGACTAATTCAATGTTAGAGCACCCTTTGTTGAGGGAGTAGTGAGATTAATCTTTAGCTGTTTTTTGAAACTTAGTTTCATGACGTTTAAAGTGTATATATCACCAAATATAGAATGTTTGAGTATTGATATTTTTGAAGCATATTTCTCCACTTGTTCAAAGATTCATGAAAGAGGGAGAAAAAAGTGCTAATAGCACCTTTGACACCTCAATTATTGATAAATTTAATTCTATATCTGATTTAGCATATTTAATATTTAATTAATTAAAATATGCACTTTTCAATCCTTTTACTCGTAAGTATTTATAAATTTATCATAATTGTTAACCTTTTAACCATTTAGCGATGCACCAATTATGTAAAATTTACTGTTACTTCATTTTTTAGGTAATTAATCAATTCTAAAGATAGTTCAAATAAAACATATTTCCTAATCACCTAATCTTCTTGGATGTGTTCATTTGCACCCCAAAGTGTGGTCTGATTGAGAACAAGATTTCAGGTTCATATCTCAGTAGAGGCAAAAACACTAGGTAATATTTTTCTGTCTCTCCAAGCATTGATTGAAAGAGTTATCTGCAACCTGTGTGAAAAATCTGTGCGATTAGTTGAGATACACATAAATTGACTTTGACACTATAGTTATTTAAAAAAAATCATATACTTTCCAGTGATAAAAACACACATTTTAATTCATTGTGGACTAAATGTCAAAAAGTCAAAATATCACGAGGGCCAAAATCAAAATTTATCCGTTATCGAAGGACTAAAAGTGCTATTATCCCCCCTTTTTTTTTTGTTATGTTAATTAGTGATGGTGCTAGGACAACTAAAGTAGGATAAATTTATTGAGGTGCTAGAATATGATTCATATAATTTATTTTTGTTGTCCAATTGAAAATTCAGGTAGGTGAAGTAGGGGAGCTATCAGAGATATTCCAATGGAGAGGAGAAGTAGATAAAGGGTTACCAAATTGGGAGGAATCAGATAAAGAACATCTTGGTGAAGAGTTATCTGATGTTTTGCTTTATCTTATTAGATTGGCTGATATTTGTGGTATTGATCTTGGTGATGCTGCTGCTAAGAAGATGATCAAGAACTCTATCAAGTATCCTGAGCCCAAAGTCTTTTGACGAAATGAGGATTCATATAATTGAGCTCAACTTATTTGCGACTGAGTTTTGATAGCTATTGTTATTTTTACCAAGTGTATCATGAGAAGAGTTTTTGGTTTGTGATGAAGGAAAAGAAATGATCATTTTGGTGAGGCTAACAAATAAAAAAATATATACACTTATTATTAAACTTTTGCCTTTGTGCATTACTTACAAGTTTCCTTCAACATGATTACAACAATAACTCTGATATTTCGATCTCAAGCAAGTTGAGATCGATTAGATCGTATAAGCTCCATTTACATTGATCTATTTTGTATCGAGTGAATACATCTGATTAATTTTATGTGAATTATTATTTTATCGTGACTTTTTCTTTATTTGAATTTGAAATTGAGAAAATGACAAAAGATAAACAACTAACTAAAAAGTTAAAAAAAAGTGGATGTTATTCTTTATTTACATGCCAAAATAGTAAAAGTGTATAGTTAAAGAAAGATGGATTCACTTTTCTAGCGATGTACTTTCCTCTATTTGACTACCCATAATGACCACAAAAATGGATGGTCTTCGATATCGTTTGTCTTACAAGCAAACCTTTAAGATTAATATATTTAATGTAATTTCATAAGTTGAGGCTCGAGAGGGTAGAGGTACGTTGATCTTATTTCTAACTTGAAAAGTAAAAAAACTGTTTCAGATAAACTCTCAGGTAACGAAAATAACAAAATCAATGAAAAAATCAAGACAAAATAATACACAAGGCATAAAAAAGCGTACCAAAGAATATTGCCCGGCCATAGGGCAAAACTTACTAAGCTTGAAGTTTTGTCCATATGGCAAACCGCAAGATCAAAAAGTTTAATGTCACTTACTTAAAAGATTATTTTTGTAAATCATCCGGAGACAACAAAAATGATGCATGCTGATCACTTTATGATTTCATTTAAAAAATAATCACCATCATGTTATTTTAAATTCTACGTATGAAACTCTATAAAATTTTCACGTGTGAAATCTGAGGTCATAATAATATATTTTTTTCCAATTACCGGAATTGAAAAGTGACTATTTTTTCAATTTTTTGATTTTTCGATGACCCTTTCCGCACATATCGTAAAAGCATCGGCTAATTTGAAAAACCGTTAAAACTCCCTTCTATCCTCTCTTAATTTTGCATCTATCACAAATGCACTAACAACTAATTCCAAAAAAATAATTATTATATTTCACTTCTCATAAAAAAAAAAAAAAAAGATATGTAACTGAAAAAAAAAAAAAATAACGCACAAAATCATCTGACCTGCAACCTTATTGTTCCACATCTAGACATTGGAAATCCAGGTTCTTTTTCTATTATTCCTAATTGTGCTCATTTTATAAATTCTTTTACTTGTCATGTTGGTGTTTTTCTTTTTCCATGATCTGATTTTTTCAGCTGTTAGAATTTAAAGATAAAAAATTTGGGCTATTGGTGGATGGTCATTATATACCTTTAATGTCGAATTAGGATCAATTAGGACAGGTTTAGAAGGATTTTATTGAAATATTTGTTTGGAAATTTACCCTTAAGCTAATCTGACCGTCTTGCTCATTACTGAACTTGTTGAGGTTGAATCATCAATAGAACAAAAAATAAAAATATTAAGGACAAAATTAGGATATATTCTGGGAAAATAAAAATTTCATTGCACAAAATGTTCCTTTTCTCATGGAAATAGGTGAAAATTATGAGACGGTTCAAATTCTAGAGGCAAAAAACTTTCGATGATTTATTCCCATCTGTCTAAGTTGCGGCAAGCAAAGTCACCTGAAAACGTGGAAGATAGCCGGTAGCCCCCACAAAATAGTTGAAGTGCATGCAAAGTGGCAAGAAAACCACCATTATTGACAAGAAAAAAAGAAAAAAAATATGGATTGTAGGCCATCATGATGGTTCAAGATTATGATAGAAATGCACAAGGCACTATGTTGCTCAGACTCTTAATAAACATCGACCGGTGTGTGCTGGATCATTCAAAAGTAGTGCATTTATGGAATATCCGACGCGAGTACTACAACATTTTTGAAGAATCTGAACGACGTTGTCTAACTTGCTATCTATCTTTAATCTGTTTTTTTTAGTAAATAAATGATGGTATGTGCAGAAAAATAGGGAAATATGGAGGGAACAATATTTTCCCCTGCTTTGGAAGGAATGAAGCATGTCAAGTCTGAACATGGGGAGCTAATGACTAAGCCTTTCTTGGAAGTTTGCAAACTTGTATTGCCACTTCTAGGTTCATACTTTTCTCTAAACATCGTCCTGAATATTACTAAAAAAATCAATGCAATGTCGAGACGATAATGATTATTTGTCTGTGTTACACCTGAAAGTATAGTCATCCGAGAGGTTTCTATCGATTGTTTTTCACTGAATCATCTATTGAGTTCTTGTTCTTGTGCAGTCTTGGCCTATCTAGATTTCATATGCAGCTAGATTGTGCAATGCATTTGGAAAAACGAGTCAACAGGGGTGCTCTGTCACATATTTTCTATCTAATTTCTGTTACTAGAGGCTGCATGATGCATATTTGGATTCTTTTATATAGTTGTATCTGTTTATTTTAAGTTGTGTAACAAATCAAATTTCATTTGCCACACTGATGCCAGATAAATTTGGAGCTGCTATGACTGTGGTTAAATCTGACATCAGCGGAAATATATCAGTGAGTTAGTCATATCTTTGTTTCCTCTTGTTTAAATATTACAAATACCGCGACTTGTGATGCAGACTTCACGTTGAAAAGCTCTTACCGATGTTTCATTATTACGAGTATCATCCTGAGTACTAATATTGATCTAGTGGTTCAATTGTGATCGATTTGCACTTATGATGTTGTTGCACCTTATGTTGAACAATTTGAACAAACTTATGAAACATTTATATCTTACATTGGTCCTAATAGTGAATTAATCGATGCCTGTTTCCTTGCAGAGGTTGGAATCCAAGTATAACGATAATCCATCGAGATTCAACTACTTGTACAGTTTCGTACAGGCAGAAGTTGAGATAAAGACTGCTAAATCTTCATCCAGTTGTAGCAATGGTCTGCTATGGTTAACAAGGTGCGTGACTGTTGTGCTATGTTCTCGTTAGAAAAAAAGAAACTAATTTACTTCATCTTTCGTGCATAACATGAAAGAGAGCCTTGGAACAACGGTGAAGTCTCCTTATAGGTCACACGTTGATGCAGTGGAATCAACCACTGATGCTCGCTTCAGTGGCTTAGGGTGCAACCCTTTCCCGGACCATAAATGAATGGGGGATGCTCAGTGCACCGCTCGTGCATAAGCCTGCATTTGTTTATTTGATGAACAAACTTTGCTACCATAATGTGAAATAAATTAAACTAATCGATCATTCTGCTGATGCTGCAGAGCCATGGACTTCATAGTGGTGCTCTTTCAGAATTTGGCTCAGCATCAAGATTGGTCAATGTCCCAAGCTTGCAATGATTCTTACTCCAAGACGTTGAAGAAATGGCACGGATGGCTCGCTAGTTCAAGCTTTACGGTATTTACTTCACCGTGTTTTCAGTCAAATAATAGAACTAATACCAGGATTTCGGACAAAATGTAGCATGGAAAAGTCTGGTTTGATACTTCCTTCGATGGTACATTTAATCTTTTCTACCTATAAAACGAGTTAACGTGTTTCTAAATGTGATCCATAGGTTGCAATAAAGCTTGCTCCAGATAGGAAAAAGTTCATGGAGGTCATAGGTGGCAACGGTGACATGTACGGTGATATGGAGAAGTTCTGTACGATGTTTACACCTATACTTCAGCAGATCCACAAATTTCTGGTATGACATTTATATACCCTTTTCAAGTTTTCGACAAGACTAAGGTTGTCTTAAATTTGTAAATGATGCACCAATTTTTGTTGCAGACAAGTGTCGGCTTGGACAGTATGAAGGCTTCATGATCAACTTCTCCTCCAGTAACAGCATTGTTCTATTTTTACCATATATGTTGCTTTTGTTTTCATTTCATTCTGCTAAAGTTATATGATATTTTTCTCGTCAACATCTTATATTAATTGAAAAAATTCAAGAAAGATACTCTACCCCTTAAATTTCCTGTTCACATATGTTTACCGTCGATTTGGGACAGTGAATTTGTAGGTTGGTTAAGAGCACGCATTACGGCTTAACTTCGAGTTAGTAGCGAAAGTTTACAAAATAACACGTAAATGCGCTAGGTCCCAAGTTCTATATATTTGCTTGTCTACGAGTCGAAGATTTCACAGCGATAATTGCCAGGTACCAAATTCCTATATATAAACAAAAATTTGAATAGAGGAATCTGTTCTAATAACTACAGAATAAAGGAGATCAATGTGTAGATACAGTTAAAGATAGCTAGAACGAAACGGTGAGTCTTCTGACAAACGAATAATCTTGAAACGTAAAGGATTTGATTTAACTTAAATACCATTACCTTGACAGTCGAATACCTCAGTTTTGGATCCGGCAACACTTTCCATTCTTGAGAGCTAGGTTTGCAAATGTAGTACCCATGACTATTGCTCCTTATTGGTCTCACACAACACAAAATCCCTTGCTTAGAAGATGACTCAATTTTAATTAAAGTGGTTCTAAATGTGATCCAAAGGTTGAGATGAGGCTTGCTCCTTAGTATCGAAATGCTTGGTTCACTAAGTCTTAAGCAATGTTTGATATAGTCTTGCTGAATAGTACAGTACAAAGCACTAATTGATTTTCATTATGACTATATTATTTTAATCCTGTAGACAGTCTTAGATCCTACAAAATTAACTTATCTTTAACTTTATAAATTAGATTTTAGAAAATAAGGGAATAGCAAAAACAAGGAAAGCAATGATACTACAACAACAACAAACTCAGTGTAAGATGTACGCAGTCCATACCTCTACCTCTTTGCTGTTTCCGATGGGAAAGCAATGATACTTTCTAAAATTTATGATGCAAAAATTACAAGGTAGAAAAGCGATAGTGTAACGAGTGACGTTTCATATATGATTTGATGACCAAAACTTAACATTTTTACTCAGTAATAATAGGTGAAATTAACTACATTTCAACAATAATTTTTTTTTTTTTTAATATGCTCGACAATGAAACAAAGAAATATTTGCACGCAAATAAATGAATTGGATTATTTAAATCAAGACAAATATTTTAATAAATAAAAACAACAGTAAAACACAATTTTAGACACTCACCATGTCTGACAAAAAATAAAGTAAAATAAAATGACTAACTCGACCTTTTAGACTCTCCACTATCAGACAAACATATAAGAACAAAACTAAAAAAAAAGGACTCCAAACTTAGAACATTCTTAGACATCCCCTTATAAAGAAGATCAACATAATCTTTTCTCTAATTAAAGCCTCAAGTTTAAGTTTGTTCTTCAGCTACGTTAACTACTTCATCTTCATCTGATGGAATAGGAATAGGCTCATTTGAATTTGCAAATGTTAAATTTGAACCTCCAACATTGATGCTTCTTTCCATTTGTTGCCTATCGATTGGTGGTGCTCCGCCCATCTTCTCGGCTCGTTACGATTCAAAAATATTGTTGGTTGGACAACAGCTCTATCATTTCTTTGCAAACTCGCAGGTTGTGGGACAACAGGTTGAGATGATGGAGGATTTCCTGGCAAAGCAATATAGGATGCATATACATGAGAACTCATAATGGTTGTTTGGTCGGACAACAATGGGTGAGTAACTTGTTCATGACCTATAAATTCAATATGAGTACGGAATATTCCATAGCATACAGGGCAATGAAGTAGTACACGAGAAGGTATTAAAACTAAAGGAGAAAAATTTGCATTATTCATATTTGAAGTATGACTGACAAACTTTTTCTCTAAGTAAAAAATGATAGAGATCAAGTACCAATGAAAGGTATTTATAGGCTGCTCATGCTATAACCTTCCCCCCTTTATTTATGTGGCTTCTACTTTTGTTATGGTAAGTTCCATTTAATATTGCAATGATTGACAGCTTCGTTACCACAAAATTCATATTTTGGTGATCTCTTTTTCCAAATTTGTTGCTTATATTTAACTCACCTGCTGTAGCAGACTGATATGTTTTCATTAGTGAATTACAACAATCTGATTATGTAACAGACTGGTTATGTTAACTATCATTACATTTGTTGTTGTAACACCCCGCAAAATTTCAACATAGTACCTCACCGGGTATCATGCTTGAGAAGCTAGCAATTTGAAATCTTTCCAAGTGTCAAAAAAATGACTTAGCTTTATTTTTAGCTTCTAAACTTTGATGTCCCCTAAATCGATCTTTTCAACCCCGAAACTTGGATTTTAAAGTTGATACACGTTTAGGGATATAAGGAGGGGGTCTCGGAGAAGTTTTGAATTTTTTGGACAAGGAATGGAGTGTGTTTGGATGTCGAAAATAGTGGCTTGACGTGATGTCGACGCGCCGCGTCGCTGAAACAGTGGCTCGACTCGATATCGTCGCGCCGCGTTGAAGATCGCGTCGATGGAGTAGTAGCCCAATGTGATGTCGACGCATCGCATTGGTTAACACGTCGGGTACCCAGTTCACATTTTTCTTTTAAATTTCAGGTTTGGAGGGGTATTTTAGTCTATGTACCTCATCTAAACTCTGTCATAACACGAAATTAGAACATGTTTAGGGCTAAATACATCAAAAACCACTCATATCCTCTCAAATCAAAATTCTAACCCTTTCCCTAAAGATCAAGAGTTCATCCTTAAGATCAAGAATTCTAAGAACTAAATCAAGATTCGGGTTCCACTCTCCCTCCTAAGTAATCTAAGGTACGTGGTACTATCCTAAACCCCATGGGCATGAAGTTTACTGTTTTTAAATTAGTTTTAAGTATATACATATATTATATCTACAAACGAAATTGGTTTTGAGATTGTTGATGATTATGCGTTAAGGATTTCATATTGTTATAAAGAAATTGTGGAGATTGTGATATAGTGCTTCAAACTATCTATTGCAACATATAACCAACCTGTTGCAACGAATGAGAAATTCATTGAAAACAATAAAAATAGATCACTCATGTGTTGCCAAATGAGTTATCTGTTGGAACTATTATCAACTGTCAATATCATTTAGGTTTCTTCCAAACTAAAGAGTCATCTGTTGCAACAGATGAATGATCTGTTAGATTGTTCATCTGTTGCATTAGATTTTCATTGTTGCATAAAATTTTCATCTGTTGTATCAAATTTTCATCTGTTGCATCAGATAATTCATCTGTTGCAAAAAAATAGTACCAGGATTTCGTTCAGTAAAATAATAGCACTATCACCATTTAATATCAAATACACCATTTTTACCAAGAAAAACAACAAATCAACCCAGCAACACCAATACAACATGCACACTAAGAACATCAACGGTGACCAAAAATCACCAACATTATTGTTTTACGTTTGTACAAACACAAACAACAAATTTTGATTTCAAAAAACTCAATAAAAACCAACAAATCGAATCAATAGTTCGACAACAAGAACTATAATAACAACAAAAAATTATATTTCACACCAAAAAGAATAGAAAAGAAATGCCAAAAATTATGATTTTTTTTAGTCCACATTTTAAATTTAAGAAAGAAATATTGAAATTGTTAACCAATACTAGAAGAAAAGTTGGTTCAAGTTCATCTTTTTCTTCATAACTAAAAAGATATAATTTTTTACTTGTGAAATAAGAAATGGGACGACGAAGAACTCGAAGTTGTTGTCGCCGGAGAACACTGCTGTCACGTCAATTGACGGTTGAAAGTTAAAAAGAAACTCGCCCAACTATTTTCGCCCAAGGGTGAAGTCATCAAGGATTGAAGGAGAAAATTTTGCAGAACTGTTGGTTGGGAGAGAGAGAGGAGAGAGACGGTTGATGATTTTTAGATGAGAGGGGTGTGGGTTGATTTTATTTTTTAAAAGATTAGAAAGTGTTGAAAATATTAATCTAGTCCACAATTAACTTAATTAAGTTTCCTAATTATGTTTGACCCTTTAAGTCGGTGTATGTCACCAATCCTTCATTCAAGACTTAAATGACACATTTCCTTCAATTTTCTCCATATACTTTGGTATGATATTTAATATTTTGATATATTATTTATAAATATCAACTATCATATTGAATATGAGAAAATTTTAATATTCATATTATATACCATATCAAAAACTACAATATCAAAAATTCAATTTGATGTTTCAATTGGGTATTTTTTTCATACCATGTCCACCTCTAGTCAAATATATATACACACATGTATATATATGAGGCTTAAAAATATGTTGATGTGGATGTGACATACTTCTAAGGCCTCCATTTTTATTTTTCTTTTTTTTTTTTATTTTTTGATATTTTTGCTCTATATACATGCTATAGTAAAATAATTAATAGTAATAGCTTTTATGTTAAAATTTCTTAACTACACTTTCCCATTTACTCTTTATTTCCCCATTTACTAAAAGCTATTATTATTAATTGCCATGAACTGATCATTAGAGAACAACAACACTGCTTAATCTCTAATTTTTCAGGATAACAAGAAAAGAAGTTTGAGTTGTGTTTACGCTCTAATTTTTGGTACACCATTAACATTTCTCTCATTTTTGATCAACTCGAGATTATCTTTTCCTTTGATTTGTGTATGATACATTTGTGATCTTCTGGATGCTTTTATTTCTGACTTTCAACCTGGGATTGAAGTTTGACTTTTCTTACCTAGCCAATTCCTGAACCTGACTTGAAGGATGTTGTAAGGGTTCAATGAGTGCCTATGAATTTTCATGGGTTGAGAGCATTACTATTTGAACTCGACTTCAATTTCAAGTTTAGTCAAGCGGCTTAAATTATTATTTTGGGTACAAAAATCTATATGTTTTAACCCAAATTTCAATACTAAGTTTAAGAACAACTTTCAAAAACTACAATGAAGTTACAACAACTTCAAACAAGTCCAAATGAATAATCAAATGAACTATCAAAATGAAGTGTTTATCAACTTTAAGAAAGAAGATGAAGCAGAAAATTGTAGAATCAAGTCCACCGAATACCCAGTGTGTCCTTAAGAAATTTATTTTCCTCAAGTACCCGAGGTTATAAAATCTTTTCTCCCAGGATAAAATGATTCTCCTTTTGAAAATATCGGTACCTCAAATTTTCAGAAACTTCGAACGCACTCAACGATTTGATGATCACATGAGAGTTTTTAGAAGAAGAAGAAGATTATTTTTCTACTCAAAAATTGTCTTTACCTGAGGAAAGATTCAGGTATTTATAGCCATCAAGGTGTTGCTTCATGAAGAGGGAAAATGATTCAGAAAGGTGCACTCCTTCATAAAGGTACAACTCTTCGGAAAAGGTGCAACTTTTCGAAAAAGTCACAACCCATTGAAAAGGTCATAACCATTCAATTCGAAAAGGTGTCTATTCAAATTGCATCCTTTCTCTTGACCTTTTTGAAAAAAACACCTATTCATTTTTTTATTCACACCTCTTAAACCCCAATATAAATGAATTTCTTTTTGAATTTTCCCTTTGAATTTTAGTTTGACTAAGATGTTCGTCTAGGAGTTTTTGATTTGTTGAACTTGTTAAAGGTCATGTTTAAACAATATTTATTATGGTTTAAAGATTAAAAAAAATTGCTTCATCTCAAAAAGACGAAAGCAATCATTTCTAATATGTGCCTACTATTTTTTCTAATGCCGTGGAGATTCTTTACTTAATATACAAATTCAAGAAGGTTTTGGCTTATCAAGAGGTCCAACTTTGATCTTAAGTTTTACTTTTATTAGTTCATATATCTCGATAAGAATCATGAAATTGGACCATAGGACAATTGTGATCTGTATGTCAACCTTTAGTATATTATATAATATTGTGTTTTAGTTTGTTCATTTTTTCTTTAAAGTTGATTTTAATTGGGACTTTGTAATGTATTCACTATCGGTTGTTGTTGATGTTTGACTATCAATTTTCTACTCAAAACTGAATTATTTTTATTCATTGAATTTTAAGGTTGGTAACAAGGTGCTTATTGATTGGAATACTTCTTTGCTAATTGTTGCTCGGGTTCTTTAAAAATGTCATCGTATGCATATTGGATTCTTCAAAAATAAAATAATTGCCAATGAATTATTCAAATCGTCTTTATGTTTTTCACAAGCCCAAATCCTGCACTACAGACAAACCTTTTGAAATGCCACTTGAATGCCTATGTTGAAATGGCATCGGGTAATTATAGATTAGATGAAAGGTAATTCATTTTTATTAAATTTTATAATTTAGACCACATTAGTTATGATTCTTTTTTTTCTTTATAGTTTATGTTGCTGATTGATATTTTTTTATTTTTGAATGTTGATTAATCATATTATGGAAATTACAAAAATTTCTTTATATTTTTTTACACCAATCATTAATAGTTCAACAACAACATTAAATATTTTAAGTAAAGATGGTAAAGCACCGTCACTGAAATTTTCAGAAGAAATTTGGTACGATATTTGGAGTCTTTTGTGTTCTATTATGCCAGAGAACTCAAGGTCTATTTTCTATTCTCACAAAAGTCCAGTGATCCGATTCATTTCTCACAAAATCAACATGCCTTTTTGAATACAAAAAAGAAAAAGAAGAGCGATTTCGACAAGTACCTCTTTGAAAGTTTTAGCTTCGTTGAAAAACGTTAAACAACTTATTTCATTGATAGGTTACTGCTAAGCAAAAATAAGTAAATCAGTAGGCCCTCGTACTCTATCACAACAATATTTGTTCAATTTGAAAAATCAATAATAATTCTGCATCTTCTCTACTCATTGAACAACTTACTATGGATCTCTGACTTTTACTCTCAACAAGCACAGCATATGCCTTGTTGATGTTTGGAGTTAGTTCTACCATTAATATCTGACTTCTTGATTCCTTATAAATCTCGTTTAACCCATTAAGAATTGCATTAGTTTTTGCCTCTCCATATGTGCAGTAAACTCCCTAGATCTAAGGCAATTACATGGTGGTGGTACTATACTAGCAAATGCATCCCACAAACTAAGTAATTTTAAAAAGTAACTAGGAATACTATCATTCCCTTTTACTGTAGTAGTTATAGTTTTATGTAACTGATAAATTCGAGATGCATTTACCTTGTTGAATCATTCACGAAGATCCTCCCAAACTACGTTTGCACTTGTTGCATAGATAATTCCTATATGCAAATCCTGTGTAACTGAACTCATTATCCATCGTTGAACAACAACATTGCACCGATCCCATTGATGCCCTAATTTGACTCCAAATTCCCTTTTTTTCAGAGTGTCATCTATGATTCCCAGCTTGTTCTTCCCAAGCAATTGAATTCGCATAGCCTTACTCCAGATGGAGTAATTATCGGATCCTATTAATTGTATCAAAATGACCGAAGCTCCAGTAGTGTCAGGAGGGTGTAGAAAGAGAGTGTGATTGTGAATAGTCGACGCCATTCTTGAGCTTCAACCAAATATGCGAAAACTATCAACGAGATTGAAACTTCATAAATCGTCTCTGATAAACTCACAATCATAATTATTTGGATTTGATACCATGTTGAATTTCATGCAGTTGTTCTATCACAATTCACCACTGTAGATTGAATTTAGCTCAGTAGAGAGGAAATGAAGAACATATTATTTCACTAAGAAGGAAAGATAAAAATCTGTAACTAATTACAATGGAACAGTATTATTTATACATTGTCAGCACTAACTACTTTCTAATAAACTCATCATTAACCTACTAACTACTTCACCAATTATCTAATTGCCCCTAGCACATTTGTATACAATATTAAGTAATCCCTATTTCATTAGACATATAACTACCGACAGAGGTGAAATCGGGATCTGAAGTTTGTAAGTTTTGTGTAAATGAATTGAAAGAGACAAGAACAAATCTATTTACACTCTTAAATGTGTAAATAATTAAGACTTGAGCCTTGAGATTTAAGTGTGTAAATTGACTTGTCCTTGTCCAAATAGACTATATGCATTTTGGCAGGAAAGTCAATGAAATGAAAAGAGACTTAATTAGGAGGGAGAAGCATAGTTGTCTTGAACAAAGAAATTTCCTTTGATACCAAATTACAAGGTTAATTAATGTACATTTGTACTTTTTTATTGTTACTGTGTTTTGAATAATGTGTTTAAGTTATAACTAGCGACTCAAATTGACAATCTGACTTGACTTCGATTTTGTTAATTCTTGTTTTATTTTATTTTTATGTTCATATTATTGTGATAGAATCTATTTAATCTTGTTCATTTGAGTCGAAATTGTTATATATAAATTATTAACAATGAAAAATTTCGTCCAAAATAATTTAACCCATATTTGTTGTTTGGAAATAAAGGAGCATGTTTAGAAAAATAAAAAGGTACAAAAAATTTAAACAAAAGAAGAAGAAGAAGAAAAGTGAAAAAAAAAAAAAAAAAGAAGAAGAAGGAAGATTAGCAAAAAGAACAAGACTATCTATTGTCAATTAAGTTATACCGGTCATTTGGTTGTCATTAGTTTCCATCGAATGATCAATTCTGTCATTTCTCCAATTCTACTTGCTTCCACAGTTTGGACTTGCAACCCATTTTTTCCTTTTTTTTTTTGGGAGAAAGACAAATAATGCCATTGAAATAGCCATTGAATTTGGTATCCCTCTTTTTAGCCCTTTTAACCTTTTTGGGCCAACAACAATTCTTTTACCTTTTCAGCTACTCCTTTTGTTTCTTTGTTTTTCTATTTTTTTTAAAACTTTTTTCTTGCAATTATCTTTTAAAAGAAAAATCACTAGTCCTTTAAATGTTTTCTTTCTTTTCCCCAACTCTTTTTTTAAAAGAAAAAAATATTTTTTATCACTAATTTACTTTTTTTCTCCTTTATTTCAAAGAACAATTGATCTATTTTTTTCAAAAATTCTATCAAATCAAAAAATAATCAATAATTATAAAAATTGGATTATTATTGTATAAAAGACTCTTTTTTTTTTCAAATACATATTTGATATCAAATATATAAATATATATTTTATACAAATAATGGTACAACTTATATACACATTATAACAATAATTGTATAATTTCTATACACATTGTATACAATATTTAGCTACAATAATTATTTAGATACAAATTCTATACAACATTTATGTAGTTTATACACATCCTATACGTATGTTTATTCTATACAACAATGATACAAATTCTATACAGATCATATATAAAAAAATATATTCTATACAATACTTATACTATTTTTTTAAACATTCTATACAATAATTTTATAATTTTTATACACATTATATACAGCCTTTAGCTACAATTATTATTCAGATACGTATTTTATACAATAACTACACAATTTCTATACACATTCTATACATACGTATTTTATACAACGACTGTACAGGTTTTATACAATTTTGTATATTTTTTATCCATATTTTATACATACACATATTTGATATAACTATACAATTTCTATAAATATATTGTATATAGGTACATATTCTTTATAATATATATATACCATTTATATTATATTTAAGCATATTTTGTATAGTTTCCATACATATTTCTTCTGTTGATATATATTCTATTTAACAATTATACATTTTTATATAATTGTATTTAGTCATCATTTTTTTAAATAAAAAAGCAGACTTTTTTTAGTCAAAAATTTATTTAAAAGAAAGAAAAAACTTAAACATGGGCCGAATGACCCAAATTGATGACAATGACTAAAATGGCCCAACAAAGAAAATGAGAGCTGAAGCAACCCAATGGCCATTTAATGTCAATACTTTGGTCGAATGGCCATGATTTGGCAACTTCATTAAATGTTGGCCATTTGTTTAAAAATGGCCAGGTGGTGTCTTTTTTCCTTTTTTTTTTTTTTTCTCTTTCCAGTGTCTTTAACCCTCAAAATTATAGCCTCTTTTAAGGGCAAACCACAAAAATGTAGTAGCTTTACACTATAATTACAGAATGCAGCATAGATTTAAAAAATTCACAATATTTGTCGTGTATCTATGTATCTTCAAATACACATTCTATATATAAAAAAAATGTATCTTCAGATATATGTTCTATATATTAAAAAAGAATGTGTATTTTTAGATACACACACACACACACACACACACACACACATATATATATATATATAAAGAAAAGAATATGTATCTTCAGATACACGAGTTTTGTAGTGTTAGGCGTTGTTAGAACGTGGATCTTTAGGTACACACTGTTTTGTAATTTTCTTAAAATTAGGTATAATTATATAAGTTGAACACTGATATTTATGTAATTCAACATGTATCTTCAGATACACGAGTTTTGTTGAGTTAGGCGTTGTTTGAACGTGCATCTTTAGGTCCACACTATTTTTTAATTTTCCTAAAATTAGGTATGGTTACATAAATTGAACACTGATATTTATCTAATTTTGTAATTTTTCCATCTTTTAATCCCTTTGGACTGCTATTACTGCTAGTTTCTTTGGGCTTCGACCCACAAATATTTATTTTCAATTACTTTGATTGAATGGGGCTTGACTCAGAGATTATTTGGGCTTGTTCAGCCCAACTTAAGGAATAGAATCGAAGTCCCAATGGACTCGACCGACGTTACATGGAAAGAAAGAGAAATGGATTAATGCGTAGTAAATAGTATAAATAACATAAATATCAATTTTTTAAAATTAATTACACTCTCTCCCACTTTTTTAATTACTTTACTCTCTCTTCCTATTAATATACATAACATAGCTGACATATACATAACATTATGTGTATATGTGAAATTTTTGTAATATGTTTAGGGAGTCGGAATTTTTTGTAATATTGAAAACATAAGTTGTGTATTTGTGTAATTTTTAGTAGTAAATATAGTAAATTATGTCAGGTGTCTCCCAAAGTGTTCGATCTTGAATTTTAACCTCCAAATATTTGATCTTGAATCCCCTGCTTTATTCTGGTATGCTTCAATCGCCGACCAATCAGTACGAACCTTTTAATCCAAAAGTCACTCATATTAAGGTAAGTAGGCAATATTTTTGTCAGATTTTGTATCTCAGATGACGGTCTGGAACATTTTGTTTGTAACATCGAGTCATAAACTCAGATGCACCACTCTTTTAGAATGATAACAACCGACACCCAATGAAATTCATCACCACAATTGATTGGGATGTATACTTCATCGATCAAATGCCAAGGTAAGCCAGTTGGAATGCTAAAACCTTTGATGTTGTTGATTAAGCATTCCTCATTTCGAAAAACTTCCGTTGTTGTTGACAAAACCTACTGTAGGCATTATTGATGTAAACTTTATACAAATAATTGCGTGTCGTGTATCTGTATTGTTCTTGTGTTTACCACTTGGCCTTTTTTTGGAGGTAATAAAAAATTACATCGATGTGTTGCACATATTATCAAACATTTTATATTACATGAAAATAAAATTAATACAGAAATGCAATTAAATAAAGTATTAATTAATAGTAATATGTATGACATTCAAACCTCATCATTTCAGCAAGTTTGGGGTTGTGACATCAAATAGAACCAATCCTTCACTACGGGATGTGTAACAACAAAGTCAAACATATTAAAACCAAGACTCGATTTGTTCACTTTGTAGTATTTGTCATTTTATTTTCTACATGATTTATATGTGTTAATGTCATATTTTACAACAAGAATTGTATAAATCAATATCTTTAAAAATGATTTATGTACCTGCCGACATGATGCTTTAACAACCCATCGGCAATCCATTCTAAATAATCGTTGATCAACTTTATTAGTTTTTTTTTAGCCTCATTCGAGATGTTGAACTCTTCAAACGAGTAATTCTTCCATTCTCCCGAACTGACAGGCTCCACTTTTTGTTCTTCCATGGACGCAGTTGATGAATTATCAACTGTGATATTATGATGTTGAACAGTAGCTTCTACTGTGACATTCACTAGAAAGGCATAATTTTCAATGCTAATCACACTTATACAATAGATTATCTATCTGTTGCATCAGATAGATTATTTGGTGGGACAAATTTGAATAGGCAAAATAGAGTTATACGATAATTTTGAACAGATGAACTATCTGTTGCAACAATATGATTCATCTATTGGTATACATTAAAATAGTATGAAGACCTTGTTTGATTTGTTGAAATCGACAGACATATATTGCAACAGATAACGCATATGATGCAATAGGTTAGATGACTGTTGTAACAGATAACAAATCGGATGCAACATATTAGACGATAGTTGCAACAGATGTATATATCTGTTTGATAATTTTCAGCAGATGTATCATTTATTAAAACAGATGTGTCTGTTTATTTTTTGGAACAGACTATTGTAAGACCCCGTAAAGTCCTAGCCCATTTTCGTCTTATATAGAATGTAAAAAGAGGTCCCAAACTTAGAAAAATTTTAGCTAACTGTCAAAACTTAGTCTAATTTTTGGCCTCGATATTTCAATGGTCTCCTTTTCAATCTCTCCGTCCTTAAATTGTTGATTTTTTTAAATTGATTCATGATCAGGGTTATCTATAAGTCATCTCAGGTGAGTTTCAAAATTTCTAGACATCGTTTGAGACATGTTTGGATGACCAAAATAGTGAGCCAACACAATCAGGACTTGTCGCATTGGCTATCGCGTCATCACCATCGACGTATTATGTCGATTATTGCATCGGGTTGATCAATGAGGCGCGTCATTGGGCATGTTTTGTTTATTAAATTACAGATTTGTAGGGGAAGTTGAGTCATTTTTCCCTTACATATCAGCCATAACATGAAATTAAGCCTTCCAAAAGGCAAATTAACTCATTATTTTATAAAATTCTTTCAAGAGCACACCTTAGGTTCATCAAAGTTCAAGTCCAAGTCTCAAGAATTCACCAACAACTTTAATGAATTCAACTACTCAGGTATGTTAGGTGTTCATCCTTGGGTTTCCTTCCACCCTTGGAGTTCAAGAACTCCTTTTCAAAACTTGAATTATTATTTACATTCTTTAATGAAATGTGTTCATGTATGTGTTGTTGTGTGGATTTCATGCTAAGAAGATTATGAGTACCATGTAAATAAACTAGCATGTGCGTTGATTTATGTAACCCTCATGTCAAATCTTTGTATTATGATGTTGAATGTGGTAGTCATGATATTCAAATATTGTTCATTCTCATGTACAAGATTTACGCATCGTAAGTGTTTGACAAAATATCCATGTGAATGAATTGTGCATGGTGACCTATGTGTGATATTTTTAAAGTTGGGTTATGGTTCCCTTATCTATACTATTGAGTCCTAGGGCTATTAAATACCCGAAACTAGTTTTTTATCTAGTCTCCAGTCAAAATAGAATGATCTCGTCGTATCTCGAACAGTAGCATTCGGTCAGTTAACAAAATTAGTGCGAGTTCAGTCAAGCCTAGTACAGACTAGTAATCAGTTCCAGTGTCATTTCAGTTGGGAGTAGGATTCAGAACCGAGCGAACCCAGGGAAGGGGGCATTCCTGCCAGCAGAGGGTTTGACCCTTAGCAGCAGTCCCTAAGTTGCAGAACTACGTACCCAGCGTAGGGTAAATTGTCTTCCTGCCAGACTAGGGTTAACGTAACCATATATATCTCATGAGTCTTCTCGCCAGATTAGGGTTGACCCAACCAGTGTTAGCAACCCGTGGTATGGTTCTAACACCCTTCCAACTGGGGTTATAGGTTGGACCCCAAATTAGTCTATAATCGGAGTATGTTGGTTAGATGATGATTTCCACAGTCTCAGTTGCAGTATTCAGTACAAAACTCAGTTTAGTTCTACATGATCATGATCTTCAGTATTCAAGTATCAGAACTCAGTACTTCAGTTTCAGTCTAAACTTTTATTTATCAGTATTCAATTATCAAAACTCGGTATTTTAGTTTCAGTCCTATTCAGACAGACGATATATGCTTTGTATTGCATATTCAGTGCTCTCAGTAGTCCCAGTATTGCATATATTCTCACCCAGATACTTCATGATATATAGTTACTTTTATTATTCATGCACATGAACGCATTTGTAGAAAGAGAGCATGATTGTGAATAGGCGACGCTATTCTTGAGCTTCAACCAAATATGCGAAAACTATCAACGAGCTTGAAACTTCACAAATCGTCTCTGATAAACACAAAATTATAGTTATTTGGCTTTGATACCATGTTGAATTTCATGCAGTTTTTCAATCACAATTCACTATTGTAGATCGAATTTAGCTCAGTAAAGAGTAAAGAAAGAACATATTATTTCACTAAGAAGGATAGATGAAAATCTATAACTAATTACAATGGAACAGTAGTATTTATACATTATCAACACTAACTACTTTCTAATAAACTCATCATTAACCGACTAACTACCTCACTAATTATCTAATTGCCCCTAGTACATTTGTATACAATATCAAGTAATTCCTATTTCATTAGACATATAACTACCGACAGAGGTGAAATCAAGATCTAAAGTTTGTAAGTTTTGTGTAAATGAATTGAAAGAGACAAGAACAAATATATTTACACTCTTAAATGTGTAAATAATTAAGACTTGGTACTTGAGATATAAGTGTGTAAATAGACTTGTCCTTGTCCAAATAGACTATATGCATTTGACAGGAAAGTCGATGAAATGAAAAGAGACTTAATTAGGAGGGAGAAACATAGTTGTCTTGAACAAAGAAATTTCCTTTGATACCAAATTACAAGGCTAATTAATGTACATTTGTACCTTTTTATTGTTACTGTGTTTTGAATAATGTGTTTAAGTTATAACTGGCGACTCAAATTGACAATCTGACTTGACTTCGATTTTTTTAATTCTTTTTTTATTTTATTTTTATGTTCATATTGTTGTGATAGAATCTATTTAATCTCGTTCATTTGAGTCGAAATTGTTATATATAAATTATTAACAATGAAAAATTTTCGTCCAAAACAATTTAGCCCATGTTTGTTGTTTGGAAAGAAAGGAGCTTGTTTAGAAAAATAAAAATGTACTAAAAGTTTAAACAAAAGAAGAAGAAGAAAAGTGAAAAAAATAACAAAAGAAGAAGGAAGATTAGCAAAGAGAACAAAACTATCTATTGTCAATTAAGTTATGCTAGTCATTTGGTTGTCATTAGTTTACCCCGAATGATCAATTCTGTCATTTCCCCAATTCTACTTGCTTCCAGAGTTTGGACTTGCAACCCATTTTTCCTTTTTTTTTTTTTTGAAAAAAAAGACAAAAATATCTCTTCGGTGTAAAATAATGTCACTGAAGTAGTCATTGAATTTGGTATCCCTCTTTTTAGCCCTTTTAACCTTTTAGGGCCAACAATAATTCTTTTACCTTTTCGGCTACTCCTTTTATTTCTTTGTTTTTCTAGTTTTTTTAAAACTTTTTTCTTGCAATTATCTTTTAAAAGAAAAGTCACTAGTCCTTTAAATCTTTTATTTCTTTTCCGCAACTCTTTTTTTAATAAAAAAAATATTTGTTGTCACTAATTTACTTTTTTTCTCCTTTTTTTCAAAGAACAATTGATCTATTTTTTTAAAAAAATTCTATCAAACCAAAAAATAATCAATAATTATAAAAACTGGATTATTATTGTATAAAAGACATTTTTTCTCGAATACATATTTGATATCAAATATATAAATATATATTTTATACAAATTATGATACAACTTATAACAATAATTGTATAGTTTCTATACACATTCTATACAATATTTAGCTACATAATTATTTAGATACAAATTCTATACAACATTTATGCAGTTTGTACAAATCCTATACATATGTTTATTCTATACAACAATGATACAAATTCTATACATATCATATATAAAAAAATATATTCTATACAATACTTATATTATTTTTTTAAACATTCTATACAATAATTTTATAATTTTTATTCGCATTATATAGGACCTTTAGCTACAATTATTATTCAGATAGGTATTTTATAAAATAACTACACAATTTCTATACACATTCTATACATAAGTATTTTATACAACAACTGTACAATTTTTATACAATTTTGTATATTTTTTATCCATATTTTATACATACACATATTTGATATAACTATACGATTTCTATAAATATATCGTATATAGGTACATATTCTTTATAATAACTATACCATTTTTATATTATATTTAATTATTATTTTTAAGCATATTTTGTACAGTTTTCATACATATATCTTATATTTATATATTTTCTATTTAACAATTATACATTTTTTATCCAATTGTATTTAATCATCATTTTTTAAAATAAAAAATAGACTTATTTTAGTCAATAAATTATTTAAAAAGAAAGAAAAAACTTAAACATTTAATAAGAAGGGCCGAGTGACCCAAATTGATGAAAATGACTAAAATGGCCAAACAAGGAAAAGGAGAGCTGAAGCAACCTAATGGCCATTTAATGTCAACACTTTGGTCGAATAGCCATGATTTGGCAACTTCATCAAATGTTGGCCATTTGTTTTAAAAATGGCGAGATGATGCCTTTTTTTCTTTTTTCTTTTTTTTTTTGTTTCCAGTGTCTTTAACCCTTAAAATTATAGCCTCTTTTAAGGGCAAATCACAAAAATGTAGTAAGTAGCTTTACACTATAATTACAGAACGCAACATAGATTTAAAAAATTCACAATATCTATCGTGTATCTCAGATATCTCGGTTGAGATCGTGTATCTATGTATCTTCAGATACACATTCTATATAAAAAAAATATGTATCTTCAGATATGTTCTATATATAAAAAAAGAATGTGTATTTATAGATATATGTTCTATTTATATATATATATATATATACATATATATATATATACATATATATATATATATATATATATATATATATATATATACATATATATATATATGTATATATATATATGCGTGTGTGTGTGTAAAGAAAAGAATGTGTATCTTCAGATACACGAGTTTTGCTGTGTTAGGCGTCGTTAGAACGTGGATCTTTAGGTACACACTGTTTTGTAATTTTCTTAAAATTAGGTATAGTTATATAAGTTGAACACTGATATTTATGTAATTCAACAGGTATCTTTAGATACACGAGTTTTGTTGTGTTAGGCGTTGTTCGAACGTGCATCTTTAGGTACACACTGTTTTGTAATTTTTCTAAAATTAGGTGTGGTTACATAAGTTGAACACTGATATTTATCTATTTTTATAATTTTTCCATCTTTTAATCCTTTTGGACTGCTATTACTGCTGGTTTCTTTGGGCTTCGACCCACAAATATTTATTTCTAATTACTTTGACTGAATGGGGCTTGACTCAGAGATTATTTGGGCTTTTTCAACCCAACTCAAGGAATAGAATCGAAGTCTCAATGGACTCGACCGGTGTTGCATGGAAAGAAAGAGAAATGGATTAATGCATAGTAAATAGTATAAATAACATAAATACCAATTAAAATTAATTATGTGTATATGTGGGATTTTTGTAATATGCTTAGGGAGTTGGATTTTTTATAATATTGAAAACATAAGTTGTGTATTTGTGTAATTTTTAGTAGTAAATATAGTAAATTATGTCAGGTGTCTCCCAAAGTATTCGATCTTGAATTTTAACCCCCAAATTAAAAAATCAATTTAAGAATTCTTTTTAATTTAATTTGTTATTTAATAAACTGCAACTTTATATAGTTATTTAATATTAAGGGTACAAGTAGAAAATACAATAAAATTATTTTGATTTCACCAAATTACTTGATACCTAAGTAGTACAAAATTATCTTGATTTTATCAAAATTACTTGATGGCCAAGTAAAATGAAAGGGAGCAGCATATACGCACAAAGGAAACTAACGGCTAAACCTAAACGGGAAGGAAATTACCATTTAGGTAACTTTCTAATCCGTTTTATATATATACTCACATTATAAATAAGAGTTACTAGTATCGAAAAAACATTGAAGGAAAATCTAAAGTGAGTTAGGAATATTGAAATTTAGCAACCAAAAAAAAGTTCCGTTTCTTTCTATGGTGACCAAATTGAAGTCACAGTTACGAAGAATGCTGCAGTTGTTAATGATTGGATTAATTCTCATCGTCGTAGACTCCATAAGCTCCTTGTTGGTCTCGATATTGAGTGGCTCCCGTGCTTTAACCCGGAGGAAAATCATCCGGTTGCTCTTCTCCAGCTTTGTGTAGGCCGACGTTGCCTACTATTCCAACTCCTCCACAAAGATGCCGTTCCAAGATTCCTTGTAGACTTTCTCATGGACCCGAATTTCAAATTTGTTGGCGTGGGAGTTAAAGGGGACGCGGAGAAGCTGCTCCGCGATCACAAGTTGTTGGTGACGAATACTGTCGATTTGAACCAACTGGCATTGTCTGTTTACGGAGAGGAAGTTTACGGGAAGATGGGATTAAAGAGAATGGCGAAAGAGGTGCTTGGGAAAGTAATGGAGAAGCCACTGAATGTAACACTGAGTAAGTGGGATGCAGAGGAATTAGTGTATGAACAAATTGAATATGCTGCTATTGATGCTTTTGTTTCGTTTGAGATCGGGAAGAACTTGTTTAATTCAATCTGGGAGAGACAGAAAGAGATAGAGATTCGTCGTCGCGCTGTTGTTAAGAGGGAAAATCTGAATTGCCATTATCAACTGCAATTGTTGCTGCTTCAACATACACAGGGCATGTGTCCAACACTTGCTCTGTATTGAATATGAAAGAAGAAAGACACAATATTAGGAAAATTTATATGAGGAAGCCATCTGTTTCCTTTTCTTTGTAATGACAATTTGTACACAGTACACTAAACTTTTTCCTGATTTCTTCAAGTTCATTCATGTATATTGAATTCATGTTGATAAAAATGTTTTCTATTAAAGACAATTACATATTAAAACTCTAATTTAAGACATCTGATTAAGGATGAGTGTGTTGTTTGGTTTCTTGAAAATATTTTGTGCATGAATATCTAAAGGTAATTTTAAAAGTATGATCTATCTGTAAGTTCACATGTACATTGTACTCTAAAAATTATGCTGCAAAAACACAAAGAACGAACACATATCTGTTTGATAATTTGGAAGTGTAAAATAGAGATACATATTGATTGTTTATTTGCTACCTGTTTCAGTGTAGCAACAGACTCAACAACAGGAACGTAATATAATTGTGAGGGACGAGCAATCTTCATGGACGTTTAGTGTGTATACAAATGGAAAAAACACCATCATTGGAAGTGGATGGCGTGAATTCTGCATTATGAATTGCTTAAAGGAAGGAGATCGCTTAATGTTTGAGATGGTTTCCAATGGAGAAACACCGATATTCAGATTTCATGGGCAAGTTTCCCATCTAAGCCCTTGTCTTAAACTTCATCCTGTTTTCTGTTGTTTACTTCTTTAAATTAACCAAAGCAAGATATATGTTTGCGATTTCTACGGTTTGAATTTTAATTACTTGACACACATTACAGTCTATATCCTTTGCTTATAACAATTAGTTCCTTTCTACTTCAACTTAATGTATGTTCTTTTGGTTATAAGTTCATCTTCAGTTTCAGTTCTGACTTTGTTGTTTCAATTAATTAAACTAGATTTGAGAGGAAGTCCATCCCTCAAGGCTGAAGTAAAGACGAAAAAATTGGATGCTGAAAGAATGTCAGATAAAGGTCTTAGGCTCAAGACCTCGAGCACGACTACTCCGGAATCACGACTAGCTTCTTCAACATCTGTCAACTTTCATTTTATATTAAACCTTACACCATCAAAAATCCTACATTGTTAGAGTGATTTCAACAAATTTAGGTATCTTGTGTTTTCTGTACTGTTCAATGCTTCAGATCCTTGGTTAACTAGTGACTATTGAGGTATGGTGAACATATAAATAAGTCTCCAAAATTTAGATTGAGAATTGAGGCTATGTTTTGTTCTGAAAATTGTAGGTAAATATTCTGGGAAGGATGCAGTTGTTGATGAGCGAGGAATCTAGGCATTAAAGCAAGTGGATGTAATGTTTTTGGATAGTAGTTCATTTTGCTAAATGCAGAAAAACAAATCACTAATTTTAGCTGTATTAGTAATTGTAACATTGTCATTCCCATTCTCTTTACTGGGCTTTACCTTTTGGCTGCAACTGTTCATGGCCTTCTTGACATCATTTGGCTATGCATTCAGACAATTGAAATAAGTGTGGATTGAATGTCATTTTAGTTAATCCTAGCCTTATTGGGAATCAAAATGAATCAGAAACAGTACAACTATGAATCCCTGTTCTTCCGAGTTTCCTCGCATGAGACCTGCCACTACTGCCTGGAGCACACAGTGATGACAATGAACATCAAGGAAGCGATGCTCTTAAGGCCTAGAATTTGGAAAAGCAGACTATAGAACATGACCACGTCAGTTCCCCTGGGCTACTGGAATGAAGGAATCAGAGTTGATAAAATCAACTGCTGTCTGTACTTTCAAAAGGTTATTCCATGGCTTTTCTACTTACTTGGATGCTTCACTGGCCTATATGGTGAAGGTTACAGCGGCACTAGACCTAGAACTTTCAGCACCAAAATAATAATTTTAAACTTGTCTGAAACGCGTCCAAATACCAACATGCCATAAATAGTAACACAAACAGGTTTGAACAACAATGTGCAAAACCAGATATTGGATTCCTACAAAATAATCCTCATGATTATTATACAACCACAACCAAGCCATACTGAGTAATTGGGGCCTGGACAAAAGCTGGCTAAGCCCAAGTCTTTTGAATAGTACTGTAGTTATCAGAGTTTACTTACCTTATATGGAAATTCAAGGAACAAAACATCATCGGTAAATACTTACCAGTACTCGGTACTTACATCAACTTACTAACACCATACATAGTATTTACCAAAATCATACAAGTTTTTTGAGGTTGTACAACTAAACTATACATTGGATCAGTCGAATTAGAAAAAGAAAAGTCAAGTTTGCTTCATTGTTTCATTCTCTTTGCAACCTTTGCAGAATATTTGCCTGCAAATATACATTATTTTACACGAAAATTAGTTACAAAATCTGCTAGGGAGAGCCTTGTTGTGTGGTGTATTCAAAATGACATCTTAATTAGTGAAGATCACTTGAAAAAAACTATTTGCAAGAATAATACACGATTTTGAGAAATGTTACATAGAGACAATTAACTTTGTCTAGCTCACATTGCTGGTCCCAAAGCCAGATAAACGAGGAGGGTTGCCGAGGATCAATTGGAAATAACCTTTCTACCATATAAAGGTAAGGTAACATTGCGTACATCTTACCCTCCCTAGACCCCATTTGTGGGATTACACTGGGGTTTTTTTGTTGTTACATAGAAACCACAATAATGGAGACTTATTTGTAATACCTTTTAACTAATATAATTGTGTAAATATATTACATAAATCGCTAATTTGGCTGAGGTAGTGGTATGGTCTGTGTACACTCTACCCTCCCCAAACCCCACTATGTGGGAATACACTGGGTATGTTGTTGTTGTTGCTAATTTGGCTCGTCAAGAACATTTCCGACGGACCTCCCAACAGAAATACCATATTTCCGACGATGTTTCTGTGGGAAAATGTTGTCAAAATTTGTGTTTGTTTTAGTAATGATACTTACGTATACTGTTAGAGCATAGAACTTAATCTCGACAAAAATACATTAGAATTGAAAGAAAACTTACAATGGAAGTGTGCTATAGGTATTTCCCCATTTTTGATCAGTTCAAACTTGTAAGCATCTCCTACTTGGAGTCCATTTTTTGTTCTGAATTTTGTCCATCCGCGTGTAATGCCAAAATTAGTTCCAAGTATCCCTAGCGACACTGACCAACATCTCTCTGCTTCGTCTTTAAGAATCATCTCACATTGCCTATTCAATCCATTTGACGTTGCAAAATCCATTGGAAGATACTACCATAAAAACAAATTCCATTATGTAGCAAATTTCAGTTGTCACCAAAACAAAAAAAGAAGCAAAGAAGAGGACAACCACCGTAAGAGTTCCAAGTTTTGTATACTGATGGTAAAACTTACACTCTCCCAGTGTTTATAACAAGCCAATTGATGCAAGACGTGTATCTTTTATACACACAATATCAATTTAATTTCTAATTACTATGGTTAATTGTATGGTTTGATGTACACCACGTGTACAACTTCTTATGCTATCAAGTTGAGTTGGCCTAAGATAACAGATAAATGCTGCAACCAAGAAAATCGAGCAAACAACCAACTATAATAAGTTAAATTACACTGATAGTGTAAAAATCTTTACACGATTAGTGGGAATAATAACTTAAACACTGGCAGAAATCAGTTCAAATGACTTACAAATTCTGTCTTGCGGATGCAATAAGGTTTAATGATGGAAACAAAATAAGGATGATCATCATCACCAAATGTTGAAGTAGATACTTGTGCATTGAGAGGACTCATGTTTGAAGGCTTTTTCATAACGTCTGTTGTTTATGAAGAAAAATATAGCAAGAGAAAAAAGAAAGCATAATAAGGAAGTGTAACAATTAGGAAAAAGAAGAAGATATAGCAATGGATATGTTTCTTATGGAATTAGGCCATAATTTCTTGTTTCTATTGAGTGAAAAATGTAAAAATATGTTCTATAGACTTCAATCTACCAGCCAAACAAAAAAAAAAATACAAGGCAATATTTTCCAACATGAGTCTGCAATGGAGTTTTTATGTCACTAGCTCAAAATTTCCATATTGGTGTCTCTCCATTAGTAACAACCTCAAACATTATACGATCTCCCTCCTTTAAGCAATTATCAGCAACGAATTTATGCCATCCATCTCCAATGTAGACTGCAGTTTCCCAATGACTTAGCTTTAAATTCCATGACCTTTGCCTTTCATCTCTTATGATCAAATCACACTTCTTGTCGAATAGACAGTTTACGAATGCAAATTGTTTGGGAAGGTACTGAAATGGTGTATAACCATTTGCGCACATCAGTATTGAACAGTTCATGTTCTTAATTCATATTTGCACTAAGAATAAAAATGATAAAATGGACAAAAAATGTTAGAAAAAAAACAATCATGTGGAAGCAAGTTTACAATTTTTTGGGGTTACTAATTAGTGCTTGTTGGGAAAGACAGGGGAAAGAGCCCGACAGGGTAGCAGCGGAAGAATACCCAAGTTTAAACTTTCCCTTCCAATTTGAACTAAGAGGAGACAAGAAAACCAAGCAAAACAAAGTAATATGAAAACAAATGAATTACCACACAAATACGATAGGGCAGGAATAAAGGCAATCACACAAGACACAAAATTTACGTGGAAAATCCTTCGGTGTGAAGAGTAAAAAACCACGGGACCAAACGTCCACTATAATCCCAAATAGTTATAATATTACTCTCCAAAATGACCACAAAACAAGTATCAAATAACAAGAAGCAATACATAAACCACAACACCAAACACTAGAGAAATAAAGGAGTGAAAGCACAAAAAATGCAGCTACTGTTCGAGAATGAAGAACAGGAGATACAGGCCACCAAATCAAGCTTCATCTGTTCCTAATCAAAGATTGAGATGAGAAGAACAATCAGTCCAAAAATCAGATCAATCGTACGAGAAAAGAAGTGGGAATCACAATTTGAAGGTGACAGCTGTGGCAGGAATTTAGGTGCGAAAATCAGTTTTGTTTGTCTCTCTTTGGCTGCTGAAAACTCTCATTTTGTGATAATGAATAAGACCTAAAAAGATCAATATATATGCCCCATAGTAATGAGCCTATGGAAAAAAGTGGGTTGGTTCAAATTGGACTTCATTTATCCACATAGGAAGGGAAAAAGACCCAATAACCCAACAATTCTCGCCCTCCCAACTATGTAGAGGAGACCATCATCCCGACGATCATGCAACAATCTTCAAACTTCACTCTTGGAGAAGCTTTATTCATCATGTCAGAACCATTATCATCCGTATGAATCTTCTCAAGTTCAAGCAACTTAGAATCCAACACATCCCGAATCCAATGGTATCTCATATCAATGTGTTTAGACCGACCATGAAATGTAGAATTCTTGCCAAGATGTATGGCACTTTGACTGTCGCAATGAACCACATACCTCTCTTGAGCACAACCAAGTTCCCCCAAGAATCTCATCATCCAAAGCAATTCTTTATAAGCTTCAACGGCAGCAATAAGCTTAGCTTCCGTAGTTGATAGAGCAACATATTTTTGCAACCTAGATTGCCAAGACACAGCTCCCACAGGAAAAGTAACCAAATGCCCTGAAGTAGACTTGCGAGTATCAATATCACCGGCCATATCTGAATCAGTATAACCACAAAGAATAGGTTTTCCTGTACCAAAACACAAACTTAGACTAGAAGTGCCACAAAGATATCTCATAATCCACTTCACAGCATTCCAATGTTCTCTTCCCAAATTAGAAAGAAAATGGCTAACAACACCAACAACATGAGCAATATCTGGTCTTGTGCAAATCATTGCATACATCAAACTACCAACAACTGAAGCATAAGGAACTTTCTTCATATCTTCCTTCTCATCATCACTGGAAGGACACTGCTTCATGCTCAACTTGAAGTGCATAACTAAAGGTATACTGACAACCTTAGACTTGTCCATGTTAAAACTTAGAAGTACTTTCTGAATGTACTTCTCTTGTGATAACCACAAATTCTTGGCCTTTCTGTCACGAACAATCTGCATGCCAAGAATCTGCTTTGCTAGTCTTAAGTCTTTCATAGAAAAAGACTTACTCAACTCTTGCTTCAACTTTTGAATCCTGCAAGCATTATGACCAACAACAAGTATGTCATCAACATAAATTAACACAATAATAAAGTCACCATCAGAGATTTTTTGCACAAAACACAATGGTCTGAAGTAGTCTTTTTGAAACTCTGCTAACTCATAAAGGAACCAAACTTCTTGTACCACTGCCTAGGAGCTTATTTCAAACCATACAAGCTCTTCTTCAATTTGCAAACATAATTCTCTTTTTCCTTGACTTCAAAACCTTCGGGCTGCTCCATATAAATTTTTTCATCTAAGTCACAATGGAGAAAAGTAGTTTTAACATCCATTTGCTCAACCTCTAAATCTAGACTTGCAGCTAAGCCTAAAACCACACGAATGGATGACATCTTCACAGTTGGAGAAAATATCTCATCAAAATCAACTCCCCTTTTCTAGTTAAATCCCTTCACAACCAATCTAGCCCTGTACCGTAGAACTAGGTTACCATCTTCATGCTTCACCCGAAAAACCCACCTGTTTTTCAAAACTTTCCTGTCTTTAGGCAACTTAACCAAATTAAAGGTATGATTATCATGCAAATATTTAATTTCATCTTCCATAACATCAAACCACTTTTTTTCTTCACTTTCCATGGCCTCATCAAGACTCTCAGGTTCTCCCCCACCAGTCAAGAGTACATACTCATTAGGAGAATAATGAGATGAACGTATTCTCTCTCTAGTAGATCGTCTAAGAGAACTCTCTAGAACATCAACAAATGGTTGCTGATCATCTATATCAACTTGCACTGGAGCATCAACAACATCATGCTGGTCATTCTGAACATGATCATCATCTTCATTATCAACTTGATTTTCATCATCATCAAGATTTTCTTCGGGAGTAGTAGTCAAAGGAACTAGATCAACATCAACTAGACTCTCACTACTCTGAGAATCAACCGTCTCAGCTTTGTCAAAATCTTCAATCGTTTGGTCTTCAAAGAACACAACATCATGGCTTCTAACAAGTTTCTTCTCAACTGGATCATAGAAATGATAGCCAAATTCATCTTGACCATAACCAATGAAGATACACTGCCTCGTTTTAACATCTAACTTTGACCTTTCATCTTTAGGAACATGCACAAAAGCTTTACACCCAAAGACTCTAAGATGATCAGAAAAAACATTCTTACCAGACCAAACTCTGTCAGGGACATCACCATCCAAAGCAACAGCATGAGATAAATTGATAACATAAGTGTAATACCCTAGATTTTCTCTAAGTCGAGTTTCATCTTTAAGAAGAGTAAGGACTGACTTCCTGAATAAGAAATATTTTAAACCATGTAGAATTTCCAAGGATACCAATTTTGTCCAAATCAGATATCGGGGTGAGAAGTTATGGCCGTTTTACTGAGAGTTGTCGGAACAGCCCAGGTGTGATGGATAGGTTGATGGACCATCGAGTTTGCGATGGACCATCGCCCAGACCGTCACAACCAAGGCAGTGACTCCCTCTTCTGGCCCAAGTGCGACGGCCAAGACGATGGATCACCAAGCTAGCAACGGACCATCGCAACTAAGGCAGTGTGGCCTTTTTCTGACCAACGTGTGACAGACGATCCGACGGACCATCAGACTAGCGACGGACCATCACTCCGACCGTTGTAAATCCCGTTCAGTATTTTTAAGTGGTTTTTAAAAGGATCGTTTGGGTCTTTTCCCTTTTAATACCCTGATATATTCAAAACGAAGCAGATAGTCTCATTATCTCCCAAAATATCCAAGAGCTAGGGTTTCTCCCTCAAGAGAAAATCCAAAACCCTTCTCCAAGAAATTTAAGAACTCACCATAGATTCTACAAATTGAGTTAAAATTTGAGTTTCCCAAGTCCAAGGCTTCAAGAATCCTCTTTCAAAGAGTAAGAGGAAAAGTTTCAAACAAGCTTGTACATCACATTACACAATCTAAGGTATGTGAGGTTTTGAACAAGGAAATCCTTTCACCCTTGTGCCAAAAGACTTATTTTAAACTATAAGTTTTCTGCAATTTATGAGATTTTACATGAAATTGAATTAGAGTTTTCCATCCATTGTTATTGGTTGCAAGCTTTTGATGTTTCCCATGATTGAAATTCAAATAGCATAATTTTACATGTTTTCTTAAGAAATTGAAGATGGGTTTATACCCTATATTGTTATTCCTTGAGAATTTAATGGTTGCAGTGCTTTAGAAATTGAAGTATATGAATACGTTGAGATTTTGAGACAAATTGCTGTAAATTCTAGATTTCTATATGATTTTTGAGTCCGTATGATATCTAGTATGCATTTTGATGAGTCTTAACTTGAGATTTGATTATGGATCATTAAGCCCTACTTAAGATTTGCAATTTCATGAACTTTTATGCTATAAGCACCCATGATTTGAGTACTTTGAGATTATTGATAAAGTTTTGACCTTAATGGTCATAGTAGCCTTGAAATCCACTTTACTACATGAGATTACGGATTTTATAGTTGGGACCTTTATGAACCACGAGATTATTTTTAAAGTGGATTTCCATGAGATGAGCATAGCTAACAAAAGGGAGTATTATTTAGCACTGAGTTGGGTAAGTTACTACGATTTCATACCCCAGAACTACGTGCCATCGTAGGATTGAGATTTATGGATCCGAGGCCGAGATAAGTGATCACTGAGTTGTGGTTATACTCCCTGGCAAGAGTATGACACCTCTCCCCAATGTGAGGTTTCTTTCTTAGGAGGAAAAGACGTTGGACACCATGTAGCTCGCATGGTTTATGTCGGTTAAGAGAACCTCCCTAAAGTATTTTCCCTTGAGATAGAATATTTTTCCTAAAGCTTTGAGATAAGTTATTTTCCCTAATAGTAAGATTTTCAAAATAGTTTCTTGAAGTAAAATTTTTCCAAGAAGAAAATAGTTTTCTCTTACTTGTAAGAGTTATAGAATTCCAAGTTCCAAGTGTCTTGAGTTTAAAAGAGTTCTAAGTTCTTGAGAATTAAAGAAGTTTTAATCTCCATTGGATACATGCATGAGTTAGAAAGTATTGTTTAAAGCTTTCTTTAGTCTTCGAGTAATGAGAATAAGAGAAGAGTTCAGATTTTAAAGCTAAAGTATAATGACTCACGAGATTTGTGTTACATGCTTCATTATACATGATTTATGAGCTTTACATTTCAGACTTATTCAAGCGATGTGAGTCATTCCTAATTGCATGCATGATTTGATTAAAGAGTATTGATATTGTTTTATGTAAATGCATACACCCCCATATACTAAGTACATTCCTAAGTGCTGATCCACATATACGTCTATGTGCTACATTGTCTTATAATGTAGGTTCAGGTGCTCAGTCCTAGCCTCGTCAGTGATTTCCGAGTACCTTTGTCTACATCTCCACAGTGGTGAGTCCTCATGGTTTGAGGACCTATCTTCAGACATTTTAGAGTTTTAGTAGATATATTATTGCTTTTAGTTCAGTTTGGGTCAGTTGGGGACCTGTCCCAATGGCTCTCTAGTTGATGGAGTAGTAGAGGCTTTGCCAGACTAGTTATAGATTGTTAGTATGTTGAGATTTCCAGTTTTTTGGTCGTTTTAACCGAGTATTTTCTTCGTATTTCCAATCATTTGATATGACGGTACCAATGTTTTGTTTATTTCATATAAAATTGAGTTATTATATGTAATAATAGGCTCAAAGGGTTAGCTTGGGGCTACTGGTAGCCTTAAGCACCGTGTGACATCTCGGGAGGTAATTTTAGGTCGTTACATAAGCAGCAACATTAAGTGCTTCTTCCCAAAAGGAATCTGGCAGCTTAGCATCTGAAAGCATATATCTAACCCTCTCAACTAGAGTTCTGTTCGTCCTCTTTGCTAAATCATTCAACTGAGGAGTTTTTGGAGGAGTTTTCTGATGCCGAATACCCTGCTCTCTGTAATATCTATCAAAAGGACCAATATATTACCACCATTATTTGAACGGATGTATTTTAATTTCTTCTCTGTCTGTCTCTCAACCAAGGCCTGAAAATCTCTGAACGCATCAAGTATTTGATCCTTGGACTTTAAAGGAAATACCCAGAGTTTGCGAGAATGATCATCAATAAAAGTCACAAAGTAAAGTGCACCACCATGAGACCTTACTTTAAAAGGAACACACAAATTAGAATGCACCAACTCCAGTAAATCAAGCTTTCTTGAAGGCGGATGACTCTAAAAAGAAACTCTTTTCTGTTTACCGGCTAAGCAATGTACACATTTCTTCAACTTTGCTTGTTTCACTCCAGAAAGCAATTTTTTATTAGCCAAACTATCAATCCCCTTCTCACTCATATGACTCAACCTTCTATTCCACAATTCCGATGAAGTATCATTCTTCACCAAGTTTATCAAGCCTCTAGAAGTAGAGCCCTGAAATACGTACAAGTTAGACAACTTGTTACCTAGAGCCACAATCATCGAACCTCTAGTAAGATTCCACTGGCCAACACCAACGGTGTTAACATAACCCCCATCATCAAGGTTTCCTACAGAAATCAAATTCAACCGAACATCTGGAGCATGCTTGACATTATTGAGAACTAGTTTGGAACCATTGTTACATTCCAAACAAACAGTGCCAATGCCAAGTACTTTAACTTTATCATTATTGCCCATTTGCAACATTTCAAAATTACCTAAAGTATAAGAAGAAAATAATTCCTTCTTTGGCGTAACATAAGAAGTAGCACCAGAATCCACAAACTAGCTAGACTCATCACGAACAAGATTGATGGCATTCTCACCACAAGCAACAAGAAGATCATCATTAGAAACAACTGCAACACGATTTTTATTATCGCCTTCGTTGTTTTACCGTCTCATATCTCTCTTATGCTTGTAACAATATTTCATAATATGCCCTTTTTTGTTGCAATAGTCACATGTAACATTCTTCAATTTGGACCTTGACTTGCTTCTAGTTTTATCTCTATCATTCGGACCTCTGGACTTGTTTCCCCCCACTCTTCAGTAACCAAAACATCAGAGTGTGAAGATGAAGAAGATGAGGGCCTGAGATCTTCTTCTCATCTCTTCATTCAAGACACCACTCTTAACATATTCCATAGTTACAACACCACCGGGAGCAGAATTAGGAAACCTATTTATTTATTAACACGTATGATTGATGTTTTTAGTCTGCGAAAAATCAATTGAGATTCTAGGTAAGGGTTCAAATTATCTCGAAGGGAAGGGATTAGGCACCCTTCGAGATCCACAACTGTGGTACCCGGCTAGACTAAATTTATCAAAGAGGGAGGAGGCATATGAAAAAGTATGTATTAAGTATAAAATGATTCTTTTAAAAAATATAAATGTTTAAAATTATGTAGAAGTATATGTATATATATGTATATAAAATATATTATTATAAAAATATGTAAAAGATATGCATAAAAATGTACAAATACATGTGAAAAGGAAAAGTATTTTATGATGCATGAAAAAGAAATATATTTTTTGTATGCCAAAAAAAGAAATGTATTTACAAGTAATATTTTTTATCTAATTAAAATTATAAAGAAAAGTAAAATTTATTTGAAAAGAAAAGACTACAAAATATATATAAATTACTTATTTAACTTGATTCTTTGTATTGGGGTGGCCTCAACTATCCGACAGAGAGATGATGTCATTGGCCAAAATGGTGTAGTATCTATTCATTATCAGTGTAGATAAAATAATCATGTAGTATCCTGTTCTTATCAGTCAAATAAATGTAAATGACAAAAATTATCCAAAATTAATGTCCGATGCAAAACAACAACAAATCCAGTGATAAAATATTCGAAACAGAGCAAAGTAGCAGTATCAGCAAAAGTAAGCGAACATCAGCAAAATAAATTATTAAGGGAACCCATGGCCATCTCCGGTTAGATCTAAACAAATTAGACAAGAACAAGCATAATAAAAAAAATTATCAAGCATAAAAAATAATCAAAGTCACCAACTAACACCGCTACTTCAACGACAGTGAAACGCCGGAGCAACGGGTCTTTTTGTGCCAAATTCGCGGCAAATCTACGAGGGGTTATCTCGCTGGAGCTTTTCCCGGAGAAGAAACAGTAGCGCAAATAGGGGGAAATGGGGAAGGGGCGGCGCGTGATGCGCTTGGTGGCTGAAAACTCGCCTGCCAGCGGCCAGATACGGTGAGGCAACGTGAAACAGAGGGGGTTTTCTGGTTGGATTCGTGGGGGTTATGTGAGGCGTGATGCACCAGATCCGGATGTTGTTGATGAAAAGTGATAATACGAATGTTGATGTTTGTGTATATGTCTTTATCTATGCTATGTGTTTTTGTATAGTGTATGTGTATATATTTTTATTTTCTCTGTGTGTATTTTTTTAGAGAGAAAAGTGAGAGCAAAATCATATTATGAAAAGTATGTATTTTTGTGTATTTGAGAAAAGAATAAATTATGTATTTATATTTTGAAAGAGAGGAAAAAATGATCAAAAGTATGTATGTAAAAAATGTGTCCTCCCACCACCTATTTATACAAAAAATTGAGCACCCCTTTATCCATTGGATAAAGGGGTGTCCTCTCTTTTTATAATAGAACACCCTTAGGTCCTTAAGTTATTGGCCAAAGGATTTTCATCCTTTTGACCCGCGGACAAAGTTATTATCCAAAGAGAATTGCCATTGAGTTGTCATTGTCAGATGTGACAAGACATTGTGTGTAGTCATTGTTGGATGTGACAAGACATTATGTGTAGTCATTGTCGGATGTGACAAGACTTTATTGTGTGGTCATTGTCGGATGCGACAAGGCATTGAATTATTATACTGTGTAAAAATAATTGATCCAACTTAGCATTTGCGGATCGTAAAAAATATACGAAATGCAGGTATTGATTTGTAATTATGAAAAATGTAAAGAATGCTGAAGGTATTAAAAAATGTAATTTAATATGAAAAATATTATAAAAATATTATGTTATGTCGTGTACGTGTGCAGATAATTGTAAAATGTTAAAAACGATAATGAATCGATAGAAATCCTACTATAAGGAGGATTATTAATAAATTATGAAAAGTAAAAATACGACAATAAATTGATAAAAATCCTAAAATAAGGATGATTATCAATAATTTGTCAACAATTGTAAAAAAGATGTGAAAATTATATTTTGTGTCCTTTAACGATTAGGAAGCCTGAAGACGTTAATTTTACACATGGAGAGCAAAATTTGGGTGTCAACAGTTACTACCATTCAAATACACCATCTTTTTCATATTTTCCTCCATTATTCAAATCAAGAATCAATAACAACCAACTCTCTGATACCACTTTGTTGGAAAAAACAGGCGCACTATGAAAGAGCCCGACAGGGTAGCAGCGGAAGAATACCCAAGTCTAAATTTTTCCTTCCAATTTGAACTAAGAGGAGACAAGCAAACCAATAAAAACAAAGTAATATAGCAACAAATGAATTGCCACAAAAATACGATAGGGCAAGAATAAAGGCAATTATACAAGACATCAAATTTATGTGGAAAAACCTTCGGTGTGAAGAGTAAAAAACCACGGGACCAAACCTCCACTATAATCACCAAATAGTTATAATATTTTCCTCCAAAATGGACACAAAAAAGTGTCAAAAAACAAGAAATAATATATAAACCACAACACTAAACACTAGAGAAATAAAGGAGTGAAAGCACAAAAAATGCAGCTACTGTTCGAGAATGAAGAATAGGAGATACATGCCACCAAATCAAGTTTCGGAAGTTCCTAATCAAATATTGAGATGAAAGGAACAAGTAGTCCAAAAATCAGCTCAATCGGACAAGAAACAAAGCAAAAATCGTAATTTGAAGTTGACAGCTGTGGTTGAAATTTAGGTGCAAAAGTCACCTTTGTTTGTCTCTCTTTAGCTGCTGAAAATTCTCTTTTTGTGATAGTGAATAAGACCTAAAAAGATCAATATATATGCCCCATAGTAATGGGCCTATGGGTAAAAGTGGGTGGGTCCAAATTGGATTTTATTTATCCACATAGGAAGAGAAAAAGACCCAATAACCCAACAATGCTTACCATAGAAGTTTGCTTGCAATTGTTTAATAAGTTAGGTAAAAATATTTATATTATCAGAGTATAAAGCCAATTAACTCTAAGAAACATGACACATATGCATCCTGGTAAAAACTTACTTGCACCAGGTGTTTACACCAAACTAATGTGGGCAGGAGATGAGTTTGAATACACACAATTATTACTCACCATAATCGATTAATGTATATTTTCACTCCATTAAATCAATTTAATCAGGAAAATTACTTGAATTATATTGGTTCGGTATAATGGTACGGGAGAGTATTTACCCATGTTACCTCAGTTCCATCAAAGTTTAGTCAACAAACTGAGCTCTTAGGTGAGCTCCTATCGCGACTTCTGGAGAGTTGTATGGAGCTGGAACTCGAGAGAGAAGGACGGACGAATGTAACATTGTGAAATGAAAATGAAATTTCAAACTCTATTGGCTGTAATCAAGCAGATTATATAGAAGAGATTAAGCAAACAAAATATCTGGCTAATTGATAACGCTCAATCTACAGCTCTCGTAGGAGTGTAAAGCGGTCGTTAGCAAATATAGAACCCAACCTGGGTTGGGTGTCGATCCCACAGGGAATAGCTTGGTCAACAAGTAAGCAAAATTAATAGACTTTTGGTGCAAGTCTCGTAAAATGGGGGGAATTGTAATATGTAACCAAAGTAATGAAATAAAAGCTGAAAATAGCAAAGTAAAAGAGAAAGATTGTCACGTAGGTTGTGAAACAGTGGGAATTGAAGCGTTGGGGTTATGTCCACCTTCTGAGGTATACGTCTCTATCGGCTATGAGTGTGTAGAGTCTTGACATGCAATTGCTTACAGAGAATTGTAGTTGATGGTAAATCCAAGCGTCTCGCGACCTAAACAAGGACTATTTCACTTTAACTCTCGCGAGCTTAAAGTGTGTCTAACGGTACGAATTCTCCAAGAGGTTAGTCCAGTTACGGCACTAGATTTTTAATAGGAAAGGGTGTCCTACTACCTTGACATTATCTCTTTTCCAGACAAATAACCTTTCTCGCGAACAAGTTAAATGTTAGACTGGCGTATTCTTGCGTTTGCAACCGCAAAGAATGTAGATTAAGATGAAGAGAATAATGATATAAGCAATATACGTGTCTTGAACTCACAAACTCACAGCAATAGATAGTAACTCATTCGGCTTCCATAACCCCAACTAAGAGGTTTAGTTACCCATGAATGCGAAGGATATCACGATTTGCATGGTTGATGGCGTGAGAAGTAGGTGATAGGCGTGTGGTTTTGGTGATTCCCTAGCAAGTAACGATTCTCTTGTTGTGGAATTTAAGAATAGAAGAGTAGATTAGAAGTGTTTGTGGTGGAAGATCAGAGGGATGGAAGAAAATTAATTGTTGAATTAAGTGAAGAATGTATCTCTCCACTAAGGGAGGAGTTGCCTCTCCACTAAGGGAGGACTTAATTAAAAATCTCTAGCATGATAGGGTATTTATAATACCTATATCCTACTCCTACTAAGCTAATGAAATAAATAACCAAATCCTACTAGGCTAATGTAATACTTAACCCAAATGTACTAGGTTAATGTAACATTATCATAATCCAAATAAACTAATGAAATACATAACCCAATTGTACTAGGTTAATGTATCATTGTCCAAATCCAGTTTTGTGTCTGTAAGTCCCCAAAGTCTTCAGAAATGCTGTTTTAGCCCGGGACAGATTTTCCATGCAGCAGTTTTGGTCCTTAGGCGTGTAGACTTCCTTCCCTTCCTTTGTGAGCTTTCTTTTGCGTCAAGTAAGCCATAAAATGCTGTATTTTGCATCATTTATACCTGAAACTTTCCTAATCATGTTCGTTAGCTCATTTACAGGAAAAAGGACTAAAAGTGCATGAAATAGATAATTAGTTCTCAAAACTAGGCTAAAATATGGGCAAAATATATTGATATAGGCGTGTAAATCCGCCTATCATCAACACCCCACACTTAGAGCTTTGTTCGTCCTCGAACAACATATCATGTCCTTCCAAGCATCGACTTAAGGTTTTTACAACAACAACACAAAATATTTATCAAGATAAGCACAACAATTATCAACAAAGAGTAGCTTTCCGATTATAAGTAGTAACAATTTAACCTCAAGTATAGACTCGTGATGGTGATCAACTCGCATGCAAACGTTAAAGTGCATAAAATCATACACAACTATCCAAAACTCATCAACCATGTGTGTCTCACCATATATTACCCATAATCACTCACAAGTATAGCATATTTTTCAAACATGGGTATCAAAGTGTCCTTGCTCTCGCTCTCACAAAAAATTCATATGTAGCAACTAATTACCATAGGCTTGCCTTTAATGTAGTACTCTACTAAATGTCGGAATGTTAAGATTAGGATCAAGTAGGTCTTTTGATGGTTGTAATGTAGGCTAAGGGACGGGTAGGACTATTTTGGCCAAGAATAGTGACTAGGTTCCTAAGTGCTTTAATACATCACATTGTATCAATGACACTTTTTTCTTTCAACCTTTCTTCACTCTTTTATTCTACCACCCTTGTTCTCCTATTTTGTTTTTCAATTTCAAGCACTACTTACTTTTCAGCTTTCTTTTCCTTTTTCTTTTCACAATATACCTCTTATGATAGCACTTTCTTTTTCATAGCACATTCAAGCACCATTACAATTTAAAGCATTATACTCACCCAATTTCCTCTTATGTTGTCACATGACTTTTTCACTTTAAAGCACTCAGGATTTTGGATCAAATTATGGTCTTGAAAGAAATGGATTAGGCTTACATACAAGGTTGTCAAAGAAATAGGCTAAAGGCTCAAAAAGGGTTAACTAGGATGATGTTCATGGGTAGGTAAAACTGAAGGTAAACATGTATAGGTTGCCAAAGAAATGCCTAAATCATATCCTAAACTTACATTCCTTATTTTTGCTTTGCATACATACCAGGCAAGTTCTAGCATCAGCCACAAACATAGAATATACTATTATCTCACACACACAAGGCACATGGTCGACATGATTGGAAGTAATATAGACTCTCGACCCAACAATTGAAGGAATTGAATCACACAATATCACATAATGAGTCACAACTAGAGCCTAAACGTCTCAATAGTCACAATTGTAGCACATACTCTTGTTATAATCTCATGATGCCTATCAAAATAATTTCATGCGAAGCTAGAAAAATTTAACTCCTAAAAAAAAACTAAAAAAACGTCAAACGAAAAACAACAAAAAAAACGGAAGTAAACAACAAACATACAAACATAGGTGCAAACAAAGAAGTATAGCATGCGATTCTGCCACCCCACCCTTAGACGGGACACTACCCTCAGTGGAAAATAAATTCGAAGAACCTGGTTAGTCGGACCCTTCATCAATGTCGGGGGTCATACCCCCTTCGTCGGAATCATCATAAGAGTCGTCGTCAGAGTTCTCCTCATCATCAGAATCAGGCAAATGTCGATCATCATCAGTCGGCACGTCATCGTCTAGAGGTTCCTCAAAATATACACCCACTCCACACATCTCCCGTGCATGCATGTTCATTGGGTAGTCGTGGTCCAGCTGTTGGAGCTCTTCAGCAGTTGGAATACGTCCACCACTCATCATAGTGAATCGTGTCATGCCATAGAGATGACGGAAGAAACTCTCATCACGAGCATGTCTCTCCGCAGTAGTAAGGTTGACTCCATGAGTTGTTTCAGCATCTTTGACCTTGGTGAGGTCAACCTTCTTTGGGTTATGTGGGATTTTGTGGTCAGCTGGTTCCTCTTCGATATCCTCCTTCCACAACATTGCTGTCAACAAATTGCCGAATGTGAAATGGGACCTTTTGTGGAGTCTGGCCTTCCTCATGGTAGATCGAATGATTGCCCCAAAGTTGATAGGGACATTTGTCATCAAAGCATAGAACAAACACACTCTATCTCTCGATATCTTGGTGTATTGAGTTCCAGGAATAAGGCATGAGTTGACAATGCGCATCCAGATTCTTGCTTCCCTATTTAGTGGAGCATAGGGGAAGGTATTGTGATGGCCTGTTTCCTTATGTCTGCCCCATCTTGCCATCGATCTACTTCCACAAAGCGTGTGTCGTATTGCTCTGTAAGGAGGCCTGCTGTACAGCTCTTTGAATGGTGCAGTGTCGACCGAAGGTAAGCCAAGAAAAGAGTTGATCCAATCCGCTGTAAGATATAACACTTGGCCCCGAATTTTGACTTCATTGCCTGTTGTGTTCGGCGACCAGTTGGCATAAAACTCTCTTGTTAAGTCAAGATTTCACTCTCCCATGTCGCGGAAGATGAAATCCAGCTTCAAAGCCATTATTTTTGCCAACATTCGCGGCTCCTTCTTTGCTAAGGTCTCCTTGTTGATCAAGTCGACGTGCACATATTTTCTTTCTTTGTTGCTGCTGTACCATGCTTTGGCTTCTTCCTCAAGAACCCATTTTATTCCAAACATTCTGCGTGGTAGGTGTGCTGAGGATGATTCTCCTTGGTCTTTTTGACTTCTCTTCTTGCCCTTTTGGGACGTGGTAGCCTTCTCCTTGACTTGCCTTGCTTTAGGTGCCATTGTACCTGAGACTAGAAATAATGTTAGTTGCAGCACAATCTCACTTGACACAATCTATATGAAAGCACTAGGGGTACCACCCCACACTTAGTTTCGTTAGCACAAATCAATGAAGTGAAAGTGGTCGAGTACTAAGATTTCGTCGACATACGTTTTAGGATTGTATTCCGACAAGAAAATCAGCATTGCATCACTTATTTGCAGCCAGTGGACTACTTTCATGGTAGATATAGCAACACTATGACATAGGGGTTACCACATGGAATCGTTATTCTTACAACAAGCACAACCTCCTAAGTCGATAGGCACTATGACCTTATCCCGATGGCCGGGATAGTCTATCATGTAAGCATCCAAACAACACTCTTAAGCAATATTCATAGCCATATATATTCAGCAAATATCATAACAATGCTTTTGAAACAAAATTCAAGTCGGAAACAAGTCAAGAATTCCCTACGTATATATTCACTCACATGATTTTGCAACAATAATCCAAACACATGCACATCACCTACCAATCCCACATGATTTAGCATAGCAACATAGTACTTACGATAATTAGATGAAGAATAAGAGAGTACTTACTTGCTTGAAGCTTGTGGAGAAGTTGTTGTGAATTGGAAGAGCAAAAGAAGAAAATTTTGAGAAGATTTGGAGGGTTATGCGGCGCCTTTAGGGTTGTTTCTAATGTGGTTGTGTTATAAAACTAAGTCCCCTTTATATAGGAAGAGTATGGGTCGGGTTATGACCCATGTACAATCGGATTTGGGGACAAGAACAGCACATATGCGACGCATATCACTCGGCATATCAATGACATATGCGGCGCATTGTCTATGGCATAATGGGACATATGCGCCGCATAGTCTATGGCACATGAGATACTGAGACCAAATGCCATAGCATAGGCGGCGCATAGTCAAAAGCATACCTAGGAATAGGCGGCGCATAGTGTATAGCACACTAGATTCCGAGTCCTTAGGCTATAGAATAGGTTGTGCATCGTTCGTGGCCTATTTTTACCAAGGCCTAGCCTTCCTCGAAGCCTATTTTGACGTGAGAAAGTCTCAATTCATCACCTTATGCATCACCATTCCTAACTTACCGATTTTACCATACAATGCGTCCAAATTGTCGATGGAGATCAATCTCCTCGTCGCATACTTCTTGCACCTATATTTGCTCAAAACGAAATGAAAACGATTAGTACGATGGGTTGCCTCCCACCAAGCACCTTAGTTTTGGTTGTGGAACGACTCTTATTTTTTTGAATTTTCATTTATCAAAAAGAAAAAATACTAAAATGACGAAACGATAAAACGATAAAACGACAAAACAATGAAACAATAAAACGATGGGTTGCCTCCCATCTAGTGCCTTATTTATTGTCGTGGCTCGACGTAGTAATCTCGAGTACTTAGACTTCGTTGAGATAAGTGATGGCCTTGTCATTCATCGAGTCAAGAGGACTGATATATGGCTTAACACGTTGGCCATTCACTTTGAAGACAACACCATCATTATCTTCCAATTCGACTACTCCAGACGAGTAGACTTGGATGACTTTAAATGGACCAGACAACTTTGATTTTAACTTACCTGGGAAGAGCTTGAGTCTGGAGTTAAAGAGTAGTACCATGTCACCTTTTTGGAAGTTTCGTCGAACAATCCGCTGATCATGATACTTCTTCATCCGCTCCTTGTATAAATCTGATCTTTCATATGCATGGAGACGAAATTCATCTAGTTCGTTCAGCTGCTCCAACCTCAGGTTCTTCACATTATCCCAATTCAGATTCAATTGCTTCAATGCCCACAATGCCTTGTATTCAAGCTCGATGGGTAGATGACAAGCCTTCCCATAAACTAGCTGATAAGGTGACATGCCAATGGGTGTCTTGAATGCAGTCCTATACGCCCATAGTGCATCATCTAGCTTTCGAGACCAGTCCTTCCTATTCGCATTAACCGTCTTGGCAAGGATTTGCTTGATCTCGCGGTTGGAAACCTCAACTTGTCCACTGGTTTGGGGATGATAAGGCGTAGCTACCTTGTGTTGCTTGACTCCATACTTGGCCAATACAGATTTGAATAGCTTGTTGCAAAAGTGAGATCCTCCATCACTTATGATAGTACGAGGTACTCCAAAGCGAGAGAAGATATTCTTCTTTAAAAACGCTACAACACGCTTTCCTTCGTTGTCGGCCAATGCTACAGCTTCAACCCATTTTGACACATAATCCACAGCAACCAAGATGTACTTCATTCCAAACGAATTCACGAATGGTCCCATGAAATCAATACCCCACACATCGAAGAGTTCTACCTCCAGAATTTTGGACATGGGCATTTCATGGTGTTTTGAAATAGCACCTTGACGTTGGCATTGGTCACACCTTCTCACATAGTCGTGTGCATCTCTGAATATTGTAGGCCAATAATAACCACTTTGCAAGACTTTTCTTGCCGTTCGATTCCCTGCATGATGTCCTCCAACTTGCGAAGTGTGGCATGCTTCCAATATAGTAGGCACTTCTTCATGGGATATACATCGTCGAATGATACCATCTGCGCATCTTCGAAACAAATAAGGCTCATCCCAATAGTAGTGCTGAACGTCATGCATAAACTTTCTCCTTTGGTGGTAAGATAAATTGGAAGGTAACACATTACTCACCACGAAATTTGCAAAGTCGGCATACCATGGTAATTGCTCCATTGTGGTCGCTAGTATCTCCTCGTCAGGGAATGTATCATCAATCTGATTTTCTGGTTGCGCCACATACTCATTCTCAAGTCTAGATAGGTGATCAGCCACTTGGTTCTCGCAACCTCTTCTATCTTTGACTTCGAAATCAAACTCTTGCAGCAGCAATACCCATCGAATCAGCCTTGGTTTTGCATCCTTCTTCGTCATTAGATACCTAAGAGCTGCATGGTCTGTATGAATGATCACCTTAGTACCCAATAGATAGGCACGAAACTTCTCAAACGCATACACAACCGCTAGGAGCTCTTGTTCAGTAACGGTGTAGTTCCTTTGGGCTTCATTTAGGACCTTACTTGCATAATAGATAGGATGAAACAATTTCTCCTTTCTCTGTCCAAGAACAGCACCAAGGGCTACACCACTAGCATCACACATGACTTCGAACGGGAGCGTCCAATCTGGTGCTACCATGATAGGGGCTTCAATGAGTTTTCCTTTAAGGCATTCAAATGCCTTTAAGCAATCTTCATGAAAGTCAAACTTCGTATCTTTCTCCAGTAGTTTGCACAATGGACTAGAAATTTTGGAGAAGTCTTTGATGAATCTACGATAAAATCCAGCATGGCCAAGAAAACTACGAACTCTTTTCACCGAAATTGGAGGTGGTAGCTTCTTGATTACCTCTATTTTTGCGCAATCAACCTCTATTCCTCTTTCGGAGATCTTGTGCCCAAGAACGATTCCTTCTTTTACCATGAAGTGGCACTTCTCCCAATTCAGCACAAGGATGAACTCTACACATCTTTGCAATGCCATGCTCAAGTTTGCCAAACATGCTTCAAAAGACTCACCAACAACTGAAAAGTCGTCCATAAATACCTCCAAAGTGTCTTCAACCATATCAGAGAAAATAGATATCATACAACGTTGAAAGGTGGATGGTGCATTACACAACCCGAATGGCATGCGTTTGAAGGCAAACGTACCATATGGGCATGTAAACGTTGTCTTCTCTTGGTCTTCAGGTGCAATACAAATCTGATTATAACCCGAATAACCATCCAAGAAGCAAAACCATCTTTTCCCCGCTAATCGATCTAGCATTTGGTCCATAAATGGCATGGGGAAGTGATCCTTGAGTGTCCAAGAATTCAGCCTGCGGTAGTCCATGCATACTCTCCATCCAGTAACGGGCCTGAGTGGAATAAGTTCATTCTTTGCATTTGCGACCACGGTCATGCCTCCTTTCTTGGGAACACATTGTACTGGGCTTACCCATGTACTATCCGAAATAGGATACACGACTCCTGCATCTAACCACTTGATAATCTCCTTCTTCACCACTTCTTGCATTGGTGGGTTTAGACGTCTTTGATGTTCAATGGTGGGTGTGCACTTTTCTTGAAACTGAATTTTATGAGTGCAAATCCCAGGTGGAATACCAATAATGTCCGCAATGGTCCATCCAATAGCTCTAATATATTTGCGTAGGATCGCAATAAGAGCTGCAACTTGTTGCTCACCCAAATCGGCTGCCACTATGACTGGAAGAGTATTTCCGCTTCCTAAGAATGCGTACTTCAAATGGCTTGGCAGCTCCTTCAGTTCTAACGTGGGTGGCTCTTCAATAGATGGCTTAGCTGGTGGTGTGGGTCGATTCTTGAGATCAAGATCCAGCTTCTTGGGAGTATAACGATATGTTCCTAATCCCGATAGAGCACAAACAGCTTCTTCAGAAATTTCAGCATCCTCACTCTCTCCTTTCATGAGCGAAACTTCCAAAGGATCATCAAGAATTTGTTCTTCTTCAAGTCGTTCTTCCTCATCATCGACGACAACATCAGCCACAGAAAATACACTCAGATCTTTGGGTTGCTTCATTGATTTGCAAACGTCAAAAAGAACCACTTCATCATTGATTCGGAATGAGAGTTCATTAGCTCTCAAATCTATGAGCACACTTCCTGTAGCAAGGAAAGGGCGTCCCAAGATTATGGGAACCTCTGAATCTGCTTCACAATCCAAGATGACAAAGTCTGCTGGAAATATGAATGAAGATACCTTCACCAAGACATCGCATAGAATACCAACCGGTTGTTTTACCGACCTATCCGCTATAATAAGCCTCATATTAGTTGGTGTAGGATCTCCTAACCCCAACTTCTTGTAGATTGATAATGGCATCAAGTTGATGCTGGCTCCTAAGTCACACAATGCTTTAGCAAAGTCCAAAGATCCGACGGTGCAAGGAATAGTGAAAGCTCCGGGGTCGGCCTTCTTCTGAACTATCGATCGGGTAGCAATTGCACTACAATGATGCACATCGTCCTTCAGTTCATAACTTGCTGCCCTCTTCTTAGTCAAAAGATCTTTCATAAACTTCGCATACCCAGGCATTTGTTCAGTGCCTCTACTAATGGAACATTAATGGTCAGCTGCTTCAACATAGTCATAAATTTTTTGAACTTAGTGTCATCGGCCACCTTCTTCAATCTTTGGGGAAAAGGTGGTGGTGGGTATGGAAGTGTTCTCTCCATGGCTTTCTTCTCCTCTTGCTTCCGTTTATCATTTTTTCCAGGCTGCACGTCACTAGGTGAAACGTCCTTGACGTTGGAAGTAGATGTTGCGGCTTCTTCTCTTGTGACGTCACTAGGTGTGGCGTCCATATCTGCTGCTCCATCAACCACTTGCTTGACTTTTGCTGAAGTTTCCAGCACCTTACCACTTCTGGTAGTGATGGCCATGCATGACCCATCATTCCTTGGGTTTTGCACAGTATCGCTAGGTAAGGTGCCAGCCTTTCTTTGATTGAATGCTGCTGAAAGTTGGCTCAATTGCTGCTCTATTTGCTTGATAGAAGTGGAATGAGAATCAACTAATTGCTTCATAGAGGACAAATCATCAATCACCTCCTTAACTCCCGCGCTCGTTGCTTCCACTCCTTTCAATAACTTAGCCATCATGTCTTCCATAGAATTAGATGTGGTGGTATCACGTTTACCAGGGGGAACGTACAAACCACTCTTTTCATTATTTTTCTTCCAACTACCTTGGTCTTTGCTTCCAGATTTATCATAATAGTTCCGACCTTGGTTTCCTTGGGCATTCCCACGGAAACCCCCCTGATTGTTCAAGTAGTTGGCCTCCTCTTCAGAATCAGATTCGTCTCTTCCTTTTAGCGCTACAGCTTTCACTTTTTCGGTCTTCCCTGATAATAAGTGCTTTGTCAGAAGATCCAATTGTGTTTTCATGTGCGCCATGTCTTGCTCACGTTCTTCTTCTCTTCTTCTTTGGTCTGCAGACATGCCAATAGATAAAGTGGGGCTTTCTACCTCAGAATCCCTGGTATGCCAAGCTCTACTTTGCTTTGTCATGCGATCTAGCATATTTCTTTCTTGACCAAAGGTGAGGTCCATGAAAGAACCTCCAGCTGCGTTGTCCACCACTAGTTTAGTTACTGAATTCAAGGCTCTATACAAGATCTCCATGAGTTGAACATTAGTCATGTGATGGTTTGGGCATCTCGTTAGCTTTGTTTTGAACCTCTCCCATGTTTCGTGAAGAGCTTCAGAGGGAAGCTGACGAAAGTTGCTGATTTCATCTCTCAATTGAGCCCTCTTGGATGGCGGAAAGAATCTTTCTAGGAAAGCGTCTCTCAATTGCCTCCAATTTGTAATTGAATCAGGAGTCAGCCCATTCAACCATAGTGTTGCCTCCCCAGACAGAGACAATGGAAATAGGCGTAATCGAATAGCATTCTGACCAACACCAGGATTGTCAAAAGACTTGCATGTAGAAATAAAGTTGATGAGATGCATATTCGGATCATCGCCTGCTAGTCCACCGAATAATCCCTTGAGTTGCAATAACTGAATCATGGTGCTAGTGATGTTGAACTTGGCTCCGGGCGCTAATGGTGGTGGAATTATAGCTCCAGTGGCTCCGGCACCATCAAGATCATCATCATCATCGTCGAAAGCTGGCTGCAAAGGTTGGCGATCATACCTATACCGAGCTTGTCGACCTCTTCTGTTGGCAGGTGTTGTAGTTTCAGCGACATGCCTTGGGTTTATCAACTCGTCATCACCTAAATCCTCATCGTCAGGATTTGTTGCTCGCCCAGGATTATCAATATTTTGTTGTTGGACTTGAGCAGCGGCAAGAGCAGCTAATCTTGCTTGCTCGTGTTGAGCAGCCATCCTGTCGATTTCAGCTTGTGCTTCCATTCTTCTAATTCGTTGTGGTTCCGGATTGATTGGTAATAACGGTTGACCAGAACTTCTAGTATGGGGCCTGCAAGAAACAAAAACAAAAACTAAAAGTAAAAGTACGAGAATCTTTGACCAAAGGGTCTAGTAATTATCACGAACTTGATTGACACTTGTATTCCCCGGCAACGGCGCCAATTTTTGATAACGCTTAATCTACAGCTCTCGTAGGAGTGTAAAGCGGTCGTTAGCAAATATAGAACCCAACCTGGGTTGGGTGTCGATCCCACAGGGAATAGCTTGGTCAACAAGTAAGCAAAATTAATAGACGTTTGGTGCAAGTCTCGTAAAAAGGCGGGAATTGTAATATGTAACCAAAGTAATGAAATAAAAGCTGAAAATAGCAAAGTAAAAGAGAAAGATTGTCACGTAGGTTGTGAAACAGTGGGAATTGAAGCGTTGGGGTTATGTCCACCTTCTGAGGTATACGTCTCTATCGGCTATGAGTGTGTAGAGTCTTGACATGCAATTGCTTACAGAGAATTGTAGTCGATGGTAAATCCAAGCGTCTCGCGACCTAAACAAGGACTATTTCACTTTAACTCTCGCAAGCTTAAAGTGTGTCTAACGGTACGAATTCTCCAAGAGGTTAGTCCAGTTACGACACTAGATTTTTAATAGGAAAGGGTGTCCTACTACCTTGACATTATCTCTTTTCCAGACAAATAACCTTTCTCACGAACAAGTTAAATGTTAGACTGGCGTATTCTTGCATTTGCAACCGCAAAGAATGTAGATTAAGATGAAGAGAATAATGATATAAGCAATATACGTGTCTTGAACTCACAAACTCACAGCAATAGATAGTAACTCATTCGGCTTCCATAACCCCAACTAAGAGGTTTAGTTACCCATGAATGCGAAGGATATCACGATTTGCATGGTTGATGGCGTGAGAAGTAGGTGATAGGCGTGTGGTTTTGGTGATTCCCTAGCAAGTAACAATTCTCTTGTTGTGGAATTTAAGAATAGAAGAGTAGATTAGAAGTGTTTGTGGTGGAAGATCAGAGGGATGGAAGAAAATTAATTGTTGAATTAAGTGAAGAATGTATCTCTCCACTAAGGGAGGAGTTGCCTCTCCACTAAGGGAGGACTTAATTAAAAATCTCTAGCATGATAGGGTATTTATAATACCTATATCCTACTCCTACTAAGCTAATGAAATAAATAACCAAATCCTACTAGGCTAATGTAATACTTAACCCAAATGTACTAGGTTAATGTAACATTATCATAATCCAAATAAACTAATGAAATACATAACCCAATTGTACTAGGTTAATGTATCATTGTCCAAATCCAGCTTTGTGTCTGTAAGTCCCCAAAGTCTTCAGAAATGTTGTTTTAGCCCGGGACAAATTTTCCATGCAGCAGTTTTGGTCCTTAGGCGTGTAGACTTCCTTCCCTTCCTTTGTGAGCTTTATTTTGCGTCAAGTAAGCCATAAAATGCTGTATTTTGCATCATTTATACCTGAAACTTTCCTAATCATGTTCGTTAGCTCATTTACAGGAAAAAGGACTAAAAGTGCATGAAATAGATAATTAGTTCTCAAAACTAGGCTAAAATATGGGCAAAATATATTGATATAGGCGTGTAAATCCTCCTATCATCACTAATCTAACTAAGAGCAGGTAACAGTTGGAAAACCCCATGTGTGCTAACTAACTGACTAATACTATAATTAACTAACCAACGAAGAGTTGCGTGTTTAACTTACCTAGAAGAGCTGTGTGTTTAACTTCATCAGAGCCTTGGTTAACATATATACCATTTTAAATGAGACCTTCCTGTGGCTAGTCTCTCACAAAATGGTAATCCCCCCAATGTGTTTAAGTCTCTCATGGAAAATGGAGTTTCTTTCGATATGCAAAGCCGACTGGTAGCTGTCACAATGCTGAAATAGGAGTCGAAAATGGCAGTGGGTTCTTGAAGCAATTTGCCTCTTCATATGAAGTTGGTTCATTGTTCTTACAAACATTTTCAAAAAGTTTTTGACTTTCATGGACTAACAGATTAGGTGTAATATGGTGGTTCATTGAAAATAAACCATTGAGAAAAATGTTGTAATGAGAGTTGAGACTTGAGATAGCTAGTTGGTTCGAGGGTAGGAAGGGAATGGACATAGTATTTGAGGTGAGCGGGTGCTCCAGGATCCCTGTGTGATCTTCTCACCTTCTGTTTGAAAACAAGTCTCAGTTACAGAATGAAATTAGGTCTATCATTCTGCTTGGGCTGGCATGCGCACGAATCAAGGGATAGTGGTGCTAATACTGATGAAGATGATAGAAAGGATTCATTATAAGTGTCATGAGCAACAAGATTCCTACTAGGAGACATTTGATAAGATATAGAACTTGGACTTCCTTGATTATCAAATACATGTTCTAATTGATCCTCTCGTAATGAGTGGAAGGACTTTATAGCATCGGGAATGGATGGAGAACAGTTAGATCTGGAATCTTAGAAGGAAATGTGTTTTCATGGAAAATAACATCTCTGAAAACATACTCAGTGCCACTCTCAGAACTTTGTATACTTTGGTTTCACAAAAACATATGGAACTGTTCCCGGTTTCAAACTTGTCTCTAAGGTTTTTAGGTACAGTAACATGTGTGAGTAATCTACTTTCTTTTCATATAGGATCTCAAAGGGGCACTTGTACTGTCATGTGTAAGTAGTTTTCTTACTTTTATACAGGTTCTCAAAGGGGCATTTGTTCCTAAGGTAAGTTATGGGATGTCTATTGATGATATAGGAGTTGCCAATATGCACTTCCTCCAGTACTAACTGGAAGTTTGGATTGAAATAAATGTATTGGCTATTTGTGTTTCTTTTCCACCACACCATTTTGTTGTGGTGTTTAAGGGCAACTTTTCTGATGGATGATGCCTTCGGCTTAAATGAGTCCAAGTGCACCTACTGTAGTCATCACCATTGTAGGAAAATACTTTTTATTTACATGGGTAGACACATGATTGGGTCCCCGCAGATCTATGTGTAACAGTTCAAAAATCTGATGCTATCAAGATGTACCGCGACTTGTGAGAAATCTATTGGTGGAGTGGTATGAAGAGGGATATAGCAGATTTTGTAGCCAAGTGTGCAACTTGTCAACGGGTTAATGTAGAGCATCAAAGACCTGGTGGTATGTTGCAAGAGTTTGGTATCCCCTTGGAAGTGGAGAGAGGTGAATATGGATTTTGTGACCGGTTTACCCCATTTACATTGTCAGCATGATTCTATTTGGGTTATTATAGATAGATTGACTAAGTCGGCACATTTCTTGCCAGTTCACACATCTTACACAGCTGAAAATTATGCCAAGCTGTATATCGGAGACTTGGTTAGATTGCATGGAGTTCCTTTGTCGATCATCTCAGATAAGGGTACTCAGTTTACTTCCATGTTTTTGAGATCCATTTAGAAGGGTCTTGGTACCTAAGTTCATCTTTTCATCCGCAGACAGATGGTCAGGCAGAGATTACCATGCAGACTCTAGAGGACATGTTGAGGGCATGTGTTCTTGATTTCAAAGGTATTTGGGATGAGCATTTACCGTTGATTGAGTTTTTTTGTAATAATAGTTATTATGCTAGTATTTAAATGGCCCCGTTTGAAGCTCTTTATGGGTGGAGATGTAGATCTCCAGTTGGTTGGTTTGAAGTGGGTGAGGCCATTTTGATTAGGCCAGACATGGTGTTTGAATCCATGGAGAAATTTCAGTTGATTAGAGAGAGATTGAAAGCAGCCCAAAGTTGAAAGTAGACTAGAGTCGTCAGAAATCTTATGCAGACGTAAGAAGAAGAGATCTTGAGTTTGAGGTTGATGATCTAGTGTATTTGAATATTTCACCTATAAAGGAGGTGAAGAGATATAGCAAAAAGGGGAATCTTAGTCCCCGGTATATAGGTCCCTTCTGGATTTTGAGTCATGTTGGGAAGGTAGCATATAAGCTTGAGCTACTCGCAGATTTATCCTCAGTTCATCCAATATTACATATGTCCGTGTTGAAAAAGTGCATGGACGATTCAGCCGTTATAGTTCCTCTAGAAAGTACAGATATTCAGAATAGTTTTTCATACAAAGAATTTCAGTAGAGATCCTTGATCATCAGATCCGTAGACTCAGGAACAAAGAAGTTTCCTTGGTCAAAGTTCTATGGCGAAATTATTCTGTTGAGGGTGCTACTTGGGAAGCAGAAGCAGACATGCGTACCAAGAATCCTCATCTCCTCTCCACAAACTCAGATTCAGTCGAAGGGAATAGTCTTCCTTCCTTCATTTCTTTTCTAGTCTCAGATTCAGCTATATAGTTGTTTCTATGTAAACGCATGCACTCACAGATCAACTCAGTAGCTCATTATGTTGAGAATCAGTCAGTCAGTTTATTTTAGTTGTGCAGGATAGCTTATAGTCTCAGATTCCTTAGTATTCCCAGCTTATCTAGCCACATTCGAGGACGAATTTTCCCAAGAGGGAGATATTATAATACCCTGTACTTTTTCTAGACTATTTTTGGTCCTAGAATGTCAAAGGTTAGCTTCAAAAATGAATACCTTTTTATGCATGTGAAATATTCCAGATTTAGACGCTTCATTTTATAGGAAATGGAATAAGCTTTCCATCGATACCAATTTCGCCTAAATTCGATACTCGGTTGAGGAGTTATGGCATTTTTAGTGTTGACAGTGTGCCATTTAAGCAAGCACCACATCGCGGTAAGGGTTAAATTCCCATTTGTCAAAATTCATTGGACCTCTGCGATTGCCCCACGTCGCCGAGAAGCCTAATTTCCCAATTGTTAAATTCCAGTAAGTAAACGTGATTGTACCGCATCGCGTTGAGGGCCTAAATGGCATTCCAAAGGTCCACCGCGATAGCTCCGCAACATGGAGAACTTCCAGGTCCCAATTGTCATTTTTCAGTGAACCACCGCGTTAGTGGCATGCCAGTTCGAAAAATTTTCATTGTTTCCCAGCTCCAATTAAAATTTTAAATAGGGTATTTTGGTCAATTTCCAAGCCCACAATTCATCAAAAATAAGGAATTAAACATATTCAAAGCACTTTATGCTTATTTTCATCCTCTCTCTCTCAAAGAAAAACCCTAAAACTCAAAAGCTTCTTCTCAAAGAAATCAAATTCCCCCGTTGTTTCTTCAAGAAATCTCCAAATTGAGGATTTTCAAGACAAGATAATCAAGAATCCATCTTGAGGAACTCAAATAGGAATCAATAACTCACGATTCTTCATCTAATCATCTACCAAGATATGTGGGGTTTATGAACAAGGATCTTCTTCCATCCTTGTGCCCAAAATCTAGTTTTAATTACAAATTCATATGATTTTGAATGAATATACATAAGATTTGTATAAGGATTCATACTCATTATTGCTATTTGCAAGATTATGAGTTTTTGAGAGATTTTGAAGTTGAATTGCATGTCTATTTTCATGCCTAGTGCAGTAATTTTCAGCTTTTGAGATAAATTATCACTGTTTTCATTATCAAGCATGATTATTATAATGTTTTGACATGAATTTGATGAATGAGTTACTAAGCCCAAGTTTATATGTTGATATTTTAAGAAAGATGATGCTTTAAGCATCTTATGATCAGATTATTTATAGATTTTCAATAAATCTTTGATCTTTTGATTTTCAAATAAAAATTTTGAATCCACTTTACAGATTTATTTCAAATTACAGAATTTAGATTAGCTTTATTTACAGAATGACTCAGATAAAAGCATAATTGGTTTCGTGATGAACCATCATACTAGATTTTAAAATGGATTTCCAATAGAATAAGCATACAGATTAAAGGGAGTAGTATTTAGCATCGAGTGGGAAGTGTGGGATTAGCATGCCCTATCTTCCACAAAACTATGTAGCCAACGTAGGTACAGATTATGAGATTATTCCCATTCTAATATAGCTAATAGTTACAAATCTGATCACTTAGCTTAGGTTATACTCCTTGGCAAGCGTATGACACCTCTCCCCATCGTGAGGTTTTCCTCATAGAGGAACAAGATGTTGGACTTTATGTTATCTCACATGGTTTATGTCGGTTAGAAGAATCTCCTTTGTAGAATAGTTTCTAAAAGAACTCCCTAACAGAAAAGAATAATAGAAAAACTTTTAGAAAACTAAGTGTAAAGGCTAACAATTTTATTCAAATTATGCTTTACAGAAAGATAATAGCTACAGATTTTAGTTTTTAGATTTCAGATATAGAAGTGAGTCATTTCTACACTTAGACAGTATGATTTACAGATAGAACATTAGTATAGCTTTCAGAACTAAATGTTATGGCTCACCAGACTTATAAAGTATGATTTACTACTTATGATTATAATTCTCTATTTTCAGATATTCCAGCTTATGTGAGTCATTTACATTTAGCATGCATTTTTATACAAATTATGATGATGAGATAATATTTTATTTATGCATTTCACCCCATATACTCAATACATCCTCAAAGTACTGATCCACATATACGTCTATGTGCTACATTTTTTCATAATGTAGGTTCGGGTGCTCAGTTTTAGCAGCATAAGTGATTTTCGAGCATCTCCATCTACATCTGAAAGTTGGTGAATCCTCATAGTTTGAGGACTTAGTCATTTAGATTTTGCAGCTTATTAGTTTATATGATTTTGTATTTCTTTTCAGATAGTTTGAGTTAGCTGGGGTTTGTCCCAGTGACTCTCTAGCTATTAGTAGTAGAGGCTTGTCAGCCTGCTAGATTTGATTCAGATTTTTAGTCATGAGTTTTTAGACATTAAATTCAGATTATTCTCAGCTATCTCAAACAGTTTTTTGCATTTTAGTATGATTATATATCTATATTTCCTTATTATGAGATTTAGACTTAGTAGAAGGCATACAAGGTTAGCTTAAGGCTACTCATAGTCTTGAGCATCATGTGACATCTTGGAATTAGATTTTGGGGTGTTACACTTCAACGACTGCAATTTTTTTTTACCCAGATGCAGCCATATTAGACTTGCTCCCTAGCTTGTTGAGGCAGATTAAACTGATGGATCATTTGTCAGTGAAAGTATTGATGAAGAAAACATGGGATTTTGAAGGTCGAAACAAGGACATGGACCTTCAAAAAAATAAAATTGATGCCGTGTGTGGACCATACTCTCTTGTATACATTGAATGTTTGCTGACCGACACAGAAATGATCGGTCTGTGCGACACCGTTATGAAAAAGATGCAAGAGGTTTGGGCTTATGGGATAACTAGATGCTTGAATCCTGTGTATAAATAAGAAGATGTACAAAGACAAACCCTATAAAAAAAAATTTCAAGCCACTTCACCTTGTATGTAGTGGAAATTTTTTATGTTTGATGAAAGTTGAATTTTTTATAATGCAACAGATTGTCTATCAGTTGTAAAAAAAGTATATCTATTGTGACGGATTGATTATCTGTTGAAATGGGTTGGTAGTATGTTGCATTATGCACATGTATCTCGGTCTATGTGTCGTAACAGATATACAATCTATTGCAACATAGAGTCTATCTGTTGCAACTGATAGGCTATTAGAACAAATCAAAATAATAGGAAGACCTGTTTGATAATTTCCAATAGATGACCTACGTGTTGCAACATATGTCTAAATTTGTTTGATAATTTCCAACAGATATGTCGTCTCTTGCAACAGATGTATTGTCTATTGTGATAATTAAATTTAGTATTTCATTTCAATTAATAAGTTCAAAACTAAGGAATAAATTATATTCATAGACAACATAAAATAAATCAAAGCCTTCAAAAATTACATTAAATAACTTAACAAATAAATGAAATGTAAAAAAATTATCATGGGTAAAAATGATCTACTCTACGAACAAATCAACAATTTAACTTTTGGTGCCAACAATTTTTAAGGAGAGGTTATTACTTTGACAGACTCAAGCTATAAATATCTACTCAATATGGACAAGTTATCCTTTATACGGTGCTATGGAATTTGGCTTTGGTCATCTGGATCTTTAATGTCTCTTGCATACGATTTTTGCACTTTTACTTCTACGTATTTCCTTAAAAGAGCAGCATATATTTTGCGGAGTAATCCGGCATCAATTCCATCATTTGGTACTTGTAATCCATCGCTCAAATACTCGGTGTAAGCGACAACAAAAAGAACGCAAGTCCATCATTTGGATAATCCATATCTTGCAATTCATATAAGCATTGTGAAATTTATGAAATGAAACTAAATCATGATACTTACAGGATACCAATGGGTTGTTGAGCAATCCTTTAACATATTCTACATAAAATGGATTACCCATTTTATTATGGTATGCTTCAATCGCTGACCAATCAGTACGAACCTTTTGATCCAAAAGTCACTCATATCAAGGTAAGTAGGCAATATTTTTGCCAGATTTTGTATCTTAGATGACAGTCTAGAACATCTTCTTTGTAACATCGAGTCATAAACTCATATGCACCACTCTTTTAGAATGACGACAACTGACACCCAATGAAATTCATCACCACAATTGATTGGGATGTACACTTCATCGATCAAATGCCAAGGTAAGCCAGTTGGAATGCTAAAACCTTTGATGATGTTGATTAAGCATTCCTCATTTTGAAAAACTTTCGGTTGTTGTTGACAAAACCTACTGTAGGTATTATTGATGTAAACTTTATACAAATAATTGTGTGTCATGTATCTGTATTGTTCTTGTGTTTGCCACTTGGCCTTTTTTTGGAGGTAATAAAAAATTACATCGATGTGTTGCACATATTATCAAAATTTTAGATTACATGAAAATAAAATTAATACAAAAATGCAATTAAATAAAGTATTAATTAATAGTAATATGTATGGCATTTAAACCTCATCATTTCAGCAAGTTTGGGGTTGTGACATCAAATAGAACCAATCCTTCACTACGGGATGTGTAACAACAAAGTCGAACATATTAAAACCAAGACTCAATTTGTTCACTTTGTAGTATTTGTCTTTTTATTTTCTACACGATTTATATGTGTTAATGTCATATTTTACCACAAGAATTGTATAAATCAATATCTTTAAAAATAATTTATGTACCTGCCGGCATGATGCTTTAACAGCCCATCGGCAATCCATTCTAAATAATCGTTGATCAACTTTATTAGTTTTTTTTGGAGCCTCGTTCGAGATGTTGAACTCTTCAAACGAGTAATTCTTCCATTCTCCCGAACTGACAGGCTCCACTTTTTGTTCTTCCATGGACGTAGTTGATGGATTATCAACTGTGATATTATGATGTTGAACAGTAGCTTCTACTGTGACATCCACTAGAAAGGTATAATTTTCAATGCTAATCACACATATACAACAGATTATCTATCTATTGCATTAGATAGATTATTTGGTGGGACAAATTTGAACAGGCAAAATAGAGTTATACGATAATTTTGAACAGATGAACCATCTGTTGCAACAATATGATTCATCTGTTGGTATACATTAAAATAGTATGAAGACCTTGTTTGAATTGCTGAAATAGACAGACATATATTGCAACAGATAACGCATATGATGCAATAGGTTAGATGACTGTTGTAACAAATAACAAATCTGATGTAACAGATTATACGATAGTTGCAATAGATGTATATATCTGTTTGATAATTTTCAGTAGATGTATCATTTATTAAAACAGATGTGTCTTTTTATTTGTTGGAACAGACTATTGTAAGACCCCGTAAAGTCCTAGCCTATTTCCGTCTTATATAGCATGCAAAAAGAGGTCCCAAACTTAGAAAATTTTAGCTAACTATTAAATCTTATTCTAATTTTTTTCCTCAATATTTCAATGGTCTCCTTTTCAATCTCTCCGGCCTTAAATTGTTGATTTTTTTAAATTGATTCATGATCAGGGTTATCTATAAGTCATCTCAGGTGAGTTTTAAAATTTCTGGACATCGTTTGAGACATGTTTGGATGACCAAAATAGTGAGCCAACGCAATCAGGACGTGTCGCACTAGCTATCATGTCATCGCCATTGATGCATCGTGTCAATTATTGCATCGGGTTGATCGACGAGGCGCGTCATTAGGCATGTTTTGTTTATTAAATTACAGGTTTGTAGGGGCAATTGAGTCATTTTTCCCTTACATATCAGCCATAACATGAAATTAAGCCTTCCAAAAGGCAAATTCACTCATTATTTTATAAAATTCTCTCAAGAGCACACCTTAGGTTCATCAAAGTTCAGGTCCAAGTCTCAAGAATTCACCAACAACTTTAAGGAATTCAACTACTCAGGTATGTTAGGTGTTCATTCTTGGGTTTTATTCCACCCTTGGTGTTCGGTCAGTTAACAAAATTAGTGCGAGTTCAGTCAAGCCTAGCACAGACTAGTAATCAGTTCCAGTGTCATTTCAGTTGGGAGTAGGATTCAGCACCGAGCGAACCCAGGGAAGGAGGCATTCCTGCCAGCAGAGGGTTTGACCCTTAGCAGTAGTCCCTAAGTTGCAGAACTACGTAGTCAGCGTAGGGTAAATTGTCTTTCTGCCAGACTAGGATTGACGTAACCATATATATCTCATGAGTTTTCCTGCCATATTAGGGTTGCCCCAGCCAATGTTAGCAACCCGTGGCATGGTTCTAACACCCTGGGGTTACAAGTTGGACCCCAAATTAGTCTATAATCGGAGTATGTCGGTTAGATGATGATTTCCACAGTCTCAGTTGCAGTATTCAGTACAAAACTCAGTTTAGTTCTACATGATCAAGATTTTCAGTATTCAAGTATCAGAACTCGGTACTTCAATTTTAGTCTAAACTTTTATTTATCAGTATTCAATTATCAAAACTCAGAATTTTAGTTTAAGTCTTATTCAGACAGACGATATATGCTTTGTATTGCATATTCAGTGCTCTCAGTAGTCCCAGTTTTGCATATATTCTCATCCAGCTACTTCATGATATATAGTTACTATTATTATTCATGCACATGAACGCATTTGTAGAAAGAGAGCATGATTGTGAATAGTCGATGCCATTTTTGAACTTCAACCAAATGTGCGAAAACTATCAACGAGCTTGAAACTTCACAAATCGTCTCTGATAAACTCACAATTATAGTTATTTGGCTTTGATACCATGTTGAATTTTATGCAGTTGTTCAATCACAATTCACCATTGTAGATGGAATTTAGCTCAATAGAGAATAAAGAAAGAACATATTATTTCACTAAGAAGGAAAGATGAAAATCTATAACTAATTACAATGGAACAGTAGTATTTATACATTATCAGCACTAACTACTTTCTAATAAACTCATCATTAATCGACTAACTACCTCACCAATTATCTAATTGCCTCTAGTACATTTGTATACAATATCAAGTAATTCCTATTTCATTAGACATATAACTACCGACAGAGGTGAAATCAGTATCTGAATTTTGTAAGTTTTGTGTAAATGAATTGAAAGAGACAAGAACAAATATATTTACACTCTTAAATGTGTAAATAATTAAGACTTGGGACTTGAGATATAAGTGTGTAAATAGACTTGTCCTTGTCCGAATAGACTATATGCATTTGGCAGGAAAGTCAATGAAATGAAAAGAGACTTAATTAGGAGGGAGAAACATAGTTGTCTTGAACAAAGAAATTTCCTTTGATACCAAATTACAAGGCTAATTAATGTACATTTGTACTTTTTTATTGTTACTGTGTTTTGAATAATGTGTTTAAGTTATAACTGGCGACTCAAATTGACAATCTGACTTGACTTCGATTTTTTTAATTCTTGTTTTATTTTATTTTTATGTTCATATTGTTGTGATAGAATCTATTTAATCTTGTTCATTTGAGTTGAAATTGTTATATATAAATTATTAATAATGAAAAATTTTCGTCCAAAACAATTTAGCCCATGTTTATTGTTTGGAAAGAAAGGAGCTTGTTTAGAAAAATAAAAAAGTACTAAAAGTTTAAACAAAAGAAGAAGAAGAAAAGTGAAAAAAAATAATAAAAGAAGAAGGAAGATTAGCAAAGAGAACAAGACTATCTATTGTCAATTAAGTTATGCTAGTCATTTGGTTGTCATTAGTTTACACCGAATGATCAATTCTGTCATTTCCCCAATTCTACTTGCTTTCAGAGTTTGAACTTGCAACCCATTTTTCCTTTTCTTTTTTGAAAAAGGACAAAAATATCTCTTCGGTGTAAAATAATGTCACTGAAGTAGCCATTGAATTTGGTATCCCTCTTTTTTAGCCCTTTTAACCTTTTAGGGCCAACAACAATTCTTTTACCTTTTCGGCTACTCCTTTTATTTCTTTGTTTTTCTATTTTTTTAAAAACTTTTTTCTTGCAATTATCTTTTAAAAGAAAAGTCACTAGTCCTTTAAATCTTTTATTTCTTTTCCGCAACTCTTTTTTTAAAAGAAAAAAATATTTGTTGTCACTAATTTACTTTTTTTCTCCTTTATTTCAAAGAACAATTGATCTATTTTTTAAAAAAAATTCTATCAAACCAAAAAATAATCAATAATTATAAGAATTGGATTATTATTGTATAAAAGAATTTTTTTTTCAAATACATATTTGATATCAAATATATAAATATATATTTTATACAAATAATGATACAACTTATATACACATTATAACAATAATTGTATAGTATCTATACACATTCTATACAATATTTAGCTACAATAATTATATAGATACAAATTCTATACAACATTTATGCAGTTTATACACACCCTATACATATGTTTATTCTATACAACAATGATACAAATTCTATACAAATCATATATAAAAAAATATATTCTATACAATACTTATACTATTTTTTTACACATTCTATACAATAATTTTATAATTTTTGTACGCATTATATAGGACCTTTAGCTACAATTATTATTCAGATACGTATTTTAACAATAACTACACAATTTCTATACACATTCTATACATAAGTATTTTATACAACAACGGTACAGTTTTTATATAATTTTGTATATTTTTTATTCATATTTTATACATATACATATTTGATATAACTATACAATTTCTATAAATATATCGTATATAGGTACATATTCTTTATAATAACTATACCATTTTTATATTATAGTTAAATGTTATTTTTAAGCATATTTTGTATAGTTTTCATACATATATCTTATATTGATATATATTCTATTTAACAATTATACATTTTTTATACAATTGTATGTAATCATCATTTTTTTCAAATAAAAAATAGACTTTTTTTAGTCAAAAATTTATTTAAAAAGAAAGAAAAAACTTAAACATTTAATAAGAAGGGCCGAGTGACCCAAATTAATGAAAATGACTAAAATGGCCCAACAAGGAAAAGGAGAGCTGAAGCAACCTAATGGCCATTTAATGCCAACACTTTGGTCGAATGGCCATGATTTGGCAACTTCATCAAATGTTGGCCATTTGTTTTAAAAATGGCCAGATGGTGTCTTTTTTTTTTTTTTTTTTTTATGTGTGTGTTTCCAGTGTCTTTAACCCATAAAATTATAGCCTCTTTTAAGGGCAAATCACAAAAATGTAGTAGCTTTACACTATAATTACAGAACGCAACATAGATTTAAAAAATTCACAATATCTGTCGTGTATCTCAGATATCTCGGTTGAGATCGTGTATCTATGTATCTTCAGATACACATTCTATATAAAAAAAATATGTATCTTCAGATATGTTCTATATATAAAAAAAGAATGTGTATTTATAGATATATGTTCTATTTATATATATATATATATATATATATATATATATCTGTGTGTGTGTGTGTGTAAAGAAAAGAATGTGTATCTTCAGATACACGAGTTTTGCTGTGTTAGGCGTCGTTAGAATGTGGATCTTTAGGTACACACTGTTTTGTAATTTTCTTAAAATTAGGTATAGTTATATAAGTTGAACACTGATATTTATGTAATTCAACAGGTATCTTTAGATACACGAGTTTTGTTGTGTTAGGCGTTGTTCGAACGTGCATCTTTAGGTACACACTGTTTTGTAATTTTTCTAAAATTGGGTGTGGTTACATAAGTTGAACACTGATATTTATCTAATTTTATAATTTTTCCATCTTTTAATCCTTTTGGACTGCTATTACTGCTGGTTTCTTTGGGTTTCGACCCACAAATATTTTTTTTTAATTACTTTGACTGAATGGGGCTTGACTCAGAGATTATTTGGGCTTTTTCAACCCAACTCAAGGAATAGAATCGAAGTCTCAATGGACTCGACCGGTGTTGCATGGAAAGAAAGAGAAATGGATTAATGCATAGTAAATAGTATAAATAACATAAATACCAATTAAAATTAATTATGTGTATATGTGGGATTTTTGTAATATGCTTAGGGAGTTGGATTTTTTATAATATTGAAAACATAAGTTGTGTATTTGTGTAATTTTTAGTAGTAAATATAGTAAATTATGTCAGGTGTCTCCCAAAGTATTCGATCTTGAATTTTAACCCCCAAATTAAAAAATTAGTTTAAGAATTCTTTTTAATTTAATTTGTTATTTAATAAACTGCAACTTTATATAGTTATTTAATATTAAGGGTACAAGTAGAAAATACAATAAAATTATTTTGATTTCACCAAATTACTTGATACCTAAGTAGTACAAAATTATCTTGATTTTATCAAAATTACTTGATGGCCAAGTAAAATGAAAGGGAGCAGCATATACGCACAAAGGAAACTAACGGCTAAACCTAAACGGGAAGGAAATTACCATTTAGGTAACTTTCTAATCCGTTTTATATATATACTCACATTATAAATAAGAGTTACTAGTATCGAAAAAACATTGAAGGAAAATCTAAAGTGAGTTAGGAATATTGAAATTTAGCAACCAAAAAAAAGTTCCGTTTCTTTCTATGGTGACCAAATTGAAGTCACAGTTACGAAGAATGCTGCAGTTGTTAATGATTGGATTAATTCTCATCGTCGTAGACTCCATAAGCTCCTTGTTGGTCTCGATATTGAGTGGCTCCCGTGCTTTAACCCGGAGGAAAATCATCCGGTTGCTCTTCTCCAGCTTTGTGTAGGCCGACGTTGCCTACTATTCCAACTCCTCCACAAAGATGCCGTTCCAAGATTCCTTGTAGACTTTCTCATGGACCCGAATTTCAAATTTGTTGGCGTGGGAGTTAAAGGGGACGCGGAGAAGCTGCTCCGCGATCACAAGTTGTTGGTGACGAATACTGTCGATTTGAACCAACTGGCATTGTCTGTTTACGGAGAGGAAGTTTACGGGAAGATGGGATTAAAGAGAATGGCGAAAGAGGTGCTTGGGAAAGTAATGGAGAAGCCACTGAATGTAACACTGAGTAAGTGGGATGCAGAGGAATTAGTGTATGAACAAATTGAATATGCTGCTATTGATGCTTTTGTTTCGTTTGAGATCGGGAAGAACTTGTTTAATTCAATCTGGGAGAGACAGAAAGAGATAGAGATTCGTCGTCGCGCTGTTGTTAAGAGGGAAAATCTGAATTGCCATTATCAACTGCAATTGTTGCTGCTTCAACATACACAGGGCATGTGTCCAACACTTGCTCTGTATTGAATATGAAAGAAGAAAGACACAATATTAGGAAAATTTATATGAGGAAGCCATCTGTTTCCTTTTCTTTGTAATGACAATTTGTACACAGTACACTAAACTTTTTCCTGATTTCTTCAAGTTCATTCATGTATATTGAATTCATGTTGATAAAAATGTTTTCTATTAAAGACAATTACATATTAAAACTCTAATTTAAGACATCTGATTAAGGATGAGTGTGTTGTTTGGTTTCTTGAAAATATTTTGTGCATGAATATCTAAAGGTAATTTTAAAAGTATGATCTATCTGTAAGTTCACATGTACATTGTACTCTAAAAATTATGCTGCAAAAACACAAAGAACGAACACATATCTGTTTGATAATTTGGAAGTGTAAAATAGAGATACATATTGATTGTTTATTTGCTACCTGTTTCAGTGTAGCAACAGACTCAACAACAGGAACGTAATATAATTGTGAGGGACGAGCAATCTTCATGGACGTTTAGTGTGTATACAAATGGAAAAAACACCATCATTGGAAGTGGATGGCGTGAATTCTGCATTATGAATTGCTTAAAGGAAGGAGATCGCTTAATGTTTGAGATGGTTTCCAATGGAGAAACACCGATATTCAGATTTCATGGGCAAGTTTCCCATCTAAGCCCTTGTCTTAAACTTCATCCTGTTTTCTGTTGTTTACTTCTTTAAATTAACCAAAGCAAGATATATGTTTGCGATTTCTACGGTTTGAATTTTAATTACTTGACACACATTACAGTCTATATCCTTTGCTTATAACAATTAGTTCCTTTCTACTTCAACTTAATGTATGTTCTTTTGGTTATAAGTTCATCTTCAGTTTCAGTTCTGACTTTGTTGTTTCAATTAATTAAACTAGATTTGAGAGGAAGTCCATCCCTCAAGGCTGAAGTAAAGACGAAAAAATTGGATGCTGAAAGAATGTCAGATAAAGGTCTTAGGCTCAAGACCTCGAGCACGACTACTCCGGAATCACGACTAGCTTCTTCAACATCTGTCAACTTTCATTTTATATTAAACCTTACACCATCAAAAATCCTACATTGTTAGAGTGATTTCAACAAATTTAGGTATCTTGTGTTTTCTGTACTGTTCAATGCTTCAGATCCTTGGTTAACTAGTGACTATTGAGGTATGGTGAACATATAAATAAGTCTCCAAAATTTAGATTGAGAATTGAGGCTATGTTTTGTTCTGAAAATTGTAGGTAAATATTCTGGGAAGGATGCAGTTGTTGATGAGCGAGGAATCTAGGCATTAAAGCAAGTGGATGTAATGTTTTTGGATAGTAGTTCATTTTGCTAAATGCAGAAAAACAAATCACTAATTTTAGCTGTATTAGTAATTGTAACATTGTCATTCCCATTCTCTTTACTGGGCTTTACCTTTTGGCTGCAACTGTTCATGGCCTTCTTGACATCATTTGGCTATGCATTCAGACAATTGAAATAAGTGTGGATTGAATGTCATTTTAGTTAATCCTAGCCTTATTGGGAATCAAAATGAATCAGAAACAGTACAACTATGAATCCCTGTTCTTCCGAGTTTCCTCGCATGAGACCTGCCACTACTGCCTGGAGCACACAGTGATGACAATGAACATCAAGGAAGCGATGCTCTTAAGGCCTAGAATTTGGAAAAGCAGACTATAGAACATGACCACGTCAGTTCCCCTGGGCTACTGGAATGAAGGAATCAGAGTTGATAAAATCAACTGCTGTCTGTACTTTCAAAAGGTTATTCCATGGCTTTTCTACTTACTTGGATGCTTCACTGGCCTATATGGTGAAGGTTACAGCGGCACTAGACCTAGAACTTTCAGCACCAAAATAATAATTTTAAACTTGTCTGAAACGCGTCCAAATACCAACATGCCATAAATAGTAACACAAACAGGTTTGAACAACAATGTGCAAAACCAGATATTGGATTCCTACAAAATAATCCTCATGATTATTATACAACCACAACCAAGCCATACTGAGTAATTGGGGCCTGGACAAAAGCTGGGTAAGCCCAAGTCTTTTGAATAGTAATGTAGTTATCAGAGTTTACTTACCTTATATGGAAATTCAAGGAACAAAACATCACCGGTAAATACTTACCAGTACTCGGTATTTACATCAACTTACTAACACCATACATAGTATTTACCAAAATCATACAAGGTTTTTGAGGTTGTACAACTAAACTATACATTGGATCAGTCGAATTAGAAAAAGAAAAGTCAAGTTTGCTTCATTGTTTCATTCTCTTTGCAACCTTTGCAGAATATTTGCCTGCAAATATACATTATTTTACACGAAAATTAGTTACAAAATCTGCTAGGGAGAGCCTCGTTGTGTAGTGTATTCAAAATGACATCTTAATTAGTGAAGATCACTTGAAAAAAACTAGTGCAAGAATAATACACGATTTTGAGAAATGTTACATAGAGACAATTAACTTTATCTAGCTCACATTGCTGGTCCCAAAACCAGATAAACGAGGAGGGTTGTCCAGGATCAATTGGAAATAACCTTTCTACCATATAAAGGTAAGGTAACATTGCGTACATCTTACCCTCACTAGACCCCATTTGTGGGATTACACTGGGTTTTTGTTGTTGTTACATAGAAACCACAATAATGGAGACTTATTTGTAATACCTTTTAACTAATATAATTGTGTAGTGGTATGGTATGGTACATAACCAAATAACATAAATAGCTAATTTAGCTGAGGTAGTGGTATGGTCTGTGTACACTCTACCCTCCCCAATCCCCACTATGTGGGAATACACTGGATATGTTGTTGTTGTTGCTAATTTAGCTCGTCAAGAACATTTCCGACGGACCTCCCAACAGAAATACCATATTTCCGACGATGTTTCTGTGGGAAAATGTTGTCAAAATTTGTGTTTGTTTTAGTAATGATACTTATGTATACTGTTAGAGCATAGAACTTAATCTCGACAAAAATACGTTAGAATTGAAAGAAAACTTACAATGGAAGTGTGCTATAGGTATTTCCCCATTTTTGATCAGTTCAAACTTGTAAGCATCTCCTACTAGGAGTCCATTTTCTGTTCTGAATTTTGTCCATCCGCGTGTAATGCCAAAATTAGTTCCAAGTCTCCCTAGCCACACTGACCAACATCTCTCTGCTTCGTCTTTAAGAATCATCTCACATTGCTTATTCAATCCATTTGACGTTGCAAAATCCATTGGAAGATACTACCATAAAAACAAATTCCATTATGTAGCAAATTTCAGTTGTCACCAAAACAAAAAAAGAAGCAAAGAAGAGGACAACCACCGTAAGAGTTCCAAGTTTTGTATACTGATGGTAAAACTTACACGCTCCCAGTGTCTATAATAAGCCAATTGATGCAAGACGTGTATCTTTTATACACACAATATCAATTTAATTTCTAATTACTATGGTTAATTGTATGGTTTGATGTACACCACGTGTACAACTTTTTATGCTATCAAGTTGAGTTGGCCTAAGATAACAGATAAATGCTGCAACCAAGAAAATCGAGCAAACAACCAACTATAATAAGTTAAATTACACTGATAGTGTAAAAATCTTTACACGATTAGTGGGAATAATAACTTAAACACCGGCAGAAATCAGTTCAAATGACTTACAAATTCTGTCTTGCGGATGCAATAAGGTTTAATGGTGGAAACAAAATAAGGATGATCATCATCACCAGATGCTGAAGTAGATACTTGTGCATTGAGAGGACTCATGTTTGAAGGCTTTTTCATAACGTCTGTTGTTTATGAAGAAAAATATAGCAAGAGAAAAAAGAAAGCATAATAAGGAAGTGTAACAATTAGGAAAAAGAAGAAGATATAGCAATGGATATGTTTCTTATGGAATTAGGCCATAATTTCTTGTTTCTATTGAGTGAAAAATGTAAAAATATGTTCTATAGACTTCAATCTACCAACCAACCAAAATAAAAAATACAAGGCAATATTTTCCAACATGAGTCTACAATGGAGTTTTTATGTCACTAGCTCGAAATTTCCATATTGGTGTCTCTCCATTAGTAACAACCTCAAACATTATACGATCTCCCTCCTTTAAGCAATTATCAGCAACGAATTTACGCCATCCATCTCCAATGTAGACTTCAGTTTCCCAATGACTCAGCTTTAAATTCCATGACCTTTGTCTTTCATCTCTTATGATCAAATCACACTTCTTGTCGAATAGACAGTTTACGAATGCAAATTGTTTGGGAAGGTACTGAAATGGTGTATAACCATTTGCGCACATCAGTATTGAACAGTTCATGTTCTTAATTCATATTTGCACTAAGAATAAAAATGATAAAATGGACAAACAATGTTAGAAAAAAAAACAATCATGTGGTAGCAAGTTTACAATTTTTTGGGGTTACTAATTAATGCTTGTTGGGAAAGACAGGGGAAAGAGCCCGACAGGGTAGCAGCGGAAGAATACCCAAGTCTAAACTTTTCCTTCCAATTTGAACTAAGAGGAGACAAGAAAACCAAGCAAAACAAAGTAATATGGAAACAAATGAATTACCACACAAATACGATCGGGCAGGAATAAAGGCAATCACACAAGACACCAAATTTACGTGGAAAACCTTCGGTGTGAAGAGTAAAAAACCACGGGACCAAACGTCCACTATAATCACCAAATAGTTATAATATTACACTCCAAAATGACCACAAAACAAGTATCAAACAACAAGAAGCAATACATAAACCACAACACCAAACACTAGAGAAATAAAGGAGTGAAAGCACAAAAAATGCAGCTACTGTTCGAGAATAAAGAACAGGAGATACAGGCCACCAAATCAAGCTTCGTCAGTTCCTAATCAAAGATTGAGATGTGATACGGGAATTCCTAGCTCGAGACCTTTCACACGAAGCCAAGCACGTGAGTTGCAACGTCTCCAAGCCTTGTTCACATTCTTGGCCATGTGTGAGGCCCTTGTGAGCCCATCTAAGGGCCTATATTTAATAAAATGTAAAGAGGCCCACCAAGACACCTCAAACCCACCCACTTAAATGCCAAGGGTAATTTGGTATTTGTCCCTCCTTTCTAAGTGACTATATAAGCCATGTAATAGGGCTAGTCTTGCTTTAGTTGATTCCTATTATTCAAGAAACAAAGACTTGTAAATTTTTAACTTCTCTTTCTCATCATTTGGAGAGGCCAAAACAAAATTCTCACTAGCAGAGTGATACTAGTGTTGTATCTTGGCTAGAAACTAGGTTCTTGAGGTTGCTTGAAAACATTTTTTGTGTAACAGTGCATTCAAAATGAGATCGAACAAAAGGCTTGTTAGTAGCAGCTTCTTCATGGGAAGAAGTCTTATTTGGCAAGTCGATGTCGGGGCTCAGTTTTTCTGTTACATTATCAAGAAAGTAAATACAATCAGACCACAGTCATCCTATGTGACAACATTTCGCCTAAACTACCAAGTTTTCTATGAAACCATATTTTTATGTTACGTTATATTATATGTTCTCTATAATAATATTACAAAAAAAGTATCCAGACAAACAATGTTGTTTCAGAGAGGTCAACCGAATAACAAATGATACTTAAAAGGATTAACATAATTTGTTTTTTTTTATGAAGTTGTTGTATTGAAAAGGCATGAAAAATCATAAAACAAATGATTATAACTCCAGATACTGCAAAAAAAAAAAGCAAGTATAACTGATAAAATCAAAGGGGGGATGATATCATTTACGGGGGGAAGGATTGCTCCAGCTATAAAGGGTCATCAAACACTTGACCTAAGAGAGAAGTTAGGAGTTGCAGTCCCATTAAAACATCTTTAGTTCCTTTCATTCCATAAACGGTCTTATTCACTTTCGATAAACTCCAGCTTTCAACTGCTTGCTTTAGGTGGAGGAAGGTCATAAACTAATTCCAGAAATAGCCAAAAACATAGCCCAAAGACCAGCGGCCACAGGGCAGTGCAATAGCAAATAATTTATAGGTTCTAAGTTGTTTTGGCGCACAAAACACCTCTGTACCACTAGAATGTCTCTCTTCCTTAGGTTTTCATTATGAAGGGTTGTCCAAGTAAAACATTAAACTTTGGGGGTAATTTTGTATTCCAAACCAACTTCCAGGGCCAAGGTCTTGTCACTTCTCCGCTGCATTCAGGTGATTGTAGCCTGCTTTCATATGAAAAGCCTTAAGTTGTCTGAAAGATGGGATTGAGTAGTCTGTTAGCAACCTGTACAGATCAGTAAGTTCCTCCAATTCCCAATCTTGTAAGTTTCTTCTTAGATGAATATCACATGTGTTGCCATTGCTATTATCAGCTGCAAAGGAGTCTAGTTCTTCAGCTAAAAGGAAAATCCTGTGATGAGAGTCTTTGAGGGGATGATTAATTACCCACTTATCTTTCCCAAACTAAACCTTAGAGCCATTTCCAACCTTAAAGGACATTTCTTTGAAGAAGTCATGACATTTCTTTGAAGAAGTCATCCTGAAAATCATCAATATGCTTCCAAGGGCCAACATCATGAGGAAGTGTAATTCCGTTTGGTGCACCAATCATCCAGTTTGCCATATTCTACATTCATCACTTCCTTCCATAGGTGAGTGGTTCCTTGGCCATACCTCCACCACCATTTTAGAAGAAGGCTTTTCTTCTGTTTGCTAGGATCTCTAACACCCAGACCTCTCTGTTCCTTTGGCAATATGACCTTATCCTAATTCACAAGATGGAATTTATGTCCTTCACTATTTGGAAAGCCCTTCTTAGACCATCCAATTGCTCTTTCACCTCATATGGCATTGGAACAAAGGACATGAGGTAGGAAGGAATATCATCCAGTATAGTATTGATTAGAGTCAGTTTTCCCCATAGATAGATATTGCATTTTCCAATTTGTCAATATCTTTTCCACCTTCTCCACCACTCCATCCATATCTCAGGTGCTTTGTATTTTGAACCCAAAAGGAGGCCCAAATAAGTAGAGGGGAAGGAGTATGTGTCGCACCCTAGAATCCCTATCAGAGTATTCAAGTTTGAGATTTCATTGACAGGGTAGATCTTGCTCCTCATCATGTTAATATGCAGTCCAGAAACAACTTCAAATTGCATGAGGGTTAGATTGAGATAAAGAACTTGGAGTGTCTCTGCCCCACAAAAGATTAGGATAATATCATATTATAATAAGTGGGAGATTGAAATAGAATTGTTTGGGCAACTTTCTACCTTGAAGTCCTCAATTCAGTGATTTGCTTTCGCTTTGTTGAACATCTTGTTCAAACCTTCCATGACTAAAATGAATAAGAAAGGGGAAAGAAGGTCCTCTTGTCTTATTCCTTTTTAAGAGGAGTAAAGGCGAACTGGCCTCTTGTTCACCAGGATGGAGTATTTTACAGCTTCGAGACTCTATTTAATCCATCAACCTCCAAAACTCATTTGCTTTAGCATATCTAGCAAGTAGGGCCAGCTTACTTTGTAAAAGCTTTCTCCACATCTAGCTTGCATAAAATTCAAAACCTAGCATTTCATTTGCAATCAAAGAAGCATTAGTGATCTACCTGTTCTTAAGATCGGCATTTTGCTCACCATAAACCAATTTCCAAATCACTGTTTTGAGGCTCAGCTAAAATTTGGGCTAGGATCTTATAGATGCTTCCTATGAGAGTTATAGGCCTGAAGTCTCCAATGTGCAATGCTCCCTTTCTTTTTAGTATAAGAGCTATAAATGAGGGTGCATTATCGGATTTGACCATGCAGCAGTGCCAATGAAAATGGTTGAGAGCTCCCATAATATCATACTTGGTGACATCCCATGTGCTTAGATAAAAGGCCATTGTGTATCCATCAGGCCCTGAACTCTTGTCAGGAGTACAAGAATTAATGGCTGCTAAATGCTCTCACCTCTTCTTCTTCAAAGTTCTTTTCTATCCAAATTTTCTCTTCTCAAGTGATGATGTTGAGATTCTCAAAGCTTTCTTTGGGCCTCACTGTTCATCCTCCTTGTACGAAGCTTGGTAAAATCTCAAGATCTAACTTTTGATTTCTCCTTCGTCTTCACAGATTCCCATTAATCAACAGCTTATCAATTTGATTGCTTCTCCTGTGAGAATTGACTACTCTTTGTAAAAGTTTGGTGTCCTATCTCCTAACTTAAGCCACAAACATCTTCATTTCTGCCACCAAGATACCTTTTCACTCTCTGTTGATTCCTTCGGTTTTAGCTTTAGATGGATTGTGCTCTCTTTTTTCCCCTGTGACATATGCCTGCCTTCAGTAGCTTGTTCAAGGATAGTTAATTCCTCCAACATCCTTTCCATTTGAGTTTCTAGTCTTCCAAAGGTCTCTCTGTTCCAGCTAGTAATGTCTTTCTTTAGATTTCTAAGCTTTTGAGATAGGACAAAATCTGGACTACCACCAATATTGTACTTCTGCCACCTAGCTCTAACCATTTCAGAGAAACCTTCTGTTATTAGCCACATTATTTCATACTTGAAATAGAAGGAATTAGTGTCTCAATCAACTCTTTCCAGAACCAAAGGTCTGTGGTTTGATACAACTCTAGGCATGGCTAATTGTTTTATAGCATTGAAAGTATCACTCCACTCTGCGGAGACTACAAACCTGTTTATTAAGGATGAACAGAATTTAACTAATTCCATATTAGTTTCTCTTATAAAGCAAGTATCATCTGGTTAATGTATTATTTCCATTACAGGTCGCATAATTAATCAAAAGAACAATTTCCATAAATAACAGAAAAATGAAAGTTGAGGACCGAAACTGGCGTTCACATATTTCAATCTATAAACTTGAATGAATACATACTCAACAAACTGAACTTTCATTAGACTTTGATTTAAAGCCAGTTAAGATGAAGTACTCTAGTTATAACAAGAAGCAACTAAAAAGTACATTTTTACATAACATTTCAGTAACACCATCTCTAGAGGAACAGAACGCGTAAATTTATTTTCTTCATTTGTGACTATGCTTAATATAAATCATTCCTAGCAGGGGTAGATAAAGGTTAAAGCAAGGGGGTTAAATAGAATTCCTTACGGTGAAAATTATAAGCAATGTGCAAATAGGATAAAACCGGATGTTATTAATTATATGTAAACTGTTCAATCTCCTTGATATAAGGAAAGATTCTAATATAGCGACGATAAAAAAGATCACCAAAAAACAGGAGGCTGGTTATAAGATGAGAAACTAGCCTTGAAACTTCCTAACCGGTGTCTCTCCAACAGTAACAACTTTAAATTTCCATATTGGTGTCTCTCCATTAGTGATAACCTCAAACATAATATTATCTCCCTCCTTTAAACAATTTTCAGCAATGAATTTATGAAATTCATCACCAATATAGGATTGAGTACTGTTGGAACTTAGCTTTAAATTCCACGACCTTTGTCTTCCATCTCTTACAATCAACCCACACTTCTTGTTAGTGAGACCATTTGCAATTGCAAATTGTTTAGGCACATTCTAACATGGTGTACATAAGAGTAAAAACATTTGAACACATCACTAAAACTTCAAATTTTCACAGAATTTATAACACCAATTGACAAAGAAAATAAAAAGTGTGCAATGCTTCCTTTAGCTCTACGGCACAGACAAAGGCGGAGCTAAGATTGCAATTATAGGGATTCTAAATTTTAGAACGACTACTTCAAGTGCTAATAAGTGGGTTCTAAATTTAATATTTGTCCATATTCAATTAATTTCTTAACACAAATAAATTGTTTAAGCAAAATTTATTGGGTTTGCTGAACCTGTATCCGGGCTTCTACCTCTGCCCCTGACTTCAAATCAAAAGCATTCAAACCCCAATCGCCTCAAATTAAAGCTAATTAAGCAGCATGGAACCCTACTTTTAACAATAAGTCAATAATATTTACACAAAACAATATGGTATTGCATTAGCCAAAGATTCTTGAAGAGTCTGTGTGAAATGAGTTTTGAGACAATGTCAAGGAACTTCTGAAAAGGCTATCTTGTCTAGTAGTGCATTCAAAATGAGATCAACCAAAAGGCTTTTCATGAGTATCAGCTTGACAGTGTAAAGAATTTTTCTACATTATGAGATAGCAGGTTTGCCATTTCTTTGGGCTACCAAAGAAATAACACGTTTGCCATTTCTACATTATGAGATAGCAGGTTTGCCATTTCTACATTATGAGATAGCAGGTTTGCCATTTCTTTGGTCTGAGTACATTTTACCCTTCCCAGATCTCACTTTGTGGGAATATACTGGGTCTTTTGTTGTTGTACCAATTAATACTTAGCGTAGAAATTTACTTACAATCACATAAATAGGAAATCAGATTGGGTAAAAAATAAATTACACTATTGGAGTATAGAACTAATTAAACTGTAAGAAACATGGCAAACATGCTTCCTTTAATGCAATGAGTCTTGAGACTTACCAAGGTACCTCTTAAAAAACAATATTGTCTAATAGTGCATTCAAAATGAGATTGAACGAAAGCCTTTTTAGTAGTAGCAGCAGCTTCAGCAGGTGAAGAAGTCTTATTTGACAAGTCGATGTTAGGGCTCGGTGATTCTGTTACATTATCAAGAAATTAGACACAGTAAGACCAGAGTCATCCTCTGTAACAACATTTCACTATAACGACCAAGTTATCTATGAAACAAGTTTGTATGTTATATTATATGTTCTCTATAACGGCATTTTGCAATGGTAGCCAAATGACATCCAGACAAATGATGAATGTTGTAAATGATACTTAAAAATGAACAGAAATCAAATATCCACCCCTACCTTTTGGCTAATTCCAGATTCGTTTTTCTTATAAATGAAGCATCAGTTGGTTAATGTATTGTTTCCATTGCACGTTGAATAATTAAGCAAAAGAATAACTACAACAACATCCCCAGTATATTCCCAAAAAATGGGGCCCGGTGAAAGTAGAGTGTACGATGTCCATATCACTACCTTAGAGGTGAGGTAGAGAGAATGTAACCTATAGGCCCCTGGCTCGAGACCAAACAACATAAGAAAGACATGATATAAGAACAAGAAACAAAAGGTAGTAACAAAACAACAGACATTAGCAGAACAAGATTATCTCCAAATATCCACCAAAAAACCTGAAACAACAAACAACACCCAAAAACTCCAAGAACAAGACACTACCCGTTACATGCTACAACTACTAGCAAGGATAACAAACAAATGCTCCTATCTACGACCCCCTTTCTATTAATCTTCCACCCTAATACGCATCATCCACACCTTCATATCTAGGGCCATGTCCTCAGTAAGATGTAACTGCTTCATTTTATGTCTAAGCACCTCCCTCCAATATTTATTCGGTCTACCTCTACCTCGCCTAAATCCATCCATAGTTAACCTCTTGTATCTTCGTAATGGGGAATCCATGCCCCTCCTCATCACATGCTCGAACCATCTCAACCTCTCTTCACACATCTTATCTTCTACTGAAGTCACTCCCACTTTACGATGGATAACCTCATTTCTATCTCTCCTAGTAAACCCACAACATCCATCGCAACATCCTCATCTCCGCCACTTTCATCTTTTGAATGAGTGAGTTCTTGACTAGCCAATACACCGCCACATAAAACATAGTTCATCTAACCGCCATAAATCATAGAAAAATGAAAGAAAGAAACTAGCTTTCATAGAATTTAATCTTTAAACTTGAATGAATACATACACCAAACTGCACTTACATTAGACTTCCAATTAAAGCCAGCTAAGATGAAGTACTTTGGTTTTGACAAGAAGCAGCTAAAAAGAACATTGTACAGAACATTTCAATAACACCATCTCTAGCGGAAACAACAAACAACAGCAACATACCTAGATTAATTCCAAAAGTGGAGTATGGGAAGAGTAGGATGTACGCATTACCCTTACCGAGGGTAGAATTTAAGATAGACCCTAGGCTGAAAAGAGAAGTTTCCAAGACAGAATTGCAAGAATGATATGAAAACAAAATAGCAAGACATAAAGCAAATGAAACAATGGGTAGTAATAAGCAATAAAGTATAAGAGACTACATGACGATTAAAAAGCCCCCAACATCTCCAACATAAAGTGCGACAATGCTCAACTACTTAATAGTCTTCCACCCTAATCCCAACTTCCAAACCTTCCTATCTATACAAAATACTTATGTCCCCAGTACAAGCTCCGTTAATGAAAATTTGTGTCAATTCGTCTATCACTAAGGCAAATAGGAATGAGCTAAGGGTTGAACACCGATGCAACCCATCACAATTAGAAAGTGTTCGAAGTCACCTCGCACTAATCCAACCAAGTCTTGACTCCATCATACATGTATTTAATTACCCTAGTGTAAGCCAAAGGTACACATTTAGACTTCAAACATCTCCAAAAGACCTCCCCATGGACCTTATCGTAAATCATTTCCAGGTTAATGAACACCATGTGTAAATCTCTCTTCACATTCCTATACTGCTCCAATACACTCCTTACAAGGTGAATGTCTTCATAGTTAATGGCCTAAAATGAATCTAAATTGGTTCTCAAAAATAGACACACCCCTGTTTATCCTCATCTCGACCACCCTCTGCCAAACTTCTATAGTACGACTTAGTAGCTTGATATCTCTATAGTTGTTGCAATTCTGAATATCACCCTAGCTCTTGTACAACGAAACCAATATAGTCCCCATCCATTTTTCTGGTATCTTGGATGTTCTAAATATGACATTAAACCACTAAATCACCCACTCTATACCTGCATGCATGCTTTCATAAATCCACCGGGATCTCGTCTGGCCCGATCACTCTCTCCCTTCTTATCTCTTCTCCCTCACCTTGCCAATCCTATACAAGTTCACATCCCCGCCTTTGCAGTCAAGCTCTCCCTACAAGTACTCAAAAGTAGTTGTTTTAGTCGTTGTGACGGCTAGTTTCACTTTCTTCTTCGTTTATATATCTCTATTTCTCATCTAAGCTTTCCACTAATGTCATATAAGCAACCTTTTTGGCTTTCACTTTTGCCTGGACATCTACATTCCACTATCAATCCCTTTTATGCCGACCTAAGCTACCACTCGAGACCTTTAGTACCTTTCTAGTTGTTTCTCTATTGTAGTCAGTTGTCCTAGCCCACATATTATTGTGTCCCCGCTACTCCCCGCCTCAATTCTAGAGGAAACAAAATGTCTAAATTTATTTTCTTCATGAGATAATGGTAAAAACACGCCGAAAGTATTAACTTTTTGCGAGTTTCAAACCTAAACTATCAGATGTTTGCATTTCCTTACACTCTTTTTTGTTTAAAAATGGTGCCAAATGGCACTCCATGCAGATAATTAAAGGAATGAATTGAAAATTTAAAAAAAATAAGAGATAATGGTTAAAACACACACCTAAAAGCATCACTTTTTTGTGTGTTTCTTACTTAACCTATCATGTGTTTGCATTTCTCCTAAACTATCACAAACTATTTATCAAAACATACCTCGAAACAATGAGTTGACTGTCATATGGGCAAAATTTTATGGGCAAATTAAGTTGTCATGCACCTTTGGTGATTGTATTCAAACACTTGGCCTAGTCAGCTTCAAGGTGTGGATTGATAAATAGTTGGTAATAGTTTAGGTAGGAAAGCAAACACCTGAACTAGGGTATGAAACTCGCAAAAAACTGATACTTCATGTGTGTTTTTTACCATTATCTCTTTTTTCATTTGTAACCATGTTTTGAATCTCATAAAGAATGTTTTACGAAGCAATTCATTAAAATAAAAAATCATTCCTAGCAGAGGCAGATCTAGATTCAAGCTAGGGGTGGGGTGGGTGGTCTAATAGAATTCTTTACTATGAAAATTATATTGTGCGAATAGGATAAAAATGAATGTTTTTACTATACAACTAGTAAAGTTGTTGCCCTGTGACCAAGAGATCACGGGTTCAAGCTGTGGAAATAACCCCTAGTAGAAATGTAAGTTGAGGTTGCATACAATAGGCCTTTGTGGTCCGGTCCTACCCCAAACCCCGCGCATAGCGGCTACTTTAATGCTCCAGGCTGCATATTTTTTAATTAAATCTTCTAGATATAAAGAAAGATTCTAATATAGCAACGATTAAAAAAATCATCAAAAACATACGAGGTTGGATAAGAAGAGAAACTTGCCTTGAAACTTCCTCATTGGTGTTTCTCCATCAGTAACAACTTGAAATTTCCATATTGGTGTCTTTCCATTTGTGACAACCTCAAACTTAATACGATCTCCCTCCTTTATACAATTCTCAGCGATGAATTTACGCCATCCATTTCTAATATAGGCTCGAGCTCGAGGATTGCTAGAACTGCATGTCTTTAATTTCCACGACCTTTGTCTTTCATCACTTATTATCAATTTGCACTTCTTGTTGGTGAGACCATTCGCAAGTGCAAATTGTTGAGGCAGAAACTGACATGGTGTACGTATAAGTGTATAACCAATTAACCATTTGCACACATCATTAAATAGTTCATTGTATTCTTCAAAATATTCACCGAATATATAACACCAATTAACAAAGAAAATAAATATTGCACAATGCTTCCTTTAGCCCAGTCGTAGAGACAGATGCAGAGATACGATTGCAACACTATGGATTTTGGATTTTAGAACGACTATTTCAAGAGCTGATAAGCGGGTTCTAAATTTAATATTCGTACAATGAATTTCCTAACACAAATACATTGTTTACACAAAAAAGATATTGGGGTTTTTGGAACTTCACTCAAAACTTCAATGTCCATCTAAAATACATATTCAATCACAGCTTCCAAAGTCAAGTTTTCAAGTTTCATGTTTGAAGTTTCAAATTCAAAATCTACAGTCAAATGGAAGCTAAGATTCATGAAGAGTTCCGCGTGAAAAAAAAAAAGTTTTGAGGCATACCAAGGTGCTTCTGAAAAGGCAAAATTTTCCAATGGTGCATTCAAAATGAGATCTTTCACAAGAATTGTCATCTATAGCAACTTCTTTTGCTTCCTCCTCCTCGTCCTTATCCTCATCCTCCTCGTACTCGTTCTCCTCCTCATTGTCATCTATAGCAACTTCTTTTGCTTCCTCCTCCTCGTCCTCCTCCTCATCCTCCTCGTACTCGTTCTCCTCCTCTTCTTCCACCTCGTACTCGTCCTCCTCCTCTTCCACCTCATACTCCTCCTCTTCTTCTTCCTCCTCGTCCACCTCCACCTCATCCTCGACCACGTCTTCTTGCATATATTCTGCTCTACTACATTGACTCGAATCAAAAATTGAAATTTCAAATTCCATATTTCCTTCATGACTAAACACCAATAGATTTCCCACTTGCAAATCAAACTCCTCTACAAATTTCCCCCAATTACCCTCTTCCAGTTTCCGGCCATTCACCTGAACCCTCAATTTCTTACCATCCCTTTTCAGTACAGCACATGTAACATGTTCCTGCCCCTTCAAATACTTCAAGAAACCTATAGGTATTTTCCACAATAAAACAAAAAAATTAGTCTTGTCCCATATAGGCCGTGGCAGAGTTAGGATTATCATTTACAAGGTTCAAAATATGAAAAAATAAACGCACTAACTAGCTGGAGGGGTTAAACATGTACCATATGAAAAGCAATTTTAATCATGTATAAATAGTGCAATTTTTCGTCGATCCATAAAGAAGAATTAGTCTTGTCCCGTATAGTCAATGGCGAAGTGAGGATTTTCACTTACTGGATTCAAAATATGAAAAAAGTAAACGCAAGAATTGTCAGAAAGGAATTCAAAATCTACTATATATACGTAAAAAGTAATTTTAATCATATATAAATAGTGTAGCTTTTCGTCGATACATAAAGAAGAATTAGTCTTGTCCCATATAGGCAGCGGCCAGGATTTTCAGTTACAGAGTTCAAAATACGAAAAAGTAAAAGGCATGAAATAGTGAAAATTCAATATCTACTATATATATATATATATATGTAAAAAATAATTCAAATCATATATAAATAGTATAATTTTTCGTCTCATACATAAAGAAGAAGAAGAAGAAGAAGCGTTACTTACAAGACCATGTTTGAAACCTGGCAAAATAGGTTTGAAAAAACGAGGTTTCTTTGGTGGGATTTTCATGGAAAACCAACTAGAATATGTAAATTAGTGTGAGAAGAAAGGTGGTGCTTTTGGTTCTTTTGTATTTCCGGGAAAACTGTATAGTTTGAGGGAATTAGTTAGGCATAACACATAATCATAGCCTACTTGCATCATTTATGCCCTTCAATTTCGAATGTGCAAGCTAAACAATTAGGGTTGTTTACTTAAAAAATAAAAATTATGTCAAGATAATTAACTTTAAAATTAGTTATTCTGTAATTAATTATGCTATCATATATATGGATAATTTATCCAATCACTGTAGTTTATGATGGAATAAATAATATCGATACTAATTAATACCTCGCATCAAACATGAACTTTCATTTTATCTCGAGATTATTTATCTATACCTCACACCAAACGACCCCTTAAATTTATACAAAGCTAGAATAAGTGGATAAACATATTTATACGCCAAAAACAACTCCAAACTCAACTTTAGAAGTTTCAAAAAGAAAAAGTAAATTATTTTTTATTTTATGGCCAAACACGTAGTTTCCTTGCAAAAATATAGTATAAAATAATATACATCCAATAACAATATACAAAACTTCCATTTAAAAAAAAATTATATTTGAAAACATGATATACAATATATACACCCAATATACAATATTATACCAAAGATTTATTTATACACCTATAATAACATATAATTTTATACACTATTATACATTCTGAAATTTCAAACTTTGTCGGTTGATTTCTCTGAAAAGACAAGCCGGAATCTTGTGAAAATTTATGGAGCGGTAGATCTAGTGATGGGATATCATCTCCAATAGGCCAGTCATTAACCTAACAAAAATTGTTGGTAGTTTGCTCTTGAATTTCGTTAGGAGTCATTTTGTTGGAAAAGAGTTATTTTGAAATAATTAATTTCGGAATTATTTATCCCACGATATATGAAATAACTTATTCCATCACTATGGTATAAATGATGGATAAAGAATTTTGGTACTAACTAATACCTCCAACAAAACTTTTCTTTTTGAAGTTGGTTTCCGAATTGAGTTTTGTGACTCTTCTTTGATTTCTCATTTGAAATAGTCTTTTTTTAAAAAAAATTTAATCAGTTGATTTGAAGTTAGTTGTGATGAAATTAAAGAAAAAAACTTTTATGGATTCAAAATTGGCTGGTAAAGGTGTTACCTTTGATCCTAATTTCGTTGTTAATGAAGATGATTTTGATGATTTTTTCTAATTCCATAACCATTCTTCCTTCTTCTTTCTCTTCTTTCTCCGATCGGTGATAGTTAAGAACCCAACAAAACTCATATCTCTTTTCTTCTAGTTTTTAATTTTTTCTAATAAGAACCCAACAAAACTCATATACTTTTTCTTTTAATTCTTAATTTTTTCTATTTAGGTTATACAAATTGAATTGAGTTTGTGAATTATGTGGGTGGATGAAAAATGAGATAGAGGAATGAAAGAAGAAAAAATATGCAAAATCTAGAAGTTGATCGAGATGGAAGAAAAGGACTATTGTGTTGAAGCAAAAGTAATAGTGGATAGGTATGTGACAAAGAAATTTGAAGGAAATGGATTGTTTTTGAAAAAAAAAATGTGTTTTATGATTCAAGGTTGCATAGGATTGATTATCTATGAAGATTTCAGAGAAATGAGGGTTTGTATATGATGTGTATAAAAACTGTATATTTTAGATTTGTATATGACATGTATAAATATTGTATATTTAAGTTTGTATGTGATTTGTATAAAAACTGTATATTTAAGGTTTGTATATGATGTGTATAAAAACTGTTTAAAAATTGTATATTTAAGGTTTGTATATGATGTGTATAAAAACTGTATTATATAGAATATATTTTCTATATATGATTTGTATAGAATTTGTATCATTGTTGTATAGAATATGTATATCTATGGGATGTATATAAACTGCATAAATATTGTATAGAGTTTGTATCTAAATAATTATTTTACCAAAATAGTGTATAGAATGTGTATAAAAACTATACAATTATTGTTAAAATGTGTATATAAGTGGTATCATTATTTGTATAAAATATGTATTTATATATTTGATATTAAATATGTATTTAAAAAAAAAAGTCTTTTATACAATAATAATCCAATTTTTATAATTATTGATTATTTTTTGTTTTGGTAGATTTTTTAAAAAAAATCAATTATTCTTTGAAATAAAGAAGGAAAAAAAAGTAAATTAGTGACAGAAAGCGCTTTTTTTTTTCTTTTAAAAAAAGTGTTGCGAAAAAGAAAAAAAAAAATGAAAGAACTAGTGATTTTTGTTTTAAAAGATAATTCAATAAAAAAGTTTTTTTTTATAAAAAGAAAAAGAAAAAGAAACAAAAGGAATAGACGAAAAGGTAAAAGACTTGTTGTCACGGACCAGTCCCAACAGGTGCGCCATCTCAACGCGAGCACACTCCAATAAAAATCGACCAAAACCGATGCTCCAATCGCCGGGAAATAGCATTTGAACGCAGCGCCGCCGCTGACGAACTCCGGCGAAGGCGGCGCCGCTACTGTCCACCACCAATCGACGCAACACCACCACCAAATGGAGCGCCTCAACGGCGCGAACAAAACCCCCCAAGAAGCCTCCAAAAATTCCTCCTCAATCACCGCCAATTTGAGTTTAAAAACCTTGCCGTCGACGGCGAAATCTGGCCACCACAGCTCCGCCGTACCTGAGCTCCAAACGACGCAAATCCACCATCAAACGATGCGCCTCCCTGGCGCGAACAAAACCACGCAAGAACCCCCAAAAATACGGCGTCAAACGCCGCCAACTTGGGTTCGAAAAATCTGCCGGAGCAGGCGATTTCCGGCAGAGGCGGCGCCACGGCGGAGGAGCTCCAAATGTCAAAGAAGAAGAAAACAACAAAGAAAGAAAATAATAATAATAAAAAAAAAAAATAGTAAAAAAATATTAAAAATAAATTTTTATTAAAAAATTCGTTATCACTCTCTTTGAAGAGAGCGAACCACAATCATAGTTTGAGGTAAATGTTAGGGGGCATTTGATTATTTTCTCAATAATAAAATTATTATATATTAGAGCATGATATATAATTAAGTAGGTGGATTTTCAGGTAATTACATGAAGGACGAAATCACCTAAATATATACTTCCTTCTCATTTTATGTATTGTCATTATACTTTTTTTGTTTCATTTTATGTGTCTTCATTTGATCGGGCACAGAGTTTAACAAATAAGTAAAGACACCAAATTATCCTTCATTAAAATAATATACTATTATTATTTTTAATTAAGTAGGTCTTTATAAGTGGGATCAATAAGTGTAAAAATGAAATTGTGTCCTTAAATAGTTATCAAATAAGGAAATGCGATATTCTTTTTGAGACGGATAAGGAAATGCGATATTCTTTTTGAGACGGATAAAAAAGAAACTGATGACACATAAAATGGAACGGAGGGAGTATAAAATATAATATATATATATATGAGGGATGACCTTGGCTCAGCGGTAAACTTGCTTACCGTGGTGTACTAGGGTCGGGGATTCGAAATGCCCCTCCAACGAAGATGGGGTGAAGACGCGTAGATCAGATCCGGAGTGGTCCCCTCTCCAACACCTTCGGATATATAAAGTAGATGGTAAATAAGAGTATTAAAACCCGTTTGATCCAGACATACTAGAAAATATACAACTGAGAAAATAAAAACAGAACTGTATTTCTACGGAAAAAAGATAATAGAAAATGAGAAGTTGGGAACAATTTTTGGGTCTTGTTTCAGCCCCTTCACAAAACCAAATTTCTTTAAACCCTAGAAGCAACAACTGCTCCCATCCCCGCCCACACACACCACCGACACACACACCCTAACAATCATGGCGACTAACTCTCCGAATCTGGAATGCCGAATGTATGAATCGAAGTACCCAGAAGTAGACCAAGCAGTGATGATACAGGTGAAAAGCATGGCTGATAGTGGGGCCTACGTTTCCCTTCTGGAGTACAATAACATTGAAGGAATGATTCTTTTCTCTGAGCTCTCTCGTCGTCGTATTCGGAGTATTAGTAGTCTTATCAAAGTTGGACGCATCGAACCTGTTATGGTTCTTAGGGTTGATAAGGAGAAAGGATATATCGATCTCAGTAAACGTAGGGTTTCTGAAGAAGATATTTCGGCTTGTGAGGAGAGGTATAATAAGAGTAAACTTGTTCATTCTATCATGCGTCATGTTGCTGAAACCATGGAAATTGATCTGGAGGTCAGCTAATTTCTCATACCCCATTTTATTTTTACTTTGGTCATGAAGAGAGTTACTTTGAGTTTAACATGTTATTTGAAGCTTTTTGTATAATTTGTGATAAAGGATAGAAAATATGAATGCAATGTATGAGAAGTTATTTCAACGTTTGTGAATGGGAAAGGTGTCATGTGTATTTTGAAACTAAGGGAGCAAAGGATTTGATTGAATTTGGAATTTCAGTTGAACATGAGGTCTACGGATATTAGAAATTATTGAAGCGCAAAGCAAATGGGCCTACTTAGTTATACAACCTTAGGTAACCCCCAAAGCTAGCTATTGAGGTGGAGACCCAAAGCTACATAAGGCCCACATCAGTTCCCCATTTAACCGATGTGGGACACAAGTCCCATTCCTTGCAATAATATCATAACAATTAGTATTATTGATTTGGCATTTTTTGGAACTCCTGTTCCAAAGCCTTGAATGTTGTACTATTCTAAAGATAAAACAATAAAGTAAGGAAGAGTTTATGCTAAATGATTCTTAAACTTAGGTTTTCTAGGATAAGGTCAAATTGCTCTGCTTATTTTTAAGTTGTATGATGAAATCTCTACTAAGAACTCAGAGAAAGAAAACTACGGTGTGGAAACTTTTATAGTATGAACTTGGTCCTTTGTGCCATTTCCTAAAGATTAAGGGTAGGTGTACATGAAAGCTATTGTAAGATAACAGTTGTATATTACAAAAAAAAATGAGTTTAAGTTCATGTTTACCATTGTCAGTTTGTTTTTGGATAACATAATTGATTTCTCTTCTTAAGCACTTCTGTTTGATAAGAGGTGTAGAATACATGATTCCAACAGGAACTAGTTTTCCTGTTGGATTTAGTTCTTTGGGTAATGCCGCGCTTTAAGGACAAGCAAGAGCTGGAAGTGAATCTATGCTTTTTAGGGAGTTCATAGGTTCTGAAAACAGCTGATGTTACTGCAATTGGATATTGTCCACGGTGAATGTAGGGTTTCAATATATTATTGTGAATTGCATTGAAGTGGAAAGAGGCATATTCTGCTTGTGTAATGGTCTGGGTCTGCTGGTTGTGTGGTAGTACAGATTGTTGACGAAATTCTAGTAAGAGTTTTATGAAATTTATCCGTTTTAGTCCAAGTGTGAATATAGATTTGATTCCACTTTCTTAATTTTTTTGTACACAGGTATTTTACCAATTACTTTTCCGTGCCTTACTGCTTTGTAACTGGGAGTGCGTAAATATACTGCTCCTATAATCTACGTAATGCCTTTGCATGAAGGAGTTTGTTACTGTCACTTTCCCTTGTTATATGTTGACTTAAGCACGATTATTCTGTTCTGGCATCTCTGTTGATTTTGACTTGTTATGTGACTGCTTAAAATATCACTAAACGGGTGTTACTGTCCTTTTCCTATGTGTCCTTGGCCATGCAAGCATATTTTTTGCACGTTAATTAGAATTTCTGCTGCTTTTAAGTGAATGTACATTTGTCCCCCCTCCTCTTTTCTTTTCTTTCTGCGGGATGAGTTGCAAGGAACTACTTTCCTAAATTTGGTCATGTACTGTGGAAATGCATTTACTTGCTGTTTGAGAAATAAGAGAATATTTTTCATTGTTTCATCAATAACATACCTAGTGTGGTCCCACAAGTGGGTTCTGGGAGGGTGAGGTGTATGCAAACCTTACACCTACCTTAGTGGGGTAGAGAGGAATATTCTTCATTGTTTATTTGAGAAAAATGTGTATCCATATAACCCTACTTAGCTTTTTCCTTTTCTAGAATCCCTGTTATATAGAACTTTGAATTTTACTCTTCAATTTCTCTTAATCACTTGGCATGTTTATTGCAGGACTTGTACATTCATGTAGGTTGGCCTTTATACAGAAAATATGGTCATGCTTTTGAGGTGAAATTTTTTATCGATTTCCAAATGTTCCTTTTCCCTCTTCTGATTGGCGAGATTCACTAGGGATTTCTTGGTTTTGATTTCCAGGCATTCAAATTGGTTGTCAGTGATCCAGATTCAATTCTTAATTCCCTCACCCGTGAAGTTAAAGAAATTGGCCCTGATGGGAAGGAGGTGGGTCTTTTGTCATATCATTTTCTAGGTTAATTTCGTCCAATGAAGTCAAATAATATTTAATGTCTTATCCTTTCTAGGTAACTAAGGTTGCTCCTGCTTTATCTGAGGAAGTTAAAGATGCATTAGTCAAGAATATTAGGAGAAGAATGACTCCCCAACCATTGAAGATTCGAGCAGATATTGAGATGAAATGTTTTCAGTTTGATGGTGTTCTTCACATTAAGGTTTCTACATTTGGCATAATCATTTTCATGTTATTATCTATTTCTTTAACCAGGAATGTAGCACTTGTGGAGTTTGCATTTCCTTAATGCTGGTATTCAATAAAATGAAACCATTACCTATCAAAAAAGGGAATTTTTTTTCTAGTGATTACATATTGTTTGTAATTTTAGCCTTTTTTTGATTTTTGATGATTTTTCCCCGTCTGGTGCAGGAAGCTATGCGTAAGGCTGAAGCTGCTGGTAATGATGACTGCCCTGTTAAAATTAAACTTGTTGCTCCTCCAGCATATGTGCTCAATACTCAGACTCTTGACAAGGTGACTAACTTTTTATTGCAGATAATTATGGTAGCCTATTTTACTTGAGTAAAATGTTTTTCGTCTTCACCTTATAAAAATGTCAGTTTTATTTGTGCTTGAGCTTTTCATTGTTCTGAGAACATTTTGGTCAAGAACATGCAGTATATGTTAGTTCCGGCTTAAAAACTACATTTTTTATTCATATAGACTGCATGTTATGTGCTATTATCTCCTTCACCTTGATTTTGCTTAGGGTACTCTTTTACTCTTGGCTCTGTACTTCCATCTCAGCTGTTGCATATAAGATTCTTATATTATGAGTATGCTTCCACTTACCTATTACAGTTATATGGTCAAACAAGAAAGATTTCTGTTTGGATGATACTCATTACTGTTGTTTTCTAGGACGCTCTAGCTGGATCCTTTTTGTTAGCTGTGATCCTTCAAAGATCACCTCTTCTAGGTCTATCGGAAACTGCCTCTCTACTTCATCTGAGGTAGTGGTATGGTCTGCGTACACTTTACCCTCCTCACTTTGTGGGAATAAACTGGGTATGTTGTTGTTGTTGTTCCCCTTCGCCGCTGGATGCTTCCCAAAATCTTTTGACTCTCTCTTCGGTTTTCCTGTGCTTATTTTCAAGTAAGGTGGTGAATGAATATCTACTTGATAGGATCATTTTTTTTTACTGCGATTGTCATTTCTCTCTCAAGTGTGTTGTTGCCTTTTCAATGTGTTCTCTCATGCATCAACTTTAGTCAATGTTAAAGCTACTTCTAGGATTAATCTTTCGTTGCTGGAAAGTGAAAAAAGAATGGAAAAATACTTTAGTGGGCGGTCGTTGAGCATAGTTCCCTCAAAAAATTCCAATTTGAGGAGAATGAACTGTCCGTCTCAACTTCCACTAGTTTCTTAACTGGTCACAAGTATTAACAATAGCAGCTAAATTTTATGTGCAGCTAGAGCGCTTCCAGCTGTTATCACCCCATCACATTATGGCATTCTATTATTTCTAGTATCTGTATTTTATAATTTCAGAGGGAATTCAGCATGTTAGATTACAGATTCTATTTATTTCATTTGGCAGGAGCAAGGCATAGCGATCCTTACTAAAGCAATTGCAGCTTGCACCGAGGAAATAGAGCGTCACAAAGGAAAACTTGCTGTCAAGGAGGCTCCAAGAGCGGTGAGCAGACTTTTTTTAAAAAAAAATTATGCGTGATTTTTTATCTCATCATAATTGTGGAATGTTCTGCGTACACTCTACCCTTAGTTAGTGTTCTAAGCTGGGGGTCTATCGTAAACAACCTCTCTACTTCACCTGAGGTAGTGGTATGGTCTGCGTACACTCTACCCTGCGTACACTCTACCCTCCCCAGACCCCACTATGTGGGAATACACTGGGTATGATGTTGTTGTGCATAATTGTGGAATGTGCTTCTTCGTACCTTTGAAGAGGCCTTAATTTGATATATGCCACAGTTCAATAAGGATATGAGATTGAGAATTGTGAAATTTGAGACCAGATTTACCATAGCACATTGTTGGTAAATCTTAATAATCATGTGATGGTTGGGCAAGAGTCAGGGGTTTCTATATCACTGATGCCATGCTTAATTAGTATTTTTACTTTGAAATTATTTCCAAACTAGTATAGCATGTTCCTTGATACATATATATGTATGTTCAATTGAATAAAGCGCTTCTTCGATTTGTCTCTCTTGGCAAGGAACTGCTACTAGCACTCTGGATGCTTACTAATTGAGTCTGTTGTCGTATTAGTTGGTCCTAAAATCTCATTTGGTTTTGACTGCTCTAGTATGGATGTACGCGGGCAAATGTTTCAGTTAATAAAATGGTGATATATTTAAATTTCAATGGACTTGTTTTAGGTTTTCGAATAAAACACTATTTACATAGTTGGCGAGAACTACGTTATTCAGCTTATCACTTAGAACTGAAACTAGCATGAGTTAGACTCTGTACATGTTCCTGGGAGAGTTTTGGATATTGTATTGACTGGAATTGAACACTTCAATAAGGAACAAGACAAAAAGAAATGAATGCGTCTCTGGCTATTTTTTTTCTTCTTTTCTTTTCTTGCTTTCCGTTTGGGGTTGTTATTCTTGTTTCTTCTGTGGTGATTCTGATGTGAGTTATCTATTCAGGTGAGTGAACGGGAAGACAAATTGCTTGCTGAACAGATGGCTAAGCTCGGTCGCGAAAATGAGGAGATCAGTGGTGATGAAGATAGTGAAGAGGAGGAAGATACCGGGATGGGAGAAATTGATGTGGAGAACTCAGGAACTGGAATTAGAGAGTAAAAATTGTGGCTTGTATGAACTTGGATAACACATTCTTCACAGATGCAGATGCAGATCCTACAGAAGCTACCTCACCTTTTGTTCTTGTCTTTTTGTAGCCATATGCTTACTCTGGCAATATCTCTTGACGAGCATTTTAGTTTTTACATGAAATCACTCTTGATAGTTATGTTGGTGCGGCTATTTGATAATTCCAATCGCATTAGTACATTTTGCAATGAGAATCAACAACTGTACATCTTGTTCTTTCAATTCTCCCTCATAAATATATATATATATGGAATAGTCAGTTTTTGGCATCCCTTCTCTTCCAGATAGGCGGGACTAGTGTTGAGCAATGATTATGACAGAGCTGGTGAATGTGTCTGTTGCGTTTTTGAGAAGCTTAGAAAGTCTTCCAATGCGTTATAATCTATCCGATGAACACGGTGCTTTGGTCTTACTGTCTCATCTTGAGACATTTGTAGAAGGTTCTGCCTCTGATGCTTTAACTTGCGTATGTTCAGCTATTAGTGTAACAAATTATGCTCAAGTAGGTGCACATTGGTACGGTATGCTGACATGTTGACTTGGGCACCAAGCTAGGTTGGCTATAGAAGATTGTTTGTATTTTAGCTCAGTTTAGCTTGGCTCAGATTGGTTTTGGTCGAAGCTTGATTTGGCAAGGTTTTGATCCAAGTTCGCTTAGGCCCAGTTTGGCTTGAATAAAATTAGGTTAAAGATCGATTGAACCTGATTTAAGTGGAGGTTATATGGAATGACATGATTAGTGAGGTTTCATACCACTAGCCTTTTGTTGTGCGACTGTGAGAGTTAAATTTAATGTTACGTATTACTAAACTCTATTTGCATTTGACTACTTGAGTTACAATCTAAACTAGCAAAACTCTTTTTTTTTTTTTTACATCACATTTGAATCGAAACTGTTAAACTATTTTTTATAGTTTTCCTATTCAATTGGTTGTTTATTTGCATCAAATTTCTAAAGGCCTATCGCAACGCATGGTAGCAAAAGTTAAGAGAGTCTATTCACGCTTTGCTTCAGATGTGTTTTACCGTAAGAAAGTTGGTCTCTAGCTCGACCCAATTTGGTATTGCAGCAAGCGTATTGAGTTTTGTTTGGCTCGGGCTCTCACTCAACTTGATATTGTAGTAAGTTCGGTTGCTCGAAGCATTTTTTATACACTATCATCTGGAATTGTTTGCGATTTGGTTACTGTATATCACGCTTCTACAGGCTCATTTTGCTTTCCTCCAGCGACATAGTTTCGTTTTATTGTTTGAATCCTCGTGGAGATGTTTTTGGCCAGTATCTAGTATAGTTAGCAGTGTGTTTTATTTTTGTTCTAGTTTTCCTATTTGTTATCATCCTTCTCCTTTCCCTTTGTGCTTCTTTGTTCAAGGAGAGAGAGTGTGGTTATTTGATTGTCTTTTTATTGGTTGAACAGTTCATTCTGCTGCAAATGATGCTGATGCCTACAGAACAGCTGTTCACATGATCTGTGTAAGTGTAGGTACTTCTTGCTTCTCATCCAGACAATGTCAACAATGCAACGGTGAAGCATAAAAGGTAGTATAGACAATGGTTGTGATATTGCCTGCTTCAGGGGTTAGTTGATAGCTAAACTATCACCGCTATAGTATGGGTTAGCTCACCATATGATAGAAATGCTGCTTCAGAAGCAGAAAAAAGCAGCAACATTCTAGAGAAAAGCAATAAGCAGAATTTACTGCACCCTTTTTGAGAAGACAATTTACTACACTGCGCTTATGACAAAAGTGAAGACACTACCCTCGATTAATTAAAATCATATTTTTGACAACCTTAGTGACTACTTTTGACAAGAGTTATTTTGAAATTTATGTCTAAAGTAGTAAATATGAAATTTATTCATATAATAATAAATCTAAAATTTATTAAAGAAACAAGTGCATGTCATTGTAAACTGGAGTTTACTAGTATAAAAGTTCATAAATTGACATGAACGATTGTGACATCCGAAGATGTGCATATTGAGTATTGGACATGTAATGAAGAATTAGAAGATTCTTCAAGAATTATTCATGTTGTTTGTTCTCATGATAAGTTGGTTGAATCAATTAATATTGGGATTGAACCCCTTAAATCTGAAAAGTATAAAGGTGAATATGAATCTGTTCACCTGTCATGTGATCTATTAAGATGCATCAATATAAGATAATCACTGTTGACATTCATAGATTTTCTTGTTTAATATAAATTGAGTTAAGAGCATAATTTTCAGATTGTGTAATCAAAACAATTCATCTTGATACTGTTGATTAGAGATAAAATGACTATGATAAATAAATAAACCATTGCTAATGAGAACAAAAACTTCATGTGTTGATTTGAAATATTATATAAAAAAGTACTTGTATGCATCAAATTAATAAATTATGATTAATTCCCCTTCAAAGTTGGTTCTGAGTCAGGAACCACACATTATCCATCTAATAATTTTGATTTGCGATATTCGATTAATGAATATATCATGATGCATAAAGATGGATCCTCAAAGAATATGTAGGATGCGTGTTAGTTTTCCTGACATAAGGAGGAGATTATAAACAGCTATGGAGTATGTTAGGAATTATTATTAGATCCTCATTCAAAAGATAATTCAATTCAAATACCGAAAGCATCTCATATTAAGCTGTAAGTGCTCCTATTTTGTGTCCCTAATAGACAAAGTCTATGCATGTGTGAAGTGTGGTAATCAATCGATTCTAAATGCAATAATCCTTTCAAGGATAAGTAGCAAATGATCATAATAAGAAGGTAATGTGCTCTTGAAGAGCCTACGACATAACACTTCATGAAACCTTATAGGAGGTTCAGGTACCTGAAAATAATGAAGTGATGAAATCTTAAAATGTTATGTCATACTGTGAACCGATATGAAATGAAATATCACTAATATCTTTGATACAATATTGACGCAATATTGTAAAAGATTCTGAGAACCTGAATTCTACGTTTATTTAAGTATGTTTACGTAAAGATATTTATCAAGTGACATGAAAGGATGCATCTTGATAAGCATAACACTTATTTGATTTGCAGTCCAGACACTTGAAGATGTCACACATGAAATATTGAATATTGTCACTTGACAAAATTTATATGAACTTTTTTAAAGATTCAAAATGTTTGAAGCATATAAAAATTTCTGGGAAACTTATTTATAATCGTTATATTGTATAAGCTTATAACTTGTAAATTATTGGAACTCTTGGAGAGTTTTCAAAAGCAATAGATTATTTGTTGGAATGAGAAATATACCGAATTGGATTGGTAATATATCTTAGTGCAATTGGTGTACTAATATATCTTGTAACTACTACAAGACTCGATATAACCTTTCGATCAATTTGTTAGTAAGGTATAGTTTTGCTCCTACTATGAGACATCAGAATAAGATTAAACATATGAGTTTATTTAATTTTAAAGACTGTAGTCCCAATCATGTTGGTTATGTTGATGCTGGGTACTTATCCGATCCATAGGTACCCATACAATAAATCTGATCTAACCACCACTCTTTAGAACTTATAGGAGGTACTTTTTTATCACACAAGATTTCGAAAACGAGCTTTCATTTCATCTACCCTACCCGAATCCAAGAGTGACATCCTCATTAATCTCACTATTCTTCTGAATCATAGGCCCTAAATACTTGAAATTGTCTCTCTTATTGATAAAATGAGTATCAAGTTTAACAATCACATCGGACTCATGAGATACCTCACTGAACTTACGCTCCAAATATTCTGTCTTGGACCTACTCAACCTAAACACTTTAGACTCAAGGGTCTGCCTCCAAACCTCCAATTTAGCATTAACTCCACTACGTGTCTCATCAATTAATACCACATCATACGCAAAAATCAAAATGTAATGCACCTCACTTAAAATTTGTCGCGTCAAAACATACATCACTAAGGCAAAAAGAAACAGACTAAGCGTCGATCCTTGGTGTAACCCTATCAAGACGGCAATGTGCTCTTAGTCCCCTCCTCCAATCCTAACTCAAATCTTGGCATCGTCGTACATATCCTTAATTGCCTTAACATACACCGTACACTTCTCTCCTCCAAACACCTCCAAAGAACCTCCCTGGAAACTCTATCATAGGTTTCTCTAAGTTGATAAACACCATATGCAAATCCTTCTTCCTAACCCTGTACTGCTCCACCAGTCTCCTAACGAGATGAATGGGTTCAGTAGTCGAGCACCCTAGCGCAAATACAAACTCATTTTCAGAAATAGTAACAATCCTTTGCAACCTCAACTCTACCACCCTCTCCCAACCCTTCATAGTGTGGCTCAACAACTTTATACCCCTATAATTGTTGCAATCCTAAATATCACCCTTATTCTTATACAATACAATCATCATAATTAAACCTTTCAAATGAACCGGGTTAGCCCGTTCCGGCCAATTTAGCTCGGCCTAACCGGTGGGCCGGCCCGATCAGCGCACAAGCTGTAGGGCCGCCAGTCCTAGGCCTGGGCCTGGGCCGGCCAAGTGGATAAAGACAAATTGCTATGATTATTTTTAAGTTGTATGATGAAACATATTTCTCTAATAAGAACTCAGAGACAGAAAACTGTATTGTGAAAATTTTTTTACTATGAGCTTGATCATTTGTGGGTGGGTGTACTCTAATTTCAAAAAATTTAGTTTTTATGATCAAACGCCCATTAATACTTATAGCATAAAATATTATTGATATTTTTTTGATTATTGAATAACTTTTTGGAATTTGATTGCTACCATTAATTTATTTGAGAAAAAATGGGTAATAATTCATACATACATATAACATCATATAAAGCTCAATTTAATTTTTGAGACTTCATACTTATGTTTCTTTGACTCTCAAATACTTTTATATGATTTAGTAGGGGTTTGACCATAAGAATTTTTTTTTAATTTTTTTTTTGAATATCATTTCTTTTTGGTGAAAATAGTAGTTTTTGATCATAAAAATTATTTTTGAAAACTTTTTTCACTCTTATTTCTCGCACAAAATTTCAAAAACAACTCTAATTTATGTTTGTGGCCAAACACAACATCAACTCTAACTTTAACTCTAATTCTAACTCCAACTTTAACTTCAACTCCAAAAATGATTATTTTCATGGTCAAACGGGCATTAATCTTTTAAAAGTCTTCACAAATATAACAAGTTACTTTTTTAATAAAAATGACGCAACAAAAATAAATAACACAAATGTTGAATAAAAGTTTAAAAATAAAGAACAAATTTAATTTTAAACGTAGATTTGGGCCCGGGGTAAATAGCACCCATAGATAGGTAATAAAAGGAAGGGATATATACCAAAACAGCTAATTTTAAAAGTTAAAAAACAAATTCTACGTGTAATCTCTTGTTTCAGCCCCTCCACAGTCAAAAAAAACTTTCTCTTTCTCCAGAAATCCAAATTTCTTTGATACCCTAGAAGCAACAACTGCCCCCCACCCACACACACACCCCAACAATCATGGCGACTAACTCTCCGAATCTAGAATGTCAAATGTATGAATCGAAGTACCCAGAAGTAGACCAAGCAGTGATGATATAGGTGAAAAGCATGACTGATAGTGGGGCCTACGTTTCTCTTCTGGAGTACAATAACATTGAAGGAATGATGCTTTTCTCTGAGCTCTCTCGTCGTCGTATTCGGAGTATTAGTAGTCTTATCAAAGTTGGACGCATCGAACCTGTTATGGTTCTTAGGGTTGATAAGGAGAAAGGATATATCGATCTCAGTAAACGTAGGGTTTCTGAAGAGGATATTTCGGCTTGTGGGGAGAGGAATAATAAGAGTAAGCTTGTTCATTCTATCATGCGTCATGTTGCTGAAATCATGGGAATTGATCTGGAGGTCAGCTAATTTCTCATACCCCATTTTATTTTTACTTTGGTCATAAAGAGAGTTACTTTTAATTTAACATGTTATTTGAAGACTTGTATAATTTTACTTTGGTCATAAAGAGAGTTACTTTGAATTTAACATGTTATTTGAAGACTTGTATAATTTGTGATAAATGATAGGAAATATGAATGCAATGTATGAGACTTCCTTGTGTTTCTTTGACTCTCAAGTACTTTATATGATTTAGTAGGCGTTTGACCATAAGATTTTTTTTTACTTTTTTTTGGAATATTATTTCATTTTTGTGAAAATAGTAGTAGTTTTTTATCATAAAAATTATTTTAATTTACTGAAAAATATTGTTAAAAAAAATTTTTCACTCTTATTTCTCGCAATAAATTTAAAAAACAACTCTAATTTATATTTGTGACCCAACGCAACATCAACTCCAATTTTAACTTCAAAAATGATTATTTTCATGGTCAAATGGGTATTAATCTTTTAAAAGTCTTCACAAATATAACAAGTTAATTTTTTAATAAAAATACAAATAGATGTTAACGCGTCAATCAATAAAGTTATATATATATATATATATATATATATATATATATATATATATATATATATATATATATATATATTAAAAAAGTGCATATAGATGTTAACATAAATTTTATATCTATTTAAATGACATGAATAAATATTGTACGAAAATAACAAATTGTATGAACTTATATAGCAAGGATTCATTTAAGTGATAAAAATAAACATGATAAATGTTATAACAAGTCTCTTCATAAATAAAATTATTAATGTATGTATACCTTAGAACTATCTTTGTCATAGAGAGTCTGTTTTCGATAGACCCTTGACTAACTTACAAAATTAGGATTTAATAGTTATGTCTTCAATCTAAAAATAATTTTCAATATAATCTCATATATGAAGTCTTTGGAGGATAAAATACATATTTTATCACTATCTCTGCAGGGTAGATAGACTGTTCTCAATTGATATTCCTAATCTAAATCGGGATAGTATTATTAGATATGGATTAGAAGTAAAAAGATACTTACATATGTTTTAAGTTGGCGAATGAAACTGAAGAAACTACTGTGCTTGAGAACTCTAGGCAGCAATGTGGTGGAGGATTTATGAGAATTCCTAATAATAAAACAATTCTTTGCTCTGATTCAGGAAATCACTGCAATGAAGATATCAATGTTAATTCCCCATATATGCAAACAGAGATTAAAATATCAAAACATACTACTCCAGTAAAGGAGACAAAAATAAGACATGAAAGACAATATTATGAGCTTGAGCATATAGATATTATATATAATATTTGACATCATAAACGCCATGTAATTAGAATTTGATTGCTGTCGAAAAAGAGAATTTGTTTTATAGTTAAAAAGGTAAAATTCTATATAAGGTAAAGTAATAAGTTAATATAAATTTAATATTTAAAAAGATTTTGCACTAACAAAAAAATTAATTATTTTCCTAATATTAAAAATAAATATTTAATTTTCTCCTATAAATTAGACTTTTTGCCTTAAGTTTTTTACATCGTTGTTTAGTGATTCTTTTTTTTTTTTTTTAATCCATTTTCAAGTTTTTCATTAGGATTTTGGACTTTCTTTCCTTTTCTAGATGTTTTTTTTTTTCTCCACACGTTTTTATGCTTTTTTTTTTTCTAATTAACCTTTTCTAATTCTTTTTCTAATTAACCTTTCACGTTTTATGCTTTTCTTTTATAATTAGCCTTTACTTCCCTTTATTTAATAAGAATAAGAAATTGTCCTTAAATAAAACATAAGTGAAATAATGATTTTATTTATTGTGAAAACTTTTAATGAAGGGTAAAAAGTTTAAATTTTTCTAAGGGGCTTCATACTTTTAATATATTATAGATATAGATTATAGATATAGATATAGATATAGACATAGATATAGATATAGATTATAGATTAGTAATACACTAGTGTACATACCCGCACGATACACGGATAACACTAAAATAATATTTCTAATATTTCATGTTGGGATGTCTTGTTCGAGCATGTTAAATTCTATTATCTTAAAAATGTTTCAACTATGATATTGTTTCTCAATGAAATGTAAGAATAAATATTTTTTTCTCTACCCTCATCCACAACGGCGAATCTACGTAGAGCTTGAGGGATTCACTCGAACCCTCTCATCAAAAAATTACACTGTATATATAAGGTGATCTCTTTCTTTAGACATAAATCAATATATATATATATATATATATATATATATATATATATATATATATATATATATATATATATATATATATATATATATATATTACTATTACTATTATTAAGTGAGAATAGAATTTTTTGATAGTCCTCACATGACATTTTTGTTCTTTTACCCTTAATTAAAGTTTTTATTACTTTATAAGTTAACACACATTTTAGTAAATTTTAAAAATTTTAAGGTCATTTACACGCCACTAAAAATGAAAAAGGTTATAGTGGGCTCCACAAACATACTCATACATATTTGAGTCTTTATTTTATGTGAAAATGTTATTAAACTTGTTTCAAATTATATTTGATCTTAACAATTAATTATAAACACATAAATAATTATTCTATTGTTCAATTTCTATCTTGATAAATGCTTGATTATTGAATAAAAATATTTTTTATATAATATTATTTGTTGATGTTATTTATAATGTTTAATTTGCAATTTAAATTTTTTGTTATAAATTAATAAGTATAGTTTATTTTATTTTAATTTTACCTGTGATTTTATATTGTACATGCCGACAAACATAAGTAATTAACAAAGATTTCACTTATGCAAAACTATATTTTACATTAAAGAATAATTAAATTTATTATTGTTAAATGCTTTTAAAATTTACTTATATTATATATATGAGAGAATAGTATTTTTTGGTAGTTTTCACATGATTTTTTGATCTCTTTTGCCCTTAATTGAAGTTTTTATTACTTTGTAAGTAACACACATTTTAATAAATTTTAAAAACTTAAAGGTCTTTTACATGCCACTAAAAATGAAAAAGGTGACATTGAGCACCACAAAGCATACTCATACTTATTTAAGTCTTTATTTTATGTGAAAATGTTATTAAACTTGTTTCAAATTATATTTGATATTAAAAATTAATTGTAAACACATAAATAATTATTCTATTGTTCAATTTTTATCTTGATATACGCTTAATTATTGGACTAAAATATTTTTCTTATAATATTATTTGTTGATGTTATTTATAATGTTTAATTTGCAATTTAAATTTTTAGTTATCGATTAATAAGTATAGTTTATTTTATTTTAGTTTTACCTGTAATTTTATATTGTACATGGCGACAAACATAAGTAATTAACAAAAATTTCACTTATGTAAAATTATATTTTAAATTAAAGAATAGCCATAATTAAATTTATCATTGTTAAATATTTTTAAAATGTGTTGAAATGTTAGTTATAATCCTTTAATTTTAGTCAAAAAATAAATTTCATAATATGATAGTTACTTAATCTAATTTTATGTGCATACATTTTTAATCTAATTTGATAAATGATCATATTAAAAATAAATAATAAAATATTATATATATATATATATATATATATATATATATATATATATATATATATATATATATATATATTCTGAAAATGCTTGGAGAAAAAGGTTGTATAAGAAATTATAATTTGATCTCCTAATAAATTATGATAAAAAAATTAATTTGAATAATTGGAGATTAGAAACTCAAAAGATTTCAGTAAAATAGAAATTGAAACTTTCATACAAGCATTTTTATGATTTTTTTTGAAAGTCTAACATTTAAATTAAGAAAAATATTTTCCTTTAACTTTTCAATATCATTTTGTACTAAACTATTTTAAACTCCTTAAAAGCTATCGCATTGAAAAAGAAAAAAAAAAGGATGAGAAATTTTTTAAAAGATCCATAAATTCAAAACCAGAGTCCAAGAAATTAAAATAAGTATGAGAAGATACCCATAACATGAAATGGAGTCTTCCAGAGTATGAAAGCTTACCACTTCAATCCTATCCAAAGTTATCCCCGAATCCAAGTTCACTGAGTAGGAGTAGTATGGCCGGTTCCTGCATCATGTGGGGATGCAACGCTCAAAGACGAGTTAGCAGGTGAACGCTAGCATATATTCAGGAATAAGGATAAAAAAATACCAACATTTAAAATCAGGTAAATAACAAAGTATATTCACACACATATATATATATTCTATGCCGAGAAAGGGAACTGGGTTTAGCTGACACTTAAAATTTTAACCTGGGTTGTGTAGCTTGACTGTCCTAAAACCACCCACAGGCTATATGGGTCCAGTGTTACCCCCTGAACGGGCCCTAGTGAGTGTAGCTGCATGAACCAGAGATATCATAGGGGCCGAGGATTCCCGTGTACCCTTTGCCCTCCATGATACATATATACAAGTATAAACATAGGGGATTCACGTGTACCCCATAAGTATATGGTCACCATGAAAATCCTCATGGCGGCAAACATGAGTTTCCAGTGTCCGTCCATTGGACTCACACCTTTACGGTTAGCTATCACAACCCGTCATTATTTCCCAATTAAAACCTTTAGCACATAACAAAACCACCTATTGCAGAATTTATTTACCAAGGCATTATGAAAGTGATGCCGTCATACCGACTATAGCTTGCAAGCAATGTCATTAGACAACACTTAGGGGATTTCCATGTACCTCACAAGTATTCTAATTAAAACGAGCCATGGACACCAACGCCTTTCCAATCCATTTAAAATCATTTAAACCAATTTAGGTTCCATTACAATCTTATGCAATGCAAAATTTTTAATAAAAGTCAAATTATGTGACAAAAACATTCTCATTGACATTTTAACAAACACGTTGAGGGCATATAGTTTCCCATGCAACCACATGTTCAAACCAATATTATAACATGAAAAACTATAAATAGAACACGGGAAAACATCATCCAACCATTAGTAATACACAAAATTTCCTCAAAGTTGATCAACATTAATCTACGACCTACGAATTTATAATACCCCGCATTTTCCTAACTTAATTTAACTCTCAGTACATGAGTATTCATATATAATTTTTGAAATACTCAGTACTTTTCAGTTTAGAGCTTACCATTGCGTAGGGAATATATATATATATATATATATATATATATATATATATATATATATATATATATATGTAAGAGGAATAGAGGCATGCTGATGTGGCATGCCTCATTGATCAGGAAATCTATTTATCTAGTTTGTCAAATTTTTAACTTTTTTCTCTCATCTTAATATAGTAAATAAATAATTAAATTCAATAAATTAGTTTTTAATGCAATTAAAGGCCCTCTAACAGCAAAATTGAAACATGAGTCTCTTAAAAACGGCTATAAACTACTGCTTAGGATTAATTCAGAATCAATCTACTGTAACTTTTGGACGATCCACAGAGCTATTATTTCCAGAATGGCCATCCATCTTCATATGCTTTCTTTTGCAACTTTGTAACACTAGGGATCTCTTCTTGTATATAATAGAGTCTATCAATTTTTCCTAGCTTTTTCGTATTTAACTTACTAAAATCCTTTTTGTGTAAAATCTTTTTCCTTCATCAACAAGGAGCTATTCGTCATCCATTTTCCTCAACAACCCATTTACTTATCATTTGGGTTCGGGTTCGACCCGAATTCACCATTTCTTCATCAATGCAAAATTCTCAGTCGCCACCGCCGGCGGATACGATGGCGTCAGAATTGGCGCCAACCTTAACATGGAAGCGCAGGCAGTGGATTTAAGCAAAGAGGTAATAATGGAGGAATCTTATAAGTGTTTTGTTGGGTATATATGCTAGGGCACCATAGGTATTGTCCAGTGGCAGAGCATGTAAATGGTATGATATTGAAGGGCGAGAGTATTTGAACTTGACTTCTGGTATTGCTGTTAATGCGCTTGGACATGGTGATCCTGATTGGATTAATTCTGTTACTCAACAAGCAAATGTATTAACTCATGTTAGCAACATTTACTATTCTCTCCCTCAGTTAGCTACCATTTTGCATAATTTAGGGATTAAAAAAGTGATCCTTTTTTTTTTCCTTAAAAGTTTTGTTGCATTTTGTTTTGATGGTTGTTGAGGTGTGGTTTCATAATGTATTGTATTGTACTCTATATTTTGATGGATACAGTTATTCAATACCTGTTTTTATTGGGAAGTGACACGTATTCAGTGAAATTAATTGAGGTGGGCAAAAGTGAAAAAGAAAATTAATTAATTATAGTGCATGTGGATTTAAAAAGGTGACCGGTTTTTCTTTTTGAAGTTACTTCACATTTTGTTTGGATGGTTGTTACATATCTTTTCATAATGTATTGTATTGTGTTGTATTATTTTGATGGATACATTGAATAGGTTGTATCATTTAGTATCGATACATAATGTCACACATGAGTACTTTGAAGGAAAAACCTATAAGAAATATGACACGGGGTAAAGCTACTATGAAGTAAGTTAAAAGATAAAATAGAATTATTATATAGTAAGCGAAATAAAATGAGAAGAAAAACCTAGCAAATAAAATGGTGATGTTTTTTTGAAATTTCTTTATACTTTATTTGGATGGTTGTTATATGTTGTTTCATAATGACCTTTTATTATTAGCTAATTTTTACATATACTCTCTATGTTATTATTTTTATTTTGTATTTTATATGAATTTTTAATTAGTGTAAATTCATAGTTTCTTTAGGTTCAAAATAGTATTTATGACATTATTCAAAATATGTCAACGTAGTCTTTTGAAAGAAAAAGTTCATTGTATCTTAAAGATTTAACTTCTTATGTAACCTGAAAAATAAATTAATGACAATATTAAAGATGATAGTTAACCTCTTGAATATGAAGAGGAAAGAAATGACAAATATTAATTGTAATATATTCATCAATCAAACACTAAACATATAAATACACTATGGTAAAAAAGATTTGTGAAAAATTATGAGATAAATATTAGATTGTTGTGAACTTCTACTGCTATCTATTGTCTCTTGTATTTCAATTATTTTATTGAATTTGTAATATGAGGTAAAATCAATTTCGTCTTTTATCACATGTTGTTTCCTTTAATTTGTTATTTAGGTGATTTAATTTAGTAGCTTTTTCAGACTCGATAAAATGTTCAATCGTCCCTAAATTTTTTGTTTGGTTTTCCTTTAGAAGTGTGTGCGTTTTTATTACTAATCAATTTAGTTGCAATTTTTTTTAATAATAAAGATTGCAATGATGACGTTGTATTATTAATTTAATTTTACATACTTTCAATGTTTTTGTTTTTATTTTATATTTTATATGAATTTTTAATTGGTGTAACTTCATAATTTCTTTTGGTTAAAAATAGTATCTCTGACTTTATTCAAAATATGTCAATCATAGTCTTTTGAAAGAAAAAACTCATTGTATCTTAAAGACATCTTATGTAACTGAAAAATAAATTAATGACAATATTAAAGATGATAATTAACCTCTTGAATATGAAGAGGAAAGAAATGACAAATATTAATTGTAATATATTCATCAATCAAACACTAAACATATAAATACATTATGGTAAAAAAGAATTGTGAAAAATTCTGAGATAAATATCTGATTGTTGTGAACTTCTGCTACTATCTATTGTCTCTTGTATTTCTATTTCGATTATTTTATTGAATTTGTAATGTGAGATAAAATCATTTTCTTCTTTTATCACATGTTGTTTAATTCCTTTAATTTGTTATTCAGGTGATTTAATTTAGTAGTTTTCAAACTCGGTAAAATGATCAATCGTCTAGAGGAATTGAACGGTAATCGACTTGTGAAGTGAATGTCGACAAGTGTTTAAAGATTGTACATTTTCTTCATATATATTTTTATTTTTAATGATAAAGATTGCAACAATGACGTTGTGTTATTAATTAATTTTTATATATTCTCTCTATGTTTTTATTTTTATTTTGTATTTTATATGAATTTCTAATTTGTGTAAATACATAATTTCTTTTGGTTCAAAACAGTATCGCTGACTTCATTCAAAATATGTCAAGCATAGTTTTTTGGAAAAAAAAAAAGTTCATTGTATCTTAAAGACATCTTATGTAACTGGAAAAAAAATTAATAACAATATTAAAGATTATAATTAATCTTTTGAATATGAAGAGGAAAGAAATGACAAATATTAATGGTAGTAAATTCAGTAATCAAATACTAAACATGTAAATACATTATGGTAAAGAAGAATTGTAAATATTATGAGATAAAAGCTCAATCTTAAAGACATTTTATGTAATTGAAAAAAAATCTATCTATATCTAATAACAAAGGCAAAACTGCCATGTGGCAGCACCTCATAAAAGCAGCAATATTTTAAAAAAAAAATTTAAAATCTTTTTTTAAAACACACTTAACTTCCTCATCCCTATTTCAATGGAAATACAGTTATTAAAAGAAGAATAACACTGTCCACGTACAAATATTTTTTGCTAATTTGCTAATAAACTTTTACTTATTGTTTTACTTAAATAACAAAAGATACAAAAAAGCAATTTTCCTTACAACATTAAAAAAACTACAATACAAATTTAAAGAACAATAAATACAAAATAAACAAATAATTACAATACAAATTTAAATAACAATAACTACAAAATAAACAAATAATTACAATACAAATTTAAATAACAATAACTACAAAATAAACAAATAATTACAATACAAATTTAAACAACAATAACTAACAAAAAAAAAACATTAACTAAAGATGAAAAAAAAAACTTAATTACATTCTTAAAAAATACTTAAACATCAATAACTGCAAAAAAAAAATTAAATTATAATAATTAGGACAAAATTTTAAACAACAACAAATGCTAAAAAGAAAATGAGATATACACACGTCATCTAACAAGTTTGTTTATTTTAATTATTAAAATTTAAATCAATAACTGCCAAAACAAACGCACAAGCACAGGTTGATTTTCATAAAAACGACTTCTGTCGAGAAAATTACTGATCCTTCATTTCCTATGGACATACTTAATTTGTATCCATTTGACCAACTCACAATTCACCATATAGTCGATGACACGAAACTTTTCGCTAATGTTTCTCTTCATTGTCAGTTTAAAATTTATCAATAATTTGTACTTTTTATTTTTACTAATCCATTTATATTTATAGATGTTGTTGGTCAGGTTGTGACATATGAAGCTGTTCAAACATTCAAGCAAGGAGACAGTAATAGTGTATCTATAAATATTGTGCTAGAAGATGATAAGTATGCCTTATTTTCTTTTTTACATTACAATTGGCACTGCTATATTCACTAATCATTGATAACAAATGAATAAGAATTAGAGAACAAACAATCAATTTAATAAATACACATTTTATATGGTAAAGCTACAACATTAAATACAAATATGGTAGATTTTAAATAGTAATGTAAATCATTTAATGAAATCTTTATTCTTACAGGAGAAATAGACTTTCAACAACTTTATGGGGCGAACTTGTGGATCAAATTCAACCTTATTTGAGTGCATCCACAGATGAACCTTTGATTGTGGTTCTTTAATTTGTGAAGGCTCAAAATTCAGAGGTACGAATATTTCAAACTATAATACATAACAGATTTATTCAAAAATTATTTTTATTTTCAAATTCTAAATATTATTTCAAACAGATGTCTACTCCGTTTGTAGTTGTTGGTATCAAACTAAGCTATGGATAAATCCATCTCTGCCGCAATCTATTGCTTTTAAATCCAGGTTTGTCACATCCAACTATTGTTTTAACACATTTATCAATTAAATTTCATATTAAAATTTAGAATATAGATTAATGTATAATTTTATACTATTTTTCATTCAGATTAAATGCAACATGTGCTTCTAACTATGAGCGGCTTAGCCAGACAAGTTCCCAACAGTGTTATTCAATCACGGATGAGTTAACCAAAGGAATTGTACCTTTTAAATACATCAATGATTTGATTGTATGCTTAGAGGTGAGTTGAATAATTTTTTTCATTCCCAATTAACTTAGCACAATGTGTTTAAATATTATAACAATATTTTCTCTATCAAACAGGAAGCTAGCTATTGGATTGCTGCAAAAATTGTTTGTTTTGATCTTGATCATGGATGGTCATACATGGCTTGCAACAAGTGTATTATAAAGGTTGAACAAGATGGAAACTCATTTTTTGTCCAAAATGTAATTCAGAGGCAAAAGTTGTTGACAGGTAATTACAATCCTACATGAATTTTTATCAAGAAAAAACTTAATATTGTTAACATGATAAAGAATGAATTTAAGGTATAGGCTACAAGTTCGTGTAATGGATGGAACTGGTCTTATAACCCTATTACTTTGGAACCTTGAGGCTATTCAACTTATGGGGAAAACTGCAAAAGAGATAAAGGAAGGCTTAATTGATGATGATGAATGTTCGTATCCAAGTGAACTGGATGATATCGTTGAAAAAAAACTCATGTTTAAGGTCATGGTGAAGGAATCTAATATATACAAGCAGGATGAGGTCTACAAAGTTCTAAAATTTGCTGATGATGAATCTCTTTTCAAGGAATATTGTCATCCTTCACTAAAATAAATATAAACAAGCAGGATGAGGTCTACAAAGTTCTAAAATTTGCTGATGATGAATCTCTTTTCAAGGAATATTGTCTTACTTCACTAAAATACACTGTAATATAAAGAAATATAAATCTCAAGTTTTATAAAAATTATAAAATTTATTTTAACGACATTACTGTATTTCATTAGGATTTTCTGTTGAAGGGGCACAAAACAAGGGACGTGATGAGCTTTTTGAGGTAATAATATGTTGCATTTGTAGGTGTTTAAACCTAAACTCATCAAAAAGTATAATAATTTTACTATAATGTAATAACATACCTTTTATAATGGATAATCATCTTTTTTTTTCATCACAAACATGCATTTTTGTATCCTGTGTATATATTTTCTTTGGCATATCAACCTTTTGACACAAACAAAAGAGTTATAATTATTCAAAATTTCATTTTATCATTTACATAATTATTATACAGATATTTATCAAAATAAAAAAGCTGAATAAATTTTAGTATCAATACGAGTTTTATTCTTATCTAACACAATTTTAATCTATGCAATCTATTACAGACTCCCATCAAGAACAATATATCAGGTTGTGGATCATCTGTAACAGAAATTAGTGTTGATTCGATAGAAAAACAGTATACCAAAAGAAGCAAAGGTGTTGGAAAATTGCCAATGCAGGAATATGATGATGAATGTAATGACAAACAATCCACCAACAAGATCCGCAAAGTGATTAAGAAGGAAAAAAAAACATGAGTAGTCGAGTCCATGTTCAACTGTAACTTTTATGTTAAATTTTAATTTCAGTTTATTTTGTAATGAACAAGTACTATATTAGGTATAATGAAAAATATGTGTGGTTGTTTCACTTCATAAATTACAGATTGAAAAACATCTTTAAATATCATGGTGAATGTGTTTCCTTACACAATCAAGTTTCAGTAGACAAAATGCTGGTGTGAGAAAAAAATGAGCATGATTGAAAAATAATATAAAAAAAATTAAAAAATGAGAGTAGTAGTATCCTTACATAGAAACAGATCATTATTCCGTCTTCAATTAACTTGCTAGGCGTGAAAAATGATAGTAATAGTATCCGTACATAGAAACAAGATCATTAATCAGTCATCAATTAACTTGATAGCCGCAACCTTCTTGGTTGGTTCCAGGACATACATTAACTCAGCACTGCAGCCCGTGCATAAATGATTCTGCACACGGACAACAAATAACTCATACTTATCTTAGGAACAATAACATAGACCAAATATGATAAATTCATTAAATTGACAGTTGAAAATGGACCTGTATGCTTTTCAAGGAAAATATCATAAGACCACAAGTTTGACACAATAAAGAGACATGAGAGTGGCCTATGGATTGAATGGTTGCAGATACCTCTGTGGTAGAGTTCAATGACTACATCTCGGAAAATTGGCCCATTAATACAAATTATCACCCTATCTACATGTAACTTTTTCATCTCCATCCTGTTATAATCTAAGGGAATAAAATTCTCAATTTTTGAAATCTAAGAAGTTATTCTGGAGGTCACCTGATGCTAAGACATATCATTGAATATTAACCGAATGATTTCTCACATAAAGTAAATGCATGTGAGCCAATCCAGATGCAGATATAATAAGATTTTTGTCAAAAAATTAGGTGATCTTTCATAGCATTCTGGACAATCTTAATATTTGCCTTAACTTTACAACTAGAAGACAGAGTATCTAGCTTTATCATAAAAGATTAGTTAAAAGTATAGTTTCCAAGAGTCACAAGAGGAGACCTGTTCGCTTCAATGCCAGTTTTAGAGGTTAAAAGGATAAAACAATACCAGTTTTAGAGGTTAAAAGGATAAAACAGTTAAATAGATTTCCACTAGATGATAAAACAAATAAACATGCCATGCAATGGACTCGAAGTAAGATGTAGCTATTACAAAGGGCAGTATGGTGCACTTATCTCCCGCTATGCGGATCTGGGGACAGATCGGACCGAATTGGGTCTTATTGTACACAGTCTAACCTTGCAAGTTTTAGTAATTCAGGACCACGACATATAATGTGCTAATACCTATACTAAGCCATAATGTTGAGAACAACTTCGCGAAGTTCCTAACAATCTAAAAGCCACCCTTTTTTTGTGAGGTAATATAATCTACACCACCCTGAACAAACTGTACGGATCTTAGCAGGTCCTTAATTAGACATTAAAGGTCTTTCCTAATATAATGACAGTTAGCGCAACCTTCTTTTTGCCTTAAGAGTAAAATATGGCATTAAGAATCAAGACACAGAAAATTAAACAAAAAACCTGGCCACTCACCAGTTGTCTTCTGCCTATTTGCAGCCATTAGTATCCAATAGTTCACCTAATAGTTCTTACGCTAATTAGTGTGGAATTAGTTGTTCCACACGTCAATTAGTTCAACGATTCATCAAAGCACAAGGTATTTGACCCTAGACCAATGTCTTCTATTATGAGGCAAATAACTTACCAACAGTTCCAACAGTATCAACGGATCCTGAATTCAGCACATGTTTCTCCACGGCTAGAGCCAACTCTGAAGCTGGCAGTCCAGCATCATTTCTGTTTTATATTAGTTGCGGGGAACAATGAGCCATATATTGGAATATATAATTAGCAGCAAACTACTGAAGAAGAGAACACGCAAGACCAGTATTCTCCGTTGCAATCAATATAGAATCAGATAAATGCCTCTCAAGTCTCAACATCTTGAAAATAATGTAGATGATAGTTGAAAAAGAATAGAATACAAAATGCTTTACGGCCTGAGAGTCACCATGCAAGTCAGGGAGCTTACTACAAAAGAAGATGGTTTTCAAGAAGCATATTACATGAATCAACTATACAATTTGCTTAATTTTTCAAGATTAGAATAATGAGAAGCACATGGATGAAGAAGGTGGCAAGCACACAAACTTTGAAAGTTGATACATTAATAGTCAGAGTGGATTCTTCAGTAGTGAAAATTCCTGCAGTATAAAGTTTTAAACTTTCTAAACAAATTCTGAGCAAAAGCAACAGCATAGCCCACGATCCTGATGGTAATTATATATTTATCACAACATAGACAGGAAAACCATCTTAATACTTCTTAAATATGAAAAATATCTTTCGTGAAAGAGAAGTTGAAAGACGGCATAGAGATCTGCAGTTTTTACAGAAAATTTCAAATAAAAAGGGAAGATACTCTTGAATCTGTGGAATCATGGAACAACTCTGGCTCATAAAAAATAGTTACCTTTTGGCATCAGTGCAGCTCCTGCATGACCTCCATTGCCTTCAAATGTTACTTTGATGCTTGCTGGAGCGGCAATCGCAGTCACAACACCAATCGAAACACCTTCATTGGCAGATACACCAACTTATTTATTGATATGACTACAATTAAACCTGTACTTGCATCGGATGATGAAGAATAGGATAAGCATTTAACAGCAGCTGACCTTTTTCTAGAATGGGACCTTGCTCTATGTGCAACTTGACGAAAGCAGAATAAGTTCCTTTTTTGAGAAAGACTTCAGACAAATCCCCCTTAGCATTTGCGTAACTAGAAGACTTATCAGCATCAGAGAAGGAAACATTATGGCTGTCTTTTGTACTTATCAGTTGTTCTGCAAGTTGTACAATTCCTGCCAGCAAACGGCTGGAAATATCATGACCATTAGAACCTCAACTGGACATGGGACATGTTTAGTTACTGCTAAATTGCAACATAAGCAGTCAAAACCAAATGCATTTGCTTATGCTTTTAGGTGTTAAAGTAAGTGATCAAGCTTCTAACCTTCCCAGACAGCTGATACCAAACCTCGTGGGCTCTTCTGAGGTGAACATAATCACTTCCAGTGACCTCTGAGGCTTGAAACCCATCCTATGGTAATTTTGATTTTTAATCAGCAAGTAAAAGCCAGAGTTCTGCAGTCAAATAAAGTAGTAGCCAAACACAAAGCGTATTTATAATTATTGAGCTCTCTGAGTTCCATGACTTGGACAGTACCTCTTTTAATTGCAAATGAGTTTTTACAGTATAAAATGCCAGAATTTCTTAAATGTTACCCAATTCCTTTATGCATAGCTAGCATAAACTTGAATAAATGCATTCTGTGTTAAGAGAGATATTCAATATTATCAAAATATAAAACATCTTTAACATAAGAGTAGTGAAGTTTTCTACTTCATCAAAAACAAAATATAATATTAATGATATATGTGAATTCAATTTGGAGTGCTTTGCAAACTTTACCTACCTCTGCAACATAGTTGATGGAGGTCATTATGAACTCCAAAACACCAAAATAGGGTTGTCTAGATGTTTAAAATACAGGCAGCTCCAAAGCTCCTCGAACATTGTTAAGCAGAGCATGATCAAGCCAAGGAAGCTCTTTACTGGAGTATTATTGCACGTTTGTTGTCTATACAGGCAACTAAGACGGAAGACACAGACTGAAAGTTTAAGAACTCACTAGTCTCTCCTTCATTAGCAGAAATATACATTAGAAAAAACATTTGATATCGATGAAGCCCATTACAATCTGGGTCAATTACAAAAGGCTGTCCAGAAGTTGTAAGTACAGACCAGCCAACTTCCATCTTAATTGACTTTGCAGCATTTGGAATGTTAGATTTGGGACCAATCCATCACTGTTCAATGAAAGTCCATTGAAAAATCGACACATTGCATGTTCCAGAACTCCATAATACTCAACTGCTGACAAATTAAATATCAGTTAAAAAATAAAATAAATAATCTGCAAAAAAAAAGCTGCCTATAGTCAACTGCTTTTGTTTTCTTAATACTAAATATATTTTTCAGACAAATTACAGTTTCATTCACTTTTGTCATGGAAGATCAAAAGAAACTTGCAAGAAGAAATAGAATATGCTTACGAAAAATCATAAACGAGGAAAATATTTGTCAGATAACAATGGCATGAATCTTTGTTCTTTGTTCTTTTCCATATATTTTACATTTCCCCTTTAGTAGCTTCGTGATATCACTCTTTTGTAACACTGTTTAATATAATTTCAAGTTTGAAAAAATATATTCTTTACAAAGAATGGCTAACATTAATATGTGTATGACAGATTTTGAGAGCAGTTCATCTACAACTACAAATCAACCTAAGGATAAAGGACTATTGGTAGATGAGAATAGTTATTCAAACCATTTAAATATGCAATATAATGATATGTCAGGTATGTCATTTAAAAAATTGTAATTCATACTCTTACAACAACTTCATTAATTTTAAACTTTATGCATCAAGGTCATGTGCTCTCAAACCAACAAACCCCTGATGAAAATGTAGATGAAGGTATATTTGAAGGTACGTAGATAGAAACCCAAATACAATTGATATTGTTAAACTATATTAAGATATCCAACTTTATTTCTTTTTAAATATATTATTTTAATATTATTATTTGTAGATGATGAAATAGAAAGTTGGACAACTAACAATCAAGGTATGTTGTTTGTTATATTTATTAATATTTCATAATTACTGTATTATTTACAATAAGTACATTGACTGCATATTTATTTTACTTTGACAATATTAGATTACTGGGATATAAGAGATCCTACATGTGAATGTGAATGCTGTGGGGCATACTTCTGGTACGATGAAAGAATTGAGAAGAAATATAAAAATAAAAAACAAGTATTTACTTTATGTTGCAGTAGCGGAAAAATCAAGCTACCAAATCCTAAAAAGCCTCCTTTTATTTTAATGGAGTTATTGCTCGGATCAGGTAAATGTATTCATTTATAAATCAAATGACAAAATCTCTGTATGAATATAGAAAAGTTCAAACAAACTTTGATTTCATGTAGGAAAAAAATGTAATCATTTCACAGAGAATATTAGAACATACAATTCTATGTTTTCTTTTACATAAATGGGTGGAAAAGTTGATGCATCTGTCAACCAATCAAAGGGACCAAGAGCATTCCGATTGTCCGGGCAAAATTATCATAAAATTGGAAGTTTACTGCCTACAGAGGGATCATCTCCAAGATTCGCACAATTGTATATTTATGATACAGAAAATGAGGTGGACAATAGAATTCAGGCTATCAGGTGAGTACTTATATTATTGGTCATTAAAATTATTTTTATTTTAATTAAACTTCTCAAATACGACCACAAATTAGCTTTATTTTAATATTTTATTCTTACAGTCGTGGCGAAAGTAACAATCAAATAAATGCTGAAATTGTGAATGAACTGAAGCAAATGCTAGATGAACACAATGTATTAGCAAAGTGTTTTACAATGGTAAGAGATAGATTTCAAGTAGTTGAAAATTCAAATCTGCGACTCAGATTGATAGGGAAAAGAGGCTTCGATAGAAGAAGATACAACTTACCATCAGTTTCAGAGGTTGCGGCTTTGGTCGTTGGTGATTTTGAACCAAAAATGACAGACAGATATATTATTATTGAAATTCAATCTGGACAGCTTAAGAGGATAAATGAATTGAATGCCTCATATTTAGGATTGCAATTATCCTCTACTCTTAAGGATATTTCTTTAAATCTTAAGGATGAATCAAGTGGTGGAAGAAAATGTGTTAGCTGCCGTGAATACTTCTCATACAAAATTCAAGAAAGGAAGCATGATGATTCAACTATTGTGTTATCTAAAAGATTATTTCAGTAATTCTTAGTTGATGGTTATACAATGATGGAATATTTTAGATTGAAATTTATTAGGCTTCATCCAAAAAAGTTGAGATCACACTTTTATAAAGGGTTAGAAAAAGCTGTTTTAAGAAGAGACACAGAATCGTCTTCTCAAGGACAGAGAGTTATACTTTCTTCATCATTCACTGGAGGGGCACGTTACATGTTGCAAAATTATCAGGATGCCATGACAATTTGCAAATGGGCTGGATACCCTAATATTTTTATCACATTTACTTGGAATCCAAAATGGCCAGAGCTTACTAGATTTGGGAAGTGTAGGGGATTGTCTCCGGAAGATCGTCCAGACATTTTAACAAGGATTTTCAAAATCAAATTGGATCAATTGTTAAGAGATCTGCGAGACAATAATTTTTTTGGTGAAGTAAAAGCAGGTATAACTTCATGCTATATGACAATATTACATTAATTTTTAAATTATTAGTAAGCTACTATTATAAATATCAACCAAAAACAAACATTACTAATATATCTTTTTATACAGTGATTTATACCACTGAATTTCAAAAGCGTGGTTTGCCTCATGCACATATCCTACTTTTTCTTCATAATAAATGTCCAAATACCGCCAATATTGATGACATTATTTTAGCTGAATTGCCTGACAATTTAGTTGATCCACAATATTATGCGACTGTTACAAATTTAATGATTCATGGACTATGTGGTACTGCAAGAAAATCTTCTCCTTGCACGCAAAATGGTAAATGTACAAAGCACTTTCCAAAATAAATTTGTGAATTCAACCACAGTTGATGATGAAGGGTATCCTATATATAGAAGAAGGGATGATGGAAGATCTACAAAGAGAGCAGGTATTGATTTAGATAATAGGTATGTTGTGCCACACAATAGACTCTTATTATTGAAATATGGTGAACATATTAATGTGGAATGGTCCAACCAATCAAGGTCCATTAAATACTTGTTTAAGTATGTTAATAAAGGCCATGATCGTGTAACTGCTACTTTTTCTCAAAGTGAAAATACTGATGACTCAAGAGTTGTTGATGAAATAAATATGCATTGTGATTGTCGGTATATATCGCCATGTGAAGAAGATTGGAGAATTTTTAAATTCTCAATCCATCATAGAGAACCATCTGTAGAAAGGTTATCCTTTCATCTGGATGACAATCAAAATGTCATATTTTCAGATGATGATCCGATTGATGCAGTAGTTAACAGATCAACCGTAAAAGAAGCAATGTTTTTAAAATGGTTTGAAGCAAATAAGGAATTTCCTGAAGCAAGAGAGCTAACATATGCAGAATTTCCTCTAAAGTTTGTGTGGAATCAACAATTGAAGAAATGAAAAAAAAGACAAACTTCTGCATTTTCTATTGGCAGAATTTTCTTTGTTCCTCCGGGATCTGGAGAGCAATATTATATTAGATTGTTGTTGAATGTTATCAAAGGTCCAACATCCTATGAGGATCATAGAAAAATAAATGGTCATGATCATAAGAATTTCAGGGATGCGTGTTATGCTCTAGGTTTATTAGACGATGACAAAGAGTATGTGGATGCTATAGTGGAAGCAAGTAATTGGGGAATGCCATCATATCTAAGGCAATTATTTGCTATGCTACTTTTATCAAATTCAATGTCACGTCCAGAGATTGTTTGGCAATCAACATGGCATTTACTATGAAAGGATATCCTTCATGAACAAAGAAGTGTTTTAGAAAACCCAGATACTAAAATAAAACTTTTAGTTTTTATTAAATATATATAATATATTTTATTTCATTCACAAAAATTTGAAAGCAGATGATATAAATACACTTCTTCATTATCTAATAAAAATTTCCATGTTCATATATATCATTAACCGTTTCCAAAATATACTTTTCAAATTTAATGTAATTACTTATTTATGTTGTTGTGCATTTTCAGAAGTTAACCTAACAGATGATGATCTAGAAAATCTTTGCTTGCAAAAGATTGACCACTTTATAAAAGGTTGCAGAAGAAGTTTTCTTAATTTTCCAACAATGCCAATGCCTGTTTGTAACGAGGAAGAGGTTGATCAGAATAATAGATTAATCTCTAATGAAATGCGTTATAACAGATGAGCTTTAGCAGTGGAACATCAACAATTGGTTGGAAATTTGACAGATGAGCAGAACACTGTGTATGAAAAGATAATAACAGTTGTGAATGAAAACAAGGGTGAATTTTTCTTTTTATATGGTTTTGGAGAGATTGTGTTAACAGTTGCTTCTAGCGGAATTACATCTCTTTTGCTACCAGGTGGTAGAACAGCTCACTCAAGATTTGTAATTCCACTAAATGTAATCGAAGATTCGATATGTAATATCAAGCAAGGTACTCCTTTAGCAAATTTAATTATCAAGACAAAGTTTATTATCTGGGATGAAGCACCAATGATGCATAGATACTGTTTTGAAGCTCTTGATAAAATTCTAAGAGATATTCTTAGCTTTAAAGATTCATCCAATTCACAAAGACCTTTTGGAGGTAAAACAGTTGTTTTTGGTGGTGACTTCAGACAAATATTACATGTTAATGCAACTCTCAATTCTTCATATTTATGGTCTCATTGTCAACTGTTGCAACTAACAAAGAATATGAGATTACAAGGTACTGAAGTAGATCCAGATCTAGATGAGTTGAGAGATTTTGCTAATTGGATTTTGGATGTTGGTGATGGTAGGATTGGAAGTTCAGTTGATGGCACTGAAAAAGTTTCTATACCAAAGGATCTTCTGATAAATGAGTCCATTGATTCAATATCTGTTATTGTCGAAAGTACGTATCCAGATTTTATTAGTTGCTACAATGATATAGGATACCTATAAAAAAGAGTCATTCTTGCTCCAACTCTTGATATGGTGGAATCAATCAATCAATATATGATTTCTCTCAATCAAAATCCTGAGAAATCATATTTGAGTTCTGATAAAATTTGTGACTCTGACCAAACCTATTCAGCATTGGAACATGTACATACACCAGAATTTTTAAATATTATTAAATGTTCTGCTGTACCAAATCATGCTATCACTTTAAAGGTTGGAGTTCCGGTGATGTTATTAAGAAATATTGATCAGTCAGCAGGATTGTGTAATGGAACAAGGTTAATTGTAACTAGACTTGGAAATCAGGTAATTGAAGCTAAAGTTTTATCTGGATGGATGGTTGGACAGAAAGTGTTTATTCCAAGAATGACTTTAACACCATCTGATGCTAGAATTTCATTTAAGTTTCAAAGAAGACAATTTCCAATTTTGGTATCCTTTGCCATGATAATCAATAAAAGTCAAGGACAGTCCTATCTCACGTGGGATTATTTTTGAAAAAGTTAGTATTTACACATGGACAACAGTATGTAGCTCTTTCCAGGGTGACAAGTAGAAAGGGATTAAAAATATTGGCTTATGATGAAGATTGGCAGATTACAAACGAAGCTACAAACGTAGTTTATAGAGAAGTTTTTCAAAATTTGGTCTGATACTCACTGTCTTTTGGAGATTTATATACTATTATTGATTTGAATGTGGATGAATCAAAATATGAAAAAGATATCTGCATAATTACGCAATACAGCACACCAACAAACAGAGGATGGATGAGAATGCAATAAAATCTTTAACAGCTCATTGCTTACACTTATTAAATGCGTATTTAATCTATTAGTTGTCATTAAAATCCTTTTTTTCCAATGAACCTTACAGGAGCATAAGATTGGATCCACTATCTTTCAACAATGCCAATGGAACAACAAAGTCACAGTTTTTAGGTGCATCATGTGTAAAACAATGTGATATTGTGTTTCTTAAATGACCAAATGGTACTGAACAATTTAAATAACTATGTAGTTGTTTGTATTTGTTTATGCAATTAACTTTCAGTCCTATTAATTGTAACTTTAAATTACGCAGAAATTATACTCTTCAACTTGAATCTTTTACCTAAAAAAGGTATATTAGTTAAGGTAAACATACTGTCTTAAAACATTAACACATGGACACAATCTTAAGTATGAACATATGAATGATTTGACCTTTAAATATTATAGATTCAAAGGGTGCAGCAACATGGGCAAGTGCAAGTGCCCGTAGCTGACGACAGCAATGACGCAACCAGCGCCCATAGCCCACAGCCGACATCGGCAGGGGCATGCGTCAAGCGTCCACATTCGACATGGGAAAGTTCATAGCTAATGTCAAACGTCGATGAAACTTCAAACATAACAGATACAACATGTGAATTTGAAGAAAGAAACCCCAAAGTGTGTAATTAACAAAACCTAATGTTACAAACTTAAGGTATAGGATTTCACTTTCTGGTATGATAATTAAAAATACTTTAATTATATATCGCTAAAACCCAATGTTAAAAACATAAGATACAGGAATTCACATTCTGGTATGATAAATAAAAGTAACTCTCTGTATGTATAGCAAGAAAATTAAGGCAACAAACGTACCTCAACACTATATCGCATCTCAATCCTTGTATGTCATTGTTTGCACGAAACCAACAGCGGGAAATACTTTGGCTTATTCCTCAACATCAGAAAAGAACTCTCCAGTCATCTATCATCCATTTCACCCAACTACCATTGATCTAAATACAGATAATTAGACATTCTCAAAATCCTACTCAATTTCAGCCAAAGAACAAGCCCGTTGAAAACATAGAATGTTGATCTATGTTGAGGCACTCTTATTATATCAGATATACATGACCATAACAAATCTGTTCTATACCATAATTCTGCTATTTACTACAGTATCTACTGAACAACCTATACAACTTGCTAAAAACTAAGCTCAAATGTATGTCGTAAAAACAGAATACATTACCAATGCATCATGTGTAAAACAATGTAATATTTTGTTTCTTAAATAACCAGATGGTACTGAAAAATTTGAATAACTATATTGTTGTTGTTTATGTAAATAACTTTCAGTGCTATCAATTGTAAGTTTAACTTGCGCAGAAATTATACTCTTCTACTTGAATGTTTTTTCAGAAAAAAATATATGATTTAAGAGTATATATAATGTTCCTAAAACATGGAACTCAGGGATACAAAATTTTGAGATTACTTAGCGAATTCCATTAACCTTGTCATTATCAATTTCTTTATTTAGGAGATCTGTCTCGCACAGAGTTTCTACCTCCAAAAACCTAGAAGGAAGTGAAGAAATTGATAATGATAAGGGAAAGGTTAAAGGAGTTAACTTCTCTGTTCCTGTTCCCAAAGTATATTACCAGCAACATACTAGGGTTCATGAATCCCTAGAACTCGAAAATCTCAATGATCCAGGTAGCCCTACAGCCTCGGACATAGAACCTCCCCCCACCATACCTCGTCAAAAGATTAGAACAGACCCAGGATTAGAGGTTATCAAATCTAATGATGAGTATACTCCAGACCTCAAAGCTCTTGAGGTCCTCTGGTATCTTCCTAAAGATGCATTAAAAAGGAAATAGTACACCAGTACCTATTCTAAAGACTGTTAATATCATCTCTGGAAATCCTAAAGAAATCCTGTTTGACATTATAGAGCACATCCAAGATGATGAAGCTAGAAATAAAAATTCTTTAGAAATAAAGATGTTTGTTGGACTTGTGGTAAAAACTGGCCATAGAGCTAAAGATTGTAAATCTGGCAAGAAGAGTAAGATCAACCAATTAAGTCTCTCTGAAGAAACCAAAGAGAAATTATTCTCTATATTGGAAGACTCATCAGACTCTTCCAGCTCTTCTAGTGACGATTATAGTGACGAAGAATTTATCAACACCGCATATGAGTCCAATTGATCCCAGTCTGTCCAAGATTGTGCTTGTAATGGTACCTTCTGTACTTGCACAAAAAATTCCTTTCAGCTCACCTACCCCTGAGAAGAGTATTCCAGGCCCTAGTCTAAACTACCAATCCTATCTTTAAAATTCCAGAATTCCAAAAGGAGAAATTCCCTACTCTCAATGATGACTTCAAAGTTTCGGGAAAAATCTTAGAGCAAATAAATGAGAAGCTCTCTAAATTCAAAATTTCTGAAAAAGAGAAAGTCGAGTCCAGCAACCAAAAAGAAAAGAACTCTCTTTCCAAACTCACCAATGAACGTTTTTCTACTAAGAAAAACTATTACAAACGATCCTCTCCTCCAGACGTCCAGTTCGAAGAGAACCCTTACCTCTCCACTTCTAATCATGATGGTAGAGGAATAACTGAATGGAATGTTGATGGTTTGGCTGAACACCAAATCTATAACAAACTCCATGAAATGGGCGTTGCCATCACAACTTATAAAATTAGAGGAGCTTCTGACAAAGAGGCAGCCACAATGATTGTAGCAGGATTCACTGGTATGATAAAACACTGGTGGGAAAACTACTTCACAGATGACGTTAAGAGTCTTATCTATGAGGCCACGAATATGGAAACAGTCGTTATCAAAAGTGAAAGTGGACAAGAAAGTCTTGAACAGGTCGGGAAAGAAGACGCCTGTGCTACCTTCCTATATCATATAGCTAGGCATTTTATAGAAGAACCCAAATTATTTCAAGATAGGAGTTTAGAAATCCTTAACAATCTTACCTGCAAAGATTTGGCAGACTTTAGATGGTATAAGGACACCTTTTTGATCAAAATCATGATTCGACCTGACTGTAACAATGACTTCGGGAAAGAACGTTTTATTAGTGGTCTCCCTCCTCTGTTCGCAGACAAGGTTAGAACCAAAATTAAAGATAGATTCGAGGGAAAAATCCCTTACGAAATTTTAACTTATGGGGATATAATAAGTTTCATTACCACCGTAGGGATAGACCTCTGCACCGACCTTAAGCTTAAGAAGCAACTTAAGAATGACAGCACTTCCAAATATGGGCTAGGAACCTTCTGCCAAGATTTTGGTTTCACGAATCTATCCTCTTCATCTAGTAAAAAACATAGGAAAAAATCCTATAAGTCACATAGAAAATCCAAACCTAGAAAAGAGTCCTCTAAAAAGGAGTCTTACAAAAATTCTGGTTCTTTGAACCTCTACCTTTTTGAAGGGTCATTTTCCTATTCTTAATAGGGGTCCATATAGGCCATAGCTATTCCTTTAGGATTTAACATATCACCGTTATTATCGCTACTTCCCGTGGAGGAAGCTTCTTCTAGAAGTTGCAACACTTCTTCTTCATTTGTTTCCTGGCTTTCCATATCATGTAAAGCCTTCTTTAATTTTTCTTTGAGTGCCTTCTTATTCTGCGAAGCACTGGTTGAGGATGAAGTCGTTTTTCCTTTATCTGGAGTTTTTGGTGCTACCGGCTTAGGAGTCCAGCCTTTGACCTTTATCTCTTTGGATAAATATTTGATACGATCTTGTTCTCCTTTAGAAAAATTCCAAGAGATAATGTAAGAAACTCGCTTCTTGATAAAGAATTTGCATATCTGAATATGCTCTGGGAGGGTCACACACCCTTCTTTTGAACAGAAATCGTTGAACCGATTAATGAACTGTAGGGGGAGGATTTCTTTGATTCCTCCAAAATATATCCACCATTCATAGAACCACCTAGGAATAATGGCTTCTACCATAGCCGAACAATATTTAATAAACCAGGTGTGTCCTGATCTGATATATAAGAAATTGAACCATGCCGACTTGTAGTCGTACCAATTATAAGTTTGCGATCTATGAGGCATAGATAATGCAATTAGCGTATGTAGGTGATCTGCAAACCAGTTGAAAAGGGTTAATACCCTCTTAATAGTGAACCTAGAATAATCAATGTATTCCGGATTCCTTTCATTCATAGAATGTCCGACTTCAATAGAATCGGTGTCTACAAGGATGGCTTCGTAATATCTCCTTATTTTGAGTGGATTCTTAGTATCCACGAAGTTTTTATCATTATAGACCAGCTTGATTAGCTGATCTAATGGATATCCTTCATACTCTTTGTCTAAAGCAATAATTGGCATTACCTGAGTGGTAATGAATTTGAATTCTTCTTTGATGGGAGGAGTTGGTATTGTTTTAACCGCTGTGGGGTCTACAACTTGTGCGAAGGTTTCAGGGGATTTCATGGCGTAACTTTGCTTTGACTGAACAGATGAACTCGATGATTGCCCTTTATCAAAAGGCTTGTTTGTCTTCAAATCTACCAATCTGGTTGGCATTGGTGGAGGGAGCTTTGGAAATTCTGCCAAAGCTGCATATTTGTTCTGAAATGGTGACTGTAGTTCTGTTTTCAGTGCAAGCCTCTGAGGGACTGATGGTCTCAAGGGGTTTGTGGCCTTCTTAAAAACTGTAAAAGACATTATATCAACTATTAGCATAATAAATATTCAAACTTTAGTAATAAGTAAAAAAAAAAGAGGTGTTGATTATTACAAGAGGCATATGGATTAAGCTTGAATATGTATTGCAACATCAAATTGATGCAATAGGCAGCACATGGAGTCCAATAGATATGTGGGTACACAGCCCTCATAAAATCCTCTACTTTTACATTCTCGCTAGCATTATCCGTTACAACTTGTACAACATTTTCCGGTCCAATATCCTCAATTGTCTTCTCAAACAAGCTGTACATCTTAGTGCCAGTGGTGGACTCATTGCTAGCATCGATAGAACCAAGAAAGATGCTCCCTATCGGACAATTGATCAAAATATTAATGATCATTTTTCCATTACGAGCTGTCCATTTATCCATCATGATGGAACGACCATACTTTTGCCATTGCACCTTGTGCTTCTCAACAAGTTCATCAACTTTCTTTACTTTCATTCATATCATCATCATGATATTATATGATGGCATATATCGTTGATTCTTTGGATTTGTTGCGGCTTTGCTATCAACAAATGTCTTTACTTCATCCCTAATGTTTGCCGGACAAGATTGACCTATCGTCTCATTTTTGTTTCCACCTGACAAGTGTTGTTTGAATCGTGTAATACCGCCATTTATGGTACGTCGACAAAAATTACAAATCACTGCATCTGTTGTCGGTCCTAGTGTACCATAATTCCATCCTATATCTTTTTGTTTGCTACTAGTAGATTGAGAGTGAGACGCCATTGAAGTTGACAACTGTTAATGATCAAATAATTTAATTAGTATAGTACCATCATGCTATTTTAATTCTACATAAGTTATTATTTATAAAAAAAAAATACATAAAACAGTGCACTGGTTGACTGGTTATTACAGTTCACAGTTACAGTCACAGATACAGTGACAGCCGGCCGGAAATAGAAGAAGAAGATAAAAAAAGGAAAAAAAACAACAACACCAAAATACCAAGTCCAATCCAGCGATTAAGAAGAAGAAGAAAAAGGAAGGAAAAAAATAAAAATCAAAGCTTACCAGAGTAGCAGAAGGTCACCGGAGTAGCAGAAGTCGCCGGAGTTACAGTTGTGCGATGAATGATAGTAGCCACAGTGAATAACTTGTAAGTTGGTAGTGTTAAAATGTGTAGATACACCCTAAAATTATCTTATATATCCAAAATCCTAATTTTTTTAAAAAACAATTAAAAGGTGTCGTCTTTCTCGCCACGTCGCCATTCTCGCCAAGGCGTCGCCTTTTCATTTTCGCCTCGCCATGGACTGCTGTGGTGACATAGGGTCGGCTCGGCTCACCTCTCGCCATTGGCGACGTGGCGCTTGCCATTTACAACACTGCTGGATAGTGTCGAGCTTCAGCAGAAGACCCATTATGACTTCTGTCATCATAGTTCTCTGATTGTTGTCGAATTCATTGTCAGCTGAGCTCTCCAATACCTAAATTCGGTTTTTAAGCTCAGCCATCTGCTCCTCTATTTTGGCGATTTGCTTTAATTTCTTCAGAGGCTAGCTATTTTAATGATAAATATTTAGTTATTAAAATTTGTTGACGCCAAATTTTTACACACCAAATCAGTGAATATATAATGTCTTTTTCCTATGGTGTTTGGTCTCGAGCCATGTGGGTCTATCGGAAACAACCTCTTTACCTCATCTCTGAGATAGTGGTATGGATTGTGTACATTCTATCCTATCCAGACCCAAGTATGTGCGAATATACTGATATGTTATTGTTGCTGTTTTGTTTTTACTCAATCTGTTAGCACTTAATTATATTCAATCAATACGGACCTTTAGATGGAAAGTAGACAAACATGTCATTTTGCTATTCTTTTGTCGTTCTTATTTTATCTTATTTTGTGATAAGCAAACATGGTATTGATTTGTGATAAAGTTAAAAAAATGCAACAATATTTTAGCTTGTGGTAGTGAAAATGGCTCTATCCGTACTACTTTCGTTGAGGTTTGTTCATCTTTTCATTTGGATAATGAGGTATATGCTGATATCCCTGTAGTTTTAAATTTGACTTAATTAGTCAGTTAATCTTTTTCTGTTTTGAATTGTACAAGTATCATAAATCCGCTATCATGTGTTGTATCACCTTCTATAACTGCATTGCTGTTATTGCCACCATACTTGGGGTAAGTTTGACTTACTGATTTCAACCTTTTTGTAGGGTTAGTGACATATCCCCCGAAATAACTGAACATGATAATTTTTAATCATCCAACTCGAGCAAGAATAAAAAGAGTACAGTTCGAAGGGAAGGAATTGAACTACTACTTAACAATTTTGTTTTTTCTTCATTCATATTTGTAGCTATTCCAAACCATTTCTTCGATGATAATTCTGAATGCTACTATCAGTGCTCTCTCCTCCTTGAAAAGAAATGTTTTGTTTTCCTTTCATGTATTCGATCCTTCGGAGTTTCAATGGTCTTTGAAAATCCATCAAAAGGACTTTCAAAGTTGCAGCATATGTTACCTCAATTGGAATTCAATTAGTCGACATTCAGGTTGGTAACTTAAGAAGTAAAAGATAGTAAGTTCTTTCCTTTATTCCCAAAATCTATCTCACTATATTTTGTGTCTTCTGAAATATATCATTCAAATTATCAACATCAAATAATCTTCACTTTTTACTTAATTTGCTTTTCTAAAACAGAAAAAACAATTTTGGATTGTCATATCAGTACATGTCTGTAACTAAATTTTCAAGCATTTGGTTATTTTGCTTCAGTTTCTTGCAGATTTGACGACAATATGGAAGAGAAATATTTTTTTCAATATTTGGACCAAAAGGTAAGTATTATTATTAGTTGGTACTGTCTTCCTTCTCCCTTTCTTCTAAGTTAATTTTTGCACCAACATCTACTATTTAGTTACTACGCCTAATGATAAAACTTGTATCATTGTGACACTAACATAAACCTGCGAATCGGTTAAGGTTTCTGAAGTAACTATCTCAGATTACTTATGTTTCTACTTTCCTACCACCTAATTAAATATTAGTCAATTTTCTTTTGTGTCTTCTTAATCTTTTCTTTAGAATTTGTTTCTCTTTTGCCATAGTTTATTCAGTCCTGTTGTATTCCCAATGTGTTTTTTCCGGTGTTGTGTTTTGTGTTGGTCTATTGAGACCAACTACAATTCGTATAAAGTGAAGGAAAATAAAAGTGTCTTAGAATAAGGTTTGGTAAATTCTGTTGAAGATGATCATAAAAAAATATATCCCCTCTATTTAATTTGTCTGTGCTATTTTCACTTGACATAGAGTTTAATAAAGTAAAAAAAAAAACTTTTGAATTTGCGGCTAAAGATATGTCAAATGTACAAAAATATCCTTTAATCTTGTGGTCTTAAACTTGCCATGTGGAAAGTTGGAACAAGCGAGTTGCTAAAAAGGGGAAACATTCTTTTTGAAACGGACTAAAAAAGTTAGCAAGACAATAGTTATTAGGAGGGAGTATCAATTAGGGGGACACAATAAGTTTGTTATTATTTGGTTCTTACAGTTTGTCAGAATGTGGATTGGCGGTGATGCTGAATCAAATAATATATTATACATTTAAAGAAGTGGACTTTTCTACATGTGAGGAAGAAGGTAGTTTGAAATTCTTGATGCTGAAGAAGATACAAAATGAAGAGATCCAACATAAAGGGGACTGATTATATGTACAACTTGATTTGGATAAATACTAACACATTAAAATGGCTTGCGGTTGTCAAGAAACTAGGAAAAGAACATGTTTTACCTTAATTCTGATATGAAGCAACACAATCAATAATATAGTATCTCTCCTTCTAGAAAATCAACTTTTTTTACTTATAATTCATTAAAATTTTGTGCTTTAGATTTCATCTTTTGTATTCTTTGTTTGTTATTTTTTGTGCTATGGACAGGAGGATCTCAACTCAATTGGAATAACAAATTATCTCAGACATGAATTGTGTGGGTTCAAGTATATAGGTATTTATAAAGTTCGTGATTTCTCATGGAGATATTTTAGTTGTTTTGTCACTTGAAATATGAATGGGGACGTCTAAAAGATATTTCCATGTCAGTTGAAATTTTTGTTAATTTCAAATGAGTCTTGTTCCTTGAACAGACAGTCTATATAACAGGGGCCACAAAATCTAATGAAATTCAACTTAACTTCTATCCTTACTGATTGAGGTGGTAACTTCTCTCTTTCTGTTAACTTTTCTTTTTACTTTGCTTATCAAGTTGTGTCTTGATTAGAGCAAGTCTTTAGTAGCCATCTTTATAAGATTTTCTTTTATCAAATGAAAAAGAAATGGAGTATGCAAATGTACTTACATGGAGTCTCTCATCTTTTTTTTTTAAAAAAATTATTAATTCCTTTGTCTAATTTATGGTATGAAAAGTAAATGGTGCGTAATTTGTAGATATATCGTTCCCAATTAAAATTCTATTGATTTTCTATATGTTTTGCTACCGTTTTGTAGCTTGCTCACCTTATTTATAATTTTTTTACTTAGTAGTAAAAGTTTCTTTTATTTGTGTAGGTTCATTTAATGAGCTATACAAGATATTTGATTGTGGAAAACCTTCTTTTAGACCTAATAAAAAGAAAATCTAGCTGTATCATGTTGTTGATTTGCAAACATGCGTTCGTCTAAATAATTTCTTTAGGATTATGTTTTATCATGTTAATACATGAGCAGTCTATGTTGGTTTGTAAGGTGAGATTTCTAATTTATGATGATGTTTTATAGAATTTTTAGTGTGTTAATACATGGGTAATGCATTAAATTACTGTGTTAATGCAAAAAAAATTATATTTTTGTGACCAGATAAATATATTTGTTGCTCGAAGGAAAAGAATTGCTGCATCGTTTTTTGCACGTTTTATGAGTTATAAGAAGGAGATTTCATTCAAGGTGTTGATGTATCAAGATACAAGAAGTGGTGTATGATTCGGTAGAGAAACTTTTCATCATACATATTTGGGAGTTTGTAAATTAGCATGTGACATTTGAAATTTTCATGAATTTTCATAGTGACATTCTTGGTATCAAGCAATTGAAGAGTATATAGTTGCAAATTGTAAGCCTTTGTTATCCCTTCTCTTATGTTTGTGTCTATTTTGATTCATTTCAATCTTCATGTGAAAAAATTTAATATTCATTGATACTTCTTAGTTGTTAGAATCATAATAATCCGAAGCTATCTTTCGGATATGTTATTTTAGTGCTTTCTATTTTGTTTTTGAATTTCTTTTTAAGGTGAAATAGTAGGATTGATCTCTCATTCTTGCTAATTTAAAGTTGTAAGGAAGATATCAATAGAATTAAAGGCAAGAACTGATTGGGAAATAATTTTGAATTTCATGCATTTGGCCGGTGAAAATTAAGTCATTCCTGACCGCGCGAAGTGCGGACAAGTTACCTAGTATATATAAAAATGAACATCCTCAATATCAAGTAGAAGGCTTAGCTCAGCGACAAGGGGGTTCAATTTTGCACTTGCGGGTGCAGGTTTGATTCCCGCTAGCTACTACATATATTTATGGAACTTTTTAGCTTAGGTTTTAGAGTTTCTTTGTCTTTATTAATTGAAACAACATTCTATTTAAACTTCCAATCTCAAATTCGAAAATATTTTTTAAAGAACCGTATCAAATGTAAATGTGTAAGTGATTCTGAAATTATTCCTTGATTAGTGAATTGGGATTGATAAAGGGTTATCGAGGAACTTGAGGAGCTCGTAAAATATTTGTTATGGTTATTTTTTCGCTGAAGATTATGTGACAAAAGAAAGTTCTGTCACGAGAGAGATTTCTACATAAATTTGGACTTTTGTGATATTTCACGAGGCTAAGAAATAAAAATCGTAACATATTTTGTTAACTTTCTCCGATTTTGTTGTTCATGTTGAGGTAGAATTAAATTTTATTTGGCCTCTTATATTTGATCTGTCCTTCTCAAAAGTTGTAAGATAAAAGAGTACCGCAAGCAACTTCCACTAGTTTCTTAACTGGTCACAAGTATTAACAATAGCAGCTAAATTTTATGTGCAGCTAGATCGCTTCCAGCTGTTATCACCCTATCACATTATGGCATTCTATTATTTCTAGTATCTGTATTTTATAATTTCAGAGGGAATTCAGCTTGTTAGATTACAGATTCTATTTATTCATTTGGCAGGAGCAAGGTATAGCGATCCTTACTAAAGCAATTGCAGCTTGCACTGAGGAAATAGAGCGTCACAAAGGAAAACTTGCTGTCAAGGAGGCTCCAAGAGCGGTGAGCAGACTTTTTTTAAAAAAAAATTATGCGTGATTTTTTATCTCATCATAATTGTGGAATGTTCTGCGTACACTCTACCCTGAGGTAGCGTTCTAAGCCGAGGGTCTATCGGAAACAGCCTCTCTACTTCACCTGTGATAGTGGTAAGGTCTGCGTACACTCTACCCTCCCCAGACTCCACTATGTGGGAATACACTGGGTATGTTGTTGTTGTGCATAATTGTGGAATGTGCTTCTTCGTACCTTTGAAGAGGCCTTAATTTGATATATGCCACAGTTCAATCAGGATATGAGATTGAGAATTGTGAAATTTGAAACCAGATTTACCATAACACATTGTTGGTAAATCTTAATAATCATGTGATGGTTGGGCAAGAGTTAGGGGTTTCTATATCACTGATGCCATGCTTAATTAGTATTTTTACTTTGAAATTATTTTCAAACTAGTATAGCATGGTCCTTGATACATATATATGGATGGAAATATGTATGTTCAATTGAATAAAGCGCTTCTTCGATTTGTCTGTCTTTGCAAGGCACTGCTACTAGCACTCTGGATGCTTACTAATTGAGACCGTTGTCGTATTAGTTGGTCCTAAAATCTCATTTGGGTTTGACTGCTCTAGTATGGATGTACGTGGGCAAAATGTTTCAGTTAATAAAATGGTGATATATTTAAATTTCAATGGACTTGTTTTAGGTTTTCGAATAAAACACTATTTATATAGTTGGCGATAACTACGTTATTCAGCTTATCACTTAGAACTGAAACTAACATGAGTTAGACTCTATACATGTTCCTAGGAGAGTTTTGGATATTGTATTGACTGGAATTGAAAACTTCAATAAGGAACAAGACAAAAAGAAATGAATGCATCTCTGGCTATTTTTTTTTCTGTTCTTTTGTTGCTTTCCGTTTTGGGCTGTTATTCTTGTTTTTTCTCTGGCGATTCTGATGTGAGTTATCTATTCAGGTGAGTGAACGGGAAGACAAATTGCTTGCTGAACAGATGGCTAAGCTCGGTCGCGAAAATGAGATCAGTGGTGATGAAGATAGTGAAGAGGAGGAAGATACCGGGATGGGAGAAATTGATGTGGAGAACTCCGGAACTGGAATTAAAGAGTAAAAAGTGTGGCTTGTATGAACTTGGATAACACATTCTTCACAGATGCAGATCCTACAGAACCTACCTCACCTTTTGTTCTTGTCTTTTTGTAGCCATTTGCTTACTTGCAATTTTTCTTGACGAGCATTTTAGTTTTTACATGAAATCACATCTTGATATTTATGTTGGTGCGGCTATTTGATAATTCCAATCGCATTAGTACATTTTGCAATGAGAATGAACAACTGTACATCTTGTTCTTTCAATTCTCCCTCATAAATGTATATTTGGAATAGTCAGTTTTTGGAATCCCTTCTCTTCCAGATAGGCGGGACTAGTGTTGAGCAATGGTTATGACAGAGCTGGTGAATGTGTGTCGCGTTTTTGAGAAGCTTAGAAAGTCTTCCAATGCGTTATAAGCTATCCGATGAACACGATGCTTCGGTCTTACCGTCTCATCTTGAGACATTTGTAGTAGAAAGTTCTGCCTCTGATGCTTTAACTTGCATATGTTCAGCTATTAGTGTAACAAATTATGCTCAAGTAGGTGCACATTGGTACGGTATACTGACATGTTGACTTGGGCACCAAGCTACGTTGGCTATAGAGTTGAGGTGGAGACCCAAAGCTACATAAGTCCACATCAGTTTCCCATTTAACTGATGTGGAACACAAGTCCCATTCCTTGTAATAATATCATAACAGTTAGTATTATCGCTTTGGTATTTTTTGACACTCCTGTTTTAAAGCTTTGAATGTTATACTGTTCTAAAGATAAAATAATAAAATAAGAAAGAGTTTATGCTAAAATAAGGAAGAGTTTATGCTAAATGATTCTTAAACTTGAGTTTCTTGGATAAGATCAAATTGCTCTGCTTATTTTTAAGTTGTATGATAAAACATATTTCTCTAAAAGGAACTCAGAGAAAGAAAACTGTGGAGTGGAATTTTTTTTAGTATGAGCTTGGTCTTTTGTGCCATTTCCTAAAGAGTAAGGGTAGGTATGCTCTAATTTTAAAAATTTTAGTTTTCAGGGTCAAACGCCCACTAATACTTATAGCATAAAATATTATTGATATTTTTTTGAATATTGAATAACTTTTTGGAATTTGATAGCTACCATTAATTTATTTGAGAAAAAATGGATAATTATTCATATATACATATAATATAATATAAAGCTCAATTTAATTTTTGAGACTTCATACTTGTGTTTCTTTGACTCTCCAATACTTTTGTATGATTTAGTAGGTGTTTGACCATAAGATTTTTTTTACTTTTTTTTGAAATATTATTTAATTTTAGTGAAAATAGTAGTTTTTGATCATAAAAATTATTTCAATTTATTGAAAATTATTTTTGAAAATTTTTTTCACTCTTATTTCTCGCACAAAATTTCAAAAACAACTCTAATTTATATTTGTGGCCAAACACAACATCAACTCCAACTTACTGAAAATTATTTTTGAAAACTTTTTTCACTCTTATTTCTCGCACAAAATTTCAAAAACAACTTTAATTTATATTTGTGGCCAAACACAACATCAACTCCAACTCCAACTCCAAAAATTATTATTCTCATGACCGAATGGGGCATTAATATTTTAAAAGTCTTTACAAATATAACAAGCTAATTTTTTAATAAAAATGATTCAACAAAAATAAATAACACAAATGTTGAATAAAAATTTAAAAATAAACAACAAGTTTAATTTTAAACGTAGATTTAGGCCCGGGGTAAATAACACTCGTAGACAGGTAATAAAAGGAAGGGATATATACCAAAACAGCTAATTTTAAAAATCAAAAAACAAATTCTTCGTGAAATCTCTTGTTTCAGCTCCTCCACAGTCGAAAAAACCTTTCTCTTTCTCCAGAAATCCAAGTTTCTTTGAAACTCTAGAACCAACAACTACCCCCCCTCCCCCACCCCCCTACACACCACCCAACAATCATGGAGACTAACTCTCCAAATCTGGAATGCCGAATGTACGAATCGAAGTACCTAGAAGTAGACTAACCAGTGATGATACAGGTGAAAAGCATGGCTGATAGTGGGGCCTACATTTCCCTTCTGGAGTACAATAACATTGAAGGAATGATCCTTTTCTTTGAGCTCTCTCGTCGTCGTATTTGGAGTATTAGTGGTCTTATCAAAGTTGGACGCATCGAACCTGTTATGGTTCTTAGGGTTGATAAGGAGAAAGGATATATCGATCTCAGTAAACGTAGGGTTTCTGAAGAGGATATTTCGGCTTGTGAGGAGAGGTATAATAAGAGTAAGCTTGTTCATTCTATCATGCGTCATGTTGCTGAAACCATGGAAATTGATCTGGAGGTCAGCTAATTTCTCATACCCCATTTTATTTTTACTTTGGTTATAAAGAGAGTTAAGTTTTTTTTGTATAATTTGTGATAAAGGATAGAAAATATGAATTAGGGCTGTGCGGACTTTGGTTCACACCGTTAACCCGAACCGATAATTTGGTTAGCGGGTTAAAGGGTCATTTTTTTAGTTAGCGGGTCAGGTGTCGGTCTGAAAAAATCAGCTAACGGGTTGTCAGTTTGGATCTTGGGTTCCCTAAATTTTTTATCCGACCACCCGATAACCCGATAATGGTAGAGAAAAAGACAAAAATAACATCTAAAACTAAAATAATTCCACAAAATTAACGCCTAAATTCTAAACCCCAATAAATAGTCAGCCACTCGAGAAATAACATTGCTCCTGCAGCGCATAAGTATTATTTTTTTAACTTTTTTTTTATTCACTTACAATTTAAATAAAATAAGTTCCCACGTGACCTGGCTGAAATAAATTAATAAAGCCATATTTATACTAAAGCAAGCTCAATCATTATTACTACGAAATTAATGTTCAGCTTTTTCATAACCTTTACAGCTACTAAAGTATATATTTAGCAGGACATTTAACTTGTCCTATCAGTTAAAAAGCTACTCAACTGTTGGAAGTTTTTGTCGTTCATAATTTTGCAATACTATCAGTAGGGTTGGCAAACATTATATTGTGGGGCGATGCGATTATATGGCATATCCCTATATATATATAAATATTCTATAAATAATTATAGTATTTTTATATACATTCTATATAATTTTTAACTATAATTATTATTTAGATACATATTTTACACGACTCTATATAGTTTCTATATGCATTCTAAAAATGTATCAATCTAGTATAAGAGAGTATCAACTGAGTATATGGACGCTGCAAGTATATCAATATAGTATAATGTGGTATAAAAGTGTATCAATTGAGTATAGAAACTGCATGTGTCCAATTGGGCTAATGACTAAAAAAGGGAATTATTTTACCCGATTAAACAGCCCATGTCCACCTTTTCACACGTAGGCCATTTTTTTTTAAATGGACAACCCATGTCCTTTTCCCATAATGGTACTACAGTAATTACACTGGTCTGGCTCTAATTATAATTCCCACCCATCCCATTATCCGTGCCACACTTCCACTGGCCCAAATCCCAAGCCCAAATTCCCACCCATTCATTGCCCGTTCCACACCCATTACTCGTTTAGTTTCTGACTAGGGTTATAGAATAGAGAGTTAAGAGACCAAAAAAATCTTTCAATTTTCACTCTGCGACTGCTCTGCCTCACTCGACACTGTCTTAGGCTCTTAGCGCTATCTCAATATTCAGAATTTTTGCTGGCTTCTCTCTCAATATTCAGAATTTTTGCTGAAATCTCAGTATTGAAGCTCAATTTTTGCTGATATTCTGTAGAGACCAAAGAAGATTTTTGCTTTTGCTCTCAACAGGTAAGAATTTTTTCCTTTTCTCGAAGCCTCGTTGTCATTCTTAGAAGTCTTCTTCTGCATTTTCAATTTCTGTCCAATTTTCGATAGAAAAAGCTGATATGGAATTCGCACACTGAATTTCTGTTTTCTGGAATTTCGCGCCCTGATTTTCTAGTTTCTGGAATTTGCACAATAAACTGTTGGTTTACTAGTTACTGGATCTAACTAAGCAATACCTACTGTTTGACGATTGATAGAAGCAGAAGATTCTTTCATTTTTTTTTTTTTCTTCATTTTCTACCTTACTATTATTGCAGGTTTCAGTTCTTTAAATATCTGTTATAGTTGTATAAGTTGGAGCTCCATTATTCTTTTATGTATACATGATGATCTTTATGGTGTCACATGATCTAATTTTTTTAGTTCTCAAGTATAGCAGCGGAGAAACTAAGAATTCCTATATAGTATTGATGTTGCAAGTGCAATAGCGAAATGCTAATAGGTCTGGGATATCTGCTGGACAGGAGGAACTACTGTTGTTCTTAACCATTTTTGTTTATAATGTGCACGAATTACTGGCATAGGAATAATATTTTGAGCCTATCTTGTTTCCCTGCAAAACTGCTTTGGACTGTAACTTTGTTGTTTGAAGTGTGGCTGCAAAGTTGTTTCTCCAGCTGATAATTCTATGCTAAATATAAGGTCAAAGAGATTGTGGTTAGATAAACAGATATAGATACTAGTCGAGCCTAACACATCAGATCAGTGTTAAGTTCACTTCCAGTGTTTGTAGTCATGTACTCCGTTCCAACAAAGAGTGTATCATGATCCACTTTTGATCGTTGAATGCACCTTATGCCATCATTTTTATCCCTTCTAGTAATCGTAATCATATTTAGCTGTAGTGTTTGTGTAAAAGGTGCATCCCTTGAATAGTCATTAGATTTACAATTTTGTTGCCAGGTTGACAGAGCCATGTCACTTTCCTGAGTGTTTTTTTTTCTGGCGTGTTGTTGTTACTGATAGTTCCTTTCTTCTTTGTGCCATTTTGTGTAATTGGTGTAACTGCAAGTTTTTGTTCAAATCCCGGAAGGTCTTGACTGTATGTATTTGCGTAATAGACTTCCCAACAATTGAAGATAAACACTGTTTTGCGTGTGAAGTTCCTTATCTGATCTTGTTTACTGCTTGCTGTTGTGTTGCCATGTTATTTTGGGATGAATAAATGCATCTAAACATAGTACTGTATGTTTGGCAAATATTTTGAATGTTAACGGTTTAAATTCTTCGTGGCTCTTGTTTCAGTATATATTCTTCGTGGCTCTTGTTTCAGGCCCTTCAGAAATCCAAATTTCTTTAAACCCTAGAAGCAACAACAACTGCTCCCCCAACCCAACCCCCCACACCACCGACACACACCTCAACAATCATGGCGACTAACTCTCCGAATCTGGAATGTCGAATGTACGAATCGAAGTACCCAGAAGTAGACCAAGCAGTGATGATACAGGTGAAAAGCATGGCTGATAGTGGGGCCTATGTTTCCCTTCTGGAGTACAATAACATTGAAGGAATGATTCTTTTCTCTGAGCTCTCTCGCCGTCGTATTCGGAGTATTAGTAGTCTTATCAAAGTTGGACGCATCGAACCTGTTATGGTTCTTAGGGTTGATAAGGAGAAAGGATATATCGATCTCAGTAAACGTAGGGTTTCTGAAGAAGATATTTCGGCTTGTGAGGAGAGGTATAATAAGAGTAAGCTTGTTCATTCTATCATGCGTCATGTTGCTGAAACCATGAAAATTGATCTGGAGGTCAGCTAATTTCTCATACCCCATTTTATTTTTATTTTGGTTATAAAGAGAGTTAGTTTGAGTTTAACATGTTATTTGAAGCTTTTTGTATAATTTGTGATAAAGGATAGAAAATATGAATGCAATGTATGAGAAGTTATTTTAACGTTTGTGAATGGGAAAGGTGTCGTGTGTATTTTGAAACTAAGGGAGCAAAGGATTTGATTGAATTTGGAATTTCAATTGAACATGAGGTCTACGGATATTAGAAATTATTGAAGTGCAAAGCAAATGGGCTGACTTAGTTATAAAACCTTAGGGGAACCCCCAAAGCTAGCTATTGAGGTGGAGACCAAAGCTACATAAGTCCCACATCAGTTCCCCATTTAACCGATGTGGGACACAAGTCCCATTCCTTGCAATAATGTCATAACAATTAGTATTATTGATTTGACATTTTTTTGGCACTCTTGTTTCAACGTCTTGAATGTTGTACTATTCTAAAGATAAAACAGTAAAGTAAGGAAGAGTTTATGCTAAATGATTCTTAAACTTAGGTTTTCTTGGATAAGGTCAAATTGCTCTGCTTATTTTTAAGTTGTATGATGAAACATATTTATCTAATAAGAACTCAGAGAAAGAGAAAGAAAACTGTGGTGTGGAAATTTTTTTTAGTATGAGCTTGGTCCTTTGTGCCATTTCCTAAAGATTAAGGGTAGGTGTACATGAAAGCTATTCTAAGATAACAGTTGTATATTACAAAAAAAATGAGTTTAAGTTTATGTTTACCATTGTCAGTTTGTTTGTGGATAACATAATTGATTTCTCTTCTTAAGAACTTCTGTTTGATAAGAGGTGTAGAATACATGATTCCAACAGGAACTAGTTTTCCTGTTGGATTTAGTTTTTGGGTAATGCCGCGCTTTAAGGACAAGTAAGAACTGGAAGTGAATCTATGCTTTTTAGGGAGTTCATAGGTTCTGAAAACAGCTGATGTTACTGCAATTGGATATTGTCCACGGTGAATGTAGGGTTTCAATATATTATTTGTGAATTGCATTGAAGTGGAAAGAGGCCTATTCTGCTTGTGTAATGGTCTGGGTCTGCTGGTTGTGTGGTAGTACAGATTGTTGACTAAATTCTAGTAGGAGTTTTATGAAATTTATCTGTTTTAGTCAAGTGTGAATATAGATTTGATTCCACTTTCTAAATTTTTTTGTACATGGGTATTTTACCAATTTCTTTTCCCTGCCTTACTGCTTTGTAACTGGGAGTGCGTAAATATACTGCTCCTATAATCTACGTAATGCCTTTGCATGAAGGAGTTTGTTACTGTCACTTTCCCTTGTTATATGTTGACTTAAGCATGATTATTCTGTTCTGGCATCTCCGTTGATTTCTTGCTTGTTATGTGACTTCTTAAAATATCACTAAATGGGTGTAACTGTCTTTTTCCTATGTGCCCTTGGCCATGCAAGCATATTTTTTTGCACGTTAATTAGAATTTCTGCTGCTTTTAAGTGAATGTACATTTGTCCCCCCTCCTCTTTTCTTTTCTTTCTGCAGGATGAGTTGCAAGGAACTACTTTCCTAAATTTGGTCATGTACTGTGGAAATGCATTTACTTGCTGTTTGAGAAATAAGAGAATATTTGTCATTGTTTCATCAATAACATACCTAGTGTGGTCCCACAAGTGGGTTCTGGGAGGGTGAGGTGTATGCAAACCTTACCCCTACCTAGTGGGGTATAGAGGAATATTCTTCATTGTTTATCTGAGAAAGATGTGTATCCATATAACCCTAATTAGCTTTTTCCTTTTCTAGTATCCTTGTTAAATAGAACTTTGAATTCTACTCTTCAATTTCTCTTAATCACTTGGCATGTTTATTGCAGGACTTGTACATTCATGTAGGTTGGCCTTTGTACAGAAAATATGGTCATGCTTTTGAGGTGAAATTTTTTATCGATTTCCAAATGTTCCTTTTCCCTCTTCTGATTGGCGAGATTCATTAGGGATTTCTTGGTTTTGATTTCTAGGCCTTCAAATTGGTTGTCAGTGATCCAGATTCAATTCTTAATTCCCTCACCCGTGAAGTTAAAGAAATTGGCCCTGATGGGAAGGAGGTAGGTCTTTTGTCATATCATTTTCTAGGTTAATTTCGTCCAATGATGTCAAATAATATTTAATATCTTATCCTTTCTAGGTAACTAAGGTTGCTCCTGCTTTATCTGAGGAAGTTAAAGATGCATTAGTCAAGAATATTAAGAGAAGAATGACTCCACAACCATTGAAGATTCGAGCAGATATTGAGATGAAATGTTTTCAGTTTGATGGTGTTCTTCACATTAAGGTTTCTACATTTGGCATAATCATTTTCATGTTATTATCTATTTCTTGAACCAGGAATGTATCACTTGTGGAGGTTGCATTTTCTTAATACTGGTATTCAATAAAATGAAACCATTACCTATCAAAAAGGGGAATTTTTTTCTAGTGATTACCTATTGTTTGTAATTTTAGCCTTTTTTTGATTTTTGATGATTTTTCCCCGTCTGGTGCAGGAAGCTATGCGTAAGGCTGAAGCTGCTGGTAATGATGACTGCCCTGTTAAAATTAAACTTGTTGCTCCTCCAGCATATGTGCTCAATACTCAGACACTTGACAAGGTAACTAACTGTTTATTGCAGATAATTATGGTAGCCTATTTTATTTGAGTAAAATGTTTTTCGTCTTCACCTTGTAAAAATGTCAGTTTTATTTGTGCTTGAGCTTTCATTGTTCTGAGAACATTTTGGCCAAGAACATGCAGTATATGTTATTTCCGGCTTAAAAACTACATTTTTTATTTATATAGACTGCTTGTTATGTGCTATTATCTCCTTCACCTTGATTTTGCTTAGGATACTCTTTTTCTCTTGGCTCTGTACTTCCATCTCAGCTGTTGCATATAAGATTCTTATATTATGAGTATGCTTCCACTCGCCTATTACAGTTTTATGGTCAAACAAGAAAGATTTCTGTTTGGATGATACTCATTACTGTTGTTTTCTAGGACGCTCTAGCTGGATCCTTTTTGTTAGCTGTGATCCTTCAAAGATCACCTCTTCTAGGTCTATCGGAAACTGCCTCTCTACTTCATCTGAGGTAGTGGTATGGACTGCGTACACTTTACCCTCCCCCACTTTGTTGGAATAAACTGGGTATGTTGTTGTTCCCCTCCGCCGCTGGATGCTTTCCAAAATCTTTTGACTCTCTCTTTGGTTTTCCTGTGCTTATTTTCAAGTTAGGTGGTGAATGAATATCTACTTGATAGGATCATTTTTTTTTACTGCGATTGTCGTTTCTCTCTCAAGTGTGTTGTTGCCTTTTCAATGTGTTCTCTCATGCATCAACTTTAGTCAACGTAAAGCTCCTTCTAGGATTAATCTTACGTTGCTTCGCTGCTGGAAAGTGAAAAAAAAATGGAAAAATACTTTAGTGGGCGGTTGTTGAGCATAGTTCCCTCAAAATTCCAATTTGAGGAGAATGAACTGTCCGTCTCAAAAGTTGTAAGAGAAAAGTGTACTGCAAGCAACTTCCACTAGTTTCTTAACTGGTCACAAGTATTAACAATAGCAGCTAAATTTTATGTGCAGCTAGATCGCTTCCAGCTGTTATCACCCTATCACATTATGGCATTCTATTATTTCTAGTATCTGTATTTTATAATTTCAGAGGGAATTCAGCTTGTTAGATTACAGATTCTATTTATTTCATTTGGCAGGAGCAAGGCATAGCGATCCTTACTAAAGCAATTGCAGCTTGCACTGAGGAAATAGAGCGTCACAAAGGAAAACTTGCTGTCAAGGAGGCTCCAAGAGCGGTGAGCAGACTTTTTGTTTAAAAAAATTATGAGTGATTTTTATCTCATCATAATTGTGGAATGTTCTGCGTACACTCTGCCTTGAGGTAGTGTTCTAAGGCAGGGGTCTATCCAAAATAACCTCTCTACTACACCTGAGGTAGTGGTAAGGTCTGCGTACACTCTACCCTCCCCAGACCCCACTATGTGGGAATACACTGGGTATGTTGTTGTTGTGCATAATTGTGAAATGTGCTTCGTCGTACCTTTGAAGATGCCTTAATTTGATACATGCCACAGTTCAATCAGGATTTGAGATTGAGAATTGTGAAATTTGAGGCCAGATTTACCATAACACATTGTTGGTAAATCTTAATAATCATGTGATGGTTGGGCAAGAGTCGGGGGTTTCTATATCACTGATGCCATGCTTAATTAGTATTTTTACTTTGCAGTTATTTTCAAACTAGTATAGCATGGTCCTTGATACATATATATGGATGGAAATATGTATGTTCAATTGAATAAAGCGCTTCTTTGATTTGTCTCTTTGCAAGGCACTGCTACTAGCACTCTGGATGTTTACTAATTGAGTCTGTTGTCGTATTAGTTGGTCCTAAAATCTCATTTGGTTTTGACTGCTCTAGTATGGATGTACGCGGGCAAATGTTTCAGTTAATTAAATGGTGATATATTTAAATTTCAATGAACTTGTTTTAGGTTTTCGAATAAAACACTATTTACATAGTTGGTGAGAACTACGTTATTCAGCTTATCACTTAGAACTGAAACTAGCATGAGTTAGACTCTGTACATGTTCCTAGGAGGGTTTTGGATATTGTATTGACTGGAATTGAACTCTTCAATAAGGAACAAGACAAAAAGAAATGAATGCATCTCTGGCTATTTTTTTCATCTTTTCTTTTCTTGCTTTCCGTTTTGGGCTGTTATTCTTGTTTCTTCTGTGGTGATTCTGATGTGAGTTATCTATTCAGGTGAGTGAACGGGAAGATAAATTGCTTGCTGAACAGATGGCTAAGCTCGGTCGCGAAAATGAGGAGATCAGTGGTGATGAAGATAGTGAAGAGGAGGAAGATACCGGGATGGGAGAAATTGATGTGGAGAACTCAGGAACTGGAATTAGAGAGTAAAAAGTGTGGCTTGTATGAACTGGGATGACACATTCTTCACAGATGCAGATCCTACAGAACCTACCTCACCATTTGTTCTTGTCTTTTTGTAGCCATTTGCTTACTCTGGCAATTTTTCTTGACGACCATTTTAGTTTTTACATGAAATCACTCTTGATATTTATGTTGGTGCGGCTATTTGATAATTCCAATCGTATTAGTACATTTTGCAATGAGAATGAACAACTGTACATCTTGTTCTTTCAATTCTCCCTCATAAATGTATATTTGGAATAGTCAGTTTTTGGCATCCCTTCTCTTCCAGACAGGCGGGACTAGTGTTGAGCAATGGTTATGACAGAGCTGGTGAATGTGTCTGTTGCGTTTTTGAGAAGCTTAGAAAGTCTTCCAATGCGTTATAATCTATCCGATGAACATGATGCTTCGGTCTTACCGTCTCATCTTGAGACATTTGTAGTTGAAGGTTCTGCCTCTGATGCTTTAACTTGCGTATGTTCAGCTATTAGTGTAACAAATTATGCTCAAGTAGGTGCACATTGGTACGGTATGCTGACATGTTGACTTGGGCACCAAGCTAGGTTGCCTATAGAAGATTGTTTGTATTTTAGCTCAGTTTAGCTTGGCTCAGATTGGTTTTGGTCGAAGCTTGATTTGGCAAGGTTTTGATCCAAGTTCGCTTAGGCCCAGTTTGGCTTGAATAAAATTAGGTTAAAGATCGATTGAACCTGATTTAAGTGGAGGTTATATGGAATGACATGATTAGTGAGGTTTCATACCACTAGCCCTTTGTTGTGCGACTGTGAGAGTTAAATTTAATGTTACGTATTACTAAACTCTATTTGCATTTGACTACTTGAGTTACAATCTAAACTAGCAAAACTCTTTTTTTTGTTTTTACATCAATCACATTTGAATCGAAACTGTTAAGTATTTTTTATAGTTTTCCTATTCAATTGGTTGTTTATTTGCATCAAATTTCTAAAGGCCTAACGCAACGCATGGTAGCAAAAGTTAAGAGAGTCTATTCACGCTTTGCTTCAGATGTGTTTTACCATAAGAAAGCTGGTCTCTCGCTCGACCCAATTTGGTATTGCAGCAAGCGTATTGAGTTTTGTTTGGCTCGAGCTCTCACTCAACTTGATATTGTAGTAAGTTCGGTTGCTCGAAGCATTTTTTATACACTATCATCTGGAATTGTTTGCGATTTGGTTACAGTATGTCAAGCTTCTACAGGCTCATTTTGCTTTCCTCCTGCGACATAGTTTCGTTTTATTGTTTGAATCCTCGTGGCGATGATTTTGGCCAGTATCTAGTATAGTTAGCAGTGTGTTTTATTTTTGTTCTAGTTTTCCTATTTGTTATCATCTTCTCCTTTCCCTTTGTGCTTCTTTGTTCAAGGAGAGAGTGTGTGGTTATTTGATTGTCTTTTTATTGGTTGAACAGTTCATTCTGCTGCAAATGATGCTGATGCCTACAGAACAGCTGTTCACATGATCTGTATAAGTGTAGGTACTTCTTGCTTCTCATCCAGACAATGTCAACAATGCAACGGTGAAGCATAAAAGGTAGTATAGACAATGGTTGTGATATTGCCTGCTTCATGGGTTAGTTGATAGCTAAACTATCACCGCTATAGTATGGGTTAGCTCACCATATGATAGAAATGCTGCTTCAGAAGCAGAAAAAGCAGCAACATTCTAGAGAAAAGCAATAAGCAGAATTTACTGCACCCTTTTTGAGAAGAGAATTTACTACACTGCGCGTATGACAAAAGTGAAGACACTAGCTTCGAAGCCACTCCAATGTAACTTTCATACAGAGTCAGTTTCTCTTTCAAGACCTAAGGAAGGGGGTCGTTGGGAGTGATTTGTGCACAGTATTGATTGAACATGGGGTTCAGGTCTTTGCACTAGAGTGCAGTATGTTACTCTTTCAGTCGTCGGAACTCAAAAGCTGATATTTCCAGATAACAAGTGATACGGAGCATTTTACAAGGTGAAGTATTCACTAGGATGCAGATAGTAAACACCATCTTTAATTTCCAAAATCATTCCATCAGCTTCTTTCTAGTACATGGTATCTGTCTTTGGTTACATCTATGATGCTCTTCTTACTCTTTTATTTCCTCATGGGCTAATGGTAAGTCAATCTAACTGATGTGAGGCAATCACTTAAGGTAGTGTTAGCAAGAATGGTGTCAGCATTTTAATGCTATCAAGTCTGCAGTATCTCCTAATAATAATAAAACACAAGTTACTTCCCAAATGAGACGTGATGGAACTGAGGCTGCAGCCACTCCATCAGTGAGGATATGAGGAAACAAATATTGAAGTTTTATTGGTATCCAGAAGACAGGAAAGACTCTATCCAGAGTTTAATCACATGCCAAACAAGAAATACCAGCAAATAAACAATGTAAGTTCATTTCCAGGCAGTTCACATTCTTATGAACCCTAAAACTTTCATACAAGAGCACAAATTGCTTACAATTAATACTGAGACAAGATTTAGGGGTTCAAATCAACGGATTCTACACACTACACTATGGTCAAACGGAAAGAAATAATCGTGGGAATGGGGCATTTAACTTATAAAAAGAACTTCTCAAACTGAGTCAAAATTCACAAAGCTGAACACGAACCATGCAATGGAGACTATAAGGAAGCCGCACAAAGACTGCTTGCAGTGTCGTTGATAAGTGTGGCATTGGCAGCTAAAATTATCCGAGAATAGCAACCAACTTCATCCCTATAAGAATAAGTTTGTTGAGTGGTAGCTCCACCAAAGAGTACATCATGATCTTGAACAACCATCCCCCCACTGCATTTCTGCCGATTTATCAAGGAGATGGATAAACCCCCAATGGACTTCTTCCCCCTCCATTCATGGACTAGATCAGTAAGCATCAAGATTGTATCGTTCTCCGATGAAGGCAAATTCCTAGTGGTCATGCTAAGAGGATATATCTTCTTCATGGTGGTCCGAGAAATCGTGATACCTGTATCAGACAGTACACTTACTACAGTCTCTTCTCTCACATTCTGTTTTACCCTTTTTTCAGTACCATTAAGATAGAACTTTATCTTATTTTTAAATTTCAATTCTCTGGAAACTATTGTAGTTAAATTTCCTGAAGTTGAATTCACCCATCCCGACACCTTGCTCTTCCTCCTCATATCAATCTCACATGACCCATCAAGACCTTGAAAGCTCGAAGATCGCTCAATGTTAAAAATAGGAGTACCATAATCAAGAACTTTAGCGTGAACTTGACATGGCAATGCAGAATTATCTATCCATAGATGCAAATTCCCATCCGCTAACCAAAATGGGACACTATCTGCCACTCCAAGACTCAAAAAGTGAGCTTTATCATCAAGCAGCAGCCCCAAAAATGGCGTTAAATCAATATCATAAGAAGGAAGATCAAAGGCACCAATCGAAACCACCGGTTCCCAGAACAAAGGATTGATTCCTCCTGTGAAAACTACCGGAAATGGTACCAAAGATCCCACCAAATAGTCATCTATCTTCAACAAAACTTCCCTATACGCTCCATGTCCTCTCTTTGTCGTCAAATTGTTCATCTGTATATATGAATCCGGCGGATTTGAGTACCAGAACTCATCATTCCCGTGAAATGATACATAAATCTCCATCACAGCTTTGATGGTATTCCTCGGAATCACAACTCTTTGCCCACACAATTCCAATTCACTTTCTATTCGGAACCAAAGACCATTATCTCCATTTGCCGAAATCGGCAATACCAAATCCGCTGGTCTGTCATCTGAACCCAGCGAACTTCCCAGTTTGCTCACTCCCATTGAAATCCCATTATCAACATAATTGTCCAATTTAATCCCTGTAACGTTCTTCACGTCATAGTATAGGAAAGTGACATTGACATGATAGATTCCAGTGAAAATGTCGTTAACCAGATTTTCCAGCATAACAGAAAGAGTAATATTCTCCTTAACAAGAATAGAAGTATACTTGGTGATGTCTTTCGTTACAGTCCAGTAAATTCCGTCATCAGTGGGTTCAGCAGTGCTGGTACGGAGGAGCTCAGCACCGTCTAACCAAACAGCGGCGATACGGTCGTACTGTTCGCCTTTGCAAGATGCATTGAACTGGAGAACTACATGTGTCCAAGAGCAATTGAAGGGAGGGGAGTAAGGGACGGAGACAGGTGGAAGTCCATATGTGTTACCGAAGTTGTAGGTGAATAAGGGAAGAGAGCAGGATGTAGTGAGGTTAGTGAAGGTTAATGGGCGAGTGATTTCGATGTATGGATGTGGTGGATTACTGTTGTGGGGAAGAGTGTGTTTGATGAAATGAGAATGGTGCTGTGGTAGTGAAGACGAAAATGGGGCAATGAAGGTGAAGAAGAAGAGGAGGAGGAGGAGAAAAGGAGTATCGTCGGAGGATCGCATTTTGATTGGAAATGAAGAATCTGTTGAATTGGGAAACAGGAAAGAGAGCAGGGGCTCAATTGGGTGTTGACTTCTAATAAATATATTGCAACTACTTAAAAAAAATAATAATCAAAGCAAGCAGGGCTTTTTATTAAAATCAAGCCAAAAAAATTGAAATATAGATCCTTACAAGTAATAACAAATACTTCTTAGATTGCAACTAATAATAACTTTAAAAAAAAATAAAAAATACATCGTTTTCACCTTAAACTATAAACGAAATTGCTGAGACACACTACAACTTAAAGGGGGCCATTACCTCCCTGGACTAATTAAAACCATATTTTTGGCAATCTTAGTGACTACTTTTGGCAAGAGTTATTTTGAAATCTACTTCTAAAGTAGTAAATATGAAATTTATTCATGTAATAGTAAATCTAAAATGTACTAAAGAAACAAGTGCATGCCATGGTAAGCTTAGAGTTTACTAGTATAAAAGTTCATAAGTTGACATGAACGATTGTGACATTGGAAGATGTGCATATTGAGTATTGGACATGTAATTAAGAATTAGAAGATTCTTCAAGAATTATTCATGTTGTTTATTCTAATGATAAGTTGGTTAGACCAACTAATATTGGGATTGAACCCCTTAAATTTGAAAAGTATAAAGGTGAATATTGATCGTTCACCTGTCATGTGATATATTAAGATGCATCAATATAAGATAATCACATGTATATTGTCAACCTGCTGTTGATATTCATAGATTTTTTTGTTTAATATAAATTGACTTAAAAACATAATTTTCAGATTGTGTAATAAAAACAATTCATCTTGATAATGTTGATTTGACATAAAATGACTTTGATAAATAGATGAACCATTGCTAATGAGAACAAAAACTTCATGTGTTGATTTGAAATATTATATAAAAAAGTACTTGTATGCATCAAATAAATTATGATTAATTCCCCTTCAAAGTTGGTTCTGAGTCAAGAACCACACATTGTCCATCTAATAATTTTGATGCGTGCTATACGATTAATGAATATATTATGATGCATAGGATTCCTGAAAGAATATGGAAGATGCATGTTAGTTTTCCTGACATAAGGAGGAGATTATAAGCAACTATGAAGTATGTTAGGAATTATTATTAGATTCTCATTCAAAAGATAATTCAATTCAAATACCGAAAGCATCTCATATTAAGCTGTAAGTGCTCCTATTTTGTGTCCCTAACAGACAAAGTCTATGCATGTGTGAAGCGTGGTAGATCAATCAGTTCTAAATGCAATAATTCTTGAAAAGGATAAGGAGCAAATGATCATAATAAGAAGGCAATATGCTCTTGAAGAGCCTACGACATAACACTTCATGAAACCTTATGGGAGGTTAGGTACCTGAAAATAATGATGTGATGAGATCTCAAAATGTTATGTCATACTGTGAACCGATACAAAATGAAATATCATTAATATCTTTGATACAATATTGGCGCAATATTGTAAAAGATTACGAGGACCTGAATTCTACATTTATTTAAGCATGCTGACGTAAAAATATTTATCAAGTGACATGAAAGGATACATCTCGATAAGCATAACACTTATTTGATTTGCAGTCCAGACACTTGAAGATGTCACACATGAAGTACTGAATATTTTCACTTGACAAAATTTATATGAAAACTTTTTTAAAGATTCAAAATGTTTGAAGCATATAAAATTTTCTGGGAAACTTATTGATAATCCTTATATTGTATAAGCTTATAGCTTGTAAATTATTGAAACTCTTGGAGAGTTTTCAAAAGCAATAGATTATTTGTTGGAATGAGAAATATATTGAATTGGATTGGTAATATATCTTAGTGAAATTGGTGTACTAATGTATCTTGTAACTATTACAAGACTCGATATAATCTTTCGATCAATTTGTTAGCAAGGTATAATTCTGCTCCTACTAGGAGACATCAGAATAAGATTAAACATATGAGTTTATTTTATTTTAAAGACTGTAGTTCCGATCATGTTGGTTATGTTGATGCTGGGTACTTATCCGATCCATAGGTACCCCATACAATAAATCTGATCTAACCACCACTCTTTAGAACTTACCTTTAAGTTTAGGTGGTACCTTTTTGTCACACAAAATTTTGGAAATGATCTTTCATTTCATCCACCCTACCCGAATCCAATGAGTGAAATACTCATCAATCTCACCATTCTCCTGAATCATAGACCCCCAATACTTGAAATTATCTCTCTTATTGATAAAATGAGTGTCAAGTTTAACAATCACATCGGACTCATGAGATACCTGACAGAACTTACACTTTAAATATTTCGTCTTGGACCTGCTCAACCTAAACCCTTTAGACTCAAGGTTTTGCCTCCAAACCTCCAATTTAGCATTAACTCCACTACGTGTCTCATCAATTAAGACCACATCATATGCAAAAATCAAATAGTAAGGCACCTTACTTTAAATTTATCTCGTCAAAACATACATCACTAAGGCAAAAAGAAACGGACTAAGCGTTGATCCTTGGTGTAACCCTATCAAGACGAAAGAGTGCTCTGAGTCCCCTCCTCCAATCCTAAATCAAATCTTAGCGCCGTCATACATATCCTTAATTGCCTTAACATACACCGTAGGTACACCTCTCTCCTCCAAATACCTCCAAAGAACCTCCCTAGGAACTCTATCATAGGTCTTCTCTAAGTCAATAAAAACCATATGCAAATCCTTCTTCCTATCCCTATACTGCTCCACCAGTCTCATAACGAGATGAATGGCTTCAGTAGTCGAGCGCCCTAGCGTACAAACTAATTTTCAGAAATAGTAACAATCCTTTGCAACCTCAACTCTACTACCCTCTCCCAACCCTTCATAGTGTGACTCAACAACTTCATACCCCTATAATTGTTGCAATCCTGAATGTCACTCTTATTCTTATACAACAGAACATCATAATTAAACCTGTCAAACGGGCTGGGTTAGCCTGTTTTGGCCCGTTTAGCTCGACCTTGTCATACCCCAAATCCCATTGGAGCGGACTGGCACCCGTAGCCGAGGAGGCCCGGGAGAACCCGTTCATAACCTATACTTTCACATTTACATTACTTATGAAAATTAGAAATTTGGGCAGCACTTCGTTGTAAATAGAAGAAAACAGTACCTGTATCAGCCCAGCAGACACGCATAAATATATATATGAACAGTAATTGGCCGTCAGAGCCATCACGTCTATCAACCAAACACTCCTATGGTTGTACAATATGTCTACAAAAGCCTATACATAGATACACAACTGAGTTGGGGTCGGGACAAACTCCCGCCCACAAAAGACTTTTATACAAATACCAAAAGTACATATAGAGACGACTTGGGATGCTCCGAAACAACTGGAGCTCACCACTAACAACAGAATGTCCTGGCTCTTACTGCGGAGGTGTACGACCTGAAGTACCTATTCCTGCAGGCATGAATACAGGTCCCCCGTGAGGGACGTCAGTACGGAAATATGTACTGAGTATGTAAGGCAGTGAGTGTCAAGATGAGATACAAAAGGTCAACAGAACCCAGATACCAGTGAATAAACAGTATGAGTAGACCACATTTAAAAGAACTGATGGGATACCTGCACATTACTTTCATATCATTACTTCCCGTAATCCTTATCAATACATAACATATGTCATACAATGGCCAACTGATCAGTGGTACTAATACAATACATCAGGGACCACCCCTGGAATAGCATATATACATAATCTTTATAATACAATGGCCAACTGATCAGTGGTACTAATACAATACATCATATCATCAATTTAAAATACAGACATTCCATTTCTTAACTCAATTAATCTTTAAGATTGGTTACTTTGTGGTCATACTTTATGGAACTTGAAACCATGATACCTCAATGGGAAAAACATGTAAATAGGTAATCAATATCATGAAAATGAAGTAGAGAATCATGGATACCTCATTAAACCATTTCGGAGTCAACAATAGTATATGGACATTTTTTTTTGACTAGCCGGACATCTTAAAAGTGAAAATAAGTTCAATTGGTAGTGTCGAAGATCATATGATGTTATTATGTGTCATGTGTCGTAGGACAATGTTGGAAGCTTACTTGAGAGTGCCATGGGTCATTATTCATGCCAAAGATTAGATAGAGTATGTCTTACATACCTTGATATAACCACTTCAATACAAGTGACTTCCCGTACTCTTCGAACACTTATCTACAATAAGTCATTTGTGGCAAACTAGTATTAGCAACCAAACCTTACCATTTAGGTATTAACTTCACCAAATAATGTCTAGGAAGTAATCCTTTAGCTCATCAATAAGAGTACTACATACATCCTCTTATACTCTTATTACATTCACATATCATGCATTTTCATGAAATATCTCTCAACATCACTCTTAGCCTTTATTTCCCTTCTTAATCACCATCCAATACCAACATGATCACTAGGCATACATAACCACTAATATAATGATATATCACCACAATTCATCCTCCATAATCCAATACAACAACTTCCATAATTTACTACTAACAATTTATACACAACAATTCATAACTATGTTTCTAGTTATCTCCCAACATCAAGACAATACTCATAATCCTTTATCAATACTTATTCAAGGATAAGAATCAAGAATAAACAATATTCATACCTTAACAATGAACTCTTGTATTTAGAATCCTCCTTACATAATCAAGGGGTGCTTCTTGAAGCTTTCGAGATTGTGAACACAACTAAGGAACCAATTCGAATTTTCTACGGTTGAATCACAAAATATTTGAAGTTGAAATTAGGCTAGGGTTTCACCTTCTCTTAATAATTGGATGATATTTGATATATGAGGCTAAGTGCGGGTTTATAAAGACCAATTTTCGTCCAAGAGGTAATAGAAAATGACCATTTTGCCCTAAAGATTTAAATAAATCCCGAATCTGTCCCCAGTGGACAGTTTTGACAGGCTGAAGTAAATCGATCATAACTCTTTGCTCCGGTATCATATTTGGGTGAAACCAATTGCATTGGAAATATAATTCAAAGGGATTTCATTTTCATATAAAGTATACCACCCAGTTCTTCCTTTACAAGGAGTTATGGTCGTTTAAAGTTGACCCAAAAATCTGTCCCATAATTCTGTTTTTTTTTGATAGGCTGTAGTAAAACGGGTATAACTCCTTACTTAAACATTGGATTTGGATGAAACCAATTTCATCGGAAAGAAGACTCTCGGAGATTTTCGTCGATGTATAGCAGCTCACACAGTTCTTTTTGTACAAGGAGTTATGATCGTCTAAAGTTGGATTGCCTAGCTGCAGTAATTTTCCTGCAGAATTATTGTTCACAGGCTTCCCGGCCACCGATTTGAAATTTCGAATGTGCTCGCTTATATGAAATACTCCTCTGTTTTGGGCAAACTTTATATCGTTGGAAAGCTTATTCCAATACCTACACATACAACTATTGACGGGATACTTCCAAACACCATACACTTAATTTAACCCATACGTAAGCCTTTAAGACTCCATATAATCGCGATAAGTGTACGAAAAAAAATTTACGGGGTGTTACAAACCTAACCGGTGGGCCCGGCCCGATCATCCCACGGGCTGTAGGGCCGCCGATCCTGAGCCTGGGCTGGCCAAGTGGGTTGACCCGGTGGACCGACTCAATTAGAAAACCGGACCAGGCCCACCGGTTAATCAGATCAGACCGGCTCGGTTTCAATTAATTTTTTTTAAATTGGTAGCCATTGAGGCTTTGGCCCAAATGGACCGTTGGAGGCCCAACGGCTATAATGCTGTTGTCTTACCAATGACCATTTGGCCAATTACACATTAATTTTTTTTAAAATAACTTTTAATTCAAAAAATTTTCTATAAAAATACCCCCAATTCAAAATTCATTTTTCATACAAATCTCATTCTCTCAAATCTCAATATCTCGCAAATCTTCAAATTTATCTCCTAAAGTGCTCAATTTTATTTTTTAATTTTACAATTACAAATACAAGGGGAAGTTTCTAAAGTTGCAACTTGGTATTGTCGTTCCATCTCTTACCTTTAATTTTTAATTACTGTATTAATTATTGAATATTTATTTTTATCATTTATGTATATTTAAAATATTTTTTAGTTTATTTTTTTAATATGGATAAAATAAGAAATCTTGGTAAAAGTGTCAAAATTTTTGTCCTGGAAGTGGTAGTGGTAGTAAAAAATAAATTGGTGGGAGTTCCGGTAGAGGTAGTTCAAGTAATAGATATACCGGTGTGCCTTCGGTACCGGTTAGTCAACCTTTTGAGGAAGAAATAGGTGAAGGTGCTCACGATATGGATTATGAAAAAACTCAAAAAAATTATGGTATAGAAAAAGAAAATGAAGTAGATGCGGTTAATTTGGATGAAGATGATGATAGTATTGGCGAGACACCCACAGTAGAAAATGCTAATATTAGATTTGAACCGGTTAATCGTCCTCCCCATTCCCCAAGAGGTGGTAGAAAAACTAGTATTGCATGAATTTTTTTTCGAAAATAGAAGGAGAAAGTAAGGTACAATGCAATAGTTGAGAAATTATATATGAGCATAAAATCGGAGGCAATAAAGGGGGTACGAGTTCATTGATGAGACATTTAAGAGATAGACATGCTAGAGAGTTATTTATTGCACAAGGTGGTGAGGCTGTTGATGGACCAAAATAAACTAGATTGAACCTAACAAGTGGTCAATTAATTAAGAAGTATAATAAAATGAAGGACCGGGAAGAAATAGTAAAAATGATAGCTGTGGGTTATTTGTCTTTCACTTTTGCTTCTTCGGATGCTTTTATTCATTATATTCAAGCAATTTATAATCCTAAGTTTAATGGTATTCCTAGAAGTTCTTGTCGGGCCAATATTTTTAGACTCCATGCACAATATGTTTATTATTTATCTACATTATTAAAGAATATTCAATGTAGAATTGCTCTAACTTCTGATCTCAGTCATGCTGTTAATAAAAATGATTACTTAACCATTACTTGTCACTGGATAGATAGTAATTTTGTTATGTAAAAACGTATTCTATCTTTTTTGTATGATGAAGATCGTAGACATACTAAAAAATTTATTTCGGAATCTATTACTAAAGGCGCAGAATATTATGGTATTGAAAGAAAAACTTTATGTATTACTTTTGATAATACATCTAACAACAAGACTGCTATTGACAAGTTAAATCTTAACTTTCTCCGCCGTCACTTGAAATTTTTTAGGTTAAGTGTGCTTGTCATATATATAATTTAATTGTAAAAGATGGTCTTGAATGTTTTGAGCTTTATACTGAAAAGCTCTGGCTTGCTGTTGTCTCTATTCAAGGAAATAATCGAAGAGGTAGAATGAAAGAATTTAAGGTTAAATGTGAACAAAATGGATTTAGACCGATATTAATGTTTGAAGAATGTGATACTAGATGGAATGCTACTTATACTTATTTAAAAACTTGTCTTGCTTATAAAGTTCCTATTATAATGACTTTTAATCAATTTTGTGGTTCTTTTCCTGAGTGTATGCTACATGATTCTAATTGGACTGCAATTGATGATCTTGTTAAGTTTTTGAAAAGATTTTATATAGCTATGGTTGAATTTTTCGGTGCTTATTATCCTACTGTTGCAATATTTTAGCTTATTTAGCCGACATTTCTTGTTTGCTTAAGGAATATAAGGATAAAGAAGGTTACAAAGAAGCTGTTGGTGCTATATTTACTAAATTTAAAAAGTATTTTTTCCCGCTTCTCCCAATTTACTTGGTTGGTGCTATACTAAAATCCATGCATGAAATATAATACTATGTGCGACTTTAGTACTGTTATTTATAATTCTTTAGAGATAGAGCCTCAAGAAAAATCAGATTTGTTTACGGCTATGAGTGACACGAACATTTACATAGAAGCATTATATAACCATTATGCTGATTTATTTGTTGTAACTGTACCGACAAATATCACTCCAATTGTCGCTCCTCAAGCTCCCGAGGAGCCATCATCTTCTAAAAGGCCGTTACATATTGGTTTTCCTGATTACTTTTTGATTTAAATATTTGGGACATATTTTCTCCGTCAACAGCATACACAACAAATTATCAAGAAGAGCTTAGGTATTATCTTTGACAACCGACAGAGGATCATAGAGCAAGGATCAACGCATTGGATTGGTGGAAGAATAATAAAAGACAATATCCTGTGCTTTTAAGATTAGCTAGAGATATATTGAATGTTCCAATGTCAACCGTTGCATCGGAGAACGCTTTTAGTTAGGGATGACAACAACTTGGAGACAACCGACACTCATTGAAAAACAAAGCTATGAATGTTCTAGTTTACCTTAGAGATTGGATTAGAGCGGAACGAAGAAACCAAGGAATGGAGGTGGAGCCGAAAGATTAATAAAATATTGAAGAAATTCTGACTTTAAGGGAGAACTCAACACAATCAAGTTCTATGCATGGTTTTGCCCCCATTGATTTTGACTATCCTATGGTAGTTCCCGTTAATAGTAACATGAACGAGTTGGAAAAAATGATGCGAAATTTGTAGATTTTTCATTCATGTAAATTGTAAGTTTTGGATCATTTTCCAATCAATAAAATACAACATTCATTCACTCCTTACTTTGTAATTTTTTTCATTTAAATTAAATTTCTTGTTTGAATTAAATACTTTAAATATATTACTATAAAACTTTACACTAAATAATAAACAATTAAACATAACAAACATATATACACAAAATGAAAAACTAAATTTCTTTTAATTTCAAATATAATGAAAACATATAATAAATATATGTTCAAACTTCAAACTTCAAGTATTATTATATTAAGTAGCATATTTTCTATAGACTCTAAATTATATACATTTAACGTATACATATAGTGTATATATGTTGTATGTATATTGTTTCAACTTTCAAGTGATATTTTAGGCAGTATATATTCTACATATATGTCTATATATTTTTTTATATTAAAATAGTATATATTTAATGTGTATATATTTTTAAATTAGTATAATAAGTAGGGTATATATGTTATATGTGTATATATTTTCTATAGACTCTAAAGTAGTATATATATTTAACGTATACATGTGTATATGTTTTCTAAAAGAGTATATAACTCTATATATAGTGTATATATATATTGTATGTTTATTATTTAAAGTTGTACATATATTATATTGTACATATATATGTGTACATATTTTCTATAGACTCTAAAGTAGTATATATTTAACGTATACATGTGTATATATATTCAAAAGTAGTATATATATAGTGTATATATGTTGTATGTATATTATTTAAAGTAGTACATATATTATATTGTAAGTATATATGTGTATATATTTTGTATAGACTCTAATGTAGTATATATTTAACGTATACATGTGTATGTTTATGTATATTATTTAATGTAGTACACATATTATATTGTATGTATATATGTGTATATATTTTCTATAGACTCTAAAGTAGTATATATTTAACGTATACACGTGTATATGTTTTCTAAAGTAGTATATAACTATATATATAATGTATATATGTTGTATGTATATTTTTTAAAGTAGTACATATATTATATTGTACGTATATATGTGTACATATTTTCCATAGACTCTAAAGTTGTATATATTTAACGTATACATGTGTATATATTTACCTATATTATTTAAAGTATTACATATATTATATTGTGCGTATATATGTGTATATATTTTCTATAGATTCTAAAGTAGTATATATTTAACGTATACATGTGTATATATTTTCTAAAGTAGTATATAACTATATATATAGTGTATATATGTTGTATGTATATTATTTAAAGTAGTACATATATTATATCGTACGTATATATGTGTATATATTTTCTATAGACTCTAAAGTAGTATATATTTAATGTATACATGTGTATATGTTTATATATTTTATTTAAAGTAGTACATATATTATATTGTACGTATATATGTGTATATATTTTCTATAGACTCTAAAGTAGTATATATTTAACGTATACACGTATATATATTTTCTAAAGTAGTATATGTTTAGCGTATATATATATTTTATTTACATTGTTTAACGTATTTAAAATGTATATAGGTGGGTATATATAGTGTACATTGGAAAAAATATTTAATTTTAATTTTTTTTAAGCTTTGATCGGATTTGACCGGTGTGGACCAGTTTATGTTGAATCGGGACGGTCCCAGTTTGTTTGAGTAAAAATTACTGTTGGGCCGAGTACCAGACCGACCCGTTAAAAATGACCCAAAACCGGATTGGCCCAGAACTCGATTAAACTTGATGGGCCGATTTTGAGTTGACCCGGCCCAACCCGTTTGACAAGCCTAATCATATTCCACCTACAAGCTTCAGGTTTCCTCATCGTCTTGAAAATTATGTTAAACAACTGAGTCAAACACTCCATACCTACCCCTCTTGTGCACTTCCAAAAATCCTTCAAAATATCATCGGGCCCCATCGCTCTACCTCTACGCATTCTACGAATAGACACCTTCACCTCCTCAACCTTAATGTGTTTATAATTTGCGAAACCTCCTGGAGTGCTCCAAATCCCCTGATACAATGCTAGTATTTGTTTCTTCGTTGAGGAACTTATGGAAGTAAGATTGCCATCTCTTTCTAATACGACCCTCCTCCACCAAAACTTTTCCTTCCACATCCTTAATACACTTCACCTGATCAAGGTCTCATGCCTTCCTCTCCCTAACCTTGGCTAGCCTGTACAACTTTCTATCCTCACCTTTACTACCTAGCACAGTGTATAAACTTTTGTAAGCAACTTCCTTATCCATCATGACCTCTAATTTTGCCTCTCACCTAGCAATATTATACTCCTCCCTATTCTTTCATTTATCCTCTTCATCCTTACTCTCAGCTAACTTTGCGTACACTTTCTTCTTAGCTTCCACCTTTCCTTTTACCTCTTCGTTCCACAACCAGTCCCCTTGGTGCTTGCCCGAACGACCTCTAGAGACACCCAACACCTATCTAGCTATCTCCTTGATGTAACTGGCAGTCTTATACCACATACTATCAGCATCCCCTGCACTCCCCTAATCCTTCTTTGCCATCAGCTTATCCCCTATAGCCAGTGCACTGTCAAAAGTCAGACTGCCCCATCTAATCCTCGGCTGATCCTCTACACCTCTCCTCCCCCGTTATTTTATGATCTCCAAGTCCATCACCAAAAGCCTATGCTGGTTCGAAAGACTCTTACTTGGTAGGACCTTACAGTCCTTACAAATACCCCGATCTCCTTTCCTGAGGAGCAAGAAGTTAATTTAAGTCTTGGCTGCCGAACCACGAAAGGTAACCAAATGAACCTCCTTATTGAAAAAGTTTGAATTAACTACCACCAATCCAAATGCCCGAGCAAAATCCAAAAGTGCCACTCCTTCATCATTCCTTATACCGATCCCATAGCCTCCATGCACACCACCATAACCCCTCGAAGAAGGCCCGTATATAGTGAAAAAAACATCCTATAATTTAACCATCACTCATTTGCATATAAAAATAAAGATTTTAAATAAAAAATATTTCAAGAAAATGAATAATATGAAGAATGCAACAAATAAATTCATGAATAAAGCTAATGATCAGTAAGAAAAGGGTAAACTACATAAATGGCCCCCATAGTGGGAGTCTTTAGTTTTTTTTTTCTTCCATAAGAAAGTCCTATCAAACTAGCCTTCCTTCTTTTATATGGATAGTACTTTTACCTATTTACCCCTCTATACCTCAAATAACTTTAAACAACTCTCCATATTTATCTTTCAACTTCTATTTTTTTTTTCTCTTTTTTATTTTACTTTGATTTTTATTTCTTCTTTTGTCTTTTTTTTTTGTTTAGTTTTTCTGAACCTTTATATATTTTCCATTTTCTCCTCTCAACTTCTATTGTTTTTCTCTTTTTTATTTTCTTTAGTTTTTATTTGTTCTTTTCTTTTTTAAAATTTTTTTGCTCAATCGTTATTTTTGTTTTGGAATTAAATTCTATCAGAGTCAACTTTGAACATGTATAACTCTGGAATATGTGAAATTTTAGGGCTCAAGACCCACCAAATTATAGATAAATGTTTCCTCTTTCCAGCACATTTGATTTCTCCTTAATTTAATATCTGAGCAAAAAGTTGTGAGCATTTTTGTGAGGCAGAAGTAAGGATCCGCGATAGTGGTGCGACACGGATCTCATTGTGGAGATTACCCTCCGTGATGCGTTGATGCTTTAAATTCGATAATTTTTTATTTTGTTGACTTGGGAGGAGGGGTATTGAAGTCCTTTCACTTATAAATGACCACTAAACACTATATTAACCTATTTCTATCAGTTTTCATAACATAACATCAATTACTTCATTCTCAAAAATCCTCTCTCCCAAATTCTCCTTTTCAAGTCAAGACCAGGGTTCAAGGAAGTGGTCATCTAGGATCCTAAGGGTGTTGTCTTCTTCAAGTTTCTTGGTAATTAAGGCATGTATCTCTTTCCCCTGTACTTATATTTGGTTAATGGCGTGAAATTGATTATTATTTATGGTTTTAATAATGGGTTTTGAACTATGGGTTGAGGGTTGTGCATGTGTTTGATTTAAATATTTTTTTCATGGTTTGTTATGAAAAATTCATGCTTTATTAATGTTTATAATTGTTTTGGGATGCATGGGGATGATGATTTACTGGAGGGGTCATGGTTAATCCCCAATTTAATGATTTTACCTTGGTATATGGTTTGAAAATTATGTGCCCTCAACCTGTTTACGAAATTGTTAATGAATATGATTTGGTCACTTGTTTTGACTTACCCACCTATGTATTTGCATGGCTTAGAGTGTTTAAACAATGAACATAGATTTTAAAGGTCTTGTTGGCTATGTTTAAATTCAATGAACAAGAAAGGAGTCGAGGCATCCCCCCATACTTGATTTAATGAACTAAAAGGGGGTCAAGGCATTCCCCCAAGTTAAACATGATTGTTATGGCATAGAGATAAGCTTGAAAGTGTAAGGGTATGTCATACCCATGTGTGTCTATTAACGATTGGTTCATTATTAATAAATAGGTTATGTGAAACTTGTTTTAATTTAGGCTTAATGGGGGTTATGTAGCAAAGTCGTGAAGGTATGGGTCTTGGATGACTTGTACTGGAAACTCGTGTTTTCCGATATGAGGTTTGGTCTTGATGACCTGTGTGCATGGTTCACACTATTGATATACATATATTGTATCTTAGACTAACATAGGGTTGGGGCATTTCCTTAAAGACGCATTACAAACTTCCATTGTTACCATCACCATTAGCACTTTAATAGAATGTCTAGTATGAAGACGATGAGCTCACAATGCTCCAGATGCTCCTTCTGAAGGTGTTTAAGCTCAACCATTCCCCAAACTTTGAAACAATTTTGGAATTAGAATACATTATGGTCAAATGTGTAGGAAAATATCTTTTCCGGCTTTTTAAAGAAGGAAAAATATGACTCACATAATGGTTGGACAACACTACAACCTTCTTAGCTTCTTTGATAGTGCTTATCGTCACAAACCCAAATCCACGACTCCTATCAGTCTCCCTATGGAGAAATTCACTTCAACATAGTTGGTACATTTTATCAGGTCAGTGGACTATTTGTTGAGGCACTAAGGCTGGTCTTAACTCAAGTTCTGCTTCAGAAGAAGGGACTAACTCTCAATCCCATCACCAGCCTATAAAACATGTGTAATGGATGATCCGATCTCATAGAGTTGCGTTATTTGATCTCATGTGGTGCAGATGAATGGATGTTCCTTTGTTGAGGTGTATATGATTCCTGTTAGGTTGGTCTTTTTTGTTTTTAATTTTTTTTTAAAAAAGATTGCATTTAAATCTATGGTTTTTAATGATTTCAAACCTCTTACATTGCACATTCCTCTTTTGGGAAAAAGGTAAAAAGTAAATGAAGAACACATCCAATTGGAATCTTTTCCATACATTTGATTCCTGTGGCTTGGAGATGATGAAGACCTCATTTTTTGTTGACACTGTGACTGCATTGTTCATCATCTCAGCTAACTGTTGATATTAAAACTTTGAAGAGGCACTTCTGTATCATTAGTTTCAAGTTGCTTGGAAGGTGTAATGACAGATTTGTTTCTTGTGGAATTCTGACATATATAATTATACCTTTTTGGAAACAAGTGACCATCCTTCATATTTCCGTTAGTTTTTAGTCGTGTGTTGAGTTGTGTCCTGCATGTGGCATTACTTTAGTTATTATTCTATCGTGGCTGGTGTGATGAAGTCAAAAGAAGTTGAGATGAAGCTATGGGGTTTTATAGGTGATACGATTTTGTATTCAATTATTGTGGAGCTTAAAGGCTCAGTTCTGTAGAGTGTTAAAAGGTTTGTTGTGCGTTGATATTTCTTTCCCTTAATCATCATCGTATTATAAGGGGGTAATTATTTGATACTACTTACTTAATGGGTTAATTTCATTTTTGTTATCTTAATTATTGACAAATTTTAGTTTAATTCTTGTGATATTTTACCAAGTATATTGCATTTTCAATTAATTGCATTGTGCGTTTTTGATCTATTTGCTTGTGAATATTCATAAATTTATCATAATTATTAATCGTTCCATCATTTAATTATTCAGGTGTTATGTTAACTGTTACGCTATATTAGATGGTAATATAGTTCTACATATAATTAAATATAACATATTTTCAACGTAGGAAACTGTTTACGATAAAAATGCTTTCTTAAAAAATATTTTCTGAGAAAACAAATGTTTACAATAAAAAGTCATTTTTCTCATTTTTATGAAACTTATTTTCTAGATAAAATACTTTTCAACATTTTAATCGATCGAATATGAAAAAATTAAAATTCCTTCCTACTAAAAACACCTAAAATGACTAAAAATATATTTTAATTTATTAAAAATTAAATATTATAAATCATACATCACAATGATTCAATGCATTTTTTATTTATTTATTTATCAAAATATGTATGGTGGGGCAAACTATCTTGGAAGTCATGGGCTAACATGATTTCCAATAACAATCATTATTTTGGATTAAATTGTTTTTATTAATTTTATTTTCTTCAAAATGATGAAATACAATTATTGGTTGCAAAATATTACAATTGTAGGTCCCTCCCTTATTCTAGCTTATAGAAAAAAAGTTTTTTTTTTTTTTTTTTTTGTGTTAATTTATTTTTAACTTTTTACTTTTTTTGGTTAAGAGTGGACATTGAATATTTTTCGACTAATTTGAACTCGTATCATATCGTGCCAATTCGGGGGAAGCACTCTATGTCAAAGATTTTTCTGTATTCAGCACACGTAAAAGGAATCTCCTGGCCTCTGTTAAGAGAAAAGGAACTTCGTTCGTTGCATTACATTTTTAATTTGATAGTATATATAAACGCTTACTCATATTTGATGTTCACGCCAAATTATATAAATTTATCATAATTAAAATAAGAATATGCATTAATTAACTAAGATGTAATAATAAAAATAAAAATGTATGTTATATACTCTAATGTCTTGTGTTCGTTGAATTGATGTAAAAAATAACTTTGATAATATAAAAGAAAAATAAAATTATGACTTACGTCTTACTAGGGGCTGAGCTAGCTAGTGTACTAAGCGAGTTCAGATCCAATTTTTATTATAAATTATTAATTTAGAATTAATTAACTTAAAAGAACTAAAGATTTCAAATCCGTAAACTTTAAATTCTGACTTTAATTTTTTTTTTTTTAAAGTAACTTTATGGTTTCTTTAGTTTGGAAAAATAAAGGGAAAAGACATCATTTCCACCCCATACTATACAAGAAAAGTTTAAGCCACGCCTAAATTATATAAGTGACCTATTACACACCTTAACTATATAAAAGTGATATTATTACCTCCCCGCGACCCCCATTCTAAGGCGCATGTGTTACACTTATTTTAGGCGCGTCCAGGCTATTAAATAACAAAAGTAAACGGCTAAAAATATTAAGGGAAAATGCATCGTTTCCACCCCAAACTATAGTCGAAAAGTCAAATCCACACCTAAACTATATAAGTGACCTATTACACACCTTAATTATAAAAAAGTGATACTTTTTACTGACGTGGTGCTGACGTGGCAGTGCGTGTAAAACACTACACCACATGCAAGTGGTGGTAGCCTGACAGGGTGTAAATAGTTTCACTTTTTTATAGTTTAGGTGTGTAATAGGTCACTAGTATAATTTAGGTGTGACTTCGACTTTTCGGGTATAGTTTGGGGTGGAAACGATGCCTTTTCCCAAAAGTAAATTAGACCCTATTTAAATATCACAAGAGTTTAAGGTTTAAAATGAAAATTTGCTTTATTCATTATTTCATTTCTTTCTTTCCATTTTTTTTTTTTTTTGGGTCGACTTATTATATGAAACTTCATTTGCATGGGAAGTTAAAGGCTAAAATGGTTGATTAACAATGACTTAGGTGTGGAAATAAATTAATATATATTATCTATGTTAGCAATTTTTGTTTAACAATGGTTCTTGTGTGATAATATATTGTTGTATATCATATTATATTTAGAACATTCGTTCAAGTTCGCGTTGCATAGGACTCATTCTCGAGCTGACCTTTGTAGGTCTTTAGTTTTAGTTTGTTTGATTCTTGATATCAAGTGAGTGTGCCGTTGAGCTAGGATGACTGGTGAATCGTACTGTGATCATTTTATATGAAAGTTATAATTGTTACAGAAAGTATAAATATAACATTGGCTAATGAAAACGGATTTAAGTTATTTGCATTGACAGTATATAACTCGATATACTGTAACCTAAGTTGCTTGGTCTCTCCAAAAACATTGCCGCACCGTGTTGGATCCTCCAAAAATGCACTACTTTTGAAGGATCCGACACACACCCGATGACAATGGATTTAAGTTATTCGCACTGACAGTATATATAATTCGATATATTGTAGCCTAAGTTGCTTGGATTCTCCAAAAATGTTGCCGCACCCGTGTCGGATCCTTCAAAAATGCACAACTTTTGAAGTATCCGACATACACGCGATGACAACAGATTTAAGTTATTCGCATATAATTCGATATATTGTAACCTAAGTTGCTTGGACTCTCCAAAAATGTTGCCGCACCCGTGTTGGATCCTCCAAAAATGCACAACTTTTGAAGGATTTGACACACACCCGATGAAAACGGACTTAAGTTATTCGTACTGGCAGTATATAATTCGATATATTGTAACCTAAGTTGCTCGGACTCTCCAAAAATGTTGCCGCACTCGTGTCGGATCCTTCAAAAATGTGCTACTTTTGAACGATCCGACACACACCCAATGACATTTTTGAAGAGTCCGAGCAACATAGATTGTAACCTAAGTTGCTCAGACGCTCCAAAAATGTTGCCGCACCGTATAGGATCCTCAAAAAATGTACTACTTTTGAAGGATCCGACACACACCCGATGAAATATCTGAAGAGTCCGAGCAACATAGATTGTAACCTAAGTTGCTCTGACTCTCCAAAAATGTTGCCACACCCGTGTCGGATCCTCCATGCACTACTTTTGAAGGATCCGACACGCACTCGATGACATTTTTGAAGATTCCGAGCAACATAGATTGTAACTACACTTCTTTTTTCTGCATTACCAAAAGTTAGTACAATGAACAATATTTATTGATTTGAATCTCTCAGTGAACTTTACTCTTTTGATCCCTTCGAAAACATCTGATAAAATTGGAACGATACAGGGAAAAGTAACATCTGATAAAATTGGAACGATACAGGGAAAGTACAACGAAAAAATCTACTTACATTGGTTGCGACCGGCTGTGTCAACTAGTCTATCGATGAGGCGTCTAAGCCTCTGAGCGCCTGGACCCGGTCTAAGCTTTTTCGGGTTCCCAACTTTGGAACAAGGTGGATTACCCGCACACCAACCACCTGGCGTGAAGCTACCATTCCATCGATGAAGAAATTCTTGATCAATCTTGTCCATAACCGGATCATCATTCTTGAACTTACGCGCAAATGCAGCGCCACTCGCTACCATTTTCCCAATGTCATTGACTCTGAGAATATGTGGATGTTGTTTCGGAGGGACATCCCAAGAGATATAGTGTAAGTCATGGTTAAGAACAGTCGACGTAAACTCTGGTGCATTGCAGATAACAGTATGGAAATAGCCTTCAGGAGAGGACACAAAATTCGAGTAGTACATAAGTAGGTTCCGCGGAAGATTATCCCAACCCCATATGCAATACTCCACAAATGCACGTGATAAGATCATCCAAGCTGACCCTGTATCAAAATTTCGACACAGTAAGTGAGGATTCATATAGTCGACCCCAGAGTTCACTTGATTGTACTTGCAGATGGTGCAGGTCTACTTCCGCGTTCAGCAGAACCTAGTAACTTTGGCTAGACCATGTATTTTTGTTAAACGAAATTCGCTTAATATGTATAAATAACCTATTCTAGAATCCAGAATCCGTAAACTCAAAATCCTAACTCTGTCTCCGACCATATATATGGAGTAGTTCATATTCTAACATTTTCGGATTCAACTTGATAGGAAACATCGGTATTGAAACACATATTGCAGACTGGAGCTGCATTTATGCAAATTTATCAGCAATTCATCAGATGACGGTACCAAATATGCATATCGATCACATTCAAATACTGAAGACGAGTACTAAATGCATCTCAACATGGTACCAATAGCTCAGTTTACAATACTAGACATGCATATCGATCACATCCAAAGATTGAAGACGACTGTCAAATGCATCTTAACAAGGTACCAGTAGTTTAGTTTACAATACTAGACATGCATATCAATCACACCCAAAGATTGAAAACGACTGTCAAATGCGTCATAACATGGTACCATTCGTTCAGTTTCTCTACAACAAAAAGTAGTACACCGTAGCTTCTCTAGTTGCCGATATTAATGTTGTTGCAGAAGGTCAGTATTTTCACTAGGACACACATATGTTGACGTTACGTGTACTTTCTATTTGTATTTGTGAGGCGTAAACATCAGCAAACATGTTCAAGAATGCTAAAAGTATGCAGATACAACTGTTCAATATTGAAACACATTTTGCAGACTGAGCTGCATTTATGTAAAATATTTATCAGCAATTCATCAGATGACGATATCAAATATGCATATCGATTACATTCAAATATTGAAGACGGGTGACAAATGCATCTTAACATGGTACCAATAGTTCAGTTTACAATACAAAACATGCATATCGATCACATCCAAAGATTGAAAACGACTGTCAAATGTATCTTAACATGGTACCAGTGGTTTAGTTGACGATACTAGATATACATATCAATCACATCCAGAGATTGCAAAACGACTGTCAAATGTATCTTAACATGGTACCAATAGTTTAGTTTACAATACTAAATATGCATATCGATCACATCCAAATAGTGAAGACGAGTGCCAAATGCATCTTAACATGGTACCAATAGTTTAGTTTACATTACTAAATATGCATATCGATCACATCCAAAGATTGAAAACGACTGTCAAATGCATCTCAACATGGTACCAATAGTTTAGTTTACAATACTAGACATGCATATCGATCACATCCAAAGATTGAAAACGACTGTCAAATGTGTCATAACATGGTACCATTCGTTAAGTTTCGCTACAACAAAAAGTAGTACACCGTAGTTTCTCTAGTTGCCGATATTAATGTTGTTGCAGAAGGTCAGTATTTTCACTAGGACACACATATGTTGATGTTACGTGTACTTTCTATTTGTATTTGTGAGGCGTAAACATCAGCAAACATGTTCAAGAATACTATAAGTATGTAGATATAACTGTTCAATATTGAAACACATTTTGCAGACTGAGCTGCATTTATTCAAAATTTATCAGCAATTCATCAGATGACGATATCAAATATGCATATCGATCACATTCAAAGATTGAAGACGAGTGGCAAATGTATCTTAACATGGTACCGATAGTTTAGTTTACAATACTAAATATGCATATCGATCACATCCAAAGATTGAAAACGAATGTCAAATGCATCAGTATTGAAACACATTTTGCAGACTGAGCTGCATTTATGCAAAAATTATCAGCAATTCATCAGATGACGATACCAAATATGAATATCGATCACATTCAAATATTGAAGACGAGGGCCAAATGCATCTTAACATGGTACCGATAGTTAAGTTTACAATATTAGCTATGCATATCGATCACATCCAAAGATTGAAAACGACTGTCAAATGCGTCATAACATGGTACCAATAGTTTACTTTCTCTAGTTGCCGATATTAATGTTGTTACAGAAGGTCAGTATTTTCACTACGACACACATATGTTGACATTACGTGCACTTTCTATTTGTATTTATGAGGCGTAAACAGCAGCAAACATGTTCAAGAATGCGAAAAGTATGCAGATATAACTGTTAGAATCTCACCGGTAAAGAGTTTAAAGGCTGTAGGAAGAGTTCTCCTTGGTGCAACCCAAAATATATCGGACTTAGTACTCTGATACAGCCCGGGGTCTATAATAAGCGGCATTGCTCTTTCCGCCCTGTAATAGGATAAATCGAGTGACATAAAAATTAACGAATGAACTATAAATACAGCCAAAGAACAAAGCAAGGAACATACTCTTTCCATCTCAACCGGCTTGTGTGCTCGATGAAGTTATAGTCGCGTTTTAATTGAGAAAACACGTAGTGAAGATCTGTAAAACAATAGAATAGATCACATTTCACGTTCAAGTAAAGAAAACGGAAGAATGCCTAATCAGGACTAACTTGTGACCAAAAAGTTGCTCGGATTCTTCAAAAATGTAGATAGGTGCATGTCGGATCCTCCAAAAGTAGTGCATTCTTGGAGGATCCGACACGAGTGAGACAACATTATGAGAGTCGAGAACTAACCGTCTTGAGTTAGCAGGGGAAAATCAGAAGCACTCAGGTTAATAAACCAATCCCAGTGCTTATACTTCTTCCGGAGAATAGAGGCCGCGTGTAGCGTGTTAGAGACCATGGTCGGACCCCGGTATGTCACCATGTTTGCTTTCGTAATCACGTGCACGTTTCCAACCTTGGCGAAAACAGGTTCTTTTGCAATTCTTGAAGCAAGCTCTAGTCTCTCCTCTACTGACGATTTTAAGTCAGATGAACGACATAATAGTTCCACGGATGATACAGTGATTTCAACGTCCTCCAGAGTTGACCTAGTTCACCATTTGATCCGGATATGAAATAAGAAAAACGCGGTGCAGGAGGAGGAGGAGGTGGTGGAGAAGGTGGCGGAGGAGGTGGAGGCGGACTTGGAACTCGCTGAGCTTTTACTTCACCAAAAAACGAGGTGACTTGACTCTCCACATCACGGGATGGGAAAATCGAGATGCCCAAGTCGAAGAAGGTTGCAAGAAGGGAAACAGACATAACTGAGCTTATAATAAGAGGTAAAATCCATCTTTTCTTCGTGTTCAACGACCTCATGTAAGCTGACGAATGCCTCTATTCTCTTCTCCGAAGTCTACAACAAACAAGAACAAGAGGTCGGGTTTACAGTCTGCTACTTTTGACTCCCCGTCCCCTTCAGTGTATACCTGAAGGAACGATTGACAATACGCGGATGATCCACCTCCTTGATCTCAACACGGGAAGTGGAATCCAACTGTTTATCAAAGATTCGTTCACTCCGCCTCAGTAGCTTCCTTAACTGCCACTAAGAATTCACATCAAACTCAAATCTCATCTGATACATCAATCTCGAACCAAAAGGCCCCTCGAGACCTATCTGATACATCTATGCATATTCTGTCGAATCAAAAAGCAACCACGTCAAAGGTCAGTAACAAGAATGAAAAAGCTCTTGCTATTGAAAACACTGTCGGAGCCAGAACATTCATTAAGGGAATTCAATATATAAAAAAGAAATGCGTGAAGAAGGCCAGGGATTTAACGTACAACAGTATCATACTCAATGTAATCCGGCAAGTGAGTCCTGCGGAGGGAGGACAGGATGTACACAGTTTTGTGAGGTATATAGTATACTATGTTGCTCGGACTCGCCAAAAATGTGTCAAAAGTAGTGAGTTTTTGAAGAATCCGATACTGGTGCGGCATTGAAAGTGAAGAGTCCGCACAACTTAGATACATATATACATAAAAATGAACGATATTTAACCTACCTACGCTGTGCATTTTTCTCGACAAAGGGGTGTCAATTGACTCTCCTTCGGCTAAGGTGGCTCCGCGTTCAACTATACTATATTCCAAGAATCTCAAACTCAAGAGTGCAACTAGTGGTCAATGAAGTTACTCGATACCTATGTTGGTCGGATATAACAAGTACCCTGTTGAATTAGTCGAGGTGCTAGCAAGCTTCCAGAACACCACGGTTGTTCAAAAAGACAAAACAAGAATCTATTCAACTATACTATATTCCAAGAATCTCACCCTCAAGGGTGCGACTAGTGGTCAATGAAGTTACTCGATACCTATGTTGATCGATCGGATAAACAAGTACCCTGTTGAAAGGTGCTAGCAAGCTTCCCGAACACCACGGTTGTTAAAATAGACAAACAAGAATCTATTCAACTATACTATATTCCAAGAATCTCACCCTACCTATGCTGGTCGATCGGATATAACAAGTACCTTGTTGAATTAGTCGAGGTGCTAGCAAGCTTCCCGAACACCACGGTTGTTCAAAAAGACAAAATAAGAATCTATTCAACTATGCTATATTCCAAGAATCTCACCCTCAAGGGTGCGACTAGTGGTCAATGAAGTTACTAGATACCTATGTTGGTCGATCAGATATAACAAGTATCCTGTTGAATTAGTTGAGGTGCTAGCAAGCTTCCCGAACATCACGGTTGTTAAAAAGAAAGACAAAACAATAATCTATTCAACTGTACTATATTCCAATGATGGACATCCAAATGAATCTTTTTAAATAACAAAAACAAACAGATATAAACATCTAAATGAATCTTTTTAGCTGAATAAAGCCAGAAAAATGTTACATCAGGACTGCATTTTGGGATCAAACAAAGCAAAAACATAGGCCAATATAATAATGCAGCAACAAGAAGCCCTATGTTGCTCGGACTCTTCAAAAATGTCAATGGGTGCGTGTCAGATTCGCCAAAGCTAGTGTATTTTTGGAGAATCTGACACGGGCGCGGCATCGGAAGTGAAGAGTCAGCGCGACTTGGACAACAACATACCCAGTGTATAGTAGAGTCTGGGGAGGGTAGAGCAGTGGCGGACTCAGGATTTGTGGAACGTGGGTGCTCTAAAGATTGGAACATACATATTGACGGTCAAAGTTTTAAGGTTCCGCCTGAAAACTGAAGTACCCATGTATGTTTTTGACTTACTGTGTGCTTTTCTAAATCTTATACTAAATTTTATACATTTTTTATATAATTATACCTAATCTGCATCAGATTTAACCGGTGCCGGAGCAACAAAAAACTAGATATAGGTCCGCCCCTAGGGATGGTAGAGTGTATGCAGTCTGTACTACTATCTTAGAGGTGAGGTAGACATGTCGTTTCCAATAGACCCTCGGCTCAGGATAAAATACAATCTGGAAAAAGTCGTAATAAAGGTACAAGAGACAATAAGGAGTAAAACAAAAAAGCAGATAGTAACAGAACAATACTACCACAAAATACAACTATGAGCGAATACTCGAACCAACATATATCATCAAGACACCGAGAACAAGAAACTACAAGCGTAGACCTACAACTACCAAAAAAGGACAACACTCCTACCTACTAACGCGTTCTCCACACCTAATATAATAAAAGGGCAGCTCGGTGCACTAAAGCTCCCGCTATGCGCAGGGTTCGGGGAAGGACCCCACCACAAGGGTGCATTGTACGCAACCTTAACTTGTATTTCTGCCGGAGGCTGTTTCCAAGGCTTGAACTCATGACCTCTTGATCACATGGCAGCAACTTTACCAGTTACTTCAACACTCCCCTTCACACCTAATATAATTACGCCATAAAAAGAAAACATAATATAACTCCCTAATTTGATTAAAAACATAATATAAATGCAATAACTTTTAGTTATTTTTTCCATGCATGCATGTAAGCTGAGCCAGTTATCCCTCGTCGAAAACTTATACTGTATAAATAGGATATTTTTTCGTAGAAAGTATTAGTTCAAATCTCAAGCGCTACTTTAATGTACCTATTATTACTTTATATCCTGGATCTGCCTCTATCGTTATAAAAACACCTAAAAACTACAATACAAGAAAGAAAAAGAAAATCAAATTTACATGTTCATTTGACATAAATAAAATTAAGAAAAAATACCTTTATTATGGAGAATTCATATATGGTTTAAGAATCTTGAATATATATGCTCCTTTTTTTAATTTTGTACACATTCAAGAATTTTGAATGATGAATAAAAATGTATTTGATAGAGAATAACATATTCTTCAATTTTGGGTTGTTTATGCTATATTCTGTTAAATCTTAACTGATTTTCCGGAAAACATCCCACTATAATTTCTTACAAAAAATCATATTTATGTATTTTAATTCATGCGTAAATAATTTATAATTTTTTTAATATTAATTTGTATTTTAATTCATGCATAATAATTAAGATACTTTTTATTTGACCATAAACTTTTCATATAATATAAATATTTTTTATTGTAAAATTTGTAATTTTAAAACTTTTAATGTTGTTTCTAGTTATCTATGTATAGAATTTAACATAAGAATATTAAGAATTTAATATTTGACTTAAAAAATATACACAAAATAACATTCCTCCATCTTGTATCAAACATAAGAATATTAATAATTTAATGTTTGAATTTGAAGACTATAATAATTTAAAAGAAATTAACTTTGATAGGAGAGATTTAATTACTTTGTGGGAAAAAAAAAACTATTTCCTCTTGCACTATAGGTAAAGAGAAAAATGAATTATTATTTTATCATAACAAAATAGTTGTTCCTATTATTTGATAAAATCACAAAATGAATTATTATTGTTACTATTAGAGTCGTTTGGTATGAGGTACACGGTATAATAATTTCAGAATAAAATGCAATAGGATTATTTTATCATGCATTTGGTTGGAGGTATTAGCCAGTCCCGTGATTCTTTATACTACCATTTATACCACAGTGATGAGATAAGTTAGTTATCTCACGTACATGGTGGGATAACTTATTCCACACACACTGATATACGAGCCTCTTCAAACTAAGTATCTACATACACATCGATATACGAGCCTCTTCAAACTAAGTTTATTGATATCGACAAGGATCCTTTTAAGGATGTGGTTAGTATCGCAGGGAGGGATGATCTACGTACACGCTGATATACAAGCCTCTTCAAACTAAGTTTATTGATATTGTAGACACCTAATTTTGTCCCTTCCGAAGACCCAAGTTACACGTTTTTATCCCTGTCTTACCACGTGCCCTCACCCGTATGATTATATCCCATAAAAATACAAAAATAACAAACCCACTAACAAACCTAATCCCTAATTATTCTTTTGTAACAAAATTAACCACTCCTCCTATCAATTTTGGACAACACATCACTATCCTATGCCCCATACCCTACCCCAATACCCACCCACATGACCCTCACAATAAAAACACACACATACTCTCACAATCAGGAAGGAGGCACGATCAAAAACCAAAAAAAAAAGGCCGAACTCCCTCTCTCTCTACCCCTCTCCTCTCCTCTCCATCGGCATCCATGGCTGACGCCGGCCAGCTCAGCACTGGCTAGCCTTCTCTTCCCCTCTCCCTCGACTGCCACGCCGTCAGCAGCCACTGACGACCTAAGCCACCACACTGCCGTCTCCATCACCGGCGAGAATCCGGCCTCCTCCGTCATCCAGCGTCTTCTCTAGCGACCCATCGTCCTCAACCAAATCAGCGACCAACGCCGCCACCAACCGCCGCAACACTCACCACCGAAACTCCAAAGGAACCAGCCTCCGCCAGCTGCGGCGAATCAACCATCAGCAGACCAGCCGGCTCCGCCGGCGAAACAGTAAAGCCAGTCGCCGTTTGAACCGCCGCCATCTTCCAGAACAATTTGTTTTAGTCGATTCCAGGTATTACAGATTCAAAAAAAAAAATCCACTGAAGTGTTGAAATTTCTCAAAATGTTCTTCGTTTTTCATTGGTTTTAGTTGAATCTGGCCTGAAAACATTCAAAACGCGCCAGCTTCCGTCTTGAATCACTGTTTTGGCCATCACCGGAGCTCACCGGAGCTTGATCTGCGTTGGGTTTTGGGTTCCTGGTTGTTTGTTGAGGGTCTTGGGTTTGTCTATTTCTTGGTTCATCGTCGATATTGGATTTCGAGTTTGTCGTTATCAAATTGCGTCGTCGTTCTTGGTTGGGTTTCGTATAAAAAAGTTTGTCTCACTGGTTTTGAAGTTGTCCTATTAGTTTTTCTCTATACGGAGTTGGATTCATCGCAATCGGGGTTTTATATTCGAGATTCCAAGTGCGGGTCTTCTTTAATATTGTTACCAACCGAAATTGATTATCGGAAGGTCCATTTCTTTAACTCATTCTCTCTTCTTTATCGTAATTTGTTGAATTGGGCATGTTTGTAATTGGATGAGTTGGTGAATGTTTGATGTTATTCACGTGAAATTCGTATGATTATCATGCTTTAATTGTCGTTGGGTCTATGTTGTTTATCTTGGATTCCTAGTTAAAAAATTTGAGTTGATAGTCAAAACATGTGTTAATTTTTGGTTGGAAAAGGATTTCGGGGTGGGAATAAGAAGTTGTTAAAAAGTTGAATGTAGTTAAATTTTGGACCGTTGTCATTTTATTTAATTTGGATTAAGCATGAATTATATAGAATCATTTTAACTCAAAAGCTTGATAGGAAATATAGGTCGGGTAGGCGAATTTTGGGATAGTGGATTGATGGAATATTCGATTTGTGTGATTGAATGGTTCTTGGCTATACTGCTTAGGGATCACTTGTATCATTTGGCCGGGGAATGCCCCGAAGTATCTGTATATATTTATTCACCGGGGAATGCCCCGAGGTGTCCTGTACCCGGAGGATGTTCATGGTGAAGGCCGAGGCGTCGGGTAGAGCATCAGTTTAGGATTAGCGTAGGTTTACTTTTAGTCTCTTTTTATTTTGGGTTGTAATAATTGGACTGGACTTTACATTTTGGATTGTTTTGTTTTGTTTGATTATTTTGCGTGCTTTTGTGTGGTTTATACATTTCGTAATGCCAAAATAGTTGATACACTCTACCAAGCGACCGTGGTTGAACCACGGGATCGAGGGGTGCCTAACACCTTCCCCTCGGTCAACAGAATTCCTTAGCCGGAGTCTCTGTTCGCAAGCCAGTTTAAGTGTCAAATAGTTTCGAAAAGGATTTTTCAAAGGTGACTTGGCACACTGGATTATGCCAAGTGGCGACTCTAAATAAAAATGTAAATAATCCTTTTCTGAAACAAATTTTCGTTTCTTGTCACTTAAATAATAAAACCCTTTTCAACCCTTAAAACATGAATCTTTTTGGAGTACGTAAAAAGGGGGTGTGACACATATCGACAAGGATCCCCTTAGAATGTGGTTAGTATTGCAGGGAGGGAAGATCTACGTACGCATCAAATTATATACGAGCCTATTCAAACTAAGTGTATTGATATCGACAAGGATCCTTTTAGGATGTGGTTAGTATCGCACAGAGGGAAGATCTACGTACACACTGATATACGAGCCTCTTCAAACTAAGTTTATTGATAACGACAAGGATCCTTTTAGGATGTGGTTAGTATCGCACGAAGGAAAGATCTACGTACACATCAATATATATAGGAGCCTCTTCAAACTAAGTTTATTGATGTCGATAACGATCCCTTTAGGATGTGGTTAGTATCGCAGGGAGGGAAGATCTACGTACACACTGATATACGAGCCTCTTCAAACTAAGTTTATTGATAACGACAAGGATCCTTTTAGGATGTGGTTAGTATCGCACGAAGGAAAGATCTACGTACACATCAATATATATAGGAGCCTCTTCAAACTAAGTTTATTGATGTCGATAACGATCCCTTTAGGATGTGGTTAGTATCGCAGGGAGGGAAGATCTACGTACACACTGATATACGAGCCTCTTCAAACTAAGTTTATTGATATCGACAAGGATCCCTTTAGGATATGGTTAGTATCGCACGGAGGGGAAGATCTATGTACACATCAATATGTATACGAGCCTTTTCAAACTTAGTTTATTGATATCGACAATGATCCATTTAGGACGTGGTTAGTATCGCAGGGAGGGAATATCTACATACACACCGATATACGAGCCTCTTCAAACTAAGTTTATTGATATCGACAATGATTCCTTTAGGATGTGGTTAGTATCGCAGGGACGGGAGATCTACGTACACATCAATATACGAGCCTCTTCAAACTAAGTTTATTGATGTCGACAAGTATCCCTTTAGGACGCGGTTAGTATCACACGGAGGGAATATCTACGTACTCAGCGATATACGAGCCTCTTCAAACTAAGTTTATTGATATCAACAAGGATCCTTTAAGGATGTAGTTAGTATAGCAGGGAGGGAAGATCTACGTACACATCGATATACAAGCCTCTTCAAACTAAGTTTATTGATATTGACAACGATCCATTTAGGATGTAGTTAGTATCGCAGGGAGGGAAGATCTACGTACACATCGATGTACGAGCCTCTTCAAACTAAGTTTATTGATATCGACAAGGATCTCTTTAGGATGCGGTTAGTATCGCAGGGACGGAAGATCTACGTACACATCAATATACGAGCCTCTTCAAACTAAGTTTATTGATGTCGACAAGGATCCCTTTAGGACGCGGTTAGTATCACACGGAGGGAAGATCTACGTACACCACCCTTTTCTGATCCCGCTTGTGCGATTACACTGAGTACGTTGTTATACACTTGGGGGTGGGGTGGGGGTGGGGGTGGGGGTAGGGGTGGGTAAAGAATGTCACATAGCAATATATATTTCATCTTTAGATCTCTGAAAATGACTTGATTGTTCTAAATCCATGATTATCTGGAAGAGGTCCATTCCCTGGCTTAACAGATATTATCACTTCCAAACCTGAATAAAAAAAAAAAAAGATGTTAGAAAATTCAATCAAATATATTTCATAATGAAGATTTATTGTATGAAATATCTGATAAAATTTTGTAGCAAAAATAAGTTCAAATGAACACTTAGTTATCATTCGTACGTCGACGTTAAAGTGTGAGATCATCTTATCTAAAAACTTAAGTCGTTACAGAGATCATACTTTTATTTACTTTAGAGATAAGCATCCAGTACCCCATCGAACTATGACCAAAGTTGCTACGATACACTCCAATGTCACATAGGTCCTATTATCCCTGAACTCAATTTTAGCATATTGTTGTTACCCTTTTGTTCTGACGTGACAATTTTTTTTTACATAAAATGGGACCCACATCAAAGGTGCCATGTCAGCCCAAAAACATTGCCAAAAAGTGCCACGTCAGCACAATAGAGTGACAAAAATACGCTAAAATTGGTTCAGGCGGTAATAGGGCTCCCTGTAAAGTTAGAGTGTGTCGCAACAAATTTGGTCATAGTTCAGAGGCGTACTAGATGCTTTACTCTTTACTTTATTATATTCTCAACAAGCCCCTTCACGTGAGGACTTGATTGTTTTTTTTCATTAGCCAACAAGCCCGCGGAAATTCTCTTGATAATGGGTGGCGGTGAGATTCAGTCTGAGGACACTTGCCGCATACACAAAGTATGACAACAAACCCAGCGTAATCCCACGAGGAAAGTCTAGAGAGGGTAAGATGTACGCAACATTAATGGGGGTAGAGAGGTTGTTTTCGATTGATAAACTGGACATTGTGAATTGTGCAACCAAGGATAAACAAGTCTCACTGTTTCAAATCGCGTAACTAGAGAATAAGTTTCTTTAAGATCAACACCATGTGCATAAGCGGTTGCTAAGTTGCTCGGACTCTTCAAAAATGTCTACGGATATGTGTTGGATCCTCCAAAAATAATGTCTTTTTGAAGGATCCGACACGGGTGCGGCAACATTTTTGGAGAGTCCGAGCAACTTAGATTGCGGTTGGCCTTCCTACACTAACGAATGCCTCTTTTCTCTTCTCTGAAGTCTACAACAAACAAGTGGGAGAGGCAGGATTCGAACCTACATAGAAAAACTTCAACAGATTTACAGTCTGCCGCTTTTGACCACTCGGCCACTCTCCCCTTCCAGGGCCGAGGCCCCCCTCAATGGGTTCTAATTCTAAGAAGGGGGGCGGCACCCTGAATCAGCTTTTGCTACAAGACGAGCATTGTTGCTTCGATAAGCTTCCATCTATAACAAACTATCTATGTATTTTTAGTAGAGCTACCATATCCCATGACTTTCGTCCATTATTGGTTGTTGTCTCAAGTTCAAGCCTACATTGATACACAATATAAGTAGTTGACGCGCCATAACCTCATATGGTGGCGCAAGTGATGCATCGTCTTTTGGAATATGAAATGTCAGATTTCTCATAGTCTGTCGAGTGATCAATTGGTATGGCTTCAGGTAATTGTCGTCGTATGAAAGTGATCCTTCTGCTAATGAGTCTTCACAAGTGTTTTGCCTACCACGACGGTCATGCATTTGATCCTAAAAATTGCAGGAAACATATTGGATTTGTTGACGCGTTCTAAATTGTTTGAGGAGCCTGTCGGGCTGATGCAGATTTACGTACTATATCCCAACATAGAAGTAGCACCACAATCGCCAAAAATATTCTCCTGATCGACAATAATCTGCAAGATTTTTCATCACATCTGAAGTATATGGCTTCCAAACAAACTGTTCATCCGAAAAAACAGTAATACATATTGGATTGTATGCGTCCAACTAAGCTGAATGTTCCATCTACACACGTATGGATCTTTCGGAGCTCATTCAAGAAGGTAATAACATCATCTGTTGCTTAAAGTCGATCAAGATTAACTATCTTCAATCTCTCCTATGCTCATACCTATAGATTCGGTAGAAAACCACATAATTCTTCTTTGGCTGAGTAGCTCTACACAATGCACAGGACAAGCCAATTCAGTTGATGTCATTGAGTTATGTCAAATGCATTAATTTGGCTATGGTCACCGAGTTGTGTCAAATACGTCAACATAACACTGCCCCTACTAACGCTTTGAAGTGTTTTGTCTCGTGCATTTTGTCACGCTAACCAGCCTAAGAGGAATAACTGGTTTTCTACCGCTTCTATAGGTATGGGCATGAGACTTGCGAGAGATGCAGATGATTCATTGTGATCGAATTCATGCTAAAGATGACACTATTACCTTCTAGAATGATCTCTCAAATCCCCATATGTGTGTAGATGGAACGTCCATCTTCGCTGGACACATACAGTTCAATATGTGTTACCATTTTTCCAAGATCAGTTAGATAATCTTGTAAAAGAACAGTTTGTTTGGAAGCCATTACTCCAGATGTGATAAAAATCTTGCAGATTATTCTCGATCGCGATATTTTGGTATGTTGTGATGTCGTAGATATGAATTAGCCCGATAGGGTCCTCAAACAATTCAAAATGTGTAACATCCATGTTCCCTGCAATTTTTACGACAAGCATTACATGCACGACCATCATGTCAATCGAAATACTGACTGTACTAGACAGCATGAGAGTCACGTACTTGTCTGGAATGATCGCGCAAACCATAATTATGAAGACTCGTTAGCGAAAGAACCCTTTCCATATGATGACAATTGTCTTAAGTGGTATCGTTTGATTCAAACAATAACATACCCAGTGTATTCCCACAAAGTGGGGTCTGGGGATGGTAAAGTGTACGCAGTCCATACTACTACCTCAGATGAAGCGGAGAGGCTGTTTTCGATAGACCTCTGGCTCAAGACAGCTAAGTGGTATCGCTTGATTACTCGACAAATTATAGGGAGTCCAACACTCAATATAATGAAGAATGTACTCCTGATTGATAACTGAGATATGGAAGATCAGTTTAGTGATTTAGAAGATCAGTTTAGTGATTTAGTTTCTACTTAGGAAAAGATCACAATTCTTTATTAGTTGATTCTTTCCTTATTTGTTTTGTATTCTCTTGTATATATACACATACATATCAATGAAATCAATACAACTTCATCTTCATTCTCTACATTTATATGGTATCAAAGCCAAAATACTCTTAACAGAGTCCAAGATCCATTTTCTTTCTTCTTCTCTTTGCAGCGATGGCCTCTTCTACCCCCGTCATTACTGCCGACGCAGCCCCTATCCTCAAACACTTGATTCAATTCAATCCATCATCCCAGCTGTCCATTAAACTGACTGGCAGCACTAATTTCACCATCTGGAAAGCCCAGATTACCATGTTGCTTCATGTCCATGACCTCTATGGTCATCTTGATGGCACCATGCTGTCCCCACTCAAACAATCACAACTAACGGCCTTGAGACAGCCAACCCTGAGTACAAGGATTGGTTTCGTTAGGATAAATTGATCCAAAATGCTCTCATGGCCTCTGTAGATGCCACAATCGCACCTACAGTAGCTTCTGCTGTCAACTCCAAAGCCGCGTTGGATCAACTTCACACTTTCTTTGCAAGCAAATCGCAAACCCGCATCTTCAGCCTTCGTCACCATCTTAATCGAGTTAGTAAGGACAACAAATCCATTGCTGAATATATGCGAGAGATTTTCTCTCTCTCTGATAAACTCTCCACAGTAGGTTCACCCGTCAATAATGAAGAACTAGTGGTGAAAATACTGAGTGGACTCAGGTCAGAATTCCGCAAGATCTCTGCAGCCATACGGGCAAGGGACTCTCCTATTAGCTATGAAGAACTTTTTGACAAGCTTCTTGATCATGAACTTTTTCTCAAACATGAGGACCTCAAGAAGACTTCTACCCAGATCGCAGCAGCTGTTGCTCAACGAGTGCCAAATCCTCCATCAGCTCCATCAGCCCCACACAATAATAGACGCCCATCCAACAACAATAACTGGCGTCCCCAATACAGGCAGCCTAATCAAAGCACTCATTCTCAATATCCAACGGATAATTCCCAGTGGCGTAATCCAATGGATAATTCTCAGTGGCGTAACTTCCCACACCATTCATCACGAGTGTGTTGTCAACTTTGTGACAAATTTGGGCATACAACAAATGCTTTCCGCTCTTGGTCCCATAACCACTTTGAAGCAAAAGCAAATTTTGCAGCGCACTCAACACCGAGTGACCCCTGGATTCTTGATTCAGGTGCTTCTCACCACATCACCTCGGATACCAACTCACTCCACAATGTTCAAGAATTCAAAGGTCTGGACGCAGTGACAATGGGCAATGGTAATGTGATTCTAATTACTCAAACTGGTAATACCCACTTAACTGCATCAAATACTGCCTTCAAACTCTCTAGTATTTTGTGTGCTCCAGCTATCAAACGCAAACTCATTTCAGTTCATCAATTTTGCAAAGAAAATCTAACCTCCATAGAATTTTTTTCTTTTACTTTTCTTATGAAGGATCTGACTACGGGAGCACCTCTTCTGCGCGGCCCGAATAAAGCAGGTCTCTATGAATGGCCGTCCCTGACTCGACCAAACATCAACATTGCTATTGCTGGACCTTCCTTACATCTATGGCATCGAAGATTAGGCCACCCCTACTCTCGAGTTTTGCTTTCCATTTTAAACAGTTCCCGTTTTTTATATTCTTCAAAAGACAAGTTTACTTATTGTAATTCTTGTTGCTGCAATAAAGCTCATAGATTTCCCTTTTATTTAAACGCTTTGTCTAGCAAACATCCATTAGAAATAATTTACAATGATTTGTGGGGTCTATCCCCTGTTCTCTCTATTAATAAAAAACGCTACTATTGTCTATTTGTTGATCAGTACACCAAATACATTTGGTTGTACACAATGAAAAACAAACATGAAGTGCAGAAAGAATATTTTGATCACAAAATTCTCACACTTTACACTGATGGAGGTGGAGAATATAAAGTCATGGAACCATACCTTAATTCTAATGGCATACAACACCTTGTTTCTCCCCCCATACTCCTCAAAGGGTTGCCTTGGCTGAAAGACGTCATCGACACCTTATTGAGACTGTCAAAACGTTGCTTCATCAAGCAAGTATGCCCTCCAATTTTTGGACATTTGCTTGCCATCATGCTACCTTTCTCATTAATCGCCTGCCCACTGCCACTCTTGATAAAAAGTCCCCATTTGAAGTTCTTTTCTATAAAACACTTGCTTATGACTCTCTCCGTACATTTGGATGTCTATGCTACCCATGGTTATGACCATACACCCAAAATAAATTAGAACATATTCCACACCTTGTGTTTATCTCGGTTTCTCCGTCACTCATCATTGCCATCAGTGTTTCGACCCCACCTGTTCTAAACTTTTTCTCTCACGCGATGTAAAATTTTTAGAAATTTTACCATTTGAAAATATTTTTTCTCATTTGAAACAAAACTTTTCATATTTAAATTGGGAAAACACCTTACAACATCAAAATCCAGATGTGGAAATTAGTTCTACCACTATTAATCCAGATCTCACCTTGCTTTCTCCAACTATTCCATTCAGTCCAGGTGCATGCCAAAATACCTTCTCAGTTTGCGCTGCACAGGGAAATAACCCAGAGTCAGATTATTTCACCACTTCGGAATCAGGTAATGCTCAAACTACTTCCCTATCCCCTATTATTGATACCCAACCATCCCACGTCACATTTCAAAGACAACCCCCTACCCTCTCTGTGCATCCTCACTCTCTGCATCGCCGACCACCAGTTACTCATGTCTATCAATGTTGCCCAAATCCATCACAATCCCTCCATGCTAACAGAGGTGCAGGCAGTTGCTCTCTTGACTCGCCTCTACCCACTGAACCCATAGTTCAAGTTCCACAAATACAACAAAATCGTGTAGTAACAAGGTCACAAAATAACATTGTCAAGCGATGAAAAATTATTGACTACATTGCCCAAATAACCCACTCTGTACCCACCATTTTACCTGTAACCCACAAACAAGCACAAAAATTATCATATTGGAGAGATGCTATGCAGGCTGATTATGATGCACTAATAAAAAACCAAACTTGGGAGGTTGTTTCACCGGACTACACCAGAAATGTTGTTCCCTGCAAATGGTTATTCCAAATTAAAACAAAGCCTGATGGCTCCATTGATAGGTACAAAGTGCGTTTGATTGTAAAAGGGTTCACTCAAATTCCTGGGGTTGATTTTGATAAAACGTACAGTCCAGTGGTTAAACCAACCACAATTCAGACCGTCCTCACCATCGTTGTACAAAAAAGTTGTCCCTTACATCAAATAGATGTCAACAATGCTTTTCTTCAAGGAAAGCTTCAGGAAGATGTCTATATGACCCAACCACCCGGGTATGAAAGTTCATCACATCCAGACTATGTTTTTCATCTCAAAAAGGCTATTTACGGGCTGCGACAAGCTCCTAAAGCCTGGTATGATGCACTCACTGATTCTCTAATCCGAATGGGATTTTGTATGTCTGAATCTGATAATTTATTATTTGTTTTGCATAATTTGGGAGTAACTATGTATATACTAATATATGTGGACGACATCATACTCACGGGTAGCAATGAAACACTCCTTCAAGAAGTCATTTCTTCTCTTTCCAAACTATTTTCTCTTAAGTATCTTGGCTTACTGCACTATTTCTTGGGCATTGAGGTACACAAGGATGCCAATGGTTTGTTTCCTAGCCAATCTAAGTATATTCAAGAGGTGTTGCATGACACTCAAATGCAGGACTGCAAAGGCGTTCAGTCTCCAATGAGTACATCTGAGGCACTACTGGTAGATGACGGATCCCCTAAAACTGATGGTAAAGAGTATAGAAGCGTACTTGGTAAACTCCAGTACCTTTCCTTTACTAGATCAGATATCACATATTCGGTAAACAAGCTTACTCAGTTCAACAACTCTCCTTCCGTGGTTCACTGGAAGGCCGTTAAACACATCCTTCGGTACCTCAAAGAAACATCCCAGAATGGTATTCATATTTCTCCACATCAGTCCACTGATCTTTATGCCTATGCTGACACTGATTGGGCAGGTGATATTAATGATCGCTGCTCAATATCTGGCTACATTGTTTTTCTAGGTACGACTCCTATTTCCTGGTGTTCTCGAAAGCAACCTACTGTCTCCCGATCCTCTACTGAGGCTGAGTATAGGGCAGTTGCCTCTGCCTTATATGAAACAAACTGGATCACTTACTTGCTCAGGGATCTTCATGTGCCACTCTCTGTTGCACCTACTGTACTTTGTGATAATCTTGGGGTCACATACATTGCTGAAAACCCGGTACATCATACAAAATGAAGCACCTCGAGGTCGATCTTCACTTTGTTCACAATCAAGTTGGCCTAGTTCGAGTATCACACATCCACTCTACTCACCAAACCATTGTCTAAGCTAGCCTTCCAGCGGATGCTACCCAAGTTAGGTGTTGTCTCGTCACACCTAACTTGAGGGGGGCATAATGGATAATGTACTCCTGATTGATAACTGAGATATGGAAGATCAGTTTAGTGATTTAGTTTCTACTTAGGAAAAGATCACAATTATTTATTAGTTGATTCTTTCCTTATTTGTTTTGTATTCTCTTGTATATATACACATACATATCAATGAAATCAATACAACTTCATCTTCATTCTCTACATTTATACCATATCCTAAAAGAGGATGCATCACTTGCACCAAAATCCGAGGTTATGGCGCGTCAGCTGCATTTGTTGTATCAATATGGGATTGAACTGAGACAACAACCTACAATGGACGAAAGTCATGGGAGATGGTAACTCTACCAAAAATAAAAATACAATAACTGAGACACAAAGCTCGTCTTGTAGCAAAAGGTTATCCACAACAATATGGTGTTGATCTGAAAGAAATGTTTTCTCCGGTGACTTCATTTGCAACGGTTTGACTTGCAGACAGTGATGGCATTTGGTACTCAAGAGATTTCTAATTTAAGATTCTGCAAGTACACAGACAGTGATCGGGCAAGTTTCTTGGATGATAGACATAATGTTTCGACAAATGATTTCGCTCCATGTTCATAAGTGATAATATGGAGTTATAAGATGCAAGCTACAGTGGCATTTTCGACCTCAGAGGCCAAGCATGAGGGAGCATTGTGTTGTTTTTTGTTAGTCAACCATTTAATGGATCTGAATAGATAGACCGATTAAGATGTCGATTATCTAAAAACATTAGCAGTTTACCACTACTCATCCACTTCCACTGCTAACCGCTATCGGCCACCAAAACGCTTTTTATCTTTCTCATACACCACAAGAGGTAGAAAAAGATCTTAAAGTCTAAAAGTAAGTTGATCCAAACACCATATATTGCCAACCACCGTCATCCTTCACCACCTATGTTGCTCGGACTCTTCAAAAATATCAATGGGTGCATGTCGGATTCGCCAAAACTAGTATATCTTAGAGAATCTGACACGGGTGAGGCATCGAAGGTAAACAGTCCCCAAAGCGGGACTGCCTGGCACGAATTCAGATCTTTAACAAGAGGTCTCGAGTTCGATCCTGGGGAATGAAATCTATCTTTGGTAGGTAGCACTTATTCCCAAAGCGATACTTCCTGGCACGAATTCAGATCAGTCAAGCCTCGACACCGGATGGGAAACCAAAAGAAAAATGATAGCAATCACATCTTCAATCATCAGAATATTTTGGTTTAGAACTTGTATAACATAGAATAAAGTTGTTGCTACTATTTGTTTTAATGGTAGGAAGGATAAGATGTTGAAGCTTAGATTCGGAGTAGTTTCAACATAACAACGACAACAACATACCCAGTGTATTCTCACAAAGTGGGGTCTGGGGAGGGTAAAGTGTACGCGGTCCATACCACTACCTCTGATGAAGTAGAGAGGCTGTTTTCGATAGACTCCCGGCTCAGGACAGATAACAGTATAACAACCAAAAAACATAGTTTTTGATGTAAAACAATGAGAATTTTACCCCCTGTCTTTGCAGCTATAGCTTCTTGATAGACATCAGTCACGAACAAAATCTCCGATGGATGATCTACCCCCAATGATGCTGTAATTTTATGGTAACTTTTTGTTTCTTTCTTATTCCTACAACAAGTAGAAGTAATTGAATTTACTGAACATGACGAGAAATCCATATACCGATGAAATGTAGAAATTTACCCTACTGTCGTATCAAAAAATCCGCAGATATATTTTCTCAGGTCACCATAGTTTGTGTAACCAAACAAAAGCCTTTGCGCCAATCTGCTGCCTCTTGAGTATATGTACACCTTAGGGACAAAACAGCTAGTCAGTTTCGCCAGCAGCTGGCGATATACAAGATTACAGACTTCGTAACACATTTTCAGGATAATGAAGACGAATAATGCAAATGCACTTAACGCAGCAAGCGGAAGCTGTTAATACAACAACAACTATTACTACGCCTCAGTCGCGAACAAGTTGGATCGACTATATGAATCCCCACTTCTTCATTTAAGCTCAACTAATATCATCATCATCATACCCAAAAAAGTAAAAGATAAATTTATATGCATCTATAGTAATGATAATAAAAAAAATAATATTTGACATTGCGCCCAAGGGTGTGGCCTAGTGGTTCAATGAAGTAGGGTTGAGCACCATGGGGTCTCGAGTTCAATTCTCAACAGGGACAAACACAATTTCTTTCCATCTGGTCTAGCCTTGGTGGACAGAGTTACCTGATACCTGTTGCTGGTGTTAGGTGGTAGGTATCCCATGGAATTAGTCGACAGAGTTACCTAATACTATTGGTAGGTGGTAGGTATCCCGTGGAATTAGTCGACAGAGTTACCTGATACCTGTTGCTAGTGGGGGGTGATAGGTATCCTGTGGAATTAGTCACGGTGCGCGCAAGCTGGTCCGGACACCGGAGTAGCCCGGTGCACTAAAGCTACCGCTATGAGCGGTGTTTGGGAAAGGGTCCCACCACAAGAATGTATTGTACGCAGCCTTACATTATACGTTCTCCAACAAGTCTAGAACTTACTCTCAATAAGTAAATATCACCTATACAGATCTTTTTCTTCCATTGAGCCTTATCTATAGCTACATCGACATTGATTCCAAAAATTTGTAGGTCTTTCGAGACAACTTCCTTCCATGAGATTTAGGCGAAAGCCACTAATGATAGAGAAATTCCTTTGTTCGTAATTCAACATTACGTCTTCATTTGTAACTACAACTTTATGAAACTACAGATCATTAAAAAAGAGATATGCACAAATGTGGAAACAATGGGAAAACGAGAGGAACTTTGACGCCTAAAGCAACCCATCTCTCAAGCACTTTGGGCACATCATCATAAACAACTCCCTCTAACTCGTTCTTTTTAAACCACGTTTGCCATATATGTCCCTGCGTAACAGAATGTGAAGACAATGACAACTTGTAACGAACGTGTGTTGAAACTTTTCACAACTGATATGCTCACCTGTAACGCCTTTAACGCAGTAATTTTTCGGTCAGCTTTAATTATTGCCTCTACATTTGTTACCAAAGCTGCGATTACCTCCTCCTTGCCAGCATCACTAGAGGGGATACGAACGGCACCAGCAACACCATTTTCCAAGTCTTCTTGTACCTGAAAGAAAAGTGTAACGGGGGCAAAATTCAAGTGGATAGAGCTCAGCTCGAGATCAACATATAGAAGAGGTTTCTAGAGCTCAGCTCGAGATAAACATATAACGAAATCTCATGTCAGAATAATTTTCTCAGAGAGTTGGCTTACTTGAGCTCGTAGTAGCTTAATATCGTCCTGTGTTTCTGCTGAATCATAAGTTGCATCCAAATGTCTCCCCACGTTATCACGAGCATAAGGAAAAAGAACATCCGTAACAAATGATATGGGCGTTGTCGTTCCTTCAATATCCAAAATGATGCACCGCTGCACCAAACGAGCAGTCATGCGACACAAAGTGGTGTCTGAAGAGGGTAGAGTGTACGCATACCTTACCTCTACCTCTTGAAGGTAGAGAGGCTATCTCCGAAAGACTCTCGGCTCAAGTTAATCAAATGAAAGTATCAACGGAAAGGAAAAATGGTAGTGAAGAAAAACAATGTCAACTAATAGGAAAGCGATTCGGTGCAATGTATGCAAGGAACCGTAACATCAACAACAAGGTGCGAACACCTAAACATAGTAAACAACAGACGATAAAAGATACCAAAAGCACTTAGTTAGATGCATATGAGGCTAACTCAAAATCGTAAATTTCAAATGCTTACCCTTAATGGCTCAATGTCACTATTTGAAGCAAGAGCTCTTGCTTTCGCGGACAGCTTGACATTTCGAATGCTACTTAAAGCACCATCAGAGTTATGAATGGGACCATGAGTTGGTGTAGTCGAGTCCAGTCCCAACTGATTAAGTTTGATCACAGCATCAAATAGGTAATGGTAACACTCAGCCTGGACGATAGGAGGTGGAGAGTGTTATTTTGATAGACCCTTGGTTCAAGACAAAAACAGCCAAAAAAAAGATGTAATGGAAGTATAATAGAGAATAGATATTAACAAAAACAACAGATAGCAACAAAAATTGAAGAACAAGAAACTACAATCGCAGTATGGACACACTCCTACCTAGTAAGGGCATCAAGACAATGCGCTCGTATCTACTAACTTTCTATCCTAATTTGTATCCTCCACACCGTCATACCCTCGATAAGCTGCAACTGCACCATGTCCTGTCTAATCACCTCTCCCTAATACTTAACTCGTTCGACCTCTCTACCTCTCCTGAATACATCCATAACTAACCTCTTACAAAAAATGAGATGAGGTCGTAGAAAAGTATGCCAAAGCTATCCGTCATTATCAGTTTTAGTGTCTAATAAATCTAATTCTTGCAAATTGAACTAGCACTAGCTAAAGTATAACACACAAAAATAGAAATCTAGTATGAAACATTCACAAGAATCTATGTTTAGCTCAATCTACGTTGCTCGAACCCTTAAAAAATGTCATTGGATTGCATGTCAGACCCTCCAAAAGTAGTGCATTTTTCGAGGATTTAACTTGGGTACTGCAATGTTTTTGAACAGTTCGAGAAGACCACAACAAGAATATATCTTTATCTCAATTTAGCATAACTAATTGGGTAACCACAACCTATGTTGCTCGAACTCTTCAAAAATATCAGTGGGTGCGTGTCGGACACTCCAAAAGTAGTATATTTTCTGAGGTTCTAACACGAGCCCGACAATATTTTTGAAAAGACCAATCAGAACACAACAAGAATCATGATAGTGATGACTAATATTTAAACAAATAATGAAACTGGCACTAGCTAAATTAGAAGACACAAAAACAGAAATGTGATAAGAAACATTCACAATTCAGCACAGCAAATTGGGTAACCGCAACCTATGTTGCTGGACTCTACAAAATTGTCAGTGGTTGTGTGTCAGACCCTCCAAAAGTAGTACATTTTCCGAGGTTCTAACACGAGTGTGACAACATTTTTGGAGAGTCTGATCAGACCACAACAAGAATCATGACAGTGACAACCAATGTTTAGACTGATAAACCTAATTCTTGCAAAATAGAACAGGCACAAAACAGAAATGTGGTAAGAAACATTCACAATTTGGCATCGCAAATTGGGTAACCGCAACCTATGTTGTTCGGACTCTTCAAAAAAGTCATTAGGCGTGTGTCGACCCTCTAAAATTAGTACATTTTCCGAGGTTCTAACACGAGTGTGACAATATTTTTGAAGAGTCCGAGCAGACCACAACAAGAATCTATCTTTAGCTCAATTTAGCATAACTAATTGACTGATCACAACAAGAATCTATCTTTAGCTCAATTTAGCATAACTAATTGACTGGCGCAACCTATGTTGCTCGGACTCTTCAAAAATATCATTGAGTGCGTGTCAAACCCTCCAAAAGTAGTACAATTTCTGAGGTACTAGCACGGGCGCGACAACATTTTTGAAGAGTCCGAGTAGTGATGATAGGCGAATTTACACGCCTATAGCATTAGATTTTGCCCATATTTTAGCCAAGTTTTGAGAACAAATTATATATTTCATGCACTTTTAGTCCTTTTTCCTGTAAGTGAGCTAACGAACATGATTAGCAAAGTTTCAGGTATAAATGATGCAGAATTCAGCATTTTATGGATTACTTGATGCCAAAGAAAGCTTCACGAAAGGAGAAAAGGAAGCTTGGACGCCTAAGGACCAAAAGTGACGCATGGAAAATATGTCCTGGGCAAAAACAACAATTCTGAAGACTTTGGGGACTAGCAGTAACTTAGTAGGATTAGAATAATGATACATTAACCTAGTACAATTGGGTTAAGTATTTCATTAGCTTAGTAGGATTAGGATAATGATACATTAACCTAGTACAATTGGGTTAAGTATTTCATTAGCTTAGTAGGAATAGGATATGGGTGTTATAAATACCCTATTTTGCTAGAGATTTTAATACATTCCACACAATTCACCCATTCCCCCATTCCATCAATTCCCATCCATCCACCATCCATCCATCCATCAAAACAATTCTCTTTATTAATTCATTGTTGACATTATTTTTCATCTATTCAATTCTTATTTTCCACAACAAGAGAAACGTTACTTTGCAAGGGAGTTCACGCCTAAACGCCTACCACACTTTACTATACGAAATCTTTATTGTGGTATAACAACAATGTCTATTGTGATTTCCTTCGCACTCATGGGTAACTAAACTTCTTTGTCGGGGTTATGGAAGCCTTATGAGATACTATCTAAGGCTATGAGTTTGTGAATTCGTGACACGTGTGTTGCTTATATCATTATTCTCTTCATCTTAATGCAAATTCTTGTGGCTGCAGACGCATAGAATAACGCTAGTATAGCATTAACTTGTTTGAAAGAAAAGTTATATGTCTGAAAAAGAGATAAAATCAAGGTAATAGGGTCCCATCCCCTATTAAAAAGTTAGTGCCATAACTGGATTAACCTCTTGGAGAATTCGTACCGTTAGATACGCTTTAAGCTCGAAAGAGTTAAAGTGAAATAATCCTCGAATAGGTCGAAAGACGCCTGGATTTACCATCGAATACAATTCTCTATAAGCACGTGCATGTCTGAATTCCGCATAACTCATAGCCAATAGAGACGTACAACTCATAAGGTGGACATACCCCCAACTCCTCAATTCTCATTGTTTTACAACCTACTAAACATTCTTTCTTTTTACTTCACTATTTTCAGTTTTTACTTTAATAATTTGGTTACACTTTACAATCCCCCCTTTTACGATACTTGCACCAAAAGTCCAATAATCTTTGCTTACTTGTTGACCGGCTATTCCCTGTGGGATCGATACCCAACCCAGTTGGGTTCTATATTTGACTACGACCACTTTACACTCCTACGAGAGCTGTAGATTGAGCGTTATCAAAAATTGGCACCGTTGCCGGGGAATACGGTTGTCAACTAAGTTTGTGATAATTACTAGACCCTTTGGTCAAAGATTCTCGTACTTTTACTTTTAGTTGTTGTTTTTGTTATATTCAGGTTTGTTCAGTGCATCAATGGATGCACAACGTGAAATTGAAAGGATAACTGCTCAAGTGCATCAACAGAATATTGATAACCCAGGCCGTGCAACAAATCCTGATGATGAAGACCTGGGCGATGAGGAGCTACTAAACCCACGACGTATTGCTGAGATGGCGGCACCCATGCAGAGGAGAGATCGTCAAGTGCGATTGAGGCCTGATCGCCGAGCTGTGCAGATTCCTTTTGATGATGATGATGACGATTTGGATGAAGCTGATCCCATAGGAGCCATTATTCTGCCACCCTTGGCACCTGGAGCAAAGTTCAGTATCACTAGCACAATGATTCAACTATTGCAGCTTAAGGGATTATTTGGTGGACTTGTGGGTGATGATCCGAATATGCATCTAGTCAACTTTATTTCTACATGCAAGTCATTCGACAATCCTGGCGTTGGATAGAATGTAATTCGACTGCGCTTATTTCCATTGTCTCTGTCTGGGGAGGCAACTCTATGGTTGAATGGGCTGACTCCTGATTCTATTACTAATTTGAGGCAATTGAAAGACGCTTTCCTAGAAAGATTCTTTTCGCCATCCAAAAGAGCACAGTTGAGAGATGAGATCACAAATTTTTGGCAGCTTCCAACTGAAGCCCTCCACAAAACATAGGAGAGGTTCAAGACAAAGCTTATGCGGTGCCCAAATTACCATATGACCAATGTCCACTTGATGGAGATATTATACAGATCTTTGAATTCTGTGACTAAGCCAGTGGTAGATAATGCAGCAGGTGGATCATTTATGGACCTCACCTTTGTGCAGGCAAGCGATATGCTAGACCGGATGATAAAGCAAAGTAGATCTTGGCATACCAGGGATTCTGAGGTAGCAAGCTCTACTGTATCTTTTGGCATGACTGCAGAGCAGAGGCGAAGACAAGAGGATCGTGACCAAGACATGGCTCACATGAAAATGCAGATGGATCTTCTTACAAAGCATCTATTATCAGGGAAGACCGAAAAAGTTAAAGCTGTTGCATCAAAAGGGGGGTTTCCGAGGCAATGCCCAAGGAAACCGAGGTCGGAACTATTATGATAATTCAGGATATAAGGACCGTGATCAAGGTAGTTGGAAGGACAAGACTGACAGGAGTGGTTTGTATGTTCCTCCTGGAAGACGTGACGCCGCTGCATCTGGTTCTGAAAATATGTCAATGGAAGATATGATGACTAAACTATTGAAAGGAGTAGAGGCAACTAATACGGGAGTGAATGAGGTGAAGAACGACTTGTCCTCAATAAAGCAATTGGTTGACTCGCATTCCACTTCAATAAAACAGCTGGAGTAACAATTGAGTCAATTATCTGTGGCATTCAATCAAAGAAAGGCTGGCACTTTACCTAGCAACACTGTGCAAAATCCAAGGAACGATGGATCATGCATGGCTATTACTACCAGGAGTGGTAAGGTGCTGGAAAATTCATCCCAAAGCAAGCAAGTGGCTGAAAATAAAGAAGATGAGGATGCCATAGACAATGACCAAGACATCCATGACGTTACCCCTAGTGGTTTGTAGCCTGAAAAGACCAAAATTCGAAAGCAAGAGGAGAAGAAAGCCGTGGAGAAAACAATTCCACATCCACCACCACCTTTTCCTCAAAGATTGAAGAAGATTGCGGATGATACAAAGTTCAGCAAATTCATGACGATGTTAAAGCAGCTGACCATTAATGTTCTGTTGGTAGAGGCACTAGAGCAAATGCCTGGGTACGCAAAATTTATGAAGGACCTTTTAACAAAGAAGCGGGCGGTAAGCTATGAGCCGACAGATAATGTTCACCATTGCAGTGCAATCGCTACAAGATCGCTAGTTCAGAAAAAGGCCGACCCTGGTGCCTTCACTATTCCTTGCACTGTTGGCTCTTTGAACTTTGCCAAGGCATTGTCCGATCTGGGTGCTAGCATCAATTTGATGCCACTATCCGTCTACAAGAAGTTGGGGTTAGGCGATCCGACACCAACCAATATGAGGCTCGTGATGGCTGATAGGTCGGTAAAACGACCTGTGGGTATCTTGAATGATGTGTTGGTGAAGGTTTCTTCATTCATCTTTCCTGCAAACTTCGTTATTCTGGATTGTGAGGCGGACTCTAAAGTTCCCATAATCTTGGGACGTCCTTTCCTTGCAACTGGAAGTATGCTTATTGACATGAGAGCTAATGAGCTTTTATTTTGGTTGAATGACGAAGTGGTCCGTTTTGATATATGCAAAGCAATAAAGCAGCCTAACGATATGGATGTGTTCTCCGTAGCTTATGAGGATAAGAAAGCATTATCTGTAAAGAAACAGCTTACTGTTAAGCCATTGTCTGCTGCACTGCTGAATGTTGAGCATGAGGATGATGAAGATTATGAAGAAACTATGTGTGCTCTAACAGGAATAGGGTCCTATTCTCATACTCCTAAACAGCCGGACCTTGATCTTACGAATCAACCGTCACCAACAGCAAAGACTTCCATCGAAGAGCCACCAATGCTAGAATCGAAAGAGCTCCCCGATTATCTAAGGTATGTGTTCTTGGAAAGTGGAAGTATACTTCCGATAAGTGTGGCGGATGATTTAAGTGAACAGCACGTGGAGGATCTCATCTCTGCTCTGATGAGGTACAAGAGAGCTATGGGTAGGAAGATTGATGATATAATTGGTATCCTTCCTGAGGTATGTATGCACAAGAGTCATATCGAAAAAGATTGCATGCCTACAAGTTAGTATCAGCGTTGTCTGAATCCATTCAGAAAACGATGCCCCATCTATCTCGATGAAGACTAAGTAATCGAGATAGCTATGTCATGCCGCGACAATAAATCAAGCGCTTGGTGGGAGGCAACCCATCGTTTATCGTTTATCGTTTTGTCTTTCTTTCGTTCTAGTACTTGTTTTGCTCTTGACAAATGAAAATCCAAAAATAAGAGTCGTGCCACGACCAAAACTAAGGCGCTTGGTGGGAGGCAACCCATCGTACTAATCATTTTCATTGGTTTTGAGAAAATGTAGGTGCAAGAGGTATTCAACGAGGAGATTGGTTTCAAATGATGATTTAGACGTATTGCATGGTAAAGGTGGTAAGTTTGGAATTAAGATGCATAAGGCTATGGATTGAGCATTGCTCATGACAAAATAGACATCGAGCAAGGCTAGGCCTAGGTAAAACTAGGCCACGATTAAGGCAACGCCTATACTATAGCCTAAGGTCTCAGAATCTAGTGTGCAAAGGCATAGGCTCCGCCCATGCTCAAGTATGCTATAACATAGGCGCCGCCTATGCTAAAGCATTTGGTCTCAGAATCTCATATGCCATGCTAAAGGCGCCGCCTATGGTCACTAAAGGCTTTGCAATAGGCGCCGCCTATGGTCACTAAAGGCTTTGCAATAGGCGCCGCCTATGCAAAAACATTCTGCTCAACTAGGCAAAGCCTTAGGCGCCGCCTATGGTCACTTTTGGTCTCCAAATCCAATTTTAAATGGGTCAAAACCCGACACAAGCTTGTTCTATAAGTAAGAGACTTAGTCTTGAATCAAAAACACATTGCAAACCTAACATAAGCGCCGCCTACCTCTCCAAATCCTCTCAAATTTTTTTTTTCCTTTTGCTCTTTTACTTTGCAAGAACATCATCCGAGGTCATCAACCAAGTAAGTACCACTTTGTTCTTCATTTATATTCCGTAAGTACTACACTACTACGCATATTATGAATTGCTAAATCTTGAAGTAGTATTGGTAATTTGAATGTGGTTGATGTGTTGTGATACAACTAAGTGAGTGAAAACGTAAGAATAATCTTAACATGTTTCCAACTTGAATTTGATTATGATGCACTGTCATACTTTTGCGGAATCGACATGGTCACGAAAATTGCATGCTCTTGCCAATAGAAAGCTTACATGTTGGAATGACTTGTTCATCGAGATAAGAATTAAGGTTGACTACCAACATATGAGGTTGTGATTATTTCTAGATGCTATACCTTGATTCAATCTCTATGTAGTAGTCATGATATATCAAACATGAAAGGATAGTAAGATGACATGAAAGTATGACTGCGCTGAACATATGGTTGGAACATATCACCTAAATGTATGTCGATGAAGTTTGAGTAATCGACAACATTCACTTATCTAGTTTGTGTCAACAAATTAAGTGTGGGGTGGTGCCACTATTGTCTGTTTGTTGATTATATCCACCGATATGATGCTAACATGACTCTATTGAGCTCTCAGGTACAATGGCACCAAACGACAAGAAAAGCAATCACTTCACAAAGAGGCCAGAAAAGAGGAAGAAAAGAGCAAGGTGAATCCTCCGTGCTGCAAATACCTCGACGCACTCTTGGAATCAAGTGGGGTACTTAGGAGGAACTTTTGAGGATGATGACTCTGATGATGATTCCGATGCAGGGGGTATGATCCCGAACATAGAGGATGAGTCTGACTAACCAGGTTCTTCTTATTTATTTTCCACTGAGGACAGTGTGTCTCGTCTAAGTGTGGGGTGCTGGTATTTGCATGATATACTTCTCTATCCGCATTTGCATCTATCTATGTTTTTTTTTTTTTAGTAGTTAATCGTTTTTTTTTAGTAGTAAAATTTTTGTTTACTTAGCTTCGCATGAAATTATTCTAATAGGCAGCATGAGATTATAACAAGAGTTTGTGCTAAAAACATGACTATTGAGACGTTTAGGCTCTAATTGTGACTCACTATGTGATATTGTGTGGTTCAATTCCTTCATCTGTTGGGTCGAGAGTCTATACTACTCCCAATAAAGTCGACCATGTGCCTTGTATGTGTGAGATAATAGTATATTCTGTGCTTGTGGCTGATGCTAGAACTTGCCTGGTATGTATGTAAAGCGAAAATAAAGAGTGTAAGTTTAGGAGATGATTTAGACATTTCTTTGGCAACTTATGATTGTTTACCTTCATTTTATCTACCCATGGACATCATCCTAGTTAAACCCTTTTGAGCCTTTAGCCTATGTTCTTTGACAGCCTCATATGTAAGCCTAATCCATTTTTTTTCAAGACCATAATTTGATCCAAATTCCTAAGTGCTTTAAATTGAAAACGTCATGTAACAAAATAAGAGGAAATTGGATGAGCATGATGCCTTAGAATGTATTGGTACTTGAATTTGTTATGAAAAAGAATTGCTATAATAAGAGGTATGTTATCAAAAGAAAAAGGAAAAGAAAACTAAAAAGTTAGTTATGTTCAAAAAAATTGAAAAACAAAAGAGGTGACAAAGGGAGGTAGATTAAAAGAAAGCAAAGAGGTTGTAGGTTGTTTGAAAGAAAGCATAAATGGCATATTGTGATGTATTAAAGAACTTAGGGAACTTAGTCACTATTTCTGGCCAAAATAGTCCTACCCGTCCCTCAGCCTACATTACAACCATCAAAAGACCCATTTGATCCTAAGCTTAGCATTCTGATATTTAGTGGAGCATTACACTAAAGGCAAGCCTATGGTCATCAGTTGCAGCATATGAATTCTTTGTGAGAGTGAGAGCAAGGATACTCTTATACCCATGTTCGAAATATATACTATACTTGTGAGTGATTAAGGGTAATATATGGTGAGACACGCATGGTTGATGAGTTTTGGGTAGTCGTGTATGATTCTTTGTATCTTAACCGTTGAATATGAATTAACCACTATCACGAGTCTATGTTGGAGGTTGAATTGTTTCTACTAATGAGCAGAAAACTACTCTTTGTTAATGATTGCTATGCTTGTCTTGACGAATATTTTGTGTTGTTACTGTGAAACCCTAAGTTAATGTTTAGAAAGACATGATAGTTTGTTTGAGGACGAACAAAGCTTTAAGTGTGGGGTGTTGATGATAGGCGAATTTACACGCCTATAGCATTAGATTTTGCCCATATTTTAGCCAAGTTTTGAGAACAAATTATATATTTCATGCACTTTTAGTCCTTTTTCCTGTAAGTGAGCTAACGAACATGATTAGCAAAGTTTCAGGTATAAATGATGCAGAATTCAGCATTTTATGGATTACTTGACGCCAAAGAAAGCTTCACAAAAGGAGAAAAGGAAGCTTGGACGCCTAAGGACCAAAAGTGACGCATGGAAAATATGTCCTGGGGAAAAACAACAATTCTGAAGACTTTGGGGACTAGCAGTAACTTAGTAGGATTAGGATAATGATACATTAACCTAGTACAATTGGGTTAAGTATTTCATTAGCTTAGTAGGATTAGGATAATGATACATTAACCTAGTACAATTGGGTTAAGTATTTCATTAGCTTAGTAGGAATAGGATATGGGTGTTATAAATACCCTATTTTGCTAGAGATTTTAATACATTCCACACAATTCACCCATTCCCCCATTCCATCAATTCCCATCCATCCACCATCCATCCACCCATCAAAACAATTCTCTTTATTAATTCATTGTTGACATTATTTTTCATCTATTCAATTCTTATTTTCCACAACAAAAGAAACGTTACTTTGCAAGGGAGTTCACGCCTAAACTCCTACCACACTTTACTACACGAAATCTTTATTGTGGTATAATAACAATGTCTATTGTGATTTCCTTCGCACTCATGGGTAACTAAACTTCTTTGTTGGGGTTATGGAAGCCTTATGAGATACTATCTAAGGCTATGAGTTTGTGAATTCGTGACACGTGTGTTGCTTATATCATTATTCTCTTCATCTTAATGCAAATTCTTGTGGCTGCAGACGCATAGAATAACGCCAGTATAGCATTAACTTGTTCGAAAGAAAAGTTATATGTCTGGAAAAGAGATAATATCAAGGTAATAGGGTCCCATCCCCTATTAAAAAGTTAGTGCCATAACTGGATTAACCTCTTGGAGAATTCGTACCGTTAGATACGCTTTAAGCTCGAAAGAGTTAAAGTGAAATAATCTTCGAATAGGTCGAAAGACGCCTGGATTTACCATCGAATACAATTCTCTATAAGCACGTGCATGTCTGAATTCCGCATAACTCATAGCCAATAGAGACGTACAACTCATAAGGTGGACATACCCCCAACTCCTCAATTCTCATTGTTTTACAACCTACTAAACATTCTTTCTTTTTACTTCACTATTTTCAGTTTTTACTTTAATAATTTGGTTACACTTTACAATCCCCCCTTTTACGAGACTTGCACCAAAAGTCTAATAATCTTTGCTTACTTGTTGACCGGCTATTCCCTGTGGGATCGATACCCAACCCAATTGGGTTCTATATTTGACTACGACCGCTTTACACTCCTACGAGAGCTGTAGATTGAGCGTTATCAAGTAGACCACAACAAGAATCTTCACAGTGATAGCCGATGTTTAGACTAATAAACCTAATTCTTGCAAAATGAAACAGGCACAAAACAGAAATGTGGTAAGAAACATTCACAATTTGGCATAGCAAATAGGGTAACCGCAACCTATGTTGCTCGGACTCTTCAAAAATGTCATTGGGTGCGTGTCAGACCCTCCAAAAGTAGTACATTTTTCCGAGGTTCTAAACACGAGTGCGACAACAAATTTTTAAGGAGTCCGAGCAAACCACAACAAGAATCTATCTTTAGCCCAATTTAGCATAACTAATTGGGTAACCAAAACCTATGTTGCTCGGACTCTTCAAAAATGTCATTAGGCGTGTGTCGAATCCTCCCAAAGTAGTACATTTTCCGAGGTTCTAACACGAGCTCAACAACATTTTTGAAGAGTCCGATCAGACCACAACAAGAATCATGATAGCAATGACCAATGTTTAGACCAATAATGAAACTGGCACTAGCTAAAGTAGAACACCGAAAAAATATAAATGTTCATTTGTTGAGGCTCTAACACGCGTGCGACAACATTTTTAAAGAGTCCGAACAAACTACAATACTAATCATAACAGTAATAACCAATTCTTTTTACCTTTAATAACAAAGGAGCACAATTAGCAAACTTGGGAGACTTATTATGTAGATAAGTTTTGGCCAATGGGACAGATAATACAAATCCATTTGAACACAACATACCAATAAGTTTATGGTTGAGAATTTGATTTATCCTTTGGCCTGTTTTATCTACATATATAAATATATATATAATATTTGACCAATAAGATGGACCTTCAAAAATCTTAGTAAACATGCATAATTAATCAAAAGTTCTGCTTATAAATAAAAGAATAAAGCATCTAGTACCCCTAAACTATGACCACATTTGCTAAGACACACTCCAACTTCACGGGAATCATATTTTAGCATATTATTGTCATCCTTTTTAGCTGATGTGGCACCTTTTGTCAACCTTTTTAGCTGACGTGACACTTTTGATGTGGGCCCCATTTTATGTAATAAAGGTGTCACGTCAGCACAAAAGGGCGACAAAAAATGCGCTAAAATTGAGTTCAGGGAAGTAATAGGACCCTGTGAAGTTGGAGTGTGTCGTAGCAGCTTTGGTCATAGTTCGGAAGGGTACTGGATGCTTATCTCTAAATAAAAACATACTAGTTAGAATTTAGGTATGTTTGTTCATAGCACATAAATTCTACTATTTATAAGACAGATGTAACTTGCCGAACTGATCAAAAGTTCTACTTTACGCTTGACCGTAAAGCAGACGTTCAGGACATTTCACTACATCACATTTGTTCAATTTATAGACAAACGTTATAACTTATTTAACCGAAACCAATATTTAAGACCAGACATTTTGGAGGACAAAAATTCAAGATCGAACTTAATAAGTAGTTCCAAAACTACTGTCCAACAAAAGAAAGCCCAGAGTTGGCCCAAAATACTCCACTAGTTTAATGAAAAATTTAGAGATAATACTCAATTACCCGTCTAAACTATATCCAAAAAGGTTATGATACACCGCAACTTAAAGGGGTCCCATTACCCCTTAACTAATTAAAAGTGTAGTTTTGACACCCTTAGTGCCTACGTGGCACAACACACTGAAGTGTCCACGTAGGCACTAAGGATGTCAAAATTACACTTTTAATTAGTTCAGGGGTAATAGGACCCCCTTTTAAGTTGAGGTGTGTCATACCCTTTTTGGGTATAGTTCAGGGGGGTAATTGGATATTTTCTTAAAAATTAACATAAACATACCCCTTAACTTATCATATACACAAATCTCTACCCTTACAAGTAATTACAGAAATCTCAATTAATTATGTATCTTTGGCGGATGTATAGGAGATAATTATGTATTTCGACGCACCTAAAATCGGAAAAAAGTGTATCTTTATTGGATGTATTATTTATCTCGACAGATCAAAAATCGAAAAAGGTATATCGAGATATAATTATGCATTTTTACAAAGGAAAAAATGTATCGTCAATGGATGTATCGAGAGCTAATTATGTATCTAGACACAAATCAAAAAAGGTGTATCGAGAGACAATTATGCATTTTTACAAAGGAAAAAATGTATCGTCAATGGATGTATCGAGAGCTAATTATGTATCTAGATGCAAATCAAAAAAAGTGTATCTTTATTGGATGTATTATGTATCTTGACAAATCAAAAATCGAGAAAAGTGTATCGAGAGATAACTATGCATTTTTACAAAGGAAAAAATGTAGCGTCGATGGATGTATCGAGAGATAACTATGTATCTCGACGCAAATCGAAAAAAGTGTATCTTTATTGGATGTATTATGTTATCTCGACAGATCAAAAATCGAAAAAGGTGTATCGAGAGATAATTATGTATTTTTACAAAGGAAAAAATGTATCATCGATGGATGTATTGAGAGCTAATTATGTATCTTGACGCAAATCAAAAAAGTGTATCTTTATTGGATGTATTATGTATCTCGATAAATTAAAAATCGAAAAAGGTGTATCGAGAGATAATTATGCATTTTTACAAAGGAAAAAATGCATCGTCGATGGATGTATCGAGAGCTAATTATGTATCTCGACGCAAATCAAAAAAAGTGTATCTTTATTGGATGTATTATGTATCTCGACAAATCAAAAATCGAGAAAAGTGTATCGAGAGATAATTATGCTTTTTTACAAAGGAAAAAATGTATCGTCGATGGATGTATCGAGAGCTAACTATGTATCTCGACGCAAATCGAAAAAAGTGTATCTTTATTGGATGTATTATGGTATCTCGACAGATCAAAAATCGAAAAAGGTGTATCGAGAGATAATTATGTATTTTTACAAAGAAAAAAATATATCGTCGATGGATGTATCGAGAGCTAATTATGTATCTCGACGCAAATAAAAAAAGTGTATCTTTATTGGATGTATTATGTATCTCGATAGATCAAAAATCGAAAAAGGTTTATCAAGAGATAATTATGCATTTTTACAAAGGAAAAAATGTATCGTCGATGGATGTATCAAGAGCTAATTATGTATCTCGACGCAAATCAAAAAAGTGTATCTTTATTGGATGTATTATGTTATCTCGACAGATCAAAAATTGAAAAAGGTGTATCGAGAGATAATTACGCATTTTTACAAAGCAAAAAATGTATCGTCGATGGATGTATCGAGAGCTAATTATGTATTTCGAAAGATCCAAAATTGAGATTTTTAGTAATTATGCATAATTACAAAATGTCGAAATTTTAATTAAATTCCAAACTGTCGAGATTTACGTTATTTGCGTAGTTTAGTTTCCTATAAACTGATGGTATTATTTGTAAAATTACCAATAAGATATCCTCGATGTAGTAGATTAATTCCACAAAATTAATAACAGAGTTCAGAATTTTCACTGGGTGATAAAAATTTTAAAGAATAAACACTCGGACTAGTCAAAAGTTCGACATCTATCAAATACAACAACAACATACCCAGTGTGTGGCGTCTGGGAAAGGTAAAGTGTATGCAGACCACACCACTACCTCAGATGAAGTAGAGAGGCTATTTTCGATAGACCCCGAGTTAGGACATCTATCAAATACATATAATAAATAATCTTAATCATGAATAATATAATCTTTGTATTGTTTAGATGGAAGTTTCTATATATTTTCAATCTTGTTTAGAACAAAGACTACATATTTAAATTATTTCAATATTGAAAATTGCCTAAATGTAGCATGACTCACTACATTAGGGGTTCGTTTGACACGAGGGATAAGAAATATAAATTTTAAAATTAATTTTAAGATGAATTTATTTCATATTTAATTGAGATAAAATTAATGGGGTAACTATCTCGAAATTAGTTATCCCGCAACTATAGAGTTATTTTTGTCCCTTTTTTGAAGATGGATAACTAATCTTGAAACAGTTAATTCCAGGATAACTAGTTTCCCGACTAAATGGCCCTTGTTATTAACTAGTCATTAACCAATGCATTTTTCAAAGCGTTTAATTTATTATATTCAAATGGTGGTGTAGTAAAAATAAATTTTATTTATTGTTTCTCGATAGGTATGTTAAATCAAACATAAACAAATAAAATTGGACGAAGAGAATTAATATTTATTAAAGATTTATTTTACAAAACTAATCTTATTAATTATGTCTTGAGCAAACATCCAAAAAGATAGAACGACTGTTCACTCAAAATAAAAGCTCTTTTAAAACATCGTACCAATCAAGCCTCAACGACTTAGCAACAAGAGTCGATTATGGAATTCTCATCTATTGGGACGGAGCTAGAATGATAATATATTCAGTATAATTTACAATTAGATCGGAGTATATATATATATATATATATATAAAATAGAATGTAGCACAAACCTTATTCATATCATACAAAATAGAAGAATTATTTTCGATATACCTTAGGTACAAACTATCAAAGTAGCAATAATTTTTTTTTTAAAAAAGAACCAAATATGCTGAAAAAAATAACAATAACTACAATAAAACAAAAAACTTTTACCTCATATATTATCAACAACAATCAATTTGTACCCAAAAATAAATAATATATATATATATAAGGCAATTAATACCCCACAAGAATAATACATATCAACTTTTAACACGTTGCTAATTTAAATAAGGTTACGTGAAATAATTGACTTGACACAATTTTATGTTAGCAAATGTTATCTTAGACTTTGGTTCTTTATTTTATTTTTTATATGGTTGAATTTTTTTTTTTTTTTTATATATATATATAGTAGATTTCGAATCCTCGTCAGCTAGTTCGTGTATTTATTTTTTTCCATTTGAAACCCCTTAATAAGAATTTATTAAATTTGATTAAAGGGTCAGAAGGATATTTAAAGTGTAAAACATGGTCCAACACTTTATTTGTACTCAATTTTTGTTAGAGGCTTTGTGGATACTGTGGGATTAGGTATTGTATACGTTTCAAATGTTGATCCTTTACATAACCTTCTTGGATCTCTTATTACATTTGTCTTATATTGATGTTCATCCGCTGCTAGGTGATCTTAGTTATATTAGAATAGGCTCAGAGGGTGGTCTCCAGTCCTCGGTGGACTTAGGTTACCCGTCACGGCCAAGACTTGGTTTGGGTCATGATAAAGTGGTATCAGAGCCTAGATTTTGATGTCCTAGGGTGTCCACAAAGTCGTGTCTAGTAGAGTCTTGCTTATGGGTGTGTTGTGCACCACACTTATAATCAGGAGGCTACGAGGTATTTAGGAGATATTTCTCATTCTTTTATACTCTAGATCGCGCGATTGTGTTGTCCATATCAAAGTTATCCACCTTCCTTCTTTGTGCTACTTTGTGGGTTATGTATTATCATTGAGACGTGCAAAGTCTTAGCTTCCTAACAATGTGGTTCTTTTCTAATGAGCTATCAAAATTTGTAAAATGATGCAAGGACTTGAGAGGAGTTCATTAGTGAGCCAAGGTGTATTGGTTTAGGCGGGTATCTCTAACTTCATGAATCATGCTCTTCATCCTGAGGTAAGATGTGTAAAATTGTCCCTTTTGAAAACTTTGTTGAAGATATCTCACTTAAGGGGAAGGGTTTGTATTCGAATGTTGGGATAATATTTCAATATTGGAGGTAGTATAAATTGGGGTGTTATGACCTATGAGTAGTAAGATGGTCCTTAGGTTAGTGGTATAAAGTTGCATGTTTAGAAGTCGGAGTGAGGGTAACTTTTTAGTGAAAAGGGGAAAGTTGTAATTGCATGACCTTTATGTGAGGCGTTGGGATTGGTATACTCTTATTATGTTAGCTAAGTAATGTGACCTTATGGTAGTCGGTAAAAGAGATTGGTTAGTTGTAATATTTGCATCTTTAGTTGAAATAAGAATTAGCTCATGAGAACTAGATATGGTAGTATTGAAATAAATCATAGATTGTGAATTAAAATATTGGTCTGTTAATAAGTTATGAATTTAGCATTCATTTGGGGAGGTCATAGAAAGAGGAGACTCGATGGTGTTTATAGTATCTTGAAAATAGTGGGGTGTATGCATGGGTAATTAGATGTGATATGAAGGAGGTGATTGTTCCATAGACCATAAGGGGGTTAGGTAATAAGATTAAGATCGACTATCCTTGTTAGGTGGTTTTGATACACTAAGGGTCCCTTGATTTTTATCTAGTAATTGTAAGTTAGTTTGGTATGTGAGAAGAAGGGTAATGAATAGTAAGGTGTAGTAGTAATGTGGTGAAGGAGAATATGCTTGGGGACCATAGTTAAGTTAAATAAGGAATTTAGGTAGGTTTATCTATTTGGTGGACTAGTAGATTAAGCGGGATATTTTGTTGGTTGTACATGATTGTTGCTAGATATTATGTTTGAACTTTAGATGTTGATTTTAGTGATAAGAATGTTAGCTCGAGAATTGTGATGTAAGATTTATGGGAGTGAATTAGTAGGTTTGATGTAATGTGTGAAAGAGCTTAGATTGATGACTTATGAAATATTGTGATATATGCATGAGGTCTAGTGTTGAAGTAAAAATGGTGGCTAAATCATTAGATGGATAAGATCCTTAGGTTATAAGAATAAAGTGTGCTCGGTCTTGAGTTATAATGTCATGTATGCCTAGCTTATGTTCTTAAATTTTTAGTATAGAGAAGTATAGGGAGTTGTTATATGGTGTTATGTAGAGCTAAATTGAGGGAGAAATAGATAGTCTATGTGAACTCTTAGTATAGTTTTAAAATTTTGTTAAGTTATGAGGTTATGATATTAGAGGTTTAAGTTCTATATGTAGTTTTGATGATTAGCAACTAACTGTAAGGGACTAGATCGCTGGATGTTCATGGCACAGTATAGCTGGCACGTGTGTCTGCATGTGTTGCAGGTGTTGCTTGTACTAAATAGGACACTTGGTCCAATGATATAGTGAACTGATGGACATAATACTTGATGGACATCATGTACTTGTAAAAAAAGTCAAAGAAGGAGATGTTACAAGAATGGTTATCAAAAGTAGGAGGGAATTCAATGAAAAAGATAGGAAAATAATTGAGAAGAACTATAAGGCAAAGAAATTGCTTGTTTGTGGCATAAAACCAGATAATACACAGGGTTTTAGCCTGTGAAAAAACTAAAGCAATCTGGGACTGCTTGAAGACTGCCTCATGAGGGAACTACAAATGTGAAGGATTCTAAAGTTTACATGCTAACAACACAGTATGAAACCTTACTATGAAAGAAGGAAAGATAATACAGGAAATACATATAAGATTCACTTCTATCACAAATGAGCTATACTGCTTAGAAAAAGTGATTCCTCTTTATAGAAAAGTGAAGAAGATTCTTGGTGTTCATACTAAGTCGTGGGAAAGCAAAGTCGATGCATAACCGAGGTAAGAAACCTGAAAACCCTCACTATGGATGAACTTATTGGGAACCTGAAAACCTATGAACTCAAAAAATAGCAAGGAGAAGAGAAGAAGGATGTAAAAAGGGAAAATTCCTTGGCTTTAAAATCTTCAAAATTAGAGCCAAATGAAGAAGACACTAATGTTGTCTACTTGGCAAAAAGAATTGTTAAAGTTATGGAGAAAAGTGGCCAGTTCCAAAGAAGTGGAAGTTGCAGTAGTAAAGGCATCACTATGGAGGTGTTTCACAAATGTGGTAGTCCTGAGCATTTCATAAAAGATTTTCCAATGCACAAAATGGGCCATCAGGAGTATCTCAATGCTGGAGGTGAAAAAGGAAAGAATAGGGACCAGGTCCCTGTAAAATCAAGAAGACAAGATGCAACTGATCTTGTAGTTAAATAAGCCTTAGCTGGTTTGGGTAACTCCTTCAATAAATTTGATGAAGGTGAGAAGTCTGCAAATGTTTCCATTAATGTAGTGGAAGATGATAAAGTGACCTTTGGTTCCTTGTTTGCCTTCATAGCAGACACTGAAAATAAATAAGAAAATGAGGTAACTGTCTTTGTCATTAAGAAAAATCTTGAAAATTATTCTAATAGAAAGATAAAGAAGCTAGCAAATGTATTTATTGATACAATATGACAATTGAATACTGAGAAAAATGGTCTAGAAGAAAATATAAAGAATAAGGAGCTTGAATTAATTGCCTTAACTCACTAGATTTCTAAAATAGAAGAACAGTAAGTTAAGTTAAAATTAAAATTTAACAATCTGAGTTTGGTGAGCCAACTGAATAAAATAGATGCTTCTGATGGTAAAAGGAAGAAACAAGCCCCACCACTTCAAATTGATCTTGAAGAAAAGCTGAAGAATTCTCAAAAGTATTTCATGACTGTACTCTAAGAGAATGAGGAGTTAGAAAGAGACCTGGTCCGTCTAAGAGAAGAACTTATAAAATCCCTTCAGTGGACTTCATCCTCACAAATACTCTCTAACCTAACTGGTCAAGGAGTCAACAATGGTAAGGGCCTTGGATATCAGCACAAAACTCATTCATCTGGGTCACAAGGCAAGCTTGATCAAACTATCAAAAACAAAGCATATAAATCTTTGTGCACTCACTATGGAAGAGATGGACACCTGAAAGAAGACTGTCAAAACTAGCTCAGAGCAAGAATGGCAGATGTTAGACTTTTCCACCAGGGGAGCACCTATCCCAAAAGTGTAAGACCATGGAAAAACATGAAGAAGCTCACACTACCTACATGGACAAAGAAGGATTTCATTATACCTCTGTCCTCCTACTGGGAACTCAAACTCAAATGGGTTCCCAAGTCTAACAAATAATCATAAGTGTAGGAGGGAGAAAGGATTTGCAATCAGAACAATCTTCTTGATATGAAATTGCTCAAGGCTATTAATGGAGGTCTGATTATATTCTCTTTCCTAAGACACTTCAAGATGAAGGTGTCTTATGTGATTAGCATTTTTATCCCAAGAATGAGCTCACAAAGATGTGAAAGAGGTAGGAAAGTTCAAAGCATTGTAGAAGGAACTCTAGACATTTGAAGAAAGCCAAGTCTAAGATTTGGTCCTCAGATCTATTCCCAGAATAAGTCATGGTATGATGTGGTGTAATGAATCTAATAAGTTGCTGCTGGGATTGATAATATCAACCTGACTTACTAGATTAATCAGCTCCTTATCCAAAATTTGGTTATGTCCAAGAGGCAGGTATCCTTGGTAAATTAGGTACATATTGGTCTAACTCAGTACCATACCTTAGTAGGTATACACCCATGGGAATAACTTTAGAGGAGGACAAATATGACAAGCACAAAGTTAAGGATTCACTTAAACTAGAGAGGGACCTGGTACCATCTCTTAGGTTAGTATCTTGTATATGCAAATTTTATCTGTTCTGTCAAGAAAAATCCACGTCCTTCTCTTCCTTGTGTCAGAAAAAGGTTGTCCTATTCTAAAAGGGAAGGTGATTCATCTAAAATCTGATATTGATCATATCTTGTTCCCTCAGAAAACCCTTCCTTGTGTTTATTGTTCCGTTAAATCTTGCTGCACCCACACTTTCTCTCATAAAATAAATCCAAAATCCAAAATCTAACTAGCCCTTCTAAGAAAAAGACCTTCTTAATGGCTATAACTCTCTCAGTTTCATATCCTCCAAAGGATTCCGAGCTTAGCATTGTGAAAAATCCCTGCCCAAACCTTCCTAAAACATCCTTCTTTTTCCACTTTTTCAAAGCTTAAATACTTCATCACTTAACTTGTTAATGAATAATTATTCTCGAATCTTCAAAACTGGTCTGATAGTTTTATAGTGGATGAAACCTGGGTTGTTGAAAATCTCATCTTATCAAATAGCCTAGGAATGATCATAGTCAATCACAAGAAAAAAATATCAGTAAAACACCAAGAATTTTTGGAAAATGGTCTGGAAGTTTTACTGAGAAGCAGCTAACTCTTGAGGGACCTTGTCCTAAGGAGAGAAAAGTAGATGAAAAGTAATTTGTGATCACTTATACTAGAAAAAAGAATGGGGATAAAAGTTAGGTTGTATCCAAGAAAGTTAGAAATAGGTTCTTGAAGAATCAAAAGGTGTTAACTAGGAGGATTTTTGATTCAAATGTATTAACAGAACCTGGAATGGTGGAATTAGTTGAGCTGGTTAAACATCAAGGTTGGATGTATCCCATGGAAGGACCTATTCCCGCTATTTTTGATGAGATGGTCAAGGAATTCTATTTTACTTTGAAATTCTCAGATGATAGGATGAATCTGACTGAACAGGGCTAAAGAAGAAAATAAAACTGAACAAGGAAACACTATGAAGAATTTTGGAAGTTCCTATATATGGGGTGAGAACTGTCTCCACGCAGCTGCCTTCAATAGAATTCTTAGAAAATAAATCCAAGGTCAAAGGGAGATCTATGGCTGCAGTGAATAGGAACTCATTCAAGAGTGATTTTCAATTGATTTTTGACTTTGTGAACAAGGTAATTCTGCCTAGGTCACAAAAGAGAAACATAGCCTCATCCACTGATTTATATGTGATGGAATGCCTTAGTTTCTTTGAATTCATTAATCTACCTGCATTAATGATAAAACACATTCACAAAGTGTTTTTTTTTAAAATGGAAAGCATGGCATGCCTTATGGATATTGGTTGAATAAGGTATTTAAATTGAATGTGTTAAATCAAGTAGCATTGATCAAAGAGAGCTCAGCAAGGAAAAATAGGAACAAAAGTTCAACCTAGCTACAAAGGATGAAGAAATCAGCAAGCTCCAGGTGACAATTCAGTATTTCTCCAAAAGAAGCCCATGTGACACTAAAATTCTCAAAACTGAGAATACCGAACTTAAGAAGGGGTTTTCAATCTTAATTGATGAGATCCTAATCCTGAATGCAGAGATAAGGCATATCAACAATAACCTGACCCTTCTCCTTCAAAATATTTTTCCTAGTCCTTCACTTGTTAATCCTTCTTGATTCCTGTGGCTTTTTCCCCAAGAATATTTAATTTATGCACTGGAATGATACTTATCCTGTACTTATGAATAAATTTTTGCTTTGTGTGTTACATTTGTTCTTCTTAAATTGTAAAGTTATTCTTTATGTTAGTGTTGCCTTAATGGCCATGAGTTAACTAATTTGTGCTTATTTTACTCTTTGTTTATGTACTTACTTTTTAATGATTCCAAATGGGAGAATACTGAGTTCATATTATAGGTACCAGGTACCAGGTGAATTGAGTTGCAAAATTGGATGGCTTGCTGATAGGGGAAAGTAAGTGATATGCTAAATAGATTAATAAAGAAAGTCTTGTTGAAAGATAGAAGTATGTAAGTGCACTAAATGAAGGTGCATGATAACAGGGAGAAGAGATCAGAGTTTTTGCAATAAATAACAATAAGGGACCAGGTCCTTGTGTTACATGATGGTGAAAGCATGATGATAGAGAGAACAATCATTTTCAGAGTAGTAATCGCACTGATTAAATATGATGGATGTGCTCAAAGCTGTATAGTTGGTTTGTCATCATCAAAAGGAGGGAAAATTGCTATATATAGTTCTGATGATGAGTAGCTAACTACAAGGTACCAGGTCTCTGGATGTTCATGGTATAGTACAGCTGGCATGCGTGTCTGCACAGTTTTGTCTTCTTGTGTAACAAACTTGCAGGTGTTTCTTATACTGAATAGGACACCTGGTCCAATGATATTTTATCCCTAGTCATCACCCAACTATAAAAGGAAAAAGAGGTAGAGTTTTTGCATAAATCTAAAGAGTGAAAAGAGGCAGCAAAAATTCTATTTCAAGATTGCTCAAACATTACTCATGTTATTATCTTTGTAGTATGCTTAAAGATTGAGAGAGTGAGTGTTATTGAGTTCTTATTTGTAATCGAACTACTCATGCTATAAGAGTAGTATTTTCTTTTGTTACAAGCACACCTTGACACCTTTGCCAAGTTTCCCTCAAAAACTGGTTAACTCTAACTAGCAATAAGCTATAAGAGTAGTATTTTCTTTTGTTGAGAGAAGTGCTGAGTTAGAGTTGCCTAAGCTTATTTCTGGTTAGAGTTAACAGGTTTTTAAGGGAAACTTGGCAAAGGTGTCAAGGTGTGCTTGTAATAGAGGTATTGCAAGCAGGACGAACCTAGAGTTAGGTTCACAGTCGATTCTATAATCAAGAGGTTGGTTATAGTGAAATTTTTTGAGCTTATGAGGGCAAGCCATGGTTTCTCCTTTCTTGAGTAAGGGGGTTTCTAAAATTAATCACGTGTGTTGGTTTTTTCCTACACTGCCCTTAGTTTTCCTGCACTTTATTATTTGATTGCCTGTGATTGACTTTTAGGGACCTAGTCCCTCACTGTGTGGTGCAACCCCCAAGGGTTCTAACAGTAAGTCTAGTATTCTAAGAATTTTAAAATAGATTGTTAAGTGTTTAAAATCATGGATGTCTATGCCTATGATTATGATAGTTGCAAGGCGATGACTTTAGAGGATGGAGGAAGTTATGACTAGTACCGTTGAAGGGGATATCCTAGAAAGACTTTAGTGTCTTCATATTAAAATTATCGAGGGGAGGTTGTGTTCTTATGCATAGTGATACCCCCCTCTTGTGCAGAGTATTATGCGTATAGATTTAATTAGGGGATATACTTTCAAGATTGGGATAGTGACCTTTGAGCTAAGGGGAAGATGATGTAAATCTTGAATTTTCTCATTGTGGTGAGTTTAGGGATGAGTCAAGATAAATCTATTCTTACTGTAGCAAATTCCTCCTATTTCGGTTTAAGGGGATATTCTACCAACATCCCCCATATTCAAATGGTGTTTATGCATAAGTTTCTAGTTCTCTATACAATCTATATCCATGTTGCAACCCTCTAATTATGGTCCAAGTATTTTGATGTGTGGAGCCCTTCGTGCTTATTGGATCATATATTACATCGCAGATTTCACCTTGCGTGGTGTAACAAATATGTATTGTATCCGAATACTATCACTCCTATTTCCAAAGCTCATACTCCACTCCCTTAGCTACTCTCCTAGTTTCAAGATGATGGTGGTTATGGAAGCATAATAATGTTCTAGATTAGAGAATGGTTGATCTTTCTTGAAACATTTTGGTGTAGCTTCTTGTACTAAGGTTATAGATGAAGTGAGAAAAGTGAGATAAAACTTTGGTTATGTGAAATATGTGGTAAAAATCCCTTGTGAAAGTGATGGAAGTTGCTGGGATTTTTAGTGGGGAGATTCGTAAAGTGGGTGTAGTAAGGATAAGCTTGAATGCTGTGATTTATAGATACATAAATCATGGTGTTATGTGGCTAATAATCTTAATAAGACATGATGTTGCTTAACTACAGTGATAGGATGGAGTAGTATTCTTGGATGGATGTAAGATATAGGGTCCCATATCTTAAACTAGCACCCTTAACTCCGGATTAGGCTTTAATATGAAAGAAATGTATAGTTAGACTCCGACTCTTGTAGCAATATGTTTTGTGGGGAAAATTGTAAGATTGAAATGGTGAAGTGTGGTATTCATAGGTGAATTCATAGTAGAGAGTTATTGCGATATTTAAGGGCTTTGAGTATAAGCCTCTCAAGGTTTCCATCATTTTATTTTTGACCTTCTCATGTTTGAACCATCAATTTTTGACACAAATTATGTTTGGGGATGTTACAAAAGGATAACCCATAAGAGTTTTGAAATCTCAGACGGGGTATTTTTGGGTCACGGAGGCAGTAAGCCTCTGCGATAGCCCCACAACGCGGAGGCTATGATCCATGATAAGTTCTCCTTTTTCCTCTTGCATGACCTTGTTCTCATTTTCTAATGATTCGTGCTTACATAATTTACTTGGTGATGCCATTAAGCCCTTTTCTTTTGATTCCTATACCTGTTTTGTCGAGGGAGAATTTCTAATGTGAAGTTGCATATTTGTTCCATACTTCTAAAGCTTCAAAAGATTCCTATCCATGATTCAAGGATGAATGATTCCAAGGGGGAGTATTGCAACACCTCATATTTTTTGGGCTAGAATTTGAACCGTTGTTTCTATGTGGATAAACTTGAATCCAATTATTTCTATATAAATATAAGTGTCGTGATAATTATCCTAGTGTGAAAAGTGCTTTTGAGGGGGGGAATGTTCATATTAAACATTCCATACTTCGAAAGCTTTAAAAGATTCCTATCCATGATTTGAGGATGAATGATTCCAAGGGGGAGATAATGTAACACCTCACATTTTTGGGCTAGAATTCAAACCATTGCTTCTACGTGTATAAACTTGAATCCAATTATTTCTATATAAATATAAGTGTCATGATAACTATCCTAGTGTGAAAAGTTCTTTCGAGGGGAAGAATGTTCATGGTAAACACTTAGAGTGAGGTGGAGTTAGGAAATTTTGTTATCCACTAAATTTTGAAATTTGATTCTACCAGGGTCAACTTTGAACGTGTATAACTTTTGGATTATGAGGAATTTTAGGGCTCAAGGTCGACCAAATTATATATAAATTTGTCCTCTTTCCAATGCATCTAATTTCTCTTTAATTCGATACCCGAGAGAAAAATTATGAGCATTTCTGTGAGAAGACAGTAAGGGTCCGCGATAGAGGGGCAGTGCAGATGTAATCGTAGAGATTACTCTCCGTAATGCACTGATGCTTTAAATTCGGTAATTTTTCGTTTTGTTGACTTGGGAGGAGGGCTATTGAAGTCCTTTCACTTATAAACAACCCCTAAACACTATATTAACCCATTTCCCTCAGTTTTTACGACATGACATCAATTACTTCACGACACTATATTAAGGGTGTTGTCTTCTTCAAGTTTCTTTGTAATTAAGCCATGTATCTCTTTTCCTTGAACTTATATTTGGTTAATGAAATGAAATTGATTATTATTTATGGTTTTAATAATGGGTTTTGAACTATGGATTGAGGGTTGTGCATATGTTTGGTTTGAATATTTTTTTTCATGATTTTTTATGCAAAATTCATGCTTTATTAATGTTTATAAATGTTGTGGGATGAATGGGGATGATGATTTAATGCAGGGTTCATGGTTAATCCCCAATTTGATGATTTTACCTTGGTATATGATTTGAAAATTATGTGCCCTCAACCTGTTTGTGAAATTATTAATGAATATAATTTTGTCACTTGTTTTGACTTACCCACCTATGTATTTGCATGTCTTAAAGAGGTTAAACAATGAACACGAATTTTAAAGGCCTTGTTGGCTATGTTTTGATTCAATGAACAAGAAGGGTGTTGACGCATTCTCCCATACTTGATTTAATGAACTAAAAGGGGTTTGAGGCATTCCCCCAAGTTAAACATATTGTTATGGCATAGAGATAAGCTTGCAATTGTAAGGGTATGATGATTCAAATGCGTGTGCCTTAGCGGTTGGTTAATTGATTAATAAATGAGTTATATGAAACTTATTTTAATTTGGTCTTAATGGGGGCTTATGTAGCGAAGCTGTGAAGGTGTGAGTCTTGGATGACTTGTATTGGAAACTCATGTTTGTCGACATGAGGTTTGACCTTGATGATCTGTGTGCATGGTTCACATTATTGATATACAAATATTGTATCTTGGATTAACGTGGGGTCGGGTCATTCCCTGGTATTCCTTGATACCTTTGGTTCGTGCGGCTAATACGCACCGGAGCCCTTTTAGTATGGGGAGCTGAACCCATATAACCCGTGGGTGGATGTTTATGACGGTTGAGATACATAGTCTAGGTTAAAGTTTTGAAGTGCATGCTAATCCTTGTTCCCATTTCCTAGCATATGAATATATGTACGTATTGCATGAGATGTTATGCATTGGTTTTACATGTTTTCATATTATAGATCATGGCATTACTTTACTTTCTTATCCCTGAGTTACATGCTAGCGCTTTAGCCGCTAGCGGTCTTCAGACGCCGTATCCCCATGCAATGCAGGGACAGACCATACTACTATCCTACTGCACAGTGACTAGGTAATCGTGGGACAACTCGTGAGTCAAACTTGAGTGGTGATCTTCCATACTTCGGAAGACCCCATTTCATGATTTGGTTTTCTGATGTCCTATACTTTTCTTTAATCTAGTTTTGATTTCCTCAATCACTATAACTATGTACTACCTACTACTACAACTTCTTCTTGTTGTTGTGTTGTTAATGATTGAAATATTTTTATATTTCATTTAATATATAAATGAAAGGAATTCATCTATATTTTATAGTATTATTTATTTATAGATTATTATTATTATTTTACAGATTATTATTATTATTACTACTACTACCACTACTACTACAATTATTATTCTTACTATTATTATTATTATTATTATTATTATTAATATTATTATATTACTATTTTTCTTTATTATATTATTTACAATTTTAAGATTTCATCTTGCTAATATTGATTGTTTTTACTTTTAATTTTTATTCTATTGTACTTTCCTCCCCCCTTCCCCTAATCTCTTTCATTTAAAATTTATAAATAATTTGTGTTTTATCTAATTGCTTCATTCTATTCTGAAAATTAGTTTAAAATATTATCCCCCAACCCATTATTTTTCTGTTTTTTAAACTATAGTTTCATTACTTTTATCTAGTTTGACTTTAAATTAATTTTTTTGTTGTATTACACATCATGATAGTGGAGTTTTCTTCTCTTTTTTAAAATATAGAATGTTGTGTTTAAATCTAAATTACTTAGATTTGATATGCTAATATTCATTAATTTTGTCATTTGTTAGGATTATAATTACTTGGTATATACAATTTAAGACTTTGTTTGTTATAATTAAAAAATACTTTCTCAAAATATGATCAGAAAAATCTGGATGTTGCGACTTGAAGCACAAAGAAGTCCAATTTATCAATTAGCCAAAATTCAATTATCAGACATTCACATACTATAAAATAAATATAAACCTATGATATCACAAAATAATTGTCAGTATCATAAATGATTTTTATATATATTTATGTAACCTGTGAAAATATAATTTCTACTTTTTATGTTAAAATTTAAAATAATCTTTAGTTTAATTTTTCAAAAAGTCAACTTACTTAGATTATAATAAATTAAAATGTCAAAAATTATCAGTTAATGTTGGGATAATCTAAAAGACAATACCTTTTAATTTTACTTCAGAATCATAATATTTCTCTATAATTGTAAGACTCTGCAAAATCCTAGCCTAATTCATGTCTCTTATAGCATGAAAAGAGGTACCACACTTAAAATTATTTTAGCTAAGTGTTTACACTAAGAATTATTTTAGCCTTCATAACTTGGCGATCCTATTTTTTGATTCCTATGGACTTAAAATGCCGATCCTTGGATTGAATCATGATCAGGTATGTCAATAGGTCACTTTGGGCGAGTTTCGGACCTCATTTGAATCAAGTTTGGACGACCAAAATAGTGGATCGACGCGATCTCGATGCACCGCGTCAATAAATATTTTCCAGCTTCAGAGTACAAATTTCAGTGAACCAACGCGAATTAGTGAACCAACGTAAATTTGATGCGGCGCATTGCTCATCGCGTCAATGCCCTCGACGCGGCGCATCGGTCTGTGCATCGCTGGGCATGATTTTTTCTCTCTTAATTTCATGTCCATAGGGGTAAATGAGACATTTTCCCACCTTATATGAGCCCAAAACACAATATTAAGTCATTTCTAGGGCAAAAACACTCATTTTCTCTAAAGATTCTCTCAAGAACAAACCCTAGGGCTTTTGATTTCAAGACCAAGCTTCAAGAACACACCATCGACCTTCACGAATTCAAGTGCCAAGGTATGTTAGGTGTTAATTCATGGTTCCTCTCACCCATGAAGTCCAAGAATCCTTTTTAAACTTATAAGATCTTAGATTCATGGATTCCATGCTTAAAATTGATTGTATTCATGTTCATGATAGTAATTGGGTTTCAATCCATGATTTAATTGTAAGTTTCATGAAAGATAGTTTATGTGATGAATTATATGAATTGCATGCTAAACCCTTGAATTTGTAAGTTGGGATTTGAAATCATAAGGCCGACATATTGTTTAGTATCATGTGCATAGATTATATTTCCCAAGTGTTTGATAAATTGCTTATGTGAATTGAATGGGGAATTCATGACATGCTAGCATGTGTACAAGCTTATGACTTACAAGTGTTTGATAAAATGTCTCTATGAATTAGTTATGAACATTGTTATGCCTTTCAAGATAATACTATGCTTTATTTTTTATGCTATCGAGACCTGGGGGCATTCAATATTCGGAAATCTAGCTATTTATCTAGAACCACAGTCAGTTATGAAATAGTCCCAGTAATGTCACGACCATTAGTACTCAGTAAGTTAGAAGAATTCAGTGAACTCAGTTAGTTTCCAAACTCAGTAAAACTCTGTATCAATCAAGTTTAGTTCAGTTTAATAATCAATGTCCTTCAGTTGGGAGTAGGATTTAGCATCGAGCGAGTGCAGGGATGATGACTTCCCTATTAGAGAGGCAGAGGTTGTTAGTAGCAGTACTTGTACTCCAGAACTATTTATCCAGCGTAGGATGAGAATTCACCCATCAGACTAGGCTTGACTACCTCCCAGGTTTAACCTGTTAGATTAGGCTTGACTCCGCCCAGGTGTCATCCGTTAGTTAGGCTTGGCATCCTGGTTTTCCAGTGTTAGTACCCATGTCACGGTATTAGCACCCTTCCAATTGGGGTCACAAGTTGAACCCCTATCAGCTCAGATTTGGGGTATGTCAGTTAGATGATTACCTCCCACTATTTTAGTTTTAGATTCAATCTCAGTATTGAACTCAATTCATTTCAACAAATTCAGGACTTTCAGACAGAATCACCCAGCTCTGTATAGAACTTAGTCTAGTTCTACAGAATCAAGATTGTTAGAAACAGTCACTCAGCTGTCAGCAGTACAGCTATAAGCAAACTCAGAAATTAGTAAATTAGTATTCAGACTCAGTATCCAGTGATAGCATAATCTCAGTTATAGTTTATATATTCATGCATGTACTCTCGTTCAGTTATGTTCATGTTACTCAATCAGTTATTATTCATGCATATGAACCCATGCATATCAGCCTACCTCACTTAGAATACCAGTATATTCAAAGTACTGACACATACTTTTTTTTCTGTGCTATGATGTATTATATTATAGGTTCAAACACATGGGATCCTGTCCTTACTTAGCAGCCCAGTCTATTAGCAACAGACTTAGTGGTGAGTCCTCATAGTCCGAGGACAGAGTTATTATTTCAGTTTATCAGTAGTTCAGTAGTTGTAGTTAGTTGGGGGCTTATCCTATCAACTCCATATTCAGATAGTTAGAGGCTTTCAGACTAGAGTATTTCAGATAGATATTTCACTATTCAATTTTCAGTATTCAGTATTTATTTTCAGTTATGAACCTTATGGCAATTTTTGCCTACCTTTCGCATTTATGTCAGTGATATTATTATTGCAGAGTTATTATTATTCAATGCTCACAACAGGTACCAGTTATGGGTTAGCTTGTGGTCCCTTAAGATCGTAAGCACTATCTAGCACCTGGGGTGCAGACTTGGGGCATTACAAACTTGGTATTAGAGCCTAATATTTGATAGAGTCCTAGGAAGTCTGAAAGCCGCATCAAGTAGAGTCTTGTGAATGGGTATGCAGCGCACCACACTTATGAACATAAGGCTACGAGATGTTTTAGGAAGTTTAATTCATTTTTCCTTCTATTTACAGAACATGCCTCCCAAAAAGGTTAACGGAAGAAGGACAAAAAACTAGCCAGCACCTCAGACCATTCAGGTTGATCCCCTAGACGAGCATGTATCTCATGCAGAATTTAGAGTTTTATTCACCACTCTAGCTCATTCTGTGGTAGCCTATAATAAATGCCTAGCTGCCTTTCATCCAACCTAGTGGCAAATTCTGCTGCAGCTAACATTCAGGACTTCACTCGAATGAATCCTCCCCTATTTTTAGGATCTAAGTAAGAAGAGGATCCACAGGAGTTCCTCGATCAGGTTCAGAAAGTCATGGATATTATAGGAGTGACTTCCAGTGAGAGTGCTGAGTTAGCTGACTATCAGCTACAAGATGCAACTCATATATGGTTTAGGTAGTAAAAGGTAGACAGGGGCACAGATGCAGAGCTCATAGAGTGGGAAGAGTTTGCTACAACCTTCTTAGATAGGTTCTTCCCATTAGATCTGAGGAAATCTAAGGTGCTAGAGTTTATCAATTTGAAGCAGGGTGATATGAGTGTGAAAGAGTATTCTTTCTAGTTTACTCAGTTAAATAGGTATGCCCCTCATGTAGTAATAGACAGTAGATCTAAAATGAGTAAGTTTGTATCTGGGGTTTCAGAGAGTGTAGTTAAAGAGTGTAGAACTGTGATGTCAATTAATAAAATGGACATATCTAGTCTCATGGTACATGTTCAGCAGATAGAAGAGGCTATGAATAAAGGGAGAGAGAAAAAGAGAGCCAAAATGAGTAGCTTTAGTTTTGATCAGCCAGGGTTAGAGAATGGTAACCGTTCATAGTTCATTCAGACATTTTCAATCCCATCTCCATCTTCAGCTAGTGCACCAGTACCAAAGTTTAAGAATGGCAGTCAGGATGGGGCGCCAGGCGCCAAAACCTAGAGTAGTGTGAGCAGTGGTCATAACCATCCACTTTGTGAAGAATGTGGTAGAAATCACCTAGGTGTGTGTAGAGCTGGCAGTGATGTATGTTTTGGATGTAGTAAGATAGGCCAAAGGATGCGAGAGTGTAAAGTAATGGCTTAGAGGGTAAGAGATTTGCACCAACAAGGTTAGTCTAACCGTCCTCCAGCTCAGTCTGGTAGCCAGAATCAGTAGGGTGCCACTTCCAATGCCACCAGTGGGCAACACCTAAAAAGGCTTTATGCACTTCAGTCCAGACAAGATCAGACAATTTCTCCTGTTGTTGTCACTGGTACGTTACAGATCTTTCATTTACATATTTATGCCTTATTAGATCCAGGAACTTCTCTACCTTTTGTAACTCCTTACACAACAGTCAACTTTAAGATCAGACCAAAAATATTAACAGAACCTTTCTCAGTCTCCACCCCAGTGGGTCAGTCTATCATAGACCAACGGATATACATGAACTATCTGGTTATGATATCTCAAAAAGTCAGGCCTTCATATTTTAGTAGTAATGTCAGTATGTGTAGATGATCAGTGGGTGGGTATGATGCCTAACCCGTCTTTACCTCAGTGCAAAGTTTTGTAATTCATCTATCATGATATCTAATCATGCTTTACATGTCAACTCTATGACCATAACTCATATTCATACACGTTAGTGAAAATCATGTGCGCTTACATTTCCTAGTATAAGAATTTTCAGTTTACTCAGTGTTACGAATCATGTTCCATAAATACAAAAACTCTAAACTCGGGTCATGCAACTCATGAATCATGTACTTCTGTCATGATTTATAGTATGTTCAGTTCCCATGACTCCTGCTACACTCCTAATGATCTGCCAAATTCAGATTATGTCACGTATATCCTCAGTTTAGTCCTCTTGATAAATTTATGATGTTCGTATTCTACTCTTTAGGCCTCAGTTAAGTGTCAAGTTCGGTATAGTATCCATTCATGCTTCAGGTTCTCATGTTCTAACCTTTTAGTGAACTCTCCTTATGAAATGATGTAGTGATGATCAATTGCTTAGATGGGATAGATTAAATATTTCATGTTAAGGTAAGATTGTTGCATGCTTGTTTTACACGAGGTTGTAGTTATGAAGATAGGCTTGAATGTCATGTTAGTTTGCAAGTGAATGGCTAGCAAGAAATTGTATTTAGTTATTAAAGGAAAAATCAGAATTATTCAAGAGATGAGAAGTTGAGAAAGTGCAGAGTGCGCGTGTACATTCAGATCTTTGATTTATGCCAGTCCCCATCACATAGCTATCAGAACTCAGTTACAGTCTCAGTTCAGTATTCAGTTCAAAACTCAGTCCAGTTTAAGATCTGCTTGACCATAGCATACAGTTATCAGTATTTTAGAATCATGTTTACACTTGGTCTAGAATTCTCAGATAATACAACTTTCACACATTCATGCTCAGTTGTCTTATATTGCCCAGTCAGTCCTTACCTAATAGGCATAGTACTCTACAATTTCAGTCCAGTTATTCAGACTAAGTACAGTTTAGTCTTATATGCCCAGTATTTAGCTATTAGTCATTCAGTTAATCAGATAAGTTAGTATGTTTCTACATTTATGCTCAGTGCCCATGGGAATCTTTTCAAAAATCTTAGTTAAAGTACTGTATTAAGGAGGAGGGTATAGTTGAGAGAGTATTCGGGGAATATGTCTAAGCTTGAAAATTTATAGTTGAAGTGCATGATGCTTAGTAACTCTATCTTAGATAATGTTACGTAGGCCTTGCTCCATATTACATAATGGCAGCCATGTTGTGATTTCTTATTCAGATGTCTTATTTGGACCATGCCAAGATTTCCTTGCTCCCTATAGTCATTAGAACTTTATGAAAAGAATGCCGAAGAAATACTTCAATTAAGTATAAGCTTTTAGTATAAGTTAGTTTGAACAACCAGTAATTCAGTTTATCAGTCGGGCGGGGAAGTTCCTATGGTTTTCATCTCTCCAATTCATGAGAAAATTCCTTCACGACCATGCAAGTCATAGATTCAGTTCAGTTCATGCATCATCTTCGTCTTTCCTTAGTATTTCAGCCAAGTCAGTACCTTTCGGGGGATATAGTGTCCAAAGGGGGTGATGTACTATAAATCTCCCGAGCTTCCAAGACCTAAACCTTCCATTTTATTTCACATAATAAGATCCAGTTTGGAGTAATGGGTACTTATAAGTTGACCCTCTTGTTCCAATCTCAGTCGTATAACCATCCCCATGTCATGGCATGTATTCAAGGGCTCAGTTCAATTCATGATATTCAGTCCATGTGTCATGTTTAGACTCAGTCATGTTCTTATGTTCTCGTTCATGTGTATTTCGTTAATGATCTTGGGTTCATTAGTAATTTCAGTTTAAGGTAACAGTTTTTCCTTAAATTTACTCAGTTCCATGCTCAGGTTACCTTTGCAAACTTGGTATCAGTTACCGTTGCATATTCAGTCATACATTTATGAATTAGTTCAGTCATGTACTCATGCATTAGATATACATATTTAGTATGAATACTCAACTTATCAGTAGTTTCAGCCATGAAGTCTTGCTTTAATTTTGTGTGTTCAGTACGTAAATTTGGTCGATTAGTATTTTAAGCTCAGTCAGTCTCATTTGAGGACGAATGTTCCCAAGGGGGAGATATTATAAGACCCCATAAAATCCTAGCCTAATTCATGTCCGTTATAGCATAAAAATAGGTCCCAGACTTAGAAATTTCATTTAAGTTCTTACACTTAAGATTATTTTATCCTTTATAACTTGACGATCCTATTTTTCGATCCCTATGGCCTTAAAATGTCGATCCTTGAATTGAATCATGATCAAGTATGTCAATAGGTTACTTTGGGCGAGTTTTGGATTTTTTGAACCACATTTGAATCAAGTTTGGACGACCGAAATAGTGGATCGACGTTATCTCGACGCACACCATCGCCCATCATGTCAACATATATTTTTCCAGCTTTAGAGTGCAAATTTTAGTGAACCAACACGAACTCGATACGGCACATTGATCATCGCGTCAATGACCTCGATGCGGTACATCAGTCTGCACATCACTGGGCACATTTTTGCTCTTTTAATTCCGTATCCAGAGGGGTAAATGAAACTTTTTTCCACCTTATATCAGCCCAAAACACAAGATTAAGTCATTTCTAGGGCAAAAACACTCACTTTCTCTAAAGATTCTCTCAAGAACAAACCCTATGGCTTTTGATTTCAAGACCAAGCTTCAAGAACACACCATCAACCTTCATGAATTCAAGCGCCAAGGTATGTTAGGTGTTCATTCATGGGTTACTTTCACTCATGAAGTCCAAGAACCCTTTTTAAACTTATAAGATCTCAGATTTATGGATTCGATGCTTGAAATTGATTGTATTCATGTTCATGATAGTAATTAGGTTTGAATCCATAATTTAATTGTAAGTTTCATGAAAGTAAATAGTTTATGTGATGAATTATATGAATTGCATGCTAAACCCTTGAATTTGTAAGTTGGGATTTGAAATCATGAGGCCTACATATTGTTTATTATCAATTTGATATTAATACTAGGCTTGTGTTCCCCGATGTTTCCTAACTTGGTAGATTTATTAGGCTAAATCCGACTAACTCATTTCCCTCCATGTAGAATATAACAAGATAAGTATCACCAACCTTCTTGTGAACACCTTGGTGAATTTCACTCTTTACCTTATGAGTCTTAGTGTCACCTTTCTAACCCTTATCTTTGATCCCAGTTTAACTATCACCTTTTAAGTATCAAGTCAATTAGAAGAGGGTTGATAGCCTCGAATTACTGTTTCTTAACGAGGGTTGATAACCTCAAATTACTATTTTAATCTTCTTTTCCTAATCTCAATATCTCTTGTGAAGATAATCTCGAATACAGGAAAGTCCTTAACTTCTATAGTAGCTAAGGAAGCAAACAGTATGAAGAATATCAAGATACGTGCGTAAACACTAATTTAGATGAACCTTACACTCTCTCTACTTTGTTATTCATTTAGGGTTCCTACAACCCTAGTTGTGTGGTTTAGCCTCTCATAGTTGCAAGAAGATCCATGGAATTTGTTGACACCTAATTTTTGACCTCCATAACTAAGTTTAATTCAGAGTTTCTTCGATTTTAAAATAAAATCACAACAATTATTTTTCCAAATAAATGCATTTTAAAATAGGTATTTGGGCTAAATTTGTTATTTAAGTGATAATTATATATTTTCGTATTTGCATTTGCGAAATTGTATAAATGACGTCATCTAAATGAATATTTCCATCAAAATTGAACTTTAAATTAAGGATCATTTCGAAAAAATAATAATTAAAATCTTGATCTAATTATAATTTATTCTCAAAAATAATTTATTTGGATAAATATGCATTTGATTTTATTAAATCAAGAAGCTCGGGATTAAACAAGGTATTAATTCGTATCGAATTTCAATTTAATTTAGCCAATCTATTAGATTTGACCATAGTTGAAAATTGGTCATAATTGCAATGCAATTCGTCAATTGATTTTTAATTAGGTCAAAATAAATAAATATGGCTAGATTTTAAATTTCAATTGGGGTTATATTTTAAATAACCCCAAAATTCTCAAGAACTCTCATAACTTCTACCCAATTCCCACCAAAAAATAAATTCAAATTGTACTACATTGTACTATTTCCCCCCACATTATCTTCCACCTCACCTTATCTTTAATTTTTACATTTCTAAACCCCCCCTAAATGCTTTTTCTCCCACATTGGTGGATGACAAGAAATAAATCTCTATCCTTTCCTATAAATACTTTTCTCCCACATTGGTGGAGGAGAGAAAAAAAATACTCCATTCTCTCCTATAAATACTACCACTACTTTGGTAGAGAGGAAAGAAAAAGGAAGAAAAAAAAGATGCTAGAAAGGTGAAAAAAATCCTTTTGAGCAAAATAATTATTTTTATTTAGTAAAAATTTTTGTTTCATAGAGTTGGTCAGCTAATCAAAATTTTTGAGTTGCCAGGGACATTTTTCGGTGGTAGTTGATTCCGACGAAGCTCGTAGTCTCATTTTGCTGCCCCCAAAAGGTAAACACACCTTTTTTTTTATTTTAGTTTTTATTATTGTTTTGTTCTTCATCTTTTTTCTTCTTCGTAGTTCGTAGATATAAGTTTGTTTGCTGGGATTGTATGCTGTAGATGGCCTTGAAGGCCCTAGGACGTTGTGGTATCGATATTCTAATTATTTTCATGTTCATGATATAAAAATGAGCTAGCAATAGTTGTATGTGCCTTTTTTTACTTTATTCTTTGATTATTTTGGATAAAGTTTTAATCTTTGCTTAAAAGATGTATTTATGCTTTGTTTAAACTCATTGTTGCTGGATATATTTGTTTTTAGCATGTAAAGTTATTTTCTTTATCTTTAAAATAATAGTTAATGTTGAATGTTTCGCCTTTTCACCTTATTCTTCGATTATTTGGATAAAGTTTAGATCTTTGATTGAAAAACATAATCATGTCTTGTTCAAACTCATTGTTATTGAATATGTTTATTTTTACCATGTAAAGTTATTTTATTTTTGTTGAAAAGAATAGTTAATATTGATTGTTTTGCCTTTTGACCTTATTTTTTGATTATTTTGGATAAAGTTTAGATCTTTACTTGAAAAGACATAGTCATGCCTGGTTTAAATTTATTGTTGGCGGATATGTTTGTTTTAACATGTAAAGTTGTTTTTTTATATTCGAAAAATAATTACTATTGTTTGTTTCGCGTTAATAAAAATATTAATTGATTAAATCAAAATTTGTCATTTGCTTGTTAATTATTTTAGGGGATCTCCAAAATCTTCATTAAGAGATGAAGTGCTAGTTTTATTTCTCATCCACAATGTTTATTCCTCTTTTTTTTCCGCATGCTTTCAAATTTGTCAAAATGATGAGAAAGTTTGTATTTTTGGCTATATAGAATTATTTAGATATTTTCGTGACATACATAGTATGATTATGAAACGATATTTCACTTTTAGAAATGCTAAACTTTTATTCAAATTTTCTTACTCCCTTTGGATTGTTATATGTGCACTTTATGGGTGTAAAGACTTGATCGTATCTCTCCTTGATTCATGATATCAAAAGAGAACCAATGATGTCTTAGAACGATAAATCATAGGTCTTTACATGTTTTTTCCTAAAGTTGGCCATAATTTATATGTGTGAATTTTCGTTAATGTCGCCTTAATTGAAATTTAAAGATTCTCTTTCTTGAAAAGTTAACCTTTATTTTCTTTTGTTATACGGATTAGTATCTATGTTTGTTCAATTGTAGAAGTCATGAGTATTTTTCTTGTTGCCTCATCCTTTACTTTCGCAAGCCTATGTTGTTTGTTTCTTGCATGAATTGATCATTGAATATGACCTATTTCCTTTTATCTTTATTCATTCTTGTATGAACATAAATCATGAGGCATGTAAGTGGGTGTCTTTGCTTTGCATTTTATTTGTTGACTCTCATTTTTGTGCAAGTGTGATTATCATTGCCATTCAAAAATTGGTTCTTGATATTTTCTTTTGCTTTGAAATATGCCACTTTTATGCCTTGAACGTATATTAATTTCTTTATTTTTTCTTTGAATGCAAAAAATGTCTCGAGTCCAAATTTATTCTTCTCCTCTTGCATTTCGTAATCGGCCAATGAGGTCTACCTCTTCGAGTCAAGTTCAAAGTTTAAACCCGAGGTCCACTGCATGACGCGCGGGTGCTAGAAGATAGACGAAGAAGGAAAATGGGTCAAAACCCATTAATGAGGTCACTAAGAGACTTGAAAAGTCTCGATTTTTATTATTGTCTTCTTTTTATTTATTCATTTAGTCATTTATTTATTCATTCATTTGGGCCTCGAAGCCAAAGTTGTATTTAATACAAGTGGAGCAAAACTCGGGCCAAAGGCTTAAAAACTAGATTAGGACAGGTGAAATGGGTCGAAAGCCCATTGAGACTAGGACAGGTCTCATTAATTTGGGCCGATGGCCTAAATCCCTTACTTCCTCCTTTTCCCTCTGTTCTTTGTGTTTGTTTTTATTTTGTGCTTGGTGAACCTAGTTAAATCCTTAGTTAAGTCGCTAAAAAACTAGTGATCAATCCTTAGTTAAGTCCCGGCCCTTATTGATCAATTCAAAAAATGTGTTGAAAATACAAACAGTTTATTAGCACGTGAGTCCTCTGATGTCTATTTGTATTTTCAAACTCAAGTTGTCTACTTAAGAACCAGTGTTCAAAACCACTCTAGACACTGAGGATAGAACGAAACCAAAACCCTATTTTAGGCATGAGCCTAGGACGACCCAATACCCGAGCGGAGTATTGGGCCCATTAGAAAACCTGCCCTGCATCTATTGACCTCAAGTCAATTATAGATGAACCATATTTATGTGTTGAAGAAAATGTATGCCTGTCTAATTCAATCCATTATCCTTTGGGGGTCGGGAAAAAGCTTGATTTGCTTACTTTGGTAAGAAGAATTGTAGCAAGATAAATAAAAAATTAATCGATTTGGTAGGTTGCATCTAAGGCACAGTTTGAACATCAACAAATGTCACCAATAAAAGAAGTGGACGAAGCTAAGAAGGCGAAGGTTGATAGAAGAAGTACTCAGAAATTAGTATTTTCTATCCCCTTTGTGGGAACGTGTCTTCTTTCATGTTATTTCCCTTTCCCTAGAGATTTTATCCCTATTTTACTATCTTTTGTAGGCATTTATGCCCTTTTAGTGTCTATAAAAGTTGGGGGATAATGTATTGACCTTAAGCAAGCATCTATTTTTCTTCAAAATTCGTTAGGCCTAAACCCTTGGCTCAAACAGGTCACCTAATTAGGATGCACGTTTATTACAATATGCTTGTGTAATATAACTGTTTATGTGCTTATACGTGTTATGTTGATCCAAATCAAAGGCGAACTGATCCAATTCCATTTTCCATAGAACTTCTCTTGACAGAAATATACCCCACTATACAAAAGTCCGACCAAAAGTACTCCAAGTCTCCCAAGTTTTTCGGAAAAGTCCGTAGTTATTCTCAAAACTTCCAAAATGACGATACCATTTTAGGAAAGTTGACTTTAGAATAAAAAAATGCCATTATAGTTCGAACTACGTAGGGCCTGATTTCTCCTCCGTGAGATACATAGGCAGTCTTTTGGCCCGACCCATATCTCCAAAAGCTCTGTTGTCCTCCACTTTCTTGAAGGAAGAAGAAGAGTTGAATCTTCCTGACAAATTCCACCTATCCATATCATTGAGAAATATCCTGTTCATTCAAATCCCCGAGTCATCATTACTTCATGGATCAATTCGCATGAGATGAGAAACAACTCTACGTGTTTACTTCCTACCTTATCATCTTGCTTTACTTATTACTAACGGAATCTAACACGTCAGCATTTGAGTTATTTTTACTTTGCAGGTAATAGAAACTACTCTGTGTTGGCACAAAATGGCCCTACTTCACCAGATCAAAATGAATAAGAATCCCCTTCTTGACTATCACTTTGTTACAGGAAAAGAAAAATGACTAGTAGTAAAATTGGACTCTACCAATCATTTGTCAACCCTATAAGCGATGGTCTCGAGTATAAAATAAGGAAAATATAAGGGAAGAATTTCCCAAGACAATCGGGATCATGGAAGATTAATTGGAGGAAACATTGTTGAATTGGACCTCCACTTCACTCATGACTCATCGCCCATCGTATAACAGTAACTTAAAACCTTCCATTATCATGTCTTGTAAAGAAGAAAAATAATGATAGCCCTAGAATAGTCAACAGAAGAGTCAAAGAGTTCGAGAATCAAAGAAGCCTAATCTGAAGGAAACTGGGGTGGTTAACTAGGAAGGTGATGACTCCATTAGACATTTGATCCTTTGTTCTATCAAGAAAAACGCAATGAAAACGTCATTTCATCCATAGAAGTACTTATTTATATCCTAGTAAGGTGGATAAGAGTATTTTTAGGGCCATTATGAGTTTATCTGCGAACTACGTTTGATCTGAATTCCCAAGAAAGGGATACGTAGGTGGCCTATGTCGGCTTCGGTCAAGACCTTAGGAAAATTTGTCCTTTCCCTTTATGTACGAACTACGTTTGACTTTAATTCTCAAGAACGGGATACATAGGCGGCCTATGTCGGCTTCGGTCAACCCCTTAGGAAAATTTACTATTTTTCTTTATGTATGAACTACGTTTGACCTAAATTCCCAGGGAAGGGATACATAGGCGGCCTATGTCGGCTTCGGTCAACCCCTTAGGAAAATCTACCCTTTCTCTTTATGTATAAACTATGTGATGACTTGAATTCCCAAGAAAGGGATACATAGACGGCCTATGTCGACTTCGGTCAACTCATTAATTTCTAAGCGTAGTCCTGAACTACGTTTGACCTGATTCCTGCTTTAACGAGATATGTAGGCACCCCAACGGCTCGGTCATATAACCCCAGGAAATGGAAACTGGGGCAGAATTTTTGAGAAGAAATCTCGAAAATTCACAAGAAAAGATCGACATCCAACAAAGAGAATAAAGATCAACAAAGACTTCAGATCCACTCGGATTGGTATCATCTCAAAAAACTTTAAACTGGGGTAGAAATTTTAAGGAAGACCTCAAAATTTCCACCAAATACCGGAACATATTTTAAATTCCCCAGCACCAGAGGTTAAAGTCAAGCTTTGGAAGCCATCAACTGTAACAAAGTCTGGGTAGACTCAATTTTTGGCTATGATAGAACTACTTGAAGAAACCCTCCGACAATGATCATGAGTTTTGGAAACCATCCATCGAATATAGTCAAAAACACGAGGAAGACGTTCGTTGAGCTAGTACATGACATGACTGGCAGAGATTTTCTAAAGTTTTACAGAAGTTTTTGAAATTATTCTAAAAAATTTAAGACTATTTTCAAAAATTTTACGACTCAGTTATTTAGTACTTGCCTAGACATCATTTGGGATGTAGTGTCAGGGTGGAAGTCCCAACATGGTGGAATACCTATGAGATGGCAAGGAGCAAATTGAAGAAGGTCAACATGGAGTAATTTCATTCAAACTAATCATTTTTCTGTGGATGCAGGGATCAATACACAAAAATGAGAGTCTCTTTCAAAAATCCCTGAGAAAATTGGGAGCCACAACATATCATTAATGCCTAAGAACGGTATTTTAGGATAGCCCTAAAAGTGGGTTAACAGCTATTTATTGAGGACCTTTTGATTTGTCCATCTCATTTCTTGAGATCATAGGCGACAAGCAAAAGAACCTAGTCTTCTTTATAAATATTGTATTTAGAATTTTCCTAAAAATAGTCGCTAGGAAAAACGACTTTGTGTCTACTGATCACCTACCTTGAGCACAAGTATATGTAAAAAGTAAGATGATGACAGATGAATTCAGGTAAAATTATTTTATCATTGCCGCAAGGCGTTGCCCCAAAGGCCATTATATATCATTGCCACAAGGCGTTGCCCCAAGGGATATTACATATCATTGCCGCAAGGCGTTGCCCCAAGGGCCATTACATATCATTATCGCAAGGCGTTGCCCAAAGGGCCATTGCATATCATTGCCGCAAGGCGTTGCCCCAAGGGACATTATATATCATTGCCGCAAGGAGTTACCCCAAGGGACATTGCATATCATTGCCGGAAGGCGTTTCTCCAAGGACCATTGCATATCATTGCCGCAAGGTGTTTCCCCAAGGGCCATTTCATATCATTTCCATAAGGCATTGCTCCAGAGAAGCCTCCAATCCATCCAAAAACCCATGAACACTACCCACAATCTTAGGTGAGTCCCACAATTGTGGGATGGTCTGTATGTCACGCTCTGTAGCTTTTTCAGTTAACTTTATAAGTGGCATTCCAATATTTTCCCACTATTTAGACCCCTAAACTAAGTTTTTTAAGCTACCTCAAAGTTGATTAACAAGCCTAAAATTACCTTAAGTCTCTCATTACTCAAAAATCATTCACCACCTAGAGAGAAAACAAGAAAACATATAATTTCATCTTCCAAAACAAGAACTAGAGTTCTTCAATCACAAGCTCCAAATTCAAAGAATTCACCAACGTTTTCCCTCTGCGGTAGGGGTGTTCATGGTTTGATTTGAATCAATTTTTGATTAAAACAAAAAACAAACCAATTTAATCGGTTTTTAAATTTCTAAAACAAAACCAAATCAAATAAATAAAAACCACCAATTTGGTTATTACCGGTTTCAGTTCAATTTGTATTTTTTTTAACTAGCTAATAATAAAGTGATAATGGTAAAATAATAAAAACATGAGACAAATATTTAAATTGAAAATTAAGAATATAATCAACAAATTTCTATTTATTATCACAATATGAAAGTCTATGAATCTTCTAGTATTTTTTCAATACTATTCCAATGTTCTTGCATGCTTAAGTTGCATAGTGATTACTCTACATCACATGTCTAACATCCACAAAATCAAGATACAACTTTAAGTAAAATGATAATCCCTACAAAAATTAAAGAGTAGATAGGTGTCTTAGCAAAGAATTTAAAAACTTGATAATGTATCACACAAAATAAAGATCAGAGTATTGGATTTGTACACATTTTTTAATAAGTGCATGTGAAAGAAGTAGGCAAAAATCAAACTAATAATTAAAAGATGTAAAATGTTTATAATACTATATGAAAAACTAATATCAGATACTCAATTATAAAATTTATGCATAGAACTTATCGGTTCAATTTGGTTATTAACTCGGTTATTTTTTGGTAAAACCACAACCAAACCGAATGTTGTCGGTTTTTAAAATTTAAAACCAAACCAAATTTTGGATTTTTTAGTTGGTTAGGTTTGGATGATGGTTCAATTTGGTTTTTAACCAAACCATGAATACCCCTACTCTCAGGTATGTGGGATTTCATCAATGGTTTTTATTCACCCGTTGAGTCTGATAATGCACTCAATATTATTACCCATTTCACGAGTCCAGATGGCTCCTACTTAACCCAGGAATAGGTAGGACAGTTCATAGTTTGGAATGATAAGTAATGGGCTAGTTGGTGGAAGGTATAATTAATACTGAAATTTAAGCATACAAATAGATTGTAGGCAGTTAAATATAAGTACAATAGCATACATATGGATAAGAGAGAGAACAGAGAAAAAGAGTATCCCATGACCTAGTAAGGTCGACACAAAAGCCACTAAAAAAGAATAAGATTACTATAATATCAATATACAGATAGTATCAAATGTAAAGGCTGACCGAAATAGAGGAAGTGAAAGAATAATCTCCAGTTTCGATAGCTCACCCTATCTCCAACTAAGTATGCGCTAGATAGAACGTCAGCGACGACAACTAGTACTTGTATATGTGTTAGAAAAAGATGTAGAAGTATAGTTAGAGTACCAAAACAATGGGTACTCAGTATGCATCCTCGATCGACTGAGCTAAATCATAATAAAAGCATAATAAGAAGCGAGAATGTTATCAGAAGTTAGGGATAAAAAGGAAAACCTAAAATAGTACTCCGGTTGATCGATAATAAATAAAAAAGTAGATAATATCAAAAAGAATAAAAGATAACTACAACCTAATTGGGACCTCATAAGCCCAAAAGGTATAAATAAGAGGAAATAACCCAACCGATCCCCCATAAGATCAATGAATGCAACCAAGAAGGAAGTACCGACAATAATAATTTTAAAGTGACCGAGCACGAAAAACATATCTATGAATCCTTTAATAACATAAATATAATACTCGAACAAGTTCCTTGACATCGCAAGTGAACCATAAATGATAAACTCAAACCGATCTTTAGTATCATATATGTTGAACTCATATTGGAAATTTAGTATCATAATGAATAGTGCTTGGTAGACTCGAATTGGTCATTGAAGTAAATACAAGGTATTAAGTCTAGTTAACAGTCAGAATAATTTCTGTGTCATACTAAAGTTTAAGAACATATGTAAAATGATAAAAGAAAGCCTCCTAGATCTTCAAGGAGTTAATTAGGATATTTGGCCTAAAAAGGGGCCGACGGGACCTGCTACTAACCCCAAAAGTCCAGACTAAGGAAATTTCTACCCAAACTAGGCTAAGACTTCAAACTTCCATTACAGGGTGTCAAATAAGTCTAAACAATTCCTAAGTCCATTATTTAATTGAAGGAAAGAATGAATGTATCAATTCTACCCAAAAACGGCTTATTAACAGGCTAAATAATCCCAATTTTACCAAACATGAAACCAAGTCATAATTTCCGACCCAAATTTGAAATAACAACATACTAATACCATAATAAAGCTTAATATATGAGGAAAGTAAGCCTAGCCTACCTGGACGCCGATGATGCTCCAGAAAGCCTACTAAATTGGATATTTTCCGTTCTAAGAAGCCTCTACATGATGCCACTCTATCGAAATAATGATCTACATATTAATGAGAGAATAACAATACCCATATTGCATATAAATTCTTTTTTGTCCAAAATCAAGATAATAATCCCATATAGGGCCCTCTTGTAAAATAATGACTTTGAAGTGATCAAAATGTTTGTCTAAGATGAAGAATCATTTACCTTCAAAAATAGGTGAATCCAAGCACAAATACTCCCTCAAATCAGACCACAAGAGATTTAGGGGTTTTGGTTCAAAATGAAGAATTAATTATGAAATCAAAGGGAACTTACAAAAATTTAGGTGAGGAAAGGACTCTCACAAACTCGCTAACTCACACTGATTACCCAAATGTTAAGCTCCATGATTCTCTAAGTTTTCTAGAGTTTAATGGTGTCTTGGGACATAGTAAAATAAGCAAAATTAGGTAAAGAGAGAAATAAATTCCCATGGATGGTTGCTAACCGCGTTAGCAGTTGTCTCTAAAGTAGCAGATCATCGCTTAAGTGACCTATGCCCCAAAGGTTGGCCTCCTCTGTAACAGAAAATTATCGCTTAGTCAATTTCTTCTAAAGCTATAAGGCCTCCACTTAAGTGGCTAGGCGAAATCCAGGGATGGTATCTAAAGCGGTTCCTTGGCCACTTAAGCGACCAAAGATTCACTTAAACAGCTACACCAGCTGAGTCCATCCAGAGCAAACTTAGAATTTGCCAAGTCTCTGATCGACCCTCAAGATTCATGCGGAATCCTGTGAATACAAACAAATTATGATAAACAATGAAACACAATATTTTAGACTCAACAAAACCAATAAAATTTACATCTGGGGTCATTTTGACAAAATATGGGTCCCAGGACTAATGGCCATTTTAACTAAAATTGAGCCAATAGACCAAAAAGAGTTTGAAAGTCTTAGGACCCAAACTAAAGTTACCCCTGGCCTAAAATCGACATTACTGAGTTGATGGAACTTTTGAAATTGTCACGAGGATGTTAACCTAAATTTTAGGCTAGATACCCAATCCTTAACAATGAAAACTTCAAAACAGAGAATTGGCTTTAAGAGCCAAATGCACTGCTCGATAACCAAACTATTAGTTCTAGCTAGTCATAAATGACTCAGGGCAACTATGGAAAAGATTTAAATGGCATAATAGTGCAGAAATGTAGAAAATAACCTAGAGGGTCATTATAATATCCACTACTAAAAAGAATTTCATCCCTAAAAATAAATGATCAAGGTGTACCTGAGGGCTCAAACAAGTGAGGATATTAGGCCCGCATCTCACTTGATCTTTCAGGTGGCCTCCTCAACTAGGTAGTGTCTATGTTGAACCTTAACTACTGGAATCTCTATAGATTGCAACCGCCTGACATCCCTGGCCAATATAAGAACTAGATCCTCCACGAAGGTCAACCTCTCATCCAACTATATAGAGTATCACTAAATCACATGAGACTTATCTAGAATATACCACCGTAACATGGAGACATGGAAAATTATGTGAACAACTACAAAATTTAGGGGTAAGGCCAACTCATAAGCTACCTCTCCAACTATCTAAAGTTTCTCAAAAGGCCCAATATACCTAGGAGTCCCTCTTCCTAAACCTCAGCACACCCTTTATAGGTATGCTTATAGGAAAACCCGCTCACCTACTCAAAACTCTAAGGTATAAATTCTATGATCAACATAACTCTTTTACCTACTTTGAACTTCCCTCAACCTATTCTGAATCACTTGGACCCTATCAAATGACTCATGAAGTAAGTCAGTACCACGGGGCCCAAACTTAAAGGTTTGAAACCAACCTATTGGAGATCGATAATGCTACCATAAGTGACTCAAATGGTTTTATCTCAATACTTGAATGGTAACTATTATTATACATGAAATTTGCAAATCTAAGTGTTGCTTCTGCAGACCTCTAAAGTCCAAAACACATGCACAAAGCATATCCTTGAGGACCTGAATAATTTGCTATAACTTCCCCCTATATTTGAGGGTGAAAATGGTACGTAACTCCTCCCGAAAAGTCCTACAGAAGCTAGAAATAAATACTGAGCCTCTATCTGAAATAATAGATATGGGTACTCCATGCAGGCAAACTATCTCACAAAATAGATATGGGAAAACCTTTCGACACTAACAGATATCTAGTAAGGAAAGAAATGTGCCAATTTGGTCAACCAATCTACAATGAACCAAATGTCATTAGAATTGTAGGAAGTGTGAGGCAAGCCACTAACAAAGTCCACAGTGATCCACTTTCATTTCCACTTGGGATTGGGTAATCTCAAAATTAGGAAACTGGTCCTCTAATGCTCGACCTTTACCTATTAACAACATAGGAAATGGTCTACAAAGACCCCTACATCTCTTTTCATGCCACTTCAATAGTAGTGCTGCCTTAAATCTCTATACATCTTAATTTTTTTAGAGTTAATAGAATATCTAGAGATGTGCATCTCTTGCAATATCAACTAAATCAAGTCTCTAATTCTTGGAACATAAATGCAACCATCATATCTCAAAATACCCTCGAAATCTAAGGTAACCCTTATGGAATCACTACTCAAAACTTGATCAGGGATGCCACAAAGACTACTATCCTTAAACTGGCAATTTTGAATCTTCTCAAATAAGATAGATCTAGCCTTATCAGAAGCAAGGATCCTCCTAGAGTTTAAAATATCAATTCAAACCATCAAGTTGGCTAAGGACTGGATGTCCCAATCCAACAGCTGCCCAAAACTAAAATAGAAGCCAAGCTACCCATGCTTACCCCCTTCCAGCTTAAGGCATTTGCTATAATATTTGCTTTACCTGGATTGTATCGAATAGAGATATCATAGTCCTTCAACAACTCCATCATCTACACTATCTAAAATTAAGCTCCCTTCGAGTCTTAAGGTGTTAAACGCTATGGAGATTAGTGTATATTTCATAATAAACCCCATACAAGTAGTGCCTCTAAATCATTAGTATACAAACTACTACCACCAACTCCAAATCATGACTAGGATAGTTGCACCCATGCACCTTCATCTGTCTTATGCATAAGTATTAAATCATCCTTGTTGCATCAGAACATAACCCAGAACCAACACCCAAAGTATCATAAGATACGGTAAACCCCTCATTCTCAATAGGAAAAGTCAATCTAAGAGCTGAAGTGATAAATTCTTTGAGCTTCTAAAAGCTTGACTCACACTTCTTACACCACTGTAAAGGAACCTTTTCTTGGTTAATCTAGTCATCGATGCTAAAATGCAGCTTATGTTCCTCCCTACTCCTCGAATACACAAGAATAACATCAATGAAAATGATCATAAAAGAGTCTAAATAGGGTTGAACACTCAGTTCATCAAATCTATGAATGCGGATGGGGCATTAGTCAACCCAAAAGACATCACCAGGAACTCATAATGGCCATAGAGAGCCATGAAGGTAGTTTTAGGGATGTCCCTAGCTCAAATACTCAACTGATGGTAATCGAATCTCAAGACAATCTTAGAAAACATAGATACTTCCTAAAGCTGGTCAAATAATTCATTAACACGAGGTATATAATACTTATTCTTTACTGTCACCTTATTTAGCTATCTGTAATCAATATATATATGTGCATAGAACTATACTTTTTCTTCTTAAACAAAATGGGAGCACTTCAAGGAGAACTCAGCCTAATTAAACCCTTATCCAAAAGATCCTAAAGCAGAGAATAAGATCCTTAAGCTTGGAATAAGCTATATAGTAAGGTGATTTGGAAATAGGTCGGGTACGAGACTCAATATTAATAACAAACTTAATAACACACACAAGAGGAAGGCCAAGAATATCGATAGGAAAAATATCAAAAAAATTATAGACTATAGGAATAAAATCAAGTGAAGGACTCTGCACTAATATCATGAAGATATGTAAGATAAGACTCGCAACTCCTCTATATCAGTCTCCTAGCCAAAACAAAGAAATAATCATTATTGGCACATGACTAATAGAACCCTATCACATAATTGGGGGTATTCCAGTCATGGCTAAGGTAACAATTTTGGAAAGATAATTCAACGTTACATGATAAGAAGATAACTAATTGTAATGACCCTTCACGTTATTTTCCATATTTTTGATTTGTTTCTCCAATAAAGCTTCTCCATAGCTGTCCCAAGTCATTAATGACTTACAAGGAATGATAGTTTAGTTACCTGATGGTTCGTTTGGGTTTTAGAACCCCTTTTCTCAGCTTTAAGTCTTTGTTGGTCCAAATGAACCACTAAGAAAAAATTTTAGAAAACAGCCTCGTATGCAAAATCTAATTTAGCCAACACGTCCAGAACATAAATAACTATGGGTTTTCATATCTTATTTGTTCAAAATGGACCCTGAATACACCCCGAGACATTGTCCAAAGCTTGGAACAAAGTTCAAAGCTTCAGCCATGCATATCATGCACCGGGTGCCACAAACGTAGCTAAGGAGGAGAAACTGCAATACCGCGATCGCGATGGAATGGAGGTTGTGACCGCACCATTAGAGAGTTGGGTTGTCCATATTTAAATATTGTCTTGCATGATTTTTGGCCATTTTGTACCTTCTTCTAAAGTAATAATTTCTCTAATTTGGTATTAATTTGGCCATTAGAGAGTTGGGTTGTCCATATTTGAGCTTAAACAACTTGTGTGGTTGATTATTGCTACAATCTAAGGTAAGAATTTCTCTAATTTGGTATTGATTTCATAGTTTCTTGACTCAAAACCCCTAAATCATTGTAGGTTAATTGCAGCCCCAAAATTGAGTGATTGACTTAGTTTACTTAAGAGTTTTAACTCCCTAAAGATAGTTAGGGTATGGGTTGGTCTTGGAAACTCCTTTCCAAAGGTGAAACACAATTGGGGTTTTGGTGACCATTTGAAACCCATGACACAATGGTTCCATAATGGGTATTGCCATTTTTGTAGTAATGCTTAAATTGTATTATTGATAACTTTGCTTGTGTAAGAGGAAGCTTCACGAAAAGGAAAGGAAAATCTCATTAGTTCATGAGTTTCTTTGATTCAAGGTAGGTTAGGCTTACCCATAGTTTAGATTGAGCTTGCTTGTAATGTAATTATTGATATCTTGCGAGATTGGGCGAGGAATTTGAATGATAGTTTATTAAATGGTGAACTTAGGGTTTATTGATTGCTATAGGTTATTAACTTGTAAGTTATGATATTTGACCCTAAGATTAGGACCTTGGTTAGCTTGATTGTGGTCTCATGACTAGTGTGACAACACTATAGTTGTTTTAAGTAGACATGAATGGTATGCTTCTTTATACTTAGGAGTGTTTTGACTTATATAATGCCTAGATAAAAGATGACCTTGGTGTTGGATTGACTTAGGATGGATTCTTTAAGAGACTTCCCCTATTGACTTTTAAAGAATTGGCAAGCCCTTATGGTTAGGTATAGATAACTTAGCCTAATTCTGGGTAGAAGCTAGATTTGTGTTAGCAAGCTTGGTATTCTCGAGATTTAGAAGTGGACTTATCCCACCTTAAACTTGAACTAAGTAAATGCTTAGCGATCTAGATGTGTGGTGATTATCTAAACTATATATATAGGAGTTGTGATGGTTGCACTCGATTATCGGATTATCTTGTGATCATGATTTAAATAACCTTGTAAATGTGATTATGGTGCGTGTCTTAAAAATACTCATGCTCTTGGTTATGCTTATAATACGTGTCCAGCTTATTAATAAAGTGAAATAACAAGTGTTATCCTATATCCATACTTCTTTATATTGTGAACTTTGTGTATGTTTATTGGTTTGGCTATGCATATGGATGTATGTTGATATTATGATGATGCCCGGTGAATTCAGAGGAATATGAGATATTACGATGATATCTAGTTTGAGCTTGAAGGAAATATGATACTATGGTGATGTTCGATGAATCCGAAGGAATATATGATATTATAAGGATGCTCGGTTTGAGTTCGAAGAAATATGTGATATTATGATGATGCCCATTAAATTCGAAGGAATATGTTGATATTATGATGATTCCCGGTGAATTCTAAAGAGGTAGGAACATTATGATGCCGTGTGGGGCAATTTTACTTATATGCACTGATATTGTAAGGTTAGGCTGTGTGGGGCTAACCACTTATGTGCTTGAAATATGAGGTCTCTCTTGGTGAATTGTTATTCATTTCTTGTTCTCAAATAACTACATAAGAATTGTGACCCTTGTTGATGCTAAATTAGCAACTAATGCTTAATATTGAGTAAGACTTAGGGGTATGAATAATCTTGCATAGAATCAAGAGATAACCTAATATCTATGTCCTTGATTTGAATAAGAGGTTATATTATGCAATCTTGCCTAGTAAGGTTGCTTATGTGATAATTAGTTACTTCTAAAATATATGATTACTACTTGGAGGCTAGAAACTTAGTAAACTAGTTGGTGGAATTTACTTGATTAAAATATGGAAATTTGTCCTTAAGGTTGTGAAATGCTTAGTGATGATGAACCTAGTATTTCATAATGGTTAGTTAAATTATCTGCTAATATGTGAGGTTGAGATAGTTAATTGGTAACTCACATCTTGAAAATGCTAGTTAAATAATGGCCTTATGATAGTTGAATAACTTATAATATGGGTGACTTGTAGTTTTCCCCAATTTGATGACTAGTAATTATAAGGCTAGTAATCTATTGACTTTTTAAAAAATAAGGTTAAATAGTATGGATTTCATGGTGTTTGTCAACAAATTATAGAATTAATGACTACATGCCTATGGTATGATAATGTTGCTCTCTTTATGTTGAATTACAGTATGGGTATTTGGTAGTGAATTTCGATAATGATCCATGGCGGAGTTGTGCTACCCGTGGTTTTGGTAAATTGATGGAATGATTATGATTTATTATATTATTGGTTGTATTCTTTTGGTGTACTCTCCGGTGGTATAAGACGTTGTGATGAGTTCTTTGTTGTGCTCTCTTTCATGTACTTCCAGGCGGTATGGGACATAATGGTAAGTCTTTCTGTTTTATGTTCTAAATATGGTTGATGATGATTATGGCAAGTAGATTCTTTGCTATTGTGTATATAGCTTTACGGTTTCAAAATGATACTCTGTTGTTATGGTAATTATGAAGTATATTGAGATAGTATGTCATATAATTGCTTTAGTAGTATAGATATTGTTACAGTGGTATCAAAGCAGATTCAGGTCGATCCTATTCCCTAACTTTATGATCATTATCTTACTTTATATCATCTTTACAATATATTTGAGCTTAGTCGGCCAATGGTGCCTACTGAGTACCCATGTTTTGGTACTCATACTACGCTTCTGTACCTTTTTGGTGCAAACCCAGGTTTTAGTTGCCACCGTTATACTAGTTCATGTGAGTTAACTATTCGTAGATAGGGTGGGCTCTTGGAGATCTAGTTGCCCTCTTTCCCCCTCTATCCTTGTTTATCTTTTGCTTTCAAGATAAATGTATGAGATTATTTAAGACATTTGGATTCTAAGATTGTAAATTTCTCTTGTCAAGTTTAGAAGCCCTTATATCAATACTATCAGGTTGTGGGATTTGTGTTTGAATATCGATTGTCCTTAGCCGTGAAATGTTGTTATTATATATTGTGTTCACATATAGGGTCCATGTTGGACGTTCTTACCAAGGTAACCCATTGTAATAGCTTCGGGTTACGATATCGGCTTACTTATCAGTGGGATTTGGTAGGTTCCATCATGACTCCAAATAGTGTCGTAACAAATTGGTATTAGAGCCTAGGTTTCACCAATATTATTGATACAAGAGAAAGTGTCTAATAGAGTCCTGTAGATCAAAACATTGACGTTTGTTTCCTATCTTCAGGAGGCTATGGGACATTCTTAGGAGTCCTTCACTTATTTCATTCACATCGTGCTAAGAGTCTAAGTTGGTTTGTAGGACATTCTGTTGCATTTACTCTTTCGTAGATGCCCAAGACATGTGCATCAGTGATACGTGAAATGGGTCTTTAGATCTAGACTCGTGATTTATCCCAGTTAGGGACCAGTGTCTACCTCTCCCAGACCCTATTCTTGTACCCAAGCCAGAGACTCCTCTACCTCAGCCAGTAGTGGAACAGGGACTAGCTGTGCTCTACCAGGATTCATTCCCTTTTCTTTGCCTAGCGATGCTTTGGTTCAGTTGTTGAGTTTTGTTGATAGTTTGCAGACTACTGGAGCAGGAGTGCAGTCCGCGCCTGTAGCTCCTGGAGTTAAGGTTCCTCCTATTTTGACAGTTGTTCAGCCGACAGTTGTTCAGCCAGTTGGGACCCAACATATTATGTCTTCTAAGGAGCAGAAGATGTTGGGTAGATTCTTGAGGTTCGCTCTGCCTAGATTTGTTGGTGCTCCTGGAGAGGATGCATTTGAGTTTCTGAATGCTTGTGAGGATAGGCTTCGTATATTAGGCCTTGTAGATACTCGTGGTGTGGACTACACCACATTTTAATTGGACTTATCTGCTAGGCATTAGTGGAAGGGTTTTATGATTTCTAGACCTGGTGGATCTTCTCCTCTCCCTTGGGCTTAGTTCAACAAGATTTTCTTGGAGAAGTTCATGCCGCATAGCCTTAGGGATCGTTTGAGAGATCAGTTCTCTAGGTTGGAGTAGGGTTCTATGATTGTCATTGAGTATGAGGATTATTTCCATGAGTTGTCTAGGCATGCAACTGCTATCTTGGATACAGAATATGAGAGGGTTTGCTGTTCGTGAAAGGACTGAGACTTCCTATTAGGATGGCTACTCAAAGTTTGGTGGCTGCTGACAGGACTTTGCTAAGGTTGCTGATCATGCTAGGGTGATAGAGGATATACAACATAAGGGACGTGATAAGAAGCCTAAGTATCAAGGCAAATTTGGTGGGAGCCATTATAGTTCCCAGTTTAGAGATGGTATTTCTTATGTTGGATATCCTCCGCATCCATCTTTTCAGCCTTAGAGTCGGCCAATTCAGGCAGCTCTTCAGATAACTGATGAGGATTAGTTTATTTCTAGTGGGCACCCTAGTAAGGATAGTGATCAGTCTATGAGAGGTTCATTTGTGGTCTATGCTAGGAATGACAGTTATGCCGAATCAGCCGATTATGTAAGTTCTGGTTCTTCTCGTGAATCATGTTTTTCTTGTGGATTTTCTAGTCATTTATCTAAAGAGTTCCCTAGTCATGGGGAAATGGTTGTTTCAGCCCTGGGAGATACTCCTATTAGGGCAATTCCCCTTTCAGGTAGGGTTGGTGTACGAGGTCATAGAGGTGGTTACCAAGGTACTCAAGGTGGTACTCAGGCAGGCAGGACATGTGGCCGTTCAGGTGCCCATCCAGGTGGTAGGCGTGGTCAGTTGTATGCAGTACCTACTAGGTCCAAGGTTGAGACTTCGGAAGTTGTAATTATAGGTGTGATTTTGATATGCCGCAAGTCATCTCTTTCTTTATTTGATCCTAGATCCACTTATTCTTATATATCTTCTTATTCTGCACCACGATTGGAGTTGACTAGTTATTTATTATCTATGCCATTGTATGTATCTACTCTCGCTAGTGATTCTTTAGTAGTGGATCAGGTATTCAGATGATGTGTCATGAAAGTTAGAGATGTTGATACTTATGATGATCTTATTATTCTGGATCTGCTAGATTTTGATATGATTCTAGGCATGGACTGGTTATCCCGCTATCATGCGGTCATGGATTGTTTTACCAAGGACTTTACCCTAGCCATGCTCGGAATACCAATAATCGTATGGCAGGGAGCGATTAGTCGCGAGTTGATGGGGATTATTTCTTATGTTTATGCTAGACGACTTATGTTGAGAGGCTGGGAGTCTTATCTTGCTTATGTGATTGTAACGCCCCGAATCTGGTACCCAGAATGCTACACGGTGATCATGACCCCGAAGGACCATAAGTTAACCCATAACTAATATCTGTACCTGTACACTGCATAATATAACATAATAATGCTGAAACATGCACTGAAAGGCCATAAGATTCAACACTGAACATAATCTGAATAATATAACATCTGAGTGGGGTAATAGAATACCCAAAACAAAACTGAAAATACTAAAGTCTGAATCAAGTCTGAAATCTAGTCTGCATCTAGTCTGAAAGCCTCTACTTTCTGAATAATCTGAATAAGGAGTTGATGGAACATGTCCCCAACTGACTCCGTCTAATAAACTAACTAATTAGATAATAAAGAGATATTCATGTCCTCGAAAGAGAAGGACTCACTTCTGACTCTATTTGCGGATTTCCAAAATCTACTGCTACTCTGGAGCTCATGTCTCTGAATATATGGTATAAGACATCATAGTGCAAATACGTCAGTACTTTGAATGTACTGGTTATGCATGTGAGGTAGGCTGAATGCATGGGGTTCATATGCATGAATAATAATAATAACTGATTAACTATCTTTAACGTGGGAATACATGCATGAAACATAATAACTGACACTAATACCGTGATAACATAATCACTGAATCTGAATACAAATGACATGACATAATGATAACTAATAAGACTAATAACATGAGTGACTATATCTGACAATACTGAATCTGATGGAACTATCTGAGTTCTGTGCTATATCTGAGTTGACTGTATCTGACAGTCCTGAAATCTGAAGAACTATTTGAGTTCTATTAATGAGATTGATTGACTGTATCTGATAGTCCTAATTCTGTAACATGAAACTCTAGGAAGTAGTATTTAACCGACATGCCCCTAATACGCCATTATGGATGAGTTGGGGTCCAATCTGTAACCCCAATTAGAAGGGTGCCAATACCGCGCCACTGGTAAGGACAAGCTATGGGTGACCCTGAACTAATAGTGTCCCCTGTACGAGAATGGTGGGGCCCTTATCTGACAGTGCATATCTACCTAATCAACCCTAACTGAACAGTGTTGATGTCTCAGCCTATGCTGGCCACATAGTTCTGGAATGCAAGGATGACTTCTAAGGATCACACCCTCATCTGATCGTGTGTGTCCCTATACTTAGGTTCACTCGGTGCTAATTTCTACTCCCATATGAATAGATACTGAACATGATTTACTGAACTGAACATGGACTGAGTTACTGAATTCCATTGACTGACGGAATACTACTGATATCTGACAACTAACTGAGTTTATGAGACCATGAAGATTTCCTGAGTCATAAGACTGTCTGAAGTCTAAGGATTCCTAGCTTGACTGAGAGTAGCATAGAAATATGACCTTGGATCAAGGCACACAACTAATGTTTCAGGTACAAGTACCCCCATGACTAGATAGAAGAAAATTGACAAAGCACGACTTACTCGAATACATGACTAACATCTTAATCCATAATACATTTATTGAAGCATTTCATCAAACATGTGATAGGCATAATCTTGTACATACATGGGTATTTCATGATATCATGCTAGTTAGGCACTTTACCTTTATCTAGGCATTTAATCAAACATATTGTAGGCATAGTATATGTAGACATCATTATACAACAATTACACATTATGGTCCCATTCTAATTTCATCATTCAAGGGTTTAGTCCTAAGTTTGCATGAATCTATATCTATAATAATTAAACCCACATAGAAATTATCACCCAACATGGAGTAGAATTCAATTTCTCATTTACCAACATGAACAAAAACATCCCAATCATGAAATCATAAAGAAAATCCATAACTTTAAGTTGGAAAAAGGTATTCTTGGACTTCATAGATGAAAGGAGTCCATGAAAGAATACTATGCATACCTGGATTAAGATTCTTGAAGGTTCTTGGAGAATTTCGAGACTGGTTCTTGAATTTTTCTTGAATTTATTGAAGAAGGATTTAACCCTAGTTCTTGGCTTTTAATCTTGAGAGAAACCCTATCTTGATGTTATGGAATAATAGTGAATAAATGGATGAAATCGGATATAACTGGGTATATATAGGTGGGTGGTAAAAGACCAAAATATCCTTGTTAAAAATGGCTTGGAAACACTGAACGTAAGGTGCGATGGACTAGGGCAACGTTCCATCAGAACTGTGATGGTCCATCGGTCCTTACCGTCTGACCTGGGCAGAAATGTGACTTACTGCCTCAGTGCGATGACGGGCTCCGACGGTCCGTCGGGCTAGCGAGGGCCCATCAGATGACACTGTCATCCCTGGTAAAAAAGTAGGTCTACTTTCTTAGTGCGATGGTGGGCTTCGACGGTTCGTCGGGCTAGTGATGGTCCGTCAACCTGACCGTCGATTCTGGGCAGTCCAAACTACTTTCATAAAATGTCCATAACTTCTTCCCCTGATACTGGATTTTGATGAAATTGGTACCGATGAAAAGATTATTCAATTTTCCACGTGATAGAAGGTTAAAATCTTAAAATTACCACATTTACAAAAATGGATTCGTATTCCAAAGCAAGTTCTACATCCTTGAGATGATTTCAAGCTACGAAAAAGGCACGGGTATTACAATATCTCCCCCTTGAGAACATTCATCCTCGAATAAGACTGACTGAGAGGGGAATCAATAAGGTAAACATGATCTGAACATGAATAACTGGAACATGATCTCATGACTTACATGACTGACAAGCTGAAGATATAATACCGAACATGCATATCTGATGCATGAGTAACTGATTTATGAATGCATAACTCAGTGTTCTGATAAACTAAGTTTTTCTCACAATTCGAATGCATGCCCGGTGCACAATTATATAACTAAATTGATACATAAATGCATGACTGAATATGCAATGGTACTTGATACCAAGTTTGTGATGAACACTGAACATGAAACTGAGTAAGCTTAAGGAGAACTGTTACCTTGAGCTTGCTCTGAATTGGCGGAGAAGAGTTGAGGATACTTGGTATGCATGTCTGCTTCTTCTTCTTAAGTAGATCCCTCGACGGACTAATTTTGCCAAAGAACTTTAACTAGAGGAACTTCGTTGTTCCTTAATCTACGAGTCTGATAGTCTAAGATTTCAACTGGGATCTCTTCGTAAGAGAGGCTATTCTGAATATCTAAGCTCTGAATAGGGACTACAACTGCTGGGTCACCTATAAACTTCTTGAGCAAAGAGACATGGAAGACTGGATGAACCGAGGTTAGATCTGAAGGCAATTTGAGCTCATAAGCTACCTTGATGAAGCAACTGAGAATCTTGAAGGGACCGATATATCAGGGATTGAGCTTTCCCTTTTCGCTGAATCTCTTCACTCCTTTCATGGGAGAGATCTTTATATATACATGATCGCCAATCTTGAACTCGAGATCCTTTCTATGAACATCTGCATAAGACTTTTATCGGCTCTGAGCAGCCTAGAGTCTTTCTCTAATCAACTGGATTTTTTATAAGGAGTCGAATAACAAGTCAGGCTCGATGACTGAGGCCTTACTAACTTCAAACCAACCGAACGGAGATCTACAACTCCTACCATAGAGAGCTTCAAATGGAGCCATTTGAATACTGGAATAATAGCTGTTGTGGTATGCAAACTCAATCAAAGGCAAGTGGTCATCACAACTACCCTTGAAATCAATTGCATACGCTCTTAGCATATCTTCTAAAGTCTTAATGGTCCTTTCTACTTGACCATCTGTCTGGGGATGAAAGGCTGTACTGAGATAAACTTGTGTACCAAGACCCCTTTGGAATGCTTTCCAAAAATAAAAGGTGAACTGGGTACCTCTGTCTAAGATAATAGATAATGGAACACTGCACAATCTGACCAACTCCTTGATGTAGAGTTTGGCATAATCCTCGATTGAATAAGAGGTATGAACTGGAAGAAAATGAGCTAATTTGGTCATCATGTCTACAATGAACCATATTGAATCATGTAGATAATGAGTTTGAGGTAAACCCATCACGAAGTCCATGTTCACTTTTTCCCACTTCCAAGTAGGAATAATGAACTCCTGCATAGGACCACTAGGCTTCTGTTTCTCTATCTTAACCTGCTGACATGTAGAGAACTTAGCCATAAATTCTGCAATATCTCTCTTCATCCTACTCCACCAATAGATTTCTCATAATTTGCGGTTCATCTTTGTGGCCCCTGGATGAATAGAGTAGCGCACACCAAGCACTTTTACAAGAATTCCCATCCTTAAGTCATCTATACCCGGAACACAGAGACGACCCTGACAACGAAGAACACCATCTCCTCCTTGGGAGAAAACCTTTGCTTTCTGATTGTGGATTGACTCTTTCAACTTGACAAGGATGAGATATATTTCTTTCTTTTCTTTTACATCGGAAACTAGAGATGAGTCTGAGCTACTCTGAACCACCACCCTCTGAAGAATCGACTAAGCGAATTCCTAGTCTGGCAAGCTGATGGAATTCTTGAGCTAACTTCTTCTTACAATCCTCAACATAAGAGATACTACCCATGGACAGTCTACTAAGAGCATTGACCACTACGATGGCCTTGACCAGATGATAAAGGACACTCATGTCATAATCTTTCAAGAGCTCTAACCACCTCTCTAACGAACATTGAGATCTTTCTGAGAAAAGACATTCTGAAGACTCTTATGATATGTGAAGACATTTACATGAAAACCGAAGAGATAATGCCTCCAAATCTTTAAGACAAATACTACGACTGCTAACTCAAGATCATGAGTAGGATAATTCTTCTCATAGGGCTTTAACATTCTGGAGACATAGTCTATGAACTTACCATGCTGCATGAGGACACAACCCAAACCCACTCTAGATGCATCACAATACACCATGAACCCATCTGAACTATCTAGAAGAGCTAAGACTGGAGCTGAGGTGAGTCGAGTCTTCAACTCCTAAAAACTCTTCTCGCGAGGATCTGACCATTGAAACTTAACTTTCTTCTGAGTTAATATGGATATAGGGGATGCAACAAAAGAAAATCCCTCAACAAACCATCTGTAATAGCCATCCAAACTCAAGAAACTCTTAATATCTGATGGAGAGATAGGTCGAGGCTAGTTTCTTACTACTTCGGTCTTTTGAGGATCTATTATAATGCCATCACTGGAAATGATATGAACAAGGAATGCTACTGACCTTAGCCATAACTCGTACTTACTGAATTTGGTGAATAACTAATGATCTCTGAGAGTTTGAAGTACTGTCCTGAGATGGTCTGTATGATCGCGCTCACTGCGGGAATAAACCAAAATATTATCTATGAAAACTATGATGAACATGTCCAAGTACTGCTTGAACACGCGGTTCATAAAGTCCATGAAAGTGGTTGGGGTATTGGTAAGACCAAATGACATGACTAGAAATTTAAAGTGACCATACCGAGTACGGAAAGCTATTTTTAGAATGTCACAATCTCCAAATCTAAGATGATGATAGCCGGATCTGACATCTATCTTAGAGGAATAACTAGCACCCTGAAGCTGGTCAAACAAGTCATCGATTCTGGGAAAAGAATACTTGTTCTTGATCGTGACCTTATTAAGTTGGTGGTAGTCTATACACATTCTGAGAGAACTATCTTTCTTGCACACGAATAGTACTGGTGTTCCCCATGGGGAAATGCTGGGTCTGATGAATCCCTTATCTAAGAGATCCTTCAATTCTTTAAGTTCTGCTGGTGCCATTCTATATATAGATGAATAAAGTTAGGCTAAGTATTTGGAAGACGATTAATACCAAACTCTATTTCCCTTTCGGGAGGAATTCCTGGAAGATCTTTGGGAAATACACTGAATATTCATTTACAACTGGGACTGAATAAATACTGGAGTCTCAGAACTGGAATCCTTAACATGAAAAAGATGATAGACACATACCTTAGATATCATTTTCCTTTCTCGAAGGTAGGAAATATGCTGACCTCTGAAAGTGGATACACTACCCTTTCATTCTAGGATGGGTTCATTCAAAAACTAAAACTGAACTATTCTGTTTTTGTAGTCGACTGTAGAATTGGAGGAATGAAGCCAATCCATGTCGAGAATGATATCAAAGTCAGTCATCTCTAATTTGACTAAGTCTGCTGAAGTGACTTTCTAAAATATCATAACTGGGTAGTTCCTGTATACCCACGGGCTATGATGGATTTACTTACTGGGATAGAGACTGAAAAGGGCTCTGCTAGAATTTCGAGACTAATTCTTAAATCAACTGCTATATAAGGAGGAACAAAAGACAAAGAAGCTCTTGGTTCTAGTAAAGCATAAACATGCATATGAAAGATATGTAACGTACCAGTAGCCACATTAGGAGAATTTTCTTAATCCTGCTAGGACTGAAGAGCATAGAGACGATTTGGACATTGCCCACTTGTAGCATAGGAGGTGGCACCCTGCTGATTTGAGTAATCAGACCGATTTGAGGAGCGGAGATGACTCTATTAACCTGACTGAGGGTAGTCTCTAAATCTTTGTCCTGGCTTACCACAACCAAAACATATATCGCTGCCAGGTCTGCATACACCCTTGTAGTTCATACCACAAGTTTGACAAAGAGGATTAGTTCGGGCACCGCTACACTACCCTGGGACTTAGACCCTAGCTCCCTATCTTTATTACCCTCTTTGAACTTAGGAACTGGAGCACTGGATGAAGAAGAAGATGGAATGGATGACTTAGGACAAAACTAAGAATGGTTTCCTCCTTATGATTTAGGCTGACTAAAATTGAAGCTGCCTGCCCTAACTTTCTTATTCTATTTCTCCCTCATCTTAATCTTTTGCTCCTCTATTTACTTAGCATGGGTCATAAGCCTGGCTAAAGTCATATCACTATTTAGCATGGTGGATCTGCACTCATTAACCACGCTATCATTCACTCCTGAGACAAACTTACTCATCCTTGTCCTGCTATCTACAACCACATAAGGGGCATATCCAGCTAGTTGAGTAAAATTAAAAGAATACTCTTTCACAATCATATTTCCCTGCCTGAGGTTGATGAATTCTAGCACCTTGACTTCTCTAAGCTCTAGGGGAAAGAATCTATCAAGGAAAGCTGAAGCAAACTCCTCCCATTTAATTGACCCTATATTGTCCTCACTCTCTGACTTCAACTGCTTGAACCAAGTATGAGCAACATCCTGCAACTAATATGCATCTAGCTCAGCACTCTCAACATTAGTCACCCCCATGATGTAACAGACCCATGTACAAGACTCTACTAGATGCGGCTTTCAAAATTCCTAGGACTCTATTGAATCTTAGGCTCTGATACCAAGTTTGTAACACCCAGAATCTGGAAACCAGAATGCTACACGGTGCTCATAACCCTGAAGGACCACAAACTAACCCATGACTGATATTTGTACCCATACACTACATAATATAACATAATAATGCAGAAACATACACCGAAAGGCCATAAGGTTCAACACTAAACATAATTTGAATAATATAACATCTGAGTAGGGTAATAGAATACCCCAAATAAAACTAAAAATACTAAAGTCTAAATAAATTCTAAAATCTAGTCTGCATCTAGTCTGAAAGCCTCTACTGTCTGAATAATCTGAATAAGCACTTGATGGGACATTTCCTCAACTAACTCTGTCTAATAAACTAACTAATGAGATAATAAAGAGATAATTATGTCCTCTAAAGAGGAGGACTCACTTCTGACTCTACTTGCGGATATCCAAAATCTACTGCTGATCAGGAGCTCGTGTCTCTGAATCTATGGTATAAGACACCATAGAGCAAATACATTAGTACTTTGAATGAAATGGTATGCATGTGAGATAGACTGAATGCATGGGGTTCATATGCATGAACAATAATAATAACTGACTAACTATCATGAGTGTGGGAATACATGCATGAGACATAATAACTGACACTAATACCGTGATAACATGGTTACTGAATCTAAATACTGATGACATGACATACTGATAATTAATAAGACTGATAACATGAGTGACTGTATCTGACAGTCCTGAATCTGATGGAACTATTTGAGTTCTATGTTGTATATGAGTTAACTGTATCTAACAGTCCTGAAATCTGAAGAACTACCTGAGTTCTATTACTGAGACTGATTGACTGTATATGACAGTCCTGATTCTATAACATAAAACTGTGGGAAGTAGTATTTAACCGATATGCCCCTAATACGCCATTATGAATGAGTTGGGGTCCAATTTGTAACCCTAATTAGAAGGGTGTCAATACCGCGCCAATGGTAAGGACAACCTATGGATGACCCTCATCTGATAGTGTCCCCTGTACAAGAACTGTGGGGCCCTCATATGAAAGTGCTTATCCACCTCATCAACCCTAACCAAATAGTGTTGATGTCTCAACCTATGCTGGCTACATAGTTCTGGAAGGCAAGGATGACTTCTAAGGATCACAACCTCATCTGATAGTGTATGTACCCATCCTTGGGTTTATTCGGTGCTAATTTCTACTCCCATATGAATAGATACTGAACATGATTTACTGAATTGAACATATACTGAGTCACTGAATTCCATTGACTTACGAAATACTACTGATATCTGACAACTGATTGAGTTCATGAGATCATGGAGATTTCCTGATTCATAAGACTGTCTTAAGTCTAAGGATTTATAGCTTGACTGAGAGTACGTGGAAACATGACCTTGGCTCTAGGCACACAACTAATGTTTTAGGTACAAGTACCCCAGGACTCGATAGAAGGAAACTGACAAAGCATGACTTACTTGAACACATATCATAATGCATAATGCATTTATTGAAGCATTTCATCAAACATGTGATAGGCAAAAGCTTGTACATACATGGGGATTTCATGATATCATTTTAGTTAGGTACTTTTTCTTCATCTAGGCATTTAATCAAACATATTGTAGGCATAGTACATGTAAACATCATTGTACAACAATTACACATTATGGTCCTATTATAATTTCATCATTCAAGGGTTTAGTCATAAGTTTGCATGAATCTATATCTATAATAATTAAACCCACATAGAAATTATAACCCAACATGGAGTGGAATTCAATTTCTCATTCATCAACATAAAAAAGAACAACCCAATCATGAAATCATAAAGAAAAACCATAACTTGAAGTTGGAAAAAGGGATTCTTGGACTTCATGGATGAAAGGAGTCCATGAATGAACACTATGTATTCCAGGATTAAGATTCTTGAAGGTTCTTGGAGAATTTCTAGACTGGTTCTTGAGTTTTTCTTGAATTTCTTAAAGATGGATTTAACCCTAGTTCTTGGCTTTTAATCTTGAGAGAAACCCTATCTTGATGTTATGGAATAATAATGAATAAATGGCTGAAATTGAATATAACTGGCTATATATATGTGGGTGGTAAAATACCAAAATACCCTTATTAAAAATGGCCTGGAAACACTGAACGTAGGGTGCGATGGACTAGGGCGACGGTCCATCAAAACTGTGACGGTCCATTGGTCCTTACCGTCGGACCTGGGCAAAAATGTGACTCACTGCCTTAGTACAACGGGCTCCGATGGTTCGTCAGGCTAGCGATAGCCCACCGGCTGACACTGTCATTCCTGGGCTGAAAGTAGGTCCACTGCCTCAGTGCGACGACAGGCTTCGATGGTCCGTTGACCTGACTGTCGGTTCTGGGCAGTCCAAACTGCTTCTATAAAATGTCCATAACTTCTTCCCTGATATCGGATTTTGATAAAATTGGTATCGATGGAAAACTTATTCAATTTTCCACGTGATAGAAGGTGAAAATCTGAAAAATACCATGTGTACAAAAATGGATTCATATTCCAAAGCAAGTTCTAACATCCTTGAGATGATTTCAAGCTAGGAACTAGGCATGAGTATTATAGTGATATTCGTGTAGAGATTCTAACATTGGATTTTGTTCTTATTGTGTGTGAGTTTCCTAATGTATTTCCTGGCGATCTGCCTGGTATCCCTCCTGACTGTGAAATTGAGTTTTCTATTGACATTAAGCCTAGTACTCAACCTATTTCTATGAAACCCTATCATATGATTCCTGTAGATCTTAAGAAGCTGAACTCTCAGCTTCAGGATCTTCTTGTCAAGGGGTTCATTAGACTGAGTATGTCCCTTTGGGGAGCCCCTATTTTGTTTGTAAAAAAAGATGGCTTGATTCGGATGTGTATTGATTATAGGCAACTGAATAAGGTAACGGTGAAGAACCATTATCCTATGCCTTGCATTAACAATCTATTTGACCAGTTTAAGGAAACAATAGTATTTTACAAGATAGATTTGAGGTTTGGTTATGATCAACTGAGGATTCGGGATGAGGATATACCAAAGACAGCCTTCAAGACCCGTTATGGTCACTATGAGTTATTGGTGATGTCTTTTGGGATGACTAATGTTCTATCCATGTTTATGGATATGATGAATCGTGTGTATAGACCTTATCTAAACTCCTTTGTCATAGTGTTCATTGATGATATCCTTGTGTATTCGAGGAGTAGTAAGGAACATGCACATCATTTGAGGGTTGTGCTCTAAGTTTTGAGAGAGCATGAGCTTTTCACCAAGTTCTCCAAGTGTGAGTTTTGTCTTAAGTCAGTATCTTTTCTTAGACATGTGGTGTCCAAGGCGGGTATTATGGTAGACCCGTCTAAGATTTCAGTAATTCATGATTTGGCTAGGCCTACATCTCCGTCTGAGGTTCACAGTTTTATTAGTTTGGCTGGTTATTATAGACATTTTATTGGGATCTTTTCTACCTTATCAGCCCCTATGACTAAGTTGACTTAGAAGGAAGTTTTTTTTTGACGGTCCAAAGAGTGTGAGTCGAGTTTTGGAAAGCTCAAGGATTGTCTCACTTCATCCTCAGTGTTATCTTTTCATATTGAGGGTGAGAGATTCACAGTGTTTTATGATACTTATGGTATTGGGCTTGGTTGTATTTTGATGCAGTAGGGTCATGTTATTGCTTATGCTTCTAGACAGCTTAAGGTGCATAATAGTAACTACCCCACTCATGATTTGGAGTTGGCGGAATAGTTTTTGCGCTCAAGATTTGGAGGAATAATTTGTATGGCGTGCATTGTGAGATTTTCACCGATCATGCAGTTTGACTTGTATTTTAGTTTCTCAGATACCATTAGCATGGGACATTCAGTCCTTAGCCAATTTGATGGTTCGCCTTGATATCTTAGACCCAACGAGCATTTTGGCTTATATAGAGCTAAGGTCTTCCCTGTTTGAGCAGATTTGTGATTGTCAGTTTAAGGATGATAAGTTGTGCCTTCTCCATGATTGGGTAGTGAGCGGTGAGTCTGGGAGACACACTGTGGATTTCGAAGGTATCTTGAGATTTTAGGGTCGTATTTGTGTTCTCCGACTTGATGATTTGATTCGTTCTATTCTGCATGAGGCTTATAGTTCTAGATATTTTATTCATCTTGGTACGACCAAGATTCATATATATTTGAGGCATATGTATTGTTGGGATGGTATGAAGAGAGATATGGTATACTTCGTAGCACGTTTCTTATATTGTCAGCAGATTAAGCCTGAGCATCAGCGTCTTGGTGGATTGACTCAGAGATTACCCATTCCCGAGTATAAATGGGAAAAGATCACCATGGACTTTATTAGTGGTTTGCCTCGTACTTCCCGTGGTCATGATGGATCTGGGTTGTTGTGGATCATTTAACCAAGTCGGTATATTTCATTCCTATTCAGATAACCTTCAGTTCTGAGAGATTAGCCCATATTTGTGTTTGGGAGATAGTTCATTTACATGGGGTTTCTATGTCTATCAATATTAGATCGTGGTTCTGTGTTTACTTTGAGGTTTTGGAGAGAATTTTAGGAGGAGTTGGGTACTCGAATGGATTTGAGTACAGCCTTTCATTCATAGATGGATGGTCAGTACGAGCAAACTTTTTAGGTATTTAAGGATATGCTCTGAGCTTATGTTATGGACTTTGAAGGTCAGTGGGATCAGCACTTAACTTTGACGGAGTTTGCCTACAACAACAATTATCATTCGAGTATTGAGATGGCTACTTATGAGACATTGTATGGTAGGAGGTGTCGTTCTCCTATTGGTTGATTTGAGACATCCGAGGTTTGACCCTATGGTACAGATTTAGTTTAGGACATATTAGATAGAGTTAGGGTGATTTAGGATAGATTAAAAGCAGCCAGAGTAGGCAGAAGGCCTATCCCAATCATAGACTCCGTGCCTTGAGATTTGGAGTGGGTGATCATGTCTTTCTTTAAGTTTCACCTATGAGAAGTGTGATGAGGGTTGGAAAGAAGGGTAAGCTTAGTCCTCGCTATATTGGTCCTTTTGCGATTCTTCGTATGGTTGGCGAGGTGGCCTATGAGTTGGCCCTACCTCCAGACTTTGCTACTGTCCATCCATTTTTCCATTTTTTATGTTGTGGAAGTATATTCTGGATCCTTTTCATGTGCTTACATGAAAATCGGTCTAGTTGGATGATCAATTGACCTTAGTGGAGGAGCCCGTTCTTGTGTTGGCTAGTGATGTAAGGCGATTGTGTACTAGGTAGATTCTGATGGTCAAGGTTCAATAGAGGCATCACCCAGTAGAGAAAGCTACTGGGGAGATCGAGAGTGAGATGCGAACCCAATATCCTCACTTGTTGAAACTTTAGGTACTTGCTTGTCTTTAACTTTCGGAGATGAAAGTTCCTTAGTAGGGGATGTTGTAATGACCCTTCAGGTTATTTTCCATATTTTGTTTTGCTTTCTCTAATAGAGCTTCTCCATGACCATCCCAAGTCATTAATGACTTGCGGGGACCGATAGTTCAGTTACCTGATGGTTCATTTGGATTTTAGAACTCCTTTTCTCAATTTGAAGTCTTTGTTGGTCCAAATGGACCACTACGTGAAAACTTTAGTAAAACAGCCTCGTATGTAAAATCCGACTTCGCCAATGCATTTGAAACTTCGAAAACTATGGGGTTTCATATCTTATTTGCTCAAAACGGACCTCGAATGCATCCCGAGGTATAGACCAAAACTCAAAACCAAGTTCCAAGCTTTAGCCGTATCATGCACCGAGGTGCCGCGACTGTGGACAAGGAGGTGAGATTGCAAGACCCCGACCGCGGTGGCACGGGAGACGTGACCGCACCATCAGAGAGCTGGGTGGTCCATATTTAAATGTTGTCTTGCACGAATTTTAGCAATTTTGTGCCTCTCTCTAAACCTAGAAACCCTAAATGGAGTGTAAAACCTTCTAAGTGTGAGTGGTGGGTTGAATTGGAGCTTAAACAACTTGTGTGGTTGATTCTTGCTACAATCTAAGGTAAAAATTTCTCTAATTTAGTATTGCTTTCATGGTTTCTTGACTCGAAACCCCTAAATCATTGTGGGTCAATTGTAGCCCCAAAATTGAGTGATTGACTCAAATTACTTGGGGGTTTTAATCCCTAAAGATAGTTAGGCTATAGGTTGGTCTTGGAAACTTCTTTCCAAAGGTGAAACCCAATTGGGGTTTTGGTGTCCATTTGAAACCTATGGCACAATGGTGCCATAATGGGTATTGTCATTCTTGTTTTAATTCTTAGATTGTATTGTTGATAGTATTACTTGTGGAAGAGGAAGCTTCACAGAAAGGTGTCACACCCCTTTTTCGCTCGGAGGGGATCGAGTCAAGGAGTTTTTCCAATTAAAGTGACGATATTGAATAGAGATTAGTTTATTAACAGAGTCACCACTTGGAATTGAGTTATGGTGTTCCAAGTCACCTTATTGAATCCCTAATCAAAAGAAAATAACTCTTTGTTGGTCTGCCAAAACAGAAGACCGAGTAAGGAATTTTGTTGACCGAGGGGAAGGTGTGAGGCACCCCTTGAGTCCCGTGGTTCCAGCACGGTCTCTTTTATTGACTTATCTTGACTTAAATTATTTTTAAGAAATTATGTTAAGGCCTAGGTTCGCTTATTTTTCAATGTGTAATAACTGTCTCTAACTCGTGTATTAAATTGGTGAAAATTAATAAAATAATTTTAAAAATATTTGTCAATCTGCATTATTGCATCCTTTGAATTTGAAAATGTCTCAAAAAGATGCGTACACCGCATTCTTATTTGAGATGGATTTGTTAAACTTACCTAAAGTTTATCTAATGTTAAAAATGTAGTTTGCCGCTTAAAAAAAAATCATAACAATTTATTTATTTTAAAAAAAGTTATTTGTTCTTAACGGTAGACTAAAGCAATTAAATAATTACTAAATTTTATTAATAATAATGAATAAAATAATAGAATAATGAATAAACGAATTTACCCATATTATGCTAAATTTAATATTATCTCTAAAATTTATTATATTTTTAATTTTAATACAAAATTAAATCATAGTTATGAGATAATTTAAATACGAACTCATATTCATTAATTTGGTCAAACATATTCATCAATTCTTTGCAAAATGAATCCAATTGTCACTAAAATTATTAATTAAAAAGTAAGTATTAAGGAAAACATTTATTAAAAGAAGATAAAAACAAAACTACAATCTAAAAAAAATCAATGCTAGTATACATGGACTTATGATACAAAATGGGGGTCCATGGAAAAGTTGTACAGGTTACTATTTGGCCCAATTTAAAAAAATGGATTATTATATATCCAAAAGATTTGTTAATATTAGAGAACCTCTTTATGTTATCTTTAAAAAAAATTTATCTTTTAGTACAGTAATTATCCACTGTAGCTTTGCCAAAGACGGTGGAGGACTGCTTGGTCGCCGAATTCAGAGTTTCGACAATTTCTGGCAATAAACAGAATATTTCCGATGATTAAAAAAAAAAGAAAAAAAAAGAATTTTTTTTTTTTATTATCTCGTTATCTTTTCCTCTTCAATCTCTTTTTGTGATTTTTAATTCATGGATGTTGAAATCAATAAGTTGCGTGAATAGATAACCTCTGTGTGTGACGTACTGTGTAGTGTAAAAAATAAAATGCTCAATCGAAAATTCAACCACGTAGTATTCATATATTGATATTCAATAATCCAAATATACAACACATTCTAACAAACAAATTCATATAATAAATATAGATAGTGCACACCAAAAAACACATGAAATTATTTAAATAATTTTATTCATGTTTTGGTTTCTAATAGAATTTATACAACAAAATAACATAGGATCAAAATGAAAACTGTGTTAAGTTGAACAGAAACACGAAGTTGTTACCGGAATCTTCCAGCGAAATTCTGACTTTAGATCTTTCTTTTCTCTCTTTTGTTTTGATTTTTTTTATACAGATGTTTTTTTTTTTTTTTTTTTTTTATCTTTCTTCTTGCAGTGTCTGATTCAGATGTTTTTTTTTTGTATGTAGAATCTGTAGGGAGATAAAAAATGTACGTAATTTTCTATGTGTTGTCTGGAGTAATAAGAGTTCTTAAATAGGAGAAATTTGGGGGGAATGGTTATTAGATAGGATAGGATTAGATTTTCAAAATTTTAATTTTTTCTTTTCTTTTTCTTTTTATTATTTTTTTAAAAGAAGACAAAAACAAATAAAAATAATAAATAAATAAAAATAATAATAATAACAATAAAAATAACATAATAATAACTAATTAATTTTTAAAATTTTTTAAAAATACAATGAAAGTTGTAAAAATAGTCAAAAATAAATATAATTAAGACAGTACTAACACTACTAACTTATCTATTTTAAAAAAAATATATATTTTTTAAATTTTGTATTATTTTTTTAAAATTGGAATAAAAATAAATAATATCCTAAAATTAACTTCATTTAGTTAATTATTTTTTAACTAAAAATTTATTAAAATAAAATAAGAATTAAAATAATATCGGTTCAAATATAAATATTTAATATCGAAAAATAAATATACTACACTTGGGGAGGGTCAAAAATCACGTGTCTACAAAAGGAAAGAAAAAGCTTATTGGTTCGTGAGTTGCTTGGATTCAAGGTAGGTTAGGCTTACTCGTAGTTTTGATTGAACTTGCTTGTAATGTAATTATTGATATCTTGTGAGATTGGGCGAGGAATTTAGACAATAGTTGATTAAATGGTGAGCTTGGGGTTTATTTATTGCTATAGGTTATTAACTTGTAAGGTATGATATTTGACCCTTAGCTTAGGACCTTGGTTAGCTTGATTGTGGTCTCATGACTAGTGTGAGAACACTATAGTTGTTCTAAGTAGACATGAATGGTATGCTTCTCTATCCTTAGGAGTGTTTTGACCTATATAATGCCTAGATAGGAGATGACCTGGGTGTTGGATTTACTTAGGATGGATTCTTGAAGAGACTTCTCCTATAGACTTGGAAAAGATTGGTAAGACCTTATGGTGAGGTATAGATGACTTAGCCTAATTTCGGGTAGAAGCTAGATTTGTGTTAGTAAACTTGGTGTTCTCAAGATTTTAAAGTAGGGCTTGATCCACCTTATGCTTAAACTAAGTAAATGCTTAGCGACCAAGATGTGTGGTGATTATTTAAACTATATATATAGGAGTTGTGATGGTTGCACTCGATTATCAAATTATCTTGTGATCATGACTTGAATAACCTTGTAAATGTGATTATGGTGCGTGTCTTAAAAATACTCATGCTCTTGGTTATGCTCATATTACGTGTGAAGCTTATTAATAAGGTGAAATGGCAAGTAGGGGTGGGCATAAAATACCAACAACCAAATTACCGGACCGAACTGAAACATTTGGTAATTGGTATTCGATAATTTGGTATTTGGAATGGTATTTGGGAGTAAAATTTTAAAATTATGGTATTTGGGTTCGGAATTGGAAAAAATATTACTACCGTTTGGTATTTGGTATTTTCTGAAATTCCAATTATAGTTAAGTGACCCATAGGCCACATACCTAGTCTATACTCCAAAGGTCACATACTTGTGTGAATATCGCTCAAGCAAACTTTGAACTGTTAAACATAGTCATAAAGTAAACTATTAACTTTACATAACAGACTTCCTTGAACCCAACATATGACAACTTTTGAAGAAAATATCATGCTAAGACTGAAAATCGGGGATTGAAAGGGAACAACAAAAAAGAAGTCTTCATGATATGATACATAACACCATTGCTGGCTGCACTTGCCCAACTCTAATGTTCCTAACGTAGATAGGAATATGGATTTAACCAAGGGTACTTGGTCAATCTTTCTTAATCATTGTGTTCACATTTCAACAGCGGATAGAAGCAAAACTCAGCATTTGGCAGACAACATAACATATATTACTCTCCATCACATTTATAAAAAGTAATATTATGACTTTATATCATAGTTACATCCAATTCGTGTTGCATCCAGTTTGATGTAAATGTTATTTGTGTTACATCCAGTTCTCTCCTTTTGGGAGCTAGATCAAACTACAATAACATAGGTTTTAAGATTTTTCATTAATTGAGTCACACGTATCAATGTGTAACAAGACAAAAAAATTGATTTTTTCTGGTGTAAAACTGTGTATTCAAAGGTGTCAAAGTGTTGGTTGGAAATCACCACTATTATCAACAAATAGGATCACTACAAGCATGTCCAACTTTAATATGGTAATACCGAATTCCGTACCAAACCAAAATTTAATTTATCGATTACCGAATTACTGAATCGAAGTTTAATGGTATGGCATTTGGTATCTATTTTTAATTACTGTTTATCAAATTACCGAACCCGAATTATGAAAATACTAAACCAAATACTGAATGCCCACCCCTAATGGAAAGTGTTATCCTACATCCATACTTCTTTATATTGTGAACTTTGTGTATGTTTATTGGTTTGGCTATGCATGTGGATATATGTTGATATTATGATGATGCCCTGTGAATTCGAAGGAATATGAGATATTATGATGATGTACGGTTCACGTTCAGAAGAAAATGTGATATCATGGTGATGCCCGGTGAATACGGAGAAATATGTGATATTATGAGGATGCTCGGTTTGAATCTAGAGGAATATATGATATTATGATGATGCCCATTGAATTCGGAGGAATATGATTATATTATGATGATTCTCGGTGAATTCGAAAGAGGTAAGAACATAATGATGCCGTGTGGGGCAATTTTATTTATATGCACAATATTGTAAGGTTAGGCTGTGTGGGGCCAACCGCCTATGTGCTTGAAATATGAGGTCTCTCTTGGTGAATTGTTATTCATTTCTTATTCCAAATCACAACATAAGAAGTGTGACCCTTATTGATGCTAAATTAGCAACTAGAGGAAATGTATGCCTAATATTGAGTAAGGCTTAGGGGTATGAATAATCTTGTATAGAATCAAGGGATAACCTAATATCTATATCCTTGATTTGAATAAGAGGTTATATTATGAAATCTTGCCTAGTAAGGTGGCTTATGTGATAATTAGTTACTTCTAAAATATATGATTACTACTTGGAGGCTAGAAACCTAGTAAACTAGTTGATGGACTTTACTTGATTAAAATATGGAAATTAGTATTTAAGGTTGTGGCATGCTTAGTGATAATGGACCTAGTATTGCATGATGGTCAGTTAAATTATCTGCTAATATGTGAGGTTGAGATAGTTAATTGGTAACTCACGACTTGAAAATGCTAGTTAAAGAATGGCCTTATGATAGTTGAATAACCTATAATATGGGTGGCTTATAGTTTTTCCCAATTTGATGACTAGTAATTATAAGGCTAGTAATCTATTGACTTTTGAAAAATAAGGTTAAATAGTATGGACATCACGGTGTTTGTCAACAAATTATATTATTAATAACTACATATCTATGGTATGACAATGTTGCTCTCTTTATGTTAAATTATGATATGGGTATTTGGAAATGGATTTTGGTAATGATCCATGGAGGAGTTGTGCTACCCGTGGTTTCAGTAAATTAATGGAATGGTTGTGCTTTATTGTATTATTGGTTGTATTCTTTTGGTATACACTCCCGTGGTATAGGACACTGTGATGAGTTCTTTATTCTGCTCTCTTTCGTGTACTTCCCAGCGGTATGGGATGTCGTGGTAAGTCTTTGTGCTTTATGTTGCAAGTGGATGCATTGCTATTGTGTCTATGGCTTTACTCTTTTGAAATGATACTCAATTGTTATAGTAATTACAAAGTATATTGAGATAGTATGTCATGTTATTGCTTTAACAGTACAAATATTGTTACAGTGGTATCAAAGCAGATTCAGATTCGATCCAATCCCTTGAATTTAATATCATTGTCTTACTTTATATCGTCTTTATAATATATTTGAGATCAGTCGGCTGCTGATGCCTACTAAGTACCCGTGTTTTGGTACTCATACTACACTTCTGTACCTTTTTGGTGCAGACCCAGGTTCTAGTTGCCGCCGTTGAGCTAGTTCGTGCGAGTTGACTATTTGGAGACAGGGTGAGATCTTAGAGATTGAGTTGTCCTCTTTCCCCCTCTATCCTTGTTAGTCTTTTGCTTTCAAGACAATTGTATGAGATATTTAATACATTTTGGATTTTGACATTGTAAATTCCTCTTGTCAAATTTAGAAGCTCTTGTATTAATACTATCTGGTTATGGGATTTGTGTTTGAATATCGATTGTCCTTAGTCGTTAAATGTTGTTATTATATATTGTGTTCATATATTGGTTCCATGTGGACGTTCTTAACTAGGTAACCCATTGCAATATCTTCGGTTTACGGTATCGGCTTACTTACCGGTGGGATATGGTAGGTGCCATCATGAATCCAAACGAGGTCGTGAACACTCTATGTCGTAGGCATAATATCCCATGTCAGGATACTCTCTAGAATAATGGTTGATGACCCCATAATCATAGCATACCCCAGTCATTGCACTCTATCAAAAAGATCAAGCAGACCCTAAATAAGCACCTCAGATGGAAAACCTAGAATGTGCGCCTCTTAAAGACTAACCACTATTCTAGTGAAGTAATCACTATAGTTGGGATACCATATCAGTAATCTAAAGTGTGACATGAATGGGTCTACTAGGTTGACCCTGATGTTAATAAAACTAGCATAGAGGGTACCTACCCGGAGAACCTCTACCTCTGAAATATGAGCCACTCTAATTTTCACTATAACTACCCTGATGATATGGCATCTTATCACTGCCCCCTTAGGCCATGGATGAATATTTTCCATAGTCTAAGCATAATCAACAACCTTAATAAAAGACATGCCAGTGGGAAGAAAACTCTAAGTATCCATACAAATAGAAAGTCTCAATCCCCTAAGAAAGCACCAAATCTGCTCAGACTCAATTGGTAAGATAGCAGTAGTATGTCTGACCATCTCCTAGAACCATGCCTCGTACTTCAAAACAGTCATAAAACCCTATAGTAAACTCAAGTACTGATTTTTCATCCATTCACAAAGATTGTGAGGCATATACTTCTCCAAGAAGACCTCAGAGAATTGAGTCCATGTCAAAGAAGGAGATCCAACTAGCCTAGAATCAAAATAACCTCCCCACCAATGTCTAGTTGTCATGTCTCATTGAAATTTAGTTTAGTGAAACTCATATGTATCAACTAGTCTTAAATTATGGAGCCTATCCTTACAAGCAATCAAGAACTCAAATGCATCATCACCCAAAGCCCCTATAAATCTAGGTGGAATCAATCTCTAAAATATGCTCAACATTTTCTGCTCCTCTACAAACATTGCTGGTTGGGTAGCTATCTGTTGAGCAACTATCGTCACTGGAGGGACCATAACTCTAGGAGCCACAGCTATAGAATGTGCCTCATACATTTCTATTACTCTGCTCCATAAATCGAGCATCATCTAAGGGTGTCCTCCTAACCAATCCCAACACTAGAGAAAGTTGTCACTAAGAAAAGATAAAGAAATAAACCCCAATAGGGCTTGGGTTTCCCCATGTCCCACTAATGGATAGAGTGGAGGAACCTCAGGTGTAGGAGAAATAACATGATCTAGTAAAGGCTACCTATTTGAACCCCTATCCTAGGATGCATCTCTCACCTAACCTCAGCTTCTAAGTCAGCCACGGCCTTTAGCAGGATCCCTACTCACAAACTTGAGGTCCTCATCTCCAACTATCATAGCTTGAGTCCTAACCATTTATGAAAGAGTGAAAAAATGTGAATTTTAGAAACCAACACAGACACGACACGCAAAATCAATAAAGAATGTAAAGTTCTTCTAAGCGTATCTTATAGCCTCCCAAAGATAGAAAATGGACATTATTATTTCAATCTATAAGACTCTACTAGACATTGCTCTTATACTAATAGTACCAGTGAACCTAGGCTCTGTTACCAATTTATCATGACTGATGTCTGATGATAGGCGATATTACGCGCCTATATCAATATATTTTGCCCATATTTGTGCCATGTTTTGAGGACAAATTATATATTTCATGCACTTTTAGTCCTTTTTCCTGTAAGTGAGCTAACGAACATGATTAGCAAAGTTTCAGGTATAAATGATGCAGAATTCAGCATTTTATGGCTTACTTGATGCCAAAGAAAGCTCACGAAGGAAGGAAAGGGAGCTTGGAGCCTAAAGGACCAAAAGTGATACATGGAAAATCTGTCCCGGGCTAAAACAGCATTTCTGAAGACTTTGGGGACTTGCAGTAACTTATTTGGATTAGGATAATAATACATTAACCTAGTACAATTGGGTTAAGTATTTCATTAGCTTAGTAGGATTTGGTTAAGTATTTCATTAGCTTAGTAGGATTAGGATATGGGTATTATAAATACCCTATCTTGCTAGAGATGTTTAACAATTCCTCCCTTAGTGGAGAGATACATTCTACTTCTCAATTACAACTCTTCTAATCTTCCCATTAATTCTATTTTTCTTCTTCTATTCATCTATTCTTAGTTTCCGCAACAAGAGAAACGTTACGTTGCCTAGGAAATTCACGCCTAACGCCTACCTCTTGAGCCACACAAAATTCATCCTTATTGTGGTATAACAACAATGACAATCATGATCTCCTTCACAATCATGGGTAACTAAACTTCTCTGTTGGGGTTATGGAAGCCAACTGAGATACTATCTATTGCTATGAGTTTGTGAGTTATGACACGTATGCTGCTTATATCATTATTCTCTTCATCTTAATCTACATTCTTTGTGGTTGCAAACACAAGAATACGCCAGTATAACATTTAACTTGTTCGAAAGAAAGGTTATTTGTCTGGAAAAGAGATAATGTCAAGGTAGTAGGGTCACCCCCTAAATTCCCTACTAAACAGTTAGTGCCGTAATTGGATTAACCTCTTGGAGAATTCGTACCGTTAGACACGCTTTAAGATCGAAAGAGTTAAAGTGAAATAATCCTCGAATAGGTCGAAAGACGCCTGGATTTACCATCGAATACAATTCTCTATAAGCACATGCATGTCGGAATTCTACATACTCATAGTCAATAGAGACGTATAACTCAGGAGGTGGACATAACCCCAACGCTTCAATTCTCATTGTTTACAACTTACGTAACAATCCTTCTCTTTTTACTTTGCTATTTTCAGCTTTTACTTTATTGTTTTGGTTACACATTGCAATCCCCCCTCATTACGAGACTTGCACTAAAAGTCTAGTAACCGTTGCTTACTTGTTGACCAAGCTATTCCTTGTGGGATCGATACCCAACCCAGGTTGGGTTCTATATTTGCTAGCGACCGCTTTACACTCCTAAGAGAGCTGTAGATTGAGCGTTATCAAAAATTGGCGCCATTGCCGGGGAATACGAGTGTCAATCAAGTTTGTGATAATTACTAGACCCTTTGGTCAAAGATTCTCGTACTTTTACTTTCAGTTTTTGTCTTTGTTTACTACAGATTTTATTCAGTGCATGCCCCATACTAGAAGTTCTGGTCAACCGTTATTACCTATCAATCCTGAACCACAACGTATAGGAAGAATGGAAGCACAAGCAGAAATCGAAAGGATGGCTGCTCAACAGGAACAAGCAGGACTGGCTTCCCTTGCCGCAGCCCAGGTTCAACAGCAGAACATTGATAACCCTGTACGAGCAACAAATCCCGATGATGAGGATTTAGGTGATGACGAGTTACTAAACCCTAGGCATGATGCTGAAACCATAACACCTGCCAACCGAAGAGGTCGACAAGCTTGGTTTAGGTATGATCGCCAACCTATGTAGCCAGCTTTCGATGATGATGATGATGATCTTGATGGAGCCGGATCCACTGGATCCATAATTCCACCACCATTAGCGCCCGGAGCCAAGTTCAACATCACAAGCACCATGATTCAGTTATTGTAACTCAAGGGATTATTTAGTGGACTAGCAGGCGATGATCCGAATATGCATCTCATCAACTTTATTTCTACATGCAAGTCGTTTAACAATCCTGGTGTTGGTAAGAATGCAATTCGATTACGTCTATTTCCATTGTCTCTGTCTGGAGAGGCAACACTATGGTTGAATGGGCTGACTCCTGATTCAATTACAAATTGGAGGAAATTGAGAGACGCTTTCCTAGAAAGATTCTTTATGCCATCCAAAAGAGCACAATTGAGAGATGAAATCAGCAACTTTCGTCAGCTTCCCACTGAAGCTCTTCATGAAACATGGGAGAGGTTCAAGACAAAGCTAGCGAGATGACCAAACCATCACATGACTAATGTCCACCTAATGGTGATCTTGTATAGAGCCTTGAATTCAATAACTAAACCAGTAGTGGATAACGCAACTGGAGGATCTTTTATGGACCTCACCTTTGGTCAAGCAAGCAATATGCTGGATCGTATGATGAAACAAAGTAGAGCTTGGCATACCAGGGATTCTGAGGTAGCAAGCCCCACTTTATCTATTGGCATGACTGCATACCAAAGAAGAAGAGAAGAAGAACGTGATCAAGATATGGCGCATCTGAAAACACAAATGGATCTTCTTACAAAGCATTTATTAATAGGGAAGATCGAAAAAGTCAAAGCCATTGCGTCAGAAGGAAGAGACGAATCTGATTCGGAAGAGGAGGCCAACTACTTGAACAATCAGGGGGGTTTCCGTAGGAATACCCAAGGAAACCAAGGTCGGAACTACTATGATAAATCTGGAAACAAAGACCAAGGTAGTTGGAAAAACATGAATGAAAAGAGTGGTTTGTACGTTCCCCCTGGTAGACGTGACACCACCACATCTAATTCTGGAAGTATGGAAGACATGATGGCTAAATTATTGAAAGGAGTGGAAGCAACGAGCGCGGTAGTAACAAAGGTAATCAACGATTTGTCCTCCATGAAACAATTAGTTGATTCACCTTCCACTTCTATCAAGCAAATAGAGCAGCAATTGAGCCAACTTTCAGCAGCACTCAATCAAAGAAAGGCCGGCACTTTACCTAGCGATACTGTGCAAAACTCAAGGAATGATGGGTCATGCATGGCCATCACTACCAGAAGTGGTAAGGTGCTGGAAACTTCAGGAAAAGGCAAGAAAGTGGTTGATGAAGTTGCGGACATGGATGACAACGCAAAAGGAGAAGATGCCACAACTACTACTCCTGACGTCAAGGACGCCACCTCCAGCACGGTCCAGCCTGAAAAAGTGGAAAAACGGAAGCAAGAGGAGAAGAAAGCCATGGAAAGAACACTTCCATACCCACCACCACCTTTTCCCCAAAGATTGAAGAAGGTGGCGGATGACACAAAGTTCAGCAAAATTCATGATTATGTCGAAACAGCTGACCATCAATGTTCCATTGGTGGAGGCACTTGAACAAATGCCTGGGTATGCGAAGTTTATGAAGGATCTTTTGACAAAGAAGCAGGCAGCAAGCTATTATTTGAAAGAAGATGTGCATCATTGTAGTGCAATTGCTACCCGATCGATAGTTCAGAAGAAGGCCGACCCCGAAGCTTTCACTATTCCTTGCACCGTAGGATCTTTGAATTTTGCCAAAGCATTATGTGACTTAGGAGCCAGCATCAATTTGATGCCATTATCGATCTATAAGAAGTTGGGGTTGGGTAATCCTACTCCAACCAATATGAGGCTTGTCATGGCGGATAGGTCGGTAAAACGACCTATTGGTATTCTATGTGACGTATTGGTAAAGGTTTCTTCATTCATCTTTCCGAAAGACTTTGTTATTTTGGATTGTGAGGCAGACTCAGAAGTTCCCATAATCTTGGGGTGCCCTTTCCTTGCTACAGGAAGTGTGCTCATTGATTTGAGAGCCAATGAGCTTTCATTCTGAATAAATGACAAAGTGGTTCGCTTTGATGTGTGCAAATCAATGAAGCAACCCAAAGATCTCAGTGTATTTTCAGTGGCTGATGTTTTCTTTGATGATGAGAAAGAATTACTTGAAGAGGAGCAAAGTATCGATGATCCTTTGGCGGTTGTGCTCATGAATGGAGAGAATGAGGATGCTGAAAATTCTGAAGAAGCTACTTGTACTCTATCGGGATTAGGGACATATTGCTATGCTCCCAAGAAGCTGGATCTTGATCTCAAGAATCGACCCACACCACCAGCTAAGCCATCTATTGAGGAGCAACCCATGTTAGAATTGAAGGAGCTGCCAAGTCATTTAAAGTACGTATTCTTAGGAAGCGGAAATACTCTTCCAGTCATTGTGGCAGCCGATTTGGGTGAGCAACAAGTTGCAGCTCTTATTGCTATCTTACGCAAGTATATTAGAGCCATTGGATGGACCATTGCGGATATTATTGGTATTCCACCTGGGATTTGCACACATAAAATTCAGCTTCAAGAAAATTGCACACCCACCATTGAGCATCAAAGACGTCTAAACCCACCTATGCAAGAAGTGGTGAAGAAAGAAATTATCAAGTGGTTAGACACGGGGGTTGTGTATCCTATCTCGGATAGTACATGGGTAATCCTGGTACAATGTGTTCCCAAGAAAGGAGGCATGACGGTGGTCGCGAATACGAAGAACGAGCTTATTCCACTCAGACCCGTCACTGGATGGAGAGTATGCATGGACTACCGAAAGCTGAATTCTTGGACACTCAAAGATCACTTCCCAATGCCATTCATGGACCAAATGCTAGATCGATTAGTGGGGAAAGGATGGTTTTGCTTCTTGGACGGTTATTCAAGCTACAATCATATTTGTATTGCCCCCGAAAACCAAGAGAAGACAACATTTACATGCCCATATGGTACGTTTGCCTTCAAGCGTATGCCATTCGGGTTATGTAATGCACCAGCCACCTTTCAACGCTGTATGATGTCCATTTTCTCTGATATAGTTGAGGACACTTTGGAGGTATTTATGGATGATTTTTCAGTTGTTGGTGAATCTTTTGAGTCGTGCTTGGAAAACTTGAGCATGGCATTGCAAAGATGTGTAGAATTCAACCTTGTGCTGAATTGGGAAAAATGCCACTTCATGGTAAAAGAAGGAATCGTTCTTGGGCACAAGATCTCCGCAAGAGGAATAGAGGTTGATCGAGCAAAAATAGAGGTTATTGAGAAGCTACCGCCTCCAATTTCGGTGAAGGGAGTTCGTAGTTTTCTTGGCCATGCAGGTTTCTATCGTCGGTTCATCAAAGATTTCTCCAAAATTGCTAGTCCATTGTGCAAACTATTGGAGAAAGATGCGAAGTTTGACTTTAATGAAGATTGCTTAAAGGCATTCGAATGCCTTAAAGGAAAACTCATTGAAGCCCCTATCATGGTAGCACCAGACTGGTCTCTCTTGTTCGAAGTCATGTGTGATGCTAGTGGTGTAGCCATTGGAGCTGTACTTGGACAAAGAAAGGAGAAATTATTTCATCCTATCTACTATGCGAGTAAGGTCCTAAATGAAGCCCAAAGGAACTACACTGTTACTGAACAAGAGCTCCTAGTAGTTGTGTACGCGTTTGAGAAGTTTCATGCCTATCTATTAGGTACTAAGGTGATCATTCATACAGACCATGCAGCTCTTAGGTATCTCATGACAAAGAAGGATGCAAAACCAAGGTTAATTCGATGGGTGTTGCTGCTACAAGAGTTTGATTTTAAGGTCAAAGATAGAAGAGGTTGTGAGAACCAAGTGGCCGACCACCTATCTCGACTTGAGAATGAGCATGTGGCGCAACCTGAAAATCAGATTGATGATGCATTCCCGGACGAAGAGATATTAGCAGCAACAATGAAGGAACTACCATGGTATGCCGACTTTGCAAATTTCGTAGTGAGTAATGTGATACCTGCCAATTTATCTTACCACCAAAGGAGGAAGTTTATGCATGACGTACAGTACTACTATTGGGATGAACCTTATTTGTTTCGAAGATGCACGGATGGTATCATTCAACGATGTATATCTCATGAAGAAGTGCCTAATATTTTGGAAGCATGCCACACTTCCCAAGTTGGAGGACATCATGCAGGTAATCGGACAGCAAGAAAGGTGTTGCAAAGTGGTTATTATTGGCCTCCGATATTTAGAGATGCCTACGACTATGTTAGAAGGTGCGACCAATTCCAGCGCCAAGGTTCTATATCGAAACACCATGAGATGCCCATGTCCAAAATTCTTGAGGTAGAACTTTTTGATGTGTGGGGTATTGATTTCATGGGTCCATTCGTGAATTCGTTTGGAATGAAGTACATCTTGGTTGCTGTAGATTATGTTTCGAAATGGGTGGAAGCTGTAGCGTTGGCCGACAATGAAGGGAAGCGTGTTGTATCGTTCTTAAAGAAGAATATCTTCTCTCGCTTTGGAGTACCTCGTACTATCATAAGTGATGGAGGATCTCACTTTTGCAATAAGCTATTCAAATCAGTTTTGGCCAAGTATGGTGTCAAGCAACATAAGGTAGCTACGCCTTATCATCCCTAAACGAGTGGACAAGTGGAAGTTTCCAATCGCGAGATCAAGCAAATCCTTGCGAAGATGGTTGATAACGCTCAATCTACAGCTCTTGTGAGTGTAAAGCGGTCGTTTGTAAAATATAGAACCCAACCTGGGTTGGGTGTCGATCCCACAGGGAATAGCTTGGCCAACAAGTAAGTAAAATTACTACACTTTTGGTGCAGGTCTCGTAAGAAGGGGGGAGTCTTGTCGTGCAAGTAATGTAAACAAAAGCTGAAAATAATAAAGTAAAGAGAGAGAGATTGTTACGTAGGTTGACAACAATGAGAATTGAAGCGTTGGGGTTATGTCCACCTTCTGAGGTATACGTCTCTATTGGCTATGAGTGTATAGAATTGTGACATGCATGTGCTTATAGAGAATTGTATTCTATGGTAAATCCAAGCGTCTCTCGACCTCAACAAGGACTATTTCACTTTAACTCTCTCGATCTTAAAGCGTGTCTAACGGTACGAATTCTCCAAGAGGTTAGTCCAGTTACGGCACTAGCTTTTTAATAGGAAAGGGTGTCCTACTACCTTGACATTATCTCTTTTCCAGACAAATAACCTTTCTCTCGAACAAGTTAAATGTTAGACTGGCGTATTCTTGCATTTGCAACCGCAAAGAATGTAGATTAAGATGAAGAGAATAATGATATAAGCAATATACGTGTCACGAACTCACAAACTCACAGCAATAGATAGTATCTCATTCGACTTCCATAACCCCAACAGAGAGGTTTAGTTACCCATGAATGCGAAGGAGATCACGATTGACATTGTTTTTATATCACAATATTGAGTAATGGCGTGTAGATCAAGTGATAGGCATGAGGCGTGATTCCTTAGCAAGTAACGTTTCTCTTGTTGTGGAAATTCAGAATTGAATAGATGAATAGAAGAAGAAAAATAGAATTAATGGAAAGATTAGAAGAGTTGTAGAATTGTTGTGGTGGAAGAAGAGAGGGATGGAAGAATGTATTGTGGTGAGGGATGAATAAAAATCTCTAGCATGATAGGGTGTTTATAATACCCATATCCTACTCCTACTAAGCTAATGAAATAAATAACCAAATCCTACTAGGCTAATGGAATACTTAACCCAAGTGTACTAGGTTAATGTAACATTATCATAATCCAAATAAACTAATGAAATACATAGCCCTATTGTACTAGGTTAATGTATTATTGTCCAAATCCAGCTATGTGTCTGTAAGTCCCCAAAGTCTTCAGAAATGCTGTTTTAGCCCGGGACAGATTTTCCATGCAGCAGTTTTGGTCCAGGTCCCCAAAGTCTTCAGAAATGCTGTTTTAGTCCGGGACAGATTTTCCATGCAGCATTTTTGGTCCTTAGGCGTCCAAACTCCCTTTCCTTCCTTCGTGAGCTTTCTTTTGCGTCAATTAAGCCATAAAATGCTGAATTATGCATCATTTATACCTGAAACTTTACTAATCATGTTCGTTAGCTCATTTATAGGAAAAAGGACTAAAAGTGCATGAAATATATAGTTTGTTCTCAAAATTAGGCTAAAATATGGGCAAAATATATTGATATAGGCGTGTAAATTCGCCTATCATCAACACCCCACACTTGAAGCTTTGTTCGTCCTCGAACAAAATATCATGTCCCTCTACACATCAACTTTAGGGTTTTTACAGCAACAACACAAAACATTCGTCAAGACAAGCACAACAATTCTTAACAAAGAGTAGCTTTCCGATCATTAGTAGAAACAGTTTAACCTCTAGCATAGACTCGTGATGGTGGTCAGCTCGCATGCAAAAGTTAAGGTGCATAGAATCATATGCCACTATCCAAAACTCATCAACCATGTGTGTCTCACAATATAGTACCCATAATCACTCACAAGTATTGTATATTTTTCAAACATGGGTATCAAACTATCCTTGCTCTCACTCTCACAAAGAATTCATATGTAGCAACTGATGACCATAGGCTTGCCCTTAGTGTAGTACTCCACTAAATGTCGGAATGTTAAGATTAGGATCAAGTAGGTCTTTTGATGGTTGTAATGTAGGCTAAGGGACGGGTAGGACTATTTTGGCCAGGAATAGTGACTAAGCTCCTAAGCGCTTTAATACATCACATTGTATCATTGACACTTTTTTCTTTCAACCTTTCTTCTTTCTTTTATTCTACCACCCTTGTTCTCCTCTTTTGTTTTTCAATTTTAAGAACAACTCACTTTTCAGCTTTCTTTTCCTTTTTCTTTTCACAACATACCTCTTATGATAGCACTTTCTTTTTCATAACACATTCAAGCACCATTACAATTTAAAGCATCATACTCACCCAATTTCCTCTTATGTTTTCACATGACCTTTTTTATTTAAAGCACTTAGGAATTTTGATCAAATTACGGTCTTGAAAAAAATGGATTAGGCTTACATATGAGGTTGTCAAAGAAATAGGCTAAAGGCTCAAAAGGGTTTGACTAGGATGATGTCCATGGGTAGGTAAAACTGAAGGTAAACAAATATAGGTTGCCAAAGAAATGCCTAAATCATATCCTAACTTACACTCCTTATTTTCGCTTTGCATACATACCAGGCAAGTTCTAGCATCAGCCACAAACATAGAATATACTATTATCTCACACACACAAGGCACATGGTCGACTTGTTTGGAAGTAATATAGACTCTCGGCCCAACAAGTGAAGGAATTGGATCACACAATATCACATAATAAGTCACAACTAGAGCCTAAACGTCTCAATAGTCACAATTGTAGCACATACTCTTGTTATAATCTCATGCTGCCTATCAAAATAATTTCATGCGAAGCTAAAATTTTTTTTAACTACTAATAAAAACAAAACGAAACAAAAATGAAACAAAAGCAAACAAACATAGATGCGAATAGAGAAGTATGGCATGCAATACCACCACCCCACACTTAGTCGGGACACTGTCCTCAGTGGAAAATAAATACGAGGGACCTGGTCAGTCGAACTCCTCCTCTATGTCTAGGGTCCTACCCCTTTCATCGAAATCATAATCAGAGTCGTCATCCTCAGAAGTTCCTCATAAGTATCTCACTTAATTCCAAGTGTGAGTTGAGGTGTTTGCAGCGAGGAGGGCTCTCCTTGCTCCTTGCGGCTTCTTTTCTTGCTCTTTTGGGAAGTGGTAGCCTTTTCTTTGCCTTGTCTTTCTTTGGGTGCCATTGTACCTGAGACTTGAAATAGTGTTAATGGTAGCACAATCTCAATGGATACAATCTGTACATAAGCAGTAGGGGTACCACCCCACACTTAGTTTTGTTAACACAAATCAGTGAAGTGAAAGTGGTCGATTACTCAGATTTTGTTGACATACGTTTTAGGATTGTATTCCGACAAGAAAGTCAGCAATGCATCACTTACTTGCAGCCATTGGACTACTTTTATGGTAGATATAGCAACACTACTACATAGGGGTTACCACATGGAATAGTTATTCTTACAACAATCACAACCTCTTATGTCGGTAGGCACTATAAGTCTTATCCCGATGGCCGGGATAGTCTAACATGTAAGTATCCAAACAACAATCTTAAGCACTTTTCATAGCCATAGTAATTCCGCAAATAGTATAACAATGCTATTAAAACCAATTTCAAGTCGGAAAAAAGTCAAGATTTTCCTACGTACATGTTCACTCACATGATTTTGTATCAACAATCCAAACACATGAACATCACCAACAATCTTATACGATTTAGCAATTCATAATAGACATAGCAAGTTAGTACTTACGAGAAATAAATGAAGAATAAGAGAGTACTTACTTGCTTGAAGCTTGTGGAGATGGTTTTGTGAATTGGAAGAGCAAAAGAAGAAAATTTTGAGAGGATTTGGATGTATATGCGGCGCCCTTAGGTCAATTTTTAGTGTGGTTGTGTTGTAAAACTAAGTCCCCTTTATATAGGAAGAGAATGGGTCGGGTTTTGACCCATTTACAATCGGTTTTGGAGACAAAAATACCACATATGCGGCATATAATGCTCGGCATATCAATGACATATGCGGCGCATTGTCTATAGCATAATGGGACATATGCGCCGCATATTCTATGGCATTTGTAGACATATGCGCCACATAGTCTATGGCATATGAGATACTGAGACCAAATGCCATAGCATAGGCGGCGCATAGTCAAAAGCATACCTAGGAATAGACGGCGCATAGTGTATAGCACACTAGATTTCGAGACCTTAGGCTATAGGATAGGTTGTGCATCATTCATTGCCTAGTTTTACCAAGGCCTAGACTTTCTCGATGCCTATTTTGGCGTGAGAAATGCTCAATCCATAGCCTTATGCATCACCATTCCTAACTTACCAACTTTACCATACAATGCGTCCAAATCGTCAATTGAAATCAATCTCCTCTTTGAATACTTCTTGCACCTATTTTTGCTCAAAACCAAATGAAAACGATAAGTACGATGGGTTGCCTCCCACCAAGCCCCTTAGTTTTGGTCGTGGCACGACTCTTATTTTTGGATTTTTCATTTAGCAAAACAAAACAAGTACTAGAATGAAAGGAAAAACGATAAACAATAAATGAAAAAATGATGGGTTGCCTCCCATCTAGCGCTTTATTTATTGTCGTGGCTCGACATAGTAATCTCGAGTACTTAGACTTCGTCGAGATAAGTGATGAATCATTTTCTGAAAGGATTTAGACGACAATGAGGCTTACCTGTGGGTATGCGATCTTTTTTGAGATGGCTCCTACGTTTCTCCGGAGAGTCACCAATTATATCATCAATAGTCCAACCCATAGCTCTCTTGTACCTCATCAGAGCAGAGATGAGAGCCTCCACGTGCTGTTTACTTAAATCATCCCCCACACTTATCGGAAGTATACTTCCACTTTCCAAGAACACATACCTTAGATAATCGGGGAGCTCTTGCGATTCTAGCATTGGTGGCTCGTCAATGGGAGTCTTCGCTGTTGGTTGATTCTTGAGATCACAGTCCGGTTGCTTAGGAGTATAAGACTCTATTTCTGTTAGATCACCCATAAGTTCTTCATAATCTTCATTATCCCCATGCTCAACATTCAGTGGCGCAGCAGACAATGGCTCAACAATAGGCTGTTTCTCTATAGATAATGCTTTCATATCCTCTTGATGAACATCAGCTACAGATAACTCATTCATATCACTGGGCTGCTTCATGGCTTTGCCTATATCAAACCGTATTACTTCGTCATTAATTCGAAACAAAAGCTCATTATCTTTCATGTCAATAAGCACACTTCCGGTTGCAAGAAAAGGACATCCCAGGATTATAGGAACTTCAGAATCCTCCTTACAATCCAGAATAACGAAGTCTGCAGGAAAGATGAATGAAGAAACTTTCACCAACACATCATTCAAGATACCCACAGGTCGTTTTACCGACCTATCAGCCATCACGAGCCTCATATTGGTTGGTGTCGGATCGCCTAGCCCCAACTTCTTGTAGATGGATAGTGGCATCAAATTGATGCTAGCACCTAGATCGCACAATGCTTTGGCAAAATCCAACGATCCAATAGTACAAGGAATAGTGAAAGCTCCGGGGTCGGCCTTCTTCTGAACTATCGATCGGGTAGCAACTGTACTACAATGATGAACATTATCCGCTAACTCATAACTTGATGCCCGCTTCTTTGTCAACAGGTCCTTCATAAATTTTGCATATCCAGGAATTTGTTCAAGTGCCTCCACCAATGGAACATTAATGGTCAGCTGCTTTAACATAGTCATGAATTTGCTGAACTTTGTGTCATCCGCCACCTTCCTCAATCTTTGGGGAAAAGGTGGTGGTGGGTATGGAAGTGTTCTCTCCACGGTTTTCTTCTCCTCTTGCTTCCGTTTTTCCACTTTTTCAGGCTGCACAGTGCTGGATGTGGCGTCCTTGATGTCGGGAGTAGTGGCTGGGGCATCTTCTCCTTTTGCATTGTCATCCATTTCCGCAACTTCGTCAATCACTTTATTGCCTTTTGCTGAAGTTTCCAGCACCTTACCACTTCTGGTAGTGATGGCCATGCATGACCCATCATTCCTTGGGTTTTGCACAGTATCGCTAGGTAAAGTGCCGGTCTTTCTTTGGTTGAGTGCTGCTGAAAGTTGACTGAATTGCTGCTTTAGTTGTCTAATTGAAGTGGAATGTGAATCTACTAATTGTTTCATGGCGGACAAATCATTAATTACCCTCGTAACTCCCGCGCTCGTTGCTTTCACTCCTTTTAATAATTTAGCCATCATGTCTTCCATACTTCCAGAATTAGATATGGTGGTATCACGTCTGCCAGGGGGAACGTACAAACCACTCTTTTCATTCTTGTTCTTCCAACTACCTTGGTCTTTGTTTCTATATTTATCATAATAGTCCCGACCTTGGTTTCCTTGGGTATTCCCTCGGAACCCCCCCTGATTGTTCAAGTAGTTGGCCTCCTCTTCAGATTCGTCTCTTCCTTTTGACGCAATCGCTTTCACTTTTTCAGTCTTCCCTAATAGATTCTTTGTAAGAAGATCCATTTGGGTTTTCATGTGCGCCATATCTTGATCACGTTCTTCTTCTCTTCTTCGTTGGTCTGCAGTCATGCCAATAGATAAAGTGGGGCTTGCTACCTCAGAATCCCTGGTATGCCAAGCTCTACTTTGTTTCGTCATACGATCTAGCATATTGCTTGCTTGACAAAAGGTGAGGTCCATGAAAGAACCTCCAGCTGCGTTGTCCACCACCGGTTTAGTTATTGAATTCAAGGCTCTATACAAGATCTCCATGAGGTGAACATTAGTCATGTGATTGTTTGGGCATCTCGCTAGCTTTGTCTTGAACCTCTCCCATGTTTCATAAAGAGCTTCAGAGGGAAGCTGACGAAAGTTGCTGATTTCATCTCTCAATTGAGCCCTTTTGGATGGAGGAAAGAATCTTTCTAGGAAAGCGTCTCTCAATTGCCTCCAATTTGTAATTGAATCAGGAGTCAGCCCATTCAACCATAGTGTTGCCTCCCCAGACAGAGACAATGGAAATAGACGTATTCGAATAACATTCTGACCAACACCAGGATTGTCAAAGGACTTGCATGTAGAAATAAAGTTGATGAGATGCATATTCGGATCATCGCCTGCTAGTCCACCAAATAATCCTTTGAGTTGCAATAACTGAATCATGGTGCTTGTGATGTCGAACTTGGCTTCGGGCGCTAATGGTGGTGGAATTATTGCTCCAGTGGCTCCGGCACCATCAAGATCATCATCATTATCGTCGAAAGCTAGCTGCATGGGTTGGCGATCATACCTATACCACGCTTGTCGACCTCTTATGTTGGCAGGTGTTGTAGTTTCAGCAACATGCCTTGGGTTTATCAACTCGTCGTCACCTAAATCCTCATCGCCAGGATTTGTGGCTCGCCCAGGATTATCAATGTTTTGTTGTTGGACTTGACCAGCGGCAAGAGCAGCTAATCTTGCTTGCTCGTATTGAGCAGCCATTCTGTCGATTTCAGCTTGTGCTTCCATTCTTCTAATTCGTTGTGGTTCAGGATTGAGTGGTAATAACGGTTGACCAGAACTTCTAGTATGGGGCATGCACTAAAGTAAAAACCTGCAAGAAACAAAAACAAAAACTAAAAGTAAAAGTACGAGAATCTTTGACCAAAGGGTCTAGTAATTATCACGAACTGGATTGACACTCGTATTCCCTGGCAACGGCGCCAATTTTTGATAACGCTCAATCTACAGCTCTTGTGAGTGTAAAGCGGTCGTTTGTCAAATATAGAACCCAACCTGGGTTGGGTGTCGATCCCACAGGGAATAGCTTGGCCAACAAGTAAGTAAAATTACTAAACTTTTGGTGCAGGTCTCGTAAGAAGGGGGGAGTCTTGTCGTGCAAGTAATGTAAACAAAAGCTGAAAATAATAAAGTAAAGAGAGAGAGATTGTTATGTAGATTGACAACAATGAGAATTGAAGCATTGGGGTTATGTCCACCTTCTGAGGTATACGTCTCTATTGGCTATGAGTGTGTAGAATTGTGACATGCATGTGCTTATAGAGAATTGTATTCTATGGTAAATCCAAGAGTCTCTCGACCTCAACAAGGAATATTTCACTTTAACTCTCTTGAGCTTAAAGCGTCTCTAACGGTACGAATTCTCCAAGAGGTTAGTCCAGTTACGGCACTAGCTTTTTAATAGGAAAGGGTGTCCTACTACCTTGACATTATCTCTTTTCCAGACAAATAACCTTTCTCTCGAACAAGTTAAATGTTAGACTGGCGTATTCTTGCGTTTGCAACCGCAAAGAATGTAGATTAAGATGAAGAGAATAATGATATAAGCAATATACGTGTCACGAACTCACAAACTCACAGCAATAGATAGTATCTCATTCGGCTTCCATAACCCCAACAGAGAGGTTTAGTTACCCATGAATGCGAAGGAGATCACGATTGACATTGTTTTTATATCACAATATTGAGTAATGGCGTGTAGATCAAGTGATAGGCGTGAGGCGTGATTCCTTAGCAAGTAACGTTTCTCTTGTTGCAGAAATTAAGAATTGAATAGATGAATAGAAGAAGAAAAATAGAATTAATGGAAAGATTAGAAGAGTTGTAGAATTGTTGTGGTGGAAGAAGAGAGGGATGGAAGAATGTATTGTGGTGAGGTATGAATAAAAATCTCTAGCATAATAGGGTATTTATAATACCCATATCCTACTCCTACTAAGCTAATGAAATAAATAACCAAATCCTACTAGGCTAATGGAATACTTAACCCAAGTGTACTAGGTTAATGTAACATTATCATAATCCAAATAAACTAATGAAATACATAACCCAATTGTACTAGGTTAATGTATCATTGTCCAAATCCAGCTATGTGTCTGTAAGTCCCAAAAGTCTTCAGAAATGTTGTTTTAGCCCGGGACAGATTTTCCATGCAGCAGTTTTGGTCCTTAGGCGTCCAAACTCCCTTTCCTTCCTTCGTGAGCTTTCTTTTGCGTCAAGTAAGCCATAAAATGCTGAATTATGCATCATTTATACCTGAAACTTTACTAATCATGTTCGTTAGCTCATTTATAGGAAAAGGGACTAAAAGTGCATGAAATATATAGTTTGTTCTCAAAACTAGGCTAAAATATGGGCAAAATATATTGATATAGGCGTGTAAATTCGCCTATCATCAACGGTTAATGCAAATAGGAAGGATTGGTCTAGGAAGCTTGATGATGCACTATGGGCGTATAGGACTGCGTTCAAAACGCCAATTGGAATGTCTCCTTATCAACTAGTTTATGGGAAGGCTTGTCACTTACCCATCGAGCTCGAGCATAAGTCATTGTGGGCATTGAAGCAGTTGAATTTGAATCAGGATGATGCTAAGAATCTGAGCTTGGAGTAGCTGAACGAATTAGATGAGTTTCGTCTCCATGCATATAAAAGATCAGACCTATACAAGGAGTGGATGAAAAAGTATCATGATCAGCAGATTGTTCGACGAAACTTCCAAAGGGGTGATATGGTACTTCTCTTCAACTCACGATTGAAGCTCTTCCCAGGTAAGTTAAGATCTAAGTGGTCTGGTCCATACAAAGTTATCCAAGTCTACTCGTCTGGAGTAGTCGAATTGGAAGGCAATAATGGTGTTGTCTTCAAAGTGAATGGCCAACGTGTTAAACCTTATATCGGTCCTCTTGACTCGATGAATTATATGGCTATCACTTATCTCGACGAAGTCTAAGTACTCGAGGTAACTATGTCGAGCCACGACAATAAATAAGGTGCTAGATGGGAGGCAACCCATCGTTCCATCGTTGCATCGTTTTATCGTTTATCGTTTTGTCTTTCTTTCATTCTAGTACTTGTTTTGCTTTTGATAAATGAAAATCCAAAAATACGAGTCGTGCCACGACCAAAACTAAGGCACTTGGTGGGAGGCAACCCATCGTACTAATCGTTTTCATTGGTTTTGAGCAAATATAGGTGCAAGAGGTATTCAACGAGGAGATTGGTTTCAAATGACGATTTGGATGTATTGGAAAAGGTGGTAAGTTAGGTATAAGGATGCATAAGGCTATGGATTAAGCATTTCTCATGCCAAAATAGGCATCGAGGAAGGCTAGGCCTAGGTAAAACTAGGCCACGAATATTGCACAACCTATCCTATAGCCCAAAGTCTCGGAATCTAGTGTGCTATACACTATGCGCCGCCCATTCTTAAGTGTGCTATACACTATGCGCCACCTATACTATAGCATTAGGTCTCAGTATCTCAAATTCTATACACTATGCGGCGCATATGTCCCTAAATTCCATGACCTATGCGCCGCATATGTCCCTAAATGCACTACACTATGCGCCGCCTATACTAAGATTATGCAAAGCACTATGCGCCGCATAGAGGTCATTTTTGTCTCCAAAACCGTTTGTAAATGGGTCAAAACCCAACCCATTCTTTTCCTATATAAAAGGTACTTAGTCTTGAAACATAACCACATTGGAAATTGACCTAAAGGCGTTGCACATCCACCCAAATCATCTCAAAATTTTTCTTTTTTGCTCTTCCAATTCACAAGACCATCTCCAAAGGCTTCAATCACGTAAGTACTCTTTTATTCTTAATCTATTTCTCGTAAGTACTACGTTACTATGTCTATTATGAATTGCTACATCTTGAAGGATTATTGGTGATGTTAATGTGTTTGGATTGTTGATACAAAACCATGTGAGTAAACATATACGTTAGGATAATCTTGACTTGTTTCCGACTTGAATTTGGTTTTACTAGCATTGTTATACTATTTGCGGAATTGCTATGGTTATGAAAATTGCTTAAGCTTGATACTTGGATAATTACATGTTAGACTATCCCGTTCATCGGGATAAGACTTATAGTTGCCTACCGACTTAGGAGGTTGTGATTGTTGAAAATAACTATACCATGATGTAACCCCTATGTAGTAGTGTTGTTATACCTAACATGAAAGTAGTGCAATGGCTGCAAGTAGTGATGCATCGCTGATTTTCTTGTTGGAATATAGTTCCTTAAACGTATGTCGACGAAGTCTAAGTAATCGACCACTTCACTTCACTGATTTGTATCAACAAAACTAAGTGTGGGGTGGTACCCCGATGGCTTGTGTATAGATTGTTTCCTTTGAGTTGATGCTAACATGAATACTGTTTAAATCTCAGGAACAATGGCACCTAAAACACGACAAGATAAGGCTACCACTTCCCAAAAGGGCAAGAAGAGAGGTCGCAAGGAACAAGGAGAATCATCCTCAATGCAACTACCCCGTAGAATGTTTGGAATAAAATGGGTTCTTGAGGAGGAAGCCAAGGAATGGTACAAGAACAACAAGGAACGGAAATATGTTCACATCGACTTGATCAACAAGGACACCATAGCGAAGAAGGAGCCGCGTATGTTGGCGAAAATAATGGCGTTGAAACTGGATTTCATCTTCCGCGATATGGGAGAATGTAATCTTGATTTGACAAGGGAGTTCTACGCCAACTGGTCGCCGAAAACCACAGGCAACGAAGTCAAGATTCGGGGCCAAGTGTTACAGCTCAACGCGGATTTGCTCAACTCCTTTCTTGGTTTACCTTCGGTCGACCCAGCACCATTCAAAGAGCTGTACAGCAGGCCTCCTTATAGAGCAATACGACATACACTTTATGGAAGTAGATCGATGGAAAGGTGGGGCAGACACCGAGACACCGGACGACACAACACCTTCCCCTATGCTCCATTGAATAGGGAAGCAAGAATCTGGTTGCGTATTGTCAACTCATGCCTTATTTCTGGGACTCAATACACCAAAATATCAAGAGATAGATTGTGTTTGGTTTATTCTTTGATGACAAATGTCCCTATCAATTTTGGGGCAATCATTCGCTCTACAATGCGGAAGGACAGACTCCACAAAAGGTCTCACTTCACTTTTGGTAATCTGTTGACAGCACTCTTGCGGAAGGAGGATATCGAAGAGGAACCAGCTGATCACAAACTCCCACATAACCCGAAGAAGGTTGACCTCACCAAGGTCAAAGATGCTAAAACAACTCATGGTGTCAACCTTACTACTGCGGAGAGACATGCTCGTGATGAGAGTTTCTTCCGTCATCTTTATGGCATGACACGCTTCACAATGATGAGTGGAGGTCGTGTTCCAACTGCTGAAGAGCTCCAACAGCTGGACCATGATTATCCAATGAACATGCATGCACGGGAGATGTGTGGAGTGGGTGTATACTTTGAGGAACCTCTAGACGATGATGTGCCAACCGATGACGATCGACGTTTGCCAGACTCCGATGAGGAGGAGAACTCTGACGACGACTCTTATGATGATTCCGACGAAGGGAGTATGACCCCCGACATTGAGGAAGAGTCCGACTGACCAGGTTCTTCGCATTTATTTTTCACTGAGGACAGTGTCCCGTTTAAGTGTGGGGTGGCGGTATCACATGCTATACTTCTCTATCGCATCTATGTTTGTTTACTTTGTTTACTTTACTTTATTTGTTTCATTTTTTAGTTAAGTTAAGTTTTTTTAGTAGTAATTTTTTTAACGTAGCTTTGCATGAAATTATTCTAATAGGCAGCATGAGATTATAACAAGAGTATGTGCTACAATTATGACTATTGAGACGTTTAGGCTCTAGTTGTGACTCATTATGTGATATTTTGTGGTTCAATTCCTTAACTTGTTGGGTCAAGAGTCTATATTACTTCCAATAAAGTCGACCATGTGGCTTGTGTGTGTGAGATTAATAGTATATTCTATGTTTGTGGCTGATGCTAGAACTTGCCTGGTATGTATGCAAAGCAAAAATAAGGAGTGTAAGTTTAGGAGATGATTTAGCCATTTCTTTGGCAACCTATACTTTTTTACCTTCATTTTACCTACCCATGGACATCATCCTAGTTAAAACCTTTTGAGCCTTTAGCCTATTTTCTTTGACGAACCTCATATGTAAGCCTAATCCATTTTTTTCAAGACCGTAATTTGATCCAAAATCCTAAGTGCTTTAAAGTGAAAAAGTCATGTGACTAAATAAGAGGAAAATTGGGTGAGTATGATGCTTAAAATTTTAATGGTGCTTGAATGAGTTATGAAAAAGAAAGTGCTATCATAAGAGGTATGTTATGAAAAGAAAAAGGAAAAAGAAAGCTGAAAAGTGAGTTATGCTTAAAATTGAAAAACAAAAGAGGAGAACAAGGGTGGTAGAATAAAAGAAAGAACAAAGGTTGAAAGAAAAAATTGTCAATGATACAATGTGATGTATTAAAGTGCTTAGGAACTTAGTCACTATTTCTAGCCAAAATAGTCCTACCCGTCCCTTAGCCTACATTACAACCATCAAAAGACCTACTTGATCCTAATCTTAACATTCTGACATTTAGTGGAGTATTACACTAAGGGCAAGTCTCTGGTCATCAGTTGCTACATATGAATTCTTTGTGAGAGCGAGAGCAAGGATATTTTGATACCCATGTTTGAAAAATATGCTATACTTGTGAGTGATTATGGGTAATATATTGTGAGACACACATGGTTGATGAGTTTTGAGTAGTTGTATATGATTCCTTGTGGCTTAACTTTTAAATATGAGTTGACTACCATCACGAGTCTATACCAGAGGTTAACCTGTTTCTACTAATGATCGGAAAACTACTCTTTGTTGATAATTGTTGTGCCTGTCTTGATGAATATTTTTTGTTTTTACTGTGAAACCCTAAGTTAATGTTTAGAAGGACATGATAGTTTGTTCGAGGACGAACAAAGCTTTAAGTGTGGGGTGTTGATGATAGGCAATATTACGCGCCTATATCAATATATTTTGCCCATATTTGTGCCATGTTTTGAGGACAAATTATATATTTCATGCACTTTTAGTCCTTTTTCCTGTAAGTGAGCTAACGAACATGATTAGCAAAGTTTCAGGTATAAATGATGCAGAATTCAGAATTTTATGGCTTACTTGATGCCAAAGAAAGCTCACGAAGGAAGGAAAGGAAGCTTGGACGCCTAAAGGACCAAAAGTGATACATGGAAAATCTGTCCCGGGCTAAAACAGCATTTCTGAAGACTTTGGGGACTTGCAGTAACTTATTTGGATTAGGATAATAATACATTAACCTAGTACAATTGGGTTAAGTATTTCATTAGCTTAGTAGGATTTGGTTAAGTATTTCATTAGCTTAGTAGGATTAGGATATGGGTATTATAAATACCCTATCTTGCTAGAGATGTTTAACAATTCCTCCCTTAGTGGAGAGATACATTCTACTTCTCAATTACAACTCTTCTAATCTTCCCATTAATTCTATTTTTCTTCTTCTATTCATCTATTCTTAATTTCCTCAACAAGAGAAACATTACGTTGCCTAGGAAATTCACGCCTAACGCCTACCTCTTGAGCCACACGAAATTCATCCTTATTGTGGTATAACAACAATGACAATCGTGATCTCCTTCGCAATCATGGGTAACTAAACTTCTCTGTTGGGGTTATGGAAGCCAACTGAGATACTATCTATTGCTATGAGTTTGTGAGTTATGACACGTATGCTGCTTATATCATTATTCTCTTCATCTTAATCTACAATCTTTGTGGTTGCAAACACAAGAATACGCCAGTATAACATTTAACTTGTTCGGAAGAAAGGTTATTTGTCTGGAAAAGACATAATGTCAAGGTAGTAGGGTCACCCCCTAAATTCCCTACTAAACAGTTAGTGTCGTAACTGGATTAACCTCTTGGAGAATTCGTACCGTTAGACACGCTTTAAGCTCGAAAGAGTTAAAGTGAAATAATCCTCGAATAGGTCGAAAGACGCCTGGATTTACCATCAAATACAATTCTCTATAAGCACATGCATGTCGGAATTCTACATACTCATAGTCAATAGAGACGTATAACTCAAGAGGTGGACATAACCCCAACGCTTCAATTCTCATTGTTTACAACTTACGTAACAATCATTCTCTTTTTACTTTGCTATTTTCAGCTTTTACTTTATTGTTTTGGTTACACATTGCAATCCCCCCTTATTACGAGACTTGCACTAAAAGTCTAGTAACCGTTGCTTACTTGTTGACCAAGCTATTCCCTGTGGGATCGATACCCAACCCAGGTTGGGTTCTATATTTGCTAGCGACCGCTTTACACTCCTAAGAGAGCTGTAGATTGAGCGTTATCAATGTCACCAAAATTACACCTCCTAGAAAGTATAAGGTGGTCGTATGTCAAATATACAACCCAAGTAGGTTGGGGTTGATCCCATAAGGAATAGGATAAAAATCTATCACGAGCTTGCTGATGTAAATGAAGAGTGCATGAAGTAAATGGAGGGATTTGCGAGAATAATAGTAGCAATAAAAATTCTTGGACAATTAGGGTTATTATCAATGATCACTAGGATTATGTTTCCCCTGACTTCTTAACTCCGCAGAATCATTGTGCTAGTCAAACTATCTCGATGCCTTGAATGCAAAATCTAATAAGTTATGTATCACCTAACCATCTCTCGACCTTAGATTGGATGAATTTATCTTATCTCCTCTTGGTTTTAGAGTGTCACATTACTAACCTTTGTTCTAGATCTCAAATTAACTATCTCCTCTCAGTCTTAAGTTATTTTGATAAAGGTTGATAGCTTCAAATTATTACTGTGATTTTCTTTTCCTAATCTCTACCTTTCTCTTGAGCAAGTATTTAATACAAGAGATTTCCTAACATCCGCAACCATTAAGAAAGCAATCAAACCAAAGGAAACCCCAATACATGCAAGAAAACCAATATAGAATGACTTTGCACTTTCTCTACTTTGTTAATCCATCAGGGTATCCACAACCCTAGTTATGGGGTTTAGCTACCCATGATTGTATAAATATATAGAATTGGTAAATGAAATCATACAAATGATCCCATGAATAATAAGAACAAAAATTGAAATCACAAATTAATTTCAAACCCTAAAAACCAAGAATAATATTCCAAGATCAATAACGTATCTCAGAACTCAAAACAATGTTAAAAGTATATAAAGTGAATAAAAATAATAATGACACATCCAATGGGTATTTATAGATACATTAAAACCTATCCTAAACAAAGTAGGAAACTTGATTCTACGCTAACCTACAACCCCACATATGGGCCATAGGTTGTACCTACGAGGCATAAGTAGGCTCGTGGGAATCAAAGAAGCTTACTGCTGTAGATCACCTACTTTTGAGGGTAACCTATGGAACATAGGTAGGGGGCGTAGGAATTAGAAGAAATCATCAACTTGAAAAATCTTAGTATATCTACCTATGTACCTATAAGTCATAGGTAGGCTTGTAGGCAGCCTTCCTGCTTCTCTTCATCACTTTTCGCTCCTTCCCTACACCGAACCATATTTTTCTGCAAAATCAACACAAAAGCACATCACATATAAGAAAATACCTAAGTATTTTCATAATTTCCTTTTTTAAGCATCAAAAGTTCCTTGAAACCATGGCACATCAACACCCTCAACACATAATGTTTTCATGTCCTCAAGCAACTAACACATAATAGAAAAACCACGATGCTTAACTAAAATATACCTAATGGCAATCAACTCAATTTAGCTCAAAGTATTACCCCCTCCTAATCAAAACTTTTAAAACCACTATGTGGGTCCATGTAGCATAACAATATGACACAAAGGAATCAAGTGATGGCATTATATCAGCGACAAACAACCAAGCATATATGCAATTGACACTTCTCGAACAAATAAAAAGTAAACAACATAACCATTGTATCCTCACAACAAGTAAGTCTTAACTCTCATAGTATCATCATCAGTGTCAATGTAGTGACTATATCAAACACTCATGATTTCAAAAGAAGTTCAAACAGTCTGCATAAAATACCGTAGGCTTGTCCTTATTTTCTATACCTTAGTTTTTGGGACAGTTGGACTGGGACCACTATAGGACTTTTCTTAGATTATAATGTAAGGTTGGGGGCAGGTATGGTACATATGGGATATAGTGTCTCACCCACCTTGACACTACACTTACATTATTGGCTCCACTTCTTAACCATACTTCTTTTATTCTCCCCTTTTCTCCTTCATTGCTTATTCAGATTGAGTGGTTTTCTTCATTCTTTTCATTTAGTCACTTCTCTTCCTTTTTTTCTTTCTTTTTTTCTAACTTTTCTACCACACCCAACCCTACTTTCTTTTCTCTTGTTCACATCCTTCTTCTTACCCATTTTCAATTATGCTCCTTTATAATAGCCCCCTCAACATAGGTGATTTGTCTGAGTTCAGGTACATAGTTTCCAAGGAGGGAAAATGGACAAAACAAGTTCATTGTAATTAAATGGGAAGGTGAAAAGGCTAAAACAAGAAAATAGGTCAACTTAGGATCGAATCAAGGATCAAGGGATACTTATTTTTATTTGGTTAGTCTTTAAGGCTAAGAGTTGACTTATTCGAACATGGCTTATGATCATGGACCAACCAATTATCCTACAACCTAGGCAAGACTAAACATGCAAGTTCTAGATTAAATACACAAATGAACTAGGTAAATGCCTCACACATGTAGTAAAGGATTACATTATCAACTACTAGCTATTTGATTCATGTACTGCTTAGCTTTGATTATTTTGTCCCTAATACTAATGCCATAACAAGATTCAACAATGGTCACACAAATATTCACAACACAAAGTTCACAATTTTTTTTATAGGGGTATCATATTTTTCAAACACTTTAAAACACACAACAAAACATGTCGACTGAACTTAGGTTCCTTATTCTTCATCTAATTAAACAAAACAGCAGATAATACCTATCATGAACACAACGATGTCCTAAACATGTCTGCTCTACTAAGAAAACACACGTTAAGGAAAAGAGACATGACAACAAAAACCTTAAGAGGGAATCTAGATCCACAAGTAGCCCTACCCCCATCAAATAAGCATGCATTATACCCAATGCCTTAGGTCAAAGTATAATAAGAGAGTTAGGAACATACATGTGGAACCTTAGGTGCATAAAAATCTGATGTCAGTCACAAGAACACAATTTATCACAAATGAAAAAATAACAAGACACCTTGGGTTGCCTCCCAAGCAGAGCATGATTTAACATTGTAGCATGACTTGGGGACCTTGATTACTTATATTTCATCAAGGTATCCATAGAGTTGACTTCCAAGGTCATCAAGACTGTTTATTATCAAAATCACCCTCCTATTTATTAGCTGCTTCATAGTTCTGCGAACATAAAATTTGACTTCCTTCTTATTCAGCCTAAATTAAATCTCAACTCTTTTAATATCCACCAATTCTCTACCCCATGGATAAAAATTATCTCCATAAATTTATGGACATCTCAAAATCAACCTCATAATCCAAGACAACAAAGTTATCCAAAAGGATAAAGTTGTCCACCTTGACCAAAATATCAAATCATATGTCCACATGCTTCTTAACCATATGATCCACCATTAATAACTGCATCGTCATTGGTTTGAGAGGTCTCAAGCTCAATTATTTGAACACTACCAATAACATCAAGTTAATTCTTACACGTGAGTCACATAAAGCCTTAGAAAATCTAGATGACCCAATAGTAAAAAGAAAAGTAAAAGCTCCGATATCACTTTTCTTTTACATAAGAGATCAAGATGTAATTACACTATAATGATGCAAACCACCAATATCCTCATAACTAATAGTTCTTTTCTTTGTCACCAAATCCTTTAAAAATTTGGCATGGCCAGGCATCTATTTTAGAACATTAAGAAGAGGGATATTCATAGTGAACTCCTTCAGCATAGAAATAAACTTCTTATACTTCCCTTTTTTGGCTTTCTGCTTCAATCTTTGGTGAAAAAATGGAGGAGGTTGGGGAATGGGCCTCAGTGATGGTGTGATTTTCTAACATTTTCCTTTGTTTTTAGCTTCTTTTCTATAATTTTAGGCTTTTGAAATGCCTAATCATTCATCACTAACTTTTTAGTTTAATATTTGTTTGTAACATCAATGTCCATAAGGTCATTCCATACATCATCAACCACAGGCATGGGTGTATCAATGTGTCCTTAAAACTTCGAGTAGTAATAGCTAAACAATGATTGTCATTCTTAGGATTCTAAATTATATTTCTAGGAAGAGTGCCTGATTGACGCTGGTTAAATGTGGAAAACATCTACCCAAACTATTTTGCAAGCTTTAAATAGCGGTTGTATGCGATTTTACCTTCTAGCTCAAACTCAAAATATCAGCCCTAATTTTCTTAAGGTAACTCTCTTGGATCTTTGAACCTTTCACAATCTTCGTAAGCAACACATGCATTCTTAATATTTCTGGAACACCCCAAATCTGGTACACGGAATGCTACATGGTGCTCTTGACCCCGAAGGACCACAAGCTAACCTATTACTGATATCTGTACTTGTATACTGTATAAAATACTGTATAATGTGGAAATATAAACTAAAAGACCATAAGGTTAAACTGTAACATAATATCTAATAGAAATTATAACATCTGAATGGGGTATAAAATACCCAAAAACATCCGAGATAAACTAACTAAAAATAATAGTCTAGAAAGCCTATAACTGACTGAACTAGGAGTTGATAGGACATGTCCCCAAATAACTCCAACTAATAAACTGATAAAATAAGGAAATAAAGAAATGATAATGTCCTTGAAGGATGAGGACTCACTACTACTCTGACTGCGGATATCTGGAATCTACTGTGATCTGGAGCTTGTGTCTCTGAACCTATGGTATAAGACACCATAGCCCGAATGCGTTAGTAAAAATGAATGTACTGGTATACATGTGAGGTAGGCTAAATGTATGAGGTTCATATGCATGAACAATAATAATAACAGAATGACTATCATGAGCGTGACAATACATGCATGAGACATAATAACTGACACTGATATTGTGATAACATGATTACTAAATCTGAATACTGATAACATGACGTACTAATAACTGATATGACTGATAACATGAGTGACTGTAGCTGACAGCCCTGAATCTGATGGAACTAGTTGAGTTTTGTACTATATCTGAGTTGCCTTTATCTGACAGTCCTAAAAATTGAAGAACTATATGAGTTCTTTTATTGATATTGATACTGAAATTATGGGAAGTAGTATTTAACCGACATGCCCCAAATTTGCTATAATAGCTGAGCTGGGGTCCAATTTTTCCCCTGATTAGAAGGGTGTCACTACTGCACCACTGGTAAGGACAACATGTGAGTACCCTAATATAACAGGTAACTCTAGTAACAATGATGTGAATCCTCATATAATAGGTTAAGCCACCTCATCTACCCTCATATAGCAGGCTATGATGTCTCAAACTATGCTAGTTACATAGTTCTAGAATGCAAGGATTGCTTCTAAGAATCACACCCTCATATAACAGGTGAGCTCCCATCCTTGGGTTCACTCGGTGCTAATTTCTAATACCATCTGAATAGACACTAAATGTGATTTACCGAAATAAACATGGATTGAGTTACTGAATTCCATTGACTGATGGAATACTACTGATATCTGACAACTGAATGAGTTCATAAGATCATTGATATTTCCTATGTCATAAGACTGTCTGAAGTCTAATGATCATAGCTTGACTAAGAGTATCGTGAAAATATGACATAGCTCTAGGCACACAACTAATGTTTCAGGTACACATACCCCCAGGACTCGATAGAAGGAAACTGACAAAGCATAACTTACTTGAACACATGACTAACATCATAAACCATAATACACTTATTGAAGCATTTCATCAAACATATGATATGCATAAATTTGTACACACATGGGGATTTCATGATATCATGCTAGTTGGGCATTTTCCTTCACCTAGGCATTTAATCAAACACATGGTAAGCATAATATGTGTAAAAAATATTATACAATAATTAAGCATCATGATTCAATTCTAGTTTCATCATACAAGGTTTTAGTCATAGGTTTACATGAATCTATATCTATACTAACCAAACCAACATAAAATTTATCACCCAACATGGAATAGAATTCAATTACTCATTATCAACATGAACAAGAGCAGCCCAATCATGCAATTCAGAAAGGAAATCCATAAACTTGAACTTAGAAAAGAGATTCTTGGGCTTAATGGATGAAAGGAGTCCATGAATGAACACTATGCATACCTGGGTTGAGTTTCCTGAAGTTTTTGCAGTTGAAGGATTTAGATCTCTTAGTTCTTGAAGAAGATTTGGATTTTATTCTTGGGGATTAATCTTAGATAGAAACCCTAATATTTGTTGTTGTGAAATAATAATGAACAAATTGGATGAGGTGAGAAATAATTGGGTATATATAAGTGGGTGGTAAAATACCTAAATACTCCTGTTAAAATAACTTAAAATAATAGAGCGGGATATGCAAAGGTGGAGTGCAATGGTCTGTTTCTTGTTCGAAGGTCTGTCGGACCGAGGTAGAACTGGGACCTACTGCCATAGTGCGAAGGTGGGGTGCAACGGTAAGTCATTGGGTTGACGGTCCATCGCTGGGTCGATGGTCTATCAGTCCTGACGGTCACTACTAGGCAGAATGAGGTCTCACTATTTTTCTTACGACGTCCTGAGCGACGGTCGGTCGCTAGTTCAACGGTCCGTCGGCCTGGGCCGTCGCTCGTGGGTAGAAAGTAGTCACACTACCTAGGTGCAACGGTGGGGTGCGATGCTCCATCGCTAGTCCGACAGTCCATCGGACCTTACCATCGTACCTGGATGGCTCTGACTGCCTGAGTAAAATGTCCATAACTTCCTCGCCCGATATCGGATTTTGATGAAATTGGTATCATTGGAAAGCTAATTCAATTTTCCATGTGATAGGAAGTGAGACTATTAAAAATACCATATGTACAAAGATGGATTTATATTTCAAAGAAAGTTCTAACATCCTTGAAATTATTTCTAACTAGGAAAAAGGTACAGGTATTACAATATCTCCCCCTTGAGAACATTCATCCTCGAATGAGACTAAGAGTGAGGGGAAGAACTTAAACTGACGTACATACTAAACATGAATAACATGAACATGACCTCATGACTGACAAGCTGAACATATAATACTGAACATGCATATCTGATGCATGTGTAACTAATTCATGAATGCATAATTGAGTGTTCTAATGAACGAAGTTTTCTCACAATGAGGATGCATGTCTGATGCATAATTAAATAACTGAACTAATACATGAATGCATGAATGAATGTGAAATGGTATTTAATACCAAGTTTGTAATGAACACTGAACATGAAATTGAGTAAGCTTAAGGAGAACTGTTACCCTGAGCTTGATCTGAGTTGGCGGGGAAGAGGTGAGGATAATTGGTGTGCATATCTACTTCTACTTCCCAAGTAGCTCTCTCAATGGGCTGATTTCACCAAAGAACTTTAACTAGAGGGACTTCTTTGTTCCTCAACCTATGAGTCTAATAGTTTAGGATTTCAATTGGAATCTCTAAATAAGAGAGGCCATTCTGAACATCTATGCTCTGAACAGGGACTACAACTGTTGGATCACCTATACACTTCTTGAGCAAAGAGACATGGAAAACTGGATGAACTGAGGCTAGATCTGAAGGAAATTCGAGCTCATAAGCTACCTTGCTGAAGTGACTAAGAATTTTGAAGGGAATGACATATCGGGGACTGAGCTTTCCCTTCTTGCCGAATCTCTTCACTACCTTAATGGGAGAGATCTTTAGATAGACATGATCATCAATCTCAAACTTGACATCCTTTCTACAAACATCTGCATAAGACTTCTATCAGCTTTGACCAGCCCAAAGTCTTTCTCTAATCAACTAGACTTTCTCTAAGGCGTCAAAAACCAAGTTAGGACCTATGGCAGAGGCCTCACTAACTTCGAACCAACCGATCGGAGATCTACTCCTCCTACCATAAAGATTTCTAATAGAGCCATCCGAATACTGGAATCATAGTTGTTGTTGTATGCAAACTCAATCAAAGGCAAGTAGTCATACCAACTACCATTGAAATCAATTGCACACGCTCTAAGCATATCTTCAAAAGTCTGAATGGTCCTCTCTGCTTGACAATCTGTCTGAGGATGGAAGGCTGTACTAAGATAAACTTGGGTACCAAGACCCTTTTGGAGCGCTTTCCAAAAGTGAGAGGTGAATTGGGTACCTTTGTCTGAGATAATGGACAATGGAACACCGTGCTATCTAACCAACTCCTTGATATAGAGTTTGGCATAATCCTCGGCTGAATAAGAGGTATGAATTGGAAGAAAATGGCTGATTTGGTCATTCTGTGTACAATGACCCAGACTGAATCATGCTGATGACGAGTGGAAAACCCATCAGGAAGTCCATGTTCACTTGTTCCCACTTCCAAGTAGGAATAATGAACTCCTGTATAAGACCACTAGGATTCTAATGCTCTATCTTAACCTGATGACATATAGAGCACTTAGCCACAAACTTTGTAATATCTCTATTCATCCCACTCCACTAATATATTTTCTGCAAGTTGCAGTACATCTTTGTGGCCCCTGGATGAATAGAGTAGTGCACACCATGCACTTCTGTAAGAATTCGCTGCCTTAAGTCATCTACACCTAGAACACAGAGATGACCCTGACAATGCAAAACACCATCTCCACCTTAGGAGAAAACCTCTACTTTATGATTCTGGACTGACTCTTTCAACTTGACAAGACTGGGATCTCTATCTTGCTTTTCTTTTACCTCAGAAACTAGAGATGATTCTGAACTACTCTGAACGCATACACCACCTTCTGAAGAATCGACTAAGCGAGCGCCTAGTCTGGAAAGCTGATGGACTTCCTTAGATAACTTCTTCTTACTGTCCTCAACATGAGCAACACTACCCATGGACATTCTACTGAGAGAGTCGGCCATAACATTGGCCTTGACCGGATTATAAAGTACACTCATGTCATAATCTTTCAAGAGCTCTAGCCACCTTCTCTGACGAAGATTGAGATTTTTTGAGAAAAGACATACTGAAGGCTCCTATGTTCTATGAATGCATCTACATGAACACTGTATAGATAATCCCTCCAAATCTTCAAGGCAAAGACTATGGCTGATAACTCAAGATCATGAGTAGGGTAATTCTTCTTATAGGGTTTAAGCTGTCTGGAGGCGTAGGCTATGAACTTACCATGCTACATGAGGACACAACCTAAGACCACTCTGGATGCATCATAATAAACTGCAAACCCATCTGAACCATCTGGAAGAGCTAAAACTAAAGTTAAGGTGAGTCGAGTCTTCAACTCCTGAAAACTCTTCTCGCAAGGATCTGACCACTGAAACTTGACTTTCTTCTTAGTCAATCTGGACATAGGGGATGCAATAGAAGAAAATCCCTCAACAAACCGTCTGTAATAGCCAGCCAAACCTAAGAAACTCCTAATATCTGATAGAGAGACAGGGCGAGGCTAGTTTCTTACTTCTTTGGTCTATCGAGGATCTACTCTAATTCCATCATCGAAGATAATATGACCAAGGAATTCTACTAAACTTATTCAAAATTTGCACTTACTGAATTTGGAGAATAGCTGATGATCTCTGAGAGTCTGAAGTACTATTCTGAGATGGTCTGCATAATCGTGCTCACTGCAGGAATATACCAGAATATCATCTATGAAGACTATTACGAACATGTCCAAGTAATGTCCAAGTACATCTTAAACACGTGGTTTATCAAGTCCATGAAAGCTGCTAGGGCGTTGGTAAGTCCAAAGGACATGAATAGAAATTTTAAGTGACCATACCGAGTATGGAAGGCTATTTTTGAAATGTCGCATTCTCTGACTCTAATCTAATGATAGCCGAATCTGAGGTCTATCTTAGAGAAGTAGCTGGCACCCTGAAGTTGGTGAAACAAGTCATCGATTCTGGGAAGAGGATACTTGTTCTTGGCCATGACTTTATTGAGTTGACGGTAGTCTATACATATTTTGAGAGAGCTATTTTTCTTGCACACAAATAATACTGGTGCGCCCCACGGGGAAATGTTTGGTCTGATGAATCCCTTATCTAGGATATTCTTCAACTGTACTTTCAATTCTTTAAGTTCTACTGGTGTTATTCTATATGGCGGAATTGATATAGGCTGAGTATCTAGAAGTAGATCAATGTCAAAGTCTATTTCCCTTTCAGGAGGAATTCCAAGAAGGTATTTGGGAAAGATATCTGAATATTCATTCACTATTGGGACTGATTTAACACTGGGAGTCTCGAAACTGGAATCCATAAGATGATCAAGATGATAGACACATCCCTTAGATATTAGTTTCCTTGCCCAAAGGTAGGAAACAAGCTGACCTCTGAAAGTGGATACACTGCCCTTCTACTCTAGGACGGGTTCATTTGACAACTGAAATTGAACTACTCTATTTCTACAGTCGACTGTGGCATAGCAGGAATGAAGCCAATCTATGCCGAGAATGACATCAAAATTGATCATCTCTAATTCGATTAGATCTCCTTATGTGACTTTCTTAAATATCAAATCGGGAAGTCCCGGTATACCCTCCGGGCTATGATGGTTTTACCCACTGAGGTAGAGACTTAAAAGAGCTCTGTTAGAATTTTGGGACTGATTCTGAAATCAACTAATATATAAAGAGTGACAAAAGACAAAGAAGCTCCTGGATCTAGCAAAGCGTAAACATGAAAATGAAATATCTATAACGTACCAGTAACCATATCAGGAGAATTTTCCTGATCCTATCGGGACTGAAGAGCATATAGACGATTTGGGCATTGACCACTAGTATCGCTGAAGGTGGCACCCTTCTAATTTAGGTTACCAGACTGAGCTGAGGAGCGATTCTATTGACCCTGAAGACCTGGCTGAGAACAGTCTCTGACTTTGTGGCTTGGATTTCCACATTCAAAACAAATACCACTACCAACTCTGCAAATACCCTGATGGTTCTTGCCACAAGTCTGGCAAAAAAGATAGGTGCGGGGACTGCTAACACTACCCTGAGACTTAGAGCCTGGTGCTCTATCTTTGTTACCATCTCTGAACTTAGGAATTGGAGCACTGGCTGAAGAAAAAGCTAGAACTGATGGCTTAGGACGAAACTAAGAATGTTTCCCTTTTTTTGTATTTAGGATTAGCAAAGTTAAAACTACCTATCTTCGCTCTCTTGTTCTGCTTTTTCCCCATCTTAATCTTTTGTTCCTCTATCTGCTGAGCATGGGTCATAAGTATGGCCAAAGTCATATCACTATTCAGCATGGTGGATATGCACTCATTAACCATGCTATCATTCACCCCTGGAAAGAACTTACTCATCATTGCCTTACTATCTGTAACTACATGAGGGGCATATCTGGCTAATTGAGTAAACTTAAGAGAATACTCTTTCACTGTCATATTTCCCTGCCTGAGGTTGATGAATTCTATCACCTTGGATTCTATAAGATCTAGGGGAAAGAATCTATCAAGAAAAGCTGAAGCAAACTCCTCTCACTTGACTGACCCTGCATCATCTGCCCTTTCTGACTTCCATTGTTTGAACCAAGTATGAGAAACATCCTGCAACTGATATGCAGCTAGCTCAACACTCTCAACAGTAGTCACTCCCATGTTGTCTATCATCTTTTGCACCTGATCTAGGAATTTTTGAGTGTCCTTGTCTGTCTTAGACTCGAGAAAGGATGGATGATTTATTTGGGTGAAGTCCCAAATCCTGGCTGTAGCTGAATTGGCCAATGGGTTGGCCAGAATAACAGCTGGTCATTCATTCCGAGCAGCAACTGACTGAGCAAGAGTAGTAAATGCAGACCTGAACTCCACATGGCAAACATGTTCGTCCAAGGGATCTTCATGGACAGGCTGAGTTCTTCTCTTGGGAGGCATGTTCTGAATTAAGGAGAAGAAATAGATTAGACAGAGATATTGACTTGAGATTATGCTCACTGTCACAACATGAATACTGAAAGAAGGGAAACTATTCCTAAATATCTTATAGCCTCCTGCACATAAATGTGGCGAGCAACACACCCATGTACAAGACTCTACTAGATGCGGCTTTTAGACTTCCTAGGACTCTATTGAAACTTAGGCTCTAATACCAAGTTGTAATACCCCGAATCTAGTACCCAGAATGCTATACGGTGTTCATGACCCCGAACGACCACAAGCTAACCCATGACTGATATCTGTGCATGTATACTATATAAAATACTGTATAATGTGGAAATATGAATTGAAAGGCCATAAGTTTCAACTATAACATAATATCTGATAGAAATTATAACATCTGAATGGGGTATGAAATACTAAAAAACATATGAGATAAACAAACTAAACATAATAGTCTAGAAAGCCTCTAACTGACTGACCTGTCTGAATGAGGAGTTGATGGGACATGTCCCCAATTAAATCCAACTAATAAACTGATGAAATGAGTAAATAAAGAAATGATCATGTCCTGAAACAATGAGGACTTACTGCTACTCTGACTGGGAATATCTGGAATTTACTGTTGATTTGGAGCTTGTGTCTCTGAACCTATGGTATAAGACACCATAGTGCAAATTCGCCAGTACAAGTGAATGTACTGGTATGCATGTGAGGTAGGATTACTTCATGGGGTTCATATGCAAGAAAAATAATAGTAACAAACAGATTATCATGAGCGTGTGAATACATGCATGAGACAATAACTGACACTGATATCGTGATAACATGATTACTGAATCTGAATACTGATAGCATGACATACTGATAACTAATATAACTAATAACATAAGTGACTATATCTAAAAGCCCTGAATCTGATGGAACTAACTGAGTTCCTTAATGTATCTGAGTTGACTGTATCTGACAGTCCTGAAATCTGAAGAACTATCTGAGTTCTTTTACTGATACTGATACTAAAACTTTGGGAATTAGTATTTAACCGACATTCCCAAAATGTATTATAATAGCTGAGCTGGGGTCCAATCTATTCCCTGATTTGAAGGGTGTCAATACCACACCACTGGTAAGGACAACATGTGAGTACCCTAATATAACAGGTAACTCTAGTGAGAATGGTGGAAACCCTCGTATAACAGGTTAAACCACCTCATCTACCCTCATATAGTAGGATATGATGTCTCAACCTATGCTGGCTACATAGTTATGGAACGCAATGATTGCTTCTAAGAATCACACCCTCATATAACAGGTGAGCTCCTATCCTTAGGTTGACTCGGTGCTAATTTCTAATACCATCTGAATAGACACTAAATGTGATTTACTGAACTGAACATGGACTGAGTTACTGAATTTCGTTGACTGACGAAATACTACTGATATCTGACAATTGACTGAGTTCATGAGATCATTGAGATTTCTTGGGTCATAAGACTGTCTGAAGTCTAAGGATCATAGCTTGATTGAGAGTATCATGAAAATATGATATGGCTCTACGCACATAACTAATGTTTTGGGTACACGTACCCCCAGGACTCGATGGAAGGAAACTGACAAACATAACTTACATGAACACATGACTAACATCATAAAACATAATAAACTTATTGAAGCATTCATCAAATATGTGATATGCATAAATTTGTATACACATGGGAATTTCATGATATCATGCTAGTTGGGCATTTTTTTTCACCTAGGCATTTAATCAAACACATGGTAGGCATAGTATGTGTAAACAACATTCTACAACAATTAAGCATCATGATTCAATTATAGTTTCATCATTCAAGGGTTTAGTCATAGGTTTACATGAATCTATATCTATACTAATCAAACCCACATAAAATTTATCACCCAACATGGAATAGAATTCAATTACTCATTATCAACATGAACAAGTGCATCCCAATCATGTAATTCATAAAGTAAATCCATAAACTTGAACTTAGAAAAGAGATTCTTGGGCTTCATAGACGAAAAGAGTCCATGAATGAACAATATGCGTACCTGGGTTGAGTTTCCTAAAGTTCTTGCACTTGAAGGATTTGGATCTCTTAGTTCTTGAAGAAGATTTGGATTATATCCTTGAGGATTAATCTTAGAGAGAAACCCTAGTATTTGTTATTGTGAAATAATAATAAACAAATGGGCTAAGGTCGGATATAACTGGATATAAATAAGTAGGTGGTAAAAGATCAAAATACCCCTGTTAAAACAACTTAAAATAACAGAGCGGGACATGTGACAGTAGGGTATGATGGTCCATCGCTTGTCTGACGGTCCGTTCGACTCACCGTCGGACTGAGGCAGAACTGAGACCTATTGCCATGGTGCGACGGTGGGATGTGATGGTCCGTCGCTGGGTTGACAGTCCATCAGTCTTGACCATCGCTGCTAGGCAGAATGGGGTCTCACTATTTCCCTTATGATGGCCTGAGCGATGGTGCGTTTCTTGTTCCACAGTCCATCATCTTGGGCCATCGCTCTTGGGTAGAATGTAGTTATACTGCCTTGGTGCAACGGTGGGGTGCGACGTTCCATCGCTAGTCCGACGGTCCGTTGTCCCTCACCGTCATACCTGGGTTGTTCTGACTGCCTAAGTAAAATGTCCATAACTTCCTCGCCCGATATCGAATTTTGATAAAATTGGTATCGTTGGAAAGATAATTCAATTTCCCATGTTATAGAAAGTGAGAATCTTAAAAATACCTTGTTTACAAAGATGGATTCGTATTTCAAAGAAAGTTCTAACATCCTTGAGATGATTTCCATCTAGGAAAAAGGTATGGGTATTACACTTTCAGACTCAACATAACGATTCCCTAATAGAATATATAGACCACTCTTCTCCTTGTACTTATACTTTTTCCTCTAGTCACCATCACGCGATCTACTCTTATCCATATACCTATCTCTATAGTTGTTTCAACCTTGATTCCTTTTTCACAAGTTCAAAGTGTCTTGGTTAGATGCTTGGCCCTTGGCTTAGAAACTCTCCATCTCTTTATATAAGTACTTTGCTTTCCCTATAAAATCAGACTCAATATGTCTTGAAGATTTTCCTCGTGTGCCCATTGTATTCACTTTTTTTTATTCAATAACTTCAAATTACTTAGCAAAATAACCCGATATCAGTTCTTAGTTGTGCTACTTCTTAAGCCATTGTCTCATCTAGGTCTATCTTCTCATTGGAATCACCAATAGCATATGTACCATCTAACCTACCCACTTCTTGAGTATGGCACCCTCACTAATTTTCCTGAACTACGTACACCTGATTCTTGTTTTCACAAGATATGTAGGTAGCCCTCAGTTGGGTTCGGTCCCATTCTTTTAGAAAAATAATAAAATTTTGACTTGGTTGGTACCAATATAGTTAGGAGTGTGCATAAAAAAGAGAAAACTGGTATGATGGGAAGGACCAACTTTATGATAAACCATAGGTTCTTTTGGTACCTTTTATCACACCTGAGTAACGCTTGAAAAAATTCTCTTGCATACATCTAAAATAAGAACGAAGTAACATCGTCGTTTCAAGTGTATTGTGTGGTGAGCTTTAGTTTAATTCATTGCATTGCATTTGTTGATCTAGAACTTGGCCTAAATGTTTATTGAGGTGAAATTCTGAGTTACACTTGGTTTAGGAAAGGATCGTAGGCCTTCTTTGGACCAATTGAACCTTTTACAACCTACCAAATGAAATAGATCCCTAGCATTTCCCTTTTGAGCCTAAAACTTTTTCTTTGGACAATCGCATTTGTGTCTATAACTTTTTGAGTTCTACATACACTATCTCTCTCTTGGACCTACCTACTTGAGCACGATCTAAATACGTGAAAATTGAGGATGAAGATTCAAGATCAAAGACGCAAAATGCAAAGAATATGTTGTCAAGACGAACAAAAATAAAAAAAATGACTTCAAAAGGAACAAAACCCCACAAAAAAAGAAAAAAAAGAACAAAATATATAGTTTCTTGAAAGAAAAGGGGAAAAACTCCAACGCAAAATTCAAAAGAAGTCGAACCAAATGCAAAGCAAGGGACAATGACGCACAACTAAAACGACCATGCTTCAAAGCATAACAAATGTCGAAAGCACAAATGCAGTATAATGCTCATTGAAGAATTAGTCACTTTTATCCCAAATATTATCCTATCCATTTCCAAGCCCACATTAGAAGCCAATAATAAATCTTCCAGGATCCTATTCCAAGTGTTCTCGCATTAGTGGATACTTATATGAAGGTCAAGCCTATGGTATCATAATTGCATGCATTGAATTTCTTTCTGAGTGTTAGCGTATTTTTCTAGGTGTTCCCAAATTCAAAAAGAAAATTACTAAAATATATGCGAAATGGGGCTTTCTTTCTGAAGAGGGTACTTGAAACATGGGAATAAGCATATCTCGAAACTTTGTTTGAAGCGAGACAAAAAATCTTGTCGATACTTAGACATTCTGAGGTACCACTTGAAACTATAGGAGTTACCCTGAAGGTCAGCTTGGAAGGAGATGAGGAAATTTTTATGCACACTATTAATTATTGGTACCAACTGAAGTCAAGACACGATTGTTCCTTCTTAATCTTTCAGCATTTATTACCAAAAAATACAACAGTTTTTTTTTCTTTTTTCAAGAGGCCCACTTTCACATACAGACATTTTCTTACCTTTTATTCAAGGTGCTTGCTTTACATACATGTATTTTTTACTTTTAATTCAAGGCGCCTAATTTTAAAATAAGGCATTTGACTTTTTTCTTTCAAGCACATATCTTTAAATATCAATATTTTATTTTTCGATCAAGCGTCCATTTTTGAGTATTTTGTACATTTTTATAGTCCCTCTAGTCGAGAGCCTATTATATTTTTTCTGCCAATCTAGAACCTTTTACATAGTCCTGCCAATTAAAAGGCTATTAGAGAGCCTCCGTCGTCATAGATAATCAAAGAAGACAATAAACATCAATCTCCATAAACAATTAGAGGTGTCATGCATCAGTCTTCGTAGACGATCGAAGACGTCATTCTTTTATAGTCCCTGCAAATAGTCGGAGATGTCATACATTTTTTTAATAACAAGACATTTAAAGAAAAACTCATTTTAAAGGAGAAAATGCCAGCATAAATCATACATTGGGATAAATTTTGATAGCCGCCTCAAAATTTACTCTATTTTTGTTATTTCGAACTACATTGACCTGATTCTCATAACACTCGAGATATGTAGGAACCTCTATACAGAGTTCAGTCATCAAAATTTCATAATCGTCCTATCTACGATGATCCAAATAGAATCCAACTAATTTTGAGACCTAGGAAAATCGGTAACGAAGTCTATATTGATTACCTACCATTTTCATACAGGAACCTCAATCTCCTGAGACAATCCACCCAGCCTCAAGTGCTTAACCTTCACTTGTTGACACATCATGCACCAGCCACAAAACTCTTTCTCCCCAACAAGTACACAATCTTACATCCCCCATCATCTTACAATTCGATACTGGGGCAATTTTGAAAGCAACATCAGGAATAGGTGAACACTTTCCTTCCCAAATAATTCTTTGCTAAATATTCATTTCACATGGGTCTATCCACCCTAAAATAGAACAAATTGGGTCGGTCTGCCCTCCAAAAGACAGTTATGCATGTATTTCTTTAGTTAAATACTTATGTTTGCTTGTCTTTACTTGTATATATGGCACTGAATTTATTTCTTTTGCGCTGTATGTTATCTTTGCCTTTATTTTCACGCATCGCATTGCATTTATTTTATCGTTTAAGCATCACATTTTATCTCTGCCTTTACATGCATGCACTGCAATGCATTTATTTTATAGTTTAAGTGCTATAGTCAATCTTTGCCTTTACTTGCACACATCACAATGCATTTATTTCATTATTTTAAGCATTGCATGTTATCTTTGTATTTATTTGCACATATTACAATGCATTTATGTTATTCTTTAAGCACTGCACGCTAGCTTTATCTTTACTTGCACATCGCAATGCATTTATTTTATTATTTAAGCACTGCATGTCATCTTTGCCTTTACCGGCTCATATCGCAATGCATTTTGTTATTTAAGCACTATATGGCTCGCAAATATCGCAATGCATTTATTTTATCATTGAAGCACCATATGCAATTTTTGCATTTATCTGGCACATATTGTAATACATTTATTTTTATTATTTTAACACTGCACGCACATATCGCAATGCATTTTATCATTTAAGCACTCCACGTCTCGCAAATACCGCAATCCATTTATCTTATTATTTAAGTATTGCATGTCATTTGTCTTTACTGACATATACCACAATGCAGTTATTTTATCATTTAAGCACTACATTCTATCTTTGCCTTTACTTGAATCCGCAATGCATTTATTTCATCATCTAAGCACTGCATGTTATCTTTGCATTTATTTGGAAATATCGTAATGCGTTTGTTTTATTATTTAAGAACCACATGCTATTTTTTTCTCTATCTGAACGCATCGTAATACATTTATTTTATCATTTAAGAATCGCATATCATCTTTGTCTTTATTGAGGCATATTGCTATGCATGTAAGCACTGCAAACATATAATGCAATGCATTTATTTTATCTTTTAAGCATTGCACACCTCGCAACCATCGCAATGCATTTATTTTATCATTTAAGCATTGCATGCCTCAAAAATATCGCAATGCATTTATATTATTGTTTAAGCATTTCATGTCATCTTTGTCTTTACTGGCACATATCGCAATGACAACATACATATTATATTATTTAATGCATATATTTGTAATTACAAACATTGATTTTTTCCTTTATCTTTTAATAAACCTAAGTCTGGCCGGGAACCACACTTGTGGATTCTGAAGGGAGCCTAACCGAGGATCGTGCCTCCACACTAGCCAAAATCCTTACAGTATCCAAAATATCAAGTCGAACCATCAAGTTTGCTAAGGAATGAATGTCCCGTGTCAACGGCCTCTGAGAAACGGAAATACACACCAAAACTACCCATACTCACTGCCTTGGGACTCAAGGCATCCGCCACCACATTATCATAATCCTTTAGCAATTTTATCTATCTACGCTAGCGAGCATTAAGCTCATGCTGTGTCATAAGATGCTGAAGACTACGATGATCGGTAAAAATCTCACAACGCACACCATACAAGTAATGCCTCCAAATCTTGAGCATGAAAACTACCACCGCCAACTCCAAATCATGAGTGAGGTAGTTGTGCTCATGCACCTTAAGCTGCCTAGAAGCATAGGCAATGACAAGACCTTGCTGGATCAAAACACATCCAAGACCAACACTATAAGCATCACTAAAAATTGTGAATCCCTCGCCCTCAACTAGAAGAGCTAACACAGGGGCGGAAGTGAGACAATCCTTGAGCTTCCCAAAGCGCAACTCACACTCCTCGGACCATTGAAAAGGAACTTTCTTCCGAGTTAATCTAGTCATAGGGGATGATATGGTAGCAAATCTCTCAACAAAACGCCTATAGTAACTCGCCAAACCAATAAAACTGCGAACCTCAATTGGAGACGTAGTTCTAGACCAATCACGAATCGTTGAAATCTTAGCTGGGTCTACCATAATATCCTCCTTGGACACCACGTGTCCAAGAAAATATACTGACTCAAGCCAAAACTCGCACTTGGAGAACTTGACAAAAAACAAATGCTCTCACAAAACTTGGAGTACAATCCTCAAGTGCTGCACATGCTCCTCAATACTCCTTGAGTACACAAAAATATCATCAAGAAATACAATGACAAAGGAGTCTAGATAGAGTCCGAACACACGGTTCATCAAGTCCATAAATGCGGCGGGGGCATTAGTCAGCCCAAAAGACATCACCAAGAACTCATACTGACCATAATGGGTCCTAAAACGTGTCTTCAGGATATCCTCAGCCCGTATCCTAAACTGATGGTAACCAGATCTAAAGTCAATCTTAGAAAACACTACGACGCCCTGAAGCTGGTCAAGCAAATCATTAATGCAAGGCATGGGATAACGGTTCTTCATCATCATTTTATTAAGATGCCTATAATCAGTACACATACGCATAAAACCATATCTCTTCTTTACAAAAAAAATAGGAGCTCCCCATGGGGGCACACGCGGTCTAATAAAACCCTTACCAAGAACATCCTAAAGCTAAGAATTCATCTCCTTAAGCTCTGCAGGAACTATACGGTAGGGTGCCATAGAAATAGGTCGGGTGCCAGGCTTAAGGACAATAGCAAACTCAATCTTATGATCAAGGGGAATACCAGGCAGATCGTCAAGAAATAAATCAGGAAACTCACACACAATAGGAACAGAGTCAAGCGTCGGACTCTCTACATGGGTATCACATATATAAGTGAGATAGGACTTACAACCTCTCGATACAAGTCTCCTAGCACAAACATAAGAAATAATCCTCGTTGGCTCGTGGCTAACTACTTCCTTCCACACGAATGAGGGTGTACCGGGCCTGGATAAGGTAACAGTTTTGGCAAAATAATCCATGACCGCATAATATTGAGCCAACCAGTCTATGCCCAGTATCATATCAAAATCCAGCATATCCAGAACAATAAGGTAAGCATAAGTATCAACATCACTAACTGTCACGACACATGATTTGAATACCCAATCCACTACTAAAGAATCACTTACGGGAGTAGATACACGCAATGACATAGATAATAAATCACGAGTCAACTCCAATCATGGTGCATAATAAGAAAATATATAAGAATAAGTGGATGCAGGATCAAATAAAGCAAGAGCTGACTTGCAACATATCAAAATTGCACTTATAACTACAACATCTGAGGTTTCAACCTCGAGCCTAGCAGGTACTCCATACAGCTGACCACGCTAGCCACCTGGATGGGCACCTGAACATCCACCTGCCCTTCTTACCCGAGTACCACCTTGAGCACCTTGGTAACCACCTCTATGACCTCATACAACACCCCTACCTGAAGGAGGAACTTCCCTAATGGAGTATCTCCCTAGGCTGAAGCAACCATCGCCCCACGACTAGGGCACTCTCTAGAAAAATGACAAAGAAGACCACAAGTAAAATAAGATTCACGAGAAGAACCAGAACTCACAAATTCAGTTGATCCGGTATAGTTACCACTCCTAGCATGGCCCACAGATGAACCTATCAAAGCCTGATCACTGTCCTTACTAGGGAGATCACTAGCAATAAACTGATCCCTATTAGCTGTTTGAAGAGCTGCTTGAAATGGTCGACTAGTCTGACTCTGAGGCTGAAAAGATAGACGCGGAGGATGTCCTACATAAGAAATACCACTCCTAAATTGGAAACTACCACGTCTCCCACCAAATCTACCCTGGAAATTTAGGCCTCTTATCACGGCCCTCACAACTCTCCCTGTGTATCTTCTTCATTACTCTAGCATGATCAGAAACCTCAGCAAAGGTCCTACCAACGGCAACTAGACTTTGAGTAGCCATCCGAATAGGGAGTCTCGACCCTCTAACAAAGCATCAGACCCTCTTATACTCAGTGTCCAAGATAGAAGTCGCATGTCTGACCAACTCATGAAAATGAGCCTCATACTCAATGACTGTCATGGAGACCTGATCCAGTCTGGAGAACTGATCCATCAGTTGCTCTCTATGACTAAGCGACATAAACTTCTCCAAGAACATCTCGGAGAACTGAGTCCATGACAAGGGAGGAGATCTAATTGGTCCAGCATCTGCGAAACCACTTCACCAGTAATGAGCAGACAAATCCAATTGAAATATAGTGTAATCTAAATCATGAGTCTTAACAAGGCCTAGAGCACGAAGCCTATCTTCACAAGCAGTAAGAAACTCAAATGCATCCTCCCCAATAGCACCAGAAAACCTAGGTGGAGTCAACCTCAAAAATCTACCAAATATCTTCTGCTAATCGGCAGACATAGAAGGCTGGATCACAACTGGCAGCACGGCTACCAGCTGAACGACTACTAGTGGAAGCTGCAACTGTAGGCTGCGCCTCAGTCCCAAAAGTCTGTTCACCATCAGTCGGTACACCACCAACCATACCCAGTATCTGAATTAGGGTATCTCTAAGCAAAGAAGAAGGAATGAAACCTAGTGGAGCCTGGGCTGGTCCCTGGCCCACCACTGGCTATAGCAGAGGAATCTCTAGCTCAGGTGTGGGGATAGGTCCCTGGGAAGGCAGCCTATCCTGGCCCCTAGCTGGAGACACATCATGAAGCTGTCCTCGACCTCTAGGTCATCTACGAATAGGAGCAAGATTCCTGGGCCCAATCTCAGGACTCGCACCTCACATAGGGGCAACATGTTTCCTCAACATCTGCGAAAGAGTATAGTCAAGAAAAATATAATACAAACCAACTCAGAATCTTAGCACGATATGAATGAAAAAAATAAAGGACTCCTAAGAATGTCATATAGCCTCCCGGAGATAGAAAACGGATGTCAACATTCCGATCCGCAGGACTCTATTAGACACTTGCTCTTGAATCAATAATATCAGAAAAACCTAGGCTCTAATACCAATTTTTCATGACCTCGTTTGGAGACATGATGACACCTACCACGTCCCACCAGTAGGTAAGTCGATATCGTAACCTGAAGCTATGGCAACGGTTACCTCGATAAGAATGTCCAACATGGACTTTATATATGAGCATAATATATAACAACAATATTTCAGAACTAAGGACAACCGATATTCAAACAAAAATCCCATGACCTAATAGTATTAATACAAGAGCTTCTAAACTTGACAAGAGGAATTTACTATCTTAGAATCTAAAATGTCTTAAATAATCTCATACATTTGTCTCAAAAGCAAAAGACAAATAAGGATAGAGGGGAAAGAGGGCAACTCGATCTCCAAGATCTTACCTTGTCTCCGAATAGTCAACTCGCATGAATTAGATCAATGACAGCAACTAGGACCTAGGTCTGAACCAAAAAGGTACAGAAGTGTAGTATGATTACCAAAAATGGGTACTCAGTAGGCATGATCGGCCGACTAAGCTTAAATATAATGTAAAGACGATATAAAGTAAGACAATAATCTTTAAGTCAAGGGATATGATCTAACCTGAATCTGCTTTGATACCTCTATAACAACATCTATACTACTAAAGCAATAACATGACATAATATCTCTATATACTCCATAATCTCTATAACAACTGAGTATCATTTCAAAAACATAAAGCCATATACACAATCGCAAAGCATCTAGTTTACAGAATCATCATCAACCATCTATAAAACATAAACACAAGAACTTACCACGATGTCCCATACCATCGGGAAGTACACGAAAGAGAGCACAGCACAGAACTCATCACAACATCCCATACCACCGAAGAGTACACAAAAGAATATCAAACAAGAACTTATCACGGCATCCCATACCACCGGAGAGTACCAAAGAATACAACAATAATATAATAAAGCATAACTATTTCATCAATTTACCAAAAATCGCGGGTAGCACAATCCTGCCATGGCTCGTTACCGAAATCCACTTTCAAATACCCATAACGTAATTCAACATAAAGAAAGCAACATTGTCCTAGCATAGACATGTAATCATTAATTCTATAATTCATTGATAAATAACATAAAGTCCATACTAGTTAACCTTATTTTTTCAAAAGTCAAGAGATTACAAGTCTTAAAATATCATTAGTCATCATCAACAACAACAAACCCAGTGTATTCCCACACAGTGGGGTCTGGGAAGGGTAAAATATATGCAGTCCATACCACTACCTCCGGAGAGGTAGCAAGTCTGTTTCCGATAGACCCCTGACTTAGGACAAAGAATAATACGCAAATTCATAATAAAGCTTGAAACAAGATGGAATAATGGAAATGAAACACCCACACAGTAATACCCTATACTAACAAACCAAAGTCACCCCCACCCACTTACCCCCACCCCAAATCTTTCCTAACTATTGACTGTGACTCACCCATAGACACTAACCTTCTACCCTAATTTGCGTCCTCTAAACCTTCCTATCTAGGGTCATGTCCTCAGTAAGCTATAACTGCTCCATGTCACGTCTAATCACCTCCCTCCAATATTTCTTCAGCCTACCCCTACCCCGCTGAAACCATCCAAAGTTAGCCTCTCACACCTACGAACTGGGGCATCCGTGCCCTTCTTCCTCACATGCTCGAACCATCTTAACCAAACTTCTCGCATCTTGTCCTCCATCAAAGCCACTCCAACCTTCTCCCGTATAATCTCATTCCTAACCCTATCACTCCTAGTAAGCCCACATATCCAATGCAATATCTGTGTTTCTGCTATCTTTAATTTTTGGATATGGGCGTTCTGTACTGGCTAACACTCCGCTCCATACAGCATGGCTAAATGAACTGCCACTCTATAAAATTTTCCTTTAAGTTTGAGCGGCACCTTCTTATCATACAACACTCCTGATGCGTACCTCCACTTCATCCAATTTTCCCCAATTCGATGGGAGATATCCCCATCAATCTCACCATTCCCCTAAATCATAAACCTAAGATACTTAAAACTATCCCTCCTACGCATAACCTAGGAATCCAACCTAACTACCACCTGGTCCTCCTACCTCAAGTCATTAAACTTGCATTCCATATACTCTGTTTTGCTCCTACTCAATCTGAATCCTTTGGCCTTAAGGGTTCTTCTCCAAATCTCCAATTTATCATTCACACCTCCCCGCGTCTCATCAATCAATACTACATCATCCTCAAAAAGCATGCACCAAGGAACCTCTCCTTATATACGTTGCGTCAATACATCCATCACCGAACAAAACAACAAAGGTCTAAGAGTCGATCCCTGATGCAATCCTGTTAAGATAGGGAAATGCTCTAAATCTCCTTCTGCTGTTCTCACCTGAGTCTTAGCTCCTTCATACATGTCCTTAATCGATCTGATATATGCCACTAGGACCCCACTCACCTCCAAGCATCTCTAAAAAAAACTCCCTAGGGACTTTGTCATAGGCCTTCTCCAAGTCGATAAACACCATATGAAGATCCTTCTTCCTTTCCCTATACTGCTCCACTAGTCTCCGCATCCGTTGTTGAGCGATCGAGCATAAAGCAAAACAGGTTCTTCGAAAAAGACACTATCCTCCTTAGCCTCCGCTCGACCACTCTCTCCCAAATCTTCATAGTGTGACTCAACAACTTAATACCCCTGTAGTTATTGTAACTCTGGATGTCACACTTGTTCTTATATAAAGAAATCATGGTGATCCACCTCCAAGCCTCAGATATTTTTTCAGTCTTGAAAGTACCATTAAACAATTCAGTCAACCACCTTAAACCAGTCCTGCCAGCAAACTTCCAAAAGTCCACAGGGATCTCATCTGGCCCCGTCGCCCTACCCCTTTGCATCCTGTGAATAGCCTTGCTGAACTCCTCCACCTTAAAATGCCTACAATAGCTGAAATCACGACACCCATTTGAGTGCTCCAGCTTCCCTAACACAATGTCTCTATCCCCCTTATCGTTCAAGAGTCTATGAAAATACAACTGCCATCTTCTCTTAATATGAGCATCCTCCACCAACACACTACCATCCTCCTCCTTAATACACTTCACTTGATCGAGGTCACGACCCTTCCTCTCCCTCGCCTTAGAAAACCTATACAACCTTTTTCCCCATCTCTCTCTCCTCTAACCCTGCATATAAACTCTCAAATGCTGCCATCTTAGCAGCCATAACTGCTAGCTTAACCTCTTTTTTTGCTAACTCGTACTCCTCCTTATTAGCCCGCTTATCCTCTTTATCCTTACTCTCAACCAACTTAGCATACGCCTCCTTCTTTATCTCTACTTTGTTTTTTACTTCTTCATTCCACCATCAATCCCCCTAACGCTGACCAACCCGGCCCCTCGAGATCCCCAACACCTCTCTAGCCATCTCTTTGATACACCTAGTCGCTCTATCCCATATACCATCCACGTCCCCCCTACACTCCTATACCCCTATATCTACCACCTTCTTTCCTATCTTTAGCACTCTTACCAGCGTCAAGGCCCCTACTTTATTCTAGGTCAACCCTCCCTCCCCCTTCTCTTCTTATCCTTCTTTAAGCCCAAATCGATTACCAGAAGCCTGTGTTGGGTCAAAAGGTTTTCACTCGGAATAAATTTACAATCCTTACACAACACCCTATCCCCTCTCCTAAGAAGTAGAAAGTCAATCTAAGTCTTAGCAATTGCACTTCAGAAGGTGACCAAGTGATCCTCCTTCTTCAGAAAGCTCGAATTCACTACCACCATCCTAAAGGCCCTCGCAAAATTCAACATAGCAGCTCCCTCTTCATTCCTCTCCCCAAAACCATAACCCCCATGCACATCGCCATAGCCTCCCGATAGCACCTCGAACAATTGAAATCTCCTACTACAGCAATTTTCTCAAAGCTAGGCACACCTCTGACTACCTCGTCCAAAGCCTCCCAAAACTATTTTTTGTTCTCACCGTCCAAGACCACCTGCGGTGCATAAATACTACACACGTTCAGAGTAAACCCCTCAATGATCAACTTAATCGTCATCAAATTGAGGAAAAACTACAAGCCACTCACAGTATAGGTTATTCAACTATCATGAGGTCATTCTTTAACTAGCATCATCATGACATGAGTTATCAATTAAGCTATCTCAACTTCACATGTTAGGAGATAATTTAACTAACCATCACACGATACTAGATCCATCATCGCTAAGCATGTCACAAACTTTAAGGACTAGTTTTCATATTTTAATCAAGTCAAGTCCACCAACTAGTTTACTAGGTTTCAAAGAATAATCATATATGTTAGAAGTAGTTAGTTATCACATAAGCCACCTTACTAGGCAAGATTTCATAATATAACCTCTTATTCAAGCCAAGTATATATAGGTTAGCCCCTAAATTTTTTCATGCAAGCTTACACATAACGCTAAGCCTTAACTCAGTATTAGGCATAAATTTCCTCTAGTAACTAATTTAGCATCAACAAGGGTCACACCTCTTATATAGTGATTTGGAACAAGAAACGAATAACAATTTACCAAGAGAGACCTCATAATTAAGAATATAGACGGTTGGCCCCACACAGCCTAACCTTACAAATATCAATGCATATAAGTAAATTTGCCCCACACAGCGTCATAATGTTCTTACCTCTTTCGGATTCATCGAGAATCATCATAATTTCACATATTCCTCCGGACTCTAACCGGACATCATCATAATATCACACATTCCTCCGGACTTAAACCGGGCATCATCATAATATCACATATTCCTCCGAACTCAAATCGGACATCATCATAATATCACATATTTCCCCGAACTCATACTGGGCATCTTCATAATATCACATATTCCTTTGGATTCACCGGTCATCATCATAATATCAATAAACACTTTAACTCATGGATTTGTGTTCTAAATCCAACCAGTAATAACATGCAGATCATACTATTCAGCATTTAAAAAATGGAGCAAATGAACTTGAGAATCGTAAGAAATTGACTCTTGAATTAGGAAATATGAACCATCGGTTATGTCACCCATCCTGTTTCATGCTTTACTATGACCTTGTTAACTATTCTTCATCTTGAGTCAGGGGTCTATTGGAAACAACCTATCTACTTCTTCGGAGGTGGTGGTATGGACTGCATACATTTTATCATCCCCAGACCCACTTGGTGGGAATACACTGGGTATGTTGTTGTTGTTTAACCATTGAGATAACAGTAGTAGGCAGAACTTTGCAGTGGCATATAGGGCCCTTTATATGCATTTAGCTAATGCTTCCTTCACACTGTTTTTCTTGGACAATGCTAACATCCAACAAAAATAATTAGGTGGAATGGCAGACCTATCAGCGAATACACCTGGGCCTGTCTTTGTAATAGGAAAATAAAGTCATTTAAACCACAGATTTCCAATACATGCAACACCCTACGTCTAGCGAAAGTGAGAAGAATTTCCCTGTTCTACTGGGTCACTGGAATATGCGCTAAAAGGATAAAGGAAATCCCAAAGAAACAATATTGTGATTTGTGTCCACTCCACAACACCCACACATCAAGTTGTACATACATTATCAATCCCAATCGAATAATATTAAGGGACCGACAATGAGTATACCCACATGGCACCAACATACATGTGAGTTCAATTTGAAGTATGTGATACTCAATGAGAGTCAAAAGGCATAAACAAGTTCGGTCAAGGCCAACATCTGTAGTGTTTCAAAGTTAGCGAGAAGTTCATGCTAAGTTGCTCAAAGTCGGGTGCAAATCTAAAGGATCTGAGTGTATGTGTGCTGGGATACACCAATAAAATGTATATTATTACATAAAGAAGTATATATCTTGAATCCTTGATCAATCAAAGCTATTGAACTATAATTAATAAAATTTAATTCTTTACACTACTTAATATTTTATTCATGAGATACCTCATGTAACAGACAAACATTTTCATTCTCATACTTTCTTGATCATATAATATACTCCCTCCGTTCCATTTTATGTGTCTTAATTTGACTGGGCACGGAACTTAACAAATAAGAAAAGACTTGATGATTTTTATCAAATATGCACAATAATCATTTAACAAGGGTATTCAAGTTATGATCACAAGATAATTCGATAGTCGAGTGCAACCATCACAACTCCTACACACATATATATAGCTTGGACAGTCATCACGTATCTAGGTCACTAAGCATTTACTTAGTTCAAGCTTAAGGTGGGTCAAGTCCCATTTCTAAATCTTGAGAATGCAAAACTTACTAACACATGTCTAGCTTCTACCCGGAATTAATCTAAGTCATCCATACCTCACCATAAGGGCTTACCAATCATTTCTAGGTCTATAGGAAAAGCCTCTTCAAGAATCCTTGCTAAGTCAACCCAACACCAAAGTCATCTCCTATCTAGGCATTATATAGGTCAATACATTCCTAAGGATAGAGGAGTATACCAATTATGTCTACTTAGAACATCTATAGTGTTTTCACACTAGTCATGAGTCCACAAATAGGCTAACCAAGGTCCTAGGCTAAGGGTCAAATATCATACCTTACAAATTAATAGTCTATAGCAATCAATAAATCCCAAGTTCACCATTTAATCAACTATCGTCTAGGTACCCCGCCCAATCTCACAAGATATCAATAGTTACATTACAAATAAGCTCAATCTAGTCTAACCTAACTTGAACCCAAGCAACTCACGAACCAATGAGCTTTTCCTTTCCTTTCCGAGAAGCTTTCCTTTTCACAAGCAATGCTATCAATAAAATAATCTAAGAATTACAATAAGAATGACAATTCTCATTATAACACCATTGTGCCATGAGTTTTAAATGGATATCAAAACCCCAATTGGGTTTCACCCTTGGAAAGGAGTTTCCAAGACCAACCCATAGCCTAATTATCTTTAGGGAATGAAAACCCTCAAGAAATTTGAGACAATCACTCAATTTTGGGGCTATAATTGACCCACAATGATTTAGAGATTTTGAGTCAAGAAACCATGAAATTAATATCAAATTAGAGAAATTCTTCCATTAGATTTGTAGCAAAAGGATGGATTACACAAGTTACTATGCTCTTAATCAACCCACAAGACCAATTTTTGAGTCACCAATCTCCTATGGCTGCTAGGGTTTTAATTGAAATGAAGAATGCCCAAAAACATCCAAAAGACCCCTTTTATACGATTTTAGATGGGCCCGCAAGGTCAAAATTTGTTTTTGACTTTTCGGACTCATTCGGACTTCATTTTTCACAAACGAACTATGTAACATCACTAAATTTGATATTCCAGACACTTTGGTGAAGTTGAATTTTTTATCCAAGGCCATTTAGGCCACTTGTGAGTCCCACACCCATATATTTTGATTTTTGACTTTTCGACTAATGGGTCGAAATGTGGTTGGGTATTGTGGGATCCAAACTAAGGGTCTATTTATCCTAAAATCAATGTTATATAGCTGCTGGCGCAGTCAAAATTTGCATCCAAAATTATTTTACTGAATTTTTCGCTCGGCGGCCATTTGGAATCGACGAAGACTTCAAATTGGAAAAGTAGTTCTAAAAATCAAACGAACCGTCAGGTAACCGAACTATCGGTTCTTGCAAGTCACTAATGACTTGGGAAGGCTATGGAGGAGCTCTATGCGAAAATAAGCAAGAACATGACAAATGACCTGAAGGGTCATTACAGGAACGTGTGTTGCGTGTTTGTCTTCTATCATTATGCTACAATCTAAAATCTTGATATTAGCATTTAAATTTTGTTCATTAAAAAAAATTCTAACAATGGAATGGTGTACTTTCTATCTAGTAAGAAGTATCTAAAGCAAAATAAGATAAATGTAACCTTTAAGGGAATGAATATATTGATGAATTCCTACTCTAAAATTAATAAATGCATGTAAATAAACTAACAAAATTACTAAATTCATCGGAATATGCAAATATAGCAATGACTACTATACAATATACATTTATCTTAAGCCAAAACATTGAAAAGTAGGATGATTTTGGTTTGAATTTAAAATTCTTCCACGGAAGAAGAAAATCATATAATTAGTTTGACGTTGTAACACCACAAACTACAAAACAAACTCCATTCACTAAAATTGCATGACCTCTAATTTCAATATTTTGAATGGATTGACTATTGAATAATTAATAATGACATAATATAGTAATCGTATATGCAAACACAAACAAATTTTATGTATTTGAATTCCAAGTTATAAGTGAAGAAGTGCCTACTTTAACAGAAGAAAAATGAACAAAAACAACAATGATGATACCTGAAGAGTTCATCCCACAATATAATATTGGCCTTAACCTTGACAAAGATGCTAGAACTCCAAACCTAGTAGAAAGTACAGAGCATATATAATACTAACATATGAATAAGACTTTCTGAAATATTCATTTTCTGAAATTCCCAAGGAGGATAACCAAGCACGTCTGCACTCCTAGAATTCAACTTTCACCGCCAGATATGAACTATATCCTTTCAAATTTTTTCGCAAATAATTTTCAATAAGACTATGTTTTGAAATGACCATAAATAAAGATCAGGGACAAATAATTCCAAATGTTGGACTATATTTTCCGCAGCATGTATTCTCACATGGCCAGCTATATGTTGCACTATCAGAGGGATTTCCGAGTCAACAACTGGATTGCTGAGTTTGGAAGAGCAACCCAAATGACTGAAAGGAACATATACCCGCAATATCGTCTATAAAGAAATTTTTGTTAGAATTATTTTTTACATTATATTTCTTCAGGCAATTCACTGCCCCCGTTTTTCTCTTTTGCGCTCGAACGGCCAATTAATTGGCTCTACATCCGAGCAAAAAGGAAATATTTCAGTAGGACAATTTAACCTATCCAATTCAACTACATGCAAGTTTGCATTTTGTTTCTGGTAAAATATAAATACGTTGAAACCCATCAGCAAAATAACATCACTATTGTAGAAATCAATCGGACTTGGGTAATTCGTCACCCTCTTGATGTTTTCAGTCTCAACTTCTTGTTCCTTCCTCCAAAAGTGATTTATTCTATTGTCAATGCACCAAAGCTCTAAAATTCCACTGGGAGACAAACAAATAAATCCCAACTTGCCTTCATATGAAATTATTTTTTTGAGTGTATAATCTTCATTTCGAGCCACTTGTTCAGGAAGATAAAATCTGGGATACGCTTCTTCTCCATCGTAGTTTAGGACTATTACTTGATCATCAGTTGTCAAAAGATAAATTAAACCACTTGCATTAATAGGTATAAAATGATGCTTGAAAGACGCATCTTCAGAAAGCGAGATCATATTTGCTTGTCGCCATGCATTAGTCTCAGAGTCGAAGATTTCACAACAATAATTGCCAGGTCCCAAATGCCTATATATAAACAAAGATTTAATGAAGGAATCTGTTCTAATAACTACAAAGTAAGGAAAATCAATGTGTAGATAATTAGACGTACCTAGAACCAAATGGTGTGTCTTTTGACAAACGAATAATCTTGAAATGCAAGGGATTTGATTTAAGTACCACTAAAGCAACTTTGACTGTCGAATACCTCAGTTTTGGATTCGGCAACACTTTCCATTCTTGAGTACTAGGTTTGCAAATGTAGTACCTATGATTGTTGTACCTTATTGATCTCACACAACACAAAATCCCTTGCTTCGAAGATGCCTCAATTTTTATGTTGCTACCGTAAATGCTGAAAAATCTATCTTTTGGTTTCAAGGCTTCAACTGGTAGGCGTGACAGTGGATTTTTTCCTGAACAATCGTCCATTGAAACAAACTCCGAAATGTACCTGGAGTTATCTATACCTTGAATGAAGTAACCTGAAATATCATATTACGAATATAGTTCAGAGTTATATTCTAAGTTCAGTCACATTAATTAAAACAAATAAAACAATAACCTGAAATATTGTTGGTTCTACGACAATAACTTTGCATGAAGCTTGATTCATACGTCATAAGTTTCCATGTTTTGCTTACTACTTTGCAGGTATCTAGTGTTTCTAAGGATGTTCGAGTTAATATCTCGAAAGCTATATCAGATGGAAGCTCTGAAGAAGCTATTAGTGGCAGAGACGAATCTGACTTGAAGTTATTCATAGGTAAATGTACGGTAGATTTCTACAAGGATGAGTTTTTGTTGAGAGAAAAGAAAGTTTTTTTTTGGCTAATGTAAAGAAAGATAAGTGAATTCACTAGGTTATAGTTTAAAAATGTAAGAAAACATACAACTATATTTATAATAGGAGAAGTACTTTGAATATGAACAAAAATATTTTTCTATTATTGTGGAATGAAGTTTTTCCAAATTATCCTAGACGATAAAAATAGAAAAAATAGTAAATACCCATTCTTAAAATTGTTTCTACATCAGATTTTCTCATGATAGGTATCTAATCTACGTATTTATTTCTCTTATATAATATACCTTTTTAATACGAGAAAACCTATCCTTTGAGTGATTAAACAAGTAAAATTTTCATGCACAAATATGAATATGAATCATTTCTAGTAACATAAAGTATCATTTCTATTAACATAAAGTATGTACTATTTTTGTTTTACTTATATGATAAAATTCTATTTTAAGAGTCAAATGATTTTTATATAAATTTTTTATTCCGTACGTGCTATAAATTATAAACTAGTGTCGCGACACGTGAGTCGCACGTGAGTCTTATGAAATGTAGGTAAAATGTGTGTATATAGCCTAACATTATAGTTAGAACGTTTATTGTAATTAATATCATTGTGATTTATTTAATAAATGTGAAAAAGTATACATGAATGAATTTATTAAAAAATATTTTCCTTTTTCCATGTTAATCATTGAGTGTTGTCATGTCTTCCGCTGTCTATACAAGTCCATACCGTTTATACCTATACCGACGAACATTTATAGTGTAGCTAGAATTGAAAATATTTAAACCACTGATGTTGTATGATAATGTAAATGAAACAATTCTCATGTAATACTTCTTTATATATGATATTGCGGGTAGATGTCCCTTTCATTCATTTGGGTTGCTGTCACTATCCGAACCAAGGCCATGGCCGCAACGGAAATCCCGAATCATGAAGGCCCAAAAGCCCTCTCAACTTGTAATCATATGCATAATTCATCTAATTATAAAAATGCGGAAGCAAACTGAAAACATAGTCATTTCATTATTTCAACAAAACCGTACGAATATAATTTCAACAAGACCCAAATGCACCTAACACCTGTCAGCGAAATCTCTACTAACTGAAAAAAAACAACATCTTTTTGAAACTAGGACAAGGTCCTCGGTCGGACCATAAACTAGAACCAAATGTAAACATCACATGACAACACGATGCCTTCCGAAATAAGGGAGGCTCACCAACTCTAAATATTTGTCAATGATCTACGGCTTAGTGGGACCCCGAGACTGAGCCTCAGATCCTAAAATATAGGGGTCAATGTAAAATACACTGGTATGTGAAACAACCCAAAATATCCTTTTTTTATACAAAATAGGTGAGAGCATTTTATAATAACAGTGAACACAATGCATGGGCATATTTTAGTACACTTCAAAACAATTCTTGATTGTTCTGACTCACTCTTTGTTATTGTTTTGAGCTAGTCAATACACCCTATAGATCTATAATTGTCACGATCCGAACCGAGGCCCTCGTCGTGACGAGCATCCCAAACCATGAAGGCTTGGGGACCCTTCTATACCTGATACTCATGCATAATATTCATATACAATAAGGAAAATGCGGAAAATAACGGAATCATGATCATTTCTAGCTTCAACTGAACAGTACAGAATGAAACCCATAAACATCTAACAATATCTGACACAGGTCCACAAAATCTCTAACATTACAAGATCAATCATAAGTCTAGAACAAAACTGGGACAAAGCCCCCATTGGACCCAATACCAAAATAGCATAATAATGTTCTAAAGACAAGGCCTTCCAAAATAAAGAAGGCTCACCAACTGCTCACTTCTGTCTGACAGATTCTACGGTTTAGCAGAAACTTTAGAATGAGCCTCAGACCCTGAAATGTAAGGGTCAGTACAAAGTACTGGTGCGCAGTACAATCCAAAATAATTAATTTTATACAATATAAGTGAGAGCAATTTATAAAACAATATGCATGACATAATTTAAAGCACATGGGCAATTTCAAATAATCTTAAAGCAAGTTTCTCGATTTAATTCTGATCTTTGTATTACTTCTGAGCTAGATGGTACACCCTACATTTCTACAATCCCATGGGCTATATGGAATCTGCCCTTGACTCGGCGGCCAAGCCCCCAATCCATGTTTACCGCAAGGATTGGGGTGTCGGCAAAAGGGGGGGACATGCAAGCTCACAAAGCAAGGTGTCATAATCCCCAATCAAGTCAACATGTCATGGTAGTCCACAAGATCACAAAGCAGGGCTCATAACCATAGTCTCAATTTGGGACGACATGAATCAAGGTACACAAGATCACAAAGCATGGTACCATAACCCCGTGTCAGCAAATCACAGTTTCTAGTATAGAGTCTTTCAACTCGTACTTTCTTTGGGTACCCAACTAACTCTCTTTAAGCCCATTTTTAACCTTTTCTGATCATGCATCTTTCAAAAATCTTTTTGTGAAAATCTAATCGAAATTTGACTTCTGTTCTGTTCTAATTCTGTTATGGCCTTATCTATTTTGGTGTCGTCACACCCAAGACTTGCAAGTCATATTACTGAGCCATACAAATAGCATATACAATCTCTTCTTTCGAAACATAATGTTTGGACCACCATACTTCGAATCAATTCAAGAAGATTTCATACTTCAAACATTCAGCAAACTATGTAAAGTTCATTATTTCAAGCATTTCAATAAACATGTGGTGGTCATCAAATTTGTGATAAAACATGCACTCTTTTTAATAAACCTCTTTAACCTTCAACACTAAGTTAAATGTCATCTCATCAATTCAAAATCATGATCCAAGTCATAAACCATAACCAAAACATTTATATCATGTTTTCAACAATGCACTTCGAATAAGTCATAACTTACAAAACTAGGAGCTTGTAAACATGAGAGGGATTTTTAGTAGTTCTTGCTCTCAATTCAATCATTCAAACTCATCAAACATGTTCATATATATATATATATATATATATATACTCATACATAATTATAAATCAACTTTAGGGGAAGACCCCAACACCAAAACAATAGATCAAAAAGGATTCATAATACACAATTTGTAAATGAAATTTCAAAACCCCTTTGTCAAGTCATGATTTCTAAACATTCAAAACATCATTAAAAACGTTTTGACCATGCCCATGTAGTTTAGAAAAAACCCACGCACCTTAGATTACTTATATTAAAGAGTAGAACACGGATCTTGATTTGTTTAAGAATTGATTTTTGATCTTGAATGAAACCTAGCTTCCATCTTGTTCTTGAGAGTGGAGAGGATTTGGGATGTGAAAAACTGATATAATATATATTATAATGCTTAGGGTAGATTTATTTCGGTGACGGGTAGGTTCTAGGGTGAAGAAAAGACCAAAATACCCATAATAAAAAGTCACAGAAATATCAGCCAGTTGACAGGATGACATGCTAAAGTAAAATGAGCATAAATTTTTTACTCCGATGCTGGATTTGGACGAAATTGGTTGCGTTGGAAAGAATACTCAAATACCTTTCATTTGATATATAGCAGACCACCTAGTTTGTTATATACACAAAGTTATGGCTGACGAAAGTTGACCCAAGTTGAAGTGTCCACAAAAACTTAATCGATGGAATTGTTTTCTACTAGTCTTAGAGTTAGAGGATTCTTGTGACCTCAATTCATATTCAAAGATTTTTCCACACTATAGGAGTTATCACCACCCATACATTAACAAGGAATAATCTAGTTCGGGTCTATACACATAGGAACGATGGTTTAGATTCTAGCCTGAAAGTACAAGGTGTTACAATAATTCCATGGGTTATGTGGAATCCTCCCTTGACTCGGCGGACAAGCCCCCAATCCAAGTTGGCCGCCAGGATTGGAGTTCAAAAATATTGGTGATATCCCCATGTGAGCACACCGCAGAAATCCCCCCATGTGAGATGTCCTAATTATCCTCCCATGTAGGATAGTATATCATAACTCCCGCATCGGCAACTACGGTTTTCAAGATGAGCCCTTAAACTCAAACGCCTTCTGCAGGTAACCAACTAGCTCTCTTAAGCCCAACTTTTAGTTCTTCAAAATCATGTTTCATACTTTCAAAATATTCAACACTTATCTTATTAAGGGCATGTCCTTACCGGATATCATCATACCTTGACTTGAAAGTCATTCAAAATCACATTATAACATATTTGTAGCCCTTTTTCACTTATTCTCATGTTAATGACCACCCAAAGTTTTTAAACATCAAGTAAGAGAGAGTAATGTAATAGATTTTCATTTGAGTTTATATCAAAAACACTCTCCTCTCAATAGTACAATCATAAGGTGGCCATATCATGTTTGCATTACTCAAAATCCATAGAAATTGTTAATTTGACACTATGAACATTTACCATGCTAAAACACCCTCTCAATATGTCATGAATAGTATCAATCCATGATCATTAGAAAAGTATTCATCCTCTAGTTTTTATTTAAGAAAATTCATGTCTTTAAAAACCCGTAACACTTGAAACCGATAACATCATAATGGGAGAGGTAGTTTTTATCATTCATGCTCTCAATCAAACTTTTCATTACAAATGAAAACATATATACATAGTTATATTTAAATTTCGTGAAAACAATAGTTCAAGATAAACATATGCTTTCATCAATACGATTCCATGATACATGCTTTTAGAAGAAATATCAAAACCTTTCTTTATAAACATGATTAGGGATCTTTAAACTTGATAAAACAAAAAAATCTTATGCCCATGGAGTTTAGGGTATTCCCACATACCTTAATGACGAAGAAATCGTGAAAAGATTGAACCTTTAAGCTTGAATGAGCAAACCCTAAGTTGTTTTTCTCTTTTTGTGTTTTAGAAGATGAACTAGGGGTTTGAGATATTTAAAACATATTTAGGAACTTTGATTTCATGTAAGTATGTTTAGGTACGGCTATAGGATGCAAAAAGACTTTGTTTCCCTTGAATTAGCTCAAAAACGGATCCCTTGCACTGCAAAATATAGGGTAGGCGGCGCCTAGCCCATGACCAAACCCAATGTTGGCAGCGCCTAGACCATGGCCAAACCCAAGGTTGGCAGCGCCTAGCCCATGGCCAAACCCAAGGTTGGCGGTGCCTAAGCCATCGCCAAACCTTTCTAGTGAAGGTAGGCGATGGTAATGCGATGCCTAGTAATCGCCTAAGCCCTACTTTACGATGCCTACTTAGTTTTTAGGTCCCAAAATACCCCCAACACCTCCCACAACATCAACACATGATCTACTATACTACGTGGTCCTAACGGTCATTTTTGACTCATCAAAAGAGTGTTACGACTATGGGGTGTTACATGATTCCTATGAACAGCTTTCACTTCTAAAACACTTCCCATATAAGGATAAAGATCATGAAATGTGAATTCAAAAGTAAATCATGGGATTATAGTTTACACATGTAAGAACGAAGGTTTGATTTCTAACTAAAAAATATGGGGTGTTACTATGGTTTGTCATACTCAACAGTCTAGTTGTTGACATGAAAATCTCTCTTGATAGTGCAACATATAGCTGGCCATGTGAGAATACATGTCATGGAAAATATAGTCCAACATTTGGAATTGTTTTTCCCCGTGCTTTATTTAAGGTCGTTGCAAAAGATAGACTTATTGAAAATTATTTGCGGACAAATTTGAAAGGATATACTTCATTATCAGGAGGTGAAAGTTGAATTCTAGGAATTTAGATGTGCTTGATAGGTGGTTGACCTGTTGTAATTTCTGCATGCATGATGTTGTTATTAAACCCGAGGTCACACCCCTTTTTCATCTGAGGAGGTCGACGTCAAAGGCTTTTCCAATTAAAGTGACGATATTGAATAGAGATTAGTTTATTAACAGAGTCACCACTTGGAATTGAGTTGTGGTGTTCCAAGTCACCTTATTGAATCTATAATCAAAAGGAAACGACTCTTTATTTGTCACGACCCGAGCCAGGGCCCTAGCCATAACGAGCATCCCGAACCATGAAGGCCTGGGCGCTCTTCTAATCTGGTAATCATGCACAATATTCATATAGTATAAGAAAAATTTGAGGAAAACAATACATGATGGAACCATGGTCAATCTCATAAACTTTAACAATTTAAAAAAAAAAGAAATTTTGAATGTTCTAAACATGTGACAACCGTCTGCAAAATCTCTAACATTACATTATCCATCATATGTCTGAGACAAATCTGGGACAAGACCCCAGTAGACCATAAAAAGAAAGAAACACTAAAATCTAAAAATCAGGCCTTCCGAAAAAAGAAGGCTCACCAACTGCAACTTCTGAGACACATGGATCTACTATTGTATGGGACCGCGGAACTGTGCCTCGGATCCTAAAATATAGGGGCTCAATACAGATGTACTGGTACACAGAGCAATCCAAAATAATATATTTATATATATAAAAATAGGTGAGAGCAAGTCATGAAACATCATGCATGATATAGTTTAAAATACATGGGCAAATCTTTGATAATCATAAAACATTCTTCTCACTACAGTTCTAATCTTTGTATTACTTCTGAGTTAGGTGGCACACCCTACAAGTCCACAATCGCACGGGCTGTATGGAGTCCGCTATTGACTCGATAGGCAAGCCTCTAACCTAAATTTGCTGCAAGGGTTGGAGTTTCTGTTCTAATACGCCACAAGGCACTAGGCCAGCGTATAATCCATCTTAGGGACATAATAATCCGTATCGGCAAAACACGGTTTTGGGCGATGAGTTATTTGAACTCAGTCCTTCTTCGGGTAGCCACCTAACATCTCTTTATGCCCATTTTTACCCATTTCTAAGCATGCATCGTTCTAAGTTTCAAAATCTGAAAATCTAATTGAAAACATTCACTCTGTTTTGATCCGAATTACCATGGCATTATCTGTGTTGGTGTCATCAAACCAAGACTTGCTAGTCATATTTCTAAGCCATAAAATATCATTTACGTTTTTCTCTTTCAACACATAAAGTTTGGGCCACCATACTTCAAATCATTCAAGAAGATTCATACTTCAAAGCATTTGTCAAATTCTTTAAAAGTCATTGTTTTCAGCTTTTCAACCAACATATGGTGGCCATGAAATTTATGAAAAAAACATACAAGATTCTTAATAAACATCGTTAGCCATTAATACCAACTATAATACCCCCTCTTCACATGCAAAATCATAATCAAATTCTTAACAGCCATAAAGGCATTTGTAAGATACTTTACAAAATACATTCAAATACATCATGACTCACGAAAATAAGAAATCTTTAAACAAGAGAGGGATTTTCGATAATTGATGCTCTCAATTCAACATTTAAATTCATTAAGTGCATGCATATGTATATATATATATATATATATATATATATACATACTTAAATATGGTTACAAATTAAAGTTGGGGAAAAGGCCTCAAGACCAAATCTATTTTAACACTAAAGAGTTCATAAAGCAAAACGATAATGTAAATTCCAAAACCCCTTCAAGCATGATTTCACAATGTTTAGAATTTATGAAACAATTTCCTTATGCCCATGTAGCTTTAGGAAAACCCCACGTACCTTAGATTTCGTAGTTAGAAGAATTAAATCCGAATCTTAATCAGTTTTCTTGGAATTCTTGATCCTAGATATGAGTTCTTGATCTTTGAGGAAGGATTTAGGGTTTTGATTTTGAGAGGAAGAGTGAATAATTGGCAATTTTGGCTTCTTGGGGCTGAAATTCTATGTTATAGACGGATTTTGGGTAAGGGTAAGTGACTAAAATACCCGTAGACCTATTAGGAACTGAAATAATGCATAAAATAGCTTTAAATTCGCGTCAGATTTTGTGTTGGGGCACAATCGACACGATGCATCAAGATCGCGTCAGCTTACTGCCTCACACGAAAAATGCCATAACATTTTGCTCGGTTATCGGTTTTAGGAAAAATTGGTATCGTTGGAAAGCTAATTCAATTATCTACAATTTGGAGGTCTTAAGATGAAAAATTCTATAAGTATCGAATATTATATATGTTTAAAGTAAACCCTTGTAGAATCGAATATCAAACTTTAGAATGAATGACTCTTAGCTCAACTTTGCTCCAAGTGATTTTTTTATGAATACTTTTCACCTCATAATCACTTCATACACTAGAAAAGGGATCATTAAACATTAATTAAAATATAAACCATGAAATTAGAGCTTAAATACATAGGAAAGATGGTTCTCTTTATAGATCAAAAATGCAGGGTGTTACATTATCTCCCCCTTGAGATCATTCGTCCCCGAATGATGGGTAGGGACTTTTTGAGCCTCTAAAAGTGCAAAATAAAGAATTTAATATCGCATTGAACATGTTTCCTCAAGAAAATATACAAAGGCAACAAACGAGCTTCATGATAACCCTGTGTGAAATATGTAAGCTTGAAACATGGGTTAATGAGACTTTACATAGGGATAATTTTGCACTTGGGTTCTATGAGTCCTAATCATTACAACATAAGGCAGGGGTTTATTTGATGATCATAGACCTGATTTATATTGGCACTAATCATAAACTAATATTTCCTGGAAGATCAGGATAGAAGCATTCTCCACCTCTTATGATACAACAAATAGACTTAGCTTAAAGGCACCACTCATCTATGCCCCAATATTAAATAAAATATTTCGTCCTTTTCATCTTACAAATCTCCCGTCACACATCTAACCACAAGAGTTTGAGTGTCATTACTTAGTACTATTATGTTGAAGCCTAACTCAGAGTTAAAAGTGCTAACTTGAACTACGGGGACCTGTACTTTACATCCCTTTAAGAAAAACTTCTTCATCTTATCACCACGATCAAACACACTCGAGATTTAATTTAGAGAGAACTAACCACATAGCACACAGGTTTGTGTTTTCAGCAACCACAACATTCAAGCCTAATCATTACTACACCCACAACATGGATCTCCCAACTAAGATCAACAATTTCAATCACTCTCACAAATATTTTCTCCACATCCCCCCTTCTTAGCTATTTCACACAACAAAAGTTCATCTTCTTCTTTTCCCTTTCAACTATAACCTTAGCTCAAGAATTCACATCAAATTTTCACCTTCAAGACATCTACTCCTCTACCTATCACATCACCATACTTCCATAATTACCATCATACTATCATATGGAGGGTGATTAAGGGACCTGAGAATAAACTTCATGAATGGAAGTAACACTATTAGACCATGACTTATACTTAATGCGCTACTCAAGGAGGTACACGAAACGAAGACACGATAAAATAGACATGAAGTGCTCCATATATCAAGTGTCCGTATCATAAGTAGAGAGTCATTCGAAAGAAACACCATACCACATGAATTCTTCAAATAGAGCACAGTGAGAAAGCATTGATTCACATATAAAGATAAAATAAGGTAAAAAGACTGAATTACCCTACTGGACCCAGAAATCAATAAGATGAATTGGGCACCTGACGCGTTAAGCGATGCACTGCATCTGTCCCTACCGACACGATTACTAGCGCGACGCATCGACATCGTGTTGGCCCACTATTTTGATCATCAAAAAATGCCTCAAACTTCATCTGAAAAATTCAAAACTTTCCTGAGAAACCCCCTTTACACCCCTGATCATGAATCAACTCAAAAATCTACGTTTCAGGATCAGGAAGATCATTTTGAAAATCATGAAAGTTAAGAGCTCATAAATATGACTAAGTCTTTTAACAAATAGAAAAATTTTCAAGTTGTCAACTCTTTATATATGCATCCAAGAGTGGTATTGAGTCAAGAATGCTATGGGGTGTTACTATAATGCCCCGAAATCTAGTTCCCGGGATGCCACACAGTGCTCCAAACTACAAGTAGTCCTAAGCTAACCCTGGATGCTTTCTACTAAATCTGAATCTCAAATTAGGGAAAAACATAAATGTAATATCATCATAAATGCAGAAAAACCATTTGAACATATCTGGAAAATGCTAATCTCAACAATCTGATAAACCAATGTTGAATGGTCTGAATATGACAACTAAAATCTAAGACTGAATCTAGTAGTCCAACAAGCCTCTACTAACTGAATCTAGGTTAGTCACTGGGACAGGCCCCAACTGACTCAACTATCTGAAATGAATACTGAAATATCTATAAATAAACTAAAACATAAATAGCTAAGTCCCCAAACTATGAGTACTCACCAACTGCAGGGATGTAGATGAGATACTCAAAAGGGCACTGTTGTTGCTGAGACTGAGCACCTGAACCTACATTATGAGACAATATAGAACATAGACGTATATGAGGATCAGTACTTTGAGGATGTACTGAGTATATGGGATGCATGCAATAAGTAAACAATAGCATCACAGTTTATAAAATCATGCATGCTAAATGTAAATGACTCATATAGCTTGAGTAATCTGAAATCTAGAGATCATGAATCATGAATACTAAAGCATGTATTACAAATCTTGTGAATCATTACACTTAGTTCTAAAATCTGTATTTTGTTCTCTTTCTCAAATCATATAAGCTAAAAGAAGTCTGAAACTTATTCTGCATAGTAAACATTTTATCTCAAGACTTTAAATCAGTTAACTTTTTTAAGAGTGGGGGAAAACTATTTGGGAGGTTCTTCTAACCGACATACATCATGTGAGAATCCACGGAGTCCACTACTGCCCCCCGTAATGTTAGGGTTGTTCTTCCCTTGCCATCGAAATAGAACAATCTAATCTCAATGATCACAATCTTAGTCATCCACGTTGAAGTGGGAATAATCTAAATCCTACATTGGCATGTAGTTCTGGGATATGAAACCGTAATAACGTACCCATCTCAGTTCTAAATACTACTCCCAATCTCATGCTCAAAATCTCAAGAAAAATCCACTTTAAAAGTAATCTAATGGTTTATAATGAAAACCAACTATAAATCTATAATTTGAATATGTGAAGTGAATTTCAAATCTATTCTGAGACCAAAAGGTCAAATCTTTATCTAAAATCTGAAAATAATCTAATCATGGGGTGCTTATAGCACAAATAATCTTGAAACAACAATCTTTAATTGGGGTCTAATGATCCAAGCATCAATCTCATGTTAAAAGATCTCAAAATTCATACTTGGTAAAGTAAACATTCATAAATCATCTTAAAATTTGGAAATTTCAGCAATAAGCATAATAATATGAACATACCTATGTAATTCAACTTCTAAAACATTGGAAATATAATAAGCTTGCATATAACAATAATGGGTATAATCTCTAGCTTTAAATTCATGGGAAAACACATAAAAATCATATAACTTTAATAATTAAAATAGGTTTTAGGTACAAGGATGAAAGATTTATCCTTTTTTAAACCCCACATACCTTAGATGATGAACTTAGATGAACAACTTGATGTTGAGACTCTATTTGTACTCTTGAATGAAGATTCTTGAAAGTCTTGGATTGGAAATTTTAAATCTTGAACCAATTTGAAAAAATAATGGTGGAAACCTTGGGGTTCTTGAATCTTGGATTGAAACCCTAAGGTTTGTTCTTGAGAGAATTTGAGATAAATTGACAATATGTTGGCTATAGAGGGTTGAATCTCGTGTTCTAGGGCTAATAGATGGTGGAAAATGACCTTTTTGCCCATAATGACATAGAGTTGGAATGCAGAAATTTCACCAGCCGGAATTGCCAGGGCACTGCGGGATCTAGTCCGTCGGACTAGGCGAGGCACTGCCCTGCCCATCACAGTGACCCTAGGCACCAGACTGGGTGATGCGCTACGGGCTAATCGCCTTGAGCTACTATTTTGACATACCAAACATGTCTTTATGCTCGTCTAAAAATTCCAAAACTCACTCGAGATGTACTATTGACTCCCCCGATGATGAATCAACAAAAAATCAAATATCAGAGGTCTAGAAGGTTGAAAATAAAATTCTCAAAGTTCGAAGGCTTAATAAATGACTAAGTCCCAACACTTAGACAAATTTTCTAAGTCTAGGACCTCTTCTGGGCATGCTTTAAAGGACTTAGACAATGAGGATTTTTGCGGGGTTTTACAATATATCCCCCTTGGGAAAATTCATCCTCAAATATTTCTAGTTAGTCTAAGAATACAGAGGAATCTGAGAACATATGATAGCATGCACACTGAAATAAACTAAATAACTGAATCAAGATTATTTTGAGCTTCTTAGTAAATCTGTGAGTGCATGAACTTACATGAGGAAAACTATATAGCTCAATATCTGTTTAGAAAAGAACTAAATTAAGGAAAAGTATTACATTCGGCTGGATCTGAGTTTGCGGAGAAGAGGTGAGGGTACTTGGCTCGTATATATGCTTCTACTTCCCAAGTTTCACCCTCAACTGATTGATTCCGCCAAAGAACTTTGACACAGGGAACTTTTTTGTTCCTTATTCTACGGATCTGATGATCTAAAATCTCAACTGGAATCTCTTCATATGAAAGACTATTCTGAATATCTAAACTCTTTAAAGGAATTATGATAGTGGAGTCAATGATGCCCTTCTTAAGCATAGAGACGTGAAAGACAGGATAGACGGCTGAAAAGTCTGTGGGTAACTCAAGCTGATAAGCTACTTTCCCAACACGACTTAGAATTCTATAGGGACCAATATACCGGGGACTAAGCTTCCCCTTTTTTTTCAAATCTCTTCGCCCCTTTCATGGGTGAAATATTCAAATACACTAAATCACCAACCTTAAACTTGAGGTCCCTTTTCCTCACATCTACATAGGATTTCTGATGACTCTGGGCTGTCTTCAACGTTTCTCTAATCAACTTAAATTTCTCCATAGCTTCAAACACCGTATCAGGCCTAAGCAAAGCGGCCTCACCCAATTCAAACCAACCTATGGGTGATTTATATATTCTCCTATAAAGAGCCTCAAACGAGGCCATCTAAATGCTAGAATGATAGCTATTATTATAAGCAAAATCAATCAATGGCAAATGCTCAGCCCAACTACCCTTGAAATCAAGAGCATATGTCCTTAACATATCTTTTAGAATTTGGATGGCCCTCTCTGCTTGACCATCTATCTACAGATGAAAGGCTAACTGAGATGAACCTGGGGACCAAGATCCTTCTGAAAAGTTTTTCAGAACTGGGAAGTAAACTGAGTACCCCTATCTGAGATAATAGACAAGGGAACTCCATGGAGTCTGACTAACTCTCTGATATACAACTTAGCATAATATTCAGTTGTATAGGACATGTGTACTGGCAAGAAATGTGTTGACTTAGTTAATCTGTCCACAATAACCCAAACTGAATTATGATGTCGACGCGATTGGGGTAATCCAGTCACTAAATCCATATTCACCTCTTCCCACTTCTAAGTGGGGATACCAAACTCTTGCAACATACCACCAAGTCTTTGGTGCTCTACCTTAACTTGTTGACAAGTTGCACACTTTGTTATAAACTCAGCTATATCTTTCTTCATACCATTCCACCAATAGATTTCCCGTAAGTCATGGTACATCTTGGTAGCAACAGAATAAATGGAATATCGCTCACCATGCGCCTCATCCATAATCCTGTAACACCCCATACTTTCGGGCTAGAATTTAGACCATCACTCCTACGCATATAGACCCAAACAAAGTGATTCCTTGTTAACACATGTGTGGAGATCAATCCTATAGTGTGTTAGTACCTTTGAATATGAATTGAGGTAACAAGAATCCCATAACTCTAAGACAAATTGAAAATAATTCCATCGATTAAGTTTTAGTGGACACTCCAACTTAGGTCAACTTTAGTCAACCATAACTTCTTGTATACAATGAATAATAAGGCCTACTATATATAAAATGAAAGTTATTCAAATTAACTTTCCAACGTTACCAATTTTGCCTAAATTCGATACCCGATCTAAGAGTTATGACTTTGCAAAGTGGAGTATTTTCCATCCGAACGGGTCTAATATGCCTTCAGATGCTCCAGCATCTTGGGCACATTTCAGGGGAATAACACACTGGTTTAGTATGCTTTTCATATGCTCCAGCATCTTGGGCGTATTTCAGGGGCATAACAAACTAGTTTGAGATGCCTTTCACCTGCTCCAGCATCTTGGGCGCAAATGAGGTGCATGTTAGTCCATAATTTCAGGGTCAACTTTAATCAATCATATATTTTTGTATATAACTAAATAGGAAGCATTCTAAATATCAAATGAAAGTTCTTTGAGTATTCTTTCCAACGCAACTGATTTCGTCCAAATCCAACATCGAATTAAAATGTTATGCCTATTTTAGTTCAGCATACCAACCTGTCAACTGGCAAAAATATCTACAACCTTTTATGTTTCTAAAGGGTATTTTGGTCTTTTCTCTCACACAAACACACGGGATTTAGCCATTCAAAGTCCAAAATACCTCATTCTATAGCAAAATATCTCAAGAACAAGAGCCTAACTCCCCTCCCCAAGATCAAGATCCATCCCCTAAGTTAGAGATTTCCAATAATCAAATCAAGATTCGGATCCTATTCTTTGAGCTAAGTAATCTAAGGTACGTGGGGTTTTCCTAAATTACATGGGCATGGTGAAAATATTTTTAATGATGTCTTGAATGTAGAAAAAATCATGGATCTGTAATGGGTTTTGGAATTATATTTACAATCTTACATTATGAATTCTTTAATGATATTATTATTTTGGTCTTGAGGCCTTACCCTCAAATTGATTTGTAATATTATATATGTATGTATGAAATTGAGTTTGGATGTTGAATTGAGAGCATATATTATTGGAAATTCCTCTCTCATTTAAAGATTTCCTGTTTTCGTAAGTCATGATTTTATTTGAATGTATTTCTATGAAGTATGTTACAAATGCCTTATGATTGTTAAGACTTTTTTATGGTTTTGAATTGAAGAGAGGGGTTTTTTACATGTTGATAAATGTTGAAGATTTATAATGAAAGAATTGTATGGTTTGTCAAAAATACATGGCCACCACATATTTGTTGAAATGTTGAAAAGAGTGATTCTTTCCATTGTTTGACATATGATTAAAATATGGATTCTCTTGAACTGTTTGAATGATATGGTGGTTCAAACTTGACGTTTTGAATGAAAAAACTATAAAATGATATTTTATGTCTTAGAGATATGACTTGTAATTCTTGGTATGACGATACCAAATTCAGATAATGCTGTAATAATACAGAACAGAACAAAATGTGGATTTTTTTTTCAGATTTTCATATTTTGAACTTAGAATGATACAAGTTCAAAAAAGGCTAAAAATGGGCATAAAGAGATGTTAGGTGGTTACATGAAGAAGGCACGAGTTCATAAAACTCATTGCCCAAAATCATGTTTTGCCAATACGGGATTATTATATCCCCTAGAGAGATTGTACGCTGGCCTAGTACCCTCTGGCATATCAGAATCAGAAACTCCAACTCTTGTAGCAAACTTGGGTTGGGGGCTTGTCCGCTGAGTTAAGGACGGACTCCATATAGCACGTGGGGTTATAGAATTATAGGGTGTACCACCTAACTCAGAAGTAATACAAAGATTAGAACTGCATTGTCAAAAATCATTTTAAGCTCACTGAAACTACCCATGTGTTTTAACTATTTCATGCATGATATTTCAGACTTGCTCTCATGTATGTTATATATATATGTAAACACATTATTTTGGATTGCTCTGCGTACCAGTACATCTGTATTGACCCCCTATATTTCAAGATTCTAAGACACAGTCCTAAGGTCCTAATAAGCAGTAGATTGACTTGTCAGAAGTTAGCAACTAGTGAGCCTCCCTTACTTCAGAAGGCCTGGATTAGAACTTGTTATTTTTATTTTATTTTGATTCATAGTCCAATTGGGGGCCTTGTCCTAGTTTTTAGACAGAGGTTATTTTCAATCAGTAGAGATTTCATAGACTAGTGTTATATGTTGTTGATCATTATGAACTCATTTTAGTATTGTGTAGTTTAATTAAAAGTTGACTATGATTTTGTTTTGTTATGTATTCTGTATTTTTTCTTTGTATATGAATGGTGTATGTGATTGCAAGTTAGAAGGGCTCTCAAACATTCATGGTTCAGGATGCCCGTCACGGCTAGGGCCTTGATTCGGGTCGTGACAAATTTGGTATTAGATCACGGTTCATGGTCCTAGGGTGTTTACGAAATTGCATCATGTAGAATCTTGATTATGAGTGTGTAGTGCACCACATTTATAAGAAGAAGGCTACAAGGCATTTAGAAATGTCTCTCCCTCTTCATGTTCTAGTTCATGCTATGGAGTCAGACTGTCCCTCTTTTGTACTCTAGTTGGCATCGTCCATACGAATGTAAGGTTATCCCAATTCTTTCCTTACTCTGATGTTCTTAGGCATGTCTCATTTTAGGGTGATTCAAGTATAGAATCATAGGATCTAAATGATGTGGTCCTTTTCTGATTGGGTCATAAGATATTATGACATTACACAAGGACTTGAGAGGAGTCCGTTGGTGCTTCAAAGTGTAATGATTCTTGTGTAAACTTTGATTCTGATGAAGTCATGCTTTTCATCCTGATACGAGAATAATCATGGATATGGACTTATGGGAGTGCATGTTGGGTCCGAGACTTGGTGTGTGGAATTGAAGTGTAAAAGGGGACCTAAATGCACTAAAAATCAGCCAACATATTAGACTTGATGGGCACCTAAGTCTTTAAGGGGCTTTTTGATCTTTTTTTTCCTTTTTTTTGTAATAGGATATAAATAGAATCATGTAAGATTTATTTGATTAGTTTTTGATGATATTTGTGAGTCTTGAAAGACCAAAGAACACAAGTTCTCTCTCCTTGAGGCACCAAAACCGAAACTAGGATACAACGATAGGGTGGATTCTCTTTTGTTGTTGCTTGCTTGGAAACATTGATGCTAGAGAGGTGCAATATGATCTGGTGTCACATAAGAGATAGGTTTATTGTTTTGTGTAGTGTTAAGGGTCCAAGAGTTTCCATTCTTGGGTTCTTAAGATTATACCTTCATGTGGTCTATCTATCTATCCCTTTACTTTATTGTAATCTTGTTTTGTTCCTTTTGTTTTAGTGTAAGCCGTGTGGGTATTCTTGTTGTTGTTGTTCAACTTATTGTTGTTTCCATCTTTTAATCTTTTTGTTAATTTTGGTTCGCTGAAAAATAGGTGACAATACACCTCAATATAGTGTTGTTATTGTGCCATTCTTGTGTTGTTGTGGTTGGCCGAGACTAGGTCTCAAAAGGGGCTCTCAATTTTAGCCATTTTGTGGACTGTTTTGGGATGATTTTGTATCTTCCATTGTTGTATCGTATCATTTTTTATCAAAGCATGGCTTGATATTGTTCCCATAAGATCAATCTTGGGCTTGTTAGTGAAAAAAAAGTGTTCAAAACTGAAAATTCAAAAAGGATCAAATCTGTCCATTTTGTGTCTTGGCCGAAAATGTGTTCTTGTTATGTCTTGGTCGAGATTTTTTCTTGTTTTATTGTCTAGATCTTGGTGTATTTTGTTTTTTTTAGTTGTTTCTAAGCGTTGGATTTCTTGTTCACTAGCACTTTAAGTTTAAATCCAAAACTTGAGCTTAAACTTGTTGAAAGTTGTTATTGTGAACAAGGTGTGGGTAGTGCCTTGTTGTTGTTGTTCTTGGCCGTGTGGACTTGTTGTTATGTCTTTGGTTGGATATTTTTTTTTTGTTTTTGTTGTTCTTGGAAGGTTTTTGTAATGTTCTTGAAGCTCATCACAATCTTTATCCCTTGTTAAAACCAAAAATACAACACGAAGGAGACTTGGTCGTTTGCTGGTGGATTTGTTGTTAGTTGTTCTTAGAGATTGTTGTTTTTCTTGGTGAGTGTTGTTATTTTTATTATGTTATTCACCTCCTTCATAAATTATAAAACATAAAGTGAATTGTTAGAACCTAAAAATGAAGGAACAAGATGTAAGACTTGTTGGTCTTGAAGACCTTACAACCACCAAAGACATATCAATCACTTCTCAACCACTTTCCATGAAACAAGGACCCATGTTTTAAGGATAAAAGTCAAGTCTTGCTTTCTGAATTTGAAAGAGGATTTCAAGACTTTTTTTCCCTCCTAACTGATTCCCACCAATTCCAAATTACAATTGGACCAAGATTTGAATTGGAAAATAAAATTTGATGACAACCGTAACCAATACGTGGTTGCCACGTCATGTTTTTACTCTTCACCAATAATTCTTAAGCTCAAAATTTTGATCTTTTTGTTTCAATTTGTTGTTCTTTAGTCTCATTTGTTTATTCCATTACTAACTTACAAGATAGCACTAGATTGTAAGTTAGTTTTGAAACCGTTCTTCGTGTTAGATTTCCTTTGTGTGTCTTAATCCTTTGAGTCATTGTAACATCCTTGTTTTTTTTCCTTACTCTTTGGAGTCATTGTCAATGTTTGATTCACCTCTCAACACCTCTCGGAGTACAACCAATCTTACAATATTTGTGAGATTGAGTGTGAAGGATCTGAGAGACACAAAATAAAAGAGAAAGTGAGGATGTTTTGTATAACTAATGTGTTTTCTATTTTGTATGTAACTCCTTTGCTACAATGGATACAATTTTTTCCCACCTTGATGCTTTTGCCTGAGAAATAGCTAAGGTGAATACGTGTCTTGACAAATTGGGCTCGGATATGTCTACTATACTTGAGAGGTTGGATCGAGTGGAGAGTCAAAGGAATTCTCGTGATTATAATTCCGAAGCTTTACCTTAAACAATCAATCCTCCAAGACCACCACCAAATGACATAGACATAAGCCAAGCCACCAAATGTACTCCAACCCGAGACCTACATAGGTCAATCCCTCCTCCATTTGATCAAGTCCAACAAAAAGGACTTGGAAGCCAAATACCTCTCATCCAAGCTCCACAACCGAAGCTCCACTTTACTAAATCAATCCCCTCAACCGAAACTCCACTTCACCAAAGTCGACATGTCCATGTATAAAAGAATGGTAGAAAGAAACATGATGGATATGGAGTCTACGATGATGCTTGTATGATGGTAGGAGACTTTTTTTGGATGAGATTGAAGAAAAGTCTCAATATGGAGAGGAAGCTGAGATTCAAAATGAAGATGTTAGCCGAAACTTGTGTTAATGTACTCTCGGGTTCCTCATGATTTTGCGGGCTATTTTTGGGCCATCTCATGATTTTTGAGGACTGTTTTTGTGACATCACATATTTTGCGGGTTGTTTTGAGTGGTTTCTTTTGAAGTGTCCGATTGAACAAGGTGAAGCCATGAATTTGTGGGTAAATTCCTCTCAAGATGGAGAGTATGATACGAGAATAATTCTGGATATGGACTTATGGGAGTGCATGTTGGGTCCGAGACTTGGTGTGTACAATTGAGGTGCAAAAGGGACCTAAATGCACTAGAAATCAGCCAACATATTACACTTGATGGGCACCTAAGTCTTTAAGGGGCCTTTTGGTCTTTTTTGCCTTTTATTTGTAATAGGATATAAATAGAATCATGTAGGGTTTGTTTGATTAGTTTTTGATGATATTTGTGAATCTTGAAATACCAAAGAACACAAGTCCTCTCTCCTTGAGGCACCAAAACCAAAACTAGGATTAAACAATAGGATGGATTCTCTTTTATTGTTGCTTTCTTGGAAACATTGATGCTAGAGAGGTGTAATCCGATCTTGTGTCACGTAAGAGATAGGTTTATTATTGTGTGTAGTGTTAAGGGTCCAAGAGTGTCCATTCTTGGGTTCTTAAGATTAAACCTTCATGTGGTATATCTATTTATCTATCCCTTTACTTTATTGTAATATTGTTTTGTTCTTTCTATTTTAGTGTAAGTCGTGTGGGTATTCTTCTTGTTGTTGTTCAACTTATTGTTGTTTCCATCTTGTAATCTTCTTGTTAGTTTTTTGTTCACTGAAAAATAGGTGTCAATACACCTCAATATAGTGTTGTTATTGTGCCATTCTTATATTGTTGTGGTTGGCCGAGACTAGGTCTCAAAAGGGGCTCTCAATTTTAGCCATTTTGTGGACTGTTTTGGGCGGATTTTGTGTCTTCCATTGTTGTATCGTATCACAACCTGAGGTATTAAGTGTATTTATTCCTTTTCAAAAATTATGTTGCAGATGTCATGGATAAGGAGAATAATGTGTCGCAGAATGTTGGAACTGTATTTTTCACCCGAGTAGTAGTATAACTTAAAGTTTCAATGTCATGACCCATTGGTAATGAGATTGGACCAAGAATTTGGTGATATGAAGTCACAATATTAGAAGTCAGAGTGAGGGTGAATTTTGTGTAAGTAAATATTTTAGTTGTATAACCATTGATTGAGGGAGGATTTGTCATTTTATAGTAATAGTCTAATCTGGTAGTAATACTTGTAAACTGTATGGTATTCAATAGAGAAAGTCTTTGGCTTTGATTATTATCTATTCAAAAAATAGGGAAGAATCTCAGAGTGGATAGTTATGGTGGTTATAGAAATCCCTTGTAGGTTGTGAACAAAAATGTTTAGATTTGCCAATAAGTTATAAGTATAGACTCATTGTTGTTTGTGAAATTTGAAGGTAGTCTAAATGTATGCTTAGGTAAGTAAGTATGATGTGAGAAAGTAAAATATGTAGATAAGATTGTATAGGGTTATAATATAATATTAAGGTTGATCATGTCTATTATGTGACTTTACCCCCTTGACCTTCTTTTCTTTAGTATTTGTAAACTAGTACTACTTGTGAGAAGGTATGTATTAAATTTTGAGGTGTAGTAGTAATGTCATGGAGGTGATTTGGTTGTAGGTAGTATCTAGGTGAATTGAGGTACTTGGATAGAATTTTCCCATTTGATGGACTAATATATTATGTTGCATTCTTCATTGGTGGTAGATGATTGATGCTAGACTATAGGCTTAAATTTTAGATGTAGAATGTGGTGGTAAGAATAGTAGCTTAATATTAATGATGTATGTTTTGTGGGAATGAATTAGTAGGCTTGATGTAATTTGTGAAAGAACCTAGGTTGAAAATTGATGAAAAGTTTAAGTTGTAATTTTGAGGTATATGTGTATATGGGGACTAGAGTTAAAATGATGAACTATGGGTGTGTCAGTAAGTGGATAAGGGCATAAGTATATAAGAATAAGTTGCACCCCTGGTAGTATGTTGCTACTCGTTAGGGAAGAATTTATGATATGAGTTATGCAATTAAAGGTCTAACGTTAGAAGGTTAAGTAGTGAAGAGTGGATTCTTATGTGATAAGGAGTGAGGTTGTGTGTGCTTATGAGACTGTGTGTTGTTAGTTGATGATAATAGAGGATAGCAAAAATTATTAGTATCATTCTGAGATACCAATGCCTTTCGAGTATACTTAAAAAGGGAAACGTTTAGCATTTATGTGTATAAGTGTTTCAGTACCTAGGTTGTGTTCTTAAAATTATAGTATGGAGAAGTCTGGTGAGTTGATACTCGGTGTTCATTAGAGTTGAATTGAGAAAATACTGATACACAATATGAGCCTTGGGTATGATTTTACAAATTTTGTTAAGTTGTAAGTTATGTGATTAGAGGTGTAATATGATTATTTAAGGAGTTGAGGATAGTGTGTTAAGTGTTTGGAAGCGTGGATATCCATGCCCATAATAATGTTAGTCATGAGTTGGTGACTTTGGGTGTTAGAGGAAGTTATGATTAGTGTTCCTGAATGGATTTCCTAGAAAGAATTTTGTGTCATTATATTAGCAATATACGAGAGAAGTTGCATTCATGTGTATATTGATACCCCCTATTTTCTTGAGAATTGTGGTTATTGATTTATGAGAGGTTATGTTCTCAAGTCTAGGAATGTGACTTTGCTCTAAGGGGGAGATGGTAAGTTAAAGTAGTTTCCGAATTTTCTCAATGTGTCCAAAGTCATGATAAATCTATTCCTATTCAAGTATGTTCCTCCTACTTCAGTTTAAGAATTCATTCTACCAATGTCTTATGTATTCAAGTCTTGCCTATGCCTAAGATTTGAGCTCTCTATGTAACTCATGTGATGTTCTGATATCCAAACAAGGGCAATAATGTCCCTTAGTGATCCAATATTCCAAGTATACAAGTCATATGTTATGTTGCTCATGATCCATAAATTTGTGTCCTAAATTATGCTTGGTTCTAAGAAACCATTTTTTTCGTATGACTGATTCATTTTATGTTGGGATTAGCCAAATGATAAAGTTGTGCAAACTTATGACTATCGCAACTCTGAAAAAGAGAAGCAATAGCTTCAAGTATCAATCTTTATCTTAATCATTAACTTAATGAATTCTAACCTTATGTTATACAAATCATGAGATATGTGTACCCATGATTATTACTGTAGTATGTCCTAAGAAAATCATGTTGTGTTGTGGTTATGCCGAGCGACCCTTTTTCTTATGATCTAGGAACTTGATATCTGAAGCACTCTGTGTCTATTCTATTGTCTCTTTACTTCATATCCCTCCTTGAGTAGTGTAATAAGTATGAGTGATGGTCTGATAATGTTACTTCCATTCATGATATTTATGCTTTGGTCCCTTAATGGCCCTCCGTATGTTAGTATGGTGGTGGTTATGGAAGCGTAGTAGTGTGTTAGGTATGGGAGTAGGTGTTCTTGAAGGTGAAAAAAATATTTATGTGATTCTCGATCTGAGATTATAATGATTACGCTTGAATGTTGTGGTTGCTGAAAACACAAACCTATGTGCTATGTGGTTGGTACTCTCTGAAATAAATATTGAGTGTGTTTGACGATAGTGATAAGATGAAGCAACAATCTTAAAAGGATGTAGAGTACAGGATCCCATAGTGTAAACTAGCACCTCTTTCCTCTGAGTTAGGTTTCAACATAAAAGTATATTATGATGGAACACAAATTCTTGTAGTTAGATGTGTTACGGGAGAATTGTAAGTCGGAAATGATGAAGAATGTTGGTTAATGTTGGAGTATAGACAAGTAGTGTCTCCAAGTTTAAGTATTTTCATTGTATCTTGTAAGATGGAAATGCTAATATCCTTATGTCTCACAAGAATCTTATCTTATGCCTTATACCAGTCTTAATCATGCTGAAGACTCTTAAGAAAAATTCATGTGTTACAATGTTTTGATCATGTTCCATAAAACACATGCCAAGATTATGTCGATGTCAAGTTTCGTTATCTCAGGTTTTGTGCTTACCTGTTTCCATAGGGGATTATCATGAAGATCGTGTGATGCCTTCACATATTTTTGTGGAGGAAAAATGTTCAATACAAGGTTATGTTCCTTATTCCATACCTTTAGATCTTCAATAAGTACCTGCCCATCATTTGGGGACGAATGATCCCAAGGGGGGATAATGTAACACTCCGTACTTTTGGGCTAGAATTTAGGCCATCGTTTCTACGCGTATAGACCCAAACTAAGTGATTACTTGTTAATACAAGTGTGTATATCAATCCTATAGTGTATGAATACATTTGAATATGAATTGAGGTCACAAGAATCCCCTAACTCTAAGACGAGTTCAAAACAATTCCATCAATTAAGTTTTAGTGGACACTCCAACTTGGATCAAATTTCGTCGTCCATAACTTCTTGTATACAATGAATTAGAAGGCCTACTATATATAGAATAAAAGGACTTCGAAGTATCTTTCCAACGGTACCAATCTCGCTTAAATCCGATGCCCTTGCTAAGAATTATGACTTTGCAAAGTGGTGTATTTTCCATACGAACTGGTCTAATATGCCTTTCATATGCCTCAAAATCTTAGGCGCATCTTGGACGCATTTCAGGGGCATAACACCCTGGTTTAGTATGCCTTTCATATTCTCCAGCATCTCGGTCACATTTCAAGGGCATAACATACTGGTTTGAGATGCCTTTTATCTGCTCCAGCATCTTGGGTGCAGATGGGGCACATTTCAGGCCACAGTTTCAGCATCAACTTCAATCGATCATAACTTTCGTATATAACTAACTGGGAGGACTTCTAAATATCAAATTAAAGGTATTTGAGTCTTCTTTCAAACGCAATTAATTTTGTCCAAATCAAACATCGGAGTAAAAGTTTATACCCATTTTACTTCAGCATATCTGCCTGTCAACTGGCAGAAATTTCTGCGACCTTTTTTATTTCTTGAGGGGTATTTTGGTCTTTTCCCTCACCCAAACACACGGGATTTAGCCATTCAAAGGCCAAAATCCCTCATTCTATAGAAAAATATCTCAAGAACAAGACCCTAACTCCTCTCCCCAAGATCAAGATCCATCCCCTAAGTTCAAGATTCCAAGAATCAAATCAAGATTTAGATCCTGTTCTTCGAACTAAGTAATCTAAGGTACGTAGGATTTTCCTAAATTACATGGTATGGTGAAAATATTTTTAATGATGTTTTGAATGTTAAATAAACCATGGATCTGTAATGGGTTTTGGAATTATATTTACAATCTTTCATTATGAATTCTTTAATGATAATATTGTTTTGGTCTTGAGGTCTTTCCCCCAAATTGATTTGTAATCTTATATATGTATGTATTAAATCGAGTTTGGATGTTGAATTGAGAGCATCAATTATTGGAAATCCCTCTCTCGTTTTAAGATTTCCTATTTTCGTAAGTCATGATTTTATTTGAATGTATTTCTGTAAAGTATGTTACAAATGCCTTATGATTGCTAAAACTTGTTTATGGTTTTGAATTGAAGAGAGGGAGTTTTTATATGTTGATAAATGTTGAAGATTTATAATAAAAGAATTGCATGGTTTGTCAAAAATACATGACCACCACATGTTTGTTTAAATGTTTAAAAAGAGATTCTTTGTATTGTTTGACATATGATTGAAATATGGATTATTTTGAATTGTTTGAATAATATGGTGGTCCAAACTTAATGTTTTGAATGAAAAGACTGTAACATGACATTTTATAGCTCAGAGATATGACTTGCAATTCTTGGTATGACGATACCAAATTCAAATAATGCCAAAGTAATACAGAACGGAACAAAATGTGGATTTTCTTTCAGATTTTTATATTTGAACTTAGAATGATACAAGTTCATAAAAGGATAAAATAAATGAGCATAAAGAGATGTTAGGTGGTTACCCGAAGAAGGCACGAGTTCAGAAAACTCATTGTCCGAAACTGTATTTTGCTGATACAGGATTATTATGTCCCCAAGAGGGATTATATGCTGGCCTAGTGCCCTGTGGCATATCAGAATCAAAAACTCCTACTCTTGCGGCAAACTTGGGTTGGGGGCTTGGATGCCGAGTTAAGGGAGGACTCCATATAGCCTGTGGGGTTGTAGAATTGTAGGGTGTGCCACCTAACTCCAAAGTAATAACAAAGATTAGAACTGCATTGTAAAAAATTATTGTAGGATCACTGAAACTGCCCATGTGTTTTTAACTATTTCATGCATGATATTTCAGAATTGCTCTCATCCATGTTATATATATATATATATATATATATATATATATATATATATATATATATATATATATATTTAAATAAATTATTTTTTATTGATCTGCATACCAGTACATCTGTATTGACCCCTATATTTCAGGATTCTGAGACACAGTCCTGGGGTCCTGTTTAGCAGTAGATTGACTTGTCAGATGTTTGTAATTGGTAAGCCTCCCTTACTTCGGAAGGCCTGGATTAGAACTTGTTATTGTTATTGTTATTTTGATTGGGCCTTGTCCCAGTCTTCAGAAATAGGTTATTTTCAATCATTAGAGATTTCGCAGACTAGTGTTATATGTTGTTGATCACTATGAACTCATTTTAGTATTGTGCAGTTGAATAAAAAGCTGGTAATGATTCCATTTTATTATGTATTCCACATTCTCTCTTTGTATATGAATGGTGTATATGATTGTAAGTTAGAAGGGCTCTCAGGCCTTCATGGTTCGGGATGCCCATCACGGCTAGGGCCCTGGTTAAAGTCGTGACAAATCATTTGCCTCAAATCATCAACACAGGGTACACAGAGTCTACTTTGGTATCTCAACACACCATCTCCCCCTTGGGAGAAAACCGCTACCTTTTGATCTTTAACTGACTCCTTCAGTTTGACCAAACTAGAATCCATGTCTTGTTTCTCCTTCACTTCCGAAACTAGGGAAGATTTAGAACTACTCTGAACCCAAACATTCCCTTCATCTGAATAAACCAACCTAACACCCAATCTAGCCAGGCAATGCACTTTTCGAGCTAACTCTTTCTTATCTTTCTCAGTATGAGCAACACTGCCCATAGACAACCTACTAAGGGTATCTGCCACTACATTGGCCTTGCCCGAGTGGTACAACACACTCATATCATAATCCTTTTACAAGTCTAACCATCTCCTCTGACTAAGATTCAATTTCCTCTGAGTAAACATATACTCAAAGATTTTATGGTCCGTGAATACATCAACATGAACACCATATAAATAGTGTCTCCAGATTTTCAAAGCAAATACCACAGCAGCTAACTCAAGATCATGAGTTGGGTAATTCTTTTCATGAGGCTTCAACTGTCTAGAGGCATAGGCTATGAACTTACCTCTCTGCATCAAAACACAACCCAAACCAACTCTAGAGGTATCACAATAAACAACAAAACCATACATACCATTGGGTAATACTAGAACTGGGGCTGAAGTGAGTCAAGTCTTCAACTCCTGAAAACACTTATCGCAAGAATCTTACCACAGGAACTTAACTTTATTTTGGGTTAGTCTAGACATAGGGGACGTAATAGATGAGAAAACTTCAACAAAACAGCGATAATAGCCAACTAGACCTAAGAAACTTCTAATGTTTGACGGATAGATAGGTCTAGGACAATTTCTTACAGCTTCTGTCTTTTGGGGATCAACTCTAATGCCATAGACGACAATAATATGACCGATAAAGGCTACTGACGTCATCCAAAATTCACATTTACTAAATTTTCCAAATAATTGGTGATCTCTAAGAGTTTGCAAGACCATTCTAAGATGATCTGCATAATCATCCTCACTACGGGAGTACACGAAGATATCATCTATGAATACTATGACAAATATGTCTAGATACTATTTGAACACTCGGTTCATGAGGTCCATGAAAGCCGCTGAAACATTGGTTAGCCCGAAAGACATGACTAGAAACTTAAAATGACCATAACAGGTTCTAAAGGCTGTCTTTGGAATATCACACTCCCTTACTTTAAGCTGATGATAGCTAGATCTAAGGTCTATCTTTGAGAAATAACTGGCACCCTGTAATTGATCAAACAAGTCATCAATTCTCGGACGAGGGTATTTGTTCTTGACTGTGACCTTATTTAGCTGACGATAGTTAATGCACATTCACAAAGAACCATCTTTCTTTCGCACAAATAGGATGGGAGCACCCCATGGAGAAATACTGGGCCTTATGAAACCCTTATCTAAAAGATCTTTGAGTTGCTCTTTCAACTTCTTAAGCTCTACGGGAGCCATACGATATGGAGGGATTGAAATAGGCTGAGTATCTAGGAGAAGGTCAATCCTGAATTCTATTTCTCTTATCGAGAGGTACCCCTAGAAGATCTTCTGGAAAGACATTGGGAAACTCATTTACTGCATTGAATGACTGAACAATTGGAGTCTCAGACTTAGTGTCTTTAACTTAAACTAGATGACAAATGCAACCTTTGGATATCAACTTTCTGGCCTTAAGATAAGATATGAAATGAATCTTAGGAGATACTGAATTACCTGACCACTCAAAGACTGGCTCATCTAGAAATTGAAACTTCACCACTCGGGTGCGACAATCTATGGTTTCATAACAGGAATGCAGCCAATCCATACTAAGAATGAGGTCAAAATCAACCATATCTAGTTCTATTAAGTCTTCTAACATGACTCTATGAAGAACGGTGATAGAACACTTTTTATAAACCTGCTGGCACTAACTGACTCACCTACTGGAGTGGATACCAACAAAGGCTCAGAAATCTTTTCAGAACATATCTCAAAATTCACAACAACTAATGGGGTCACATAAGATAAACTCGACACAGGGTCTAATAATACATAAACATCAAGGTGAAAGACACAAAGCATACCAGTAACAACATCTGGTGAATCTTCCTGCTCCTAATGGGATGGTAAAGCATAGAACCTATTTAGGCGTTGCTCGCTAGCGGTGCTGGATGAAGTGCACTGAGAAGGGACTGGGCGACCTAAAGGAGCTGGTGCACTGTTAGCCTGAGTCTGGGGACGAATATCTCTATTTCCCTATCTAGCATGTGGGCAATCTCTAATACCGTGACCCTCCTAGCCACGACCATAACAACTTTTTTATCCCCACAATTATTTACCTCCATGATCCTTACCATACTTAGAACATGGGGGACGATAAGGTCTTCCGATTATACTATCCTGAAATCTGTACATATAAGACTTACCCCACTGGTCCTGCTTATTTTTGGGTATAGGAGCACTAGCTGACAAAGGTACGGGCATAGATAACCGATTCTAAAACTGCGAACAATTTCCTCCTACGAACCTATTCTGACCATAATCAAACTACCCTATTCTAGCCCTCTTATTTACCCTCTCTATTTCCGTCACTGTCTCTACCTCGATCTCCATGTCCTTATTAAGCATAGTAGTCCTACACTCCTTAACTACCAACCCAGACACACCGATCATAAACTTACTCATGCTTAACCTAGAGTCAACCATCTGATCAGGGGTATAATTAGACAACTGGTTGAACTTGAGAAAATACTCTTTCACTATCATAGATCCCTACCTCGGGTTCATGAACTCTTCTATCTTAGCTTCCCTCATCTTAAGTGGGAAGAACTTATCTAAGAACGCATCCTGAAACACCAGCCAAGTCATGGGAGCTGCATTCTTCCCTCTACTCTTTTTCAACATCACTACCCAATCATAAGAAACATCCTTTAGCCTATAAATGCCAATTATGCACTCTCCTCATTAAAAATATGCATAATTTGGGAGATCTTCCTCACCTCATCAAGATAAAGCTATGGGTCCTCACCTTCCTTCGACCCGAAGAATTCTGGTGGGTTCATTCTCATAAAGTCTTTGATTCTGGCTGTGGCCAAGTTGCCATCTTGCTGAGGTGGGGTTGCAGCCTAACGGTTACCCTAAACATTAGCTGTCACAGCTTGGGATAGCGCCTGAAAAGCTGCCCAAAACTCTGCATGTGACACATTATCATTCAAAGGATCTACGGGCTGAGGTGGCTGGTTATAATTTCTATGGACATTAGCTCTGCAGAGAGGCACATTCTATCATAAAACAACACGAGTTAATAGTAGATAGAGATAATTGTAAGCATGATGGATTACGAAAGAAAATGATGATTGTCTTAAAATACTCCATATCTTCTTCCTCATAGATGTGGTTCGCTTCACACCGATGATAAAGACTCTACTTAACGCGGCTTGTCTGACTCTCTAGGACTCTCTAAACCTTAGGCTCTAATACCAAGTTTGTAACGCCTCAAAATCTAGTTCTCGAGATGCCACACGATGCTCCGAACTACAAGTAGTCCTAAGCTAACCCTGGCTGCTTTCTACTAAATCTGAATCTCAAATTGGGGAAAAACAAGAATGTAATATCATCATTAATGCGAAAAAACTATCTAAACATATCTGGAAAATGCTACTCTCAACAATCTGATATACAAATGCTGAAAGGTCTGAATATGACAACTGAAATCTAAGATTGAATCTAGTAGTCCGACAAGCCTCTACTAACTGAATCTAGAGAGTCACTAGGACATGCCCCGGCTGACTCAACCATCTGAAATGAATACTGAAACATCTATAAATAAACTAAAACATGAATAGCACATAGATGTATATTTGGATCAGTACTTTGAGGATGTACTGAGTATATGGGGGTGCATGCAATAAGTAAACAATATCATCACAGTTTATAAAATCATGCATGTTAAATGTAAATGACTCACATATCTTGAGTAATCTAAAATCTATTTATCATAAATCATTAATAGTAAAGCATGTAGTACAAATCTTGTGAGTCATTACACTTATTTCTAAAATCTGTATTTTGTTCTCTTTCTAAAATCATATAAGCTAAAAGAAGTCTGAAACTTATTCTGCATAGTAAACATTTTATCTCAAGACTTTAAATCAGTAAACTATTTCAAGAGTGGGGGACATCTATTTGGGAGGTTTTTCTAACCGACATATACCATGTGAGCATCCATGGAGTCCCACGAATGGCCCCCATAAGGTTAGGATTGTTCCACCCTTGCCATCGGAATAGAACAATTTAATCTCAGTGATCACAATCTCAGTCATCCACGTTGAAGTGGGAATAATCTAAATTCTATGTTGGCATGTAGTTTTGGGGTATGAAACCGTTGTAACGTACCCATCTCGGTGCTAAATACTACTCCCAATCTCATGCTCAAAATCTCAAGAAAAATCTACTTTAAAAGTAATCTAATGGTTTATAATGAAAACCAACTATAAATTTGTAATCTAAATTTGTAAAGTGGATTTCAAATCTATTCTGAGACGAAAAGGTCAAATCTTTATCTAAAAATCTGAAAATAATCTAATCATTGGATGCTTACAGCATAAAGAATCTTGAAAAAATAATCTTTAATTGGGGTCTAATGACCCAAGCATCAATCTCATGTTAAAAGATCTCAAAATTCATACTTGGTAAAGTAAACATTCATAAATCATCATAAAATCGGGAAATTTCAGCAATAAGCATAATAATATGAACATACCCATGTAATTCAACTTCTAAAACATGGGAAATATCATAAGCTTGCATATAACAATAATGGGTATAATCTCTAACTTCAAATTCATGGAAAACACACATAAATATCATATAACTTTAATAATTAAAATAGGTTTTGGGCACAAGGATGAAAGATTTATCCTTGTTCAAACCCCACATACCTTAGATGATGAACTTAGATGAACAACTTGCTTTTGAGACTCTATTTTTACTCTTGAATGAAGATTCTTGAAAGTCTTGGATTGGAAATCTTAAATCTTGAACCTATTTGGAAAAATAATGGTGGAAACCTTGGGGTTCTTGAATCTTGGATGGAAACCATAAGGTTTGTTCTTGAGAGAAATTGACTATATTTTGGCTATAGGAGGCTGAATCTCGTGTTTTGGGGATAATAGATGGTGGAAAATAACCTTTTTGCCCTTAATGACACGGAGTTGGAATGCAAAAATTTCCCCAGCCGAAATGGCCAGAGCACCGCGGGCTCTAGTCCGCCGGACTGGGCCAGGCGCCGCCCTTCCCATACCGGTGACCCTCAGGCATCGATCTAGGCGAGGCACCACAGGCTAATCGCCTCGAGCTACTATTTTGACATACCAAACATGCCCTTACGCTCATCCAAAAATTTTGAAACTCACCCGAGATGTACTTTTGACTCCCCCGATCATGAATCAACAAAAAAATCAACTATTGGAGGTCGTGAAGGTCGTAAATAAAATCCTCTAAGTTCAAAGGCTTAATAAATGACTAAATCCCAACACTTAGCCAAATTTTCTAAGTCTAGGACCTCCTTTGGGTATGCTTTAAGGGACTTAGACGACGAGGATTTTTGCGGGGTCTTACAATATCATTACAATTAAGACAAAGATTTTCGCTTGAAGCGATTGCTCTTCATTTAAGGAACTGAGATTTGCCATGAGCTTTCATAAACTTTATCACTTTGGCTAAAACCGACATAGGATGTATCGGTGACACATAGAAACATATTTCCTTAGGACCAAGCATGCTGAGAGACATAGATTTGGATCATGAGCAACATAACATATGGCTTTAATATATGAAAGACTAGATTACTGAGAGACATAATTGCTTCTAGTTTGGAGGTCATATCATAAACATAGGTCCATAGAGAACTCGAACCATAGGCATAGGCATGACTTGAACACATGATGTAGGACATTAGCAGAATAATCTCTGAAATGAAAGTTGGAGGAGTATGCTTGAGTAGCAATAGATTTATAATGACTACTCCCCGCAACTTGCCGCATTGAGAAAAATTTGGGAACTAACTTAACTCCCCATCTCCTCCTTAGATCAAAGTCACAATCCTAGACTTATGGACATAACCTCAAATCAAAATTTATAGCCACAATTCTCAACACAACAGAGACATCACCATATACTCAACTCTAAACTCTCCCTGAAGAACTATACTCTAAAGGCCTTGCTTTTCTATAAATGCTACTCTTAACTTTCGCTAGCCTCTATAGCCATCACTTTATAACTACCACTCTCATAAGCACACTCATTCGCACTCTTTATCACAAAAAGAAGGGGTATCAGTATATACATGAACACAACTCCTCTCATTAATCTCTAACACAAATACACTAAATCATTTCTAGGACATCCTCTTTCAGGGACACTAATCGTAATATCTTCTAACTCCCAAAGTCATCAACTTACGACTAACATTTTCATGGGCATAGACACCCACGTTTCTAAATACTTAACACTCCATCTTCAATTCCTTAGAATACTATCATTACACCTCTAATCACATAACCTACAACTTAACAAAATTTGTAAAACAATACCAAAGGCACATATTGCCTACCTACATTTCCTGAACTCAACTTTAATGAACACTATACAACAACTCCCCAGACTTCTCCATATTACAAAATTCAAAAACACAAGCTGGGTACACATGACACTTATACCATACAACCTTATCTAACAACATGTTATCTTGGGTTCAACTTATTCATATATGACTATCACTCTTATCATCTTAATGACTCAACGACAATCCTTCATTTTTAACACTAGTCCTCAAGTATATATATCACAATTTATCCACTCCCTTTTTTCACAAGTTGCCAACCTAGGTTGTTTCAAACAGTACACCATCCCAACTGATTCATTCCCACAAAACATGCATTATCAATCTCGAGCTACTATTCTCACCACTATACCCTCACATCTAAAGTTCAAGACTGTTGTCTATCCTCAATTATATACCACCGGTAAAGCATGCCATATACTATACTAGTCCATCAAATTGGGAAATTAACCCAAATACTTCACTTCACTTAGTTACTACCTACAATCACAACCTCACCATAACTTTTCCATTACAACTCAAAATCCACTACATACCTTCTCACTGAAGTACTAGTTTACTACTACTAAGGAAAAGACCATCAAGGGGGGGAGGGGTAAAGTCATATGATAGGATTAGTCAATCTTAATCTTACACTATAACCTATTTCAATCTTATCTACATATTCTACTTTCTCACATCATACTTACTTACCCAAGCATACATTTACACTACCTTCAAATTCCACATACAACCATGAGTCTATACTTATAATTTATTGTCTAATCTAACCGTTTTCATTCACAGTCTATAAGGGATTTTTGTAACCATCATAACTATCCACTCTGGCTCTTTCCTATTTTGAATAAATAACAAAAATCAAAGACAAACACTTTCTCCACACACCATCACACAATCTACAAGTCTTGCCACAATATTATCCAGCCACCATAAAAGAGAGAATCACCCCTAAATCAAAAAGTTATACAACTAAAACTATTTATTTACGCAAATGCCACCCTCATTCTAACTTCTAAGCCTGTGGCATCATGTCACTAACTTCTGTACCATGTTACATCTCATGGGTTATAACACTTTACCACATACTACTACTCAGCTGGAAATACAGTTCCAATATTCTACTACACGTCCTTACCTTTATGCATGACATCTGCAATATGAGTTTTTAAAAGGGACTGAATAGACTTTGTACCTCAGGTTGAAAAGAACAATTTCATCAGAATAAAGGCCTACACTCAAATCAATACACCTTAAATCACTAATGGACTTCTGTCAAGTCCTTGTGCTATCTCATAACTGTATGGATAACTCAATCAGAGAGAACCACATCATTGGGGGAAATCCAGACTCTTAGACTTGTATTGCCTCGAAAATAAGGCATGACCCATGAAATTAGAGTATGGAAGGAATTTGGAAAACTTTCTTATGGATGACGCTATAGCATGAACTAGAGTATGAAAGAATAAAATACGACTCCTAAATACCCGGTAGCCTCCTGATTATAAGTGTGATGCACAACATACCCATAAGCAAGACTCTACTAGACACAATTTTATAGACACCCTTGGACTATCAACCATGCTCTGATACCAAGTTTATCATGACCCGAGTTGGGTCCCTACCTGTAACGAGCATTTCAAACCATGAAGGTCCGTGCACTCTTTTAAATCTGGTAATCATGCACAATATTAATAGTGTAAGAAACATTTATGGAAAACAATACACGATGGAACCATGGTCAATCTCATAAACTTTAACAATTTAAAAAAAAGAAAATTTGAATGTTCTAAACATGTGACAACCGTCAACGAAATCTCTAACATTACATTATCCATAAAAATCTGGGACAAGGCCCCCAGTAGACCATAAAAAGAAAGAAACACTGAAATCTGAAAATCAAGCCTTTCAAAAAAGAGAAGGCTCACCAACTGTTGACACACACGGATCACTGCTGTATGGGATCGTAAAACTGTACCTCGGATCCTAGAATATAAGGGGTCAATACAGATGTACTGTTACACAGAGTAATAAAAAATAATGTATTTATCAATATAAAAATAGATGAGAGCAAGTCATGAAACATCATGCATGATATAGTTTAGAATACATGGATAAATCTTTGATAATCATAAAACATTCTTGTCATTGCAGTTCTAATATTCAATTTACTTCTGAGTTAGGTGGCACACCCTACAAGTCTATGACCCCATGGGCTGTATTGAGTCCGCCATTGACTCGGCGAGCAAGCTCCCAAGCCAAGTTTGCCGCAAGGGTTGGAGTTTCTGTTCTGATACGCTTCAGGGAACTAGGCTAGCGTATAATCCCTTTTGAGGACATAATAACCCGTATTGGTAAAACAAGATTTTAGGAAATGAGTTATCTGAACTCCTGCCTTCTTCGGATATCCACCTAACATCTGTTTATGCCCATTTTTAATTATTTCTAAGCATGCATCGTTCTAAGTTTCAAAATCTGAAACTCTGATTGAAAACATGAATTCTGTTCTGTTCTGAATTACCATGGCATTATCTGTGTTGGTGTCGTTACACCAAAACTTGCAAGTCATATTTTTGAGCCATAAAATATCATTTACAATTTTCTCTTTCAACACATAAAATTTGGGCCACCATACTTCAAACCATTCAAGAAGATTCATACTTCAAAGAATTTGTCAAATTATGTAAAAGTCATTGTTTTCAGCTTTTCAACAAATATGTGGTGGCCATGAAATTTTATGACAAAAACATGAAAGATTCTTAAGAAACATCGTTAGCCATTAACACCAACTATAATACCCATTCTTCACATGCAAAATCATAATCAAATTCTTAACAACCATAAAGGCATTTGTAGCATACTTCACAAAATACATTCAAATACATCATGACTCACGAACATAAGAAATCTTTAAACAAGAGATGGATCTTCGATAATTGATGCTCTCAATTCAACATTTAAATTCATCAAGTGCATGCACATATATATATATATATATATATATATATATATATATATATATATATATATATATATATATATATATATATATATATATATATATATATATATATATATATATATATATATATATATATATATATATATATATATTTAAATATGGTTACAAATCAAAGTTGGGGAAAAGGCCTCAAGACCAAATCTATTTTAACACTAAAGAGTTCATAAAGCAAAACTATAATGTAGATTCCAAAACCCCTTCAAGAATTCATGATTTCACAATGTTTAGAATTTATGAAATAATTTCCTTATGCCCATGTAGCTTTAGAAAAACCCCACGTACCATAGATTTCATAGTTAGAAGAATGGAATCCAAATCTTAATCAGTTTTCTTGGAATTATTGATCCTGGAGATGGGTTCTTGATCTTTGGGGAAGGAGTTAGGGTTTTGATTTTGAGAAAAAGACTGAATAATAGGTAATTTTGGCTTCTTGAGGCTGAAATTCTATGTTATAGATGAATTTTGGGTAAGGGGAAGTGACCAAAATGTCCCTAGACCCATTAGTAACTGAAATAATCCATAAAATAGCTTTAAATTCATGTCAGGTTTTGTGTCGGGGCGCAGTCGACACGACGCATCAAGATCGCGTTGGCTTACTGCCTCACATGGAAAATGCCATAACTTTTCGTTCAGTTATCGATTTTAGGCGAAATTGGTATCGTTGGAAGCTAATCAATTATCTACAATTTGGTGGGTCTTGAGCTTAAAAATTCTATGTATATCAAAAGATCCTTGTAGAATCGAATATCAAACTTTGGATGAATGAATGACTCTTAGCTCAACTTTACTCCAAGTGATTTATGAACACTTTTCACCTCATAATCACTTCATACACTAGGAGAAGGATCATGACACATGAATTTAAATATAAACCATAAAATTAGAGCTTACACACATAGGAAAGACGGTTCACTTTTTAGCTCAAAAATGCGGGGTGTTACATTATCTCCCCTTGGGATCATTCGTCCTCGAATGATAGGTAGGGACTTTTTGAGGCTCTAAAAGTTTAGAATAAAGAATTTTATCTCTCATTGAACATGTTTCCTCAGAAAATGGTACAAAGGAATCAAACGAGCTTCATAATAACCCCGAGTGAAATATGTAAGCACGAAATATGGGTTAATGAGACTTTACATAGGGATACTTTTGCACATGGATCCTATGAGTTTTAATTATTACAACATAAGAAGGGGTTTATTTGATGATTATAGACCTGATTTATATTGGTACTGATCATAAACTAATATTTCGTGGAGATAGGGATAGAAGCACTCTTCACCTCTTATGATAAAACAAATAGACTTAGCTTAAAGGCACTACTCAGCTATGCCCCAACATTAAATAACATATTTCATCCTTTCCATCTTAAAATTCTCCTATCACACATCTAACCACAAGAGTTTGAGTCTCACTACTTAGTACTGCTATGTTGAAGCCTAACTTGGAGTTAAAAGTGCTAACTTGAGCTATGGGGACCTGTACTTTACATCCCTTTAAGAAAAACTTTTTCACCTTATCACTACCATCAAACACACTCGAGATTTAATTTAGAGAGTACTAACCACATAGAACACAGGTTTGTGTTTTCAGTAACCACAACATTCAAGCCTAATCATTACTACACCCACAACATAGATCTCCCAACTAAGACCAACAATTTCAATCACTCTCATAAATATTTTCACCACATCCTTCCTTCTTAGCTATTTCACACAACAAAATTTCATATCCTTCTTTTTTCCTTTTCACCAATAACCTTAGCTCGAGAATTCACATCAAATTTTCACCTTCAAGACATCTACTCCTCTACTTATCACATCACCACGCTTCTACAGTCACCATCATACTATCATATGTAGGGTCATTAAGGGACTTGAGCATAAATATCATGAATGGAAGTAACACTATTAGATCATAAATTATACTTATTGCGCTACTCAAGGAGGGACACGAAATAAAGACACTATAAAATAGACACAAAGTACTCCATATATCAAGTATCTAGTTCATAAGTTGAGAGTCGTTCAAAAGAAACACCATACCGCATGAATTCTTAGGATAGATCACAGTGAGAAAGCATTGGTGCACATATCAAGATAAAATGAGGAAAAAAAATGAATTACCCTCCTGGACCAAGAAATCAATAAGACGAACTAGGAATAAGAGAATCTATTTTTTTAAAAAAATAATTTAATTAATACAACAAAATTACAATAAGAGAATCTATTTTTTTAAAAAAAAATAATTAAATCATAACCTCAATCACTTTGAACAAAAAATAATCAACTGTAATATTTAAATAAACATCAGTAAGTACAAAAGCCTTATTAATACGATTGGAGGGATGATTGGATGGCGGTTTGTGGTTGGCCGGCGGCTGGCCGGTTCTTTGGAGCCTACGGGTGGATTCTTTGTTGCGGTGGCCCCAACCGATGGTGGTTAAACCAGTGAGGAGAGTAATAGAATAGGGAGAAGGGGGTTCACCGGCGACGGGAAAGGGGAAAAAAGGGGATAGCACCGGCGATGGGAAAGGGAAAGAGGAAAAATTTTCAGTGATTTTCTACCGAATCTAGTGCAAAAAGGGTATGGGGAATGGTTGCTTGGCTGGTTGTTGGTTTCGTGGCCGCTGGAAAGGGGTTCGCCTGCAGTGAGGGATGTTGGACGCTGGGAAAAAGGGAGAGGGGAGAAGGCATCGGTGAGTTTTGGGAGTGACGGTCGATGGGATCTGGGAGAGGGGTGGAAACCTTTGGATGGTGTTTCTTGTGAGTCGGATCCATTTGGTTTTCGGAGAAGATGACAATTTCGGTGAAAGTTCGCCGGAAAAATCTAAACAACGCCCCTTTTCTCTTTGATTTTTCACTGTTTTTCCTATCCTCTTTCATTGATTTTCTTTCTTCTTCTCTCTTCCCTCTCCCCAGTTTTCTTTGATTTTGTTATTCAATAGTGTGTGTACGCTTACCACTGTGTGTAGTGTGTGTCTGTGTTCCTCCCATCGGTGTCTATCGGTGTCTGTGAGTGTGTGTGATTTACAGTAAGTGTGAATTTTTGTTGTGAGTATTTTTGTGTATCTGGTGAATCTATTCGTTTCTTTGAAATCAATGTATTGCAGTGCGTAATAGTGTGTACAGTGAAATCATTTTTCTTCTTTTTTAAAAAAAACAAGATGATATTAACACCCAATATTAAAACATCCAACATATTTTACATACGAACACATACACACACACACACACACACACACACACACACACACACACACACACATATATATATATATATATATATATATATATTCTCTAACTTGATCATATAACATACAATAGCATGAAGTTCACATAATTAATTAAATAATGCTTGCAATCACTAACATTTTTCTTTCATGCTTTACATAATAAAATTCATAATGTAAATGGTACAAGATTACAGAAGAACCTGCAATGAATTACTCTAAGTACCTAGCAAAGAAATCCGTCATCAAAAACTTCAAGAAGAACTTTGAAATCTGAATCACAACTCTTCCTCTCCTTTATTTTCTTCTTTGTTTTTACTTTTTGTTTTTCTCACTGTCTGATGTTTCTTTATGTTTTTTTTTTTTGTCTGTTCTGCTGTTTCTTTTTGATACAGTGTAGGTGTAGATAGAATGTACGTCCTTTTTGTGGGGTTGAGGGAGTCCTCATGTACAGGGAATTTGGAGGGTCGGGGGGGGGGGGGAGGGGGGGGGGACGGTTAACATCAGCTAGGATAGGAATTTTCAAATTTTAATTTTTTTTTTGTTTTTTTAGAAGATAATAATAATAATAATAAAATAAAAATATTAAATAAATAAAATAATAATAAAAATAAAAATAATATAATAATAACTAATTAATTTTTATATTTAAGAAAATACAATAAAAGTTTATAAATAGCCGAAAGTAAATATAATTAAGATAGTGCTAAAACTACTAGCTTATTTATTTAAAAAGAAAAATACATGTTATTTTTTAATTTTTTTTTAAAATTAGAATAAAATAAAATAAAATATCCTAAAAGTAACTTCGTTTAGTTATTTTTTTTTGAACTAAAAATTTATTAAAAATAAAATAAAAATTAAAATAATATAGGATCAAATATAAATATTTAATATCGAAAAGTAAATTAAAATTCAAAAAGAATCAAAAACCACGTGTCTACACCCGCAACAAATCATATGTATACTATTGCATAGACCATTGGAAGGATCGAAATTCCTAAGTAGCATGATTGGCGCATTTTCTTTTAGAATTAACCTGTTTAAGGGAAATTCAATACATATAAATATCTGATCAATTGTTTTTAAACATCAATATATACATACATTTTTAGTATAAGAAAATATTAAGTATCTTAATTTAGTATAACATAATTTATTTGTACACATGTAAAGTGATATAAAAGTGCTATTAGCAAAGATCAGTTGTAGTAGTATCAGAAACAGAAGGAGGAAAAGGTAGAAACATATATAATCCCTTTGTCATTTTCTTGTTCTTAATAGTGGGTTGAACCTTCATTTTTCTGTAGAACACTGATTTATAAGAGAGATTTTAACCAGAGTCTGGAAGTTTGCTGAACTGTCCCTTTCCTGTGTTTTTGCTGCTGCTTCTCTGAAAATGCAGCCACGTCGGAGCAAAGTAGTCGCAGATAGAGAGACAGCAAAACATACAATACACGCACACATACAAATCTCATACATATGCTAAAAAGGTTGTTGATTAGAGCAAAGATAAAGCACTGGCTTACCGAAAATGGTCAACCACCCAGAAAAATAGCCTCATTTTTTAGCTAAAATAACGACCATCAAATGGTTGTCGTACACCATAGGCTCAGATTTTGCTGTTCTACCAACGTGCAAAAGAAACCAACACACGCTATGGCTGCAGATACACCAGGTTGCGAATGGGCCATATGGATTGATTTCCCCGCCAAGATACAGGTCGGATGTGAAGTAGATTGTAGCCCAGAAAGAAGCAAATCATCGTCACAGCCCATTTTTTCACATCAATCAACATCATTTAGGTTCAAAACTCTTGAAAAAGCAGCTACTTTAAACAAGTACAAGCAGTAAAAGGAAGAAGCATATACAAAATATCGTCAAAATAATTCTTGATCTTTTCTTTTTCTCAAAGGCCTGTTGGTTTTTTTATGAATGGAGAATAAAACTTTCATGGACGTGGCAGAGAAAGGGAAACTACCCTTGACAGAAAATCCATCTCTTTGATGTCTCATTCTTCCTTTCCATGCTAAACTATGGTGAGAATAAATAATTCTTGAACATAATATTCTTACTTGTAAGTGATATTATTATAAGAAATTATAATTTTAAACTGTAAGTAACAATAATCAGTCTCCAAAACTAATTCATTTTTTTAGATTGTAACATATTAGTATTGAAATGCTAGGTTCACAAAGTCTTAAGCAATGTTTGATAAAAGTTTTGCGGATAGTACAAAGCACCATTTGATTTTCATTATGACTATATTGTTGTAATCCAATAGACAATCTTGGATCCTACAAAATTAACTATCTTCAATTTTATAAATTAGATTTTAGAAAATAAGGGAATAGAAAAAACAAGGAAAGCAATGATACTTTTTAAAATTTATGATGCGAAAATTAGAAGGTAGAAAAGCTTTAGTGTAACGAGTGGCATGTCATATTAGTTTGATGGCCAAAACTTGACATTTTTACTCAGTAATAACAGGTTCAATTAACTACATTTGAACTATAAAAATTTGTTTTTTTTTAAATGCTCGACAACGAAACAAATAAATATTTGCACGCAAATAAATGGATTGGATTATTTAAATCAAGACAAATATTTTAATAACTAAAACAATAGACTCCAATCAAAACACAACTTTAGACACTCACATGTCTGAGAAAAAATAAAGTAAAATAAAATGACAGACTCGCCCTTTTAGACTCCCCACGATCAGAGAAACATATAACAATAAAAATAAAAAATGGACTCCAAACTTAGAACATTCTTAGACATCCCCTTATAAAGAAGATCAACATAATCTTATCTCTAATTAAAGCCTCAAGTTTAAGTCCAAAACATTTTGTTCTTCAGCCACATTAACAACTTCGTCTGCATTTGATGAAATAGGAACATCCAGTTGACGTATCAATGGTCTTGTAAAATCAGCAACAGACTCATTTGAATCTGCAATTGTTGAATTTGAACCTCCAACATTGATGCATCTTTCCATTTGTTGCCTATCGATTGGTGGTGCTCTGCCCCATCTTCTCGGCTCGTTACGATGCAAAGACGTTTCTGTATGGGCAACAATTCTATCATTTCTTTGCAAACTCGCAGGTTGTGGGACAACAGGTTGAGATGATGGAGGATTTCCTGGCAAAACAATATAGGATGCATATACATGGGAACTCATGATCGTTGTTTGGTCAGACAACAATGGGTGATTAACTTGTACATGATCTACAAATTCACTAATAGTACGAAATATTCCATAGCATACAAGGCAATGAAGTAGTACACGAGAAGGTATTAAAACTAAAGGAGAAAAATTTGCATTATTCATATTTGAAGTATGAATGACAAACTTTTTCACTAAGTAAGAAATGATAGAGATCAAGTACCAACTATGCAGTATATTTATAGGCTGCTCATGCTATAACCTTCCCCCCTTCATTATGGGGCTTCCACTTTCGCTATGGTAAGTTCCATATAACATTGCAATGATTGACAGCTTTGTTACCAAAAATTTCATATTTTGGTGATCTCTTTGTCCGAATTTGATGCTTATTTTTAACTAACCTGCTGTAATAGACTGATTATGTTTTCATTAGTGAATTACAACAATCTGATCCATTTTTGAACATCAACTATCATTTTAAGAAAAAATAAGGAAACTCATAAAAGAAACTATATCTTTTATAAGATTTTTTGTTTGGAACAATTGGAAAGCTAGATGCAAAACCAGAAATGACGATGTGAAAATGTCTAATCAAAGAATTATTCTTAATATGAACTAAAAACTCAATTTGGCTATCCACAAAAAGTTTTTATATATTTTTATAAAATTTGTGTCTGGAACTTGTGTTGCATGTTTGTCTTCTTTCATTATGCTACAATCTAAAATCTTGATTTTACCATTTAGATTTTGTTCATTAAAAAAAATTCTAACAATGGAATGGTGTACTTTTGTAATGATCCAGGAGTACACCTGTAACGCCACACGGTGCTTACGGTCCCATGAGACCACAAGCTAACCCATGAGTTGTTACTTGCTGTGAGCACTGATCAAAACTGATAAACAAAATATGCGGAATGTCAACTGAAATGCCATAAGGTTTTAGTAACTGAAAACAATACTGAAATATGGTTTGAAATGTCTGGAGACATACTGATAAAACAACTGAAAACCAAGTAAACTATCTGTACTAGTCTGAAAGCCTCTAAACTGTCTGACTTTGAAGTTGATGGGACAAACCTCCAACTAACTCCGACTGACAATATAACTGAACTACTGATATAACTGAACGTAAGATAACTCGTCCTCGAAGGAAGTAGACTCATTATGGGATTATGGTTTACACACGTAAGAACAACTGTTTGAATTATAGCTCGAAAATATAGGGTGTTACAGTTGCTCTGTCATACACAGCAGTCTAGTTTTTGACATGAAAATCTCTCTTGATAGTGCAACATACAGCTGGCCATGTGTGAATACATGTCATGGCAGATATAGTCCAACATTCGGAATTGTTTGTCCCTGTTCTTTATTTAAAATCGTTGCAAAATATAGACTTATTGAAATTATTTGCGGACAAATTTGAAAGGATATACTTTATTATCAAGCGGTGAAAGTTGAATTCTAGGAATGCAGATGTGCTTGGTAGCTGGTTCACCTGTTGTAATTTTTGCATGTATGATGTTGTTATTAAACCCGATGTCACACCCCTTTTTCACCTGAGGAGGTCGAAGTCGAAGGATTTTTTCAATTAAAGTGACGAAATTGAATAGAGATTAGTTTATTAATAGAGTCGCCACTTGGAATTGAGTTGTGGTGTTCCAAGTCACCTTATTGAATCTCTAATCAAAAGAAAATGACTCTTTATTGGTCGGCGAGAACAGAAGAGCGGGTAAGAAATTCTGTTGACCGAGGAAAAGGTATGAGGCACCCGTCGAGTCCCGTGGTTCTAGCACGGTCGCTTTTATCAACTTATACTTAGCTTTAACTATTTTGATAAATTATGTTAATGCCTAAATTCTCTCATTTTTAATATACAAAAACTTTTTAAAATTCTTGTATTAAATTGATGAAAAATTATTTTTATAAAAATATTTGTCAAGGTGCATTGTTGCATTCTTGACTTTTTAAATGCCTCAGAAAAATGTGTACGCCGTATTCTTAATTGTGGCAAAAATTTTAAAAGTGTCTAAAATTTATCTAGCGTTAGAGGCGTGATTTATCTCTTATAAACTCATAACAATTTTTCCTATTCATTTTACTCTCATTCTTATATCACCTAATTTCTTATACTTAATTAATATAACAAAATTACATTAAGAGAATCTATTTTTTAAAAAAATGATTTAATTAAATCATAACCTCACTCACTGTGAACAAGAAATAATCAACTGTAATATTTAAATAAACATTAGTAAGTACAAAGGCCTTATTAAAACAACTATTTTCTCGCGGGTTAGATCGGAGAGATGATTGAATGGCGGTTTGTGTTTGGCCGGCGGCAAGCCGGTTCTTTGGAGCCTCCAGGTGGCTTCCTTATTGGGGTGGCCCCAACCGATGGTGGTTAAACCAGTGAGGAGAGCAAGAGAGCGGGGAGAAGGGGGTTCGCCGGCGACTAAAAAGGGGAAAAGGGGGTAGCACCGACGACAGAAAAGGAAAAAAGGAGAAATTTTTGGTGATTTTCTATCGGATTTGGTGTAAAAAAGGGGACGGAGAACGGTGTCTTGGCTAGTTGTCGGTTTCGTGGCCGCTGAAAAGGGGTTCGCCAGCGGTGATGGCTATTAGACACCGGGAAAAAGGGAAAGGGGAGAAGGCACCGACGAGTTTTGGGGGTGATGCACGATTGGATTTGGGAGAGGGGTGGTAGCCTTTTGATAGTATTTCCCGTGATTCGGGTCTGTTTGGTTGTCGAAGAAGCTGACAATTCCGTCAAAAGTTTGCCGAAAAATCTAAACAATGCCCCTTTTCTCTTTGATTTTTTCACTGTTTTCCCTTTCCTCTTTCATTAATTTTCTTTCTTCTTCTCTCTTCCCTCTCCCCATTCTTCTAATTTTGTTGTTCAATAGTGTGTGTACGCTTACTGTTGTGTGTAGTGTATGTCTGCGTGCCTCTCATCTGTGTCTATTTGTGTCTGTGAGTGTGTGTGATTTACAGTGAGTATGAATTTTTGTTGTGAGTATTTTTGTGCATCTCGTGAATCTATCCGTGTGGGTGTATGAAATCAATGTATTGCAGTGTGTAATAGTGTGTACAGTGATATCATTTTTCTTCTTATTTTTTAAAACTAGATGATATTAACACCTAATATTAAAACATCCAACACATTGTACATACGAACACACATATATATTGTCTAACTTGATCATATAACATACAATAGCATAAAGTTCACATAATTAATTAAATATTGCTTGAAATCACTTTAACATTTTTCTTTCATGCTTTCCACTATAAAATTATTAACGTAAATAGTACAAGATTACAGAAGCACATGTAATGAATTACTCTGACTACTAAGAAAAGAAATTCGTTATCAAAAACTTCAAGCAGAACTTTGAAACTGGAATCACAACTCTTCCTCTCCCTTATTTTCTTCTCTGTTTTTACTTTTTTGTTCCTCTCACTGTCTGATGTTTTCTTTATGTTTTTTTTTTGTCTGTTCTGACATTTCTTTTTGATACAGTGTAGCTGTAGATAGAATGTACGTCCTTTTTCTGGGGTTGAGGGAGTCCTTATGTACAGTGACTTTGGGGGGAACAGTTAACATCAGATAGGTTAGAAATTTTTAAACTTTGAATCTTTTCTTTTTGTTTTCTTAGAAGATAATAATAATAACAAATAAAAATAGTAAATAAATAAATAAAATAATAATAATAATAATAATAATATAATAATAATAATAATATCTAATTAATTCTTATACTTAAGAAAATACAATAAAAGTTTATAAAGAGTCGAAAATAAATATAATTAAGATAGTACTAAAACTACTAGCTTATTTATTTAAAAAGAAAAATATTTTTAAATTTTAGTATTATTTTTTAAAATTAGAATAAAAATAAAATAAAATATTCTAAAACTAACTACATTTAGTTATTTATTTAAAAAGAGTCAAGTGAAAGGTCTTTGAGTCTTCTTTCCAACGTAATTGATTTCTCCTTAATCCGATATCGGAGTAGAAAGCTATGCTATTTTACTTCGAAGTGTCTGTCGGCCAAAATGTGACGACGAGGCTAACAACCTATCAACTAGGTTACGTCCCATCAGCCCTAGTCATCAACCTTGGGCAGAAAGTGGTAAAATCCACCTTAAAAGTGACAACTTAGGTGACGGCCTATCACTTCAGTGACTGCCCATCAACTTGATCGTCAACTTATGAAGTTCTGCGACTTTTTTGGTTTTCTTAGGAGTATTTGGGTATTTTCCTCACCCCAAACTTCTCCGACACGATTTAAATCATTCAAAACACATTATAATCCATTTTTATCAATTTTAAATACATCTCAATCCTCTTTGTTCTCAAGAATAAAAGAAATTAGGGTTTTCCTTCAAGGAAATAATTCAAGCCTTTCAATCCAAGATTTTCAAGAAACAAATCAAGATTCGAGTTCTACTTTTAAACTAAGTAATCTAAGGTACGTGGAATTTTTCTAAACTATATGGGAATGGTGAAAAAGTTTTTAATAAGGTTTTGTATGTTAAGAAATCATGAATTTGCAATGGGTTTTGAATTTACATTTACAACTATGCATTGTGAAATCCTTTTTGTGATAATGTTTTGGTCTTGAGGCCTTCCCATATATTTGATTTGTACTCGTATATAAGTATGTATGCATTTTTGAGTTCAAATGTTGAATTGAGAGCATGAACATTTAAAATCTCTCTATTGTTGTAAAGCCTCTTGTTTTCATATATTATGAATTATTCAATTGCATATTGAGAAGCATGGTTCAAATGTCTTTACTATTTTTTTTTAGCCTTGATTTTGGATATGAACTGAACAGAGGGTGATTCTTGCTAACATAAATGAAAAGTGGTGATTTAAAGAGATTGCATGGTTTGTTACAAAACACTAGACCACCACATGTTGAAATGTTTAAAACAGAGAATCCTGCATAGTTTGAAATATGTATTGAAAATAAGAACTCGCTTGCATTGTTAAATGTTTTTGGTGGTCAACTGAATCGATTGGATTGAAGAAACTAATGCATATTATTATATGGCTTAGACATACGACTTGCAAGTCTTAGTGTGACGATACCAAATAGATGAATGCCATAGAAGATTCAGAATAGACTAAAATTCAAATTTTACTTCAATTTTAAGAATTTGATTTCAGAAAGATGCATGTTTAGAACAGACTAAAAATGAGTATAAAGAGAGCTAGGTGGTTACCTGAAGAAGGCGTTTGAGTGTAAGGGCTCATCGCTGGAAATAGTGTTTTGCCGATACAGGTTTATTATGTCCAAAATTAGGGATTGTATGCTGGCGACAACCCTATGGCGTCGTAGAGATTCAGAAACTCCAACCCTTGCGGCAAATTTGGGTTGGGAGCTTGGCCGCCGAGTCATGGGCGGATTCCATATAGCCCATGGGATCATAGAAATGTAGGGTGTACCACCTAGCTCAGAAGTCAGATAAAGAGTGAGTCGTGGTTTCAAAAAAATGTTTCAAAATCTTTAAAGTGTGCCCATATGTTTTCATATATTATATGTAAAAGGTTTATCAATTGCTCTCACTTATGTTATATATAAATATATTATTTTGGATTTCTCTGCATACCAGTACATCTGTATTAAACCCTCTATATTTTAGGATATTAGGATCAGGGTTTGATTGGTCAGGGATTTGCAGTTGGTGAGCCTCCCTTATTCCGGAAGGCCTAATTTATAAGTCATTGTAATTTTATTTTGATTCATGGTCCGACTGGGGTCCTTGTCCTAGTCTTCAGACAGAGGTTATTTTTAGTTAGTAGAGATTTCGCAGACTACTGTTGGATGTTTTTGTTCTTTATGAACTCATTTCAGTATTGAGTAGTTTGAAATAAAAGTTGACCATGATTCCGTATTGGTTTATATTCCACATTTTTCCTTCATATTATAAGAATGTGTGTATGATTGTTAGATAGAAAAGGGCGCTCGGCCTTTCACGGTTCGAGATGCTCGTCGCGGCCAGAGCCTCGGTTCAGGTCGTGACATTCAGCCACGCCGGAGCAAAGTAGTCGCAGATAGAGAGACAGAAAAACATACAATACACACACACATACAGACCTCATACATATGCTAAAAAGGTTGTTGATTAGAGCTAAGATAAACCACTGGCTTACCAAAGATGGTCAACCACCCTGAAAAATAACCTCATTTTTGAGCTAAAATAACGACCATCAAATGGTTGTCATACACTTTAGGCTCAGATTTTGCTGTTCTACCAACATGCAAAAGAAACCAACACACGCTATGGCTGCACATACACCAGGTTGCGAATGGGCCATGTGGATTGATTTCCCCGCCAAGATACAGGAAGGATCGTATCGATACAGTGAAGTAGATTGTAGCCCAGAAAGAAGCAAATCATCATCGCAGCCCACTTTTCCACATCAATCAACATCATTTAGGTTCAAAACTCTTGTAAAAGCAGCTACTTTAAACAAGTACAAACAGTAAAAGGAAGAAGCATGTACAAAATATGTCAAAATAATTCTTGATCTTTTCTTTTTCTCAAAGGCCTGTTGGTTTTTTTATGAATGGAGAATAATCTTTCATGGCAGAGAAAGGGAAACTACCCTTGACAGAAAATCCATCTCTTTGATGCCTCATTCTTCCTTTCCATGCTAAACTATGGTGAGAATACATAATTCTTGAACATAATATTCTTACTTGTAGGTAATATTATTACAATAAATTATGATTTTAAACTGTAAATAACAATAATCAGTCGCCAAAACTAATTCATTTTTTAGATCGTAACATATTAGTATTGAAATGCTAGGTTCACAAAGTCTTAAGCAATGTTTGATAAGAGTTTTGCGGATAGTACAAAGCACCATTTGATTTTCATTATGACTATATTGTTGTAATACAATAGACAGTCTTGGATCCTACAAAATTAACTATCTTTAATTTATAAATTAGATTTTAGAAAATAAGGGAATAGAAAAAACAAGGAAAGCAATGATACTTTTTAAAATTTATGATGCGAAAATTAGAAGGTAGAAAAGCTTTAGTGTAACGAGTGGCATGTCATATTAGTTTGATGGCCAAAACTTGACATTTTTACTCAGTAATAACAGGTTCAATTAACTACATTTGAACTATAAAAATTTGTTTTTTTTAAATGCTCGACAACGAAACAAATAAATATTTACACGCAAATAAATGGATTGGATTATTTAAATCAAGACAAATATTTTAATAAATAAAACAATAGACTCCAATCAAAACACAACTTTAGACACTCACATGTTTGATTAAAAATAAAGTAAAATAAAACGACAGACTCACCCTTTTAGACTCCCCACGATCAGACAAACATATAACAATAAAAATAAAAAAAATGACTCCAAACTTAGAACATTCTTAGACATCCCCTTATAAAGAAGATCAACATAGTCTTATCTCTAATTAAAGCCTCAAGTTTAAGTCCAAAACATTTTGTGCTTCAGCCACATTAACAACTTCGTCTGCATTTGATGGAATCGGAACATCCACTTGACGTATCAATGGTCTTGTAAAATCAGCAACAGACTCATTTGAATCTGCAATTGTTGAATCTGAACCTCCAACATTGATGCTTCTTTCCATTTGTTGCCTATCGATTGGTGGTGCTCTGCCCCATCTTCTCGGCTCGTTACGATGCAAAGACGTTGCTGGATGGAAAACAATTCTATCATTTCTTTGCAAACTCGCAGGTTGTGGGACAACAGGTTGAGATGACGGAGGATTTCCTGGCAAAACAATATAGGATGCATATACATGGGAACTCATGATCGTTGTTTGGTCAGACAACAATGGGTGATTAACTTTTACATGATCTACAAATTCTCTAATAGTACGAAATATTCCATAGCATACAGGGCAATGAAGTAGTACACGAGAAGGTATTAAAACTAAAGGAGAAAAATTTGCATTATTCATATTTGAAGTATGAATGACAAACTTTTTCTCTAGGTAAGAAATGATAGAGATCAAGTACCAACTATGCAGTATATTTATAGGCTGCTCATGCTATAACCTTCCCCCCTTCATTATGGGGCTTCCACTTTCGCTATGGTAAGTTCCATATAACATTGCAATGATTGACAGCTTTGTTACCAAAAATTTCATATTTTGGTGATCTCTTTTTCCGAATTTGTTGCTTATATTTAACTAACCTGCTGTAATAGACTGATTATGTTTTCATTAGTGAATTACAACAATCTGATCCATTTTTGAACATCAACTATCATTTTAAGAAAAAATAAGGAAACTCAAAAGAAACTATATCTTGTATAAGATTTTTTGTTTGGAACAATTGGAAGGCTAGATGCATAACCTGAAATTACGATGTGAAAATGTCTAATCAAGAATTATTCTTAATATGAACTAAAAACTCAATTTGGCTATCCACAAAAAGTTCTTATAAAATTTGTGTCTGGAACGTGCATTGCATGTTTGTCTTCTTTCATTATGCTACAATCTAAAATCTTGATTTTACCATTTAGATTTTGTTCATTAAAAAAAATTCTAACAATGGAATGGTGTACTTTTGTAATGATCCAGGAGTACACCTGTAACGCCACACGGTGCTTACGGTCCCATGAGACCACAAGCTAACCCATGAGTTGTTACTTGCTGTGAGCACTGATCAAAACTGATAAACAAAATATGCGGAATGTCAACTGAAATGCCATAAGGTTTTAGTAACTGAAAACAATACTGAAATATGGTTTGAAATGTCTGGAGACATACTGATAAAACAACTGAAAACCAAGTAAACTATCTGTACTAGTCTGAAAGCCTCTAAACTGTCTGACTTTGAAGTTGATGGGACAAACCTCCAACTAACTCTGACTGACTACATAACTGAACTACTGACATAACTGAACGTAAGATAACTCATCCTCGAAGGAAGAGGACTCATCACGGGATTATGGTTTACACACATAAGAACAACTGTTTGATTTTTAGCTCGAAAATGTGGGGTGTTACAGTTGCTCTGTCATACTCAGCAGTCTAGTTGTTGACATGAAAATCTCTCTTGCTAGTGCAACATACAGCTCGCCATGTGTGAATACATGTCATGGCAGATATAGTCCAACATTCGGAATTGTTTGTCCCTGTTCTTTATTTAAGATCGTTGCAAAACATAGACTTATTGAAATTATTTCGGACAAATTTGAAAGGATATACTTTATTATCAAGCGGTGAAAGTTGAATTCTAGGAATGCAGATGTGCTTGGTAGCCGGTTCACCTGTTGTAATTTATGCATGTATGATGTTGTTATTAAACCCTATGTCACACCCCTTTTTCGCCCGAGGAGGTTGAAGTAGAAGGATTTTTTCAATTAAAGTGACGAAATTGAACAAAGATTAGTTTATTAATAGAGTCGCCACTTGGAATTGAGTTGGGGTGTTCCAAGTCACCTTATTGAATCTCTAATCAAAAGAAAATGACTCTTTATTGGTTGGCGAGAACAGAAGAGCGGGTAAGGAATTCTGTTGACCGAGAAAAAGGTATAAGGCACCGTCGAGTCCCTTGGTTCTAGTGTGGTCGCTTTTATCAACTTATACTTAGCTTTAATTATTTTGATAAATTATGTTAATGCATAAATTCACTCATTTTTAATATACGAAAACTTTTTAAAATTCTTGTATTAAATCGATGAAAAAATATTTTTATAAAAATATTTGTCAAGGTGCATTGTTGCATTCTTGACTTTTTAAATGTCTCAGAAAAATGTGTATGCCGTATTCTTAATTGAGGCGAAAATGTTAAACGTGTCTAAAATTTGTCTAGCGTTAGAGGCATGATTTATCTCTTATAAACTCGTAACAATTTTTCCTATTCATTTCACTCTCATTCTTATATCACCTAATTTCTTATACTTAATTAATATAACAAAATTACAATAAGAGAATCTATTTTTAAAAAAAATGATTTAATTAAATCATAACCTCACTCACTGTGAACAAGAAATAATCAACTGTAATATTTAAATAAACATCAGTAAGTACAAAGGCCATATTAATACGACTATTTTCTTGCGGGTTAGATCGGAGGGATGATTGGATGGCGGTTTGTGGTTGGTCGGCGGCTAGCTTGTTCTTTGGAGCCTCCAGGTGGCTTCCTTGTTAGGGTGGCCCCAACCGATGGTGGTTAAACCAATGAGGAGAGCAAGAGAGAGTGGAGAAGGGGGTTCGCCGGCGAAGAGAAAGGGGAAAAAAGGGGATAGCACCGGCGACAGAAAAGGGAAAAAGGGGAAATTTCCGGTGATTTTCTATCGGATTTGGGGTAAAAAGGGGACGGGGAACGGTGGCTTGGCTAGTTTTTGGTTTCGTGGCCGCTGAAAAGGGGTTTGCAGGCGGTGATGGCTATTAGACACCGGGAAAAAGGGAGAGGGGAGAAGGCACAGACGAGTTTTGGGGGTGATGCACGATTGGATTTGGGAGAGGGCCGGTAGCCTTTTGCTAGTATTTCCCGCGATTCGGGTCCGTTTGGTTGTTGAAGAAGCTGACAATTCCGTCGAAAGTTTGTCGAAAAATCTAAACAATGCCCCTTTTCTCTCTGATTTTTTCACTGTTTTCCCTTTCCTCTTTCATTAATTTTCTTTCTTCTTCTCTCTTCCCTCTCTCCATTCTTCTACTGATTTTGTTGTTCAATAGTGTGTGTACGCTTACTGTTGTGTGTAGTGTGTGTCTGTGTGCCTCTCATCTGTGTCTATTTGTGCCTGTGAGTGTGTGTGATTTACAGTGAGTGTGAATTTTTGTTGTGAGTATTTTTGTGCATCTAGTGAATCTATCCGTGTGAGTGTATGAAATCAATGTATTGCAGTGTGTAATAGTGTTTACAGTGAAATTATTTTTCTTTTTTTTTTAAAAAAAAAACAAGATGATATTAACACCTAATATTATAACATCCAACGCATTGTCCATACGAACAGACATATATATTCTCTAACTTGATCATATAACATGCAATAGTATAAAGTTCACATAATTAATTAAATATTGCTTGAAATCACTTTAACATTTTTCTTTCATACTTTCCACAATAAAATTATTAATGTAAATAATACAAGATTACAGAAGAACATGTAATGAATTACTCTGACTACTAAGCAAATAAATTCGTTATCGAAAACTTCAAGCAGAACTTTGAAACTCGAATCACAACTCTTCCTCTCCCTTATTTTCTTCTCTGTTTTTACTTTTTTGTTTCTCTCACTGTCTGATGTTTTCTTTATGTTTTTTTTTTGTCTGTTCTAATGTTTCTTTTTGATATAGTGTAGGTGTAGATAGAATGTACGTCATTTTTGTGGGGTTGATGGAGTCCTTTTGTACAGTGACTTTGGGGGGAACGGTTAACATCAGATAGGTTAGAAATTTTTAAATTTTGAATCTTTTCTTTTTGTTTTCTTAGAAGATAATAATAATAACAAATAAAAATAGTAAATAAATAAATAAAATAATAATAATTAAAAAAAATAATATAATAATATCTAATTAATTCGTATAAGAAAATACAATAAAAGTTTATAAAGAGTCAAAAATAAATATAATTAAGATAGTACTAAAACTACTAGCTTATGTATTTAAAAAAAATATTTTTTAATATTTGTATTATTTTTTAAAATTAGAATAAAAATAAAATAAGATATTCTAAAACTAACTACATTTAGTTATTTATTTTTTAACTAAAAATTTATTAAAAATAAAATTAGAATTAAAATAATATCGGATCAAATATAAATATTTAATATCGAAAAATAAGTTAAAATTTAAGGAGAATCAAAAATCACGTGTCTACACACGCGACAAATAATATGTATACTATTGCATAGACCATTGGAAGGATCGAAATTCCTAAGTAGCATGATTGGCGCATTTTCTTTTAGAATTAACCTGTTTAAGGGAAATTCAATACCTGTAAATTTCTGATCAATTGTTTTTAAACATCAATATATACATACATTTTTAGTATAAGAAAATATTAAGTATCTTAATTTAGTATAACATAATTTGCCTAAATCTGTTGGAGTATGCATCTGTGTGGCAGAAGATCGTATGTATCTGTGTGGCAGAAGATCATTTGATGTTAAAGTATTCAGATTATTCTGCTTGATAGTAATTGTTGGTACCATCTTCTGCAAAGTTAAAACACAGAGAAATTTCACCCACTGACATTCTTGTAAATCACTCATTAAAAGCGGGAAGTTTGTTATTGTCTTTCTACCTTGTACATATGGGGACATAATTTTGCTATTTGCTTGTTATATTTTTGTTGCAATCCTGCTTAGATGATATTCCTTTTGAGCCGAGGATGTATCCATAACAGGCTCTCTACTTCACAAAGATAGAGGTAAGGTCTTAATACGTCTGCCCTTCTCAATCCCCAAGTGGGAATTCACCAAGAATGTTGTTGTTATTTAATAGACTACATATATAATTATTAAATACATCTGGGTTATTCTGTAATTAGTTATTCTTCAGTTCTCTATATATACAGCTGTAACCCCTTCAATATCAATAAGATCAATTATTATTAAATTATATCATGGTATCAAAGCTAGGGTTTCTTCTTCCGCCCAAAACCTAATCTCTCCTCTTTTCCGACGTGTGTGCGCCGCCGCCACCGTCTACACCACGTCGTACGGCCTCCCTCCTCCGCCGTAGGTCGGCGCCATGGACAAGGTTGTTGATCCTCTGTCAAATTTACCGTCTGGAGTAAAATTACTACTCAGGAATCTCCACAATCTCATCCCCGAAAAATTATCTGACAACAACTACCCGGCCTGGGCACTTAACGTCCGCACCGCCCTCGCAGCCAACTTGCTGCTCGGATGGATTGACGGTGCGGAGAAGCCGCCGCCCGAGACAGCCGAGGAGGATGGCGTCATGCTCCCAAATCCCGACTACCTTCCGTGGATGATCGTAGACACTCAGATCCGAGCCTGTCTTCTCGCCGTTATTAGCCCCTCTGTGCACAAACACGCCCGGGGTTTTCTCACATCGGCTTCACTTTGGGACGCACTAGCCACAAGGTACAACTCTGTGTCCACGGCTCATATTTTTCAGTTGCGTGACAGATTGCATACTCTTCGGAAGGGAACGAAGACGATGACTCAATACCTTGATGATGTGGCCTCTATTCTGTCTGACCTCGATGCTGTGAACGAGATTATTCCTGAACGAGACGTGGTAAATGCCGTGATACGTGGTCTTCCGTCTGGATATTCCTCTCTCAAACAGCATATTCGCCTCTCACCTGTCGAAATCACTCTGAATCAACTGTCTGGATGGCTTAATGCAGAAGAATTGAATCTAGACATGGAACACAAATTACTGCTCGGAGAAGCCAGTTCCACCCCTGGCGTCACGGCTCTTTACTCGGCTGGCAGCGGGGGCTCGGCCAGGGGTCGCGGTGACGATCGCCGTAACCAAGGGCGAGGCAGCGGCGGCGGTGACCGTCGGAACGCCGGGCAGCAAGGCAGAGGCGGGCCTCCACCGAGGGACGGCTTCCAGTCAGGCCGCGGACAGGGACGAGGAAACCAGCGGGGGCCCACACGAGATCTTCCGACGTGCCAAATTTGTGCTAAACGGGGCCATTCTGCGGCTAATTGCTGGTATCGTTATGATGACTCGCAGAATGTAAATCGCCAGTCCGGCGGATCAAGGGCGATGCATGCGTCCACAAACGCTCAATCTGGCGATTGGTATCTAGACACAGGTGCTAACACCCATGTGACGTCGGATTATTCACAACTTCAAGCTCCTCATCCGTATCATGGCTCAAAAACTATTACAGTAGGCAATGGTCAATCCCTTCCCATCACAAACACCGGCTCTGGGTATGTCTATACCCCAAATGGTAAATTTCATCTCTCAACCCTTCACCACGTCCCTTCCCTCACATCCAATCTTTTATCTGTTTATCGCTTTACTAAAGAAAATAACTGCACCCTCATTTTTAATGACACCAATTTCCAGATAGTGGACAATACCACGAACCGGGTGCGGTACACGGGCCGCTGTGAGCATGGGCTATACACTCTTCCATTCAGGTCTCCGTCTGTTGTGAGTCAAGCCATTCTCTCGTCCACCTGGCATCGCCGGCTTGGGCACCCATCATCCGCCATCACCAAATCCATTTTATCTTCCTTAGGTTTTAATTTTTCAGGGAAATTACATTGCGAGTCCTGTTCAGTGTCTAAATCTTGTCGTTTACCTTTTTCACTGTCTGAACACAAGGCCACTGCGCCATTTCAATTAATTCATTCTGATGTTTGGGGTCCAACCTCAGTTCCTTCTGTTCAAGGTTTTCGTTATTATATCTGTTTTGTTGATGATTACAGTAAATTCACTTGGCTTTATCCTCTGAAATTTAAATCCGAAGCTTATACGGTTTTTGTCAACTTTGACCGAATGGTTCAAAATCAATTTAATGCCAAAATCAAAATTTTTCGAAGTAACAATGGCAAAGAATTTGTCAACAATGCATTTGGTGTTTTTCTTCAAAGTCTAGGGGCTCTTCATCACACTTCATGCCCATATACCCCTGAACAAAATGGCGTTGCTGAGCGCAAACACCGTTACCTAATAGAAACAGTTGTTGCGCTCCTCCATGATTCCACCTTACCTGTTTCCTTTTGGGTTGATGCCCTTGCTACTGCCAACTACCTCATAAATCGCATGCCCACTCACACTCTCTCCAACTCCACTCCATATGCCCGTCTCTACAATCATCTACCCGACTACATCCATCCCCGCTCGTTTGGGTGTCTGGTTTATCCCTGGTTGCGTCCACACACTCAACATAAACTTCAACCTCGGTCCACCCCTTGTGTCTTTCTAGGCTATCATCCCACTATCAAAGGTTACAAATGTTTCGATCCTGTATCTCAGAAAACATATGTTTCCCGTCATGTTCGTTTTGTGGAGGAACAATTTCCTTACACAAGTCTTTCCTCTACTCCATACTCCCCCAATCCACTTGGCATTGTGCCATTATTTCCGTCCTTTTCACACGCTCATGCTCCGGCTCACTCGGCACCTAACCCGGTACCCCACTACGCCACTACCCACCCGTACCAACCACCTAGCCACTCGAACCAACCACCCACCCACCCGAACCCCCAAACCTCCCACCCGAACACCCAGCCGACTGCCACACAACCCACCACTTCCCTACATCATACTCCTAACACACATACAGCCACCCCATCCACCGCTGCACATCCCAGCTCCCACGGCAGCCCCACCCAACCCCCGTCCACACATCATACAACTCCACCACCCCTTCCTAATCACCCTCCACTCAACACTCACCCTATGACAACCCGAGCCAAGGCCGGTACCTTCAAACCCAAAGTCTACCACACTCACATACCCTTTGATGCACATCCCATAACTGAGCCTACTACCTACAACCAAGCCTCCAAAAATAGTTTCTGGTGCCAAGCTATGGATGAGGAATTTCAGGCTCTGAATGAACAACGTACATGGGATATGGTACCTCTGCCTAGTAACCGAAAGTCTATTGGGTGCAAATGGGTGTTTCGCATCAAACGAAATTCAGATGGATCTCTTTCTCGCTATAAAGCACGTCTGGTTGCAAAAGGGTATCATCAGGAGTATGGTGTGGATTATAAGAAGACCTTTAGCCCTGTTGTTAAGCAACAGACTATTCGTCTGGTCTTGTCTCTTGCTCTCCACTATGATTGGCCGCTTCATCAGTTAGACGTCAGCAATGCCTTTCTTCATGGTCATCTTGAGGAAGACATCTATATGGTTCAGCCACCGGGATATGTTAATCCCAACCGTCCTCACTATGTTTGCAAGCTTCGCAAATCACTGTATGGCCTGAAATAGGCCCCACGTGCCTGGTACACATGCCTCTCTACTTTTCTGCAGGGTCTTGGTTTTCGCACCTACCATCATGACAACAGCCTCTTCACCCTTCACTGTTCTCGAGGGACAGTCATCATTCTTATCTATGTGGATGATATTGTTATTACAGGCAGCTCGTCATCACTCATCACTGAAATTACTGAGGCTATGCAACGTGACTTCAAACTTAAGGACCTCGGTCCTCTGGAGTTCTTTCTTGGCCTCGAACTCATCCGCAAATCGGGAACCATATTGATGCATCAGACAAAATATACCCTTGAACTTCTAAATCGAGCTGGAATGACAGACTGCAAACCCGCGGTCACTCCCATGGCAGTCCGCCAATCCCCAGGGCCGAATACTCCCTTTGCCGATCCTACACTATATCGGAGCCTCGTCGGTGGACTTCATTATCTTGCTGTTACTCATCCGGACATCCAATATGCAGTCAATCGAGTCTCCCAATCAATGCATGCTCCCACAGAACAACACTTTCAGGCCTTGAAACGCATTCTGCGCTATCTTAAAGGTACTCTTCAATGTGGAATTTTATTTCAAAAGGGCTCGTTTGATATATCTGTTTTTTCTGATTCGGATTGGGCTAACGACAAAGATGATCGGAAGTCCACTACTGGATACATTGTTATGATGGGACCGAATCTGATTTCCTGGTGCACCAAGAAGCAAACGCGAGTGTCCCGTTCCTCCACAGAAGCAGAATATCGTGCCATGGCTGCGGGTGTTGCTGAAGCCATGTGGTTACGATACCTTACAGATGCACTTGGCATTCCCCCGACGAAACCACAGATTTATTGTGACAATCAGTCCACTATTTGTGTTACCAAAAATCCAGTCCTTCATGATCGTATGAAGCATGTTGGGTCCGACTGTCACTTTGTTCGCGATGAGGTCCTTGCAGGAACGATGGCCACGCACTATGTCCCATCTACTGACCAGTTTGCTGATATTCTCACCAAGCCTCTTCCGTTACAGCCTTTTTAGTATCTCTGCTCCAAGCTGCCCCTCGTTACCGCTGATCAGCTTGCGGGGGGATAATAGACTACATATATAATTATTAAATACATCTGGGTTATTCTGTAATTAGTTATTCTTCAGTTCTCTATATATACAGCTGTAACCCCTTCAATATCAATAAGATCAATTATTATTAAATTATATCATTATTTTTATTTGTACATTTGTAAAGTGATATAAAAGTGCTATTAGCAAAGATCAGCTGTAGTAGTAGCAGAAACAGAAGGCAGGAAAGGAAAAAGCATATATAATCCCTTTGACATTTTCTTGATCTTAATAGTGGGTTGAACCTCCATTTTTCTGTAGAACACTCTGATTTATTAGAGAGACTTTAACCAGATTCTGGAAGTTTGCTTAACTGTCCCTTTCCTGTGTTTTTGCTGCTGCTTTCTTTGAAAATGCAGTGTAACACTCCGCACTTTCGGGCTAACCGTCCTTTCTACACGTATAGATCCGAACCCAATGATTCTTTGTTAATATATGTGTGATAATCAATCCTATATTGTGTGAATACCTTTGAATATGAATTGAGGTCACAAAAATTCCCAAACTCAAAGACGAGTTGAAAACTCTTCTATCGATTAAGTTTTGATGAACGTCTAAACTTGGGTCAACTTCCATCAACCATAAATTCTTGTATATAACGAGTTAGAGATAATACTATATATCAAATGAAAGGTCTTCGAGTCTTCTTTCCAACACAACTGGTTTCACCTTAATCCGATATCGGAGTTGAAAGCTATGCTATTTTACTTCGAAGTGTCTGTCGGCCAAAATGTGACACGAGGCTAACGACCTATCAACTAGGTGACGGCCCATCAGCCCTAATCATCAGCCTAGGGCAGAAAGTGGTAAAATCCACCTCAAAAGTGATGACCTAGGTGACGGCCCATCAACTTGATCGTCAACTGATGAAGTTCTGTGACTTTTAGGAGTATTTTGGTATTTTCCTCACCCCAAACTTCTCCGACATGATTTAAATCCTCCCAAACACATTATAATCCATTTTTATCAGTTTTAAATACATCTCAATCCTCACTGTTCTCAAGAATAAAAGAAATTAGGGTTTTCCTTCAAGGAAAGAATTCAAGCCTTTCAATCCAAGATTTTCAAGAAAAGAAGCAAGATTCGAGTTCTACTCTTTAAACTAAGTAATCTAAGGTACGTGGGATTTTTCTAAACTATATGGGAATGGTGAAAACATTTTTAATAAGGTTTTGTATGTTAAGAAATCATGAATTTGCAATGGGTTTTGAATTTACATTTACAACTATGCATTGTGAAATCCTTTTTGTGATAATGTTTTGGTCTTGAGGCCTTCCCCTATATTTGATTTGTACTCGTATATAAGTATGTATGCATTTTTGAGTTCGAATGTTGAATTGAGAGCATGAATATTTAAAAACTCTCTATTTTTGTAAAACCTCTTGTTTTCGTATATTATGAATTATTCAATTGCATATTGAGAAGCATGATTCAAATGTCTTTACTATTTTTTTTAGCCTTGATTTTGAATATGAACTGAAGAGAGGGTGATTCTTGCTAACATAAATGAAAATTGGTGATTTAAAGAGATTGCATGGTTTGTTACAAAATACTAGACCACCACATGTTTGTTGAAATGTTGAAAACAGAGAATCCTGCATAGTTTGAAATATGTTTTGAAAATAAGAACTCTCTTGCATTGTTAAATATTTTTGGTGGTCAACTGAATCAATTGTATTGAAGGAACTAATGCATATTATTATATGGCTTAGACATACGACTTGGAAGTCTTGGTATGACGATACCAAATACATGAATGCCATAGAAGATTCAGAATAGACTAAAATGCAAATTTTACTTCGATTTTAAGAATTTGATTTCAGAAAGATGCATGTTTAGAACAGACTAAAAATGGGTATAAAGAGAGCTAGGTGGTTACCTGAAGAAGGCATTTGAGTGTAAGGGCTCATTGTTGGAAATCGTGTTTTGCCGATACGGGTTTATTATGTCCCAAATTAAGGATTGTACGCTGGCGGCGGCCCTGTGGCGTAGTAGAGATTCAGAAACTCCAACCCTTGCGGCAAATTTGGGTTGGGGGCTTGGCCGCCGAGTCAAGGGCGGATTCCATATAGCCTATGGGATCAGAGAAATGTAGGGTGTACCACCTAGCTCAGAAGTAAGATAAAGAGTGAGTCGTGGTTTCAAAAAAATGTTTCAAAATCTTTAAAGTGTGCCCATGTGTTTTCATATATTAAATGTAAAAGTTTTTATCAATTGCTCTCACTTATGTTATATATAAATATATTATTTTGGATTTCTCTGCGTACCAGTACATCTGTATTGACCCCTCTATATTTTAGGATCTTAGGCTCAGGGTTTGATTGGTTAGAGATTTGCAGTTGGTGAGCCTCCCTTATTCCGGAAGGCCTAATTTATAAGTCATTATTATTTTATTTTGATTCATGGTCCGACTGGGGTCCTTGTCCCAATCTTCAGACAAAGGTTATTTTTAGTTGGTAGAGATTTCGTAGACTAATGTTAGATGTTTTTGATCTTTATGAACTCATTTCAGTATTGAGTAGTTTGAAATAAAAGTTGACCATGATTCCGTATTGGTTTATATTCCACATTTTTCCTTCATATTATAAGAATGTGTGTATGATTGTCAAATAGAAAAGGACGCTCGGCCTTTCATGGTTCGAGATGCTCGTCGCGGCCAGAGCCTTGGTTCAGGTCGTGACATTCAGCCACGCCGGAGCAAAGTAGTCGCAGATAGAGAGACAGAAAAACATACAATACACACACATACAGACCTCATACATATGCTATAAAGATTGTTGATTAGAGCTAAGATAAAGCACTGGCTTACCAAAGATGGTCAACCACCCTGAAAAATAACCTCATTTTTTAGCTAAAATAACGACCATCAAATGGTTGTCATACACTTTAGGCTCAGATTTTGCTGTTCTACCAACATGCAAAAGAAACCAACACACGCTATGGCTGCACATACACCAGGTTGCGAATGGGCCATATGGATTGATTTCCCCGCCAAGATACAGGAAGGATCGTATCGATACAGTGAAGTAGATTGTAGCCCAGAAAGAAGCAAATCATCATCACAGCCCATTTTTTCACATCAATCAACATCATTTAGGTTCAAAGCTCTTGAAAAAGAAGCTACTTTAAACAAGTACAAACCGTAAAAGGAAGAAGCATGTACAAAATATGTCAAAATAATTCTTGATCTTTTCTTTTTCTCAAAGGCCGGTTGGTGTTTTTATGAATGGAGAATAAATCCTTCATGGACATGGCAGAGAAAGGGAAACTACCCTTGACAGAAAATCTCATTCTTCCTTTCCATGCTAAACTATGGTGAGAATAAATAATTCTTGAACATAATATTCTTACTTGTAAGTAATATTATTACAATAAATTATGATTTTAAACTGTAAATAACAATAATCAGTCGCCAAAACTAATTCATTTTTTAGATCGTAACATATTAGTATTGAAATGCTAGGTTCACAAAGTCTTAAGCAATGTTTGATAAGAGTTTTGCGGATAGTACAAAGCACCATTTGATTTTCATTATGACTATATTGTTGTAATCCAATAGAAAGTCTTGGATCCTACAAAATTAACTATCTTTAATTTATAAATTAGATTTTAGAAAATAAGGGAATAGAAAAAACAAGGAAAGCAATGATACTTTTTAAAATTTATGATGTAGAAAAGCTTTAGTGTAACGAGTGGCATGTCATATTAGTTGATGGCCAAAACTTGACATTTTTACTCAGTAATAACAGGTTAAATTAACTAAATTTGAACTATAAATTTTATTTTATTTTTTTAAAATGCTCAACAACAAACAAATAAATATTTGCACGCAAATAAATGATTGGATTATTTAAATCAAGACAAATATTTTAATAAATAAAACAATAGACTCCAATCAAAACACAACTTTAGACACTCACATGTCTGAGAAAAAATAAAGTAAAATAAAATGACAGACTCACTCTTTTGGACTCCCTACGATCAGACAAACAAATAACAATAAAAAAAAGAAAAAAAACTCCAAACTTAGAACATTCTTAGACATCCCCTTATAAAGTAGATCAACATAATATTTTCTCTAATTAAAGCCTCAAGTTTAAGTCCAAATCATTTTGTTCTTCAGCCACGTTAACAACCTCGTCTGCATTTGATGGAATAGGAACATCCAGTTGACGTATCATTGGTCTTGTAAAATCAGCAGCAGACTCATTTGAATCTGCAATTGTTGAATTTGAGCCTCCAACATTGATGTTTCTTTCCATTTGTTGTCTATCGATTGGTGGTGCTCTGCCCCATCTTCTCGGCTCACTACGATGCAAAGACGTTGCTGGATGGACAACAACTCTATCATTTCTTTGCAAACTCCCAGGTTGTGGGACAACAGGTTGAGATGATGGAGGATTTCCTGTCAAAACAATATAGGATGCATATACATGAGAACTCATGATGGTTGTTTGGTCAGACAACAATGGGTGATTAACTTGTACATGATCTACAAATTCTATAATAGTACGAAATATTACATAGCATACAGGGCAATGAAGTAGTACACGAGAAGGTATTAAAACTAAAGGAGAAAAATTTTCATTATTCATATTTGAAGTATGAATGACAAACTTTTTCTGTAAGTAAGAAATGATGGAGATCAAGTACCAACTATGTAGTATATTTATAGGCTGCTCATGCTATAACCCTCCCCCTTCATTATGGGGCTTCCACTTTCGCTATGGTAAGTTCCATATAATACAGCAATGACTGACAGCTTTGTTACCAAAAATTTCATATTTCGGTGATCTCTTTTTCCGAATTTGTTGCTTATATTAACTAACCTGCTGTAATAGACTGATTATGTTTTCATTAGTGAATTACAACAATCTGATCCATGTTTGAACATTAACTATCATTTTAAGAAAAATAAGGAAACTCATAAAAAAAAAACTATATCTTGTACAAGATTTTTTGTATGGAACAATTGGAAAGCTAGATGCAAAATCAGAAATGACGATGTGAAAATGTTTAATCAAAGAATTATTCTTAATATGAACCAAAAACTCAATTTGTCTATCCTCAAAAAAGTTTTATAAATTTTTATAAAATTAGTGTCTGGAACGTGTGTTGCATGTTTGTCTTCTATCATTATGCTACAATCTAAAATCTTGATTTTACCATTTAAATTTTGTTCATTAAAAAAAATTCTAACGATGGAATGGTGTACTTTTGTAATGACCCGAAAGTACACCCTGGACGCCACACGGTGCTTACGGTCCCATGAGACCACAAGCTAACCCATAAATTGGTACCTGCTATGAGCACTGATCAAAACTGATAAACAATATATGTGGAATGTCAACTGAAATGCTATAAGGTTTTAATAACTGAAAACAACACTGAAATATGGTTTAAAATGTCTGGAGACATACTTATAAAACAACCAAAAATCGAGTAAACTATCTATACTAGTCTGAAAGCCTCTAAACTATCTGACTTTGGAGTTGATGGGACAAACCTCCAACAACTCCGACTGACTACATAACTGAACTATTGACATAACTGAACGTAAAATAACTAGTCCTTGAAGGAACATGACTCACCACAGCTTTTACTGTTACTAATGCAATGAAAAGTCTAAGTACAATCAGGGATTCAAGTGTCTTAACCTATGATATAAAACATCATAGCACAACAAAATAACATGCGATCAGTACTTTCGAATGTACTAATATGCTAAATAAGGTTAGGCTGATATGCCCGAGTTCATGTTCATGTGTAATAACTGATTTAATATATAGCATGAGGCACTGAATAATAATGCATGAAAACTGTAAAGACTGAGAATGTATGACTATGTATAAAACAAGTACTTAAGTAGCTTGTAAATAGATACTGATATCTGATAGTTACTTTAATGGTAACTACATGCTATGGTCAAGAAATACTGAACTGCGTTCTGAACTGAGTGCTGAAACTGAAACTATGGGAGCTTTCATCTAACCGATATGCCCCAACATAGACTGATTGAGGTCCAACTTGTAACCCCAATTAGAAGGGTGTTAGTACTGTGCCACGGGTTACTAACAATGGTTGGTTCAACCCTAATCTCATGAGATATATATGTGTATATCAATCCTAGACTGGTAGGAAGACATATTAACCTACGCTGGCTACGTTCTATAACTTAGGGATTGCTACTAAGGGTCACACCCTAAACTGGCAGGAATGCCCCCATCCTTGAGTTCATTCAGTGTTGAATCCTACTCCCAACTGAATCGACACTGATCACTAGGCTATGCTAAACTTGACTGAACTCATACTGATTTGATTAGCTAACCGAATAATACTGCTCATGATACGACTGGGACCATTTTATATCCACCGAAGACAAAGTAAATAGTAAATTTCAGGTATTCAATACCCCCAGGAATCGATAGCATTAACAATAAGACCATATCACGACTTTAAAAGCATAACAACTAGATCACCATGCACAATCCTTTCTCATAGATATTTTGTCAAACACTTGAGAGACATAATCTTGTACATGAGAATGAACAACATATGGATATATTGAATGAACAACATATGGATATCTTGATTACAACATTCAATTCACAATTCAAGGGTTTTGACATGAAGATTAAACCAATCAACATACATACTAGTTCGTTTACATGAAACTAATACTTTTCTTAGTTTGAAACCCACACAACAGCACACACATGAACACAATTTAATTTAAGAATAAAAATCATAATTTAAGTTTTGTAAATAGATTCTTGAACTCCAAGGGTGGAAGGAACCCAAGGATGAACATCTAACATACCTTAGTAGTTGAATTCGTGAGGGTTGTTGGTGATTGCTCGAATCCTGATCTTGGGATTGGAGAAACTAGAGCTTAGTTCTTGAGGGGATTTTGAGTGAAATATCAATTTGGGGGAGAAAATGCTATTTTGGGACTCAAATATCGTGTTATGGACCACTTAGGTGAAGGAAAAAGACCCTCTTTCCCTTAAAACGTGGAACAAAATTGCAGAAAATACCCGGTCCGGACTAGGTAGGTGACTGCGGGCTCCGGAGCGCCGCTCTGGGCAGGGCGCCGTGGGCTCCCCCAGCACCAGACTGGGCGGGGCGCCGCTAGCTAATCGCCCTGTTTTGCTATTTTGGAAGTCCAAACACGTCCTTACACTTGTCCAAAAATTTCAAAACTCACCCGAGACGTACTATTGACTTCCTTGATCAAGAATTAATTAAAAAACAACCTTTCCGGTGTTGGATAGGTCAAGAATAAATTCATCGAAGTTTGAGTGCTTTAGAAATGGTTAAGTCCTAACACTTAGTAAAATATTCTAAGTCGTGGATCCCTTTTTACAAGCTGAAATGAGTTTAGGATCTTACGGGCTCTTACAACTTTCAATCTAACAAGAAGTATCTAAAGAAAAATAAGATAACTAACCTCTAAAGGTATGAATATACTGATGAATTCCTACTCTAAATTTAATAAATACATGCAAATAAACTAACAAAATTACTAAATAGTTGAAGAAACATATATTTTATCGGAATATGCAAATATAGCACAATGACTACTATGCATTTATCTTCATCCAAAACGTTCAAAAATAGGATGGTTTTTGTCTGAATTAAATATTCTCCGTCAGAAGAAGGAAATCATATAATCAGTCTGACGTTGTAACACCACAATAACAACAACAAAAAATGTTGTACCGATGGTCTTCTATTGGTTAACAAGGTGCACCACTCATTACACTAGGTTATGCATAACAAAAATAGGATGTAGAGCAATGGTAAAGTTGTCTCCTTGTGGATGCCTACATCTCACCTACTTAGGGTGTGTCCCTTTTTCGGACCCTGCATGAACACAGGATCCCCTCTAATCATTGGTGCATAACACACTTGCATTTGTTTGTTTGATGAACAAACTTAGCCACCTTAATGTGTTGAGATAAATTAGACTAATCAGCCATTCTACTAATGCTGCTGAGCCCATGGACTCCATAGTGGTGCTCTTTCACAATTTAGCTCAGCACCAAGATTGGTCAATGTCCCAAGTTTGCAACGATTCTTACTCCAAGACATTGAAGAAATGGCAAGGATGGCTTGCTAGTTCAAGCTTTACGGTATTTACTACACTATGTTTTGAGTCTACTAATGACCTTAGCACCAGGATTTTGAAAGAAAATGGCATGAAAAACTGTAGTGTTGCAAGTACATTTAATCTTTTCTACACGTAAAACGTTCTAACATGTTTCTAAACGTGATCCAAGGATTGTGATGAATCTTTCTCCACAAAGGAAAAAGATCATGGAGGTCATAGGTGGCAAGGGTGACATCTATGTCAAACTCACTAACATATTAAGCCGAGGTAAACTAAAATCAGATGGAAACTGACAAAAGGAAAGAATGAGAACTTAATCTCTATTCATCAATCCTAGTTGGAAATTGATATTAAACTATCGATGTATTCACATTTGATAAAAAAATTAGACCTTGGACCTAACTCAACCCCAAAGCTAGCTCAAAAGGAGGAGGATTGTGCAAGCCTTATAAACAGACTACTCATCTCATTAACTACCAATGTGGGACTTTTTCACTTTCTTTAACACCCCACCTCATGCCCGGACTGAACATCTGGTGCGTGATAGTTTTTAATTTGGGGGCCAACATTGGGTGAGATGAGCTCTGCTCTAATACCATGTAAAAGGTATTGGGTCTAACTCTCACCTCAAAAGCTAACTCATGAGGTGAGGATTGTCCAAGACCATATAAGGGGACCAAGGATCCTTTAACCCAACGATGTGGGACTCCAACTATCACGACTCGATTTATGAGTCATGATGGAACCTACTATAAACCACCAGTAGGTAAGCTGACACCGTAACCCAAAGCTAAGATAATGGGTTATATGGTAAAAATACCCAACACAGGTCAAAATATATGAACACAATCATACACAATAGTGTTCTACTTTAAAATGAGACAATCCATAAAATGATTACCAATCCCACGACTAGATAGTATCAGTACAAGAGAATTTAAGTTTTACAATAGAAGGATACAACTCAAATTGTCTAAAATAGTCAATACATTCGTCTCGAATACAAAAGACTGAATAAAGACAAGAGGGAAATGGGAGACTCAAATCTCTAAGAGCTCACCCTGTCTCCAGAATATCAATGCAACACAACCTCAACTCAGCGATGACAACTAGTACTCGATTCTGCACCAAAAGGATACAGCAAGTATAGTATGAGTACCAAAAAAATAGGTACTCAGTGGCATGAAACACCTTGGGTTTTGACCCTTAAAAAATTTTCTGGATTTATAGTTTTTGGACAAGATACAACTAGGGGGTACCAGTCGTATCCTGGGGTACGGTTGGTAAGGTTTGGTCGTACTCTAACCAGTGTTGGTTAGTGGGTTAGATTGGTCTCTGGAATGGGTACGACTTAGGTTGGTACGAGTCGTATAGTTGGATACGGGTTATTTAGTTTGTATTTTTTATTTTATTAATCTGAGACTTAGTAAAATAACTTGGATCTACGAGTGGATCACCATGGGTCATTCTCTAGGGTACGAGTCATACCTGCAACTCGTATAGTGGACAGTGTTTAAACCTCTTTTGATTTTATTCTGTCAAGGGTACGAGTCAAGGGTACATATTGTATATTTTGGTACAACTTAGTTTAGATAAGTCACATATTGGTCAGTGTTGAGTCCAAGGGAGAGGCCTAGCATACGAGTGGTGGGTACCACTCATATAGGAGGGTATGTTCGGTATGGTATAGTCATACCCTATGATAGAATTCTTATGCAGTTTAAGTGGGGGTAATCTGGACATTTTCCTACATAAACCATTAAGGCCCCATGACTTCTAACCCACTTGGAAGGTTATTTACCCTATTATTGTATCATTAAAAACTTAGAAACTCTCTTAAACACTCTATAATTCTCTCTAAGGCTTTTGGGTAAAGTAAGGCTAGGGTTTCATCTAGAGGTGCAATTTGGGGCGTGTTTCGGTAATTTTTTTCCATCATCTACTAATCTAAGTAAAGATACTTTTCCCTCATTGTTAGTTCTAACTAAAATCATGTCTTATACAATGTTTTCATGGCATGATTATTATATGGTTTTGAGCTTTTCAAATATGTGTTGGGTTTTGGTATTAAATGCTTGTTTATGGTTTTTCCATGTTTTAATTATATTTTTACGGGTGTTACAAAACTAAAGTTTTGATGATGTATAAATAAATGAAACATGATGTGCAAGGTGGTCCATACAAATGTTGAAAGAATAGTCACAGGCAAGGCTAGTGATAAGATAACAATTCGGAAAGTTAGGAGTGGATAAGAAAAGAAGATTCAAATATGTTCTCAATACTTGTCACATGCAGCAAAGAGGTTGAAAAGGAAACACAAACTCTTGGAGATTGAATTGGAGAGTCCTGCCAGGCTATAGGATAAAGTTAAAGAGTTTTATTCAACCAAGGAGATAGATGACTGCAATAAGGAGTGAAACTACCTGAGAGTCCTATTGAAGATAGAGGAGTACATAAATTGAAGGACTCAATCGAGTGTTGGCTTAAATACAACAAATGACATTCAAGCATTTCACTCATGCACTAACAAGAAAATCATCAATTAGCAATCAGTTCACTTACTTGAAGAAGAACGTGGTCCTTTACTTAGCAAGTCATAGACTCTATGTAATAGGTTGGTTCTTTGAGTTGTAATAAGTCTTTATTGTAGTCTCAGTGAAATATAAACTGAGTTAGGAAGTTGTGTCTTCAAGTTAGGGAACTTGAATACTTGGGAACACTTATCTTGGAAAGATTTGTGTTATTGTAGAAATAGGAGTTAGAAGTTTTAATTCCTAGTTTACAATTTGAAGTTTTAATTTCTAGTTTACAAGAAGTCTTGTAATTTTTTGATTTTTGAGGCTCAAGAGTAATAGTGAAGTTGGGGTTAAATCCTATGAGGTACAGGTTGTGGTCTTTTACATCTTTCTTCAGCTGGGTGTTTTCCACGTAAAAAAAAGTGTTCATCTTTTACTTCTATGAACCACGTTACCTTAATTGTTCCACGGATAGGAAACTAGTAGAGTATAATATTAAAATCAGTAGGGTACACACTCTAACAAGTGGTATCATAGCGAAATTGTTTTAAATAAGGTTAGCACCTAAGAAATGATCACTATGATGAATTTCGTACCTCCAACTGGTCATAGTGAGGGTCAGTCAACTTCTATACCTCTACTCTTTAATGGTTCTCATTTTATCTAATGGAATGCCAAGATGGAGATGTTAATCCAAGGTGAAGACTATGAATTATGGGATAGGATCATTGATGGTCGTACAATTCCAATGAAGTTGATTGATGGTGAACAAGTCAAGAAAGTAAGGAGTAAATTTACTGCTAATGACTTAGTGGAATTGAAGAAATATACTAAGGCTAAGAATATCTTAGTCTGTGGACTAGGACCGGCTAAGTACAACAGAGTGTCAACTTATACCACTGCTTAACAAATTTGGGATGCACTAGTTAATGCACATAAAGGAACCTCTCAGGTGAGAAAATTTAGGATTTCTCTTTTTTCTATTGAGTATAAAGCATTTAAAATGAAGGAAAATGAATCCTTGGATTAGATGATGAAAAGGCTTACTGCCTTAACAAATGAGCTGACTTCCTTGGGAAAAGCCATCTCTGAGAAGGAACAAGTTGAAAAAGTGCTGAGGGTACTACCAAAATCAAAATGGAATGTTAAAGTGACTGCAATTAGTGAGGCAAAGGATCTCACAGGCATGACACTGGATGAACTAGTAGGAAATTTGAGGACTTATAAAATGAAAATTGATGGAACTAGTGAACAAGGTACTCCTGAGAAAGTCTTGGCTTTGAAGGCATCAGACAGTGATGATGAAGTTGAACTTAAGTAGGAACAGGTTGCCTTCATAACTAAGAACTTCAGTAAATTCTTCAAAAACAAAAAGGGAACGGGTAGCAAGAAACATTCCAACGACAATCCAAATGGATGCTACAAGTGTGGTAAGACTGATCATCAGATCAGGGACTATCCTGTTTGGGAAATAGAATGGATAAAGGAAAGGGTTGAGAAAGAATTGAAAGAAAAGGCCAAAAAGAAAGATGAATATGCTATGATATCAGCTTGGGGATTTTACTCAGATGATGATGAAGTTAATGAAACAGCATTCATGGCCTTAGGAGATTCAAAATTAGATGAAGAAGATGAAACTGCATTTGTTTTCTAAAACAAAACTTGTTTTCTTGATGAGTGCACTAATTGATGATTTTCAAGAATTAACTTCTGATAGGGATGAGTTGTTCAACAGTCTTGAAAGTCATAAATTTGATCTCATTGATTTAAAATCTTGCAAGAATATAGTTGAAGAAGAAAATTGTACTCTCAAGAAATGGGTTGCAGAACTTGATTCTTCAAATAATGATCTTAAGTCTGAAGTCCTAAAATTGACACTCACTGAAAATGGAAAAAAGGCCATGAGTAAAGAACAACAAAGTGTTGAACTTGAATTTGAGAAGTACAAACAGGAATATAGTGATACGACAGACATGGTAAATAAACTAAGTCAAGAAGTCTCTAAAATAAAACTTGATCTTGAAAGAGCTAACAGGTGGACAAATTCTTCAAGAATTGTTCACAATTTGAGTGAAAGAAATTACAGTGAAAAGGCAGTTTTGGGTTTCCACAAAGGTCTTGATAATCCTAAAGGCTTATGTTGTTTATGTGGTAACCTTGAATATCCAACCATTGAATGTCCTGTGGCTGCTAAAAGCAGATCTAGCAGTCAAAACTTGGCTAATAAATTTTCTCAGACCAAGAAGAAAAAAACTGGTTTTAGTTAGAGAAACAGGTCATATTACATATTGCCAACATGGACTAGAAAAAATTTAATTCATCCATTTACTCATAAAATAGGACCCAAGCTTTTCTGGGTTCCTAAGTCTAACCATTGATTTCTTGTAGGGGAAGGTGAAAGGAAGCAAAAAGAATTGGTACCTGGATAGTGCTTGCTCAAGACATATGACTGGAGATAAGAAAAAGTTCCTTCCACTCTCTAAAATAAATGGAGGAGGAGTTTCTTTTGGTGATGGCAAAAAGAGAATCATTACTGGAGTTAGAAAAATTGGCATATCTGAGTCAAGAGCATTGGAAGATGTCTATCTTGTAGAGGGATTGAAACACAACCTGCTGAGCATTTCACAACTGTGTGATAAGGTTAATAAAGTTATTTTTACTTCTGCAGGAGTTAGAGTCAAGAGGATGGACACAAAAGAGATTGTGCTCACTGCAAGGAGATACAAAAATATATATAAAGCTGACATAATGGCAATGCTAGGAACAGAGTTGACCTGTTTGAGTGTAATGGAAAATGATCCCTTTCTTTGGCATAGGAGACTTGGATATGTAAGTCTAAAACAGTTGAACATACTTTCTTCCAAAGATATGGTATTGGGTTTGCCCATGACCAAGTTCAAGGAAGAAAAGGTATGTAGTGCCTGTGTAAGGGAAAAGCAGGTAAGATCTTCTTTTAAGTCAAAGAACCATGTTAGCACTACCAAGTGCCTCGACCTGGTGTATATAGACTTGTGTGGACCAATGAGACTTCAAAGAAAAAGTGGGAAAGGTATGTTTTTATGATTGTTGATGATTATTCCAGATTTACCTGGACATTGTTTCTAGCTTCTAAAGAAGATGCCTTTGATGTCTTTACTATTTTCATCAAGAAAATTAAAAAGAAACTGGGCACTTCTCTAGTTTCCATAAGATCTGACCTGGTACAAAATTTGAGAATGTTAAATATTTAGAATTCTGCTCCACAAATGGTATAGATCATAACTTATATGCTCCCAGAACACCACAAAAAATAGAGTGGTAGAAAGGAAGAATAGAACCTTGGAAGATATGGCCAGAACAATGATGCTTGTAGAAAATCTTGCTAAAAATCTTTGGGTTGAGGCAATCAGTCCTGCAGCATATATCATAAATAGATTCATGATTAGACCTATTCTAGAGAAGATTCCCTATGAATTAAGGAAGAAAGCCAAACATTTCTCATTTTAGAATTTTTGGTTGTAAATGTTTCATCCATAATAATGAAAAAGATAATCTGGGAAAATTTAATGCTAAAAGTGATGAGGGGATCTTCTTAGGTTATTCACTTAATAGTAAGACTTATAGAGTTCTAAAAATCAGAATAAATTATGTTGAAGAAAGTGTGCATGTAGCTTTTGATGTATCCTCTGTTAAAACTAACCTACCGGAAGGAAGTGACTCTGAGAAATAGGTTACACAACCTGGTTCATCGACTAGAGCTACCAAACAAGGAGCCACCTCAACAGGGAGAACTGATTCTGGAGGCATGGTGAAAGGGGAAACTGAGCAACCATCTACTCTAGCTTAGAACATCTACAGTGATCCTACTAGCTTATCCCAAAAGGGTATAAGTATCAAGGATCACATCCTATTGAGAATGGTCTCACTGATCTCACTTTTAGGATCATCACAAGGTCTGGATTGAGAAGCATGTATGCTTTCAAAGACTTCCTATCAAAGATTGTGCTAAAGAAAGTAACAGAAGCACCGCTTGATACTGATTGGATTATAGCCATGCAGGAAGAGTTAAATTAGTTTGAAAGAAGTAAAGTATGACATTTAGTTATTCTCCCAAAAGATAGAGCAGCAATTGAAACTAAGTGGGTGTATAGAAACAAAGTTGATGAGTATGGAATAGTTATAAGGAATAAGGCAAGATTGGTTGTCTAAGGATACAATGAAGAAGAAGGCATAGATTTTGATAAGACTTTTGCTCCTGTAGCCAGAATTGAAGCAACTAGATTACTTGTTACTTTTGCTGCTTATATGAAATTTATTCTCTATCAAATGGATGTTAAGAGTGCATTCTTGAATGGCATTCTCAAAGAGGAGGTGTATGTTAAACAACCTCCAGGATTTGAAAGCAAGGAGTTTTCTGATCATGTGTATAAACTAGACAAGGCTTTGTATGGGTTGAAACAAGCTCCAAGAGCTTGGTATGAGAGATTATCAAAGTTTCTACTGGAGCATGGTCATACTAAAGGTAAAATTGACAACACTCTCTTCTTAAAAACTAATGGAAAAGATTTGTTTGTTGTGCAGGTGTATGATGACATTATTTTTGGCTCCACAAATATGAACATGACTCATGATTTTGCTAAACTCATGAGTTGTGAATTTGAGATGAGCATGATGGGTGAGCTAAATTACTTCTTGGGACTACAAATCAAACCAACTGCATCTGGAACAATGATCCATCAATAGAAGTATGTCAAGAAACTTCTCAAAAGATTCTTCATGGAAGAGGCAAAAAGATCAACACTCCAATAGCCACTTCCACAAAACTTAATTTGGATGAAACAGGTCCTAATGTGGAGAAAAAAATGTTTAGAGGAATGATAGGATCAATACTATATCTCATAGAAAGCAGACCTGATATTGTGTTCAGTATGAGACTATGTGCAAGGTTTCAAGCAAATCCTAAAGAATCTCATTTAAAATTTGTGAAGAGAATCTTTAGATATCTTAAAGAAATCAGTGATCTTGGCCTATGGTATCCTAAAAGTAGTAATTTTAACTTATTAGGATACTCTAATGCTGATTATGCAGGATATTTGGTGGACCAGAAGAGCACCACAGGCATGGCACACTTCCTTGGATCATGTTTGATTACTTGATTCAAAAAGAATCAAAACTCAGAAGCTCTCTATACTTTTGAGGCTGAATATGTTACTATTGGGTCGTGTTGTGCTCAACTGTTGGGGATTAAACAACAACTCTTGGATTTTTGGGTTGATATAGGTTGTGTTCCCATTTTTTGTGATAGCACAAGTGCTATAAATATTGCCAAAAATCCTGTCCAACATAAAAGAACTAAGCATATTTATATTCGACATCACTTCCTTAGAGATAATATTGAAAAAGGGTTGATATCAATCATGGTTTGTTCTACTGAAGAACAAATTGCTGACATATTCACTAAGGCATTAAGCAGGGAACATTTTGAAAAGAATAGGTTAGCCTTGGGGATGATTAAAATTGCATAAATCTCCCTCAATGACTAACTGAAATAAGATTCCCTTAAGTAATTGTTGATTAATCCAATCCTGCACATTTAGTTGTGTGTCCTAATTCCAAGATTTTAAAGTAATTTGACTCATTTGTGCATTGATCTTACAGAGATGCCGAAACATTCAAGTAACTTTTTCCATCTTGTTCAAGAAGATTAAGGTATGACTATATTTTACCTTAAAATACATTGAGAGAAACAGACATGCCACATGGTCCTTTGTTACTCCCAAAACCGCCAAAAACTCAAGAGTCCTTTTTTCAAAAAACTTCTGCTATTTTCTGATCAACACTAAACCACTCTATCATTATGTTTCTTTGTCAAAAATAGTTCTCCTATGCTTTATCTTCTTTCCTCCTTCTTAAATACAGTTCTTTTTCTCCTTTGTCATTCATTCAATCTCCAACCATTTCACAACCAAGAACAATTTAGTGACTCTTCATCACTGTGGCATCTTCATCATCTACCTATACCTCTAACTCTGTTACCAATCCCTCCTCTGCCATTATTTTTCATCCCAACATTAACTTACCACCTCTCTTCCCTCCTATAATCTCTATTAAATTATTTAATTTTGCAGCCTTCAGAAATTTCTAAAACCCTTTTGCCCAATTCTCTTCAAATTCTTGATCCTATTCTAAACCCTCACTTTTACCTCTGACCCCACTCTAAATTATCGAGACAGATGATGAACCCATTACCAATTTGATCCCAAGAAGTTCATGATTGTAATGCCCTAAAAACGGGTCCTCAGACATTACACGATGCTTAAGGTTACAAGTAGCCCCAAGCTAACCCTTTTGATCTTGCTACCTCATATAAAACTTACTTAGAGATGAATAAGAAAAATCACTAGTACTGTCATATCAAATAATAAGAAATATGAAGAAAATACTCTGTCCAAACAATCACAATAATGAAAATCTCAATATACTAATAACTTGATAACTAGTCTGACAGGCCTCTACTACTCAAATAAACTAGAGAGTCATTGGGACAGACCCCCAACTGACTCATACTCGACTGAAGAGACAGAAATCATCAAATGGAAACACTGAAATATCTGAAAAGAGATCCTCAAACCATAAGAACTCACCACTATAAAGATGTGGATAAAGGTACTAGGGATCACCGACGTTGCTAGGACTGAGCACCCAAACCTATATTACGAGGAAATATAGCACACAGACAAGTATATGGATCAGTACCTTGGGAATAAATTGAGTATATGGGAGTGTATGCAATTAAATAATCAATTTTATAAATCTTTATAGCAATGATGCATGCAATTGTAAATGACTCAAATAGTTTGAATAAAAACTAAAATCAAAATCTCATGAATCATAAATAAGGAAGCATGTAGTATAAAATCACATGAGTCATTACATTTTATTCTAAATCTGTATTTTTTCTTTGTTCTCAAACTTGTAAACTGGAAGAAATCTTAAAACATCAACTTTCAAGACATATGCTTTAATCTTATGAAAGCAAGAGACTTCTTCGGAATTTAAAAATCATGACACTTGAGAATTTTAGAAATCTTAGGATCATAGTTTTCGATATACTTATACCTTCAAACTCATTCTTTTAGCTTTAGGTGGGTAAAACTTCTTTAAAACTCAAGAACTTGGTACTTAAGGAACTTTAATACTTAAGACTCTATAAAACTTAGGAGACTTTGGGAGTTTCTTATAACCGACATAAACCATGTGAGCTACATGGAGTCCAACATCTTGCACACGTTGGGGAGAGCTGTTCAATCTTTGCCATCAGAGTAGAACCTTTACTTTTAGTGATCACTAGCTTAACCCACTTGGGGTAAATCAAAAACCTACGGCGGCACGTAGTTCTGGGGCATGAAACCTTGGGATCAAACCCAACCCAGTGATAAATACTACTCCCTTACTTAAGCTAAGAACTTTAGGAAAAATCCACCTTAAACAGTTCAACAATATGTAATGGGAGCCAATAATGCTTCCCTTTAACTTAGTTTAAATAGTGTGGTTTCCTTTCTTAGCTTAGGATCGAAATCAACTCTTTTCTTGAAACTTTGGTAGACTATCACCAATAAGCTTTAAAACTTCAATAGCATGGAAATATCAACACCATTCTTGAAATGTTATAGAACATATAAAAATTCATTCTTGGACCTTAAGGCATGTATAATATTCAAGAAAACTCATTTCCACAGTAGAGAGTAATTCATGACTTCAACCTTAAAAGTATTCAAAACATCAATCATTGAAGAAATATACAACTTATAACATAAATTCTTAATTCAAATCACAAAATAGGCAAAATATCATAATATTCAAGGCTTGAACAAATTCATAATCTCATAAACTTGAAATATAGCAAATTAGGCATTATTCAATCTTGAAAACGATAAAATCTTTAAGAAAACCCAAAATATTTGGGCACAAGAACGGAAGGATGTTCTTGTTCAAACCCCACATATCTTTATGGTGACAAAGTTGTTGAAAGATTGGACCTTCAATCTTGATTGTGCAACCCTAGTTGTTTTTCTCCTATAGTGCTCTTGAATGATGAACTTAAGATGATATTACGGTTATGTTATCATTAGGAACTCTTAATTTTTTAAGGTTAAGTTTAGGGACATACAAGGAATGTTAAAAGACTTAGTTTCCCTCAAAATTAATCAAAAATGGAGTGTTTACATCACTTGGACCATAAGGTATGCTGCGCACACTTCATCGCATAAGCTAGGTTGTGTGGCGCACACCTTGTCGCCTAAATTAGGTTGTGTGTCACACACCATATGGCATAAGCTAGGTTGTGCGGCGCACACCTTATCGCCTAAATTAGGTTGTGTGTCACACACCTTATGGTATAAGATAGGTTGTGCGTCGTACAACTTATGGCACACCTATTCCAGTAGCCTTAGGCGATTTGTTAGGACATGCACTCCACTTTGCAAAGCCATAACTTCTTTCTCGAGTGTCAAATTTTGGTTAAATTGGTATCGTTGGAAAGATAATTCGATTCTCTACAATTTGGTGGGTCTAAATCTGCCAAAATGCCGCATATACATCAAGTTATGATCGTTCAAAGATGACTCTTGCAAAATCAAATACTAAAACTTGATGTATTCGTAAGATCTTAGCTTGCCTTACTTTAAGAGACTCTTATGAACACGCTTAACAGATCATAAGCTCTCTTATCACTAGTATACTCATTGGAAGTCATGTACTCAAATATGAAACACAGGATTGGAGGTTTCACACGTAGGAACAATGGTTTATTTTCTAGCTTAGAAATATGTGGGGTATTACAATATCTCCTCCTTGGAAACATTCGTCCTCAAAAGTCGCTAGTTAGGCTAAGAGTACGGAGGAAACTGGATATACATAGCTGAAACAACTTGCTAAACTAACTCTATGATATTCTAAACTCTTGAATACTTCAGAGAATGCATAAACTTATAACAAAAATGACTATATAGCTTCGATTTTGATTAGAAGGGGCTAGATTAAGAAAGAACGGTACCTTCGGCTTGCTCTGAACTTGCGGAGAAGAGGTACAGGTACTTGGCTCACATATCTGCTTCTGTTTCTCAAGTAGCGCCCTCAACAGACTGGTTTTACTACAACACTTTGACTAAGGGAACTTTTTTGTTCCTTAGTATCCGGATCTAGTAATCTAGGATCTCAAATGGAACCTCATCAAATGAAAGACTGTCCTGAATATCAGCACTTTTTGAAGGATCTACTACCACCAAATCACTAATGTGCTTCTTAAGCATAGAGCCATGGAAGACCGGATGAACAACTAACAAATATGTAGGCAACTCAATCCATAGGATACTCTCCCAACACTAATTAGGATCATATAGGGGCCAACATATCGGGGACTAATTTTCCCCTTCTTCCCAAACTTTTTCACCCCTTTCATGAGCGAAATTTTCAGATACACAAAATCATTAACTTCAAACTCAAGGCCTCTTCTTCTCACATCTGCATATGACTTTTGACAAATCTGAGCTGTCTTCAACCTTTCTCTAATCAACTTCACCTTCTCCATTGCTTTAAACACTATATCAGGTCCAACCAAAGTAGCATCACCCACCTCAAACCAACCTATGGGTGATCTACATCTTCTACTATACAAAGCCTCAAAGGGTGTCATCTTGATGCTAACATGGTAACTATTATTATAAGTAAACTCAATCAGTGGAAAAGGATCATCCCAACTACCTTTGAAATCAAGAGCACATGACCTCAACATATCTTTTAGAGTTTGGATGGTCCTCTCAGCCTGACCATCTGTCTGCGGGTAAAAAGTGGAATTAAGATGCACTTAGGTACCCAGACCCCTCTGAAAAGCTCTCCAAAACTTAGAGGTGAATGTACCCCTATCCAAAATGATAAACAAGGGGACTCCATGCAAATTAACTAACTCCCGGACATAAAGTCTAGCATAATCCTCAGTCGTATAAGATGTATACACAGGCAAGAAATGCACTGACTTTGTCAACCTGTCTACAATAACCCAAATAGAATCATGATGGCATCGGGAGAGAGGTAAACCAGTAACAAAATCCATATTCACTTTTTCCCACTTCTAAGTAGGTATACTAAACTATTGCATCATATCACCAGGTCTTTGGTGCTCTAACTTAACCTACTGACACATTGCACACTTATTTACAAACTCAGCTATATCTTTCTTCATACCACTCCACCAATAGGTTTACCACAAGTCGTGATACATCTTGGTAGTGCCAGGATGAATAGAATATCGCACGCCATACGCCTCTGCCATAACTCTCTGCCTCAGATCATCAACACAAGGAACACATAATCTACCCTGCAATCTCAACAAACCATCTCCCCCTTGGGAGAAAACCTCTACCTTTTGGTCCTTAACTGCCTCTTTCAGTCTAACCAAACTCGCATCTAAGTCTTGCTTCTCCTTCACTTTCAAAACCAAAGAGGATTTGGAATAACTCTGTACCAAAATACTCCCCTCAGCGGAATCAAACAACCTAACACCCAATCTAGATAGACAATGCACATCATCAGCCAACTATTTCTTAACTTCATCTACATGAGTAATACTACCCATAGACAACCTGCTAAGGTCATCTGCCACTACATTGGCCTTTCCCGGGTGATACAACACGCTAATATCATAATCTTTTAGCAACTCTAACCACCTCCTCTATCTAAGATTCAAATTCCTCTGAGAAAACAGATACTGTAGGCTTTTTTGATCAGTAAATACATCAATATGAACACCATAAAGATAGTGTCTTAAGATTTTCAAACTAAAGACCACAACAACTAATTAAAGATCATGGGTTGGGTAATTCTTTTCACGCGGCTTCAACTGTCTGGAGGCATAGGCTATAATCTTACCTCTCTACATCAAATCATAACCCAAACCAACTCTAGAGGCATCACAATACACCACAAAACCTTCTGTACCATCAGGCAAAGTCAACACTGGGTTGTAGTTAGTCGAGTCTTCAACTCCTGAAAACTCTTCTCACAAGAATCTGACCAAAGGGACTTAACTTTATTTTGGGTCAACTAGGTAATGGGAGATGCAATAGAAGAGAAACCTTCAAGAAAACGGCAGTAATAGACAGCTAGACCTAGGAAACTCCTAATGTCAAATGGAGAGATAGGTCTAGGCTAATTTCTTACAACTTCTGTCTTTTGGGGATCAACTCTAATACCATTGGCTGAAATGATATGACCCAGAAAAGCTACGGACCTTAGCTAAAATTCACACTTGCTGAATTTGGTAATTAACTGATGATCTCTAAGAGTTAAGATATTGCTTCAACACTCAATTCATGAGGTCCATGAGGGCTGTTGGAGCATTGATTACCCTGAAAGACATGACTAGACACTCAAAGTGACTATAATGGGTTTAGAAGGCTGTCTTTAGGATGTCACACTCCCTTACATTAAGTTGGTGATAGCCAGATCTAAGGTCTATCTTGGAAAAATAACTTGCACCTTGCAGTTAATCTAACAGGTCATCTATTCTCAGAAGAGGGTACTTATTCTTAACTGTAACCGTATTAAGCTGATGATAGTCAATGAACATATACAGAGAACCATTCTTTCTTCATTCTAATAGGGCAGGTGCACCCTAAAGTAAGACAGTGGGCCTTATAAAATCTTTATCTAAAAGATCTTTGAGTTGCTCTTTCAAATCCTTAAGCTCTTCAGGTACCATAAGATAGGGGGAATAAAAATAGGCTGAGTGGAAAGAAGAAGATCAATCTCGAGTTCTATCTCTCTAACGGGAGGTACCCCTAGGAGATCTTCCAAGAAAACATCAAGAAACGCATTAACAACATCGACAGACTGAATAGTTGGAGCCTTAGACTTAGTGTCTTTAACTCTAAATAGGTGATAGATGCAACTTTTAGATATAAGATTTCTAGCTTTGAGATAGGAAATAAAATGACTCTTGGGAGATACTGAACTCCCAGACTACTCAAAAACTGGTTCATCAAGAAACTAAAACTTGACTACACGGGTACAATAGTCTATAGATGCATAACACAAGTGAAGCCAGTCCATACCCAGAATAACATCAAAGTCCACCATGTACAACTCTATCAGATCAATAAGTATGACTCTATGAAGGACTATAACAAGATAATTCTTATACACTTTCTTAGCAACAACAGACTCCCTCACTGGAGTAGAAACTTGGAAAGGCTCAAAAATCTTTTTGAGACTCATTTCAAAATTCACAACAACAAGTGGGGTCATATAATAAAAACTCGACCCAGGATCCAACAACACATAGACATCAAAGTGAAATACACAGAGCATACCAGTAAAAACATCGAGAAAGTCCTTCTTCTCCTGTCGCGATAGTAGGGCATAGAATCTATTCTGGAACTGACCGCCATCCATACTGGAAGAAGCGCCCTGAGGAGGAGTTGGATGGGTTGTGGGAGCTGGTGCACTAGGTGTCTTCATCTAAGGTCGGGCATCTCTGTTCCTTTGTCTGGCATACAGGCACTCTCTAAGTCTGTGGCATATCTTGCCACAACCAAAACAACCTCGTTGCTCTACAAAACACTCACCAGGATGGGTCCTGCCACACTTAGAATAAGGAAAAAAATTAGTCCTGTTACTCACATTATTTTGGGACCTGGACATAAAAGACATGTTCCCTTTCTCCTGCCTGCCTCTAGGTGTGGGAGAAATAGCATCAAAAATGTGACAAACCATCAAAAATTTCATCACACAGGAGCTGGAATTGATGGTTTCTGCCTAAGTCTGATGACATTTGTAATAAGGCATAAAAAATATGACAGGCCATCAAAAATGTCATCACACAGGAGCTGGTTTCTGCCTAAGGATGAAGACCTTTGTGATAGGGTGTCACAAATGTGGTAAGCTACCACGAATGTCGTCACTTAGGATCTGGTTTCTGCCTAAGGATGACGACCTTCGTGATAGGGCATAACAAATATGGTAAGCTACCACAAATGCCGTCACACTATTTCCAGCCTAACATGCTGGAGTAAAATAGGAATAACTCTTTGCTCCGATATCGTATTTAGGAGAAATTGGTATCATTGGAAACATAATTCAAATATATTTCATTTGATATATAGTAAACCACCCAGTTCATCATATACAATGAGTTATGGTTGATTGAAGTTGACCCAAGTTTTGACGCTCACTAAAACTTACACAATAGGAAAGCTTTCAACTTGTACTTGAGTTAAAGGACCTATATGATCTAAATTTATGCTCAAATAGATTTCCATACTACATAATTGATTAACATGCTAAATTTACATAGGATTCAAGGCTTTTGAAAAGTCTACGCATAGGAATGACAGATTTTCATCCTAGTCCAAAATGTGGGGTATTACACTCCATGATTTCAATTATAGTTACTTATGCATGTATGTATTCTTACATTCATATTAGTAAGCATTGTTCATGTATATAACCCTTTGAATTTATCCTACCTCACTCGTTTAACCAGTACATTCAGACGTACTGACGCATTTGTGCTATAGTGCTTTCTCTTATGTTACACCATAGGTTCAAAGGCACGAGCTCCAGATCAGTAGTAGATTCTAGTATCAGCAGTCAGAGTTAAAAGTAAGTCCTCATCTTTCGAGGACATGATGATTTCATTACTATTTCAGTTTTCAGTTTCTTTCAGTAGTTGGAGTTAGTTGGGGACATGTCCCATCAACTCCTAATTCAAATAGTTTAGTGGCTTTCCAGACTATAGCATATCAGATAGTTTCTTCAGACATTATTTTTTTTGTAGATAATTATTTATATTTGAACTTATGGCCATTAAATACATGTTTCTACATTTTTATATTATATTATGCAGTGTACAGGTACAGATATTAGTCATGAGTTGGCTTATGGTCCTTCAGGGTCATGATCACCATATAGCATTCCAGTTCAGAAAATTAAGGTGTTACAGAGATCTGGGTGAACCTACCCCAATAGGACCTACTCCTTAAACTCTTCATACTCGTCATAGGAAAAATCAGAAAGAAGTTTCCCTTGCAAAAGCTCTTCAAGCGAGCAAGAGAAAATGAGTTGCTACATCTACTCCTCTTTCCTCCTCTCCTGATATCCTTCTTTACTCAGTACGTAAAGGCAAAACAATCAAATAAAAGGTTCCAAAGCCCTCTTTTTCTCAAAAACCCTTATCTCAGTCTAAAACTGCACCTACTTCAAATACTTTATCTTCTTCTAAGTCCACTGCTAAGAGGGCCACTTCCCAATCAAAGAAATTGGTTAAGGCACCTATTCCCTCCAACTCCTTTGACTCTGAGTCTCTCTTAAATACTCCCCCTTCTCCCTCTACTAAGTTAGATCCCGATATTGATTTTGATTTTTCTAAAGATACTCCCAAAGATTGTGTCTCTCAATCATCTCGTATTGTTCACTTTCAAAAACATAAGCTATTTAGAGGTTGTGTTTTCACTGGGTTTGGGGGTCCTAACTTGGCTATATTGGTCTCTATATTGGAGGCTCAGGGGTGGTCCCAATTGTTTCTTCAAGGTGATCTCTAACGTAAGTTTGGAAGAGCTGAAGTTTATGATTTCTACATAAATGGGGAAATGTTTTCAACACTGTTCATGGCATCACTCTTAATCTCTATGCTGCTGACCTTGCTCGAATCCTATATATTCCTACTAGGAGGTGGGGTCATTATGTCAAGGTCATATGGCCTCCTCTTGATAATCTAGCATCTGCTCTCGACGACTCCCATAATTTTTTTGGAAACCCTCATCTTTTCACTCATCATAGGGTTCTTAAATGTGATATGTCCCCACTCCATCATCTTTATTTCAATATTGTTCATAAAATGCCTCTTACTCGTCAAGAACGTCGAACTGTGGCGAATTTTCTTGATCTTACTCTGATGGAGCTGCTAGATACTGAAGTAAGGATTAACTTGCCTCGACTTATGATTTAGTATATGAAAATGGTCCTTCTTTAAGATATTAATGATCATGGTCAGCCATATGTTTTCTGGCTAACTCCTGTGTTTGAGGAGTTTAACGTACCTGTCAAAGTATGGTCCTTGCAAACCACTAAAGATGTCATTGGATCTGTGGATCATATGGCACTACCCATTTCTATAAGGAGTGCTGATAACCCTGTGTAAAGGTTAAGAAATGCATTTTCATCCAAAACTATTCAGTTGGAAGCTGCTCAGGCTGCCCATGTTGATGAGAAGCAAGTCCTTCTTGCTCAGATTGCCTCTCTGACAGCTTTCTTGGAGCATGAATGATCTGAGAATGCTGATATTATTCAAAAATTAACCTCTCTTATCCCCTTCTTTTCATCTACTTAGTTCACCTCATAGTGCCTAAGAACTGTGTTATTTCTTTTGGTTCTTTCACTTCCCAGCTTGTTCTCTTTTTTGCTATTTTGGGGTGATTTTAGTTGTACTTTTCTCATGAATGAAATGGACTTCCTTTCTTACTTATGTTCTACTCCTATTTTTTTATATTGCATTAATGTTGTATTACTATGAGTTTTGATTGTTTTAGTGATAGCCCCAGTAGCCATGGATTATTAAACGTCTTTCACTTTTTGGGTCCAATTTTTCGATGATGTCAAAAGGGGGAAGAATATATTATGCAATGCTTATAACTTAATTTACTAACCTATTTTATTCTGTGTTCTTTTGTCTAATGTCTTTGTTGAGAATGTCAAGATTTTGTGATAGATGTTGTGCTGCTTAAAGTTTTTCGTCATAAAAAAGGAGAAATTTGTTAGGAAATTGAAGTTTTGATGATGGACATATAAATGAAATATGTTGTGCAAGATGGTCCAAATAACTGTTGAAAGAACAGTCACAGACAAGGCTACTGATACGATAATAATACGTAAAGTCAAGAGTGGACAAGCTAAGAAGATTCAGATGTGCTCTCAATAATTGTCACATGTAGCAAAGATGTTGAAAAGGAGACACAAACTCTTGGAGATTGAGTTTAAGAGTCCTTCCAGGCTAGGGGATAAAGTTAAAAAGTTTTATTCAGCCAAGGAGATAGACGACTACAACAAGGAATGAAACTACCTGAGAGTCCTATTAAAGATAGAGGAGTACATCAACTGAAGGACTCGATCAGGAGTTGGCTTAAATATTATAAACAACATTCAAGTGTTTCCCTCATGCACTAACAAGAAAATTATCAATCAGCAAATCAGTTCACTTACTTGAAGAAGAACCTGGTCCTTTACTTAGCAAGTCATAGACTTTATCTAATAGGTTAGTTCATCAAGTTGTAATGAGCCTTTATTCTAGTATCAGTGAAATATAAACTGAGTTAGGAAGTTGTTTCTTTAAGTTAGGGAACTCAAAGACTTAGGAACAATTATTTTGGGAAGATTTGTGTTATTGTAGAAATAGGAGTTAGAATTTTTAATTCCTAGTTTACAAGACTTAGAATTTTTAATTCCTAGTTTACAAGAAGTCTTGTAATTTGTTGATTGTTGAGGCTCAAGAGTAATAGTAAAGTTGGGGTTAAATCCTGTAGAGGTACAGATCATGAATTTTTACACCTTTCTTGAGTCGGGTGTTTTCCACGTAAAAATATTGTGTTCATCTTTTACTTCTGTGAACCACATTAGCTTACTTGTTCCACAGATAGGCAACTAGTAGAGTGTAATATTAAAATCAGTAGGGTACGCACACTAACAACACGCTTTAATAGTGGTTTAGACAATTGGTTGCATGGGAATGATTAATTTGTAATTGAAATTGGTATTGGAAATACAATGCCCCCAACATATTTGACAAAATGCCTATGAGAATGTTTTTACTATATTATTGAACTTTTAATGAAACTATTGCATGGTATGGTTTAGTAATGGAACCCTAAATGGTATAAATAGTTTAAGTTGTATGGAATGGTTAAATGGCAAGGTTTGGTGGTCATGGTTATGGTTAATTAAACTTTCTTGTAGGGTAAAAGAGAATCCCCGAGTAAATATGGTTAATGAACAACTTGTGGGGTACATGGAATTCTTCCAAGCAAACTTAATAATGAAACACTTGTGGGGTACACAGGATTACCCTAAGTTAACTTAATAATGTAGACTATCGGTACATTAGAATCCCTCTATTACAAAGGTTTGCTAAGTACATTACTTACAAGTTATAGTCGGTATGACGATACCAATACTTATAGCCTTGGTTAATAATAATGGTCTAATGGTTTAGTGGATGAAATGGTTTTAATTGGGAAATAATGGTAGGGTGTGATAGCTAATCGTGAGGGTGTGATTCGAATGGACGAACACTAAAAACTTATATTTGCTAACCTGAGGGGAGGTCATGGGACCATATATAATACTACGAGATATATGAGAATCCTCTAGGTACAATGTACATATGTATCATGGAGAGTGAAGGGTTCTTGGGAGTCCCCTACTCTTATGGTATCTCCGTTTCATATGGCTATACGCATCGGGGATAGTTCAGAGAGTGCACTAGACCCATATAGCCTATGGTTGTTTTTAGGATGATTAAGCTACACATACCAGGTTAATGATTTTAAATGCATGCTAATATTAATTCTCTTTCGTGTCTTGGTTATATATATATATATGGTTGGTATGCATATGGTTATTTTACTTGGTTTCACTGGATTGCATTATTTATCCTTATCATGAGTTTCTTGCTAGCATTCACCTGCTAACTTGTCCTCAGGTGGCTGTATCACTACAGATGCAGGAATCGACCATCCTACTCCTCCTGCTTAGTGTTCGGCTTTGAGATTAGCTATTGGATTGAAGTGGTGATCTTCCATATTTTGGAAGGCTCCATTTCTTTCATGAATGTTTTTACATACTTTGGTTTATTTATGAATATTAGTTTTGGCTATGGTTGGGGACATGTCCCAATCAGATATTGATTTTCTTTTGGTTAAAGGCTTTTGTGGAACTACTATGGGTTAGTATGGGTGGAATCGGTATTGGTGTCAGCCTTTGTCTTAGAATTGGTATTAGGGTTGATACCATTGGACTAAATTTCTCACTATTCAATCATTTTATGTTATGTTATGGAACTTGGTTTGGTTATTGTTTTGTTGTTGGTTTATGGTTTGGCTTGGTTATCGGGTGGGGTTGGACAGTTGGACTCAATTGGGTTAGTATCAGCTATTGACCTATCCTAGAGTCTGTAATTGGATAGTTACTCTATCTTGTTAAACGATCAAAATTCATCCAACTCAGGGCAGGCGTCTGGAGGTTGGGTTAGGTAAGGGGTATTCTCCAGTCCTGGTCAGACTTGTGATGCCAATTACGACAAGGCCTCAGGTCAGATCGGGTCAAGTTGGTATCAAAGATTTAAGTTCATGGTCAATTGGGGAGTCCACAAAGTTGTGTCTAGTAGAGTCTCTTTTAGGGATGTGTATCGTGTCAAACTCATAAGAGAGAGGTTACAAGGCATTTAGGAATATTTCTCTTTCTTGGTATTTTGTTTTAAGTTGCAAGGTCGAAGGTCCTTTCTAGTTTGTAACGCCCTGTGAGTACACCCTGGATGTCATACGGTGCTTACAGTCCTGAGAGACCATAAGCTAACCCATGAGCTGGTTCCTATTGTGAGCACTTAATAATATACTTGATAACGAACATGTATGGAAACAACTAAATATGCCATAAGGTTTCAATACTAAAAACAATGTAACTGAAATCCATAAGTTTGAAATATAAGCGACAATGCTGAAAACTGACTGATAAAACTGACAACTAACTGATTGTTTGGAATGTCCAAAAGCCTCTAAAACTGACTGAATGAGAGTTGATGGGACAGGCCCCAATAATTCCAACTGACTGCTGAACTGAAATACTTAAAAAACATAATCGGTCCACGGAATATGAGGACTCACCACTGCTACTGCTACTAATGTGCTGGGAGGTCTACGTGCGGTCAAAAACCTAAGTGTTCGAACCAATGATATGATACATCATAGTGCAAAAAATGAGTATGCGGTCAGTACTTTGAATGTACTAGTATGATAGATGGGGTTAGGCTGATATGCATTGGCTCATGTACATGAATAATAATTGACTAGATGAATAGCATGAGATAACTGATGGATAGTATGCATGAAAGCTGTAAAATCTAAGGATGCATGACCAAGCATATAACATGATACTAGAATAGTCTGTAAACTAAAATACTGAAATCTAAGTACTGATTTAAGTGATAAACATTATGCTATGATCAAGCAAACCTGAACTAAATTTTAAACTGAGACTGAACTAAAACTGTGGGAGCTATCATCTAACCTACATGCCTCAATATGAGCTAATTGGGATCCAAACTGTGACCCTAGTTGAAAGGATGTCAGTACCATGCCATGAGTACTAACACTGGCTGTGTGGATCTAGTAAAGTGAAGTTCTGAAGGACTAAAGAGTCACTCTCTAGTGGAAAGTGCCCTAGTGAGATATATGCCAACCCTCAACTAGCAGGTTAACATCTCAACCTACGTGGCTATGTAGTTGTGGAACACGGGGACTGCTACTAAAGGTCACACCCTCAACTGGCAGGTGATCCCCTATCCCTGAGTTCTCTCGGTGCTAAATCCTACTCCCAACTGAACTGATTTTGATTACTAGACTAAACTGAGCTTACTGATATGATAACTAACTGAACTAATAACACTCTAATATATCTGAAACCATTCTAAAAATACTGAAACTAGGTAAACATCTAGGTTTTTGGGTATTCATAACCCCCAGGACTCTATAACATTACCAGTAGAAACATACTAAATCCTCAAAAGCATGATAAGCAGTCATTGTTCAAAATTCATCTCTAGGTAGGGGTAAGGTCTTAGTACATCCTGCCCTCCTCAGACCCCAAGTAGGAATTCACTGAGAATTTTGTTATTATTGTCATTGTATATACATAGAGGGACATAAAAGTGCTATTAGCAAAGATCAGTTGTAGTAATAGCAGAAACAAAAGCGAAAAAAGGAAGAAGCATATATAATCCCTTTATCATTTTCTGGTTCCTTTTTCTCTGAAACGACTCTATATGATTAAACACAAAACATATGAATTTCACATTAAAATCAAAAGGTAGAATTTATTTTCAAAATAACTTAAAACAAACATTTTAGAATTATTTAAAATTAAGAAACTCGAAAACTAATTCGGAATAGGGAGGGCAAAAATTAGGTGTCAACAACTGGTCAGCCTCTTGTTTTTAGCACATCACATTTTTAGATGGGCAAAATTCAGAAATAGCATACTTAACCCTTTAATTATGAGATTCATAGCAACATTTTCATAATCGCATATCATAGCAACTTTTGATATGTATTTTTGCAAAGTGTTTCTATAAAAATACAAATACAATTGCTTTTATTGCATTAATTATCTGATCTAAATATGGTAATAATTCCATAAATTAACAATTAAAGATTACAATCCCATTAAAAGCTCACTAATCACCCCTTTTCCATTACCTTCCAACAACCCTATTCAAATTCAAAAACCAAATTGTATTATCCACTCGTTGTATGCGTGATTCTTCAAAAAAAAAATCAATTCAATTTTTCAGTCGCTAAATGCATGATCCTTCAAAAAAAATCAATTCAATTTTTTGTTGAAGCTTCAAATTCACTGTAATTGAACAATCAAATTCAATTGTACTTATTGATGTTCAAAAAAAATTCGTAAAGTTCAACTATCAATATTACCTTGTTCTCAATAATACGTTGGAATTCAATTATCTTCTACGAATTAGTGCTTAAGTGTTGTTTCAGGTATTACCGTATTTTTTTGAGTATATTTTGTTTTTGCCGATTTTTTTTGTCAATTACTCAATTTGTGATGCATCGTAGATTTATTTACTGATGCTCCTATCTAGTTTTTTTTTGTCGCCGTTAAATTTTGTATGAATAATTTCTAAACGAATTTTGAGTTATAAGCAATGAAGTAGTAAATTCAACATATATAACAAAAACCTTCAGAATTCAACTATTTGTTGCCAAATTTCAGTTTAGAAGTTGTTTCAGGTATTAAAATTTCACTGTTCGACTATTTATTTGATGATCGTTTGTTGTTATTTTGATCGGTTTAACAATTGAACAAATTGTGAAGCTTTCTAGAATTTCGATTATGAACATAATTTAAACAAATTTTGATTTGAATTTTATTCAATTATTTTCTGAAATCCTAGATCAATGAATGATCGAATTCAGCTATTGAATGTGATGAAATTCTATTGACACATATCAAAATACAAATTAGGTATGCTCCCAGATGTATTTTTGTGTGTTTAATGTTAAAACTGCATATGTATTTTTGTTATGCTTAGTGTTAACACTGCATATGTATTTTTGGTTTGTTTGTCGGAATTTCAGAATATAACTGCATATGTGAAAATATATGTTATACGTATTTTACTTCTGTTCGATTCAGTAGTTTCTGTATTTGGTTGAAAACTTTTATTGTGTTTGTATTTTACTTTAAATAAATTTTATTTTAATGTATTTTTTGAACAAATTGTGAAGCTTTCTAGAATTTCGATTATGAACATAATTTAAACAAATTTCTATTTGAATTTTATTCAATTATTTTCTGAAATCCTAGATCAATTAATGATCGAATTCAGTTGTTGAATGTGATGAAATTCTATTGACCCATATCCAAATACAAATTAGGTATGCTCCCAGATGAATGAGATGTCTATAACAATTGTACTGCCACCAAAGTACAAACGCCCTCCTGAAAGACCTCCTGCAAAGAAGGATCGTGAAAAATTGGGTCGAGATATGTTTGAAAACTCATGCACTGGATGTGGGGCTAAGGGTCACAACATACATTCTTATAGGAAATGTCATAAATGATACATTTTTTCTTCTGTATTATTTTTTTATACTTTCTTCTGCACTTTTTATAATAATGAACTCAGTTTTATGGTTCTAAATATTTATTTAGCATTTGCGATCTAAGAACTGTTTAATATGAATGTTGCATTTGTATATAATGCAAAATCTGAACACTGCTTATGTAATTTGAATCTACATATCATATATATTTTGAACACTGTATATGTATTTTTAGTACAAATTTAGTAACTTTGGTTAACCTCATATGAATGTTAGATTTAGAATGAAGAAAAATTAAAATAAATATGATGTATATTGCATATGTATTTTTAATGCAGTTTCATATGATTTTAATAAAATTTTAAAATAAATTAATTTCATGCATTTTTCTAAATTAGTTAGTTTGAATCATCTCATATTTATTTTGAAACTATTGAACAAAGGATAAATACATATGATATATTCTGCATATGTATTTATTTACTGCAAAATCTGAACACTGTATATGTATTTTTGATCTCTAAATCTCACAGCAAAAAAAATAAAACTGCATAAAATACTTAAATGAATTTCTTTCATTCAATTCACAAACTTAAAGTTGAATTCATCTCATATGTATTTTGAAAGTAAATGAACACAAATTAGAATATATATGAAGGTAAGTGCATATGTATCTTTATTGAAAATTTCAAGACTGCATATGTATTTCAGAGGTCAATCGCACTGCAACCAATATTATTGAACACTGGAGTAAAACACATAGTACAAAATTGTTGAAAACATATTCAACTTATACAACAGAAATGAATTACTTTCATTCACTTCAAAATAAGTAACATTTAAACACTTCAAAACATGAAATAAGTTTGTACAAAAAAAAAACATCCATACACCAGTTTATCGACTATCCAATGTAATAAATTCAACAATCATCATATTTCTAAAACTTCAGTGACACTAGTTATTCGACTTTGCCTGTCAGGCCTCAAGGGTGCTTCGACATCGCTATGACCATTTGCTTCTTATTTTCTCATGTCATATATCCCACAATAGTGCAGCATAACATGTACGAAGTGTGTTGGGGTTGAAATCAATCAAAGGAACTCTTTTACTATAAGAAAGACACTCTGCGTATGTTACCATATACAGACCACAGTCCCTACAAAAAAAAATTGAATAATAAAATTTAATTTCTACAAACGATATTGGTAAATGTATATTAAAGTACTTACAAGCTTTCACTTGATTGTTGAACCAATTCATCTGCAAATAACACATCAAAAAGATCTGACAAGTTTTTATCTTTGTATATTGGATGGTTATGAAGATCAATACCTTTCTTTTCGTAGAAATTACAAGCTTGGGACACAATGGGATAATCTCAGCTAATTTTTGTATCTCAGCCAGAACAACTGCATAGTGACCAGAGAATTCATATGAATTATATAAGAATATGCACCTCTCAGAGAATCATAAAACTACGAGAACCCAATGATGTTCCTCAAATTTAACCAAAAACAAATCTTGTAAAACTGTAAAAAAAAAAAAAAAAAAAAAAAACATTAAAACTACACCTTAAACTATATAAATCAACAAAATACAACCAACACATCAAAAAATACATGTAACATGCATATGTATTTTTAACAAAATAAATCACTTCATTGCAATTCCTAAATACATATCAGGAGAAACATAAAATACATATTAACTCACTAAAAAAATACATATTATCCCAATTGATAAAGCTTTACAAAAATTCCTAAATATATAACAGTAAATAAAAATACATATACAACGAAAAAATACCTCTTCCTCCATGTCTTCTTCAGATTCATTAGCATAAAGAGTTCTCAACATCGTCATCAACATTGTTTGACTTTTCAATTTCTTTTGCTTTTCTTTTCTTCTCATATTTTTTTTAATTTGTTCGTCTTTTGGAGAAGAAACTTTTTTCAACCACTTTTTTCTTCAAAATATCAGCTATCTTCAAAAAAAAATAACCAACAACAACAACAAATCAATCCAAAATCATCTACAATATTCATTCAACTCTGATTATCCTCCATTTATCGCAACAAAACAAAATCCAGTTCCAATTCTCATCCAAAATTTAATTTTTTTCAACTATATCAACTCATAAAACATCAAATTTAACTGAAAAACAAACAAAATAAAATTCAGCAAATTCGCTGACCTTGATTCTCCGTTAACAACTACAAAAATCAAAACCTTAAAGATGAAATGGAGAAATTGTTTACAATACAAAATTAAAAAAAAATATATATTGAGAAATTGATAACATGCAATAACTGAATTAATTATTTACCTGAAATTGTGGAACAATAATCGTGGAAAAGATGTTAACAAGGAAAAATTTTGAAAGAGAAAATCTGATACGAAGCATGAAAAATGGTAAAGTATAAAGCAATTAAAGGAAAGAGAAAGTTTTAAGCATAAATAATGGAACCTGCTTTTAAGATGCGGTAATTGTGGTCCCTTACTTAAAATAATGCTACAACTGCTACACAAGGTAATTAGGAAAAAGTGTTTCTATTTTTTGTAATTTAATACTTAGGTATGCTAACATATGTATTTTTCCCTTTTTAGATTGCCAGTTTGGCACATAACATATTGGGTTCAGGATCTCTTTTGGGCCGGATGGTTTTATTTGTGGAGGGGTGGGTGAGTTTGGCCAATTTTAGAGCTTGTATGATACGAGGAATTCATACTTTCCCGGACAGCTAAGAGAACCAATAGATGGGTCCCCTTCATTGTAACTTTTCTTGAATTCCCTTTCGGAGTTTCCTTGCCATTTCATCTTTTCTGATTTAGCTTTGGCCTGACAGTATGCATCCCATTCCTCATCATCCTCCAGACAACCTTTGCAAGCACAGTCAATTTCCCATGGGCAGTGTCCCGTGAAAGGACACTTGAACCACTACACGATGCGCCCATCATGACCGAATTCTTTTATCCAATCATGTTAGCTCATGAAACTCGAGAGAAACTATTTTATGGTTTCCAGGTTCTTCTCATATGGATGGTCATCGTAAGGTTGGGACATATGGATAGAGAAGGTTGTTTTATGGGGCTTCTTGAGATGAGAGTGGTCAAAGCTTACAGTAACTATCTTGTCGTTCTTTTTGATAAAAGTGGGTTCGGTGGACTGGAGAGGTTGATGATGGTCTCTAAACTTCTCATAATTTGTCAACCACGAGTCTGGAAGAATTTTGACAAGTTCTTCTCTTGATATTTGCCTCGGGATTTGGGCACACTGTGTGGTTCCATTGGTGGCATCTACATTTAGTAATAAAGAATTTTTGCCACCTGGAAGAGATAGGTCCATAGCATGGTTCTGAACTCGCCAAGCTAACTGATAGTGGAGAGTTGCATGTATGGCATCTCTAGCTTGCGGAGCTCCAAGGATTTGAACCTGGATCTTCAGCGCCTCTGTTAGATAGGGATAAGAGAGGAACATGTTGAAGTTGGGATATATAGTGACAAAGATTGTCCCGGCATTCAGTGTGATGTCCAACATACCCAAGTTCGCATGTTGGTACTCGTTGTATCTAGTATCTAGAAGGGAAAGACGTGCCACTACCGGCTTCCCTTTTCTTCCATGATACATAAATGCAACTCTGACGACACCAAAATGGATATGGGTGAAGCCTTGGCTTTTCCACTGTCGAGGAAAATCCTCCGGCATCTGTTGAGTGATGAATTGTTCCTCCTGAGTCACAAGAATAGGGTGCTGGTCAATTTTTGGTGCAGCAATGAATTCTTTGACTCCCTTTGGATTTTGATGGACTAAAGAATGGATTTGCATCCATGGATTGCATGCCTTCTTCAAAGGCTGAATATGGGTTTAGTAGAGGTAGATATGTAGAAGAAGTTTTATTTTGAGGGGTAACACATCTACTTCATAAAGGTAGTCATATTTGCATGACAGAGTTTTACTAAGAGTAGGAGACATGTTTATTTTTCCTAAGGATTTACACGGACGAGACACAGACGAAGAAGATGGTAAAGACTCGGACACCGACATATTTTTGTTCTTTTTTGGACTACAAAGACACGATCTATATGTGTTAAAAATCTAAGGAAAAGACGCGGACACTATTTATTCTAATATGTATGGAAAATAACAAAGACACAAGTATGTACAGGATGTTGATGCTAATAATGAAGGACTCTTGACTCTAGACGGATTTATGGCCAAAAGTAAAGTAAAAATTGAAAATGTCAGTTGACGATAATAACTACGGAAATGTATCTTATGCGAATACTTGCTTCCTCCCTTCGAAGAGAAGTGGGATGGCTCTGGCTTGAGTTTTTTGATAGGTAATTGTATAGTAGATATCTACACTGATGAGTTTTGTTGAGAGAAAAGAAAGATTCTTTTGGCTAGTGTAAACAAAGATAAGTGAGTTCACCAGGTTAAAGTTTTAAAATGTTAGAAAACATATAACTGTATTTATAATAGGAGAAGTACTTTGAACATGAACAGAAATATTTTTCTGTTATTGTGGAATGCAATAGTTTTTCCAAATTATCCTAGAAAATAAAAATAGATAAAGTTGTACATATCCATTCTTAAATTTATTTCTACATTAGATTTTATCTTGATAGGTATCTAATCCACATATTCCTTTCTCTTATATAATATACCTTTTTTATACAAGAAAACCTATCCTTTGAAGGATTAAAAATAAGTAAAACTTTCATGCACAAATATGAATATGAATCGCTTCTATTAACATAAAGTATGTACTTATCTTTATTTATTTCATCTTATATGATACAATTCTATTTTAAGAGTCGAGCAATTGTTATTTAAATTTTTTATTTACCTTACGTTCTTTAATTATAAACTAGTGTCACGACACGTGCGTCGCACGTGGGTCTTGCGAGATGTAGGTAAAATGTGTGTATATCGCCTGACATTATAATTAGCACCTTTATTGTTGTTAATGTTGTTGTGATTTATTTAGTAAATGTGATATAAAAGTATACATGAAAGAATTTATTAAAAAAAATTTGCTCTTTCCAAGTTGATCACTGAGGCTTGTCATGTCTTCCGCTGTGGAGTTAGAATTGGAAATTATTTAAAGCATTGATGTTGTATAATAATGTAATGAAACAATTCTCACGTAATAGTTCTTTATAGACGATATTGTGGGTATATGTTCCTTTCATTCGTTTGGGTTGCTCTATGATACAATTCAAATGGCCGCTTTAGCTTTTGATGACATCTTTGGAGGCCAACACCTAAAGGTTCAAGACTTGGTCGCCCCGAGAGCACAAGGATATGCAAGGAAGGCCCATTTTGAGCATGACTTAAATCAATCTCATGTATGGAAGGTTGCTTGGAAGCTTACATTGATGTTAACCCGAGAACCACAAGCCTTGAAGACTTAAGGACTCTCGGGTTTGGACCACCTTTGTTGGTTCACGGTTTTGGTTTCCTTTACTAAGGAAATTTTGGTCACTTAGGCTGCATTTGTTTTTTTTAAGATTTAGGTGTCTGAATCTGAATGCACATCTGAATGATTAAGATGTTGTCTCTAGATCTGAAAACTGAATGATTAAGACTGTTTGTTTTTCTACATTTGAATGTGCAAAAAAATTTTATTTGTGTATATAATAAAATAAAAAATACAATTCAAATAAAAAATTAATTATATATCAGAAAAGTATGTAATTTAATACAACAAAATTATTATTTGATTGAAAAAATATTAATGTTTGTTAGTTATGGTGGAGATGATTTATAATGGTGGTTGTAGTGACAATGATTGGTGTAAGTGATTAGTAATGTTGGTGGTGATAGTTGTGATGGTTGGTATTGTAGTGACTGTTATGCTGGTGACGGTTGATAATGGTGGTGGTGGTTGTGATGTGACGTTGCTTGATGTTAGTAGTTGGAGGTATTGATTGTGATGGCTGAAAAATGAGTGCATGATGGTTTGACAATGTGTTGGTGCTAGTTGGAGATGTTGTTAGTTGTGATGGTGGAGATGGTTGTTAGTAGAGATAAATTGTAGCGATGGCAGTGGTTGAAATGATGGTAGAGGTGACGTTACTAGTGACAATGGTGGTGGCGGCCAAAGATGTGTAGAGGTTGTGATGTATTAGTGGTAGTTAGCGGTGGTGTTAATTGTGATAGATGAGTTGGTCGATAGTAGGGATTGGACGATAGTGGTTGATGATATTGGTGTTGTTGACAACGATGGTGAATATAATTAGAATAATAGAGGTAGTAGGTGTGGTAGCGGTTGACAATAGTGGTTGGTAGCAATATCTATTGTCGATAGTGGAGGTGGTTAGCGGTGGTGGGTGGGGGTTGACATTGGTGGCGGTGGTAGAGGTGATTAGTAGTGATGATTGATGATTATGAATAGAGTGGCGGTGAATATTATCCAACACAAAATTTCTCTTCAGATCTATTAAGACTTGATTCTAGATCTAAATTATTAAGACCTATTCAGACTTATTAAGAGCTAAAATCTTAATAAAAAACAAATGCACTTAATGATCTGAAGTCTGAACCATTCATATTCAGACCTCCATTAAGTGCAAATAAATGAGCCCTTAGCCTTAAGGGCATTTTGGACAATTCATATTGTCTTCCAACACACCAAGGCCTCCCTTGGTCATTAAGGATAGTGTGGTCTTTTTTGTCTCCTTTTGTAATATACTATAAGTAGTACATTTTAGGTCTTTTCTCTTTAGTTTATGAAGGATGAAATATTGAAACATTGAAAGTCCTCTCTTTGAAAGTAGAGCACCTTAGTGTAGTCTTAGTTAGGGCTTGGAATAGACATTGTAGTTTAGGGATTTGAAAAGCTAGTATTGACATTTGCTTGAAAACGGTGGATCTTGAGGTGCATTGGTTCCCTTGGTGGTCACCGTAGGAGTGTGATGTTCATTATTACATTCATTAGGTTAGTGTTGAAATACACTCGGTTCTTAATCTTGTAATAATCTTTATCTCACTATCTATCCTTTTTATTCTTGTAAACTTGTTGTGTTGTTCTTGTTTTCTACTCTCGATTTGTGTTTGTTCTTGTTGGAAGAAATTATTGTCTTCTTGCTCTTCATTTTATGTGTAGTTAATCTAGTTTGAGTTGGCTGAAATAGGTGTCAAACACCTTGTGATCTTCTTATTCTTGTGTTGTCTTGTGAATCCGAGAAAGGTCTCCAATCGGTCCAAGGATCTTAGTGATTTATGGACTATTTTGAAGTGTGTTTGTGGATTATTTTGAGTCATTTCATGAGTTCCTTGATTTTTTGTATCATTTGGTATCATATCATGGCTTGATTTTGTTCCCACAAGATCAATCTTGGGCTTGGTAGTGGAAAAATAAAAAAAAATATTTAGAACTGCAAATTCCAGAACAGAAATGGCAATTTGTCTGTGTTGTATTCCTGGCCGAAAAATGTATTCTTGTTGTTTCTTGGTAGAGATTTTTACTTGTATTTATTGTCTCTAAGTGTTAGTTTTGTTCCTCACTAACACATTGAGTCTATATCTAGATTTGAGCTTTAAAAATTGATGTTGTTGTTGTGAACAAGAAGTGGTCGTGAGTTGAAGTTGTTGTTCTAACTTGGCAGTGTGGTGACCTTGTTGTTGGGTGTTGGTTGGTGTTGGTGTTGATCTTGGTGGTTGTTGTAGTGTTCTTATTGTTCATTACAACCTTCATCTAGTGTTAAAATCAAAAACACAGCACCAAAGAAACTTGGTCGTTTGTTGATGGTTTTATTGTTAGTCTTGTTGTTGTGGAATTGGCCGTTGAAACTTATTGTTATTCTTGGGAGATTGTTGTTGGTTGATATTGTTATGGTTATTGTGTACTTGAAGTTCTTCACCATATTCATCACCTTGTTAACATAAAGTGAATGATAGATTCTAAAAGATAAAGGAAAGAGCTGTAAGTAATTGTTAGTCTTGAAAGACTCCCAACCACCAAAAGACTTTACATCACTTCTCAATCACTTTTTCATGAAATAAGAGTCCATGTTTTAAGGAAAAGTGCTAAAAAAGTCAAGTCTTGAAATTTGAAACTTGAAAAAAGGCTCCAAGACTTATTCTTCCCTCCTTAAAATAAATTTCATCAATGCAAATTAAAATTGGTCAAGACTTGGTTTGAAAAATAAAAATTGTAGAAACCGCAACCAATACGTGGCTGCCACATCATTAAGTTACTGTTCATGCATTGAACTTTGGCTCAAATTTCAGATTTCGTAGTTTTCTTTTGTTGTTCCTTAGTTTCACTTTAGTTGGTTCCAATACTAATTGGCAAACTAGTACTCATCTACTAGATTGTTAGCTAGTCTTTGTATTCGTTCATTCGTGTTTGGCGTTTGTTATGTGCTTTTCTCGTCTTTAACTCATCGTAACTTCTTTGTTTCAAGTTCGTAAGTAAATTTTATTTTGTTTCTTGAGTCAATCAAACAAGAATCTATTCCGGTAGCCAAGTAGAATTGACATTTTATTGATTATCATAGTATAAGCAACTTTCAATATTCGTCGCTCCAATTGTAAGAATCACAAAGGTGAGTGTATACGAGTGTTGGTAAGTAGCTTTTACTACTAATCTTGTTTGTTGTCATGTTTGTTGTTGTCTTTTTCTTTAGGTACCATGTCTACCACTAATCTCGATGCCACGTTTGATTGCATCAATGATAATCTTAAAGATATGAAATGGCATGTTGAAAGGCTATGCCAATTGTTACCTAAGTTTTTTCCACAAAATCCAACTCCTCTTATCCAAACAACTTGCGATGAGAGCTTTTCGAAGGAAGTTTCTGCCTAAGTTTGTGAAGGACCTTCACACCGAGGTAAAGACGAACATACTCATGAACTTCAAGGTAAAATAGCTAACTCTTACACTTTTGTGCATGTGAATAATGATTGTATAGTTAGTAAGCCATTGAGTGTGAGTAGTAGCTTACCTACATGTGAGTATATTGATTCTTTGCCATTTGTGAATGATGTACATATGTGCGAGTGGATACACTAGTTGATCCAATAGATGACCGAATTGACTCTTCTTGCAAGATCGATTTGTGTCCACATAGTGTTGAAGCTACTGTGTTGAATGAAAGTACATTCTTGTGTGAAAGTGTGTTGACCAACTTGTGTGTAAAACTTGCCCACCACTTGAGGTTATGTGTGATTTGATTAATGAATCTCAAGTGAGTGAAGAATTTAAAAATATTGGTCAAGGAAATAGAAGTGAACCCGAGAGCTCTTCTTGGGGTAATCTTGTGCTTGAAACATCCTTGAAACTCGATATTGATATTTTAGAGAGTGATGAACTTGCTTGTTCCAAATCTGCCCATGGGTTGGATAATGTTCTTTTTAAGTATAATGTCTTGTTTGAAGATGATATAAACACTCCAAATGAACCTAGTGGTGAACATGATGGTATAGCTTGCCTTGGAAGCTATAGCTGATATGTTAACACACTATGGTGTAACAAAATTCCTCCTAAAGATAGAAATCTCTTTTTGAAAAATGAGAGTACTCTTACGGATAAGGAATGTGTAGTCTTTCTTGAAAACCCAAGGGCAAAGGTGTCATTGACTCCTTGGGATAATGTTTCTAAATCTGCATCCTTGCTCGACACACTTATGCTTATATTGCATGAATACCAACTTAAGGATGCCAAGTTGCCTACTTTCTTAAAGGAAAGAAAGTGTATGTTTTCAAATGTCTTGTCTTCACTCATGTATACCTTTACACTTGGTTCTTTCCTATACTACCTCTTTGCCTATGATGACATCCATGCTAGTTATGAATTTGTATTATATAGAGATAGAAAATTTGTTGGTTGGTTCACTTATTCTAATGACTATGTTATGTGTGTTGGGTGGACTTTAAAACCAATAGTGTCACCATGATTGATGAGCTCACTTGAAGAAGTAATGAAATAATTGTGTTTTATGATCCCTAAGTTACGGATGGCCTTACCTTTGGGACTTCGGGATACCATTGAGTCCTTTGTAGCTTCTTTATCTGTTGATACTTGTCATAACCATGAACTTTTTCACGATTTTGCTAAGCTTTTCATGACTAACACCACAGATTCATGGCTATATTCCAAGTATGTCCCACCTTGGCATGATGATATTTTTTATTATGCTAACCCTAGCCCTCATGCCATGAGGAAGTTGTGCTTGTTTGTCCTTTTTCTTGTTTTGCAAGGTATAGATTCGAGGTCGAATACTTTTCAAGGGGGGGAAGATGATACAAGTCAAATGGCCACCTTAGCTTTTGATGATATCTTTGGAGGCCAACACCTAAAGGCTCAAGACTTGGTCGCCCCAAGAGCACAAGGATATGCAAGGAAGGACCACTTTAATCATGACTTAAAGCAATCCCGTGTATGAAAGGTTGCTTGAAAGCTTACATTGAAGTTAACTCGAGAACCACAAGCCTTGAATACTTAAGGACTCTTGGGTTTGGACCACCTTTGTTGGTTCACGATTTTAGATTCCTTTACTAAGGGCATTTTGGTCACTTAGCCTTAAGGCATTTTGGACAATTCATATTGTCTTCCAACACACCAAGGCCTCCCTTTGTCATTAACGATAGTGTGGTCTTTTTTGTGTCCTTTTGTAATATACTATAAGTAGTATATTTTAGGTCTTTTCTCTTTAGTTTATGAAGGATGAAATATTGAAACATTGAAAATCCTCTCTTTGAGAGTAGAACACCTTAGTCTAGTCTTAGTTAGGGCTTGGAATAGTCATTGTAGTTTAGGGCTTGGAAAAGCTAGTATTGACCTTTGCTTAGAAACGGTGGATCTTGAGGTGCGTTGGTTCCCATGGCGGTCACCGTAGGAGTGTGGTTTTTATTATTACATTCATTAAGGGTTAGTGTTGAAATACACTTGGTGCTTAATCTTATAATAATCTTTGTCTCACTATCTATCCTTTTCATTCTTGCAAACTTGTTATGTTGTTCTTGTTCTCTACTCTCAATTTGTGTTTGTTCTTGTTGGCCAAAATTATTGTCTTCTTGCTCTTTATTTTATGTGTTGTTAATCTAGTTTGGGTTGGCTGAAATAGGTGTCAAACACCTTGTTATATTCGCATTCTTGTGTTGTATTGTGAATCCGAGAGAGGTCTTCAATCGGTCCAAGGATCTTAGTGATTTGTGGACTATTTTGGGGTGTGTTTGTGAACTGTTTTGAGTCATTTTGTGAGTTCCTTGGTTTTCTTGTATCACTCTGTCATACTCAGCACTAATTGTTGACATGGAAATATCTCTTGATAGTGCAACATATAGCTGGCCATGTGAGAATACATGTTGTGGCAAATATAGTCCAACATTCGAAATTGTTTGTCTCTATGCTTTGTTTATGGTCATTCAAAGCATAGTCTTATTGAAAATTATTTGTGGACAAATTTGAAAGGATATACTTCATTATCAGGCGGTGAAAGTTGAATTCTAGGAATGCAGATATGTTTGATAGCTAGTTGAAGTTGTTAGGTTTTTGCCCTGATTTTCTTACCAAAATTAAGTTTTACTTTTTCTTGTAAGGAAAATAAAAGTAACCATAAATACTTTTACTTTTTCTGAAACGAAAATATAAAACTTTTTCATATTTGGCAAACCTCTTTCTTGGAGGAAAGGTTTTGGAACTCTATAAATAGAAGACCTCCCTTCTCATAACATAACACAATAGCATCCACAATGTAGTCGTTTAAGAGTTTTGTTTAGGGGGACATTTCTCCCAATACGTTTTATGTTTTTTGATATTAGGTTTTATATGTAGGTCAATTGGCCAAATCATAAATAATATTATGTTTTTTTAGTTTAGTTTTGTGTCATCTAAATTATCGTCTCTATGGTTTGCAAATTCTAAACTTTCGCATGACGCCCTCTCAATTTCAAACCCAACAAGTGGTATCAGAGCCTACGGTTCAAAGATGCAGTGGTTTGGTAAAACGAGATTGAATACAAGTCTAATACGGTTCTAATCAATTTGCAATCAATTGGATGACAATGAAGATTTTTGTCTAACTACATATGGAGAACAAGTTTCAACCATATTTTTATCATTCCTGTTACTGCATCTTTAAAAATAAAAATAAAATATTAATTTTTAACCTATTTTTAATCATGATATTTTAAACTTTATTTTTAACCATGGCAAGCAGTAGTTATGAAGATTATATAAAGAACAAAGTTCATGAATGTGATGTGAAGAAGGCAGATCAAGTGAAGAAAATCAACCAAAAAAGGGAAGATTTGTTAGGTTTTTCCCTGATTTTCTTACCAAAATTAAGTTTTACTTTTTCTTGTAAGGAAAATAAAAGTAACCATAAATACTTTTACTTTTCCTGAAACGAAAATATAAAACTTTTCCATATTTGACAAACCTCTTTTTTGGAGGGAAGGTTTTGGAACTCTATAAATAGAAGACCTCCCTTCTCATAACATAACACGATAGCATCCACAATGTAGTCGTTTAAGAGTTTTGTTTAGGGGAAGATTTCTCCCAATAGGTTTTATGTTTTTTGATATTAGGTTTTATATGTAGGACAATTGGCCAATCATAAATAATATTATATTTTTTTGTTTAGTTTTGTGTCGTCTAAATTATCGTCTCTATGGTTTGGAAACTCTAAGCTTCCGCATGACGCCCTCTCGATTTCGAACCCAATAGAAGTGTTGTAATTTTTGCATGTATGATGTTATTAAACCTGCGACAAATCATATGTATACCATTGCATAGACCATTGGAAGGATCCAAATTCAAAAGTAGAATAGTTGGTTTATTTTCTTTTAGAATTTAACGGCACGTAGTTTTCTCAACTTGATATCTTTTAGTAGCATGCTTAAAGTGCTGAAAGCTTGAATGATTCCATTTTTCTAAGTGTTAAAGAAAAGGACTTAGTCATATTTTGAGCTCCTAATCATTGATGATTTTATTTTCGACCTTTCCGGCCTTAGAATGATGATTTGTAAGTTGATTAATGATCGGGGGTGTCAAGGGTACATCCCGAGTAAGTTTTAAAATTTTTGGACGAGCGTAAGGGCATGTTTTGAAGTTCAAAATAGTAGCTGCGTGCGATTTGCGTGCGACGCACGCTCCAGTCCACTGATGGGGTAGCATGCGATGGAGCATGCACGCACGCTCCATTCTAGGGTTCCATAGCGTGCGACGCACGCTCCCCTTCAGCGTTCAATTTTCAGTAACATTTTCTAGGGGAATTTGGGTCAATTTCACCCATATTAATTCAGCCTAAACACCAAATTTAAGTCTCAAAACATCACTTTAAGACCTCAAAATTCATATTCTCTCAAATTGAAATCATCTTTATTTAAACAAGAATAAAAACCCTAAGCTTTTAAGCCAAGATTTCAAGAGAATAGATCAACATTCGAGTTTCATCTTTCAAATCTTATAATCTAAGGTACGTGGGGTTTTCCTAAAACTACGTGGGCATAAGGGAGTTGTTTCAATAACTTTTAACATTGTGAAATCATGAATTCTTGAAGGGGTTTTTGAATTTACATCGAAATTGTGCATTTTGAATTCTTTAATGATATTATTATTTTGATCTTGAGGCCTTTCTCCCAAATTGATTTGTAATCTTATATATGTATGTATGTGTTTAAAGTTGATATTTGAATTGACAACATGACTACTTACGCTCCCTCTCATGTTGCAACACCTCTTGATCTTAGAATGTTATGAGTTGAAGATGTTATTTAGAAGCATGGTATCAATGTTCTTGACTATTGTTGAATGATCTAAGATTGATTTATAAATTGATGAGAGGGGGTTTTACATGTTGATAAACATTGAAAATAGATTTATATAATGAAGGAATTGCATGGTTTGCCAAAAATACATGACCATCACCTGTTTGTTGAAATGTTGAAAAGAGTGATCCTTGCATAATTTGATAAATGTTTTGAAGTCTGAAGCTTCTTGAATTGTTTGAAGTATGGTGGTTCAAACTTTATGTTTTGAAAGAAAATACTATGATATAATATTTTATGGCTCAAAAACATAACTTGCAAGTCTTGGTATGACGATACCAAATCATACAATGCCATAACAGACATAGAATAGAATAAAAATCAAATTTTTACTCAGACTTACAGATTCTAAATTCAGAAAGAATGCATGTTCAGAAAAGGATAAAATTAGGCATAAAGAGATGTTAGGTGGTTATCCAAAGAAGGCAGGAGTTCATAAAAGTCTTTTTTCGAAACTGTGTTTTGCTGATACGGGTCATTATGTCCCCTAGAGTGATTATATGTTGGCCTAGTGCCCTGTGGCGTATCAGAATCAGACACTCCAACTCGTGCGGCAAACTTTAGTTGGGGGCTTAGCCACCGAGTTAAGGGAGGACTTCATATAGCTTGTGGGGTTGTAGACTTTGTAGGGTGTACCACCTAACTCAGAAGTAATACAAAGATCAGAAATTGCATTGACAAGAATGTTTTATGATTATCAAAGGAGTGTCCATGTGTTTTGAACTATATCATGCATGATGTTTCATAACTTGCTCTCATCTATTTTATTTATATAAAGGCATTATTTTGGATTGCCCTACGTACCAGTATAATTGTATTGACCCCCTATATTTTAGGGTCTGAGGCTCAATCTAGGGATCCTGCTAAGCCGTAGATTTATTTTAGATAGAAGTAAAGTTTGCAGTTGGTGAGCCTTCTTTATTTTGGGAGGCCTATTTTTTTCAATCATATGTTATTTATTTTGGCTTAGGTCAACTGGGGGCCTTGTCCCAGTTACTGACAGTTTTGTTGATTTTCATATGTATTAGAGATTTCGCAGATTGGAATAGATCTTGATGTATTTCTTTCAGTACTGTTAAATTGAATTCAGAGTATGACCATGATTTCGTAATGAATTATATTTCCGCAACTTTTATTTATCATATGAGTATTGTGCATGATTACTAGAAGTAGAAGGGCGCCCGAGCCTCCATGGTTCGGGATGCTCGTCGCGGACAGGGTCCTGACTCAGGTCGTGACATAGAATTAGCCTGTTTAAGGGAAATTCAATACATGTAAGTTTCTAAACAATTGTTTTTAAACATCAATATATAGATACATTTTTGTATAAGAAAATATTAAGTGTCTTATTTAGTATAATTAGTTTTACCGTACGTGTAACATTTAATTATTTGAAATTAAATAAATTTAGTTATTGCGGAGATTTTTTAATAAAGTGTAAAAGTTCAAATCACTTTTCAAATTTTTTTCACACTTTAATATAATAATGTAAACATAAACATATACACATATATATTTTACCACCAGAAGTTTCAAATGGTTGATGGATCATCACTTTTGCGTTTACTGTTTGGTACCTCTTTACCTTGTTGCCACAGGCTACGATTATTTTTTCTTTTTTTATATATATTTAAAAATTTTCGTATTTTTAACGTCAAATATTTACAAAATCATTGATTTCATTCTTATTATGAACTTAAAATTTTTTAAAATTTAGTACTTCTTAATTTTTTCTTTTTCGAACAGTTTTATATTTATTTTCAGATTTTTTAAATCTTCTTAAAATCAAATTTAGTTGATTTAGAATTTTTAAACTAATGAAAAAAATATTAGTTGTCATTAAATTTGATGACTTCTATAAGAAAAGGTTTGACCATAAATTTATTTAATTAATTTTTAACTCTTAAATTAGGAAAAAGTGGTGAAATTATGATGACTTCTAATAATGAAAAATTTAAACATAAATATATTTAATTAATTTTTAACTCTTAAATATTAGGAAAAAATAGTGAAAAGACGATTTTGTCTAAAACGAATACTTCAGTGAAGGGTAAAAAGTTCAGACAATATTTCTAAGACTTTTCACACTTTTAATATATTATAGATTATAGATATAGATTATAAATATAGATATAGATATAATTTGCCTAATCTGTTTGAGTATGTGTTAGAGTTGTGACCCGAATTTTGTTGATCCAGCCCTGAAAATTTTACAGTACGATCCATGTTTGTGATTGTTGTGGGGTCTGTGGTGATAGCAGAGGGATAGGCCCGATTCCGTATCCCACCACTGATCCCGTTGGGGGTGCGGGGGCAAAGCCCTCTCGGTATGGACCTGCATATTTTGGGGCTTAGGATTTAATTGTACGCACGTATTATATAAGTGCGTTTAATGGGCTATTTCTGGTAGTTTTATATACACGAAATTGAGACTATCGTTTCCACCTTGTATTCCTCTTCTTCATAGTGAATTTCATCTGTCTCTGTCCATAGTTTTTCCCGTCAAGAGTTTCCACGTAAATCAGTGTGTTCTTGTTTTTATTTTGCTTGTGGTATTGCTTATTCATGTTATGTATGGCGGAAGATCATTTGATGCTAAAGTATTCAGGTATTCTACTTGATAGTAATTGTTTGTATCATCTTCTGCAGAGTCAAAACACGTAGAAATTTGACCCACTGATAAATCACACATTAAAAGCGGCAAGCTTGTTGTTGTCTTTCTACCTTGTACATAAAGGGACCTAATTTTGCAATTTGGTTGTTATGTGTTTTTTTTTTTTGCAATCCTGCTTTGATGACATTCATTTTGAGCCCATTACAGTTTCTCTACTCCACAAAAGTAAGGGTAAGGTCTTAGTACATCCTGCTCTCCTCAGACTCCAAGTGGGAATTCACCGAGAATGTTGTTGTTATTGTTATTATTTATATTGAGGGATATAAAAGTGCTATTAGCAAAGATCAGCTGTAGTGGTAGCAGAAACAGAAGCGAAAAAAGGAAGAAGCATGTATAATCTCTTTATCATTTTCTTGTTCTGTTTTGCCTCAAAGGGCTGTTGGTTTTTATGAATGGTTAAGAAATCATGGACATGGCAGACGGGGCCAACCACTCTTTACAGAAAATCCGATCTCTCTGATGTCTCACTCTTCCTTTCTGGGATAAACTGTGATGAAGGTTCTACCATAAGCATTATCATCACAGCCTCTTTTGAAAGATGGAAACTTCCCCATAAATAGACATTTGGACAATTTCAAGCGATTTTTAACAACCATAAGCTAAAATTAGAGCAATATTTTGTCTAACTTAGAGAAAACAAGAAATAGTATTAGTATTTCTAAAGAGGGTTGTTGATTTTCTCAATGCAGTGAAGTAGTAAAACCCAAAAAGAAGAAAATCATCATCACATTCCACTTTTTCAGATCAACCAATATTCTTGTAAATGGCTCATTAAAAGGGGCGGCTTACCCTGTTGTGTCATTTCTACCTGGTATTTTACAGGGACGCAAAAGTAACTATTGTGAAAATCAGCTGTATTAGTAGCAAAAGCCGAAAATGGAATAAGAATACGTGTGTGTATATATATATATATACACGAAAATCAACATTCTTGTTCTTTTGTCTTTTGCGTTTTTTGAGCTAAAGGGTTGGTGAATAGAGTAAAAATCAAATCATAGGCATACCGGAGATGGTCAACCTTGCTGAACCTTGAGCTAAAAATTGGTGGAGAACTGCATCAGAAAAATAGGTTCAACAAAACTGAAGAACTGTAATTTCTCAAGATAGCAATAAGCATTTTGTTGATTCAACAATGGAGGAAGTACACAGTTTGATAGTTATAGTAGAAGAGAGGGAGAAAGGGAACTGAGAGAAGAATATCAGGGAGAAGAGAATTTGCTTGTATTGATTGATTAGTCACATGTACATTGTCCTATATATAGACTAGCTTGTGAGTTGTCTAACTAACTAATCTAGTCGTTAAGATTCTCTGTGATTAATTCTCAAAACAATTACAACTCAAAAATGGAAACAAGTCTTGTCTGTTTTCTTTTGAGTCCTTCACCTTTTCTATATCTTCAACACTCCCCCTCAAGCTAGGAAGGTGAAAAGATGTCACAGATTCCTAGCTTCGTATTGAGATGGACTTGTTGAGCTCTTGTCAGTCCTTTAGTCAGCATGTCTGCAGGTTGATCTTTAGCTGCAATGTAGTGAGTTCTGATTATTCCTTCAACAATCTTTTCCCTTATGAAGAAGCAGTCAATATCAATATGTTTTGTGCTCTCATGATATATTAGATTAGTTGTTATTTGTTGGGCAGACTTACTATCACTGAACACATCCACAACTAGCAACACTTCACTCCCAATCTCTTTCATCAAGCCTAGAATCCATATCAGTTTAGCTATTACTACTGCAAGACTTGTGAATTCTGCCTCAGCTGAGCTCTTGGATACAGTGATTTGTTTCTTTGATTTCCAAGACACTATTGACTTTCCAATCATCACAAAATAACCAGTCACAGACCTTCTAGTTTGAGGGCTAGATCTACGTCACAGTAGGCACTCACTCTACTATCTGAGTCACTAGACAACAATGCACCCTAACATGGTTATTCTTTAACATACCTCACCACTCTGAGTGCAGCTTCTATGTGAGACTTCTTAGGATCTTGAAGGAACTGACTTAGAGTTTGAACACAAAAGGCTATGTCTGACTTTGTCATAGTTAAGTATAGCAACTTGCCAATCAACTTTTGATAAGCTGCTTGGTTATTGGTGGATCATCAGTAGTATGGTTTTGCTTGACATGCTCATCAAATTGTCTAGATGTCATCTTGATGTTGTAGTTCGTAAGAGTAGTTGCAGGCTTGGCTGCTTTCAAACCTAGTTCAGATAGTAAGTCCAATGCATATTTTCTCTGATGCTTCAATATTCCTTTATCAGACCTTGCAAACTTTATTTCAAGGAAATATCTCAGCTCACCTAGATCCTTCATCTTGAAGTTTTGATGTAGCATTGTCTTGATCTCCTCTAACAGTGTATAAATTTTCTTTTTGAAAAGGCATCGTTTCCACTCCAAACTATACCCGAAAAGACTAAGCCACACCTAAACTATACTAGTGACCTATTACACACCTTAACTATAAAAAAGTGATACTTTTTACACCCTGTCAGGCATTACACCACTTGCATATGATGTGGTGTTTTACACGCGCTTCCACATCAGTGCCACATCAGCACCACGTCAGCATCATCCGAAAAAATAATAAATTTATTATTTTCATAAATTTTTCTTTTTTCTTTTAAATTTAATTTTTTTCTTCTTCTTCACTGCACAAATCCTCCATGAGGTCAATTTTTTTTTCTTCAATGTCCAAATTCTTCAATGCCCAGTCTCTGTTGGTACAAGACATTCTCTGCAACCAAAGCAGATTCCAAATCGGTGAAGTGGCTATCATCTAGAAATTCTTCCAAACCAAGGAACTTCAAGCGCAACTTTTAACAATGTTCTTCATCACCTACAAAAAAAAATTTATACTTTTGTTCTCTTTAGCAAACATTAAAGTCTCATTGTTGTTGTCATATTTGAATTGGAAGATGAATGAATTGGAAGGTGAAATTCAAAGAGAGAAGCAAAAAGTTGAAAATCAAAACGCAACCAGTGGGATTAAGAAGACATTGAAAATCAAAATTCTCCCAATGGCATAATTTATTATTCAATAGATAATTTTAGAAATCAATTGTACAAAATTCAGTGGGATTAAGATGGCATTTTCGACAAGTGTTTGATGAAGTGTAATAATTTTTTTTGAAATTTTCTCGTTTAGATAGAAAATTCGATTTGATTTTGTTCATGATGAAATTGATATTGATTCGATGAAGGTGGAGGATGGGGTGTGAAGAAATTGCTTATTTGGGGTTGGGATCATGAAGAAGATTCGTTGGTTGGGGTGGGGTTGGATTTTTGGGGTGGGGGTGATGAAGGAGACGATGTTTCGATGAAGGTGGAGGATGGGGTGTAAAGAAATTGTTTATTTGAAGGTGGGGGTGACGAAGAAGATTTGTTGGTTGGGGTGGAGTTTGATTTTTGGGGTGGGGGTGATGAAGAAGATGATGTTTGGGGGGGGGGGGGTGATGAAGAAGAAGATGTTTGGGGGTGGGGGAGGGAAGTTTTTGATTTTTTATTATTTTTTTCATTATTTTTTTTTATGTAGACGCGCCATTTTTATTTAATTAATTATGTTTTTTCCACGTCAGATCTAGGGGGTAAAAAATATCACTTTTTTATAGTTTAGGTGTGTAAAAGGTCACTAGTATAGTTTAGGTGTGTCTTCGACTTTTCGGGTATAGTTTAGGGTGAAAACGATGCCTTTTTCCTAAAATATATTAGTAATATTTTTATTAGTAATGCTTCTATTAGTAAATGCCGGCATTATTTGTGTTAACATGAGTTCTTATACATTGTTTAACATGCCGCATTAAAATTTACCTTTTCGATTTTGATATATTTAAATAAAAGTTTTTTTGAAATAAAAAAGAATTGCATATATATTTTAAGATTCATTCGAGATCTAGCACGGATTTAATATATTAATTTTTATCTCAATTTATGTGATACAAATAAAATTTAGATAATCAATCATACTTTTAATAGGTATTTAGATAATTTAATTTGTTAACTATTATAATTTATAATATTTTTTGTGTAATTTTCAAATAATATGTATTATTTTTATTGTCCAAATTTTTGTGGCATTGATAGTCAATTATATTTCAAAAATAATTTAAGTTTTTAATTATTGTGATTTGTAATACTTTTATTCTATTCCAATTTCAGTGACACTAATATAATTTTAAGAGTCGGCCAAATATTTTATATCTTTTAAGTTGTTATTATTGTGATTTCTAGTATTTTTTATGTAATTTTTTTGAAATATATAACATATTAAATTGTTTTTAGATATTTTAAGTTGTTAACTATTGTAATTTATAATACTTTTTATATAATTTTTTTGAATAATATATGCTACTCTCCTTGTCTAGAGTTTTGTGTCAATTTTTTAAATAATTTAAATTTTTTATCATTGTAATATATAATTTTTTTTTATTTCAACTTATGTGGCACAATGCATAAATGACCATAATAATTAATTAGGGGTGATATAGTAAAATATAATTATTATTATTTATTATTTTTCTTATATATATATGTGTTGATTCAAGAAGAATTTGGAAACATTTAGAAATGTGTTGAATGTTACAAATCTTAATAATCCATTTGGCGCTTCTTGATTTCTCTACATTTATCTCTTGTATGTTTTTACTCTTTCGCCCTTTAAATACGTTACTCTTCTTGTCCAAATTTTTGTGGCATTGATAGTCAATTATATTTTAAAAATAATTTACGTTTTAAATTATTGTGATTTATAATATTTTTCTTCTATTCCAATTTCAGAAAAACTAATATAATTTCAAGAGTCGATCAAATATTTTATATTTTTTAAATATTTTAAATTGTTAATTATTATGATTTCTAGTATTTTTTATGTAATTTTTTGGAAATATATAACATATTAAATTGTTTTTATATATTTTAAGTTGTTAACTATTTTAATTTATAATACTTTTTATATATTTTTTTTTGAATAATATATGCTACGCTCTTTGTCCAGAGTTTTGTGTCGAAGATAGCCAATTATATTTTTTAAATAATTTAAATTTTTTATCATTGTAATTTATAATCCTTCAAGCCAGTAAGTAGGTTCCTGATATTGAGTCAAGCCCCCGGAAGTTTCATCGTATAAGTCGGCATCTGCCCGACTAAGACCTGGTCTTCAATGTATTTTTTCTATTTCAACTTATGTGGCACAATGCTTAAATAACCATAATAATTAATTAGGGGTGATATAGTAAAATGTAATTATTATTATTTATTATTTTTATTATGTGTATGTGTTGATTCAACAAGAATTTGAAAACATTTAGAAATGTGTTGAATATTACAAATGTTAATAATCCATTTGTAACATTTGGAGCTTCTTAATTTCTCTACATTTATCTCTTATGTGTTTTTACTCTTTTGCCCTTTGAGTATATGTAACAATTTTTTAATTTTTTTTTTTTAAATATCATCAAAATTTTACTCTTTTGCCCTTTGAATACGTTACTCTTCTTGTCCAAATTTTTGTGGCATTGATAGCCAACTATATTTTAAAAATAATTTAAGTTTTTAATTATTGTGATTTATAATACTTTTCTTCTATTCCAATTTCAGTGACACTACTATAATTTCAAGAGTCGACCAAATATTTTATATCTTTTAAATCTTTTAAGTTGTTAATTATTGTGATTTCTAGTATTTTTCATGTAATTTTTTTGAAATATACAACATATTAAATTATTTTTTCTATTTCAACTTATGTGGCACAATGCTTAAATGACCATAATAATTACTTAGAGGTGATATAGTAAAATTACGGTTGAAGCAGACATGTCATAAATGTCTATTTGATTTTTCGCTTAAATATTATTAATTTTTTAATGTATAAATAACTTATAATAATTAATTAGGAGTCGTATAATAATTAATTAAGAGTGATATGGTACAGTTACGGTTGAAGCAGACATGTCATAAATGTCTATTTTATTTTTTAATTAAATATTATTAATTTTTTAGTATATAAATAACTTATAATAATTAATTAGGTGTGATATAATAATTAATTAGAGGTAATATAGTACAATTACGGTTAAAGCAGACATGTCATAAATATTTATTTATTTTTTAATTAAATATTATTAATTTTTAATATATAAATAATTTATAATAATTAGTTATATGTGGGGCTCATTATATTCAATAGGAGTAGCATCAATGGCAAAGTGGTAATTTATTGAAATGGCATGAGTTGCAATTAATTCGAAATGGAAGGACTTTTTTTAAAGTTTTTGATAAGGTCCAAACATTAAAACACAAAATACAATTTTCCTAAGCAAACTAATCTTGCAAAGTATTTTATAGACCTTAGTATCCTAAAACTTTGTTTTAATACCCATAAGCTAACAAGTCAAAATCATCATTTCTAATATATAGAAAAAAATAATAATAATCTTCTATATAATATAAGAAAAGAAAAGAAAAATAATATTTTTTTAAATAATTTAAATTTTTAATTATTGTGTAAAACTTTTTCTACTCCAATTTAAGTGACATGATACATAGATGATCATAATAATTAATTAGAAATGATATAGTAAAATCACAACTGAATATATTAGAAAAAAATTTAAATTAAGTGAAATTATAATAACAAATAAGAAAGAAAGTAAATTATATGTTTGATATCAAATTAAATAAAGAATAAAATTTATTTAATTGCATCAATTATAATTAATTTTTACAATAAATTATCATCCTACTAATCAATTTACTTAAATATATTTGAAATAATTTTATACATAAAAATAAAAAAGATAAATAAGATTGAAAAATAAATGGAAGATAGAGGGTCCATATGTGTGAAAATATTTGTAATGATATTATGGTAAATTTCTTCAATGACATTGCTTGTAATTAAAGAAAAAATAATGAGTTTTTGTTCAAATTTTTGATGAAGTTCCAAAGTCAAAGAACAAAAAATAATTAAATTAAGCTTATAATTTATTATAATGACCAAATTAGCCCTAGAGAAATTTGTTATGTCATTTTCATTGCATGAGCAAACCAAATCTTCTGTAATATATAAATATATTTTTGAATGAGGAAAGAGAGATGCCACATTCTTGGTGAGGGCTCAAGAAGAGTGGAATAGGAGTAGGATAGGTCTGATAGGCTTGCAGATATGACTCAGATTCTGTTGGGGAAATTAAAATAATAATAAAAATTAAATCAAGTTAAGAGAAATTTAAATTTAAATTTAAATCAAGTTGCTATTTAGTCCATTTGAATTATAATCTGATCTTTACTTCTTTTTGTATGAGTAATATTCTAGTAATAAAATAATCAGATTTTATTTTGCTATTATGAATACTTATTATTTGTGTTCTATTTTTCATTTCTCTTTGATTTATAAAAACAGCTTCCCTGCTATCATAAGTTACAGGTAAAACCTTGTACATATTATCTCAGAGATTTGTGAGATTTTACTTAATTTATGGTTGTAGTTATTACATAGTAATTAACCATGTGTTCTGTTTTCTATGTTTAATTTAATACATAAAATGAAAAGCAAGAGAACATATAATTGTGTTAGGGAATGTGGAGTTTTGATGATGGACACAGGAATGAAACAGGTTATTCAAGTTGTTCCATACAAGTGGACAAAAAGCTTAACTGCAGACAAGATATGGATAAGATGATTCTGTATACAAACAAGAGAGACGTTGAGTCAAAGAAGTCTTGCAGAAATTGAGTTGAACAAGAAGTCTTGTAGAAGTTGATGAGATCAAGAAGTCTTGCAGCTTTCAAAGTTGAGTCTATCAGGAAGTCTACAAGAGTAAAGGATAAAGCAAAAGAGTCCTACTTAATCTACAAGAGAGAGAGACGGCTACAAAGAAGTGAAGTTACTTGATAGAGTTTGATAGAAGATAGAAATAGATTTGAAGAAGGACTGTATCAGGAGATGTGAATATATAAGACAAACTACATTCAAGTAACTTACTCAAGCACTGAAAAAGAAAGTCAACAATCAGCAAATAGTTCACTTACTTGAAGAAGAACCTGGTCCCTTACTTAGCAAGTCTTAGACTGATTGCCGTAGGTAGGATCTTTGAGTTGTAATAAGTCATTGTTCTAGTCTCAGTGATCTATAAACTGAGTTAGGTACTGTATCTTCAAGTTAGGAAACTCGAAGACTTGGGAACATTAATCTCTGGGAGATTTGTGTTTTTGTAGTTATAGGAGTTAGAAGTTTTAATTCCTAGGTTACAAGAAGTCTTGTAATTTTTGTTGGTTGTTGAGGCTCAAGTGTTATAGTGAAGTTTGGGTTAAATCCTGTAGAGGTACAGGTCGTGGTGTTTTACACCTTTCTTGAGTCGGGTGTTTTCCACGTAAAAATCACTGTGTTCAGTTTTTACTTCTGTGGACCACGTTTAGTTACTTGTTCCTCAGATAGGCAACTGCTAGAGTATAATATTAACATCAGTAGGGGAACACACTATAACAAGTGGTATCAGAGAGAGGTTATCTTAAATAAGGCTAGTACCTAAGAAAAGATCAATGATGAATTCCACACCTCCTACTGGTCACAGTTAAGGTCAGTCGACTACTAGACCTCCATTTTTTGATGGCTCTCACTTTATCTGGTAGAAAGCTAGGATGGAGGTGTTCATTCAAGGTGAAGACTACAAATTATGGGATAGGATCACTGATGATCCTACTATTCTAATGAAGTTAGTTGATGGTGAACCAGTCAAGAAAGTAAGGAGTGAATTTGCTCCTGATGACTTAGTGGCTCTAAAGAATAATGTTAAGGCTAAGAACATCTTGGTATGTGGATTAAGACCTGTTGAATACAACAGAGTATCAACCTGCACTACTGCTAAGCAAATTTGGGATGCTCTGGTAAATGCTCATGAAGGTACCTCTCAAGTAAGAAAATTTAGGATTTCTCTTCTTTTTACTGAGTATGAGGCTTTTAAGATGAAAGAAAATGAGACTCTGCATGAGATGATGACAAGGCTTACTACCCTAACAAATAAGCTGACTTCCCTAGGAAAGGTCATTACTGAAGAGGAACGAGTTGAAAAGGTACTTAGGGTATTTCCAAAATCAAAATGGAATGTTAAAGTGACTGCATTCAGGGAAGCAAATAAGGATCTAGCAGGGATGACCTTGGATGAACTGGTAGGGAACTTAAGGACTTATGAAATGGAAGTTGATGGAACCAAAGAGCAAGAAGCTCTTGAGAAAATTCTGGCACTAAAGGCTGCTGATAGTGATGAGGAATTTGAACTTGACAAGAAGCAAATTGCTTTCATAACCAAAAACTTCAGCAAATTCTTTAAAAAGAAGAAGGGAACAGGTAGTAAGAAATGTTCTGCTGACAATCCAAATGGTTGTTACAAGTGTGGCAAAACTGATCATCAGATCAGAGACTGTCCAGTCTGGGAAATTGAATGGAAGAAAGAAAGGGCTGAAAAGAAATTGAAAGAAAAGGCTAAAAGAAAGAAGGAACAACATGCAATGATAGCAGCATGGGGATCTGACTCAGATGAAGAGGAAATTGATGAAACTGCATTCATGGCTCTTGGAAATTCAGACTTAGAAGAAGAATATTATGCTACTGAGGTAAGTATACTTGAACTTAAAGAGAAACTACAATTATTCTCTAAGCAAAAACTTATTTCCTTGATGAATGCACTGATTGATGATTTCCAAGAGTTAACCTCTGACAGGGATGAGTTATTCAACAGCCTTGCAAGCTTAAAATTTGATCTCATTGATCTAAGACCTTGTATAGGCACAGTTGACAAGGAGAATTGCATTCTCAAGAAACAGGTAGCAGAACTTGAGTCTTCAAACAATGATCTTAAGTCAGAAGTTCTTAAATTAACTCTTATATAAAATGGAAAAAAGGCCATGAGTAAGGAAAAAGAAAATGTTGAACTTGAGTTAGCTAAATCCAAGCAAGAATACTTTGATTTATCTAAAAAGATGAATAAGTTGAGTCAAGAAGTTTCTAAACTCAAACTTGATCTTGAAAAGGCAAATAGGTGGACAAATTCTTCAAGGATTGTTCACAAATTAAGTGAAAGAAATCATAATGAAAAGGTAGGATTGGGATTCCATAAAAGTCTTGATGATCCTAAAGATTTATGTTATATATGTGGCAATTTTGGACACCCTACCACTGAATGTCCAGTGGTTGCCAAAAGTAGATCTAATAGTCAAAAATTAGCTAACAGATCTCCTCAGACCAAAAAGAACAGAACTAATTCTGGTCAGAGAAACAGGTTACATTACATGTTGCCAGCATGGACTAGAAAAAATTTAATTCATCCTTTTTCTCATAAAACAGGACCCAAGCTTGTTTGGGTTCCTAAGTCTAACCATTGATTCTTTTTGCAGGAGAAAGTGAAAGAAAGCAAAAGGCACTGGTACTTAGATAGTGCATGTTCAAGACATATGACTGGTAACAAGAAAAATTTTCTTTTACTCTCTAAAATAGATTGGGGGGGAGTGTCCTTTAGTGATGGGAAAAAGGGAATCATTACTGGAGTTGGAAAAATTAGCTCATCTGAGTCAAAAGCATTGGAGGATGGTTATCTTGTAGAAGGACTAAAGCATAACTTGATGAGCATCTCACAACTGTGTGACAAAGGTAATAAAGTTATATTTACTGCTGCAGGTGTCAAGATTAAAAGGATGGACACCAAATAGATTGTGCTTACTGCAAGGAGATTCATAAATGTATACAAAGTTGATATCTTGGCACTACCTGGACCTGAGTTAACTTGTCTAAGTGCAATTGAGAATGATCTCCTCCTTTGGTACAGAAGACTTGGACATGCAAGTCTGAAACAACTAAACATACTTTCCTCCAAAGACATAGTTCTGGGCTTACCCAAGACTAAGTTTAAGGAAGAAAAGTTATGTAGTGCCTGTGTAAGGGGGAAGCAGGTAAGATCTTCCTTCAAGTCAAAGAACTATGTCAGCACATCCAAGTGCCTTGACCTGATTCATATGGACTTATATGGACCCATGAGACTTCAAAGAAGAGGTGGAGAGAGGTATATTTTTGTAATTGTTGATGATTATTTCAGGTTTACCTGGACTTTATTTCTAGCCTCTAAAGAAGATGCCTTTGATGTCTTTAAAATTTTCATCAAGAAAATTAAGAAGAAACTAGGTAATTCTTTAGTCTCCATAAGATATGACCATGGAATAGAATTTGAGAATATGAATTTCTTGAAATTTTGTTTAGCAAATGGTATAGATCATAACTTATCAGCTCCTATAACACCACAACAAAATAGAGTGGTGGAAAGGAAAAATAAAGCCTTAGAGGATATGGCTAGAAGAATGATGCTTGCCGCAAATGTTGCTAAAAACCTTTAGGCAAAAACAATAAGTACTACAGAATATATCATAACTAGATACATGATTAGACCCATGTTAGGAAAGACTCCTACTAAAAGGAAGAAAACCTAACATCTCTCATTTTAGAACCTTTGGATGTAAATGCTTTATACATAATAATTGAAAGGATAATTTGGGAAAATTTGATCCTAAAAGTGATCAGGGAATCTTCTTAGGTTATTCACTTTATAGTAAAGCTTATAGGGTCTTAAACAACAGAACTAACTATGTTGAAGAAAGCATGCATGTGATCTTTGATGAATCCTATGTTAAGACTAACCTGCAGGAAGGAAATAATTCTAAGGAACAGGTTTCACAACCCGATTCATAGACTGGAGCTACCAAACTTGATGACACCTCAACAGGGGGAACTAAAGCTGAAGGCACAGTGATAGGGGGAACTGAAGCCCTAACTACACCAGATCAGAATGTCATCAGTGATCCTAATAGCTCACATGGCTTGATCCCAAAAGGATACAAGTATCAAGGATCACATCCCATTGAGAATATTCTTATTGATCTCTCTCCTGAAATAATCACAAGGTATGAACTAAGGAGTATGTGTGCATTCCATACATTTCTGTCAGAGATAGAGCCAAAAAAGTAACTGAAGCATGCTTGATGCTGGTTGGATCATAGCTATGCAGGAAGAATTGAATCAGTTTGAGAGAAGCAAAGTATGGCACTTAGTTCCTCTCCCAAAAGATAGATCAGTAATTGGTACTAAGTGGGTGTACAAAAATAAAGTTGATGAGCATGGAACAATCACAAGAAACAAGGTAAGATTGGTGGTTTAAGGATATAACCAAAAAGAGGGAATTGACTTTGATGAAACTTTTGCTCCTGTAGCAAGACTTGAAGCTATAAGATTACTTGTTGCCTTTACTTGTTACATGGATTTTATCTTGTATCAGATGGATGTGAAGAGTGCCTTTTTGAATGGCATTCTCAAGGAGGAGGTATATGTTAAGCAACCCCCAGGATTTGAAAGCAAGGAGCTTCCAGATCATTTGTACAAGCTGGACAAAGCCTTGTGTGGGTTGAAACAAGAACCAAGGGCTTGGTATGAAAGACTATCAAAGTTTCTACTGGAGAATGGACATACCAGAGGTAAAATTGATAATACTCTTTTCTTAAAAACTAATGGGAAGGATTTTCTAGTTGTGAAGGTGTATGTGGATGACATTATCTTTGGCTCAACCAACATTAAAAAGACTCATAATTTTGTTAAACTTATGAGTTGTAAGTTTGAAATGAGCATGATGGAGGAGTTGAATTACTTCTTGGGCATGCAAATAAAATAGTCAGCATCAGGGATAATGATCCATCAATAGAAGTATATCAAAGAGCTTCTCAAAAGATTCTCCATGGAAGAGGCTAAAGATATAAGTACTCCTATTGCTACTGCCACAAAGCTTGATCTGGATGAAATAGGTTCTGATGTAGAACAAAAGATGTATAGAGGTATGATAGGGCCTTTGTTGTATCTCACAGCAAGCAGACCTGAAATTGTGTTCAGTATAGGACTATGTGCTAGGTTTCAAGCTAAGCCAAAAGAATCACATCTAAAATCTGTAAAAAGAATTTTCAGATACTTGAAAGGAACCAATGATCTAAGGTTGTGGTATCCAAAAGGTAGCAACTTTAAATTGGTAGGATACTCTGATGCTGATTATGTAGGATATCTTGTGGACAGGAAAAGCACTACAAGTATGGCACACTTTTTGGGATCATGTTTGATTACTTGGTCCACAAAAAAATAGAATTCAGTAGCTTTGTCTACTACTGAGGCTGAATATGCTGCTGCTGGGTCATGTTGTGCTCAATTGTTATGGATCAAACAACAATTACTGGACTTTGGGATAGTAGGTTGTGTTCCTATTTTTTGTGATAACACAAGTGCCATAAATATAGATAAAAATCTTGTTCAACATAAAAGAACCAAGCATATTGATATTAGACATCATTTTATTAGAGACAATGTTGAAAAAGGTCATATACCAATTATGTTTTGTTCTACTGAGGAACAAATTACTGACATTTTCACTAAGGCTTTAAGTAGAGAACACTTTGAAAAAAATAGGTTAACCCTGGGGATGATTAAAATTACAAAAGTCTCCTTCAATGCTTGATTAGGATAAGTTGCTCTTTATGTGATTGTTGATTAATTCAGTCTCACACATTAAGTTATGTATCCTAAGTCCAAAATTCTTTGAATATATTGATTCATGTGTGTGTTGTTTTTGCAGAAAGGATGAATTAATGAAGCATCTTTGTCTTTATTATTCCTTCAGGTATGACTATTATTCCTTATAGTAACCTTGAGAGAAACAACTTGTCTACCTGATCCCTTCATTATCCTTTTAAACCACCAAAATTCAGGAGTCCTTTCTTTTTCCAAAGACTACCTCCTGCTTTCACATCAGTCAGAATCTACCATTATGACTCTGCAAAATAGTCCCTCAACCACTCAACTTCTACTTCTTTCCTCTTTATATACGTTTCTTGTTATTAGAATTTTAATTCCATTCTAAAAATCAAGAAAACGTACCTGGTTCAACCATGGATTCCTCTTCATCCTCCTCATCCTCAAGCCCTAACCAAAACCTGTGCACCGCCATTATTGTCCATCCAAATATCACTTTTCCTCCATTAATTCATCCTCCAATCTCCTAAAAATTCACATATTTTTCATCTTTTAGAAATTTCCCAAACCCTTTTGCTAAAATTCCTTCACCTTCTTCATCTTTCATTCCACCCCTTCTCCCTCCTCCTATCCCTCTACTAATTATTGATGATGATGATGATGATAGAGATGACCTTCCTATTGCCGACCTAATTCCAAGAAGGTCAAGATCTCAGTTAAAGAAAAAAAACCCTCTCATCTCTATCGATGACAAGGACACTGGTTTTACGAAACCATGTCCAATTGTCTTTACTCCTTGAACTCCTCATACTTGAGAAAAGAAGCAACATGAAGATGCCTCCTTGGCAGAAGCTCTTCAAGCCACTAAAAGGAAATGGGTAACGATATCTGATCCCACTCGTGTATCGTCTCCTAATATCCTTCTTAGTTCAGTCAGAAAGACAACGCCTGTAATGAAAAAAGTCACAAAACCTTCTGCGTCTAGAAATGCTTCGACCCTCTCAAAGTCCACTCCACAAGCTTTCTCATCCTCAAAGTCCACTCAAAAAGCTTTCTTATCCTCAAAATCCACTCCAGCTTCCTCATCCTCCAAAGCCACTCCTCCAAAGTCTTCTCCTCTCTTGAAGAAACAGGTTAGTACACTTGTTCCCTTTGAGTCCTTTAATTCTGATTTCATTCCGGACACCACTACTGAGTTGGATCCTGATTTAGAGGTTCCTGCACCATCATTTCATCAAGATACTCCTGAGGCTCGTCATCTCCATTTTCAAAAATGAAAATCAGCTAGAGAGAGGGTTGTTAGTGGATTTGGGAATGCTGATATGCAGACCTTACTAGGGAAATTGGAATTTCAGGGGTGGTCTCAACTATTTCTTCAGGGAGATCATCAGAGATGTTTTCCCAAACCTGAAGTATATGAATTTTATACTAATGGGGTGGAAATTGGTGAGATGTTTTTGACTACTGTTAGGAAGGTTACACTAAATCTTTACATTGCTGACCTTGCTAGGATTCTACACATTCCTTCTGGGGTTTGGGGTCACTATGTCAAGGGTTGTTGGATACCTCTTGATAATCTTGCCTCAGCTCTTGACATATGTATAAAGTTTATTGGGAATCATCACTTGGTTAATCACAGAAGAATTTTTAAGAGGGAGATGTCACCACTTCATTAGTTGTATTTTGATATAGTTCATGCAATGATTCTACCTAGGAAGGAAAGAAGGACTGTTTCTAGTTTTCTGGATCTTACTCTGATGGAACTGTTGGATACTGAGGTAAGAATTGATCTACCTCGACTCATGCTGAAGCATATGCAGAGGTTTCTCCTCATAGAGAAAAATGGACATGCCCTCCCTTATGAATTCTAGCTGACCCCTGTATTTGAAGATTTTGGGGTGCCTGTCCAAGTGTGGTCCTTACAGACTACCAAGGATATCATAGAAAGCGTGAATCACATGATGCTACCTATTTCTATGAGGAGCGGTGATAACCCTATGCAAAGATTAAGGAATGAACTAGCTGCAACACAGGCTGAGGTAGAAACTGTACAGGCTATTTTAGAAGCAGCACAGGCTGCTCATGAAGAACAAAAAAGGATTCTACAAGCTCAGATTGCGTCACTTACATCCTTGTTAGAGAAGAAGAAAGCTGAAAATGCTGATGTTATTAGGAAACTCACTTCCCTTATCCCCTCCTCTTCATCCACCTAGCCTCTCTGCTCTTATCTCTTTTGTTTTGTTCCCTTGATGGCATGTCGTTTTCTCTCTTAGTTACTTTTGGTCTTAGTAGTTATATTTTATTTATGAATGAAATGGACTTGGGTGCTTTAATAGTATTCGGTTTCTGCTTATTCATACTACATACATGAACTTCTATTCTGGATTTTGATTGTCTTAGTGATAGCCTCAATGGCCATGGATTATTAAACGTGTTCACTTGACTGGGCCAATTTTTTGATCATATCAAAAGGGGGAAAAATAGGCTATGCAATGCTTTTAACTCAATTGGACTAACCTGTTTTATTCTGAGTTCTTCTTTTACTAAAATTCTTATTTGAGTATGTCAGGTTCTTGTGATGCTGTGCTGATATATTTGTCATCATCAAAAGGAGAGAATTTGTTAGGGAATGTGGAGTTTTGATGATGGACACAGGAATGAAATAGGCTATTCAAGTTACTCTATACAAGTGAACAAAAAGCTCAACTGCAAACAAGATACGGATAAGATGATTTTGTATACAAACAAGAGAGACGTTGAGTCAAAAAAGTCTTGCAGAAATTGAGTTGAACAAGAAGTCTTGTTGAAGTTGATGAGATCAAGAAGTCTTGCAGCTTTCAAAGTTGAGTCTATCAGGAAGTCTGCAAGAGCAGAGGATAAAGCAAAAGAGTCCTACTTAATCTACAAGAGAGAGAGACAGCTACAAAGAAGTAAAGCTACTTGATAGAGTTTGATAGAAGATAGAAATAGATTTGAAGAAGGACTGTATCAGGAGATGTGAATATATATGACAAGCTACATTCAAGTAACTTACTCAAGCACTGAAAATAAAGTCAACAATCAGCAAATAGTTCACTTACTTGAAGAAAAACCTGGTCCCTTACTTAGCAAGTCTTAGATTGATTGTAGTAGGTAGGTTCTTTGAGTTGTAATGAGTCATTGTTCTAGTCTCAGTGATCTATAAACTGAGTTAGGAACTGTGCCTTCAAGTTAGGGAACTCGAAGACTGATACAAGTCAAATGGCCACCTTAGCTTTCGATGATATCATTCGAAGTCAGTACGTGGGGCATCAAGCTTTGGTCGCATTGAGGACACGGGATCCTACATGGAGGGGCTGATTTGAGTACACCAAAGAACAATCCCATGTGTGGAAGATTGCTTGGAGCATTGAAAATTGAGGACTCACAATTTTGGGCCTTTATTAAGGACATTTTGGTTACTTAGCCTTGTCCAAGTAACACTCCATGACCACCCATTTTCATTAAGGGTATTGTGGTCATTTTGTTATATAATAAGTTAGACTATAAATAGGTTCTATTAGTTCATTTGGTAGGGAGTTTTTGAAAGATGAAAAATTAAAACACTTGAAATCCTCTCTCTTGAGAGTAGACCACCTTAGTATAGTCTTATTTAGGACTTGGAAAAGTCATCCTTAGTGTAGGGCTTGGAAAAACTAATATTATTCTTTGTTTGGAAACGGTGGATCTTAAGGTGAATCGATTACCTTGGCGGTCACCGTAAGAGTGTGGTTTTGATTATTACATTCATTAGGGGTTAATGTTGAAATATAATTGGTTCTTAATATTGTAATAATCTTGGTCTCACTATCTATCCTTTCATTATTTTGCAAATCCGTGTATTTTTGTGTTTGTCATCTTGTATTCCTTTGTGTTGCTTGTTCTTCTCACATTTTGTGGACTGTTTTGGCATCTTGGTGGAATGATTTGTATTATTTGGTATAAAATCAAGGATTGATTTTGTTCCAACAAAATCAATCTTAGGCTTGTTAGTTGAAAAATTAAAAAAAAAGTTTTAAAAAAATAAAAATCTCAAAAAAAAAAAAAATTGTCCCATTTTTGTGTTTGAGCTGAAATCTGAGACTTAGATTTAGGAGATTTTAGTGTGTTTTGTTTGTTTCTAGTGTTAGGTTCTTGTTCCCTAACACTAAGTGAGTCTAGATCTTGGATTTGAGCTTAATCCGGGTGGTTTTGAGTTGTTCACCATTGTTGAGTTTAAGGTTGAAGAAACTAGTAAGGTGAAGCACAAAATTGGAAGGCTTTTTGTTGATATTGTGGCTTGAAAAATGAATGATTGTGTTATGGAGTTTAACATGAACAAAAGGAATCCAAAATCATTCAATTTGGAGTTCATTTGGTTTAGTTTCAATCTTTTGAGTGTTTTTCTTGTTCTTCGTGTTCATCATTTATTGTTGAACAAGAACATTCAATAAGTGTGGTTTGATCTTAAAGAGTGGAGCAAAGAGTGTAGTCTTTTGTTAGTCTTGAAACATATCCCAAAGAACATACAAAAAAAGAAAGGGGACACTAGGACTTTCAAAAAGACTCATTACCAAAAGAGAGTAAAGGCACATACCAAGACAAACAAAAGAGGAAAGGAGACAAAGGCTTTCAAAAAGGTGTCTTGCCAAAAAGGTGCAAGGAAAGTCAAAGTCTTTTGAATTTTGAAAAAGGCTTTAAGTCTTGTGTTTTTTCCTCCTTTAGCTGATTTTTCACTCTCCCAAATTAAAAATTTGACCAATCTAAATTGCAAACTGCCATGTCACCAAATTGCCACGTCATCTAAGTGTCACATCATCAACGATCCCAAAAAACCTTGAAGCTCAAATTTCAGATTTTAAAGTTTCTTTTCTTTGTTTCGTTAGTTTCATTTCTTGATTCTAGTACTAATTAGCAACTAGTAATCACCTACTAGATTGTGAATTAGTTTTTGAATCCGTTTTTGTCGTGTCTTCGTTATTTGTATGCTTTTCTCATTTTTAATTCGTCGTGACTTTTTATTTCAAGTTCGTAAGTAGAATTTTCTGTCTTGTGTCTTGAGTCGATCAAACAAGAATCTATTCTGACTGCCAAGATGAATTGACATCTTATTGACTATCGGAGTATAAACAACTTTCAATATTCGTCGCTCCAATTGTGAGGATCACAAAAGCGAGTGAATACGAGTATTGGTGAGGAGCTTTTACTACTAATCTTGTTTATTCATTTTGTAGGTTCAAAAGGTGATAAAGGGGAATGTCTTCGATATCCGGGGATTATTGTGGCTACAACATGGGAGACAATGATTGTAGTGAGGGGTTTTATGGCTACGAAATTGAGGGAGATTGCGGAGGCTATGAAAATAGCCATGATCAAAACTTGGGCAGATTTGAGAGTTACAGTTTTGAGGAAGAAAATGAGGTGAATGAAGTGTCTAGTACTTATGGGGAACTTGGAGATGATATAGGACCTCATGATGGATCTTATGATGACGTTGGGGCATGTGAGGAGTCTTACAATTCTCACTCCGAACCTAGATTTGGTGTTAGGTATAACCCTTTTGTTCGCAAAGCTTATGAGAGCTATGATGAGAGTACACGTAAGGAGTGTGAAGATTCATATTCTCCACCTTGTAGTACTTCTTATCAAGATTGATATAGTGTGAATGGTTATACTAGCTCTAGTAGAGGTTGTCCAACGAGAAGAAGAGGGTATGCATCTCCAAAATCGAGGGGTACACATGTACTTTATAATGTTGATCCGAGAAGGAGTGTACACTCTGGAAAGGTGACCATTTATGGGATACCAGGATGCCTCATTGTATTAAATGATAGGTACTATAGTAACTACATCATTCCATCCATGGTTGACTACTTGGGGTTGTTTTGTGAGCCTTTACTTGTTCCATACTTCTTGGACGGTTTTAGGGTTACCGAGAGGGTCAAGGTTGTCTTCTCCCAATTTGAATACCATGAGGAAGTGTGGTGCGATATTTTTCCATTGACATACGGTCATGTATGCTTAGGTACCGATTGGTTTGCACAACATAAAGTTCCAAATGTGCAAAATTGGCCAAATGTTGTAAGAGGCGAATGGGGGAATCGCCTCATGACTTACTTGTTGACCAAGCCATGAAGAGAAATGCCTACCTACTCCAATCTGAATTATTATGAGAGCCAAAATATTGAGAGGAGTAAGGGAGTGCAAGGTGGTAATCCGAGAGTGGAAAAGGAGAGGTTGTATGGAGCGAAGTGAGGGGATTACCACCAAACCATGCTAACATTAGTTGTCCTTCTATTTCTAAGGACATTTGTGTAGGTACCAACATGACAAGTGAAGGCAAACAATGTCGAAAGGTAGTTGCTGCCCAAGCTTGTGGAGGACCTTCACACTATGACAAAGAAGAATCTACTCAAAGACTTTAAGATAAAATAGCTAACTCTTACACTTTCTTGCATGTGAATGATAATTGTTTGGCTAGTAGCCCATTGAGTGTGAGTTGTAGCTTGCCGATATATGAGTCTATTATTTCTTTGCCACTTGATGATGATGTAAGTATTGTAAGTGTGGATACACTAGTTGATCCGATTGATGACCGAATCAACTCTTCTTGTAAGATCGATTTATGTCCACCTAGTGTTGAAACCATTATGTTGAATGAAAGTACATTATCTTCTGAAATTTGTGTTGATCAACTTATGTGTGAAAATTACCTACCACTTGAGAATGTGTATGATGTAATTAATGAGCCTCAAGTGTGTGATGATGTTGAAAATGTTGATCAAAGGAATAGGAGTGAACTCGAGAGCTATTCTTGGGATAATCTTGCACTTGAAATCTCTTTGAAACTTGATATTGATCTTTTAGAGAGTGATGAACGTGTTTGTTACGAATCTGCTCATGAAATAGATCATGCTCTCTTTAGGTATAATGTCTTATTTGAAGATGATATAACCACTCCTAATGAACCTAGTGATGAAAATGATGGTATAGCTTGATTTAGAAGCTATAGCCGATATGCTAACCCACTATGGTGTGGCAACATTCCTCCTAAAGATGGAAATCTCTTCTTGGAAGATGAGAGTACTCTTAAGGGTAAGGGATATGTGGTCTTGGAAACTAATTCTCCTTCTACTTTGTGTGACTTTATTGTTGAGAGTACTTATGGTGATGATTGTGAAACTAGTAGTGAGTACACACATGAGGGCACCTTATTAGAAGTCGACTTGAGTGATACATTTCTCTACTCTCTACTTGCTTTGGATAATATGTATGCTATTATAGAGACTATGCTGTTTAGTTTGGGTGGAGACTACGGGAAAGGGGAGTATCGTCTAGACTCGTGTCTATGGCCACTCTTCTCGTTTGACCCTGGTGCCAAATATAGATTTGATGATGATGGTGCACCCAACTTGTTGCTTGGTTTACATTACAAGCAAAGTATCACTTTTGGTGAATTCCATACCAAATCCTTTATGCATTTTTCATTAATTATTTAATATTTAGTTTAAAGCATCCTTGGTTATATTCTAAATATGTGCAACCTTGGCATGTTAAGGTGATTTGTCGTGCTAACCCTAACCCTCATGCTATGAGGAGTTTGTATTTGTGTGTCCTTTCTTTGGTTTTGCAAGGTTTGGATTCGAGGTCGAATCCTTTTCAAGAAGGGGAGGATGATACAAGTCAAATGGCCACCTTAGATTTCGATGGCATCATTCGAAGTCAGTACGTGGGACATCAAGCTTTGGTCATATTGAGGACACGGGATCCTACATGGAGGGACCGATTTGAGTACACCAAAGAGCAATCCCACGTGTGGAATATTGCTTGGAGCATTGAAAATTGAGGACTCACGGTTTTGGGACTTTATTAAGGACATTTTGGTTACTTAGCCTTGTCCAAGTAACACTCCATGACCACCACTTTTCATTAAGGGTATTGTGGTCATTTTGTTATGTAATAAGTTAGACTATAAATAGATTCTATTAGTTCATTTGCTAGGGAGTTTATGAAAGATGAAAAATTGAAACACTTGAAATCCTCTCTCTTAAGAATAGACCACCTTAGTATAGTCTTAGTTAGGACTTGGAAAAGTCATCCTTAGTATAGGGCTTGGGAAAGCCAATATTGTTCTTTGCTTGGAAACGATGGATCTTGAGGTGAATCGATTACCTTGGCGGTCACCGTAAGAGTGTGGTTTTGATTATTACGTTCATTAGGGGTTAATGTTGAAATATAATTGGTTCTTAATCTTGTAATAATCTTGGTCTCACTATCTATCCTTTCATTATTTTGCAAATCCGTGTGTTTTTGTGTTTGTTATCTTGTATCCCTTTGTGTTGCTTGTTCTTCTCACGTTTTGTGGACTATTTTGTCATCTTGGTGGACTGATTTGTATCAAAGACTTGGGAACACTAATCTCTGGGAGATTTATGTTTTTGTAGTTATAGGAGTTAGAAGTTTTAATTCCTAGGTTACAAGAAGTCTTGTAATTTTTGTTGGTTGTTGAGGCTCAAGTATTATAGTTAAGTTTGGGTTAAATCCTGTAGATGTACATGTCGTGGTTTTTTACATCTTTCTTGAGCCGGGTATTTTTCATGTAAAAATTACTGTGTTCAGTTTTTACTTCTATGGACCACGCTTAGTTACTTTTTCCTCAGATAGGCAACTGCTAGAGTATAATATTAACATCAGTAGAGGTACGCACTATAATAAATTGAATATAGGAAAAATTGTGTTGTGAATTGAATTGTGCAATAAATTAATGTGCATATGTTCTTCCAAGTAAATTCAGCTGAAGAAAACATAAAAATATTTGTTTAGAGATGAAGTGTGTTCGAATGACCACTCTAAGATTGATGTAGTGCGTCGTTGCTCACCGATGAGATTTTACTGAGCTTATTATTGTTGTTATTATATATTGACCATGTGTTTTGTTTTCATGTATATATATATATATATATATATATATATATATATATATAGATATATATATATATATATATATATATATATATATATATTTGTATTTTTCATTTAGCATTGGCATCAGTGTTAGAGTCTGATTAAATTCGAATTCGTATCGAAAATAGGGATAGAGTCAGCTCTTTGGTAGGAGGTTCATCCAAATCCCCTTTGACCGAAAAATATATCATTTATATATGATTAAAATTATTTTTATGTATCTATAGTAGGTGTTGAACCTTGTTTGGACAGATTTTCTTCAAATATTGAACTCTCTTAGTTGAAATCCTAACTTCGCCTCTGATCAGAAAGTCCCATACTGGAGGATAGAGCACTTTCCAACAACAATAACTCTGTACTCAAGAGGACTCAAACCCAAGACCTCATGTCGGAACAAAAATTTCATATTGAAGGATAGAACACTCTAATAAAAACAACTCTGATAGAACACTTTCTAATAAAAATGACTCTGTATTCATTAGTACTCAAAACCAAGACCTCATGCCGGGAAGTCTCATATTGGAGGGTAGAGCACTCTTTGACAAAAGCGACTCTGCATTCAGAGAACTCAAATTCGAGATATCTAATTAAAGATAAAGGGGCATTTTTCACTCTACGACTTCTGGGTACTTTATAGAGTATATGTTAATGTTTTAGAGGATATGGCGTAGGATGAATGGGTGAAGAGGAGTTGATCCACGACTGCATGGGGATGCACTGAATTCAATTATCAAGGGAGGATATTAGTGACTATAAATAGTCCAACGGGTAGAGTAATAAATTTATATAGTGTTTGATATTTACATTAAAATTTTTTTTTAATACATTATGATTAAATAATAAATAATGTGTGTGTGAATATGATTTAATGACAACAGGGTATATGAATATAAAGATAATTATAATATTTAATATAGGTTCAATTGAATCTTGTATTTTCCATGTGAATTGTGATGCATACATATATATGTATATGTTGAAATTTCTAACATTTTAGCAAATATTGAATTTCAAACTTATAATTTTGAAAGTGCAATACGACTGGTCTAAGCTTATTTTTCTTCAAAAATGTACTTTTAATTCTTAAAAATATTTATTTTAAAATTATATATATGCTTTCTTTTATATTAGATTTTTATATGTAGGTCAGTTGACAAATTATATAATAATTACGTTTTTAATATATTTTTCTTTATTATCAAAATTATCGTCTTTATGATTTACAAATTAATAGTTTTCACATGACTCCCTTTCAATTTTGAATACAATACTATATAGGATCATATGTTCAGCGAATTGAATATGGAAACATATCCTTTATAATTAACTTTCCTCAGTTCACAATCAAAGGAATTAAAAGTGCATATACAATTAAATGAAGATTAAATATAATTAATCAAAAGTTACAAAATATTCGAGGGAGCAAGTGATAATTGTAGCCAAAAGATTAATTAATTAATAATGAAATCGCATGATGGTCATTATTTTTTTTATTTTTTTTTAAATTGGGGATAAGGGAAGAGAAATGGGGAAGGGAATTAAAATGTGGGAAATTGAACCTTCACCAACGAGGTGGGAGCTCGTAACTAACCAACTAAACTACTAAGATTTCCCGCAATGATCATTATGCTGTTTAGTCAAACTAGTTAAGGGAAAAGACATCGTTTCCACCCTAAACAATACCCGATAAGTCTAAGTCACACCTAAACTATACTAGTGACCTATTACACACCTAAAGTATAAAAAAGTGAAACCATTACCTCCCCGCGACACTCATTCTAAGGCACGTTGTTTACACTCGTTTTAGGCGTGTGAAAAGCAGAAAGAGAAATTAAAAGCAGATTAAAACGCACACGTGTCATTATTCAATTGCATTTTATCAATCAATTATATTTAATTAGTTTTTGATTTATATTTATATAATTTTTAATTTCTTTCTTTACCTTCTAATTTGTTTTTCCTTTTTTTTTTTTACTCTTCATCTCTAACTTCTTTCTTTTCTCATTTCTTCCTCAACTCCATTTCTTATTCCTTACCTTCTCTCAACCTCCATCAATTCATCAATGAATTCACAAATTCACTTATCCTTTTATTTATTTTTCCTTTATTATTACAAGTGGGAAGAAATTTGTTATTAATACTATGTCCTTTTGATTTTGTTAGAACCAAATGTGAGTTACTCAATTTTGGCCTCAATTAGAAGTGCTTAAACAGTTTCTGCTTGGAGCAGTAATGACTTTTGTTCTGTATTAAGTCTTTAAGACATACCTTTACTTAATATAATCCCACCAGTTACCAAAAAAAATATGAGTTGAATTCGAACTCATAACCCACATTTCAAGATACCCACATTTCAATTTATAATTAATATTTCTCTGTGAATCTGGGTATTATTTAGATGAAATTTATTCAATTTTAATTTAAATTAGATTGTGGGTTTTTCAAATTTTATAAAATTCGATTATGGGTATCTTGAATTTCACGAGTTGGATAGTGGGTTGTTCGAATTTTACAAAATTGAAATGTGGGTATCTTGAATTTCATGAGTTCGATTCTGTCTTTCTTGCATTTTACTGAATTGTGTTGTGGGTTTCTCGAATTTTGCAAATTGAATTTTAAATTTATCGAATTTTATGAAGTTGAGTTATGAGTTTCTTGCATTTACGAATTGAATTGTAAATTAGTTGAATTTTATTGAACTGAGTTGTGGGTTTCTTGATTTTCAAGAATTGAGTTTTGTGTTTGCATTTTACGGTCTGGGTTATGATTTGCTCAAATTTTATCGAATTGAGTTGTGGGTTTCTAGAATTTCACAAAAAATGGCGAAGATTGTGAAATAGTGAAAGGATTGAAATGATTTTATTTGTCGGATTCGAATTGCTTTGATCTGATCGAATCCGTTTGTTTATCAGTAAATGGGCTTTGCCCAGATTTTAACTAAAAGAAGAAGGATCGAAGGAGATGATATTTTTAAAAATTCACTTTTAAGAAAGAAAGAAAAAGGATTTAAATTTAAAAGAAGAAAGAAAAAAGAAGAATTTATGAAAATAATAAATTTATTATTTTTTCGGATGATGCTGACATGACACTGACGTGGTGCTGATGTGGCGCTGACGTGGCAGCGTGTGTAAAACACCACACCACATGCAAGTGGTGTAATGCTTGACAAGGTGCAAAAAGTATCATTTTTTTATAGTTAAGGTATGTAATAGGTCACTAGTACAGTTTAGGTGCGGCTTAGACTTTTCGGGTATAGTTTGGAGTGGAAACGATGTCATTCATTTTTTTATAGTTAAGGTGTATAATAGGTCACTAGTACAGTTTAGGTGCGGCTTAGACTTTTCGGATATAGTTTGAAGTGGAAACGATGTCATTTCCCAACTAGTTAATTACCCTTTTTTGCCGACATTATATGATGATCATTATTTTGTTTCAAACTAGTTAATTACCCTTTTTTGCCGACATTATGGTTCATTCGATGTAAACAAACAACGACAACACGGTTTTTGCAACTTTTAGTAAACAAACAGACAAAAAATAAAATAAAACAATAATAATATATATAAAGGGTATTTTAGTAAAGATGAATTTAATGTTTATGGAAAAGATACATGTGATTAGACGTGTTACTGGTTGGATTATTGACCATACAATAATGGAGAAAAGATTTAATATTAGAAAGACAAAAGATCATGGTTGAGTAATTATTTGAAGAGTACAAAATGTGTCATAGTCACGTGAGCAATTTTCCGATTGAAAAATAACAAATTCTGATGATCGAGAAGTATTTCATTGTGATAGATAAATCTAAAATATAACATCAAGTTATATATTGTCTGTCATGATCAACATGTTTATAGCTTTGAAATTACGAGTCGACATTTATCTAAAATAATCTATTGATGAAATATAAAAAAAAAATTACAATTAAAAATATAAAAAATAAAGAAAATAGAATAATCTTCTTCTTCGTCGAGACGCTGATATCTCGATCTCTTTAAGGATACAGAGTCTTCTCACAAAGTACAACTCAATAAATTTTGGATAAGAGTTAGTTCAAAGCTCCACCAAACAGAACATCTTCCTCCAACTAATAAATTCTCTTTTTGACTAATTTTTATGCACTCGTTCTATTTTCTGAACTTAGAAAAATAATGCAAGACCAACTCTATTTATAATTGAATAAATTTTTTATGCAATGAATAAAAAAAAATAAGTAGGAGGTTAAAAAAGAAAGATCAATAATTTAGAAATTACAAGAATTACAAAGCATAAAGAATAGAAGAAAAAATGAATAAAGAAATTATAAGTTACAACAAAAATTTAATGTCACTAATAGTCCCAATATGCAGCCATCAACCTGCAACATCATGACTAGTAAATGAGACATTCTGCCCTCTTTGACATTGGAGAAAAAATGCCTCATAATGACATTAATACCAATTAAAACAAAAGCCACCATACCTTTGCATTAAAAAAAAAACATCAATTCAAAAGAGTTAATAAGGGTAAAATCATATCAATTGATCATGATTTGCATATTACCTTTTCCAAATGTCCTTTTTTGGGGTCTTTTTTTTTTTGTTCGTAGACTTAAAATCATGACGATCTATTATGGACCTTTGGCCCAACATGTTCAACATATTATTTGGCCCAAACCAATATAGCCTTACAAATCCAGCTATTTTAGTTGGACCTATGAATAAAAGCCCATAAGAAACAAGAGTTATTATGAGTAACTTACATAAATCCCGGATAGTTTCAGCAATATTACATAAAATTTCGGATAGTTTGCTAATTACATCTTATCTCGGAATTTCGAATTGGTGATACATACGTTAAGCAGTGATACATATGGACTAGTGATACATATGTATATGTATCACTAGTTTATACATATGTATACACTAGTGATACATATAGCATATGTATCACTAGTAAATATGAAATCTAGGATTTTATATAATTTTTAAAATATTAAGGGATATTGTGTAATATGGTGTCTTAAATATGGGATTTGTATAATTTTTCCTTATTAGAGACAAGACAATTATGAGCAATGTGCATAACTCTCATTTTAGAACATCTTTTTTGAAAAAAATAACCAAACTTTACAAAGATCTAACGTTCAAAGATATGGATATGAAGTTGAAATTGTTTTGTCTAGAAGTTTGAATGTGAACTTCGGCTTTTCAAACTTTCGAATACGCAGTTAAGTTTTGATTAAACGCAACTTCAATCCCAAAGATATGAAGGAGGAAAAGCAAACAACTGGTTCTTGTTGCAAGGGGCCTTTAACTACATTCGTTAGTAGGAGTGTGTAAAAATTGAATTAACTGATAAAGTGAACTGAAAAAATTATTATTGATTTGTCGGTATCGAGTTATTGCATTAACGATTTTTATAGGGTTTTTGAAATTATTTTACTGAGATATCGATTCCGTTTTCTGTTTTATGGTTTTATTTAATGGTTAAACTGATAACTCAATAAAATTATATTAAAATTATACTTTTATCCCTAGTTATATAATAGTTGCTTTATATTTTAAATACATACCGTATCGTTTTTTGCATTTTATAGTTGTTGTCTTAGTGTTGTTCTTTTCTTTATAAACTTGTTGGGTTTCCACCCATTAATATAGACCGTAAACCTACATTAATTTTCTTTTTGGAGAGATCGTTGTTGGTTGCTACGGCATTCAAGTTCTCTACAAATGTGTTTTAGTAGTAATATATTTGAATTTGCTTCTACTTGTACTTTGTATAGGCTTTTATGCATGAACGTAGTGTGTGTGTATTTATATATATATATATATATATATATATATATATATATATATATATATATATATATATATATATATATATATATATATATATATATATATATATATATATATATATGAAAATAAGAAGAGAAGGTGAAAAAAAATAAAAGGAGCATTTTCTTATTGATTAAACCGATAAATCAAACCATCAAGGGTCAAGACCGACAACAAATATCTTATTGGTTTGGTTTTTGGTGTAGCATTTTGACAAATCGAAAACCAATAAATAAAATTAATAATACATAAAATTGAACCGAATCGATCGATGCAAACCCTATTTGTTCTTTTCAAACAGACATTCGTTAGTATGAAGAGGACTTTTGTCGAAAGAATTAACTTAAATAGTCATTCTCCCAACGGTCTAACTTAAAAATAATGGACGAATGTATAATATATTATATATGTATCACTGTATATAATCAAATCTATATTGGTTAAGAAAAGTGAACAACAAATCCATTAGCTACTTTTGTAAAAATCATTCTTATATTTTTAAAATCCTCCTCCTTTATTTCTCATTTAATTTCATATTTATCTTAGTCAAAAAATTTGATCCAAACATTTTGCTAACACGGATAATTAAGCATACAACATTACAAATGTAAAGATAGATTTCAATACATTATGTACTTGTACTTTTTGCCAATGCAAAACACAAAAAAAAAAAAAAAAAAGTTAGTACTAGCTACACCGTATTTTTTTTTTTATATTGTCATTTATCATAAATTAACTTTTGGGGTTAAATTAAATTCAAAGTATTATTTTATTATTATCCTCCGCTTCATTATCAAGAAGTGTATTCATTTCATTGTGCTCAATTTGGAACGAAAATAATCCAAGATATGAGTTAAAATAGACTACCTCTTTAATAAGTTATCAAAATAGATTAAACGTAATAAATTATTACCTTTTACTCTTTTTTTTAACGGTCAACTAACAAAGATGAACAGTAAAAAAACTTCTTGTAAAATGTAATAGATTATTACGTTTACAAGAAAATAAAAAAAAATAGTATATTGTCCCATTATAGTAAAATCAATAAAACTTTTGTAAGCCGTAATAGTTATTATGTTTTACAATTTTTTTTTTTAAAACGTAATAATAATTATTAAATTTTACACGAAAAAAACTATTGCAGATAAAAAAACAAGTTGACTATTATTTTTCATTCAGTTATGATTTTTCGATGTAAATTTACTTCCAAAACTTTTGATTGTCTGATTCATTATCTCTTTAGATTAAAAAAAAGATTTTGTAAAACATAATAATTTAATACGTTTTACAAAAGTTTACTGATTTGACTATGATGAGACAATACACTTTTTTTTTGGTGTAAAACATAATAAATTATTATGTTTTATAATTTTTTTTTACTGTTTATCTTCATTAGTTGACCGTTTAAAAAGGGGTAAAACGTAATAATTTATTACGTTTAGTCGATTTTAGTAACTTATAAAAAAGCCTATTTTGATCACTTTATTTATATCTTGGCTTATTTTGATTCCAAATTTCAAAAATTACACTTTTTTCCTCAAATTATTTATCGTGTTTCATTTTTACATTTTTCTTTAAAAAATATTGTTCAAAAAGGTTATTTTTCCACTATGTGCCTTTATGTATTTTTTAAAATATGTTATCGTTTCATTGAATGTTTATTCTATTTATGCTTCATCTTGATTTGTTCATAGTCTTGAAAAACAATTACTATTAATGGGAAAATGTAAAAAAAATAAAAATAAATTAAACTTCTAAAGTTACAATTTTTTTTGAGACAATTATTTTTAAAAATCAAGATAAATTCGAGATATTATTTCCTCCGTCCAACAATACTTATCCACTATTAATATAACACACAAGTTAAGAAATAATAAATAATAGATGTAATTTTATCATATCACTGTTTGAATATAATTAAGTTATTTCTTTAAAAAAAAATGCATTAAATAATAAATAGAGTAGTATTTATCAGTAAGTTTAAGATTATTAAAAATAGATTAAATTACCCATTAATTTTAATTTGTATTATCTATAATCTATATCTATATCTATGCTCTATAATCTATATCTATATTTATAATCTATAATCTATTAAAAGTGTGAAGACCCTTAGAAAAATAATTTGAACTTTTTATCCTTCATTAAAAGACTCTCCTTTAGACAAAACTATCTTTTCACTATTTTCTTCAATTTATTATTTAATTATTTTTATTATATTATCTGGACTACTAAAATATATGTGACTCCTAAAATATATGAAAGGAGAATTAATTACTAATATTTTTCTTTGTACTAATCAATTAGAAAAATACTCCTAAAATAGGACTCTATTAAGAAAATATTTTTATAAATATTGAGATATCCGTTAAACTAGAGAAGAAACTGATTTATTTATTGTAAAAATACGATTGATGTTCATCTAACTTGATTCGATTGCATGTTTAGATTGATGGATACTCAATTTTCTAACCCACAACTTCTTCACTATTTTTGTCAACATAATAGAATTCAACGTGTGTGTGTATGTATGTATATATATATATATATTATTTATTTTCATTCAAGTTATTCTTTAGTGTCAAAATTATCGCTTAGACAAGAATTATTTTCATCAAAACTGAAGCTTTGTGATTACTATTGTTTTATTTTGTCGTAGTTTATAGGTCGTAGATGCATTTACAGGTGGTTGATGAATGTCAGTCGGCTTTGAGAAATTTTTTGGGTAAATGTTAGCTTTAATTTTAGTGTTTTTATATCTCTATTTTGAGGATTTTTTTTTTGTAAAGGTAAAGTTTAGTTGTATTATTTTGATATCTCTATTAGCGTACTATTTTGTTATAGTTTACAGGTGGTAGATGAATGTCGGACGACTTTGAAGAATTTTCTGTGTAAATGTTAGATTTAATTATATTGTTTTGATGTCTCTATCATCGTATTATTTTGTTGCAGTTTACAAGTAGTAGATAATGCCAATCGACTTTGAGAATTTTTTTGGGTAAATGTTAGGTTTTATTAAATAAATTCTCCAAAAGATGTTGAATTTAATTATAGCATTCATCTTTATTATTTAAAACAAATATCTTATTTAGTGTAACATTTAAACTCAATAAAGTGAGTTACATGCGCAAGACGCGTATACCTAAACTAGTAAATAAAAATACTCTTTGTGGAGTAATTATTTAACATATATTTTTGTATAAAAAATGATTCATTTTCTTTCCTTTTTTAGGTATGGTTTGGCTCACATTTCAAGTAGGTGGAGTCACTTCAATTTTTTCTAGACATATTAATGACATACTGGTGACCATTGTTTTATCCCTTTTCGGATTTTGTTTAAAAGAAAATAATTTTTTACCTCTTAAAACTATTTCAATAGATTTGAAAATTTTTTAAAATAATTTTAAGAAAATTACAGAGTCGCCACTTGATTTTTATAGAAAATATCAAGAAAACTTAATGATATTTCAAAGACTCAAAAATAGAAATAAATCTTTGAAATAAGAGAAACTGAGTAAGGGTTCAATTAACGCCCTAAGGAGGCTTTTAAAGCACTTAGGAACGTCCATTTAGAACGGTTCACTAAAAGATCATTTTCTTAGACTAACTAAAATGAGGATGGCTAATTTTATGAAAAAGGATTTTTTTTTACTATTAAAATTATTTATTTTCGTGTTTAAACTAAAGATGAATACTACTTAACTCATAATTATTTTGAGAAAAAAATAGGAAATGCATTAACTAACGATCAACCTATTTAAACTATGTTGCACACTTGGACTTAAGAAGAAGATAAGTTTGTACTTTATGAAAAAAAAAACATAATTATTTTTATTTACTATCACTATCATTAATTTATTATTATTATTATTATTATTATTATTATTATTATTATTATTATTATTATTATATCTACATATAAGAAAAAGGTCAATTTTGTTTTGAAAAGTCATTAGTCAAATAAACAAAATAAATGTTATTTTAAAGTAAACTACTCAACAAATTTTTTTAGATTAGTTTTAGAAAAAAATAATCAAAAGTGACCATTTAATTCATTAGGATGAGATAAATTACGAATTGACTAAAAGCCTTGATAAAATAGAATGATAACGCATTAAGGGGTTTATCTAGGTTAGTAAGTTGAGAAAATTGAAGGATAGGTATCTTTTAAGTCTTGAATGAAGGATTGATGACATTGACCAACAGATAGGGTCAAACATTATTAGAAAACTTGATCAAGTTAATTGTGGACTTGATTAATATTTTTAAAACTTTCTAGTCTTTTCAAAAGTACAAATCAACCCAACTCACACCTTCTTCAATCCAAATCAACCACTCTCTCCTCTCTCTCGACAGCTTCTCTCAACTCTCTCCCAACCAACAGTTCTACAAAATTTCTCCCTTCAACCCCCGATGACAAACAGTTGGGCTTCGAGTTCCTCTCTTCAATTCAATCAACCTGTGTCTCATCCCTTTCTCGACAACTTCTCTCAACTCTCTCCCAACCAACTGTTCTACAAATTTCTTATTTCAATCCTCGGCGACTTTAACATCCGGCTACAAATAGTTGGGATTCTATTTCCTTTTTGACTTCAATCGACGTGACAACCTTGCTCTCCGGCTACAATAGCTTTAAATTCGTCATCGGTCCTTTTCTTTTTTCACAGGTAAAAATTTATGGCCTTTTCAGTTTTGAAGAAAACGAGGAACTTGAGCCAACTTCTCTTATAGTATTGGTTAACAATTTTAATATTTGTTGCACTAATTTAAAATGCTATCTGAATAAAACCCTAATTTCTGGTATTTCTTCTCTTCTCTTTTCGAAGTGAATTATGATATTTTGTTGTTTGTTGCATTTTTTTGAAGTTTGATTTTTATTGATTGTGTTTATAAAAATAAAAGGATAATTTGGTTTGATTTGTTTTGTTCTTGTTCTTGGTAAAAATGGTGAAATTGCTATTTTTTGTTTAACAAAATCGTGCTACTATTAACCATCTGATGCAATAGATTCATCATATGATGCAATAGATCAACCATCTGATGCACCAGAGGAACCATCAAATTATAATTCTGATGCAACAGATTAATAATCTGATGCAATAGCTTTACCATATGTTGCAACAGATTAAGCTTCGAATAAAAAATCTGATGCAACTAATTAACCATCTGGTGCAATGGAAGAACCATCAGATTAATGATCTGATGCAACAGATGAACCTCCTGTTGGATAAAATTCTACCAACTCTTCCTACAGGAAAAGTCCAAGACTTGATTTTTCCAACTGATCATTCATCTGCCGCGATAGACGACCCTATGTTGGAAGAAATATAAACAATATTGATCGTTGATAACTGTTCCAACAGATCACTCATGTGTTGCAACAGATGTGTGACCTGTTGCACAGACCATTCATCTTTCTCAACAGATGAGTGATATGTTTTGTATTATCGCAATAGATTATTCAACCGTTGCTATGGATTATTTAACTGTTTCAACAAATCACTCAAATGTTACAACAGATGATGTCACAACAGTTGTGTGATCTGTTGAACAGATCATTCATCTGTCTTAAAAGATGAGTGGTATGTTTTGTACTGTTGTAATAGATTACTCATCCGCTACAATAGTTTGGTTATATGTTGCAACTGATATACTACCTGGTGCAATAGATCGATGATCTGTTGCAACTGTTATTTTACTATTTTTCTTGTTTGATTTACTTTTATCCTTTTTTAACGATGCATTAATCAACAATAATATATTATTTTATGTTCCTATTAATTTTAGATAATATGATTCCTAAAAGAGAAGAAACCGAATCAAGTTCAAGTAAAGAACATATGAAGCAGCTAGGCTACATCCACCACTCTATGAGCTTGCTTTACAAGCATTATCTCAATCGGGAGCAGAATATGATGAACACGGGGAGGAGGAATGTTTCAAAAGAGATGATGCAAATGCTAATAGCCTTTCCACCGAACAACTGATCAAAGCCTTTAGCATTGATCGTTATCCTGTGAGAATGCAGTGCGATGGTTCCACAGATTTAATGGGTGATTTCATGGTTAATTCATTCTTGGAAAAATCTTTCGACGCCTTCAGAAAAATACTTTGAGAACAAAAATTGGATGCTTATTTCAGGGACAACTGCTTTGGGAAATATCTTGATTTGCCGGAGGACAACAATGCTCGTTTCCAAATGAAAATGGTATATGATCTTCTCAAGCGTAGGTTTATGTATGAAAACAAAGATAAGATAGATGAGGTATGGATAAATTACTGTGGCATGCCTGTTTTTTTTGGTTGGAAGGAGCTTGCCATAGTTACTGGACTAAAATGTTATCCTCCTTCTCAAGTTATACCTATTCTAATCCAAAAAAAATACCCCGCAAACCCAAAAAAGGCAGGCAAGTCGTGTGATCGCGATGACCTAGTGTCCATTGTTGGTCCAAGCTTCAAAAACAAAAATTTGATAGAAGCGTTGAAAGGTAAAGGACTTTCAAAGAAGCACAAGCAGTCATTGTGCTTGGTTTGGTTTGTATATAATATTCTTTGGGCGAGAGACGTTAACAACAACATAAGCCTCGATTTAATAAAGCTCTCCGAGGATCTTGAGACATTTAACAACTATCCATGGGGGTATGAAAGCTTCAAAATGACTGTCAAATATTTGTTAACTCCGTTAGCGCCAAAGACAGTCAACTTATATGGCTTCCCATGGACTTTTATGGTAAATGTTTCTTTCTTCTATTATGATATCATTCATTTTTTTGGCTTAATAATGGTTTTGATTTATTGGCCGTATTTTATATGCTTGGGCGTTGGAAGCCATTCCTTATTTGAGACAACAAGTGAACTACCAAGAAGGAGTTTCCTGTCCAAGAATCTTGAGATGGTTGTCGGCCAAAACTGATAAAAATATAAAATTTCTTGATCTCTCCAACCCCCCGAAAGATGCAGTAAGTATAATTATAATTAATTTTTTTCTTTTAATTAATGTTTTTTGAATGATCTAATCATCATTCTAATATATGTAATGATTTATGTTAGAATGTGCATCCGTCGCTAGTTTTGACCTATCAAGAGTAGAAGATGCCATTTTTTCTTACTTTATGGTCTGTGCAAACTATATCGGACCCTAAGGTCATTGACAGAATAAAAATAAAATTGTTTGGAGCAACAACCATTACAAGAAAAACAATTTTGGAGGGTGAGCTTGTTGTTGTTGATGGAGTTGTTGGTAGTAGTAGTGGTGCTGCTGTTGTTGCTAATGATGCTCCTCTTACAGTATTTAAAGTAAACTATTATGAGTATGATCATACTGGTTATACAGATTTTTCCTCTCCCAGCGAATGCTTTGCATGCAAATGTCAAGACTGCAGGGCGAAACATGATGTAGTGATTAATCTATGAATGTATTAACTACTTCTATACAGGAATTGACATCTAAGAGGGCTCTCATTCCATCAAACAGGATTTTATTTCCATCCTCTCCATTGGAGATTGGGGCTAAGAGGAGAAGGAGAGTGATTGTCAGGGCATTATTAGGAATCCAAAAAAGCAAAATTGCAACTCCTCTGTCTGTGTGTTGCACTGAGCAATGTACAATGTCCAAAGGAGAGTAGCACAAGCTGAAGAAGGTGAATATATTATATGTCTTCCAACTGACGAAACAAACAGACACATATCTGTTTCAATAGATCACATATCTGCTAAAAATTATCAAACAAATATATACATATGTTGCAACAGTTGACTAACCTGTTGCACCAGATACTTTATCTAGAGCAAAATATGTCTCATGTATTTTAGAAAATCAAATAGCTCTTCGTACAACTTTTATTTGTTCTAACAAACGACCTATCTGCTGCAACAGATGATTCATATATTGCAACAGATGGTTCACCTATTGGAAATTATCACACAGGGTCTTTCTCATGTAGAAATTTGTCCCAATAGTTGATTCATTGTTGCAACAAAAATATAATATGTTTGGGATAATTTAAAATGGGAGGAAGACCTGTTTGATTTGCTAAAAGAGATGAGTTATCCTTTTTTGCTTTGTTGTATCTCCATGATTAGCATTGACCAATTCTGGCTATCCAGGTGGATGTAGAAGAAGCTACTACTAAACAACATTGATAATATGCTACTCTTTGTATGGAAATACAGAGAACAGAAAGCGCAGAAACCGTACGCAAGCGACAATAAAGATCCATTACGAGCAAAGCCGAATTTCATAGCACCGGATGAAGAACAACTTGTACATACTGAGTAGATATTTATATCTTGATCCTGTCAAAGCAATCCTTGGCGGTATACTTAAATTGTTGTTGATGTATTTGTTAGATCTGTACCCATAATAATTTTTTTACATTTCATTTATTCGTTGACTTATTTTAGCTAATTTATGAAGGCTTCGATTTATTTTATTTTGTCTACGAATTTTATTTATTCCTTAGATTTGAACTTATTAATTGAAAAGGAATACTAGATTCAAATATTGCAACAAATAATGTATCTATTGCAACAGATGACACATCTATTGGAAAATTCGAACAGATTTAGACATATGTTGCAATAATTAGGTGATCTGTTGGAATTTATCAAACAGGTCTTTCCACTGTTGCAACAGATAGACTTTAGATAAAAAAATCAAGATAATACAGCAGATGACATATCTATTAGAAAAAAGAACAGATTTAGATATATGTTGCAACAGATGGAGTTTATCTGTTGCAACAGATGACACATCTATTGGAATAATCAAACAGATTTATATATATGTTGCACAGGTAGGTTATCTGTTGGAATTTATCAAACAGGTCTTCCCACTGTTACAACAGATCGACTTTATATAAATACATCGAGATAATGCAACAGATGACCAACTTATTGAAACAGATAAAATATATGTCAGAACAGGTAGGATAACTGTTACAACGGATGGAGAATCTATTGCATTATAAAAATTCAACTTTCATTGGACATAAAAAATTGCCACTAAGTGTAAAAATGTTAAAGTGAATTGAAATAAAAAAGGCACAACCCATCGACGGTGTTCAGTTCAAACACCTAAAATAAAATAGTCATCAAGTTGACATGTTCATTTTAAACAAGTAAAACAAAATAGGCATCAAATGTGTTAGTGTCAGTCCTGGCACATTTCGCTGACTTGTCGTCACTTGGCCCCCAACGGTCATTCCCCCCCCCCATTGTCTTATATAGTCATCTTCCTCCTAAAATTTAACCCTAAATTCTCAAATTTTCTTCTTCATCGTCATCTTCTTTTATTTATCCAAATTCTTCAAATTATTACTTTTATTTTTTCCAATTGACCTTGACAATGTCGAGCGCATTTTCCACTATTTTTTGTGATAAAGATTTTAGATATTGTAAGTGCGGTTATGAAGCTCTGTTAAAGACTTCTTGGACTCAACAAAATCCAGTACGTAGGTTTTTTACTTGTAAGATTTCAAAGGTAATATTTTTGTATTTAATTAATTGATTAATTATTGACTTATAATTGTTTTGTACTTGTGTTCTCTTTTTTATAGAAATTGGGTGGATGCGATTACTTTGATTGGTATGAAGAACGACACCCTTCACAAGAAAATCGTGTAATCTGGGGTTTGTTAAACAAAGACAAGGCTTATGAAGAGAAACAAAATCGAGCAAGAAGATACTACATTGTTGCCGTTATTGCTACTGGTTTGGTGTTGATGGGCACATAGATATTGAAGCCTAATTGCTAAAATTTTCATGGTGGTGTGTGTATTTGCTACTAGTTTGTTGTCGACGAACACATGGATATTCAAGTGTAACTGTTGTAAAATATCAAAAAGATTTAGGCATATGTTCTTGGATGGTATGACACACCTCTTGGATTTGAATTCCTCTATAGCTTTAGAGGTAGCCTCTACTTTTTCAAAGAGTTTATCCTGTCTGTCCTATCACTCATCGCATTCGCAACGAGGACACGAAGGTGAAGAGGGGTAAGAGGGACCTGTGTAAGGGCGAAAAGAGGTGTTTTTAAATATATTTATTTTTTCTTGAGCATCAACATGCTCATCATCACGAGTGGTAGCAGCATCAGCATGCCTACCACCAACACCAAAAACTCCACCAGAAGAAGCACCCGGATCTGTCTTAGTAAAAGGTTGGTTATGAAGAGTCTCAACATTAGGCTGACCTTGCCTAACTGCTCTTTTTATGGCTGTTTCTCCAGCCAATTCCTTCTTTATTAACTCCACAGTTGGGTCTGCAATAGTATCAACATGTCCTAGAGTAACATAAGAAGTCATCACCGACTCCTCTTCAGTAGGCATAATCCATGGATGCACAACCTATAAAAAAGAAATAAAAGACAAATGCATTTAAATCATATAATATAATAATTTTCACAGTTGGGCTACATTTTAATAAAAAAGACCCATATGTTGCATAGTTTGTAGTATATGGTTATAATCTGTTTAACTCTGGTTTAGAGAAATAGAGCAACTCATGGATAATCTGATGCAAAATATCAATTATCTGTTGCAACAGCTGCACAAGATGAGTAATCTGTTATGTAACAGATGATATGTACGTCATAACAGATGAACGATATGTTATCAGATTAAACATCTGTTGCATAATTTGCAGTAGATGATTAATCTTTTAGGAGTCGAGTTCAGAGAATCAAAGCCACAGATGGGTAATCTGATGCAAGATATACCCCATCGCTACAAATGTCCCATCTGTTGCATCAGATATAACATCTTATGCACCAGATATAACATCTATTCAATATCTTTCTTATCTTTAAGTAGAATTATTTTACTTGAAGAAGACGTACTGCATCATCCGGAGGGTTAAAGAAATCAACCTCCTTAATATTGGTGTTGCTCTTTGCAGCCAACCACCTAAACATCCTTGGATGAGAAACCTCATCCGGGTAATCCATTAACTGCTTTCGAAGGGGAGGAATGACTTCAAATGCCTAAGCCTAAAAAGTGGAAACAGGAAACAAGCAAAAAAATCATAATAACTATATTTAATATAAATTAATGGATGGGTAAAATTAGTGATTAATTTTACCATAAAATCTCAAGGAAAGTCGTATAATGTGGACGTCCCTGAGGATAGCTTTGACAGTAAATATTGGACAGTCAAGTAGAAGCTGTCATATCCCTAGGATAATTGTTGAATTTATCAAAATCCTCAGCACGTGCCAACAAATCATATTCTATGACCTTGTTGACATCTCTTGCCAATATAACCGAATGGCCAAACCAAACTAAGCATAATTTCTCCCTATACTACTCTGGTATGGTTTTATCCTTGAGATCTGTCAACAAATCTGATGCTTTGTACCCACGTCGAGCAATGTCAAACAACCCATCTATTTTTCCCTTTCATTTTATTACCTTGGATCTTTTGTGGGATGGTGGTCCTTCTGGACGATGGCATCTCAGGCCCATCACTATGGCAAACTCTTGCAAGCCAAAACAAACAGGAATGCCACAGTAGTTGATCCAGATTTCATCCATCTTCTTTTTGCCCCCCTCCTTCAGATCTTTATCATCCTCCGTGTACTTGATCCTGCGCTTGAGAAGACCATATACCATTGTCATAGAAAAACGGATATGGGCAGAGGGGTCCTCAGACAGCTCAAGAAAGCGTCCAAAGCATCTCTTCTTAAAAAGTCCACCTATGTTTTTGTTCTTCATAATTTTCATAAAATGTTCAAAACTTTTCCCCATCTAACATTTAAGTACAATTTGACTAGTTAGTTGTTTTTCTTCCGGGTCATTTATCGGTATCGTAACATCAAACCTGTAAATTCAAAAAGTTTTGATAGGATCATGCTGGAATGTCGATATTAACTCACGCACCGTTGGTGATCCATTGTCATCATGTGGATGATCATCCTCTTTCTCTTTCTGACTCTCCAATTCCTCCTCTTTCTCACTTTCATTTTCTTCATCACCATCTACGGACCCTTGTCTGCCTCCCTCAACGTTGTTTTCATGTCTCTCCTCAGCTTCACTTTTTCCTGACTGAGATTGTTCAGGAAGCTCCTCTGAATCCATCTATACTGTAGCCTTTTTTTTGAGTGGTCAAACGTTGATCTACTTTCACTTTCTTGTCTTTTGGGAGACATGTTTTACCTATAGACAAAAAAAAAACAAAAATTACATTACAGTTGATGTATGCAGAGATTTTAAAAAATACATTACAAACACCACGAATATCGATATACCAATAATCACCACCACAAACACCACCAACCAATGCCAACAAACAAACAAACACCATGAATATCGACACCACCACAAACACCACCAACCAATGCCACCACCGGTGCCACCACGATGACCACAAACACCACCACTACCACCACCACCACCACCACTACCACCAACACCATCCAACTATACCACGACAGTCAACGGAACACTGTGATGGAAACTAGGGATTTCTCGAGTTCTTTCTATGATTTTACCATCAAAACTCAAAATTGTAAACCCATTCTCGAAGATAATACAACTAAAAATTTTATTTTTCATCATTAACTTAAAAGCCCTTATTTTTTAGAAAAAAAAAAGTATAGAGCTCTTCTCGAACTTTGTTGCCTACGAAGACAAAGAAAACGACTGATACAAGCAAGAATGGTGTCGAAAATAACACCTATGTAGTCGAAAATGAGAAGAAAAGTGATCTGTTGTGGACGGTTGAGCAAATTTATTGAGTAGTTGTTGTTTGTACTATATTGTTGAGTAAGAATGAGAGAGAAAGAGCCAAACCTCGAGATTTAAAATGATGAAACATTTTGTATGTTTTGATTTGTATTTTGAAAAAGAATGACAAGTAGTTTTGAAAATATTAATTTGGTCTGAAATGATCTTAATTATTTTTAAAATCATAAAATATATGCGTAATTTTTAAAATCATATAAAAATAATTGAAGTTGTAGTTGACCGGAGGTGACCCTGTGAAAACTCACCACTGGTCCTAGATTAATAAATTTAAGAGTCTAACATATGAACTCAATTGAAATTGTAAAAAACAAATGTTCAACATGTTGCGTCATATTTCTCATCTGTTGTAAATTATCAATCAGATTAGGTAACAACAGATTACGAATCTGATGTAAATTATCAAACAGATTAAGTCATCTGTTGCGATAAATTACCCATCTGTTGTAAATTATCTAATGGATTGTCATATATTGCAACAGATTACCCATATATTGTAAATTATCAAATAGGCATTGCCATCTATTATGGCTGACCCTATGAGAACTCACCCCTAGTCCTAGATTAATCGATAGTTTACCCTATGAGAACTCACCCCTAGTCCCATATTATTCAATCAAGGTATTAGTACCCTAGTCCTAGATTAATCAATTAAGGTATTAGTCTAACATCTGAGGTTGTAAGAATCGGTTCGGCTCAGAGTGATCGATCGTCGGCTCTGGTCGGGAGGAACGCAATACCATTTCATCATGCAATTGACAAAAGACTCAACCGAAGTTGTAGTTGACCCTATGAGAACTCACATTAAATTAAGGTATTAGTCTGACATATGAACTTAATTGAATTATATATAAACAAATGTTAAACCTGTTGCAACAGATGTCTTTTCTATTGGATCAAATCAAACAGATTATGTAATCCATTACAATATATTACACATCTGTTGTAAACTATCATACAGATTAAGCTATTTGTTGCAACAGATTATGAGTTTTTTGTAAACTATCAAACAGATTAAGTCATCTGTTGCAACAGATTACCCATCTATTGTAAATTATCAAATGGATTGAGTCATATGTTGTAATAGATTACCCATCTATTGTAAATTATCAAATAGGCAATGTCATCTATTATAGTTGACATTATGAGAACTCACCCCTAGTCCTAGATCAATCAATTGAGGTATTAGTATAACATATGAGGTAGTAAGAATTGGTTTGGCTCAGAGTGATCGATCGCCGACTCTGGTCGGGAGGAACGCAGTACCGTCTCATCATGCAATTGACAAAAGACTCAATTAAAGTTGTAGGTGACCCTATATTCAATTAGGGTATAAGTACCCTAGTCCTAAATTAATCAATTAAGATATTAGTCTAACATATGAGGTAGTAAGAATTGGTTCGACTCAGAATTATCAATTGACGACTCTAGTCGGGAGGAACACAGTATCGTCTCATCATGCAATTGCCAAAAGACTCAATTGAAGTTGTAGTTGACCCTATAAGAACTCACCCCTAGTCCTAAATTATTCAATCAAGGTATTAGTACCCTAGTCCTAGATTAATCAATTAAGGTATTAGTCTAACATATAAGGTAGTAAGAATCGGCTCGGCTCAGAGTGATCGATCGACGACTCTGGTCGGAGGAACGCAGTACCGTCTCATCATGAAATTGTCAAAAGACTCAATTAAAGTTGTATTTGACCCTATGAGAAATCACATTCAATTAAGGTTTTAGTCTAACATATGAACTCAATTGAAATTATATATAAACAAATGTTCAATCTGTTGCAACATATGTCTTTTCTATTAGATCAAATCAAACTGATTAGGTAATATGTTGCAACATATTATGCATCTATTGTAAACTATCAAAAAGATACGTTATTTGTTGTAACAGATCATGAATCTATTATAAACTATCAAACAGATTAAGTCATCTGTTGCACTTAAATATTTTTTATCCTTTTTTTATAAAGTAATTTAGGTATTTCCTGTCCGAGATAAAATAGTTAAAATACTAAGGCGGTAAAAAATATTACTCGATACAACTTTGATAACTCAAAAATTTCCTGAGTGAGTAGTCTTAACTGGTCTTTTCAATATCACCGTCTCCTCGTGTCCCTCAAAAGTTATTAATGAATATTTAAAATGCCCATATCTAGAACTCTCTCTCCTTCAGCCATAAAGTAGTCTAGACTAGACTCAACTCATAACTCTTCTTTATTCTTTATTCTCAAGTATCTTTGTTGTTTTCTTTTTTCCTCTCTTTTCTCTTTTCTTTCGGATGAGGATCCTTTAGGATCTCAACCAATCAATATCTTTTCTCGACTGAACTGGATGTTCTGATCCATTTGCTTTTTTGACATTGCAGGTATGGTTCAAAGTTGCTCTTTTTATCTCGTCTTCTTCTTTGTATGTCATTTAAATTAGTTATTTACATCTGTTGCCATCAATGATTTACCCATTACCAGTTTTCTATTTATTGAGAAAATTGAAGGAAAGGTGACTTTTAAGTCTTGAATAAACGAACCGTTATTTTTATTAAAATATGCAAAAAAGTCATCTTTGGGAGAACTTAAAAAGCCTTGTTATCAACATAGTTTTTTTTTTATGCCTTTTGTTTGGTACTTTGGTGGTGCTGTTGTTGGGGGTGGTAGTTATGTTGGAACGTGTGATGTTTGTGTTGTGGATGGTGTTGGAACATATGGTGTTGTTTATTTTATTTCTTTTTTGTTGATGCTATTGGTGATGGTGTTGCAACAGTTTCCTCAACTGTTGCAACTGATGAATCAACTGTTGGAACAGACGGAGCAAGTTTGATTTATTTATTCTAACAGATGGCCCATCTGTTGCAACATGTCATCCATCCTTTGCAAATGATGCCTCATCGGTTGAATAAATGGGTAATCTATTGCATCATATTGGTCATTTGTTAATTCACTCAATTTTGTGTTACCCTTTTGTAATGTTCTTTTTGTTCCTCTCTTGTTTGCCATCAAATGTATTTCTCTTGTTTGCAGACAAAAGAAAGTGAAATTGGATCCACTTTTGCTCGGCCAACATTAAAGGCTAGAGTAAAAATGGGTTCTGAGGAATAAGCTGTTTGCAGATGGAACCACTTCATATGTGGCAGGTATGTATTACTGATCAACCTATCATGAAAACACACATCCAGTACAATGATTTTGTGAATATTTGTTCTTTACCTATTAGGAATTAATTCTTGAAACAAGATATGGAATTTTACAGTTAAGATTGTTAGGTTCGAATTGGTAAGGCTGAGGGACCAAGATGGTGGTTTCGATATCCTGTTACAATTTAATAATGGTTTATGCTCATATTTTTGTGTCAAGTTTGGGGAAGGGTTCAAGTTGTTGGCGGTAGTGTAAATATCCAATAGTGATTGGACCGGTTTTAATGGTGCAATGGACTTGTTGAAAGGCCTTCGAAGCCTCGCACTGCAACAAACAACGATGGATCTAATAGAAATTTCTCTGGTCCAAATTTATATGGATGGGTTGTTGGAGGAGACTATTATACAGGAAAAGGTGTTTGGGTGAAAACCTGTGCGGGAAGAGGGAGGTTGAAAAGGACATATATCATCTTAGTACTTGTTTAAGAGGATACACAGGGTCGGAAGGAAAGTGTAGCAAAATTAGCTTATGAAATTGACATGAAAGATGAAAAAACTGGATGAGATGCGAATGTGAAAGTATATCCAAAAATGAAAATCCATCAGTTGTTGAAGAAAAAAAGGAATGGTCAAGAGGAATTGACCCTGTAGAGTACTAAGATGATATATGGCCTTCTCAACCTCCCTCTTCCCGCATAGGTTTCCTCCCAAACACTTCTGCTGTATAATAGTCTCCTCTACTAATCCATTCATATAAATTTGGACCAGGGGAATTTCTATTGATTCTATCATTGTTTGCTGCATTGCGAGGCTTCAGAGGCCTTTCAAGAAGTCCATTGTGCTATTAAAATTGGTCCAATCACTATTGGATATTTACACTGCTGCCAAAAATTTGAACCCTTCCCCAAACTTGACACAAAAACATGTGCATGAATCGTGTCATTAAATTGTAACGGGGTATCGACACCACCGTCTTGGAACCCTTTGGCCTTATTATTTCGCACCTATCAAACTAAACTGTACAATTCAGGATCTTGTTTGAAGGATCAGTGTCTAATCATCGGTAAAAAACTGAATTCACAAAATCATTGCACTTTATGTGTCTTCACGGTAGCCTGATCAATAATATACATAACTCACATGCATGAAAATGGGGTCCATTGCACGCATCTTATTCTTCCTACCCCATCAGGACATGTTAGTATTGTTTATTCATCTGCACGAATGTGATGACTATTAAAATGGAGGTGTGAAGAGTCATGACTTTTTATCTTAACACATTCAAAATAGCTGATGATTCAAAATCTCTATCTGTTGTAACTGACAAATCAGCTGTTGGAAGAAATCAAAACATCTCCTCCAAACATATGGTCCATCTGTCGCAACAGATAGTCTATATGTTGTAACAGATGGTAAATCTGTTGCGATAGACCTGACTTTTTTTTTAATTAATCTGCACGCATGTGATTACTTCTTTCTTAATATGTTTGTTTCAATTTAGTTTTTCTATTTATAAAATCAAGATAATTTTATTCTATTTTTTCAAGATTACCCCTATTATTAAATGCCTACATAAAGTATATTATTCACATTTATACTTTCTAATCATAATTAATAAGGCCAATTTGGTAAAACAATCACCTAATTTATATTTTTATTAATTGGTGTGCCAAGCTCATGGGCCCAACTAATACGTAATGGAGGGACTATTAAAAATAGATGAAGACTTTTTATCTCACACATTCAAAACAGCTAATGAATCGAATACTCCATCTGTTGAAACTGAAACTAATGAATCAGCTGTCAGAAGATATCAAAACATCTCCTCCAACTTATACATACTGTCCATCTGTTGCAACATACAGTATATAAGTTGCATCAAATGTCTTATTTGTTGCATATACAAACCATCTATTGCAATAGATGGTAAATCTATTTTGACAGTCGTCCGTTGCACATTCAATCCATCCATCTGTTGCAACAGATGCTAAATCTGTTAAAAATGCTGGATGATTTGTTGCAACAACTCAATAATAACGGCTTTTATCGAGTCTCAAACCGCTATGAAAAGGTAAAAAGTAATTAGTGTAAAAGAAAAAGTCGCAACTTTTCATAGAAAACAAAATGCCACCAGTTTGAATGTAATTAATACAATGGAGCTGAACAGTCCTGCCTTTTGGCTTGACACGTCCAGATTATATTATAGGTCCCTCAATCTTTATTCAACTCTATTTATTTCTTGCATTTTTTCATTTCGTGTGACATCTTCAACCACTTCTCTTCAAAGAACATATTTCTTTCTCGTTGAGGTAAGTTTTTTCTGGCGTAAATTTACCAGTTGGTCATATATGTTGTATTACATTGTGAACATTTTTCTTTACATTTATCAATTCATGCATGTTCTAGATATGACTGATCCTTTTTCGGACATTGCTATTCTACGCGACACGGTGCGGGAACTTCAAAGGTAGATTAATGACCTGCAGAGCGAGTTGATCGCTGTGAGAGCGACAATGTTTAGAGAGATACAGAGGCTGATGAGAGCCCTACTGCTGGGAGTTGATTGACCGACTGTCATTAATGATGATGATGATAATAATAATTAGAATGTGTTTTTTCTTTTAGCGTATGTATTTTAATTTTTCTATATTGGATCTATACCTAATGTATTTTATTTTTCATTTAATGAAAAATTTACTTTTAGTCAGACTTTGGCATTTTAATTCTTATTCAATTTTCATTCTATTTTCTTCTAATCTAATACATGTTAACATGTCGACGGTTGGAGGCAATATTTAATCCAGTAGCACTAGCAATTTTGGCTTTTGAGTTCTTTCAACAGTTAGAACCGATTTGTCATCTGTTGGGTTTCAACAGATTATCCATTTGTTTCGATAGATTTTCATCTGTTGGAGGAAAGTATTCCAGTTTTTTGTGCAATTGTTGAGAATAATTATGGTCTGCTATATTATTTAAGTTCATGTTTTTTCTCATTTTATTGATGCACAAGTTATTTAAAAAAAAGACATTTTATATATAATAAATGATAACATTAGGTTCACAACAATGAGTTAAATATATAAAAGTCTACAACAAACAAACAAACAAACAAAAACACAAGTTTCTGCAATTACAACGATCATGGTGGATTATGATTTGGGCATGTAGTTCTTTTGTGGCCAGCGCACTTACATATGGAGAACTTGTTTTTTCTTGATGAAAATGATTCTCCAACTCCAGGCCTTCTTTTATATGGCTTTCTTCCCGGTTTGATAGTGCTCGGGTCAATATATGGAGGAGGTATTAATCTCTCTATCAGCTCTACTGGAACAAGCCAAGATTCTTTGGGAGGTACCGGAGTAATATGTCCACTATATGCCATTTCATATTTTTCCACCAAATAATATTGAGAGGAGTGCTCGTAAACTTCAGGTCCATACTTATGGCTGTATTGAGCTCGAAGGGCTATCATAGCATGTGGACAAGGTATTTTGTCCAAGTAAAAAACTCTGCACGTATAAGATCTTGTTTGAAGATCGACCGTGGCAGCATCACCATGACCAGTGATACGAAATTTGTAATCTGCTATTTTATGAGAGAATAACCTATTCCCCAAACTGATGTTCGTTGATATTTTCTTTTCGATTTTGAGAATAAATCGGGTTCTTTTCTCTGGTCACTTGAACTGCACACGCCTTTCGTTAAAAAAATCGCTATATTTCTCGCTTATTTTTTCAAACATAACCTTGATAGGAAATTTTCTTTCTTTGCCAAACAATGAATTCACCAATTCAGCTATGTTTGATGTTATAATATTGTACCTATAGAAAAGAATCACTTAGTACGACATCAAACTAAACTTGTAAATTAAACAAGACATTAAATTCATAAGAATGTACCTATTTGCTGACAGAATGACCGGCTCTATCTCTCGAAACTGACACGCGCAAGAAATTCTGCTACCTTGGGATTCGCATCCGCTATTTGATTGAAATGGTCTAAAAACTCCTCTCTACTATATTCTTTAGCTGCTCTATAAAAAAGGGTGACGACCCTTTCATTGTGATAGTTGTTTCGAATGTTCTCTCCAAGATGCCTGATGCAACAACCAAAGTAAGATGAAGTGAAGAAATGTGAACCTATCTTTGGAATACTTGGATGCCTATCCGATACAAAACACAAATCTTCGGTATCTTCGACACAGTGTCGCAGTTGTTTAAAAAAAATCCTTAAGAGGCATCACATTCCTTGTCCGCTACACAAAAAGCGACAGGAAAGATATGATTCTCCGCATCCTGCGCCACCACCTCTAGTAGAACTCCATTTTACCTGCTCCTCAAGAAGGTACCGTTGATGGCTATGCCTTTTTTCAAATATCGAAAACCTTGAATCCAAGAATCATAGGATACAAAAAAGTACTTGAACCTTCCGTTTTCATCCAGATGCAATGCCGTCTTACTTCCAGGATTTGTGGACTCAATCATGTAACGGTAAGCATCCACGACTTTATACCCATGCTCGAGTGTCCCCCAAACCAGGTACTTGGCAATCTCTTTGGCCATATATACCTTCCAATAACTGATCAGGACACCCAAATCCGTAAGGAGTTGATTGGCCATAAGCCTTGTTGAAGGGCCTTTGCCATCGGGGAAACTATTCCTAAAATATTCACCGAGGACCTTTGCCGTGGCGTGAGGATTTTGGCCCGAGATGTGCTCCGAACCACATGTGTGATGCTTTTCATGTTTATGAATGACGAATCTGTCAGAACTTGCGTACTTCACCGCTCTCAACCACCACTTACAGTTCAAATTAGCACATTTGAAGCAAAAGACACTGCTCGAATTAATCACCTTCTTTATTCTGAAATCTTTTTTCACGCAAGAAATAAACAAAGTGTTAGATAGTTCATTCTTGTCCTTGAATGACATTCCAATAAAAAAGCCGGTCCCGTCATCTTAAAGATTTCCAGATTGTGTCGATTGAGAAGAACTACACATCATATTGGTCGCATCAACGGGCGTAGGTGTTTGATAATCATATGAAATATTCATGTCTAGATCATCCAACCTATCATCAAAGAAGTCTTATTTTTCTTCTTCATCTTCTTATTCTACGTTCTGGTTCTCATTCTCTCTCATCTTTTCATCCATGTACACCCTTAACACCGGCCTGGTTGAATTGTTTAGATAAGAATGCAACCGAACCTGATCGGTTATCTTGTAAGGCAGTACCCTCTGATTTTCAAAGGAGCTGTGCATGTAGATGATGGCGAATTCTTCCGATTGAAAATTCAGTCCATAAAAGCTGATGATTAAGTTCACAAAATCATAATACAAAACATCACTTTAGACTGTCATAGCTATCGTCTCTAGCATTTCATCCTCCTTCCAACGCCATACATATCGATTGCTCTTCTTGACCCAATGACCATCACAATCCGCCCCTATTGTTATTAATCCCTCCATTAGTGGTACCTAAATAAAGTCATTTGTTAAAAAAAGTTGATAGTGATTTCATAGTGCCATGAATGAATCCTAACAGATGTGTTATCTGTTGCAACAGGTAAGTGATGAGTCGTAACAGATTCTTACCTGTTGGGATTTATGTTACGGGTCTGAATATCTGTTGCAATAGATGAATTGCCTGTTGGAATTGATGTTATAACTAAATTACCTTTGAAGCTGATTCCAACAAATGAGTGACAGTTGCAACAGATAATTAACCTGTTGTGATAGATGACTTACCTGATGCAACAGGTTATTAATCTATTGTAACCTATGTTGGAATCGTGTTCAGGTTCTGTTGCAACAAGTAACTAATTTGTTGCAACATATATGTCAAATGTTGTAATAGATGACCCATCTGTTTAAACATGAATCCAACATATCAGTCTTCCTTTGAAATAGATGTCTCATTTGTCGCAACAGATGATTTATCTATTTAAACAGATGGATTTTATGTTGGATTCATGATTGGGTTCTATCCATTGTTGGAAAACAACAACACAATAGCAGTTACCCAGATGACAAATTCAACTAAAAATCATAATATGACTTACCAACGTCTCCTATGAAGTAATGTCAAAGTGAAAAGTGATGTTAGAAATAAAATTTGACCTAAGAAATTGGTCAACTAGCAACAGTAGCGGTAACAACAACAACAACAAATGGTCAACAAGAACAAGATAAAGATGATAATGAAGTAGAAGATAATGATAATGAAGCAGAAGATGATGAATGAAGCAGCAACAACAATGAACAACAAAAATCGCTAAGAGAGAGAAAACAACAAAGGGTGAGAAGAGAGAGAAAGACGCCTTTTTCCCTTCGTTTTCCGTTATATAGACTAACATTTGGATCAAAGTGTAAATTTAAAAACTTGTGGGTTATTTTCAAACTTTCCCAGATTTCTTAATTCATAATAAAGTAATTATCACCTCCACCTAATAATTAAGACTTGTGTCACCTACACCTCATTTTAAAACTCTTTTGTCACCTATGGCCCAAACGCCCTAGTAAGTTAGAGTATTTAAGTAAATACAAATAAATAGGTATAGAAAATAAAGAGATGAACTAAAATTGGGCCCTTTTTTGCCCATGAATGGGCTGTCCATCCTTTGGGCCTGAATTCTGTGAATTTTTAGAACACTTTTCAGTGTATAACCTTTGTGTTTTGTTGCAGATTTTTCCTGCATTGTTGTATATTCAATGTATATATGGTCGCATATCAGTCATATATTTACATATTTTGGTCTTCCACCTGCATACTAGCTTCCCTTTCTCGTTTCCAACCATATATACGCCGTATACCACTGTATATCTGTGTATATAGATTTGTGGAAACCTCAATTTCCTCATGTATTAGTCCACCTTGGACTTGACGCGGGTCTTGACTTGATGCAAATTGGGTTTAACCCAACGAAATACGAGGAAAGGGAGTCCGAGGGACTCGACGGAGGAGTTCATGCATACAGAAAGGAATAAAGATTAGTATCACGAACTAGATCAACTATTAAAGCGTCACATTAATAACTCTAAAGAACATTCTATCATAATGTACTCATTCTTCACGGTCATAGGATCCAATTGACAAAATGTCCCAGAGAAGTCCTAGGATTTAATATCAACCTAAAGCAATCCTATCCACTAGCTACATTCCTCCGATCCGTACTAACCACAAAATAACTTATCATATGTCAAGACATAAACGAATTTAAATGTTCAGAATGTAACATTTTAGATTTCAACTGCATTTTCCAATAATCCCACTACAAGAAAATGACCAAATTGTGACGAAAAAATTGTGACGAAACACTTCAGTTACAAATTGTGACAGAATGTTGATGAATTTGTGATGGATCATTATTGCATAAATATAATAATTTTAAATTATTTTATTTTCACATAAAAATTCAAAGAGTAACAGATTTGTGACAAATTTGTGACAGATTTTCAATATAATTTTTGTGACGGACATATTTTTGTCATAAGTTAAAATTGATAAAAAAAAACGTTCTGTCACAAATCCGTTTTTAAATTTGTGACAGATTGAATAGTCCATCACAATTTTTTTTAAAAAAAATTAACTAATATAATAAAAAATTGTGACAGATTTATTCCGTCACAATATAATTTTTAAAAATTTAATTAATTTTAAAATATTTGTGACAGATTTTGTTCCGTAACAAAGGTAGAAATTCGCGCATACCCTTTCATTTTCCCTCTATTTTTTTTTACATCTTTTCATTTTTCCTCAAAAACTTTTGCATCTTTTTATTTTCCCTCAAATCTAAAGAATACCATTTACTTTACTCTTTGGCTTCATAACAGAAAAGTGCTAATGAATATCCCTCAAAACATTTTTATCTCCATTTTACTTTACTTCACAACATTTTGCTCTATTAGACAAGGTGGGTCTTCAAGATTTGGCTTCATCGAGTAGAAAATTTGCTAAAGCTAGGTCAGACTTTGTTCTCTTCATCGAATAGGTGAGCGTTCTTCCCCATTTTTATCTCGTTTCAATGTGAATTTTTTCCTTTCCTTAGGGTTTTGTATCTCTGTAGTCTATTAATTAGGTAACAAAGTGCAGAAAGTTTCTTTTGATAATTTGAAAAAAAATTGTTAGAACTTAGGTTTTTGAAGTTACTGTTAGTAATATTTCACATGATAATTTGTTGAAAGAAATTTATTGAAAGAAAAGTTTAAGTTTTGAGATGATAAATTTCAAAATTTCTGTCACGTTTTGAGATTAAGGTTAGTTTAAGGTCAGTTTTGATATGTATTTCAATTGATATTTAAGGTCATTTTAAGGTAAGAATTTTTGTCACGTATTTTACATGATATTTATGGTCAGTTTTGAGATTATAGAATTTCTGAGAAGCACGTTTGTCATTGATTCATTGAAAATTTTGATAACATTTGCTTGTAATATTGTTGAATGCACATTTTCTATGCGCTTCTTGTAAAGGTGTTCGCTTGTAATGTCGTTGAATGCACATTTATATGCGCCTTTTTTGAAGGTGTAATAGGACTGACGATCCCTTCTTCTTCGTACACCTTTCAAAATTCTCCTATCAAAATATTTGTTTCCTATTAACACATAATCGTTTGTTTTCGACGAAAATGAATATAACTCTCAAAATACCAAAACAGATTAACTTAAAGAGTCAAATGTGTAGTTACAATTAGTATTATTTCACATGATTGACTATTACATGAGTTTAATTTTTTTTGTGTGTCATTGATTCATTGAAAATTTTGATAATATATGTCTGTAATTTTATTGAATGCAAATTTTTTATATGAGTCTTTTTGTGTTCTAGTAAGATTTCAATTTGACTCATAATTGTGTAGTTTCTTATTGCGTGTTCTAAAAGCATTAGGACTTGCTGGAGAGTTTTTAAGAAAGTGAAGCTTATGGTTGTGTGGTTCAAAAATTCGTATGTTGGAAACAATACTTGGATATGTGTTTAAGTTGATCAGCTTATATAGCTCAAACACATGTACTTAGTTTTAGTGATGGCATTTGGAATGGAGTAAGAGAAGATGCTTGGACTGTCTGAAATTAGAATTCAACTAAATGATTCTCTTTCAACTTGATCCGATTAACAAGTTTTGTTTGTTTTTGAGAACGAATATAACTCTCAAACCTCAAACAAGATTAACTTAAAAGTAGAATGTCTAGCTACTGCTAGTGGTGTTTCACATGATTGACTATACTTGAATTTAAGTTGGTTACGTTTGTCATTAATTAGTTGACACCAAGGTAAATACAAATGGACTACAATAGTGCATGTTTTGGCAACAAATGTGCTAGCTATTTGTATTTGTGTTATTAGCTTTCTAATGCCTTTCTACCATCTTCAATTCTGTCAATGCATTGATCAATCATTAATAACTGCACAGGAAAGAACTATGAGAGCTTTTGAAGTACAAGAGCTAGATTTTGTATATTTAAGGAATAGTCTCCTATTTATTGTCTTTTTGGTTCATCTGTGATATTTCTATTTGTGTAGAGCATGGGTGTCTTTTGAATAGAGTCACATCTTTCTGTAAATTATCTTTTTTGGTATACTGTCCTATTTATCTATGTTCTACTGTTATGTGAAAATTACTTGTCAACACGTAAGTTTTAACATATTTATTCGATTTCAGAGTACACGATATGAATAATTTTGATCGTGAGTGGATGTATGATAGATTGTTGGAAGATGGATTCATAAATCCTAAGTTTATTGATGGGGTTGAGAGCTTTGTTGAATTTTCTAAAAGTCAGCCAGAATGTATGGACGGTGAAAAATTAAGATGTCCTTGTAATCATCGTAAGTGTCGAAATAAAAATATTTTGGATGAGTTTACAGTTATGACACATCTTGGAAAAAATGTCTTTGTACTGAATTATTATCGTTGCATCATCATGGATAAATTTATATTCCAGGTCCAAGTGTGTGTGATAATAATCAAGAAGAAGCTTCAGCTTCAGGTGAAATCGTGAATTCTCAGTCTCATAATGAATTTCAAGCTATGGTTTTTGATGTTGCTGGGCATTCTTTTGATGGTAACATAGAAGAGGATCCAAATCCCACAACACAAAATATTTATAATTTGCTCAAAGTATCGGAACAAGAAATTTGGCCGGGAAATCCACATGGACACACACAATTGTCTGTCATTGCTCTTCTATTGAATCTAAAGGTGGAACATCAGTTTTTTGAAAGATTGTATGATGATTTGTGTGAATTTATATCAGAATTAATGCCAAATGATAACATAATGATAGATAGCTTGTATAGTACCAAAAAGCTAATGAGAGGATTGGGCTTGCCGGTTGAAAAGATTGACTGTTGCAAAAATAGTTGTATGCTTTATTGGCGGGAGAATAGTGAACTTGTCAATTGAAAGTTTTTTTCTCACCCTCAATTTAAGAGATCAAAATATCAATGCTCCGAGAAGAAAACTAATATTTCTTATAGGAAGATGTATTATTTTCCTTTAGCTCTGCGTTTACAAAGATTTTATGCATCCGATGCTACAACAAAATATATGAGATGGCATTCTGAGCATGAAAGGTATGGTGTGATGCATCATCCCTCTGACTCTCCTTCTTGGAAACAGTTTGATCTGGCACACCCTTCTTTTGCATCTGAAGTGAGAAATGTTAGATTAGGTTTGTCAACTGATGGTTTTCAACCTTTTGGTCAATTTGGCCAACAATATTCTTCTTGGCCTGTGATATTTACACCATATAATTTGCCACCTTGGATGTGCATGAAGGATGAATACATATTTTTGTCTGTGATTATACCTGGTCCCAAAAATCCAAAATAAAAAATTGATGTCTTTTTGTAGCCCTCTCATTCAAGAGTTAAACGAATTATATGAGGAGGGAATTCAAATATATGATGTTTCAAGTAAGAATAATTTTCAAATGAAAGCTGCATTGATGTGGACAATAAGTGATTTTCCTGCATATTCAATGTTATCGGGTTGGAGTACAGAAGGAAAATTAGCTTGTCCTTATTGCATGAAAGATTCTGATGCTTTTTCACTACCCAATGGTAGAAAGATCTCATGGTTTGATAATCACAGAAATTTTTTACCACCAAATCATCCATGGCGAATAAATAAAAAGTGGTTTAAGAGAGGTCAAATTGTACAGAAGATCGCATTTGCTGAACAATCGGGTGTACAAATACTTAAGGAGATTGAAGACTTGGGACTAATAAAAGTGACAAAACTTTGTTATGATGCGATAAATGCCAAAATTTCAAAGAATAATGCATGTGGTTGGAAGAAAAGAAGAATTTTTTGGGACTTGTCTTACTGCCCAATAAATCCTATTAGGCGTAACCTTGATCCGATGAATATTGAATTATTTTTTTTTGATAATATCTTCAACACTGTGATGAATGTCAAGGGAAAAACAAAGGACAATGCAAAATCTAAAGAAGATTTAAAACTCATTTGTCATCGTCCAGAGTTACATCAGAATGAAAGTACCAAAAAGTATCCAAAGGCTTGTTATATACTAGATGATAAGGCTAAAGAATTTCTCAGTAAATGGTTGCAAGACTTGAAATTTCCTGATGGTTATGTGTCTAATCTGGGAAGATGTGTTGACATGAACAAGAATAAACTTTTTGGTATGAAGAGTCATGATTGTCATGTGTTTATGTAACGGTTAATACCTATTGCATTTCGAGAATTGCTTCCACAAAATGTGTGGCAACCATTGATAGAGTTGAGTCTTGTCTTTAAAGATCTCACCTTTACAGTAATTACAGAAGAACACATGAGACAATTAGAAGAAAATATTCCTCTCATCTTGACTAAGCTTGAGCGCATTTTTCCTCCAAGCTTCTGGGATTCCATGGAACATCTTCCTATCCATTTAGCTTATGAAGCACGTTTAGCGGGCCCGGTTCAAGGATGATGGATGTATCCAACTGAGAGGTAAATAAAGTTAATTATATGTTATAACAAATGTAAATAAATATATCAATTTTACCATATTGACTTACTTTAATATTTGTAGGAATCTTCGTAGATACAAGAATGATGTCAAAAATAATAATAAAGTTGAAGCTTCTATATGCAACGCATATTTAGTTGAAGAAGCATATTTATTTTATGCGCACTATTTTAAGTCACACATTCCGACACGACACAGAAAAGTGCCACAAAATTTAGATGATGGTGGAGTTGAACATGATGATCCTGAGATGCTTTCTATTTTTAAGCAAGCTGGTCGAGCTTTTGGTAAGCTTAAAAAGAGGAGGTTAGATGATAAAGAATATCACACAGATCGTACATATATTTTGTTGAATTTTGATGAAGTAAAACCATACATCAAGTAAGTTAATTATGAATCATCTATAAATATCAATAAAAAATTTGATATTAAAATTAAATTAGCTTTTTTCTTTCAGAATTTATGAAGACATCTTGAGACTAATACAACCATGTATTCAAGATAGCGAGATTGACGTTAAACTTGAAACAGAGTTTGCATCTTGGTTTGAAAAATGTGTAAGTATTAATAGGTCTAAATTATTCTTAATTATTCATAAAATGCAATCTTAATTGATGTCTAATTATTTATAATGTCTATAGGTATAGAATCCTTCTTTTGGCATTACCAATCAAATCATGAAAGATCTTGCAGAAGGGCCATTACATATGGTTCAACCCTTTAATGGATATGTCGTAAATGGTTACAAGTTTCATACTGAAGAATATGGTTCAAATAAATCTACTATGAATAGTGGTGTATGCATCAAGGGCTCTAGCCATAGTGCAGATAATATCGATTACTATGGTTGATTGATAGAGATTTTACAACTAGAGTATAATGCATTACCATTCAAGTGAACCGTGTTATTCAAGTGTTCTTGGTTTGATCCGACGCCAAAGCATGGTACAAGAGTGCATCCACAGTATAATCTTGTTAAAGTTAACAAGAGAAGATTGTTTAACAAATATGAACCATTTATTATGGCTGTGCAAGCATCTCAGGTTGTAACACCCCGTACTTAATTACGTGCATTAGCCATGGTTATACGTGTTGGAGTATATGTATTGATCATAAGTTAGGTATATATGAGTTTAAGTATCAGTATTGATTATTTTGAGATGGTTTCAAGTGTATAGTTTGATTATATGTGTATAGGAATCGACTTTATTTATACCGGAATTTGCTCGTCGAAGTTTATATGCGAAGTTTATCGAGTTAGCTTTCCAATGATATAAATATTTCTGAAAACAGATGAGTATCGGATATAAGCGAGCATGTTCAAAACTTAAAAACGGTGGACACAATGAACAGTAAATGTGCAGAAATTTTCTGCACACAAAAGTACTGCAGCCAAACAGATTTTTGGGTCGACTTTAAATGATAATAACTCCTTGTAAAAAATGAACTGTGTGAGCTGCTATATATCGATGAGAATCCCCAAGAGTCTTCTTTCTAATGCAATTTGTTTCACCCAAATCCATTATCTGAACAAAGAGTTATGGTCGATTTACTTTAGCCTACCAAAACAGTCCACCATGGACAGATTCGGATTTACTTAAATTTTAAGGGCAATATGGTCATTTTCCATCACCTCATGGGCGAAAATTGGTCATTATATACATATACTTAGCCTAATATCCATCATTTATCATCCAAATTATTGAAGAATAAGAAACCCTAGCCTAAGTTCAACTCCAATTATCTTGTGATTCAACCGTAGAAAATCCAAATTGATTCCGTAGTTGTGTTCACCGTCTCGAGGGCTTCGAGAAGCACCCCTTATTTATGCCAACAGGACTTCGAAATCAAAAGGGCCATTTTATGGTAAGGATGTAGATTATGTTGGTGTTATTTATATGGATATGTATATATATATGCATGTGAGCATAAGAAGTATGTTATTTGATTGTTTTTGAAAGATGATTGGGAAATGATGTTGGATTATTCTTGTGCATGGTGGGATTATGTTGAATTGTGAAGGGATTTGGTGTGATGATACGGTATTAAATTGATGATTATATATATATATATATATATATACACATAAACCTATTGCTCAAGTTGGTTTTTGGAATGCTTTGCAAATATTGGTTGTATGGAATTATGGAAGAGAATTGTGGTGTTGGGTTGCTAATACTAGATGCCAAACATTTCATTGTAGATAAGTGATTTGTAAAGGCGGGAAGTTGTGTTGAATTTATATCCAAATCTACAACGAGGTATGTAAAGCATACTCTAACGATGTTCTTTGGCATGAAAACACCAATGTTCCATCAAGTAAGATTTCGAGGTTGTCCAAAAATATGTATTGTTCTACATTACCAAAAAAGTTGTTTCCATTCTATAAAGTGTCAAAATGTTTCATTGATATACCAAAAGGCTCCTATTTCATTGTTGTGATATTGATGATTCTGAAACACATTGTTGATGTACCAATGAGTCTTTATTACATCGTTATTGTATAGAAGGTCTATTACTTGGTTCCTATTGATGTATCATTGTTCCAAAGGTACTATATTGGCATGAACACTAATGTAATAATCTCAAAATCTTTTGAACTAAGTTATTGGAAAGATTTCTTATGTGTGTTACTTGATATACGTGTGGGTGGTAGCTCAGGGGCTTAAGCCTAGCATGGGCCGATCCCGATACTTGATATGATTACAGTTGATATGTACTGGGGGCAGCCTAATGGTCACAGTACGGTATAGTATTGATTATTGTTAGGTTGTTGGAGGTTCGGGAGGAGGAGGTAATGGCGAATGATAATTCAAGAACCCAATTCAGGTTAATGATAATGTACATGATCCTAAAAGTGTTTATGAAGTGTGGTTCACTTCTATTATGCTTTATTCACTTGCGTCTGATTTTCTTGATCCCCCATATCACATGTGATTATTTACAGCTTTACATACTCAGTACATATTTTGTACTGACATCCCTCACGGGGGACCTGCATTTCATGCTGCAGGCACAGGTGCTTCAGCTCATTCACAGCATAGATAGGAGCCAGGTCATACAACTATTGTTGGTAAGCTCCAGTTTTCTTCGGAGCTTTCTGAGTCGGTTCCTTATGTTTTGTTATTGTACAGGAGTCATGTGTGGGCGGGGGTTTGTCCCGACCCTAGTTATGTAATGTATATCCTAGAGGCTTTGTAGACATAAGGAAGGGTAAAGTCATGAAAGTTTATATAGTGATGTTATATTTGTATATGTGGTGGCCCCGACGGCCAAGTATTATTTATATATATTTGTGCGTGTTATGCTGATACAGGTAATTAGACCCTTCTATATGTAACGAAGTGCTGTCCAAATTTTTGGTGACATGTAAGTGAAAGTATAGGTATTTGAACGGGTTCTCCCGGGCCTTCTCGGCTTCGGGTGCCAGTCCGGCCCGATGGGATTTTGGGGCATGACAAAAGTGGTATCAGAGAGGTTCGTCCTAGTGAGTCTATAAAGCCGTGTCTATGTAGAGTCTTATTTATCGGTGTGTTGTGCACCATATCTATAAACAGGAGGCTATGGACATTTAGGAAATTGTTTCTTTTCTTCAGATCATAGATCGTGCCATAGAGTTTATATAGCAAATGAAGTCATAGTTGACCACTGAATCCATTTGTTACTCTTATTACAGTAAGAATGTCGGATACCGGAAGTAAGAATACCGGCAAGCGGGTAGAGTTGGCTTCCGGAGAAGGGACTAGTAAGTCACCACCTGTACAAGTTAATCAGAGTGAAGCTCAAGCTGAGCGGGTATCTGAAATGTCTTCCACTCCAGATGAAATAAATAGGAGGCGAACCACATTCACAGAACCACTTGTTAATGCTGCTGATCAGGATATGAGGGATGCAGTACAACTGTTGACCCGGATTGTTGCCGGTCAAGTCCAAGGGCAAGCTATTCCTGCCGCGGGTTCTAGCGGCACTGATAGGGCGGCTAGTCTTCGGACGCAAGATTTTCTTCAGATGGATCCGCCTACTTTTACCGGATCCGATCTTAACGAAGATCCGTAGGACTTTATTGACCAGATCCAAAGGGCCCTAGAGGTGATGCATGTATCGGGCAGAGAGACAGTGGAGTTATCCGCGTATAGATTCAAAGGTGAGGCTATATATTGGTATGAAGACTGGAAACGGTCAAGGGGCATTGATGCACACCCAGCTACTTGGAAAGAGTTCATAGGGGCATTTATTGATCATTATCTTCCATATGAGACTCGTCAGGCCCGTGCGGATCAGTTCTTAAATCTTCAACAGGGTAATACAAGTGTGAGGGAGTATCGTCTTCGATTTAATTCTTTGTCCAGATATTCTCCTAATGTTATAGCTACTATGGATGACAGAGTTCATCAGTATGTGGATGGATTGGATCCGTATTTGGTTAGGGATTGTACTATTGCTGCACTGAATAAAGACATGGATATAGCTAGGATCCAAGCATTTGCACAGAAAATGGAAGACCAGAGGCAAAGAAAAAGAACACAGGAATTTGAAAGCGGATCTTCTAAGAGGGCCAGATCTACAGGGCAGTTTATGGCGCCACAGGGAGGTTTTAGACCTCAATTTTCTGCTAGACCACCTAGGCCATTATTTTCTTATTCTGCAGCTAGTGCTCCACCACAGCATCAGGGGTTCAGAGGCAGTCAATTTGGGCAAAGAAGTGAGGGTCATAGTTCGCGATCAGTGGGTTATCATGGGCAAGGGAACATGAGCCAATCGAGACCTTCTCGAGAGCTATGTAATCGATGCGGAAAGTATCATATGGGTGTATGTCGAATGGGAACAAATGTTTGTTTTTGGTGCGGTATGACGGGGTATATGATGAGAGAATGCCCACGAAGGGGCGCAAGTGGCGTAGCACTACCTTTGGGATCAACTGTTGCATCATCGTCACCGGTATCTTATTCTGGTAGAGGCGCACAACCTGCAGGTCAGGCTAGGAATGAAAAAAGAGTCGCCAGTTCAAACGGGACTCAGAATCGCACTTATGCTTTAGCGGATCGATAGAATCTAGAGGCTTCCCCAGATGTGGTTACGGGTACGTTGCCCATATTTTCATATGTATATGCTCTAATTGATCCCGGTTCTACATTATCATATGTTACTCCTTTGGTTGCTGGAAAGTTCAAAAAAAACCCGAATTATTAGAAAAGCCGTTGGAAGTGTCTACCCTGATTGGGGAATTTATTATTGCTAGAAGAGTTTATAAAGATTGTGTAGTAACTGTGTGTGGTCGAGACGCGATGGCCAATCTTGTGGAACTAGAAATGGTAGATTTTGATGTTATAATGGGTATGGATTGGTTGGCGTCTTGTTATGCCAAAATTGACTGTTGTACGAAAAAAATGTATTTACATTTTCCTAATGAAGCAGTTATTGAATGGCAAGGTAAGATTGGCGCACCAAGAGGTAGATTTATTTCTTATTTCAAAGCGAGAAAAATGATTTCCAAGGGCTACATATGTCATTTAGTTAGAGTAAAGGATACGGAATCGGAATCACCAGATCTTCACACTGTACCAGTAGTAAGTGAATTTCTTGATGTATTTCGTGAAGATCTTCCAGGTTTACCTCCTGAACGAGAAATAGAATTTGGTATTGATGTGATACCAGACACTAAGCCAATCTCAATTCCTCCGTATAGGATGGCCCCAGCAGAATTATGAGAATTGAAAGAGCAATTGAAAGATTTGCTAGAAAAGGGGTTCATTAGGCCTAGTATTTCCCCTTGGGGAGCACCAGTGTTGTTTGTGCGCAAGAAAGATGGCACATTGAGAATGTGTATTGATTATAGGCAGCTGAATAAAGTGACTCTTAAAAATAAATATCCTCTTCCAAGAATTGATGATTTATTTGATCAGTTACAGGGTGCCAAATGTTTTTCTAAGATTGATTTGAGGTCAGGTTATCATCAAGTGAGAGTCAAAGAAAAAGATATACCCAAAACAGCTTTTCGAATAAGGTATAGTCATTATGAGTTTCTAGTTATGTCATTTGGGCTAACTAATGCACCTGCAGCTTTCATGGATTTAATGAATAAGGTGTTTAAGCCATTTCTAGATGTATCCGTGATAGTTTTCATTGATGATATTCTAGTTAATTCTAGATCAGAAGAGGATCATGCTAATCATTTGCGATAGGCGTTGCAAACTCTTCGTGATTGCAAGTTGTATGCAAAATTTTCTAAATGTGAATTTTGGCTAAAGTCAATGGCATTTTTGATCCATATTGTATCAAATGAAGTCATACAGGTTGATACTCAAAAGATAGAAACTATGAAGAATTGGCCAAGGCCTACAACGCCTACGGAGATTCGTAGTTTTCTTGGGTTGGCTGGTTATTATAGAAAGTTTGTTGAGGGTTTTCTTCTATTTCAGCACCCTTAACTAAGCTAACGCATAAAGCATCCAAGTTCCAATGGAATGATGCGTGTGAGGAGAGTTTCCAAGAATTGAAGAATAAGTTGACGTCTACACCTGTGTTGGTACTACCAGAAGGTACAGAAGGGTATACAGTGTATTGTGATGCTTCGAGAATTGGTTTAGGATGTGTATTAATGCAACATCATAAGGTGATAGCATATGCCTCAAGGCAATTGAGGCCACATGAGAAAAATTACCCCACACATGATCTTGAGCTGGTAGCGGTTATCTTTGCTTTAAAAATATGGCGCCACTATTTATATGGGGTTCATGTTGATATATATACTGATCACAAGAGCTTACAATATATTTTCATTCAGAAGGATCTAAATCTGAGGCAGCGAAGGTGGATGGAACTATTAAAAGATTATGATGTTGATATTTTGTATCACCCAGGGAAAGCGAATATAGTAGCTGATGCGTTGAGTTGTAAGACTATGATGGCACCTGTAGAAAGGCAAGGGATGATTAAAGATCTTCATCAATTAGCTAGTCTAGGAGTTCGTCTTCTCGAAACTCCGGATGAGGAGCTTATTGTGCATAATGCCGTGGAATCCTCATTAGTAGCTGAGGTGAAAGAAAAGCAAGATGCAGATCCTGTTTTATTGCAACTCAAGAAGAATGTTCAAAATGGTACGACGAAGGTATTTGAGCTTTCGCAAGAAGGAGTACTTCTATGCCAAAATCAGCTATGTGTGCCTATTGTTGATGAGCTAAGAAAAACAATTATGACTGAGGCACATTTCTCAAGGTATTCTATTCATCCAGGGTCAACCAAAATGTATCAAGATTTGAAGGATGTATATTAGTGGAATGACATGAAAAGGAACATCGTAGAATTTGTAGCTAAATGTCCAAATTGCCAACGAGTTAAAGTGGAACATCAAAAGCCCGGAGGCTATATGCAATGCATAGATCTTCCAATTTGGAAGTGGGACATTATCAACATGGATTTTGTTACAGGTTTGCCTCGTACAGCTTTTCACCCTCAGACGGATGGACAAGCAGAGCGCACCATTGAAACACTTGAAGATATGCTACGAGCATGTTTTATAGATTTTAAAGGCAGCTGGGATGATCATTTACCTCTTATTGAGTTTTCCTACAATAATAGCTATCATTCAAGTATCAAAATGGCACCATATGAAGCTTTATATGGGAGGAAGTGTATATCACCAATAGGATGGTTCGAATTGGGTGAAACTCTTATGTTCGGACCGGATCTTGTATCAAGCCATAGAAAAAGTCAAGGTGATTTAGCAACGGTTGAGAACAGCCCAAAGTCGACACAAGTCATATGCGGATAGTAGAAGAAGAGGGCTAGAATTTTCGATAGGCGATTGGGTATTTTTGAAGGTATCGCCAATGAAAGAGGTGATGAGATTTGGCAAGAAAGGAAAGTTGAGTCCATGATATATAGGCCCGTATAAAATTATTCGAAGATGTGGGCAAGTTGCTTATGAATTAGAGCTACCCCAGGAACTCTCATCAGTGCATCCAGTATTTCATGTATCGATGCTTCAAAAGTGCATCGGAGATTCGTCCCTTATTACTTTTACTGAAGATGTGCAAGTAACAGAAGATCTTACCTATGAGGAGATGCCTATTGCTATATTAGATCATCAAGTTAAGAAGATGAGAAATAAGGAAGTAGCATCGGTGAAAGTACTTTGGAGAAATCAACAAAGGGAAGAGATTACATGGGAAGCGGAGGAAGCAATGAAATCGAAATACCCTTATTTGTTCAAAGGTGAAAAAGAAGTGAAAGGAGTGGAACTGGGACACTAACAAGTAAGTTTTTACATATGCATAATATCTATATGATGACGTGAATATCAATTATGAATTCGAACTTGTTTCGGCTAAATAACTACATTCACATTCGAGGACGAATTTCCTTAAGGGGAGAAGGATGTAACACCCCGTACATAATTACGTGCATTAGCCATGGTTATATGTGTTGGAGTATATGTATTGATCATAAGTTAGGTATATATGAGTTTAAGTATGAGTATTGATTATTTTGAGATGGTTTCAAGTGTATAGTTTGATTATATGTGTATAGGAATCGACTTTATTTATACCGGAATTTGCTCGTCGAAGTTTATATGCGAAGTTTATCGAGTTAGCTTTCCAATGATATAAAGATTTCTGAAAACAGATGAGTATCGGATATAAGCGAGCATGTTCGAAACTTGAAAACGGTGGACACAATGAACAGTAAATGTGCAGAAATTTTCTGCACACAAAAGTACTGCAGCCAAACAGATTTTTGGGTCGAATTTAAACGATCATAACTCCTTGTACAAAATGAACTGTGTGAGCTGCTATATATCGATGAGAATCCCCAAGAGTATTCTTTCTAATTCAATTGGTTTCACCTAAATCCATTATCGGAACAAAGAGTTATGGTCGATTTACTTTAGCCTATCAAAATAGTCCACCATGGACAGATTCGGATTTACTTAAATTTTAAGGGCAATATGGTCATTTTCCATCACCTCATGGGCAAAAATTGGTCATTATATACATATACTTAGCCTCATATCCATCATTTATCATCCAAATTATTGAAGAATAAGAAACACTAGCCTAAGCTCAACTCCAATTATCTTGTGATTCAACCGTAGAAAATCCAAATTGATTCCGTAGTTGTGTTCACCGTCTCGAGGGCTTCGAGAAGCACCCCTTATTTGTGCCAACAGGACTTCGAAATCAAAAGGGCCATTTTATGGTAAGGATGCAAATTATGTTGGTGTTATTTATATGGATATGTGTATATATATGCATGTGAGCATAAGAAGTATGTTATTTGATTGTTGTTGAAAGATGATTGGGAAATGATGTTGGATTATTCTTGTGCATGGTGGGATTATGTTGAATTGTGAAGGGATTTGGTGTGATGATATGGTATTGAAATGATGATTATATATATATACACATAAACCTATTGCTCAAGTTGGTTTTTGAAATGCTTTGCAAATATTGGTTGTATGGAATTATGGAAGAGAATTGTGGTGTTGGGTTGCTAATACTAGATGCCAAACATTTTATTGTAGATAAGTGATTTGTAAAGGCGGGAAGTTGTATTGAATTGGTATCCAAATCTACAACGAGGTATGTAAAGCATACTCTAACGATGTTCTTTGGCATGAAAACACTAATGTTCCATCAAGTAAGATTCCGAGGTTGTCCAAAAATATGTATTGTTCTATATTACCAACGAAGTTGTTTCCTTTCTATAAAGTGTCAAAATGTTTCATTGATATACCAAAAGGCTCCTATTTCATTGTTGTGGTATTGATGATTCTGAAACACATTTTTGATGTACCAATGAGTCTTTATTACATCGTTATTGTATAGAAGGTCTATTACTTGGTTCCTATTGATGTATCATTGTTCCAAAGGTATTATATTGGCATGAACACTAATGTAATAATCTCAAAAGCTTTTGAACTAAGTTATTAGAAAGATCTTTTATGTGTGTTACTTGATATACATGTGGGTGGTAGCTCAAGGGCTTAAGCCTAGCATGGGCCGATCTCGATACTTGATATGATTACAGTTGATATGTACTGGGGGCAGCCTAATGGTCACAGTACGGTACAGTATTGATTATTGTTAGGTTGTTGGAGGTTCGGGAGGAGGAGGTAATGGCGAATGATAATTGTAAAGAATGAAATGAACGAATGTATACCGTTCCACAAATGTGTTTGAATTCAAGAACCCAATTTAGATTAATGATAATGTATATGATCCTAAAAGTATTTATGAAGTGTGGTTGACTTCTATTATGATTTATTCACTTGCGTCTGATTTTCTTGATCCCCCATATCACATATGATTATTTACAACTTTACATACTCAGTACATATTTTGTACTGACATCCCTCACGGGGGACCTGCATTTCATGCTGCAGGCACAGGTGCTTCAGCTCATTCACAGCATAGATAGGAGCCAGGTCATACAGCTATTGTTGGTGAGCTCCAGTTTGCTTCGGAGCTTTCTGAGTCGGTTCCTTATGTTTTGTTATTGTACAGGAGTCATGTGTGGGCGGGGGTTTGTCCCGACCCTAGTTATGTCATGTATATCCTAGAGGCTTTGTAGACATAAGGAAGGGTAAAGTCATGGAAGTTTATATAGTGATGTTATATTTGTATATGTGGTGGCCCCGACGGCCAAGTATTATATATATATATTTGTGTGTGTTGTGCTGATACAGGTAATTAGACCCTTCTATATGCAACGAAGTGCTGTCCAAATTTTTGGTGACATGTAAGTGAAAGTACAGGTATTTGAACGGGTTCTCCCGGGCCTTCTCGGCTTCGGGTGCCAGTCCAGCCCAATGGGATTTTGGGGCGTGACACAGGTGCAGTTTGAAATGTATCCTATTGTAAAAAAGACAGTAAGTGAATGGTTAGTCGTTTGCCCAATAAAGGAACGCTCTGTTGTAGATGTTCCCAAAAAAGTAGAGCAACCTTATACATTAAATGATCCAGCTTTTCAAGAGGATGATAGTCAAATACATGAGATTGATATTGATGAAAATGAAATACCTAACACATTGAATGATCCAGATGGTATGCTTATTGACATGGAGGAGAGTGAGGAGGAGGAGAAAGAGAAGGATGAGGAGGAGGAGGAGGATGAGGATAGATACGGGGATGATGATGATGATGAAGATGAGAATGAGGACAAGGATGATGATGTTGATGATGATGAGGAGGAGGAGGAGGAGGAGGGCGAGGAGGGGGAGGAGGATTGTGAACTTCATTAAAAGAAAAGAAGAAGAATCTAATTTTTCCTGTTGTTAGTAGTTACATGTACTAGCTTGTGTTTAGTTTTGATACTACTTCCTTTGTTGTGTATATTCAAAAAAATTATGTTTTTGAATTAAAGTTTTGAACTTTAAGGTGTTTGAATATTGTTTCTCTTATCTTGTTCTTGTGAGTGAATGTACAAGCTAAGTTCTTGAAGTGTTTTGAATGAAAATTTTGAGCTTTAGATTTCCTTTTGTGGATTGTTTTTCATGGACTTTGTTTTGCAGTTATAGAATAATTATCATTTTAGAATATGAGTGATATACCATCATTGGTTGCTGGTTCTCCTGATACTCCTGGTTCCATAGATATCTCTATTGGGTCTATTAGCAACTTATCAACAACTAGGCGGTTGGTCATAGCAGTTGTCGGAGAAAAGTAAGAGAAGATATTTTTACAAAGTTATTTACCTTTTCTAAAAAATAAATTTCATAAAATGTATAAATTACTCTTTATAATTATATTTTAGGTTTGTCCCTAATGGTCATTCTATTTCAAAGACCGTCATAGAAAATTTTAAGGAACGACAAGATGCTACTAGATACACATGGAAGGGTGTTACTGAATCCACTCGTAAATTCTATTGGCATAAATTTATGGTAAAAATTGCTTTATATTAAAAATTTATAATGTTATTGTTGTGTTTATGTCTCTAACTAAATTTTTTTTTCTAGAATCATATCAGTGGAATCCTACAGAGAATTTAGTAATTGAATGCACCTGGAAGAAGGTCGCATCCAACTTATATACAAAAAGAACATATCATTGGCAAAGACAAATAAACAAACCAAATTGTGTGTTGGATGATGTTTGGCAAAGCTGGAAGACATATTGGGCTTCTGATGAGTTTAAGAACAAATCTCATATTGCAACTCAAAATCGATGTAGTGAAACTGGTGGTCCGGGCACTGGTCCAAGCAAGCACATCGGCGGTTCCAGGTCAACAGCGGAGCATACTATAAAATTGATAAATTTCGTACTTTAATAGATTAATTCTTTGACTTCATCTCCGATTTTAATGTTGAACTTTTTTTTAGGCAACCGAAATGGGCCGTAAACCAAATTCATGGGAGATATTTAAGAAGCTGCACCAAAAAAAGGATGGCAGTTTTGTTGATGCCAAGTAGAAGAGCATTAATGTAAGTTTGCTAATAAGCTTTTCATTCTTTAGATTTTGAAAGCACGAGATTGATGATAGGCGAATTTACACGCCTATATCAATATATTTTGCCCATATTTTAGCCTAGTTTTGAGAACAAATTATATATTTCATGCACTTTTAGTCCTTTTTCCTATAAATGAGCTAACGAACATGATTAGGAAAGTTTCAGGTATAAATGATGCAAAATACAGCATTTTATGGCTTACTTGACGCAAAAGAAAGCTCACAAAGGAAGGGAAGAAAGTCTACACGCCTAAGGACCAAAACTGCTGCATGGAAAATCTGTCCCGGGCTAAAACAACAATTCTGAAGACTTTGGGGACTTACAGACACAAAGCTGGATTGTGATAATGATACATTAACCTAGTACAATTGGGTTAAGTAATTCATTAGTTTATTTGGATTAGGAGAATGTTACATTAACCTAGTACAATTGGGTTAAGTATTTCCCTAGTTTAGTAGGATTTGGTTAAATATTTCATTAGCTTAGTAGGATTAGGATATGGGTATTATAAATACCCTATCATGCTAGAGATTTTGAATTAAGTCCTCCCTTAGTGGAGAGGCAAGTCCTCCCTTAGTGGAGAGACACATTCTACTTCTCAATTACAACTCTTCTAATCTTTCCATTAATTCTATTCTTAAATTCCACAACAAGAGAATCGTTACTTGCTAAGGAATCACGCCACACGCCTATCACCTAATCCACACTCCATTACTCAACAATAACAATGCAAATCGTGATCTCCTTCGCACTCATGGGTAACTAAACTTCTCTGTTGGGGTTATGGAAGCCGAATGAGATACTATCTATTACTGTGAGTTTGTGAGTTCGAGACACGTATATTGCTTATATCATTATTCTCTTCATCTTAATGCAAATTCTTGTGGCTGCAGACGCATAGAATAACGCCAGTCTAACATTTAACTTGTTCGAGAGAAAGGTTATTTGGCTGGAAAAGAGTAATGTCAAGGTAGTAGGACACCCTTTCCTATTAAAAAGCTAGTGTCGTAACTGGACTAACCTCTTGGAGAATTCGTACCGTTAGACACGCTTTAAGCTCGAGAGAGTTAAAGTGAAATAGTCCTTGTTCAGGTTGAGAGACGCTTGGATTTACCATCGACTACAATTCTCTATAAGCAATTGCATGTCAAGACTCTACACACTCATAGCCAATAGAGACGTATACCTCAGAAGGTGGACATAACCCCAACGCTTCAATTCTCATTGTTTACAACTTACGTAACATTCTTCCTCTTTTTACTTTGCTATTTTCAGCTTTTACTTTATTGTTTTGGTTACACATTACAATCCCCCCTTCTTACGAGACTTGCACCAAAAGTTTAGTAATTTTACTTACTTGTTGGCCAAGCTATTCCCTGTGGGATCGACACCCAACCCAGGTTGGGTTCTATATTTGCTAACGACCGCTTTACACTCACAAGAGCTGTAGATTGAGCGTTATCAGAGATCAATTTAGACCTTGCAAGTAGAGTGACATGATGTTTGTATCTTGAAGTTGTGAAGCCGTGTGGGGCCAATTTCGATTCACTACACTTTTTGCAATCTTGTACTCTTAAAAATCTGATTTTTGTTAAAATTTTGAAGTCTTGTGAAGCCGTGTGTGGCCTATTTCGATTCACTAGCATTGTCGTTGACATCTTGTTGTTCTTGTTGTGGTTTTCTTCTTTTTGTAGAATAAAAATGTTACTACATCATAGTTACTGAGGCATGTATCTTCTTTTTACATTACTGCATTTCAGGCTCTACTTTGTTTCTGACGTTTAGGATCTACCTAGAAAGTTTACATTACTGCATTTGCTTAACTCCGAGTGTTGTATCATGAACAAATTCTCAGTCCTTTATCAAAAGGAATCTGATCAAGGTAATAGTATAATCCATCTACCTCATTACCAATCCCCCTCACCTTCCCGGTAGAGAGATCCTGAAATACCAAAACTCAGGGAAGAAGTTAACACTTTAGCTATCTGTGTTAACTATGAAACTGCAAGCAAGTCATACTTCAAACTATGAACAATTAACACATCTTGTAACAAGCCACCATCTATTGTTTTACAACTCCCAGAGTGTGTTACTACAATTATTTCACCAGTAGGTAATTGCACTTGCCTTGCTACACAACTCTCTTTACTAGACACAAAATTCAATCTATTAATTTTAGGAGTAATGTGGCATATGGATCATGAGTCAACTATCCAAATCTTTACTTTATCTTTTCCTCTATTTTATACAAAAAAAGCACTCCCCTTAAATAAAACGTGTCTCATGTGGAATTTCGGGCAGCTTTTCAGGCGCTTGCCCAAGCTGTCACCACAAACATTTAGGCCAACCAGGCCGCAGCTCCGCAGAAGTAGGGAGGAAACTTAGCTGCTGTAAGGATTCGTGACTTTATGCGGATGAGTCCACCAGATTTCTATGGTTCCAAGCCAGGTGAGGACCCGTAGTTATATCTTGAGGAGGTGAGAAAGATCACATATGTGATGCATATTTCCGAGGAGAAAAGTGGGGAGTTGGCATTGTACTGATTGAAAGACATTGCTTATGACCGGGTGGTGGCATGGATAAAGGATAGAGGGGATAATGTTGCCCCTATGACCTGGCAGACATTCCAAGATGCACTCTTGGATAAATTCTTTCCATTAGAGTTGAGGGGGGCAAAAATAGAAGAGTTCATGAACTTAAGGTAGGGCTCCATGACTGTTAAGGAGTACTGCTTGAAGTTCAAATAGTTAACCAAATATGCTCCTGATTTGGTTTTTGACAACCGCACTAGTATGAGTAAGTTCATAGGTGTTTTTGGCCTAGTATTGAAAGAGTGCAGAACTGCTATGCTAAATAGAAATGTAGATCTATCCATATTGATTACATATACACAGTAGATGGAAGTAGATAAGCTCAAGGGGAGAGATAGGGTAAGGGGAAACAAGAGGGCTAGGTCTAAACAACATAGGTATGATTAGACTAGGTCTCATAGAGGGGATTGCCCTCAGTTCAGAGCCATTCGTCTATGCCATCACCGTCGTCAACTAGCTCTCCCGCGTCTAGAGATAGGCAGGAGCAAGGGAGTAGGCCATCTATGTCCAGGTCCCAGCACAGTTTTGGTAGCAGGCATAATTATCCTCAGTGTGCTAAGTGTGGCAGGACCCATCCGAGTAAGTGTTGGGCAGAGAAAAGAGGTTGCTCTAGGTGTGGTGAGCTGGGTCACAGACTTAGAGGGCGTCTGCATGCCAGGCAAGGGAATCGTGATGTACGCCCTTAGACTCAGACTTCTAGTGCCCCGGCTCCAGCAGCCCATCCAGCCCCTAGTCAGGGCACTTCTTCTAGCACTACTGGCGGTCAGCGCCAGAACAGATTCTATGCCTTGCCATCTTTACATGAGCATGAGGACTCTCCCAATGTTTTTACTGGTATGCTCAGTGTATTTTAGTTTGATGTTTATTCATTGTTGGACCCTGGGTCCAGTTTTTCTTATGTGACACCCCTGGTTGCTGTAAATTTTGAGATGAGCTGTGAAGAGATTCCTAAGCTTATCCTAGTTTCTACCCTTGTAGGCGAGTTTATTGTTGCTAAGAAAGTATATAAAAAGTGTCCTGTTACAGTCATTCATAGAGTCATATTTGTTGATCTGATAGAGTTAGACATGGTGGATTTTGATGTTACTCTGGGTATGGACTGGCTTCACTCTTGTTATACATCTATAGACTATCGTACCCATATAGTCAAGTTTCAGTTCCCTGATGAGCCAGTGTTGAGTGGTCCGAGAGTTCTGTATCTCCCAAGAGTCATTTTATATCCTATCTCAAGGCCAGAAAACTTATTTCCAAAAGGGTGCATCTATCATTTGGTTAGAGTCAAAGACACTAAGTCTGAGACTCCAACTCTCCAGTCGGTCAATATTGTTAATAATTTCTCTGATGTTTTTCTGGAGGATCTCCCAGGGATACCTCCCGATAGAGAGATAGAGTTCGGGATTGATCTCCTTCCCGACACTCAGCCTATTTATATTTCTCCCTACCGTATGGCACTCGCAGAGCTTAAGGAGTTAAAAGAGCAACTCAAAGATCTATTAAACAAAGGTTTCATAAGGCCTAGTGTCTCTTCTTGGGGTGTTCTTGTCCTATTCATGCAGAATAAAGATGGTTCCTTGCGTATGTGCGTTTAATATCGTCAACTTAATAAAGTCACTGTCAAAAACAAAAATCCCCTTTCGATAATTGATGACCTATTCGACCAATTGCAAGGTGCAAGTTTTTTCTCCAAGATAGACCTTCGATCTAGCTATCATCAACTTAGAGTAAGGGAGTGTGATATCCCGAAGATAGCCTTCCGAACCCAGTATGGTCATTTTGAGTTTCTTGTTATATCTATCGGGATAACCAATGCTGTAGCAGCTTTCATGGACCTCATAAATCGAGTTTTCATACAATATCTAGATATATTTGTCATAGTATTCATAGATGATATTCTTGTATACTCCAAAAGTGAGAATGACTATGTAAACCATCTCTGAATTGTCCTTCAAACCTTTATAAATCACCAATTGTTTGCCAAATTCAGAAAGTGTGAGTTTTGGATACGGTTAGTAGCCTTTCTCGATCATATTATTTCTGTTGAAGGCATTAGAGTCGACCCCTAAAAGACAAGCTATAAGAAATAAGCCTAGACCTATCTCTCCATCTAATATTAGAAGTTTCTTGGGTTTAGCTGGCTACTACCGCCGCTTTGTTGAAGGTTTCTCATCTATTGCATCTCCCATGACCCCGTTGACTCAAAAGAAAGCTAAGTTCTTGTGGTCAGATTCTTGTGAGAAGAGTTTTTAGGAGTTGAGGACTCGACTCACCCCAGCCCCTTTGTTGACTTTGTCTGATGGTATGGATGGTTTTTTGGTGTATTGTGATGCTTCTAGAGTCAGATTGGGTTATGTGTTGATGCAAAGTGGTAAGGTTATATCTTATGCCTCTAGATAGTTGAATCCCTATGAAAGGAATTACCCGACCCATGACCTGGAGTTAGCCGCAGTTGTGTTTGCTCTAAAAATCTAGAGACACTATCTGTATGGTGTCCATGTTAATGTGTTTACTGATCACAAAAGTCTATAGTATATGTTTACCCAGAGGGAGTTGAACCTTAGACAGAGAAGGTGGTTAGAGCTGTTAAAAGATATGATATGAGTGTGTTGTATTACCCGAGTAAGGCTAATGTAGTAGCAGATGCCCTTAGCAGGTTGTCTATGGGTAGTGTGGCACATGTAAAGGAAGATAAGGAGTTAGCTCGTGAGGTGCATCGGCTGGATAGATTAGGAGTTAGATCGTTTGATTCTGCTGAAGGTAGTATAATGGTTCAGAGTAGTTTCGAATCTTCTCTGGTTTCGGAAGTGAAAGAGAAGCAAGACAGGGATCCTAGCTTGGTCAGACTAAAGGAGTCAGTTAAATACCAAAAGGTAGAAATTTTCTCCTAAGGGGGAGATGGTGTGCTGAGATTTCAGGATAGGTTGTGTGTTCCTTGAGTTGATGATCTGAGGTAGAGGATTATGGCTGAAGCGCATGTGATAACGCTCAATCTACAGCTCTCGCAGGAGTGTAAAGCGGTCGTTAGCAAATATAGAACCCAACCTGGGTTGGGTGTCGATCCCACAGGGAATAGCTTGGCCAACAAGTAAGTAAAATTACTAAACTTTTGGTGCAAGTCTCGTAAGAAGGGGGAATTCTTGTTGTGGAAGTAATGTAAACAAAAGCTGAAAATAATAAAGTAAAGAGAGAGAGATTGTTACGTGAGTTGTAAACAATGAGAATTGAAGCGTTGGGGTTATGTCCACCTTCTGAGGTATACGTCTCTATTGGCTATGAGTGTGTAGAATTGTGACATGCAGGTGCTTATAGAGAATTGTATTCTATGGTAAATCCAAGCGTCTCTCGACCTAAACAAGGACTATTTCACTTTAACTCTCTCGAGCTTAAAGCGTGTCTAACGGTACGAATTCTCCAAGAGGTTAGTCCAGTTACGGCACTAGCTTTTTAATAGGAAAGAGTGTCCTACTACCTTGACACTATCTCTTTTCCAGACAAATAACCTTTCTCTCGAACAAGTTAAATGTTAGACTGGCGTATTCTTGCGTTTGCAACCGCAAAGAATGTAGATTAAGATGAAGAGAATAATGATATAAGCAATATACGTGTCATGAACTCACAAACTCACAACAATAGATAGTATCTCATTCGGCTTCCATAACCCCAACAGAGAGGTTTAGTTACCCATGAATGCGAAGGAGATCACGATTGACATTGTTATTATATCACAATATTGAGTAATGGCGTGTAGATCAAGTTATAGGCGTTAGGCATGAATTCCTTAGCAAAGTAACATTTCTCTTGTTGCGGAAATTAAGAATTGAATAGATGAATAGAAGAAGAAAAATAGAATTAATGGGAAGATTAGAAAAGTTGTAGAATTGTTGTGGTGGAAGAAGAGAGGGATGGAAGAATGTATTGTGGTGAGGGATGAATTCTCTCCACTAAGGGAGGAATGTATAAAAATCTCTAGCATGATAGGGTATTTATAATACCCATATCCTACTCCTACTACGCTAATGAAACAAATAACCAAATCCTACTAGGCTAATGAAATAAATAACCAAATCCTACTAGGCTAATGGAATACTTAACCCATATGTACTAGGTTAATGTAACATTATCATAATCCAAATAAACTAATGAAATACATAACCCAATTGTACTAGGTTAATGTATCATTGTCCAAATCCAGCTATGTGTCTGTAAGTCCCCAAAGTCTTCAGAAATGTTGTTTTAGCCCGGGACAGATTTTCCATGCAGCAGTTTTGGTCCTTAGGCGTCCAAACTCCCTTTCCTTCCTTCGTGAGCTTTCTTTTGCGTCAAGTAAGGCATAAAATGTTGAATTCTGCATCATTTATACCTGAAACTTTACTAATTATGTTCGTTAGCTCATTTATAGGAAAAAGGACTAAAAGTGCATGAAATATATAATTTGTTCTCAAAACATGTCACAAATATGGGCAAAATATATTGATATAGGCGCGTAAATTCGCCTATCATCAACACCCCACACTTGAAGCTTTGTTCGTCCTCGAACAAAATATCATGTCCTTCTACACATCAACTTAGGGTTTTACAGCAGCAACACAAAACATTTATCAAGACAAGCACAATGATTATCAACAAAGAGTACTTCCCGATTATAAGTAGAAACAGTTTAACCTCTAGCATAGACTCGTGATGGTGGTCAACTCGCATGCAAACGTTAAGGTACAAGGAATCATATATAACTACCCAAAACTCATCAACCATGTGTGTCTCACAATATATTACCCATAGTCACTCACAAGTATAGCATATTTTTCAAACATAGGTATCAACAATATCCTTGCTCTCGCTCTCACAAAGAATTCATATGTAGCAACTGATGACCATAGGCTTGCCCTTAGTGTAGTACTCCACTAAATGTCAGAATGTTAAGATTAGGATCAAGTAGGTCTTTTGATGGTTGTAATGTAGGCTAAGGGACGGGTAGGACTATTTTGGCCAGGAATAGTGACTAAGCTCCTAAGCGCTTTAATACATCACATTGTATCATTGACACTTTTTTCTTTCAACCTTTCTTCTTTCTTTTATTCTACCACCCTTGTTCTCCTCTTTTGTTTTTCAATTTTAAGAACAACTCACTTTTCAGCTTTCTTTTCCTTTTTCTTTTCACAACATACCTCTTATGATAGCACTTTCTTTTTCATAACACATTCAAGCACCATTACAATTTAAAGCATCATACTCACCCAATTTCCTCTTTTGTTGTCACATGACTTTTTCACTTTAAAGCACTTAGGAATTTGGATCAAATTACGGTCTTGAAAGAAAATGGATTAGGCTTGCATGCAAGGTTGTCAAAGAAATAGGCTAAAGGCTCAAAAGGGTTTAACTAGGGTTGATGTCCATGGGTAGGTAAAACTGAAGGTAAACAAATGTAGGTTGCCAAAGAAATGCCTCAATCATATCCTAAACTTACACTCCTTATTTTCGCTTTGCATACATACCAGGCAAGTTCTAGCATCAGCCACATACATAGAAGATACTATTAATCTCACACACACAAGGCACATGGTCGACTTTATTGGAGGTAATATAGACTCTTGACCCAACAAGTGAAGGAATTGAACCACACAATATCACATAATGAGTCACAACTGGAGCCTAAACGTCTCAATAGTCACAATTGTAGCACATACTCTTGTTATAATCTCATGCTGCCTATCAAAATAATTTCATGCGAAGCTAAAATAAAATTTGCTACTAAAAAAACTAAGCAAACAAACATGAATAAATGCAAATGCGGATCGAGAAGTATAGCATGCAAATACCATCACCCCACACTTAGACGGGGCACACTGTCCTCAATGGAAAATAAATAAGAAGAACCTGGTTAGTCGAACTCATTCTCTATGTCTGGGGTCATACCCCTTGCATTGGAATCATCATCAGAGTCGTCATCCTTAGAAGTTCCTCATAAGTATCCCACTTAATTCCAAGAGTGAGTTGAGGTGTTTGCAGCGGGGAGGGTTCTCCTTGCTCCTTGCGGCCTCTTTTCTTGCCCTTTTGAGAAGTGGTAGCCTTCTCCTTGCCTTGTCTCTCTTTAGGTGCCATTGTACCTGAGACTTGAAATAGTGTTAATGGTAGCACAATCTCAATGGATACAATCTATACATAAGCAGTAGGGGTACCACCCCACACTTAGTTTTGTTAATACAAATCAGTGAAGCGAAAGTGGTCGATTACTCAGATTTCGTCGACATATGTTTTAGGATTGTATTCCGACAAGAAAATCAGCAATGCATCACTTACTTGCAGCTATTGGGCTACTTTCATGGTAGATATAGCAACACTACTACATAGGGGTTACCACATGGAATCGTCATTCATACAACAATCACAACCTCCTAAGTCGGTAGACCCTATAAGTCTTATCCCGACGGCCGGGATAGTCTAACATGTAAGTATTCAAACAACAATCTTAAGCAATGTTCATATCCAAAGTAATTCCGTAAATATCATAACAATGCTATTGAAACCAAATTCAAGTTGGAAACAAGTCAAGATTTTCCTACGTATTTGTTCACTCACATGATTTTGTATCAACTATCCAAACACATAAACATCACCAACAATCTTATACGATTTAGCAATTCATAATAAACATAGCAACGTAGTACTTACGATAAATAAATGAAGAATAAGAGAGTACTTACTTGCTTGAAACTTGTGGAGATGGTTTTGTGAATTGGAAGAGCAAAAGAAGAAAATTTTGAGAGGATTTGGATGTATATGCGGCGCCCTTAGGTCAATTTTTTAGTGTGGTTGTGTTGTAAAACTAAGTCTCCTTTATATAGGAAGAGAATGGGTCGAGTTTTGACCCATTTACAATCGGTTTTGGAGACAAAAATACCACATATGCGGCGCATAATGCTCGGCATATCAATGACATATGCGGCGCATTGTCTATAGCATAATGGGACATATGCGCCGCATAGTCTATGGCATTTGTAGACATATGCGCCGCATAGTCTATGGCATATGAGATACTGAGACCAAATGCCATAGCATAGGCGGCGCATAGTCAAAAGCATACCTAGGAATAGGCGGCGCATAGTGTATAGCACACTAGATTCCGAGACCTTAGGCTATAGGATAGGTTGTACATCGTTCGTGGCTTGGTTTTACCAAGGCCTAACCTTCCTCGAAGCCTATTTTGGTGTGAGAAATGCTCAATCCATAGCCTTGTGCATCACCATTCCTAACTTACCAACTTTACCATACAATGCGTCCAAATCGTCAATTGAAATCAATCTCCTCGTTGAATACTTCTTGCACCTATATTCGCTCAAAATAACTGAAAATGATTAGGATGATGGGTTGCCTCCCACCAAGCGCCTTAGTTTTGGTCGTGGCACGACTCTTATTTTTGGATTTTTCATTTAGCAAAACAAAACAAGTACTAGAATGAAAGGAAAAACGATAAATGATAAAACGATAAAACGATGGGTTGCCTCCCATCTAACACCTTATTTATTGTCGTGGCTCGACATAGTTACCTCGAGTACTCAGACTTCGTTGAGGTAAGTGATGGATCGTTTTCTGAAAGGATTTAGACGACAATGAGGCTTACCTGTGGGCATGCGATCTTCTTCAAGATGGCTCTTGCATTTTCCCGGAGAATGTCCAATTATATCATCAATAGTCCAACCCATAGCTCTCTTGTATCTCTTCAGCGCAGAGATGAGAGCTTCTACGTGTTGTTCACTTAAATCATCTGTACTCTCCGAAAGTATATTTCTACTTTCCAAGAACACATACCTTAGATAATCGGGAAGCTCTTGCGATTCTAGCATTGGTGGCTCGTCAAAGGGAGTCTTCGCTTTTGGTTGATACTTGTGATCACAATCTGGTTTCTTAGGAGTATAAGGCTCTATTTCTGTTAGAGCACTCATAAGTTCTTCATAACCTTCATTATCTTCATGCTCAACTTTCAGTGTCACAACAGACAATGGATCAACAGTAGGCTGTTTCTCTATAGATAATGCTTTCGTATCCTCATGATGAACATCAGCTACAGATAACTCATTCATATCGTTGGGCTGCTTCATTGTTTTGCATATATCAAACCGTACCACTTCGTCATTAATTCGAAACAAAAGCTCATTATCTTTCATGTCAATAAGCACACTTCCAGTTGCAAGGAAGGGACGTCCCAAGATGATGGGAACTTCAGAATCCTCCTTACAATCCAGAATAACGAAGTCTGCAGGAAAGATGAATGAAGAAACTTTCACCAACACATCATTCAAGATACCCACAGGTCGTTTTACCGACCTATCAGCCATCACGAGCCTCATAGTGGTTGGTGTCGGATCGCCTAGCCCCAACTTCTTGTAGATGGATAGTGGCATCAAATTGATGCTAGCACCTAGATCGCACAACGCCTTGGCAAAATCCAACGATCCAATTGTGCAAGGAATAGTGAAAGCTCCAGGATCTGCCTTCTTTTGAACTAACGACCTTGTAGCGATTGCACTACAATGATGAACATTATCCGCCAACTCATAACTTGCTGCCCGTTTCTTTGTCAATAGGTCCTTCATAAACTTCGCATATCTAGGCATTTGTTCAAGTGCCTCCACCAATGGAACATTAATGGTCAACTGCTTGAGCATAGTCATAAATTTGCTGAACTTAGTGTCATCCGCCACCTTCTTCAATCTTTGGGGAAAAGGTGGTGGTGGATATGGAAGTGTTCTCTCCGCGGTTTTTTTCTCCTCTTGCTTCCATTTTCCCAATTTTTCAGGCTGCACAGTGCTGGATGTGGCGTTGTTGACGTCAGGAGTAGTAGCTACGGCATCTTCTCCTTTTGCGTTGTCATCCATGTCCGCAACTTCGTCAATCACTTGCTTGCTTTTTTCTGAAGTTTCCAGCACCTTACCACTTCTGGTAGTGATGGCCATGCATGACCCATCATTCCTTGGGTTTTGCACAGTATCGCTAGGTAAAGTGTCGGCCTTTCTTTGGTTGAGTGCTGCTGAAAGTTGACTGAATTGCTGCTCTAGTTGTCTAATTGAAGTGGAATGTGAATCTACTAATTGTTTCATGGCGGACAAATCATTAATTACCTCCGTAACTCCCACGCTCGTTACTTCCACTCCTTTCAATAATTTAGCCATCATGTCTTCCATACTTCCAAAATTAGATATGGTGGTATCACGTCTGCCAGGGGAAACGTACAAACCACTCTTTTCATTCTTGTTCTTCCAACTACCTTGGTCTTTGTTTCCAGATTTATCATAATAGTTCCGACCTTGGTTTCCTTGGGTATTCCCTCGGAAACCCCCCTGATTGTTCAAGTAGTTGGCCTCCTCTTCCAAATCAGATTCATCTCTTCCTTTTAACGCAATCACTTTCACTTTTTCAGTCTTCCCTAATAGATGCTTTGTAAGAAGATCCATTTGGGTTTTTATGTGCGCCATATCTTGATCACGTTCTTCTTCTCTTCTTCGTTGGTCTGCAGTCATGCCAATAGATAAAGTGGGGCTTGCTACCTCAGAATCCCTGGTATGCCTAGCTCTACTTTGTTTCGTCATACGATCTAGCATATTGCTTGCTTGACCAAAGGTAAGGTCCATGAAAGATCCTCCAGCTGCATTGTCCACCACTGGTTTAGTTATTGAATTCAAGGCTCTATACAAGATCTCCATTAGGTGAACATTGGTCATGTGATGGTTTGGGCACCTCGCTAGCTTTGTCTTGAACCTCTCCCATGTTTCATGAAGAGCTTCAGTGGGAAGCTAGCGGAAGTTGCGGATTTCATCTCTCAATTGCGCCCTCTTGGATGGCGGAAAGAATCTTTCTAGGAAAGCGTCTCTCAATTGCCTCCAATTTGTAATAGAATCAGGAGTCAGCCCATTCAACCATAGTGTTGCCTCCCCAGACAGAAACAATGGAAATAGACGTAATCGAATTGCATTCTGACCAACGCCAGGATTGTCGAAAGACTTACATGTAGAAATAAAGTTGATGAGATGCATATTCGAATCATCGCCTGCTAGTCCACCAAATAATCCCTTGAGTTGCAATAACTAAATCATGGTGCTTGTGATGTTGAACTTGGCTCCGGGCGCTAATGGTGGTGGAATTATTGCTCCAGTGGCTCCGGCACCATCAAGATCATCATCATCATCGTCGAAAGCTGGCTGCATGGGTTGGCGATCATACCTATACCGCGCTTGTCGACCTCTTCTGTTGGCAGGTGTTGTAGTTTCAGCAACATGCCTTGGGTTTATCAACTCAACGTCACCTAAATCCTCATCGTCAGGATTTGTGGCTCGCCCAGGATTATCAATGTTTTGCTGGTGTACTTGGGCGGCAGCAAGAGCAGCTAATCTTGCTTGCTCGTGTTGTGCAGCCATCCTGTCGATTTCAGCTTGTGCTTCCATTCTTCTAATTCATTGTGGTTCCGGATTGATTGGTAATAACGGTTGACCAGAACTTCTAGTATGGGGCATGCACTAAAAGAAAAACCTGCAATAAACAAAAACAAAAACTAAATGTAAAAGTACGAGAATCTTTGACCAAAGGGTCTAGTAATTATCACGAACTTGATTGACACTCGTATTCCCCGGCAACGGCGCCAATTTTTGATAATGCTCAATCTACAGCTCTCGCAGGAGTGTAAAGCGATCGTTAGCAAATATAGAACCCAACCTGGGTTGGGTGTCGATCCCACAGGGAATAGCTTGGCCAACAAGTAAGTAAAATTACTAAACTTTTGGTGCAAGTCTCGTAAGAAGGGGGAATTCTTGTTGTGGAAGTAATGTAAACAAAAGCTGAAAATAATAAAGTAAAGAGAGAGAGATTGTTACGTGAGTTGTAAACAATGAGAATTGAAGCGTTGGGGTTATGTCCACCTTCTGAGGTATACGTCTCTATTGGCTATGAGTGTGTAGAATTGTGACATGCAGGTGCTTATAGAGAATTGTATTCTATGGTAAATCCAAGCGTCTCTCGACCTAAACAAGGACTATTTCACTTTAACTCTCTCGAGCTTAAAGCGTGTCTAACGGTATGAATTCTCCAAGAGGTTAGTCCAGTTACGGCACTAGCTTTTTAAAAGGAAAGGGTGTCCTACTACCTTGACACTATCTCTTTTCCAGACAAATAACCTTTCTCTCGAACAAGTTAAATGTTAGACTGGCGTATTCTTGCGTTTGCAACCGCAAAGAATGTAGATTAAGATGAAGAGAATAATGATATAAGCAATATACGTGTCATGAACTCACAAACTCACAACAATAGATAGTATCTCATTCGGCTTCCATAACCCCAACAGAGAGGTTTAGTTACCCATGAATGCGAAGGAGATCACGATTGACATTGTTATTATATCACAATATTGAGTAATGGCGTGTAGATCAAGTTATAGGCGTTAGGCGTGAATTCCTTAGCAAAGTAACGTTTCTCTTGTTGCGGAAATTAAGAATTGAATAGATGAATAGAAGAAGAAAAATAGAATTAATGGGAAGATTAGAAGAGTTGTAGAATTGTTGTGGTGGAAGAAGAGAGGGATGGAAGAATGTATTGTGGTGAGGGATGAATTCTCTCCACTAAGGGAGGAATGTATAAAAATCTCTAGCATGATAGGGTATTTATAATACCCATATCCTACTCCTACTACGCTAATGAAACAAATAACCAAATCCTACTAGGCTAATGAAATAAATAACCAAATCCTACTAGGCTAATGGAATACTTAACCCATATGTACTAGGTTAATGTAACATTATCATAATCCAAATAAACTAATGAAATACATAACCCAATTGTACTAGGTTAATGTATCATTGTCCAAATCCAGCTATGTGTCTGTAAGTCCCCAAAGTCTTCAGAAATGTTGTTTTAGCCCGGGACAGATTTTCCATGCAGCAGTTTTGGTCCTTAGGCGTCCAAACTCCCTTTCCTTCCTTCGTGAGCTTTCTTTTGCGTCAAGTAAGCCATAAAATGCTGAATTCTGCATCATTTATACCTGAAACTTTACTGATCATGTTCGTTAGCTCATTTATAGGAAAAAGGACTAAAAGTGCATGAAATATATAATTTGTTCTCAAAACATAGCACAAATATGGGCAAAATATATTGATATAGGCGTGTAAATTCGCCTATCATCAGAATGGCGCGCACTATTCTATTTATCCAAGTGCTACCAAGATATACTGCAACTTGTAGGAAATCTATTGGTGGAATGGCATGAAGAAAGATATATCGGAGTTTGTGGCAAAGTGTGCAACTTGCCAACAGGTTAAGGTAGAGCACTAAAGACCTGGTGGTAGGATGCAAGAGTTTAGTATTCCCACTTGGAAGTGTGAAGAGACAAATATGGACTTTGTGACTGGTTTACCTCTTTCGCATCATCGTCATGATTCTATTTGGGTTGTTGTAGACAGGTTGACTAAATCAACACATTTTCTGCTAGTGTATACGTCTTATACGACTGAGGATTATGCTAAGTTGTATATCCGAGAGTTAGTCAGATTGCATGGAGTCCCCTTGTCTATCATCTCAGATAGAGGTACTCAGTTTACTTCTCAGTTTTGGAGAGCTTTTCAGAAGGGTCTTAGTACCCAAGTTCACCTTAGTTCTGATTTTCATCTGCAAACAGATGATCAGGCTGAGAGGACTATACAAAATTTGGAGGACATATTGAGGGTGTGTACTCTAGATTTTAAGGGTAGTTGGGATGAGCATCTACTATTTATAGAGTTTTCTTATAACAATAGTTATCACTATAGCATCGGGATGTCCCCGTTTAAGTCTTTGTACGGTAGAAGATGTAGATCACCCATAGTTTGGTTTAAAGTGGGTGAAGCTGCTATGATTTGGCCTGATATAGTATTTGAAGCTATGGAGAAAGTAAGGTTGATTAGAGAAAGATTAAAGACAACGCAAAGTTGTCAGAAGTCATATGCGTACGGGAGGAGAAGAGACCTTAAGTTTGAGGTCAATGACTTAGTGTATCTAAATATTTCACCCATGAAAGGGGTGAAAAGATTTGTAAAGAAAGGGAAGCTTAGTCCCCGTTATGTTTTGGGTGAAATGATTTGTAAAGAAAGGGAAGCTTAGTCCCCGTTATGTTGGCCCCTACAGAGTTCTTAACCGTGTTGGGAAAGTTACTTATGAGATTGAGCTACCTGCCAAGCTGTCAGCTGTTCATCCTATATTTCATATTTCTATGCTTAAGAAGCATATTGGTGATTCCATGGTAGTACATCCTTCAGAGAGAACCAATATTCAGAGCAGTCTTTCCTAATATGAGGTCCCAGTTGAGATTCTATACTGTCAGATTCGGAGACTAAGGAACAAAGAGGTTCCCTTGCTCAAAGTTTTGTGGCAAAACCATTTGGTGCAGGGCACTACTTGGAAAGCGGAAGCTGACATGCGAGCCAAGTACCCGCACCTCTTCTACGCGAGTTTAGATCAAGCCGAAGGTACTATTCCTCCTTAATTCATCTCTCTTCTAAATAAAGATTCAGCTATGTATCTATTTTTATTAAGTTCAAGAGTTATCTAAAATTCTCAAGAGTTTAGAGTATTGTAGATTCGGGTTAGTAGTTTGTTTCAGCTGTGCATCCTTAGCTTTCTCTGTACTCTTAGCCTAACAAGTGTCATTCGAGGATGAATGATTCCAAGGGGGAGATATTGTAATACCCCAAAAAAAATCCAAACCAATATTAGTGTCATATTTCAAGCTCATTAATAGTACATCATAGTTACTACATAGTTTTATGAGTAAGTTGGAGGTATATTGAAGCCTCAGATATGTCCTAGCTATTAGGCAAATTAAAACATCCTTTGCCAATTGAATGCTTGAGAAAAATTTTTGGTATAGTCAACTTCAAATGATCATATCTATTTTTACACTAATAATTTTTGAGCTCATGACACATCATCAGATAGATAATTGAATTATCTTTCCAACGATACCAATTTCACCCAAAGTCAATATCGGAGTGAAAAGTTATGCCTATTTTACTCCAGCATGTCAGCCTGGAAACTGAGTGACGACATTTGTGACAACTTGTCACAAGTCTGACGACTTATCACAAATGTCGTTAGCCTTAGGCAGAAACCCATAAATTTCAGCCCCAAGTGACGACATTTGTGATGACTTGTCACAAGTCTGACGATTTATCACAGATGTCGTCAGCCTTAGGCAGAAACCCATAAAATCCAACTCCCAGGTCACGACATTTTTGAGGACTTATCACAAGTCTGATGGCTTATCAGCCTTGGTCGTCAGCCGATATTTTCAGCAATTGCGAAGCAGTTTAGTAAGGGTATTTTGGTATTTTTCCTTCACTTTCCACAACTTATAACCCTCAAGGAACGTATTTTTCTTCTATTCTCTTTATTTAAACATCTTAAAATTCTTTATACACCTTCAACCACAAGGTTAGGGTTTCTTTCAAGATCAAGCTCCAAGATCAAGAATTCAAGAACTTCTCTAAGAACACTCAAGAATCAAGCACCACCATCCTAGAACTTTCAAGAAAAACCTTCAAGAAAACTCTCAAGGCTTCAAAAGTCATCTTGTTATACCAAATCAAGCTAAATAAGGTATGTGGGGTTTTCAACCAGAACACCTCTTCCGTTCTTGTGCCCAAAGTTTTGTTTTCTTAAAGAATTTCTTGTTTTTAAATTGAATTTATGCCTAATATACTATATTTCAAGTTCATGAGATTTTGATATGAACAAGCATTGATTTGTTGATGTTTCTCATATGTTTATGTTATGAATTCTATTTCACTACCATGAATTGATATTTTGAGTATCTTGAAAATTGTATACATGTCCTAAGTCCAAGAATGAATTTGTATATGTTTCTAAATGTTTTCAAGAGTGGTGTAGATAATCCCATGCTATTGAGATTTAAAAGTTTGACCATGATTTTCTATCAAAGTTTCAAGAAAAGAGTGGTTTTGAACCCAAGAAAAGAAGAAATCCACATTCCTTTGATTTGAGATAAAAAAGGGTAGCATATTTGCTCCCGTTATAAGTAGTTGAATTGTTAAGGTGTATTTTCTTAAAAAGTTCTGCCCTAAGTAAGGGGGTAGTATTTAGCACCGAGCGGGAAGTGTGGTACTTCCCCAGAACTACTTGCCACCATAGGATGTGAGTGTGAGGATGATATAGTGATCACTAATAAGTTAAAGTTAAAGGTCCTACTCCGATGGCAAGGATGGGACAGCTCTCCCCAACATGGGCAAGACGTTGGACTCCATGTAGCTCACATGGTTTATGTTGGTTAAGAGAAACTCCCAAAGTGGTTCCCTACTCTATCTAAGATAAGTGTGTATGTTTTGAAAGCTATGAATTCTAAAAAAGTTCTTATTTCTGAAAGATTGAAATGTTATGTTCTAAAGAGAGCTATATTAAGATTTGATTTCTCCACAAGTTTGAACGCAAGAAGAAAGTAAATTGAGAACTTATTGTAATAACTCACGTGTTTTAATTTACATGTATTATTCATCCATGATTATGATGATTTTAAATTCAAGCTAAGTGATTCATTTATATCAGCATGCATGCCTTTTTATAAAATTTATGATATTTGATTATTGAAATTGCATACACCCCCATATACTCGGTACATTCCCAAGTACTGGCCCACATATTTGTCTGTGGGCTACTTTTTCTCGTAATGTAGGTCAGGTGCTCAATCCCTGCCTCTACAGTGATTTTTTAGAACAATGATCTATATCTTCTGCAATGGTGAGTCCTCATGATTAGAGGACGTATTATTCAGACATTCAGTTGTACTATGAGTTACTTATTGCTTTCCATTTGAGTAAAATTCAATTGGGGCCTGTCCCAATGGCTCTCTGGTTTATTCGAGTAGTAGAGGTTTGTCAGACTAATTGGTTAGACATGTCATAGAGTTGCAGTATTTTGTTATGATTCAAAGTAACAGTTAGACTTTATTCATGATGCTCAGTTATTTTTCTATAATTGATCTTGATATATGCTTTTAATTACAGTAAATGGTTGAAAGTATTAGCTTGAGGCTATATGTAGCCTTAAGCATCGTATGACATCTCGGAACCTATTTTAGGGGCGTTATAGTGAGGAAAGCTCTAGTATGCTGATATGCAAACCAGTGGCTAAGATGTCAGGCTAAGCAATTGAGAAGTCACCTCTCTCCCTACCAGGAAGAGGTCTGGTAGTTTATTTTGTTTTATTTTCTATTAGTCAAATTACTTCAGGGTTGTAGTTCGGGATCTATCTTGTTTTGTCCCTTTGTCATTTATGTTCAAACCTTGCTATCTTTAATTTAACTAAATGAAGTGTCCCTTTCCCTTTGTGTTTTAAATATGTGTTGTTTGTTTGTTTTCTTTGCATAGTACATTTTATGTCGATTCTAGTGATATGACATACTAGCGGAATTTCAGCCAGATCTTAAAATCCAATTTAACCATGAAACATTGAATCGAAAGGCTAAATTTAGAAAGGGGGCATCTGAGAAAATAGGTAGAGTGCTGAGACATTTAGTGACCATGTTGAAGCCTCATTTCAAATTAAGGCAATTATTTTGAGAATCACAAAAATAACTTGGTCATCAATTCAAAGACCTATCCCAATTAGGTCAAACAGTGGCTGCGTAATCTTATATCAAGAGGAACAAAACAAAAATCAACTCCACGAAAGTATGAGTCATTCAATGTGAGGGATATACAACAAAAGTGGAGTTGTATGTTTGACAAGGGTAGAAGAAGAGGTAGCACACATGCTCGGAGCAAGTTAGTATTGTAAATCATGTCATGAGTAATATCACATTGCATAATATGTACTTGAATTTTCAAGGATTGATATCATGAAGACATTTTATTCTGCTATCCAGACATTGTGACATCCTTTGTTTACCCCATTTGAGCCTTAGTTCTATTTTTCTTTTATAACCCTCTTTTGGAATTAGGATAAAGTCAGCAACTGACATGCTCCCCTACTTAAGATTAGTAAACTTATCCCTCTTTCTATTTCTCAAAGTATGAGGCATACACTTTTTTAGAAAAACTGAGTAAAAGTGCGTCCAAGTCAAGGGAGGAAAAGCTGGATCCCTACACTCAACATACGCCCTCCACCATATCTAAGCATCCCGCTGAAATTGAAAAGTAACTAGCTCTGCACCATAGCTCTCAACCACCCCCATCTTATGAAACCTCTCATGACAGTCAATAATAAACTCGTAGGCATCCTCCAAATCAGTTTTGTGAAAGACAGGGGGCTTCATCTTGATAAAATTACAGAATAATTCATGCTTATCTTCGGTTATCACCGAACCCTCAAACTATCTTTGAAAAATATCTGCTCTTGCCTCTTCTTCCATTCTTGGGGATAAGAAGCAGCATGCTACATCCCATACTGGACTGCACGTGCTATGGGCATATTCCCTGATCTTGCCAAAGCACTCAGAAGACTCAGAACCTGTTGAATCACAGGGAAAGACATCTGAATCGGAGCTGCACCTCCCTGAGCTGGTGCAACCCCATCATAAACCAACACTTGTTCATTTTGTACTGGCATAGCTCCATCCTCTGCAACCTCGGTCAAATCCTCATGTGAGGGAGAAGATACTAGCCTCTCTTTTGCTGGCCTCACAGCCTGAGCTCTGCCCCTGGCGGGCGCTGCCCTCCTTCCTAAGCCACGTCCTTATCTTGCCCCATTCTTTCGTGTTCTTACCATCTGCGAGAATAAGAGTGAAAGAAGTCAAATACCAAATAGAATCGTCAGATACCAATTGAAATCAAGTAATAGCACGTAAGAAAAAAGAATTTGAATTTTCCTATTGAATCATGGTGCTGGTGATATTGAACTTGGCTCCAGGTGCCAAGGGTGGAGGAATAATAGCTCCTGTGGTACCAGCTCCGTCCAGGTCGTCATCATCATCATCGAAAGTCATCTGTATAGCTCGGCGTTCAGGCCTAAATCTTCCGTGATAATCTCTTCTGTTTGCAGGTGTCGCCACCTCAGCATCACGCCTAGGGTTTAGTAGCTCGCCATTACCTAGGTCCTCATCGTCAGGATTTGTTGCCCGCCCAGGGTTATCAATATTCTGTTGATGTACATAGGCAGCGGCAAACGCAGCTAGTCTATCCTGCTCCTGTTGAGCAGCCCTTCTCTCAATGTCACGTTGTGCATCCATCCTTCCAATAAGTTGTGGTTCAGGGTTTATGGGTAATAATGGTTGTCCCGAACTTCGAGTATTTGGCATGAACTGAACAAAAACCTGCAGAAAACAAAAACAACAACTAAAATTAAAGTACGAGAGTCTTTGACCAAAGGGTCTAGTAATTATCACAAACTTAGTTGACAACCGTATTCCCCGGCAACGGCGCCAAAATTTGATAACGCTCAAACTACAGCTCTTATAAGAGTGTAAGCGGTCGTTGTCAAATATAGAACCCAACTGGGTTGGGTGTCGAATCCCACAGGGAATACTTGGTCACTAAGTAAGCAACGATTAGTAGACTGTTGATCGAAAATTCTACGAAAAGGGGGGATTTAATTTTAGCATGAATTAAAAGTATCAAAGTAACAAAGAAAATCAGAATGTTTAGTAGGTTTTAATCAATGAGAATTTTAAGTTAGGGTTATGTCCACCTTATGAGTTCTACGTATCTATTGGCTATGAGTTATGCGGAATTCCGACATGCATGCGCTTATAGAGATTCATATTCTATAGTAAATCCTAGCGTCTTTCGACCATCACAGATTATCTCACTTTAACTCTTTCGAGCTTAAAGCGTATCTAATGGTATGAATTCTCCAAGAGGTTAATCCAGTTACGGCACTAACTTTTAAACAGGGGTTGGTAGCCCTATTTCCTTGTCATTCTCTCTTTTCTAGACATGTAACTTTTCTTTCGAATAAGTTAATGCTATACTGGCGTATTCTATATGTTTGCAACCACAAGAATTCAATTAAGATGAAGAGAGTAATGATATAAGCAGCATATGTATCAAGAATTCACAAACTCATAGCAATAGATAGTATCTCATAAGGCTTCCATAACCCTAACAGAGAAGTTTAGCTCCTCATGAGTAGAACGGAGATCACAGTAGATATAACCATCATACCATAAGAGAGCTGAGTTTTCTTTGTAAAAGTCGAATGGAAAGAAAAAATAGAAAATAGAATGAATAGAAAATAGAATGAATTGAATTAATTAGAATGGAAAGGAATAGAAAGGGGGATAAGAAGAGAATGCTGAAAAGTTTCAGCGAAATAGGGTTTATATAACATCCATATCCTAGTCCTACTGAAATAGGGTTTTTATCCTTGTCCTAGTCCTACTGGGTTACTGCATACTTGTCCTAATCCTACTAAGTTACTGCTGATCCCCCAAGTCTTTAGAAATGCTATTTTTGCCTGGGACAAGTTCTCCATGCATCACTTTTAGTCCATAGGCTTCCAAAAGTTGTCTTCCTTCTTACGTGAAGCTTCCTTTGGCGTCAACCAGTCCATGAAATGCTCAAATATTCATCATTTATACCTGAAAACTTTCTAATCACGTTGGTTAGCTCACTTACAGGAAAAAGGACTAAAAGTGCAGGAATTATATATTTTGTCCTTAAAACTTAGCAAAAATATGGGTAAATTAAGGTGCTTTAGGCGTGTAAATACGCCTAACATCAATGCCCGGGGCCCAGATGTATTTTTGACTGAACAACTAAGGGCTCCCAAGTAGGATGAGGAGTAGGGTATTATTGTCTGGCGTGGTAGATGGGGGCATCTGGTTAGTCAAATAGGCAAAACGGTGCAAATAGGCTATTTTTGGGCCAAATCGATGTGCTAAAGCCCATGGTTCTAGAGGAGTGTCAGGGGTTCGAGTGTGAATTAGGCTAAAAATAAATATGTGGCTCCTATGGATAACGATTAGCGAGAGAGTGAGGGTCTGCATGGTGGGCGGGACCATATGGTTGGTCAAACAGGTAAAATGATGCGAGCAAGCCATTTTTGGAACAAATTGATGTGCAAAAAATTGACCCAAGGCTCTCAGGCAGGCTAGGGAGTTAGGTAGTATTGCTTGGAATAGTTTGTTAGGCCGTCTAATTGGTTGAATAGTTGAAATGACATGAACAGGAAATTTTTTGGACAAATCAGTGTGTTATAGTCTACGATTCTAGGGGTGAACCCAGGTTCCAGGCATGTTTTAGGTTGAAAATTGACCGAGGGCTCATAGGAATATTGAGGAGTGGGGGACGACATAGTGGTTGTGTCCTTCTAGTTGGTCAAAGGAGCAAAATAGCTCAATCAGGTTATTTTTAGGCTAAATAAGTGTGCTATAGTCCACGATTCCAGGGGTATGCTCGAGGCTCAGTCGTGTTTTGGACCAAAAATTGATTGAGGGATCCCAGGTAGGCTGGGGAGTAGGTAAGTATATGCTGGCATAGGGTGCAGGGTGTTCTTATTGGTCAAATGGATAAAACGATCCTAATGGGCTATTTTTAGGCCATATCGATGTGTTATATCCTACTGGTTTTTTAGAAGGGGAGTCCTAGGGCCCAAGCGTGTTTTAGGTTAAAATTGACTAAGGTCTCCCAAGAAGGATGAGAAGCAGGAGAGTATGGGCCAACATGTTGTACGAGTCCATCTGGTTGGTCAAATAGGCGAAAGAGCGCGAATGGGCTATTTTTGAGCTAGATTGGTGTTCTATATCCCATGGTTTTGGGTGTGTGCCTTGGTCCCTGGAGTTTTGGGGACAAAATTAAACCGAGGATAGCAGGCTGAGAAATAGGAAAGTATGGGTGGATAGGGTATATTGGTTCGTCTGGTCAGTCAAATAAGTAAAACAACACAAACAAGACATTTTCAAGCCAAATTGGTGTGTTATAGCCCACGGTTCTGGATGTGTGCCCGTGGACTGGGCATACTTTGGGCCAAAAATCAACCAAGGACTCCTAAGAAGGATAAGAAGTGGGATATTATGATTGGCATAGTGGTTGGGGCTATCTGGTTGGTAAAATGGGTGAAACAACGCAAATGGGCCATTTATAGGCCAAATCGGTGTGCTATAACCCATGGTTTTGGGGTGTGCCCAGGTTTCAAGCATGTTTTTTTGTTAAAATTGACCACGGGCTCATAGGCAGACTGAGAAGAGGGTGAGTGTGGGCTGGTGTAGTGGGAGAGGATGTCTAGTTAGTTAAACGAGCAAAACAGCATGAATATGCCATTTTGGGCCATATTGGTGAGCTATAGCCCACTATTTGGGAGGTGTGCCTATGGCCCGGGCGTGTTATGGGCTAAAAATTTATTAGGGTTCTATAGGCCATGGTTCTAAGGGTGTGCCTGGGTAACGGGCGTGTTTTAGATGAAAAATCAATTGAATTGGCTCCAAGGTAGGCTGAGTAGTAGAAGAGTGTGGGCCAGCGTGGTGGGCGGGTCTGTGTGGTTGTTCTAATGGGCGAAACGACTCAAATAGGCTAATTTTAAGCCACATAGGTGTGTTTATCCCATGGTTTTAAGGGTTTTCTCGAGTATTGGGATTTTTAGGGTTGAAAATCAACTGAGGGCTCCCATGAAGGTTGAGAAGCGGGGAGTGTGTACTGGTGTAGTAGGAGGGGCTATCTATTTGGTCAAACAGGAGAATTGGCACAAGTGGGTCATTTTTATGCCGAATCGATGTGGTATAGCCCACGATACCCAGGGTGTTCCTAGGGCCTGGATGTGTTTTAGACCAAAAATCAATCATGGGCTCCCAGGTAGGCTACAAAGAGTAAAAGTATGGGTTGTCATTATGGACGGGACTGTCTGATTGGTCAAACACGAGAAACGGCTCAAACAGGCCATTTTATGGCAAAATCGGTGGGTTATAGACTATAGTTTCGGGGGTGTGCCCGGGTTTTGGGTGTGGTTTAGGCCAAAAATCGACTAAGGGCTCCCAAGAAGGCTAATATGTGGGTAGTATGGGCCAGCATGGTAGGCGGGGCCATCTGGTTGGTCAAACAGGCGAAATAGCATGAATGGGCAATTTTTAAGCCAAATCATTGTGCTATAGCCAATGGTTTCGTGGATATGACCAAGGCTAGAGCGTGTTTTGGGAAGAAAATTGACTGAGGGCTCCCAAAAAGGTTGAGAAATGGTAGAGAATGGTCCAGTGTGGTGGGTAGGGCTGTTCGATCAGTCAAAAGGGTAAAACGGCACAAATGGGCCATTTTTGGGCCATATCAGTTTGCTAAAGCCCATGATTCCAGGGTTTCCCCGAGGCTCAAGCGTATTTTGGGAAAAATAACCTAAGGACTCCCAAGTAGGCTGAGGAGTTGGGGAGTATGGGTCGACATGGTGAACGGGGCCGTTTGTATGGTCAAACAAGGGAATGGTGTGAACAAGCCATTTTGGGATAAATCGGTCTGCTATAGCCTATGATTTCGAAGGTATGCTTGAGGTTTTGGCTTATTTTGGGTCTAAAATTAATTGGGGGATCGTTAGCAGGCTAAGGAGTCGGGGAGTATGGGCTGGCAAGATGGACGGAGTCATTTGGATAGTCAAACGGGCAAAACAGCACGAACAAGCCATTTTCGGACCAAATCGATGTGCTAAAGTCCATGGTTCTAGAGGAGTGTCAGGGGTTCGAGTGTGAATTAGGCTAAAAATAAATATGTGGCTCCTATGAATAAGGATTAGCGAGAGAGTGAGGGTCGGCATGGTGGGCGGGACCATATGGTTGGTCAAACAGGTAAAACGATGCGAGCGAGCCATTTTTGGAACAAATTGATGTGCAAAAAATTGACCCAAGGCTCTCAGGCAGGCTAGGGAGTTAGTTAGTATTGCTTGGAATAGTTTGTTAGGCCATCTAATTGGTTGAATAGTTGAAATGACATGAACAGGTAATTTTTTGGACAAATTAGTGTGTTATAGTCTACGATTCTAGGGGTGAGCACGGGTTCCAGGCATGTTTTAGATTGAAAATTGACCGAGGTCTCATAGGAATATTGAGGAGTAGGGGACGACATAGTGGTTGTGTCCTTTTAGTTGGTCAAAGGAGCGAAATAGCTCAATCAGGTTATTTTTAGGCTAAATAAGTGTGCTATATAGTCCACGATTCCAGGGGTATGCTCGGGGCTCAGTCGTGTTTTGGACCAAAAATTGATTGAGGGATCCCAGGTAGGCTGGGGAGTAGGTAAGTATGTGCTGGCATAGGGTGCAGGGTGTTCTTATTGGTCAAATGGGCAAAACGATGCAAATGGGCTATTTTTAGGCCATATCGATGTGTTATATCCTACTGGTTTTTTAGGAGGGGAGTCCAAGGGCCCGAGCGTGTTTTAGGTTAAAATTGACTAAGGTCTCCTAAGAAGGATAAGAAGCAGGAGAGTATGGGCCAACATGTTGTACGAGTCCATCTAGTTGGTCAAATAGGCGAAAGAGCGCGAATGGGCTATTTTTGAGCTAGATTGGTGTGCTATATCCCATGGTTTTAGGTGTGTGCCTTGGTCCCTGGAGTTTTGGGGACAAAATCAAACCAAGGATAGCAGGCTGAGAAATAGGAAAGTACGGGTGGATAGGGTATACTGGTTCGTCTGGTCAGTCAAATAAGTAAAACAACACAAACAAGACATTTTCAAGCCAAATTGGTGTGTTATAGCCCACGGTTCTGGATGTGTTCCCGTGGCCTGGGCATACTTTGGGTCAAAAATCAACCAAGGACTCCTAAGAAGGATAAGAAGTGGGAGATTATGATTGGCATAGTGGTTGGGGCTATCTGGTTGGTAAAATGGGTGAAACAACGCGAATGGGCCATTTATAGGCCAAATCGGTGTGCTATAACCCATGGTTTTGGGGTGTGCCTAGGTTTCAAGTATGTTTTTTTGTTAAAATTGACCATGGGCTCATAGGCAGACTGAGAAGAGGGTGAGTATGGGCTGGTGTAGTGGGAGAGGATGTCTAGTTAGTCAAACGAGCAAAACAGCACGAATATGCCATTTTGGGCCATATTGGTGAGCTATAGCCCACTATTTCAGAGGTGTGCCTACGGCCCGGGCGTTTTATGGGCTAAATATTTATTAGGCTTCTATAGGCCATGGTTCTAAGGGTGTGCCTGGGGAACGGGCGTGTTTTAGATGAAAAATCAATTGAAGGGGCTCCAAGGTAGGCTGAGTAGTAGAAGAGTGTGGGCCAGCGTGGTGGGCGGGTCTGTATGGTTGTTCTAATGGGCGAAACGACTCAAATAGGCTAATTTTAAACCACATAGGTGTGTTTATCCCATGGTTTTAAGGGTTTTCTCGTGTATTAGGCTTTTTAGGGTTGAAAATCAACTGAGGGCTCCCATGAAGGTTGAGAAGTAGGGAGTGTGTACTGGTGTAGTAGGAGGGGCTATCTATTTGGTCAAACAAGAAAAATGGCACCAGTGGGTCATTTTTATGCCGAATCGATGTGCTATAGCCCACGATACCCAGGGTGTTCCTAGGGCCTGGATGTGTTTTAGACCAAAAATCAATCATGGGCTCCCAGGTAGGCTACAAAGAGTAAAAGTATGGGTTGTCATTTTGGACGGTACTGTCTGATTGGTCAAACACGAGAAACGGCTCAAACAGGCCATTTTATGGCAAAATTGGTGGGTTATAGACTATAGTTTCGGGGGTGTGCCCGGGTTTTGGGTGTGGTTTAGGCCAAAAATCGACTAAGGGCTCCCAAGAAGGCTAAGATGTGGGTAGTATGGGCCAGCATGGTAGGCGGGGCCATCTGGTTGGTCAAACAGGCGAAATAGCATGAATGGGCAATTTTTAAGCCAAATCATTGTGCTATAGCCAATGGTTTCGTGGATATAACCAAGGCTAGAGCGTGTTTTGGGAAGAAAATTGACTGAGGGCTCCCAAAAAGGTTGATAAATGGTAGAGAATGGTCCAGTGTGGTGGGTGGGGCTGTTCGATCAGTCAAAAGGGTAAAACGGCACGAATGGGCCATTTTTGGGCCATATCAGTTTGCTAAAGCCCATGATTCTAGGGTTTCCCCAAGGCTCAAGCGTATTTTGGGAAAAATCAACTAAGGACTCCCAAGTAGGCTGAGGAGTTGGGGAGTATGGGTCGACATGGTGAACGGGGCCGTTTGTATGGTTAAACGAAGGAATGGTGTGAACAAGCCATTTTGGGATAAATTGGTCTGCTATAGCCTATGATTTCGAGCGTGTGCTTGAGGTTTTGGCTTATTTTGGGTCTAAAATTAATTAGGGGATCGTTAGCAGGCTAAGAAGTGGGGGAGTATGGGCTGGCATGATGGACGGAGTCATTTGGATGGTCAAACGGGCAAAACAGCACGAACAAGCCATTTTCGGACCAAATCGATGTGCTAAAGCCCATGGTTCTAGAGGAGTGTCAGGGGTTCGAGTGTGAATTAGGCTAAAAATAAATATGTAGCTCCTATGGATAACGATTAGTAAGAGAGTGAGGGTCGGCATGGTGGGGGGGACCATATGGTTGGTCAAACAGGTAAAACGATGCGAGCGAACCATTTTTGGAACAAATTGATGTGCAAAAAATTGACCCAAGGCTCTCAGGCAGTCTAGGGAGTTAGGTAGTATTGCTTGGAATAGTTTGTTAGGCCGTCTAATTGGTTGAATAGTTGAAATGACATGAACAGGCAATTTTTTGGACAAATCAGTGTGTTATAGTCTACGATTCTAGGGGTAAGACCGGGTTCCAGGCATGTTTTAGGTTGAAAAATAACCGAGGGCTCATAGGAATATTGAGAAGTAGAGGACGACATAGTGGTTGTGTCCTTCTAGTTGGTCAAAGGAGCGAAATAGCTCAATCAGGTTATTTTTGGGCTAAATAAGTGTGCTATAGTCCAAGATTCCAGGGGTATGCTCGGGGCTCAGTCGTGTTTTGGACCAAAAATTGATTGAGGGATCCCAAGTAGGCTGGGGAGTCGGTAAGTATGTGCTGGCATAGGGTGCAGGGTGTTCTGATTGGTCAAATGGGTAAAACGATGCAAATGGGCTATTTTTAGGCCATATCGATGTGTTATATCCTACTGAATTTTTAGGAGGGGAGTCCTAGGGCCCGAGCATGTTTTAGGTTAAAATTGACTAAGGTCTCCCAAGAAGGATGAGAAGCAGGAGAGTATGGGCCAACATGTTGTATGAGTCCATCTGGTTGGTCAAATAGACGAAAGAGCGCGAATGGGCTATTTTTGAGCTAGATTGGTGTGCTATATCCCATGGTTTTGGGTGTGTGCCTTGGTCCCTGGAGTTTTGTGGACAAAATTAAACCGAGGATAGCAGGCTGAGAAATAGGAAAGTATGGGTGGATAGGGTATACTGGTTCGTCTGGTCAGTCAAATAAGTAAAACAACACAAACAAGTCATTTTCAAGCTAAATTGGTGTGTTATAGCCCACGGTTCTGGATGTGTGCCCGTGGCCTGGGCATACTTTGGGCCAAAAATCAACCAAGGACTCCTAAGAAGGATAAGAAGTGGGAGATTATTATTGACATAGTGGTTGGGGCTATCTGGTTGGTAAAATGGGTGAAACAACGCGAATGGGCCATTTATAGGCCAAATCGGTGTGCTATAACCCATGGTTTTGGGGTGTGCCCAGGTTTCAAGCATGTTTTTTTGTTAAAATTGACCACGGGCTCATAGGCAGACTGAGAAGAGGGTGAGTGTGGGCTGGTGTAGTGGGAGAGGATGTCTAGTTAGTTAAACGAGCAAAACAGCACGAATATGCCATTTTGGGCCATATTGGTGAGCTATAGCCCACTATTTCTGAGGTGTGCCTACGGCCCAGGCGTGTTATGGGCTAAAAATTTATTAGGGTTCTATAGGCCATGGTTCTAAGGGTGTGCCTGGGGAACGGGCGTGTTTTAGATGAAAAATCAATTGAAGGGGCTCCAAGGTAGGTTGAGTAGTAGAAGAGTGTGGGCCAGCGTGGTGGGCGGGTCTGTATGGTTGTTCTAATGGGCGAAACGACTCAAATAGGCTAATTTTAAGCCACATAGATGTGTTTATCCCATCGTTTTAAGGGTTTTCTCGAGTATTGGGATTTTTAGGGTTGAAAATCAACTGAGGGCTCCCATGAAGGTTGAGGAGCGGGGAGTATGTACTGGTGTAGTAGGAGGGGCTATCTATTTGGTCAAACAGGAGAATTGGCACTAGTGGGTCATTTTTATGCCGAATCGATGTGCTATAGCCCACGATACCTAGGGTGTTCCTAGGGCCTGGATGTGTTTTAGACCAAAAATCAATCATGGGCTCCCGGGTAGGCTACAAAGAGTAAGAGTATGGGTTGTCATTATGGACGGGACTGTCTGATTGGTCAAACACGAGAAACGGCTCAAACAGGCCATTTTATGGCAAAATCGGTGGGTTATAGATTATAGTTTCGGGGGTGTGCCCGGGTTTTGGGTGTGGTTTAGGCCAAAAATCAACTAAGGGCTCCCAAGAAGGCTAAGAGGTGGGTAGTATGGGCCAGCATGGTAGGCGGGGCCATCTGGTTGGTCAAACAGGCGAAATAGCGTGAATGGGCAATTTTTAAGGATACCTAGGCACTATAAAGAGCAGGGGAGTGTAGGACGATGTAGTGAATGGGGCTGTCTAGTTGGTGAAATGGGAAAAATAGCAAAAATGGGTTATTTTCGGGCAAACTCTGTGTGTTATTTCCCACGATTTTGGGGGGGTGTCTAGGGCTCTGGCAAGTTTTGTGTTGAAAATCGACAGGGGGATCTCGGTAGGATGTGGAGCAGGTGAATATGGGTCGGCATAGTGGGCGGGGCCGTTTGGTTGGCCAAATGGGCGAAATGTCTTTATCAGGCCATTTTTTAGCAAACTCGATGTGCTAGCCCGCAGTTCTAGGGGTGTACCCAGGGCTCGGACGTGTTTTAGGCCAAAAATTGACCAAGGGCTCCTAGGGAAGCTGAGGAGTGGGGAGTGTGGATAGGCATAGTGGGTTGGGTGTGTGGTTGGTCAAATAAGCGAAACGGCATGAATGAGACATTTTTTAGCTAAGTCGGTGTGCTATAGCCCACAGTTTTAGGGGTGTGCTTAGGGCCCGATGTGTTTTAGGCCAAAAATCAACTAGGGGATCCCAATCAAGCTGAAGGTGCAGGGGAGTATGGGTCGACATGGTAGACGGGGCCATCTGGTTAGTCAAATGGGAAAAATAGCGAGAATAGGCCACTTATGAGCCAAATCGATATGCTATAGCCTACTGTTCTAGGATTGTGCCTGGGGCCCTAGTATGTTTTGGGCCAAAAATCAATTGGGGGATCCAAAGAAGGTTGAGGAGTGGGAGAGTGTGACCTGGAATGGTGGGTTGGTCCATCTAGTTGGTCAAATTGTCAAAACAGCATGAACGGGTCATTTTTGGGCCAAATAAGTGTGTTATAGCCTATGGTTCTGGGGGTGTGCCTGGATCTTGGGTGTTTTTTAGGTGAAAAATTAATCGGGGGCTCCTAAGAAGGCTAAGGAGTGTAGGAGTGTGGGTCTATGTAGTGGGTGCGGTTTTCTGGATTGTCAAATGGGTGAAACGGCCTGAACAAGCCATTTTTGGGCTAAATCTATGTGTTATATCCCACAGTTTTAGGAGTGTGCCCATGGATCGAGGGTGTTTTGGCCCAAAAATTGACTAGGAGCTCCCAGACAGGCTAATGAGTGAGGGAGTATGGACTGGTATGGTAGATGAGGCTGCCTGGTTGGTCAATCAGGCGAAATGGCCCAAATAGGCTATTTTTCGGCCAAATCAATAAGCTATAGCCCATGGTTCTAGGGTGTTCCTGGGGGACAGGTATGTTTTGGTCTAAAAATCAATTGAGGGCTACCAGAAAGGTTGAGGAATGGAAGAGAGTGGGATGGCGTGGTGGGCGGTGTCATCTGGTTGGTCAAACAAACAAAATGGCTCAAATGTGTCATTTTTAGGCCAAATTAGTGTGCTATAGCCTACGATTCCAAAGGTGTGTCGGAGGATCAAGCGTGTGTTGGGCCAAAAATAGATCGAGGGATCCTAGAAAGGTTGAGAAGTGGGAGAGTATGGTCCAGTATAGTGGGCAGGGCCGTCTGGTTAGTCAAATAGGTGAAATGGTGTGAATGGGCTATTTTCTGGCCAAACTGGTGTGCTATAGTCAACGGTCTTGGAGGTCTGCCCGAGGCCTGGCCCTATTTTGGTCCAAAAATGACCAATGGCTCTCAGGCAGGCATAGGAGCGAGGGAATATGGGTCGGCATGGTCGATAGGAATGTCTGGTTGGTCAAACAAGTGAAACAACATAAATGGGCCATTTTTGGGCCAAATTGGTGTGTTGTAAAGAATGAATCTTGGGCCTGACTCAACCTCAAAAGCTGGCTTATAAGGGGAGGCTTTCCCAAGTCAATATAAGGAGATTAATTACCCATCTCATTTCTGATATGGGATACTTAACAGTCCCCCGCACGCCCAGGACTTAAAAGATTTTTTTCACCAGGAGATGGTGTTGACTTCACATCACAAATGTCAGTATGGATTAAGTCTAAGGGATTGAAATTCTCTTAACATACTTATGTGGATGCTTAGAATACTTCAATTTCATACACATTTGCCATTTTGATTTATTGCACTCAAAGTTAGGCAACACTTCTAAACTAATCAGTTTTCTCAAGGTTATCTAATTGATATGTCCTAACCGACTATGCCACAAATTATTTGACTCTAGAAAGAAAGAAGAAGACTCAATTTTTTTTATCAAAACAACCATTACATCAAGTTTGAAAAGACCCTAATTGAGGTAGCCCTTTCCTACATATGTTTCATTCTTGCTTATTATGATTTTTTTCAAAACAAACACACACTTAAACCCATTTTTAACGAAAAGTATTATCGACGCTAAGTTATTCCTAATAGTAGGAATATGGATAACACTGTTGAGAGTCAACACCTTATCTGAAGTCATTTTTAAGAATATCTTTTCCGTTCCTTCAACCTTAGATGTTGCATTATTTCCCATGACGATCACTTCTGTGAGACCAACGGTATCATAAGTAGCAAAAGCTTCTTTGTCCGCACAAATATGTCTAGTAGCTCCTAAATCAAATCACCATTCATTTGGATATCCAACTAGATTGCTTTCAGTGATCATAGCACATAGATTTTTAATCTTTACAGTTGTTTCCAACATATTTAGTTAGTCTCTTTTCTTGTTCTTTTTCATAACTTGACTAATAGAGCTTTGTGTCCAACATCACTGCAATTGTAGCACTTGTCATTGAATGTTTTCTTGTTATATTCTTTCTCTTATCCAGAAGACTTTTTTATCTTCTTATTATTTGAAGCATCATCCTTAACAGGATTTGCAATCATCATTGATGATTTTCCATTCAACTCATTATCCTCTTCTATCTTGGGATGACTCATAAGATCTTTCAAATAAGACAATTGATTTTCAATCATTATTTTTTCTAGAATATAAGGATCATACTTGTGAACATTTGCAGTTAAAATTTGGTCAGCCAAAACAACATCATTTGCTTCCATTCTTTGAAGTTCACACCAAACTATTCTTTTGATTTTTCTATCATTTTCATTGATATAGCAATATCTAAACGACTTAATGATGCAACATTGGTTGCCGTTGGGACAACACCATTCACAACCGATTCAATTTGTTGTTCAATTTTATTCATCATTTTTTTGACAATCTTTGACATACACTTTAGTATTACAGAAGACTAACAATAAAGACTTTAATCTTTATCTAACTTGTTTCTGGTCAACAATGAAATTTTTATGTCTTCAAATTATCAACCGAATGAACTTTGAAATCTGATGAAGCTTTTATGACTTCAAATCTGAATCAAATTCAAACAGAGTGAAAACCCATAGGTTCTAAAATCTAGAAACCAATATAGAGAGTTTACCAAATCAGTGAAGTTTGTATATTCTTCGAATCGAATTTCCACACTGATTTCTAGGTAAAGTTTTTATATTTTTCTAACTAGGGGAGTAGAAATCAGAAGATTTTAGTCTCCATAAAATTAGACCTAATACAGATTAACCAAGTACTTGATTTATAAATAGCGATAAAAAAAAATTCATTTCACCAAACAAGAACAAAAAAATAATTTTTTTATAAATTTCTTAAGATTGTTGTTTTTTCTCGGTTCGATAAATCTCATTTTTTTCTACAATAACTTCAAACACATGTTCAAATTAACATATGAACAATCAAATTAAGTTTAAACTCTGTATTTACAACTTTGAACTTTTAACAATTAGTTCAACCTAACTTATGAACAACCAAAAATGAAATTCAAACTATTTTCTTAAAAATAGAAAAATCAAATGTTAAGAACTTCAACACATCTTCAACCAACTTATGAACTATCAAAATGAAGTTTCAAGACTTCAAACAGAAGTTCTAACAATTGAAGAACTATCATTCTGAAGTTCAAACTATTTTCTAGAAACATATTAAAACCAACTTTAACAAAAAGAGATGAAACAAAAAGATTCATGTCCACCGAATTCATGGTGTGTTCTTAAGTAATTTATTCCCCTCAATTACTCGAGGTTATGAATCTTTCCTCTCAGGATAAAATGATTCACTTCGATTGAATAGCGGTAACTCTAATTTTATCAAATTGCAAACGCACTCAACGGTAGCAAATCATACTAGAATTTTTTCAAGAAAGAGGAGTAATTTATCTTTAAAATTTCTTGTATATACCTAAGAAAAATTCAGGTATTTATAGCCATCAAGGTGTTGCTTCACGAAGAGAAACAATGGTTTAGAAAAATACACCCCTTCATAAAGGTGCAACTCTTCGAAAAAGGTGCAACTCTTCAAAAGAGTCACAACCCATTAAAAAGGTCATAAACATCCAAATCAAAAAGTATCTATTTAAATTGCATCCTTTCTTTTGGTGTCTTTTCGAAAAAATACTTATTCATTTTTCATTCACACCACTTGAAAATCCAACGTGATCTACTTCAAAAGAAATATGTCAATTTGAAAATGTAAATCACTTTTGTAAATTTTTCATGGCTAATGAAAATCGGATTTGGAAAGTCATTTTTCTATAAAAAAAAAAATATCCAATTTCAAAAGGCCAGTTATAACCAAAAAAAAAGGCCCACTATTTTGATCTTTAAATTGAAAAAAAAAAAAAAAAAAAACTCAACTAAATTTATTTCGATTTGATTTTTGTTATCATTTTTGCTAAACTAATAATAAAAAATCGAGCTGATGAGATTCAGAAACAAAACTGAATCAACCGATTTAGTTCCTGTAAAAACACTTTAAAAATTTCTTTTAAATATGGAGAATCTTGTAGATGATATGTTGCTTGCATCTTCTGTGCGGCATCATGGATTAGATAATTGGAAAGTGGTGGCTGACGAAATCTCTAGAGCCATTTTAAATCGACCGTAAGTATATTCTTAATTTGTCGCCTTCGAAATGTCAAGTCAAGTATGTGAATTTAAAAGGACATTTCAAAAATTGGTATCAGACAAATTTTAATGAAGAAGGTGATGATGAGAGTACTTAAGTTGATGGCTGATGAACTTACAAAGACTTAAATAGCTGGTGAGAGAAAGAAAGAGAAACTAAAAAATGCTTCATTTGGGTATGATTTATCTTTTATTTTCTATAATTAGCAAAAATTCTCTTTTTTTTTATTTTTTTGGTTGCTGTAATTTGTGATGCTTGAAGAATTGTAGATTTCACTAATTTCTTGTGTGATCCTCAATTGTATGATGTGTGTTTTCTTTTTTCTTTTTCTTTTTTTTTTTGTATAAAAGAATTATTTAGAGGACATAAATTATATTCAAAGGTACATATCTTTTCTAAAGCTTAGGAGTTAAGGCCCAAATAAAGTAGCACTACAACTGAAAAATTGATTTTTTTTTTAATTAGAAAAAGAATTTCTTGATTCCAATTTTATCACTACAAAAGAACTAGCGAAGAATAATTTCTATCACTAAACATCAAAACTCCATTGTTGATCTTGTTTAGTGATAGATCACTAACTGATTGTTTGCTATGCATCAGTTTTGGCTTTTTCAGTTGTCCAAATTTATGTTGGTAGATCGATTTATTTTGGTACGATGAATAATACTAAAAGAATAAAGTTGAAATTTTATGAAGTTAAATTTTTTAAATCTGCTAAGAGCAAAACTCTATATCTTTGATCGCGTCTTTCCAAATTAATAATTCTTTCTTATGTTATTGATATTTATTTCTCAAAGAGTCTATACGATTAGTTGTCTTTTAACAATAATATTATACCTAGTGTAATCACATAAGAGGAGTCCGAGGCAGCTGGTAAGATCTTAGAAGATCTTATTCGTATCTTTGTGGGGTAGAGAGCTTGTTTTAGATACACTCTCTTACGAATAAAAGATTAGTGTCATCTATAAGACCAAAAATTATTTTTTTTCTTAATCTCATTGCGAAGTCAAACATACAATATTAAAATCATAAAGCTTATAATAACATGCGTAATAAAGCTCAAAAAGGTGGTAAGTCATCCTTCCGAAGCAGCACGAGAGTGAAAAGGAAGGCTTGGAAGTGAAGCTTATATTACAAGAAGGTGGTCGAGTTAATTGGATCCTAGTGCTTTTTCTGACATGAATTTGAGGTATGACCAAATGCCATTGTGCATACAGTTTTTAAAACTGATGCCAAACATAGACATAACGGCAGCTCAAGTCTTTAAAGCTAATAAACCAAACAGGAACATGTCGGAGAATCCAGTCTTTACTGAAGCTTATAAACTGGTTCCAGTTGATGATTCTCGACTAAGATTACGTATCACTGACAATGGTTCCAGGGGTCAAGAAATAGGTGATGTCACTGGACAGTAAACATTGAAAAAACAATAAAACTGAACCTTTTCTATTGAATGCTATTCTTAATCTTCGCTACCAACTCAAGTTTCTCTGAAGGACTTCTCGTTCAGCTGCTAATTTAGGCAACAATCTGACAAGAAAGAGAAAGAATTTGAGCCAATTTTCAAAGAAATGCAGTTGACCTGAAAATCTGATTGCTTCATGTACCACCAAACGAGAAGAAATTAAAGCACACAAATATATATACTAACCTAACTGCTTGTGTTTGAAGGATGGTTGCAAGCATTAAAGTATGTAGTACGCACGACCCGTGGTGCATGAGAGTTTTTCAAAAATAAGACAGAGACCCTCATGCTTAACCATGGATTCAAGTATGTCATCTTCTGACACAGAACATGAAGTATTCACTTCATTCCTGGAATTGTCCACGGTTGGAGCATTGGAATTTTTGGGTTCCATTTGAAATTGTACCTACAAAACAATCAAATGTTAGTTCAAAATACGCTTACACATTCTTCACACTCGGCTTTCTCACTTGGTTCTTCAAGCGTTGTAAGTCGGCTAACAATCCTTGAGAGCTTAGGAATAAGTCTACTCTTGAGTTAGAATGGATTTCGGTTTTGAAGACTCAAGGAAGTTTTGTATGCACTTGAACTAAGAACAACTATGAATTGTAAACGATAAAAGCACCACAAAGAATGATGACACGAAGACATACTCAAAAACTAGTTCACAACTTAGTAGGTTGTTACTTAGTTGCCAACTAGTTTAGGAGTCAACAGAAAGAAAACTAGTAGAGACAAGGAAAGAAACTTGGAAGGTCCTATGACTTGAGTTTGTTGTTGATGTGTCCCTCAATTTTTTATTTTGGCCGTTTGGTGTTGTTGTTTTTGTTTAATTTGATGTTATCCCACTTGAATGACTCAATCTTGATTGTTTGGTGAGGCTTTTTTGGTTTTTGGAGTGAAAAAAGGCAAGACTTGGAACTTTTTTTCCAAAGGTCAAGGTGTCAATAAGCTTTTCACCAACTTGCACCAAAATGGCAAAACACCTTTTTGGCTTTGGTTTGTCCCTTTCCCCTTTTGGTTCTTTTTTAAAAAGGTTTGACACCCTTTTGGTAAGTAAGCTTTTTGGGAGGCCCTTTGTCTATTTGCCTCTTTGGTGTTGTCTTGAAACTAATCCCAAGACAAACACAATACCTTGACTCTCTCTTCCTTTTTTTTTAAATCAAACAAGCTTTCTGCCCTACATTCATCTCAAGAACAATATGAACTACAACAAGAACACTTATGAACAACAACAACATTCCAAACTGTCCAACCCTTCAACAACACTAAAAAAAGCTCAAATATTGGACCTTAGACTCAAGTGTTCTAGGGAAACAAAAATAAAACACACGAAACTACTAAGACAAGAAAAATAACACCTAAATCTAGACACAAATTCGGTCAAACATTAACAACACTTCGGCCAAGACACCAAACTCGTAGAATAACTTCTTTTTGTGAGATTTTCGACCTTGGACACCTCTTATAATGTTAGAAAACAAAGATCTAACACTAGAACACACAAAAAACACAAAAAATCACAAGAAAACTAGGCTTCAAATTTTGTCCTAAACACAAAAACGTGGACAGATTACTATTTTTAGAGTTTTTCAGCTTTTCAACACTTTTTTTTTATTTTTGAGAGAATAATCCCAAGATTGATCTCGTGGGAATGAAATCAATGATGACTCTGATACCAAATAATACCAAACGGTATCTAAAAGAGCATGAAAACAGTCCGCAAACACATAAACAGTCCACACACAAGACACTAAATGGAAACAACAAACTCAAACTTAAACAATAAAGAAGATATATAACTTGACACAATGAGAACTCATAATGCATCAACTAAAGATTGTATTAATACTCTAAAACCTTCACAAAATAATTTAACAATAACCACGTTCTTACGGAATACAAGAGGAACTCGGTTCACTCAAGAACTCTCGTTTCTAGCCGATACACACAACACAAGAAGAAACCATTTCTTGTGATGTCAAAGTGGTGGTCTACTCTATTCTTGAGAGGAAAGTGATGTTCAATATTACAAGTGATTTCAAGAATGAGCTAACTAAGCAAATAAGACTAAGGGGTTCCTACTTATAGTCTATTACAAAAGAGATGGGAAATGACACATTTACCCTTAATGAAGGGGATTGGTTTGGAGTGTATAAATGGGACTGCCTTGTAGTTTTTTAAGACACTCAAGGCATGTATTCACACTTTAATACATACACTCCCTTGGATGAACTTAAGACATTCTCAAACACATCCATCTTCATGAATGTGCCTTGAAGACATTATAGTTCCCGAGCATGGCTCCTAGGGAATGGTCTTGTGCTCTTGATACCCGTTGATGATACGGGAACGATCATGAAGATGGATGTACGTGAGTATGCATGGAATCAAGTTGGGGGAGTGTACGAGTTGAAGTGTGAATAGGGATTTGGACACACCAAATTCTTCCCTACATACACTCTTTAGGCACCTTTTGTCTTCCCTTCATTAAGGGCTTTTGGAACATTTCATTTATGTTTGTAATAAGTCTATAAATAGACTAGTTTAGGTATTTAGTTCTTTAGTTGTTGAATGATATTGTAAGACATAACTTGTAACACCTTTCTTCTCTCATGGAGAGTGTAACACCATATTTTTAGGTCTTGGAAAAGTCACCAAAACCAAAATGGGGGTGATGCTAGTGTGGAATCACTAGTATTGCAAAACATTGTTAGAAACCTTGGTGCTTGAGTGGTTAACACCCTCTTGTGTCATGGTAAGAGTGTTGGTGTTGCTTTTACAATAGTTAAGGGTCTTAGTGTTTAAGATACACTTAGGTTATTAGTTCTTGTAAGAGTTGATGTCTCACTACATCTTTTTACATTTCTTGTAATCGTGTTTGTGTTCTTTTTCTAGTAAAATCGTGTATTGTTGTTATGGTGTTGTTGTTCTCCTCATCTCGTGTTCATCTTGTTGTTTGCTATTTTGGTGTGAAAAATACCTTGTTACCTTGTCTTTCTTTTTGTATTCTCGATTTTGGACTTATGGCTGAGAGGTGGTGTCTTGTTGTTCTTGGCCTAGTCTTGTATTTGTGTCTTGTTTCCGTGTTGTGGGTTGATTCCGCTATCAGCACCCCACCATCGTACATTCCGATCAGTAATTTTAAGTCATTTTTAAAAGGTCTTTTTGGTCTTTTCCCATACTTTTAACACTCAGATATAGCCCAAAACAAAGGAGATAATTTCAGTTCCTCCAAAAACACCAAGAGCTAGGGTTTTCTTCCCCAAGAACAAACCCAAATTCCTTCCCCAAGAAATTCAAGAACTCACCATAGATTTTACAAATTGAGTTAAGATTCAAGGTTCCCAAGTCAAAGGCTTCAAGAAACCTCACTCAAGAGTTCCAAAAAGAGTCTCAAGCAAGTTGTTCACCTACAAGTCATAAACTAAGGTATGTGGGGTTTGAACAAGGACACTTCTTTTGTCCTTGTGCCCAAAAGTTGTTTTACTTATGAGAATATATGATTTTCTATGTTTTCTTATGAAATTGAAGTATGGGTTATACCCTATGTTGTCATTCCTTGAGATTTTAATAGTTCCAATGTTCTAGAAATTGAAATACATGAGTATGTTGAGATTTTAAGGCAAATATTGAAAATTCTAGATTTTCTATATGATTTATGAATCTTTATGACATCTACTATGCACTTTGATGAGTCTTAACTAGAGATTTGATTATGGGTCACTAAGCCCTACTTGAGATGTATAATTTTATGAACTTTTGTGCTATAAGAACCCATGAATTGAGTACTTTGGTATTATTGAGAAATACTTGTCCTTTCGGTCATAATAGAGTTCAAATCCACATTGAGTATGATTTAAAGCAAATAGAAATATGTTTTGGTCTTCATTATAGACACTTGAGTTATTTTGAGGTGAATTTACTAAGAGTTCTGAGTTGAGTATGGGAGTAGTATTTAGCACCGAGTTGGGTATGATTCCAAGGTCTCATACCACAGAACTACGTGCCACCGTAGGTTTGAGATTTATGGGACCAAGGCTGAGATAGTGATTACTAAAGATGAGGTTCTACTCCGATGGCAAGGATAGAAAAACTCTCCCCAACGTGGGTAAAACGTTGGACTCCATGTAGCTCATGTGATTTATGTCGGTTAGAAGAAACTCCTGAGTTCCAAGTGTCCCGAGTCTAAAAGAGTTCTAGACTTCCCAAGTGTTAAAAGTTCCAAAAAGTTCTGAGTCCTTAAGTTTTAAAGAAGTTTTACTCTACACAAGTTCAAAGCATGAGTTTGAAAGTATTGTTTAAAGCTTCCTTTATCATTCAAGTACTGAGAATAAGAGGAGAGTATGGATTTTAAAGTTAAGTATAATGACTCACAAGATATGTGTTACATGCTTCACTATTCATGATTCATCATTTTTATATTCTAGATTTATTCAATCCATGTGAGTCATTCCTATTTGCATGCATGATTTTATTAAAGAGTATTGATATTGTTTTATGTAAATGCATACACCCTCATATACTCTGTACATTCCTAAAGTGTTGATCCACATATACGTTTGTGTGCTACATTGTCTCATAATGTAGGTTCAAGTGCTCAGTCCCAGCAGTGACAGTGATCTCCGAGCATCTCATCTACATTCTTACCCTTAGTGAGTCCTCATGGCCTGAGGACCTATAATTGCAGCTTTCTACTTTTATAGTATTTTGAGTTTTACTTTCAGATCATTTCGAGTCAGTTGGGGTCTGTCCCAATGGCTCTCCAGTTTGAGTAGTAGAGGTTTTGTCAGACTAGACTGTTATTTGAAGTTGTGTTCCAAATTATTAGTATTTTGCTATTCAGACATTGTATCTAGTTATCTCAGTTTATAGTTGACACAACAAAGTATCATTGTTTAGCTTATTTATCCTGAAGCAAGTGTCAGAAGTAATAACAGGCTCAAAGGGTTAGCGTAGGGCTAATTGTAGCCTTTAGCACCATGTGACATCTTGGGATGAGATTTCGAGGCGTTACACTATGTTTCTTATAAAGTTATACTTAATATCAATGTGCATGGTCTTTCTGTGATAGTTAGGAACCTTCGTATATGTGATATCCTCTTGAATGTCACAATATAAAATCATGGGACCCTTAGAATTCTTTGCGAATTTCAAATGCTCAAAGAATCTCTTCAACCAAACAGCTTCTTGTACTACAGATGCATAAGCCACAAATTTTGGTATGTGCCATATGGACAAATCAAACCTTAAAGTTTGTATCGCATGGCCATTGCATAGCTGAGGCAGTGTGCTTAGGCGATTGTTTTGCAGTGCATGGTCATTGCATACCCTGGACAGTTCCTCATTCAAATACTCATAACTTTTGACTTCAAACTTGGATTGATGAATGGTCGGTGGCGTTGGAAAGAAGACTCGAATGGAATTAATTTGATACATAGTAGTCCAAATAACTCTTTATATCCTAGGATAAATGGTAGCTGGAAGTTGATTCATGTGAAATCATCAACTAAGAGTCAGTCGATAGGTAAATGCTCAACTTAACTTTTGAACTAGGAGCTTTTTACGACGTATATTCATATTCAAGGATGTTAACACACTAATTAAATGTTATTCACTCTTTTATATAAGTATAAAACATTGGGTTTGGGTCGATAAACGTAAGAAAGATGGTTCAACGTTAGTCCAAAAGTGCGAGGTGTTACATAATATGAGAGCAAGATTCATGAAATTTTTTAACGTGAAATTTATTTGATTTAACTCATTATGGGTTGTTAAATTGCATGTCCTAAAGTATGAGTCAAATATTTTTACTATCATTTATGGACTTGACGTTGGTTATGATTTGATGAGAGGGTGTTTTCTTGTTATATATGTCCTCTTTGTGTTAAATAAAAGAATTGCATGCGATTTATGAAAGAGTTGGCAACCTTATGTTGAAAGCTTGAAAATATGTTGTTTTTGCATAAGTTTTCATGTGCTACTAGAATAAGAACTCTCATACGTTGTGTAAATCTTTTGGTGGTCATTAATGTATTTTCGAATGAGAAGGGCTATGATATGTATGATATGATATGACTTGCAAGTCTATGTGTGATGATACCTAATCATAAATTTTCCCTTAGTATGAAAGAAAAGAATGTTTACAAGCATGAAACATGGTTATATAGGCTAAAATAAGTCTTAATGAGAATTAGATGGTTATTCGAAGAAGGCACGAGTTCAGATAACTCGTAGCTCAAAACTGTGATTTGCCGATATGGGATTATAGTATCTTCCTTTGTGATCTTGTATACTTTTTATTCATCTCATCCCAATTTAGGACTATGGTTAGGAGCTCTACTTTGCTACCTTGTGCACTACCATGATATGTTGACCTAATTGGGGGATCATGGCACCCTACTTGGTGATCTTGCATGTCCACTCTTACTGATACTCCAATCCTTGCGGCAAACATAGATTGGGGCTTGGCCGCTGAGTCAAGGGCGGATTCCATACAGCCCATGGCAATTTAGAAATGTAGGGTGCACCATGTAGCTCAGAACTAAAGTAAAGAGTTGAATCAATGCTTTACAAATGTGAATTGAAGCCTTTTACATTAAGACCATGTGTTTTTATATATGTATTATGATAAATCGTTTTCAAAATTCTCTTACTTATTTTACATGAATTATGTTCTATTTTTGTATTGTTCTACATACCAGTACTTTTGAGTATTGACCCCCTATATTTCAGGTTCTGATACAAGTGTGATCTCGTAGATGGACCCTTTTTGTGTATGTCAAAGGCAACCAAGAGAAGGCCCAAAATCACCCCTATGTGTGCACTTAAGTGGTTGACTTGAAGCCTTATTTATTAAAAGGGCACCTTTGTCATTTTAAGTCATTTGGGGAATGTAATATAAATAGAACCACTTAGGGTTGTATTCACTTAGTTGATGATATTTTGAGACTTGTAACATTTTGCAACACTTTAGTTCTCTCTTAAGAGATCCAACCGAAACTAGGGCTAGACAAGTGAAGATTCACTTGTGTTTGCATATTGGATTGACACGTTGGTGTTTATTGGAGGTAAAGGCCCTCTTGTGTTAATGTAGAGTTAGATTTGTGTCGCAGATAGTGTTTAAGGGTCCAAGAGTGTAACAATTCTTGGATTCTTAAGATTGTCCCTTCATTTAGTCTAACTATTTATCTTGTATCTTATTGAATATATGGTTCCTTGTTGTTGTTAATGTACCTGTAACCTTTTTATTGTTGTAATCTTGTTTCTTATATGTTAACATAGTGAAGCCTGTGGGGCCTCTTCGATTCACTGTAGTCCTTGTAAAACATAGAGAAGTCGAGTGAGGCCTTTGATTCTCTATTGTTGTTGATCTTGTAGATCTCTTGAATCCATTTTGTGTGTTTGATCTTGTATCATTTGGTATAAAATCCATCTTTGGTGTTGTTCTTACAATACCAATCTTGGGCTTTCTTTCTAAGAAAATAAAGAAAAAAAATTGGTGTTCTTGGCCTTGAAAGTGTTGTTCTTGTTGTTCATCTTGGCCAAGATTGCTTGTAGCATCTAGATCTAGTAGTACTTTGGTGTGTATTGTTGTTTCTTGTGTTAGTTTTGTGATTCACTAAGACTAAAAGGTGTCTAGATCTATAGTTGAGCATGAATTTGTTAAAGTTGTGTTCTGAACAAGGACCTAGGACAAGAATTTATGACTTGTTGTGACCGGTTAGGTCTTGAATTAGTGAATATTGTTGTTGTTCTTGAAGGATTGTTGTGGTTTTCATCTTTTTCTTCATCTCATCTTACAACTTAAGACAACCAAAAGTGTAATATAAATTCAAAAAGGTGAACCTACAAGTTTTAAAGTTTGTTGGGGAGAAGACTTGAACCATCACTTCATAGACGTTTTCAGCTACTATCCTTAAATCAAGGAGCCTAGTTTGGTGGAACTAGTATAAGTCAAGGTCATCCTTTTGAGAATAAAATTACAAAAGACTAATGACTTATACTTTCCCTCCAAAACCAATTGTCTTTCATTCTAAATTGTGTGAAGGTTGAGAATTTCAAATTTGTGACTAAGTTGTATCCGAGAAAAATTACATATTGCCATGTCACCACTTGCTACTATTCATGTCAATAATTAAGCTCAAATTTGGATTTTTCTAGTTTCTAATTGTTGATTCTTGGTTTCTTTAGTTGATCCTAGAACTAATTAACAAACTAGTAAACTCCTACTAGATTGTCAATTATTCCTTTGCATCCCTTATTCGTGTCTACGTTTTTTTTATGCTTTTGTCATTTTTATAATCATAGTGCTTCTTGGTTCAAGTTCGACGATTACTTACTTGAGTCATCCAACAAAGAATCCATTCCGACTAAGGAGTAGACTTACTCTTCAACTCACCACAACTACAAGCCGAATTGCAAACATTTGTGACATCAAGTGTGAGGCCACAACATGAGTGAGAGAATAGTGAGGTTGTTTGAACTAACTTGTGTTTTGTTTTGTAGTTTTTGTGTTGTATTGTTGTGTGTAACATACTGGACTGATTTGGTGACTTTTTGGATCTTAACTTGAAGGATTAATTCTGATACCATCAAAATAGAACCTGAGGCTTCAAATGCTCAAACAATGGATAGTAATGCCATCAATCTCATTTTGGCTTGCCTTGAAACTATGTCCCGAGATATGGCTAGGTTGAACATGGGTCTTGAGAAACTAGATACGGATGTGTCATCAATGAGTGGGAGATTAGAGCATGTGGAAAGTCAAAGGAGTCGACATCCACCCCTGAACACATTTCCCCGACCACTACTCCTGAGGCCTTACACCAAATGTCCATCCACCGAGACAACCCTCCAATGTCACAAACTGAACTCCACTATACTCCCTCACCCGAGACCATGAGAGGACAAATTAACCACCACTTCACCAAGTCCAACAAGAAGGACTTGGAACCTAAATGCCACCCCACAACCCGATCCCTCCAAACCAAACTCCACTTGACCAAAGACCTTATTATCCACCAAATCCAAACCCGCCACTACAAGCTCCACTTAACCTAAATAAAACTATCCAACATGAGTGGTATGGTTCGTTTGATGATGGTTACATGAGGGGGGAAGAGGTATGAGGTAGACATATTGATCCAAGGGAGGTTCATGGCTGAGAAGGAAGAGTTGGTCATTGGAACCAACAAGGGAACCAAATCCGTGAAGTAGGACTAAATACCATCAAAATGGGGCTTCCAATATTCAAGGTGAGAGTGATCCCAAAGATTTTATTGAATGGGAATCTGCATATGAGAGGGTCTTCCAAATCAATGATCTTACCGAAAAGAAGAAGAGTTGCTACGCGATTACTCACTTTGAGGGTTATGCTACTACATGGTGGGAGTATGTTAAGCATTTTGGCAATGTGTTGGTAGAGGGGCAGACCCCTCCTTGGTTTAGGCTAAGGTACCTCATGAGATAAAGGTTCCTACCCAAAAGATATTATCAAGAGCTCCTTTCCAAGTTGTATAACTTAAGGTAAGGAAACAGAAACGTCGAGGCTTACTACGATGAATCATAGTGGGGAACAAGTGAGTCATGACATCATACGATTCAAGGTGGGTTGAATAAATATATTTCTTCACGGTTGACCTTACACAAGTTCAACATAATTGACGCCATTTTCCAACCCGCCTTGGAGATTGAGAGAGATACGAGAAATGAAGGGCAACAATTTCAAGGCGCAATCACCCTCGGATTGGCACAAGGACAAGATTGACTCATCCAATGAGGAGAAACCCGAGGCCAACCTGATCCAAGCTTAGACCAAAGGTAAACCAAACTCTACTTTTTTCCCTAAAGGATTTCAATGTTTTAAATATCAAGGGTGGGGGAACAAGTCTAATGAGTGCCCAAACTGGAGAAATTTAATCCTTAGGGAAGGAAAATTATATTACCTTGGTGAGGAGGTGGGGCTTGTATCAAATGAGTTTGATGAAAACGCTCAAGATGGAGAGCAAGAAGCTGAGGTAAAAATAGATGAAGGCATGGAAGATATTTGGCCAGTTGATGGAGAGTATGTAGTACCCTTGTTTATGGCAAGGAAAATTATTCTTAGTGATATTTTAGAAGATTAAACTGATGGTGAGGATGATGAATAAGAAGAGGAGCCAAGAGTTCAAGAAGTGGGATTTGCCCACAAAGACCCTTTGATGCTTACTAACCGAGATGCTAGCACTTTTTGTAGCATCCATTCTTATTATGTGCAGGTTGAAGAAAATCCAAGACCAAGGAGCAATCTTTATGATCTCATGACATCTTTGGTTGAATATTCTCACCTTGGGAGGATACGAGAAAAGACTATTCGAAGAGGAGAGCTTACGGGTGAAGATTGCTTGAGTTTGAGGTCAAACTCCTCTAATGATGGAGAGGATGATACAAGTGTGATCTCATAGATGGACCCTTTTTGTGTATGTCAAAGGAAACCGAGAGAAGGACCGATCTTAAGTGTGGGAGAAGCAAAAAAACATCCCTATGTGTGCACTAAAGGGGTGACCTTGAAGCCTTATTCATTAAAAGGGCACCTTTGTCATTTTAAGTCTTTTGGGGAATGTAATATAAATAGAACCACTTAGGGTTGTATTCACTTAGTTGATGATATTTTGAGACTTGTAACATTTTGCAACACTTTAGTTCTCTCTTAAGAGATCCAACAGAAACTAGGGCTAGACAAGTGAAGATTCACTTGTGTTTGCATATTGTCTTAAAATGTTGGTGTTTAGAGGAGGTAAAGGCCCTCTTGTGTCAATGTAGAGTTAGGTTTGTGTCACGGATAGTGTTTAAGGGTCCAAGAGTGTAACAATTCTTGGGTTCTTAAGATTGTCCCTTCATTTGGTCTAACTATTTAACTTGTATCTTGTTGAATCTGTTGTTCCTTGGTGTTGCTAATATACCCATAAAATTCCTGTTGTTGTAATCTTATTGTTTATATGTTGATATAGTGAAGTCGTGAGGGTCCTCTTCGATTCACTATAGTCCTTGTAATCTTGTATTCTCCATCTACTTTATTGAATATTGTTGTTGTTGTCTTGAAAACATAGAGAAGCCGAGTGGGGCCTTGAATTCTCTATTGTTGTTAATCTTGTAGATCTCTTGAATCCATTTTGTGTGTTCGATCTTGTATCAGTGGTCCCTCTAATCAGTAGATTATTTCCAGACATCCAGAGTTGGTGAGCCTTCCTTACTTTGAAAGGCATCTTTCCCATATGTTGGTTCCTTTTTAGTTTTATGGTACGACTGGGGGCCTTGTCTGGTTTAGACAGACTAGTATGTTCAATTCAGTAGAGGCTTCATAGAATGTTTTAAATTGGATTTGGGTTTTCTTATGGTTTGATGTTAGGAAGTTTTAAATTTGATTATGGGACTATCATGTTTTCAGTTTATCTTCTGCACTTCCATTTCATAGTGATTATGCTTTAGATTACATGCTAAGGGGTTTCTCGAGCCTTCATAGTTCAGGATTCCCATCGCGGCCAGGTCCTCGGCCCGGGTCGTGATATGTGTAATCCGTGACGTTTCACTAAACATGCAAGCAACAGATCATCTTGAAGTTCCTCTATTTTTAAAGAAAATTTTGAGTGTTTTTTTTAGAAACTAAATTACTTGGTGAATTATGGACAAGTTATTTCTTCTTAAAATTGTCAAAGCTTGTATTCATGAGTAGTTGTCAGATTTTATAAATATGATTTTTGTCATAAATTGTCATGTCCTAAAAATGAGGTCTGATGAATCTTTTTGCGGCCCAACCTTGATTAATAAGCCAATCACTCAAAAAGCAAAGAAATTCTCAAAGAGTAACTCTTATAATAGGATGAGACTTTTAGAACGAAGGTAGGCCAGCTTAAAACAGAAATAATGTGAAAGTTTGAAGGAAATAACATACAATTTTCAAAATCTGGTGTCATAATTGTAGAGCATCTAATACATCGTCTGAATATAGGAAAGGTGCAACGCCTGTCTACAAAAATAAGTAAAGACATATTAAAAGTAAGAGAAGGTCCAAAAGTTAAAAGGGCACAGAAGTCTAGAGAAACCAAGTACCTCAATCACAGTCTCTAAAAGCAAGATCAACCACTACATGTCATACTTGAATTAGGATCGGCACCAAAAGGGTACAGTAAGGGTGAGTACGGTCCACTTGTAATCGATATGTATCATAGGCCGACTAAGATAGACAAAAAATAATGTAATTAAAGAAAATGATGAGAACAACACCTATAAATAAAAAAATTTCAAATGGTAGATCAAATCATCTCCACTAATAGTTCTAATTTATATATTGAAACAAAACAAGATAAGTATACAAAGTGAAGAAAAAACTAAAGAATCGTGAAAGATACATATGCAATGCAATATAATGATGATAGAATGAATTGTAAACGTCCTTGCATGACTTTCTGTATACACTTACTAAGCTCGCAGCTCCCATGATAGGACCCATGGAGGGTTTGAAACCCATATACTATAACTCATATCTCAAATCTCAAACAACCTCTTTGACTCTTGTTCACAGAGAGGGTCTTTATAAAAAATATCTCATTTTCTTTCAAAAATAATGTTCTGGCACCAGTATCTCATGAACATATATGTATGGAATGAGGATGTAATACTCACAACTAAATCAGTATGAAGATATCCAATCCATTCAACATGTGTCTATGTGAGCCAAAAAATTAAATCATTATGTCCACAACTAATTATTATCAACTCTAAATAGGCACCATCCTAATAATATGCATGTAAGACATCATTAATATCATACCAACCCCTAAATCGGGCATTACTATCTTGATAAAGGTAATTGGTTCTCAATAAGGCCTATAGTAACAAATCAAACCCCCGCACGGGCATTATATCTAAAATAAAGGTACTTAGATGCATATATAAAGCCAAAATGATGTCAAATAAAGCCCCACACAGGCACACAATAGTACAATCATCTTGAAATATAAACTCCACAATTATTTTCCCAACCTATAGCATGTTTTACCTATTTATTTATTACCAAACTAAATTTTAAAGAACTTAAGTCGTAACCTACCTTAAAATAGTGAAATTAAAGATTAAAGTGCTTCAACACAGAGCTTTCCCCTTTAGAACAACCTCGAAATCAACTACAACATTCAAACAAACATCTACATATTAAAACAAAGTTAATGATACCCACATTACCCATATTTGAGTCGGGTCCTAGAAAATTCGAAAATGAGTTCGAAATAAAAAGGATAAAATCAAAATTTTATTTTATAAATACATTCCCCAATATTAAAGGAATCTACAACTGACAAACCACGCAAAAAAGAGTTAAAAATGAGATCCAAATCGAATAAAAACCATTTTGATGCTTTTTAGAAAAAATCCTCAAAATTTTAAAGCTTCTTCAAGTCATTAAATTGAATGAATCAAAGTTATCTAATGAAGATGTAGCAAAAAGAAATAGGTGATTGTTTTTGTTATTTTTCATCTTATCATAAAACCACGACCTATTAGTAGTATTCACTTCTTTCAACATAATTTTTTATTCTTTAAGTATGCTACGAATTGTCCACTTTTTCAAATTTTACATATATAAATATATATATATATACATATATATATATATACATATATATATATACAGATATACATATATATATATATATATATACATATATATATACATATACATATATATATACCTTAAAAGCACCAACTCAAAAAAACATAAAGTGAAATTACTAAACTACCCCTCTTACTAATTTAAATTGCCTATTTAATTTTTAAAAAATCCTAAAAAAGTAACGCCCTACAAATATCCCAAGCCAACAGTCATACTTCTTCACTAAAAGTAACAACCAAACATCCGACAAATATCCCAAGCCAATAGTCGTACTCCTCCGCTAAAAGTCACAACTAAACGTTCATATACTCCTCCATCAACAAGTTTTTCTATGTCTGCTTCTCTAGGAATTGAAATCGTAAATTTTTCAATTTCTCTTTTATATTGCTTTATTTTCACACCCTTCTCTTTGGATGAATTTCAAGAAAATTGTTGTATTATTCTTATTTAATTTTCTGGTCTTCTTACCCTGCTGCCTTGTGGCATGCTCAAGGAGATTAGTCAGACAGATTACCTCTGCTTCATGAATCTATGAAGCAATTTCTTATGGTAGGAATGGATTTTGTGCTTTGACAGAAAAAATTCTTTTGTATAGACCTTAGTTTTTGACTTCTTATGTTCTCAACTATGAATGTCATTCAAATATTGTTTTGTGGCTCTTGTGATGAGTCTGTAGTCAGAAATGATATAAATTAGTCTTCCTGATGATTAGGATTTATGTTGGTGCTGATTTTTATGGAAAACCTATTAACGTGCAATAATTTTTTTAGCCTGTCCATGTATGAGCATTTTATCTTTTATCTTAACAATTTTAAAAATAATCCTAAAATTGTTTTATGTGGTTTGAATCAGAAAATAGCTTAGCATTTGGAAACAAAGTCTTACTTATCCACTTTCTAAAAACTCATGATAAGAGAAAGAATATTATCCATTATCATATAGATAATCTACTCTGGGGACAAGCTTTATGTATTGCAGTTGCTTTCCTAGGAGGCAAATGCCTCGCATCTTCAATAATATCTGCGACATAATAATTGTGAAAAAACATTCTTGGTATATTCTCATGTCGTTATATAATTTTATAAAGAAGAAGGAGTATCGTCTAATTGATTATATGCTTGTAGGTATATCTATCTTGGACTGATTAGCAAGATGGAAGCTGCAACATCTAATGATCATAACTTAACTCTCCACCCCCCCTTTTATGTTATGGCGTCGATGCTATCAACATTGATAGGACTTGTTATTTGGTGCAGGGTGTATATATGGCTGCAATAAAGTGCAACTTAATAGGGGCAAACACTAATTTTGAGAAATCGGATATGAAATGGGAATGAAGTACCAAGGATGAAAATTGAGGTAGTATATTAAGGCTTTCCAACAAATTTAAACTTTATTATGATTGTTGCACCTTTAAGTCTTGTAAATTGTGTACAAGGGTATTTTTATTCAGTACAAACCATTCTTGATTGTGAAAATGATGTACATCTCCCTCTAATATTCGCTTTTTTTTGTTATCTTCTTCAGGATATGAAGCACAGTCAACTTTGGAAGACAAAAATAGTACAATTAATGTATTTCTTCAATTTATGTGCATGCCAGGACCACTGTGATAACAATTTTTAAAGAGCGTGATTTGGGTACTTTCATCAGGCTTGAAGGACTGTTGTTATAGTAGGATGATTCGTTAAAGCACTCATGTGAATGCTCTCTCTATGGATTCTCCATTAGAGGATGATGCATCACCTATTGAAGTAATCTATGTATACATGTGATTTATTTTGTTGGATGGAAATCTAAAATTTATTTGAGAAAATATCTATTTTGCACGAAGTGTTAATTGATGAAGAATCTTGCAAAAAAAAGGTGATAGACAATCTATTGATAACGGGATTTCAGCACCTATCTAGAAGTGATTGTGCTTCACCTATCATCGATTCCCTTGGTTGCAACCTCCTGTGCCTTGTACGGTTATTAGCAAGTCCTCTTTTTGGATTTTTATTTTTATTTTATATGTCATGAAGCTACAATGCTTTTTTGTTACATATAGGACACAGTGAAATCTGTTGAATAGACAAGTTTGACACCTCAAGTTACTCGGTTAGGCATTTTTCGAGACAAGTTCGTTATTTCTCTGTCGAAGGCTACACAGATAGAAAGAATGATTATCATTTAGGTAACTACTGGAGATATTCCCTTGTTGCTGGAAAAATGGCCCGCTTAGCCAACAAGTACTTGAAATTGTGAGTTTATTAATTGATAGCACAACTTTTTGAGTTGTAAAATGATCAAAAGCATAAATGTGAGGAAAGATTCTTGTATTTGTGTGTTGCAGATGGTGAAAATGAGGATTGGTATCGTGGTTGGTTAGGGCATAGGTGGTTTAAATGTTTCCAGGGACAGGGTGGAAGCCTTAGTTCAAAGAGATACAAAAAAATGAGTCCATATTTCATTCCTTACTGAATCACTAACATGGGACCAGCACTGCTATCTATAAACACTGGACCAATAGAATCTAATTACTCTATTTCACTAGCTTGTGCAAGTGCCAATCATAGCTTCTGCTCAACAGTAAATCATATCAGAAATGGTGAAGCAAATATTATGGTAGAAAGTGGAATGGAAGCTGGTGTTACGACTACTAATGTTGGTTAATTCAGTCTGTCGAACCTTTTCTCAAAAAAATTGAACATGAAAAGGTTTTACTGCCATGGGACACGAATCATGATGGATTTGTCTTTGGTGGAGGCTCTGGTATCCTGGTATACAAATTCTACTACTTCTTCTTTTGCTTTGCCTCTTATCTTATCGGGTTTGTTCAAAATCTTAGATAAGTTTTACTAATGTTATTTTATCGAGTTATTACCATACTACCAAGTCATGAAAAGTTTGGAGCATGCCTTGAAAAGAGGTGCTCCTATTGTAGCATAATACTTTGTAGGAGTAGTCACTTGTGATGCTCATTACATGACTTATCATCGCCTGATGGACTTGGAGTTTCATCTTGCATTAGCGAGAGATTGGTAGATGTGGGAGTTTCCACAGAAGAGGAAACATTTTTCATTTATTTTCTGATCGAAAATATCATATACCTATTTAGATTCTGAAATTTATTGTTGCATCAATTCTGCATAGCTGAACTATATAAATGCTCATGCGACATCAACTCTTGCTGGAGATTTGGCCGAGGTCAATGCCATCAAGGAGGCCTTCAAGGTCACCTCAAAAATCAAAATGAACAAGACAAAGGTGAAAACAACCATTATTTTCCTTATGATGACTAACTAAACAACTAATCCCATTGAACCAAAATAAGTGTCACTTTATCTCATTTCACGCTTATTTAACGTATAGTTTACTAAGTTTGTCCTATTAACTAGATGTTTCTTGAGAATTGAGCACTATTAACTACTCTAGATTTTGTAGGGAAGGTCGTTTCATGAACAGGTGGTGCAGTCTTCTATAACAGAATCTTTAGTTGGAGAATTTTTAATGTTCACTACTATGTTTCCATGTGACCATGACACTACACTAGGCAGTTTGACTTTTATGTATGTGGACAGTGCTATTTTTGAATTAATTTTTTGGCATTTCTTTTGCCTTGTTACTTTTGGTGGATTTTGATGTTTAAGAGTTGGTATAAGAGCTATCAGTGCACCTTAATTCTGTATTCTATCAAATTTTAATTGTGTCACCGTTTTTTTCTAATGTAGAACTTTTTATCTCGCATGTGTATAGGCACCTTGAAAGTGGGAAGCTCTTAAACCAAAAGTTAAATTACTAAAGCATCCTTCCTAGCCTAAATCTTATTTAACAAGTATAAATAATATAAATACCAACTCTTTTGAAGTAATTACACTTTCTCCCATTTTTTTAATTACTTTACTCTCTCTCCTTGTTAATATACATAACATAACCGATATATACATAGCATTTTGTGTATATGTTGAGATTTTTGTAATATGTTTAGGGAGTTAGGATTTTTGATAATATTGGAAACATAAGTTGTGTATTTGCATAATTTTTAGATTTAACAAACTGCTATAAAAATGTCCACAATAAGGGAGACGACATTAAACTGTAATGGGTCAATCGTTACAATCAAAAAAGGGAAAATTTGAGAAATAGCAACTATAGAGTATTAATTGTAATTTTTATAGCAACAGTTTCATAATTACGAAAAATAGCAAATTGTATTTTGTATTTAAGTAAACTATTGCTATACAAATACATATACAATAAAATTTACTGCCCTTATTTTACTCAAATTAGTTGAGTTAAATAAGGAATAATTATTTAATCTAATTAAATTTTCATAAATTACTCTTATTTAAATTAGTAGATTCTTTTTTCAAATCAAACTCAAATATGAAGATTATTATTTTCATGATCTTCAAAATTTCAAAATATCATTCTCTTATATCTCTAACTATTTTTTCTTGTTAGTTTTTTTCATTTTTTAATCTTTTTTTATTTTAATTTCTTTTTCTTTTCCATTTTTTCTTTCCACTTTATTTTCTCTCTTCTACTTCTCTTCTTTTTTTCCTTTTTCGTTTTTTTATTTATTTTTTTTCGTTTTCTTCTTCTTATTTTTTTAATTTTTCCGTTTTTGTTTTTACACTTCTATTTCTAGTTTCTATTTCTCTTTCTTCTTTTTTCCCCCCTTTTTTACTTCTTTTTTTCAAATTTTTATTTTTTGTTTTTGTTTTTTTCTATTTTTTTTGTTTTTTCTTTTCTTTTTACTCTTCTATCTCTATCTTTTATTTTTAAAAGACAAATATCTATATCATATATACACATTCAAAAAATATACAAAATAAATAGACATAAAGATCTGCATATGTGTTTACGGTAAAAAATATACATATATATCTGCATATGTATTTAGAAATACATATCTAACTCACATGTATATATAAACAAATAGGACACAAAATTTCTATAACAGAAATGACAATTGTATACATATACATATAGGTAATAAAAATACATATACATATCTTAAAATAGTAAAAGAAAATAAATAAGCACATATGTTATCCTCTAAAATGACATAATACGTAAAGTTCAAAGACATCCAACCCGTATAAAATACAGATAGCTCTGCATATCTATTTACAGAATACATACCTGATCCATACGTATATTCTTATTTTATATGAGTCATCTTTGTATTTCGCAAATATGTATGAAGATATACAGTATAGTTATGTTTGTTACTATTTAATATGAATATAATATGTATTTCGTAAATACATATGTATGTTTTGTACTGTAAATATATATCTAGATCTGTATGGCTATGTATTTTGTATGTTTTTTGAACATATGTATGTGATATACATATTTGTCTTTTCAAAAATAAAAATTAGAGATAGATTAGTAAAAAAAACAAAAAGAAAAAATGAAAAAACGAAAAAAAAGAGAAGTGAAAAAGAAAAAAAAATGAAGAAAGAGAAATAGAAGTGTAAAAATAAAATAAGAAAAATATACAAAATAAGATAGAAAAAAGAAGAAGAAAACAAAAATAGAAAAAGAAAAAAAAGATTGAGAAAAGAAAAAAAAAAGCAAATGAAAAAGGAAAAAAAAAGAAATGAAAAAGAGAAAATAAAGTGAAAAGAAAAAAAATTAAAATAAAAAATAAAATGATAAAAATTAAGATGCAAAAAAACTAACAACAAAAAAGGTAGAGATATAAGAGAGTGAAAGACAGTAATGATGTTTTATTTTGAAATCTTGAAGATCAGGGAGATAATTATCTTCAAATATGAAAAGGGAAAAAAAAACAAATAGAAGAGAGAAAATAAAGTGAATATAAAAAAATAAAAATAATAAGATGAAAAAAAAGGGTAAAAGATATGACTATATTTGAGGGAGGTGAAATAGTGGAGTGAAAATAGGAAAATGTAAAGTAGTGAAAGTAAAAGATGTACTTGCCTAGTTAATGAGTAAAATAATGTTACTCTTGCTATAAACTATAATTTTATAAAAGTATTGTTATTTATTGTAATTATACTCTTAAGTATTGCTACTTTCTATAATTTTTCCATCAGAAAACTAGGTAATGCTTCAGACTTCATTCACTTAAACTTTTTATTTGCCATAGTAAACTTAAATCAGACAGTTTTTTTGTTATGTCCATGCATGAATAAGTTCATAATTTTTAAAGGAATACTTTCATGTAGTGAAGAGAAAGATGAAGGTATTCATTGTTTGCCAAGCGTAGTACAGGGCAAAATATATCATATGCCACTGAACTACCCAATAAGCAAGGACGTGTAAAATAATTACACTTATGTTGTGAGCAAGCTATTGATCATTACTAATATTTGCTGCCCCAAAACAAACCAACCAGAAGGTTACAACGACATTCATATACTCTTAAGGGAGCAAATCACAGAAACAGAAAAATATACCAATTGAAGACGGCATACGATACTAGAACACATGATTATTACTTCATGTATTGCACTAGCTTCATCTTCCATGTTGGTGGCCAATCCAATTTGACTTGCTTGAGCATATATCAGGTTTCATGAGCCATTATGAGACGATAACCTTGGGAAGAGTGACTCGAATTACAATTTCTTTCTATCACTGTGTTACACATGAGTTCCCTGCAGTAGGTAAGTGACGATTTGACTATGCAATAGTGAATCTGATGCCTGTTAAGAAATATGTTTAGTCAACAAATGCTCGGCCTACAAAAATCAAAATATTTTTTTAACCTAGATGAAAGATAAAAGTTATTATAGTTTATTAGTTTGTGTTGGGTGATTATAGAGATGGTATTAGTGGATTTTTAGTATATCTTATAGTAGTGAATTCTTTGATGTATATAGCTTCTTTGTATACAAAGTTTACGTCTTAAGTCTATTGACACCATTTGTACTCACACAGAAAATACATCTGCAAGTTTATTTGCGAAAATCGAAAGCTGAAAGATGATAAACCTATTCATAGCTTATGTGATGTTAGAGTCTTAATCTAGGCTTAAGTCATCGCCAGGTACCTAAATTTGTCTCAAAAATTCAGTTAGACCCCTCAACTAAGGCTTGTACCTATCAAGCCCCTAACCCACTCGAATTTTAATCCAATCGGGCATTTTTTGTCCAATCAGCTAAAAGTTCAAGTATGTGTAATGCACACACGATGATGTGGCAAAATGGGCTAATTGGAAGCTGACACATGGCGTTTTGGGTCTAATAATTATTAAAAATTAATTATAAACTTTTTTTAGAAATAAAAATAAAATAGGGTCCCCCTCAACATCCCCCCACCCCCACCCCCACCTGCTCTTTCATCTTTTTTCTATTTTTCTTGCCATCTTGATACCAAACGGTATCTACAAGAGCACAAAACAGTCCACAAACTCACAAAAATAGTCCACACGTAAAAGACATCAAACGAAAATAATAAACACACAAACTTGAAAGATTAGGAGATAGATAACTTGACACAAAGAGAATATAAAATGTAGCAACTAAAGACTGTATCAAACTCTAAAACCTCTACAAATCACATTAACAAGAACCAAGTTCTTACGAGAACACAAGAGGAACTCGGTTCACTCAAGCACTCTCGTGTCTAGCCGTCTCACAACACAAGTAGAACCTTTCACTTGTGAAGCTTAAAATGTTTGGTGGTCTACTCTCTTCTTGAGAGGAAATATGGTGTTCAATGTTACAAAGTAATTTTAAAATGAGCTAACTAAGAAAATAAGACTAAGGAGTTCCTACTTATAGTCTATTACAAAAGAGATGGAAAATGACACATTTACCCTTAATGAAGGGGGTGGGTTTGGAGTGTATAAATGGGGTTGACTTGTAGTGTTTTTAAGACACTCAAGGCATGTCTTCACACTTTAATACATACACTCCCTTGGATGAACTTAAGACATGCTCAACCGTGTCCATTTTCATAAACGTGCCTTGTAGTCTTTGTAGTTTCCGAGCTTGGACAAGGCTTTGAAAAAAGCTTCAAAAGGTCTTCAATTCCTTTGCAAATCTGAAGCGTGGACCTTCAAAAAAAACTTGTAATCCTTGTGCTCCTCATGCTTGTATCAATCTTCTTCTCCATCTTTTTTTTTTAATATCTAATTTGAGAATCAATAATCAAAAGAAAAAGAAAAGAACGTTTTCCACTACCTCCCCCCCTCCCTGCATGCGACCCCCCCCCCCCCTTTTATCATTTTCTTCTCTATTTTTGTAAAAAAAAAAAATCAACATTTTTTTAGAAATCTTATTTCTTTAACAATCTAATTCATATTTATTATTACTTTTCTTCTTGTGTTGTGGGTTCCTTAAAATTTAAATTCTTTAATAATTTCAAGTTAGCCAAAAAAATAAAATTTCATCGGAATCAAATTTACTCTGCAAAAACAAGAGAATTGTATTAATAAGCTAAATTTCATGGCTTCCACTGCTTTTCTTTTCTATTTTTTTAATTGAAAATTATTTTGTATTAACAAGATTGTTAAGAATTTAAAATTAAAAAAATAGAGATGAAGAAGATGGCTGGGGAGGGGGGCGAAGGAGGGCTGCTTTTTTTTTTTTTAATTAAAATTTGTTATTGTATTAAATAAATTGAAATGTGACTTTTAAAAAAAAATTAAAAAAAACACATTTGAGACATTATTCACGCACCTTACTTGACGGGTCTAAGTGAAATTTCAGGACAAATTTCAGGTGCCTAGAGATGACTTAAGCCCTTAATCTATAAAGGCAACACACAACCTATTATGTGTATCTATAAAAACATACAAAGTGCGTTGACTATTCTGAAAATTTAATATGATCTTTTCAAACTGAGGACTTTTGGGATATCAACTTTTCCTATGAACAGTGTGTTGATCAATATTTCACGTGCAATGCACGTGTGGTAAGTCTAGTATACATGTGTGTGTGTGTATATATATATATATATATATATATATATATATATATATATATATATATATATATATATATTACTTTCTTACCAATACATTACTTTAAAGTATAACTCTGGTAAAATCTCTATTCGTATACATTTTAAGGTAACAAAACAAAGAAAATTTCTCTTTTTGATTGAAAATCTACGTTGTGTGAATCATCGCCGGAAATAATTCATCGAATTTTATCCATCAGGAAACACAAAACTCTTTTCTCTTTTCTTCACTCTGTATCATTGACCAATTATATGGCTCCTCCCTCCCTCTCCCCCAACTCACCCCACCCTCACAAATGGGAGAACCTTTTAATCTTCTTTATCATTTTTTTAATTACTCTAATTTGATTGTTATAATATTTAATTTTAAAATTTTATTTTGTGAGTGTTTAATCACATAGAATAATTAAATGACAGATTCATTGGTATTTTAATTGAACGCAAGTGTAGTTGATGTAACTATACCATTTTAAAATATTTATGAAATTAGATGTAATGAAGAAGAAGAATTTTTGAGGGAATTTAATCAGTTTGAGACTTTTTAAATTTTTAAAATAAAAAATCTACCCTAATTAGTTGATACATTTCTAGATTTATATTGAAACCTTTGGATTTTATTTTTAAAATCTAAAAATTTAGTTTGACACAGGTTGCTTCGATCGGTTCAATCGATTTTTAAAAAATCATTAACGAGTCTATAAATATCTAAAAACAATATTAAAAGATTAATTTATTCCTATAGTTTTCCTACATGTGACACACATTTTTTAATACATTATTCTTCAGTTTACATGAGATATTAGCTAATGATGAGATTTTCATTTGGTCAATCAATTTTAAAAGATAGAAAATGAAGAAATGAAAAATCTATTATTTGAATAACGTTCAGAAATGTGCATAACTTAGCTTTATACATGCACACAATTTCAGTATAGGTAAATACATATATATCCGGATGCAATATAATGACATTGGTTCATTTGTTTATTTTAGACACATGGTATAAAAGAAATTTTCAATTCATAGCTAAAAAAAAATTTTAAAGGTGAATTCTTTCAAATTAAATTTTGAATTCACCCCTAAATTATAGCATATATATTAGGAAAAATGCTCTGTTTTCACCCTAAACTATACACGAAATTGCTAAGATAAATCCGAACTTGAGGAGGGTCCTATTACCCCCTAAACTAAATAAAATCATATTTTTGACAACGTTAGTGCCTATGTGGCACATACGTGACACATCAGTGAATCAACACACTGAAGTTCCATATAAGCACACGTATATATCACGTATGTGTCACGTAGTCACTAAGGTTGTCTAAAATACGATTTTAATTAGTCCAGGGGGTAATTGGACCTTTCTAAAGTTCCAGTGTGTCTCAACAATTTCATGTATAGTTTAGGATGGAAACCGTGCATTTTCTCTGTATATTATATTAAGATACACGCCATATGTGCATCCTAATTAATATATGAAGTTGTATTTGACTATTTTCTGTCTTATCTATGTAGTTCATAAATTTCAAATCAAAGTGTGAATACTTAATAATTTCATGGATTCTTCAAATATAAACTATATATTTGTAATAATTGTTTTTTAACATTTATAAAGGTGGATATGTTTGCCAAAAATTAAGTCAATTGACATAATAGGAATTCTCAAATTCAAAGCTTTATACTTTGACCATGAAATAAAACAAAAAAAGGTTAGGATATCCATACGTTCGCATCTGACTCCACCTAAAACAATTAACTTACCCTAATCTGACATTTATGACTCCGCCTAAAATAATTAACTTGCTCTAAGCTGATATTTAAACTATAATAATGTTTAAATAGTAGACGACTCCTCTCCATTTCTCTTCTCTCCAATTTTCCCAAGTTTTTGCTTGGATTGAAGACACATGTCATAGTTTAAAATAAATGTTTGAGATTTAATTAGTTAAATTAAAGTTCTAACTGTAGTTATCTACTTTCACATATTTGTTACTTAAATATTTTTAACAATCGATTATACCATTTTAAAATATATTAAACTATTTCTTTTTATCCTTGAACAATTTTCTGCTGGATTTTTACTTTTTTTTTTTTACTAATGTTTGCCATTTTTTAAATAATGTTTTTCAAATAAAAAAAAATAAAGATTGTGGCTTGAAGTTTTTCTAATTTTATTTTCTTTATGTTCCAAATAAATTCATTATACATGTGCCAAATCAAATATAAAGATTATGCCAAATAAATTCATTATATTTTTCTTATACATTTTTTTTATAATGCTTGTCATCTTTCTTAAGTAATGTTTTTCAAATTAAAAAAATAAATATTGTGCCTTGAATTTTTTAATTTTTTATGTGTCAAATAAACTCCTTATACGTGTGCCAAATCAAATATAAAAATGGTGTCAAATAAATCCATTATACTTTTTTTATGTAGCTCTTTTGAATTCTCAACTAGAAAAATTAAAATTTTAACTATATTATGATTTTTAAGAAAAACAAAAATATTTAGGGAAAATTTTTAATATATATTTGTGGCAGTAAAGTTTTTTTTTCTTAAATATTGTGTAAGAGATATAATGGATATTTAAGGAAGAAATATAACTAAATATACGAAATTAGATAACTATGGTTAGAACTTTGATTTAACTAATTAAATCTCAACCATGAATTTTAAACTATGACATGTGTCTTCAATACAAGTAAAAACTTGGAAAAATTGGAGATAAGGGAAATGGGGAGGAGCCGGATCCGAAACACACATCCAACCTAACAAATCTCCGGCAATTTGACACATCGAATGCGTGCAACTCTTGTGATTTAGTTTTTTTTAGTTACTCTGGCTTTACAGTTTCAAGAATTTAAAGCTTGTGTATTTTGATAAAGAAAAATTGTGTGTTTTGATTAGGTAGAAGATGGATTCAGGGTATAGCTCTGTTCCAAAGAGGAGGACTAGACAACAATCTTTAAAATATATGGTCGAGTTAATTCAGAGGAACAATTGAGTCAAAGTGGTAATCCTACTAGTTTTGTAAATGCCAATATTGGAGATGACGTACATTGTGGTGGGAAAAAAATGTTGGAGCCTTCTCGAGGTGACAAGAGAAAAAATGATGGGAGGAGGAAATCCATTATGAAGTGGCCTTTAGTCGAGGAAAGGTCTGATGATGATTCCTTGGAAAAGGAGAGTCGCCCTGATGTTATAAGCATTAAGGAGAAGTTTGATGACACTACACCATCTTCTGAGTCAGAATCTAAAGCTTCAACTGATGAAAACAATGATGACCCCAATAAAAAGACTTACCGAGAAGTTGAATTGCTAGCTTATGATGATGAGGAACCAGAACCTCGGAAGCTAGTACCTCAGCTTGTTATTGAGGATGAAAAGTAAGATAAAGGTGAAGAGAAGTCTGAATCCTCGTCTGGAGAGGACTGCGAGATTAATGACTCGGAGACTCAAAAGAAGACTCTCGATGAATCAGTATTTCTGAAGTTTGTTGTTGAATCTATAATAAATGGTGGTGATTGTAATAAAGTCATTCCTTCTGAAGAGAAGGAACAAGTTCCTGTCAAAGAAACACTCTCTTTGATATTCCTATTTGAAGACGAGAAACCTATCTCCCCAGAGAAACAAGACTAGGAAAAGGAAATGGATAATCTTTCTCATGTAATAGACATGTGCGACTCAGAATCAAATATTGATTTTACAAATCCACTTGTTTTGTCGACGTAGAGTGGACAAACATGTGGCTGTCAGAAGGGGAACCATCATTTTTTCTAGATGAACAAATTGGACTTATTTGTAAAGTTTTTTCCCATGTGGTTTTTTAGTACAAGTACATCTTCCCTCCTTTTGTAAGTATACAAGATTTGTCCTACCAACAACATTTGTTCTTAATTGATTTATTAGACTTTTTCTTTTATTGTAATGACTCTTAAATTCTTAAACTTCTGTAATATACAAGCTCAGAGAACTTGAGGGGGGTATGGAAGAAAATATTTTGAAGAGTCTCCATCACTGTTGGACGTTGACGACTTTAGATTTTCAAATGCTTCTGCAGTACAAGATTCTCCTATTTATAGAAAAAGAACCGTATGGGATTTAGTTCATAAAAGTGTCAAAATTCCCTATTGGGTTCAATTGGTGTGAATAGAAAATGGAGGGACATAACCCTTCGAGTAAAAGACACACTATTTAGGGAAAAGGGATGACTGTTCGGATAGTTATGACTGTTTAGAAAAAGACATAATATTTCTAATGGATAGACATGATTTTTTCAAAGGATACACCTTTCCAAATGAACCATTGCCTCCTTTTAAACCTGCATTTTTCCCACAAGTTTAGTATGAAAAATTTCTGCATAAGAAAAATATTCTTTTGCTTCTAAAAACTCTGTGTAATTACCTCCCGTTGAGTAAGTTCGAAGAAAACCAGAAATTTCGAGGTACCGCTACGTTCTGGTTGTGAATCCATTTTATCCTAGGAGAAAAATTCCGCAACCTAGGGTACTTGAGGGGAATTATTTTCTTAAGGACACTCTGTGAATTCAGAGGGCATGGCTTATTCTACTTCATCTATTTTTCTTAAAGAATGCAGAATAACACACTTCTTTGAAAGGTCATTTTGATCTTATGGTGAAGGTGTTGGAAAACTTCAAAAGTGTTCTTGAAAAATCTTGAACTTGCCGAAACAACAATCTTAAGTAAATAAGCCTGTAATTTGTATTGTTTGGTTTATGGAGATTAAAGCTTTACGCTTTTTACTCCGTTTGAACTTAACAAGTTTAAAGACATAAAAACTTCAAAACAGGTTAAAGGTCATTTGATTAACGATTGGAAGTCATAAAAACTTCATCGTTAACCTAGAAACAAGGGGTGTTTAAATTTGTGACAACTTTATAAGTAGTATTTTGATATACTAAAATTGAATGTCTTTTTGTGATAGAAAAAAGACTACTGACGAGTGTGGCAGCAACTAACATTGCCACAATGAGTTGTACGAGTGCTCCGCAAGCAATGGCACTAGCGGAGAAACCCAGAAAATTCACGAGTATTGATTTTAAAATGTGGCAACAGAAGATGTTCTTCTATAATACAACATTGTATCTTCAAAGATTTACATCTGAAGAAGCTCCAAAGTTGCCCGAAGGAACTTCAAAATAGGAGCAAAATATCGTATGAAGGCGTGGAAATATTCTGATTTCCTATGCAGGAATTACATTCTAAGTGGCCTCCAAGATAACCTATACAGCGTGTATAGTAGAATGAAGACGTCAAAAGAGTATTGGGGTGCGCTAGAAAGAAAATACAAGACTGAGGATGTTGGAACCAAGAAGTTCTTTATTGCAAGATTCCTAGAGTATAAAATAATTGATAGCAAGTCAGTTGTATCTCAAGTACAGGAACTGCAAGTTGTCATCCACGATCTCCTTGTAGAAGGTATGAGTTTGGTCAATACCTTAGTTGAACCTATTAAAAATGTTCTTAATATTCTCATAAACTTTATTGTAGGTTTGGTTATGAACGAGGCATTTCAAGTCGCAACAATAATAGAGAAGTTGCCACCTATGTGGAAGGACTTCAAGAACTACTTGAAACATAAATGAAAGGAAATGTCAGTCGAAGATCTCATAGTGAGACTGTGCATTAAAGAAGACAACACAGCCGTGGAAAAAAAGTCGAAAGTACTGCAATGAATGGAGCAAACATTGTAAAAGACTACCACAACAACTCAAAAAATGGAAGAAAACTGGACAAGAAAGTAATCAACCTAAGAAGAAATTCAAGGGGAAATGCTTTAATTGTGGCAAGATTGGCCACAATTCTGCAGATTATTGTGCCCCAAAGAAAGGAAAAAAGAAGGATCAAGCAAATATAGTTGAATCCAAAAATGAAATGGATGATCTATGTGTCATTCTTTCAGAATGCAACTTGGTGGAAAATCCTCGAGAATGGTGGTTGGATTCCAGTGCCACCCACCACATTTGTGCAAATAAGAAGTTGTTTGCTACATTTTCTCTGGATCAAGGCAAAGAGAAGATCTATATGGCAAACTCTGCAATTGCAAAAGTTGAAGAAACAAGAAAGGTCTGCCTAAAAATGACATCAGTCATAGTGTTGACTTTGAACAATGTCCTGTATGTATCGGAGTTACGAAAGAACTTGATTTTTGTATCACTTCTTGATAAAAATGGATTCAAATGTGTATTTATTTTTGAAAAAATTGTACTTAGTAAAGGAGAAGTGTACGTAGGAAAAGACTACCTCATTGAGGGCCTACTCAAAATGAATATAATGATTATTGAAATCAATAAAAGTTCAGTTTCTTCTTGCTTGATTGAGTCTAATGATTTGTGGCATGAATGACTCGGATATGTCAATTACAAAATATAATTGTCCATCAAACTACGGCCCTGTATTCACATCAATCTAATGGAATTATGAAAAGAAAATACCAAACCTTAAAGGAAATGATGAATTTTTTACTTATAAGTTTAGGTTTACCACAAAACTTGGGGGGGGAAGCTCTCCTTTCAGCTAACCGAATACTCAATAGAAAGCCCCACAGTAAGACACTATCAATTCCATATGAAAAATGGAAAGAAAGGATACCCAACTTGAAATATTTCAAAGTGTGGAGGTATCTAGCGAAAGCCCAAGTTCCTATGCCTAAAAGAGTGAAGATAGGACCTAAGATAGTGGACTGCGTGTTCATAGGATATGCTAAGAGTAGTAAAGCATGTCGATTTTTGAATTATAAATCTGAACATCCGGATATAAATGAAAATACAGTAATTAAATTAGATAATGTTGAGTTCCTTGAACACATTTATCCGTATAAAACTAGACATGAACAGTCTAGTGAAGGGTCTAAACAACCTCAAGATGAATCAAATGAGGATGTACATAATGATGAAAATCCAAGACGTAGTATAAGTCAAAGAAAGTCAACTTCGTTTGGATAGGATTTTGTAATATTTCCAAACATCTAAAGAAGTGATATCATATTCTAACCCATCCTTTTGAAAGAGGCAGTCAATAATGGGATTGAATCAATCTTGAGCAACCATACTTGGGAGTTGGTTGATCTTCCTCCAGGTAGGGGTGTACAAACCGAACCGTTAAGTCAAACCGAACCGATAAATCAAACCAAACTGAGGAAAAAAACCGACTTATGGTTTGGTTTGATTGGTTTGGTGTTGGCAAAAAAAAACCCGATCATTCTTGATTTGGTTTGGTATTAGCAAAAATATAATCAAATCGAACCCAAACCGGACCGACATAATATATATATAATTTAAATTTTTAATACATAAGAAAATATTACTAATAATCTACTTTCTAATTATTTTTATTACTTTTTTATATTCAGAAAATAGATATATATTCTTGGGTCTTTAATTATAATATTTGTCCATTAGTAACGAATTAATACAAAGCCCAATATTAATATAAAAAGGAAAAATTATATATTATAGACAAAATACTATATTAATTACATGGTATGATTAATGTTTTAAAACATTACAATTCATAGTTATTTGATAGTTTTAAATCATTTTTTTATGTTCAATTTGCTAAAAAAAGGCAATAATGGGAACATCAAAATGCACGATTATTAAAGATATCTTCTTCAACTTTTTTTTTCTTATTTTTCTCTCAAAATCACTCTAATATCCTTGATTTTACATTGAAGAAACAACAACATTGGCAACATCATAATAGTGTTCTTCAAGAGACCTTTTTCAACTTTTTTTCTCTTTATTTTTCTCTCAAAATCACTTTAATCTCATAAGATATCATCCTTGATTTTACTTTGGAGAACCTTTTTTTGCGAATTTGTCACCACATAAAATCTGTTTAGAATATTTATTGAAGATTTGAGTTAATCTTTCAGTATTTTTTATATTAGATTTATTTTTTTATATATTTTGCAATCCTTTCTATCATAAATTTTGATTGAGATAACTTAGTTCAATCATTATTTTCTCAATTCAACTAAATTGTTATCAATTATATATTATGTGTCAATTATATATGCATATATGTATAAGTTGTATATTAATTGTGTATATATTAATTGTGTATATGATGTAATTGTATAAGTAGTATATGTGTAAGTCAATTGTATAAGTCATATATGTCAATTATATAAGTCATATATGTATAAGTTGTTAATTGTATATGTATATATATATATGTTCATATGTATAAATTATATATTAATTGTATATATGATGTAATTGTCTAAGTCGTATATGTATACCTCAATTGAATAAGTCGTATATGTATAAGTCATATATGTCAATTATATAAGTCATATATGTATAAGTTGTTAATTGTATATGTACATTTTTTTTCAATGTATATCTGAATGTTTGTATATTATTATAGTGTATATTAAATAACTATATATCTGTATATATACAATTTGCAGAATTTATATTGAGTGTGTACATATACATTTTGCATAGTTTATATACAAATATACAATTCTTGAAATTATAAAAATAAAAGAATGGGAAAGAAGGGGGAGGGGACCAATAGAGGGACGGGAATGGAGGAGGGGAGAGAGAAGGAGGAGAGAGGCGAGAAAGGGTGAGAGAAAGAGAGGAATTTAAGGTATATTTATGTTTTGTAACTATGCAAACTTTAACCATGTCTTGTAATTATGGACTAAAAGTTACCTATATCTGATTTTTTTCCATATAAAAAACTAAAACTCTTCATTGCTTCACTTTACATTTTGTTCATTCGTTCGTCAAGTTGTAATTTAGGTTTGTTTCTCTTCTTTCTCTTTTTTTATGGAATTATGTTATATTTAATTACTTTATGGAGTTAAGTTTTTAATAAGTTGTCTCCAATTCTTCATTCTTTTGTATGCTCACATTTTATGTGGAGGGAACTTTCAGACAAGCTACTGTGACTGGTGACTAAGAAATTGATCCACTGGTTATCCACATAATATTACTTTGAGAGATAGTAGTTTAGACGTCTTAGTAATTTGCCAACTTAATTTTAATTGAAACTACTCTATGACCATTGTTTTTTTTAATCTTTTTAGTGAAAACATTTAATATTTTCTTCAATCACATTATAATTGTAAAAAACTGAGAAAATCAAGAAAATCGAAAAAACCCGACTAAAACCGAAATAAAAAAACCGATTGTATATTAGTTTGATTTGGTTTATAAATTTAGAAAATCGACATTATTGGTTTGGTTATATTTTAATGAAAAACTGAGCCAACCCGACCTATGCACACCCCTACCCCCAGGTAATAAAACTCTAGGTTCTAAATGGATCTTCAAAAGGAAAATAAAAGCAGATGATACTATTGACAAATACAAGGCAAGACTTATAATGAAAGGCTTCAAACAAAAGAAAGACCTTGATTACTTTGATACATACTCGCCTGTAACAAGGATAACGTCAATTCCGATGTTATGTGCCTTGGTGGTAGTATATGGTCTTGAAATCCATAAAATGGATGTGAAAACAACATTCCTAAATAGAGAATTGGAGGAAGAAATTTACATGGAACAACCCGAGGGTTTGTGGTTCCTGATTAAGGAAAAAAGGTGTGCAAACTAGTTAAGTCACTTTATGGACTAAAACAAGCACCTAAACAGTGGCATGCGAACTTTGACCAAACCATGTTGGAAAATAGGTTGAAGATAGACGAATATGATAAATGTGTTTATATCAAAGATACTCCAAATCACAAGGTCATTATTTGTTTGTATATGGATGATATGTTGATCATCAGTAGAGATATTTCTGACATAAATGCTACTAAACGAATGCTTGAGAGCAAGTTTGATATGAAAGACCTTGGAGTTGCAGATATAATCTTAGGAATAAGAATCCACACTGACATTTGTGATATCAAGTCAACACTATCTCGTGGTGGGAAAAAAGTATTTTATAACTTTAATTGACGATTGCACTAGGTATTGTTATGTCTATTTGCTAAATAGTAAGGATAAAGCAATAGATATATTTAGACAATACAAAACAGAAGTTGAAAATCAGTTAGAGAAAAAGATCAAAACGATAAGAAGTGATAGGGGTGGAGAATATGAATCTCCCTTTGCGAAAATATGTGTAGAGAATGGAATTATCCATCAACCTATGGCCCCATGTTCACCTTAATTTAATAGAATTGAGGAAAGAAAAAAGTCAAATCTTAAAGGAAATAATGAATGTCTTACTTATAAGTTAAGGCTTACCACAAAACTTGTGGGGAGAGGCTATCCTTACAGCCAACCGAATACTCAATAGAGTTCCCCATAGTAAGACACAATCAATTCCATATAAAAAATAAAAAGAAAGGAAACCCAACTTGAAATATTTCAAAGTGTGGGAGTGTCCAGCGAAAGTCCAAGTTCTTATGCCTAAAAGGGTGAAAATAGGACCTAAGACAGTGGACTACGTATTCATAGGATATGCTAAAAGTAGTAAAGCATGTAGATTTTTGGTTCATAAATTCTAACATCCAAATATCACTGAAAATATGGTAATTAAATCAGGTAATGCTGAATTCTTTAAACACATTTATCCTATAAAGCTAGAAATAAACAGTCTAGTAGAGGGTCTAAACGACCTCTAGATGATCAAAGCGAGGATGTACATAATGATGAGAATCCAAGACGTAGTATACGTCAAAGAACATTGACTTCGTTTGGATCAAATTTTGTAACACTTCTCTTAGAAAAGAGCCTCAAACATTTAAAGAATGGATGTTGTGTCAAACTCATCCTTTTAGAAAGAGGTAGTCAATAGTAAGATTGATTCAATCTTAAGCAACCATACATGGTAATTGATTGATCTTCCTCTAAGATATAAACCTTTAGGTTATAAATGGATCTTCAAGAGAAAAATGAAAACGGATGGTACCATTGATAAATACAAGGCAAGATTTATAGTAAAAGTCTTTAAATAGAAGGAAGACCTTGATTACTTTAATACATACTTGCCTATAACGTTAATTCGGATGTTAATTACCTTGGCGGCGGTATATGGTCTTAAAATCCATCAAATGAATTTAAAACAATATTCCTACATAGAGAATTGGAGAAAGAAATTTACATGGAACAACCCGAGGGGTTTGTGGTTCCTGGTAAAGAAAAGAAGGTGTGCAAACTTGTTAAGTCACTCTATGGACTAAAATAAGCACCTAAACAGTGTCATGTGAAGTTTGACGAAACTATGTTGTCAAATGGGTTCAAGATAAATGGATGTGATAAATGTGTTTACATTAAAAATATTCCAAATCACTAGGTCATTGTTTGTTTGTATGTGGATGATATATTGATCATCAGTAGAGACCTTTCTGACATAAAGTCTATGAAACGAATGCTTGAGAGGAAGTTTGATTTGAAAGACCTTGGGGTTTCGAATGTGATCTTAAGAATAAGAATCCATAGAACTTCACAAGGCTTGGCATTGTCACAATCTCATTATATCAAAAAGGTACTTGACAAGTCTAAGTATTTGGAATTTGGAATTGCCAACTCCATTGGACGTGAGTTTTGCACTTTAAAAGAATGAAGGTGAAAATGACTCACAGTTTGAGTATGCAAAAGTGTTGGGATGTTTAATGTAATAATAAATTGTACACGACCAAACATATAATGTGCTATTAGTAAGTTTAGTCGGTACACGAGTAATCCCAATAAAACTTATTGAATGGCAATGAAAAGAGCTTTGGGGTATCTTAAATACACTCAAGACTATGCTTTGCATTATAATAAATATCCCGCAGTACTTGAAGGGTATAGTGATGCAAATTGGATCACCAGATCAAATGAAGTAAAATCCACAAGTGGATATGTATTTACTATAGGTAGAGGAAAAGTTTCTTGTAAATCGTCCAAACATACATGTATTGCTTTCTCTACAATGGAATCAAAATTTATCCCATTAGATAAAAATGGTGAAGAAGCAGAATGACTTTGAAATTTCTTGAAAGATATCCCTTATTATCCCTAACTATTGGCACCAGTATGTATACACTATGATAGTAAAGCGGTAATAGGTAGGACACAAAGCATGATGTACAATGATAAATATCATCACATAAGATGGAGACATAATATCGTTAGAGAACTTATCTCTAGTGGAATTATCATTATAGGCTAAGTGAATTCAAAGGATAATATGTCAAATTCACTTACAAAAGGCCTATCTAGAGAAGGAGTTGAGAGAACATCTAAGGGAATGGGTTTACGACCTAGGACAAGTCAGCATGGAGGTAACTCTACCTAGCAGACTAGAGATTCCAAGAGCTAGTTTCAAGGAGATCAAACAAAGTTGTGTCTGACAGGTTCAACATTGTCAATATATCCAACTCATTCTCATGATGTAGATAATATTTAGTAAACAAGGATAAGACTTATGGTGTGAAATCTTTTAATGATTATCTAAATTTGGCAGATTTGATCGAATAGTTTAATCTATAGGATGGATCGTTTAGAAATCACCTATGTGAGGGCAAAGTGGAAGCCGTTTCAAGGAGAATGTTAGTAAAGGCCTATTCTCTAAGCTCTCATAAGATCGGGATATGTTCATAGCTGAAACGAACAAAATTGTGAGAACCATAAACAGTAAAAGGTTGGTTGTGTGACTTGTGTTGTCTAGGTGTATATTAAAGATCGATAATTCAAAAATATCAAATCTACCGATTGACCGAGTGCATCCGATGCATGTTCACTATGGAAAGTTCAAAGGGAAATCCACCTATCTAGATACGATCAATGTTTGCTTGATGATCACATACTTGCCCGTAAAATTTTATAAAGAATAGTCATTTCCCATTCATGTGGGGAATTGTTGGGTTCAATTGGTGTGAATGGAAAATAGAGAGACACAACCTTTCGAGTAAAAGACACACTATTTTGGGAAAAGGGATGATTGTTCGGATGGTTGTGACTGTTCAGAAAAAGACACAATGTTTCGAATAGACAGACATAACTTTTCTAAATGATAAACCTTTCTGAATGAACCATTGCCTCTTTTCCGAAGGGGCACTTCATGGCTATATAAACTTGAATTTTTCCTACAGGTTTAGTATGAAAATTTTTTGCATAAAAAAAGTATTCCCTTGCTTCTAAAATCTCTGTGTGATCATCCCCCATTGAGTGAGTTCAAAGAAAATCAGATAGTTTGAGGTACCGCTACATTCTGGTTATCAAGCCATTTTATCCTGGGAGAAAAATTCCGCAACCTCAGGTACTTGAAGGAAATGATTTCCTTAAGGACACTCCGTGAATTCGAAGGACTTGGTTTATTCTGCTTCATCTATTTTTCTTAAAAAAATACAGAATAACATACTTCATCATCCAGCTTGCTTCTTAATTGGAAAGGCGAGTTCCAGAAATGGGAGGCAGTTATTCCCTTCCACAACTTAAACAACAAGGATTTGTATTTCTGGGAAGATGAAGGTACAGTTGGTGTCTTCAACTATTTATCCCATGCCGCAAGAAAAGATCCAAACCTTATACGCACGGTGGCAAAAAGTAAGAGCATGTTTGGAATCAATTAGGATTTGTTCATAATTCTGATGAGAGAAAATGGAAAGGGTTATGCAAAAGAGACTAGAGAAATACCTTTAAAGTTTCCTGGTCCTCTAGTTCTAGAAGAAGGGAACACTGCTCGGAATGAGCAAAGCCTTGTTTGGAAAGCACTAAAAGAGGTCGAAACAGAAAAGCGCATAGTTCTTTTTGGAACTCCATCCCAAAACAACATCAAAGAGCTGTACAACACTCTCTGTGTTGTAAGTCCAAAATTTGTTGGTGATATAAAGCAGAAATAGGCTTTTCTTAGCATTTCCCTTAACAATAATGCCTAAGCATTGGAAGAGCTAAGGGATATTATTTCACCCTTGTCCATAGCTATAGCAAAAATGTAAAGAAGGTAAGCCTTCCAGGCATAAGGGATACAATGGTACACCTGAATCCCACATATTTGCAGAAGGAGTTGGTTAAAAGAATCCATTCTTGTTTTACAAACAAAACCTAGCGTCTCTGATTTCTGTTCATCTTTTCTTAGTGGAAAAGAGGAAGGATTTCTCTTAGTTGGAAAGTTGGCTAAAAAAAATAAGATATCAGTTGGATCCAGATAGTTGAGTGAAAATAAAATTTATTATTGTACTGATCAGGCTATGTGGTGGGACAAAAGAGAGAGTTATAATATTTAGCCAGTTACTTGATCCTTTGAACCTGATTAAGGAGCAACTCAAGTCTCTCTTTGGCTGGACTTTAGGCTGAGAGATTCTCTATATGGATGGGAAACTTGATGTAAAGCAGCAACAGATATCAATAAATTCTCTTAATGACCCTAAGAGTGATGTCAAAGGGCTTTTTGCATTGACAAAAGCCTATTCAGAAGGGATACGTCTTATAGGGTCCTCAAGAGTGGTTTTGCTTGACGTTCTCTGGAATCCCTCAGTAGAGCAGAAAGCCATTAATCGAGCCTACAGGAGTAGTCATAAAAAAATTATGCATGTTTACTATCCAGTGACATCAAAATGAGAGGTTGACAAGATCGAACAGCAGGCGAGAAAAAGACATCATTTAGATGTACTTTTTTCCAGGAATGAAGTGAATACTTCATGTTTTGTGTCAGAGGATGACATACTTGAATCCATGGTTAAGCATGAGGGTCTCTATCATATTTTTGAAAAACTATCTCATGCACCACGGGTCGTGCCTACTACATGTGTTAATTCTTGCAACCATCCTTCAAAACCAAGCAGTTAGATTAGTATATATATTTATTTCCTGGTACATGAAGCAATCAGACTTTCTTATTTCCTGTATAATAGTTGTTTGCTATCGTCTTGTACACTATCTTCCTATCAATAATTGTTTATCTAGTCAAACCAAACATATTCTCTTTAATATTTGTCACCACTGTGTGAGTGTGAAGTCTTTAATACAATTTAAACTTACAATTTTTTAATACATTTTTGTTAAGATTAGTGCCTCAAAAGCTGGAGATTAACTGCACTAGGTGCTGTAATTCAAAATACAGCTTTAAAGTTGGATCAAGTTTAGGTAAATAAGGATGCAATCATGCAGGATCTCATTTTATAACAGTTGCTGAACTTTAGGCTATAATTGTTAGAGATAATGATAGCTTTTTTTACTCCTTTTATTCTGCATTTTCAATTATAATATTATGTATAAATGTGGTAGCGATCAATGAAAAATAATCAAGCTTTCTACTCTTTCTCTTATTAGTTCAAGTTTTGTTTCTTTCTTATACAGATTAAGTTCTATTCTTTTCTTTCCTACAGATTGCTATCAAGAGCATTGCCATCTTGAGGGACCAATGAGAAGAGAGTGAATAAGAACACAAGTTCTTTCTATATAACCTTTCTTTAAACTGTTATCTTAAATAGTTTATAGAAAATGAATTCTGAAACAAGCTTTCTAACTCCACCTATCTTCAATGGTGAGAATTATTAAGCTTGGGTAATTAGAATGATGGTTCAGTTTGAAGCACTGGATCTATGGAAAGCAATAGAGGAGGACTATGAAGTAACTCCGCTTGGAGGTAATCCAACAGTAAATCAGATAAAACATCACAAGGAGAGAAAGACAAGGAAAACCAAAGCCAAAGCATGCCTTTTCTCTACATTATCTCCTTCAATTCTTACCAAAATTATGCATATGAAGTCCGCTGGAGAAATTTGGGAGTATCTTGAAAAAGAATATCAAGGAAATGAAAGAGTTCAGAATATGCAAGTGATGAAGCTGATTCAGGAATTTGAAATGAAGAGAATAAGAGAATCAGAAACTATAAAAGATTATGTAAATCGTCTACTCGACTTAGCCTACAAGGTGAGATTGTTTAGTAAGGATTTTACTGATGAAAGAAATTTTCAAAAAATTCTTGTCATACTTCCTAATAAATATGAAGCCACAATCTCTTCTTTAGAGAATCCTAAGGATCTATCAAGAATTACCTTGGCAGAACTTGTTAAAGCTTTGCATGCATTAGAGCAAAGAAGAATAATGAGGAAAGAAAGTTCTGTTGAAGGTGTTTTTCAAGCTAAATCATAGAACGAGTCATACAAGGAAAATAAAAAGAACCAGAAGCAAATGCAAGGCAATAATTACAACAATCAGGGAGAAAGTAATCCACCCTGCCCTCATTGCAAAAAAATAAATCACTCTCAACAGAAATATGTCAAGTGCAACGAATGTGGTCAACTGGGCTATATGGAGAGGGTATGCAAGTCACAAACGCAACTAGAAAAAGCTAAGGTTGCTGTAAATCGATATGAAGAAAAGCAATTATTTATAGCAACTTGTTTTGCTAGCAAAAACACTTCTGAAAATTGGTTGATTGATAGCGGATGTACAAATCATATAACCAGTGATCAAGAGCTCTTTAAATATCTGGATAGATTTGTTATTTCCAAAGTCAAAAATTGAAAATGGAGAATATCTTTATGCAAAAGGCAAAGGAATAGTTGCAATTTAAAGTCCTACGGGTTTGAAACTTTTAACTGATGTTTTCTTTGTTCCTGATCTTGATTAAAACCTCGTAAGTGTTGGACAACTACTTGAAAATGGTTTCAAAGTGTTGTTTGAAGAAAAAGCATGTTTCATCAAGGATTCTGATAATAAGGAGATGTTTAAGGTCAAGAAAAGAGGAAGGAGTTTTCTTATTGAATTTATTGGACGAGGAGCAAGCAACAGTTGTCCGGTTGGAAAATGATTTAGAGTTATGACACAAAATAATCGGACAATATCATCATGATGTGATACTCTTTATGAAAGAAAATCAACTCGCAGAAGGTCTCCCAAGCCTTGAGAAAAATTTGCCTGCTTGTGAAGCTTGTCTATGGGAAGCAAACAAGGCTTCCTTTTCAAAATTTATCATAGAGGGCTAAGAATAAGCTACATTTATTCATGCGGATGTAGGCGGACCTCAGAAAACACCATCTTTAAATGGTAGTAAGTACTACATTGCCTTTATTGATGATTGTTCCAGATATTGTTGGATTTATTGTTTGAATTTTAAATCTGAGGTTGCTAATGTATCCTTAAAATTTAAAGCTTTTGTGGAAAATCATAGTAGTTGCAGAATTCAGGTGATAAGAACAAAAAATAGAATCGAATATATTTCAGAAAAGTTCAACAACTTTTGTAATGAAGCAAGAATCGAGCATCAACTAATGACACCCTATACTCCTCAACAAAACAGAGTAGTAGAAAGAAAAAACAGGATGTTAATGGAGATAACAAGGTGTTTGCTCCATGAGAAAGGGCTGCCAAAGAAATTTTGGGCTGAAGCTGCCAATACTGTAGTATTCTGCTAAACAGACTGCCAACTAAGGTTTTGCAAAAGAAGACAACATTTGAGGCTTGGTTTGGTAACAAACATTTGCTAACAAATCTGAAAATATTTGGTTGTCTTTGTTTTTCTTATGTACCTCAAATGAAAAGAGATAAACTGGATAAGAAGGCTAAACCTGAAATGTTTGTAGGCTACAATAATCTATCAAAAGCTTACAGAATTATCAGCCTCAAAATGACAAATTGACTATTAGCAGGGATGTCAAGTTCGTAGAGAATGACACCTGGAGCTGGCAAGATGATGAAAAGAAAAAGAATCTAGAATTTCAAGATGACGATATTGATGATATACCTGTTAAGGAACAAGAACACTTTCTGATATTTATCAAAGGTGTAATGTTGCAGTTCTAGAATTTACGAGTTTTATAGAGGCTGCGAAAGATGAGAAATGGAGATATGCAATGCAGGAGTAGCTCAAAATGATAGAAAAGAACAACATATGAGAGCTGGTAAACAGACCATCACACAAGAAGACTATTGGAGTCAAGTGGGTTTATAAAACTAAGCTTAATCCTGATGGTTCTATAAACAAGTGCAAGGACAGCCTAGTTGTAAAAGGGTACACACAAATGTTTAGAGTAGATTTTTCTGAAACTTTTGCTCCAGTCGCCCATTTGGATACGATCAGAATGATGTTAGCATTAGCAGATCAACAGGGATGGAAGATCCACCAGCTTGATGTGAAATTAACTTTTCTAAATGGCTACCTTGAAGAAGAAATCTTTGTCGAACAAACTGAAGGTTATTCTATCAATGGCAAAGAAGACAAAGTGTACTTGCTAAAGAAGTCATTGTATTATTTGAAACAAGCCCCTAGGGCTTGGTATAGAAGAACTGATGCTCATCTTCTTAGCTCAGGCTTTCAAAAAAGCCTCAACGAGCATGCGCTCTATATTAGAAAAGAAGATTCTGATTTAACCATTGTCTCTTTGTATGTAGATGACTTGCTAGTTACAGGTAGCAATTTGGACTTGATCATTCTGTTCAAGACTGAAATGATGAAAGTTTTTGAGATGACAGACCTTGGTAAAACGTTCTATTTCCTTGAAATGGAAGTTCAGCAAAAAAGAAATGAAATCTTCGTATGACAGCAGAAATATGCCAAAGAAATTCTCAAAAAATTTAAAATAGAAGATTGCAAGTCTACTGCAACTCCTATGAATCAAAATGAGAAGTTTTGCAAAGAAGATGGAGCCAGAAAGGTTGATAAAGGACTTTATAGGAGTCTGATAGGTTGCCTAATATACTTGACTGCCATGAGGCCGGATATTGTTTATGGTGTGAGTTTACTTTCAAGATATATGCATTGTGCTAGTGAAATTCATTTTCAAGCAGCTAAACGTGTGATTAGATATGTTAAAGGTACTATTAATTTTGGCATAATGTTCAAAAAGACATCAAATTTTAGTTTTGTGGATTTTCTGATAGTGATTGGGCTGGTTGCTCAGATGATATGAGAAGCACCTTAGGTTACTGTTTTAGTTTTGGTTCTGAAATATTCTCTTGTTGTTCAAAGAAGTAAGATTTTGTGGCTCAATCTACAGTTAAAGCAAAATACATTACAACTGCTTTAGTTGTGAATCAAGCCCTTTTGGATTCGGAAGCTGCTGGTAGATTTGTACATGGAATAAAGAAGAGTACGATAATCCTCGTGGATAATGAAGCTGCAATTTCAATTGCAAATAATCCTGTCTTTCATGGAAAGACAAAACATTTCAAGATCAAGCTTTATTTCTTAAGGGAGGTGCAAAAGAATGGAGACATAAACATGGTGCACTGCAGAACTGATTTCCTAAATGCTGATATTTTAACTAAGTCTCTACCTAGAGTAAGATTTGAGTTTCTCAGAGAAAGACTTGGTGTTACTGCTCTTGAGCCAAAGAGGAGCGTATTAATGCCTCAAAAGCTGGAGACTAGCTGTACTAGGTGCTGCAATTCAAAATATAGCTTTAAAATTGGATTAAGTTTAGGTAAATAAGGCTTCCACTACTAGAAATTACCCCTATTGCAAAGAAATTTTTGACAATAATTTCAAAAGCATTGCTATAGAGGGTCTATTGCAACAGTTTCTACCCTTGCAAAAAAAAATAAAAATGATCTAGTAGAACTAATTGGTGATATAATTATTGTTATTGTTTGATAACCATTGCAATAGGATGTTTTATCGCAACGATTGTGATAATTGTTGCCATAGAGTCACTGTGACAACATTTTATTAAAAGAAAAAAGCTATTACAACGCTTTATTTATTAATTCCGCCAAAATAAACCCTTTTCCATATAATAAGAATCCTTTTACATTCGCCATAGGAACACACCCACCCACGCTGATTTAATCTTCCCTTTCCACTTCTTATTCCCATTTCCAATTTCATAAACCCTACCTTTTGAATGGAGTATTTCTAGTCGATTTAGATGGAACATTTTCAGCAGTACAACCTCGTACGGAGCCACTGCTGCTGCTCCGACCAAAAATTCACTGGTTAACTCAGCTTGTTCATAGACCACCACCGCTGGAGGTTCGGTCTTTCTGGTACTGTTAGAAATAGCTATCTCCAGCTAGTTCTCCGAAATAGGTTAAGTCAGCTATTTCTGGTACTGGTTAACTGAGCTTGTTCAATCCCTTCCCAACTTGGCACACTCAAGAAGTCGAAAAATGCGACCACCATACCTCGATTTCGAAGCTGCTCCAAATCTCCTTCACTGCTCCGACAACTACTTCAATTTCACTTCAATTTCTGAGAAAATTTGGGGTTTCTTCTAAGGGTTAGTTAATTCTTCTAATTGATGATTTTAACCTAATTTTTTGAGTTTCTATTTTGGGGTTTTCTTCTCCTTCACTTTGATTGCTGACCGAACATTTGGGGATGGGTTTAATTTGGGTTTAATGTTGTCGATAATGCATTTCCTTGTTTCTGCTCGTATTGTGCTAAATAGATGTAAACTAACAGTGAGTACTTGTCTATTCATAACATTATTGGTAACAATGTTCATGAAAGATGGAATAATTTAGGATATTATTCATGGTAGGCTCTTGCAAAGAAGCAAGAACTTGAATCTGCAAAGAAGAAGAATGCTGAGAACCAGAAGTTGATCTACAACAGCGTAAAGCTGTATGCAAAAGAGTACGAGCAGCAGGTACTATTGAACTCCATAATTTTTGGATAGCATGCTTGTTTGATGTTAAGCTTGGTTATCAGTTTTCAATTTCCTCTTTTCTAGGACAAGGATTGATTCATTTGAAATGTGAGGCTAGACTGAAAGGTAGTTTCTCTGTGGATCCTGAGGCGAAGTTGTTGTTTATCATCAGGATATGCGGGGTAAGAACTATTTTGATGTTCTTCATTCTATAGTATTATAAATGGGGTAATACTATGGTACTCATAAAATTTGATCTTTCAGGATTAATGCTATGGCCCCGCAGGCCAAAAAGATTTTGCAGCTACTACGTTTGCGACAGGTACAATCAGCTCCTTTCTTATATCCCTAAAAGAATTGGTTTGAATTTTAATGTACTGCTTGGATCATTCTAGACTGTGTTGCATGTATATCTGCTAAATTTCTTATCATATTATATTCAAAAGCGCAATTTGATGTTTGCTGGTGTATTAGCTCCTTTAATATTCTTAAACTGTTCTGTTTGCTGGAAATTCACTTCTGAGCATGTGTTAGGGTTATTGCTTTCCCACTTGACAGTTAGGTCCCTGTGTTTATCCTGATGATAGGACTGGCTTGTTACATGTCTGATCATCAACCTACGTCTGTTTTTTGCTTAGAGCTGTTTCATGCTCATATAATTCCTTAAATATTGAGTTATTTTATTGTTACCTCATTGCTCTAACATTAGCTCTTCTTCCTTCTCACATTTCTTGTGACAGATCATTAATGGGGTCTTTTTGAAAGTTAACAAAGCCACAGTGAACATGTTGCATAGGGTTGAACCATACGTTACCTGTGGGTAGGTATCACTTAATGGTCTGCTGTATTCTAAATTCTTTCTCTACTGCTATTGCAATCTTGCAATTCCTTATTTCCAATGTATCTTGCAGTTTTCCAAACCTAAAGAGTGTTAGGGAATTGATCTACAAGAGAGGTTATGGATAGCTCAACAAGTAGAGAATTGCTTTACCGAGAATTCTGTCATTGAGCAGGTAAGTTTCTTTCAGTTTTTCAGCTCTGAATTTAATGTATCGTGATGTTGACATCTCAGAGTTGTCCGTGTATGTTGACAAGTACTCATTGTCAGGAAATCAATAAATCTATTTTATAATCTATTTATTAGCCTAGTTATCCGCACCCCCTCCAAATGGTATCAGAGCCTAGTAATTTAAAAGATACAGAAGTGAGATCTATGCTAGAATTAGTTAAATTAGTTAAGTTAAAAATCAGTTACCTGTTTTTATTAAATTAATTATGAGAAGACCATTTAAAAATAGAGAAGCTTTTAGAAAAATTAAAGAATCTTTAGTTAGTAATTATTCAGAATATATAAGTCTAAATAAAACAAAAGAAAATCCACAAAGATTAGCCTATCTAGTTACATTAATATCTAGTATTGAAGTAAAATTAATAATCCATTTAAAATCTAGAAGAATGAGACACATACCACCTAATTATGATAAAATTAGATTTAGATATCCGCCAAGATACTATAAACATAATTTAAATGAATAAAGAGCAAAAATACAAAGAATTAAAACAATTTATCTCTGAAAAACGTAAAGAAATTATGATAAAATTAGATTTAGATATCCGCCAAGATACTATAAACATAATTTAAATGAATAAAGAGCAAAAATACAAAGAATTAAAACAATTTATCTTTGAAAAACGTAAAGAATTAAAAATAAGAAAAGAAAGATTACATTATAATATATTTGCCGGAGTTAGTAAAAATTCAATAAATATACAAAAAGATGAAATATCAAAATTAGAATCACAAATAGATAGTCTAGAATATGTATACCAACATGAACTATTCACAATAAAATGAATAAAGAAGAATTTATAATAGATGAAAAAATATATGAAAACCACGAAGGATCAAAAATAAAAATAGTATTTTCGAATCTAGGAAGAAGATATAAGAAAATAGGTGAACATTTATATCTAATGTTAGAAAAAGAAGAATTAAAATTAGAAGATAAATTAACAGCAATGGTAAGAATAGAAAAAGAAAATGAAGAAATAGATAGAAAAAAAGAAATAGAAAAAATTAAACAACAAACTACGGAAGAAATATGAAAAATAGAAGAAACTAAAAATAGTAGGATTGCTGAATTAGAAAAAGAACTACAAATTTTAAAAGATTTATACGAACAAAGACAAAAAGAAAAAGAAGAAAAAGATAAAGAACAAAAATTACTAAACGAGATAAACCAATTTAAGGAAAAATTAGAAATAAATAATATAGATATTGAAGAAACAGATAATTATGATTCAGAAGAAAGTGAAACATATACAGAAATATTAACAAGTACAAAAAATTTAGAAATTAACGAAAAACAAAAAATAATTAATGAGGAAAATACCAACACAGAAATAAATACTCTTGACAAAAAAGAAGATGACAATATAACATCTAAAACAACAGAAAAGGAAACCTATATATTATATAAATAATTTTAAAAGATATAATGAATATGACAAATGGACACCAAAACAAATAGTTAATAAAAATTATAACTTTTTAGATCTAGACTGTGTAATAGATACAGAAAAAACAATATATGACTAATTATTAGATAATAATATAAACATAACAGATGCACCAGAATATATAGAAAGAATATTAATAGGATCAGTAAAACTATGGTTTTCAAATTTAACTGAAAATAGTAAGAAAGTATTAAGAGCTAATAAACCTATGGAAGGAACAACATCAACAACAACTAAACTAACACCTATAGAGTTATTGAAAAAATATGAAACAGCTATAAAAGATGAATTTGGTAGTATGACAACATTAGAAGAAGAACAAGATGAAGAAAAAGATACAAATAGGAATTTAATGATAAAATTAACAATATGTAATATGTGTTATATAGACGAATATACTTGCGCATTTAAAGAATATTATTACAAAGTAGCATATAGTATAGAAGAAAGTAAAGAAATAAGAAAATTATATTTTAATAAATTACCCGAACCATTTAGTTCAAAAATAATAAAAAGTTGGGAAGAAGCAAAAATAGTAGATACGTTAGGAGCTAGAATAAAATTTTTACAACAATGGTATAGAAATTTATGTGAAAAATATAGAGAAGAATTAAAAATGGAAAAAACATTAATAAGAAATTTAGCATATTGCAAAAATAAAATAGCACCCCAATTCGGATGCGAAGAAAGATATTATAAGAAAAGAAAAAGACATAAGAAATATAAGAAATATAAAAAATCAAAATATAAATATAAGAAACCAAGAAAAAGATATTATGTAAAAAATTACAAAAATAAAAGACCATATAGAAAGAAAAAATCTATAAAAGAATGTACATGTTATAATTGTGGAAAGTTAGGACATTTAGCTAGAGATTGTAAATTACCGAAAAATCCAAAAAATAAACAAATATCCGAAATAAAAATAGAAGATACAGAATATATGCAAATAGATTATATAGATTATGAATTAGAAAGTGAAGATAGTATATATGAAATTTCAGAAAACGAAACAGATACTGAAATAGATAGTGAGATAGATGAATCAAATGACTGAAGAAGATATAAAAATAATAACAAAGGAAGAATACTTAAATGACGAAGGAACAGAACAAAAAATAATATTTGACAGTAATATATTTGATGAAATAAAAGGAAAAGAGTTAGATATAAGTGTAGAAAAAATATTTAAAATACCAACAGTAAAAAATATTTGTAGTATGAAAAAAGATGAGTATTATGTAGTATGCCAAAAATAACATGTAATAGACTGCAGATATGCAAAAGGAAAAGCTAGTATACCATTTGTAACAAAAAGAATAATTAATAAAGAAATAAATGATATAAAAAGTAAAGGAGATCCAATAAAATATGTACACCTTGGAGGTATAGAAATATTAATAAAAGCATGTTTTAGAGAAGGAATAGATACACCGATAGAATTATATTTAACAGATGATAGAATTATAAAACCTATAGAAAAAAGCATAATAACTGCCGTAAAAGGAAATTTAATATACCAAAAATTTAAATTTATAATAAGTGCAAATTATTCAGTAGCAGTAACAGATAGAAATATAGATAAATCATTAGTATTATATTGGAAGATATCAGGAATAGAATTAACTCAGGAAGTAAAATATTTACAGCAAGATGTAAACATTTATATGTATTAACAACAAAACATAAAATAACAGGAAAAAAATAAGATTAACAAGATACAAATAGATAGCCCATTTGAACAAATTGTAAAAACAATAGATTATAATGATTATAGCTATAGAGACATAGATATAGAAGAAAACTTAGAAATAGTAAATGATAGAATAAGTACAACAAAAAGAATAGCTAATGAAAAACCAGAGTCATCGAGCTCATAAAAAAGAACAAGTTATGAAATAAATTCAATAAGTAATTTAAACCAATATTACATAACAGGAAAAATAAATGAAAAAGAATATTTAATACTATTAAACATGGGACAAGAAGAAAATTATATAGCAAAATGTCTAGTAAAAAATGAAGAAATAAAAACTGATAATGATATATGCCCAGATCTACCGAGGAGTTTAATAAATAGTAAAGATATAGCAGAAAAAGAAATAATAATAGGAGGAATGAGAAAAATAAAAATAGAATTTGAGGTAGAAGAAGAAATGCAAAAAGTAGATATAATATTAGGAATAAAATGGTTAGAACAAGTAAAACCATATAATATAGAACATACACAATTAGCCATAACATATAATAGGGAAAGATTATTCCTGAGAAGAGCATTAACATAAAATGAAAATATATGTATTAATGAAGATAATAGTGGAAGGATATTATAGTAGATATTATACGCCTATGATAGATACAGGAGCAGAAGCTAATTTATGTAAATATAATTGCTTACCAGAAAGTAAATGGGATAAATTAAAAATACCAATAGTAGTTAAAGGATTTAATAATGAAGGAAGCTTAATTACTTATAAAGCTAGGAATGTAAAAGCACAAATATGGGATAAGATATTAACAATAGAAGAAATTTATAATTATGAACTAACGTCAAAAGATATATTTTTAGGAATGCCATTTTTAGATAAACTATACCCACATGTAATAACTAAAAACGATTGGTGGTTTACAACACCATGTAAACAAAAAGTAAGAGCAAAAAGAGTTAATAATAAAATAAGAAAGAAAACTGATTGGATAAAAGGAAGTGAAAAAATTACACAAAAGTTAGAAAATATAAAAACTACTGAAGATACAATAGAATTAGTAGTATTTTCGATAAATAAAACAGAAATAACTATATTTTCAATAAATAAGATAGAAATAGTTTAGAAAAAATTAGAACAATTATATAGTGAAGATCCCTTAAAAGGATGGAAAAAACATAAAACTACCATAAAAATTGAATTAATAGATAAAAATAGTATAATAACCCAAAAACCATTAACATATAATTTTGACAATTTAAAAGAATTTAAAATGCGTATAGATGAATTATTAGAAAAACAATATATACAAAAAAGTAATAGCAAACATAATAGTCTAGCATTTATAGTAAATAAACATAGTGAACAAAAAAGAGTAAAAAGTAGAATGGTTATTGATTATAGAAATTTAAATGCAAAAACTATAACATATAATTATTCGATACCAAATAAGATATTAAAAATAAGACAGATACAAGGATATAATTATTTTAGCAAATTTGATTGTAAATCAGGATTTTACCATCTAAAGTTAGAAGAAGAATCTAAAGAATTAACCGCATTTACGGTATCACAAGGATTTTATGAGTGGAATGTATTACCCTTTGTATATAAAAATGCACCAGGCAGATATCAACATTTTATGGATAATTATTTTAAACAATTGCCTAATTGCATAGTATATATAGATAATATATTATTATATACAAAAACTAAAGAAGAACATATAAAATTATTGGAACAATTTACAGATATAATAGAAAAATCAGGAATAAGTCTAAGCAAAAAGAAAGCCGAAATTATGAAAAATCAGATAGAATTTTTAGGAATACAAATAGATAAAAGTGGAGTAAAAATGCAACAACATATAGTATAAAAAATAATAAATTCGAAAGAAGAATTAGATACAAAAAAGAAACTACAATCATTTTTAGGATTAGTAAACCAGGTAAGAGAATATATTCCAAAATTAGCAGAAAACTTAAAACCATTACAGAAAAAATTAAAAAAGGATATAGAATATAACTATAATGAAGAAGATAAAAAACAAGTTCAAAAAATAAAATTACTATGCAAGGAATTACCAAAATTACAATTTCCGGATGAAAATAGAAAATTTATATATATAGTAGAAGCAGATGCTAGTGAATATAGTTACGGAGGAGTACTTAAATATAGGTATGAAACAGAAAAAATAGAACACCATTGTAGATACTACTCAGGTACGTTCAACGAGACAGAAATAAAATGGGAAATAAATAGGAAAGAATTATGTTCATTATATAAATGTTTGTTAGCATTTGAGCCATATATTGTATATAACAAATTTATTGTGCGAACAGATAATACACAGGTACGCTGGTGGCCAACAAAGAAAATACAAAATTCAGTTACAACAAAAGAGATTCGGAGACTAGTTTTAAACATTAAATTTTATATTTGTAATAGAAGTAATCAGTACTAACAAAAATGTTATTGCAGATTACATATCAAGACGAAGCTACACAAACTGAAATGATAGAAGAAAATACTCTTGAAAAGATACTCAACGCCCTAACTACGCTTTCATTGAAAGTGGACAGTATGGGTACTGAGATAGAAAAGCTAAAGCTAAAGACTAGTAAAGATAAACTGAAGTCTATAGCTATGAATCAGCTAACTCAGCAATGCGCAGAGCTATGTAGATCGGAAGACAGTAAAATTCCAGAGCTAGAAGGAGATGTTGGGATACTCCATAAAACCCATAACGTTTATCAATCTACTTCTGCAGGTACTAGCAAAGGAGTTAGAAAAAATATGAACCTAAATAAGCTATTGGATAAACCATATACCCCAAATACATCAAAAGATCCCATGTTTATACCCCACAAGTTACTACATACCGAGATAGTCTAAACCAAGACAAAAAGACTTACAACTACACAGCCTGCACATATATAGAAAATATCTACAATGTACAAACCTTTTTAAATAGCAACCCTAAAGCTACAAATATCCAAGAACCAGATACAAACTATATAACCCAAAGATTGACCGGATACAATAAGCTAATTGCCTTACTTAAAATCAAACCAAGCTTAGTTAAAACTTGCTACGAATATGGACGATTTAGTACTGTATATACTACGGACGGAACTGAGATATCCACTATACCAGAGATATATGAAGCATTTATCACTTTTAAAAGAATAACCAAAGGTACTTTATTTTTTATAAAAATTTACACGGCACCGGCAGAGATATTATTTGATGAAGTAAAAAAACCCATACAAGTTGTAAAGATAAGAATGACACGAGATATGATTATACCACAAGATATTAGTTCACAGCAAGAGATACCCAGAATCGAGATATCAAAATTTTATGCGAATAAAAGAATTATCGGACTATCTACAATTTTGCAAGAGCTAGCAAATACATACTGCAACCAAAATCCTATATGGAGCTACTATTCAAGAAATCATGTATTAATATATTCAAATTCAAAAGAGTTACGAGAAATCGATATGAAAATTATTAGGCAATGGATTATCACGTTGCTTAAACCAGAAACAGAACCTATCGCCAGAGCTATCAGAGAAAAATTTATTTCAGAGGAATTATTGACCAGATATTGCAAGACTATTGGACACAAATATCCAAATCACAAATGTAATCGAGATAACAAAATTCTCTAGAATACATCTTTACATTGTTTTACATCTGTCCGCTAAGAAACAAACAAAAACTATTAAAGAACATCTTTACATTGTTTTACATCTGTCCGCTAAGAAACAAACAAAAACTATTAAAGAGAGACTAAACTATTAAAGGAAGACTTAAAAGTCTTTCCTTCTACCTACCCTAAACCTATAAGACTAAGAATTCAAATTTTACATTAAATTTACATTAAATGATGCTACCAACTACTAACTTTACGTAAACAAATTTACAATAAGTCTTCCGTCTATTTTGTCATATCTATTGTATCTCCATTATTGCTCTGGTCTTTTCTTTCCAGCTGATGTCCTTATCTTCTTTTATTCTAGCTGAACTGCTGGGACGTCATTATCTCCTCCATTACATTTTGAACATTTGTGGTCTTGATATTTGTGTCCAATAGTCTTGCAATATCTGGTCAATAATTCCTCTGAAATAAATTTTTCTCTAATAGCTCTGGCGATAGGTTCTGTTTCTGGTTTAAGCAATGTGATAATCCATTGCCTAATAGTTTCCATATCGATTTCTCGTAACTCTTTTGAATTTGAATATATTAATACATGATTTCTTGAATAGTAGCTCCATATAGGATTTTGGTTGCAGTATGTATTTGCTAGCTCTTGCAAAATTGTAGATAGTCCGATAATTCTTTTGTTCGCATAAAATTTTGGTATCTCGATTCTGGGTATCTCTTGCTGTGAACTAATATTTTGTGGTATAATCATATCTCGTGTCATTCCTATCTTTACAACTTGTATGGGTTTTTTAACTTCATCAAATAATATTTCTGCCGGTGCCATGTAAATTTTTATAAAAAATAAAGTACCTTTGGTTATTCTTTTAAAAGTGATAAATGCTTCATATATCTCTGGTATAGTGGATATCTCAGTTTCGTCCGTAGTATATACAGTACTAAATCGTCCATATTCGTAGCAAGTTTTAACTAAGCTTGGTTTGATTTTAGGTAAGGCAATTAGCTTATTGTATCCGGTCAATCTTTGGGTTATATAGTTTGTATCTGGTTCTTGGATATTTGTAGCTTTAGGGTTGCTATTTAAAAAGGTTTGTACATTGTAGATATTTTCTATATATGTGCGGGCTGTGTAGTTGTAAGTCTTTTTGTCTTGGTTTAGACTATCTCGGTATGTAGTAACTTGTGGGGTATAAACATGGGATCTTTTGATGTATTTGGGGTATATGGTTTATCAAATAGCTTATTTAGGTTCATATTTTTTCTAACTCCTTTGCTAGTACCTGCAGAAGTAGATTGATAAACGTTATGGGTTTTATGGAGTATCCCAACATCTCCTTCTAGCTCTGGAATTTTACTGTCTTCCGATCGACATAGCTCTGCGCATTGTTGAGTTAGCTGATTCATAGCTATAGACTTCAGTTTATCTTTACTAGTAACAAGGATTCCTGATACTGTGAAGGTAAATATTTCCTTTGGCAGCAATTACAGATAGTAGATCCTGGTATCCGTTCGTTGGTGACCACCAGCTCCACAAAAAGCATGCGTCGGTTTGCTTCACATCGTATTCACATAATATATGTTTGTGGACCAAGGGTGACATAAAAGCAGTGACATCTTATTCACATATTTAGGAAGATGATCATTTTGCATTAGTTTGGGTTGCTCTGCTTCATACTTTGAATTATTTTCATTACACTTTGGATTGTTGTCATTGCTTATAAGCTATAACTACACAAAAAGTAATATATAATCAATATATCCCTGTTTCCATAAAAGGCTATATAATATGGCTAGGACTAGTGCACTTTCTCATCCTGAAACTAAAACAACTTCCTGGACTCTCTGTGGCCGAATAAGAGTACTGGATTGCTTTCCGTTTCTTGAACTTCTACTCTGCAAAAAGTACAGAGCAACTTCTTCTTCAGTTGGATGATGTTGTTGCTGTTTTTGCTATTCATAGTTTGCTGTAGGAAGAAGTATTATGTGTATTGCTGTTTTTTTCTTAAGTTTGTGACTATTTTTCGATCAGTTATATTCCAATTAGCAGTACTATAAATGTTAGTCTTTGTCCTTTACTTGAAAGGAGGGTCTATCGGAAGTAGGAGTAAGATTTGTGTACACTATCCTATCTAAGACCTCCTCGCGATTTCACTGGGTATGTTGTTGTTGTTGTTGTTGTATTCTTAATATACTTTGTTGCACCTCAGTAATCACACCACCAAAATATATGGAACTTTTCTCGGCATTCTCTGGACAGTCTCATACAAGGGGTTAACCAACTGGACCTCGCCTTTACAGAAAAGTAATTAATCATCTGCAAAGGCTAATTGGACTATCTTCAATTTGGAGCACCTGATTGAAACTTGAAACAACTTTTGATGTTGTAAGTTCCTTAGTATAACAACAACAAACCCAGTGTATTCCCACATAGTGGGGTCTGTAAGTTCCTTAGTAATCTGGATAAATACCCCATGGAGAGCACAAACAGGAAGTGGGACATAGAGTCCCCCTGTCTCAGACCCCTCTTCACTGGGAAAGATACCGTGGTTTGTCATTGATCATTATCAAATTAGAAACAATTTGAATGCAGGTCATAACCAATGAATAAATTTGGGAGGGTATTTCAAACATGTGAAAACTTGTTCCAAAAATACCCACTCTACGGAGTCGTATGCTTTCTGCATATCTATTTTCAACATACATCTAGGTGTAACTCCTTTCTTTCCATATCCTACAATTTTGTGGCTCATGGTTATATTATCTGCTATTTCTCTTCTCGGTACAAAGGCAGATTCTACAAATGCTATTTTGTGTCTAAATCTATAAATGTCTTAATTTACAAGGCATTAGAAGACAAACCAAAAATATTAATTTCTTTGATTTTGGCTCCACCTGGAGTAATTTCTAGTGTAAATTTCCTAAAAGAGATTTGGTTATTGTTTCAAAATCATTTTTTCCATGCAGGGTTCTTAGATCTTTATGAAATATAGAGTTCTAAGGTATAAAGATTCATTTTTTTCATCAATTTTCTTGGATTTGGAGCTCAAAGTTGGCATTTTTGAACTCCAAAGAGATTCTTGAAATACTAGTAATTGTGGTGTTCTTATTATTGGCAATCTTATGAAAAATACTTCATCTCGAACACTTGAATGGTACTTTTGAGATTTCTCTGCACTTATTTCATGTTTAGTGGTGATGGTTAATCATCAATGAGCAGAATGCTAGCAGGAAATGGTTTGTTTTATCCAATTATTGGATTTGCATCATTTATTGCTTTTCTGTATTTGTCATTTGGGCACTTATGGGTGAATTATAGTAAGGAGATAAACTTAAGTTTTGTTGAAAGGAATGGAACTCAGTTCTTTGTTGATGGTAAAGTTTTTTCCATTAATGGATGAAATTCTTACTGGTTAATGGATCATGGTGAATTCGAACAATGCTTCAGGCTGGTGCTAAGATTGGGACTTACTGTTTGTAGAACTTAGGCTTTTAATGATGCTGGTTAGAATGCCTTGCCGATTTCACCTGGAAAATTTGATGAGAAAGTGTTTAGGTAAGAAAAAAGATTGTTTTCTTAATGTTTTGTTTGGATAATTATGTTATCTTCTTTAGTACTATGCCCTTTTTAGAGCAATTATGGAGTAATTATTAGTTAGTAATGATCTCTTGTATGTATAGTATGTGCTTTAATTATGACTGATTAAGTTAAATCTGCAATTCATTTAGTTACCTAAATCTAAAGTAACCTAATCTGGGGTATGATTGCTTTAATCTTTAAAGTATATCCAATTTGGTTCCTACTTTTCTCATTTTCAGTTCTTTTGTAGTTTCATCTGTGGTGTCCGGACCTACTTGCGTGCACCTTGACTAATTTCATGCTAATTGAAATTATTTATTCTCTTTTTATAGGTGTCCAAAAATGAAGAAGAGATGAAGAAAGAAGTGATGAAAAAATTGACCTTTCTTGAGAAGATTTTTGAATTGTTTATAGATGCATTAATATTGATCTTTTTGATATTGAATTTTGTGAAACTTATCGCCAATCAAATTTGATACTATATTGGAAAGCATAATACATAAATATGACCCTAAACTTGACACCAAATTATAACATTGCCCTTAAACTTTGACAATGCACAAGTAGGCCCTTTAACTATACAAAACCTGGACAAATAAACACTCCAATCCTACGTGGCAAAATGTATGTATACACTCAAAACCACGTTCGTCGGAGTTAGAATTGAAGGTTATTTTTTGTTTAACTTTTGTACAGTTAAAGGGTCTACTTGTGCACTGATAAAGTTAAAGGTCATAGTTATAATGTATCTTTTTTATTAGGTGGCAGCATCTGAGTGGATGACTAATCCACGTAGGCGCAAGTGAGGTACACGCGTGTAAGTTGTAAAATCGGAGTGTTTATTTGTTCAGGTTTTGTTTAGTTAAAGGGCCTACTTGTGCATTGTCAAAGTTTAAGGTCAATGTTATAATTTGGTGTCAAGTTTAGGGTCATATTTATGTATTATGTCTATTGGAAAACTAATGATCATTTGGCTTGAACATTTTGATTTTGAATTTAGATTACTGGTTTGTTGCATATTTGAATTTGGATTATTATTAATGAAAATTTTTGTTGGGTTCAGAAGGAATACGCCTTCCCGGGGAACTAAAGCTCCCCTTGCACAGGGTCCGGGGAAGGGCCTAACCACACCGGTTTAGTGTACGCAGTCTTACACTACACTTCTGCAAGAGGCTGTTTCACGGCTTGAACCCATGACCTTCTGGTCACATGGCAACACATTATATGCACACAGATACTCAAAAACAGCATATAGGAGTTTGTTTCTACTTACTTCAATAATGACGTCAATACGGTTGCATCCTTCAATATCTTGGACTTCTTTTTTAATTCTCACCGCTGAAGCCACCAGAGGTTGATTGTTGCAGCCAATGAACTTAATCTGTTTCAATGTTTGACTATCTGCGAAGCTATAGGGGATACTCCAAAGCTTGTCACACCTTTTTATAGTAAGTGTTTCAAGCAGGGGAAAAGATTCCTCCGAGGCATCCCACCATGTGAAATCTAAGCTCACCAATTTTAAGAACTTAAGTCTATGGAATGTGATATGTCCAAGGCACAACTTTTCGTCATATCGATAATACTTTTCATCCCTTAATTGTAGATACTCCAAACTTGGTAGTCCTGCAATGAGGGAAATAGTGTTTTCTGTAATAACCACTCTTAGTATCAACTTCTTCAAATTTGAAGGCAAGTATAACTTGGATAAAATCAGTCGCTTGTCAACAGAAATATGAAGAATTTGAAGTTGCGTAAAACTCTCTAAATTGAGACGAGTTTTTGCACTTTTAGAATCCTCTCTCAAAATAGTAGTTTCAAGTTCTTGAAGATTAGGACACCTCTGTGCTAAAATATTCAAACAATCAGCTTTATAGAGTGCAAAATCCATCCTTAATATCCTCAAGTTTTCCAATTTTGAGGATTCTTTAGAGATCTGCTCTTCCCAACAAGAAACAGCCCTAGTAATCTCGACATGCCTTAATTTTTCCATTTTCCAAAAATTTGTTGGTAACCATGTACGCCCGCAAAGCCACTTGACAACTAAAGTTTTTAAAAGGAGCAGATGTGATTTTTCATGAAAATGGAATTTGTCTGCTGTAACTGCGAGGTACTTCAGGTGAATTAGTGGCTGCAATGTAGCTGAAGACAAATAGTGCACTATATGAGAACTCAAATCCAAGACCTTAAGAAGCCTCAAATTAGTAACCTGACTGAAGGGATTCTGATATGAAATTTCACTTCTATTGGATTTGGTGGTTATCAGTGACCTCAAGTATTGGTGGAAAGGCTTCCGCGTTTTGGAGCCCGGCGATGCAAACTTGGTGAGCTCATTACTGAAACAGAAGGTAACTCGGCTTACTTTCCAATGGGAAGGTTGAAAATGAAGCTCACTCGACTCAACTGCCAACATAAACTTCTCTTCTCTACTCCTCTCCAAGCAAAAGTGAAGCACTACATCATGAACCTGACAGTATTTGATTTTACCATTATATTTTCTCTTGGAAACCATTACCAAGTTACTGCTAATGAGATCCATCAAGTAGCCCTCAGCTGCCTCTTCCATTAATATCGCAGATTCAGTGATCTGGATGAAGCCTTCTGCGATCCACAGCCATATCAATTTAGACACTAGAATTCTTGCGTCCTCTGGAAACATCCCCATGTAAAGAAGGCAAGGTTTTAAATAATCAGGTAAGTTATCATAACTTAACTTCATAGTTGAAAGACTATATTCCCCAGACTCATGATCAAGATAGTCAAATAGAGCATCTTTAACCTCATGCCATCAAAAGGCTTCCATTTTCTTCCTTTTGATTATTCCAGCTGCCAAGACAACCACAAGAGGCAATCCTTTGCATCTTTTTGCAACTGCTAGACTCACATCTTGTAGTTCAGGTGGGCAATCTTCCTTTTGAAACACTCTTTTCTGCAACAATTTGCAACTCTCATCTGGTGTGAGGAATGGAAGGAAATAAAGATCAGTATAGTGCTTGACATGTTCACCCACTTTCTCAAGTCGAGTTGTTACTATAATTCTGCTTCTATTTCCAACATCAGGGAAACAAAGGCTTAACTCATCCCATGCCATACCATCCCACATATCATCCAATACAATGAGATATCTCTTTCCCATTAGGCTTTTCCTCAACTTGTCAGCAAGGATGTCATTTTTATCTCCCTTATCCTTTGAGCTAGTAACTCGACTAAAGATATCTTGTAATAGCTCTCTACAGTTATACGTCTGGGAAATGATGCACCATGCTCGAACATCAAAGTGAGAAACAACACTCTCATCATCGTAAAGCTTTCTAGCGATAGTCGTTTTCCCTTGTCCCCCCATGCCTATAATTGGGAGGACATCTAGCTCATTTGTACCTCTAATCAGATACTGAATCATTTTTTCTGTTTCATCCTCAAAACCCACTATCTCCTCATCAATCAATGGATTACTATACTGAGCTGACAGGTATTTAGATGGCTCAACTACAGAAAAGGGCGTCAGAGCAAGGTTCAGGGACCGCATCTCTGTCACCTCCACATTAATACGACTGATCTCTTTTATGATTGCAGGAAGTGAGCCAAAAGAATACCAAAGAGCATTATACTGAGAAAGAGTAGTCAATAGAAACTTCAGCTTCATATGCCAAATTGATAATATGCTTCCGTAGATCTTCAAGAATTCCGTGTTCGTGCTGCACCTTTGCAGCATCTTTAAAAACGTATATTAGAGACGAGAGCTCTTTGTCTAAAGTTCTAATATAAGGCTTCATCATGAAACCTAAACCTGTTTCAGATTTCAACATCTCATTCGATTTCCTAAGGAGAGCATCAAGAAAGCTCAATCCACCAACAGTTGGGAGCTCATGAGACGGAGTAAATACCAAGGATTTGTAGTACTCCGCCACTTGTGCCTTTAGATCTTCAATTTTCTCCAATATCTGTATCGTCCAAAGTTGAAATGCGGATGTTGCGCTGGATGTGTGGGATGACTCGAGTGGATAGAGTTAGGAATGAGACTATCAGGGAGAAGGTTGGTGTGGCTCCAGTGGAGTGCAAGATGCGGGAAGTCCGATTGCGCTGGTTCGGACACGTGAAGAGGAGGGGCATGGATGCCCCAGTTCGTAGGTGTGAGAGACTAGCGTTGGATGGTTTTAGGCGGGGTAGGGGTAGGCCGAAGAAGTATTGGGGTGAGGTGATTAGGCGGGATATGGAGCAGTTGCAGCTCACCGAGGACATGACCCTAGATAGGAAGGTCTGGAGGACGCGAATTAGGGCAGAAGACTAGGGCCAGTTTGGGTCGCTAGTGTAGGGTTTTACTTGTTGGGGGTAGTATTCTTGTTATGATTCCGTGCTCCTTGTTTTAGTAAGAGGCTGGGTGCTTTCCCCTGTTTCTTTCTATTTATGGCTGCCGTATTTATGTTATTTATGTTATGTTATTTATGTTATGTAGTCTTGTAACTTTGTTCGGTGCTTTAATATGTATTTGCCTGATATCTTGTGTCTTGAGCCGGGGGTCTATCGGAAACAGCCTTTCTACTTCTTTAGAGGTAGAGGTATGGACTGCGTACATCTTACCCCCCCCAGACCCCACCAGGTGGGAATACACTGGGTTTGTTATCTGTATCGTCCAAAGATCAATCTTGATGGTTTCTGCTTTGATTGTAGATCCTCCAAGAAGCATTTGAATTACACATAGTATATCGCCCACAAGAACACCAATCTTTTTCGAAACTTCATTCAACCTATTGCCATTAATAACACGATTTGGCACATCACCAAGAAAAAACAATAAGAATTCTATAGCCACATCAATGTTTTGAGCAGAAACATTACGAGGAAAGTTCTCAAGCTTTTTGTTTCTGAGATGCACCAGCAGGCTGTTGAGATTATGTAAAAATCCTTTCGGTAATTTCTTCTCCTTGAAAGTTCTTGACTGAATAAACTTTGAAGCCGACAGTTCACTTAGAAAAATCCTCTTCATTTCCAGCTCCACTAGCACAGCCAGGAATAGTAGATAAGAAGACTTATTCTCGATATCAAATAAATCATCTCCTTCCTCATTAACCCAAATAGCAAAACAGAACTGTCCGACATTCTCAGCCAGAAATTTAATTCGGGTCTCCAGATCTTCCAGCTTCTCATGGTCGACATAATCATTTATCTCTGCACCATATAAATACTCACAAACCTCATTCTTTTACAAACGATTTTGACTTGCCTTAAGCATCTAATTGTCTTCTGCAGGATATTGATTCTTTCCTTCAAAAAAGCATCAGACCTAACCAAGTACCTCGGTGCATCATTTAGATTCTGGTCAAGGTAATCCATATATTCTAACAGATAGGAACCATTCAGCTCAAAGTTGTACATTAAGCAGGTGTTGTGTTCATTGAATTCCTGTAACTCCGACACTAGCTTTTCCACATCAAGAAGAGTTTTGCATTCACCTAGAATTCCAGCAAGCAACGAGTGAAGCATTTCAACAATCAATTTGTCCTTCTCTGTGATTTTGACTAAGGAATCAGGGGAAACAACACGATGACACTTGATAAAGGTCCTAAAAAATCTTAGTTCCATTTCAAGTGTCTGAAGGGCCGGCTTGGCTCAGCGGTAAGCTTGCTTACCGTGGTGTGCCAGGTCCTGGGTTCGAATCAGCCCTTCAGCGAAGCTGGGGTGAGGCTGCCTAGACATCCCTTCCCCGACACCCACGGAGTGGGTATGAACCGGGACGACCCATTTCAAGTGTCTCAATTTGATCAATCTTGACAACATTCCGATCACCTCTACTCTTAATCCTCCTCAGTTTATCAAACATATCCTCTATGTCTTTATGTGCCATCTTCCATAGATAAATTAAGAAGTAGGAAGGTCCTGCAAGTTCACCAAACTCTTGTCATATTAATCTTCTTAAGAAGAAAATGTGTATTCGGCTCTTTCAGTACTACTATCAGAAACTACAACTCTGTAAAAGATTATACACATTATAATTAAAATTTCACAAACTTCCCTTGAGGATTAAGGCAGGGTGATACAGGCTTAACTCAAGGGATGAGTACGGAGCTATATTGATCTTAGAGGAGACTAAAGAAGACTAGCCATTGATGAATTAAATTTGAAGTACTATCGCACAGCTTAAGCATGGTTAGCTGTCCAGAACAGGTTACTTACTAAAGAGAAATTGATCAAAATGTGCATCAACTGTTGCCACTATGCGACTCTCAGGTTCCAGACTCATTTGTTTAGTGATTGTATGTGGTTCACAAAAGTTAAGAGATGACTCGCGTGCTGAAGATAGTCCTTTTAAACATTAAAAGGAAGAAGTGGAAGCAAGTTTTAGCAGCTACTTTGGGGGCAATGATCTACCATACTTGTAGAGCCAGGAACTCGAAATTGTTCAAAGGCAACATGTACAGACAGTTGAGATGATTTCTGATAGAATAGACATGATCAGTTCTTCTAAAAGAGCTTATACATGTAGAGGTTTTTCACATAACACATACCTACAAGAAATATTATCATATCGAAGTGCAAGAAAACTGGCAACAACAGACAACGAAGGACGACAAACTTCCTGAGTAATACTATGACTACTAGTACGAAAAGATAAGCCAGACAACATTCGACTACCTATCAATCTTTCACCCTAATCTGTGTCTTTCACAACCTCCTAACTAAGGTCAAGATTAACATCACCATAGCATGAAAAAGAAATCCTATTACCTTGCACCCTAATCCGTGTTTCTCCACAACCTCCTATATAAGATCATGTCCTTGGTAAGATTAACATCACCATACCATGAAAAAATTATAAGAGAATAGATTTGGGTCTAACTCAACCCCAAAAAGCCTTTCAACTGAAGCATGGGTAATATAATTTAAGGCTCAGACATCGGTAAACAAAGGATTGGAATGAGCCTGACTTTGACATACCATAATAAGAAAGTGAACCTTAGGTCAAACTCAATCACAAAAGCCAATAAAAAAGGTAAGGATTAGTTCAAGACCAAAGACTTTTGAATCTTGTGATCAACGGAGTTTAAAAAAGTAAAGAAAGATTTTTAAATCTTGTAGTCTTAAACTAAAAATATGTAAAATGTATCAACAAAACTCACCTCAAACTTAACTGATGGAATCTCTTGTTGTTCTTCAGTAGCTCAGTAGTATAGAGTGGTCGGTTGTTAATCGATTGGTTGTAGGTTCGAATCCTATCCAGCACAAGGTGATGTGTAGTTCATAGTGATGGGTGAGGAAATAAACAATAATTGTCAATGGCACGAACAGTCTATAATATGTATTGTACCAGCTCTGAATTATTGCATTATTATTCTATTGGTTAATAGTAGCTAAACAACAATTAGTGCTCGATTTAATTAATGATAGTACTCCATTCTTATTGATTGCTTTAGTAAAAAAGACATGCACTTTATGGTTGTCTTGGGGAATAATGTCTTATTCCCATAATACACACATATATAAAGACCCAGGGCAAGTCAAAGAGAAGGATTGCCAAGTGTTTTAAATTGGCAAGCATTTTAGTCCAATCACCATCGGAATAACTTGAATTGTTGGGGTTTTAAGATGTGAATCGAAAAATAGACACCTCTTGGATTACACCAAAAAGATATCTCTCCATTTTGTCAAGTTCTAAACAATTTAGTCGAAATAAGCATTAAAAAGTGGGACAATTTTTTGGATTTTCTGATTAATAACTGAATTGCAAAAACAAATATACAACGAACTGAACCACTAAAATGACGTAAGAAACTAATCTAAGGGGCCTCCATTGATAGCTTGGATCTGCAGAATGAGAAGAGATAGAAATTAGAGTGAGAAGGAGAGAGAAGAGGAGATTCTGGAAAAAGGAACAGAGGTGAGAAAAGTACCGATAATTTCTGAATAGTCTCTCTCCTCAAGTTGGTTAGAACTTATAACAAACATGTGTTGTGCTGGCAGCTGACTTGGCAAAATCTAATCCCTTGCGACCTTTTTAATTAAAACTATTCCTGGCCGTTCATATTAATTTGTTGACATAGTGTATTATTCACTATACAGATCATCACATACCCTTCCTCTGCAAAACATCCTTGTCCTCAAGGATGAAATTCGGGAAATTTAGCTCGTATGAAATCAAAATCCTCCCAGGTAGCCTCTTCGGGAGGGAGGTTGGACCACTATATGAGCACCTTCACAGCTGTAGTGTTGCCTTTCATAACCATTTGTCGTTGCAGAACTGCCACGGGTTTCACTAAAAACTGTCCATCATCTGTAGTCATTGGAAGAGTAGATTGAACCACCACTTTAGACCCTACCTTCTTCTTAAGCAAAGAGACATGAAAAACTGGGTGAACCTTAGCTTCAGCCGGCAACTGTAGTTTATAAGCAACCAGTCCAATCTTACTGATGATTTTGTAAGGGCCATAGTACTTGGAGCTGAGCTTTAAACTCTTCCTCAGAGCTATAGAGGATTGTCGATAGGGCTGTAGCTTGAGATATACCATATCACCTGTTGGAAATTGCTTTAAGTTACTGCACTAGTTTTTAGCAAAATAAGTTGTTTAGATTAGGATGACTTTGAATTTTAAATATTTGTTAGTTTGTTTAGTTGTTGAGATATTTTAGGTTGTTTTAAATTTCAAATTATGCAGATTTTTGTTTTATGTTGGCTATTTAAAGCCCCTCAATGCTTAATAAAATCATTGAATGCTATTGAAAGTTATTCAATCCTTTGAGAGTCATTTTAACCCCGTTTTCGCTGCCCCATCATTCTTTAAAAAAACCAACAGTGGTATCAAAGAGCCTCATTGATCTTACGGGATCTGTGTGTTCTTCCAAAGTTCTACCATACCATTTGTAACCCGCAAGAGCTACTTTTTTAACCCGTCAGGGCTACCCATTTTAACCCGTCAAGGCTACCATTTTCAACTTGTGCTTATTTTCAAAGCGTAGGGCTATTTTCAACCAAAAAGATGTCAAGCAGTAGTCTCTCATTGAATGCCCCAAAAATTTTCACTGGCGAAAACTACCAAATTTGGTCAGTGAGAATGAAATCATATCTTCAATCCTATGATTTGTGGAAAGTTGTAGCGGATGATACACCATTACAATCACTCCCTAAAAATCCTACTATTGCTCAAATTAAATCTCATTCAGATGAAAAGCTCAAATAATTCAAAGCCAAAACTATAATTCAAAATTTAGTTGCGGATTCGATTTTTTTTAAAATCATTGCTTGTGAGACAGCAAATGAAGCTTGGGAAAAACTAAAAAAAGAATATCAAGGAAGTGACCGAGTTATATAAATGCAAATTTTGAATTTGAAAAGGGATTTTGAATCTCTTAGAATGCAAGAGGATGAAACTATTGCTAAGTATTCTGAAAAGATTTCTTTGCTTGTCAGTAAAATCAGGTTACTTGGTGAGGATTTCAAAGACGACAGAATAGTAGAAAAAAATCTTGTGACAATTCTGGAGAGATTCGAGTCTAAAATTTCATCTCTGGAGGAGTCTAAAGAACTCTCTACTATCTCTGCGGAAGAACTAATAAGTGCTCTTCAAGCACAAGAGCAAAGAAGAGCTTTTAGACAAGACAATGTTACTGAGAGTGCCTTTTATACACAAAACAAAAAAGGAAAAGGTAATTATCCTCCTTGCAGACACTGCAAAAAGAAAACACACTTGGAGAATTTTTGTTGGTGGAGACCTGATGCAATATGTGAAAATTGCAAACAAGCAGGTCATGTTACAAAAGTGTGCAAGCTTAAAAACAATCCTCAAGCACAATTTGCCGAAGCAGAAATTGAGGAGGAGCGCCTTTTTTAAATCGCAGTAACTAAAGCAAGGAGGAGTGTTGGAAATTGCTTTAAATTACTACACTAATTTTTAGCAAAATAAGTTGTTTAGATTAGGAAGACTTTGAATTTTAAATATTTGTTAGTTTGTTTAGTTGTTGAGATATTTTAGGTTGTTTTAAATTTCAAATTATGCAGATTTTTGTTTTATGTTGGCTATTTAAAGCCCCTCAATGCTTAATAAAATCATTGAATGCTGTTGAAAGTTATTCGATCCTTTGAGAGCCATTTTAACCCCGTTTTTGCTGCCCCATCATTCTTTAAAAAACCAACATCACCAACTTGAAATTCTCTCTCACTCATGTTTAAATCAGCATAATGCTTCATCCTCTCCTGATCTTTGAGGAGATTGTCCTTGAGTAACTGTTGCATTTACTGCCTTTTCATAATAACATCATCAACAGTAGGCACAATGGTATCTAGTAAGGGACCATCGATAGTTGAGGAGGGCGGTAACTATACAAAGCCTCAAAGGAAGTGCATTGTAAGCTAGTGTGGTAGTTAGTATTATACCACCATTCAGCAAAATGAAGCCATAGTTTCCATTGATGAGGTCTTTGACTTGTCATACATCTCAAGTAGTTCTCGATACACTTATTGACTCTCTCGGTCTGTCCATCTATTTGAGAATGGTAGGCTGAGCTATACAGAAGCTGAGTCCCACTCAATTTGAAAAGAGCTTGCCAAAAGTGACTCATAAAGACTCTATCTCTGTCAGAAATGATGGATTTAGGGGGTACCATGGAGAGTATGAACTCTTTTCCAAAACTTTTTAGCAACTTGTAAGGCAGTGAAAGGATGGGATAATGCTATAAAGTGAGTAGATTTTGTAAACCTGTAAACCACCACAAAAATGACATCCTTACCTTTAGACTTAGGCAGCCCTTCAATAAAGTCCATACTTATATGTTTCCATGACTGATCAGGGATGGGAAGGGGTTGTAGTAAGCCTGGGTAGGGCACATTCTCATCCTTGCTTTTCTGACAAACATCATATTCAGACACTACTTGTATCACCATCTGCTTCATTATGGGCAGTAGAAGAGTTGGGATAGTCTTTTAAGAGTACCAAGATGACCTGAGTGGCTACCTAAATTAGAATCGTGAAACATATGAATCAATTGTAGCCTCAAACCTCCAGTTGATCCCACATAGATCTTTCCCTTCTTCTTTAGTATTCTTGCACCAAAATGCCATAGACTAGGGCCAGAATTATCGATTGAGAGTTGAGTTATCAACTCTATAGCTATGGGATCATCTTTATAGCTTTCCATAGTTTCTTGCACCCATAATGGAACTGTCAGACTTATTGCATTAAGATGAGCCTCATTAGTATGAAGTACCCCTTCTTGTTGTCTTGAGAGAGCATCGGCTACTCTATTTTTTGTCCCCTTTTTATATTGTACTTCATAATCAAGTCCCAAAAGCTTAGTCAACCCCCTCTGTTGTACTGCTGTAGTGACCCTTTGTTCCAACAAATATTTGAGACTATGATGGTCAGTCTTGACTACAAAGTATTTATATTGCAAGTAATGTCTCCATTTGTCCACCGCATTCAGTAAAGCCATATATTCTTTCTCATAAATAGAATTATCTCTGTGTTTAGCAGCCAATACCTTACTGAAATAAACTACAAGTTTGCCCTTTTGTAAGAGAACAGCCTCAATCCCAGAATGACAAGCATCAGTTTCAACTATAAATTCTTTATTATAGTCCGATAAAGCTAACACTGGAGCAGTAGACATTGCTAACTTTAAGGCTGAAAATGCTTGATCAGCTTCATCAAAAAATACCAATACAAACTTTCTGAGGTAAAGCTGGAATACCTGATTCATGAGGGCTTGGAATGTTGTTGGGGCATTGGTTAGCCCAAAGGGCATCACTTTGAACTCATAATGACCCATGTGAGTTCTAAAAGCTGTCTTGTACACATCTTCAGCTTTCATTCTAATCTGATGGTAGCCAGCTCATAAATCTATCTTTAAAAATATTATAGCTCCATGTAACTCATCAAGAAGATCATCCACAATGGGAATAGGGTACTTATCCTTCATTGTAATTTCATTCAACCCTCTGTAATCCACACAAAACCTCCATGTTTCATCTTTCTTTTTGACCAATAAAGCCGAAGATGAGAATGGGGATTGGCTGTGACTAATGATTCCATTGGTTAGCATCTCAGCAACTTGCTTCTATAGTTCCTCCTTCTGGTAGTAATTATATCTGTAAGGTCTTAAGCTTACTGGTTCAGCCCCAAGTTTCAAGTTAATTGAGTGGTCTAAGTGTCTAACTGGAGGCAGATTCTTAGGCTCCACAAATACTGCGCGATACTTGTTGATTACTTCCTGTATAGTGTCATCTATTACCTCTTGTTCTCTTGTTGTTTCATACCCTAACATGAATAAATGAGCAATCAGAGTTTGTCCCTTCTTGATTAACTTGCCCATTGTACTGCCACTGATCATACTCAGGCTTCCCTTCATTAGGATAGTATGTAATACTGTTTTATTATTCTTTCTGCCAATCGTCACGTACCTCTTTTCATGATCAAACTTAGTAGGATTGTATTTATTCATCCAGTCATTTCCCAAGACCAAGTCACAACCTCCTAGGTTGATAATTCTTAGGTCTTCCTTAAAAGGTTTACCCTCCATTTTCCAGCAAAAACCCGTACAAGTAGTGTGACACATCACGTAGTTTCCATTAGCAACTGTGACTTTCATAGGGGCACCATATTCAGCTACATATCCTGTATCACTCACAGCTTGCTCATCTATAAAACTATGTGTACTACCTGAATCAATCAACACAGCAAGGGTCTTGTTCTTCACTGAACCTTTAACAAGTATGGATTTTACACCTTGATTATTGCCGGAAAGTGCACTCAAAAAAATAGCCTCCAACACCTCTTGTTGTATCTCACCTTCAATAATAAGATCAGGTGGTTCAGGAATTTCTATTTCTTCAGGTGGTAATGCTTCTTCTTCACCTACTATACAGTTCAGTTGCTTTGTTGTACAATTGTGCCCCGAAAAGTATTTCTATCCACACCTGAAACATAGTTTGTTGATCTTCCTATGTTCATATACCTCAGGGTTAAGTCTGAAGGTGTTGGGTTTAGTAGTGTTCACCACAGTAGACCTCGAATATCTGGATCCAACTGGTGTTGCAGTAGGCTTGACCACTACCGGAGCCTTCTTTTGAGCTGCTTCAATTATTTTTTCCTACAATCTAGCTTGCTCGATAGCTAACTTCAATGTAGTGGGTTTGAACATCTTAACCCCAAATTTAATTTTCTTTTTCAGTGCTCCAATAAAACTAAAGAGGAAGTATGCCTCATTCAGGCAGGATTCCTTATGATCATCTGAGCCTTCAAGTCTTCAAACCTCCCTAGGAATTCCTCCACAGTTCTAGTTTAAGAGAGTTTGTTGAACTCCTCCACAACATCCCCAATCAAAACTTCCCCAAATCGAATACACAATTCCTCTTTAAATTCAACCCATGAGACTACTCCCCTACTCAAAACAAGTGAGTTATACCAGGTTTCAGCTAACCCATTCAAGTATGATGCAACCCCTTCTACCTTCTGGTTATCAGCAATTTTATACAAATTAAAGTACCTCTAACACTTACGCAGCCATACCTTCGGTTCAGAGCCCTTAAAGCTAGGCAATTCCCATTTAGGAAGGGGAATAGGCAGGCGACCTCGAGCTTCCTGTACAAGATTCAGGAGTAAATCATCCCTAACAGGATTTACAACCTCGGGAGCAGGTTGAGGTTCCCTCTCCAGAGTTATCAACTGATTCAAAATAAGCTCTAACATACCCTTAATTCCAGCTTGTGTCGTATTGAGTTCCTCTAGAAGTTCATCATGTCGCAGTAACTTATCGTCCAAGAGTTTAAATCGGGTTCCTTCAGCCATTAAAACCTGGGCTCTGATACCAATTGTTAAGTTCTAAACAATTTAGTCGAAATAAGCAGTAAAAAGTGGGATAATTTTTTAAATTTTCTGATTAATAACTGAATTGCAAAAACATAAAAACAACGAACTGAACCACTAAAATGACATAAGCAACTAATCTAAGGGGCCTCTATTGATAGCTTGGATCTACAGAATGAGAAGAGATAGAAATTAGAGTGAGAAGGAGAGAAAAGAGGAGATTCTAGAAGAAGGAAGAGAGATGAGAAAAGTACCGATAATTTCTGAATAGTCTCTCTCCTCAAGTTGGTTAGAACTTATAACAAACATGTGTTGTGCTGGCAGCTGACTTGGCAAAATCTAAGCCCTTGCGACCTTTTTAATTTAAACTATTCCTGGCCGTTCATTTTAATTTGTTGACATAGTGTGCTATTCACTATACAAATCATCACACACTTACACCAAAAACACATCTTCCTCCAGGATACAACGGTCCAACGTCGTACAATTCAAACAACTCTGAATTTGTTACGTTGAAGAGCTCAAACCTTCACTAAAAGAACATCTTCCTTCAATATATGATTACTCTCTTTTAAATAGTAAATTTAGTTAGAGACTTATAATTTATTTTTTTGTCTCAAATTTCTCTTTGAGTTTCACCTTGTAATGAATAGGAAGAAGGTGGGTCAGTAAAGTTGGTGGATGAACAGAGGCGGATCTAGGATTTCAAGGTTGCGGGTATCATGTCACTTTTAACGTTAAAGATACTACTCAAAAAGGATATTTTTTATGGGCGTCCCACTGGAATTTGGCTTGTTAGTAAGAGATTTTTGAAGGAAAATTTCATTTAAACATTATCGAAGAATCTAATTTTTACGAATTCAGCTGGAAATCAGTTAATTTTTTGCTTTACATTTTGCTATTTACATTGCCCCATATAAGACAAATATTTTATCGATTTTATAGATTTTGGATTTCGATTTGATTATTTGTCTTTTCAATTTGTATAGACAAATAGATCAAATAATAAAAATGTGATTATTATTATAAATACTATCGAAAACAATCTTTCTACTTCTCCGGAGGTAGTGTATAGGTTGCATACATTTTACCCTCCTCAGACTCCACTATGTGGGAATACACTGGGTTTGTTGTCGTTGTTGTTATTACTATAAATTGTGTGAACAAGAGTTAAATTCAACTTATCAGTCAGCATATAAGTACAAAATAGTTGCCAACATTCAATGGATATTTCCAATTCTATTGTTAAGAAATTATAACATCAAGCCAAGCATCATTATTATGATTTACGATGAGAGGTTAACTATAAATTTGAAAGAAGAAGAAATCTTCAATTATGTTCTACACTTAAGTTAAAAATTCTTAAACAAAAGATTACCCAAAAGAAGGAGTCAAACAAAGATTAAATTAAGAGGAAAAAAATTTATAGAAAATAGAATAACGAACAAAAAGTAACAAAATACTGTTGGTGTTTGGACTTGAACTCTGGTCTGGTATACTAGGTCAAATATAAGCGCGTTTTCCACTAGCACTACTTCATCAACTGCTGCACCGGGTGACACTTAAATAATATACCGGTTTTATTCAATATATATATATATATATATACACACAATTATCTGATCAAAGTTTGCGGGTGTCATGCCACTGGTGAACCCTGTAGATACGCCCCTGTGGATGAATCACGTAGAAGTTAATGAGTTGCAAAACATAATGTAGAATAATAAGTTAGAGGTTATAAGAGTTTTAGAAAAAACTAATGGCACTAATTAGGTGGTGTTCATCGGTAATTTGACAAAATATATGGTTTTCTATAGCCAAAAAGGCTTAAATAGCATCAGAAAAAATGGCCCATATAATTACAGAAATGACACCACTTGGCAATTCGGCTGAGCAGAGTCCATCGCCAAACAAGTCAGCGAAGCGCTGAATTATACGTGGCTCGCTGATTTGTCATCATGACAAGCTCCATGGGTTGGCTTCAGTGGCGAATCCACCTTGGATTCAGGGGTTCATCCAAGCCTCCTTCCACGAAAAATTATACGATTTTTATATTATTTTTATATGGTCAAAAATATTTTTATGTATAATAGTAGATGTTGAACCCCTTCGACTAATCCATATGTTTACTTATGAACCCCTCAATAAAAATTCTGACTCCGTCACTGATTGGCTTCTGTTCTTTTTGGCAATGCATGGCTGGTCCACCGATTAGTCCAGCGATGCGCCAAATCATTCATTGTGTCACCGTTTTGCTTCTCTTTTTTTTTTTTGGCCCTTTTCTGTTAGAATTGGCAATGGAGGCGCATGTTCGGCGATCCGCCTATCTCTCCGGTGATGCGTCAAAGTGTCTCTTTTATGTCTTTGTGCAATTTTTACTTCAATCTTCCATCTTTTTGCCTCTTTTCGCTCCTTTTTGCTATTTTGATCATTTCTAGGTGTTTACCCTGAAATTAAATCAAATCAACACTAAAAACGCTTCAATTTAGCATTCGGGACATGTTTTCTTCCTGTGTTTGGGGCAAATGAGTCGCAAATTGCCGACTCATCACACTTCCTTTCATGTGATTTTAGGTCTATCTCGTTCTCTTTTAACTTCTTCACTTATTATAGTTTCGCATCTATGGACAGATACATATATAGGTCGGCTCATAACATGTTCAAACCATCTCAAGCAACCTTCATACATCTTTTTTCCAATGTATTGCACCTTCAGACAAATGCGGTAATTACAATTTTTATCTTATCTGGTATGATTACACATCCATCTTAGCATCCGTTCAGTTTCGCAACATTCATCTCGTGGATATGCGGAGCCTTTGCAGCCCAATATTCACTACCATATAGCATAGCGAGTCTTATAGTTGTTCTATAAAACTTTCTCACTTTGATAAGTATCATTATATCACATTACATCTAATTAGCACTCTTCTTCATTTTGATATTATCCTATGAATAAAATTTTCATCTATCATTTTATTCTCCTGAAACAACGAATCTAGATATCTAAATTATTTATATTTTGACAGTGCAATCTCATCTATTAACTTCTTTCCTTTCATAATTCATACTATTGACTAAACTTATAATGTATTCGGTCTTACTTCTACTTATCTGAAAACCCTATGCTCTAACTTAACTTTTTGATATATTTAAATGTTAATTTACGTGTAAAGTATGAAAAATTAGAAGATTAGGGCCACTAATATGTAAATCATCGTCCTATGCCATTTTTAGAAGGCAGGCTATAGTACAGCACCTAGGTGATGCTCAAGGCATACAAGAATGGCATGGAAAGTGGGTGGTTACCTATGAATAAAATTTTAAATTTAACAAGTTTTGTCTCATGAGTGATACTTTCGACTTTGTGACTTAGTAAATATAATAGTAACTAAGTGAAATTCAATTATTTCTTATTTTTCTGCAGTATTTCATTTGATGTAGTTGAAAAAGTCTAAGAAGGAGAAAGAGATGATGCTCTTTGATAGTATCCTCTAGTGGGTAAAAATTTATCCATATCAGGTGTTTACACACAACTGAGTTAAGTTAACCATATAAGTCTTATTTAAATAACAAAAAAAAATAAAAATTAAAGGCAATAAATATTAGTTAACCTAAAAGAAAGTAAAATTATAAGTAGTTGCTAACTAACAGAGAAAACGACTTGGGGTTGGTAAAAATTTCTTCTTTCAATTTAATTTTCTTCATGTCTTCTTCTTACCATGACTTAATTCTCAAATTCTACCTCGTTTATTCTTTATTTTTTTCGTAAATTCCAAATAACACACACATAATTAAAAGTTTAGATTCAGAACAAAGACATAAAGAAACGAACATGTAATCTATTTATGTTGAGTTTATTTTGTTAATGATAAAATCAATGTAAAATATTATTGCCAAGATCTCAAAGTAAAGTATATTAAGAGAGTCAAGTTAGTAGGTTAGCATAATTTTATGAAGTTTTCATTTGTTAATCTTTATATTTGTCATATTAAGGGTATATAAATGTAAATGTTTTTTTTGTTAAATTAAAGTATTATATAAATATTTTGAAAGCTAGCTAATATATAACAAAATATAGTTACAGATTGTAAAAGAAATTTTTGGGCAAAATTAGCTATCAATTACGTGAAGAAATTGTTAAGTTATTTTAATATATTTAATAGATTTAATATATGTGCACATACATAGTAATCAACTACGGTTAATTATTGATAATTATAATTAAATAAAATGATATGTGTTATTTGTTTATTGAGTGGGTGTAAATATTTATTGCCGGTAAGTTTTTACCTTCTTGATGTACCCTAAGTCACTCTTAGGATTGGAATTAATTCCGGCAGAGGATCACGAAATTTGAATCATCTTCTTTATCTAAAAAAAATGAAGAGTCCATTTTAAAATCTTTCGTCTGGCAACCCCCACCCCCACCCCCCCCCCTCCCACCAAAAGAAAAAAAAATGTTGAAAAAAAATTACTACACCCCTAAAAATATATAAGAAATTTTCTCTTCATACTACTCGAGAAAAATTATTGATTCGAGGTTTTATCTCTATATAAAATTTCATCTAAAAAATAGTAGCAATTGAGTTCATAAAATGACTAAAAAAGTTCAAAATTACTTATTTTCAAAGTCATAGTGTAATTTTCTGGAGGTATAAAAAAACAAATGCTACACTGCTTAAATTTTATTTTTTTTAAAAAATGACCATATCAACATTAATTACATTTTTCTTTTTTACTTTTGAATAAAATTATTCCATCTCCATAACTTATTTAGATGATATAGTATTTAAGATAATGTGCAAGAATTTAATTTTTATCTTTGCTAATTAAATTTCTTTAAAAAAAAAATCACAATTCTTGAGAATAATGTGACTGGCTCCAATAAGTTCTTCACCCTTTTTTTCAGGTTAACATCTCATGCTTTGTATAAATATAGTCAGCATATAAATCTTTTACTATTAAAGATAAAATAACACTTGTTTACCCCAAATTTTTTACTATTAAATGTGGTAATGATTTTTTTTCTTCCTTTAAGAAATCATCTAATTTCATTCTTCTATTATTATCATTTGATATTTAGTAAATACCATTTGATAACTCTTATGACTTTCTTGATGTACACCATCTTATTTGAACAAGAGAAAACAGAATAAATTTCTATTGCCAAAAAAAAAAAAAAAAAAAATCTCTCTAAATATCTATCTCTTTCTAAACATTTTTTATTCTCAAAATCTTTCTACAAAATCTTATAAACATCATCAAAACCAAAGTGTAGTGCCTCATATCAAAACAAATTGAAAGGTGAAAAAATGGGCTTTAAGGATTTCCAACTCAAGGTAGCCAAGGTATATGGTTCTTTCTATTAATCTATATGCATTTTGTTTAATCTTTTATACTTTAATTATCATTTATAAATAAGTTTTTGACGCAAAAACTACAAGAAATGACGATGATACCAATATAAATTCACTTGCAAATAAAAATTATGATTTTTCTTTAATTGTTCTACCCAAAATGCACTCAATTACCCTAATTTAATTGTTAAAATTCCTCATATAATCCTAAAAGCATGTTTCGATCAAAAATCACATGTATAGGCGCATTCATGGGCGGAGCTAGGGTTTCGTAAGAGGGTTTATCCGAATCTGCTTGGTCATAAAACTATTTATATATTCAAGGTTAAAGATTTTTTTTTAATGTATATATAGTAGATGTTGAATCTCTTGATTTTTTCGATACGTTCGTTTTTATGTTCTGAATCCCCTTTGTAAAAATTCTGGCTATGTCACTGTGCATTTGTGGCATGTATCATGGAACCATGCAAGTTTTTCCAAGTTCTAAGTCTGTCTTTTGTTGATCTTTGATAGAAATTTCAGCTGAAAATTTTTTTTGCCAAAGAAGAAGGAACCAAGAAGCGAGGATCAGGAAATGGGACCAAGAAGAGTGCTCTTTCATGGATGATGCCAATAACTCATGGATACTACGTGGCGGAGGAAAGAGGTGGTGGTGCGCGGCCACAAACGCCTCAAAGTAACAAGGTAGAGAGTGATAATGTGGTGGTGCAAAGAGAACAAGTAGAAGAACAAGAATGGTGGTTCTATGGTGTTTTTGACACAAGAATTGGTGGCGGAGTTACCAAGTACTTGCAAACTCATTTGTTCAACGACAATCTTAGCGAGGTAAATAACAAAGAAAAAAACATGAAAATAATATGATCTTCAGAGTCTATTTTTCACTATTTTCTTGTGTTATGTTAGATTACAATCAACTTTGGTGGGATCGTTACTAATTTTGTCATTTAGGTAACAAAGCATGAAAAGAACATGTTCTTAGGAGTCCTACTTTTCAACTTTTTCTTGCGTTGTTGGTCATGCACTGGTGCTTACAAAGTTGTTGTTTGTATCTGTTCAAAATATTACAAATTTTAAAGTATATGCTACCTATCTTAGTAGATAGTTACAATATATGTATATACACACAAAATTGATTCTCTTTTCCCAAGACTTGAAGCCGGAAAAAAGAAGCATTTTTTGCGTAGCTTAGTGCAGGTCTCAATTGTAAATCGTATTCACTCACTAGCCTACTCCTTAGTTTATATTGTATTTGGCCGGATTTACTCACTCGCCTATTCCTTATCGTGAACATTCTATCGGCCAGACTCGCTCATCATAGACTGTGAATATCATATTTTGGCCAGACTCACTCACTCGCGTACTATACTTTATCTATCTACTTAATTTAAAGGACAATAACAAGAATGGAAGCGTAAGCTCCTATCTTATGTGTGTTGTGTGTGTGTCAATCGCATTGGAAATTCTTTCAAAGCCTCAATGATATTCAATATGATCACCTATGAGAGGTCATTTTGATTGTTGGATTAATCATTCATGTTCCTTTTAGTCTGGGGAAGGTATACCTTCTACCTTTGCGAGGCTGAGAGGCTGTTTCCTAATTTTTGTTCCTTTTACTGTATCTAGAAAACCAAGGGGCAAAACACCTATTAAATGTGATACTGATCATACTATAATTATTATTAACAAAGAGGCATGTAATATGTTAATGTAGCTCATTTTTTGTGCCTGTTTTTTACTTCTTCAGTCACAGATGAGGAAGAAAAGCAAAGAAACAATGAAAAAGGCACATATGAATGCAAAAGCTAAGGTGAGGGAAACAGAGAAACAAGAAAGCACCTGGAATATGGGTTCAGCGTCTGCAATAGTCATCAACGGAGAGAGGCTACTACTCGCAAACATGGGTGAATACAAAGCTGTAGTATGCAGAGACGGTGAAGCTTTTGAAATTAACAGAAAGCAACAGCAACCAACAAAGCCACATTGGTCACATAAGCTCTTCCCAGGTATCATATAATATATCATCTTTTTTACCTCTTTGTGAAATTTCCATTTGATGTAGAAAGACTATAGCTGAGTTTATTGTTTTTTGCTAGTATCAGTTGTCAAACGAAGAATAGGAGCTGGAGTTGATAAGCCTTCTAAAAGCTCGGAACTTGTTGTTGGTTCTGAAAGAATTGATCGCGATACTGAGTTTGTTATCCTAGCTAGTTCTGGCATATGGGAGGTAAGTTCAAAATCCAACACTAAAACCCCCAAAAAAAGAAGAATTAAATGGTCAAAAACATACCTAAAGTATCGCAGTTTTTCAACTTCTATGACTATCAGGTGTGCAATTTTCTTACTAGAACTATCACCAGCTATTTATCAAAACACACCTCAACTATTAGTTGTTTCCTTTTTCTACTGAAGTGTTTTGTAAAATAGTTGGTGATAGTTCAGGTATGAAAATCGAAAAACCGAAATACTTTAGCTGTGTTTGTGACCTTTCACTCAAAAACAAAAGAAACAAACCTTTGTGGCAACTGTTGATTTCTAATTTTGAAATTTTTCGACAGGTAATGAAGCAGCAAGAGGCAGTGAACCTGATCAGGCATTTGGAAGATCCACAAGAAGCTGCTGAATGCTTAGCCAAAGAGGCAATAACTAGAATGAGCAAAAGCAATGTTTCTTGCCTTATAATTAGGTTTGAGTGATGGAGAAATGAGAGAGTTTGTGTAGAATTTCTTAATGAAACTATACTATGAACTTATATACTCTTCATTGAGTCATTCCCATTTACAGAACTGGGAAGTTATCCAAATACAAACTAGGAGGAACATATTTTTAGCAATTTAAGATTTTGCTTTTTCAAGCAATACTTCTGTAAGCTCAAGCTAGGATCTCAGAACTAGTCGCAAATTTCTTTAGCAAATGTCAAGAAAAAGAATTTCTGGATTACTTCTCTTTTTTCTCCCTCAACGTACTTGTTTCATTTTATCTTCTCCAATTATTCTGTTTACCAGATTTTACTATATTGACGTGTCTAGAGATCAAAGGGGTATGACTAGGCAGTCATAGGTTTAAGCCGTGGAAACAGCCTCTCTTGCAGAAATGTAGGGTAAGATTGCATATAATAGACCCTTGCGGTCCAGCCCTTCATGGAACCCCGCATATAGCTGGAGCTTTAGTGCACCGAGCTGTCCGTTTGATACATCTTGCCTATTAAATTCCTGTTCAGTGACATTCCATTTTCTCTTATGAAAAAGGACTTGAATAAAATGACAAATGACAAAAGCAGTGAGGATTCATATAGATATGCTTAGTTGTTAATAGTACTTTCCCCCCCCCCCCCCCCCTTCTATTCATTCCCAATGCTTTTGGCCTTGAGCCAGGCCGTTAATGAAATGAGGCAGCTTTTGTATATTTGCCTTGGTTTAAGGGAAATTTTGCTTTAGAAAACAATCATGGAAGTCCCTCACAAGAGGAAAAGACTAAATTTGTCAAGAGCTCAGTCAGTGGGAACTGTTTAACGCATATTTTTGGACGATCCAGTCACTTAAAGATGCATAGGTGAAGGAAAATTGCAAATCGATGATGACATTTGAAGCAGTAAAACCACAATAGGAACTGTAAAAATTTCGGGAGCATCTTCACTGCAAAACACCTGCTATCAAATCCAAACTGTAGAGTACATTGAAAGCTGACATGCAGTCGAAGGTATATACATTTCTCATCTCAGCGCCACACATTTTTACAGCAACTAAATTACGAATGGAACTGTTTTTGGAAGTCATAAAGAGCTGTGAGGGAAAATCATAAATGATGAATGTTGTGTCACACCTCCAGCTGACAAACCATATGAGCACTTGAATAATCTTTGATACTGAATACTGTCGTCACCTTTTTTCGCTAGTCTTGCTTCGGAAGGGAGATAACAAAGAGAGGCGAGCTGTATCAGAACGTAGACACCTCAGCTTCTCATTCATACAAATAAAAATAATAAAGATGTAAATCCTGCAAATAATATTAAACCTTACTCTTCTGAGAAACATTGCCAGCAGTAGGAGTTTCATCTTGGGAGATCAAATTCTTCAAAGTGAAAACTGGAAGAGACAAGGTATAAAAAGTCAGCTTATAGATATCGAAGAGGAACAAGGGAGAACAAATAATTGTGGATTCCATGTGAATTTTGATTGTGCAGATGGACTTAAGAGTCAAACATTCAGGATCAAAAAGTAGATCTTCCCAAAACTTTGAATGCTGCTGAAAAGACAACCAGCCAAGAACTGCTTCCCCCAGTCTTCTCAACTCGCAACGGAACAGCCAAGAACTGCTTCCCCCACTCATCGCCTACCCTTATACCACTACTCCCTCTTTCCAATCACAAACTGTGCATGCTGCTGGAAAAACACACCAGCCAAGAACTGCTTCCCCTATTCTTCTCACCTCGCAACGGAACAGTACTCATCCCCTACCCTTATACCACTACTCCCACTTTCCAATCACAAACAATTGTCTGTTTAACGTGTTTTCTTCTTTTTTATATCACATTTCACTCCCTATTTGGTTTGGGAAGCAGAGGTAACAGGCAGTGCTAACTTCTAATTATCTAAGACCAAAAATAAGCAAAGACTCCATCCCTGCTCCGCTACCAAATCAACTGGTAGCTGGTCCTAAACATTATATTGGAGTTATAAGAAAATTATTATTATTATTATTTGGATAAGTAAGATCTTTATGAGAAATTATTCCAGTCCTTGTCCCCCATAATTTCAAAACGAAATGTCTTATCGGTGTTTTCAAATGGTAGCTGGTCCTAAACATCATATTGGAGTTATAAGAAAATTATTATTATTATAATTTGGATAAGTAAGATCTTTATGAGAAATTATTCCAGACCTTGTCCCCCATAATTTCAAAACGAAATGTCTTATCGGTGTTTTCAGCTACAATTGTCAAGTTAAGAGATCTGAAAGATCGTTACCTTCACTAGGCACGGAAGCCTTTGTGGTGTTATCATCCTGCCTGATGCTATTCATGCTTGCACCATTTGATTCTGCTCCTGCAGAGTTGTGGTTCTTCTTACCAAATCTCAGGAGGCGTTTAAGACCTTTTGGTGATTCCTTCGCTTGAGTCCTTTCTGCAGCTTCTGGGTTATCATCTACTCTAACAGTGTGAATATCAGGTGCGGGAGCTTTGGCAATTTCTTTAACTGTTGATCCTGTGTCTGAGCTCGACAGGGGTGCTTTAACAAAATCCAAGTTTCTGGTACAAGGGTCCTCTATAGAGGAGACACGAGCATACGGAGCACGATAAGCAGTACTACCAATATTTGCAAACTTGGGTGTGTCATCCGCATAACTTGTGCCCGTCTGTAAATATTAAAGAGGAATATTCAACTTCTTGCAGTTGCATATGCAATTTACGTTAATTCAATAAAGAAAGCTTTTGTGTCATGATGATGAGATTTGAGATTAAGTGAAGAAGTGTGGATTCATATAGCCAACGCCAACTTGTTTGGAACTGAGCATTGTTGTCTTCAATAAAAAGCTTACGAAGCTAAAGATTAACTTCAAACATCTAATTAACTTGAAAGATAGCTCCCTCAACATAACTAATATTAAACAGATCAGACACCCAAGAACATTAAAGAGCACCTTACCCACTCACCTCACCCCAAATACCCCCTCCTACCCACATGCCACCAAAGAAAAAAAGGATCAAAATGAGATAAGAGCAAATTCATATTCCAGATAAAAATAGAACATCTATTTTGTTTAAAACTTAAGCAGTAAAAAGATTAATTAAGTTGTATATGCTGCTTCTCACTAAAAAGGTTCTGCTAAAATTGGGAACATTCTAATTGAAGAAAATCAGAGACATTTGATCTTCATGATCTAACCTATGTACAACTGAGTTAGTAGTCAATGAACTGTAAGAAATTTTAGTAATTGTGTTGAGTAAATTGAAACATCAAAGAGAACCAGCTTTTAATTTTACCAAACTATTCCTACCTCATGGGCATTTGACAGTTCTTGCAGTCGGTTAGAAACAGGAGCTCTGATAAATCCTTCAAAGGGTGAGGGTGGGTCACGTGTAGAGGCATAGTCAGTTTTCTCTACAGTGTCAATGTTGTTGCGCTCTTCCACAACCATGTTCTTTGATGATGTATTGTGAACAGAGAAATAGGGCTTCTCCTTCTCAAGCATAACAACAGTTTTCTCGATAATGTTCTCATCCAGATCATTCTTGTATGATTCAATGCCTTTGGATGCTACAGAAGGCATGTTGATCTTCTCATTTGCTATATGCTCTGCAGTTGGTTGGTCTGGTGGAAATTTTGACGATTCTTTGGTGGCTCTGATTTTCAGCTCAGGAAGAGTTGCAGCCTTCTTTTTGTCAAGGTCTATGATGGCAGATATTTTCTTGCTCTCTGGCACATCAGAGCGCTTTGTCTTAGACACTGCCTCAGCACTCCGAGCCTTAGGCTTTGACATGATTTCAGCACTTCGTGCTTTCCGTAAAGTACCAGGCTTGCTGCTAATTGCTTTGGGCTCGGATAGTCTTCTTAGTCGTTCCATGGATGCCTTTGAATCAGGTGTAACACCATTTTCCTTTTTTGGTTCAGACAAGGACGATGCAGATCTACTCAATTTGTTACCTTCCAATTTGCTGCCATCGTTTGATTTGCTGGCTTTAGAGCCCTTTTGCACATTACTTGACCCCAACGACGCTCTTATTTTGGTTCTTTGCAATGGTGATGAGGATCCAGGCTCTGAGTCACTGAACTTAGATCCCCTGAAGGTGCCAGGAGGGTTTTTTGCTGGCAACTTTCTTGTTTGGGCTGTTGGTGCTGGGGAGTGAACAGAGCCGGAGCCACCTCTAGATGTGATTCTCTTTTGCCTTTCCATTTTTAATGCTTCAATCCGCTTTTGATCAGCCTCTTCCTGCAAAATTTTAAAGTTCCACCGACTGAACTCTAAGGAGAATATATAATAAACAACCAACTTAAACAGGTTAAATTTTCCAGAAATTTCAAGTTATATTAATCATTAATATTGTATACTGCAGAAAAAGGGGAAAAAGTGAGAAGTTGTCAGTGTACCTTTTCTTTTTTCATCTTCTGGATATCAGCTTTGAAGGATCTTATCCTCTCAGCGCGTGCTCGTGCATCATCCAAAGGACTTGACTTTGACATTTTTCCTTTTCTTATTGGTCCTCCACTCCTTTTCTTGTCCGAAGTATCAACAGTAGCTTTTGACCTGCGATCTTTCTCTGATTTTTTAGAACCTTCCTTAACATCACTAGTGACTCCATTCTTTCTTTTATCCTTTGAAGCAGAACCTTCATTGCAAACTTGCATTTCATAGTCCAATGCAGGGTCATAGACGCCCGACCTTTTTTCTGTTCCACGCTCAGGCATCAAACTCAAGACATTAGGTTCATAGCTCATAATTCCAGCAGTGCCGTTTTCTGATTTTTGATGTGCCGATGGAAGCTCAGAGTCCATGTCAATGGTAGTTCTACCATCTGATCCGATGCCATCCAATGACATTGATCTAAAAGGTACTACAAAAGACTCATCAGCCATATCATGTGAGGAAGCTTTGTCTAGTTTATTAGCATGCTCATATGCATTTACAGCAAGAGGATCTAATGAATTTCTCAGCCCTGATTGATTTCCTCGACCATTTAACATAAATTCATCATTTGCAGCTCTAGGCATGAGTTTTCTCCCATTTGTTTCAGTAAAGTGCATGTCCATTTGGTCACCAAGTCCTTGGCCATTGTCATATCCTCTGCTAGAAAATAGAACTTCACCATTAGAACCCCTGGACGTGCGAGACATCTTTGCACCAATATGCATATCACTCAACCTATCCTTCATTTCAATATCATCTTGGGCACCAACAGCCAAAGGATCATTGGTAACTATATTTTTTGGTCTCCTCCTAGCATCTTTCTCCATTGCAAACATGCCATCTTTGTCAGCATGATTTTGTTCTTCATTACCTTTCAATAAACAATTTTGAAATGCCAGCCAGTGCCCACCATCAGCTTCCTTCTCACAAACAGCGCCATCATCCTGAAGCTTTGTGCGGCTTCGTCTTGTTTTTGATGACCGTGAAGTTTCCTTTTTCACCAGATTGTGGCCATTGCCTTCTAGATCTTCACTATCAGCATCATTTTCCGAACCAGAAGCTGCTTCTGATTCGCTATCACTAGAGTTCTTTGCTTTAGAAGTGATATAATTAATGTTACGTATAACAACCTTTCCTGATAGATTTTTCCTAGACCGACCACCCTTCTTTCTTTGACTATGAGACCCTTCACCGTCAATTTCTTCATCCTCCTCTGAATCACTGTTGCTCTCTCTCCTATCCGAAGACTGTCTTTTCTTTCTACTTGGTGGAGAGACACCCGTTCGAGAGTCTTCCATTCCTGGATAAGGAGGTTGATAGAGATGTCCATTTCCTGGATAAGCTGGATAGTAAGGTACTCCTTGCATGGGATATCCTTGAAAAGCAGGTACGGTAGAGGAAGGAGAATGCATTGCCCAGGGTGGATACATTGGATGCAGAAATTGATATTGTTGTTGACCATTTGGACTTTGTTGATCCAATTGAGGCCTTTCCCCTATATTGCAAAATAATATATCAAAACCTACGAACTCTCTCACGAAGGCACACGTTGTACAAAAATATAACCTGCCTAAATCATCCTACTCGATCCTCATAAACTATAAGATTATATCCAAGGTCAAAACTGAAAGGATCCCCAACCTAATGAAAATTTTGTATGTCAAAAGAGAGAAATGAAAACTAGAACATCAATGACTAAAAGAATGTATGTAATTATTTGTCATAAGTCCACCAATATTTTTTTGGGAAAACCCTCTTATGAATCTTCAGAAACATATCTAGAGTTCCTCAGAGAACAAACTCTCGCACAAGTTTATCTGGATCATCCCTTGCCAGTAATTTTCCATACAGCTTAAAGTTGAATGAAATATCAAGTTATGCTAGGTTAGTAAAACCTTCCAGAGACAATAAAATATGGCCTCGTCCAGATGCCTATATGATGGGCAGCTATGATAAGGGTACCCCCTTCAACGGGATTTGCTTTGTTACCTGAATTACCATCTATGCTTGTCATCTCGCTGTTGGAATCAAACTGCTTATTCGTAATATTGGAGAGCAGAATTCCAGATGCATTCATTGCAGCAATGTCTAATTGATTTGCCATTGCTTCTGCAGCTTCAATTTCAACCCATTGTCCATTTTCATGCTTTTTCTTCCACAGTTCCATAAATCTTACACATGCATCTCTGCCAAATGAAAACATATAATGAATCATAGAATCGTTTTACGATGTTTATTAAATTAACCTTTTATTTGTGATTCTTTTAAGATTCCCTCCATTTCATTTTACTTGGACCCCTTGTGAAAATTAGTTGTTTCAATTTACTTGTCCATGAAATCAAGAGAATTTTCTCCATATTTTTCGCTTTCTATTGTCAATATTAAATAATTACACGAACTACTAGTAGTAGTAGCAGCAGCAGTAGTAGTAAAATTTAGAGTTCTAAAGCATCATTAATAAGGTTAGTTTAGTAAAATACACATCTAATTATTGGTTTCTTTATGGCCGAGCAGGTCAACAAGGGCCAAGTAAAATAAAACGGAGGGAGTAGTTTGGAAAGGAAGTAGAAGTTGGTGGTGGTTGCTTACCTTAAGCGCGAGGCACCAAAAGATTTGGAAAATGATATCATCGGTTTCATACGATCAATATCAAAACCAGCAGCTACAGCACGAGCAAATGCCATTCCTTGTTCTTTTTGAAGCACAGACTTGCGAGTCTCCAGGACCTTCAGAAGCTGTACTCTGGATAATAAAAATCAATCAAAATACATTCGAGCTGTTACTAAACTTGAATAATCTAGCTTTTCATATATGTAACAAGCTCAGAGAAGCACCATATAAGTTTATGGAGATTCTTTAAGGCCTATGAAACCAATAACAAACTGAAGGAAACTTCGAAAGCATGTGGACATACAACTTATGTCAATACTAAAAAGTGGAAATAAAAAACGAGCAAAATCCCGCCTTTATTTTTACTACCCAGGTTAGATGCCAATGAGCTTGAACTCGCCAACATAATACGCAATATTGAAACAACCCGACATACCTACAGATTAAGAGGCTACATACAAGGATTCGATTGAGAGTGGAGAATCATGAACAAGGACATAAGTACAATTGATCAAGAAATAATACTGAATCTTGACTAGCTATGTTGAATAAAGTATAGAATCATGAATGTACAACGAAGAGAAATAACCAACCATGCTATGTCAGTACTCCTAGTTCTTCGCAATTTGACTGCAGGGATTTCACTGATTTACTTCCTAACAATATGACTACAACAAAGCATACAAGTGAATCCAGGATTTTAACATGATGGGTTCAACCTCTAAAATTCTTAATGAATTCATTATACTTTTAAAATTATGGGTTTAGAGTATAGTATAGTATTTGTTTAACCTTTTTAGTTTTTCGCACATGTAACTATGCTCCGCGTCAAAAATATGAGTACGGTAGAACCCATAGAACTAAGATAAATTTGCCACAGAAAAAGAAACTGAGATGCGAAAAATTCTTCTACTTGATAAATCCTCATCAATAAATCCTAATCCACACAATGACGAAGTGAGACAACAGTCCCATGCGTAATTTCAACAAACAGCAAACTCTGCAGAAATGATTTGCCACACACATACCTTGAATTTTCTCCCTGCGAATCTGTTTGAGGTTGATGTTCCCCCGGCTGCCCAAAAAATAAACCAGATAAGGAAAAATACATAATGTGTGCAACATTTGAAAGAATACAACATGCCAGTCACCTTGTAAAGGACAATAGCTTTCTCCTCATTGACATCTGCTGTAGATTTAGTACCTGCCATAGTTCAGTGTTTTTCAGTACCTTGTGTCATAAACTAACAATTTCACATGACATTGGAGGATAAAGCCCCCTGCTACGTAGCTTATAGAAGAGGGAAGAAGAATAAAACGTTATTAACAAAAATAAGTAAGGAACTTGCAGTGTCTATATATCGATATCAAAAGCAGTATTTCCTTGCAAATGGACGAACCAATCAATGAGCAACAGAAGAAGAAAAAGTTAAAAAGTGGAAAGCGTTAAATTATCCAAGAAACCAAAAGCATAGAGTTTAGAACAGAGTATCACTTGACCTGTGTGATGGTGAGAAAGAAAAAGAAGAGAAAACAAGAATTGGTCTTGTTCTGTTAATAATGATACAAGTTTTTCACTCGGAAGTACCTGTAAAGTTTCCTGCTGGTTTTGCTTCTTTGTATTCAACCTGTTAAAGAAATAAAAATTGTTAGACAGACGTCTTGACAATCAATGACACGTGAAATTTCTGAAGATCAGTAAATACTTACTGGCCCTTGCCCACTATCATTGTTTCCCTGAAGGGAAATTGCTTCTTCAATCTGCAAGATCTCAGATTCGATGGTGTATACCCTTTCCAGAATCTCCGGAGTGCTCACAAAGCGGACAAACCTGTTAACAGAAAGAAACATTGGAACGATTGATATTGAAAAGACACTGGACTGATTTGTTTCTACACCATTATCACGTTTGTATATTCTCTTGGTCAATCGTTCTGAGTGTCCGTAGGACATGCCGAAACAGCATAATCTTACAGGGTGTGAAGTATCATGATTGAACCCCTGGATACTCCACATTAAACATTTGTCTGATAAATGCTTACAAGAGTTACTTTGGTTTATTTAGCTTGCTGGTTACACATAAAAGAGGGAAAAGTTACCTTTATCGGTTTGCAACAATATGGACTGTCCCTAACGAAGGTTCTGACCAATTTAGTGAGAAATGTATATGAAAAAGTTTATCCCTTTGCACATGACATGGACTATCAAGGAAACATTCCCAGTTAATAAGCTACGAACATGTAATATTACATGAAATTGATTAGATAATTGGAACTCTTACAAGGTCAACACAAAATTGCACAAACCTTTCCACTGTGCCCTTTGTAAACCATGAATCATCAACATTCGTATCTGGTTCCAGCAAAATTGAGTAACCACCCTTTGCAATTTGATCCTGAGCAGTTTTCAAGTGAGCAAGAAAAGGAGTAAGCAATCCAGATGCTATTTTCTCTTTCTTGTCATTGGCTATAATGAATAGATCACACCTGAAAAAAAAAAAAATTTGATTAGTTCAGAGAAAGCCAGGAGCTCCGCTCTACATCCTTCAGAAATGTTTTTGCCGGGAAAGACATTACACACAGCAACATATTTACAGTCCAAAGGCACAATAACCAATTGACTATGGCTATGCCACTCAAAATACTCGAAGTTCTATTATTCGATCACACTATTGGCACCCAGGATCCTATAAAGAAGAGACAAGTAGAGATATAAACTGCAACTGCAGATGTTACTGATTTTTTAGTTTGCATGAAACCCAAGAACGATCAAACAAGAGTACTAACTACCTTGGGTGTGGCATTCATATCTATCCAGATTTCGTATCTATCCAGATTTCGGACTCTTTCAACAATCAGACAGCAAGCAATGTCATTTCCATTCAATTTGTAATAAGATAAAAATGCAGAAAATTTCTAACCACTTTTTGGCGAAATGATAAAACTGACAGCATCATACTTTCATCAAAACCACATATTCCTGATTTACAGAGGGGAGACAGTATACAAATCTGCAGAACAACAACAACAACAACAAACCCAGTGTATTCCCACCTAGTGGGGTCTGGGGGGGTAAGATGTACGCAGTCCATACCTCTACCTCTAAAGAAGTAGAAAGGCTATTTCCGATAGACCCCCGGCTCAGGACAGGAGACACCACACAAATACATAGTAAAGCACAGAACAAGATTTCATAACATAAATACTGCACCCATAAGTCATAGAAAACAGAGGAGAGCACCCAGATTCGTAATAAAACATGGAACACGGAATCATAACAAGAATAATACCCCCACCAAGTAATTCCCTACCCTAGCGGCCCAAACTGGCCCTAGTCTTCTGCCCTAATTCGCATCCTCCAGACCTTCCTATCTAGGGTCATGTCCTCGGTGAGCTGTAACTGCTCCATGTCCCGCCTAATCACCTCGCCCCAGTACTTCTTCGGCCTACCCCTACCCCGCCTAAAACCATCCAACGCTAGCCTCTCACACCTACGAACCGGGGCATCCATGCCCCTCCTCTTCACGTGTCCGAACCATCTCAATCGGACTTCCCGCATCTTGCACTCCACTGGAGTCACACCAACCTTCTCCCTGATAGTCTCATTCCGAACTCTATCCCCTCTAGTCAGCCCACACATCCAGCGCAACATCCGCATTTCCGCCACCTTCATTTTTTGGATGTGGGAGTTCTTAACTGGCCAACACTCCGCTCCATACAACATGGCCGGGCGGACTACCACCCTGTAGAATTGGCCTTTAAGCTTGGACGGCACCTTCTTATCACACAACACCCCCGACGCGAGCTTCCACTTCATCCAACCCGCCCCAATGCGGTGCGAGACATCCTCGTCAATCTCACCGTTACCCTGGATCACGGACCCGAGATACTTGAAACTGTCCCTCTTACATACCTCCTGTGATTCCAGCTTCACTACCACCTCATTCTCCAGCCTCACATCATTAAACTTGCATTCCAAATACTCCGTCTTGCTTCTGCTCAACCTGAACCCTTTAGACTCAAGAGTTTGTCTCCATACCTCTAATTTGTCAGTCACTCCCCCTCGAGTCTCATCAATCAGAACTACATCGTCTGCAAAAAGCATACACCACGGCACCTCCCCTTGGATACGCCGCGTCAACACATCCATCACCAAAGCAAACAAAAAGGGACTAAGAGTAGATCCCTGATGCAATCCTGTCAAGACAGTGAAATGCTCGGAGTCTCCTCCCGCCGTCCTCACCTGAGTTTTCGCTCCATCATACATATCCTTAATTGCTCTGATATATGCCAGCGGGACTCCACTCACCTCCAAGCATCTCCATAGCACCTCCCTGGGGACTTTGTCGTATGCCTTCTCCAGGTCAATAAACACTATGTGCAGGTCCTTCCTTTCCCTATACTGTTCCACCAGCCTCCGTACCAGGTGAATTGCCTCCGTCGTCGAGCGGTCAGGCATAAATCCAAATTGATTTTCCGAAATAGACACTATCCGTCTCAGCCTCACCTCGACCACTCTCTCCCAAATCTTCATAGAGTGACTCAATAACTTAATCCCCCTATAGTTATTGCAACTCTGAATGTCACCCTTACTCTTATAGAGAGGGATCATGGTACTCCACCTCCATGGAGGCATCTTCGCCGTCTTGAAGATTTCGTTAAGCAATCCAGTCAGCCACCTTACACCAGCCTCTCCAACGAACTTCCAAAACTCCACCGGTATCTCATCCGGCCCCGTCGCCCTACCCCTCCGCATCCTGCGAACAGCCTCTCTAACCTCTTCTACCTTAAAACGTCTACAATAACTAAAGTCCCGACACTCCTCTGAGTGCTCCAGTTCCCCTAACACAATAGCTCTATCCCCTTCTTCATTCAAGAGCCTACGAAAGTACGACTTCCATCTATTCTTAATGTGGCCGTCCTCCACCAACACTCTATCGTCCTCCCCCTTAATGCACCTCACCTGGTCGAGGTCATGACCCTTCCTCTCCCTAGCCTTAGCGAGTCTAAACAACTTTTTCTCCCCTCCTTTCTCCTGTAACCCTGCTTACAAGCTCTCAAAAGCGGCCGTCTTAGCCGCCGTGACTGCTGACTTAGCCTCCTTCCTAGCTAGCTTGTACTCTTTCCTGTTTACCCGCTTCTCTTCTTCGTCCTTACTCTCAACCAACTTAGCATACGCCCCTTTCTTGGTCCCCACTTTCTTCTCCACCTCGTCGTTCCACCACCAATCCCCCCGATGATGCCCGGCCCGGCCCCTAGAGACTCCCAACACCTCCCTTGCATTCTCCCTGATGCACCTAGCCGCCCTATCCCACATACTATCCACGTCCCCCTATACTCCCATACCCCCATTCCCGCCAACTTCTCCCTTATCTCCCACGCCTTCACTGGCGTCAAGCCGCCCCACTTAATTCTAGGTCTACACTCCTTACTCCTCCTCTTTCTATTCTTCTTTATACCCAAATCCATAACCAAGAGCCTATGCTGGGTCGAGAGATTTTCACTCGGGATGACCTTACAGTCCTTACACAACACCCTATCCCCTTTCCTAAGCAACAAAAAGTCAATTTGGGTCCTGGCTACCGCACTTCGAAAGGTGATCAGGTGATTGTCCTTCTTCGGGAAGCCCGAGTTCACCACCACCAGCCCAAAGAACCTCGCAAACTCCAATAGAGTAGCCCCCTCTTCATTTCTCTCCCCAAAACCAAAACCACCATGCACATCACCAAAGCCTCCCGGTAACGCCCCGATGTGCCCGTTGAAATCTCCTGCTACAACAATCTTCTCCGAGCTAGGCACGTCTCTCACCACCTCCTCCAAAGCCTCCCAGAACCGCCTCTTCTCCTCCCCCTCCGAGCCCACTTGCGGTGCATAAGCACTACACACATTCAGGGTAAACCCCCGAATGACCAACTTAATACTCATCAACCTATCGTTGATCCTCTTCACCTCCACTACCTGTTCTCTAAGCTCTTCATCTACTAAGATGCCAACTCCATTCCTACTCCTCTCGCTCCCCGAGTACCACAGCTTGTAACCATCCACATCCCTAGCCTTAGACCCTACCCACTTGGTCTCTTGAACACACGCGATATTGATCCTCCTCTTCCTAAGAATCTTCACGAGCTCTATGGACTTACCCTGAAGGGTCCCTATATTCCAAGACCCAACCCTCAGCCTACCATCGCTATCCATGTGCCCTCCTCTGCCACCCCCGCGGCCAAACCTTGGCCTCCTTCCCACTCCCGCCCTTTCCTCATCCCCCGCCCCCACAACGGCCCCACCCCCCAACCCCCTCGAACATGACCCTATCCAACCATTACTGCCCACAGCCACTACTACAAGAAAATATAAGAAAATATACTCAAAAGGCAAGAAACGACCACAGCAACAGCAACAACAGACAACAGCAACCGCAACAACAGACAACACATTCCCCAATATCCAACTGAATTCTCAATCAATACGTTTAAGGTGGTTTGAATTGGATTTTACACAATAAATTCTAAAAGTGACAAAAAACAGAACCAGAAGTCAATTAACAATCAATTAAACTTTCAATCTCAGACTAGTTGGGTTTGCTACATGAATCCTCTGCTTTATTCAGGCCCATTTTTCTCCAATACTAGCAAATAATTTAAGTGTTTTCGGAAACAACCTCTCTACCTCCACGAGGTAGGGGTAAGGTCTGCGTACACTCTATTGTCCCCAGACCCGACTTGTGGGATTACACTGATATGATTACACTGGATATGTTGTTGTTACTGGCAAATAATTTAAGACAAAATTAGACTACTTTAAAACTAAATATCTCTAAATCTCACATTTTTCTGACATGACATACAAATCTCTAACCAGGTAACATGAGTATATATTCAAAAAGTTGCATATAATCATCATCAATCATATAAACCCAAAGAGATCAGTCAACATCCATATACACACAACAATTTTAAAACATCATTACATGAAATATCAACCAAATAAATAAGACATTTTTCATCTATAACTATGTAAATATACCTAGTTCTAGTAGGAGTGAGCTGAAAAACAACTGAGTCAAGTCGAGTACTCGACTTCATTCTTGCAGCTCCAATTGCTTCACCACCAACTCTCAGATCTTAAAATGAGCTTCCAAATCTTGAAACAACCAAATCCAACAGCTGAATAAAACAATCCCAAATGACCAATCAGTAAAATCTCACAGTTTTCATCATCAAGAAACCTCTTTTACACAAAGAAAAAACACAAAACTCCCCTTTCCAGACCAAGAGAGTAAAAGGGTCTGTAAAAAACAAAAAGATTAACCCAAAAAGCTCATGAAAACTTCACTTTAATGGTTTTTCCCATACATTTGACACTAACCCAAATCAAAATGTCACTCAACAAAATCAAGATTCCAGCTTTAAATAAAGAAAAACTCACTGGCCCATTACTCAAAATAGCTCAAAACACACACACAGACACTCTAATGGATATTTTCACACATTTGACACTTAACCCAAATCAAAATGTCACTCAACAAAATCAAGATTCCAACTTTAAATACAGGAAAACTAGCTGACCCATTACTCAATATAGCTCCAAAACACACACACATACACACACTCTAATGATTGTTTTCATACACTGACACTAACCCCAAATCAAAAAAATCAAGCTTCCATCTTTATATGCACATAACTCAGTGATCCATTACCCAATACAGCTCAAAAATCACATACACACACACTTCAATGGGTGTTTTCATACATTTGACTCTAATTAAAAATCAAGATTCCAGCTTTATATGCAGAAAAGCTCACAAACCCATTACCCAATACAGCTCTGAAAACACATATACACACACTTCAATGGGTGTTTTGATAAATTTGACACTAACCCAAAATCAAGATTCTAGCTTTATATGCAGAAAAACTCACTGACCCATTACCGAATACAGCTCAAAAAATACATACACACACACACTTCAATGGGTGTTTTCATACATTTGAGACTAACCCAAAATCAAGATTCCAGCTTTATATGCAGAAAAACTCTCTGACCCATTACCCAATACAGCTCAAAAAACACATACACACACTCAGTTCAATGGGTGTTTTCATACATTTGACACTAACCCAAAATCAAGATTCCAGCTTTATATGCAGAAAAACTCACTGACCCATTACTCAATATACCTCAAAACACACAACCATTTCATACATTTGACACTAACCCAAAATCAAGATTCCAGCTTTACATGCAGAAATCTCACTGACCCTTTCCCCGAAATAGCTCAAGAAACACACACATACACAGTGTAAGAGAAGGATCCAAAGAAAGAGAGAAAAATCTACTTCCAATGGACCATAAGAACAAGATTCGCCCGTTAGATATCGCCTGAGGTAAGAAGAGAGAAACATCAAGGGTGTTTTAGGTATTTGATATGAAAAAAGTGGAGCACTAAAACATGAGAGGACAAAATTGAGAAACACAATACTGCTCTGACTTTTTAATTGCTTGATTTTTATTTTTAAAGTAAAGCGACATAAATTTTGATTAATATTTTAAAATATATTTTTTAATTAAATTAAAAATATATAATTTATAATCTTTTTTATTTTAAATATTTAAATTTTAATTTAAAACAAATTAAAATAATTTAATATAATTTCACTTTAAAACTTAATTAACTTATCGTATGAAAAATGAAGAGAGCAATTAACAAGGAATAGAGTGAGTACATTAATGTGTTTTTTTAACCTGTCCATATTTATTTATGCCTCCTTACTTTTAATGTGTATATACATACTTTGTCTAAGGTATCTAAATAAATATACATACATGCCTAATATGTCAAATTTCATGTAATTTGATACGTAAATATATATGTCTATTTATTTTAACTTTATAATAATTTATATAAGTATATATTTATGAACGTTCAAAGTTGAAGGACATATATGTCAGACGAGATCAACTTAAAAAATGCATTCATGTATTATGTCAATAGAAATGATATGATCGAAATTTTTTTTGAATAAAGTGACAAAAATAACCCTAAAATGGAGTATTTGTCTAGTGTGAAAATATGAACCACAATAAAAGAACATAAATATCAGATAAAGTTAAATTAAAACACGTTTATATATTATACCCATAAAAAAGGGTATGATAATAGTGGAGTAAATTGTCAAGTGTGGAAATGTGAACCACAATGAAAAGATAGAAATATTAGATAAGATTAAGTTAAAATACACATTTATCTATTATGTCCATGGAGAAGGTGTGATAAGAGAATATTTTCAATAAAATGATAAAAATATTTCTAAAGTAAAAGTAATGTCACAGTGTGAAAATGTGAACCGCAATGAAAGAATTTATTATGGCAATGAAGAAGGTGTGGTAAGAGAACTTTTTTAATAAAGTGATAAAAATACTCCTGAAGTGAGAGTATTTGTCCAGTGTAAAATGGGCAATTTGGTGCACTAAAACTATCGTTATGTATGTATGATGTTCAGAGCAAAGTTTCATCACAAAGATATATTATACGCAATCTTACCTTACAAGGCTGTTTCAAGACTTGAATCGGAGAGCGTGAAAAAGTGAAAACCAAAGAGAGTGGGTGATGCTAATTTGCGCCTAGGAAAAATGAGACACTCTTTTTAAGTCTTTTAAGTGGTGACAGTCAAAGGGGCAGTTGTACATCAATTATGCACTTTAATTTTTGTTTCTTTTTGCTGTTCTTTTTTTGACTATTAAATATTAATGTAGAGATGAGAATATCTTAAATGTACTTATTTATTATGCTGCTACTTTAAATATTATTAGCTCTTATTTTTATTGTGTGACATTGGGCTTTACTAGAGCCGTCAATATGGCTAGGTCCATTAAATCGATCTATAATTTGAAGTTAGGTTTCAATTTTTACAGTTTATTTAAGAATATAACTTTTTAGTTCGATTCGGATAAGCTCATGGCCTGTGGGGCTTGAACAATGTGGGTTGGGCTAGTCTGTGGGTCGGTCCATAAGTCAAATACATGCAACTATTTAGATTGCTTATTAGTATTTTTATTTGGTTCGAAAGATATAATATCAAAAGTTATTTAATTTTGCTATTAGAAGTATTTTTTAGGGTGTTGGAGATTTGATTAACAAGTATTAACATTATGTAATATTGTTTGATAATATTTATGTTTATTAACATTCTAAAATTAAATTATAAAATATTAATTTTTAAAATGTGGGCTGACCCATGAGGCTCGCAACCCACAGAGTAATAGTGTGGGCTTGATATTTTTTGACTCGTCATTTTGATGGATCGGCCCGACCTGGCCTGTCAAACTCAAAATCTATGTGAACTAACTCGGATGGATTGGGCCGACCCATATTAACAACTCTAGGCTTTACATAATTTTGTTATCAAGAAAATAGTCTTTATATTTTATCTATGTAATTATATTGATTGTGTTCGTGTTAATTGTTGCTCTGATATGAGTTTGAGATTGTATCATAATTTGCATATGATGATGTCACTGATGAGTGATAGGTTAAGCTAGGTGAATGAAATTTTGATACCAAAAAAACTCAATCAGATTTTACAGCAAGTCGAAATTATCTTTAATTTTTTGGTATTGCATACGTATCTAATTTTTTATCGTAATAAAAAAATAATTTAAAAATAATTATTTATGTCTTTTTCTATATTGTTTTTGTTTTGATCTAGCAGTCTATCAAAAATAATTTATCGACTTCACTTTAAAAATAATAGCATAAATTGCGTACACCCTGCTATCTCTAAATCCAACTTTATGAGAATATATATTGATATGTTATTATTAGTATTTTCCTAAATTAAAAGCCTTTTCACATAAATGTTATTCTTTCTTCCCATATGATAGGACGCCAAATATGAAATGAACTAGCTGTGACAATCAATACAGGAAATAAATAATCCACACAGTGAGAATAAATATCGTACCTAATATTACATGCAACGAATTTGGGCACACGATTGCCTTAAACACCACAAAAAAAAGGAAAAAATGTTGAACAAAAGTTTCATTGGTTTTGGGGAAAAAGTACACATAATTTTTTTTTTCATATTTAATATTCCATATTTATTTTAAAAGTCGACTAATATAAATTTACATCAACAAATCTCACTTTAAAATAAAGCATTTACTATCAAAATTAATCCTTATACTCGAAACGCAAACTCAATACTTCATCACTCTACCCTAATCCTTGATGGCTAGTGGTCATATTTTTTCATTTGATATTCAATATTCATTTTAAAAATTGATTAATTTTAATTCAAATCAACAAATTTCACTTTAAAATAAAATAGTTTACTATCAAAGATAACTCTGTACTCACAGACTCAACTCAATATTTCATTATTCCACCCTAACCTTTAGTGGTCAGTGGTCACATCTCACATATGGTATGTCTGTTGCATTGGTTAGCCAAAACTTGTCATGAATAAAGTCAATTATTGGAACAAGAACATTGGCTGCTCATTGCAGAAATTTCTGGATCTATTAATAGTGCTCAAGATAAAATATAATTTTAATGTCAATACAGTACAATATGTATTGTATTTTATACTGTTTTTTCCCACTGTTAAAGAGAATATCTTTTGTCATGTGATTAGGGATCGTCTGGTAGAGTGTATGGTGTATTAATAATATTTGTATTAGTTATACTTGCATTAATTATGCTTATATTTTTTTATTCAGTATTTGGTTCGATGTATTAAAAAAAAAATTATATAATTTTTTTTTATTTTTTACATAATATCCTTAATATATATGTTGGAAAGGATACGAAATTTTTTTTGAGGGGTAATAGAGTCTTTAAGCATGTTAATGCATGCATTAAATCTATTGCATTACTAATGTCATGGATTTTGAGGTATTAGTAATACACACCTCAATACACAATAGAATGTATAACTAATGCTTGCATTAGTTATACATGATAAAAAAGTATACCAAACAAGGTACTACTAATACATATTAAATTAATGTATGCATTAACATTCTAATACACTCTACCAAATAACCCCTAAAGTTCAAGAACACCCTTCTATTTATCTTTACATTTTTACTTTAGAGTCAATGATCATTGCAATGTATTTAGGGAAAAGGAAAAAGAAAAGCATAGTAGCCAAAATGAAAAAGATAAATTCAAGTCATACATATTTTTCATTTTGTTCACTTCAATAGGACATTATTTTTGAACAAAATTACATTCTTCCAAAATTAAAGTTCTCCTTCATTTGTCACGAGAAATTTTAGATTGAAGCTTCAAAAAATAGCGTTATAAATTAATTGATAATTTTTTTTTTATCATTTAATTCCTTCATTGTTCATCAAAAATTTTAAATTGAAACTTCAAAAATAATATCATAGAAACTTTTTATTATTTAATTTAAAGTAAAAATTTTCGACACGAATAAAAATTATGAAAACCTAAAATGATACCGGATCATATGTGAGAATACATGAATAAAACTAGTACATCAATCAATCAATCTCTCTATATATAGTGATAATTAACATCCAAATGTTAAATATAGCATTAAAAATCAATAGTAAACCCTTAAAAATTAGTGGGGGCGGGGGTGGGGGACCAAAATATGTTATATTAAGTAGTTAGAAATAACATTTTCATAATTTTTAAGGTTTTAATGAAAACAAACCCTCTATCTTCATCAAGTAAGGATATATAAGTATGGTAATAAAACTGACTCGCACGTGCCTATGAAATCAAAGTGGTGAATAAGGCTGGTTCATTTGGGATTATTGGGCTGAATTAAATGAGGGAGAGTTTTATTTAAAATTCAAGCCCAATTAATGGACGATTTAAAAAGACTATGATTATAAGAAAGAAGTTTATATGTGTCTTGTGATGTGAACACTGTTCTCTCTCACATTTGTATTTCTATATATGTATTTCTAATTTCCCCATCACAATTTTGGATTGTCTAACTCTCATTTCCTTTCTTCTTTGCTTCCATTGAATTTACTTTGTAATTTCTGTTTAGTGTTCAATATAAATAGTTATTTTATTGAGCAAGAGTTGTTTATTATCAATTTGTTAAAATAAGATTGAGTACACATCATTCTTCTCAGATTTTATTACTTATGGATTATATTAAGTGTGTTATTATTATTGTAATTTTCTCAATGTTTTAATATCTTTTGCAGTACTATTATGTCTGAACTATTAATCATCAAGCTTCACTTGGATCATTCCTTTAAATTTGTCTTTTTCCATAACCAAATTCGAATAGTCCATTATGTGTTTTTCGTCTTTGGAGCAATCATTCTCTAATACACAAATAATTCCAATATATTTAGCTTTTATCTTCATGATCATGCAATAGACTTAAGATGTAATAGTGCCCCTAGTGCCCACACAATAATAGGATAATTATCTAGTAGAATAATTATTATTATTACTAGTGTAGTTGTTGAACCAGAACCACCTCTATATGTTAAATATTTGATAAAGAATAAAATAACAATAACATACTTTACTCAAAATGTCATTACTTATTTAAAGTTCAATAGGTATTATTATATCTATGCCTAATTCCTTTTGCTCTTTAGTCATTACCAAAATAATCCACTTATTTAATTGTGCATAAAAGTGGATGTGTATGCACAATGATCTTTACGAAATTACAATACAAATACAAACCAAATAGGTTTGAATTGGACGTTTTTTTGGAGTTCCTTTTCAAAATAATCAGTTTGGTGGTTGACTTACGTAGCTCAGCAGCTCGTCCTAAAGAAGATAAATTCATTACTATAGACTTTTTATTCTTCAAACTTAATCACTCTACAGCTCTCTCGGAAGAAAATAGATTCATCACTATAAATTTGTCAGCCTTTAAACTTAACCAAAGACATTTAAAAATTATGCTTTTTCCTTTTCTTATAAAAATGAACATTCAAATAATATAAGTAGTATGCATGTCAAATTGTTATAGAACTTCTTCGTGCCCACCATCATTATCATCACAATAAAGTGTTCATATCAAAATCAAGGAAAAAATTCTTATAAGGCTTGTAAGTAGAGTGATCAAAATTTCAATTAATTGAAAGATAAATATGTACATTTCAAGAAAAAACAAACAATATATGAAAGATGTTTATATTTTTCGTATTATGACATTTTTTTGACTTTACTTGAAAGAAAAGTAAAACTCAAATATAATAGAAAAATCAGAGCAAAAAAACCTAATAGAAACTGTCTCCTAAGTCGACTATTTCGAATAAGAAAAATAATTTGTATATATTCTAATCCTAATCAATTTAGGAAAACGTTTTTAGTTCTTCAAATTATTGATGTCCATAAATAACTCTATTCCTAAACCAAAACTAATAAGGAAACGAAAAGTAATCTGTATATATTCCAATCCTAATCCACTTAGGAAATTTTAAAAATACAGTTATAAATAAGTGGCCTCTTTATCTGAAATTTATTATTGCAAAGTATTTTGTTGACAAAAAATAAATTAATATGGGGAAGAGGAAGTCTAGAGCAAAGGCAGCACCAAAGAAGAAGATGCCCAAACTTGAAACAGTCTTCACTTGTCCATTCTGTTGTCAAGAAGGAGGTGTAGAATGTCCAATTGATATGAAAAATTTGACTGGTGAGGCCATTTGTTATAACTGCCAAGCAAAATTCAGTATGAAGGTCACATTTTTGACGGAGCCTACCGACATATACCATGAATGGATCGATGAATGTGAACGTGTCAATAAGAAATCTATTTGATAAGTTTAGATGATCATATGTGAAAGGAAATAATAAATCTTGTAGTATATAATTTTGTTCTCATGAGACCATGTTGTTATGACATGTAGTGTATATTTTTATATTGATTAGCTCTGGTGTCAATCGTAGTAGTATTTCGTCTTATAATTTTTTTATGATGATATATAGACAATTATAATGAATGAATAGATGAATTTGAACGTGTCATTTAAAAATCCGTTATTAATAAGTTTAGATGATCCTATTACGAAAAGCGGCAATCGATTTTGAAGTGTATGATTATATTTTTATGAGACCATATTATTATGTCATGTAGTGTATATTTGTATGTTGATTAACTCTGTTATTCAATCAATGCAGTATTTCACCTTATAGTTTCCTTATGATGTATTAGAGGATCAACAATTCAAATAAAAAAATTTGACATGTAATTTTGGTAGGAAATAGGAATTTATGAACAAGCCCAACCATTGAACGTTAGGCGCATTTAGGGAGCACATTGGACTTTTGGGTCATAAACATCAAAGATTAGCCCCACACGTACGTCCCAGAGTGTTTTGCAAGTGCCTGACCCAGGGATAAGCCCAAAGCGACCCAAAATGCCTTCTAAAAGAGAGAGGATAACCCAGTAGTTTTCTTTAGGATCCGATTCTGACCATATGGGTCAGATTTGATTTTTTTTTTATATCGAAGCAACATGAGTATTGTTGGACTCGTTTAACCCTCTACAATACACTTTAAATAGATTTGGAGCACACGGAGGCTTAAGGAGAGTAAGTGTCATTTATAGAGTTATAAAGTTCTGATTCAGGTGAGTTAAACTTAACTTCGATGAGGGAATGTTCTCCTAACTTTACAATTAAAAAAATAGATTTAGGATAAAAGAGTATCGTATACATGAGCAGATCAGTGAGAGCCTATGTGATGAGAGATGTTATGTTGGAGTGAAGGTGTCATCATGACTTAGGTATTTTTGAATCGTGATAATTTTCTCCAGAGTAAGAAATGATAAAGAAAAGTACAAACTATGCATTATAATTTTGTAAAATGTGAAGAGAGTTTATAGGCTTACTCATGGTGTAAACAACCCCTCTCCTTTTGTTTATACAAGAAAAGACATGTGGTCTCTCCAGAAGTGTCTGTTCTTGAATATTTGTCCCCACTTAACAAAATATTTAAAAAGTGACCTAAACATGAAGAGATTTTGTGGTCAAATGAGAAAGTTCATTGAATAGGAATATTCTAAACTTCTGTCTTATATGTAAAACTAATTTACATCCACAACTTATGCTCGATGGACAACAAAAGCTTTTCCTAATAAATTTTTTAAAGCAGAAACTATTTTTTTTAAAACCTTTATGCTAAAAAATCAAGATTACCCCATATGAAGGTCATTTATGAACTTAACCCCCATTTATGTGTCTTTCGCTTTTGCAATGATAAGTACAAGATAGTGTTGGAATGAGTGATAACTTTGCTAACAAAATTGAAAAGTTAGTGATTTTATCCTCCAAATTTATTTTTCTATATTTTAACTAATCTTTAGAAAAAAAGATTATGTTCTCTCTCTTGGTAGACAGATTTCATAAGAAGGTTATGTTTTTGTCTAAGCCAATCAAGCGCCTCCTCAAATAACTATTATGATAATCTATATTTAAAATGATTGGCTAACAAGTTTAAATTTAAAAGTACATACCCCCTAATAATTTGTATTTCACTAATGAGCTACAACAATGTAAACTCTTTCTTAATTTTGATTGTGACTATTTATTATAATCCGATACACTGTTTGGATCCTACGAATTAACTATGAAATTAATTGTATTTGAACAATAAATCGTGTTTTTCTAATATGTTCGTTGTGAAAATAGAGAAATATTTGCACTCTAACAAATGAATTTGGATGATTTAAATCAAAACAAATAGTTGATAAATAAAACAATATACTACAATCATAACACGATTTCTGACACTCATCCTATCTTAACAAAATAAAAATAAAATATTAGACTCACACTTTTAGAAACCCTTCTATCACATGATTTCAGACACTCACTCTATCTTAACAAAATAAAATAAAATAAAATAAAATTATAGACTTACACATTTTGAAACCTTTCTATCAGACAAACATATCAAAAACAAAATTTTAAAAACTATCCAAACTTAGCACATTCTTAGACATCCCTCTTATAAAAAAGATCCACATGATTTTTTCTCTAATTAAATCCTCAAGTTCAAGTTCAAATTATTTTGTTCTTCAACTATGTTAACTATTTCATCTGCATTTGATGAAATAGGAACATCCAATTGATTCATCAATTGTTGTGTAGCAATAGTCTCATTTGTATATGCAAATGTTGAATTTGAACCCTCAACAATCCTGTTTCTTCTTGCTATTTGTTGTCTATTAACTGGTGGTGCGCTGCTCCATCTTATCAGCTGGTTACGATTCAACAATGATGTTGGTTGGACAGCAATTTCATCATTTCTTCACAAACTTGCATGTTGTGGGGCAGCATGTTGAGATGATAGGGAATTTTCTGGCAAAACAATGTTGGATGCATATACATGAGAACGTAGAATGACATCCTGCTCAGTCAATGGGTGAGTAGTTCGAACATGATTTTTGAATTCAAAATAAGTGCGAAACATTTCATTGCATAAAGGGCAATGAAGTAGTACACGAGAAGGTGCTACAAACAAAGGAGAAAATTTTGCATGATGCATATTTGAAGTATGAATGACAAAATCTTTCTCCAAAGTAAGAAATGATTTAGAGAAAAGAACCAACTTTGCACTATAATTTGTAAAAGGTGAAGAAGATTTATAGTTTTTTTTTTCATGATATAACCTTCCTTCTTCTTTTATGTATTTCATTTACAATGATAAGTTCAAAATAAATACTTAATTTGAACTTTAAATTTGTATTTATACTCAGTATTATACCATATTACACCAATCTGATCTTTTTTTGGCTTTTAATTTCATTAGTAAATTGTAGTAATATGATCTTTTCTAAATTTTGACTATCATTATGTTATAGTAATTTAATACATTATAGAATGGATCATATTAAATTCTTAAATTATAAAATGGGTACTTAGTTTGAGATTTAAAATTGAAAAAATAGCTTAGTGAACTCTTGTATTTGGTCTGGATTGTAAAGTGGATACTTTTACTTAGCCATTTGTCATCTGAATTCCTCAACCCATCAAAATCCAACATTTTAAACGCTATTTTGATGATGTGACATTAAATTGTTGAGTTGACAAAATGAGTGTCAGAGTGGGCAAAACGCGTGTTTACACGCGTGGTACAACTTTTTAATTTTAAAATATTTTTAAAAATTAAAAATTAATAAATTCTTAAAAAAATAATTAAAAAAGGCCCCTCTCCCAACCCCTCCCCCATCCAGAACCCCATCACCCCCACTTCCGTCTAGCACCCCCCACCCTACCACCACCGCCATCCAGTACCCCCCACCTCCAGCCCACTCCCCCGCGTCCAGCGCCTCCTCACCCTTCACTTCCATCTAGCACCCCCACTCCACCTCTCACCCCCGTCCAGAACCTCTACCCCCACCCCCGTCCAATACCACTCACCCGACCCCTACCGCCGTCCAGTACCTCCCACCCCCAGCCCCCTCCCCAGCACCACCTTCCTTTGCACCATCCACCCCTCACCCCACCTACAACCCCTCCCCAACCCCCTTCATTCACAGCAGCCAAGCCCCACCACCAAATCGCCCCCCCCCCCCTCCAGAAAACAAAAAAACAAAAAAATTTGAATTCACTTTTTATTTTATTTTAAAAAATGTTCCTCTCAATTCAAATCTTTTATTTTTTTTTCGGATTAAAAAATTTAAATTTGAAATCTTTTCATATTTTTTGGATTAAGAAAGTGAGTGATAGTGGATATTGAAAAAATAGTGAATTTCATGAATAACTTGAAAAAACTTAAAGTTTTTGTGAATTTGTTAAAGTTATTCAAATTTAAAAATCAAAAATTTATTATGTTGGTATATATGAATTTATAGTTAAAAATTTAAATTAGTTGGAGAAGAATTTTAATTATTTGAAATGAATTTGATGTTTAATTTGTGAGCAAAAATAAAACCATGATTATTTAAATTTTTCTATAATTTGTAATTTTATTTATTTAGTTAAATTTATTTATATTTAATTTCTTATGTAGCATTTTAAAAATGACATGAAATTTAATGTAAAACTTAAAAATGACGTGGAAGCTGACATGGGGCGATTGTGTTACACAAACAAAAATAGTGTTTAAAATGTTGGATTTTGATGAGTTGGGGGGTTCAGATGACAAATGGCTAAGTAGAAGTATCTACTTTACAAACCATATAAAGTACAAGGGTCCACTGAGCTATTTTGCCTTTAAAATTTTACTTCTATTTCATACTATACCAGATTCTCTTTTTGACTTCGGACTTTTTAATAAATTGCATCAATTTGATTTTTTTTGAGTTTTGACTGTCATTATATTATTGTAATATAGTACAATACATAATGGATCCTGATAAATTCTAAAATTACTCATTCATGGTCCTATAACTATCATTTTTTCACTAAAGTCACTTTAACTATATTTTCTAATACAAAAATCACAAGTCTTTTCCCTTACGTTAAAGCAAACTAACAAAATATCAAAATTGAAGAGAATAAGAATAGTGGCAACTCACGATACAAGTATATATACACCAAGGTTTAAGGACCTATAGTCCTACGTCAATTTTGAACATCTCTAGAACTTCATTTCCTCATCTCCATCACTATTTTGGAATGTATAAGTACTTACAATTTTAGTAGTTGTAAATAAAAATTCTTTGAAAGATTAAAGAAACTTATAAAAGAAATTATCTAACAAGCATTTATAAGTATTAATAATATAATAGTGTTGAAGAAAATCAACTGTATTTCCTAGTTATCAGTATTCCTATATATCTGTTGTCATAATGTAGCTAATTGGGACTAATAAGAGACTTGCGAGATTTATATACTGTTTGGAAGAGACTTTTGACCCGTCCAAAAATGGCGTTTTGAAAGAATGAAAGGTTAAACAACGTTTTGAAAACACTTGAAGTTTATGTTTCATTTATGAACTTTAAAGACGAATTTGGAAGTCTAACACACTATATGAAAATGATTTGGTATGTTCTGAATAGCTTGCAACTCTTGGTATGACGATACCAATATGGGAATGTCGTAATAAAAGATTTCATGGATAATAATGTGTGTAAAATGCTTTAACTGGACCTTAAAGGGAATTATGTAGTTTCACAGTGAAGGCGTACGTCCTTGTGACCGAAGCCCCAAACCTATGTTTTGCTGACATAGGGATGTCATATCTTAATTGGATGACGAATGGTGTCCTTAACATGAGGATAATATGGTGGCTCTAGTCTATTGGTGATTTTAGCCTAATCTCAGTACGTGCGGCTAATATGGACTAAGGCCACGTCGGTTAGGGAGTACCAAACCCATATAGCCCGTGGGTTACTGGATTACGATGAAAAGCTACATAATTCAGGATTAAGTTTTAAATGGTTACATCTTTATGACCCAAGTCCCCGATCCCCTACTTTATTATTATTACGGATGTTTAAATGAGTTATGACTTGCTTTATAAAATGTTTGTTTCCCTATTTCTGGGTTGCATGCCAGTACTCGCCGTACTAATTGTCTCCGAACGCCATATCATTTCATGATGTAGGTTCAAAGGCATTTTTCCGTGATTCTGTGCAACACTTTTGTATGAACAAGCAAATAGTTGCGAATCATGACAAACAAAACTACACTAAAACATAATATTGTTTATATGGTTCGGTCAATTGGCCTATAATTTTTTTTTATAAAAATATGAAATTTATTAGGAGAAACATTTTCCTCTAAACAAGATTCTTTGATGACTTGCGGTTGGAAATAACAGATCTTCAATTTATAGAAGTTGAAAACTTTTTCTCCAAGAAAAGATAAAGCAAATATAAAAGATGTTTATATTTTTCATTTCTTTGACTGTACTTCAAAGAAAAGTAAAACTCAGATATAATAGAAAAATCAGAGCCAAAAACTCTATCAGAATCTGTCACCTAAGTCAGACTATTTCGAATTAGAAAAATAATTTGTATATATTCGAATCCTAATCAATTTAGGAAAATTTGTTTAGTTCTTCAAATTATTTATTTCCATAAATAACTCTATCCCTAAACCAAAACTAATAAGGAAACAAAAAGTAATCTGTATATATTTCAATCCTAATCAACTTAAGAAATTAAAAAAATACAGTTATAAATAGGTGGCCTCTTTATCTGAAATTTATTAATTATTCCAAAGTTTTTTTGTTGATAAAACAAAATTAATATGGGGAAGAGGAAGTCTAGAGCAAAGGCAGCACCAAAGAAGAAGATGCCCAAACTTGAAACAGTCTTTACTTGTCGATTCTGTTGTCAAGAAGGAGGTGTAGAATGTCCAATTGATATGAAGAATTTGATTGGTAAGGCCATTTGTTATAACTGCCATTTGAAGAATTTCACATTTTTGACGCAGCCTATCTACATGAATGTTGTTATGACATGTAGTGTATGTTTTTATGTTGATTAGCTCTGTTTTCAATCGTAGTAGTATTTCGTCCTATAGTTTCCTTATGATGATATATAGACAATTATAGTGAATGAATAGATGAATTTGAATGTGTCAATTAAAAAATTCGTTATTAATAAGTTTAGATGATCCTATTATGAAAAACGACTATCGATTTTGAAGTGTACGATTGTATATTCTTATGAGACCATATTATTATGTCGTGTAGTGTATATTTGTATGTTGATTAGCTCTGTTATTCAATCATTGTAGTATTTCATCTTATAGTTGCCTTATGATGTATTAGAGGCTCAGCAATTCAAATCAAAAAATTTGATAAGTAATTTTGGTAGGAAACAGGAATTTATGAAGCCTGACCGTTGAGTGTTAGGCGTACCTAGGTACCACGTTGGACTTTTGGGGAATAAACATCAAAGAATTAAGCCCCACACGTAAGTCCCAGGGACCTAGGGATAAGCCCAAAGCGACCCAAAATGTCTTCTAAAAGAGAGTGGGTAACCCACTAGTTTTCTTTAGGATCCGATTATAACCATATGAATCAGATTTGATTTTTTCTTAATTGAAGTAACATGCGTATTGTTGGACTCGTTTAACCCCCTACAATACACTTTAAATAGATTTGGAGCACACGGAGGCTTAAGGAGAGTAAGAGTCATTTATAGAGTAATAAAGTTTCAGATTCAGGTGAGTTAAACTTAATTTCGACGAGGGAATGTTTTCCTAACTTTACAATTAAAAAAATAGGTTTAGGGTTGTCACACCACTTTTTTAACCGAAAAGATTCATTTTAAGTTCGAAAGGGTTTTTATTATTAAGTGACAAAAGAAAACGATTTGTTTCGAAGAAGGATTGTTTTTACATTCGAAATCAGAGTCCCCACTTGACATAAATCGGGTGTGCCAAATCGCCTTTGGAAATTCCTTTTCAAAATAGTTTAACTCTAAAACTAATCCGCGAACAGAGACCCTGGCTAAGGAATTCTATTGACCGAGGGGAAGGTTTTAGGCACCCCTCGATCCCGTGGTTTGACCACGGTCGCTTGGTGGAGCATATCGGCTAATTTGACATTACAGATGTATAAACCACACAAAACAATCAATCAAACAAACAAACAAAAACAAAACAAAACAAAAAATATAGTGTCCAGTCCAATTTATACAGTCCAAAATAGAAAAATACGAAAATTAATTCTATCTAACCTATACAAATCCTAATTACGTTCCCGTGCTTTACCCGACGCCTCGGGCCTTCCTCACGAACATCTTCCGCCAACATAGTAAGTCGGGGCATTCCCCGGTGAGTAAATACAATGTGTCTCAGGGCATTCCCCGGCTAAATGAATACATTTGAATTAAATACGATAAACTAGAAAGAAACATTCATACGCCCCATCCAACATTCAACCAAAATAACAAGTTCTAAAATTTGCCTACCCGAACTTATATTGCCTATCCATTTCCACATGTCATAACTCTTTTCCATTCACACAATATTCATGCTTATTCCGAATTAAACCAAACAACACCAACCTAAAATTAATCTACATTCAACTTTTATTAATTTCTCTATTCCCGCCCCAAATTCATTCTCAACCACATGATTAACCCATTTTAATATACAACCCACCAAGAGAGAATCATGAACATTTACCAATCAGGCATAGTAATATCACACACTTAAATGTCACAAACAGTTCACATTAACAAACAAAACAATGATATCAAAATCACCAATTCACAATCACACAAGAATTAAACGAAAGAGTAGAGGAAATTGGACCTTTGGAGTATTTCCGAATGAATTAGGAAGATAATAAAGCTGCCCAAAACCTTAGAGAATACCACACCCGACTGTCAAAAAAACGCGAATCACCGCGAAATACGATCCGAAAAGGAATCCTCAAGCAATACAAAATAAATAACAAGAAAACTGAAGAACCCGAACCGATAATAAAACCAATGGAAAATCTCAAAGAAAAATGAGTGAATCCAACCCGCATCAAACAACAACGACGAAACTCAGACCCGATTCTTGACGGAGAACTGAGAACCTCGACTAATCTACTCCGATGAGCTAAAAGTGAAAGAAACCGACGGGAATAGGCCGGATTCTGGCGAGTTATTGGTGGATTAATTTTTTTCGGCGAGTAAATCACCAGAACAATGACTAGCGATATGGAATTCACGCATTCTCACAGTTTTTTTACGTCTTTCTTTCACAGTTTTTCTATAACGTTCTCGAATCTCAATTCGTGTATGTGTGATAGTTCACGTTGTGCATGAATAAAGGTCAAGAAGATGAAAACTTGATCTCTTTCCCTCTCTTAGATCTCTCTCACGCCATATTTCCTTTCACTTCAATGTCCATGAATCGTGTATTGTGGTTGGTTTCTGATGGTGTGTGCTGTGAGGATGAGGGATCGTATACAGGTGAAGTATGGTAAATGGAAAATTTTAGTGAAGATGTCTGTGAGTATGGTTGTTACCGTCTATGTGTTGAATCAAAGAAAGAAAAGAAAGAAGAAAAAAAATGGAGTCCTTCTTTTCTCACGCCATTTCAGTGTTTTTTGTTTATCTGTATATGGTAGTTTGTGTTTATGGTGAGCTTGGGTAATTGTAAGGTTGTAACACCCCGTATTCAAGTACATGTATTGGTCTTATTTATATGGAATTAATTTTTTTATTTTATTTATACCGGAATTTGCCGTCGATGGATCCATGTGAAGGTTATTGAATAAGCTTTCCAACGATATAAAGATTTCCAAAAATGAATAGGTTTCGAATATAATCGAGCACATTCGAAACTATAAAACAGTGGCCGAAATATTTGGAAATAGTAAATGTGCAGGAAAATTTCCTGCACACAAACTACTAAGGCCAACCGAATGATTATAAATCCCTTAATATAATGAACTGGGAGAGCTGCGACCTATGAAAAGAAAGATCTTTGAGTTTTCTTTCCAATGCAATTGGTTTAATCCAAATCCAACATCTGAGTAAGGAGTTATACTCGTTTTACTTCAGCCTATCAAAACAGATTTTTAGGGTCAACTTCAAACGACCATAACTCCTTGTACAGAACGAACTGAGTGGCCTACTTTATATGAAATAAAAGCCCTTTGAATTATCCTTCCAACAATACCAATTTCACCCAAATACGATAGTGGAGCAAAGAGTTATGGTTGGTCTACTTTAGCTTATCAAAATAGTCCACCAAAGGACAGATTTGACATTATTTAAATTTTAAAGGCATTTTGGTCATTTCCTATTATATTATGGATGGGAATATGTGTATATATACATGTATATGAGTTCAAAAACTCATTTTAATCATCAATCATTGAGAAAGAACAAACCCTAGCCAAATTTGACCTTTAAATTACTTTTGATTCAACCGTAGAAATTCCAAAGTAATCCGATAACTGTGTTTGGCATCTCGAGAGCTTCGAACGACACCTATTATTTGTGTAAACAGGATTGCATAATCAAGAGGTGAATTCTAAGGTATGAATATTGTTTGCATTTGTTCTTTTCCATATGTATATCTGTGATAGAGGATTATATGTATTGGTTGTTATTGAAGGGTGATGGAAATAGGGTTATGGACTATTTTGCATGGTTTGGTTGCATTGAATTATGGAAGGTAGATATGGTAATTGAGTTATGGAAGGTGGATATGGTAATTGAGTTATGAAAGGTGGATATGGTGATATACTATTGAATTGATGATTATTTATGTCTATGGCTCAATTTGATTTAATGTATTGGTTGGAAGGATAAATGAATCCAAACTTGATATTGGAGGATGTTGTATAAATATGCACGGCATGCGAATGTAATTGGAGTATAAGAGGGTTAAGGTGACACCCTTTATGGTGTAATTAAGGCTTACTACTTAACCACTAGTTTGATGAATTCAAATAATTGAATTGTGACGTTTGGTTGCTAATACTAGATTGCTATTTATGTTCATTATAGATAAGTAATCCGAAAAGACGGAAAGTCCATTTGGAATTATTGAAGGTTGACAGTCAGGTATGTAAAGCATACTCTATACCATATCTTTTGCATGAAAGTGAACAATTGTTCTATTAAGAAAGTTTCCAAAGTTATTCAATAACATGTGATCCATAATGGTTTTGTATGATGTCCTACGTTACCAATGAACTTGTTACCACCCTACAAGATGTGAAGACATTCCAATACTTACTTGTCTTTTAAATCTTACATGTTTATTGCACTAATGAATGTCAGAAGGTATCCGGTTACTCAAACAAGATCCATTGATATACCAATAAGTTCCTACTTCATTGTAATGGCATTGATGACTCCAAAATACTTCATTGATGTGCCAATGAGTTCTTACTTCATTGTTATTGCATTGATGGACTATTTATATGTCTCTTATTGATGTATCATTGTTTTAAAGTATCAAAAATGCGGTGGCGACCGAAATAACAATCTCAAAGATTAATTGAACTAAATGATGGAAGTTCTCTCTTATCGGGTGGTATCCTAGGGGCATAAGCCCATCATGGGTCGATCCCAGTTGATATGTACTGGAGGCAGCCTAATGGTCATAGTACAGTACAGTAATGATTACAAAGATGATAAGAACGAAGGTAAAGTGATTGAATAAATACAATGTACAGGTTGTCACAAGTTCTAGTAAGTGTGGTCCACTCCTATTACGATTTATTCACTTGTTTCTGATTTCTATTGAGCTCCTATATCATATGTGATTATCTACAGCTTTACACACTCAGTACATATTTCGTACTGACGTCCCCCACCTGTATTTCATGCTGCAGGCACAGGTACCTCAGCTCATACACCGCACAAGTAGGAGCCAGGATATCCAGCTGCTTTTGGTGAGCTCCAGTTTGCTTCGGGGATTTCCATGTCATATCTAGCCACTTTGGGTGTTGTATAAAAGTTAGTTATATGGCGGAGTGTGTTCCGACCTTAGTTAAACTCTGTGTATTGTCTAGAGGCATTGTAGACCTCATGTACAGTCAAGGTGGTGTTTTGTTAATAGACGTGATGGCTCCAACGGCCAAGTATTGTATATACATATATATGTGTATTCGAGCTTATACAGGTGATTATTTCCTTTTATATGCGACATGATGCTATCCAAATTTCGGGTTGTCATAGAGGTATGCATGGGAAGTATAAGGTTATGAGCTGGTTCTCCCGGGCCTCCTCAGTTACGGGTACCAGTCCGCCCCAATAGGATTTGAGGCGTAACAGAGGTGTATGAGTGTAAAATATGTATTGGGGTGTGAATATGGTGGGACCCTCTATTCTCATGTTGCTATGGTTAATTGAGAGAATATTTTGGATTAAGTTGGTTAGGGATTTATTATTTTTTGTATTTTTTGAGAAGATAATCACACGATTGAGGGTATACGGTAAGATTAGATAAAAACGGATAAAATTGGACTTGGGAGGGACAAAATTAGGTGTCTAAAAGGGTAAAAGAGTATTGTATACATGAGCGGATCAGTGAGAGCCTATGTGATAAGAGGTGTCACGTTGGAGTGTAGGTGTCAACATGACTTAGGTGTTTTTAAATCGTGACAATTTTCTCCAAAGTAAGAGACGATAAAGAAAAGTACAAACTATGCATTATAATTTTATAAATGTGAAGAGAATTTATAGGCTTACTCGTGGTGTAAACAACCCCTCTCCTTTTGTTTATACGAGAAAAGACATGTGGTCTCTCCAAAAGTGTCTGTTATTGAATATTTGTCCCTACTTGAGAAAATCTTTAAAAAGTGACTTAAACATGAAAAGAATTTGTAGTCAAATGAGAAAGTTCATTGTATTGGAATATTCCAGAATATTCTAAACTTCCGTCTTATATGTAAAACTAATTTACATCTACAACTTATGCTCGATAGACAACAAAAGCTTTTCCTAATGATAATCTATATTTAATATGATTGATTAACAAGTTTAAAGTTAAAAGTACATTACCCCTAATAATTTGTATTTCACTAATGAGCTACAACAATGTGAACTCTTTTTTAATTTTGATTGTGATTATCTATTATAATTCGATACACTGTTTGGATCCGACTAATTAACAATGAAATTAATTGTATTTGAACAATGAACTGTTTTTTTTCTAATATGTTTGGCATTAAAATAGAGAAATATTTCTAAAAAATGAATTTGGATGATTTAAATCAAAATAAATAGTTGATAAATAAAACAACAGATTCCAATCATAACACGATTTCTGACACTCATCCTATTTTAATAAAATAAAATAAAAATAAAATAAAATAAAATAATAGACTCACACTTTTAGAAATCCTTCTATCACATGATTTTAGACACTCACTCAATCTTAACAAAATAAAATAAAATAAAATAATAGACTCACATATTTTGAATCCCTTCTATCAGATAAACATACCCTTCTATCAGACAAACATATTAAAAATAAAATTTTAAAAACTACTCCAAACTTAGCACATTCTTACACATCCCTCTTATAAAGAAGATCCACATGATTTTTTCTCTAATTAAAATCTCAAGTTCAAGTCCAGATCATTTTGTTCTTCAGCTATATTAACTATTTCATCTGCATTTGATGAAATAGGAACGTCCAATTGATTCATCAATTGTTGTGTAGCAATAGTCTCATTTGGATAGGCAAATGTTGAATTTGAACCTTCGACAACCCTGTTTTTTCTTGCCATTTGTTGTCTATTGACTAGTGGTGCGCTGCTCCACCTTATCAGCTGGTTACGATTCAACGATGATGTTGGTTGGACAACAACTTCATCATTTCTTCGGAAACTTGCATGTTGTGGGGCAACATATTGAGCCGATAGGAAATTTCCTAGCAAAGCAATGTTGGATGCATATACATGAGAACGTAGAATGACATCCTGCTCAGTCAATGGGTGAGTAGTTAGAACATGATTTATGAATTCTAAATGAGTGCGAAACATTCCATTGCATAAAGGGCAATGAAGTACTACACGAGAAGGTGCTGCAAACAAAGGAGAAAAATTTGCGTGATGCATATTTGAGTATGAATGACAAAATCTTTCTCTAAAATAAGAAATGATTTAGAGAAAGAACCAGCTGTGCACAATAATTTGTAAAAGGTGAAGAGAATTTATAGATTTTTTCATGGTATAACGTTCTTCCTTCATTTATGTATTTCATTTACAATGATAAGTTCAAAATGAATACTTAATCTGAGCTTTAAATTTTTATTTAGACTCAGTATTATACCATATTACACCAATTGATCTTTTTTTGACTTTTAATTTCATTAGTAAATTGCAGTAATCAGATCTTTTCTAAATTATGACTATCATTATGTTATAGTAATCTAATACATTATAGAATGAATCTTATTAAATTTTAAAATTATAAAGTGGGTACTTAGTTTGAGTTCTAAAATTGGCAAAATAGCTTAGTGGACCCTTGTACTTGGTGTGGTTTGTAAAGTGGATACTTCTACTCATCGATTTGTTATCTGAGCCACTCAACCCATCAAAATCCTACATTTTAAACACTATTTGGTGATGTGACATTAAATTGCTGAGTTGACAAAATGGGTGTCTGAGTTGGCAAAACGCGTGTTTACACGTGTGGTACAACTTTTTTAATTTAAAAATATTTTTAAAAATTAAAAAATAATAATTTTTTAACAGAGAATTAAAAAATGCCCCTCCCCCAACTAACACCCCCTCACCCCCCACTTCCGTCCATCACCCCACCGTCGTCCAACACCCCACCCCCAGCCCACTCCCCCCGTTTCCAACACCCTCTTACCCTCCACTTACATCCAGCACCCCCACCCCACCCCTCTCCCCCATTCAACACTTTCACCCCATCCCCCGTCCAGCACCCCTCACCTGACCCCTACCGCCGTCCAACACCCTCCCCAGCACCACCTTCCTTTGCACCAGTCACCCCTCACCCCACCTACTGCCCTCCCCAACCCCCTTCATTCACAGCACCCCCTCTCCCCCCTAAAAAAATCATAAAAAAATTGAATTCACTTTTCATTTATTTTTAAAATTTTTCTCTCAATTAAATCTTTTCATTTTTTTCATTAAAATTTAAATTTGAAATCTTTTCATATTTTTTTGATTAAAATTTAAATTTGAATTGAAAGTGAGTGATAATGGATTTTGAAAAAATAGTGAATTTCATAAATAAACTTGAAAAAACTTAAAGTTTTGGTAAATTTGTTAAAGTTATTCAAATTTAAAAATCGAAAATTCATTATGTTGGTATATATGAACTTATAGTTAAAAATTTAAATTAGTTGGAGAAGAATTTTAATTATTTGGAATGAATTTGATGTTTAATTTGTGAGCAAAAATAAAAATATGATTATTTAAATTTTTCTACAATTTATAATATTATTTATTTAATTTAATTTGTTTATATTTAATTTCTTATGCAGCATTTGAAAATGACATGAAATTTAATATAATACTTAAAAATGACATGAAAGCAGACGTGGGGCGATTGTGTTACACACCAAAAAAGTGTTTAAAATGTTGAATTTTGATGGGTTGAGGGGTTCAGATGACAAATGGTTAAGTAGAAGTATTCACTTTACAAACCATACCAAGTACAAGGGTCCACAGAGTTATTTTGCCTTTAAAATTTTACTTCTATTTCATAATATACCAGATTCTCTTTTTAACTTTTGGCTTGTTAGTAAGTTGCATTAATTTGATTTTTTTTTGAGTTTTGACTGTCATTATATTATTGTAATATAGTACAATACATAATGGATCCTGATAAATTCTAAAATTACCCATAGATGGTCCTATAACTATGATTTTTTTCACTAAAGTCACTTTAACTATATTTTGCTAATACAAAAATCACATCTTTTCCCTCACGTAAACAAAAGTTACATATGTCGAAAAATTCAACTTCTAATGGGTTGTATTTTTTTATATAGTTTTTACATTTATTAAATACAAATTCAATTTTAAAAACCCGATCCATCCCAACCCAAATTCGACGAGTACTAATCATTTACTTTTTTATTTTTTAAATCTTTATCATATAAATAAAAGTTCAATTAATAAGAATCGATCCAACAAAACACATATGCATATATACTCATATTATTATTTAGCATTTTGCTATATAAGGATCATATTATATGCTATATCAATCATATTTGTTAGCAAAATATAAAATCGTTTTCTTTACACAATATCTAGAAAAAATTAAAATATGTTAATATTCTTTTCGATTAGAGACCCAAAATTTTCACATGACAAATCATTCTAGTTCAAATTCCTTCTTTAAATTATTATTTATTTTAATATAAGTATCTAGCCAGTTGGGAATAAGAAGTAATATGGAAGGTTGGAGTAATATTAATTCACCAATTAATAAAAGAATAGTTTGAATATATATAGTTTTGGTTGGGGCCAATTGGATCGACTCTTTTTAATTAAATTCGTATTTATTCAATTAAAAATAAAATTTCAAAAAAGTAAAAGATTAGTACCCATAAGATATGGGGCTTTGGATTGGGCCGGGGTGAATTTTCTAATTAGTTTGTATTTATTAGATTAAAGTAAAAGAATATTTAAAAAACACTATCCACCGAAAGTTTGGATTTTTCAACATATGTGATTTTGTGTTAGTAATGACAAAGTTTTGTGATTTTTATGTTAGAAAATATAGTTAAGAGACTTTATTAAAAAAAGTCATAGTTATGTGATCTTTTATAAAATCTTGGCATTTTTGTAATGTACTTTCTATTGGCATTTTATAATTTTTAGATATATATTTTGAGGTAATTAATAAGTATATCTATAATATATTAAAAGTGTGAAGACTCTTACAAAAGTGAATCGAATTTTTTACCCTTCATTACAAGTCTTTACTTTAGATAAAATCGTATTTTTGCCTTTTTTTCCTCAAATTATTATTGAATTTTATTAAGTTAATGTAATTATTTTAAGTCAAGAATTCTTGTAGACATCGTGTGAATCAGTCGGTAACCTACTGCAATTTGGATAGAAATCCTATTAGGCTTTGAAGTCCAATTTATAATTAAGACGGCTTAAATTTGTTTATACAAGGATTTTGCCTAAATCTTTAGGAGAAACAACCGACTTTGTCAATAGGGACAACTTGCTTGGACCAGAAATAAAAGCAACGGATACTATGAGCAGAAGTACAGGCCTTCATTATGGTGGTGTTGGTCTTCAAAGGCAAATTATGAAAGCCAAGTTGTTATGTACTCTGGAAACTTCTCGTGCTATTGGTTTTTCTATTTCTTTTGCATGTTATATATTGGCTTTGCTATTAATATAGAGCAAGATTAGGGACTTGAGAAATCAGAGATGATTGTGATGAGCACCAAACATATAGCATTGACAGTTAATAAGGAGTTCAAGTTGCACCCTGAGTTACAAAAGATAGTTCAATTATATGAAGAGGAGATGTGAAAAGGAGATGGGAGAGAGGTTGATTATGGTGGATTCTAGGAGGGGTAGTGCTATGCCATAGAGAGGTGATTACATAGAATATGATGCACCATGACGATTTTAGATAGGAGAATTTGGAGGTTGTAGATTAGTATAGAAGGTCAATGGATAATTAGCGTTATCTCGCTAGATTAGGTTATTAGTATAGTTTTGCGTCCCGTACCTGTTTCTCCTTTAATATCTGCAGTATAAGATGTTTTCCATCTTACAAGAATTTCTTTCAAAGTAAGTGAAGTTTTTCATCATCAATATTTTATCCTAGCCTCTATCTTTAATCTATGAATGCTTCTCTGGATTAATTTCTCGGTTACGTGAGCATTCCTTAACTTTGTGCATAACTTGTTTTAAGAATTGACATAAGTTCTTTTAAAAAACTAATGACATCGACTACTTTAACTTGCATGTGATGTCTATTACTTAACTATTGATATATATGAGAGATCAATGTCTTTTTAAATTTGTCATTCACCTAACAATGTGGGATAAGATACACAAAGGTGTATTATTTATGTATACCGCTTTCTATTACGTGTCTCTAAGTTCATGCCTTTTCTAAGAAGCTACAAGTAGCATCTCACTTATTAAAAATAAACACATTTAAAAATAAATAAACTTGGTCATTAGACTTTATTTATGTTTAGTCTAGAATGAATATCAAAGTCATTTTAGAGACTACTATCATGTAACTATAGATTTGCACGTTTTTCTTTAAGTGTAGTTTTATCTTATAAATTTTGTGTATTTTGTTAAAATTTTTTACTTAATAATATAACATAGACGTAGTTGCAATATATTTTTATATACATATATTAATAATTAACAAATTATATACACGTGCAAAGCACGTACTCTAAACTAGTAAGTGATAAATATGCATAGGAGCTAGTTATTTTAAACATAAAAAGATAAAAATATTTATTTTTCTAGAGAACATATAACCTAAAATAACATACTTAGAGATAATTTAAACTCAACTTTACGAATATAAAATATGCAAAAATTGATAGGTGATACACGTATGAGATGTAAAAATTAGTTATTTTAACCATACGAAGATAAGAAGCGCGTTTGTTTTTCTATATTATAGAAGAGTTGGTTTGGTCATGGGATGGAAATGACATAACAAATTTCTCTAGGGGTAATTTGATCATTACAATAAATTATGAGCTCAATTCAATTATTTTTTGTGCTTTGACTTTGAAACCTCATCAAAAGTTTGAATAAAAACCCATTATTTTCTCGTTAATTACAAGCAATGCCATTGAAGAAATTTACCATAATGTCATCACACATATTTCCACACATGTGGGCCCTCTATCTTCCATTTATTTTTCAATCTTATTTATCTTTTTTATTTTTATGTATAAAATTATTTCAAATATATTTAAGTAAATTGATTTGTAGGATGATAATTTATTGTAAAAATTAATTATAATTGATGCAATTAAATAAATTTTTTTTAATTTAATTTCATATCAAAGATATAATTTACTTTCTTTCTTATTTGTTATTACATTTTCACCTAATTTCTTTCTTTAAGTATCATGTCCCTTAAATTGGAGTAGAAAATTTTTTAAACAATAATTAAAAATTTAAATTATTTTAAAAAATATTATTTTTCTTTTCTTTTCTATTATATTTTATTATATTATATTATATATATATATATATATATATATATATATATATATATATATATATATATATATATATATATATCTTTTCTTTTCTTTTCTATATATTAGAAATGATGGTTTTGACATATTAGCTTATTGGTATTAAAACAAAGTTTTAGGACACTAAGGTCTATAAAATACTTTGCAAGATTAGTTTGTTTAGGAAAATTGTATTTTGTGTTTTAATGTTTGGACCTTCTTAACAACTATAAGAAAAGTCCTTTCATTTTGAATTAATTACAACTCATGCCATTCAAGTAAATTACCACTTTGCCATTGATGCTACTCCTATTGAATATTATGGAGCCCACATATAATTAATTATTATAAATTATTTATATATTAAAAATTAATAATATTTTATTAAAAAATTAAATAAATATTTATGACATGCCTGCTTTAACCGTAATTGTACTATATTACCCCAAACTAATTATTATATCACACCTAATTAGTTATTATAAGTTATTTATATATTAAAAAATTAATAATATTTAATTAAAAATAAAATAGATATTTATGACATGTCTGCTTCAACCGTAATTGTACCATATCACTCCATGTTAATTATTATACTGTTCCTAATTAATTATTATAAGTTATTTATACATTAAAAAATTAATAATATTAAAGTAAAAAATAAAATATACATTTATGACATGTCTGCTTCAACCGTAATATTACTATATCACCCCTAATTAATTATTATGGTCATTTAAGCATTGTGCCACATAAATTGAAATAGGAAAAAATAATTTAATATGTTATATATTTCAAAAAAATTACATGAAAAATACTAGAAATCACAATAATTAACAACTTAAAAGTTTAAAAGATATAAAATATTTGGTCGACTCTTGAAGTTATAGTAGTGTCACTGAAAATGGAATAGAAGAAAAGTATTATAAATCACAATAATTAAAAACTTAAATTATTTTTAAAATATAATTGATTATCAATGCCACAAAAATTTGGACAAGAAGAGTAACGTATTCAAAGGGCAACAGAGTAAAATTTTCATGACATTTTTTTAAAAAATAAAAATTGTTACATATACTCAAAGGGCAAAAGAGTAAAAACACATAAGAGATAAATGTTGAGAAATCAAGAAGCACCAAATGTTACAAATGTATTATTAACATTCGTAACATTCAACATATTTTTAAATATTTCCAAATTCTTCTTGAATCAACACATACACATAATAAAAATAATAAATAATAATAATTATATTTTACTATATCACCCCTAATTAATTATTATGGTCATTTAAGTATTGTGCCACATAAGTTGAAATAGAAAAAATATTATAAATTACAATGATAAAAAATTCAAATTATTAAAAAAATATAATTGGCTATCGTTGACACAAAACTCTGGATAAGGAGGGTAGCATATATTATTCAAAAAAAATTATATAAAAAGTATTATAAATTACAATAGTTAACAATTTAAAATATCTAAAAATAATTTAATATGTTATATATTTCAAAAAAATTACATGAAAAATACTAGAAATCACAATAATTAACAACTTAAAAGATTTAAAAGATAGAAAATATTTGGTCGACTCTTGAAATTATATTAGTGTCACTGAAATTGGAATAAAAGAAAAGTATTATAAATAACAATAATTAAAAACTTAAATTATTTTTAAAATATAATTGATTATCAATGCCATAAAAATTTGGACAAGTAGAGTAACGTATTTAAAGGGCAAAAGAGTAAAAACAAACAAGAGATAAATGTAGAGAAATCAAGAAGATGGATTATTAACATTTGTAACGTTCAACACATTTCTAAATGTTTCCAAATTCTTCTTGAATCAACACATACATATAATAAAAATAATAAATAATACTAATTATATTTTACTATATCACCCCTAATTAATTATTATGGTCATTTAAACATTGTTCCACATAAGTTGAAATAGAAAAAATATTATAAATTACAATGATAAAAAATTCAAATTATTTAAAAAATATAATTGGCTATCATCAACACAAAACTCTGGACAAAGAGAGTATCATATATTATTCAAAAAAAAATTATATAAAAAGTATTATAAATTATAATAGTTAACAATTTAAAATATCTAAAAATAATTTAATATGTTATATATTTCAACAAAATTACATGAAAAATACTAGAAATCACAATAATTAACAACTTAAAAGATTTAAAAGATAGAAAATATTTGGCCGACTCTTGAAACTATATTAGTGTCACTAAAATTGGAATAGAAGAAAAGTATTATAAATCACAATAATTAAAAACTTAAATTATTTTTAAAATATAATTGACTATCAATGCCACAAAAGTTTGGACAAGAAAAATAATACATATTATTTGAAAATTACATAAAAATATTATAAATTACAATATTTAACAAATTAAATTATCTAAATACTTATTAAAAGTATGATTGATTATCTAAATTCTATTTGTGTCATATAAATTGAGATAAAAATTAATATATTGAACCCGTGCTAGATCTCGAATAAATCTTAAAATGTATATGCAATTCTTTTTTTTTTAAAAAAACTTTTATTTAAATATATCAAAATCGAAAAGGTAAATTTTAATGCAGCATGTTAAACAATGTATAAGAACTAATGTTAACATAAATAATACCAGCATTTACTAATAGAAGCATTACTAATACAAATATTACTAATATATTCTATTCAAAAAGAAAATTTATACACTATAACAAACGACTCCAACGTTTCAATAGAAGGAATATATACAAAACAAAAGTTTGATAAAATTTTTACAGAAATATATTTTATAAGCATATTTTATCGTACCAATGTAAATATTCTACTGCTCAAACTTCCTACTCCAACATAAATTCTAAAACTTAAAAATTGCAATCCACATGTTTTATTGTTTGGCCCGTGCTGACACGGGCCTTGCACTTCTAGTTGCAATAGAAAAAATATACATCATAAAGCAACATGTTGTTTAAAGCAAACTAACAAAATATCAAAACTGAAGAGAATAAGAATAGTGGTAACTCATGATACAAGTACACCAAGGTTTAAGGACCTACAGTCCTACGTCAATTTTGAACATCTCTAGAGCTTCATTTCCTCATCTCCATCACTATTTGGAATGTATAAGTAATTACAATTTTAGTAGTTGTAAATAAAAATTCTTTGAAAGATTAAAGAAACTCATAAAAGAAATTATCTAACAAGCATTTATAAGTATTAATAATATATTAGTGTGGAAGTAAATCAACTGTATTTCCTAGTCATCGGTATTCCTATATATCTGTTGTCATACACTGTTTCGAAGAGAGTTTTGACCCATCCAAAAATGACGATTTGAAAGAATGAAAGGCTAAACAACGTTTTGAAAACACTTGAAGTTTATGTTTAATTTATGAACTTTAAAGACGAATTTGAGAATCTAACACACTATATGAAAAAGGTTTGGCATGTTATGAATGGCTTGCAACTCTTGGTATGACAATGCCAATATAGGAGTGCCATAATAAAAGACTTCATGGATAATAATGTGTGTAAAATGCTTTAACTGAGCCTTAAAGGGAATTATGTAGTTGCACGGTGAAGGCGTACGTCCTCGTGACCGAAGCCCGAAACCTATGTTTTGTTGACATATGGATGTCATTCCTTAATTGGATGATGAATGGTGTCCTTAACATGAGGATAATATGGTGGCTCTAATCTATTGGTGATTTTAGCCTAATCTCAGTACGTGCGGCTAACATGGACTGAGGTCACGCCAGTTAGGTAGTACCAGACCCATATAGCCCGTGGGTTACTTGATGACGATGAAAAGCTACATAGTTCAGGATTAAGTTTTAAATGGTTACGTCTTTATGACCTATGTCCCCGATCCCCTACTTTATTATTATTATAGATGTTTAAATGAGTTATGACTTACTTTATAAAATGTTTGTTTCCTTATCTCTAGGTTGCATGCCAGTACTTGCCGTACTTATTGTCTTCGAACGCCATATCATTTCATGATGTAAGTTCAGAGGCATTTTTTTTTTAAATATGAAATCTATTACGAGAAACATTTTCCTCTAAACAAGATTCTTTGATGACTTACGGTTGAAAATAACGGATCTTCAATTTATAGAAGTTGAAAACTTTTTCTCCAAGAAAAGATAAATCAAATATGAAAGATGTTTGTATTTTTCATTTCTTTGACTTTACTTCAAAGAAAAGTAAAATGTAAATATGATAGGAAAATTGGAGCAAAAAACCCTATCAAAATCTGTCTCCTAAGTCGACTATTTTGAATTAGAAAAATAATATTATTATTTTTTCAATATTTTCGGGTACACAAAATCTGTAATTTGACAGAATAATTTCAACACTTGTTCAAGTATAATACAAGAACACTATGAAGTACAACAACACCCTCAACACAAGATCAAAGTGATCTTTCTAAGAAATATATTTTTTTTCCCCAGAAAATAAGATGAAACATAAATGGCCAAGTCTCCTCCGAATTCACGGAGTGTCCTTAATGAAATAATTCCCCTCAAGTACCCGAGTTTGTGGAATTTTCCTCCCAGAATAAAATGGCCAAACAAACCAACTGTAGCGGTACCTCAAACAATTGGAATCTCTTCGAACTCACTCAATGATTTGATGATCACACGGAATATTTTTGAAGACCAGAAGTGTTTGTATATCAAAATTTTTTTATGTCTAAACTTGTGGATAAAAGAAGGTTTATATAACCATCAAGTGTTCCTTCTGAAAGATGACAATGGTTCACTTAAAGATTGTATCCCTTCTAGAAAAGTCATGTCTGTTCGTCCAAAAAGTGTCTTTTCTGAACAGTCACAACTAGGGGTGTACATAGATCGGGTTGGTTCATTTTTTATTAAAAAAAAATCAAACCAATCACGTCGATTTATTAAAACTATAAATCAAATCAAACCAACATAAAATTATTTTTTTCGGTTTAGGTTTTAGTCGTTTTTTTTGGGTTTTTTGATTTTTTTTTATAATCTTTATTTTTTAAAATTATATTGTGATCGAAGACTAGATCAAATATATTTTCACTCATGTGCTAATGAAAAGCCATAATTATGAAAAAACGAGGAGCAGAAAACTCTCTTGAAACTAAAAAGTGAGATGGAGAGTGAAAAATTTAGGTTTTAAGTTTATATTGGGTTTTTGATCATTTAATTAGCAATTAATGGACAAATATTACAACTTAAAGGCCTAAATCTAAATATATATATGAAAAAATTCAGAAATAACATACTTATCCCCTTAATTATGAGTTTCATAGAAACAGTTTCATAATAACATAATATAGCAAGCTGTATTTTGTACTTTTGCAAACCGTTGCTACAAAAATACAAATAGATGTGATTTTTACCGCCCTTATGATCGATATGTATTTTGTATTTTTGCAAACTGTTGCTACAAAAGTATAAATACATACAAATATATATGCTACAAAATGTAATTTGATAAAAGTGTTGCTATTTTTTGTAATTTAATACTTAAGTATGTTACTTTATGTAGTTTTTCCAATATATATCTACATCTACTTTCAAATTATTGAAAATTACTAAAAGTAGTTGAAAAAGTATTTTAAAAGTAGATTATAATTAATATTTTATGTATAAAAAAATTTGAATATTATATATGTATATATATATATATATTATGTCGGATTAATTCGGGTTCGGTTTGACTTTTTTTTTGGTTAACACCAAACCAAACCAAACCAAACCAAGAATGGTCGTTTTTTTTTCTCTAACGCCAAACCAATCAAACCAAACCATAAGTCAATTTTTTTCTCGGTTTGGTTTGGTTCGTCGGTTTGATTTGACTTGATGGTTTGATCTGTAAACCCCTAGTCACAACCATCCAAACGGGCATACCATTTCATGAATAAGTGTGTCATTTCGTTGAAGGGTTGCACCCCTTCCGAAGCATCATTTTGCTTCTGTACTGCATTTCAAAACAATGTTTCTTCCTCTGCATGCATGTATATTAATGGAGGATCAAAAACCACAGAAAAATTTTTGTTGCGTTTTTTCCTTTGTTTTTTCGGATTAAATTTTTGTTCAAATAATTTTTTTCCTAAATGTTAGATCGGTCAGTCATTTGACAAATCTCAAATCCAAATCCAAATCTGAAGCCGAAGTAAAAAACCACAGAAAAATTTTTGTTGCATTTTTTCCTTTGTTTTTTTTTGGATTAAATTTCTGTCAAATAAAATTTATCCAAAAAGATCGATCGATCGATCATTTGATAAGTCCAAATTCAAATCTAAAGCCGAAATAGAAACCGAAGCTGAAGCCGAGAGAGTGATGACGATGATGGCGTGAGGCACTTCGTTTTTCTTGCCTCACTTACCAAGTGGAATAAGTGTTTCTTAATATAAACACTTGAAAGTTACATTCTCCCGCCAATGCGGGAGAATTAGTAGACTTTTCATTTTAGAATACACTTTCCATTATAGTATTTTCTCAAATTTTTCCTCCACTTGGTTCCCTCCATTTTCCATTCACACTCTTCATACATATTGAACCCAATAATCCTCCACATGAATGGGGAATGGCTACTTTTTCATAAAACTTTACGTACAAGTATGTGATCATCAAGCAAAGACTGATTGCATCTGGATAAGTTGGTTTTCCTTTGAACTTTCCTTAGTGAACATGCATCGGATATACTCGGTCAATATATAGATTTAATGTCTTTGAACCGTCGATCTTTAATGTACACCTAGACAACATATGTCACACAACCAGTCTTTTATCATTTATGGTTCTCACGGTTTTGTTTGTTTCAGCCATGAACACGTCTCAATTTCATGAGATCTTAGAGAACAGACCTTTACTAACATTCTCTTTGAAGCGGCTTCAACTTCACCCTCACATAGGTGATTTCTAGACATTCAATCCTATAGATCAAATATTTGGTCAGATCTGCCAAATTTAGATAATCATTAAAGGACTTTTAACCTTAAGTCTTATCCTTGTTTACTAAACGTTGTCTACATCATGAGAATGGATTTGTATATAGATAATGTTGAACCTGTCAGACACAACTTCGTTTGATCTCTTTGAACCTAGCTCTTGGGATCTCCAGTCTGCTAGGTAGAGTTACCGTTATGCTGACTTGTCCTAGGCCTTAAACCCATTCCCTTAGATGTCATTTCAACTCTTTCTCTAGATAGGCCTTAGTATTATGCCCCGGAGCCTACTTTGAGAATGAATGAACCGTATGGGTACAGTCAGCCACCTGCATTTCCATTTGATATGGAGAAACCTGTCTTAACAGAGGAACAAGAGGTCATAGCACAGAAATTGAAAAGTTTGGAATAGGCCATGAGAAATCTGCAGGGAACCGAAGGTTATAAGAGTGTTTCCTATAAAGATCTTTGCATGTTCCCAGACATCAACCTTCCCCTCGGTTTTAAAATGCCCAAGTTCGAGAAGTATGCTGGGCACGGTGATCCTATGGCACACTTGAGACATTATTGCAACCAATTGAGGGCTGCAGGGGGAAGGAAAGAGTTGATTATGGCTTTCTTTGGCGAGGGTCTTTCCAATCTGGCTTCAGAATGGTTTGTTGATCAAGATACCGACAAGTGGAACAACTGGGATGACTTAGCTTCTGAGTATGTGCAATATTTTTAGTATAATGTCGACCTGTTTCCTGACGAAAAATCCTTGGTCAACATGAAGAAGAAAAGAACTGAACGCTTTAGGGAATACCCGATAAGGTGGCGTGAATAGGCTGCTAGGGTAAAGCCTCCAATGAAGGAGTGTAAGCTGGTAGAGGTCTTCATTCAGGCATAGGATGAGACCTATTTTCAAAATTTACTTCCGACAATTGGAAAGTCTATTGTTGAAGTCCTCAAAATGGGAGAGATGATAGAGGACGGAATCAAGACCAGACTAATAGTGAGTTTTGTCGTGTTGAAAGCCACCACACAAGCGATTCAAGGTGGATCTGGTGCATTTGGAGGTCAAAAACAAAAGAGGATGGGGCGGCCGTTGTAGCTGGAACCCATTCCTATCCTAAAAGACCACCTCGGCCCTATCCCTAATCCTAAGCCCAAGTCTACACGCAAGCTCCATATATTCCTCCCTATCATTACTACCCTCCACAAAAACCATTATATTTTATTCCACCACCCCCGTACCTAGTATATAGCATGCAGCCATATGCCCAAACCCCTTCTTACCTGCAAAGGCGTGCGCAAGCTCCAAAAAATCATCCATCAACTCCACCAAATTACTAAAACCCCTACAAACTTGGTTTCCAACCTAAGCTCAAGTACAAGAAAGAGAAGGCGGTCAAAAATCATTTCACACCTCTTAGGGAGTCATATGCTAGCTTGTTTAATAGGTTGATAAAGATGAAGGTCTTAAGATCAATTAAAGGAAGGCTTTCAAATCCACCTCCAAGGAATCTCGATTATTCTTTAAGGTGTGCATATTATTCTGACATGCCAGGCCCCGATATCGATCAATGCTGGTATTTAAAAAGAGCTATCCAAGATTAAATTGACATAAATTAGATATTGGTCCAGGCCCTGGAGGTTCCAAACATTAACCAAAATCTGCTACCAACCTATGTTGAAACCAATATGTTAGAATTGATATATAATGGGAAAGAGTCGTCAAGGTGTTATAAGCCTATTGTCAAGATACAAACCAATGAGGAAAAATCGATGAATGTAGCAGATTCGTTGAAAGCAATGTCATTAAGCTAGGAAGGAATGGGCAAAGCTAAAGTCCAAGAAAGCACAAAGAAACCCATGATCACAGTGAAAAGAGTTGGACTAGTCTTTGATTTAAGTTAGGATAAACCTAAGTTGACAGTGGTAGGAGCTCCGGGTAAGCCTATCTTGACGGTGAAAGGAGCACTGACAGCGCCTATTATTCTCAAACTGGTGACCCAACCTCCGATAGTTGATACAAAAAAGGTTCCCTAGAACTATAAACAGACAGTGATGACCTATCAAGGGAAGAAAGTAGTGGAAAATGTAGATGAGGTAGGGGGTTTGACTCAGTCAAGAAGATGCTTCGTGCCTGAAAGTTTAAGAAAGTCCAAGCCAATTATGAATGGACCTTCATCTAACAAAAAGCCTGTCACCTAAGAAGAAGACGAGGAATTTTTGAAAAAGATAAAGTTGCTAGAGTATTCAATAATAGATCAGTTGAAGAAAACCCCTGCTCAAATTTCCCTCATATCTTTGTTGTTGCATTCCAAGGAACATCATGATATTATATTGAAGGTATTAAATAAAGCATTTATTTCTAGGGAGATGACAATAAATCAGCTTTAGAAAATGGTTGGAAAAATCTTTGAGGTCAATCGGATCAGCTTCTCTAATGATGAATTGCCTGTTGAAGGTACGGGGCATAACCGGGATCTTTACATTATAGTGAAGTGCGAAGATTTTAACGTCACTCATGTCATGATTGACAGAGGTTCAGGTGTAAATATTTGCTCTATTTCCACATTGTAAAAGTTGAATATTGGTGTTGAGAGGATCAGGCCTAACAATGTATGTGTCAGGGCTTTCGATGGTGAAAAATCAAACTCCATTGGTGAAATAGAACTAATGTTGATTACAGGGTTGTTGAGTTCTCCATATATTTTCAAGTATTGAATATAGACTCCTCTTGCAATCTGTTGTTGGGAAGACCGTGGATCCACAAGGCCAAGGCGGTTGCATTTACATTGCACCAAATGATCAAGTTTGAGCATGGCAGGCAAGAAGTAGTTATTCATGGAGAAGGGGATTTTTCCGCCTATGAAGATTCTCCCTTGTCCTTTATTGAAGCAAATAATATAGAGGAGATATTTGTCTATCAAACTTTTGATATAGTGTCGGTGAATCATATCGTTTAAGGGCAGGTTATTCCAGGGCCAAAATTGTCTTCCGTTTCTATCATGATGATAAATGAAATGTTAAAATATGGATTCGAGCCAAAATGGGTTTGGGAGTGTCTCTGCACGGTATGGTTCGTCCCATATGCCCAAATGAGAACATGAGCACTTTTGGTTTAGGATTTGAACCTACGGTTGAAGATCTGAAGAAGGCCAAGGTAAGGAAAAAGGAAACATGGTCACTCCCTCGCCCAGTGCCCCTACTCAGTAAGTCATTCATCAAGGGCAGTGTCGTGGCACCTATAGAGTTTGGAGCTGAATTGGTTGATGACTTCCCGAACCTGTTGATCGAAGTTGACATGGTTGAAGCAGGAGAAGGTACCAGTAAGGCAGACGTGCAATTCATATGTCCAGTTGTCTGGCTCAACAATTGGGAAGTCACTCCTCACCCCGTCAGGAGGGAGTTTTGGTAGTTTGTTTTATTTTTATTTCTATTTATTCGAGTTATTTCTGGGTTGTAATTCAGAATTTAGCTTGTTTATATTCTGTTGTTTGTGTTTAAACTCTCCCATCTTTCCCTTTTAAATGAAATGCAATGTCCCTCTTATTTTTTGTCTAATACATTTTGTTTTTATCTTTTTCTTTATACAATTCTCTTTATGCTGATTCTAGTGACATGAAATGCATGCAAAATTTTTAGCCTGATCTTAAAATCCAAACTAATCAAGATATAATAAAGCAATAGGGTGAATATGATGAAGAAGAGGTACTAGAAGAAATAAGCAAAGAGTGGGAACAGTTTGAAGACAAGCCAAATCCTAATTTGAATGAAACTAAGACAATTAATCTAGGGAATCAAGAAGATGTTAGGGAAACTAAAATCAGTGTAAATGCTTTGCCACAGCTAAAAGATGGAATGATTCAAGCATTAATTTATTATAAGGATGTTTTTGCATGGTCTTATGATGATATGCCTGGTCTAAGCACCGAATTAGTGGCCTATAAATTGCCAACTGATCCTGCATTCCCCCTGGGAAAAAGAAGTTGAGGATGTTTAAAACTGATGTAAGTATCAAAATCAAAAAATAAATCATGAAACAACTTGAAGCCAAAGTCATTCGAGTGGCTCGTTATCCTACGTGGTTATCTAATGTTGTTCCTGTCCCAAAGAAAGATGGAAAAGTGTAAGTATGTGTTGATTACCATGATTTGAATAGAGCAAGTTTGAAGGATAATTTTTCGTTGCCCAACATCCATATTTTGTTGGACAATTGTGCTAAACTCGAGGTTGCCTCTTTTATGGATTGCTATGTCGGATACCACCAGATCATTATGGATGATGAAGACGCAGAAAAGATATCTTTTATCACACCATGGGGGACTTATTGCTATCGAGTGATGCAGTTTGGTTTGGAGAAAGCTAGAGCAACATACATGAGAGTCATGACCACTATATTTCATGATATGATTAGAAGGAGATTGAGGTCCATGTAGATGATGTGATTATTAAGTCAAAAAGTCTGTCTGACCATGCTAAAGATTTAAGAAATTTCTTTGAAAGGCTTTGTAGGTATAATCTCAAGCTCAACCGGACAAAATGTGTATTTGGAGTTCCGTCTGGAAAGCTGTTAGGGTTTGTAGTCAGCCATCGGGGAATTGAATTGGATCCTTTGAAAATCAGAGTCATTCAGGATTTCCCCCCGCCCAAGAATAGGACAGAGGTGACGACTTTACTTGGTAGACTGAACTACATCAGCAGGTTTATAGCTCAACTCACAACCACTTGTGAGCCCATATTCAAGTTGCTGAAAAAAGTGTTGTGGTAGAATGGACTGAAGATTGTCAGGAATCGTTCTATAGAATCAAAAGATACTTGTCAAATCCACCCATGCTGGTACCACCAGAGCCTGGTAGGCCTTTGATCTTATATTTATCAATCATGGACAATTCTTTCAATTGTATCCTGGGTCAATATGATGTCATGGGCAAGTGGATATGGGTCAATTTGGCTAGTGGATTTTTCTTAAGTGGGGGAATCTTATATAAGAAAATTCCGGATCTGGGACTTTTGAGGTATGTATATGCAAGAGAAGCCTTGGAAATCATGGTTGAAATACACTCTCAAGTATGAGGGCCACATATGAATGGTTATGTCTTGTCAAAGAAGATACTTTGAGCAGGTTATTATTGGCTTACTATGGAGAAGGATTCTATTCCTTTTGTTCGGAAATGTCATCAATATCAGGTACACGGTGATCTGATACATTCTTCTCCCGCTGAATTGCACGCAATATCTGCTCCATGACCTTTCGTAGCTTGGGGAATGAATGTGATTGGACCGATTGAGCCAAAAGCGTCGAATGGGCATAGGTTCATTTTGGTGGCCATCGATTACTTCACAAAGTGGGTAGAAGTAGTAACTTTCAAGTCAGTTACAAAGAAGGCGGTAGTAGATTTTGTTCATGCCAACATCATTTGTAGGTTTAGAATTCCTAAGATGATCATTACAGACAATGCTGACAATCTCAATAGTCATTTGATGCAAGAAGTGTGTCAACAGTTTAAGATCGCATATCGAAATTCCACTCCATATCGTTCGAAGGCAAATGGCACCATGGAAGCCGCCAATAAGAATATCAAGAAGATATTGCAAAAAATGGTACAAGGGTCTAGACAATGGCATGAAAAGTTGTTGTTTGCATTGCTAGTTTATTGCACTACTGTTCGCACTTCAACAGGGACAACTCCATATTTATTGGTGTATGGGATAGAAGCAGTCATTCCTGTAGAATTTGAAATTCCCTCTCTTCAAGTCATTGTGGAAAGCAGAGATTGATGATGACGAGTGGGTTAAAACCCGACTGGAAAAATTGAGTTTGATTGAGGAAAAAAGGCTAACGTCGGTATGTCATGGCCAATTGTATCAGAAGAGAATGGCTCAGGCGTCTAACAAAAAGGTACGACTCAGGAATTTCAAAGTTGGTCAGTTGTTATTGAAGCGTATCCTCCCTCATCAGGATGAATCTAAAGGCAAGTTCTCCCCAAATTGGCAAGGTTCCTTTATTGTGAAGAAAGTGTTGCCCAATAGGGCCTTATATTTGACAGATATTGAAGGCAAAATGGCAGAGATGGCTATCAATTCTGATGCGGTCAAAAGATATTATGTATGATATTTTATCCTTTGTTGGTTCTATTGCATGTTTAGTACTTGCATTCTTAAAGATTGATATGATGAAGGCATTTCATTCTGCTATCCAAACATTGTGTCATCCTTTGTTTACCCCGTTTGAGCCTAGTTTTATTTTTCTTTCATACCCTTCTTTTGGAATCAAAATAGAGTAAAAAATAAAATGTCAAGAAAAGAAGAATAAAAGAGAAGAATGAAAAAAAATATAATAATAATAATAATAAAAGAAAAAGAGAGAAGAGAAAATTAGATCAAAACAAAGAACAAGCTGATGGAACTACGTGCGACCTGATTCTCCTCTCTTGAGAGTGAGATACGTAGGCTTCCCTATTCAGGGCTCGGTCCAACCAAATAAGACATTTTAGATTCACCCAGTCAACAAAAAACTGGGGCATGAGCCAATATGTTGTAGAGTTAATTCCAAAAGTTGTAAACCCCACCCCCACTTTAAGTGTCGTTTGGGCCTCCAGCCATCCTTTTCTTTCTAACCTTATCCAAAAATCAAGTTACAACCAAAGAAAGACCTTCAGATCAATCTTTTATAATGTTAAGGCTAAGCATGCAATGGATACTATGATGTAGTTTGGGGGTACTACTTGTCTTCCTCAGCATAAGAAATCAGGAAAGAAATAAATATGAGAGAGTCTTATTGGTGAAAACCCTCGCGGGCACCATAAGGCGATGGTGAGTTGAGAGAAATAAAAATGAGAGAGTCTTACTGGTGAAAACCCTCACGGGCACCGTAAGGAGATGGCGAGTTTGAGAGAAAAGTGAAAAGTGAAAAGGAAAGAGAGTTATTGGCGAAAGTCTTTTAAGATGTCGTCGATTGAACGAGATTTATGGGTCCAATGAATTTGAAGAAGCGGCTCAGCAGAAAAGGTACGAACTCAACAACAAATGGGAAGTCTGGATAGGAAGATCAGGCAACTTAATCCAGAATGCATGTCATACTCATTGGAGTTGGTTGTCGTATTCAGATAAGTTTTCTTTTTTTTTTTTTTAAATAAGGGACATTGCCCTTTCCTTTCATTTACATATTCAGATTTTTGTCCTTTATGTCTTTAATAAAGTGAAAGTCACCATCGTTTCTTTACATTTTTTGAGTCTATTCTGTGTCAAAACAAGCAAGAAAGGACTTCAAAACTTGCTACCAGTCTTCCCAATTGTATGAGAAAAAGCCAAGGACCAGCACATGAAAGAAACATGATCATAATTCAAGACATAGCAAAGAAAGTTCATCAACTGAGAGGTTCTTAGATATGTGAAGTATTTAGCTTTCAATAGGGGCATCTCAGAGACATACTTTCAAAAAGGGCATCTCTGAGACACACTTAAAGAGAAACTCGATATTTGACTCAAAGTCTTTTCCCCTGATCTATTTTGGGTCAATGATGTAACAAGACAGGGGCAAGCGTCAGCGATCTAAAATAAAGATGAAAGGGACAACTATTGGAGTAGAATCCTGAGAAGCCAAGTGCTGCAAGCCACCACTAAGTTCTAACTGATAAATTTTCTTTGTTGAAACAGGGGAAAATTTGCTTCACTAAATTTAGTTACCATTGGAAAAATACATCTATGGGATTTTACTTTCTATTCAGGACCCTCCTGAAAAATGGAACTTTACTTTCTGTTCAGGACCCTCCTGAAAAATGGAACTTTACTTTTTGTTCAGGACCCTCCTGAAAATGGGATTTTAATTCCTGTTCAGGACCCTCTTAAACAATGGGATTTTACTTTCTGTCCAGGACCCTCCTAAAAAATGAAATTTTATTTTCTGTTTAGGACCCTCCTGAAAAATGAGATTTTACTTTCTGTTCAGGACCCTCTTGAAAAATGGGATTTTATTTTCTGTTCAGGACCCTCCAGAAAAATGAGATTTTACTTTCTGTTCAGGACCCTCTTGAAAAATAGGATTTTATTTTCTATTCAGGGCCCTCTTGAAAAATGGGATTTTACTTTCTATTCAGGTCCCTCCTGAAAAATAGGATTTTATTTTCTGTTCAGGACCCTTTTTCAAAATGAGATTTTACTTTCTATACAGGACCCTCCTGAAAAAGGGGTTTTTACTTTCTGTTCAGGACCCTCCTGAAAAATGGGATTTTATTTTCTGTTCAGGACCCTCCTGTAAAATGGGATTTTACTTTCTGTTCAGGACCCTCCTGAAAAATGGGATTTTACTTTCTGTTCAGGACCCTCCTAAAAAATGAGATTTTACTTTCTGTTCTGGACCCTCTTGAAAAATGGGATTTTACTTTCTGTTGAGAACCCTTCTGAAAAATGAGAAATGAGATTTTACTTTATGTTCAGGAACTTCCTGAAAAATGAAATTTTACGTTTCGTTCAGGACTCTCCTAAAAAAATAGGATTTTATTTTCTATTCAGGACTTTCCCAAAAAATGGGATTTTAATTTCTGCTCAAAACCCTCCTGGAAAATGGGACCATACTTCCAAAAAATGACATCCTTCTTTATTATGATCTTTGTTTGGGATAATTTTCGTTCTAGTTTTGATTTTGGTTTCAGGAACCCGCCTGAAGAACGGGGTGAGAAAATTGTAAGTCAGGAGCCTGCCTAAAGAATAGGGTGATAAAATTGGAAGTTGAGGAAATTGTAAGTCAGGTGCCTTCCTGAAGAACAGGGTGATGAAATTGAAAGTCAAAAATAGCAGGTCAAAAGCCCGCCTGAAGAACAGGGTGAAGAAGTTAAAAGTTAAGCAATAGGGTGAAGAAATTTAAAGTCAGGAGCCCGCCTGAAGAATAGGGTGATGAAATAGCGAGTCAAGAGTCAAGGAAAGCTGCATAGATAAGATTTTGTAATTTCATTTATGTTTTAACTTGTAATTTTCATTTTTGATGTAAGAATAGAGCTGCGGACCGGAACCTCAATGGGACCTCACTCGACTCTCCAACTCGGCATAGCTCATCTGTCTCCTATCCTTCGAGATACCTATCACTTGACTTCCTCATGACTCAGGTAGATAGGATGTCTGTCAGGATTCGGTTGTCCTTTCTTCTATTTCTCTCTTTGAATAATGATCGGGACAAAGTTCTGTCTTGTTGTCTACTTCTTTTTATGAAAACACATGTTGGTTACATTCAAAGGGGGCATGATGTAGACACGTAATTTTGTCCCGTTGATAATATTTCCTACTCTGATATTACACAATCTAACCCCATTTTAATAATTTTTCCCCAAGAAAATAAATAACCACCTCATATTTTACTTATTTATGTATTTATTTTTGTTTTGTTTTTATCAAAATAACAAGTCATAACAAACTTTGTCTCATTCTAATATTCCAACAACCCACCCAATTAAAAAACAACACCATACCCCTCACCTAACTACCCTCACCCCTACCCCCCATGTGTCCCCTTTCTTTTTATTGGCCACAAAGCAAATATATACATTGAGGAAACTTCCAGGAAGGGATCACAACAACTAGGAGGGACCACTTTTATTTTCTTTTCTTGAACAATATATATTTTCCATCACACAAGAAAAAATGGGACATTCCCACGCACAGGGGTTATTTTTCCTTTGTTTCCATTTTGGAGATCGTTCTTCTTCACGAAGGCATAACAAAAACTCCATACACTCACAGACAACATGGGATTCTTCCATAAAACACACAAAATACACTGATTCACACAAAAAACACAAAGACCCACCATGAACGGAGAGAAAACCCTATATAGAGAGAGATTTGAGCATGAGAGAGGAGAGAAAACGCGTGCGAGAGAGGGAGTAAAATGTGGGAGCTGAAAAATAAGAGAAAAATAGGAGAGGAATAGTTATTCCGGCGAATTCTCGCCGGAATCGCTAATCAGAGAACACCGTTAGTCATCGTTGTTGATCCGGCCAATTCTCGATGGAGAACATCATCAATCGTTCGAAATTCATCAAGATTCGGTCTATTTTCATCCAAATTCGCTATAAATTTCAACAATCTGTCAAAACCCTCTTTTCCCATCACTATTTCAAGCCTATCGAAGTTTGCAACTCCAGTCAACTCATCGTCTAAAATCGATCAAAAAGTAGAAAAAACTGTTTTGTTCCCTTGTCGTCTTCAAACAGTCCGAGGAGGACGAGACTTGACGAGTTGACTGTGAAGGTGGATTTGTTGAGGTTCCGTGGCTTTGTGAGTTCCGATCCATCTTGGTTGTTCGAAATAAAATTGTCAAATGGAGGTCCAATTCTACTTCCTTCGTCTTTTTATTTCATTGTTTATTCTATTCGGAACATGATATGAATTGTTGTTGCTACGATTCTGTGATTCATTTTGTGATAATGGACTGCGTGTTGAAATGACACTTTATTGATGTTTATAATGGATTTGGGTCGGGAATCAAAAATTGATAAAAGTGAATATTATGGTATTTTGATTCATTGTTGATGTTGAACGTTATATGTTGTTGAGCGGGTAGGCAAACAGTAGGCTCGGGTAGGCAAATTTAGAATTGGTTAAATTGTTGGAGTGTTTGGAATATTTGTTGGATGTTTTTTCTGGTTTATCGCATGAAATTGACATTGTATTCATTTGCCGGGAAATGCCCTGACGTATCATGTACTCGTAGGATGTCCATGATGAAGGCCCAAAGAATTGGGTAATGCATTGGAGCGTAGTTTGGTGTAGGTTAGCGCAGGTTTACTTTTCAGTACCTTTTTCATTTCGGGTTGTAATAATTGGACTGTATACTATATTTTGGGATTCGTTTATTTTGTTTGTTTGATTGATCGTTTTATGTGTTTTGTGTGGTTTATACATTCGTAGTGTCAAATTAGCCAATATACTCTGCCAAGCGACCGTGGTCGAACCACGGGATCGAGGGGTGCCTAACACCTTCCTCTCGATCAGCAGAATTCCTTAACCGGAATCTCTGTTCGCAGATCAGTGTTACAGAGTCAAAACCGTTTTGAAAAAGGATATCCACGGGTGACTTGGCACACCAGATTTATGCCAAGTGGCGACTCTGAGTTTTGAATATAATGAATCCTTTTTGAAACAGTCGTTTTCTTTTGTCACTTAATAATAAAAACCCTTTCAAACTTAAAACGATATAGTCTTTTTGGAGTTGAAAAGGGAGTGTGACAATAGGGTCAACTACAACTGCAATTTAACCTTTTAGCAATTGCTTGATGAGACGGTATTACATTCCTCCCGACCAAAATCGTCAATTGATTGCTCTAAGATGAACCAATTCTTACTACCTCCTATGTTCAACTAATACCTTAATTGATTAATCTAGGATTTGGGGTGTGTTCTCATAGGGTTAACTTCAACAGATGGCAACGCCTATTTGATACTTTACAACAGATGGGTAATCTGTTGCAATATATGACTTAATCCATTTGATAATTTATAATAGATAGGTAATCTATCGAGACAGATGACTTAATCTATTTGATAATTTACAACAGATGCGTAATCTGTTGCAACAAGTTGAACATTTGTTTTTATACAATTTTAATTGATTTTATATTTTTAACTTATACCTTAATTGATTAATTTAGGGCTAGGGGTGATTTCTAATAGGGTCAACTATAACTTCAATTGAGCCTTTTGACAATCACTTGATGAAACAGTATTGTGTTCCTCCCGACCAAAGTCGTCGATCGATCACTATGAGATGAACCAATTCTTACTACCTCATATATTCAACTAATACCTTAATTGATTAATCTAGGACTAGGGGTGAGTTCTCATATGGTCAACTATAACTTTATTTGAGCCTTTTGGCAATTGCATAATGAAACGGTATTGTGTTCCTCCCAACCAGAGTCGTCGATCGATCACTCTAAGTTGAACCGATTCTTACTACCTCTGATGTTGAACTAATACCAGAGTTGTCAATCGATCACTCTGATCTGAACCGATTCTTACTTCCTCATATGTTCAACTAATACCTTAATTGATTAATCTAGGGCTAGGGGGGAGATCGCATAGGGCCAACTATAACTTCAATTGAGCTTTTTGGCAATTGCATGACGAAACAGTATTGTGTTCCTCCCGACTAGAGTCGTCGATCGATCACTCTGAGCTGAACCAATTATTACTACCTCATATGTTCTACTAATACCTTAATTGATTATTCTAGCATCAGGGGTGAGTTCTCACAGGGTCAACTATAACAGATGACTTAATCTGTTTGATAATTTACAACAGATGCGTAATCTGTTGCAGCATATTGAACACTTGTTTTTATACAATTTCAATTGATTTCATATGTTAGACTAATACCTTAATTGATTAATCTAGGACCAGGGGTGAACTGTTGTCATAGGACCAACTACAACTTCAATTGAGTCTTTTGGCAATTGTATTTCGTAGTTTTTTTCATACGTCCACCTTCCAGAGTGCTTCATGAGAACTAGGATGCTCCCCATTGTTAACGTATTTCAACTAAACTACACAAAAAATATATATTTGTAAGCTATCTTTAGTTACAATATAAAAATACAAAATAAAAATACAAACAAACTTCTACAGTTATAAACATAAACAACATATACTTACATAGCCAAAAACTCCAGCAGAAAATACAAATAAAACAAATTTGTTAAACTTAAATTACAAACACAATCAAAATTCTCAGCAGAAAATACAATAACAAATAATTTGTTCAACGTTAAGTATAGACAAAGCCATAACTTCCATAATTGAACACATCTGAAATATACATAATGGAAATTATCAGAAATACAGAAATACTCTTAAATTTCGAAAATCAGGCCTCCAAAAAATTGAATTTGAGCAGCACAAAAAATCGATTTCGGTCACTATTTTGTTCTATCTGTTCAATTTACTGTTGGATTGCTTTTAACTCAATTCATTTACAAAAAATTTCAAAAACAAATTACCGACGACAACAAAAAATTGAATGGAGCATCACTAATAGTTGAAAAAAATTTAAACCGAAAAACAATAATGATTAAGTACCTTCAACAACAGTAATGGTTGAATTTGCAACCGATTGTTGAATTCGAACAAATTGAACTGAAGAATCTACAATTGAATTTGATTCAACAACATTAATGTTTCGCTTTGAAACTTATGTTGAACTCAGAGAAATTGAATAGGAGAAATTTCAGTCGAATTTGATTCAACAACAGTAATGGTTGAATTTCAAAGTCATGGTTGAATTCGAACAAATTGAATAGAAAAAGGTTCAACTGATTTTGATTTTGCTTCTTTTGGGGGGGGGGGGGATGAACACGTTAATGGAAAAACTGAAATTTGAAATTTTACGTAGTGTTGTTAACATATAACGGAAATCACGTGATTTAAGAGGTTTTAATGGAAAAGTAATCTATACATTTAATTCATGGGTAATTATACCATATTACCTCAACCACTTTCAGTTAATTAAGGGCAGTAAAATTATATGTATATGTATTTTTATAGTAACAATTTCTAAAAATACAAAATACAAGTTGTTGCACTAAGTAATTATGAAAGTGTTGCTATGAAACTAATAATTATGATCTTAAGTATGGTATTTGTGAATTTTGCCCAAAAATTTTATTTTTTATCAAATAAATACAAATCCGATTAAAAAGATTCGACCCAACTGGACCCAACGAAACTCTATATTTATTCAAAATATTCTTTTCATTAATTTGTGGATTAATATCACTCCAACCTTTCATATTACTTCTTATTCCAAACTAGCTCGATACTTATATTAAAATAGATAATAATTTAAAGGGGATTTGAACTGGAATGCTTTGTCATGTGAAAGATTTGGGTCACTAATTGAAAAGAATAATAACATATTTTTATTCATTTTAGATATTTTACTGGCAAATATGATATGATACTTATATAGAAAAACGCTAAATAATATATGAGTATATATGCATATATATTTTGGTTGGATCAGTAATTATTAATTGAATTTTATTCATACGATAAAGATTAAAAAATAATAATAAAAAAAAAAGATTAGTACCCATCGCATTTGGGTCGGGATGGATCGGGTTTATAAAATTGAATTTGTATTTGATAAATTTAAAAATTATATAAAAAATGAAAAACACTCAAATATGTTATTGAACTTTTAAAATGACTCATTTATGTCATCAGTTAAAAATTCAGCTCATTCATGTCATCGACGTTACAAAACCAACTCATCTATGTCATTACTTTTTAAGGGTGGATTTTCAAAACAACTTTGCCACGCGACCTTTAATTAGAAGTCCATGCCATTAATTAAAATAAGAAAAATGGCTCAAATATATCATTGAATTATGAGAAATGACTCATTTATGTCATCAGTTAAAAGTTTGGTTCATTCATACCATTGCCATTAGAGAACCAACTCACCCACTTTTTAACGATGGGCTTTTAAAAACAGTTTTGTCACATGGTCTTTTATTTAAGGTCTCCGTCATTAATTAAAATAACTCAATATTAATTTCAAAATATCCGAAATTAATTAGTATCAGAATTATTTATCCCACCATTTATACCGTAGTAATGGGATAAGTGTTCCCATGTACATGATGGGATGATTGGGATAGCAGACTTCTTTTAAGCCATTATTTAGAAATGATTTTTCAACAATGTATGCTCCCCTAATTCGTGATGGGGAATGGAGAAGTTCTATTGGTACGCCTCTTCTTTTTTTGCTTGCCCTAATCGTTCATCGGCTTCTTTACTTGCAACTTCGGATTATATATTATAATCACTGAAATTATAACTAATCAGTTACAGAAGGATAGAACTTTTGAGGTTTCTGTCAAGCGTAACATTTATAATAATTTAGAATCAACAAGAAACAATCAAAGGATATAAAGTAATCACTATTTTTTTTATCAGAAAAATTATTGTTGTTGTAAAAAAAATACTTTAATGTATGTGGGTCGGGTTATGTTAAATGAATCAATTCTTTTTAGTGGGTCTAAGATATTTTGAAATTAATATTAATTTATTTTAATTAATGACGTGGACATCTAATAAAGGGCATGTGGTAAAGCTGATTTTAAAAAAAATCACCGCTAAAAAATAATGGCATGGATGAGCTGATTTTGTAACGGCGATGACATGAATGAGCTAAACTTTTAACTAATAGCATAAAACAAGTCATTTCTGATAGTTCAATGACATATTTAAGTCTTTTGCCCTATAAAAAATATTATCCATTAGAAGTTGGATTTTCCGACATATGTTATTTTTGTTTTAGTAAGGAAAAAGTTTTGTGATTTATGTATTAGAAAATATAGTTAAAGTGACTTTAGTGAAAAAAAATCCATACTTACAGGACCATCTATGAGTAATTTTAGAATTTATTAGGGTCAATTATGTATTGTACTATATTACAATAATATAATGACAGTCAAAACTCAAAAGAGATCATATTAATGCAATTTACTATGAAGTCAAAAGTCAAAAAAATATTAGGTTGTTATAATTAATTTGTAGTATGGAATAGAAGCATAATTTTAAAGCTCAAACTAAGTACCCATTTTGTAATTTCAGAATTTACTAGGATCCAGTCTATAATGTACTAGATTACTACAATATAATGATAGCCATAATTCACAAAATATTAGATTACTGCAAGTTACTAATGAAATCAAAAGTCAAAAAAAAAAAAAATCAAATTGGTGTAATATGGTATATTACCGTGTAGAAGTACAAATTTAAAGCTCAGATTAAGTATTCACTTTGAACTTATCATTATAAATGAAATACATATATGAAGAGGAAGGTTATACCATGAAAAAACCTATAAATACTCTTCACCTTTTACAAAATTATAGTGCATAGTTGGTTCTTCTCTCTAAACCATTTCTTACTTTAGAGAAAGACTTTTTTCATACATACTTCAAATATGCATCATGCAAATTTTTCTCTTTTATCTATAGCACCTTCCCGTGTACTACTTCATTGCCCTTTATGCAATGGAATATTTCGCACTTATTTAGAATTCATAAATCATGTTCAAACTATACACCCAGTGGCTGAGCAGGGTGTCATTCTACGTTCTCATGTATATGCATCCAACATTGTTTTTCTAGCAAATCCCCTATCAGCTCAACATGTTGCCCCACAATATGCAAGTTTGCAAAGAAATGAGGGAGTTGTTGTCCAACCAACATCATCGTTGAACCGTAACCAGCTGACAAGATGGTGCAGCGCACCACCAGTCAATAGGCAACAAATGGCAAGAAGAAACAGAGTTGTTGAAAGTTCAAATTCAACATTTGCCTATCCAAATGAGACTATTGCTACACAACAATCGATGAATCAATTGGATATTCCTATTTCATCAAATGCAGATGAAACAGTTAACATAGTTGAAGAACAAAATGATTTGGACTTGAACTTGAGGCTTTAGTTGGAGAAAAAAATCATGTGAATCTTCTTTATAAGAGGGATGTCTAGAATATGCTAAGTTTGGAGTAGTTTTTAAAATTTTATTTTTGATATGCTTGTCTGGTAGAAGGGTTTCTAAAAGTGTGAGTCTATTATTTTATTTTATATTTATTTTGTTAAGGTAGTGCGAGTGTCTGAAATCGGGTGATAGAAGGATTTCTACAAGTGTGAGTCTTTTGTTTTATTTTTATTTTTTTTAAGATAAGGCCAGTGTCTGAAATCGTGTTATGCTTAGAATCTGTTATTTTATTTATCAAATATTTGTTCTTATTTTAATTATCCAAATCCATTTTTTAGAGTGTGAGTATTTCTCTATTTCCACGTCGAACATATTAGGAAAAAATAGTTCATTGTCCAAATACAATTAATTTCACAGTTAATTTGTAAGATCCAAACAGTGTATCAGATTATAATAGATAGAATTCGAAAAGAGTTCACAGTGTTGTAGTTCATTAGTGAAAGACAAATTATTAGGGGTAGTTGTTATAAAATAAAGATAAAATATCAGTATCAAACTTAAAGAAATGAGAGAACTAAAAAGATTTTAGTAGTACTTTTATTTTACTACTTGGATATATCAAAAAAATTGTACAAAAGAGTGGCTATTTATAGACCACCAAACTTACTCCCTAACGTTGTCAAGCTTGACATCAAGTTGGCAACTTGGCCAACTTTCTTACATATTCAAATCCAAATTGAACAAGTAACTTCAAGTTGGCAGTTTAGCCAACTACCTTGGGTATTCAAATTCAAATTGAACAAGTAACTTTTGGTGTTCAAATTCAATCTAACTACTAACTATTATCTCTAATTAATGACATTTCACATATACATATGTCACATGACATACATATTATATAACACTCCCCCTTGGATGCTCATTAATAGATAATTTATCTTGTTAAAACTTTACTAGGAAAATCCAATGGGAAAAAGCCTAGTGAAGGAAAAAGAGTACACACATCTTGTAATACGCCTTTAATGTTGCCTCATTAAAAATCTTACCAGGAAAATCCGATTAGGACAAAACCTTGGTTAAGGAAAAAAAAGAGTACAATGCGTATTTTACTCCCCTAACGAAAACTTCAATTTAATGACTTGAATCTCCGCATTTTAATCTTATGCACCATCTTCTTGAAAGTTGTAGTTGGTAGAGACTTAATGAATAAACCAGAAATATTTTCACTTGAACAAATTTATCGCACATTGATATCACCATTCTTCTAGATCTCGTGTGTGTAGAAAAGTTTTGGCAAAATGTGTTTTTTCTATTTTCTTTTATGAATCCTCCCTTTGGTTACACTATGCATGTTGTATTATCTTCATATAAAATCGTAGGTGTTTTATCACAATCCAGACCATATTTTTCTCGGATGAGATGTATCATGGATCTCAACCACAGGCATTCTCGGTTTGATTCATGAATAGCAATTATCTAAGCATGATTTTAAGAAGTGACAACTGTTGTATAATTCATCAGATGCCATGATGTAGTCATATCTCCATATATAAGTCAATAGCTCATCTAAGATTGAATTTCATATGGATCAGATTAATATCTTTTCAATGTATGTTAATTTATGGACAAATATTTCATTTGTTAAACACTCCAAGTACACATTAAGTAATACGAATTGTTAGCTGCCTCATTAAAATATGGAAAAATTACAGAAAGTAACATAATTAAGACTATAATTACAATAAATAGCAACACTTTTGTAAAATTACAGTTTATAGCAAGAGTAACATTATTTTACTCATTAACTAGACAAGTACATGTTTTACTCTCACTACTTTACATTTTTCTATTTTCACCCCACTATTTTCACCTCCCCCAAATATAGCAATATCGTTTACCCTTTTTTGTCATCTTATTTTTTTTATCATTTTATTTTTTTTATTTTTTATTTCCACTTTATTTCTCTCTTCTATTTCTTTTCTTCTTTTTCCTTTTTTTTATTTTTTTATTTTTTTTCCTTTTTTTTTCCTTTTTCATATTTGAAGATAATTATCTCCATGATCTTCAAGATTTCAAAATAAAACATCATTACTGTCTTTCACTCTCTTATATCTCTACCTTTTTTTTCTTGTTAGTTTTTTTTCATCTTATTTTTTATCATTTTATTTTTTTATTTTGATTTCTTTTTTTTTCTTTCCACTTTATTTTCTCTCTTCTATTTCTCTTTTTTTTTTCCTTTTACGTTTTTTTTCCTTTCTCATATTTTTTTTCTTTTTCTATTTTTGTTTTCTTCTTCTTTTTTCTATTTCATTTTGTTTCTTTTTTTATTTTATTTTTACACTTCTATTTCTCTTTCTTCCTTTTTATTCTTTTTCACTTCTCTTTTTTTCATTTTTTTCTTTTTATATTTTTCTTTTTTTTTTCATTTTTTTTACTCTTCTATCTCTAACTTTTATTTTGAAAAGACAAATATGTATATCACATACACATATTCTAAAAACATACAAAATACATAGTGATATACATCTGGATATGTATTTACAGTACAAAACATACATATATATTTACGAAATACATATCATATTCATATTAAATAGTAACAAACATAACTATACTATATATCTTCATATGTATTTGCGAAATACAAAGGTGACTCATATAAAATAAGAATATACATATGGATCAGGTATGTATTCTGTAAATACATATGCAGAGCTATATGTATTTTATACGGTGTTGGATTTGTCTTTGAACCGTACATACTATGTCATTTTAGAGGGTAACATGTGTATTTATTTATTTTCTTTTACTGTTTTAAAATATATATATGTATTTTTTTTATTATCTATATGTATATGTCTATGATTGTCATTTTTCTTATAGAGATATGGTGTCTTATATATTTATATATACATGTGAGTCAAATATGTATTTCTGTAAATACATATGCAGATATATATGTATGTTTTTTCATCGTAAATACATATGCAGATCTGTATGCCTATTTATTTTGTATATTTTTATATATATATATATATATATATATATATATATATATATGATATAGATATTTGTCTTTTAAAAATAAAAGATAGAGATAGAAGAGTAAAAAAAAATAGAAAAAAACAAAAATAAAAAATAAAAATTCAAAAAATAGAAATAAAAAGGGAAAAAAAGAAGAAAGAGAAATAGAAACTAGAAATAGAAGTGTAAAAACACAAGCGAAAAAAAAATTCAAAAAAGAAGAAGAAAACGAAAAAAATGAGAAAAGGAAAAAAAACGAAAAAAAAATATGAGAAAAGGAAAAAAATAAAAAAACAAATGAAAAACCAAAAAGGAAAAAAATAAGAGAAGCAGAAGACAGAAAATAAAGTGAAAAGAAAAAAAGAATAAAGAAAAAAAATTTTAAAAAAAAGATTAAAAAATGAAAAACTAACAAGAAAAAATAATTAGAGATATAAGAGAATGGTATTTTAAAATTTTGAACATCACGGAAATAATAATCTTCATATTTGAGTTTGATTTGAAAAAGGAATCTACTAATTTAAATAAGATAATTTATGAGAATTTAATTAGATGGGATAATTATTCCTTATTTAACTCAACTAATTTGAGTAAAACAAGGGTAGTAAATCTTGTAGTATATGTATTTGTATAGCAACAGTTTACTTAAATACAAAATACAATTTGCTATTTATCGTAATTATGAAACTGTTGCTATAAAAGTTATAATTAAGGCTGTATAGTTGCTATTTCTAGAATTTTTCCTTAAAAAACTTGCCAGAAAAATCATGTGGGACAACATCTCAACTAAGGAAAAAAGAGTACAACGCATATTATACTCGCATTAAGTAAAACATCATTTTATTCTTATAAATGATGCTCCACAATTCATAAGTGCACCAACTGCACTAAAACATGATACGTACTAATCACTTTCATGAAATCAAAATTAATTTCTTTTCAAGTTAAGCGATCCTTGTAATCATTGGGTTATTTAATAAAATTACTTTATAACCTTTTAAATCCTTCAAGAATTTTCACATAACATTTGTCATCTAGCTAGCATGACAATAATTCATTATACATATTCAAGCTTTTCAATATTGTCAGACTGAAACAAACCTTCTTTCATCTACCACAGGAGAATAATTCTCCTACAATAACACCAGAAACTATGTGAAACCTTTATGCCCCAAGGCACAAGTCATAGTTTATATCTTACAAATTTTTATTTTTGCATAATAACTCATTTGTAAACCACTGGCATTATACCTCTAATCTTTGGATTATGAGTCCAAATATTTACATTTCAAGTGAAAAAAACTATTTGAATTGCATACTATTATCTGGCCAATAATTTATCTGTCCAAATTTTTGATAGATTTGTATTCAAGATCCTCGATACTATAATGTTAAGTGCAATATTATATCAAAGATATCATCGATGTTTGATATCAACTCCAATAAGACATAACTTATGAAGATCTCTTCATATTCATTACTATTCAAGTACCCGAACTTTGCAAAGATTTTATGAAGTGTTATGTCGGTGCTCTTTCAAAGCATTTTCCTTATTATCATGAGCGTCTTGATCATTTTCTACTTTTTTCGTTCAAGGAGTTTTAACTTTGGAACCGATTGGTCTATCACGCATTAGGCATGCCATAGACTCTATCCTTTTATAAACTTTTTATTGGATCATTTACACTTGAATTATCATATAGAGACAACAAACACATCTAACAGTTAGTTTGCAATATTTTCAAATCTCTCTCCCTAATATTAGAAAATCTAATTTTTATATCAATCTTGTTTTGGGATCCATCTTTGTGCATTATGGTGAAGCAATTGAATCATACACCACACATTCAAATTTTCAGATGAGAATTATTTGGTTCCTAAGTCTGAACCAATTGTGATAGGGAAGACTTGATGGCTTGATGCATACAAATGCTATTATATTTTAAATGCTATATCACATACCAAATTTCTTTTGGGAGATTTGTTCTCAAAATCAATGATTTAGCTATAATTGAAGGCATAATCAATAATTTAATTATAATTGAAGGCATACAATTTTTTGTTAAATCAACCAACATTATCAACATAGTTTATAGTTTGGAGTTGTGATCTTAATTTAAAAATTAGAGCAAACAACTTTGCAAAAATAAAATTGCAAGTTAATAGAAAAGCACATGTGATCATTATATAGATGCATCTATTAAACTAATATAACATTAATCGATCCACATGGCAGGTTAAAGGATTGGGGTGAGATTCTCCTCAACCCAGGGAATTTTTCCCAAATACACTTACACAGCAAGAACTAGGAGACGAATAAAACAAAAAGTGCAGAAATGCAGTAAAACAAAAGATACAAGATTTTTATGTGGAAACTCCGTACTCAAGGGTGAAAAAACACGATATGCCTCCAGGATTTCTAAGCTTCACTATACTCAAGAAACTTCTTGAATACAGACTACAAGGATTAACCTCCTAATTTTTTTTCTATAAATAACTTTATTACAAGAAAACTCAAGCAGGAACTCTACCGCTTCTCACCCCAGCTACCTCTAATTGGCAACACAAGCTAACTCTAGCTTGAACAATCACATAACTCTAGATGACTACTAAGAAATAGTCACACCACATCACTTACAATAATTATAAAAAAGCATGGGCAAAGATTACGCACAATATTACAAAGACTCAGTTGTAACAAAGAGATAAAAATTCAACTCTATAAGCGATCAGTTCCTTGTTACAGTTGAAGCCTTTGATTTACACTTCAGAAAGATATTTTGTTGTGAGAATATGGAAGTGATTGTTTTTTTGTTGAGGAAGATGAGAAAAATATATTATGACAAAAGAAAACCTAGGAGAGATCCTATTGGTTGAGTCAAAAAGGTGGCAACAGCTTTTCACCCACTTTTGTACTATGTGTCAGCTACGACGGTTTATCTGTGACAGTGACAGGGGAGCCCAACCTATTACCTAATGCATAGTAGATTTTGTTATCACAAAATCTTTAAGGATCAGGTCCCAAACTATGAATATGTCCATCATTGTAACAACCTAAAAATTTGATGAAATATGTGAAATTTGTGATTTTATGTGATTTGACTGTTTTACCTCTTTCCGTAGTTGTATTATGATAATTTTGGGGTGTGGAAGTGATTGGAATGATTTTTGATGCATTTTGGTATCATTTATGCAATATTGTGGTTTTTATGGCTTCGAGAGCCTTATTTTGGATTTATGTGGATATATTTTGATCCGTGCGATGGATGACCGAACGGACTACACCAGCAGCTATGGAATATTGATTTTAGGGTAGGTAGACCTTTGGTTCGGGTTCCGGTGCTTCCGAGCTCATTTCGACCTATTGATCGGAAAGTTGAAAAATTGAAAATATGGGTATGGGACCCACATTTAATTGAAATAACCTCGGATGGAAAATCCGACTTCGTCAGTCGATCCAGAATGTTGATTTTAGGGCATGAGCATATTTGGTATTATTTTACGGCTTTTAAATCTCATTTCAACCCTCGGTTTGGAAAATTATAATTTTGTATTTCGGGAGTCAATTTTATGAAAATGATATTATTTGGAAAATCTGATATCGCCAATGCATCCGGAACGTCGAATTTAATATGGTTGCATAGTTTGTTTGCATGTATCGGACTCCAAATGAATCCCGGGCATCCCGTCGAAGTCCATTTGTACTTGGAAAAAAAATGCAGCTTTTTACTTAGCTGGTGCAGAAAATCTGCACCATCGAAATCAGTTTCAGGCTCATTTTTTCCTCATTTTTCATCTTGTCTTTTGAAAGTTAAACCCTAAATAGTTTGAGAGCTTAAAAGTGAAGCTTGTGGGATCTTGGAAAGATAGATTAACATCTATTTCATGATTTTATTACGGATTTAAGGTAAGAATTCAACACTTTTCTTAATAATTTCTTGATAAATTTCTCAAAACCCCAAAAATCATAGGGCATGATTTTAAACCAAAATTTCACTCTTTTCACTTGAATAATATTTTTATATCATAATTACTATTTTTTCATAAATTTTACCTTCAAAACAACTCCGATTCTTGATTTTAACCCGGATTTTAAAGATTTTATCCGGTAAAGCTCAAAAATATTTTTTATTCGATTTGAACCCCATTTTTTACTCGATTTAACTTGGGCTTTCAACTGTAGGTTCCTAAAAATATGGGGAACATGTTTTTGAAGTAAAGTTTTGATTTTGCCCTTCTTTTTTGGAAATCCATTTTGGGGGTCCGTTTTGATCCCAAACCAAAAATAGTAAATATGGGTATCGTTAGTTTTGTATTGATGCTTAGATTTCATATTTGATATTTTTAGTGAAGTTCAGGATTATTCGTGAAAAGTAAAGTTGCGGTTTCAAGTGTAGCAGATCGATTTCAGCTTTCGAGGTAGGTTATAGCTTAACTCTTCAGACTGGGCTGGGTAGTAAATGATGGTACAAAATGCATGTTAAGGGTGGGAACTAATCATGAAAAATGTCTATTTATGCATTGTGCCTGTGTGGGGATCTATATGTGATGAAATTATCGAAATTGAGATATTATGTGATATGTTTGACCATGTGGAGTCCTATATGATATTGATAGCCTTGAATACATGTGAATAATTGTATTGTGTTATTTAATGTGTTACCATTGGTGTATTGTGATTATATTCATACTTTATTGGCATATGAGACATGTGGAAATTCATGGATGAAATAAAAATACTTTAGCTCATGTGGTTGTGAGAATGTATAATTGTGGTTGGTTGTGGAAATATATCATGTGATTGGTTGTGAAAATACTTATTGTGATTGGTTGTGAGCATTATATCTTCATATCATACTCATTCATGAAACATTGGTACCACCGTGGTAACATCTGAGAAACACTAGCAACATCTTTTTAAAAATATTATAACACCTTATAAAACCCTTTCTGAGAGATATGCCGGAAAAGAGATATGAGATATGTGGATTGTATATGGGTTGACGAACCCCCCATGTGTCCTAATCGGGAAGCTTTAGCTTCGTAGGTGTATACGGGGATTGTGCGACGATTTCAAAAGTTGTGCGACGACCTTGTGCATCATCATCATCATCATCATCATATACATTGCACTTAATTTATTGTTATGTTGTATTGTATTTCCTTATTGACTTGTCATCTATGTATTTGTCTTATCTTCCTTTACTTGTATTTGATGATCTTGTATCTACATGTTTTCTCTTATTTTATTTATATGTGACATAATGTATACTTGTGTTCAATATCTTGGTGAGTTGTTGTAATATATGTGAGATATATTAGAACTATTAGTGCAAGCAGTGTGGGCTCCCGTTGTGGGACATTTTCTGATTGCAGGTGACATGCCCTTAGTATATATTTTGTATATTTTTTTTACTACTTTGCTTGGTCGGACTATGATACCTATTGAGTACAAGTGGACCATACTCATGCCTGCTGCGCCCTTTTGGTGCAGGTCTTAGCTCGAGTGCACCTCAGCTTGATTGACTCGGGTGATTGTTGGAGCTTTCAAGGTAGTGGCTGGACATTTATGCATCCAAAGTTCACCTCTATCTTTCTAAAGTAGTTATGTCTTTATTAGTATTCGAAGACATATATTATTCTTTTATGGTTATTTTTCCAATGATTTGACTCTTGGATTGTATTAGTAGTTCTTACACTATTGACACCTGATTTTGGGCGTGTTTGGTATTTTGGATAAGTTCCTTTCGTGTTGTTATGATTACATATATGGTTTGGCTTCATTATAGAAGCCTTACCTTGGGATATTTATGTCTTTTTCTATTTTGTATCAGTTTGGGTGATAGGCTTACTTGTCAAGAGGTACACCACGATAAGTTCCATCATGACCTTTGTTTTTGGGTCGTGACAAATTGGTATCAAAGCAGCCAGGTTTCATTGGTCTCAATAGTGTAAGAATGGGATGTCTAATAGAGTCTCATGGATCGGTACGTAGACGTCTGTATCTAACTTCGAGAGGCTACAGGATGTCTTTAGGAAACTTTCCTCATTTTATTTCTTATCGTGCAAATTCTTTCATATGTTGTGTTTTGAGTTGTGTTTCACTCTTTCTGCGCGAATGGTGTGGCTTATACTATATATCAGTTGAGAGATACTGTGAGAAATTAGTGGATATCATTTGTTGGTTGTAGGCTTGTTGATGCTCCTGATTTATCATGGGATCATTTTGTTGGTGCCTTTCTGGAGAGATTTGTGCCTTTCAGTTTGAGAGATCGTATGCGGGATGAGTTTGATCATTTGGAGCAGGGCTTCATGACAGTTGTTGACTATGAGGCATACTTCCATACCCTGTCCAAATATACCTTTGATATTATTTCTACCGAGTTTGAGTAGATATAAAGTTTATAAAGTGTTTGGATGTCTCTCTTTAGTTGACTATGTCTCAGATGATTGTGATTAGGGATTATTTTTAGAGTATATGACAGAGGGTTTTCTTAGTGTATCTCAGGGAGGCGCCAAGAGGGTGCATCGTTTTGGTAAGTTTAGGAGTCGGACTTCTCGAGGTAGAGATTTTAGAGGTTCTCATGGATATCATGGTAGGCCAGTGCAGGTGACTTTATAGAGTTCATCTGGTGGATCTTCTAGTTCAGCAGTTTAGGGTGATCGTTCAGGCTCAGTTGTACTTTCTCTTGTTTAGACTGGTCATAGAGGTTGCTATGTGTGTAATGAGGTTGGCCATATGGCCAAGGATTGTTCTTGCCATGTGTTTAAAGCTATTTCTATTTTAGCTATGAGAAGTAGGTATTCTACCAAAGGTGCAAGAGGTAGAGCCTATATTGGTGGTTGTGGGGCTACTCATCCAGTTGGTAGTCACAAATATTGTTACACTATATCAATCAAATATGAGACGGAGGCTTCAGATGTTGTGATAACAGGTACCATTCCATTTGTTTCAGACCTACATCTTATTATTTGATCCTGGATCGACTTTTTTCTATGTGTATATATTTTGCTTCGGGTTTTGATTTTGTTAGGGAACCGCTTGCTATGCCTATTCATGTATCTATTCCAGTAGGTGATTCTCTAGTAATGGATCGAGCATACCGATCTTGTGTGATGAGTTTTGCTAGGCGTGAGACTTTGGTAGACTTACTTGTGTTAGACATGGTCGATTTTGATGTTATTTTAGGTATAGATTGGTTGGCTTCTTCTCATGCCATCCTAAATTATTATGCCAAGACTATGACTTTAGCTTCGTCGGGTGTGCCAAGGATAGCTTGGAAGGGTGCACTTCATTCAGGGCCTAAGAGGGTCATATCTTATGTTCAAGCTCGTAAATTGGTTAAGAGGGGATATTTATCTTACTTGGCCATATTCGTGACACCAGTGTTGTTTTTCCTTCTTCTTTGGATTCTATCTGTGTCGTCCATGAATTTATGGATGTGTTCCCTACGGACTTGTCTAGTATGCCTCCGGATTGAGATACTGATTTCAGTATTGATGTTGAGCCAGGCACCAAGCCTATTTCTATTACTCCTTATAGGGTGGCCCCAATATAGTTGAAGGAATAGAAGGATTAGTTGCAAGAGTTGTTAGATAAAGGATTTATCCAACCTAGTATTTCTCCTTGGAGTGCGCTTCTCTTGTTTGTGAAGAAAAATGATGGGTCTATATAGATGTGTATTGATTATCGGTAGTTGAATAAGGTGATGGTTAAGAATAAGTATCCTCTTCCTCGCATCGATGATTTGTTTGATCATCTTCAGGGTGCGACGGTGTTTTCAAAGATTGACTTGAGGTTTAGTTATCACCAGTTGAGGATTAGAGCTTCAGATATTTCAAAAATAGCCTTTTGGACTCGATATGGTCATTATGAGTTCTTGGTCATGTCTTTTAGGTTGACCAATTCCCCTGCCGCATCTATGCAGTTGATGAACCTAGTGTTTCGATCGTATCTTAACTCCTTTATTATTGTATTTATAGATTATATCTTGGTTTATTCCAAGAGTGAGGTTGAGCAAGAGGAGCATTTATGGATTGTTATTCAGAGATTGAGGGATGAGAAGTTGTATGCTAAGTTCTCTGAGTGAGAATTTTGGTTGGAGTCTATTTCTTTCTTGGGTTATGTGATAACTAAGGAAGGTATTATGGTTGATCCAGCCAAGGTTACAGCGGTTCATGACTGGGATAGACCTATTTCACCCACTGAAATTCAAAGTTTTTTTGGCTTGGCCGGGTATTATCGGTGTTTTGTTGAGGGTTTCTCTTCAATTCGCAGTTCCTTTGACCAAGTTGACTCAGAAGAAGATTTTATTCTAGTGGTATGATGTTGTGAGGCGAACTATCAAAAGCTCAAGGATTTGTTGACTTCATCTCTTATTTTGGCTTTACCCAAGGAAGGCATGGGATTTATTGTCTTTTATGATGCTTCAGGTGTTGGGTTGATGCAGGAGGGCAAGGTAATTGTGTATGTGTCTCATCAAGATTGGAGCCTCATGAGAGAAATTATCCGACCCATGATTTAGAGTTGTGCGCAGTTGTGTTTGCCTTGAAGTTGTAGAGGCACTAATTGTATGGAGTCCATTGTGAGATCTTTTTAGATCATTGTAGCCTTCAGTACTTCTTTACCAGTGAGATCTTCATATGAGGCAGCATTATTGGCTTGAGTTGCTTAAGGATTATGACTTGACTATTCTCTACCATCCGGGCAAGGCTAATGTGATTGTGGATGACTTGAGCCAGAAGTCGACTAGCATAGGTAGTTTGACACATCTTTTGATTCAGGAGAGGCCTTTGGCCTTAGAGGTTTAGTTTTTAGCTAACCCAATGGTTAGGCTAGATATTTCGACACCTAGGCCTAGTTTTTATTCATTTGTGGAGGTTAGATCTTCTTTGATAGAGCAGATACGAGATCATCAGTTTGATGATATTAGATTGAGGTTGATTCAAGATAAGGTGTTGAGTGAAGAGGCTAAGGAAGCCTCGATTGATTCAGATGGAGTTTTGAGGATTGGAGGCTGAGTTTGTGTTTCGAGAGTGGTGATTGGATTAGGTTGATCTTGGAGGAGGCCTATTGTTTTAGATATTCTATCCATCCAGGAATAAATAAGATGTATCGTGATTTGAGGCAGCACTACTGGTGGGGTAGTATAAGCCGAGATATAGCAAATTTTGTGGCTCGTTGCCTATGTTGTCAGCGGGTGAAGGCCGAGCATATAAGACCTGGTGGTTTGCTTCAGAGGTTACCCATTCCTGAGTGGAAGTGGGAACACATCACCATGAACTTTGTGACTGGTTTGCCTCATACATCTCATGGTTCTAACAGTGTTTGGGTCATCGTGGATTGATTGACCAAGTCATCTCACTTTATTCTTGTTCAGGTCTCATTCAGTGCTGAGAGGTTGGCCTGTATCTATATTAGTCAGATTATGCGTCTGCATGGTGTGCCAGTGTCCATTATTTGACTGTGTGGGGTCCGATGTGATATTGATAGCCTTGAATACACGTGAATAATTATATTGTATTGTTTAATGTGGTACCATTGGTGTATTGTGATTATATTCATACTTTATTGGCATATGAGACATGTGAAAATTCATGGATGAAACGAAAATAATAAGTGGATATTGGCTCTTGCGGTTGTGGGAATGTATCATTATAGATGGTTATGGAAATATATCATGTGATTGGTTGTGGAAATACTCATTGTGATTGGTTGTGATCATTACATCTTCATATCATACTCATTCATGAAACATTGGTACCACCGTGGCAACATCTGAGAAACACTGACAACACCTTTTAAAAAATATTGTAACACCTTATAATATCCTTTCTGAGGGATATGCCGGAAAGGAGTATGAGATATGTGTATTGTATATGGGTTGACGAACCCCCCATGGGTCCTACGTCAGGAAGCATTAGCTCCGTAGGTGTATATAGGGATTGTACGACAATCCAGAGGTTGTACGACGACCTCGTGCATTATCATCATCATCATCATCATCATATACAATGCACGTACTTTATTGTGTTTATGTTGTGTTGTATTGCCTTATTGACTTGTCTTTTATGTATTTGTCTTACCTTTCTTTACTTGTATTTGATGATCTTGTATCTACATGTTTTCTCTTGTTCTATTTATATGTGACATAATATATACTTGTGTTCAATATCATGGTGTGTTGCTGTAATATATGTGAGATTTATTAGAACTGTTAGTGCAAGCGGTATGGACTACCATTGTGGGACATTTTCTGATTGCAGGTGACGTACCCTTAGTATATATTTTGTATGCTTTTTTTACTACTTTGCTTGGTTGGCCTATGATACCTACTGAGTACAAGTGGACCGTACTCATGCCTACTGTGCCCTTTCGGTGGAGGTCTTAGCTCGAGTGCGCCTCAGCTTGATTGACTCGGGCAATTGTTAGAGCTTCCAAGGTAGCAGTTGGACATTCATGCATCCGAAGTTCACCTCTATCTTTCTAAAGTAGTTATGTCTTTATTAGTATTTGAAGACAGATATTATTCCTTTAAGGTTATTTTTTTGATGTATTTGACTCTTGGATTGTATTAGTAGTTCTTACACTATTGACACCTGGTTTTGGGTGTGTTTGGTATTTTGGATAAGTTCTTTTCGTATTGTTATGATTAAATATATGGTTCGGCTTCATTTTAGAAGCCTTACCTTGGGATATTTATGTCATTTTCTATTTTGTATCAATTTGGCTGATAGACTTACTTATCAAGGTACGCTGCGACAAGTGCCAGCATGACCCTCATTTTTAGGTCGTGACAATCATCTAAACTAAGGACTTAATAACTTCCCCCTTTTTTATGACGACAAACCCATACAAGCAATTCAGCATACTTGGCATATTCAACAATTTTCACTCAACATGGTCTACACCTCAGTAACACAACATAGGCCACAAGACCATATGTCAGACTAGTTTGCCCAACCAATTCCCCCATCACCGGTGCCTATAAATATGTAGGCATCCTTCACCTTATTCCCCTTATAATTGAGCATTTTGGTTCCCACTGAGTGAGACAACCCTTATCATGATCATCACAAGCTACATATTCCCCCTTACTGCCACACAAAAACCTGATAAACCCAAGCACACGTCTATCTTATTGTTTTCCCCTTACTGCCATACAGAAACCTTTTGCTTTTGGCAACATCAAAGAGGTCAGGCAGGAAAACAAGTAAAGATGGAATATCTAACCTGGATAGTTGTTTACCTAATCATAGACATAAAAACATAAAGAAGAAGAGTGACAAGCATTCATCTTAGTCTCATTAATCCCAACCTTAACCTATTTCTCCCAAAAGGTTCTCTACCTGGTTCTTTGGTAAAAATATCAGAAATCTGATCAGCAGTACTACAGAAAACCATCTTAATCAACCCTTTTTTGATATTATCTCTCAAGAAGTGATGTCTAACATCAATATGTTTGGTTTTTTTATGTGGAACTGGATTCTTTGCCATATTGAATGCATTAGTGTTATCACAGTATAATGGAACACAGTATGAAAGGGTGCCAAAGTCTATAAGTTATTGCTTGATCCACAGAAGTTGTGCACAACATGATGTAGCTACAATATATTCAGCTTTAGTTGTGGAGAGAGCCACTAAATTATGTTTCATAGTACCACATGAAATCAAGGATGATCCTAGGAAGTGATCCATCCTTGGAATGCTTTCTTTATCCACCAAGAACCCAGCATAGTCAGCATCATCATATCCATACAAGTCAAAATAGTTGCTAGCTGGATAAAATAAAATGAGATCAGGAGTTCCCTTGAGATATCTTAATATCCTCTGGGATGTCTTCAAGTGAGATTCTTTTGGACTTGTTTGGAGCCTATCACAATTCCAACGCTAAAAATAATACTAGGTCTGCTAGCAATTAGATAGAGAAGAGAACCAATGATCCCTCTATACACGGTTTTATTATAGAGGGACCAGGTTCATTTAGACCCAGTTTAGACGAAGTGCCTATGTGAGTGTCAATAGGTTTTGCATCCTTTATATGAAATCTCTTAAGCAGTTCTTGAATATGCTTCTGTCGGCATATAGTGGTTCCAGATGCACATGGCTTAATTTGTAAACCAAGAAGAAATTTAGTTCTCCCATCATACTCATTTCAAATTCACTGCTCATTAGTCTGGTGAACTCATCACAAAGGGAGCTAGTGATGGCTCCAAATATGATGTCATCCACAAAGACTTGAACAATAAGGAGATTTCTTCCCCTAGCATTCAAAAATAGTGTATTGTGAATTCTCCCTCTTTTGAACCTATTATCAAGTAGGAACTTGGACAATCTCTCGTACCAAGCTCCAAGAGCTTGTTTCAATCCATAAAGAGCTTTGTCCAACTTAAACACATGATTGGGTAGATCAACATTCTCAAACCTTGGAGGCTACTTAACAAATACTTCTTCCTTGAGTTAGCTATTTAGTAAGGAACTCCTCACATCCGCTTGAAATAGCTTGAACTCCATGTAAAAGGCAAAAGAAATAAGAATTTGAATTGCCTTTATTCTTGCTACAGGAGAAAATGTTTCATCATAATCTATGTCCTATTCTTGTTTATAGCCTTGCATGACCACCCTAACCTTATTTTTTATAATATTTCCATGTTCATCAGTTTGGTTTACACCCACCTGGTGCTAATGATATTATGTATGAAGGCTTTGGGACTAGATACTAGATCCTGCTCCTTTCAAGCTAGTGGAGTTTTTCCTGCATAGCATCTTTCAGTGTTTTCTTTACATTCTTGGGTTCAATTTATGACAAGAATGCAAAGGCATAAAAGTTCTTGGCCTTGTTTCTCATTTGCACACCAGAGTTAAAGGAGACATGATATTGTCAAGTGGAAGGGTGCATTGATGCATCTATTAGGATCTGAGAGGAGTGAGTTGACTAGAGTTGGAACTAGTTTCCATTAGGGTATCACCTTTAGGAGTTTGATCATTTTCTTTACTGAAAGGAGGGTTAGAATCTGAAGGAGTGGCTTCATCTTACTGATCTACTGTATTTTCATCTTCTGTTCCTGATTTTGGACCCTGGGACACAACATCTTTATTTCCCTCATGAGATTTTTCTAGAACAACTAAGGGATTTCCCAATTCATCATCATCATTATTTGTTGTGTTTCCCTTGCTAGCATTTTTTGCTTAATCAAATATGACGTGATCACTCACTTCCACACATTGTGTCCTTCTTGTTGTAGATCCTCTAAGATTTGCTGGTAAAAGAGTAACCTAAAAATATTCCTTCATCACTTCTTCGATCAAATTTTCCAAGATCCTCATTTCCATTATTCAGTACAAAACACTTACAACCAAAAGGTTTGAAGTAACTTAGCTTGGGCTTTCTTTTGGTTAGAAATTCATAGGGGGTTTTGTGTAGAATAGATCTCACAATACACTTATTAGTCATATAAAATGTTCTATTAATGGCTTCTTCCTAGAAGTTATGAGCAAATCCAGATCTAAGAAACACTCAGCAGACTGAACTTGAGTCCATCAATAAAATGAACATCATTAATAGCTTCATTCAAACTATTATCTATTTTCCTAATACCAATAATGTAACTTTTATTACCATTACCAAAGGAAAATTTTTCTCCTTCATGGGCTTTAAACGAGAGGAAGTTTTCAATTCTCCTTGTCATATGCCTCGAACAACCACTATCAATGATTTAGTGGTGGCTGCTTCCACTATCTTTGCCCTGCAATGACAATTAGTGTTCAGTTTTGGGAACCCATTTTAGCTTGAGTTCCCAGTGAGGTGTTTGAGGAAATATCAAGTTGTTTTGGGTCCAAATGGGTAGATTTTCACTTCTTCCCCTTTTTAAAGAGAATTCTGTTAGTCCCTTTAGAGTAACAGCTTTTGTATGGCATGACTCCATTGTGTGTCCATTTTTTTCCATAGTGAAAACATAACAAACTGTCTCTCACAGAGACATACTTGCTAAATGGGTTGTAGGCAGGGTACACATAATGGAATTCAATCCCCCCTTCCTTGACAAACAAGGCTAGACAAGGTTTCAGATGAACTGGTTCATTTCATAGCTTAATCAAGCTTAGCCTTTACTGCAGGCAACTCTCTTTTCAATTCACCATACCTCTCTAGTGATGCAATCATTTTATCATTAGCCTTGCTCCGTTTTTCTTCTAGATCAATTTGAATTTTGGGGTTTTTATTTTTTCCTTTTGACTTCACTCTAGAAGCTTTATTCAGTTTTTCTCTAAGGGGCTCATTTTAAACAGAAAGTGAATGACTAGCATCTTGAAGCTCAGACATTACCACATTTAACTCAGCATCTTTTCTTTAATTTTTTTAATATTTATCTTAGAAAATTCCTTATCTTCAGTGAGATCGTCTACAATATCAATTAATACAGTAGCAAGAGACTTAAGATCAAGAAGAGTATAATTTTGAGAGTTTCTTTAATGTCCAAGAGTGTTACCTGATTGTCTTCATCTTTATTAGATTTTTCGATCAAGGCAAAGAGAGAGTCATACACTTTAGAATTATCCTTCATCACCATCATGGAAATATCCTCATGTTGTTCTTAGTCATCAGAATTTAAATAAAGATTACTAAGGGCACCTATGATTTGCATTGCCACTCTATCAACTTCAGCCCTTCTGTCATATCTTCTCTGAACTTGTCTCTTGCCTCCTTCCTTTTTACTATTTTGATAACTATTCTCTGTATTCTATCCTATGCATGGGACAATCCCTGATGTAGTGATTAGGCTTTCTACACTCATGACAAGTATCATTTGCTTTGCATCTGTGGGGTATTTGTTAGATTCTCTTTTTCTGGGGAAAGATCCATATTTCTTCAAGTCCTTGATAACTCGCTCAACAATCTAAGCAATTTATTTATAATCAACAATTGGGTTATCTTTGTCATACTTTAGAACTAGGTTCTTCTCAGCCTTAGGTTCATCTTTTAACTTCCCAAGTTTCTTTAATATCTCATATGTTTTAAGATTGCCAATAAGCTCATCCATGGTCATCTTATTTAGATCGTTGGCCTCAGTAATTGCATTCACCTTGCTCTCTTATTTCTTAGGCAGTATGCTGAAGAACTTTCTTACCTGCTTATTGGTTGGAATAACTTCACTTAGACAGTATAACTCATTGGTTATGGCAGTGAACCTTGTGTGCATCTCCTCGATGGACTCATCTTTTTTCATGGTGAAGATCGCATATTGAGTTGTTAGCATATCCACTTTGGACTGCTTCACCTGCATGGTTCCTTCGTGGTCTGTCTGAAGACAATCCTAAATTTCCTTAGCTATTTTATAGGCATAGATCCTATTATACTTATCAGGACCAATACCACTCACAAGAATCTTCTTGGCTTTATAATTTTCCTCTATCTTCTTCCTGATAGCTTCATCAAACTCCTTCTTTGTTTTGGGGACCTGTGAAGTCACATCTCCAATCTTTACTACCCTAGAGGTAACAAAAGGGTCATCTAATATGACATCCCACAGCTCACAATCTTCAGCCATGATAAAGCTATGCATTCTCGTCTTCCACCACCCACAGTACTCACCATTGAATCTTTGGGGTCTAGTGGTAGACAGGCCTTCTTCTAGGTTAGGAGGGGCTGTCATTTTTTTTCTCAAGATCCTTCCAAGGTGTTAGCCTTTTAATAGAAAACCAAGCTGTGATACCAAATGAAGGATTAGGGTGAGATGTTCCTAAACTCAGGGAATTATTCGCAATTACACTTGCACAGCAAGAACTAGGAGACGAAAAAACAAAAAGTGCAGAAATGCAGTAAAACAAAAGACACAAGGTTTTTATATGGAAACTCCTTACTTAAGGGAGAAAAATCATGATATACCTCCAGGATTTCTAAACTCCACTATACTCAAGCAAATTCTTGAATACAGACTCCAAGGATTAACCTCCTAATACTTTTTCATAAATAACTCTATTACAAGAAAACTCAAGCAGTAACACTACTGCTTCTTACCCCAGCTACCTCTAACTGGCAACACAAGCTAACTCTAGCTTGAACAATCACATAACTCTCAATAATTACTTAGAAATTGTTATACCACAACACCTACAAATAATCAAGCATAGGCTAATATTATGCACAATATTACAAAGACTCAGTTGCAATAAAGAGATAAAAATACAACTCTATGAGCGATCAATTCCTTATTGCAGCTGCAACTTTTGATTTGCACTTCAGAAAGATATTTTATTATAAGAATATGGAAGTGATTGTTTTCTTGTTGAGGTATATGAACAATATATATTATGACACTAGAAAACCTAGGAGAGATCCCATTAGTATAGGCAAAAAGGTGGCAACAACTTTTTACCCATTTTTGTATTACGTGGTAGCTGCGGCAGTTTGACTGTGTCAGCGACAGGTGAGCCCAACTTGTTCCCTAATGCGTAGTAGCTTTTTTCATCACAAAAAATCTGGTGAACAGCTCCCAAACTATGAATTTTTCCATCATCAAACTAAAGACTTAACACAATAGAACGGGCTCATATTCACTTTTTTATATGTTTCAAACATTTAGGGAATACAATCACAACCTTAGCAAGTAAAATGATCAATTCATTGTGAGAACAAGAAGCACAAGAAAATTTGTGAAGAACTTTCTATTCTTCAATATAAAACCACATGAATTCTCAATTATTTTTGTATTACATTGAACCGGGATAGTCGACCATCATGCTAACTGATATTTATTTCAGCGAACTGTTAACATACTATTACATGTGATTCTGCCACCATGCTTATATTTTTGTATTACAAATAGTAGAGAAAGGTTGGATAACCTTTTACATAAATATTTATAACCTGCCTCGATTGTATTAATATGAAGATATAACATTTTTTCATTATTTATAGTCTCAATATAATTTATTTTTGACCAATGTCTTTAAAACTTAATAAGTATCTTTTGAGACTTACTACAATCCCAATATTATGAATAATTTCATTCCTCCAGATAGTAACAATTAAACTCTTTTGGAGCTCTCAATTAATTTTGTATACTTTCACATATTCACACACTATTTATATGGTGAACATCTCCTTCTAAGAGAAATCATGTAAGTGTGGTCATAATCTTAAAACATTATACAGGCAAGACTTCTTTCTTGCTTTTATCCTTTGATAATCCATGATAAACATATTAAAATATTTATGGCATACTACAAGTACGCGATCAATAACCATTTATGTCAAAAGAAAATTTTCGTTATTTTTTCAAACTACCCATAGAGATGAGATGTGATATTTATCCAATCGTGCATGAGAATGTCCTTATTCATAAATTATATCACATCTTGACACATTCATTTCAAGAATGGCCGAGCATCAACGATGCTTATTACAAGTTTTCTTCTCTTCAAGGAATGAACTATATCATATGTACATGCTTCATAATTTTCATTAGAAACTCATTCTCACGCCATGAAATTTGTTATATTTACATGACAGACCTGAGCATCATTTTGAAAGGTCAAGTGCACTATCACTTCATTTGATGGACTATTTAGAAAACTTATACCAAATTAGATTGCACGACAATCACGTGCCCAATGACCTTTAATACCATGCATTAGTGGAAAGAATTACCTTCGCCGTTTGAAGGATCACTTGAGAACTCATAATGTTCTTCGAAGAATCTTATAGTTCATTAATATGTGTTGAGTAATACTCAATGTGAACATATTCAGGATGGCAAAATCGTTCATGCCAACTTATGGAATTATTTGTACCAGTAAACTCCAAGTTTACCATGACATATGCGTTTTACTCAATAAATTTCAGATTTAATGGAACATGAATAATTTTTCAAGTTTACTATTTTGGAGTATATTTCATAATATTTCTTCTTAATTATTCTACCTCTTATGGAGGCGTTACTACAATCACATTCATCACAAGGAATGGATTTGTAGTTTTAACAATCAATATTCTCATTCCGCAGGAATGAAATATAATGATGTCTCAATCCTATCAAATTATGTTAGCTTAGAATTTCTTTCAAGATATTGCTCCGTCATGAGCAAATCGAGGCGTACATATAATGTAACGAAAGGTTTTGTCCTTGTTACGCCTATATTCAAATTCATAAGTTCAATCGCATGTCTTCTTTCAGACATATTATGCACTGCTACCATATTCACTTCAAGGAGAATGAAGCATATTCAATGGAAAATATTTCATAACAGAAAATATTTCATAACTTTCACCAAAATTTTTGCTTAGTCATTGTTATATCAGCAATATGATGCATTCAGATTCAAACTCCATGTTTGATCCATATAAGAACGTCTTAGGCCAAAAATCAGAGGGACTTAAACCCAACATCATCATGGTGCATCGGGACTCTTAACCTGATGTTTTACCCTCTTAATGGAATGACATTTAAATCCATCATCACACCCCCAGCCAATAACATATTAGGTCAAAGTATAATAAACTCAAACTTGAAACTATAGTAATATAATCACTTTGTGATTATCAATATTCGTTTCAAACTTAATTAAAGAACATAATTTAATAATTAATAATATACTTATCTTATCATAAATAGTAGAAAGTAAAATCCAAATCACAATGATCACATAGTTCTTGCGGTCTTACCTTCTCCACTTTCTGAAATTTAGTTCATAACATTTATAACATATGACACCATTCTGCAAAATCTCTAACAACACGAAAACAATATCTGTGTGAAAGTTGGGACAAGGCCCCCAGTCGGACCATAAATCAAGATAAAATAACAATGTCTTATAAACCAGGCCTTTCAAAAAAGGGGAGGCTCACCAACTATATATCTCAGACACACCAATAACTACTTAGTGGGCCCCGAGACTGAGCCTCAGATCTTGAAATATATGGAGGTCAATACAAATATACTAGTATGCAGAGCAATCCAAAGTAATGTACTTTTATATAACATAAGTGAGAGCAATTCATAAAAACAGTTTACATACGATATAGGAAAAACACATGGGCATACTTTAAAGATTTGAAACATTTCTTTGAAATCATGAACCGCTCTTTATGTTACTTCTGAGTTAGATGGTATACCCTACAATTTGAAATTCCATGGGCTATATGAAATTCGCCTTTGACTCCGCGGCCAAGCCTCCAATCCAAGTTTGCCGCAAGGATTGGAGTATCAGTAAAGGGAGACACACAAGACCACACAACATGATGCCATGATCTCCAATTAAATAAACATGTCATAGTAGTGCACAAGACCACAAAGCATGACTCCTAACCATAGTCTCAAATTAGGACGGCATAAATCAAGGTACACAAGACCACACAACATGGTACCATAACCCCATGTTAACAAACCACAGTTTCTAACATTGAGTCTTTCAACTTGTACTTTCTTCGGGTAACCATCTAACTCTCTTTAAGCTCATCTTTAACCTTTTCTAAACATGCATCTTTCTAAATTCAAAATCTGAGTAAAATCTATATTTTTAGTTTGTTCTGAATCTGCTATGGCATTCATCTATTTGGTATCGTTATACCCAGACTTTCAAGTCACACATTCTCAGCCATACATTATCGTGTCACAGTTCTTTCATTCAAAACATAATATTTAGACCATCAAATCATTCAAACAGTACAAAAGAATTTGTATAACGAAATACATGAAACATTATGCAAAGATTCTCTCTTTCAATTCTTAAACATGTGGTGGTCCATTACTTTGCAGGGAAACATGCAACTCTTTAAATCGTCACTTTTCGTTTATATTAACAACAAAACACCCTCTTTCAAATTCACAACCAAACTTAAGTCATTCAATAATAGTTCAAAACGTTTATGCCATGCTTCAAATTATGAAATTCATCAATTCATAACAAGTGAAACCAAAAGGTGTCATAACAAGAGAGGGGTATAAATATCCATGCTCTCGATTCATCTTTCAAACTCAAAATGCATACATAATTATATATGAGTAAAAAAAGAATTTTGGAGAAGGCCTCAAGACCAAAACATTATCATCAAAAGGGTTCACAATGCATATTTGTTAGTGTAATTTCAAAACCCTTCGTAAGCATATGATTTCGTAACTTTAAACCTTACTCAAAACAATTTCAACATGCCCATGTAGTGGAAAAAAGAATTTTGGATTTTGTTCTTGGGGAAAGGGAGCATTTTTGGTGAGTTAATGTTGAAGAAGATGGGCAAATATTGCCCTTTTAGGTGATATAAATCATTCTTTGGACCTTTGGGATTGGGGGAAAGGACCAAAGTGCCCCTTGACCCTTGAGGAGTTGAAAATAGCATGGAAATAGACCAGACGGCGTGCCCTTAGTCCGGGGGAGTAGATCCCATGACGCCGCTCCAGTCCGGCGCTCTAAGCCCCACGGCGCAGGCTTATCGTGCGCCCTCACTGCCTCTCACAAAAATGGCTATAACTTTTCGTTCGGGTATCGAATTAAGGAGAAATTGGTATCGTTGGAAAGCTGACTCAATTATCTACAATTCGGTGGGTCTTGAGCTGAAAAATTCCACGTATATCAAAATTTATACACATCCAAAGTAGAATCTTGTAGAATCGAATACCAAACTTTGGACGAATCAAAGATTCTTAGCTCAACTTTGCTCTAGGTAGTTTCTATGAACATTTTTCACTTTGAAAGTACTTCCCACACTAGGATAAAGATCATGACACATGAATTAAAATATGAATCATGGGATTAGAGTTTGTACACATAGGAACAACGGTTTGATTTCTAGCTCGAAAATGAGGGGTGTTACATCACCAAACTTACTCCCTAAGGTTACTAAGCTTGACATCAAGTTGGCAACTTGGCCAACTTTCTTAGGTATTCAAATCCAAATTGAACAAGTAACTTCAAGTTGACAATTTGGCAACTACCTTAGATATTCAAATCCAAATTGAACAAGTAACTCTTGGTGTTCAAATTCAATTTGACTACTAACTATTATCTCTAATTAATAACGTTTCACACATATATATGTCATATGACATCCATATTATATAGCACTATTTACTTTTTAAACTTATAAGTCAATCATATTAAATATAGACGATCACAATGGTTATTTGAGGAGGCACTTGATTGACTTAGACAGAAAACAAAACCTTCTTATGAAGTCTGTCAACTAAGAGAGAGAACATAAAAAACAAAATTCTGAATATTAGTTAAAATACAGAAAAATAAATTTGGAGGATAAAATCACAACGTTTTCATTTTTGTTGGCAAAGTTATCACTCATTGCAACACTATTTTGTACTAACCATTGCAAAAGCAAAAGACACATAAATAGGGGTTCAAGTTCAGAAGCGACTTCATACAAAGTCTAGGTGTTACCAATTTTCATTATTATTCAGGCATGAAAATAACAACAAAAACATATATAGGTCTCTCGAAATAACACAAACGCAGAGCAATACAAAAGCTCAACAAAACCTAGCTATATGAATTAAGAGAGTCTAAGAGTGAATAAATAGAAGTGCAAACTTTGGTACACTGTACGGAATGAAAAGACGGTAAATAAATATAGAGTTGGAATCCAGTGTTGCAGATTAGCCAAGAAGCTCACGCTGCAATTATGGTATGCAGCCTCTATAGACACAGTTGTGAGTTCTACTGGTGTCGGTATTCAAATCTGCTCGAAAAATGTAGCACGAATACCTATATGGCATATAAACAACACAAGAATGAATTTATGCTAATCAATTATCATAAAGTTAATAAGATATTGGGAGTAATGCTCTAATACATGAATCAATACTACATGTTTTATATTTGGAATAATACACATAACAACTAGAGTACCCTAACATCTCTCACTGATCCTCTCCCGTACACGATAGCCTTTTACCTTAACCTATTTTGTTAATTGTACAGTTAACAAAACATTCTCACATTGAAGTTAAGTCTTAACTCACCTCAATCTAAAACTTTATAACTCACGCATACTCTCCTTAAGCCTCCACATGCTCCAAATCTTTTTTTATTTTTTTTATTTTTTTTATTTTTTTTATTTTTTATTTTTTAGAAGGCCTTTTGGGTCGCTTTGGGCTTATCTAGAGGGGCTCGATAAGTTTTGAGGCCTAAAGCCAAATGCTTAACAGAGGTCTTATTCAAAATAAGTTGACAACTTAATACTCCCTCCGTTTAAAAAGGAATGACCTACTTTGACTTGACACAAAGTTTAATTCTTTTTTTTAAATGGAACGAGTATTAATTCTTCTTTATTCTTTGATATTTCAATAAAATTGTCTTAATGCATGAAGCCGGAGAAAATACGAAAAGAAACATAGGATGCACAATATAAATTCTTTGTTATAAAATAATTGTTTTTGTACTTTTAAATACGCGATATTTTTTAAAAACAAATATTAACCTATAAATCTATTATGGGTAAACATTGTTTCAGGGGCGGAGCTACACTTTGAAAAATTATGTTATATATGTATGGTTAAAATTATTTTTTATGTATATATATTAGATGTTGAACCTCGCTCGGTTAGTTCGAATGTTCACTTATGAACTCCCTTAGTGAATATTCTGGCTCCGCCACTAAATTTGTTTCATCTTTTTCTCATAAAAAATCTTGAGTTCAAGTCCTAGAATGAAAAAAGAAATCAAAGTTCTTCCATTTTTAGGCCCTGTTTGTCCATGAGAACATAATTTTTTGGAGTTGAAAATAGAGTTGGAATTGAAGTTGGAGTTGGAGTTGTGTTTGACCATGAATATAAATTAAAGTTGTTTTTGAAATTTTGTGAGAGAAGTAGGAGTGGAAAAAGTGAAAACAAGTTTTTCTTGTTTTCACTTTTCCAAAAAACAATTCCAAATTGTATTTGAAATTTTCATGGCCAAACACTGTGATTTTTAGTTTTTTTCACTAAAGTAAAATAATTTTTCAATAAAAAAAATGAAAAATACTCATGGCCAAACGACTACTTGATCGTTAAGTGTGAAAATTCAAATTAATTAAATTACAATATAAATATCGAACATTGAATAAGAAATTAAAAAAATTGGGCCCCAAATATTTTGGAGGCCTAAAGCCTTTGCTTTAGTGGCCTCTCCCAATGGCCGGCCTTGGGCTTCTCCCTGGGTCGGGCACTTGCAAAACACACTGGAAATTACGTGTGGGACTTAGTTCTTTGATATTTATGCCCCAAAAGCCCGATGTGCTTTCTAAATACTAAAAATTATACAAATACATAATTTATGTTTTCAATATTACAAAAAATTCTAACTCCCTAAATATATTACAAAACTCCCAACATATATACAGAATGCTATGTATATATCGTCTATGTTATGTATATTAATTGAAAGAGAGAGTAAAGTAATTAAAAAAATGGAAGAGAGTGCCCAAAAGAATTGGTATTTATGTTATTTATACTTCTAAATATGCCTAACGCTCAGCGGTTGAGCTTGTTCATAAATTCCTATGTCAAATTCTTTTATTTGAATTGTTGATCCACTAATATATCATAAGGCAACTATAAGATGTAATACTACAATGATTAAAAACAGAGCTAATAATAAAAAAAAAACATACACTACACGACACACAAGATGGTCTCATAAGAACGAAATCATACACTTCAAGATGGATTGTTGTTTTTCTTAGTATGACCATCTAAACTTATTAATAACAGATTAATTCTTTTTGTTGACACGTTCAAATTTATCTATTCATTCACTATAATTGTCTATATATCATCATAAGGAAATTATAAGATGAAATATACTACAATTGAAAACAGAGTTAATCAACATAAAAACATATACTACATGACATAACAATATGGCCTCATGAGAACAAAATCACATACTACAAGATTAATTGTCGTCTTTCATAATACGCTCATCTAAATTTATCAAGAACAGATCCTCTGATTGACACGTTCACATTTATCGAGATATGTATAGAAATTGTATAGAAGGTGTGTAGAAACGGTATAGAACAAGCCAACAAATTGAAATGGCTAGAAAGTGAAATTTAAATTTCATGATCATTTTCGTGGAAATAGTTTAATTTGAAGAGTCATTTCTGTCCTTTCCCCATAATACAAACTACTTAGAAAATCTAAAAATTACACAAATACACAACTTATGTTTCCAATATTACAAAAAATCCCAATCCCCTAAACATATTGCAAAAATCACAACATATACACAGAATGCTACGTATATGTCGGCTATGTTATGTATATTAATAGAAAGAGAGAGTAAAATAATTTAAAAAGTGGGAAAGAGTGTAATTACTTCCAAACGGATTAGTATTTATGTTATTTATACGAAGAAAATTCACTCCGGCCCAATCCAAAGTCCCATATCTTATGGGTACTAATCTTTTACTTTTTTTAATTTTATTTTTAATTGAATAAATATGAATTTAATTAAAAAGAGTCGATCCAATCGGACCCAACCAAAACTATATATATTCAAAATATTCTTTTATTAATTTGTGAATTAATATTACTCCAACCTTCCTATTACTTCTTATTCCCAACTAGCTGGATACTTATATTAAAATAAATAATAATTTAAAGAAGGAATTTGAACTAGAATGACTTGTATATTAACATATTTTAGTTCTCTCTAGATATTGTGAAAAGATTAAACAATTTTATATTTTGCTGACATATATAATTGATATAGCATATGATATGATCCTTATATAGCAAGATGCTAAATAATAATATGAGTATATATTTACCAAAAAAATAATATGAGTATATATGCTTATGTGTTTTGTTGGATCGGTTCATATTAATTGAATTTTTATTTATACGATAAAGAGTAGAAAAATAAAAAGGTAAATGATTAGTACTCATCGAATTTGGGTTGGGATGGATCGGGTTTATAAAATTGAATTTCTATTTAATAAATGTAAAAAATATATAAATAATACTACCCATTAGAAGTTGAATTTTTTGATATATGTATCTTTTGTTTAAGTAAGGGAAAAGACGTGATTTTTGTATAAGAAAATATAGTTAAAGCGACTTTAGTGAAAAAAAATTGTATTTATAGGACCATCTATGAGTAATTTTAAAATTATTGGGATCCATTTTGTATTGTACTAGATTACAACGATATAATGATAGTCAAAACTTTAAAAAAAAAAAAAATCAGATTAATGCAATTTATTAAGAAGTCAAAAGTCAAAAAGAGAATTTGGTATAGTATGGAATAGAAGTAAAATTTTAAAACTCAAATCAAGTACCCACTTTATAATTTAAGAATTTAATAGGATCCATTTTATAATGTATTAGATTACTACAATATAATGATAGTCATAATTCGAAAAACATGTTACTGCAATTTACTAATCAAATTTAAAAGCAAAAAAAAAAGGGTCAAATTGGTGTAATATGGTATAATACTGAGTATAAGTACAAATTTAAAGATCAAATTAAGTATCATTTTGAATTTATCATTGTAAATGAAATACATAAATGGAGGAGGAAGGTTATACCATGAAAAAATTTATAAATTCTCTTCACCTTTTACAAATTATAATGCACAGTTGGTTTTTCTCTCTAAATCATTTCTTACTTTAGAGAAAGATTTTGTCATTCATACTTCAAATATGCATCATGCAAATTTTTCTCCTTTATTTGTAGCACTTTCTCGCATACTACTTCATTGCCCTTTATGCAATGGAATATTTTGCATTCATTTAAAATTCATAAATCATGTTCGAACTACTCGCCCATTGACCGAGCAAAGTGTCATTCTACGTTCTCATGTATATGCATCCAACATTATTTTGCCAGGAAATTCCCTATCAACTCAATATGTTACCCCACAACATGCAAGTTTGCAAAGAAATGATGGAGTTGTTGTCCAACCAACATAGTCGTTCAATCGTAACCAGCTGATAAAATGGAGTAGCGCACCACCAGTCAATATTAGACAACAAATGGCAAGAAGAAACAGAGTTGTTGAAGGTTCAAATTCAACATTTGCCTATCCAAATGAGACTATTGCTACACAACAATTGATGAATCAATTAGATGTTCCTATTTCATCAAATGCAGATGAAATAGTTAACATAGCTGAAGAATAAAATGATTTGAACTTGAGGCTTTAAGTAGAGAAAAAATCATGTGGATCTTCTTTATAAGAGGGATGTATAAGAATGTGCTAAGTTTGGAGTAGTTTTTAAAATTTTATTTTTGATATGTTTGTCTGATAGAAGAATTTCAAAATGTGTGAGTCTATTATTTTATTTTATTTATTTTGTTAAGATAGAGTGAGTGTCTGAAATCATGTGATAGAAGGGTTTCTAAAAGTGTGAGTCTATTATTTTATTTTATTTTATTTTATTTTATTTTATTTTATTTTATTTTATTTTATTTTTATTTTGTGAAGATTGGATGAGTGTCAGAAATCGTGTTATGATTGGAGGTTGTTGTTTTATTTATCAACTATTTATTTTGATTTAAATCATCCAAATTCATTTGTTAGAGTGCAAATATTTTTTTATTTTCATGAAGAACATATTAGAAAAAAAATTTCATTGTTCAAATATAATTAATTTCATAGTTAATTAGTAGGATCCAAACAGTGTATCGAATTATAATAAATAGTCACAATCAAAATTAAAAAAGAGTTCACGTTGTTGTAGCTCATTAATGAAATACAAATTATTAGGGGGTATGTACTTTTAACTTTAAACTTGTTAGTCAATCATATAAAATATAGATTATCATAATAGTTATTTGAGGAGGCGCTTGATTGGCTAAACAAAAACATAACCTTCTTATGAAGTCTGTCAACTAAGAGAGAGAACATAATCTTTCTTTCTAAAGATTAGTTAAAATGTAGAAAAATAAATTTGGAGGATAAAATCACTGATTTTTCAATTTTGTTAGCAAAGTTATCACTCATTCCAACACTATTTTGTACTTACCATTGCAAAAGAAAAGGACACATAAATGGGGTTTAAGTTCAGAAATGACCTTCATATGGGGTAATCTTGATTGTTTAGCATAAAGTTTTTTTTAAAAAATAGTTTCTGCTTTAGAAAATTCATTAGGAAAAGCTTTTGTTGTCCATCGAGCATAAGATGTGGATGTAAATTAGTTTTACATATAAGATAGAAGTTTAGAATATTCCAATACAAAGAACTTTCTCATTTGACCACAAATTCTTTTCATGTTTAGGTCACTTTTTAAAGATTTTGTCAAGTCGGGACAAATATTCAAGAACAGACACTTTTGGAGAGACCACGTGTCTTTTCTCATATAAACAAAAGGAGAGGGATTGTTTACACCATGAGTAAGCCTATAAATTCTCTTCAAATTTTACAAAATTATAATGCATAGTTTGTACTTTTCTTTACCATTTCTTACTTTGGAGAAAATTGTCACGATTCAAAAATACCTAAGTCATGATGACAGCTACACTCCAACATGATACCTCTTATCACATAGGTATACATATATATATATATATATATATATATATAACGGATCCGCTCATGTGTACGATACTTTTTTACCCTTAACCTATTTTTTTAATTGTAAAGTTAGGAGAACATTCCTTCATCGAAGTTAAGTTTAACTCACCTGAATCTGAAACTTTATAACTCTATAAATGACTCTTACTCTCCTTAAGCCTCTGTGTGCTCCAAATCTATTTAAAGGTATTGTAAGGGATTAAATGAGTTCAACAATACGCATGTTACTTCGATTTTAAAAAAATCAAATCTGATCCATATGGTCAGAACCGGATCCTAAAGAAAACTAGTAGGTTACCCACTCTCTTTTAGAAGGCATTTTGGGTCGCTTTGGGCTTATCCCTAGGTCCCTAGGACTTACGTGTGGGGCTTAGCTCGTTGATGTTTGTGCCCCAAAAGTCCAACGTGCTCCTTAAATACGCCTAACGCTCAACGGACGGGCTTCATCGATTCCTATTTCCTACCAAAATTCACTACAACAAATGTGATATTGAGCTACGAATTTCTTAGCTACGATATACAATTCATCACTAATTGTTCATTTTTAATGACAAAAGTTACCTGTCGTCGTTAAATACATGTGTCACGTATTTTTAGTGACAAAATATAAATTTTCGTATCACAATTTTGTCCTCTAAAGTTTTTCGCTAAAAAATGAGTTGGCGCCTTTTTATTAAGCCACATTAGTCACGAATTATGTGTTATCAGTGACACATTATTTCGTCACTAATAGCTTATCTAGTTTGTGACAAATCAACTTTTAGTCTTAAAACTAATTAATTTTTGGACACAAAAATATTTTGTCATAAAAAATATGTTGTTACAATAGTGACAAATTATATTTTGTAGTTAAATGTTGTAAGCTTTAGCTATAAATTTTATATTTAATTGTGACATTACTTTTTGTTACTAATATTATATAATTAGTGAGGATCATTTTATTATCTCTAATCAATCTATGATTTAGTGACAGTAAAAAATTATTACAAAATTTGCAAGGTATAAATAGTGACAACTTTAAAATTTGTAGTTGAATAATTCAACTATTTACGATGAAAAATTTTTTTTAGCAAAATACTAAATAACTATTTGCGCCGAAAAAAATTTGTAGCAAAATACAAAATTTTCTTTGGCTACTATTGTTAATGATTACAAGTAGAGAAACGTATTATGTGGACAAGAATAGATATGATGGAAATCAGATTGCCCAAGAAGCTTAGAAAAGGTTTTTAGCCTCTTTAAAATAGTTTTATTCCGTATAAAATAATATCATTACTATACCGAAAATGAATCACTACTATATGTATGAAAAATGTATTATGTGCAGAAATTTTTTTATCATTTTTATATCACTAATGTATAGCTATTTTCATCATAGTACAGAAATTGTATCAATATGTATATGTCTGAAAAATGTATCGTACATAATGAAACTGTATCGTTGTTGTATAAAATATATATCTCTCTCTATATAAAAAAAATGTATTATTATACCAGTATAATAAATGTATAAATTCTCACTTATTATACTAATATATACAATTAGTATACACGTATTGTACATATTTTGGGATACTAGTTTAACCGCATGTGCCTCGCACATATAATATTTGGCTATTTAATATTAAATAATTTTATCTATTGCAAATACTTTTAATGACATTTAAAATTTCAACTCACTTTTCGAAGATCCTTCACATTTTAATATAGTAATGTAAATATAAACATATATTTTCAGTATAAGCACATATATATTTTACCACCAAAAATTTTAAGTGATTGATCGACCATCACTTTTGCATTTGTCATGAAGTACCTCTTTCCCTTGCTGTTAGAGGCTAAGAGAGATGCATCAATTTGAACCATACTTGTGTCATGGTTATTTTTTATTTTTTCTATATTTAAAATATTTTCTTGTTTTTAAAGTCAAATCTTTACCAAATTATTGATTACATTTTTATTACATACTTAAAATTTTTAAATTTGGTACTCCTTGAATTTTTCTTATTTTAATGCTTTTATATTTATTTCTAGATATTCAAATCTTCTTAAAATCAAATTTAGTTGATTTAAAATTGTTAAACTAATGAAAAAAGTTTTAGGTGTCATTAAATCTGATGACTTCTAATAAGAAAGGATTTTACCATAAATATATTTAATTAATTTTCTACACTTAAATATTAAAAAAAATCATTAATTCTGATGATTTCTAATAAGGAAAGTTTTACCATAAATATATTTAATTAATTTTTAACACTTAAATATTATGAAAAAAATATGAAAAACATGATCTTGTCTAAAGAAAAGACTTTTAATGAATGACAAAAAGTTTAAACAATATTTGTAATGCCCTTCACACTTTTAATATATTATAGAGTATAGATATAGATTATAGAGATAGATATAGATTGTAGATTTCTTGAGAAAATTAAAGGAAAGGTGTCTTTTAAGTCTTGGATGAAGGATTGGTGACATTGACCAACAGATAGAGTCAAACATCATTAGGAAACTTGATTAAGTTAATTGTGGAATTGATTAATATTTTCAAAACTTTATAATCTTTTCAAAAATACAAATCAACCCAACCCACATCCTTCTTCAATCCTAATCAACCACTCTCTCTCTCCAGCTTCTCCCAACCAACAGTTCTGCAAAATTTCTCCCTTCAACCTCCGGCGACAAATAGTCAGGCAAGTTCCTTTTTGACTTTCAACCGTCAATCAACGTGAATACTTCTCTAGCGACAACAACTTCGAGTTCTTTGTCCTCCCATTTTATTTTTCACAAGTAAAAAATTATGAACAAACAGAGGAACTTGAGTCAATTACTCTTCTGGTATTGAAATATGGACTGAATAAAACCCTAATTTCTGGCATTTCTACATTTCTTCTTCTTGTTGTCGTACTGTTGATTTGAATTTGTTGGTGATTTTTTATCACAGTTGATGTTATTAGTGTGTATGTGTATGTGTGATATGTTGGTGTTGCTGGATTTATTTGTTGTTTGTCTTGGTAGAAATGGTATTGCAACAGTTTAAACATCTGATGTAATAGATGAAACATATGATGCAACAGATGAAAATCTGATGCAACAGATTAAAAATCTGATGCAACTGGTGAACAATCTAACAGATCATTCATCTGTTCCAACAGAAGACTCTTCTATTTAGAAGAAATCTAAACAATATTGATCTAACAGATAACCAATTAGTAATCTGTTTTTATTGTTTCCAACGGTTTACTCTTCATTATAAAATCTGATGCAACTATGAAAATCTAACGCAACAGGTGAACAATCTAACAGATCATTCATATGTTGCGAAAGACGAGTCTTCTGTTTGGAAGAAATCTAAACAATATTGATCCAACAGATAAGTGATTAGTGATCTTTTTTTATTCTTTCCAATGGTTTACTCTTCATTTTACAATAGATTAAGACTGTTTTTATTCTTTCCAACGATGTACTCATACAGGTCGGTTATCTGTTGCAACAGATAACATACCTGGTGCAATAAATTAGTGATCTATTTTTATTCTTTCCAACGGTTTACTCATCCGTTGCAATAGGTCAGTTATATGTTGCAACAGATTAAATACCTAGTGCAACAGATTAGTGATCTGTTTTTATTATTTCCAATGGATTACTCATCCGTTGCAATGGGTCAGTTATGTGTTGCATCAGATAAAATACCAGATGCAATAGATAGTGTTGTTTTTATGGTTCCCACATATTACTCATCCGTTGCAACAGGTCAGTTATATGTTGCAATAGATAACACACCTGGTGCAACAGATTAGTTTTCTGTTGGAACTGTTATATTACTGTTATGCATTAATCAATTATAATCTATGTTATGTTCCTGTTAATTTAAGATAACATGGCTCCCAAAATAAAAGAAATCGAATCAAGTCCAAGTAAAGGAACAAGTAAAACAGCTCAGCTACATCCACCACTCTATAAACTTGCTTTACAAGTGTTATCTCAATCAGGAGCAGAAGATAATGAATACGGGGAGGAGGAGTCTTTCAAAAGAGATGATCCAAATGCTAATAGCCCTTCCGTCGAAGAGTTGGTCAAAGCATTGATCGTTACCCTATGAGAATGCATTGCGATGGTACCACAAATTTAATGGGTGATCTCGTGGTTAAGTCATTCATGGAAAATTCTTTCGACGCCTTCAAAAAAAATACTTCGAGAACAAAAATTGGATTCTTATTTCAGGGAAAGCTGCTTTGGGAAATATCTTGATTTGTTGGAGGACAACAATGCTCGTTTCCAGATGAAAATGGTATATGATCTTCTCAAGTGCAGGTTTATGTATGAAAACAAAGATAAGATGGATGAGGTGTGAATAAATTATTGTGGCATGCCTGTTTATTTTGGTTGGGAGGAGTTTGCCATAGTTACCGGACTAAAATGTTATCCTCCTTCTCCTTCTCAAGTTATACCTACTCTGACCCAAAAAAAGCACCCCGCACACCCAAAAAGGGAAAAGGCAAGTCGAGTGATCATGATGACCTGGTGTCCATTGTTGGTCCAATCTTCAAAAACAAAAATCTGATTGAAGCGTTGAAAGGTAAAGGACTTTCAAAGAAGCACAAGAAATCATTATGCTTGTTTTGGTTTGTACATAATGTTCTTTGGGCGAGAGACGTTAACAACAACATAAGCCTCAGTTTAATAAATCTCTCCGAGGATCTTGAGGCATTTAACAACTATCCTTGGGGTTATGAAAGCTTCAAAATGACTGTCGAATATTTGTTGACTCCGTTAACGCAAAAAACAGTCAACTTATATGGTTTTCCATGGGCCTTCATGGTAAATATTTCTTTTATCATGATATGATTCATTATTTTTTTATTAAATAATGCTTTTAATTTATTAGCGTTATGTTATAGGCTTGGACATTTGAAGCTATTCCTTATTTGAGATAACAAGTGAACTACCAGGATGAAGTTTCCTGTTCAAGAATTCTGAGATGGTTGTTGGCCAAAACCGTTAAAAATGCAAAATTTCTTAATATTTTCAATCCCCTCAAGGAAGCAGTAAGATCAATTCTAATCAATTTTTTGTTTCAATTAATGATTAAATGATTTCATCATCATTCTTAATATATGTACCGATTTATTTTAGATTGTCCATTCCTGGCTTGTTCCGACCAACTGAGATTTGAAGATGTCATTTTTCTTACTTTATAGTCTGTGCAAACTTTATCGAACCCTAAGATCGTTGATAGAATAAAAATGGAATTGTTTGGAGCAACAACCATCACAAGAAAAATAATTTTGGAGGGTGGGGCTAATGATGCTCCTCTTACAGTTTTTGAAACAACAAGCCATTATGATTATGATCATAATGGTTGTACAGATTTTTCTCTAGATTTTGCTGAATCTAGCGAATGTTCTTCATGCATATGTCAAAACTGCAAGAAAAAATACAATGGAGTGATTAATGCTATCAATGCACTAACTTCTTTTGTAAAGAAAATGACATCTAAGAAGGGTGTCATTCAATCAAAGAGGATCTCATAACCAGACACTCCACTAGAGATCAAGGCGTCTAAGAGAAGAAGGAAAGACACTTCCAAGGCATCATCAATCATCAAAAAAAGGTAAATGTACATCATCTATTTCAAAAAACAAATAGCACATATCTATTTCAAAAAATGATACATCTGCTGAAAATTATCAAACAGATGTATACATCTGTTGCAACTGTTGTCTAACCTTTTGCATCATATTCGTTATCTGTTTCAACAGATGAGTCTTATGTTGCAACAGATGGGTCATCTGTTTAAAATTATTGTACTGCTCTGATTTACCTGTTCGAATTTGTCCTAACATATAATTGATCGGATGCAACATAAGAATCATCTGTTGCGACATATGGAAAATCTGTTGTATATCTCTACTTAGCATTGATAATTCTAGCTTACCAGGTGGATATCACAGCTACTACCAAAGAGAATAGTATGACAGTTGATAATCCATCAACTGCTTCCAAAGATGAAGAAAAAGTGGAGCCTGTCATTTTAGGAGAACGGAAGAATTTCCCATTTGAAGGGTTCAACATCTCGGATGAGGCTCCAAAAAAACTAATACAGTTGATCAACGACTATTTAGAATGGATTGCCGATGGGCTATTAAAGCATCATGCCGGCAGGTACATAAATCAATTTTATGGATATTGGTTTGTACAATTCTTGTTGTAAGAACCTGACATTAACACATATAAATCATCATGTAGAAAACAAAATGACGAGCGCTACAAAGTGAACGAATCAAGTCTTGGTTTTGATATGTTCGACTTTGGTGTTGCACATTCCGAAATGAAGAATTAGTTCTATTTGATGTCACAGTCTGAAACTTGCTGAAATGATGAGGTTTAAAGGCCATACATATTACTATTAATTAATATTTTATTTAATTGCATCTGTGTATTGATTTTTTCATTATGTAATTCGAAATGTTTGATAATATATGCAGCACATTGATGTCATTTCTTACTACCTCTGAAAGAAGGCCAAGTTACAAACACAAGAACAATACAGATACACAACAGGCAATTATTTGTACAAAGTTTACATCAATAATGCCTACGATAGGTATTATCAACAGCAGCCGGAAGTTTCACGAAATGAGGAATGCTTAATCAACATCATCAAAGGTTTTAGCATTCCGGCTAGCTTACCTTGGAATTTGGTCGATGAAGTGTACATCCCAATCAATTGTGGTGATGAATTCCATTGGGTGTTGACTGTCGTCGTTCTAAAAGAGAGGCACATCCGAGTTTATGACTCGATGTCGCGAAGGAGACGTTCTGGGCCGTCGTCTGAGATACAAAAGCTGGCCAAAATATTACCTACTTACCTTGATATGAGTGGCTTTTTGGATCAAAAGGTTCGTACTGATTGGTCGATGATTGAAGCATACCGGGTTAAAATAGATAATCCATTTAATTTACAATATGTTGATGGAATTTCTCAATAAACCATTAGTAGCCTGTAAGTTTAAGTGTCATAATTTAGTTTCATTTCACAAATTTCACAACGTTTGCATGAACTGCAAGATATGAATTATATATTTTCTTTTATAACGCAGGGATTGTGGTCCTTTTGTTTCCGACTATGCCGAGTATTTGAGCGATGGATTACAAGTACTAAATGATGGACTTGATGCTGGATTACTCCGCAAAAGATATGTTGCTCTTTTATGGAAATATGGAGAAGCGAAAGCTCAGAAGCCGTATGCAACTGACGTTAAAGATCCACGACGACCAAAGCCGAATTTCATAGCATTGGATGAAGAACAACTTGTCCATATTGATTAGATCTTTATAGCTCGAGTCCGTCAATGTAATAACCTATCCTCCTTGGTTTATTGTTGATTTATTTGTAGAGTAGATCATTTGTACTCATAATAATTTTTTTTACATTTCATTTATTTGTTGAGTTATTTTATTTCATGTAATTTTCAAAGGCTCCGATTTATTTTATTCTGTCTATGAATATAATTAATTCTAATTTTTGAACATGTTAATTGAAATGGAGTACTAGATTCAAATATCGCAACAGATAATACATCTACTGCAACAGACAACATATCTTATCAGACAGATTTAGACATATGTTGCAACATGATATGCAACACGAAGGTCATCTGCTAGAAATTATATAATAGGTCTTCCTACTTTTTTTATTTGATCCAACAGATTACTGATCAGTTGCAATAGATCATAAATCTGTTGCGACAGACAGACAGGGAACATCTGCATAACGCAACAGATGACCAACCTATTCCAACAGATAATCAATCTGTCACAACAGGTACTATATCTATTACGACAGATATAAAATCTGTTGCATTATAAAAATTCAACTTTGTCAGATATAAAAATTATTTCCCCTATATTTATATTGAATTGGATTGAAATGAAAATTTCTCATCGTGTTCGTCTCTGTCTTTGTACATGTTATTTTTTATACACGAGCTCCAACCATTTAGTTAGTACCCCATATGCCTAGACCCATTGCATCTTTCCTATAACAGTGTCGCACACACCGATCATTTATGTGCTGGTCAGCAATCACTCCATGTATGCAAGCGAGTACGGACCGCACGCTGCACCGATTGTATTTTTTGAGAGTTGAATGTTCTTATTCCGACCTTCAAAAACTCATGATTCCTTTGCGAAGACTTCAGCCGGCAAATAATCCATCAGCTTACTCTGCGTCAACAACTTGGGCAACAACTTCAAGAGTGGCTGCATATAGGTTAAAAACATCTTCTCGCTAAACACAGGTAAGTTGCAGTCATAAACCTTAATCTTTCCCTCGTATAGTAGTATCTCAATAGTGAGAAAATGGGTGACATCCACATTCATGACTGCATGGATTTTCTTTACCTTGGTCCAGCTCTTGCCGTGTGGATATGGCCTCTTCCCTCTAATATATTTAATTGCTTCTTCATCCCATTGGAACATAGAAACTAACTGATCAAATTCTAGGCTACAGGAATCATCTAGATTACGAAGATCGGCATACCTGTCTTTGAAATTATTGTAGAAGTTGAGGTCCATTATTCTATCAGCAGCATCATAAGCATCTAGGTACGCTAATTGCCTGCCCCTCATGAGGCAGAGAATTTCATCAACATACTGTGGTATAAGAAAATAATTTTTAAATAGGTTAGTAATTGTAAAGAATAAAAACACAGTGGAAAGAATCCGAGGCAGAGGGTTCTCTGAATCAGTTCACAGATTATCCAGCCAACGCAACTTATGCAACAGATGTGTATTATGTTGCAACAGAATACCAAGCTGTTGCAACAGATTACATATCTACTGTGTAGATTCTTCTTCATGGAGTAGATTGAAAGGGTAGGTTAGCAAAAGTAAACTTACCTTGTCCTCGTACCACACGCACATATTTTTCATATTCGAGAAGTCTTTGGCGGCAAATGAATGCATGGTGTATTCTTTTTGAACCTTCATCTTGATGAATTCTTCCAGTTCCTTCTTCTTCTTCTTGCCAAGGCCGCAAATATGTCCACCTTCTTCGGCGGCCCCTAAACTTCAAAAACTATTGGAGAAGGGGGAGTTACATTTTTTGCTAATTTCAGAACGAAGAGAATTTATCTAATTTTTATTCCCTTTCTCCTAACCTCCACTGTAGGAGTTCATGGCTCCCTCACTTCATTGGATGGTATGAAACCCCTCTTGTATTTCAACTCCTCGGCAGCTTCAACAATAGTTTCTAGCTTGTCGAGAAGTTTATCCTCTCTGTCCTTGCACACTTTGCATTTGCAATGAGAACATGAGGGTGAGGAGGGGTGAGAGGGACCACTGTAAGGATGGGAGGGACCGGTGCAGGGGTAAGAAGGAGGACCTGTGCAAGAGGTGTTTTCAAATATATTTATTTTTTGTTGAGCACCAACCTGCTCATAATCACGACTGGCAGCAGAAGTAGAAGCAGGATGGCTGCTACCACACAAACAACTCCACTAGCAACACCCCCAGAAGAAGCACCCAAATCTGTTGCAGTTTGGGTTAGGTTGTGAAGAGCTTCAATATTAGACTGATCTCACCTAACTGCTTTTCTTATGGATGTTGCTCCATCCAATTACTTCTTTATTAACTCCACCGTTGGGTATTCTTTTGTATCAACAAGACCTAGAGTAAGAAAAGAAGTCATCCCCATCTCATCAATGGTAAGCACGATCCAAGGATGCACAACCTATAAAAAAATGACAGGAGGAATTTAAATCATATAATAATAATTTGCAGTCAGTTGGGTTACATAGGGCTCGGGTTATGTTAACACAACCAACTTATGCAACAGACGATCTAGCTACCACAACAACTAATCTGTATATTGAAACAGATTGATAATATGTTGCATCAGAATATCGATCTGTTGCATAATTTATAGTAGATGGGTAATCAGTTGAACAGGGTTCAGAGAATAGAGCAATATATGGTTAATCTGTTGTGAAATATGGATCATCTGTTGCAACATACGGAGGGTTAAAAAAGATGTACTGCATCATATGGAGGGTTAAAGAGATCAGCCTTGTTAATATTTTTTTTGCTGCTCTCTACTGCAGCCAACCACCTAACGATCCTTGGATGAGAAACCTTATCCGAGTAATTCATAAAATGCTTTCAGAGGAGAGGAATGACTTCACATGCCCAAGCCTAAAAATTGTAAACAGGAAGCAAGCAAAAAAAAAGTCACAAGTATATTCAATATAAATTAATGAATGAGTAAAAATAGTGATCAATTTTACCATGAAAGCCCAAGGAAAGCCATATAATGTGGTCGTCTTTGGCTTTAGCTCTTTCAGTAAATATTTGACAGTCAAGTAGTAGCTGTCGCAGCCCCAGAGATAATCGTTGAATCTCCCAAAATCATCAGCAAGCGCAAAAAAATCACGTTCTATGACTTTCTTAACATCTCTTGCCAATAAAATGAAATGGACAAACCAAACTAAGCACAATTTCTCTCTGTAGTGCTTTGGTATGTCTTTATTCTTGAGATCCGCTATCAAATCCTTCACTTTGTAGCTAGGTCCAACAATGCCCAACAACCCATCTTTTTTTACCTTGCGTTTGTTGGACCCTTTGTGGGGTGTTTTCTTGATGGCAGGTTCTTCTGGACGATCGCGTCTCAAGCCCGTCATAATGGCAAACTCTTTCAATCCAAAACAAACCGGTATGCCACAGTAGTTGATTCAGACTTCATCCATCTTATTTTCGCCCTCTTTTGGACCTCCATCATCCCCCGCATACATGATCCTACACTTGAGAAGGCCATATACCATGATTATTGGGAAACGGAGAGGGCGGGGCCAAGACAGCTCAAGAAAGTGTGCAAAGCAGCTCTTCTTAAAAAGTCCATCTATGTTTTCCTTCTTCATAATACTCCTAAGTTCGTCAAAAGGTTTCCCCAACTGACATTTAATTACAAGATCACCAAATACTAGATTAGGGTTATTCATCGACATCGCAACTCGAAACTTGTCAATACTAATGGTTTTGACAGAATCATACTGGAATTTGGATATTATTTCACGCCTCATTGGTGAGGAGGAGTTATCATTTTCCTCGGCTTCATTTTTCCCTGACTGAGATTGTTCTGGAAGTTCCTCCGAATATATCTGTACTCTAGCCTATTTTGTTTGGTGATCGGAAGTTGATCGACTTTCTCCATTTTTGTTTCTTTTCTTTTGGGATACATCTTTTAACTACAAACAAAAGAAAAACAAAAATACATTGCATTTGATGTCTGCATAATTTTTTTAAAAAAAGGTGAGACAAATTTCAATAAATTATTCTTACCACAGAACTAAAAAATACTCCAACGGACAACCTATCAGTTGAAATAGATGGGGAACCCGAATCTGTTTGAAGACCTATTTAATATCTCCCTACAGATATTCAACCTGTTGCAACAGGTGTAGAAATTTCAATAAATTATTCTCTACCATATTACAAGAAAATACTCCAACGAATAACCCATCAGTTGGAACAAATGAGGAATCTGTTTGAAGACCTATTTAATATCTCCCAACAGATCTTTCACCCATTGCAATAGATGGACCACCACCACCAAAACTAATGCCACGACCAATGCCACCACCAATGCCACCAATACCAATACCAAGACCACCGACACCACTGCTAAAAAACACAAATACCAACACCACCAACAACACAACAAACACCATCCAACAATACCACGACAGTCAACAAAACACTGAGAGAAAAACTAGGATTTTCTCGGGTGCTTCCTACCTTTTTAGCATCAAAACTCAAAATTGTTAACACATTCTCGAAGATAATACAACTAAAAGTCTTCTTTTTTATCATTAACTAAAAAGCCCTATTTTTTAGAATAAATAAAAAATGTAGAACTCTTCTCGAACTCTGTTACATGTGAATATAGAGAAAACAATGGATACAAGAGGGAATAAAGTCAAAAAAAACAACTATATGTAGTCGTAAATGGGAAGAAAATTGACCTGTTTTGAAGGGTTGAACAATATGTTGAATAGTTGTTGTTTGTATTATTTGTATTATTGAGAGGGAGAGGACACCCCAAGAGAGAAAGAGAGAGAGAAGAGCGAGAACTTAAAATTTGAAATACAAAGTTTTTTGTGCAAATAGATGATTTGTATGGGTTGATTTATAATTTTGGAAAAGAATGACAAGTTTTGAAATTGCTAATTTGGTCCGAATTGATCCTAATTAATTTTAAAATTTTTATAAGATATAGTTTTTAAAACATTGAGTTGATGAGAACTCATTTCTACTCAGAGTGATCGATCGATGACTCAGGTTGGGATGAACGCAATACCAGCGCCATGCAATTGCAAAGACTTGATTGGATTTGTAGTTGACCCTGCGAGCTCATTCATTCATCCCTAGTTCCACCTAAATCAACTTAGGTACTATCACTATCCTAATATTGAGTTTATGAGAACTCATTTTAACTCAGAGTGATAGATCGACAACTCGGGTCAGGATGAACGCAATACCAATGCCATGCAATTGCAAAGACTCAACTGGATTTGTAGTTGACCCTACGAGCTTATTCATTCATCCCTATTTCTACCTAAATAAACTTAGGTACTATCACTATCCTAAGATTGAGTTGATGAGAACTAATTTCAACTCAGAGTGATCGATCGATGACTCGGGTCAGGATGAACGCAAAACCAACGCCATGAAATTGCAAAGATTCAATTGGATATGTAGTTGACCCTGTGATCTCACTCATTCATCCCTAGTTCTACCTAAATCAACTTAGGTACTATCACTATCCTAACATTGAGTTAATGAGAACTCATTTCAACTCAAAGTGATCGATTGGTGACTCGGGTCAGAATGAACGCAATACTAATGCCATGAAATTGCAAATGCTCGATTGGATTTTTAGTTGACCTTGTAAGCTCACTCATTCATCCATAGTTCCACCTAAATAAACTTAGGCACTATCACTATCCTAACATTGAGTTGATGAGAACTAATTTCAACTCAGAGTGATCGATTAACGATTCGGGTCGGTATGAAAGCAATACCAACGCCATGCAATTGCAAAGACTCGATTGGATTTGTAGGTGACCCTACGAGCTTATTCACTCATACCTAGTTCCACCTAAATCAATTGCTATAAAATCTGTTGCAACAAACGACTAAGCTGTTGAAAATTTTCAAATAGGTACATATATGTTACAACAGATGACATATCTGATTTAATTATCAAATAGATATTTGCATCTGTTGTGACAGATGACTGAACTGTTGGAAATTTTAAAAAAAATATCTATATCTGTTGTAACAGATGACATATCTGATTTTATTAATTATCAAATGAACATTTTCATCTGTTGTCACAGATGACTGAGCTTTTGGGATTTTTAAACAGATATTTGTATCTGTTGTAATAGATGACTGAGTTATTCAAATTTCTAAATAGATATTCATATATGTTGCAACAGATGACATATCTGTTTGAAAATCTTTTTATCTCTTTTAATTTTAAAGAAATAAGCTTCTGGTCTGAGTAGATAATATCAAGTAGTAGTACTTACTACTAAAGGCGGTAAAAAATGTTTCTTGGATATCTCAAAAGTGAGTTCATTAAGCAGTCTTGTCTTGTATTTTTAATGTCAGTAGTCTTAGTCTTTCTCGTTCCCCTCAAGTTATTAATGAAATTAATGAATATTGAAAACCACCACGTCTACGTACATAATACATCTATAGAAATTATCTCATCTCTTCCTTTAGCTGCAGTTTATTTTATTCAACTCTCATTTTTTTCTCTCTCTTCTTTAGGGTGACAACCGTTTTTCTCTCTTTTCTCTTCTCTCCTCATAAAGATCTTTTTGGATCTAAACTCATTCATATCTTTCCTCGACTTAAATTTCTGTTTTGATCCCCTTTTTTTAATTAAGGTATGGTTCATTATTGCTCTTTCATTCTCGTCTTCTTATTTGCATGTTATTTATATCTATTTTTTTTATTTAATTACTATTTACCCATATCTTTATTAAAAAAAATTAAGGAACTTGTAAGTGTTGAATAAACAATCCGAGAATTTTTATTACAATAGAGAAAAAAGTCATCTGTTGGGAGAAGTTTAAAAGCCTTATTGGCAGTATCATTTTTTTGTATGTATTTTATTTGTTTCATTATTGTTGGTGCAGTTATTGATGTTGTTGGTGGGGTTGGCGTTGTTGGAACTTGTGGTGTTGTTTATGGTTCTGGCACAAAAGATGTTGCTTCTTTGTTGTTGATGATGTTGTTGGAACAAATGTTATTTATTTTTTGTTGATGTTTATGCTGTTGTTGATGTTGTAGCAGATGGAGAAACTGTTGGAACAAATAAAATCACCAGAAAGGCTGGTTTGATGTATTCCATCAGACTCCACATCTGTTGCAACAGAATCCACATCTATTGCAATAGACTCCACATTTGATGCAATAGATGGACAATGTTCTTTTTATGACATCAATGTTTTTCTCTTCTTTGTAGATATAAGGAACTGACAGTTGATAAACTTTTGACGGACTATCTCAAGAGGCTGCAGTAAAGATGGGATTGGAGAAATAAGCTGCTTATAGATAGAACCACTTCATATGTGGGAGGTATATATTACTGATAATGTTATCATGGAAACACACATAGAGTGCACTGATTTTGTGAATGATGTTTTTACTGATTAGTCATAGATCGTTCAAACAAGATGTCTGCAATTTATAGTTAAGTTTGGTAGGTCCGAACTGATAAGGCTGAGGGACCATGAATATGGTTTTGATAGCCTGTTAAGATTTAATGTCGGTTGTTCTCATGTTTATTTGTCAAGAATTGTGAAGGGATCTAATTTTTATGTCATTGTAAAGAGATTCAATAGCGATTGGACTAACTTTTAGGGTGCATTGGACCCTTAGAGGGCCTTCGAAGCTTAGCACTACATCTAATAAGAACCAAAAACCAATATATTTATTGCCCTGGCCAAAATTAATATGGTTGGGTTGCTCGCTCGGGGTGATAATTTTATGCCAAAATATGCGGTAGGAGAATGCTTTCAAAGAAAAATGGGTGGTTGATGGAAGACTATATCATCTGAGAGGTAATTAAAGAAGAAACATAGGGTAGAAAGTAACTTCTAACGAATCTGGCCAGTGGAATTATTTTAACATATGCGAGATCTGAATCAAGTGCAAATATGAAAGTGTATCCAGTAATGTAATTTCATCTGTTGTGTCTCCGAAAGAAAAATAATACAGATGGACACTTTGTTAGGGAGCTGCGTGGTCGGGATTATCACCTAGATAAAAAATAGGAGAAGACCAACAAAAAAGCCTCACGGGCATCGAGGGTAGAAATGATGTATAGCAAGTTAAGAAACTTATGCCAACAACAACTGCAGTTAAAATAAGGAATCTAAGCGAAGGCGACAAATTTTTGAATTTTAAATTTCATCCCATGCCTTCTTGTTTGTGTTTTCAATCAGGTCCACTGTCGTTGACCTAATTGAAACCACAAATAAGATTGAAAGGCAAATAGTGTATCATTGCTTCCTTAGCAATATTGTTATAATTGATTATGTTTTCTTGCCTTGGCATGCTTTCAACATTCCTTAGAGAAGATCAAATGCTTGTTGTAGTATGTGAATCCTGATAATTTTCAAGCTTGCCTCCAGCTTGTTGATTCTATATTGAAGCTGGTCGTTGCCCTCTTCAAAGTTGGTAAAGAGTTCCTCGTCTCTTGTGAGCTCGATCAGGAACACTACCTTCACAGTTGTGGCATTCTAGAAGCCCTTCAGAACACTTTCTCTTCAGAAGCCTTAAAGGATACATGGAGGGTCTCTGTGTTTGTTTTAGATCAAAATGTGTTTATGCACGTTGAAGATGTGATCCCAAAAGTTGGACAACACACTTTTATCTAGCGTTGCTCCATGCATCTTGCTCAACCAATTTCATAAATTAGTAAGCATGGAGTTACGTAGTGTGTGATCTAAATCGTCTCTACCAAGTCTATCAAACGTTACATAACTCTGATGTCATTACTCTATCAAAAAAAATATGACCGAGTTAGTGCACAAATTGAACAAGCTCAATCTCTCAGCCTTTTTGCTGATTGCTCTTCTCCAATATAGATGACAAGATATCTGCTGTGTAAAAGTCTACACCGTCGCCAGACATGTTCCCAGGCAATCATGTCTAGCGATGGTGTAGACTTTTGCATAGAAGATATCTTGTCATCTATATTGGAGAAGAGTGATCAGCAGAAAGGTTAACAGATTGGGATTTTTTTCAATGTGCACTAACTCGGGCATATTGTTTTGATAGGGTAATGAGCTTGGAGTTACATAACGTTTGACAGGCTTGGTAGAGCCAGTTTAACTCACATGCTACGTAACTCCATGATTACTAATTTATCAAATTGGTTGAGGAAGATGCATAGAGCAACGCTCAATAAAAGTGTGTTTTCAACTGTTGAGACCACATCTTCAACGTGCATCAACACATTTTGACCTAAAACAAACACAGCAACCCTCCATGTATCCTTTAAAGATTCTGAAGAGAAAGTGTTCTGAAGGGCTTCTAGAATGCCACAACTTTGAAGGTAGTATTCCTGATCGAGCTCACAAGAGACGAGAAACTCCTTACCAACTTCAAAAATGGTAACGACCAGCTTAAATACAGAATCAACAAGCTAGAGGCAAGCTTGAAAATTATCAGGATTCACATACTACAACAAACATCTGATCTTCTCCTAGGAATATTGAAAGGATGTCAAGGCAAGAAAGCACAATCAATTATAACCATTTTGCTAAGGAAGAAATGATACTCTATTTGCCTTTTAATCTCATTTGTGGTTCCGATCAGGTCAATGACAGTGGACCTGATCGAAAACACAAACAAGAAGATGGGATGAAATTTAAAATTTAGAAATTTCTGCCTTTGCTTAGTTTCCTTATTTTCACTGCAGTTGTTGTTGGCGTAAGTTTTCCAGACTTGCTGAACATCATTTCTACCCTTGATGCCCATGAGGCTGCTTTGTTGGTCTTCTCTTATTTTCTATCTAGATGATAATCCCGACCATGCAGTTCCCTAGCAAAGTGTCCATCTGTATTTTTTTTCTTTCAGAGACACAACAGACGAAATTACATTACCGGATACACTTTTATATTTGCACTTGATTCAGATTTCTCATCTGTTAAGATAATTGCATCGGACAGATTTATTAGAAGTTACTTTCTACCCTTTGTATCTTCTTCAATTAGCTCTCAGATAATATCGTCTTCCATCAACAACCCATTTTCCCTTGAAAGCATTCTCCTACCGCACCTTCTGGCATATAATCATCAACCCGAGTGAGCAACCCAACCATATAAATTTTGGCTAGGGCAATAAATATATTGGTTTTCAATTCTTGTTTGATGTAGCACGAGGCTTCGAGGGACCTCTAAGGATCCAATACACACTTAAAGTTAAGTCCAATCACAATTGGTTCTCTGCAGTGACAACAAATATTGATCCCTTCTCAAAACTTGACACGCATAAACACGAGCACCAACCATCAGTAATTCGTAACAGGGTATCTGCACCATCTTCATAAGGTCCTCAGCCTTATCAATTTCGAACCCATCAAACCTAATGGTACAATGCAGGATCTTTTTTGAATGATCAATGCCTAATCGGTTAAAAACTACATTCACAAAAATATTGTACTTTGTGTGTGTTGTCCTGGTAACCTTATCAGTAATACATACTTAACTCCCACACATATGATAGTGGATCCATCTGCACACATCTTATTCTTCCTAGCCCATCTATGGCGTAAATTGAATAAGCAGATGACTAGCTTGTTGCAACAGATGACACATCTGTTTATATTGCCAATCAATTGGAGACATCTGTTATGACAGTGATCAACCTGTTGCAGAAATCAAACAGATATATACATCTGTTGCAAAAATATTGCCAGTATGTTGTAAGTTATCTAACAGAAAGAATATATTTTGTAACAGATTACCCATCTGTTAGATTTATTTTAAAGAAATTTTCTTTTCTTTCCGAGATACAATAATTTGTAAATAGGTCCCTCCTTACAAATATGGATGATCCAGATTCGTACAAAAATATTCATATCGAGTCCTTGAGTGAACTTCAAAGGCAGTTTAATTGATGAACTCCAGAGAGATATTTGGTTGTCTTCGAAGCAAGGCTGCCGGATGAATGAAAGATGTCTGATTGACAATAATAATAATAGTAGTAATAATAATTAGGTAATGTTTTTTATTTTAGCAGTTATTTTCCTCCTTTTGTATATCAAATCTACCCAAGGGCTTCAAAAATCTATGAACATTCATTTCATTTTGTTGTTGACTTTGAATTTTTAATTCTTATTTAGTATTTAATAATAATCATTCTGTTTATTCCTTGTTCTCAACATGTCGACGGTTGGTGGTAGGGATTGAGTAGCAGTTTGTGTCAACAGTTAGAGGTTAATCTGCTACGACAGATCGATCATATGTTGCACCTGGCGGTTATTAATAAAAAAGGGCTATTGTTGTTATTCAGAGGGTGAAAAGAAAGACATGACTCAAAGTTTCGATTATTCAATATGAAAAATGTTTCATAAATAAATAATAAACACAATTTATAACCACAATTTTAATAATTGATTGTGACTTTTCACCATTTTTAGTTTTTAAATTATTTATTATATAATAAAAGAATTATTATTTTATTAAGGAATTTGAAAAGGTATTTTTTTTTATTTATAAAATAAAAAACTAAGCAAATTTGGATTAATGATATGATGATATAGTTTTTTTTTTTTTAAAAAGTAGATTATATGTTGCAACAATTAAATTATCTAATGCAACAGGTTCACTATGGTTGCAACAGATGATATATCTGTTGTCACAGATGATTTATCTGATGCAACCTATATCGAGTCACAACTCAATAAAAGCAGTTCTCGGAAAGAACTAATTAATAATAATAATCTGAAAAGTCATGACTTATCACAATATTTCTTAATTTAAGTAATTCATTACTTTTCACATTAATAAAATATGTAATTAATAAATAGAGGTGAACAGTTAGATTATATGTTGCAACAGATATGTTATCTGATGCAACATATTTTATATTTGTTGCAACTTATAATATATCTGTTGTCACAGATGTGTTATCTGATGCAACAGATATAGAATCTGTTGCCACAACTCAATAAAAATGGTTCTTCGAAAGACTAATTAATAATAATAATCTGAAAAGTCATGACTTATATCACAATATTTATTTTCTTAATTTAATCAAAAATTTAATTAATGTATTGAGGTGAATAGTCACGCCTTTTTGCCTCTCATTCAAATTCAATCCTCTATAAATAGGTCCGTCCTTACTCAATCGTTCATTCAAATACACACTCTATTTATTTATTGCATATCGTCTTTCATATTACACTCTAGAAGATAAGATTATGGCTGACCCAGTGTGGGATGTTGCTTTTCTACAAGACGTCGTGAATGAACTTCGGAATCAAGTTCGTGATCTGCAATGGGAATTGAAAGAAGTTAGATCAAGAATGCTCCACGAGATACGCAGGCTGTGGGGGGCCTTGTTGCTACTTTCGGTTGAAGATTGGCCAGCTGACAATGATAATGCTGATAACAATAATAATAATTAGACTATTATTTTTCTTTTAGTCTATTATATGTATTTTTATTTGTTTAATAAATAAATTATGTTTGATCTTTGACGTTTTAATCCATATTTAATTTTTATTCTGTCTATTATCTTCTCAACAAATATTTTGACTATTCGATGTAAAAAGAAATAATTTAGAATCCAGTAGCAATGGAAAGATTTATCCGTTGGGTTTGTGGCAGGGGTTGATTTGTTTTGTTTCAAACAGATTAATCATTTGTTGCAATAGATAATTAGTCTGGTTCAACAGATAAACATTCTGATGCAACAGATAATTAGTCTGGTGCAATAGATAAACATCCTGATACAACACATAATACGTCTGATGCAACAGATAATACGATGATGCAACAGATAAATAGTCTGATACAACAGATTACTCATCTGATGCACCGGATGATTGATCTATTTAAATTATGGCACTTATGCTGGATTCACAATTGGGGTTCTATCCATTGTTGAAAAAACAAAAGTGTACCCAGTTGACAAATACTAATAAAAATCATAATTTTACTTACCAAAGTAACCTATGAAGTAATGCCAAAGTGAAAAGTGATGTAGTAAACAAAATTTGACCTAAGAAATTGATCAGATCGCAGCAGTAGCATTGTACCAACAACAACAACAACAATAACAAATGGTCGAAAAGAAGAAGATGAAGCATAAGATGATGAATAAAGAAGCAGAAATAGAAACAATTAACAACAAAAATCGCTAAGAGAGAGAAAAAAACAATGGATGAGAAGAGAGAGAAAGACGCCTTTTTTCCCTCCGTTTTCTGTTATTTTAGGTATACATTGGGATCAAAGTGTACATTTAAAAACTTGTGGGTTATTTTAAAACTTCCCAAACTTTCTTAATAAATAATAAAGTAATTGTCACCTCCAACTAATAATTAAGACTTGTGTCACCCACACCTCATTTTAAAACTCTTTTGTCACCTGTGGCCCAAACTCCCAAATTTCTTGAACACACCAAGTATAACAACATCCTAGTCAATTTTACTATTTTGCTCATATAATTTTAATTTAGTTATTAGTTTTAATTGATTATTACTTTGTGGTCAGCTAATATTTTTTTTGAAACATTCCATAACTAAAATATTGTGTGGGGCATCTGTATCCTAATATAAAGAGAATAAAATTAGTTGCAAAATTTTCTTCCCAATTAAAATGCCTTTCATGTTAATTTTTTTCTTTTTACTGCAACATTTCATAGTTAAAAAATTATGTTGTTCATCTGTATCCTAACATAAAGACACTACAATTAATTATACACAATAGATAAAATCGTCTTTTCACTATTTTTCTCATATGATTTTAGTTTAATTATTAGTACTTATTTGTAAGATATATAAAAATAAAGACACGAATGTCAGCTAAATAATTTAATAGTCATTTACTATCTTTATCTATAATCTTCTATAATCTATATCTATAATCTATAATCTATAATCTATAATCTATAATATATTAAAAGTGTGAAGACCCTTAGAAAAGTGATTTAAACTTTTTTTCCTTCATTAAAAAACTGTCCTTTAGACAAAACTGTCTTTTCACTATTTTTTTAATTTATTATTTAATTATTTTAATTATATTAACTAGACTCCTAAAATATATGAGACTCCTAAACTATATGGAAAGAAAATTAATTAATATATTTCTTTGAGGAATTAAAAAAATACTCCTAAAATAGAATCCTATTAAGGAAATACTTCTATAAATATTGAGATACAAGTTAAACTGTTTATGGTAAAATCTTTAAAAGGAATTAAATTAACGTGGAAAAGAAAAAAACATTTAAGAATTAAAATTTTATATTTTTTAAGAAAAGTACGGACGGTAACAAAAAATCCCTACCACTTTTTAAGGTAAGAATTTTAGGAAGCAAATATATTTTCTTTAAAAAAAAATAATGCATGGAAAGAGAAAAGATTATTGGATTCAAGCAAAAAATATAATATTTAACACTTCTATATCAATTAAAATTTTACCTTATATAAAAAAGGATATCTACAATTCTATGTAAATAGTATTTTTGAAAAATTTTACTAGAAACATATGTATGATTCTTCTACTTCTATGTTTTCTTTTTGTTTTGATTTGGATTGATGATTAATTAGATGCTTAACTTTTTAACCCTCAACTTCTTTATTCTTTTTGTCAATATAATAGAATTCAACATGTGTGTGTGTGTATATATATATATATATATATATCTTCTTTGTTTTCATTCAAATCATTCTTTAGGGTCAAAATTTCGCTCAAACAAGCTAAGAATTATATTCATCAAAATCGAAGCTTTGTGATCACTATTGTATTGTTTTGTTGTTGTTTACAGGTCGTAGATAAATTTTGGTTAGCTTTGAGGAATTATTGTGTAAAGCTTAGGTTTAATTGTATTGTATTAATATCTCTATTAGTATTATTTTGTGGTAGTTTACCGTTTGTAGATGAATGTTGATAGGATTGGAAGAATTTTGTATGTAAAATTTAAATTTAATTGTATTATTTTGATATCTATTTTATCGTATTATTTTTTTGTACTTTACAGGTGCTACATAAATATTGGTCGGCTTTGAATAATTTTTATAGGTGAAGTTTAGATTTACTTGTGTTATTTTAAAATCTTTGATTTGAATTTTTTTTTTTTTTTTGTGCAAAGGTTAGGTTTAGTGATATTGTTTTGATATCTCTATTATCGTATTATTTTAGTAGAGTTTACAGGTATTAAATGACTGTTGGACGGCCTTGAGAAATTTTTTGTGTAAAGGTTAGATTTAATTATATTATTTTATTGTCTCTATCATCGTAGTGTTTTGTTGCAGTTTACATTTGGTAGATTTTTTTGACAAAGGTTAGGTTTAATCAAATAAATTTTTCAGTTTTACATATTCATGTTGAATTTAATTATTGTATTCGTCTTTATAATTTAAACACATATCCTATTTAGTTTTATATTTGAACTCATTAAAGTGAGATATACGTGTGAGGCGCGTACAACTAAACTAGTATATCAAAAGTGTGAAGACCCTTAAAAAAATTATTTGAACTTTTTGCCCCTGATTAAAAGACTCTTCTTTAGATTAAATCGTTTTTTCACTTTTTTCTTAAATTATTATTTAATTATTTTTATATTATTAGTTATAATATCTGAAAATAATGAGTCCTAACATGTAAGGTAAGAAAAAAAAATATATAATAGGATTATTTTCTACCTAAAAAGGGATTCCTGAAATATACAATAGGAGGTGAAAAAAGAAAGTTTTGATGAAGATTTCTTTTTGATATACAAACACACGGTTTTCACTAAATGATAGGAAAGTAATGTTGTCACTAATTTATACATTTAGAGACAAATAGAGTGCGTATGTAAAACATAATACTTAGTGACTTAATATTTTTTGTTCCGCGACGAAATACATAGAAGATTAGAGACAAATTAATTCATCACTAATTCAAATAAACAATTAGCGACATATCATTCTCCTCGGCATTATAACTCCTTTAGTGACAAAAAATATACTATTATAAAAAAAAAATATAATTTTTGTGACGAACAAGATCGTCATAAATGCTACGCATTTGGGGACAATAAATATTTTCGTCGTTAATGTAAGGCTATTTAGAGACGAAGCACTAAGTCGTCTCAATATACATTTAACGACCCATAGTTTAGGGACGAACGAGTGACGATTATATTTTCGTTACGAAAGATATTTTGTGACAAAATATGATATTTTTTAGGACAAAATATTTCGTCACTGATAGTCAAATTTATTGTAGTGATTTACATGTCAAATTTTTTAATTTGAATTGTTGACCCTCTAATACATCATAAGGAAACTATAAGATGAAATACTACAATGATTGAATAACAGAGCTAATCAACATACAAACATACACTACACAACATAGTAATATGGTCTAATAAGAATATAATCGTACACTTCAAAATCGATTGCCGTTTTTCATAATAGGATCATCTAAACTTATTAATAACGAATTTTTTAATTGACACGTTCAAATTCATCTATTCATTCACTATAATTGTCTATATTTCATCATAAGGAAACTATAGGATGAAATACTACTACGATTGAAAACAGAGCCAATCAACATAAAAACATACACTACATGTCATAACAACATGGTCTCATGAGAACAAAATTATATACTACAAGATTTATCATCGCCTTTCACAATATGATCATCTAAACTTATCAAATAGATTTCTTATTGACACGTTCACATTCATCGATCCATTCATGGTATATGTTGATAGGCTCCGTCAAAAATGTGACATTCTACAAATGGCAGTTATAACAAATGGCCTTACCAATCAAATTCTTCATATCAATTGGGCATTCTACAACTCCTTCTTGACAACAGAATGGACAAGTGAAGACTGTTTCAAGTTTGGGCATCTTCTTCTTTGGTGCTGGCTTTGCTCTTGACTTCCTCTTCCCCATATTTATTTATTTTTAACAACAAAAAACTTTGGAATGATTAATAAATTTCAGATAAAGAGGCCACCTATTTATAACTGTATTTTTTTATTTTCCTAAGTTGATTAGGATTGGAATATATACAGATTACTTTTCGTTTTCTTATTAGTTTTAGTTTAGGAATAGAGTTATTTATGGAAATAAATAATTTGAAGAACTAAACACGTTTTGCTAAATTGATTAGGATTCGAATATATACAAATTTATTGGGTTCAATATGTATGAAAATTGTGAATGGAAAATAGAGGGAACCAAATTGAGGGAAAAATTGAGAAAATACTATTATGGAAAGTGTACACTAAAATGGAAAGTCTACTAATTTTCCCACATTGGTGGGAGAATGTTTTCAAGTATTTATATTAAGAAACACTTATTCAACTTGGTAAGTGAGGCAAGAAAAAGGAGGTGTCTCACGCTGTCGTCTTCGTCGCATGCTTAGATTCTGATTCGGCAAATGATCGATGAGATCTATCTTTTTGGATAAAATTTATTTGACAGAAATTTAATCCGAAAAAACCCAAAGGAAAAAATGCAACAGAATTTTTTTTGTGGTTTTTGATCCTCTATTAATATACATGCATGCAGTGGCAGAAGCATTGGCACACTTTTTGGACGAACAGACATGACTTTTTCAGAAGGGATACAATCTTTAAGGAACCATTGCCACCTTTCAGAAGGGGCACCTGATGGCTATATAAACCTGCTTTCATCCACAGGTTTAGATACAAAATTTTTTTGATATACAAACACTGCTTGTCTTCAAAAATATTCTTTGTGGTCATCAAATCATTGAGTGAGTTCGAAGAGATTTCAATTGTTTGAGGTACCGCTACAACCTCGGGTACTTGAGGGGAATTACTTCCTTAAGGATACTCCCTGAATTCGGAGGACTTGGTCATTTTTGTTTCATCTTACTTTTTGGAAAAAAAATATACTACTTAGAAAGATCACTTTGATCATGTGTTGAGGGTGTTGTTGTACTTCATAGTATTCTTGTTTTATACTTGAACTAGTGTTGAAGTTATTCTGTCAAATTACAGATTCTGGGTACTCGAAAACATTGAAAAAATAACAATCCTAAGGAAATAAATTTTAACTTTACAGAATCTGTAAATTTTTATTCTTTTGCTTTCTGGAGATTAAAGCTATAAGATTTCTACTCAGTTTAAACTTAACTAGTGGTTTGAAGAAATAAAATCTTCATCACAAGTTAAAGATCACTCGGTTGATGATTAGAAGTCATAAAAACTTCATCGTAAAACTAGAAACAAGAGGTATTTAAAGTTGCTGCAACTTTATTAATAGTATTTTGATATACTAAAGTTACTGTCTTGTTGTGACAAGAACATGGCTACCGATAGTCAAGTGCATGATTCTGGAACGACCATGGTGGCAACTAGTATTGCCACGAAGAGTCGTATTAATGCTCTTCAAGCTATGGCACTAGTGGAGAAACTCAAAAAATTCGCGGGTATTAACTTCAAAAGGTGGCAGCAGAAAATGTTTTTCGACCTCACAACTCTTTGTCTTCAAAGGTTTATGTTTGAGGAAGCTCCAGAGGTGTTCGAGGAAACCTCTGACCAAGAGCGATTTTTTATTGTGGAGGCTTGAAAACACTCGGATTTTCTTTGCAGGAACTACATTTTGAGTGGTCTCCAAGATGACCTTTACAATGTGTATAGCGGAACAAAGACAGCAAAAGAGTTATGGGGAGCGCTTGAACGAAAGTGCAAGACGGAGAATGTAGGAACTAAAAATTTCTTCATTTCAAGATTCCTGGAATATAAAATGATAGATAGCAACTCTGTTGTCTCCCGAGTGCAAGAACTATAAGTGATCATCCATGGTCTCCTAGCAGAAGCCATGATTTTGACAAATACTTTTGTTGAACTATTTAAAAATGGTCTTAATATTCACATAACCTTTATTGTAGGTGTGATCATAAATGAGGCATTTCAAGCAGCAACAATAATAGAGAAGCTACCACCTATATGGACTGAATTCAAGATCTATTTGAAACACAAACATAAGATGATGTCAGTCGAAGATCTAATTGTACGACTGTGCATTGAAGAAGATAATAAGGATGTGGAAAGAAGGTTAAGAGGAAATTCTACAATGAATGGAGCAAATATTATAGAGGATGACTACAACTCCAAAAAGCAAAAGAAGACTGGAAATAAAAGCAATCAACCCAAGAAGAAGTTCAAGGGAAAGGGCTTCAAATGTGGCAAGATTGGCTACAAATCAACAGAGTGTCGGGACACTAAGAAATGTAAGAAAAAGGACTAAGCAAATATGGCTGAGTCCAAGAAAGAAATAGATAATCTGTGTACCATGCTTTCCGAATGCAACTTGGTGGTAAATCCTCGCAAATGGTGGATGGATTCCAGTGCCACTCACCATGTTTGTGCTATAAGGATTTTTTTTCAACGTTTGCTCCATCTCAAGGAGAAGAAAAGATCTTCATGGCTAACTCCGCTACAGCAAAAGTAGAAGGAACAGGAAAAGTATGCTTGAAAGTTACTTTAGGAAAGGTGTTGACACTCAACAATGTCCTATACATAACGAAGTTAAGAAAGAACTTAATTTTTGTATCACTTCTAGATAAAAATGGATTCAAATGTGTAATTGTTTCAGGAAAAGTTGTAATTAGCAAAGGAGAAGTGTATGTAGGAAAAGGTCACTAAGGGCCTATATAAGATGAATGTAATGACTGTTGAAATCAATAAAAGTTCTGCTTCTTGTTACTTGCTTGAGTCTTATGATTTATGGCATAAATGATTAGACCATGTTAATTACAAAACATTATGAAAACTGATTAACTTAAAAGTTTTGCTATACTTTGAGTGCAATAAATCAAAATGTCAAACGTGTGTGGAATCAAAGTATGCTAAGCACCCATATAAGTCCGTTGAAAGGAATTCCAATCTCTTAGACTTAATCCACACTAACATTTGTGATCCGAAGTCAACACCATCTCGTGGTGGAAATATTTTATAACTTTTATTGACAATTGCACTAGATATTGTTATGTCTATTTGCTAAATCGTGAGGATGAAGCAATAGATGCGTTTAGGCAATATAAAATAGAAGTTGAAAATCAGTTAGATAAAAAGATCAAAATGATAAGAAATGATAGGGGCGGAGAATATAAATCTTTCTTTGCACAAATATGTGTAGAGAATAGAATTGTCCATTAAACTACAGCCTTGTATTCACCTCAATCTAATGGAATTGTGAAAATAAAAGATCAAACCTTGAAGGAAATAATGAATGTCTTACTTATAAGTTCAGGTTTACCGCAAAACTTGTGGGGGAGGCTATCCTTACGGCCAATCGAATACTCAATAGAGTTTTCCCTAGTAAGACACAATCAATTCCATATGAAAAATGGAAAGAAAGGAAACCAAACTTGTAATATTTCAAAGTTTTGGGATGTTTAGCGAAGGTCCAAGTACATATGCCAAAAAGGGTAAAGACAGGACCTAAGACAGTGGACTGTATGTTCATAAAATATGCTATAAGTAGAAAAACATGTCATTTTTTAGTTCATAAATTCAAACATCCAGATATCAATGACAATACAATAATTGAATCAGATAATGCTGAATTCTTTGAAAATATTTATCCGTATAAAACTAGACATAAACAGTATAGTAGGGGTCTAATCGACCTCGAGATGAACAAAATGAGAATTTATATAATGATGAAAATCCAAAATTTAGTACACGTCAAAGAACGTCAACTTCGTTTGGATCAGATTTTGTAACATTTCTATTAGAAAATGAGCCTCAAACGTTTAAAGTAGTGATGTTGTCTTCAGACTCATCCTTTTAAAAAGAGGCAGCCAATAGTGAGATTGATTCAATCCTAAGCAACCATACATGGGAGTTGGTTGATCTTCCTCTAGGAAATAAACCTTTAGATTCTAAGTAGATCTTCAAAGGAAAAATGAAAGCGAATGGTACTATTGACAAATACAAGGCAAGGCTTGTAGTAAAAGGCTTCAAATAGGAAGAAGACCTTGATTACTTTGATACATACTCGCCAATAACAAGGATAACATTGATTCGAATGTTAATTGCCTTGGTGGAAGCATATGGTCTTGAAATCCATCAAATGGATGTAACAACAGCATTCCTATATGGAGAATTGGAGAAAGACATCTATATGGAACAACTCGAGGGTTTTGTGGTTCCAGAAAAAAAATAAGGTGTGTAAACTTGTTAAGTCACGGTATGGACTAAAACAAGAACCTAAACAATGGCATGCAAAGTTTGACCAAACCATGTTGGTAAACGAGTTCAAGATAAATGAATGTGATAAGTGCGTCTACATTAAAGACACTCCAAATCACCAAGTCATTGTTTGTTTATATGTGGATGATATGTTGATCATCAATAGAGACATTTTTGACATAACGGCCACAAAGCGAATGCACGAGAGCAAGTTCGATATGAAAGATCTTGGACTTGCGGATGTGATCTTAGGAATAAGAATCCGTAAAACACCACAAGGGTTGACATTGTCACAGTCTCATTATATCAAAAAAGTACTTGATAAATTCAAGTATCTGGAATTTGGTAATTCCAAGACTCCATTAGATATGAGCTTCGCATTTCAAAAGAATGAAGGCGAAAGTGACTCACAATTAGAGTACACAAGAGTATTAAGATGTTTAATGTATATAATGAATTGTACATGACCAGACATAGCATGCGCTATTAGTAAGTTGAGTTGGTACACGAGTAATCCCAATAAAACTCATTGGATGGCAATGAAAAGAGTTTTGGGGTATCTTAAATACACCCAAGACTATGCCTTGCATTATAATAAATATCCTGCGATACTTGAAGGATATAGTGATGCAAACTGAATCACCGGTTCAAATAAAGCAAGATCCATGAGTGGATATGTATTTACAATAGGTGGAGGAGCAGTCTCTTGGAAATCATCCAAATAGACATGTATTGCTCGCTCTACGATGGAATCAAAATTTATCGCGTTAGATAAAGCCGGTGAAGAAAAAAAATGGCTCTGAAATTTCTTGAAAGATATCCTTATTGGCCCAAACCATTGGAACCAGTATGCATACACTGTGATAGTCAAGCAGCAATAGGTAGGGCAGAGAGCATGAAGTACAATGGTAAATCTCGTCATATAAGACAGAGACATAATACCGTTAGAGAGCTTCTACAACAACAACAACAACAACAAACCCAGTGTATTCCCACATAGTGAGGTCTGGGGAGGGTAAGATATACGCAGTCCATACCTCTACCTCTAAAGAAGTAGAAAGGTTGTTTTTCTCTAGTAGAATTATCACTGTTGACTATGTAAAGTCTAAGGATAATGTGTTGGATGCACTTACAAAAGGCCTATCTAGAGAAGGAGTTGAAAGGACATCTAAGGGAATGGGTTTAAGGCCTAGGACAAGTCAGCATGGCGGTAACTCTACCTAGCAGACTGGAGAACCCAAGACTAAGTTCAAAGAGATCAAACAAAGTTGTGTCTAACAGGTTCAACATTTTTTATATACAAACCCATTCTCATGATGTAGACAACATTTAGTAAACAAGGATAAGACTTAAGATGAAAAGTCCTTTAATGATTATCTAAATTTGGCAGATTTGACCAAATAGTTTGATCTATAGGATTGAATGTATAGAAATCACCAATGTAAGGGTGAAGTTGAAGCCGCTTCAAGGACAATGTTAGTAAAGGCCTGTTCTCTAAGCTCTCACGAAGTCGGGACGTGTTCATGGCTGAAACAAACAAAACCGTGAGAACCATAAATGATAAAAGACTGGTTGTGTGACAAATATTGTCTAGGTGTATATTAAAGCTCGATGGTTCAAAGATATCAAATCTATAGATTGACCGAGTATATCTGATGCATGTTCACTAAGGAAAGTTCAAAGAAAACCCACTTATCCAGATGCTATCAGTCTTTGCTTGATGATCACATACTTGTCCGTAAAGTTTTATGAAAAATTAGTCATTCCTCATTCATTTGGAGGATTCTTGGGTTCAATATGTATGAAGAGTGTGAATGGAAAATGGAGGGAACCAAGTGGAGGAAAAATTTGAGAAAACACTATAATGGAAAGTGTACTCTAAAATGAAAAGTCTACTAATTCTCTCACATTGGCGGGAGAATGTAACTTTCAAGTGTTTATATTAAGAAACACTTATTCCACTTGGTAAGTGAGGCAAGAAAAAGGAGGTGCCTCACACCATCATCGTCGTCGCTCGCTCAGCTTCAGCTTCAGTTTCTATTTCGGCTTTAGATTTGAATTTGGATTTGTCAAATGATCGATCGATCTATCTTTTTGAATAAATTTTATTTGACAGAAATTTAATCCAAAAAAAACAAAGGAAAAAATGCAACAGAAATTTTTCTGTGGTTTTGTACTTCGGCTTCGGCTTCAAATTTGGATTTGGATTTGAGTTTGGATTTGGGATTTGTCAAATGATCGACCGATCTATCTTTTTGGAAAAAAATTATTTGACAGAAATTTAATTCGAAAAAAAAAAGGAAAAAATGCAACAGAAATTTTTCTGTGGTTTTTGTTCCTCCATTAATATACATGTATACAGTGGCAGAAACATTGTTACGAAATGCAGTATAGAAGCAAAATGATGCTTCGAAAGGGGTGCAACCCTTTAACGAAATGACACACTTATTCATGAAATGGTATGCCCGTTTGGATGGTTGTGACTAGGGGTTTATAGACTAAACTGTCAAGTCAAACTGAAATGACGAACCAAACCAAATCGAGAAAAAAAATCGACTTATGGTTTGGTTTGATTGGTTTGGCGTTAGAGAAAAAAAAACAACCATTCTTGATTTGGTTTGGTGATAATAAAAAAAAAGTCAAACCGAACCCGAATCAAACCGACATAATATATATATGTATATATATATATATAATATTCAAACTTTGTTATACATAAAATATTAATTATAATCTATTTTTTAAATACTCTTTCAACTAGTTTTAGTAATTTTCAACAATTTGAAGTAGATGTAGATATATATTGAAAAAAATACATAAAGTAGCATACTTAAGTATTAAATTACAAAAAATCGCAACACTTTTATCAAATTACATTTTGTAGCATATGTATCTATATGTATTTGTATTTTTGTAGAAACAGTTTGCAAAAATACAAAATACATATCGATCATAAGGGCAGTAAAAATCATATCTATTTGTATTTTTGTAGAAAGAGTTTGCAAAGAAACTGTTGCTATGAAACTCATAATTAAGGGGATAAGTATGTTATTTCTGAATTTTTCCCAATATATATTTAGATTTGGTCCTTCAAGTTGTAATATTTGTCCATTAATTGCTAATTAAATGATCGAAAACCCAATATAAACTTAAAACCTAAATTTTTCACTCTCCATATCACTTTTTAGTTTCAAGAGAGTTTTTCGCTCCTCATTTTTTCATAATTATGGTTTTTCATTAGCACATGATTGAAAACATATTTGATCTAGTCTTCAATCACAATATAATTGTAAAAACTAAAGATTATAAAAAAATAAAAAAAATTGAAAAACCCAAAAAAAATGACTAAAACCTAAACCGAGAAAACCAATTTTATGTTGGTTTGATTTGATTTATAGTTTTAATAAACCGACATGATTGGTTTGTTTGTTTTTTTAATAAAAACTGAACCAACCTGATCTATGTACACCCCTAGTTGTGACTATTCGGAAAAGACACTTTTTGGATGAACAAACATGACTTTTTCAGAAGGGATACAATCTTTAAGTGAACCATTGGCACCTTTCAGAAGGAGCACCTGATGGTTATAGAAACCTGCTTTCATCCACAGGTTTAGAAATGAAAATTTTTTGATATACAAACACTTCTTGTCTTCAAAAATAGTCTGTGTGATCATCAAATCGTTGAGTGATTTCAAAGAGATTCCAATTGTTTGAGGTACCGCTACAGTTGGTTTGTTTGGCCATTTTATCCTGGGAGGAAAATTCCGCAAACTCGGGTACTTGAGGGGGATTATTTCGTTAAGGACACTTCATGAATTCGAAGGAGACTTGGCCATTTCTGTTTCATCTTATTTTCTAGAAAAAAAAAACATACTTCTTAGAAAGATCACTTTGATCTTGTGTTGAGGGTGTTGTTGTACTTCATAGTGTTCTTGTATTATACTTGAACAAGTGTTGAAGTTATTCTGTCAAATTATAGATTTTGTGTACCCAAAAACATTGAAAAATAATAATATTATTTTTCTAATTCAAAATAGTCGACTTAGGAGACAGATTTTGATAGGGTTTTTTGCTCCAATTTTTCTATCATATTTACGTTTTACTTTTCTTTGAAGTAAAGTCAAAGAAATGAAAAATACAAACATCTTTCCTATTTGATTTATTTTTCCTTGGAGAAAAAGTTTTCAACTTCTATAAATTGAAGATCCGTTATTTTTAACCGTAAGTCATCAAAGAATATTGTTTAGACGAAAATGTATCTCCTAATAGATTTCATATTTTTTAAAAAATAAAGGCCAATTGACCGAACCATATAAACAATATTATGTTTTAGTGTAGTTTTGTTTGTCATGATTCGCAATTATTTGCTTGTTCATATAAAAGTGTTGCACAAAATCATGGGAAAATGCCTCTGAACTTACTTCATGAATGATATGGTGTTCGAAGACAATAAGTACGGAGAGTATTGGCATGCAACCCAGAGATAAGGAAACAAACATTTTATAAAGCAAGTCATAACTCATTTAAACATCCATAATAATAATAAAGTAGGGGATCGGGGGCATAGGCCATAAAGACGTAACCATTTAAAACTTAATCCTGAACTATGTAGCTTTTCAACGTCATCAAGTAACCCACGGGCTACATGGGTCTGGTACTACCTAACTGGTGTGACCTCAGTCCATGTAAGCCGCACATACTGAGATTAGGCTAAAATCAACAATAGATTAGAGACACCATAGTATCCTCATGTTAAGGACACCATTAGTCGTCCAATTAAGGTATGACATCCATGTGTCAGCAAAACATATGTTTTGGGTTTTGATCACGAGGACGTACGCCTTCACTGTGAAACTACATAATTCCCTTTAAAGCCCAGTTAAAGCATTTTACACACATTATTATCCATGAAGTCTTTTATTATGGCATTCCCATATTGGCATCGTCATACCAAGATTTGCAAGCCATTCATAACATGCCAAACCGTTTTCATATAGTGTGTTAGACTCTCAAATTCTTCTTTAAAGTTCATAAATTAAACATAAACTTCAAGTGTTTTCAAAACGTTGTTTAGCTTTTCATTCTTTCAAATCGTCATTTTTGGTTGGGTCAAAACTCTCTTTGAAACAGTGTATGACAACAGATATATAGGAATACCGATGACTAGGAAATACAGTTGATTTACTTCCACACTAATATATTATTAATACTTATAAATGCTTGTTAGATCATTTATTTTATGAGTTTCTTTAATCTTTCAAAGAATTTTTATTTACAACTACTAAAGTTGTAATTACTTATACATTCCAAATAGTGATGGAGATAAGGAAATGAAGCTCTAGAGATGTTCAAAATTGACGTAGGACTGTAGGTCCTTAAACCTTGGTGTATATATACTTGTATCGTGAGTTGCCACTACTCTTATTCTCTTCATTTTTGATATTTTGTTAGTTTGCTTTAAACAACATGTTGCTTTATGATGTATATTTTTTCTATTGCAAAACAAACGCTCTTCTTATCTTTGTATGGTTAAAATAACTAATTTTTACATCTCGTACGTGTATCACCTATCAATTTTTGCATATTTTATATTCAAAAAGTTCAGTTTAAATTGTCTCTAGGTATGTTATTTTAGGTTATATGTTCTCTTGAAAAATAAATATTTTTATCTTTTTATGTTTAAAATAACTAGCTCCTATGCATATTTATCACTTACTAGTTTAGAGTACGTGCTTTGCACGTGTATATAATTTGTTAATTATTAATAAATGTATATAAAAATATATTGCAACTATGTCTATGTTATATTATTAAGTAAAAAACTTTTAACAAAATACATAAAATTTATAAGATAAAAATATACTTAAAGAAAAACATGCAAATCTAAAGTTACATGATAGTAGTCTCCAAAATGACTTTGATATTCATTCTAGACTAAACATAAATAAAGTCTATATGACCAAGCTTATTTATTTTTAAATGTGTTTATTTTTAATAAGTGAGATGCTACTTGTAGCTTCTTAGAAAAAGCATGAACTTAGAGACACGTAATAGAAAGCGATATACATAAATAATACACTTTTGTGTATCTTATCCCACATTGTTAGGTGAATGGCAAATTTAAAAAGACATTGATCTCTCATTGATATCAATAGTTAAGTAATAGACATCACATGAAAGTTAAAGTAGTCGATGTCAATAGTTTTTTAAAAGAACTTATGTCAATTGTTAAAACAAGTTATGCACAAAGTTAAGGAATGCTCACGTAACAGAGAAATTAATCCAGAGAAGCATTCATAGATTAAAGATAGAGGCTAGGATAAAATATTGATGATGAAAAACTTCACTTACTTTGAAAGAAATTCTTGTAAGATGGAAAAAATCTTATACTGCAGATATTAAAGGAGAAACAGGTACGGGACGCAAAACTATACTAATAACCTAATCTAGCGAGATAACACTAATTATCTATTGACCTTCTATACTAATCTACAACCTCCAAATTCTCCTATCTAAAATCGTCAAGGTGTGTCATATCCTATGTAATCACCTCTCTATGGCCTTACACTACCCCTCCTAGAACCCACCATAATCAACCTCTCTCCCATCTCCTTTTCACATCTCCTCTTCATATAACTGAACTATCTTTTGTAACTCACAGTGAAAGTTGAACTCCTTATTAACTGCCAATGCTATATGTTTGTTGCTCATCACAATCTTCTCTGATTTCTGAAGTCCCTAATCTTGTTCAACATTAATAGTAAAGCCAATATATAACATGCAAAAGAAATAGAAAAACCAATAGCAGGAGAAGTTTTCAAAGTACATAACAACTTGGCTTTCATAATTTGCCTTTGAAGACCAACACCACCATAATGAAGGCTTGTACTTCTACTCATAGTATCTGTTGCTTTTGTTTCTGGTCCAAGCAAGTTGTCCCTATTGGCAAAGTCGGTTGTTTCTCTTAAAGATTTAGGCAAAATCCTTATATAAACAAATTTAAGCCGTCTTAATTATAAATTGGACTTCAAAGCTTAATAGGATTTCTATCCAAATTGCAGTAGGTTACCGACTGATTCACATGAAGTCTACAAGAATTCTAGACTTAAAATAATTACGTTAACTTAATAAAATTCAATAATAAATTGAGGAAAAAAGGCGAAAATATGATTTTATCTAAGGTAAAGACTTTTAATGAAGGGTAAAAAGTTCGATTCACTTTTGTAAGAGTCTTTCACACTTTTAATATATTATAGATATAGATACACTTATTAATTACCTCAAAATATATATCTAAAAATTATAAAATGCCGACAGAAAGTACATTACAAAAATGCCAAGATTTTATAAAATATCACATAACTATGACTCTTTTTAATAAAGTCTCTTAACTATATTTTCTAACATAAAAATCACAAAACTTTGTCATTACTAACACAAAATCACATATGTTGAAAAATCCAAACTTTCGGTGGATAGTGTTTTTTAAATATTCTTTTATTTTAATCTAATAAATACAAACTAATTAGAAAATTCACCCCGCCCCAATCCAAAGCCCCATATCTTATGGGTACTAATCTTTTACTTTTTTGAAATTTTATTTTTAATTGAATAAATACGAGTTTAATTAAAAAGTGTCGATCCAATTGGCCCCAACCAAAACTATATATATTCAAACTATTCTTTTATTAATTGGTGAATTAATATTACTCCAACCTTCCATATTACTTCTTTTTCCCAACTAGCTAGATACTTATATTAAAATAAATAATAATTTAAAGAAGGAATTTGAACTAGAATGACTTGTCATGTGAAAGTTTTGGGTCTCTAATCGAAAAGAATATTAACATATTTTAATTTTTTTCTAGATATTGTGAAAAGAAAACGATTTTATATTTTTCTAACAAAGATGATTGATATAGCATATAATATGATCCTTATATAGCAAAATGCTAAATAATAATATGAGTATATATGCATATGTGTTTTGTTGGATCGGTTCTTATTAATTGAACTTTTATTTATACGATAAAGATTTAAAAAATAAAAAAGTAAATGATTAGTACTCGTCAAATTTGGGTTGGGATGGATCGGGTTTATAAAATTGAATTTGTATTTAATAAATGTAAAAACTATATAAAAAAATACTACCCATTAGAAGTTGAATTTTTCGACATATGTAACTTTGGTTAACGTGAGGGAAAAGACGTGGTTTTTGTATTAGAAAATATAGTTAAAGTGACTTTAGTGAAAAAAGTCATAGTTATAGGACCATCTATGGGTAATTTTAGAATTTATCAGGATTCATTATGTATTGTACTATATTACAATAATATAATGACAGTCAAAACTCAAAAAAATCAAATTAATGCAACTTACTAAGAAGTCAAAACTTAAAAAGAGAATCTGGTATAGTATGAAATAGAAGTAAAATTTTAAAGGAAAAATAACTTTGTGGACCCTTGTACTTAGTTTGGTTTGTAAATGGATACTTCTATTTAGCCATTTGTCATCTGAACCCCTCAACCCAACAAAATCCGACATTTTAAATACTGTTTTGGTGTGTAACACAATCGCCCCACATCTGCTTCCATGTCATTTTTAAGTATTACATTAAATTCTATGTCATTTTTAAAATGCTGCATAAGAAATTAAATATAAACAAATTTAATTAAATAAATAATATTATAAATTGTAGAAAAATTTAAATAATCATGTTTTTATTTTTGCTCACAAATTAAACATCAAATTCATTCCAAATAATTTAAATCTTCTCCAACTAATTTAAATTTTTATCTATAAATTCATATATACCACATAATGAATTTTCGATTTTTAAATTTTAATAACTTTAACAAATTTACAAAAACTTTAAGTTTTTTCAAGTTTATTCATGAAATTCACTATTTTTTCAAAATCCATTATCACTCACTTTGAATTCAAATTTAAATTTTAATCAATAAATTATGAAAAGATTTCAAATTTAAATTTTAATGAAAAAAAATGAAAAGATTTGAATTGAGAGAAAAATTAAAAAAATAAATCAAAAGTGAATTCAATTTTTTTATGGTTTATTTTAGGGGGAAGGAGGGGTGTTGTGAATGAAGGGGGTTGGGGAGGGCTGTAGGTGGGGTGAGGGGTGGCTGGTGCTAAAGAAGGTGGTGTTGGGGAGGGTGTTGGACGATGGTAGGGGTCAGGTGAGGGGTGTTAGACGGGGGATGGGGTGAAAGTGTTGGATGGGGATGAGGGGTGTGGTGGGGGTGCTGGATGTAAGTGGAGGGTAAGGGGGTGCTGGATGCGGGGGGGAGTGGGTTGGGCGTGGGGGTGCTGGACAACGGTGGGGTGATGGACGGAAGTGGGGGGTGAGGGGGTGCTAGTTGGGGGAGGGGCATTTTTTAATTCTTTTTAAAAAATTATTATTTTTTAATTTTTAAAAATATTTTTAAATTAAAAAAGTTGTACCACACCTGTAAACACGCGTTTTGCCAACTCAGACACGCATTTTGTCAACTCAGCAATTTAATGTCACATCACCAAATAGTGTTTAAAATGTTGGATTTTGATGAGTTGAGTGGTTCAGATGACAAATCTCTGAGTAAAAGTATACACTTTACAAATCAGATCAAGTACAAGGGTCCACCGAGCTACTTTACCAATTTTAGAACTCAAACTAAGTACCCACTTTATAATTTTAGAATTTAATAGGATTGATTCTATAATGTATTATATTACTATAACATAATGATATTCATAATTTAGAAAAGATCCGATTACTGCACTTTACTAATGAAATTAAAATTTAAAAAAAGATTAGATTGGTGTAATATGGTATAATACTGAGTCTAAATAAAAATTTAAAGCTCAGATTATGTATTCATTTTGAACTTATCATTGTAAATGAAATATATCAATGAAGGAAGAAGGTTATACAATGAAAAAACCTATAAATTCTCTTCACCTTTTATAAATTATTGTGCACAACTGGTTCTTTTCTCTAAATCATTTCTTATTTTAGAGAAAGATTTTGTCATTCATACTCAAATATGCATCACGCAAATTTTTCTCCTTTGTTTGTAGCACCTTCTCGTGTATTACTTCATTGCCCTTTATGCAATTGAATGTTTCACACTCATTTAGAATTCATAAATCATGTTTTTCATCAATTCTTTTGACACATTATTTCAAGAAAAAGAAAAGAGTTTGATTGTCCATTTTGGCAAGACTTCATGAACTACACACACCTAATTTTCCTCTCTCGGGAGTGAGATATGTAGACACCTTTTTTGGGTTCGGTGATCTTTCCCAAAGAAAAAAAAAAGGAAAAAGAGGTTTTGAAAAAGTGTTGAACTCTAACACATTTATTGTTTTTTGTTGAGTTAGTTTAAGGTGGTTGGTTTGTGGCATTTTGGCTGGTCCTTCACATCACACCAAATCCAAAGGGTTAGTTTTGTCCAACAAAGATATAGAGAGTGACATCATGGATCAAACAAAGAATCAGAAAAATAAGAGTTTGAAGCAAGAGATTAGGAGACTAAGACAACAAATGACAGAAATGCATCGAGCTTGGGCTAGTGGGTTGCCTCCTCCTCCATTTCCCTTTATTGATCCTACCAACACCTCGAGTTTTTCACCAAAGTCTCAAAGTCAGTTTTCTATTGTTATTGATGCACCGCAACATGACTCAAAATTCATTCCAAGCCAAAAACATCTCAATACTTACACCTCTTTTCCTCTAGCTCCTCAGCATAACCCTGCTACATTCACAGCACCACATGTCGTCTGTGATCTTGTTGCTCAATCCTCTACTGGGACTTCCACACTGGCTCGCCCAATGGTTGTGCGTCCCCATGCTGCTAGTGAACCTATATTCAATACGCTTGGTGATCATTGTTACACTCCTGATCCTGCTTTTAAGTTAACTGGTCCACCAAAATTTCTTAACGAGAAGTCCAGTGTGCCAGAAGAGTCGGAGAAAATGGTTGGAAAAATGAAGAGTGCAGAAAATGCTTTGAAAAATTCTCTAGGACCTGCGGGAAAAGAAGATATTTCATACAAAGACTGGGGCATGCCTTCAAGTTCTAACCTTCCTCCAATCTTTGAGATGTCAAAATTTGAGGAGCAAGATGGGCATAAGGAATCTGTGAAATATTTGGGACAATATTGCAATCAATTAAGGGAACCCGGAGGGAAGAAGAATGAGAAAGATGACACTGCTATTGTAGTTGGAGAACAGGCACATTAGAGAAGACGACGTCGTCGTTGTCGTCAGTCTCAAGCCCAAGTTCACACCCAAGCTCTCCATAATCACTCCCAAAATCCATTATACTCTGTTTCCTCACCTCCATATCTAGTATATTGTGCACAACCATATGTTCAACTCATTCCTTACCCATAATGGCTCGCACCAACTCTTCAAAGTCATCCTCCAATTCCACAAACATACCAAAGTCCTTCTAGGCCCGATGTTCGATCCAAGTTAAATAATAAAATGAGGCAGAAATAGAGAGATAGTTTAACACCTATTGGAGAGTCGTATTCCAGTTTATTTCAGAGATTGGCACAGCGAGGCATGATCACTCCTCTTATTGGGTATACTCCTGACCCGCATTCAAGAAGTTTTGATCCTAATATACGATGTACATATCATTCTGATGTTCAGGATCACAGTATTGAAGATTGTCGTGCTTTGAAAAGTGAAATTGAAAAGATGATTCAAGACAAATTGATTATGGTGCAAAACATTGACAGTGAGCAAAACTCTAGTCATGTTGATATGAAAACTTGTGGCTAAGATGTCAGACTGAGAAATTGAGAAGTCACCCCTCTCCCTACTAGGAAGAGGTCTGGTAGTTTGTTTTATTTTATTTTCTGTTATCCGAATTATTTCAGGGTTGTAGTTCGGGAATATCTTGTTTTGTTCATTTGTAGTTATGTTCAAACCCTTCTATCTTTTATTTTAATTAAATGAAGTGTCTCTTTTTTTTTCTTTGAGTTTTGAATATGTGTTGTTTGTTCGTTTTCTTTACACGGTACATTTTAGGTTAATTCTAGTGATATGACATGCTAGCGGAATTTTCAGCCAGATCTTAAAATTCAATTCAAGAATGAACATTGAATCAGAGGGCTAAAGTTAGAAAAAGAGAGCATCTGCGAAAATAGGTAGAGTGCTGAGACATTTGGTAACAAGTTCAAGCCTTCTTTGAAAATTAAGGCAATTATTTTGAGAATCACAAGAATAACTTGGTCATCAATTGAAAAACATTGCTCAGTTAGGTCAATAATGGATGTGTGATCCTGAGGGACAGAAAAATCAACTTTGCGAAAGCATGAGTCATTCGATGTGAGGAATGTACGACAAAAGTGGAGTGATATGTTGAACAAAGTGCAAGAGTAATGACGCACAACTCAGTTAAAGTCAATGCTTAAAAAATGTCACAAATGATCTTCATCTCTCACTTTTATATTGCATGATATGTACTTGCATTTTCAAGGATTGATATGACGAAGGCATTTCATTCTGCTATCCCAACATCATGTCATCCTTTGTTTACCCCATTTAAGCTTTAGTCCTATTTTCTTTCATACCCCTCTTTTGGAATCAAGATAGAGTCAGCAAAGCTCAAAAGAAAAGTGTCGAGCAAAATAATAGAGTCAGAAAAACTTCAAAAAAAAAGTGAAGAAAAAGAAAATATGTCCAAAAAAAAGTGTCAAGACAAATAGAGTCAGAAAAATCCAAAGAGAAAAGAGTGTTAATAAAAGAAACATAGAAGAAAAAGAAATTAGAATCAAGAAAAACAAGTTTCCAGAACTATGCATGACCTGATTCTCCTCTTTCAGGGGTGAGATACGTAGGCCGCCCTACCCGGGGCTCGGTCAAAACAAATGAATAATTTAGAGTCACCCAGTCAAAAGAAATTGGGCATGAGTCGATCCTCATTGTTTGTGTCAATTTCAAAAGTTGTAAGTCCCACCCCACTTCAAGTATCGTTTGGGCCCCATGCTATCCTTTCTTTCTAACCCTATCTAAAAGCCAAGTTACAACCAAAGAAAGACCTTCAGATTAATTTTTAAGAATGTTAAGCTAAGCATGCAATGGATGTGATGACAAACTACTTGTCTTCGTCAGAATAAGGAATCAGGAGAGAAATAAAAATGAGAGAGTCTTATCGGTGAAAACCTTTATGGGCATTGTAAGACGATGGTAAGACGGGAGAGATAAAAATGACAGAGTTTTATCGGTGAAAACCCTCTAGGGCACTGTAAGAAGACGGTGAGTTGAGACAAATGAAAATAAGAGAGTCTCATTGGTGAAAAACCTCATAGACACCATAAGACAAATGGTGAGCTGAGAAAAGAAAAATGAGAGAGGCTTGTTGGCAAAAACCATTCAAGACGCCACTAGTCGAATGAGGTCTTAAATGCAAATTGACCTAAAGAAAAAACTCAATTTTGAGGTCATTAACAACAATTGGTAGAAAGTTTTGGATGGAAAGATCAGGCAGTTTAATTCGATATTCATGTCATAATCATTAGAGTTGACTGCCATTTTCAGACAAACTTTTCTTTCATCTTTTTCAATGAGAACATTTATTGTCGTTTTTTGTTCTCTTTAGTTATATTTTTATTTTCTTGAGTCAGTTATCCAAATAAAACAAAAATTGTTGTCATTTTTTCTCTTGTCTTTGAGTCAAATACATGTCAAAACAAGTGAGAAAAGATTTCAAAACTGGCTACCAGCTTCTTCAACTGCACAAAGCAAGACAGAAAGTCCAGTATGAAAGAGATATGATTGTGAACCAAGAAAAAGGCATACAGAAAGATTTGTCAACAGGAAAATCTGGGAACTCATGACAATACCAAGGTTTAAAGGGTTTATCTGAGAAGCATGAAAAAGCAGAGATACTCTGTTGATTTCAGAGTCACTCTTAATAATATGAGTTTGGATCAATGACGTGACAAAGCAGGGGCAAGTGCCAGCAATCCGAAACAAAATGAAGGAAATGGATACTAGAGCAAGTGTCGGGACAGCCAAGTGCTGCAATCCACCACTATATTTTTTAATGACAAATTTTCTTTATTGAAATAGGGGAAAATTTGCTTCACTTAACTTAGCTACCATTGGAAAAGCACTTAGCTACCATTGGAAAAGCACGTCCATGGAAATTTACTTTTTTTTTCAGGACCTTCCTGAAAAATGGGATTTTACTTTCTATTTAGGACCCTCCTGAAAAATGGAAATTTATTTTTTGTTCAGGAACCTCCTAAAAATTGAGATTTTACTTTCTGTTCAGGACCCTCCTAAAAAATGAGATTTTACTTTCTGTTCAGGACCCTCCTAGAAATGGGAAATTTACTTTCTGTTCAGGATCCTCGTGAAAAATGAAATTTTACTTTCTGTTTAGGATCCTCCTGAAAAATGATATTTTACTTTATGTTCAGGACCCTCCTGGAAAATGGGATTTTACTTTGTTCAGGACCCTCCTGGAAAATGGGACTTTACTTTCTATTCAGGACCCAGAATTTACGTTGTGTTCAGGACCCTCCTGGAAAATGAGAATTTACTTTGTGTTCAGGACCCTCCTGGAAAATGGGACTTTACTTTCTGTTCAAGAGGCTCCTGAAAAATGGGACTTTACTTTCTGTTCAGGACCCTCCCGAAAAATAGGATTTTACTATCTGTTCAGGATCCTCCTAAAAAATGGGACTTTACTTTCTGTTCAGGGCCCTCCTGAAAAGTGGGATTTTACTTTCTGTTTAGGACCCTCCTAAAAAATGTGAATTTATTTTATGTTCAGGACCCTCCTGAAAAATGGGACCATACTTTCAAAACATGAAATCCTTTTTTTATCATAATCTTTGTTCGGGATAAATTTCATTCTAGTTAATTTTGGTTTCAGGAGCCCGCTTGAAGGACAGGGTGAGGAAATTGTAAGTCAGGGGCCTGCCTGAAGAACAGGGTGAAGAAATTACAAGTTAGGAGCCCGCCTGAAGAACAGGGTGATGAAATTGAAAGTTGGGAGCTCGCCCGAAGAACAGAGTAAGGAAATTGCAAGTTAGGAGCCCGCCTAAAGAATAGGGTGAAGAAGTCAAAAGTAAAGCAACAAGATGGAGACATTGAAATCCAATCAACAAGTTGAGGAAATCGCAAATTAGGAGCCCGCCTAAAGAATAGGGTGATGAAACTTAAGTCAGAAGTCCAAAAGAAGCTACATATATAGGAATTTTGTAATTCCATTTATGTTTTAACTTGTAAATTTCATTTTTGATGTAATGACAGAGCCGCGGACCGGAACCTCAATGGAACCTCACTCGGCTCTCCAACTCGATATAGTCCTTCTCCTTCCTTTGGAGGTACCTATCACTTGATTCACTTATAACTTGGGTAGGTATTTTGTCCTATGTGTAGACTTGATTTCCCTCCTTCCTTCTTTTTCATTCTTCTTGAATAATGGTCGGGACAAAATTTTGTCTCGTTGTCTACTTCTTTGTCTGAAAACACTTTGTGTTTACATTCAAAGGGGGCATGCTGTAAACACCTAATTTTGTCCCTCCCAAGTCCAATTTTATCCGTTTTTAGCTCACCTTACCATGTACCCTCAACCGTGCAATTATCTTCCCGCAAAATACAAAAAATAACAAATCCCCAACCAACTTAATCCAAAATATTCTCTCAATTAACCATAGCAACACGAGAATAGAAGGGCCCACCATATTCATACCCCAATACACATTTCACACTCATACACCTCACAATTACCCGAGCTCACCAGAAACACAAACTACCATATACAGATACACAAGAAACACTGGAATGCCATGAGAGAAGAGGGACTCCATTTTTTTACTTCTTTATTTTCTTTCTTTGATTCAACACATAGACAGTAACAGTCATACTCACAGACATCTTTACTAAAATTTTCCATTTACCATACTTCACCCGTATACGATCCCTCATCCTCACAGCACATACCATCAGAAATTGACCATAATACACAATTCATATACATCGAAGTGAGAGGAAAGATGGCGTGAGAGAGATCTGAGAAAGGGAAAGAGATCTGGTTTTCATTTTCTTGACCTCCATTCATACACAATGCGAACTAGCACACACATACGGATTGAGATTCGAGAACATTATAGAAAAACAGTGAGAGAAAGAAGTAAAAAAACTGTGAGAAGGAGTGAATTCCAGATCGCAAGTCACTATTCTGGTGATTTACTAGCCAAAAAAAGTTAATCCACCCATAACTCACCGGAATCCGACCTATTCCCGTCGGTTTCTTTCACTTTTAGCTCACCGGAGTCGATTAGTTGAGGTTTTCAGTTCTCCACCAAGAATCGGGTCTGAGTTTCATCGTTGTTGTTTGATGCGGGTCGGATTCACTAGTTTTTCTTTGAGATTTTCCATTGATTTTATTACCGGTTCGGGTTCTTCAATTTTCTTGTTATTTATGGGTTTCTTCAGGATTTCTTCTCAGATCGTATTTCGCGGTGATTCGTGTTTATTTGACAGTCGGGTGTGGTATTCTCTGAGGTTCCGGGCAACTTTATTATCTTCCTAATTCATTCGAAAATACTCCAAAGATCCAATTCCCTCTTCTCTTTCGTTTAATTCTTGTGTGATTGTGAATTGGTGATTTTGATATCAATGTTTTGTTTATTAATGTGAACTGTTTGTGACATTTGAGTGTGTGATATTACTATGCCTGATTGGTAAATATTCATGATTCTCGCTTGGTCGGTTGTATATTGAAATGGTTTAATCATGTGGTTGAGAATGGATTTAGGATGGGAATAGAGAAATTGATAAAAGTTGAATGTAGATTAATTTTAGGTTGTTGTTGTTTGGTTTAATTTGGAATAAGCATGAATATTGTGTGAATGGGAAAGAATACTGACATGTGGAAATTGATTGGCAATATAGGTTCAGGTAGACAAATTTTAGAACTTGTTATTTTGGTTGAATGTTGGATGGGGCGTATGAATATTTATTTCTAGTTTATCATATTTAATTCAAATGTATTCATTTAGCCAGGGAATGCCCCGAAATACATTGTATTTACTCACTGGGGAATGCCCGAACGTACTATGTTGGCAGAAGACGTTCGTGAGGAAGGCCGGAGGCATCGGGTAAAGTACGGGAGCGTAATTAGGATTAGTACAGGTTAGATAGGGTTTATTTTTGCATTTTTCTATTTTGAAATGTATAAATTGGACTGGACACTATATATTTTTTTGTTTTGTTTTTGTTTGTTTGTTTGTTTGATTGATTGTTTTGTGTGGGTTATACATTTGTAATGTCAAATTAGCCGATATGCTCCACCAAGCGACCGTGGTCAAACCATGGGATCGTGGGGTGCCTAACACCTTCCCCTGGGTCAATAGAATTCCTTAGCCGAAATCTCTGTTCGCGGATTAGTTTTCGAGTCAAACTGTTTTAAAAAAGGATTTCCAAAGGTGACTTGGCACTAAGGGTGTCAAACGGGCCGGTTAAAACCGGCCCGAACCGGCCCACATAATTAAACCGGTACGGTTTGACCCAGCCCGGTAAGCCCAAGGGCTTTAGGGGTCCGGGTCCCGATCCGGTTGGGTTTTTTATTTGGGCCCGATTAACCCGGCCTGGACCCAACCCGATTTGGACCCGCCGGTTAACCGGCCCGGTTAAGTTTTTTTTTTTTTTTTTTTTTGAAAATTCAGAATTTCACAAACTTAAATTAAAAACTTAGTTTTAATACATTATTAATTTACTATCTTGTATTATTAATTTATTATATTAAGTAGCATATGTTTTATACTTTTATTTAAGGTAGTGTATATATTGAATGGTATATATATGTGTGTGTGTGTATATCTTCTAAATATAAAGTAGCATATATTTAACGTATACATGTGTATATGTTTTATAAATTAGTATATAACTATAAATATATATATATAACTATATAACTATATATATATATATATATATATATATATTGTAGTGTATGTTTTATTTAAAGTAGTGAATATATTGAATGGTATATATATGTGTATATATCTTCTATAGATGAGTATATTTAATGTAAACGTTATTTATATGGTTTAATAAATTAGTATATAAATATATATATATATATATATATATATATATATATATATATATATATAAATATTGTAGTATATATATATGTATTGTAGTATATATTTTATTTAAACTAGTACATATATATTGAATGGTGTGTATATATCTTCTATAGACGTATATATTTAACGTATCCAAGTGTATATGTTTTACAAATTAGTATATAACTATACAAATATATTATAGTATATTTCATTTAAAGTATTACATATACATAGAATAGAGTGTATACATGTGAATAGATCTTGTATAGACGTGTATATTTAACGTATACATGTGTATATATTTTATAAATTAGTATATAACTATACAAATATATATTGTAATGTTTATATACTGTAGTATATCTCATTTAAAGTATTACATATGCATAGAATAGAGTGTATATATGTGAGTAGATCTTCTATAGACGTGTATATTTAACGTATACACATGTATATGTTTCTTAAATTAGTATATAACTATACAAATATATATTGTAATGTATATATATTATAGTATATCTCATTTAAATTATTACATATACATAGAATAGAGTGTATATATGTGAATAGATCTTCTATAGACATGTATATTTAACGTATACATGTGTATATATTTTATAAATTAGTATATAACTATACAAATATATATTGTAATGTTTATACATTACAGTATATTTGATTTAAAGTATTACATATACATAGAATAGAGTGTATATATGTGAATAGATCTTCTATAGATGTGTATATTTAACGTATACATGTGTATATGTTTTATAAATTAGTATATAACTATACAAATATATATTGTAATGTTTATATATTATAGTATATTTCATTTAAAGTATTACATATACATAGAATAGAGTGTATATATGTGAATGGATCTTCTATAGACGTGTATATTTAATATATACATGTGTATATATTTTATAAATTAGTATATAACTATACAAATATATATTGTAGTATATCTCATTTAAAGTATTACATATACATAGAATAGAGTGTATATATGTGAATAGATCTTCTATAGACGTATATATTTAACATATACATGTGTATATGTTTCATAAATTAGTATATAACTATACAAATATATATTGTAATGTATATATATTATAGTATATTTCATTTAAAGTATTACATATACATAGAATAGTGTATAGATCTTCTATAGATGTGTATATTTAACGTATGCATGTGTATATGTCTTATAAATTAGTATATAACTATACAAGTATATATTGTAATGTTTATATATTATAGTATATTTCATTTAAAGTATTACATATACATAGATTAGAGTGTATATATGTGAATAGATCTTCTATAGACGTGTATATTTAACGTATACATGTATATATATATATATATATATATATATATATATATATATTGTAGTATATTTTATTTAAACTTTAAAGTTTAAAGTAGTACATATATATTTGGATGGTGCGTATATATGTGTAATTGTGTATATGTGTATATATTTTTAAAATTCTAATGTAGTATATACTATATATATAGTGTATATATATTGTTTAACGTATTTATAATGTATATAGGTGGGTATATATAATGTATATTGAAAAAAAGTTTTTTTTTTTTTATATTTTTGACCTGCTTTGACCGATTTTTTAAACGGGTTTGACCGGGTTTAGGTGGGTTTGACCGGGTTGGGTTAAGTGGGCCGGGTTAGGGTGGTATTTGATTTTCTTACTATTGGGCCCAGACCGGCCCGGCCCACTTAGACCCCAACCTAGCCTTGGCCCGGCCCTCAACCCGGTTAAATAACACGGGCCGGTTTCAGGTTGGCCTGGCCCGGCCTACTTGACAGCCATACTTGGCACACCCGATTTATGTCAAGTGGCGACTCTGATTTCGAATGTAAAAACAATCCTTCTTCGAAACAAATGATTTTCTTTTGTCACTTAATAATAAAAACCCTTTCGAACTTAAAATGAATCTTTTCGGTTAAAAAAGGGGTGTGACAACCCTAAACCTATTTTTTTAATTGTATAGTTAGGAAAACATTCCCTCGTCGAAATTAAGTTTAACTCACCTGAATCTGAAACTTTATTACTCTATAAATGACTCTTACTCTCCTTAAGCCTCCGTGTGCTCCAAATCTATTTAAAGTGTATTGTAGGGGGTTAAACGAGTCCAACAATATGCATGTTACTTCAATTAAAAAAAAATCATATCTGATCCATATGGTTATAATCGGATCCTAAAGAAAACTAGTGGGTTACCCCCTCTCTTTTAGAAGACATTTTGGGTCGCTTTGGGCTTATCCCTAGGTCCCTGGGACTTGCGTGTGGGGCTTAGTTCTTTGATGTTTATTCCCCAAAAGTCCAACGTGGTACCTAAGTACGCCTAACACTCAACGGTCGGGCTTCATAAATTCCTACTTCCTACCAAAATTACATATCAAATTTTTTGATTTGAATTGCTGAACCTCTAAATACATCATAAGGCAACTATAAGATGAAATACTACAATGATTGAATAACAGAGCTAATCAACATACAAATATACACTACACGACATAATAATATGGTCTCATAAGAATATACAATCGTACACTTCAAAATAGATTGTCGTTTTTCATAATAGGATCATCTAAACTTATTAATAACGGATTTTTTAATTGACACATTTAAATTCATCTATTCATTCACTATAATTGTCTATATATCATCATAAAGAAACTATAGGATGAAATACTACTACGATTGAAAACAGAGCTAATCAACATAAAAACACACACTACATGTCATAACAACATAGTCTCATGAGAACAAAATTATATACTACAAGATTTATTATTGCCTTTCACAATATTATCATCTAAACTTATCAAATAGATTTCTTATTGACACGTTCAAATTCATCGATCCATTCATGGTATATGTCGATAGGCTCCGTCAACAATGTGAAATTCTTCAAATGACAGTTATAACAAATGGCCTTACCAATCAAATTCTTCATATCAATTGGACATTCTATACCTCCTTCTTGACAACAGAATCGACAAGTGAAGACTGTTGTCAAGAAGGAGGTATAGAATGTCCAATTGATATGAAGAATTTGATTGGTACAAGTTTGGGCATCTTCTTCTTTGGTGCTGCCTTTGCTCTAGACTGTTTCAACAGATTCTGATAGAGTTTTTTGCTCCGATTTTCCTATTATATTTGAGTGTTACTTTTCTTTGAAGTAAAGTCGAAGAAATGAAAAATATAAACATCTATCATATTTGCTTTATCTTTTCTTGGAGAAAAAGTTTTCAACTTCTACAAATTGAAGATCTGTTATTTCCAACCGCAAGTCATCAAAGAATCTTGTTTAGAGGAAAATGTTTCTCCTAATAGATTTCATATTTTTTGTGAAAAAAAATTATAGGCCAATTGACCGAACCATATAAACAATATTATGTTTTAGTGTAGTTTTGTTTGTCATGGTTCGCAACTATTTGCTTGTTCACACAAAAGTGTTGCACAGAATCACGGAAAAATGCCTTTGAACCTACATCATGAAATGCTATGGCGTTCGGAGACAATTAGTACGGTGAGTACTGGCATGCAACCCAGAAATAGGAAACAAACATTTTATAAAGCAAGTCATAACTCATTTAAACATCCGTAATAATAATAAAGTAGCGGATCGGGGACTTGGGTCATAAAGATGTAACCATTTAAAACTTAATCCTGAATTATGTAGCTTTTCATCGTAATCCAGTAACCCACGGGCTATACGGGTTTGGTACTCCCTAACCGACGTGGCCTCAGTCCATATTAGCCGCACATACTGAGATTAGGCTAAAATCACCAATAGACTAGAGTCACCATATTATCCTCATGTTAAGGATACCATTCGTCATCCAATTAAGGTATGACATCCCTATGTTAGCAAAACATAGGTTTCGGGCTTCGGTCACAAGGACGTATGCCTTCACCATGAAACTACATAATTCCCTTTAAGGCCCAGTTAAAGCATTTTACACACATTATTATCCATGAAATCTTTTATTACGGCATTCCTATATTGGTATCGTCATACCAAGAGTTGCAAGGCATTCATAACATGCCAAATCATTTTCATATAGTGTGTTAGACTCCCAAATTCGTCTTTAAAGTTCATAAATGAAACATAAACTTCAAGTGTTTTCAAAACGTTGTTTAACCTTTCATTCTTTCAAAACGCCATTTTTGGACGGGTCAAAAGTCTCTTCCAAACAGTATATGAATCTTGTAAGTCTCTCATTAGTCCCAATTAGCTACATTATGACAACAGATATATCGAAATATCGATAACTAGGAAATACAGTTGATTTACTTCAACACTATTATATTATTAATACTTATAAATGCTTGTTAGATGATTTCTTTTATTAGTTTCTTTAATCTTTCAAAGAATTTTTATTTACAACTACTAAAATTGCAAGTACTTATACATTCCAAAATAGTGATGGAGATGAGGAAATGAAGCTCTAGAGATGTTCAAAATTGACGTAGGACTGTAGGTCCTCAAACCTTGGTGTATATATACTTGTATCGTGAGTTGTCATTATTCTTATTCTCTTCAGTTTTGATATTTTGTTAGTTTGCTTTAAACAATATGTTGCTTTACGATGTATATATTTTCTTTTGCAAAACAAACGCTCTTCTTATCTTCGTATGGTTAAAATAACTAATTTTTACACATCTCGTACATGTATCACCTATCAATTTTTGCATATTTTATATTTGAAAAGTTCAGTTTAAATTATCTCTAAGTATGTTATTTTATGTTGTATGTTCTCTTGAAAAATAATTATTTTTATCTTTTTATGTTTAAAATAACTAGCTCCTATGCATATTTATCACTCATATACTTATTAATTACCTGAAAAGATATATCTAAAAACTATAAAATGCCGACATAAAGTACATTACAAAAATGTCAAAATTTTATAAACGATCACATAACTATTGACTTTTTTTTAATAAAGTTACTTAGAACCTGTTTGAATAGGATTAAAAAAAATAACTTTTTAACTTAAGTGATTAAAAACTTAAAATAAGTGTTTATAAATTAAGCAGATAAATGTTTGGATAGAAGTGTTGAAACTGAAAAAAAGTTGATGTGTTTGGTAAACAAGTGATGTTAAGCACATTTTGGTTGTTAAAATGACTTAAATGTCCTTAAAGTTGTTAATATCATAAATAAGGTAAATTATTTATAATTTTTAATTCTAAATAAATTTTTTGAACAAACCTCCGATGTAATGATGGATTCGATGAAAACAAAGAAAGATGAAGAGATGAAGCGATGCGGCAAAGAGAAAAAGAAAAAAAATATATATTTAAGGGCTACAAGTTTAGGATATTATTGGAATTAGAGAAAAATATAAGGAATAAAAAGGTAAATATTTTGGTCAAACCTAAAAGAATTTTAATCTAAAAAATAAAAAATTGAAAGTACCTAACTTCTCACTTTTTGATTCTTTTAATCAATTTTTAGCTTTTTTTAATTACTTCTAAATTTTACCAAACACCTTAACTATATTTTCTAACATAAAAATCACAAAACTTTGTCATTACTAACACAACATCACATATGTTGAAAAATCCAAACTTTCGGTAGATAGTGTTTTTTAAATGTTCTTTTATCTTAACCTAAAAAATACAAACTAATTAGAAAATTCACCCCGGCCCATTCCAAAACCCGATATCTTATGGGTACTAATCTTTTTTTTTTTTTTTTAATTGAATAAATACGAATTTAATTAAAAAGAGTCGCCAATTGGACCCAACCAAAACTATATATATTCAAAATATTCTTATATTAATTTGTGAATTAATATTACTCCAACCTTCCATATTACTTCTTATTCCCAACTAGCTAGATACTTTTATTAAAATAAACAATAATTTAAAGAAGGAATTTGAACTAGAATGACTTGTCATGTGACAGTTTTGGGTCTCTAATTGAAAAGAATATTAACATATGTTAATTTTTTCTAGATATTGTGAAAAGAAAATGATTTTATATTTCGCTAACAAATATGATTGATATAGCATATGATATGATCCTTATATAGCAAAATGCTAAATAATAATATGAGTATACATGCATATGTGTTTTGTTGGATCGATTCTTATTAATTGAACTTTTATTTATATGATAAAGATTTAAAAAATAAAAAAGTAAATGATTAGTACTCGTCGGATTTGGGTTGGGATGGATCAGGTTTATAAAATTGAATTTGTATTTAATAAATGTAAAAACTATATAAAAAATACTACCCATTAGAAGTTGAATTTTCGACATATGTAACTTTTGTTAACGTAAGGGAAAAGACGTGATTTTTGTATTAGAAAATATAGTTAAAGTGACTTTAGTGAAAAAATTGTAGTTATAGGACCATGTATGAGTAATTTTAGAATTTATCAGGATCCATTATATATTTTACTATATTACAATAATATAATGACAGTCAAAACTCAAAAAAAATTAAATTAATGCAATTTATTAAGAAGTCTGAGTCAAAAAGAGAATCTGGTATAGTATGAAATAGAAGTAAAATTTTAAAGGCAAAATAGTTCGGTGGACCCTTGTACTTGATATGTTTTGTAAAGTAGATACTTCTACTTAGCCATTTGTCATCTGAACCTCTTAACCCATCAAAATCCAACATTTTAAACACTATTTTGGTGTGTGTAACACAACCGCCCCATGTCAGCTTCCATGTCATTTTTAAGTTTTACATTAAATTTCAGGTCATTTTTAAAATGCTACATAAGAAATTAAATATAAATAAACTTAATTAAAATTCATGTTTTTATTTTTGCTCACAAATTAAACATCAAATTCATTTCAAATAATTAAAATTCTTCTCCAACTAATTTAAATTTTTAACTACAAATTCATATATACCAACATAATGAATTTCCAATTTTTAAATTTGAATAACTTTAACAAATTCACAAAAATTTTAAGTTTTTTCAAGTTATTCATGAAATTCACTATTTTTTCAATATCCACTATCACTCAGTTTCTTAATCCAAAAAAATATGAAAAGATTTTAAATTTAAATTTGTAAATCCGAAAAAAAAATAAAAGATTTAAATTGAGAGGAATTTTTTTAAAAATAAAATAAAAAGTGAATTCAAATTTTTTTGTTTTTTTTGGGGGAGGGGGGGCTGGTGCGATTTGGGGGTAAGGGTTGGCTGTTGTGAATGAAGGGGGTTGGGGAGGGCTGTAGGTGGGATGAGGGGTGGCTAGTGCAAAGGAAGGTGGTGCTGCGGATGGGGCAAGGGGTGGGAGGTGTTGGACAGCGGTAGGGGTCGGGTGAGGGGTATTGGACGGGGGTAGGGGTAGAGATGTTGAACGGGGGTGAGGGGTGGGGTGGGAGTGCTGGATAGAAGTGCAGGGTGAGGAGGCGCTGGACGTGGGGGAGCGGGTTGGAGGTGGAGGTGCTGGACGGCGGTGGTGGTAGGGTGGGGGGTGCTAGACGGAAGTGGGGGTGAGGGGGTGCTGGACGGGGGAGGGGTTGGGGGAAGGGCCTTTTTTAATTTTTTTTTAAGAATTTATTATTTTTTAATTTTAAAAATATTTTAGAATTAAAAAGTTGTACCACGCGTGTAAATACGCGTTTTGCCCACTCCGACACTCATTTTGCCAACTCAACAATTTAATGTCACATCATCAAAATAATATTTAAAATGTTGGATTTTGATGGGTTGAGTGGCTCAGATAATAAATCGCTGAGTATAAGTATCCACTTTACAATCCAAACCAAATACAAGAGTTCACCGAGTTATTTTGCCAATTTTAAATCTCAAACTAAGTACCCATTTTATAATTTTAGAATTTAATATGATCCATTCTATAATGTATTAAATTACTATAACATAATGATAGTCATAATTTAGAAAAGATCATATTACTACAATTTACTAATGAAATTAAAAGTCTAAAAAAGACCAGATTGGTGTAATATGGTACAATACTGAGTATAAATACAAATTTGAAGCTCAAATTAAGTATTTATTTTGAACTTATCATTGTAAATGAAATACATAAAAGAAGAAGGAAGGTTATACCATGAAAAAAAAACTATAAATCTTTTTCACCTTTTACAAATTATAGTGCACAATTGGTTCTTTTCTCTAATTCATTTCTTACTTTGGAGAAAGATTTTGTCATTCATACTTCAAATATGCATCATGCAAATTTTTCTCCTTTGTTTGTAGCACCTTCTCGTGTACTACTTCATTGTCCTTTATGCAATGGAATGTTTCACATTCATTTTGAATTCAAAAATCATGTTCGAACTACTCACCCATTGAATGAGCAGGATGTCATTCTATGTTCTCATGTATATGCATCCAACATTATTTTGCCAGAAAATTCCCTATAATCTCAACATGCTGCTCCACAACATGCAAGTTTGCGAAGAAATGATGAAATTGTTGTCCAACCAACATCATTGTTGAATCGTAACCAGCTGATAAGATGGAGCAGTGCACCACCAGTCAATAGACAACAAATGGCAAGAAGAAACAGGATTGTTGAGGGTTCAAATTCAACATTTGCATATACAAATGAGACTATTGTTACACAACAATTGATGAATCAATTGGATGTTCCTATTTCATCAAATGCAGATGAAATAGTTAACATAGTTGAAGAAAAAAAATAATTTGGACTAGAACTTGAGGCTTTAATTAGAGAAAAAATCTTGTGGATCTTTTTTATAAGAGGGATGTCTAAGAATGTGCTAAGTTTGGAGTGGTTTTTAAAATTTTATTTTTGATATGTTTGTCTGATAGAAAGGTTTCAAAATGAGTGAGTCTATAATTTTATTTTATTTTGTTAAGATAGAGTGAGTGTCTAAAATCATGTGATAGAAGGGTTTCTAAAAGTGTGAGTCTAATATTTTATTTTTATTTTGTTAAGATAGGATGAGTGTCAGAAATCATGTTATGATTGGAATATATTGTTTTATTTATCAACTATTTGTTTTGATTTAAATCATCCAAATTCATTTGTTAGAGTGCAAATATTTCTCTATTATCACGATGAACATATTAGAAAAACACGGTTTATTGTTCAAATACAATTAATTTCATAGTTAATTAGTAGGATCCAAACAGTGTATCGGATTATAATAAATAGTCATAATCAAAATTAAGAAAAAGTTCACATTGTTGTAGCTCATTAGTGAAATACAAATTATTAGGGGGTATGTACTTTTAAATTTAAACTTGTTAGCCAATCATTTTAAATATAGATTATCATAATAGTTATTTGAGGAGGCGCTTGATTGACTTAGACAAAAGCATAACCTTCTTATGAAGTCTGTCTACTAAGAGAGAGAACATAATCTTTTTTTCTAAAGATTAGTTAAAATATAGAAAAATAAATTTGGAGGATAAAATGACTAGCTTTTCAATTTTGTTAGCAAAGTTATCACTCATTCCAACACTATCTTGTACTTATCATTGCAAAAGCGAAAGACACATAAATGGGGGTTAAGTTCAGAAATGACCTTCATATGGGGTAATCTTGATTTTTTAGCATAATGGTTTTAAAAAAAATAGTTTTTGCTTTAAAAAATTCATTAGGAAAAGCTTTTGTTGTCCATCAAGCATAAGTTGTGGATGTAAATTAGTTTTAAATATGAGACAGAAGTTTAGAATATTCCTATTCAATGAACTTTCTCATTTGACCACAAAATCTCTTCATGTTTAGGTCACTTTTTTAAATATTTTGTTAATTGGGGACAAATATTCAAGAACAGACACTTCTGGAGAAACCACATGTCTTTTCTTGTATAAACAAAAGGAGAGGGGTTGTTTACACCATGAGTAAGCCTATAAACTCTCTTCACATTTTACAAAATTATAATGCATAGTTTGTACTTTTCTTTACCATTTCTTACTCTGGAGAAAATTATCACGATTCAAAAATACCTAAGTCATGATGACACCTTCACTCCAACATAACATCTCTCATCACATAGGCTCTCACTAATCTGCTCATGTATACGATACTCTTTTACCCTAAACCTATTTTTTTAATTGTAAAGTTAGGAGAACATTCCCTCATCGAAGTTAAGTTTAACTCACCTGAATCTGAACTTTATAACTCTATAAATGACACTTACTCTCCTTAAGCCTCCGTGTGCTCCAAATCTATTTAAAGTGTATTGTAGGGGGTTAAACGAGTCCAACAATACTCATGTTGCTTCGATATAAAAAAAAAATCAAATCTGATCCATATGGTCAGAATCGGATCCTAAAGAAAGCTACTGGGTTATCCACTCTCTTTTAGAAGGCATTTTGGGTCGCTTTGGGCTTATTCCTGGGTCGGGAACTTGCAAAACACTCTGGGACTTATGTGTTGGGCTAATCTTTGATGTTTATGATCCAAAAGTCCAATGTGCTCCCTAAATACGCCTAACGTTCAATGGTTGGGCTTGTTCATAAATTCCTATTTCCTACCAAAATTACATGTCAAATTTTTTTATTTGAATTGTTGATCCTCTAATACATCATAAGGAAACTATAATGTGAAATACTGCATTGATTGAATAACAGAGCTAATCAACATACAAACATACACTACATGACATAATAATATGGTCTCATAAAAATATAATCATACACTTCAAAATCGGTTGCCGGTTTTCATAATAGGATCATCTAAACTTATTAATAACGGATTTTTAAATGACACGTTCAAATTCATCTATTCATTCATTATAATTGTCTATATATCATCATAAAAATATTATAAGACGAAATACTACTACGATTGACACCAGAGCTAATCAATATAAAAATATACACTACATGTCATAACAACATGGTCTCATGAGAACAAAATTATATACTACAAGATTTATTATCGTCTTTCACATATGATCATCTAAACTTATCAAATAGATTTCTTATTGACACGTTCACATTCATCGATCCATTCATGGTATATGTCGGTAGGCTCCGTCAAAAATGTGACCTTCATATTAAATTTTGCTTGGCAGTTATAACAAATGGCCTCACCAATCAAATTTTTCATATCAATTGGACATTCTACACCTCCTTCTTGACAACAGAATGGACAAGTGAAGACTGTTTCAAGTTTGGGCATCTTCTTCTTTGGTGCTGCCTTTGCTCTAGACTTCCTCTTCCCCATATTAATTTATTTTTTGTCAACAAAATACTTTGCAATAATAAATTTCAGATAAAGAGGCCACTTATTTATATCTGTATTTTTTAAATTTCCTAAGTTGGTTAGGATTGGAATATATACAGATTACTTTTCGTTTCCTTATTAGTTTTGGTTTAGGAATAGAGTTATTTATGGGAATAAATAATTTGAAGAACAAAATACGTTTTCCTAAATTGATTAGGATTCGAATATATACAATTTGTTGGGTTCAACATGTATGAAAATTGTGAATGGAAAATAGAGAGAACCAAGTGGAGGGAAAAATTGAGAAAATACTATTATGGAAAGTGTACACTAAAATGGAAAGTCTACTAGTTTTCCCACATTGCTGGGAGAATGTGACTTTCAAATGTTTATGTTAAGAAACACTTATTCAACTTGGTAAGTGAGGCAAGAAAAAGGGGGTGTCTCGCGCTGTTGTTGTCGCATGCTTAGATTTGGATTCGGCAAATGATCGATGAGATCTATCTTTTTGGATAAAATTTATTTAACAAAAATTTAATCCGATAAAACCCAAAGGGAAAAACACAACAGAAATTTTGTTGTGGTTTTTTATCCTCCATTAATATACATGCATGCAGTGGCAGAAGCATTGGCACACTTTTTGGACGAGCAGACATGACTTTTCCAGAAGGGATACAATCTTTAAGTGAACCATTGTCAACTTTCAGAAGGGGCACCTGATGGCTATATAAACCTTCTTTCATCCACAGGTTTATACACGAAAATTTTTTGATATACAAATACTTCTTGTCTTCAAAAATATTCTTTGTGGTCATCAAATCACTGAGTGAGTTCGAAGAGATTTCAATTGTTTGAGGTACCGCTACAATTGGTTTGTTTGTCAATTTTATCCTGGGAGAAAAATTTCTCAACCTCGGGTACTTGAGGGGAATTACTTCCTTAAGGACACTCCGTGAATTCGGAGGACTTGGTCATTTCTGTTTCATCTTATTTTCTGGAAAAAAATATACTACTTAGAAAGATCACTTTGATCATGTGTTGAGGGTATTGTTATACTTCATAGTATTCTTGTTTTATACTTGAACTAGTGTTGAATTTATTCTGTCAAATTATAGATTCTGGGTACTCGAAAATATTTTAAAAATAACTCTTAAGGAAATAAATTTTAACTTTACAGAATCTGTAAATTTTTATTCTTTTGGTTTTTGGAGATTAAATCTATAAGCTTTCTACTCCGTTTAAACTTAACTAGTGGTTTGAAGAAATAAAATCTTCATCACAAGTTAAAGATCACTCGGTTGACGATTGGAAGTCATGAAAACTTCATCGTAAAACTAGAAACAAGAGGTGTTTAAAGTTGCTGCAACTTTATTAATAGTATTTGGATATACTAAAGTTACTGTCTTGTTGTGACAAGAAAATGACTACCGATAGTCAAGTGCATGATGCTGGAACAACCATGGCGGCAACTAGTATTGCCATGACGAGTCGTATTAATGCTCTGCAAGCTATGTCACCAGCGGAGAAACCCAAAAAATTTGCGGGTATTGACTTCAAAAGGTGGCAGCAGAAAATGTTTTTCGACCTCGCTACTCTTTGTCTTCAAAGGTTCACTTTTGAGGAAGCTACAGAGGTGCCCGAGGAAACCTCTGACCAAGAGCGATTTGTTACTGTGGTGGCTTGAAAACACTCAGATTTTCTTTGCAGGAACTACATTTTGAGTGGTCTCTAAGATGATCTTTACAATGTGTATAGTGGAACAAAGACAGCAAAAGAGTTATGGGGAACGCTTGAACGAAAGTACAAGACGGAGGATACAGGAACTAAAAAGCTCTTCGTTGCAAGATTCCTGGAATATAAAATGATAGATAGCAAGTATGTTGTCACCCAAGTGCAAGAACTGTAAGTGATCATCCATGATCTCCTTGCAGAAGCCATGATTTTGATAAATACTTTTGTTGAACTATTTAAAAATGTTCTTAATATTCACATAACCTTTATTGTAGGTTTGATCGTGAATGAGGCATTTCAAGTTGCAGCAATAATAGAGAAGCTACCACCTATATGGACTGAATTCAAGATCTATTTGAAACACAAACATAAGGAGATGTCAGTCGAAGATCTAATTGTACGACTGCGCATTGAAGAAGATAATAAGGTTGTGGAAATAAGGTGAAGAGGAAATTCTAAAATGAATGGAGCAAACATTATAGAAGATGACTACAAATCCAAAAAGCAAAAGAAGGCTGGAAATAAAAGCAATCAACCTAAGAAGAAATTCAGGGGACAGTGCTTCAAATATGGCAAGATTGGCTACAAATCAATAGAGTGTCGGGCCCCAAAGAAAGGTAAGAAAAATGACCAAGCAAATGTGGCTGAGTCCAAGAAAGAAATAGGTAATCTATATGCCATGCTTTCCGAATACAAGTTGGTGGGAAATCCTCGCTAATGGTGAATGGATTCTGGTGCCACTTGCCATGTTTGTACTAATAAGGAGTTGTTTTCAACGTTTGCTCCGGATCAAGGAGAAGAAAAGATCTTCATGGCTAACTCCGCTACTACAAAACTAGATGGAACAGGAAAAATATGCTTGAAAATGACTTTAGGAAAGGTGTTGACACTCAACAAGTTTCTATACGTACCAGAGTTAAGAAAGAACTTAATTTCTGTATCACTTCTAGATAAAAATGAATTCAAATGTGTAATTGTTTCAGGAAAAGTTGTAATTAGCAAAGGAGAAGTGTATGTAGAAAAAGGCTATCTTACTGAGGGCCTATATAAGATGAATGAAATGACTATTGAAATCAATAAAAGTTCTACTTCTTCTTACTTGCCTGAGTCTTATGATTTATGGCATGTGATTAAGCCATGTTAATTACATAATATTATGAAAACTGATTAACTTAGAAGTTTTGCCACACTCTGAGTGCAATAAATCAAAATGTCAAACGTGTGTGGAATCAAAGTATGGTAAGAACCCATATAAGTCCGTTGAAAGGAATTCCAATCCCTTAGACTTAATCCACACTAACATTTGTGATATGAAGTCAACACCATCTTGTGGTGGAAATATTTTATAACTTTTATTGACGATTGCACTAGATATTCTTATGTCTATTTGCTAAATTGCGAGGATAAAGCAATAGATGTGTTTAGGCAATATAAAATAGAAGTTGAAAATTAGTTAGATAAAAAGATCAAAACGATAAGAAGTGATAAGGGTGGAGAATTTGAATCTTCCTTTGCGCAAATATGTGTAGAGAATGGAATTTTTCATTAAACTACAACCCCGTATTCACCTCAATCTAATGGAATTGTGAAAATAAAAAATCAAACCTTGAAGGAAATGATGAATGTCTTACTTATAAGTTCAGGTTTACCGCAAAACTTGTGGGGGGAGGCTATCCTTACGGCTAACCGAATACTTAATAGAGTTTTCCATAGTAAGATACAATCAATTCTATATGAAAAACGGAAAGGAAGGAAACCAAACTTGAAATATTTCAAAGTGTAGGGGTGTCTAGCGAAGGTCCAAGTACATATGCCAAAAAGGGTAAAGACAGGACCTAAGACAGTGGACTGCGTGTTCATAAAATATGCTAAAAGTAGCAAAGCATGTCAGTTTTTAGTTCATAAATTCAAACATCCAGATATCAATTAAAATACAATAATTGAATCAGATAATGCTAAATTCTTTAAAAATATTTATCCGTATAAAACTAGACATGAACAGTCTATTGGGGGTCTAATCGACCTCGAGATGAACCAAATAAGAATGTACATAATGATGAAAATCCAAAACGTAGTACACGTCAAAGAATGTCAACTTCGTTTGGATCAAATTTTGTAACATTTCAATTAGAAAATGAGCCTCAAATGTATAAAGAAGTGATGTTGTCTTCAGATTCATCCTTTTGAAAAGAGGCAGCCAATAGTGAGATTGATTCAATCTTAAGCAACCATACATGAGAGTTGGTTGATCTTCCTCTAGGAAATAAACCTTTAGGTTCTAAGTGAATCTTCAAAACGAAAATGAAAGCGGATGGTACTATTGACAAATACAAGGCAAGACTTGTATTAAAAGACTTCAAACAGGAAGAAGACCTTGATTAATTTGATACATACTCACCAGTAACAAGGATAATGTTGATTCGAATGTTAATTGCCTTGGCGGTTGTATATGGTCTTGAAATCCATCAAATGGATGTAACAACAACATTCCTGTATGGAGAATTGGAGAAAGACATCTATATGGAACAACTCGAGGGTTTTGTGGTTCCAAAAAAAAAAATAAGGAGTGTAAACTTGTTAAGTCGTTGTATGGACTAAAACAAGCACCTAAACAATGGCATGCGAAATTTGACCAAACCATGTTGGCAAACGGGTTCAAGATAAATGAATGTGATAAGTGCATCAACATTAAAGACACTCCAAATCACCAATTCATTGTTTGTTTATATATGGATGATATGTTGATTATCAATAGAGACATTTCTGACATAAAGGACACAAAGCGAATGCTCGAGAGCAAGTTCGATATGAAAGATCTTGGAGTTGCGAATGTGATCTTAGGAATAAGAATCCATAAAACACCACAAGGGTTGGCATTGTCACAGTCTTATTATATAAAAAAAGTACTTGATAAATTCAAGTATCTGGAATTTGGTATTGCCAAGACTCCATTAGATGTGAACTTCGCACTTCAAAAGAAGGAAGGCAAAAGTGACTCACAATTAGAGTACGCAAGAGTATTAAGATGTTTAATGTATATAATGAATTGTACACAACCAGACATAGCATGCACTATTAGTAAGTTGAGTCGGTACACGAGTAATCCCAATAAAACTCATTGGATGGCAATGAAAAGAGTTTTGGGGTATCTTAAATACATCCAAGACTATTCTTTGCATTATAATAAATATCCTGCGGTGCTTGAAGGATATAATGATGTAAACTGGATCACCGATTCAAATGAAGCAAGATCCATGAGTGGATATGTATTTACAATAGGTGGAGGAGCAGTCTCTAGGAAATCATCCAAACAAATATCTATTGCTCACTCTACAGTGGAATTAGAATTTATCACATTAGATAAAGCCGGTGAAGAAACAAAATAGCTCCAAAATTTCTTGGCAGATATCCTTATTGGTCCAAACCATTGGCACCAGTGTACATACACTGTGATAGTCAAGCAGCAATAGGTAGGGCAGAGAGCATAAAGTACAATGATAAATCTCGTCACATAGGATAGAGACATAATACCTTTAGAGGGCTTCTCTCTAGTGGAATTATCACTGTTGACTATGTAAAGTCAAAGGATAATGTGTCGGATCCACTTACAAAAGGCCTATCTAGAGAAGGATTTGAAAAGACATCTAAGGGAATGAGTTTAAGGCCTAGGACAAGTCAGTATGGAGGTAACTCTACCTAGCAGACTGGAGATCCCAAGAGCTAGGTTCAAAGAGATCAAACAAATTTGTGTCTGATAGGTTCAACATTGTCTATATACCAACCTATTCTCATGATGTAGACAACGTTTAGTAAACAAGGATAAGACTTAAGGTGAAAAGTCCTTTAATAATTATCTATATTTGGCAGATTTGACCAAATATTTGATCTATAGGATTGAATGTCTAGAAATCACCTATGTTAGGGTGAAGTTGAAGCTGCTTCAAAGAGAATATTAGTAAAGGCCTGTTCTCTAAGCTCTCATGAAACCGGGACGTGTTCATGGTTGAAACGAACAAAACCGTGAGAACCATAAATGATAAAAGACTGGTTGTGTGACATATGTTGTCTAGGTGTACATTAAAGCTCGATGGTTCAAAGACATAAAATCTATCGATTGATCGAGTATATCCGATGCATGTTCACTAAGGAAAGTTCAAAGGAAAACCCACTTATCCAGATGCAATCAGTCTTTGCTTGATGATCACATACTTGTTCGTAAAATTTTATGAAAAAATAGTCATTCCCCATTCATGTGGAGTATTCTTGGGTTCAATATGTATGAAGAGTGTGAATGGAAAATGGAGGGAACCAAGTGGAGGAAAAATTTGAGAAAACACTATAATGGAAAGTGTACTCTAAAATAAAAAGTCTACTAATTCTCTCGCATTGGCGGGAGAATGTAACTTTCAAGTGTTTATATTTAAAAACACTTATTCCACTTGGTAAGTGAGGCAAGAAAAGGGAGGTTCCTCACACCATCATCGTCGTCGCTCGCTCGGCTTCAGCTTCGGTTTCTATTTTGGCTTCAGATTTGAATTTGGATTTGTCAAATGATTGATCGATTTATCTTTTTGGACAAATTTTATTTGACAGAAATTTAATCTAAAAAAACAAAGAAAAAAATGCAACAGAATTTTTTTTTTGGTTTTTTACTTCGGCTTCAGATTTGGATTTGGATTTGAGATTTGTCAAATGATCGACCAATCTATCTTTTTGGAAAAAAATTATTTGACAAAAATTTAATCCAAAAAAAACAAAGGAAAAAACGCAACAAAAATTTTTCTGTGGTTTTTGATCCTCCATTAATATACAGGCATGCAGTGGCAAAAACATTATTTCGAAATGCAGTACAGAAGTAAAATGATGCTTCGGAAGGGGTGCAACCCTTCAACGAAATGACACACTTATTCATGAAATGGTATACCCGTTTGGATGGTTGTGACTAGGGTTTTAAAGACCAAATCGTCAAGTCAAACCAAACCGACGAACCAAACCAAACCGAGAAAAAAACTGACTTATGGTTTGGTTTTATTGGCTTGGCGTTAGAGAAAAAAAACCGACCATTCTTGGTTTGGTTTGGTGTTAACAAAAAAAAAGTCAAGCTGAACCCGAATCAATCCGACATAATATATATATATATATACATATATAATATTCAAATTTTTTATACATAAAATATTAATTATAATCTACTTTTTAAATACTTTTTCAACTAGTTTTAGTAATTTTCAATAATTTGAAAGTAGATGTAGATATATATTGAAAAAAATACATAAAGTAGCAAACTTAAGTATTAAATTACAAAAAATAGCAATACTTTTATCAAATTACATTTTGTAGCATATGTAGTTGTATGTATTTGTATTTTTATAGCAACAGTTTGCAAAAATACAAAATACATATCGATCATAAGGGCAGTAAAAATCACATCTATTTGTATTTTTGTAGGAACGGTTTGCAAAAATACAAAATACAGCTTGCTATATTATGTAATTATGAAACTGTTGCTATGAAACTCATAATTAAGGGGATAAGTATGTTATTTCTGAATTTTTCCATATATATATTTAGATTTATGCCTTTAAGTTGTAATATTTGTCCATTAATTGCTAATTAAATGATCAAAAACCCAATATAAACTTAAAACCTAAATTTTCCACTCTCCATCTCACTTTTTAGTTTCAAGAGAGTTTTCCACTCCTCATTTTTTCATAATTATGGTTTTTCATTAGCACATGAGTGAAAAACATATTTGATCTAGTCTTTGATCACAATATAATTGTAAAAACTAAAGATTATAAAAAAAATAAAAAAAACCAAAAAATCCAAAAAAACCGACTAAAACTTAAACCGAAAAAACCAATTTTATGTTGGTTTGATTTGATTTATAGTTTTGATAAACCGACATGATTGGTTTATTTTTTTTTTAATAAAAAAATGAACCAACCCGATCTATGTACACCCCTAGTTGTGACTGTTCGAAAAAGACACTTTTTGGACGAACAGACATGACTTTTCCAAAAGGGATTCAATCTTTAAATGAACCATTGTCATCTTTCAGAAGGAGTACCTGATGGTTGTAGAAACCTTCTTTCATCCACAGGTTTAGACATGAAAATTTTCTGATATACAAACACTTCTTGTCTTCAAAAAATATTTTGTGAGTTCATCAAATCATTGAGTGAGTTTGAAGAGATTTCAATTGTTTGGCGTACCGCTACAGTTGGTTTTTTTGGCCATTTTATCCTGGGAGGAAAATTCCGTAAACTCGGGTACTTGAGGGGGATTATTTCGTTAAGGACACTCCGTGAATTCGGAGGAGACTTGGCCATTTCTGTTTCATCTTATTTTCTAGAAAAAAAAAATATACTTCTTAGAAAGATCACTTTGATCTTGTGTTGAGGGTGTTGTTTTACTTCATAGTGTTCTTGTATTATACTTGAACAAGTGTTGAAGTTATTCTATCAAATTACAGATTTTGTGCACCCGAAAACATTGAAAAAATAACAATATTATTTTTCTAATTCAAAATAGTCGACTTAGGAGATAGATTTTGATAGGGTTTTTTTCTCCAACTTTCCTATCATATTTACGTTTTACTTTTCTTTGAAGTAAAGTCAAAGAAATGAAAAATACAAACATCTATCATATTTGATATATCTTTTCTTGGAGAAAAAGCTTTCAACTTCTATAAATTGAAGATCCGTTATTTTCAACTGTAAGTCATCAAAGAATCTTGTTTAGAGGAAAATGTTTCTCCTAATAGATTTCATATTTTTGAAAAAAAATAAAAATAAAGGCCAATTGACCGAACCATATAAACAATATTATGTTTTAGTGTAGTTTTGTTTGTCATGATTCGCAGCTATTTGCTTGTTCATACAAAAGTGTTGCACAGAATCATGGAAAAATGCCTCTGAACTTACATCATGAAATGATATGGCGTTCGAAGACAATAAGTACGGCGAGTACTAGCATGCAACACAGAGATAAAGAAACAAACATTTTATAAAGCAAGTCATAACTCATTTAAACATCCATAATAATAATAAAGTAGGGGATCGGGGACATAGGTCATAAAGACGTAACCATTTAAAACCTAATCCTGAACTATGTAGATTTTCATCGTCATCAAGTAACCCACGGGCTATATGGGTCTGGTACTACCTAACCGGCGTGACCTCAGTCCATGTTAGCCGCACGTACTGAGATTAGGCTAAAATCACCAATAGATTAGAGCCACCATATTATCCTCATGTTAAGGACACCATTAGTCGTCCAATTAAGGTATGACATCCATATGTCAGCAAAACATAGGTTTCGGGCTTCGATCACGAGGACATACGCCTTCACCTTGAAACTACATAATTCCCTTTAAGGCCCAGTTAAAGCATTTTACACACATTATTATCCATGAAGTCTTTTGTTATGGCATTCCCATATTGGCATCGTCATACCAAGAGTTGCAAACCATTCATAACATGCCAAACCTTTTTCGTATAGTGTGTTAAACTCTCAAATTCTTCTTTAAAGTTCATAAATTAAACATAAACTTCAAGTGTTTTCAAAACGTTGTGTAGCCTTTCATTCTTTCAAATCGTCATTTTTGGACGGGTCAAAACTCTCTTCGAAACAGTGTATGACAACAGATATATAGGAATACCGATGACTAGGAAATACAGTTGATTTACTTCCACACTAATATATTATTAATACTTATAAATGCTTGTTAGATCATTTATTTTATGAGTTTCTTTAATCTTTCAAAGAATTTTTATTTACAACTACTAAAATTGTAATTACTTATACATTCCAAATAGTGATGGAGATAAGGAAATGAAGCTCTAGAGATGTTCAAAATTGACGTAGGACTGTAGGTCCTTAAACCTTGGTCTATATATACTTGTATCGTGAGTTACCACTACTCTTATTCTCTTCAGTTTTGATATTTTGTTAGTTTTCTTTAAACAACATGTTGCTTTACGATGTATATTTTTTCTATTGCAACTTGAAGTGCAAGGCCCGTGTCAACACGGGCCCAACAATAAAACATGTGGATTGCAATTTTTAAGTTTTAGAATTTATGTTGGAGTAGGAAGTTTGAGTAGTAGAATGTTTTCATTGGTACGATAAAATATACTTATAAAATATATTTCTGTAAATTTTTTATCAAACTTTTCTTTTGTATATATTCCTTCTATTGAAACGTAGGAGTCGTTTGTTAAAGTGTATAAATTTTCTTTTTGAATAGAATATATTAGTAATATTTGTATTAGTAATGCTTCTATTAGTAAATGCTGGCATTATTTTTGTTAACATTAGTTCTTATACATTGTTTAATGTGCTGCATTAAAATTTACCTTTTCGATTTTGATATATATTTAAATAAAAGTTTTTTTTAAAAAAAATTGCATATACATTTTAAGATTTATTCGAGATCTAGCACGGGCTCAATATATTCATTTTTATCTCAATTTATATGACACAAATAGAATTTAGATAATCAATCATACTTTTAATAGGTATTTAGATAATTTAATTTGTTAACTATTGTAATTTATAATATTTTTATGTAATTTTCAAATAATATGTATTATTTTTCTTGTCCAAACTTTTGTGGCATTGATAGTCAATTATATTTTAAAAATAATTTAAGTTTTTAGTTATTGTGATTTATAATACTTTTCTTCTACTACAATTTCAGTGACACTAATATAATTTCAAGAGTCGACCAAATATTTTCTATCTTTAAATCTTTTAAATTGTTAATTATTGTGATTTTGAGTATTTTTCATGTAATTTTTTTTTGAAATATATAACATATTAAATTATTTTTAGATATTTTATATTGTTAACTATTGTAATTTATAATACTTTTTATATAATTTTTTTAATAATATATGCTACTCTCTTTGTCCAGAGTTTTGTGTCGACGATAGCCAATTATATTTTTTAAATAATTTAAAATTTTTATCATTGTAATTTATAATATTTTTTCTGTTTCAACTTATGTGGAACAATTCTTAAATGACCATAATAATTAATTAGGGGTGATATAGTAAAATGTAATTATTATTATTTATTATTTTTATTACGTATATGTGTTGATTAAAGAAGAATTTGAAAACATTTAGAAATGTGTTGAATGTTACAAATGTTAATAATCCATTTGGTGCTTCTTGATTTCTCTACATTTATCTCTTGTTTGTTTTTACTCTTTTGCCCTTTAAATACGTTACTCTTCTTGTCCAATTTTTTATGGCATTGATAGTCAATTATGTTTTAAAAATAATATAAGTTTTTAATTATTGTGATTTATAATACTTTTCTTCTATTCCAATTCCAGTGACACTAATATAATTTCAAGAGTCGACCAAATATTTTCTATCTTTAAATCTTTTAAATTGTTAATCATTGTGATTTCTAGTATTTTTCATGTAATTTTTTTGAAATATATAACATATTAAATTATTCTTAGATATTTTAACTTGTTAACTATTGTAATGTATAATACTTTTTATATAATTTTTTTTTTAATAATATATGCTACTCTCTTTGTCCAGAGTTTTGTGTCGACAATAGCCAATTATATTTTTTAAATAATTTAAAATTTTTATCATTGTAATTTATAATATTTTTTCTATTTCAACTTATGTGGAACAATTCTTAAATGACCATAATAATTAATTAGGGGTGATATAGTAAAATGTAATTATTATTATTTATTATTTTTATTACGTATATGTGTCGATTAAAGAAGAATTTGAAAACATTTAGAAATGTGTTGAATGTTACAAATGTTAATAATCCATTTGGTGCTTCTTGATTTCTCTACATTTATCTCTTGTTTGTTTTTACTCTTTTGCCCTTTAAATACGTTACTCTTCTTGTCCAATTTTTTATGGCATTGATAGTCAATTATGTTTTAAAAATAATTTAAGTTTTTAATTATTGTGATTTATAATACTTTTCTTCTATTCCAATTCTAGTGACACTAATATAATTTCAAAAGTCGACCAAATATTTTATATCTTTTAAATCTTGTAAGTTGTTAATTATTGTGATTTCTAGTATTTTTCAAGTAATTTTTTTGAAATATATAACATATTAAATTATTCTTAGATATTTTAACTTGTTAACTATTGTAATTTACAATACTTTTTATATAATTTTTTTTGAATAATATATGCTACTGTTCTTGTCCAGAGTTTTGTGTCAACGATAGCCAATTATATTTTTTAAATAATTTAAATTTTTTATCATTGTAATTTATAATATTTTTTCTATTTCAACTTATGTGGAACAATACTTAAATGACCATAATAATTAATTAGTGGTGAGTAAAATGTAATTATTATTATTTATTATTTTTGTTATGTGTATGTCTTGATTCAAGAAGAATTTGAAAATATTTAGAAATGTGTTGAATGTTACAAATGTTAATAATACATTTGTAACATTTGGTGCTTAGTGATTTCTCAACATTTATCTCTTATGTGTTTTTACTCTTTTGCCCTTTGAGTATAAGTAGCAATTTTTATTTTTTTAAAAAATGTCATTAAAATTTTACTCTTTTGCCCTTTGAATACGTTACTCTTCTTGTCCAAATTTTTGTGGCATTGATAATCAATTATATTTTAAAAATAATTTAAGTTTTTAATTATTGTGATTTATAATACTTTTCTTCTATTCCATTTTCAGTGACACTAATATAACTTCAAGAGTCGACCAAATATTTTATATCTTTTAAACTTTTAAGTTGTTAATTATTGTGATTTCTAGTATTTTTCATGTAGTTTTTTTGAAATATATAACCTATTAAATTATTTTTTTCTATTTCAACTTATGTGACACAATGCTTAAATGACCATAATAATTAATTAGGGGTGATATAGTAAAATTACGATTGAAGCAGACATGTCATAAATGTCTATTTTATTTTTTAGTTAAATATTATTAATTTTTTAATGTATAAATAACTTATAATAATTAATTAGGAGAAGTATAATAATAAATTAGGAGTGATATGGTACAATTACGATTGAAGCAGACATGTCATAAATATCTATTTTATTTTTAATTAAATATTAGTAAGTTTTTAATATATTAATAACTTATAATAATTAATTAGGTGTGATATAATAATTAGTTAGGGGTAATATAGTACAATTACGGTGGAAGCAGGCATGTCATAAATATTTATTTAATTTTTTAATTAAATATTATTAATTTTTAATATATAAATAATTTGTAATAATTAATTATATGTGGGCTCCATCATACTCAATAGGAGTAGCATCAATGGAAAAGTGGTAATGGAATGGCATGAGTTGTAATTAATTCAAAATGGAAGGACTTTTCTTATAGTTGTTGATAAGGTCCAAACATTAAAACACAAAATATAATTTTCCTAAACAAACTAATCTTGCAAAGTATTTTATAGACCTTAGTATCCTAAAACTTTGTTTTAATACCCATAAGATAACATGTCAAAACCATCATTTCTAATATATATAAAAGAAAAGAAAAGAAAAGATATATATATATATAATAAGAAAAGAAAAATAATATTTTTTTAAATAATTTAAATTTTTAATTATTGTGTAAAAATTTTTCTACTCCAATTTAAGTGACATGATACTTAGATGACCATAATAATTAATTAGAGATGACATAGTAAAATCACGATTGAATATATTAGGAAAAAATTTAAATTAGGTGAAAATGTAATAACAAATAAGAAAGAAAGTAAATTATATCTTTGATATGAAATTAAATAAATAATAAAACTTATTTAATTGCAACAATTATAATTAATTTTTACAATAAATTATCATCCTACAAATCAATTTACTTAAATATATTTGAAATAATTTTATACATAAAAATAAAAAAAAACAATAAGATTGAAAAATAAATGGAAGATAGAGGGCCCACATGTGTGGAAATATGTGTGATGGCGTTATGGTAAATTTCTTCAATGGTATTGCTTGTAATTAAAGAGAAAATAATGGTTTTTTTTTAAACTTTTGATGAAGTTCAAAGTCAGCACAAAAAATAATTGAATTGAGCTCATAATTTATTGTAATGACCAAATTACCCCTAAAGAAATTTGTTATGTCATTTCCATCCCATGACCAAACCAACTCTTCTACAATATAGAAAAACAAACGCTCTTCTTATCTTCGTATGGTTAAAATAACTAATTTTTACATCTCGTACGTGTATCACCTATCAATTTTTGCATATTTTATATTCGAAAAGTTCAGTTTAAATTATCTCTAAGTATGTTATTTTAGGTTATATGTTCTCTAGAAAAATAAATATTTTTATCTTTTTATGTTTAAAATAACTAGCTCCTATGCATATTTATCACTTACTAGTTTAGAGTACGTGCTTTGCACGTATATATAATTTGTTAATTATTAATATATGTATATAAAAATATATTGCAACTACGTCTATGTTATAGTATTAAGTAAAAGACTTTTAAAAAAATACACAAAATTTATAAGATAAAAATATACTTAAAGAAAAACGTGCAAATCTATGGTTTCATGATAGTTGTCTCTAAAATGACTTTGATATTCGTTCTAGACTGAACATAAAGTCTATATGACCAAGTTTATTTATTTTTAAATGTTTTTATTTTTAATTAGTGAGATGCTACTTGTAGCTTCTTAGAAAAAGCATGAACTTAGAGACACGTAATAGAAAGCGGTATACATAAATAATACACAAAGACCTTTGTGTATCTTATCCCACATTGTTAGGTGAATGGCAAATTTAAAAAGACATTGATCTCTCATATATATCAATAGTTAAGTGATAGACATCACATGCAAGTTAAAGTAGTCGATGTCATTAGTTTTTTAAAAGAACTTATGTTAATTCTTAAAACAAGTTATGCACAAAGTTAAGGAATGCTCACATAACAGAGAAATTAATCCAGAGAAGCATTCATAGATTAAAGATAGAGGCTAGGATAAAATATTGATGATGAAAAACTTCACTTACTTTGAAAGAAATTCTTGTAAGATGAAAAACATCTTATACTGTAGATATTAAAGGAGAAACAGGTACGGGACGCAAAACTATACTAATAACCTAATCTAGCGACATAACGCTAATTATCCATTGACCTTCTATACTAATTTGCAACCTCCAAATTCTCCTATCTAAAATCATCAAGGTGCGTCATATCCTATGTAATCACCTCTCTATGGCCTAGCACTACCCCTCCTAGAACCCACCATAATCAGCCTCTCTCCCATCTCCTTTTCACATCTCCTCTTCATATAACCGAACTATCTTTTGTAACTCACAGTGCAAGTTGAACTCCTTATTAACTGCCAATGCTATATGTTTGGTGCTCATCACAATCTTCTCTGATTTCTCAATTCCCTAATCTTGTTCTACATTAATAGTAAAGCCAATATATAACATGCAAAAGAAATAGAAAAACCAATAGCAGGAGAAGTTTCCAAAGTACATAACAACTTGGCTTTCATAATTTGCCTTTGAAGACCAACACCACCATAATGAAGGCCTGTACTTCTGCTCATAGTATCTGTTGCTTTTGCTTCTGGTCCAAGCGAGTTGTCCCTTTGACAAAGTCGGTTGTTTCTCCTAAAGATTTAGGCAAAATCCTTATATAAACAAATTTAAGTTGTCTTAATTATAAATTGAACTTCAAAGCTTAATAGGATTTCTATCCAAATTGCAGTAGGTTACCGAACGATTCACACGAAGTCTACAAGAATTCTAGACTTAAAATAATTACATTAACTTAATAAAATTCAATAATAATTTGAGGAAAAAAGGCGAAAATACGATTTTATCTAAAGTAAAGACATTTAATGAAGGGTAAAAAGTTCGATTCACTTTTATAAGAGTTTTCACACTTTTAATATATTATAGATATAGATATACTTATTAATTACCTCAAAATATATATCTAAAAATTATAAAATGCCAACAGAAAGTACATTACAAAAATACCAAGATTTTATAAAAGATCACATAACTATGACTTTTTTTAATAAAGTCTCTTAACTATATTTTCTAACATAAAAATCACAAAACTTTGTCACTACTAACACGAAATCACATATGTTGAAAAATCCAAACTTTCGGTGGATAGTGTTTTTTAAATATTCTTTTATTTTAATCTAATAAATAAAAACTAATTAGAAAATTCACCCCGGCCCAATCCAAAGCCCCATATCTTATGGGAACTAATCTTTTACTTTTTTGAAATTTTATTTTTAATTGAATAAATAGGAATTTAATTAAAAAGAGTCGATCCAATTGGCCCCAACCAAAACTATATATATTCAAACTATTCTTTTATTAATTGGTAAATTAATATTACTCCAACCTTCCATATTACTTCTTATTCCCAACTAGCTAGATACTTATATTAAAATAAATAATAATTTAAAGAAGGAATTTGAACTAGAATGATTTGTCATGTGAAAGTTTTGGGTCTCTAATCGAAAAGAATATTAAGATATTTTAATTGTTTCTAGATATTGTGAAAAGAAAACGATTTTATATTTTGCTAACAAAGATGATTGATATAGCATATAATATGATCCTTATATATGCATATGTATTTTGTTGGATCGATTCTTATTAATTGAACTTTTATTTCTACGATAAAGATTTAAAAAATAAAAAAGTAAATGATTAGTACTCGTCGAATTTGGGTTGGGATGGATCGGGTTTTTAAAATTGAATTTGTATTTAATAAATGTAAAAACTATATAAAAAATACAACCCATTAGAAGTTGAATTTTTCGACATATGTAACTTTTGTTTACGTGAGGGAAAAGACGTGATTTTTGTATTAGAAAATATAGTTAAAGTGACTTTAGTGAAAAAAATCGTAGTTATAGGACCATCTATGGGTAATTTTAGAATTTATCAGGATCCATTATGTATTGTACTATATTACAATAATATAATGACAGTCAAAACTCAAAAAAATCAAATTAATGCAACTTACTAAGAAGTCAAAAGTTAAAAAGAGAATCTGGTATAGTACGAAATAGAAGTAAAATTTTAAAGGCAAAATAACTCTGTGGACCCTTGTACTTGGTGTGGTTTGTAAAGTTGATACTTCTATTTAGCCATTTATTATCTGAACCCCTCAACCCATCAAAATCCAACATTTTAAACACTATTTTGGTGTGTAACACAATCACCCCATGTCTGTTTTCATGTCATTTTTAAGTATTAAATTAAATTTCATGTCATTTTTAAAATGCTGCATAAGAAATTAAATATAAACAAATTTAATTAAATAAATAATATTATAAATTATAAATTTTTTTAAATAATCATGTTTTTAATTTTGCTCACAAATTAAATATCAAATTCATTCCAAATAAATAAAACTCTTCTCCAACTAATTTAAATTTTTAACTATAAGTTCATATATACCAACATAATGAATTTTCGATTTTTAAATTTGAATAACTCTAACAAATTTACCAAAACTTTAAGTTTTTTCAAGTTTATTTATGAAATTCACTATTTTTTCAAAATCCATTATCACTCACTTTCATTTCAAATTTAAATTTTAATCAAAAAAATATGAAAAGATTTCAAATTTAAATTTTAATGAAAAAAATGAAAATATTTAATTGAGAGGAAAATTAAAAAAATAAATAAAAAGTGAATTCAATTTTTTTATGATTTTTTTTAGGGGGAAGTGGGGGTGCTGGGAATGAAGGGGGTTGGGGAGGGTTGTAGGTGGGGTAAGGGGTGACTGGTGCAAAGGAAGGTGGTGCTAGGGAGGGTGTTGGACAGTGGTAGGAGTCAGGTGAAGGGTTCTGGATGAGGGATGGGCTGAAAGTGTTGGATGGGGGTGAGGGGTGGGGGTGCTGGATGTAAGTGGAGGGTAAGAGGGTGTTGGACACGGGGGGAGTGGGCTGGGGGTGGGGGTGCTGGACGACGGTGGGGTGATGGACGGAAGTGGGGGGTAAGGGGGTGCTAGTTGGGGGAGGGGCATTTTTTAATTCCCTTTTAAAAAATTATTATTTTTTAATTTTTAAAAATATTTTTAAATTAAAAAAATTGTACCACACGTGTAAACACGCGTTTTGCCAACTCAGACACCCATTTTGTCAACTCAGCAATTTAATGTCACATCACCAAATAGTGTTAAAAATGTTGGATTTTGATGGGTTGAGTGGCTTAGATAACAAATCGTTGAGTGGAATATCCACTTTACAAACCACACCAAGACAAGGGTCCACCGAGCTATTTTGCCAATTTTAGAACTCAAACTAAGTACCCACTTTAGAATTTTAGAATTTAATAAGATTCATTCTATAATGTATTAGATTACTATAACATAATGATAGTCATAATTTAGAAAAGATCTGATTACTGCAATTTACTAATGAAATTAAAAGTCAAAAAAAGATCAGATTGGTGTAATATGGTATAATAATGAGTCTAAATAAAAATTTAAAGCTCAGATTAAGTATTCATTTTGAACTTATCATTGTAAATGTAATACATAAATGAAGGAAGAAGGTTATACCATGAAAAAAACTATAAATTCTCTTCACCTCTTACAAATTATTGTGCACAACTGGTTCTTTTCTCTAAATCATTTCTTATTTTAGAGAAAGATTTTGTCATTCATACTCAAATATGCATCATGCAAATTTTTCTCCTTTGTTTGTAGGACCTTCTCGTGTACTACTTCATTGCCCTTTATGCAATGGAATGTTTCACACTCATTTAGAATTCATAAATCATGTTCGAACTACTCACCCATTGACTGAGCAGGATGTCATTCTACGTTCTCATGTATATGCATCCAACATTGTTTTGCCAGGAAATTTCCTATCGGCTCAATATGTTTCCCCACAACATGCAAGTTTGCGAAGAAATGATGAAGTTGTTGTCCAACCAACGTCATCGTTGAATCGTAACCAGCTGATAAGGTGGAGCAGCGCACCACTAGTCAATAGACAACAAATGGCAAGAAGAAACAGGGTTGTTGAAGGTTCAAATTCAACATTTGCCTATCCAAATGAGACTATTGCTACACAACAATTGATGAATCAATTGGATGTTCCTATTTCATCAAATGCAGATGAAATAGTTAATATAGCTGAAGAACAAAATGATTTGGACTTGAACTTGAGGCTTTAATTAGAGAAAAAATAATGTGGATCTTCTTTATAAGAGGGATGTCTAAGAATGTGCGAAGTTTGGTGTAGTTTTTAAAATTTTATTTTTAATATGTTTGTTTGATAGAAGGGTATGTTTATCTGATAGAAGGGATTCAAAATGTGTGAGTCTATTATTTTATTTTGTTAAGATAGAGTGAGTGTTTGAAATCATGTGATAGAAGAGTTTCTAAAAGTGTGAGCCTATTATTTTATTTTATTTTATTTTTATTTTGTTAAAATAGGATGAATGTCAGAAATCGTGTTATGATTGGAGTCTGTTGTTTTATTTATCAACTATTTATTTTGATTTAAATCATCCAAATTCAATTTTTAGAAATATTTCTCTATTTGACTAGTAATCATATTAGAAAAAAACAGTTCATTGTTCAAATACAATTAATTTCATAGTTAATTAGTAGGATCCAAACAGTGTATCGAATTATAATAGATAGTCACAATCAAAATTAAAAAAGAGTTCACATTGTTATAGCTCATTAGTCAAATACAAATTATTAGGGGTAATGTACTTTAAATTTAAACTTGTTAGTCAATCATATTAAATATAGATTATCATAATAGTTATTTGAGGAGGTGCTTAATTGGCTAGACAAAAACATAACCTTCTTATGAAGTCTGTCAACTAAGAGAGAGAACATAATCTTTTTTTCTATAGATGAGTTAAAATATAGAAAAATAAATTTGGAGGATAAAATCACTAATTTTTCAATTTTGTTAGCAAAGTTATCACTCATTCCAACAATTTTGTACTTACCATGCAAAAACGAAAGACACATAAATGGGGGTTAAGTTCATAAATGACCTTCATATGGGGTAATCTTGATTTTTTAGCATAAAGGTTTTTTTTTTAAAAAATAGTTTCTGCTTTAGAAAATTCATTAGGAAAAGCTTTTGTTGTCCATCGAGCATAAGTTGTAGATGTAAATTAGTTTTACATATAAGACGGAAGTTTAGAATATTCTAGAATATTCCAATACAATGAACTTTCTCATTTGACCACAAATTCTTTTCATGTTTAAGTCACTTTTTAAAGATTTTCTCAAGTCGGGACAAATATTCAAGAACAGACACTTTTGGAGAGACCACATGTCTTTTCTCGTATAAACAAAAGGAGAGGGGTTGTTTACACCATGAGTAAGCCTATAAATTCTCCTCACATTTTACAAAATTATAATGCATAGTTTGTACTTTTCTTTACCGTCTCTTACTTTGAAGAAAATTGTCACGATTTAAAAACACCTAAGTCATGATGACACCTACACTCCAACATGACACCTCTTATCACATAGGCTCTCACTGATCCACTCATGTATACGATACTCTTTTATCTTTGTAGACACCTAATTTTGTCCCTCCCAAGTTTAATTTTATCCGTTTTTAGCTAATCTTACCATGTACCCTAAACCGTGCGATTATCTTCCCGCAAAATATAAAAAATAACAAATTTCCAACCAACTTAATCCAAAATAATCTCTCAATTAACCATAGCAACATGAGAATAGAGGGGCCCACAATATTCATACCCCAATACACATTTTACACTCGTACATCTCACAATTACCCGAGCTCACCATAAACACAAACTACCATATACAGATACACAAAAAACATTGAAATAGCGTGAGAGAAGAAGGACTTCATTTTTTCTTCTTCTTTCGTTTCTTTCTTTGATTCAACACATAGATAGTAACAACCATACTCACACACATCTTCACTAAAATTTTCCATTTACCATACTTCACCCGTATACGATCCCTCATCCTCACAGCACACACCATCAGAAACTGACCACAATACATGATTCATAGACATCGAAGTAAGAGGAAAGATGGTGTGAGAGAGATCTAAGAGAGGGAAAGAGATCTGGTTTTCATCTTCTTGACCTTCATTCATGCACAACGTGAACTAGCACACACACACGAATTGAGATTCGAGAACATTATAGATAAACTGCGAGAGAAAGACGTAAAACAACTGTGAGAATGAGTGAATTCCAGATCGCTAGTCACTGTTCTGGTGATTTACTCGCTAAAAAAAGTTAATCCACCCATAAATCGCCAGAATCCGGCCTATTCCCATCGGTTTCTTTCACTTTTATCTCACTGGAGTCGATTAGTCGAGGTTCTCAGTTCTTCGTCAAGAATCGGATCTGAGTTTCGTCGCTGTTGTTTGATGCGGGTCGGATTCACTAGTTTTTCTTTGAGATTTTCTATTGGTTTTATTATCGGTTCGGGTTATTCAGTTTTCTTGTTATTTATTTTGTATTGCTTGAGGATTCCTTCTCGGATCATATTTCGCGTTGATTCACGTTTGTTTGACAGTCGGGTGTGGTATTCTCTGAGGTTTCAGGTAGCTTTATTATCTTCCTAATTCATTTGGAAATACTCCAAAGGTCCAATTCCCTCTTCTCTTTCATTTAATTCTTGTGTGATTGTGAATTGGTGATTTTGATATCATTGTTTTGTTTGTTAATGTGAACTGTTTATGACATTTTAGTGTGTGATATTACCATGCCTGATTGGTAAATGTTCATGATTTTCGCTTGGTGGGTTGTATATTGAAATGGGTTAATCATGTGGTTGAGAATGGATTTGGGACGGGAATAGAGAAATTGATAAAAGTTGAATGTAGATTAATTTTAGGTTGGTGTTGTTTGGTTTAATTCGGAATAAGCATAAATAATGTGTCAATGGAAAAGAATTATGACATGTGGAAATGGATAGGCAATATAGGTTCGGGTAGGCAAATTTTAGAACTTTTTATTTTGGTTGAATGTTGGATGGGGCGTCTGAATGTTTCTTTCTAGTTTATCGTATTTAATTCAAATGTATTCATTTATCTGGGGAATCCCCCTAGACACATTGTATTTATTCACCGGGGAATGCCCCGACGTACTATGTTGGCGAAAGACGTTCGTGAGGAAGGCCCGAGACATCGGGTAAAGAACGGGAGCGTAAGTAGGATTTGTATTGGTTAGATAGAATTTATTTTCGCATTTTTTTATTTTGGACTGTATAAATTGGACTGGACACTATATTTTTTGTTTTGTTTTGTTTTTGTTTGTTTGTTTGATTAATTTTTTTGTGTGGTTTATACATTTGTAACGTCAAATTAGTTGATATGCTCCACCAAGCGACCGTGGTCAAACCACGGGATCGAGGGGTGCCTAACACCTTCCCCTCGGTCAATAGAATTCCTTAGCCAGAATCTCTGTTCGCGGATTAGTTTTAGAGTCAAACTATTTTGAAAAAGGATTTCCAAAGGTGACTTGGCACACCCGATTTATGTCAAGTGGCGACTCTGATTTTGAATGTAAAAATAATCCTTCTTTGAAACAAATCGTTTTCTTTTGTCACTTAATAATAAAAACCCTTTCGAACTTAAAATGAATCTTTTCGGTTAAAAAAGGGGTGTGACAGCTCTGGCGACTCTGCTGGGGATTTTTTTCCAGAATTCGAGCTTATTTTAGAGTTATATCGGCTTAGTTTGGCACTATAGATGTATAGACATTTTGTTTGTCTGTTTTGTGTCATTGTTTTATCATTGTTGAGTGTCTACGTGCTCTTTGTTTACAGTCTCTCCTTATGTGTTACCGCTTTATATCTAGTATCATGTGCATAACTCGAGTCATTTTTTCTGCAACAAGTCCGTGGTACACGTGTTGTACACAACATCTAGTTGAGTCACCCTTATTTTAGGAGGGGGAGCTATCGGTGTTATGGAGTGGGTAGAAAGCTTTCGCAGCCACTATCGATCATACGCGCCCCTAACAACCTTGTTAGTAAACCCAACGTAGTTCAGCCTTTATGTCATGTTTATTTGCATCATATTGATATCTAGCGGGACCCACTAGGTCATTTGTAGGAGACTCACCTTTGAAGCATCCCTATATGCTAAATGTTGCATCTTTGAGGGTAATGTGGTCATTTGACTAAACGATTGGGGAAAGCATATGTTAGAAGTAAAGTGTGAAGACAAGAAGATGTTGAAAAAAGAGAAAAGGAAAAGTGAGTTGAAGAAAAAAAGAGTTTAGTAGTTTTTAGAGCTCTTTATGACTTTTTTTTTTCACAATTTAAAAATTCAAAAAGATTTGTTTTACCTTTCGCACTCATTATCTCAAAACGTCAAAAAGATTTTCCTTTTGTTCCTTTACCATGCATTCACAATTTGAAAACTCTAAAAATATTTGTTTTCAATAAGAGCTTTTTACAAAAGGAAAAGTCAAAAAAGATGGTAGAAGTTTTGTACATTTCATATAACAAAAATACCAAAAAGATTTTCTTTCGTAGCTGTTGGTGTCATTTTTATGCGAAGTATCAAATTGAAAACTCAAAAAAGATTTTGTTACGTTGTTTATCGTGTGTCTTTAGTCGTGTCTCAAGTCAGGATGCAATCTATTATTTAATCATTAATTGTCCAATCTGGACGAACTACGCACCCCTGATTCTCCTCTCTCGGGAGTGAGATACGTAGGCAGCCTATTGTGGGTTCGGGGATCTAATTTCAAAAATCCAACAAGTATTTTATTCACTCTTCGTTAGAGTAAGTGTTTCATATACATCTTCAAGAGAAAATTACAAAAAAAATTTTCTTTAATAGTTTCAAGTTTTATTTATGTATGAATGCAAAATTGAAAATCCAAAAGATTTTTCTTTGGTAATCATATGTTTCATTTTGTATAGGGATTTAAACCTAAAATTTCAAAAAGATTTTCATCAATTCTTTTGACACTTTGTTTCAAGAAAAAGAAAAGAGTTTGATTGTCCATTTTGGCAAGACTTCACGAACTACGCACACCTGATTCTCCTCTCTCGGGAGTGAAATATGTAGGCGCCATTTTTGAGTTCGGTGATCTTTTTCAAAAAAAAAAGGAAAAAAAGGTTTTGAAAAAGTGTTGAACTCTAACACATTTGTTGTTTTTTGTTGAGTTAGTTTAAGGTGGTTGGTTTGTGGCATTTTGGTTGGTCCTTCACATCACACCAAATCCAAAGGTTTAGTTGTGTCAAACAAAGATATAGAGAGTGACATCATGGATCAAACAAAGAATCAGGAAAATGAGAGTTTGAAGCAAGAGATTAGGAGACTAAGACAACAAATGAAAGAAATGCATCGAGCTTGGGCCAGTGGGTTGCCTGATAACGCTCAATCTACAGCTCTCGTAGGAGTGTAAAGCGGTCGTTAGCAAATATAGAACCCAACCTGGGTTGGGTATCGATCCCACAGAGAATAGCTTGGTCAACAAGTAGGCAACGATTACTAGACTTTTAGTGCAAGTCTCGTAAGAAGGGGGGATTGTAATGTGTAACCAAAACAATAAAGTAAAAGCTGAAAATAGCAAAGTAAAAAGAGGAAGAATGTTACGTAAGTTGTAAACAATGAGAATTGAGGCGTTGGGGTTATGTCCACCTTCTGAGTTATACAACTCTATTGGCTATGAGTGTGTAGAATTGTGACATGCATGTGCTTATAAAGAATTGTATTCGATGATAAATCCAGGCGTCTTTCGACCTATTCGAGGATTATTTCACTTTAACTCTTTCGATCTTAAAGAGTGTCTAACGGTACGAATTCTCCAAGAGGTTAGTCCAGTTACGGCACTAGCTTTTTAATAGGAAAGGGTGTCCTACTACCTTGACATTATCTCTTTTCCAGACAGATAACCTTTCTTTCGAACAAGTTAAATGTTATACTGGCGTTATTCTATGCGTCTGCAGCTACAAGAATTTGCATTAAGATGAAGAGAATAATGATATAAGCAGCATACGTGTCACGAACTCATAAACTCACAGCAATAGATAGTATCTCATACGGCTTCCATAACCCCAACAGAGAAGTTTAGTTACCCATGAATGCGAAGGAAATCACAATTTGCATTGTTGTTATTATACCACAATATTGATGATTTTCGTGTAGCACAAGTGGTAGGCGTGAGGCGTGAATTCCTTAGCAAAGTAACGTTTCTCTTGTTGCGGAAATTAAGAATTGAATAGATGAATAGAAGAAGAAAAATAGAATTAATGGGAAGATTAGAAGAGTTGTAATTGAGAAGTAGAATGTATCTCTCCACTAAGGGAGGATTGTTTCTCTCCACTAAGGGAGGATTGAATAAAAATCTCTAGCATGATAGGGTATTTATAATACCCATATCCTATTCCTACTAAGCTAATGAAATACTTAACCAAATCCTACTAAGCTAATGAAATACTTAACCCAATTGTACTAGGTTAATGTAACATTATCCAAATCCAAATAAACTAATGAAATACTTAACCCAATTGTACTAGGTTAATGTATTATTATCCTAATCCAAATAAGTTACTGCTAGTCCCCAAAGTCTTCAGAAATGCTGTTTTGGCCTGGGACAGATTTTCTATGCAGCGTTTTTGGTCCTTTAGGCGTCCAATCTTACGTTCCTTCCTTCGTGAGCTTTCTTTGGCGTCAAGTAAGCCATAAAATGCTGATTTCTGCATTATTTATACCTGAAACTTTGCTAATCATGTTTGTTAGCTCACTTACAGGAAAAAGGACTAAAAGTGCATGAAATATATAATTTGTTCTCAAAACATGGCACAAATATGGGCAAAATATATTGATATAGGCGCGTAAATTCGCCTATCATCAACACCCCACACTTGAAGCTTTGTTCGTCCTCGAACAAAATATCATGTCCCTCTACACATCAACTTAGGGTTTCACAGCAACAACACAAAATATTCATCAAGACAAGCACAACAATTATCAACAAAGAGTAGTTTTCCGATCATTAATAGAAACAGTTTAACCTCCAACATAGACTCGTGATGGTGGTTAACTCATATTCAAAAGTCAAGGCACAAAGAATCATACACAACTATCCAAAACTCATCAACCATGTGTGTCTCACAATATATTACCCATAGTCACTCACAAGTATAGCATATTTTTCAAACATGGGTATCAAAATATCCTTGCTCTCGCTCTCACAAAGAATTCATATGCAGCAACTGATGACCATAGGCTTGCCCTTAGTGTAATACTCCACTAAATGTCAGAATGCTAAGATTAGGATCAAATAGGTCTTTTGATGGTTGTAATGTAGGCTAAGGGATGGGTAGGACTATTTTGGCCAGAAATAGTGACTAAGTTCCTAAGCACTTTAATACATCAGATTGTATCATTGACATTTTTTTTCTTTCAACCTTTCCTCTTTCTTTTATTCTACCACCCTTGTTCTCCTCTTTTGTTTTTCAATTTTAAGCATAACTCACTTTTCAGCTTTCTTTTCCTTTTTCTTTTCATAATATACCTCTTATGATAGCACTTTCTTTTTCATAACACCTTCAAGCACCACTACAATTTAGAGCATCATACTCACCCAATTTCCTCTTATTTCGTCACATGACTTTTTCACTTTAAAGCGCTTAGGAATTTGGATCAAATTACTGTCTTGAAAAAAAAATGGATTAGGCTTACACACGAGGTTGTCAAAGAAATAGGCTAAAGGCTCAAAAGGGTTTAACTAGGATGATGTCCATGGGTAGGTAAAACGAAGGTAAACATATATAGGTTGCCAAAGAAATTCCTAAATCATCTCCTAAACTTACACTCCTTATATTCGCTTTGCATACATACCAGGCAAGTTCTAGCATCAGCCACAAACATAGAATATACTATTATCTCACACACACAAGGCACATGGTCGACTTGATTGGAAGTAATATAGACTCTCGACCCAATAAGTGAAGGAATTGAACCACACAATATCACATAATGAGTCACAACTAGAGCCTAAACGTCTCAACAGTCATAATTGTAGCACATACTCTTGTTATAATCTCATGCTGCCTATTAGAATAATTTCATGCAAAGCTACGTTAAAAAAAAAAAATTTAACTAAACAAAAAAACGAAAAACTAAGCAAACAAACATGAATAAATGCAAAGGATAGAGAAGTATAGCATGCAAATACCATCACCCCACACTTAGACGGGACACACAGTCCTCAGTGGAAAATAAATAAGAAGAACCTAGTTAGTCGGACTCATTCTCTATGTCTGGGGTCATACCCCTTTGCATCGGAATCATCATCAGAGTCGTCGTCCTTAGGAGTTCCTCATAAGTATCCCACTTAATTCCAAGAGTGAGTCGAGGTGTTTGCATCGAGGAGGGTTCTCCTTGCTCTTTTTGGCCTCTTTTCTTGCCTTTTTGTGAAGTGGTAGCCTTATCTTTGCCTTGTCTTTTGGTGCCATTGTACCTGAGATCTCAATAGAGTCATGTTAGCATCATCTCAATGGATACAATATATAAATAAGCAGTAGAGGTACCACCCCACACTTAGGTTGTTGGCACCAACTAGTGAAGTGAAAGTGGTCGATTACTCAGACTTCATCGACATACGTTTTAGGAGCTATATTCCAACAAGAAAATCAGAGATGTATCACTTCTTGCAACCTTTGCAATACTTGCATGTAAGATTATACCAAGACTACTACATAGGGATTACATCAAGGTATAGTATCTATCAATACTCACAACCGCCTATGTCGGTAGGCAACTATAAGTCTTATTCTGATGAACAATTCATTCCAACATGTAAGTATTCAAGTGATAAGATTATGCAATGTTAATGACTATAGCAATTCTGCAAGAGTATGACAATACATCAAAATCAAATTCAAGTTGGAAACAAGTTAAGAGCATCCTAACGTATATGTTCACTCACTTGGTTGTGTATCAGCAATTCAAACACATGAATATCACCAATGCTTCTTTAAGATATAGCAATTCATAATAGGCATAGCAACGTAGTACTTACGAAAAATGGATGAAGAACAAAAGAGTACTTACGTGATTGAAGCCTTTGGAGATGTTCTTATGAATTGGAAGAGCAAAAAGAGAAATTTTGAGATGATTTGGATGGATGTGCAGCGCCTTTGGGTCAATTTCTAATGTGGTTATGTTTCAAGAATAAGTCCCCTTTATATAGGAAGAGAATGGGTCGGGTTTTGACCCATTTACAATCGGTTTTGGAGACAAAAATGCTACATATGCGGCGCATAATGCTAGGAATAGTCATGACATATGCGGCGCATAGTCTATGGCATTTAGGGACATATGCGCCGCACAGTCTATGGCATTTTGAGACATATGCACTGCATAGTCTATGGAATATGAGATCCTGAGACCTAATGCCATAGCATAGGCGGCGCATAGTCAAAAGCACACTTAGGCATGGGCGGCGCATAGTGTATACCACACTAGATTCTGAGACCTTAGGCTATAGGATAGGTTTGGCAATGTTTGTGGCCTCTTTTTACCTCGGCCTAGCCTTCCTTGATGCCTATATGCTTAATCCATAGCCTTATGCATTACCATTCCTAACTTACCACCTTTACCATGTAGCTCATCCAAATTGTCAATTGAAATCAATTTCCTCGTTGAATACCTTTTGCACCTATATTTGCTCAAAACTAAATGAAAACGATTAGTACGATGGGTTGCCTCCCACCAAGCACCTTAGTTTTGGTCGTGTCACGAATCCTATTTTTGGATTTTTATTTATCAAAAACAAAACAAGTACTAGAACGAAAGAAAGACAAAATGATAAACAATAAATAAAAAATGATAAACGATGGGTTGCCTCCCATCTAGCGCATTATTTATTGTCGTGGCTCGACGTAGTAATCTCGAGTACTTAGACTTCGTCGAGATAAATGGTGGATCGTTTTCTGAAAGGATTTAGACGACAATGAGGCTTACCTGTGGTCATGCGATCTTTTTCGAGATGGCTCATACGTTTCTCCGGAGAGTCACCAATTATATCATCAATAGTCCAACCCATAGCTCTCTTGTATCTCTTCAGAGCAGAGATGAGAGCCTCTACGTGTTGTTCACTTAAATCATCTACACTCTCTGGAAGTATATTTGTACTTTCCAAGAACACATACCTTAGATAATAGGAGAGCTCTTGTGATTCTAGCATTGGTGGCTCGTCAATGGGAGTCTTCGCTGTTGGTTGATTCTTGAGATCACAATCCGGTTGCTTAGGAGTATAAGACTCAATTTCTGTTAGATCACCCATAAGTTCTTCATAATCTTCATTATCCTCATGCTCAACATTCAGTGGCGCAGCAGACAATGGCTCAACAGTAAGCTGTTTCTCTATAGATAATTCTTTCATATCCTCTTGATGAACATCAGCTACAGATAACTCATTCATATCGCTGGGCTGCTTCATGGCTTTGCGTATATCAAACCATACTACTTCGTCATTAATTCGAAACAAAAGCTCATTATCTTTCATGTTAATAAGCACACTTCCGGTTGCAAGGAAAGGACGTCCCAGAATTATGGGAACTTCAGAATCCTCCTTACAATCTAGAATAACGAAGTCTGCAGGAAAGATGAATGAAGAAACCTTCACCAACACATCATTCAAGATACCCACAGGTCTTTTTACCGACCTATCAGCCATCACGAGCCTCATATTGTTTGGTGTCGGATCGCCTAGCCCCAACTTCTTGTAGATGGATAGTGGCATTAAATTTATGCTAGCACCTAGATCGCACAATGATTTGGCAAAATCCAACGATCCAATAGTGCAAGGAATAGTGAAAGCTCCGGGGTCGGCCTTCTTCTGAACTATTGATCTGGTAGCAACTGCACTACAATGATGAACATTATCCGCTAACTCATAACTTGATGCCCGCTTCTTTGTCAACAGGTCCTTCATAAATTTTGCATATCCAGGCATTTGTTCAAGTGCCTCCACCAATGGAACATTAATGGTCAGCTGCTTTAACATATTCATGAATTTGCTGAACTTTGTATCATCCGCCACCTTCTTTAATCTTTGGGGAAAAGGTGGGTGTGAGTATGGAAGTGTTCTTTCCATGGTTTTCTTCTCCTCTTGCTTCCATTTTTCCACTTTATTAGGTTGCACAGTGCTGGATGTGGCGTCCTTGACGTCAGGAGTGGGTGCTACGACATCTTTTCCTTTTGTGTTGTCATCCATGTCCGCAACTTTGTCAACCACTTGCTTGCCTTTTGCTGAAGTTTCCAGCACCTTACCACTTTTGGTAGTGATGGCCATGCATGACCCGTCATTCCTTGGGTTTGGCACAGTATCGCTAGGTAAAGTGCCGGCCTTTCTTTGATTGAGTGCTGCTGAAAGTTGGCTCATTGCTGCTCTATTTGCTTGATAGAAGTGGAATGTGAATCAACTAATTGTTTCATGGAGGACAAATCATTGATTACCTCTATTACTCCCGCGCTCATTTCTTCCACTCCTTTCAATAATTTAGCCATCATGTCTTACATACTTCCAGAATTAGATGTGGTGGTGTCACGTCTACCAGAGGGAACGTACAAACCACTCTTTTCATTCTTGTTCTTCCAACTACCTTGGTCATTGTTTCCAGATTTATCATAATAGTTCCGACCTTGGTTTCCTTGGGCATTCCCGCGGAAACCCCCCTGATTGTTCAAGTAGTTGGCCTCCTCTTCCGAATCAGATTCGTCTTTTCCTTTTGACGCAATAGATTTCACTTTTTCGGTCTTCCCTGACAATAAATGCTTTGTAAGAAGATCCATTTGTGTTTTCAAGTGCGCCATATCCTGATCATGTTCTTCTTCTCTTCTTTTTTGGTCTGTGGTCATGCCAATAGATAAAGTGGGGCTTGCTACCTCAGAATCCCTGGTATGCCAAGCTCTACTTTGTTTCGTCATACGATCTAGCATATTGCTTGCTTGACCAAAGGTGAGGTCCATGAAAGATCCTTCAGCTGCATTATCCACCACTGGTTTAGTTATTGAATTCAAGGCTCTATACAAGATCTCCATTAGGTGAACATTGGTCATGTGATGGTTTGGGCACCTCGCTAGCTTTGTCTTGAACCTCTCCCATGTTTCATGAAGAGCTTCAGTGGGATGCTGATGAAAGTTGCTGATTTCATCTCTCAATTGCGCCCTCTTGGATGGCGGAAAGAATCTTTCTAGGAAAGCGTCTCTCAATTGCCTCCAATTTGTGATAGAATCAGGAGTCAGCCCATTCAACCATAGTGTTGCCTCCCCAGACAGAGACAATGGAAATAGACGTTATCGAATTGCATTCTAACCAACACCAGGATTGTCAAACGACTTGCATGTAGAAATAAAGTTGATGAGATGCATATTCGGATCATCGCCTGCTAGTCCACCAAATAATCCCTTGAGTTGCAATAACTGAATCATGGTGCTTGTGATGTTGAACTTGGCTCTGGGCGCTAATGGTGGTGGAATTATGGCCCCAGTGGCTCCGACACCATCAAGATCATCATCATCATCGTCGAAAGCTGGCTGCATAGGTTGGCGATCATACCTAAACCGAGCTTGTCGACCACTTCGGTTGGCAGGTGTTATAATTTCAGCATCACGCCTAGGGTTTAGTAACTCGTCATCACCTAAATCCTCATCGTCAAGATTTGTTGCTCGCCCAGGGTTATCAATGTTTTGTTGGTGTACTTGGGCAGCGGCAAGGGCAGCCAATCTTGCTTGTTCCTGTTGAGCAACCATTCTTTCGATTTCTTCTTGTGCTTCCATTCTTCCAATGCGTTGTGGTTCAGGATTGATAGGTAATAACGGTTGACCAGAACTTCTAGTATGGGGCATGCACTGAATAAAATCCTGCAATAAACAAAAACAAAAACTGAAAGTAAAAGTACGAGAATCTTTGACCAAAGGGTCTAGTAATTATCACAAACTTGATTTACACTCGTATTCCCCGGCAACGGCACCAATTTTTGATAACGCTCAATCTACAGCTCTCGTAGAAGTGTAAAGCGGTCGTTAGCAAATATAGAACCCAACCTGGGTTGGGTATCGATCCCACAGAGAATAGCTTGGTCAACAAGTAGGCAACGATTACTAGACTTTTAGTGCAAGTCTCGTAAGAAGGGGGGATTGTAATGTGTAACCAAAACAATAAAGTAAAAGCTGAAAATAGCAAAGTAAAAAGAGGAAGAATGTTACGTAAGTTCTAAACAATGAGAATTGAGGCGTTGGGGTTATGTCCACCTTCTGAGTTATACATCTCTATTGGCTATGAGTGTGTAGAATTGTGACATGCATGTGCTTATAGAGAATTGTATTCGATGGTAAATCCAGGCGTCTTTCGACCTATTCGAGGATTATTTCACTTTAAGTCTTTCGTGCTTAAAGAGTGTCTAATGGTACGAATTCTCCAAGAGGTTAGTCCAGTTACGGCACTAGCTTTTTAATAGGAAAGGGTGTCCTACTACCTTGACATTATCTCTTTTCCAGACAGATATCCTTTCTTTCGAACAAGTTAAATGTTATACTGGCGTTATTCTATGCGTCTGCAGCTACAAGAATTTGCATTAAGATGAAGAGAATAATGATATAAGCAGCATACGTGTCACGAACTCATAAACTCACAGCAATAGATAGTATCTCATACGGCTTCCATAACCCCAACAGAGAAGTTTAGTTACCCATGAATGCGAAGGAAATCACAATTTGCATTGTTGTTATTATACCACAAGATTGATGATTTTCGTGTAACACAAGTGGTAGGCGTGAGGCGTGAATTCCTTAGCAAAGTAACGGTTCTCTTGTTGCGGAGATTAAGAATTGAATAGATGAATAGAAGAAGAAAAATAGAATTAATGGGAAGATTAGAAGAGTTGTAATTGAGAAGTAGAATGTATCTCTCCACTAAGGGAGGATTGTTTCTCTCCACTAAGGGAGGATTGAATAAAAATCTCTAGCATGATAGGGTATTTATAATACCCATATCCTATTCCTACTAAGCTAATGAAATACTTAACCAAATTCTACTAAGCTAATGAAATACTTAACCCAATTGTACTAGGTTAATGTAACATTATCCAAATCCAAATAAACTAATGAAATACTTAACCCAATTGTACTAGGTTAATGTATTATTATCCTAATCCAAATAAGTTACTGCTAGTCCCCAAAGTCTTCAGAAATGCTGTTTTGGCCTGGGACAGATTTTCTATGCAGCGTTTTTGGTCCTTTAGGCGTCCAATCTTACGTTCCTTCCTTCGTGAGCTTTCTTTGGCGTCAAGTAAGCCATAAAATGCTGATTTCTGCATCATTTATACCTGAAACTCTGCTAATCATGTTCGTTAGCTCACTTACAGGAAAAAGGACTAAAAGTGCATGAAATATATAATTTGTTCTCAAAACATGGCACAAATATGGGCAAAATATATTGATATAGGCGCGTAAATTTGCCTATCATCATTGCCTACTCCTCTATTTCCCTTTATTGATCCTACAAACTCCTCGAGTTTTCTACCAAAATTTCAAAGGCAGTTTTCTATTGTTGTTGATGTACTGCAATATGACTCAGAATTCATTCCAAGCCAAAAACATCTCAATACTTCTACCTCTTTTCCTCTAGATCCTCAGTATAAGCCTGCTACATTCACAACACTACATGTCTTCTGTGATCTTGTTGCTCAATCCTCTACTGGGACTTCCACACTGGCTTGCCCAATGGTCGTGCATCCCCATGTTGCTAGTGAACCTATATTCAATACTCTTGGTGATCATTTTTATACTCCTGAGCCTGCTTTTAAGTTAACTAGACCACCAAAATTTCTTAACAAGAAGTCCAGTGTGCCAGAAGAGTCGGAGAAAATGGTTGGAAAAATGAAGAGTGGAAAAAATGCTACGAAAAATTCTCTAGGACCTGCGGGTAAAGAAGATGTTTCATACAAAGACTGGGGCATGCCTTCAAGTTCTAACCTTCCTCCAATCTTTGAGATGTCGAAATTTGAGGAGCAAGATAGGCATGAGGAATTCGTGAAATATTTGGGACAATATTGCAATCAACTAAGGGAACCCGGAGGAATGAAGAATGAGAAAGATGACACTACTATTGTAGTTAGAGAACGGGCACATCAGAGAAGATGACGTCGTCGTTGCCATTAGTCTCAATCCTAAGTTCATACCCAAGCTCTCCATAATCACTCCCAAAATCCATTATACTCTGTTTCCCCACCTTCATATCTAGTATATTGCGCACAACCATATGTTCAACTCCCTCCGTACCCACAATGACGCACACCACCTCTTCAAAGTCATCCTCCAATTCCACAAACATACCAAAGCCCTTCTAGGCCCGATGTTCGATCCAAGTTAAACAATGAAATGAGGCAGAAATTGAGGGATAGTTTCACACCTATTGGAGAGTCGTATTCTAGTTCATTTCAGATATTGGCACAGCGAGGCATGATCACTTCTCTTCTTGGGTATACTCTTGACCTGCATTCTAGAAGTTTTGATCCTAATGTACGATGTGCTTATCATTCTGATGTTCAGGGTCACAGTATTGAAGATTGTCGTGCTTTGAAAAGAGAAATTGAAAAGATGATTCAAGACAAATTGATTATGGTGCAGAACATTGACGGTGAGGAAAACTCTAGTCACGTTGATATGCAAACCTGTGGCTAAGATGTCAGGCTGAGCAATTGAGAAGTCACCCCTCTCTCTACTAGGAAGAGGTTTGATAGTTTGTTTTGTTTTATTTTCTGTTATCCGAATAATTTTAGGGTTGTAGTTCGAGATCTATCTTGTTTTGTCCATTTGTCGTTATGTTCAAACCCTTCTATCTTTTATTTTAATTAAATGAAGTGTCCCTTTTTTTTTCTTTGAGTTTTAAATGTGTTGTTTGTTCATTTTCTTTACAGAGTACATTTTAGGTTAATTCTAGTGATATGACATGCTAATTTTTAGTCAGATCTTAAAATTCAATTTAAGCATGAACATTGAATCAGAGGGTTAAAGTTAGAAAAAAAGAGCATCTGAAAAATAGGTAGAGTGCTGATACATTTGGTGACAAGTTCAAGCCTTCTTTGAAAATTAAGGCAATTATTTTGAGAATCACAAGAATAACTTGGTCATCAATTGAAAAACATTGCTTAGTTAGGTCAAATAGCATATGTGTGATCTCGAGGGACAGAAAAATCAACTCCACAAAAGCATGAGTCATTCGATGTGAGGAATGTACAACAAAAGTGGAGTGATATATTGAACAAAGTGCAAGAGTAGTGACACACAGACTCAGTTAAAGTTAATGCTTAAAAATGTCACAAATGATCTTCATCTCTCACTTTCATAATGCATGATATGTACTTGCATTTTCAAGAATTGATATGACGAAGGCATTTCATTCTGCTATCCCAACATCGTGTCATCCTTTGTATACCCCCATTTTAGCTTTAGTCCTATTTTCTTTCATACCCCTCTTTTGGAATCAAGATAGAGTCAGCAAAGCTCAAAAGAAAAGTGTCAAGCAAAACAATAGAGTCAGAAAAACTTTAAAAAAATAGAAGAAAAAAAAATATTTCCAAAAAAAAGCGTCAAGACAAATAGAGTCAGAAAAATCCAAAGAGAAAAAAGTGTTAATAATAGAAACATAGAAGAAAAAGAAATTAGAATTAAGAAAAACAAGTTGCCAGAACTATGCATGACCTGATTCTCCTCTTTCGAGGGTGAGATACGTAGGCCGCCCTACGCGAGGCTCGGTCCAACCAAATAAATAATTTAGAGTCACCCAGTCAAAAGAAACTGGGCATGAGTCGATCCTCATTGTTTGAGTCAATTTCAAAAGTTGTAAGTCCCACCCCACTTCAAGTGTCGTTTGGGTCTCATGCCATCCTTTCTTTCTAACCCTATCCAAAAGCCAAGTTAAAACCAAAGAAAGACCTGCAGATCAATCTTTGAGAATGTTAAGGCTAACTATATGTGTTACCGCTTTTATATCTATCATCATGTGTCTACCCCCAGGCCTTCTTTCTGCAACAAGTCCATAGTACATGTGTTGTACACGACCTCTAGTTGAGTCACCCTTATTTTGCGGGGGAGCCATCGGTGTTATGGAGTAGGTGGAAAGCAAAGCAACCACTATCGACCATACGCTCCCCCGAACAACCTTGTTAGTGAACCACAACGTAGGTCAACCTTTAGGTCATGCTTATGTGCATCATACTGAAACTAGCGGGACCCACATGCCCCTTTGTAGGAGACTCACCTCTAAAGCATCTCTACGTGCTAATTGTTGAATCTTTAAGGGTAACATGGTCATTTGACGAAATGATTTGAAAAAAAAAATTATTAGGAGTAAGGTGCGAAGGCAAAAACGGAAAAGAAAAAAAGAAGAAAAAAAATATAGAATTTTTTTTTAGAAAAAGTGAGTCGAAAAGGATGAATCAAAAGAAATGTCGTAGTTTATTTTAGAATTCTTTATGGCTTTTGTTCTTCACGATCTAAAAACTCAAAAAAAAAATTTTACGTTTTACATTTGTCTTCTCAAAGTACCGTAAATTCAAAAAAAAAAAAGAAAAAAGAAAAAAAAAGTTTTGTTTGCCTTTTCTACTTATTTGTCAAAAACAAAAATACCAAAAAGATTTTTTTTCTTCATAATTGGTGGTGTCAGTCTTAGTTAAAGTGTCTAGCTGAAAATCTAAAAGTTTTTTTCGTTTGTTTTTGGTAGTGTCTCTTAAGTTAGGGTCAATTTATTAGTTAATCATTAATTGTCCAATTTGACGAACTACTCACCCCTGATTCTCCTCTTTCAGGATGTGAGATACGTAGGCAGCCTATTATTGGTTTGGGGATCTTATTTAAAAAATTCAAAAACATAATTCAAAAAAAAAAAAATTTCTTCACTTTTCATCTAGAGTAGGTGCTTCATACATGTCTTGAAAATAAAAATTAAAAAAAAAATCCTTAATAGTCATAGGTTTTATTTTTGGTTGGTCTTATTCAAAAAAGAAAAAAAAAATTCTTCGCTCTTCATTTAGAGTAGGCGTTTCATATACGTCTTTAAAAGAAAACTACAAAAAGATTTCTCTTTAATAGGTTCAAGTTCCATTTTCATATGAAATTTAAAACTGAAAAACCAAAAAAAAAATTCTTTGGTAATCATAGATTTCACTTTGTATAGGGATGTTAAAGCTGAAAAATTCAAAAAAAAAATAAATTTCGTCAATTCTTTTGACAAATTGTTATTTTCTTTTCTTCTTAAAGTTTTGAATAAAAAAAAGAAAAGAGTTCAATTAACCATCTTGGCATGACTGCTCGAACTACGCAAGATCTGATTCATGTACAACATGATACGTAGGCAACCTACTTTTGGGTTCGATCTAATTATTTTGTTTCGTTGTTTTTCATTATTTTTCCTCTTTTAAAGAAAAACAAAAGTCATAAAGAATGATAAAATAAAGGTAGATAACGAGAGAGAAAAAAAGTGTAGACAAAAATCAGGATGATGTTAAAATGACCTCGGTACCCTCAAAAGCCGGTAGAAATGAACATGAATTTAGGAAAATTTTACCAATGTGGTTGCCATGCTTGTTGTGTGCCCTAATCCTAACGGATGTCATCTTTGATGAGCATGTTCTTTCAGATAATAGTGGTAGGTTTGCAGCACTTTGGCTAGTCACCCATACTTTACTTGATCCAAAGCAAAGCTCTCCATGGCTAGCAGGGATATTGAAAATTCGCTCATTGACCAGGATCAGGATCACAGGGAAGAAAGTTCTGAACACAATGATGAGGTAGAAAGGCTCAGGCAACAATTGATAAATTTGCACCGGGCATGGGCCAGCGGAATGCCTCCTCCTCCGCTCCCTGAAGGTCTTGGGAATATCTCTAACTGCCCACCGCTCTCTCAGGCGCAATACTCTGCTCCTATTGAGTCACCTGAGCACGCGCCAGGATTTACTCCGCGACATTATTATCCTGGCAGTTCTGGTGTGCCCTTGACAGCTCCCTAATCAAGACCAGCTGCTCAGCCAGCGCCACCGATGACATCGGTATTCGTGGCTCCGCTACCATATGAAACTACCATATATGCTATGCGTCCCACAATGAGGCTTACTAGGTCTGCCAGTGAGCCAGTACTGAAGGTTTCAGATAGTTAGTATTATGCCCCAGAGCCTACTTTGCAAATGAATGAACCGTATGGGTACACTCAGCCGCCTGCATTTCCATTTGATACGGAGAAACTTGTCACAGCAGAGGAACATGATATCATAGCCCGGAAATTGAAAAGTTTAGAACAAGCTATGAGGAATTTGCAAGGGATCGGAGATTATAGGAATGTTTTCTATAAAGATCTTTTCATGTTCCTGATAACGCTCAATCTACAGCTCTCGTAGGAGTGTAAAGCGGTCATTAGCAAATATAGAACCCAACCTGGGTTGGGTGTCGATCCCACAGGGAATAGCTTGGCCAACAAGTAAGCAAAATTACTAAACTTTTGGTGCAAGTCTCATAAGAGGGGGGGTTCTTGTCGTTCAAGTAATTTAAATAAAGTATCAAAATAAAAGCTGAAAATAAAAAGAAAGAATGTTACGTGAGTTGTAAACAATGAGAATTGAAGCGTTGGGGTTATGTCCACCTTCTGAGTTATACGTCTCTATTGACTATGAGTGTGTAGAATTCCGATATGCATGTGCTTATAGAGAATTGTATTCGATGGTAAATCCAGGCGTCTTTCGACCTATTCGAGGATTATTTCACTTTAACTCTTTCGAGCTTAAAGAGTGTCTAACGGTACAAATTCTCCAAGAGGTTAATCCAGTTACGACACTAGCTTTTTAATAGGAAAGGGTGTCCTACTACCTTGACACTATCTCTTTTCCAGACAAATAACCTTTCTTTCGAACAATTTAAATGTTATACTGGCGTATTCTTACGTTTGCAACCACAAAGAATGTAGATTAAGATGAAGAGAATAATGATATAAGCAGTATACGTGTCACGACCTCACAAACTCACAGCAATAGATAGTAACTCATTCGGCTTCCATAACCCCAACAGAGAAGTTTAGTTACCAATGAATGCGAAGGAGATCACGATTGACATTGTTATTATATCACAATATTGGTTAATTGCATGTAGCTCAAGTGATAGGCATGAGGCGTGAATTCCTTAGCAAAGTAACGGTTCTCTTATTGCGGGTTTTAAGAATAGAAGAAAATAAGATTAATGGAAAGATTAGAAGAGTTGTAGAATTGTTGTGGTGGAAGAAGAGAGGGATGGAAGAAGATTAATTGTTGAATAGAAGATTGTTAAAAATCTCTAGCATGATAGGGTATTTATAATACCCATATCCTAATCCTACTAGGTAAATAAATATCTAACCAAATCCTACTAGGCTAATGGAATACTTAACCCAAATGTACTAGGTTAATGTAACATTATCATAATCTAAATAAACTAATGAAATACATAACCCAATTGTACTAGGTTAATGCATCATTGTCCAAATCCAACTAAGTTATTGCAAGTCCCCAAAGTCTTCAGAAATGCTGTTTTAGCCTGGGACAGATTTTCCATGCAGCGTTTTTGGTCCTTAGGCATGTAAACTCCCTTTCCTTCCTTCGTGAGCTTTCATTTGCGTCAAGTAAGCCATAAAATGCTGAATTCCGCATAATTTATACCTGAAACTTTGCTAATCATGTTCGTTAGCTCACTTATAGGAAAAAGGACTAAAAGTGCATGAAATATATAATTTGTTCTCAAAACATGGCACAAATATGGGCAAAATATATTGATATAGGCGTGTAAATTTGACTATCAACAACACCCCACACTTGAAGCTTTGTTCATCCTCGAACAAAATATCATGTCCCTCTAAACATCAACTTAGGGTTTCACAGCAACAACAGAAAATATTCATCAAGACAGGCACAATAATTATCAACAAAGAGTAGCTTTCCGATCATTAGTAGAAACAGTTTAGCCTCTAGCATAGACTCGTGATAGTGGTCAACTCGCATGCAAAAGTTAAGGTACAAGAAATCATATACAACTACCCAAAACTCATCAACCATGTGTGTCTCACAATATTTTACCCATAGTCACTCACAAGTATAGCATATTTTTCAAACATGGGTCTCACTCTCACAAAGAATTCATATGCAGCAACTGATGACCATAGGCTTGCCCTTAGTGTAATACTCCACTAAATGTCAGAATGCTAAGATTAGGATCAAATAGGTCTTCTGATGGTTGTAATGTAGGCTAAGGGACGGGTAGGATCAGCTATTTTGGCCAGAAATAGTGACTAAGTTCCTAAGCACTTTAATACATCACATTGTATCATTGACACTTTTTTCTTTCAACCTTTCTTGTTTCTTTTATTCTACCACCCTCGTTCTCCTCTTTTGTTTTTCAATTTTAAGCATAACTCACTTTTCAACTTTCTTTTCCTTTTTCTTTTCACAACATACCTCTTATACTAGCACTTTTCTTTTTTTTTTTGCATAACACATTCAAGCACCATTACAATTTAAAGCATCATACTCACCCAATTTCCTCTTATGCTGTCACATGACTTTTTCACTTTAAAGTACTTAGGAATTTGGATCAAATTACGGTCTTGAAAAAAAATGGATTAGGCTTACACACGAGGTTGTCAAAGAAATAGGCTAAAGGCTCAAAAGGGTTTAACTAGGATGATGTCCAAGGGTAGGTAAAACGAAGGTAAACATGTATAGGTTGCCAAAGAAATGCCTAAATCATCTCCTAAACTTACACTCCTTATTTTCGCTTTGCATACATACCAGGCAAGTTCTAGCATCAGCCACAAACATAGAATAGACTATTGGAAGTAATATAGACTCTCGACCCAACAAGTGAAGGAATTGAACCACAAAATGTCACATAATGAGTCACAACTAGAGCCTAAACGTCTCAACAGTCATAATTATAGCACATACTCTTATTATATTCTCATGCTGCCTATTAGAATTATTTTATGCGAAGCTAAAAAATAAAAAATTAACAAAAAGAACTAAAAAACGAAAAAACACGAAACAAAAACAAAAACATGAAACAAAAACACAGTAAGACACAATAAACAAACATAGATGCAAATAGAGAAGTATAGCATACGATACCGCCACCCCACACTTAAACGGGACACTGCCCTCAGTGGAAAGTAAATACGAAGAACCTGGTCAGTAGGAATCTTCATCAATGTCGGGGGTCATACCCCCTTCGTTGGAATCAGCATAAGAGTCGTCGTCAGAGTTCTCCTTCTCATCGGAGTCTGGCAAGCGTCGATCATCATCGGTCGGCACGTCATCGTCTAGAGGTTCCTCAAAGTATACACCCACTCCACACATCTCCAGTGTATGCATGTTCATTGGATAATCATGGTCCAGCTGGTGGAGCTCTGCAGCAGTTAGAATATGACCTCCACTCATCATTGTGAAGCGTGTCATGCCATAAAGATGACGGAAGAAACTCTCATCACGAGCATGTCTCTCCGCAGTAGTAAGGTTGACACCATGAGTTATTTCAGAATCTTTGACCTTGGTGAGGTCAACCTTCTTCGGGTTATGTGGGAGTTTATGATCAGCTAGTTCCTCTTCGATATCCTCCTTCCGCAAGAGTGCTGTCAACAGATTACCAAAAGTGAAGTGGGACCTTTTGTGGAGTCTGGCTTTCCGCATTGTAGAGCGAATGATTGCCCCAAAGTTGATAGGGACATTCGTCATCAAAGCATAGACCAAACACACTCTATCTCTTGATATCTTGGTGTATTGAGTCCCAGGAATAAGGCATGAGTTGACAATACGCATCCAGATTCTTGCTTCCCTATTCAATGGTGCATAGGGGAAGGTGTTGTGTCGTCCGATGTCTTTATGTCTGCCCCACCTTGCCATCGATCTACTTCCACAAAGTGTGTGTCGTATTGCTCTATAAGGAGGCCTGCTGTACAACTCTTTGAATGGTGCTGTGTCGACCGAAGGTAAGCCAAGAAAGGAGTTGATCAAATCCGCATTGAGCTGTGTTACTTGGCCCCGAATTTTGACTTCGTTGCCCATTGTGTTAGGCGACCAGTTGGCATAAAACTCTCTTGTTAAATCAAGGTTGCATTCTCCCATATCGCGGAAGATGAAATCCCGCTTCAATGCCATTATTTGCGCCAACATACGCAACTCCTTCTTCGCTAAGGTGTCCTTATTGATCAAGTCGACGTGAACATATTTTCTCTCTTTGTTGTTCCTGTACCATTATTTGTCTTCCTCCTCAAGAACCCATTTGATTCCAAACATTCGGCGTGGTAGTTGCTTTGAGGATGATTCTCCTTGGTCCTTGCGACCTCTCTTCTTGCCCTTTTGGGGAGTGGTAGCCTTCTCCTTGCCTTGCCTCGCTTTAGGTGCCATTGTGCCTGAGACTAGAAATAGTGTTAATGGCAGCACAATCTCAATTGATATAATCTATCAACAAGCAGTAGGGGTACCACCCCACACTTAGTTTTGTTAACACAAATCAGTGAAGCGAAAGTGGTCGATTACTTAGATTTTGTTGATATACGTTTTAGGATTATAATCCGACAAGAAAATCAGCATTGCAGTGCTTACTTGCAGCCATTGCACTACTTTCATGTTAGATAAAACAACACTACTACATAGGGGTTGTATCATTGTATGGACATTTTCAACAATTGCAACCTCCTAAGTCGGTAGGCAACTATAAGGCTTATCCCGATGAACGGGATAGTCTAACATGTAAGCATCCAAGTAACAAGATCATAACATGATAGTAGATGTTCATAACCCTAGAAATTCCGCAAATAGTATAACAACGCTATTTAAGACCAAATGCAAGTCGGAAACAAGTCAAGATAATTCTAATGTATATATTCACTCACATGATTTTGCATTAACAATCCAATCAAATGAACATCACCAACAATCTTATACGATGTAGCACTTCATAATATACATAGCAACGTAGTACTTACGAGAAATAAATGAAGAATAAGAGAGTACTTACTTGCTTGAAGCTTTTGGAGATGGTTTTGTGAAATTGGAAGAGCAAAGAAGAAAATTTTGAGAGGTTTTGGATGAATATGTGGCGCCTTTAGGTTACTTTACAATGTGATTTGTGTTTCAAGACCAAGTCCCCTTTATATAGGAGGATAATGGGTCGGGTTTTGACCCATTTCCAAACGGTTTTGGAGACAAAAATACCACATATGCGGCGCATAATGCTCGGCATAGTCATGACGTATGCGGCACATAGTCTATGGCATTTAGGTACATATGCGCCGCATAGTCTATGGCATTTTGAGACATATGCGCCGCATAGTCTATGGCATATGAGATCCTGAGACCTAATGCCATAGCATAGGCGGTGCATAGTCAAAAGCACACTTAAGAATGGGCGGCGCATAGTGTATAGCACACTAGATTCCGAGACCTTAGGCTATAGGATAGGTTTTGCGTTGTTCGTGGCCTAGTTTTACCTAGGCCTAGCCTTCCTCGATGCCTATTTAAGCATGAGTAATGCTCAATCCATAGCCTTATGCATCCTTATAACTAACTTACCACCTTTGCCATCCAATACGTCGAAATCGTCATTTGAGACCAATCTCCTTGTTGAATACTTCTCGCACCTATATTTGCTCAAAACCAATGAAAACGATTAGTACAATGGGTTGCCTCCCACCAAGCGCCTTAGTTTTGGTCGTGGCACGACTCTTATTTTTGGATTTTTATTTATCAAAAGAAAAACAAGTACTAAACCAAACGATAAAATGATAAAACGATAAAACGATGGGTTGCCTCCCATCTAGCGCCTTATTTATTGTTGTCGCTCTACATAGTTACCTCGAGTATTTAGACTTCATCGAGATAAGTGATGGCCATATAATTCATCGAGTCGAGAGGACCGATATAAGGTTTAACACGTTGGCCATTCACTTTGAAGACAACACCATTATTGTCTTCCAATTCGACTACTCCAGACGAGTAGACTTGGATAACTTTGTATGGACCAGACCACTTAGATTTTAACTTACCTGGGAAGAGCTTCAATCTGGAGTTGAAGAGAAGTACCATATCACCCCTTTGGAAGTTTCGTCGAACAATCCGCTGATCATGATACTTTTTCATCCTCTCCTTGTATAGGTCTGTCCTTCCATATGCATGGAGACGGAATTCATCTAATTCGTTCAGATGATCCAACCTCAGATTCATAGCATCATCCCAATTCAAATTCAATTTCTTCAATGCCCATAATGCCTTATGCTCAAGCTCGATGGGTAAGTGACAAGCCTTCCCATAAACTAGCTGATAAGGAGACATGCCAATGGGTGTTTTGAATGCAGTCCTGTACACCCATAGTGCATCATCAAGCTTCCTAGACCAATCCTTCCAATTAGCATTGACCGTCTTCGCAAGGATTTGCTTGATCTCCCGATTGGAAACTTCTACTTGTCCACTAGTTTGGGGATGATAAGGCGTAGCTAACTTATGTTGCTTGACACCATACTTGGCCAAAACTGATTTGAATAGCTTGTTGCAAAAGTGAGATCCTCCATCACTTATGATAGTACGTGGTACTCCAAAGCGGGAGAAGATATTCTTCTTTAAGAATGCTACAACACGCTTCCCTTCATTGTCGGCCAAAGCTACAACTTCTACCCATTTTGAAACATAATCTACAGAAACCAAGATGTACTTCATTCCAAACGAATTCACGAATGGACCCATGAAATCAATACCCCATACATCAAAGAGTTCTACCTCAAGAATTTTGGACATGGGCATTTCATGATGTTTTGAAATAGCACCTTGACGTTGGCATTGGTCGCACCTTCTAACATAGTCGTAGGCATCTCTAAATATCGAAGGCCAATAATAACCACTTTGCAAAACTTTTCTTGCCGTCCGATTGCTTGCGTGATGTCCTCCAACTTAGGAAGTGTGGCATGCTTCCAATATAGTAGGCACTTCTTTATGAGATATACATCGTCGAATGATACCATCCGCGCATCGTCGAAACAAATAAGGTTCATCCCAATAGTAGTGCTTGACGTCATGCATAAACTTCCTCCTTTGGTGGTAAGATAAATTGGCAAGTGTCACATTACTCGCCACGAAATTTGCAAAGTCGACATACCATGGTAGTTCCTCCATTGTTGTCGCTAATATCTCTTCGTCCGGGAATGCATCATCAATTTGATTTTCAGGTTGCGCCACATGTTCATTCTCAAGTTGAGATAGGTGATCGGCCACTTGGTTCTCGCAAGCTCTTCTATCTTTGACCTCAAAATTGAACTCTTGTAGCAGCAACACCCATCGAATTAACCTTGGTTTTGCATCCTTCTTTGTCATGAGATACCTGAGAGCTGCATGGTCTGTATGAATGATCACCTTAGTACCCAATAGATAGGCACGAAACTTCTCAAACGCATACACTACCGCTAGGAGCTCTTGTTCAGTAACAGTGTAGTTCCTTTGGGCTTCATTTAGAACCTTACTCGCATAGTAGATAGGATGAAACAGTTTCTCCTTTCTCTGACCGAGAACAGCACCAACGGCTACACCACTAGCATCACACATGACTTCGAATGGGAGAGACCAATCTGGTGCTACCATGATAGGGGCTTCAATGAGTTTTCCTTTAAGGAATTCGAATGCCTTTAGGCAATCTTCATTGAAGTCTAACTTCGCATCTTTCTCCAAGAGTTTGCACAATGGACTAGCAATTTTGGAGAAGTCTTTGATGAACCGACGATAGAAACCTGCATGGCTGAGAAAACTACAAACTCCGTTGCGAAATTGGAGGTGGTATCTTCTTAATAACCTCTATTTTTGCTTGATCAACCTCTATTCCTCTTGCGGAGATCTTGTGCCCAAGAATGATTCCTTCTTTTACCATGAAGTGGCACTTTTCCCAATTCAGCACAAGGTTGAATTCTACACATCTTTGCAATGCCATGCTCAAGTTTTCCAAGCACGACTCAAAAGATTCACCAACAACTGAAAAATCATCCATGAATACCTCCAAAGTGTCCTCAACCTTATCAGAGAAAATAGACATCATACAGCGTTGAAAGGTGGCTGGTGCGTTACATAACCCGAATGGCATATGTTTGAAGGCAAACGTACCATATGGGCATGTAAACGTTGTCTTCTCTTGGTCTTCGGGTGCAATACAAATCTGATTGTAGCCTGAATAACCGTCCAAGAAGCAAAACCATCCTTTCCCTGCTAATCGATCTATCATTTGGTCCATGAAGGGCATTGGGAAGTGATCTTTGAGTGTCCAAGAATTCAGCTTTCGGTAGCCCATGCATACTCTCCATCCAGTGACGGGTCTGAGTGGAATAAGCTCATTCTTTGCATTCGTGACCACCGTCATGCCTCCTTTCTTGGAAACACATTGTACCGGGCTTACCCATGTACTATCAGAGATAGGATTCACAACCCCAGCGTCTAACCACTTGATAATTTCTTTCTTCACCAGTTCTTGCATAGGTGGGTTTAGACGTCTTTGATGTTCAATGGTGGGCGTGCAATTTTCTTGAAGCTGAATTTTATGTGTGCAAATCCCAGGTGGAATACCAATAATATCCGCAATGGTCCATCCAATGGCTCTAATATACTTACGTAGAATAGCAATAAGAGCTGCAACTTGTTGCTCACCCAAATCGGCTGCCACAATGACTGGAAGAGTATTTCCGCTTCCTAAGAAGGCGTACTTCAAATGACTTGGCAGCTCCTTCAATTCTAACGTGGGTGGCTCTTCAATAGATGGCTTAGCTGGTGGTGTAGGTCAATTCTTGAGATCAAGATCCATCTTTTTGGGAGCATAGCGATATGTCCCTAATCCCGATAGAGCACAAGTAGCTTTTTCAGAATTTTCAGCATCCTCATTCTCTCCATTTATGAGCACAACCTCCAAAGGGTCATCAATAATTTGCTCTTCTTCAAGTAATTCTTTCTCATCATCAAAGAAAACATCAGCCACTGAAAATACACTTAGATCTTTGGGTTGCTTCATTGATTTGCAAACATCAAAGCGAACCACTTCGTCATTTATTCGGAATGAAAGCTCATTGGCTCTCAAATCAATGAGCATGCTTCCTATAGCAAGGAAAGGGCACCCCAAGATTATGAGAACTTCTGAGTCTGCTTCACAATCCAAAATAACAAAGTCTGCTGGAAAGATGAATGAAGAAACTTTTACCAATACATCACATAGAATACCAACAGGTCGTTTTACCGACCTATCCGCCATGACGAGCCTCATATTGGTTGGAGTAGGATCATCCAACCCCAACTTCTTGTAGATCGATAATGGCATCAAATTGATGCTGGCTCCTAAGTCACATAATGCTTTGGCAAAATTCAAAGATCCAACGGTGCAAGGAATAGTGAAAGCTTCGGGGTCGGCCTTCTTCTGAACTATCGATCGGGTAGCAATTGCTCTACAATGATGCACATATTCTTTCAACTCATAACCTGCTGCCCACTTCTTAGTCAAAATACCCTTCATAAACTTCGCATACCCCAGCATTTTTTCAAGTGCCTCCACCAATGGAACATTAATGGTCAGCTGCTTTAACATAGTCATGAATTTGCTGAACTTCGTGTCATCCTCCACCTTATTCAATCGTTGGAAAAAAGGTGGTGGTGGGTATGGAAGTGTTCTCTCCACGGTTTTCTTCTCCTCTTGCTTCCGTTTTTCAGATTTTTCAGGCTGCACAGTATTGGAAGTAGCGTCCTTATCGTTAGGAGGAGTAGCTGCGACATCCTCTCCTTCAGCGTTGTCATCCACGTCCGCAACTTCTTCGACCACTTGCTTGCCTTTTGCTGAAGTTTCCAGCACCTTACCACTCCTTGTAGTGATGGCCATGCATGACCCATCATTCCTTGGGTTTTGCACAGTATCGCTAGGTAAAGTGCCGGCCTTTCTTTGATTGAGTGCTGCTGAAAGTTGGCTCAATTACTGCTCTATTTGCTTGATAGAAGTGGAATGAGAATCAACTAATTGTTTCATGGAGGACAAATCATTAATTACCTCCGTAACTCCCGCGCTCGTTGCTTCCACTCCTTTCAATAATTTAGCCATCATGTCTTCCATACTTCCAGAATTAGATGTGGTAGTGTCACGTCTACCAGGGGGAACGTACAAACCACTCTTTTCATTCTTGTTTTTCCAACTACCTTGGTCTTTGTTTCCAGATTTATCATAATAGTTCCGACCTTGGTTTCCTTGGGCATTCCCGCGGAAACCCCCCTGATTGTTCAAGTAGTTGGCCTCCTCTTCCGAATCAGATTCGTCTCTTCCTTTTGACGCAATAGATTTCACTTTTTCGGTCTTCCCTGACAATAAATGCTTTGTAAGAAGATCCATTTGTGTTTTCAAGTGCGCCATATCCTGATCATGTTCTTCTTCTCTTCTTTTTTGGTCTGTGGTCATGCCAATAGATAAAGTGAGGCTTGCTACCTCAGAATCCCTGGTATGCCAAGCTCTACTTTGTTTCGTCATACGATCTAGCATATTGCTTGCTTGACCAAAGGTGAGGTCCATGAAAGATCCTCCAGCTGCATTATCCACCACTGGTTTAGTTATTGAATTCAAGGCTCTATACAAGATCTCCATTAGGTGAACATTGGTCATGTGATGGTTTGGGCACCTCGCTAGCTTTGTCTTGAACCTCTCCCATGTTTCATGAAGAGCTTCGGTAGGAAGCTGACGAAAGTTGCTGATTTCATCTCTCAATTGCGCCCTCTTGGATGGCGGAAAGAATCTTTCTAGGAAAGCGTTTCTCAATTGCCTCCAATTTGTAATAGAATCAGGAGTCAGCCCATTCAACCATAGTGTTGCCTCCCCAGACAGAGACAATGGAAATAGACGTAATCGAATTGCATTCTGACCAACACCAGGATTGTCAAACGACTTGCATGTAGAAATAAAGTTGATGAGATGCATATTCGGATCATCGCCTTCTAGTCCACCAAATAATCCCTTGAGTTGCAATAACTGAATCATGGTGCTTGTGATGTTGAACTTGGCTCCGGGCGCTAATGGTGGAGGAATTATGGCTCCAGTGGCTCCGACACCATCAATATCATCATCATCATCATCGACAGCTGGCTGCATAGGTTGGCGATCATACCTAAACCAAGCTTGTCGACCTCTTCGGTTGGCAGGTGTTATAATTTCAGCATCACGCCTAGGGTTTTGTAACTCGTCATCACCTAAATCCTCATCGTCGGGATTTGTTGCTCGTGCAGGGTTATTAATGTTCTGTTGTTGAACCTGGACAGCGGCAAGGGCAGCCAATCTTGCTTGTTCCTGTTGAGCATCCATCCTTTCGATTTCTGCTTGTTCTTCCATTCTTCCAATGCGTTGTGGTTCAGGATTGATAGGTAATAACGGTTGACCAGAACTTCTAGTATGGGGCATGCACTGAATAAAAACCTCCGGTAAACAAAAACTGAAAGTAAAAGTATGAGAATCTTTGACCAAAGGGTCTAGTAATTATCACTAACTTGATTGACACTCGTATTCCCCGGTAACGGCGCCAATTTTTGATAACGCTCAATCTACAGCTCTCGTAGGAGTGTAAAGCGGTCGTTAGCAAATATAGAACCCAACCTGGATTGGGTGTTGATCCCACAGGGAATAACTTGGCCAACAAGTAAGCAAAATTACTAAACTTTTGGTGCAAGTCTCGTAAGAGGGGGAGGGGGGGTTCTTGTCGTTCAAGTAATTTAAATAAAGTATCAAAATAAAAGCTGAAAATAAAAAGAAAGAATGTTACGTGAGTTGTAAACAATGAGAATTGAAGCGTTGGGGTTATGTCCACCTTCTGAGTTATACGTCTCTATTGACTATGAATGTGTAGAATTCCGACATGCATGTGCTTATAGAGAATTGTATTCGATGGTAAATCCAGGCGTCTTTCGACCTATCCGAGGATTATTTCACTTTAACTCTTTCGAGCTTAAAGAGTGTCTAACGGTACGAATTCTCCAAGAGGTTAGTCCAGTTACGGCACTAGCTTTTTAATAGGAAAGGGTGTCCTACTACCTTAACACTATCTCTTTTCCAGACAAATAACCTTTCTTTCGAACAAGTTAAATGTTATACTAGCGTATTATTGCGTTTGCAACCACAAAGAATGTAGATTAATATGAAGAGAATAATGATATAAGCAGTATACGTGTCACGAACTCACAAACTCACAGCAATAGATAGTAACTCATTCAGCTTCCATAACCCCAACAGAGAAGTTTAGTTACCCATGAATGCGAAGGAGATCACGATTGACATTGTTATTATATCACAATATTGGTTAATTGCGTGTAGCTCAAGTGATAGGCGTGAGGCGTGAATTCCTTAGCAAAGTAACGGTTCTCTTATTGCGGGTTTTAAGAATAGAAGAAAATAAGATTAATGGAAAGATTAGAAGAGTTGTAGAATTGTTGTGGTGGAAGAAGAGAGGGATGGAAGAAGATTAATTGTTGTATAGAAGATTGTTAAAAATCTCTAGCATGATAGGGTATTTATAATACCCATATCCTAATCCTACTAGGTAAATAAATATCTAACCAAATCCTACTAGGCTAATGGAATACTTAACCCAAATATACTAGGTTAATGTAACATTATCATAATCCAAATAAACTAATGAAACACATAACCCAATTGTACTAGGTTAATGCATCATTGTCCAAATCCAACTAAGTTACTGCAAGTCCCCAAAGTCTTCAGAAATGTTGTTTTTGCCCGGGACAGATTTTCCATGCAGCGTTTTTGGTCCTTAGGCGTGTAAACTCCCTTTCCTTCCTTCGTGAGCTTTCTTTTGCGTCAAGTAAGCCATAAAATGCTGAATTCCACATAATTTATACCTGAAACTTTGCTAATCATGTTCGTTAGCTCACTTATAGGAAAAAGGACTAAAAGTGCATGAATATATAATTTGTTCTCAAAACATGGCACAAATATGGGCAAAATATATTGATATAGGCGTGTAAATTCGCCTATCATCAGTTCCCAGACATCAACCTTTCCCTCGATTTTAAGATGCCGAAGTTCAAGAAGTATGTAGGACATGGTGATCTTGTGGCACACTTGAGATGTTATTGCAACCAGTTGAGGGCTGCAGGAGGAAAGGAAGAGCTGCTCATGGCCTTCTTTGGCGAGAGTCTTTCTGATCTGGCCTCAAAATGGTTTATCGATTGAGATATCGATAAATGGAACAGATGGGATGACTTAGCTTCTGAATTTGTTCAACATTTTCAGTATAACATCGACCTAATTTTGGACAAAAAATCCTTGGTCAACATGAAGAGAAAGAGCACTGAAGGTTTTAGGGAATACGCGATAAGATGGTGTGAACAGGCCGCCAGGGTAAAGCCTCCAATGAAATGAAGTAAGTTGGTAGAAGTTTTCATTCAGGCACAGGATGAGACCTATTTCCAACATTTAATTCCAGCAATAGAAAAATCTTTTATGAAAGTCCTCAAAATGGGGGAGATGATAGAGGACAAAATTAAGACCGGCCAAATAGTGAGTTTTACCCATTAAAAGCCACCACACAAGTGATTCAAGGTGGATCTGGCGCATTCGGAGGTAAAAAAAAGAAAGAGGACGTGGCGAATATCATAGCTGGAACCCATTCCTATCCCAAAAGACCACCTCGCCCCTATCCCCAATCCCAAGCCCAAGTCTACGCCCAAGCTCCATATATTCCTCCCCATCATTATTACCCTCCACAAAACCTTTTATATTATATTCCACCACCCCCGTACCCAGTATATAGTGTGCAATCATATGCCCAAACCCCTTCTTTCCCGCAATGGCGTGTGCAAGCTCCACAAAATTGCTCATTAGCTCTACCAAATTACAAAAACCCCTCCAAACCCAATTTTCAGCTTGGGATCGAGTATAAGAAAGAGAAGGCGGTTAAAAATCAATTCACACCTCTTGGGGAGTCATATGCTAGCTTGTTTGATAGGTTGAGAAAGTTGAAGGTTTTAAGCCCAATTCAAGGAAGGCTTTCAAATCCACCGCCGAGGAATATGGATTATTCTTTAAGGTGTGCATACTGTTCTGATATGCCAGGACATTATATCGAGAAATACTGGCATTTAAAGAGAGCTGTCCAAGATTTAATTGACACAAATCAGATGCTGGTTCAGGCCCCGGAGGGTCGAAACATTAACCAGAATCTGCTGCCAACCCATAGGAAAGAGTCTTCGAGGGGTTATAAGCTTATTGTCAAGATACAGACCATTGAGGAGAAATCGGCGAATGTAGCAGAATCTTTGAAAGCATTGTCATTGAACCGGGAAGGAATGAGAGAAGATAAAGCCCAAGAAAGCACAAAGAAACCCCTGGTCACAGTACAAGGTGCCAAAAGGTATGTTGATTTAAGTCAGGATAAACTTAAGTTGACAGTGGTGGGAGCTCTGAGTCAGCCCATCTTGACGGTGAAAGGAGCACTGACAGCACCTATTGTCCTCAAACCAGTGACCCAACCTCCGATAGTTGATACGAAAAGGGTTCCCTGGAATTATGGGCGGACTGTGATGACCTATCATGGGAAAAAAATAGTGGAAGATGTAGATGAGGTAGGGGGTTTGACTAGGTCAGGAAGATGTTTCATGCCTGAAAGCTTAAGAAAGACCAAGCCGATGGTGTGTGGACCGTCATCTATCAAAAATTTTATCACCGAAGAAGAAGCCGAAGAATTTTTGAAAAAGATGAAATTGCCAGAGTATTCAATAATAGACCAGTTTAAGAAAACCCCTGCTCAAGTTTCCCTCTTATCTTTGCTGTTGCACTCCAAGGAGAACCGTGATGTTTTACTGAAGGTATTAAATGAAGCATATGTTCCTACGGAGATTACAATAAACTAGCTTGAGAAAATAGTTGGAAAAATCTTTGAGGTCAATTGGATCAGCTTTTCTGATGATGAATTGCCTGTTGAAGGTACAGGGCATAACCAGGGCCTTTACATTACAGTGAAGTGTGAAGAATTCTATGTCACTCATGTTATGATTAATGGAGGTTCAGGTGCAAATATTTTCCCTATTTCTACTTTGCAAAAGTTGAATATTGGTGTTGACAGGATCAGGCCCAATAATGTATGTGTTAGGGCTTTTGATGGTGCAAAATCAAATTCCATTGGCAAAATAGAACTAATGTTGACCATAGGTCCTGTTGAGTTCGCCATAGAGTTTCAAGTATTGAATGTACACTCATCTTACAATCTGTTGTTGGGAAGACCGTGGATCCACAAGGCCAAGGCAGTTGCATCTACACTGCACCAAATGATTAAGTTTGAGCATGACAGGCAAGAAGTGGTTATTCACGGTGAAAGAGATTTGCCCGCCTGCGAAGATTCTCCCTTGTCTCTTATGGAAGCAAATAATGTAGAGGAGACATTCGTCTATCAAATTTTTGATACAGTGCCAGTGAATCGTATCCTTCAATGGAAGGTTATACCGGGAACACAATTGTCTTCTTCTTCTATCATGATGGTAAGTGAACTTTGGAAATACGTATTTGAGCTAGGAAAGGGTTTGGGAGCGTCTCTGCACGGTATAGTTCATCCCATATGTCCGAGTAAGAACGTGGGCACGTTTGGTCTGGGATTTGATCCTACGACTGAAGATCTAAAGAAAGCCAAGGGAAGGAAAAAGGAAACATTGTCACTCCCTCAGCCAATGCCACTACTCAGTGATTCATTTGTTAAGAGCGGTGTCACGAAGCATGTGGAATTTGAAGTTGAATTGGTTGATGACTGCCAGAACCTTTTCATTGATGTTGATATGGTCTAAGCAGGGGAAGGTACAAGTATAGAAGACGTGCAATTCATAGGTCCAGCTGTCTGGATCAATAATTGGGAAGTCACTCCTCTTTCCGTTAGGAGGGAGTTTTGGTAGTTTATTTTGTTTTTCTTTCTGTTTATCTGAGTTATTTCAGGGTTGTAATTCGAATTTTAGTTTGTTTATGTTATGATGGCATCTACGTTTAAACTCTTCTATCTTTTTATTTAATGAAATGCAATGTCCCTTTTGATTCGTGTCTAATATATTTTGTTTTTTTATATACAGTTCTCTTTACGTTGCTTTTAATGTCATGACATGCATGTTGAATTTTCAACCTGACCTTAAAATCTAAACTAATCAAGATGTAATGAAGCAGGATGGGGAGTATGATGAAGAAGAAACACTAGAAGAAATAAGCAAAGAGTTGGAACAATTTGAAGACAAACCGAATCCTAATTTGAATGAGACTGAGCCAATAAATCTAGGGGATCAAGAATATGTTAGGGAAACTAAAATCAGTATACATGCTTTGCCGCAACTAAAAGATGGAATGATTCAAGCATTAATTAATTATAAGGATATTTTTGCATGGTCTTATGATGATATGTCTGGTTTAAGCACTGAATTAGTGGCTCACAAATTTCCAACCGATCCCGCATTCCCTCCTGTCAAACAGAAGTTGAGAAAGTTTAAAACTGATGAAAGTGTTAAAATCAAAGAGGAAATAATGAAACAACTTGAAGCCAAAGTAATTCAAGTGGCTCGTTATCCCATGTGGTTAGCCAATGTTGTTCCCGTACCAAAGAAAGATGGCAAAATTTGAGTGTGTGTTGATTACCGTGATTTGAATAGAGCAAGTCCAAAAGATGATTTTCCACTGCCCAACATCCATATTTTGCTAGACAACTGTGCTAAACACAAGGTTGCCTCTTTTGTGGATTGCTATGCCGGATATCACCAGATCATTATGGATGATGACAATGCAAAGATGACGTCTTTTATCACACCATGAGGGACTTATTGTTATCGAGTGATGCTGTTCCATTTGAAGAATGCTGGAGCAACATACATGAGAGCCATGACCACTATGTTTCATGATATGATGCATAAGGAGATTGAGGTCTACGTGGATGATGTGATTATTAAGTCAAAAAGTCAGGCTGACCATGTTAAAGATTTAAGAAAGTTTTTTGAAAGGCTTCGCAGGTATAATATCAAACTCAACCCGGCAAAGTATGTATTTGGAGTTCCATCTGGAAAGCTATTGGGGTTTGTAGTCAGCCGTCGGGGAATTGAATTGGATCCCTCAAAAATCAAAGCCATTCAGGATTTTCCCCTGCCCAAGAATAGAACGGAGGTAATGAGTTTTCTTGGTAGACTGAACTACATTAGCAGGTTTATTGCTCAACTCACAACCACTTGTGAGCCCATATTCAAGTTGCTAAAAAGAGTACTGCGGTAAAATGGACTGAAAAATGTCAGGAAGCGTTCGATCGAATTAAAATATATTTGTCAAATCCGCCCGTGCTTGTACCCTCGGAGCCTGGTAGGCCTTTGATCTTATATTTATCAGTTATGGACAATTCTTTCAGTTGTGTCCTGGGTCAACATGATGTCACAGGCAAAAAGGAGCAGGCTATATATTATCTTAGCAAGAAGTTCACCGCATATGAGGCCTGGTATACTCTTCTTGAAAGTACGTGTTGTGCCCTAACTTGGGTAGCACAGAAGTTGAAGCACTATCTCTCATCCTATACTACTTATCTCATCTCCTGCATGGATCCTTTGAAGTACATCTTTCAGAAGCCTATGCCGACAGGTCGATTGGCAAAGTGGCAAATATTGCTTACTGAGTTCGACATTGTATATGTGACTCAAACCGACATGAAAGTCCAAGCCTTGGCAGATCATCTTGCTGAGAATCCCATCGATGAAGAGTACGAGCCATTAAAGACATATTTTCCTGACGAAGAAGTGTCGTGTGTCAATGAAGTCGTTATAGACATTGATCCAAGTTGGAGGTTATTCTTTGATGGAGCTGTCAATATGAAAAGAGTCAAAATAGGTGCGGTTCTTATCTCTGAATCGGGACAATATTTCCCGGTAACAGCACAACTTTGATTCTACTGTACTAATAATATGGCAGAGTATGAAGCCTCCATTCTTGGTTTGAGGTTAGCTGTTGATATGGGAGTCCAAGAATTATTGGTGTTAGAAGATTCGGATTTGCTCGTTCATCAAATTCAAAGAGATTGGGAGACACGAGATTTGAAGCTCATCCCGTATCGATAATGCTTGCAGGAGCTATGTCAATGGTTTGTGTTAGTAAAATTTAGGCATATTCCAAGGATTCGTAATGAAATTGTTGATGCTTTAGCCACTCTGTCTTCAATGCTCCAACATCCTGACAAAGCCTACATCGATCCAGTGCATATACAGAGTCGTGATAAGCATGCTTACTGTAATGCGGTTGAAGAAGAGCTCGATGAAGCTTGGTTCTTGGATATCAAGCAGTACATTCAGTCAGGAGAATACCTAGCATATGCCACCAACGTTCAAAAGAGGACTATTAGGCGTTTGGATAGTGGATTTTTCTTGAGTGGCGGAATCTTGTATAAGAGAACCCCAGATCTGGGACTTTTGAGGTGTGTAGATGCAAGAGAAGCCTCGACAATCATGGTCGAAATTCACTCTAGAATATGCGGGTCGCATATGAACAGTTATGTCTTGTCAAAGAAGATTCTTCGAGCAGGTTATTACTGACTTACTATGGAAAGGGATTCTATTCAATTTGTTCGAAAGTGTCATCAATGTTAGGTACACGGTGATCTGATACGTTCTCCTCCTATTGAGTTGCGTGCAATGGCCGCTCCATGGCTGTTCGTGGCTTGGGGAATGGATATGATTAGACCGATTGAGCTGAAGGCATCAAATGGACATAGATTCATTTTGGTAGCCATTGACTACTTCACAAAGTGGGTAGAAGCAGTAACTTTCAAGTCAGTGACAAAGAAGGCTGTGGTAGATTTTGTTCATGCCAATATCATTTGTAGATTTTGAATTCCTAAGATGACCATTACAAACAATACTGCCAATCTCAATAGTCATTTGATGTAAGAAGTATGTCAACAGTTTAAGATCGCACATCGAAATTCTACTCTATATCGCCCAAAGGCCAATGGTGCTGTAAAAGTCGCTAATAAGAATATAAAAAAGATACTGTGAAAAATGGTACAAGGGTCTAGACAGTGGCATGAAAAGTTGCCGTTTGCATTGCTAGGTTATCGTACCACTGTTCACACTTCAATAGGGGAAACTCCATATTTATTAGTGTATGGGACAGAAACAGTCATCCCTGCAGAAGTTGAAATTCCCTCTCTTTGAGTCATTGTAGAAACAGAGATTGATGATGAAGAATGGGTAAAAACCCTACTGGAACATTTGAGTTTGATTGAGGAAAAAAGGCTAAAGTCTGTGTGTTATGGCCAGTTGTATCAGAGGAGTATGGCTCGAGTGTATAACAAAAAGGTCTGTCCCAGGAATTTTGAAGTTGGTCAGTTGGTATTGAGTCGTATCCTTCCTCACCAGGTTGAAGCGAAAGGCAAGTTCTCCCCTAACTGGCAAGGTCCTTTTGTTGTGAAGAAAGTGTTGCCTAATGGAGAAATGGCTATCAATGCTGATGCGGTCAAAAGTTATTACGTATGATATTTGATCCTTTGCTGATTTTATTGCATGTTTAGTACTTGCATTTTTGAAGATTGATATGATGAAGACATTTTATTCTTCTATCCAAACATTGTGTCATCCTTTGTTTACCCGTTTGAGCTTCGTTTTAATTTTCTTTCATATCCCTCTTTTGGAATCAAAATGGAGTCAAACATAAATGTTGAGGAAATAAGAATAAAAGAAAGAATTCTAAAAAAAAAAATCAAATCAAAACAAAGAACAAGCTGATGGAACTACGTCCGACCTGATTCTCCTCTCTCGGGAGTGAGATACGTAGGCTGCCCTATTTCGGGCTTGGTCTAACCAAATAAAGATTTAAGAGTCACTCAGTAAACAAAAACTGGGGCATGAATTAACATGTTGTTTGAGTCGATTCCAAAAGTTGTAAGTCCCACCCCCACTTCAAGTATCGTTTGAACCCTTTGCCATCCTTTTCTAACCTTAACCAAAAGCCAAGTTACAACCAAAGAAAGTCCTTCAGATCAATTTTTGATAATGTTAAGGCTATGCATGCAATGGATATGATGATACATTGTGAGGTACCACTTGTCTCCCTCAGCATAAGAAATCAGGAAAGAAATACAAAAATGAGAGAGTCTTATTGGTGAAAACCCCCGTGGGCATCATAAGGCGATGGTGAGTTGAGAGAAATGAAAATGAGAGAGTCTTATTGGTGAAAACCCTTGTAGGCACCATAAGGCGATGGTGAGTGGAGAGAAATAAAAATGAGAGAGTCTTATTGGTGAAAACCCACGGGCACCGTAAGGCGATGGAGAGTTCAAGAGAAAAGTGAAAAGTTTAAAGAAAGAGATTTGTTGGTGAAAGTCTTTTAAGATGTCGTCAATCGAATGTGATGTATGAGTCCAATGGATTTGAAGAAGCGGCTCAGCAGCAAAGGCACGAACTCAACAACAAATGGGGAGTTTGGATAGGAAGATCAGGCAGCTGAATCCAAAATGCATGTCATACTCATTGGAGTTGGTTTGTCGTATTCAGATAAGTTTTCTTTTTGAATATGGGACATTGCCCTTTTCTTTCATTTACATATTCATGCTTTTTGTCTTTTTATGTCATTTATCAAAATAAAAGTCACCATCATTTTTTTACATTTTATGTCAAGTCTGTGTCAAAACAAACAAGAAAGGATTTCAAAATTTACTACCAGTTTTTCCAATTATACGAGGAAAAGCCAAGGAACCGCACAGGAAATAAATATGATCGTAATTCAACATGAAACAAAGGAAGTCTATCAACCGACAGGCTGTTGGATTCGTGGAAGCATTCAGATTTGGGAAAAGGGTGCACCTCAGAGGCATGGTAAAATGGAAGCCCATTGTTCGAGTCAGAACTCACTTTCCTCAATCTGGATCCGGGTCGATGATGCGGCAAGACAGGGCAAGTGTTAGCGATTTAGAACAAATATGAAAGGAACGAGTGCTGGGCAAATACCTGAGAAGCCAAGATCTGCAAACTACCACTAAGTTTTTAACCGAAAAATTTTCTTTGTTGAAATAAGGGCAAATTTGCTTCACTTAATTCAGCTACCATTGGAAATACACATCCGTGATATTTTACTTTATGTTCAGGACCCTCCTGAAAAATGGAATTTTACTTTATGTTCAGGCCCCTCCTGAAAAATGGGATTTTACTTTTGTTCAGGACCCTTCTGAAAAATGGGATTTTACTTACTGTTCAGGACCCTCCTAAAAAATGGGATTTTACTTTATGTTCAGGACCCTCCAGAAAAATGGGATTTTACTTGCTGTTCAGGACACTCCTGAAAAATGGGATTTTACTTTATGTTCATGACCCTCCTAAAAAATGGTATTTTACTTTATGTTCAGGACCCTCCTGAAAAATGGGAATTTTACTTTATGTACAGAACCCTCCTGAAAAATGGGATTTTAATTTATGTTCAGGACCCTCCTGAAAAAAAGGATTTTACTTTATGTTCAGGACCCTCCTGAAAAATGGGATTTTACTTTATGTTCAGGATCCTCCTGAAAAATGAGATTTTACTTTATGTTCAGGACCCTCCTGAAAAATGAAAATTTACTTTATGTTCGGGACCCTCCTGAAAAATAGGATTTTACTTGCTGTTCAGAACCCTCCTGAAAAATGGGATTTTACTTTATGTTCAGGACCCTTCTGAAAAATGGGATTTTACTTTCTGTTCAGGACCCTCTTGAAAAATGGGATTTTACTTTTGTTCAGGACACTCCTGAAAAATGGGATCTTACTTGCTGTTCAGGACCCTCCTGAAAATGGGATTTTACTTATTGTTCAGAACCCTCCTGAAAAATGGGATTTTACTTGTTGTTCAGGATCCTCCTGAAAAATGGAATTTTACTTTATGTTCAAGAACCTCCTGAAAAATGGGATTTTACTTTACGTTCAGGACCCTCCTGAAAATGGGATTTTACTTTATGTTCAGGCCCCTCCTGAAAAATGGGATTTTACTTTTGGTCAGGACCCTTCTGAAAAATGGGATTTTACTTGCTGTTCAGGACCCTCCTAAAAAATGGGATTTTACTTTACGTTAAGGACCCTCCTGAAAAATGAGATTTTACTTGCTGTTCAGGACCCTCCTGAAAAATGGGATTTTACTTGTTGTTCAGGACCCTCCTGAAAAATGGGATTTTACTTTATGTTCATGACACTCCTAAAAAATGGGATTTTACTTTATGTTCAGAACCCTCCTGAAAAATGGGATTTTTACTTTATGTTCAGAACCCTCCTGAAAAATAGAATTTTACTTTATGTTAAGGCCCCTCCTGAAAAATGGGATTTTACTTTTGTTCAGAACCCTTCTGAAAAATGGGATTTTACTTGTTGTTCAGGACCCTCCTAAAAAATGGGATTTTACTTTATGTTCAGGACCCTCCTGAAAAATGGGATTTAACTTGCTGTTCAGGACCCTCCTGAAAAATGGAATTTTACTTTATGTTCATGACCCTCCTAAAAAATGGGATTTTACTTTATGTTCAAGACCCTCCTGAAAAATGGGATTTTTACTTTATGTTCAGAACCCTCCTGAAAAATGATGGGATTTTACTTTATGTTCAGGACCCTCCTAAATAACTGGATTTTACATTATGTTCAGGCCCCTCCTGAAAAATGGGATTTTACTTTTGTTCAGGGCCCTTCTGTAAAATGGGATTTTACTTGCTGTTCAGGACCCTCCTTAAAAATGGGATTTTACTTTATGTTCAGGACCCTCCTGAAAAATGGGATTTTACTTGCTATTCAGGACCCTCCTGAAAAATGAGATTTTACTTTATGTTCATGACCCTCCTAAAAAATGGGATTTTACATTATGTTCAGGACCCTCCTGAAAAATGAGATTTTTACTTTATGTTCAGAACCCTCCTGAAAAATGGGATTTTACTTTATGTTCAGGACCCTCCTGAAAAATGGGATTTTACTTTTTGTTCAGGACCCTCCAAAAAATGGGATTTTACTTTATATTCAGGATCCTCCTGAAAAATATGATTTACTTTATTTTCGGGACCCTCCTGAAAAATAGGATTTTACTTGTTGTTCAGGACCCTCCTGAAAAATGGGATTTTACTTTATGTTCAGGACCCTCCTGAAAAATGGGATTTTACTTTCTGTTCAGGACCCTCTTGAAAAATGGGATTTTACTTTTGTTCAGGACCCTCCTGAAAATGGGATCTTACTTGCTGTTCAGGACCCTCCTGAAAATGGGATTTTACTTTTTGTTCAGGACCCTCCTGAAAAATGGGATTTTACTTGTTGTTCAGGATCCTCCTGAAAAATGGAATTTTACTTTATGTTCAAGACCCTTCTGAAAAATGCGATTTTACTTTATGTTCAGGACCCTCCTAAAAATGGGATTTTACTTTATGTTGAGGCCCCTCCTGAAAAATGGGATTTTACTTTTGTTCAGGACCCTTCTGAAAAATGGGATTTTACTTGTTGTTCAGGACCCTCCTAAAAAATGGGATTTTACTTTATGTTCAGGACACTCCTGAAAAATGGAATTTTACTTGCTGTTCAGGACCCTCCTGAAAAATGGGATTTTACTTGTTGTTCAGGACCCTCCTGAAAAATGGGATTTTACTTTATGTTCATGACACTCCTAAAAAATGGGAATTTACTTTATGTTCAGAACCCTCCTGAAAAATGGGATTTTTACTTTATGTTCAGAACCCTCCTGAAAAATTGAATTTTACTTTATGTTCAGGCCCCTCCTGAAAAATGGGATTTTACTTTTGTTCAGGATCCTCCTGAAAAATGGGATTTTACTTGTTGTTCACGACCCTCCTAAAAAATAGAATATTACTTTATGTTCAGGACCCTCCTGAAAAATGGGATTTTACTTGCTGTTCAGGACCCTCCTGAAAAATGGGATTTTACTTTATGTTCATGACCCTCTTAAAAAATGAAATTTTACTTTATGTTCAGGACCCTCCTGAGAAATGGAATTTTTACTATATGTTCAGAACCCCCCCTGAAAAATGGGATTTTACTTTATGTTCAGGACCCTCCTGAAAAATTGGATTTTACTTTATGTTCAGGACCCTCCTAAAAAACTGGATTTTACTTTATGTTCAGGTCCCTCCTTAAAAATGATATTTTACTTTTGTTCAGGACCCTTCTGTAAAATGGGATTTTACTTGTTGGTCAGGACCCTCCTAAAAAATGGGATTTTACTTTATGTTCACGACCCTCCTGAAAAATGGGATTTTACTTGCTTTTCAGGACCCTCCTGAAAAATGCGATTTTAATTTTTGTTCATGACCCTCCTAAAAAATGGGATTTTACTTTATGTTCACGACCCTCCTGAAAAATGGGATTTTTAATTTATGTTCAGAACCCTCCTGAAAATGGGATTTTACTTAATGTTCAGGACCCTCCTTAAAAATGCGATTTTACTTTATGTTCAGCACCCTCCTGAAAAATGGGATTTTACTTTATGTTCAGGACCCTCCTGAAAAATGGGATTTTACTTTATGTTCGGGATTCTCCTGAAAAATGAGATTTACTTTTTCTTCGGGACCCTCTTGAAAAATAGGATTTTACTTGCTGTTCAGGACCCTCCTGAAAAATGGGATTTTACTTTATGTTCAGGACCCTCCTGAAAAATGGGATTTTACTTTCTGTTCAGGACCCTCTTGAAAAATGGGATTTTACTTTTGTTCAGGACCCTCCTGAAAAATGGGATCTTACTTGCTGTTCAGGACCCTCCTAAAAATGGGATTTTACTTGTTGTTCAGGACCCTCCTGAAAAATGGGATTTTACTTTATGTTCATGTCCCTCCTAGAAAATGGGATTTTACTTTATGTTCAGGCCCCTCCTGAAAAATAGGATTTTTACGTTATGTTCAGAACCCTCCTGACAAATGGGATTTTACTTTATGTTCAGGACCCTCCAGAAAAATAGGATTTTACTTTATGTTCAGGACCCTCCTGAAAAATGAGATTTTACTTTATGTTCAGGACCCTCCTAAAAATGGGATTTTACTTTATGTTTAGGATCCTTCTGAAAAATGAGATTTTACTTTATGTTCAGGACCGTCCTGAAAAATAAAAATTTACTCTATGTTCGGGACCCTCCTGAAAAATAGGATTTTACTTGCTGTTCAGGACCCTCCTGAAAATGGGATTTTACTTTATGTTCAGGACCCTCCTGAAAAATAGGATTTTACTTTCTGTTCAGGACCCTATTGAAAAATGGGATTTTACTTTTCTTCAGGACCCTCCTGAAAAATGGGATCTTACTTGCTGTGCAGGACCCTCCTGAAAATGGGATTTTACTTTTTGTTCAGGACCCTCCTAAAAAATGGGATTTTACTTGCTGTTCAGGATCCTCCTGAAAAATGAGATTTTACTTTATGTTCAGGACCCTCCTTAAAATGGGATTTTACTTTATGTACAGGCCCGTCCTGAAAAATGGGATTTTACTTTTGTTCAGGACCCTTCGGAAAAATGGGATTTTACTTTTTGTTCAGGACCCTGCTGAAAAATGGGATTTTACTTGCTGTTCAGGACCCTCCTAAAAAATGGGATTTTACTTTATGTTCAGGACCCTCATGAAAATGGGATTTTACTTTATGTACAGGCCCGTCCTGAAAAATGGGATTTTACTTTTGTTCAGGCCCTTCGGAAAAATGGGATTTTACTTACTGTTCAGGACCCTCCTAAAAAATGGGATTTTACTTTATGTTCAGGACCCTCCTGAAAAATGGGATTTTACTTGTTGTTCAGGACCATCCTGAAAAATGGGATTTTACTTGCTGTTCAGGACCCTCCTGAAAATTGGGATTTTACTTTATGTTCATGACACTCCTAAAAAATGGGATTTTACTTTATGTTCAGGACCCTCCTGAAAAATGGGGTTTTTACTTTATGTTCAGAACCCTCCTGAAAAATGGAATTTTACTTTATGTTTAGGCCCCTCCTGAAAAATGGGATTTTACTTTTGTTCAGGACCCTTCTGAAAAATGGGATTTTACTTGCTGTTCAGGACCCTCCTAAAAAATGGGATTTTACTTTATGTTCATGACCCTCCTAAAAAATGGGATTTTACTTTATGTTCAGGACCCTCTTGAAAAATGAGATTTTTACTTTATGTTCAGAACACACCTGACAAATGGGATTTTACTTTATGTTCAGGACCCTCCTGAAAAATGGGATTTTACTTTATGTTCAGGATCCTCCTGAAAAATGAGATTTTACTTTATGTTCAGGACTATCTTGAAAAATAAAAATTTACTTTATGTTCGGGACCCTCATGAAAAATAGGATTTTACTTGCTGTTCAAGACCCTCCTGAAAAATGGGATTTTACTTTATGTTCAGGACCCTCCTGAAAAATGGGATTTTACTTACTGTTCAGGACCCTCCTGAAAAATGGGATTTTACTTTTCTTTAGGACCCTTCGGAAAAATGGGATTTTACTTACTGTTCAGGACCCTCCTAAAAAATGGGATTTTACTTTATGTTCAGGACCCTCCTGAAAAATGGGATTTTACTTGCTGTTCAGGACCATCCTGAAAAATGGGATTTTACTTGCTGTTCAGGACCCTCCTGAAAATTGGGATTTTACTTTATGTTCATGACACTCCTAAAAAATGGGATTTTACTTTATGTTCAGGACCCTCGTGAAAAATGGGGTTTTTACTTTATGTTAAGAACCCTCCTGAAAAATGGAATTTTACTTTATGTTTAGGCCCCTCCTGAAAAATGGGATTTTACTTTTGTTCAGGACCCTTCTGAAAAATGGGATTTTACTTGCTGTTCTGGACCCTCCTAAAAAATGGGATTTTACTTTATGTTCATGACCCTCCTGAAAAATGGGATTTTACTTGCTGTTCAGGACCATTCTGAAAAATGGGATTTTACTTGTTGTTCAGGACCCTCCTGAAAATTGGGATTTTACTTTAAGTTCATGACACTCCTAAAAAATGGGATTTTACTTTATGTTCAAGACCCTCCTGAAAAATGGGATTTTACTTTATGTTCAGGACTCTCCTGAAAAACTGGATTTTACTTTATGTTCAGGCCCCTCCTGAAAAATGGAATTTTACTTTTGTTCAGGACCCTTCGAAAAAATGGGATTTTACTTACTGTTCAGGACCCTCCTAATAAATGGGATTTTACTTTATGTTCAGGACCCTCCTGAAAAATGGGATTTTACTTGCTGTTCTGGACCCTCCTGAAAAATGAGATTTTACTTGTTGTTTAGGACCCCCCTGAAAAATGAGATTTTACTTTATGTTCATGACACTCCTAAAAAATGGGATTTTACTTTATGTTCAGGACCCTCCTGAAAAATGGGGTTTTTACTTTATGTTCAGAACCCTCCTGAAAAACTGGATTTTACTTTATGTTCAGGCCCCTCCTGAAAAATGGGATTTTACTTTATGTTCAGGACCCTCGTGAAAAATGGGATTTTACTTTATGTTCAGGATCCTCCTGAAAAATGAGATTTTACTTTATGTTCAGGACCATCCTGAAAAATAAAAATTTACTTTATGTTCGGGACCCTCATGAAAAATAGGATTTTACTTGCTGTTCAAGACCCTCCTGAAAAATGGGATTTTACTTTATGTTCAGGACCCTCCTGAAAAATGGGATTTTACTTACTGTTTAGGACCCTCCTGAAAAATGGGATTTTACTTTTCTTTAGGACCCTTCGGAAAAATGGGATTTTACTTACTGTTCAGGACCCTCCTAAAAAATGGGATTTTACTTTATGTTCAGGACCCTCCTGAAAAATGGGATTTTACTTGTTGTTCAGGACCATCCTGAAAAATGGGATTTTACTTGCTGTTCAAGACCCTCCTGAAAATTGGGATTTTACTTTATGTTCATGACACTCCTAAAAAATGGGATTTTACTTTATGTTCAGGACCCTCCAGAAAAATGGGTTTTTTACTTTATGTTCAGAACCCTCCTGAAAAATGGAATTTTACTTTATGTTTAGGCCCCTCCTGAAAAATGGGATTTTACTTTTGTTCAGGATCCTTCTGAAAAATGGGATTTTACTTGCTGTTCAGGACCCTCCTAAAAAATGGGATTTTACTTTATGTTCATGACCCTCCAGAAAAATGGGATTTTACTTGCTGTCCAGGACCATCCTGAAAAATGGGATTTTACTTGTTGTTCAGGACCCTCCTGAAAATTGGGATTTTACTTTATGTTCATGACACTCCTAAAAAATGGGATTTTACTTTATGTTCAGGACCCTCCTGAAAAATGGGATTTTACTTTATGTTCAGGACCCTCCTGAAAAACTGGATTTTACTTTATGTTCAGGCCCCTCCTGAAAAATGGAATTTTACTTTTGTTCAGGACCCTTCGAAAAAATGGGATTTTACTTACTGTTCAGGACCCTCCTAAAAAATGGGATTTTACTTTATGTTCAGGACCCTCCTGAAAAATGGGATTTTACTTGCTGTTCTGGACCCTCCTGAAAAATGAGATTTTACTTGTTGTTCAGGACCCTCCTGAAAAATGGGATTTTACTTTTTGTTCATGACACTCCTAAAAAATGGGATTTTACTTTATGTTCAGGACCCTCCTGAAAAATGGGGTTTTTATTTTATGTTCAGAACCCTCCTGAAAAACTGGATTTTACTTTATGTTCAGGCCCCTCCTGAAAAATGGGATTTTACTTTTGTTAAGGACCCTTCTGTATAATGGGATTTTATTTGTTGTTCAGGACCCTTCTAAAAAATGGGATTTTACTTTATGTTCAGGACCCTCCTGAAAAATGGGATTTTACTTACTGTTCAGGACCCTCCTGAAAAATGGGATTTTACTTGCTGTTCAGGACCCTCCTGAAAAATGGGATTTTACTTTATGTTCATGTCCCTCCTAGAAAATGGGATTTTACTTTATGTTCAGGCCCCTCCTGAAAAATAGGATTTTTACGTTATGTTCAGAACCCTCCTGACAAATGGGATTTTACTTTATGTTCAGGACCCTCCAGAAAAATAGGATTTTACTTTATGTTCAGGACCCTCCTGAAAAATGAGATTTTACTTTATGTTCAGGACCCTCCTAAAAATGGGATTTTACTTTATGTTTAGGATCCTTCTGAAAAATGAGATTTTACTTTATGTTCAGGACCGTCCTGAAAAATAAAAATTTACTCTATGTTCGGGACCCTCCTGAAAAATAGGATTTTACTTGCTGTTCAGGACCCTCCTGAAAATGGGATTTTACTTTATGTTCAGGACCCTCCTGAAAAATAGGATTTTACTTTCTGTTCAGGACCCTATTGAAAAATGGGATTTTACTTTTCTTCAGGACCCTCCTGAAAAATGGGATCTTACTTGCTGTGCAGGACCCTCCTGAAAATGGGATTTTACTTTTTGTTCAGGACCCTCCTAAAAAATGGGATTTTACTTGCTGTTCAGGATCCTCCTGAAAAATGAGATTTTACTTTATGTTCAGGACCCTCCTTAAAATGGGATTTTACTTTATGTACAGGCCCGTCCTGAAAAATGGGATTTTACTTTTGTTCAGGACCCTTCGGAAAAATGGGATTTTACTTTTTGTTCAGGACCCTGCTGAAAAATGGGATTTTACTTGCTGTTCAGGACCCTCCTAAAAAATGGGATTTTACTTTATGTTCAGGACCCTCATGAAAATGGGATTTTACTTTATGTACAGGCCCGTCCTGAAAAATGGGATTTTACTTTTGTTCAGGCCCTTCGGAAAAATGGGATTTTACTTACTGTTCAGGACCCTCCTAAAAAATGGGATTTTACTTTATGTTCAGGACCCTCCTGAAAAATGGGATTTTACTTGTTGTTCAGGACCATCCTGAAAAATGGGATTTTACTTGCTGTTCAGGACCCTCCTGAAAATTGGGATTTTACTTTATGTTCATGACACTCCTAAAAAATGGGATTTTACTTTATGTTCAGGACCCTCCTGAAAAATGGGGTTTTTACTTTATGTTCAGAACCCTCCTGAAAAATGGAATTTTACTTTATGTTTAGGCCCCTCCTGAAAAATGGGATTTTACTTTTGTTCAGGACCCTTCTGAAAAATGGGATTTTACTTGCTGTTCAGGACCCTCCTAAAAAATGGGATTTTACTTTATGTTCATGACCCTCCTAAAAAATGGGATTTTACTTTATGTTCAGGACCCTCTTGAAAAATGAGATTTTTACTTTATGTTCAGAACACACCTGACAAATGGGATTTTACTTTATGTTCAGGACCCTCCTGAAAAATGGGATTTTACTTTATGTTCAGGATCCTCCTGAAAAATGAGATTTTACTTTATGTTCAGGACTATCTTGAAAAATAAAAATTTACTTTATGTTCGGGACCCTCATGAAAAATAGGATTTTACTTGCTGTTCAAGACCCTCCTGAAAAATGGGATTTTACTTTATGTTCAGGACCCTCCTGAAAAATGGGATTTTACTTACTGTTCAGGACCCTCCTGAAAAATGGGATTTTACTTTTCTTTAGGACCCTTCGGAAAAATGGGATTTTACTTACTGTTCAGGACCCTCCTAAAAAATGGGATTTTACTTTATGTTCAGGACCCTCCTGAAAAATGGGATTTTACTTGCTGTTCAGGACCATCCTGAAAAATGGGATTTTACTTGCTGTTCAGGACCCTCCTGAAAATTGGGATTTTACTTTATGTTCATGACACTCCTAAAAAATGGGATTTTACTTTATGTTCAGGACCCTCGTGAAAAATGGGGTTTTTACTTTATGTTAAGAACCCTCCTGAAAAATGGAATTTTACTTTATGTTTAGGCCCCTCCTGAAAAATGGGATTTTACTTTTGTTCAGGACCCTTCTGAAAAATGGGATTTTACTTGCTGTTCTGGACCCTCCTAAAAAATGGGATTTTACTTTATGTTCATGACCCTCCTGAAAAATGGGATTTTACTTGCTGTTCAGGACCATTCTGAAAAATGGGATTTTACTTGTTGTTCAGGACCCTCCTGAAAATTGGGATTTTACTTTAAGTTCATGACACTCCTAAAAAATGGGATTTTACTTTATGTTCAAGACCCTCCTGAAAAATGGGATTTTACTTTATGTTCAGGACCCTCCTGAAAAACTGGATTTTACTTTATGTTCAGGCCCCTCCTGAAAAATGGAATTTTACTTTTGTTCAGGACCCTTCGAAAAAATGGGATTTTACTTACTGTTCAGGACCCTCCTAATAAATGGGATTTTACTTTATGTTCAGGACCCTCCTGAAAAATGGGATTTTACTTGCTGTTCTGGACCCTCCTGAAAAATGAGATTTTACTTGTTGTTTAGGACCCCCCTGAAAAATGGGATTTTACTTTATGTTCATGACACTCCTAAAAAATGGGATTTTACTTTATGTTCAGGACCCTCCTGAAAAATGGGGTTTTTACTTTATGTTCAGAACCCTCCTGAAAAACTGGATTTTACTTTATGTTCAGGCCCCTCCTGAAAAATGGGATTTTACTTTATGTTCAGGACCCTCCTGAAAAATGGGATTTTACTTTATGTTCAGGATCCTCCTGAAAAATGAGATTTTACTTTATGTTCAGGACCATCCTGAAAAATAAAAATTTACTTTATGTTCGGGACCCTCATGAAAAATAGGATTTTACTTGCTGTTCAAGACCCTCCTGAAAAATGGGATTTTACTTTATGTTCAGGACCCTCCTGAAAAATGGGATTTTACTTACTGTTTAGGACCCTCCTGAAAAATGGGATTTTACTTTTCTTTAGGACCCTTCGGAAAAATGGGATTTTACTTACTGTTCAGGACCCTCCTAAAAAATGGGATTTTACTTTATGTTCAGGACCCTCCTGAAAAATGGGATTTTACTTGTTGTTCAGGACCATCCTGAAAAATGGGATTTTACTTGCTGTTCAAGACCCTCCTGAAAATTGGGATTTTACTTTATGTTCATGACACTCCTAAAAAATGGGATTTTACTTTATGTTCAGGACCCTCCAGAAAAATGGGTTTTTTACTTTATGTTCAGAACCCTCCTGAAAAATGGAATTTTACTTTATGTTTAGGCCCCTCCTGAAAAATGGGATTTTACTTTTGTTCAGGATCCTTCTGAAAAATGGGATTTTACTTGCTGTTCAGGACCCTCCTAAAAAATGGGATTTTACTTTATGTTCATGACCCTCCAGAAAAATGGGATTTTACTTGCTGTCCAGGACCATCCTGAAAAATGGGATTTTACTTGTTGTTCAGGACCCTCCTGAAAATTGGGATTTTACTTTATGTTCATGACACTCCTAAAAAATGGGATTTTACTTTATGTTCAGGACCCTCCTGAAAAATGGGATTTTACTTTATGTTCAGGACCCTCCTGAAAAACTGGATTTTACTTTATGTTCAGGCCCCTCCTGAAAAATGGAATTTTACTTTTGTTCAGGACCCTTCGAAAAAATGGGATTTTACTTACTGTTCAGGACCCTCCTAAAAAATGGGATTTTACTTTATGTTCAGGACCCTCCTGAAAAATGGGATTTTACTTGCTGTTCTGGACCCTCCTGAAAAATGAGATTTTACTTGTTGTTCAGGACCCTCCTGAAAAATGGGATTTTACTTTTTGTTCATGACACTCCTAAAAAATGGGATTTTACTTTATGTTCAGGACCCTCCTGAAAAATGGGGTTTTTATTTTATGTTCAGAACCCTCCTGAAAAACTGGATTTTACTTTATGTTCAGGCCCCTCCTGAAAAATGGGATTTTACTTTTGTTAAGGACCCTTCTGTATAATGGGATTTTATTTGTTGTTCAGGACCCTCCTAAAAAATGGGATTTTACTTTATGTTCAGGACCCTCCTGAAAAATGGGATTTTACTTACTGTTCAGGACCCTCCTGAAAAATGGGATTTTACTTGCTGTTCAGGACCCTCCTGAAAAATGGGATTTTACTTTATGTTCATGACCCTCCTAAAAAATGGGATTTTACTTTTTGTTCAGGACCCTCCTGAAAAATGGGATTTTTACTTTATGTTCAGACCCCTCCTGAAAAATTGGATTTTACTTTATGTTCAGGACCCTCCTAAAAAATGGGATTTTACTTTATGTTCGGGACCCTCCTGAAAAATGGAATTTTACTTTATGTTTAGGCCCCTCCTGAAAAATGGGATTTTACTTTTGTTCAGGACCCTTCTGAAAAATGGGATTTTACTTGCTGTTCAAGACCCTCCTAAAAAATGGGATTTTACTTTATGTTCATGACCCTCCTGAAAAATGGGATTTTACTTGCTGTTCAGGACCATCCTGAAAAATGAGATTTTACTTGTTGTTCAGGACCCTCCTGAAAATTGGGATTTTACTTTAAGTTCATGACACTCCTAAAAAATGGGATTTTACTTTATGTTCAGGACCCTCCTGAAAAATGAGATTTTTACTTTATGTTCAGAACCCTCCTGAAAAATGGGATTTTACTTGCTGTTCAGGACCCTCCTGAAAATTGGGATTTTACTTGCTGTTCAGGACCCTCCTGAAAATTGGGATTTTACTTGTTGTTCAGGACCCTCCTGAAAATTGGGATTTTACTTTAAGTTCATGACACTCCTAAAAAATGGGATTTTACTTTATGTTCAGGACCCTCCTGAAAAATGAGATTTTTACTTTATGTTCAGAACCCTCCTGAAAAATGGAATTTTACTTTATGTTCAGGCCCCTCCTGAAAAATGGGATTTTACTTTTGTTCAGAACCCTTCTGAAAAATGGGATTTTACTTGTTGTTCAGGACCCTCCTAAAAAATGAGATTTTACTTTATGTTCAGGACCCTCCTGAAAAATGGGATTTAACTTGCTGTTCAGGACCCTCCTGAAAAATGGGATTTTACTTGCTGTTCAGGACCCTCCTGAAAAATGGAATTTTACTTTATGTTCATGACCCTCCTAAAAAATGGCATTTTACTTTATGTTCAGGACCCTCCTGAAAAATGGGATTTTACTTGCTGTTCAGGACCCTCTTGAAAAATGAAATTTTACTTGTTGTTCAGGACCCTCCTGAAAAATGGGATTTTACTTTATGTTCATGACACTCCTAAAAAATGGGGTTTTACTATATGTTCAGGACCCTCCTGAAAATTGGGGTTTTTACTTTATGTTCAGAACTCTCCTGAAAAATGGAATTTTACTTTATGTTTAGGCCCTGCTGAAAAATGGGATTTTACTTTTGTTCAGGACCCTTCTAAAAAATGGGATTTTACTTGCTGTTCAGGACCCTCCTAAAAAATGGCATTTTACTTTATGTTCAGGACCCTCCTGAAAAATGGGATTTTACTTAATGTTCAGGACCGTCCTGAAAAATGGGATTTTACTTGCTGTTCAGGACCCTCCTGAAAAATGGGATTTTACTTTATGTTTAGGACCCTCCTGAAAAATGGGATTTTTACTTTATGTTCAGAACCCTCCTGACAAATGAGATTTTACTTTATGTTCAGCACCCTCCTGAAAAATGAGATTTTACTTTTTGTTCAGGACCCTCCTGAAAAATGGGATTTTACTTTATGTTCCGGATCCTCCTGAAAATGAGATTTTACTTTATGTTCAGGACCATCCTGAAAAATAAAAATTTACTTTATGTTCGGGACCCTCCTGAAAAATAGGATTTTACTTGCTGTTCAGGACCCTCCTGAAAAATGGGATTTTACTTTTTGTTCAGGACCCTCCTGAAAAATGGGATTTTACTTACTGTTCAGGACCCTCCTGAAAAATGGGATTTTACTTGCTATTCAGGACCCTCCTGAAAAATGGGATTTTACTTTATGTTCAGGACCCTCCTGAAAAATGGGATTTTACTTTATGTTCAGGATCCTCCTGAAAAATGAGATTTTACTTTATGTTCAGGACCATCAGGAAAAATAAAAATTTACTTTATGTTCGGGACCCTCCTGAAAAATAAGATTTTACTTGCTGTTTAGGACCCTCCTGAAAAATGGGATTTTACTTTATGTTCAGGACCCTCCTGAAAAATAGGATTTTACTTTCTGTTCAGGACCCTCTTGAAAAATGGGATTTTATTTTTGTTCAGGACCCTCCTGAAAAATGGGATCTTACCTGCTGTGCAGGACCCTCCTGAAAATGGGATTTTACTTTTTTTTCAGGACCCTCCTGAAAAATGGGATTTCACTTGTTGTTCAGGATCCTCCTGAAAAATGGAATTTTACTTTATGTTCAAGACCCTCCTGAAAAATGGGATTTTACTTTATGTTCAGGATCCTCCTGAAAAATGGAATTTAACTTTATGTTTAAGACCCTCCTGAAAAATGGGATTTTACTTTATGTTCAGGACCCTCCTAAAAATGGGATTTTACTTTATGTTTAGGATCCTTCTGAAAAATGAGATTTTACTTTATGTTCAGGACCGTCCTGAAAAATAAAAATTTACTCTATGTTCGGGACCCTCCTGAAAAATAGGATTTTACTTGCTGTTCAGGACCTTCCTGAAAATTGGGATTTTACTTTATGTTCATGACACTCCTAAAAAATGGGATTTTACTTTATGTTCAGGACCCTCCTGAAAAATGGGGTTTTTACTTTATGTTCAGAACCCTCCTGAAAAATGGAATTTTACTTTATGTTTAGGCCCCTCCTTAAAAATGGGATTTTACTTTTGTTCAGGACCCTTCTGAAAAATGGGATTTTACTTGCTGTTCAGGACCCTCCTAAAAAATGGGATTTTACTTTATGTTCATGACCCTCCTAAAAAATGGGATTTTACTTTATGTTCAGGACCCTCTTGAAAAATGAGATTTTTACTTTATGTTCAGAACACACCTGACAAATGGGATTTTACTTTATGTTCAGGACCGTCCTGAAAAATGGGATTTTACTTTATGTTCAGGATCCTCCTGAAAAATGAGATTTTACTTCATGTTCAGGACCATCCTGAAAAATAAAAATTTACTTTATGTTCGGGACCCTCCTGAAAAATAGGATTTTACTAGCTGTTCAAGACCCTCCTGAAAAATGGGATTTTACTAACTGTTCAGGACCCTCCTGAAAAATGGGATTTTACTTTTCTTTAGGACCCTTCGGAAAAATGGGATTTTACTTACTGTTCAGGACCCTCCTAAAAAATGGGATTTTACTTTATGTTCAGGACCCTCTTGAAAAATGGGATTTTACTTGCTGTTCAAGACCATCCTGAAAAATGGGATTTTACTTGCTGTTCAGCACCATCCTGAAAATTGGGATTTTACTTTATGTTCATGACACTCCTAAAAAATGGGATTTTACTTTATGTTCAGGACCCTCCTGAAAAATGGGGTTTTTACTTTATGTTCAGAACCCTACTGAAAAATGGAATTTTACTTTATGTTTAGGCCCTCCTGAAAAATGGGATTTTACTTTTGTTCAGGACCCTTCTGAAAAATGGGATTTTACTTGCTGTTCAGGACCCTCCTAAAAAATGGGATTTTACTTTATGTTCATGACCCTCCTGAAAAATAGGATTTTACTTGCTGTTCAGGACCATCCTGAAAAATGGGATTTTACTTGCTGTTCAGGACCCTCCTGAAAATTGGGATTTTACTTTATGTTCATGACACTCCTAAAAAATAGGATTTTACTTAATGTTCAGGACCCTCCTGAAAAATGGGGTTTTTACTTTTGTTAAGGACCCTTCTGTAAAATGGGATTTTATTTGTTGTTCAGGACCCTTCTAAAAAATGGGATTTTACTTTATGTTCAGGACCCTCCTGAAAAATGGGATTTTACTTACTGTTCAGGACCCTCCTGAAAAATGGGATTTTACTTGTTGTTCAGGACCCTCCTGAAAAATAGGATTTTACTTTATGTTCATGACCCTCCTAAAAAATGGGATTTTACTTTATGTTCAGGACCCTCCTGAAAAATGGGATTTTTACTTTATGTTCAGAACCCTCCTGAAAAATTGGATTTTACTTTATGTTCAGGACCCTCCTGAAAAATGGGATTTTACTTTATGTTCAGGACCCTCCTGAAAAACTGGATTTTACTTTATGTTCAGGCCCCTCCTGAAAAATGGAATTTTACTTTTGTTCAGGACCCTTCGAAATAATGGGATTTTACTTACTGTTCAGGACCCTACTAAAAAATGGGATTTTACTTTATGTTCAGGACCCTCCTGAAAAATGGGATTTTACTTGCTATTCAGGACCCTCCTGAAAAATTAGATTTTACTTGTTGTTCAGGACCCTCCTGAAAAATGGGATTTTACTTTATGTTCATGACACTCCTAAAAAATGGGATTTTACTTTATGTTCAGGACCCTCCTGAAAAATGGGGTTTTTACTTTATGTTCAGAACCCTCTTGAAAAACTGGATTTTACTTTATGTTCAGGCCCCTCCTGAAAAATGGGATTTTAATTTTGTTAAGGACCCTTCTGTATAATGGGATTTTATTTGTTGTTCAGGACCCTCCTAAAAAATGGGATTTTACTTTATGTTCAGGACCCTCCTGAAAAATGGGATTTTACTTACTGTTCAGGACCTTCCTGAAAAATGGGATTTTACTTGTTGTTCAGGACCCTCTTGAAAAATGGGATTTTACTTTATGTTCATGACCCTCCTAAAAAATGGGATTTTACTTTATGTTCAGGACCCTTCTGAAAAATGGGATTTTTACTTTATGTTCAGAACCCTCCTGAAAAATTGGATTTTATTTTATGTTCAGGACCCTCCTGAAAAATGGGATTTTACTTTATGTTCGGGACCCTCCTGAAAAACTGGATTTTACTTTATGTTCAGGCCCCTCCTTAAAAATGGGATTTTAATTTTGTTCAGGACCCTCCTGAAAAATGGGATTTTACTTGCTGTTCAGGACCCTCCTGAAAAATGGGATTTTTACTTTATGTTCAGAACCCTCCTGAAAAATGGAATTTTACTTTATGTTCAGGCCCCTCCTGAAAAATGGGATTTTACTTTTGTTCAGAACCCTTCTGAAAAATGGGATTTTACTTGTTGTTCAGGACCCTCCTAAAAAAATGAGATTTTACTTTATGTTCAGGACCCTCCTGAAAAATGGGATTTAACTTGCTGTTCAGGACCCTCTTGAAAAATGGGATTTTACTTGCTGTTCAGGACCCTCCGGAAAAATGGAATTTTACTTTATGTTCATGACCCTCCTAAAAAATGGCATTTTACTTTATGTTCAGGACCCTCCTGAAAAATGGAATTTTACTTGCTGTTCAGGACCCTCTTGAAAAATGAGATTTTACTTGTTGTTCAGGACCCTCCTGAAAAATAGGATTTTACTTTATGTTCATGACACTCCTAAAAAATGGGATTTTACTTTATGTTCAGGACCCTCCTGAAAAATGGAATTTTACTTTATGTTTAGGCCCCTCCTGAAAAATGGGATTTTACTTTATGTTCAGAACCCTCCTGAAAAATGGAATTTTACTTTATGTTTTGGCCCCTCCTGAAAAATAGAATTTTACTTTTGTTCAGGACCCTTCTGAAAAATGTGATTTCACTTGCTGTTCAGGACCCTCCAAAAAAATGGCATTTTACTTTATGTTCAGGATCCTCCTGAAAAATGGGATTTTACTTACTGTTCAGGACCCTCCTGAAAAATGGGATTTTACTTGCTGTTCAGGACCCTCCTGAAAAATGGCATTTTACTTTATGTTCAGGACCCTCCTGAAAAATGGGATTTTTACTTTATGTTCAGAACCCTCCTGACAAATGAGATTTTACTTTATGTTCAGGACCCTCCTGAAAAATGAGATTTTACTTTTTGTTCAGGACCCTCCTGAAAAATGGGATTTTACTTTATGTTCCGTATCCTCCTGAAAAATGAGATTTTACTTTATGTTCAGGACCATCCTGAAAAATAAAAATTTACTTTATGTTCGGGACCCTCCTGAAAAATAGGATTTTACTTGCTGTTCGGGACCCTCCTGAAAAATGGGATTTTACTTTATGTTCAGGACCCTCCTAAAAAATGGGATTTTTACTTTATGTTCAGAACCCTCCTGACAAATGGGATTTTACTTTATGTTCAGGACCGTCCTGAAAAATGGGATTTTACTTTATGTTCAGGACCCTCCTGAAAAATGGGATTTTACTTTATGTTCAAGACCATCAGGAAAAATAAAAATTTACTTTATGTTCGGGACCCTCCTGAAAAATAAGATTTTACTTGCTGTTTAGGACCCTCCTGAAAAATGGGATTTTACTTTATGTTCAGGACCCTCCTGAAAAATAGGATTTTACTTTCTGTTCAGGACCCTCTTGAAAAATGGGATTTTACTTTTGTTCAGGACCCTCCTGAAAAATGGGATCTTACCTGCTGTGCAGGACCCTCCTAAAAATAGGATTTTACTTTTTGTTCAGGACCCTCCTAAAAAATGAGATTTTACTTGCTGTTCAGGATCCTCCTGAAAAATGGAATTTTACTTTATGTTCAAGACCCTCCTGAAAAATGGGATTTTAGTTTATGTTCAGGATCCTCCTGAAAAATGGAATTTTACTTTATGTTCAAGACCCTCCTAAAAAATGGGATTTTACTTTATGTTCAGGACCCTCCTGAAAATGGGATTTTACTTTATGTTCAGGACCCTCCTGAAAAATGGGATTTTACTTTTGTTCAGGACCCTTCGGGAAAATGGGATTTTACTTGCTGTTCAGGACCCTCCTAAAAAATGGAATTTTACTTTATGTTCAGGACCCTCCTGAAAAATGGGATTTTACTTGCTGTTCAGGACCCTCCTGAAAAATGAGGTTTTACTTGCTGTTCAGGACCCTCCTGAAAAATGGGATTTTACTTTATGTTCATGACACTCCTAAAAAATGGGATTTTACTTTATGTTCAGGACCCTCCTGAAAGATGGGGTTTTTACTTTATGTTCAGAACACTCCTGAAAAATGGAATTTTACTTTATGTTTAGGCCACTCCTGAAAAATGGGATTTTACTTTTGTTCAGGACCCTTCTGAAAAATGGGATTTTACTTGTTGTTCAGGACCCTCCTAAAAAATGGGATTTTACTTTATGTTCAGGACCCTCCTGAAAAATGGGATTTTACTTGTTGTTCAGGACCCTCCTGAAAAATGGGATTAATTTGCTGTTCAGGACCCTCCTGAAAAATGAGATTTTACTTTATGTTCATGACCCTCCAAAAAAATAGGATTTTACTTTATGGTCAGGACTCTCCAGAAAAATGGGATTTTTACTTTATGTTCAGAACCCTCCTGAAAAATGGGATTTTACTTTATGTTCAGGACCCTCCTGAAAAATGGGATTTTACTTTATGTTCAGGCCCCTCCTGAAAAATAGGATTTTACTTTTGTTCAGGACCCTTTTGTAAAATGGGATTTTACTTGCTGTTCAGGACCCTCCTGAAAAATGAGATTTTACTTTATGTTCATGACCCTCCTAAAAAATAGGATTTTACTTTATGTTCAGGACCATCCTGAAAAATGGGATTTTTACTTTATGTTCAGAACCCTCCTGAAAAATGGGATTTTACTTTATGTTCAGGACCCTCCTGAAAAATGGGATTTTACTTTATGTTCAGGACCCTGCTGAAAAACTGGATTTTACTTTATGTTCAGGCCCCTCCTGAAAAATGGGATTTTACTTTTGTTCAGGACCCTTTTGTAAAATGGGATTTTACTTGCTGTTCAGGACCCTCCTGAAAAATGGGATTTTACTTGCTGTTCAGGATCCTCCTGAAAAATGGAATTTTACTTTATGTTCAAGACCCTCCTGAAAAATGGGATTTTACTTTATGTTCAGGATCCTCCTGAAAAATGGAATTTTACTTTATGTTCAAGACCCTCCTAAAAAATGGGATTTTACTTTATGTTCAGGACCCTCCTGAAAATGGGATTTTACTTTATGTTCAGGACCCTCCTGAAAAATGGGATTTTACTTTTGTTCAGGACCCTTCGGGAAAATGGGATTTTACTTGCTGTTCAGGACCCTCCTAAAAAATGGGATTTTACTTTATGTTCAGGACCCTCCTGAAAAATGGGATTTTACTTGTTGTTCAGGACCCTCCTGAAAAATGAGGTTTTACTTGCTGTTCAGGACCCTCCTGAAAAATGGGATTTTACTTTATGTTCATGACACTCCTAAAAAATGGGATTTTACTTTATGTTCAGAACCCTCCTGAAAAATGGGGTTTTTACTTTATGTTCAGAACCCTCCTGAAAAATGGAATTTTACTTTATGTTTAGGCCCCTCCTGAAAAATGGGATTTTACTTTTGTTCAGGACCCTTCTGAAAAATGGGATTTTACTTGTTGTTCAGGACCCTCCTAAAAAATGGGATTTTACTTTATGTTCAGGACCCTCCTGAAAAAAATGGGATTTTACTTGTTGTTCAGGACCCTCCTGAAAAATGGGATTAATTTGCTGTTCAGGACCCTCCTGAAAAATAAGATTTTACTTTATGTTCATGACCCTCCTAAGAAATAGGATTTTACTTTATGTTCAGGACCCTCCTGAAAAATAGAATTTTTACTTTATGTTCAAAACCCTCCTGAAAAATGGGATTTTACTTTATGTTCAGGACCATCCTGAAAAATGGAATTTTACTTTATGTTCAGGACCCTCCTGAAAAACTGGATTTTACTTTATGTTCAGGCCCCTCCTGAAAAATGGGATTTTACTTTTGTTCAGGATCCTTTTGTAAAATGGGATTTTACTTGCTGTTCAGGACCCTCCTGAAAAATGAGATTTTACTTTATGTTCATGACCCTCCTAAAAAATAGGATTTTACTTTATGTTCAGGACCCTCCTGAAAAATGGGATTTTTACTTTATGTTCAGAACCCTCCTGAAAAATGGGATTTTACTTTATGTTCAGGACCCTCCTGAAAAATGGGATTTTACTTTATGTTCAGGACCCTCCTGAAAAACTGGATTTTACTTTATGTTCAGGCTCCTCCTGAAAAATGGGATTTTACTTTTGTTCAGGACCCTTTTGTAAAATGGGATTTTACTTGCTGTTCAGGACCCACCTAAAAAATGGGATTTTACTTTATGTTCAGGACCCTCCTGAAAAATGGGATTTTACTTGCTGTTCAGGACCCTCCTGAAAAATGGGATTTTACTTTATGTTCATGACCCTCCTAAAAATTGGGATTTTACTTTATGTTCAGGACCCTCCTGAAAAATGGGATTTTTACTTTATGTTAAGAACCCTCCTGAAAAATGGGATTTTACTTTATGTTCAGGACCCTCCTGAAAAATGGGATTTTACTTTATGTTCAGGACCCTCCTGAAAAATGGTATTTTACTTTATGTTCAGGACCATCCTGAAAAATAAAAATTTACTTTATGTTCGGGACCCTCCTAAAAAATAGGATTTTACTTGCTATTCAAGACCCTCCTGAAAAATGGGATTTTACTTTATGTTCAGGACCCTCCTGAGAAATAGGATTTTACTTTCTGTTCAGGACCCTCTTGAAAAATGGGATTTTACTTTTGTTCAGGACCCTCCTGAAAAATGGGATCTTACTTGCTGTGCAGGACCCTCCTGAAAATGGGATTTTACTTTTTGTTCAGGACCCTCCTGAAAAATGAGATTTTACTTGCTGTTCAGGATCCTCCTGAAAAATGGAATTTTACTTTATGTTCAAGACCCTCCTGAAAAATGGGATTTTACTTTATGTTGAGGACCCTCCTGAAAATGGGATTTTACTTTATGTTCAGGCCCCTCCTGAAAAATGGGATTTTACTTTATGTTGAGGACCCTCCTGAAAATGGGATTTTACTTTATGTTCAGGCCCCTCCTGAAAAATGGGATTTTACTTTATGTTCAGGCCCCTCCTGAAAAATGGGATTTTACTTTTGTTCTGGACCCTTCGGAAAAATGGGATTTTACTTACTGTTCAGGACCCTCCTAAAAAATGGGATTTTACTTTATATTCAGGACCCTCCTGAAAAATAGGATTTTACTTGCTGTTCAGGACCCTCCTGAAAAATGGGATTTTACTTTATGTTCAGGACCCTCCTAAAAATGGGATTTTTACTTTATGTTCAGAACCCTCCTGACAAATGGGATTTTACTTTATGTTCAGGACCGTCCTGAAAAATGGGATTTTACTTTATGTTCAGGACCCTCCTAAAAAATGGGATTTTACTTTATGTTCAGGATCCTCCTGAAAAATGAGATTTTACTTTATGTTCAGGACCATCCGGAAAAATAAAAATTTACTTGATGTTCGAGACCCTCCTGAAAAATAAGATTTTACTTGCTGTTCAGGACCCTCCTGAAAAATGGGATTTTACTTTATGTTCAGGACCCTCCTGAAAAATGGGATTTTTACTTTATGTTCAGAACCCTCCTGACAAATGGGATTTTACTTTATGTTCAGGACCGTCCTGAAAAATGGGATTTTACTTGTTGTTCAGGACCCTCCTAAAAAATGGGATTTTACTTTATGTTCAGGATCCTCCTGAAAAATGAGATTTTACTTTATGTTCAGGACCATTCGGAAAAATAAAAATTTACTTGATGTTCGGGACCCTCCTGAAAAATAAGATTTTACTTGCAGTTTAGGACCCTCCTGAAAAATGGGATTTTACTTTATGTTCAGGACCCTCCTGAAAAATAGGATTTTACTTTCTGTTCAGGACCCTCTTGAAAAATGGGATTTTACTTTTGTTCAGGACCCTCCTGAAAAATAGGATCTTACCTGTTGTGCAGGACCCTCCTGAAAATGGGATTTTACTTTTTGTTCAGGACCCTCCTGAAAAATGGGATTTTACTTGCTGCTCAGGATCCTCCTGAAAAATGGAATTTTACTTGTTGTTCAAGACCCTCCTGAAAAATGGGATTTTACTTTATGTTCAGGATCCTCCTGAAAAATGGAATTTTACTTTATGTTCAAGACCCTCCTGAAAAATGGGATTTTACTTTATGTTCAGGACCCTCCTGAAAATGGGATTTTACTTTATGTTCAGGACCCTCCTGAAAAATGGGATTTTACTTTTGTTCAGGACCCTTCGGAAAAATGGGATTTTACTTGCTGTTCAGAACCCTCCTAAAAAATGGGATTTAACTTTATGTTCAGGACCCTCCTGAAAAATGGGATTTTACTTGCTGTTCAGGACCCTCCTGAAAAATGAGGTTTTACTTGCTGTTCAGGACCCTCCTGAAAAATGGGATTTTACTTTATGTTCATGACACTCCTAAAAAATGGGATTTTACTTTATGTTCAGAACCCTCCTGAAAAATGGGGTTTTTACTTTATGTTCAGAACCCTCCTAAAAAATGGGATTTTACTTTATGTTTAGGCCCCTCCTGAAAAATGGGATTTTACTTTTGTTCAGGACCCTTCTGAAAAATGGGATTTTACTTGCTGTTCAGGACCCTCCTGAAAAAATGGGATTTTACTTGTTGTGCAGGACCCTCCTGAAAAATGGGATTTTACTTGCTGTTCAGGACCCTCCTGAAAAATGATATTTTACTAAATAGGATTTGACTTTATGTTCAGGACCCTCCTGAAAAATGGGATTTTACTTTATGTTCAGAACCCTCTTGAAAAATGGGATTTTACTTTATGTTCAGGACCCTCCTGAAATATGGGATTTTACTTTATGTTCAGGACCCTCCTGAAAAACTGGATTTTACTTTATTTTCAGGCCCCTCCTGAAAAATGGGATTTTACTTTTGTTCAGGACCCTTTTTTAAAATGGGATTTTACTTGTTGTTCAGGACCCTCCTGAAAAATGAGATTTTACTTTATGTTCATGACCCTCCTAAAAAATAGGATTTTACTTTATGTTCAGGACCCTCCTGAAAAATGGGATTTTTACTTTATGTTCAGAACCCTCCTGAAAAATGGGATTTTACTTTATGTTCAGGACCCTCCTGAAAAATGGGATTTTACTTTATGTTCAGGACCCTGCTGAAAAACTGGATTTTACTTTATGTTCAGGCCCCTCCTGAAAAATGGGATTTTACTTTTGTTCAGGACCCTTTTGTAAAATGGGATTTTACTTGCTGTTCAGGACCCTCCTGAAAAATGGGATTTTAATTGCTGTTCAGGATCCTCCTGAATAATGGAATTTTACTTTATGTTCAAGACCCTCCTGAAAAATGGGATTTTACTTTATGTTCAGGATCCTCCTGAAAAATGGAATTTTACTTTATGTTCAAGACCCTCCTGAAAAATGGGATTTTACTTTATGTTCAGGATCCTCCTGAAAAATGAGATTTTACTTTATGTTCAAGACCATCAGGAAAAATAAAAATTTACTTTATGTTCGGGACCCTCCTGAAAAATAAGATTTTACTTGCTGTTTAGGACCCTCCTGAAAAATGGGATTTTACTTTATGTTCAGGACCCTCCTGAAAAATAGGATTTTACTTTCTGTTCAGGACCCTCTTGAAAAATGGGATTTTACTTTTGTTCAGGACCCTCCTGAAAAATGGGATCTTACCTGCTGTGCAGGACCCTCCTAAAAATAGGATTTTACTTTTTGTTCAGGACCCTCCTGAAAAATGAGATTTTACTTGCTGTTCAGGATCCTCCTGAAAAATGGAATTTTACTTTATGTTCAAGACCCTCCTGAAAAATGGGATTTTAGTTTATGTTCAGGATCCTCCTGAAAAATAGAATTTTACTTTATGTTCAAGACCCTCCTAAAAAATGGGATTTTACTTTATGTTCAGGACCCTCCTGAAAATGGGATTTTACTTTATGTTCAGGACCCTCCTGAAAAATGGGATTTTACTTTTGTTCAGGACCCTTCGGGAAAATGGGATTTTACTTGCTGTTCAGGACCCTCCTAAAAAATGGAATTTTACTTTATGTTCAGGACCCTCCTGAAAAATGGGATTTTACTTGCTGTTCAGGACCCTCCTGAAAAATGAGGTTTTACTTGCTGTTCAGGACCCTCCTGAAAAATGGGATTTTACTTTATGTTCATGACACTCCTAAAAAATGGGATTTTACTTTATGTTCAGGACCCTCCTGAAAGATGGGGTTTTTACTTTATGTTCAGAACACTCCTGAAAAATGGAATTTTACTTTATGTTTAGGCCCCTCCTGAAAAATGGGATTTTACTTTTGTTCAGGACCCTTCTGAAAAATGGGATTTTACTTGTTGTTCAGGACCCTCCTAAAAAATGGGATTTTACTTTATGTTCAGGACCCTCCTGAAAAATGGGATTTTACTTGTTGTTCAGGACCCTCCTGAAAAATGGGATTAATTTGCTGTTCAGGACCCTCCTGAAAAATGAGATTTTACTTTATGTTCATGACCCTCCAAAAAAATAGGATTTTACTTTATGGTCAGGACTCTCCAGAAAAATGGGATTTTTACTTTATGTTCAGAACCCTCCTGAAAAATGGGATTTTACTTTATGTTCAGGACCCTCCTGAAAAATGGGATTTTACTTTATGTTCAGGCCCCTCCTGAAAAATAGGATTTTACTTTTGTTCAGGACCCTTTTGTAAAATGGGATTTTACTTGCTGTTCAGGACCCTCCTGAAAAATGAGATTTTACTTTATGTTCATGACCCTCCTAAAAAATAGGATTTTACTTTATGTTCAGGACCCTCCTGAAAAATGGGATTTTTACTTTATGTTCAGAACCCTCCTGAAAAATGGGATTTTACTTTATGTTCAGGACCCTCCTGAAAAATGGGATTTTACTTTATGTTCAGGACCCTGCTGAAAAACTGGATTTTACTTTATGTTCAGGCCCCTCCTGAAAAATGGGATTTTACTTTTGTTCAGGACCCTTTTGTAAAATGGGATTTTACTTGCTGTTCAGGACCCTCCTGAAAAATGGGATTTTACTTGCTGTTCAGGATCCTCCTGAAAAATGGAATTTTACTTTATGTTCAAGACCCTCCTGAAAAATGGGATTTTACTTTATGTTCAGGATCCTCCTGAAAAATGGAATTTTACTTTATGTTCAAGACCCTCCTAAAAAATGGGATTTTACTTTATGTTCAGGACCCTCCTGAAAATGGGATTTTACTTTATGTTCAGGACCCTCCTGAAAAATGGGATTTTACTTTTGTTCAGGACCCTTCGGGAAAATGGGATTTTACTTGCTGTTCAGGACCCTCCTAAAAAATGGGATTTTACTTTATGTTCAGGACCCTCCTGAAAAATGGGATTTTACTTGTTGTTCAGGACCCTCCTGAAAAATGAGGTTTTACTTGCTGTTCAGGACCCTCCTGAAAAATGGGATTTTACTTTATGTTCATGACACTCCTAAAAAATGGGATTTTACTTTATGTTCAGGACCCTCCTGAAAAATGGGGTTTTTACTTTATGTTCAGAACCCTCCTGAAAAATGGAATTTTACTTTATGTTTAGGCCCCTCCTGAAAAATGGGATTTTACTTTTGTTCAGGACCCTTCTGAAAAATGGGATTTTACTTGTTGTTCAGGACCCTCCTAAAAAATGGGATTTTACTTTATGTTCAGGACCCTCCTGAAAAATGGGATTTTACTTGTTGTTCAGGACCCTCCTGAAAAATGGGATTAATTTGCTGTTCAGGACCCTCCTGAAAAATAAGATTTTACTTTATGTTCATGACCCTCCTAAGAAATAGGATTTTACTTTATGTTCAGGACCCTCCTGAAAAATAGAATTTTTACTTTATGTTCAGAACCCTCCTGAAAAATGGGATTTTACTTTATGTTCAGGACCATCCTGAAAAATGGAATTTTACTTTATGTTCAGGACCCTCCTGAAAAACTGGATTTTACTTTATGTTCAGGCCCCTCCTGAAAAATGGGATTTTACTTTTGTTCAGGATCCTTTTGTAAAATGGGATTTTACTTGCTGTTCAGGACCCTCCTGAAAAATGAGATTTTACTTTATGTTCATGACCCTCCTAAAAAATAGGATTTTACTTTATGTTCAGGACCCTCCTGAAAAATGGGATTTTTACTTTATGTTCAGAACCCTCCTGAAAAAAGGGATTTTACTTTATGTTCAGGACCCTCCTGAAAAATGGGATTTTACTTTATGTTCAGGACCCTCCTGAAAAACTGGATTTTACTTTATGTTCAGGCTCCTCCTGAAAAATGGGATTTTACTTTTGTTCAGGACCCTTTTGTAAAATGGGATTTTACTTGCTGTTCAGGACCCACCTAAAAAATGGGATTTTACTTTATGTTCAGGACCCTCCTGAAAAATGGGATTTTACTTGCTGTTCAGGACCCTCCTGAAAAATGGGATTTTACTTTATGTTCATGACCCTCCTAAAAATTGGGATTTTACTTTATGTTCAGGACCCTCCTGAAAAATGGGATTTTTACTTTTTGTTAAGAACCCTCCTGAAAAATGGGATTTTACTTTATGTTCAGGACCCTCCTGAAAAATGGGATTTTACTTTATGTTCAGGACCCTCCTGAAAAATGGTATTTTACTTTATGTTCAGGACCATCCTGAAAAATAAAAATTTACTTTATGTTCGGGACCCTCCTAAAAAATAGGATTTTACTTGCTATTCAAGACCCTCCTGAAAAATGGGATTTTACTTTATGTTCAGGACCCTCCTGAGAAATAGGATTTTACTTTCTGTTCAGGACCCTCTTGAAAAATGGGATTTTACTTTTGTTCAGGACCCTCCTGAAAAATGGGATCTTACTTGCTGTGCAGGACCCTCCTGAAAATGGGATTTTACTTTTTGTTCAGGACCCTCCTGAAAAATGAGATTTTACTTGCTGTTCAGGATCCTCCTGAAAAATGGAATTTTACTTTATGTTCAAGACCCTCCTGAAAAATGGGATTTTACTTTATGTTGAGGACCCTCCTGAAAATGGGATTTTACTTTATGTTCAGGCCCCTCCTGAAAAATGGGATTTTACTTTATGTTGAGGACCCTCCTGAAAATGGGATTTTACTTTATGTTCAGGCCCCTCCTGAAAAATGGGATTTTACTTTATGTTCAGGCCCCTCCTGAAAAATGGGATTTTACTTTTGTTCTGGACCCTTCGGAAAAATGGGATTTTACTTACTGTTCAGGACCCTCCTATAAAATGGGATTTTACTTTATATTCAGGACCCTCCTGAAAAATAGGATTTTACTTGCTGTTCAGGACCCTCCTGAAAAATGGGATTTTACTTTATGTTCAGGACCCTCCTAAAAATGGGATTTTTACTTTATGTTCAGAACCCTCCTGACAAATGGGATTTTACTTTATGTTCAGGACCGTCCTGAAAAATGGGATTTTACTTTATGTTCAGGACCCTCCTAAAAAATGGGATTTTACTTTATGTTCAGGATCCTCCTGAAAAATGAGATTTTACTTTATGTTCAGGACCATCCGGAAAAATAAAAATTTACTTGATGTTCGAGACCCTCCTGAAAAATAAGATTTTACTTGCTGTTCAGGACCCTCCTGAAAAATGGGATTTTACTTTATGTTCAGGACCCTCCTGAAAAATGGGATTTTTACTTTATGTTCAGAACCCTCCTGACAAATGGGATTTTACTTTATGTTCAGGACCGTCCTGAAAAATGGGATTTTACTTTATGTTCAGGACCCTCCTAAAAAATGGGATTTTACTTTATGTTCAGGATCCTCATGAAAAATGAGATTTTACTTTATGTTCAGGACCATTCGGAAAAATAAAAATTTACTTGATGTTCGGGACCCTCCTGAAAAATAAGATTTTACTTGCAGTTTAGGACCCTCCTGAAAAATGGGATTTTACTTTATGTTCAGGACCCTCCTGAAAAATAGGATTTTACTTTCTGTTCAGGACCCTCTTGAAAAATGGGATTTTACTTTTGTTCAGGACCCTCCTGAAAAATAGGATCTTACCTGTTGTGCAGGACCCTCCTGAAAATGGGATTTTACTTTTTGTTCAGGACCCTCCTGAAAAATGGGATTTTACTTGCTGCTCAGGATCCTCCTGAAAAATGGAATTTTACTTGTTGTTCAAGACCCTCCTGAAAAATGGGATTTTACTTTATGTTCAGGATCCTCCTGAAAAATGGAATTTTACTTTATGTTCAAGACCCTCCTGAAAAATGGGATTTTACTTTATGTTCAGGACCCTCCTGAAAATGGGATTTTACTTTATGTTCAGGACCCTCCTGAAAAATGGGATTTTACTTTTGTTCAGGACCCTTCGGAAAAATGGGATTTTACTTGCTGTTCAGAACCCTCCTAAAAAATGGGATTTAACTTTATGTTCAGGACCCTCCTGAAAAATGGGATTTTACTTGCTGTTCAGGACCCTCCTGAAAAATGAGGTTTTACTTGCTGTTCAGGACCCTCCTGAAAAATGAGATTTTACTTTATGTTCATGACACTCCTAAAAAATGGGATTTTACTTTATGTTCAGAACCCTCCTGAAAAATGGGGTTTTTACTTTATGTTCAGAACCCTCCTAAAAAATGGGATTTTACTTTATGTTTAGGCCCCTCCTGAAAAATGGGATTTTACTTTTGTTCAGGACCCTTCTGAAAAATGGGATTTTACTTGCTGTTCAGGACCCTCCTGAAAAAATGGGATTTTACTTGTTGTGCAGGACCCTCCTGAAAAATGGGATTTTACTTGCTGTTCAGGACCCTCCTGAAAAATGATATTTTACTAAATAGGATTTGACTTTATGTTCAGGACCCTCCTGAAAAATGGGATTTTACTTTATGTTCAGAACCCTCTTGAAAAATGGGATTTTACTTTATGTTCAGGACCCTCCTGAAATATGGGATTTTACTTTATGTTCAGGACCCTCCTGAAAAACTGGATTTTACTTTATTTTCAGGCCCCTCCTGAAAAATGGGATTTTACTTTTGTTCAGGACCCTTTTTTAAAATGGGATTTTACTTGTTGTTCAGGACCCTCCTGAAAAATGAGATTTTACTTTATGTTCATGACCCTCCTAAAAAATAGGATTTTACTTTATGTTCAGGACCCTCCTGAAAAATGGGATTTTTACTTTATGTTCAGAACCCTCCTGAAAAATGGGATTTTACTTTATGTTCAGGACCCTCCTGAAAAATGGGATTTTACTTTATGTTCAGGACCCTGCTGAAAAACTGGATTTTACTTTATGTTCAGGCCCCTCCTGAAAAATGGGATTTTACTTTTGTTCAGGACCCTTTTGTAAAATGGGATTTTACTTGCTGTTCAGGACCCTCCTGAAAAATGGGATTTTAATTGCTGTTCAGGATCCTCCTGAATAATGGAATTTTACTTTATGTTCAAGACCCTCCTGAAAAATGGGATTTTACTTTATGTTCAGGATCCTCCTGAAAAATGGAATTTTACTTTATGTTCAAGACCCTCCTAAAAAATGGGATTTTACTTTATGTTCAGGACCCTCCTGAAAATGGGATTTTACTTTATGTTCAGGACCCTCCTGAAAAATGGGATTTTACTTTTGTTCAGGACCCTTCGAGAAAATGGGATTTTACTTGCTGTTCAGGACCCTCCTAAAAAATGGGATTTTACTTTATGTTCAGGACCCTCCTGAAAAATGGGATTTTACTTGCTGTTCAGGACCCTCCTGAAAAATGAGGTTTTACTTGCTGTTCAGGACCCTCCTGAAAAATGGGATTTTACTTTATGTTCATGACACTCCTAAAAAATGGGATTTTACTTAATGTTCAGGACCCTCCTGAAAAATGGGGTTTTTACTTTATGTTCAGAACCCTCCTGAAAAATGGAATTTTACTTTATGTTTAGGCCCCTCCTGAAAAATGGGATTTTACTTTTGTTCAGGACCCTTCTGAAAAATGGGATTTTACTTGTTGTTCAGGACCCTCCTAAAAAATGGGATTTTACTTTATGTTCAGGACCCTCCTGAAAAATGGGATTTTACTTGTTGTTCAGGACCCTCCTGAAAATTGGGATTAATTTGCTGTTCAGGACCCTCCTGAAAAATGAGATTTTACTTTATGTTCATGACCCTCCTAAAAAATAGGATTTTACTTTATGTTCAGGACCCTCCTGAAAAATGGGATTTTTACTTTATGTTCAGAACCCTCCTGAAAAATGGGATTTTACTTTATGTTCAGGACCCTCCTGAAAAATGGGATTTTACTTTATTTTCAGGACTCTCCTGAAAAACTGGATTTTACTTTATGTTCAGGCCCCTCCTGAAAAATGTGATTTTACTTTTGTACAGGACCCTTTTGTAAAATGGGATTTTACTTGCTGTTCAGGACCCTCCTGAAAAATGAGATTTTACTTTATGTTCATGACCCTCCTAAAAAATAGGATTTTACTTTATGTTCAGGACCCTCCTGAAAAATGGGATTTTTACTTTATGTTCAGAACCCTCCTGAAAAATGCGATTTTACTTTATGTTCAGGACCCTCCTGAAAAATGGAATTTTACTTTATGTTCAGGACCCTCCTGAAAAACTGGATTTTACTTTATGTTCAGGCCCCTCCTGAAAAATAGGATTTTACTTTTGTTCAGGACCCTTTTGTAAAATGGGATTTTACTTGCTGTTCAGGACCCACCTAAAAAATGGGATTTTACTTTATGTTCAGGACCCTCCTGAAAAATGGAATTTTACTTGCTGTTCAGGACCCTCCTGAAAAATGGGATTTTACTTTATGTTCATGACCCTCCTAAAAAATGGGATTTTACTTTATGTTCAGGACCCTCCTGAAAAATGGGATTCTTACTTTATGTTCAGAACCCTCCTGAAAAATGGGATTTTACTTTATGTTCAGGACCCTCCTGAAAAATGGGATTTTACTTTATGTTCAGGACCCTCCTGAAAAATGGTATTTTACTTTATGTTCAGGACCATCCTGAAAATAAAAATTTACTTTATGTTCGGGACCCTCCTAAAAAATAGGATTTTACTTGCTATTCAAGACCCTCCTGAAAAATGGGATTTTACTTTATGTTCAGGACCCTCCTGAAAAATAGGATTTTACTTTCTGTTCAGGACCCTCTTGAAAAATGGGATTTTACTTTTGTTCAGGACCCTCCTGAAAAATGGGATCTTACTTGCTGTGCAGGACCCTCCTGAAAATGGGATTTTACTTTTTGTTCAGGACCCTCCTGAAAAATAGGATTTTACTTGCTGTTCAGGATCCTCCTGAAAAATGGAATTTTACTTTATGTTCAAGACCCTCCTGAAAAATGGGATTTTACTTTATGTTGAGGACCCTCCTGAAAATGGGATTTTACTTTATGTTCAGGCCCCTCCTGAAAAATGGGATTTTACTTTATATTGAGGACCCTCCTGAAAATGGGATTTTACTTTATGTTCAGGCCCCTCCTGAAAAATGGGATTTTACTTTTGTTCTGGACCCTTCGGAAAAATGGGATTTTACTTACTGTTCAGGACCCTCCTAAAAAATGGGATTTTACTTTATGTTCAGGACCCTCCTGAAAAATAGGATTTTACTTGCTGTTCAGGACCCTCCTGAAAAATGGGATTTTACTTTATGTTCAGGACCCTCCTGAAAAATGGGATTTTTACTTTATGTTCAGAACCCTCCTGACAAATGGGATTTTACTTTATGTTCAGGACCGTCCTGAAAAATGGGATTTTACTTTATGTTCAGGACCCTCCTAAAAAATGGGATTTTACTTTATGTTCAGGATCCTCCTGAAAAATGAGATTTTACTTTATGTTCAGGACCATCCGGAAAAATAAAAATTTACTTGATGTTCGGGACCCTCCTGAAAAATAAGATTTTACTTGCTGTTCAGGACCCTCCTGAAAAATGGGATTTTACTTTATGTTCAGGACCCTCCTGAAAAATGGGATTTTTACTTTATGTTCAGAACCCTCCTGACAAATGGGATTTTACTTTATGTTCAGGACCGTCCTAAAAAATGGGATTTTACTTTATGTTCAGGACCCTCCTAAAAAATGGGATTTTACTTTATGTTCAGGATCCTCCTGAAAAATGAGATTTTACTTTAGGTTCAGGACCATCCGGAAAAATAAAAATTTACTTGATGTTCGGGACCCTCCTGAAAAATAAGATTTTACTTGCTGTTTAGGACCCTCCTGAAAAATGGGATTTTACTTTATGTTCAGGACCCTCCTGAAAAATAGGATTTTACTTTCTGTTCAGGACCCTCTTGAAAAATGGGATTTTACTTTTGTTCAGGACCCTCCTGAAAAATGGGATCTTACCTGTTGTGCAGGACCCTCCTGAAAATGGGATTTTACTTTTTGTTCAGGACCCTCCTGAAAAATGGGATTTTACTTGCTGTTCAGGATCCTCCTGAAAAATGGAATTTTACTTTATGTTCAAGACCCTCCTGAAAAATGGGATTTTACTTTATGTTCAGGATCCTCCTGAAAAATGGAATTTTACTTTATGTTCAAGACCCTCCTGAAAAATGGGATTTTACTTTATGTTCAGGACCCTCCTGAAAATGGGATTTTAATTTATGTTCAGGACCCTCCTGAAAAATGGGATTTTACTTTTGTTCAGGACCCTTCGGAAAAATGGGATTTTACTTGCTGTTCAGAACCCTCCTAAAAAATGGGATTTTACTTTATGTTCAGGACCCTCCTGAAAAATGGGATTTTACTTGCTGTTCAGGACCCTCCTGAAAAATGAGGTTTTACTTGTTGTTCAGGACCCTCCTGAAAAATGGGATTTTACTTTATGTTCATGACACTCCTAAAAAATGGGATTTTACTTTATGTTCAGAACCCTCCTGAAAAATGGGGTTTTTACTTTATGTTCTGAACCCTCCTAAAAAATGGGATTTTACTTTATGTTTAGGCCCCTCCTGAAAAATGGGATTTTACTTTTGTTCAGGACCCTTCTGAAAAATGGGATTTTACTTGCTGTTCAGGACCCTCCTAAAAAATGGGATTTTACTTTATGTTCAGGACCCTCCTGAAAAATGGGATTTTACTTGTTGTTCAGGAACCTCCTGAAAATGGGATTTTACTTGCTGTTCAGGACCCTCCTGAAAAATGATATTTTACTAAATAGGATTTTACTTTATGTTCAGGACCCTCCTGAAAAATGGGATTTTTACTTTATGTTCAGAACCCTCCTGAAAAATGGGATTTTACTTTATGTTCAGGACCCTCCTGAAAAATTGGATTTTACTTTATGTTCAGGACCCTCCTGAAAAACTGGATTTTACTTTATTTTCAGGCCCTTCCTGAAAAATGGGATTTTACTTTTGTTCAGGACCCTTCTGTAAAATGGGATTTTACTTGCTGTTCAGGACCCTCCTAAAAAATGGGATTTTACTTTATGTTCAGGACCCTCCTGAAAAATGGGATTTTACTTGCTGTTCAGGACCCTCCTGAAAAATGGGATTTTACTTTATGTTCATGACCCTCCTAAAAAATGGGATTTTACTTTATGTTCAGGACCCTCCTGAAAAATGGGATTTTTACATTATGTTCAGAACCCTCCTGAAAAATGGGATTTTACTTTATGTTCAGGACCCTCCTGAAAAATGGGATTTTACTTTATGTTCAGGACCCTCCTAAAAAATGGTATTTTACTTTATGTTCAGGACCATCCTGAAAAATAAAAATTGACTTTATGTTTGGGACCCTCCTGAAAAATAGGATTTTACTTGCTGTTCAAGACGCTCCTGAAAAATGGGATTTTACTTTATGTTCAGGACCCTCCTGAAAAATAGGATTTTACTTTCTGTTCAGGACCCTCTTAAAAATGGGATTTTACTTTTGTTCAGGACCTTCCTGAAAAATGGGATCTTACTTGCTGTGCAGGACCCTCCTGAAAATGGGATTTTACTTTTTGTTCAGGACCCTCCTGAAAAATGGGATTTTACTTGCTGTTCAGGATCCTCCTGAAAAATGGAATTTTACTTTATGTTCAAGACCCTCCTGAAAAATGGGATTTTACTTTATGTTGAGGACCCTCCTGAGAATGGGATTTTACTTTATGTTCAGGCCCCTCCTGAAAAATGGGATTTTACTTTTGTTCAGGACCCTTCGGAAAAATGGGATTTTACTTACTGTTCAGGACCCTTCTAAAAATTGGGATTTTACTTTATGTTCAGGACCCTCCTGAAAAATGGGATTTTACTTGCTGTTCAGGACCCTCCTGAAAAATGAGATTTTACTTGTTGTTCCGGACCATCCTGAAAAATAAAAATTGACTTTATGTTTGGGACCCTCCTGAAAAATAGGATTTTACTTGCTGTTCAAGACGCTCCTGAAAAATGGGATTTTACTTTATGTTCAGGACCCTCCTGAAAAATAGGATTTTACTTTCTGTTCAGGACCCTCTTAAAAATGGGATTTTACTTTTGTTCAGGACCCTCCTGAAAAATGGGATCTTACCTGTTGTGCAGGACCCTCCTGAAAATGGGATTTTACTTTATGTTCAGGACCCTCCTGAAAAATGGGATTTTACTTACTGTTCAGGACCCTCCTGAAAAATGAGATTTTACTTGTTGTTCAGGACCCTCCTGAAAAATGGGATTTTACTTTATGTTCATGACCCTCCTAAAAAATGGGATTTTACTTTATGTTCAGGACCCTCCTGAAAAATGGGATTTTTACTTTATGTTCAGGACCCTCCTGAAAAATTGGATTTTTACTTTATGTTCTGGATCCTCCTGAAAAATGAGATTTTATTTTATGTTCAGGACCATCCGGAAAAATAAAAATTTACTTTATGTTCGGGACCCTCCTGAAAAATAAGATTTTACTTGCTGTTTAGGACCCTCCTGAAAAAAGAGATTTTAATTTATGTTCAGGACCCTCCTGAAAAATGGGATTTTACTTTATGTTCAGGACCCTCCTGAAAAATAGGATTTTACTTTCTGTTCAGGACCCTCTTGAAAAATGGGATTTTACTTTTGTTCAGGACCCTCCTGAAAAATGGGATCTTACCTGTTGTGCAGGACCCTCCTAAAAATGGGATTTTACTTTTTGTTCAGGACCCTCCTGAAAAATGGGATTTTACTTGTTGTTCAGGATCCTCCTGAAAAATGGAATTTTACTTTATGTTCAAGACCCTTTTGAAAAATGGGATTTTACTTTATATTCAGGATCCTCCAGAAAAATGGAATTTTACTTTATGTTCAAGACCCTCCTGAAAAATGGGATTTTACTTTATGTTCAGGACCCTCCTGAAAATGGGATTTTTTACTTTATGTTCAGGACTCTCCTGAAAAATTGGATTTTACTTTTGTTCAGGACCCTTCGGAAAAATGGGATTTTACTTGCTGTTCAGAACCCTCCTAAAAAATGGGATTTTACTTTATGTTCAGGACCCTCCTGAAAAATGGGATTTTACTTGTTGTTCAGGACCCTCCTGAAAAATGAGGTTTTACTTGTTGTTCAGGACCCTCCTGAAAAATGGGATTTTACTTTATGTTCATGACACTCCTAAAAAATGGGATTTTACTTTATATTCAGAACCCTCCTGAAAAATGGGGTTTTTTACTTTATGTTCAGAACCCTCCTGAAAAATGGGATTTTACTTTATGTTTAGGCCCCTCCTGAAAAATGGGATTTTACTTTTGTTCAGGACCCTTCTGAAAAATGGGATTTTACTTGTTGTTCAGGACCCTCCTAAAAAATGGGATTTTACTTTATGTTCAGGACCCTCCTGAAAAATGGGATTTTACTTGTTGTTCAGGACCCTCCTGAAAAATGAGATTTTACTAAATACGATTTTACTTTATGTTCAGGACCCTCCTGAAAAATGGGATTTTACTTTATGTTCAGGACCCTCCTGAAAAATGGGATTTTACTTGTTGTTCAGGACCCTCCTGAAAAATGGGATTTTACTTTATGTTCATGACCCTCCTAAAAAATGGGATTTTACTTTATGTTCAGGACCCTCCTGAAAAATGGGATTTTTACTTTATGTTCGGGACCCTCCTGAAAAATAGGATTTTACTTGCTGTTCAAGACCCTCCTGAAAAATGGGATTTTACTTTATGTTCAGGACCCTCCTGAAAAATAGGATTTTACTTTCTGTTCAGGACCATCTTGAAAAATGGGATTTTACTTTTGTTCATGACCCTCCTGAAAAATGGGATGTTACTTGCTGTGCAAGACCCTCCTGAAAATGGGATTTTACTTTTTGTTCAGGACCCTCCTGATAAATGGGATTTTACTTGCTGTTCAGGATCCTCCTGGAAAATGGAATTTTACTTTATGTTCAAGACCCTCCTGAAAAATGGGATTTATTTTATGTTCAGGATCCTCCAGAAAAATGGAATTTTACTTTATGTTCAAGACCCTCCTGAAAAATGGGATTTTACTTTATGTTCAGGACCCTCCTGAAAATGGGATTTTTTACTTTATGTTCAGGACCCTCCTGAAAAATTGGATTTTACTTTTGTTCAGGACCCTTCGGAAAAATGGGATTTTACTTGCTGTTCAGAACCCTCCTAAAAAATGGGATTTTACTTTATGTTCAGGACCCTCCTGAAAAATGGGATTTTACTTGCTGTTCAGGACTCTCCTGAAAAATGAGGTTTTACTTGTTGTTCAGGACCCTCCTGAAAAATGGGATTTTACTTTATGTTCATGACACTCCTAAAAAATGAGATTTTACTTTATGTTCAGAACCTTCCTGAAAAATGGGATTTTTACTTTTGTTAAGGACCCTTCTGTAAAATGGGATTTTATTTGTTGTTCAGGACCCTCCTAAAAAATGGGATTTTACTTTATATTCAGGACCCTCCTAAAAAATGGGATTTGACTTACTGTTCAGGACCCTCCTGAAAAATGAGATTTTACTTGTTGTTCAGGACCCTCCTGAAAAATGGGATTTTACTTTATGTTCATGACCCTCCTAAAAAATGGGATTTTACTTTATGTTGAGGACCCTCCTGAAAAATGGGATTTTTACTTTATGTTCAAAACCCTCCTGAAAAATTGGAATTTACTTTATGTTCAAGACCCTCCTGAAAAATGGGATTTTACTTTATGTTCAGGACCCTCCTGAAAAACTGGATTTTACTTTATGTTCAGGCCCCTCCTGAAAAATGGGATTTTACTTTTGTTCAGGACTCTTCTGTAAAATGGGATTTTACTTGCTGTTCAGGACCCTCCTAAAAAATGGGATTTTACTTTGTGTTCAGGACCCTCCTGAAAAATGGGATTTTACTTGCTGTTCAGGACCCTCCTGAAAAATGGGATTTTACTTTATGTTCATGACCCTCCTAAAAAATGGGATTTTACTTTATGTTCAGGACCCTCCTGAAAAATGGGATTTTTACTTTATGTTCAGAACCCTCTTGAAAAATGGGATTTTACTTTTGTTCCGGACCCTTCTGAAAAATGGGATTTTACTTGCTGTTCAGGACCCTCCTAAAAAATGGCATTTTACTTTATGTTCAGGACCCTCCTGAAAAATGGGATTTTACTTACTGTTCAGGACCCTCCTGAAAAATGGCATTTTACGTTATGTTCAGGACCCTCCTGAAAAATGGGATTTTACTTTATGTTCAGGACCCTCCTGAAAAATGGGATTTTACTTGTTGTTCAGGACCCTCCTGAAAAATGAGATTTTACTTTATGTTCAGGACCCTCCTGAAAAATGAGATTTTACTTTATGTTCAGGACCCTCTTGAAAAATGGGATTTTACTTTATGTTCCGGATCCTCCTGAAAAATGGAATTTTACTTTATGTTTAGGCTCTCCTGAAAAATAAAAATTTACTTTATGTTCAGGACCCTCCTGAAAAATGGGATTTTACTTGCTGTTCAGGACCCTCCTGAAAAATGGGATTTTACTTTGTGTTCAGGACCCTCCTGAAAAATGGGATTTTACTTGCTGTTCAGGACCTTCCTGAAAAATGGGATTTTACTTTATGTTCATGACCCTCCTAAAAAATGGGATTTTACTTTATGTTCAGGACCCTCCTGAAAAATGGGATTTTTACTTTATGTTCAGAACCCTCCTGAAAAATGGGATTTTACTTTTGTTCAGGACCCTTCTGAAAAATGGGATTTTACTTGCTGTTCAGGACCCTCCTAAAAAATGGCATTTTACTTTATGTTCATGACCCTCCTGAAAAATGGGATTTTACTTACTGTTCAGGACCCTCCTGAAAAATGGCATTTTACGTTATGTTCAGGACCCTCCTGAAAAATGGGATTTTACTTTATGTTCAGGACCCTCCTGAAAAATGGGATTTTTACTTTATGTTCAGAACACTCCTGACAAATGAGATTTTACTTTATGTTCAGGACCCTCCTGAAAAATGGGATTTTACTTTATGTTCAGGACCCTCCTAAAAAATGGTATTTTACTTTATGTTCAAGACCATCCTGAAAAATAAAAATTTACTTTATGTTCAGGACCCTCCTGAAAAATGGGATTTTACTTGCTGTTCAAGACCCTCCTGAAAAATGGTATTTTACTTTATGTTCAGGACCCTCCTGAAAAATAGGATTTTACTTTCTGTTCAGGACCCTCTTGAAAAATGGGATTTTACTTTTGTTCAGGACCCTCCTGAAAAATGGGATCTTACTTGCTGTGCAGGACCCTCCTGAAAATAGGATTTTACTTTTTGTTCAGGACCCTCCTGAAAAATGGGATTTTACTTTATGTTCAGGACCCTCCTGAAAAATGGGATTTTTACTTTATGTTCAGAACCCTCCTGAAAAATGGGATTTTACTTTTGTTCAGGACCCTTCTGAAAAATGGGATTTTACTTGCTGTTCAGGACCCTCCTAAAAAATGGCATTTTACTTTATGTTCATGACCCTCCTGAAAAATGGGATTTTACTTACTGTTCAGGACCCTCCTAAAAAATGGGATTTTACTTTATGTTCAGGACCCTCCTGAAAAATGAGATTTTACTTGCTGTTCAGGACCCTCCTGAAAAATGAGATTTTACTTGTTGTTCAGGACCCTCCTGAAAAATGGGATTTTACTTTATGTACATGACACTCCTAAAAAATGGGATTTTACTTTATGTTCAGGACCCTCCTGAAAAATGAGGTTTTTACTTTATGTTCAAAACCCTCCTGAAAAACTGGATTTTACTTTATGTTCAGGCCCCTCCTGAAAAATGGGATTTTACTTTTGTTAAGGACCCTTCTGTAAAATGGGATTTTATTTGTTTTTCAGGACCCTCCTAAAAAATGGGATTTTACTTTATGTTCAGGACCCTCCTGAAAAATGGGATTTTACTTTATGTTCAGGACCCTCCTAAAAAATGGTATTTTACTTTATGTTCAGGACCATCCTGAAAAATAAAAATTTACTTTATGTTCGGGACCCTCCTGAAAAATAGGATTTTACTTGCTGTTCAAGACCCTCCTGAAAAATGGGATTTTACTTTATGTTCAGGACCCTCCTGAAAAATAGGATTTTACTTTCTGTTCAGGACCCTCTTGAAAAATGGGATTTTACTTTTGTTCAGGACCCTCCTGAAAAATGGGATCTTACTTGCTGTGCAGGACCCTCCTGAAAATGGGATTTTACTTTTTGTTCAGGACCCTCCTGAAAAATGGGATTTTACTTGCTGTTCAGGATCCTCCTGAAAAATAGAATTTTACTTTATGTTCAAGACCCTCCTGAAAAATGGGATTTTACTTTATGTTGAGGACCCTCCTGAAAATGGGATTTTACTTTATGTTTAGGCCCCTCCTGAAAAATGGGATTTTAATTTTGTTCAGGATCCTTCGGATAAATGGGATTTTACTTACTGTTCAGGACCCTCCTAAAAAATGGGATTTTACTTTATGTTCAGGACCCTCTTGAAAAATGGGATTTTACTTGCTGTTCAGGACCCTCCTGAAAAATGAGATTTTACTTGTTGTTCAGGACCCTCCTGAAAAATGGGATTTTACTTTATGTTCATGACACTCCTAAAAAATGGGATTTTACTTTATGTTCAGGACCCTCCTGAAAAATGGGGTTTTTACTTTATGTTCAGAACCCTCCTGAAAAACTGGATTTTACTTTATGTTCAGGCCCCTCCTGAAAAATGGGATTTTACTTTTGTTAAGGACCCTTCTGTAAAATGGGATTTTATTTGTTGTTCAGGACCCTTCTAAAAAATGGGATTTTACTTTATGTTCAGGACCCTCCTGAAAAATGGGATTTTACTTACTGTTCAGGACCCTCCTGAAAAATGAGATTTTACTTGTTGTTCAGGACCCTCCTGAAAAATGGGATTTTACTTTATGTTCATGACCCTCCTAAAAAATGGGATATTACTTTATGTTCAGGACCCTCCTGAAAAATGGGATTTTTATTTTATGTTCAGAACCCTCCTGAAAAATTGGAATTTACTTTATGTTCAGGACCCTTCTGAAAAATGGGATTTTACTTTATGTTCAGGACCCTTCTGAAAAACTGGATTTTACTTTATGTTCAGGCCCCTCCTGAAAAATGGGATTTTTCTTTTGTTCAGGACTCTTCTGTAAAATGGGATTTTACTTGCTGTTCAGGACCCTCCTAAAAAATGGGATTTTACTTTGTGTTCAGGACCCTCCTGAAAAATGGGATTTTACTTGCTGTTCAGGACCCTCCTGAAAAATGGGATTTTACTTTATGTTCATGACCCTCCTAAAAAATGGGATTTTACTTTATGTTCAGGACCCTCCTGAAAAATGGGATTTTTACTTTATGTTCAGAACCCTCCTGAAAAATGGGATTTTACTTTATGTTTAGGCCCCTCCTGAAAAATGGGATTTTACTTGTTGTTCAGGACCCTCCTAAAAAATGGCATTTTACTTTATGTTCAGGACCCTCCTGAAAAATGGGATTTTACTTACTGTTCAGGACCCTCCTAAAAAATGGCATTTTACGTTATGTTCAGGACTCTCCTAAAAAATGGGATTTTACTTTATGTTCAGGACCCTCCTGAAAAATGGGATTTTTACTTTATGTTCAGAACCCTCCTGACAAATGAGATTTTACTTTATGTTCAGGACTCTCCTGAAAAATGAGATTTTACTTTATGTTCAGGACCCTCCTGAAAAATAAGATTTTACTTTATGTTCCGGATCCTCCTGAAAAATGGAATTTTACTTTATGTTTAGGCCCCTCCTGAAAAATAAAAATTTACTTTATGTTCAGGACCCTTCTGAAAAATGGGATTTTACTTGCTGTTCAGGACCCTCCTAAAAAATGGCATTTTACTTTATGTTCAGGACCCTCCTGAAAAATGGGATTTTACTTACTGTTCAGGACCCTCCTGAAAAATGGGATTTTACTTGCTGTTCAGGACCCTCCTGAAAAATGGGATTTTACTTTATGTTCAGGACCCTCCTGAAAAATGGGATTTTTACTTTATGTTCAGAACCCTCCTAAAAAATGGGATTTTACTTGCTGTTCAGGATCCTCCTGAAAAATGGAATTTTACTTTATGTTCAAGACCCTCCTGAAAAATGGGAATTTACTTTCTATTCAGGACCCTCCTGAAAAATAGGACTTTACTTTCTGTTCAGGACCCTCCTGGAAAATGGGACAACGCTTTCAAAAATGAAATGCTAATTTATTATAATTCTTGTTTGGCATAATTTTCGTTCTAGTTTTAATTTTGGGTTTCAAGAGCCCGCCTGAAGAACAGGGTGATGAAATAGCAAGTCAAAGGCCCGCCTAGAGAATAGGGTGAAGAAATGAAAAGTCATGCAACAAAGCGAAGTAATTGAAAGCCAAGCAACAAGTTGAAAGAAATTGCAAGTCAGGAGCCTGCCTGAAGAATAGGGTGATAAAAGTCGAGTCAACAGCCAACAAAAGCTGTATAGATAGGATTTTGCAATTTCATTTATGTTTTAACTTGTAATTTTCTTTTTTTGATGTAATGACAGAGCCACCGGAACCTCGATGGAACCTCACTCGACTCTCCAACTTGGTATAGTCCACTTCTCTTCCAGCCCTTTTGAGATAGTTGTGACTTCCTCATAACTTGGGTGAGTAGGATGTCCTAAGTCAAGACCTGTTTTTTCCTCCTTCCTCTTGCTCCGTGCTTTTAAATAAAGGTTAGGACGAAATTCTGCCTTGTTGTCTGCTGCTTTGTATTAAAACACCATGTGTTTACATCCAAAGGGGGCATGATGTAGACACGTGATTTCGTCCTCTTAAAGTTCAATTTTATTCACTTTTACCCATTTTATTTTATCCTACCGTGTATCCTCATCCATGTTATTATACCCTCACAAAATACAAAAAAATAACAAACTCCCTAACAAATTCTATCCTATCCTAACCCCTACATCTCATCCTAACAACCTACCCAAACAAAAATAGACACCTAACCCTTATCCTTCCAATTAAAAAACAACACCTACCCTACCTCACTACCCCATCCTCACCTCACAGTATATATACACAACACACAGAATATATTCTTCAACACGGTACACATACATACGCCTCTCAAAATCACTAGAAAGCAGACACACACTCACCGACGAACACACAGAGTCACCGAAAACCCTCCTCCCCCCCCACATCCACACAGTCATCGGGAAATATAAATCTCACCGGAAAAGGAATTCACACACTTATACACCACCGAGAATGCACACACAATTTCTATCGAAGGAGATAGAAATTGAGAGAGAGGGAGAAGACCCGACACTTGTTGACTGTTTAAGGCAAGTTTTTTTTCATTGGAAATATGTTGTATTTACCATTGAAAAACATCGCCGGTGGAACCTGCTACTGTCCCGGTAAAACCCGCCGGCAGACGGTACCTCCAATTCCATTTTTCCCCAAAATCTGATCTGGAATCACGTTAGTGTTGGTCTTTCATTTGGTTTTGGATATCGTCGTCTCGGGTTGTTCATCTTCTTCGTGAGTTTGGTTCGTCACTGTTGAGGGTCTATTCGAAGTCTTAAAGTCCGTATTTTTGTAAATATTATTGTCAATGGAGTCAATCTTTTGAAGGGGGTTTTGATCGAGTTGGAAAGTTCATAGTCAAGTTTCGAATTGAGGTTCTTTGGTGCGCAGATTCCGTCTTTTGATTGACTGATATTTAGAATAAAATCGTCATCGAGGTCTAATTCTACTCTTTACCTCTTTTGTTTTATTGTTGATGGTATCCGATGCATTGATTCTAATATTGTGTGTTGGTTGATTCGTAATGATGTGAATTGTTGTTGTTCTGGTTTGGTATTTGATTCCTTTGATTGTGGATTGATTATGGATTATGTGATGAGATGATATCTTGTTTGGAGAATTAAGATTGATTGTTTGGGGTGGAATTAAAATTGACAAAAGTGAACATTAGTTTATGTTGATTCATTGATAGTCGCTTAATTAGGGATAAGCATCGACTTGGTTAAATTCGATAGTCTCGCGTGATAGGTTGATTCAGATAGGCAAATGTAGACTCGGGTAGGCAAATTTAGAAATTGTATTTGGTTAAATGTGAGTGAGAATGAATATTTTCTACTTTATCTCATTCGATTCAAATGTATTCATTTAGCCGGGGAATGCCCCGAGGTCTTCTGTACTTATTCATCGGGGAATGCCCCGACGTATCATGTTGGCGAAAAATGATCGTGATGAAGGACCGCGGCATCGGGTAAGGCATTGGAGTTTAGTCTAGATTTAGTTTATAATAGGATTTATATTTTCGTATTTTTCTATTTTTGGACTGTATAATTGGACTAGCCTTTACATTTTTGGATTGTTTTTTTTGTTTATTGTTTGATTATTTTGCGTTCTTTTGTGGTTTATACATTTCTTAGTGTCGAAAAATAGTCGATACACTCTACCAAGCAACCGTGGTTGAACCACGGGATCGAGGGGTGCCTAACACCTTCCCCTCGGTCAACAGAATTCCTTAGCCGGAATCTCTGCTCGCAAACCAGTTTAAAGAGTCAAATGGTTTTGAAAAGGATTTTCCAATGGTGACTTGGCACACCAGATTATGCCAAGTGGAGACTCTGAATAAAAATGTTAATAATCCTTTTCCGAAACAAATTCTCATTTCTTGTCACTTAAATAATAAAACCCTTTCGAACATTAAATTATAACCATATATTTTTTGGAGTCGAAAAAAGAGGTGTGACACCCACTCTCTTTTAGAAGACATTTTGGGTCGCTTTGGGCTTATCCTAGGTCCCTGGGACTTACGTGTGGGGCTTAGTGCTTTGATGTTTATTCCCCAAAAGTCCAACGTGGTACCTAAGTACGCCTAACACTCAACGGTCGGGCTTCATAAATTCCTATTTCCTACCAAAATTACATATCAAATTTTTTGATTTGAATTGCTGAGCCTCTAATACATCATAAGGCAACTATAAGATGAAATACTACAATGATTGAATAGCAGAGCTAATCAACATACAAATATACACTACACGACATAATAATATGGTCTCATAAGAATATACAATCGTACAATTCAAACTCGATTGTCGTTTTTTATAATAGGATCATCTAAACTTATTAATAACAGATTTTTTAATTGACACATTCAAATTCATCTATTCATTCACTATAATTGTCTATATATCATCATAAGAAAATTATAGGACGAAATACTACTACGATTAAAAATAGAGCTAATCAACATAAAAACATACACTACATGTCATAACAACATAGTCTCATGAGAACAATATTATATACTACAAGATTTATTATTGCCTTTCACAATATGATCATCTAAACTTATCAAATAGATTTCTTATTGACACGTTAACATTCATTGATCCATTCATGGTATATGTCGATAGGCTGCGTCAAAAATGTGAAATTCTTCAAATGGCAGTTATAACAAATGGCCTTACCAATCAAATTCTTCATATCAATTGGACATTCTACACCTCCTTCTTGACAACAGAATGGACAAGTGAAGACTGTTTCAAGTTTGGGCATCTTCTTCTTTGGTGCTGCCTTTGCTCTAGACTGTTTCAACAGATTCTGATAGAGTTTTTTGCTCCGATTTTTCTATTATATTTGAGTTTTACTTTTCTTTGAAGTAAAGTCAAAGAAATGAAAAATATAAACATCTTTCATATTTTCTTTATCTTTTCTTGGAGAAAAAGTTTTCTACTTCTATAAATTGAAGATCCGTTATTTCCTACCTCAAGTCATCAAAGAATCTTGATTAGAGGAAAATGTTTCTCCTAATAGATTTCATATTTTTTGTGAAAAAAATTATAGGCCAATTGACCGAACCATATAAACAATATTATGTTTTAGTGTAGTTTTGTTTGTCATGATTCGCAACTATTTGCTTGTTCATACAAAAGTGTTGCACAGAATCACGGAAAAATGCCTTTGAACCTACATCATGAAATGCTATAGCGTTCGGAGAGAACTAGTACGGTGAGTACATCATGAAATGCTATGGCGTCCAACCAACATCATCGTTGAATCGTAACCAGCTGATAAGATGGAGCAGCACACCACTAGTCAATAGACAACAAATGGCAAGAAGAAATAGGATTGTTGAGGGTTCAAATTCAACATTTGCCTATCCAAATGAGACTATTGCTACACAACAATTGATGAATCAATTGGATGTTCCTATTTCATTAAATGCAGATGAAAAATAGTTAGCATAGCTGAAGAACAAAATAATTTGAACTTGAACTTGAACTTGAGGCTTTAATTAGAAAAAAAATCATGTGGATCTTTTTTATAAGAGGGATGTCTAAGAATGTGCTAAGTTTGGAGTAGTTTTTAAAATTTTATTTTTGATATGTTTGTCTGATAGAAGGGTTTCAAAATATGCGAATCTATTATTTTATTTTATTTTATTTTGTTAAGATAGATTGAGTGTTTGAAATCATGTGATAGAAGGTTTTCTAAAAGTGTGAGTCTAATATTTTATTTTTATTTTATTAAGATAAGATGAGTGTCAGAAATTGTGTTATGATTGGAGTATACTATTTTATTTATCAACTATTTGTTTTGATTTAAATCATCCAAATTCATTTGTTAGAGTGCAAATATTTCTCTATTTTCATGACGAACATATTAGAGAAACACAGTTTATTGTTCAAATACAATTAATTTCATAGTTAATTAGTAGGATCCAAACAGCGTATCGAATTATAATAAATAGTCACAATCAAAATTAAAAAAGAGTTCACATTGTTTTAGCTCATTAGTGAAATACAAATTATTAGGGGGTATGTACTTTTAAATTTAAACTTGTTAGCCAATCATTTTAAATATAGATTATCATAATAGTTATTTGAGAAGGTGCTTGATTGGCTTAGACAAAAGCATAACCTTCTAATAAAGTTTGTCAACTAAGAGAGAGAACATAATCTTTTTTTCTAAAAATTAGTTAAAATATAGAAAAATAAATTTGGAGGATAAAATCACTAGTTTTTCAATTTTGTTAGCAAAGTTATCACTCATTCCAACACTATCTTGTACTTACCATTGCAAAAGCAAAAGACACATAAATGGGGGTTAAGTTCAGAAATGACCTTCATATGTGGTAATCTTGATTTTTTAGCATAAAGGTTTTTAAAAAAAAAGTTTCTGCTTTAGAAAATTCATCAGGAAAAGCTTTTATTGTCCATCGAGCATAAGTTGTGGATGTAAATTAGTTTTACATATAAGACAGAGGTTTATAATATTCCTATACAATGAACTTTCTCATTTGACCACAAAATCTCTTCATGTTTAGGTCACTTTTTAAAGATTTTATTAAGTCAGAACAAATATTCAAGAACAGACACTTTTGAAGAAACCACATGTCTTTTCTTGTATAAAGAAAAGGAGAGGAGTTGTTTACACCATGAGTAAGCCTATAAACTCTCTTCACATTTTACAAAATTATAATGCATAGTTTGTACTTTTCTTTACCATTTCTTACTCTGAAGAAAATTATCACGATTCAAAAATACCTAAGTCATGATGACACCTACACTCCAATATAACATCTCTCATCACATAGGCTCTCACTGATCCGCTCATGTATATGATACTCTTTTACCCTAAACCTATTTTTTTTATTGTAAAGTTAGGAGAACATTCCCTCATCGAAGTTAAATTTAACTCACCTGTATCTGAAACTTTATAACTCTATAAATGACTCTTACTCTCCTTAAGCCTCCGTGTGCTCCAAATCTATTTAAAGTGTATTGTAAGGGGTTAAACGAGCCCATCAATACTTATGTTGCTTCAGTAAAAAAAAATCAAATATGATCCATATGGTCAGAATCAGAATCCTAAAGAAAACTACTGGGTTATCCACTCTCTTTTAGAAGGCATTTTGGGTCGCTTTGGGCTTATCCCTGGGTCGGGCACTTGCAAAACACTCTGGGACTTACATGTGGGGCTAATCTTTGATGTTTATGCCCCAAATGTCCAATGTGCTCCCTAAATATGCTTAACGTTCAATGGTCGGGCTTGTTCATAAATTCCTATTTCCTACCAAAATTACATGTCAAATTTTTTTATTTGAATTGTTGATCCTCTAATACATCATAAGGAAACTATAAGGTGAAATACTGCATTGATTGAATAACAGAGCTAATCGACATACAAACATAAACTACATGACATAATAATATGGTCTCATAAAAATATAATCATACACTTCAAAATCGATTGCTGCTTTTCATAATAGGATCATCTAAACTTATTAATAACGGATTTTTAAATGACACGTTCAAATTCATCTATTCATTCATTATAATTGTCTATATATCATCATAAAAAAATTATAAGACGAAATACTACTACGATTGTAAACAGAGCTAATCAATATAAAAATATACACTACATGTCATAACAACATGGTCTCATGAGAACAAAATTATATACTACAAGATTTATTATCGCCTTTCACATATGATCATCTAAACTTATCAAATAGATTTCTTATTGACACGTTCACATTCATCTATCCATTCATGGTATATGTCGGTAGTCTCCATCAAAAATGTGACCTTCATACTAAATTTTGCTTGGCAGTTATAACAAATGGCCTCACCAATCAAATTTTTCATATCAATTGGACATTCTATACCTCCTTCTTGACAACAGAATGGACAAGTGAAGACTGTTTCAAGTTTGGGCATCTTCTTCTTTGGTGCTGCCTTTGCTCTAGACTTCCTCTTCCCCATATTAATTTATTTTTTGTCAACAAAATACTTTGCAATAATAAATTGCAGATAAAGAGGCCACTTATTTATAACTGTATTTTTTAAATTTCCTAAGTGGATTAGGATTGGAATATATACAGATTACTTTTCTTTTCCTTATTAGTTTTGGTTTAGGAATAGAGTTATTTATAGAAATAAATAATTTGAAGAACAAAACACGTTTTCCTAAATTGATTAGGATTCGAATATATACAATTTGTGGTCATCAAATCATTGAGTGAGTTCGAAGAGATTTCAATTGTTTGTGGTACCGCTACAATAGGTTTGTTTGGCAATTTTATCCTAGGAGAGAAATTCCTCAACCTCGGGTACTTGAGGGGAATTACTTCCTTAAGGACACTCTGTGAATTCGGAGGACTTGGTCATTTCTGTTTCATCTTATTTTCTGAAAAAAAAATATACTACTTAGAAAGATTACTTTGATCATGTGTTGAGGGTGTTGTTGTACTTCATAGTATTCTTGTTTTATACTTGAACTAGTGTTGAATTTATTCTGTCAAATTATAGATTCTGGGTACTCGAAAACATTTAAAAACTAACAATCTAAAGGAAATAAATTTTAACTTTACAGAATCTGTAAATTTTTATTCTTTTGGTTTCTAGAGATTAAAGCTATAAGCTTTCTACTCCGTTTAAACTTAACTAGTGGTTTAAAGAAATAAAATCTTCATCACAAGTTAAAGATCACTCGGTTGACGATTGGAAGTCATAAAAACTTCATTGTAAAACTAGAAACAAGAGGTGTTTAAAGTTGCTGCAACTTTACTAATAGTATTTTGATATACAAAAGTTACTATCTTGTTATGACAAGAAAATGGCTACCGATAGTCAAGTGCATGATGCTGGAACGACCATGGCAGCAACTAGTATTGCCACAACGAGTTGTATTAATGCTCTTCAAGATATGGCACGAGCGGAGAACTCAAAAAATTCGCGGTTATTGACTTCAAAAGGTGGCAGCAGAAAACGTTTTTCGACCTCACAACTCTTTGTCTTCAAAGGTTCACGTTTGAGGAAGCTCCAGAGGTGCCCGAGGAAACCTCAGACAAAGAGTGATTTGTTATTGTGGAGGCTTGAAAACACTCAGATTTTCTTTGTAGGAACTACATTTTGAGTGGTCTCCAAGATGACTTTTACAATGTGTATAGTGGAACAAAGACAACAAAAGAATTATGTGGAGCGCTTGAAAGAAAGTACAAGACGGAGGATGTAGAAACTAAAAAGTTCTTCGTTGCAAGATTCCTGGAATATAAAATGATAGATAGCAAGTCTGTTGTCTCCCAAGTGCAAGAACTGTAAGTGATCATCCATGATCTCCTTGCAGAAGCCATGATTTTGATAAATACTTTTGTTGAACTATTTAAAAATAGTCATAATATTCACATAACCTTTGTTGTAGGTTTGATCGTGAATGAGGCATTTCAAGTAGCAGCAATAATAGAGAAGCTGCCACCTATATGGACTGAATTCAAGATCTATTTGAAATACAAACATAAGGAGATGTCAGCCGAAGATCTAATTGTACGACTGCGCATTGAAGAAGATAATGAGGCTGTGGAAAGAAGGTCAAAAGGAAATTCTACAATGAATGAAGCAAATATTATAGAGGATGACTACAACTCCAAAAAGCGAAAGAAGGGTGGAAATAAAAGCAATCAACCCAATAAGAAATTCAAGGGAAAGTGCTTCAAATGTTGCAAGATTGGATACAAATCAACAGAATGTCGGGACCCTAAGAAAGTTAAGAAAATGGACCAAGCAAATGTGGCTGAGTCCAAGAAAGAAATAGATAATCTGTGTGCCATGCTTTCCAAATGCAACTTGGTGGGAAATCCCCGCGAATGGTGGATGGATTCCGGTGCCACTCGCCATCTTTGTACTAATAAGGAGTTGTTTTCAACGTTTTCTCCGGCTCAAGGAAAAGAAAAGCTCTTCATGGCTAACTCCGCTACTGCAAAAGTAGAAGGAACAGGAAAAGTATGCTTGAAAATGACTTTAGGAAAGGTGTTGACACTCAACAATGTCCTATACATACCAGAGTTAAGAAAGAACTTAATTTTTGTATCACTTCTAGATAAAAATGGATTCAAATGTGTAATTGTTTCAGGAAAAGTTGTAATTAGCAAAGGAGAAGTGTATGTTGGAAAAGGCTATGTCACTAAGGGCCTATATAAGATGAATGTAACGACTATTGAAATCAATAAAAGTTCTGCTTCTTCTTAGTTGCTTGAGTCTTATGATTTATGGCATGAATGATTAGTCCATGCTAATTACAAAATATTATGAAAACAGATTAATTTAGAAGTTTTGCGACATTCTAAGTGCAAAAAATCAAAATGTCAAACGTGTGTGAAATCAAAGTATGCTAAGAACCTATATAAGTCTGTTGAAAGGAATTCCAATCCCTTAGACTTAATCCACACTAACATTTGTTATATGAAGTCAACACCATCTCATGGTAAAAATATTTTATAACTTTAATTGATGATTGCACTAGATATTGTTATGTCTATTTGCTAAATCGTAAGGATAAAGCAATAGATGCGTTTAGGCAATATAAAACAGAAGCTGAAAATCAGTTAGATAAAATGATTAAAACAATAAGAAGTGATAGGGGCGAACAATATGAATGTTCCTTTGCGCAAATATGTGTAGAGAATGGAATTGTCCATTAAACTACAGCCCCTTATTCACCTCAATCTAATGGAATTGTGAAAATAAAAAATTAAACATTGAAGGAAATGATGAATGTCTTACTTATAAGTTCAGGTTTACCGCAAAACTTGTGGGGAAGGCTATCCTTATGGCCAACCGAATACTTAATAGAGATTCCCATAGTAAGACACAATCAATTTCATATGAAAAATGGAAAGAAAGGAAACCCAACTTGAAATATTTCAAAGTGTAGGGGTGTCTAGCGAAGTTCCAAGTACATATGCCAAAAAGGGTAAAGACAGGACCTAAGACAGTGGACTGCGTGTTCATAAAATATGCTAAAAGTAGCAAAGCATGTTAGTTTTTAGTTCATAAATTCAAACATCCAGATATCAATGAAAATACAATAATTGAATCAGATAATGTTGAATTCTTTAAGAATATTTATCCATATAAAACTAGACATGAACAGTCTAGTGGGGGTCTAATCGACCTCGAGATAAACCAAATGAGAATGTACATAATGATGAAAATCCAAAATGTAGTACACGTCAAAGAACGTCAACTTTGTTTGGTTCAGATTTTGTAACATTTCTATTAGAAAATGAGCCTCAAACGTTTAAAGAAGTGATGTTGTCTTTAGACTCATCCTTTTGAAAAGAGGCATTCAATAGTGAGATTGATTCAATCTTAAGCAACCATACATTGGAGTTGGTTGATCTTCCTCCAGGAAATAAACCTTTAGGTTCTAAGTGGATCTTCAAAAGGAAAATGAAAGTGGATGGTACTATTGATAAATACAAGGCAAGGCTTGTAGTAAAAGGCTTCAAACAGGAAGAAGACCTTGATTACTTTGATACATACTCACCAGTAACAAGGATAACATTGACTCGAATGTTAATTGCTTTGGCGGCAGCATATGGTCTTGGAATCCATCAAATGGATGTAACAATAGCATTCCTGTATGGACAATTGGAGAAAGACATCTACATGGAACAACTCGAGGGTTTTGTGGTTCCAAAAAAAAAAAAAAGGTTTGTAAACTTGTTAAGTCGCTGTATGGACTAAAACAAGCACCTAAATAATGGCATGCAAAGTTTAACCAAACCATGTTGGCAAACAGGTTCAAGATAAATGAATGTGATAAGTGCATCTACATTAAAGACACTCCAAATCACCAATTCATTGTTTGTTTATATATAGATGATATGTTGATTATCAATAGAGACATTTCTAACATAAAGGCCACAGAGTGAATGCTCGAAAGCAAGTTCGATATGAAAGATCTTGGAGTTACGGATGTGATCTTAGGAATAAGAATCCATAAAACACCACATGGGTTGGCATTGTCATAGTCTCATTATATAAAAAAAGTACTTGATAAATTCAAGTATCTGAAATTTGGTATTGCCAAGACTCCATTAGGAGGGAACCAAGTGGAGGAGAATTTTGAGAAAACACTATAATGGAAAGTGTACTCTAAAATGAAAAGTCTACTAATTCTCCCACATTGGCGGGAGAATGTAACTTTCAAGTGTTTATATTAAGAAACACTTATTCCACTTGGTAAGTGAGGCAAGAAAAGGGAGGTGCCTCACGCCATCATCGTCGTTGCTCGCTCGGCTTCAGTTTTGGTTTCTATTTCGGCTTCAGATTTGAATTTGGATTTGTCAAATGATCGATCGATCTATCTTTTTGGACAAATTTTATTCTACAGAAATTTAATCCAAAAAACAAAGAAAAAAATGTAACAGAAATTTTTCTGTGATTTTTTACTTCGGCTTCAGATTTGGATTGGGATTTGGGATTTGTCAAATGATCGACCGATCTATCTTTTTGGAAAAAAATTATTTGACAGAAGTTTAATCCGAAAAAAAAGCAACAAAAATTTTTCTGTGGTTTTTGATCCTCCATTAATATACATGCATGCAATGGTAGAAACATTGTTTCGAAATGCAGTACAGAAGCAAAATGATGCTTCGGAAGGGGTGCAACCCTTCAACGAAATGACACACTTATTCATGAAATGGTATGCTCATTTGGATGGTTATGACTAGGGGTTTACAGACCAAACCGTCAAGTCAAACCAAACCGATGAACCAAACCAAACCGAGAAAAAAAACTGACTTATGGTTTGGTTTGATTGGTTTGGTGTTAGAGAAAAAAAACCGACCATTCTTGGTTTGGTTTGATGTTAACCAAAAAAAAGTCAAACCGAACCCGAATCAATTCGACATAATATATATATATATATACATATATAATATTCAAACTTTTTTATACATAAAATATTAATTATAATCTACTTTTTAAATACTTTTTCAACTAGTTTTAGTAATTTCCAATAATTTGAAAGTAGATGTAGATATATATTGGAAAAAAATACATAAAGTAGCATACTTAAGTATTACATTACAAAAAATAGCAACACTTTTATCAAATTACATTTTGTAGCATATGTATTTGTATTTTTGTAGCAACAGTTTGCAAAAATACAAAATACATATCGATCATAAGGGCATTAAAAACCACATCTATTTGTATTTTTGTAGCAACGGTTTGCAAAAATACAAAATACAACTTGCTATATTATGTAATTATGAAATTGTTGCTATGAAACTCATAATTAAGGTGATAAGTATGTTATTTCTGATTTTTTCCCTATATATATTTAGATTTAGGTCTTTAAGTTATAATATTTGTCCATTAATTGCTAATTAAATGATCGAAAACCCAATATAAACTTAAAACCTAAATTTTTCACTCTCCATCTCACTTTTTAGTTTCAAGAGAGTTTTCCGCTCCTTATTTTTTCATAATTATGGTTTTTCATTAGCACATGAGTGAAAACATATTTGATCTAGTCTTCGATCACAATATAATTGTAAAAACTAAAGATTATAAAAAAAACAAAAAAAAAATAAAAAACCTGAAAAACCGACTAAAACCTAAACCTAAAAAAATAATTTAATGTTGGTTTGATTTGATTTATAGTTTTAATAAACCGACATGATTGGTTTGTTTTTTTTTTTAATAAAAAATGAACCAACCCGATCTATGTACACCCCTAGTTATGACTGTTCAGAAAAGACACTTTTTGGACGAACAGACATGACTTTTCCAGAAGGGAAACAATCTTTAAGTGAACCATTGTCACCTTTCAGAAGGAGCACCTGATGGTTATATAAACCTTCTTTCATCCACAGGTTTAGACATGAAAATTTTCTGATATACAAACACTTCTTGTCTTCAAAAATATTCTGTGTGATCATTAAATCGTTGAGTGAGTTCGAAGAGATTCCAATTGTTTGAGGTACCGCTACAGTTGGTTTGTTTGACCATTTTATCCTGGGAGGAAAATTCCGCAAACTCGGGTACTTGAGGGAGATTATTTCGTTAAGGACACTCCGTGAATTCGGAAGAGACTTGGCCATTTTGTTTCATCTTATTTTCTGGAAAAAAAAACATACTTCTTAGAAAGATCACTTTGATCTTGTGTTGAGGGTGTTGTTGTACTTCATAGTGTTCTTGTATTATACTTGAACAAGTGTTGAAGTTATTCTGTCAAATTACAAATTTTGTGTACCCGAAAACATTGAAAAATAACAATATTATTTTTCTAATTCAAAATAGTCGACTTAGGAGACAGATTTTGATAGGGTTTTTTGCTCCAATTTTCCTATCATATTTACGTTGTACTTTTCTTCGAATTAAAGTCAAAGAAATGAAAAATACAAACATTTTTCATATTGATTTATCTTTTCTTGGAGAAGAAGTTTTCAACTTCTATAAATTGAAGATTCGTGATTTTCAACCGTAAGTCATCAAAGAATCTTGTTTAAAGGAAAATGTTTCTCCTAATAGATTTCATATTTAAAAAAAGAAAAAAAAGGCCAATTGACCGAACCATATAAACAATATTATGTTTTAGTGTAGTTTTGTTTGTCATGATTCGCAACTATTTGCTTGTTCATACAAAAGTGTTGCACAAAATCATGGAAAAATGCCTCCGAACTTACATCATTAAATGATACGGCATTCGAAGACAATAAGTACGGCGAGTACTGGCATGCAACCCAGAGATAAGAAAACAAACATTTTATAAAGTAAGTCATAACTGATTTAAACATACGTAATAATAATAAAGTAGGGGATCGGGGACATAGGTCATAAAGACGTAACCATTTAAAACTTAATCCTGAACTATGTAGATTTTCATCGTCATCAATTAACCCACGGGCTATATGGGTCTGGTACTACCTAACGGGCGTGACCTCAGTCCATGTTAGCCGCACGTACTGAGCTTAGGCTAAAATCACCAATAGATTAGAGCCACCATATTATCCTCATGTTAAGGATACCATTAGTCGTCCAATTAAGGTATGACATCCATATGTCAGCAAAACATAGGTTTCGATCTTCGGTCACAAGGACGTACGCCTTCACCGCGAAACTACATAATTCCCTTTAAGGCCCAGTTAAAGTATTCTACACACATTATTATCCATGAAGTCTTTTATTATAGCATTCCCATATTGGCATTGTCATACCAAGAGTTGCAAGCCATTCATAACATGCCAAACCTTTTTTTATATAGTGTGTTAGACTCTCAAATTCGTCTTTAAAGTTCATAAATTAAACATAAACTTCAAGTGTTTTCAAAACGTTGTTTATCCTTTCATTCTTTCAAATCGTCATTTTTGGACGGGTCAAAACTCTCTTCAAAACAGTGTATGACAACAGATATATAGGAATACAGTTGATTTACTTCCACACTAATATATTATTAATACTTATAAATACTTGTTAGATAATTTCTTTTATGAGTTTCTTTAATCTTTCAAAGAATTTTTATTTACAACCACTAAAATTGTAATTACTTATACAGTCCAAATAGTGAAGGAGATAAGGAAATGAAGCTCTAGAGATGTTCAAAATTGATGTAGGACTGTAGGTCCTTAAACCTTGGTGTATATATTCTTGTATCGTGAGTTGCCACTACTCTTATCTCTTCAGTCAGTTTTGATATTTTGTTAGTTTGCTTTAAACAACATGTTGCTTTACGATGTATATTTTCTATTGCAACTAGAAGTGCAAGGCCCGTGTCAGCACGGGCCCAACAATAAAACATGTGGATTGTAATTTTTAAGTTTTAGAATTTATGTTGGAGTAGGAAGTTTGAGCAGTAGAATGTTTTCATTGGTACGATAAAATATACTTATAAAATATATTTCTGTAAATTTTTTATCAAACTTTTCTTTTGTATATATTCCTTCTATTGAAACGTAGGAGTCGTTTGTTATAGTGTATAAATTTTCTTTTTGAATAGAATATATTAGTAATATTTGTATTAGTAATGCTTCTATTAGTAAATACTGGTATTATTTATGTTAACATTAGTTCTTATACATTGTTTAACGTGCTGCATTAAAATTTACCTTTTCGATTTTGATATATTTAAATAAAAGTTATTTTAAAAAACAAGAATTGCATATACATTTTAAGATTTATTTGAGATCTAGCACAGGTTCATTATATTAATTTTTATCTCAATTTATATAACACAAATAGAATTTAGATAATCAATCATACTTTTAATAGGTATTTAGATAATTTAATTTGTTAACTATTGTAATTTATAATATTTTTATGTAATTTTCAAATATATGTATTATTTTTCTTGTCCAAACTTTTGTGGCATTGATAGTCAATTATTTTAAAAATAATTTAAGTTTTTAATTATTGTGATTTATAATACTTTTCTTCTATTTCAATTTTAGTAACACTAATATAATTTCAAGAGTCGACCAAATATTTTTTATCTTTTAAATCTTTTAAGTTTTTAATTATTGTGATTTCTAGTATTTTTCATGTAATTTTTTTAAAATATATAACATATTAAATTATTTTTAGAAATTTTAAATTGTTAACTATTGTAATTTATAATACTTTTTATATAATTTTTTTTAATAATATATGCTACTTTCTTTGTCTAGAGTTTTGTGTCGACGATAGCCAATTATATTTTTTAAATAATTTAAAAATTTTATCATTGTAATTTATAATATTTTTTCTATTTCAACTTATGTGGAACAATGCTTAAATGACCATAATAATTAATTAGGGGTGATATAGTAAATGCAATTATTATTATTTATTATTATTATTATGTATATGTGTTGATTAAAGAAGAATTTGGAAACATTTAGAAATGTGTTGAATGTTACAAATGTTAATAATCCATTTGGTGCTTTTTGATTTCTCTACATTTATCTCTTGTTTGTTTTTACTCTTTTGCCCTTTAAATAACTAAATTTTACATCTCGTACGTGTATCACCTATCAATTTTTGCATATTTTATATTCGAAAAGTTCAGTTTAAATTATCTCTAAGTATGTTATTTTAGGTTATATGTTCTCTAGAAAAATAAATATTTTTATCTTTTTTTGTTTAAAATAACTAGCTCCTATGCATATTTATCACTTACTAGTTTAGAGTACGTGCTATGCACATGTATATAATTTGTTAATTATTAATATGTATATAAAAATATATTGCAACTACGTCTATGTTATATTATTAAGTAAAAAACTTTTAATAAAATACACAAAATTTATAAGATAAAAATATACTTTGAGAAAAACGTGCAAATCTAAAGTTACATGATAGTAGTCTCTAAAATGACTTTGATATTCATTCTAGACTAAACATAAATAAAGTCTATATGACCAAGTTTATTTATTTTTAATAAGTGAGATGCTACTTGTAGCTTCTTAGAAAAAGCATGAACTTAGAGACACGTAATAGAAAGCGGTATACATAAATAATACACCTTTGTGTATCTTATCCCACATTGTTAGGTGAATGGCAAATTTAAAAGACATTGATCTCTCATATATATCAATAGTTAAGTAATAGACATCACATGCAAGTTAAAGTAGTCGATGTCATTAGTTTTTTAAAAGATCTTATGTCAATTCTTAAAACAAGTTATGCACAAAGTTAAGGAATGCTCACATAACAGAGAAATTAATCCAGAGAAGCATTCATAGATTAAAGATAGAGGCTAGGATAAAATATTGATGATGAAAAACTTCACTTACTTTGAAAGAAATTCTTGTAAGATGGAAAACATCTTATATTGCAGATATTAAAGGAGAAACAGGTACGGGACGCAAAACTATACTAATAACCTAATCTAGTGAGATAACGCTAATTATCCATTGACCTTCTCTACTAATCTGCAACCTCCAAATTCTCCTATCTAAAATCGTCAAGGTGCATCATATCCTATGTAATCACCTCTCTATGGCCTAGAACTACCCCTCCTAGAACCCACCACAATCAACCTCTCTCCCATCTCCTTTTCACATCTCCTCTTCATATAACTGAACTATCTTTTGTAACTCACAGTGCAAGTTGAACTCCTTATTAACTGCCAATGCTATATGTTTGGTGCTCATCACAATCTTCTCTGATTTCTCAAGTCCCTAATCTTGTTCTACATTAATAGTAAAGCCAATATATAACATGCAAAAGAAATAGAAAAACCAATAGCTGGAGAAGTTTCCAAAATACATAACAACTTGGCTTTCATAATTTGTCTTTGAAGACCAACACCACCATAATGAAGGACTGTACTTCTGCTCATAGTATCCGTTGCTTTTGTTTATGTCATGACCCAAACCAGGCCTGACCGTGACGAGAATTTTGAACCATGGAGGCCCGAAACTCCCCTATCTGTCTTGTAATCATGCACCTAATTCATATAATCAAAGTCATGCGGAAGAAACACAATAATTCGGAAACATGGTCATAATAATAATGGGGAAATAAGGTTCCCCCAACATCAATCAACCTCTAAACAACTGTCTGCGAAAATCTCTAACAAATGACTGAGTCAAGTAACTGTATATAAACTCGGACAAGGTCCCCAGTAGACCCCAAAACTAAATATAAGCTAAAATACTGTAGGACATAAGACCTTCCAAAACATAGAAGGATCACCACTTGTCTCTGCAACTCTGTCTGAATGATCTACTGATTTTCTTGACCCATAGACTGGGCCTCTGAACCTGAGAGGTTGGAGAGGGGAGGAGGTCAGCACAAAAGTACTGGCACGCAGAGATATCAAAACAAAACATAATATTTTTACAAAATATAGTTGAGAGCCATTATAAAGCAATTTCGTATCAAATCATTTGAAAACACATGGGCGTAATGCAATAGTTTATTAAAACAACAATTAAATGCAACTAAGCTAGGTGGAATACCCTACATAATTTACACCAACTGTCTAACCTCGGTTACTGCCGAGATTAGAGTATAAGTGAGGGGGAGACACACAAGACCACGAAGCATGGTGTCTCGACCCAATGGTAGTGCCCAAGATCACTTAGCCCGGGCTTCTACCTATAGTCCCAATTTGGGAATGACATAAAGTCAAGTACACAAGATCACTTAGCCTGGTACCAAATTTCCGTGTCGGCAAACACGTTTTCCAGCGATGAGCCCTTACACTCAAACGTCTTCTTCGGACATCCACCTATCTCATGTAAAATCAATGCATTCAAATTTCATCCAATTCAATCACATATCATATTCTATAGCGTATCGTCATAACCGACTTGCACATCATCAATATCACTTCCACATATGCATTATCATGTAAAAACCAAGGTGCTTCATCATTTACAAGTGGTGAACAATATTTATTTCAAATTCATGCTTTCTTTTGTTGGTCACAATATGATATGGGGTATCAAGACATTATCATGGGAATTTGAAAGCAATTTATCATTCATATTTATCAAACTTCCATGGAAAATCTCAAATCACATATGTATGGTTTCAACCATTGAAGTATATAGGCAAACAATTCCCATGACATAAAGAAAAATGACTTAGAAATCATATTGAAAGCAAGTTATTAGCATTTTATTGAAAACCCTCATTTAAAAGCATGCATGTTCATAAAATCTACACCCATAAGATTTTAGGATAACTCCACGTACCTTGATTACTACGAATATTAGATGTTTCTCGAAGCCTACGTTGAGAGGATTTCAAATATGTAATTTGTTCCTAAAACCCCCGGTTGAATCCCGAGTTGCTTGGGTTTTTATTTTGAAACCCTACGGAGAATCTTTGAGCACTTTTGATGAATGAATGTGTATTTTGCGGTCCTTGGAACTGAATTTCGTGTTTTAGGGCTAAGTAAGGGTGGAAAAGGACCATTTTGCCCCAAAAACGGAGTGTTTAAGTCACTTGAATTCTTTAAATAGGCGCCGCCCATCCCATTGCCTAAGTTTACATAGGCGCCGCCTAGGCTATCGCGTATGCTTTCCAGTGGCCATGGGCGATTGGTTAGGCGACGCATATCACTTTGAAAGGCCATAACTTCTTGTTCGGGTGTCGGATTTTAGCAAAATTGGTATTTTTGGAAAGCTAACTCGAAGACCTATTATTTAACACGGAGTAGGCTCCCTAATTCGACATATACAGAGAGTTACGGTTGATGGAAGTTGACACACTTTACCACGTCCACTAAAACTTAGTCGATCAAAATAGTTTCAACTCGTCCTTGAGTTGAAGGACCTCTATGGTCTAAATTCAAGCTTGAATGGAGTCACATGCTACACAATTAATTGACATTCTGTATTGGCATAGGATTTTATGGCTTTGGGATTTATCATCATATCGAGATCATGGTCTATATTGTAGCCCAAAATGCGGGGCGTTACATTATCCCCCCCTTAGGATTATTCATCCCCGAATAATGATGTGGGATACAGACAGATACAATTTCACGCATAATAAAGGACTAGGAAAGTTAAGATACGAATAGTACCTTCTTTCTCATCCTCCATCGAAGCAAAAAAATTGGGATATCTAATTCTCATGTCATCTTCTGACTCCCAAGTTGCTTCTTCGACTTTCTGATTCCTCCACAGTACCTTTACTGAGGCTATCTCTTTGCTCCTCCGCTTTCGAACTTAGCGATCTAAAATTTCAATGGGCTCTTCTTCATAAGACAAGGAGTCTGTCACTTTGATACCCTCTACTGGCAATACCAGAGAATGATCTCCAATGCATTTCTTCAACATGGATACATGGAATACCGGATGAACGGAACCTAAAATTGTAGGCAATTCTAGCTCATAAGCAACTGTACCAATCTTTTTCAAAATCTGATATGGCCCTATATATCAAGGGCTCAATTTACCCCTTTTTCGAAACCGCATAACTCCTTTCATAGGAGAAACCTTGAGAAACACCCAATCACCAACTTCAAACTCTAGTTCTTTTTTTCGACCATCGGCATAGGACTTCTGACAACTATGAGCAGTCTTGAGTCATTCTCTAATGATCTTCACTTTCTGCATCACCTGATGAACAAGATCAGGCCCATACAACTGAGTCTCACCCACTTCATACCATCCTATCGGAGACCTATATCTTCTCTCATACAAAGCCTTAAAAGGAGCCATCTTGATGCTGGCATGGTAACTATTATTGTAAGCGAATTTAACCAGTGGCAGGTGATCTACCCAACTACCTTTAAAATCAATGATGCATGCTCTCAACATATCCTCGAGGGTCTGAATGGTACGCTCAGCTTGCCCATCCGTTTGAGGGCGAAAAGCTGTGCTCAAATTCACTTGTGTACCTAAACCCTTCTGAAAAGATCTCCAGAACTAAAATGAAAATTGCGTACCTCTATCAAATATAATGGACACTGGTGCCCCATGCAACCAAACTATCTCATCAATGTAAATCTTACCATAACCCTCTCTCGAATAATTAGTCCTCACAGGCAAAAAGTAGGCTGACTTTGTCAACCGATCTACAATCACCCATATAGAATCATACTTGTTTCAGGATCTCGGAAGTCCTGTAATGAAGTCCATGTTTATCATCTCCCACTTCCATAAAGGCAGGGCTATATCTTGGGAAGTACTACCTGGCCTCATGTGTTCTACTTTCACTTGTTGACAGTTCAAACACTTGGACACAAAATTAGCTACATCACATTTCATGTTATTCCACCAATACAAGGTTTTCAGATCATGGTATATCTTAGTAGAGCCTGGGTGAATGACATACCTCGAAGTGTGTGCCTTATTAAGGATTCTTTCCCGCTGTCCATCAACATCTGATATGCATAACCTACCCTGAAATCTTAGAATACCATCACCACCAATTTCAAATGACATAACCTTTTGTTGACCCACATCTTTCTTGATTTGCATAAAGATGGGATCTTCAACCTGCTTCTCCTTAACTTCAGCACAAAGGGATGACTTAGCTAACTCATGAAAAATCACCCCTCCATCTTTGGAATCTAAGAGTCGACTCCCAGATTTACAAGGCGGTGAATATCCTTGACTATCTCTTTCTTTCCTTCTTCTACATGAGAAAGGCTGCCCATAGACAACCTGCTGAGGGCGTAGGCTACAATATTTGCCTTGCCCGGATGGTAATGCAGACTCATATCATAGTCTTTCAAAAGCTCCATCCAATGCCTCTGCCTGAGGTTCAATTCTTTCTGTGAGAAAACATACTGCAAACTCTTATGGTCAGTATAAATATCAACATGCACTCCATAGAGATAGTGCCTCCAGATTCTAAGTGCAAACACCACGGCTGCTAACTCCAAATCATGAGTGGGATAATTGAGCTCAAGCACCTTTAACTGCCTAGATGTATATGGTATCACCTTACCATGCTGCATCAATACACAACCAAGTCCCACACGGGATGCATCACAATAAACCACAAAATCATCTACACCCTCGGGAAGGGTTAAAATAGGAGCAGTAGTCAGCGTGTTCTTCAACTTCTCAAAACTATTTTCACACAAGTCAGACCACACAAACTTACTCTTTTTTTGAGTCAGTTTAGTAAGCGGAACAGCTATGGAAGAAAAACTCTCTACGAACCTTCTGTAATACCCCGCCAAACCCAAGAAGCTCTGAATATCGGTTGGAGTCATGGGTCTGGGCCATTTTCTCACTGCTTCAACTTTCTGGGAATCCACTCCTATCTCGTTACTGGACATAATATGCCTCAGGAAGGCAATAGCATCTAACTAGAATTCACACTTAAAAAATTTGGCATACAGCTGATGATCCTTAAGGGTCTGAAGAATAATTCGGAGGTGATTGGCGTGATCCTCTTTACTCTTAGAATAGATAAAAATAGCATCAATAAATACCATGACTAACAAGTCAAGAAGCTGATGGAACACTCTATTCATAAGATCCATGAAGACTGCAGGGGCGTTAGTCAACCCAAAGGATATGACTAGAAATTTGTAGTAACCATATCGGGTTCGGAAGGCTGTCTTGGGTATGTCTGACTCCCTAACTTTCAACTGATGATAACCCGAACGAAGATCTATTTTTGAAAAACACTTGGTACCCTGAAGCTGGTCAAAAAGGTCATCAATCCTAGGAAGAGGATAGTTATTTTTAATCATGACCTTATTAAACTATGATGAATAAAAACATTGTCTAAGAGGTCTAAGAGGTCTTCAAGCTGTTTCTTTAACTCCTTTAGTTCTGCGGGAGCCATTCTATATGGTGGAATAGAAATAGGACAAGTGCCTGGCAATATATCAATGCCAAAATCTATCTCCCTATCAGGGGGTATCCCTGGGAGATCTTCGAGAAAGAATTCTGGGAATTCATTCACTACAGGGACTAACTGCAGAGGAAGATTTTCAACTTTTGAATCTTTTACTCAGATTAAATGATACATACAACCTTTGGAGATAAGCTTTCAGGCTCTAAGATAAGAGATAAAGTGACCTCTAGGTTCCACACAACTCCCTGCCCATACAATTGGTGTCTCATTCGGAAAAGAAAAGGGACCTTTCGGGTTCTACAATCAAGGGTGGCATAACACTAATGGAGCCAGTCCATCCCAAGGATGGCATCAAAATCTATCATATCAATTTCTATAAGGTCTTCCATAGTTTCCCTACTATGAATAGACACAACATAATTTCTATACACCATTCTAGCAACAACAAAATCACCTACATGAGTAAAAACAGAGAAGGGTTCTACAATAACTTCGGGCTCAAACCCGAAACCAAATTCCACATAAGGGGTCACATAAGATAAAGTAGACCCGGGATTAAGTAATACATAAACATCACGAGAGAAGATTCGTAACATACTGGTGATAACATCTGGTGAAGCTTTCGCCTCCTGGCGGTTAGTCAAGGAATATAACCGATTGCGACCGCCCCCGGTAGCTGAGGGGGCACCCTTACGAAGAGGAGTTGTGGAGGTGGATTGGGACTTAGCCCCCCCCTCCCCCCCCCCCCCCACATATTTCCTCCAGCAGAAGGATAACCTGTCTGAAGGTGACCCACTTTGCCACAAGTATAGCAGTTTCTCCCCTCAAAACATCACTTTTCTAGATTATTCCTTCTGCAAACCTCGCACCGCGGATAAGTACGACGCTGCTGGGTCACACTGCCCTGAGACTGTGTATCTAGAGCTTTGGATCCATGAGGAGTCCAAAAAATCTGAGTTTTTCTGTTTGTCGGTGGTCTGGGTGCAATGACGCTGGCTGCTGACTGTGCATTATTCCAAAACTTCTTCTTCTTCGACCACTTATTACCCCAGTTACCACTCTGCATCTGACTCTGGTGTTGGTCGGCAGATCTAGCTCTCTTAGCTTGTCTGTCTTTCTCTCTAGATTCAGTAATCTTTTTCTTCTTCTCTTCCACCTACTTCATATAAACGGTCAGTCGAGCAAAGTCTAACTCCTTATTCAACATAGACCCCTGGCACTCAAGTACCAGGTTATCAGCAAAGCCAAATGCAAATTTTCTCATTCGGGCTCTCATATTACTGGTCAATTCTGGTGCATAGCGGGCTAGTTTATTAAACTTCAAAGTGTACTCCTGGACACTCATACTTCCATACTTCATATTCATAAACTCTTCTCCTTTAGTCTCCCTCAACTCCAGAGGAAAGAATCGATCAGGGAAAGCTTCCACAAATTCGCCCCAAACTGTGGGCTCAGCACTCTCACCTTTTGCATCTTCCCAGTCGGCATACCACCGATTCGCAACATCCTTGAGCTGATAGGTTGCTAGTTCCACCCCTTCAACCTCATCCACATGCATCACCTTAAAGATCTTTTCCATCTCATCCATGAACTCCTATGGATTTTCCTTCACCTTGGTGCCAGTGAACTTAGGTAGGTTCATCTTCATGAAATATCCAACCCTAGTAGCCTTAGATGTAACAAATACAGACCCAACATCTTTCGATCATTGAGCCTGTTTAGCTACCAACTGTGTCAGCATATGAATGGACCATCTAAATTCTGCGTTTGAAATATCTCCCTGAGCAGTTGGGGGACGATTGACATTAGTCCACGGAGCCCGAGGTGGAATGGTCGGGACTGGAGGGACTCCCAAAGTAGGGACAAATTCTGGAGTGTGAGCCCTATTATGGGCCCGCATCCCATGGGTGGGACGTATCTCATCTTCCTGAGCATTCTGATCGATGATACAACGTGGAGGCATAACTGTGTTTCTAAAACACAAGTGATCATTGATTAGGGGACAGTTCAGACTCTGAAGCACGAAAAAAATAATAAAGAAGGGAAACATTTCCTAAATGCCTAGCATCCTCCTTCGTATAAGTGTGGCGTGCTACACACCCATAAATAGGACTCTACCCGATGCGATTTTGCAGACACCCTGGGACCATGAACCGTGCTCTGATACCAAGTTTGTCATGACCCAAACCAGATCCTGGCCGTGATGAGCATTTCGAACCATGGAGGCCCAAAATACCCCTATCTGTCTGGTAATCATGCACCTAATTCATATGATCAAAGTAATGCAGAAGAAACACAATAATTCGGAAACATGGTCGTAAATATGTAAAGAAACAATAACGGGGAAATAAGGTTCCCCCAATATCAATCAACCTCTAAACAACTGTCTGCGAAAAGCTCTAACAAATGACTGAGTCAAGTAACTGTATATAAACTGGGACAAGAACCCCAGTAGACCACAAAACTAAATATAAGCTAAAGGACTGCAGGACATAAGACCTTTTGAAACATAGAAGGCTCACCACTTGCTCTGAAACTCTGTCTGAATGATCTACTGATTCTCTTGACCCCTAGACTAGGCCTTTAAACCTGAGAGATTTGAAGGGGAGGGGGTCAACAAAAAATTACTGGCACGTAGAGATATCAAAACAAAACATAATATTTTTACAAAATATAGTTGAGATCCATTATAAAGCAATTTTGTATCAAATCATTTGAAAACACATGAGCATAATGCAATAGTTTCTCAATAACAATGAAATGCAACTGAGCTAGGTGGAATACCCTACATAATTTACACCAACTGTCTAACCTCGATTGCCGCCGAGATTAAAGTATAAATGAGGGAGAGACACACAAGACCACGAAGCATGGTGTCTCGACCTAATGGTAGTGCCCAAGATCACTTAGCCTGGGCTCCTACCTATAGTCCCAATTTGGGAATGACATAAAGTCAAGTACACAAGATCACTTAGCCTGGTACCAAATTTTCGTGTCGGCAAACACGTTTTCCAGCGATGAGCCCTTACACTCAAACGCCTTCTTCGTGCATCCACCTATCTCATGTAAAATCAATGCATTCAAATTTCATCTGATTCAATCACATATCATATTCTGTATGGTATAGTCAAACCCGAATTGCAAGTCATCAATATCACTTCCACATATGCATTATCATGTAAAAACCAAGGTGTTTCATCATTTATAAGTGGTGAACAATATTTATTTCAAATTCATGCTCTCTTTTGTTGGTCACAATATGATATGGGGTATCAAGACATTATCATGGGAATTTGAAAGCAATTTATCATTCATATTTATCAAACTTCCATGGAAAATCTCAAATCACATATGCAGGGTTTCAACCATTGAAGTATATAGGCAAACAATTTCCATGACATAAAGAAAAATGACTTAGAAATCATATTGAAAGCAAGTTATTAGAATTTCATTGAAAACCCCCATTTAAAAGCATGCATGTTCATAAAAACTACACCCATGAGATTTTAGAATAACCCCACGTACATTGATTACTACAAATATTAGATGTTTCTCGAAGCCTACGTTGAGAGGATTCCAAATATGTAATTTGTTCCTAAAACCCCCGGTTGAATCCCGAGTTGCTTGGGTTTTTATTTTGAAACCCTAAAGAGAATCTTTGAGCACTTTTGATGAATGAAGGTGTATTTTGGGGTCCTTGGAACTGAATTTCGTGTTTTAGGGCAAAGTAAAGGTGGAAAAGGACCATTTTGCCACAAAAACGGAGTGTTTAAGTCACTTGAATTCTTTACATAGGCGCCGCCCATCCCATTGCCTAAGTTTACATAGGCGCCGCCTAGGATATCGCTTATGCTTTCCATTGGCCATGGGTGATTGGTTAGGCGACACATATCACTTTGAAAGGCCATAACTTCTTGCTTGGGTGTCAAATTTTAGCAAAATTGGTATCGTTCGAAAACTAACTTGAAGACCTATCATTTGACACATATTATGCTCCCTAATTAGACATATACAGAGAGTTATGGTCGATGAAAGCTGACACACTTTACCACGTCTACTAAAACTTAGTCGATCGAAATAGTTTCAGCTCGTCCTTGAGTTGAAGGACCTCTATGGTCTAAATTCATGCTTGAATGGATTCACATGCTACACAATTAGTTGACATGCCGTATTGGCATAGGATTTTATGGCTTCGAGATTTATCACCACATCGAAATCATGGTCTATATTGTAGCCCGAAATGCGGGGCGTTACAGTTTCTGGTCCAAGCGAGTTGTCCCTATTGACAAAGTCAGTTGTGTCTCCTAAAGATTTAGGAACAATCCTTATATAAACAAATTTAAGCTGTCTTAATTATAAAATTGGACTTCAAAGCTTAATAGGATTTCTATCCAAATTGCAGTAGGTTACCGACTGATTCACACGAAGTCTACAAAAATTCTAGACTTAAAATAATTACATTAACTTAGTAAAATTCAATAATAATTTAAGGAAAAAAAGGAGAAAATACTATTTTATCTAAAGTAAAGACTTTTAATGAAGGATAAAAAGTTCGATTCACTTTCGTAAGAGTCTTCACACTTTTAATATATTATAGATATAGATATACATATACTTATTAATTACTTCAAAATATATATCTAAAAATTATAAAATGCCAACAGAAAGTACATTACAAAAATGCCAAGATTTTATAAAAAATCACGTAACTATAACTTATTTTAATAAAGTCTCTTAACTATATTTTCTAACATAAAAATCACAAAACTTTGTCATTACTAACACAAAATCACATATGTTGAAAAATCCAAACTTTCGGTGGATAGTGTTTTTTAAATATTCTTTTATTTTAATCTAATAAATACAAACTAATTAGAAAATTCACCCCGGCCCAGTCCAAAGCCCCATATCTTATGGGTACTAATCTTTTACTTTTTTTGAAATTTTATTTTTAATTGAATAAATACGAATTTAATTAAAAAGAGTCGATCCAATTGGCCCCAACCAAAACTATTTATATTCAAACTATTCTTTTATTAATTGGTGAATTAATATTACTCCAACCTTCCATATTACTTCTTATTCCCAACTAGCTAGATACTTATATTAAAATAAATAATAATTTAAAGAAGGAATTTGAACTAGAATGACTTGTCATGTGAAAGTTTTGGGTCTCTAATCGAAAAGAATATTAACATATTTTATTTTTTTCTAGATATTTTGAAAAGAAAATGATTTTATATTTTGCTAACAAATATGATTGATATAGCATATAATATGATCCTTATATAGCAAAATACTAAATAATAATATGAGTATATATGCATATGTGTTTTGTTGGATAGGTTCTTATTAATTGAACTTTTATTTATACGATAAAGATTTAGAAAATTAAAAAGTAAATGATTAGTACTCGTCGAATTTGGGTTGGGATGGATCGGATTTTTAAAATTGAATATGTATTTAATAAATGTAAAAACTATATAAAAAAATACAACCCATTAGAAGTTGAATTTTTTGACATATGTAACTTTTGTTTACGTGAGGGAAAAGACGTGATTTTTGTATTAAAAAATATAGTTAAAGTGACTTTAGTGAAAAAATCGTAGTTATAGGACAAAGGCAAAATAACTTTGTGGACCCTTGTACTTGATATGGTTTGTAAAGTGGATGTTTCTACTTAGCCATTTGTCATCTAAACCTCTCAACCCATCAAAGTCCATCATTTTAAACACTATTTTGGTGTGTAACACAATCGCTCCACGTCTACTTTCATGTCATTTTTAAGTATTACATTAAATTTCATGTCATTTTTAAAATGCTGCATAACAAATTAATTATAAACAAATTTAATTAAATAAATAATATTATAAATTATAGAAAATTTAAATAATCATATTTTTATTTTTGCTCACAAATTAAATATCAAATTCATTCCAAATAATTAAAATTCTTCTCCAACTAATTTAAATTTTTAACTATAAGTTCATATATACGAACATAATGAATTTTCAATTTTTAAATTTGAATAACCTTAACAAATTAACAAAAACTTTAAGTTTTTTCAAGTTTATTTATGAAATTCACTATTTTTTCAAAATCCATTATCACTCACTTTCAATTCAAATTTAAATTTTAATCAAAAAAATATGAAAAGATTTCAAATTTAAATTTTAATGAAAAAAATGAAAAGATTTAATTGAGTGAAAAATTAAAAAAATAAATAAAAAATGAATTCAATTTTTTTATGGTTTTTTTTAGAGGGAAGGGGGGTGTTGTGAATGAAGGGGGTTGGGGAGGGCTGTAGGTGGGGTGAGGGGTGGCTAGTGCAAAGGAAGGTGGTGCTGGAGAGGGTGCTGGATGGCAGTAGGGGTCAGGTGAGGGGTGCTGGATGGGGGATGGGGTGAAAGTGTTGGATGGGGGTGAGGGGTGGGGTGGGGGTGTTGGATGTAAGTGGAGGGTAAGAGGGTGTTGGACACGGGGGGAGTGGGCTGGGGGTGGGGGTGCTGGACGACGGTGGGGTGATGGACGAAAGTGGGGAGTGAGGGGGTGCTAGTTGGGGGAGGGGCATTTTTTAATTCTCTTTCAAAAAATTATTATTTTTAAATTTTAAAAATATTTTTAAATTAAAAAGTTGTACCACACGTGTAAACACGCGTTTTCCCCACTCAGACACGCATTTTGTCAATTCAGCAATTTAATGTCACGTCACCAAATAGTGTTAAAAATGTTGGATTTTGATGGGTTGAGTGGTTCAGATAACAAATCGTTGAGTAGAAGTATCCACTTTACAAATCAGACCAAGTATAAGGGTCCACCGAGCTAGTTTGCCAATTTTAGAATTCAAACTAAGTACCCACTTTATAATTTTAAAATTTAATAAGATTCATTCTATAATGTATTAGATTACTATAACATAATGATAGTCATAATTTAGAAAAGATCTGATTACTGCAATTTACTAATGAAATTAAAAGTCAAAAAAGGATCAGATTGATGTAATATGGTATAATACTGAGTCTAAATAAAAATTTAAAGCTCAGATTAAGTATTCATTTTGAACTTATCATTGTAAATGATATACATAAATGAAGGAAGAAGGTTATACCATGAAAAAATTTATAAATTCTCTTCACCTCTTACAAATTATTGTGCACAGCTGATTCTTTTATCTAAATCATTTCTTATTTTAGGGAAAGATTTTGTCATTCATACTCAAATATGCATCTTGCAAATTTCTCTTCTTTGTTTGTAGCACCTTCTCGTGTACTACTTCATTGCCCTTTTTGCAATGGAATTTTCGCACTCATTTAGAATTCATAAATCATGTTTGAACTACTCACCCATTGACTGAGCAGGAAGTCATTCTACGTTCTCATGTATATGCATCCAATATTGTTTTGCCAGGAAATTTCCTATCGGCTTAATATGTTGCCCCACAACATGCAAGCTTGCGAAGAAATGATGAATTTGTTGTCCAACCAACATCGTCGTTGAATCGTAACCAGCTGATAAGGTGGAGCAGTGCACCACTAGCCAATAGACAACAAATGGCAAGAATAAATAGGGTTGTTGAAGGTTCAAATTCAACATTTGTCTATCCAAATGAAACTATTGCTACACAAAAATTGATGAATCAATTGGATGTTCCTATTTCATCAAAAGCAAATGAAATAGTTAATATAGCTGAAGAACAAAATGATTTGGACTTGAACTTGAGGCTTTTTAATTAGAGAAAAAATCATGTGGATCTTCTTTATAAGAGAGATGTCTCAGAATGTGCTAAGTTTGGAGTAGTTTTTAAAATTTTATTTTTAATATGTTTGTCTGATAAAAAGGTATGTTTATCTCATAGAAGGGATTCAAAATGTTTGAGTATTATTTTATTTTATTTTATTTTGTTAAGATAGAGTGAGTGTCTAAAATCATGTGATAGAAGGGTTTCTAAAAGTGTGTGTCTATTATTTTATTATTATTTTATTAAAATAGGATGAGTGTCAGAAATCGTGTAATGATTGGAGTCTATTTTTTTTATTTATCAACTATTTATTTTGATTTAAATCATCCAAATTCATTTTTTAGAAATATTTCTCTATTTTAATGACAAACATCTTAGAGAAAAACAGTTCATTGTTCAAATACAATTAATTTCATAGTTAATTAGTAGGATCCAAATAGTGTATCGAATTATAATAGATAGTCACAATCAAAATTTAAAAAGAGTTCACATTGTTGTAGCTCATTAGTGAAATACAAATTATTAGGGGTAATGTACTTTTAACTTTAAACTTGTTAGTCAATCATATTAAATATAGATTATCATAATAGTTATTTGAGGAGGCGCTTAATTGGCTAGAAAAAAACATAACCTTCTTATGAAGTCTGTCAACAAAGAGAGAGAACATAATCTCTTTTTCTAAAGATGAGTTAAAATATAGAAAAATAAATTTGGAGGAAAAAATCACTAATTTTTCAATTTTGTTAGCAAAGTTATCACTCATTCCAACACTATTTTGTACATACCATGCAAAAAAAGACACATAAATGGAGGTTAAGTTCAGAAATGACCTTCATATGGGGTAATCTTGATTTTTTAGCATTAAGGTTTTTTTCAAAAAATAGTTTCTTCTTTAGAAAATTCATTAGGAAAATCTTTCGTTGTCCATCGAGCATAAGTTGTGGATGTTAATTAGTTTTACACATAAGACGGAAGTTTAGAATATTCTAGAATATTCTAATACAGTGAACTTTCTCATTTGACCACAAATTCTTTTCATGTTTAAGTCACTTTTTAAAGATTTTCTCAAGTCGGGAAAAATATTCAAGAACAGACACTTTTGGAGAGACCACATGTCTTTTCTCATATAAACAAAAGGAGAGGGGTTGTTTGCACCATGAGTAAGCCTATAAATTCTCTTTACATTTTACAAAATTATAATGTATAGTTTGTACTTTTCTGTACCGTTTCTTACTTTGGAGAAAATTGCCACGATTCAAAAACACCTAAGTCATGATGACACCTACACTCCAACATGACACCTCTTATCACGTAGGCTCTCACTGATCCTCTCATGTATGCGATACTCTTTTACCATTGTAGACACCTAATTTTGTCCCTCCCAAGTCCAATTTTATTCGTTTTTAGCTCACCTTACCATGTACCCTCAACCGTGCGATTATCTTCCCGCAAAATACAAAAAATAACAAATACCCAACCAACTTAATCCAAAATATTCTCTCAATTAACCATAGAAACATGAGAATAGAGGGGCCCACCATATTCATACCCCAATACACATTTTACACTCATACACCTCACAATTACCCGAGCTCACGATAAACACAAACTACCATATATAGATACAAAAAAAACACTGAAATGGCATGAGAGAAGAAAGACTCCATTATTTTTTTTCTTTCTTTATTTCTTTGATTCAACACATAAACAGTAACAACCATACTCACAAACATCTTCACTAAAATTTTCCATTTACCATACTTCACCCATATACGATCCCTCATCCTCACAGCACACACCATTAGAAACTGACCACAATACACGATTCATAGACATCGAAGTGAGAGGAAAGATGGCGTGAGAGAGATCTAAGAGAGGGAAAGAAATCTGGTGTTCATCTTCTTGACCTTATTCTTGCACAACGTGAACTAGTACGCACACACGAATTGATATTCGAGAACGTTATAGAAAAACTGTGAGAGAAAGACGTAAAAAAACTGTGAGAATGAGTGAATTCCATATCGCTAGTCACTGTTCTGGTGATTTACTCACCGAAAAAAGTTAATCCACCCATAACTCGCCAAAATTCGGCCTATTCCCATCGGTTTCTTTCACTTTTAGCTCACCGGAGTCGATTAGTCAAGGTTCTCAATTCTCTGTCAAGAATCGGTTCTGAGTTTCGTCGTTGTTGTTTGATACGGGTCGGATTCACTCATTTTTATTTGATATTTTCCATTGGTTTTAGTATCGGTTCGGGTCCTTCGGTTTTCTTGCTATCTCACTGAGGGCCTATATAAGATGAATGTAATGATTATTGAAATCAATAAAAGTTCTGCTTCTTCTTACTTGCTTGAGTCTTATGATTTATGGCATGAATGATTAGGCCATGTTAATTACAAAACATTATGAAAACTTATTAACTTAGAAGTTTTGCCACACTCTGAGTGCAATAAATCAAAATGTCAAACGTGTGTAGAATCAAAGTATGCTAAGAACCCATATAAGTCCGTTGAAAGGAATTCCAATCCCTTAGACTTAATCCACACTAACATTTGTGATATGAAGTCAACACCATCTCATGGTGGAAATATTTTATAACTTTTATTGATGATTGCACTAGATATTGTTATGTCTATTTGCTAAATCGTGAGGATAAAGCAATAGATGTGTTTAGGCAATATAAAATAGAAGTTGAAAATCAGTTAGATAAAAATATCAAAACAATAAGAAGTAATAGGGGCGGAGAAAATAAATCTTCCTTTGCGCAAATATATGTAGAGAATGGAATTGTCCATTAAACTACAGCCCCGTATTCACCTCAATCTAATTAGATTGCAAAAATAAAAAATCAAACCTTGAAGGAAATGATGAATGTCTTACTTATAAGTTCAGGTTTACCGCAAAACTTGTGGGGGGAGGCTATCCTTACGGCCAACCGAATACTTAATAGAGTTTTCCATTGTAAGACGCAATCAATTCCATATGAAAAATGGAAAGGAAGGAAACCCAACTTGAAATATTTCAAATTGTAGGGGTGCCTAGTGAAGGTCCAAGTACATATGCCAAAAAGGGTAAAGACAGGACCTAAGAAATATGCTAAAAATAGCAAAGCATGTCAGTTTTTAGTTCATAAATTCAAACATCCAGATATCAATGAAAATACAATAATTGAATCAGATAATTCTGAATTCTTTAAGCATATCTATCCGTATAAAACTAGACATGAACAGTCTAGTCGGGGTCTAATCGACCTCCAGATGAACCAAATGAGAATGTACTTAATGATGACAATCCAAAATGTAGTACACATCAAAGAACGTCAACTTCGTTTGGTTCAGATTTCGTAACATTTCTATTAGAAAATGAGCCTCAAACGTTTAAAGAAGTGTCAGAAATCGTGTTATGATTGGAATCTGTTGTTTTATTTATCAACTATTTATTTTGATTTAAATCATTCAAATTCATTTTTAGAAATATTTCTCTATTTTAATGACAAACATATTAGAAAAAAACAGTTCATTGTTCAAATACAATTAATTCCATTGTTAATTAGTCGGATCCAAACAGTGTATCGAATTATAATAGATAGTCACAATCAAAATTAAAAAAGAGTTCACATTGTTGTAGCTCATTAGTGAAATACAAATTATTAGGGGTAATGTACTTTTAACTTTAAACTTGTTAGTCAATCATATTAAATATAGATTATCATAATAGTTATTTGAGGAGGCGCTTAATTGGCTAGAAAAAACATAACCTTCTTATGAAGTCTGTCAACTAAGAGAGAGAACATAATCTTTTTTTCTAAAGATGAGTTAAAATATAGAAAAATAAATTTGGAGGATAAAATCACTAATTTTTCAATTTTGTTAGCAAAGTTTTCACTCATTCCAACACTATTTTGTACTTACCATGCAAAAACGAAAGACACATAAATGGGGGTTAAGTTCAGAAATGACCTTCATATGGGGTAATCTTGATTTTTTAGCATAAAGGTTTTTTTATACAAATAGTTTCTGCTTTAGAAAATTCATTAGGAAAAGCTTTTGTTGTCCATCGAGCATAAGTTGTGGATGTAAATTTGTTTTACATATAAGACAGAAGTTTAGAATATTCTAGAATATTCCAATACAATGAACTTTCTCATTTGACTACAAATTCTTTTCATGTTTAAGTCACTTTTTAAAGATTTTCTCAAGTCGGGACAAATATTCAAGAATAGACACTTTTGGAGAGACCACATTTCTTTTCTCGTATAAACAAAAGGAGAGGGGTTGTTTACACCATGAGTAAGCCTATAAATTCTCTTCACATTTATAAAATTATAATGCATAGTTTGTACTTTTCTTTATCGTCTCTTACTTTGGAGAAAATTGTCACGATTTAAAAACACCTAAGTCATGTTGACACCTACACTCTAACATGACACCTCTTATCACGTAGGCTCTCACTGATCCGCTCATGTATACAATACTCTTTTACCCTTGTAGACACCTAATTTTGTCCCTCCCAAGTCCAATTTTATCAGTTTTTATCTAATCTTACCATGTACTCTCAACCGTGCGATTATCTTCTCGCAAAATACAAAAAATAATAAATCCCCAACCAACTTAATCCAAAATATTCTCTCAATTAACCATAGCAACATGAGAATATAAGGTCCCACCATATTCATACCCCAATACACATTTTACACTCATACACCTCTGTTACGCCTCAAATCTTATTGGGGCGGACTGGCACCCGTAATTAAGGATGCCCGGGAGAACCATCTCATAACCTTATACTTCCCATGCATACCTCTATGACAACCCAAGATTTGGACAACATCATGTCACATATAAAAGAAAATAATCACCTGTATAAGCTCGAGCACACATATATATGTATATACAATACTTGGCTGTTGGAGCCATCACGTCTATTAACAAAACACCACCTTGACTGTACATTAGGTCTACAATGCCTCTAGACAATACACAAAGTTTAACTAAGGTCGGGACACACTCCGCCATATAACTAACTTCTATACAATACCCAAAGTGGCTGGATATGACACGGAAATCCCCGAAGAAAACTGGAGCTCACCAAAAGTAGCTGGATATCCTGGATCCTACTTGTGTGGTGTATGAGCTGAGGTACCTGTGCCTGCAGCATGAAATGTAGGTGGGGGACGTCAGTACGAAATATGTACTGAGTGTGTAAAGTTGTAGATAATCACATATGATATAGGAGCTCAATAGAAATCAGAAACAAGTGAATAAATCGTAATAGGAGTGGGCCACACTTACTAGAACTTGTGATAACCTGTACATTGTATTTATTCAATCACTTTACCTTCGTTCTTATCATCTTTGTAATCATTACTGTACTGTACTATAACCATTAGGCTGCCTCCAGTACATATCAACTAAGATCGACCCATGATAGGCTTATACCCCTGGGATACCACCTATAAACACATAAATAGGGATCGACCCATGATAGGCTTATGCCCCTGGAATACCACCCGATAAGAGATAACTTCCATCACTTAGTTCAATTAATCTTTGAGATTGTTATTTTGGTCGCCACCGCATTTTTGATACTTTGAAACAATGATACATCCATAAGAGACATATAAATAGACCATCAATGCAATAACAATGAAGTAAGAACTCATTGTCATATCAATGAAGTGTTTTGGAGTCATCAATGCCATAACAATGAAGTAGGAACTTATTGGTATATCAATGAAACGTTTTGGAGTCATTAATAACACATGGATCTTGTTTGAGTAACCGGATACCTTCTGACATTCATTAGTGCAATAAACATGTAAGATTTAGAATACAAGTAAGTATTGGAATGTCTTCACATCTTGTAGGGTGGTAACAAGTTCATTGGTAACGTAGGACATCATACAAAACCATTATGGATCACATGTTATTGAATAACTTTGGAAACTTTCTTAATAGAACAATTGTTCACTTTCATGCCAAAGATATGGTATAGAGTATGCTTTACATACCTGACTGTCAACCTTCAATAGTACCAAATGGACTTCCCGTCTTTTCGGATTAAGTATCTACAATGAACATATATAGCAATCTAGTATTAACAACCAAACGTCACAATTCAATTATTTGAATTCACCAAACTAGTGGTTAAGTAGTAAGCCTTAATTACACCATAAAGGGTGTCACTTTAACCCCCTTATACTCCAATTACATTCACATGCAATGCATATTCATACAACATCCTCCAATATCAAGTTTGGATTCATTTATCCTTCCAACCAATACATTAAACCAAATTGAGCCATAGACATAAATAATCATTAATTCAATAGTATATCACCATATCTACCTTCCATAACTCAATTACCATATCCACCTTCCATAACTCAATTACCATATCCACATTCCATAATTCAATACAACCAAACCATCCAAAACCGTCCATAACCCTATTTCCATCACCTTTCAATAACAACCAATACATATAATCCTCTATCACACATATACATATGGAAAAGAACAAAGGCAAACAATATTCATACCTTATAATTCACCTCTTGATTATGCAATCCTGTTTGCACAAATAATAGGTGCCGTTCGAAGCTCTCGAGATGACAAATGCAGTTATCGGATTGCTTTGGAATTTCTACAGTTGAATCAAAAGTAATTTAAAGGTCAAATTTGGCTAGGGTTTGTTCTTTCTCAATGATTGATGATTAAAATGAGTTTTTGAACTCATATACATGTATATATACACATATTCCCGTCCATAATATAATAGGAAATGACCAAAATGCCTTTAAAATTTAAATAATGTCAAATCTGTCCTTTGATGGACTGTTTTGATAAGCTAAAGTAGATCAACCATAACGCTTTGCTCCGATATCGTATTTGGGTGAAATTGGTATCGTTGGAAGGATAATTCAAAGGGATTTCATTTCATATAAAGTAGGCCACTCAGTTCGTTCTATACAAGGAGTTATAGTCGTTTGAAGTTGACCCTAAAAATCTATTTTGATAGGCTGAAGTAAAACGAGTATAACTCCTTACTCAGACGTTGGATTTGGATGAAACCAATTGCATTGGAAAGAAGACTCAAAGATATTTATTTTCATAGGTTGAAGCTCTCCCAGTTCATTATATTAAGGGATTTATGATCATTCGGTTGGCCTCAGTAGTTTGTGTGCAGGAAATTTTCCTGCACATTTACTATTCCCAAATATTCCGGCCACCGTTTTATAGTTTCGAACGTGCTCGATTATATCCAAAACCTATCTGTTTTTGGAAATCTTTATATCGTTGGAAAGCTTATTCAATAACCTTCACATGGAACCATAGACGGGCAAATTCCGGTATAAATAAAATAAAAAAATTAATTCCATATAAATAAGACCAATACACATACTTGAATACGGGGTGTTACAACCTTACAATTACCCGAGCTCACCATAAACACAAACTACCATATACAGATACACAAAAAACACTGAAATGGCGTGAGAAAAGAAGGACTCCATTTTTTTTCTTCTTTCTTTTCTTTCTTTGATTCAACACATAGACAGTAACAACCATACTCACAGACATCTTCACTAAAATTTTCCATTTACCATACTTCACCCGTATACAATCCCTCATCCTCACAGAACATACCATTAGAAACCAACCACAATACACGATTCATAGACATCGAAGTGAGAGGAAATATGGCGTGAGAGAGATCTAAGAGAGGGAAAGAGATCAGGTTTTAATCTTCTTGACCTTCATTCATGCACAATGTGAACTAGCATGCACACACAAATTGAGATCCGAGAATGTTATAGAAAAACTGTTAAAGAAAGACGTAAAAAAACTGTGAGAATGCGTGAATTCCAGATCACTAGTTACTGTTTTGGTGATTTACTCGCCGGAAAAAGTAAATCCACCTATAACTCGCTAGAATCCAGCCTATTCCCGTTGGTTTCTTTCACTTTTAGCTCACCGGAGTGGATTATTCGAGGTTCTCAGTTCTACGTCAAGAATCGGGTCTGAGTTTCGTCGCTGTTGTTTGATGTGGGTCGGGTTCACTCATTTTTCTTTGAGATTTTCCATTGGTTTTATTATCGGTTCGGGGTCTTCAGTTTTCTTGTTATTTATTTTGTATTGCTTGAGGATTCCTTCTCGGATCGTATTCATGGTGATTCGCATTTGTTTGACAGTGGGGTGTGGTATTCTCTGAGGTTTCGGGCAGCTTTATTATCTTCCTAATTCATTCGGAAATACTCCAAAGGTCCAATTCCCTCTACTCTTTCGTTTAATTCTTGTTTGATCGTGAATTGGTGATTTTTATATCATTGTTTTGTTTGTTAATGTGAACTGTTTGTGACATTTGAGTGTGTGACATTACTATGCTTGATTGGTAAAAGTTCATGATTCTCTCTTGGTGGGTTGTATATTGAAATGGGTTAATCATGTGGTTGAGAATGAATTTGGGGCAAGAATCGAGAAATTAATAAAAGTTGAATGTAGATTAATTTTAGGTTAGTGTTGTTTGGTTTAATTCAGAATAAGCATGAATATTGTGTGAATGGAAAAGAATTATGACATGTGGAAATGGATAGGCAATATAGGTTCAGGTAGGCAAATTTTAGAACTTGTTATTTTGGTTGAATGTTGGTTGGGGCGTATGAATGTTTCTTTCTAGTTTATCGTATTTAATTCAAATGTATTCATTTAGCCGGGGAATGCCCTGAAAACATTGTATTTACTCACCGGGGAATGCCCCGACGTACTATATTGGCGAAAGACGTTCGTGAGGAAGGCCTGAGGCATCGGGTAAAGCACGAGAGCGTAATTAGGATTTGTATAGGTTAGATAGAATTTATTTTTGTATTTTTCTATTTTGGACTGTATAAATTGGACTGGACACTATATTTTTTGTTTTGTTTTGTTTTTGTTTGTTTGTTTGATTGATTGTTTTGTGTGGTTTATACATTTGTAATGTCAAATTAGCTAATATGCTCCACCAAGCGACCGTGGTCAAACCACAGGATCGAGGGGTGCCTAACACCTTCCCCTCGATCAATAGAATTTCTTAGTCGGAATCTCTGTTCGCGGATTAGTTTTAGAGTCAAACTATTTTGAAAAGGATTTTCAAAGGTGACTTGGCACACCCGATTTATGTCAAGTGGGGACTCTGATTTCGAATGTAAAAACAATCCTTCTTCAAAACAAATCGTTTTCTTTTGTCACTTAATAATAAAAATCCTTTTGAACTTAAAATGAATCTTTTTGGTTAAAAAAGGGGTGTGACAGCTCTGACGACTCTGTTGGGGATTTTTTTTCAGAATTCGAGCTTATTTTGGAGTTATATCGGCTTAGTTTGGCACTATAGGTGTATAGACATTTTGTTTGTTTGTTTTGTGTAATTTTTTTATCATTGTTGAGTGTCTACGTGATCTTTGTTTACAGTGTCTCCTTATGTGTTACTGCTTTATATCTGGCATCATATGCATAACCCGAGTCATTATTTCTGAAACAAGTCCGTAGTACACGTGTTGTACACGACCTCTAGTTGAGTCACCCTTATTTTAGGAGGGGGAGTAGTCGGTGTTATGGAGTGGGTAGAAAGCTCTCGCGGCCACTATCGACTATACGCACCCCTGAACCGCCTTGTTAGTAAACCCAACGTAGGTCAGCCTTTAGGTCATGTTTATCTGCATCATATTGAGATCTGGCGGGAACCACTTGGTCATTTGTAGGAGACTCACCTCTGAAGCATCCCTACATGCTAAATGTTGCATCTTTGAGGGTAATGTGGTCATTTGACTAACCGATTTGGGGAAAACATGTGTTAGAAGTAAAGTGTGAATACAAGAAGGTGTTGAAAAAAGAGAAAAGGAAAAGTGAGTCGAAGAAAAAAAGAGTTTAGTAGTTTTTAGAGTTCTTTAAGACTTTTTTTTTTCACAATTCAAAAATTCAAAAAGATTTGTTTTACCTTTCGCTCTCATTATCTCAAAACGTCAAAAAGATTTTCCTTTTGTTCCTCTACCATGCATTAACAATTTGAAAACTCTAAAAATATTTCTTTTCAATAAGAGCTTTTTACAAAAGGAAAACTCATAAAAGATGGTAAAAGTTTTGTACATTTCATGTAACAAAAATACAAAAAAGATTTTCTTTCATAGCTGTTGGTGTCATTTTTATGTGAAGTATCAAATTGAAAACTCAAAAAAGATTTTGTTACGTTGTTCATCGTGTGTCTTTAGTCGTGTCTCAAGTCAGGGTGCAATCTATTATTTAATCATTAATTGTCCAATCTGGACGAACTACGCACACCTGATTCTCCTCTCTCGGGAGTGAGATACGTAGGTAGCCTATTGTGGGTTCGGGGATCTTATTTCAAAAATTCAAAAAATATTTTATTCACTCTTCGTTTAGAGTAATTGTTTCATAGACATCTTCAAGAGAAAATTACAAAAAAGATTTTTCTTTAATAGTTTCAAGTTTTATTTACGTATGAATGCAAAATTGAAAATCCAAAAGATTTTTCTTTGGTAATCATAGGTTTCATTTTGTATAGGGATTTAAACCTAAAATTGCAAAAAGATTTTCATCAATTCTTTTGACACTTTGTTTCAAGAAAAAGAAAAGAGTTTGATTGTCCATTTTGGCAAGACTTCACGAACTACGTACACCTGATTCTCCTCTCTCGGGAGTGAGATATATAGGCACCCTTTTTAGGTTCGGTGATCTTTTTCAAAAAAAAAGAAGGAAAAAGAGGTTTTGAAAAATTGTTGAACTCTAACACATTTGTTGTTTTTTGTTGAGTTAGTTTAAAGTGGTTGGTTTGTGGCATTTTGGCTGGTCCTTCACATCACACCAAATATAAAGGGTTAGTTGTGTCCAACAAAGATATAGAGAGTGACATCATGGATCAAACAAAGAATCAGGAAAATGAGAGTTTGAAGCAAGAGATTAGGAGACTAAGACAACAAATGACAGAAATGCATCGAGCTTGGGCCAGTGGGTTGCCTACTCCTCCATTTCCCTTTATTGATCCTACAAACACCTCGAGTTTTCCACAAAAATCTCAAACTCAGTTTTCTATTATTGTTGATGTACCGCAATATGACTCAGAATTCATTCCAAGCCAAAAACATCTCAATACTTCAACCTCTTTTCCTCTAGCTCCTCAGCATAAGCCTGCTACATTCACAACACCACATATCATCTATGATCTTGTTGCTCAATCCTCTACTGGGACTTCCACACTGGCTTACCTAATGGTTGTGCGTCCCCATGCTGCTAGTGAACCTATATTCAATACTCTTGGTGATCATTGTTATACTCCTGAGCCTGCTTTTAAGTTAACTAGACCACCAAAATTTCTTAACAGAAGTCCAGTGTGCCAAAAGAGTCGAGAAAATGGTTGGAAAAATGAAGAGTGGAAAAAATGCTATGAAAAATTCTCTAGGACCTGCGGGTAAAGAAGATGCTTCATACAAAGACTGGGGCATGACTTCACGTTCTAACCTTCCTCCAATCTTAGAGATATCAAAATTTGAGGAGCAAGATGGGCATGAGGAATCTGTGAAACATTTGGGACAATATTGCAATCAATTAAGGGAACCCGGAGGGAAGAAGAATGATAAAGATGACACTGCTTTTATAGTTGGAGAACGGGCACATCAGAGAAGATGATGTCGTCGTTGCCATCAGTCTCAAGCCCAAGTTCATACCCAAGCTCTCCATAATCACTCCTAAAATCCATTATACTCTGTTTTTCTATCTCTATATCTAGTATATTGTGCACAACCATATGTTCAACTCCCTCCTTACCCACAATGGCGCGCACCAACTCTTCAAAGTCATCCTCCAATTCCATAAACATACCAAAGCCCTTCTAGGCCCGATGTTCGATCCAAGTTAAACAATGAAATAAGGAAGAAATTGATGGATAGTTTCACACCTACTGGAGAGTCGTACGCCAGTTTATTTCAGAGATTGGCACAGGAAGGCATGATCACTCCTCTTCTTGGGTATACTCCTGACCCACATTCTAGAAGTTTTGATCCTAATGTATGATGTGCATATCATTTTGATGTTCAGGATCACAGTATTGAAGATTGTCGTGCTTTGAAAAGAGAAATTGAAAATATGATTCAAGACAAATTGATTATGGTGCAGAACATTAACAGTGAGGAAAAATCTAGTCATGTTGATATGCAAACATGTGGTTAAGATGTCAGGCTGATCAATTGAGAAGTCACCCCTCTCCCTACTAGGAAGAGGTCTGGTCGTTTGTTTTGTTTTATTTTCTGTTATCCAAATTATTTTAGGGTTGTAGTTCGAGATCTATCTTGTTTTTTCCATTTTTCATTATGTTCACACCCTTCTATCTTTTATTTTAATTAAATAAAGTGTCCTTTTTTTATCCTTGAGTTTTAAATATGTGTTGTTTGTTCGTTTTCTTTACACAGTACATTTTAGGTTAATTCTAATAATATGGCATGCTAGCGGAATTTTCATCCAGATCTTAAAATTCAATTTAAGCATGAACATTGAATCAGAGGGTTAAAGTTAGAAAAAGAGAGCATCTGAAAAAATAGATAGAGTGTTAAGACATTTGGTGACAAGTTCAATCCTTCTTTGAAAATTAAGGCAATTATTTTGAGAATCACAAGAATAACTTAGTCATCAATTGAAAAACGTTGCTCAGTTATGTCAAATAGCGGATGTGTGATCCCGAGGGACAGAAAAATCAACTCCACGAAAGCATGAGTCATTCGATGTGAGGAATGTACAACAAAAGTGGAGTGATATATTGAACAAAGTGCAAGACTAGTGACACACAGACTCAATTAAAGTTAATGCTTAAAAAATGTCACAAATGATCTTCATGTCTCACTTTCATAATGCATGATATGTACTTGCATTTTCAAGAATTGATATAACAAAGGCATTTCATTCTGCTATCCCAATATCGTGTCATCCTTTGTTTACCCCGTTTGAGCTTTAGTCCTATTTTCTTTCATACCCCTCTTTTGGAATCAAGATAGAGTCAGCAAAGCTCAAAAGAAAAGTGTCAAGCAAAACAATAGAGTCAGAAAAACTTCAAAAAAACAGAAGAAAAAAATATGTCCAAAAAAAAGTGTCAAGACAAATAGAGTCAGAAAAATCCAAAGAGAAAAGAGTGTTAATAAAAGAAACATAGAAGAAAAAGAAATTAGAATTAAGAAAAACAAGTTGCCAGAACTACGCATGACCTGATTCTCCTATTTCGGGGGTGAGATACGTAGGATGCCCTACCCGGGGCTCGATCTAACCAAATAAATAATTTAGAGTCACCTAGTCAAAAGAAACTGGGCATGAGTCGATCCTCATTGTTTGAGTCAATTTCAAAAGTTGTAAGTCTCACCCCACTTCAAGTGTCGTTTGGGTCCGATGCCATTCTTTCTTCATAGCCCTATCCAAAAGCCAAGTTACAGCCAAATAAAGACCTTCAGATCAATCTTTGAGGATATTAAGGCTAAGCATGAAATGGATGTGATGACACATTTTGGGAACTACTTGTCTTCATCAGCATAAGGAATCAAGAGAGAAATGAAAATGAGAGAGTCTTATCGGTGAAAATCCTTACGGGTATCATAAGACGATAGTAAGCTGAGAGAGATAAAAATGAGAGAGTCTTGTCAGTGAAAACCCTCACGGGCACTATAAGAAGACGGTGAGTTGAGACAAGTGAAAATAAGAAAGTCTCATAGGTGAAAAACCCTCATAGACACCATAAGACAAATGGTGAGCTGAGAAAAGGAAAATGAGAGAGGCTTGTTGGCAAAAACCATTCAAGGCACGACTAGCCTAATGAGTTCTTAAATGAAAATTGACCTAAGGAAGAAACTCAATTCCGAGGTCATTAACAACAATTGGTAGAAAGTTTTAGATGGAAAGATCAGGCAGTTTAATTCGATATGCATGTCATAATCATTAGAGTTGACTGTCATTTTCAAATAAACTTTTCTTTCATCTTTTTCAATGCGGACATTCATTGTCGTTTTTTGTTCTCTTTAGTTATATTTTTATTTTTTTGAGTTATTTATCCAAATAAAACAAAAATTGTTGTCATTTTTTCTCTTGTCTTTGAGTCAAGTCCATGTCAAAATAAGTGAGAAGATTTCAAAACTGGCTACCAGTTTCTTCAACTACACAAAGCAAGACAGAAATTCCAGTGCATGAAAGAGATATGATTGTGAACCAAAAAAAAGGCATGCAGAAAGCTTTGTCAACAGGTAAATCTGGGAACTCATGAAAATACCAAGGTTTAAAGGGTTTATCTGAGAAGCATGGCAAAGTAGAGATACTATGTTTATTTCAGAGTCACTCTTAATAATCTGACTTTGGATCAATGACGTGACAAAGCAGGGGAAAGTGCCAGCTATTCGAAACAAAATGAAGGAAATGGACACTAGAGCAGGTGTCGGGACAGCCAAGTGCTGCAAGCCACCACTATGTTTTTAACTGACAAATTTTCTTTGTTGAAACAGGGGCAGATTTGCTTCACTTAACTTAGCTACCATTGGAAAAGCACATCCATGGGAAGTTAATTTTTGTTTAGGACCCTCCTAAAAAATGGGATTCTACTTTCTGTTCAGGACCCTCCTAAAAAATGGGACTTTACTTTCTGTTCAGGACCCTTCTAAAAAATGGGATTTTACTTTCTGTTTATGACCCTTCTAAAAAATGGGATTTTACTTTCTGTTCAGGACCCTCCTAGAAAATGGGAATTTACTTTCTATTCAGGACCTTCCTGAAAAATGAAATTTTACTTTCTGTTCAGGACCCTCCTGGAAAATGAAATTTTACTTTATGTTCAGGACCCTCCTAGAAAATGGGATTTTACTTTGTTTAGGACCCTCCTGGAAAATAAGATTTTACTTTTTGTTCAGGACCCTCCTGGAAAATGAGAATTTACTTTGTGTTCAGGACCCTCCTGGAAAATGGGAATTTACTTTCTGTTCAGGACCCTCCTAAAAAATGGGACTTTACTTTCTATTCAGGACCCTCCTGAAAAATGGGACTTTACATTCTGTTTAGGACCTTCCTAAAAAATGGGATTTTACTTTCTGTTCAGGGCCCTCCTGAAAAATGGGATTTTACTTTCTGTTCAGGATCCTCCTGAAAAATGAGAATTCATTTTATATTCAGGACCCTCCTGAAAAATGGGACCATACTTTCAAAACATGAAATCCTTCTTTATCATAATCTTTGTTTGGGATAACTTTCGTCCTAGTTAATTTTGGTTTCAGGAGCCTGCTTGAAGAACAGGGTGAGGAAATTGTAAGTCAAGGGCCCTCCTAAAAAATAGGGTGAAGAAATTACAAGTTAGGAGCCTGCGTGAAGAACAAGGTGATAAAATTAAAAGTTGGGAGCTCACCCGAAGAACAGAGTGAGGAAATTGCAAGTCAGGAGCCCGTCTAAAGAATAGGGTGAAGAAGCCGAAAGTCAAGCAACAAGATGAAGCAATTGAAATCCAAGTAACAAGTTGAGCAAATCGCAAATCAGGAGTCTGCATGAAGAATAGGGTGATGAAACTTAAGTCAGGAGTCCAAAAGAAGTTGCATAGATAGGACTTTTGTAATTTCATTTATGTTTTAACTTATAATTTTTATTTTTAATGTAATGACAGAGCCGCGGACCGAAACCTCGATGGAACCTCACTCGACTCTCCAACTCGGTATAGTCCTTCTCCTTCCTTTGGAGGTACCTATCACTTGATTCCCTTATAACTTGGGTAGGTAGTTTTTTCTATGTGTAAACTTGATTTCCCACCTTCCTTCTGTTTCATTCTTCTTGAATAATGGTCGGGACAAAATTCTGTCTCGTTGTCTACTTCTTTGTCTGAAAACACTTTGTGTTTACATTCAAAGGAGGCATGCTATAGACACCTAATTTTGTCCCTCCCAAGTCTAATTTTATCCATTTTTATCTCACCTTACCATGTACCCTCAACCGTGCAATTATCTTCTAGCAAAATACAAAAAATACAAATCCCCAACCAACTTAATCCAAAATATTCTCTCAATTAACCATAGCAACATGAGAATAGAGGGGCCCACTATATTCATACCCCAATACACATTTTACATTCATATACCTCACAATTACCCGAGCTCACCATAAACGCAAACTACCATATATAGATACACAAAAAGCACTGAAATGGCATGAGAGAAGGGGGACTCCATATTTTTTTCTTCTTTCTTTTCTTTCTTTGATTCAACACATAGACATTAACAGCCATACTCATAGACATCTTCACTAAAATTTTCCATTTAACATAATTCACCCGTATATGATCCCTCATCCTTACAGCACACACCATTAGAAACTAACCATAATACACGATTCATAGACATCGAAATGAGAGGAAAGATGGAGTGAGAGAGACCTGAGTGAGGGAAAGAGATCTAGTTTTCATCTTCTTGACCTCCATTTATGCACAATGTGAACTAGCACACATATACCGATTGATATTCGAGAACGTTATAGAAAAACTATGAGAGAAAGAAGTAAAAAAACTGTGAGAAGGAGTGAATTCCAGATCGCTAGTCACTGTTCTGGTGATTTACTCGCCAAAAAAAGTTAATCCACTTATAACTCACCAGAATCCGGCCTATTCCCGTCGGTTTCTTTCACTTTTAGCTCATTGGAGTCAATTAGTCGAGGTTCTCAGCTCTCCGTCAAGAATCAGGTCTGAGTTTCATCATTGATGTTTGATGCGGGTTGGATTCACTCGTTTTTCTTTGAGATTTTCCATTGGTTTTATTGCCGGTTCGGGTTCTTGAATTTTTTTGTTATTTATTTTGTGTTTCTTGAGGATTCCTTCTCGGATCGTATTTCGCGGTGATTCGCATTCGTTTGACAGTCGGGTGTGGTATTCTCTGAGGTTTCGGGCAGCTTTATTATCTTCCTAATTCATTCGGAAATACTCCAAAGGTCCAATTTCCTCTTCTCTTTAGTTTAATTCTTGTGTGATTGTGAATTGGTGATTTTGATATCATTGTTTTGTTTGTTGATATGAACTATTGGTGACATTTGTGTGTGTGATATTACTATACCTAATTGGTAAATATTCATGATTCTCGCTTGGTGGGTTGGATATTGAAATGGGTTAATCATATGGTTGAGAATGGATTTGGGGCGAGAATAGAGAAATGGATAAAAGTTGAATGTAGATTAATTTTAGGTTGTTGTTGTTTGGTTTAATTTGGAATAAGCATGAATATTGTGTGAATGGGAAAGAATTATGACATGTGGAAATTGATAGGCAATATAGGTTCGGGTAGGCAAATTTTAGAACTTGTTATTTTGGTTGAATGTGGGATGGGGCGTATGAATGTTTCTTTCTAGTTTATCGTATTTAATTCAAATGCATTCATTTAGTCAGGGAATGCCCCAAGACACATTGTATTTACTCACCGGGAATTTTCCGACGTACTATGTTGGCGGAACACGTTCGTGAGGAAGGCCCGAGGCATCGGGTAAAGCACGAGAGCGTAATTAGGATTAGTATAGGTTAGATAGGATTTATTTTCACATTTTTCTATTTTGGACTGTATAAATTGGACTGGACACTATATTTTTTGTTTTGTTTTGTTTTTGTTTGTTTGTTTGATTGATTGTTTTGTGTGGTTTATACATTTGTAATGTCAAATTAGCCGATATGCTCTACCAAGCGACCGTGGTCAAACCATGGGATCGAGGGGTTCCTAACACCTTCCCCTCGATCAATAGAATTCCTTAGCCAGAATCTCTATTCGCGGATTAGTTTTAGAGTCAAACTGTTTTGAAAAGGGATTTCCAAAGGCGACTTGGCACACCCGATTTATGTCAAGTGGGGACTCTGATTTCGAATGTAAAAACAATCCTTCTTCGAAACAAATCGTTTTCTTTTGTCACTTTATAATAAAAACCCTTTCGAACTTAAAATGAATCTTTTTGGTTAAAAAAGTGGTGTGACAACCCTAAACCTATTTTTTTAATTGTAAAGTTAGGAAAACATTCCCTCGTCGAAATTAAGTTTAACTCACCTGAATCTGAAACTTTATTACTCTATAAATGACTCTTACTCTCCTTAAGCCTCCGTGTGCTCAAAATCTATTTAAAGTGTATTATAGGGGGTTAAACGAGTCCAACAATACCAATGTTACTTCAATTAAAAAAAATCAAATCTGATCCATATGGTTATAATCGGATCCTAAAGAAAACTAGTAGGTTACCCACTCTCTTTTAGAAGACATTTTGGGTCGCTTTGGGCTTATCCCTAGGTCCCTGGAACTTACGTGTGGGGCTTAGTTCTTTGATGTTTATTCCCCAAAAGTCCAACGTGGTACCTAAGTATGCCTAACACTCAACGGTCGGGCTTCATAAATTCCTATTTCCTACCAAAATTACTTATCAAACTTTTTGATTTGAATTGCTGAGCCTCTAATACATCATAAGGCAACTATAAGATGAAATACTACAATGATTGAATAACAGAGCTAATCAACATACAAATATACACTACACGACATAATAATATGGTCTCATAAGAATATACAATCGTACACTTCAAAATCGATTGTCGTTTTTCATAATAGGATCATCTAAACTTATTAATAACGAATTTTTTAATTGACACATTCAAATTCATCTATTCATTCACTATAATTGTCTATATATCATCATAAGGAAACTATAGGACGAAATACTACTACGATTGAAAACAGAGCTAATCAACATAAAAACATACACTACATGTCATAACAACATTCATGTAGATAGGCTGCGTCAAAAATGTGAAATTCTTCAAATGGCAGTTATAAAAAATGGCCTTACCAATCAAATTCTTCATATCAATTGGACATTCTACACCTCCTTCTTGACAACAGAATGGACAAGTGAAGACTGTTTCAAGTTTGGGCATCTTCTTCTTTGGTGCTGCCTTTGCTCTAGACTTCCTCTTCCCCATATTAATTTTGTTTTATCAACAAAAAAACTTTGGAATAATTAATAAATTTCAGATAAAGAGGCCACCTATTTATAACTATATTTTTTTAATTTCTTAAGTTGATTAGGATTGAAATATATACAGATTACTTTTTGTTTCCTTATTAGTTTTGGTTTAGGGATAGAGTTATTTATGGAAATAAATAATTTGAAGAACTAAACACATTTTCCTAAATTGATTAGGATTCAAATATATACAAATTATTTTCCTAATTCGAAATAGTATGACTTAGGTGACAGATTCTGATAGAGTTTTTGGCTCCGATTTTCCTATTATATCTGAGTTTTTACTTTTCTTTGAAGTACAGTCAAAGAAATGAAAAATATAAACATCTTTCATATTTGCTTTATCTTTTCTTGGAGAAAAAGTTTTCAACTTCTATAAATTGAAGATCCGTTATTTCCAACCGCAAGTCATCAAAGAATCTTGTTTAGAGGAAAATGATTCTCCTAATAGATTTCATATTTTTTGTAAAAAAAAATTATAGGCCAATTGACCGAACCATATAAACAATATTATGTTTTAGTGTAGTTTTGTTTGTCATGATTCCCAACTATTTGCTTGTTCATACAAAAGTGTTGCACAAAATCACGGAAAAATGCCTTTGAACCTACATCATGAAATGATATGGCGTTCGGAGACAATTAGTACGGCGAGTACTGGCATGCAACCCAGAAATAGAGAAACAAACATTTTATAAAGCAAGTCATAACTCATTTAAACATCCGTAATAATAATAAAGTAGGGGATCGGGGACTTGGGTCATAAAGACGTAACCATTTAAAACTTAATCCTGAATTATGTAGCTTTTCATCGTAATCCAGTAACCCACGGGCTATATGGGTTTGGTACTCCCTAATCGACATGGCCTCAGTCCATATTAGCCGCACGTACTGAGATTAGGATAAAATCACCAATAGACTCGAGCCACCATATTATCCTCATGTTAAGGACACCATTCGTCATCCAATTAAGGTATGACATCCCTATGTCAGCAAAACATAGGTTTGGGGCTTCAGTCACAAGGACGTACGCCTTCACTGTGAAACTACATAATTCCCTTTAAGGCCCAGTTAAAGCATTTTACACACATTATTATCCATGAAATCTTTTATTACGACACTCCCATATTGGTATCGTCATACCAAGAGTTGCAAGCCATTCATAACATGCCAAATCATTTTCATATAGTGTGTTAGACTCCCATATTCGTCTTTAAAGTTCATAAATGAAACATAAACTTCAAGTGTTTTCAAAACGTTGTTTAACCTTTCATTCTTTCAAAACGCCATTTTTGGACGGGTCAAAAGTCTCTTCCAAAAAGTATATGAATCTCGCAAGTCTCTCATTAGTCCCAATTAGCTACATTATGACAACAGATATAGAGGAATACTGATAACTAGGAAATACAGTTGATTTTCTTCAACACTATTATATTATTAATACTTATAAATGCTTGTTAGATAATTTCTTTTATGAGTTTCTTTAACCTTTCAAAGAATTTTTATTTACAACTACTAAAATTGTAAGTACTTATACATTCCAAAATAGTGATGGAGATGAGGAAATGAAGTTCTTAAACCTTGGTGTATATACTTGTATCATGAGTTGCCACTATTCTTATTCTCTTCAGTTTTGATATTTTGTTAGTTTGCTTTAAACAACATGTTGCTTTACGATGTATATATTTTCTATTGCAAAACAAACGTTCTTCTTATCTTCGTATGGTTAAAATAGCTAATTTTTATACATCTCGTACATGTATCACCTATCAATTTTTGCATATTTTATATTTGAAAAGTTCAGTTTAAATTATCTCTGAGTATGTTATTTTATGTTGTATGTTCTCTTGAAAAATAATTATTTTTATCTTTGTATGTTTAAAATAACTAGCTCCTATGCATATTTATCACTCATATACTTATTAATTACCTCAAAAGATATATCTAAAAATTATAAAATGCCGACAGAAAGTACATTACAAAAATGTCAAAATTTTATAAACGATCACATAACTATGACTTTTTTTTTAATAAAGTTACTTAGAACCTGTTTGGATAGGATTAAAAAAAAATAGCTTTTTAGCTTAAATGATTAAAAGTTTAAAATAAATGCTTATAAATTAAGCAGATAAATGTTTGGATAGAAGTGTTGAAACTGAAAAAAAGTCGTTGATGTGTTTGGTAAACAAGTGATGTTAAACACTTTTTTGCTGTTAAAATAATTTAAATGTCCTTAAAGTTGTTAACATCATAAATAAGATAAATTATTTATAATTTTTAATTCTAAATAAATTTTTTGAACAAACTTCCGATGTAATGATGGATTCGATGAAAACAAAGAAAGACGAAGAGATGAAGCGACGCAACAAAGAGAAAAAGAAAAAAATATATGTATAAGGACTACAAGTTTAGGATATTGTTGGAATTAGAGGAAAATATAAAGAATAAAAAGATAAATATTTTGGTCAAACCTAACAGAATTTTAATCTAAAAAACAAAAAATTGGGGTACCTAACTTCTCACTTTTTGATTCTTTTAATTAATTTTTAGCTTTTTTTAGTTACTTCTAAATTTTACCAAACACCTTAACTATATTTTCTAACATAAAAATCGCAAAACTTTGTCATTACTAACACAAAATCACATATGTTGAAAAATCCAAACTTTCGGTAGATAGTGTTTTTTAAATGTTCTTTTATTTTAATCTAAAAAATACAAACTAATTAGAAAATTCAACCCCGGCCCAAGCCAAAGCCCCATATCTTATGGGTAGTAATCTTTTACTTTGTTTAATTTTATTTTTAATTGAATAAATACGATTTTAATTAAAAAGAGTCGCCAATTGGACCCAACCAAAACTATATATATATTCAAAATATTCTTTTATTAATTTGTGAATTAATATTACTCCAACCTTCCATATTACTTCTTATTCCCAACTAGCTAGATACTTATATTAAAATAAACAATAAAATTAAAGAAGGAATTTGAACTAGAATGACTTGTCATGTGACAGTTTTGGGTCTCTAATTGAAAAGAATATTAACATATTTTAATTTTTTCTAGATATTGTGAAAAGAAAACTATTTTATATTTTGCTAACAAATATGATTGATATAGCATATGATATGATCCTTATATAGCAAAATGCTAAATAATAATATGAGTATATACGCATATGTGTTTTGTTGGATTTGGGTTGGGATGGATCAGTTTTATAAAATTGAATTTGTATTTAATATATGTAAAAACTATATAAAAAATACTACCCATTAGAAGTTGAATTTTCAACATATGTAACTTTTGTTAACGTAAGGGAAAAGACTTGTGATTTTTGTATTAGAAAATATAGTTAAAGTGACTTTAGTGAAAAAATCGTAGTTATAGGACCATGTATGAGTAATTTTAGAATTTATCAGGATTCATTATGTATTGTACTATATTACAATAATATAATGACAGTCAAAACTCAAAAAAATCAAATTAATGCAATTTATTAAGAAGTCCGAAGTCAAAAAGAGAATCTCGTATAGTATGAAATAGAAGTAAAATTTTAAAGGCAAAATAGTTCGGTGGACCCTTGTACTTGATATGATTTGTAAAGTAGATACTTCTACTTAGCCATTTGTCATCTGAACACCTCAACCCATCAAAATCCAACATTTTAAACACTATTTTGGTGTGTGTAACACAATCGCCCCATGTCAGCTTCCACGTCATTTTTATGTTTTACATTAAATTTCATGTAATTTTTAAAATGCTACATAAGAAATTAAATATAAATAAATTTAATTAAATAAATAAAATTACAAATTATAGAAAAATTTAAATAATCATGTTTTTATTTTTGCTCATAAATTAAACATCAAATTCATTTCAAATAATTAGAATTCTTCTCCAACTAATTTAAATTTTTAACTATAAATTCATATATACCAACATAATGAATTTTCGATTTTTAAATTTGAATAACTTTAACAAATTCACAAAAACTTTAAGTTTTTTCAAGTTATTCATGAAATTCACTATTTTTTCAATATCCACTATCACTCACTTTCTTAATCCAAAAAAATATGAAAAGATTTCAAATTTAAATTTTTTAATCCAAAAAAAATAAAAGATTTGAATTGAGAGGATTTTTTTTTTAAAAATAAAATAAAAAGTGAATTCAAATTTTTTTATTTTTTTTAGGGGGAGGGGGGGCTGGTGCGATTTGGGGGTGAGGGTTGGCTGTTGTGAATGAAGGGGGTTGGGGAGGGCTGTAGATAGGGTGAGGGGTGGCTGGTGCAAAGGAAGGTGGTGCTGTAGAGGGGGCTGAGGGTGGGGGGTGTTGGACGGCGGTAGGGGTTAGGTGAGGGGTATTGGACGGGGGTAGGGGTAGAGGTGTTGGACCAGGGTGAGGGGTGGGGTGGAAGTGTTGGATGGAAGTGAAGGGTGAGGAGGCGCTGGACGTGGGGCAGTGGGCTGAAGGTGGGGGTGCTGGACGACGGTGGTGGTAGGGTGGGGGGTGCTGGATGGAAGTGGGGGTGATGGGGTGCTGGACAGGGGAGGGGTTGGGGAAGGGCCTTTTTTATTTTTTTTTAAGAATTTATTATTTTTTGATTTTAAAATATTTTAAAATTAAAAAGTTGTACCACGCGTGTAAATACGCGTTTTGCCCACTCCGACACTCATTTTTCCAACTCAACAATTTAATGTCACATCATCAAAATAGTGTTTAAAATGTTGGATTTTGATGGGTTGAGTGGCTCAGATAACAAATCGCTGAGTAGAAGTATCCACTTTACAATTCAGACCAAATACAAGAGTTCACCGAGCTATTTTGCCAATTTTAAACCTCAAACTAAGTACCCATTTTATAATTTTAGAATTTAATATGATCCATTCTATAATGTACTAAATTACTATAACATAATGATGGTCATAATTTAGAAAAGATCATATTACTACAATTTACTAATGAAATTAAAAGTAAAAAAAAAGATTAGATTGGTGTAATATGGTATAATACTGAGTATAAATACAAATTTAAAGCTCAAATTAAGTATTTATTTTGAACTTATCATTGTAAATGAAATACATAAAAGAAGAAGGAAGGTTATACCATGAAAAAAAAAATATAAATCTTCTTCACCTTTTACAAATTATAGTGCACAGTTGGTTCTTTTCTCTAAATCATTTCTTACTTTGGAGAGAGATTTTGTCATTCATACTTCAAATATGCATCATGCAAATTTTTCTCCTTTGTTTGTAGCACCTTCTCGTGTACTACTTCATTGCCCTTTATGCAATGGAATGTTTCGCACTCATTTTGACTTCAAAAATCATGTTCGAACTACTCACTCATTGACTGAGCAAGATGTCATTCTACGTTCTCATGTATATGCATCCAACATTATTTTGTCAGAAAATTCCCTATCATCTCAACATGCTGCCCCACAATATGCAAGTTTGCGAAGAAATGATGAAATTGCTGTCCAACCAACATCATTGTTGAATCGTAACCAGCTGATAAGATGGAGCAGCGCACCACCAGTCAATAGACAACAAATGGCAAGAAGAAACAATCCTGGCAAGAAGAAACAGTATTGTTCAGGGTTCAAATTCAACATTTGCATATACAAATGAGACTATTGATACACAACAATTGATGAATCAATTGGATGTTCCTATTACACCAAATGCAGATGAAATAGTTAACAAAGTTAAAGAACAAAATAATTTGGACTTGAACTTGAGGCTTTAATTAGAGAAAAAATCATGTGGATCTTTTTTATAAGAGGGATGTCTAAGAATGTGCTAAGTTTGGAGTAGTTTTTAAAATTTTATTTTTGATATGTTTGTCTGATAGAAAGTTTTCAAAATGTGTGAGTCTATAATTTTATTTTATTAAGATAGAGTGAGTGTCCGAAATCATGTGATAGAAGGGTTTCTAAAAGTGTGAGTCTAATATTTTATTTTTATTTTGTTAAGATAGGATGAGTGTCAGAAATCGTGTTATGATTGGAGTATATTGTTTTATTTATCAACTATTTGTTTTGATTTAAATCATCCAAATTCATTTGTTAGAGTGCAAATATTTCTCTATTTTCCCGACGAACATATTAGAAAAACACGGTTTATTGTTCAAATACAATTAATTTCATAGTTAATTAGTAGGATCCAAACATTGTATCGGATTATAATAAATAGTCACAATCAAAATTAAGAAAGAGTTCACATTGTTGTAGCTCATTAGTGAAATACAAATTATTAGGGGGTATGTACTTTTAAATTTAAACTTGTTAGCCAATCATTTTAAATATAGATTATCATAATAGTTATCTGAGGAGGCGTTTGATTGGCTTAGACAAAAACATAACCTTCTTATGAAGTCTGTCTACTAAGAGGGGGAACATAATCTTTTTTTCTAAAGATTAGTTAAAATATAGAAAAATAAATTTGGAGGATAAAATCACTAGCTTTTCAATTTTGTTAGCAAAGTTATCACTCATTCCAACACTATCTTGTACTTATCATTGCAAAAGCGAAAGACACATAAATGGGGGTTAAGTCCAAAAATGACCTTCATATGGGGTAATCTTGATTTTTTAGCATAAAGGTTTTAAAAAAAATAGTTTCTACTTTAAAAAATTCATTAGGAAAAGCTTTTGTTGTCCATCGAGCATAAGTTGTGGATGTAAATTAGGTTTACATATAAGGCAGAAATTCAGAATATTCCTATTCAATGAACTTTCCCATTTGACCACAAAATCTCTTCATGTTTAGGTCACTTTTTAAATATTTTGTTAAGTGGGGACAAATATTCAAGAACAGACACTTCTGGAGAGACCACATGTCTTTTCTTGTATAAACAAAAGTAGAGGGGTTGTTTACACCATGAGTAAGCCTATAAACTCTCTTCACATTTTACAAAATTATAATGCATAGTTTGTACTTTTCTTTATCATTTCTTACTCTGGAAAAAATTATCACGATTCAAAAATACCTAAGTCATGATGACACCTTCACTCCAACATAACATCTCTTATCACATAGGCTCTCACTGATCTGCTCATGTATACAATACTCTTTTACCCTAAACCTATTTTTTTAATTGTAAAGTTAGGAGAACATTCCCTCATCGAAGTTAAGTTTAACTAACCTGAATCTGAACTTTATAACTCTATAAATGACACTTACTCTCCTTAAGCCTCCGTGTGCTCCAAATCTATTTAAAGTGTATTGTAGAGGGTTAAACAAGTCCAACAATACTCATGTTGCTTCGATATAAAAAAAAATCAAATCTGATCCATATGGTCAGAATCGGATCCTAAAGAAAACTACTGGGTTATCCACTCTCTTTTAGAAGGCATTTTGGGTCACTTTGGGCTTATCCCTGGGTCGGGCACTTGCAAAACACTCTGGGACTTACGTGTGGGGCTAATCTTTGATGTTTATGACCCAAAAGTCCAATGTGCTCCCTAAATACGCCTAACATTCAATGGTTATGCTTGTTCATAAATTCCTATTTCCTACCAAAATTACATGTCAAATTTTTTTATTTGAATTGTTGATCCTCTAATACATCATAAGGAAACTATAAGGTGAAATAGTGCATTGATTGAATAACAGAGTTAATCAACATACAAACATACACTACATGACATAATAATATGGTCTCATAAAAATATAATCATACACTTCAAAATTGATTACCGCTTTTCATAATAGGATCATCTAAACTTATTAATAACGGATTTTTAAATGACACGTTCATATTCATCTATTCATTCATTATAATTGTCTATATATCATCATAAAAAAATTATAAGACGAAATACTAATACGATTGAAAACAGAGCTAATCAATATAAAAATATACACTACATGTCATAAAAAATGGTCTCATGAGAACAAAATTATATACTACAAGATTTATTATCGCCTTTCACATACGATCATCTAAACTTATCAAATAGATTTCTTATTGACACGTTCACATTCATCGATCCATTCATGGTATATGTCGGTAGGCTCCGTAAAAAACGTGACCTTCATACTAAATTTTGCTTGACAGTGATAACAAATGGCCTCACCAATCAAATTTTTCATATCAATTGGACATTCTACACCTCCTTCTTGACAACAGAATGGACAAGTGAAGACTGTTTCAAATTTGGGCATCTTCTTCTTTGGTGCTGCCTTTGCTCTAGACTTCCTCTTCCCCATATTAATTTATTTTTTGTCAACAAAATACTTTGCAATAATAAATTTCAGATAAAGAGGCCAATTATTTATAACTGTATTTTTAAAATTTCCTAAGTTGATTAGGATTGGAATATATACAGATTACTTTTCGTTTCCTTATTAGTTTTGGTTTAGGAATAGAGTTATTTACAGAAATAAATAATTTGAAGAACAAAACACGTTTTCCTAAATGGATTAGGATTCGAATATATACAATTTGTTGGGTTCAATATGTATGAAAATTGTGAATGGAAAATAGAGGAAACCAAGTGGAGGGAAAAATTGAGAAAATACTATTATGGAAAGTGTACACTAAAATGTAAAGTCTACTAATTTTCCCACATTGCTGGGAGAATGTGACTTTCAAGTGTTTATATTAAGAAATACTTATTCAACTTGGTAAGTGAGGCAAGAAAAAGGAGGTGTCTCGCACTGTCGTCGTCATCGCATGCTTAGATTCGGATTTGGCAAATGATCGATGAGATCTATATTTTTGGATAAAATTTATTTGACAGAAATTTAATCCGATAAAACCCAAAGGGAAAAATGCAACTGAAATTTTTCTGTGGTTTTTTATCCTCCATTAATATACATGCATGCAGTGGCAAAAGCATTGGCACACTTTTTGGATGAACAGACATGACTTTTCCAGAAGGGATACAATCTTTAAGTGAACCATTGCCACCTTTCAGAAGGGGCACCTGATGGCTATATAAACCTTCTTTCATCCACAGGTTTAGACACGAAAATTTTTTGATATACAAACACTTCTTCTCTTCAAAAATATTCTTTGTGGTCATCAAATCATTGAGTGAGTTCGAAGAGATTTCAATTGTTTGTGGTACCGCTACAATTGGTTTGTTTGGCAATTTTATCCTAGGAGAAAAATTTCTCAACCTCGGGTACTTGAGGGGAATTACTTCCTTAAGGACACTCCGTGAATTCGGAGGACTTGGTCACTTCTGTTTCATCTTATTTTTTTTAAAAAAAAATGTACTACTTAGAAAGATCGCTTTGATCATGTGTTGAGGGTGTTGTTGTACTTCATAGTATTCTTATTTTATACTTGAACTAGTGTTGAATTTATTCTGTCAAATTATAGATTCTGGGTACTCGAAAACATTTAAAAACTAACAATCTTAAGGAAATAAATTTTAACTTTACAGAATCTGTAAATTTTTATTCTTTTGGTTTCTAGAGATTAAAGCTATAAGCTTTCTACTCCGTTTAACCTTAACTAGTGGTTTGAAGAAATAAAATCTTCATCACAAGTTAAAGATCACTCGGTTGACGATTGGAAGTCGTAAAAACTTCATCGTAAAACTAGAAACAAGAGGTGTTTAAAGTTACTGCAACTTTATTAATAGTATTTTGATATACTAAAGTTACTATCTTGTTATGACAAGAAAATGGCTACCGATAGTCAAGTGCATGATGCTGGAACGACCAAGGCGGCAACTAGTATTGCCACGACGAGTCGTATTAATGCTCTGCAAGCTATGGCATCTGAGAACTCAAAAAATTCGCGTGTATTGACTTCAAAAGGTGGCAGCAGAAAATGTTTTTCGACCTCACAACTCTTTATCTTCAAAGGTTCATGTTTGAGGAAGCTCCAGAGGTGCCCGAGGAAACCTCAGACAAAGAGTGATTTGTTATTGTGGAGGCTTGAAAACACTCAGATTTTCTTTGAAGGAACTACATTTTGAGTGTTCTACAAGATGACCTTTATAATGTGTATAGTGGAACAAATACAGCAAAAGAATTATGGGGAGCGCTTGAACGGAAGTACAAGACGGAGGATGCAGGAACTAAAAAGTTCTTCGTTGCAAGATTCCTGGAATATAAAATGATAGATAGCAAGTCTGTTGTCACCCAAGTGCAAGAACTGTAAGTGATCATCCATGATCTCCTTTCAGAAGCCATGATTTTGATACATACTTTTGTTGAACTATTTTAAAATGGTCATAATATTCACATAACCATTGTTGTAGGTTTGATCGTGAATGAGGTGTTTCAAGTAGCAGCAATAATAGAGAAGCTACCACCTATATGGACTGAATTCAAGATCTATTTGAAACACAAATATAAGGAGATGTCAGTCGAAGATCTAATTGTACGACTGCGCATTGAAGAAGATAATAAGGCTGTGGAAAGAAGGTGAAGAGGAAATTCTACAATGAATGGAGCAAATATTATAGAGGATGACTACAACTCCAAAAAGCGAAAGAAGGGTGGAAATAAAAGCAATCAACCCAAGAAGAAATTCAAGGGAAAGTGCTTCAAATGTGGAAATATTGGATGCAAATCAACAGAGTGTCGGGCCTCTAAAAAAGTTAATAAAACGGATCAAGCAAATGTGGTTGAGTCCAAGAAATAAATAGATAATCTGTGTGTCATGCTTTCCGAATGCAACTTGGTGGGAAATCCTCGCGAATGGTGGATGGATTCCGGTTCTACTCGCCATGTTTGTACTAATAAGGAGTTGTTTTCAATGTTTTCTCCAGCTCAAGGAGAAGAAAAGATCTTCATAGTTAACTCTGCTATTACAAAAGTAGAAGGAACAGGAAAAGTATGCTTAAAAATGACTTTAGGAAAGGTGTTGACACTCAACAATGTCCTATACGTACCAGAGTTAAGAAAGAACTTAATTTCTGTATCACTTCTAGATAAAAATGGATTCAAATGTGTAATTGGTTCAGGAAAAGTTGTAATTAGCAAAGGAGAAGTGTATGTTGGAAAAGACTATCTCACTAAGGGCCTATATAAGATGAATGTAACGACTATTGAAATCAATAAAAGTTCTGCTTCTTCTTACTTGCTTGAGTCTTATGATTTATGGCATGAATGATTAGGCCATGTTAATTACAAAACATTATGAAAACTGATTAATTTAGAAGTTTTAACACACTCTGAGTGCAAAAAATCAAAATGTCAAACGTGTGTGGAATCAAAGTATGCTAAGAACCTATATAAGTCCGTTGAAAGGAATTCCAATCCCTTAGACTTAATCCACACTAACATTTGTGATATGAAGTCAACACCATCTCGTGGTGGAAATATTTTATAACTTTAATTGATGATTGCACTAGATATTGTTATGTCTATTTGCTAAATCGTGAGGATAAAGCAATAGATGTGTTTAGGCAATATAAAACAGAAGCTGAAAATCAGTTAGATAAAAAGATTAAAACAATAAGAAGTGATAGGGGCGAAGAATAGGAATCTTCCTTTGTGCAAATATGTGTAGAGAATGGAATTGTCCATTAAACTACAACCCCGTATTCACCTCAATCTAATGGAATTGAGAAAATAAAAAAATCAAACCTTGAAGGAAATGATGAATGTCTTACTTATAAGTTCAGGTTTACTGCAAAACTTGTGGGGAAGGCTATCCTTATGGCCAACCGAATACTTAATAGAGTTTCTCTTAGTAACACACAATCAATTTCATATGAAAAATGGAAAGAAAGGAAACCCAACTTGAAATATTTCAAAGTGTAGGGGTGTCTAGCGAAGGTCCAAGTACATATGCCAAAAAGGGTAAAGATAGGACCTAAGATAGTGGACTGCGTGCTCATAAAATATGCTAAAAGTAGAAAAGCATGTTAGTTTTTAGTTCATAAATTAAAACATCCAGATATTAATGAAAATACAATAATTGAATCAGATAATGCTGAATTCTTTAAAAATATTTATCCGTATAAAACTAGACATGAACAGTCTAGTGGGGGTCTAATCGACCTCGAGATAAACCAAATGAGAATGTACATAATGATGAAAATCCAAAACGTAGTACATGTCAAAGAACGTCAAATTTCTTTGAATCAGATTTTGTAACATTTCTATTAGAAAATGAGCCTCAAACATTTAAAGAAGTGATGTTGTCTTCAGACTCATCCTTTTGAAAAGAGGCATTCAATAGTGAGATTGATTCAATCTTAAGCAACCATACATGGGAGTTGGTTGATCTTCCTCCAGGAAATAAACCTTTAGGTTCTAAGTGGATCTTCAAAAGAAAAATGAAAGCGGATGGTACTATTGACAAATACAAGGCAAGGCTTGTAGTAAAAGGCTTCAAACAGGAAAAAGACCTTGATTACTTTGATACATACTCACCAGTAACAAGGATAACGTTGATTCAAATGTTAATTGCCTTGGAGGCAGCATATGGTCTTGGAATCCATCAAATGGATGTAACAATAGCATTCCTGTATGGACAATTGGAGAAAGACATCTATATGGAACAACTCAAGGGTTTTGTGGTTCCAAAAAAAAATAAAGGTGTGTAAACTTGTTACGTCACTGTATGGACTAAAACAAGTACCTAAATAATGGCATGCGAAGTTTGACCAAACCATGTTGGCAAACAGGTTCAAGATAAATGAATGTGATAAGTGTATCTACATTAAAGACACTCCAAATCACCAATTCATTGTTTGTTTATATATGGATGATATGTTGATTATCAATAGAGACATTTCTAACATAAAGGCCACAAAGTGAATGCTCGAAAGCAAGTTCGATATGAAAGATCTTGGAGTTACGGATGTGATCTTAGGAATAAGAATCCATAAAACACCACAAGGGTTGGCATTGTCACAATCTCATTATATCAAAAAAATACTTGATAAATTCAAGTATCTGAAATTTGGTATTACCAAGACTCCATTAGGTGTGAGCTTCGCACTTCAAAAGAATGAAGGCGAAAGTGACTCACAATTAGAGTACGCAAGAGTATTAAGATGTTTAATGTATATAATGAATTGTACATGACTAGACATAGCATGCGCTATTAGTAAGTTGAGTCGGTACACGAGTAATCCCAATAAAACTCATTGGATGGCAATGAAAAGAGTTTTGGGGTATCTTAAATACACCCAAGACTATGCTTTGCATTATAATAAATATCCTGCGGTACTTGAAGGATATAATGATGCAAAATGGATCACCGATTTAAATGAAGCAAGATCCATAAGTGGATATGTATTTACAATAGGTGGAGGAGCAGTCTCTTGGAAATCATCCAAACAGATATGTATTGCTCACTCTACAATGGAATCCGAATTTATTGCGTTAGATAAAGCCAGTGAAGAAACAAAATAGCTCCAAAATTTTTTGGAAGATATCCTTATTGTCCCAAACTATTGGCACCAGTGTGCATACACTATGATAGTCATGCAGCAATAGGTAGGGCAGAGAGCTTGAAGTACAATGGTAAATCTCGTCACATAAGACAGAGACATAATACCGTTAGAGAGCTTCTCTCTAGTGGAATTATCACTGCTGACTATGTAAAGTCAAAAGGATAATGTGTCAAATCCACTTACAAAAGGCCTATCTAGAGAAGGAGTTGAAAGGACATCTAAGGGAATGGGTTTAAGGCCTAGGAAAAGTTAGCATGACGGTAACTCTACCTAGCAGTCTGGAGATCCCAAGAGATAGGTTCGAAGAGATCAAAAAGAGTTAGAGTCTAACAGGTTCAACATTGTCTATATACAAACTCATTCTCATGATGTAGACAATGTTTAGTAAACAAGGATAAGACTTAAGGTGAAAAGTCCTTTAATGATTATCTAAATTTGGCAGCTTTGCCCAAATATTTGATCTATAGGATTGAATGTCTAGAAATCACCTATGTGAGGGTGGAGTTGAAGCCGCTTCAAGGAGAATGTTAGTAAAGGCCTGTTTTCTAAGCTCTCATGAAACCGGGACGTGTTCATGGCTAAAACAAACAAAACCGTGAGAACCATAAATGATAAAAGACTGGTTGTGTGACATATGTAGTATAGGTGTACATTAAAGCTCGACGGTTCAAAGACATCAAATCTATCGATTGACCGAGTATATCCGGTGCATGTTCACTAAGGAAAGTTCAAAGAAAAACCCACTTATCTAGATGAAATCAGTCTTTGCTTGATGATCACATACTTGTCCTTAAAGTTTTATGAAAAAGTAGTCATTCCCCATTCATGTGGAGGATTCTTGGGTTCAATATGTATGAAGAGTGTGAATGGAAAATGGAGGAACCCAAGTGGAGGAAAATTTTGAGAAAACACTATAATGGAAAGTGTACTCTAAAATGAAAAGTCTACTAATTCTCCCACATTGGCGGGAGAATGTAACTTTCAAGTGTTTATATTAAGAAACACTTATTCCACTTGGTAAGTGAGGCAAGCAAAAGGAGGTTCCTCACGCCATCATCGTCATTGCTCGCTCGGCTTCAATTTCGGTTTCTATTTCGACTTCAGATTTGAATTCGGATTTGTCAAATGATCGATCGATCTATCTTTTTGGACAAATTTTATTTGACAGAAATTTAATCCAAATAAACAAACAAAAAAATGTAACATAAATTTTTCTGTGGTTTTTTACTTCGGCTTCAGATTTGGATTTGGATTTGGGATTTGTCAAATGATCGACCGATCTATCTTTTTGGAAAAAAATTATTTGACAGAAATTTAATCCGAAAAAAATAAAGGAAAAAAAGCAACAGAAATTTTTCTTTGGTTTTGGAGCCTCCATTAATATACATGCATGCAGTGGTAGAAACATTGTTTCAAAATGCAGTACAGAAGCAAAATGATGCTTTAGAAGGGGTGCAACGCTTCAACGAAATGACACACTTATTCATGAAATGGTATACCCATTTGGATGGTTATGACTAGGGGTTTACAGACCAAACCATCAAGTCAAACCAAACCGACGAACCAAACCAAACCGAGAAAGAAAACTGACTGATGGTTTGGTTTGATTAGTTTGGTGTTAGAGAAAAAAAACCGACCATTCTTGGTTTGTTTTGGTGTTAACCAAAAAAAAGTCAAACCGAACCCGAATCAATCCGACATAATATATATATATACATATATAATATATGAACTTTTTTATACATAAAATATTAATTATAATCTACTTTTTAAATACTTTTTCAACTAGTTTTAGTAATTTCCAATAATTTGAAAGTAGATGTAGATATATATTGGAAAAAATACATAAAGTAGCATACTTAAGTATTAAATTACAAAAAATAGCAACACTTTTATCAAATTACATTTTGTAGCATATGTATTTGTATGTATTTGTATTTTTGTAGCAACAGTTTGCAAAATTACAATATATATATCGATCATAAGGGCAGTAAAAATCACATCTATTTGTATTTTTGTAGCAACGGTTTGCAAAATTACAAAATACAACTTGCTATATTATGTAATTATGAAATTGTTGCTATGAAACTCATAATTAAGGTGATAAGTATGTTATTTCTGAACTTTTCCCTATATATATTTACATTTAGGTCTTTCAGTTGTAATATTTGTCCATTAATTGCTAATTGAATGATCGAAAACCCAATATAAACTTAAAACCTAAATTTTTCACTGTCCATCTCACTTTTTAGTTTCAAGAGAGTTTTCCGCTCCTCATTGTTTCATAATTATGGTTTTTCATTAGCACATGAGTGAAAACATATTTGATTTAGTCTTTGATCACAATATAATTGTAAAAACTAAAGATTATAGAAAAAAAACAAAAAAAAAATGAAAAATCTGAAAAAACTGACTAAAACCTAAACCGAAAAAACAATTTTATGTTGGTTTGATTTTATTTATAGTTTTAATAAACCGACATGATTGTTTTTTTTTTTTTTAAAAAACGAACCAACCCGATCTATGTACACCCCTAGTTATGACTGTTCGAAAAAGACACTTTTTGGACGAACAGACATGACTTTTCCAGAAGGGATACAATCTTTAAGTGAACCATTGTCACCTTTCAAAAGGAGCACCTGATGGTTATATAAACCTTCTTTCATCCACAGGTTTAGACATGAAAATTTTCTGATATACAAACACTTCTTGTCTTCAAAAATATTCTGTGTGATCATCAAATCGTTGAGTGAGTTCGAAGAGATTCCAATTGTTTGAGGTACCGCTACAGTTGTTTTGTTTGACCATTTTATCCTGGGAGGAAGATTCCGCAAACTCGGGTACTTGAGGGGGATTATTTCGTTAAGGACACTTCATGAATTCGAAAGAGACTTGGCCATTTCTGTTTCATCTTATTTTCTGAAAAAAAAAACATACTTTTTAGAAAGATCACTTTGATCTTGTGTTGAGGGTGTTGTTGTACTTCATAGTGTTCTTGTATTATACTTGAACAAGTGTTGAAGTTATTCTGTCAAATTACAGATTTTGTGTACCCGAAAACATTGAAAAAATAACAATATTATTTTTCTAATTCAGAATAGTCAACTTAGGAGACAGATTTTGATAGGGTTTTTTGCTCCAATTTTCCTATCATATTTACGTTTTACTTTTCTTTGAAGTAAAGTCAAAGAAATGAAAAATACAAACATCTTTCATATTTGATTTATCTTTTCTTAGAGAAAAAGTTTTCAATTTCTATAAATTGAAGATTGGTGATTTTCAACCGTAAGTCATCAAAGAATCTTGTTTAAAGGAAAATGTTTCTCCTAATAGATTTCATATTTAAAAAAAGAAAAAAAAAGGCCAATTGACCGAACCATATAAACAATATTATGTTTAAGTGTAGTTTTGTTTGCCATGATTCGCAACTATTTGCTTGTTCATACAAAAGTGTTGCACAGAATCATGGAAAAATGCCTCTGAACTTACATCATGAAATGATATGGCGTTCGAAGACAATAAGTACGGAGAGTACTGGCATGCAACCCAGAGATAAGGAAACAAACATTTTATAAAGAAAGTCCTAACTCATTTAAACATACGTAATAACAATAAAGTAAGGGATCGGGGACATAGGTCATAAAGACGTAACCATTTAAAACTTAATCCTGAACTATGTAGCTTTTCATCGTCATCAATTAACCCACGGGCTATATGGGTCTAGTACTACCTAACGGGCGTGACCTCAGTCCATGTTAGCCGCACGTACTGAGATTAGGCTAAAATCACCAATAGATTAGAGCCACCATATTATCCTCATTTTAAGGACACCATTAGTCGTCCAATTAAGGTATGACATCCATATGTTAGCAAAACATAGGTTTCGAGCTTCGGTCACAAGGACGTACGCCTTCACCGCGAAACTACATAATTTCCTTTAAGGCCCAGTTAAAGCATTCTACACACAATATTATCCATGAAATCTTTTATTATGGCATTCCCATATTGGCATCGTCATACCAAGAGTTGCAAGTCATTCATAACATGCCAAACCTTTTTCATATAGTGTGTTAGAATCTCAAATTTGTCTTTAAAGTTCATAAATTAAACATAAACTTCAAGTGTTTTCAAAACGTTGTTTAGCCTTTCATTCTTTCAAATCGTCATTTTTGGACGGGTCAAAACTCTCTTCGAAACAGTGTATGACAACAGATATATAGGAATACAGTTGATTTAATTCCACACTAATATATTATTAATACTTATAAATGCTTGTTAGATAATTTCTTTTATGAGTTTCTTTAATCTTTCAAAGAATTTTTATCTACAACTACTAAAATTGTAATTACTTATACATTCCAAATAGTGATGGAGATAAGGAAATGAAGCTCTAGAGATGTTCAAAATTGACGTAGGACTGTAGGTCCTTAAACCTTGGTGTATATATTCTTGTATCGTGAGTTGCCACTACTCTTATTCTCTTCAGTTTTGATATTTTGTTAGTTTGCTTTAAACAACATGTTGCTTTATGATGTATATTTTCTATTGCAACTAGAAGTGCAAGGCCCGTGTCAGCACGGGCCCAACAATAAAACATATGGATTGTAATTTTTAAGTTTTAGAATTTATGTTGGAATAGGAAGTTTGAGCAGTAGAATGTTTTCATTGGTACGATAAAATATACTTATAAAATATATTTCTGTAAATTTTTTATCAAAACTTTCTTTTGTATATATTCCTTCTATTGAAACGTATGAGTCGTTTGTTATAGTGTATAAATTTTCTTTTTGAATAGAATATATTAGCAATATTTGTATTAGTAATGCTTCTATTAGTAAATGCTGGTATTATTTATGTTAACATTAGTTCTTATACATTGTTTAACGTGCTGCTTTAAAATTTACCTTTTCGATTTTGATATATTTAAATAAAAGTTATTTTAAAAAACAAGAATTGCATATACATTTTAAGATTTATTCAAGATCTAGCACGGGTTCAATATATTAATTTTTATCTCAATTTTTATGACACAAATAGAATTTAGATAATCAATCATACTTTTAATAGGTATTTAGATAATTTAATTTGTTAACTATTGTAATTTATAATATTTTTATGTAATTTTCAAATAATATGTATTATTTTTCTTGTCCAAACTTTTGTGGCATTGATAGTCAAATATATTTTAAAAATAATTTAAGTTTTTAATTATTGTGATTTATAATACTTTTCTTCTATTCCAATTTCAGTAACACTAATATAATTTCAAGAGTCGACCAAATATTTCTATCTTTTAAATCTTTTAAGTTGTTAATTATTGTGATTTCTAGTATTTTTCATGTAATTTTTTTGAAATATATAACATATTAAATTATTTTTAAATATTTTAAATTGTTAACTATTGTAATTTATAATACTTTTTATATAATTTTTTTTAATAATATATGCTACTCTCTTTGTCCAGAGTTTTGTGTCGACGATAGCCAATTATATTTTTTAAATAATTTAAAATTTTTATCATTGTATTTTATAATATTTTTTCTATTTCAACTTATGTGGAACAATGCTTAAATGACCATAATAATTAATTAGGGGTGATATAGTAAATGTAATTATTATTATTTATTATTTTTATTACGTATATGTGTTGATTAAAGAAGAATTTGGAAACATTTAGAAATGTGTTGAATGTTACAAATGTTAATAATCCATTTGGTGCTTCTTGATTTCTCTACATTTATCTCTTGTTTGTTTTTACTCTTTTGCCCTTTAAATACGTTACTCTTCTTGTCCAAATTTTTATGGCATTGATAGTCAATTATGTTTTAAAAATAATTTAAGTTTTTAATTATTGTGATTTATAATAATTTTCTTCTATTCCAATTCCAGTGACACTAATATAATTTCAAAAGTCGACCAAATATTTTATATCTTTTAAATCTTTTAAGTTGTTGATTATTGTGATTTCTAGTATTTTTCATGTAATTTTTTTGAAATATATAACGTATTAAATTGTTCTTAGATATTTTAACTTGTTAACTATTGTAATTTATAATACTTTTTATATAATTTTTTTTGAATAATATATGTTACTCTCTTTGTCCAGAGTTTTGTGTCGACGATAGCCAATTGTATTTTTTAAATAATTTAAATTTTTTATCATTGTAATTTATAATATTTTTTCTATTTCAACTTATGTGGCACAATGCTTAAATGACCATAATAATTTATTAAGGATGATATAGTAAAATATAATTATTATTATTTATTATTTTTATTATTTGTATGTGTTGATTCAAGAAGAATTTGGAAATATTTAGAAATGTGTTGGATGTTACAAATGTTAATAATACATTTGTAACATTTGGTGCTTCTTTATTTCTCAACATTTATCTCTTATGTGTTTTTACTCTTTTGCCCTTTGAGTATATGTAGCAATTTTTTTTTTTTTTAAATGTCATGAAAATTTTACTCTTTTGCCCTTTGAATACGTTACTCTTCTTGTCCAAATTTTTGTGGCATTAATAATCAATTATATTTTAAAAATAATTTAAGATTTTAATTATTGTGATTTATAATATTTTTCTTCTATTCCATTTTCAGTAACACTAATATAACTTCAAGAGTCGACTAAATATTTTATATCTTTTAAATTTTTTAACTTGTTAATTATTGTGATTTCTAGTATTTTTCATGTAATTTTTTTGAAATATATAACATATTAAATTATTTTTTTCTATTTCAACTTATGTGGTACGATGCTTAAATGACCATAATAATTAATTAGTGGTGATATAGTAAAATTATGGTTGAAGCAGACATGTAATAAATGTCTATTTTATTTCTTACTTAAATATTATTAATTTTTTAATGTATAAATAACTTATAATAATTAATCAGGAGCAATATAATAATTAATTAGGAGTGATATGATACAATTACGGTTGAAGCAGACATGTCATAAATATTTATTTTATTTTTAATTAAATATTATTAATTTTTTAATATATAAATAACTTATAATAATCAATTAGGTGTGATATAATAATTAGTTAGGGATAATATAATACAATTACGGTTGAAGCAGACATGTCATAAATATTTATTTAATTTTTTAATTAAATATTATTAATTTTTAATATATAAATAATTTATAATAATTAATTATATGTGGGCTCCATCATATTCTATAATAATTAATTATATGTGGGCTCCATCATATTCAATAGGAGTAGCATCAATGGCAAAGTGGTAATTTATTGGAATGACATGAGTTGTAATTAATTCAAAATGGAAGGACTTTTCTTATAGTTGTTGATAAAGTCCAAACATTAAAACACAAAATACAATTTTCCTAAACAAACTAATCTTGCAAAGTATTTTATAGACCTTAGTATCTTAAAACTAACATGTCAAAACCATCATTTCTAATATATAGAAAAGAAAAGAATATATATATATATATATAATAGAAAAGAAAAGAAAAATAATATTTTTTAAAATAATTTAAATTTTTAATTATTGTGTAAAACCTTTTCTACGCCAATTTAAGTGACATGATACTTAGATGACCATAATAATTAATGAGAGATGATATAGTAAAATCACGATTGAATATATTAGGAAAAAATTTAAATTAGGTGAAAATGTAATAACTTATAAGAAAGAAAGTAAATTATATCTTTGATATGAAATTAAATAAATAATAAAATTTATTTAATTGCATCAAATATAATTAATTTTTACAATAAATTATCTTCCTACAAATCAATTTACTTAAATATATTTGAAATAATTTTATACATAAAAATAAAAAAGATGAATAAGATTGAAAAATAAATGGAAGATAGAGGGCCCACATGTGTGGAAATATGTGTGATGACATTATGGTAATTTCTTCAATGGCATTGCTTGTAATTAAAGAGAAAATAATGAGTTTTTATTCAAACTTTTGATGAAGTTCCAAAGTCAAAGCACAAAAAATAATTGAATAGAGCTTATAATTTATTGTAATGACCAAATTACCGCTAGATAAATTTGTTATGTCATTTCCATCCCATGACCAAACCAACTCTTCTATAATATAGAAAAACAAACGCTCTTCTTATCTTCGTATGGTTAAAATAACTAATTTTTACATCTCGTACGTGTATCACCTATCAATTTTTGCATATTTTATATTCGAAAAGTTGAGTTTAAATTATCTCTAAGTATGTTATTTTAGGTTATATGTTCTCTAGAAAAATAAATATTTTTATCTTTTTATGTTTAAAATAACTAGCTCCTATGCATATTTATCACTTACTAGTTTAGAGTACGTGCTTTGCACATGTATATAATTTGTTAATTATTAATATATGTATATAAAAATATATTGCAACTACGTCTATGTTATATTATTAAGTAAAAAACTTTTAACAAAATACACAAATTTATAAGATAAAAATATACTTAAAGAAAAACGTGCAAATCTAAAGTTACATGATAGTAGTCTCTAAAATGACTTTGATATTCGTTCTAGACTAAACATAAATAAAGTCTATATGACCAAGTTTATTTATTTTTAAATGTGTTTATTTTTAATAAGTGAGATGCTACTTGTAGCTTCTTAGAAAAAGCATAAACTTAGAGACACGTAATAGAAAGCGGTATACATAAATAATACACCTTTGTGTATCTTATCCCACATTGTTAGGTGAATGACAAATTTAAAAAGACGTTGATCTCTCATATATATCAATAGTTAAGTAATAGACATCACATGCAAGTTAAAGTAGTCGATGTCATTAGTTTTTTAAAAGAACTTATGTCAATTCTTAAAACAAGTTATGCACAAAGTTAAGGAATGCTCACATAACAGAGAAATTAATCCAGAGAAGCATTCATAGATTAAAGATAGAGGCTAGGATAAAATATTGATGATGAAAAACTTCACTTACTTTGAAAGAAATTCTCGTAAGATGGAAAACATTTTATACTGCAGATATTAAAAGAGAAACAGGTACGGGACGCAAAACTATACTAATAACCTAATCTAGTGAGATAACGCTAATTATCCATTGACCTTCTCTACTAATCTGCAACCTCCAAATTCTCCTATCTAAAATCATCAAGGTGCGTCATATCCTATGTAATCACCTCTATATGGCCTAGCACTACCCCTCCTAGAACCCACCATAATCAACCTCTCTCCCATCATCTTTTCACATCTCCTCTTCATATAACTGAACTATCTTTTGTAACTCACAGTGCAAGTTGAACTCCTTATTAACTGCCAATGCTATATGTTTGGTGCTCATCACAATCTTCTCTGATTTATCAAGTCCCTAATCTTGTTCTACATTAATAGTAAAGCCAATATATAACATGCAAAAGAAATAGAAAACCAATAACAGGAGAAGTTTCCGAAATACATAACAACTTGGCTTTCATAATTTGTCTTTGAAGACCAACACCACCATAATGACGTCCTGTACTTCTGCTCATAGTATCCATTTCTTTTGTTTCTGTCACGACCCGAACCAGGGCCTGGCCGTGACGAGAATTTTGAACCATGGAGGCCCGAAACTCCCCTATCTGTCTGGTAATCATGCACCTAATTCATATGATCAAAGTAATGCAAAAGAAACACAATAATTCGGAAACATGGTCATAACTATGAAAAGAAACAATAACGGGGAAATAAGGTTCCCCCAATATCAATCAACCTCTATACAACAGTTTACGAAAATCTCTAACAAATGACTGAGTCAAGTAACTGTATATAAACTGGGACAAGGCCCCCAGTAGACCCCAAAACTAAATATAAGATAAAATACTGCAGGACATAAGACCTTCCAAAACATAGAAGGCTCACCACTTGTCTCTGCAACTCTGTCTAAATGATCTACTGATTCTCTTGACCCCTAGACTGGGCCTCTGAACCTGAGAGGTTGGAGAGGAGAGGAGGTCAGCACAAAAGTAATGGACGCAGAGATATCAAAACAAAACATAATATTTTTACAAAATATAGTTGAGAGCCATTATAAAGCAATTTCATATCAAATCATTTGAAAACACATGGACGTAATGCAATAGTTTCTCAACAATAATTAAATGCAACTGAGCTAGGTGGAATACCCTACATAATTTAAACCAACTGTCTAACCTCGGTTGCCGCCGAGATTAGAGTATAAGTGAGGGAGAGACACACAAGACCACGAAGCATGGTGTCTCGACCAAATGGTAGTTCCCAAGAACACTTATCCCGGGCTCCTACCTCTGCTAATGGTGCCGGCTGAGTCACGGGCCTTGGTTAAGGAACTGCTAGGGGCACACTAGAAGTTCCAGGGTAATATTGCCGCGGAGTGAATCCTGGTGCGTGCTCCAATGACTCAATGGGAATAGAGAATTGCGCCTGAGAGAGTGGTGGGCAATTAGGGATATTCCTAAGATCTTCAGGAAGTGGAGGAGGAGGCATGCCACTAGCGCATGCTTGGTGTAGATCTAGCAATTGTTCTCTAAGTCTCAATACCTCATTATTGCGTTCTAAGCTTTCTTCCTTGGGATCCTGATCTAGGTCAATGAGTGAATTTTCAATCTCCTTACTAGCCACGGCGAGCTTTGTTTTTGATCTAGTGAAGTACGGGTGACTATCCAGAGTGCTGCAAACCCACCACTGTTATCTCACAGAACTTGCTCATCAAAGACAACACCCGTTAGGATTAGGGCACACAACACGCATGGGAATCACATTGGTAAAATTGTCCAAGATTCATGTTCATTTCTACCAGCCTTTAAGGGTAATGATGTCATTTTAACATCATCCCGATTTCTATCTACGCTCATTTGCTTCTTTCCTCCAATCCACACCTTTTTTCCTTTTCCTTCATTTCTCTCTCGTTTTGTATCTGTCTCTGTTCTTTCCCTTCCTTCTCTCATCATTCTTTCTTTGTTTTCTTCTCTCGCTATCTACCTTCTTTTATCATTCTTTATGGCTTTTGCTTTTCCTTAAAAGAGGAAAAAAATAATGAAAAAAAAAGAAACAAAATGATTAGATCGAACCCAAAAGTAGGTTGCCTACGTATCATGTTGTAAATGAATCAGATCTTGCGTAGTTCGGGAAACATATGCACAAATATCACGAAATTAAAGATTTTTTTTTGTTTTCCAATTTTTTGTTTTTAACAATAAGCAAACAAAATGAAAAGACCATGCAACATCACGACATATTCATAAGAGAGACAACTAAACAGATTAAGACAACTTAAATCTAATCACCAAATACCAAACAACACTCTAGACCCATAAGACGACATGTGAGACATTCCTAATAAAGACCATAATATTAAAACAAACCTTGACACTGACTTAACAACAATACGAGGACAGAAAATAAAGGACTCAAACTATCTAATTTTCAAACTGTTGCACCGCGTGATGGCCCTGGTTGAGATTGACCTGTTTGTGAAGTTCTCACCTTTCTAGTCAAACTTTGCAACATATCCTGCAATGATGCTTTGACACTGGGGAATAAGCTTCTCGCACGCATCCCCGCCTCTTGGAGACTACACCCAAAAAGGTTTTTCTGACACCCTTCCATAGTTGCGATCAGACCTGATAACTGAACTCTCAAAAACTCTATTTTGGCATTCGGATCTTCCTGCTCATTGTACTCTACCATGATTGCTTCCCGTATTCGCCCTCTAAGTTGGGCTGGTAAGGTTCTACTAATTCCATGGGGTAGAGATTGTAGCCATATTTCATAGTTTTGAGTGCACCCTAGACTTTCCTCAAGAGTATCGACACCTAGCTTTATCGCGTTATTCCAGAATTGCTCATATTTTCTTTCCCCCACGGATTGGTCTTTAAAGTACTCTACATCCTTTAGAAGGTCCATTATTGGGGGTACGTCTTGCATCCTACCCAACTGACGCATCACCCTTCTTGGACTGTAAGTCCTAGTGCAGTTAAGTCCCTTCAAAACCAGAAAGAGTTGCATTTGGGATCCAATCAAGATATTCTTAGGAAGAAACCACATATAGGACCAAGGAATGTTGTTCGGAGTTCTTGATTCGAGAAATTCGACCTAGGCATTGACTCCCATAGGAAAAGGAAATTTATCAAAATGCATTCTCTCTTGCATGGCTTGCACTCGATCATTCAGACAATGGTCGACCACATCTTCTTTAATCAAAGAAGGCGTATGCAAATGCTCCATCATCCACAACTGTAATATCAGATTACTCCCCTAAAAAAATCGTAACCCTTATTTTACTTCAGTTAAAGCCTTATATATTTCTATTAAGATCATTGGTATAATAGTGACCTCGTCTTTTTTCTTTAATAAAGCTATCACCACTGATTGTAGATGAGTATTGATACATTTCTCATCTAACGGTAACACTAAGATGCCCAACAAAGCTAGACAGAAAACCTCAAGACGACGTTGTTCCCAGATTTTTTTGGTGGTACAGAATTCATCCCAAAAGCAGTCGAAGCCCTCTATGAACCCAAATCTAGCAAACAAATAATCAAAGGAAATCCAAGATTGTTTGAAACATCCTAGATGCTTGTTCTCTTTCAATCCATAGAGTTGAAGAAATATCTTACGAGTATGATTGTGGGCTAAAATCATCTGCTAACCTATATAAGTTAATTAAAACAAACAAGATATTTCTGCCAGGGTAGGAGTCAATTCACAACTTCCGAACCTAAACACCAAATTGTTTGGATCCTAAAAAGTGAACGCAGCTTCTATTAGGTCCGAACGGGGCGTGAGATCCATGAGTGCTACAAGATTTCCTAACACTTTCCTCACTTAGTACTTTTCAGAGTAGTCGAATATGCCCCACCACTTGACCAACTTTTTGGGTACCTTGACAACCATAAGGACCCTAGACTTTGTGGACAGATCCATCCTATATTAACACATAGGATATTAACTTAAAAATTTGATAAGACAGGAAAATATCCCCACCCATGGGATTGTGATGCAGACGTTTGTCGAAGGGACAAACCATTTTATGACTCAAATTTGCTGAACAGTAGCACTGAATAAAATCAGCCTACATGGCAAGAATCCGCTAACAATACTAAATTACGCGGAGAAAAACCTAGGCTATGACTAAGACAAAAGCCAAAAAAATAAAGATTACAGAACCCACCGAGGGTTGCCTACGTATCCCTCCCCGAAGGATGGGAATCAGGTATGCGTAGTTCGTCCAAGTTGGAAAATTAAGGATCAAATGAACCAAGACTTAACTTAAGAGATGTGATTGTAGACGAACGATCAAAATAAAATATTTTTGGGTTTTCAATTAGACGCTTCACACAAAACTGACACCAACAACTATGAAAGAGAAAAGAAATCTTTTTAGTATTTTCGTTATATGAGATGTACAAAACTTCTACCATCTTTTTTGGTATTTTCTATTATAAAAAAAAACTACTTATTGTAAAAAAAATCTTTTTGAAGTTTTTGACTTATGAAAGTTTACAAAAGAAAAATGTTTTTGATGCTTTTGTTTTTTGACAAATGGGTATAAAAGGTAAACAAAATCTTTGAAATTTTGTTATTTTGAAAAAATAAAATGCAAAAGGTAAAAAAAATCTTTTTTTTTGAATTTTTGGGTTGCGAAGAACAAAATTAATGAAGAACTCTGAAATAAACTACAAAGCTCTTTATTTGTTTCTCTTTGACTCACTTTCCTTTATCTCTCTCTCTTTTTTTATCTCCCACACACTTTACTTCTAACACATGCTTTCCCCAGATCAGTTCGTCAAATGACCACGTTACCCTCAGAGATGCAACATTTAGCACGCAGGGGTGCTTTAAAGGTGAGTCTCCTACAAAGGACTGTGTGGGGCCCGCAAGGTCTCAATATTATGCACATAAGAATGACCTAAAGGCTGACCTACGTTGTGGTTTACTAACAAGACCGTTCGGGGAAGCATGTGGCCGATAGTGACGGCTTTGCTTTCTACCTACTCCATACATCCAACGGCTCCTCCCCTAAAATAAGGGTGACTCAACTAGAGTTCGTGCGCACGATGTGCACTCCGGGACTTGTTGCAGAAAGAATTGACCGGGTTATGCCACTGATGCCAGATATGAAGCGGTAACACATAAAGAAAAACTGTAAATAAAGAGCACGGAAACACATAACAGTGATAACAATAACACAAACAATAATCACAAACAATGTTTATACACCCATAATGCCAAACAAAGCCGATACGACTCTAAAAATAATCTCGAATTATGAAAAGATCTCAAGCAGAATCGTCAGAGCTGTCACACCCCTTTTCGAAAAGGATTCACTATATTCAAAACTCAGAGTCACCACTTGGCATAAATTGAGTGTGCCAAGTCACCCATGGATATCCTTTTTCAAAATGGTTTTGACTCTGTAACACTGATCCGCGAACAGAGATTCTGGTTAAGGAATTCTGTTGACTGAGGGAAGGTATTAGGAACCCCTCGATCCCGTGGTTCAACCACGGTCTCTTGGCGGAGTATATTGGATAATTTGACACTACGAATGTATAAACCACACAAAACACATAAAATGATCAATCAAACAAATAAATCCCAAAATATAGTATATAGTCCAATTATTACAACCCGAAATGAAAAAGGTACTGAAAAGTAAACCTACGCTAACCTACACCAAACTACGCTCCAATGCCTTACCCAATTCTTTGGGCCTTCATCACGGGCATCCTCAGAGTGCATGATACGTCGGGGCATTCCCCGGTGAATAAATACAATTCCTTCAGGGCATTCCCCGACAAATGAATACAATGTCAATTTCATGTGATAAACCAAAAAAACATCCAACAAATATTCCAAACATTCCAACAATTTCACCAATTCTAAATTGCCTACCCGAGCCTACTTTTTTTCTACCCGCTCGACGACATATAACGTTCAACATCAACATTGAATAAAAATACCATAATATTCACTTTTATCAATTTTCGATTCCTGACCCAAATCCATTCTAAACATTAATAAAGTGTCATTTCAACATGCAATCCATTATCACAAAATGAATCACAAAATTGTAACCACAACATTTCATATCATGTTCCGAATAGAATAAACGATGAAATAAAAAGACAAAGGAAGTAGTATTGGACCTCAATTTGAAGATTTTATTTCAAACAACCAAGATGGATCGATACTCACAAAGCCACAGAACCTCAAAAAATCCACCTTCACGGTCAACTCATGAAGTCTCGGCCTTCTCGGACTGTTTGAAGATGACAAGGGAACAACACAGTCTTTCTTTTTTTTTTTATCGATTTTAGACGATGATTCGACCAGAGTGGCAAACTCCAATTGGCTTGAAACAGTGATGGGAAAAGAGGGTTTTGATAGATTATTGAAATTTCCAGTGAAATTGGACGGAAACAGACCGAATCCTGATGAATTTTGGATGGTTGATGATGTTCCCCAGCGAGAATTGGTTGGAACAACAACAACAATGACTAGCGGTGTTCTCCGATTGGCGATTCCGGCGAGAATTCCCCGAAATAACTGTTCCTTTTTGATTTTTCTCTTCTTTTTAGCTCCCACATTTTACTCCCTCTCTTTCATGCATTTTCTCTCCTCTCTCATGATTAAATATCTCTCTATAGGGTTTTCTCTCCGTTCATGGTGGGTCTTTGTGTTTTTTGTATGAATCAGTGTATTTTGTGTGTTTTATGGAAGAATCCCGTGTAGTCTGTGCATGTATGGAGTTTTTGTTGTGCCTCCATGAAGAAGAAAGAGGTCCGAAATGGAAAAAAGAAAAAAAAAACCTTGTGCGTGAGAATGTCCCCCTTTTTCTTGTGTGATGAAAAATATATATTGTTCAAGAAAATAAAATAAAAGTGGTCCCTCCTAGTTGTTGTGATGAAAAATATATATTGTTCAAGAAAATAAAATAAAAGTGGTCCCTTCTAGTTGTTGTGATCCCTTCCTGGAAGTTTCCTCAATGTATATATTTCCTTTGTGGCCAAGAAAAAGGAGGGGGTCACATGAGGGGTAGGGGTGAGGGTAGTTAGGTGAGGGGTGAGGGTAGTTAGGTTAGGGGTGAGGTGTTGTTTTTTGATTGGGTGGGTTGTTGGAATATTAGAATGAGACAAAGTTTGTTATGACTTATTATTTGGATTAAAAAAAACAAAAGTAAATACATAACTAAGTAAAAGATGAGGTGGTTATTTATTTTCTTAGGGAAAAATTATAAAAATGGGGTTAGATTGTGTAGTATCGAAGTAAGAAATATTATCGACGAGACAACATTACGTGTCTACAATTATGAGAACTCACCCCTAGTCCTAAATTAATTAATTAAGGTATTTGTTGAACATATGAGGTAATAGGAATCAATTCATTTCAGAGTGATTGATCGATGAATCTGGTAGGGAGGAGCACAATGCCGTTTTATCATACAATTGTCAAAAGACTCAATTGAAGTTGTTGTTGACCCTATGAGAACTCACCCTAGTCCTAGATTAATCAATTAAGGTATTAGTTGAACATATGAGGTAGTAAGAATCAGTGAAGCTCAGAGTGATCGATCGACGACTCTGGTCAGGAGAAACACAATACCATTTGATCATGCAATTGCCAAAAGGCTCAATTAAAGTTGTATTTAACCCTATGAGAACTCACCCCTAGTCCTAGATTAATCAATTAAGGTATTAGTTTAACATATGAAGTCAATTGAATTTGTATAAAAACAAATGTTAAACATGTTGCAACAGATTATGCATTTGTTGTAAATTATCAAACAGATTAAGTTATTTGTTTTAACAGATTACACACATCTATTGTAAATTATAAAACAGGTGCTACCATCTGTTGCGATAGATAACCGAGCTTTGGAAATTTTTAAACAAAAATTATCATTTGTTGCACTTAGATGTTGTAAGATCCTTCTTTAAAAGCAATTTAGGTATTTCCTGTCCGAGATTAAAAAGTTAAAATACTAAGGCAGTAAAAAATATTACTTGAATAACTCAAAAATCTCCTGAGTGAGTAGTCTTATTGGTCTTTTCAATGTCACCATCTCCCCGTTCCCCTCAAAAGTTATTAATGAATATTTAAAATCCATATCTAGAATACTCTCTCCTTCAGCCAGTAAGACTCAACTCATCCATCACTTTTTTTTATTCTCAAATCTCTTTCTTTTCTTTTTTTTCCTCTCTTTTCTCTCTTCTTTCGGATGAGGATCCTTTCGGATCTCAATCGATCAATATCTTTTCTCGACTGAACTGGATGTTCTGATCCCTTTGCTATTTTGAAATTGTAGGTATGTGTAAGACCCCACAAAAATTTCTAGCTTATTTTATTCCTTTAAGCTTGTTAAGGGATCCCAGACTTCGAAAATTCTAGCTAAGTGTTCAGACTTAGTATAATTTTGGCCTTTGAAAGTTGGTAATCTTATTTTGTAACCTTTACATCCATTATATGTTGATATTTGAGTTAATTCGTGATCAGCAATGTCCGTAGGTGTTCTCGGATAAGTTTCAAATTTTTTGGACTACGTTTGAAACACCTTTGGAGTTCCAATCCAGTGAATCAATGTGATCTCGACGTGTTCCACCGACTATAGCATTGATAATTATTTTTCCAGCTGCAGTGTCAAATTCCAGTGATCAATGCAGACTTGATGTGGCGCATTGGCCATCGCGTTAGTCTGCACATCGATAACACAGTTTTTAGTCATTAAAAGGCCGCATCCTTAGGGGTAATTGGGTCTTTTTTCCATGACCTTCAACCCCCAAAACATGAAATTAAACCCTTTGGAGAGAAAAATTTATTCATTCTTCACAAAAAGCTGTCAAGAAAAAACCCCAGGAGAATTAAATTCAAACTCAAGATCCAAGAATTTTACCATCATTCTGAAAGAATTTCACAACCAAGGTATGTGAAGTATTCATTCAAGGGTTCCTTCCACCCCTGGAGTCCAAGAAACTCTTTTAAAAGTTCAAGAAGAATGATTTAATGATTTCCATGGTTTGAATTAAAGTGTATTCATCACTATTTCTTAATTGGGTTTCTAAATTCATGATGTATTAATTGATATGTGTTCTTTATTATGTGAATTCATGTTTATACCCTAGGAGGGGTGAAATTGGTATTGAATCATGATGTTTCCATATTGTTTTAGTATTATGTGCATATATTATGCCCCACAAATGTTTGATGAATTATCCATGTGAATTGAATATTAAAATTTTATCATGATTAGCATGTATACAAGTTCATGTCATGCAAGTGTCTGCTTAAATGCCCAAGTGAATGAATAATGACTAAGTTGTTAACTATCATTCTTAAAGATTATGCCATATCTTTTAAATTTATGCTATCGGGTCCTGAGGGTATCTAATACCCGATTATTTAGCTATTGAACTAGATCTAGTGTCAGTCATAGAATAGTCTCAGTCATGTCATGATCAGGAGAATTTAGTCAGTTACAAAACTCAGGAAAACCTTGTAGTATCCTGTTCAAAACATAGTAGGCTTAGACAATTCCCAGAATTCAATCAGTGATTAGTTCAGTACTCAGTGAACTTCGTTTCTATCCATTCCAATTCAGTATTCAGTTCAGACCTTAGTAAACTCAGTCAGCTAACAGAACCCATTAGCATTCAGTCAGATAACAAAATTCGGTAGTATTCCGTCAGTCAGCGAAATCTAGTGAACTCGGTTCAGTTCAGTTACAGAGTACGATCAGTAACTATTCAATCAAGCATAGTAAAACCTAAGAAATTAGTTCAGTGTCCATTCAGTTGGGAGTAGGATTCAGCACTGAGTGAACCCAAGAATGGGGGCTTACCTATCAGTAGAGAGTGTGGTCCTTAGAAGCAATCCTTGTATTTCAAAACTACGTAGCCAGTGTAGGTTGAGATATCTCCTTACAACACTAGGATTGATGTATCTTATTTGAGTTTTCCTACCAGAGAGGGTTGACGGAAGAGCTTCCTGTTAGAGAGGATTAACTCACAGTTTGTCTTTACCCGTGGTACAGTACTAACACCCTTCCAACTAGGATCACAGGTTAGATGTTGGTTGTATTTGTGGCACGTTGATTAGATAATTACCTCCCATAGTTTCAGTTTTAGCTTTAGTCTTCAGAATAAAACTCAATTCAGTTTATAAAAATTCAGAATTATCAGATACAGTCACCCAGCTCAGTTTGAAACTCAGTATAGTTTCACAGAATTAGGACTGTTAGATACATTCATTTAGTTATTAGTAATTCAGTATTAGAAAACTCAGATATCAGTTAATCAGTATTTAGACTCAGTATTCAGTGTTGTCACGATCTCAATTATAGCTTACGTATTCATCCATGTACTCTCATTTAGTCATACTCATGTTATTCAGTTAGTATTGTTCATGCATATGAACCAGTGCATTTCAGCCTACCTCACTGAGCATACCAATACATTCCAAGTCCTGACGCATACTTTTCTTTTGCACTATGATATTTTATATCATAGGTTCAGATGCACGAACCCCAGAGTACCCTTAGTAGTTTAGATTCTCAGCAGACAGAGTTAGTGGTGAGTCCTCATAGTTTGAGGACCATGATTATTATTTTAACATTACAGATCATTTTCAATAGTCGGAGTTAGTTAGGGGCTTGTCTCATCAACTCCACAGTTCAAACAATTAAGAGGCTTATTTAAACTATAGTTTTTAAATAGTTGTTTAGTTTTCAGTATTGATGTTCAGTTTTGGTATTGTTATACCTTATTCAGATTTATTTCAGTATCGAACCTTATGAAAAGTTTCCACCTAATTTCTATATATTTATAGTGTTATTATTCAGTTATTACAGAAGGTACCAATCATGGGTTAGCTTGTGGTCCTTCGGGATTATGAGCACCGTGTAGCATTCGGAGAACAGACTCGGAGCGTTACAGTAAGGTTCACTATTGCTCTTTCCATCTCATCTTCTTCTTTGTATGTCATTTAAATTAGATATTTACATTTGTTGCTATTAATGATCTACCCATTACCAGTTTCCTATTTATTGAGAAAATTGAAGGAAAGGTGACTTTTAAGTCTTGAATTATCAAACCGTTGTTTTTATTAAAATATACAAAAATAAGTCATCTGTTGGGAGAACTTAAAAAGCTTTGTTGTCAGTATAGTTTTTTTTATGTCTTTTGCTTGTTATTTTGGTGTTGTTGTTATTGGGGGTGTCGGTCGTGTTGGAACATATGATATTTGTGTTCTTGATGGTGTTGGAACATATGGTGTTGTTTCTTTATTGTTGATGATGTTATTGGTGGTGTTGTAATTGTTTTCTCAACTGTTGCAACTGTTGAATCAGCTGTTGGAACAGACGAAGCATCTATCTGAAGAAATCAAACCAATAGCAAGGCTAGTTTGATTTATGCCAACAGATGACCCATCTGTTGTAACATGTTATCCACCTATCACAACAGACACCTCATCAATTGAACAGATAGGTAATCTATTGTATCATATTGGTTATCTATTGATTCACTCAATTTTGTGTTACCCTTTTGTACAGACAGAGCAACTATTTGAAGAAATCAAACCAATAGCAAGGCTGGTTTGATTTATTCCTATAGATGAATCATCTGTTGTAACATGTTATCCATCTGTTCTAATGGATACCTCATCGATTGATCAGATGGGTAATCTGTTGTATCAGATTGGTCATCTATTAATTCACACAATTTTGTGTTACCCTTTTGTAATGTTCTTTTTGAACTTCTCTTGTTTGACATCAAATGCATTTCTCTTGTTTGTAGATAAAAGAAAGTGAAATTGGATCTATTTTTGCCCTACCAGCATTAAAGGCTAGAGTAAAGATGGGTTCAGAGGAATAAGCTGCTTGCAGATGGAACCACTTCATATGTGGAAGGTATGTATTACTGATCTTCCTATCATGAAAACACACATCCAATATAATTATTTTGTGAATGCTTGTTCTTTACCTATTAGGCGTTAATTCTTCAAACAAGATATGACATTTTACATTTAAGATTGTCAATTTTGAACTGGTAAGGACGAGGTACCAAGTAGGCATTGTCGATATCCCGTTATAATTTATATGAATTTATGCTTATGATTTTGTGTCAAGTTTGGGGAAGGATTCAAGTTTTTGGCGGCAGTGTAAATATCAAATAGTGATTGGACCAATTTTAATGGCTCAATGGACTTCTTGAAAGGCCTTTGAAGCCTCGGACTACAGCAAATAACGATGGAACCAATAGAAATTCCCTTGGTCTAAATTGATATGGATGGGTTACTGGAGGAGACTATTATACAGCAGAAAGAACTTGGGAAAATACCTGTGCAGGAAGGGGGAGATTAAGAAAGCCATTTATCATCCCAGACCATGTTTAAGAGGAAACACAGGGTAGAAAAGAAAATATAGCAAAATTGGCTGATGAAATTTACATGGAAAATGAAAAAAATGGATGAGCTGCGAATGTGAAAGTCTATCCAAAAATGAAAATCCATCAGTCGTTAAAGAAAAAGAAGAATGGTCAAGAGGACTAGAGCTGGTCACTTTGCTAGAGACTACAACTAGTGAGCGTGGCCTCAATGAAGACCTACAAAATGCAGCACCAGAACTCTAAGGAAGTAGCTTTGCGAGCACAGAAGGTGGTAAGATTGTCGATCAGAATTGAAACCTGAACTAACTACTCCTGAATTAAAAATATGGGATCCAGCCAAGGTGGCAATTTTTGAAGTTAAACTTGCATCTATGCCTCCTTTTTATGGCTCTGGTTAGGTCAAAAGCAGTGCAAAAAACAAGGCATGGTATTTTTGCCCAACTTCAGACTTTTTTATTTCTACCGCCATTGACCTAATCATAGCCACAAACAGAAGGCATGGCATGCAAGTTAGAATTCAAAAATTGACGCCCTGACTTCCTTTATTTTTAATTCAGGAGTTGTTGGTTCAGGTTTCAATTCTGACAGACAATCTTACCACCTTTCATGCTCGCGAAGCTACTTTCTTAGAGTTTTGGTGCTGTATTTTGTGGGCCTTCATTGAGGCCATGCTCACTAGTTGCAGTTTCTAGCAAAGTGACCAGCTTCAGTCCTCTTGACCATTCTTCTTTTTCTTCAACGACTGATGGATTTTCATTTTTGGATACACTTTCACATTCACAGCTCATCCAGTTTTTTTATTTTCCATGTCAACTTCATCAGCCAATTTCTCTACATTTTCTTTCCTACCCTATATTTCCTTTTAATCAAGGTTCGAGATGATATATGGCCTTCTCAACCCCACTTCCCTCACAAGTATTCTCCCAAGCGTCTTCTGTTGTATAATAGTCTCCTCCAATAACCCATCCATATAAATTTAGATCAGGGAAATTTCTATTGGTTCTATCGTTATTTTCTGTAGTGCGAGGCTTCAGAGGCCTTTCAAAAAGTCCATTGAGCCATTAAAATTGGTCCAATCACTATTAGATATTTACACTGACACCAAAAACTTGAACCCTTCCCCAAACTTGACACAAAAACATGAGCATAAACCATCATTAAATTTTAATGGAGTATCGACACCACCATCTTGGACCCCTTCAGCCTTATCAGTTCACACCTATCAAACTAAACTGTACAATGCAGTATCTTGTTTGAAGGGTCAGTGTTTAATCACTAAAAAACTGCATTCACAAAATCATTGCACTTTATGTGTGTCTGTCACGGTAGCTTGATCAATAATATACATAACTCCCACACATGAATGGATCCATTGCACGCACCTTATTCTTCTTACCCTATCAGGATATGCCAAACAGTGTTGTTTATTCATCTGCACCCATGTGATGACTATTAGAAATATGTGTGAAAAGTCGTGACTTTTTATCTCAACATATTTAAAATAGCTGATGAATCAAAATCTCCATCTGTTGTAACTGATGAATCAGCTGTTGGAAGAAATCAAAACATCTTCTCCAACATATGGTCCATTTGTCGCAATAAATAATCCTCTGTCACAATAGATAATCCATATAATGTAACAAATAGTAAATCTATTGCGAAAGGCCAGACAGTGTTTATTCATATGCACGTATATGATAACTATTAAAAAAGAGATGAAGAGTCGTGACTTTTTATCTAACACATTTAAAAAGGATGATGAACATAATTCTCCATCTGTTGCAACTGATGAATCAACTGTTGGAAGAAATCAAAACATCTTCTCCAACAGATGGTCTATCTGTCATAACATATAATTCATATGTTGAAATAGATGGTAAATCTGTTTTGACAAACTTCAGACCATCTGTTGCAATAAATACTAAATCTATTGCGATATATGAACGATCTATTGCAATAGCTCAATAATACTGGCTGTTATCAAGAAACCATTTTGAAAAGGTGAGAAGTATTATTAATTAGTGTAAAAGAAAAAGTTGTGACTTTTCAAAGAAAATACAATGCCACCAGTTTGAATGTAATTAATACAATGGAGATGAACATACGTGCCTTTTGTACTTACACATCTAGATTAAATCATCTATAAATAGGTCCCTCCTTAATATTCATTCTGTTAAAATTTATTTATTTCTTGCATTTTTTCTTTTCGCGTGACATCTTCAACCACTTCTCTTAAAAGAGCATATTCCTTTCTCATTGCGGTAAGTTTTTTCGGTGTAAATATACCAGTTTGTAGTATATGTTGTATTACAGTTTACTCTTTTCTTTATATTTTTCAATTCATGCGTGTTCTAGATATGAATGATTCTGTTTGGGATATTACTATTCTGCCTGACATAGTGCGGGAACTTCAGAGGCAAGTTAATGACCTGCAGAGGGAGTTGGTCGTTGTGAGAGCGACAACGTTCAAAGAGATGCAGAGGTTGATGAGGGTCCTGCTGCTGCGAGTTGATTGACCAGCTGTCATTAATGATGATGATGATAATAATAATTATAAATTGTTTTTCTTTTAGCGTATGTATTTTAATTTTTTATATCATATTTATACCTAATATATTTTATTTTTCGTTTAATGAAAAATTTATTTTTAGTCGACTTTGGATTTTAATTCTTATTTAATTTTCATTATGTCTATTTCTTCTTCTAAACATACATGTTAACATGTCGACGGTTGGAGGTAAAGAGCAATTTTGAATCCAGTAGCAATAACAATTTTGGCTTTTGAGTTCTTTTAACAGATGGATCATGTGTTGGAATAGATTGGTCATTGATTGGGTTTCTGTCAATAGATTATCCATCTGTTGCAACAAATTTATCATCTGTTGGAGGAAAATATTCCAGTTTGGTGAAACTGTGTTGTGTTCTTCCAGCTAATGTCTCTCTGTTGCCATAGATGGGTAATCTGTTGAAAATACGTATGGTCTGTTGTATTATTTAGTTCATGTTTTGCCTTTTTTTTATTGATGCACAAGTTATTAAAAAGGATATTTTATATATAATAAATGATAACATTACGTTCACAACAATGATTTAAATATATAAAAGTCCACCACAAATAACAACACAAGTTTTTGCAACTACAATGATCATGGTGGATTACGATTCGGGCATGTAGTTCTTTTGTGACCAGCGCGCTTACATATAGAGCACTTGTTTCTTCTTGATAAAAATGATTCTCCTACTCCATGCCTCCTCTTATATGAATTTCTTTCCGATTTGATAGTTCTTGGGTCAAAATATAAAGGAGGTATTAATCTCTCCATAAGCTCTGCAGGAACAACCTAAGATTCTTCAGAAGGCACCTGAGTAATATGCTCACTATATATCATTTCATATTTTTCCAACGAATAATATTAAGAGGAGTGCTCGTAAACTTTAGTTCCATATTTATGACCGTATTGAGCTCAAAACGCTACCATAACATGTGGACAGGGTATTTTGTCCAAATAAAAAACTCTGCATGTACGAGATCTTGTTTGAAGATCAACCTTGGCAACATCAACCGATGATACTGAATTTGTAATCTGCCATTTTATGAGATAATAACCTATTCCCCAAACTGATGTTTTTTGATATTATTTTTTTGATTTCGAGAACAAATCGGGTTCTTCTTTGTGGGAACTTGAACTACACACGTCTTTTGTTAAAAAATTGCCCATACTTCTTGTTTATTTTTTCAAACATAGCCTTGATGAAAATTCCCTTTCATCACTACATAATGAATTTACTGATTCAGCTATGTTTGATGTCATAATATTGTAGCTATACAAAAACTCACTTAGCACGACATTATGCTAAACTTGTAACTCAAATAAGACATTAAATTCATAAGAATGTACCTATCTACCAAATAGAATGCCCGGCTCTATCTCTCAAAACTGACACATATGAGAAATTCTGCTACCTTGGGATTCACATCCATTATTTGATTGAAATGGTCTAAAAACTCCTCTCAACTATATGCTTTAGCTTCTCTATAAAAAAAGGTCACAACCCATTCGTTGTGATAGTTGGTCCGAATGTTCTCTCCAAGATGCATGATGCAACAATTAAAGTAAGTTGAAGTGAATAAAAGTGAGTCTATCTTTGGAATACTTGGATTCCTATCTGATACAAAATACAACTCTTTGGTATCTTTGATGCAGCTTCGTAGTTGTTAAAAAAAATAATAAGAGGCATCATATTCCTTGTACGCTACACAAAAAATGACAGGAAAGATGTGATTCTCTGTATCCTGGACAACCGCCGCTAGTAGAACTCTATTATCATAGTTGAGAAGGGGGAATGAGTCTAAATCAATGGACATGGCAGGAGCTTAGTATTTGCTTAGTCGTTCAAAAGTCAGTCTATCATAAGTGGACCTCCACTAATGGATCTGCAATGTATGCCCAAACACTCTCATTTCTTTCTTGGTCAACAAAGAACCACACAACTCACTCACATTCTTCACTACTCCTACAGTCTTGACGGAGTTCAGATTTCTGGAGGGAATTTGATTGTCTCAATAAATCATGCGGCCTAGATGCTAATAAGATAAAAACCCAAGACTCAAGCATTTTCGATATCTATTTTTGTGCGAAAGTATCACCTGCTCCTCAAGAAGGTACCGTCAACGACTATGCCTTTTCTCAAATGTCAAAAACGTTGAGTCCAAGCACCATAAGATACAAAAAGGTACTTGAACCTTCGGTTTTTATCAAGATGCAATACCGTCTTACTTTCAAGATTTGTGTACTCAATCATGTAATGTAGACATCCAGGACTGCATACCCATGCTTGTGTGTCCCCCTAATCAAGTCCTTGGCAATCCCCATGGTCATATATATCTTTCAATAACTGACCAGGACACCTAATTCCATAAGGATTTGATTCTCCATAACCCTTGTTAAAGGGCCTTTGCCATCAGGGAAACTACTCCTAAAATATTCACCGAGGACCTTTGTCGTAGCGTGAGAATTTTGGCCCGAGATGTGCTTTGAACCACATGTGTGATGCTTTTCATGTTTATGAATGACAAATCTGTCAGAACTTGCGTACTTCACTACTCTCAACCATTACTTGTAGTTTGAATTAGCCTATTTAAAGCAAAAGACACTGCTCGAATTAATCACTTTCTTTATTCTGAAATATTTTTGCAAGCAAGAAATAAACTAAGTGTTAGATAGTTCATTCTTTTCCTTGAATGATATTCTAATAGAAAAGTCGGTCTCGTCATCTTGAATATTTCTAAATTGTGTCGATTGGGAAGAACTGTACATCGTATTGGTCGCATCAACGGGTGTAGGTATTTGATCATTATTTAGAATATTCATATATAGATCATCCAACCTATCATTAAAGACGTCTTCTTGTTCTTCTTCTTCTTTTACATTCTGGTTCTTATTCTCTCTCGTCTTTTCAACCATGTACACACTTAACACCAGCCTGGATGAATCACTAAGATAAGCACGCAACCAAACCTGATCGATTATCTTAAAAGGTAGTACCTTCTGGTTTTGAAAAGAGCTGTGCATGTAGCTGATGACGAGTTCTTCCAGTTGACAGTTCAGTCCACAATAGCTGATGATTAAATTCAAAAAATCATCATACAAAACATCACTTTGGACTATCATAATTATCATTTCTAATATTTCACCCTCCTTCCAATGCCATACATATCAATTGCTCTTCTCGATCCATTGATGATGACAATCCACCTCTATCATTATTGATCCCTCCATTAGTGGCACCTAAATAAAGTCATTTGTTAAAAGAAGTTGATAGTGATTTCATAGTGCCGTAAATGAATCCCAATAGATGTGTAATCTGTTTTAATAGGTAAGTGATCAATCTCAACAGATTACTTACCTGTTGGAATTCATGTTATGCTCTTGAAGATGATTTCAATAGATGAGTCATCTGTTGTAACAGGTGAATCATATGTTGCAATAGACTGTATATCTGTTGCAACTAATGAAGCGCCTGTTGGGATAGATGTTACAGTACTAAATCACCTTTGAAGTTGATTCCAATAGATGAGTGATATGTTGTAATAGATAATTATCTGTTATGACAGATGGACTTACCTGTTGCAGCAGACGATAATCTGTTGGAATCGAGCTCAGGTTATATCACAACAGGTTACTAATATGTTGCAACATATATTTACCATCTGTTGGAATCAAGTTCAGGTTCTGTTGCAATAGATATTTACCCTATTGCAACAGATAATACATCTGTTGGAATCAAATTTAGGTCTGTTGCAACAGGTTACTAATCTGTTGAAGTAAATATTTATCACGTTGCACTACATAACTAATCTATTGCAATAGATGGGTCATATGTTGCAACAGATGACCCATCTGTTCGATTCATGTTAAGGCATATAGAACAATAAACGTGAATCCAACATATCAGTCTTTCATTGAAACAGATATCTAATCTGTCGCAACAGATGATTTATCTATTTAAATAAATGGCTCTTATGTTGGATTCATGATTGAGTTCTATCCATTATTGGAAAAACAGCACAATAGAAGTTACCCAGATGACAAATTCAACTAAAAAACATAATTTGACTTACCAAGATCTCCTATGAAGTAATGCCAAAATGGAAAGTGATGTTCGAAATAAAATTTGACCTAAAAAATTTGTCAATTAGGAACAGTAGCGGTAACAACAACAATAACAACAACAAATGGTCAACAAGAAGAATATGAAGATGATAATGATGCAGAAGATGCCAAAGTAATGCCAAAGTGGAAAGTGATGTTCGAAATAAAATTTGACATAAGAAATTGGTCAAATAGCAACAGTAGAGGTAACAACAACAACAAATGGTCAAAAAGAAGAAGATGAAGATCATAATGAAGTATAAGATGATGATAATGAAGAAGAAGATGATAAATAAAGCAGCAGTAACAGCGAACAACAAAAATCGCTAAGAGACAAAAAATAATGGATGAGAAGAGAGAGAAAAATGTCTTTTTTCCCTTTGTTTTCTGTTATATTAGGTAAACATTTGCATCAAAGTGTAAATTTAAAAACTTCTAAGCTATTGTCAAACCTACCCAACTTTCTTTATCCATAATAAAGTAATTGTCACCCCCACTCAATTATTAAGACTTGTGTCACCTACACCTCATTTTAAAACTTTTTTGTCACCTACAACTCAAAGCCCCTAAATAGTTGGCCTCTTTCTCTGAAATTTATTATTCCAAAGTTTTTTGTTGACAAAAATAATTATTATTGGAAACTAAGAGAAAATCTAGAGCAAACCCAGCACCAAAGAAGAAGATGCCCAAACTTGAAACAGTCTTCAGTTGTCCATTTTGTTGTCAAGAAGGAGGTGTAGAATGTCCAATTATTATGAAGAATTTGATTGGTGAGGCCATTTGTTATAACCGCCAAGCAAAATTTAGTATGTAGGTCACACTTTTGGCGGAGCCTATCGACATATACCATGAATGGATCGATTACTGTGAACGAGGCAATAAGAAATCTGTTTGATAAGTTTAGATGATCATATTGTGAACGATGACAATAAACCTGGTAGTGTATGATTTTGTTCTCGTGAGACCATATTGTTATGACATGTAGTATATGTTTTTATGCTGATTAGCTCTGTTTTCAAGCGTAGTAGTATTTCGTCTTATAGTTTCCATATGATGATATATTGATCATTATAGTGAATGAATAGATAAATGTGAATGCGTCAATAAAAAATCGTTATTAATAAGTTTAGATGATCATATTATGAAAAACGACAACCGATCTTGGAGTGTATGATTTTGTTCTTATGAGACGATATTGTTATGTCAGTGTAGTGTATATTTGTGTGTTGATTAGTATTTTATCTTATAGTTGCCTTATGATATATTAGAGGATCAATATGTAAGTTGATTACCTGGTGCATGTTAGGGTACACTAATTGTTATGTATCTTATTCCAAATATAAAACATGTAGTATTGATTCATGTATTAGAACATTACTCAAATATCTTATTAACTTTATGATAATTGATTAGCATAAATTCATTCTTGTGTTGTTTATATGTCATATGTGTGCATAAGAGGTTCATCTGCAGAGATTATACAAATGGTTAATGTGGGAATGCAAGTATTTGTAAAGGTCAATCCTCGCTATTATCTTGTTGGGGTAGATCAATGATACATGTTGTTCCTTTGTAATCATGCTACATTTGCTACATATTTTGTGCAGATTTAAATATCGGCACCAGTGGAACTCACCACTATGTCTAATGGCTGCATACGTAGAATTGCAGGGTGAGCTTCTTGGCTAATCTGCAACACTAGACTCCAAGTCTATCTTTATTTACCGGCTTTTCATTCCGTATCGTGTATCAGAGGTTGCACTTCTATTTATTTACTCTTAGACTCTCTTAATTCATATAGCTAGATTTTGGGGAGTTTTTGTATTGTTCTGCGCTTGTGTTATTTTGAGACACCTTTATGCCAAATATGTGTTTTTATTGTTATTTTCATGCCTGGATAATAACAAAAATTGGTAACACCTAGAGTTTGTACGCCTACTAAGTTGTATTGTAAGTGTTATCATGACTTAAATTCTTTGGATCGTGCACAATTTTCTCTAAAGTAAGAAATGGTAGAGAAAAGTACTAACTATGCATTATAATTTTGTAAAATGTGGAGAGAATTTTGAAACACCCTAAACTTTGGCCCTTGTAAAAATTTCTTAGGTTTTGGACACTTTGGATAAGGTACGACTTAAGGGTACCAATCATACCCTTGGATACGACTTGGGTGTCTATCTCGTATGCCATGTAGTGGGTTTTGGTTGGGATTCTGCCCAAGATATGACTCAACATTATACTAGTCATATGGTAGGATACGAGGTGTATGATGCCAAGTCGTATGATGCTTAGTGTTTAGTCTTGATGAATTTTTCCAAGATATGGTTTGTGGGCACCATTCGTACCCTAAGGTATTAGTTGGGGTTGTGTTGTCATATGTTGGTTAGTATAGGGGACTATGGTGGGGTCTAGGTTACGAGTTAGGGTACCATTCATACCCTAGGGTATGGGTTGGGGGTTGGGTCGTACCCACCTGGGACTTGGTTTTTAGCTTTTAAGCTGAGGGTAGTCCGGACATTTTCCACCTCAAACCCTTATGTTCCCATGTTATATAACCCTTGGTGGCCTCTCATAATACACTTTGAAGAATAGGAACACTTCAAAATGCTCTCTCAAACTCACTCTTGAAGATTGTAGGCTAGGGTTTCTACAAGTGTTCTTCAAAGGGCTTAAGAGTCAAGTTTCTCTATGGAATCTTCTTGTATAAGGCATGGAGCAAATCCAACTAGAAAAAGTCACATTGGGCTTCGGGATAATCAGGCTCGAACTGATGACTTCCACCACGTCAAGGTGACACTCTACCGCTCAGTTATATCCCTTCCCCGTCCCATCAAGAAATAGAACTGGCTAATCCTAAGAAATCTTCTTGTATAAGGCATGTAGTCCTTCTCTCATTATTATTTCTAACTAAAGTCATGTTTTATTATGTTTTAAACATGGATTATGAATCATAAATAGTGGTTTTGAAATCAATGTTGAGGGTCTTGATGCATATTGTTGGGTATTGATTTAAACTATGTTTTTATATGTTTTTGGTGATGGTTTGCGCATGTGGGTGCTTGCTGGTTATGATTTAACAAATGGGTCATGGGTCATGGGTAACCCTAATATTGATAGTTTATGCTTTGATTTTGGTCTTGGTAAAGGTATACCGTCAACATGTTTGATAAAATGCCTAAGAGAATGTTTTTACTCTATTATGAAACTTTTATTGAAACTATTGCATGGTATGGTTTGGTAATGAAACCCTAAATGGATTTGAATGGATTTGCTTTGGTTTAAATAATTAAATGGTATAAATAGTTTTTAACGGTATGCATGGTTTTGGTTGGTTAAATTGTAAGGCCTTAGTGGCTATGAAATTGTTTGAGTAAAAACCTTGTGGGGCACAAAGAAATCACCCAACTGAATGAAATAATGAAATTGGCTTGAATGATGAACATCTTGTGAGGTACATGGGAATCCCTCAACAAAAACTTAATAATGAAATACTTGTGGGGTACACGGGACCCCCCCCCCCTCAAGTAAGCCTAATAATGATGTACTTGTGGGGTACATCAGAATCCCCCATGTAAACAAAATAGTGTAACCTATGGGTTACATGGGAATCCCCTAAGGTTTGGCTAAGGACATTGCATGCAATCTACAGTCGCTATGACGATACCACTACTCATAGCCTTGGTCAATAATAATGGCATAATAGTTTGGTCGGATGAAAATGGTTTTAATTGGGTAATAATAGCAGAATGCGATAGCTAATTGTAAAAGTGCGAGTCCAATGGACAGACATTGGAAACTCATGTTTTCCAATATAAGGGTGATCATAGAGATCATATATGATACTATGAGGTACATGAGAATCCTTTAAGTGCACTGTACATAGGTATCATGGAGAGCGAAGCGTACTCGGGAATCTCCTACTCTTATGGTATCTTCAGTTCATGTGGCTACATGCATCAAGGCTCGTTCAGGGGGTTACACTGGACCTATATAGTCTGTGGGTGATTTTAAAACAGTTAAGCTACATATATCCTGGTTAATAGTTTTAAAGGCATGCTAAACCTGATTTTCTTTTTTCGGCATGGTTTATATATGTATAGATATGTGTGCACGGTTAGTTTACTTGGTTTTCAAGATTGACATTATCTTATCCTAATCCTGAGTGCATGCTAGCATTCACCTGCTAACCTGTCTTTAGATGGCTGCATCTCCACACAATGTAGGAACCGACCAGGCTCCTCCTCCTGCTTATTGATCGAATTTGGGGATAGTAGGTGTTGGATTGAAGTGGTGAGCTTTCATAGTTCGAAAGACATCTATTTTATGTCATGGATTACTATATATACTTTTGTCTTTTCTTAGACTTGATTTTTGGCTATGATCGGGAGCATGTCCCGACTAGGTACCCTTTGATTTGGTTTAGAGGTTTTGTATGGACAACTGTGGACTTGGATATGAATTGATCATGTTATATAGGCTGGATTATTGGATTATTGGATGGATTGGAGGTTATATAGGCTTTCAGTTATTGGATGGATTGACTTGATTAGGTTGGCCTCGGATATAGGCTTATCCCAAAGTCATTACATGAAAGTTTCTCTATCTTGTTATAAGTTCGGAGTTCATTCGACTCAAGATATATGTTGGTTAGTTGGGTTTGGTATCGAACGTAGTCTCCAGTCCAGGTTGGACTTAAGATTACCCATTTACAACAAGGATGCGGTTTGGGTCGTGTCAAGTTTATAGGCTTACTCATGGTGTAAGAAATCCTTCTCCTTTCGTTTATACAGAAAAAGACATGTGGTCTCTCCAAAAGTGTCTATTTTTTAATATTTGTCCCGGCTTAATTTTTTTTAAAAAAAAAAAGTGACCTAAACATGAAAAGAATCTCTGGAAAGAACTTTTGTTGCCTAGTCAAGCATAAGTTCTAGCTTTTTTCTTAAAAGGATCAACGTGTGGTCAATTGACCAAGTCCATTTTCTTAAAATGTCTAGAAACTTTAACCTTATAGGAAAAAACTAGAAATTTTTTTCTTAAAAGGATCAACGTGTGGTCAATTGACCAAGTCCATTGTCTTGAAATATCCAGAAACTTTAACCTTATAGGAAAAAACTAGAACTTGTGCATGGCGGGCAACAAAAGCTTCGCCTCTGTTGCCAATCAAATATCAGTTATAGCTTTTGCCTTATAAGGCAAAATTTGTGGTCATGAGAAGGTTCATTGTATTGGAATGTTCTAAATTTCTGTCTTATATGCAAAACTAATTTAAATCCACAACTTATGCTTGATGGACAACAAAAGCTTTTCCTAATGAATTTTCTAAATCGGAAACTATTTTTTAAAAGCTTTATGCCAATAATCAAAATCACTCCATATGAAAGTCATTTCTGAACTTACCCCCATTTATGTATGTGTCTTTCTCTTTTGCAATGGGTAAGTAAAAAATAGTGTTGGAATAAGTGATAACTTTTCTAAAAAAATTGTAAAACTAGTGACTTTATCCTCCAAAATTATTTTTCTATGTTTTAATTAATCTTCAGGAAAAAAATTTATGGTCTCTTTCTTAGTTGACAGACTTCATAAGAAAGTTATGTTTTTTGTCTAAGTCAATCAAGCGCCTCCTCAAATAACTATTATGATAATCTCTATTTAATATGATTGACTTACAAGTTTAAAGTTAAAAGTAAATACCCCTACTAATTTGTATTTCACTAATGAACTGCAACAATGTGAACTCTTTTTTAATTCTAATTGCGACTATTTATTATAATCCAATACACTATTTGGATCCTACTAAGTAACGCGAAATTAATTATATTTGAACAATGAACTTTTTTTCTAATATGTTCGACATGGATATAGAGAAGTATTTGCACTCTAACAAACAAATTTGGATGATTTATATCAAAACAAATAGTTGATAAATAAAACAACAGACTCCAATCATAACATGAATTCAGACACTCACCCTATCTTATCAAAATAAAAATAAAATAAAATAAAATAATATACTCAAACTTATAGAAACCCTTCTATCACATGATTTCAGACACTCACCCTATCTTAACAAAATAAAATAAAATAAAATAAAATAAAATAAAATAAAATAAAATAATGGACTCACACTTTTTGAAACCCTTCTATTAGACAAACATACCAAAAATAAAATTTTAAAGCTACTCTAAACTTAGCACATTCTTAGACATCCCTCTTATAAAGAAGATCCACATAAGTTTTTCTCTAATTAAAGCCTCAAGTTCAAGTCCAAATCATTTTGTTCTTCAGCTATATTAACTATTTCATCATCAATTGATGAAATAGGAACATCTAATTGATTCATCAATTGTTGTGTAGCAATAGTCTCATTTGGATTGGCAAATGCTGAATTTGAACCTTCAACAACTCTGTTTCTTCTTGCCATTTGTTTCCGATTGACAGGTGGTGCGTTGCTCCATCTTATCAGCTGGTTACGATTCAACGATGATGTTGGTTGGACAACAACTCCATCATTTCTTCGCAAACTTGCATGTTGTGGGGCAACATGTTGAGCTGATGGAGGATTTCCTAGCAAAACAATGTTGGATGCATATACATGAGAACGTAGAATGACAACCTGCTCAGTCACTGGATGAGTAGTTCGAACATGATTTATGAATTCTAAATAAGTGCGAAATATTCCATTGCACAAAGGGCAATGAAGTAGTACACGAGAATGTGCTTCAAATAAAGAAGAAAAATTTGCATGATGCATATTTGAAGTACGAATGACAAAATCTTTCTCTAAAATAAGAAATGGTTTAGAGAGAAGAACCAACTATGCACTATAATTTGTAAAAGGTAAAGAGAATTTATAAGTTTTTTCATGGTATAACCTTCCTCCTTCATTTATGTATTTCATTTACAATGATAAGTTCAAATTAAATACTTAATCTGAGCTTTAAATTTGTACTTATACCTAGTACTATACTGTGTTACACCAATCTGACCTTTTTTTTTTTACTTTGAATTTCATTAGTAAATTGCAGTAGTCTGATCTTTTTTGAATTATGACTATCATTATATTATAGTAATCTAGTACATTATAGAATGGATTCTAATAAATTCTAATAAGGGGATTTTTCATAAGTAGCAAATTTGTAGCTATAGTTAAAATTTTTATAGCAACTATTTCATAATTACGAAAAATAGCAAATTTTATTTTATAAAAATGATGGTATTAAAATACATATACAACAAGATTTACCGTCCTTCTTTTACTTAAATCAATTGAGTTAAATAAGGAACTAGTAAATTCCTTTTTCATAAATTACTGTAGTAGATTTCTTTTTCTTAAATTACTCTTATTTCAATTAGTAGATTTCTTTTACAAATCAAACTCAAATATGAAAGGTCGGGATTTTAGCTATTGTAGACGTGTTAGGGTAGAAGAGGTTAGAGAGGTCGTTCGCAGGATGCGGAGGGGTAGGGCGACGGGGCCGGATGAGATTCCGGTGGAGTTTTGGAAGTTTTTTGGAGAGTCTAGTGTAAGGTGGTTGACTGGATTGTTCAATGAAATCTTCAAGACGGCAAAGATGTCCGAGGCTTGGAGGTGGAGTACCATGATACCTCTCTACAAGAATAAGGGGGACATCCAGAGTTACAATAACTATAAGGGGATTAAGTTATTGAGTCACTCTATGAAGATTTGGGAGAGAGTGGTCTAGGCGAGTCTGAGACGGATATTGTCTATTTCGAAAAACCAGTTTGGGTTTATGCCTGGCCGCTCGACGACGGAGGCAATTCACCTGGTACGGAGGCTGGTGGAGCAGTATAGGGAAAGGAAGAAGGACCTGCACATGGTGTTTATCGACCTGGAGAAGGCATACGATAAAGTCCCCAGGGAGGTGCTTTGGAGGTGTTTGGAGGTGAGTGGAGTCCCGAAGGCATATATCAGAGCGATTAAGGACATGTATAAGGGAGCAAAAACTCAGGTGAGGACGGCGGGAGGAGACTCAGAGCATTTCACCATCTTGACAGGATTGCATCAGGGATCTACTCTTAGTCCCTTTTTGTTTGCTTTGGTGATGGACGTGTTGACGCGGCGTATTCAAGGGGAGGTGCCGTGGTGTATGCTTTTTGCGGACGATATAGTCCTGATTGATGAGACTCGACGGGGTGTGAATGATAAATTAGAGGTGTGGAGACAAACCCTTGAGTCTAAAGGGTTCAGGTTGAGCAGAAGCAAGACAGAGTATTTGGAATGCAAGTTTAATGACGTAAGATTGGAGGATGAGATGACAGTGAAGCTGGATTCGCAGGTGGTTTGTAAGAGGGATAGTTTTAAGTATCTCAGGTCCGTGATCCAGGGTAACGGTGAGATTGACGAGGATGTCTCGCACCGCATTGGGGCGGGATGGATGAAGTGGAAGCTCGCGTCGGGGGTGTTATGTGATAAGAAGGTGCCGCCCAAGCTTAAAGGCAAATTCTACAGGGTGGTAGTACGTTCGGCCATGTTGTAAGGAGCGGAATGTTGGCCAGTTAAGAATTCCCACATCCAAAAAATGAAGGTGGCAGAGATGCGGATGTTGCGCTGGATGTGTGGGCTGACAAGAGGGGATAGAGTTCGGAATGAGACTATCAGGGAGAAGGTTGGTGTGACTCCAGTGGAGTGCAAGTTGCGGGAAGTCCGATTGCGCTGGTTCGGACACGTGAAGAGGAGGGACGTGGATGCCCCGGTTCGTAGGTGTGAGAGGCTAGCGCTGGATGGTTTTAGGCGGGGTAGGGGTAGGCCGAAGAAGTACTGGGCTGAAGTGATTAGGCGGGACATGGAACTGTTACAGCTCACCGAGGACATGACCCTAGATAGGAAGGTCTGGAGGACGCGGATTAGGGCTGAGGACTAGAGCCAGTTTGGGTCGCTAGTGTAGGGAATTAGGTTATGATTCTGTGTTCCTTGTTTTAGTATGAATCTGGGTGCTTCCTCTGTTTCCTGTTTTCTTTTCTGTTTTCTTCTTTCTTTTCTTTCTTCTCTTTTACTTATGGCTACCATATTTATGTCGTATTTATGCTATGTATGTTATGTGCTGTAATCTTGTGACCTTGTTCGGTGCTTTACTTTGTATCTATGTGGGATCTTGTGTCTTGAGCCGGGGGTCTATCGGAAACAGCCTTTCTACTTCGTTAGAGGTAGAGGTATGGACTGCGTACATCTCATCCCCCCAGACCCCACCAGGTGGGAATACACTGGGTTTGTTGTTGTTGTTGTTGTTGTTGCATGATCTTCAAAATTCAAAAAAGCATCATTACTGTTTTTTTCCTCTCTTTCACTCTTTATCTCTCTTACCTTTTTTCTTGTTAGTTTTTTTTCTTTTCTTTTTTTTTTGTATTTTTATTTTTTTATTTTGATTTCTTTTTTCTTTCCACTTTATTTCTCTCTTTTATTTTTCTTGTTTTATCCTTTTTCGATTTTTTCTTTATTTTTTCTTTTTCTTATTTTTTCTTTTATCTTATTTTTTTATTTTCCTATTTTGATTTTCTTCTTATTTTTTTATTTTTTCTCTTTTATTTTTAGACTTCTATTTGTCTTCTCCCCCCCCCTCACTCTTTTCTTCTTCTTTTTTCAGATTTTTTTTTGTTTTGTCTTTTTCTATTTTTTTATTCTTCTATCTGTATATTTTATTTTTAAAAGACAAATATTTATATCACATATACATATTAAAAAATATACAAAATAAATTAACAAACAGATTTGCATATGTATTTACAGTACCAAACATACATATATATATCTGCACATGTATTTACAAAATACATGTCTGACTCATATGTATATATAAGTATACAGGACACAAAATCTATTTAACAAAAAGGATAACTATATACATATACATATAGGTAATCAAAAAATAGACGATACATGTCTTAAACAGTAAAAAATAAGAATAAGTATATATGTTACTCTCTAAAATGACATAGAATAATTCAAAGATAAATTCATGCTGTACAAAAATACATATGAATATGCATTTGTATATACATATGTATTTCTGTAAATACATATGCAGATACATATATATGTTTTATACTGTAAATACATATCCAGATCTGTATGACTATGTATTTTGTATATTTTTTAAATATGTGTATTGTGATATACATTTATGTCTTTTCAAAATAAAAGTTAGAAATAGAAAAGTAAAAAAAAAAAAAAAGAAAAAAAGAAAAAAAAAAGAAAGAGAAATAGAAGCTAGAAATAAAAGTGTAAATTTAAAAAAAAAATAGAAAAAAGAAGAAGAAAACGAAAAAAAAAGAAGAGAGAAATAGAAGAGAGAAAATAAAATAGAAAGAAAAAATGAAAAAGAAATCAAAATAAAAAAGATAAAATGATAGAAAAATAAGATAAAAAAAATTATCAAGAAAAAAAGTTAGAGATACAAGAGAGTGAAAGAAAGAAAAAAAATAATGATGTTTTATTTTAGAATTTTAAAGATCATGAAGATAATTATATTTAAATATGAGAAAGGAAAAAACAAAAGAAAACAAAAAAAATAAAGAAAAAAATAGTGGAAAGAAAAAAAATTAAAATTAAAAATTAAAATTAAAATAAAATGATTAAAAAAATAAGATGAAAAAAAGGTAAAAGTGGCTATATTGGGGAAGTGAAATAGTTGAATGAAAATAGAAAAAGTTAAAGTAGTGGGAGTAAAACAAATGTTTGTCTAGTTAATGGACAGAATAATGTTGCTCTTGCTATAAACTGTAAGTTTACAAAAGTATTGTTATTTATTGTAATTATACTTTTAAATATGCTACTTTCTGTAATCTTTCCTTCTAAAATTACAAAGTGGGTATTTAATTTGAGCTTTAAAATTGTACTTCTATTTCATACTATACCCGGTTACATTAATTTGATTTCTTTTTGACTTTTGACTTCTTAGTAAATTGCATTAATATGACTTTTTTTGAGTTTTGACTATCATTATATTGTTGTAATCTAGTACAATACATAATGGATCCTAATAAATTCTAAAATTACTCATAGATATTTTTATTTCATACTATACCAGATTACATTAATTTGATTTTTTTGTTTTTAACCACTAAAGTTGGCATATTGGTTCAGCACTATGTCCCTTAAGCAAGAGGTCGGGGTTCGATCTCCGCCTCTGACGAATGGAGAAAACTCTGTGGCCAATTCCCTACCGCTTAGTGCACTGACCGAGGAATGAAGAATTAGTCTCACGGCTGCCGGCTGTGGGGATACCTTGGGAAACCAAAAAAAAAACTACGATTTTTTCTCACTAAGGTCACTTTAACTATATTTTCTAATAAAAAAAATCACCAAACTTTTTGCTTAAACAAAAATTATATGTCTGAAAATTTAACTTATATGGGTAATATTTTTTATATAATTTTTAAATTTATTAAATACAAATTTAATTTATAAACCCGATCTATCTCGACCAAAATCCAATGGGTACTAATATTCTATTTTTTTTAATTTTTTAAAATCTTTATCGTTTAAATAAAAATTCAATAAATAAGAACCGATCCAAACCAAAACCGACATGTATATATACTCATATTATTACTCAGCATTTTGTTATATATCAGGAGCATATCATTTGGTATATCAATCATATTTGTCAGCAAAATATGAAATCGTTTTCTTTTCCTAATATCAAAAGAATAAAATTATGCTATTATTCTTTTCAATTAGAGACCCGAAACTTTCATATTACAAATCATTCTGGTTCAAATCCCTTCTTTTAATTATTATATATTTTAATGTAAGTATCTAGCTAGTTGAGAATAAGAAGTAATATGAAAGGTTGGAGTGATATTAATTCACAAATTAATTAAAGGAATATTTTGAATATATATAGTTTTGGTTGGGTCCGATTGGATCGACTCTTTTTAATTGGATATGTATTTATTCAATTAAAAATAAAATTAAAAAAAATTAAAAGATTAGTATCCATAAATATGGGTCTTTGAATTTGGTCGGGGTGAATTTTTTAAGGAAAAATTTCAAAAAGTGAAAAACTTAAAATCATAATTATAATAAATAACAACAATTTCATAAAATTATGTTTTATAGCAAAAATAATATTTTTTAGTGATAGTTACAACTGGGTAACTTCTCCTATTATCACTTCAACACTTTATCTCTCTTCCTTTCTTACTTTATCTTTAATTTTTTTCTTCAAATAGCTCATATTTTTTAGATTTTCACTCCAGTTTCTAATGATTTTCTGACCTGATAGATAAAGATTGTGCTCCACTAATTAAGATAGCTATTAATTTGCAGTTATTGCATGTTTTCTCTTCTACAAATTCTATATACTTTTGTATGTTTGTATTTTTTTTGTTCATCATTTTTACTGCGATTTTTGAGATTTTCTTTGTTGTATGATTGTGGAGTTCTGCTCTAATGGCAAAATACACACCATATAGAGGATTAAATAGAGCTATACCACCATTAATTTAATTTCTAATAATTCAACATGATTTACTATTGAATTAACTCGAGATGAAGTTGTTAAAGTAGTTTCTACTCTTATACATTCGAAGAAATCAGTAAGCGACGAAGAAGTGAGTTCAAAGCGTCGTAATGATCCAAAGAAAATGGCATAAATTATGACACAAAAAGGATTGAAAAAATATTCATCTCCAAAACTCCCAAAAAAGAAATCGGAGAATCAGGCTAAATTTCAAGTCCTGATGCTGAAAATTCCTCTGAATATGATTTAGAAGAAGATAAAGATAAAGAGTAATTTGTATTTGTATTTATTAGCTAATGGTTACTAATCTATATATCTATATAGGAAGGGATTTAAGAATTTTAAATCAACTATTTGATTTTAAGAACAATTTTTTTATAGTAATTTTTATATTCATACTTCAGTCTTTTCAGCTTTAATCAAGCTTAGGTACCCATAATAACCCATATAGCTGCAATCGAATCACAAAGTCCCACACCTCAACTCTCAACACAAAAAGAACAACGAGTCAATCAGAAAGACAAATAACAAAAAAAAAATGGCAGATGTTGATCCATATGTAGCTCTTACAAAGACTTTCTCAGACTCTTTTCCATTTATTCTTTTTCTTGTAACATGGTTTAGTGATATGTATTATCAATTATAATAGGAAATTGATATTTGCATTTTTTATTATAGGACTTGGCGTGGATGAGAAATTGTTCATCCCATCACTGGGTAAATGGGATTGCAATGAGAGGGAATCCTACAGATCACACACTATAGGTATCTTCTTAGATGATGAACGCCAATTCCAGAGATGAAATGATCACCATCTCCTCCAGCTTCATCAAAAAATTTTGCGTCTTAAGGTACCTTTTTATTTTAGTTCTCTGTACAAGCACTTGTAAAAATGATATTGTGTTCTTATCGTGACCAAAATATTGTAGGATGCAGTAGTGGTGTATACAGTGCATCTATGAGAAAGTGATGCCCGTTTGTTTAACGAGGCATTTTTGAAAGGATCTCAATATCGTATTCTCATTGGGACTTCTTGCACTCGATCTTCTCAACAACTTTTGGGTGCAAGACATGATTATCATTCCCTTTTTGAACACTCTATTGAGGAAGAAATAACATTTTGTATCAAAACTCATGAAAGAAAGGTCTTTTTGGTCGTCTTTTTCACTTCAAAAAAATAAGGGTCAAAATCATTTTTCCTTTGTCTTAAAAATCAAACTTTCCCTCAACTTTAAACAATAATCATACTCCCCTTTTATCCTAATTGACTTTTTAAAATTCCTATTTTACCCTTTATCATCAATTTTTTTATTCCTTTTTTTGACTTCTTTAAAATCATCATATTTTCATTTTAAAAAAGATCATATAACAATTTTTTCATAAAAACATAAACATTATTCATAGAGATAATGACCAAAAGACCTTCCAAGCTTTACCTCAAATCCCAACTACACACTTAATTTTCACGGGAGTCCTATCACCCCCCTGATCTATTTTTTCATGTATTTATTACCCCCCAAATGCTGAGCTGGCACGAAAGGTGAGAACACCTCCTCTAGGCGCGTTGGTTCAATCCCAACAACTCCAAAAGTAAGAGTTTACCATTCCACATGTATAATACACATCATTAATTGATTTTTTGATGAAATAAATCATAAAAAATGGCTCTTTCTCTCTTCCAACAGTCTTCTTCCTCTTCTTTATAACACTCTTCTCCTTGTCCACCATCTGCCTTCATCTTGCTCCATTTTTTAATTTTATTTCTTTAGCCTACGTTTTAGATTTTAATCCATTTTCTACTTGAATTCTTGGAGTTTTGTTTTTAATTTTGTTCAACTCTTAATTTAGGGTTTGTAATTTGATGATAGATTTTGCCGGAATTCATGAAATGACAAATTCGAAATTTAATAAGCTTTGTATGGACGAATCAGACCCAATGCTCAATGCTGTTGTGAGATGCAAACATGGTATTTTACTTGACTTGCAAAGTTCATGGTCGAAGTCTAATCTGGGAAGAAGATTTTGGTCTTGCCCCTACTATGGTGTATGTATTTTGCATTGTATTTTGCTGTTACTTTATATTCAAATTATGTTAATGTACAGATTTCTACAAAAATTTTCAGTCTCAAAAATGTAATTTTTTTCTATGGAGGGACAAATAAAAAGTGGATCCAATATCAAATTTTATCATTTCAAGATTGGTGAACAAAATCAATGAGTTGGAAGAAGATTTATGGCTTAAACAGGTCCAAATTGATAACTTGACGTGGGAGAAGAGACGCAATGGAGGATGGAGATGGTGTAGGTTCAATAGGAAGATTTTTTTATGTATTTTGATTTTTGTTGTTGTTATGTTCATTAGCAACAAATGAACTGAAAGTAGTTTCTAGATTTGGTCTAATATGGTGTAAATTTTGTATACCTCTCTCTAAATATATCAGATTATGTTATGTTATGTTGTCTTTTGCCTAGTCGTACTCCATATGTTTGTTTTTGCGTAGTTGTACTTCTGATGTTTGTTGCACTTTGCTATGTTATTGTTTGCACTAACAAAATCGTGTCTTGTGTCCCTGTCATGTTGTGGTTTACAATTACAAATTGTGTCCTGTATTCCTGCTATGTTATTATTTACACTTGTTGTGTCTTGTGTTGTTGCAATGTTATTGTTTACACTTGCAAAGTTGTGTATTGTGTTGCTGTCATTTAAACGTACAAACTGGTGTAATGATAATGTTCTTTAGGCAAAACACTATTCTAATGCTATGTTTTTCTTTACGCTTAGATAGTGCAATGGTAATGTTGTGTTAACATTATAGCAACATCACCACCATTTAAACAACACAACAATAATGCCTAGTGACAACATTCATCAACAAAACATTCCAACTTCACACATCATCATTCATACTAAAATATATTCACATTCATAATGCCTAACCATTAGGCAACATTAGTCAACAAAATACAGTGCTTAAATTATTTTCCAACACTAAAATAAAATTATTTTCATGTCAACTGAACTAACTTAAAACAGTGATTAAAATACATCAACAGTACTACAATTTCCATGGCATGTAGGACTGTGAAGAAACGGTATTTTGACTTGGATGGTTTGAACTATTTCCCACTTTCTACTTTCTTTTATTCTCTTTAAGTTCTTGTAGTTTTCTTGTTGAGATTGTTGATTTGCTATTCCATTTTAATTTACTGGTACTACTTAGTGTATAACCAATGTTATCAGTTACATCAGCTGATCTTGCCACCTTTGCTTGACCAGTAGAGTATATCTTACTGCTAGGTATGCCTGGCTACAGAAAAGGATAAAAAAGTTTAAGAATGAACATATATCAATGACTTATAATTTACAAATGATATAACAAAGTAAGAGACTTACATTTAGGACTTTAAAACCATTTTCTGCTTGAAACATACTCATTCCTACTAGTCTTTGCCTTTTGAATAGATCAGTGTTTCCCCTACCACTACCCATTCCTCTTTTTGTAGTTTCAGCTATTGAAGATGATGTGCAAAAATCAGGAGGTGTGGAAGAGGATGCTGAAAAAATAGTAGGTACTGGAGGTTTTGTAGGTAGAGGAGTTGCAGTAGCACCTACTGAAATTGTTCTTTTGGATCTCCCTCTTTCTTTTTTTGCTTGTGGACGTTCAGTAATGGCTTCTGATAAAGTTTTCTATAAATATAAAAGGAATGTTATGAATTGAGAAAATTAGAACGAAATTCAAGCATAATATACCTTTGGTCTGCCTCTTCCCCTGCTTGAACCATTACTTTTTCCTTGAGGAGCAGCATTAGGTGCTTCTGGTGGAGTTTTCTACATATAAACAAAATGTTAACAATTAGAGTATTGTTATAACATAATGAATTCATGTGAAAAATTACCTTTGGTCTTCCTTTTTCCCTGCCTGAACCATCCTTTTTTCCTTGAGGAGCAACATTAGTTGCTTCAGTTGGAGTTTTCTACATATTAAAAAAGAATGTTAACAATTAGAATACTGGTATAACATAATGAGTTCAAGTGAAAAAATTACCTTTGGTCTGCCTCTTCCTCTGCCTGAACCAGTAGCTGTTGCTACTGCTGGTGCAGTTAGTTCTACTGATGGTGCAGTTAGTTCTACTGATGGTGCTCTGTGAGGACAACCCCTTTTGTTGTGGCCTCTAACATAACAGACACTACATGTCATTGCTAGTCCATTTCTACGCAATTTTTCCTGACTTTTTTGTTTCCCTAACTTCCTTCTTCCTATTCTTAGCTGGCTTGCCAGACAGGGTTGTGATTTCAGGTAGTGCAATAGCAATGTTTGAAAAAACTAGCCACATTTCCATGTTTGTAAGTGGTTGAAGAACATTGGCATAAGTCTGCAAATATGTTTCCTTACTGTATCACCTGTCAATATATTCATACAGAGGGTACTTTTTGAACAATATTGCAGCCACACCATGTGCACATGGTATGCCCTTTAACTGCCACACCCTACAACTACAAGTCCTTTTGACAATATCAACTTTGTGTTGACAAAGTCCTTCTTTCACTTCAAAATCAGCAACTCCATTAAACTGAATGGTACAATCCATAGACCTATTGATGTTTTCCTATAAAACCGTTAAACACATTGGAGAGTAATTAGACTTCCAAGTATTGGGAAACTCCCTTAAAGTGTCTATTCTTGTAATCAGCTTTACTCTGATTTCTTCAAGCATGGTAATGATGGTCTTGTGCCTAGCTGGTAAGATTCATGCATTAAAACACTCTGACATGTTATTATCCACAAAATCACATTTCACTTCAGTGTTGAAGTAAAGCTTGCACTAGTAATTAATGTTGAAGTACATTAAGTCTTCAATTATTTTTGCAGGACCAAGCAACTTTATCTTCTGTATGTTTTTCCTCAATTGAGACTCAAATGTACTTTTGGCTATCCTCCAAAATTGTTGTCTTCTTTGAAGACCTCTTCATTCCTTAGCCCAATTAGCTAAGATGTGCCTTGCACATATTTTATGCTCCGATTGAGGTAACACCTGTTCAATTGCAATAAACAATTTCTACAATACAAAACATGCAATAAAACAAGGTAAAATTACTACATAATTACATTTACTTGGATAAACTAGAAAAATAAGTACACATAATACATAATACATACCTTCTGCATATCTGTAATCAATGTGAGACCTTCTTCTTCTCCAAGTCCTAGGTCATCCTTTATGCACCTAACAAACCAACTCCATGTGTTTGTATTTTCCTTTTCAACTACCGCTCAAGCAAGTGGCAGCATCTGGTTATTGCCATCTTTTCCAATAGCAACTAACAATTGCCTTTTACAAACTCCTTTAAGAAAACAACCATCTAAACCTATACACTTCTTACAATGTACCCATGCCTTTTTCAAAGCATCAAAACAGATATAGAAACTCAAAAATTTTGGTTTACCTTCTTCATTAGCCTCACCAAGTTTAACAACATAACTTGTCCCTGGATTTGTCCTCAGCAGCTCATCCTTATAGTCAAGAATTCTTCCAAATTCCACAACATGATCACCCATGTTATGTTTCAATACTTTAGTTCTTGCTCTTCTCATATTAGTTTTACCAACATACAGTTTGAATTTTTTTCTTATCAACTCTTGCAGATTGAATACCCTTATATTTGGCTGCTCAATTATTCTCTCTCTGAAGGTTTCAGCTAAAAATTTTGCATTGCACAAATAATTTCTGGTTCTCTTGTTGCAAGTATGTTTTGGAATGTAAGTTTTTATGATGAAGTCATTTGTGTTATTGTCAATACCTGCATACAAAAGCCATGGACAATCATCCTTGCATATAACTCTAATCGTTTTTGGTTCATTCACCCACTTCTTCACAACAATCCTCTTTTTTACTGCATATTTAATCATAGCTCTTCTAAATTCATTCACATATTTAAACACCATACCCAACTGCCAAACAACTTTCTTTGCAGTTGGGTCATGAATGATTTTCTAGGCTGTTGGCCTTTTATTTCTTGACAACTTAAAAGATTTTGCCCTACCAGATGCAAGCACATCATGTTCTTCATTACCACAATAATCATCTTCATCTAACTCAAAACTACCCTCATCAAAACTTGCAAAGTAAGGCTCATCACCACCCAACCTTCCTTCATGACTTACTTTACCTGTTTCAGTGTCATGAAACCCTAGATCTGGTCCTTCTTCACCTACTGGTACCTCTGCATTGTCAGCTGGTACTCTCTCTTTTCTTTTTCTCCTTTGAAACTTCCTCTTTTCAGATCTCAACTCCCTAACCTCCTCATGTACATCACTACCATACTCTTCATCATCATCATCTCTAACTAATTCTCCTTCTAATTCAACACTATCCTCAGTAGAGTAATCAAAACCCTCTACTTCTTCTTCTGTGAAATCACTTCCAGCAGGACCAATATCTATATCATCAACTGCAGCAGCACTACCTGTAGCAACACTAAGTACAACAGCACTAAGTGAAGCAACACTAGCTGCAGCAGCACTAGGTAAGCAGCAGTAGATGTAGCAACACTAGGTGCAGCAGTAGATGTAGGCACACTAGGTGTAGTAGTAGGTGCTGAAGCACTATATGCAGTATCACTATCTGCAGTAGTGAAATGAGGTGTGGTAGTGCAGGGGGTGAAGTTGAAAAAGAAGTAAAAAGGTTCTCCTCATTTATATGGTCCTCACCTACTATAAAGTTAGGCCTATTATAAAAAAATGCACTATATTCCTCCATATTCTCAAGACTTCCATTTTCTAAGAATTTTGGGGGGTCCACAACAATTGGTTCATCCACTAAATGCTTGAAAAATACATCTACTTCATCTCCATTTTCTAAGGAACACATAATTTCAAAAATATCCATATCATTGTCCACATCTACCAAAATGCCACTATTAGGTGGTTTAATACTAAAGGTGCATGTTGTGCTATATCCTAATTTTCTTATATAGTCTCTCAATTCAAAATATGACATCTTGTCAACATCAACATCTAAGAATTCAGTAAATTTTCCACCTTTGTAAACTAGTTCTCCACTACTTAAATCTAACATTCCACCATGGTACCATCTTAGAATAATCAAAGTAAAATCACTCATGTTTGACCTGATGACAATAAACACTCAAATAAGACAAAGAAACATAGCAGATATATTATCAAAAATAAAGCATCAACAAACTTTAATATAACTACATCATGCTTAAACAATGAAGAAAAAACATAAATTTATATTACATTAGTCTCTATCACATTATGCGACTAAGATGAGACAGATAAAAATTGATTACATGAAAAATGTTCTACTTCGGTACAAATTGAACACCTAAACAACAAAATAGTTACATGCGCATACTACCATACACAATTTATTGCTTTATTTTTCAGAGTAACAGTAAATCTTAAAAAAACCCTAATTTTTAAATAACTCACTAAAACATTAACAAAAACCCTAAGTAGAGATGTCCTTAAGAACTTAATATGTTGTTAATTAAAAACTTAGAAAACTTTTTAGCAAGAAACACAACTTGTTTTGCACATCCTAAGCAGTTACCATATGCTTAGGGCAAACCATAATTAGCAATGACAATAGTTTAGGGGGAAAACAACTACCTCTACTAAGTTAATGCTGCAATCGATGACTTGATCTTCGAAAATCTATAAAACTTTATCAGTAACATAAGATTCACAAATTAAAAAGGCTAAATTCGTATGTAAAGGTGGGAGAAAATTTGTTAAGGGAAGAAAGGAAGAGAGAGGAGAGAGAGGACAGAAGAGAGAGGAAGTTGAAAGGGTGATAATGGGTCCATTTAGGTTTTAGGAGGGAAATGACCTGGAAGATGTGAGACCCGCGCGTGTAAATACGAAGGGATTATGAATTGGTTTATGTTGCCAGCTCAGCATTTAGGGGGATAATAAATACATGAAAAATTAGATCAGGGGGGTGATAGGACTTCCATGAAGATTAAGTGAGTAGTTGGGATTTGACGTAAAGCTTGGACGGCCTTTTGGCCATTTTCTCTTATTCATATAACAAAATTTTCATAAAAACATAAACATTATCTTCTAGAAAAAAAAAGTTAGAATATATAAGCTAATGATGATCTTAATGAAGTAAATTAGCATAATAAGAAGATTAGTTTTATTAATAATAATCAAAATTATAATATTTATTTTTACAAGCGAAAATAATAAGTACTACTAATTTTATAAATATATTTCAATGCAGAAAATACAAATAATAAATGAAAGAGATAAGCCTCTAGTACCACCCCTAACTATGGTCAAAGTTGTTATGACATACTCCAACTTCACAGGGGTCCTATTATCCCCTGAACTCAAATTTAGCGTATATTTATCATTTTTTTGTGCTAATATGCCACCTTTATTACATAAAATGGAGTCCATATCAACGGTGTCACGCCATCTAAAACGATTGACAAAAGGTATCACGTTAGCTAAAAGATTGACAAAAACACGCTAAAATTTAGTTTAAGGGGTAATAGGACCACCGTAAAGTTGACGTGTGTCATAGCAAATTTGGTCATAGTTTGGGGATACTAGATGTTTTTCTCGAATAAAAATAAGGTCAAATTTTAAAGATTATATTTATTTATATAAATTATAAAATATGTAATACTCTATTAATGGCAGTCACAACTTATTTACTGATATAGACAATAGATAATATCGTTTCTTATCAGTTGATCCTCATGCTAAAAATAAATGTTTTAGTTTACCTGCTCAATTTGTGAAATCAAGAGAATTGTATTATATTTTTTTTCTATCCTTTAGTGTTAAATAACTATATAAAGTAACAGTATAGATAAATTTAAAGTTTCAAATTATCATTAATAAGGTTAATTTAGCAAAATATACCTCTAAGTAAAATTTTCTTAAGGATTGTGTTATATCAACAAAAAGTTAAGTAATACGAAACGAATTTAGTAAGAGAGTGATAAAACACGAAAATATACTCACATGCATGTACATACGTATGTATATATACACACTTCGGGGTGGGTTGTTTGGAAACAAGTTATTTTGGGATTAGTTATTACAAAATAAGTTGTACTAACATGTATGTGTGATAACTTATCTCATCACTGTGGTATAAATGGTGCGACAAATAATTTTGAGACTACCTAATACATCTAATTAAACACAGGATAAATAATCATGAACTTTATCTTTGAATTATTATAATTATACCTCACACCAAACGACTCTTTACTACATATAATACTAAAATAACGATCTTAAAAAATAATATTGAATTTTGTGATAAATTTATAAAACTTATTAATTTGCGTATAAAGTTAATAAAATTAAATAAAATGCTACAAATATCCATGTTACAAAAATATTCATTACATATAATATAAAAAGATATTACATAAATATAGAATTAAAATTATAAGGACAAAATGGACATTGCATGGGATAAAGGGGGAGAGTATGATTATTGTTCAATGTTGAGGGGGAAGTACAAAAATTAATCATACAACAAATTTGGTTCAAATTAATACATTACTCTTAGCTTCTGGCAATAAGGGAAAGAAGTATTACATAACAAACGTAAAAGTGATTATCCATCAACCAGTTACAACTTCGAGTAGTGAAATATATATGTGATTACACTAAAATATATGTTTATATTTACATTATTATATTAAAGTGTGTAGAATCATTGAAAAATGATTTAAACGTTTTACACTTCATTAAAAATTTCCGCAATAGATAAAATTATTTAATTTTAAATGTTCAAACATTAAACGTGCGAGGCACGTGTGGTTAAGCTAGTTTATATATATATATATATATATATATATATATATATATATATATATATATATATATATAAATCTTGTTGTATATATATACATTTGGAACATGTTAATGTATTCGTATTTTTGAACATATGTATCTATTTGTATGTATTTATTTTGTATATGTATTTATTAGCTAACAAATACTCATTTGTATATGTATATATACAAATCTTGTTCTATATATATATATATATATATACATTTTCGAGGCATATCCATGTATTATGTATTTTTGGTTACCTATATGTATGTATATATGTATGTATGTATGTATATATATATATATAATGGTCAAATATGTATTTTGTAAATACATATGTTGATATTTATGTATTTTTGTATTGTAAATATAGATGTAGATTTGTGCGTCTATGTATTTTGTATTTTTTATTTGGATATGTATATGGAATATAGATATATGTCTCTTATGAAAATGTTAAAATCTTAATTATTAATGGAATAATCAGTTATGTAAACTTTGTAAAAATCTTAACTATATAGATTTATTAGTTATGTAATTTAAGCAAAAATTCTTTAATAAGAATTATTTATGAAAAAGAAATTCTCAACTTTAAATGCATGGAATAATTTAAGCATTATTCCTTATTTAACTCAATTGATTTGAGGAAAAGTGAAATATTAAACTTCGTTTGTATATATATTTTGATGGCAAACTTTACCTAAAATACAAAATACAACTTGCTATTTTGTGCAATTACAAAACACTTGCTATGAAACTCGGATTTAAGTTTGCTACTTATGAAAGTTTGAATTTGTTAGATTAAAATAAAAGAATATTTTAAAAACACTATCCACTGGAAGTTGGATTTTTCAACATATGTGATTTTGTGTAAGTAATAACTGGTACAAATATATTACGATATATAGTGAATATCTACTTTACTATATATAGTGTATATTTATTTATGGAAATTTAGAAACCAAAGGTTAGTTTTCCCCTATTAATAAAAAGGATTTCCTTCAACCAAGCTTGGTTGGCCTAGTGGTTAGCTCACTAGGTCGCTTAAGCAAGTGTCGGGGGTTCGATTCCCGCCTTGTACATGCAACAACCAATTGGCCAGCGGCAAACCCTTAAATGAAGCTCAGATCCGCGGAGGATTTGTCCTTGGCCTGTCGGGCTGGAGGATACCTTGGAAAACCCAAAAAAAAAAAGAATTTCCTTCATTGTAATTATCCCATGAAGAAATCCCTCTGGAGGAACAAGAATTACTCTCTGTTCTCTCTCAACTTTTCTTTTTTATTCTTTATTATTTTATGACATGTTATCAGCACGGGCTCTAATTTACCTCAAAGGTATACACGAAATGGGTAAGAAAGAATGTGGGAAAATCTTCCAGTAAGTATATGGCATTGACATGCCGCTGACTTAGTTCTAATTCACCTCTCTAATCTAATTTTCTTTATATAATTATTATTGTTTGTGCAATACTTACTACAGATTGATTTATGCACAATATTAATTATGAATTTGCTTATTAACAATGGTATTAAAGTTCTCGATAACATGACATATGAAAAAAATTTGAATCCCAATTAATCTTGGGTTTATTGAATTAAAAAGCTACTGTTTGTAATGAATTTTTAAGGATTGATGAAAATTCATGTTCCCAATTATGCAGAAATAGTATTACTACGAATCTACCATTTAGAGTATGATAGTTGGTTCAACTTTATTTCATGTTACTTATTTTCTTTTGCATTCAACAATTAATGTTTGTTCAATTCTCTAATGCATTTACATGCATAGATGGAAGCATCGTGTTTAAAAGTTGTGAGAAAATAGTTCTGTAATATTTATTTATTAATTGAACCATAAGTTTGCAATATTTTTTTAGAGTTAGTCTTCAGACACTTCGGACTATTATATCATTAATTGAGGGTAAGACGGTGGATTCAAGTTTCATCGCATCAAAACGGTAAGACATCGGGTTATAGTTCCAATACACTATGAAGATAATATATTGGGTTTAATCCCCATCGATTTATGCCTAAGACGCCTTTATATGGGTAAGACGTTGAGTTTGAATCTCAATGCACCATACTGATGATATATGATGGATAAGGCAAAATAATGTGTATTTGGTGAAAAGTCATGACACTTGTCCATTGAATATACTCTATTCTGTGAAGTTAATGTGGTAGCAACATATGATAAGTTTGAAAGATGACAATTTGCTCCATTCTTGAAGTGAATGTAGTAACAAATATACTTTGAAAGATATGTATGCCTTGATGTGCTCCCGAAGTAGCAATATCATGAAAGGGGTTATAAGCTATCAGAATTTTATAGGATCAAGGCACGAGTATATTCCATTCCTGGTAAATGAGACGCTTATTAATGCAAATGTGCACTTGATTATGATGGTATCATAATTCACTTTCGAAAGAGAATAACTGAGAAGAGTTGTTTTGAAATCTACTTCTAAAGTAGTAAATCTAAACTTTATTCTTGTAATAGTAAATAAATTTACTAAAGAAAAAAAAAGAATAAATGTCATGGTAAACTTGTGTTTACTACTATAAATGAGTTCATAAGTTGATATAAATGATTGTGACATCTCGAAGATATGCATATTGAGTTTTAGACATGTATTGAAGAACTAGAAGATTCTTCAAAATTATCTATGTTGCATGTTCTCATGAAAAGTTGGCTGGACCAACTAATATTGGGATTGTATCCCTCAAAATCTGAAAAGTATAAAAGGTTAATATATGCTCGTTCACTGATCATGTGATCTATTGAGATGCATCAATATAAGATGATCACTTGTACATTTATTGTCAACCTGCAGTTTGACATTCATAAAGGTGCTTGCTCAATAAAATTGAGTTAAGAGCATAACTTTCAGATTGTGCAATCAAAACAATTCATCTTGATGATGATGGTTTGACATTGAATGCCTTTGATAAATAGCTAAACCATTGCTAATGAGAATAAACCTTCACGTGTTGGTCTAAAATATGATATGTTGCATACAATAGCACTTGTACGCCTTAAACCAATAAATTATGATTATTTCTTCCCTTTCAATTGGTTCAAGGTCAGAAACCAACTATTTCATCTAATAGTTAATGTGCGGTATACGGTTAATGAATATACCATGATGCACAAAGATAGATTCCTCAAAGAAGATAAGGATGAATGTTAGTTTTCCTAACATGAGGGGGAGATTATAAATAACTATGAAATATGTTAGGAATTATCATCAAATCCTTATTCAAAAGATAATTCAAGTCAAATGCCGGAAACATTTGTTGACTCAAATTTAGTATCTTATTTAAGCTACAAGTGCTCCTATTTTGCGTTCATAAAGGACAAAATCTACGCATGCATGAAGTGTGGTAGAATAATCGGTTCCAAATGAAATAATCCTTGAAAAAGATAAGGAGCAAATAATCATACTAAGAGGGCAATGTGCTCTTGAAGAGCCTACGACATAACACTTCATGAAATCTTATGAGAGGTTCAGGTACCTGAAAATAATGAAGTGATGAGATCTCAAAATGTTATGTCATACTGTGAACCGATACGAAATGATATATCATCAATGATATCTTTGATACAATATTGACGCAATATTATAAAAGATTACAGGGATTTGAATTCTACGTTTATTTAAGCATGCTGACATAGAAAAATTTATCATGTGACCTGAAAGGATTTATTTTGATAAGCACAATTGATTTGCAGTCCAGACACTTGAAGATGCCACACTTGACATGTTGGACATTGTCACTTGACAAAAATCTACATGAAAATTCCTAAAGGATTTAAAATGCCTAAAGCATATAAAGTTTCTGAAAAACTTATTTATTGTCCTTATAAGGGATAAATTGATGGTTTGAATATTGTTGAAACTCTTGGAGAGTTTTCAAAATCAATAGAATATTTGCTTAAATGAGAAACATGCATAATTGAATAAGGATTCATTCTGACCTCAAGAAAAGAATAAGGAACTCCTTGGTTATGAAGTACCATATCTTAGTGCAATTGGTGCACTAATGTATCTTGCATACTACAAGATATGACATAACCCTTTTCAGTCAATTTGCTAGCAAGGTATATATAGTTCTGCTTCTACTAGGAGACATCGTAATGTGATCAAACATATGAGCTTATTTTATTCTAAAGATTGTAGTCCCAATCTTGTTGATTATGCTGATACTGGGCATTTATTTAATCCATATAAATTCCGGTCTCAAATATACAATGTGTTCATATATGGGGATACTACCATATCTTGGAGATATACAAAGTAGTTTATCTAGCCACTTAATTGAACCATGCTGAGATAATAGCTACTCTTGAAGCTAGACGAGAATGTGTATGGTTGAGATCCATGATACATCTCATTCGAAAAAAATATAGGGTGAAATGTGACAATGCAATGCACCCACAATTTTATACGGAGATAATGCAGCATACATAGTACAACTTAAGGGAGGATTCATAAAAGGAGATAGAACAAAACACACTTCATCAAAACTTTTCTACATACAAGAGCTCCAAAAGAATGGTGATATTAACATACAAAAGATTCATTCAAGTGATAATGTGGCTTATTTATTCACCAAGCCTTCTTCAATTACAACTTTCAAGAAGATGGTGTACAAGATTGGGATGCAAAGGCTCAAGGATGTTCTCCTTAGGGGAGTTAATACGCGTTGTACTCTTTTTCTCTTACGAGATTTGGTCCCACTGGGTTTTTCTTGTAAAGTTTTTAATGAGGTAACCTATATGCGTATTGTTTGAGATACGTACTCTTTTTCCTTTACTACATTTTTTTTCACTGGATTTTTTCTAATACGATTTTAACGAGGCACATTATCTATTAATTCGATATTCAAAGGGGAGTGTTATAAATAGATTACCATATATAGTGAATGTCTACTTTACCATATATAACGTATATCTATTTATGATAAAGTTAGAAACCCTAAAGGCTAATTTTCCCCTCTAAATGAAAAGGATTTCTTTCATTGTAGTTATCCCATGAAGAAATCCCTTTAGAGGAATAAGAATTACTCTTCATTCTCTCTCTACTCTTCTTTATTATTTATTATTTCATAACAATGACAAAGTTTTGTGATTTTTGTATTAGAAAATATATTAAGTGACTTTGTTGAAAAAAAGTCATAGTTATGTGACCGTTTATGAAATTTTAAGATTTTTGTAATGTACTTTCTGTCGGTAGTTCATAACTTTTAGATATATGTTGTTGAGATAATTGATAAGCATATAAGTGATAAATATGCATGGAAGCTAGTTATTTTAAACAAAAAAAGATAAAAACGCTTATTTGAGATGAGAACAAGCATACACCTTAAAATAACATACTTATAGATAATTTAAACTGAACTTTTTGAATATCAAATATGAAAAAATTGATAGGTGGTACACGTAAATATTAATTACTTTAAACATTCAAAAGTAAGAAGAGCACTTGTTTTCCAATAGAAAAAACATACATAGTAAAGTAGACTAACAAAATATCAAAAAGAGAAAAAGAATAGTGGCAACTCGCGATACAAGTATATATACACCAAGGTCTAAGGACCTATAGTTGTACGCCAATTTTGAACATCTCGAGATCTTCATTTCCTCATCTCCATCACTATTTTGGAATGTATAAGTACTTACAATTTTAGTAGTTGTAAATAAAAATTCTTTGAAGGAATAAAGAAATTCACAAAAGAAAATACCTAACAAGCTTTTACAACTATTAATAATATAATGGTGTTGAAGTAAATCAACTGTATTTCCTATTCATCAATATTCCTATACGTATGTTGTCATAATGTAGCTAATTGGAACTCATGAGAGACTTACGAGATCCATATACTATTTGGAAGAGACCTTTAACCCGTCAAAAAATGACATTGGGCATATAGTCGAAAGTGACCTCGGCATTGTCCTGAAATAACACCGGATTGTTCCAAAATGAACTCAAACTCACATCGTCGGTAAAGACCTCGTCAACTCTTCACCGGTAAAGACCTCTGACATTATCTCATAATCAGCCCTGAATAGTCAATGATATAATGAAAACAGTGCAAGCAGAATTGAATAAACATATCATATGCTAACACTTCCAAGTATCAATCATCTGGTGAACAAACACAACATTTACACCAAGTCTACAACTAAAATGAGGCTCACATAGACATATAATTCAATAGCTCAGGATACAGTCTCAAATTCCATTGCATAATATTGGTACCTGCATAAATACTCATCATCTCATTTATATGAGACCCTAATTACCCATTTAGTCATTCACATAGTCAAACAAACAATAATACTTCAAAAATGAGTCAAAGAAAGTCAACTTGTCTTAATCAAAGTCCAAAGAGCCAAATCAAATTCCTTCCCTTCCGTAAAGCTTCTGAATGACCCCAATCTAATCAAATACGATTCTACACAAGAAAATGAAACTATGGACACCTATATTGCTATATTTTAATCCTAAATCCAAAAAGCCAATCCCGAGCTCTTAAAAGCATTGAAAATCAAGCTATCCATAACATAAGAAACTCAAATGTTAAATTTCATTAAAAACAAAACTTAAATCAACCTTTAAATCATCAAAATATAATTTCATAATTCTATCCTCATTATCCTCAAATTTCTCAATTTAAGATAATGATTTAAAGGTGAAACAATATAAAGTATTGGGTAATGTAAAATCTAAGTTTAGAATCATACCTAATAAGTCAATCTTGAAATCATCTTTTGCATCGCCAAAATATGAGTTCCCAAGCTTCAAAAGTTATTTATGGAGTCCAAGTTTGAAAAAAAGGAATTTAAATCTGTCAACATGACTGATTCGGAATCAAAACCATCGCGAATGCGATCCTAGCCTCGCGAGTGAAAAGCATACCCTTAACTAATTCAATCTAATAACCCTCAGCAAATTTGAACCCCACCCCGTGAACGTGAAGACGAACCCCTTCCCTTCTTCTAATGCGCAAATGCAAAGAAGGGAAACTTCTACACTAGAAACAACAGTTTAGTTGTTGCCAAAATCTCCAAAACTCCAGAGTACACCCTTGAAAATCATTCAAAATCTAATGAAAGACAAATCAAATCGGCTACTAAACTGGAATCAACATTCTAAACTAGTTGGAACCATCAAAACACTGATTCGAGGTCATCTTTACGAAATGTTGACCGAATTCAACTCTTAAATTAGAAACTTTCAAATGTCCATTCAATGATTAAAAATCTATCCGAACACCTCTAGACCCTAACCAAAGATCCAACTAACCCTAAAAATCACATTTTGAAAACTACCATAACTATCACAGTTCCATTCCAAGCAAGTCTTTATCACATGTTGACTTTATATACTATATCAATTTTTGAACCATCCAAAATGAAAAACTCGCATAATTCTCGTCCAACCACCTTTAAAGAACCATGCCACCCACACTTGCAGACTATCATAAAGTAACTATGAAGAGGAATAAAATAGTCAAAATATGCAAAAAATGAAAAACAACTATGAGAATTGTTACAACAAATACCCCTAATAATTTGTGTTTAATTAATAAATTGCACCAATCTAATCTCTTTTTAAATTCCGATTGTTACTATTTCGTTGTAATCTTATACACAAATTGGATTCTACTAATTTAAGTGTGAAATTAAATGTATTTGAATAATGATTTTTTTTTTCTAATATGTTTGGCAAGAAAATAGAGTGATATTTGCACGCAAACAAATGAAGTTCGATTATTTAAAACAAGAGAATATTAAATATGTTAGAGTTGTGACCCGAATTTTGTTGATTCGACCCAGAAAGTTTTGCGGTGCCACCATGTTGGTGATTTTCAATGGATTATGTGGTGGTAGCGTAGGGATCGGGCCGACATGCCTGATATGGACTCTTATATTTTTGGGCCTAAGAGTTATTTGTATGAGCATATTATATAAGTGCATTTAGTGGGTTGTTTTGAAAAAAAAAAATTCAGACTTCTCCATATTTTACTCTTTCTCCATTATAGTGAAACCTCCTCTACCTCTGCCCGTAATTTTTCCCGCAAGGGTTTCCACATAAATCGTGTGTGTTGTTGTTGATTTTATTTTTACTTGTGGTTTGCCTATTCTTTTCGAACCATAACAAACTGGTATCAGAGCCTGTTCGATTGTCCTCTCGGGGATGACAACCATGAAGTATGATATTTCGCTGTTGGATCGCAACACTAGATTTTTGTTATGGAAGGTTAAGATGCGGGCTATGCTTACGCAGATGGATTCAGACGATGCTCTATTAGGGTTTGATAAGATGCCCTCATCGTGGAAAGATGAGGACAAACAACATAAAGATCGAAAGGCTCTATCTTAGATCCACCTTCATTTATCCAATCAGATTCTACAGGATATTTTTAAGGAGACCACTACTGCTGCGTTATGATTGAAATTGGAATCGTTGTGTATGACGAAGATCCTAACAAGTAAGTTTCATCTCAAACAACAAATTTATTCCCATCACATGTTTGAAGGTGCGTCCTTGGAAGATCACCTATCTGTATTTAAGAAAATTATCTCTGATTTAGAGACTCTAGAGGTTAAGTATGATGAGGAAGATCTAGGGTTGATTTTGTTGTACTCGCTTCCTGCATCATACTCGAACTTTAGGGATATGATTTTATATAGTCGTGATACCCTGACCATAGATGAAGTCTATGATAAGTTGTTCTCTAAGAAAAAGAGGAAGCATCTTGTGAATGGGTCAGAGACTCAAGGAGGTGGTCTAATTGTTCGAGGAAGGAATCGTGAGAGAAACTCTGGGGTGATGATAGAAACAGATCGAAATCCCAAAATAGAAATAAAAACTATAATTACTGCAAGAAGAAAGGACACATCAAATTCGAGTGTTGGAAGTTACAGAAGAGAGAGAAAAGAGAAGCTCCAAAACTAAAGGGAAACCAACCAGAGAATTCTGATGAAGCTAGTTTTATTGAAGGTGACGGTAGTGATGGAGAACTCTTGGTTGTTTATGATGGTAACTCCAAACCCTTTGAGGATTGGATTCTTGATTCAGCTTACACATTTCATATGTATCGCAATCGGAATTGGTTTACAACATATAAAGAAGTCTCTAAAGGTGTTGTGTTGATGGAAAATAACACACTTTGCAAGATAGATGGTATTGGAACAATCAGAATTAAGACGTTTGATGGGGTTGTAAGGATACTTGATGATATGCGATATGTCCCATACTTGAAGAGAAATCTTATTTCCTTGAGTACTCTTGATTCAACTGGATATAGGTACACTGGTAAAGGTGGAGTCCTGAAGGTTACTAAAGAAACCCTTGTTGTGATGAAGGGACAAAGAAAGTCAGCAAATTTATATGTCTTGCAAGGCTCTATGGTTACATGTGATGCAACTATTTCTACCTCCTCCCTATCAGAAAGTAACGTTGCTAAACTTTGGCATATGCGCCTGAGGCATATGAGTGAAAGCAAGATGAATGAACTAAGAAGGAGAGAATTTCTTGATGGGCAGAGTATTACCAAATTGAAGTTCTGTGAGCATTGCGTTTTTGGGAAGCAGAAGAGAGTCAGATTCACTAAAGGCATCCACTCATCTAAAGTCACACTTGATTACATTCATTCTGATCTCTGGGGTCCTTTTAGAGTACCTTCTAGGGGAGGTGCAAATTATTTGTTGACTATTATTGATGACTATTCCAGAAAAGTTTGGGTTTTCTTCCTGAAGCAAAAGAATTATGTGTTGCCTACTTCAAGGAGTGAAAGATTATGATTGAGAAAAAAATAGGGAAGCAGGTAAAACAACTTCTGACTGATAATGGTTTAGAGTTCTATTCTAATGAATTTAATTCTCTGTGCAAGTCAGGAGGAATTGTGAGACACTTGACAATTCGTCATACTCTGCAGCAGAATGGTATGGATGAATGAATGAATAGGAATATAATAGAGAATGTGCATTGTATTCTCTCTAATGCTGGTTTACCCAAGTCCTTTTGGGTCGAAGCTGCTTCTATAACTTGTTTTCTTATTAACCACCTTCCCTCAGTCGCGATCGATAAAAAGACTCCACAAGAGGTATGGTCTGGTACTCCTGCTACTTATTCTAATTTGAAGATATTTAGATGTCTTGCGTATGATCATGTTGATAATGAAAAGTTAGGGCCTAGATCTGTCTAGTGCTTATTTATGGGTTATAAGCCTAGTGTTAAAGGTTATAAGCTTTGGTGTCCAAAAAGTAGAAAGGTTATAATTAGCAGGGATGTTGTGTTTAATGAAACTGCCATGCTTCAGGCTCCCTCTGAATCTAGTGGTTCACCTCCAGATGAGCTTAGAGACATGAATCAACAAAAGTCAATCACCCATGTTAAATTGCAGATTAGAGCAGATTCTATATGAATGCTTACTTCTTGGTCTAGCCCGGAGATATAGAGTGGTACTATTTCTTCTTCTCCACCAGTGACGCCACAATATTCTATTAGTAAAGACAGGCCTAGAAGAGAAATTAGACCTCCTCATAAGTATGCTGAAGCTGATTTGGTTACTTATGCATTGAATGTAGCAGAAGGTATTGACTCTGGTGAAGATCCTTTTTTTAACTTAGAGGCAGTTAGTTGTAATAATTCTGGTCGATGGATGATTGCTATGCAGGAGGAGATGAAATCACTTCATAAGAATGACACATGAGATCTGGTGAGATTGCCTAAAGATAATAAAGTTGTCCATTGCAAATGGATATTTAAAAAGAAAGAAGAAATATCAGGAGTTGAAGATGTAAGGTACAAAGCAAGACTAGTTGCTAAAGGCTACAGTCAGGTTCTAGGTATTGACTTCACAGATGTGTTTTCTCCAGTTGTAAAGCATAGTTTGATTCGAGCCTTGTTTGGTATTATGTCCATGCATAATATTGAGCTTGAGTATTTGGATGTCAAAACTGCATTCTTACATGGAGAACTTGAGGAGGACATCTATATGCAGCAACCAGAGGGGATTGTAGTCTCAGGAAAGGAGGACTATATATGCTTGCTGAAAAAGTCTCTTAATAGCTTAAAGCATTCACCCAGGCATGGTATAAGAGGTTTTACTCTTTTATGACCTCTCATATATTTCAGAGGAGAAACTATGATAGTTGTGTCTACTTCAAGAAGGTAAGTGATGGTTCATTCGTGTATCTTCTCTTGTATATTGATTACAACAAAGGATGTGAGAGAGATAATAAAAGTCAAAGCCTATCTCAGTAAGGAGTTTGATATGAAGGATCTAGGAGTAACAAAGAAGATTCTTGGCATGGAGATTCTTAGGGATAGAAAGAATTGTAAGTTATATTTGAGTCAAAAAAGATATATTGAAAAAGTGCTTTACAGGTGCAATATGCAAAATGCCAAGCCTGTTAGTACTTTATTGGAAGCTCACTTCAAACTCTCAGAAACTTTATTTCCAAAGACAGATAATGAGTGTGACTATATGTCTTGAGTTTCATACTCTAGTACCGTCAGGTCTCTTATGTATGCGATGGTGTGTTCCCGACCAGATTTATCTTATGCCGTCAGTGAAGTTAGCAGATACATGGAAAATCTGGGTAAAGAATATTGGAAAGCAGTTCAGTGAATTTTTAGATACTTGCATGGATCTGCTAATGTTTGTTTGCAGTTTGGGCGAAATAGAATTGAGTAATCGGGTATGTTGATTCTGATTTTGTAGGAGATCATGATAAAAGGAGGTTCTTTACGGGCTATGTTTTGACTATTGGTGGTTGTGCTATTAGTTGAAAAGCTACCTTACAGACTACGGTTGCTTTGTCAACTACTGAAGCGGAGTATATGACTATTATAGAGGCTTTCAAGGAAGCTATTTGGTTAAAGGGTCTATTCTGTGAACTTAGCAAAGACTTACAAATCACTATGATTTTTTGCGATAGTCAGAGTGTTATCTTCCTTATGAAAGATCAGATATTTCATGAGATGACAAAGGACATCGATGTTCGGTATCATTTTATGTGTGAAATTATTGCTCGTGGTGATATTGTGGTGAGCAAGATTAGTACTCATGATAATCCTACTAATATAATGGCCAAGACACTACCAAGTGCCAAGTTTGAGCATTTCTTGGACTTGGTTAGTGTTAAGTGTTAAGATATTCCCTTAGGGGCTTTTGTAGAAGAGGTGGAGAGTTTGTCTTGAAATAGATTTAAGTTCTGAATTAGAATTCGTGTCAAGGTGGATATTGTTAGAGTTGTGACCCGAATTTTGTTGATCCGACCCAGAAAGTTTCGTGGTGCGACCCATGTTGGTGATTTTCAATAGGTTCTGTGGTGGTAGCATAGGGATCGGGCCTGTCGGCCCGATATGGACCTTTATGTTTTTGGACCCAGGACTTATTTGTATGCACATATTATATAAGTGCATTTAATGGATTGTTTTGAAAAAGAAAAATTCAGCCTTCTCCACATTGTAATCTTTTTTCATTATAGTGAAACCTCCTCTGTCTCTGTCCGTGGTTTTTCCCGCAAGGGTTTTCACGTAAATCTTGTGTGTTGTTCTTGATTTTTTTTTAATTGTAGTTTGCTTATTCTGTCCGAATCATAACAAAATAAAACAACTTACTCCAACCATAACATACATTCAAAAACTTATCTTGTCTTACCAAAAATAAAATAAATAAATTAAAACAATAGACTCGCGCTTTTAGACACCCTTCTATATGACAAATATAGAATTTTTTTTAAAAGCCTCTTATAAAGTAGATCCACATAATTTTTTCTCTAATTAAAGCCTCAAGTTAAAGTCCAAATCGTTATGTTCTTTGATTGTATTGACTAATTCATCTGCGTTTGATGAAACTGGAACACCCAACTGATTTGTCAAGTGATGTGTACAATCGACAAAAGTCCAATTTGAATCTACAAATGTTGAATTAGAACATTCAATTAGTCTGTTCCTTCTTTCCATTTGTTGCCTGTCGATTGGTGGTGCTCTGCCCCATCTTCTCATCTGGCTATGGTTTAAAGACGATGTTGGATAAAGAACAACTCTAGCATCTCTTTGCAAGCTCCAATGTTGTGGGACATCAAGTTGAGCTGATAGCTGATAATCTGGCAAAATGATGTTAGATGCATATATAGAAGAATATAGGATGACAGTTTGCGGAAGACAACTAGATAATAAAAAGGCAAGACACCCACAAGGTAATACTATAAGCAAGCTAATCGAAATCATATATATCACCAAAACTCCACAAATAATAGACTACAAGAAACAATAGGAACAGATACAAACAAAGCACTCTTCTTACTATTACGAACGTACTCTTACCTATTAACTCTCTACCCTAATCTTAGTCCTCCACACCTTTCAATCAAAGGTTATGTCCTCTGTAAGCTGTAACTGCTCCATGTCATGCTTGATCACCTCCATCAAATATTTCTTTGGCCTAGCTCTACCCCACCGAAAACCATTCATAGTCTGTCTCTTACATATCCATACTGAAGCATTTGTGCTCTTTCTCATCACATGTCCGAACCATTGCAACCTCACTTTCTACATCTTGTCCTCCACCGAAGACACTCTCACCTTCTCTCAGATAATCTCATTTTTAATCCAATCCCTCCTGGTAAACCCACTCATCCATCACAACATTCTTTAATTTTTGGATGTGGGAGTTCTTAAATGGCCAATACTCTGCTCTATACAATATAGTTAGTCAGACTGCCACTCTGTAGAACTTACCTTTAAGCTTAGGAGGCACCTTCTTATCACACAAGACTCCTGAAGCGAGCCTCCATTTCAGCCACCTTTCACTAATACGGTGCATGATATCATCGTCAATCTCACCATTCTCCTAAATCATACACTAAAGATACTTGAAATTCTCCTTCTTCTGAATGGCCCGAGAATCCAGCTTCACTACTACAACAGTCTCATGCGACAAATCACTAAACTTACATTTCATGTATTCCATCTTGGTCTGCCCAACCTAAATCCTTTAGACTCAAGGGTCTGTCTCCAAACCTCCAACTCATCATTAACTTCTCCCCGGGTCTCTTAATCAATACAACAACATCTGCAAATAACATATACCAAGGTGCCTCCTTTTGAATATGTCACGCCAAAACATCCATCACCAAGGCAAATAAAAATGAGCTAAGAGTCGAACCGTGTCAGAACTTGAAAGTGCTTCGAATCTCCTCTTACTTTCCTCACATGAGTCTTTGCGCCGTTGTACATGTCCTGAATCGACCTAATGTATATCACGGGCAGCCCTCTAGCCCCTAATCACCTCCACAAAATCTGCATAGGACTTTGTTATACGCCTTCTCAAGATCAATGAACATCATGTGTAAGTCCTTCTTCCTCTCCCTAAACTACTCCACTAATCTCCTCATGAGGTGAATGACCTCTCTAGTTGAGTGACCTGACATGAAATCAAACTAATTCTCAGAAATAATCACGATCCTCCTCATCCTCAATTAAATATGCACATTTCAATTAATTGAAAAAGTTCAAAATTCCTAACTAATTTTCACAAGAACTAAAAATCAGATTTTTTCACAAATTGAGGGACTAAAAATACAAATTTCCAAAAAGAAGGAACAAAAATATTTCTCCTAATTAGACTCAATTTTGAATTTGAAAAGTAACTAGTATAGATATCTACGTGATGCGTGAAATATTTTTATAAAAATATTTATTAAAAATACTACTTTATTCACTTAAAATTAATTAATATTTATTGTATTATATAACATATATCAAAAGTCAATGAAATGTTAAATATAATTGTTAGTAGTACATTACAATTGATACTTAATAGCTAACACAATTACAATTATTTTAGATGTTTTGATATGAAAAGAACAATATTAGTATTTTCTTTAATCATACATTCCACTGACTGATTTTTATAAATAATAAAATAATAAATATTAAATAATTCTTAATTTTCTTATCTGACTTTTACCTCTATATTTTTAATCGATTAAGACATGCAATTTTGTTTCGTACCCTTTATTTCAAATTTGAAAATATTTGGTTATCACTTCAACTCAACGTACAACTAACTATATTTTTTAAAAAAGAATTATCTTTCACAAAGTATCTAATTATATCAATTACAAAACTTCTAATTTCAAACTTTAGAGTTCACAACTCACAATTCAAAAACTAAGCAAATATAATTTGTTATTTTTTTTTAATTTTTTAGACATTGTTCTTCATTAATATCTTTAATCATTTTGTTTATACTTATTATTATATCTTATAAATTAATCCAATTAATGTCTCTATTCACTCCACCAAATTTCACACCCATCCCCACCTTTACCCCCCACCCAGCTTATATTTTTTAAAACTTTTTAAATTTTTGTGACAAAAGTTTCTTACCTCAAAAACCACCCCCAACACCGTCCCTCCCCCACAAAAATAAATATATTTTATTTTATTTTAAAAGACCTTTTTTACCCCACCCACCCCTAACCCTCACCCATCCACCCCACCTCTATCCAACACTATCCTCCATCAAGCATAATTATTTTTTTCTAATCCCCCACCACACTCCCTACGCTGACCTCAAAAAACAATTTAATTTTTTTTTACAACAATTTTTTTTCCTACCCCGACCTGCCACCTACATCCACCACCCCACCTACCCCTTTCCCCCACCCCCACCCCACCCTACCCCACCCAGCCTATCTCACCCCACTCGGCCACATATTTATAGGAATAACATTTGTAATCGAATTTTCTCTAAAAAAAAAAAAAGGAATTTAAATTTTAGATTCAAAATTTTAATTTTAATTTTTAACTCTTTTTGTTAACTTAATTAAATTTTTTGTTAATTTATAAGTTTAAAAAGTTATATGTCACTACCGGGTGCTCAGTACCGGGTGCCATGTTAATTCATCTTATATTCTGACGCCATTTCTGTTGATCAAACCTTAATTTATAATATAAGACGATCAGTGAGAGCATATGTGAGTACCGGGTGCCATGTTAAGGTACCCTAGTTGTTATGTGTATTATTCCAAATATAAAACATGTAGAATTAATTCGTGTATTACATTACTCCATATCTTATTAACTTTATGATAATTGATTAGCATAAATTCATTTCTATTGTGTTGTTTATATGTCATATGTGTGCATAAGAGGTTCATCTGCAGAGATTACACAAATGGTTAAGGTGGAAATTAAATGCAGGTATTTGTAGAGGTCAATCCTCGCCATTATCTTGTTGGGGTAGATCAATGATACATGTTGTTGTCTGTACTCATGCCACATGATTTGCTACATTTTTTGTGCAGATTTGAATATCGGCACCAGTGGAACCCGCAACTATGTCTAATGGTTGCATACATAGAATTGCAGGGTGAGCTTCTTGGCTAATCTGCAACACTGGACTCCAACTCTATCTTTATTTACCGTCTTTTCATTCACTTCTATTTATTTACCCTTGGACTCTCTTAATTCATATAGCTAGGTTTTGGGGAGCTTTTGTATTGTTCTAGGTTTGTGTCATTTCGTGAGACCTTTATGACATACTTATCTTTTTGTTGTTATTTTCATGACTCAATAATAATGAAAATTGTTAAAACCTAGACTTTGTATGCCTACTAAGTGGGAGTATAGGTGTCATTATGACTTAGATGCTTTGGATTGTGACAATTTTTATAATAATCCATATTTTTAACGAGGAATGAGTGAGTAACTTAGCTTATATTATTAATATTAATTAATAGAATTAAGGTGAGCAAGCCAAAAGTCAAAAACCAAAAGTCAAAATCTTCTCCCTTATTTAGCTTTTCAAAATTTCTAATAAGCTATATTTTTCTATTGAAAGAAACAATAGTGCTTTATTCTTTTTCTACGGGCAGCCATGCAAACTAGCAGAAACACTCCAATTTCATATTCAGGTATTGTGAATTACTTTATCTCCTTAACATATAGTATCTTAAAATGTAAATTGCTTTTAGTGAATTCTTTAGGCAAGTGATTAACAAATCAAAATTTCTTTAAATAACTTCTGATCATAATCTTTATCGATTTAGTTATTGTGTGTGTCTGTTTAAGTGGGAGTAGCAATGGTAATACAATAGCGGAAAAACATATGATCTAATAATAATAATAATGATTGGGGTATTAAGTTGTTAATTACTAGTACCATGTTAATTGAATAAACAGGCAATTGAGTTTTGTTGTTCTTGTTGGAAATTGGGGAAATTGCAAGTGGACACCATGATAAGTCAATAAAAAATATTTTTAGCTATGCTCTGTGAGCGATTCTTTTGTACACATTCTCACCTTTTTCAGTGGTGTAGTAAGAAGAATTCAGTGTAGTAGTAAGAGGAATTCAATGGAGTAGTACTTTGATAGTAGCTTCATTAATTGAGACCTAATCTCAACTAGCATAATTGATATTGTTAATTGATATTTTTACATAAATTAAGCTATTCAAGGTTGCTTGGTTTATGTTCTACCTGTTGCAAGATTGGAAAACTTGTTATTAGCAAGGTAAGTGAGACTTTAAGCTTTAGTGCTTGCTTTTCAAACCTGTTTTATAAAAAAAAAAAAATCTGCCTAGTTCACGTGTTGGGACAAGCGTGTGCTTGGTAGAATCGGTGCTCTTGGATCAACTGCGAATATGTATTTTGTTAAGTGTATTGAGAATCATTTGATGGTAAGTTGTGAGGAGATGTTGAGATATTGGACATATTTACTAGCGTACATGTGCTGCTGTAATATGTTAGAGGCATACCTATGCTGCCGTAATATGTTAGGGGCCTTGTACTTGTTGTCATGATATATTTATTAGGGGCATACATAGCTGCTGTAACATGTTAGGGGCATTGTGTATGATGTCGTAATATGTTAGGGGCCTTGTACATGCTGTCGTAGTATACTTTGTGGGCATTGTGTATGCTTTTGTGGCCTTATCGGGGTGTTAGGCTGATCACCTTCACTGTTGTTTATGAAAAGCCATGAGAGTGGATGGAGTTGAGAGATATATAGTGACTTGTGAAATATTTGTTGGACCTTATTGAGCATTATATTATAAGATATATGTTGTGCATATAATTTATGTAATCGTGGTGCGTTGTATTTTCTAACACTTGTTCCAGGGGTATTAAAGTAGTGGGTCGAGGATCTTACTGAGTTATAATTTTATATAGCTCACTCCTTACTTACATGTCTGCAGATACTACCGTGCAAGGTGAAACTAGCGGGTGACGATTTCTTCGTAAGGATTCTATTGCTAAGGTGAGCCTTCACATTGTTCGTGGGGGCTTTCATTTCAGCTTTAGCTGTTTAGATTATATTTTCTTTCATTCGGTTTGCATGCCTGAAAGTTGAACTCATGTAACTCTATTTTAGATGCTCCATGATCTTAGTGTAAGATTTGACATAAAGAATTAGTTCAAGAGTGATTGTTGAATTTGTAATTTAATTATAAATTGTTGTTGAATTATTATTCATCATTTATTTATGCGTTGGAGTTGCACTTACCTTATCTTAGTGCTTATTAATTGGTAAAGTGTAAGGAAGATTAGTTTTGTGGTATTAGCAGGTGTCAGTCACGTCTAGGATTGATTTTGGGACGTGACAATTTCATCCAATGTAAGAAATGACAGAAAAAAGTACTAACTACAAATTATAATTTTGTAAAATGTGAGAAGAATTTATAGGCTACTTATGGTGTAAACAAACCCCCTCTTTTCGTTTATACAGAAAAATACGTGGTCTCTCCAAAAGTGTCTGTTCTTGAATATTTGTCCCGACTAAACAAATTTATAAAAAGAGACCTAAACATGTAAAGAATTTGTGGTCAAATAAGAAGGTTCATTGTATTGGAATATTCTAAACTTCTGCCTTATATGTAAAACTAATTTACATCCACAACTTATGTTCGATAGACAACAAAAGCTTTTCCTAGTGAATTTTCTAAAGCAGAAATTTTTTCTTAAAACCTTTATGCCAAAAAATTAAGATTACCCCATATGAAGGTCATCTTTGAACTTAACCCCCATTTATATTTCTTTCGCTTTTGCAATGGTAAGTAAAAAATAGTGTTGGAATGAGTGATAACCTTGCTACCAAAATTAAAAGCTAGTGATTTTATTCTCCAAATTTATTTTTCTATATCTTAACTAATCTTTAGAAAAAAAGATTATGTTCTCTCTCTTAGTTGACAGACTTCATAAGAAGGTTATGTTTTTTGTCTAAGTCAATCAAGCACCTCCTCAAATAACTACTATGATAATCTATATTTGATATGACTGACTTACAAGTTTAAAGTTAAAAGTACATACCCCTAATAGTTTGTATTTCACTAATGAACTACAACAATGTGAACACTTTTTTAATTCTAATTTTGACTAATTATTATAACCCGATACACTGTTTGAATCCTACTATTTAATTATGAAATTAATTGTATTTGAACAATGAATTATTTTTTTCTAATATATTCATCAGGGAAATAGAGAAATATTTGCACTCTAACAAATGAATTTGGATGATTTAAATCAAAACAAACAGTTGATAAATAAAACAACAGACTCCAATCATAACACAATTTCAGACACCCACCCTATCTTAACAAAATAAAAATAAAATAAAATAATAGACTCGCACTATTAGAAATCCTACTATCACATGATTTTAGACACCCACCCTATCTTAACAAAATAAAATAAAATAAAATAATAGAGCACACTTTTTGAAACCCTTCTTTCAGACAAACATATCAAAAATAATTTTTTAAAAACTGCTCCAAACTTAGCATATTCTAGACATCCCTCTTATAAAGAAGATTCACATGATTTTTTTCTCCAACTAAAGCCTCAAGTTCAAGTTCAAATCATTTTGTTCTTCAACTATGTTAACTGTTTCATCTGCATTTGATGAAATAGGAATATCCAATTGATTCATCGATTGTTGTGTAGCAATAGTCTCATTTGGATAGGCAAATGTTGAATTTGAACCTTCAACAACTCTGTTTCTTCTTACCATTTATTGCCTATTGACTGGTGGTGCACGACACCATCTTGTCAGCTGGTTACGGTTCAACGATGATATTGGTTGGACTACAAATCCCTCATTTCTTTGTAAACTTGTAAGTTGTGGGGCAACATGTTGAGCTGATAGGGGATTTGCTAGAAAAACAATGTTGGATGCATATACATGAGAACGTAGAATGACATCCTGCTCAGTCAATGAGTGAGTAGTATGAACATGATTTATGAATTCTAAATGATTGCGAAATATTCCATTGCATATAGGGCAATGAAGTAGTACACGAGAATGTGCTACAAATAAAGGAGAAAAATTTGCATGATGTATATTTGAAGTATGAATAACAAAATCTTTCTCTAAAGTAAGAAATAGTTTATAGAGAAGAACCAACTATGCACTATAATTTTGTTAAAGGTGAAGAGAATTTATAGATTTTTTCATGGTATAACCTTTCTCCTTCATTTATGTATTTCATTTACAATGATAAGTTCAAAATTAATACTTTATCTCAGCTTTAAATTTGTACTTCTACTCCATACTATAACATATTAAACCAATCTGACCTTTTTTGACTTTAAATTTCATTAGTAAATTGCAGTAATTTCATCTTTTCTGAATTATGACTAGCATTATATTATAATGATCTAATACATTATAGAATGGATCCTAGTAAATTCTAAAATTATAAAATGGGTACTTAATTTGAGCTTAAAAATTGTACTTCTATATACCAGATTACAACAATCTGATGTCTTTTTGACTTCATTGTAAATTGCATTAATTCGAATACTTTTTTTTTTTTTTTGACTATCATTATATTTTTGTAATCTAGTACAATACATAATGGATCCTAATAAATTCTAAAATTACTCATTGATGGTCCTATAACAACGACTTTTTTTTTTCCACTAAAATCACTTTATCTATATTTTCTGAAACAAAAATCACAAAACTTTTCCCTTACTAAAACAAAAATTACATATGTCGAAAAATTCAACTTCGAATTGGTAGTATTTTTTATATAGTTTTTACATTTATTATATACAAATTCAATTTTATAAACCTGATCCATCCCAACCCAAACTCGATGGGTATATAATAATCATTTACTTTTTTAAAATTTTTTAATCTTTATCGTATAAATAAAAATTCAATTATAAGAACCGATCTAACCAAAACACATATGCATATATACTCATATTATTATTTAGCATTTTTCTGTATTAGGATCATATCATATGCTATATCAATCATATTTGTCAGCAAAATATGAAATCGTTTTCTTTTCACAATATCTAGAAAAAAATAAAAATATGTTACAATTCTTTTTAATTAGAGATCCAAAACTTTCACATGCGAAGTCATTCTAGTTCAAATCCCTTCTTTAAATTATTATTTATTTTAATATAAGTATCTAGGGGCTTTGGGCCACAAGTGACGAAAGAGATTTAAAATGAGGTGTAGGTGACATAAGTCTTAATAATTGAGTAGAGGTGGCAATTACATAATTATGGATTAAGAAAGTTTGAAAAATTTTAAAATAACCCACAAATTTTTAAATTTACACTTTGATTCAAATGTTAGTTAATATAACGGGGAATGAAGGAAAAAAAACATTTTTTTCTCTCTCCTCATCCGTTGTTATTTTCTCTCTCTTCGCGATATTTGTTGTTCGTTGTTGCTGCTGCTTTATTCATCATCTTCTAATTCATTATCATCATCTTATACTTCATTATCATCTTCATATTCTTCTTGTTGACCATTGTTGTTGTTGTTGTTGTTACCCCAACTGTTGCTCTTTGACCAAATTCTTATGTCAAATTTTATTTCATAAATCACTTTCAACTTTGGCATTTACTTGAAAGGAGACTTTGGTAAGTTAAATTATACTTTTAGTTGAATTTGTCATCTGGGTAACTGCTAGTGTGTTGTTTTTAAAACAATAGCTAGCACGCGAACATGAATGCAATATAAGAGCAATCTGTTTAAACAGATCCATTATCTGCGGCACCAGATAAGTGTTCTGTTGTAACATTAGACTCATGTTGGATTCATGTTTATGGTTCTAGATGCCCGTAATATAATCGAATAGATGGGTATTCTATTGCACCAAATTAGTAATCTGTTTTAATAGATAAATAATCTATTTCACCAGATTACTAATCTGTTTCGAACAACAAAATACAACTCCTGTCACAAACCTAACAGATAACTCATATGTTCTTGCTATTGATACTGGAATCAAATTATTCCTTAATTGTAGCCATGTCATTCGTTAAGAAATAGAAATAGACACCACGAAAATTAAATAAAAAATAAAAAGTCAAGTGCATCAAACATAAATTTTTATAAAACAAAAAAAAATACATAGATAAAAGTAAAAAAAAGCTTAATTATTATTATCATCATTATTATTTGTATGGCTAGCCGGCCAATCTTCAACCGGCAGCAGCAGCGTCCTCCCCAGCCTACGGATCTCCCGCAGCATCCTTACTCTGACGGCGGCCAACTCCTAATGCAGGTCAGGAACCTCCTTCTGCAGTTCCCACATGGCGTCTCGTAAAATAATGATATCCCACACAGGTTCAGCCATATCTAGAAAATGCATAAGTTGACAAAACACACATAAAAACAAAAGTAAAGACAAGAAAGAATTTGAATGTAATATAATATACAACGAATATTTACACAAAAATCAAGAAAAAAACTTACCAGAGACAAGAAAAAGTTAGCAAGTCCTTGAAGAGAAAGTAGTTGAAGGTGTAACAAGAGCAAGGAATAAATAGTGTGCAGAGGAATGAAGATTGAGTAAGGAAGGACCTATTTATGGAGGATTGAAACTGAATGAGTTAGGCAAAAAATTACAACTGTTCACCTCCATTTATTAATGACATTCTTGATTACTCTAAAAATTTATTACTTAATTAAATTAAGCAATATTGTGATAAGTCATGACTTTTCAGCTTTATTATTATTAAAATTATTAGTTCTTTCCAGGAATCATTTTTTTACACTGAGTTGGACAACAAATTATATATCTGTTGCATCAGATAAATCATCTATTACAACAAATATATCATCTATTGCAACAAATAGATAACCTTTTGCATCAGATAATATATCTGTTGCAACATTTAATATATATATTTAAAAAAAAATATTTTCATAACATACAAATTTTCTGAATTTTTAATTATATAAATTAATAAAGCAGATTTAAAGGCACAACTGTTCACCTTCATTTATTAATGACATTCTTGATTACTGTAAAAAGATATAACTTAATTAAATTGAGCAATATTGTGATAAGTCATGACTTTTCAGCTTTACTATTATTAAAACAATTAGTTCTTTCCAGACACCATTTTTTTACACTGAGTTGGACAACAAATTATATATCTGTTGCATCAGATAAATCATCTGTTACAATAGATATATCATCTGTTGCAACAAATAGATAACCTGTTGCATCAGACAATATATAATATATATATTTTGTTAAAAAATAAATTATCTTCATGACATCCAAATTTTTTGACTTTTTAATTATATAAATTAATAAAGCAACTTTAAAGGCACAACTTTTCACCTCCATTTATTAATGACATTCTTGGTTACTGTAAAAAGTTATTACTTAATTAAATTAAGAAATATTGTGATAAGTTATGACTTTTCAGCTTTATTATTATTAAAATAATTAGTTCTTTTCAAGAATCATTTTCTTTACACTGAGTTGGACAACAGATTATATATCTGTTGCATCAGATAAATTATCTGTTACAACAGATATATCATCCGTTGCAACAAATAGATAACCTGTTGCATCAGATAATATATCTGTTGCAACATTTAATATATATATATTTTAAAAAAAATATCTTCATAACATACAAATTTTCTGAATTTTTAATTATATAAATTAATAAAGAAGATTTAAAGGTACAACTGTTCACCTTCATTTATTAATGACATTCTTGATTACTGTAAAAAGTTATAAATTAATTAAATTGAGCAATATTGTGATAAGTCATGACTTTTCATCTTTACTATTATTAAAACAATTAGTTCTTTCCAGAAATCATTATTTTACACTGAGTTGGACAACAGATTATATATCTGTTGCATCAGATAAATCATATGTTACAACAGATATATCATCCGTTGCAAAAAATAGATAACCTGTTGTTTTGCAACATATATATATATATATATATATATATATATATATATATATATATATATATATATATTTTAAAAAAATTCTCTTCATGACATCCAAATTTTCTGACTTTTTAATTATATAAATTAATAAAGATAATTTAAAAACAAGAATATTTCTGGTGAGTTTTTTTCAGTTTAAATTGTGTTTATCATTTATTTTCTTATTCTTTTCTGTGAAAAAAATGACTTAATTAAATCAAGTTGGTGAGTTTTTTATTATTGTGACAAGTCATGACTTTTCAGCTTATTAAATTTAAATGATTTTTTTCTCAATTTAAAAATCGAATACACCTGGTTTTCAATAATCGTTTCTTTAATAACCATTTTTATTAATTGAGTTATGGAAATAGATTGTATATCTGTTGCATCAGATAACCTATCTATTTCAATAGATATACCATCTGTTGCTATAAATCAACCATCTGTTTAAGAAACTTTTTTGATTTCTTCTAACTAATTCATCAGTCGCAACAGATGAGGAATTTGATGCATCAACAACATTTTTTGTTTTTGTTTGTTCAATGTGTTTAGAAAAAAGTCACAGTCACAACTATTCATTCACTTTTTTCTTAACAATCATATCATCATATATCTTATTTAAATTAATTCAATGTTGTGACTTTTTTAAAATTAAATAATCTTTATTTTACGATTATAATATCATTTAGTTCCTTATTATTTATTAATGAACAATTTTTAGGAGAATTTCTCATCATGACTTTTCACCACCATATGTTGCCACAAGTGCTCAATCCCTACCTCCAACCGTCGTCATGTTGAGAATAGGGAATAAATAGAATGATAATTAAATATTGAATAAGAATTAAAAATTCAAAGTCGACCAAACCAAACCAAACATATACATAGATTTTTTTGAATCCCTTATAGGTATATTGGATATAAAAAAGGAAAATACATATGCTAAAAGAAAGAAAAAACATAACCTAATTATTACTACTACTACTACTACTACTATTATTATTATTACTATTATTTATTGTCAACCTGACAATTTTTATCCGGCAGCAGCTGGGCCCTCCTCAGCCTTGCTTTGAAGTTGGCCAAATCCCTCCGGAGCTCATCAAACTGCCTTTGAAGTTCCTACAAGGACTCAGTATGAATCTTCTTGTACGAATCTGGATCAGCCATATTAGTATTGTAGTGTAGTAGAATGAACAAATGAGTGAGAGGAGGCCGAAGAGACCTATTTATAAAATGATTGAATTGGAAGGGACTGGACTTAGTCAAACAAAAAGCCACAACTGTTCATATCCCTTAATCAAATAAAACTGGTGACTTTTCGAATATGTAAATTAAAAAAAATGGATCTAAATACAACATTTTATCTTTTTATTGTATTTCGAAAAGAGACAGATTGGTAATCTGTTGCAAAATATATTTCACCTGTCAGATAACTTACAACATATTGACAATCTGTTGCAATTGATGGATATATCAATTTGCTTTTCCATCAGCTGTGGCGTCTGTTGCACTTGCTATTCATCTATTTATTCAATTTCATCGAGAGCAATTGATTTTACTAAACACTTCTTGGCCAAACTCAATTTTTGCTCTTGGATTGCTTCTCTTTTTTTCTTTGCATCCTTCAAGATGACCTCCAAATTAAATTTTTGCTCTTGTATTGATGGAAAAAATTGAATTTGGAGACCAGCTTGAAGGATGCAAAAAAAAAAAAAGAAGCAATCTAAGAGCAAAATTTGAGTTTGGCCAAGAAGTGTTTAGAAAAATCTATTGCTCTCGATGAAATTGAATAAACAGATGACTAGCAAGTTGTAATAGACACCACAGCTGATGGAAAAGCAAGCTGATATATCCATCTATTGCAACAGATTGTCCATATGTTGTAAGTTATCTGACAGGTGGAATATATTTTGCAACAGATTACCAATCTATCTCTTTCCAAAATACAATAAAAAGATAAAATATTGTATTTAGATCCAGTTTTTTTTTAATTTACATATTCAAAAATTCACTAGTTTTATTTAATTAAGGGATATGAACAGTCGTGACTTTTTGTTTGACTAAGTCAAGTCACCACTTCCAATTCAATCATTTTGTCATTGTGGTTGTTAAGCTCAATATAGAGCTGTTGATCTTCTGTGAGTTTATCAATGAGGACAACTTTCTTTCTTGGCAGCTTTCTTATAATACTCCTCTTGGTCCTTCTTAGCTCTACACAAGGTCAAGGAGAAGTATGGAAGGTTCTCTTTGAGTTTTTCCAAGGCAAGCGCTCTCTTAACTGATAAATCCTGTGCTGCAGCATATATGGATAGTGCAACACTCAATGCAAAATAATTTTCTGGTAGAAGCAAGTCTTGGGAAGACATAATTAGTAATCTATCGATGTCAGTTTTTGATGTGTCAAGCAGTTCTGTTGATACCTTGTCTTCTACGAAGAAGATTGATCAGCAGAAAAACCAAGTGATTGAGAACGTTTAATTTATTAACTAACTCGAGCAAAGACGTCTTCTGGATTATCAAACATCATAGGGCAGTCTAGTGGTTCAATAACATCAGATGTCTTATTTCCGATATTACCTAATGATGGAGAGATTCTGCCTTCCTCGCCATCCTGAAAAGAAAAAGCACTCAAAATTAGATGGAGTATCTTAACATAACGACATAAGATGAACTAAATCTAGCATTCAGTTTTTCCTTCCTATTCCTCCCCTTTTTATCTTTCACCTTTTTCAGATCCAAAATTTTTCTTTTTTCGGATACTTGATAATGCCTTGGAAATTGCTTTCTTTGTTTCTTCTGTTATCCTTAATCTCTAATGGAGTGAATGAAACTGAAATCCTCTTTGATCGAATGATACTACTGTTAGATATCAATTTCTTTACATCAGTAGCTAATGCATTAACAGTATTAATCACACCATCATGTTTTGCCTTGCACTCTTCACATTTGCATGCACAAGATAAGAAAGGAGTGGCAAGATTGGTCATTCTTCTATCATATAGAGGAAAACATATCCGTCATACAAAAGTCTACATCGTTGCCAGAAATGCTTGCCACAACAAAAGTCTTTAGAAGGCATGGAAAATAAACATGAGAAACATCCGACATTAAATCTTAACAAGGTATCAAAATCATATTCATGGTCCCTCAGCCTTATTAGTTTGGACCTACCAAACTTAATTGTAAAATTGCAGATATCTTGTTTGAATGATCTATGACTAATAGGTAATAACAACATTCACAAAATTAGTGTACTCTATGTGTGTTTCCATGATAACATTATCAGTAATACATATCTCCCACATATAAAGTGGTTCCATCTGCATGCAACTTATTCCTCCGAACCTATCTTTACTACATTCTCTTGTGATGGTCAGATAAAAGTTGATCAACTTTCAGTTTCTTTTATATCTACAAAGAAGAAGGAAAAAATTTATGTCACAGAAATAATATTATCCATCTATTGCAATAGATGTACAGTTTGTTGCATCAGATGTGGAGTTTGTTGCGTTAGGTGTGGTGTCTATTACGTCAGATGTGGAGTCTGATGCAACAGATATAGAGTCTGTTGGAATACATAGCAGCCTTGCTGGTGGTTTAATTTGTTCCAAAAGTTGCTCCGTCTGTTGTAACATCAACAACAACATAAACTACAAACAACAAATAAAAAATATCAATAATAAAGAAAACAACAATATTTGTTCCAACAACATCATCAACAACAAAGAAGCATACATCCTATGTTCCAACACTATTAACAACCAGGGACAGACCCACATGGAGTCCTTTGGGTGAGCGAGCACAAACTGAACTCATATCGAACTTTATATATGTATATGAAAATTAAGAAAAAACGTATATAATCTAATCAGTGAGCACCCATAGTAAGAGTTGTTTGGTTAGCCTAGTTGTTGTTTATGGGTGCTTAAGGCTATTTATTTCCTTTGGTCTTGAGTTCAATTCCCACTTAGCACATATTTTTTTTAATTTTGGTAACCAACTCTTCTCTCCTTATTCACTTTAAACTTTCTTTTATTTTTTTCTCCCTTACTCCTTGTGTTGATTGTTCGGACTCCACTATTTTTAAGCTAAGAAGCACCCACCGTCTAAAAAACCTGGATCCACCACTGTTGACAACACCACACCATAAGTTCCAACAATGCCAACCCCACCAACAACATCAACAATAAAGAAACAAACAAAATACATAAAAAAATGATATTGCCAACAAGGCTTTTAAACTTCTCCCAATAGATGACTTTATTTCACATCTTGTAATAAAAATTCTCAATTCGTTTATTCAACAATTAAAAGTTCCTTCAAATTTTTTAAATAAATATGATATAGAAAAATGGTAATTAAATAAAAAAAAGATGTAAATAACTTGCAAGAAGAAGATAAGAATGAAAGAGCAATAGGAATCATACCTTAATGTCAAAAAGGGGTCAAAACAACAATTTCAGTCGAGGAATCTAAGATATGGATAGGTTTAGATCCGAACAAAAATTTATGAGAAAGAGGATAGAAAAAAAGGCTGCGATAACCCTAAAGAGGATAGAAAGAAAAAAGATGAGAGACGAATAAAATAAATTTAGGGCTAAAGGAGAGATGGGATAATTCTAATTTCTAGATGTACTACCCTTAGTATGAAATGACTAAACAAAGTGTATTTATTCAAATTTATATTTTCAAAGCATAATTAATAAGGCTAATTTGGTATTAAAATAAACCCCTAATTAATATTTTCTTAATGGATGTGCCAAGTCAATAGGGGTTAACTGTAATGTAATATGAAATAGAAGAAGTATTACAGGTTTCAATATTCATTAATTAATATTCACTAACAATTTGAGGGGCACGAGGAAGAAAATGGGTGACATTGAAAAGACATGAGAAAACTACTCGATGAGATTTTTGAGTTATCCAAGAAACATTTTTACCGCCTTTAGTAATACTACTACTTTATCTACTCGGACAGAAGTTTTCTTTAAAATTAAAAGAAAAAAAAAAGATTTTCAAAAAGATATGTCGTTTGTTGCAACAGATATAAATATTTGTTTGAAAAATCCCAACAACTCAGTCATCTATCACAACAGATGGACATATCCATTTGATCACTAAATCAGAAATGTCATCTGTTACAACAGATATCAATATCTTTTTGAAAATTTCCAATAGCTCAGTCATCCATCATAACCGATGCAAATGTCTATTTAATAATTAAATTAGATATATCATCTATTGCAACAGATATTGTTATCTATTTAAAATTCTCCAACAGCTCAGTCGTTTGTTGCAACAGATTTTATTGCAATTGATTTAGGTGGAATTAGGGATGAAAGAATGAGCTCCTCATTAACTTAATGTTAAGATTAATAATAGTACCTACATCTATCTAGGTGGAACGAAGGATGAATGAATGAGCTCACAGGGTCAATTACAAATCCAATTGAGTTATTGAATTTGCATGGTGTTAGTATTGCATTCATCCCAACTCGAGTCTTCGATCGATCACTCTGAGTTGAAATGAGATTTCATTAACTTAATGTTAAGATTAATAATAGTACCTACATCGATCTAGGTGGAACTAGGGATGAATGAATGAGCTTAAAGGGTCAACTACAACTTCAATTGAGTCTTTTAGCAATTGCATGATGGGACGGTACTGCATTCCTCCCGACAAGAGTCATCGATCGATCACTCTGAGCCAAACCAATTCTTACTACCTCATATGTTCAAATAATACCTTAATTGAATAATCTGGGACTAGGGGTGAGTTCTCATAGGTTCAACTAAAACTTTAATTGAGTCTTTTGGTAATTGCATGATGAGACGGTACTTCGTTCCTCCCGACAAGAGTCGTCAATCGATCACTCTGAGCAGAACCGATTCTAACTACCTCATACGTTCATCTAATACCTTAATTGATTAATATAGGACTAGGGGTGAGTTCTCATAATGTCAACTACAATAGATAACAATCCTTATTTGATAATTTACAACAGATGGGTAATCTATTGTGACATATGACTTAATCCATTTGATAATTTACAAAAAATGGGTAATTTATCACAATAGATGACTTAATATGTTTGATAGTTTACAATAGATTCATGATCTGTCATAATAAATAACGTAATTTGTTTGATAGTTTACAACAGATGCATAATATATTGTAATAGATTACATAATTTGTTTGATTTGATCCAACAGAAAAGACATTTGTTGCAACAGGTAGAACATTTGTTTATATATAATTCAATTGAGTTCATATGTTACACTAATACCTTAATTGAATGTGAGTTATCATAGGGTCAACTACAACTTCAATTGAGTCTTTTGGCAATTGCATGATGAGATGGTACTGCATTCCTCCCAACCAAAGTCATCGATCGATTACTCTGAGCCTAACCGATTCTTACTACCTCATATGTTAGATTAATACCTTAATTGATTAATTTAGGACTAGGGTACTAATACCTTTACTGAATAATCTAGGACTAGGGGTGAGTTCTCATAGGGTCAACTAGAACTTCAATTGAGTCTTTTGGCAATTGCATGATGAGATGGTACTACGTTTCTCTCGACCAGAGTCGTCGATTGATAACTCTGAGCCGAACCGTCTTACTACCTCATTTGTTACACTAATACCTTAAATTTATTAATTTAGGACTAGGGTATTAATACCTTAATTGAATAATCTAGGACTAGAGGTGAGTTCTCATAGGGTCAACTATCAATTAATCTAGGACTAGGGGTGAGTTCTCATAGGGTCAGCCACAACAGATGGCAGCGCCCATTTGATAATTTACAATATATGGGTAATCTGTTGCGACATATGACAATCCATTTGATAATTTACAACAGATGGGTAATCTGTCACAACAGATGACTTAATCAGTTTGATAATTTACAATAGATTCGTAATCTGTTGTTACCTAATCGGATTGATAATTTACAACAGATGAAAAATCTGATGCAACATGTTGAACATTTATTTTTTATAATTTCAATTGAGTTCATATGTTAGACTAATAGTACCTAAATTGATTAATCTTGGACCAGGGGTGAGTTTTCATAGGGTCAACTAGAGCACTCAGTCAACTACAACTTCAATTTTTCTTTATACAATTTCAATTGAATTACCCTTTTGGCAATTTCATGATGATAGGGTTAAAAATTACGCATATATTTTATGATTTTAAAAATAATTCAGATTAATTCGGACCAAATTAGTATTTTCAAAACTATTCATTCTTTTCCAAAATACAAACAACCCATACAAAATATTTCATCATTTCAAATATCGTGGTCTTGCTCTTTCTCTCTCATTCTCACTTAACAATACAGTACAAACAACAACTATTCAACAAATTTGCTCAACCCTCCAAAACAAATTGTTTTTCTTCTCATTTCCAACCACATAGATGTTATTTTCGACTTCATTCTTACTTGTATCAGTCATTTTCTTTATTGTCGTAGGCAACAGAGTTCGAGAAAAGCTCTATATTTGTTATTTTTTTCTAAGAAATAAGGGCTTTTAAGTTAATGATGAAAAATAAAACTTTTAGTTGTATTATCTTCGAGAATAGGTTTACAATTTTGAGTTTTGATGGTAAAATCGTAGGAAGAACTCAAGAAATCCCTAGTTTCCATCACAGTGTTTCATTTACTGTCGTGGTATTGTTGGATGGTGTTTGTGATCGTCGTGGTGGCATTGGTCGGTGGTGTTTGTGGTGGTTGTCGGTGGTATCGATATTCGTGGTGTTTGTAATGTATTTTTAAAAATTTATGCATACATCAATTGTAATGTAATTTTTATTCTTCTTTGTTTGTAGGTAAAACATGTCTCCCAAAAGAAAAGAAAGTGAAAGTGGATCAACGTCTGACCACCTAAAAAAAAGGCTACAGTACAGAGGGGATTCAGAGGAGCTTCCTGAACAATCTCAGTCAGAAAAAAGTGAAGCTGATAAGAGATGTGAAAACAACGTTGAGGGAGGTGGACAAGGGTTTGTAGATGGTAATGAAGAAAATGAAAGTGAGAAAGAAGAGGAATTGAAGAGTGAGAAAGAGAAAAAGGATGATCATCAACATGATGATAATGGATCATCAATGGGGCATGAATTAATATCGATATCTCAGCATGATCCTGTCAAAACTTTTAGTATTGACAGGTTTCAAGTTGTGATGCCGATAAATGACTTAGAAGCAAAACAACTAACTGGTCAAATTGTACTTAAATGTCATATGGGGAAAATTTTTGAACATTTTATGAAAATTATGAAGAACGAAAATATAGGCGGACTTTTTAAGAAGAGCTTCTTTGAATGCTTTCTTGAGCTACCTAAGGACCCCTCTGCCCGTATCCATTTCCCTATTAAGATGGTATATGGTCTTCTCAATCTTAGGAACAAGTATGTGGGGGATGATAAAGATCCAAAAGAGGGGGAAAAAGAAGATGGATGAAATCTGGATCAACTACTGTAGCATGCCTGTTTGTTTTGCCTTGCAAGAGTTTGCCATAGTAACGGGCTTGAGATGCCATCTTCCAGAAGGAACACCACCCTGCAAAAGATCCAGGGCAAGAAATGAAAGAAAAAAATAGATGGGTTGTTTGACATTGCTCGATGTGGCTACAAAGCATCAGATTTGTTGATAGATCACAAGGATAAAACCATATCAGAGCCGTACAGGGAGCAATTGTGCTTAGTTTGGTTTGCCCATTCGGTTATATTGGCAAGAGATGTCAACAAGGTCATAGAAGATGATTTGTTGGAATATGTTGAGGATTTTGATAAATTCAACAATTATCCCTGGGGATATGACAACTTCTACTTGACTGTCCAATATTTACTGACAAAGCTATCCTCAGGGACGACCACATTATATGGCTTTCCTTGGGCTTTCATGGTAAAATTAATCACTAATTTTACTCATCCATTAATTTATATTGAATATACTTATTATGACTTTTTTTTACTTGCTTCCTATTTATATATTTTAGGCTTGGCCATTTGAAGCCATTTCCCCCCTCCAAAAGTAGTTAATGGATTACCCGGATGAGGTTTGTCATCCAAGGATGTTTAGGTGGTTGGCTGCAAAGAGCAACACCAATATTAAGGAGGATGATGTCTTTAACCCTCCAGATGATGCAGTACGTCTTCTTTAAGTAAAATAATTTTACTCAAAGAAAGATATTAAACAAATGTTATATGTGGTGCAACAGATGTTATATCTGATGCACCAGATGTGATATCTATTGTGATAGGGTATATCTTGCATTAGGTTACCTATTTGTTGCTTTTGTTCTCTGAACTCGACTCCTAACAAATTAACCATCTACTGTAAATTATGCAATAGATGTGTAATCTGATAATATATTGTTCATCTGTTGTGACGTACAAATTATCTATTGCATAACCGATTACCCATTTTGTGCAACTGTTGCAACAGATGATCCATGTGTTTCTCTGTTTCTTTGAACCACAATCAAACGGATTTTAACCATATACTGTAAACTATGCAATAGATTGGTCATTTTTAAAAATGTATCCCAATTGTGAAAATTATTATATTATATGATTTAAATGCGTCTATCTTTTTTTTTATAGGTTGTGCATCCATGGACCGTGCCTACTGAGGAGGAGTCGGTGATGAATTCTTATATTACTCTAGGTTATGTTGATACTATAGCAGATCCAACGGTGGAGTTAATAAAGAAGGAATTGGTTGGAGCAATAGCCATAAGAAGAGTAGTTAGGCAAGGTCAGCCTAATGTTGAGGTTCTTCAAGACCAACCTTTTACTAAGGTAGATTCGGGTGCTTCTTCTGGTGGAGTTGTTGGTATTGGTGGCAGGCAGGCTGATGCTTCTACCACTCATGATGATGAGCATGTTGATGCTCAAGAAAGAATAAATATGTTTGAAAACACCCCTTTTCGCCCTTACACAGGCCCCTTTCACCTCATTTCACCCTCGTGTTCTCATTGTGAATGTGAAGAATGCAAGGACAGACAAGATAAACTCTTTGAAAAAGTAGAGGCTATCTCTAAAGCTATCAAGGAATTAAAATCCAAGAGGTGTTTCATACCACCCAAGAAGGTGAGGGATCCACACACTCCTACACTATTGGTTAGGAGAAAGAAAAGAGCAATTAGAGGCGTACTCTCCAGTTGAAAATCAAAAGAAATTGCAATTCCTCCCTCTCCAAAAGCTGTTGAAGTTCAGGGGCTAGTCAAGAAGGTGGATATATACACAAAACTTGGCACCAAAGAGAAGAGGGATTTGCAACAGGACAAGAATGCCAATCCAGGTGCACCAGATTACCCCAGGCCTCCCTTTTCCCCCCAAGACTTCCAGACTATGACTGATATGCATATGTCGTACGAGGACAAGGCAAGTTTACTTTCCCTAACCTAGCCCTTATAATCTACCCCATGAAGAAGAAGCAACGTAATAGATTTCACATTTATTGCAACATCTGGGTATACTAGTGCAACTGGTAGTGGTTTTGTTGCAACTTATTATCCATCTATTGCATAAGTTACATTGGATTATTGATTCAGAGAACCCTATGCAACAGATGGACCATCCGTTTCATCTTTACAATTACTAACCTATTTAAAAATTAACTTCTTATATCACAATATTTTGACATAATTCTCTGCCTTATGAGAAAAATGCAATTAACATACCGAGAAGCTTATGACATTGCCGATAGGATAATGGACCTCGACTTATGCAAGAAGCTTAAGGATAGGTACGATCAACTTAGTGGGGAGGCATTAGAACTTGGCGTGGAACTTGATTTTCTAGTTCCTACGTCGGTCTTGGATGAAGCAGAAATGATAAAATATGTTAGAGGGGAGAGGCCAAATCCACACGGCAAGATATGGACCGAGGCAAAAAGGATTCTTACAATCATTAATATGAACGGAATGTATTATCGGGATATTGAGATACTACTCTAGGAGGGAAAGATCAATGTTTGTGACTCCAACGTACCTTTCGTCGACTATTTCGATCATTTTCTCCTCGTGGAGCCACTAATGGTGTTGTTGCCTATCTAGTTGAAGGAGAGTAAATTGATGAATCATTTGCCAAAGGAAGTGTTGATAAAGAAATCATGGGATTTTAAAGGTCAAAACAAGGGAATGATCCTTCCAAAAGATGATGCCTCTAAAGCGAGCGGCTCACACGCTCTTGCACATATCGAATGTTTGCTGACCGGCACAAAAATGGCCGAGCCAACGACTTTTCTATGCGACAACATTGTGGCAAATCTGCAAGAGGTCTGGGCTTATAAGGTACTAACTGGATGCTTGAAGCCTGTGTATATAGAAGAGCCTGTTAAATAGCAATTTTTAATTTCAAGTCACCTGTAATACCCATGCCTTTTCCTAGCTAGGAATCATCACAAGAATGCTAGGACTTACTTTGAAATACAAATCTATTTTTGTACATGCAGTATTTTTGAGATTTTCACTTTCTATTACATGGGAATTTGAGTTGACTTTCCAACGATACCAATTTCGTCCAAGTCCGACATCACACAAAGGAGTTATGAATGTTTTACTCAGAACTGTCAGAATCGCCTAGGTGCGACGGCCCAATTGGCGAACCGTCAAACTAGTGACGGACCACCACTAGGACCGTCACTTCCAACGTAGAAGGGCCCCATTCTGGTTAAGTCCTAACGGCCAAGTTGACGAACCGTCAACTTAGTGACGGACCACCACTTGGACCATCAAAGCCATGCCAGTTGAGCCACATTCTGGATAAGGTGTGACAGATGAGTTTTCGGACCACCAAATATTTGAAGGACCATCACTCATACCATCAACCCTTATCTAGTGAAGTCCATTTCTAGTCCACGTCTGACGGGCTAAATGACGGTCCACCAAGAGTCTGACGGACCGTCAGTCAGACCGTCACATGCCACGTTCAGTTTATTTTTAGGTTGTTTTAATAGGGGTATTTTGGTAACTTACCACTTATCTATAAAAACCCAATTACACCCGATTTCAGCCACTTTTCATCATTCTTTCACTACAAATAACTAGGATTTCTCGCTAACTTAAATCTTCAAGACCAAGACTCAATCTTCTTTAAGAATAAAAGGATTTCAAATCCTTCCAGTTCAAAAACATTAAGAACCTTGAGTCAGGTATGCGTAGTGTTCATCTATGGACCCCTTTCGTTCATAGAGTTCAAGAACTATGATTTTAAATGAGAAACTTTGATTTTCTTGTTGCTATGTGATGTTTTTCATGTCAATGACCATTGTTTAAACGTCAGACTATTATTTTAAGATGATTTTCATAAAGCATGCATATTTGTGGTTAAAACCCATGAAATTGGGTGGTTCAAGATGATTAACATTTGTTGAGAAAACCTATTCTCAAGGTATGCATGCGAGGTGTTTGTTAAAATGCCTAAGATGCTAGAAGTCCATATTTTCATGATTTTATGATACCTAAATGAAAAGTCCATATTAGCTATACACTCAATATGAATTCCATGCTATTTATGTGTTGCTATTGTTGTGGTGTGAAGCATGTGTGATAATGGAATTATAGAACATGTACACAAAATGTATCCATGCTTTCCCTACCATGTTTGAGATGTTGAGTAGACTCATGAAGTATACTATCCCTTACTTATGATATTATGAATTGTGGAATCAAATCTTGTGAGTCATGTGTGTCAGTTTCCTTCTATCGAGTCCCGGGGGTATTCGTACCCGAAACTATAGCTGTGTGCCTAGATCTATGTCATGTTGTCACGATATCTTTAGTCAAGCCATGTTCCATAGAATTCAGTCAGTCATGTGACTCAGGAAACCTCAGAAAACTCATGATCTTAGTCAGTTATCAGTATTATTCTGTTAGTCAATGGAAATTTAGTAAACCCAGTTCATGTATAGTTAGTTAAGTCATGGTCAGTCTCTTCAGATGGGAGTAGGATTTAGCACTGAGCGAACCCAAAGATGGGAACTCACCTGCTTTAGATGAAGGTGTGATACTTAGAAGCAATCCTTGCATTCCAAAACTATGTAGCCAGCATAGGTTGATACATTAACACTGCCAGCTTGAGGGTTGATGAGGCGGACATCTTCCGTTCTATTTTGGGGACACTGCTAGATTTAAGGGTCACTCACAACATGTCTTTACCCATGGCACGGTATTGACACCCTTCCAATAAGGGCAGTGATTGGGCCCAGTTCAGCTGCTTTAGCATACATGGGGCATGTCGGTTAAACAACTACCTCCCACAGTTTCAGACTCAGTCTAAGTAAAAGAACTCAAAAAGTTATTTAGATATCCATATACCATGACTGTTAGATACAGTCAAATCAACAGTCAAATCTCAGTTAAAGTACGAAACTCAGACAGTTCTATCAGATTCAGGACTGTCAGATATAGTCCCTCATGCTATCAGAACTATATTTTTTAGCCGTGTATTAGCGTACAGATTTAGCTATCACGTACTCATGATCTCAGTTACTATGTATGTATGTTTTGACTCTTATGTTCATATCAGCCAGTCAGTTAGCTTTATTCATGTATGTAAACCCTTTGCATTAGCCTACCTTACTCATATACTCAGTACTCCAGTTGTACTGACTCATTTATGCTATGGTGCTTTCTTTTCATGTTACACCATTGGTTCAGAAACACGAGTTCCAAACCAGCAGTAGCAGTCACGTTTAGCACATAGATTTGCAGTGAGTCCTCTTCATTCGAGGACGATATTACTTGATTTATTCATTTATTAATTCAGTTAGTTTTTAGTTTCAGAATTAGTTGGAGACATGTTCCTTCAACTCCTTATTCAGACAGTACTTAGAGGTTTTTAGATTCAGTTCAGATTCAGTTATTTTGGGTATTTTCTACCCACATAGATGTCATGTTTTGACAGTTTCTTTATTCAGTTGAACCTTATGGCCTATTGTTCATATTTTCCGCATTTTACAAGTATATTATGTTGTGTATAGGTTTAGATATTAGTCATGTGTTAGCTTGTGGTCCTTTGGGGTCGTAAGCATCGTGTAGTATTTTGGTTCAAAAAATTGGGGTGTTACAAACTTAGTATTAGAGCCTAAGGTTCAATAGAGTCCTAGGACGTCTTAAAGCCGCATCTAGTAGAGTCTTGTACATGGGTGTGTTGCGCGCCACATTTATGTGAGTAAGGCTATAAGATGTTTTAGGAGTAGTTTCCTTTCTTTCAGTACTCATGTCGTGCTAGTGAGCATAATCTCAAGTTACACTCTAAGTCTAATCCATCCTTCTCTTATTTCAGAATATGCCTCCAAAGAGAAGAAACCAACCAGCTCCTCAGCCCGAACATCCTTTGGGCGAACATGTTTACCATACGGAGTTTAGGGCCGCATTCATCACACTTGCTCAGTCTGTGGCTTCCCACAACAAATGGCCACTAGCTATTCCGACCAATCTAGTGTCAAATTCCGCATCAGCTAGGATTCGGGACTTCACCCGGATGAACCCTCCATCTTTCTTCGGGTCTAAGTCTGATGAAGACCCTCAGGAGTTCATTGACCAAGTCCAGAAGGTCACTGACATCATGGGTGTTACTTCTGTTCAGAGTGCTGAGTTAGCCGCATATCAGTTTCAAGATGTGGCTCACACTTGGTACAAATAGTGGAAATCCGAGAGGGTAGATGGTGCAGGTCCTATTGAGTGGGAGGAATTTGTCATGGCTTTCTTAGACAAATTCTTTCCGTAAGAGCTGAGGGAAGCCAAAGTTCTTGAATTCATCAACCTCAGGTAGGGAAACATGGCGATTAGGGAGTATTCCCTTAGATTTACTCAGCTAGCAAGATATGCCCCTTATGTGGTTGCAGACAATAAGGCTAAGATGAGCAAGTTAGTGTCAGGGGTGAACGACAGTATGGTAAATGAGTCTAGGTCTGCGATGCTGAACAGTGATATAAACTTAGCCCGACTCATGACCCATGCTCTGCAGATAGAGGAGTAGAAGGTTAAGACTAAAGAGATGAAAAATTAGAGAGCAAGATCAGGCAGTTTCAGTTTTGCTCCACCTTAATCTGAGGGAGAAAACCATTCACAGTTTCATCCCAATTCATCTGTTCCAGCTTATTCTATAGCCAGTGCTTCAGTTCCTAATTTCAGAGAGGGTAACCAAGATAGAGCCCCAGGCTCTTATTCTCAGGGCAGTGTTAGCAGTGCCCAAACTAATCCCTTAGGTCAAACTTACGGTAAGAACCACAAGGGTATTTGCAGAGCCATTAGTGATGTTTGTTTCGGATGTGGCAGGCCGGGCCACAGGATCAAGGATTGTCCTCAGTCAGGTCAGCAGAAACATCTCCATTCCCCTGCTCAGTCCGGTCACCCAAATCAACAGGGTGCCACTTCTAGTGCTAATAGTAGGCAACGCCTAAATAGACTATATGCTCTTCAAACCTGACAGGATTAGGAAAATTCTACTGATGTCATTACTGGTATGTTACATATTTTCCAAGTTCATGTTTACGCTTTGCTAGATCCAGGTGCATCCTTGTCTTTTGTTACTCTCTTTATAGAAGAAGATTTTGGAATCAGTCCCAAAATTCTAGTAGAGCCTTTTTCAGTCTCTACCCCAGTAGGTAAAACCATCATAGCCCAGCGGGTATACAAGAACTGTCCAATTATGATATTTCAGAAAGTTACCTCAGCAGACTTAGTTAAATTAGAGATGACTGATTTCAATGTCATTCTCGGCATGGATTGGCTTCATTCTTGCTATGCCACAGTTGACTGCAGAAACAGAATAGTTCAGTTCTAGTTTCCAAATGAACCTGTCTTAGAGTGTCAGGGTATTACTTCATCTTTTAGGGGTTAGCTTATTTCCTACCTTCGGGCAAGGAGAATAATATCTAAGAGATGTGATGATATCTAAAGGATGTGTTTATCATCTCATGCATATTAAGGATTCCAGATCCAAATCTCCTAGTCTCGAATCAGTCCCAGTGGTTAAGAAATATTCTGATGTCTTTCCCGAAGATCTTCCAGGCATTCCTCCTAAAAGGAAAATAGATTTCGGCATAGACCTTCTGCTAAATACTCAGCCTATCTCTATTCTGACATACAGAATGGCACCAATAGAGCTTAAGAAACTAAAATATTATTTGAAGGAACTCTCAGAGAAGGGATTCATCAGGCCAAGTGTATCCCCATGGGGTGCACCAGTCTTATTTGTGCCCAAGAAAGACGATCTCTCAGAATATGTATCGATTACCGTTAGCTCAACAAAGTTATGGTCAAGAACAGGTATCTACTTCCCAGAATAGATGATCTATCCGACCAACTTCAGGGTGCCATTTACTTCTCCAAGATAGACCTCAGATCAGGCTATCATCAGCTCAGAGTTACAGAATGTAACATTTCGAAGATAGCTTTCCGTACTCAGTATGGTTACTTCAAATTTCTAGTCATGTCCTTTGGTCTTACCAATGCACCTGAAGCTTTCATGGACTTGATGAATCGGGTGTTCAAGAAGTACTTGGACATATTCATCATAGTCTTCATAGATGATATTCTGGTCTACTCTCATACAGAGCATGATCATTCAGACTATCTTAGAATTGTTCTTTAGACTCTCAAAGATCATTAGCTGTTTACCAAGTTCATAAAGTATGAATTTTCGCTAAGATCAGTAGCATTCCTTAGCCACATTGTCTTCGGTGATGGCATTAGAGTAGATCCTCAGAAAACTGAAGCAGTAAGGAATTGGCCTCGCCCTATCTCTCCATTAGATATCAGGAGTTTCTTGGGTTTGGCTGGCTATTACAGATGGTTTGTCAAGGGATTTTCTTCTATTGTATCTCCTATGTCCAGATTGACTCAGAAGAAGGTCAAGTTTCAGTGGTCAGATTAATGTGAGAAGAGTTTTTGGGAATTGAAGACTCGACTCACCTTAGCTCCAGTTCTAACCCTTCCAGATGGTTCAGATGGTTTTGTGGTATATTGTGATGCATCCAGAGTAGGTTTAGGTTGTGTCCTCATGCAGTATGGTAAGGTCATAGCATACGCCTCCAAACAGTTAAAGCCACATGAGAAGAATTATCCTACTCATGATATTGTGTTAGCAACTGTAGTCTTTGCCTTAAAGATTTGGAGGCATTATCTTTATGGAGTTCATGTAGACGTCTTCACAGATCATAAGAGTCTCCAGTATGTCTTTTCTCAAAAAGATCTCAATCTTCGTCAGAGAAGGAGGTTAGAGCTCTTGAAGGATTATGACATGAATGTCCTTTACCATCTGGGAAAGGCCAACGTTATGGACGATTCTCTTAGTAGACTCTCCATGTGTAGTATTTCTCATGTTGAGGATCGCAAGAAGAAAATAGCTCAGGAAATCCATCAGCTTGCCATACTAGGCGTTCACTTAGTCAACTCTTCAGAGGGTGGTGTATGTGTTTAGAGTAGTTCAGAGTCATCTCTAGTTTCTGAGGTAAAAGAAAATCAAGACAGGGATTCTAGCCTTGTCAAGCTGAAAGAGTCAGTTCAGAATCAAAAGGTTGAGGTTTTCTCCCAAAGGGGAGATGGTGTTCTTCGTTGTCACGGTTGTTTATGCGTTCCAGGTGTAGATGAATTGAGGCAATGAATTCTTGCAAAGATGTATGGTGCGCGATACTCTATTCATCCAGGGACCACTAAGATGTACCGCGACTTGCGGGAGATCTATTGGTGGAGTGGGATGAAGAGAGATGTTTTAGAGTTTGTGGCTAAGTTCTCTACATGTCATCGGGTTAAGATAGAGTATCAGAAACCTAGTGGTTCCATGCAGGAGTTTACCATTCTTTCTTGGAATTAGGAAAAAGTGAACATGGACTTCGTGATGGGTTTGCCTCGCACTCGTCATCAGCATGATTCAGTTTGGGTCATTGTAGACGGAATGACAAAGTCAGCTCATTTCCTTCTAGTTTATACTTCTTTCTCAACCAATGATTATGTCAAAGTCTACATCAGGGAGTTGATCAGATTACACGGTGTTCCCTCATCTATTATCTCAGACAGAGGTACCCATTCACCTCTCACTTCTGGAAAGCATTCCAAAAAGGTCTTGGTACCCAAGTCCATCTCAGTACAACATTTCATCCTCAGACAGATGGTTAAGCTGAAAGGACCATTCAAACTATCAAAGATATGCTAAGGGCATGTGTAATTGATTTCAAAGGAAGTTGGGATGACCACTTTCCTTGGGTTGAGTTTGCATACAACAATAGTTATCCTTCTAGTGTTCAGATGGCTCCATTCAAAGCTCTTTATGGTAGGAGGTGTACATCTCCAATCGGTTGGTTTGAAGTTAGTGAGGCCTCAGTCATAGGTCTTGAATTGGCATTTGACGCCTTAGATAAAATTCAGTTGATCAAGGAGAGACTTCGGGCTGCTTGATAACGCTCAATCTACAGCTCTCGTAAGAGTGTAAAGCGGTCGCTGTCAAATATATAACCCAACTGGGTTGGGTATCGATCCCACAGAGAATAGTCGGTCACTAAGTAAGCAAAGATTACTAGACTTGTGGTGCAAGTCTCGTAAAAGAGGGGGGATTGTAACGTGCAATTGATGTGAACAAAATAGTAGAGTAAAATAGAAAATAGCAAAGCAAAAAGAAAGAATGTTTAGTAAGCTGTAAAACAATGAGAATTGAGAATTGTAAAAATCTCTACCAAAATAGGGTATTTATAATACCCCTATCCTATTCCTACTAACCTAATGCATTACTTAACCCAATCCTACTAGGTTAATGTATCATTATCCTAATCCTAATAAGTTACTGCTAGTCCCCAAAGTCTTTAGAATTGCTGTTTTTGCCCGGAACAGATTTTCCATGCGCCACTTTTGGTCCTTGGAGTCCAAGCTTTCCTTTCCTTCTTTCGTGAAGCTTTCTTTGGCGTCAAGTTATCCATGAAATGCTGAAATCTGCATCATTTATACCTGAAAACTTGTTAATCACGTTTGTTAGCTCACTTACAGGAAAAAGGACTAAAAGTGCATGAATTATATATTTTGTCCTCAAAACTTAGCTAAAATATGGGTAAAATATAGCACTTTAGGTGTGTAAATTCGCCTATCATCAACACCCCACACTTAAAGCTTTGTTCGTCCTCGAACAAAATATCATGTCCAACTAAGCATTGACTTAGGGTTTCATAGTAACAACACAAAATATTCGTCAAGACAAGCACAACAATTATCAACAAAGAGTAGTTTTCCAATCATTAGTAGAAACAATTCAACCTCCAACATAGACTCGTGATGGTGGTCAACTCTTATTCAAAATTTAAGGCACAAAGAATCATACACGACTACCCAAAACTCATCAACTATGTGTGTCTCACCATATGTTACCCATAATTACTCCCACGTATTGTATATATTTCGAACATGGGTGTAGGATTATCCTTGCTCTCACTCTCACAAAGAATTCATATGTTGCAACTGATGACCATAGGCTTGCCCTTAGTGTGATGCTCTACTAAATGTCAGAATGCTAAGCTTAGGATCAAATAGGTCTTTTACGGGTTGTAATGTAGGCTAAGGGACGGGTAGGACTATTTTGGCCAGAAATAGTGACTAATTTCCCTAAGTGTTTTAATACATCACAATATGCCATTTATTCTTTCTTTCAAACAACCTTTTTGCTTTCTTTTAATCTACCTCCCTTTGTCACCTCTTTTGTTTTTCAATTTTTTGAACATAACTAACTTTTTAGCTTTCCTTTCCCTTTTTTTTTCTTTTCATAACACCTCTTATGATAGCAATTCTTTTTCATAACAAATTCAAGCACCATTACATTCTAAAGCATCATACTCACCCAATTTCCTCTTATTTTGTCACATGACTTTACACTTTAAAGCACTTAGGAATTTGGATCAAATTATGGTCTTGAAAAAATGGATTAGGCTTACATATGAGGTTGTCAAAGAAAATAGGCTAAAGGCTCAAAGGGGTTAACTAGGATAATGTCCATGGGTAGGTAAAAAGAAGGTAAACAAGTCTAGGTTGCCAAAGAAATGCCTAAATCATCTCCTAGACTTGCACTCCTTATTTTCGCTTTGCATACATACCAGGCAAGTTCTAGCATCAGCCACAAACACAGAATATACTATATCCTCACACACACAAGGCACATGGTCGACTTTATTGGGAGTAGCATAGACTCTTGACCCAACATATGAAGGAATTGAACCACACAATATCACATAATGAGTCACAATTAGAGCCTAAACGTCTCAATAGTTATGATTTTAGCACAAACTCTTGTCATAATCTCATGCTGCCTACTAGAATAATTTCATGCGAAGTTAAGTTAAAAAAAAATAAAAACATTTAACTAATAAAAAGAAAAATAAAACAAACATAAATGCAAATGCAGATAGAGAAGTATAGCATGCAAATACCAGCACCCCACACTTAGACGGGACACACTGCCCTCAGTGGAAAATAAATAAGAAGAACCTGGTTAGTCGGACTCCTCCTCTATGTCTGGGGTCATACCCCCTTCGTCGAAATCACCATTAAAGTCGTCATCATCAGAATTCTCTTCTACGTCGGAGTCTGGCATTCGTCGATCATCATCGGTCGGCATATCGTCATCAAGAGGTTCCTCAAAATATGTACCTACTCCACACATTGCCTTCGCGTGCTCATTCATTGGGTACTCATAGTCCAGGTGTTGGAGCTCTGCAGCAGTTGGAACACGGCCACTGCTCATCATTGTAAACCGAGTCATGCCATAAATATGGCGAAAGAAACTCTCATCTCGAGCATGCCTTTCTGAAGTGGTAAGGTTGACGTCATGCGTAGTTTCAGCATCCTTAACCTTCATGAGGTCAACCTTCTTTGGGTTGTGTGGGAGTTTATGATTAGCCGGTTCCTCTTCGATATCTTCCTTCCTCAATATTGTGGTCAACAGATTGCCAAAACTGAAGTGGGACCTCTTGTGTAGCCTAGCTTTCCGCATTGTGGATTGAATAATTTCCCCAATGTTGATAGGGACATTCGTCATCAATGCGTATACCAAGCACACTCTATCTCATGTTATCTTTGTGTACTAAGTCCCTGGAATTAGGCAAGAGTTGACTATGCGCAACCATATTCTTGCTTCTCTATTCAAAGGAGCATATGGGAAGGTGTTGTGTCATCCAGTGTCCTTGTGTCTACTCCACAGTGCCATGGACCTTGTTCCACAGAGTGTGTGTCGAATGGCTGTATATGGAGGTCTACTGTACAACTCTTTAAATGGTGATGGATTAACAGCAGGCAAGCCAAGAAAGGAGTTGAAGAAATCCGCATTGAGTTGTAAAACTTGGCCCCGAATCTTGACCTCGCTTCCTGTGGTTTTCGGTGACCAGTTGGCATAGAATTCTCTTGTTAAATCGAGATTGCATTCTCCCATGTCTCGAAAGATGAAATCAAGATGTAACGCCATGATCTTGGCCAACATGCGTGGTTCTTTGTTTGCTAGGCTTTCCTTGTTTATCAAGTCCACATGAACATATTTCTTCTCTTTGTTGTTCCTATACCATTCCGTTGCTTCCTCCTCTAAAACCCATTTAATTCCGAACATGCGGCGTGGTACTTGCATCGAGGAGGACTCTCCTTACTCTTTGCGTCGTCTTTTCTTGCTTTTTTGGGAAGTGGTTGCCTTATCTTTGCCCTGTCTTGCTTTGGGTGCCATTGTACCTGAGATTGATTGATGCCTTTGGATGATGTTCTTGTGAAGTAAAAGAGCAAAAGGAAAATTTTGGAGAGGATTTGGAGACTATAGGCGGCGCTTATGCTAGGTTTCCAATGTGTTTTTGGTTCAAGACTAAGTCTCTTATTTATAGGGGAAGGTTGGGTCGGGTTTTGACCCATTTAAAATAGGTTTTGGAGACAAGAAGTGACCATATGCGGTGCCTTTTGCTTTGCCTATGCTTGGCATAGGCGGCGTCTTTTGCATAGCATTGTTGAGCATAGGCGGCGCCTATGCCATGGAATTCTTAGGCATAGGCGGCGCCTTTCACTTAGCATATGAGAGTCAGAGACAAAAGGCATTGGCATAGGCGGCGCCTATGCTATGGCATACTTGTGCATGGGCGGCGCCTATGCTATGGCACACTAGATTCCAAGAGCTTAGGCCATAGTATAGGCCTTGCCTTGTTCGTTGTCTAGTTTTACATAGGCCTAGCCTTGTTCGTTGCCTATATTTTCATAAGCAATGCCCAATCCATAGCCTTTTGTTTCTTCATTCCTAACTTACCACCTTTAACATGCAATACTTCCAAATCAAAATGTGAAACCAATCTCCTCGTTTACGCCTCCCATCAAGCGCCTTAGTTTTGGTCGTGGCACGACGCTTCTTTTTGGATTTTTATTTATCAAAAGCAAACACGTAATAGAATGAAAGAAAGACAAAAATGAAAAACGATGGGTTGCCTCCCATCTAGCGCTTGATTTATTGTCGCGGCACGACATAGTTACCTTGAGTACTTAGACTTCGTCATGATAAGTGGTGGATATATAATTTATCGAGTCAAGAGGATCGATATATGGTTTTACTCGTTGGCCATTCACCTTGAAGACAACACCATTAGTGTCTTTCAGCTCAGCTACTCCAGACGAGTAGACTTGGTTTACTTTGTACGGACCAGACCACTTAGACTTCAACTTACCTGGGAATTGCTTCAATCTAGAATTGAAGAGAAGTACCATATCATCTTTTTGAAAGTTTCGTTGAAAAATCCGTTGATCATGATACTTTTTCATCCGCTCCTTGTATAGGTCTGATCTCTTATAAGCATATAGACGGAATTCATCCATCTCGTTCAGTTGCTCTAATCTCAGATTCATTGCATCATCCCAGTTTAGATTTAGCCGATTCAAAGCCCACAATGCCTTATGCTCAAGATCAATGGGCAAGTGGCATGCCTTCCCGTAAACTAGTTGGTAAGGGGACATGCCAATTGGCGTCTTGAACGCAGTCCTATAGGCACATAGTGCATCGTCCAGCTTCCGAGACTAATCTTTCCTATTAGCATTTACCGTCTTAGCAAGGATTTGCTTGATATCTCAATTGGAAACCTCTATCTGTCCACTAGTTTGTGGATGATAAGGTGTGGCTACCTTATACTGCTTGACACCATATTTTACCAACACAAATTTGAATAGCTTGTTGCAAAAGTAAGATCCTTCATCGCTTATGATAGTACGTGGTACTCCAAAGCGAGAGAAGATATTTCTCTTCAAGAATGCTACAACACACTTTCCCTCATTGTCGGCCAACGCTACTGCTTCAACCCATTTTGAAACATAATCTACAGCAACTAGGATGTATTTCATTCCAAATGAATTTACGAATGGACCCATGAAATCAATACCCCATACATCAACGAGCTCTACTTCAAGAATTTTCGACATGGGCATCTCATGGTGTTTCGAAATAGCACCTTGTCTCTGACATTGGTCGCATCTTCTCACAAAGTGATAGGCATCTCTAAATATCGAGGGCCAATAATATCCACTTTGCAGTACCTTTCTTACTGTTCGATTACCTGCGTGATGTCCTCCAACTTGAGAAGTGTGGGAAGCTTCCAATATATTAGGCACTTCTACATGGGATATGCATTGCCGGATGACACCATCCGCGCATCGTCGAAACAAATATGGCTCATCCTAAAAGTAGTGTTTTACATCATGCATAAACTTCCTCTTTTGATGGTAAGATAAGTTTGCCGGTATCACATTACTCACCACAAAATTCGCAAAGTCGGCATACCATGGTAACTCTTCCATTATCATTGATAGGATCTCCTCGTCAGGGAATGCATCATCAATCTCGATTTCAGGCTGCACTATATGATCGTTTTCGAGTCTAGATAGATGATCAGCCACTTGGTTCTCACAACCTCTTCTATCTTAAACCTCGAAATCAAATTCTTGCAGCAGTAAGACCCATCGAATTAGTCTTGGGTTTGCATCCTTCTTTGTCATTAAATACCTTAGAGCTGCATGGTCTGTATGAACGATTACTTTGGTTCCCATCAAATAAGCACGAAATTTCTCAAACACATACACAACCGCTAGGAGCTCTTGTTCTGTGACAGTGTAGTTCTTTTGGGCTTCGTTCAGGACCTTGCTCACATAGTAGATAGGATGGAATATCTTCTCCCTTCTCTGGCCAAGCACAACGCCTAATGCTACCCCACTGGCGTCACACATGACTTCAAACGGTAAAGACCAATCTGGTGCTACCATGATAGGAGCTTCAATCAGTTTTCCTTTGAGGCATTCAAATGCCTTCAAACAATCTTCATTGAAGTAAAACTTTGTATCTTTCTCTAAAAGTTTGCATAATGGACTAGCAATTTTGGAGAAGTCTTTGTTGAACCACCGATAGAAACCTGCATGCCCAAGGAAACTACGAACTCCCTTCATGGAAATTGGAGGTGGTAGCTTCTCGATAACTTCAATTTTATCTCGATCAACCTCAATTCCTCTTTCGAAGATTTTATGCCCAAGAACAATACCTTCTTTAACCACAAAGTGGCACTTCTCCCAATTCAGCACTAGGTTGAATTCTACACATCTTTGCAACGCCATACTTAAATTTTATAAGCACGCTTCAAACGTCTCGCCAACCACTGAAAAATCATCCATGAATACTTCCAAAGTATTTTCGACCATATCAGCGAAAATGGACATCATACAACGTTGAAAGGTGGCTGGTGCGTTACATAGCCCGAATGGCATATGTTTAAAGGCAAACATACCATATGGGCATGTAAATGATGTTTTCTCTTGGTCTTCGGGAGCAATACAAATCTGATTATAGCCTGAATAACCATCTAAGAAACAAAACCATCCTTTCCCCACTAATCGATCTAGCATTTGGTCCATAAATGGCATTGGAAAGTGATCTTTGAGTGTCCATGAATTCAGTTTTTGGTAGTCCATGCATACTCTCCATCCGGTGATGGGTCTGAGTGGAATAAGTTCATTCTTTTCATTCGCGACTACCGTCATGCCTCCTTTCTTTGGAACACATTGTACCGGGCTTACCCATGCGCTGTCAGAGATTGGATACACAAACCCCGCATCTAACCACATGATAATTTCTTTCTTTACCACTTCTTGCATAGGTGGATTTAGACGCCTTTGATGCTCAATGGTGGGCGTGCAATTTTCTTCAAGCTGAATCTTGTGTGTACAAATCCCAGGTGGGATACCAACAATGTCAGCGATGGTCCAACCAATGGCTCTTATATACTTCAGTAGAATAGCAATGAGATCTGCAACTTGTTGCTCACCCAAATCTGCTGCCACAATGACTGGAAGTGTGTTTCCGCTTCCTAAGAATGCATACTTTAAATGACTAGGCAGCTCCTTCAATTCTAACGTGGGTGGCTCTTCAATAGATGGCTTAGCTGGTGGTGTGGGTCGATTTTTGAGATTGAGGTCCAGCTTCTTGGGAGCATGAGGATATGACCCTAATCCTGTCAGAGCACCAATAGTTTCTTTACAATTTTCAGCATCCTTACTCTCACCATTCATGAGCACAACCGCCAATGGGTCATCAATAATTTGCTCTTCTTTAAGTAATTCTTCCTCATCATCAAAGTAAAGATCGGCCACCGAAAATACGTTCAGATCTTTGGGTTGCTTCATTTATTTGCACACATCAACGCGAACTACTTCGTCATTTATTCGGAATGAAAGCTCATTTGCTCTCAAATCAATAAGCACACTTCCTGTAGCAAGGAAAGAGCGCCCCAAGATTATGGGAACTTCTGAGTCTGCCTCACAATCCAGAATTATGAAGTCTGCCGAAAATATGAATGAAGAAACCTTTACCAATACATCACATAGAATACCAACAGGTCGTTTCACCGACCTATCCGCCATTATGAGCCTCATATTGGTTGAGTAGGATCACCCAACCCCAACTTTTTATAAATAGATAATGGCATCAAATTGATGCTGGCTCCTAAATCGCATAATGCTTTGGAAAAATTTAAAGATCCAACGGTGCAAGGAATAGTGAAAGCACCGGGGTCAGCCTTCTTCTGAACTAGTAATCGGGTAGCGATTGCGCTGCAGTGATGAACAGTATCCTTCAACTCATAGCTTGCTGCTCGCTTCTTTGTCAAAAGATCCTTCATAAATTTTGCATACCCAGACATTTTTTCTAGTGCCTCTACCAACGGAACATTAATGGTCAGCTGCTTTGACATATCCATGAATTTGCTGAACTTTGTATCATCCGCAATTTTCTTCAATCTTTGAGGAAAAGGTGGTGGTGGATAAGGAATTGTTTTCTCCACGGCTTTCTTCTCCTTTTGCTTCCGTTTTTCAGCCTTTTCAGGCTGCAACATACTCGGTGTGACGTCATGGACGTCGTGGGTGGTGTCTACGACAGCTTCTCCTTTTGCCTTATCATCGATGTCTGCTGCCTTGTCAACCACTTGCTTGCCTTTGGATGAAGTTTCCAGTACCTTACCACTTCGGGTAGTAATACCCATGCATGATCCATCATTCCTTAGATTTTGCACAGTGTCGCTAGGTAAGGTGCCAGCCTTTCTTTGATTGAGTGCTGCTGAAAGTTGACTCAAGTGCTGCTCTATTTACTTGATTGAAGTGGAATATGAGTCAACCAATTTCTTCATTGAGAACAAATCATTTATTACCTCCGTTACTTCTGCGCTGGTTGCTTCCACTCCTTTCAATAGTTTAGCCATCATATCTTCCATATTTCTAGAACCAGATGTGGTGGTGTCACGTCTTCCTGGGGGAAGGTATAAACAACTCTTTTCATTCTTGTTCTTCCAACTACCTTGGTCCTTATTTCCAGATTTATCATAGTAGATCCGACCTTGTCTTCCTTGGGTATTACCTCGGAAACCCCCCTGATTGTTCAAGTAGTTGGCTTCTTCTTCTGAATCAGATTCGTCTCTTCCTTTTAACGCAACAACTTTGACTTTTTCGGTCTTCCCTGATAATAGATGATTTGTAAGAAGATCCACTTGCATTTTCATGTGCGCCATATCTTGATCACGTTCTTCTTCTCTTCTCCTTTGTTCAGCAGTCATGCCAATAGGTATACTAGGGCTTGCTACCTCAGAATCCCTGGTATGCCAAGCTCTACTTTGCTTCGTCATCCGATCTAGCATATTGCTTGCCTGCCCAAAGGTGAGGTCCATAAATGATCCTCCAGCCACATTATCCACCACTGGTTTAGTTATTGAATTTAAGGCTCTGTATAGTATCTCCATTAGGTGGACATTGGTCATGTGATGGTTCGGGCACCTCATAAGCTTTGTCTTAAACCTCTCCCATGTTTCATGAAGAGCTTCGGTTGGAAGCTGCCGAAAGTTGCTGATTTCATCTCTTAATTGTGCTCTTTTGGATGGCGGAAAGAATATTTCTAGGAAAGCGTCTCTCAATTGCCTCCAATTTGTAATAGAATTAGGAGTCAGCCCATTCAACCATAGAGTTGCCTCCCCAGACAGAGACAATGGAAATAGGCATAATCGAATTGCATTCTGACCAACGGCAGGATTATCAAACGACTTGCATGTAGAAATAAAGTTGATGAGATGCATATTCGGATCATCGCCTGCTAGTCCACCAAATAATCCCTTGAGTTGCAATAACTGAATCATGGTGCTTGTGATGTTGAACTTGGCTCCGGGTGTCAATGGTGGAGGAATAATGGCTCCTGTGGCTCCGGCTCCATGAAGATCATCATCATTATCGTCGAAAGCTGGTTGTACAGGTCGACGTTCATGCCTAAACCTTGCTTGACGATCTCTTCTGTTGGCAGGTGTTGCAATCTCAGCAGCATGCCTAGGGTTTAGTAACTCGTTATCACCTAGGTCCTCGTCGTCAGGATTTATTGCTCGCCCGGGGTTATCAATATTCTATTGATGCACTTGAGCGGCGGCTAGAGCAGCTAGTCTCGCCTGTTCCTGTTGAGCAGCCATCCTTTCAATTTCGTGTTGTGCCTCCATTCTGCCAATACGTTATGGTTCAGGATTGATAGGTAATAACGGTTGACCAGAACTTCGAGTATGGGGCATGCACTGAATAAAAAGCTGCAGAGAACAAAAAACAAAACTAAAAGTAAAAGTACGAGAATCTTTGACCAAAGGGTCTAGTAATTATAACAAACTTAATTGACACTCGTATTCCCCGGCAACGGCGCCAATTTTTGATAACTCTCAATCTACAGCTCTCGTAAGAGTGTAAAGCGATCGCTGTCAAATATATAACCCAACTGGGTTGGGTATCGATCCCACAGAGAATAGTCGGTCACTAAGTAAGCAAAGATTACTAGACTTGTGGTGCAAGTCTCGTAAAAGAGGGGGGATTGTAACGTGCAATTGATGTGAACAAAATAGTAGAGTAAAACAGAAAATAGCAAAGTAAAAAGAAAGAATGTTTAGTAAGTTGTAAAACAATGAGAATTGAGAAGTTGGGGTTATGTCCACCTTATGAGTTGTACGTCTCTATTGGCTATGAGTTGTGCGGAATTCAGACATGCATGTGCTTATAGAGAATTGTATTCTATGGTAAATCCAAGCGTCTTTCGACCTAACAAGGACTATTTCACTTTAACTCTTTCGAGCTTAAAGCGTGTCTAATGGTACAAATTCTCCAAGAGGTTAATCCAGTTACGGAACTAACTTTTTAATAGGGGTTGGTGCCCTATTACCTTGATATTATCTCTTTTCCAGACATATAACTTTTCTTTCAAACAAGTTAATGCTATACTGGCGTTATTCTATGCGTCTGCAGCCACAAGAATTTGCATTAAGATGAAGAGAATAATGATATAAGAAATGCACGTGTCACGAATTCACAAACTCATAGCCTTAGATAGTATCTCATAAGGCTTCCATAACCCCAACAGAGGAGTTTAGTTACCCATGAGTGCTAAGGAAATCACAATAGACATTATTATTATACCACAATAAAGATCTCGTGTAATAAGGTGTGGTGTGGCATTTTTAGGCGTGAACTCCCTTGAAAAGTAACATTTCTCTTATTGTGGAAATTAAGAATTGAGTAGATGAATAGAAAAAGAATAAAAAGTAGAATTAATGGAAGAATTATAATCCGAGTTGTAAGTTGTGGAATAAGAAGTAGAATGAGAATTGTAAAAATCTCTAGCAAAATAGGGTATTTATAATACCACTATCCTATTCCTACTAAGCTAATGCATTACTTAACCCAATCCTACTAGGTTAATGTATCATTATCCTAATCCTAATAAGTTACTGCTAGTCCCCAAAGTCTTTAGAATTGCTGTTTTTGCACGGGACAGATTTTCCATGCGCCACTTTTGGTCCTTGGTGTCCAAGCTTTCCCTTCCTTCTTTCGTGAAGCTTTCTTTGGCGTCAAGTTATCCATAAAATGCTGAAATCTGCATCATTTATACCTGAAAACTTGTTAATGACGCCTGTTAGCTCACTTACAGGAAAAAGTACTAAAAGTGCATGAATTATATATTTTGTCCTCAAAACTTAGCTAAAATATGGGTAAAATATAGCACTTTAGGCGTTTAAATTCGCCTATCATCACTGCTCAGAGCCGACATAAGTCTTATGCAAATGTTAGTAAAAAAGATCTCGAGTTCGAGGTCAATGACTATGTCTATCTTAAGATCTCTCCCATGAAGGGAGTGAAGTGGTTCGGCAAGAAAGGGAAACTCAGTCCTCACTATGTCGGTCCCTTCAGAATTCTCATTATCTTCGGCAAGGTAGCTTATGAGCTCGAATTGCCTTCAGATCTAGCCTCAGTCCATCCAGTCTTCCATGTCTCTTAGCTCAAGAAGTGCATAGGTGACCCAATAGTTGTAGTCCCTATTCATATCATTGACATTTAGAACAGCCTCTCTTATGAAGAGATTTCAGTTGAATCTTAGACTACCAGACTCGTCGATTGAGGAACAAAGAAGTCCCTCTAGTATAAGTTATTTGGCAAAATCAGTCTCATGAGGAAGCTACTTGGGAAACAGAATAATATATGCGTACCAAGTACCCTCACCTTTTCTCTGCCAATTCGTATCAAGCTCAAGGTAACAGTCCTTCTTAAGCTTATTCAGTTTCATGTTCAGCATTCAGTATAAACTTAGTATCTATTGCTATTGCATACTCAGATATGCGTTCATGTATTGGTACAATATTTAATCATGCATCAACTATGCATTCTCACCTTGAGAATCTCAGTTTATCAGATTGCTCAGTTATGTATTCATGTATCAGTTATCCATGCATCAGATATGCATGATCAGTATGCTATGTACAGTTTGTTAGTCGTCAGATCATGTTCCAGCTATTCATGTTCAGATCATTGTTTCACATCCCAGTCAGTTTTATTTGAGGATGAATGTTCTCAAGGGGAAGATATTGTAATACTCGTGCCTTTTCCTAGCTAGAAATCATCTCAAGAATACTAGGACTTACTTTGAAATGCAAATATATTTTTGTACATGCAGTATTTTTGAGATTTTCACTTTCTATTACATAGGAAATTGAGTTGGCTTTCTAACGATACCAAATTTTGTCCAAATCCGACATCAGATGAAGGAGTTATGGACATTTTACTAGGAACTGTCAGAATCGCCCAGGTGTGACGGCCAAGTTGGCAGACCGTCAAACTAGTGATGGACCACCACTTGGACCGTCACTTCCAAGGAATAAGGGCCCCATTCTGGTTAAGGCCTGATGGCCAAGTTGATGGACCATCAACTTAGTGACGGACCACCACTTGGACCGTCAAAGCTATGCTAGTTGAGCCACATTCTGGATAAGGCGTGACGGATGAGTTGATGGACCACCAGATATTTGACGGACCATCACTCATACCTTCAACCCTTATCTAGTGAAGCCCATTTTTGGTCCACGTCTGATGGGCTAAATGACGTTCCACCAAGAGTTTGACGGACCATCACACGCCACGTTCAGTTTATTTTTAGGTCGTTTTAATAGAGGTATTTTGGTAACTTACCACTCATCTATATAAACCCAATTACATCTGATTTCAGCCACTTTTCATCATTCTTTCACTACAAACAACTAGGGTTTCTCCCTAAATTAAATATTCAAGACCAAGACTCAATATTCTTCAAGAATCAAAGAATTTCAAATCCTTTCAGTTCAAAAACATCAAGAACCTTGAGTCAGGTATGCGTAGTGTTCATCTATGGACCCCTTTCGTTCATAGAGTTCAAGAACCATAATTTTAAATGAGAAACTTTGATTTCCTTATTGCTATGTGATGTTGTTCATGTCAATGACCATTGTTTAAATGTCAGACTATTATTTTAAGATGATTTCCATGAAGCATGCATGTTTGTGGTTAAAACCCATGAAATTGGGTGGTTCAAGATGATTAACATTTGTTGAGAAAACCTATGCCTAAGGTGTGCATGCAAGGTGTTTGTTAAAATGCCTAAGATGCTAGAAGTCCATATTTACATGATTTTATGATACTTAAATGACAAGTCCATAGTAGCTATACACTCAATATGAATTCCATGCTATTTATGTGTTGCTATTGTTGTGGTGTGAAGCATATGTGATTATGGAATTATAAAACGTGTACACGAAATGTATCCATGCTTTCCCTACCATGTTTGAGATGTTGAATAGACTCATGAAGTACATTATCCCTTATGATATTATGAATTATGGACTCAAATCTTGTGATCAAGTTATGTCATGTGTGTCAGTTTCCTTCTATCGAGTCCTGGGGGTATTCGTACCTGAAACTATAGCTGTGTTCCTAGATCCATGTCTTTTTGTCATGATATCTTCAGTCAAGCCACGTTCCATAGAATTCAGTCAGTCATGTAACTCAGGAAATCTCAGAAACCTCATAATCTCAGTCAGTTATCAGTATTATTCCGTTAGTCAATGGAAATTCAGTAAACCTAGTTCATGTATAGTCAGTTAAGTCATGTTCAGTCTCTTCAGATAGGAGTAGGAGTTAGCACCGAGTGAACTCAAGGATGGGAACTCACCTACTTCAGATAAAAGTGTGTTAGAAGCAATCCTTGCATTCCAGAACTATGTCGCCAGCATAGGTTGAGACATCAACACTGTCGGCTTGAGGGTTAATGGGGCGGACATTCGCCGTTCTCTTTTGGGGACACTACCATATTTGAGGGTCACTCACAACATGTCTTTACCCGTGGTGCGGTATTGACACCCTTCCAATCAGGGCAGCGATTGGGCCCCAATTAAGCTACTTTAGCATGCATGGGGCATGTCGGTTAAACAACTACCTCCCACAGCTTCAGACTTAGTCTCAGTAAAAAAACTCAGACAATTTTTCAGATATCTGTATACCAGGACTATTAGATACAATCAAATCAACAGTTAAATATCAGTTAAAGTATGGAACTCAGACAATTCCATCAGATTTAGGACTGTCAGATACAGTTCTTCATGCTATCAGAACTATATTTTTAGCCATGTATTATCATACAGATTTAGCTATCACGTACTCACAATCTCAGTTACTATGTATGTGTGTTTGCACTCTTACTTTCATATCAGTCAGTCAGTTAGCATTATTCATGCATGTAAACCCTTTGCATTAGCCTACCTCACTCGTATACTCGGTACTCCAGTTGTACTGACGCATTTGCGTTATGGTGTTTTCTTTTCATGTTACACCATTGGTTCAGAGACACGAGTTTTAGACCAGCAGTAGCAGTCGCGTTCAGCACACAGAGTTGCAGTGAGTCCTCTTTATTCGAGGACGATATTACTTGATTTATTCATTTATTAATTTAGTTAGTTTTCAGTTTTGGAGTTAGTTGGAGACATGTTTCTTCAACTCCTTATTCAGACAGTACTTAGAGGTTTTTAGATTCAGTTCAGATTCAGTTATTTTGAGTATTTTCTATGTCATGTTTTGATATTTTCTTTATTCAGTTGAACCTTATGGCCTATTGTTTATGTTTTCTGCATTTTACAAATATATTATGTAGTGTACAAGTACAGATATCAGTCATGGGTTAGCTTGTGGTCCTTCGGGGTCATAAGCACAGTGTAGCATTTTGATTCAGAAAATTGGGGCATTACAAACTTGGTATCATAGCCTAAGGTTCAATAGAGTCCTAGAAAGTCTAAAAGTCGCATCTAGTAGAGTTTTGTACATGGGTGTGTTGTGCACAACATTTATGTACAGGAGGCTATAAGATGTTTTAGGAATAGTTTCCCTTCTTTCAGTACTCATGTCGTGCTACTGAGCATAATCTCAAGTTACACTCTAAGTCTAATCCATCCTTCTCTTATTTTAGAATATGCCTCCAAAGAGAAGAAACCAGCCAGCTCCTCAGCCTGAACATCCTTTGGGCGAATATTTTTCCCATGTGGAGTTTAGGGCTGCATTCACCACACTTGCTCAGTCTGTGGCTGCCCACAATGAACGGCCACCAGCTATTTTGACCAATCCAGTGGCAAATTCCATAGCAGCTAGGATTTAGGACTTCACCCGGATGAACCCTATATCTTTCTTTGGGTCTAAGTCTGATGAAGACCCTCAGGAGTTCATTGACCAAGTCCAGAAGGTCACTGACATCATGGTTGTTACATCTGTTCAGAGTGCGGAGTTAGCCGCATATCATTTGCAAGATGTGGCTCACATTTGGTAAAAATAGTGGAAATATGAGAGCGTAGATGGTGCAGGTCCTATTGAGTGGGAGGAATTTGTCATGGCATTCTTAGATAGATTTTTTCCCCAAGAGCTAAGGGAATCCAAATTTCTTGAATTCATCAACCTCAGGAGGGAAACACGGTGGTTAGGGAGTATTCTCTCAGTTTTAATCAGCTAGCCAGATATGTCCCTCATGTGGTTGCAGACAATAGGGCTAAGAAGAGCAAGTTCGTGTCAGGGGTGAACGATAGTGTGGTAAATGAGTGTAGGTCTACGATGCTGAACAGTGATATGACCTTAGTCCAACTCATGACCCATGCTCAGTAGATAGAGTAGTAGAAGGTTAAGACTAGAGAGAGGCAAAATAAGAAAGCAAGATCAGGCAGTTTCAATGTTGCTCCACCCAAATCTGAGGGAGAAAACCATTCACAGTTTTATCCCAAGTCATCAGCTCTAGCTCATTCTACAGGCAGTACTTCAGTTCCTAAGTTCATAGAGGGTAATCAAGATAGAGCCCCAGGCTCTAAGTCTCAGGGCAGTGTTAGCAGTGCCCAAACTAATCCCCTATGTCAAACTTACGGTAAGAACCACAAGGGTATTTGCAGAGCCGGTAGTGATGTTTGTTTTGGATATGGAAAGCCAGGCCATAAGATTAAGTATTGTCCTTAGTCAGGTCAGTAGAAACATCTCCATTCCCCCGCTTAGTCCGGTCGCCCAAATCAGCAGGGTGCCACTTCCAGTGCTAATAGTGGGCAACGCCCAAATAGACTATATACTCTTCAGACTCGATAGGATCAGGAAAATTCTCCTGATGTCGTTACTGTTATGTTACATATTTTCCATGTTTATGTTTATAGTTTGCTAGATCCAGGTGCATCCTTGTCTTTTGTTACTCCCTTTATAGTAGGAGATTTCGGAATCGGTCCTGAAATTCTAGCAGAGCCTTTTTTAGTCTCTACCCTAGTGAGTAAAACCATCATATCCCAATGGGTATACAGGAACTGCCCGATTATGATATTTCAGAAAGTCACCTCAGTAGACTTAGTTGAATTAGAGATGACTAATTTTGATGTCATTCTCGGCATGGATTGTCTTTATTCCTACTATGCCACAGTCGACTGCAAAAACAGAATAGTTCAATTCCAGTTTCTGAATGAACCTATCTTAGAGTGGCAAGGTAGTACTTCATCTTTCAGGGTTCAACTTATTTCCTACCTTCGGGCAAGGAAATTGTTCATAGATGATATTCTGGTCTACTCTCGCACAGAGCGTGATCATTCAGACTATCTCAGAATTGTTCTTCAGACTCTCAGAGATCATCATCTATTCACCAAGTTCAGCAAGTGTGAATTTTGGATAAGATCAGTAGAATTCATTGACCACATTATCTTCGGTGATGAAATTAGAGTAGATCCTCAAAAAATTGAAGCAGTAAGGAATTGGCCTCGCCCTGTCTCTCCATCAGATATCAAGAGTTTCTTCGGTTTCGCTTGCTATTACAGATGGTTTGTCGAGGGATTTTCTTCTATTGCATCTCCTATTTGCTCAAGAAGTGCATAGGTGACCCAATAGTTGTAGTCCCTATTCAGAGCATTGACATTTAGAACAGCCTCTCCTATGAAGAGATTCCAGTTGAAATCTTAGACTACCAGACTCATCGATTGAGAAACAAAGAAGTCCCTCTAGTCACAGTTCTTTGGCAAAATCAGTCTCATGAGAAAGCTACTTGGGAAATAGAAGCAGATATGCGTACCAAGTACCCTCACATTTACTCCGCCAATTCAGATCAAGCTCAAGGTAACAATTTGTCTTAAGCTTATTCAGTTTCACGTTCAGCATTCAGTATAAACTTGGTATCTATTGCTATTTCATACTCAGACATGCGTTCATGTGTCGGTACAGTATTTAATCATGCATCAGCTGTGCATTCTCACCTTGAGAAACTCAATTTATCATATTTCTCAGTTATGTATTCATGTATCAGTTATCCATGCATCAGATATGCATGATCAGTATGCTATGTAAAGTTTGTCAGTCGTCAGATCATGTTCCAGCTATTCATGTTCAGATCATTGTTTGAGGGCGTAGATTTTGTCAGTCATCAGATCATGTTCCAACTATTCATGTTCAGATCATTGTTTCCCCTCCCAGTAAGTTTCATTCGAGGATGAATGTTCTCAATGGGAAGATATTGTAATACCCATGCCTTTTCCTAGCTAGAAATCATCTCAAGAATGCTAGGACTTACTTTGAAATGCAAATCTATTTTTGTATATGCAGTATTTTTGAGATTTTTCACTTTCTATTACGTGGAAAATTAAGTTGGCTTTTTAAAAATACCAATTTTGTCCAAATCTGACATCAAACGAAGGAGTTATGGATGTTTTACTCGGAAGTGTCAGAATCACCCAGGTGCGACGGCCCAGTTGGCAGACCGTCAAAATAGTGACGGACCACCACTTGGACCATCACTTCCAAGGAAGAAGGGCCCCATTCTGGTTAAGGCCTGACAGCCAGTTGATGGACCGTCGACTTAGTGACGGACCACCACTTGGACCGTCAAAGCCATGCCAGTTGAGCCACATTCTAGATAAGGTGTGACGGACGAGTTGACGTACCACCAGATATTTGACGGAAGGTCACTTATACCGTCAACCCTTATCCAGTGGAGCCCATTTTTGGTCCTCGTCTGATGGGCTAAATGACGATCCACCAAGAGTCTGATGGACCATCAGTCGGACCGTCACACGCCATGTTCAGTTTATTTCTAGGTCGTTTTAATAGGGGTATTTTTGTAACTTACCACTCATATATATAAACCCAATTACATCTGATTTCAGCTACTTTTCATCATTCTTTCACTATAAACAACTAGGGTTTCTCCCTAAATTAAATATTCAAGACCAAGACTCAATCTTCTTCAAGAATCAAAGGATTTCAAATCCTTCCAGTTCAAAAACATCAAGAACCTTGAGTCAGGTATGTGTAGTGTTCATCTATAGACCCCTTTCCTTCATAGAGTTCAAGAACCATGATTTTAAATAAGAAACTTTGATTTCCTTATTGCTATGTGATGTTGCTCATGTCAATGACCATTGTTTAAACGTCCGACTATTATTCTAAGATGATTTCCATGAAGCATGCATGTTTGTGGTTAAAACCCATGAAATTGGGTGGTTCAAGATGATTAACATTTTTTAAGAAAACCTATGCCCAAGGTGTGCATGCAAGGTGTTTGTTAAAATGCCTAAGATGCTAGAAGTCCATATTTACATGATTTTATGTTACCTAAATGACAAGTCCATATTATCTATACACTCAATATGAATTCCATGCTATTTATGTATTGCTATTATTGTGCTGTAAAGCATGTGTGATAATGGAATTATAGAACATGTACACGAAATATATCCATGCTTTCCCTACCATGTTTGAGATGTTGAATAGACTCATGAAGTACACTATCCCTTACTTATGATATTATGAATTGAGGACTCAAATCTTGTGATCAGCTCATGTCATGTGTGTCAGTTTCCTTCTATCTAGTCCTGGGGGTATTCGTACCCAAAACTATAGCTGTGTGCCTAGAACCATGTCATATTGTCATAATATCTTCAGTCAAGCAACATTCCATAGAATTCAGTCAGTCATGTGATTCAGGAAACCTCAGAAACCTCATGATCTTAGTCAGTTATATGTATTATTCCATCAGTCAATAGAAATTCTGTAAACCTAGTTATTGTGTAGTCAATTAAGTCATGTTCAGTCTCTTCAGATAGGAGTAGGAGTTAGCACCGAGTGAACCCAAGGATGGGAACTCACCTACTTCATATGAAGGTGTGATTCTTAGAAGCAATCCTTGCATTCCAAAACTATATAGGCAGCATAGGTCGAGACATCAACACTGCCAGCTTGAGGGTTGGTGGGGCGGACATCCGCCGTTCTCTTTTAGGGACACTTCCAGATTTGAGGGTCACTCACAACATGTCTTTACCTGTGGTACGGTATTGACACCCTTCCAATCAGAGTAGCGATTGGGCCCCAGTTCAGCTACTTTAGCATACATGGTGCATGTCGGTTAAACAACTACCTCCCACAGTTTTAGACTCAGTCTCAATAAAAGAAGTTAGATAGTTCTTCAGATATCCGTATACCAGGAATGTTAGATAAAGTCAAATCAAAAGTCAAATCTCAATTATAGTACGAAACTCAGATAGTTCCATCAGATTCAGGACTGTTAGATACAGTCCCTCATGCTATCAGAACTATATTTTTTAGCCATGTATTAGCGTACAGATTTAGCTATCACGTACTCATGATCTCAGTTACTATGTATGTGTGTTTGCACTCTTACATTTATATCAGTCAGTCAGTTAGCATTATTCATGCACGTAAAGCCTTCACATTAGCCTAACTCACTCGTATACTCAGTACTCCAGTTGTACTGACGCATTTGCGCTATGGTGCTTTCTTTTCATGTTACACCATAGGTTCAGAGACACGAGTTCTAGACCAGCAGTAGCAGTCGCGTTCAGCACACAGAGTTGCAGTGAGTCCTCTTCATTCGAGGACGATATTACTTGATTTATTCATTTAGTAATTCATTTAGTTTTCAGTTTCGGAGTTAGTTGGAGACATGTTTCTTCAACTCCTTATTCAGACAGTACTTAGAGGTTTTCAGATTCAGTTCAGATTCAGTTTTTTTGGGTATTTACTACCCACATGGATGTCATGTTTTGATAGTTTCTTTATTCAGTTGAACCTTATGGCCCATTGTTCATGTTTTTCACAGTTTACAATTAAATAAAAAAATATTACCTTTGAAATCTTACAAGTAAAAAACTACGATCCGGATTTGGTTGAGTACAAAAAGTCTTTAACAGAGCTTCATGACTGCACTTATAATATCAAAAATCTTTATCACAAAAAACAGTGGAAGATGCGCTCGACATTGTCAAGCTCAGTTGGAAAAAATGAAAGAAATAATTTGAAGAATTTGGATAGATAAAAGAAGATGATAATGAAGAAGAAGATTTGAGAATTTAGGGTTAAATTTTAGGAGAAAGATGAATATATAAGACTATGAGGGAAAATGACTGTTGGGGTCCAAGTGATGGCAAGTCATCAAAATGTGCCAGACTGACACATTTGATGCCTATTTTATTTTACGTGTTTAAAATAAACACTGTCTACTTGATGCCTATTTTATTTTAGGTGTTTGAACTGAACACCGTCGATGGGTTCCGCCTTTTTTATTTTAATTCAATTCACTTTAACCTTTTTATACATAGTAGCAATTTTTTATGTCCAACGAAAGTTGAATTTTTATAATGCAACAGATTCTCCATCCGTTGTAACAATTATTTTACCTGTTCTGACATATAGTTTATCTGTTGCAATAGGTTGGTCATCTATTGCATTATCTCGATGTTTCTATTTAAGTCCATCTGTTGCAACAGTGAGAAGACCTGTTTGATAAATTCCAACAAATTACCTACCTGTTGCAACATATATCTAAATCTGTTTGATTTTTCAATAGATATGCCATTTGTTGCAACAGATACATTATCTGTTGTAATATTTGAATATAGTATTCCTTTTCAATTAATCAGTTCAAATCTAAAGAATAAATAAAATTCATAGAAAAAATAAAATAAATTGAAGCCTTCATAAATTAGCTGAAATAAGTCAACGAATAAATGAAATGTAAGAAAATTGTTATGGGTACAGATCTCAACAAATACATCAACAACAATTTAAATATACTGTCAAGGATTACTTTGACAGGCTCAAGCTATAAAGATCTACTCAGTATGGAGAAGTTGTTCTTCATCCAGTGCTATGGAATTTGGCTTTGCTCATCATGGATCTTTATTGTCGCTTACGTATGGTTTCTGCGTTTTCTGTTCTCCGTATTTTGATAAAAAGAGTAGCATATTGTCAATGTTATTCAACAATAGCTTCTTTTACATCCACCTGGAAAGCCAGAATTGGTCAATGCTAATCACGGAGATACAACAAAACAAAAAAGGATAACTCATCTCTTCTAGCAAATCAAACAGGTCCTCATCCCATTTTAAATTATCCCAAATAGATTATATCTCTGTTGCAAATGAATCAACTGTTGGGACAAATTTCTATATGAGGAAAACCCTGTATGATAATTTTCAATGGATGAATAATCTGTTGCAACATATGAATTATCTGTTACATTAGATAGGTCGTCTGTTGGTACAAATAAAAGCGGTACGAAGAGCTGTTTGATTTGCTAAAATAGATGAGACATATGTTGCACTAGATACTTTATCTGGTGCAACAAGTTAGTCAACTATTGCAATAGATGTATATATCTGTTTGATAATTTTCAGCAGATATGTCATCTGTTGAAACAAATATGTAGGTGTTTTTTTTGTCAGTTGGAAGACATATATATTCACCTTCTTTAACTCATGCTGCTCTCCTTTGGAAATTGTACATTGCTCAATGCAACACATAGATAGAGGAGTTACTATTTTGTTTTTTTGGATGCTTGATAATGCCTTGGAAATCACTCTCCTTCTCCTCTTAGCCCTAATGTCTAATGGAGCGGATGGAAATAAAATCCTCTTTGATAGAATGAGACCCCTCTTAGATGTCAATTTCTTTACAAAAGTAGTTAATGCATTAATAGCATTAATCACTACATCATGTTTCGCCCTGCAGTCTTGACATTTCCATGCTGAACATTTGCTGGGAGAGGCAAAATTTGTATAACCAGTGTGATCATACTCATAATGGTTTGCTTTAAATATTGTAAGAGGAGCATCATTAGCACCAACAGCAGCACCACTACCACCACCACCAACTCCATCACCACTAAGACCATCAACAATAACAAGCCCATTCTCCAAAATTATTTTTCTTATAATGGTTGTTGCTCCAAACAGTTCTATTTTTATTTTGTTGATGACCTTAGGGTCCAATAAAGTTTGCACAGACCGTAAGAAAAAATGTCATCTTCAACTCTCGATTGGTTGGAACTAGCGACAAATGCACAATCTAACATAAATTATTACATATATTAGAATGATAATTAGATCATTAAAAAATCATTAATTAAAAGAAAAAATTAATTATAATTATACTTAGTGCATCCTTCGGGGGGTTGAAGAGATCAAGAAATTTTACATTTTATCAATTTTGTCCGACAACCATCTCAAGATTCTTGGACAGGAAACTCCTCTTGGTAGTTCACTTGTTGTCTCAAATAAGGAATGACTTTAAATGCCCAGGACTATAAAATAACGCCAATAAATGAAAACCATTATTGAGTGAAAAAAATGAATGATATCATAATAGAAGAAAGAGGCATTTACCATGAAAGCCCATGGGAAGCCATATAAGTTGACTGTCTTTGGTGCTAACAGAGTCAACAAATATTTGACAGTCATTTTGAAGCTTTCATACCCCTAAAGATAGCCGTTAAATGTCTCAAGATCCTCGAAGAGCTTTATTAAACCGAGGCTTATGTTGTTGTTAACGTCTCTCGCTCAAAGAATATTATGTACAAATCAAACCAAGCACAATTACTGCTTGTGCTTCTTTGAAATTCCTTAACCTTTTAACGCTTCTTTCAAATTTTTATTTTTGAAGCTTGGACCAACAATGGACACCAGGATATTATGATCACATGACTTGCCTTTACCTTTTTTGGGTGTGCGGGGTTTTTTTTTGGGGTTAGAATAGGTATAACTTGAGAAGGAGGATAACATTTTAGTCCAGTAACTATGACAAACTCTTTCCAACCAAAACAAACAGGCATGCCACAGTAATTTATCCGCACCTCATCCATCTTATCTTTGTCTTCATACATAAACCTACGCTTGAGAAGTTCATATATCATTTTTATTTGGAAACGAGCATTGTTGTCCTATGACAAATCAAGATATTTCCCAAAGCAGTTGTCCCTAAAATAAGCATACAATTTTTGTTCTCAAAGTATTTTTTTGAAGGCGTCGAAAGATTTTCCCATGGCCGACTTAACCACAAAATCACTCGTTAAATCTCCGACACCATCGCGCTGCATTCTCAAAGGATAACGATCAATGCTGAAGTCTTTGACCAACTCTTCGGTGGAAGGGATATTAGCATTTGAATCATCTCTTTTGAAATATTCCTCCTTCCCGTGTTCATCATTTCTGCTCCCGATTGAGATAACGCTTGTAAAGCAAGCTCATAGAGTGGTGGATGTAGCCTAGCTGCTTCACTTGTTCCTTTACTTGGACGTGATTTGATTTTTGTTCTTTTGGGAACCATATTATCTAAAATTAATAGGAACATAAAAAATATATTATAGTTGATTAATGCATCGTTAAAAAGGATAACATAAATCGAACAAGCAAAATAGTAAAATAATAGTTGCAACAGATAGGTAGTATATCTGTTGTAGCATATAACTAAGATGTTGCAGCAGATGAGTAATCTGTTGCAATAATACAAAACATATCACTCATCTTTTAATATAGATGAATGGTCTATGCAATAGATCACACATTGTTGTGATATATGAGTGATCTATTGGGACAGTTAAATAACCTGTTGCAACAAATGAGTAATCTGTTGTGACAATACAAAACAAATCACTCATCTGTTGAGAAAAATGAATGGTCTGTGCAGCAGATCACACATCTGTCACAACATCATCTATTGCAATATGTGAGTGATCTGTTGGAACAATTAAATAAACTGTAGCAATGGCTATTAATTTGTTATGGTAATACAAAATATATTACTCATCTATGTAGAAAGATGAATGGTCTGTGCAATAGATCACACATCTGTTGCAACATACGAGTGATCTGTTGAAACAGTTAAATAATTTGTAGCAATGGCTAAGTAATCTATTACAATAATACAAAACATATCACTCGTCTGTTAAAAAAGATGAATAGTTTATGCAACAGATCATACATCTGTTACAATATATGAGTGATCTGTTAAAGCAGTTAACTAACCTGCAGCAACGGCTGAGTAATCTGTTATGACAATACAAAACATATCACTCATCTATTGAGAAAGATGAATGATTTGTGCAACAGGTAACATATCTGTTGCAACACATGAGTGATCTATTGGAATAGTTATCAATGGTCAATATTGTTTAGGTTTCTTCCAAAATAGGGTTATCTATCGTGACATATGAATGATCAGTTGGAAAAATCAAGTCTTAGACATTTCCTATTAGAAGAGTTGATAGGATTTTATCCAACAGGAGGTTCATCTATTGTATTAGATCATTAATCTGATGGTTCTTCCGTTGCACCAGATGGTTAATTAGTTGCATCAAATTTTTTATCTGTTGCAACATATAATAAATCTGTTGCATCAGAATTGTAATCTAATGGTTCCCCTAGTGTATCAGATAGTTGATCTGTTGCATCATATTATAAATCTGTTGCATCAGATGGTTAAGCTGTTGCACTAGATGGGTAATCTGTCAGAGGAAATAAAAAATAGTAGCACGATTTTGTTCAACAAAAAAATAGTAATTTCACTTTTTACCAAGAACAAGGACAGAAAAAATCAATTCAAATTGTCGTTTTGTTTTTATAAATACAGACAATAAAAATAAAACTTCAAAAAAATGAAAAAAACAACAAAATATCATAATTCACTTCGAAAAGAGAAGAGAAGAAATACCAGAAATTGGAGTTTTATTTTGACCTCATTTCAAATTAATGCAACAAATATTGAAATTGTTAACCAATACTATAAGAGAAGTTGGCTCAAGTTCCTCGTTTTCTTCAAAACTAAAAAGGCCATAAATTTTTACTTGTGAAAGAAGAAAAGAAACGATGAAGAATTCAAAGCTGTTGTGGCTGGAGAGTAAGGTTGTCACGTCGATTGAAGGTTGAAGTCAAAAAGGAACTCGAAGCCCAACTATTTGTAGTTGGATGTTAAAGTCTCCGAGGATTGAAATGAGAAATTTGCAGAATAGTCGGTTAGGAGAGAGTTGAGAGAAACTGTCGAGAGATGGATGAGAGACAGGTTGATTTGAATTAAAGAGGGAAACTCGAAGCCCAACTATTTGTCGCCTAAGGTAAAAGTTGCCGAGGGTTAAAAGGAGAAATTTTGTAGAACTGTTGGTTGGGAGAGAGTTGAGAGAAGCTGTCGAGAGAGAGGAGAGAATGGTTGATTTGGATTGAAGAGGGGTGTGGGTTGGATTGATTTGTATTTTTGAAAAGATTAGAAAGTTTTGAAAATATTAAGCAAGTCTACAATTAACTTAATCAAGTTTTCTAATGATGTTTGACCCTATCTGTTGCTCAATGTCACCAATCCTTCATTCAAGACTTAAAAGACACATTTCCTTCAATTTTCTCAAGTATCTAGCTAGTTGGGAATAAGAAGTAATATGAAAGGTTGGAGTAATATTAATTCACAAATTAATTAAAAAAAATATGTTGAATATATATAGTTTTGGTTGGGTCCGATTGGATCGACTCTTTTTAATGGAGTTTTTATTTATTCGATTAAAAATAAAATTAAAAAATATGAAAATTATCTTGTATATAGTTATTAGATTATTTATTGAAAGTTATAGCAATACTTTTACATAATTATTGGATTAAAACTTTAACTGTAAGTTATAGCAATTCTTTAAAAAATAATATTTTTTTAAAAAAATAAGTGTTTGTTATTATCTCCTATTTTTTAGTCTTCAATATTCTATCTCTCCTCATTAACTCTATTGATAATTATGTTAAGAATAAATTTTGGTTTCAATAATTATCTTTATTAATCCTTTTTTTAACTTTATCAGTAAAGTAAAAAAAATTGTTTTTAAATTAAAAAATAAAATTTGGTAAAATATTTCTACATTGATACACATTATTCCTTCAATTCTTCTTCCATTATTCATAGATTTCATTTTTTTATCACAACAATGACTTTCAATAAATAATAATAAAATAAAGCTAAAAAAGTTTTTTTTTTCAAAAATTCTTTTATGATCCTTTTAAAAATAAAATAAAATATGACACATACTTTGAGAATTTACTTTGCCAAATAAAGTATTCAATAGGAAAAATGAAAAACGGGAAAGTACAACATTGTAAAAAAAATGTAACACTTTATCAATTAAAATTCCGACTCAGTTAATAGATTTAGTTTTATTATATGTGAAAATTATATTTATATGTATTTTTTAGATTGTTTATTGCAGGTTGTAACTATATTTTTGTATAACTATTGAACTATAATGATACCAGAAAGTAAAATTAATATAGTGAATCAACACCAATACCAACCATGGCTAATACAAATTACCTTTTTTATTGCAACAAAAAGTTATTTGATAACAAACAATTATCAGTTAATTTATTTTCAATATGTACAGTGACAGTTTTTCATTAAATATCCATTACATACACTACAAAAGTTATGTAATATACAACACCATTTTTCCTATCAAATGTCACATTCATAAAACTCATTTCATATAAATGTGACATATACGAAACTTCATCAGTACCAATTTTAATGTAAATTCCATACATTGAGAACGCCCCCCCACCCCCCCACCCCCCACCCCCCCAAAAAAAGGAAAAAAACCCTTAAGTATGACAAGAGTATAAAATGACTTTAATAAAATTCATTAAACTAATTCGTGGATAGCATATTATGTACCATTTTCATACACTAGAAACAGTTATAAATTATATTATTTATATAGAATCTTATATACCAATTTCATAAATTGAGACCCCAAAAATAAAAAATTATTTAAAATATGACTTTGTTATATATAAATTGATTTTAGCTTAATTGTATAAAACAATACATGAATAATAGGTTGTATACAATTCACAAATTAAAAATAAATTATTAACATATAATATTTACTATCACCAATTCTATTTTGAATTCAAAATTCATGAATTAGAAATTAAAATAGAGATTGAGTAAGAATGAATTATGGAAAAAGAAGAAGTATTTGTTTTTATTTTTAAAAAATGAATATAAATATAATTTAAGAAATAGAAAAAAACATGCACATTAATAGGTTCCATAATTTTAGCCCACATAACAACTAACTCCTATTAAAATGGAAGTTTTTTTAATTAGCATATAAAAAACATTTTATTCGTAATTTTGTTTGTTTTAAATTTTTATTATTTTATTTTTCTTAAAACTTTTTATTAGTTGCAATCTAAGAAGTCTTGCTATGACTTGCAATTTATAATCTAAGGAGGTATATTTAGATTTTTTTTTCCTTAAAAAATATATAAGATTAGTACCCATAAGATATCGGGCTTTGGATTGGCCCGGGGTGAATCCCTCTTTCTAATGGGGGAAAAGACACTAGCTAGCCTATCTCAAAAGAAATAGGGAAAGGACAGAAACGATACTCCAAATTAAACTATTTTCATGAAAATGGTCATGAAATTTAAATTCTACTTTCTAGCCATTTCAATTTACTGGCTTGTTTTGTACCGTTAGTACATACCTTTTATACAGTTTCTATACAAATCTTATACATATAAATATTCTATATGAAAATTATACAGTTTTGAATACTGTACGAGTATTGTATATATACTGTATCAGTATTGTATATGGACTACGTAGGCCAAAATGATCCAAATTAGGAAATGACTATAAAGCGAAAATAGTATATCCAACTGACTACTTTTTGAAAAGTTTTTAAACTTGAATTATTTGTTTTAAAAAGTGTTATAAAGTGTCTTTTCCCCAAATAAATAACCTATGTTTGGGCTAGTTGTTAATAAATAGGTAGCCGGCTAAAGTAATACCTATAAATGACCATTTTCAATTCTTTCTCAATTTGGGTCATTTGACCCCCTCCCACCCCCACCCCACTTTTGTTTTCTTTTAATGTTTTTTATTTTTTTGCTATAATGTTTTTGATTGAAAAAATTTACTTTTTTTTTAGGGGGGGGAGGCGGGGGTTAGAAAACAATTAGATTCAATTATATAAAAATTGTATAAATGACGTAAGATATATATAGAAATTATATAGGATGTGTATAAAAATTGTCTATAGGACACACACACACATATATTTATATGTTATGCATAGAAACTGTATAATTACTGTATAGAATGTGTACCTAATCAATTATTGCAGTTAAAAGTTGTGTAGGATGTGTATAAAAACTGTATGAGATATGTATCATGAGATATATGTGTGCATACATTGTATACGATGTGTATAGAAATTATATTATTATTGTATAGAATATGTATTGGGATAAGATGTGTATGAAAATTGTAGCATTGTTACATAAATTGTATGTGTGTGTGTAAATTATATATGATGTGTATAAAAATTATATCATTGTTGTATAGAATATGTATTTAGATACGATGTGAATAGTAACTGTAGCATTGTTATATAAAAAATGTGCATATGTATAAGATATGTATTGTATTGTATTAATATGTATCTGACTGTATATATATATTGTATTTCATCAATATGTTATAAGATATGTATTGTATTCTATGAGATATGTATTGTGTCTCTGTGAGTGTGTGTGTCTCTCTCTCTATATTTTTTTCTTTTAATTATATTTTAAAAAATATACTTTTTGAATTTGACTTTTTAAGAAAAATAAAAAGAGCAAAAAAAAAAAAACGAAGAAAAGCAAAGAAAAAGAGATCAGTAATTTTTTAAACACTTTATATAATTAAAAAAGAAACTAAAAAAAGTAAAAAAGAAATAAAAAATCATCCAAAAAAAAGCAAAGAGAAAAGTCAACAAAAGTTGCAACTGAAGCAACAAAATTGCAGGAAAAAGAAAAGACGAGAAAGCCGCTGGAAAAAATAAAAAAAATAACATTAAAAAAAATAGCAAAATAACTATAATGTGGTATCTAAATTGTTTGGGTCATTCAATGTCAATTATTTTAGTTAAGGTGTTGTTTTTGTCCCTTTTCCATTTGTAATTAGTTTGTATTTATTAGATTAAAGTAAAAGAATATTTTAAAAAACACTGTCAACCAAAAGTAGAATTTTTTAACATATTTGATTTTGTGTTAGTAATGACAAAGTTTTGTGATTTTTGTGTTAGAAAATATAGTTAAGTGACTTTATTGAAAAAAGGGCATTTTTGTAATGTATTTTCTGTCGCCAGTTCATTATTTTTAGATATATATTTTTGAGATAATTGGTAAGTATTTATAATCTATAATCGATATCTATAATATATTAAAAGTGTGAAAACCCTTAGAAAAGTGATTTGAATTTTGTGCCTTCATTAAAAATCTTCGTAATAGATAAAATCGTCTTTTCACTTATTTTCTCAAATTATTAATTAATTATATTTATAATACTTTTAATAATATTGAGCCCTAAAATATATGGAAAGAACTTAGGACTCCTAAAATATATGCTATTGGTAAGAGAAAAATATATGGTAAATATATTAGGAAAATCAATGTCCAAGACTACAATGAAAATCTAATTAAAGCACTTTTATTTGAACAAGAGTTTATTCGTTGAATTCCTAATGTCTATTGGACATTACAATGCATGAAAATTTTACTCTATATAAAGCGCTTTCTTACTCAATGAGAACTCCCTCTTTATTTTGCTTAATAGGACACACGAAAAAATCATTCTCTTATTAGACCATATAAATAATGGTCTTCTTCCTCATGTAACCAACAATACAATCCCAATTTCAAGTCTATTACCAAGTATATCAAAGTTTTTTTTTTCCTTTTTAAGTCTACCAGCGAAAATTGATTCGTCAAGACCAATTCATGTAAAAACTATAAATATATACTATACTACAACACACTGGTTGTCCTTCAAAATTATGTGTGTATCATTTGTATTTATTTTTCCTACGCCATATAGTATAGTATAAATTAGTTGTAAGTGTTATTTGGATCCTAGCTAGCTACTAATGGAGAATCATCACCCGATGCTTCTTCGTGGTTCCACAAGTATGTTGCTACAACTCTATGAATGAAGGATTAAAGACATCGTTCATCTAAATTGTCATGATTAGATGAGAGTGAATACATCATAAAACCATACATAAGTATTTATCATCATTAGTCGTTAAGAAGAAGGAAGATAATAAGAAAGCTAAGAAGCCCAGGATTATTTCCCAAGCAAGAAGTCGGGTTGATATACTTGATGATGACTATGGCTGGGGAAGATATGGACCGAAAGCTGTCAACTAAGAATAATTACTTAAGGTACTCCAATTAATTAATTCCTTATAGGTTGAATTTATTTGGACTGTCATTAGTATTGACAGGATCTCACTAGGCTGGGGTATGCCGCTCAGCCTACCAGATCATGTAATAATATCGGATTACGTCAAAGTCGGAACACCAAACCAAAGTACCAACCGAAATATAAAAGAATTTCAAATAGTTTAATGACTGTATGGAATGCTTTTATCCAAACAAGGGGCCTGTCAAAGATTTAATAACCTTATGTTAAACCCATGTGTCTAGAAGTTCTAATTGTGCAGAAGTCGCCCTTTTTTTTAGTACAACGGGCTAAAGAGGCACAACTTACTAGACGTAGTCACAGAGACAAGGCTAACTTAAGTGTATTAAAGTCGACTGTACCACCATTTCGGAATCAAGTCAAGAAACTATAGAAAAATTTCTTTATATTTTGATAGAGTCTGGATCTTTCATAGTTAACATGTAAGCAAAGTTAGACTTTCAACATAGATATAAGAAGTCTTTTAGCCGGACATAGTCACGGCTGGGCAAGGGTAGAAGTTGTATTAAATGCACACAAATAAGAAAGTAATATGTACCTTAATAGTCGGAAGCAACACCTAAAAATATTAAAAAACAGTGGCTATTGTCTTCTTATTTATCTCCCAGATATATAGTACAAGAGGGAAGATCTTAGAGAGAAGGGAGAGTGTTTTTAGAGATAGAAAATAAAATGAAAATCTTGCTCCTCTTACAACTGAATGAGGTAGCTTTAAATAGAAAAGAAAAGCATCTTGCACAGTAATATGTGGGTCCCTGTGCATAGTAAAGTTTTTTAATAATTTAGTTGCTGGGTCCTAGTCTTTGCCTTTCCATTTTCTAATAAATGCTACAACCTTTTCAATCACTTCTTCTGTTTCGCCTATCACATCTGGTGGTTGGGATTCTGTGATATCTTCAGTGTTTGCTTCATCACTTTTCATTGATGTATCTGAGTTTTGATCCACTGTTTGGAGTAATTTATTTCGTACTTCTGTTAAGTATTGTTCTATCATTTCCATTTTATTCCCATCGTGAGCTGATATTCTTCTAGAAACATAGTTGAGACTTTTATTTTCAACTAAAATAGATTTTTGAGGAGTCTGTTCATATTCAGCAATTTTATTGATGATACTTTCTCGTTGATCATGTCCATATATGAGTTTTGTAGGTGGATCTTCACGAGTTAATTTGTCCCAAAATTTGCAGTAAAAGACTCTGTATAAAGCAGAAATTTGTTGGCGAGTATAACCTATTTCAACCGACCATCTATGAATCCAGGGGATAGAGAATTCTATAAAGAAATATATTTGATCAATAGTATTTATTTTACAAATATGTTCAGAAAGGTATAATTCAGTCAAGAAGGGTGATGATTTTTTCCATGTATAATAAAGAGAAGAATATTCTGGAGGTAATATTTTAATGGCAGGTCCATGGTAAGTCCATCATTGCACAAACCAATTAGAAACGGGTTTATCAAAGACCTTGTCACAAATTTTTATAAACCAAGTATGTTTGTGTTTAATATTATTATAATATAAAACTTGAGAAAATGCCTTAATATAATCCCAATATGTGAAATTTATTTGAGATTGTCCCATTGGTCCCATAGTCATAGTTCTTTGAGTCATAGATGAAAGTCCCCATTCTTCAATAAAAATAAGTTTTTTAATAATTATCTTAGAGTATCCATGTACACCTGGGGTAGTGTCTCCCATCAGACTGTGTTCAAAATCTGCACTGAAAGTCTAAACCAAAATATTTTCATAAAAAGTTCTTGTTTTGTTTGATTCTCCTGTGAAATAAACATTAGTAGTTAAGTATTTTTGGAGTAATCGCCATGCTTCTTCAGAATTTTCTTGTCACAGAATATACGGATTTTCAATAAGTAGGATGAGTTCTCTAGCATCCAATTTCTCATATGTGGTTTTATTTTCAGAGTTTTCTTGGACTATAGATGCAAATGAATTTACAGTTTTTTGCTGATTGGATATATAAGATTGAAGTTGTTTGTACAAAGGATGATTTTCTGGAATATCTTCCAAATGAATAGAGGAACCAATATTAAGTGTTTTTGAAGATGATCCTTCTTGGAGAATTTTTGAATTAATCAAAGTCCTATTTCCATATTGCAATACCGGAAAATTAGAACTTGCAGAGCTATATGCAGAATGATTTCTGTTACCAAAATAAGTAGAGTTTGGTCGTCCTCCGTAATATGAAGAGTTTTGATTTCGTCCTCCTCTGCCACATCCTCTGGCTGTTTGCCAGGGTGGATCTATGCTACATCAATAATCAGGAATTTCATCAGCATACCATGACATATATTCAAATAGATCTTCATAAAGTGTGTCCTTTATGATAAGATCATTAATGACTTTTCAAAGTATGAGCATGTGCATGTCCGCATTTAAAGGAGCTGCCCTTATAAAGGTGATTAAGAACTTTTGAGAGAAGAAGTGTATAAAGAACTTCATTATGTCTTTTAATCCTGTAAATATTAATCACTTAAGTCAATATCAAACCAATAAATTTCATTATCAAGAAATTCATCGTGGTTAAGAAATAATTCTTGTTCTATTATATCACGAACCAGATTTTCTAAGATAAGAAAATGAATATCTTCGTTTAATGGGATGCATTTGATAATAGTAATTATAGTTTTCTCAGGGAGGAAGTACGTGTAAAAATTCATGTTAATTGATTAGATATTCTCGAGATAGAAAATCAGGAAAAGAATTTTCACTACCTTTTTAATAATAAATTTTGAAATCAAAAGGGGCTAATTGGGATTGCCATCTTGCAAATATTAATTTAGAGACATCATGTTTAAAATCTTTGTTGAACATGTATTTTAAAGATAGAGCATCAGTCTTAACAATAAATTTTTGATCATATAAATCATCTTGAAATTTTAAAACACATTTTACAATGGTAAGCATTTCATGAGATATAGTGGCGTATGTTTTCTGGCTTTCTGTCCATTTACCAGAATAAAATCTAATCAAACATTCTGTTTTTGTATGGGGATTAACTTGTTTAAGTATTCCGCCATACCCAATATTTGAAGCATCAGTTTCAATGATTTTTGACCAGTTAGGGTTTGCAAGGGAGGTACAAGGAAGAGTTTGAACTTATTTGTTAATCAATTTTACTAAATCAGTGTGGACTTGAGTCCAAGGTGATTTGTAATCCTTTTTAGTCTATCATACAAAGGAGCTAAATCTCTAGACAGATTTTTATAAAAATGGGAAATATAATTTAGACTACCAAGGAATCTTTGCAGTTGTTTTTTATCAGTAATAATATCTGGAAATTTGTTAGCAAATTCTAGAGCTCTTTGTATAGGTTCAATAGTACCTTGACAAATATTATGCCCTAAAAATCTAATATTGGTTTGAAATAAACTCATTTTTGATTTGGAGATTACCAAACCATTTTGTATAATAATTTGTTTAAACATATTCAGATGTTTAAAATGAGATTCAAGGGTTTTTGAAAATACTAAAATATCATCAATATAGACAATGATAAAATCCATATAGGGATTGAAGATGTAATTCATAATTTTTTGAAATTCAGAAGGAGCATTTTGTAAACCGAATGGCATAACATTCTATTCATACTGTCCAATGGGGACATTAAAAGCAGTTCTATAAATATGTTCTTTATCAATTTGAATTTGTCAATAACCAGATTTTAAATCAAATTTAGAGAATATATTAGCATCATATAATCTAGAATGTAAGTCTTTTTTATTTTGTATAGGATATCTGATCCATTTTAAAACTTTATTCAGAGTTTTATAGTTTATGACTAGTCGAGGCATACCTCGTTCTTTTTCAGCAGCATTATTGACATAAAAAGCAGTACAAGATCAAGGAGACTTTGAAGGTTTTATAAGACCCTTTTGTAGAAGACTATCAATCTCTGTTTTATAGAATTCTACTAACTATGTATTCATTTGACAGGGTCGAGATTTTGTGAGAATTTTTTCTTCACTGAAATCATTTTCATAAGGAAGAGAAACAATATGATTCTTTCAGTTCCAGAAAGCATTTGGATGATCCACACAAATATCAACAATCAATTGATTATAAATTATTGTTATTTTTTCTTGGACCTTTACTGATTTTAAAGTATCAAAAATATTAATACTCATTAGTTCTAATTGTAAAAAATTGACCTGTTTTTGCTTTATACTAATAAGAGCATTTATATCTCTTGTTACAGGATCAGTAACAAAAGGATAAGAGATTTTTTTATTTTTATAAGTAGCCTTGAAACCATTTGCATCAATATGAGTATAAGGATAAATAGCATTTATAAAAGGTGTTCCTAAAATAATAGGAGGATATAACTGTTTTTTTACCAAAAAGAAGAAATGTGGAATGCAGACTTTATTTCTGCATATATGAGTATTTGGCAATTTATAGTTGATGTCAAGAGTATGACCAGATGCACACTTAATTATATGAGTAGTTTTTTCAAAATATCTAGTTGAAATTAATCCTTTTTGAATACAACTGACATCAGCACCGCTATCAATCATAGCAATATTAGTGATAGAGAATTCCTTATTTATCAGTATAGTGCAATTTATATACCATTTATGAGCAGTAACTAGTTGCATCATTCCTAAGAAATAATCCCATTTTAAATCTTCTTTTGGACTAAGCTTATCTATTTCAGAATCTTCATAGTTTTCAAAATCCTTTTCTTTTGCTTTTGAAGTAAAAGAAATAATATTTTCAGGAATGTCAGGAATCTTTTCTTCAATTTTCAATATCCTATGATAGGAGATTGATAACGCTCAATCTACAGCTCTCGTGGGAGTGTAAAGCGGTCGTTAGCAAATATAGAACCCAACCTGGGTTGGGTATCGATCCCACAGGGAATAGCTTGGTCAACAAGTAAGTAAAATTAATAGACTTTTTGTGCAAGTCTCTTAAGAAGGGGGGATTGTAATAAGTAACCAAAGTAATGAAATAAAAGCTGAAAATGATAAAGTAAAAAGAGAAAGATTGTCACGTTGGTTGTAAACAATGAGAATTGAAGCGTTGGGGTTATGTCCACCTTCAGAGGTATACGTCTCTATTGGCTATGAGTGTGTAGAGTCTTGACATGCAATTGCTTATAGAGAATTGTAGTCGATGGTAAATCCAAGCGTCTCTCGACCTAAACAAGGACTATTTCACTTTAACTCTCTCGAGCTTAAAGTGTGTCTAGCGGTACAAATTCTCCAAGAGGTTAGTCCAGTTACGGCACTAGCTTTTTAATAGGAAAGGGTGTCCTACTACCTTGACATTATCTCTTTTCCAGACAAATAACCTTTCTCTCGAACAAGTTAAATGTTAGACTGGCGTTGGTCTATGCGTCTTCTTTTCTAGACAAATAACCTTTCTCTCGAACAGGTTAGATGTTAGAATGGCGTGTTCTTGTGTTTGAACCGCAAAGGATGTAGATTTAAGATGAAGAGAATAATGATATAAGCAATATACTTGTCTTGAACTCACAAACTCATAGCTGTAGATAGTAACTCATTCGGCTTCCATAACCCCAACTAAGAGGTTTAGTTACCCATGAATGCGAAGGATATCACGTTTTGCATGGTGGATGGCGTGAATAGTAGGTGTTTGGCGTGTGGTTTTGGTGATTCCGTAGCAAGTAACGATTCTCTTGTTGTGGAATTTAAGAGTTGAATGTTTGTGGTGGAAGATGAGAGGGATGGAAGAAAATTAATTGTTGAAGAATGAATTTCTTGAATGAAGGGAGGAGTTTCCTCCACTAAGGGAGGACTTCATTAAAATCTCTAGCATGATAGGGTATTTATAATACTCCTATCCTACTCCTACTATGCTAATGAAATAAATAACCAAATCCTACTAAACTAAGGAAATACTTAACCCATTTGTACTAGGTTAATGTCACATTCTCCTAATCCAAATAAACTAATGAAATACATAACCCAATTGTACTAGGTTAATGTATCATTGTCAAAATCCAGCTTTGTGTCTGTAAGTCCCTAAAGTCTTCAGAAATGCTGTTTTAGCCCGGGACAGATTTTTCATGCAGCCGTTTTGGTCCAGGTCCCCAGAGTCTTCAGAAATGCTGTTTTAGCCCGGGACAGAGTTTCCATGCAGCAGTTTTGGTCCTTAGGCGTGTAAACTCCCTTTCCTTCCTTCGTGAGCTTTCTTTTGCGTCAAGTAAGCCATAAAATGCTGAATTTTGCATCATTTATACCTGAAACTTTACTAATCATGTTCGTTAGCTCATTTATAGGAAAAAGGACTAAAAGTGCATGAAATATATAGTTTGTTCTCAAAACTAGGCTAAAATATGGGCAAAATATATTGATATAGGCGTGTAAATTCGCCTATCATCAACACCCCACACTTAGAGCTTTGTTCGTCCTCGAACAACATATCATGTCCTTCTAAACATCAACTTAGGGTTTTTACAACAACAACACAAAACATTCTTCAAGACAAGCACAACATTTATCAACAAAGAGTAGTTTTCCGATCATTAGTAGAAACCATTTAACCTCTAGCATAGACTCGTGATGGTGATCAACTCGCATGCAAACGTTAAGGTACATAGAATCATATACAACTATCCAAAACTCATCAACCATGTGTGTCTCACAATATAGTACCCATAATTACTCCCAAATATAGCATATTTTTCAAACATGGGTATCAAAATGTCCTTGCACTCACTCTCACAAAGAATTCATATGTAGCAACTGATGACCATAGGCTTGCCCTTAGTGTAGTACTCCACTAAATGTCGGAATGTTAAGATTAGGATCAAGTAGGTCTTTTGATGGTTGTAATGTAGGCTAAGGAACGGGTAGGACTATTTTGGCCAGGAATAGTGACTAAGCTCCTAAGCGCTTTAATACATCACATTGTATTATTGACACTTTTTCTTTCAACCTTTCTTCTTTCTTTTATTCTACCACCCTTGTTCTCCTTTTTTGTTTTTCAATTTTAAGCACAACTCACTTTTTAGATTTCTTTTCCTTTTTCTTTTCACAACATACCTCTTATGATAGCACTTTCTTTCTTTTTCATAACACATTCAAGAACCATTTCAATTTATAGCATTATACTCACCCAATTTCCTCTTATATTGTCACATGACTTTTTCACTTTAAAGCACTTAGGAATTTGGATCAAATTACGGTCTTGAAAGAAATGGATTAGGCTTACATACGAGGTTGTCAAAGAAATAGGCCAAAGGCTCAAAAGGGTTTGACTAGGATGATGTCCATGGGTAGGTAAAACTGAAGGTAAACATGTATAGGTTGCCAAAGAAATGCCTAAATCATATCCTAAACTTACATTCCTTATTTTCGCTTTGAATACATACCAGGCAAGTTCTAGCATCAGCCACAAACATAGAATATACTATTAATCTCACACACACAAGGCACATGGTCGACTTGCTTGGAAGTAATATAGACTCTCGACCCAATCAATTGAAGGAATTGAATCACACAATATCACATAATGAGTCACAACTAGAGCCTAAATGTCTCAATAGTCACAATTGTAACACATACTCTTGTTATAATCTCATGCTGCCTATCAAAATAATTTCATGCGAAGCTAGAAAAAATTTTAACTACTAAAACGAAACAAAAATGAAACAAACGCAAACAAACATAGATGCGAATAGATAAGTATAGCATGCAATACCACCACCCCACACTTAGTCGGGACACTGTCCTCAGTGGAAAATAAATACGAGGAACCTGGTTGGTCGGACTTATCCTCTATGTATGGGGTCATACCCCTTGCATTGGAATCATCGTCAGAGTCGTCATCCTCAGAAGTTTCTCATAAGTATCCCACTTAATTCCAAGCGTGAGTCGGGGTATTTGCTGCGAGGAGGGTTCTCCTTGGTCCTTGCAACTTCTCTTTTTGCCCTTTTGGGAGGTGGTAGCCTTCTCCTTGCCTTGTCTCGCTTTAGGTGCCATTGTACCTGAGACTAGAAATAGTGTTAGTTGCAGCACAATCTCACTTGATACAATCTATAAGCAAGTACTAGGGGTACCACCCCACACTTAGTTTTGTTGCACAAATCAGCGAGGTGAACGTAGTCGATTTACTCAGATTTCGTCGTCATACGTTTCAGGATTGTATTCCAACAAGAAAATCAGTATTGTATCACTTATTTGCAGCCATTGGACTACTTTCATGGTAGATATAGCAACACTACGACATAGGGGTTACCACATGGAATCGTTATTCTTACAACAAGCACAACCTCCTAAGTCGATAGGCACTATAATCTTATCCCGATGGCCGGGATAGTCTAACATGTAAGCATCCAAACAACACTCTTAAGCAATATTCATAGCCATATCAATTCAGCAAATATCATAACGATGCTATTGAAACCAAATTCAAGTCGGAAATAAGTCAAGGATTCCCTACGTATATGTTCACTCACATGATTATGCAACAACAATTCAAACACATGAACATCACCAACAATCTTATATGATTTAGCAATTTATAATAATCATAGCAACGTAGTACTTACGATAAATAAATGAAGAATAAGAGAGTACTTACTTGCTTGAAGCTTGTAGAGATGGTGTTGTGAATTGGAAGAGCAAAAGAAGAAAATTTTGAGATGATTTGGAGAGGGAATGCGGTGCCTTTAGGGTATTTTCTAGTGTGGTTGTGTTATAAAACTAAGTCCCCTTTATATAGGAAGAGTATGGGTCGGGTTATGACCCATTTACAATCGGTTTTGGAGACAAAATCACCACATATGCGGCGCATATCCCTCGGCATATCACTTACATATGCGGCGCATTGTCCATGGCATAATGGGACATATGCGCCGCATATCTTATGGAATTTCTAGACATATGCGCCGCATAGTCTATGGCATTTGGTCTCAGTATCTCAAATGCCATAGCATAGGCGGCGCATAGTCAAAAGCACACCTAGGAATAGGCGGCGCATAGTGTATAGCACACTAGATTCCGAGTCCTTAGGCTATAGAATAGGTTGTGCATCGTTGGTGGCCTATTTTTACCAAGGCCTAGCCTTTCTCGAGGCCTATTATGACGTGAGAAAGGCTCAATTCATAGCCTTATGCATCACCATTCCTAACTTACCGACTTTACCATACAATACGACCAAATCGTCAATTGAAATCAATCTCCTCGTTGCATACTTCTTGCACCTATTTTTGCTCAAAACCAAATGAAAACGATTAGTACGATGGGTTGCCTCCCACCAAGCGCCTTAGTTTTGGTCGTGGCACGACTCTTATTTTTGGATTTTCATTTATCAAAAGCAAAAACAAGTACTAGAATGAAAGAAAGACAAAACGATAAAACGATAAAATGATAAAACGATGGGTTGCCTCCCATCTAGCGCCTTATTTATTGTCGTGGCTCGACGTAGTTACCTCGAGTACTCAGACTTCATCGAGGTAAATGGTGGATCATTTTCTGAAAGGATTTAGACGACAATGAGGCTTACCTGTGGTCATGCGATCTTTTTCGAGCTGGCTCATACGTTTCTCCGGAGAGTCACCAATTATATCATCAATAGTCCAACCCATAGCTCTCTTGTACCTCATCAGAGCAAAGATGAGAGCTTCTACGTGCTGTTCACTTAAATCATCTGCTCTCTCTGGAAGTATATTTCTACTTTCCAAGAACACATACCTTAGATAATCGGGGAGCTCTTGCGATTCTAGCATTGGTGGTTCGTCAAAGTGAGTCTTCGCTGTTGGTTGATTCTTGAGATCACAATCCGGTTTCTTAGGAGTATAAGACTCTATTTCTGTTAGATCACCCATAAGTTCTTCATAATCTTCATTATCCTCATGCTCAACATTCAGTGGCGCAGCAGACAATGGCTCAACAGTAGGTTGTTTCTCTATAGATAATGCTTTCGTATCCTCATAATGAACATCAGCTACAGATGACTCATTCATATTGCTGGGCTGCTTCATTGTTTTGCATATATCAAACCGTACCACTTCGTCAACCACTTGCTTGCCTTTTGCTGAAGTTTCCAGCACCTTACCACTTCTGGTAGTGATGGCCATGCATGACCCATCATTCCTTGGGTTTTGCACAGTATCGCTTGGTAAAGTGCCAGTCTTTCTTTGATTAAATGCTGCTGAAAGTTGGCTCAATTGCTGCTCTATTTGCTTGATAGAAGTGGAATGAGAATCAACTAGTTGCTTCATGGAGGACAAATCATCAATCACCTCCTTAACTCCTGCGCTCGTTGCTTCCACTCCTTTCAATAACTTAGTCATCATGTCTTCCATACTCCCAGAATTAGATGTGGTAGTATCACGTCTACCAGGGGGAACGTACAAACCACTCTTTTCATTATATTTCTTCCAACTACCTTGGTCTTTGTTTCCAGATTTATCATAATGGTTCCGACCTTGGTTTCCTTGGGCATTCCCACGGAAACCCCTCTGATTGTTCAAGTAGTTGACCTCCTCTTTAGAATCAGATTCGTCTCTTCCTTTTAGCGCTACAGCTTTCACTTTTTCGGTCTTCCCTGATAATAAGTGCTTGGTAAGAAGATCCATCTGTATTTTCATGTGAGCCATGTCTTGGTCACGATCTTCTTGTCTTCGCCTCTGCTCTGCAGTCATGCCAAAAGATACAGTGGGGCTTGTTACCTCAGAATCCCTGGTATGCCAAGCTCTACTTTGCTTTGTCATCCGATCTAGCATATGGCTTGCCTGCCCAAAGGTGAGGTCCATAAAAGATCCTCCAGCCGCATTATCAACCACTGACTTAGTCACCGAATTCAAAGCTCTGTATAATATCTCCATCAAGTGGACATTGGTCATATGATGGTTTGGGCATCGCATTAGCTTCGTCTTGAACCTCTCCCATGTTTCGTGGAGAGCTTCAGTTGGAAGCTGTCGAAAGTTTATGATCTCATCTCTCAACTGTGCTCTTTTGGATGGCGGAAAGAATCTTTCTAGGAAAGCGTCTTTCAATTGCCTCCAATTAGTAATAGAATCAGGAGTCAGCCCATTCAACCATAGAGTTGCCTCCCCAGACAGAGACAATGGAAATAGACGTAATCGAATTGCATTCTGTCCAACGCCCGGATTGTCGAATGACTTGCATGTGGAAATAAAGTTGATCAGATGCATATTCGGATCATCGCCTGCTAGTCCACCAAATAATCCCTTGAGTTGCAAAAGCTGAATCATGGCGCTAGTGATATTAAACTTTGCTCCGAGTGCCAATGGCGGAAGAATAATAGCTCCGGTGGCACCAGGTCCATTAAGATCATCCTCCTCATCATCAAACGGTATATGCACAGCTCGGCGTTCGGGCCTATATCTTGCTTGACAATCTCTTCTGTTCGCTGGTGTCGCCATCTCAGCAGTATGCTGTGGGTTTAATAGCTCTTCATCGCCCAGATCCTCATCGTCAAGATTTGTTGCTCGCCTACGGTTATCAATATTTTGTTGATGCACTTGAGCAGCCATCCTTTCAATTTCACGTTGTGCCTCTATTGATGCACTAAATAAACCTAAATAAAACAAAAACAACAACTAAAAGTAAAAGTACGAGAATCTTTGACCAAAGGGTCTAGTAATTATCACGAACTTGATTGACACTCGTATTCCCCGGCAACGGCGCCAATTTTTGATAACGCTCAATCTACAGCTCTCGTGGGAGTGTAAAGCGGTCGTTAGCAAATATAGAACCCAACCTGGGTTGGGTATCGATCCCACAGGGAATAGCTTGGTCAACAAGTAAGTAAAATTAATAGACTTTTTGTGCAAGTCTCGTAAGAAGGGGGGATTGTAATAAGTAACCAAAGTAATGAAATAAAAGCTGAAAATGATAAAGTAAAAAGAGAAAGATTGTCACGTTGGTTGTAAACAATGAGAATTGAAGCGTTGGGGTTATGTCCACCTTCAGAGGTATACGTCTCTATTGGCTATGAGTGTGTAGAGTCTTGACATGCAATTGCTTATAGAGAATTGTAGTCGATGGTAAATCCAAGAGTCTCTCGACCTAAACAAGGACTATTTCACTTTAACTCTCTCGAGCTTAAAGTGTGTCTAGCGGTACAAATTCTCCAAGAGGTTAGTCCAGTTACGGCACTAGCTTTTTAATAGGAAAGGGTGTCCTACTACCTTGACATTATCTCTTTTCCAGACAAATAACCTTTCTCTCGAACAAGTTAAATGTTAGACTGGCGTTGGTCTATGCGTCTTCTTTTCTAGACAAATAACCTTTCTCTCGAACAGGTTAGATGTTAGAATGGCGTGTTCTTGTGTTTGAACCGCAAAGGATGTAGATTTAAGATGAAGAGAATAATGATATAAGCAATATACTTGTCTTGAACTCACAAACTCATAGCTGTAGATAGTAACTCATTCGGCTTCCATAACCCCAACTAAGAGGTTTAGTTACCCATGAATGCGAAGGATATCACGTTTTGCATGGTGGATGGCGTGAATAGTAGGTGTTTGGCGTGTGGTTTTGGTGATTCCGTAGCAAGTAACGATTCTCTTGTTGTGGAATTTAAGAGTTGAATGTTTGTGGTGGAAGATGAGAGGGATGGAAGAAAATTAATTGTTGAAGAATGAATTTCTTGAATGAAGGGAGGAGTTGCCTCCACTAAGGGAGGACTTCATTAAAATCTCTAGCATGATAGGGTATTTATAATACTCCTATCCTACTCCTACTATGCTAATGAAATAAATAACCAAATCCTACTAAACTAAGGAAATACTTAACCCATTTGTACTAGGTTAATGTAACATTCTCCTAATCCAAATAAACTAATGAAATACATAACCCAATTGTACTAGGTTAATGTATCATTGTCAAAATCCAGCTTTGTGTCTGTAAGTCCCCAAAGTCTTCAGAAATGCTGTTTTAGCCCGGGACAGATTTTTCATGCAGCAGTTTTGGTCCAGGTCCCCAGAGTCTTCAGAAATGCTGTTTTAGCCCGGGACAGAGTTTCCATGCAGCAGTTTTGGTCCTTAGGCGTGTAAACTCCCTTTCCTTCCTTCGTGAGCTTTCTTTTGCGTCAAGTAAGCCATAAAATGCTTAATTTTGCATCATTTATCCTGAAACTTTACTAATCATGTTCGTTAGCTCATTTATAGGAAAAAGGACTAAAAGTGCATGAAATATATAGTTTGTTCTCAAAACTAGGCTAAAATATGGGCAAAATATATTGATATAGGCGTGTAAATTCGCCTATCATCAGAGATCATCTGATTTTGTTTTAAAGAGACAATTTCTTTCCTTAGTTTTTCAACTTCGATTTTTAAATCATCAAAGGTAGCATCTCTACCTGGAGTTTGACTCAACGCAAGACGTCGATTAACCTCAGCTAAAGAATACGGCATATGATAATTATTAAGAATTATTTTTAGAAATACTAGCAGTATTAGTAGAAGTTTTTTGAGTAGCAAAATTAATGATGTTTTCACGAAGTTTTTCATCAGTAACTTCTTTTAGCAATTCAAGGACATTATCGGCAGTAAGAGTTTGAATATTTAAATCTAGATCTTCAAATGGTGCTTGCAGTTTATACATCATTTCATCACAATTACAAATATCATTATCATAATCATTGCATTTATTAACTATCAGAACTAGATAATCATTGCATAATCATTGCATTTATGATTGGGTTCACTATCAGAACTAGGTAGTTCAAAATCATTTTCAGATGTAGAATTAGATTCAGAATCAGAGGTATATAATAAATTATAAACTTGGTCATGCACAGAAAGTCCTAAGGACTTGAGTTTTTGTAACTTGCAGTTTGGAGCTATATGACCATATTGGTTGCACTTATAGCACTTGATTTTTGCTAACTCTCTTTTTGATCTATTTTTCATAAATCTGGTAGACTTATGAAAAGATTTTCTAGTATCACGTTCTTCTTTGGTTCTATGCCTAAAACGTTTCTTTCTATAGGATTTATCAGACTTAGAATATCTTTGGATTTTTCTTTCTAATGGTTTATCCATACCAAATTGTTCACAAAAATCTCCTAATTGGAATTTTTCTCTGAGTTTGTCGAGCTTAATTTGTCTGGCTAATTTTAACTCGTTGCAAAGGGCTAAGCCTTCTTGAGTACAAGCTATAATAAGCTGACCATAAGTTTTTCCTGAATACCGAACCTCGCCATAAGATCCTCTAAGAGATTTCCTAACTCTTTCAGCAAATAAAGGTGGAAGACCATCAATGAATTTAGCTTTCCAATGGTCATACTTACTTTCGGGTAAATCCATAACCCTACTAAGAAAGGTGTCTTTATACCATCTAAATTCTCATAAATGCTTGCATTTTAGACTATTAAGAAGAGTTTTAATGTTTTCATACTGATTGGTAAATCTACCTCCAAAATGTTCAATAATTGTAAGCATAAGGGTATAGACAGCATCTGGTCGTCCTGCCCTAAGTGGTCGTCCTAAATTGTCTTTTCCAGGATTATCATTAGTGGCATTAAAAATAGCCTCGCGTTTATCATCGTCTAGTAAATTATCCCACCAGCCTCAAAGTTGGCCAGTAAATCCCGCAATAATCATTTTACAAATTTTTGGGTCAGTATGATTGGTCCGATTTTCTGCTGATGCAGTAGCTGTGGCAATAGTAGAATACATGGACATACGGTGGATAAGAATAGATATTTTTTGATTTGATAATCCATCAATATTCCATTCATAAATAGTTTCTCCACTATAAGAAGTATTTGTTTGATTCCAATCCCTTTCCTCTATCAGAACATCTTGAGGAGTGGGACGTGGATAATAGGCAGTAGACATACGTGGAATGTCAGCATATCTTTTACCCGATTGTTTTTTAATCATACCTTTGAGCTTATTTAGCTCGGAAGAGATAATGTCTCCTACATTTTGAGTAGACTCGATACTATCAGCAAAATTAGACTCAAGTTTTTGCACAAAATCATCAGAAATATTAAGAGGTTGAATATTCAAACAAGAGAATTTTTTATCTAAGAGTTTTTCTAATTGGTCTAATTGAGACACTTTTTCATATCCTTCTATTTCAGGAGGTCTTTGGATACAAGGTTTAGATAAAATATAACCTGCTTCTTCTCCTGCTTCTTCTTTGGTTTTGGAAGTAGAGGGAATATTAGAGGAATCTATCTGCGTGCTAAGTTTTTTAACTAACTCAATTAATTCGTCAAGTTTTTATCAAGAGATGAATATGTTCTCCCAAAACTTTGACATAAAGACTCAAATAATTATTTTGGGCGATAAGGTTATTTATTTCAGAAACAGTGATTTTTCCAACATCTTCATTCACAAATTTTTGAAAAGCAGAAAAAGTCATTCCAGTATTATTAGGTAGTATGAAGGAAAACTGAGGAGGATACAAAGCTTGAGTAATTGTACCATCTAAACTTTGATAAGATCTTTGAATAACAGTATAACATAATGCATCAACACATGCCAATATCGCCTCACATAACAAGCATGGAATATCAAAAATATAATATAATATAAGGTATCAATGCATGCCAACATCATCTAGCATTAGGAATAAATGATTCGAAATCATAAAGCAACACAAGTGCAATCACAAGCAAACACAGGTAAAAAGTTGGTGACCATACACCAACTAGTGGATAAAGTAAAGAATCCATCACGGCGTCCCATAGAGTACACCCAAGAGAGCATAAGTAAAGAATTGAATCTCCAATATATATATATATATATATATATACATACATATAAACCAACTTTCTCATTATCCACAATTTTCTATAATTTTTCTCAAATGGCCATTTGACAATATTCATAATCATCACCAATAATCATAATTGAATAACATACACCAATATACTCGTAACCGTAGCCATACCACCATATAGGCACCTATTTGATTATTATACCCTATTCACTCATTATTTGCTAGCCACCACTTATTACTAAACCAATTACTTACTAGTCATCATATAACCTCTAATTATTATCCATCCACTATTCATCACATAGTCACTATTCATGGATCAATGACTAACCATTATTTACTCCCTAGCCAAAAGTAGCATCTAGTCAAGATTCACCACTAGACCGTATTCTCCAATTAACCAATATTCATTTCTAGCCAACATAATTCCACTAGTCACCATTTAACAAAGGACCACTAATCACCATGAGTAAACTTATTTATCTCTCAGCTAACATCTCTTATTAACTAGCATCATTAATCCATAAATCCTCATTAAACAATTAATCAACATCATAAACTTAGTCATCAATAGCAACTAATCATCACCATCGCTAAATCCTTTAGCATTAACCTTCATAATAAAATAATCATCTCTATTAATATACATTAATGCCACTAGTCCTCTTTACCACTAAGGTTCACAGATTCACTAATCATTATTAGCCACTAAGTAATACCCACCACTAAGCATCCTTCATCCTTAAATCAACAACTATACCACTTTATACCTCATCCCATTAGAATACTATAACCGATACCTCTAATAACAATATTATAGCCAACTACGCAAGAACATAAATAAATATATAATTGCCATATAAAAGGCTAGTCGAATTCAACCGGTAGGTGCACACATAAGCACATCAATAATCATACCCTCTGTCCTTGACGAACATTATCATGTCATTATAATATCCCCTGAACTCGAACCGGGTATCAATATATCATCATAATATCCTACGGCCTTGTCGGACATTAATATATCATCACAATATCCTCCGGTCTTGCTGGACATCAATATATCATCATAATCTTCTCCTTCCTTGCCGGGTATCAATATATCATCATAATATCCTCCAAACTCAAATTGGATATCAATATCATCAACATATTCTTCAAACTTAAATCGGGTATCAATATCATCAACATATTCTTTAGACTTGAATCGATTATCAATATCATTAACATATCCACCAGACTCGTACTGAGTATTAATATCATTAACATATCCTCCGGACTCAAATCAGATATCAATATCATTAACATATCCTTTAGATTCGTACCTGTAATGCCTCGATTCTGCACCTCAAATGCCACACGGTACTTATAACCCCGAAGGACCACAAACTAACCCATTACTAGTACCTGCCGTGAGCATTGAATAATAATACTGTAATAATGCGGTATATAGGATAAAATACCACAAGTTTCATAATTAGAATACTGATAATAATAACATCTAACAATATTATCTGAAAACTAAATATTGTTTTAACCAGTCTAGTCTGAAAAGCCTCTAACTGAATTGTTTGAATGTGGAATTAATGGGACAAGCCCTCAACTAAATCTAACTAATAAAATATCGAGTATACTAAAATACTAAACTAAAAGAGTATCTTCGATGAATGAGGACTCACTACTGAATCTGCGGTTGCTAACTGAATCTGTCTAAGCACTGTCAGGAATTTGAACATCCGAACCTATGATATAAGACATCATAGTATAGGAAAAAAGTATGCGTCAGTACATGGAAAGTAGTGGTATGCTAGATGAGGTAAGGCTGAATGCAAGGGTTCATATGCATGAACAATAACTGACTGAATAATATAAATATAACTGAATGAGAGTGCATGGATAACTGAAACTACTGTGAATACTAAGTACGCAATACTGTGCATATACATGTATACTGTATCTGAGATTTTACTGAATCTGAGTACTGAATGCTGATAATTGAGTAACTGATATCTGAGATTATTGATAACTGAATTACTGATAACTGAGTGACAGTTTCTGATAGTCCTAATTTTGTAGAACTGAACAGAGTTTTATTCTGAGACTAAAACTGAACCTGAAACTGTGGGAGGTAATCATCTAACCGACATGCCCCTCTATAAATAGATTGGGGTCCAACTTATAACCCCAACTGAAAGGGTGCAGTACTGTGCCATGGGTAAAGAAAAGCTGCAGAGTCACCCTCATCTGGAAGGTTCCCTAAATGAGAACGGTGGTACCCTCAACTGGCATATAAAACACCTTATCAACCCTCAACTGTCAGGGTGATATCTCAACCTACGTTGGCTACATAGTTCTGGAATGCAAGGACTACTTGTAAAGACTACACCCTCTACTGGCAAGTGAGCCCCTATCCTTGGGTTCACTCGGTGTTGAATCCTACTCCTAACTGAATGACACTGATTATTATACTAAACTGAACTGGACTGAGTTTCACAGAGTTCTGTAACTGACTAAGTACTACTAATCATGACTTTGCTGAAACTATTTAGTAACTACTGTATCTCCAGGTAATCAGCTAGATTTTTTGAGTGTTGAAAATAAAGCATAGCATGATCTTGAAAACATAATAATATTTGCTTGTTAACAATGCATTCATTTAGACATTTTGTCAAACACTCAATATACATGAACTTGTACATGAATGGGACCACATAATAATATATCATGATTTCACTATCCAATTCACATAGGTATTTTATCAAACACTTGGGGTGCATGATTATTTCATATAATAATAGTCAACGCATAAATATCATGGATACAATAATCAATTCTTGCGGATCCATGAATGAACACCTAACATACCAGAGAAGATTAATTCTTGAAGGTTCTTGGTGAAATTCTTGAGGATTATTCTTGATTTTGTGAAGCTAGGGTTTTGACCTTTTTGAGAGAAAATGATTTAATGTTTGAGTAAATAATGAAATAATGAGCAATTAGTGCTCTTCTAGGGCTAAATTTCGTGTTTAGGACTGATTAGGACCGTGGAAAAATACCAAATTATTGCTGAAAAGATTTAATATTTTCGTCACTGGTGCTCGAATTTGTCCTTCACCGCGATGCAGTGGCATTGTGGTGAACCACTAGAAATTGATTGGCATTGTTCAAAATAGGACGAACGTAAAATTTGCTCTTGGCGCGACACGGAGGTATCACGGAGCTTCACTGGAAAAGGACAAATCTGAAAATGGTCATTGGCGCGACAGCCCGTTATCACGGAGCTTCACTAGAAAATGCCAATTGGGAACTGGCATTTCTCCGCGACACGAGCTTATCGTGATGGCTCACTAAAAATTACCAATTGCCAATTAAACTGCCTTCGCGATGCTCTGATGCCCACTTTGACATACTGTTTTACAAAAATTGCTCTAACTCTTCACCCGAATATCAAATTTGGGCTAATCTTATAGCATTGGAAAGCTAAATGAATTTTCTATTCAATGACAGGCCCTAAACTAAAAATTTCTGAGTATTTTTAAAATTTTAAATAGAAGTGATATGTACTGAGAGCTAAACTGAGCTAGGAAATATGGGGTATTACAAAATCGGGTATCGATATCATCAACATATCCTCCGTCCTTGCTAGGATCATCATATCATAAAAATATCATGATAATAGGAATCAATATTAATAATAAAGATTAAGACCCATAAGGGCTAAGGTTTGTAATGCCCTGAGTCTGCACTCGGGATGCCACACGGTGCTTACGATCCCGAAGGACCACAAGTTAACCCATGACTGGTATCTGCTGTGAGCACTGAATAATAATACTATAATAATATGGAATATAGGATGAAATGCCAAAAGGTTGATATGTACTGAGAGCTAAACTGAGCTAGGAAATATGGGGTATTACAAAATCGGGTATCGATATCATCAACATATCCTCCGTCCTTGCTAGGAATCATCATATCATAAAAATATCATGATAATAGGAATCAATATTAATAATAAAGATTAAGACCCATAAGGGCTAAGGTTTGTAATGCCCTGAGTCTGCACTCGGGATGCCACACGGTGCTTACGATCCCGAAGGACCACAAGTTAACCCATGACTGGTATCTGCTGTGAGCACTGAATAATAATACTATAATAATGTGGAATATAGGCTGAAATGCCAAAAGGTTCATAATCTGAATACTAATAATAATAATAATATCTGACAATATTAACTGAAAACTTAATATTGTCTGAACTAGTCTAGTCTGAAAAACCTCTAACTGAATTGTCTAAATGTAGAGTTGATGGGACAATCCCCCAACTAACTCCAACTAATAAAATACCGAGTCTACTGAAATATTGAAATAACAGAGTATCCTCGATGAATGAGGACTCACTACTGAATATGTGGCTACTAACTGAATCTGTCTAAGCGCGGTCAGGAACCTGAGCATCCGAACCTATGATATGAGATATCATAGCGTAAATAAAGAGTATGCGTCAGTATGTGAAATATACTGGTATGCTAGACGAGGTAAGGATGAATACAGAGGTTCATATGCATGAACAGTAACTGACTGAATATATAAATATAATTGTATGAGAGTGCATGGATAACTGAAACTGCTATAAATACTGAGTATGCAATACTGTGCATATACATGTATATTGTATCTGAGCTTTTACTGAAGCTGAGTACTGAGTTTTGATAATTGAGGAACTAATAGCTGAGATTACTAATAACTGAATAACTGATAATTGAGTAAATAATAAAATATTGAGCAATTAGTGCTTTTTTAGGGCTTAATTTTGTGTTTAGGACTGATTAGGGCCGTGGAAAAATACAAAATTAGCCCTAAAAAGATTTAATATTTTTTATCATTGGGTGCCCAAATTTGGCCTTCACCGCAACGCAGTGGCATCGCGGTGAGCCACTAGAAATTGATTGGCACTGTTCAAAAAGGGACGAACATGAATTTTGCTCTTGGCGTAACGCGGAGGTATCATGGAACTTCACTGGAAAAAGACAATTCTGAAAATGGTCTTTAGTGTGACGTGCCGTTATCACAAAGCTTCATTGGAAAATGCCAATTTGGAACTGGCATTTCTCCGCAATATGGGCTTATTATGATGGCACACTGAAAATTGCCAATTGCCAATTGGATTTCCTTCGTGACGCACTGATGCCCACTTTGGCATACTATTTTACAAAAATTTCTCTAACTCTTCACCCTAGTATTGGATTTGGACGAATTTTATATCGTTGGAAAGCTGACTGAATTTCCTACGCAATGGCAGGTCCTAAATCAAATAATTCTAAGTACTTTGAAAATTTTATATAGAAGTGCTCATGTACTGAGAGCTAAATTGAGCTAAGAAACATGAGGTATTACAATATCTCCCCCTTGGGAACATTCATTCTCGAATGAGACTAATTAAGCTGAGAAATACTGATAGACTGAGTTTACACACTGAACATGCACGACTGAAGCATGATTGCATGACTGAAACAACTGATAAACTGAGTTTCTATACTGAACATACATATATGATGCATGAGTACATGGCTGAACTGATTCATGAATGCATGACCGTCATGAAGATGATATGCAACAATAATAAATACCAAGTTTGTAACTGTAACTGAACATGAAACTGGGTAAATCTAGGAAGAATGTTACCTCAAACGAATCTGAGTTTCCAAAGAAGAGATGAGGATACTTGGTCTGCATATTTTCTTTTGCTTCCCAAGTAGCTCCCTCAACAAACTGATTTCGCCAGAGAACTTTGACCAAGAAACTTTTTTGTTCCTCAGTCTGCGAATTTGACGATCAAGGATTGGAACCTCTTCGAAAGAGAGATCATTCTGAATATCTATTCCTCTAAGGGGACTATGACTGCTGGGTCACCAATGAATTTCTTTAGAAAAGAGACGTTGAACATTGGGTGTACTAAATCTAGATCTGAAGGAAACTCAAGATCGTAAGCTAGCTTTCTGAAATGACTGAGAATTCTGTAGGGATCGACATATCGAGGACTTAGCTTCCCCTTCTTGCTGAATCTCTTCACTCCCTTCATGGAAGAGATTTTTAAGAACACAAAATCACTGATCTCAAACTCGAGATCCTTTCTCCTCATATCTGCATACGATTTCTGTCGGCTCTGGGCTACCCTAAGCCTTTCTCAAATCAACTGAACCTTTTCTAAGGCATCAAACACTAAATCAAGCCCTACTACTATGGTCAAACCTACCCGAAACAACCAATTGGAGATCTACATCTCCTACCATAAAGAGCCTCAAACAGAGCTATTTAAATATTGGAATGATAACTGTTATTATACACGAATTCAATTAAAAGAAAGTGGTTATCACAACTACCTTTAAAATCAACGACACAGGATCTTAACATATCTTCTAAAGTCTGAATGGTCCTTTCTACTTGATCATCTTTCCGAGGGTGAAAGGTTGTACTGAGGTTAACTTAGGTACCAAGACCCTTTTAGAATGCTTTCTAGAAGTGAGAGGTAAACTGGGTACCTCTATGTGAGATGATAGACACTGGGACTCTATGTAACCAGACCAACACTCTGATATAGAGTTTGGCGTAGTCCTTAGCTGAATAGGAGGTATGAACTGGTAAGAAATGAGTAGATTTGGTTATCCTATCTACGATAACCCAAATTGAATCATGCTGATAATGAGTACGAGACAAACCTATCACAAAGTCCCTGCTCACTTCTTCCCATTTCTATATGGGAATACTGAACTCCTGAATGGACCTACTAGGTTTCTGGTGCTCAATCTTAACCTGCTAACTCTGCAACATCACTCTTCATCCCACTCCACTAATAGATCTCCCACAACTTGTGGTATATCTTAGTGGCCCCTGGATGAATTGAGTAATGCGCACCTTACACTTCTGCAAGAATTTGTTTCCTAAAATCATCTACATCTGGAATACATAGCCGACCCTGGCCACGTAACACACCATCTCTCTGTTGGGAGAAAACCTCTACTTTCTAATCTCTGACTAACTTTTTCAACTTAATAAGACTGGGACCTTTATCTTGCTTTTCCTTCACCTCTAAAACTAGAGATAATTCTGACTATTCTGCACCCACACACTACCCTCTGCTGAATCAACTAAGCAAATACTTAGTCGGGCAAACTGATGAACTTCCTAAACTAACTTCTTCTTACCATCCTCAACATGAGCAACACTACCCATACACAACCTACTGAGAGCATCTGCCACTATATTAGCCTTTTTCGGATGATACAAAACACTCATATCATAATATTTCGATAACTTTAACCACCTTCTCTGATGCAAATTCAAATATTTCTGAGAGAAAATGTACTAAAAGATTTTGTTATCTGTGAACACATCAGCATGCACCCTATACAAATAATGCCTCAATATATTTTAGGCAAATACTACAACTGCTAACTCAAGATCATGGGTAAGGTAATTTCTCTCATGAGTCTTAAGCTATCTAGAGACATAGGCTATGACCTTACATCTCTACATGAGAACACAACCTAAACTTACTCTGAATGCATGACAATATACAACAAACACATCTGAACCATCTGATAAGGTCAAAACTAGAGCTAAGGTAAGTCGAGTCTTCAACTCCTGAAAACTCTTCTCACAAGAATCTGACCACTGAAACTTGACTTTCATCTGAGTAAATCTGGACATGGGGGATGTAATTGATGAAAACCCTTCTACAAACCGACGGTAATAGCTAGCTAAACCCAAGAAACTCCTGATGTCTGATAGAGAGATATGTCTAGGCCAGTTTCTCACCACTTCGGTCTTTTAAGAATCAACTCTAATGCCATCATTGCTACTAACCTTAGCCAAAATTTGTACTTACTGAATTTGGTGAACAAATAATGGGCTCTGAGAGTTTGAAGTACAGTTTTAAAGTAATCTGTGTTATCATTCTCTCTACGGGAATAAACAAGAATGTCATAGATGAAGACTATAACCAATATGTCCAAGTACTACTTGAACACATGATTCATTAAATCCATGAAAGCTGCTGGACATTTGTAAGATCAAAGGACATAACTCAAAATTCAAAGTGACCATATCGGGTTCGGAAAGCTATTTTTGAAATGTCACATTCATGATAGCCTAATCTGAGGTCTATCTTGGAGAAGTAACTGGAGGCTTAAAGTTGGTCAAATAAGTCATCAATTCTAGGAAGTGGGTATTTACTCTTGACTGTGACTTTGTTCAACTGACGGTAGTCTATATACATTCTAAGGGAACCATCTTTCTTACACACAAATAGAACTAGCGCACCCCATAGAAAAACATCGGGTCTGATGAATCCCTTATCTAAAAGGTCCTTTAACTGCTCTTTTAACTCTTTAAGTTTAGTTGGTGCCATTTTGTATGGCGGAATAGATATAGGCTGGGTATACGGAAGAAGGTCTATCCCTAAGTTGATTTCCTTTTTGGGAGAAACTAAGGGAAGATCTTCAAAAAATACTTCTGAGAATTCATTTACTACTGGAATTGACTCAATACTATGAGTCTCTGAACTAGAGTCTTTGACTCACACAAGATGATAGACACATTCCTTGGATACCAGTTTTCTCACTCTAAGGATGAAATCAACTGACCCTTAAGTGTTGTAGTACTACCTCTTCATTCAAGGACTGGTTCATTGGGAAACTAAAAATGAACAATTCTATTTCTACAATCAACTAAGGCATAATATGAATGGAGCCAATCCATGCTGAGAATAACATCGAAATCTATCATCTCTAACTCTACTAAGTCTACTAAAGTGAATTTTTGATATATCATAACCGGATAGTTTATGCATACCTTTCGGGCTATGATTGAATGACCCACTGGGGTAGAGACTAAGAAAAGTTCTGTTAAGATTTCTGGTCTAACTTTGAAATTGACTGATATGTAACGAGTTACAAAAGATAGAGAAGCTCCTGGATCTAATAAGGCATAAACATGTAAATGGAAGATCTGTAACATACCAATGACCATTTCAGGAGAAATTTCCTGATCTTATCTAAAGTGAAGTGCATAAAGCCTATTTAGGCGTTGCCCATTGGTTGCATTGGAAGTGGCACCCTACTGAATCGAGCGATCAGACTGAGCTGGGGGATGATTATACTGACCCTGAGAACCTGACCGAGGATAATCTCTGATTCTGTAGCCTGGCTTACCACACAAAAAACAAATATCACTGCCAGCTCTGTAGACACCCTAATGGTTTCTACCATATTTCTGATAAAGAGGATTTGTTCGAGAACTTTTGACACTACCCTGAGATTTAGAACATGGCGCCCTATCTTTGTTACTATTTTTGAACTTAGGTACTGGATCACTGGCTAAGGACAGAGTTGGGATTGAAGATTTCAAGCAAAACTAGGAACGGTTACCTCCTTCTGACTTAGGTTGAGTGAAATTGAAGTTACCTATTCTAGCTCTCTTATTTTCTCTCTCTTTCTCATTATTCTTATCTTCTTGTATCTGCTAAGAATAAACCATGAGCTTTGATATTTCAATCTTCTTAATTAACATCGCAGTTCTGCACTCCTTAACCACACTCTCTGACACCTCAGACACGAACTTGCTCATTCTGGACCTACTGTCTGCTACTACATGGGAAGCATATATGACTAACTGAGTAAACTTGAGGGAATACTATTTCACACTCATGTTGCCTTGCCTGAGATTGATAAACTCTAACACCATGTCTTCTCCCAATTCTAAGGGAAAGAATCTATCTAGAAAAGCAGTAGCAAACTCTGCCCACTCTATGAGCTTTGCATCTGTACCCCTATCTACCTTTCACTTCTTAAACCACATATGGGATATATCTGGTAGATGATAGGTAGCTAACTAAGAAATCTCAATGAAAGTCACTTCCATTATATCTGTGACTTTCTAAACCTAATTGAGGAACTCCTGTGGATTCTTTTCAAACTTAGATCCTGAGAATAGAGGAAGATTCATTTGGGTAAAGTCCAATATCCTAACTGTAGCTGTATTGGCCACTGGGTTAGCCTGAATGATAGTTGGACATTCATTCTAAGCTACTATAGAATGGGCTAAGGTAGTGAATGCAGCTCTAAATTCTGCATGAGAGACATGCTCATCCAGAAGATCTGCCTGAATGGGCTGAGGTGATGGCTGGTTTTCTGTTCTTCTTTTGTTAGTCTTTTTGGGTGGCATGTTCTATCAATAGAAGGAAGAAAAGGATTATACTAAAAGTTTAACTCGAGCTCATGCTCACTCGCATAACATGAATACTGAAAAAAAAAACTTTTTCTAAACGTGTCATAGCCCCTTGTCCATAAATGTGGCGCGCTACACACCCATGCACCAAACTATACTAGATAAGGCTTTCAAACTCCTTAGGACTCTATTGAACCTTAGGATCTGATACCAAGTTTGTAGTGCCTCGAGTCTGTACTCCGGATGCCATACGATGCTTACAACCTTGAAGAACCACAAGCTAACCTATGACTGCTACCTGCTATGAGCACTGAATAATAATACTGTAATAATCTAGAATATAGGCTGAAATGCCACAAGGTTCATAATCTGAATATTGATAATAATAAATTTGACAATATTATCTGAAAACTGAATATTGTCCGAACTTGTCCAATCTGAAAAGCCTCTAACTGAATTATCTAAATGTGGAGTTGATAGAAGAAGCCCCCAACTAAATACAACTAATAAAATACCGAGTCTATTGAAATACTGAAATAAAAGAGTATCCTCGATGAATGAGGACTCACTACTGAATCTGTGGCTGCTAACTAAATCTGTCTACGCGCAGTCAGGAACTTGAGCATCCGAACCTATAATATGAGACATCATAACACAAAGAGATAGTATGCGTCATTATGTGGAATATACTGGTTTCTACATGAGGTAAGGCTGAATGCAAGGGTTCATATGCATGAACAGTAACTGACTGGATGATATAAATATAACTGAATAAGAGTGCATGGATAACTAAAATTGCTGTAAATATTGAGTATGCAATACTGTGTATATACATGTATACTGTATCTGAGCTTTTGCTGAAGTTGAGTACTGAGTTTTGATAATTGATTAATTGATATTTGAGATTACTAATAATTGAATTACTGATAACTGAGTGACTATGCCTGACAGTCCTGATTCTGTAGAACTGAACTAAATTCTATTCTAAGATTGAAGCTAAATATGTGGGAGGTAATCATCTAACCAATATTTCCCTCTCTAAATGAATTGGGGTCTAACCTATAACCCCAGCTGGAAGGGTGTCAGTACCGTGCCATAGGTAAAGACAAGCGGAAGAGTCACCCTCATCTGGAAGGTGCCCTAAAAGAGAATAGTTGTACCCTCAACTAGTAGGTAAAACACCTTATCAACCCTCAACTGGCAGGTTGATATCTCAACCTACGTTGGCTATGTAGTTATGGAATGCAAGGACTGCTTCTAAGGACTACACCCTCTACTGACAGGTGAGCCCCCATCCTTGGGTTCACTCGATGCTAAATCCTACTCTCAACTGAATGACACTGATTATTATACTGAACTGAACCGGACTGAGTTTCATAGAGTTATGTAACTGACTAAGTACTACTGATCATGACTTTACTGAGACTATTCAGTAACTACTGTAGCTCTAGGTAATCAGCTAGATTTTTTGGGTATTGAATACCCCCAGGACTTGATAGCATTGATAATAAAGCATAGCATGATCTTGAAAACATAATAATATTTGCTAGTTAACAACACATCAGGTGAGCCCCCATCCTTGGGTTCACTCGATGCTAAATCCTACTCTCAACTGAATGACACTGATTATTATACTGAACTGAACCGGACTGAGTTTCATAGAGTTATGTAACTGACTAAGTACTACTGATCATGACTTTACTGAGACTATTCAGTAACTACTGTAGCTCTAGGTAATCAGCTAGATTTTTTGGGTATTGAATACCCCCAGGACTTGATAGCATTGATAATAAAGCATAGCATGATCTTGAAAACATAATAATATTTGCTAGTTAACAACACATTCATTTAGACATTTTGTCAAACACTTGATATACATGAACTTGTACATGAATGGGACCACATGATAACATGTCATGATTTCACTATTCAATTCACATAGACATTTTATCAAACACTTGGGAGCATGATTATTTCTCATAATAATAGTTAACACATAAATATCATGGATACAATAATCAATTGTAAATTCAAGGGTTTAACATGCAAATCATATAATTCCCTATACTTACTATTTTGATTTCATGAAACTTATACTTAATCATGGATTGAAACCCAAACAACATCATGAACATGAATTCAATCTAATTCAAGCATGAAAATCATAAATCTGAAAACTTGTATGTTTAAAAAGGGTTCTTGGACTTCATGGTCAAAAGAGATCCATGAATGAACACCTAACATACCAGAGAAGATTAATTCTTGAAGGTTCTTAGTGAAATTCTTGAGGATTATTCTTGATTTTGTGAAGCTAGGGTTTTGACCTTTTTGAGAGAAAATGATTTAATGTTTGAGTAAATAATGAATTAATGAACAATTAGTGCTCTTTTAGGGCTAAATTTTGTGTTTTGGACTGATTAGGGCCGTGGAAAAATACTAAATTACTCCTGAAAAGATTTAATATTTTTGTCACTGGGTGCCTGAATTTGGCCTTCACCGTGATGCGGTGGCATCGCGGCAAACCACTGGAAATTAACTGGCACTGTTCAAAATGGGATGAACGTGAAATTTTCTCTTGGTGCGACGCGGAGCTTCACTGGAAAAGGATAATTCTGAAAATGGTCATTGGCGCGACGTGCCGTTATCGCGGAGCTTCACTAGAAAGTGCCAATTTGGAACTGGCATTTCTACGCGATGCGGAATTATTATGATGGCTCACTGAAAATTGATAATTTCCAATTGAACTGCCTCCGCGATGCTCTGATGCCCACTTTGGCATACTGTTTACAAAAATTGCTTTAACTCTTCACTCGGGTATCAAATATGGGAGAATTTTATATCATTGAAAAGCTAACTGAATTTTCTACGTAGTGGCAGGTCCTAAACTAAAAAATTCTAAGTATTTTGAAAATTTTATATAAAAGTGATCATATATTGAAAGCTAAATTGTGCTAGGAAATACGAGGTATTACAGAACCGGGTATCGATATCATCAACATATCCTACGTCCTTGCCAGGTATCATCATCTTATCACAATATCATCATAATAGGTAATCAATATCAATAATAAAGAATAAGCCCAACAAGGGCTAAAGTAAATGACAAGCCCCACAAGGGATAAAATAAAGTGCAAGCCCCATGAGGGCTAAAGTAAATGACGAGTAAGTAAATGGCAAGCCCCACGAGGGATAAAGTAAAAGATAAGTAAGGAGGAGAATACCTTTATATCTTATCATTCGTCGTCGAGGATAATTTATCCATAAATATGTGAATATATATATATAGCATGAATATTACAAAGCATTAATGGGTTCAACTTGGTTAGTAGCATAGCTTCTCATGTAGTTAATAAATATATCTTTTATAACCATTAGTATCATGACTCATACTTAGCAACAAGAAGACTTTCTAATATAATTACTAGTTAGGTTAGACAAATCATAACATGAGTCCAACATAATCTATAAAGTATCTTTACGTATAGTTAATAAGCATGCCTTCTAATACTATTAACATCATCATTTTCAATATAGACAATAAGAAGGATTTTTGATACGTTTTATTATCATAATTATTAAGCGTGATCATAACTTGGATAATAGTATAGTTAACAACCCGAACACTAGCCTAAATGATGGCTTAATCAAGAGTATAGTCAAGGATTCATCATTAAAAAATCTATAATTTAGTCATTTAGAACTTGGAAATAACCATAAGCAATATCATGAATAATGGCCCATTAGTAGCATATTCATTGGCCTAAAGATATTTCATCATTAGTATGAACAATGGCTAAAGCAATAAATGATGCATAATTTATTCATAGCATGGTCAATATTATCATTTATGACTTAAGCTATATTATAGACAAGTGCTCATTTAATAGCACGTTCATTAGCCCAACCAATAGATAATCGTAATACCAATATTAATAGCTTGACATAAGCTTTAGCCAACAAGGAATAATTACTTGGTCATCATTCTCAATGCCATTCCACATAGCCAACAAGTACTAAGAATCATCAATATTGCATCAAAAGCACACTCTTTAGTTAATTGCTAGGTGAAAGGGTTCAACGAAACTAATCACTAGTCTTGTCTTAAGGTGGGTCAACAAACCCACATCTAAATTTCCAAAATGCATTCTAAATTAATTTCTATACCGGACTAAGTTAAGATATCTAAATAAACTCTTAAATGTGTAGCAAGTGACAATAAGACCTAAGGTAGATATTCTACTCAAGCACCTTTACTAAGTCCAATGGAACCAAGGAAACCTTCCCTAGTATAAGCAACTAAGTCCAATTTACTAAGTATGAGAAACTAGAGCATTATATCTAAGGTTGAGTATTCAACGGCATTCTCATGCTAAACATGAATAATGAAGCCTATTCTACCTAATATAATGGGAAATGAGTCAAGCTTTCCAACTTCTAAAATTCATATAGCTTAATTCGTCCAACTAACTCAAGTCTTGCATTTCATCAATCCAATACTTAAAAAACATCCCAATCTAAAAAGATATTACAATTATATCAAAACATAGCTCAATCTAACAAGAAGTAAGCCTCACCTACCTCAAAACTAAAGAAAGTCCACGAACCGCTAAACCTTTGCTTTTCCTTTTTGAGAAGCTTCTTCAAGGTGCAAAGAAATCAAAAATAGAATCTACACATCATTATGATAATTTCAATACCCATAATGCACCATTGTGCTTCGGATCCAAAAACGACCAAAAATTCCAAGTGGGTCCCACATACAGAAAATACGTTTTTGAGACCAGCCCAATGTTCATACACCACTAGGAAATCGTAACCTCAAGAATTAGGTTAAAACAATCAAGCCCTCAAGAAATTTGAGGTATTGGTCAAAATTCAAGAAATTAAAGCTTGTAAAGGGAAGGATTCATACCTTTAATCCATTGTTAATCACAAAAATATATGTTAATCAAGCTTCTAACTCACCCCAAAGAATCAATTTGAAGTTAATCTATCATTCTAGGGCTTCTAGCGCTCAAAGTAGAGTGAAAATGGTGAATTTTACGATCAAGGGGGCTATTTATAGTACCTTGGTCGTGGTTAAATGGGTCCGCGAGGTCAAAACTTATTTTTAACCTCCGAAACTCATTCAAACTCCATTTTTTGCAAACAAAATATGTAATTCCACTAAATTCAATGTTTCAATTCAATGTTTCAGATGCATCCAAGACCGTTTAGACTAATTCTGGCTCCCATACCCATGTCTACTGATTTTCTCACTTTTTGATCAATTGATCGAAATAAACTTGAGTGTCTTGGAATCCAAACCAAGGATATTTCTAGCCTAAAACTGATATTTTGGAGCTACTGGATCAGTTAGAATTTGCATCCGAGGTCATTTAAGTGAAGCTTTCACTCGGCGGCCATTCAGAACCAACAAAAACTTCTAAACGGGGAGTTGGTACTAAAACCAAATAAACTACCTAGTAATCGAACTATCAGTTCCAATAAGTCATAAATAACTTGAGGTAACTATGGAAAAGAACTAATGACAAAAATAAGCGGACAGTACGAAAAATGACCTGAAGGTTAATTACACCTCGACACCATCTCATAATCAGCCCTACATAGTCAATGAAATGAAAATAGTGCAAGCGGAATTGAATAAGTAAATCGTATGCTAACTTCCAAGTATCAATCATCTAGTGGACAAACACAACATTTACACCAAGGCTACAACTAACATGAGGCTCACATAGGCAAATAATTCAATAACTCAAAGGATACAGTATCAAATTTCATTGCATAATATCGATACCTGCATAAATACTTATCATCTCATTTATACGGGATCCTAATTACCCATTAGTCATTCACATAGTCAAACAGACAATAATACTTCAAAAATAAGTCAAAGAAAGTCAACTTCTCTTAAACAAAGTTCAAAGAGTCAAATAGAATTCTTTCTCTTTCATAACGCTTCTGAATGAGATCAATTTAATCAAATATAGTTCCACATACGAAAATGAAACTATAGACACCTATATTCCCATATTTTAATTCCACATCCAAAAATCCAATTCCGAGCCCTTAAAAGAAAAGCTGGAATTTTATTTGAAAATCAAGTTATCCATAACATAAGAAACTCAAATATAAAGTTTCATCAAAAATGAAATCAAGTCAACCTTTAAATCATCAAAATATAATTTCATACCTGTAGCCTCATAATACTCAAATTTATCAATTTAAAATAATGAATTAAAGGTGAAACAATCAATAAAGTATTAGGGAATGTAAAATCTAAGTTCTGAATCATACATAAGAAAATCTTGAAATTATCTTTTGTTATTGCCAAAAAATGAGTTCCCAATCTTCAAAAGTTATTCATGGAGTCTAAGTTCGAAAAAAGTAATTTAAATCTATCAAGGTGGACTTCTTCTTGGGGAACGCGAAGGAATTGTTTTGAACATGACGGACCCGGACCCAAAACCATCACAAATGCGATCCTAGACCTGCGAGTGTGAAGCACACCCTTACCTGATCCAATCCTATAACCCTTCGTAAATGCATACCCCACCCCATGATCGTGAAGACAAACCCCCTCCATCTTCGCAAACACAAATGCAAAGAGTGGATTACCCCTAAACCAGAAACAACAGTATAGCTGTTGCCATAATTTTCAAAACTCCAGAATGGATAATTAGGATTCGTTCAAAATCTTATGAAAAGCAAATCAAATCGGCTACTAAACTGGAGACAATATTTTGGACTTGTTGGAATTATCAAAACACTGATCCAAGGTTATTTTGACTAAATGACCGAATTCAACTCTTAACTTAGAAACTTCCAAACATCCGTCCAATTACTAAAAATTCACCCGATAACCAGAGATCCAACTAACCCCAAAAATCACATTTTGAAGCTACTATAACTATTAGAATTCCATTTCAAGCTCGTCTTCATCAAATGTGGATTTTTGTCAATCATATCAACTTTTAAACATTGCAAAATGAAAAATCGCATAATTCTCGTCCAACCATCTTTCGAGAACCATGTAACCAACACTTGAAGACAACCATAAAGTAACTATGGAGAGAAATAAAATAGTATATGCAGAAAATAAAAAATAACTATGAGAATCGTTACAACAAATACCCCTAATAATTTGTGTTTAATTAATGAATTGCACCAGTCAGATCTCTTTTAAATTTTGAATTGTTACTATTTTATTATAATCTTAAACACAAATTGAATTCTACTAATTTAAGTGTGAAATTAAATGTATTTGAATAAATAAATTTTTTTTCTAATATGCTTGATAAGAAAATAGAGTAATATTTGCACACAAACAAATCGAGTTGGATTATTTAAATCAAGAGAAATATTAAATAAGCAAAACAACATACTCCAACCAAAACAGAATTTTGGAAACTTAACCTATCTTACCAAAACTAAAATAAATAAAATAAAATAACAGGCTCACACTTTTAGACACCATTCTATAAGACAACATAGAAAATAAAATTTTAAAAAGTACTCCAAACATGGCACATTTTTAGACACCCCTCTTATAAAGAAGATCCACATAATTTTTTCTCTAATTAAAGTCTCAAGTTTAAGTCCAATTCATTATGTTCTTCGGTTGTGTTAACTGCTTCATCTGCATTTGATGAAATTGGAACACCCAATTGATTTGGCACTTGCTGTGTACAATCAACAAAAGTCCTATTTGAATCTACAAATGTTGAATTTGAACCTTCAATTACTCTGCTCATTCTTGCCATTTGTTGCCTATCGATTGGTGGTGCTCTGTCCCATCTTCTCATCTGGCTATGATTCAAAGATGATGCTGGCTGAACAACAACTCCATCATTTCTTTGCAAACTCGCATGTTGTGGGACGTGTTGATTTCCTGGCAAAATGATATTGGATGCATATACAGAAGAGCATAGGATGAAAGTTTGCTCAGAAAATAGTGGGTGAGTAACTTGTACATGATTCATGAATTCTAAATGAGTACGAAATATTCCATTGCACAAAGGGCAATGAAGCAGTACACGAGAAGGTATAAACACTGAAGGAGAAAAATTTGGGTGATGCATATTTGATGTACGAAAGATAAGATTTTCTCTAACGTACGAAATTGTTGAAAGAAATACCAACTATGCACTATAATTCTGTAAAATATGAAGAGAATTTATAGGATGATCATTGGTATGATCTCCTCATTCAATTATGTGTTTTCCATTTTTGCAATGATAAATTTAAAATGGGTATATACTTTAAACTTTAAATTTGTCATTCCATTTTTACATACCAGAATAACTCAATCTGATCTTCTTTTAAATTTTGACTTAATTAGTGAATTACAATAATCTTATCTCTTTTTGATTTTTGACTATCATTATAGTGTTGTTATCCGATACAATACAGAGTAAATCCTATTAAATTATAAAATTACTTTTATGTTAATAAATTATTATTTATTCAGAAAACCCATTTGTTCCAACTGTAAATTTGTAATTCCATTCTGTATAATATTGTATTACAACAATCTGATCTCTTTTTAAATTTTGAGTTTAATTAGTGAATTAAAACAACCTGGTCTCTTTTTGAATTTTGACTACCATTATATTGTTGTTATCTGGTACAACTGAGAATAGATCCTATTAAATTCTAAAATTACTTTTTATGTTAATTTAATTATTATTTATTCAGATTTTTTTTATTGTTTGAATTTAAGTTGTAATTTTATTCTATACAGTATCGGATTACAACAATCTGATTTATTTTTAAATTTTGACTATAATTAGTGTGTTACAACTATCTGGTCGATTTTTGAATCTTGACTATCATTATATTGTTGTTATCCAGTACATTATAGAATGGATCTTACTAAATTCTAAAAGTACTTTTATGTTAATATATGAAAAATGCTCCGTTTTCACTCTGAACTATATACGAAATAGTTGAGACACACCTGAACTTTAAGAGGGTCCTATTAGCTACTGGACTAATTAAAATCGTATTTTTGACAACCTTAATGCCTACGTGTCACATCAATGAATCAACACTGAAGGTCCACGTAGACACACGTATGTGCCACGTAGGCACTAAGGTTTCTAAAAATATGGTTTTAATTTGTCTAGGGGGTAATAGGACCCTCCTAAAGTTCAGATGTGTTTCAGCAATTTCGTGTATAGTTTAGGGTGGAAACAATGCATTTTCTCTTAATATAATTGTTATTTATATATAAAATTTAAGTGAAATTTTTGTAATGTACTTTCTATATATAGTTTATTATCTTTAGATATATATATATTTTTTGTAATTTTTGATAATTATATGGGAAAAGACATCAAAACCACCTTAAAATATATCGGAAAAGTCGAAGACACCATCAAACTATTATGGCGGTCTATTACACACCTATACCAATTAAAAGTGAATTTATTTCCATCCTAATGCACATACAACCAGTCACATAGTGCGAGGTATTCTACACTTTCCCACCACATCAACACTACGTCACTGTCATGTCAGAAATCTTTTCCTTTTCTTTTAGTTTATTGGCTATATTTTGCACTAATTAATCCCTAATTAACTACTAAAGTCCTTCAACAATTATATCATCTTCATCCCGTACTCCATCACTCATCCCACAGGAAGCACCATGCTGCCAGCTGACCATCACCATCACCATCAATAACAAATCCATCATCAATCCACTTTAATATTCCTTTTTCTTTGCAATCCATCACCATTATCATTATTGATTTTTTCTTCTTCACCACCTCCAATTTCTTTTTTTTTTCCGTCATCTACCACTAACAAATCCATCATCAAATAGCTACATAGTTACTTTCCTTAAAATTGCATTTCCTTCTCTTTTAGATCTATTTGTGGATTTTTTTTGTATTAGAGTTTCATAGAGTGGGAGAAATTAGATTAATAAATCGGTTTTTAAGTTGGTGAAAGTTGTAAGTTCATCATTGATATAATTGTGATCTCTAATTTAGTTCTAAATTATATGATTTAGGCAGAAAAGAAGAAGGAAAACTGAAAATGAAGACTTCATTGGGTTCGCTCAATAAAATTTTCGATAAAAAATATTAAAAAAATTGATATTTTTATGATGAAACATCAATTCCTCATCCAAAAAGTAATATTTAATTAACTTGTGATTTGCTTATCACATTTAGCTTGTGTTGATTCATTTTAAAAATCGGGTGTAATGTTTTTTGAAAAAAGAAGAATATATATGTATGTGTGGTTTGTAATGATATTAAGAGAAAGGGGGTGAGAGAAAAATGAAAGGTTTCGTTAAGGTATGTTGAGAAATTCATGGTGGAAATAGTGTTGTTGGTATTAATTCTTTTTAAAAAACGTGTGAAAATAGATAAATAAGGAAATAAATTATAATAAACACTCCTCTTTTTTATTTATCTTTATTTTTATGTCACATCAGCTTGTAGAGTGAATACAATTAAATTCACTTTTAATTAATATAGGTGTGTAATAGGTCGTCACGATAGTTTGAATGTATCTTTGATATTTTAGGTATAGTCAAGACAATTTTGATGTCTTTTTTCCTAATTATATTGGTGATACACAGAGATACACATGCATAGAAACTAATTACTTTAAATAGAAAAAAAATAAGAATATTTATTTTTGAGTAAAGCATCTAGTACTCCTGAATTATGATCAAATTTGCTACAACACACTCCAACTTCACATGGGTCCTATTATCCTCCAGAACTAAATTTTAGTGTATTTTTGTCAACCTTTTTAGCTAATGTGATGCCTTTTTAGCTGACATGACACCTTTGACGTGGGCACAATGTTTATATAATAAGGGTGTCACGTCAGCACAAAAGGGTGACAAAAATACACTTAAATTGATTTCAACAGGTAATAGTACCCTTGTTAAATTGGAGTGTGTCAAAGCAACTTTAACTATAATTCGGTGATACTGGATGCTTATCTCTTTATTTTTTTCAAACGAAAAAGCATACAAAGTAAAATATTTAGAGATCATTTAAACTAAAATTTCCATATATCAAATGTGCAAAATTGATATGTGATACATGTGTTAGACATGTATGTAAAAATTTACTTTAGATTTACAAGTTGGGTTCGAAATTGAGATGACGTCATGCGAAAGCTATTAATTATAAATTATGAGATGATAAATCAGGCGATAAAGAAAACAATACTAAAAAAGCATAAAATTATAATATGTTTTGGCCAGTTGGCCTACATATTCTATAACCTAATATTTTAAAAAACACAAAAACTAATGCAAGAGAAAATCTCCCCCTAACCAAAGCTCTTAAACGACTACATTATGGATGCTATTGTGTTAAGGTATAAGAAGGGTGGGTCTTCTAATTATAGAGTTCCAAAACATTTCCTAGAAAGAGGTTTGCCAGATATGGGAAAGTTTTATATTTTCCTTTCAGAAAAATAAAAGTAATCATTCCTTCTAAAAAATATAAAACTTAAATTTGGTAATAAAAAAATCATGGCGAAAACCCTAACAAATCTCCCCTTTTTATCTTGATTTTCATGATATAATTTGATCCACCTTCTTCGCGTGCATGATTTTCATTATTTACATAATCTTCATCTCTGCTTCTTGCCATGGTTAAAAATAAAATTTAAATATTATGGTTAAAAGTTGGTTAAAAATAAATATGTATTTTTATTTTTAAAGATGCAACAACTAGAATGTTGAAATATGCTTAAAACTTCTTCTCCACATGTAGTGGACAAAAGATTTTCATTATCATCAAATTGATTGCAAATTGATTAGAACCACCTTGAACTTGTCTTCAACCTTGTTTCACCAAACCATTGGATCTTTGAACCGTAGTCTCTGATACCATTTTTTGGGTTCGAAATCAAGATAGCGTCATGTGTAAGCTATTAGTTGTAAACTACGAGATGATAAATCAGACGACAAAGAAAATAATACTAAAAAAATATAAAATTATAATATGTTTTGGCCAGTTGGCCTACATATTATATAACCTAATATTTCAAAACAAACACAAAAACTAATGTGGGAGAAAATCTCCCCTAATCAAAACTCTTAAATGACTACATTGTGGATGCTATTGTGTTATGGCATGAGAAGGGAGGGTCTTCTATTTATAGAGTTCCAAAACTTTTCCTAAAAAGAGGTTTGCCAAATATGGAAAAATTTTATAGTTTTCTTTCAGAAAAATAAAAGTAATTATGCTATTACTTTTATTTTCCTTCTAAGAAAAATAAAACTTAAATAGGGCTGCCAATTGCATCACAGAGTCGGTTAGAGAAGTGTTGGGTATTTCGAGGGGTGGGCAGGATGACATAATGGGGATTGGTGGTGGAATGAAGAAGTTAAGAAGAAAGTGAATATTAAGAAGGGAACATATATTAAGCTGATTGAGAGTAAAGATGCAGAGGAGAAGTGGGTGAATAGGGAGGTCTACAAAGTGGCAAGGAAAGAGGCTAAGCTAGCAGTTACGGCTGTTAAGACAGCAACGTTTGAGATCTAGTATGCGGGGTTAGAGGAGAAAGGCAGGGAAAAGAGGTTGTATAGGCTTGCTAAGGCTAGGGGAACGAAAAGGTCGGGATCTCAACCAAGTAAAGTGTATTAAGGGGGAGCATGGTAGAGTTTTGGTGGAGGATGGCCACATTAAGAAAAGATGGCAGGAGTAATTTCATAAGCTCTTGAACAAGGAAGGAGATAGAGACATTGAGTTAGGGGAGTTAGAGAACTCGAAAGAGAGACATGATTTCAGTTATTATAAACATTTTAAGAATGAAGAGGTCAGAGAGGCTATTCGTAGGATGCAGAAGGGGAAGGCGACGGGGCCTGACGAGATTTCGATGGATTTTTGGAAGTTTATAGGTGGGGCAGGTTTAAGGTGGTTGACTAATTTATTTAACGATATTTTCAAGACGGAGAGAATGCCTGAGGCTTGGAGGTGGAGTACGATGATTCTGTTATACAAAAATAAGGGTGACATTCAGAGTTCCACCAACTATAGGGGTATCAAGCTATTGAGTCATACTATGAAAATTTGGGAGAGAATGGTTGAGCCGAGATTGAGGAGGATCATGTCCATTTTGGAGAAACATTTTGGTTTTATGCCTGGTCGCTCGAAGACAGAGGCAATCCACCTAGTGAGGAGTTGGTGGAGCAGTATAGGGAAAGGAAAAGGGATTTGCACATGGTGTTCATCGACCTGGAGAAAACATATGACAAAGAGATTCTAGGGAGGTGCTTTGGATATTCTTAGAGGCGAGAGGATCCCGGTTCTATACATCAGAGCTATTTAAGGACATATACAATGGAGAGAAGACTCGGGTAAAAACGGCGGAAGGGGACTCCAAGAATTTTGTGGCTGAGACAGGGTTGCATCAGGGTTCGACTCTTAGTCTATTCCTGTTTGCGTTGGTGATGGACGTGTTGATGCAGAGTATTCAAGGGAAGGTGTCGTGGTGTACATTGTTTGTAGACGATGTAGTGCTGATTGATGAGACGCGGGGGTGTGAATGAAAAATTGGAGGATTGGAGGCAAACCATTGAATCTAAGGGGTTTAGGTTGAGTAGGTCCAAGCCGGAGTATATGGAGTGCAAGTTTAGTGACTTGAGGAAGGAGGATGATGTGGTGGTAAGGTTGGATTCCCAATATATTTGTAAGAGAGATAGTTTTAAGTATCTTGGGTCTATGATTCAGGGGAATGGCGAAAGTGATGAGGATGTCTCTAAACGTATTAGAGCTGGTTGGATGAAGTGGAGGCTCTCCTCGGGAGTGTTGTGTGATAAGAAGGTGCCACTTAATTAAAGGCAAATTCTATAGAGTGGCAGTCCATCCAACCATTATATATGAAGCAGAGTGTTGGCCAGTCAAGAACTCCCACATTGAAAGGGTGAAGGTGGAGGAAATGAGAATGTTAAGCTGGATGTGTAGACTTACTAAAGAGGATAGAGTTAGGAATGAGACTGTCCGGGAGAAGGTGAGAGTGGATTCGGTGGAGAACAAGATGCGGAAAGGAAGGTTGAGATGGTTTGGGCATGTGATGAGGAGGGGCACGGATGCCCCAGTTCATAGGTGTGAGAGGCTTGCGTTGGATGAATTCAAGAGGAGGAGAGGTAGGCTGAAGAAGTACTGGAGGAAAGTTATTAGAAATAACATGAAGCAGCTTTAGCTTACTGAGGACATGACCCTAGATAGGAAGGTGTGGAGGTTGAGGATAAGGGTAGAAGGCTAGGTTGTGTGCGTAGGGTGTAGCAAGTAGTTAGAAGAGCTCATGTATAGCCGGGTTAGTAATCCTAGGACTGTGTCCATAGGTAGGAGCCCCTAGTCAGGAGGGTCTGGGTGTGGTGGGTGTCTCTGGTCTGAGTGTGTATGTTATTGCTAGGTGGGGGTCGTATTCCAGATGTGCTATGGCTTACCTCTTATATTATATTGCGCTTATCTACCTTATTTTCGTATTGCTCTAATTTCTATTTTATTATGTCTTATTCCTTTTATGTTATGCCATTCATCATGCTTCATGTTTCAATACGCTCATGTTTACTATTCTCTATCTTGAGCCAGGGGTCTATCGGAAACAACCTCTTTACTTCTTTGGAGGTAGCGATATGTACTGCATACATTTTACCCTCCCTAGACCCCACCTTTGTGAGAATATACTGGGTTTGTTGTTGTTGTTGTAACCAAACAATAACATATCTAAGGGTCTTATCGTACATTTTTGCAAGAGTTTTGGAAATAGCCTCTTCCAGATTTCCGCAACACTTTTAGAAATAGAGTATAAAACTATAATGGAAACTTAATGTATCAGACTATTATTTAACCAAATGCCAAATTAAAATAGAAACACAGTTGTAGTAATACAAGTATACAACAACGGGTTGAGGACCTACATCAATTTTTACCATCTCCAAAGCTCCAAGGTCAAATCCACCTTTTTTCCTTTATTCTGCCACTATAATACAAATGCCCGCGAGTAACAACCTATGTTTCACAAGCTTGATATTAGTATCTGGATTGATTGGGCTCTTTATTGCTTTGACATACTCTTCAAATCAACGCAAGCCAAATATGTTTTGATCCGAGAAGTTGATAAGCTGAAAAATGTTCAAATGGATTCTGTTTGTATTCATTGAGATTTGATATTTGCAGTGGATGATAACCAATTTAAGAACAGTGGTGGAGCTTGACTTTGTGCTTGAAGCTTTTAAATATTTCAGTTCTTTTTTATTTTGGAGTATTCACTATAATCATTGTTTAGTCAACAGATTTTTCATATATGTTTTATGAGAATGTTTGTACTTGGATTTGCTGTACTTGAGCTGAGGGTACTCTTCCAAAAACAGCCTCCCTCTACCCTTTCAGACCCCACATGTGGATTTGATTGGGTATGTTATTGTTCTTGAAGTCGTACTTCCTCAATGTCCATGTTTGTATGCATGAGATACAATAGCTCAAAAATATACACAGATCCTTTACCAGATCAAAATTCTCAACATATACATAAATAAAAGCCCAAAACAATCAATAATACAATAAGGATAGTGACAACATGAAAAAATAGGTAAATCATAGGCTAACTTTTAAATATCAAAATCTGGACAACTATCAGTGGGCACCACAAGTATTTTCAGTAATGCTACACCGGTTAACAGGCTCACGTATCCACAAAAGAAAGATTCAATCTCAATTTTATCCATAATATGACACTAACACTTGCATATATGATTGTCATTTCAGTTATACGGGACATCATATCACTCATTTACCAAGTACACTGTCATTTAATACACTAATACTTCGAAAAAGAGTTAAAGAAAGTCTGAACTTGCCTTTAACAAAGCTTGAATAGTCAAATCTTAGCCTTTCCTTTCCTTGAAAGTTCCCGGACAAGCCCACTCTGATTAAGTATATATCTGCATAAGAAAAATGAAGCCATGGATATTCATATTGCTATACTTCTATCCCGGTCCCAAAATTCAACCCCGAACCCACAAGAGCAAAATTAAAATTTTATTTGAAAATCTTATTACCTATAAAGTAAGGAACTCAAATATGATATTGAAGATGTATAGAGGGATTATACTCAGAATAGGAAGAACAAGAAGTACAGAGAAGTAAGAGAATCATTCTAGTTGTAATTGTATTATGATCAAAAGAATAGTTTGTTTATCTTTGTACATAGTAGTTCGTGTATATATATATATACATACATACATACATAGAAGCAAAGAAGACCAGCTAAAGTGGTAACTGTTTTTAGTTATTCTAACTAATTAGATTCCCATGTTAACTAACTTTAGGACCTCTCTTTAACAGTATAAATGTTTTTCCCTCCTTTTCTTTATGACTCTCTAGTCTTCAACATTCAATACTCAACACTCCCCCTCGAACTTGGCACTAAAAATATTTATGAAGCCAAGTTTGGACATCAGATATTCATGTTGGACCTTAGTTAATCCTTTGGTAAAAGCATCTGCAGGTTGATCATATGTAGATAGATATTCGGTTTTGATAAGTCTCTGTTGAATCTTCTCCCTTACAAAGTGACAAACTATTTCTATATGTTTGGTTCTTTCATGGTAAACTGGGTTTGCAGCCATCTGTAATGTTGCTTTACTGTCACTAAAGATGGTAACTGGTAGTTGTAGTTGTACTTGTAGGTCCTTGATTAAACCAATTAACCAAGTAAACTCTGCAACTGTAGAGGCAAGACTTTTGTATTCTGATTCACATGAACTTCTTGAGATAGTTGATTTCTTCTTTGACTTCTAGGAAACTAGTGAATCACCTATTTTAATAGTGAAATCAGTAATAGATCTTCTAGTAAAAGCACAAGCTACCCAGTCTACTTCACAATGAGCTATACTAATATCCTTCCTTGCACTAGACATTAGAAGTCCTTGTCCTGGATTTTCTTTTATATATCTAATTACTCTGAGTGTTGCATTCATATGAGATTGTTTGGAATCTGCAAGAATTGACTTAGAGTCAGAACACTATAAGCTATGTATGTTCTTGTTATTGTAAGATATAGCAACTTTCATATTATTCTTTGATACATTCCCTAATCAGCTAGTTTTAAATCATTAGGCTTTGCAGCTCCTGGAACATGTTGATCATAGTCACTATTTGTCAGTTTTTCTGTAGTGTCACAGAGTGTGGGAGCTGATTTAGCAACCCTAAGACTAGTTTCTGAAATCAACTCAAGGGCGTACTTCCTTTGGTGTTTGTTTAGACCTTGCAAACTTAATACCTAGAAAGTATTTCAATTCTCCTAAGTCTTTCATCTTGAAAGCTTTGTGAAAAGCTTTCTTTGTCTCAATTACCCGATCTATCTTATCCCCAGTTACTAGTATGCCATCAACATATACTACTAGTACAACAATTATTCTATCATTGATTTCCTTGATATATAATGAATGATCATATTGACTTTACCTGAAGTTGCAGTTGATTAATGCTTGAGACAGCTTTGCATTCCACTATTTTGGTGCTTATTTCAATCCATACAAGGATTTAGTAAGTCTTCATACTTGTCTATTCTCCCACTTACTTCTAAATCCTTGTGGGAGATCCAAGTAGATCTCATCCTCCAAATTTCCTTGTAGGAAAGGATTGCAGCCACCTCAGCTTGCATAACATCTACCCATCTTGGATCCTTTACTGCTTTTGCATAAGAGGTAGACTCCACTAGGTTAGAAAAATTGGATAGGTAGCATTGATAGTTAGTAGATATAAAATCATAAGAAACATAGACAGAGGGTATAAAACATTGTCATTAATAGTTAATGACATAAAATCTTTCATCCATGCAAGTGGATTTGAACCCCTCGTAGATTTTATTTGGTCTTGTTGAACAACTATTTGTAATCTAGTTGTGATCCTTGTTATGCAGGATGTTCTACAGCCTGTTGTCTGACAATTGATCTTGTTATTCTTCTTCTTGCAATAGGAGCTGGTGACATTTGTTGTACATGGTGGTCCTGTGTAGTGAGTTGTACAGGTTAACTTTGTGTTATACTTGGTTGATCTATAGTGATGTCACTTGCGGCTTGCTATTGGAGATCAGCACTAGGTTGAGTTCTGCCCACAATAGTAGTATTAGGTAACCCAACTTCTGAATCATATGGAGGAAACACATGTTGTGGAGATTGAGCTAGATCAGTTATAAATGAAAATGTGTCCTCTCTGAAGACAACATCCCTATTTACAAAGAAAATTTTGGTAGTGAGATCATAGAGAATGTAGGTTTTCTTTGTTTTTGAATATCCCATATGAACTGCTTTCCTAGATCTAGGCATTAGCTTATCTAACTCATTGACAGATTTATCTTAACACAGACATCCTAATACCTTTAAATGATCTGCAAAAGTTTTTTCATTATATATCTTCTCATAAGGTGTCATATATCCTAACACAGAAGATGAAAGCCTATTAATCAAGTAAATTACTGCTTGTACACAATATCCCCAAAATTTTAAAGATATATTAGCTTGTAACTTTAGAGCTCTTGTCCCTTCCAACAAGTGTCTGTGCTTTCTTTCAGCCACTCTATTTTGTTGGGTGTATAAGAGTAGGAGGTTTGATGTTTTATCACCAAATTTGCGAACAAATCAGTACATGAGTTGTTAACAAACTTAGTTCCATTATTTGTCATGATGACTTTTACACATGTATCAAACTGAGTATGAACATAAGATAAGAAATGCTTAAGAATAACCACAAGTAAAAATATCCATGTTATTCTAGTAAAGTCATCAACCACAGTTAGGAATGATTTGTGTCCACAACAAGTAGAAACTTTGTATAGTCCCCAAAGATCCATATGTAGGAGATCGAATGGTTTAAGGCTAGTGGTAGTACTAACAGGAAAAGCCAATATGACTTGATTATCTAGTGGACAAACGCTACATTTATTGATAAAACCATTTAGAGAACCACTTTTATTAGGAAATATTTTACACTGTGTTCTATATGGAACATGTCCAAGTCTCTTATGCCACATTTTAAGATCTGTTTTATCAGTTATCTTAGCATTTTTTCTATGTCCTAGTAGCCTTTGTCTCAGTAGAAAGTGTAGTCCATTCTTTTCTCTGCCAATCTCCTTCATCTTTCCTTTCTAAAGGTCCTAAGACACAAAGAAGTTAGGGAAGAAAATTGCAGAATAATTAAGTTGTTTGGTATCCTATGAGACTAATAACAAGTTATTTTTGAATTAAGGTAAATGGATCACATTTTGTATAGTGCTATTATAAAAAAATATTACTAGAACTAGCGTGTGTAACAAGTGACATATCACCATTAGGTAATGTTATTGAACATTTATTTAGAAGTTCAGTGTCTATTGTCATGCGATTTGTAGAACCAATAACAATAATCTGCTTATGTGGTTTATTGCTGACCAACAGAGTGCCACCAATACCTATTATGTTTGTTGCATTAGTAGAGGGCATAGATACTGAAACTTGATTTTGTTGTTCTAATATTTTGAAAATTTAATCATATTTTTCAGGTATAAACCTTGGTGTAATCATCCCATCATTTGGTAAGTTTTGTGAAGTTTGATAAGCACCATGTGATGGAGCCTGTTAAGGCTACAAATCCTGGTCCTCAACCGAAACACTATAAGCACTAGAAACAATCTTTCTCTACTTAAATTTGTTATCAAAGTCACCTATGGAGTCATTGTTCATTCTTTGATCTCTATGTTTGGGATGACCTGGTGGATATCCAACTAACCTGTAGCAATCCATCTTATAGTGACCTTTCATCTTGCAATAATCACAAACAACATTTGGATTATAGGTTGAAACATAGTTCCTTTTTCCCTAGTACATTGCAACAACATCAGTTGTAGTAGGTGAAATACCAAGAAGACTGGTGATATGTACTGACTGAGCTACAGACTTTTGATTTCATCACTCATGATTATGGAATAGGACATGTTAACAGTAGGTAGTGGTGTCATCAAAAAGATTTGACTTCTTTCTTGAGAGTATGAATCATTTAAGACCATTAGAAACTGATACAACTTTTGCCTTTGAAGATAAGCTAAGAAATCTCTTGATTTCTCACGGTAGGCAGGAGATAGGACTAGAGAGTTAAATTCATCCCATAAATCTTTCAACTTAGTAAAGTAGATTGAAACAGATTGAACCCCCTAAGACATAGGGGTAATTTCTTGGTGCATATTATAGGTTCTGGAACCATCTAAGATCCATCCATACATCATGAGCCCTCGAGGCATGAACTACCCCTCCAAGAAGATTACTAGAAACTAAATTCATTAGCCATGACAACACTATTGCATTAACTCTCTCCCATTGATTACCTAAATCAGTTGAGAAGCTCTTTTTTTTCAAGGACCATCAATCATTCCAAACTTATTTTGACCTAGAAATGCAATTCTAACTACTTTACTCTATACAACATAGTTTTCACTCCCCTTTAGCTGGAAAGAAATAACCAAATTACCTGAGATAAAAGAAGTAGAGAGATATAGGGGATGATTAATATCCAAGGTGACTGATGTAAACTAGAAACTAGAATTGCCATTGATAACATTCATAAGAGGTAGAACCAAAGTACCAATTCCATCCATGCTTATTGCCATTTCAATAGATTAGAGAAATATTGCAGGAATTTTCACTAGATTTGGATTTCTTGAATTCAAGAACCAACATAGACTCCACTCAGAAACAGGATCGACAGTAAGCTTTGATATCATAAAGATGTATAGAGTTATTATATCAGAATAGGAAAAACAAGAAGTATGAAGAAGTAAGAAGGATTCAGAGAAACAGAGAAGAGGAAGAAGAAAAATAAGAGAGAATCATTCTAGTTGTTTTTGTATTATGATCAAAAGTATAGTGTGTTTATATCTGCACATAGTCGTGTATATATATACATAGAGTCTAAGAAGAATATCTAAAGTGGTAACTGTTTTCAGTTATTCTAACTAATTAGATTCCTATGTTAACTAACTTTAGGACCTCTCTTTAACAATATAACTATTTTTTTCTCCTTTTCTTTATGACTGTAGTCTTCAACATTCAATCCTCAACAGAAATTTCATCAAACATCGAGTTCAAATCAAACTTCAAAACTTTAAAATTGGATGTCACAACTTTAGCCCCAATTTTTTTAATAGAAAACTATGATTTAAAAGTGAAATCATCAATAAAGTATTGGGCAATATAAAAGGTTTAGAATCATATCCAAATAAGAAATGCTAAAATCACCTTTTGAATCATAAAAAAAAAGGTCCTGAGTTTCAAAAATTGAGTTATGGGGTTTATGTTCGACAAATATAATTTAATTCTGCCCATGTGAAAAACCTTCTTTGTGATCATGATGGCTCCCTCACAATCATGAGACTGGCCCAAACCATCATATCACTATCGTGATGCCCTTCTTTTTGAACACAAGAACAACCCAAACCCGACTTAACCCTTCGTAATCCTGGCACCCTTCATACGATCATGATGTCCAACATTTTTCTTTTTAACGAATGCAACAAGTAGCTAGATTGCGAACATAAAGGAGTCATTGGCACCAGAAAGCAACAAAAACAAGAAACTAGAACAAAGTTCAATTTTTCCAAATGGATCTTTGAAATTCATTTAGACATAAAATGACATTTCATACATGTTGGAATTATCAAAACACCAATCCAAGGTCCTCTTGGTCAAATGCTGCCCAAGTCGACTCTTAACTATAAAATATTCAAATGTCTATCCACTCAAAATCCATTTGAAAGCCTCGAACTCAAACTAGAGGTCTAACTAACTGAAAAATCACCTTTCAGACCTAATGGAACTGCTAAAATTTCATTCTGAGCTTGCTTTCATTAAATATGGACTTTGGTCAAACCTAGCAAATTTGGAACCTTCCAAAGTGAAAAACTCGCTCTAAACCCACTTGATCATCTTGTGAACTATGTCACCCATCCATGCAGACTACAGATACCATAATGAAGATACGAGAAGGAGTAAAACAGTCAAAATGTGCCAAATCGAAAAACAACTATGAGGCTTGCTACAATAAATTTCTTTCTTTCTGTATTTTCTTAAATATTGAATCACTTAGGGTTGTCTAAATGTGCCAAAATCGAAAAACAACTATGAGGCTTTCTACAATAAAATTCTTTATTTTTGAACCACAAGGGTTGGTGTGGTAGTTCAGCACCTCACCCCTTAAGCAAGAGGTTGGGGGTTTAATTCCCGCCTCTGGTGAATGGAGAAAACTCTGTGGCCAGTTTTCTACCGCTTAGTGCGCTGATCATGGAATCGAGGATTAGTCTCACAGCTACCGACTGTGGGCATACCTTGAGAAAGCAAAAATAAATTCTTTCTTTCTGCAATTTGTTAAATATTGAATTGGTTAGGGTTGTCCTACCAATTGGTGGGATCGAGGTAGGTGCCATCTCAACTTCAGATTTTGGTTTTTCTATGACACTTAAGTATCAACCCACTAGGTATTCCAACAATATTCTTAAGTAGGAGCCAATGGTATTGAATATTATTTCTATTTTATGATTTAGATTTCTCTTATTTGATACTTATTACCCGTTTGGTCAAGATTCTAAAATCAACTTATTATAAGAAGCCTTTTTTTTTTCAAAAAGGTTCTTTTCAAAAAAGTACTTTTGGTGAGAAGTAATTTGTCTTTGGCCAATATTTTTTTTTTTTAAAGAGCTATTAGTATTTGTCTAAACTTTTAAAACTACTTTAGGTATATTTTTCTCAAAGGTGCTTTTAGGAGAAAATGCTTTTTCTTAGCTTATGAAAAAATTGTAAAATTGTTTTTGCTACTTTCTAGAAGCACTTATTATTTGATACCTAATTTTTTTTCTCCACGACTTTGTTTAATTTTGAGTTTATGTAGTTTTAAATAAAATAAAAAATATTTTTTCTATTTAGATAATGAATGTTTTGAAATGATTTTTGAGTTAATTTTATCATGTTAAGTATCAATTATGCATTTTCGCATTCAAAATAGTCTTGCAAGTGAAAACATTTTCGAGCACATCAGTAATTTCTAAATTGAAAAAAGATTTTTTCTCTAATTAAAATTTTTTAATCGAATTCCTTAATTTGTAAGTCTCATTTATGCGCTTATGATTAGTAGTGGGCTTTTCGGCAGTGTCTAGAGGATTTCAATGAAAGCTCGAAGTTGCATTTGCTAATCCTATAAAGGTACCCCTCCCTTTTCTAATCTTTTAGTTATTGTTAGTTGTTTTCTTTTGTTAGTAGCATGATGACGTCTGTCCATTTTTAGTAAAATGTAGTAATTGTTTGTTGGAATTTCACTGAGTGAGAGTTGGGTTGTGTGTTGTAGAAGAATTTGAAGGGCAATAGGATTTTCGTGTAATTGAAATGATGGTTATCACGTTGTTATGATAAGCTAGTATCCTTGCCCTAGTTGTTCAGTTTATTATTTAGCTTTAAATTTGTTGTTTCAGTCGGGGCATCTCAATAAAATTAATGGCCTAAAGCCAAAATTTAATAACACAACTTAAATATATACACACATACAAAAATAATATTGTAATAATTTAGAGTTGTATTTTTTTATTACTGCATATTAGTCATTTTTGGTGTAACATTTTTCAAAGAAACACAATCTTTAACTTCACATATCAATATGATTATCAATAAAAGTAAATATTAATTCTAGTTAATAAGATGTTAGCCAGTTGTTTCGAATACATGAACTGGAACGTTGTTTTTTTTTTTTAAAAAACTTTATTTATTAATATGAAGTTTGAGTTATTTAATTTGAAATTCTAAATTATTCCTGGTAAGCAATTAGATAAATTTTTTCTTTCTTTATTTCTTTTAAATGCCTTTCTACTTCTTCAGAGGTAGAGGTATGGACTGCGTACATCTTACCCCCCCAGACCCCACTAGGTGGGAATACACTGGGTTTGTTGTTGTTGTTGTTGTTGTATTTCTTTTAAATAATTTTTTAAACGTATTTCAAAATCTTCATTATTATTTCAAGTGAAGTTGAAATGGTAAAATTTACTATTAATATTTTTGGGCCTCAAAATTTACTATTAAATCTTGTTTCCTTTTTGTCACTGTTTTGGCTGAAATATGTTGCTTGTTGTGGTTCACTGTTAGATCATGATATTCCAAATGGGAACTGCCTCCAAAATCTCTTTGTCTCTCAATGCCAAAATGGATGATGGGGATCCGACCACAAAAAGCCGCTAGTCCTATGAATCCTCAAAAAACATTTTGATTCTTAAAGAAAAACTCATTTTTGTTTTGTGAAAATGCTTACTAAGACTCCATTAATGGATCTAAGAAGAGAAGAAGCTAAGAAGAGAAGAAGAAGAATCAAAGGTATAATTGCTTCTGAAAAACTGTGTTACAATGTGAGTTGTTGTGCCTTATATAGGTTGTGAGTGTGATACAAAATATCTAATAACTAACTTCTTCTAGAACATTCTCTTTGACAGCTCACTCCACTTACTAACTAACTAACTAGACATCCTAAGATACAAATGGAACCAATGTAACAGTAGCAGTGCTAAGGTAACGTAACAATACCAGTTAACTGGTGACTCCTCTAAGCTGACTGTAGCTAGTATATATATTTGGAACACTCCCCCTCAAGTTGTAGGGTGCATGATGTTGAGCACACCAAGTTTGCCAAGGAGATGTGAATGTTGAGCCTGACCTAGACCTTTAGCGAGCAGATCAACAACTTGATCATGAGTAGAAGCATGTTTAGCATGGATCAGACCATTCTTAATCTTATCTTTGATGAAGTGAATCAATTTCAATGTGTTTGGTTCTCTCATGGAACACTGGATTGTTGGCTAGCTGAATAGCTAAATTTCTGTCACTAAACACTGGAATAGGCATGTTGATAGGAATACTGAGATCTTGAAACAACCCAACTAACCAAGTTAATTCAGCCACAGTTGTGGCAGTGCTCCTGTACTTAGCCTCAACAAAACTTCTGGATATAGTGTGTTGTTTCTTGGACTTCCAAGAAATTAAACAATCACCAAAGTGAACCACATAAACTATGGCTGTTCTTCTAGTATTTGGAAAAGCAGTCCAGTCTAAGTCACACCAACAAGTAAGAGATATGGAAGGTTGAGCTTTAAACCAAACTCCTTGCCAAACTGTACCTTTGAGATACCTCACTACTCTAGTGGCAGCTTCCCAATGGGATTTTTTCAGTTGTTGCATAAACTGACTAAGAGTTTGTATAGCAAAACTTATGTCAGGTTTAGTGATAGTAGCACACATGAGTTTTCCCATTAGTATTTGATAGGAGAAAATGTCTGATAGTAACTCATCTCCATGTACACCAATGGATTGATCATACTCTACAGTAGTTAGTCTAAGATTTGATTCCAAAGGGGTGCGAGCTGACTTAGCACCACTGAGTCCATTGTCTGATATAAGCACAAGAATGTATTTCCTTTAGTACCTCCTTTGTGGTAATAATTAAGGCAACAATGCTCCCAGTAATAAATAGATCATCAACATACACTAGAACAATCACTATATCAGATGCTTTCTTTAGAGTGAAAAGAGAGTAAACATGTGCACTTTGAATAAATCTAGCTATAATCAATGCAGAAGTAAACTTGAGATTCCATTGTCTGGAGGCTTGTTTAAGTACATATAATGACTTGAGTAATTTGCAAACTTTCTTCTCCCCCTATCTTCTAAAACCTTCTGGTAGTTGCATATAAACTTCTTCCTCAAGGTCACCCTACAAAAAAGCATTGTAGACATCTATTTGCTAAATACCCCAACTTGTAGATATTGCTATTGCAATAACACACCTCACTGTTACCATCTTTTCAATAGGTGAGTATGTCTCATGATAGTCAAATCCCTCCTACTATTGTAACCCTTGGCTACCAGTCTTGCTTTAAACCTCTTCGCTTCACCATTTGCCTTGTATTTGATCTTGTAGATCCATTTGGAACCAATAGTGTTCTTACCCTTTCGTAAGTCTACAAATATCCATGTATTGTTAGCTTCTAGATCCTAAATCTCCAACTACATTACTGCTACCCATCTATCATCCTTAATAGCTTGCTTGAAACATTGTAGCTTAGTTTTATTTGAGAAAATTTTCAAGTAGCTTTGATAAGCATTACTCATTTTTCTGTAACACATTTTGAGATAGAGGATATTTGCATTTCTGGCCTCTAGTAGGATTAGTATAATCCTGCATTCATATAGAGGGTTTACTTACTCTATATGTTCTGCTTGATGTAGTGGTCATGTTTGTATTTTCACTAGATGAATCAACATTCAAGCTTGTAACTGCGTCATAATTTTCAATCCCAACAGGTAATATGTCAAGGATAAAACTAGCATCTTCACTAGGTGGAGATGGTTCATGATAGACATCCTCATGAGTGTCACTATTACCATTAGTTTCTCCATCAACTGAGACAAAAAAATCAGACATGAATACATCATTATGAGTGTCATCTTGAGCCTACATGTGCTTCAACTGTGCAAAGGGAAAGACATCCTCTTGAAAAGTAACATCTCTACTTACTATCAACTTCTTTGTATAGATGTCTAGAAAGATATAACCCTTGTGAGTGTCAGAATATCCCATTAGTATAGTACGTTTGGCCCTTTTAGAGAACTTATCTCCCTTGGGAACTACTGTCACATAACATAAACAACCTATGGCTTTCAGATGAGATAGTTTAGGTTCCTTAGAGAACATAAGTTCAAAAGAGATTTTGCGAGCTAGAACCGAAGAAGGTGGCTTATTCATCAAGTAAACAGTATCTTTCACACACAATCCCCAATATGTGATAGGTATATGAGATTGAAATTTGAGTGCCCTTATTATGGTTAAAAGTTGTCTATGCTTACTCTCCACCACACCATTTTGTTGTGGTGTATGAGGGAAACCAGTTTGATGTAAAATGCCAAGAGATTGAAACAATATATTACATTGTGAGTTAAGAAACTCTGTGCCATTATCAGACTTTATAGCCTTAATCAATACACCAAATTGTGTTTTGATCATAAAAATAAAGTTTTTAATGGCTACTATAGTTTCAGATTTCAACTGTAACAGATGAATCCAAGTGTATCAACTATGATCATCCACCATAGTCAGGAAATAGTATTTATTATCAAAAGTAGAAGTGTTGTAAGGCCCCAGAGATTCATATGTACAAGGTCAAACAAGAAGATGATCTAGATTCACTAACAGGAAAGGACAACCTAGTTTGGTTAGAAATTGGACATACTATACATTTATGTAAGGCCTCTACCTCCGTATTACTCAACAAGAAATTCAAAACTCTTAAAACATGTGAAGCTGGATGTCCAAGTCTCTTGTGCCAGAGGGAACAACAACTTCTGTTGAAATGTTATCATGCTTATTCACTGCAATGTTAGTTCTTTCCTTTTAGTCATTCTTGAAAATATAGATTCCACCTTATTGTCTACCAATACCCTTCACCTTTCCATTGAAGAGGTTCTAAAATACATAGAAATCAGGATAAAAGGAAATAAAGCAAGACAATTCCTTGATTACTTTAGCTACAGACAATAGGTTAAGCTTTAATTCTGGCACAAACAGAACATCTTTAATTAGATTATCTCCAAAAATGTATGCTTCTCCATTGTGTGATATATCTACTGTAGCTCCATTGGGTAAATGCAACTTGTCATGGTGATACTGACATAAACCTATGCCATCCTTAATCATATGCCTTATTATAGACACATGATGTGTAGCTCCTGAATCCACAACCCAACTTTGAGAACAACTTTGGGATAGAAAACAAGTAGTAATACTTGTCATGTTGACTTGTTTCATTTTCTTGGTTTTCTTGATCAACATAGTCATGATGGCACTGTGGATGATGCATCTCTTGACTGGTGTTAGCCACATTTGATTGTCCAGTCATTGCATTTTCATTACGTGATTGCATTCCACTGTTACCATATCCACTACCATAGAACTTTGTAGTGCTATATCCACTACTATAGGACTTGGTAGTGCTAACATTGTATCCTGACGTCTTGGTTTTCTTCCAATCAGTAGGGTATCCTATTAGATTGTAGAAATTATCCTTGGTATGACCTATTAGGTGATAATATTCACACCTCCTTCCTATATAATTCAAATTCCCTTGCCCAAAATTTTTATTTCAATGCACTTGTATAACAAGTGGTTCTAGTTTCTCATGCACATCAATTATACAAGATGAATTCAGAACTTCATCCTCTATAATCATGGCATATGCTTTGTTAATAGTAGAAGTGTCTCTCTTCAAGAAGATTTGCCAGCGAGTCTGGTCATATGAATTTTTAAATCCACTCCAAAAGTAAAGAAATCTCAATTCATATATATGATCTACATACTCTTTAGATTTAGGGCAATCACAAATAGGATTTGGGACTAAAACATAATACTCACTCACTAAGATCTTCAACTTTGTAAAATAGAATAAAACAAAATTAGTACCTTGAGAAAGTTTGTTAATTTCACGATGTAATTGGTAAATGCGCATACGATTCACCTTATCAAATCGTTCCTTAAGAACCCCAGCACTAGTAGCATGGATAATTCCATTAAGTAAATTTTCACTTATTGTATTCATAATCCATGAAAGTACAATCGCATTGCAGGTATCCCATTATTCATAAAGTTCATCTCTGTATATTTTTTGCTACAAGCTCTAGTAATAAAGCCATATTTTCTCTTTCCTAGAATAGCAATTCACATTGATCTACTCCACAAACTCTAATTTTTGGATCCAGTTAACTTGATAGGTACAAGCACTGTACTCGAACTATCTGAGGCACCAATGTAAAGTGGATCATTCTTATCTATTTTGATTGGTGCCATAGCAGATGCTGCCGGAGGAGATGGATCGAAACTTTAGACTATTAAATTCAAATAAAATACAGAAAACAAATTAGCCAGATGAGAAGGGATCTAAATCCTCTCCATGGATCTGATACCATGTGAAAATGCTTACTAAAACTCCATTAATAGACCTAAGAAGAGAAGAAACTAAGAAGAGAAGAAGAAGAATCAAAGTTATAACTACTTCCGAAAAACTGTGTTACAATGAGAGTTGTTGTGCCTTATATAGGCTATGAGTGTAATACAAAATATCTAATAACTTATTCTAGAACATTCTCTTTGACAGCTCACTCCACTTACTAACTAACTACACATCCTACAATACAAATGGAACCAATGTAATAGTAATAGTGCTTATCTATTGTAACGGTAACAACTAATTGGTGACTCCTGTAAGCTGACTGCAGCTAGTATATATATTTGGAACATGTTTGTCAAGGAGAGGGTGATGATGAGAATGGTGTGTCATTATGATTCTCTTATTTGAGTCTATTAATTAGGTTTCTCTTTGTGTGTGGGCTTTGAGTTTGTTGACTGTGTCTCTTTGTCTTTCAAGTTTTTTGTCTTGAGTGGTGTCTGAATCTCTCTCTTGTGTTGTGTGTTGAATGAAACCACTCTTAAAGATCCCCTTTGTTCACAATGTTCCAAAGGAGCATAGAATGTGTCACATTGGATTCTAGTAATCCTTTGACCCTTTTAAGATATGTTTTGACCCAAAGCGCTTTTGAACTTGTCAAAGAGAAGGGTGGGATGAACAAAGGGTAAAACAATCTAATGTGTTCTATTTGTTGGCTCTTGGATGTTGATGTTTAACTTTCTTAAGTTAGCCTTTATTATGATTTGGTTGAAAATTCGAGACTGTCTTCAACTCTATGTTCTTCTTAAACCAGTCTTTATTTCCCTCTCTCTCACACACTGTTAGTCCATATGTTTGTGTGATTTTGCTTGTCAGAATAAAAGTGTGAGCTCTTCGATAGTTCTCTTTGGGTTTATTTCATTTGTTTTATCAAAAAATGTAACTCTCTTCCATTTCTCTTGGTCATTGAGAAGCTGAGATCATATGTTAGATCTTGGTTAAGGATCAATCTAACAGTTAATAGCAAGTCTCAATGTCTCATGTTTGATTTATGTGTTTTTTTGTGTGCTTTGATTCATGTTTTCCTTTTTCTTTCCATTTTCTCTCATCCAAGTTTTGTAGCATTCCACTTGAGTTGTGATAAAGAAGAATACATAAGGAAACAACAGTGAACTACTTTAATTGATTTTCTTATTTCTTTTGTTGTTTAACTTGTTGTCATGCCTTAGAAACTTGACTCCTTTAGCTAAATTGAGTTGTACTTTAAAGGAAAATGCATTGTGTTGATTTTGTTATCTTCCTTCTCCTCTAAAACTGATTGAGTATGCGTCATTCTTTTAGAAAAAAAGATTGGTTTAGGTCTTGATTGAGCATGAATAAACCTGCTTATGCCTTGTTCTTGTGAAATTCTAATGTTGTTGGACTCTAATCTTCATCTTTTTCTTTGCATGTGAGACCTGCATGGGGCCTAAATGGACTTCTCTCCCTTTGCATTTTCTTAATGTGCCAATGAGTCCCATTTCCTTTCGGAGTCCAAGCCTTCAAAATTTAAGTCCAAAAGGACTATTTTGACTAGCAAATACAACGTGAAGGTGCAGAAAGAGAAAGCTGAAACACAAGATTTCTTCAAAATCTCATGAAAGACAAATCAAATCGGCTACTGAACTGGAAACGACATTCAACCTGTTGGAACTATCAAAATATTGATCCTAGGTCATCTTGACAAAATGTCAGGGGTGGCTCAATCAGTATGATGGCCTAAAGCAGAACTTTAATGACAGGTTTTACGATTTTATTTGAAAAAAACAAAAATAATCATATACTTTGTATAATGTCTTGAAGTGTTTTCTATTTTTTTTAGTTTTTCTATATACAAAAGTTGTTATAATCCTCTGGCCATCGATATCATGCACCTATTAGATTTTGCAAAAAATATGCTATTCATATATTTTTTTAAAACAAATTAATATATATAGGTTGCGTAAATACTATTAGAACATATTTATATGTTATAGAAGGTACATATCTTGTTTTCAAGAGTTCCAATCTCTTTAAAGAGGTTAAACTATAAAGAAATTTATATTGATGAATGATGATGTGGGATGATTTAAAATACTCTTTCTGACTCAATTGATGCGACACTTTTTGCTTTTCAAGATTTAAACTTTTTTTAACTTTTGATTATATGCTTATATGTTACGAAAAATAACTCATTTGACTCTGGAAATTCAAACACTATCATAAAAATTAAACAAAAAAAATATAATATACACATATTATGAAATTTTGGGCCCCCAAAAATAGGAGGCCCCAAAGCAACACCTTTAGCTGCTTCATGGTTTAGTCTGCCTTGCAAAATGTTAGCCGAATTCAACTCTTAACTTAGAATCTTTTAAATGGCCATCCAATGACTAAAAATCATTCTGAACACCCCGGGACCATAACCACAGGTCCAACTGACCCTTGAAATCACATTTTGAAGCTAATATAGCTACCACAATTTCATTCCTAGCTCATCTTCATCAAATGTTGACTTCGGTCAATCATATCAACTTTTAAACCTTTCTAAATGAAAAACTTGCATAATTTTCGTCCAACTACGTGTAGAGAACCATGCCACCAGCACTTGGAGACTGTCATAAAGCAACTATGGGAAGAGGTAAAATAGTCAAAATATGCAAAAATGAAAAAAAAACTTTAAGTTACAACAAATACCTCTAATAATTTTAGTTTAATTATTGAATTGCACCAATCTCATCTCTTTTTAAATTTTGATTGTTACTATTTTGTTGTATCTTATACACAAATCAGATTCAACCAATTTAAGTGTGTAATTAAATTTTTTTGAATAAATGAAATTGTTTTCTAATATGTTTGACAAGAAAATTGTAACGCCCCATAGCATTCTTCACTTCATATCTCGCTTGGCAGCATGGTTAAAGAGCTAGCTATCTGAAAATTTTCTAGTACTGAAATGACTTAGCCTTATTTTAAGCTCTTAAGCTTAAATGATTTCTATATCGATTGTTTTGACATCAAGATGTGGGTTTTTAAGTTGATTCATGTTTAGGAGGGTAAATGGGTTTTTTCGGGAGAGTTTCAGATTTTTCAGACCACGTTTGAGATGCGTTTTGGGTAAGCAAGACAGTAACTCAATGGAATATCGACGCGCTGCATCAGTAATCACGTTGGTCAAACCAGTGAATCGACGTGATCGTGACCTGTCGCGTCGCCAATAGTGTCAGGTGCCCAGCTCGTGATTTTAACATTTTTGGCTTTGGGGAGGGTATTTCAGTCTATTCCCTCATTATATCCCAGCCATAATACAAAATTAAAATGTCTTTAGGGAATATTATACTCAAAATCCTTCAACACAAAACCCTAACTTCCCTCCCGTAGAACAAGAATTCTTCTTCTAAGACAAGATCTTTAAGAAAAGAGTCAAAACTAGGGTTTCACTCTTTGAGCCAATTAATATAAGGTATGTGGGACTACTCTAAAAATATTGGGCATAAGTTTAAATGTTTTATCAAGATTAAATATCCCCAATTATGTTTAATAATAAAATATTTGATATTATTTTAGAAAAATAAGCATCATGTGATGGTTTTGGTGAAATTATATGTTGTCTTGAATCACTTTTCATGGAAATTAATTATATATATATTATATGAATTAATTTCATTGTGAATGGTTTGAAATGAATTCCCTCTCTTGTTGCGAACTAAGGTTTATAATTTCATTGTGAGTGGTTTGAAATGCATTCCTAAGATTTCAAAGTTGTCTTCTCAATATCTGGTTCTTGACATGGTTTATATATGATGAGAGGGATTATTTTGTTACAACTACATTCTTGCTTTAAAGGGAAAGAATTGCATGTGAATGGATAAATTGACATGATCACCACATGTTTTGAATCTTGGAAAGAGAGGATAAATGCTGAAGTGTTCTTGAGATTTCAAAGTGATGACTGTAATGTGATGTTACAAATCTTGGGTGGTTATGTGCATGTTTTGAATATAATGGGCTGTGAATTTGATATGATATTGACTTGCAAGTCAAGGACTCAGGGTATGACAATATCCGATGATGAGATGCCCTTAACGGAATATATATCAAACAATTTGAAAGTATGAAGCATAATTTTAAAGAATTAAAAGTTGGGCTTAGGAGAGCTAGTTGGTTAACCGAAGAAAACATTGAGTGTAAGGGCTCATCGCTGGAAACCGTAGTTGCCAATGCAGTATTTATGATATATTATCCTACATGGAAGGATAATTAGGACATCTCACATGGGGGGATTTCCTACTGTGTGCTTACATGGGGGTATCACCACTCCAATCCTGGCAGCTACTTGGATTGGAGGCTTGCCCACCAAGTCAAGGGCGTGTTCCACATAGCCCGTGGAATTTCAAATTTGTAGGGTATGACACTAGCTCAGAAGAATAACAAAGAGTGATTCAAGGTTGTCAAGAACTAATTTGTAAATATTTAAATATGCTCATGTATTTTTACTTATATAATTTTCAATGTTATTGTGAAATGCTCTCATCTATTTTGTATAAAAATATATTATTTTTAGTTGTTTCACATATCAGTATATCTGTATTGACCCCCTATGTTTCAGGGACTGAGGCTCAGTCTAAGGGTCCCGCTAAGCCATAGATTTTGTCAGACAAAAGTGTGTATTTGGTGAGCCCTCTTTATTTCAGAAGGTCTATTTTTATAACATTGTTATTTCATAATGGTTTTTGGTCCGACTGGGGGACTTGTCCCATTTTAGACAAAATATTGGTTTTGATGTAATAGAGATTTTGCAGACTGATATAGATGTTGTTAGGGGTTATGGATAATCCATTTTGAATTGTCCTTTTGAATTATAATATTTTACCATTATTCCGTATCGGTATGTATTTCTGCATTGTCTTTTTTGGTATGTGAATATGTGTATGATGTCCAAAAAGTGAAGGGAGCACAAACCTTCATGGTTCGGGATATTCGTCGCAGCCAGCGTCTTGGCTCAGGTAGTGAAAAACTTGGTATCACAGAACAGTTCATTGTCCCAGGGTGTTTGCAAAATTGCGTCAGGTAGAGTCTTATTTATGAGTGTGTAGCACACCACACTTATAAGCAGGATACAACAAGGCGTTTAGGAATGTCTCTCTTCTTTCATGACTTAGTTCGTTCCATAAAGTCTGCATGTCCTCTAATCAATGATTTCTTGTGTTACAGAAAGTTACCATGCCTCCCCATAGGATCAATGAACAAAATGCTCAGGCTGAGAGTATCCGTCCAACTTATAGGATGCAAACCCCTAACAGAGCTTGCACCCCATAGTTTGTTCCTACTCTAGGAGTCCCTCCAGTTCCGACCAGTCCACCTCAAGCTCTGCGAACCAATGTTAATCGTCCCTAGCCTCCCCAGAGAGAGGTTTTGAATGTTGAGTTCAGACAGTCCATCTATATGATTGCACAACTGGTAGCCTCTCAAACTCATTAGTCTGATGATGTAGGTTTTGTATTGGGTTCATTTGAGACTACCTGAGTTGGTCAATTCATGAGACTGAACCCCCCATATTCACTGGCACGAAGGTTGAGGACGACCCCAGGGGTCCATTGATAAGTTGGAAAATTTTTTTAGAGTAATGCACGTGAATGAGGTTGAAGGTGTGAAATTGGCAGTCTATCAGCTGAAGGATGTGACAAATCAATGGTATAATGAGTGGGAGGATTTAAAGGGTGGTAATGTTTAGCCTTCTATGTGGGGAAAATTCGTAGACATTTTCATGGAATAATTTTTCCCTTGAAATTGAGGGAGTCCAAGCCTAAAGAGTTCATGAATTTGAAACAGGGTAAGAGAAGCGTCAAGGAGTACACCCTAAAATTCAACCATTTATCCCGTTATGCTCCAGAATTGGCAGGCAACATAAGGGAACATATGAGGAAGTTTGCTTTTTGTCTCTCGAATGAATTGGTGTTAGAGTGCAAATGAGCGATGCTGAACAGAGACATGGATTTCTGTCTGTCTGAACAGAGACATGGATTTCTGTCTGTCTGTCTATCTATCTGTCTGTCTGTCTATCTGTCTATCTATCTATCTATCTATCTATCTGTCTGTCTATCTGTCTATCTATCTATCTGTCTGTCTATCTATCTGTCTATCTGTCTGTCTGTCTGTCTATCTATCTATCTATCTATCTATCTATCTATCTATCTATCTATCTATCTATCTATCTATCTATCTGTCTATCTTTCTGTCTGTCTGTCTGTCTGTCTGTCTGTCTGTCTGTCTGTCTGTCTGTCTGTCTGTCTGTCTGTCTGTCTGTCTGTCTGTCTGTCTGTCTGTCTATCTATCTATCTATCTATCTATCTATCTATCTATCTATCTATCTATCTATCTATCTATCTATCTATCTATCCATCTATCCGTTGGCATTGACAGTTTATTTTTGCACATGTGTATTTTGTTACTTTATTCAGTGCTCACGGTAGGTACCAGCTCATGGGTTAGCTTATGGTCAGTTGTGATCGTAAGCACTGTTGTCGCGACTAGGGGGTACCCTCGGGTCGTGACAATGGATGATACATTTCCATTCAAAGACACTGTGACACAAGCTTCACAATTCTTATTTCCTAAATGTGACTTGATAGCAGGAAGTAGTGATGAGTTAGCTATTGATGTGACAAGAACTGAGCTTAGTTCACAATCATAATCAGTTGTTGAGAATAGCTCACAACCACAACCAACTGCTGAGTATGGTTTATAATACAATCACCTACTGAGCATCCACTACAAAATACAACTAGTACTACTCTAGTCTATTTAGTAGTATTCCTGCTTCAACAAGTCCTGCTGCAACAGAAAGAATAACCAGATAAGTTGCTAGACAAACATCTACAAAATTATTTCAACAAGCTACTACACAAGCTAGAACATACTCTGATCAAAGGAAATCCAACAGGGGCACACATCCACTTGGATAGGTGAAAGACTTTGTGTCACTGACTACCAATGGAAATGTTTTATATATTCTCTCAAACTATGTCTCTTATGGTAGTTTTTCCAATAAATATCAATGATACTTATCCAGTTTTTCTAATCTTATTGAACCATCTTATGCAGAAGCAGTTAATTATCCAAGGTGGGTAGATGTTATGTAATCTGAGATAGATGCTATTGAAAGCAACAACCCTTGGCATATAGTCACTTTTCTTGAAGGCAAACATCCTATAAGATGCAAATGAATTTACAAAATCTACCAAAAAGCTTTAGGAGAAGTAGAAAGGTTTGAGGCAAGGTTGGTATCAAAAGGGTTCAGTTAAAAAGAAAGGATAGACTATCAAGAGACCTTTAGTCCAGTAGTGAAAATGGTTACTCTGAGAACTGTCCTGGATATTGCAGCTTCTAGACACTAGCATATCTATTAAATATATGTGTTCAATGCCTTTTTAAAAGGTGGTTTAGAGGATGAGATCTACATGGAACTTCTACATGGTTTTAAAAGTCAGGGGGAGAGACAAGTATGTAGACCTTCAAAATCATTGTATGGATTGAAACAAGCACCAAGACAACGGAATACAAAACTGCATCAAGCTTTGATCAAATGCAAGTTCAGGCAAGGTCAGTATGATCACTCTCTACACATCAGAGAGCCAAGTGAAGGAATAATTGTTGTATTAGTTATGTAGATGACATACTAGTAACTTGTAGCAGAATTCATCAGATAATTGAAACCAAAGAGGCTCTTCATAAAGCCTTTAAGATGAAGGACCTTTGAGAACTAAAGTACTTTTTAGGCACAGAGTTTGTAATCTCTAAACAAGAAATTATGATGCATGAGAGAATGTATAAACTTAAGTTAATCTCAGATACTAGACTTGGTGCTACTAAACCAACACCTACACCTCTTGATACTATAGAGAAATAACAACTATGGAATATGATCAGTATATTTTAGAAGACGTAAGATCAAAAGATGAAGTACTAGCTGATCAAAGGATGTATCAAAAGGATAACAAGGAAGTTGTTATACCTTATAGTAACAAGACCAGACATAGCATACCATGTAAAGACCTTATTTAGTTCTTACAATGTCCGAAATAGTATTATGTGAACGCAACACTCAAAATTATCAAATGTATAAAAGGAAAAATAGGAAAAGGTTTTCTAATATCTAGCTCAAAAGGAGATATTCTCACAACTCATTGTGATAAGGATTAGGTTACATATGCTTTTCCTAGAAAGTCTATTAATGGATTTACTATTAAACTGGTGTGAATCACTATTTTCTTAGAAGCCAAAGAAATATTCAACTATTTCTACGAGTTTAACTGAATTAGAGTATAGAAGTCTTGCTTCAACAGTTGTAGAACTTACATGGCTAGTTGACTTGATCAAGGATCTAGGTGTTCAACTAAAATTACCGATGACTATCTTCAGTTCCAACAAAGAAGCCTTGAAAACAGCTGCAAATCATGTGTACCATTAAAGGAATAAGCATATAGAAATAGACTACCACTTTGTGAGGGAAAATCCAATAAGGACTGATCAAAACTGAATATATATCTACTCATGATCAACCTGCGGATGTATTCACTAAGGGATTGACTAACATGAATATCTTATGTTCAAACTTGGCCTTTTCAATCTCTTTGCGATGACAAGTTTGAGGGGGAGTGTCGAAGAATAAGTATCTAACCAAAGAAGAAAAAAGAGGGAAACTTAGTTATTACAAGTGTCAAAAAGTTAGTTATACTGTTGCAGTTAGTTAGTTAGTTAGTTAGGCTTCTCTATTAAGCTTATCATCTACTCCTATATATAGTCGATCATGTACTACTAGTGCAATTCAATTGAATTGAGTAGAACAATACACCATAATGATTTACTCTTCTTTCTCTTATGTGTTTCCCAGATATTGATCTTCTAATATCTTCTTCATTCTTCTATTTATTGTGTATTACTCTGAGTGTGATTTACTACATTAATTTTTAAAATTTAATACAACTTTCTATTAAAATTTTTCCTTAAATTTCTTCCATTAGTTTCCTTCTTATTGGATCAAACTTGATGCTAGTGAACGTTATATCATATAGCAACCGACATAACAACTTTTCTTATCCTTTTCCTATATAAAATGTTGTATCCCCAAATTGGGACCGTGATGACACCTATCCAGCCCCTTATGATAGGTAATTCAAGAATCTAATTTCAAATACATCCCAAATGTATAAGAGCAGAACAAAATACAAATATAATAAACCCCGAATAATCCCAAAAGTAGATTAATAGACTAGTGTAGTCAAAACATAGATAATCCCACATCTAACAGTCACTAATAGATAATTCCAAGTCTGATAGTTACTAATATAAGTCACTAAATACAAAAATCAAAGAAAAATCCGAGTATCTCAAAATGAGGAAAATACATAAAGATAAGGGTGGAGGAGATTTCAGTATTCTTTGAAATCAATAGCAACTACCTCAAATCTCCAAAGATGCTAACACAGAAGACACCATAGAAATTAGTACCCAAAGTTCATCAGATCGGTACCTACACATAAGGTGCAGAAAAAGCAAGAATGAGTATGAAACTATGTGTACTCAGCAAGCATAATCGACCGACCCTAATTCGATGTGGTGACGAGTAACACCACGTCCAACATCTGAAACAATCATACAACCTGCACTAAAAAAAGCTACCCTAAAGTAACTGAAAGATCAAGACTAACAGTCATAAGGGTATCATAACACAGGTCAAGAAATGCTCAATGCAGTGAAATCAAGTAACAGATATTCAAGTACTTAATAAATTCTACAAAGTCAACAAATACACCTTACTCAATATGAATAAAAAATGAATGAATGAAGTGAAATGCATAGGTTGTGTACACACCTACTAAGCAATGGCTTCAAGGTGGACCTATGGGGACACAAGGTGTAATACTTCGTACGTTTCTATTTCAGCTCATCTCTTGGTACTTACTTAAGAAACTTAGAACTTGAAAATAAAACTAAATATTGGGGACTTGGTATCCTTTTTGACCTCTTAAATTTGAGGATTTTTATGTTGACCTTCTGGCACCAAGACGATGGTTTTTGAGTTGATTCATATTCAGGGGTGTAAAGAGCATGTCTCAAGGAGGTTTTGGAATTTTCATATGAGGTTTGAGTCGTGTTTGGATTGCAATTTCAGTAGCTCAGCGTGATTATCCCGCGTCGTGCCAGTAATAGTGGTGAGACAATCACCGCGTCGTGCCAAGACCATAAACGGCATTTCAGTTGTTACTTTAATCTCCAGAAGGACATTTAGGTCATTTTCCCCCACCCTAAGTTGTAAAAATAGAAGATTAAATGTTATTCTAAGCAAATTACACTCAACATTCATCAAATTTTTCTCCAAAAAACCCTAATTTAACTTCAAGAAATCTAAAGCTTCATCACACCCTCTTCAAGATAATAAAGAATCCAAGTTTTCGGGTTCAAGAACTTCAAGAAGAAGCCTTCAAGAACATCAATAGGAATCAAAAGTCAAGTTTCTTCATCAAATTAATCTAATAAGGTATATGGAGTTATGAACAAGGATACTCTTTCATCCTTGTTCCCAAAACTTGCTTGTAACTTAAGATCTTATGATTTGCGGATTAGGGTTCATACCCAAGCTATTTCGTTTTGAATTTATGAGTTTACAAGTGGTTTAAGTATTGAAGTGCATGTTTATCTTATCTATTAATGCTTTGATTTGAAGATTTATGTCATGTATTGAACTTTCTTATCGTGAATTGAGATTGTTAAATAATTTCAAGATGATTATTGAGAATGAAGTTTTATTATGGAATTCTAAAAATTTAAGTATATATGTTTTAAACCCAAGAATGAGTTTTGAGATTTCAAGAAGACTATGATCTTCAACCTCTTTTACACGTTGTTTTCCAAGATTTAAGAAAGAATTGAGCTTTAATCCTAAACTAAGATAAGAAATCCACATTATTCATATAGTTTATGATTTAAAGCAAAGAGAAGCATAACTGGTTTTCCTTACAAACCCTTATGCTATTTTATGGTGGATTTTCTAAAGTTTGAGCGATAAGTATTGGAGTAGTATTTAGCATCGAGTTGGATATGATTTCAAAGGTCTCATGCCCCAAAACTACATGCCATTGTAGGTTTAAGTGCTCGTAGTGGGCTAAGTCAGTAATCACTTAAGATAAGGTTTTATTCTGATGGCAAGGATAGAACAGCTCTCCCCAATGTTGGTAAGATATTGGACTCTATGACGACTCACATGGTTTATGCCGGTTAGACGAAACTCCCAATTGAAAGAGTAAAAGTACAACTTTTGGAACTAAGTGTTATGGCTCACAAAGATTATCTATGATTTACATACTCGTGTTTTATTATTTCACAGTACACGTTTTATTCGAGCCAAGATGAGTCATTTACACTTAGAATGCATCATTTAAAATTTTTGTATGAATGAACTTTTGTTTTACTTATGCATTCACCCCATATGCTCAGTACATTCCAAAAAGTATTCATCCACATATACTTCTATGTGCTACATTATTTAATAATATAGGTTCAGGTGCTCAGTTCTAACAACGTGATTGACTGCGAGCATCTCTATCTATATCCTAATAGTTGGGAGTCCTCATAGTTTGAGGACCCAGTTATTCAGATTTTAAACTTATTATAGTATTTGATCAGTTGCTTTTAGTTCAGTTAGAGTTAGCAGGGGCTTTGTCCCAGTGGCTCTCTAGCTAGTAGAAGTAGAGGCTTGTCCGACTGTCAGGTACATTTCAGATTTTAAGTCTTTATTGTCTAGTCTTTTAAGTAAAATACTTTCAGACATTATGTTCAGTTAAATTCAGTTCAGTTCAGTATTTCGGTGTTATTGGATGCCTACATTGTCCTTGTTTTGAGTTTCAAAACTTCTAGAAGGCTTACAGGGTTAAATTGGGGCTACTCATAGTCCCGAGCACCGTATGACAACTTGAGAAGAATTTTTTGGGAACTACACAAGGTCCATGTGCTATACAGGCATGCACTCTGATCACAATAAATACTCTTTTCATCCCATTTTTCTCATCCCAAATTTTCTAATTTGATTTCTCATTTTACTTATCATTTTTCATTAATCAAGGAAAGATAAATTTTTTTCTTTTTTAGCCTTAGTATTAATTATTTTTTCTTCAAATTAAAATCTAACCATCATTTAATAGGGGTACTATGGTAAAGTAGTGTAAGATCCCACAAAATTCTAAGTCTAACTCAGTCCCTTAAAGCTTGGTAAGGGATCCAACACTTAGAAAATTAGTATAGTGTCTATTTAGATAGGAGTGGGATTCAATACCGAGTGAACCCAAGGATGGGAACTCACCTGCTAGTAGATGGTGTGATTCTTAGAAGCAATCCTTGCATTCCAGAACTACGTAGCCAAGGTAGGTTAAGGCATCAAACCTGCCAGTTAAGGGTCGATAAGGTGGCTTAACCTGAAAGTTGAGGGTCCCACTATTCTCATTAGAGTACTTACCAGATAAGGGTCACTTATAGATTGTCCTCACCAGTGGTGCGATATTGGCACCTTTCCAATTGGGGTTGCAGAATGGACCCCAACTTTGCTATATTATGTTATTTGGGGCATGTCAGTTAGATGATTAGCTCCCAAAGTCTCAGTCTTAGTATTTAGAAAAAATCTCATATAGTTCTATAGATTTTAGGACTGTCTGATTCAGTCACTCTGTTCAGTAGATAACTCAGCCAGTTCCATCAAAATCAGCATAGTCAGATATAGTCCCTCAGTTCAGTACAGAACTCAGCTAGTTCCTTCAGAATTAGGACTGTCAGATATAGTCGCTTAGTTTAGTACAAAACTCAGCTAGTTCCATCAGAATCAGGACTGTCAGACACAATAACTTAGTTAACTGTATATCAGATATCAAAAATCCATGTTATCAGTATTCTAATTCAGAATTCAGTGTTATTACGATCTTAGTTACAGTTCACGTATTCATGCATGTACTCTCATTCAGTTATACTCATGTTATTTAGTTAGTATTGTTCATGCATATGAACCCATGCATTCAGCCTATCCCAGTTTGCATCCCAGCATGCTGACACATACTTTTCTCTTGTGCTATGGTGTTTTATACCATAGGTTCGGATGCTTAGTTTACCAATCACACTTAGTAGTTCAGATTTCAGAAATCAGAGTCAGTGGTGAGTCCTCATAGTTTCAGGACATGATTATTTCATTATTTCATTATTTCAGTAGTCAAAGTTAGTTGAGGGATTGTCCCATCATCTGCACAGTTCAAATAGCTTAGAGGCTTTTCAGATTAGAGTATTTCAGACTGTTGTTTTCAGTTTTGGTATTATCATACCTTGATCAAAAATTGTTTATTTTAGTTTTGAATCTTATGGCAAGTTTTTCTTTAGATTTCCACATTTATCTCAGTTATATTGTTAGTACAGTATTATTATTATGCAGTGCTCATAGCAAGTACCAGTCATGGGTTAGCTAGTGGTCCTTCGGGATTGTTAGCACTATGTAGAGTCCGGGGTACAGACTCGGGTCATTACAAACTTGGTATCAGACACAGAGATACAACAGTGTCCTAGGAAGTCTAAAAAGCCGCATCTAGTAGAGTCTTAGGCATGGGTATGTTGCGCGCCATACTTATGGATAGGAGGATATGAGATGTTTTAGGAACAGTTTCCCTTCTTTCAGTATTCATGTCATGCAAGTGAGCATGAGCTCAAATTTAACTCTCAGTCTAATCCATTTCTCCCTTTCATTTATAGAACATGCCTCCAGGTGTCAGGAGCATATCATCTCATCCAGGAAGATCCTCTAGGCGAGCATATCTCTCATGCAAAATTCAGAGCTGCATTCACCACTCTAGCTAATTCAGTAACAACCTAAAATGAACGTCCAACTGTTATTCTGGCCAATTCTATTACAGCCAGGATTTGGGACTTTACTCAAATGAATCCTTTTTTTCACCGGGTCTAAGATAGATGAGGACCCCCAGGAATTCCTAGATCAGGTACAGTAGGTTACCGATATTATGGAGGTAACTGCTAGTGAGAGTACTGAGCTAGATACATATCAGTTGTAGGATATGTCTCACAGATGGTTCAAGAAGTGGAAAGCAGAGAGGGGCACTGAGGCAAGGTTCGTTGAGTGGGAGAAGTTTTTCATTGCCTTCTTAGATAGATTTTTTTATCCTAGAGATGAGAAAATCTAGGTGTTAGAATTTATCAACCTCAGGCAGGGCAACATGACAGTGAAAGAGTATTCTCTTAATTTTACTTAGTTAGCGAGATACGCTCCATATGTGGTGGTAGATAGTAGATCTAAGATGAGTAAATTTGTATCTAGATTAAATGATAGTGTGGTCATAGAGTGCAATACCACAATATTTATTAGTGAGATAGACATAGCCAGGCTTATGGTCCATGCTCAACAGATAGAGGAGTAGAAGAATAAGGAAGAGAAAAGTAGAATAAGAGAGCTAGAACTGGTAGTTTCAACTTTGCTCAGCCTAAGTCAGAGGGTGGTAATCGTTCTCAGTTCTTCCTGAAGTATTCATTTCTATCTCCTTCCTCAACTAGTGCTCTAGTTCCTAAGTTCAGGAATGGTAACAAAGATAGGGCTCCAGACTCTAAGTCTCAGGGTAGTGTCAATAGTGCTCGAACCAATCCTCTTTGTCAGACTTGTGGCAAGAACCATCGGGGTATTTGCAGATCTGCCAGTGATGTTTGTTTTGGATGTGGAAAGCTAGTCCATAGAGTCAGAGATTATCCTCAGTCAGGTTTTCAGGGCTAGTATAACTGTTCCTCAGCTCAGTCCAGTTGCCCGAATCAGCAGGGTGTCATTTCCAGTGCTACCACTGGGCAATACCCAAATAGAATTTATGCTCTTCAGTCCTAACAGGATCAGGAAAATTCTCCTGATGTGGTCACTGGTACGTTACAGATCTTTTATTTGTATGTTTATGCTTTGCTAGATCCAAGAGCTTCTTTGTCCTTTGTTACTCCTTATATAGCAGTTGATTTCAGAGTCAGTCCCAAAATCCTAGCAGAGCATTTTTCAGTATCTACTTTAGTGGGTAAAACTATCATAGCCCGGCGGGTATACAGGAACTGTCCGGTTATGGTATTTCAGAAAGTCACTTCAGTAGAATTAGTCAAATTAGAGATGACTTATTATTATGTCATTATCGGCATGGATTGGCTTCATTCCTAGTATGCACAGTCAACTACAGGAACAAAATTGTCCAATTTCAGCTTTTGAATGAATCTGTCCTAGAATGGAAAGGTAGTACATCGGCATTCAAGGGTCAGCTTATTTCCTATCTATGGGCTAGGAAAATGATATCTAAGGGACGTGTTTATCATCTTGTTTGAGTTAAAGACTCTAGCTCCGAAACTCCCAGTCTTGAGTCTATTCTAGTTGTGAATGAATATTCAGATGTGTTTCTAGAAGATCTTCCCGGAGTTACTCCTGAAAGGGAAATTGACTTTGGAATAGACCTTCTTCAAGATACTCAACCCATATCTATTTTTCCATATAGAATGGTACCTTTAGAACTCAGAGAGTTAAAAGAACCGTTGAAGAATCTCCTAGAAAAGGGATTCACCAGACCCAGTGTGTCCCCATTGGGCGCGCCAGTGTTATTTATGCGTAAGAAAGATGGTTCTCTCAGAATGTGTGTAGACTACCGTCAACTGAAAAAAGTCACGATTAAGAACAAGTATCCACTTCCCAGAATCGATGACTTATTTGACCAAATTTAGGGTGCCAGTTACTTCTCTAAGATAGACCTCAGATCAGGCTATCATCAGCTTAGAGTCAGAGAATGTGATATTCCAAAAATAGCCTTCAGAACTCGGTATAGTCATTTTGAATTCTTAGTTATGTCCTTTGGTCTTACCAATGCCCCTACAACTTTTATGGACTTGATGAACCGTGTCTTTAAACAGTACTTGGATGTGTTCGTCATACTCTTCATAGATGACATTCTTGTCTATTCCCACAGTGAGCATTGCAGACTCTCAGAAATCATTAGCTATTTTCCAAATTCAGTAAGTGCAAATTTTGGCTAAGGTCAGTAGCATTCCTTGGTCATATCATGTTCGGTAATGGCATTAGAGTTGATCCTCAAAAGATTGAAGCAGTGAGAAACTAGCCCAGACCCATCTCTCTAATAGATATCCAGAGTTTCTTCGGTTTGGGTAGCTATTACAGATGGTTTATTGAGGTGTTTTATTCTATTGCATCCCCATATTGACTCAGAAGAAAGTCAAGTTTCAGTGGTCATATTCTTGTGAGAAGAGCTTTCATGAATTGAAGACTCGACCCACCTTAACCCCAGTTTTGACTCTTCCAGATGGTTCAGATAGGTTTGTCGTGTACTGTGATGCATATAGAGTAGGTTTGGGTTATGTCCTTATGCAGCATGGTAAGGTCATAACCTATGCCTCCAGACAACCTATGCCTCATGAGAAGAATTATCCAACTCATGATCTTGAGTTAGCAGCTGTAGTATTTGCCTTAAATATTTAGAGGCATTACTTATATAGGGTGCATATAGATGTGTTCACAAATTATAAAAGCCTTTATTATGTATTCTCTAAGAAATACCTTAACCTCCGTCAGAGAAAATGGTTAGAGCTCTTGAAAGATTACGACATGAGTTTCCTTTATCATCCAGGCAAGGACAATGTAGTGGTCGATGCTCTCGGTAGACTGTCTATGGGTAGTATTACTCATGGTGAGGGCAGTAAGAAAAAATTAGCACAAGAAGTTCATCAGCTTACCCGACTAGGTGTTCGCTTAGTCGATTCAGCAGAAGGTATTGTATGGGTACAGAACAGTTCCGAATCATATCTAGTTTCCAAAGTAAAGGAGAATTAGGATAGGGATCCCAATTTAGTATAGTTTAAAGAGTCATTCAAAGATTAGGAAGTAGCGGTTTTCTCCCAAGGAGGAGATGGTGTGTTGCGTTGTTAGGGTCATCTCTGTGTGCCAGTTGTAGATGACTTGAGGGAAAGAATTCTTGCAGAAGTGCATGGTGCTTGTTACTTCATTCATCCAGGGGCCACTAAGATGTACTGTGACTTATGGGAGATCTATTGGTGGAGTGGGATGAAGAGAGACATTGCAGAGTTTGTGGCTAAGTGATCAATATGTCAGCAGGTTAATATTGAGCATCAGAAGCCTAGTGGGTCCATGCAGGAGTTTAGTATTCCCACTTGGAAATAGGAAGAAGTTAACATGGACTTTGTGATGGGTTTGCCTCATACTCATTGCCAGCATGATTCAGTTTGGGTCATTGTAGATAGGATGACCAAATTAGTTCATTTTCTTACAGTTCATACCTTTTATTTAGCCAAGGATTATGTCAAACTCTATATCAGGGAGTTGGTCAAATTACATGGTGTTTTGTTTTCCATTATCTCAGATAGAGGTATCTAGTTCACCTCTTATTTCTGGAAATCATTCCAAAAGGGTCTTGGTACTCGAGTTCAACTTAGTACAACCTTTCATCCTCAGACAGATGGTCAAGCAGAAAGGGTAGTTGGGATGACCACTTGCCTTTGATTAAGTTTGCATACAACAACAGCTATCATTCCGGAATTCAGATGGCTCCATTTAAAACTCTCTATAGTAGGAGATGTAAATCTCCCATTGGTTGGTTTGAAGTTGGTGAGGCCACAGTAGTATGGCTTGACTTGGTATTTGATACCTTAGAAAATGTCCAGTTGATCAGAGAAAGGCTCAAGACTGCTCAAAGCCAGCAGAAATCGTATGCAGATGTACACAGAAAGGATCTCGAGTTCGATATTGGTGACTATGTGTTCTTGAAAATCTCTCCCATAAAGAGAGTGAAGAGGTTCGACAAGAAGGGAAAGCTCAGTCCCTGATATGTCAGTCCCTTTAAAATTTTCAGTCGCTTCGGCAAAGAGCTTATGAGCTTAAATTGCATTCAGATCTAAACTCAGTGCATTCAGTATTCCACGTCTCCTTGCTAAAGAAGTGCATAGGTGACCCAGCAGTTGTATTCCCTATAGAGGGCATAGATGTTCAGAACAATCTCTCTTATGAGCAAATTCCAGTCGAAATCCTTGACTATCGATTCATAGACTAGGGAACAAAAAAGTCCCTCTAGTCAAAGTTGTTTGGCAGCATCAGTCCATTGAGGGAGCTACTTGGGAAGCAGAAGCAAATATGCGGACCAAGTACCCTCACCTCTTTACCATAAACTCATACTCAACTCAAGGTAATAGTTTTCCTGAAGCATATTCAGTCTCATGTTAAAGATTTCCATTACAAACTTGATATCAATTACCATTGCATATTCAGTCATGCATTCATGAGTCAATTCAGTCATGTATTCATGCATCAGATATGCATGCTCAGTATGAGAAACTTAACTTATCAGTAATCCCAGTCATGTACTCATGAGTCAATTATCCATGCATCAGATATGCATGTTCAGTATAATAAACTCAGCTTAACAGTTATGTCAGTCATGAAATCATATTTCAGTTGTGCATGTCCAGTATGTACTTCAATTTATCATGTCTCCCATCTCAGTCAGTCTCATTCGAGGATGAATGTTTTCAAAAAGAAGATGTTGTAAGATCTTGCAAAATTCTAACTCTAACTCAGCCCCTTAAATCTTGACAAGGTATCCAACACTTAGAAAATTTTATCCAAGTGTTAAAGACTTAGTCTCTTTTAAAGCTTTGAATTTCCATGATTTTATTTCTAACCTTTCTGACCTTTTCGACCTTTTTTTGTTGGTTTTTAAGTTTCTTCACGATAGGGCAAGTCAATAGTACATCTCGGGTGAGTTTCAGAATTTTTGGACATACTTAAGGGCATGTTTGGATTCCCAAACTAGTAGCTCAGGGTGATATGCCCGCGTCGCCCTGGCTATAGCGGAACTCCAGGTAGGGCGGCACCTTTCTCAGTCTGGTACTCTAGGAAGGGCAGCTCCTTACTCAGTCTGGCTAGGTCAATTTTCTGCAGTCCAGTCTTGAATTTATAAGGGCAAAAGGGTCTTTTTCCTTCACCCTTTTCAGCCATATCATGGGATTAAGCCCCAAATAGCCAAATCATTATTGTTTTCACAAAATTCACTGAAGAACAAACCCTAGTATCCTCAAGTTCAAGAATTCAATCTCAAGAATCCTCCCCAATCTCTACAATTATAATTAAGATATGTAAAGTGTTCATCCAAGGGTCCCTTCCACCCTTGGAGTTCAAGAATCTTCTTTTAAAAAAAAAGTTGAACTATGATTTCCATGTTGTTGGTTGAATTAAATCCATGTTGATGTTGTTGTATGATTTCTAAGTTGGAATCTTTCATGTGTTTTATGAAATTACGTTAGCATGTGGGTTGAAATCTATGAGTTTGAGTTGATTAATGAAATCATGATGTATAGGTTTAATGTTCATGCCTAAGCCTAAAGTTATGCATCCTATGTGTTTGTCAAAATGCCAAAGTGAGCAAAATTGTGCATTATGACTCAATTGTGACCTAAATGGTGAATCCATACTATACTCTCATGTTCAAAATGACTCCCATACTAAATCCATGCCTTATAGTTGTTTGATGGAATGCTCATGAGATTAGATTTGTGAAATTATGATATGTTAGAATGCATTCCTATTAATGTACAAGATTATGAGTATCAAGTACCTTATGAAATCCCTCAATGATTTATTATGAATTGTTTACTATGGTTATGTGTTCAAGAAGTGTCATGTCCTATTAATATTCATGCTAACGAGTCCTGGGGGTATTTAATACCCAACAATTTAGCTGTGTACCTAGATCCAGTGTCAATTTTCAAGATGTTCATAGTCAATCCATGATCAGTAGAAATCAGTTAGTTACAGACCTCAGAAAAACTCAATAAATTCAGTATCAGTCCAGTCCTATTTAGTAATCAGTTAAATTCTCCATAAACTCAGTCAGTTAGAAGAATTCAGTAGTATTCCGTCAGTTAACGGAACTCAATCCAGTTCAGCTTAACATAATTAGTTCGGTGTCTATTCAAATGGGAGTAGGATTCAGCATCGAGTGAACCCAAGGATGGGAAATCACCTGCGAGTAGAGGGTGTGATTCTTAGAAGTAATCCTTGCGTTCCAGAACTACGTAGCCAATGTAGGTTGAGACATAAAACCTACCAGTCAAGGGTCGAAGAGGTGGCTTAACCTGACAGATGAGGGTCCTACCATTCTCATTAGAGTACCTGGTAGATGAGGGTCACTCACAGCTTGTCCTTACCAGTGGCTCGGTATTGACACCCTTCCAATTGGTGTTATAGAATGGACCCCAACTCCTCTATATTATCTTATTTGGGGCATGTTGGTTAGATGATTACCTCCCAAAGTATCAGTCTTAGTCTTCAGAAAAGAACTCAGATAGTTCTATAGATTTCATGACTGTCAGATACAGTCACTCTATTCAGTATAGAACTCAGCCAGTTCTATCAAAATTAGGACTGTCAGATACAGTCACTCAGTTCAGTACGAAACTCAGCTAGTTCCATCAGAATCAGGACTGTCAGATAGAGTCACTCAGTTTAGTATGAAACTCAGCTAGTTCCATCAAAATCAAGACTGTCAGACATAGTTACTTAGTTAATAGTATATCAGTTATCAGAAATCCATGTTATCAGTATTCTAATTTAGAATTCAGTGTTATTACGATCTCAGTTACAGTTCACGTATTCATGCATGTGCTCTCATTAAGTTATACAAATGTTATTCAATTAGTATTGTTCATGCATGTGAGCTCATTCATTTATCCTACCCCACTTTGCATACCAGTACATTCTCATATGCTGACACATACTTTTCTCTTGCACTATGGTATTTTATACCATAGGTTTGGACACTCAAGTTTCTGATCGCACTTAGCAGTTCAGATTTCAGAAATTAGAGTCAGTGGTGAGTCCTTATAGTTCAAGGACATGATTATTTCATTATTTCAGTACTTAGTTATTTCAGCCGTCGGAGTTAGTTGTGGTATTGTCCCATCATCTCCACAATCCAGACAACTTTGAGGCTTTTTAGACTAGAGTATTTCAGACAATTGTTTTCAGTTTTGGTATTATCATACCTTGATCAGACATTGTTTATTTCAGTTTTGAACCTTATGATAAGTTTTGCACTAGATTTCTACATTTATCTCAGTCATTTTGTCAGTATAGTATTATTATTATGCATTTCTCATAGCAAACACCATTCATGGGCTAAATAATGGTCCGTCGGGGTTGTTAGCATCGTGTAGTGTTCGGGGTACAAACTTGGAGCGTTACAAGTAACCATGTTAATTATTTTTCTTAATCAATATGTAATGTCAAATTGGGACGAGTAAAATGGGACAGAGGAAGTATAATGTGAAAACATGCACTCTGACCCCAATAATAAATAAAAATGTATAGACGTGTACTACAACACCATATGAAGTACAATGCATGATGTGCAGGCAAGGCGCTGGTGGTATCATCAAAGATCACACAGATAATTTAATTCATACATTTGCAAATCCTCTTGGAATTGGTTCCAACAATCAGGCAGAATTGCAAGCGGCTACTTTGGGTATTACTTGGTGTATCCAACATGATTATAGCAGGGTTATTATTGAATTTGATTCAGAGTTTCTTGTTAAGTGGCTCAAACAGGTTATTTCACCTCCTTGGAACCTTATTCATTACATCACCAATTTACGAGATTTAATTAAATTATTAGATTGCTTTTATTACAAGCATGTCTATAGAGAAGGAAACTATCCAACCAATATGCTTTCCAAGCACAGCTATGTGATCGACAGTATGGAGTAGTATTATACTTAGCATCAGTTACCACATGATACTAGAGGTTATTATTTGCTGGATAAGCTGGGAATGATTAGTTTCAGACAAAGGAAGTTGAAATGCATAAAGAAGCCTCCTTAGATTTACTTGGGTTGGATCGTCATGCACAGGTTCTCACTTTTTTCATTCATTTCATCTGATAATCTTCATCTATGCTTGGAAGACCCCATAAAAGTCTCAGTCTAATCAAGTCTTACATAGCATAAATAAGGTCCCAGACTTAGGAAAATTTTAAATTAAGTATTAACACTTAGTCTTATTTTTTACCTCAAAACTTCCATAATTTTATTTCCAATCTTTCCGACCTCAAAAAGTTGATTCATGATGGGGCAAGTTAATAATAAATCTCGGGTGAGTTTCAGAATTTTTAGACAAGTGTAAGGGCATGTTTGGATTCCCAAACCAATAGCTCAGGGTCATATGCCCGCGTTGCTCTGGCTATAGGGGCGCACCAGCGACTGCGTTATCTCACCCATAGCGGCGCTCTAGGCTCTGTGGCGCCCTGGCCATTCCAGCTGGAGCAATTTCTGCAGTCCAGCCTCAAAATTTTAAGGGCAAAATGGTCAATTCCCTTAACCCTATTTAGCCCTAAACATGAGATTCGGCTCCCAATAACCAAAATATTCTTACTCACTCTCAATTTCTCTGAAGAATAAGCCTTAGAGTTTTTAATTGAAGATCCAAATCTCAAATATTTCTCCATTTGTCTTCTTAAAATCAAGCATCAAGGTATGTAAAGTGTTCATCTAAGGGTCCCTTCCACCCTTGGAGTTCAAGAAACTTCTTTTAAAAACATGAATTGTGATTTCCATGTTGTGGGTTTGAATAAAATCATGTTGATATTGAGGTATGTATTCCAAGTAGAAATATTTAATGTATTTCTTGATATTATGATAGCATGTAAGTTGAAATTTTGATTTTCTTATGTTAAAACCCTTGAATTATGAATTAATATGGTAGTCATGATATGTTAGCATTATTATTCATGTCCAAGTATAAATTTGTGCCTACTATGTGTTTGGTAAGATGCTAAATTGAGTTAATGGTGTTCTTATGATCTTTTTGGTGATTTAAATGATGAACTTGTGCTATACCTACATGTTCACAATGACTTCCATGCTAAAGCTATTCCTTGTAAGTTCTTGATGGAATGCTCATGAGGTTGGATTTATGAAATTATGATATGTTTACATGCATTCCTGTTCATGTACAAGTTCATGGTTTTCAAGTGCTTGATGAAATGACTCATTGATTGTATTGTGAGTTGTCGACTATTGTCAAGTATTCAAGAATTGTCATGCCTTATTATTTTCATGCTATCAAGTCCTGGGGGTATTTAATACCCGACAATTTAGCCGCTTGTCTAGAGCCAGTGTCAGTTTCAAGATAATCTCAGTCATACCATAATCAGTAGAACTTAGTCAGTTACAAAACTCAGGAAATCTCAGTAGACTCAGTATCAGTCCAATTTCGTTCAGTATCTAGTTAAATCCTCAATAGACTCAGCCAGTTAGCAGAATTCATTAGTATTCCATTAGTCAACAAAACTCAGTGAACTCAGTCTAGTTCAGTATAATCATTTCAGTGTCTATTCAGATGGGAGTAGGATTCAACACCGAGTGAGCCTAGGGATGGGAACTCACCTGCCATTAGAGGGTATGATTCTTAGAAGCAATCCTTGCACTTCAGAACAACATAGGTAGTGTAGATTGAGACATCGAACCTGCCAGTTGAGGGTTGATGAGGTGGCTTAACCTATCAGTTGAAGGTCCCACCATTCTCATTAGATTACCTTTAGATGAGGGTAACTCACATCTTGTCCTTACCTGTGGAATGGTATTGACACCCTTCCAACTAGGTTTATAGGTTGGACCCTAAATCTATTCAGAAAAGGGGCATGTCAGTTAGATGATTACCTCTCACAGTCTTAGTTTCAGATTCAGTCCCAATAAAGAGCTCAGATAGTTCTACAGATTTCAGGACTGTCAGATATAGTCACTCATCTCAGTACAGAACTCTGTTAGTTCTATCAAAATTAGGACTATTAGAAATAGTCACTCAGTTAACAGTACATTAAATATCAGTAATCCCTGTTATCAGAAAACTAAGTATTTAGTATCACTATGATTTCAGTAATAGTTTATGTATTCATGCATATATTCTCACTCAGTCATGTTTATGTTTCGTAGTCAGTTATAGTTCATGCATATGAACCCTTGCATTCATCCTTACCTCACCTTGCATACCAGTACATTCACACGTACTGATGCATATTTTTTTCTTGCGCTCTGGTGTCTTATACCATAGGTTTGGATGTTCAGGTTCTTGATCGTGCATAGATATTTTTAGATTCATCCAGTAGCAATAGACTAGCAGTGAGTCCTCATCATTCGAGGATATTCTTTTATTCCATTATTTCATTAGATTCAGCATTTCAGTAATTGGAGTTAGTTAGGGGATTGTCCCATCAACTCCAAATTTCAGATAGTTCAGTTAGAGGCTTTTCAGACTAGATGTTCAGACAGTTTGCAATTTTATCAGATGTTGTTATTGCTCTTTATCAGTATTTCAGTTTTGAACCTTATGGTATTTCAGCCCATTATTCTGCATTATGCAGTATTATTACTCAGTTATTGCAGCAGGTACCAGTCATTGGTTAGCTTGTGGCCCTTTAGGGTCATGATCATCGTGTAGCATCTGGGGTACAAAATCGAGGCGTTACAATGCTATTCTCATTAGTTTAAAAATTTCATGAAGTGGTTAAGTATTGTTTTGATTTTTTTCGTACTTTGTAAGGGGAGAGTCTCCTTTTTTATGTTTTCCTAGATGATATTGTACTGAGAGAAGTCCTCTCTTCTAGGTTCTTAGATCTAGGTTCCATTTCTAGTATTGACAATGAGCCGACTGACCTTAGTAGGCTAGTTGACTTTGAACCACCATAGGATCGGATGTAAGGTCTATGTCCCTCTCCTTGGACTTTAATTTATTTTATTTATGAAAGGGTTTGGGGTGTGTGGCTCAACCCATGACTGCCACGGGAGGTGAGAGCCCCGGGTAAGGTCCGTTTCTAAAAAAAACACTAACCAAGTCCAAGCAATGCTCAAACTTGGAACTTGGTTGAGTCTTGGTCATCATATCAGCAGGATTATCATGACTACTAATCTTGCTCACCACAATATCACCACAAGCAATAATTTCACGCACAAAATGATACCAAACATCGATGTGCTATGTCCTCTCATGAAACATGTAATCTTTCATAAGGAAGATAACACTCTGACTATCGCAAAAAACTATAGTAATCTGTAAGTCCTTGCTAAGTTCATTGAACAGACCCTTCAATCAAATGGCTTCCTTGAAGGCCTCTGTAATAGCCATATACTCTGCCTTGGTAGTTGACAAACCAACCTAAGTTTCTAAGGTAGCTTTCCAACTAATAGCACAACCACCAATGGTGAAAACATAGCCTGTAAGGGACCTTCTTTTATTATGATTTCCTGCAAAATTAAAATCAACATACCCGATTACTCTATCTCTATTTTTCCCAAATAGCAAACAAATATCAATAGATCCATGCAAGTATTTGAAAATCCATTGCACTGCTTTCCAATGTTCTTTTCTAGGATTTTCCATGTATCTGCTAACTGCACGGACGACATAAGATAAATCTGGTCGGGAACACACCATCGCATACATAAGAGACTCGATTGCACTAAAGTATGGAACTCAATACATATAGTCACGCTCATCATCTGTATTTGGAGATAAAGTTCCGAGAGTTTGAAGTGAGTTGCCAATGGAGTACTTACAAGTCTGGCATTTTGCATATTGAACCTGTGAAGAACTTTCACAATATAACTTTTCTGACTCAAGTATAACTTATACTTTTCTCTATCCCTCATAATTTTCATGCCAAGAATCTTCTTTGCTACTCATAGATCCTTCATCTCAAACTCCTTGCTGAGATGGGCTTTGACTTTTATTATCTCTCTCATATCCTTTGCTGCAATCAACATATCATCAACATATAAGAGAAGATACAGTAATGAACCATCACTTGCCTCCTTAAATTAGACACAACTATCATAACTACTCCTCCAAAACATATATGAAGTCATACAAGAGTCAAACCTCTTATACCACTACCTGTGAGAGTGTTTTAATCCATAAGGAGACTTTTACAGCAAGCATACGTAGTCCTCCTTTCTTGAGACTAAAAACCCTCTGGTTGCTGCATATAGACCTCAAGTTTTCCATGTAACAATGCAGTTTTGACATCCAACTGCTCAAGCTCAAGATCATGCATGGCCACAATACCAAGAAAGGCTCGAATCAAACTATGCTTTACAACTGGAGAAAACACATCTGTGAAGTCAACACTTGGAAACTGACTGTAACCTTTAGCAACTAGTCTTACTTTGTACCTAGCATATTCAAATCCCGATGTTCCTTATTTCTTTTTGAATACCCACTTGCAACAGATAACTTTCCTATCTTTTGGCAATCTCACCAAATCCCATGTGCCATTATTATGAAGTGATTCCATCTCCTCCTGCATAGCAATCATCCATTGACCAGAATTATCATAGTTAACTGCCTCTAAGTAAGAAGAAGTTTCTTTACCGAAATCAATACCTTCTACTACATTCAATGCATAAGTAACCAAATTAGCTTCAGCATACTTCTGAGGAGGTCTAATATCTCTTCTAGGCTTGTCTTTAGTACTAAAATATTATGGATGGTGGTGAAGAATAAATAGTACCACTCTGTGTCTTTGGTCTAGACTGAGAAGTAGGCATTGGTGTATACTCGCTCTAATTGCAATTCAACATGGGTGAATGACCTTTGCTGATTCATGTCACTAAGATCATTTAGAGGCGTAACACTAGATTGGGAGGAAGCCCGAAGCATGGCAGTTTCATCAAACACAACATCCCTTCTAATTATAACCTTTCTGATTTCTGGACACCAAAGCTTATAACCTTTAACACCGGGCTTATAACCCATAAATAAGCACTTGAAAGATCTAGGCTCCAACTTTCCATTATCAACATGAGCATACATAGGACATCCAAATATCCTCAAATTAGAATAACTAGCAAGAGTACCAGACCATACCTCTTGCAGAGTCTTATTATCATTCGCAACTAAGGGAGAGCAGTTAATAAGAAAACAAGCTATGGAAGCAGCTTCAGCCCAAAAAGACTTGGGTAAACCAGCACTAGAGAGCATATAATGCACCTTCTCCATTATAGTCCTATTCATTCGTTCGTCCACACTATTCTGTTGCAGAGTATGACGAAGTATCAAGTGCCTCACAATTCCTTATGACTTGCACAGAGCATTAAATTCATTGAAACAGAACTCTAAACCATTATCAGTCCGAAGGCGTTTTACCTACTTCCCTGTTTGCTTTTCAATCATAATCTTTCACTTCTTGAAAGTAGGCAACACATAATTCTTTTGATTCAGGAAGAACACCCAAACTTTTCTGGAATAGTCATCAATAATAGTCAACAAATAATTTGCATCTCCTCTAGAAGGACCCCAGACACTAGAATGAATGTAATCAAGTGTGCCTTTAGTTGAGTGGATGCCTTTAGTAAATTTGACTCTCTTCTGCTTCCCAAAAATGCAATGCTCATAGAACTCCAATTTGGTAATACTCTGCCAATTAAGAAGTCCTCTCCTGCTTAGTTCAACCATCCCATTTTTACTCATATGCCCCAGGCGCATATGTCAAAGTTTAGCAATGACACTTTCTGATAGAGAGAAGGTAAAAACAACCGCATCACCTGTGACCATAGATCCTTGCAAGACATACAAATTTGAAGACTTTCTTTATCCCTTCATCACAACAAGAGCACCTTTAGTAGCCTTCAGGACTCCACTTTCACCAGTGTACCTATATCCATTCAAATCAAGAGTACTCAAGGAAATAAGATTTTTCTTCAGGTTTGGGACATACCACACATCACCAATGTCCTCACAACCCCATCAAACATCTTAATTCTAATTGTTCCAATACTAGCTATCTTTCAAGGTGTATTATTCCCCATCAACACAATACCTTTTGAGACTGCTTCATATGATGTTTCTATTTCTAGATTTCGATCTATTTTTATCATCACCCCTATAGTTTCTCTTATGATTCCTTCTTCGAATAATGAGACCATCTCCTTGAGTCTCCTACCCTTTCATAAGATGCTTCATCTTCTTCTTAGAGAACAACACCTCATAGACTTCATCTATGGTCAGGGTATCATGACTATATAAAATTGTATCCCTAAAGGTCATGTATGATGTAGGAAACGAACACAACAAATCAACCCTAGATTTCCTCATCGTACTTAACCTCCAAAGTCTCTAAATCAAAGACTCTTTTCTTAAATACAGATAGGTGATTCTCGAAGGACGCACCCTCAGACATGTGATAGGAATAAAGTCATTGTTTGAGATGCAATTTACTTTTTAGTCTGTTCTTCATACACAACAATACCAATTTCATCCACAACGTAGCGCCAGTGGTCTCCTTTAAAATATCGTGCAGAATCTGATTGGATAAATAAAAGTAGATTTGAGATAGAGCCTTTCTATCCTTACATCATTTATCCTTATCCATCCATGATAAGAGAATCTTATCAAACCCTAATAAAGCATCATCCAAATCTATTTGTGTGAGAACAACCCACATCTTAACCTGCTATAACAAAAATCTAGTGTTGCGATCCAACATTGAAATATCATATTTCATGGTTGTTATCCCTGAGAAAACAATTGAACAGGCTTCTTTACTAGTTTGTTATGATTTGGACAGAATAAGAAAACCACAAGTAAAAGAAAACAAGAACAACACACGGATTTAAGTGGAAACCCTTGCAGGAAAAACCACGAGCGGAGGCAAAGTAGGTTTCACTATAATGGAGAGAGAGTACAATATGGAGAAGGCTGAATTTTTTGAATGCACAAAACAACTCACTAAATGCACTTATATAATATGTGCATACAAATAAGTCCTAGGCCCAATAACATAAAGGTCCACAGACCCCATTGAAAATCATAAACATGGGTCGCACCAAGAAACTTTCTGGGTCGGACCAACAAAATTCAGGTCACAACTCTAACATTGCACTTTATAACTAATTTATAATTTAAATTACAATTCACCCAACAACATGCATAATTAATGCCCCACTTCTTAAAAACTAAAGCATATAAATAAGAGTAGGAGCTTACTTTTCATCTGAAGCAGCCAACTTCAATTTCTTCTAGTGTACTCTTTATACTTTTTTTTTGTTCTCTAATGAGTTGAGGGGAAAAGGAACTATCAATCTAATGATGTACCCTAGTCTTGTACATGGATTAAAAACTAGAAATGGTGGATATGGCCCACTCCTTACATAAATAAAATCTCTCTAATTATGCCTTTATTAACCACCAAATAAATCAATTAATTAAAAATTATTAATCAATTAAATAATCGTGGACAAGCTAATAGTTTGAAATACTCATTTCAAAACTTACGCAAAGAGTTTTTCATGGAAATGAAATACTAGTGTTCAAAATGACTTAAAGAGTCATTACATCATCCACCACTAAGACAAACGTTTGTCCCCAAGCATAAGAAAGAAAAAGATACAAGGACTATCGAATAGATGAGGATATCTACTTTGTATTTCGGATTCAACCTCCCAAGTGGTTTCCTCTATGGGATAATTCCTTCACTGTACCTTCACTGATACTATCTTATTTGACCTCAACTTTCTAACCTGCATATCTGGAATTGCTATAGGCTCTTTCTCACATGCTAAATTTTGGTCCAAATTCACCGCATCCCACCGAATCACATGCGAATTATCTGGATTATACTTTTTTGACATAGAAATATGGAAAACAAGATGCGCGACTGAGAGGCCTAGTGGTAAATCCAACTCATAAGCCATTGGCCCAATGCATTGAAGAATCTCAAAAGGGGCAATAAGCCTTGGACTAAGCTTTTCTTTCTTCCAAAACCTCATCACACCTTTCATGGGTGATACTTTCAACAAGACCTGCTCACCCTGCATGAAATACAATTCATAAACCCTCTTATTTGCATAACTTTTCTGCCTACTCTAAGACGCTAAGAGTTGGTCCTTGATCATTCTCACTCGATCCATTGAATTTCTCAACAAATTAGTGCCCCAAGGTCTATCCTTAAAAGAATCAAACCACCCAACTGGGAAACTACACTTCCTACCATACAACGCATCAAACGAAGACATCTGAATACTAGAATGATAGCTATTATTATAGAAAAATTCCACTAAGGGTAAAAACTGATCCCAATGACCCCTGAAATCCATCACAGAAGCCCATAACATGTCTCTCAATACTTGATAGTCCGCTCTAACTAGCCATCTATTCGTGGATAAAATGTTGTACCCATATCTAGCTGAGTACCTGTAACACCCCATACTTTTCTTAGTTCTATTCAGCTCATAGTGCATGCATAAGAGGCTTAAAACCTGTAAATTTCACTAAATATTAGGGACTTAGTCTTATTTTTAGACTCACAACTTTAAGGATTTTTAAACTAGCTCTCCGAACTCTGAGACATAAGTTTTTGAGTTAATACATGTTCAGGGGTGTAAGGAGCATGTGATACAAAACTAAGTGCGTATCAGGATATTAAAGCTAATACATGGACAACAAGATGATCAACAAAGTGATAGTAAATCAAAAATGGCCAGACACGGCTTCACTAGGCTTTCAACACTTGGTTTTGGAACTAGAAAATGAGTTTAACAACAAGAACAACAAATAATCAACAATGCTAGTGAATTGAACAATCCCCACACGGTTTTACTAGACTTTAGATTCAACAACACAATGATAACAAGAAAACAAACGATAGAAAATTGACACACAATATTCAATGATCTAAGAACCCTAACAAAGAGAAAGGACCCTAAGACTAATGAATATCAATACCAAGTTCTTATTTAGACCAAGACGAACTCAAAGATCACCAAGATCCTAGTTTCTAGTCAAGATACAACACTAGTATTACTCTACTCATGAGTTTTGAATTCGGCCTCTCCAAATGAGAAAGAGAAGTCAAAATATTACAAGTGTTTTTGTTTTGTCTTCAATATTATGAATCAACTAAAGAGGACTAGCCCTAACACGTGGCTTATATAGTCAATTACAAAGGAGGGACAAAATACCAAGACACCCTTGGCATTAAGTGGGTGGGTTTGGGGCACTTTGGTGGGCTTCTTCACACTTTAATAAGTGTAGGCCCTTAGATGGGCTCACAAGGGCCTCACACATGGCCAAGGATATGAACAAGGCTTGGATTCATTGCAACTCACGTGCTTGTCTTTGTCTGAAAGCTCTCGAGCTAGGATTGCCCATATCATTATCCATATTAAAGTTAATTTGTCCTTAAATTCAGATCATTTCCATTCTCCACTATTTCCACTCGAGAGATCACACACAATGAACGGGCTATCACCCTGCGGTATCAACATAGCATTCCTTTGAGATGGGAATCGACCCTTTCTTAGGTGCACCCACACCTAATCTCCCTATTCAAGAATGATCTTTCTTCTTTATTTGTTGGCTCTCCTTGAAACTTCTTGGTTTTTCTTCTGTAACTACAACCTCACCTTCTAATATAGCTTCTTTATGGGCTCGGACCATTTTCTTCCATCTAACCTTATAATAAGATCACTTGTCAAAGGGGTTAACTCCAAAAAGGTGAAGGGGTTGATGCCGTGTACACACTCAAAGGGTGATATCCTCGTGCTTGAGTGTATAACATGATTATAAGCAAACTCAATCAACAGTAAGTGCTCCTCCCAAGAAGTCATTTTTCCCTTAACCATGAATTGTAGCATAGACCCTAAGGTCCTATTTACTACCTCCATTTGTCCATCGGTTTGTGGGTGGGATGAAGTCAAAAAAAATAACTTAGTACCGACCCTACCCCTCATAGACTTTCAAAAGTGGATTAGGAATTTAGAATCCCTCTCTTACTGTGGTCCTCAAAACACCATGAAGTTTCATAACATTATCAATAAATAAAGAGGCTACACTAGGCGCATCATCACATTTATAATAAGGAATAAAATGAGCCATCTTGGAAAACTGATCCACCATGACAAAAATACTATCGTGCCCCTTTCTAGTCAATGGCAATCCCAACATAAAGTCCATTGATATATTAAGCCAAAGACACAAAGGGATGGACAATGGGGTGTACAAACCATAGGGTTGGAGCCGTGACTTGGCTCCTTTGCACTCAACACATTGGCCGTAAATCCAGGCCATATCCTTGTGCATTCTAGGACAATAAAATTGTTCTTCCAAAATTCTGAGTGTCTTCTCGACCCTAAAATGTCCCATTAGACCGCCATTGTGTGCTTTCCTCACAAACAATTCTCTCCACGAACTTAAGGGAATACACAATCATCTACCCTTAAACAAGTATGCATTAAATTTGGTATCCCCCTATCTGTAACCCACCTATCCCTATCCAACTCTTCACTTTCCCTATAGATAGGACCGAAGTGAGGGTCCTCGAGATTTAAATACTTGAGGCTTTCAAAGACCATCAAATTAGACGACAAAGTAGACACAAGCACATGTTTTTGGGATAATGCATTGGCAACCATATTGTATTTACCCTTCTTACAATGAATAACATAAGGGAAACTTTTAAGAAATTTGATCCATTTGGCATGTTGTCGGTTAAGCTTGTCTTGTGCTCGTAGATACTTGCATGCCACTAGTTAAGCTTGTCTTATGCCTGTAGATTTTTCAAGGATTTATGATCTATTTAGATCATGAATTCTTTAGGCCACAATTAATGTTTTCAAGTAGCCAAGGCTCTAATCAAGGCATACAACTCTAAATCTTACGTAGATTAGTTTAGAGTTTCTCCTTTGAGCTTTTCGCTAAAGTAGGCAATAGGCTCCAATTCTTACATTCAAACTGCATCTATGCCAACTTTGCTAGCATCACATTTGACCTCAAAAGTCTTGTCAAAATTTAGCAATTGTAGCAAAGTCATCAAGATGAGCATAGCTTTCAAGTCCTTGAAGGCCTTAGCTTATTCATCTCCCCACTTGAAAGGTCGATCATTTTTAATTACTTCGGTCAAGGGGGCAGCAATGGTGCTAAATCCTTTGACAAAACATCTATAAAAATTATCCAACCCATGGAAGCTTCTCACTTCACCTATGGTTTTGGGAGTTGGCTAATTTTTAATGGCGTCAACCTTAGATTCATCCACTTCGACCCCTCTTAAGCTCACCACAAACCAAAGAAATACAACCTCTTAGACACCAAAAGAATATTTTTCTAAAATAGCATATAACTTCTCCTTTTGGAGGATATCAAACACACATCGTAAATGCTCTACATGCTTATCTATGGACTTACTATACACCAAAACATCATCAGAGTATACAACAACAAAATTTTTGATAAATGGCTTCATCAGATGATTCATTAGCCTCATGAAAGTACTTGGAGCATTTCTTAGGCCCAATGGCATAACCATCCATTCATAGAGACCGAATTTGGTCTTAAAAGAGGTTTTCCATTTATCACCTGGTTGCATATAGATTTGGTGATAGCCATTCCTAAAATCAATTGTAGAAAAGAAACACAAACCACTCAATTCATCAAGCATATCATATAGCCTAGGAATAGGGTGACAATATTTTACCATTATCTCGTTGATGGCTCGGCAAGCAACGCACATATGCCAAGTCCCATCTTTCTTGGGAACTAGTAGCACCGAAACCGCATAAGGGCTCATACTCTCCTTGATGTACCCTTTGCTGAGAAGTTCCTAAACTTGGCACTGCAATTCTTTAATATCCGTTGGGTTGCTTATATAAGCCAGTTTGTTGGGCAATTGTGAGCCCGACACAAAATAAATTTGGTGTTCAATTCCCCAAAGTGGAGGCAATCCTTTTGGTATTTTCTTTGGGAAGACATCCTCGTAATCCTGCAAAACATGAGAAATAGGAGGAGAAATGAAAATGTTAGCGGGGTTAGTATTAAAACAATAAGCCAAGAGGAGCATCGGAGTGTCCTCATCATGATCCATAAATAGTTCCGTCCTCCTAGTCATCATCACCATGCTTCCATGCCCCTTATAATTTAGGGACCCCTTGCATTTTCCTAACTCCCTCACTCTTGAATTCCTCTTCTTTCCCCTCACTCTCAGCCTTCTTCCCCTTTTCCCTTAATTCTTGCATCTTTTGGTGTAATTTATTTAATTAGGAAGGCAATAATAGATGAAGAGAGACCTTTCAGCCATCCTTCTCAAGTGTATACCGATTGGAACTTCCATCATGTTTGGTCGACCTAGCGTATTTCCAAATCCTTCCTAACAACAAGTGACAAGCTTGCATTGGTATCATGTCATAAAGCACTTTGTCATGGTAGTTGGCTACCTAAAAATGTATCACACATTGCATTGTGACCTTTAACTCGCCAAATTCATTCAACCGTTGCAACTTGTAAGGATTAGTGTGAGGTATAGTCAGCAATATCAAGAATTTCACCATTGAAACACTAACCATATTTGCACAACTTCCACTATCTATCACCATAGTGCACACACTTCCCTTCACAATACATTTAGTATAGAATAGATTCTCCCGTTGGATAGGATCACCTATCGCTTTACTAATCATGGCACGCCTCATTACAAAGTTTGGAACCACTCATTTCCTTTCTTGTGGATAAGAATCCTCACAATCATCATCATCATCATATGTCTCCCTCTTGGCTGTCTCTCCATCTTGAGGCTCGGCCTCACTCTCATCTCCCTCAATACCCATTTTTTCACCAAGGAAATACAATCTACCTTCCCTTAGGATTACATTCCATCGTTTAGGGCAATTATTGGCTTTATTCCCCCAACCTTGGCACTTGAATTTTTAGAGCCCTTTAGGATTAGGATACTTGTGAGCTTCTTGCCTCAGAGGGATTTTTTGGACTATTTTAGTCTTGGAATGCCTTGTAGTGGTGGGTTGGTCCTTGTTATTGGGACAACCGAAAGAGGATTGAACCATATCTTTGCCCCTCGGCTAACCAGAGGTTGATTGTCACTTTTCTTTGAACGATGACCTCTCTTTAAGTTCCCTTTCAATCTCAATAGCCGCTTGGAAAGTACCTTTGATGGTTTTAATAATGGTCAAACTACACCTCTCATGTGAGAATGTAAGAGATCATTGTCAATATATAACCCAACTAGGTTGGGGTCGAATCCTACAAGGAATATAGTGTGAATCTAAGTTGTATGCGAGTTAATCAACTGATAGTTAGTAGTTTTTGGTAAACTGGGGGTTATGAGAATTTAGCAAATAATTTTTGATCACTTTAGTTTAAGTGTTTGTAATCAAGAGTGTATGGAAAACCAGAATTATGTTCACTATGGGTTTTGGTACTTAACAGATGCTAATAGTGATTCAAGATTCTCACGATAGGTAGGAACAATAGATTGTCTTTATCGAAGTTATGCCTAAATGTCTCTCGACCTACTTAAGCATTTAATTAACTAGTCCTCTCGGACTTAGGGAATTTATATTCTCTGACTAGACTTTACCTCAAGTTAATTAACCTTGTTACAGCGTCAATTATTAAATGGAAGGTTGGCAACTTCCAAGTCCCTATCAATAATTCACTTCCTACTGTGGTTGATTTCTTATCTCAAGCAAATCAAAGCAGGTGCTATCTATCATTTGCAATGAATAGACAATAATTAAAATCTCAGAATTATCAAGGAGTCCTATTACCTTTAGAATCTTGAACACTTAGCAACTTACCAAGACGAAACCCATAGATCCCATAATTCGAGTTAAAGGGATTTAGCCACTCATAATATAATAATCGATACAACAAGTTGAATTTATGATTTGAAAGATGAACTTACTGCAAAATGAATAGCAAAAAGTGTTTCTCAGATTAAATCAAAGTAGAAATCCCAAAATATTGATGATAATATCTTTAAAGTTAATTGTTTTGTTCAAGCCAAAAACTAGAGAGAAAATAACAAAATACGTGCGTTCCAAAATAGGTTCAGAATCATCCTTAGAAAACTCTAAACTATGCTTTAAATACTTCAGCCTAATTATGGAAACAAAATCACAGAGTTCAGTGTTCTTCTCGGATTAGGTGACGACATGCGTGATGCCTTATCAGGAGGTTGATGAATTATCACAGATATTCTCAGCTCCTCTTCAATTTTGACAACTTCTACTTAAGGCTGACGGTGAATCCTGACGGCTTATCAAAACTATGACGATATATCAGACAATGTCATCACTTCTTCACCTCAGCTCCCATGTTCTATCTAAGGCTGACGACAACTCTGACGGCTTATCACAAGGATGATGGCTTATCACATGTCGTCGTCACTTCTTCCAACTAAATCCCATTCTCTGTTTAAGGCTGACGATGAAGATGATAACCTATTAGAGTGCTGACGATTTATCAGGAATGTCGTTAGCTACACTTCTCTTCTATTTGCTTCATATTTCAACTCTTTTACTTCCATTATTGTTGGTTCTCTTGCCTCTTGACTTTTACTACAAAATCAAAGATAAAACAATCAAAAACGACAAAAGTTGCTTAAGACTTTGCAATTATTCTCAGTTAAAAGCCTCAAATATGTTAGCATCTGCTCACACATCAACACCCTCAACTTAAAACAATTGTTTGTCCTCAAGCAACTAAATCACAACCAAGAGGATACAAAGTACATTCTATAGTCAACATCCATATTATCTCAAAACATCTTCACCATCTCGAAGGTCAATCAATTTACCAAAACCTGTGTATGTTATTGAAGAGTAACTACGTGACACACAAGAATCAAGATATGGCATCAAATCAGCAACAAAAACCATGCATGTATTAAGCTTACATCATCTAAACAAGTTAGCAACTAGCAACTAGCAACTAGCAACGTAACTAGTATGCCCTAACTACAAAGAAGTCTCACTTCACTTTTATCAAACATCACATATGTAACCATGGGGACAATCAAAAGACACTTACTCTCAGAATAAGGCTTACCCTTATTTTCATTACCAAGATTTTCAGATAGGTCAGCTAGGATCACTATAGGTCTTCTCTTAAGCTTATAATGTAGGCTAGGGGATGGTATGATACTAGATGATATTTAAAGTGACTAAGCCTCCTTGACACTACACTAGCTTCTGGGGTCTCACTTATTAACCTTTTTCTATTCTTCTCTTTTTTTGATCACACATATTCAGGATGGGTGCGGTCTTTTTGACAATCATTTCTTCTTTTTCACAACTTTTCTTTTCTTATTCTTTCTCACTGCACCTAGCTTTTTATTCTTTTATTTTATTCTACTTTTCTTAATACTCATTTTACATCACGCACCCCTATGGTAGCCACCCTTAACTTAGGCTATTTGCCTAATTTAAAGTGCATAATGTCCAAGGAGGACCAGGGCCAAAATAGGTTCATTGTGATACAAATGGGAAGGTGTTAGGTATAATAAAAAGAATAGGCATTCAGGCTCAAAATTAGGATCAAGGGATATTATTTACACATGGAAGGTCATTTAGGCTAAAAGTGGACTAATATCAATAACGACCTATGATCCTTTCCTAACCACTATCCTACAACCAAGGCAAGACCAATCGGGCAAGTTCTGGATTTAACACACAATAGGAACTAGGTAGTATCTCACACACACATGGCACAAAGGTACATCACAAGCTACTACACATTCGGTTCATGCCATTGTTTAGCAATGGTTATCATGTCACTAGTACTAATGCCATAACAAGATGCACAGTGGTCACACATAAATGGATATCACACAATTATAAAACAGACCATTGGAGAGGTGTTCAAAAATCAACAAAAATATGTTAACTGCCTAAGGTACTTGTATTTCTCCTAGTGAACTACAATATTTTACAAAAAATCACAATACGCCTAAACATGCTGGCTCTAATAGGAATAAGACTCAAGGGAAAAGAGGCACGGCAACAAAAATCCCAAGAGGACATCAACATCCACAAGTAGTCCTACCCTCAACTTATAGTCATACATTGTCCCCAATCCGTCAAACCAAAACAAGAGAGTCAGAAACATACCTGTGGCACCATGGGTTCAAAGATCTGATGTCAATCACATAATACGAATACAAACAACAAAATACCTTGGGTTGCCTCCCAAGAAGTGCCTAATTTAGTGTCGCGGCACGACCCAACTCAACTTTTTCCTCTACCTTGAGGATATGAATTTCACCCCCAACTTAGAGTCCATCTCCTTACCTCGATCATAGAGGGGTGGTACAAAAATTAAGTAGTCGAGTAATGGATTGAGCGTGGTAAACCACTCGGCCTTAAAGTGAGGTGTGTTTTTATGTTGCTTATCAAGTGTAAAATAAAGAATATAGGATTTTTGATCCTCATCTTCACACTCTTCCACTATTTTAGACCATAGATAAGACATCATCTAAACATAATGTGCAAAAATGCTTCGAGTGAGGCCCAACTAATTCTACTTCAAAATTTACACTATCTACTATATACTCACTTTTATTCACCTTCTCAATGTCAATCTCAAGATCAAGATGACAATCGAGTGGTTGCGATTCTTGAGTTTTCTCCTCAAATTAGCTAATGTACCTCTCATATTCTTCTTTTCTTAGCCACTGTAAACATGGTAGGAGTGGTAACTCTTTTAGCTTTGCCCAAAGCTGTTCTTGATTCTCTAAGATTTGTTCGCTTGAATCATGATAGCACACATATCTTCAGTATGATTACTTTGACCACAAGCCAAACACCAAGGTGCAGTAAGTAGGAAAGTATCCATATCATATTGTGAAGGTCCCATCCATGCACTTCCAGATAAATCTGGACAGCAAGCCTCAAACTATGGTCCCCCATAATAATAACAAAAATTGTAACAAGAATCATCATTACTCAAAAAACCATCTATCAAGGCTGACTTCTCAAGAAAGGTGTGAGAAAAATAAAAATAAAAAAAATAAAAAAATAAACTAAACAATATTTACAAGTTTGAATTCAAGCAAGTAAACTAAAATTCCAAACCAACTCAATACGCCAAATTGTTCCCCGGCAACAGCGCCATTTTTTATAACACTCAAACTACACCTCTCATGTGAGAATGTAAGCGATCGTTATCAATATATAACCCAACTAGGTTGGAGTCGAATCCCACAGGGAATATGGTGTGAATCTGAGTTGTATGCGAGTTAATAAACTGATAGTATGTAGTTTACGGTAAATTGGGGGTTATGAGAATTTATCAAATAATTGTTGGTCAGTTTAGTTTTAGTGCTTGTAATCAAGAATTTATGGAAAACCAAAAGTATTTTCACTATGGGTTTTGGTACTTGAAAGATGATAATAGTGATTCAAGATTCTCACGATAGGTAGGAGGAACAGATTGTCTTTATCAAAGTTATGCCTAAATATCTCTCGACCTACTTAAGCATTTAATTGCCTAATCCTCTCGGACTTAGGGAATTTATATTCACTGGCCAGACATCGCCTCAAGTTAATTAACCTTGTTACAGCATTAATTATTAAACAGATGGTTGATAGCTTCCAAGTCCCTGTCAATAATTCACTTCCTACTATAGTTGATTTCATATCTCAAGCAAATCAAAGCAAGTGCTATCTATTATTTGCAACCAATAGACAATAATTAAAACTCAAAATTATCAAAGAGTCCTATTACCTTTAGAATCTTGAATACTTAGCAACTTACCAAGACCTAACCCATAGATCTCATAATTTGGGTTAAAGGGATTTAGCCACTCATAATGTAATAATCGATACAAGAAGTTGAATTCATAATTCGAAAGTTAAACGTACAGAAAAATGAATAGCAAAGAGTGTTTCTCAGATTAGATCAAAGTAGAAATCTCAAAATATTGATGATAATTTCTTCAAAGTTAATTGTTTTGTTCAACCCAAAAATTAGAGAGAAAAATAACAAAATACATGCATTCCAAAATAGGTTCAGAATCATCCTTAGAAAACCCTAAACTATGCTTTAAATACTTCAGCCTAATTATGAAAACAAAATCTCAGAGTTCAGTGTTCTTCTCGGATTAGGTGATGACATACATGATGCCTTATCAGGAGGCTGACAACTTATCACAGATGTCGTCAGCTCCTCTTCAATTTTGACAACTTTTACTTAAGGATGACGTGAATCCTAATGGCTTATCAAAACTGTGATGACATATCAGAAAATGTCGTCACTTCTCCACCTCAGCTCCCATGTTCTATCTAAGGTTGATGGCAAATCTGACGGCTTATCACAAGGCTGACAGCTTATCACATGTCGTCGTCACTTCTTCCAACTGAATCCCATTCTCTGTTTAAGGTTGACGATGAAGCTAATAACCTATAAGAGTACTGATGACTTATCAGGAATGTTGTCAGCCATACTTCTCTTTTATTTTCTTCAGATTTCAACTCTTTTACTTCCATTATTGTTGGTTTTCTTGCCTCTTGACTTCCATTGCAAAATCAAAGATAAAACAATCAAAAACAACAAAAGTTGCTTAAGAATTTGCAATTATTCTCAGCTAAAAGCCTCAAATGTGTTAGCATCTGCTCACACATCTGGTTTCAAACTTGTGAAGTGTCAAATAAGTAGAGTTCTCTTTGTTTAACCCACACTTGCATCGAATGATATCATGACTAATTTATTCCCCATGATGATCAAGTTTCAACATGAGTTGTTGAAACTCATCATAATATGCCATCACATTTTGATTCCCTTGCTGTAAGTTGTACAATCTTTCAAGCAACTCATGTCGATAACTCTCAGGAAGGTACCATTGTCTCATTAGGTACCTCAACCAAAACCATGGTGGTGGTTGCCCCTCTACTAACTCATTGTCAAACCGTTTGATGTATTCCCACCAAGTGTTATCATAGCCATCAAAATGAGCTATGGCATAAAAAATCTTTTTCTCTTTAGAGATATCATTCACTTGAAACACTTTATCGCACGCTGACTCCTAAGCAATATTATTACAATTTTGATTCGAGGATCTTACGCAGTGGAGTGAACTCTTCTATCGTGTTGCATTGGCGGACCGCCCCCCGGGGGGAACCATCGTACCGGAGCGATCCGAGAAGAGCGATTAGGTGCACGTTCTATCCTTTCTACAACGCCTATAGACTCAGTCTTTCATTTCAGATCAATTCTTCGTTGTAACCGCTTCGAGCTGAATTGGTTAGTGATTGAAGCAATTCCCATGAACTGAAAACAAAAGGATGTACTTGCCCCCTTCCCCAGCCATTACTGCTCATCCACCGCTTTTTATTAAAAAATCCTATCTTTGTCTTTCCAGGCTATCTTTTGCGTCTTATTCCTTATGCCCTGAGAAAGAACCTCCACTTGGATTCATTTCAAATCCTAGGTTTAGCTTTATAATACCAGTCATTAGTTTCGGCTATCGCTCAAAAGTACGGCTAAACGATCGGACCAGACAGGCGCAGGTAGCTTGATTGCCTTACCCGTCATTAAAACACAAGCTGGAGCCTTTATAGACTCGTACAAAGAAGAAAATAAGTTCCATGACATGGCACTTGCGAGGGAGTTTAGTTCATAACCTTGTAGGCCGGGAATGCCATCAAGAACCCTTTTCCTCTCAGTCTCAGTGTTAGCCAAGTTAGCATCGGCTCCATCATTTGAAGCTTATGACATTGATGAGTGATCCAACAGTCTTGAGTGGCAGTTCTCCAAGGAGAAGGGATCCCAGGTAGGAGAGCCAGCTGGGCCAGGGGAAAGAGGTAGTCAAAGACTACGCTACACTTTTTTATAGTTGGAAATTACAACTCGAAGGCCCTAGTACTACTGACTTTGCACCAAAAGCAATTGAAGACTTTTTTCGGCATCCCTTCTTAGACATCTTATTCCTTGCCTTAGTAATGTGCAATCAGCTACTTGGCACCTTCCCTTATTCTCCCTCTTTTTCCTTCCTTGCAAAGGTCTTATAAGGCGATGACCCTACTTACACGATATGAGAATGGTTCGTCACTTTCAACCCCATAACCCACTTCTAATACTCTAGGACTACCAGGAAGGAGAAGAATAAGCATTACCTCTGTTGAAGGAAGAAGCCCCTCCCTTTGCTTATTTATTCTTCCTGGTCTTCGGGTCTCATCTGAATGGCTCACTGCCTATTTAGTTACATTTTAGGTTTAGATTCCAAAACAGAACTAGAGATCCTGTCCCCCTCCCTTGAAAGCTCCTGGTGCTGCGACTATCACCAGTAAGTTGCGTCGGATCAACATCGGGAAATAAATAAACTGCAAAAGCAACTAAGTCAACACCTATTTGTTGTGGATCTACTGGCCCGGACGCTTGAATCTATTACACCGCAAACAAAACAACCGAATATACTACTGCAGGATCTTCCGCTGCTTTTTTTGTTATTGCTCTCACCTCTCACTACGCCACCTCAGTAGCTAGGACTCCCTAACCTTTTCTATCTATCTTTAGAAGTAGGGCGAGTGAGTTCGTTCCTTTCCCATGAAGGTTTTGGGATATGTGACCAGATGCTTCATCCAGATCTAACGTCTCTATCAACTAAATTCTCTTTTCTTCACCGGATCGATACTAACTTACGGACTCCTGCTCCTACTGGATCCAAGAGGGTCGATGCCCGATTCCCCGACCCATTACTCATTCATTCCCGACTCGATAGGGATTGCAATCTCGAGAGAAAGAGCAACAATTAACCTCCGACAATATGTAGATGGGGTGGGCGTAAATGGATACAGTGAAATCAATCCTTATTCCGCACTCCCTTTCACCGGCCTGAAACATATATAAATCATGAATTCTTCATAGCGGGTCGGCAGGATGGGCATACGGGGACCATCGAAGAAGTGCCTCAATGCGCCTCATCCACTACTTTGACTCCTTTTATGCAATTATGAACTCCACGGAACTTTATCAATTCCAATGCAACTTATTCTTTTGGAGCTGACGTAACAAACTATGCGAGCCTCCATTTGAAGCCAACATAAATCCGATCCAAATAAAAAAATAAAAGGAAGTTTAATTATTGTGGTATACCAGCCACCTATTCTAGAACTTCCAGTTCCAATCGAAGCATATAGATCCGTAAATAGATTTGTATGTATAGCCACTTCAGTCGTGCTCGTCCTTTATCGAAAGTATCTTTTTTCTGGAAACATGGTCAACCAGAAATTATTATGTTCACGATTCTTCATCCACCGATGGATAAAATGCTCCATTTTTCCATTCTCATATGAGGCCGAAAAGTGGATTGGCAACAGGTCAGCACGAAGTAATTCATCATGCTCAAACATGAGCTGATCGCTCATTAGGGACGGTTTATAGATCATCAAATTCCCATAAATGGAATGAAAAGTTGGTCCATGTAAATGATCAAGACCTCGCAAACAACAACGCCCCTTCCCCATATGGAGTTCGGAACCCAAAGGTAATCGTTGTGCCACAGTTGAGCGTTTCTGTCCCATTGCTACATAGACACAATACAATGTCTCACTCTCAGAGGTGGCCCTTGAGTTCAGTTGCTTTTGGTTTAATTTTTTTGATACTTCTGTCATCCTTGCACCTCTATTGAGTAATGCCTGAGTAGAAGCATCAAGGTCTGAGCCAAATTGAGCAGGGGCGGCCACATCACAAAATTTCATAGAGTCATTCGGTCTGAATGCTACATGAAGAACATAAGCCAGATGACGAAACGGGAAGACCCAGGATGTAGAATATCCTAACATGAGTGATTCGGCAGATTTGGATTCATATAGATATATATATCCACCCATGTTCTACTTCATTCTACGATATATAGAAGATCCATCTCTATAGATATCATCATCTACATCCAGAAAGCCCTATGCTTTGGAAGAATCTTGAAAAAGAGTTTAGGAGAGAATCAAATAGGGAATAAGCCATGAGTTCACCCGCTTGCCCGAAGATGAAGATGGGAAGTTCTTTTCCCCTTTTGTTAGGCTTTGCTAGGATGATGTCTCATTCTTTATCACGCTGCCCATGACTGGATAGGGGTAGTGCCATAGACCATCTCTTTGGCTTAGAGTTGTTTCATGAACGAGGGGGCTAAGCGCATACACGTTTCCTTCGGAACTTGACTCTATCTTCGACTACCAAAAAGAAAGCGAAAGAGAGCCACTTTTTTTATAGTATAGAGTAGGACTGAAATTCCAAGCGCTCCTAGCTCAGAAACCACACACAGACAAACACATGGAGGCCCATAAAACCCATAAATAATAGACTAACAAATATACGTGACATACCAAAAAATTGTAGGACAATTTGATACCATACAAGCCCTTTTAGGCAAATATGGGATCTCATTAGCCAACAGTCCAGCACCGAATAGATCAAAGGAATTTCTTTCTTCTCTCAAATTGACGATGGACATTCTTGGTCAGAAGTTCAATCAGTCTAAGATTGAGAGAACAAAAAAGGGTAGTTTGCTTCTCTCCTGGGTAGATGGCCACTTATGTAGTGGTTGGCCTTCCTACAAGAATGCATTCTTGGTCGAAGATCCCCTTTTATACTAGTAAGGACGCAGGAAGCAAAGAAACTTGTGCGAAGGACATTTTCTTCTCTGCCCTCTCCTCTCCAAAGGCTAAGGAAGAGACTGCATCCTTTTTCTTCGATAGCTCTTTTGGTTTCCCAAGAGGGCGATTGTGGTTGCAGTCTGGTTAACTTCTTCCACAAACACCTAGCCTGCTGAGAGGTATTATGTAATAGAAGAATCAGGATTTGCGATCGGCACTTTTTTTGCTGACCCTATCAACCTCCTTTGTGGAATACCAGAAAAAGAGATGAATTAGTGGATCATAGGGCTAAGTCAAAGCATGCCTGAACCTTCTTCGTCGGAGACTGAGTTAATATACAATCCCACTTTGGAGACTTCCCTTCGGGATAGGTAGGATATGGTTCCACAAATTATAGTCTACTCGTCTTGCTTGCTGGGAGAAAGGAAGACGAGGTACAAGATAGCTCACGTATGGTTCGGGAGATGAGCCCCTACGCAGGGGCTTAAGGCCCCGTGATTCCCCAAACCAGCTCCTGGCCTTACCCGGCGGAACCGGCCAGGGGTATTCGGCATGGGCTGAGAGATCATTTGAAGGGTTACTTCACCTTTGGTGATCACACACCGACCCGGGCAATCACTAGCTACAATCGATGGAATTTTGATATGTATAATATATCTCTTCTCACCATCCCCATAGTGTATGAGACAAATGTATGCATTTTGATTAGGGTCATATTCTAGGGTTATGATTCTACCATATATGTCTTTTTTATTCCGTCGAAAATCAATTTTATGATACATTCGATTCCGCCCCTAAGGCTAGCTCCTACTCCTCCGCCTTCTCTTGACGGATAGGATCCTCCTTGGTACGGGATGGTTTTAGACATTTAGAACTTGATTTGAAGGGATTGTATTTTGTGGAGGTGGTGGTCTTTGGTTTAGTAGGGCTTGGAAGGGAAGTTTTGGATTTAGTAGAGGTATTGGACACCCAAGTACCTCTTGCTAAACTTAAGGAGTTTTGGAATGGTTGGTCTATTGGAGTCTCAGTTTAGGGAGTTATGAGCGGTTTAGCCTGCGGCATTTAGTAGAGCTAGAGAAGGATTTGGCAATTGTGGTCATCTTTCAGTTCTAATACTGGCGGAGGAATTCTTATAATGTCCACTTGAAAAAACATGTCGAGGAGTAGAAGGGCGAGAGTTCCTTTGACTCTCCACTTGTTCTAACCTCCCACTAATAGTTGTCATTTCTCCTCTTATGGCTCCCACTTCCGTACTCAACCTTTCAAGAGTTCGGGTCATATCCTCAAGAGTGACCCTCATATTCTCCATTTCATTAGAATCTATGGTTTGAGATGTGGTTCCCTCCATTGTCAAGGTATCACCTACACAAGCAACAAATAATTTAGTTTTAAAACCTCTCTCCTCACTCACACTCTCTTGGTTCACTCACACTCAAGCTCCACAAGTGTTGTAGATTAGTTAGTAACCCATGAATCCTTAAGGTATGAGTATTCTCTTGTCTAAAATGGATTCTTATTTGAAACTCAAAGAATTCTCATCGGACTAGAGCCAAGAGTTACAACGTATTCAAATGACAAAAGCACACAAACAAAGTTTACATGAACTCAAGGCTTCAAAGAACTAATTGATAACCTAATAGGAATGTACTAGCTTGTTAATTAGGTATCGAATCAATTTAAAGAAAACTAAGAGTCAGTAATTAGAAACAATAAAATTCAAATTTGAGCTTAATTATTTTGTGAACAGTGTTTAGGTGACGCGGCAGTGTGGTATTGGTCACAGGTCTACATGTTTGATCATCAACTTGACGTATTAGCCCTTTTATATCATTTTGCAATGGATGACTTGTTATTGGAGGGAAACATATAGTATTGTAACTTTTTCAATTTTTCAAGCTCAAAAGGTGATTTGACTTCACTAGTTCCACAAGACAAGGTTCCTTATCTTAAGGAAAAGTGGTTGTCAAGTCTAGAAAGGTGATGTTGGTAAGTCTTCTCACAAACAACTTTTCAATTTTGTCTTACAACCTTTTTGGGTCTATTGCTCTTTTAAGACATAGGATGAAGAGAAACTTTTAATATGAACACAACATCAATACCTTCAAGAACAAAACAACAAACTACAATGGGCACTCCAACGTCCAACGCAAGTCACCACACGGCCAACCTCAAGTTTTCAAAACAACAAGTCACTTTTTCTTAAGATCAAATTTAGATTTAGACACTTTTGTGTTGATGAGAAAGAAACCAACACAATAAAAAAACTAAACAAATAAAACCTTTGTAGATCTACAACCAACTTTCGACCAAAATATTCAAGAACACACTTTTGGTAAGAGCTTCCCAAGATTGGTTTTGTAAGAACAAAATCAAGCCTTGATATTTGATACCAAATGATGCAAAACTAATTATGTATCCAGATATTCAAGCCAACACAAGGATAACAAGATGATCAACAAAGTGCTAGTGAATCGAAAATGCCACACACGGATTCATTAGGCTTCCAACACTTGGTTTTGGAACTAGAAAATGATTTTAACAAAAAGAACAACAAATAATCAAAAATGTTAGTGAGTCAAAAAAATCCCCATACTGCTTCACTAGACTTTTTGATTCAACAATACAATGATAACAAGATTACAAGAGATAGAAACTTGACACACAATATTCAATGATCTAAGAACCTTAACAATGAGAAAGGGTCGTAAGACTAATAAATATCAATACCAAGTTCTTACTTGCACCAAGAGTAACTCAAAGAACACCAAGATCCTAGTTTCTAGCCAAGATACAACACTAGTATTACTCTACTCATTAGTTTCAGATTTGGACTATCCAAATGAGAAAGAGAAGTTAAATATTGCAAGTGTTTTTGTTTTTTCTTCAATATTATGAATCAACTAAAGAGAAATATCCCTAACACATTTAACATTAAGTGGGTGTGTTTGGGGTACTTTGGTGGGCCTCTTCACACTTTAATAAGTATAGTCCCTTAGATGGTCTCACAAGGGCCTCACACGCGGCCAAGGATGTGAAAAAGTCTTGGAGTCATTGTAAATCACGTGCTTAGCTTTGTGTGAAAGGTCTCAAGCTAGGAATTCCCGTATCAGCATGTATCAGGAAAGTTTTAGATTTTTCAAATGGGGATTGGGTCATATTTGGATTTAGATTCGTGAATCTCATCGCAATTGTGGTGTGTAACAGTGGTTATAGAGGTGAGGCCTTTATTGCATCATGGTGAATGTGTTTTCATCCAGTTCTTGACTCATAATTGAATGCATGTGTCATGATCTTTATCCTAGTATGTGTGAAGTGCTTATGAGGGGAGGATTTCTCATAGAAATCACTTAGAACAAAGTTGATCTAAGAGACTTTGATTCATCCAAAGTTTAGTATTCGATTATACAAGGGTCAACTTTGAACGAGTATAACTTTTGATATACGTGGAGTTTTTCAGCTCAAAACCCATCTAATCATAGATAATTGAATTATCTTTCTAATGATACTAATTTTGATTTAATCCAATTCCCAAACAAAAAGTTATGATCATCTTTATTAGAATCAGTAAGCCATCACGATAAGACCGCATCACGATGAGCCTTCAATCTGCATTCCAATTAAGAATTTTTGGTTTAAATAATTGAGGGACAATTGGGTCTTTTCCCACCTCAACCCAATTCATAAATCCATGACTTAAAGCTTCAGTTAGGGCATTATTTGCTCATATTCTTCAATCTCCTCTCAAAGAAACCCTAACCCTTTCCCAAGTTCATAAAATTCAACTACGTTCCCTTCAAGAAAACCAAGAACTCAAGTTCCAACATTCAAGAACCTTTAAGAAAGCTTCAAGAATGGTGTTTCTTTCCCCAAGTTTAAGGTATGTTTCTTTCAATTAAAAAATGAATCTTCTATGATTATGGTATTTTGCATATTCAAGAAATATTAAATTACATGTTTTCATGGTAATTTGAATGCGATTTTATCCCATGAATGATTCAATGCAAGATTTGATTTCCTTATGCTATGAATTTGAATTTCCCAAGTCCTATTTTAAGTAAACTCCATGATAAATCCCCAAATTTATGATTTTTGTCATGTAAGCATGTTATTTCCTCATGTTTAAAGCATCCCATGTTTAAGCTTATGATTTTCACATGTTTGATGTATTGTTCATGTTTTGGGTATTTGAACCATGATTCTCATACTATAGTTTTAAGTGTAGATATCATGTCATATAGTTATTCAGTGTTGGTGGGTTATGAATACCTAATACCTATGTGATTTACATGAATTCAATTTTTCAAGCATTCGAACAGGCCATCCATGAATCTTATCAATATACTCAGATATTCATATTCATAATGAGCATTATCAATCTATATAAATCCGAAATTTATGGTTTCAATATTATAATTATGCTATTCCCATATGTTTCACACACTTTCATGCTTAATTATATGAATTTCAAGTGTTTGATGAAATGTCTAAATAATTGAATTTTGAAACATGATTCCTTATTATGGTTTTATAGATTTTATGTGTTCCTTTTTTTATTCCAATGAGTCCTGGAGGGTTATGAACACCTACTACTTTGTTGTTTACAAAGTTTTCAGAATATTCAGAATGGTTTTAGATAAACCATGAGTCTTGTAATTCAGTTAGTATCATGTTTAGTCGTGGCTCAGTTAAACTTAGGTCAGTTCAGTAATCAGTGTATTTTAGTTTGGAGTCAAACTTAGCACTGAGTGAACGTAAGGATGACGTATCCCCCATCAGTAGGCATGAGGCACTTGTCTCCCCTGTCAGTAGGCATGAGACGTTAGTATCAGTCCCTAGGTTCCATACCTATGATGCCACCGTAGACTTTGAGGGCTCCCCTATCAATTAGGCATGATACCCTTGTACTTTGGGACATTAAATTAGTAGATCCACACTGCCAACGTTAGTACCCATGGCACGGTACTGACACCCTTCCAACTAGGGTTACAGGTTGGACCCTAATAGTACATTGGGGCATGTCGGATATAGCTAGCTCCCACTGTCTCAGTTCAGTATTTAGTACAGAGTTCAGTCTCAGGTTTGCTTGACCATAGTATACAGTTATTAGTGTTTCCATATTTTGCTTTACAAATTATTTCATAAATATATATATATACTTGGTCTTGCACTCTTAGATATCACAATTTTCATTCACTCATGCTCAATATATTTGTGTATTCAGATCCTTGAGTTATGTCGGTTTCCACCCTATAGTTTCAGATCCAATATTCATACAGTACCCATGTTTAGCTTCAATTCTACTTATATTATAAAAGTTAAGTTTTAAGAAAATAAGTGTAGTGATTCACCAGCTTATCATTATGTTTATTACTCATGTTTTTAAGATATTTCAGCTTTTATTCTATTCCAGTCTCGTGGTGAGTCACTTAGCATGCATGCTTTAAGATTTCATATAAATTTAATTTTACTTGTTGCATTCGCCCCCGCTTACTCAGTTCATTCCAGAAGTACTAATCTACATATACATCTGTGTGGCTACATTGTTTCATAATGTAGGTAACAGTTTTATTCTACAAATCATGACCTGACAGCTGCAGTTTCCATCCAGCATATAATGGGTTCTCCTATTTTGGGGACTTTAGTCAGATGTTGTTCATGTACTTCACTTTATTAATCATATGTGTTGATTAGTCGTAGCTGAAGGCATGTCCTAGCTATCTATAGTTAGTATAGTAGAGGCTTCATAGATGTCAGTTAGAGTCAGTCATGTAATTTCAATTCTCTTAAGCTTTATCAGAGCGTAAGTGGTATTGATATTATATTTTCCTAGATTTTGTCATGATTATATTTTATCATAGCAGAACCAGTTATTTAATATATTTTAAATTAGTTTCTTAATAGTATGTCATTTCATGGGTTAGCTTGGGATCACTTGTGGTTCTAAGCATCGTGTTACATCTAGAGGGTAGTCTTGGGTAGTGAATACCTAACTCGCATCACAAAGTGTGCTAAAAGTTCAAAGTTGAACTGAGTACCTCTATCTAAAATGATGGAAATGGGTACATTATGTAATCTAATAATAGATCCTGGCTAATTTCTCTGCATTATTCTAACACCTCGAGAGTACACCCTAGGCGCGGTGTTTACAATCCCGAGAGACCACAAGCTAACCCATGAGCTGGTACCTTCTGTGAGCACTTAATAATAATAATAAAATAATATGTACAAAATATCTGAATATGCCAAAAGATTTTAAATACTAAAAATATTTTTGAATCATGACTCTGGGAACCACTGTCTGAAAAATAATTGTCTGAAACTGATAAAATAAAGACAAATTGACTGCCTGTCTGAAGTGTTCGAAAGCCTCTAAAACTGACTGAATAAGATTTGATGGGACATCCCCAAACTAACTCCAACTAACTACTAAACTGAAAGCATAAAAATAGATAGAGTCGCTCATCAAAATATGAGGATTCAGCACTACTATGGCTAATAATCTGGAATATCTATGCGCGATCAGATAACTGAGCATTCTAATATATGATATGATACATCATAATACAAGAAAACGAGTATGCGATCAGTACTTTGAATGTACTGGCATGCTAAATGAGGTAGGCTAATATGCATGGGTTCATGTGAATGAGTAATAACTGACTGAATGTATAGCATAAAGTACTGAATAGAATGCATGAAATCTGTAAATACTAAAAATGTATGACTAAGCATAAAAGATATTCTGAATATAATCTATAACTGAAATATTGAATACTGATAAATGAATAACCGATATCTGTATGCTATGGTCATATAACTTAAACTGAATTACTGAGCTGGTGACTGGACTCAGCTGTGTGAGCTATTATCTAACCGAATTGCCCTAATAAGCAAATTGGGGTCCAACTTGTGACCCCAGTTGGAAGGGTGTCAGTACCATGCCACGGGTACTAACATTGTCTATGTGGATCCAATGATGTACTATCCCGAAGGACTAAGGGTGTCAAGCCTAAACTAATGGGTGACCCCTGGGAGGTAGTCAAGCCTAAACTAACGGGTGACGACTCATATCCTACAGTGGTTATATAGTTCTGGAGTACAGGGACTGCTACTAATGACTCTTCCTATCTGATGGGTAAGTCACCATCCCTGCACTCACTCGGTGCTAAATTCTACTCCCAACTAAACTGACTCAAATACTGAACTATTCTAAGTTTAACTGTTTATGATAACTAACTGAACTGATAACACTCATGACATATCTGAAACCCCCAGGACTCGATAGCAATAATAGCCAAATAGTACTAAACTTTGAAAATCATAATGTGAAAGCATTTATCTAAAAGTCATTCTTGTAGGCATTTCGTCAAACATTTGATATTCATAGTTTATGCTAAGCATGAAAATAATTTAAAGCTTGTAGTAATAGCATGATTTCAACACCAACATCACTAATTATGAAGTAAATTAGTAAATAACAACATTAAAACATGTGGGGTTAATAATAACAATAATTTCATGTAAATATGGTATAGAATTACAATTTATGGAAATTCATGGTTAAAAATCACAATTCAAAACCATAATAACTTTTCAAGATAATAACTTTGAATTTAAGATGGAATACTTGGACCCCATGGGTGAAAGAGACCCATGAATGAACATCTAACATACCTGGGTTGATGAATTCATGAGAGTTCTTAGGTTTTTTCTTGGAAATTTAGCTTGAATCTTGAAGAATAGGGTTTTGTTCTTGAAAGAGGGCTGCTTTAATTTGAGAGGATTGTGAAATAATGAGAAAATAATGCTCTCTTGGGAGTTAAATCTCGTGTTTTGATAGAATGGGGTGAAGGAAAAGTACTTAAATGCCCTTAAAAATTAAAAACTCAGAACTGAACTTGAAATCTCAATTTTTGGCTCCGGCACGACGCGGTGCTATCGCGTTGCGCCACTAGAAAATGACAATCCCCATTTTGAATAATGGTGCGATGCGGTGCTATCGCATTGCATCTCTGGAAATTGACAATACTTATTCGGATCCTTGGCACAACGCGGTGCTAATCGTGTGCCTCACTGGAAAGTGACAGACGTGAAAATGCCTGTAATACCCCAAAGTTTCCTATCTAATTTCGTCCCTAGAATGTCAAGTATTAGCTTCTAAAATGAATGATGTTTATTTCATGTGGAATTCTTTAGATTTCAACTTTCCATTGCATAGGAAATTGAATTAGCTTTCCAACGATATAATATTTGCTTAAATCTGATAACCGGGCAAGAAGTTATGGCTATTTTAAATTCCAGTCATAAAACACCATCATTTAGACCCATAGCGCATCGCGAAGCAGTGTAAAATCCCAGTTGTCATTTTCAATGGCCCTCTGTGATATTGCCTAATCGCGGGGAGGGCCATTTTCCCAATTTTCAACTTCTAGAGGCCCAGTGCGATAATGGCGTGTCGCGCCATAAGCTAAAATGGCATTCCAAAGGGGCACCGCGATGATACTATGTCGCAGAGCCAGCCCAGTTCCCATTTTTTGATTTCCTATAAGTCACCGCGATAGTGACACATCCCGGTGGCCACCCAGTTCGGAAAAAGAATTATGTTTTTCAGTTTCGTTTAAGAGTTTAAAGGGGGTATTTTGGTATATCCTCAACCCCCACTCCATCCAAAAACAAAAGATTAATCAAATATCAAAGAACTTTATGCCCTATTTATTATTCTCTTTAAAACAAAACCCTAGTTCATCATACTTCCTCTCCAAGAAACTCAGAAATCCAAGATTTCTCCATTAACTCTCCAAGATAATCCAAGATTTAGATTTCCCAATACAAGAACACTAAGGAAATCATCTCCAAATCATCAATAGGAATCAAAGATTCAAGTCTTTAATCAAAGATCATCAATTTAAGGTATGTAGGGTTTGAACAAGGATAATTCTTTCATCCTTGTGCCCAAAACTTTATTTGAAATACAAGTTTACAGCAATTTATGAGATTTTTCATGAAATTCAAGTTAGGGTTTATACCCATTATCATTATTTGCAAGATTTTGAGATTTTCCATGATTTTGAAGTTGAATTACATAATTATGTTTGTGTTGTCATACATATTGCTGAAATTTCTAGATTTTAAGATGATTTAAGAATGTTTATGTTATCAAGTAGGAATTTTGAGATGTTTTATTATGAGATTAATGCATGAGTTATGAAGCCCTATTTAAATATCGTTATTAAAAGAATCTTTGTGCTATAAGCACCCCATGATTAGAATGCTTTCATATTATTGAGAAAGATTTGACCTTTTGGTCTTAGAACAGATAAAGAAATCCACTTTACAGATTCAAACTTAACGATTGAGCTCCACAGATTTATAGCTGGTTTTATTATAAACCATTAGATTATTTTAAAGGTGAATTTTCTTAAGATTTTAAGCATAACATTGGGAGTAGTATTTAGCACTGAGAAGGAAGTGTGGGTTTAGTGCATCCTACTTCCACAGAACTACGTAGCCAGCGTAGGTACAAATTATAAAATTATTCCTACTTCTACGTGGATGACAGTTTTAACTTGTGATCGATCACATGGATTAGGTTCTATTCTGATGGCAAAGGTAGAATAGCTCTCCCCAATATGGGTAAAATTTTGTACTCCATGGGTGCTCACATGATTTATTTCGGTTAAGAGAACCTCCCTAAAGCCTTCAGATAAAGTGTTTTCCCTAGAGCTTTAAAAGATTTCCCTTGCAGAATAAGTTTTCAGATATGAATTCAAAACAAGAATAGAATACAGATTTTAGAACTAAATGTAATGGCTCACAAGATTTAGAACATATGATTCATTGTTCATGACTTTGACTTTCAGTATTTTTATATTTCTTAAACTTATGTGAGTCATTTACATTTAGCATGCATTGTTTTACAACTTATAATGATGGATAACATGTTTACTTATGCATTCACTCCCATATACTCAGTACATCCCCAAATTATTGATCCACATATATGTCTATGTGCTACATTGTCTTATAATATAGGTTCAGGTGCTCAGTCTCAACAACGAGAGTGACTTTCCGAGATCCTCTATCTACATCCTTACAGTTGGTGAGTCCTCATGATTTGAGGACCTACCTTTATAGATTTCCAGCTTTCATGGTACTTGACTTATCATTTTCAGTTCAGTCAGAGTCAGTTGGGGTCTGTCCTAATGACTCTCTAGTTCTTTAGCAGTAGAGGCTTGTCGGACTATTAGATTGATTTCTAGACTTTCAGCATTTTTATTCAGATGGTATTTTTCAGTTTGATTCAATTTAGATTTAATATGATGTAGTACTATTGTTTGATTTGATTACCTTGAAGTAAGTTCCAGACTTAGTAGCTGGCTCAAAGGGTTAGCTTGGGGCTACTCATAGCCTTGAGTACCGTGTGACGTCTCGGGATGGGATTTCAGGGTGTTACAATGCCCATTGGTGTGACGCAATTCTTATCATGGTGATAGACTAGAAAAGTACCAACATGATTTTGGACCTCACCGCGATGCGGCCTAATCACGTTAAGCTACTGTCTTTCACTAAAAGTACCATAACTTCTCACCCCAAATATCAAATTTTGGTGAAATTTGTATCATTGGGAAGATAATTCAATTTTGTACAATTTGGTGGGTCTTGAGATGGAAAATTCTTATTAGAATAAAAGATATGCTCTTTTGAAGTTGACTATAGAAATATTCTTTTCAAAAACTCAATCGGTAAGGAATATTTTGATTCGTCTAATAGCTGGGAGTTATTTGAGGCCTTAACATACCATAAACTCACTCATAAAACTAACAAAGAACTATAATATACTTTGCATGAGCTTGGAACATGGAGGTAACATTGGTTTAGATTTTTGGGTGTTACAATATCTCTCCTTTGGGAACATTCGTCCGAGAATGAGATTAGTTAAACTGAAAACACTGAGGAACTGAGATTTCATGATTAATATATGTGATGAAAATGTGATTACATGGCTAAGTCTAAAACATAACACATGACTGAACTAGTTATGTGAATGCATGACTGATATGTGAATGAGATTTAGCTAAAACTGAGCATAGAAAAGAGAAATTCTAAGAAGATGAGGGTACTAGGTCCGCATATTGCTTCTTCTTCCCAAGTGTCTCCCTCAACGGACTGATTCCGCCAAAGAACTTTGACTAGGGGAATTCTTTGTTCCTTAGTCTACGAATCTGTCTATCAAGAATCTTGGCTGGAATTTCTTCATAATAAAGACTATTCTGAACATCTATGCTTTCTGAAGGAACAAGTATAGTTGGGTCACCAATACACTTTTTCAACAAAAAGATATTAAATACTGGGTGCACTGATGCTAAGTATGCAGGCAATTCAAGCTCATAAGCCACTTTGCCAAAACGGCTCAAAATTCTTTAAGGGCCAACATATCGGGGACTAAGCTTCCCCTTCTTACCAAACCTCTTCACTCCCTTCATGGGAGAGATATTTAGATATATGAAATCACCAATCTCAAACTCAAGATCTTTCCTTCTCATATCTGCATATGACTTCTGTCGGCTCTGGGCTGCCTTAAGCCTCTCCCTGGTCAACTGAACTTTCTCCAAAGCATCAAACACCAAGTCAGGCCCAATTATTGTGGCTTCACCTATTTCAAATCAACCAACGGGAGATCTATATATCCTTCCATAAGAGCCTCAAATAGAGACATCTAAATACTATAATGATAGCTATTATTATACGCGAATTTAATAAATGGCAAGTGGTCATACCAACTGCCCTTAAATTTAATAAGATACTCTCTCAATATGTCCTTAAGGGTCTGAATGGTCCTATCTGCCTGACTCTCTATCTGAGGGTGAAAGGTTGTATTGAGGTGAACTTGGGTACCAAGACCCTTCTGAAAAGCTTTCCAAAAGTGAGAGGTAAACTGAGTACCTCTGTCTGAAATGATAGATAATGGAGCACCATGCAACCTAACCAACTCTCTAAGCTAAAGCTTGGCATAGTCCTCAGCTAAATAAGAAGTATAGACTGGTAAGAAATGAGCTGATTTGGTTATCCTATCTATAAGAACCCAAATTGAATCATGGTGCTGAAGAGTACGAGGCAAACCTATCACAAAATCCATGTTCACTTCCTCCCACTTCCAAGTGGGAATACTAAACTCCAGCATAGACCCACTAGGCTTTTGATGTTCAATCTTAACCTATTGACAAGTGGAGCACCTAGCTTTAAATTCTGTAATATCACTCCTTATCCTACTCCACCAATAGATTTCTCGTAGATTGTTGTACATCTTCGTGGCCCCAGGATGAATAGAGTAATGTGCACCATACGCCTCTACAAGAATTTGCTATCTCAACTCATCAATACATGGCACACACAGTCTACCCTAGCAAAGCAACACACAATCTCCTCCTTGAGAGAAAACCTTTACTTTTTGATCTTTGAATGACTCTTACAGCTTCACCAAACTAGGATCCCTATCTTACTTTTCTTTCACTTCGGCAACCAAAGAAGATTTTGAACTATTCTGAACCCAAATGCAACCCTCAACTGAATCGACCAAAAAAACAGCTAACCTGGCAAGCTGATGAACTATCCTAACTAACTTCTTTCTATCATCCTTAATGTGAGGAACATTCCCCATAGACAATCTACATAGGGCATCTGCCACTACATTGGCCTTGCCCAGGTGGTACAAAACACTCATATCATAGTATTTCAATAACCTTAACCACCTTCTCTGACGCAGATTCAAATCCTTCTACAAAAACACATGTTGTAAGATTTTGCGATCAGTGAACACATCAACATGCACCCTATATAAATAGTTCCTCCAAATCTTTAAGGTAGAAACAACAGCTGCTAACTCAAGATCATGGGTAGGGTAATTCATTTCATGCGGCTTAAGCTATGTAGAGGCATAGGCCACAACCTTACCCTTCTGCATCAAAACACAGCCCAAATCAACTCTGGAAGCATCACAGTACATAATAAACCCATTTGAACCATCTAGTAACGTCAAAATTGGGGATTTGGTGAGTCAAGTCTTCAACTCTTGAAAACTCTTACCACAAAAATCTAACCACTAAAATTGTCATGACCGAAGCCAAGACCCTGGCCGCGACGAAAATCCCAAACCATGAATGTCCGAGCGCCCTTCACTTTATTGACATCATACACATGTTCACATACCATAAAAGACAATGTGTAAATACATACCGATATGGAATCATGGTCAAATATTATAATTCAAAAGCAAAAATCAAAATGGAATTTCCAAAACCTCTAACAAGATTTACATCAATCTACAAAATCTCTATTACATCAGAACCAATATTTTATCTAATACTGGGACAAAGCCCCCAGTCGAACCAAAAACCATAATGAAATAACAATCTTACAAAAATAGGCCTTCCTAAATAAGGGAGGCTCACCAACTGTATACTTCTGTGTGACAAAATCTACGGCTTAACGGGACCCCTAGACTGAGCCTCAGACCCTGAAATATAGGGGTCAATACAGATGTACTGGTATGTGAAACAACTCAAAATAACATGTTTTTATACAAAATAGATGAGAGAATTTCACAATAACATTGAACATTATATAAGTAAAAATACATAGGCATATTTAAATATTTACAAACCAGTTCTTGACAACCTTGACTCACTCTTTGTTATTCTTCTGAGCTAGTGGTACACCCTACAAATCTGAAATTCGACGGGCTATGTGGAACCCTCCCTTGACTCGGTAGCCAAGCCTCCAATCAAAGTAGCCGCAAGGATTGGAGAGGTGATACCCCCTATGTGAGCACACCGTAGGAAATCCCCCCATGAAAGATGTCCTAATTGTCCTTCTATGTAGGATAATATGTCATAAATCCCGCATCGACAACTACTGTTTTCAGTGATGAGCCCTTACACTCAAATGCTTTCTTCGGGTAACCAACTAGCTCTCTTAAGTCCAAATTTTGGTTCTTTCAAATCATGCTTCATACTTGTAAATCATTTAATACTTATTCCGTTAAGGGCATCTCATCATCGGGAATCATCATACCCTAACTTGCAAGTCAATATCATATCAAATTCACAGCCCATTATATTCAAAACATGCACATGACCACCTAAGATTCGTAACATCACAATAGAGTCATCACTTTGAAATCTCAAGAACACTTAGGCATTTGTTTTCTCTTTGCAAGATTCAAAACATGTGGTGGTCATGTTAATTTATTCAATCACATGTAATTCTTTCCATTTAAAGGAAGAATGTAGTTATAACAAGAAACTCCCTCTCATCATATATAAACCATGTCAAGAACCATGATATTGAGAAGATCACTTTCAAATCTTAGGGCATGCACTTCAAACCATTCATAATGAAATTATAAACCTTAGTTCACAACAAGAGAAGGAATTCATACTAATGCTCTCAATTAATCTTACAAAATACATAAAGTCAATTTCCAGGAAAAGTGATTCAAGACAACATATAATTTCACAAAAACCATCCTGTGATGCTTACTTTTGAAAACAATATCAAATATTTCATTATAAAACATAATTGGGGATCCTTAATCTTGATAAAACATTTATACTTATGCCCAAGATTTTTAGAGTTGTCCCACATACCTTATATTTATTGGTTCGAAGAGTGGAACCCTAGTCTTGACTCTGTTCTTGAAGATCTTGACTTAGAAGAAGAATTCTTGATCTATGGGAAGGAAAGTTAGGGTTTTGTGTTGAAGGATTTTGAGTGTTTTTGGGCATAATATGCCCAAAGACATTTTAATTTCATGTTATGGATAGGATATGATGAGGGAATAGACTGAAATGCCCTCCCTAAAGTCAAAAAATTTAAAATCTTAAACTGGGCACCCGATGCGATGTGTTGAGATCATGTTGAGCCACTGGTTTGACCAACGCAATTACCAACATAGCGTGTTGATATCGCATTAAGCCACTATCTTGTTCACCCAAACGCATCTCAAATGTGGTCCGAAAAATCTGAAACTCTCCCGGGACAACCCCTTTACCCTCCTGAACATGAATCAACTTAAAAACCCACGTCTTGAGGTCAAAATGATCGATCTAGAGATCATTAAATTTTAAGAGCTTAAAATAAGGCTAAGTCATTTCAATACTTAGAAAATTATCAGATAGCTAGCTCTTTAAGCATGCTACCAAGCGAGATATTAAGTCAAGAATGCTACGGGGCATTATAGTATGCCCCCTTGGGATCATTCATCCCTGAATGATGGTTTGAAATACCTACAAGCACATATTCAAAAATACTAAGGAAAAAAGATAGAGAGAATAGTATATGACTTATACCTCTCGTATCATCATCCACGGTCTCAAAGAGGTTTGGGTATCTAGCCCATATACCATATTTTGACTCCCAAGTAGCTTCTTCCACTTTTTGATTTCTCTATAACACCTTAACCAAAACTATTTCCTTACTCCTTAGCTTCCGAACTTGGAGGTCAAAGATGGCAATAGGTTCTTTTTCATATGACAAGGAATCTGCCACCTTGACCTCATCTACAGGAAATACTAAAGAATGATATCCAATGTACTTCTTCAACATGGACATATGGAATACTGGATGAAAAGAACCCATACTAGCCGGCAATTCTAGCTCATACGCAACCCCACCGATCCTCTTCAAAATCTAGTACGGTCCTATGTAATAATGACTAAGCTTCCCTTCTTTTCCAAAATGCATGACTCCCTTCATAGGGGAGGCTTTGAGAAACACCCAATCACCAACTTCAAATTCCAACTCCCTTCTCCTAACATCGGCATAGGATTTTTTTATGACTTTGAGTTGTCTTGAGACATTCTCTAATGACTTTCACCTTCTCTGTTGCCTAATGAACAAGATTATGCCTGAATAATTGGGTTTCACCCACTTCATACCATCCAATTAGTGATCTACATCTCCTTCCAAAAAGTGGTTCAAAAGTGGCCATCAGAATATTAGAATAGTAACTATTATTGTAGGCAAATTCAATCAACGAAAAATGATCCATCCAACTACCTCTGAAGTCAATCACGCAAGATCTCAACATATCCTCAAAGTTTTGAATGGTGTGCTCAACTTTCCCATAGGTTTTAGGGTGGAAGGCAGTACTTAGGTTCACTTGGGTACCTAAACCCCTCTGAAAAGATTGCCAAAATTGTGAAGAGAATTGCATACCTCAATCGGATATAATAGATACTGGTGCCCCATGTTAGTGAACTATTTCCTTAATGTACAGCATGGCATAATCATCTCCTAAATAGTTTATCCTTATAGGTAGAAAATGAGCTGACTTGGTCATCCAGTCTATAATCACCCAAATAGAATCATATTGGTTTTGGGACCTCGGAAGCACCATGATGAAATTCATATTGATTATTTCCCACTTTCACATAGGAAAGGCTATCTCTTGAGAAGTACCACCTAGCCTCAAATGCTCTACTTTGACTTGTTGACAATTCAAACACTTGGAAACAAAATGAGCAACATCACGTTTCATATTGTTCCACCAATATATTGCCTTAAGGTCATAATACATCTTAGTAGAGCTTGGGTGAACAACATACCTTAAAGTGTAAGCTTCATCAAGGATCCTCTCTCACAACCTATCCATATTCGGTACACATTGACTACCTTGATATCTCAAAATACCATCACTACCAATTTCAAATGCCATCACCTTCTAATAACCGACATCATTTTTAATCTGCATCAAAATGGGATCTTCGGCCTGCTTCTCCTTAACTTCAGCACATAGGGAAGATCTAGCTATCTCATGAACAATTACTCCTCCCTCTTTGGAATCCAGAAGTCGAACCCCTAGATTTATAAGTCGATGAATTTCTTTCACCATCTCCCTTTTTATTTCCTCAACATGAGAAAGAATGCCCATAGATAATTTGTTGAGGGCATAGTCCACTACATTTACCTTTCCCGGATGATAGTGCAGGCTTATTTCATAATATTTGAATAGTTCCAACCACCACCGTTGCTTAAGATTCAACTCTTTTTGCGAAAATACATACTGTAAACTATTATGGTTAGTGAAAATATCAACGTGTACCCCATATAGATAATATTGCCAAATTTTATATGCAAACACTACAGCCGCTAACACCAAGTCATTGGTAGGGTAATTTCGCTTGTGCACCTTCAGTTGCCTAGATGTGTAAGCTACCACCTTACCATGCTGCATAAGTACACACCCAAGTCCCACTCGGGACGCATCACGGTAGACAACAAAACCCTCTTTACCCTCAGGAAGGGTCAAAACTGGTACAGTAGTCAACTTTTGTTTCAATTTGTCAAAACTATTCTCACAGGCGTCAGACCACACAAATTTTAGCTTTTTCTGTGTCAACTTGGTAAGTGGAGCATCTATGGAAGAAAAACTTTCTACAAACCTCCTATATTACCCTGCCAAACCCAAGAAGCTTCGAGTATCGGTTGAAGTCCTAGTTCTGGGCCATTTTCTCACTGCATCAATCTTTTGGGGGTCAGTCTTAATTTCCTCACTAGACACAATATGCCCAAAGAAAGAAATAGCACTAAGCCATAACTCACACTTAGAAAATTTTGCATACAATTCATGATCTTTGAGGGTCTAAAGGATGATTCAGAGGTGATTGGTATGATCCTCCTCACTCTTAAAGTAAACCAGGATATCATCGATGAAAACTATCACAAATAGGTCCAAAAACTGACGGAAAACCCTATTCATTAAATCTATAAAAGCTGCAAAAGCATTGGTCAGTCCAAAAGACATAACTAAGAACTCATAATGACCGCATCTGGTTCGAAAAGCTATTTTGGGAATGTCAGCCTCCCTAACCTTCAACTGGTGATACCCCAAACGAAGGTCTATTTTGGAGAAATATTTGGCACCCTGAAGTTGGTCGAACAAATTATCAATCATAGGAAGAGGGTATTTATTCTTAATAATGACCTTATTCAGGTGACGGTAATCTATACACATATAGAGAGAATCATCTTTATTATGCACAAAAAGTACAGATGATCCCCACAGAGACACACTAGGACGGACAAAACCCTTATCAAAAAGGTACTTTAACTGTTCTTTCAACTCTTTCAATTTTGTAGGAGCTATTCTATATGGAAGAATAGAAATAGGATAGGTGTTTGGTAGAAATTCAATGCCAAAATCTATCTCACTATTTGGTGGTATCCCTGGGAGTTCATCAGGAAAGACTTTCAAAAATTTATTAACTACCGAAACAAACTGGAGGGAAGGAATTTTGGTACTTGAATCTTTGACTCGAATAAGATGATACAAACAAACCTTCGATATGAGTTTACGGGATCTATAGTAAGACATGAACTTCACTCTAGGTGATAAAGAATACCTTTCCTACTCTATCACTGGTTTATTCAAAAAGGAAAAGCTGACTTTTTGGGCTCTGTAGTCTAGTGTGGCATAATACGAATGGAGCCAGTCCATCCCTAAAATAGCATCAGACTCAACCATGTCAAGCTCTATAAGATAAGATATAGTATCACGATTATATACAGACACCACGCAGTTTCTATACACCCTTCTAGCCACAATAGAGTCACCAACAGGGGTAGAAATAGAGAAAGGTTCCAAAATATTTTTAGGCTCAAAACAAAATTGACTGCCACAAATGGGGTCACATAAGATAAAGAAGACCCAGGATCAAGTAACTCATACACATCACGAGAGAAAATTTGACAAAGGATGAATCTATTGCGACCACCCTTAGTAATGAAAGTAGTATCCTTGCGAGGTGGTGGTGGCAGTACTAAGGAGTTAGCTTGAGAGTTAGTACCCCCAACATTACCTTTCACTGTCGGGAAATCCCTCTAAAGATGCCAGGATGACCATATACATAACTCACTTTACGATCGAAAAAGCACCTCCCGAGATAATTCTTTCTGCAATTACCACAGCAAGGTGTGACCTCAAGGACTGAGCCACACTTCTCTAGGACTGAGTACCCTCCACTTCTGCCCCACTGTTAGGCTAAAAATTTTGGAACCGCTGATCAGATGGAGGTCTAGATGCTGGGATGTTGGCTGAAGGTTGAGCATGACTCTAAAACTTCTTCTTCGACAATCTGTTACCCCAATTATTACCACTTTAGTGCTGACTATTATTCTGATTTGTAGATCTGTCCCTCTTGGCCTTCCTTTCTATCTCTCTTGCATCCGCCACTCTTTTCTTTTGCTCCTCTACCTGTTGCATATAAAAATCTATGTCTTTATTCAGCATCACTTCTTTGCACTCCAATACCAAGTCATCTGAGAGATCGGATGCAAACTTTCTCATACGTGCCCTCCTGTTGCATGCCAATTTTACAGCATAACGGGGTAACTAGTTGAATTTTAGGGTGTACTCCGTGACGCTCATCTTCCCCTGTTTCAAATTCATGAACTCTTTAGCCTTGGACTCCTTTTATTCCAAGGGAAAGAATTATTTCAAGAAAGCTTCGACAAAGTTTCCTTACACAGAAGGCTCAGCATCACCACCTTTTGAACCCTCCCACACATTATACCATTGATTTGACATATCCTTCGGCTGATAGGCTGCCAATTTCATACCTTCAACCTCATTCATATGCATCACTCTAAAAATCTTTTCCAACTCATCAATGAACCCTTGGGGGTCCTCCTCAACCTTAGTGCCAGTGAATATAGGGGTTCAGTCTCATGAATTGACCAACTCGGGTAGTCTCAGACAAACCAGATATAGAACCCATATCTTCAGACCGACGAGTCTGAGAGGCTACCAGTTGTGCAATCATATGGATGGACTGTCTGAACTCAGCATTTAAAATCTCTCTAGGGAGCTCTGATGATGGTTAACATTGGTTTGCGGAGCCTGAGGTAGACTGGTTGGAACTGGAGGGACTCCTAGAGTAGGAAACAAATCTGAGGTGCGAGCTCTGTTACGGGTTTGCTTCCCATGAGTAGGATGGACATCCTCAGCCTGAGCATTTTGTTCATTTATTCTACGGGGAGGCATGGTAACTTTCTATAACACAAGAAATCATTTATTAGAGGACATGCAGACTATATGGAATGAACTAAGTCATGAAAGAAAAGAGACATTCCTAAATGCCTTATAGCCTCCTGCTTATAAGTGTGGCGTGCTACATACCCATAAGCAGGACTCTACCCAACGTGATTTTGCAGATACCCTGGGACCATGAACCGTGCTTTGATACCAAGTTTGTCATGACCTGAGCTAAGACCCTAGCCTCGATAAGCATCCCGAACCATGAAGGTCCGAGCACCCTTCACTTTCTGGACATCATACACATGTTCACATACCATAAAGACAATGTGGAAATACATACTGATATGAAATCATGGTCAAATATTATAATTCAAAAGGATAATTCAAAATAGAATTTCCATAACCTCTAACAACATCTACATCAATATACAAAATCTCTATTACATCAAAACCAATATTTTATCAAAAATTAGGACAAGGCCCCACGTCAAACCAAAAACCATAATGAAATACCAATGTTATAAAAATAGGTCTTCCAATGTAAGGGAGGCTCACCAACTACACACTTCTGTCTGACAAAATCTACGTCTTAGCAGGACCTCTAGACTGAGCCTCAGACCCTGAAATACAAGGGGGTCAATACAGATGTACTGGTATGTGAAACAACTCAAAATAACATGTTTTTATACAAAATAGATGAGAGCATTTCACAATAACATGGAACATTATATAAGTAAAAATACATGGGCATATTTAAATATTTACAAATTAGTTCTTGACAACCGTGACTAACTCTTTCTTATTTTTCTGAGCTAGTGGTACACCCTACAAATCTAAAATTCCACGGGCTATGTGGAACCCGCCCTTGACTCGGTGGCCAAGCCTCCAATCCAAGTAGCCGCCAAGATTGGAGTGGTGATACCCCCATGTGAGCAAACCATAGAAAATCCTCCATGTGAGATATCCTAATTGTCATTCCATGTAGGATAATATATCTTAAATCCTGCATCGGCAACTACGGTTTCTAGTGATGAGCCTTTACACTCAAACTCTTACTTTCTGTAACCAACTAGCTCTCTTGAGTCCAACTTTTAGTTCTTTAAAATCATGTTTCATACTTTTAAATCATTTAAAACTTATTTCATTAAGGGCATCTCATCATTAGGTATAGTCATACCCTGACTTGCAAGTGAATATCATATCAAATTCACATTCCATTATATTCAAAACATGTATATGACCACCCAAGATTCCTAACATCACAATACAGTCATCAGTTTGAAATCTCAAGAACACTTAGGCATTTCTCCTCTCTTTGCAAGATTCAAAACATGTGGTGATCATGTAAATTTATTCAATTACATGCAATTCTTTCCCTTTAAAGCGTGAATGTAGTTATATCAAGAAACTCCCTCTCATCATATATAAACCATGTCAAGCACCATGATATTGAGAAGATCACTTTTAAATCATAGAGCATGCGCTTCAAACCATTCAAAATGAAATTATAAACCTTAGTTCACAACAAGAGAGGGAATTCATACTCATGCTCTCAATCAATATTAAAAAATACACAAAATCATATATATATATATATATATACAATTCAATTTCCATGAAAAGTGATTCAAGACAACATACAATTTCACTAAAACCATCCCATGATGCTCACTTTTCAATAACAATATCAAATATTTCATTATAAAACATAATTGGGGATGTTTAATCTTGATAAAACATTTAAACGTATGCCCAAAATTTTTAGAGTAGTTCCACATACCTTATATTAAATGGTTCGAAGAGTGGAGCCCTAGTTTAACTCTTTTCTTGAAGATTTTGACTTAGCAGAAGAATTCTTGATCTATGAAAGGGAAGTTAGGGTTTTGTGTTGAAGGATTTTGAGTGGTTTTGGGAATAATATGCCCTAAAGACGTTTTAATTTTGTCTTATGGTTGGGATATGACAAGGGAATAGACTGGAATGCCCTCCCTAAAGCTGAAAATTTTAAAATCGTGAACTGGGCACCCAACATAATTGGCGACATAATGCATCAAGATCAGATCGTGCCACTGGTTTGACCAATATGATTACCAATGCGGCACATTGATATCATGCTGATCCACTTTCTTTCTCACCCAAACGCATCTCAAACATTGTCCAAAAATCCAAAACTTTCCTGGGACAACCCCTTTATTCTCCTGAATATGAATCAACTTAAAAACCCATATCTTGAGGTCAAAACAATCGATCTAGAAATCATTAAGGTTTAAGAGCTTAAAATAAGGCTAAGTCATTTCAACACTTAGAGAATTTTAAGATATCTAGCTCTTTAAGCATGTACCAAGCGAGATATTAAGTCAAGAATGCTACGGAGTGTTACAGAAACTTAGCCTTCTTCTGGGTCAATATGGACAAGGGGGATGTAATAGACAAAAACCCTTCAACAAACAGCTGATAACAGTCAGCCAAAACCAAGAAACTCCTGATATCTAATGGAAAATGGGTCTGGGCCAGTTTCTCACCGCCTTAATCTTTTAAGGATCAACTCTAATTCCATCACTGGAAATAATATGGCCACGAAAAGCTACAAATCTTAGCCAAAATTCGCACTTACTGAACTTAGCGAACAACTGATGGGCTCTAAGAGTCTGCAATACTATTCTGGGGTGGTTTGCATGATCATTTTTGTTACAAAAGTAGACAAAAATGTCATCAATGAAGACTATGACGAACATATCCAAGTACTACTTTAACATTCGATTCATTAAGTCCATGAATCCTACTGGGAAATTCGTGTGACCAAAGGACATGACTAGAAACTTAAAGTGAACATACCAACTTCAGAAATCTATTTTCAGAATGTCACATTATCTTACTCTGAGCTGATGATAGTCAAATCTGAGGTCTATCTTAGAAAAATAACTAACATCCTGAAGTTAGTCAAACAAGTCATCAATTTTGAGAAGTGGGTATTTGTTCTTGATTGTGACTTTCTTCAACTGACGGTAGTCAAAACATATTTTAAAAGAACCGTCTTTCTTATGTATGAAAAGAACTGGTGCGCCCCACCGGGTAATATTGGGCCTAATGAATCCCTAATCTAGGAGATCTTTCAACTATTTTTTCAACTCTTTGAGTTTTGTTGGAGCCATTCTGTATGGCAGAATATAGATAGGTTGAGTATCTAGAAGGAAGTCTATTCCGAAGTCAATATCCCTCTTGAAAGGAACTCTGGGAAGATCTTCAGGGAACACATTGGCAATTTTGTCAATACTAAAACTGACTCAAGATTTGGAGTCTCAGAATTAGAGTCTTTGACTCTGACAAGATGATAAATGCATCCCTTGGATATTATCTTTCTTGCTCTAACGTACGAAATAAGCTAACCCTTAAGTGTTGTGGTACTACCCTTCCATTCAAGGACTGGTTCATTTGGAAACTAAAAATAAACTACTCTATTTCTGTAATCCACTGAAGCATAGCATGAATGGAGCCAATCCATGCCGAGAATGATGTCAAAATCTGTCATCTCTAACTCTATAAGGTCTACTGAAGTAAATTTCTAAGACACTGTAACTAGGCAGTTCCTGTATACCCACAGGGCTATGATGACTTACCCACTGGGGTAGACACTAAGAAAGGCTCTACTAAGATTTTGAGACTGACTCTAAAGTTGACGACAATATAAGGGGTTACAAAAAAAATCTCTAGGGTCTAATAAAACATAAATATGTAAATAAAATACTTGCAACGCATCGGTAACCACATCAGGAGAAATTTCCTAATCTTGTCGAGTCTGAAGTGCATAAAGACTATTTTGATGCTGACAACTAGTAGCACCAAAAGTGGCGCCCTACTGAATTAGGCGACCGGCTGGAACTGATGGTTGATGGGACTGGACATGTTGGTGAAAATCCCTTAATTTCTGAGCAACTACCTAACACTCTTGAATCTAATAGCCTGGTTTGCGCCACTCGAAGTATACATCATTGCCAGCTCTACACTCACGCTGATGGTTTCTACCATATTTCTGGCAAAGAGGATTTGTACGACCACTGTTAACACTACCCTGCGACTTAGAGCTTAGTGCCCTATCCTGATTGTCATTCCTGAACTTTGGCATAGGGGCACTAGCTGAAGATGGGGCTGGGACTAAGATTTCTAATAAAATTAAGGATGATTTTCACCCTCTGACTTTGGTTGAGTGAAATTAAAGCTACTTGTTTGAGCTTTCTTATTCTCTCTCTCCTTCTCCTTATTCTTCTACAAGTTAATTTGTTGAGCATGGACCATAAGCCTAGATATGTCCATTTTATTAATTAACATCATAATCCTACACTCCTTGTCCACACTATTAGATACCCCAGACACAAACTTGCTCATCCTAGATCTGTTATCATCCACCACATGAGGAGCATACCTAGCTAACTAAGTAAACTTAAGAAAATACTCTTTCACACTCATGTTGCCCTGCCTTAATTTGATAAACTGTAACACCTTGGATTCCCTTAGCTTTAACAAAAAGAATTTATCTAAGAAAATTGTAGCAAACTCATCCCACTCTACAGGCCTTGCATCTGCACCTCTATCCCCTTTTTCTTGCTTAAACCAGATATAGGCTACATCCTAAAACTAGTAAGCAGCCAATTTAGCACTCTCACTAGAAGTCACCCCATAATATCTATTACCTTATGTACCATGTATAGGAATTCCTGTGGATCCTCTTTAGATTTGGATCCCAAGAACAGAAGAGGATTCATTTGGGTAAAGTCCTAAATCTTAGCTGCGGCAGTATTGGCCACTAGGTTGGAAAAAATGGTTGGCTGAACATTTTGAGCTGCTACAGAGTGAGCAAGAGTAGTGAATGTGGCTCTAAACTCCTCATGAGAAACATTCTTATTCAAGGGATCTTTCTGAATAGGCGGAGGTGCTGGCTATTTTATGTTTCTTCTTTCATTTTTCTTTCTGGGTGGCATGTTCTATAAATGGAAGGAAGAGTATATTAGATAGATATTTTAACATGAGCATCATGCTCAGTCGTATGACAAGAACACTGAAAGAAGGGAAACTTTACTTAAACACCTCGTAGCCTTTTGCCCATAAGTGTGGCGCGCTTCACACCCATGCACAAGACTCTACTTAATGCGGCTTTCAGACTTCCTAGGACACTTTAAAACTTGGCTTTGATACCAAGTTTGTAATGCCCCGAGAGTACACCCTGGGTGCCATACGGTGCTTACAATCCCGAGATACCATGAGTTGATACCTGCTGTGAGCATTGAATAATAATAACAAAATAATATGTGCAAAATATCTAAATATGCCATAAGGTTTTAAATACTAAAAACATTTCTGAATCATAAATTTGGGAACCACTATCTGAAAACAACTGTCTAAAACTGATAAAATAAAGACAAACTGACTGTATACCCCTGTATTTTTCCTAGCTTAATTTTTCTCCTAGAATGTCAAGGGTTAGCTTAAAAAATGAATAACTTTTGTTACATCTGAAATTTTCTAGATTTAGACCCTCCATTGTGTAGATAATTGAATTCACTTTTCATCGATACCAAATTTGCCTAAATCCAATACTCGCTTGAGAAGTCAAGGTACTTTTAGTGTTAATAGGGTACTATTTGGACAAACACCGCATCACGGGGAAGGCTTAATTCGCAATTTTCTGATTTCAGTGGACCTCCGTGATATGCCTAAATCAAGGAGAATCTCCAGTTCCCAATTGTTAAAATCTTGTGGGGTACCGTGATTGGCTCAAGTCGCGGTGAAACCTAATTTCTGAATTGTCAATTTCCAGTGGCTCACCGCAATAGTGGAGCATTGCGGTGATGGACAAAATGGCATTTCAGTAGTGCACTGCGATAGCTCCGCATCACATTGAACTTCCAGTTCCTACTCATCCATTTTTCAGTGAGCCACCGCGATAGTGGCGCGTCAAGGTGGCCTGCAAAATCGGGAATTTCTCCCTTATTCTAGTTTCATCGAAAATTTTAAAAAGCACAATTAGGTCAATTCCCAAGCTCCCAATTCATCTTAAACAAGGAATTAAGCCTATTCTAAAAACTTTATGCTTATTTTCACCCATTTTCTCTCAAAGAAAAACCCTAAAGCTTAAAAACTTACTCCCTAATAAATCAATTTCCTCCATTGTTTCTCCAAGAAACTTAAAATCGAGGATTTTCAGTTCAAGATAATCAAGAATTCATCTTCAAGAACTCAAATAGGAATCCAAAATTCAAGATACTTCATCTAATCATTAATTAACGTATGTGGAGTTTATGAACAAGGATCCTCCTACATCCTTGTTCCCAAAACTAGATTTTAACTTCAAATTTACATAATGTTATACAAAATTACATGAGTTTTAAATTAGGGTTCATACCCATTATTGCTATTTGAAAGATTATGAGATTTTAAGTGTTTATGAAGTTGAATTGCATGTCTATTTATATATTTTTATGCCTATTGCAGTAAACTTCAGATTTTGAATTGAATTATCATTATTCTCAATATCAAGCTTGAACCGTATGTTGTTTTGACATGAACTTGATGCATGTGTTAATAAGCCCAAGATTTTATGTTGATATTTTAAGAAAGATGATGCTTTAACCATCCTATGATCAGTTTATTTTCAGATATTCAGTAAAGCTTCGATCTTTTGATCCTCAGATAAGTTTTTGAATCCACTTTACATATTTATTAAAAATTATAGAAATTAGTTTAGCTATATTTACAGATTGAATCGGATAAATGCATAATTGGTTTGATAATAACCCTTATGCTAGTTTTTAAAGTGGATTTCCAACAGAATGAGCATACAAATTTAAAAAGGAGTAGTATTTAGCATTGAGCGGGAAGTGTGGGATTAGCATGCCTTATCTTCCACAAAACTACGTAACCAACGTAGGTATAGATTATCAAATTATTCTCATTTCTATATGGATTACAGCTATAGATGTGACCACTTAGCTTAGGTTGTACTTTTTTTCAAGAGTATGACACCTCTTCCCATCATCAGGTTTTCCCCTATAATACCCCGTACTCTTCTTAGCTTAAATTCGTCCTTAGAATATTATAGGATAGCTCCCAAAATGAATAGTATTTATTTCATATAGAATTTTCAGATTTAAACCTTCCATTGTGTGGAAAATAGAATAAGCTTTCCAACGATATAAGATTCTCCTAAACCTGATAACCAGGTAAGAAGTTATGGCTATTTTAAGTTTCAGTCATAAAACATCGTGATTTGGTCCCGTAGTGCATCACGGAGAAGTGTAAAATCACAATTGTCAAATTCCAGTGAGACTCCGCGATTGCACCACGTTACGGAGATGTCCTATCTCACAATTGACAATTTCCAGTGGACCTTTGCAATATTGGCGCGTTGTGGAGTGGTCCAACTTCCTAATTGTCCAAATACAGTAGCCCAACACGATACTAGCACATCACGCTAGTGGAAAAAATGGCAAACTAAAGGTCACCGCGATGGACGCGCGTCACGGAGGGAGACTAGTTCCCACTTTTCCATTTTTCAGTGAGCCACCGCGATTGTGGCGTATCAAGGTGGCCAATCAAAATGGAAAAATATTGTCCTTTTTAGTTCCGAATAAATTTTAAAGGGGTATTTTGGTAAATCCCCAAGGCCCCAATCCGTCCAAAACACAAGATTTAATCATATTCTAAGCACTTTATGCCCAAATTCATCCATTCCCTCTCGAAGCAAAACCCTAGAGCTCCAAAGCTTCTTCTCCAAGAAATCAAAATCCTTCATAGGTTCTCCAAGAAAACTTCAAATTTAGGATCCCCCAAGGCAAGAAAATCAAGAACTCATCTCCAAGAACTCAATTAGGAACCAATAAGTCAAGTTTCTTCATCTAAGCATCAATCAAGGTATATGGGGTTATGAACAAGGATCTTCTTCCATCCTTGTGCTCAAAACCAAGCTTTTACTTAAAATTCATATGATTTTGAATGATTATACATGAGATTTATATTAGGGTTCATACCCATTATTTCTATTTTTAAGATTTTGAGTTTTTGAGAGATCTTAAAGATGAATTGCATGTCTATTTTCATATTTTCATGATTATTGCAGAAATTTATAGATTTTGAGATGAATTATTACTATTTTCATTATCAAGCATGATTATTATGATGTTTTGATATGATATTGTTGCATGGGTTGTTACGCCAAAGATTGAATATTATTATTTCAAGAAAGATGATGCTTTAAGAATCCTATGAGCTGATTATTTCAAATTTAGAATAAAGTTTTGATTTTGTCATCCTCAGATAAGTTTTGGAATCCACTTTTCAAGAATTGTTTTACAGATTATAGAAAGCAAAATAGCTTCATTTATAAAATGATTCAGATAAATGCATAAATGGTTTCATAATAAACCATTATGCTAGTTTTAAAGTAGATTTCCAATAAGATGAGCATAGAAAATTAAAAGGAGTAGTATTTAGCACCAAGTTGGGTATGCTTTCAAGGTCTCATATACCAGACCTACGTGCCACCATAGAATTAAGATTAAGGGCCCATAGTGGGCTGAGATAGTGATCACTTAATCTAAGGTTATACTCTCAGGAAAGGTGTGCACCTTTCCCCAACGTGAGGTTTTTTCCGTAGGAGAACGAGACGTTGGACTCCATATAGCTCGCATGGTTTATGTCGATTAAGGGAACCACCCTTCATATAAAAGATAAAGTAGTCTCCTTAATAGTAAAAGAAGAACAGAATATCTTTAAGAAAACTAAGTGTAAAGGCTCATAAATTTATTTAGATTATGCTTTACAGAAAGATATTAGCTACAGATTTTAGTTTTTAGATTTCAAATGTAATAGTGAGTTCTTTCTACCCTTAGACAGTTTGATTTAAAGAGAGAATGCAAGAACAGCTTTTAGAACTAAATATTATGGCTCACAAAATTTATAAAGTATGTTTTTCTTCTTATTGCTACATATTTTAGTATTTCATATATTCCAGCTTATGTGAGTTATTTACATTTAGCATGCATTGTTTTATAAATGATGATTATGATATGATGTTTTACTTTTGTATATCACCTCATATACTAAGTACATCATCAAAGTACTAATCCACATATACGCCTATGTGCTACATTGTCTAATAATGTAGGTTTAGGTGCTCCATATCAGCAGCGCGAGTAGTTCGAACATCTTCATCTTTATCCAACAGTTGGTGAGTCCTCATAGTTTATGGACTTATTCATACAGATTTTGTAGCTTAGTAGTTTTTATGATTTAGTATTTTTTTCAGACAGTTCGAGTTAGCTGGGGGTTTGTCCCAGTGACTCTCTAGTAGTAGTAGTAGAGGCTTGTCAGACTGCTATTTTCAATTCATATTATTTAGAATTGATGTTTTAGACATTATTCTCAGTTATTTTAGACAGTTTCTACATTTACTATGACTTTTATGTCTATATTTCCTTTATTATGAGATTTAGGCTCAGTAGTAGACAGACAGGGTTAGCTTAAGGCTACTTATAGTCTTGATCACCGTGTGATGTTCCGAGACCAGGTTCTGGGGCATTACAAACTTGGTATCAGAGCTAGTTTTATAAAAGTTCTAGGGAGTCAGACAAGCCACATTACGTAGAGTCTTGGTCATAGGTGTGAAGCGTGTCACATTTATAAACAAGAGGCTACGGAACATTCTTAGGAAATTATCTATTTTTTCATGATCTATTGTGCTTATAGTATCTCTATCTGCTTTTAACTCATGCTTTTACATGACAGTTGAACATGCCTTCTCATCAAGCTAATGCCCACAGAAATGGTAACCAGCCTGCAGATCCTTTGAATGGGAATGTATCCCATGTTGAGTTTAGGGATGCCTTTTAGGCGTTGACCCAAGCTGTGACTACCAATGTTCAGGGCAATAATCAGAATTAGGCTGCAGTCCTACTTCAGCAGAATGGTGACTTGGAAGTAGCTAGAATTAGGGATTTTATGAGAATAAATCTGCCAGAGTTCTTAGGGTCGAAAGAAGGTAAGGACCCATAACTTTATCTAGATTAGGTAAAGAGGTTCCCCCAGATTATGTATGTTTCTAAGGAGGGGAGTGTAGAGTTAGCATCCTATAGATTGAATGATGTAGCTTATTATTGGGTGGTTATGTGGAGGAATGGTAGAGGTGAGAATGCAGTTCCTATGAGTTGGCAGGTGTTTCAGGATACTTTTTTAGATATGTTCTTCCCACGTGAGATGAGGGAAGCTAAGATAGAGGAGTTTGTGAATTTAAGGTAGGGCTCAATGACAATGATAGGGAAGACATAGAAGGAGTAAGAAGGCTAGAACATGGCAGTTTAAGTATAGCCAATCTAGGTCACAAGGAGGAAATCGTCTGCAATTTTAGAATCATTCATCTATGCCAGCACCATGTTCAGCTAGTTCTCCCGCTCCCAGAGGTAGACAAGAGCAGTGGGGTAAGTCTTCTATGCCCAAATCTCAGAATAATATAAGTGGAAGACCTCATTATTCTTCTTGCACTAAGTGTGGTATGAATCATCCCGATGAGAGCTTGGCGACAGAAGGGTTATTTTGGTTATGGTAAGCTGGGTCATGGAATTATAGGTTGTCTGCATGCTAAGCAGTGAAATATAGATGATTGTCCCTAGACTCAGACTACTAGCGCACCAGCTCCTATAGGTCACCCAATCCCTCCTCAGGGTGCATCATCTAGTACCTGTGCGATCAGCTCCAGAATTAGTTTTATGCTTTACCATCTCGCCAGGAGCAGGAGGATCACTAGATGTTGTTACTGGTATGCTTAGTGTATTTCATCTTTATGTTTATGTGTTGTTGGACCCTGGGTCGAGTTTCTTTTATATGACCCCATTAGTTGTAGTAAATTTTGAGATAAGCTCTAAAAAGATCCCTGAGCCCTTTTTGGTTTCTACCCAAGTAGGTGAGTCAGTTGTTGCTAAACACATTTATAGAAAATGTCTTATTACTGTCCTTCATAAAATCATGTTAGTAGACTTGATAGAGTTAGATATGGTTGATTTTGATCTTATTATTGGTATGGATTGGCTCCATTCATGTTATGCTTCTATGGATTGTCGCACCGAAGTGGTGAAGTTTCATTTTCTAGATGAGTCAGTTTTTAAGTGGTCAAGTAATTTGGTATTTCCCAAAAGTCATTTCATATCATATCTTAAAGCCAGAAAGTTGATCTCCAAAGGGTGTATCTATCATCTTGTTTGAGTTAAAGACACTAAGTCTAAGACCAACAGTTCAGTCAGTTGATACGCCCAAATTACACCTGTCTTACGAGATCGTAAGTGGTCGCTGTCAAATATAGAACCCAACTAGGTTGGGGTTGAATCCCATAGGGAATATGGTGCTTATTAAGTTATATACAGATTAGTTGACTTTTAATCATTCATTTCCATAAAATAAAAATGGGGAATTTGATTCAGTTCACAAATTAATGGTTTCAGTTTAACAAGTTGAAATATGTGTAGTAGTATTCAAATTCGGAGAAATAGCAAGCTAGGGTTATGTCCACCTTGCAGTTTTCAATACTTTCTAACTATGGGCTTTACGAATTCATACATCCATCATGCTTACAGATAAGCGTATTGTATTTAATAACATAATCTTAGTGTTTCTCAACCATCAAGGACTAATTCACTTTAGTTCTCTCCAATCAAAAGTGTTTACAAAAATAATACGAAATCTTCAAGTTGTTAATCCTATTAAGGCATTAACATATGAAATAGGAGTTAGAAATCCTATATTCTTATCACTACATTCTTTTCTAAACAACAACCTTTCTCTTGAATAAGCTGTGTTTTAAGGCACATCCTCTATGTTTGCAACCACGAGAATTCAAGATAAACGAAGAGAGTATGATGTAAACAAATCAATGCATAATGAATTCAAAACACAAAGTAATAGATTGTATGATACAATAATAGATTGTATGATACAAGGCTTCCATAACCCTAACTAATAAACTTAGCTCCTCATGAATAAAACGAAAATCACAACAGAAATATTCATCATACCAAAAACTAGAAGATGATCTTGGTGTGCAAATAGTGAAAGCAAAAGTAAAAAAACGTTTTTGTCTCTCTCCCAAGATAAGCTGCCCTTCTCCTCTTCCAAAAACTAATACAAAATAATGAATAATGATAAAAATTCAGTATCAAGTCTTTTTTAATAATATTTTCTCTCATATTTGCCTTCTAAGTCCCTATACTAATTATAAATGACAAATTAGTCTTGCACATAGTTTCTAGGCGCCACATTTGGTCCAACAAGCTACTTTTCTCTTGTGTCATATGCCATCCGCATTCCATAGTCCCATTATGTCTCCATCTTCCTCATTAATATCTTAAATCATGCTAGTCACATTGGTTAGCTCAATTACATAGAAGTAGAGTAAAAACATAAGAAACTAGGCACTTTGTTCTTCGAACTTAGCTAAAATATGGGTAAGTTATGGTTCTTATGCGTATAAATACACCCAAGATCACCACCCCCACACTTAAATCTTTGTTCGTCCTCGAACAACTTATCCATTTATGCATTATACACAAGTCTTAACACCCACGAAGGAAAATCAAAATGCTCCAATAGGCTCACACAACAATTATGACCAAGAAGTAAATTCAAGGATCATTACTAAAGACAACCTGCCCTCAAGAATAGACCCATTAAGTTGTCAAATTCATGCATACCATTTAAAAAAAAAGAAATAATATAAATTACCCAACCTTCATCAACCATGTGCCCTCACAACAAAAAAGTTACCCATAATCACTCACAATCATGCAATTTCTAACAAAATGGGTATAAGAATCAAATTGCACTCACTCTCACAAAGAATTCTCAAATTACAACTGATAACCATATGCTTGTCCTTAGTGTAATGCTCCACTAATATCAGAATGCTAAGATTAGGATCACATAGGTCTTTTACGGGTTGTAATGTAGACTAAAGGATGGGTAGGAACTATTTTGGCCAGAAATAGTGACTATTTCCCTAAGCGCTTTAATACACTATATTATGCAACTAAGACCAATTTTTAACAACCAATTTACACCACTTTCATCTATCCATATCTTTTGTTTTCACCCTATCTTATTAAACTCAATTAATAACACTATGGTGGGAGTATGCAACCCTTTCAAATATATATATATATATATATATATATATATAGATAGATAGATAGATAGATAGATAGATAGATAGATAGATAGATAGATATATTTGCACCCATTTCACGTTACGCACCCCTATGACAGCCATCCTCAACTTAAGTAATTTGCCTTAGTTGAGGTGCACAATGTCCAAGAAGGACCAGGGCCAAAACAAGTTCATTGTAACATGTCCGGGGTAAAATTTGGAACTTTTTTTCAACAATTTTCATTACTCCCAACCACATCAATTGCACACGCCAATAACTAGACTTTGGGGCATCAATTTCACCTTTTTCCTCTTATTGTCAAACTCCTAACTCAGATTTATTTTTTATTAAAGAGCTTAAGAGTTTTTGGATCAAATTATGGTCCATTAAAGAATGGGTTAGGTTACATATGAGGCTAGCAAAAGAACAAGATAAAGGCTCAATGAGGCTAGCTAAGATAATGTGCAAAGGTGGGTCAAAAGAAGGCATGAACAATTGTTGTCAAAAAAATGCCTAAATCATCTCCTAAACTCTCAATCTTTATTTCTCTTTGCACACATACCAGGAAAGTTCTAGCATCAGTTGAAATAAGGAATATACAATGGTATTACACTTTCATGGCACATGGTCAATTCAATTAGGAGAATTATAGATTCTTGACCCAACAATTCAATGAATTCAACTAAAACCAACAATCACAACAAGAGTCACAACTAGAGCCTAGGTATTTTAAATGTAATGATCTATCGTATACTCATGCTATAATGCCACGTGATCCACAAGAACATTTACATGCAACAAATGACTAATTTTCTCTTAAGATGATCGTCATCCATCCATCATCGAGAAAAGCACCTAACTATGAATAAATCAAACAAACATCTAACAAGAAACAAAATAAACAAAATAACTAATCCTATCATAGAAGTATACTCAGGAGAAGGTACTAATTTCTTACAAAACAAGCAGCAAAGTAACCAGCCACCCTCCACTTAATCTAGGCACTGTCGCCAGTGCAAATAACAAGCTAAAGAACCTGGGTAGTAGTACTCTTCATCCATATTAGGAGTCATGCCACCGGCATGGAGATCATCATCGAGCCATTTTTCCTTTATTCATCACATCACCTATGTCAGCCACACATAATGAAACTAACTACAATTAAGATGAAGGTGGTGAAGTCACCACCCCACACTTAATTTGATAGTATAAAGCAATTAAGTGCTATTGTCGGGTACTCAAACTTCGCCGACATACACTTTGATATGGTGCACCAACATTAGTCGCAATACAATTCACTCACTTCAATTTCCCCAATTCTATTTCAGTGTAGCACTTTTTGAACAAAATCACGCCCTACAACTTCAAAACCATATAAAGATATACAGAACACCATCACTTTCACACTATTTTCTCAACATCATGTTCAACACAATAAGATGGAAACTAATGGTTACACAACTACCATATTGGTTGTGAACAATTCACACACATGTACAAGCTCAAGTACTACAACAACGGTGTCTACTTCACAATGATGTTTATCTTCCTAAGATGCTCAAAATCCTTCTTTGACATAGACATGGAAAGAATTTAATTCATAATCCTCAAGAAATCAATTAACTATAACAAAAGGTCACAATAACTAAGGGTTAAGAAAGTAAAACTTGCCTTGAAGATGGAAGATTGAGGAAGGAAGGGGGAAATTCTTTAGATTATTAAGCAAAGAGTAATCTTGAAGGACCAAGAGAACAGTGAGGTAGAAATATTACATGTCTTAGGGGTGAAATAAGGATGAATTTGGGCATTTAGGGTGTGGAGTCCATTGAAAGAATAAAATCCGGGTCGGGTTGACCCAAGTTAAAGTCGGATTCATGTTCGAATTTGAAGGGTGTGCGGCGCATATGTTATCGCACATCATTAAGTGTGCGTAACAAAGCCTATTGCTCAACCAAAATAGTGAGCATGTGCGTTGGTCTAGACGGTGCATAAGTAATTGCACAACCTCAAGTGTGCATCACATAACCTACCGTACAAGGTAAGTTAGGCGCCACATTTGTTATCGCATAAGTTAGGCTAGGCGCCGCATAGGTAGTCACACAAGTGAAACGGTGAAGGTGTGCAGTTGGGTGTGCGACACACAAGCCATCGCCAAAGTTAAGGTGTGTATCGCATAAGGTATATTAGACTATATCTTAGGCGACGCCTTTGCCATGGCCTATGTAAACTTGGGCACCACAAACCCTGTAGTACACGTAAAATTGGACGCCATGCCCCCCATTCTTCATATAAAGCATTGAGAAAGGTCTGTACCATAGGGGCTTTGCCCACGCACCCCCATCGAGGTCTATAGTGGTAGCATAGGGATCGGGCCAAAAATCATAAAATAAAGTCGCACCGCAAAACTTTGGGGGGCAGATTAATATAATTTGGGTCACAACTCTAACACGAGTCATGACTCGAGCCTTAACATTTGACCATTCGAGCTTACCTGTAATGTCACTGTTACTCCTAACTTACCACCATTGATATGGGTCAATTCCAAACTAAATTTGGTATTAATCACCTCCTTAGTACTTCATGCACCTACACTTAATCAAAAACAACTAAAAATGATTAAAAGGATGGTTTGCCTCCCATCAAGTGTCATAGTTTTAGTCGCGGCTCGACTCTTATTTTTATATTTTTATTTAACAAGATAAAATGAAAATAAAATCATGCGTTGCCTCCCATGCAGTGCCTGATTTAACATCGCGCTACTCTAACCTCAAATGATCAAGCATAGACAAAGTAATTATCTTGGTATGACAGTCTAAGAAGCATGATAGGGAGAAAGCAAATCCATGACTAAAATTACATCAAGATCGACCATATCGAGAATAATCAAATCTACCTAGGTATCACACTCCCTAATAGAAATAATATAGGATTGGTACATGTGATCCACCACTATGGAATCACCTACTGGGGTAGAAATACAAATAGGAACAGTTATGGACTCCTACATCATATCAAGGCTAGAAGCAAAGTATGCGGACACATAGGATAAAGTAGGACCAGGATCAAATAACACCAAAGAAGGTTGATGACAAACTGAGACAACACCTATAATGGATGCATTCAAAGACTCTGCCTCAGGCTTCCCTAGAAAGGCATAGCAGTGAGCTCTATTATCTATCACCTTAGTCACTCCTCTACCACTTCCCCTATCAGCTGGTGGTGCACCTCTACTTCTTTAATATCTACCTTGACCCCTAGTTGGGGGTGCTACTGCTCTAGTAGGATCTTGATAACCCTGTTGTGGACCCTTTTGTCTGTATACTAGACAAGTCCTCCAAAGATGATCCAGACTGGCTTCACCCTGGCTTACCCAAAAAATACCTTTTAAAATACTAACACATGAGCAAAACAGTCAAATTTGTTTCTCATGCATTGAATTTCCATCCGTATTATGAATACGAGTTCTTGAAGGCTCACTTACACTGTAAGTTAGCAGTGGATTAATCTACTTTGTATTATGGAAAATCATGACTTTGAACAGATGGTACTCTTGAATTGCACGCCAAGATGTTTATGTATTCTAGACCTTTTTCCTTTCTTCTTCCATTATAATACCAAATGCTCATAAGTAATGAACTATGCTACATGAGCTTGATATTAGTATATGGATGATTGGGTTATTTATTGCTTTGACATACTTTTCAAACCAATTCAATCCAAATAGGTTTGGATTTGAAAAGTTTGGTAAGCTTAAAAATGTTTAAATGGATTATGTTTGTAGTCATGGAGATTTAATATTTGTAGTGTATTATAACCAATTTAAAAGCAGTAATGGAGCTTGGCTTTGTGCTTGAAGCTTTTAAATATTTTCATTCTTGTTTATTCTGGAGTATTCACTATACTCATTATTTAGTCAATAGATTTTTCATATATGTTTTAAGAAAACGTCCGTCCTTGGATTTTTTGCACTTGAGTTGAGCGTCTTTTGGAAACAACCTCCCTCCTCTATGAGGTAGTGGTATGGTTGGGTTACTCTACCCTCCCAGACCCCACATATGGATTTTATTGGGTATGTTGTTTTTATTATTATACTTCCTCAATGTTCATGTTTGTATGCATGATATGCAATGCCGCAAAAATATACACTGATTCTTTACCGGATCAAATTCTCAAATATACATAAATGACAATCCAGAACAGATAGGTAAATCATAGGCTAACTTTTAAATATCAAAATTTGGACAACTATCAATAAGCAACACAAGTATTTCCACAAATGCTGCACCTATTAACAGGCTCATGTATCAACAAAACAAGGATTCAATCTCAATTTTACAAATAATATGACACCATTACTTGTATATATGCTCATTATTTCACTTATACGGGACATCACAGCACCTATTTCCCAAGTACACTATCATTTAATTCTCTAATACTACGCAAAAGAGTTAAAGAGAGCCTGAACTTGCCTTTAACAAAGATTAAATAGTCAAATCTTAGGCTTTCCTTTCTGCAAAGCTCCTGGACAAGCCCACTCTGATTAAGAATAGATTCTACATAATTAAATGAATCCATGGATATCCACATTGCTATACTTCTTTCTTGAGCTAAAAAGTCAACCCCGATCCCACAAGAGTAAAATTAAAATTTTATTTCAAAATCATGTTACCCATAAAGTAAGAAACTCAAAAATGAAATTTCATTTAAATCGAGTTCAAAGAGACCTTCACAAATTTAAAATAGGATTTCACAACTTTAGCCCCAAATTTTCTAATATAAAACCATGATTTAATGTTGAAATCTGTAATACCACACATTTTTAGGCTAGAATTTAAATCATTGTTCCAATGCGTATGGACTCGAATCCAATGATTCCTTGTTGATATATGTGTGATGATAAATTATATAGTGTGTGAGTACCTTTGAATATGAATTTAGCCACAAAAATCTCCAAACTCAAAGACGAGTTGAGAACTTTTCTATCGATTAAGTATTAGTGAATGTTTCAACTTGGGCCAACTTTCAATGACCATTACTCCTAGTATATAATATTTTATGTGTACTACTATATACAAAATGAAATATCTTTGAGTCTTATTTCTAACACAACTGGTTTCACCTTAATCCAATATCGAAGTAGAAAGTTATGCTTATTTTACTTCAGTGTGTCTGACTATCAAAAAGTGATGACTAAGTTGACGAGTTGTCAACTAGGTGATGACTAAGTTGATAAACCGTCAACTAGGTGATGAGCCGTTAACCCTAGTTTTCAACCTTAACTAGAAAAGAGCAAAATCTATCTAGAATTGATGACTAGGGTGACGAGACATCACTAAGTTGCCTGCTTGTCAACCTAGCCGTGGGTTGAGGAAATTCCTGCATTTTTATTATTTTCTTTATGGGTGTTTTGGTCTTTTACTCACCTCAAAACCTACCCTCATGACATGAAAATACTCTTTAAACACTAATTGTCCATTATATGTCAGTTTCTCATCGTTCATTCTCCTCTCCACTCTAAAGAGAAAAAAGTTAGGGTTTTTTTAAAGAACTCATGCTCTCAAGGCTTAGATTCAAGATATCTTGAATTTTGTTCATCAAAAAAGTATGTGGGACTATCCTAAATCTCATGGGCATAAGATTTAATATTTTTATAAGTTTTAAAGAATATATATATGTGTGTTTGTACGTATGATGAGTTTTGAAATTGTTAAAGAGCATGCATTGGGAACCCCATTTTATGATAAAAACTTGTTTAAACTATGTGGTTTTCCCTAAACTTGGACTATATTCATGTGTATGAATGATATGACTTTTATGAGAGCATGATTTAAGAAATTCCCTCTCTTGATATGAAATTCTTCGGTGTGATCTTAATGTGTTATGGGTTGTTCAAATGCATGAATTACAAACTTGAGAGTAAAGTCTTTATTGTCATTATGGTTAACATTGTTTATGATACGATGAGAGGGTATTTCTCTTATTTATAAATGTTTATCCTGTTAATTGAAATAGTTGCATGTGTTTTATGAAAGGAATGACTGCCACATGATAGAATATTGAAAAGGGAGCATTTTTACATGTTATGAAAAAGAAATCTCTTATACTGATTGAATATTTTCGTGGTCCAATAACATGTTTTTGAATGATAGGACTAATACATGATATGATATGGTTGATATGACTTGCAAGTCTTAGTATGATGATACCAAATCCGATAAATGCCATGACAGATTCATGACAAAATAGACTACATACTTTTCAGACTTCAGATCATGATTTCAGTAAGATGCATCTTTTAAAATGCAAAAAAATAGGCTTAAAGAGAGTTAGCTAATTATCCGAAGAAAGAACAAGTTCAGATAACTCTTATTCGAAACCGTATTTTGTCAATGCGGGTTTTATGAAATGGTATATCAGTAAGGAGGCATACTTTCTCATAATATGGTGTGTTGGTAAGGAGGCACACCCTTTCATGACCTGGTATGTCAGTAAGGAGGCTTTCCTCGTCTAATTAGGCACTTCAATCCCTACGGCAAACTCGGATTGGGGGCTTGGCCACCAAGTTAAGGGCGAATCTCATATAGCCCATGGGATTACAGACATGTAGAGTGTACCATCTAGCTCAGAAATAAAACAAAGAGTTGATTCATGACTTACAAGAATGCTTAGAAGCTCATTGATTATGCCAATGTGTTTTGATATCTTTTATGTTAAATTATTTTTTAAATGCTCTCAACTATTTTATATGGAATACATGTTGTTTTTGGTTAGTTCTGCATACCAATATATTTCAGGTATTGAGCATCCTTTGTGGAGGTTGCATTGTCTCATAATGTAGAATCTGAGGAATAGACTCATGGTCCATCACATCTGAAGAACACTTGGATACGACAGAGTTGGTGAGCCATGATGTTGGGTTGTCACGACCCGAGTCGGGACCCTGATCATAACAAGTATCCCGAACCATAAAAGCTCGGGTGCTCTTATAAATCTGGTAATCATGAACAATATTTATATAGTAAAAAAAAAATTATGGAAAACAATACAAGACGGTACCATGGTTAAACTCATAAACTTGAACAATTTGAAAAGAAGTTTTGAATATTCTAGACATATGACATCCGTATGCGAAATCTCTAACATCACAAAATCCAACATAAGTATGAAACAAAATAGGGTTAAGGCCCCTAGTAGACCATAAAAAGAAAGAAACACTGAAATCTGAAAATCAGGTCTTTCGAAAAAAAAGAAGGCTCACCAACTGCAACTTCTGACACACACGAATCTACTGTTGTGTGGGATCACAAAACTGTGCCTCAGATCCTGAAATATAGGGGGTCAATACAGATGTACTGGTATGCAAAGCAATCCAAAATAATGAATTTATATATATATAACATAGGTGAGAGCAAGTCATAAAAACAATGTACATGAAGTAGTTTAAAAATACATGGGCAAATCTTAAATGATCTTAAAACAATCTTGTTAATGCAATTCTAATCTGTGTATTACTTCTGAGTTAGGTGGAACACCCTACAAGTCTACAACCCCACGGGCTATATGGAGTCCTCCCTTAACTCGGCGGCCAAGCCCCCAACTCAAGTTTACCGCAAGAGTTGGAGTGTCTAAGTCTGATATGCCACAGGGCACTAGGCTAGCGTATAATCCCTCTAGGAGAGATAATAACCCGTATCAGTAAAACAGGGTTTTGGAAAAAGATTTTTATGAACTCCTGCATTCTTCAAGTAACCACGTAACATCTCTTTGTGCCCAAGTTTAGCCTTTTCTGAATATGCATTCTTTCTTAATTCGAAATTTGTAAGTTTGGGTAAAAATTTGATTTCTATTTTATTCTTGTCTATTATGGCATTGTCTGATTTGGTATCGTCATACCAAGACTTGCAAGTCATGTTTCTGAGCCATAAACTATTATATCATAGTCTTTTATTTCAAAACATAAAGTTTGGACCACCATACTTCAAACAATATAAGAAGCTTCAGACTTCAAAATATTTATCAAATTATGCAAGGATCACTCTTTTCATCATTTCAACAAATAGGTGGTGGTCATGTATTTTTGGCAAACCATACAATTCTTTCATTATATAAATTTATTTTCAACATTTATCAACATGTAAAAACCCCTATCATCAATTTATAAATCAATCTTAGATAATTCAACAATAGTCAAGAACATTGATATCATGCTTCTAAATAACATTCTTCAACTCATGACATTCTAAGATCAAGAGGTATTGCAACATGAGAGGGAGCGTAAGTAGTCATGCTCTCAATTCAATTATCAAATTTAAACACATACATACATATATAAGATTACAAATCAATTTGGGGGAAAGGCCTCAATACCAAAATAAGAATATCATTAAAGAATTCAAAATGCACAATTTCAATGTAAATTCCAAAACCCCTTCAAGAATTCATGATTTCACAATGTTAAAAGTTGTTGAAACAATTCTCTTATGCCCAAGTAGTTTTAGGAAAACTCCACGTATCTTCGATTATAAGATTTGAAAGATGAAACCCAGATCATGATCAGTTTCTTGGAATTCTTGATCTTAGGGATTAGTTCTTGATCTTTGGAGATGAGTTAGGGTCTTGATTTTTTTAGACAAAATTGAATAAAAGATGCAATTGATGCTTCTTAAGGCTGAAATTCTATGTTATGTGCGGGTTAGGGTAAAGGAAAGGATCTTTTTGCCCTTAAAAACGCGAAAATAGAAACTAGGAATTAGGTGCGTGCGACAGAGCGCGCGTCGCACGCTAAGCGCACAGCTACTGCCTCTCTCACAAAAATGGTTTTAACTTTTTGCTCGGGTACCCAATTTTGGCGAAATTGGTATCGTTGGAAATCTAATTCAATTATCTACAATTTGGTGAGTCTTGATATGAAAAATTCTATGTGTATAAAAAGTTATACATATTCAAAGTAGACTCTTGTAGAATCGAATATCAAACTTTAGATGAATGAATGACTCTTAGCTCAACTTTGTTCCAAGTGATTTTTTTGAACACTTTTCACCTAATAATCACTTCATACACTAGGAGAAGGATCATGACACTTGAATTTAAATATAAATCATGAATTTAGAGCTTACACACGTAGGAATGATGGTTCGATTTCTAACTCAAAAATGTGGGGCGTTACATGGGTGTATTTATGCATTCTAGTGTTACTATTCTATCTTATTTAGCCTTGTTTGGAGGATAATTCGTGTGTTTTATGTTTGATAATGATATAAACAAGCATATAAGTGTTCAAGGACGTAATTACAATATTCAACGTGTTTTTCAAACAAGTTTGTACTTAATTGAGTCATTTATTCAATCGAGAAAACTTGAGTCATTTATTCAATAGAGGAAACTATTTTTACTATCTTGAGTTAGTTAAGTGTCTAGTTGGTTTCGTTTGATTCTAATATATTTAAGGAGTTTCTAATGGTTTTAATGTGTAATTATGAGTGGAATAACTTGTTGGTGATGGACAAAGTTCAATTGGATTAAGTTAAGAGTCGGAGCGATAAATTGAAGATCATGGAAATAAGCCTTATCTTAGCTCATGTTTTGATTTGTCGTTATGGATATTATGTTGTTATGATCTTTAATTTGTGGTGCATGATTATGTATGAAGCTTTATGAGCTGAATATGGTGATAAATCGATGATAAAAAGCTTAGAAATTCATTAGAAATACACTACAAAAAATAAGGAAAAAAGGTGGGACGTTCAACACTTAAAATTTATTTTGGAGGCTAATTCCAGTGAGCTAACGCGATATGGATGCGATGCATTGCTCCAGCAACACTATAAGCAACGCGTCACATCATTCCTATCGATGCTATAACCAACGCGTTGCGTTGGGTTGTCCATGCACGGCAAAAATACAAACATATTGTCCGGATTAGGTATTGTTCCACTACTATATTATGAATTTCACACGTTAGTGGAGCTGGGAATCTTTTGGAACATCTTGACATCTCTTAATCACATAAAGAGTAGGATTAGTATAATTATTATATATACACACTTTGCACAGATTAGTAAGGAGTTTTTGATCTTGTTACACCTGGGGAACTTCGTGGAGTATTTTTGAGTAGCTGCTGCACTTCTTAGGTTTTTCTATTTTCTCTTTAATTAGCTTTTAATTATATCATAACATGTATTTAATAATTTGAATCGTGATTATAAATATTATTGGCTAAACGTCCTCTTTCCGGGGTTATAGCCAAGAACATGAGTACTATTGTTTTGGATTAAATTCATTTAATTTTGTTTATTAATATTGGTTGTTTGTTTATTCTTGATTTAATTATTTGATGGATTGATCACCCAAAAAATACATCTCTTGTCAACCTTGTGATCTCGAGAGAGGAAATAGGGAGATAGAACTTGGGAATAAACAAAGTTTGGGATTTTATTCTTTTATGAAATAAAGAATTGAACTTAACACCTAAGACAAGGATGTACTTGGGAACCTTACTTGATTTAAACGTAGGATGATAGCTTTAATAACTTGATTGAATTATTACATCCCCGCTCAACGATGTAGTTATAATGTCCATATTAGGTAAAAGATTAGAGGTCAGGAGACCATGATCATGCAATTAACCCTACGAATCAACAACCAAGATAAGAAAGTTAACGAATGAAGTTCAATAACATAGTATGATTTTTCAAAGTGCTTTAACCGTGGGCTTTCTCCTATTGATTGTTTCAAGACTCTTATTTACGCATTATTTACTTTATTTACTTTATTTACAATTTACAATATTCAAAACTTTATTTTTGTTACTCTTGAATCAATTGAATCTAAATTGTGAACTACAATCGAATAAGCTGTTAGATCAAGTCCCCGTGGGATGATATCTAGCTTTCTTGAAGGCCTCTTTACTACTTGGTAGAACACGTACACTTGCGTGTGCGCTGGGCACTGTCAAGTTTTTGGCATCTTTGTCGAATACTTGTAATTTGGCAATTGTTTATTTTAGTTTGACTTTTACATTTATTTGGTCTTTTTACGCTTGGGCTTGGTTTTTGTACTTGCAAGAAACAGGTTTCAAAGTTGGAAGCTGGCAAGGGATCAGGACTTGGTTGAACCAAGTTCCGAACTTGAGCAACTTTTTCTTCAATAAAAGAGAGAAGAAAACCTTCTCCCCTGTATTCCTCAAATCGCAGAAAACTAAGAGAATTTTGCCATTATGGATGATGAATAAGCAGCCCACAAGACAGTCAGAGAAGTAGAAATCCCACTTCCCATAAATTTGACCTCCCCATTTCAGAAGCCGATAGCAGGAGGTAATTTCAAGCTTAAAAAGAATATGGTACAACTTCTAATTAGTAGTGGATAGTTCACAAGGCTTTCACACGAAGATCCACAGGTCCACTTGTAGAATTTTCTGAAAATCAGTGATACATTCATTCCCACGGGTGTGAATGCAGATTATGTTAGGATGACTTTGTTCCCCTTTTCACTGATTAGGGAAGCAAAAAAGTGGTTGAATGAAGAATCGGCAAAGTCAATCACTTCATAGGATGACATGGTCAGAAAATTTCTCATCCGATTTTTTCAAACTGGTAAGAATGCGAGACTTCGCAGTGAGATAGTGTGCTTCAAACAAAAGCCATACGAGAATCTTTATCATTCTTGGGAGCGCTTCAAGGCTCTTCTTTGGGACTATCCACACCATCAACAATTCAACGAGGTACTTGCTCATACTTTTGTAGAGGCTCTTTACCATAATACAAAAATTTTAGTAGATTCAGCTATAGGTGGTCAAGCTCTTGAGATGACATATGATGAGTTATACACTTTATTGAACCGCATAGCTCAAGGGAACCCAAAATGGCATTCAGACTTGAGGAGTGCCACGAAAAGAATTGCAGGTGTATTGGTGGTAGACTAATTCACAGCATTATCTGCCCAGGTTTCTATATTAAACACTCAGTTCAGCAACATAAAATTGGGAGTAGCGCAACCTGCAGCCACAGTCAATGCAATCCAACAAGCTGCAGGTTGGTGTGAAAGTTGCATGAATAGTGGTCATGTTGTTTCTATGTGTGCATCAAATTTGGAATCAATCATGTATGTAGGCAATGCTCAAAGGCTAAATTATGGTAATTCCTACAATATGAAGTGGCAGACTCAGCCTTGGAACGCTCAACAACAGCAAATTCGACAACCACAAGAATAAGAAAATCAGTCAATTAGTAACTTGGAAGAGATGATGAAGCAGGTTCTATCTAATGAAACACAGTTGGCTGCAGATGTAAAAAATCAGCAAGATACCCATAGAAGCTTAGAGTTGTAGTTGGGGTAGTTACAATAGGCACTGAATACCAGGCCTCAAAGTGGGTCGCCCACAGAGACAAAAAATCCAAAACAGGTTATAGTAATTACCTTGAGGAGGGTAAGAAGCTTCAACAAGAACCTCCAAAGGTAACTAAGTAGGTGGATGCAGATTTGACTCCCCACAGGTTAATGACAAAGTTGCTAAAAAGTCGAGGAAGTCTGAGTACTAAAAAGAAAAAGTTCCTGAACCAGAGAAAAAGAAGATGTCGTCACTTCCCTTCCCTCAAAGGCAAATAAAAGCGAAAGAGGATGCAATGTTTAAGAAGTTCTTTGACACATTTAGAGAGTTTCACATTAACTTACCTTTGTTAGATGTTTTGCAGGGTATGCTAAAGTAGGCAATGTACTTGAGGGACGTGGTTGCTAATAAGGTAAAACTGCAGGATGTTGAGACGGTAGTACTCACTGAGGAGTGTAGCGTTCTAACGACACAAAAGATACCAAAAAAGCTTAAGGACCCTGGGAAGTTTACTCTCCCCATCTAGATTGGCAACAGCGAGGTGGTTCAGGCACTTAGTAATTTAGGGGTGAATATCAACTTGATGCCCCTATCTCTATTCGACACATTAGGTTTGGGTGAGCCCAGACCGTGCACTGTGCGTCTATAGCTAACAGATGAGTCCATTTCCTATCCAGAAGAAATCATTGAGTATGTCCTCATAAAGGTTGGTAAATTTATTATTCCTGCTGACTTTATTATTCTAGACTTTTAGGAAGATGAACAGACACCAATTATCTTGGGGCATCCATTTTTAGCAATGAGAGGAGTGTTGATTGATCTGAGGGAAGGAACACTCATGATGAGATAGGAGGATGAAGAGGCAGTATTTAAAGTTTACAAAGCTCTCAACATAACGTCCCAATATAAAGAATTGGGTATGATTAATGTTATTGAATGGGACAAGTGTGGGGTGGCTAGTCTGCTAAAGGCCTCTTCAGAAACCCTTATTGAGCAGCCAAAGCCTACAATACCGCAACCTGACATGATACAAGTTGATGATCCTAAAAAGGCTAAATTTAAAAAATCTGCACTTGAGAGTTCACACCTTAGAGGGGTGAAAAGAATAAGAAGATGGAGATCAGGCATGAGAAAGAGAAGGAAACAGAACAGCTAAGCCTTATGTTGGGTCGTTCCCGACACTAAATCAGGCGCTGATTAGGAGACAACCCAAGTAGGTATATTTTATTTTCAATTTTTTTTATCTTTTTACTTTATGTAGTGTTTGCTTTATTGAGTCACAAGTTTATGGGAAGTCTGAGTACCAGAAACCTGAGCTAAGGAGCATGGTGAAGACTAACTGCGGGTCCCCAGACCTTCTTGATGCAAAAAGATGGTACTAGCTAGGCCTAGACTCCTAGAGGCCTCAGGGAGTATTTCTATCTCTACTTTAAAGTATACTTTGGGGACAAAGTAGATTTTTAAGCGTGGGGTGAAAAAATTCTAAATTTTAGGCTTAATTTAAAAATTTTATGTAAGATATTTGAGTTGGTGTTATTTTTGATTGCATGGTGCAAGTGTTTTAATTGTTAAAGCATGTTGAATTGAGTGAACTACTACTTTTGAGACACCTAGGCTCATGTTTGTGACTCTTGTACTTTTGGGCTTAATTTGAATTCATGATATTATTTGGTTGAGAGTCTATGATGATTCTATGTAAGTTAAACATGTGTCATTTCTTTGTGTGAGGTATTTTTATATTCCTTGTTGCATGTGATGTCTAGAACTAGCCCAGTATGTGTGCAAAGCAAATTAAAGAATGTGGGTTTAGGAGATGATATAGGCATTTCTTTGATAACCTTGTTTTATACCTTCTATTTGACCTACCCTTTGTGCTTAATCCTAGTAAGCCCATTGAGCCTTTAGCTTTTTCTTTGGTATCCTCATAAGTAGCCTAATCCCTTCTTTGATAGACCATAATTTGATCCAAAGCTCCTAGGCTCTTTAATGAAAAATTAATTGAGTAAGGAGTTTGAGAAATAAGAGAAAAAGTGAAATTGAAGACTCAAAGTGTTAGCTATTAGTGTTCAAAGAATTGTAATGTGTTAAGGTGTGGTGTTGAGTGATGAAAAGAATAAAAATTTGTTCAAATTGAATAAGTTATGAATAAAATACTCCCACCATAGTGTATGTAAATGAGTTGAATAAGATGGGGTATAATTTGGATGTTGGAGATTGGTTTTAATTGTAAAAAGTGATGTATTAAAGTGCTTAGAAAAGATAGTCACTATTCTAAAATAGTTCTTACTCGTCCCTTATTCTACATTACAGTCCGAAAAAGACCTAATTAATCCTAAGCTGCAATATTCTGATATTAGTAGAGCACTATACTAAGGGCAATCCTATGGTACATTATGTGTAACTTGTGAATTCCTTGTGAGAGTGAGCGTAATTTGATTATTGTACCCATCATATTATGAATTACTTAATTGTGAGTGATTATGGGTAACTCTCTTGCTGTGAGGGCACATGTTTGATGAATGTGGATGATTTTTATGATGTCCTCGATTGAATTATAAGCATGATTTTTCCAACTAGTCGAGTCAAGTCTTAAGGCTAGGATGTTTTTGAGTAGTATTCATGAGCTTTCAATTGTTTTGTAGCATGCTTTAGTGAAGAAAATTGCATCCTGTGTAGTCATTGTAGTACTATCTTGAGTGTCTTGTATTTAGTAGAAGTGTAGAGTCTCCTCAACTTATGATGCTTAGATTTAAGAGTTGTTCGAGGACAAACAAGGCTTTAAGTGTGGAGTGGTGATATTGGGTGTATTTATGCATTCTAGTGTTACTATCTATCTTATTTAGCCTTATTTTGAGGATAATTTGTGTGCTTTATGTGTGATAATGATATAAACAAGCATTTAAGTGTTCATGGGCGTAATTACAGTGTTCAACGTATTTTTCAAATAAGTTTGTACTTAATTGAGTCATTTAGAGTTCAATCGAGGAAACTAGTTTTACTTGCTTGAGCTAGTTATGTGTCTAGTTGATTTCATTTGATTATAATGTATTTAAGGATTTTCTAATGGTTTTAATGTATAATTATGACTGGAATACTTGTTGGTAATTGACAAAGTTCAATTGGATTAAGTTAAGAGTCGGAGCGATAAGTTGAAGATCATGGAAATTAGCCATATCTTAGCAAGTGTTTTGATTCGTTGTTATGAATATTATGTTGTTAAGATCTTTAATTTGTGGTGTGTAATTATGGAGGAAACTTTGTAAGATGAATATGGTGATAAATCGATGATAAAAAGGCTGGAAATTCATTAAAAATACACTACAAAAGGCATGGGAAAAAAATGGGACATTCAAAACTAACAATTTATTTTGGAGGCTAATTCCGGTGAGCTAACACGATATGGAAATGATGCATCGCTATAGCAACACTATAATCAACGAGTCGCATCATTCCTGTCGACGCTATAACCAACGCATTGCGTTGGGTTGTCCATGCATGGCAAAAATATAAACATATTGTCCTACATGGATTAGGTATTGTTCCGCTACTATATTATGAATTGGACAGGTTAGTGGAGCTGGGAATCTTTTGGATCATCTTGACATCTCTTAATCACATAAGGAGTAGGATTAGGGTAATTATTATATATACACACGTTGCACACATTAGTAAGGAGTTTTTGATCTTGTTACACGTGGGGGACTTAGTGGAGTATTTTTTAGGAGCTGCTGCACTTCTTAGGGTTTTTTTTCTCTTTAATTAGCTTTTAACTATATCATAACATGTATTCAATAATTTCAATCATGATTATGAATATTATTGGCTAAACGCCCTTTTTTAGGAGTTATAGCGAAGAATATGAGTACTATTATTTTGAGTTAAATTTGTTTAATTTTGCTTATCATTATTGGTTGTTTGTTTATTCTTGACTTAATTATTTGATGGATTAATCATCCGAAAAATACATCTATTTTCAACCTTGTGATCTTGGGAGAGGGAATAGGGAGATAGAACTTGGGAATAAATAAAGTTTAGGTTTTTATTCTTTTATGAAATAAAGAATTGAACTTAGCACCTAGGACATGGATGTACTTGGGAACCTTACTTGATTCAAACGTAGGATGATAGTTTTAATAACCTAATTGGATTATTACATCCCCGCTCAACGATGTAGTTGTAATATCCATATTAGGTAAAAGATTAGAGGTCGGGAGATCATGATCATGCAGTTAACCCTACGAATCAACAACCAAAATAAGCAAGTTAACGAATGAAGTTCAATAACATAGTATGATTGTTCAAATTGCTTTAATCGTAGGGTTTCTCCTATTGATTGTTGCAAGACTCTTATTTACACATTATTTACTTTATTTACAATTTACAATATTAAAAATTTTATTTTGGTTACTCTTGCATCAATTGAATCTAAATTGTGAACTATAATCAAATAAGTTGTTAGATCAAGTCCCTGTGGGATCGATATCTGGCTTTCTTGAAGGCCACTTTATTACTTGGTAGATCATGTACACTTTCATGCGCTCTTTGGCGCACTGTCAAGACATCCATCTTTTGGAGGAAATTTATTTATATGTTGAATTCTTTCAGTTTATGGTCCAATCAGAGACCTTGTCCCAGCCTAGACAGTTAGTTTTTAGTAGAGGCTTCGTGGACGGAAATTGAATATTGTATTGTCATAAGATTTTCAACATAATTTGATTATAAGAGTTTTCTTGATTTCATTATATCTTCCGCACTTTGATGTACGTATGAATTATATTCATGATAGCATGTTATGGGATCTCTCAGGCCTTCGTGGTTTAGGATACCTGTCACGGCAAAGGCCTTGACTCGGATTGTGACAAAATCATCAATAAATTATTGGGAATATAAAAGGTTTAGAATCATATCCAAATAAGAAATGCTAGGATCACCTTTTGAATCGCCAAAGAAGTTCCCAAGTTTCAAAAATTAAGTTATGGGGTTTATGTTCGAAAAATGCAATTTAATTTTGGCCATGTGAAAAACCTTCTTTGCAGTCATGATGGGTCCCTTGCAATCACGAGGCTGACCCAACCCATCCTATGCAATCGTGATGCCTTTCGTTTTGAACACAAGATCATCCCAAACCTAACTTAACCCTTTATAATCGTGACACCCTTCATGCGATCACTACGTCCAATATTTTTATTTTTCTCGAACGCAACAAGTAGCTTACGAATATGAAGGACTCATTGGCACCAGAAAACAAAAAAAAAAAAAAAAAACTAGAAACTAGAACCAAGTTAAATTGCTGACCCCTGTCAACTCTTAACTCTAAAATTTTCAAATTTTCATCCACTCAAAATCCATCTGAAAGCCTCGGACCCAAACTAGAGGTCTAACTGACCGAAAAGTCACCTTTCAGACCTAAAGTAACTATCAAAATTTCATTCTGAGCTCACTTTCATCAAATGTTGACTTTGATTAAACCTAGCAATTTTGGAACCTTCCAAAATGAAAAACTCACTCTAAACTCACTTTAAAATCTGCCAAAATCGAAAAACAACTATAAGGCTTGCTACAATAATTTCTTCCTTTCTGCAGTTTGTTAAATATTGATCCGGTCAGAATTGTCTTACCAATTGGTGGGATCAAGATTGGTGTCATATCAACTTCAGATTTTGGGTTTTTTTTGTGACACTTAAGTAGCAAACCACAATGTATTCCAACAATATTCTTGAGTATCAAGCCAAAGGTATGAAATATCTTTTCTCTCTTATGATTTTAATTTCTCTTATTGGATACTAATAACCTATTTGATCAGGTTTCTAAAATTAACTTAAGAAGTTCTTTTTTCAAAAAGTGATTTTCAAAATAGTACTTTTGGTGAAAAGGAGTTTGTGTTTGGCTAACAAAATTTAAAAAAAATTGTGAGCAGCTATTAGTATTTGTCCAAAGTTTTAAAACTACTTTTAAGTATATTTTTCTCAAAAGTATTTTTAAGAAAAAAAACTATATTTTTTTGGGTTATGAAAAACTGTTTTTGGTACTTTCCAGAAGCACTTATTGTTGACACCCAATTTTTGTTCTCCGCTACTTGATTTAATTTTAAGTTTCTTCAGTTTTAAGAAAATTAAAAAATGTTTGTTCTATTCAGATAATGAATTTTTTGAAATGATATTTGGGTTAATTTTGTCATGTTAAGTATCAATTATGCATTTGCGTATTCAAATATATGGGATCATATAGTTTGGTTACTTAAATAAATATTTTTATAAAAAATCAGCTTTAATCAAGACTTGTCTTGAAAAGTGGTTCAAACATGATAAATCTTTATTTAACTTGCCTGGTTTAACTTGTGAAATTCTAATGTTGTTAGATTCTAATCTTCATCTTTTTCTTTGCATGTAAAACCAGCATAGGATTCAAATGGACTTCTCTCCGTTTGCATTTCCCCAATGGGACAACGAGGCCCATTTCCTTTTGGAGTCCAAGCCTTCAAAATTTAAGTCCATAAGGACTGTTTTGATACGGTATAAAACTGATATACAACCATCATATACAAGGTGAAGGTGCAAAAAGAGGAAGCTGAAACACAGGGTCAAAGAAATAAATGAGCCCAAGTCCATTAAAGAAAGCTACCAATGTTTTGAGATTCAAAAAGCATTGAAAGAAATATTTTTATGGGCCAAAAGCCCAAATTATAGTCTAGGATAGTACTACGTCAGTCCTTTGGGCATCAAGGGACCCAAAATAGTTGTTAAGATAGGTTTATGGGCTTACAAGGCTCAAAATAAGATTGATAAATTAACAGTGTGTGACCACTTGGGATTCAATAATTAAATTTAATATCTTTTGAGTATGTAAAAATAAAAAAATATATTTATTGAATCTAATCTTTACCAAAAAAAATTTTAAAAATCGATCGACATTCACCTAACATCTATAAATTGTAAAAAAATAATACAATGATAGAGACATGAAAAATAATAAAATTAAATCTAATCTTTACACACAAAAATTTTTGCAAAGTCGTTCGACACTTATCTACCACCTATAAACAATAATAAAATAATAGATATCAAAATAATGCAACTAAACCTAAGCTTTACATAAAAAAATTCTCAAAGTAGAGAGATTAAAAAAATAATTAAATCTAACATTTACCTAAAAACAATTCTCAAAGCCGACCAACATTTATCCATCACCTGTAAACTGCAACAAAATAATACGATAAAAGTGATATCAAAATAATACAATTAAACTTAAATTTTACACACAAAAATTCTTCAAAGCCGATCGAGATTCATCTACGAACTGTAAACTACCACAAAATAACAAACTAATAGAGATATTATGATAATACAATTAAACCTAAACTTTACCTAAAAAAAATTTTCAAAGCCGGCCGACATTTATTTAGCATCTGTAAATTAAAAAAAATAATAAGATAATAAAGATATCAAAACAATACAATTAAACCTAACCTTTACACAAGAAATTCTTCAAAGCCAAACGACATTCATCTACGACCTGTAAACTATATAAAAAAAAATATAATAGTGATCACGAAGTTTCGATTTTGATCCAACTAATTCTTGTCTGAGCAAAAATTTTGACCCTAAAGAATAACTTTGAATGAAAATAAAGAAGATATATATATACACACATATTGAATTCTATTATACTGACAACATTAAAAAAGTGAGAAGTTGAGGGTTAGAAAATCGAGCATCTACCAATCTAGATATGCAATCGAATCAAGTTAGATGAGCATCAATCATATTCTCCTAATAGGAAAATTGATTTGTTCTTTAGTTTAACGTGCATTTTAATATTTGTAAAAGTATTTTCTTAATAGAGTCTTATTTTAGGAGTATTTTTTTAATTGAAAATATTAATTAATTCTCCTACCATATATTTTAGGAATCCCATATAGTTTAGGAAGTCTAATAGAAAGGAAAATATTAATTAATTCTCTTACCATAAATTTTAGAAGTCTCATATATTTTAGGAAGTCTAGTTAATATAGTAAAAAATAATTAAATAATATATTAAAAAAATAGTGAAAGATAGTTTTGTCTAAAGGAAAAATTTTTAATGAAGAGCAAAAAGTTAAAATTACTTTTCTAAGCACTTTTAATATATTATAGATTATAAATTATAAATATAGATCTTTACAAAATTATTAATTACATTGTATTACGTACTTAAATTTTTTTAAAATTTGATACTTTTTAAATTTTCTTATTTTAATAGTTTTATATTTATTTCTAGATTTTTCAAATCTTCTTAAAATCAAATTTAGTTTATTTAGAATTTTTAAACTAATGGAAAAAGTATTAGTTGTCATTAATTATGATGATTTCTAATAAGAAGAGGTTTTATCATAAATATATTTAATTAATTTTAAACCTTTAACTATTAAAAACAAATTAGTGAACAGACGATTTTGTCTAAAATAAAGACTTTTAATGACTGGGAAAAAGTTGACACAACATTTCTATTATTATTATATTTATATTTTTATTATTATAGAATTATAAATTATAGATCAACACAAAGTAAGAGTTCTAAATAAGATCTAAATAAATTAAGTGTTGCTGATCAATACTTACATAACTGCTTAACAATTGATTGTCGTAGCTTCTTTAAATAAGATCTATATTTATTTTTTCATAAAGAAAGACTAATACGTGAAAAAATCTAATAATTAAATCCTTATGATATCACAGAAAGTGGAGAAAATTGAAGGAAAGGTGTCTTTTAAGTTTTGAATGAAAGATTGATAACATTGACCAACAGATAGGTTCAAACATTATTAGAAAACTAGATCAAGTTAATTGTGGACTTGATTAATATTCTCAAAACTTTCTAATCTTTTCAAAAATACAAATCAACCCAACCCACACCCTCTTCAATCCAAATCAACCACTCTCTCGTTTCTCTCGACAGCTTCTCTCAACTCTCTCCAAACCAACAGTTCTGCAAAATTTCTCCCTTCAACCCCCGACGACTTCTACCTCCGACGATAAATAGTTGGGCTTCGAGTTCCCCTCTTCAATTCAATCAACCTGTCTCTCATCTCTCTCGACAGCTTCTCTCAACTCTTTCCCAACTAACTATTCTGCAAATTTCTCATTTCAATCCTCGGCGACTTCAACATCCGACTACAAATAATTGGGCTTCGAGTTTCTTTTCGACTTCAATCGACTTGGCAGCCTTGCTCTCTGGCCAAAATAGCTTCGAATTCTTCATCGGTCCTTTTCTTCTTTCACAGGTAAAAATTTATGGTCATTTTAGTTTTGAAGAAAATGAGGAACTTGAGTCAACTTCTCTTATAGTATTGGTTAACAATTTCAATATTTGTTGAACTAATTTGAAATGTGGTATGAATAAAATCCTAATTTCTGGTATTTCTTTTCTTCTGTTTTCAAAGTGAATTATGATATTTTGTTGTTTGTTGTATTTTTTTGAATTTTGATTTTTATAGTTTGTGTTTATAAAAATAAAAGGACAATTTGGTTTGATTTGTTCTGTTCTTGTTCTTGGTAAAAATGGTAAAATTGTTGTTTTTTGTTTAACAAAATCGTGTTATTGTTTCCTCCAATAAATTACCCATCTGATGCAATATATTAACCATCTGATCCAGCAGATTTATCATATGATGCAACAAATTAACCATATGATGCACCAGAAGAACCATTAGATTACAATTCTGATGTAACAGATTAATATTCTGATGCAATAAATTAAATATCTGATGCAACAGCTTTACCATATGTTGCAATAGATTAAGCATCGAATAAAAAATCTGATGCAACTAATTAACTATCTAGTGCAATTGAAGTGATACCAAACTCCCCAAGAACACAACAACACAAATACCAAAATCAGTCCACTAGTTCAAGAACTATGGACCCTTTTGATGACCTCTCTCGGATTCGCAAGAAGGGAAGTGATATCAAGAGTAAAACACACTAAACCAAAAACAACACTTGATGAACAAGATGCAATAACAACAACACACGGTTACAAGACAAGAACACAAACGGATTACACTAGATATAGACAAACGATTACAAGAAAGTAAAGATAGATAGATAGACAAAGAGATGGTATAATATTAACAACCCAAAAGCTTATTCCACTTTTGGACCTTTAATATCACACACAACCTAAACCTATCTCTTACGTGACCTCGAGGGAACCGAAATTCCCAAGCAATCTCCGTTTCTAAGCAAATGATCAACACAAGGATTCCACCTTGCTAAAGACTCTCAAAGTGGCTACAAAATATATTCTCCAAAAATCCCCAAAAAATGACCTAATGAGGTTCTATTTATACCTAGGTTAACTTATTAAAAATGACTAAAAAACCCTTCCAAAGGGCGGATGAACAGTAAACGCGGATGAACAGTGAACAGTTTTGGAGCTTGTGGGACTTGCTCTCTACACTTCAAAGCTTGTTGGACAGTAAACACGGATGAACAGAATAGTGACACATTGGACCCCGATCATAATCGTACCCGTATCATCCTCCTCTCCTTATAAAGGATTCATCCTCGAATTCAAACCTTGCAAAGCAATAGGAAGGACAAGCAAACAAAAGTTCCTCAAGGTATGAGGGTTAGGATTAGTGTAATCAATCATAGCATCTTGCCAAGGCGGCTCAAACTTTACATATACCCAAACATCCCTCTTACCCGAATACCCTACCAAGGGAGAATCAACTAGTTTATCCATATAAGTATGACAAGAAACAAGGAACAAGCGTCGCTTATCAAGTGTAAAACATAAAATCTTCTTGGAACAACAATTAGACTTGAAAGCCGAGAGAGGAAAGCCATACATTACATACACATTTAAGTCATTCCAAAAGACATCCTCATCACCACACTTCAAATTATCACCGGAATCAAATGGGTAGAGTGTCCATGGGAACAGGTTAGGAATACACTTCCTTACCCCAATACTACTACAATAATGATCAAATGTCCCCTCTATACTATCATGGTCAATAACAAAAATAACTAGAGGGTCATCCTTAGTCATTCGGCCAACATGTTCAACATCATCATTTTCACACACAAGTTGGTCTTCATGACTTCCACAAGACAATGTACTACCACTTTCCACAATGGCTTCAACACAAGGTGAATTAACTAGTGTATCCACACTATCAAGTTGTACATTATCATCACAAAATGAAGGCATATTCGGCTCACTTAAAGACAAACTATCATTCATACTTAGTTGGCTATTATCCTCATTCACTAGAGTGCAAAAGTTAGTTTGATTACCTTGTATCTCATGTGGAGCATGGCCACTCACGGGAATTTGATTAGGAAGGCTTGGATGCCTCATCAAGTTATCCAACTTCTTGCACAGAGAGCCTTCCATCCCTTTCAATCTTCCTTCCATTCTGTCCATTATTCGTCTATCTATGGCATCAAGCCTTGCCATGATGGATTTAACCCAACTAGGCATTTCAGCTCCATTCGCCATTGTACCCATCAAGGGCTACTAGACAAGCAACACGAAAACAACAAAAACATTAAAGATTAGCAAAAATCAGTCCACAATGCGTCTCAAAATAGTCCACAATCCCTCACTTTCACACTTTAGATTTTTCACTCAATTGGCCTTACAAGTGTTGATAACTCGCTTATATTCCAATGAGGTTACTTGGTCCCAATTGTGGCTCGAGGTCGGAGTAGATTCTTATTTGAAATGACTCAAATAAGTAATTTACGAACTTGAACCAAAAAAGATACTATGACTCAAAAACAAGAAAAGCACACAACAAACAACGTTATCACGAAGAACGTACACAAAACTAACTTACAAGCTAGTAGGGTATTACTAGGTTGTCAATTAATGTCGAGCAAACAAACGAAACTAGGAAACAATAAAATGAAACTAAGAAATCTGAAATTTAAACTCAAAAATGTTGCGTGAATAGTACTTTAGTGACGTGGCAGTCCACTATTGGCCTCGAGTTTTATCAAAATTTTATTTCCCAATTTCAAGTCTTGATCAAAACACAATTTGGAAATGGTGGATTTGGTTAATGGAGGGAAAAGTGGTCTTGGAGCATTTTTGTTCAAATTTCAAAAGCAAAACTTTACTTCTTTGAACTTTCTCCTTGAAACAAGGTCCTTAAATCAAGAAAAAGTAGATGATAAGTCTTTGAAGTGATAGGGACAAGTCTTTTACTAACAACTACTACAAGATTGTCTTTCACCTTTTTAGATCTTGTTTGCACTTTAAGGATTAACAAGATGATGAAAGAGTGAAGAACTTTAAGAACACAACAACAACTTCAAGAACAACAACAATTTCAGTTTCCAACTCCACTACAACAATACCATCAAATCGGTCAAGGTTTAGGTAACAACAACATCCAACTCGGCCACACCTTGTTCACATCAACAACTTCAACAAGTTCAAGTTCAATCTTAGATTTAGACACTTTTTAGTGTTGATGAGAAAGAAACCAACACTAGAAACACTCTAAAAAAATAAAAGACTACAAGTTCTAGACACACAATAAACAAATCTTGGCCAAGATAACAACAACACAATTTTTGGCCAAGAACACAAAATGGACAGATTTGCACTTTTCTGGATTTTTTTTTCAGTTTTCAGATTTTTTTTTTTGAATTTTCGTCCAAGAGAACCCAAGATTGGTAGTGTAAGAACACAACCAGCCTTGCTTTGATACCAAATGATACCAAAATCTCAAAGAACACAACAACACAAACACCAAAATCAGTCCACTAGTTCAAGAACTATGGACCCTTTTGATGACCTCTCTCAGATTCGCAAGAAAAATAAGAAGGGAAGTGATATCAAGAGTAAAACACACTAAAACAGAAACAACACTTGCTGAACAAGATGCAATAACAACAACACACGGTTACAAGACAAGAATACAAACGGATTATACTAGATATAGACAAACGATTACAAGAAAGTAAAGATAGATGATAGACAAAGGGATGGTATAATATTAACAACCCAAAAGCTTATTCCACTTTTGGACCTTTAATATCATACACAACCTAAACCTATATCTTATATGACCTCAAGGGAACTAGAATTCCCAAGCAATCTCCGTTTCTAAGCAAATGGTCAACACAAGGATTCCACCTTGTCCAAGGATTCCACCTTGCTAAAGACTCTCAAAGAGGCTAGAAAATATATTCTCCAAAAATCCATCAAAAATAACCTAATGAGGTTCTATTTATACCTAGGTTAACTTATTACAAATGACTAAAAAACCCTTGTAAAGGATGGATGAACAGTAAACGCAGATGAATAGTGAATAATAGTTTTGGAGCTTGTGGGACTTGTTCTCTACACTTCATAGCTTGTTCCTTGGATGGGCAGCCCCCTAAGCTAGAGTCTTGATGCATTGGACCCCGATCATGATCGTACCTGTATCAGGAAGAACCATCAGATTAATGATCTGATGCAATAGATGAACCTCCTGTTGGATAAAATCCTACCAACTGTTCCTACAGGAAAAGTCCAAGACTTGATTTTTCCAATTGATCATTTATTTGCCGTCATAGACGACCCTATATTGGAAGAAATCTAAACAATATTGAACGTTGATAACTGTTCCAATAGATCACTCATGTGTTGCAACAGATGTGTGATCTATTGCACAGACCATTCATCTTTCTCAACAGATGAGTGATATATTTTGTATTGTCGCAATAGATTACTTAGTCGTTGCTACGAATTATTTAATTGTTCTAATAGATCACTCATATATTGCAACAGATGATGTCACAACAATTGTGTGATCTATTGAACAGACTATTCATCTATCTTAAAAGATGAGTGATATGTTTTGTATTATTGTAACAGATTACTCATCCGCTGCAACAGTTTGGTTATATGCTGCAACAGATATACTACCTGGTGCAACAGATCGGTGATCTGTTATAAATGTTATTTTACTATTTTGCAAATTTGATTTACTGTTATCCTTTTTTAACGATGCATTAATTAATAATAAAATATTATTTTATGTTTCTGTTAATTTTAGATAATATGGTTCCCAAAAGAACAGAAACTGAATCAAGTCCAAGTAAAGGAACAAGTGAAGAAGCTAGGCTACATCCACCACTCTATGAGTTTGCTTTACAAGCGTTATCTCAATCGGGAGCAGAATATGATGAACACAGAGAGGAGTAATATTTCAAAAGAGATAATGCAGATGCTAATAGCCCTTCCACCGAAGAGCTGGTCAAAGCCTTCAGCATTGATCGTTATCCTGTGAGAATGCAGTGCGATGGTGCCGCAGATTTAACGGGTGATTTCGTGGTTAAGTCAGCCATGGAAAAATCTTTCGACGCCTTCAGAAAAATACTTCGAGAACAAAAATTAGATTCTTATTTCAGAGACAGCTGCTTTGGGAAATATCTTTATTGTCGGAGGACAACAATGCTCGTTTCCAAATGAAAATGGTATATGAAAATGGATGAGGTGTGGATAAATTACTATGGCATGCCTGTTTGTTTTGGTTGGAAGGAGTTTGCCATAGTAACTGGACTAAAATGTTATCCTCCTTCTTAAATTATACCTATTCTAACCCAAAAAAAAGCACCTCGCACACCCAAAAAAGGCAAAGGCAAGTCGTGTGATCGTGATGACCTGGTGTCCATTGTTGGTTCAAGCTTCAAAAACAAAAATTTGATAGAAGCGTTGAAAGGTAAAGGACTTTCAAATTAGCACAAGCAGTCATTGTTCTTAGTTTGGTTTGTGCATAATATTCTTTGGGCGAGAGACGTTAACAACAACATAAGCCTCGATTTAATAAAGCTCTTCGAGGATCTTGAGGCATTTAACAGCTATCCATGGGGTATGAAAGTTTCAAAATGACTGTCAAATATTTGTTGACTCCGTTAGCGCCAAAGACAATCAACTTATATGGCTTCTCATAGGCTTTCATGGTAAATGTTTCTTTCTTCCATTATGATATCATTCATTTTTTTTGCTCAATAATGGTTTTGATTTATTGGCGTTATTTTATAGGCTTGGGAGTTTGAAGCCATTCCTTATTTGAGACAACAAGTGAAACTACTAGGAAGGAGTTTCCTGTCCAAGAATCTTGAGATGGTTGTCAGCCAAAACTGATAAAAATGTAAAATTTCTTGATCTCTTCAATCCCCCGAAGGATGCAGTAAGTATAATTATAATTAATTTTTTATTTTAATTAATGTTTTTTTAATGATCTAATCATCATTATAATATATGTAATGATTTATGTTAGAATGTGCAACCGTCGCTAGTTTTGACCAATCAACATTTAAAGATGCCATTTTTTCTTAATTTATGGTCTGTGCAAACTTTATCGATCCCTAAGGTCATCGACAGAATAAAAATGGAATTATTTGGAGCAACAACCATTACAAGAAAAATAATTTTGAAGGGTGGGTTTGTTGTTGTTGATGGAGCTGTTGGTGGTGGTAGTGGTGTTGGTGGTGGTGGTAATGATGCTCCTCTTATAGTATATAATGAAACAGATGACCAACCTATTGCAACAGATAAACTATATGTCAGAACAGGTAGGATAATTGTTACAATGGACGGAGAATCTGTTGCATTATAAAAATTCAACTTTCGTTGGACATAAAAAATTGCCACTACGTGTAGAAAGGTTAAAGTGAATTGAATTGAAATAAAAAATGAGCAACTCATAGATGGTGTTCAGTTCAAACACCTAAAATAAAATAGGCATCAAGTATACATGTTCATTTTAAACACATAAAATAAAATAGGCATCAAATGTGTCAGTGTCAGTCTGGCACATTTCGCTGACTTGCCGTCACCTAGCCCCCAACGGTCATTCCCCCCCCCCCCCCCCGCCCATTGTCTTATATATTCATCTTCCTCCTAATATTTAACCTTAAATTCTCAAATCTTCTACTTCATCGTCATCTCTAAATTCTTCAAATTATTAGTTTCATTTTTTCCAACTGACCTTGACAATGTCGAGCACATCTTTCACTGTTTTTTATGATAAAGATTTTTGATTTTGTAATGCGGTCATGAAGCTCTGTTAAAGACTTCTTGGACTCAACAAAATCCGGGTCGTAAATTTTTTACTTGAAAGATTTCAAAGGTAATATTTTTTTATTTAATTAGTTGATTAATTATTGACTTGTAATTGTGTTCTCTTTTTTATAGAAATTGGGTGGATGCGATTACTTTGATTGGTATGAAGAACGACACCATTCACAAGCAAATCGTGTAATCTGGGGTTTGTTGAACAAAGTCAAGGCTTCTGAAAAGAAACAAAATCGATCAAGAAGATACTACATTGTTGTCGTTATTGCTACTGGTTTGATGCTGTTGGGCACATGGATATTGAAGCCTAATTGCTGAAATTTTCATGGTGGTGTGTGTATTTTCTACTGGTTTGTTGTCGACGGTAACATAGATATTCAAGCGTAACTGTTGGAAACTATCAAAAAGATTTAGGCATATGTTGTAAAATTTAGGTCATCTGTTGGAAATTATCAAACAGGTCTTCCCACTGTTGCAACAGATTAGACTTAGATTATTAGATTATTCATAGAAATAACATCAGCGTAATGCAATAGATAACCAACCTATTGCAACAGATAAATTATCTACCAGAACGGATTAAAGATATTTTATAATAGATTGACAATCTAATCTATTGCATTATAAAAAACTCAACTTTCATCAGAAAAAAACTATTGCCACTACATGTACATGTAATAAAGTGAAGGGTGAGTTGAAATTAAAAATTTCTATTTTACAGTCTCTTCTATATACACAAACTTCAAGCGTCCAGTTAGTACCTCATAAGCCCAGACCTCTTGTAGGTTTGCCACAATGTTGTCGCACAGAAAAGTCATTGGCTCAGCCATTTTTGTGTCGGTCAGCAAATATTCGATGTGTGCAAGAGCATGCGAGCCGCTCGCTTTAGCGGCATCATATTTTGGAAGGATCATTCCCCTATTTCGACCTTCAACATCCCATGATTTCTTCATCAACACTTTCTTTGGCCAATGATTCATCAGTTTACTCTCCCTCAATAAGATGGGCAACAACACAATCAGTGGCTCCACGAGGAGAAAAAGATCAAAATCATCGACGAGAGGTACGTTAGAGTCATAAACATTGACCTTTCCCTCCTTGAGTAGTATCTCAACATCCCGATAATGCATGTCGTTCACGCTAATGACTGCAAGAATTCTTTTTGCCTCAGTCCAGCTCTTGCTGTGTGGATTTGGCCTATCCCCTCTAACATATCTTAACGTTTCTTCTTCATCCAAGACCAACGTAGGAACTAGGAAATCAAGTCCCACGCCAAGGGCTGATGCCTCTCCATTGAGTTGATCGTACCTATCCTTGAGCTTCTTGCAGAAGTCGAGGTTGATTATCCTATCGGCAGCATCATAAGCTTCCTGATACATTAATTACCTTTTTCTCATGAGGCAGAGAATTATATCAATAAACTGTGAGATAAGAAGTCAATTTTTAAATAGGTTAGTAATTGTAAAGACGCAACGTATGGTCCATCTGTTGGATAGCGTTCTCTGAATCAATAATCCAATGCAACTTATGCAACAGATGGATAATAAGTTATAACAGGACCATAACCAGTTGCACCAATATACCCAGCTGTTGCAACAGATGTGATATCTATTGCGTAGCTTCTTCTTCATGGGGTAGATTAGAAGGGCTAGGATAGGAAAAGTAAACTTGCCTTGTCCTCATACGACATACGCATATCAGTCATAGTCTGGAAGTCTTGAGGGGAAAAGGGAGGCCTAGGGTAATCTGGTACGCCTGGCTTGGCATTCTTGGCCTATCGCAGATCTCTCTTCTCTTCGGCGCCAAGTTCCATGTATATGTCCACCTTCTTGACTGGCCCCTGAACTTCAAAAGCTTTTGGAGAAGAAGGAATTGCAATTTTTATTTATTTTAGAGTGGAGAGTACGTCTCTAATTGCTCATTTCTTTCTCCTAACCAACGCTGTAGGAGTGTGTGGCTCCCTCACCTTCTTGGATGGTATGACATACCTCTTGGATTTGAACTCCTCGATAGATTTAGATATAGCCTCTACTTTTTAAAAGAGTTTATCCTGTCTTTCCTTGCACTCATCGCATTTGCAATGAGAACACAAGGGTGAAGAGGGGTGAGAGGGACCTGTGTAAGGGCGAAAAGGGGTATTTTCAAACATATTTATTCTTTCTTGAGAATCAACATGCTCATCATCATAATTGGTAGCAGCATCAGCATGCCTACCACCAGCACCAATAACTCCACCAGAAGAAGCACCAGAATCTGCCTTAGTAAAAGACTGGTCATGAAGAGCCTCAACATTAGGCTGACCTTGCCTAACTGCTCTTCTTATGGCTATTACTCCAGCCAATTCCTTCTTTATTAACTCCGTTGTTGGGTCTGCAATAGTATCAACATGACCTAGAGTAATATAAGAAGTTATCACTAACTCCTCCTCAGTAGGCATAATCCATGGATGCACAACCTATAATAAAGAAAAAAAAGACAGATGGATTTAAATCATATAATATAATAATTTTCACAGTTGGGCTACATTTTAAAAAAAAACATCTTTTGCATAGTTTGCAGTATATGGTTAAAATCTGTTTGAGTCTGATTCAGAGAAATAGAGCAACATATGGATAATCTGATGCAAAATATCAATCATCTATTGCAACATTTGCGTTCAGAGAAACAGAGCAACACATGGATAATCTGATGCAAAATATCAATCATCTGTTGCAACAGCTGCACAAGATGGGTAATCTGTTATACAACAGATGATCTGTATGTCACAACAGATGAATGATATATTATCAGATTAAACATCTGTTGTATAATCTGTAGTAGATGGTTAATCTTTTAGGAGTCGAGTTCAGAGAACCAAAGCAACAGATAGGTAATCTGATGCAAGATATACCCCTTCGTAACAGATGTCCCATCTGGTGCATCAGATATAACATCTGTTGCACTAGATATAACATCTGTTCAATATCTTTCTTATCTTTGAGTAGAATTATTTTACTTGAAGAAGATATACTGCATCATCCGGAGGGTTAAAGATATTAGCCTCCTTAATATTGGTGTTGCTCTTTGTAGCCAACCACCTAAACATCCTTAGATGAGAAACCTCATCCGAGTAATCCATTAACTGCTTTTGGAGGGGAGAAATGGCTTCAAATGCCCAAGCCTAAAAAATGTAAACAGGAAGCAAGAAAAAAAATCATAATAACTATATTCAATATAAATTAATGGATGAGTAAAATTAGTGATTAATTTTACCATGAAAGCCCAAGGAAAGCCGTATAATGTGGTCGTCCCTGAGGATAGCTTTGTCAGTAAATATTGGACAGTCAACTAGAAGTTGTCATATCCCTAGAGATAATTGTTGAATTTATCAAAATCCTCAGCACGCACCAACAAATCATCTTCTATGACCTTGTTGACGTCTCTTGCCAATATAACCGAATGGGCAAACCAAACTAAACTAAGCACAATTTCTCCCTGTACTGCTCTGGTATGGTTTTATCCTTGAGATCTGTCAACAAATCCGATGTTTTGTAGCCACGTCGAGAAATGTCAAACAACCTATCTATTTTTCCCTTGCATTTTCTTGCCTTGGATCTTTTGCGGGGTGGTGGTCCTTCTAGATGATGGCATCTCAGGCCCATCACTATGGCAAACTCTTACAAGCCAATACAAACAAGCATGCCACAGTAGTTGATCCAAATTTCATCCATCTTATTTTTGCCCCCTCCTCCATATCTTTATCAACCCCTGCGTACTTGATCCTACGCTTGAGAAGACCATATACCATCGTTATAGGGAAATGGATACGGGCAGAGGTGTCCTCAGGAATCTCAAGAAACGTCCAAAATAGCTCTTCTTAAAAAGTCCGCCTATGTTTTCGTTCTTCATAATTTTCATAAAATGTTCAAAAATTTTGCTTGTTTTCCTTCTGGGTCATTTATCAGCATCGCAACTTGAAACCTGTCAATACTAAATGTTTTGATAGGATCATGATGGGATGCCGATATTAACTCACGCCCCGTCGATGATCCATTATCATCATGTTGATGATCATCCTCTTTCTCTTTCTGACTCTCCAATTCCTCCTCTTTCTTACTTTTATTTTCTTCATTACCATCTATGGACCCTTGTACACCTCCATCAATGTTATTTTCACATCTCTCCTCAGCTTCACTTTTTCCTAACTAAGATTGTTCAGAAAGCTCCTCCGAATCCCTCTGTACTGTAGCCTTTTTTTTGTGGTCAGACGTTGATCCACTTTCACTTTCTTTTTTTTGGGAGACATGTTTTACCTACAGACAAAGAAAAATAAAAATTACATTACAGTTGATGTATGGATAGATACATTACAAATACCACTAATACCGACACACCAACAGCCACCACCACAAACACCACCAACCAATGCCAACAAACAAACAAACACCACGAATACCGACACCACCACAAACACCACCAATCAATGCCACCACCGGTGCCACTACGATAACCACAAACCCTACCACCACCACCATCCAAATATACCACGACAGTCAACGGAACATTGCAACGGAAACTAGGGATTTCTTAAGTTCTTCCTATGATTTTACCATCAAAACTTAAAATTGTAAACTTATTCTCGAAGATAATACAACTAAAAGTTTTATTTTTCATCATTAACTTAAAAGCCCTTATTTCTTAGAAAAAAAAACAAATATAGAGCTCTTCTCGAACTCTGTTGCCTACGAAGGCAAAGAAAATGACCGATACAAGCAAGAATGAAGTCGAAAATAACACCTATGTGGTCGGAAATAAGTAGAAAAACTATCTGTTGTGGAGGGTTGAGCAAATTTATTGAGCATTTATTGTATGTACTGTATTGTTGAGTGAGAATGAGAGAGAAAGATCCAGACCTCGAGATTTGAAATGATGAAACGTTTTGTATAGGTTGATTTGTATTTTGGAAAAGAATGACAAGTAGTTTGGAAAATGTTAATTTGGTCCGAATGATCTAACTTACTTTTAAAATCATAAAATATATGCATAATTTTTAACCCTCTCATCATGCAATTGCTAAAAGAGTAATTAAATTGAAATTGTATAAAAATAATTGAAGTTGTAGTTGACCGAGTACTCTAGAAGGTGACCCTGAGAAAACTCACCCCTGGTCCTAGATTAATCAATTTAGGTACTATTAGTCTAACATATGAACTCAATTGAAATTGTAAAAAATAAATATTCAACATGTTGCGTCAGATTTCTCATCCGTTGTAAATTATCATTCAGATTACGTAACAACAGATTACGAATCTGATATAAATTATCAAACAGATTAAGTCATCTATTGCTACAGATTACCCATCTATTGTAAATTATCAAATGGATTGTCATATGTCACAACAGATTACCCATATGTTGTAAATTATCAAATAGGCATTGCCATCTGTTGTGGCTGACCCCATAAGAACTCACCCCTAGTCCTAGATCAATCGATAGTTTACCCTATAAGAACTCACCCCTAGTCCTAGATTATTCAATTAAGGTATTAGTACCCTAGTCCTAGATTAATCAATTAAGGTATTAGTCTAACATATGAGGTAGTAAGAATCGGTTTAGCTCAGAGTGATCGATCTACCACCCTCTCGGGAGGAACTCAGTATCGTCTCATTATGCAATTGACAGAAAACTCAATTAAAGTTTTAGTTGACCCTATGATAACTCACCCCTAGTCCCAGACTATTCAATTAAGGCATTAGTACCCTAGTCCTAAATTAATCAATTAAGGTATTAGTCTAACATATGAAGTAGTAAGAATCGATTCAGCTCAGAGTGATCGATCAACGACTCTGCCGATAGGAACGCAGTACTGTCTCATTATACAATTGCCAAAAGATTTAATTAAAGTTGTAGTTGACCCTATGAGAACTCACCCCTAGTCCCAGACTATTTAATTAAGGTATTAGTATCCTAGTCCTAGATTAATCAATTAAGGTATTAGTCCAACATATGAGGTAGTAAGAATTGGTTCGGCTCAGAGTGATCGATCGACGAATCTGTTGGGAGAAACACAGTACCGTCTCATTATGCAATTACCAAAAGACTCAATTAAAGTTGTAGTTGACCCCACGAGAACTCACCCCTAGTCCCATACTATTCAATTAAGGTATTAGTACCCTAGTCCTATATTAATCAATTAAGGTATTAGTCTAACATATGAGATAGTAAGAATCAATTCGGCTCAGAGTGATCGATCGCCGACTCTGGTCGGGAGGAATGCAGTACCATCTCATCATGCAATTGCCAAAAGACTAAATTAAAGTTGTATTTGACCCTATGAGAACTCACATTCAATTAAGGTATTAGTCTAACATATGAACTCAATTGAATTATATATAAACAAATGTTCAACCTGTTGCAACAGTTGTTGGATTAAATCAAACAGATTATGTAATCTGTTGCAACATATTATCCATCTGTTATAAACTATCAAATAGATTGAGTCATTTGTTGTGACAGATCACGAATCTGTTGTAAACTATCAAACAGATTAAGTCATCTGTTGCGATAGATTACCCATCTGTTGTAAATTATCAAAAAGGCACTGTCATCTATTGTAGTTGACATTATGAGAATTCACCCCTAGTACTAGATTAATCAATTAAGGTATTAGTTGAACATATGAGGTAGTAAGAATCGGTTCAGCTCAGAGTGATCGATCGACGACTCTTGTCGGGAGAAACGCAGTCCCGTCTCATCATGCATTTGCCAAAAGACTCAATTGAAGTTGTAGTTGACCCTATGAGAACTCACCCCTAGTCCCAAATTATTCAATTAAGGTATTATTTGAACATACGAGGTAGTAATAATTGGTTCGTCTCAGAGTGATCGATCGATGAATCTTATCGGTAGGAATGCAGTACCGTCTCATTATGCAATTGCCAAAAAACTCAATTGAAGTGGTAGTTGACCCTCTGTGCTCATTCATCCATCCCTAATTCCACCTAGATTAATGTAGGTACTATTATTAATCTTAACATTAATTTAATGAGAACACATTTCAACTCAGGGTGATCGATCGACGACTAGGGTCGGGATAAACGCAATACTAACATCATGCAAATGTAACAACTCAATTAAATTTGTAGTTGACCCTGTGAGCTCATTCATTCATCCCTCATTCCACCTAGATCAATGTAGGTACTATTATTAATCTTAACATTAAGTTAATGAAGAGCTCATTCTTTCATCCCTAGTTCATCCTAAATCAATTGCAATGAAATTTGTTGCAATAAAAAACTGAGTTGTTGGAGAATTTCAAACAGATAACAATATATGTTGCAACAGATAACATTTCTTATTTAATTATCAAATAGACATTTGCATCTATTATGACGAATGACTGAGGTGTTGGAAATTTTCAAATAGATATTGATATCTGTTGTAACAGATGACGTTTCTGATTTAGTTATCAAATGACATTTCCATCTGTTGTCATAGATGATTGAGCTGTTGGTATTTCTCAAACAGATATCTAAATCTATTGCAACAGATGACATATCTATTTGAAAATCTTTTTATTTTTTTTAATTTTAAAGCAAGCTACTGTTCGAGTAGATAAAGTAGTAGTACTACTAAAGGCGGTAAAAAATGTTTCTTGGATAAATCAAAAATCTCATTGAGTAGTCTTGTCCTGTCTTTTCAATGTCACTCGTTTTCTTTCTCGTACCCCTCAAATTATTAGTGAATATTAATTAATGAATATTGAAACCCCTAATACTTCTTCCATTTCATAATGACTTGGCACTCCCATCAAGAAAATATTAATTAGGGTTTATTTTACTACCAAATTAGCCTTATTAATTATGCTTTGAAAATATAAATTTGAATAAATACACTTTGTTTAGTCATTTAATATTAAGGGTAGTACATCTAGAAATTAAAATTATCTCATCTCTCCCCTCCTCTCCTTCAGCCCTAAATCTCTCATCTTTTTTCTTTCTATCCTCTTTAGGGTAATAACGGCCTTTTTTTTCTCTCCTTTGTCTCAAAAATTTTCGTTCGGATCTAAACCGATCGATATCCATATCTTAGATTCCTCGACTGAAATTGTTGTTTTGACCCCCTTTTGACATTAAGATATGATATGATTCACTATTGCTCTTTCATTCTCGTCTTCTTCTTGCAACTTTATTTACATCTTTTTGCTTATTTAATTACCATTTTCCCATATCATATTTAATTAAAAAATTTAAAGGAAATTTTAATTGCTGAATAAACATACCGAGAATTTTTATTATAAGTTACGAAAAAAAGTCATCTGTTGGGAGAAGTTTAAAAGCCTTGTTGGCAGTATCATTTTTTTTATGTATTTTATTTGCTTCTTTGTTGTTGATGCTGTTATTGATGTTGTTGGTGGGGTTGGCAATGTTGGAACTTGTGGTGTGGTGTTATTGGTGGGGTTGGCATTGTTGGAACTTGTGGTGTGGTGTGGTTTAGATGGTGGGTGCTTCTTAGCTTAAAAATAGTGGAGTCCGAACAATCAACACAAAGAGTAAGGGAGAAAAAGATAAAAAGTTTAAAGTGAATAAGAAGAGAAGAGTTGGTTACCAAAATTAAAAAAATATGTGCTGAGTAGGAATTGAACTCAAGACCAAAAGAAATAAATAGCCTTAAGCACCCATAAACAACAACTACGCTAACCAAAAAACTCTTACTATGGGTGCTCACTGATTAGATTATATACGTTTTTTTCTTTATTTCTACATATATATATAAAGTTTGATACGAGTTCAGTCTTTGCTCGCACACCCGGAGGACTCCATGTGGGTTCGTCCCTTGTTGTTGATAGTATTGGAACATAGGATGTATGTTTCTTTGTTGTTGATGATGTTGTTGGAACAATGTTATTGTTTTCTTTGTTGTTGATATTTTTTATTTGTTGTTTGTAGTTTATGCTGTTGTTGATGTTGCATCAGATAGAGCAAATGATGGAACAAATCAAACCACCAGCAAGGCTGCTATGTACTCCAACAGACTCCATATCTGTTGCATCACACTCCATATCTGACGCAACGACTCCACATCTGACGTAAACTATCTGAGATTTATGTGTTGTGTGTGTTAGTGTTACTTAAATAAAACTGGTGACTTTATTAATATGTAAATTAAAAAAATGAATCTAAATATAGCATTTTATCTTTTTGTTGTATTTTCGAAAGAGAGATTTGTAATCTGTTGCAAAATATATTCCACCTATCAGATAACTTACAACATATAGACAATCTGTTGCAACAGATGGATATATCAGTTTGCTTTTCCATCAGCTGTGGCGTCTGTTGGAACTTGCTAGTCTTCTGTTTATTCAATTTCATCGAGAGCAATAAATTTTTCTAAACACTTCTTGGTCAAACTCAATTTTTGCTCTTGGATTGCTTTTCTTTTTTTCTTTGCATCCTTCAAGCTGGCCTCCAAATTCAATTTTTTCCCTCAATCCAATAGGAAAAGTTTAGTTTGGTTAAAGGATGCAAAGAAAAAAGGAGAAGCAATCCAAGAGCAAAAAATGAATTTGGCCAAGAAGTGTTTAGAAAAATCGATTGCTCTCGATGAAATTGAATAAACAGATGACTAGCAAGTTGCAAAAGACACCACAGCTGATGGAAAAGCAAACTGATATATCCATCTGTTGCAACAGATTGTCTATATGTTGTAAGTTATCTGACAGGTGGAATATATTTTGTAACAGATTATCAATCTTTCTCTTTTGGAAATACAACAAAAGGATAAAATGTTGTATTTAGATCCATTTTTTTTTCTAATTTACTTATTAATAAAGTCACTAGTATTATTTAAGTAACACTAACAGACACAACACATAAATCCCGGATAGTTTAAGCAATATTACATTAAATCCTGGATAGTTTGCTAATTACATCTTACCCAGAATTTCGAATTGTGATACATATATGGACTAGTGATACATATGTATATATATCACTAGTAAATATGAATCCGAGATTTTATGTAATTTTTTAAAACATTAAGGGATATTGTGTAATATGGTGTCTGAAATATGGAATTTGTGTAATTTTTTATTTTAAGGGATATAAACAGTCGTGGCTTTTTGTTTGACTAAGTCCAGTCCCTTTCAATTCTCAATCATTTTATGAATAGGTCCTTCCGGCCTCCTCACTCACTCTTACTCACTCTCATTCATTCTACTATACTTGCAATACTAATATGTCAGATCTAGATTCGTACAAGAAGGTTCATATCGAGTCCTTGCAGGAACTTCAAAGGCAGTTTGATGAACTCCAGAGGGATTTGGCCGACTTTCGAGCAAGGCTGAGGAGGGCCCTGCTGCTGCCGGATAAAAATTGTCAGGATGACAATAATAATGGTAATAATAATAATAATAATAATAATAATAATTAGGTTATGTTTTTTCTTTCTTTTAGCGTATGTATTTCTCTTTTTTAGATTCGATCTACCTATAAGGGATTCAAAAAAATCCATGTATATGTTTGGTTTGGTTTGGTTTGGTTTGATCGATTTTGAGTATTTAATTCTTATTCAATATTTAATTACCATTCTATTTATTCCTTATTCAAAACATGTCGGCGGTTGGATTTAGGGATACAGTCGTGATGAGAAATTCTCCTAAAAATGGTTCATTAATAAATAATAAGGAACTAAATAATATTATAATCGTAAAAGAAAGATTATTTAATTTTTAAAAAGTCGCAACATTGGATTAATTTAATTAAGATATATATATGATGATATGATTTTTAAGGAAAAAGTTAATGAATAGTCGTGACTGTGACTTTTGTCTAAACACATTCAACAAACAAACAAAAATAAAAAATGCTTTTGATCCATCAAATTCCTCATCTGTTGAGACTTATGAATCAGTTAGAAGAAATCAAAAAAGCTCCTTAAACAGATGGTCGATTTATAGCAACAGATGGTATATCTGTTGAAACACATGGGTTATCTAATGCAACAGATATACAATCTGTTTCCATAACTCAATTAATAAAAATGGTTATTAAAGAAACGGAAAGTTTGTCACCACCAGCTTGATTTAATTAAATCATTTCTTTTCATAGAAAAGAGTAAGAAAATAAATGATAAACACAATTTAAACCATAAAAAACTCACCAAAAATATTCTTGTTTTTAAATCTTCTTTATTAATTTATATAATTAAAAAGTAAGAAAATTTGGATGTCATGAGGATAATTTAGTTTTTTAAAAGATATATATATTATATGTTGCAACAGATATATTATCTGATGCAACATGTTAACTATTTATTGTAACTTATGATATATCTGTTGTAATAGATGATTTATCTGATGCAACAAATATATAATCTTTTCTGCAACTCAATGTAAAAAATAAATGGTTGCTGGAAAGAACTAATTATTTTAAAAATTATAAAGCTAAGCTTCAAACTGAAAAGCCATGACTTATCACAATAATGCTTAATTTAATTAAGTCATAACTTTTTACAGTAATCAAAAATGTCATTAATAAATGGAGGTGAACAGTTGTGCCTTTAAATCTGCTTTATTAATTTATATAATTAAAAAGTCATAAAATTTGGATGTCACAAAGATAATTTATTTTAAAAAAAATATATATGTATTATATGTTGCAACATTAATATTATCTGATGCAACAGGTTATCTATTTGTTGCAAATCATGATATATCTGTTGTAACAGATGATTTATCTGATGCAATAGATATATTATTTGTTGTCCAACTCAGTGTAAAAAAAATGGTTCCTGGAAAGAACTAATTATTAATAATAATAAAGCTGAAAAGTCATGACATATCACAATATTGATTAATTTAATTAAGTCATAACTTTTTACAGTAATCAAGAATGTCATTAATAAATGGAGGTGAACAGTTGTTCCATTAAATTTGCTTTATTAATTTATATAATTAAAAAGTCAGAAAATTTGGATGTCATGAAGATAACATATTTTAAAAAATATATATATATATTATATGTTGCAACAGATATATTATCTTATGCAACAAGTTATCTATTTGTTGCAAATCATGATATATCTGTTGTAACAGAAGATTTATCTGATGCAACAGATATATTATCTGTTGTCCAACTCAGTGTAAAAGAAAACAGTTCCTGGAAAGAACTAATTATTAATAATAATAAAGCTGAAAAGTCATGACTTATCATAATATTGATTAATTTAATTAAGTTATAACTTTTTAGAGTAATCAAGAATGTCATTAATAAATGGAGGTGAACTGTTGTGCCTTTAAATATGCTTTATTAATTTATATAATTAAAAAGTCAAAAAATTTGAATGTCAAGAAGATAATATATATTTTTAATATATATATATATATATATATATATATATATTATATGTTGCAATAGATATATTATCTTATGCAACAGGTTATCTATTTGTTGCAAATCATGATATATCTGGTGTAACAGATGATTTATCTGATGCAACAGATATATTATTTGTTGTCCAACTCAGTGTAAAAAAAAATGGTTCCTGGAAGAACTAATTATTAATAATAATAAAGTTGAAAAGTCATGACTTATCATAATATTAATTAATTTAATTAAGTCATAACTATTTATAGTAATCAAGAATGTCATTAATAAATGGAGGTGAACAGTTCTTCCTTTAAATTTGCTTTATTAATTTATATAATTAAAAAGTCAGAAAATTTGGATGTCATGAAGATAACATATTTTTTAAAATATATATATATATATATATTATATGTTGCAACAGATATATTATCTTATGCAACAGGTTATCTATTTGTTGCAAATCATGACATATCTATTGTAACACATGATTTATCTGATGCAACAGATATATTATCTATTGTCCAACTCAGTGTAAAAAAAATGGTTCCTGGAATGAACTAATTATTAATAATAATAAAGCTGAAAAGTCATTGCTTATCATAATATTAATTAATTTAATTAAGTCATAACTTTTTACAGTAATCAAGAATGTCATTAATAAATGGAGGTGAACAGTTGCGATTTTTTGTCTAACTCATTTAAGTTCAATCCTCTATAAATAGGTCCCTCCTTACTCAATCTTTCATTCTACTACACACTATTTATTCCTCGCTCTTGTTACACCTTCAACTACTTTCTCTTCAAGGACTTGATAGCTTTTTCCTATCTCTGGTAAGTTTTTTTCTTGATTTTTGTGTAAATATACGTTGTATTACATTACATTCGAATTCTTTCTTTTCTTTACTTTTGTGTTTACGTGTGTGTTTTGTCAACTAATGCGTTTTTTAGATATGGCTGATCATGTGTGGGATGTCGCTATTTTATGAGACATCATGAGGGAACTGCAGAAGGAGGTTCATGACCTGCATTGGGAGTTGGCCGCCGTCAGAGTAAGGATGCTGAGGGAGATCCGCAGGCTCCGGAGGGCGCTGCTGCTGCCCTTTGATGATTGGCCGACTGACCATACAAATAATAATGATGTTAATAATGATGATAATAATAATTAAGCTTTTTTTTTCTATTATCTATGTATTTTTTTGTTTGTTTTATAAAAAATTATGTGATGCATGACTTTTTATTTCTTATTTAATTTTCGTGTCATCTATTTCTATTTCTTAACGAATGACATGTCTACAATTAAGGAATAATTTGACTCCAGTATCAATAGCAAGAACATATGAGTTATCTGTTAGTTTAGTTTTTGTGTGTGACAGGAGTTGTATCTGAATTTTGTTGTTCGAAACATATTAGTAATCTGATGAAACAGATTATTTATCTGTTGAAACAGATTACTAATCTGGTGTAACAGAATACCCATCTATTCGATTCATATTATGGGCATCTAAAACCCTTAAACATGAATCCATCCAACATGAGTCTACTGTTACAACAGAACATTTATCTGTTGCCGCAGATAATGGATTTGTTTAAACAGATTGCTCTTGTATTGTATTCATGTTCGCGTGCAAGCTATTATTGAAAAAACAACACACTAGAAGTTACCCAGATTCAACTAAAAAGCATAATCTGACTTACCAAAGTCTCCTCTCAAGCAAATTCCAAAGTTGAAAGTGATTTACGAAATAAAATTTGACATATAAATTTGGTCAAAGAGCAGCAGTTGGGGTAACAACAACAACAACAATGGTCAACAAGAAGAATATGAAGATGATAATAAAGTATAAGATGATGATAATGAATCAAAAGATGATGAATAAAGCAACAGCAACAATGAAGAACAAATATCGCGAAGAGAGAGAAAACAACAACGTATGAGGAGAGAGAAAAAAGACGTCTTTTTTTCCTTCGTTCCCCGTTATATATTAACTAACATTTGGATCAAAGTGTAAATTTAAAAACTTGTGGGTTATTTTCAAACTTTCCCAACTTTCTTAATTCATAATAAAGTAATTGTCACCTCCACCTAATAATTAAGACTTGTGTCACTTACCCCTCATTTTAAAACTCTTTTGTCACCTGTGGCCCAAACCCTCAGAAAGTGGTGTTATTTAAAACTCTATTTCATTTTAACTGTTATGGTAACAAATAAAAAGAGGAAATCTTAATTTTACACGAACTTATACCTTTAAAGTCCTAACATAAGACAACTCTAATTTATGAACAACTGCCTAAATTTTAGTTGGTCCTTTCTGATATCAACAAAAGTGGTGTTTACTTAGTACTCTTTCTTTTTGTTAATTACTGTGGTACAAGCAAACAGAGATATGGGTTATCCCAAATTTACACGAACACCTTCAAATCCTAGCAAAAGAAATATTAACGTGTTCTTATTTTTTAACATTTTTTCATGAGCATTAATTATATTTTCCTCCTCCTATCATATATTTTAGTACAATTCAATTATTAACTCTCCTAATAATTATTACCATATAGTCTTTTTGTTATCATATATCACTTTTTAAAAGATATTTCCTCTTTTTTTTTTCTTAACATCTAATTTAAGACTCCATTTTTATGTACACAAGGAAAAAGAAAATCTATCAATATTAATTTACCATAAATTTACCCTTACCATATGTTTTAGGATACTTTAATTTTTAATTAATTAATTAATTAATTATTAAAAAAGTGAAACGATGATTTTGTCTAAAACGAAAACTTTTAATGAAAGGTAAAAAATTCAAATCACTTTTTAAAGATTTTCACACTTTTACTATATTATAGATTATAGATATATAATACATAATTATTTTCAAGAGAAAGAACATACCTGTAAAATCATATAGTTAGAGATCATTTATAAACTTTCCAAATAAATTGATAGGTGATACACGTGTTAAGGATAGAGGGTTATGGTACTACATTAGTTTTGAGCATATCTAGAACTCCAGGTGAAATCCAACTTCAATCTCCATCACTTTTTGAAATGTATGAGTAGTTTAAGTTTTAGTATAACATAGAAAAATGAAGAAATTGCATAAACATTTTATTAAAAATTAAAGAGACTCATAAAAGAAAATATATCTAGTATATATATTTTTTGTATGGAACAATTGGAAAGTTAGATGCAAAACCAGACTTGAAGATGTGAAAATGTCAACCAAGTTTGATTGACCTAGTGGTTAGCTCACTAGGTTGCTTAAGCAAGTATCGGGGGTTTGATTTCTGCCTTCTGCATGCAGCAGCCAATTGGCCAGCGGCAAAACTTTAAATGGAGCTCAGATCCGCGGAGGATTAATCCTTGACCTGTCGGGCTTGGGGATACCTTGAGAAACAAAAAAAAAAAAAAAAAATGTGAAAATTTACTCATAGAATTATTCTTAATTTAACCAACGACTCAATTTCCTTATCCATAACGTTTTAGAAACTAATTGGGCCAAATTGAACTACTGACTCTCCAGCAGGAATTATTAAACGAGTCCTGACCGTTGATCATTAGGCAAATTTAGAGAGCACGGTCGGGCTCTTGGGACGTAATCCTTACAAAGCTAGTCCCCACACATAAGTCTCAGGGCATTTTGCAAGTCCCCGACCTAGAGAACGAGTCCCAAAATAGCTTTATAAAAAGGGGAAAGAATATGGTATAGCCATCTTAAAAAGAAATGACCCACATTTGAAAAGGTGGACATGCAGTAGTCAGTCGGCTAAAGTAATTTCCCTTTTTAACCATTTGGCCCAATTGCGCACATCCAGTCTCTATACTCAATTGATACACTTTTATACCACATTGATACATTTTTATAATATATTGATACACTTTTTAAAAAAGAGAGGAAATTATATGCAAACACATGCAGTCTCTATACCCAATTGATACTCTTTTACACCACATTGAAACATTTTTTTACTACATTGATACACTTACAGTGTTCATATACTAAATTAATACTCTCTAATACTACTTTGAAACATTCTTAGAATGCATGTAAAAACTATATAGAATCATATAAAATATGTATCTAAATAATAATTGTAGTTAAAAATTATATAGAATAAGTATAAAAATGCTATAAATATTATATAGAATATGTATATAATAATTTTTCCAACGAAACGGTCTGTACTGTCTTTTACTTGTTCTAGTTGTACTTGATTCATGAAATGAGAGATGATATTTGATGTATTTCACTTATAACGCTCCAATGGCCTTATATAATTTGGGTTTCCCATTCTTGACAAACAACACATGTCATTCACAGATATTCTGTTCAGTTTATTAATATTTCCTCTGATGCCTACAGTGCTATTATTATCTGATGGCACCTTCTTGTTTTGTGTATAACAATCCCCACCAATTTCCATTTTAATGCAAAAATGTAACTTGGACACTTTGCCTTAGATTGTTCACACTCTTTAATGAAAATCTTTGCATTATATCTCAATCAATTTGAATAGGATTAAAGTTGACTAAATAATTTATTTATTTGTTTGTATCTGTGTTATCTTAAGTTAAATTGCTTCCACACAAATCTCTACTAAAAATTAGTATAATATTTCACACAATGGCACAAGAATTGACATAACAAGATGTTCAAGTTCCAACAGTAATAACCCAAAAAAAAAAAAAATAGATTCCAAATGTGGATTAAAGTACAGTAGAATACTATGATAATATGTTATTATGAGATGCTAAAAAAGAATAAGGAGTCAAAAAAACATGAGCCCATTAAAGATGAAAAGTTGACGGCCCAGTACATAAAAACAATGGAAAGGGCCGAATTGTGATGCTTAATGGCTATTTACTGGATTTTTAAATTTAGGTGCTAGTTTTGTGGAATTATTTTAGTTTTAGGTGTTATTTTTGTCCTTTTCCCTTATAAAAAAGAGAGTGAATAACCAATTTTGGATTAGAATCTGATTTTGACCACGTGCCTCAGATTTAACTTGTTTACTCTTGTTAGAGTTTGTGATCCAAATTTTGTTGATTCGGTCCTGAAAAGTTTGCAGTGTGCCTCATGTTTGTGATTTTTTGTGGGGTCTGTGGTGGTAGCGTAAGGATCGGGCCGATAGGATTGATCACGGGTATGGACCTGTATATTTTTGGGCCTAGGATTTATTTATACGTATTATATAAGTGCAATTTAATGGGTTGTTTTGGATGGTTTAAAAATACGTCATTAAGACTTTCGTCTCCTCACTGTACTCCTCTCTATTATAGTGAATTCCTCCATCTCTGCCCGTGATTTTTTCCGTCAAGGAATTTCACGTAAATTTGTGTGTCTTCTTTTTTTTTTTTTGCTTTGTGGTATTACTTATTCTGTCCGAACATAACATACTCAAGTAATATAAGTGTTGTTGGACTTGTTTAGTCTTGTAGAGTACACTATTGAACAGATTTGGAACATACAGAGGATGAGAGGAAGAACCGTTCATAAAGTTATAAAGTTTCATATTGGGATAGGTTAAGACTCGACTTGGATGAGAGAACGTTTTCCCAACTTAGTAATTATTAAAGTGGGTTAAGATTAAAGGAGTACGATAAATAAGAGGTGAGGAGTGCATACACCGGAATCGGGTACCATAGGGTAATTTAGTAGTTATGTGTTTGTTTCCTTTACTTAATTGGTAATTGATTTGATGAGCATGCTTTGAATGACCTAATGATAATACACGTGGGAAATTGAATCCTACAAAAGACATCTTTATCAAAGGAGGAAATCAAGAAATTCCAACCATGTCGATAACATATTCAGTATAGTCTCACAAGTAAGGTCTGGGAGGGTAGAATGTACACAAACCTTATCTCTACCTTGTTAGATAGAGAGGTTATTTTCGAAAGACCCCGACTCAAAGAAGTTAACCAATGACTACAAAAGTGCTAAAGCATAGGTGAAAGCATCTTTTGATAAGGTCGTTAATGAAAAAGAAATGAAGAACTGTACGAATCGTCCACCAACTTAGGGACCTGATCCCTAATTAATGTATGCAGTAAAAGACGAGAGAAAATGAAATGCAGCGTAAAACAAACAATACACGCATAATACTTTACGTGGAAACCTCCTTACTCAAGGGAGTAAAACCACGACCTACCACGTAGGATTTCCAACTACTTTACTCTCTTCAAGCAAACACGAATACAGACTCCATGGTACAAGGATTAACCTCTTAACCCTCAGCAACTTGTAATAACTTTATTACAAAACTCCAATGCAATAACTCTATTTCATCCACTGAAACAACTAACTCTAACCGAATCAATAACAAACTAATTCTAGCTTCAATGTCAACTAATTCTGGCTGACACAACAAACATATAGAGAACACACCAAGAAGACACCTACAATCTATGGACTAGAGCAGTAGGTTAACATTTACAAACAACTAAACAAAGACTCAATACAACATATACTTAAGAGACAAATGACAACTGAAGCAAGTCCCTGTTGCAAGTGAGGCTCTGGTTGGAAGATTCACTTTAAGAGTGATTTGATGTTGTTTGCATATGGAAGCTTAGGTTTTCTTGTTGTAACATGCTGCATATATATGAGAAAAAAAACCTAGGAATCTTTCTGATTGGTTGGAGCAAAAAGGTGTTGTAACTTTGCCACAAACTTTCTGCAATCAGTACTATTTTCTGTTGTAATGCTGACTTAGTGCAGGAGGCATAGACTCGATGAAACTGGTCCCTGACGCGATGAACCTGGTCCCTGAGTAGTTGCAATTTCATCAACAGAACACAGTGCATGTCTATTTATGAACCAGGTCCCAAGGTTGGTGGTTTGTCAATCATCAAAACTAATGGCTTAATAATCAACAAACTCATACTCTTATTTTTCACAAGATCCATTATGATTCTCACTGCTTCCCTTTGTCACTGATACCATCCTCTACTGATCCCTTCCCTCTGTCACTAATAACTACCTATGAGAATTCACCAGTGTCACGACCCGAGTTGGGGACCTGGTAGGTATGGGCATCCCAAACAATGAAGGCACGAGAGACCCCTTAGCATGTAATCATAAGCATAACTCATATGATATAAATATGCGGAAAATAAACTGAAACTATAGTAGTCCCAAAATCAAATTAAAATCTTCATAACATCTTATTAAAAAGGAGAAACCCAAATCCAATCCAAACTATCTACAAAGCCTCTACTAATTTGAACATACTAGTTTGTCTAAAAATAGGGACAAGGCCCCCGTCCAAACCATAAATTAACTGAAAACTAAAATATGCATAGGCTACCTTCCAAAGTAAGAGAGGCTCACCAACTCTGAACTCTTGGAATAATCTACTGGTTTGCAGGACCACGAGACTGGGTCTCAGAACCTGAAATATTGGGGGGTCAATATTCAAAAGTACTGGTAGGTAGAACAATCCAAAATAACATTTATTTTATACAACATACGTGAGATCATTTCATAAATCAATTTAGTATATGAAAATTGAAAAAACATGGGCCTAGTTTAATGAGCTTCAAAACATCTTATTGAAATCATGACTCAAATTTTTATTTCTCTGTTGAGCTAGATGGTACACCCTACAATCTGTAATTCTTTGGGCTATATGAAATCCACCTTTGACTCGACGACCAAGCCTCCAACCCAAGTTTACCGCGAGGGCTGGAGTCTCTGCATTTCTACTATGATACAAGGCCATTGCAGTGTACAATCTCGTATTTTAGAGCAACATAAAACCCGTGTTGGCAAATCATAATTTTAGGAAATGAGTTATCTGAACTCGAGCCTTCTTCGGGTAACTATCTAACTCTCTTCAAGTCCTATTTTAGACTCTTAAAATCATGCTTTCTTCTTATAGACTATTTCTCTCTTATTTTGTTTAGGGTTGTAACAGCCTAATTTAGGATAAGGAGTCCCACATCAGCAAAATATAGGAGGGATGCTGGGTATATAAGTAAGAAATTTGTACTCCTTAGTGATGCATTTTAAAGCCATGTAGGCCTGGGCCCAAAGTGAAAAATATCACTAGTGGGTTGGGGAGTTATAAGGGTGTCTCGGGCCTTGATGGTTCGGGATGCCCATCACGGCCAGGGCCCCAACTCGAGTCGTGACATACTTGGTATCAGAGCCCAGAGTTTAAGTGTCCTAGAAAATCCATGAAGTCGTGTCTAGTAGTTTCCTAATTATGGGTGTGAACCGCGCCACACTTATGATTAGGAGGTTGCATGGCATTTTAGAAATATTTCTATTCTTTCATACTCTAGATCGTGCAATAGAGTTGCCCTAAGAAACTTATACAAACTCGTACATTACTCCAATTGTTATTTCCATCTCCACCTTTGAGGTAGTAGAAGCAGTAAAGGTCAGATTCCTATCGATGTAGTTCTCACAACCAAAAAGTTAAGAGACTGCACGAGAGATTAAGAAGAGACTATTAGTGTGTTTAAATTCTTCACTTCGAAAGGATGCACCCTTGTTTAGATGAATCATGTATTTGACCCTACGATAATATGTACTCTCAGGCCCTTTTGAGCTTTGTTACAGATGAATACTTTAATTGAAAAAGTATGTATGTCAATGCCTAGATAGTATTTTTTCACTTGAGAGATAGTGTAGTTTGGGGTGTTGTAAGTCATAAGCAGTAGAATGAATTCTAGATCCAAAAATATGAATTTAGAAGTTTGGTGGCCTAAAAGTGGAGATGGTAAATTGATAAAAGTATGTAGTTGGAGTCATTTATCCATTAACTAAGTGATGAGGTGAAATGTCCTTAGGTGTTAGTCAAGGTGTAAATTTGATGGTTGTAAGTAGAGCAAGGATTTTTGGATATGATGTCTTAGAAGCATACTTGAATAGGAAAAAAGTTAGGATGACATGTCATGGTGTTAGTAAGCATTATGTATAGGTCGTGGAGGATAGAGTGGTCAAGAATGGACAAACATGGTACCATCCCTTGTGTTTTAAAGAGAGTATCCCCATTTATTTTTGCAGAGCTGATGGTAGTTTAGGTAGGTCATTAGATAATTAGTACCGGTGTGTGAAGGGAGAATATGCGGATAGATTGCAATTAGATTAAAATTTTACTATTTTATAATGAGCCTTCAATAAACTAGTGTTCTTTTTTATTCTCTTCTATAGCGGTAATTCTGAGTAATATAAGTGGATGAGTTTTGCCATCTATGTTTAGTACTATACCATAAGCTTGAACGTAGATGATCATCGTGGTAAGAAGAAGGGTAGTATGAGAGTTATAGTGTTAATTAGGATTTGACCTAGTGGACTGGACATAGAGTATGTGAGAAATTAAGTTGTTAAATTGTGACAAGTGTGAAAGTATAAGTGTGATGTAAGTGTGATTTAGATGAATAAGTGAATGGAGGCTAAAACATTTGATAAAGAGGAGATCTTAGGAATTATAAGGAAAGATGTGTGCTCCAGAAGAGATATATATATTGTAAGCTTCTAAGTATGGCGTTTTCTTAGTTTATTATTCTTGATATTGCGGAAAGTGTGAAGATTCAAGTATTGTATATATATGAACTCTAGATAAAATAGTGGATTATGGCTAAGTCATTAGATAGAAAAAAGCCTTAGTATTATAAGAAAAAGTGTAACTTAGGTAGTATTTTGTTGTATGAGATTCTAAGTTTTGTAAGTTCTATGTGTGCCCAGTTAGTACCATTGAGTTTCTAGGGGTGAAGAAGGTTAATTATGTATCACATGGAGTTCTTGAGAGTTGATTTGAGGGGATTATAGGTAGACGATGTTGAGTCTCTTTCTATAAGTTTTAATTCTATAATATTGGGTGAATAGAAATTTAGAGTTGTGATGATTGTGGACTAATAAGAAAAGACCAGCTTGTTAAGTTTTAGAGGTTGTGGGAATGTATACCAATAGGAGCATAAATTATAGAAAATGATGGCAATAGAGGCAAGAAAAAGTTTAGAGAAGTATCTTAGTAAAAAAGTCCTAGCAACGATTAAGTATCTACAAATATAGTACATTAAGAAGAGTTTAGTATTCATGTGTATAGTGATATGTCGAGCATGCAGAGTAAAGTAATGATAGCCCAGCATAGATAATAGGTCCACAACTTAGAACACTGACTTTTAAGCTAAGGGGGAGATGATAGGGTGCAGAATCAAGTCAGGTATTTGGATACAAATAGTAACGTAATGAGTTCCAAAAAGAGCTAGAATGAGAAAGTGACCCACTCTTATCCTAAAATATTCCTTGTACTTCAGTAACTATGACACTCTACTTATGTCCCCCATATTAGCATTATGCCTATGATTTAGGTTTATGCACTTCACACTGATTAACGTTCACGCTTAGTTCCTAGAATTAAAATAAGCTTCACTCAGTGATCCCAGATTTATCCCATGAATCCATGAATTCCAGTATTCCCAGTTCTAGGAACTCATGCTTTTTGATATGTTTCGAACTCATGTTATGTCATTATACTCACCATTCATAATTTATGTGAGTAACATATGAAGTATCTGTGCCTAATGTACCTTGAGGTTAGTCTTGAACACGGAAACAACATGCAGGTAGACTCGAGATCTAGTAGTTAAATGTTCGTATGGGGATTATAAGTAAAAATGATTATGCATGGTATTCAAAGGAGAAAACATAATTGAGAAGTCTTGCTAAGCTTAAGGGTTATCAGTCATATCGTCTAGGGTAGAAATACTCATCCTACTATGCTCAATGCATCCTTGATTCTTGTCATTAATTAGATTGTGTGGAACCTATGGTCAAGGCTATGTTCATATGTAGTACTTCATGTGTATGTGTCTTTTGACTTTACGGACTCGTGTCTCATGTCCTTAGTTTGATAATTATTCTATTTATAACTCATGCTTCTAAATTTCTTAGTACTTGCTTGTCAAACCCTTATCATAAATACCTCTCAACTATATTGATGAGTACAATACAACAGTCGATGGAAAATTATTTCAACTCATGCAATCTCTTCTACCCAAGACCTTCATTCGAGGACGAATGATCCCAAGGGGGAGATATTGTAAAATCTCAGGCCCATTACTTATCCTTCAAGAGCAATTTTGTCATTTTCTTTTTACTTTTACTGTAAATAATTAAAATCCTTTTAATTTATCATTTGCCATGCATTTATTTGTCCCTTATAGCATTATTTTCCAATCCAAGTTCTATAAGTTACACACATTAAAACAAGTCCCTCTGTTATCCTTCAAATCACACGATAAAATCCTCCCTTTTTCTTTATCAGTTTTTTAAAGTTTTCAGCAGCAACCAATATCCCTTTTCTTTCATCTGTTTTTCATAAGTTTTTAGCAGTCAATATCCATTTTCCTCCTCTCAATCATAATTTCTAAGAAACAAAAGAGAATTGGTTGAGAATCAAGTTCAAATTTCATCTTCCTATCTCAATGTAATACCCCAAACTTTCTTTAAGTCAAATCTTGTCTCCAGGAGAGTTAGTGATGAATTCCTAAATAATTAATATTTACATCAGAGAGAATTTCCCCAATTTCAACTTTTTATCATGTGAAAAATTGAATTGTCTTTCCATCGATACCCATTTCGTCAAAATTCGATATCAGGGTAGAAAGTTATGGCCGAAATATAGAAAGCAGTCAAAACTACCCAAGTGCAATGGTGAAGGCCGACGGACCGTCGAGCTAGCATCGGACCATTGCCCAAACCATCGCAGCGGAGGCAGTAAGACCACATTCTTCCTAAGGGCAATGGCTCAGGCCGACAGACCGTCGAGCCAGCGATGGACCGTCGCCCAATCCATCGTAGAAGAGGCAGTGAACCCCTATTCTGCCCAGGTGCGAAGGTCAGGACCGATGGACTATCGACCCAATGACATACCATCGCATATTTCGTTCTGCTATTTAAAGTCATTTTTAAAAGGGTATTTGAGTCTTTTTCCACCCGTTTTAACCCCTAATTATACCAGGCAATAAATCATAACTTCATTATTCATTCACAATATACAGTTAGGGTTTCTCTCAAAGATCAATCCCCAAGAACAAGAAACTCTAGGTGCTTAATTCCAAGTCAAGAATTCAAGCTTTCCTCCATAAATCTTTAAGAAATCATCCATCCAGGTATGTTAAGTGTTGATTCATGGGTTCTTTTACCCATGAAGCTCAAGAATCCTATTTTTAAACTCATGAATTATGATTTCCATGTGGTGGGTTGATTTTAATTATGTTGATATGGTTGTATGAATCCCAAGTTGGAGTTTTTATGTACTTTTCATCAAATTATGCTAGTATGTGGGTTGGAAAATTTTAAATGGAATTGATTAAAGTAACCATGATGTATGAACTAGTGTATATAACTAAGCCTAAGGTTATGCATGCAATGTGTTTGATAGAATCCCAAAGAACAAGAATCATGCTTTAGGACTCAATTCTGACCAAATTGATGAGCCCATGCTTTACCGTTATGTTCAAAATGACTTCCATGTTATTGTTATGCACTGAAATTATTTGATGGATTGTTCATGAGATTAGCCTATGAAATTATGACATGTTTATATGCTTTCCTATTCATGTACTAAACCATGATAATCAAGTGCCTCATGAAATTCCCCAATAATTGTATTATGGATTGTTGATTATGGTCGTGAGTCCAGGAAGTGTCATGTCTTGTCAGTTTCATGCTATAGAGTCTTGGGGGTACTTGTACCCGACAATTTAGTTATGTGTCTAGAGCCAGTGTCATGTTTTCAAGATACTCTCAGTCAAGCCATATTCAGTAGAATTCAGTCAGTCTCATGACTCAAGAAAAACTCAGTAACCTCAGTCAGTTATCAGATCTCAATAATACTCTGTCAGTTAACGAAACTCAGTAAACTCAGTTCAGTCAGTTCGGTGTAATTAATTCAGTGTCTAATTAGATGGGAGTATGATTCAGCACCGAGTGAGCCCAAGGATGGGAAATCACCTATAAGTAGAGGGTGTGATTCTTAGAAGCAACCCTTGCGCTCCAGAACTACGTAGCCAGCGTAGGTTGAGACATCTAACCTATTAGATAGGGTTGATGAGGTGGCTTAACCTATTAGATGAGGGTCCTACCATTCTCCTTAGAGTACCTGTTAGATGAGGGATCACTCGTAGCTTGTCTTTACGAGTGGTGTGGTATTGATACCCTTCTAATTGGGGTTATAGATTGGACCCGAACTCAACTATATTGCTTTACTTAGGGCATGTCGGTTAGATGAATACTTTCTATAGTTACAGTCTTAGTCTCAGTAATAGAACTTATATAGTACTATAGAATTTAGGATTGCCAGATACAGTCACACAGTTCAGTATGGAACTCAGCTAGTTTCATCAAAAACAGGATTGTCATACACAATCATTCAGATAGTAGTACAAAAGTTATACGAAACCTATGTTATCAGTATTCAGATTCAGTGATGTCTTGATCTCAGATACAGTTCACGTATTCATGCATGTATTCTCATGTTTATGTTATTCGGTCAACTATTATTGTTCATGCATATAAACCCTTGCATTCAGCCTACCTCACTTGCATACCAGTACATTCAATCGTACTGACGCATTTTCTCTATGGTGTTTTATACCATAGGTTCAGAAGCACGAGCTCCAGAGCATCAGTAGCATTCCAGTCTCAGCAGTTAGAGTTAGCAGTGAGTCCTCCTCCTTTGAGGACATTATCATTACCTTACTATGTCATTACTTAGTTTATTTCAGTAGTTGGAGTTAGTTGGGGACATGTCCCATCAACTCCTTATTCAAACAGTTCAGTTTTATAGGCTTTCAAACTACAATATGTTCAGATAGTTTATTTCAATTCATGTTTTGGTATTGATATACTGTATTCTTAGATAGTATGTATTATCCGTTTTGAACCTTATGGCATGTTCAGTCTATTATTTTTGCATTTTACATGATGTCATACAGTATACAGGTACAAATATCAGTCATGGATTATTTTGTGGTCCTTCGGGGTCATGAGCATCCTGTAGCGCTCCGAGTACCAGATTCGGGGTGTTACACTCAAGTTTTTTCAACGTTTAAAGAGGTATGTAAGACTATTTTCTTTCATGTTTTCTTAGACTATTTTCTTCATGTTTTCTTTTGAGTTTTGTTCTCCTCTAATCCCTGTTACTCTCAATATTATTTGTATTGGTGGATCTCCACATCTTTGTCAACTTAATTGAGTTCTTTTATTAGTTTTTCTGAGAAGTTTTTTCATAGTCTTCCTTTTTCATAATTACTCTAACAACTTTGGTGAGTAGATGTTAAACCAATGAATTGTTGCAGAATTTATGAATTTCTTGATCATATAAAGTATGAATCTTATGAAATCTGTGAGGTAACTCAAATAACTTAGAAGATTACCGGTCAAGGAGACTAGATTAAAAAGTGCTTTCTTCGCTATAGTTGGATAGCATATAGCCTTGAGAATGAAATACTAAGCAGTAGTCAAAGGATATAAAGTGTTAAGTTCCATAACTGTGCTACTATTCATTGATAGGGTATAGCTAATGTGAAATAGAAACTGATATTAACATGATATGATCCACGTTTGCTCTGCAACATGTCATAACTGGAATGTTTGCGGTAGTTTCAGATTCATAAGTGAATGGTTTATGAACTTTGATACTCTTTTCTTTGTAATGGTGTATACTTTCAAATTTTTCTAATTTTATCTTGAACTGCAGAAGTAAGGATCACCTTGAAAATAAAAATTATAGAATTACTCAATACTTCTACAATTCACTACACTGTACCAACTCAAAAAAAATGAATACTCTTAAAAACTAGTAAGTCATGATCATGAATTATAAGACATCGAACCAGGAAATTAACTATCATGCCTCTCCAATAATGATGTTAGCTTGTAATTATGAACCTATTACAGTTAACTCTCTAAATAAGCCCTAAAGTGGCACTTCATGATTTCTAGCCTAAAACGGCTAAACTATGAACGTGAGCCTGAAACGGCTAAACTATTAGCATGAGCCTAAAATGGCTAAACTATGAATATGAGCCTAAAATGGATAAACTATGAACATGAGAATAATGAGGGTAATACTTTGAATATAAATAAGTAAGATAACATCATGAGCATAAAGGAGTGAGTTAGCTGACCGTTAAGGCATAGGTTTAAACAGCAAATGCCCGAAACTATGTTTGCCGACATAGGATAGAGATTATTCCACAAGTTGGATGATTCTTTTTATCATGTGTCCCAAAAAAGGGCTAACCATGGATACTTTCTAGCAAATTAAGTTATGTCACGCCCTGTGCTCGCCAGACTCCATGCGCTCACATAGTGGTTTATGACGGTTCACTAGTTTCTCCCAAATAATCAAAGGAATTGAATATATCTTACTTTGTCAATTATAAATTTATTTTATATTCTTGTTCCTTTCCATTTGTCTTCACTTATATTTAAATTTTATTGTCATTTCTAATCTCTTGTTGTACTACACTTCTAAAGTGGTTTTACATACCAATACATTCCAAGTATTGATGAGATGAAATGTCCTTAATGTTAGTCAAGGTGTAAATTTGATGGGTACAAGTAGAGCAAAGATTTTTGGATATGATGACTTATAAGTATACTTGAACTACGAAGCAAGTTAGGACGGCATGCGACGGTGTTAGTAAAGATTAAGTCTATGTTGTGAATAGGAGGATAGAGTGGTTAGGAATTATCAAATTTAGGCTACCCTTGTGTTTTAAAGAGAGTACCCCCACTTATCGTTTTAGAGATATGAATGTAGTTTAGGCAGGTCATTGAATAAGTAGTAGTTGTGTGCAAAAAAAATATGCGGATAGATTGCAACTAGATAGGCTGTGAGACTAGATTAAAAATTTACTATTATGTCATGAGCCCTCAATGACCTAGTGTTTCTTGATTATCTTTGGTAGCAATAATTCTAAGTAGTCTAAGTGGATGAGTGTTTCCATCTATGTTTAGTACTAGACCGTAAAGCTTGACCTTAGATGATCGTCGTGGTAAGAAGAAGGGTAGCATGAGGGTGATAATGTTAGTTAAGATTTGATATAGTGGTATTGACATAACGTATGCGAGAAATTAAGATGTTAACTTGTGAAAATTATGAAAGTGTAAGTGTGATATATACGGGCTCTCGATGAATAAGTGAATGAAAGCTAAAACATTTGATGATAAGGAAATCTTAAGGAATTATAAGGGAAGATGAGAAGAGATATATGTAGATGAGATTCTAAGATCCTAAGTGTGTTGTGTTCCTAGTTTATTATTCTTGATATTGTGTAAGTTGGAGAGATTTCTAGTATGAATTATATGGTATTCCTACGGTCTGAATCAAGGGATTATAAATAAGACAGTACAATGTTGAGTCTCTTGATATAAATTTTAATTCTATAATATTGGGTGGATAGAAATTTAGAGGTGTGATAATTGTAGATTAATAAGAAAAGACCAGCTTGTTAAGTTTTTGAGGAAGTGGGCATGTATACCAATAGGAACATAAATAACAGAATGATGGTCATAGAGGCAAGTAAAAGTTTAGAGTAGAATCTCAGAATGAAGTCCTCTCAAAGATTGAGTATCTACAAATAGTCTATTAAAGAGAGTTTAGCATTCATGTATACAGTGATGACCATGCAGAGTAAAGTAATGATAGCTCAATTTAGATAACAATTCCACAAACTTAGGATGCTGAATTTTAAGCTAAGGAGGAGATGGTTGGGTGAGGATCCAAGTCATGTCTTTGGATACAAATAGTAACGTAATGAGTTCAAAAATAGAGTTAGAATGAGAAAGTGACCCATTCTTATCCTAAAATATCCCTTGTACTTCAGTCACTATGACACTCTACTCATCTCCTTATATTAGCATCATGCCCATAATCTATGTTTATGTACTTCATACTGATTCACATTCATGCTAAGTTCCTAGAATGAAAATAAGCTTAACTCAATGATCCCAAACTTACTTCACGAATCCATGAATTTCAGTACACCCAGTCCTATGAACTCACACTTCTTGATATGTTTCAAACTCATGTTATGTCATTATCTATATCCAAAATGATTCTTTAGTTGTGCTTTATGTATTTGATATATGAAATATCCGTGCCTATTATGCATTATTCACAGGACACATCTTTAATAGCAAGGTCACAATAAGTATTAGTAGTGATTGAGTTGTATCCCTTATATTTCTGATGCTCATATTCTAGTCCTTTGGTGGTATTCTTTATGACATGACAGTGGTGTGATATCAGTTAAGTAATGGTTGGATAGGAGTGACTAGATGTTCTTTGTTGTGATGATAAAAGCATATCGATTCATCTAAGATCATAAACATAGATGAAGTGCAAGATGAAAATTAGCTATATGTAATAGTTAGATAAATTCATATAGGGTGTCCCCTGGTAGGAGTACATGAAATTGCGGTTCATAAAGGTTCTAGGGTAGATGGAGAAGATTTTTCTTATTAACTGGGAAGAAACCATGAAGTTATAGTGATGAGCTTAGATATCATGTCGATACTTATGTGGCTAAATACATTATTGTGACTTCTTGATTAGAGTTTGAGGATAGATGCTTTCATGATGAGAAAAAGTAATGTGCCTGGGTATAACTGTAGATGCAAGATATTCCTTGTTGAGTTTTAGAACTAACCTAAGAACAAGTCAATAATCAAGATGAAGGTTCTTAAAGGGAATTAGATTATGGGATCTTGAAATTCAAACGAACATGAGTATTTTAGCTATGGCATCTTGTACCTCTGAGTAGGCTTGGACTGAGTAAGAATATGTTAGAATTAGACTTTAGTACTTGTATGAGCCTATGTGAGGATTGTATTTTGGAAATAATTAAGTGTAATATTCAGAAAAAAAGATAGGTTCAAAAGGCGTTGCTATCAGATCTAATGCTACCAGTATTAGAGGTGAAAATACCCATATTCCTATGCTAATGAACCCCTATTTCATGTTATGTAACTTCAGATCGAATGGGACTTATGTCCTAGAATTATCATGTCATTCATGCTCTATAAGCCCTATTTATATAACTAAGATACCCCTATAGCTCATACCTAAACTCATTTCTTATGTTGCTATTTTTATTTCCTATGAAACTCATGTCCTATGACATGTCTGTTAAGTCTCGTGCATTTCATGACTCGTGCTTGTATGTTTCTTCCATGGCTTGTTACGACACTCCACATGTTAGGAAAGTTCATGTCATTATAAAATATTTCAAGAGAGACTAGACTATTTTGGTATTCCCATGTACGGTACTCATCCAAGACCATCATTCGAGGACGAATGACCCCAAGGGGGATATTGTAACACCCTGAACGTTCGTGCTAAAGATAAAATAAATATGACCGCTCTTCATATGTAATTGGACTTGAATCTAAGAATTTTATTGGATCTAGGTGCAAAATTTATGTCTTAAGTGTCGTAGGGATATTGAGTATGAACTAAAGGCATAAGAAATCTCTAAATAAATTTGAATTGAAAGGTTCTTTAATGATTAAGTCTTCGTACAGGTTCATACAAGGATCAAACTTAAACAAGCATTTCTCATATAATACTTAGAGTTACGTGACCTATTACCTATCAAATTAAAGATTTTTGAGTCTTCTTTCCAACACCACCAACATCTCATAAATCCGAGTCCCGAGTAAAAAGTTGTGTGTTTTTCTAAGAACAGTCAGAAAAACCTACCATACGAAATTTTCTGTTCTTTTCTTATCTTTTCACATTCCAGGAGGGGTGATTTCATCCTTTCCTTTTTCCATAACCCTCAATACCTTTTAAAAACTCTTTCTTTATCAGTTTCAAATATTTTTTTCAGTCTTAACACCTCTCTCCCTTCTCTCAAACTCAAGCTTAAGAAATCCAAGAGGATTGACTCAAGAATCAAGCTTAGTTTCCTCCTTCACGATCACTAAGTTCCTCCAATGATTTTTGGTATTATGACTACTCCTTTCATCTTTGTATTTATTCTCCTTTATTTCCAATTACTCTCATCTAATTAGGTTGCATAAATTTTCATGCCCTTGTGAAAGAATAGAGTTCCTTTAGTAAGTTGTTTGAAAATTCTTGGATAAACTCTCAACTTCATGAATATTCCAAAAAGCTTAATGAATTTAACTAATCCTTATATATTGATGAAAGTCTCTTGAATCTGGAAAATTATGAAACTCATTATATTTGTGAAAATCATGAACCTTGTGGTTATTCTGTATAATGATTTGAATTATAACATGAATGATATTAAATTCTATTGAATTTCTAATGTATGAACTTGATAAATGATTAATATTGTGATGATTTCTTGCAACAAAAAGCTATTGTACAATCAAAATTTGAACATTTGATAAATGATGAACTTTTCTAATCCCTAATAAGCTCCTTTCGTTTTTCCACAACCAAAAGGTGTAAATTCTTAATTATTTCTCTATAGCATAATAACATGATTTTTCACTCTTTTGATATGATATGATTCACCCTCAACAAGAATACTTCAAGTTACTCCATAATTTTCATAAATGCTATAAAATCCGAACAATGAACCATGCCAAAAAGTATGATGATGTTTACCTCTAGTGACTCCCCAAACATGTTATGTAATGATAAGAAATCATGATTTGTGAACGTAATATTAAAATTCTCAGGAATGAGCCTTACAGTGGCAAATCTATGACTTTGTGTCTAAAAATGACCAAATTATATACGTGAGCCTAAAATGGATAAACTATGAACATGAGCCTAAAACAGCTAAACTATGAATATGAACCTATTATGGATAACTCTCAATATGAGCCTAAAGTGGCTATACATAATTATGAGCCTAAAAAGGCTAAACCATGAGCATGAGCCTAAAAAGGCTAAACTATGAACATGAACATAAAAAGACTAATATTTTGATCAAGAACTAATCAGATAAATAAGATAACGCCATGAGCATAAGGGACTTAGTTAGTTGACCGTGAAGGCATAGGTTGAAACGACAAATGTCCTATACTATGTTTGCCGACATAGGATAGAGATTATTCTGCAAGTCGGATGACTCTTTTTTTCATGTGTCCCAAAAAGGGGCTAACCATGGATGTTAGCAAATTATATCATGTCATGTCCTATGCCTGGCAAGGTATAGTATGGCTTAGCTGATCGGACTGAGATCAGACTCCAGGCGCTCACATGGTGGTTTATGATAGTTCACTACTTTCTCCCACAAATAATCAAAGGAATTAAATCTACATTGCTTTCAATTATAAATTTAGTTTATATCTTTGTTCCTTTCCAATGGTCTTCACTTCTATTTGAATTTTATTGTCATTTCTAATCTCTTGATGTGCTACCCCTCTAAAGTGGTTTTATAATACCAATACATTCCAAGTATTGATTGTCTTTGGCGCTACATTGTTTCATGATGTAGGTTCTGTATCTCAAGTGTGCGATTAAGCGCCTCATTAGGATTATCATCTTCAGCTATTGGGGAGCTTTCTTTCTACCTGGGGAAAATTTAGATATGATAATTTCTCTATGCTCCTTTTATCAGGGTATGCCGGGGCCTTTTCTCGATGGTTATAGTTAGTTAGCAGAGACTTCACAGACTAGTTTAGTTGTCAGTAAGATCTTGTAATTTTTAGTCTGATTTATCATAACTATTGTGTCGCCAACCGCTTTGTGATATTAAAGAACATTGATGAAAGGCTTTTTCCTTTAAGAAATCTTATTTTATATTGCTTTCTCTCTATTCATCATGTTAGGTGTATGCTCATGTGATATGCCAGAACGTTCACTCATACTACCAATAGTATTGGATGCATATCACGTCTAGGGCATCAACTCGGGGCGTGACACCCACGTACCTTAGATTGACGGAAACATTAAGAAACTTTGACCCTTGAGGCTTAATCTCTCAAACCCTAGGTTTTTTTCTCTTCTTGTGCTTAAGGAAGATGAACTAGGAATTTTGTGGATGATAAAACGTGTATAAGGACTTTAATTTTGTCCATAAGTGTTTAGGGACGGTTATGGGACGTGAAAGGACCTTATTGCCCTTAAAATAACACAAAAATGGAGCATTTACGCCGCTTTGCCTTAGACATGCGGTGCACAACAATGGCATAGGACAAGGTGTGCAACACACAGCCTATGGTACAACCCTTAAGTAGGTGACACATGCTTCATCATCTAATCTCAAGTGGGCGACGCATGGAAATCGCCTAGGCATTCCAGTGGTTGTTGGCGATGGCCTTGCGACGCAAGACCATGACATGGATCCTATCTTACGACACACACTTAATTTTGAGGTCCTAAAACACCCCCATCACCTCCCACAACGTATATACATGGACTACCATCGGTACGGTTGTCCTAAAGGTCATTCTAGAGAGCGTTATTAGTGATACAACTACGGGATGTCACACCCAGTGTATAGGGAGCTGGTCCCTACTAAAAAGTTCTGATTCTGACACCCCATACATATACCTCATCTTCCTCCTTTTGGCATCATCAAAGAGATAAAACTGTAAACCACGTAAAATATAAGCACACATGTTAACTCATGGACATTGAGGCTACACTGGTATGAATAAGTAAAATCAGAAAAATAGAGAAAGATGATAGCATCAAGACAAAAAATATTCATTAATCATAAAGGGTAGCATCATACAATGTCCAGAACAAGAGCACCAAAAAAAAACAAGTACAAGGTAACACCACGATAACTATAAAAAGAGGGAGCTTAAAATTCCAATGTCCACGTAGAAAGTTTTTGTGGACTTGCCACGTGGTTTTTTTTTTTTTTTTTCACGTGATCTTCTTGGTGGTATTATGCTAAAATGGAGGGTAGAAGTGAGCTAATAGTTCGATGGAAGGGGTATTTTTGAGACCAAAAGCAAATCGAAGGTATATTTGCTTCATTTCAAATAGTCCGAGGGTAGTTTTGGCCCTTTTAATACCTATTATTTCTTGTGCTTATATATTATGTCTTATTTTCTAGATCGTTTTTCACTGTGAGCCAGGGGCCTATCGAAAACAACCTCTCTACCTCACCTCTAAGATAGTGTTATGAACTGTGTATACTCTACCCTCCTAAACGCTACTTTGTGAAAATATACTGGGTATGTTGTTATTGATGTTGTGAAAATTAAAAGGTGGAAAAATGTTAGTGTAATGAATGGTCAAGCGCCTTTCTTAAATAACTTAGGAAATCATCGATGATCATCTATATATACCTCCGCAGACTTATGAATTTAATTTTTGACAGAATACATCGTCAGACCCTTCAACTTGGCACGATCTTTCACTTTGGCACCTTAAATGGACGTTGTTTATTTTAAGCACCTAAACCAACTAAAAACTTGTCATTTTGGCACCTTTAGACACCAGTTCTAGTGCGTAAATTGCACGTTCTTCCAGCATGGATCAAATGACTAATTAATTTGTGCTAACTCATTTTTAAATCACCACATCATTATATACACCCACAATTTCTTTTTTAAACAAAAAAGGACCAATATGCATGGATTTTTTACTAAATAATTACAAAAAAAAACCACTACATCTTCCCCACCCAATTGGGCTTAACCTACATTAATGAAGGTTGAATTTTTCAACCACAATGACTAAAAAAATATGGAGAAGAAGGAGGTCAGTGTTGAATTAGAAAATTAATTAACGGAAGAAAAGCATAAGACTCCAATGCAGAGTGCACAATAGAAATTGAAGCTTTGAACTTAGCACGTAGTAAAGCATAAGCAGAAGACAGCAAAGATGGAATATCTTCCCAATTACAATCCGCCTAATTACTGAAGAATCGAATACTGATTTTAGTGTCATTTCATTCGACGGCGGCGCGTTGTGATTGGTAAAAACACTATGGTCTTGCCAAATTGGATTTAGGTCGGGTCTTTTGACCTATTATAATTGCTCATGGCGAAGAAAATATGTAGAAGGAACTCAATTTTATTAATTTTTTTATTTTCTTATACACATTTTTAGACAAAATATTATTAAAAGTGATATGAAAAAAATATTCAAATAAATTATTGTCTAAGAGATAGAGGTAGTTTGGAAGTACCATTAAAAGAGTTTGAGCTTGAAAAATGGAGAAAGAAAATACGATGAAAAAATGGAGAAGAAGATGATAAAATTAATAAAAAGGGGCTAAATGAGGGTTGTCACGCGCCAAATCGCGAATGTAGAACACTCACTTTGCCATGTCAGCAAAATGTGCCAAAATGACACAGTTTTTAGCTGTTTTAGGTGCTTAAAATGAACAACATCCACTTGAAGTGCCAAAGTGAAAGATGGTGTCAAGTTTAGGGGCCTGACGATGTATTCTGCCTTAATTTTTTTGATTATCACAATATTGTTGTAATCCAATACACATAATGTATTCTACTTTTAAAATACTTTTATGTCAAGAGAATCATATTTCTTTAGGAAATGTTGGATAAGCTTCAATTTTCTTACATGTAAATGATATATTATAACCAATTATAATTTTAAATTGGAACTAGCATGAATCCATCTCCAAAAGTAATTATTTTTTGGATCGTGACAATATAGCATCAAAATGCCAGGTTCATTAACTCTTAAGCAATGTTTGATAGAGTCTTGTAAAATGGTACAAAGCACCATTCGATTTTCATTATGACTATATTGTTGTAATCGCATGGACAGTTTGGATCCTACATAATTAACTATCTTCAACTTTATAAATTAGATTTTAGAAAATAAGGGAGGAGAAAAAAATGAGGAAAGCAATGATACATTTTAAAATTATGATGTGAAAATTACAAAGGTGGAAAAGCGTTAAGTGTAACGAGTGACGTGTCATATATAATTTGACAGCCAAAACTTGACATTTTTAGTCAGTTAAAATAGGTCAGATTAACAACATTGAACTATAATTTTTTTGTTTTTTTAAATATGCTCAACAAGGAAATAAAGAAATATTTGCTCGCAAAAAAATGAATTGGATTATTTAAACCAAGGCAAATATTTTAATAAAGAAAAACAACAGACTCCAATCAAAACACAATTTTAGACACTAACTATGTCCGACAAAAAATAAAGCAAAATAAAACGAAAGACATCCCACTATTAGACAAACATATAATAGTAAAACTAAAAAAGAAAAAAAAAGAACTCCAAACTTAGTACCTTCTTAGACATCCCTTTATAAAGAAGATCAACATAATTTTTTCTCTAATTAAAGCCTCAAGTTTAAGTCCAAATCATTTTGTTCTTTAGCTATGTTTAATTCATCAACATTTGATACAATAGGAACATCTAATTTATTGATCAATGGTCTTGTAAAATCAGCAATAGACTGTTCATCTGAATCTGCAATTGTTGAATTGGAACCTCCAACACTGATGCTTGTTTCCATTTGTTGCCTATCGATTGGTGGTGATCTGCCCCTTGTTATCGACTGGTTACGATACGAAGACATTGTTGGTTGGGCAACAACTCTATCATTTCTTTGCGAACTCACAGGTTGTGGGACAACAGTTTGAGATAAAAGCGGATTTCCTGGCAAAACAATATTGGATGCATATACAGGAGAAAGTAGGATGGCTTTTCGTTCAGACGATAATGGGTGAGCAACTCGTACATGATTTATGAATTGTGAATGAGTATGAAATACTCCATAGCATAAAGGGCAATGAAGTAGTACATGAGAATGTATTGAAACTGAAGGAGAAAAATTTGGATTATGCATATTTGAAGTATGAATTAAAAACTTTTTCTCTAAGGTAGGAATTGGTAGAGATCAAGTACCAACTATGCAGTATATTTATAGGCTGCTCATGCTATAACCTTTCCCCCTTCATTATGTGGCTTCCAATTTCTCTATGGTAAGTTCCTGATAATGTTGCAATGATTGACAGCTTTGCTACCAAATTTTTTTTATATTTTAGTAACTTCTTTTTCCTAATTTGATGCTTATATTAAACTCACCTGCTATAATAGACTTCAGAAAAAAGATTTTGTTTCCTAAGTGAATTACAACAAGCTGATCTCTTTTGAATATTGACTATTACTATGTTTGTTGTAAAGTGTTACACAGGACGAATCGAACTAAATTCATAAATAACTCTTGAGGCAATATAATTATTGTTTATCTAGAAATGTAAGTGGTATTTTTTTTAATGTACTTTTAGTCAAAACTAAATTTTAAAATTACTCTTAAGGAACGTCCACTTGATTGATCAATGATCATGTAAAATTAGCAATAGCCTCACTTAAATTTGAAAATGTTGAATTTGAACCACCAACTCTGATCCTTCTCACTAAATGAGCCGGTTTTTCACACTAGATGCTTATATGGACTGGCCATGTGATTTTTTTTTCATGTGGTATGATTGGTGGCATTTGCTAAAGTGAAGGGTATAAGTGATGAGCTAATAGTTGGATGGGAGGGGTAATTTTGAGATCAAAAGCAAATAGAGGGTTATTTGCTTCACTTCGAATAGTTCGAGGACAATTTCTGTCATTTTCCCTTTTAACTATGATGTGAAAATTACAAGGTGGAAAAAATTAGTGTAATGAGTGATCAAGTGCCTATCTTTAAAAAACTATAAAAGTCGTTGATGATCATCTATATTTAACGTTGCAGACTTACGAATTTAAAATTCTCTAATTATCACTATATTGTTGTAATCCAATACATAGAATGCACCATAGTTTTAATTACTTTTAAGTCAAGACATTCATATGTCATTAAGAAATATAGGATAAGCTTCAATTTTTTGTTTTATTTGTAAGTGATATTATTATAATCAATTATGATTTTAAGATGGAAATAACGTTAATTAGTCTCCAAAACTGATTTGATTTTGGATTGTGATAAAGTAGTATCTAAATTGTAACACCCCGTATGCTATTAAATCTCTTTTGGCTTAGAAATGAACCTACCTGTCCCTTAGGATGAGTATAAACGCCATGGGAAAAGTTTAGGAGCTCTAGGAAAGTTTGGGATGTGAAATGGGACCATGTGACGCACGGGTGGAGGGCCGTGCTTTGGCTCCACGTTGTGCAAGCCAGCGCAAGGGGCTACTGCCTCAACCTCGTAATGGCCTTGCACCACATGGGCCTTAGCCCCGTGATTGGCTCACACCGCACAGGGGGAGCCATGCCTTGGTGTCCGCCGCACCTCTCTATTTTGCATGGTGTGACTTCATTTTTAAGCTATTTAAGGGGCATTTTAGTCCTTATGCTATGCAAACCGTCCCCCCGTTACTTTTATACTTTTTTCCTAAGTCTCATTCACCCTAAATCTATAAGAAGGGCTCTCCTCTCTTCCTCTCTAAGCCAAGAAGCAAGTGAACTCTATACGTGAATCGAAAGATCAAGCTTTTCTCAATTTTCCTCCGTCGAAAAGGCATGTTGAATACCCCCAGATTCAACTACTTTATAAAGTGTGAATTCAACTATTATTTATGTTTATTTTGATTGATGATTTGAACTTAAGGTTTAGGATTTTATGATGAAAGCTTGATATATATAATTCCTCTTTTCTTTACAAATGATTTTCGAATCTTTATGTAAGGTATTGAGGCTGAAATGACTATTCAAAAATGATGACTCTTTATGTTTTTGTATTTAAATGTTAAATGTATGTATATTTAAGCCATGATTTTAAGAATGTTGAAAGCTTTGAGTTGCTTAAGAAATATAAATATTTTTTCCATTCTTTGTATCATTGAATGTATGGTATTATGAGATGTGTTGAAATGTTATGAGAAACTCAATTGTGGTTATACTCATTATTTTAAAGTCGGGATTTTGGAGTCTAAAATTTTAATGATAATAGTGTTGGCATGATATGATACAAGACAGACCAAGACGACACGAAACATACATCAAAACAGTCCACAAGTTTGAAGAACCGAGGACCCCTTTGGTGACCACTCTCAGATTCACTACAAACAACAAGAATACAAGATATAATGGTGTATTTGACACCAAAACAGATAACCCAAACAAATGTAACAACAAGAATAATATGAACAACACAATAAGATTTCAACAATAGAACGATTACAAGGTTACACAACAAGAACACTACCAACGGTTACAATAAAATAAAGATAGAAAGATAGACAAATGGAGGTATAATATTAAGAACCCAAGAATATATGACACTCTTGGACCCTTAACAATACACACTACAATCACCTATCTCTTACAATTGACACAAGAGAGGTGTCCACCACCCAAGCACCAATGTATCAACCAATGCAACACACAAGTGACTCCACACTTGTATATGGCCCTCGCTACTGTTTTGGGACTCTCTCTTTAAGAGGAGTGTTCTCTCCATATCATTAAGCAACTAAAGAAATAAACCCTACAATGTTCTGTTTATACTACATTACAATAATAGAAAAAATGACAAAAGGGCCCTTTAGTGACTAGTCTACAAAAATACTCAAAAAGTGTCATAATCATGATCATCTTATATCATCCTTTCCATTTTGAGAGGAATTTGACCACAAATTAACGATCTCGCCTCTTTTACAAAGGCATTTCACAATCTCCTTCTTGTGGCCACACATCTTCTCCATACTATTTATTTTGCACTTTGGCTTCTTGCTCTCCATCTTGTGGTTTGCCATCATTCTTAACCGATTCAATGCCCATCTCTTCTCCAAGATAGTACAATCTACCCTCTCTTAGAATTACATTCCTCTGGTTTGGGCACTCACTAGCCTTATTCCCCCACCCTTAACACTTGAAGCATTGAAACCCTTGGGATTGGAAGTGGAATTCAATTTACCTCCATACCTTGGAGGATGTTTTTGGACAACCTTGGTGGCCTCGGGTTGGGCAGTCATGAATGAGTTCTCTTTGAGCTCCCTTTCAGCCTATAAAGCCACGTAGAAGATGCCATATATGGTGTAGAATTTGTGAAGCGTCATGCGAGTGGTGATGTCCTTGTTTAACCCAACCTTGAAGTGCACAATATTATGACTTACTTGCTCTCCTCGGTGGTCAAGTTTCAACATTAGTTATTGAAATTCATCGTAGTAAGCCATGACACTCTTACTATCTTGCCTCAAATTTTACAATTTGGCAAGGATCCCATGCCTATAAGTCTCGAGCAAGTACCTTTGCCGCATAAGGTTCTTCATTCCCAAACCGTTTAACATACTTCCACCATGTATTAGCATACCCTTCAAAGTGAGCTATAGCATAGCAAATTTTCTTTTCTTCGGTGAGATCATTAAGTTGGAAGATCTTGTCACAAGACGACTCCCATGCAAGGTAGGCTTTGGGATCACTCTTAAGTAAACATCATCATACAGCCCATAACCATCATGTTGTCCTCCCCTACCATAGACCTCAACATGGATGGGTCTATTTGGGTTAAGTGGAACTTGTAGTGGAGGAATTGGATTTGGATAGTGAGGTCTTTGGTCAACCGTTATTACCTATCAATACTGAACCACAATGTATTGGCAGAATGGAAGCACAAGCAGAAATCGAAAGGATGGCTGCTCAACAGGATAAGGCGAGATTAGCTGCTCTTGCCGCCGCCCAAGTACACCAACAAAACATTGATAACCCTGGGCGAGCAACAAATCCTGACGATGAGGATTTAGGTGATGACGAGTTACTAAACCCAAGGCGTGATGATGAAATCATAACACCTGCCAACAGAAGAGGTCGTCAAGCTTGGTTTAGGTATGATCGCCAACCCATGCAACCAGCTTTTGATGACGATGATGATGATCTTGATGGAGCCGGAGCCACAGGAGCCATTATTCCTCCACCATTAGCGCCCGGAGCCAAGTTCAACATCACAAGCACCATGATTCAGTTATTGCAACTCAAGCGATTATTTGGTGGACTAGCAGGCGATGATCCGAATATGCATCTCATCAACTTTATTTCTACATGCAAGTCGTTTGACAATCCTGGTGTTGGTCAGAATGCAATTCGATTACGTTTATTCCCATTGTCTCTGTCTGAGGAGGTAACTCTATGGTTAAATGGGCTGCCTCCTGATTCTATTACAAATTGGAGGCAATTGAGAGACGCTTTCCTAGAAAGAATCTTTCCGCCATCCAAAAAAGCACAATTGCGAGATGAAATCAGCAACTTTCGTCAGCTTCCTACTGAAGCTCTTCATGAAATATGGGAGAGGTTCAAGAAAAAGCTAGCGAGATGCCCAAACCATCATATGACTAATGTTCACCTAATAGAGATATTATATAGAGCCTTGAATTCAATAACTAAACCAGTGGTGGATAATGCAGCTAGAGGATCTTTTATGGACCTCACCTTTGGTTAAGCAAGCAATATGCTAGATCGTATGACGAAGCAAAGTAGAGCTTGGCATACCAGGGATTCTAAGGTAGCAAGCCCCACTTTATCTATTGGCATGACTGCAGATCAAATAAGAAGAGAAGAAGAATGTGATCAAGATATGGCGCATATGAAAACACAAATGGATCTTCTTACAAAGCATTTATTATCAGGGAAGACCGAAAAAGTGAAAGCTATTGCGTCAAAAGGAAGAGACGAATCTGATTCGGAAGAAGAGGCCAACTACTTGAACAATCAGGGGGGTTTCTGTGGGAATACCCAAGGAAACCAAGGTCGGAACTATTATGATAAATCTGGAAACAAGGACCAAGGTAGTTGGAAGAACAAGAATGAAAAGAGTGGTTTGTACGTTCCCCCTGGTAGACGTGACACCACCACATCTAATTCTGGAAGTATGAAAGACATGATGGCTAAATTATTAAAAGGAGTGGAAGCAACAAGCGCGGGAGTAACGGAGGTAATTAATGATTTGTCCTCCATGAAACAATTAGTTGATTCACATTCCACTTCAATCAAGCAAATAGAGCAGCAATTGAGCCAACTTTCAGCAGCACTCAATCAAAGAAAGGCCGGCACTCTACCTAGCGATACTGTGCAAAACCCAAGGAATGATGGGTCATGCATGGCCATCACTACCAGAAGTGGTAAGGTGCTGGAAACTTCAGCAAAAGGCAAGTAAGTGGTTGACGAAGCTGCGGACTTGGATGACAACGCAATAGGAGAAGAGACCGCGGAAGACGTCAAGGACGTCACACCCAGCGACGTGCAGCCTAAAAAAGTGGAAAAACGGAAGCAAGAGGATAAGAAAGCTGTGGAGAGAACAACTCCATACCCACCACCACCTTTTCCCCAAAGATTGAAGAAGGTGGCGGATGACATGAAGTTCAGCAAATTCATGACTATGTTAAAGCAGTTGACCATTAATGTTCCATTGGTGGAGGAACTTGAACAAATGCCTGAGTATGCAAAATTTATGAAGGATCTTTTGACAAAGAAACGGGCAGCAAGCTATGAGTTGAAAGAAGATGTGCATCATTGTAGTTCAATCGCTACCCGATCAATAGTTCAGAAGAAAGCCGACCCCGGAGCTTTCACTATTCCTTGCACCGTTGGATCTTTGAATTTTGCCAAAGCATTATGTGACTTAGGAGCCAGCATCAATTTGATGCCATTATCAATCTACAAGAAGTTGGGGTTGGGTGATCCTACTCCAACCAATATGAGGCTTGTCATGGCGGATAGGTCGGTAAAACGACCTGTTGGTATTCTATGTGATGTATTGGTAAAGGTTTCTTCATTCATCTTTCCGGCAGACTTTGTTATTTTCGATTGTGAGGCAGACTAAGAAGTTCCCATAATCTTGGGGCACCCTTTCCTTGCTACAGGAAGTGTGCTCATTGATTTGAGAGCTAATGAGCTTTCATTCCGAATAAATGACGAGGTAGTTCGCTTTGATGTTTGCAAATCAATGAAGCAACCCAAATATCTGAGTGTATTTTTGGTGACTGATGTTTTCTTTGATGATAAGAAAGAATTACTTGAAGAAGAGCAAATTATTGATGACCCTTTGGCGGTTGTGCTCATGAATGGAGAGACTGGGGATGCTGAAAATTGTGAAGAAGCTATTTGTGCTCTATCGGGATTAGGGACATATTGATATGCTCCCAAGAAGCTGGACCTTGATCTCAAGAATCGACCCACACCACCAGCTAAGCCATCTATTGAAGAGCCACCCACATTAGAATTGAAGGAGCTGCCAAAGCATTTAAAGTATGCATTCCTAGGAAGCGGAAACACACTTCCAGTCATTGTTGCAGCAGATTTGGGTGAGCAACAAGTTTCAGCTCTCATTGCTATTTTACGGAAGTACATTAGAGCCATTGGATGGACCATTGCGGATATTATTGGTATTCCACCTGGGATTTGTACACATAAAATTCAGCTTGAAGAGAATTGCACACCCACCATTGAGCATCAAAGACGTCTAAACCCGCCTATGCAAGAAGTGGTGAAGAAAGAAATTATCAAGTGGTTAGACACGGGGGTTGTATATCCAATCTCTGATAGTACATGGGTAAGCCCGGTACAATGTGTTCCCAAGAAAGGAGGTATGACGGTGGTCGCGAATGCGAAGAATGAGCTTATTCCACTCAGACCCATCACTGGATGGAGAGTATGCATGGACTACCGAAAGTTGAATTCTTGGACACTCAAAGATCACTTCCCAATGCCATTCATGGACCAAATGCTAGATCGATTAGCGGGGAAAGGATGGTTTTGTTTCTTGGACGGTTATTCAGGCTACAATCAGATTTGTATTGCCCCCGAGGACCAAGATAAGACAATGTTTACATGCCCATATGGTACGTTTGCCTTCAAACGTATGCCATTCGAGTTATGTAACACACCAGCCACCTTTCAACGCTGTATGATGTCTATTTTTTCTGATATGGTTGAAGACACTTTGGAGGTATTCATGGACAATTTCTCAGTTGTTGGTGAGTCTTTTGAAGTGTGCTTGGCAAACCTAAGCATGGCATTGCAAAGATATGTAGAATTCAACCTAGTGCTAAATTGGGAGAAGTGCCACTTCATGGTAAAAGAAGGTATCGCTCTTGGGCACAAGATCTCCGAAAGAGGGATTGGGGTTGATCGAGCAAAAATAGAGGTTATTGAGAAGCTACCGCCTTAAATTTTGGTGAAGGGAGTTCGTAGTTTTCTCGGCCATGCAGGTTTCTATCATCGGTTCATCAAAGACTTCTCCAAAATTGCTAGTCCATTGTGCAAACTCTTGGAGAAAGATGTGAAGTTTGACTTTAATGAAGATTGCTTAAAGGCATTCGAATGCCTCAAAGAAAAACTCATTGAAGCCCCTATCATGGTAGCACCAGATTGGTCTCTCCCGTTCGAAATCATGTGTGATGCTAGTGGTGTAGCCGTTGGAGTTGTGCTTGGTCAGAGAAAGGAGAAGTTATTTCATCCTATCTACTATGCGATTAAGGTCCTAAATGAAGCCCAAAGGAACTACACTATGACAGAACAAGAGCTCCTAGCAGTTGTGTATTCGTTTGAGAAGTTTCGTGCCTATCTATTGGGTACTAAGGTGATCGTTCATACAGACCGTGCAGCTCTTAGGTATCTAATGACAAAGAAGGATGCAAAACCAAGATTAATTCGATGCAAGAGTTCGATTTCGAGGTCAAAGATAGAAGAGGTTGCGAGAACCAAGTGGCCGACCACCTATCTAGACTCGAGAATGAGCATGTGGAGCAACCTGAAATTCAGATTGATGATGCATTCCCTGACGAGGAGATATTAGCAACAACAATGGAAAAATTACCATGGTATGCCGACTTTGCAAATTTTGTGGTGAGTAATGTGATACCTGCCAATTTATCTTACCACCAAAGGAGGAAGTTTATGCATGACGTACAACACTACTATTGGGATGAGCCATATTTGTTTCGACGATGTGCGGATGGTATTATTCGACGATGTATATCCCATGTAAAGGTGCCTAATATTTTGGAAGCATGCCACGCTTCCCAAGTTGGAGGACATCATGCAGGCAATCGGACGACAAGGAAAGTTTTGCAAAGTGGTTACTATTGGCCTTCGATAATTAGAGATGATTATGACTTTGTTAGAAGGTGTGACCAATGCCAGCGTCAAGGTGCTATTTTGAAACACCATGAGATGCCCATGTCCAAAATTCTTGAGGTAGAACTCTTTGATGTATGGGGTATTGATTTCATGGGTCCATTCGTGAATTCGTTTAGAATGAAGTACATCTTAGTTGCTGTAGATTACGTCTCGAAATGGGTTGAAGCTGTAGCGTTGGCTGACAATGAAGGAAAGCGTGTTGTAGCGTTCTTAAAGAAGAATATCTTCTCTCGCTTTGGAGTACCACGTACTATCATAAGTGATGGAGGATCTCACTTTTGCAATAAGCTATTCAAATCCGTGTTGGCCAAGTATGGTGTCAAGCAACATAAGGTAGCCACGCCTTATCACCCACAAACTATTGGACAAGTAGAGGTTTCCAATCGGGAGATCAAGCAAATCCTTGCGAAGACGGTCAATGCTAATAGGAAGGATTGGTCTCGGAAGCTAGATGATGCACTATGGGCGTATAGGACTGCATTCAAAACACCCATTGGCATGTATCCTTATCAACTAGTTTATGGGAAGGATTGTCACTTACCCATCGAGCTCGAACATAAGGCGTTGTGGGCATTGAAGCAATTGAATTTGAATTGGAATGATGCGATGAATCTGAGGTTGGAGCAGCTGAACGAATTAGATGAGTTCCGTCTTCATGCATATGAAAGGTCAGACCTATACAAGGAGCGGATGAAGAAGTATCATGATCAGCGGATTGTTCGACGAAACTTTCAACAGGATGATATGGTGCTTCTCTTCAACTCTAGATTGAAGCTGTTCCTAGGTAAGTTAAAGTCTAAGTGGTCTGGTCCATACAAAGTTATCCATGTCTACTCGTCTGGAGTAGTTGAATTGGAAGATAATAATGGTGTTGTCTTCAAGGTGAATGGTCAATGTGTTAAACCTTATATCGGTCCTCTTGACTCGATGAATTATCTGGCCATCACTTATCTCGACGAAGTCTAAGTACTCGAGGTAACTATATCGAGCCACGACAATAAATAAGGCACTAGATGGGAGGCAACCCATCGTTTATCGTTTTTCATTTTTTTAGTATGTGTTTTGCATTTGATAAATGAAAATCCAAAAATAAGAGTCGTGCCACGACCAAAACCAAGGCGCTTGGTGGGAGGCAACCCATCGTACTAATTGTTTTCATTGGTTTTGAGCAAATATAGGTGCAAGAGGTATTCAACGAGGAGATTGGTTTCAAATAACGATTTGGACGTAGTGTATGGTAAAGGTGGTAAGTTTGGAATAAAGATGCATAAGGCTATGGATTGAGCATTGCTCATGACAAAATAGGCATCGAGCAAGGATAGGCCTAGGTAAAACTAGGCCACGAACAACGCAACGCCTATACTATAGCCTAAGGTCTCGGAATCTAGTGTTCAAAGACATAGGCGCCGCCCATGCTCAAGTATGCTATAGCATAGGCACCGCCTATGCAAAAGCATTTGGTCTCGGAATCTCATATGCCATGCACTAGGCTCCGCCTATGGTCCCTTTATGCATTACACTAGGCGCCGCCTATGCTAGCTTATGCTTTGCATTAGGCACCGCCTATACCATGCATAGGCAAAGCTAAAGGCGCCGCCTATGGTCCCTTTTTGTCTCCAAAACCGATTTTAAATGGGTCAAAACCCGACCCATTCTTTTCCTATATAAAGGGGACTTAGTCTTGAAACATAAACACATTGAAACTTGACCTAAAGGCGCCGCACATCCACTCCAAATCATCTCAAAATTTTTCTTTTTGCTCTTTCAATTCACAAGAAACATCTCCAAAGGCTTCAATCACGTAAGTACTCTTTTATTCTTCATCTATTTCTCGTAAGTACTACGTTGCTATGTCTATCATGAATTTTTACATCTTGAAGAAATATTGGTGATGTTAAAGTGTTTGAATAGTTGATGCACAACCATGTGAGTGAACATGTACATTAGGATAATCTTAACTTGTTTCCGACTTGAATTTGGATTTAATTGCAGTGTCATACTCTTTGCGGAATTGCTATGGTTATGAACATTGCATAGTCTTGTCACTTGTATACCTACATGTTAGGCTATCCCGTTCATCGGGATAAGACTTATAGTTGCCTACCGACATAGGAGGTTGTAATTGTTGATAGAAACTATACCATGATGAAACCCCTATGTAGTAGTCTTGTTTTACCTAACATGAACGTATTGAAAAGGTTGTAAGAAGTGATACATCACTGATTTTCTTGTCGGAATATAGCTCCTTAAACGTATGTCGACGAAGTCTAAGTAATCGACCACTTTAACTTCACTGATTTGTATCAACGAACCTAAGTGTGGGGTGGTACCCCGATGGCTTGTTTATAGATTGTTTCCATTGAGTTGATGCTAACATGAAATATCGTTTAAATCTCAGGAAAAATGGCACCTAAAGCGAGACAAGATAAGGCTACCACATCCCAAAAGGCCAAGAAGAGAGGTCGCAAGGACCAAGGAGAATCATCCTCAATGCAATTACCCCGCCGAATGTTTGGAATAAAATGGGTTCTTGAGGAGGAATCCAAAGAATGGTATAGGAACAACAAGGAAAGCAAATATGTTCATGTCGACTTGATCAACAAGGACAGCCTAGCGAAGAAGGAACCGCGTATGTTGGCGAAAATCATGGCATTGAATCTGGATTTCATCTTCCGCGACATGGGAGAATGTAATCTTGATTTGACAAGAGAATTTTACGCCAACTGGTCGCCGAAAACCATAGGCAGCGAAGTCAAGATTCGGGGCCAAGTTTTACAGCTCAACGCGGATTTGATCAACTCCTTTCTTGGCTTACCTTCGGTCGATCCAGCACCATTCAAAGAGCTGTACAGCAGACCTCCTTATAGAGTAATTCGACACACACTTTGTGGAAGTAGACCCATGGCAAGGTGGAGCAGACACCAAGACACCGGACGACACAACACCTTCCCCTATGCTCCTTTGAATAGGGAAGCAAGAATCTGGTTGCGTATCGTCAACTCATGCCTTATTCCTGGGACTCAATACACCAAAATAACAAGAGATAGAGTGTGTTTGGTCTATGAATTGATGACGAATGTCCCTATCAACATTGGGGCAATCATTCGCTCTACAATATGGAAGGCCAGACTACACAAGAGGTCCCACTTCACTTTTGGTAATCTGTTGACAGCAATCTTGTGGAAGGAGGATATCGAAGAGGAACCAGCTGATCACAAACTCCCACATAACCTGAAGAAGGTTGACCTCACAAAGGTCAAAGATGCTGAAACAACACATGGTGTCAACCTTACTACTGCGGAGAGACATGCTCGAGATGAGAGTTTCTTCCGTCATCTTTATGGCATGACACGGTTCACAATGATGAGTGGAGGTCGTGTTCCAACTACTGCAGAGCTCCAACAGCTGGACCATGACTATCCAATGAATATGCATGCACGGGAGATGTGTGGAGTAGGCACATACTTTGAGGAACCTCTAGACGATGATGTGCCGACCGATGATGATCGACGCTTGCCAGATTCCGACATGGAGGAGAACTCTGACGACGACTCTTATGATGATTCCGACGAAGGGGGTATGACCCCCGACATTGAGGAAGAGTCCGACTGACCAGGTTCTTCGTATTTACTTTCCACTGAAGGCAGTGTCCCGTTTAAGTGTGGGGTGGCGGTATTGCATGCTATACTTCTCTACCGCATGTTTGTTTGTTCACTTTGTTTACTTTGTTTTATTTGTTTCATTTTTGTGTGTGTTTTTTTAGTTTAAGTTAAGTTTTTTTAGTAGTAATTTTTTTTTACTTAGCTTCGCATGAAATTATTCTAATAGGCAGCATGAGATTATAACAAGAGTTTGTGCTAACATCATGACTATTGAGACGTTTAGGCTCTAATTGTGACTCATTATGTGATATTGTGTGGTTCAATTCCTTCACTTGTTGGGTCGAGAGTCTATACTACTTCCAATAAAGTCGACCATGTGCCTTGTGTGTGTGAGATTAATAGTATATTCTATGTTTGTAGCTGATGCTAGAACTTGTCTGGTATGTATGCAAAGCAAAAATAAGGAGTGTAAGTTTAAGGAGATCATTTAGGCATTTCTTTGGCAACCTATACATGTTTACCTTCATTTTACCTACACGTGGACATCATCCTAGTTAAACCCTTTTGAGCCTTTAGCCTACTTCTTTGACAAACCTCATATGAAAGCCTAATCCATTTTTTGCAAGACCGTAATTTGATTCAAATTCCTAAGTGCTTTAACGTATAAAGTCATGTGACGAAATAAGAGGAAATTGGGTGAGTATGATGCTTTAGAAGGTATTGGTGCTTGAATGCGTTATGAAAAAGAAAGTGCTATCATAAGAGGTATGTTATGAAAAGAAAAAAGGAAAAGAAAGCTAAAAAGTGAGTTATGCTTAAAATTGAAAAACAAAAGAGGAGAACAAGGGTGGTAGAATAAAAGAAAGAAGAAAGGTTGAAAGAAAAATGTTAATGATATAATGTGATGTATTAAAGCGCTTAGGAACATAGTCACTATTTCTGGCCAAAATAGTCCTACCCGTCCCTTAGCCTACATTACAACCATCAAAAGACCTACTTGATCCTAAGCTTAGCATTCTGACATTTAGTGGAGTATTACACTAAGGGCAAGCCTATGGTCATCAGTTGCTGCATATGAATTCTTTGTGAGAGCGAGAGCAAGGATATTTTGATACCCATGTTTGAAAAATATGTTGTACTTGTGAGTGATTATGGGTAATATATTGTGAGACACACATGGTTGATGAGTTTTGGGTAGTTGTATATGATTCCTTGTGCCTTAACTTTTGAATATGAGTTGACCACCATCAAGAGTCTATACTAGAGGTTAACCTATTTCTACTAATGATCGGAAAACTACTCTTTGTTGATAATTGTTGTGCCTGTTTTGACGAATATTTTGTGTTGTTGCTGTGAAACCTAAAGTAATATTGAGAGGGACATGATATTTTGTTCGAGGACGAACAAAGCTTCAAGTGTGGGGTGTTGATGATAGGCGATATTACGCGCCTATATCAATATATTTTACCCATATTTTAGCCTAGTTTTGAGAACAAATTATATATTTCATGCACTTTTAGTCCTTTTTCCTGTAAGTGAGCTAACGAACATGATTAGCAAGTTTTCAGGTATAAATGATACAAAATTCAGCATTTCATGGATAACTTGACGCCAAAGAAAGCTTCACGAAAGGAGAAAAGCCAAGCTTGGACGCCTAAGGACCAAAAGTGACGCATGAAAAATCTGTCCCGGGCTAAAACAGCATTTCTGAAGACTTTGGGGACTTGCAGTAAATTATTTGGATTAGGATAATGATACATTAACCTAGTACAATTGGGTTAAGTATTTCATTAGTTTATTTGGATTTGGATAATGATACATTAACCTAGTACAATTGGGTTAAGTATTTCATTAGCTCAGTAGGATTTGGTTAGATATTTCATTAGCTTAGTAGGATTAGGATATGGGTATTATAAATACCCTATCATGCTAGAGATTTTTATTCATCATTCAAATATACATTCTACTTCTCAATTCCGAATTCTTCCTTTAATTCTATTTTCTTCTTCTATTCATCTATTCAATTCTTAATTTCCGCAACAAGAGAAACGTTACTTTGCTAAGGAATTCACGCCTAAACGCCTACCACTTTTGTGCTACACGAAATTCATCATTATTGTGGTATAACAACAATGCCAATTGAGATTTCCTACACACTCATGGGTAACTAAACCTCTCTGTTGGGGTTATGGAAGACGAATGAGATACTATCTATTACTATGAGTTTGTGAGTTCGTGACACGTATGCCGCTTATATCATTATTCTCTTCATCTTAATCTAAATTCTTTGTGGTTGCAAACGCAAGAATACGCCAGTATAACATTTAACTTGTTTGAAAGAAAGGTTATTTGTCTGGAAAAGAGATAGTGTCAAGGTAGTAGGGTCCCATCCCCTATTAAACAGTTAGTGTCGTAACTGGATTAACCTCTTGGAGAATTCGTACCGTTATACACGCTTTAAGCTCGAAATAGTTAAAGTGAAATAATCCTCGAATAGGTCGAAAGACGCCTGGATTTACCATCGAATATAATTCTCTATAAGCACATACATGTCTGAATTCTACACACTCATAGCCAATAGAGACGTATAACTCAGAAGGTGGACATAACCCCAACGCTTAAATTCTCATTGTTTTACAACCTACTAAACATTCTTTCTTTTTACTTTGCTATTTTCAGTTTCTCCTTTGATAATCTGGTTACACTTTACAATCCCCCCTTTTTACGAGACTTGCACTAAAAGTCTAGTAATCGTTGCTTACTTGTTGACCAAGCTATTCCCTGTGGGATCGATACCCAACCCAGTTGGGTTCTATATTTGCTAACGACCGCTTTACACTCCCACGAGAGCTGTAGATTGAGCGTTATCAACTGTATCTGACAGTCTTGAATCTAATGGAACTATCTGAGTTCTGTACTTTATCTGAGTTGACTATATCTGACAGTCCTAAAATCTGAAGAACTATCTGAGTTCTATTACAGAGACTAATTGACTAGATCTGACAGTCCTGATTATGTAACATGAAATTATGGGAAGTAGATATCTAATCGACATGCCCCTGATACGCCATTATGGTTGAGTTAGGGTCTAATCTGTAACACCAATTGAAAGGGAGTCAATACCGTGCCACCGGTAAGGACAAGTTGTGGGTGACCCTCATCTGATAGTATCCCCTATATGAGAATGGTGGGGCCCTTATCTGACAGTGCTTATCCACCTCATCAACCCTCATCAGACAGTGTTGATGTCTCAACCTATGCTGGCTATATAGTTCTGGAATGCAAGGATGACTTCTAAGAATCACACCCTCATTTGATAGTGTATGTTCCCATCCTTAGGTTTACTCAGTGCTAATTTCTACTCCAATCTGAATAGACTCTGAACATAATTTACTGAACTAAACATAGGCTGAGTTACTGAATTCCGTTGACTGACGGAATACTACTGATATCTGACAACTGACTGAGTTCATGAGATCATGGAGATTTTCTAAGTCATAAGACTATCTGAAGTCTTAGGATAATAGCTTGAATGAGAGTATCATGAAAACATGACATGGCTCTAGGCGCACAGCTAATGTTTCGGGTACGAGTACCCCCAGGATTCGATGGAAGGAAACTGACCAAGCATAACTTACTTTAACATATAACTAACATCATAATCCATAATACATTTATAGAAGCATTTCATCAAAACATGTGATAGGCATAACTTGTACATACATAGGGATTTCATGGTATCATGCTAGTTAGGCACTTTTCCTTCATCTAGGCATTTAGTCAAACAGATTATAGGCATGGTACATGTGAACATCATTGTACAATAATTAAACATCATGGTTCAATTCTAATTTCATTATTCAAGGGTTTAATCATAGGTTTGCATGAATCTATATCTATAATAAAGTAATCGACAGAATTTATCACCCAACATAGAGTAGAATTCAATTTCTTATTATCCACATGAACAAGAGCAGCCCAATAATGAAATTCATAAGAAAATTCATAAACTTGAGTTTTAGAAAAGGGATTCTTGGGCTTCATGGATGAAAGAAATCCATGAATGAACACTATGCATACCCTAGTTCGTGATTTCGTGAAGATTGACGGAGAAAATTTCTTGAAATTGGATCTTCTATGAAAACTCTAGCTTGTTCTTGAGAGGTTTTTGAGAGAAAAGAGTGTATTTTGGGTGACAAATGGCTGAATCACATGTTAAAGGGCTTAAATAGAGGTGGGAAGTTGACCTTTTTAACCCTAGATGCGTCATTTACTTTCAGTAAAAATTTCCTGAATTGGACCCTTGGCACGACATGGCGCTATCGCGCCGTGTCACTGGAATTTTTAAATTGGGAAACTAAGGGATGGCGCGATGTGGAGCCATCACATTTCCCCTTCTTTTGCGACCTGTAACTTTGGCGCGATGCGAAGAAAATCGTGCAAAGACACTAGAAAAGGACAATTATCAATTTGGGCCCTGGAACGATGCGCCATAATCGCGGACACCTACTAAAATTTTCCAAATTCCATTTCCTCTTGTGGCACAGTGCACCACTGACTAATATGGCGTTGTTTTACGACGGGAACATAAAATAGTCGTATCTTCTGACCCGCTTATCGGATTTGGGCAAATCTTATATCGATGCAAAGCTTATTGAATTTCCCACATGACAAAAAGTGAAAATCTAGAAAATTCCTCATGGAATAACCATCATTCAATTTAGAAGCTAATAGTAGACATTCTTGAGATAAAATTAGCTAGGAAAAGTACGGGGTATTACAATATCTCCCCCTTGAGAACATTCGTCCTCGAATGAGACAGACTGAGAAGGGAGAAAAGACAACTGACGTACATACTGAACATGAATAAATGGAACATGATCTAATGACTAACATGACTGACAAGCTGAACATATAATACTGAACATGCATATCTAATGCATGTGTAACTGATTCATGAAGGCATGACTGAGTGTTCTGAAGAACTAAGTTTCTCACAATGAGAATACATGTCTGATGCATAATTACATAACTGAACTAATACATGTTTGCATGACTGAATATGCAATGGTACTTGATACCAAGTTTCTAATGGGAACATCAGCATAAAGCTGCATACCAAGTTTGTGATGAACACCGAACATGAAACTGAGAAAGCTTAAGAAGAATTGTTACCTTGAGCTTGATCTAAGTTGGGAAAGAAGAGGTGAGGATACTTGGTATGCATGTCTGCCTCTGATTCCCAAGTAGCTCCCTTGACAGACTGATTTTGCCAAAGAACCTTAACTAGAGGGACTTCTTTGTTCCTCAATCTATGAGTCTGATAGTCTAAGATTTTGACTGGAATCTCTTCATAAGAGAGAGTGTTCTGAACATCAATGCTCTGAATAGGAAATACAACTGATTGGTCACCTATGCACTTCTTGAGCAAAGAGACATAAAAGACTGGAGGAACTGAGGCTAGATCTGAAGGCAATTCGAGCTCATAAGCTACCTTGCTGAATCGACTAAGAATCTTGAAGGGACTAATATATCGGGGACTGAGTTTCCCTTTCTTGCCGAACCACTTCACTCCCTTCATGGGAGAGATCTTTAGATAGACATAGTCATCAATCTCAAAATCAAGATATTTTCTACAAACATCTACATAAGACTTCTGTCGGCTCTAAGCAGCCCGGAGTCTTTCTCTAATCAACTGGACTTTTTCTAAGGCGTCGAATACCAAGTCACGACCTATGACTGAGGCCTCACTAACTTCGAACCAACCAATTGGAGACCTATATCTTCTACCATAGAGAGCTTCGAATAGAGCCATCTGAATATTGGAATGATAGTTGTTGTTGTATGCAAACTCAATCAAAGGTAAGTGGTCATCTCAACTTCCCTTGAAATCGATTGCACACGCCCTTAGCATATCTTCTAACATCTGAATGGTCCTTTCCTATTGACCATCTGTCTAAGGATGAAAGGCTATACTAAGATGAACTTGGGTACCAAAACCCTTTTGGAATGCTTTCCAGAAATGAGAGGTGAACTAGGTACCTCTGTCTGAGATAATGGACAACGGAACACCATGCAATCTGACCAACTCCCTGATGTAGAGTTTGGCGTAATCCTCGGCGGAATAAGAGGTATGAACTAGAAAAAAATGAGTTGATTTGATCATTCTATCTATAATGACCCAAACTGAATCATGCTGATGACGAGTTTGAGGAAAACCCATCATGAAGTCCATGTTTACAACTTCTCACTTCCAAGTAGGAATACTGAACTCCTGCATGGACCCACTAGGCTTCTGATACTCTATCTTAACCTGCTGACATATAGAGCACTTAGCCACAAACTCTACAATGTTTCTCTTCATCCCATGCTACCAATAGTTTTCCCATAAGTCGTGGTACATCTTTGTGGCCCCTGGATGAATAAAGTAGCGTGCACCATGAGCTTCTGCAAGAATTTATTGCCTTAAGTCATCTACACCTGGAACATAGAGATGACCCTGACAATGCAAAACACCATCTCCCTCTTGGGAGAAAATATCTACTTTCTGATCTTTGATTGACTCTTTCAACTTGACAAGGTTGGGATCTCTATCGTTCTTTTCTTTTACCTCAAAAACTAGATATGATTTTGAACTACTCTAAACCCATATATCACCCTCATCTATATCGACTAAGTGAACGCCTAGTCTGGCAACCTGATGGACTTCCTGAGCTAACTTCTTTTTGCTGTCATCCACATGAGCAACATTACCCATAAACAGTCTACTGAGAGCGTCGGCCACTACATTGTCCTTGCTCGAATTATAAAGGACACTCATGTCATAATCTTTTAGGAGCTCTAACTACCTTCTCTGAATAAGATTGAGATATTTATATGAAAATATATGCTGAAGACTTTTATGATCTGTGAAGACATCTACGTGAACTCCATAGAGATAATGCCTCCAAATCTTCAAGGCAAAGACTACGATGGCTAACTCAAGATCATAAGTAGGATAATTCCTCTCATGGGTCTTAAGCTGCCTGGAGGCGTAGGCTATGACCTTACCATGCTACATGAGGACACAACCCAAACCTACTCTGGATGCATCACAATACACTACAAAACTATCTAGACCATCTGGAAGAGCTAATATTGGAGCTGAGGTGAGTCGAGTCTTCAACTCCTAAAAACTCTTCTCGCAAGGATCTAACCACTGAAACTTGACTTTGTTCTAAGTCAATCTAGACATAGGGGATGTAATAGAAGAAAATCCCTCAAAAAACCATCTGTAATAGCCAGCCAAACTCAAGAAACTCCTAATATCTAGTGAAGAGACAGGGCGAGGCCAGTTTCTTACTGCTTTGGTCTTTTGAGGATCTACTCTAATACCATCACCGGAAATGATGTGACCAAGGAATTCTACTAACCTTAACCAAAATTTGCACTTACTAAATTTGGCAAACAACTGATGATCTCTGAGAGTCTGAAGTACTGTTCTGAGATGATCTGCATAATTGCGCTCACTGCGGGAATAGACCAGGATATCATCTATGAATACTATGACGAACATGTCCAAGTACTGCTTGAACACATGATTCATCAAGTCCATAAAAGTGGTTGGGGCATTAGTAAGACCAAATAACATGACTAGGAATTCAAAGTGACCATATCGAGTACAGAAAGCTATTATCGGAATGTCACATTCTCTAACTCTGAGCTGATGATAGCCGGATCTGAGGTTTATCTTAGAGAAACAACTGGCACCCTGAAGTTGGCAAACAAGTCATCGATTCTGGGAAGAGGATACTTGTTCTTGATCGTAACCTTATTGAGTTGACGATAGTCTACACACATCCTAAGAGAACCGTCTTTGTTGCACCCGAATAATACTAGAGCACCCCACGGAGAAATGCTGGGCCTGATGAATCCCTTATCTAAGAGATCCTTCAATTGTTCTTTTGATTCTCTGAGTTCTGTTGGTGCCATTCTGTATGGTAGAATAGATATAGGCTGAGTATCTAGAAGAAAATCAATGTCAAAGTCTATTTCCCTTTTAGGAGGAATTCCTGGAAGATCTTTGGGAAAGACATCTGAATATTCACCTACAACTGGAACTGATTCAAGACTGGGAGTTTCAGAACTAGTATCCTTAACTCAAACAAGATGATAGACACATACTTTAGATATTACTTTTCGTGCCCAAAGATAGGAAACAAGCTGACCTCTGAACGCTGAAGTACTACCCTTTCACTCAAGGACGGGTTCATTTAGAAACTGAAACTGGACTATTCTATTTCTGCATTCAACTGTGGCATAGCAGGAATGAAGCCAATCCATGTCGAGAATGACATCAAAATCATTCATCTCTAATTCGACTAAGTCTGCTAAAGTGACTTTCTGAAATATCATAATCGGGCAGTTCCTGTATACCCGCTGAGCTATAATGATTTTACCCACTGGGGTAGAGACTAAAAAGGGCTCTGATAGGATTTCAGGACTAATTCCAAAATCACCTGCTACATAGGGAGTAATAAAAGATAAAGAAGATCCTGGATCTAGCAAAGCGTAAATATGCACATAAAAGATCTGTAACGTACCAGTAACTATATCAGGAGAATTTTCCTGATCCATTCGGGACTGAAGAGCATAGAGATAATTTGGGCATTGCCCACTAGTAGCACTGTGGTGGCACCCTACTTATTTGGGAGACCGAACTGAGCTGGGGAGCAGAGATGACTCTGATAACCTGACTGAGGGCAGTCTCTGACTCTATGGCCTAGCTTGCCACAACCGAAACAGACATCGCTACCAGCTCTGTAAGCACCCTTGTGGTTGTTACTACAAGTCTAACAAAGGGGATTAGTTCGGGCATTGCTAACACTACCCTGAGACTTAGAGCCTGACGCTCTATCTCTATTACCCTCCCTGAACTTAGAAATTGGAGCACCGGATAAAGAAAGGCCTAGAAATGATGACTTAGGATAAAACTGGGAGCGGTTTCCTCCTTCTGATTTAAGCTGAGCGAAGTTGAAACTACCTGTCTTCGCTCTCTTATTCTGCTTCTCCCTCTACTTAATCTTCTACTCCTATATCTACTGATCATGAGTCATAAGCCTAGCTAAAATTATGTCACTATTCAGCATGGCAGATCTGCACTTATTTACCAGGCTATCATTTGCCCCTAAAGTGAACTTACTCATCTTGGCTCTACTGTCCGCAACCACATAAGAGGCATATCTGGCTAATTGAGTAAACTTAAGAAAATACTCTTTCACCGTTATATTACCCTGCCTGAGGTTAATGAATTCTAGCACCTTAGCCTCTCTAAGATCTTGGGGAAAAAATCTGTCTAAGAATGCAGTGACAAACTACTCCCACTCTATAAGACCTGCATCATCTGGCCTCTCTGACTTCCACTGTTTGAACCAAGTATGAGCCACATCTTACAACTGATATGCAGCTAGCTTAGCACTCTCAATAGTAGTCACCCCCATGATATCTGTCACCTTCTGAACCTTATCAATGAATTCTTAAGGGTCCTCATCTACCTTAGACCCGAGGAATGATGGAGGATTCATTCGGGTAAAGTCCCGAATCCTAGCTGCGGCTGAGTTGGCCACTGGGTTGGTCGGAATGACTGCTGGCCATTCATTTTGAGCGGCAACTGACTAAGCAAGAGTAGTGAATGCGTCCCTGAACTTCGCATGAGAAATATGATCGCCCAAAGGATCTTCGGACTGGGGGGCTGACTGATTTCCATTTATTCTTCTTAGAGGCATGTTCTGTAGAATAAAGGGGGAAACAGATTAGATTGAGAGATTGACTTAAGATTATGCTCACTGCATGACATGAATACCAAAGTAAGGGAAATTATTCCTAAAATATCTTATAGCCTCTGGCACATAAATGTAGCACGCAACAAACTCATGTACAAGACTCTACTAGATGCGGCTTTCATACTTCCTAGGACTCGATTGAACCTGAGGCTCTGATACCAAGTTTGTAACACCCTGAATATGGTACCCGGAATGCTACACAGTACTCATGACCTCGAAGTACCATAAGCTAACCTATGACTAATATCTATACATGTATACTACATAAAATACTTTATAATGCGGAAACATAAACTGAAAGGCCATAAGGTTCAATACTGAACATGATCTGCATGATATAACATCTGAGTGGGGTAATAAAATACCCAAAATAAAACTGAACATGCTGAAGTCTAAAATATAATAGTCTAGAAAGCCTCTGACTGACTGTCTGAGTAAGGAGTTGATGGTATATATCCCTAACTAACTCCAACTAATATACTAATTAATGAGATAATAGGTAAATAATCATGTCCTCGAAAGATGAGGACTTACTTCTAAATCTGTCTGCAGATATCTGGAATCTACTATTGCTTTGGAGCTCGTGTCTCTGAACCTATGGTATAAGACACCATAGCGCAAATACGTTAGTACTTTAAATGTACTGGTATACATGTGAGGTAGGCTGAATGCATGGGGTTCATATGCATGAACAATAACAATAACTGACTAACTATCATGAGCGTGAGAATACATGCATGAGACATAACAACTGACACTAATATTGTGATAACGTGATTACTGAATCTGAATATAACTGATAACATATGTGACTGTATTTGATAGACCTGAATCTGATGGAACTATCTAAGTTTCGTACTTTATCTGAGTTAATTGTATCTGATAGTCCTAAAATCTGAAGAACTATCTTAGTTTTATTACTGAGACTGATTGACTATATTTGACAGTCCTGATTCTGTAACATGAAACTATGGGAAGTAGTTATCTAACCGACATGCCCCTAATACGCCATTATGGCTGAGTTGAGGTCAAATCTGTAACCCCAATTGGAAGGGTGTCAATACCGCGCCATTGGTAAGGACAAGCTGTGGGCGACCCTCATCTGATAGTGTCCCCTATACAAGAATGGTGGGGCCCTTATCTGACAGTGCTTATCCACCTCATCAACCTTTATCAGATAGTATTGATATCTCAAACTATGCTGGCTACATAGTTTTGGAACGTAAGGATGACTTCTAAGAATCACACCCTCATCTGATAGTGTATGTTCCCATCCTTGGGTTCACTCAATGCTAATTCCTACTCCCATCTGAATAGACTCTGAACATGATTTACTGAACTGACCATGGGCTGAGCTACTAAATTCTATTGACTGATAAAATACTACTGATATCTGACAACTGAATGAGATCATAGAGATTTCCTAAGTAATAAGACTCTCTGAAGTCTAAGGATCATAGCTTGACAGAGAGTATCATGAAAACATAACATGGCTCTAGGCACACAGCTAATGTTTCGGGTACGAGTACCCCCAGGAATCGATAGAAGGAAACTGACCAAGCATAACTTACTTTAATATATAACTAACATCATAATCCATAATACATTTATAGAAGAATTTTATCAAAACATGTGATAGGCATAACTTGTACATACATGGGGATTTCATGGTATCATGCTAGTTAGGCACTTTTCCTTCATCTAGGCATTTAGTCAAACAGATTATAGGCATGGTACATGTAAACATCATTGTACAATAATTAAACATCATGGTTCAATTCTAATTTCGTCATTCAAAGGTTTAATCATAGGTTTGCATGAATCTATATCTATAATAATGTAACCCACATAGAATTTATCACCCAACATAGAGTAGAATTCAAATTCTCATTATCCACATGAACAAGAGTAGCCCAATTATGAAATTCATAAGAAAATGCATAAACTTGAATTTAGAAAAGAGATTCTTGAGCTTCATGGATGAAAGGAGTCCATGAATGAACACTATGCATACCTTAGTTCATGATTTCGTGAAGATTGAAGGAGAAACTTTCTTAGAATTGGATCTTCTATGAAAACCCTAGCTTGTTCTTGAAAGGTTTTTGAGAGAAGAGAGTGTATTTTGGGTGAAAAGTGGTTGAATCAAGTGTTAAAGGGCTTAAATAGGGGTGAGAAGTTGACCCATTTAACCCTGGATGCATCATATTTTTCAATGAAAATTTCCCGAATTGGACCCTTGGCGCCGTGTCACTGGAATTTGACAATTGAAAACTGAGGGATGGTGCGACGCGGAGCCTTCGAGTTGCCCCTTATTTTCCGACCTGGAACTTTAGCGCGACGCGGAGAAAATTGCACTAAGACACTGGAAAAGGACAATTCTGAATTTGGGCCTTGGCGCGATGCGTCATAATAGCAGACCCCTACTAGAATCTACCAAATAACATTTCCTCTTATGGCGTGGTGCGCCACTGACTAATATGGCGTTGTTTTACGATGAAAACTTGAAATAGTCATAACTTCTAACGCGGTTATCGGATTTGGGAAAATCTTATATCGATGGAAATCTTATTGAATTTTCCACATGACAAAAAGTGAAAATATTTTAAATTCCTGATGGAATAACCATTATTCAATTTAGAAGATAATACTAAACATTCTTGGGATGAAATTAGCTAGAAAAAGTATGGGGTATTACACTCTTGGACCCTTAACACTACACACAACAATCACCTATCTCTTACAATTGACACAGGAGAGCCGTCCACCACCCAAGCACCAATGTATTAAGCAATACAACACACAAGTGATTCCACACTTGTATATAGCCCTAGTTATAGTTTTGGGACTCTCTCTCTCTAAGAGGAGTGTTCTCTTAATATCATTAAGCAACTAAAGAAATAAATCCTACAATGTTCTATTTATACTACATTACAATAATAGACAAAATGACAAAAGGGCCCTTTAGTGACTAGCCTACAAAAATACTCAAAAAGTGTCATGTTCATGATCATAATTGTATTATGATATGGGTGACTTGCAAGTCTTGGTATGACAATACCAAATAATGTGAATGATTTAATAAAAGACTCCATGTATGAATGTTTATGAGGAAAAAATATTTAATTTGGGCTTCAAGAGGATTATGCAATTCACTGAGAAGGTGGAAGTCCTAGTGACCAACACCTAAAAACATATGTTTTGCTAATATAGGGGTTGTCCCTAATGGGATAACCTTATTCACGTTTCCTCTTTGAGGACGGTATGATATGATGGCAAAATGATGTTCATCTCAATTCGTGTAGTAAACAGGGATTGCCTCCCCCCTCCCCCCTTTAGGTGAAGGCTGGACCATATAGCTAATGGGTTGCCTAAAGTCAGTGAAACTAATTAGTCCATGGATCAAGTTTTAAAAAATGACTATTTTTTGATATCTTGAGCAGCTATTTCATGATTTTCCCTTTTGAGATTATATTTATGATTCACTTTAAAAGTTATTTTGTCCCTCTCCCTTGGGTTGCATGTCAATACTCGTTGTACTGATCATTTTGGACGCTATATTATTTCATGATGTAGGTTCAGAGACACTCTCTCATGATGGTGTCAACACTAGGATCCTCTTGGGACAGGACGTAGCGAGTGGTGAGCCTTCCATCTTCCATATGGCCTTTGGTTTCATTTCTTCAGACATTGACCATTTTGTTCATGGTATTGTTGGGACCATATTCCAATATATGATAGGAAGATGTGGAGGATGCGGATTAGGGTAGAAAGTCAGGGGATGGGAGAGAGTCGGTAACAGTAGGGGAATGTTCTGTATTTGTGTCTGAAGTTTCTTGTTTGCAGGTGTTGAGTGTTGTCTATGGCTTCAGATTTATAGTTTTAGTATTATCTTGTGGCTAGCATTGTTAGTTTATTTTGCATACTGTACAAGTTTATATGCATTTATGTATGGTGTTTGTTATATTGTTATTGATTCTAAGCCGGGGGTCTATCGGAGACAGTCTCTCTACTTCACCTAAGGTAGTGGTATGGAATGTGTACACTCTACCCTCCCCACACACCCCACTAGGTGGAAATACACTAGGTATGTTGTTGTTGTTATTGTTGTTGGTATTGTTGGGGTCATATCCCGGCTTAGGATGTTATTCGTATTGTTAGAGGCTTTTTAGCCTGTGTTTGGTAAATGTTTTTATGTAGTATTTCCAGACTTGGGTTTTTGATTATTATTTCATTTAAAATTTCATATTTTATGGGCCAAAATTCTGCATTTTATTATGACTATACTTATGATGACATGCTAAGGGGTCTTCTCAGACCTCTGGAAATCCCGTCACTGCTAGGGCCTGGAATCGGGTCATGACAGAAATGCTAGGTTCATTAAGTCTTAACCAATGATTGATACAGTCTTGTGGAATGGAAAAAAGCACCATTCAATTTTCATTATGACTATATTATTGTAATCCTATAGACAGTTTGGATCATACAAAGTTAACTTTCAACTTAATAAATTTGATTTTTGAACATAGTGGAATAAAAAAAACAAGGAAAGCAATGACACTTTTTAAATTATGATGGAAAAATTACAAAGTAGAAAATCAGTAGTGTAACGAGTGACGTGTCATATTGATGGCCAAAACTTGACCTTTTTACACAGTAATAATAGGTGAAATTAACTACATTTGAACTATAATAATTTTTTTTTATAATATACTCGATAAGGAAACAAAAGAAATATTTGCACATAAATAAATGGATTGGATTATTTAAATTGAGATAAATATTTTAATAAAAAATAATAACAGACTTTAATCAAAACGCAATTTTAGACACTCACCATGTCTGACAAAAAATAAAATAAAACAATAGACTCGCCCTTTTAGACTCCAATCAAAACACAATTTTAGACTCGTTCTCCCAAATCATTTTCTCTATATAATTAACCTATTGCAACAGACTTCAAAAAAAAATATTATATTTTCTTTCTAAGTTGAATGACTTTACAAAAAGTTAATGTTATCAAACACCTCCTTGAATAACTATAAAAACTGTCATTTGTTCATCTATATTTAATACAATGAGCTTACAAATTTAAAGTTAAAAGTAAATGTCCCTGATGATTTTAGTTTCATCAATGAATTACAACAGCCTGATCTGTTTTGGTATTATGATTATGACTATGTTTTTGTAATCCTTGAGACAATATGGATCCTACTAAATTAACTATCTTCAACTTTGTAAATCAGATTTAGAAAATAAAGGAATAAAAAAAATGCAGAAATAAAGAATTGTTATATTTTTAAATAATGATATTTTCAAAAAAAATTATGATCTGAAAATTACAAGGTGGAAAAGCGTTAGCATAACGAGTGACGTTTCATATATAATTTGATGTCTAAAACTTGATTTTTGCTCAGTAATAATAGGTAAAATAAATAATATTTGAACTATAAAAAACATTGTTTATTTTAATATGCTCGACAAGGAAGGGAGAAATATTTGCACACAAATAAATGGATTGTATTATTTAAATCACGACAAAATTGAACAAGTAAATAAAACAACAGACTCCAATAAAAGCACAATTCTAAACACGCTTACCACGCCTGACAAAAAATCAAATTTAAAATAAAATGACAGAATCTACTTTTAAGACACCCCGCAAAAATAAATGGATTGTATTATTTAAATCACGACAAAATTGAACAAGTAAATAAAACAACAGACTCCAATAAAAGCACAATTCTAGACACGCTCACCACACCTGACAAAAATTAAATTTAAAATAAAATGACAAAATCCACTTTTAAGACACCCCGCAGTCAGACAAACATATAAAAAATTAGCAGAACTGAAAAAAACACGACTTCAAACTCAGCACATTTATAGACATCCCCTTATAAAGATGATCCACATAATTTTTTCTCTAATTAAAGCTCCAAGTTTAGGTCCAAATCATTTTGTTCTTCAGCTATGTTAACTAATTCATCTGCATTTGATGAAGTCGAAACATTTGAGTGATTGATCAATGGTCTTGTAAAATTAGCAATAGCTATAGTTAAATCTGTAACGGTTGAATTTGAACCTCCAACTGTGATCCTTCTTGCCGTTTGTTGCCTATTGAATGGTTGAGTTTTGCCTCTTCTTGATGGTACAACTCTATTTCTGCTTGCCAAGTGTTGCCTATCAATTGGTGGTGCTCTACTCCATCTGATAGGCTCGTTACGATTCGAAGATGTTGGTTGGACAACAACTCTATTATTTCCTTGCAAACTCATATGTTGTGAGACAACAGGTTGAGTTGATGGCTGATTGCCTTGCAAAACAATGCAGGATGCATATACAGGAGAATCTAATATGGTTGTTTTCTCAGACAGTGATGGGTGAGTAACTTGTACATGATCCATGAATTCAAAATGAGTATGGAATATTCCATAGCATATAGGGCAATGAAGTAGTACAGGAGAAGGTATTAAAGTTGAAGGGGGGAAATTTGCATTATGCATATTCGAAGAATGAATGACAAACTTTTTATGTAAGGTAAGAAATGATAAGAGTTACCAACTATGCAGTATATTTATAGGTTACTCATGATAGAATCTTCCCCCTTCATTTATGTGTCTTCCAATTTTGCTATGGTAAGCTCTAGATAATGTTGCAATGAGTGACAGCTTTGCTACCAATTTTTTTTTTATTTCAATAATTTCTTTTTCCTAATTTCTTGTCAATATTTGACTCGCCTGTTGTAATAAAATCTGAATAAGATTATGTTTCCATCTAAGTAGACATACATTAGAAAAAAATCAAACAACGGTATTCAAAAAAATAAACTATGTTTTCTCTCTAAGTCGATCAAGCACCAACTACAACGGATTTACGAATTTAAAGTTTGAAAGTATATACCCCTTTTGACTTTTGTTTCGTTAGTGAATTACAATCTTATCTCTTTTGCATATTAGCTTATCTCTTTTGAATATTAGCTGTGATTATCTTGTTGTAATATGGTACATAGATTGAAGCTTACTAAGTTCTAAAATTACCCTTTAAGGTAATATAATTACTATTTATTCAAAAAGAAAAATGGTATTTTTTTAATATTCTTTATGTCAAAGTTTATTTTTTGATATATTTTTTTGTAATAATTGATAAGTATATAGAAGATACACAAAATAAAAAGATACAAATATTTATTTGCAAGAGAAAAAACATACCTGTAAAATAATATACATAGAGATCATTTATAAACTTCCCAAATATGCAAAAATTGATAGGTAATACATATGTTAAGAACAAAGGGTTAAGGAACTACCTCAATTTTGAGCATTTCTAGAGCTCCAAGGTCAAATCTAACTTCATTGCCTCGTCTCATCACTTTTATGAAATGTATAAGCAGTTAAAATGGAACGAGCAGAAATTGTTGAACGAGCTTCGACTACTGAGCATTAGGCATGTTTAGAGAGCGCAGTCGGGCAATTGGGACGTAACCCTTTAATTTGAAGACGATTGGAATTTTTGAAAATGGGTCGGGTTTTCAAATGGGCTGATTGCTAAGTTGAATGGTTAAGTGGGCTGATTTTCAATGCTAGATGCTTATGTGGACCAGCTATGTGGTGTTTTTTTTTCCACGTGATTTTCTTTCGTGGCATTCTGCTAAACTGAAGGGTAAAAATGAGTTAATAGTTCGATGGGTGGGATATTTTTGAGACCAAATGCAAATAGAAGGTATATTTGCTTCATTTTAAATAGTCTGAGGGCAGTTTTACCCCTTTTCCTTGATAATTATGATGTGAAAATTATGAGATGTGGTATTTTTGTTTATGTTATTATCTATCTGATTTTAATACCTATTGTTTCTTATGCTTATATATTATGTTTGTTTTGTAGATTGTTTTTCATCATGAGTCGGGGCCTGTCAAAAACAACTTCTCTACCTCACCTCTGAGGTAATGTAATGGACTGTATACATTCTACTCTCCCAAAACCCTATTTTATGAAAATATATTAGGTATATTGTTGTTGTTGTGAAAATTACAAGGTGGAAAAACGTCATTGTATCAAATGGCCATGCGCCTTTCTTAAATAACTACACAACCCATCAATCATCGTCTATATTTACCACCAGAGACTTACGAATTTAAATTTTTTATTATCACGATATTGATGTAATCCAATACACATAATGTATTCTACTTTTAAATTACTTTTATGTCAAGAAAATCATATTTCTTTACGAAATATTGGATAAGCTTAATTTTCTTACTTGTAAATGATATTATTATAACCAACTATGATTTTAAATTGGAAATAACATTAATCAGTGTCCAAAAGTAAATCTTTTTTGGATCGTGATAACGTAACATTGAAATGCCAGGTTCATTAAGTGTTAAGCAATGTTTGATAAGAGTCTTGCAAAATGATACTAAGCACCATTCAATTATTGCGCTTTCAATTATCATTATGACTATATTGTTATAATCATGCAGACCGTTTGGATCCTACAAAATTAACTATATCTTCAACTTTATAAATTAGTTTGAAAATCAGAGAATAGAAAAAAAAAATAAGGAAAGCAATGATACATTTTAACATTATGATGCAAAATAGGTGATATCAGCAACATTGAACTATAAAAATTGCTTCTTTTAATATGCTCGACAAGAAAAAAAATATTTGCTCTCAAATAAATGGATTGAATTATTTAAATAAAGACAAATATTTTAATAAATAAAAACAACTGACTCCAATCAAAATACAATTTTAGACACTCACTATGTCTGATTTTAAAAAAAGGCAAAATAAAATGAAAGACTCACCCTTTTAGACACCCTATTATTAGACAAACATATAACAGTAAAACTAAAAAAAAAAAAGAACTCCAAACATAGTACGTTCTTAGACATGCCTTGATAAATAAGATCAACATAATTTTTTTTCTAATTAAAGCCTCAAGTTTAAGTCCAAATCATTTTGTTCTTCAGCTATGTTAACTAATTCATCAGCATTTGATATACATCCAATTGATTGATCAATATTCCTACTAAATTAACAATAGACTGATCATCAAAATCTACAAATGTTGAATTTGAACCTCCAACACTGATGCTTCTTTTCATTTGTTGCCTATCGATTGGTTACGATACGAAGATGTTGTTGGTTGGGCAGCAACTCTGTCATTTCGTTGCAAACTCGCAGGTTGTGGGACAACAGCTTGAGATGAAAGTAAATTTCGTGGCAAAACAATATAGGATGCATATACAGGAGAATGTAGGATGGCTCTTTGCTTGGACGATAATGGGTGAGCAACTCGTACATGATTTATGAATTCTAAATGAGTATGAAATACTCCATAGCATAAAGGGCAATGAACTAGTACATTTGGAAGGTATTAAAACTGAAGAAAAAAAAATTGGATTATGCTTTTTCCATATTATTCTTCATTTTCTTCAACAATATTATTTTTATCAATTTCTTCAAGATTCATCTCATTTTTATCTTTTACCGATCCTTCTCTCACTTTCTCTCTTTGCATTTTTTTTCATAAAATGAAGGAAAAAAGAACTTTTTCCTTTTTTCATATTATTTTTATTTTATTGAAAAATATTATTGTTACCAATCAGGGCCCGCTCATCACCATTGGGGGCCTAAAGCCAACTTCGATCAGAGGCCTTGATATTTTTTTCTTAAGAAACAAACAATATAATATATAATTTTTATTTAAAATCTACTTTTTTTTAGCTTTTTGAGATGCAAAATTATGAATAATTGTCTTTATAGTCGATTTCTTCTAATAATTATTTTTCAATTGATAATATACCTAATCTATTCAATCTTTCCTGAGACATTGTTGATCTCAAATAAGATTTTATTAGTTTTAATTTAGAAAAACTTTTTTACAGGAATAGTTAACATTATTCTATAGGCAATATAAGCATTCAGAAAAGAATCGAGTCTTTTTATTTGATTGAGTATATCAATTAAATTATTATCATCTACTTGTACTATCTCTCTTAACACTCTCAACTCAAAAAATAAGTCTAAATCATCAATATCAGAATAATTATTATATTTTAAAGAACATTGTTAGAGTTGTGATCCGAATTTTGTTGATCCGGACCAGAAAGTTTCGTAGTGCAACCCATATTGGTGATTTTCAATGGGGTCTGTGGTGTTAGCGTAGCGATCGAACCGACAGACCCGATATGGACCTTTATGTTTTGGGCCTAGGACTTATTTGTAGAAAAAAGGACATTCTATGACCTTTTTAAAAAATAATAGCCCAAGTTTGGGCATTTGGACACATAATGTCCAGTCGGGTAAACAAATGTCATTTTATGACCATTTCCTAATCTTTCCCAATTTGGGTCATTTTGATCCACATAGTACTTATACAGTCCATATACAAACTGATACAATCTATATACAATACTGATATAATATTCAACTTGGGCAATTCGGTCCTTTTAAAAATATTTCAATTTTTTTTCTATAAATTTTTTAATTGATCAAATATTCTGCTTTTTTTTTATTGTTTAGAAATAATAATTAAATTATATAAAAATGATATAATTATTAAATGTAATATGTATCTATATAAGATATATGTATAGAAATTGTATAGTTCTATCAAATATGTATATGTACAAAATATATATAAAAAAATATATAGAAAGTGTATGAAAATTATATAATTATTGTATAAAACGTGTAAAAAAAAATATACAGTTATTATATAAATTGTGTATCAAAACTGTATAGTTTTCGTATAGAATATTTATATGTATAAGATTTGTATAGAAACTATATAGAAGGTGTGTAGAAAAGGTATAGAACAAGCCAATAAATTGAAATAGCCCACATAACCCTTACCCCTCACATTTCTATTCACTTTGAAACCAATTCACAAAAAGAAACAAAAATTGGGAGGGGCCCCCACTTGAGGGAATATTCCTAATTTGTCAATTTCCTTAACAGAAAGGGGGGCATTTCCCACTAGGAGATACTCCATTCTTCCATTTTTTTAGGGGGAAGATACATAGTGAAAGGAACGGAGGAGAGAAAGAAAAAGGCCATTTTGGGTTTCTTTTTGGTCACACACCATAACTTCATATTTTCTTTTTCTTTGTACCCCAAATCACTGAAGAACAGAATAATACACGCACACACATACTGAGATCGGATGGGGAGATGGAATCGAAGGAGAATAGAGAGTAAATTGAAGAGAGAGAGGAGGTTAAGAGAGGTAAGAAAACATGATGAGAGATCGGAAGTAGGGGGTTGAATAGAGAGACGTTTCTCTTGATTTTTTCGGCGAGCCCTCGCTGGAAACCTGTCAAAAACATCGACTAGCTACCTCCTACCCCTACTTCTGGCAAAAACCATAAACTTCAGCCATAAATGCCATTATCACCGGAAAATCCAACTCATTTTCTGTTTTTCATCATCGCCTAACCTTGTTTGAGGTTTGGTGAGGCGAAAACAACATCCCAGTACACAAATGCTGTAGATTACAACCCAAAATTCATTGGAACACGATTGAAACAGTAAAGGGTGTACACATTCGAATATGGGTCTTTTTGTCACTTCACAATTTAGGTTCGAACAGGCAAAAAATAGAGCAAAAATGGATATATCAAGTTGGTTGTGCAAAGTTGAGGTTTTATTTGGGTCAAAGTTTTGTTAGTTCACGGTTTAGAATCCGAGAGGATTTTTCCCGTTTAACAAAGCATCAATTTGAGGTCTAATTCTTCAACTCTATCTTTTCCATTTTTATCGTGCCATGATGTGTTGATGCTGTGATTTGCGTTGTTTGTGTTGATTGATGATATGATCCTGATAGTGTGTTTGACATTCTTTAATTGTCACGATTTGATTGGTTGGTGTTACTTTGAAATCGATTAATCGTTTGGTTAAGAAATGAATTGTGGGAGGGATGAAAATTGATAAGATTGGTGAATTTCAGTTAATATGATTTATTGGTTGTTTGACTTGATGGCGTTGTTGAAATCGATAGGAGCATATTTTAGGCCGAGAGCTTAATAGATAAAGTTTAGGTTCGGGTAGGCAAATTTAGTGATATCGTTGAAGGTTGAAAGTTGAATGTATGTGTGGTGAATGTTTTTGAGTTTATCGCACATTGATTAAAATGTATTCATTTAGTTGGGGAATGCCCCGAGGCTCATTGTATTTATTCACCGGGGAATGCCCCGACGTATCATGTTGGCGAAAAATGATCACGATCAAGGCCCGAGGCATTGGGTAAAGTACAGGAGCATAGTTAGGACTAGTGTAGGTTAGAATAGGATTTATATTTCTTCACATTTTTTTCTATTTTGGACTGTATAATTGGAGTGAACACTATATTTTAGAATTATTTTGTTTCGTGTGTTTGATTGGTTGTTTTATGTGTTTTTTGTGTGGTTTATACATTTGTAATGTCAAAATTAGCCGATATTCTTCACCAAGCGACCGTGGTCAAACCACGGGACTGAGGGGTGGCTAACACCTTCCCCTCGGTCAACAGAATTTCTTAGCCGAAATCTCTATTCGCGGATCAGTTTTAGAGTCAAAACAGGTTTTGAAAAAGGATTTTCAAAGGTGACTTGGCTCACCCGATTATGCCAAGTGGCGACTATGAGTTAGTTGCAAAACAAATCCTTTTTGAAACAAATTTTCATCTTTTGTAACTTTAATAACAAGAACCCTTTCGACCCTTAAAATAATTTTTTTTGGTTAAAAAAGGGGTGTGACAGCTCTGGCGACTTTGCTAGGGATTTTTCAGAATTTGAGCTTATTTTGGAGTTGTATCGGCTTAGTTTGGCACTGTAGTTGTATGGACATTTTGTTTGTATTATTTTGTATTATTGTATTACCACTGTTGAGTGTCTACGTGCTCTTTGTTTACAGTTTTTATCTTATGTGTTACCGTTTTATATCTGGCATCCTGTGCATAACTCGAGTCATTTTTTCTGCAACAAGTCCGTAGTACACGTGTTGTATACGACCTCTAGCTGAGTCACCATTATTTTAGGGGGGAACCATCGGTGTTATGGATTAGGTGGAAAGCAAAACAGCCACTATTGACCATACGTTCCCTCGAACAGCCTTGTTAGTGAACCCCAACGTAGGTCAGCCTTTAGGTCATGCTTATGTGTATCATATTGAAGACCTAGCAGGGTCCACTTGGCCCTTTGTAGGAGACTCACCTCTAAAGCATCCCTACGTGCTAAATGTTATATCTTTGAGGGTAACGTGGTCATTTGATGAACTGATTTGAGAGAAAACATGTGCTAGAGGTAAAGTGCGTAGACAAGAAATCGTTTGAAAAAAAAAGAGTTTCGTAGCTTTTAGTGTTCTTTATGGCTTTTGTTTTTCACAATTCAAAAATTCAAAAAGATTTCTTTATTTTCTGCGCTCATTTGTTCAAAAACCAAAACATCAAAAAGATTTCTCACTTTGTCTCCTTTAGAATGCATTCATAATTCAAAATTTTCAAGAAGATTTTTTAGCAGTTTTTATAAAAGAAATTGAAAAATGGTAGAAGTTTTGTACATTTCATATAGTGAAAATGCCAAAAAGATTTTCCTTCATAATTGTTGGTGTCAATTTAGTTGAAGTGTCTAATTAAAAACCCAAAAAGATTTTATTCATTGTTCTTTGGTTGTGTCTCTTAAGTTAGGGTCAATCTGTTAGTTAATCGTTAATTGTTCAATCTGGACAAACTATGCACCCCTGATTCTCCTCTCTCGGGAGTAAGATACGTAGGCAACTTATTGGTTCTGGGATCTTATTTTAAAAATTCAAAAAAAAAAATTTCTTTACTCTTTATTTAGAGTAGGTGTTTCACATATGCCTCGAAAAGAAAACTACAAAAAGATTTTCCTTAATAGTCGTAGGTTTCATTTTTGGTTGATCTTATTTTAAAAATTCAAAAAACAATTCTTCACTCTTCATTTAGAGTAGGTGTTCCATATACACCTTTAAAAGAAACTTCAAAAAGATTTTCCTTTAATAGTTTCAAATTTTATTTTCATATGAGTTTCAAAATTGAAAACCCAAAATGATTTCTTTGGTAATCATAGATTTCGCTTTGTATAGGGTTGTTTAAACCTGAAAAATACAAAAAGATTTTTGTCAATTCTTTTGACAAATTGTTATTTTCTTTTCTTCTTAAAGTTTCAAGAAAAAGAAAAAGAGTTAATTTGGCCATTTTGTCAAGACTTCACGAACTACGCACACCTGATTCTCCTCTCTCGGGAGTGAGATACGTAGGCGTCCTTCTTGGATTCGGTGATCTTTTCAAGAAAAAAGTGGTTTTGAAAAATTGTTGAACTCTAAAGCATTGGTTATCTCTTGTCCAGTTAGTTTAAGGTGGTTGGTTTGTGGCATTTTGGCTGGTCCTCCATATTGCTCCAATTCACAGAGAAAGTTACGGCCAACAAGGATACCGAGTTTGTTGTCACTAATCAGATAGGGAGTTTGGGGAATAAGAATATAGGAGCTAATGAAGAGATTCGGAAATTAAGGCAACAAACGATAGAAATGCATCGAGCTTGGGCTAATGAGTTGCCACCTCCTCCATTTCCCACTGATAATCTGGAATATCTTTATAGCTTGCCTCCAGTATCACATGCACAGTTCCCTATTTTTGTTGACACGACACAACATGCATCAGGATCGACTCTGGGGCAACAATATTTGAACACTTCCAATGTTCATTTCCTCACTCCTTAATACAAAACTACCACATACTTAGCTCCACCTTCAATTCCCATTTTTGCAACTCCACTCCCATATAAAGCTCATGTTTCTGAGGGTCATCCAACAGTCATGCTTTCTCCCTCTGCAAGAGAGCATGTATTGAATAATTCTGATGATCAATATTATGCTTTCGGACCCATATTTAAGTCAACTGGTCATTACGGCTACACTCACCCGCCTGAATTTTCTCTTAACAATGAGAAGCCTGTTATGATAGAAGAACAAGAGAAAATGACTAGAAAATTGAGAAGCTTGGAACTGGCTATGAAAAACTTACAATTGAGGGGAACAAAAGTGTCTCATATAATGATCTGTGCATGTTTCCAGATGTTCATCTTCCTCTTGGTTTTAAAATGCCAAAGTTTAAGAAGTATGATGGATATTGCGATCTTGTATCACATTTGAGATGCTATAGCAACCAACTAAGGGGCGCTGGAGGGAAGGAAGAATTAGTCATGGCATATTTCGATGAGAGTCTTTCAGGTCTAGCTTCAGAATAGTTTGTTGACCAAGACATTGACAAGTGGAATAGTTGGGACGACCTGGCTAATGAATCCGTGCAATAAGTCCAATACAATATGGAGTTGATTCCTGACGAGTAATCCCTAACTAATATGAAGGAAAAAATACTGAAACTTTCAGAGAGTATGCGATTAGATGGCGTGAATAAGCTGCTAGGGTGAAATCGCCAATGAAAGAAAGTAAGATAGTGGAGGTGTTTATTCAAGCGCAGGATGAAACATATTATCAACACTTGTTACCTACATTAGGTAAGCCATTTATTGAGGTCCTCAAAATGGGGGAGATGATAGAGGATGGAATTAAGATCGATCGCATTGTGAATTTTGCAACATTGAAAGCGACCACTCAAGCTATTTAAAAAGGATTAGGAAGTGTTGGAGAGAAGAAGTATGAGGAAGATGCATCTGTCATTGTAGTTGGACAATAGGCACGGGAAAGAGGACCACACCATCGTTACCCACAGGCTCAAACCCAAGTTTATGCCCAAGCTCCATAGAATCTTTTCCAAAATCTATTATACTTCATTCCCCTACCTCCATATCCAGTATATAACGCACAACCACATGTCCAACCCTCATCTTACCCACAATGGCACAAGCCAACTTCTCAGAGTCATCCTCTAACTCTACAAACATAACAAAGATCTTCTAGGCCAGATTTTTGGTCCAAGCCAAATAATGAAATAAGGCAAAAGTCGAAGGATAGCTTCACGCCAATTGAAGAATCGTGTGCAAGTTTATTCCAGAGATTGGTACAGCAGGGCATGATCAGTCCTCTCCTTGGGTATACTCCTGATCCATATTCAAGAAGTTTTGATCCTAATGTACGATGTGCATATCATTCTGATGTTCAGGGTCACAGTATTGAAGATTGTAGTGCTTTGAAAAGATAAATTGAAAAGATGATTCAAGATAAAGCAATTATGGTGCAGAACATTAACAGTGAGGAAAGCTCTAGTCTTGCTGAGATGCAAACCAGTGGCTAAGATGATAGGCTGAGCAATTGAGAAGTCATCTCTCTCCCTATTAGGAAGAGGTCTGGTAGCTTGTTTTGTTTTATTTTCTGTTGTCCGAATTATTTCAGGGTTGTAGTTCGGGATCTATCTTGTTTTGTCCTTTTTTCATTTATGTTTGAACCCTTCTATCTTTTATTTCAACTAAATAAATTATCCCTTTTCCTTTGTGTTTTAAAATATGTACTGTTTTTTTGTTTTCTTTATACAGTTCATTTTATGTTGACTCTAGTGATATGACATGCTTGGGGAATTTTCAGCCAGATCTTAAAATCCAGTTTAAGCATGAACATTGAATCAGATTTTTAAATTTAGAAAAAGAGAGCATCTGAGAAAATAGATAGAGTGCTGGGGCATTTGGTGATTAAGTTGAAGCCTTCTTTGAAAATTAAGGCAATTATTTTGAGAATTGTGAGAATAACTTGGTCATCAATTGAAAGACATATCTCAATTGGTCAAGTAGTGAATGTACGATCCTATGTCAAAAGGAACAAAAAGAAAATCAGCTCCACAAAATCATGAGTCCTTCAGCATGAGGAATGTACAACGAAAGTGGAGTTGTATGTTTGACAAGGGTAGAAGAAGAATTGGCACATGCTCAGTTGAAGTTAGTGTTATTAAAGTGTCACAAATGATCTTTATCTTTCATTTCATATTGCATGATATGTACTTGCATTTTTCAAGAATTGATATGACGAAGGCATTTCATTCTGCTATCCAAACATCGTGTCATCCTTTGTTTACCCCATTTTTAGCTTTAGTCCTATTTTCTTTCATACCGTTCTTTTGGAATCAAGATAGAGTCAGCAAAGCTCAAAAGAAAAGTGTCGAGCAAAGCAATATAGTCAGAAAAAATTCAAAAAAAAAGAAAAAAATATGTCCAATAAAAAAAAGAGTCAACAAAAGAAAGAAAAAAAATCAGAATCAATCAAAAGAACAAGCTGCCAGAACTACGCATGACCTGATTCTCCTCTCTCAGGGGTGAGATACGTAGGCTGACCTACTAAAGGCTCTGTCCAACCAAATAAATAATTTAGAACCCAGTCAAAAGAAACTGGGACATGAGTTAATCCTCATTGTTTGAGTTGATTCCAAAAGTTGTAAGTCCTACCCCACTTCAAGTGTTGTTTGGGCCTCATGTCGTTCTTTCTTTCTAACCTTATCCAAAAGCCAAGTTACAATCAAAGAAAGACCTTCAGATCAATCTTTGAGAATGTTAAGGCTAAGCATGCAATGGATATGATGATGCATTTTGGGTACTACTTGTCTTCCTCAGCATAAAATTATAAGAGAAATACAAATGAATGAGTCTTATTGGTGAAAACCCTTTCGGCACCGTAAGACGATGGTAAGTTGAGAGAAATAAAAATAAGAGAACCTTATTGGTGAAAACACTCACAGGCACCATCACGCGATGTGGAGTTGAGAGAAAGAGAATGAAAGGCTTGTTGACGAAAACCCTTCAAGGCACCACTAGCCGAATGAGGTCTTAAATGCAATTGACCTAAGGAAGAAACTCAGTTTCAAGGCCATTAACTCAACGACAATTGGTAGAAAGTTAGGACGAAAAGATCAAACTGCTTAATCCAAAATGCATGACATATTCATTAGAGTTGACTGTCATTTTTAGATGAATTTTCCGTTTCTTTGTTTTAAATGGGGACATTCATTGTCTTTCTTTCCTCTCTTTATTTTATTTTCTTTAGTCGGTTGTCCAAATAAAATCATTGTCATTTTTTCTCTTGTCTTTGAGTCAAGTCCACGTCAAAACAAGTGAGAAAAATTTTCAAAATTGGCTACCAACTTCTTCAATTGCGCAAAGCAAGATAAAAGGCCAACATGTGAAAGAGACATGGTTGTGAGCCGAAATAAGGCATACAAAAACTTTGTCAACAGACAAGTCAGGTAACTCATGAAAATACCAAGGTTCAAAGGGTTTATCTGAGAAGCATGGCAAAGCAGAGATACTGTGTTTGTTTCAGAGTCACTCTTAATAATCTGAGTTTGGATTAATGATACAGCAAGTCAATGGCATATGCTAATGGTTGGAGGCAAGATTAAATGTGACCAGGGTAAGAGCGATTGTCACGAAATCTAAAGCCACAAATCAACCACCATATTTTTAAACTCACAAGTTTTCTTTGTATGAAACAGGAATACATGTTGCATTCGGATCAAGGATTTCAAAGCCTAAACATCAAAGGTCGTAATTTCTCATTTCTACAAATACGAAAGGCAATGTTGCTGCACAAGTGACATTTGTAGGGAGACGCATTTCCTTGTATGGATAATTCAAGCAGTATTTGTAAGGAGACGCACTTCCTTGTTTGGTAATTCAAGCGACATTTGTAAGGAGACGCACTTCCTTATTTGGTAATCCAAACAACATTTGTAAGGAGACACACTTCCTTATTTGGTAATTCAAGCGACATTTGTAAGGAGATGCACTTCCTTGTTTGGAAATTCAAGCAACATTGGTGAGGAGACACACTTTCTTGTTTGGATAATTCAAGCGGCATTTATGAGGAGAGGCACTTCCTTGTTTGTTTCATTCAAGCGGCATTGGTAAGGAGACGCATTTTCTTGTTTGGGTAATTCAAGAGACATTTATTAGGAGACACACTTCCTTATTTTAGTAATTCAAGCGGCATTTGTGAGGAGACACATTTCCTTGTTTGGTAATTCAAGCGGTATCATAAGGAGACGTACTTCCAAAGGAGACGCACTTCCTTGATTAGGTAATTCAAGTGGCATTGGTAAGGAGATGCACTTCCTTGTTTTGGTAATTCATGTGGTATTTGTGAGGAGATGCACTTTCTTGTTTGGTAATTCAAGAAACTTTTGTAAGGAGATGCACTTCCTTATCTGGGTAATTCAAGCAACATTGGTAAGGAGACGCACTTTCTTGTTTGGTAATTCAAACGGTATTTGTAGGATATGCACTACCTTGTGTGGGAAATTCAAGCAATATTTGTAAGGAGATGCACTACCTTGTTTGGGTAATTCAAGCATTTGAGCCCGCTTGAAGAACACGGCGAATGCATGAAAGTCAAGCAATAAGGTAAAGAAGTTGAAAGTCAAGCAACAAGGTGAAAAAGTGAAAGTAAACAGATTGATGAAATTGCAAGTCAGGAGCCCGCCAGAAGAATGGGGTGATAAAACTCAAGTCAAGAGTCCAAAAGAAGTTGCATAGATAGGACTTTTGTAATTTTATTTATGTTTTAACTTATAATTTTTATTTTTTTGATGTAATAACAGAGCCGCGGACCGGAACCTCGATGGAACCTCACTCGACTCTCCAACTCGGTATAGTCCACTTTTCTTCCAACCCTTTGAGATACCTGGGACTTGACTCCCTCATAACTTGAGTAGGTAGGATGTCCTAAGTCAAGACTCGGTTGTCCTTATTCCTTTGAATAATGGTCGGGTCAAAATTTTATCTCGTTGTCTACTTCTTTGTATGAAAACACTTTGTGTTTACATGCAAAGAGGGGCACGATGTAGACACGTAATTTTGTCCCTTCCAAAAACCCAATTCATCCATTTTTACCTCACGTTGTCATACACTCTAACCCACGTGATTATCCCTCAATAAAATGACAAAAATAACAAACCCTAACTAATTTTATTTTTATTCTAATAACCCATCCAATCAAAGCAAAACACCTCACCACCCACCCACGTAACCCTTACCCCTCACATTTTTATTCACTTTGAAACCAATTCACAAAAAAAAACAAAAATAGGGAAGGGGCCCCACTTGAGGAAATATTCCTAATTTGTCAATTTCCTTAACAGAAAAGGGGGCATTTCCCACTAGGAGATACTTCATTCTTCCATTTTTGGAGGGGGAGATACATAGTGAAAGGAACGAAGGAGAGAAAGAAAAAGGGTCTCCATTTTGGGTTTCTTTTTGGTCACACACCATAACTTCATCTTTTCTTTTTCTTTGTACCCCAAATCACTGAAGCACCGAATAATACATGCACACACACACACTGAGATCAGACGGGAAGAGGGAATCGAAGGAGAATAGAGAGCGAATTGAAAACAGAGAGGAGGATAAGAGAGGTGAGAAAACACGATGAGAGATTGAAGTAGGGGGGTTGAATGGAGAGCCGTTTGCCTTGATTTTTCCAGCGAGCCCTCACCGGAAACCTGTCAAAAACGCCGACCAGCTACCTCCTACCCCCAGTTCTGGCCAAAACCATAAACTCCTGCTATAAACGTCATTATCACCGGAAAATCCAACCCATTTTTTTATTTTTCGTCATCTCCTAACCTTGTTCGAGGTCCGGTGAGAAAAAAACAACATCCCAATCCACAAATGCTGTAGATTACAACCAAAAATTCATTGGAACACGATTGAAACAGTAACGGGGTGTACGCATTCGAATACGGGTCTTTTTATCACTTCGCGATTTAGGTTCGAGTAGGCGAAAAACAGAGCAAAAATGGATATATCAAGTTGGTTGTGCGAAGTCGAGGTTTCATTTGGTCGAGGTTTTGTTAGTTTGTGGTTACGAATCAAGAGGCTTTTTCCCGTTTAACAAAGAGTCAATTTGAGGTCTAATTCTTCAAATCTATCTTTTTCATTTTTATCGTGGCATGATGTGTTGATGTTGTGATTTGTGTGGTTTGTGTTGATTGATGATATGATCCTAATAGTGTGTTTGACATTCTTTAATTGTCACGATTTAATTGGTTGGTGTTACTTTAAAATTGATTAATCGTTTGGTTAAGAAATGAATTGTGGGAGGGATGAAAATTGATAAGATTGGTGAATTTTGGTTAATTTGATTCATTGGTTGTTTGACTTGATGGTGTTGTTGAAATCTATAGGAGCATATTTTAGGTCGAGAGCTTAATAGGCAAAGTTTAGGTTCGGGTAGACAAATTTAGTGATATCGTTGAAAGTTGAAAGTTGAATGTATGTGGTGAATGTTTTTGAGTTTATTGCACTTTGATTAAAATGTATTAATTTAGTTGGGGAATGCCCCAAGGCTCATTGTATTTATTCACCGGGGAATGCCCCGATGTATCATGTTGGCGAAAGATGATCGGAATCAAGGCCCGAGGCATCGGGTAAAGTACAGGAGCGTAGTTCAGACTAGTGTAGGTTAGAATAGGATTTATATTTCTCTGCATTTTTTTCTATTTTGGACTGTATAATTGGACTGAACACTATATTTTAGATTTGTTTTGTTTCATGTGTTTGATTGATTGTTTTATGTGTTTTTTTGTATGGTTTATATATTTGTAATGTCAAAATTAGCCGATACTCTTCACCAAGCGACCGTGGTCAAACCACGGAACCGAGGGGTGCCTAACACCTTCCCCTCGGTCAACAGAATTTCTTAGCCGAAATCTCTATTCGCGGATCAGTTTTAGAGTCAAAACAGTTTTTAAAAAAGGATTTTCAAAGGTGACTTGGCACACCTGATTATACCAAGTGGCGACTCTGAATTAATTGCAAAACAAATCCTTTTTGAAACAAATTTTCATCTTTTGTCACTTTAATAACAAGAACCCTTTCGACCCTTAAAATGATTTTTTTTTTTGGTTAAAAAGGGGGTGTGACAAACATCATTTTTAATTGTTACGAATATTCTAATCTCTTTTTCTTCTTTTAATCAAAATTTATTAACGTGAAGTAAAAAATAATAAATGGCAATCTATGACGGAAATATATCAACTTTATTTTGAATGAATTATATTATAGAAATATAAGGCTTAATACATTATGTTATTTAAAAAAGAGAAATTTAATATTTTTTTCTTGTCATTCTAATTTTTTGTATATGTCATATAATGACTATGATGATTTTAATAAATTATTAAAAAGTGGCCAGTAAAGTCGCATATCAAACATAACATAACGATCCATATTAACGATTACCTTATTTTGGTTTTGTGGATTTTGAACAGAGACGAGTGTGGTAATTAGCTTAACAAAAGTTTGTTCTCTTTACAAAATATATATATATATATATATATATATATATATATATATATATATTCAAGGAAAATCAATATCATCAATAAAGAAAAAACAAAAAATTAGCATTAATCTATTCAGAAATAATTCATTCGTAAATTTTTTAAAAAAGATCAAATTCAATAAAATAATTAATTCAAGTGAAATTTATTAAGAATTTTCATCAACAAATTTAAGAATATATAAAATATATTTATCTCCATCATTCATATTTATCAAAATATATTTTCTCTATTCAATTGATTATGGTTAGATAAACTTATTTAGCTCGTGTTTGTGATATTTTTAATAAAATTTTAGAAGAATAACAATCATAATAATTAGTTTGTGTTTAATTATTTTATCAATTGAAGACATATAAATTATTTTCTCAACATTTGGTTGTATGTTAGTAGGTAAATTAGTAGTTGAGTGATTTTGATAATTTTTAAAAGTTGAGGGCATAAAATCATATTTAAAAAAGATTTTTCAAAAGTCTAAAAAGAATTTCAAAAAGACATGGCCAAACAAAACTCCAATTTCAACTTCATCTTCAACTCCAACTTCAACTCCGAAAAAAAGTAGTTTTTATGGTCAAACGACTACTTAAATTCCATGGTTATTTTCATGAAAATAGTTTAATTTGAAGTGTCGTTTCTGTCCTTTTCCCTTATTTGTATGCACATTTTATATAAGTGCATTTAGTGGGTCATGTTAGGTATTCAGAAAATTCAGTCTTCTCCACATTGTACTATCTCTCCATTATAGTGAAACTTCCTTTGCTTCTACCCGTGTTTTTTCCCGCAAGTGTTTTCACGTAAATCTGTGTGTTGTTCTTGTTTTCCTTTACTTGTCGTTAGCTTATTCTGTTTCGATCATAACAAACTGGTATCAGATCCTGCTCGATTGTTTTCTCGAGGATGACAACAATGAATTATGATATTCCGTTGTTGGATCGCAACACTAGATTTTCGTTATGGCAGGTTAAGACGCCGGCTATGCTCGCGCAGATGGATTTGGACGATACTCTATTAGGGTTTGATAAGATGCCCTTGTTGATACCCAATTTTAGCTCTCTATACTTAAAATTAACACTTTTAAGCTTTATGATCGATAAATGACACAAACTGTAATTTTTCACACATATTTTATAATTGTTAATAAATTATTGATAATCATAATTATTTTAGAATTTTTACTCATTTATTGTTATATTTTAATATTACATAATTTATTGATAATTATCCTTAATTTTGTAAATTTTAAAATTTTTATTAATTTATTATCATTTTAATATTTTTGCACAGTCATCTGCATATGTACATAAAATACCACTGCAATTCTTTTTTTAACATATTATAATTTTAATAATTTATAGCATAATATATTTTTTCAAGATAATTATATTTTTTACATTTTCAATAATTATATTTTGGCATTTATATTTTGTACGTTATTTAATATAATTCGCCAACAATAATATCGACTCGAATATTTTAATACATAGAGAAGTAAATCAGCCAAGTCAAGATCTCGTCACTTTAAAAAAGTTGACACTTGAATTGACGGGTTGAGTTTTTCATCCATTGAATAAAAATATTTATTCATTGGTTAAAAGAATGTAAAATTCTTCGGTTAATAACTTACGGGCTAAAAAGAGGGCTAAAAAGAGTTCTTGTGAGACAAGAAGAGGTTAACTTTTATTTTTTGGATAATAAAGTGTGCCACTTTTTACTCAATAACAGAAGAGACAATGTTGAGCAGCTTGAGGTTGTCCGGACTGCTCCAGCTGCCTGCTTCAGCTGCTTCAAACGTAATTTTACTAGATCATTCCTAATTAATTATTATAAATTATTTCATTTAAGTATTATAATATTAATAATATTTAATAAAAGGGTAGTTTTCAAAATGACTACTAAGTTCCTCAACGTTTCACTTATTATTATTTGAAAAAAAAAATTAGCTGCTTCAATCGTTATTTTAATGTATCATCTCTAATTAATTATTATAAGTCATTTACGTATGAAAAATAGAGTAATAGAAGCGGCAATGTTGAGCAGCTTGGGGTCGTCCTGGCTGCTCCAGCTGCCTGCTTCAGCTGTTTCAAACGTAATTTTACTGTATCACCCCTAATTAATTATTATAAATTATTTCATTTAAGTATTATAATATTAATAATATTTAATAAAAGGGTAGTTTTCAAAATGACTACTAAGTTTCTCAAAGTTTCACTTATTATTATTCAAAAAAAATAAATTAGTTGCTTTAATCGTAATTTTAATGTATCATCTCTAATTAATTATTATAAGTCATTTACGTATTAAAAATTAATAATATTTAATAAAAAAGACAAACATTTTTTACATGTCTGCTTTGGTTGGTTCAACGTAATTTTATTATATCACCCTTAATTAATTATTATGAGTCATCTAAGTATTAAAAATTTATTATAAAGTCGTCTAAGTTTAAAAAATTAATAATATTTAATATTAAATTAACTTAACGTCTTATATGAGATCCACTTAATTTTTTTCAAAAGTATTTTCTTATATTAACTTTGTTATATCATTTCTAATTAGTTATTATAATTTATCCAATGTATGTCTACTTTGCTGTTTCAATCGCGATTTTATTATATCACTCCTTATTAATTATTATGATCACTTAAGCATTATGCCACTTAAATTGAATAGTTATGTCTAAGAGGAAGTTTTATGCTTAAGCAGACAGCATGTCGGCATGCCTGCTTCAGTTGCCTGCTTCATCTGTTACAACCGTAATTTTACTATATCATTCCTAATTACTTATTATGGTTATTTAAGTATTAAAAAAAATTATATTATTAGTATCTTATATATGAAGTCACAATAAGTAGCTGAAGCAGGCTGCTCATGTTTGACATGTCTGTCTCAATTGTTTCAATCGCGATTTTACTATATTACTCCTTAGTAATTATTATAAGTCATTTATGTATTAAACAATTAATAATATTTAATAAAAAACTAAAATAGATATTTATAACATGACTGTTTCAACTACTTCAATCGTAGATTTACTAAATTATTCATACTTAATTATTATAATTCATTTAAGTATTAAAAAATTAATAATATTTAATAAAATAAAGTAAAATAGACGTAAAATGATAAATTAATTTTTAATATTTTAAATTAAAATGACGTCTTATATGGAGCCACTTAAAAAAATTCATAATTATTTTTTATAATAATTTTACTATATCACTTCTAATTAGTAGAATAGAAAAAAAAAATTATAAATCACAATAATTAAGAACTTAAATTATTTAAAAAATATAATTGATTATCTCATAAAAATTTGAATAACTTAAAATATCATTATACAAATTTCATCAATCTAAATATAATATTATATATCTAACTTAGAATTTGTCAAGCAAACAAATAAAATTTTTAATTAAATGATAGAATTATACATAACGTGAAAATTTTAAAAAAAATTTAAGAATCAATATTGAGGTGTGCGTGATACGGTTGTCCTGCCAGCTTATCCGGAGGGCAATTCTGTCGTTTCACATATTTCAGCCATCCACAAAATTCTCATTCTAAATAGCAATTCTGTCATTTCATAATAATTTCAGCCATCACAAAAATCTATATTTCGAGATTCAGCGCCGACCACAAAAATGGAGTGAAGAGATGTTGACGCTTAAACCCTACATCCTTGACTCAAATTAGCAAAATCAAGCAAAAGAGACAACACATGCACAATGGTTGTAGACCTCAGTAAACTATAAATTTGTTGATTCTCGGATACGAAGGTATCCAACCAAAGGATTTAGTTTTCAAAGTTCATAAGAAGCTCTTGAATCATTAACGGAACACTTGATACCGATTCACCTCTTAAATTCAGCAAAATCGAGAAAAAAATTAATCGGGGATTTTTTGTATCAAAAGTAAAAGAAGAAAATCAGAACCATACAAAAATTTGAAGGAGAAGCCATGTTTGCAGCTTATTCCAAAATGGAGAAAAAAAATAAAGAAATGGGTTTTTAAGAGAAATCAATAGTTCTCTGTATTGCATGTGGAAGATCTAAAGAAGAAAAGGGAAAATTGAAGATTAAAAATCTCATTTTAGCTTTCTCTTTGCTGGAAAACAACATTTGTAGGAAAAGTGAAAGATGAAGAGAACTTTAAAATTGCAGTAATACCATAAAAATTGAAACTACTACAAAGGGGAAGGAAAAATGAAACTCTATCCAAACGGCCTTCTTTAAAAAAGATATATAAAAGACACGTGTGAAACACACACTACACAACAATAAATTATTTATTTTGAATTCAAGTTACAATTTAAATAACTTTTGATGCAATGTGTTAAAAAAAATTAATAATATTTAATAAAAAAATAAAATAGATATGAACTATTAAATTAATTTTTAATATTTTATAAATATTTATGATATGTCTGCTTCAATTACTTTAATCATAATTTTATTATATCACTTCTAATTAATTATTATAAGTCATCTACATATTAAAAAAATATTTAATAACAAGATAAAATAGATATACAATGATAAATTAATTTTTGATATTTTAAATTAACATGAAATCTTATATGAGATCCATTTAAATATTTTTTATAATAATTTCGCTATATCACTTTTAATTAGTTGTTATAGGTCATTTAATATATGTATGCTTTGCTGTTTCAATAGTGAAATTTGATTGACTCTGTAAATTATATCAATGACACTTAAATTGAAATAAAAGAAAAAATATTATAAATAATAATAATTAAAAATTTAAATTATTTTAAGAATATAATTGACTATCGATACCACAAAAGTTTGAACAATGAGAGTAACATATATTATTTAAAAATTATGTAAAAAGCATGATAGATTACAATAGCTAACAGTATAAAATATCTAAAAATATATTAAAAATATGATTTATTATCTAAATTATATTTGTGTCACATAAATTCACTAATAGTGTTAGCTTTTTATTGTGATATTGTTAGAAGGAGTGAAATATATTAATTTAGTAATTTGTTGATTCAAATGATATTTTCGAATTTGACATATTTTGAAAATTTAGTACTTTGTTATTTTAGTTTATTTATTTTATTTAGGTAAAATATTATATATTTAAAAATTACACAAAAAAAAGTATAAGTCATAACTATTAACATCTTATAATATTATAAAAAAATACGATAAAAAATATGATTGGCTCTTAAATTGTAATAATGTCACATAAATTGTGATAAAGTGAGTAACATAAATTATTTGAGATTACATAAAAAAATACTATAAATTACAGCGATTAATAATTAAAATATTTAAAAATTAATTAGTAAAAATTTTATTGACTCTCTAAATTTTAAAATTGGGATAAAGCGAGTAACATAAATTGTTTGATAATTACGTAAAGGATACTATAAAACACAATGATTAACAACTTAAATTATTTAAAAATTATATTAATAAAAATTTAATTGGCTCTACAAAAGTAATTTGTGCTATATAAATTATGATAACACAAATAACATATATTGGGCTCATGCTAAGTATCTAGTATTTATAAAAGAAGGAAGGGAGATTAAGTAGCCGTTTGATCATGAAAATTACTTTTTTTCGGAGTTGGAATTGAAGATGAAATTGGAGTTGAAGTTGTGTTTGGCCATATCTTTTTCAAAAAAATTTTTAGACTTTTGAAAAATCTTTTTAAAATATGATTTTATGCCCTCAACTTTTAAAAATTATCAAAATCACTCAACTACTAATTTACCTACTAACATACAATCAAATATTGAGAAAATAATTTCTATGTCTTCAATTGATAAAATAATTAACAACAAACTAATTATTATGATTGTTATTCTTCTAAAATTTGAATATAAATATCACAAGCACGAACTAAATAAGTTTATCTAACCATCATCGATTGAATAGAGAAAATATATTTTGATAAATAAGATTGATGGATATAAATATATTTTTTTATTCTTAAATTTGTTGATGAAAATTCTTAATAAAATTCACTTGAATTAATTATTTTATTGAATTTGGTCCTTTTTAAAAAAATTACGGATAAATTATTTCTGAATAGATTAGTATTAATTTTTTGCTTTTTCTTTATAGATGATATTGATTTTCCTTGAATATTATTGTATCGTAAATATAGATCGTTACGTTATTTTTTATATGTAATTTTACTGTCCACTTTTTAATAATTTATTAAAAATCATAATAGCCATTACATGACATATACAAAAAATTAGAATGACAAGAAAAAATATTAAATTTCTCTTTTTTAAATAACATAATGTATTAGACCTTATATTTCTGTAATATAATTCATTCAAAACAAAAATTGATATATTTTCGCCATAGATTGTCATTTACTTCACGTTAGTAAATTTTGATTAAAAGAAGAAAAAGAAATTAAAATATCTGTAACAATTAAAAATAATGTTGTACCATAGAAAACAAATGTAATAATTTTTTTTTGGTGGTTGATTGTAGTTATAAGAGGAATTTGTGTAAAAATTTAAAGATTGAAGTTATATGTAATAATAATGAAAGTTGAAAATAAAAGTAAAAAATTATAAAAACAATAAAAAATTATTTTCACTTTTTAAAATCCAACATCAAAATAATTTTTTAAATTTTCATAAACAAACACCATAATTTTTGAAAAAATAAAAAAAGTAAAAAAAAATTCCAAAAAAAGAAAACAAATTTTATGACCAAACCGGCCTAAATTTTTATTAGCACAAAAAATACACACTTACACCAACACACACATCAGATTTCTGTCACCTCTCACACTCTCTCCAAACCAGCCTCTCCATCACCGCCACCCACCGGCGAACCAGTGACTGCGCCGTCTCCCTTTTCTCTCCCCATTTTTCAACCGCGCCGCCCCGTTCTAGCCACAGCCGCTGCTAAAACAGCCGCAAACCACAACCCCAACAACTACCCTTTTCCGGCGAACCCACAACCACGCTTCCCGTCCCCTTCTTTCCCCTCTTTCCCACTGCCATCCCCGAAAAACCACCATCACTGCCGGCAAGCCCCTCTTCTCCGTCGCTGCTTCGCCGGAAGTGAAGACCGGCGAGGCTTTCAGTTGCTTCCACTGCTTGTCGCCTTTCACCCATTTTTGCACTTTAAAGTTTCATGTGTTTTATGGATCTGATTGCTTATTCTATTTCCGGCGTTGCTCCGGCGAAAGTCGTGGAAGCAACGCCATTTCCATCATTGCTTTATTGTGTTGTCTTCATTGAATGAAGTTTTATTTTGATTTTTATATTGCTATGTTTCTTGTACAGATCTGTCCCAAAAATAATTTCACTCCGGCTACTTTCATTCCCATATACTGTGCACATTTAGTTGCTATTGTTTATTGTTTTGTTCCTTAATGTTGATCTTGTTAATTTTTGAACTGATTTTGTTTGTTATAGAGTTGTTCTCCAGTGGCTTTTTTTTAAATTTTTTTTATATTTATGCATGTGTTCTAATTATTGCTTGTACTAATATTTGCTTGCCATTGTTATGTTTCTTTTTCATTCATCGTTATTTGATTTTTGTGAGTTCATTATGTATGACTGCCACTACCTTTCTTGTTTTATTTATTTTTTATTATATACTAAGGAGGTTATCATTTTCATTTTGTTATGCTATTGCACCAATGTTACTGTAACTCCAACTTAGATTTACGATTTGTTGGACCATTTTGATCCATTTTTTCTTTTACTCGTTTATTTAAATTGATGATATTACATAATGGTCGATGAAGAAATTTTCTGTCAATTTTTAAGGCCTTCGCAAATAAAAAGACGTATTACGTATATACATACGTAATAAAATTTGGGCGATGGCGAACTTTTTATTACAATGCAAAAGTTTTATCATTCATATATTGGCAGGGCGATTTAGGACGGCTAATAAATTGAGCAATCACTTTATAGCCATGGCGTACGTAAACTCTGATCTGAGCCCATGTTTTTTACTGAAAAATTCTATTTTTTATATGCACACACGTCTATTTTTTTTTTTGACAATTATTTATTTGTCACTAACATTTTTATTACAAGTGTTTATACATATTATTGAGAAAATTCGTCGGAAATGGCATTCAAGGAAGATTTTAAATTTTGCATTGTATTTTTATATTTTTATATTTGTAAAAATATTATCATAGTGTTTAGGCCGTTAATATTTATAGAAAAATTAAATTAATTTAGATATTTAATCAATTAATTTATACTTATACATTTAAAAATATTGCGTAATCTTTTTCTTTAAAATAATTTTTTCTTTATTCAATTTTTCTTTTCTTTCCATACACATTCTTATATACTTTCAATCATCTTTACACATTTTTTATATGCAATAATTTATGTAATTTATACATTCTTTATATGCAAATTATTTATATTATTTTAATGCATATTTTAGATTTGTATTTATAAACATTAATTTTTTCCTTCGCCTTGTAAAAAATCTAAGTCTGTTCGGGAATCACATTTGTGGATTCTGAAGGGTGCCTAATCCCTTCCATTCAAAATAATTTGAACTCTTATCTAAAATCTAAATTGATTTTGTAGATTAGAATAAAGTCATACTTATTAAATAAATAAATAGATTTTTTATTTTTTTTCTTAAAAATTAGGTGGCGACTCTGTATAAAATTATTTTTTTAGAGTCCATAATATCGTGCTCGATTTGACTTTAAGTAAAAATTGGGTATGACAGCCCTCATCATGGACGGACGAGGACAAACGACGTAAGGATCGGAAGGCTCTATCTCAGATCCACCTTTATTTATCCAATCAGATTCTATAGAATGTTTTGAAGGAGACTACTGCCGCTGCGTTGTGGTTGAAATTGGAATCGCTGTGTATGACGAGGAGCCTAACAAGTAAGTTGCATCTCAAACAACGACTTTATTCTTATCGCATGTCTGAGGGTGCGTCCTTGGAGGATCACCTATCCGTATTTAAGGAAGTCATATCTGATTTAGAGACTCTGAAGGTTAAGTACAATGAGGAAGATCTAGGATTGATTTTGTTGTGTTCGCTGCCTGCATCAATTCACGACCTTTAGGGATACAATTTTATATAGTCGTGATACCCTGATCATAGATGAAGTTTATGATGCGTTGTTCTCTAAGGAGAAGATGAAGCATCTTGTGAATGGATTAGAGAATCAACAAGATGGTCTTATTGTTCGAGGAAGGAATCATGAGAGGAACTCCGGGGTGATGATAGAAACAAATCAAAATCCAAAAATAGAAACAAAACCTGTAATTACTGTAAGAAGAAGGGCCACATCAAATTCAAGTGTTGGAAGTTACAGAATAAAGAAAAAAGAGAAGCTCCAAAACCAAAGAGAAACCACCCAGAGAAGTCCGGTGAAGCCAGTTTTATTAAAGATGGCAGTAGTGATGGAGAACTCTTGGTTGTTTCTGATGGTAACTCCATATCCTGCGAGGATTGGATTCTTGATTCAGCTTGCACGTTTCATATGTGTCACAATCAGGATTGGTTTACAACATATGAAGCAGTCTCCACATGTGTTGTATTGATGGAAAATAACACATCTGGCAAGATAGCTGGTATTGGAACAATTAGAATTAAGATATTTGATGGGGTTGTGAGGACACTTGGTGATGTGCGGTATGTCCTAGACCTGAATCTTATTTCCTTGAGTACTCTTGATTCGAACGGATATACGTACAATGGTGAAGGTGAAGTCCTGAAGCTTACTAGGCGCTCTTGTTGTGATGAAGGGACAAAGAAAGTCTGTAAATTTGTATGTCTTATAAGGCTCTACGGTTACACGTGATGCAACTGTTTCTACCTCCTCTATGTTAGAAAGTGATGTTGCTAAACTTTAGCATATGCGTCTGGGGCATATGAGTGAAAATGGGATGGCTGAACTAAGCAACAGAGGACTTATTGATGGGCAGAGTATTACCAAACTGGAGTTCTGTGAGCATTGCATTTTTGGGAAGCAGAAAAGAATAAGATTCACTAAAGACATCCACTTAACTAAAAACACACTTGATTACATTCATTCTGATCTCTGGGGTCCTTCTAGAGTACCTTATAGAGGAGGTGGGAATTATTTGTTGACTATTATTGATGACTATTCCAGAAAAGTTTGGGTGTTCTTCCTGAAGCAAAAGAATGATGTGTTGCCTACTTTTAAGGAGTGGAATATTATGATTGAAAAGCAAACAGAGAAGCAGGTAAAACGCCTTCGGACTGATGATAATTTAGAGTTCTATTCTAATGAATTTAATGCTCTGTGCAAGTCAGAAGGAATTGTGAGGCACTTGATAGTTCGTCATACTCCGCAGCAGAATGGTGTGGCTGAATGAATCAATAGGACTATAATGAAGAAGGTGCGTTGTATGCTCTCTAATGCTGGTTTACCCAAGTCTTTTTGGGCCGAAGATGCTTCCACAACTTGTCTTCTTATTAACCGTTCTTCCTTAGTCGCGATTGATAAAAAAACTCTACAAGAAGTATGATCTGGTACTCTTGCTAGTTATTCTGATTTGAGGATATTTGGATTCCCTGCGTATGCTCATGTTTATAGTGGAAAGTCTGAGCCTAGATCCGTCAAGTTCTTATTTATGGGTTATAAGCCTGGTGTTAAATGTTATAAGCTTTGGTGTCCTGAAAGCAGAAAGATTATAATTAGCAGGGATGTTATGTTTGATGAAACTACTATGCTTAGGGCTCCCTCCGAATCTAGTGTTTCACCTCCAGATGAGCTTAGTGACATGAATCAACAAAAGTCATTCACCCACGTTGAATTGCAAATTGGAGCAGAGTCTATACCAGTGCCTACTTCTCAGTCTAGTCCGGAGATAAAGAGTGGTACTATTTCTTCTTCATCACCAGTGACGCCACAATATTCTATTGCTAAATACCGACCTAGAAGAGATATTAGACCTTCTCAGAAGTATGCTGAAATTGATTTGATTGCTTATGCATTAAATGTAGCAGAAGGTATTGATTTCGGTGAAGAACCTTCTTCTTACTCAGAGGCAGTTAGTTGTGATGACTCCGGTCGATGGATGATTGCTATGCAGGAGGAGATGGAATCACTTCATAAGAATGACACATGAGATTTTGTGAGATTACCTAAAGATAAGAAAACTGTCCATTGCAAGTGGGTATTCAAAAAGAAAGAAGGAATATCGGGAGTGGAAGATGCTAGGTACAAAGCAAGACTAGTTGCGAAAGATTACAGTCAGGTTCCAGATGTTGACTTCACATATGTGTTTTCTCCAATTGTAAAACATAGTTCGATTCAAGCCTTGCTTGGTATTGTGGCCATGCATGATCTCGAGCTTGAGCAGTTGGATGTAAAAGCTGCATTCTTACATGAATAACTTGAGGAGGATATCTATATGCAGCAACTAAAGGGTTTTATAGTCTCAGTAAATGAGGACTATGTATGCTTGCTGAAAAAGTCTCTTTATGCTTAAAACAGTCTCCCAGACAGTGGTATAAGGGGTTTGACTCTTTTATGACCTCTCATATATTTTGGAGGAGTAGTTATGATAGTTGTGTCTACTTCAAAGAGGTAAGTGATGGTTCGTTCATGTATCTTTCCTTGTAAGTTGATGATATGCTTATTACAACAAGGGATATGGGAGAGATGATAAAAGTTAAAGCCCCGCTCAGCAAAGAGTTTGACATGAAGGATCTAGGAGCAGCAAAGAAGATTCTTGGCATGAGGGATAGAGAGAAGTGTAAGTTATACTTGACTCAGAAAAGGTATATTGAGAAAGTGCTTCACAAGTTCAATATGCAAAATTCCAAACCTGCAAGTACTCCATTGGTAGCTCACTTCAAACTCTTGACCACTTTATCTCCAATTATAGATGATGAGCGTGACTATATGTCTCGAGTTCCATACTCTAGTGCCGTCGGGTCTCTTATGTATGCGATGGTGTGTTCCCAACCAGATTTATCTTATTCCATCAATGCAGTTAGCAGATATATGACAAATCCTGGCAAAGAATATTGAAAATCAGTTCAGTAGATTTTCAGATACTTGCATGGATCTGTTGATGTTTGTTTGCAGTTTAGGTAAAATAGAGATGGAGTAATCGGGTATGTTGATTCTGATTTTGTAGGAGAACATGATAAAAGGAGGTCCCTTACAGGCTATGTTTTCACCATTGTTGGTTGTGCTATTAGTTGGAAAGCTACCTTAAATACTACGGTTGCCTTGTCAACAACTGAGGCAGAGTATATGGCTATTACAAAGGCTTTCAAGGAAGCTATTTGGTTGAAGGGTCTGTTCGGTGAACTTAGCAAAAACTTACAGATTACTATGATTTTTTGAGACAGTTAGAGTGCTATCTTCCTTACGAAAGATCAGATGTTTCATGAGAGGACAAAACACATCGATGTTTGGTATTATTTTGTGAGTGAAATTATCTCTCGTGGTGATGTTGTGGTGAGCAAGATTAGTACTCATGATAATCCTGCTGATATGATGACCAAGACACTACCAAGTGCCAAGTTTGAGCATTACTTGGATTTGGTTAGTGTTAGCTGTTAAGATGTGCCCTTACGAATTTTTGTGGAAGAGGTGGAGAGTTTGTCTTGAAATGGATTTAAGTTCTAAATTAGAATTCGTGTCAAGGTGGAGATTGTTAGAGTAGTGAATCAAATTTTGTTGACCCAACCCAAAAAATTTTGCGGTGCGACCCATGTTGGTGATTTTCAATGGGATCTGTGGTGGTAGCGTAGGGATCGGGCCGACAAGCACAATATGGATCTTTATGTTTTGGGCCTAGGACTTATTTGTATGCATATATTATATAAGTGCATTTAGTGGGTTGTTTTGGGTATTCAAAAAATTCAGCCTTTTTTCACATTATACTTTCTCTCCATTATAGTGAAACCTTCTTTGCCTCTACCCATGATTTTTTTCGCAAGAATTTTCACGTAAATCTGTGTGCTGTTCTTATTTTCTTTTACTTGTGGTTTGCTTATTCTGTCTGAACCTTAACAAACATCAAGGTTAAGACAATGTTTTTTTAAATTCTCATCATCTAGTGATCTCAATTTTTTATCACTAAATAGAAATCCAAAAGTATTTTCATAAGCTTCAAATTTTTCAAATCTATTTTGAACAGAAAGAATAGCTTGGTCTACAATATATAAGAAATAATCAACTTAAAGATGCTTAAGGAGACTTTGTGATTTCATTATTAACATTCTCATCAAATTGTTTTCTTCTATGTATTACACATTTAGTACGAAATTCAGGTTCTATATTCATCTCAAATGTAATTTTTTTAGTATAAATCATAACACTGAAGAATCCTTGCTCTCTATTTTTTTTTTTAAAAAAGTTAAATCCCTTAATTGATATATAGCAATATCAATATGCATGTCTTTTGATTGCATGGATTTGCTAACTAAATTAACTGCAAATAAAATATCATGCCAAATAGTCATACCCAGTAAAAACTTAAAATTTTCAAGCTCATATGTTGCTAAACAACTAGCTTCACTTTTAGTTTTTGGATCCTCGCTAACTTATGCTAATTTAAGTAAAACATCTCTTATTTGTGGAGTTTTAAATCTTATGACCTTAACACTTTCAATACTACTTTTTCATTGTGGTTGTGACAATGATTTAAGAGGTAGACCAGATGCACTATCATTTAAAGCTTTTCATCGCCTAATAGAAGAAGAAAATAGTGTATATATACGTTGTACCACTCCAAAAAATAAAATAGCTTTTGTGCAAGAATTAGCAACATCACTAAGTACTCAATTTAAATTATGACAACCACATGGAGTATAAAATGATCTAGGATTTATATCTAAAGTCTTTTTTGAACTCCTTGATGTTTTTCCTTCATATTAGATCCATTATCATATCCTTGTCCTCTTAAATTATCAATGTCAAGTCCAATATTTTTAATTTTATCTAAAATAACTTCAAAAAGACCTTTACCACTTGTATCATTCACTTTTAAAATTTTTAAAAAATACTCAGTAATTTTTGTTGGAGTTGCTAAAATATCCATACTTCTCAATATGAAGGACATTTGTTCTTGATGACTAGTATCCAGAGTGCAATCAAGTAAATTAAAAAATATTTTATTTTTATGACTTTTTCAATAATTTTATTTTTAATTTCACTCGCTAATAAATTTATTAACTCATTTTGTATATTATGTCCCAAGTAAGGATTGTGAATTTCATGAGGTTTAATTCGTCAGATATGCTCTTCCATGATTGGATCAAATTCATCCATCATTTCAAGTAGACTTAAGAGAATTTCATTATTCTCTTGATAAATCTTCTCATTTTTTTTTACCCTAAATGCCAAATTATTTTTTGAGACTTTTTATTACGACAACAATTCTAGATAATAAAATTTTTCAGTGTACTCTATCCCTATTGATTTGATCTTGAACATCTTTATCAATCGTTTTATTTTTCTTCAATCTTTCCTCTAAATCAATCCCGTCCCCCATATTAATCATATGTTCGTTTGATATCTCATGAGCTTAAACTTAGCACTAAGATTTCTTCAATCTCTACCTCCTTCACTTGCTAGTTTACTATTACTAATATTAGAATTTGTATTAAAAAACTTACAATAAAAATAAAAACTTTATTCAAATCTCTAGAATAAATTAACCATTTTCTTTTATGCCTTTCTCAATTTGCTAAAATTTGAAAATAATGGACATTAGAAAAATATCTTGATAATTTATCATTTGAAAAATTTGTATCACTAATTTTAATTGATCCCTTTTCTACTAGTAAGCCCCTCAATTTTGTATCGATATTAATCCATTGACTAGGATCATATATATTTTTAGGAATACAATTATTTGGTTCATTAAGTTCTTGATTTTCTTATGGATCTATATTAGGTTTCTCACTAATTTCATCCTCTTCGTTTTGAATAGTATTACTCCTGTCATCTAATTCAACTGAATTAATAACTTGCTCATCTCGAGAACAATTTTCTATGTTTTCTAATTGTGTTGTTTTATTATTTATTAAAATTTTATCGAAAACTCCTTTTTGAGATTCTACAAAAGTTTTAATTTTTTTTTGTAAGTTTTGAAGTACTGTATTCATATTTTCTAATTGTCATATTTAAATTTTAATAAATATCAAAAGTGTAATTTATATCTACACAACTAAAAACTCAAAAAAAAAATAATTAATAAATAGCAAAATATGTCTACCAAATATCAATATATAAGCCTACACAATTATCTAACAAAATAATTAATAATAATAATCTTAATAAAACTAAAATAATAGAACCTGATTTAATAACTTGATCTGAAACTAATAACTTCAATCTTCAAAAACTATCAACAATCTTGATGTTCAAGAAAAATTGGATCAATAATAATATTATGGAAAAAATTCTGCAGAACAATTGAAGATTTGATGGCACAAGAATTGAAAGAAAGTAGGAATTGAAGGCAAATAAATAGAGAAGAATGAATATGTAAGTTATTTTCATCATTTAAGAAAAGAAAATGAAAAGTAATAATCAATATTTCTTCTTCCTTCCATGTCTTTTTTTCCTTTAAACATGTATTTTGCCTTTTTCAAGGCATAGTCAAATCAAGTCCTTTATATTTGCATTTTGCAGAATTGTACTTTAAAAAAACCGTTTAATAATATTTGGTACCAATGGGCCCTTTACTCTTCCAATTTTTAAGCCTATTGAATGTAAATATCTTACTAGATTTTTTTTTAATAAATGGTGATGTAAAGTGGATCCCCCTAAAATTGAGGGCATAAAGCAGGAGCTTCACCTGCTTCACCAAAAGGCCAGAACTGTTATCAATTTCAAGATTCATCTCATTTTTATTTTTCCCTGATCCCTCTCACACTTTCTCTCTTTGTATTTTTTTTCCTCAATATAAATTACCACAAGTATTTCACAATATCCTCATCAAATGGCTTTTTAATGTAAAGATAAGCCTCCTTGTCCAAAGCTTTGATGAGGATATTAAAGAGAAAGTGAGAGAAGGATAAAAAAATGCCACGAATCTTGAAGAAATTGGGAACAATAATATTGTTGAAGAAAATGAAGAACAAATTTGAAGTATGAATGACAAACTTTTTCTCTAAGATAAGAAATGGTAGAGATCTAGTACCAATTATGCAGTAAATTTATAGGCTGCTCATGCTCTAAATGTCTTCCACTTTCACTATGGTAAGTTTCAGATAATGTTGCAATGATTGACAGCTTTGCTACCAAAATTTTTATATTTTAGTAACTTCTTTTTCTTAATTTGATACTTATATTTAACTCACCTGCTATAACAGGCTTGAGAAAAAAGATTATGTTTCCATAAGTGAATTACCACAAGCTGATTTCTTTTGAATATTGACTATCACTATGTTTGTAGTAAAGTGGAACATAGAACAAATCCAACTAAATTAAAAAATTACTCTTAAGGAAACTCCACTTGATTGATCAATGGTCATGTAAAATTAAAAATAGCCTTACTTAAATCTGAAAATGTTGAATTTGAACCTTCAACTCTAATCCTTCTCATTAAATGGGCTGATTTTCCATGCTGGATGCTTATGTGGACGGGCCATGGGAGTTTTTTTCACATGATCTGCTTGGCTGCATTTTGCTAAAGTGAAGGGAAGAACTGGATAATAGTTGAATGGGAGGGGCATTTTTGAGATCAAAAGCAAATAGAGGGTTATTTTCTTCACTTTGAATAGTTGGAGGGCAGTTTTTGCCATTTTCTGTTATAATTAAGATGTGGAAATTACAAGGTGGAAAATGTTAGTGTAATGAGATATCAAGCGCCTATCTTAAAAAACTACAAAACTCGCTGATGATCATCTATATTTAACACTGCAGACTTACGAATTTAAAATTGTCAGATTATCACTATATTGTTGCAATCTAATACACAAAATGCATTATACTTTTAAACTACTTTTATGTCAAGACATTCATATTTCTTTACGAAATATAGGATAAGCTTCAATCTTTTTTACTTGTAAGTGATATAATTATATTCAACTATGGTTTTAAGCTGGAAATAACATTAATCAGTATCCAAAACTTATTTGATTTTGGATCGTGATAAAGTAGTATAGAAATTGTAACAACCCATATGTTATTATGTCTTTTTATTTTGCTCAGAAATGAAGCTACCCAACCCTTAGGATAAGTAAAAAATGACATAGGATGAGTTTGGGAACTTCAGGGGCGTTTGGGATGTGAAATGGGACCGTGTGTCGCACGAGGAAGGCCGTGCTTTGGCCTCACATCGCACAAGCCAACGCAAGGGGCTACTGCCTCAGATTCGCAATGGCCTTGCACTGCACAGGGCTTAGCCCCATGATGGTCTCGCGTGACACGGGGGGAGGGGGCACGCCTTAGGGTGTGTGTCGTACCCCCCTATTTTGTCTGATGGGACTTTATTTTTTAAGCTATATTAAGGGGTATTTTGGTCCTTATGCTGTGAAAACTATCCCCCATTACTCTTATACAATTTTTCTAAGTCTCATTCACCCTAAATCGATAAGAAGGGCTCCGTTCTCTTCCTTCTTAAGTCAAGAAGCAAGTCAACTCCATACTTGAATGAAAGGTCAAGCTATTCTCAATTTTCCTCTATTGAAAAGGCATGTTGAATACTCCCTACTTCAACTACTTTATAAAGTGTGAATTTTAACTATTATTTATGTATATTTTTATTGATCATTTGATGTGAACCATAGTGGACATGGTTTTTGCATGGAAAAGATATGGACCTCAACTTATTGCGCAACTTGATTTTAAATTTGAGTTTTTCATAGTGTTTAACTCGTCCTTTAAAACATTGAATGGCATTGATGGAAAATGGTTTACATTGAATTTCTAAATTGAAATTTAGAGTTTAAATGGTTAAATTAAAATGATATGACATTATATGGATGGCTTGTAAGTCTTGGTATGACAATATCAACATGGAAGTGTCTTAATAAAAGACTCCATGGTTAATGGTGAATGAAAAATATTTTAATCGGGCTTAAAGGGAATTTTATAGCTTCATCAAGATAGTGTAGTCCCGGGGGGACCAACAATTGAAACCACGCTAGCCGACGTTGGGAGGTCTTGTCCTGAAATATGGATGACCGTTGTGTGCTGGCTTCACGCAGTAGTACACATTTTATTGGGAGGTTAATGTCTATAGGTGACTTTAGCCTAATTTCAGTCCATGAGACTAACATGGATTGGGGCCTTCCGGCAGGGGGAGCCGAACCCATAGAGCCCGTGGGTGCCTGAAGGTTGGTGTAAGCTACATAGTTTATGATTAAAATTTTAAAGGAAAAAGGCTCAAATATGTTATTGAACTATCAGAAATGACTCACTTATGCCATCAGTTAAAAGTTTGGTTTATTCATGTTATTGCCATTACAAAACTAAATCATTCATGCCATTATTTTTTAATGGTGGTTTTCAAAAATAACTTTACCATGTGAAATTTTATTAGAGGTTCATGTCATTAATTAAAATAAGAGAAAATACTCAAATATGCTATTTAACTATCAGAAATGGCTCATTTATGCCATCAGTTAAAAATTCAGCTCGTTCGTGTCATCGTCGTTATAAACCCAACTCATCCATATAATTTATTTTTAATGGTGAATTTTTAAAAAGAGTTTTTTCATGTGACATTTTATTAGAGGTCCATGGCATTAACTAAAATAAATCTATATTAGTTTCAACTAATCATCTACTGTAGGATAGAACTTTTGAGGCTTCTATTAAGCATAACATTTATAATGATTTAAAATAAAAAAGAAATAGTCAAGGGATCTACACTAATCACTATTTTTTCTGATAGAGAAATAGTTGTTGGTATAGGAAAAAAATACTTTAATGGGTGTGTGTCGGGTTATGTTAAATGGATCGATTCTTTTCAATCGGTCTAAGATATTTTAAAATTAATCTTAATTTATTTTAATTAATGACGTGTACCTCTAATTAAAGATCACGTAGAAAATCTATTTTAGAAAATCCACCATTAAAAAGTAATCACATGGATAAGCTGATTTTATAATGGCTATGACACGAATGAGCCAAACTTTTAACTGATGGCATAAATGAGCCACTTATGATCGTTCAATGGCATATTTGAAACTTTTTCTTAAATTTTTTTGGCTGATTTAATTTATGATGTAGACGAATCATTATTGACCACGTGTACAAAATGGTTTTGCCAAAAATCACCAAACTAAACAGTTAAAAAAATGACATGAATGAGCCTTTTTTGTAACGGCAATGGTATGAATGAGCCAAACTTTAAATGGATGACATAGATGCGTCTTTTCTCAAAGTTTGATGGCATATTTGAGCCTTTTCTCAATTTTAAATGGTCCTGTTTCATGTTCCTTTCCCCCTTTTCCCTGACGTACCATTATTTTGGTGGTTGTTAAGCATATTTTTCATGACTGTACATATTTTATCCTTTTCCTTGGGTTGCATGCCAGTAGTCGTCGTACTAAACACCCCGGACGCTACATCATTTTGTGATGTAGGTTTGGAGATCTTTTCTTATGACCCTGTGCAGCTTTAAGTGGTTCGATATTTCTATTAGACAACTGGTGAAGTGGTGAGCCCTCCATCATTGGAAAGACCTTGTTTCCTTTTAGACTCTTTTTACAATTTCGGTATTTTTGATTTTCTTCTGGCACAACTTAGTTGGTTTTTCATGGTTTGGGGGTTTTTAGACAGTGTTGGGTTGTTACTTTATTGGATTTGGTTTTAACTTACAAACTCAATCATTTGGTTCGTTAAATTTTCTTTATTCTATGTGTTGGCTTCCGCAGTTTCTTGTTACTATTATGCTTATGATGTAAGCCTAAGGGGTCATTGCAGTCCTTCATTGGTTTGAAATTTTCGTCTCGGCCAGGCCCCAGTCCGGGTCATTACACTTAAGCAATGGTTGATACAATCTTGTAGAATGGAACAAAGCACCATTCAATAATTTTCATTATGACTATATTGTTGTAATCCTATAGACAGTTTGGATCCTACAAAACTAACTTCCAACTTTATAAATTTAATTTTTGAAAACAAGTGAATAGAAAAAAATGAGGAAAGCAATGATAGTTTTTAAAATTATGATGCAGAAATTACAAGGTGGAAAATCGGTGGTGTATCGAGTGACATGTTATATTGATGGCCAAGGCCAAAACTTGACATTTTTACATAGTAATAATAGGTGAAATTAACTACATTTGAACTATAATAATTTTGTTTTTTTAAAATACTCGACAAGGAAGCAAAGAAATATTTCCACACAAATAAATGAATTGGATTATGTAAATCAAGACAAATATTTTAATAAATAAAAATAAAATACACCAATCTAAACACAATTTTAGACACTCACCATGCCTCCAAATAATAAAATTAAATGACAGACTCGCCCTCTTAGACACCCTTGTATCAAACAAACATATAACAATAAAACTAGAAAAAAAAGGACTCCAAACTTAATACATTCTTTGACATCCCCTTATAAAGAATATCAGCATAATTTTTTCTCTAATCAAAGCCTCACGTTTAAGTCCACATCATTTTGTTCTTCATCTATGTTAACTACTTGTAACACCCAACACATTCGGGCTAAAGTTGAACTGTCTTTTCTATGTTTATAGACCCGAACTCAATAGTTGGTACTTAGATATAAGTGTCAATGACACTTCATTAGTGTGTAAAAATCCTTTGAGATGAATATACCCCATAAAAATCTCCTAGCTCAAAAGTTAAGTTGAGCACTTTCCTATCAATTGACTTTTAGTTGACAAATTTGCATGGGTCAAATTTCAGCGACCATTTATTATTGTATATGAAGAGTTATGTGGACTCCTATATAGAAAATTAAATCGCTTCGAGTTTTTTTCCAATGCCCCCGACCGTTCGTCAATCCGAGTATGGAGTCAAAAGTTATGAGTGTTTGAATGAGACACTATCCAAGGTGTGTGATGGCCATGCGCCGCACACCAATCTCCAAAGCACACTGCCTCAGATATTCTATGTCCATGCGATGCAAAGCCATTTTGGGGCATCAAAAAGTGTTATGTTTGATTTATTTAAGGGCATAAAGGTCTTTTATCATCCCATAATTATTACTAACCATATTTGGATGAATATTAAGACTTTAACATGTTATTTTCACCAGAAAAATACCTAATCATCTTCCCTTCAATGAGAGAGGAGAAACCACCTAGGGTTTGAAGATTTTGACCTCCAAGGGCAAATCTCTCTATGTCCTCTTCGATTTTCTCTGTCAAAAGGTATGTGGGCATAGGTTTTATGATTTTAACAAGCTTTAAAGTTATACATGTATGTATATGTAATGAGTTTTGAGAAATTATTTTAAGAGCATGCATAATGAATCCCATTTGATGAAAGTACGTAATTAGCATGGGTTTTTTTTTCCATAAATTTGATTTAAATTCTTTTGCATACATGATTTGAGTTTGGAAAGTTATTTATGAATGTGACTTGTGAAATTCTCTTTTTCATGATGAAATTTATGGTCTTTGCATGTGACGAATTGTGAATTGGGTTTAAGAGCATAAATTTTAAGCCCCCTTTTGATTGTGAGATTTATGTATAACTAAATGTTGGGGCAAATTTATGAATGATGATATTTATCAAGTCTTAAATGTCTCTTGATCAGTTATACTTTGTTATTTCATATATTTTTAATGAGGCTATTCTTGTTCAAAAGTATTTCGTGTTCTAATAGGGATAATGCATGAATTAAATGATTGAGTTGGACACCGCATATTTAAGTCTTAAAAGAGAGTGTGTTTACATAAGTTTTCATGTGCTGTAAAATGACAACTCTCTTGTGATGTTTAAATCTTCTTGGTGGTCATTTACATGATTTTGAATAAGAAGGGCCATGGTTTTGATATGATATGGCTTGGAAGTCTAGGTATGACGATACCTATTATGAAAGCAAAGAATGTTTTACGAATGAAGCATGGTTTTAAAGGACTAAAAATGGGCTTAAAGAGAGTGAGATGTTCACCCGAAGAAGGCTTGAGTTTAGATAACTCATAGTCCGAAATCATGTTTTATCGATACGGGTTTATTATGTCTCAAAATAGGGATTGTACGCTATCGATGACCTTGTGGAGTAGTATGTATGATCTTCCTCAATTTTTTTCAGAAAACTTGGTCTGGGGACTTGGCCAATGGGCTAAGGGAGGAATCCATATAGCCCATGGATTAGTATGTATGTAGGATGACCCATCTAGCTCAGAAGTAAAGCAAAGAGTTGAGTCATGATTACAAGAAAATGTTTTGAAGCTCATCAAATTATGCCCATGTGTTTTTATTTATGGTATACTAAACTGCTTTATAAAATGCTCTCATTTATGTTGTATAAGAATACATGTTATTTTTGGATTGTTCTACGTACCAGTACTTTTGAGTATTGACCCCTATCTACAAGTTCTGAAGTTCAATCTCGGGGTCCATCCTATCCATTGATCATATGGGATAATGACAGAGTTGGTGAGCCATCCATCTTTCGAAAGGCATGATTATTCATATGTTTGGCTAATTTACTTTATAGTCCAACCGGGGGCCTTATCCTGGCCTAGATAGTTAGTTTTTAGTAGAGGCTTGGTAGACAGTATTTGAGTGATGTATGGTCATATTTTGTTGACACAGTTTGTATTAAAAGACCCCTTAAATTTCATTATATCTTCTGCTCTTTGATTATGTATGGATTATTCTTATGGTAGAATGCTAAGGGGTTTCTCCAGCCTTTATGGTTTGGGATGCCCATTGCAGCCAAGGCCTTAACTCGGGTCGTGAAAAGTTTGGTATCAGAGAATGGTTTATGGTCCCAGGGTATGTACGAAGCTGTGTCTAGTAGAGTCTTTCTTATGGGTGTATTGTGCACCACACTTATAATCAGGAGGCTACCGGACATTTAGGAGTTGCTTCTTATTTTTTCGTACTCTATTTCCTACTATAACATCGTACATACAAAAGTTATCCAAATTCTTTCCTTACTCTAATATTATTTGATGTCTCATTGTAGAAACGATTCAAGTGCAAGGGCTTAGATTCTAAACGATGCGGTCCTTCCTGATTAATTTATCCGTGAAGTTATAAGATAGCACAAGGACTAGGCAGAAGTCCATTAGTGGTTCAAAGTGTATTGATTCGAGTGTAAACCTCTATCTTAATGCAATCGTGCTTTTCATCTTGAGGTACGGAGTGTATTCAATTTCCTTCAAAAATCAATGTTGTAGATGTCATGCTTAAGAGAAGAGATATGTGTCAGAATGTTGGAACAATATTTTCACCCAAGTAGTACTATATGTTAATATGTCATGACCTATTGGTAGTAAGATGGTCCAGAATTTAGTGATATGAAGTCACAACTCTTCTATATCTTTCTTCATACCACTCCACCAATATATTCCTCGCAAGTCACGGTATATCTTGTTAGCACCGGGATGAATAAAATAACACATGCCGTGCGCTTCTGGTATCTCAACACGCCATCTCCCCCTTGGGAGAAAACCTCTACCTTTTGGTCTTTAATCGACTCCTTCAGTTTGACCAAACTAGAATCCATGTCTTGCTTTTCCTTCACTTTCGAAACTAGGGAAGATTTGGAACTACTATGAACCCAAATATTTCCTTCAGCTGAATCAAGCAACCTAACACCCAATCTAGCCAAATGATGGACTTCTCAAGCTAACTCTTTCTTATATTTCTCCACATGAGTAACACTACCCATAGATAACCTGCTATGGTCATCTGCCTCTACATTGTCCTTGCCCGGATGATACAATACACTCATGTCATAATCTTTTAGCAACTATAACTACCTTCTCGGATGGAGATTGAACTCTCTCTGAGTGAACAAATACTGGAAGATTTTGTGGTCCGTGAATACATCCACATGAACACCATACAGATAGTGTCTCTAGATTTTTAAAGCAAACACCACAACAGCTAGTTCAAGATCATGGGTTAGGTAGTTTTTTTCATGAGGCTTCAACTATCTATAGGCATAGGCTATAACCTTACCTTTCTGCATCAACACACAACACAAACCAACTTTAGAGGCATCACAATACACCACAAAACCATCTGTACCATCAGGTGGCACTAACACAGGAGTTGAAGTGATTCATGTTTTTAACCCCTAAAAACTCTTCTCGTAGGAATCTGACTACTGGAACTTAACTTTATTATGGGTCATTCTAGACATAGAGGACGTAATAGATGAGAAACCTTTAACAAAACAGTGGTAATAGTTAGCTAGAGCCAAGAAACTTCTAATATCTGACGGAGAAATAGGTCTAGGCCAATTTGTTACAGCTTCTGTTTTTTAGGGATCTACTCTAATACCATCAGCAAAAACAATATAACCAAGAAAGGCTACTGATCTTAACCAAATACACTTGATGAATTTGACGAACAATATATGATCTCTAAGAGTTTCCAAGACAATTCTAAGATGATCTACGTTCATCCTTACTATGGGAGTACATGAAGATATCATCTATGAATATTATGACAAACATGTCTAGATAATGTTTGAACACTGGATTTATGAGGTCCATGAAAGCTGCTGGAGCATTGGTTAGCCCGAAAGACATGACTAGGAACTCAAAATGCCCATAGCGGGTTCTAAAGGCTGTCTTTGGAATATCACACTCCCTTACTTTAGGCTGATGATAGCCGAATCTAAAGTCTATTTTTGAGAAATAACTGACACCTTGTAATTGATCAAACAAGTCATCAATTCGTGGAAGAGGGTATTTGTTCTTGACTGTGACCTTATTTAGCTGACGATAGTCGATGCACATACTCAAGGAACCATCTTTCTTTTTCATGAATAGGACGGGAGCACCCCATGAAGAAATGCTAGGCCTTATGAAACCTTTATCTAACAGATCTTTGAGTTGCTCTTTCAACTCCTTAAGCTTTATGGGAGCCATGCGCTATGGAGGGATAGAAATAGGTTAAGTATCTAGGAGAAGATCAATCCCAAATTTTATTTCCCTATTGGGAGGTACCCCTGGGACATCTTATGGAAAAACATCAGGAAAATTATTTACTTTATTGACTGAATGAATTGTTGGAGTCTCAGATTTTGTGTCTTTAACTTGAACTAGATAATAAATTCAACCTTTGGATATCAATTTTCTGGCCTTAAGATAAGATATGAAATGACTCTTGGGAGATAGTGAATTACCTGACCACTCAAAACTGGCTCATCTAAAAATTAAAACTTAACCACATGGGTATGACAATCTACGATTGCATAACAGGAATGGAGCCAATCCATACCAAGAATGAGATCAAAATCAACCATATCTAACTCTACTAAATTTGCGAATATGACCTTATGAAGAATAGTGATAAGACACTTTTTATAAATCTATTTAGCAACAACTGACTCACCTACTAGGATGGAAACCAAGAAAGGCTTGGAAATCTTTTCAAAACTTATCTCATAATTCACAGCAACTAATGGGGTCACATAAGAGAAACTCGACCCAGGGTCTAACAATACATAAACATCAAGATGAAAGACACAAAGCATACTAGTAACAACATATGGTGAATCTTCCTACACTTGATGGGATGGCAAGGTATGAAATTAATTTTGGTGCTGACCGCCACTAGTACTGGATGATGCGCCCTGAGGAGGGGTAGGGCGACCTAAAGGAGCTGGGGCACTGTTAGCCTAAGTCTGGGGACGAACATCTCAATTTACCCATCTAGAATGTGGGAAATCCCTAATACCGTGACCTTCCTGGACACAACTATAACAACCATTCTGATCCCACAAATATTTACCTCTATGGTCCTTACCATACTTAACATATGGAGGATGATTAGGCTTCCCACTTATACTATTCTGAGATATGGACATAGAAGACTTACCCCACTTGTATGGGGTGCATGTTGATATCTTCACTGACCATAAGAGCCTTCAGTATATGTTCTCTCAGAAAGATTTAAATCTGTGTCAGAGAAGGTGGTTAGAGTTATTAAAGAATTATGACATGAGTGTTCTGTATCATCCGGGCAAGCCCAATGTAATGGCTGATGCTCTCAGTAGATTGTCTATGTGTAGTGTAGCTCATGTTGAGAATGGTAAGAAGAAGTTAGACCAGGGAGTCCATCAGCTTGCCTTATTCGGTGTTTGTTTAGTCAATTCAGCAGAAGGTAGCATGTGGTGCAGAGTAGCTCAGAATCATCTCAAGTTTCTGAGGTAAAGAAAAAGCAAGATAGAGATCCCAGCCTAGTTAAGTTGAAAGAATCAGTCAGAGAGAAGAAGGTAGAGGTTTTCTCCCAAGGGGGAGATGGTGTGCTGCGTTGTCAGGGTTGATTGTGTGTACCTGGTGTAGATGACTTAAGGCAATGAATTTTTGCAGAAGCGCATGGTGCACGTTACTCTATTTATCTAGGGGCCACAAAGATATACCATGATTTGCGAGAGATCTATTGGTGGAGTGGGATAAAGAGAGATTTTCTAGAGTTTGTATCTAAGTGCTCTATATATCAGCAAGTTAAGATTGAGCACCAAAAACCTAGTGGGTCCATGCAGGAGTTCAGTATTCCCACATAGAAATGGGAATAAGTGAACATAGATTTTGTGATAGATTTGACTCGTACCCGTCATTAGCATGATTCTATTTGGGTTATAGTAGATAAGATGACCAAGTTAGCTCATTTCTTGCTAGGTCATACCTCTTATTAAGCTCAGTACTATGCCAAACTCTTTCTCAAAGAGTTGGTTAGGTTGCACGGTGTTCTCTTATCGATTATATCAGATAGAGGTACCCAGTTTACCTCTCATTTTGGAAAGCATTCCAAAAAGGTCTTGATACCCAACTCCATTTTAGTATAGCCTTCCACCCTCAGATAGACGGTCAAGTAGAAAGGACCATTCAGATTCTTAAGGATATACTGAGAGCATGCATAGTTGATTTTAAAGGTAGTTCGGATGACCACTTGCCTTTGATTGAGTTCGCATACAATAACAACTATCATTCCAGTAATCGTATGGATCTATTTGAGTCTCTTTATGGTAGGGTATGTAGATCTATGTAGATCTTTAATTTGTTGATTTGAAGTGGGTGAAACAGCAGTGGTAGCGCCTGACTTAGTGTTTGATGCATTAGAGAATGTACAGTTGATCAGAGAAAGGCTTAGGGCTTCCCAGACCTGATAGATATCATATGCTGATGTGAGAATAAATAGTTTCGAGTTTGAGGTTAGTGACTTTGTGTACTTGAAAATATCTCCCATGAAGGGAGTGAAGAGGTTCGGCAAGAAAGGGAAACTCAGCACCCAATATGTCAGTCCCTTCAGAATTCTCAGTCGTTTCGAAAAGGTAGCTTACTGATAACGCTCAATCTACAGCTCTCGTGGGAGTGTAAAGCGGTCGTTAACAATTACAGAACCCAACCTGGGTTGGGTGTCGATCCCACAGGGAATAGCTTGGCCAACAAGTAAGCAAAATTACTAAACTTTTGGTGCAAGTCTCGTAAGAAGGGGGGATTCTTGTTGTGCAAGTAATGTAAACAAAAGCTGAAATTAATAAAGTAAAAAAAGAGAGATTGTTACGTGAGTTGTAAAACAATGAGAATTGAGGAGTTGGGGTTATGTCCACCTTCTGAGGTATACGTCTCTATTGGCTATGAGTGTGTAGAGTTTTGACATGCAATTGCTTATAGAGAATTGTAGTCGATGGTAAATCCAAGCGTCTCTCGACCTCAACAAGGACTATTTCACTTTAACTCTCTCGAGCTTAAAGCGTGTCTAACGGTACGAATTCTCCAAGAGGTTAATCCAATTACGGCACTAGCTTTTTAATAGGAAAGGGTGTCCTACTACCTTGACACTATCTCTTTTCCAGACAAATAACCTTTCTCTCGAACAAGTTAAATGTTAGACTGGCGTATTCTTGCGTTTGCAACCGCAAAGAATGTAGATTAAGATGAAGATAATAATGATACAAGCAGTATACGTGTTACGAACTCACAAACTCACAGCAATAGATAGTAACTCATCCGTCTTCCATAACCCCAACAGAGAAGTTTAGTTACCCATGAATGCGAAGGAGATCACGATTGACATTGTTATTATATCACGATATTGAGTAATGGTGTGTAGGTCAAGTGATAGGCGTGTGGCATGTTTCCTTGGCTTGGTAACGATTCTCTTGTTGTGGAATTTAAGGATAGAAGAGTAGAAGAAGAAAAATAGAATTAATGGAAAGATTAGAAGAGTTGTAATTGAGAAGTAGAATGTGTCTCTCCACTAAGGGAGGACTTCAATAAAAATCTCTAGCATGATAGGGTATTTATAATACTCCTATCCTACTCCTACTATGCTAATGAAATAAATAACCAAATCCTACTAGGCCTATGGAACACTTAACCCAAATGTACTAGGTTAAGGTAACATTATCATAATCCAAATAAACTAATGAAATACATAACCTAATTGTACTAGGTTAATGTATCTTTGTCAAAATCCAGCTTTGTGTCTGTAGGTCCCCAAAGTCTTCAGAATTGCTGTTTTAGCCCGGGACAGATTTTCCATGCAGCAGTTTTGGTCCTTAGGCGTGTACACTCCTTTTCCTTTCTTCGTGAGCTTTCTTTTGCGTCAAGTAAGCCATAAAATGCTGAATTTTGCATGATTTATACCTGAAACTTTACTAATCATGTTCGTTAGCTCATTTACAGGAAAAAGGACTAAAAGTGCATGAAATATATAATTTGTTCTCAAAACTAGGCTAAAATATGGGCAAAATATATTGATATAGGCGTGTAAATTCGCCTATCATCAACACCCCGCACTTGCAGCTTTGTTCGTCCTCGAACAAAATATCATGTCCCTCTAAACATCAACTTAGGGTTTCACAGCAACAACACAAAACATTCGTTAAGACAAGCACAACAATTATCAACAAAGAGTAGTTTTCCGATCATTAGTAGAAACCATTTAACCTCTAGCATAGACTCGTGATGGTGGTTAACTCATATTCAAAAGTCAAGGCACAAAGAATCATACACAACTATCCAAAACTCATCAACCATGTGTGTCTCACAATATATTACCCATAGTCACTCACAAGTATAGCGTATTTTTCAAACATGGGTATCAAAATATCCTTGCTCTCGCTCTCACAAAGAATTCGTATGCAGCAACTGATGACCATAGGCTTTCCCTTAGTGTAATACTCCACTAAATGTCAGAATGTTAAGATTAGGATCAAGTAGGTCTTTTGATGGTTGTAATGTAGGCTAAGGGACGAGTAGGACTATTTTGGCCAAGAATAGTGACTAGGTTCCTAAGCGCTTTAATACATCACATTGTATCATTGACACATTTTTCTTTCAACCTTTCTTTCTTTTATTCTACCACCCTTGTTCTCCTTTTTTGTTTTTCAATTTTAAGCACAACTCACTTTTCAGCTTTCTTTTCCTTTTTCTTTTCACAACATACCTCTTATGATAGCACTTTTTTTTTCATAACATATTCAAGCACCATTACAATTTATAGCATTATACTCACCCAATTTCCTCTTATGTTGTCACATGACTTTTTCACTTTAAAGCACTTAGAAATTTGGATCAAATTACGGTCTTGAAAGAAATGGATTAGGCTTACATACAAGGTTGTCAAAGAAATAGGCTAAAGGCTCAAAAGGGTTTAACTAGGATGATGTTCATGGGTAGGTAAAACTGAAGGTAAACAAATATAGGTTGCCAAAAAAATGCCTAAATCATATCCTAAACTTACACTCCTTATTTTCGCTTTGCATACATACCAGGCAAATTCTAGCATCAGCCACAAACATAGAATATACTATTATGTCACACACACAAGGCACATGGTCGACTTGATTGGAAGTAATATAGACTCTCGACCCAACAATTGAAGGAATTGAATCACACATTATCACATAATGAGTCACAAATACAGCCTAAACGTCTCAATAGTCACAATTGTGGCACATACTCTTGCTATGATCTCATGCTGCCTATCAAAATAATTTCATGCGAAGCTAGAAAAAATTTTACTCCTAAAAAAAAACTTAAAAAAATGATAAACAAAAAAAAAAAATGAACTCAAATAAACAAAGTAAACAAACAAACATAGGTGCAAACAAAGAAGTATAACAGAGAAGTATAGCATGCGATACCGCCCCCCACACTTAGTCGGGACACTGTCCTCAGTGGAAAATAAATACGAGGAACCTGGTTGGTCGGGTTCCTCATACCCCTTGCGTTGGGATCATCATAAGAGTCATCATCCTCATAAGTTCCGCATAAGTATCCCACTTAATTCCAAGCGGGAGTCGAGGTATTTGCAGCGAGGAGGGTTCTCCTTGCTTTCTTGCTCTTTTGGGAAGTGGTAGCCTTTTCCTTCCCTTGTCTTGCTTTCGGTTCCATTGTACCTGAGACTAGAAATAGTGCTAGTGGTAGCACAATCCCAATGGATACAATCTATACACAGGCAGTAGGGGTACCACCCCACACTTAGGTTGTTGGCACCAACTAGTGAGGTGAAAGTGATCGATTACTCAGAATTCATCGACATACGTTTTAGGAACTATCTTCTGACAAGAAAATCAGTGATGTATCACTACTTGCAGCCATTGCACTACGTTCATGTTAAGTATAACAACACTACTACATAGGGGTTACATCATGGTATAGTTATTTTCAACAATCACAACCTCCTATGTCGGTAGGCAACTATAAGTCTTATCCCGCTGAACGAGATAGTCTAACATGTAAGTATCCAAGTAACAAGCTTAAGAAATGTTCATAGCCATGGCAATTCTGCAAATAGTATAACAATGCTTATTAAAACCAAATTCAAGTCGGAGACCGGTCAAGATTATCCTAACGTATATTTTCACTCACATGGTTGTGTATCAACAATCCAAACACATTAACATCACCAATGATCTTTGAAGATGTAGCAATTCATAATATGCATAGGAACGTAGTACTTACTAGAAATAGATGAAGAATAAAAGAGTACTTACGTGATTGAAGCCTTTGGAGATGTTCTTGTGAATTGGAATAGCAAAAAGAGAAGTTTTGAGATGATTTGGATGGATGTTCGGCGCCTTTGGGTCAATTTTTAGTATGGTTATGTTTCAAGACTAAGTCCCCTTTATATAGGAAGAGAATGGGTCGGGTTATGACCCATTTACAATCGGTTTTGGAGACAAAAATGCTACATATGCGGCGCATAATGCTTGGCATAGTCATGACATATGCGGCGCATTGTCTATAGCATAATGGGACATATGCGCCGCATAGTCTATGGCATTTGTAGACATATGCGCCGCATAGTCTATGGAATATGAGATACTGAGACCAAATGCCATAGCATAGGCGGCGCATAGTCAAAAGCACACTTAGGAATAGGCGGCGCATAGTGTATAGCACACTAGATTCCGAGACCTTAGGCTATAGGATAGGTTGTGCATCGTTCGTGGCCTAGTTTTTCCAAGGCCTAGCCTTCCTCTATGCCTATTTGGGCATGAGAAATGCTCAATCCATAGCCTTATGCATCACTATTCCTAACTTAGCAACTTTATCATACAATGCGTCCAAATCGTCAATTGAAATCAATCTCCTCGTTGAATACTTCTTGCACCTATTTTTGCTCAAAACCAAACGAAAACGATTAGTACGATGGGTTGCCTCCCACCAAGCGCCTTAGTTTTGGTCGTGGCACGACTCTTATTTTTGGATTTTTCATTTAGCAAAACAAAACAAGTACTAGAATGAAAGGAAAAATGATAAACGATAAAACGATAAAACGATGGGTTGCCTCCCATCTAGCGCCTTATTTATTGTCGTGGCTCGACATAGTAATCTCGAGTACTTAGACTTCGTCGAGATAAGTGATGGATCATTTTCTGAAAGGATTTAGACGACAATGAGGCTTACCTGTGGGCATGCGATCTTTTTCGAGATGGCTCATACGTTTCTCCAGAGAGTCACCAATTATATCATCAATAGTCCAACCCATAGCTCTCTTGTATCTCTTCAGAGCAGAGATGAGAGCCTCTACGTGCTGTTCACTTAAATCATCTGCACTCTCTGGGAGTATATTTCTACTTTCCAAGAACACATACCTTAGATAATCGGGGAGCTCTTGCGATTCTAGCATTGGTGGCTCGTCAATGGGAGTCTTCGCTGTTGGTTGATTCTTGAGATCACAATCCGGTTGCTTAGGAGTATAAGACTCTATTTCTGTTAGATCACCCATAAGTTCTTCATAATCTTTATTATCCTCATGCTCAACATTCAGTGGCGCAGCAGTCAATGGCTCATCAGTAGGCTGTTTCTCGATAGATAATACTTTCATATCCTCTTGATGAACATCAACTACAGATAACTCATTCATATCGCTGGGCTGCTTCATAGCTTTGCATATATCAAACCGTACTACTTCGTCATTAATTTGAAACAAAAGCTCATTATCTTTCATGTCAATAAGCACACTTCCGGTTGCAAGGAAAGGACATCCCAGGATTATGGGAACTTTAGAATCCTCCTTACAATCCAGAATAACGAAGTCTGCAAGAAAGATGAATGAAGAAACCTTCACCAACACATCATTCAAGATACCCACAGGTCTTTTTACCGACCTATCAGCCATCACGAGCCTCATATTGGTTGGTGTCAGATCGCCTAGCCCCAACTTCTTGTAGATGGATAGTGGCATCAAATTTATGCTAGCACCTAGATCTCACAATTCTTTGGCGAAATTCAAAGATCCTATGGTGCAAGGAATAGTGAAAGCTCCGGGGTCGGCCTTCTTCTGAACTATCGATCGGGTAGCAATTGCACTACAATGATGCACATCTTCTCTCAACTCATAACTTGCTGCCCGCTTCTTAGTCAAAAGATCCTTCATAAATTTTGCATACCCAGGCATTTGTTCAAGTGCCTCCACCAATGGAACATTAATGGTCAGCTGTTTCAACATAGTCATGAATTTGCTGAACTTTGTGTCATCCGCCACCTTCCTCAATCTTTGGGGAAAAAGTGGTGGTGGGTATGGAATTGTTCTCTCCATGGCTTTCTTCTCCTCTTGCTTCCATTTTTCAGCTTTTTTAGGTTGCACAGTGCTGGATGTGGCGTCCTTGACGTCAGGAGTGGGTGCTGCGGCATCATCTCCTTTTGCAACGTCACTAGGTGTAACGTCCATGTCCGCAATTTCGTCAACCACTTGCTTGTATTTTGCTGAAGTTTCCAGCACCTTACCACTTCTGGTAGTGATGGCCATGTATGACCCATCATTCCTTGGGTTTTGCACAGTATCGCTCGGTAAGGTGCCAGCCTTTCTTTGATTGAATGCTGCTGAAAGTTGGCTCAATTGCTGCTCTATTTGCTTGATAGAAGTGGAATGAGAATAAACTAATTGCTTCATGGAGGACACATCATTAATCACCTTCGTAACTCCCGCGCTCGTTGCTTCCACTCCTTTCAATAACTTAGCCATCATGTCTTCCATACTTCCAGAATTAGATGTGGTGGTATCACGTCTACCAGGGGGAACGTACAAACCACTCTTTTCATTGTTTTTCTTCCAACTACCTTGGTCTTTGCTTCCAGATTTATCATAATAGTTCCGACCTTGGTTTCCTTGGGCATTCCCGCGGAAACCCCCCTGATTGTTCAAGTAGTTGGCCTCCTCTTCAAAATCAGATTCATCTCTTCCTTTTAGCGCCACAGCTTTCACTTTTTCGGTCTTCTCTGATAATAAATGCTTTGTAAGAAGATCCATTTGTGTTTTCATGTGCGCCATGTCTTGATCACGTTCTTCTTCTCTTCTTCTTTGGTCTGCAGTCATGCCAATAGATAAAGTGGGGCTTGCTACCTCAGAATCCCTGGTATGCCAAGCTCTACTTTGTTTCGTCATGCGATCTAGCATATTGCTTGCTTGACCAAAGGTGAGGTCCATGAAAGAACCTCCAGCTGCATTATCCACCACTGGTTTAGTTATTGAATTCAAGTCTCTATACAAGATCTCCATTAGGTGAACATTAGTCATGTGATGGTTTGGGCATCTTGCTAGCTTTGTCTTGAACCTCTCCCATGTTTCATGAAGAGCTTCAGTGGGAAGCTGGCGGAAGTTGCTGATTTCATCTCTCAATTGTGCTCTTTTGGATGGCAGAAAGAATCTTTCTAGAAAAGCGTCTCTCAATTGCCTCCAATTTGTAATTGAATCAGGAGTCAGCCCATTCAACCATAGTGTTGCCTCCCCAGACAGAGACAATGGAAATAGACGTAATCGAATAGCATTCTGACCAACACCAGGATTGTCAAAAGACTTGCATGTAGAAATAAAGTTGATGAGATGCATATTCGGATCGTCGCCTGCTAGTCCACCAAATAATCCCTTGAGTTGCAATAACTGAATCATGGTGCTTGTGATGTTGAACTTGGCTCCGGGCGCTAATGGTGGTTGAATTATAGCTCCAGTGGCTCCAGCACCATCAAGATCATCATCATCATCGTCGAAAGCTGGTTGCAAAGGTTGGCGATCATATCTATACCGAGCTTGTCGACCTCTTCTGTTGGCAGGTGTTGCAGTTTCAGCGACATGCCTTGGGTGTATTAACTCGTCGTCACCTAAATCCTCATCGTCAGGGTTTGTTGCTCGCCCAGGATTATCAATATTTTGTTGTTGGACTTGAGCAGCGGCAAGAGCAACTAATCTTGCTTGCTCGTGTTGAGCAGCCAGCCTGTCGATTTCAGCTTGTGCTTCCATTCTTCTAATTCGTTGTGGTTCAGGATTAATTGGTAATAACGGTTGACCAGAACTTCTAGTATGGGGCATGCACTAAAGAAAAAACCTGCAATAAACAAAAAACAAAAACTAAACGTAAAAGTACGAGAATCTTTGACCAAAGGGTCTAGTAATTATCACGAACTTGATTGACACTCGTATTCCCCGGCAACGGCGCCAATTTTTGATAACGCTCAATCTATAGCTCTCGTGGGAGTGTAAAGCGGTCGTTAGCAAATATAGAACCCAACCTGGGTTGGGTGTCGATCCCACAGGGAATAGCTTGGCCAACAAGTAAGCAAAATTACTAAACTTTTGTTGCAAGTCTCGTAAGAAGGGGGGATTCTTGTTGTGCAAGTAATGTAAACAAAAGCTTAAATTAATAAAGTAAAAAGAGAGAGATTGTTACGTGAGTTGTAAAACAATGAGAATTGAGGAGTTGGGGTTATGTCCACCTTCTGAGGTATACGTCTCTATTGGCTATGAGTGTGTAGAGTTTTGACATGCAATTGCTTATAGAGAATTGTAGTCGATGGTAAATCCAAGCGTCTCTCGACCTCAACAAGGACTATTTCACTTTAACTCTCTCGAGCTTAAAGCGTGTCTAACGGTACGAATTCTCCAAGAGGTTAGTCCAGTTACGGCACTAGCTTTTTAATAGGAAAGGGTGTCCTACTACCTTGACACTATCTCTTTTCCAGACAAATAACCTTTCTCTCGAACAAGTTAAATGTTAGACTGGCGTATTCTTGTGTTTGCAACCGCAAAGAATGTAGATTAAGATGAAGAGAATAATGATACAAGCAGTATACGTGTTACGAACTCACAAACTCACAGCAATAGATAGTAACTCATCCGTCTTCCATAACCCCAACAGAGAAGTTTAGTTACCCATGAATGCGAAGGAGATCACGATTGACATTGTTATTATATCACGATATTGAGTAATGGCGTGTAGGTCAAGTGATAGGCGTGTGGCGTGTTTCCTTAGCTTGGTAACGATTCTCTTGTTGTGGAATTTAAGGATAGAAGAGTAGAAGAAGAAAAATAGAATTAATGAAAAGATTAGAAGAGTTGTAATTGAGAAGTAGAATGTGTCTCTCCACTAAGGGAGGACTTCAATAAAAATCTCTAGCATGATAGGGTATTTATAATACTCCTATCCTACTCCTACTATGCTAATGAAATAAATAACCAAATCCTACTAGGCCTATGGAACACTTAACCCAAATGTACTAGGTTAAGGTAACATTATCATAATCCAAATAAACTAATGAAATACATAACCTAATTGTACTAGGTTAATGTATCTTTGTCAAAATCCAGCTTTGTGTCTGTAAGTCCCCAAAGTCTTCAGAATTGCTGTTTTAGCCCGGGACAGATTTTCCATGCAGCAGTTTTGGTCCTTAGGCGTGTACACTCCTTTTCCTTTCTTCGTGAGCTTTCTTTTGCATCAAGTAAGCCATAAAATTCTGAATTTTGCATGATTTATACCTGAAACTTTACTAATCATGTTCGTTAGCTCATTTATAGGAAAAAGGACTAAAAGTGCATGAAATATATAATTTGTTCTCAAAACTTGGCTAAAATATGGGCAAAATATATTGATATAGGCGTGTAAATTCGCCTATCATCACTTACGAGCTTGAGTTGCCTTTAGATCTAGCCTCAGTACACCCTGTGTTCCTTGTCTCATTGTTGAATAAGTGTATTGGTGATCCATCTATAGTTGTTCCCTTAGAAAGTGTACATGTTCAGGACAGTCTTTCCTATGAGGAATTTTCAGTTGAAATTCTTGATCATCAAGTTTGTAGACTAAGGAACAAAGAAGTTCCACTAGTCAAAGTTCTTTGGTGGAACCAGTCCGTTTAGGAAGCCACTTAGGAAGTAGAAGTAGATATGCGTACCAAGTACCCTTATCTTTTCTCCACTAATCCTCACTCAGTACAAGGTACTAATCTTTTTAAGGTTTCTCTCTATCATGCTCAGTTTTAGTTACACAACATGTTCATGTTAATTGTGCATTCATGAGTTAGTTCAGTCATAAATTACACACATCAAATATGCATATTCAGTGTATACACTTAGTCCATTAGTTTTCTCAGCTTAACCAGTATCATTCGAGGACGAATGATCTCAAGGGGGAAATATTATAAACCCCGCATTTCCTTAGCATAATCAAAGTCCCATTATATGAGTATTCATATATAAAATTTTCAAAACACTTATTATTTTTTAGTTTAGAGCCTGCCATTACGTAGGAAATTGAATTAGCTTTCCAACGATAGTAAATTCGCTCAAATCCGATAACCAGGTAAGAAGTTATGGCGATTTTAAGTTTTAGTCGTTACTCTCCGATATTGGCGCGTCATGCCACCAGTCAGTTTCATAATTTTCAATTTCCAGTGGTGGTGTGCGATCATGGCGCATTGAGGAGCAGGCCAAATTGGCAATCCAAAGCCTTACTATGATATCTCCGCATCGCGGTGTTTTTCTAGGTCCCAATTGTCAAATTTCCAGTGGCTTGACACGATAGTGGCGCGCCGCGCCAAGGCCAAAAATCAGGTTTTTCAGTTTTCAGCTTTCGTTTTTAAATTTGTTCAAGGATATTTGGGTCTTTTTCCACAACCCTAATTAACCTAAAACATGAAATTTAAACCCTAAACATCCTAAGTAGTCATTATTCTTTCAATTTCAACTCACAATCAAAGATCCCCTTTTCAAGAACAAGAACCCTAGCTCTCAAATTCAAGGCCAATCCTCAAGAATTCACCAAGAATTTTAAGAAATTCATTATCCCAGGTATGTTAGATGTTCATCCATGGAGCCCAAGTAACCCCTTTTAAATTATAAAATTGTGATCTTTCAAGTTAATTGATTTTAAATTGTGAGTTCACCCATGAATCTCCAAGTACTATTGATTTTATACCATGCTACCATGAAATTATTATTATTACTCAATCCTCTATGTTTTATATTATTAATTATTGAATTAAACTGTGATTTAGATCTATTATGTTGAATTCATGCTACTTTTATAAGTTTCATGACATTCCTATAATTGTTTTAAACCATGAACTATAAGTGTTTGATAAAATGCCTACAAGAGTGATTGATTTACTAAAAGCCTTCATGCTTTAGTGTCATTTTACTATTAATGTTTTCAATTCCTGGGGGTATTGAATAATCAAAAACCATAGCTTCTTATTTAGTCTAGTCTCAGTACATTATAGAATAGTCGTCAGAACATACTATGAGCATTATCAGAACAGTCAGATATCAGTCAATTAAACTCAGAACAATCTAGTATTTCAGTGTTTTTTAGTTGGGAGTAGGATTTAGCACCGAGCAAGTGTAGGGATGGAGGATTCCCCGTCTGATAGGTAGAGTCATTAGTAGCAGTCCCTATACTCCAGAACTACATAGCTAACATAGGATATGAGTAGTCACCCATCAGTTCAGGTTTGACACATTTAGTCCTTTGGACATTACACCAGTTTGGTGAATCCACATAGCCAGCGTTAGTACCCGTGGAATGGTATTAACACCCTTCCAACTGGGGTTACAGGTTGGACCCCGATTAGCTCAGGTTAGGGAATGTCGGTTAGATGATACCTCCTACAGTCTCAGTCCAATAATCCAACCAGTAATCCAGTCTATGTATTGTTTGATCAAAGCATACAAATATCATATATTTCATTATTTAAGTATACAGATTTCATTTAGTTCATGTTATATGCTTTGTCATGCATCCTCAGTATTTTCCGACTTCATGTATTTCCAGCATTTATAGACTTTCATGCATACTCAGTATTTACATGCTTCACATGTTTTTAGTATCTATAGATTTCCTATTCTCTAATTAGTACTCTATATTTTACATATATTCTTAGATTGTATTATTCCTGTTCATGAACCCTTGCATGTCAGCCTACCTCATTTACCATACCAGTACATTCAAAGTACTGATCGCATACCTTTTCTTTTATGCTATGATGTATTATATCATAGGTGCTGATGCTCAGTTCCTGGATCACACTTAGACTCTCAGACTCTCAGCTGTACAGTAGCAGTGGTGAGTCCTCATCATCTGAGAACAAATTATTTACTTTATGTTTCTAGTTTAGTAGATAGTTGAGTTAGTTAGAGCCTATCCCATCAACTCACAATCATTCAGTTTTAGAGGCTTTTCAGACATTAGAGTTAGATATTCAGTCTATCAGTTATTTCAGTATTTTTATTAGACTTAGATAGTTATTTCAATAGACTTATATTTTAGTTCTAAATTCAGTAATAAAACCTTATGGCATATCGGTATTTCTTCCACACTTATTATTATATTAGTTAGTGCCCACAGTAGGTACCATCTCATGGGTTAGTTTGTGGTCCCTCAGGACTGTAAGCACCGTGTGATGCCCAGGGTGTACTCTCGGGGCGTTACACACTATCCAAGTGAAAAAAAATAATTAAAAATTGCATTACTTTTTACTAAATATGTGTCACAATTCGAACCGAGATCCTGGTCGTGACGAGCATCCCAAACTGTGATGGCCCAAGTGCCCTTTTCCATCTGGGAATCATGCACACCATTCATAAGCTATAAGGGAATGTGGAAAATAAAACAAAACTGAAATATGGTCACTATCTTACTCCAACTGAACAATACGAAATTAAATTCATAAATATTCGAAAATACATGAAACCAGTCTGCGAAATCTCTAGCAATATGAAATCAACATCAGTCTGAAATCTGGGACAAGGCCCTAGTTGGACCATGAACTAAAATGAAATAACAATGTCCCAAAAGAAACAAGGCCTTCTGAAATAAGGAAGGCTCACCGACTGCAAACTTCTGACAATGAATCTACTACTTAGCAAGACCCCAAGACTGTGCCTCAAATCCTGAAATATAGGGGGTCAATACAATTATACTGGAATATGAAACAATACAAAATAATATTTTTATTACACAACATAGATGAGAGCATTTTGTAAAACATTACATATAAGATAAGTAAAACACATGGGCATAATTTAGAATTTCAAATGCTTTCTTGCAATCATAACTCAACTCTTTGTTATTCTTCTGAGCTAATTGGTACGCCCTACAATCAGGAATTCCATGGGCTATATGGAATCTGACCTTGACTCGACGGCCAAGCCTCCAATCTAAGTGTGCCACAAGGATTAGAGTTTTAATGAGTTGGTACACCCCCTTACAGGTATACCATGGCATCATCCTTACATGATGTCCACATTATCCCCCTTTCAAGATAATACCCATATCGACAACTACGCTTTCCACTGATGAGTCCTTCCACTCAAATGACTTCTTTAGGTAACCAACTAGCTCTCTTAAGCCCTACTTTTAGTTCTTCGAAATCATGCATCATACTTTCAAAACATTTAATACTTATTCTGTTAAGGGCATGTCATCACCAGGTATTGTCATACTGTAATGCCCCGAAATTGGGTCCCGAGACATCACACGGTGGTTAGGGTCACAAGTGACCCCAAGCTAACCCTTCTACTGGCATAACTCATAAGCAACTGAATAAAAATACAAATCAGCAGAAATTAACTCTTTTTTGAATCTGATCGATACAAAAATAGAATTTTACAGGATTACAATTCTACCTTTACAACCAGAATTGAAACAAAATACATCAACTTCTACTGACTGTCTATGAAGCCTCTACTAGTACTGACTGTAGGTAGCCGGGTCATGACTCCCGACTACCCCAACTCAATATGACTGAATAAAGAAAATACAACACTATAAACTCTGCATAACTAACCCAAGCCCTTGAATCAAAAGGACTTATTACCTGCTGACTGGATACCACGAACTGACTGGATCCGAAGGTGCAACTATACCTTGTACCTACATTCCGAGAAAATGTAGCCCACATACGAATATGTGGGCCAGTATCATGGAAAAATACCGAGCATATGGGGGTGTATGCAGTTGTATAAATATCATCATCATAAATATTTATAAGAAATATGCAGGATGTATGAAAGACTCACATAGCCCGAAGAAAATCATCATAATTATGAGAGGTTGAAATAAGTATATTAACACATGTGAGTCATCATACAATTTGTCAATCACTTTCAGTTCATCAAGAATATCAATTCTCATAATGTAAATATCATTTAAATCTTTCAAAAGAATAACTTTCACAATTTCACTTTCAAATCACTTCACCGTTCACCATAGACACAAGGAAACACACACACACTTTGGGAGATCCTATAACCGACATAAACCATGTGAGCTACATGGAGTCCAACATACAACCCACGTTGGGGAGAGACGTCCTATCCTTGCCATTGGAGTAGGACTTCCAATATCAATCCAAAAACACTAGTGATTACTATATAAATTAGACTTAGGCTCACATCCTATGGGGGCACGTAGTTCTAGGGAAGTAAGGTTACTTTATACCTCCCACTCGGTGCTAAAGATTACTCCCAGACTTAGCTCAGAAATTTAAATCAGCCTCAGGCTCACATTAAAGAAAATCCACAATAAACACTTCAACAATTTTCATCGGGAGCTAATTTACTACCCCTTTATCATAATCAATAAAAATGTGGATTTCTTTCATAGTCGAGTTCAAAATAACTCATTCACGACCAAAAGGTCAAATCTTTCCTTCTTACAAACAACACAGGAGCACCCCAAGGAGGAACACTGGGCCTTATGAAACCCTTATCTAGTAGATCTTTGAGTTGCTCTTTCAACTCCTTAAGTTCCGCAGGGGCCATACGGTAAGTAGGAATAAAAATGGGCTGAGTATCGGGAAGAAGATCAATCTCAAACTCCATTTCTCTATTAGGAGGTATCCCTGGGAGATCATCTGAAAAGACATCCAAAAACTCATTGACGACGTTAATAGAATGGAGAGTTGGAGTCTCAGACTTAGTGTCTTTGACTCTAACCAAATAGTAAATACACCCCTTGGAAATAAGCTTTTTATCTTTGAGGTAAGAGATAAAATGACTCTTGGGTGACACAGAATTCCCAGACCTCTCAAACACAGATGCACCCGGAAACTAAAACTTGACCATTCACATCCGACAATCAATAGAAGCATAAGAAGAATACAGCCAGTCCATACCCAGAATCACATCAAAATCTACCATGTCTAACTCAATCAGATTAGCCAACAAGACTCTATGAAGAACGGTAACAGGACACTTTTTATACACTTTCTGGGCAACAATCGAATCACCCACTGGGGTAGAAACTAGGATAGACTCAGGAATAATCTCAGGACTCATTTCAAAATTCACAGCAATCAAAGGTGTAACATATGAGAAACTAGATCCAAGATCCAACAAAGCATATACATCAAACTGAAATATACGAAGCATACTAGTAACAACATCGGGAGAGTCCTCCTATTCCTAGCGGGATGGTAAAGCATAGAATCTATTCTGGCACTGTCCTCCAGCATTGCTAGAAGAGGCTCCCTGAGCTGGGACTGGGAAAGTCGCTAGAACTTTAGCACTAACAGTCTGAGTCTGGGTCTGAGGGCGATAGTCACGACACCCTTGTCCATCCTGTGGAAAATCTCTAACTCTGTGACCCATGTCACCATATCGGAAACAACCCCTCTTCTAACCGTAACACTTACTCGAATGAGCCCTACCACACTTAGGACACAAGGGACGATTTGGATTACTACCAGCACTGTACTGGGACCTGGATGCATATGACCTGCTACCTTGCTCCTGCCTACCTGTTGGCATGGGAGCACTAGTAGATGAGAGTGCTGGCATAGACTAACGATCTTGATACTGAGGGTGAATCCCTCCCTGCGATCTAGTCTGACCCTATCCATGCTGCTCGGACCTAGCTCTCTTATTCTCTCTCATTCTATCTCTCTCGTTAATCTTTTCTGCCTCGATCTGTTGGGCATGAGTCATCAGCCTAGAAAGATTCATCTCACTATTTAGCATAGCAGACCTACACTCCTTAACCACATAACTAGACACTCCAGTCACAAACTTACTCATACTAGCCCGATTATCAGCCACTAAGTCAGGAGCATACTTGGCCAACTGATTTAACTTTAGACAGTATTCCCTAACAGTCATAGAGCCCTGTCGCAGGTTTATAAACTCTTCCACCTTCGCCTCCCTCATATACAAAGGGAAAAACTTATCCAGGAATGCATCCTGGAACTCTTGCCAAGTCATAGGGATAACTACCTCACCTCTACCTTTCCTCCGAGCAACAACCCAGTCATAAGCAAGGTCTTTCAACCTATATGCAACCAACTCCACACTATGTTCCTCAGATACATGCATCACCTGAGTAATCTTCCGCACCTCCTCTAAAAATAACCGTGGATCCTCATCAGACTTGGACCCATAGAATTCTGGCGGATTTATCCGCATGAAATCATGGACCCTGGCAGAAGATGAATTACCTCTCTACCTCTGTTGAGCTGGGGATGGGTTGGCCTAAATAGTTATAGTAACAGCTTGGGCCAGTGCCTGAAAGGCTACCTAAAATTCAGTATGAGACACATTTTCATTTAATGGGTCAGCGGGTTGAGGTTGCTGACCATCATTATTTCTTCTCGCTCAACGTGGAGGTATATTTCTAAAAGACAAGAATACGAATCAATAGCAGAGAGAGATACTTTAAGCACGATAGACTTCTGAAAGAAAGAATCACACTTTTTTCCTAAAATATCTTGTAACCTCTTGCTCATAGATGTGGCGCACTACACACCGATGATTAAGGCTCTACTTAACGCGGCTTGTCAGACTCCCTAGGACACCTTAAAACCTTAGGCTTTGATACCAAGTTTGTAATGCCTCGAAAATGGGTCCCGGAGCATCACACGGTGCTTGAGGCTACGAGTAGCCCCAAGCTAACCCTTTGAGCCACTTTCATTTAGTTCAACACAAATCAATGGGGTTTTCATAAATAACCCTCAAATATTAATAGAGTAATCATCATCCAAGAATAAAAGAATTTCAGAAAGATAACAAAATACGACTTATTAGTCAACTCCCAACATCTATTCTTGTCTGACAAGCCTCTAAGAAAATCAATAAAACCAGTGAGCCATTGAGACATGCCCCAACTGACTCATTCTCAGTTATCAAATGTAAATAATTCTGTGAAACCAACATTAGACATCACGTCCTCGGAACATGAGGACTTACCACAACAGAGGATGTAGAATAGCATGCCCAAAGAATCACTGTCGAACCTGGAACTGATCACCTGAACCTACATTTTGAGAAAATACAGCCCACATCCGAAGATGTGGGTCAGTACCATGGAAAGGAACCGAGTATATGGGGGTGTATGCAGTTGTATAAACATCATCATCATAAATATTTATACGAAATATGCAGGATGTATGAAAGACTCATATAGCCCGAAGAAAATCATCATAATCATGAGAGGATGAAATAAGTATAATAACACATGTGAGTCATCATATAATTTGTCAATCACTTTTAGTTCATCATGAATATCAATTCTCATAATGAAAATATCATTTAAATCTTTCAAAAGAATAACTTTCACAATTCCACTTTCAAATCACTTCACCATTCACCATAGACACAAGGAAACACACACACACTAGGAGATCCTATAACCGACATAAACCATGTGAGCTACATGGAGTACAACGTACAACCCACATTGGGGAGAGCCATCCTATCCTTGCCATCGGAGTAGGACTATCGATATCAAATCCATACAAACTAGTGATCACTATATAAATCAGCCTCAGGCTCACTCCTACGGGGGCACGCAGTTCTAGGGAAGTAAGGTTGCTTTATACCTCCCACTCGGTGCTAAAGATTTCTCTCGGACTTAGCACAGATCATTTCAAAGACAATCTACAACAAAATAATTTCAGTAATATATAAATATACATCGGGAGCCATCATGCTCCCATCTATCAAAATCAACCACGTTGTGGATTTCTTTTACACTCGATTTCTAAATAACTCCATTAAGACCAAAATGTAAAATCATTCAAAATATCTCAAATATTCAACATCAACATGCTTATAACATACACTTTCTAATAAAACACAATTTCCAATGGGTATTCATGACCCAAATATCAAAATCATGATAAATATCGTTCAAGATTCATGCTTTATATCACCACACATGTAAATTCATCTTTCAAAATCATAAACATCAAGATTTCATAATAATCATCATAAGATATGGGTTCATGCTTTAAATTCATAAAAAATCAAATAAAAATCATGCCTTTGTAAAGAAAATTACTTTTGGGCACAAGAACGAAAGAGACTTCTTGTTGAAAAATCCCACATACCTTGAATGATGAAATTTAGATCGATACTCATTTTTGAGATGTTAATCGTTCCTTTGAATGATGGTTCTTGGAGTTCTTAAACTAGGAACTTGGAATCTTGAATAAATTTGCAGAATTAACAGTGAACTTTGGAGGTTCTTGAAGTTGGATGTAGGAGCTTAGGGTTTTCTTTTTGAGAGAATTTGATGAAATATAACATATAATGCTTCTAATAGGCTTTAATATAGGGTTTGGATGGATTTTGGGTGAGGGGGAATACCAAAATGCCCCTAAAAATCAAATAATTCTCGAATCTGTCCTTTGGTGGATTGTTTTGATAGTTGAAGTAGATCAACCATAACGTTTTACTCCGATATACAAATTCGATGAAACCAATTTCATTAGAAAGAGGACTCTCATATATTTCTATTGATATATTGTATCTCACCAAGATCATTGTGTACGAGGAGTTATGATTGTTTGAAATTGACCCAAAAATTCACTTTTGATAGGTTGAAGTAGATCGATCATAAGTTTTTGCTCCGATAGACAAATTGGATGAAACTAATTTCATTGGAAAGAGGACTCGCAAATATTTTCGTTGATATATAGTAGATCACCCAGATCATTATGTACAAGGAGTTATGATCGTTTAAAGTTGGAGAAAAAATACGCCAGGTCTCGGTACTCTTTCCTGCACGTTTTACTGTTCACTACTATTCACGGTTCGATTGGAATGTTCATAACTCGTCGCTTGGGTGTCCGTTTTGGATGATCCATATATTGTTGGAAAGATTATTTGATACTCTACGCAATGATGGGTCATAATCTAAGACATTCCACATGAAAAATTTATAGTTCATTCTAGAAGATAGAACCCAACACGTTTATGCACAAAATTTCAATGAAAAATTTCCTGGGGTATTACATGATGAAATACCATATATTTATTTTTGTGTGTTGAATTGGTATTCTTCATTGTTCTTGAATTACTGACCTTGGAGAGGATGAAAGTGTTTTGAGATGATATGGATGATTGACTGCCAAATGTACTTTGTATTCTCTTAGTTGTATTGAGTTGCTTGAGGACAAACAATTGTTTTAAGTTGAGGGTGTTGATGTGTGAGCTAATGCTAACATATTTGAGGCTTTTAACTAAGAATAATTGTAAAGTTTTGAGCAAATTTTGTCATTTTTGATTGTTTTATGTGTGATTTTGCAGTAGAAGCTATGATGTAAGAGAACCAATAAGGATGGAAGCAAAGGAGTTGAAATCTGAAGTAATTCAAAGAGAAGTATGGCTGGCGACGTTTTTGATAAGTCATTAGCCCTGTGATAAGTTATTGATGTGTGAGCAGATGCTAACACATTTGAGGCTTTTAACTAAGAATAATTGCAAAGTCTTAATCAACTTTTTATATTTTTGATTGTTTTATGTTTGATTTTGTAGTAGAAGATGATATGATAGAGAACCAACATGAAATAAAGCACAGAAGTTGAAATTTGAAGAAATCTGAAGACAAGTGAGGCTGACTACATTTGTGATAAGTCATCAGCCCTGTGATAAGCTATCAGGTTAGTCGTCATCAGTAGATAGAGAATTGGCCTAAAGTCAAAGTTGTGATGATATTTTATGATAAGCCGTCAAGGGTTTGATAAGTTATCAAGAATGTCGTCAGCCTAAGGCAGCCAAGGAGAATTGAAGCAAAGCCCTGATGACATTTTGTGATAGGCCATCACGTTGCTGATAGGTTATCAAGTTTGTCGTCATCCTTAAGTAGGAAGAGCCAAAACTGAAGAAGAAGATGACGACATTTGTGATAAATCGTCAGCTTCCTGATAAGCTATCACAAATGTCGTCGGCTAATTTAAAGGATTTCTAATTTTTATTAATTTGTTTCCTTATTTAGGGTAAACTATTTAAAGCTTTATTTAAGGGTTTTCTAGACATTATTATTATTATTATTATTATTATTATTATTATTATTATTATTCTGGACAAGGTCGACACCTTGAGTTTTGGACAACATATTTTGATAATTTCTCTCTTTACTTCTTGACTTTAACAACACGACTATTTTTGAGAGATTATTATCAGTATTTTGAGATTTTTCCTTTGTGATCTAATCTGCAATTCACAATTTATTATTTATCTATGTAAGTTTATCTTTCAAATCATGAATTCAATTATGTGTTTCGTTCGTTACATCATGAGTGGCTAAACTCCATTAACCTGCGTTATGGGATCTAGGGTTAGGTCTTTATGAGGTGCTAAGTATTCAAGATTCAATAGGTGGTAGGATTTCTTGATAATTCTGATGTTTTAATTAACGTCTATTAGTTTCAAATAGCATACACACCTTATTTGATTTTCTTGAGAAAGAAATCAAATATAGTAGGAAGTGAATTACCAACAGGGACTCGGAAATACTTCGTTTAATAATCAGCGCTGTAACAAGGTTGGTTAACCTGAGGTAAAATCTGGGCAGAAAATAGAAATTCCCTAGGTCCGAGAGGATTAGGAAATTAAATGCTTATGTAGGTTGAGAGACATTTAAGTGTAACATCGATAAATATAGCTTCTTATCCTACCTACCGTTAGAATCTTGAACAACTAGTAGCATCTGCCAAGTACCAAAATCCCTAGTGAACATAATTCTGGTTTTTTCATAAACTCTTGATTACAAACTGAAACTAAGGTGACCAAAAATTATTTTCTAATCTCCAAAACCCCCATTTTAACTTTTAGTATAATTTATTTGAATTTAACTTGTAGCTTTAGTTTCAAACTAGTTTAATCGACACTCACATTGTTCCCTGTGTATTTGACCCCGACTCCAAAGTTGGGTAAATATATTAACGACGACCGCCTTGCACTAAATTACGTGTAAGTTGAGCATTATCAAAAATGGTGCCGTTGCGGGAATAATTTGGCGTATTGAGTTGGTTTAGAGTTTTAGTTTACTTGCTTGAATTCAAACTTGTAAATATTTGTTTAGTTTTTTTTTTTCATTTATTTATTTTATTTTCTTTTATTTTTATTTTTCTCACACCTTTCTTGAGATGTCAGCCTGGATAGATGGTTTTTTGAGTGATGACGATTCTTGTGACGATTCTTGTTATTATTATGGGGGACCATATTTTGAGGTTTGCTGGCCAGATTTACCTAGAAGTGCATGGATGGAACCTTCACAATATGATGCGGATACTGTCCTACTTACTGTAACTTGGTGTTTGTCTTGTGGTTAAAGTGATCATACTGAAGATATGTGTGCTGTCACAATTCAAGCAAACAAATTGATAAAACGAATATTAGAGAATCAAGAACAGCTGTGGGCAAAGCTAAAAGAGTTACCACTCCCACCATGTTTACAGTGGCTAAACAAAGAAGAATATGAGGGGGACATTAGCCAATTTGAGGAGAAAACTCAAGAATTACAATCACTCGATTGTCATCTTGATCTTGAGGCTGACATTGAGAAGGTAAAAAAAATTGAGTGTGTAGTAGATAGTGTAAATTTTAAATTAGAATTAATTGGGCCTCACTCGAAGCATTTTTTTACATTATGTTTAGATGATATCTTATTTGTGGAGTCATTTAAAATAGTAGAAGAGTGTGAAGATGAGGAACAAGAATCCTATATTCTTGATTTTACATTAGACAAGAAACATAAAAACATACCTCACTTTAAGGTCGAGTGGTTTACCACGCTCAATCCATTACTCGACTTCTTAATTTTTGTACCACCCTCCTATGTTCGAGGCAAGAAGATGGACTCTAAGTTGGGGGTGAAATTCAAATCGTCTAAGTGGAGGGATAAAGTATGAAGCACTTTTAAGGTATCTTGATGAATTCTGAGTAGTCCAGATAACCTAGTCGTGCCGCAACACTAAATTAGGTGCTTCTTGGGAAGCAACCCAAGGTATTTTGTTTTTTGTATTCTTATTATGTGATTGACACCAGATCTTTGCACCCATGGTGCCACAGGTATATTTCTAACTCTTTTGTTTGGTTTGACGCATTGGGGACAATGCATGATTATAAGTTGAGGGTGGGACTACTTGTGGGTGTTGATGTCTTCTTGGGGTTTTTGTTGCCGTGCTTCTTTTACCCAGAGTCTTGTTCCTAGTAGAGCCGACATGTTTAGGCGTATTATGTTTGTTTTGTGATGTGTTGTGGTTAACTGGGGGGAAATAAGTATCTAGGACAGCTGACATATTTTTGTTGATTTTTCTTGGAATGATAAATACCTCTCCAATTGTCTATCTGGTAACTATGTGATAAGCATCTATATGTGAACTATTGTGAATATTTTTATGGCATTAGTAATAGGGACATGATAATCACTTCTAACAATTGCATGAACCGAATGGGTAGTAGCTTACGATGTACCTTTGTGCCATGTGTGTGTGAGATGCTACCTAGTTCCCGTTGTTTGTTAAATTCAAAACTTGCCCGGTTGGTCTTGCCTTGGTTGTTGGATAGCGGTTAGGAAAGGATCATAGGCCGTTGTTGATATTAGTCCACTTTTAGGGTAAATGACCTTCCATGAGTGAATAATATCCCTTGATCTTGATTTTGAGCCTGAATGCCTATTTTTTTTATTATACCTATCACCTTCCCATTTGGATATTCTGCACTTTGACTTAGGCAAATAGCCTAAGTTGAGGGTGGCTATCATAGGGGTGCGTGATGTAAAGTGAGTATGAAGAAGGGTAATTAAAAAAAATATGTATATATATGCAAGGCTGGGTGTGGTAGGAAAAGAATGAGAAAAGAAAAGTTGTGCAAAAGAGAAAATGATTAATTAAATGACCACACCCATCTTGAATTCGCATAATAAAGAAAGGGAGAACTAAGGTAAAAGTTGATAAGTGAGACCCCCCACCAAAAAAATAATTATAAATAAATAAATAAATAAAATAGTGTAGTGCCAAGGAGGCTTAGTTACTTTAAATATCCTTGCGTATCATACCATCCCCAAGCCTATATTACAAAAATAATAAAAGTCCTATAGTGATCCTAACTTAACTGTTTGAAAGCTTCGGTAATGAAAATAAGGGCAAGCTTATGGTATTTGGCATACATTGACTGGAACTTCTTACTGAGTGTGAGCATCTCTTGACCGTCCCTTCATTTACATGCTTGATTTCATGTATGAGTGAGAAGGGACTTCTTTGTTGTAAGGGCACATTGGTTGCATTGCTAGTTGCCTACTTGTTTGGGTAGTGTAATTTGTATATAGGCATGGTTATTGCTGTTAAGTTGATGCCATATCTTGATTCCTTTCTGTCACATTGTTGATCTTCATGGATATACACAAATAGGTTTAAAGTGATTGAAAATGGAGAGGGTAATGTGTTTTGAACTAAAATTGATGATCAACTATCATAGGTATCTTATGTGTCTCTTGGTTAAGCATCATGATGTTGTGTTTTAGTTTCTTGAGGACAAAAAATTGTTATAAGTTGAGGGTGTTGATGTGTGAGCAGATGCTAACACATTTGAGGCTTTTAACTAAGAATAATTGCAAAGTCTTAAGAACCTTTTGTCGTTTTGGATTGTTTTATGTTTGATTTTGCAGTAGAAGCTGATATGATAGAGAACCAACATGAAATGAAGCAAAGAAGTTGAAATTTGAAGAAATTTGAAGACAAGTGTGGCTGACGACATTTGTGATAAGTCGTCTGCCCTATGATAAGCTATCAGGTTGGTCATCATCAGTAGACAGAGAATTGGCCTAAAGTGGAAGTTGTGATGACATTTTATGATAATCTGTCAAGGGTCTGATAAGTTAGCAAGAATGTCGTCAGCCTAAAGCAGCCAAGGAGAACTGACACAAAGCCTTGACGACATTTTGTGATAGGCCGTCACATAACTGATAGGTTATCAAGTTTGTCGTCATCCTTAAGAAGGAAGAGCCAAAATTGAAGAAGAAGCTGATGAAATTTGTGATAAGTCTTCAGCTTCCTGATAAGCTATCACAAATGTCATCGGCTAATACGAAGGATTTCTGATTTTTATTAATTTGTTTCCTTATTTAGGGTAAACTATTTAAAGCTTTGTTTTAGGATTTTCTAGACATTATTATTATTATTCTGTACAAGGTCGACACCTTGAGTTTTGGACAACATATTTTGATATTTTCTCTCTTTACTTCTTGACTATAACAACACAACTATTTTTGAGAGATTATTATTAGTATTTTGGGATTTTCCCTTAGTGATCTAACCTGCAATTCACTAGTTATTATTCATCCCTGTAAGTTTATCTTTCAAATCATGAATTCAATTATTTGTTTCGTTCGTTACATCATGAGTGGCTAAACTCCATTAACCTGAGTTATGGGATCTAGGGTTAGGTCTTGATGAGGTGCTAAGTATTCAAGATTCAACAACTGGTAGGATTTCTTGATAATTCTGAAGTTTTAATTAACGTCTGTTCGTTGCAAACATTAAACACACCTTCTTTGATTTGCTTTAGAAATTAATCAAATATAGCAGGAAGTGAATTATTAACAGGGACTTGGAAATACTTCGTTTAATAATCAGCACTGTAACAAGGTTGGTTAACCTGAGGTAAAATCTGGACAGTAAATAAAAATTTCCTAAGTCCGAGAGGATTAGGGAATTAAAAGCTTAAGTAGGTAGAGAGACATTTAAGCATAACATCAATAAATATAGCTTGTTATCCTACCTACCATGAGAATCTTGAACCACTAGTAGCATCTGTCAAGTACCAGAATCCCTAGTGAACATGATTCTGGTTTTTCCCTAAACTCCTGATTACAAAGTGAAACTAAAGTGACCAAAAATTATTTCCTAATCTCCAAAACCCCCATTTTATCTTTTCGAATTATTTGTTTGAATTTAAATTTTAGCTTTAATTTCAAACTAGTTTAATCGCCACTCACATTGTTTCCTGTGGATTCGACCCCGACTCCAAAGTTGGGTAAATATATTGACGACGACCACCTTAAACTAAATTGACATGTAAGTTGAGAGTTATCAGTTATCAGCTTCATCATTAGCCTCAGACAGAGAATGAACCTGAGTTGAAGTTGTGACGACATTTTGTGATAGGCCATGAAAGAGCTGATAGTTCGTCAAAGTTTTCGTCAGCCTAAGGCAGAACATGAGGGATGAGGTAGAGACTTGACGACATTTGTGATAAGTCGTCAACGTGTTGATAGGATGTCACCGGTTGTCATTAGCTTTAGGCAGCGAGTATCAAAAGAAAAGAGGAACTGACGACATTTGTGATAAGTCGTCAGCCTCCTGATAGGTTATCACAAATGGCGTCACCTAATCTGAGGAATTTTTGAACTTTATTATTTTGTTTCCATAATTAGGGTGAACTATTTAAATAATTTTTTAGGGGTTTTCTTGAGGGTTACGAACTTGAGTATTGAGACATGTATTTTTGATATTTTCTCTCTGTAGTTTCTTGACTTGAACAAGCAATTATTTTGAAGAGATTATCATCATTATTTTGGGATTACTATTGTTATCTAATCTGAGAATCTCTAGTTTCTATTCATCTTGTGGTAAGTTTATCTTTCAAATCTTGAATATAACTAGTTGTTTCGATTATTACATCATGAGAGGCTAAATTCCTTTAACCTAAATTATGGGATCTAGGGTTAAGTCTTTATAAGGTGTTGACTGTTCAAGATTCAAATGGTGGTAGATCTCCTTGATAATTCTGAGGTTTCAATTATCGTCTATTGGTTGCAAACGATAGATAACACCTGCTTTGATTTGCTTGAGAAAGAAATCAAATATAGTGGGAAATGAATTATTAACAGGGACTTGGAAGCACTAAAAACTTCCATTTAATATTTGACACTGTAAAAAGGTTGATTAACCTGAGGTAAAATCTGATCATGAATATAAATTCCCTAAGTCCGAGAGGATTAGGTAATTAAATGCTTAAGTAGGTTGAGCTACATTTAGGCATAACTTCGATAAAGATAACTTGTTGTCCTACCTACTGTCATTTTTTATAACGCTCAACTTACATGTCAATTTAGTGCAAGGCGGTTGTCGTCAATATATTTACCCAAATTTTGGAGTCGGGGTCGAATCCACAGGGAACAATGTGAGTGGCGATTAAACTAATTTGAAACTATAGCTACAATTTGAATTCAAACAAATGATACAAAAATAAAAAATGGGGATTTTGGAGATTAGCAAATAATTATTGGTCACTTTAGCTTTGGTGTTTGTAATCAAGAGTTTATGGAAAAACTAGAATTTTGTTCACTAGGGTTTTTGGTACTTGACAGATGGTAATGGTGGTTCAAGATTCTCACAGTAGGTAGGACAACAAGTTATCTTTATCGAAGTTATGCCTAAATGTAGCTCGAACTACTTAAGCATTTAATTACCTAACCCTCTCGGACTTAGGGAATTTATATTCATGACCAGATTTTACCTCAGGTTAATCAACCTTTTTACAACGTCAATTATTAAATGGAAGTTTTTAGTGCTTCCAAGTCACTGTTAATAATTCACTACCCACTATATTTGATTTCTTTCTCAAGCAAATCAAAGAAGGTGTTATCTATCATTTGAAACCAATAGACGATAATTAAAACCTTAGAATTATCAAGGATTCCTACCACCTTTTGAATCTTGAACACTCAGCACCTTATCAAGACTTAACCCTAGATCCTATAATTCAGGTTAAATAAATTTAGCCTCTCATGATGTAATAATCGAAACAACTAGTTATATTCATGATTTGAAAGATAAACTTACCACAAGATGAATAGAAATTAGAGATTCTCAGATTAGATCACAATAGTAATACCATAATAATTATGATAATCTCTTCAAAATAATAGCTTGTTCAAGTCAAGAAACTACAGAGAGAAAATATCAAAAATACGTGTCTCAATACTCAAGTTTGGAACTCTGAAGAAAATCCTAAACAATGTTTTAAATAGTTCACCCTAATTATGGAAACAAAATAATAAAGGTAAAAAATTCCTTAGATTAGGTGAAGCCATTCGTTATAACCTATCAGGAGACTGACGGCTTATCACAAATATCTTCAGCTCCTTTTTGATTTTGATACTCGCTGCCTAAAGCTGACGACAACCGGTGACGTCCTATCAACTCCTTGACGACTTATCACAACTGTCGTCAAGTCTCTACCTCATACCTCATGTTCTGCCTTAGGATGACGAAAACTTTGATGATCTATCAGCTCCTTAACGGCTTATCACAAAATGTCATCACAACTCTCAAGTCAGGTGCATTCTCTGTCTGAGGCTTATGATGAAACTGATAACTTATCACAGGGGTGACGACTTATCAGAAATGTCGTTAGCCATACTTCTATTCGAATTACTTCAGATTTCAACTCCTTTGCTTCCATCCTTGTTGGTTCTCTTGCATCATAGCTTCTACTGCAAAATCAAACATAAAACAATCAAAAACAACAAAAGTTTCTTAAGACTTTGCAATTATTCTTAGATAAAAGCCTCAAATGTATTAGCATTAGCTCACACATCAATGGGGTGGCTTAACCTATTATATGAGGTCCCACCATTCTCCTTAGAGTACCTAGTAGATAAGGGATTAGTCGCAGCTTGTCCTTACCAATGGTGCAGTATTGACACCCTTCCAATTAGGGTTACAGGTTGGACCCCAACTCAGCTATATTGCTTTATTTGGGGCATGTTGATTAGATGACTACTTTCTATAGTTACAGTTACAGTCTCAGTAATAGAACTCATATAGTTCTACAGAATTCAAGGCTGTCAGATACTGTCACCCAGCTCAGTACAGAACTTAGCTAGTTCCATCAGAAACAAGACTGTCAGCCATAGTCATTCAGATAATAGTATATCAGTTATACAAAAACTTATGATATCAATATTTAGATTCAGTGATGTCATGATCTTGGTTATAGTTCACGTATTCATGCATGTATTCTCATGCTCATTTTATTCAGTCAGTTAGTATTGTTCATGCATATAAACCCCTTGCATTCAGCCTACCTCACTTGCATACTAGTACATTAAAATGTACTGACACATTTACGCTATGGTGTTTTATACCATATGTTCAGAAGCATGAGATCCAGAGTATCCTTAGTAGGTCAGACGTTCAGTAGCCAGAATAGAAGTGAGTCCTCATCATTCCAAGATAGCATGATTATTTTATTACTTTATTATTTCAGCAGTCTGAAGTTAGTTAGGGACATGTACCATTATTTCCATAGTTTTTAGACTGTTTAGAGGCTTTCATACTAGTATGTTCATACTATAGCATGTTCAGACGATAGAATGTTTAGACCATTATTTCAGTTTTGTTTTGGTATTGATATACCGTATCTCCAGATGTTATGCTTTATCAGATTTTTGAACCTTATGGCCTTTCAACCTTTTATTCCATATTTATATAGTATGTTATACAGTGCTTAGTTGTAGATATCAGTCATGGGTTAGCTTGTGGTACTTCAGGGTCATGAGCACCGTGTGGTATTTTGGGTACCAGATTTGAGGTATTACAGTAAAACTCTTTTGGATGCTTTTAAAATGATCTTTAGGACTCCCTTAGTGATGATAGATCATGTATTAACATTGTGAGAGGTGTTGGGAGTGTTTAAGGACCTCAAAACTAAGTAGGCAACGCAAAGTAGAGCCTAGGTAATGGCTAGGTATCACCTTACCATCACCTACCTTCACTGGAAAGGTTTGGCAATAGGATTGGTTCCACAAAACCTAAGGTTGGCAATGGGTTTGGTACCGCAAAGCTTAAGGTTGGATATAGGCTTGGCGTCGCCAACCTTGGACTTGGCCATGGGTTAGGTGCCGCCAACCTTGTATTTTTGCGGTGTAAGGACTCCATTTTTGTGTTAATTCAAGGGAAATATGGTCTTTTGTCATCCAATAACTGTCAAGATATGAACTCTTAGACTTCAGATAGTTTTATGACTTAGGAAAAATCTCCATGATCTCATGACTCAGTCAGTTGTCAGATATCAGTAGTATTCCATCAGTCATGGAAATTCAGTAACTCAGTCCATGCTAAGTTCAGTAAATCATGTTCAGTGTCTATTCAAATAGGAGTAGGAATTATCACCGAGTGAACCCAAGGATGGGAACCACCTGTTATATGAGGGCATGATTCTTAGAAGCAATCCTTGCGTTCCAGAACTATGTAGCCAGCATTGGTTGAGACATCGTAGCCTGCTATATGAGGGTAGATGAGGTGGCTTAACTTGTTATGTGAGGGTTCCCACCATTCTCGCTAGAGTTAACTATTATATGAGGTTTACTCACATGTTGTCCTTACCAGTGGCGCGGTATTGACACCCTTCTAATCAGGGCATAGATTGGACCCCAGCTCAACTATTATAGCATATTTGGGGCATATCAGTTAGATACTACTTCCCACACTTTCATGTTACAGAATCAGGACTATCAGATACAGTCAATCAGTCTCAGTAATAGAACTTAGATAGTTCTTTAGATTTTAAGACTGTCAGATACAGTCAACTCAGATGCAGTACGGAACTCAGATAGTTCCATCAGATTTAGGACTGTCAGCTACAGTTACCCACATTATGAGTTATACCCTGATATAGTCACCCATGTTATCAGCATTATTCAGATATAGTGCTTCATGTTATCAGTCATATCAGTTACTAGCATGTTACGTTATCAGTATACAGACTCAAAAATCACGAATCATATTGTAAGTTACAGTTACATATTTATTCATGTATTCTCACGTTCATGTTAGACAGTCAGTTAGCATTATTCATGTATGTGAACCATTGCATATAGCCTACCTCACATATATACTCGGTACATATGTACTGACGCATTCGCGCTATGGTGATTTCTTTTTATGTTACACTATAGGTTTAGAGACACGATTTCCAGATCAGCAGTAGATTCCAGATTCAGCAGTCAGAGTAGAAGTGAGTCCTCATCCTTCGAGTACATAATGATTTTATAGTATCTCATTGATTAGCTTATTAGTTGGAGTTGGTTGGGGACATGTCCCATCAACTCCTTATTCAGATTCATCAGACAGTAGAGGATTTCAGGCTAGATGCAGACTAGATGCAGACTAGATACAGACTAGATGCAGACTAGATATAGACTATTATGTATTAGATTTCAGTTTTGTTTTGGGTATTCTATTACCCCACACAGATGTTACGTTATTTAGTTATGTTCATGATCGATCCTTATGGCCTTTCAGTGCATGTTTCCGCATTATGATGTTATCTTATGCGGTATATAGGTACAAATGTTAGTCATGGGTTAGCTTGTGGCCCTTCGGGGTCATGAGCATCATGTAGCATTTCGGTTCAGCAAATCGGGTCTGTGCAGTATATGATTGCTAGTTAGAGAAGGGCTCTCGGGCCATCATGGTTTGGGATGCTCATCACAGGCTGGGCCTCGGTTTGGGTCGTGACACCTATGCACAAACATCAAGAATAAGAGAAACACTATTCAATTATAACCCATAGATTTTTATCTACTCAAGGTGGGACATAAGGTGAAGATACGATACAATAGACGCGAAGTGCTTTATATATCAAGTGTTTGGATCATAAGTAGTCGTTTGGCATAAACATAACACAAGTGCTTAGGATAGACCATAGTGAGAAACATGAGTGCTTACATCACGAGTTATATAACATAAGTTTAGAATTCATGAAGTCAACGATTGAGACAAGGACTTCTACTCAAAGATATCGCTTCTCATTTTCAGAGCAGAAATAGTCATGAGTTCGCACAACTTTATCATTTTGACTAATATCGACATAAAATGAATTAGTAACATATGAAATCATAGTTTCTTAGAACCATGTATGATTTACGACAAGAATTTATGGATCATGAACATCACAAGATTGATCTTGAATGCATGAAATACTGGATTTATTGAGACATCATTGCTTCTAGTTTTGGAGGTCGAAGCATTACATGAGTTACACAGAGAACTCATACCTTAGACATAGACAAGACTAGAATACATGAGACATTGGTATAATGACCTCTTAAATTGAAGTAGGAGGAATATACTTGAATAGGAATAGGTTTATCATGACTCTTCCCCACAACTTTCCACACTGAGAAAATTCGGGGACTACCTTTATTAACCATCTTCCCCTTAGATCAAATTCACAATCCTAGACTTGAGGAAATATCTTTTCATTAAATCCACAAGCATGACACTCAACAAAATGGGGTATCACCACACACATAAAAGCTAGACTTCCCCTGATGAACTATGCTTTGAAGGCATTGCTTTTCGGGAATGCTACTCTCAACTTTAGCTAGCCTCTATAGCCATCACCCTACAACTCACACTCTCATGAACATCCACATCCACACTCCTTATCGCATAATGATCTGTTCTTCACTACTCAAAATTCAAACATTAGACCTCTAATCACATAACTTACAACTTAACAAAGTTTGCAAAACTATGCCAAAGGAACATACTCTCTACCTATATTTCCGCAATTCATCTCTAAGGAACCTCGTACAATAACTCCTTAGTCTTCCCCATACTAAAAAATTCGAGAATGAGATATAGGTACACAGGACCTTATACACATCAAACCTTATCTAACAACATGCTACCTCAGGGTTCAACTTATTCTAATTTACCTAACACTCTTATCCTTTAAATGACTCAACCACACTTCATCACTTCACCCTGGTCCTCATGTACATAATTAACAATTATCCACTCTTTCTTCCATAAATTGCCAACTTAGGCCATTTCACATCTCACATTAAGCCTACTAATTCATTCCCACAAAACATGCATCATAAATCTTAAGCCACTATTCTTACCACCATACTCCACATCTAAAGTTCAAGCCAATAGTTTGGCATCGATCATGTATCACCGATGAAGTATGACACATACTATACTAGTCTATCAAATTGGGAAATAAACCCAAATACCTTATTTTACTTAACTACTATGTAAAATCACATCCTTTTCATGGAATCACTACTACACCTCAAAATCCACTACATACCTTCTCACATGAAGTACTAGTTTACAACTACTAGAAAAAAGACAATCAAGGGGGTAATGTCACATGATAGGGATAGTCGACCTTAATCTTATAATAGAACCCATTACAATATTATCTACATATTCGTTTTTCTCACATCATATTTACTTACCCATTCATATATTTAGACTAACTTTAAATTCCACTACATCAATGAGTCTCTACCCATACTTATTGACTGGTCTACCCCTTTCCATTCATAGCACACAAATAATTTCTACAACCACCATAACTATCTATTTTGAAATCCTTCCTTATTTTGAATAAATGATAATTATAACCAGCCTTCCTTCGTAGACTACCATACCATCTACAAATATTGCTACCACACTAGTCTATCTCTATAAAATGGCAACCCATCCCTCAATCAAATCAATGGTTATACAACTGAACTAGCTTCTTTACGCAAAAGTCACCCTCATTCTGACTTCTAAACTTGTGACCTCATATCACTAACTTCTGGACTATCTTACAACTCATAGGTTATGAAACTTTATCACATACTACTGATACTGAGCACCTGAACCTACATTATGAGACAATGTATCACATAGACGTATATGTAGATTAGTACTTTGATGATGTACTGAGTATACGGGGGTAATATGCATAAGTAAAACATCATCTCATTATCATAATTTATAAAACAATGCATGCTAAATGTAAATGACTCACACAAGATGGAATATCTGAAATACTAAAATATGTAGCAATAAGAAGCAAAACATACTTTATAAAACTCATGATTCATAAAATTTAGTTCTAAAAGCTGTACTTGTATTCTCTCTTTAAATCATACTTTCTAAGTTTAGAAAGGACTCACTCTTAAATCTAAAATCTGAAAGCTTAAATTTGTAACTAATATCTTTTTGTAAAGCATAATCTGAATAAATTCGTGAGCCTTTACACTTAGTTTTCTAAAAGCTTTTTTGTTAATCTTTTACTTTAACTAGCAGGGAGAAATACTTTAAAACTATTTCGAAAATCTTTATTGATATGGAGGTTCTCTTAACCGACATAAACCATGTGAGCTAATATGGAGTCCAATGTCTTACCCATATTGGGGAGAGCTGTCTACCCTGCCATCGAAATAGAATCTTAACTTAAGTGATCACTGACTTAGCCCACTATGGGCGCTTAAAACCTACGGTAGCTCATAGTTATGGGGAATGAGACCTTGGAATCATACCCAACTCGGTGCTAAATACTACTCCCATACATATGCTTTAAACTTTAGGAAATACACCTTAAAATAGAACAAGGGTTTATAATAGAAAACCAATTATGCTTCTTTTTCTTTAAATCTCAAACTATATGAACAATGTGGATTCCTTATCTTAACTTAGGATCAAAAGATCAACTTCTTTCTTAAATCATGGTAAACAATCATCAAAGAGGCTGAAAATCCTAATCTTTTTGAAATATCAAGACTAAATCTTAGGGATTAAAACCCATGCTTTAAAATCTTATCAAAACATCATAATAAATATGCTTGATAATGAAGATAATGATAATTTATCTCAAAATCTATAAATTACCGCAATAGGCATGAAAATATGGAAATAGACATGCAATTCATCTTTAAAATCTCTCAAAAACTGATAGCCTTGCAAATAGCAATAATGGGTATGAACCCTAATTTAAAATTCATGTATAAACATTCAAAATCATATGAATTTGTAACTAAAACTTGGTTTTGGGCACAAGGATGAAAGAAGATCCTTGTTCATAAACCCCACATACTTTGATTAATGATTAGATGAAGAAATTTGACTTAATGATTCCTATTTTAGTTCTTGGTGATGATTTCTTGATTATCTTGCCTTGAAAATCCTCAATTTAGGATTTTCTTGGAGAAATTAGGGAGGATTTTGATTTCTTGGAGAAGAAGCTTGGGAGCTCTAGGGTTTGCTTGAGAGAAAATTGATGAATAAGAATAATAGAATTAAAATGGGCTTAATATTGTGTTATTCACAAATTGGGGACTTAGGAATTGACCAAAATACCCTTTTTAAACTTTTAAATGGAACTGGAAAAGAGAACCAAAAATCCCAATTTAGTGGGTCACCGCGACGCGCCACTATCGTGGTGTATCACTGGAAATCGACAACTAGGAAATAGGAAACCTCCGTGATGCGGAGATATCACGTCGTCCCACTGGATTTTGACAATTGGGACTAGGAACTTCAATGCGATGATCCACCATCGCGGTGCCCTATAGAAATGCCAATTTGGCCTTTGGCATGATGCGCTAACATTGCGTTGGGTTACTGGAATGGGAAAATTGGAAATTGGACTTCTCCACAACGTGGGGATATCATGGAGGGCCACTGGAATTTGACGATTATCATTTTGCCTATCTCTGCGACGTGCCAAGTGCCCAGGTGGCTCATTGCTTTACTAAAAATGCTCTAACTCCTGCACCGAGTGTCGGATTTTGGAGAATTTGGTATCAATGGAAAGCTCATTCAATTTCCAACACAATGGAAGGTATAAATCTAGAAAAATTCTATAGGAAATAAATATTATTCATTTTGGAAGATATCCCTTAACATTATAGGGATGAATTTAAGCTAGGAAAAGTTTGGAGTATTACAATATCTCCTCTTGGGAACATTCTTCCTTGAATGTGGATAGTTAAACTAAAAATTCTAAGGGATTTGAGGCTATAAGCTATCATGCACAACTGAAATAAACTAAATGACTGATTCTCAACATGATGATCTTACTAAACTGATCTATAAGTGCATGGGTTTACATGAAAATAGCCATATGGCTGAGTCTGAGACTAGAAAAGAAGTGAATGAAGGAAAACCATTACATTCGGTTGAATCTGAGTTCGTGGAGAAGAGATGAGAATAGTTGTTACTCTTGTTTGCTTCTGTTTCCTAAGTATCACCCTCAATGGACTGATTTCGCCATAGAATTTTGACCAAGGGAACTTGTTTATTACATAGTCTAAAGATATGATGATCAAGAATATCTGCTGAAACTTCTTCGTAAGAGAGGCTATTCTTAATATCGGTGCTTTCTAGAGGAACTACCACTGGTGAATCATTCATGCACTTCTTCAACCAAACACATGAAGTACTGGATAAATCGAGAATGAATCTGCGGGTAGCTCGAGATCATACGCTACCTTCCCAACAAGACTCAAAATATGGAAGGGGCCTACAAATCGGGGACTAAGCTTTCCCTTTTTGCCAAATCTCTTCACCCCCTTTGTGGGTGAAACTTTCAAATACATGATCACGCTTAATCTACAGCTCTCGTAAGAGTGTAAAGCGGTTGTAGTCAAATATAGAACCCAATTGGGTTGGGTATTGATCCCACAGGGAATAGCTTGGTCAACAAGTAAGCAAATATTACTAGACTTTTAGTGCAAGTTTCGTAAAAAGGGGGGAGTTTTGTCGTGCAAGTAATGTAAACAAAATAGTAGAGTAAAACAAAAAATAGCAAAGTAAAAAGAAAGAATGTTTAGTAAGATGTAAAACAATAAGATTTGAGAAGTTGAGGTTATGTCCACCTTATGAGTTGTACGTCTCTATTGGCTATGAGTTGTGCGGAATTCAGACATGCATGTGCTTATAAAGAATTGTATTCGATGGTAAATCCAAGCATCTTTCGACCTCAACAAGGAGTATTTCACTTTAACTCTTTCGAGCTTACAGCGTATCTAACGGTACAAATTCTCCAAGAGGTTAATCCAGTTACGACACTAACTTTTTAATAGGGGATGGGACCCTATTACCTTGACATTATCTCTTTTCCAGACATATAACTTTTCTTTCAAACAAGTTAATGCTATACTGGCGTATTCTAAGCGTTTGCAACCTCAAGAATTTGCATTAAGATGAAGAGAATAATGATATAAGCAGCATACGTGTCACGAATTCACCAACTCATAGCAATAGATAGTAGCTCATATGGCTTCCATAACCCCAACAGAGAAGTTTAGTTACTCATGAGTGCAAAGGAAATCACAATCAACATTGTTATTATACCACAATAAAGATCTCATTACGTATACGGTGGTAGGCGTTAGGCGTGACTTCTTTGCTAAGTAACGTTTCTCTTGTTGCGGAAATTAAGAATTGAATAGATGAATAGAAGAAGAATAAAAAGTAGAATTAATGGAAGGATTAGAAGAAGAGTTGTAGAGTAATAGAATAATAGAAGAATTGTAAAAGAGTGTATGCTGAATGATAAAAATCTCTAGCATGATAGGGTATTTATAATACCCATATCCTATTCCTACTAAGCTAATGAATTACTTAACCTACTCCTACTAGGTTAATGTATCATTATCCTAATCCTACTAAATTACTGCTAGTCCCCAAAGTCTTCAGAATTGCTGTTTTTGCCCGGGACAGATTTTCCATGCGCCACTTTTGGTCCTTGGCATCCAAGCTTTGCTCTCCTCCTTTCGTGAAGCTTTCTTTGGCATCAAGTTATCCATAAAATGCTGAATTCTGCATCATTTATACCTGAAAACTTGCTAATCATGTTCGTTAGCTCACTTACAGGAAAAAGGACTAAAATTGCATGAAATATATAATTTGTCCTCAAAACATGGCAAAAATATGGGTAAAATATAGCACTATAGGCGTGTAAATTCGCCTATCATCAACACCCTACACTTAAAGCTTTGTTCGTCCTCGAACAAAGTATCATGTCCATCTAAACATCAACTTAGGGTTTCACAGTAACAACCCAAAATATTCATCAAGACAGGTATAACAATTATCAACAAAGAGTAGTTTTCCGATCATTAGTAGAAACGATTCAACCTCTAACATAGACTTGTGATGGTAGTTAATTCGTATCCAAAAGTTAAGGTACAAAGAATCATACACCACTGCCAAAAACTCATCAACCATGTGTGTCTCACAATATATTACCCATAATCACTCACAAGCATAGTATATTTATCAAACATGGGTATAGAAATATCCTTGCTCTTACTCTCACAAAGAATTCATATGCAGCAACTGATGACCATAGGCTTGCCCTTAGTGTAATGCTCCACTAAATGTCAGAATGCTAAGCTTAGGATCAAATAGGTCTTTTGATGGTTGTAATGTAGGCTAAGGGACGGGTAGGACTATTTTGGCCAGAAATAGTGACTATGTTCCTAAGCGCTTTAATACATCACATTGTATCATTAACACTTTTTCTTTCAAACAACCTTTCTACGTTCTTTTATTCTACCACCCTTTTTCTCCTCTTTTGTTTTTCCATTTTGAACATAACTAACTTTTTAGTTTCCCTTTCCTTTTTCTTTTCATAACATACCTCTTATGATAGCACTTTCTTTTTCATAACACATTCAAGCACCAATACATTCTAAAGCATCATACTCACCCAATTTCCTCTTTTTTTGTCACATGACTTTACACTTTAAAGCACTTAGGAATTTGGATCAAATTATGTTCTTGAAAAAAATGGATTAAGCTTACATATGAGGTTTGTCAAAGAAAATAGGCTAAAGGCTCAAAAGGGTTTAACTAGGATAATGTCCATGGGTAGGTAAAAAGAAGGTAAAAAGTGTAGGTTGCCAAAGGAATGCCTAAATCATCTCCTAGACTTGCACTCTTTATTTTCGCTTTACATACATACCAGGCAAGTTCTAGCATTAGCCACAAACACAGAATACACTATATCCTCACACACACAAGGCACATGGTCGACTTTATTGGGAGTAGCATAGACTCTTGACCCAACAGATGAAGGAATTGAAACAAACAATATCACATAGTGAGTCATAATTAGAACCTAAATGTCTCAATAGTCATGACTTTATCACAAACTCTTGTCATAATCTCCTGCTGCCTATCAGAATAACTTCATGTAAAGTTACTAAAAAAAAATTTTACTACTAAAAAATGATTAACTACTAAAAAAAACAAACAAACATAGATAGATGTAAATGCGGATAGAGAAGTATAGTATGCAAATACCACCACCCCACACTTAGACGGGACATACTGCCCTCAGTGGAAAATAAATAGGAAGAACCTGGTCAGTCGGACTCCTCCTCTATGTCGGGGGTATACCCCCTTCTTCGGAATCATCATAGGAGTCGTCGTCATCAGAATTCTCCTCCACGTTGGAGTCTGGCATTCGTCGTTCATCATCGGTTGGCACATCGTCATCAAGAGGTTCTTCAAAATATGTACCTACTCCACACATCTCCCTTGCATGCACATTCATTGGATAGTCATGATCCAGCTGTTGGAGCTCTGCAGCAGTTGGAACACGACCTCCGCTCATCATTGTAAACCGATTCATGCCATAAAGATGGCGAAAGAAACTCTCATCTTGAGCATGTCTCTCTGCCGTAGTAAGGTTGACGCCATGTGTTGATTCAACATCTTTGACCTTTGTGAGGTCAACCTTCTTCGGATTGTGTGGGAGTTTATGATCAGCCGGCTCCTCTTCGAATGTAGATCGAATGATTGCCCCAATGTTGATAGGGACATTCATCATTAATGCATATACCAAGAACACTCTATCTCTTGTTATTTTTGTGTATTGTGTGCCTGGAATGAGGCAACAATTGACTATGCACAACCATATCCTTGCTTCCCTATTCAAAGGAGCATATGGGAAGGTGTTGTGTCGACCGGTGTCTTTGTGTCTACTCCACCGTGCCATGGATCTTGTTCCACAGAGTGTGTGTCGAATGGATCTATATGGAGGTCTACTGTACAGCTCTTTGAATGGTGATGATCGACTGAAGGCAAGCCAAGAAAGGAGTTGAAGAAATCCGCATTGAGTTGTAAAACTTGGCCCCGAATCTTGACCTCGCTTCCTGTGGGTTTTGGTGACCAGTTGGCATAGAATTCTCTTGTTAGATCGAGATTGCACTCTCCTATGTCTCGGAAGATGAAATCAAGATGTAACGCCATGATCTTGGCCAACATGCACGGTTCTTTCTTTGCTAGGCTTTCCTTACTTATCAAGTCCACATGAACATATTTCTTCTCTTTGTTGTTCCTATACCATTCCTTTGCTCCCTCCTCTAAAACTCATTTAATTCCGAACATGCGGCGTGGTAATTGCATCGAGGATGATTCTCCTTGCTCTTTTCGGCCTCTTTTCTTGTCCTTTTGGGAAGTGGTTGCCTTATCTTTGCCTTGTCTTGCTTTGGGTTCCATTGTACCTGAGATTAAAACAATATTCATGTTAGCGTCATCTCGATGGATACAATCTATAAACAAGCAGTAGTGGAACCACCCCACACTTAATTTGTTGGTACAAACTAGTGAAGTGAACGATGTCGATTACTCAGACTTCATCGATATACGTTTATGTGATATGTTCCAACCATAAAATTAGTGCAGTCATACTTCTTGTAATCTTGGCAATACTTTCATGTTTGATGTATCAAGACTACTACATAAGGATTAAATTAAGGTATCGCATCTAGAATAATCACAACGTCATATGTTGGTAGTCAACCATAACTCTCATCTCGATGAACAAGTCATTCCAACATGTAAGCTTTCAAGTGACAAGATTATGCAATTTTTGTGACCATATTAATTCCACAGAAGTATGATAGTGCATCAAAATCAAATTCAAATTGGAAATAAGTTAAGATCATCCTTACGTATTCATTCACCCACTTGGTTGTATCACAATAATTCAATCACATTCAAATCATCAATACTACTTTCAAGATTCAAAAATTCATATTGGGCGTAGTAGTGTAGTACTTATGGAATATAAATGAAGAACAAAGTAGTACTTACTTGATCGATGCCTTTGGATGATGTTCTTGTGAAGTAAGAGAGCAAAAGGAAATTTTTTGAGAGGATTTGGGGACTGTAGGCGGCGCTTAAGCTAGGTTTCCAATGTGTTTTTGGTTCAAGACTAAGTCTCATATTTATAGGAGAAGGTTGGGTCGGATTTTGACCCATTTAAAATCGGATTTGGAGACAAGAAGTGACCATAGTCGGCGCCTTTTTCTTTGCCTATGCTTGGCATAGGCGGCGCCTTTTGCAAAGCATTGTCTAGCATAGGCGGCGCCTATGCCATGGAATTCCTAGGCATAGGCGGCGCCTTTAGCATGGCATATGAGATTCAGAGACAAATGGCATTAGCATAGGCGGCGCCTATGCTATGGCATACTTGGGCATGGGCAGCGCCTATGCTATGGCACACTAGATTCTGAGACCTTAGGCCATAGTATAGGCCTTGCCTTGTTCGTGGCCTAGTTTTACCTACGCCTAGCCTTGTTCGATGCCTATATTTTCATGAGCAATGCTCAATCCATAGCCTTTTTCTTCTTCATTCCTAACTTACCACCTTTAACATGCAATACGTCCAAATCAAAATTTGAAACCGACCTCCTTGTTTTACACCTCTTTGCACCTACATTTACTCAAAAACAATAAAGACGATTAGAACGATGGGTTGCCTCCCATCAAGCGCCTTAGTTTTGGTCGTGGCACGACTCTTCTTTTTGGATTTTTATTTATCAAAAGAAAACACGTAATAAGACAAAAAAATGAAAAACAATGGGTTGCCTCCCATCTAGCGCTCGATTTATTATCGCGGCACGACATGGCTATCTCGAGTACTTAGACTTCGTCAAGATAAGTGATGGCCATATAGTTCATCGAATCAAGAGGACCGATATATGGTTTTACTCGTTGGCCATTCACCTTGAAGACAACATCATTAGTGTCTTCCAACTCAACTACTCCAGACGAGTAGACTTGGTTAACTTTGTATGGACCAGACCACTTGGACTTTAACTTACCTGGGAATAACTTCAGTCTGGAATTGAAGAGAAGTACCATATCATCTTTTTGAAAGTTTCGTCGAACAATCCGCTGATCATGATACTTTTTTCATCCGCTCTTTGTAGAGATCCGATCTTTCATAAGCATGTAGACAAAATTCATCCATCTCATTCAGTTGCTCCAATCTCAGATTCATTGCATCATCCCAGTTCAAATTTAATCGTTTCAAAGCCCACAATGCCTTATGCTCAAGCTCAATGGGTAAGTGACAAGCCTTCCCATAAACTAGTTGGTACGGGGACATGCCAATTGGTGTTTTGAATGCAGTCCTATAAGCCCATAGTGCATCGTCCAACTTCTGAGACCAATTTGTCCTATTAGCATTTACCGTTTTAGCAAGGATTTGCTTGATCTCTCGGTTGGAAACCTCTACCTGGCCGCTAGTTTGTGGGTGATAAGGCGTGGCTACCTTATGTTGCTTGACACCATATTTTGCCAACACGGATTTGAATAGCTTGTTGCAGAAGTGAGATCCTCCATCGCTTATGATAGTACGTGGTACTCCAAAGCGAGAGAAGATATTTCTCTTTACGAATGCTACAACACGCTTTCCCTCATTGTCGGCCAACGCTACAGCTTCAACCCATTTCGAGACATAATCTACAGCAACTAGGATGTACTTCATTCCAAACGAATTTACCAATGGACCCATGAAATCAATACCCCATACGTCAAAGAGCTCTACTTCAAGGATTTTCGACATGGGCATCTCATGGTGTTTCGAAATAGCACCTTGTCGCTGACACTGGTAGCATCTTCTCACAAAGTCGTAGGCATCTCTGAATATCGAAGGCCAATAGTATCTACTTTGCAATACCTTCCTCGCTGTCCGATTACCTGCGTGATGTCCCCCAACTTGGGAAGTGTGGCATGCTTCCAATATATCAGGCACCTCTACATGGGATGTACATCGTCGGATAACACCATCCGTGCATCATCGAAACAAATATGGCTCATCCCAAAAGTAGTGTTTTACATCATGCATAAACTTTCTCTTTTGATGGTAAGATAAGTTTGCAGGTCTCACATTACTCACCAAAAAATTTGCAAAGTCGGCATACCATGGTAGTCCTTCCATTATTGTCGCTAAGATCTCCTCGTCAGGGAATGCATCATCAATCTCGATTTCAGGCTGCGCCACATGCTCGTTCTCGAGTCTAGCTAGATGATCAGCCACTTGGTTCTCGCAACCTCTTCTATCTTTAACCTCTAAATCAAATTCTTGCAGCAGCAAAACCCATCGAATTAGTCTTGGTTTTGCATCCTTCTTTGTCATTAGATACCTCAGAGCTGCATGGTCTGTATGAACGATCACTTTGGTTCCCAACAGATACGCACGGAACTTCTCAAAAGCATACACAACTGCTAGGAGCTCTTGTTCTGTGATAGTATAGTTCTTTTGGGCTTCGTTTAGGACCTTGCTAGCATAGTAGATAGGATGAAATAATTTCTCCTTCCTCTGGCCAAGTACAGCGCCAACAGCAACCCCACTAGTATCACACATGACTTCGAACGTTAGAGACCAATCTGGTGCTACCATGATAGGGGCTTCAATGAGTTTTCTTTTGAGGCATTCGAATGCCTTGAAACAGTCTTCATTGAAGTCATACTTTGCATCTTTCTCCAAGAGTTTGCACAATGGACTCCCAATTTTGGAGAAGTCTTTGATGAACCGCCGATAGAAACCTGCATGACCGAGGAAACTACGAACTCCCTTCACTGAAATTGGGGGTGGTTGCTTCTCGATGACTTTAATTTTTGCTCGATCAACCTCAATTCCTCTTTTGGAGATTTTATGCCCAAGAACGATTCCTTCTTTTACCATGAAGTGGCACTTTTCCCAATTCAGCACTAGGTTGAATTCTGCACATCTTTGCAATGCCATACTTAGGTTTGCCAAGAACGCTTCATACGATTCGCCAACAACTGAAAAGTCGTCCATGAATACATCCAAAGTATCTTCAACCATATCAGAAAAAATGGACATCATACAACGCTGAAAGGTGGCTGGTGTGTTACATAGCCCGAATGGCATACGTTTGAAGGCAAACGTGCCATATGGACATGTGAATGTTGTCTTCTCTTGGTCTTCATGGGCAATGGAAATCTGATTATAGCCTGAATAACCGTCTAAGAAACAAAACCATCCTTTCCCCACTAATCGACCTAGCATTTGGTCCATAAATGGCATTGAAAAGTGATCTTTGAGCGTCCATGAATTCAACTTTTGGTAGTCCATGCATACTCTCCATCCGGTGACGGGTCTAAGTGGAATAAGCTCATTCTTTTCATTTGCGACCACCGTCATACCTCCTTTCTTGGGTACACATTGTACCGGGCTTACCCTTGTACTATCAGAGATTTGATACACAACTCCTGCGTCTAACCACTTGATAATTTCTTTCTTCACCACTTCTATCATAGGTGCATTGAGACATCTTTGATGCTCAATGGTGGGTGTGCATTTTTCTTCAAGCTGAATTTTGTGGGTACAAATCCCAGGTGGAATACCAATAATATCCGCGATGGTCCAACCAATGGCTCTTATATACTTCCGTAGAATAGTAATGAGAGCTGCAACTTGTTGCTCACCCAAATCTGCTGCCACAATGACTGGAAGTGTGTTTCCGTTTCCTAAGAATGCATACTTTAAATGACTAGGCAGCTCTTTCAATTCTAACGTGGATGGCTCTTCAATAGATGGATTAGCTGGTGGTGTGGGTCGATTTTTGAGATCAAGGTCCAGCTTTTTGGGAGCATGGCGATATGTCCCTAATCCTGATAGAGCACAAATAGCTTTTTCGCAATTTTCAGCATCCTTACTCTCTCCATTCATGAGCACAATCGCCAATGGGTCTTCAATAATTTGTTCTTCTTCAAGTGATTCTTCCTCATCATCAAAGTAAACATTAGCCACCGAGAATACGTTCAGCTCTTTGGGTTGCTTCATTGATTTGCAAACATCAAAGCGAACTACTTCGTCATTTATTCGGAACGAAAGCTCATTAGCTCTCAAATCAATGAGCACACTTCCAGTAGCAAGGAAAGGGCGCCTCAAGATTATGGGAACTTCTGAGTCTGCCTCACAATCCAAAATAACAAAGTCTGCCGGAAAGATGAATGAAGAAACCTTTACCAATACATCACATAGAATACCAACAGGTCGTTGTACCGACCTATCCGCCATTACGAGCCTCATATTGGTTGGAGTAGGATCACCCAACCCCAACTTTTTATAGATAGATAATGGCATCAAATTGATGCTGGCTCCTAAATCGCATAACGCCTTGGCAAAATTTAAAGATCCAACGGTGCAAGGAATAGTGAAAGCACCAGAGTCAGCCTTCTTCTGGACTAGTGATCGGGTAGCGATTGCGCTGCAGTGATGAACATTATCTTTCAACTCATAGCTTGCTGCGCGCTTCTTTGTCAACAGCTCCTTCATAAATTTCGCATACCCAGGCATTTGTTCAAGTGCTTCCACCAATGGAACATTAATGGCCAGCTGCTTTAGCATAGTCATGAATTTGCTGAACTTTGTATCATCCGCCCCTTTCTTCAATCTTTGAGGAAAAGGTGGTGGTGGATAAGGAATTGTTTTCTCCATGGCTTTCTTCTCCTCTTGCTTCCGTTTTTCAGCCTTTTCAGGATGCAACACACTCGGTGTGACGTCATGGACGTCGTGGGTGGTTTCTGCGGAATCTTCTCCTTTCACATCATCATCAATGTCCACTACATCATCAACCACTTTCTTGCCTTTTGATGAAGTTTCCAGCACCTTACCACTTTGGGTAGCAACAGCCATGCATGACCCATCATTCCTTGGGTTTTGCACAGTGTCGCTAGGTAAAGTGCCAGCCTTTCTTTGATTGAGTGCTGCTGAAAGTTGGCTCAATTGCTGTTCTATTTGCTTGATTAAAGTGGAATGTGAGTCAACCAATTGTTTCATTGAGGACAAATCATTAATTACCTCTGTTACTCCCGCGCTAGTTGCTTCCACTCCTTTCAATAGTTTAGCCATCATCTCTTCCATATTTCCAGAACCGGATATAGTGGTGTCACGTTTTCCTGGGGGAACGTATAAACCACTCTTTTCATTCTTGTTCTTCCAACTAACATGGTCCTTGTTTGCAGATTTATCATAATAGTTCCGACCTTGGTTTCCTTGGGTATTTCCTCGAAAACCCCCCTGATTGTTTAAGTAGTTGGCCTCTTCTTCCGAATCAGATTCGTCTCTTCCTTTCGACGCAATATCTTTGACTTTTTCGGTCTTCCCTGATAATAAATGCTTTGTAAGAAGATCCACTTGTGTTTTCATGTGCGCCATATCTTGATCACGTTCTTCTTCTATTTTGCTTTGGTCTGCAGTCATGTCAATAGATAAAGTGGGGTTTGCTACCTCAGAATCCCTGGTATGCCAAGCTCTACTTTGCTTCATCATACGATCTAGCATATTGCTTGCTTGACCAAAGGTGAGGTCCATAAAAGATCCTCCAGCCGCATTATCCACCACTGGTTTAGTTATTGAATTCAAGGCTCTATATAGTATCTCCATTAGGTGAACATTAGTCATATGATGGTTCGGGCACCGCATTAGCTTCGTCTTGAACCTCTCCCATGTTTTATGAAGGGCTTCAGTTGGAAGCTGCCGAAAGTTGTTGATTTCATCTCTCAATTGTGCTCTTTTGGATGGCGGAAAGAATCTTTCTAGGAAAACGTCTCTCAATTGCCTCCAATTTGTAATAGAATCAGGAGTCAGCCCATTCAACCATAGGGTTGCCTCCCCAGACAGAGACAATGGAAATAGATGTAATCGAATTGCATTCTAACCAACACCAGGATTGTCACACGACTTGCATGTAGAAATAAAGTTGATGAGATGCATATTCGGATCATCGTCTGCTAGTCCACCAAACAATCCCTTGACTTGCAATAACTGAATCATGGTGCTTGTGATGTTGAACTTGGCTCCGGGTGCCAATGGTGGAGGAATAATTGCTCCCGTGGCTCCATCTCCATCAAGATCATCATCATCATCGTCGAAAGCTGGTTGCATAGCTCGGCGTTCAGGCCTAAACCTAGCTTGATGATCTCTTCTGTTGGCAGGTGTTGCGATCTCAGCAGCATGCCTAGGGTTTAGTAACTCATCATCACCTAGGTCCTCATCGTCGGGATTTATTGCTCGCCCAGGGTTGTCAATATTTTGTTGATGCACTTGAGCGGCGGCAAGAGCAGCTAGTCTCGCCTGTTCCTGTTGAGCAGCCATCCTTTCAATTTCGTGTTGTGCCTCCATTCTACCAATACGTTGTGGTTCAGGATTGATAGGTAATAACGGTTGACCAGAACTTCGAGTATGGGGCATGCACTGAATAAAAACCTGCAGAAAACAAAAACAAAAATTGAGAGTAAAAGTACGAGAATCTTTGACCAAAGGGTCTAGTAATTATCACAAACTTAATTAACACTCGTATTCCCCGGCAACAGAGCCAATTTTTGATAACGCTCAATCTGCAGCTCTCGTAAGAGTGTAAAGCGGTCGTAGTCAAATATAGAACCCAACTGGGTTGGGTATCGATCCCACAGGGAATAGCTTGGTCAACAAGTAAGCAAAGATTACTAGACTTTTAGTGCAAGTCTCGTAAAAAGGGGAGAGTTTTGTCGTGCATGTAATGTAAACAAAATAGTAGAGTAAAATAGAAAATAGTAAAGTAAAAAGAAAGAATATTTAGTAAGATGTAAAACAATAAGATTTGAGAAGTTGGGGTTGTGTCCACCTTATGAGTTGTACGTCTCTATTGGCTATGAGTTGTGCGGAATTCAGACATGCATGTGCTTATAGAGAATTGTATTCGATGGTAAATCCAAGCGTCTTTCGACCTCAACAAGGACTATTTCACTTTAACTCTTTCGAGCTTAAAGCGTATCTAACGGTACAAATTCTCCAAGAGGTTAATCCAGTTACTGCACTAACTTTTTAATAGGGGATGGGACCCTATTACCTTGACATTATCTCTTTTCCAGACATATAACTTTTCTTTCAAACAAGTTAATGCTATACTGGCGTATTCTAAGCGTTTGCAACCACAAGAATTTGCATTATGATGAAGAGAATAATGATATAAGCAGCATACGTGTCACGAATTCACCAACTCATAGCAATAAATAGTAGCTCATATGGCTTCCATAACCCCAACAGAGAAGTTTAGTTACTCATGAGTGCGAAGGAAATCACAATCAACATTGTTATTATACCACAATAAAGATCTCGTTACGTATACGGTGGTAGGCGTTAGGCGTGACTTCTTTGCTAAGTAACGTTTCTCTTGTTGCGGAAATTAAGAATTGAATAGATGAATAGAAGAAGAATAAAAAGTAGAATTAATGGAAGGATTAGAAGTTGTAGAGTAATAGAATAATAGAAGAATTGTAGAAGAGTGTATGCTGAATGATAAAAATCTCTAGCATGATAGGGTATTTATAATACCCATATCCTATTCCTACTAAGCTAATGAATTACTTAACCTACTCCTACTAGGTTAATGTATCATTATCCTAATCCTACTAAATTACTGCTAGTCCCCAAAGTCTTTAGAATTGCTGTTTTTGCCCGGGACAGATTTTCCATGCGCCACTTTTGGTCCTTGGCATCCAAGCTTTGCTCTCCTCCTTTCGTGAAGCTTTCTTTGGCATCAAGTTATCCATAAAATGCTGAATTCTGCATCATTTATACCTGAAAACTTGCTAATCATGTTCGTTAGCTCACTTACAGGAAAAAGGACTAAAAGTGCATGAAATATATAATTTGTCCTCAAAACATGGCTAAAATATGGGTAAAATATAGCACTATAGGCGTGTAAATTCGCCTATCATCAATACACAAGATCACCAACCTCAAACTCAATATCTCTTCTTCTTACGTCTGCATAGGATTTCTAACGACTATGAGCTACTTTCAATCGTTCTCTAATCAACTAAACTTTCTCCATGGCTTTAAACACCATGTCTGTCCCAATCAAAGTGGCCTCACCCACTTTAACCAACCAACTGGCGATCTACACCTTCGCCTATAAAGAGCCTCAAACAGAGCCATCTAAATACTAGCATGATAATTGTTATTATAAGCAAACTCAATCAATGGTAAATGCTCATTCCAACTTTCTTTGAAATAAAAACACATGCCCTCAACATATCATCTAAAGTTTGAATAGTCCTTTCTGCCTGACCATCTATCTGTGGATGAAAAGATGAGATAAGATGAACTAAGGTACCAAGACCCTTCTAAAAAGCTCTCCAAAACTGAGAGGTAAACTGAGTACCCCTATCTGAGATAATTGGAACTCCATACAATCTAACCATCTCTCAGATATATAACTTAGCATAATCTTCAGCCATATAGGACATATGAACTGGCACAAAATGGGCTGACTTAGTCAATCAATTTACAATAACCCAAATCGAATCATGTTGATGACATAAATGGGGTAAACCAGTCACAAAGTCCATATTCACCTCTTCCAACTTCCAAGTGGGGATACCAAAATCTTGCAATGTACAACCAGGTTTTTGGTGCTCTTCCTTAACCTGTTGACATATTTCATACTTAGCTATGAACTTTGTAGTATGTCACTTCATACCACTCCAAAAATAGATTTTCCGCAAGTCGCGGTACATCTTGGAAGCACCGGGATGAATAGAATAACGCGCACCATGCACTTCCGCCATAATCCGCTGCCTCAAATCATCAACACATGGTACACACAGTCTACTCTGGTATCTCAAAACACCATCTCCCCCTTGTGAGAAAACATCTACCTTTTGGTCTTTAACCGACTCCTTCAGTTTGACCAAACTAGAATCCTTATCTTGCTTTTCCTTCACTTTCGAAACTAGGGAAGATTCAAAACTACTCTGAACCCAAACATTCCCTTCAGCTGAATCAACTAATTTCACACTCAATCTAGCTAACCATTGCACTTCCCAAACTCAATCCTTCTTATTATTCTCCACATGAGTAGCACTGCCCACAGATAATCTACTAAGGGCTTCTGCCACTACATTGGCCTTGCCCGGATTATACAATACACTCATATCATAATCCTTCAGCAATTCTAACCACCTTCTCTAATGAAGATTCAACTCCTTCTAAGTAAACAGATACTGCAAGCTTTTGTGATTCGTGAACACATCAAGATGCACCCCATACAAATAATGTCTCCAGATTTTCAAAGAAGACACAACAACAGATTACGCAAGATCATGGGTTGGGTAATTCTTTTCATGAGGCTTAAGCTATCTAGAGGAATAAGCTACTCTAAAAGCATCACAATACACCACAAACCCATCTGTACCATCAGTTAACGCTAACACTGGGGTTGAAGTAAGTCGAGTCTTCAACTCCTGAAGACTCTTCTTGCAGGAATATGATGATTGAAACTTAACTTTCTTCTGGGTCTAGCTAGACATAGGAGATGAAATCGATGAGAAACCCTCAACAAAACATCTGTAATAGCCAGCTAAATCCAATAAACTCCTAATGTATGATGGAGAGATTGGTCTAGGCCAATTTTTTATGGTTTTTGTCTTTTGAGGATAAACTCTAATACCCTCACTGGAAACAATATGACCCAGGAAAGCTACTGAGCTTAGCCAAAATTCACATTTACTGAATTTGGCAAACAACTGATGATCTCTAAGAGTCTGTAGCACGAAGATGGCCTACATGATTGTTCTCACTATGAGAGTAGACAAGAATATCATCGATAAAGACTATGACAAACATGTCTAAATATTGTTTGAACACTCTGTTTATCAAGTCCATGAAAGCTGTTGGGGCATTGGCTAGTTCGATGGACATGACTAGAAACTCAAAATGACCATAACGGGTTCTGAAGGTTGTCTTTAGAATATCACATTCCCTTACTTTAAGCTAATGATAGCTAAATCTAACATCTATCATTGTGAAATAACTTACACCTTGGAGTTGGTCAAATAAGTCATAGGAAGAGGATATTTGTTTTTGATGGTAACTTTATTTAACTGACGATAGTCAATGCACATACGCAAAGAACTATTTTTTTTTTGCACGAATAGGAGAAACATTAGGACTTATGAAACCTTTATCTAAAAGATCTTTGAGTTTCTCTTTCAAATCTTTAACTCGGTGGGAGCCATACGATATGGAGGGATATAAATAGGCCGAGTATTGGGAAGAAGGTCAAGACCAAATTCTATTTCCCTATCGGGAGGTACTCTTGGCAAATCTTTTGGGAAAATATTAGGAAACTCATTAACTACAGTGACTGACTGAAGAGTCTCAGACTTAGTGTCTTTTACTAGAACAAGATGATAGATACACCCTTTAAAAATCAAATTTTAGTCCTTGAGATAAGATATGAAATGACTTTTGGGAGATACTAAATTAGCAGACCACTCAAAGATTATCTCATCTAGAAACTGAAACTTCACCACCCGGGTGCAACAATCTATAGAAGCATAACAAGAATGGAACCAATCCATACCAAGAATAAGATCAAAGTCAACCATATCTAACTCTACCAAGTTTGCTAACATAACTTTATGAAGTAAAGTGATAGGGCACTTTCTATAGATCTGTTTAGCAACAATTGACTCACATACTGGGGTATAAACCAAGAAGGGCTCAGGGATCTTTTCAAAACTTATCTCAAAATTCATCGCAACTAATGGGATCATATAAGAGAAACTCGACCCAGGGTCCAACAACATATAGACATCAAGATGACAGATATAAAACATAGCGATAACAACATCTAATAAATCCTCCTACTCCCCATGGGATGGTAAAGCATAAAACTGATTCTGGCACTGACCGCCATCGATAATGAATGATGCACCCTGAGAAGGTACTGGGCGACCTACAGGAGCGGTGCACTAGTAGTCTGGGTTTGAGGACAAACATCTCTGTTTCCCTACTTAGCATGCGGACAATCTATAATACCATAACCCGACTTACCACAACCAAAACAACCCTTCTGCCCAGCCAATCACTCACTAGAATGAGTCCTACCACACTTAGAACATGGAAGATAACTAGACCTACCACTCATACTATTCTGGGATTTGGACATAGAAGACTTAACCCACTACTTTTGTCTACCTCTGGGAGTAGGAGCACTAGCTGAAGATGGTATTGACATAGATGAATAATTCTAAAACTGTAAATGATTTTCTCCTTGAGATCTAGCCTGTCCATACTCAAATTGCCCTATTCTAGCTTTTTATTTCTTCTCTTTCTTCCCTTTAACTTCTCTACCTCAATCTACTGAGCTTGAATCATCAATCTAGCAAGATCCATGTCTCTAATAAGCATGGCAATCCTACACTCCTTGACTACCAAGATAGATAATCTATTATCAAACTTAATCATACTAGACCTAGGATTGGCCATCGTATCAGGGGCATACTTAGACAACTAGTTGAACTTAAGGTAGTACTCCTTCACTGTCATCAAACCCTGCCTCAAATTCACAAACTCTTCTATCTTAGCTTCTCTCATCTCACGTGGGAAGAACCTATCTAGAAAAACATCCTGAAACACCTGCCAACTCATAGGAGATGCATTCTCACCTATACCATTCCTCCATATAACCACCCAATCATAAGCTACATCCTTCAATCTATAAGATGCTAACTCTACACTCTCCTTCTCAGAAATATGCATAATTTGGGTAATCTTCTTCACCTCATCTAGATAAAACTATGGGTCCTCACCTGCTTTTGACCCAAAGAACTCTGGCGGATTCATTCACATAGAATCTCTGATTCTTGATACTGCCATGTCATCATTCTGCTGAAGTAGGACTGTAGCCTATTTTCTGATGATTTCCCTAAACATTGGTAGTCATAGCTAGGGCCAACGTCTGAAAGGCAGCCTTAAACTCATCACGGGATACATTTTCATTCAAAGGATCTATGGACTGGTGTGGCTAGTTACCATTTCTGCAGGCGATAGCTCGACGATGAGGCATATTCAATTACTATCACATGAAATCATGAATTAAAAGCAGATAGAGATACTGGAATCACAAAAGATCATGAAAGAAAAAGATGATTTCCTAAGAACATCCCTTAGCCTCTTGCTCATAAATGTGGTGCACTTCACACCCATGATCAAGACTCTACGTAACACGGCTATTCTGACTCCCTATGACTCTTATGAACCCTAGGCTCTGATACCAAGTTAGTAACACCCTAAAACCAGGTCCCAGAACATCACACTGTGCTCAAGACTACGAGTAGCCTTAAGCTATCCCTATCTATATACTACTAAGCCTAAATCTCATAATAATAAAAATATAGACATAAAAGTCATATTGAATGCAAAAACTGACTAAAATAACTGAAAGTAATGTCTAAAACATCAATACTAAATAATTTGAATCAAAACTAGTAGTTTGACAAGCCTCTACTGATAACGCCCAAACTACAGCTCTCGTAAGAAAGTGTAAGCGGTCGCTGTTAAATATAGAACCCAACTGGGTTGGGTATCGAATCCCACAGGGAATACTTGGTCACTAAGTGTTGTAATTGTTAGTAGACTGTTGGTCGAAAATTCCACGGAAAGGGGGGATTTTGGGTTATGGCGTGAACCAAAAATTTTAGAGTAACAATGGAATGCTTTGTTTAGTAAGATTTAATCACAGAGAATAATAAGTTAGGGTTATGTCCACCTTATGAGTTCTACGTATCTATTAACTATGAGTAATGCGGAATTTAGACATGCATGCACTTATAGAGATTCGTATTCTAATGGTAAATCCTAGTGTTTCTCAACCATCCAGGATTATTTCACTTTAACTCTCTCGAGCTTAAAACGTATACTAACGGTACAAACTCTCCAAGAGGTTAATCCGGTTAAGGCATTAACGTGTAAACAGGGGTTGGTAGCCCTATTTCCTTGTCACACACTCTTTTCCAAACATGTAACTTTTCTCTCGAACAAGTGAATGCTATAATGGCGTATTCTATATGTTTGCAACCACAAGAATTTAATTAAAACAAAGAGAGTAATGATATAAGTAGCATGCGCATCAAGAATTCACAAACTCATAGTAATAGATAGTATATCAAAAGGCTTCCATAACCCTAACAGAGAAGTTTAGCTACTCATGATTACAACGGAGATCAAAGAAGACATCATCATCATATCAAAGCTAGAAGAATCTCATGTTGGGGATGAGAATGGCGTCAAGTAGGGTTTGACGTTTTTCTTCTATCCGTCCTCAAATAGCGTGTTTCTCTGTTGTACTTCCAGAATCTGTGAATTGAATAATACTAAAAGTCGAATGAATAGAAAAATCGGATCAATAATAATGCTTGCTGAAAAATTCAGCAAATAAGTTTTTTATAACATCCTTGTCCTAGTCCTACTTGGTTATTGCTTTACCCCTAAGTATTAAGAAATACTGATTTTGCCCGGGACAGATTCTCCATGTATCACATTCAGTCCACAAGCTTCCAAAAGCTGCCTTCCTTCTTACGTAAAGTTTTCCTTTGCTGCCCAAAGGTCCACAAAGTGCTGAAATCTTCATCTTTAATACCTAAAAATATGCTAATCACGTTGGTTAGCTCACTTATAGGAAAATGGACTAAAAGTGCAGGAATTATATATTTTATCCTCTAAACTTAGCTATAACATGGGTGAATTATGGTGTTTAGGCGTGTAAATACGCCCAACATCACCACCCCATACTTAAAGCTTCGTTCGTCCTCGAACAAAATATTACGTCCATGCAAACATCTACTTAGAATTTCACAGTAACAACACAAAATGTTCAACAAGACATGCAAGACAATTATTAACAAAGAGTAGTTTTCGTGATCACTACTAGAAACAATTCAACCTCCAACATAGACTCGTGATTATGGTTAATTCGTAACCACAAGTTAAGGTACAAAGAATCATACAAAACTACCCAAAACTCATCAACCATGTGTGTCTCACAAGATGTCACCCATAATCACTCACAAGTTTAGCATTTTTCGAAACATGGGTACAAGATTCTCCTTGCTCTCACTCTCACAAAGACTTCTTATGTTGCAACTGATGACCATAGGCTTTCCCTTAGTGTAATGCTCGACTAATATCATAATGCTAAGCTTAGGGTCAAATAGGTCTTTGCAGGTTGTAATGTAGGCTAAGGGACAGGTAGGACTATTTTGGCCAGAAATGGTGACTAAGTTCCCTAAGCGCTTTAATACATCACATTATGCCATTAAGACTCTCTTTTTAAACAACCCCTCTACTTTCCTTTCATCTACCACCCCTTTTCACCTATTTTGTTATTCAATTATAAACATAACTATATTCCCTCTTTTTTTGATTTATTTATTAATTTTTCATTTTTTTTCTTTTTTTTATAACATACCACTATGATAGCCATTCTTTTTCACAACTATTTCAAGTACCAATACACTCTGAGGCATCACTCTCTCCCAATTTCCTTTTATTTTGTAACATGACCTTACAATTTAAAGCGCTTAGGAATTTGGATCAAATTATGGTCTTGAAAAAATGGATTAGGCTACATATGAGGCTGTCAAAGAAAATAGCTAAAGGCTCAAAGGGGATTAACTAGGATAATGTACAAAGGTAGCTAAAAATAAGGTAAACAATCACAGGCTACCAAAGAAACGCCTAAATCATCTCCTAAACTCACACTCTTTATTTCGCTTTACACACACACCAGGCAAGTTCTAGCATCAGTCACAACACAGAATATACTATAACCTCACACACACAAGGCACATGGTCAACTTTATTGGGAGCAGTTTAGGCTCTTGACCCAATAGATAAATGAATTAAACCACACAATTATCACACAGTGAGTAACACTTGGAGCCTAAACGTCTCAATAGTCATGATTTTAGCACAAACTCTTGTTATACTACCATGCCGTCTATTAGAACAATAAAAAAATTTAACTAACTAATTATGACTAATTAACTACGACTAATTCAAACAAACAAACAAACATAAATAAATGTAGGCAAAGAAGTACAACATACAAATACTAGCACCCCACACTTAGACGGGACACACTGTCCTCAGTGGAAAATAAATAAGGAAAACCTGATTAGTCGGACTCCTCCTCTATGTCTGGGGTCATACCCCCTGCATCGGAATCATCATCAGAGTCGTCGTCATCAGATTTATCCTCCATGTCTGAGTCTGGCATTCGGCGATCATCATCAATCGACACGTCATCATCGAGAGGTTCCTCAAAATATACCCCTACTCCGCACATAGCCCGCACATGCTCATTCATCGGGTAGTCATAATCTAACTGATGGAGCTCTGCATCAGTTGGAACATGATCACCACTCATCATGGTAAACCTCGTCATGCCATATAAATGGCGGAAGAAGCTTTCGTCGTGAGAAAGTCTTTCTGCAGTGGTAAGGTTGACGCCATGCATAGTTTCAGAATCTTTAACCTTTGTCAGATCAACCTTCTTCGGGTTGTGTGGAAGCTTATGATCTACAGGTTCTTCTTTAATTCTTCCTTCCTTAATATAGCAGTCAACAAATTGCCAAAGCTGAAGTGGGACCTTTTGTGAAGCCTAGCCTTACGCATTGATGATCGTATAACCGCACCAATGTTGATGGGGATATTAGTCATCACAGCGTACACCAAACATACTCTATCACGTGTGATCTTTGTGTACTGTGTCCCAGGAATGAGGCAAGAATTGACTATCCTCAACCATATACGAGCTTCTCTATTTAGGGAAGCATACGGGAAGGTATTGTGTCGACCGGTATCCTTGTGACGATTCCAACATGCCATTGATCTAGTTCCACACAGTGTGTGTCTGATTGCCCTATACGGAGGTCTTTGTTGAAGCTCCTTGAGCGATGATGAATCGACTGATAGAAGACCCAGAAAAGTATTGAAGAACTCCGCATTCAGTTGCAAGACTTAGCCCCGAATCTTCACTTCACTTCCGGTAGTCTTTGGGGACCAATTTGCATAAAATTCTCACGTTAGATCAAGATTACATTCTCCCATATCTCAAAAAATGAAATCAAGATTCAGCGCCATGATTTTAGCCAAAATGCAAGGTTCTCTCTTCGCTAGACTCTCCTTTTGTATCAACTCCACATGAACATATTTTTTCACTTTGTTGTTCTTGTACCACTCCTTTCCTTCCTCCTCAAGGACCCACTTTATCTCGAACATGCGTCGAGGTATTTGCAGCGAGGAGGATTCAGCTTGCTCTTTTCTTCCCCTTTTCTGACCTTTCTGTAAGGTGGACACTTTTTCTTTCCTTTGTCGTCCTTTTGGTTCCATTCTACCTGAGATTAAAATAGATTCATGTTAGCTTAACTCGGAAGATTTATTCGACAAACAAATAATAGTGGCACCACCCCACACTTAATTTATTGATACAAACTAATTAAGTGAGTGATGTCGATTACTCAGACTTTATCGACATACCTATAGGCGATATGTTCCAACAATATGTTCAGCACAGTCATACTTTCATGTCATCTTAACTATCCTTTCCAACTCTATTTCATTTAGTCTTTACTATACTTTCATGTTTGGATTAATGCACTTTTCGAACAAGACTACTACATTGAGATCGTATCAAGTTATGGCCTCGAAATAATCACAGCATTATATGCTTGTATTCGATCATGATTTTAATCTCGATGAACGAGTCATTCAAACATTCAAGCTTTTAGTTTTGAAGACTATGCAATCAACTTCATCATGTCGATTCCGCAAAAGTATGACAGTGTATCGAAATCAAATACAAGTTAGAAACAAGTCAAGAACACCCACACGTATTCTTTCACTTAACTAGATGTATCATAACAAATCAACCATATTGCAATCACCAACACCACTTTAAAAGCTAAAATACAATTATAAGCGTAGTATTGTAACAACTATGGAATATAAAAAAGGAAATTACTTGGTGATGGACTCGGAAGATGATCTTGCAAGGTTAGATGAGCAAAAAGAAAAGTTTTGAGAGATTTGGGAAGGGTAGTTGGCGCTTAGGTTGAGCAAACAATGAGATTTTGTTCTAAGATTAAGGTTCTATTTATAGACCAAGGCTTGGGTTGGTTTTGACCCATGTGAAATAGGGTTAGGAGACCAAAAAATAAGGTTAGGCGGTGCCTAATTCTTTGCCTATGCTTGGCATAGGCGACGCCTAATGCTTTTCCTAGTTGAGCATAGGCGGCGCCTATGCTATGGCCTAGTTGGGCATAGGCGGCGCCTATGCTATGGCATTGTAGATTCAGAGAGCTTAGGCAATGGCATAGGCGGCGCCTTTAGCTTTGCCTAGTTGAGCATAGGCGGCGCCTATGCTATGGCATTGTCGATTCAGAGAGCTTAGGCTATAGAATAGGCCTTGCCTTGTCCGTTGCCTAGATTTACATAGTCCTTGCCTTGTTCGTTGCCTAGATTTGCATAGGCATTTCCTTGTCTATTGCCTTTGCTACCTCATTCCTAACTTACCACCTTTAACATGGAACACTTCCAAATCAAAATTTGAGACCAATCTCCTCCTTTATACGTCTTGCACCTACACCTACTCAAAAACAACAAAAACGATTAGAAAGATGGGTTGCCTCCCACCAAGCGCCTTAGTTTTGGTCGTGGCTCGGCTCTTCTTTTTGAATTTTTATTTAACAAAACAAACTCCTAGGAAAACAAAACAAGTAAAAACAATGGGTTGCCTCCGATGTAGTGCTTGATTTATTGTCGTGGCACGACATAGTTACCTCGATTACTTAGACTTCATCGAGATAGATGGTGTATCGCTTTCTGAATGGGTTCAGACGACACTAATGCTTCATTGTGGGCACACACTCTTCTTCAAGATGAATCTTGTGCATACATATCCCAGGAGTGATACCAATTATATCATCAATAGTCCAATCAACGGCTCTCTTGTATCTCTTCAGAACAAAGATGAGAGCCTCTACTTGTTGTTCACCTAAATCGGCCAGAACAATCACTGGAAGTGTATCACCACTTCCTAAAAATGCATACTTTAGATGACTAGGGAGCTCTTTAAATTCTAGCACTGATAGCTCTGCAATGGAAGTCTTCGCTGTTGGTGACGGTCGATTCTTAAGATTAAGGTCCAGCTTCTTAGGAGCATGAGAATAGGACCTTATTCCTGTTAGAGCACAAATAGTTTCTTCATATTCTTCAACCTCCTCACGCTCAAAATTCAACAGCACAGCAGACAATGGCTCCAGAGTAAGCTGCTTCTCTACAGATAATTCTTTCTCATCCTCATAATAAACATCAGCTACAGAGAACACATCCATATCTCTAGGCTGCTTCATCGATTTGCATACATTAAAATGGACCACTTCGTCGTTCAGCCAAAATAAAAGCTCATTAGCTCTTAAATCAATCAGCACACTTCCAGTAGCGAGGAAAGGACACCCCAAGATTATGGGAACTTCAGAGTCCAACTCACAATCCAAGATAACAAAGTCTGCAGGAAAAATAAAGGAAGAGACCTTCACCAATACATCATATAAGATACCAACAGGTCATTTTACCGACCTATCTGCCATCACGAGCCACATATTGGTTGGTGTAGGATCGCCCAACCCCAACTTTCTGTAAATAGATAGTGGCATCAAATTGATGCTAGCTCCCAAATCGCACAATGCCTTAGCGAAATTCATAGATCCCACCGTGCAAGGAATAGTGAAAGCACTAGGATCTGCCTTCTTCTGTACTAAAGACCTTGTGGCAATTGCACTGCAATGATGAACATTATCTGCCAGCTCATAACTTGCTGCCCGCTTCTTTGTCAAAAGGTCCTTCATGAATTTAGTGTACCCAGACATCTGTTCCAGCGCCTCCACCAAAGAAACATTAATAGTCAACTGCTTCAACATAGTCATGAATTTACTGAACCTGGTGTCATCAGCTTTCTTCATCAATCTCTGAGGAAAAGGTGGTGATGGAAGGGGAATAATTTTCTCCACCACTTCCTTTTTATCTTGCTTCCGATTGTCGATCTTTTCAGGTTGCAGACGTCTAGGGGTGACATCATGAACACTCACCTCAGCTTCTTCGACATCAACAACATCATCTGCTATATCATCAACCACCTGCTTGACTTTGGAAGGATTCTCCAATACCTCACCACTCCTGGTAGTAATAACCATACATGATCTGTCATTCCTTGGATTTTTCACAGTGTCACTAGGTAAAGTGCCAGCCTTTCTTTGATTAAATATCGCTGAAAATTGACTTAATTGTTGTTCCAGCTATTTTATTGAAGTGGAATGCGAGTCAACCAATTGATTTATTGATGACAAATCATTCTTTACCTCATTTACTCCTGTATTGGTTGCCTCCACTCCTTTCAATAGCTTGGCCATCATATCTTCCATGGACATCTTCCCAGAGCCAGATGCCACGGCCTCACGGTTTCCAGGAGAAACATACAAACCACTCCTGTCAGTCTTATTCTTCCAACTACCTTGATCACGGTCATTGTTTCCAGATTTATCATAATAGTTACGACCTTGGTTTCCTTGGGCATTGCCTCGAAAACCCCCCTGATTATTCAAGTAGTTAGCTTCTTCCTCAGAATTGGATTTATCTCTTCCCTGTGACACAATAGCTTTGACTTTTTTGGTCTTCCTTGATAATAAATACTTGGTAAGAAGATCCATCTGCATTTTCATGTGTGCCATATCTTGATCACGTTCCTCCTCTCTTCGTCTTTGTTCTGCAGTCATGCCAATAGATACAGTAGAGCTTGCTACCTCAGAATCCATGGTATGCCAAGCTCTGCTCTGCTTTGTCATACGATCTAGCATATCACTTGCCTGAATAAAAGTAAGGTCCATGAATGACCCTCCTGCAGCATTATCAACCACTGGCTTAGTCACCGAATTCAAAGACCTGTATAATATCTCCATCAAGTGGACATTGGTCATATGATGATTTGGGCACCACATAAGCTTCTTCTTGAATCTCTCCCATGTTTTGTGGAGAGCTTCAGTTGGAAGCTGTCGAAAATTGCTGATCTCATCTCTCAACTGTGCTCTCTTGGATGGCGGAAAGAATCTTTCTAGGAAAGCATCTTTCAATTGCCTCCAATTAGTAATAGAATCAGGAGTTAGCCCATTCAACCATAGAGTTGCCTCCCCAGATAGAGACAACGGAAATAAGCGCAGCCGAATTGCATTCTGTCCAACTCCTAGATTGTCGAATGACTTGCATGTAGAGATAAAATTTATCAGATGCATATTCGGATCATCGCCTGCAAGTCCACCAAACAACCCTTTGAGTTGAAATAGCTGAATCATGGTGCTAGTGATATTGAACTTGGCTCCGGGTGCCAAGGGCGGAGGAATAATAGCCCCTGTGGCACCAGCCCCATCTAGGTCATCATCATCATCTTCAAAAGGAATCTGCATAGCTCGGCGTTCAGATCTAAATCTAGCTTGATGATCTCTCCTGTTCACAGGTGCCGCCACCTCTTCAGCATGCCTCGGGTTTAGTAACTCCTCATCACCCAGGTCCTCATCATCTGGATTTGTTGCTCACCCTGGGTTATCAATATTTTATTGATGCACTTGAGCAGTAGCCAATGCAGCTAATCTAGCCTGCTCCTGTTGAGTAGCCCTTCTTTCAATGTCTCGTTGCGCCTCCATCCTGCCAATAAGTTGCGGTTTAGGGTTTATGGGTAATAATGGCTGACCCGAACTTCGAGTATTTGGCATGCACTGAAAAAACCTGAATAAAACAAAAAAAAAGACGAAAAGTAAAATTTGAGAATCTTTGACCAAAGGGTCTAGTAACTATCACAAACTTAGTTGACAACCGTACTCCCCGGCAACGGTGCCAAAATTTGAGAACGCCCAAACTACAGATCTCGTAAGAAAGTGTAAGCGGTCGCAGTCAAATATAGAACCCAACTAGGTTGGGTGTCGAATCCCACAGGGAATACTTGGTCACTAAGTGTTGTAATTGTTAGTAGACTGTTGGTCGAAAATTCCACGGAAAGGGGGGATTTTGGGTTATGGCGTGAACCAAAAATTTTAGAGTAACAATGGAATGCTTTGTTTAGTAAGATTTAATCACAGAGAATAATAAGTTAGGGTTATGTCCACCTTATGAGTTCTACGTATCTATTAACTATGAGTAATGCGGAATTTAGACATGCATGCACTTATAGAGATTCGTAGTCTAATGGTAAATCCTAGTGTTTCTCAACCATCCAGGATTATTTCACTTTAACTCTCTCGAGCTTAAAGCGTATACTAAAGGTACAAACTCTCCAAGAGGTTAATCTAGTTAAGGCATTAACGTGTAAACAGGGGTTGGTAGCCCTATTTCCTTGTCACACACTCTTTTCCAAACATGTAACTTTTCTCTCGAACAAGTGAATGCTATAATGGCGTATTCTATATGTTTACAACCACAAGAATTTAATTAAAACAAAGAGAGTAATGATATAAGTAGCATGCGCATCAAGAATTCACAAACTCATAGTAATAGATAGTATATCAAAAGGCTTCCATAACCCTAACAGAGAAGTTTAGCTACTCATGATTACAACGGAGATCAAAGAAGATATCATCATCATATCAAAGCTAGAAGAATCTCATGTTGGGGATGAGAATGGCGTCAAGTAGGGTTTGACGTTTTTCTTCTATCCGTCCTCAAATAGCGTGTTTCTCTGTTGTACTTCCAGAATCTATGAATTGAATAATACTAAAAGTCGAATGAATAGAAAAATCGGATCAATAATAATGCTTGCTGAAAAATTCAGCAAATAAGTTTTTTATAACATCCTTGTCCTAGTCCTACTTGGTTATTGCTTTACCCCTAAGTATTAAGAAATACTGATTTTGCCCGGGACAGATTCTCCATGTATCACATTCAGTCCACAAGCTTCCAAATGCTGCCTTCCTTCTTACGTGAAGTTTTCCTTTGCTGCCCAAAGGTCCACAAAGTGCTGAAATCTTCATCATTAATACCTGAAAACATGCTAATCACGTTGGTTAGCTCACTTACAGGAAAATGGACTAAAAGTGCCGGAATTATATATTTTATCCTCTAAACTTAGCTATAACATGGGTGAGTTATGGTGTTTAGGCGCGTAAATACGCCCAACATCATCTACTACTATTAACTAGAGAGTCACTAGGACAAACCCCCAGATAGCTCAAACTATTTGATAGGAATGCTAAATTTTATAAACTGATAAGCTACAAATTCTGAATGAATAAGTCCCTAAATTATGAAGACTCACCAACTGTCGGATGTAGATGGAGATGCTCGAACTACTCACGCTACTAATACTGAACACCTGAACCTACATTATGAGATAATGTAGCACATAGACTTATATGTGGATCAATACTTTGAGGATGTACTGAGTATATCGGGGTGATATGCATAAGTAAAACATCATCTCATCATCATAATTTATAAAATAATGCATGCTAAATGTAAATGACTTACTTAATTTGGAATATCTAAAATACTGAAATATGTAACAATAAGAAGCAAAACATACCTTATAAATCTCGTGAGCCATAACATTTATTACTAAAAGCTATACTTGTATTCTCTCTTTAAATCATACTATCTAAGTGTAGACAAGACTCACTCTTAAATCATAAATCTGTAAGCTAAAATCTATAACTTATATCTTTTTGTAAAGCATAATCTGAATAAATTTGTGAGCCTTTACACTCATTTTTCTAAAAGCTTTTCTGTTAATCTTTTACTTTAACTAGTAGGGAGAAATACTTTAAAACTATTCCAAAAATCTTTACTCTCTTAACCGACATAAACCATGTGAGCTAACATGGAGTCCAACGTCTTACCCACATTGGGAAAAGCCATTCTACCCTTACCATCAGAATAAAACCTTAGCTTAAGTGATCACTGACTTAGCCCACTATGGATGCTTAAATCCTACGGTGGCTCATAGTTCAGGGGCTTGAGACTTTGGAATGATACCCAACTCAGTGATAAATACTACTCCCATACTTATGCTCAGAACTTTAGGAAATCCACCTTAAAATAACACAAGGGCTTATAATGAAAAACCAATTATGCTTCTTTTTCTTTAAATCTCAAACTTTATGAACAATGTGGATTCCTTATCTTAGCTTAGGATCAAAAGATCAATTTCTTTCTTGAATCTTGGTAAACAATCATAAAAAAGGCTTGAAATCATGATCTTCTTAAAATATTAAGACTAAATCTTAGGACTTAAAATCTATGCTTTAAAATCATGTCTAAACATCATAATAACCATACTTGATAATGAAGACAATGATAATTCATCTCAAAATCTGTAAATTACTGCAATAGGCATGAAAATATGGAAATAGACATGTAATTCATCTTTAAAAACTCTCAAAAAATCATAGCTTTGTAAATAGAAATAATGGGTATGAATTCTAATTTGAAATTCATGTATAAACATTCAAAATCATACGAATTTGTAACTAAAACTTGGTTTTGGGCACAAGGATGAAAGGAGATCCTTCTTCATAAATTCCACATACCTTGATTGATGATTAAATGAAGAAACTTGACTTATTGATTCCTATTTGAGTTCTTGGAGATGAGTTCTTGATTATCTTGCCTTGGAAATCCTCAATTTAGAGCTTTCTTGGAGGAACTATGGAGGAATTTGTTTTCTTGGAGAAGAAACTTGGGAGCTCTAGGGTTTGCTTGAGCAAATATTGATGAATAATGAGCATAATAGGCTTAGAATGGGTTTAATATTGTGTTATTCATGAATTGGAGACTTAGGAATTGACCAAAATACCCTTTTTAAACTTCTAAACAGAACTGGAAAAGAGAACCAAAAATCCCAATTTAGTGGGCTACCGCAAGCGCCACTATCGCGGTGGCTCACTGGAAATCGACAACTGGGTAATGGAGGACCTCCATGATGTGGAGCTATCATATCGTACCACTAGATTTTGACAATTAGGTCCTAGAACTTCAACTCAAAGTGCCACCATCACGGTGCCCTATAGAAATGCCAATTTGGCCTTTGGCGCGATGTGCCAACATCGTGTTGGGCTACTGGAATGGTACAAATGTAATGTATGGCTTCTTTGAGATGCGGGGATATCGCAGAGGGCCACTGAAATTTGATGATTATTATTTTGCCCGCCTCCGCGATGCACAAAGTGCCCAGGTGGTACACTGCTTTACTAAAAATGCTCTAACTCCTTCACCGAGTGTCGAATTTGGGTGAATTTGGTATGGATGGAAAGATCATTCAATTTACCACACAATGGAAGGCCTAAATATGGAAAATTCTATAGGAAATAAATATTATTTATTTTGTAACCTATCTCTTAACATTCTTGGGATGGATTTAGGCTAGGAAAAGTTTGGGGTATTACACCCTGGGACTATAAACTCTGATACCAAGTTTGTCACAACCCAAACCAAGGCCCTGGAAGTGAAGAGCATCCCAAACCGTGAAGGCCTGAGTGCCCTTTTCCATCTGGCAATGTAACACCCCGTACTTAATTACGTGCATTAGCCATTGTTATATGTGTTGGAGTATATGTATTGATCCTAAGTTAGGTATATATGAGTATTGATTATTTTGAGATAGTTTCAAGTGTATAGTTTGATTATATGTGTATAGGAATCGACCTTATTTATACCGGAATTTGCCCGTCGATGTTTCCATACGAAGGTTATTGAATAAGCTTTCCGACGATATAAAGATTTTCAAAAACGGATAAGTTTCGGATATAAGCGAGCACGTTCGAAACTATAAAACGGTGGCCGGGATGTGAACAGTAAAATTGCAGAAAAATTTCCAGTTTTTGGGTCAACTTTGAACGATCATAACTCCCTCAATATAATGAACTGGGCGAGCTACCACATATCAAAAGAAAGCTCTGTGAGTATTCTTTCTAATGAAATTGGTTTCATCCAAATCCAACATCTGAGTAAGGAGTTATACTCATTCTATTTCAGCCTCTCAAAACAGATTTTTGTGAACAGTAAATTAGCAGGAAAATACTGAGGCCTGCCAGTTTTTTGGGTCAACTTTGAATGATCATAACTCCCTCAATATAATGAACTGGGAGATCTACCATATATCAAAAGAAAGATCTTTGAGTCATCTTTCCAATGCAATTGGTTTCATCCAAATGCAACATCTGCGTAAGGAGTTATACGCATTTTACTTCAGCCTCTCAAAACAGATTTTTAGGGTCAACTTCAAACGATCATAACTCCTTGTACAGGACGAACTGGGTGGCCTAATTTATATGAAATGAAAGAACTTTGAATTATCTTTACAATGATACCAATTTCACCCAAATACGATATCGGAGCAAAGAGTTATGGTCTATCTACTTCAGCTTGTCAAAACAGTCCACCGGAGGACATATTTGACATTATTTAAATTTTAAGGGCACTTTGGTCATTTTCTATGGTATTATGGACGGGAATATGTGTATATATACATGTATATGAGCTCAAAAATCAGTTTCTTCATCAATTAGAGGAAAGAACAAACCCTAGCCTGATTTTCAACTCTAATTATCTTGTGATTCAACCGTGGAAAGTCCAAATTGATTCCGTAGTTGTGTTCATCGTCTCAAGGGCTTCGAGAAGCACCCTTTATTTGTGCCAACAGGACTTCAAAACCCAAAGGGCCATTCTATGGTAAGGATGTAAATTATGTTGGTGTTATTTATATGGATATGTATATATATATATATATGCATGTGAGCATAAGAAGTATGTTATTTGATTGTTGTTGAAAGATGATTGGAAATGATGTTGGATAATTCTTGTGCATGGTTGGATTATGTTGAATTGTGAAGGGATGATGTGGTATTGATGATATGGTATTGAAATGATGATTATATATATATATATATATATATATATATACACACATAAACCTATTGTTCAAGTTGGTTTTTGGAATGCTTTGCAAATATTGGTTGTATGGAATTATGGAAGAGAATTGTGGTGTTGGGTTGCTAATACTAGATGCCAAATATTTCATTGTAGATAAGTGATTTGTAAAGGCGGGAAGTTGTGTTGAATTGGTATCCGAATCTACAACGAGGTATGTAAAGCATACTCTAACGATGTTCTTTGGCATGAAAACACCAATGTTCCATAAAGTAAGATTCCGATGGTTATCCAAACACATGTATTGTTCTACATTACCAATGAAGTTGTTTCCATTCTATAAAGTGTCAAAATGCTTCATTGATATACCAAAAGGCTCCTATTTCATTGTTGTGATATTGATGATTCTGAAACATATTGTTGATGTACCAATGGGTCCTTATTACATCGTTATTGTATAGAAGGTCTATTACTTGATTCCTATTGATGTATCATTGTTCCAAAGGTACTATATTGGCATGAACACTAATGTAATAATCTCAAAAGCTTTTGAACTAAGTTATTGGAAAAATTTCTTATGTGTTACTTGATATACGTGTGGGTGGTATCCCAGGGGCATAAGCCTAGCATGGGTCGATCCCAATTGATATGTACTGGGGGCAGCCTAATGGTCACAGTACGGTACAGTATTGATTATTGTTAGGTGGTTGGAGGTTCGGGAGGAGGAGGTAATGGCGAATAATAGTTGTAAAGAATGAAATGAACGAATGTATACCGTTCCACAAATGTGTTTGTATTCAAGAACCCAATTCAGATTAATAATAATGTACATGATCCTAAAAGTGTTTATGAAGTGTGGTTCACTTCTATTATGATTTATTCACATGTGTACGATTTTCTTGATCCCCCATATCACATATGATTATTTACAGCTTTACATACTCAGTACATATTTCGTACTGACGTCCCTCACGGGGGACCTGCATTTCATGCTGCAGGATCAGGTACTTCAGCTCATTCACAGCATAGATAGGAGCCAGGTCATACAGCTACTGTTGGTGAGCTCCAGTTTACTTCGGAGCTTTCCGAGTCGGTTCCTTATATTTTGTTATTGTACAGGAGTCATGTGTGGGCGGGGGTTTGTCCCGACCCTAGTTATGTCATGTATATCCTAGAGGCTTTGTAGACATAAAGAAGGGTAAAGTCATGGAAGTTTATATAGTGATGTTATATTCGTATATGGGGTGGCCCCGACGGCCAAGTATTATATATATGTATATATATTTGTGCGTGTTGTGCTGATACAGGTAATTAGACCCTTTTATATGCAGCGAAGTGCTGCCCAAATTTTTGGTGACATGTAAGTGAAAGTACAGGTATTTGAACGGGTTCTCCCGGGCCTTCTCGGCTTCGGGTGCCAGTCCGGCCCGATGGGATTTGGGCCGTGACAGGCAATCATGCACACTATTCATAAGTTATAAGGAAATATGGAAAAGATAACAAAATGGAAACATGGTCACTATCTTACTTTAACTGAACAATACAAAATTTAATTAATAAACATTCAAAAATACATGACACTAGTCTACGAAATATCTAGCAACACAAAACCAACATCAATCTGAAAATTGGGAAAAGGCCCCCTGTCGGACCATGAACTAAAATAAAATAACAATGTCCCAAAAGAAACAAGGCCTTCCAAAATTAGGGAGGATCACTGACTGTAAAATTTTGATAATGAATCTACTCCTTAGCAGGGCCCCGGGACTATTCCACAAATACTTTCTTGTAATCATGACTCAACACTTTGTTATTCTTCTGAGTTAATCGGTATACCCTACAATCTGGAATTCAATAGGTTATATGGGGCCTATGCTTTCTTGCAAAATTCTTCAATGGTTAGAATTCCATTGTTCATGCTCTCAATTAAACTTTCCAAAACTATAAATGTGTAAACATAAGGGGCTAGAATTAGATTTCTTTGAAAAAGAGTTCAACAATATATATACTTTCATCAAAATGATTTCATGACATGCTTTTCGAAACAACATTCAGAAAACCTTAATTTACAACGTGATTATAAATCATTTCACTTGATAAAAATGGTAAAATCTATGCCCATGGAGTTTAAGGATAGACTCACATACCTTAGTTATGAAGAAATCCCGAGGAAATTTGACTCTTTAAGATTGAATGCCTAAACCCTAAGTTTCTTCTCTCTTCTTATGTTTAAGAAAGATAAACTATGGATTTGAGAGAGTTAAAACATATTTAGGGACTTTAATTTTGTGTAAGAATGTTTAGGGATGGTTATTGGATGCAAAAAGACTTTGTTGCCCTTGTATTAACCAAAAAAAGGAGTTCCTACACCGCAAAACATAGGGTAGGCGACGCCTAACCCATGGAAAACCTTAAGGTTTGTGGCGCCTAACCCATGGCCAAACTTAATTTGTGGCGCCTAAGATATGGACAACCTTAAGGTTTTCGGTGCCTAATCTATGGCAAAACCTTATGTAACGTCCCGAGTCTGTACCCCAAATTTCACACGGTGCTCATAATACCGAAGGACCACAAGCTAACCCATGACTGGTACCTACTGTAATCACTAAATAGTAATACTATATAATGAAAAATTTAGGCAGAAAAAGCCATAAGGTTCAAAACTAAAATCAAATATTGAATACTGAAAATCAATGCTATAAACTTAACATCTATCTAAAAATACTCTAGCTTGAAAGCCTCTAACTATCTAATAAGGAGTTGATGAGACAAGCCCCCAACTAACTCCGACTATTGTAATAATTGAGATACTAAAATACAGAAATAACAAATCTATCCTCAAACTATGAGGACTACCACTAAGCCTGTTACTGAAAGTCTGGGATGCTAAGTACGGTCAGGAGCCCGTGTGTCTTAACCTATAACATAAGACATCATAGCACAGAAGAAAAGTATGCGTCAGTACTTTGAATGTACTGGTATGCTAAGTGAGGTAGGATGATATGCATGGGTTCATATGCACGAACAATAACTGGCTGAGTAACATAAACATAACTAAATGAGAGTACACACATGAATACATAAACTATAACTGAGGTCATGATAAAACTGATACTGAGTTATGAATATTGATTAAATGATATTTGAGTTTACTGATACTGTAATACTGATAGCTGTGCTGCTATTTCTGATAGTCCTATTTTTGTAGAACTGATTTGAGTTCTATACTGAGCTGGGTGACTATGTCTGACAGTCCTGAATATGTAGAGCTGAACTAAGTTCTATACTGAGAGTAAAACTAAAACTAAAACTATAACTGTGGGAGGTAATCATCTAACCAACATGCCCCCCTTTGAATCAATTGGGGTCCACCTTGTAACCCCATGTTGAAGGGTGTCAGTACCGTGCCACGGGTAAAGACAAGATCTGAGTTAATCCTCTCTGACAGAAAGCCCTTTTGTTCACTCTCGCCGGTAGGAAAACTCGTATGAGATATATCAACCCTAGTCTGGAAGGAAGATATCTCAATCTATGCTAGCTACATAGTTCTGTAATGCAAGGAGTGCTTTTAAGGGTCAAACCCTATGCTGGTAGGAATGCCCCATCCCTTAGTCCACTCGGTGCTGAATCCTACTCCTAACTGAATAGACACTGAACTGACTTCTAGACTGTACTAGGCTTGATTGAACTATTATTGATCGTACTGTCTAACTGAACTGAGTACACTGGGTTCTGCTGACTGATAGAATACTACTAATTTTTGTTAACTGACTGAGTTTACTGAGGTTTGAACTAAATACTGAACTAAAATTGCGACTGATTACTGAGTACTATTATTTATGACATTACTGAGACTATTCTATACCTACTGTAGCTCTAGGTAAGCAACTAGATTTTTGGTTATTGAATACCTCCAGGACTCGATAACATGAAAAGTAAAGCATAGCATAAACTTGAAAAGCATAACCATGTGCACTTGTTCATAACTCATCCATAGAGATATTTTATCAAACACTTGTAAGTTATAAACTTGCACATAAGCTAGCATGACATGATTTTCCCCTTTTAGTTCACATGAGCAATTTATCAAATCACATGGAGTACATAATCTATGCACATGATACTAAACAACGCATAAGCATCATAATTTTAAATTCCAATTTACAATTTCAAGGGTTTAACATGAATTCACATGATACTACACACATGATAAATAATTTCACATGAAACTTGTAATAAATCATGGATTAGAAATCCAATTAACATCAAAATCACGAATACATTCAAAGTCCAATATGTAATTCACAAAATCATCTAACTTGTAGTTTAAAATAGTTTTTTGAACTCCAAGGGTGGAAGGAAACCCTTGGATGAATACTTCACATACCTTGGTACTTGAATTAATGAAGGTTGATGGTGAAATCCTTGGGACTTGAATCTTGAATTTGATGGGTTAGGGTTTGTTCTTGAGAGACTTCGAGAGAAAATGAGTGTATTTTGCTTATTGAGGCTTGAATTTCATGTTTTGGGGCTGATTGAGGGTGGAAAAATGACCCAAATACCCTTATGGATGTGGAGTTTTAATGACTAAAAATAGGGCCAGTGACACATAGCTCGATGCACCGCATTGATGAGATCGATGCGATGGCCGACGCATCGCGTCAAGTCCATATCGACTTATTAGAAATTAGTACTGGGAGCCAAGGAAAATACTGATCGACGCGATGGGCAATGCGGCGCATCAAGATCTAGTCGATACACTATTTTGGATTTCCAAAACATGGTTCAAACGAGCTCTAAAAGTTCTGAAACTCACCCAAAGTGACCTATTGACATTCCTGATCATGAGTCAATCTAAAAATCGATATTTTAAGGTCATAAGGTTCGTGAAATAGGATTACCAACTTATGAAGGCTAAAATAACTCTAAGTACGAATACTTAGCAAAAATTTTCTAAGTCTGGACCCCTTAACAAGATTTAAAGGATTGAATTAAACTTAGAATTTTGTGGGATCTTACACCTTACCAGTGAAGGTAGCCGATGGTAATGCGATGCCTAGCCATCACCTAAGCTTTATTTTGAGATACCTACTTAGTTTTGAAGTCCTTAAACACCCCCAACACCTCCCACAACGTCAATACATGATCTACCATCACCAAGAGGGTCCTAAAGATAATTTTAGAAGCATTAAAAGAGTGTTACGGGTATGGGGGTCACAATCGTACAACCTAGATGGTGACTTATTCAAATACTCATAAATTCTTAATCCGAACTCGGATTGACAAACGGTTGGAGACATTGGAAATAAGACTCAAAGTGATTTAAATTGATATATATTAGTCCACATCAATCATTATATACTAGGAGTAATAGTAGCTGAAAGTTTATCCATGAAAAATCAACAATTCATAATCAATCGATAGGAAAGTGCTCAACTTAACTTTTGAGCTAGGAGATTATTACGATGTATATTCATTTCCAAAAATGTTTCCACACTGAGGAAATGTCATTCACAGTTATATCTTAGTAGAAACTATTGGGTTCGGGTTTATAAATATAGAAAAAATATGGTTCAACTTTGGCCCAAAAAAGTGAGGTGTTACAATATGACGCTTTCAAAATAAAGAAAAATGAGTCACTACAATAAATGATAACTAGGTTAACTTCATTGGTAAATGAGTTATCATTTATAGGAAAGGTTTTATATACTGAGGAATAGGTAAAGAAGGTCTTGAGAGTCCTACTAGAGTCTAAGTAGGATGTCAAAGTTACAACCATGGGAAGCTAAGGATCTCACTAGAATGTCCCTTGATGAGTTAGATGGTAATTTGAAGACCTATGAGATGAACATGGAAGATTTAAATAGGGAATCTGAAAGTGATGAATTAGATAATGAAGAAGTTGATGAAACTGCTCTCACGCCATTGGAGATTCAATCTTGGAAGAGGAAAATGGTTCTTCTGAGGTATGTATTCTTGAGCTTAAGGAAAAAATTGCATTTATTTCCTAAAACAAAACTTATTTCCTTAATGAGGGCTCTAATTGATGATTTCGAAGAATTAACTTCTGATAGGGATGAATTATACAACAGTCTTGCAAGTCTCAAGTTTGACTTTATTGATCTAGAAGTTTGCAAGAACACTGTGGAAAAGGAAAACTGCACTCTTAAGGAACAAGTTGGTCAACTTGATTCTTCAAATCTGATTTTAAAATATGATATCTTGAAACTGACTCTTTCTAAAAAAGGAAAAAAGTTCAAAAGTGATGAACAAGAAAATATTAACCTTGAATTGATCAAGTCCAAACAAGAATGTAGTGATGAAAAGGAAAAAATGGAACAAATTAAGCCACGAAGTCTCTAAACCAAAACTTGATCATGAAGGTCAAATAGATGGACAAATTCCTCGAGAATTGTTCATCAAATCAGTGAAAAAACTCATAGTGAAAGGGCTGGATTGGCTTTTTTCAAGAGCTCTAATATTACTAAGGACTTATGTTATATATTGGTAATAATGGAAATCTAACTACTGAATGTCCAGTTAAAAGTAGAGAAAGGAGTACTAATTTGGCAAAGAAATCTGACTTCTTGGTAGTACAGACAAATAGAATGAAAAGCATAATTGGTCAGAGAAACAGGTCACACAACTTGTTACCTCGATGAGCTAGATGAAATCTGATTCACCCGTTTACTCATCTGGGTTCCTAAGTTAACCCCTAATTTATTTTGTAGGTAAAAGTGAAAGGAGTCAAGCAAAATTAGTACATGGATAGATCTTGCTCAAGGCATAAGATTGAAAGCAGATAAAGTTCCTTTCACACATCATATTTAAAGGAGTAATGGATCTTTTCGAGATGGAAAAATGAGCACCATTAATAGAGTTATAAAAAATTTGGGAGAACTAAAACAAAAGACTTCGAAAGATGGACAGATTTGTAGTGCTTATGTAAGAGGGAAGCAAGAGAGATCGTCTTTCAAAACAAAGAGTCATATAAGTACGACCAAGTGCTTGGACCTGGTCCTTATGAATCTTTGTAGACCAATAAGGGTAAGAAATAAGAAAGTTAAGAGGAACATATCGTACCACCTGGTCCAACTATTGTATAGACTGAGGACATATTGATAGGGGGAATAGTAAATCAAGAAATTTATTCATCAATAAGACCAACATAAGCTGCTGATAAGTTTGTTAGTAGTTCATTGATATTGTCAAAAGAATCTTCATATATGTCATGGGAATCAATGACTCGAGACTATGTTATCTAAAAGAAAGCAATTTCGCTCTTGTGGGCTATAAAAATGTTGACTATGTGGGTTACTTAATTGAGTTAAGAAGCACCAGAGGTACTAAGTAGAAAACACTTTGCAAGGAATAGGTTAGACTTGGGGATGATTAAAATTGCATGAACTCCCCTTAATGATTGACTAGGATAACCATTTTCTTTTTAATCTTATTAGCTAAAATATTATTCGATTCAATCTTGCACATTTAGTGGTGTGTCCCAATTCTAGATTTTTGACTCTTCTAACCTAATTTTGTATTAGATTGTGCAAAAAATAGGTACAAACAAGCAATTGTGACCACAAAGTTCTTCTTATCAGGTATGTTCTACACTGACATAAGCATAGGATGTGTATGTTGAAACAGTTGAGCACACCTGTTCAATTCCTCACACTTCATCCCCCCTTGTCCTATAAAGCTAACGAATTGGTTGACCAAACTTTCTTTGATTCTCTCCAAATAGTTGTGCACAAATATTTTAATCCTACACCAGAAATTTTTTCTTTTCTCAACCAAAATATCAGTTTTTGTTCCATTGATTTGCCAAGCTTGATCATAAATCTCATGCAACATATGTATCTGAAGATTGAAAAAGGACATGCTCTTCCTTTTAGTTTCTAATTGGCTCAAAGTTTTTTAGGACTTCTTAGTCCTAGTTCATATTTGACTTTTCAAACAACAAAGAATATTCTTGAACAGATGAATCATGCTGCTCTACCTCTTTCAATAAGGAGGGATACCATTCATTTTTTTTAAAAAAGGAAAATACTTTAGCTGAGAAAATTTCTGAACTAGAAACTACACAAGACATCCATGAAGTAGAATAAGAGGTCGTTCATCATGACTTTGAAGCTTGACCTTGATTGAGAGAGGGCTAAAAATGTTGCTCCTCACTATTCATATCCTTAAACATGTCCCACTTTTATACCGGATTCTTTTTTGATTAATGCTCAGTTGTTTTGCTTTGTTTAGTTCTAGTTTAGATTTAATGTGGAATATGCTCTCGCATATTAATAAAATGGTTATATTTTCTTAATTGATTCATGTTCTTTCTCTCTTTAATACATTACTATGTTGGCTAGAGTCTTTGTCTGATTATTTTGGTGATAGCCCAAGTGTCTATGAATAGCATAACTAATTACTTTGACAAGTTTATTTTTGCATTGAAGTGGTTTTTTTTATGATGCTAATAGAGTGAAGATAATGGTTGTGCAATGTTTATAATCCATTGACTAACCTATTTTATTCTAGTGTTTCATACTTCAGTACCTACTGGTAAAGATGTTTCAATGCACAAATACAAGAGGTTTATCATCATCAAAAAGGGGGAATTTGTTGGAACCTTGAAGTTTTGATGAATGAAAATATGAATGAAACAATTTGATATATGTGTTCCACTGATCCAACAAGTTCAAGAGTGCAAGTCCACGGTATAAATAATTGAGACTCATAATTAGTTAAATCGGTGCAACTGAAAAATTCAACTAACTGATCACATGGGGAATAGAACAAGTTGAATTTGATTCAAACACTTGATCATAAGAGAAAGAAAATTGAGTTGAAAAAGGAGTCCTATGTGAAGAAGGAGTTTCACTTCTGAGCATATCCTGAAGAGTCCTATGTGTAGAAAGAGAAAGATTCTGAAACTTAAAGAAGTGGTGTTTGAGCTCAACACGTGATGACAAGTGAAATAAAGAGTTCCACTTAGATAAGGAGTTTGACTTAAAGAAGGACTTTGACTTAACAACAAACTTTGATTAGTTGAAGAGTCCAATTGAAGATAGAAGATTGATGACATGATGGACTCTTTGAAGAGTTGCTGTTAAACAAAGAAAGTGATTAACATAATCATTTATGCACTTAAAAAAGAAGAAAAGGGCAATTGATAGATTGACTTTATGAAGTGCTACCCAATCACCAAAGAAACACATTGAAGAATCTGGTCCTAGTATAGAATCTGACTAAAAGTTTTAGCGTTGATTGTTAGGAGTTATTCATTGTGTTGAACTATTGATGTAATATTAGTTTTAATGTGTTATAAACGAAACTAGGAGCTAGTCTTTGAGTTTGGGAAAACTCAGAGACTTTGAGAACACATACCTTGGATGGTGTGTGTAGCTAGGAATTAGAGTCTATAATTCCTAGTTGTTGAGTTATAGAAATTAGAGTTTATAATTCCTAGGTTACATGAGTTTTGTAATCAATTGTTGTTGAGGATCATTGTTGTGTAGTAAAGTTGGGGTTAAATCCTGTAGAGGTACAGGTCATGATTTTTTACTCCTTTTTGAGCCGGGTGTTTTCTACATAAAAATCCATTGTGTTATTTTCTTATTACTGACACGTTAGTCAACCAAAAACTAAGATAATCAGTAGGGTAAATCTAACAGTTGAGATCTCCTCCTACCATCCAAGGCGATCCCATGTTACTGACCAGGTAATATAAATTGTCTCATAACTCCAGTCTTTATCCTTCATCACATTAAACACAAATATAAGGTATCCATCAAAATTTTCCATTGCATTATAGCATCAATGAAGATCCGTATTTTACCATTAGTATTAGCAATAGCTGACTCCATCCATAGTTTCATTCTATTTCTGCAGATGTCTATAATCATATTAGGTTCCATCAAGGCTACAATAAAGCATTTGCACCCTTTTTCTTCACTGACGAGTACCCGTTGTGTATTAACAGACCTAATATTCCAAATTAGGGCCTTAATATGATTTATACTTTTAAGATTACTGCTCTCTTAGGTATAACCCTCTTACCTTGAATATTTTCTTATTTTTTGCCTTCTTTACATTTTTAGCTAAAGATCTGGGTGATAAATCAACTTCTTTAACTAATTTGAAAGTTTGTGTAAGTTAATTTCAACTCCTATTCCTCCTCCACAAGTTGTCCTTCCTCGTCTGTTATTAAGGTGTCTCCTGTATTTGTATTTTATTCTTCCCCTGTTGTTCTTTGTTTATTGTCTCTCATTGGACCTTTTTTCATTAGTAACATTGTCAAAAATGCTTTCACCCAAGCTTTTGCACTTTCATGGACATTGGTTTAAATTCTTTAAGCTGAGGGTCTTTCGGAAACAACTTCTATACCTACCAAGGTAGAGGTAAGGTCTTCGTACACTAAACCCTCCCCAAATCCTCCCCAGACCTCACTTGTCGGACTATATTGGATATGTCATCGTTGTTATGGTTGGGATTTCCTACTTTTCCTTCTTTGAAAAATTTGTTGTCTTTTATAGGATTCCAGTTTCCTACATGTATTATCATTAGATCATTCAAAGCATGCTCAGCTTTGTAAGGATTACGTCTCAAGAGCCCGACTGTGGTCTCTAAACACGCCTAATGCTCAACAGCCAAATCTCGTTCAACAATTCCTGCTAGAGCATCAGTAATTCCATTTTAACTACTTATATATTTCAAAAAAGCAATGAGACGAGAAAATGAAGTTGGATTTGACCGTGGAGCTCTAGAGATACTCAAAATTGATGTAGTTCTTTACCCTTTGTTCTTAACATGTGGATTACCTGTCAATTTTTGCATATTTGGGAAGTTTATAAATGATCTCTATGTATCTTATTTTATAGATATGTTTTTCTCTTGAAAAAGAAATATTCTTATCTTTTTATTTTGTGTATCTTCTACATACTTATCAATTATTACAAAAATATATACTAAAAAAAACTTTTGACATAAGGTACATTACAAAAATATCACTTTCATATTTGAATAAATAATAATTATATTACCTTTGAGAGTAATTTTAGAATTTAGTAAGCTGCATTCTGTGTACCATATTACAACAAAATAATGACAGCTAAAATTCAAAAGAGATGAAATTGTTGTAATTCACTAATGAAACAAAAATCAAAAGGGGTATATACTTTCAAACTTTGAATTCGTAAGTCCGTTGTAGTTACTCAATGAGGGTGCTTGATCGACTTAGAGAGAAAACATAGTCTATTTTTTTGAAGTTTGTTGTCTAAGAGAGAGAATCTAATCTTTTTCTGATGTATGTCGACTTAGATGTATGTCTATTACAAGAGGCGAGTCAAATATTGGCAACAAATTAGGAAAAAGAAATTACTAAAATATAAAAATTTTGGTAGCAAAGCTGTCACTCATTGCAACATTATCTAGAACTTACCATTGCAAAATTGGAAGACACATAAATGAAGGGGGAAGGTTCTATCATGAGCAGCCTATAAATATACTGCATAGTTAGTACTTATTTCTATCATTTCTTACCTTAGAGAAAAAGTTTGTCATTCATACTTCGAATATGCAGAATGCAAATTTCCCCCCTTCAACTTTAATACCTTCTCCTGTACTACTTCATTGCCCTATATGCTATGGAATATTTCATACTCATTTTGAATTTATGGATCATGTACAAGTTTTTCACCCATCACTGTCTGAGAAAACAGCCATCCTAGATTCTCCTATATATGCATCCTATATTGTTTTGCCAGGCAATTCGCCATCAGCTCAACCTGTTTTCCCACAACATGTGAGTTCGCAAGGAAATAATAGAGTTTTTGTCCAACCAATGACATCTTTGAATCATAACGAGCCTATCAGATGGGATAGAGCACCACCAATTGATAGGCAACACATGGCAAGAAGAAATAGAGTTGCTAATTTTACAAGACCTTTGATCAATCAATTGAATGTAGATGAATTAGTTAACATAGCTGAAGAACAAATTGATTTAGACCTGAATTTGAGGCTTTAATTAGAGAAAAGACTATGTGGATCTTCTTTATAAGGGAATGTCTAAAAATGTGTTGAGTTAGGAGTCATTTTTTTTAGTACTTTTAAGTTTTTATATTTTTGTCCGACAGCGGGATGTCTAAAAGGTCGAGTCTGTTGTTTTATTTTATTTTATCTTATTTTTTCTCAAGCATGGTGAGCATATCTAGAATTGTGCTTGGATTGAAGTCTGTTGTTTTATTTATTTGTTAAATATTTGTCTTGATTTAAATAATCCAATCCATTTATTTGTGTGCAAATATTTCTTTGTTCCTTGTCGAGCATATTAAAAATAAACAAATTTTTTATAGTTCAAATTTAATTTATTTTACGTATTATTACTGAGCAAATATGTCAAGCTTTAGCCATCATATTATATATATGACACGTCACTCGTTATGCTAAAGCTTTTCCACCTTGTAATTTTCACACCATAATTATTTTTTATCAAAATATCATTATTTAAAGATATAACAATATTTTGTTTTCCTCATTTTTTCTATTCCTTTATTTACTAAATCTATTTTATAAAGCTGAAGATAGTTTAGTAGGATCCATACTATCTACAAGATTACAAAAATATAGTCATAATCAAAATACCAAAACAGATCAGATTGTTGTAATTCATTAATGAAACTAAAATCATCAGGGACATTTACTTTGAACTTTAAATTCGTCCATCGTATTAAATATAGATGAACAAATGACAATTGTTATAGTTATTCAAGGAGGTGTTTGATCGACTCAGAGAGAAAGCATAAACTTTTTGTAAAGTCATTCAACTTAGAAAGAAAATATAATTTTTTCCTGAAGGCCGTTGCAGCAGGTTAGTTATATACTAGTTAGAAAAAGCTCGTGTCGTAAATGAATATTATTATAATAATCATATCAATTAATGTGACAGCTTTTTAATTTTGAAATTTAAATAAATTTATTTTCAGAGTTATTTTTGCATATATTCTTAAAATATTTTAAATTATCAATTATTGTGATTTATCATTCAAATATATAATTTTATTTTAAAAATTAATTCATGATCAAAATTAAACTCTACAAATGTATAAATTAATAAAGAATGTGAAAAGCAAAATTCGATGGGCCAATACTAATGTACGGGCTCAGTATATGTTTTTTTTTTGTCTCAATTCATACGATACAAATAGAATTTAGATAATCAATCATACTTTTAATAGATTTTTAGATATTTTAAACTGTTAACTATTATAATTTAAAATATTTTTTATGTAGTTTTCAAATAATATATGTTACTCTCCCTATTCAAACTTTTGTGGCGTTGATAGTCAATTATATTTTAAAATTAATTTAAGTTTTTAATTATTTTGATTTATAATACTTTTCTTCTATTACAATTTAAGTGGCATTGATATAATTTGTAGAGTGAATCATGTATTTTATATCTTTTAAATTTTTTAAGTTGTTAATTATTGTGATTTATAGTATTTTTTACGTGTTTTTTTAAAAATATATAACATATTAATTTTGTTTAGATATTTTAAGCAGTTAACTATTGTAATTTATAGTACTTTTTATGTAATTTTAAAATAATATATGTTACTCTTCTTGTCCAAACTTTTGTGACATTGATAGTTAATTATATGTTTTAAATAATTAAATTTTTTAATTATTATGATTTATAAAACTTTTTTTTTCTATTCCAATTTAAGTGGAATAATGCATAGATGACCATAATAATTAATTAGAGGTGATATAGTAAAATCATGATTGAAACAGCGAAGCAAACATGTTTTAAATGACTCACAGCAACTAATTAAAAGTGATATAATAAAATACTATAAAAAATACTTGTTAAAAAAATTTAAGTAGACTTCATATAAGACGTTAAGTTAATTTAAAACATCAAGATTTAACTTATCATTTTATATCTATTTTACCTTTAAAACTAAATATCAATTTTGTTAGCAAAGTTGTTATCACTGCAACAATATTTTGAACTTACTATTGCAAAAGCGGAAAACATATAGCGGAAAACCCGAAAATATGAATCTTAAGTGTAAATAAACAAAAGGGTGAAATCTAATACACTTCCCTAATCGCTTCTGTTTCTCTAGAATCCAGGTTTGTAGATCTTTGGTGAAATAACAGGGAATGAAAAAGCGGTAACTAAAGATAATCAGTCTAGTGTTACAGATAGAAACTCCAAGTTTGCAGCTTCTAGAAACAGTTGCAAGCTACACGAGTACTAGTCTTCAAATTTGCATAAAAGTTACATAAGTGTAGCATGAGTACAGAAAAAAATGTGTACCCAACAAGTATCATTAATCAAACCAATAAGGTGGCGGCATTAGCAATAGGTGCAGTCTGATCTCTTGCCGTAGATCCACGTGTCCGATTAGATTGTTGTAATTCACTAACAAAAACATAATCTTTTTTGAAGTCTGTTACCGCAACATTTGGAAAAAGAGATTACTAAAATATAAAAATTTTGGTAGCAAAGCTGTCAAACAATACGACATTATCTGGAACTTACCATAGTGAAAGTGGAAGGCACATAAATGAAGGGGAAAGGTTACAGGATGAACAACCTATAAATATACTGCATAGTTAGTACTTGATCTCTACCATTTCTTACATTACAGAAAAAGTTTGTCATTCAAGCTTCAAGTAGGAATAATGCAAATTTTTCTCCTATTGTTTTAGTACCTTCTCATGTATTATTTCATTGCCCTGTATGCTATGGAATTTTTCGTACTCATTTAGAATTCATAGATCATATATGAGGTACTCACCCATTATTTTCTGAGCAAACAACCATCGTGCATTCTCCTGTATTTGCATCCTAAATTGTTTTGCCAGGAAATCCGCCATCATCTCAACCTGTTGTACCACAACCTGTGAGTTTTCAGGAAATGATAGAGTTGTTGTCCAATCAGCAACGTCTTTGAATCGTAACGAGCCGACAAAATGGGGCAGAGCACCACCAATCAATAGGCAACAAATGGAAAGAAGAATCAACGTTGGAGGTTCAAATTCAACATTTGCAGATACAAATGATGCTACTGTAGATTTTACAAGACCATCGATCAATCAATTAGATGTTCCTATTCCATCAAATACATATAAAATAGTTAACGTAGCTGAAAAACAAAATGATTTGAACTTAAGCTTGAAGCTTTAATTGGAGAAAATATTGCGCGGATCTTCTTTATAAGGGGATGTCTAAGAATGTTCTAAGTTTGGAGTCCTTTTTTTTCTAGTTTTATTGTTATATGTTTGTCTGATACTAGGGTGTCTAAAAGGGCGAGTCTGTCATTTTATTTTATTTTATTTTTTGTCAGACACGGTGGGTGTCTAAAATTGCATTTTGATTGGTGTCTGTTATTTTTTATTTATTAAAATATTTGGCTTGATTTAAATAATCCAATCCATTTATTTGTGTGCAAATATTTTTTTGTCCTTGCCGAGTACATTTTAAAAAACAATATTATTATAGTTCAAATGTAGTTAATTTCACCTATTATTACTATGTTAAAATGTCAAGTGATAAGCCCCGTAAATTTTCAATCAATCTATTTCAGAACCTCCCTTGTGCTAAATGGTAATTTTTGACTTGAATCATGATAAGGAATGTTAACGGGATATTTTGGGAGAGTTTCAGAATTTCCGAAAAGCATTCGGGGTCATTTTGGTACTCCAAACCAGTGAGCCTCTGCGAATAGGGGCGTGGCACACTGCCTACGCCCTGCGATAAGGGAGTGGCACTCTTCCTACTCCCCACGATAAGGGTGTGCCACACTGCTGAGCACAAATCACCCAACTTCATTTTTTCAATTGGGGGCAATGGTTTTTTGTCCTTTGCCATTAGATGACGTAAATGTCTTTTAATCCATCATAGCCATCAGTTATCAACTTTTAACATTGCTATTCTCCACTCCAACTCCCAAGTCAAGAAACTCAAGGTTTTCTCAAGAATTCACTACTATGGGCTTTAAACTCTGCATTCTCTCCAAATTCTTTTAATTTTCAGGCATGTTGGACACTTTCTAATTTAAATACTATATTATTGCATTCATTCAATTGTTATTGAAGTTTTTTTTTTTGAACTATGGGTTTAAACTAGGGTTTGAGAATTGTCATCACTAATGTGAAATATTAATTTTTCTCTTCTTATAAATTATTTATAATCACTTGCGGTGGATTTTAGATTTTTGAACAACATGTTTGAAAGGATGCATTTCATTATATAAGTATTAAAACATTGAATGTTAAGGATGATTGAAATCATGATTTTCAAGTCCTTTGAAAAAGCTTTGAATTGAGATGATGAACAAATATGACACCCTATCTTTTTGAGGTATTGAAAGTGTTAAACTTTATGACTTCTTTGAGATTTTTTTGCTATTTAATGATTATTATGAGCATCATTTTTGAATGATGGGGTTTAAGGAGTCGTAACTATTTTATGATAATGGTTCTTGGTATGATATGAATGGCTTGCAAGTCTTGGTATGACGATACCAGTATGAATATATCCTAATGAATGACTCCCTGATAAATGTTATGTTCAAACTGTTTTAATTGGGATCTAAAGAAAATTATATAGCACACTGTGAAGACATAAGTCTTCGTGACCAACGCTTGAAACCTATATTGTTGTCATAGATATGTCGCACCTTAATTGGATGATTAGATTGTGTGCTTAACATGATGATAATATGTATGGTGGCTTTATCATACTTGTGACTTTAGCCTAACTTCGGTATGTGAGACCAACACGGACTGGGGCCCCATTGGTTTGGGAGTACCGCACCCATATTGCCCGTGGGTTACTAGATGACCCATACTATTCATGGGTCAGCAAACTACGATGAAAGCTATATAGTTCAGGATTAAATTTCAAAGGTTCATATAATATGTCCCTTACCCCTACCCCAACATCCTATTATATATATACTTGATATGCATGCGGTTTATAATTGGTTTTAGTAAATACATACATGTTTTATCTCTTTCTTTGGGTGTATTCCAGTATTTGCCATACTGACCGTCCTCGAATGGTTTGATTTCTTGATCGGAAAACTGTGAAGTAGTGAGCCCTCCATTTTACGAAAGGCCTGGTCTCTCTTTTTAGTTTTCGTTTATTATTCTAGCACTTTTGTATTTCTTTTGTTATAATCACAGACATGTTCGGATTTAGTAGGTATTCTTTAGATTAGAGTCTTTTGTAGACAGTGTTGGGTATTTCTGTATGGAATTGATTGTTGACTCACAAACTTACTCTTTGATTATTACATCTCTCTTATCCTACTGTTTAGCTTCCACAGTTCATTATTTTACTATGCTCTTGAGGTAAGGCTAAGGGATCGTCCTAGGCATTGATTGGTTTGGGATGCCCGTCACGGCCAGGCCTCAGTTCGAATCATGAAAAGCTTGGTATCAACGCATGGTTTAGGGTTCTAGGATGTCCACAAAGTCATATCGAGTAGAGTCTCTCTTATGGGTGAGTGGCGCACCACACTTATAACGGGGAGGCTAAATAAATTTAAGAATGTTTTCCTTTCTTGTGTTCTATTTAAAGCTTGGGAGTCTAGTTACCATGAAACTTCTCTAACTCCTAAATTACTCGCGTTTTAGATCTTACATCCTCGAAGATATGACAGTCATAGGAATTTAGCTAGAACCTCTATCCCAATTGGGGAAAATATGGAGGATGTTTGCCCTACTCATGAAATACAGACTCAAAATAAGGCCCATGCTCTGGATTATACTGCTCCACCAGGGATTCCACCGGTCCTTACTAGTCCTCCTCGAGCTGATAATACTCATACTCAATTCTCTTCGGGAGATATCTCGAATGCTGAGTTCCATCAGTCCATCCATATGCTTACTTGGAATATAGCCTCCCAGTTTCATCATCTTGATCATGCCTATCCTTTTGTTAACTCGTCTTAGGCCACTCGAGTTGGCCAATTTGTGAGGCCGAATTCCCTAAACTTTACAGGTTTTAAGGTTGAGAAGGATCCTCAGGAGTTTATTAATGAGAAGGAAGATCTTCAGGGTGATGCATGCTAGTGATTTAGAGAGGGTCGAGTTTATAGCTTATCAATTGAAAGAAGTGGCTTATCAGTGGTACGAGGAGTGGGAAGAGTTAAGGGGTGAAGATATTGAGCCAGTAGTGTTGGAAGAGTTCTTGGGTGCTTTCCTTGGTCACTTCTTTCCTAAAGAGTTGTGGGAGGCTAAGGCTGAAGAGTTTTTAAACCTAAAATAGTGTAAAATAAGTGTTAAGAAGTTTGCATTAAAGTTCACTCAACTATCTTGTTATGCTCCTGAGCTTGTGTAACACTCTGAGTCTGGTACCTCGGACGCTACACGGTGCTCATAATCTCGAAGGACCATAATCTAACCCATGTCTACTACCTGTTGCAAATACTGAATAACAATACTATATAATGCAGAATAATGGGCTAAAATTCCATAAGGTTTAATACTGTAATAAATCTGACAATACGGTATAACAATACCAAGACAAAAACAACTGTCTGAAAATACTCTACTCTGAAAAGCCTCTAAGTTGTCTGAATAGGATTTGATGGGACAATCGTCCAACTAACTTCATATACTGAAATACTAAGTCTAATGAAATAATAAAATAAAAGAATATCCTCGAATGATGAGGACTCACTGCTAAGTTTACTGCTGCTGGCTGGATTTGAACTGCTAAGGATGCTCGAGAGCCCTTGTGTCTGAACCTATGGTATAAGACACCATAGCGCAAGAAAGTATGTGTCAGTACGTGAGAATGTACTAGTATGCTAGATGAGGTAAGGCTAAATGCAAGGGTTCATATATATAGACAATACTGACTGAATAACATGAGTATGCTGAATAAGAATACATGCATGAATACATAAACCATAACTAAAATCGTAGTGATACTTAATACTGAGTTCTAATAATTGGATTACTGCTAATTAAGTCTACTAATACTGTGTTACTGATACTTAGTCTACTAATATGCTGATACTGATTTACTGTATCTAACAGTACTGATTTCTGATGGAACTAGCTGAGTTCTGTACTGAGTTGAGTGACTGTATCTGATAGTCCTGAGATCTATAGATATATCTGAGTTCTGTTTTGAAGAATGAGACTGAAACTGAGACTGTGGGAGTTAATCATCTAACTGACATGCCTCGAGTCTAAACTAGTGGGGTCCAACCTGTAACCCCAGCAGAAAGAGTGTTAGTACCGTGCTTTGGGTAAAGACAACTACTATGGAGTCAATCCTAACTAACAAGTGACTCCTAAGATCAGTCCTATCTAGTAGGTGATCCCTGAGTATGTCAGTCCTATCTAATAGGTGACATCTCATGACCTACGCTGGATACGTAGTTATGGAACTTAGGGATTGCTTTTAGGGACCCAGTCCTAGCTATCACGTGAGTCCCCATCCTTATGATCGCTTGGTGCTGAATCCTACTCCCAACTGAAAGACACTAAACTAATTTCCTAGTTCATACTAGGCTTGACTAAACTGGTATTGATCATACTGTTTAACTGAGCTGAACTAAGATCACTGAATTCCGTTGACTGACGGAATACTTCTAAATTTTTCCCTGAATTCTACTGATCGTGACATGACTGAGACTATTCCGTAACTGACACTGGCTCTAGGAAAATAGCTAAATTGTCGGGTTTTAAATACCCCCAGGATTCGATAACATGATAAGTAAAGCATAACATGATCTTGCAAAGCATAACAATACACACTTGTTCATAATTCATCTATTGAGACATTTCATCAAAAACTTGTAGGGCATTGGCTTGTGCACATACTAACATCTTACAATTTCATCAACTTATTCACGTGAAAGTCATAAACTCGTACATAATAGGAATACATACTAATCTCTCATGATTCATTCAATACGACCTTTCATCAAACACTTGACATGCATTAACATGTACATGAATGGGGATTTCTTGTCAACATGCTATAATGACACTATTTCATTCACATAGGCATTTTATCAAACATATAGGGAGCATGCTTTGATTATACAACAATCAATACATCTAATTATCATGTCTAATCTTTCAACTTGGAATTTGAGGGGTTTATCATGAACATCATGCAAATCATCACATTCTAGGATCAATTATTGAATCTTGTAATCTAAAACATGAATCAAAACTCAACAACAACATAAACATGAATTTCAATTCAAATAAATCATGAAAACTCACAAAAATAAAATCTTTGTATTTTGAAAATAGATTCTTGGGCTTCATGGGTGGAAGGGACCCATGGATAAACATCTAACATACCTTAATGCTTGATTTTAAGAAGATTGATGGTGAAATTCTTGAGAGTGGAATCTTGAATTTAAAACCCTAATGCTTTTTGTTGAGAGAGTTTGAGAGGATGAGAGTATATTTTGGTGAATTAGGGCTAAATTTCGTGTTTATGGCTGAATTAGGGTGGAGAAATAATCCTTTTGCCCTTTAAAAATTTGGGGCTGGACTGCTAAAATTGCCCCATCTGGAATGGAAAGGGCATCGTGGGCTTTAGTTTGCCGCTCTAGGTGGGGCACCGTGGTGCTTAGAGCATTGCTATCGCCAGGGCGGCGAAGGCTTAACGCTTTTAGCTACTGGTGTGGAAATCCAAATAGGCCCTTATTCTTGTTCGAAAATTATGAAACTCATCCGAGATATACAGCTGACTTGCCACATTGTGAATCAACTTTAAAATTGACAAACAAAGGTCGGGAAGGTCATGAAATAAATCGTCGAAGTTTGAAGGCTTTAAAAGAGTCTAAGTCTTCACACTTAGCTAAAATTTTCTAAGTGTGAGATCCCTTATCAAGTTATAAGGAGGATGAATTAGACTTAGAATTTTTGCTGGATTTTACAATATCTCCCCCTTGGGAACATTTATCCTCGAATGGGACTAACTAAGCTGAGATTACAGATAGACTGAACTTACTTACTGGACATGATCATCTGAAACATGATTATATGGTTGGAACCACTGATATACTAAAATTCCATACTGAACATGCGTATCTGATGCATGAGTACATGGCTGAACTGACTCATGAATGCATGACTAAATATGCAATGGTAACTGATACCAAGTTTGTAAGGAAAATTTGAACATGAAACTGAATGGGTATAAGGACATGAAAGCATTGGGGAATTGTAGGGTATCTCCTCTTTGGGACACTATGTCCTTCTAAGAATGCTTACTATATTGAGATACTGGGGAAAACTGGGGTGATGCACAGGGTACCTACAAACTGAATTGCGACTGAATATCTGGGATCTGAAACTAATGCATGATTCATGAACTGAGCTAAACTCGAAACTACTAGGATGTTCTATCTTGGAATAGTTACATTTATAATATTTCTGATAGTATGACTACATAGAGATAGGAAAACAAACCATACGAATTTGGATGTCTGACTGCTAAACTGAATTGCTGACTTTAATAACTAACTCATGCTAAAAACTTAAGCTCAACTAGAGCAAGGGACCTAACAAAGCATATCATAAATATGAAAGACTCATAACTTACCCAAATCTATATTAGGGGAACTTCCCTGATCATGTCGAGTCTGGAATGCATAAAATCTATTATGACATTGACCACTAGTGGTATTGAAAGTGGCACCCTACTGATGCAAATCTTTACCCCTCTGAGCCAATACTCTATACTCCCATAGCCTATGGACTGGCTTACCACATCCAAAACATACCTCATTGCCAACTCTACACATACCTAGGTGATTTCTACTACACTTTTTGCAAAGTAGATAGGTACGATCACTATTCATACTACCCTAGGTCTTGGAGCCTGGCGCCCCATCATGACTGTCATTCCTGAACTTTAGTACTAGTGCACTAGATGTAGATGGAGATGGGACTGAAAACTTCTGGCTAAACTGAGAACAGATACCACCCTGTGACCCTGACTGAGAAAAACTAAAACTACCTATTCTGGCTCTCTTATTTTCCTTCTCCTTCTTCTTAGATTCTGCTCCTCAATCTGCTGAGCATGGACCATAAGCCTAGATATGTCCATATCCTTAATTAATATCACAGTCCTATACTCCTTAACCACACTATCAGATACCCTAGAATGAACTTGATTATTTTAGATCTATTGTCTGCTACAATATGAGGAACATATTTGGCTAATTGAGTAAACTTGAGGGAATACTCTTTTACGCTCATACTACATTATCTGAGATTGATAAACTCTAACACTTTGGCTTCTCTCAGCTCTAGGGGAAAGAATCTATCTAAGAAGGTTCTAGCAAACTCTTCGCATTCTATGGGCTCTGCATCTGTACCCCTGTCTACTATCCACTGCTTAAACTATATATAGGCTACATCTTGTAGCTAATAGACGGCTAACTCAGCACTCTCACTAGAAGTCACTCCCATAATATCTGTGACTTTTTGAACCTGATCAAGGAACTCCTGTGGATCCTCTTTTAACTTGGATCCTGAGAATAGGGGAGGATTCATTTAAGCAAAGTCTCAAATCTTGGTAGAAGCAGTATTGGCAACTGGGTTGGCCTGAACAGTAGCTGGATGCTCATTATGGACTGCTACAACCTTAGCTAGAGTAGTGAATGCTACTCTGAATTCTGCATGAGAGACGTGCTCCTCCAGAGGATCTGGTTGGATGGGATGAGGTGCTGACTAATTTTTGTTCCTTCTTTTATTTGTCCTTTTGGGAGGCATGTTTTGTAAATAGAAGGAAAAGATAAGTTAGATTGAGGCTTAACTGGAGATTATGCTCACTCGCATGACATGAATACTGAAAGAAGGGAAACTGTTCCTAAAATATCTTATTGCCTTTTGCTTATAAGTGTGGCGCGCAACACACCTATGCATAAGACTCTACTAGATGCGGCTTTCAGACTTCCTAGGACACTGTTGAACTCTAGGCTCTAATACCAAGTTTGTAACGCCCTGAGTCTGGTACCTCGGATGCTACACGATGCTCATAATCCTGAAGGACCATAAGCTAACCAATGATAGGTACCTGCTTCAAATACTAAATAACAATACTGTATAATAAGAAATAATAGGCTAAAATGCCATAAGGTTTAATACTGTAATAAATCTGACAATAAGGTATAACAATACCAAGACTAAAACAACTGTCTGAAAATACTTTAGTCTGAAAAGCCTCTAAACTGTCTAAATAAGGAGTTGATGGGATAGTTCCCCAACTAACTCCATCTACTGAAATACTAAGTCTAATGAATTAATGAAATAAAAGAATATTCTCGAATGATGATGACTCACTGCTAATTCTACTACTACTAGCTAGATCTGAACTGCTAAGGATGCTCGGGAGCTCGCGCATCTGAACCTATGGTATAAGACACCATAGGGAAAAAAAGTATGTGTCAGTACGTGGGAATGTACTCGTATGCTAGATGAGGTAAGGTTAAATACAAGGGTTTATATACATAGACAATACTGACTGAATAACATGAGTATGCTGAATGAGGATACATGTATGAATACATAAACTATGACTAAAATCGTACTGCTACTGAAAACATAAACTATGAATACGTCTGTATTTTTCTTTGAGAGGCTATAGGGCATTTAAGAAAAGTTTCCTTTCTTTCCTTCTCTAGATCATCCAGTAAATTTTTCCTATTGAAATCTCCTATCCATTTGTGTGGTACCCCAAAATTCATCACCTATGTATTATTCTTGAGATGACATAATTATCAAGTTTCAATTTCCTCCCCAGATAATGCTCTCAGAATTGCTAGTAAAAGTTTCAAAAGTCACACAAAGGGGCTTGAGAGGACCTCTCTAGTTTGTCATGAGTCCCTTATGTTGAAAGTTATGTCCTCGTTCTTATGAATCATTCAGTTAATACAGAGGAAGATATGTATTTAGATTCCTCGTTAGCCTTTCAATATGGATAGTACTCATTAGAAGAACTAGTGTGAGTATAGATTGCTGATTAGAGTTTGTGTTCATGAGATATTGAAACCTAGAGTGATATAATTCATAAGTAGTTGAAACTTCTTATAGTTGGAAGTGTGGGTATATAAGAGTAATAGAAAGAAGAGTGAGCATGATGATTGATAGAAAGTATAGAGATAAACTTATGCATGCTATAAATCTTGCATTATGTTGATATGTCCTTGTGTGTTAGTTTAGTAGAAGGTAGAGAAGGAGTTATTAGTTAAGGTGAATTGTTGTTTGCTTAAAGTATGAAAAGAATTGTTGATAGTATTTATTGTTTTAGAAAAGTATAGATTATTGATGAAAGTACTTGGTGGTTTAGTATTGTCAATTTAAGCTTCCCTTGAGGTTGCAAAAGGAGTTTAGTTGAAACTTATAGGACTATGAAAGAAGTTTAGGTGTATAGATGGGTGAATAGTAGTGATGTATAAAAAGAGGACATGTTAATAGATTATAATAAGATAGGCCATATAATCTTGATCAATTATTGTTCTTATGCGGTTTTAGTAGACTCTTGTTTCTTGATGTTTTATTTTATAGTTTCCAAGTGAGAATTGTGTGTGAGGTTGGGTTGTAAATCATGTTTATCTCTAGACATTAAGTTTGAACTGTGGATGGTCATCAAGGTGGATGTAAAGATTGCTTGGTTAGTGATGCTAGTTATATGGAGGTGAACCAATAGGCTTGAAAACAGTGAATGAAAGAATGTAAGTTTATTGATTTGAGATTAAGCATGATGTTGTAGGTATGAGGTAGTGGTGTGCCCAAGGTGATATAAGGTTGCATTATTTTCTAAGTTTCTTACGTATTGTGTGTGGTTAGTAGTACCTTTGAGTTTTAAGTGGAAGAAGCATAATTGTCTAGTACATGGTATTCTGGATAGCCAAGTTAAGGAGTTATGGATAGATTATGTTGAGTCTTTTAAGTATGATTTTGATTCTTATGATTTGGGAAAAATATAAGTATAGAGGTATGATCTTTCTAGCCTATGATTATGTGTTTAGTAACATAGGTATGTTTTTTTAGAATTAAGAGAGTGTAAGTCTATGATGATGATTATCAAAGATACAGGGAGTTAAGGATGGTATATGGGAGGGGTTCAAAACTTAGAAAATTTCAGCTAAGTGTTGGGAATTAGTCTTTTCCAAAGCCTTCTAACTTTGAGGATTTTATTTATGACCTTCCCAACCTTCGATAGTTAATTTTTAAGTTGATTCATAATTAGGGCAGTTAATAGTACATCTTAGGTGAGTTTTGAAATTTTCAGACCCTGTTTAGGGAATGTTTGGATTTCGAAACCAGTCGCTATGCGCGATTAGCATGCGACGCATGATCCAGTCCACCCCTATGAGCATGCGATAGAGCATGCGATGAACGCTTCATAGCGTGTGATGCACGCTACACAACACACTTCCTTATTTTTCCAACTCCTATTTCTGCGTATTAAAGGGCCAATGCTTATATACCTCATACGTATTCAAGTTTATTCTCAACTTTTAGTAAGTAAGTAACAGCTTCACTCTATGGTTTGATTCATCCCTTAGAAATCTATGGACTCCAGTCTTATATTTAATTGCTTATGATAAGTACGAACTCATATTTCAGAGTATGACCAGTTTTTTTGAACTCATGATACTGTTGAATTCGCATTATATCATTTATGTCCTCTGTTTAGATCTCTTTAATGAATCCATGCCTTTGATATTCTGTTCCTCAGGCCTCATTTAAGTGTTAAAGTTATATATAGTAGTCTTTCGTATTCAGGTCCTTATATGTTAGCCCTTCAGTAACCTCTTCCTATGTCAAGATAGTGGCGATGATAATGGATGACAATGATTTAGATGAGAGGGAGTTGATGACCCTCATTAAGAAAGATCAATTATGCTTTTCTATCTAAGGGTAAAATGTGAAGTAAGATTGAGGCCAAGTCTTTGGTACCTGTCATAGTTAGTAGAGAATTATGGGTATGTTTTCTTAAGAATAATGCAAGAAAATTATCATTGATAGAGGTTTAGAGAATATGCAAAGTATGCCTTTATATGTATTTGCCTTGAAATTATATGTGGGTATAAAGATAGTAAGAGTTCAAAGTTGGTCATTGAAGTGGTAAAGCACATTATGCTTAGAGAGTGAGCTCTAAGAGAGACATAGTGGATTGAAGCATGTTGTTTAGACTAGTATTGTGGCATGGCATGATGTACCTTGTGATCTCGAGTTAGGATTGATCATGGTGAGAAGACTTCGATCAATTTTGACATTAGTAGACTAAATTATGAATGGCCATGTGAGAATTAGGAGTTGAATCAATGAATATGGTATTTAAGGGGAACAATATAGTTGAGGGAATAATTGAGAAGTGTTGCTAATTTTAAAGGTAAGGAGTTGCATTGCGTAAGACCTAGTAATTCTATCCTAGCATAAAATTTATAGGCCTATGTTCCAAGCTATAGAGTTGTATCAATGTTGTGATTCCTTATTCAAATGTCTTGTCCAGATCATGCCTAAGATTCTTTACTCCCTAATGTTACTAGAACTTCTTTAGAAAGAGTGTTGAAGAGATACTCTAGTTAAGTATAAATTTCCAATATAATTCAGTCAGTATAGCCAGCAATTCAGTTTAACAGTAAGGCAGACAAGTTTGTGTTTTTACACCTTTTCACCCAGTCCCACTATCCAAAGTCTCATGCATATGACCATTCCAAGAGATAATATATTCCATCCATGTAAATTATAAATTCAGCTTAGTTCATGCACCAGTTTTAAATATTAAGTCATGACTCAGTTCGTAAGTATCCGGTGTATCATCTCAGTTTTTTCCTAGTATTTCAACCAAATCAGTATCATTCGGGGATGAATGATTCGAGGGAGGGGGGGGGGGGGGTATTGTAATACCCCAAGTTTTCATGTCATAAACCTATCATCATTTTCTTGTAAATTTAGATCTAGCCTAAAGTAATGGTTACTCATAAGTTGACACTCTCGTTTCTATCTCAGCCATATCACTATTTTTAATGAGAATTCATGCACTCGCAGATCAGTTTAGTAGCTCATTATGTTTAAGATTCAGTTTATTTTAGTTGTGCATGATAACTTATAGCCTCAGATTCCTCAGTGTTTTCAGCTTCATTAGCCATATTTGAGGACGAATGTTCCCAAGGGGGAGATAATGTAATACCCCACATTTTTGGGCTAGTCTTTGAACCATCATTCCTACATGTATGATATATAATCCAAGTGATTTTCGTGTGAATATATGTTTTATGATCTTTTTACTAGTGTGTGAAATACTCATGAGGTAAAAAATGTTCATAGAAATCATTTAGAGCCAAGTTGAGCTAAGATCCTTTGATTCGTCCAAAATTCGATATTTGATTCTACAAAGGTCTAATTTAAACATGTATAACTTTTAATATAAATGGAATTTTTCATCCCAAGACCCACCAAATTTTAGATAATTGAATTGGCTTTCCAACGATACCAATTTTGCCAAAATCTGGTTCCTAAGAAAAAAGTTATGGCCATTTTTGTGAGTGAGGCAGTAGCATCGCGCGATTAGCGTGCGACGTACACCCTATCGCACGCCCCCAATTTGCAGGTTCTGTTTTTGCGTTTTTAATGGAAAAAGGTCCTTTCCTTCACCCAAACTTGCCCATAACAAATAATTAATGCCTTAGGGAGCATTATTTGCCCCTTTAACCATAATTTCTCTCCAAGCCTCCCTCAAGAACAAACCCTAATCCCCATTCAAGAAGTTCAAGATTTCATTACAATACCTTCAAGAAAAACCAAGAATTCAGTTCCCTAATCCAAGAATCTAAGAGTTCAATCTTCCAAGTTCAATAATTCTTCAAGAGATATCAAGAATAAAGTTTCTTTCACAAGTTCATCATTCAAGCTCCAAGATTCAAGCTTTCTTTATCAAATTCAAACTATTATGTGGGGTTTCAACAAGAACAATTCTTTCGTTCTTGTCCCCCAAAATATGAATTTTATTAAAGATTACATGACTTGAAAGTTGGGGTTTATGCCCAAATTATCTTGTTTTGAGTTTATAAAGTTATAAGTGATTTAAGCCTTGAATTGCATGACTATTTTCATATATTTATGCAAGTAGTTTCCAGATTTTCCAAGTAAGTTTAAGAATGATATTATGATTCTTGATTTTATTATTTTGATATTGTTGAAGTATTTTCAAGAAGCATGTTGAGCATAAAGTTTTGTTGTGAATTTGTCATAAGTTTAAAGCATGAATTTTAAGCCCAAAGATTAAGTATTGAAATCCTCAAGATCATGTTCTTAAAAGTTTTGATTATTAAATCAATATCAAGAATGAGTTTGAGTTTTCAAGAAGACTATGGTCTTAAGCTTTCCTCTAACAAATTGCTTACCAAGATTTAAAGAAAGTTGATGTTTTGATACTAAGCTCAGATAGGAATCCACATTATTCATACAGTTTATGATTTAAAGCAAAGAGAAGCACAATTGGTTTTTATTATAAACCCTTGTGTTATTTTAAGGTGAATTTCCTAAAAGTTCTGAGCAACAAGTATGGAAGTAGTATTTAGCACCAACTTGGGTATGATTCCAAGGTCTCATTCCCCAAAACTACATGCCACCATAGGTTTATGATTTTCCTATAGTGGGTTGAGATGGTGATCACTTAAGTTAAGATTCTATTCTGATGGCAAAGGTAGAACAGCTCTCCCCAATGTGGGAAAGATGTTGGACTTCATGAAGAATCTTCACATGGTTTATGTTGGTTAGAAGAAACTCCCAAGTCCCTAAGTCCAAAAGTTTTAAAGCTTCCAAAGTCCCTGAAAGCCTTCAGATAAAGTATTTTCCCTACAACTAATATAAGTGTATACTAAAGCTTTTAGCACTACATTTCAAAAGTCTTATAAATAGAATGGCAGAATAGTTTTACAAACTACGTGTAAAGTCTTACAGACTTCCTCAAGATAAAGGTGAGCCTTTTTAACTTAGCTTACATGATTTACAAATAGAATAGAAGTACAACTTTTAGAACTAATTGTTATGACTCACGATATTTATATAGCATGTTTTACTACTCATGATATATGATTTCTCAACTTTCAGTTACTCAAGCCAGTGTGAGTCATTTTTGCTTAGCATGCATTATTTACAAAATATATGTACTTATTTATATATACAGTTACAGTTTTACTTATGTATTCACCCCCATATACTCAGTACATCCTCAAAGTACTGATCCATATATATGTCTATGTGCTACATTTTCTCATAATGTAGGTACAAGTCATATCACACATATTATAATCAAACAGGTTGCAGCTTCCAGTTAGTAGGTAATGAATCCTTTTGATTCAAGGGCTCGAGTCAGTCAGACTTTGTGTAGCATTTTATTTTCTTCATTCATTCGTGTTGATTCAGAATAGCTGGGGTCATGTCCCGGTTACCTAAAATCAATGCTAGTAAAGGCTTCATAGACAGTTAGTAGAGTTAATATATTTAACTTCAGTTTTGTTTGTAAAAGCAGAGTTGTAAACATTTTCCTACAGTTGTATTGATCATATTTAACTAAAGATGTGTTTTTCGCCTATTTTGTACAGATTTATGTATCTTATTTAGTCGCTCATAAGTTATTCCTATATAAGAGTTGATCACTTGTGGTCCTAAGCACCGTGTGATGTCTCGGGATAAATTTTTGAGGCGTTATAAAGGGTGTTAGTACCATGCCACGGGTAAAGACAACTGCTGTGGAGTCAGTTCTAATTAACGGGTGATCCCTGAGTTTGCCAGTCCTATCTAATGGGTGACATCTCATGACCTACGCTATCTACATAGTTATGGAACTTAGGGATTGCTTCTAGGGACCTAGTCCTAGCTATCGGGTGTGCCCCTATCCCTAGGCTCGCTTGGTGCTGAATCCTACTCCCAACTGAAAGAAACTAAACTGATTTCCTAGTTCATACTAGGCTTGACTGAACTGTTACTAATCGTACTATTTAACTAAGCTGAACTGAGATCACTGAGTTCCATTGACAGACGGAATTCTACTAAATTTTTTCCTGAGTTCTGTAACTGACTGAATTCTACTAATCGTGACATGACTAAGACTATTCTATAATTGACACTGGCTCTAGGCAAACAACTAAATTGTCAGGAATTAAATACCCTCAGGACTCGATAACATGATAAGTAAAGCATAACATGATCTTGCAAAGCATAACAATACATACTTGTTCATAATTCATCTATAGAGATATTTCATCAAACACTTGTGCACATACTAAAATCTCACAATTTCATCAACTTATTCACATGAAAGTCATAAATTCGTACATAATAGGAATACATACTAATGTCTCATGATTCATTCAATACAGACTTTCATCAAACACTTGACATGCATTAACATGTACATGAATGGGAATTTCTTGTCAACATGCTATAATGACACTATTTCATTAACATAGGCATTTAATCAAATATATAGGGAGCACGCTTTGATCATACAATAGTCAATACATCTAATTATCATGTCTAATATTTTAACTTGCAATTTGAGGGGTTTATCATGAACATCATGCAAATCATCATATTCTAGGATCAATTCTTGGATCTTGTAATCTAAAACATGAATCAAAATTCAACAACAACATGAACATGAATTTCTATTCAAGTAAATCATGAAAACTCACAAATATACAATCTTTGTATTTTGAAAATAGATTCTTGGGCTTCATGGGTGGAAGGGACCCATGAATAAACATCTAATAGACCTTAATGTTCGACTTTAAGAAGATTAATGATGAAATTCTTGAGGGTTGAATCTTGAATTAAAAACCCTAATGCTTTTTCTTGAGAGAGTTTAAGAGTATAAGAGTATATTTTGGTGAATTAGGGCTAATTTTTTTAGTTTATGGCTCAATAAGGATGGAGAAATGACCCTTTTACCCTTTAAAAATTTGGGGCTGGACTGCTGAAATTGCCCCAGTCAGAATGGTAAGGGCGCAACGGGCTCTAGTTAGCCACTCTATGAAGGGCGCCGCGGTTCTGAAAGCACCGCTATGGCCAAGGCGGCACGGGTTTAATGCCTTTAGCTACTAGTTTGGAAATCCAAATAGGCCCTTACCCTTGTCCAAAATTTTGAAACTCACCCGAGATGTACTACTGACTTGCCCCATCATAAATCAACTTAAAAATCAACAAATGAAGGTCAGGAAGGTCATGAAATAAATCTTCAAAGTTTGAAGGCTTTACAAGAGTCTAAGTCTTAACACTTAGCTAAAATATTCCAAGTGTGAGACCCCTTATGAAGCTCTAAGGGTCTGAATTAGACTTAGAATTTTTGTGGGGTTTTACAACTTGTGTCGAATATGAGGTACAGAGTAAAGAGGCTTTCTTTAGGTCTTTCTCGTGACTTGGTGTTAGGGTGTAAGGAAGCTATGCTGAGTAATGATATGGATATATCTTTATTGATGTTCTATATGCAACAGGTGGAAGATGAGTAAAAAAGTGGATAGAGGTAGAGGAAAGGCAGAATAAGAAGGTTAAGCATGCAAATCAAGATGTATGCCAATAGTTTGGTGGTTTAATAAGAAATCCTGGGGAAACTATCATCAATCAGCCAATGCTCCGACCCCCATTAGTGACTAACACTCCTAGTCTAGCAATGACCATTGGGCATAGAGTGCCTCATCTTAAGCCAGTATAGCACAGTTGATGCCATCTTATCCGCGTTACTTCACTTGTGGAAAGTTTCATCATGGGTTTTGTCGCGTCAGGTGTGGAGTGTGTTTTGGAAGTGTCATTCGGGTCATATACAATGATATTGTCTTTTATCTAGGGTTTCCACCAAAGACAAGGGTCTTATTCTCTACTTCATCAACTCTCACAGCTAAGGGTGCTACATTAGGGATAGAAAATAGCTGAAATTGCCTTTATGCACTTGACACTCATCAAGAATCCAAGGCATACTTAGATGTTGTCACTAGTATGTTATATATTTTCTCTTAAGATGTTTATTGTTTTCTTGATCTGGGTTCTACTCTGTCATCTATGAATCTTTATGTCACTGTACACTTTGGTTCTGGTCCTATAAGTGTGAATTCTGGCTAGGTGTTGTTAATTTTCTTTGGCATATAGTGTCTAGTAAAGGAATTAAGAAGCACCTAAAAAGGATTGAGATAGTTAAGAAGTGGCCTATACCCACGACTCCAACCGACATTAGGAGCTTTTTGGGCTTGGTCAGGTACTATAAGAGGATTTTTGACAGTTTCTCATCTATTTGCTTTACTGATAAGGTTAATTCAGAACAGGTGAAGTTTTTATGGTCCGATGCTTGTGAGGGCAGTTTTGAGAAGTTAAAGGATAAGTTGAGTTTTACTTCTATTTTTACCCTACTCGAGGGAACTGATGGGTTTGTTGTTCATTGCAATGTATCCTGTGTGGGGTTAAGGTATGTTTTGATGCAACATTGTAAGGTTGTATCTTATGATTCTAGGGAGCTTAAGGTTCATGAGAGGAATTACCCGAGTAACGATCTAGAGTTGGCGGATATGGTCTTTGCTGTGAAGATTTGGCACCACAATATTGTATGGGGTGAATGTGGGTATTTATTCGGACCATAAGATCTTGCAGTATGTGTTTACACAGTAGGAATTGAATCTTAAGAAGAGGTGGTGGCTCAAATTGCTTAAAAATAATGACATGAGCCTTCACTATCGCCTAGGTAAAGCTAACGTTGTTGATGATGTGCTTAGTAGGCTATCCGTAAGGAGTCTATCCCACATTAAAAAGGAGAAAAAAAGACTGTGAAGGACATTCACAGGCTGGCTAGTTTAGGAGTTCACTTTTTACACTTTGAGGATGGAGGAGTGTTCATTCAAGAAGTGGTTTAATCATCTCTTGGTACGGAGGTAAAGGGGAAGCAGGTTCTGGACCATACACCCATGCAAATCAAAGATGATGTGGGTCATCAAAAGTTTATGGCTTTCGAGATTGAGGTAGATGACACCTTGAGATATCAAGGAAGGTTGTGTGTCCGTGATGTAGATGGGTTGCGGGAAAATATCTTGACTGAAGCGCATGTGTCTAGGTATACCATTCATTTGGGTTTGACACAAATTTATTATAATCTAGAAAAAATCTATTGGTGGAATAATATAAAAAGGTATATGACAAGTTTTGTTACCAAGTGTATGGTCTGTTAGCAAGTCAAGGTTAAATATTTAAGGTTGGGTGGCACATCAAAAGAGATAGAATTTTCCATGTAGAAGTGGGAGATGATTAATATAGATTTCATCTCGGGTCTTCCGCAGTCTCAAAATTAGTATGATTCAATTTGGGTCATTGTGGACAGAATGACCAAGTCTGCTCACTTTTTGCCGGTAAGGACTACCTACTCAGGAGAGGATCATGACAATTTGTTTATTTGGAATTAGTTAAGTTGCAAGAACCCGATGTCCATCATTTTAAACTGAGGTATGCAGTTCTCTTCTTATTTTTGGCATTTTTTTCAAAAGGGGTTGGATACCCAGGTGAACCATAACACAACTTTCCACCCTTAAATGGATGGGAAAGTGGAGCACACTATTTAGACTCTAGAAGAAATGCTAAGGTCCTGTGTAACATACTTTGAAGGAAGTTGGTTTGATCCTTTGCCTCTTATTGAATTTTCTTATTGAACCAAGTTGGGACTATCTTTGTTCACCAATCCATGGAGAAGGTGAAGGTGATCCGAGAAAAACTTAAGGCTGCTTAAAGTTGCCAAAAGTCTTATGCGGATGTGAAGATAAGGGAGATGGAATTTGAAGTTGATAATTGGGTAGTCTTTAAAGTTTCTTCAATAAAGAGAGTCATGAGATTTGGGAAAAGGGGAAGCTCACCCCTCGTTTCATTAGTCCATACCAGATTTTAATAAGGATTGGTAATGTTTCTTTTATATTAGAATTACCTACGAGTTTGACTTCAGGGTTTATCTCGTATTTCATGTGTCTATGCTTAAAAAGTGTGTGAGTGATCCTTCCTTAGTAGTGGCCAATGTAGATATTGGTGTCAAGGATTCACTGTCCTACAAGAAATTCCTAGTTGAGATATTGGATAGGCAAGTTTGGAAACTGAGGACTAAGTAAATACCTTCGGTGAAGGTTCTTTAGAGGAATCAAAAGGTAGAAGAGACTACGTGGGAATGAAAAGAGGATATGAAAGCCAAGTACCCATTCTTGTTCCCAATATACGACGAAACTGTTCAAGGTGTGAGTTTAATTTCCCCTCTTGTCATATTTTGGATTTGTCCTTGAATTCTATTGTTCTTTTTCTATTATCATGCTAAGAATGTCCTAACTCCTCATTCAGGGAAGAATTATCCAGAGGAGGGGATTATGTAAGATCCCGTAAATTTTTGACCAATTTATTTAAGACCCTCCCTCATTCTTAATGGTAATTTTTGACTTGAATCCTGACAAGGAATGTTACTGAGATGTTTTTGAAGAGTTTCAAAATTTTAGAAAAGAGTTCGGGGTCATTTATGGACCTCGAGATAGTGAGCCTCAGCGATAGGGGTGTAACACTACCTATGCCCTGTGATAAGAGCATGGCACATGATAAGGGTATGGAACACTTCCTATGCCCTGCGATAAGGGTGTTCCACGCTGCTGGGCACAAATTGCCCAACTTTTTTTTTAAATTGAGGGCAAGGGCTTTTTGATCCTTTTCCTCATTTCACAACATAAAATGTCTTCTAATCTCTCATAGCCATTAGTTTTCAACTTTTAACATTGCTATTCTCCTCTCCATCTCCCAAGTCAAGAAACTCAAGATTTTCTCAAGAATTTACTACTCCGGACTCTAAATTCCACATTCTCTCCACATTCTTCCAATTTTTAGTCATGTTGAACACTCCGTAATTTAAATACTATAATATTTCATTCATTCGATTGTTAGTTAAGTGTTCTAGAATAATGGGTTTAAATTAGGGTTTGAGAATTGTCATCACTAATATAAAATATTGATTTTCTCTTCTTATAAATTATTTATAACCACTTGTGGTGGGTTTTGGATTTTTGAATAACATGTTTGAAAGGATGCATTGCATTATATAAGTATTGAAACATTGAATTTTAAGGATAATTGAACTCATGATTTTTCAAGTCCTTTGAAAATGATTTGAATTGAGATGCTGAACAAAGATGACACCCTATCTTTTTGAGATATTAAAAGTGTTAAACTTTATGAATGCTTTGAGGTTTTTATGCTATTTAATGATTATTATGAGCATGATTTTTTAATGAAGGGGTTAAAGAGTCATAACTATTTTAAGATAATGGTTCTTGGCATGATATGAATGGTTTGCAAGTCTTGGTATGACGATACCAGTATGAATATGCCCAAATGAATGATTCCATGATAAATGTTATGTGCAAACTGTTTTAATTGGGATCTAAAGGGAATTATATAGTTCAACGTGAAGGTGTAAGTCTTCATGACCAACGCCCAAAACCTATGTTTGATGGAATAGAGATGTCGTACCTTAATTGGATGATTAGATTATGTCCTTAACATAAGGATAATATAAATAGTGTCTTTAGTCTACTTGTAAATTAGCCTAACCTTGGTATATATGACCAACACGAACTGGGGCCCCATCGGTGGTGGAGCACCGAACTCTTATAGCCGTGGGTTACTAGATGACCCATACTACCAATGAGTCACTAGATGATTATGAGAGCTTTATGGTTTATGATTAAATTAAAGGTTCATGTAACATGTCCCTTATCCCTACCCAGTCATCCTTGTATACACACAGACCTGATGTGCATATACATTATAACTGGTTTTGTTAAATGCATATATGTTTTATCCCTTTCCTTATATTGTATGCAGTAGTATTGACTTGTAAGACCCCGGAAAATACTAAGCTTGACTCCATCCATTAAGCTTGTTAAGGGGCCCCAGTCTTAAATTTTTTAGCTAAGTATCAAGACTTAGAATCATTTTAAGGTTCCAAATTGGGTGAATTTTATTTTCGACCTTCACGACCTTTGTTTGTTGATTTTTAAGTTGATTCATGATTGGGGAAGTCAATAGTACATCTCGGGTGAGTTTTAGAATTTTTGAACATGCGTAAGGTCATGTTTGGTATGTTGAAACAGTAGCTCAAGGCAACGGTACCTAGGTGTAGCCCACGATGGGCAAGGTGGTGCCCTGCATAGAGCGGTACTCCAGGGACCTCGGCGCCTTGGCCAGTCCGGCTGGGGTAATTCTACAGTCTAGCTCCAAAATTTTAAGGGCAAAAGGGTCAATTCCCTTTACCCCTACTTAGCCAAAACACGAGATTTAGCACCAAAACACCAAAATATACTTACTTTTTCTCAAATTCTCTCAAGAACAAGCCTTAGGGTTTTCAATTGAGGATTCAAAGCTTAAAGATTTCACCGTCAATCTTCTCAAAATCAAGAAACAAGGTATGTTAAGTGTTCATCCTTGGGTATCCTTCCACCATTGGAGTTCAAGAACCTTTTTTTTAAGTATGAATTATGGAATCCATGTTATGAATTGAATTGTGTGAATATTAATGTTATTGTGCGGTTTCCAAGTAGAAATCTTTGGTGGATTCCTTGAAATTATGATAGCATGTATGTTGAATTTTGATTCTCTTAAGTTGAAACCATTAGATTATGAATTAATATGGTAGTCATGATGTGTTAGCATTGTTATTTATGCCCAAGAACAAGGTTATGCTTCTATGTGTTTGTCAAAATGCCTAAGTGAATAAATTGTGACCCTTTATATTGATCTAAATAATGAACATATGCTATATCCTTATGTTAAAAATGACTCCCATGATAAAGCCATGCCTTGAAAGTGTTTGTTGAAATCCCTTTGTGGGTGAAATAGTGCAATTTTATCATGATAACATGTAATCCCCATTCATGCTCATGTTAATGCATTACAAGTGATTGATGAAATGCCTTAGCAAGTAAATTATGAATATATGGCCATTGTTGTGCTTCAAGAATTATGTTATGATTTACTCTTTACGCTATCGAGTCTTGGGGTATTTAATACCGGACAATTTAGCTGTATACCTAGAGCCAGTGTCAGTAATAGAATAATATCAGTCATGTCACGATTAGTAGTACTCTCAGTCAATTACAAAGCTCAGGAAAACTCAATAAAATTAGTATCAGTCCACTCCAGTTCAGTACTCAGTTCAGACCTTAGCTCAATTCAGTTAATCAGTATAATCAGTAATAGTTTAGTCTAGCCTAGTATGAACTAGAAAATCAGCTCAGTGTTTATTCAATTAGGAGTAGGATTTATCATCGAGTGAACCCAAGGATGGGGACTCACCTACCAGTAGAGGGTGTGATCCTTAGAAGCAATCCTTGCATTCCAAAACTACGTAGCCCGTGTAGGTTGAGACATCAAACCTGCCAGACGAAGGTTGATGAGGTGTTTTAACCTATCACATGAGGGTTCTACCATTTTCATTAGAGAACCTGCCAGATGAGCGTATCTCTTCAGTGTTTTTACCTGTGGCACAGTATTGACAGCCTTCCAACTGGGGTTATAGGTTGGACCAAAAATCTATTTAGAAAAGGGGCATATTGGTGAGATGATTACCTCCCACATTCTCAGTTTCAGATTCAGTTTTAGTATAGAACTCAGATAGTTCTACAGAATCAGGATTATCAAATACAGTCACACAACTCAGCAAAGAACTTAGATAGTTCTTTAGATTCAGGACTATCAGAAACAGTTACTCAGTATTAGTAATACAGTATCAGTAAACACAGATGTCAGTTAATTAGTATTTAGACTTAGTATTATCACGATCTCAGTTACAATTTACGTATTCATGCATGTATTTTTATTCAGTCATATTTATGTCATTCAGTTATTATTGTTCATGCATATGAACCCATGCATTCTTCCTAACTCACTTTTTTATACCAGTATATTTAAAGTACTAACACATACTTTTCTCTTGCGCTATGGTGTCTTATACCATAGTTTTAGATGCAAGGGCTCCTAACCATCCTTAGTATCCCATCTTATCAACAACAAACTTGTGGTGAGTCCTCATAGTTCGAGGATGAAGTTATCATTTCAGTTAGTAGTATTCAGTTTATTTTCAGTAGTTAGAGTTAGTTGGGGACTTGTCCCATCAACTCCACAGTTCATAAAATTTAGAGGTTTTTCAGGCTATAGTTTCAGACAGATGTTCAGTTTTTAGTATTGAGGTTCAGTTTTGGTATTATTATACCTTATTCCGTTTTGTTATAGTATTGAAACTTATGGAAAGTTTCTGCCTTTTTCCATATTTATCTCAGTTATATTGTTATTACAGTATTACTATTGTTTAGTGCTCATAGCAGGTACAAATCATGGGTTAGCTAGTTCTCCCTTGGGATTGTTAGCACTGTGTAGCATTCGGGGTACAAACTCGGGGCATTACAAACTTAGTATTAGAGCTTAAGGTTCAACAGTGTCCTAGGAAGTCTAAAACCACATCTATTAGAGTTTTGTGCATGGGTGTATTGCACGCCACACTTATGGAAAGGAGGCTATGAGATGTTTTAGAAATAGTTTCCCTTATTTCAGTATTCACGTCGTGTGAATGATCATGATTTCAAGTTGAACTTTCAGTTTAATCTATTTTTTCCCTTTTTTTACAGAACATGCCTCCCAAGAAAGGTAATGGAAGGAGAACTGGAAATCAGTCAACACCTCAACCCGTTCAGGCAGATCCCCTAGACGAACACGTCTCACATACAAAATTTAAAGTTGCATTTACTACTCCAGCCAATTTAGTTTTTGGTCAGAATGAATGCCCAACTACCATTTGGGCCAACCCAGTGGCCAATACAACTGTAGCCAGGATTCGGGGCTTCACCCTAATGAACCCTCCATCTTTTATCAGGTCTAAGTCAGATGAGGACCCTCAGGAATTCCTTGATTAGGTATAGAAGGTTATAGATATTATGGGGATAAAAGCTACTGAGAGTGCTAAGCTAGCTATATATTATTTGCAAGATGTGGCTCATTCATGGTTCAAATAGTGGAAAGAAGAGAGGGTCGTAGATGCAGGGCCCATAGAATGGGAGAAGTTTTCCACTTCTTTTCTGGATAGATTCTTTCCCCTTAAGATGAGAGAAGCTAAGGTGTTAGAATTTATCAACCTCAAGCAGGGAAACATGACAGTGAAAGAGTATTCTCTCAAGTTTACTCAGCTAGCTAGATACGCTCCTCATATAGTGGCAGATAACAGTTCTAAGATGAGTAAATTTATGTCTGGGATGAATGATATTCTGGTCAAGAAGTGCAGGACCATAATGATTATTAGTGAGATGGACCTGGCTAGGTTGATAGTCCATGCTCAGCAGATAGAGGAGCAAAAGAATAAGGAGAGAGAAGCAGAATAAGAGGGCTAGAATAGGTAGTTTTAACTTTGCTCAACCTAAGTCATAGGGTGGGAATTGTTCTTAGTTCCATCCTAAATCTTTAGTTCCAGCTCTATCCTTAGTCAGTGCCCCAGTTCCAATATTTAGAGATGGCAACAGAGATAGGGCGCTAGGCCCTAAAACTTAGGGTAGTGTTAGCAGTGCCTAAACCAATCCTATATGTCAGCAGTGTGGCAGAAATCACTAGGGTATGTACATAGCGGGCAGTGATGTGTGTTTTGAATGTGGCAAGCCAGGCCATAGAATCAGAGATTATCCCCAGTCAGGTTCTTAGGGTCAACATAACCGTCTTCCAGCTCAGTTTGGTCGTCCGAATTAGTAGGGTGCCTCATCCAGTGCCACTAGTAGGCAACGCCAAAACAGACTTTATGCTCTTCAGTCCCAACAAGACCAGGAAAATTCTCCTGATGTGATCACTGGTACATTACAAGTTTACCATTTACATGTTTATGCTTTGCTAGATCCAGGAGCTTTCTTGTATTTCTTACTCCTTATATAGCTTTTGATTTTGGAGTCAGTCCCAAGATCCTAGTAGAGCCTTTCTCAGTATCTACCTAGTGGATAAATCTATCATATCCCAATAGGTATACAAGAACTATCCAGTTATGGTATCTTAGAAAGTCACTTCAGCAGACTTAGTCGAATTAAAGATGACCGATTTTGATATCATTCTCAATATGGATTGGCTTTATTCTTGCTATGCCTTAGTCAACTGCAAAAACAAAATAGTCCAATTTCAGTTCCCAAAAGAACCCATCCTAGAGTGAAGGGGTAGCATGTGAATTCCTAGATGTGTTTCCCGAAGATCTTCTCAGAATTCCTCCAGAAAGGGAAATTGATTTTGAAATAGACCTTCTTCCAGATGCTCAACCAATATCTATTCCACCATACAGAATTATACCTATAGAACTCAGAGAATTAAAATAATTAAAAGAATAGTTAAAGGATCTCTTAGACAAGGGGTTCATTAGACCCAGTGTGTCCCCATGGGGTGCACCAATTTTATTCGTGCGCAAGAAAGACGATTCTCTAAGAATGTGCATTGACTACCGTTAGTTAAATAAAGTCACGATCAAAAACAAGTATCCACTTCCCAGAATCGATGACTTTTTTGACCAACTTCAGGGTGCTAGTTACTTTTCTAAGATAAACCTTAGATAAGGCTATCATTAGGTCAGAGTCAGAGAATGTGACATCTCGAAGACAACTTTTAGAACTCAGTATGGTCACTTTTAATTCTTGGCATGTCCTTTGGTCTTACCAATGCCTCAGCAGCTTTCATGGACTTGATGAACTGAGTGTTCAAGCAGTACTTGGACATGTTCATTATAGTCTTCATTGATGACATCCTTTTCTACTTTTGCAGTGAGCACGATCATGCAGACCATCTCAGAATAGTGTTGCAGACTCTCAAAAATTATTCTCTAAGTTTAGTAAGTGCAAATTTTGGCTAAGGTAAGTAGCTTTCCTCGTCTATATAGTTTTCGGTGATAGCATTAGAGTTGATCCCTAAATGACTGAAGCAGTAAGAAACTGACCTAAACCCATCTTTCTGTCAGATATCAGGAGTTTCTTAGGCTTGACTGACTATTATCGAAGGTTTGTTGATGGATTTTCATCTATTACGTCCCCTATGTCCAGATTGACTTAGAAGAAAGTCAAATTCCAGTGGTCAGATTCTTTTGAGAAGAGTTTTTAGGAGTTGAAGACAGTTGAAGACTCGACTTACCTCAACTTTAGTTTTAACCCTACCAGATGGTTTTGACGGCTTTGTTGCGTACTGTGATGCATCCAGAGTAGGTTTGGGTTGTGTTTTCATGTAGCATGGTAAGGTCATAGCCTATGACTCTAAATATCTTGAGCCCCATGAGAAGAACTATCCTACTCATGATCTTGAGTTAGCAGCTGTGTTTTTTTCCTTAAAGATTTAGAGACACTATTTGTATGGGATGCACGTTGATGTGTTCATAGATCATAAGAGCCAGCAGTATCTATTTTCTCAGAAGTACCTTAACCTCTATCAGAGAAGGTGGTTAGAGTTGTTGAAAGATTATGACTAGAGTGGTGTTTATCATCTGGGCAAGGACAATGTAGTGGCTGATGCTCTCAGTAGATTGTATATGGGTAGTGTTGCTCATGTTGAGGATAGTTAGAAGAAAATAGTTCTGGAAGTTCATCAGCTATCCTGACTAGGTGTCCGATTAGTCGATTCTTCAGAAGGTAGTGTGTGGGTTCAGAACAGCTCAGAATCATCTCTATTTTCCGAAGTAAAGGAAAAGTAGGATAGAGATCCTAGCCTAGTTAAGCTGAAAGAGTCAGTCAAAGATCAAAAGGTTGAGGTTTTGTAACGAGGGAGAGATGATGTATTGAGTTGTTAGGGCCTACTGTGTTTGCCAAGTATTGATGACCTGAGGCAATAAATTCTTGCAAAAGCGCATGGTGCATGCTACTCTATTCATCCAAGGGCCAATAAGATGTACCACGATTTGCCAAAGATCTATTGGTGGAGTGGGATGAAGAGAGATATTGCAGAGTTTATGGATAAGTGCTCAACATGTTAGCAGGTTAAGATTGAGCATCAGAAACCTACTGGGTCCATGTAGGATTTCAGTATTCCTACTTGGAAGTGGGAAGTAGTGAAGATGGGTTTTGTGACGGGTTTGCCTCGTACTCTTCATCAGCATGATTTAGTTTGGGTCATTGTAGACAGGATGACCAAATCAGCTCATTTCCTACTAGTTCATACCTCCTATTCAGTCGAGGACTATGCCAAAATCTACAGCAGAGAGTTTTTCAGATTACATGATGTTCCATTGTCCATTATCTTAGATATAGTGTAACGCCCTGTGTTTTGGGCTAGAAGGAAAACCATTATTTCTATGCGTAGATGATCCAAAATCCATAAATCCTATGCAAATTTTTCATGTTAATCAAGTATGTAGTGTGGTAACCAATTTGATCATGAATTGAGATCATAAAGGTCCCCTAACTCAATGTCAAGTTGAAAGCTTTCCTATCGTTCGAGTTTTAGTGAGAGTCAAAACTTGAGTCAACGTCAATTGACCATAGATACTTGTACATAACTAACTGGGTGTCCTACTATATATCAAATAAAATATCTTTGAATTATCTTTCCATCGATACTAAATTTGCCTAAAAAAGACACTCGGTGAAGAAGTTAGAGCATTTTTAGTGTCCGCATTCCCGATTGACTGGCTATCGCGTCGTGATGAGCGTTAAATCGAAAATTGTCAATTCCAATAGCTCACCGCGATTTCCAGCGCATCGCGGTGAAGTCTTTTACTGCGTTCCAGTCCTGAATTTTAAATTTCAAGGTCAAATTAAACATTTCCCATGGCCCCAAACCCATCCAAACACGGGATTTAATCCCAAATACACCTAAATACATACACTTTCACCAAAATTCATCAATAACGCTCTTTAGGATTTAAAACAAGAATCCCAAATAACTCAAGATTCAACCGTAGATTTTCAAAAGCGATTGAAGATTTGGAATCACCAATCCGCAAGCTTCGAGAATTACCTATTATCTTTCGAGGTTAAGGTACACGGGGTTTTCCTAAAATCTCATGGGCATAGAAATCATGATTTTAAGAAAGGGATTTTTAGATTTATGAATATATTCATGCTTTAGAAGCATTGATGATATTGTTTTGGTCCTTTGACCTTCCCCACATTGATTTGAAATTGTATATATGTATATGTATGTGATTTAAGTTAAAATTTGAATTGAGAGCATGACTCATATGAAATCCCTCTCTTGATATGATTTTTCCCATGTTTCACATGATATGGATTATTTTTGAAATGCATCTTGAAAAGCATGTTACGAAGTGTCTTGATTTATGAATGATTTGGTTATGAATCTTGAATTCAAAAGAGAGGGTTGTTTGTATTGAAAAACGTGGAAATACATATAATGAAAGAGTGCATGGATTTTGCCAAAAGCACATGGCCACTTTATGTTTCAAGAGTTCTTGTATAGTTTTTACTTGTGCTTTCGGAACATGAAATATCTTATACTATTTGCATGTTTGGGTGGATTGAATCGAGTTTTAATGAAAGAATCATGTATGATACATTATTTCTTAGAAATAGGAGTTGGTAGATGGTATATGGTGTTCTAAATAGCCAAGTTAAGGAGTTCTGATTGATAGTGTTGGGCCTTTTGATATGATCTTGAATTTTCATGGTAGAGAGATATAAGTTAGAGTCACGATTTTTTATATGCTATGATGGAAGTAGTATGGTTCATCAGAGGCTTGGTGATATCCATGTTAAGTGTTATAATCGAAGTTTGAATTTTTGAAGGTTGAACTGAAAGAAATAAGAGTTGAAGCGCTATAGGGTGTACAATCCAACTATAGGGATACTTATAAAGATCCGAAGTAAGTGTTCCAGTATTATATGAGGAATATTAGGTCTATAGAATGATAGAGCGTGTCTCAGAAGGTGGTATTAGCAGTAGGTTTTCCACTTCCAGGTGTAGCCATTCGGGTTAAGTTATATTAATTATGTGTATTGTCGTATTCCATACCCAGAGTGCAGTGAGTGTAGTTCAGTTTAGAGTTTAGTAAGGGATCTCTCAAAATTAAGATGATGGCTTAAAGCTAAGGGGGAGATCATAAAATAAGTGATCAAGACAGGCTCTCAGATTGTAGTAGTGATGTTAGTATGATATAGGACATCAGGAAGTGAGGGTAAGGCTCAACCCATTCTTATCTCAGTATGTTTCACTTATCCTAATACTTACTCATGGCTTACGTTTTAGTTCCATGATCATAGTTCATATCCATGTATATAAGAGAGAATCACGTTCTTTTCCTGTTCTAAAATAAGGAGTTCCAGTTCATTCAGCAGTCGGAATCACATTCCATATGTTATGAACTTCAAATTGAGGTCATGCAGCTCATGACTCATGTACTCACTCTTTATAGTGTGCTCAGTTCCCATAATTCATGATATACTCTTTATGATTGATGAGATTCAGCTTATAGTCATGTATGCCCCAATTCAGATCACTTTAATGAATCCTTTATGTTGATTTGCTATTCCTTTTGCCCCAGTTAAGTGTCAAGTCTCGTGTAATATCCTCCCATGTTTCAAGGTCTTATGTTCTAACCTATTAGTGACTCCTCCATATGTGAAGATGGTGGTGATGAGTAAATTTTTCTTGTCAATGAAAGATCATAGTATGCTTGTTTTGGATAAGACCATAAGTGTGAAGTAAGATCTGGGGCCAAGTCTTTGATAGATGAGATGGTTAGTGGAAATTTATGTGTGTGTGTTCTTGGGGTAGCACGTGAGAGTTATGTTGATAGTGGATTAGATAATATGTGAAGTATGTCCTTATGGGTGTTTGCCTTGGAGTTTATATGTGGTTATAAAGATAGGCTGGAATGACGTGTTGATATTTAAGTGGAGGAAAGCTATATGCACTAATGAACCCACAGTGAGAGTTCAGAGATGGTCATTGAGGTAGTAAAGCACGTTATGCTTAGAGTGTGATCTTTAAAAAGATATAGAAAGTTGAATCATATGGTTTAGACTAGTATAGTGCTATGGCATGTTGTATTTTGTGATTTAGAATTATGCTTGATCACGGTGAAAGGATTTAAGCTACTTTAGACATTGGTAGAAAGTTTTAGCAATGCCCATATGAGAATTATAAGTTGAATCAAAGGAGCATGGTACTTGAGGGCAATAGTATAGTTAAGGGATATTCGAGGAATGTGCAGAGTTTGAAAGTAAGATGTTTCATTGCCTAAGTCCTGGTAATTCTACCCTACTTTATAAGTTATATATCTATATCCATGCTATAGAGTAGTGTCATTGTTGTGATTCCTTAGTTAGATGTCTTGTGTAACTAGTGCCCAAGATTCTTTGCTCCCTAACACTACTATGACTTCTTTAGAAAGAGTATTTAATGAGATACTCCAATTAAGTATGAGGGTCCAGCATAATTCAGTCTGTATAGCCAGTAATTCATTTTAACAGTCAGATAGACAAGTTACTATGGTTTTCTACCTTTTCACCCAGTCCTAATATCCGAGGACTCAAGCGTATGACCATCCCAAGACTTGGGGCGTTACATGACCATCTCCGAATGCTACACAATTTCATGTTGTAGGTTCTGAGGGCTTTTAATATTATCCTATGCAACGTTAGGTGGTTTTATATCCCGGTCGAACAGCTATGAAGTGGTGATCCCTCCATCTTATGGAAGAACTGGTGTCTCTTTTAAGCTTTCATTTATTATTCTAGTACTTTTGGATTTTTTTTGTTCTATTCAGGGGCATGTCCTGATCTAGTTGGTATTCTTTGGATTAGAAGATTTGTGGACAGTGTTGGATATTTCTTGTGGAATTGATTGTTGACTTACGAACTTACTCTTTGTTTATTACATCTCTCTTATCCTACTAGTTAGCTTCCACAGTTCATTATTTTTATTATGCTCTTGAGGTAATGGTAAGGGATCATCCCAAGACTTGGTTGGTTTGGGATGCCTATCACGGCCAAGCCCTAGTTTGAGTTGTAACACAAGTTTTGGCCTTCAATATGACACATCACTCGTTACACTACCAATTTTACACCTTGTAATTTTTGCATCATAATTTTAAAAAGTATCATTGCTTTCCTCATTTTTTCTATTCCTTTATTTTCAAAAATCAAATTTATAAAGTTGACAGTTAATATTGTATTATCCAAACTGTCTATAGGATTACGAAAATATAGTCATAATGAAACTTGTATGATGCTTTGTTCCATTCCACAAGATTCTATCAACCATTGCTTAAGACTTAGTGAATCTAGCATTCCTATCATGACTTAATCCCTGGCCATGAAGGGGCTTCCCAAAGGCCTGAGAAGACCCCTTAACATGTCATCATAAGTATAGTCCTAATAAAGTGCAGAATATTGGCCCACAAAATATGAAATTTCAAATGAAATAATAATACAAAACCCAAGGCTGGAAGTACGACATAAAAACATTTACCAAACACAGTCTACGAAGCCTCTAGCAATATGAATAACATCGGGACATAGCCCCGACAATACCATAAACAAAATAATCAATGTCCGAAGAAATGAAATCAAAGGCCATCTAAAAGATGGAAAGTTCACCACTCGCTATTAGAGGATCCTAATGCTACATAGAATCACAAAAGAATGCCTTTGAACCTACATCATAAAATAATATAGTATCTGGGGACTATTAGTACGCCGAGTATTGACATGCAACCCATGGGAGAAGGACAAAATAATTTGTAAAGTGAATCATTAAATACTCAATATAACCCCAAAAGGAAAAATCATGAAATAAAGGCCGCAAGATATGAAAAACATAGTCATTTTTAAAACTTTATCCATTGACTAAGCCATTTCACCGAATTTAGGCAACCCATGGACTATATGTATCCAGTCTTTACCCCACCACGGAGGGGGGGGGGGTGGAGTAGGGGCAATCTATTCTTACTACATAAATTGAGACGAATGTCATTTGACCATCATATCATACCGTCCTCATAGAGAAAACGTGAATAAGGTTATTTCGTTAGGGACAAAACCACCCTATGTCATAAAAACATAGGTTTCAAGTGTTGGTCACTAGGACTTTGTGACATCCCATAGTCTTATCACTCGAATAACGCTCTTTAGAATGACCCTTAGGACACCGTATTGATGGTAGGCCATGTATAGACATTTTGGGAGGTGTTGGGGGTGTTTTAGGACCTCTAAACTAAGTGTGCATTGCAAGATAGGATCTATGCGATGGTCGTGTGTCGTATGGCCATTGCCAACAGCCACTGGAATGGCTACGCGATGGGGCATGCGTCGCCTACTTAGGGGTTAGGCGATGGGGCATCGCGTCCCACTTAAGTGCTATGCCATAGGCTGTGCATCGCCTACGTTGGCCTAGGCCATGGGCTGTGCACCACATGGCTAAGGCAAAGTGGCATAATTGCTCTATTTTTGGGTTATTTTAAGGGTAATAAGGTCCTTTCACGTCCCATAACCATCCCTAAACACTTATTGACAAAATTAAAGACCTCATACATGTTTTAAAAACCCTAAAATCCCTAGTACGTCTTCCTTATGCACAAGAAGAGAAAACTGTCTGACCCGATTTTTGAGTCATAATGGCACCTACCATAACCCACCAGTAGGTAAGCCGATTTCATAACCTAGAGATAATGCAATGGGTTATCTTGGTGGAAACTTCCAACATGGACCCTATATCGGAACGCAATACAACAATAATATTCCGCAAAAGAAACAACTGACATTCGAATACCAATCCCATGACCTGATTGTATAAGTACAAGAGAAACTCTAAATTCGACAACAAAAATTACAACTCGAAGTGTTATAAAATTAAATAATCCTAAATAATCTCATACATTTGTCTCGAATACAAAAGACAAAATAAGGATATAGGGGAAAAAGCGGCTAATCAAACTCCAAGAGCTCACCCTATCTCCTGATGATTAACACGGGATGATCTCGACTCAACAGTAGCAACTAGAACTCAGGTCTACACCAAAAAGGTATAGAAGTGTAGTATGAGTACCAAAACACGAGTACGCAGTAGGCATCATCGACGGACTGAGCTAAATTATAATATAAGAACAATATAAAGTAAGGCAATAACTTAAAGTCAAGGAATAGGATCAAACCTGAATCTTCTTCGATATCATTGTATACAATAACTAATCTACTAGGGCAATAGCATAATGTATCATATCAACATATACCATAATTTTCATATAAATGAGTAGTCATTTCGGAAGCGTCAAGCCACATATATACAATAACAACCATGTATTTACAACAATCAACATTAACTATCATTAGAATATAAAGCACAAGAATTTACCACGACGTCCCATACCGCCGTAAAGTCACGCAAAAGAACACAACAAAGAACTCATCACGGCATCCTATACCACCAAAGAGTACACCAAAATATTGCAATACAAGAACTCATCACAGCACCCATACCACTGGAAAGTACACCAAAAGATCAATTCATCAATATATCAAGGCACAACTACACAAGTAACTCACCAAAGATGTGGGTTTCATATTCCCGCATGGCCTCTTACCGAGGTCTACAATCATTATCAATACTGCAATTTAGCACAATGAAACTAATATCACCATAGCATAGTAATATAGTTACTTATTCTCTATTTCATTTATGAACTCCAAGTCTAGTCTATATTAGCTAATCTCCATATCAATGAACCAATTGTTTACAAGTCATATAGTTTACTAGTCATCAAATAGGGAAAAACTACAAGTTATCAACACTATTATTTATTCACCTATCTCAAGGCCATTTTCTAGTTAGCATCCTCATTATATAAGTCATCAATCAAGCCACGACATCATCACATGCTATTTATTAACTTAACATTCATCATACAATTCTAAGTCCAATATCATTAGGCATGTTACAATCTTAAGGACTAGTTTCCATATTTTAACCAAGTAAGGTTCACCAACTAGTTTACTAGGCTTCTAGCCTACAAGTCATTGCCATTTATTAGAGACGACTAGTTATCACATAAACCACTTTATTAGATAATTCCATAACATGTCCATTTATACAAGTCAAGTTGATTTACTAGGTGAACCCTTGGTTTGACATAAGATTACACATATTAACTAGCCTTAACCCAATACTCGACATAATCCACTTTTAGTTACTAATTAGTATTAATACGGGTCACACCTTTTAACTAGTGATTAGTGATGAAGAATGATTAATATTCTACCAAGGAAGGCATCATGTTCCAAGTACAAATAGGTTTACCCACACATGGTATAACCCCACATATGTCCACATATTCACCACTCACGGTATCATCATAACATTGTTACTTCTTTCAGATTAACCTAGCATCATCACAACATCAACATATCCCCCGAATTCACTGAGCATCATCATAACATCATTATATCCTCTCAACTCACCGGGTATCATCATAAGATCATTACCTCTTCAAAATTAATCAAGCATCATCATTACATCAACATATCCTCCAGACTCACCGGGCCTCATCATAACATTATTATATCCTCCGGATTCACCGGGTATTATCATAACATCATTATATCCTCTGAATTCACCAGGTATCATCATAGCATCATTAACTCTTCCAGATTAGCCCAGCATCATCATAATATAAAAATATCCCCTGAATTCATCAGGCATCACCATATCATTATCAGATCTCCCAAGACAACCAAGATTCATATACATATGTAGTTAAATCAATGAACATGTACAAGACACAATAATAGAGTATAAGTGATGTAAGGTAACACATATCATCATACGTTATAATTGGTCATCACTACATAATATAAGTAGATGCATGGGCATGAATATCTAAATGATATAAGCAATCACCATTTTCCAAGGTTACCATGTTTATTAGCAAGTCAATTATAAGTCAAGTGCATGCTTGGTAGTCACCTCTTTTACTCCTATATTTAATAATACTAACCCAAAAAGTGAAATCGTTCACATAAGCATTAGTTCAATCATTAGACTTGGTTCATAGCAAGAGTGGTAACATAATTACAGGTTCACTTGGTGAACAAATTAATATGTCAAGCGATGGCATAACCATAAGTTCAATTCACAAGACTTTCCAAGGCTATCTATATCACGACAATAAGATAATCAATCAAGTATACATATTATTCAATCATCAACCACATACATAAACCGATAAATGGGTTTGACTATTATAATCTCAATAATGTGATTTAGAATTCATTAAATATCTAGGTCACTAGGGAATTTCATCATTCAAGATTAAGGTGGATTAAGTCCCACACCTAAATCCCAATAATGCCAAAGTTCAATTCAACAAGGTTAAATTCTACGTGGAATTAGGATAGGTTATCTAAATCACACCATAAGGGCTTATTAATCATTACTAGGCCTATTAGGGAAAATCCTCTTCAAGTATTTTTTCTAAGTCATTCCAACACTAAGTCTATTCCATAACTAGTCATATCTAGGTTAAAATACTCTTAAGGTTAACCAACAACATCATTCTCAACTATTAGAGTAACTAGAGTATCTCATACTATTCATGAGACTACAAGTAGAACTACCCAAAGTTCTTGGCTAAAGGTCAAACAACACATTTTACAAGTTTAATAGCCTACAAGAATCAACTAATCCCAAGTATAACCAATTATCCATTTATCATCTAATACCCCACCAATTCTTAAAATATATCAATGATTATACTACAATTAAGCTCAATCTATCTACAAGTAAGCCTAGCCTACCTCAAGTCCAATTGCTCATGAACCAACAAGTTCCTACCCTTTTCTAGAAGATTCTTCTTCCATGAGCCAAAATATCAACAACATAATCTAAGAATCATTAAAAGAACAACAACACCCATTATGGTACCATTCTGCCATGGGTCCAAAATGACTCCAACCCCCAAGTGGGTCCCACCTTCAAAAAATGAGTTTCTGACACCAACCCATTGTTCAAACATTATTAGGGAGGTATAAACCTTAAGAAATTTGAGTAAATCAATCACATTTGTGTCTAAAATTGGGATTCAAGAACTTAGGGGATTTTGGGTCTACAAATCAAGAAATTAATACCAAATTTGAGGAATCTTACCTTAGATTTGTAGAAAAAATAGATTACACAAGTTATTCAAGCTCCTAATCAACCCACAAGACTCACTTTTAAGTTCAAAAATATTTTATGGCTACTAGGGCTCTAAAAGAAGTGAAGAATTCCCAAAAAATTGGCCAAAAGGGCCTTTTATATGATTTTAAATGGGCCCGCAAGGTCAAAACTTATTTTTCGCCTCCTGGACTCATTTGAACTTTGTTTTTCACAAATGAACTATGTAAATCTGCTAAAATTAACATTTTAGAGGCATTTGTGAATTCAGATTTTCCATCCGAGGTCATTTAGGCCACTTGTAGGGCCAACCCCCATATATTTCAATCTTTGAATTTTTGACTAATGGGTCGAAATGAGCTCTGGTGCTATAAGATCTGAACCAAGGGTCTACCTATCCTAAAATTGGTATTACATATCTATTAGTGCAGTCAAAATTTGAATTCAAAATCATTTTACTAAAGTCTTCGCTCGACGACCATTTGGAATCGACAAAGACTTCTAAATGGAAAATTAGATCTAAAACCAACGAACTATTCAATAACCAAACTATCAGTTTCAGCAAGTCATAAATGACTTGGAGAAGCTATGAAAAAGCTCTAATTGTGAAAATAAGCGGGAATACGGAAAATGATCTGAAAGGTCATTACAAAAACAACCTAGGGTTTGAACTTGTAAGCTTCAAGGGGAAATTTCTTCATGTCCTAATCATCGTTAAGGTATGTGGGACTATTCTAAAACTTATGGGCATAGTTTATTATTTTTAACAAGTTTTAAAGGGATGAAAATCATGAATGTAATAAGGGTTTTGAAAACATTTTGAAGAATATGCATCATAAATCTTTTGATATGATAATCATGAAGTTTTGCCATAGTTCTGAATTACATTTAAGTGATATATGAATTTTGAGAATTAATATGAGAGCATGAGTCATGAGATTTCCCTCCACATGCGGAATTACTTGATTTAGCATGTTATGGATTGTTAAATTGCATGTCCTAAAGTGTGAGTTAAATGTTTTACCATCATTCATTGAGTTGATGTTGATTTTGAAATAAGGAGAGGGTAATATCTTGTCATCTAAGTACTCTCGATGTTAAATGAAATAATTACATATGATTTATGAAAGAGTTGGACAACATATGATGAAAACTCGAGACATGATGTTTTGTGTAAGTTTTCTTTTGTGTACTACTAGGATGAGAGTTATTGTTCATGTTTTAAAACTTTTGGGTGACCGTTCATTTAATTTCTTGAATAAAGAGGGGCTATGGATATGTTATGACATGATTTGACTTGTAAGTCTAGGTATGATGATACCAACTGTTGATTACCCTTAACATGAAAGAAAAAAATGTTTTAAGAGAATGATGCATGGTTTTAAAGGACTAAAATTTGGCTTAAAGAGAGCTAGTTGGTTACCCAAAAAAGGCTTGAGTTTAGACAACTCTTAGATAAAAACTGTGTTTTGCCGATACGGGTTCATGATATCCTATGATAGGGATTGTACGCTGGCGACAACCTTATAGCATAGTACGAATGATAGACCCCAATCCTTGAGGAAAACTCAAATTGGGGGCTTGGACGCCGAGTTAAGGGAAGAGTCCATATAGCCCGTAGATAAGTACGTTTGTAGGGTGTACTATCTAGCTCAAAAGTAAAATAAAGAGTTGAGTCATAAATACAAGAAAATAATATGAAGCTTTTTAGTTATGCCCATGTGTTTTCATTTACCTTATGCCAAATGTTATATTAAATTCTATCACCTATGTTGTATAAAAATATGTTAGTTTGGATTGTTCTACATACTAGTACATTTATGTATTGACTCCTATATTTTAAGTTCTGAGGCACAGTCCCATGGTCCCTCTAAATAGTAGATCATTATTAGACATTCGGAGTTAGTGAGCCTCCCTTAATTCGGAAAGCGTCCTTTCTATGTGTTGGTTTTATTTGATATTTTGTTCATGGTCTGATCGGGGACCTTGTCCCCATTTCAGACAGATTATTGTTTTCAGTTTAGTAGAAACTTAATAGACGTGTTCTGAATGGATTTGTTTTTTTCTTATGGGCTGATGTCCCAAATGGTTAAGTTAGAATAATAGAATTATCATGCTTTCATTTTTATCTTCCGCATTATTATAATAGATGAGTTACACTTATTATTACATGTTAAGGGGTTCTCTCACGCCTTTCTGGTTTTGGATGTCCATCGCGGACATAGCCTCGCCTTGAGTAATGACAAGCTTGGTATCAGAGCACGGTTAAGGTTCCCAGGATGTCTACAAAGTCACATCAGGTAGAGTCCTTTTTTGTAACACCCTACATTTTTGAGCTAGAAATCAGACCATCATTCCTACGTGTGTATATTCTAATCCCATGAATTATTTTTAAATTTATGTATTATGATATTTATCCTAGTGTGTTAAGTGATTATGAGGTGAGAAATGTTTATGGAAATCACTTAGAGCAAAGTTGAGCTAAGAATCTTTGATTCGTCCAACGTTTGGTATTCGATTCTACAAGGGTCAACTTTGAAAGTGTATAACTTTTGATGTATGTGGAATTTTTCAACTCAAGACCCACCAAATTGTAGATAGTTGAGTCAGATTTTCAACAATACTAATTTCTCCTTAATTCGATACCCGAGCAAAAAGTTAAGATCATTTTCGTCAAGACAAGTAATCCAACACGATTACACCGCATCGCGGTGAGCTCCAAAAGCGGGTTTTTTCTAAAAAATTTAATTCTGAAGGGTAGTTTATACTTTCTCCCAAACACCAAGTAGTGTTAAAAGTTTATTAAGATGTTATTAGGGAATAATATACATAAAAATTACTCAATTCTCTCAAAACAAAACCCTAAACTTCCCTTTAAAGATCAATAATCCATCTTTAAGTTCACGATTTCCAAGAAGCAAATCAAGATTCCGGTTCTATTCTTCAAACTAAGTAATCTAACGTAGGTGGGGCTGTCCTAAATCTCATGGGAATGTGTTTTTATGATCTTGAACAAGTTTTAAAGTTACACAAGTTTATATATGTAGTAAGATTCAAATTTCATTTTAAAAGCATACATTGTGGAAACAATTTGATGAAAGTATTTGATGACCATAGGGTTTCTTTTCATAACCTTGGTTTATAATTTTGTGTATATCTGATTTGAACTCGAAGGATGACCCGAATGTGAATTGTGATCCTCTTTTATCCCATAATGATATTTATGAACTTTGTATGGTATAAATTGTAAATTGTTGAGAGCATGATTCAGGAGCCCTCTTTTTGATTAATAAGAATTGTTTTTAACCAATGTTGGGGCTTTTTTTTTTTATAAATGATGACAATATCATGAGTATCAAATGTTTCCTTAACCATTGTGCATGTATTGAGTAAATTGCCACCACGTTTTAATGTCTTGTAAAGAGAATGGGTTTGCATAAATTTCATATGAATTTAATAATAAGAACACGGGTGTGATTTGATAAATCTTTAGTGGTCATTTATATATTTTGAATAAGAAGGGCATGGAATTGATATGATATGAATGACTTGCAAGTTTGGGTATGACGATACCCTATTGTGATATGCCCTTAATAGAATGATAAAAGAATTATTTGTAAGTATGAAATATGTTTTAAGAGGCTAAAATTGGGATTAAAGATATTTATATGGTTATCCAAAGAAAGTATGAGTTTAAAGACTCTATGCAGGAAATCGTGATTTCTCGAGATGGGATTATGGTACCCTACTTTGTGATCTCGTGTACTTTGATTCATGTCATCCCAATTTGGGACTATGGTTGGGAGCACTGGTTTGTGATCTTGTGCACTACCATGATATTTTGATTTGATTGGGGATTATGGCACCCTGATTTGTAATCTTGTGTGTCTCCCTTACTAAACTCCAATTCTTGTGGTAAACATAGATTGGGGGCTTGGCCGTTGAGTTAAGGGTGGATTCCATATAGCCCATGGAATTATAATCTGTACCATTTAGCTCAAAATTAAAAAAAAAGAGTAAGTCATGATTTCAAAGAATTGTTTCAAGTCTTTTAAGCATGTCCATGTGTTTTTCTATATCATATGTAAAATAATTTATGAACTGCTCTCACTTATGTTGTATAAAAGTATGTTATTTTGGATTGCTCTGTGTACCAGTATATTTGTATTGACCCCCCATATATTTCAGGATCTAAGGCCCAGTCTTGGGGTCCAACTAAGTTATAGATTTGTTCGTCAGAAGTGTGCCATAATGAGCGTCCCTTATTTTGAAAGGCCGGTTTTTAGAACATTGTTATTTTATTTGGTGTTATGGTCTGACTGAGGGCCTTGTCTCAGTTTTAGATAGATGTTGGTTTTGTAATTCTTAGAGATTTCATAGACTGGTGGTAAATGTTGTTAGATGGTATGGATTTCATTTTGTATTGTTTAGTGAATTAAGAGATTGATCATGTTCCCATCATGTATATTTTTTTCCACATTTCACTATATTGTATAAACGTTGTGTATGATATCCAGATAGAAAAAGGTGCTCAAGCCTACATGGTTTGGGATGCTCATCGTGGTCAGAGTCTCGGCTCAGGTCGTGACATTTTTGTGGGTGTGTAGAGTGCCATACTTATAGGGAGGGAGCTACTAGGAATTTAGGAATGTTTCTCTTTCTTCATGTTCTAGTTCATGCTATAGAGTCTGAATGTCCCCTAACTTATGTTTACCTATATTTCAGAGATTGATCATGTCTCCTCATAGATCTAACGAGCGGAACACCCATGCCGATATTGTCCGCCCTACTCATGGAATTGGGACCCGTAATAGAGATCATACTCTAGAATTTCTTGATACTCTAGGGGTTCCTCCGATCAAAACTAGTCCACCTTAGGCTCCTCAGTCCGGTGTTAACCGTACCCAACCATCCCAAAGAGAATTTTTGAATATCGATTTTTGTTAGTCCATCCACCTGATTGCTCAGCTTGTGGCTTCTCAGTCCCGGTAGCCTGAAGATATGAGTTCTGTGTTTGGTTTATCTGAAACTACTCAAGTTGGCCAATTCATGAGGCTGAACCCATACATCTTTAATAGCGCAAAGGTTGAGGAGGACCCCCAAGGATTTATTGATGAAATGAAGAAATTTTGTAGAGTCATGCATACTAGTGAGGTTGAAAGGGTTGAGTTGGCAACTTATTAGGTGAAGGACGTTGCGAACCAATGGTATAATGAGTGAAAAGTTCTGAGGGGTGGGGATGATGAACCTTCTGTGCAGGGTGAGTTTGTAGAGACCTACCTGGATCATTTCTTTCCCTAGGAGTCAAGGGAAGGAAAATCCAAAGAATTCGTGAATCTGAAATAAGGAAAGATGAATGTCAAAGAATATGCATTGAAATTTACGCAGTTGTCCCGTTATGCTCCGGAGTTGGTAATCAACATAAGGAAGTTTGCATCTGGTCTCTCGAATGATTTGGTGTTATATGGATTTCTCCAAGTTATCAATGCATATGGAGCATGTAGAAGAGAAGAAAAAAAGGGAGACAGAGGTAGGGGAAAGGTAAAGATAGGATAAGAGAGCTAGGTCTGTAGATCAGAATGTCAGTCAACAACAAAGTGGTAATTGGGGGAAAGAAATAGTCTAAGAAGAAGTTTTGGAGAAATGCTCAGTCTTCAGCTAGCGTCCCGTGCCCAGATTTCCAGCTGATTAGCTGTTTTATAACTCCTAGCCTAACAGTAAGACAAGGATGTAAGATACTCAATCCCAGGTAAGTGTGCCTCAATCCGGTAAGTCATACCTTTGTTGTAGTTCTTGGGGAAAGGATCATCCAGGGATATGCTATTCAAGAAGTAATGTGTGCTATAAGTATGGCAAGATAGGCCATATTTAAAGATATTTCCCCTTAGCCATTGGGAATACTGGAGGTAATAGGTCTCAAACAAATTCAACAACCCCTCCACCTAAGGGTATTGTTTCTACTACAGGAGGTAGTCGCAATCAGTTATATGCTTTATCTACCCGCCGAGATTCAGAAGCTTCACTAGATGTTTTTATGGGTATGTTACAAATCTTCTCCCGTGATGTGTATGTGTTACTTGATCTGGGGTCTACCTTATCTTATGTGACCCCTTACGTAGAAGTTAGTTTTGGTTTTGAGCCCAAAATATTCCAAAACCCATTTTGGTTTCCACTCATGTTAGTGATTCTATTATGGCTAAGAGAGTTTATAGAAATCGTATGGTATCTATTTGTCATCGTGATACTGTGGCTGACCTTGTAGAGCTGGATATGATTGATTTTGATGCTATTTTGGGAATGGATTGGCTCCATTCATGTTATGCTACATTAGACTATAGAACCAGAAAGGTCACTTTCTCATTTCCAAATGAGCCAGTAATACAGTGGGAAGGGTATTCTCTTTCACCTAGAGGGAAGTTCATATCTTATCTTAGAGCCTGTAAGCTCATATAAAAGGGTTGTTTGCATCATATTGTTTAGGTCAAAGATTCTAGCACTAAAAGTCCTTCCCTATAGTTTGTTCCTATAGTTAATGAATTTACAGGAGTCTTTCCTGACTCCTTGGGATACTACTAGAAAAGGAGATAGATTTTGGCATTGACATATTGCTGGACACCCATCCTATTTTAATTCTACCATACAGAATGGTTCCTACAGAATAGTTGAAAGACCTTTTTGAAAAAGGATTTATTCATCCTAGTGTCTCTTCCTGGGGTGATCTGGTAATCTTCGTGCGTAAAAAAGATGAATCCCTCCACATGTATATAGATTACCATCAGCTGAACAAAGTTACAATTAAAAATAAATACCCTCTTCCCAGAATCGATGATATCTTTGGCCAACTCCAAGGTGCCACATATATCTCCAAAATAGATCTTCGTTTAGGGTACCATCAGTTGAAATTTAGAGAGGCTAACATTCCTAAAATGAATTTTCGAACCCAAAATGGTCATTATGAATTCTTAGTTATACCCTTCGAATTAACTAACTCCCCCGCAGTGTTTATGGACCTAATGAATAGGGTGTTTCGCCAGTTTCTAGATCCATTCATCATAGTCCTCATTGATGACATCTTGATTTACTCTAAGAGTGAGGAAGATTTTGTTAATCACCACTGAATTTTCCTTTAGACTTTTAAGGATCATGTGTTGTATGCAAAGTTTTCTAAGTGTGAATTCTGTCTTAGTGTTATTGCTTTTCTGGGGCATATTGTTTCTAGTGAGGGAATTAAGGCTGACCCCCAAAAGGTTAAGGCAGTGAGAAAATCACCCAGACCCATGACTCAAACCGATATTCGAAGCTTCTTGGATTTAGCAGTGTATTACAAAAGATTTATAGAGAGTTTTTCATCTATAGCTGCTCGTTTCATTAAGTTGACTCAGAAAAAGGTGAAATTCTTGTGGTCTGAATTTTGTGAGAATAGTTTTGAGAAACTTCTTGGATTTGGCAGGGTATTACAAAAGATTTGTAGAGAGTTTTTCATCTATAGCTGCTCGATTCACTAAGTTGACTCAGAAAAAGGTGAAATTCTTGTAGTCTGAGTCTTGTGAGAATAGTTTTGAGAAACTGAAAGACAAGTTGACTACGACACCGATTTGGACCTTTCCTGAGGATACAAAATATTTTGTTGTATATTGTGATGTGTCCCGAGTCAGACTTACGTGTGTACTTATGCAGCTTGTCAAGGTGGTGGCCTATGCATTTAGACTGTTAAAAGTGCATGATAAGAGCTATCCCACCTATGAGTTAGAGTTAGTTGTTGTGGTATTTGCACTAAAAATTTGGCATCATTATATTTATGGGGTGCATGTAGATATTTTTACTGATCACAAAAGTTTGCAGTATGTCTTCTTGCAGAGAGAACTAAACCTAAGGTAGAGATAATTTTTTTTTGTAGGACTATGACATGAGTCTGCACTATCACCCTGATAAAGCCAATATGGTGGCTGATGCCCTTAGTAGGTTGTCCATGGGCAGTCTATCTAATGTGGAGGAAGGGAAAAGTAATATGGTGAAGGATATTCACCGACTTTGTAATTTGGGAGTTTGACTCCTGGATTTTGAAGATGAAAGAGTATTCGTACAAGAGGTAGCTAAATCATCCTTATGTCTGAGGTTAAGAAAAAATAAACCAGATACCCTATTTTGATGCAGATTAAGAAAGATGTTGGACAATACAAGGTAATGCCATTTGAAATTAGAGGTGATAGGATTTTGAGGTATCAAGGTCAACTATGTGTGCCGAATGTGGATGGTTGAAAGATAGGATTTTTAGAGAAGCTCACACTTCCAGGTATGTTGTTCACCCCAACTCTACAAAAATGTATCAAGATCTTAAGGCAATTTACTTGTGGAATAACATGGAAAGAGATATTGCTAACTTTGTGGCTAAGTATTTGAATTGTTAACAAGTTAAGGTGGAACATTTGAGACCAGGTGGCACTTCCCAAGAGATAGCTTTGCCTCTTTGGAAAAGAGAGATGATCAATATAGACATTATTACAAGACTTTCGAGATTCCAAAACCAGTATGACTCTATTTGGGTGATTGTAGACAGGATGACCAAATCAACTCACTTTCTGCCAGTGAGGACTACTTATTCAAGTGATGATTATGCTAAGCTGTACATTCAGGAAATAGTTTGTTTGCATGGGGCTCTAGTTTCTATTATATCTGAACATGGTAAATAATTTTCTTTTCAATTTTGGCGGTCCTTTCAGAGGGGTTTAGGTACCCAAGTAAACCTTAGCACTGCTTTTCACCCGGAAACATATGGGCAAGCAGAACATACCATTCAAACCTTAGAAGATATGTTGAGAGCTTATGTGATAGAATTTAAGGGTAGTTGGCAGATCATTTGATGTTGATAGAATTTTCCTATAACAATAGCTACCACTCTAGAATCTAGACGGATCATTTTGAGGCCCTATATGAGAGGTGATGTAAGTCACCGATTGGATGGTATGAAGTTGATGAAACCCATTTGTTTGGAGATGACCTTGTTCATCAGGTGATGGAGAAAGTGAAATTCATTAGGGAGCAACTTAAGACAGCTCAGAGTCACCAAAAGTCTTACGCCGATGTTAGACGAAGGGAGTTAGAGTTTGAGGTTGGTGATTGGGTATTTCCAAAAGTCTCCCCTATGAAGGGAGTCATGAGATTCTGAAAGAAAGGAAAACTCAGTACTCATTATATAGGCCCTTATCAGATTAAGAAAAGGATCAGTGGGGTTGCTTATGAGTTAGATTTGCCCGCATGTTTGGCTTCTATTAATCCTGTGTTTCATTTATCAATGCTAAAGAAATATGTTGGAGATTATTCACTTGTGTTGCCTGTGAAGATATTTGTGTAAAGGACTCATTATTATATGAAGAAGATCCCATTGCTATTTTAGATCACCAAGTTTGGAAGTTGAGAAGTAATGAGATAGGTTCACTTAAGGTGTTGTGGAAGAATCACAAAGCTGAGAAAGCTACTTGGGAGTCAGAGAATAACATGCATATGATATATCTGACTCTCTTTGAAGGTATTAATCTTATACTACTCTTTTCTTTCCAAGTAACATTTGAAATCATGCTTATTGCGTTCCTAGTAATCATTCAGGACGAATGATCCGAAGGGGGGATAATATGATACCCTGTAGTCATATCACTCGAATAACACTCTCTAGAACGACCCATAGGACCCCTTATTGATGGTAGGTCACGTATAGATATTGTAGGAGGTGTTGGGGGTATTTTAGGACCTAGAAACTAAGTTTACATAGGAAGATAAGATCTATGTGATGGCCGTGTATCACATGCACATCGCTAACAACCATTGGAATGGCTAGGCAGTGGGGCATACGTCATCTACTTAAGGGCTATGCCATAGGCTGTGTATCACGTACCTTGGCCTAGGCCATGGTCTGTGCGCCACATGACTAAGGCAAAACGGCGTAATTGCTCTGTTTTGTATTTTTTTAAGGGTAATAAGGTCCTTTCGCATCCGATAACCATACCTAAACACTTATAGACAAAACTAAAGACATTAAACATGTTTTAACAACCCCAAAATCCTAAGTTCATCTTCCATAAGCACAAGAAGAGAAAACAACCTAGGGTTTGAACTTGTAAGCTTCAAGGGGCAATTTCTCCATATTCTCATCGTCGTTAAGGTATGTGGGACTATCCTAAACCTTATGGGCATAGTGTATTACCTTTAACAAGTTTTAACGGCATGAATTATGAATATAATAATGGTTTGGAAAACACTTTGAAGAATATGCATCATAAATCTTTTGATATGATAATCATGAAGTTTTTCCATAGTTTTGAATTACATTTATGTGATATATGAATTTTGAGAATTAATATGAGAGCACAAGTCATGATATTTCCCTCCCCGTGTGGAATTTCTTGATTTAGCATGTTATGGATTGTTAAATTGAATGTTCTAAAGTGTGATTTAAATATTTACCATTATTCATTGACTTGATGTTGATTTTGAAATGAGAAGAGGGTAATATCTTGTCATCTAAGTACTTTTGGAGTTAAATAAAATAATTACATCTAATTTATAAAAGAGTTGGACACCGTATGATGAAAACTCGAGACATGATATTTTGTGTAAATTTTTTTGTGTACTACTGGGATGAGAGTTATTGTTCATGGTTTAATACTTTTGGGTGGCCATTCATTTGATTTCTTGAAAAAAGAGGGTCTATGGATACGCTATGACATGATTCAACTTGCAAGTCTAGGTATGCCGATACCTACTATGGAGTTTCCTTAACATGAAAGAAACAAATGTTTTAAGATGATGAAGCATGGTTTTAAAGGACTAAAATTGGGCTTAAAAAGTTCAGAAAACTCTTAGCCAAAAATTGTATTTTGCTGATATGAGTTCATGATGTCCTATGATAGGGATTGTACGCTGACGACGACCTTATGTCATATCATGAATGACAGACACCAATACTTGCAAAAAACTTAGATTGGGGGCTTGGCTACCGATTCAAGAGAGGAGTCCATATAGCCCTTGGATAAGTATTTTTTAGGATGTACCATCTAACGTAGAAGTAAAATAAAGAGTTGAGTCATGAATACAAGAAAATATTTTGAAGCTTTTAAATTATGCCCATGTGTTTTCATTTACCTTATGCCAAATGTTTTTTAAAAGCTCTCACCTATGTTGTATAAAAATATGTTATTTTGGATTGTTCTACATACCAGACCTTTGTGTATTGACCCCTATATTTTAGGTTTTGAGGCCCAGTCCCGTGGTCCTTCTAATCAGTAGACCGTTATCAGACATTCAGAGTTAGTGAGCCTCCTTACTTCAGATTGTATCCTTTCCATGTGTTGGTTTTATTTGATTTTTAGTTCATGGTCCAGTCGGGGGACTTGTCCCGGTTTTAGACAGGTTATTGTTTTCCATTTAGTAGATACTTCATAGACGTGTTCTATATGGATTTGGGTTTTCTTATGGGCTTATGTCCTGAATGGTTAAGTTGGAATAATAGAATTATCATGCTTTCATTTTTATCTTCTGCATTATTATAATAGATTAGTTACGCTTATGATTACAAGTTAAGGGGATCTCTCGGGCCTTTCTCGTTTGGAATGCCCGTCATGGCCAGGGTCTTGGCTCGGGTTGTGACAGACTTCCACTATCTCAGTGAACTACTTAATCTTCTTTAAGTTCAAATTAAGATATTTTTTTCTCATATACATTCATCCATGGAGTCTTTCATTAAATCATTTATATTATTTGGTGTCATCATACCAAGACTTGTAAGTCACCCAAATCACACCAACACCATTATCATTAAATATTTTAGACTCCAAAATTCCTCCTTTAAAATCATGAGTGTTACCACAATTGAGTTTCCTATCATCATTTCAATAAATTCTCATAATACCATACATCAATGATACAAAGGATGAAAAAATATTAATATTAAGCAAATCAAAGCTTTCAAGAGACTTAAAATCATGACTTAAATATACGTCCATTCAAAATTCAAATATCAAACATAAATATTCGTCATTTTTGAATAGCCATTACTTTATCAATATCCTACTTAAAGATTCAAAATCATTTATACAGAAAAGAGGAATTATATAACAAGCTTTCATCATAAAATCCTCAACTTTAACTACAAATCATCAATAAAAATATATAATTAAATTCACACTTTATAAAGTAGTTGAAGTAGGAAATATTTAATATGCCTATTCGATGGAGGGATATTAAGAAAAGCTTGAGCGTTCGATTAATATATGGAGTTGACTAGCTTCTTGACTTAGAGAGGAAGATAGGAGAGCCCTTCTTATCCATTTAGGGTGAATGAGACTTAGGGGAAATATATAAGAGTAAAAGGGGATGGTTTTCATAGCATAAGGACTAAAATAACCCTTAATATAGCTTTAAAATAATGTCTCGTCATGGAAAACAGGAGGTGTGGCGCTTACCCTACGGCATGGCTACCCCGTGCGGCACAAGCCCATCATGGGGATAATCCTTGTGTAGTGCATGGCCATTGTGAGGCAAAGGAAGTATCCCCTCGCACTGGCTTGTGCTATGCGGGGCCAAAGCATGGCCTTTTTTTGTGAGTTGCACAAACCGATTTCCCGTCCCAAACTCCCTCTGAGTTCCTAAACACATCTCATGGCATTTTCTTCTCAACCTAAGGGTCAGGTATGTTTATTTTTAAGCTGAAAGAGATTTAATAGCATATGGAGCATCATAAATTTGATACTACTTTGTCACAATCCAAAACTGAATTAGTTTTGGAGACTGATTAACATTATTTCCTGCTTAAAATCATAACTGATTTTAATAATATTATTTAAGAATGCAAAAAAATTGAAGCTTATCCTATATTTCATAAAGAAATATGCATGTGTTGATCAATCAAAGAGAGTTTCCTAAGAGTAGTTTTAAAATTTAGTTTCGACTGAAAAAAAATTTTAAGGGGGGGAGGGGGTGAATTGAAAATTTCCGTGAGTCGATTGTTGAGTCTTCACAGTCGACTTACCTGCAAGTCAATATACTTCACAAACCAGATTAGATTTAGACAAGCAGATAAATAAATAAGCAACTTGAAATAAAGTGTCACGACCCGAGTTGAGGCCCTGGCCACGACGAGCATCTCGAACCATGAAGGCTCGAATGATCCTCTCTATCTAGCAATCATGCACACTATTCATATACTATAAGGAAATGCGCAAAAGATAATAAAGATGGAAACATGGTCAATCACTTAATTCAATTGTGCAGTAAAAACTCTGATTTTATGACATTCAAAAACATACGACACTAGTCTGCGAAATCTCTAACAATATGAAAATCAACATCTGTCTAAAAACTGGGACAATGCCCCAGTTAGACCATGAATCAAATAAATTAACAATGTTCTATAGAAGGCCTTCCTAAATAAGGGAGGCTCACCAAATGCAATCTCTGACAGAATTCAACCTATTTCTTAGCGGGACCCCAGGACTGTGCCTCAAATCCTTAAATATAGGGCGTCAATACAATTGTTCTGGTATGCAGATCAATCCCAAAATAATGCAATTTTATACAACATAAGTTAGAGAAATTCATAAAATATGTCAGTCTAAAATAGTTTAAAATACATTGGCATAATTAATAGACTTCAGAACATTTATGTAAATCACAACTCAACTCTTTGTCATACTTCTTAGCTAGGTGGTACCTCCTACAACTCTACAATACCACAGGCAATATGGAATCCTCCCTTAACTCGGAGTCCAAGCCCTCAACCCAAGTTTGTCTCAAGGGTTGGAGTCTCTATCTCGAATACACCAAAAGGCACTAGGACAACGTATAATCCCTCTTGGGGACATAACAATCTCGTATCGGCGAAACACAGTTTTGGGAAATGATTTTTCTTAACTCGTTCCTTCTTCGGGTAACCACCTAACTCTCTTTAAGCCTATTTTAACTCTTTAAGACATGCATACGTTGAAATCAAAATCTAAAAATCTTACTCTATTCTGGCATTCATCTGTTTGGTATCGTCATACCAAGACTTGCAAGTCGTATCTCTAAGTCATAAAATATCATGTTTAATTTCTTTCATTCAAAACAATATTAAGACAACCAATACATTCAAACAATACAAGAGAACTCATAATTCCAAAACATCTGTCAAACTATGCAAAAATCCTCTCTTTTCAACATTTCAACAAAAGGTGGTCAATTTCTCAAAATAATCATTTAATTCTTTCGGTTATCACATTCAGCCTTTATAAACAAGAAATATCTCTCTCCTTAATTAACTGTACATAAAATTCATGATTGATAGTAAAACCTTTGGTTCATGCTTTAAGATATGCGATTGAGTAATCCATGACTTGGCAATCAAGAAATAACACCATGAGAGAGAAACTCATTATTCATGATCTCTATTTATATTTTTCAAAACATCAAATGCATATATATATATATATATACATAAATAAAAAATTAAATTTAATGGGGAAGGCCTCAAGACCAAAGCATTATCATCAAAAAGTGTTCACAATGCATAATTATTAATGTAAATTCAAAACCCTTCCATAAATACATGAATTATTGATGATAGGCGAATTTACACGCCTATATCAATATATTTTGCCCATATTTATGTCATGTTTTGAGAACAAAGTATATATTTCATGCGCTTTTAGTCCATTTTCCTGTAAGTGAGCTAACAAACATGATTAGCAAAGTTTCAGGTATAAATGATGCAGAAATCAGCATTTTATGGCTTACTTGACGCCAAAGAAAGCTCACGAAGGAAGGAAAGGGATCTTGAACGCCTAAAGGACCAAAAGTGAAGAATGAAAAATTTATCCCGGGCTAAAACAACATTTCTGAAGACTTTGGAGACTATCAGTAACTTATTTGGATTAGGATAATAATACATTAACCTAGTACAATTGGGTTAAGTATTTCATTAGTTTAGTTGGATTTGGATAATGATACATTAACCTAGTACAATTGGGTTAAGTATTTCATTTGTTTAGTAGGATTTGGTTAGATATTTCATTAGCTTAGTAGGACTAGGATATGGGTATTATAAATACCCTATCTTGCTAGAGATTTTAGACATTCCTCCCTTAGTGGAGAGATACATTCTACTTCTCAATTCTGAATTCTTCCTTTAATTCTATTTTCTTCTCCTATTCATCTATTCAATTCTTAATTTCCGCAACAAGAGAAACGTTACTTTGCTAAGGAATTCACGCCTAAACGCCTACCACTTTTGTGCTACACGAAATTCATCATTATTGTGGTATAACAACAATGCCAATTGTGATTTCCTTCGCATTCATGGGTAACTAAACTTCTCTGTTGGGGTTATGGAAGCCAACTGAGATACTATCTATTGCTGTGAGTTTGTGAGTTCGTGACACGTATACTGCTTATATCATTATTCTCTTCATCTTAATCTACATTCTTTGTGGTTGCAAACGCAAGAATACGCCAGTATAACATTTAACTTGTTTGAAAGAAAGGTTATTTGTCTGGAAAAGAGATAATGTCAAGGTAGTAGGGTCCCATCCCCTATTAATCAGTTAGTGCCGTAACTGGATTAACCTCTTGGAGAATTCGTACCGTTAGACACGCTTTAAGCTCGAAAGAGTTAAAGTGAAATAATCCTCGAATAGGTCGAAAGACGCCTGGATTTACCATCGAATACAATTCTCTATAAGCACATGCATGTCGGAATTCTACACACTCATAGTCAATAGAGACGTATAACTCAGGAGGTGGACATAACCCCAACACTTCAATTCTCATTGTTTACAACTTACGTAACAATCCTTCTTTTTTTACTTTGCTATTTTCAGCTTTTACTTCATTGTTTTATTTACATTACTTGCACGACAAGACTCCCCCCTTTTTCGAGACTTGCACCAAAAGTTTAGTAATTTTGCTTACTTGTTGGCCAAGCTATTCCCTGTGGGATCGATACCCAACCCAGGTTGGGTTCTATATTTGCTAACGACCGCTTTACACTCCTACGAGAGCTGTAGATTGAGCGTTATCAAAAATTGGCGCCGTTCCCGGGGAATACGAGTGTCAATTAAGTTTGTGATAATTACTACACCCTTTGGTCAAAGATTCTCGTACTTTTACTTTTAGTTTTTGTTTTTGTCTACTGCAGGTTTTTATTTAGTGCATGCCCCATACTCGAAGTTCTGGTCAACCGTTATTACCTATCAATCCTGAACCACAACGTATTGGCAGAATGGAAGCACAAGCAGAAATCGAAAGGATGGCTGCTCAACAGGAACAGGCGAGATTAGCTGCTCTTGCCGCCGCCCAAGTACACCAACAAAACATTGATAACCCTGGGCGAGCAACAAATCCTGACGATGAGTATTTAGGTGATGACGAGTTACTAAACCCAAGGCGTGATGCTGAAATCATAACACCTGCCAACAGAAGAGGTCGACAAGCTCGGTTTAGGTATGATCGCCAACCCATGCAACCAGGTTTCGACGATGATGATGATGATCTTGATGGAGCCGGAGCCACTGGATCCATAATTCCTCTACCATTAGCGCCCAGAGCCAAGTTCAACATCACAAGCACCATGATTCAGTTATTGCAACTCAAGGGATTATTTGGTGGACTAGCAGGCGATGATCCAAATATACATCTCATCAACTTTATTTCTACATGCAAGTCGTTTGACAATCCTGGTGTTGGTCAAAATGCAATTCGATTACGTCTATTTCCATTGTCTCTGTCTGGGGAGGCAACTCTATGTTTGAATGGGATGACTCCTAATTCTATTACAAATTGGAGGCAATTGAGAGACGCTTTCCTAGAAAGATTCTTTCCGCCACCCAAAAGAGCACAATTGAGAGATGAAATCAGCAACTTCGGTCAGCTTCCCACTGAAGCTCTTCATGAAACATGGGAGAGGTTCAAGACAAAGCTAGCGAGATGCCCAAAGCATCATATGGCCAATGTTCACCTAATGGAGATATTATATAGAGCCTTGAATTCAATAACTAAACCAGTGGTGGATAACGCAGCTGGAGGATCTTTTATGGACCTCACCTTTGGTCAAGCAAGCAATATGCTGGATCGTATGACGAAACAAAGTAGAGCTTGGCATACCAGGGATTCTGAGGTAGCAAGCCCCACTTTGTCTATTGGCATGACTGCAGACCAAAGAAGAAGAGAAGAAGAACGTGATCAGGATATGGCACACATGAAAACTCAAATGGATCTTCTTACAAAGCATCTATTATCAGGGAAGACCAAAAAAGTGAAAGCTATTGCGTCAAAAGGAAGAGACGAATCTGATTCAGAAGAAGAAGCCAACTACTTGAACAATTAGGGGGTTTCCGAGGTAATACCCAAGGAAACCAAGGTCGGAACTATTATGATAAATCTGGAAACAAGGACCAAGGTAGTTGGAAGAACAAGAATGAAAAGAGTGGTTTGTACGTTCCCCCTGGTAGACGTGACACCACCACATCTAATTTTGGAAGTATGGAAGACATGATGGCTAAATTATTAAAAGGAGTGGAAGCAACGAGCGCGGGAGTTACGGAGGTAATTAATGATTTGTCCTCCATGAAACAATTAGTTGACTCTCATTCCACTTCAATCAAGCAAATAGAGCAGCAATTGAGCCAACTTTCAGCAGCACTCAATCAAAGAAAGGCTGGCACCTTACCTAGCGATACTGTGCAAAACCCAAGGAATGATGGGTCATGCATGGCCATCACTACCAGAAGTGGTAAGGTGCTGGAAAATTTAGCAAAAGGCAAGCAAGTGGTTGACGAAGTTGCGGGCATGGATGACAACGCAAAAGGAGAAGATGCCGCAACACCTACTCCTGATGACAAGGACGCCTCACCCAGTGCTGTGCAACCTGAAAAATCTAAAAAAAGAAAGCAAGAGGAGAAGAAAACCGTGGAGTGAACACTTCCATACCCACCACCACCTTTTCCCCAAAGATTGAAGAAGGTAGCGGATGACACAAAGTTCAGCAAATTCATGACTATGTTAAAGCAGCTGACCATTAATGTTCCATTGGTGGAGGCACTTGAACAAATGCCTGGGTATGCAAAATTTATGAAGGATCTTTTGACTAAGAAGAGGGCAGCAAGTTATGAGTTGAAAGAAGATGTGCATCATTGTAGTGCAATTGCTACCCGATCGATAGTTCAGAAGAAGGCCGACCCCGGAGCTTTCACTATTCTTTGCACCGTTGGATCTTTGAATTTTGCCAAAGCATTATGTGACTTAGGAGCCAGCATCAATTTGATGCCATTATCTATCTACAAGAAGTTGGGTTTGGGTGATCCTACTCCAACCAATATGAGGTTCGTCATGGCGGATAGGTCGGTAAAACGACTTGTTGGTATTCTATTTGACGTATTGGTGAAGGTTTCTTCATTCATCTTTCTGGCAGACTTTGTTATTTTGGATTGTGAAGCAGACTCAGAAGTTCCCATAATCTTAGGGCGCCCTTTCCTTGCTACAGGAAGTGTGCTTATTGATTTGAGAGCTAATGAGCTTTCATTCCAAATAAATGACGAAGTGGTTCGCTTTGATGTGTGCAAATCAATGAAGCAACCTAAAGATCTAAGTGTATTTTCGGTTGCTGATGTTTTCTTTGATGATGAGAAAAAATTACTTGAAGAAGAACAAATTATTGATGACCCTTTGGAGGTTGTGCTTATGAATGGAGAGAATAAGGATGCTGAAAATTGTGAAGAAGCTATTTGTGCTCTATCGGGATTAGGGACATATCGCTATGCTCCCAAGAAGCTGGACCTTGATCTCAAGAATTGACCCACACCACCAGCTAAGCCATCTATTGAAGAGCCACCCACGTTAGAATTGAAGGAGCTGCCAAGTCATTTAAAGTACGCATTCTTAGGAAGCGGAAACACACTTCCAGTTATTGTGGCAGCTGATTTGGGTGAGAAACAAGTTGCAGCTCTTATTTCTATTCTACGCAAGTATATACAAGCCATTGGATGGACCATTGCGGATATTATTGGTATTCCACCAGGGATTTGTACACATAAAATTCAGCTTCAAGAAAATTGCGCACCCACCATTGAGCATCAAAGACGTCTAAACCCACCTATGCAAGAAGTGGTGAAGAAAGAAATTATCAAGTGGTTAGACGCAGGAGTTGTATATCCAATCTCTGATAGTACATGGGTAAGCCCGGTACAATGTGTTCCCAAGAAAGGAGGCATGACGGTGGTCACGAATGCTAACAATGAGCTTATTCCACTCAGACCCGTCACTGGATGGAGAGTATGTATGGACTACCGAAAGCTGAATTCTTGGACACTCAAAGATCACTTCCCAATGCCATTCATGGACCAAATGCTAGATCGATTAACGGGGAAAGGATGGTTTTGTTTCTTGGACGGTTATTCAAGATACAATCAGATTTGTATTTCCCCTGAAGACCAAGAGAAGACAACGTTTACATGCCCATATGGTACGTTTGCCTTCAAACGTATGCCATTCGGGTTATGTAACGCACCAGCCACCTTTCAACGCTGTATGATGTCTATTTTTTCTGAGATGGTTGAAGACACTTTGGAGGTATTCATGGATGATTTTTCAGTTGTTGGTGAGTCTTTTGAGGCGTGCTTGGCGAACCTAAGAATGGCGTTGCAAAGATGTGTAGAATTCAACCTTGTGCTAAATTGGGAGAAGTGCCACTTCATGGTAAAAGAAGGAATCGTTCTTGGGCACAAAATCTCCGATAGAGGAATAGAGGTTGATCGAGCAAAAATAGAGGTTATTGAGAAGCTACCGCCTCCAATTTCGGTGAAAGGAGTTCGTAGTTTTCTCGGCCATGCAGGTTTCTATCGTCGGTTCATTAAGGACTTCTCCAAAATTGCTAGTCCATTGTGCAAACTATTGGAGAAAGATGCGAAGTTTGACTTTAATGAAGATTGCTTAAAGGCATTCGAATGCCTCAAAGGAAAACTCATTGAAGCCCCTATCATGGTAGAACAAGATTGGTCTCTCCCATTCGAAGTCATGTGTGATGTTAGTGGTGTAGCCGTTGGAGCTGTGCTTGGTCAGAGAAAGGAGAAATTATTTTATCCTATCTACTATGCGAGTAAGGTCCTAAAGGAAGCCCAAAGGAACTACACTGTGACAGAACAAGAGCTCCTAGCGGTTGTGTATGCGTTTGAGAAGTTTCGTGCCTATCTATTGGGAACTAAGGTTATCATTCATATAGACCATGCAGCTCTTAGGTATCTCATGACAAAGAAGGATGCGAAACCAAGGTTGATTCGATGGGTGTTGCTGCTGCAAGAGTTCGATTTCGAGGTCAAAGATAGAAGAGGTTGCGAAAACCAAGTGGACGACCACCTATCTCGACTTGAGAATGAGCATGTGGCGCAACCTGAAATTCAGATTGATGATGCATTCCCGGACGAAGAGATATTAGCGACAACAATGGAAAAATTACCATGGTATGCCGACTTTTCAAATTTCGTGGTGAGTAATGTGATACTTGCCAATTTATCTTACCACCAAAGGAGGAAGTTTATACATGACGTACAACACTACTATTGGGATGAGCCATATTTGTTTCGACAATGCACGGATGGTATTATTCGACGATGTATATCCCATGTAGAGGTGCCTAATATTTTGGAAGCATGCCACACTTCCCAAGTTGGAGGACATCATGCAGGTAATCGGACAGCAAGAAAGGTGTTGCAAAGTGGTTATTATTGGCCTTTGATATTTAGATATGCCTACGACTATGTTAGAAGGTGCGACCAATGCCAGAGCCAAGGTGCTATATCGAAACACCATGAGATGCCCATGTCCAAAATTCTTGAGGTAGAACTTTTTGATGTGTGGGGTATTGATTTCATGGGTCCATTCGTGAATTCGTTTGGAATGAAGTACATCTTGGTTGCTGTAGATTATGTTTCGAAATGGGTGGAAGCTGTAGCGTTGGCCGACAATGAAGGGAAGCGTGTTGTATCATTCTTAAAAAAGAATATCTTCTCTCGCTTTGGAGTACCTCATCCTATCATAAGTGATGGAGGATCTCACTTTTGCAACAAGCTATTCAAATCAGTTTTGGCCAAGTATGGTGTCAAGCAACATAAGGTAGCTACGCCTTATCATCCCCAAACTAGTGGACAAGTGGAAGTTTCCAATCGCGAGATCAAGCAAATCCTTGCGAAGACGGTTAATACGAATAGGAAGGATTGTTCTAGGAAGCTTGATGATGCACTATGGGCGTACAAGACTGCATTCAAAACACCCATTGGCATGTCTCCTTATCAACTAGTTTATGGGAAGGCTTGTCACTTACCCATCGAGCTCGAGCATAAGGTATTGTGGGCATTGAAGCAATTGAATTTGAATTGGGATGATGCTTAGAATCTGAGGTTGCAGCAGCTGAACGAATTAGATGAGTTCCATCTCCATGCATATGAAAGATCAGACCTATACAAGGAGCGGATGAAAAAGTATCATGATCAGCGGATTGTTCGACGAAACTTCCAAAGGGGTGATATGGTACTTCTCTTCAACTCCAGATTGAAGCTCTTCCCAGGTAAGTTAAAGTCTAAGTGGTCTGGTCCATACAAAGTTATCCAAGTCTACTCGTCTGGAGTAGTTGAATTGGAAGGAAATAATGGTGTTGTCTTCAAAGTGAATAGCCAACGTGTTAAAACCTTATATCGGTCCTCTTGACTCAATGAATTATATGGCCATCACTTACCTCGACGAAGTCTAAGTACTCGAGGAAACTACGTCGAGCCACGACAATAAATAAGGCGCTAGATGGGAGGCAACCCATCGTTTTATTGTTTTATCGTTTTTCGTTTATCGTTTTGTCTTTCTTTTGTTCTATTACTTGTTTTGCTTTTGATAAGAGAAAATCCAAAAATAAGAGTCATGCCACGACCAAAACTAAGGCGCTTGGTGGGAGGCAACCCATCGTACTAATCGTTTTCATTGGTTTTGAGCAAATATAGGTGCGAGAAGTATTCAACGAGGAGATTGGTTTCAAATGACGATTTGGACGTATTGTATGGTAAAGGTGGTAAGTTAGGAATAAGGATGCATAAGGATATGGATTGAGCATTGCTCATGCCAAAATAGGCATCGAGGAAGGCTAGGCCTAGGTAAAACTAGGCCACGAACAATGCAAAACCTATACTATAGCCTAAGGTCTCGAAATCTAGTGTGCAAAGACATAGGCGCCGCCCATGCTTAAGTGTGCTATACACTATGCGCCGCCTATGATATAGCATTAGGTCTCAGTATCTCAAATGCCATACACTATGCGGCGCATATGTCCCTAAATGCTATACACTATGCGCCGCATATGTCCCTAAATGCACTACACTATGCGCCGCCTATACTATGATTATGCAAAGCACTATGCGCTGCATAGAGGTCATTTTTGTCTCCAAAACCATTTGTAAATGGGTCAAAACCCGACCCATTCTTTTCCTATATAAAGGGGACTTAGTCTTGAAACATAACCACATTGGAAATTGACCTAAAGGCGCCGCACATCCACCCAAATCATCTCAAAATTTTTCTTTTTTGCTCTTCCAATTCACAAGACCATCTGCAAAGGCTCCAATCACGTAAGTACTCTTTTATTCTTCATCTATTTCTCGTAAGTACTACGTTACTATGTCTATTATGAATTGCTACATCATGAAGGGTTATTGGTGATATTAATGTGTTTGGATTGTTGATACAAAACCATGTGAGTAAACATATACGTTAGGATAATCTTGACTTGTTTCCGACTTGAATTTGGTTTTACTAGCCTTGTTATACTATTTTCAGAATTGCTATGGTTATGAAAATTGTTTAAGCTTGATACTTGGATACTTACATGTTAGACTATCCCATTCATCGGGATAAGACTTATAGTTGCCTACCGACTTACGAGGTTGTGATTGTTGAAAATAACTATACCATGATGTAAACCCTATGTAGTAGTGTTGTTATACCTAACATGAAAGTAGTGCAATGGCTGCAAGTAGTGATGCATCGCTGATTTTCTTGTCGGAATATAGTTCCTAAAACATATGTCGATGAAGTTCAAGTAATTGACTACATTCACTTCACTGTTTTGTATTAACGAACCTAAGTGTGGGGTGGTACCCCGACGGCTTGTTTATAGATTGTTTCCTTTGAGTTTATGCTAACATGAATATTGTTTAAGTCTCAGGAACAATGGAACCTAAAGCGCGACAAGATAAGGCTACCACTTCCCAAAAGGGCAAGAAGAGAGGTCGCAAGGACCAAGTAGAATCATCCTCCATGCAACTACCCCGCCGAATGTTTGGAATAAAATGGGTTCTTGAGGAGGAAGCCAAAGAATGGTACAAGAACAACAAGGAAAGAAAATATGTTCACGTCGACTTGATCAATAAGGACACCCTAGCGAAGAAGGAGCCGCGTATGTTGGCCAAAATAATGGCGTTGAATCTGGATTTCATCTTCTGCAACATGGGAGAATGTAATCTCAATTTGACAAGGGAATTCTATGCCAACTGGTCGCCGAAAACCACAGGCAATGAAGTCAAGATTTGGGGCCAAGTGTTACAGCTCAACGCGGATTTGATCAACTCCTTTCTTGGCTTACCTTCGGTCGACCCAGCACCATTCAAAGAGCTATATAGTAGGCCTCCTTATAGAGCAATACGACACACACTTTGTGAAAGTAGATCCATGGAAAGGTGGGGCAGACACCGAGACACCGGACGACACAACACCTTCCCCTATGCTCTATTGAATAGGGAAGCAAGAATCTGGTTGCGTATTGTCAACTCATGCCTTATTCCTGGGACTCAATACATCAAAATAACAAGAGATAGAGTGTGTTTGGTCTATGCATTGATGACGAATGTCCCTATCAACATTGGGGCAATTATTCGCTCTACAATGCGGAAGGCCAGACTACACAAGAGGTCCCACTTCACTTTTGGTAATCTGTTGACAGCAATCTTGCGGAAGGAGGATATCGAAGAGGAACCAGCTGATCACAAACTCCCACATAACCCGAAGAAGGTTGACCTCACAAAGGTCAAAGATGCTGAAACAACACATAGTGTCAACCTTACTACTGCGGAGAGACATGCTCGAGATGAGAGTTTCTTCCGTCATCTTTATGGCATGACACGGTTCACAATGATGAGTGGAGGTCGTGTTCCAACTGCTGCAGAGCTCCAACAGCTAGACCATGACTATCCAATGAATATGCATGCACAGGAGATATGTGGCGTAGGCACATACTTTGACGAACCTCTAGACGATGATGTGCCGACCGATGATGATCGACGCTTGCCAGACTCCGACGAGGAGGAGAACTCTGACGACGACTCTTATGATGATTCCGACGAAGGGGGTATGACCCCCGACATTAAGGAAGAGTCTGACTGACCAGGTTCTTCGTATTTATTTTCCACTGAGGGCAGTGTCCCGTTTAAGTGTGGGGTGGCAGTATCGCATGCTATACTTCTCTATCGCATCTATGTTTGTTTACTTTGTTTACTTTGTTTTATTTTTGTGTCATTTTTTAGGAATAATTTTTTTAGCTTCGCATGAAATAATTCCAATAGGCAACATGAGATTATAACAAGAGTATGTGCTACAATTATGACTATTAAGACGTTTAGGCTCTAATTGTGACTCATTATGTGATATTGTGTGGTTCAATTCCTTCACTTGTTGGGTCAAGAGTCTATATTACTTCCAATAAAGTCGACCATGTGCCTTGTGTGTGTAAGATTAATAGTATATTCTATGTTTGTGGCTGATGCTAGAACTTGCCTGGTATGTATGCAAAGAGAAAATAAGGAGTGTAAGTTTAGGAGATGATTTAGGAATTTCTTTGGCAACCTACATATGTTTACCTTCGTTTTACCTACCCTTGGACATCATCCTAGTTAAACCCTTTTGAGCCTTTAGCCTATTTCTTTGACAACCTTGTATGTAAGCCTAATCCATTTTTTCAAGACCGTGATTTGATCCAAATTCCTAAGTGCTTTAACATATAAAGTCATGTGACGAAATAAGAGGAAATTGGGTGACTATGATGCTTTAAATTGCATTGGTACTTGAATGTGTTATGAAAAAGAAAGTGCTATCATAAGAGGTATGTTGTGAAAAGAAGAAGGAAAAAGAAAGCTGAAAAGTGAGTTATGTTTAAAATTGAAAAGCAAAAGAGGAGAACAAGGGTGGTAGAAGAAAAGAAGAAGAAAATTTGAAAGAAAAATGTTGATGATACAATGTGATGTATTAAAGTGCTTAGGAACTTAGTCACTATTTCTGGCCAAAATAGTCCTACCCGTCCCTTAGCCTACATTACAACGATCAAAAGACCTACTTGATCCTAAGCTTAGCATTCGGACATTTAGTGGAGTATTACACTAAGGGCAAGCCTATGGTCATCAGTTGCTGCATATGAATTCTTTGTGAGAGTGAGAGAAAGGATATTTTGATACCCATGTTTGAAAAATATGCTATACTTGTGAGTGATTATGGGTACTATATTGTGAGACACACATGGTTGATGAGTTTGGGTAGTTGTATATGATTCATTATACCTTAACTTTTGCATGCGAGTTAACCACCATCACGAGTCTATGTTGGAGGTTGAATTGTTTCTACTAATGAGCAGAAAACTACTCTTTGTTAATGATTGCTATGCTTGTCTTGACGAATATTTTGTGTTGTTACTGTGAAACCCTAAGTTAATGTTTAGAAGGACATGATAGTTTGTTCGAGGAAGAACAAAGCTTTAAGTGTGGGGTGTTGATGATAGGCGAATTTACACGCCTATATCAATATATTTTGCCCATATTTATACCATGTTTTGAGAACAAAGTATATATTTCATGCGCTTTTAGTCCTTTTTCCTGTAAGTGAGCTAACAAACATGATTAGCAAAGTTTCAGGTATAAATGATGCAGAAATCAGCATTTTATGGCTTACTTGACGCCAAAGAAAGCTCACGAAGGAAGGAAAGGGAGCTTGAACGCCTAAAGGACCAAAAGTGATGCATGGAAAATTTGTCCCGGGCTAAAACAACATTTCTAAAGAATTTGGGGACTAGCAGTAACTTATTTTGATTAGGATAATAATACATTAACCTAGTACAATTGGGTTAAGTATTTCATTAGTTTAGTTGGATTTGGATAATGATACATTAACCTAGTACAATTGGGTTAAGTATTTCATTTGTTTAGTAGGATTTGGTTAGATATTTCATTAGCTTAGTAGGACTAGGATATGGGTATTATAAATACCCTATCTTGCTAGAGATTTTAGACATTCCTCCCTTAGTGGAGAGATACATTCTACTTCTCAATTCCGAATTCTTCCTTTAATTCTATTTTCTTCTCCTATTCATCTATTCAATTCTTAATTTCCGCAACAAGAGAAACGTTACTTTGCTAAGGAATTCACGCCTAAACGCCTACCACTTTTGTGCTACACGAAATTCATCATTATTGTGGTATAACAACAATGCCAATTGTGATTTCATTCGCATTCATGGGTAACTAAACTTCTCTGTTGGGGTTATGGAAGCCAACTGAGATACTATCTATTGCTGTGAGTTTGTGAGTTCATGACACGTATGTTGCTTATATCTTTATTCTCTTCATCTTAATCTACATTCTTTGTGGTTGCAAACGCAAGAATACGCCAGTATAACATTTAACTTGTTTGAAAGAAAGGTTATTTGTCTGGAAAAGAGATAATGTCAAGGTAGTAGGGTCCCATCCCCTATTAAACAGTTAGTGCCGTAACTGGATTAACCTCTTGGAGAATTCGTACCGTTAGACACGCTTTAAGCTCGAAAGAGTTAAAGTGAAATAATCCTCGAATAGGTCGAAAGACGCCTGGATTTACCATCGAATACAATTCTCTATAAGCACATGCATATCGGAATTCTACACACTCATAGTCAATAGAGACGTATAACTCAGGAGGTGGACATAACCCCAACGCTTCAATTCTCATTTTTTACAACTTACGTAACAATCCTTCTCTTTTTACTTTGCTATTTTCAGCTTTTACTTCATTGTTTTATTTACATTACTTGCACGACAAGACTCCCCCCCTTTTCGAGACTTGCACCAAAAGTTTAGTAATTTTTGCTTACTTGTTGGCCAAGCTATTCCCTGTGGGATCGATACCCAACCCAGGTTGGGTTCTATATTTGCTAACGACCGCTTTACACTCCTACGAGAGCTGTAGATTGAGCATTATCAATTATCAGCATAAAAACTTTATTGAAAAGATTTCACCTTGCCCATGTAGTTTAGGAAAACCCCATGTACCTTAGATTACATAGTTTGAAGAATAGAACTTGAATCTTGACTCGTTTCTTGAAAATCTTCAACTTAAAGATGGATTTTTTAATTTTGAGAGAGGAGTTAGGGTTATTGTTCTTGATGGAATTGAGTAATTATGGGCATAAAGTGCACTAATAATGCTTTAATCTACTGTTTACAGGACTTGGGGTTATGGCAAAAAGTCCAAACTACCCCTTTGAAATTTAAAAGTTTAGCAGAATCCCATTTTTGGGAACCATCGTATCGCGTCAGACACCAACGTGTTAGGCATCACGACATATTGGGAACCAACGTGACAGGCTACACGACATGTCAACATCGCATTGAGTTGTTGTTTCTAAAATCCAAACACCTCCCAACCCTCATCCAAAAAGGCCAAAACTCCCCCGAGACAACTCCTTTACTCCTCTGAACATGATTCTACTTAAAAATCTACATCTCGAGGTCGAAAATATTGATTTAGAAATCATAAAAACTTAAGAACTTAAAATATGACTAAGTCCATTTTGACACTTAGAAAATTTTCAGGTTGATAGCTCTTTAAGCATGCTACTAAGTGAGGTATTAAGTCAAGAATGCTACAGGGTGTTATATTACCCTCCCTTGGGATAATTCATCCCAAATGATGTCTTGAGTCAAGACACGCACGACTGCAAGCAAACTATGGAAAAGATAAAAAGAGTAGTATATGATTTGTACCTTCTATGTTGTCATCTATTGTCTCAAAGAGGTTTGGGTATGTAGTTCGCATGTCATCTTCTGACTCCCAAGTAGCTTCCTCAGCTTTTTGATTCTTCCACGACACCTTAACCAAAATATACTGCAAACTTTTGTGATTAGTAAATATACCTACATACACCCCATAAACATAATGTCGCCAGATCTTAAGTGCAAACACCACAACTGCCTAGATGCATAAGCCACCACTTTACCATACTGCATAAGCACACACCCAAGTCCCAATCGGGATGCATCACAATACACAACAAAATCCTCTATACTCTCGAAAGAGTCAAAACTAGCGTGGTAGTCAACTTATTATTCAGTTTCTCCAAACCATTTTCACATAAGTCCGACCACAAGAACACCTTTTTCTAAGTCAATTTGGTAAGGGGAACATCTATAGAGGAAAAGATTTCTACAAATCTTTTGTAATACCCTGCCAAACCTAGAAAGCTTCAGATATTATTTGAAGTCATGGGTCTGGGCCATTTTCTCACTGCCTCAATCTTTTGGGGGTCAACCTTGATTCCCTTACTGGAAACAATGTGCCTCAGGAAAGCACTAACACTTAGCTAAAATTTACACTTGGAAAACTTAGCATACAAATCATGATCTTTAAGGGTCTGGAGGATGATTTAGAGATGATTATCATAATCCCCTGCATTCTTAGAATAAGCCAAGATGTCGTTAATAAATACTATGATGAACAGATCTAGAAACTAATGAAACACCCTATTCATTAGGTCCATAAAAGTTGTGGGGGCATTAGTCAGCCTGAAGGATATAACTAAGAATTCATAATTGCCATAACGGGTTTGAAAAGCTATTTTTGGAATGTCAGCCTCCCTACCTTCAACAGATGACACCCCAAACGAAGGACTATCTTGGAGAAACATTTGGCATCCTAAAGTTGGTCAAACAGATCATCAATCTTAGGAAGAGGGTATTTGTTTTTAATGGTGACCTTATTCAGATGACGGTATTCTATATACATACGGAGATAGCCATCTTTCTTATGCACGAAGAGCATAGGTATACCCCAGGGAGAAACACTAGGATGGATGAAGCCCTTATCAAGAAGATCTTTCAACTATTTTTTCAACTCTTTAAATTTTGCAGAAGCCATTCTATATGGAAAAATAGAAATAGGCTGGGTATCCAGCAACAAATCAATGCCAAAATCTATTTCACTATCAAGTGGTAATCCAGGGAGGTTATTGGGAAAAACTTTCAAGAATTCACTAACTACAGGGACAGACTGGAGGGAAGGACTTTCAATACTGGAATCTTTGACCCAAATAAGATGATACAAACAACCCTTGGATATAAGTTTATGGGCTCTGAGATAAGATATGAATTCTCCCCTTGGTAATAAAGAATACCCCTCCCACTCTATCACAGTTCATTTGGAAAGGAAAAAGTTATTCTTTGGGTTCTGAAGTCAAATATGCCATAACATGAATAGAGATAATCCATCCCTAATATAGCATCAAAGTAAACCATATCAAGCTCTACAAGATCTTCCACAATGTCACGATGATCGACAGACATAACACAATTTCTATACATCCTTCTAGCCACAATAGAGTCACCGATAAGAGTGGAAATAGAGAAAGGTTCCAGAATATTTTCAGGCTCAAAACCAAAACTAACTGCCACAAATGGGGTCACATACGATAAGGTGGACCTAGGATCAAGTAATACATACACATCATGGGAGAAAATTTGTAATGTACCAATAACAACATCAGGTGAAGCCTCTGCCTCCTGGAGGTTAGATAAAGCATATAATTGGTTGTGACCGCCCCCGTTAGCTAAAGTAGTAGCCTTGGGTGGTGGTGGTGGTGCCGTGGAGTTAGCCTAAGACTTAGCACCCCCAAAATTACCTCTATCTGTTGTACAGTCTCTCTAAATATGGCATGGCTGGCCACAAGCGTAGCACACAATCAAACCAAATAGACCCTTTCCTCGGTGACTCCTTCCGCAATTCCCATGTCAAGGAAAAGACCAATACGTCGGAGCTACACTATCTTGGGACTAGGTCCCCTGCACCCCAATCCATGTTTTGGCTAAAGGTTCTAAAATTGTCGATCAACTGGCGGTCTAGGCGCTGAGTGCTAGCTGAAGATTGAGCTTTACTCCAAAACTTTTTCTTCGACTATTTGTTACCCCAATTATTACCCCCATAGTGGTGACTATTTTTCTAGTCTATAGATTTGGCCATCTTGGCCTACCTATCCTTGTCTCTTGCCTCTGTTAGGCTTTTTTTTGGTCTTCAACCTGTTGCATATGAATAGACAATTGGGGGAGATCCATATCCCTATTCAACATCGCTCCCTTGTACTCCAGCACCAGATCATCCGAGAGGCCGAATGCAAACTTCCTCATGCGGGCTCTTATGTTACCCGCTAATTTTGGAGCATACCGGGACAACTAAGTGAACTTTAATGTATGCTCCTTAACACTCAATTTTCCTTGCTTCAAATTCATAAATTCCTCAGCCTTTGACTCCCTTGATTCCTGGGGAAAGAATGGTCTAGGAAAGCTTCCACAAATACCCCTCAAATCCTCTCATTCATTATACCAATAATTAGCCATTTTCTTCAACTGATACGCTGCAAACTCAACCCCTTCAACCTCATTCACATGAATAACTCTAAAATTTTTCTCTATTTCATTAATGAACCCTTTGGGGTCCTCCTCAACCTTCATGCCAGTAAATAAAGGAAGTTTCTTCCTAATGAATTGACTAATCTGTGTAACCTCAGATGAACTAGACACAGAACCCACATCTTTAGATTGATGGGTCTGAGAGGCCACTAGCTGAGCAATCATATAGATGGACTGTTGGAACTCAGAATTCAAAACTTTTCTCTAAGGAGGTTTGGGATAGTTAACACCAGTCCGTGGAGCCTGAGGTGTCTAGTCGGAACTGGAGCAACTCCCAAAGTAGAAACAAACTCTGAGGTACGAGCTCTATTATGGGTACGCATCCCATGAGTGGGATAGACATCCTCAGCTTGGGTGTTTTGTTCGTTGGTCTTATGAGGAGGCATGATAAATTTTCTAAAATATAAGGAATCATTGGTCAGAGGACATTCAGACTCTACAACACGTACTAAATCATGAAAGAAAGAGAGACATTCCTAAGTACCTTGTAACCTCCTGCTTATAAGTGTGGCGCTCTACACCCCTATAAATAGGACTCTGCCTGATGTAATTCACATACATTGTGGGGACATGAATTATGCTCTGGTATCAAGTTTGTCACGACCCGAGCTAAGGCCCTAGCCATGACGAGTATCCCAAACCATGATGTCCCAGGCGACCCACTCTATCTGGCAATCATGCACACCATTCATATACAATAAGAAAATGCGGAATAAAATAATAAAGATGGAAACATGGTCAACCACTTAATTAAACTAAAAAATAAAAAATCTGAGTTCTTAACATTCAAAAACATACAACACCAGTCTGCGAAATTTCTAACAATATGAAAATCAACATCTATCTAAAAATTGGGACAAGGCCCTAGACCATGAATTAAATAAACTAACAATGTTCTAGAACAGGCCTTCTGAAATAAGGGACGCTCACCAACTGTAATCTCTAATAGAATTCAACCTACTGCTTAGTGGGTCCCTGGGATTGTGACTCAGATCTTGAAATATAGGGGGTCAATACAATTGTACTGGTACGCAGAGCAATCCAAAAATAATGCAATTTTATACAACATAAGTGAGAGAAATTCATAAAACATATCAGTCTAAAATAGTTGAAAATACACGGGCATAATCAATAGACTTCAGAACATTTATGTAAATTACAACTCAACTCTATGTCTTAATTTTGAGCTACGTGGTACACCTTACAACTCTACAATCCCATGGTCTATATGAAATCTGATAACGCTCAACTTACACGTAAATTTAGTGCAAGACGGTCATCGTCAATATATTTATCCAACTTTAAAGTCGGGGTCGAATCCACGAGGAACAATTTGAGTGGATATTAAACTAATTTGAAACTATACCTATAAGTTGAATTCAAACCAATGATACGAAAAGATAAAATGGGTTTTTTTTAATGATTGAACAAAAGTTATTAACACTTCAATTTGCCTTATAACTCAAAGCTTAAACTTCAATATTTCAAATCAATAATATAGATAAACTAGAGTTGTGATCACTATGATTAGTAATCCTCCATTGAATAATAGTTGTAGTACTTCATTCTCATGACTTGGGGGAAACACCAAATTATCAGTTTCGACAGTCTATCTAAGTGTTTCTCAACTTACTTAGATGTTGAACTCCTTAATTCTCTCAAACTTAGGAAATCATTCTATTCATACTAAGTTTATCTCAAGTTGATCAATCTTGTTACAACATTAATCATTAGATAAGAGCTTAACCTTCCCAAATCCTTGTTGATAATTTGCTACCTTTAGTTTATTTCTCAGTTTGAGCAAATCAACATAAGTAGGGATTTATTGTTTGGAACCAATAAATAACAATCATAACAAAGAAATTATAAAGATGTTCCCATAATCACTCAAACCCTAACAAACTATTAAATCCATGGGGGAATAATCTTAGATCCCATAACCCTAGTTGTGGGTTTTAGTTCCACATGAGAAAGAAAGAGATAGCAACAATTATAATCATCATTCTAAGTAATTAAACTTACAAAAGATGAAGTCTAAAGTTGATTCTCTTCTAAGTTCAAGAGAAAATTCCCACAACCAAATCAAAGAGTTGAAAATTGAATTTTAAGTTTTTGAGCCCCCAAAAAGAGGTGAACTTTTTGTTCTTTGGAATAAGTTCAAGATATTCCGCCCTTATAATTAGAAAATCCTAACATATGCTTTAAATAGTTCATCCTAATTATGGAAACAAAATCACAAATCACAGTATTTTCTCGGACAGACGAAGATGTGTGTGATGGCTTATCAGGAGTCTGACGACTTATCAGGAATGTCGTCAGCTCCTCTTCACTTTTGACAATCTCTGCCTTAGGTTGATAATGAGACATGATGGCTTATCATACATGTGACTACTTATCAGAATTATCATCGCTTTTTCACTTCAAATCCTATTCCCTACCTAAGCCTAACGAGGAGCCTAACAGTTTGTCACACTTTTGACGGCCTAACACAGATGTCATCACGAATCCAGCTGAAGCTCATTCTTTGTCTAAGGCTGATGGCAACCCTGATAGCTTATCATAGACGACTTATAAGACAATTCTTCAGCTATACTTCCCTCTCTACTTGCTCAAAAATCAACTCCTTTACTTCCATTATTGCTGGTTCTCTTGCATCTTGACTTTTACTGCAATATCATATAGAAAAAAATCAAAAACAATAAAATTTTCTTAAGACTTTACAATTATTCTTAGTTAAAATCTCCAAATGTGTTAGTATCTTCTCACACATTAGAATCTGCCCTTAACTCAGTGGCGAAGCCCTCAACCCAAGTTTGTCGCGAGGGCTAGACTTTCTATCTCTAATACACCAAAGGTCACTAGGAAAACATATAATCCCTCTTGGGGACATAATAATACCATATCAGCAAAACACAATTTTGGACAATGAGTTTTCTGCACTCGTGATTGCTATGGGTAACCACCTAACTCTCTTTAAGCCCATTTTTAACTCTTTAAGACATGCATACTTTGAAATCAAAATTTGAAAATCGTACTCTGTTATGGCATTCATCTATTTTGTATCTTCATACCAAGACTTGTTTAACACCCCAAAATCTGATCCCGAGCGTCACACGGCGCTCAAGGCTATGAGTAACCCCAAGCTAACCCTTTGAGCTTGCTACTAGGTCTGAACATTACCTTAAGATAACCTAGTCATGAAATAATGTAGTATGATACCAAAATAGAACTGAATAAACTGTAAACACTGTCTGAGTAACAAATACTGAAAGTCGGTAAATCAACTAATACTCCAACAAGCCTCTACTACTAAAGAACTAGAGAGCCATTGGGATAGACCCCCCAAATGACTCGAACTAAACTGAAAATGATAACTCCAATACTGTGAAAGATGGAAATTTGAAGAAGTATGCCCTCGAATCATGAGGACTCACCAACTATGAGAGCATAGATAGAGATGGTCGAACTACTCAGGATGCTGATACTGAGTGCCTGAACCTACATTATAAGACAATGCAACACATAGACTTATATGTGGATTAGTACTTTGAGAATGTACTGAGTATATGGGGGTGTAATGGATAATTAAAACATCATCATACTTTATAAAATAAAACGATGCATAATAAAAATAAATGGCTCACATAAGCTAGAATGTCTAAAATACTGACATATGAAATCATGCATAACAATTCATACTCTATAAATCTAGTGAGCTATAATGTTTAGTTCTAAAAGCTATACATAAACCATTCTCTTAAGTCATACTATCTAAGTGTAGAAAGAGCTCATACCTAAATCTGAAATCTGAAACTAATAACTTTTTGTAAAGCTTCATCTGAGTAAAAACTTGTGAGCCTTTACACTTAGTTTTCCAAAATATTTTCTATTATTCATTTATTTTAGTACATGGACACTTTGGGAGACTTACAAGTTTTTTGAACTTTGGGACTTAGGGTGTTTCTTCTAATCGACATAAACTATGTGAGCTGATATAGAGTCCAACGTCTTGCCCACATTGGGGAGAGCTATACTACCCTTTCCATTGGATAGTATCTTAACTTAAGTGATCACTATTTTATCCCACTATGGGCAAATCAGAAACGTACGATGGCACGTAGTTCTGGGGCATGAGACCTTAGAATCATACCCAACTCGATGCTAAATACTACTCCCATACTTATTGCTCAGAACTTTTAGGAAAATCCACCTTAAAACAACACAAGGGTTTATAATGAAAACCAATTATGCTCTTCTTTGCTTTAAATAATAAACTATACGAATAATGTGGTTTCCTATCTTAGCTAGGATCGGAAGATCAACCTTTCTTTAAATCTGAATGTTTGCTTGTTAAAGCAAGCTAATAATATACTATTCATGAAATATTAAAATTCATACTTGGGTTTAAATCATATGTACTTAAATGATCACAATTTCATAATGAAGCTTAATTCTCAACAATTATCTTGGAAACACTTGAAAATATCAATTCACAATAGTGATGTGCAATTCATTACATAAATCCTCAATGCAAAGAATAAATAGGTGGGATAAACATGAAATTCAAGGATTAAATTATTTATAATATCATAAACTTAAAACAAAATTCTTTTTGTATAAATGTCAACTTTCAAATAATGTAATATTTAATAAAATTCAAGTTTTTGGGCACAAGAATTGAAGATTTGTCCTTGTTCAAACCCCACATACCTTGGATGATGAACTAGATGAACAAATTTCCTTTTTAGACCCTATTTGTGCTCTTGAATGGTGGTTCTTGAGATTCTTGTGTTGGGAATCTTGAATCTTGAATCTTGAATTTATTTGGAAAAAAAAGTGGTGGAATCTTGGGATTCTTTAGGTTGATTATTGAAGTTTAGGGTTTTGGTTGAGAGAAATTTTGAGTAATATATCATAAACTGCTTGTAATAGACTTAAATCTTATGTTTGGACGGTTTTGGGGGCTCGGAAAAAGTCAAAAATGCCTTCTTCAAACTCCTAAATGAAACTGGAAAAATGAATTGGGGTCCCAATTTAATAGCCACTGCGACGCGCCACTATCGTGGTGGATCACTGGAAACTAACTAATGGTAAATTGAGGACCTCCGTGACATGGAGCTATCGTATTGTCCTACTGGATTTTGACAATTGGGACCTGGAACTTCAATGCATCGCTCCACCATCGCGGTGCCCTATAAAAAATGCTATTTTGGCCTTCGACGTGATGCACCACGAAAGCATTGGATTACTTGAATTTGACAATTGGGAAAATGGACCTCTTCGCGACGCGCCAATATTGTGGAGGTCCACTGTAAAGTGACAATTATGAAATTTTCCTTCACCACGATGCGGTGACTGTCCAGTTGGCACACTGTCAACTTAAAAATGCTCTAACTTCTTCACTGAGTGTTGGATTTGGGCGAATTTTATATCAATGGAAAGCTTATTCAATTTCCCTCATAATGAAAAATTAAAATCAAGAAAATTCTATATGAAAAAAAATATTATTCATTTTTGAAGACATCCTTTAACATTCTAGGAACGAATTTAAGCTAGAAAAAGTTAGGGGTATTACAATATCTTCCCCTTGGAAACATTCGTCCTCGAATATGGCTAGGAAAACTGAGATGCTGAAAACTAAGGCCATAATTGGCATATACAACTAAAAGCATGACTAAACTGGTTGCAAATGCTTGAACAATCGAATGAATGGCTATATAAAGCTGAAACATAAACTGAAAATAGATGATCTGAGGAAACTTGTTACCTTATAATGAATCTGAATCTGAAGTGAAAAGTTGAGGCTACTTGGTCAGCATATCAACTTCTTCTTCCCAAGTAGCCCCCTCAACGGATTGATTTCGCCAATGAACCTTGAATAATGGGACTTCTTTGTTCCTTAGTCTACGAGTCTGATGGTCAAGGATCTCAATTGGAATTTCTTCATAAGAGAGGCTATCATGAATCTCCATGCTTTATAGGGGTACTACGACCGCTGGATCACTAATACCCTTCTTCAACAAAGACACATGGAATATAGGATGTACGGACGATAAATTTGTAGGCTACTCAAGCTCACATGCCACCTTCCCAACACAACTCAAAATTCAAAAGGGACCTACAAAACAGGGACTAAGTTTCCCTTTCTTGCCAAATATCTTTACCCCCTTCATGGGTGAAACTTTTAAATAGACTAAATCATCAACTTCGAATTCAAGATCTCTTCTCCTCACATCTGCATACAATTTTTGATGACTCTGAGCTATTTTCAACCTTTATTGAATCAACTGTACTTTCCCCATAGCTTCTAACACCATATCTGGCCCTAACAACGTGGCCTCACCCATTTCAAAACAAACCGAAAGGTGATCTACATCTCCTCCCATAAAGTGCCTCAAATGAAGCCATTTGGATGTTGGCATGATAACTGTTGTTTTAGGAAAACTCAATCAATGAAAAATGCTCATCTCAATTACCTTTGAAATCAAGTACGCAAGCCCTCAACATATCTTCTAAAGTCTGAATGGTCCTCTCTGCTTGACTATCAATCTAAGGATGAAAAGAGGAACTAAGATGAACTTGGGTACCAAGACCCTTTTGAAAAGCTTTCCAAAATTGATGGGTGAACTGAGTACCCCTATCTGAGATAAGGGACAAGGGAACTCCATGAAATCTAACTAACGCCCGGATATGCAACTTAGCATAATCCTCTATAGGATGTATGGACTGGCAAGAAGTGAGCTAACTTAGTTAAACTAACCACAATAAGCCAAATTAAACCATGTCGATGATGTGAACGAGGTAAACCAGTAACAAAATCTATATTCACCTCCTCCCACTTCCAAGTGGGGCTACCAAACTCTTGCAAAACATCACCAGTCCTTTGGTGCTCTACCTTAACTTGTTGAAAAACTGAACATTTAGCAATAAACTCTACAATATCTTTCTTCATACCACTCTACCAATAGATTTATCGCAAATGTTGGTACATCTTAGTAGCATTAGGGTGAATAGAGTAACGCGCACCATGCTTTTCATCCATAATCTTCTGCCTCAAATCATCAACACATGGTACACACAATCTACTCTGGTATCTCAAAACACCATTTCCCCCTTGGGAGAAAACCTCTACCTTTTTGTTTTTAATTGACTCTTTCAACTTAACTAAGATGGGATCCTGATCTGGTTTCTCCTTTACCTCAGAAACTATGGAAGATTCTACACTATTCTACACCCAAATGCTACCCTCAGCCGAATTAACCAATCTAACATCCAACCTAGCCAAATAGTGCACTTCCCGAGCTAACTATTTCTTATCATTCTCCATGTGAGCAACACTACCCATAGACAATCTACTAAGGGCGTCTGCTACTTCATTGGCCTTGCCCGGATAATACAAGAAACTCATGTCATAATCTTTCAACAATTCTAGCCACCTTCTCTGATGGAGATTTAACTCCATCTGAGTAAACATATATTGAAAGCTTTTATGGTCCGTGAACACATTAACATGCACACAATACACGTAGTGTCTATAGATTTTCAAAGAAAACACCACAACATCTAATTCAAGATCATAGGTTGGGTAATTCTTTTCATGAGGCTTAAGTTGTCTAGAGGCAAAGGCTATGACCTTACCTCTCTGCATCAAAACACAACCCAAACCAACTCTAGAGGCATCACAATAGACAACAAAACCATTTGTACCATTAGGTAATGCTAAGACTAAGGCTGAAGTGAGTCGAGTCTTCAACTCCTAAAAACTTTTCTCACAGGAATCTGACCACCAAAACTTAACCTTTCTTTGAGTCAATCGGGTCATAGGAGATGCAATGGATGAAAACCCCTCAACAAAATATCTGTAATAGCCAACTAAACCTAAGAAACTCCTAATGATCAATGGGGAAATAGGTCTAAGCCAGTTTCTTATGGCTTCTGTATTTTGGGGATAAACTCTAATACCCTCGCAGAAAATAATATGACCGAGAAAAGCAACTGACCTTAGCCAAAATTCACATTTGTTAAATTTGGCGAACAACTAGTGATCTCTAAGAGTTTGTAACATAATTTTGAGTTGGTCTGCGTAATCATCCTCACTGCGAGAGTAGACAAGAATATCATCGATAAAGACTATGACAAACATGTCTAGATACTATTTGAATACTATTCATAGGGTCCATGAAAGCCATTGGGGCATTGGTTAGTTCGAAGGACATGACTAGAAACTCAAAATGACTGCAACATGTTCTGAAGGTTGTCTTAAAAATATTACATTCCTTTACTTTAAGTTGATGATAGCCGGATCTAAGGTCTATCTTTGACAAATAACTTGCACTTTGGAGTTGGTCAAATAAGTCATCAATTCTATGAAGAGGTTATTTGTTCTTGACTTTGACCTTATTTAACTGACGATAGTCAATGCACATACGGAAAGAACCATTTTTCTTTTGCACGAATAGGACGGGTGAGCCCCATAGAGAAATACTAGGTCTTATGAAACCTTTATCTAAAAGATGTTTGAGTTGTTCTTTCAATTCCTTAAGTTCAGTAGAAGACATATGATATAGAGGAATGGAAATATGCTGAGTATAAGGAAGAAGATCAATTCTTAATTCCATTTCTCTATCGGGAGGTACCCTTGGCAAATCTTCAGGAAAGACATCAGGAAACTCATTAACTATACTGGCTAACTGAACTATTGGAATCTCAGACTTAGTGTCTTTGACTTGAACTAGATGATAGATGCACCCTTTTGAGAGTAACTTCTTATCTTTAAGATAGGATATGCAATGACTTTTGGGAAATACTGAATTACCTGACCACTCAAAGATTGTCTCATCGGGAAACTGAAACTTCACCACTCGGGTGCGACAATATATGGATGCATAACAAGAATGGAGCCAATCCATACCAAGAATAGGGTCAAAATCAACTTTGTCTAATTCTATCAAATCTTCTAACATGATCTTATTAAGGATAGTAACGGGACACTTTCTATAAATCCTTTTGGCAACAACTGATTCTCCTACTAGTGTAGAAACTAAGAAAGGCTCAGGGATCTTTTCAGAATTCATCTCAAAATTAATTGCAACTAGAGGGGTCACATAACAGAAACTCGACCTAGGGTCCAAAAATACGTAAACATCAAAATAGAATACACGAAGCATACTCGTGAAAATATTTAGGGAGATCTCCTGCTCCTGGTGTGATGGTAAAGCATAGAACCGATTCTGGCACTGACCGCCACCAGTACTGGATAATGCACCCTGAGACGGGGTTGGATAAGCTGAAGGAGCAAGTGCACTGGTAGCCCCTGTCTGAGGATGAACAACTCTATTTCTCTGCTTAGTATACAGGCACTCTCTAATTCCATGACCTAACTTGCCACAACCAAAACAACCCTTCTGACTAGCTAAGCACTCACCAGGATGAGTTCTACCACACTTAGAACATGGAGGATAGTTGGGCCTACCACTCATACTATTTTGGGATCTATACATAGAAGACTCACCCAACTACTCCTGTCTACCTCTAGGAGCAGGAGCACTAGCTGAAGACAGTGCTGGAAAAGGAGGATGACTCTGAAACTGCGAGTGATTTCCCCCTACAGACCTTGACTGACCATACTCAAACTGCCCAGTTCTAGCCTTCTTATTACCTCTATCTCTTCCCTTCAACTTTTTTGCCTTGATCTGTTTGGCATGAGTCATCAATATAGAAAGATACATATCTCCGATAAGCATGGCAGTCCTACACTCCTTTATTTCCAATCCCGACACTCCAGTAACGAACTTAATTATACTAGATCTGGTGTCAACTATCAACTCAAGAGCATACTTAGATAACTGGTTTAACTTATCATTAATCCCTACCTTAGGTTCATAAACTCCTCAACCTTAGCTTCACACAACTTACGTAGAAAGAACCTATCTAGAAAAGCATCCTGGAATATTTGCCAACTCATGGAGGCTGCATTCTCACTCCTACCTTTGTTCCATATGACAACCTAATTGTAAGAAAAATCTTTCAACCTATAAGAAGCATGCATCCATAACTTGGGTGATCTTCCTCACCTTATCAAGATACAACCATGGGTCCTCGCCTACCTTTGACCCAAAGAATTCAGGTGGTTTCATCCTCATTAAGTAACGAAGTCTGGCTGCAGCTGAATTACCTCTTTATTGACGTAGAACTGCAACCTAATTATTTGCTTGAACATTAGCGGTCACAGCTTGGGCTAACACCTGCAAGGTAGTCCAAAATTTGACACGAGACACGTTCTCATTCAGGGGATCAATAGGCTGGGATGGATGGTCATCATTCCTACGGGCATTAGCTCTTCAACGAGGCATATTCTGTCATGAAAGAGCATAAGTTAATAGTAGATAAAGATAGCTGTAAGCACGATGGATTATAAAAAAAAGATATGATTTTCCTAAAATGCTCCATAGCTTCTTGCTAATAGATGAGGCATGCTTCATACCCATGATCAAGACTCTACGTAACACAGATTTTCTAACTCCTAGGACTCTTTAAAACTTAGGCTTTGATACCAAGTTTGTAACGCTCTAAAATCTGATCCTGAGATGTCACACAGTGCTCAAGGCTACGAGTAGCCCCAAACTAAACTTTTGACCCTGCTACTAGGTCTGAACCTTAACTTAAGACAATCTAGTCAAGAAATAATACAGTATGATACCAAAACTGAATTGAATAAACTAAAAACACTATCTGAGTAACAAATACTATAAGTTTGTAAATCAACTAAGAGTCAGACAAGCCTCTACTACTAAAGAACTAGAGAGCCATTGGGACAAACCCCAACTAACTCAAACTAAACTAAAACAATAACTCCAATACTATGAAAGCTGAAAATATGAAGAAATAGGCCCTCAAATCATAAGGACTCAAAAACTGTGAGAGCGTAGATAGAGATGCTCGAAGTACTCACGATGTTGATACTGAGCACCTGAACCTACATTATAAGATAATGCAACATTTAGACGTATATGTGAATCAGTACTTTAAGGATGTACTGAGTATATAGGGGTGTAATGCATAAGTAAAACATCATCATACTTTATAAAAGAAAGCAATGCAGAATAAACATGAATAGCTCACATAAGCTAGAATGTCTAAAATAGTGACATATGAAATCATGCATAGAAATTCATACTTTATAAATGTTATGAGCCATAAAGTTTAGTTCTAAAAGCTGCACTTAAACTATTCTCTTTAAGTCATACTGTCTAACTGTAGAAAGAGCTCACATCTAAATCTGAAATCTGAAACTAATAACTTTCTATAAAGTTTAATCGAGTAAAAACTTGTGAGCCTCTACACTTAGTTTTCCAAATACTTTTCTATTATTCTTTTCTTTTAGGAAATAGAGACTTTGGAGCCTTAAAAGTTTTGGGAACTTTGAGACTTAGGGAGTTTTTTTTAACCTCCATAAACCATGTGAGCTGACATGGAGTCCAACATCTTTCCCATGTTGAGAGAGTTGTTCTACCCTTGCCATCAGAATAGAACCTTAAATTAAGTGATCTCTATCATATCCCATAATGGGCAAACAAAAAACCTACGCTGGCACATAGTTCTGGGGCATGAGACCTTGGAATCATACCCAACTCGATGCTAAATACTACTCCCATACTTATTGCTTAGAACTTTTAGGAAAATCCACCTTAAAATAGCACAAAGGTTTATAATGAAAACCAATTATACTCCTCTTTGCTTTAAATCATAAATTGTACGGATAAGGTGGATTCCTATCTTAGCTTGGATTGGAAGATCAACCTTTCTTTAAAATCTCAATGCTTTCTTATTAAAGCATGCTAATAATATACTCTTCACGAAATATCAAAATTCATACTTGGGTTTAAAGCATATGTACTTAAATCATCACAATTTCATAATTAAGCTTAGTTCTCAACAATTATCTTGGAAACACTTGAAAATATCAATTCACAATAGGGATGTGCAATTCATGACATAAATCCTCAATTCAAATCATAAATAGGTGGGATAAACATGCAATTCAAGGGTTAAATCACTTATAATTTCATAAACTTATAACAAGATACTTTGTGTATCAATTCCAACTTGCAAATCATGTATTCTTTAATAAAATTCAAGTTTTTAGGCACAATAATGAAAGATTTGTCCTAGTTCAAACCCCACATACCTTGGATGATGAACAAGATGAACAAGTTTGCTTTTGAAACCCTATTTGTGCTCTTGAATGATGGTTCTTGGAATTCTTGAGTTGGGAATCATAAATCTTGAATTTATTTGGAAAAGAGCAGTGGAAAGTTGGGATTCTTTAGGTTGATTGTTGCAGTTTAGGGTTTTGGTTGAGAGAAATTTTGAAGAATATATAATAAATTGCTTGTAATAGACTTAACTATTGTGTTAGGATGGTTTTGGGGGCCGAAAAAAGTCCAAAATGCCCTCATCAAACCCTTGTATGAAACTGGAAAAATTAATTGGGGTCTCGATTTAATGGGCCACCGCGAAGCGTGACTATCGCAGTGGTTCACTGGAAACTGACTAATGGAAAATTGGAGACCTCCGCGATGCGGAGCTATCGTGTTTTACCACTGGATTTAGACAATTGAGACCTGGAATTTCAATACAATGCACCATTATCACGGTGCCCTATAGAAATGCGATTTTGGCCTTATACGAGATGCATCACTATAGTGTTGCACTACAGGAATTCAACAATTTGGAAAATGGACCTCTCTGCGATGCGCCAATATCGCGGAGGACCACTTAAAAGTGACAATTATGAAATTTTCCTTCACCGTGAACGAATTTAAGCTATGAATGAATGAGAGGGAATTTAAGCTAGAAAGAGTTTGGAGTATTACAACTTGCAAGTCATATCTCTAAGCCATAAAATTTCATGTTTCAACTCTTTCATTCAAAACAATATTTAGACCACCAAAACATTCAAACAGTACAAGAGAACTCATAATTCTAAAACATATGTCAAACTATACAAATATCCTCTCTTTTTAACATTTGAACAAAAGGTGGTCAATTTCTCAAATTAATCATTCAATTCTTTCGATTATCACATTCAACATTTATAAACAAGAAATATACCTCTCTTCAATTCACAATAGACTTAAAATTCATGATTGATAGTAAAACCCTTGGTTTATTGATAACGCTCAAACTGCACCTCTCTAAAGAGAATGTAAGCAATCGTTGTCAATATGTAACCCAACTAGGTTGGGGTCAAATCCCACAGGGAATATGGTGTGAACTTAAGTTGTTTGCAATTTAATCAACTGATAGTTGGATGTTTCCTGAAATGGGGGGTTTTGGAGATTAAACAATAATTGTTGGTCACATTAGTTTCAGTGTTTGTAATCAAGAGTTTATGGAAAACCAGAATTATGTTCACTATGGGTTTTAGTACTTGAAAAATGTTAATAGTGATTCAAGATTCTCAAAGTAGGTAGGAAAATAGATTATCTTTATCGAAGTTATGCCTAAATGTCTGTCGACCTACTTAAGCATTTAATTACCTAATTTTCTCGGACTTAGGGAATTTATATTTACTAACTAGACTTCACCTCAGGTTAATCAACATTGTTACAGCGTCAATTATTAAATGGAAGTTTAGTGCTTCCAAGTCCCTGTCAATAATTCACTTCCTACTATATTTGATTTCTTATCTCAAGCAAATCAAAACAGGTGCTATTTGTCATTTGCAACCAATAGACAATAATTAAAATCTTGAAATTATCAAGGAGTCCTATTACCTTTAGAATCTTAAACACTTAGCATCTTACCAAGACTTAATCCATAGTCCCATAATTCGGGTTAAAGAGATTTAGCCACTCATAATGTAATAAGCAAAACAACTAGATGTATTCATAATTTGAAAGATGACTTACCATAAGATGAATAGTAACTAGTGATTCTCAGATCAAATCACAATAGAAATCCCAAAATATTGACGAAAATATCTTCAAAGTTAACTGTTTTTCAAGACAAGAAACTAGAGAGAAAAGTAACAATATATGTGTGCCCCAAAATAGGTTCGGACTAATTATTAGAAAACCCTAAACTATGCTTTAAATACTTCAGCCTAATTATGGAAACAAAATCATAGAGTTCAGTGTTCTTCTTAGATTAGGTGACGACATGCATGATGCCTTATCAGGAGGATGACAACTTATCATGGATATCGTCAGCTCCCCTTCAATTTTAACAATTTCTTCTTAAGACTGACGGTAAATCCTGACGGCTTATCAAAACTGTGATGACATATCAAATAATGTCGTCACTTCTCCACCTCAGCTCCCATGTTCTGTCTAAGGCTGACAGCGACTCTGATGGCTTATCACACTTCTGACGACCTATCACAAATGTCGCCAGGAATTTCAACTGAAGTCCAATCTCTGTCTAAGGATGACGATGAAGCTAATAACCGACTTATCAAGAATGCCATCAGCCACTCTTTTACTTTCATCATTGTTGGTTCTATTGCCTCTTGACTTCCGCTGCAAAATCAAATATAAAATAATCAAAAATGACAAAATTTTCTTCAGACTTTGCAATTATTCTCAGTTAAAAGCCTCAAATATGTTAGCATTTGCTCACACATCAACACCCTGAACTTAAAACAATTGCTTGTCCTCAAGCAACTAAAACACAACCAAGAGAATACAAAGAGCATTCAACAGTCAACCATCCATATTATCTCAAAACATCTTCACCATCTCCAAGGTCAATCAATTTACAAAAAACTGTGTATGTTATTGAAGAGTAATAATGTGACACACCGGAATCAAGATATGGCATCAAATCAACAACAACAACCATGCATGTATCAAGCTTACACTATCCAAACAAGTTAGCAACTAGCAACGTAACCAGTGTACCCTCACCACAAAGAAGTCCCATTGCACTTATATCAGACATCACATATGTAGCAATGGGGACAATCATAAGACACTCACTCTCAGAATGAAGTTCCAATCAATGTATGCCGAATACCATAGGCTTGCCCTTATTTTCATTACCAAAATCTTTAGATAGGTCAGCTAGGATCACTATAGGTCTTCTCTTTGGTTTGTAATGTAGGCTAGGGGATGGTATAATACTCGATGATATTTAAAGTGACTAAGCCTCCTTGACACTACACTAGCTTTTGGGGTCTCACTTATTTACCTTTTTCTACTCTTCTCTTTTTTTTATCACACTTATTCAGGATAGGTGCGGTTCTTTTCTACAATCACTTTTTCTTTTTTCATAACTTTTCTTTTCTTGCTCTTTTCCACCGCACCCAACTTTTTATTCTTTTTCTTTTACTATACCTTTCTTCATACTTATTTTACATCACACAACCTTATGATAGCCACCCTCAACATAGGTCATTTTCCTAAGTTAAGGTGCACAGTGTCCAAGGAGGATTAGGGCCAAAATATGTTTATTATAATATAAAAATAGGACGATGATAGGTATCGTAAAAAGAAATACGTTATTTAGGCTCAAAATAGGGATCAAGGGATACTATGCATATAGGGAAGGCCATTTAGGCTAAAGTGAGCTAATTTTAAAATGGCCTATGTTCCTTTCCTAATCCCTATCTTTCAACCTAGGTAAGTCTAACAGGGCAAGTTTTGAATTCAACATACAAAGGGAACTAAGTAGAATCTCACACGCATATGGCACACAAGTATATCACAAGTTACTACTTATCCGATTCATGTAATTGTTTAGCAATGGTTATCAAGTCACTAGAACTAATACCATACAAAGATGCACAGCGGTCACAATTAGATGCAAATCACATAGTTAAAGAATTAGACCACTTAAGAGGTGTTCACAAAATAACAAAACCATGTTAACTACCTCAGGTACTTGTAGTTCTCCTAGTCAACTACAAAATATTACAACAACAACTCACCCTAAACCCTCAACTTAAAATCAAAGAAAAATTGAATTAAGGGTTAGGGTATACCTGGAGTAGATCAAGCACGGGGATCATGGATCCCTGACCCTGCTGTTGTATTCTCTACTGCCTTTTCTCTATCAAAAGTCCCCCCTCGTTCAGACATATCTGGTCTAGTAGTTGTTGGAGGCCTACTAATTGTGGCCCCACAACTCTCGTTCGTAGGACCTCCTTCCATTTTTCATTGTCAGCTAGTCACTTGATCATCTCCCTCCTCGTCTCCTCTTTTTTAGCTTTCTTTCTTTCCCTCTTCTCTGCTTTTCTTTCTTCATCACTATCAGGCCTTTCTCTCTTACCCTTACCTTTCTTCTCACCCTTCTTCTTCTTCTTTTTCTTCATTGGTTCCCCCATGAGATTAAGCAATGGGATTTTACCCTTAGATTCATCAACAGCTGGATCTGCCGACACCATAAGTTGGTGTTGCTGTAATTCCCTAACATCCACCTTCACCTTGTCCAGGGCTGCTCTAAATTGTGTGAGGTCTGAGCTTGACATTTCTCTTAATAGTGTGTTAAAATGATTTTCTAATTTATCAATTCGACCGGGCAAGGCTCGGAAGGGCTCCAGTGCTACCTTAATCCTCTTGTCTACTGCAGAGGCAAATTTCTTAGAAAAAAGTTACAGTTGATCCTCACACCACTAGGCTTGTTTTGCCACTCTCCTAAAATTCATAGGGTCAAAGGAAAATTCTATGGTATACACAACAACTGAAGGATTTGTTTAATTTTTAGGCATTGAATCTTCTATTATTGAGGAGGTCCGTGCTGCAGCCTCAGAATCCTACAACGCTATATTAGGTGTTGAGCTGGTACCTATAATTGGTGAGTCTGTTTCAACCCCTGCTCCTCTATGAAGTGTCAGTCTCGGCTGATTTTCATCATATCAGATGGGATTGTGGGTCTTCTTGGCAAGAAGTTCTTCATCTAACCCCACAGCCTTAGGCACATTGGCTGCCTTACACAACCTTATAATTAGACAAGGGAAAAGATATGTCGTATCGGACCTTGAGACCCAAATTTTCATCTCTTCGGTGATAATCTATCCAAAGTTCAATTTGAGGTTAGCCATAAGACTTTCGACTAGTACTGCTCTATCATCCCCAAGGATATTATCTCTATTTGTGGGCATCAACCAGATAAGTACAATACCACACCAAAATCTTTCCTTTGGATTCAGGGAGGCCTTGAAGATCCTTTCACCGGGGTTGGTCAGCCATTTAGGTTCTCCATCAGCTATGAGTATGGCTAACTAAGATCTTTGATTTTCCTGATGCTTCAACTGCGCGTAGAATATAGGTGAAGTGATCGGAGGAGTGAAGTTTTGGCCATGAAGAAATTTTTTGATTGTTGCTTCAGAAACATCCACCATTACACCCCATACTAGAACTTTATCCAACAAAGGCTGATCGGCCGATTTCTCCCATTCTTTACACATGTTTTCCAAGCGAGCTTGATAGTTTGAATAGAACTCCCTAACTAGTGTAGGGAAAAATGAGTTCCCTCGTCTTGTAGTCCATCCTAAGTCATAGTCACAAAATTTTTGTTCCACTTCAGGATATCTACTCAACCCTTTAGTGATGATCCTCTTTTCTTCAAAGATTAGCATTTTAATAGCTCTTTTGTTAGTTCTGTGAAGCCTATCAAAGAAGATTTTCTGTGCTTTGGTAATTTTCCACCTGGTGTTGTCTCAGACTTTGGGGTTCTTCTATTTACCATAGTTCCCTGAATCGGAGATTCTTCATCATCCTATTGCTCAGCAGAAAGGGGCTCAGATAACTATCCCTTGGATTCAGGTTACCCAGACTCATGTTCCTTGGAATTAGGATGATCTGAATCATGCTCTTCAGATTCAGCATGTTCAGACTCTTGTTGCTCAGAGGCCATCTTCTCAGAAGCTTTATGTTCAGATATTGTTGGCTCAGTATCACTCTCTTTACTCTTCTCTACCTCAACTGCTAGGGTGGTGGAGGCTTTTTCAGGTTTATCTTCTTTCTTTGCTTTCTAAGCAGTGGCTCTTCTTTCTTATAATCAGATTCCTCATCAAAAAACTTCTGGGGTACACTTCCCTTGGTCACTTTCTTTGTAGATTTTGAGTTCTTTGCTTTGGGTACCATTATAAGACCTGTAGAAAGAGAAAAACCATTAGTCAACACTCAAGAGTATAAACACGAACACATCAATCATTAAAGTTCCACACCCCTTAAAGGGTTTATTTATGCTTCATATCGCAGGTGTGACGACATGGTTTGATAGGTCGTCACAATTGTGATAACTTATCAGTCATGTCGTCAGCATTAACAGAATAGGCTTCCTTTCCTTGACTGTGAATACATAATCTAATAAGCCATCACAATTGTGATAGCTTATCAACTATGTCGTTAACTCAAAACATAAACCTCAACATAATTTTAACTTGATTTTTAAACCAACTTCTTCTTACAATCACATTGATTAGCATTTTTGAGCTGAGCTTTAAGTCTCAAGCTTGCACAGCAAACCCTAGTTCCCGATTTTCATACATTGGCAAGCTAAAATTGACTCAATCTTCTTAGGAGCCTTGGTTCAAATCAGTGTATTAATTACCAACTGAAGAAAAGAGTTAGGTTTTGAGCATACCTGGTGGATGACTTCACCTTTGACACTTTTAGCTTATTTATTCGAGTGAGAAAGAAGTATTGAAAGGAGATAAAAGTTCTTGATGTTGACTTCAAACTCACTCTCAAAAGGAAGGAAATTTTATTTTGTTTTACTTGGAAATACTTTAAAAAGACAATAAAATAAACTAAGTATGGAATGGAATATAACTTAAAGCAAAGAAAGGGAATACGCGGGAAGGTGGAAAGACAAAGTTGTGGGCCGGGTCAGATCTTTTTAATTTGGCCCAAAGTTTCTACAACTCTTTTTGGATTTATTACACCAAAAGCTATTGACTTATCACAACTGTGATAGCTGATCGTGAATATCGTCAGCCTTAGCAGAACTTGCCTTAGCTTTGATCTCGCTGATGATGAATCTGACGGCCTATCACAATTATGACAGCCCGTCAAATATGTCGTCAAGAATACCTAGATGGATACATCGATTCCATATTCTTTGAACTAGAACCTAACTACGAAAATAAATATTTTGCTGGAACATAAAAATTTTGGGATGCCACCCAACAACGCCTGATTTTATATCGCAGCACGACTTGGTTATCTTGACTACTCAGACTTCGCCAAGACAACCTGCTGATACCATTTTACCATCTTCATAGAATATATCCACGATTGAGAAAACACTCATCTCTTTTTTCTGTGTCATGGATGAGTGTATTTTGAATCTTGCGTCTTTGTCATTGAGCCTGAACTTTAGCTCATTCAGCTCCATGTCCACTATCACTCTACCAGTTGTAAGAAATGGTCTACCCAGGATGATGGGCACTTCGAAGTCCACCTCACAGTCTAGGACTACAAAATCACCAGGTAGTATAAAGTCAGCCACCTTTACCAATACATCATGTAATATGCCTACTGGATTCTTTACAAACTTATCCGCCATCACCAATCGCATGTTCATTGGTGTAGGATACCTTACACCCATCTTGATGTATACAGTGAGTGGCATTAGGTTTATACGAGATCCTAGATCACATAGGGCCTTAGCAAAATTTAGAGACCCGATTGCACATGGAATAGTGAATGCTCCAGGGTCAGCCTTCTTCTACACTAAGGATTGTGTAGAAATGGCACTACAATGGTGGAGATTATCCAATGGTTCATAGATTTTTGCCCACTTCTTTGTTACCAGATTCTTCATGAATCTGGCATATCTGGGGATTTTATCCAGTGCCTCAACCAATGGCACATTCACTGTCAATTATTTGAGCATTGCCATGAACTTTCTAAATTTTGCATCATCAATTTTTTTCTTCAATCGTTGAGGAAAGAGAGGTGGTGGTCTTGGGAAAGTTTTCAACACTACCTCCTTCTCCTTATCTTTCCCTTTTTCTGGAGCATTATCAGAACCATCCAAATTCTCAGACTCCACTGGACATTCTTCTTTGGGTTCATCCTCTACCTTAGTCACATCTTCAACTTAACTTTTTCCCGTAAAAAGGATAGTTAATATATTACCACTTCTAGTGGTAATCTCCATACATAAGCCATCATTTTGCAAATTCTAGACTGTATCACTTGGTAATGTTCCACTCTTTCTTTTATTCAACGCTGTGAAGAGTTGGCTCATTTGCTGTTCCAGCTACTTGATCGAAGCGGAGTGCGATTTTCCAACTGACCAATAGATGAAAGATCGGTCTTTATGGTAGTCACTCCTAAGTTGGTAGCCTCCACTCCTTTTAATAATTTAGCCATCATCTCCTCCATGGACATCTTTTCAAAACTTGTTGTAGCAGCCTCACGATTTCCAGGAGGGACATATAGCCCGCTCCTATCATTATTGCTCCTTCAATTTCTCTGCTCCTTATCTTTATAACTAGGCTTATCATAATAACTCCAACCTTGATTCCATTGGATATTGCCTCGAAAACCCCTTTAATTATTAACATAGTTTGTCTCTTCTTCTGGATCAACATCAACTCTATCTTAAGATCCTACAGCTTTCACCTTCTCAATCTTGCCTGATAGCAAGTACTTGGTTTACAAGTCCATCTGCATTTTAGGTGAGCCATGTCTTGGTCATGCTCCTCATCTCTTCTGCGTTGTTCTATAGTCATACCCACAGAAATAGTAGGGCTTGATACCACAGAGTCTCTGGTATGCCATGCCTGACTCTATTTGGTTATTCTCTCTTGCATTTCTGATGCCTATGGAAATGTAAGATCAACAAATGAACCACCACCAGCATTATCTATAATTTTTTTTTGTCACAGAGTTATGAGCCCTGTAAAAAATCTCCATCAAGTGTTTGTTCATCATATTGTGGTTTGAACACTACGTCATCTTTGTTTTCAATCTCTCCAAGGTTTCATGCAAGTCTTCAGTTGGGAGCTTCTTAAAGCTGTTGATCTCATCCCTCAACTGTACCCTCCTAAAAGGCAGAAAGAACCTTTCTAGGATAGCTCCTTTCAACTGCCTCCAGTTGGTTATAGAATCGGGTATCAGCTTATTAAGCCACAATGTTGCCTCCCCAGACAGAGACAATGGAAATAATCTAAATCGAATAGCATTTTGACCCACTCCTGGGATATCAAAAGATTTATAGATGGTAACAAAGTTAACCAGATACAAGTTGGGGTCATCCCTAGGAAGGCCACCAAACAACCTCTTCAGATTGAGGAGTTGAATCATAGTACTCGTAATGTTGAATTTTGCCCTAGGTGCCAACGGTGGAGGAATAATTTCACCCATTGTACCTGCTCTATCCATTCCATCATCATCATCATTGAGTTCATACTGGACCCGCTGGTAATCTTGCCTTCCTCGGAATGGAAGGTTCCTGTTAGCATTACGCTATATTAGTGCAGCTACTTGCTCTGTACGCCTTGGGTTACCAGGGTTTAACAACTCCTCCTCTCTCAAATCTTTATCCTCAGGATTTGGATGTCGTACTTGTTAACTGACATTCTGTATATTCACCTGAGCTCTAGCTAAGGTTGCTAACCTATCAGCCTCCTGCTGGTCTACCATCCTTCTAATTCATCGCGGTTTCAGATTAAATGGTAATAATAGTTCTCCAAAAATTTTGGTTCTTTTCATACACTATAAAGATCCTGCAATAAACAAAAACAACAAATAAACGTAAATCTAGGAAACTTGACTAACAGTCAATTAGCGCATACAAACTTTAATTTACAACCGTATTCCCGGGCAACGGCGCCATTTTTGATAGCGCTCAAACTACACCTCTCTAGTGAGAATGTAAGAGATCGTTGTCAATATATAACCCAACTAGGTTGGGGTCGAATCCCACAGGGAATATGGTGTGAACTCAAGTTGTTTGTGATTTAATCAACTGATAGTTGGATGTTTCCCGAAATAGGGGTTTTGGAGTTCAGCCAATAATTGTTGGTCACTTTAGTTTCAGTGTTTGTAATCAAGAGTTTATCGAAAACCAGAATTATGTTCATTATGGGTTTTAGTACTTGATAAATGCTAATAGTGATTCAAGATTCTCACAGTAGGTAGGACAATAGATTATCTTTATCAAAGTTCTACCTAAATGTATCTCGACCTACTTAAGCATTTAATTACATAATCCTCTCAGACTTAGGGAATTTATGTTTACTAACTAGAATTCACCTCAGGTTAATCAACCTTGTTATAGCGTTAATTATTAAATGGACGTTTAGTGCTTCCAAGTCTTTGTCAATAATTCACTTCCTACTATATTTGATTTCTTATCTCAAGCAAATCAAAGAAGGTGCTATATATCATTTGCAACCAATAGACAATAATTAAAATATTAGATTTATCAAGGAGTCCTATTACCTTTAGAATCTTAAACACTTAGCATCTTACCAAGACTTAACCCATAGATCCCATAATTCGGGTTAAAGAGATTTAGACACTCATAATGTAATAAGCGAAACAACTAGATGTATTCATAATTTGAAAGATGAACTTACCACAAGATGAATATTAACTAGTGATTCTCAAATTAGATCATAATAGAAATCCCAAAATATTGATGAAAATCTCTTCAAAGTTAACTATTTTTCAAGCCAAGAAACTAGAGAGAAAAGTAATAATATACGTGTGTCTCAAAATAGGTTCGGAATAATTATTAGAAAACCGTAAAATATGCTTTAAATACTTCAGTCTAATTATGGAAACAAAATCACAAAGTTCAGTGTTCTTCACGAATTAGGTGACAACATGTGTAACACTTTATCAGGAGGATGACGACTTATCATAGATGTCGTTAGCTCCCCTTCAATTTTGACAATATCTTCTTAAGTTTTGATGGTGAATCCTGACGTCTTATCAAAACTGTGATGACATATCAGACAATGTCGTCACTTCTCCACCTCAGCTCCATGTTCTGTCTAAGGCTGACGAAGACTCTGATGACTTATCACACTTCTAATGGCCTATCACAAATGTCGTCAGGAGTTCCAACTAAAGTCCCAATCTCTATCTAAGGCTGACTATGAAGCTGATAATCTATCAGAGTGCTGACGACTTATCAGAAATGTCGTCAGCCACTCTTTTACTTCCATCATTATTGGTTCTCTTGCCTCTTGACTTCCACGCAAAATCAAATATAAAAAAATCAAAAACGACAAAATTTGCTTCATACTTTGCAATTATTCTTAGTTAAAAGCCTCAAATGTTTTAGCATCTGCTCACATATCATTCATGCTTTAAGATATGCAATTGAGTAATCCATGACTGGGCAATCAAGAAATAACACCATGAGAGGGAAGCTCGTTATTCATGTTCTCAATTTATACTTTTCAAAACATTGAATGCATATGTATATATTTATACATAAAAAAATCAAATTTAAGGATAAGGCCTCAAGACCAAAGCATTATCATCAAAAAGTGTTCACAATGCATAATTATTAATGTAAATTTAAAACCCTTCCATAAATACATGAATTATCAACATTAAAAACCTTATTAAAAAGATTTCACCATGACCATGTAGTATAGGAAAATCCCTCATCCTTAGTTTACTTAGTTTGAAGTATAGAACTCAAATCTTGACTCGTTTCCTGGAAATCTTGAACTTAAAGATGGATTCTTGATCTTTGGGAGAGGAGTTAGGGTTATTGTTCTCGAGAGAATTGAGTAAATATGGGAATAAAGTGCCGTAATAACACTTTAATATACTGTTTAAGTGGCTTGGGGTTATGTGATAACGCTCAACTTACACATCAATTTAGTGCAAGACGGTCGTCATCAATATATTTACCCAACTTTGGAGTCAGGGTCGAATCCATGAGGAACAATGAGAGTGACGATTAAATTAATTTGAAACTATAGATACAAGTTAACTTCAAACAAATTATACGAAAAGATAAAATGGGTGTTTTTAATGATTGAACAAAAGTTATTGACACTTCAATTCGCCTTAGAACTCAATGCTTAAACTGTAATATTTCAAATCAATGCTATAGAGAAACTAGAGTTGTGATCACTATGATTAGTAATCCTCCATTGAATAATAGTTGTAGTATTGGATTCTCATGACTTATGGGAAATTCCATATTATCAGTATCGACATTTTATCTAAGTGTTTCTCAACCTACCTAGATGTTGAGCTCCCTAATTCTCTCGAACTTAGGAAACTTCTATTCACACTGATTTTATTTCGAGTTGATTAATCCTGTTACAATATTAATCATTAGGTGGGAACTTAACCTTCCCAAATCCTTGTTGATAATTACTAATTTTATCTTGTTTCTCAGTTCGAGCGAATCAACATAAGGCGAGATCTATTGTTTGCAACCAACAAAAAATAATTAATACAAAAGAATTATCAAGATGTTCCCACAATCACTCAAACCTTAACCAACTATTAAGACAATATAGGAGTAATCATAGATCCCACAACCCCAGTTGTGGATTTTAGTTCCACATGAAAGAGAAAGCAATAACAATAACTGAATTCATAATTCAAAGTGATTAAACTTACAAAAGATGTAGTCAAAAATTGATTATCTTCCCAAATTCAAGAATAATATCCCACAACTAGATCAGAGAATTGAAAATTGAAATCTAAGTTTAGAGACCAAAGATAAGTCAAGTAGTCTTTGAAATAAGTTCAAGATGTTCCGCTCTCTTAATGAAATCCTAAAAGCTGCTATTTATATCCGTAACTTAAGAAAATTTTGAAATTAAAAATTCAGATTTTTCTCCTTAGTTGACGACATGTCTGATGGCTTATCAGAGATCTGATAGATTATCAGGCCATATTATTACATGATTCCCACTTCTTGCCTTTTGCTTATGTGTGACGATATGCCTGACGGCTTATCAGAGATCTGATAGCTTATCCGGATATGTTGTCAGAAAATCTTCTGCTTGTGAGTGACAGCATTATTGACGGCTTATTAGACACCTGACGGCTTATCAAGGGATGTCGTCACACTTCTGCTCCAACTTCCTCACACTATCTACAGCTGACGATGACTCTGATAACTTATCACAAATTTGACGACTTATCAGACAAGTCGTCTACTATACTTTCATGGCTACTTGTTCCAAATTCACCTATTTTGCTCTTATTGTCTTTGGTTTTCTTCCATCTTGACTTTCCTGCATTAGCAAAGAGAAAACAATCAAAAATGACAAAAGTTGCTTTAGACATTACAATTATTTCTAGTTAAAAGTCTCAAATATGTTAGCATTAGCTCACACATAAACACCCTCAACTTAAAACAATTGTTTGTCCTCAAGAAACTTAAACATAACTAATAGGATACAAAGAACATTCGACAGTCTATCATCCATTTTAGCTCAAAATATATTTACCATCTCCAAGGTCAATCATCTCAAACTCAATTGTGTATATTACTGAAAAGCAACGTTGCAACACAAAGGAATCAAGCTATGGCATCAACTTAGCAATAACAACCATGCATGTACTAATATTACACTACCTAAAAAATTTAGCAACTAGCAACATAACCAGTGTACCCTGACAATAAAGAAGCCCCTCCTCACTCATATAAGCAATAACATATGTAATTATGGGGACAATCAATAGACAGTCACTCTCAAAAAGAAGTTCCAGTCAATGTATGCCAAATACCATAAGTTTGCCCTTATTTTAATTACCAAGGTTTTTAGACAGGTAAGCTAGGATCACTATAAGTATTTTTCTTCGACTTGTAACGTAGGCTAAGGACTAGTATGATATTCGATGATATTTAAGGTGACTAAGCCTCCTTGAAACTACACTAACTTTTGGGGTCTCACTTATTTACCTTCACCAAATTTTCACCTTTCTTGATCACACATACTCCGGATGGGTGCGGTCTTTTTGACAATCATTTCCTTTTTTTTCACAACTTTTCTTTTCTTATTTTTTTCCACCGTACCCATCTTTTTATTGTTTTCTTTTATTCTCACTTTCTTCATACTCATTTTACATCACGCACCCCTATGGTAGCCACCCTCAACTTAGGCTATTTTCCTAAGTCAAATTGCACAATCTCCAAGGAGGACCAAGGCCAAAACAGGTTCATTGTGATATAAATGAGAAGGTGATAGGTATATCATAAAATAATAGGCATTTAGGCTAAAAAATGGGATTAAGGGATATCATTCATATAGGGAAGGTAATTTAGGCTAGAAGTGGATAAATATTAAAATGGCCTATGATCCTTTCCTAACCCCTATCCTACAACCAAGGCAAGACTAATCGAGCAAGTTCTGAATTTAACATACAAAGGGAACTAAGTAATATCTCAAACGAACATGGCACACAGGTACATTACAAGCTACTACCCATCCGGTTCATACAATTTTTTAGCAATGGTTATCATGTCACTAGTACTAATGCCATAACAAGATGCACAATAGTCATGCATACATGCATATCACACAGTTATAAAACATACCATTAGAGAGGTATTCAAAAATCAACAAAAATATGTTAACTGCCTAAGGTACTTGTATTTCTCCTAGTCAACTACAATATTTTACAACAAATCACCCTACACCCTCAACTTAAAATCAAGCATTGTCCTCAACATGCAAAGAGAAACAGAACTAAGGGTTAGGGTATACCTGGAGTAGCTCAAGCACGGGAATGACGGGTCCCTGACCCTATAACGGTGTCTTCCACTGGAATACTCACATCAGTAGCCCGCTGTTGGGCTGGTAGAACTGTCACAGCCTCTAGAGGGAGTCCACTAGCTGATGCTCCTGCATCCCTAACTCAAAGCTCTTTCTCTCTTCTCTCCACTTTTGCCTGGGATACTTGCATTGCCCTTTTTATTTCTTCTTTTTCTGCCTTCTTCCTTGCCTTCTTTTCCACATTTCGCTAATCTGTGTGATAGCTCATCACATTTGATGTCAGCTTAAGGCAGAGTATTGCCTTATTTCAGCATATCTGATGGTCAATCTTGACGTATTATTAGAGTTATGATAGCCCATCACATTTTATCGCCAGCTCTATCCAGAACATATCTCAAAATTTGCTCGATTGACGAACTCATGTGATAGCTTATCACAAGTACGATAGCCCATCAAGTATTGCCGTCAGCCCTAAAAAGAACGTGCCTAAAGCTTGGCTTCTCTGATGACCTGGTGTGATGGCTTATCACAAGTGTGATAGCTTATCATACTTGGTCGTCAAGACACCTTGATCAAAATAAAAACTTTGGGTTGCCTCCCAATAGCGCCTGATTTAGTGTTGTGCTCAGTTATCTCGATCGGTAAATGACATGTTTTCCCATAGACTAGCTAATATGGTGACATGCCAATTGGTGTCTTGAAAGCAGTCTAATACGCCTACAAAGCGTCATCTAGCTTTCGAGACCAATCTTTCATACTAGCGTTCACTATTTTAGCTAAGATGGCCTTAATCTCCTAATTTGAGACCTCTACTTGCCCACTAGTTTGTGAGTGATATGGGTTCTCTACTCTATACTATTTAACCCCGTATTTCGCCAAAGTCACCCGAAATACTTTGTTGCAAAAATGAGATCCTCCATTGCTTATAATAGTACATGGTACTCCAAAGCGAGAGAAGATGTTCTTTTTAAGAAACGCCATAACTCTCTTTCCTTCATTATCCAACAAGGAGACGGCTTTGACCTATTTTGATACATAATAACCAACAACTAGAATATACTTCATCCCGTATGAGCTTACAAAAGGGCCCATGAAGTCGATGCCCCATACGTCAAACAATTCCACTTTAAGCATCTTTGTCAAAGGCATCTCTTGCCTCTTGGAGATTGACCCCTACCTCTGGCATTGGTCACACTTTAGTACAAACTCATGAGAATCCTTGAATAACATTGACCAATGGTAACCACTCTGTAACACCTTTCTAGCCCTTCGATCACCTACAGGTGACCTTTAACTGGTGAAGCATGACATGCTTCAAGTATACATAATACATCCACTTTTGGCACACATCTCCTTATAATATTGTCAGCATATCATCAAAAAATATATGGTTCATCCCAGAAGTAGTGTGTCACATCATGGAGGAATTTCTTTCTTTGATGGAAAGAAAGATTTTCTAGAATGACTTCATTCACAACATAGTTTGCAAAATCAGCGTACCAAGGTATTTTCTCCATAGCAGCAAACAAGATCTCTTTATTAGGAAATGCATCATATATCTCCATTTCATCACTAACTGCTTGCTCACCTTCCATCCTAGATAGACGATCCACAACTTGGTTTTCACAACCCCTTTTCAAAGTTGAATACTTGGAGAAGCAACACCCATCTAATCAACCTTGCTTTTGCATCCTTCTTAGCCATTAAATTTCTCAAAAGCATAAACTACAGCAAGGAGTTCATGTTCGGTGAAGGTGTAGTTCTTTTAAGCTCCATTCAGTGTTTCGCTGGCATAATAAATTGGATGAAAAAATTTGTCCTTCTTTTGTCCCAACACAGCTCCAAGGGCAACACCGCTTGCATCACACATGATCTCGAACGGTTTTGACCAGTCAGGTGCAATAATGATAGAGGCCTCTACCAGCTTCTTTTTAAGGCATTCAAATGACTTCAAGAAATCATCATCAAAGGAGAAGTTAACTTCTTTCTCTGAAAGTTTGCAAAGTAGATTTGCAATCTTAGAGAAGTCCCTTATAAACCTCCGGTAAAAGCCAGCATGTCCGAGGAAACTACGCACTTCCTTCACTGAAATGGGTGGTGGTAGCTTCTCAATAACCTTTACTTTGGCTAGATCTACCTTTATCCCATTTGTTGAAATTTTGTGCTCGAGAACAGTACCCTCCTTCACCGTAAAGTGTCATTTCTCCCAATTAAGCACCAAATTGAATTCCACACATCATTGCAAGGCTATACTCAGGTTTGCCAAACATAGCTTAAATGAATCTCCTACCACCGAAAAACCATCCATAAATACTTCAAAGGTGTCTTCAACCATATCTGAGAAAATAGACATCATACACCATTAGAAGGTGGAAGGTGCATTACATAACCCAAACGACATCCGCTTGAATGCGATAGTGCCATATGGTTATGTAAACGTTGTCTTCTCCTGATCTTCAAGATCTATACAGATCTGATTATACCCAGAATAACCATCCAAGAAGTAATACCACCCCCTTCCTGCCAATCGATCAAGCATTTGATCCATAAACGGCATCGGGAAGTGGTCTTTCAAAGTCCATAAGTTTAGTTTGTGGTAGTCCATGCATACTCTCCACCCGGTCACAAGCTTGAGTGAAATCAACTCATTCTTTTCATTTGCAACAAAAGTCATGCCCCCTTTCTTGGGTACACATTGAACTGGGCTACCCATTTACTATCAGAAATAGAATAAACCACTCTGTATCCAGCCATTTAATAATTTCCTTCTTAACCACCTCTTGCATCAGTGGGTTAATACGACATTGGTGTTCGATGGTTGGAGTGCATTCCTCCTCAAGCAGTATCTTATGAGTGCAGATGCCAGGGGGAATGCCAATAATATCTGCAATGGCCCAGCCTATTGCCCTTTTGTACCTTTGAAGTACAGAAATATGTACTTACACTTGTTACTCACCCAAATCAACTACAATAATAACGGGTAATGTGTTTCTGCTGCCAAAAAACACGTACCTTAAATGCCCTGGCAGTTCTTTCAATTCCAATACAGTGGCTCTTCGATGAATGGCTTAGCCGGTGGTGTTGGTCGATTAGCAAGATCAAGATCTAGATTCTTAGGATCATAAGAGTACGAACCCATTCCTGACAATGCATAAACAATATCTTCATACTCCTCAATGCCTTCACAATCAAAATTCATCAGTACTGTAGCTAAAGGCTCAATAGCAAGTTTCTCCTCTATTAATACCTCATGCTCATCCTCATAATATACATCAACAATTGAGAACACACTCATTTCTTTATGGTGCTTCATTGATTTCCATATATCAAATCGCACCACTTTATCATTCAACCTGAATAAGAGCTCATTAGCTCACAAATCAATCAGCATACTTTCGATTGTGAGGAAAGGTCGACCCAAGATTATGGGCACCTTAAAGTCCACCTCACAATCTAGAATGATGAAATCTGAATGAAATATAAAGCTCAACACTTTTACCAGCAAATCATACAAAATTCCAATAGGTTGTTTTACCAACCTGTCCGCCATCACAAGTCGCATGATGGTGGGTGTGGAATCGCCCAAACCCAACTTCTTATAAATGGATAGAGGCATCTGATTGATGCTTACTCCCAGATCACATAAGGCCTTAGCGAATTCCAAAGACCCAATAGTACAAGGAATAGTGAATTCTCTTAGGTCTGCTTTCTTTTGCACCAAGGACCTTGTAGAAATAGCACTATAGTGATAGAGGTTATCCACCGGTCCGTAGCTCACCGCTCTTTTCTTCGTCATAAGATCCTTCATAAATTTAGCATATCCTAGCATTTATTCAAATGCCTTGACCAAAGTCACATTCACTGTCAGCTGCTTCAACATTGCCATGAATTTACTAAACTTTATATCATCGGCTTTCTTTTTCAATCTCTGAGGAAAGGAAGGATGTACTTTTGGGAGAGTTTTCACCACTACTTCCTTTTACTTCTCTTTCCCTTGTTCCATTTCATCAACCTGTTGACGATTGGAAGGGATATCAATGCCATCCAGCTTTTTAGACTCCACTTGGGTACTTTTTTCAAGCTTAACATCTTCTTTAATCACCTCATTATTCACAGCTTTTCCTAAAGAAAGGCCTGATAAAACCTTACCATTCCGTATGGTAATAACCATGAACGAACCATTATTTTGAGGGTTCTAAATTGTATCACTTGGCAACATTCCACTTTTTCTCTTATTCAATGCTGCAAAAAGTTGGCTCATTTGTTGTTCCAACTGTTTGATAGAAGTGGAGTGCGATTTTACCAACTGACTTATAGAAGACAAATCAGTCTTCATGGTAGTCACCGCAAAGTTGGTAGCATCAAATCCTTTTAACAATTTCTCCATCATGTCCTCTATGGACATCTTACCAGAGATAGTTGCCGCACTATCTCTACTTTTGGGAGGTAAATACAGCCCACTTCTATCTTTCTTGCTCTTCCAATTTCCTTGATCCCAATTCTTATATCCATCCTTGTCATAATAAGTATGACCTTGATTTCCTTGGCTATTGCCTCGGAAACCCCCTGGTTATTCAAATAGTTGGCTTCTTCTTCCAAATCAGAATCATTTTTACCTTGTGATGCAACAACTTTTACTTTTTCAGTCTTTGCAGATAATAGGTTCTTGATTAATAAATCTATCTGCATCTTCAAGTGTGCCATGTCTTGTTCACATTCTTCCTCTTTATTATGTTGTTCCGCAGCCATGCCAACAGACATAGTAGAGCTTGCTACCACAGAATCCCTGGTATGCCAAGCTCTACTTTGTTAGGTCATCCAATCAAGCATCTCCAAGGCCTCTTGAAGAGTAAGATCCACAAATGATCCCCCTGTAGCATTATCAACAACTGGATTTGCAATAGAGTTCAAAGCTCGATAAAGAGTCTCCATCATGTGAATATCTGTCATGTTATGGTTCGAGCACTGCATCAGCTTCTTTTTGGACCTCTCCCATGTCTCATGGAGAGCTTCGATTGGGAGTTTTCTAAGGTTACTGATCTCATCCCTCAACTGTACTATTCTAGAAAGTAGAAAGAACCTTTTTAGGAAATCCTCTTTCAACTGCCTCTAGTTGGTTATAGAATCGGGCGTCAGCTCATTAAGCTACAATGTTGCCTCCCCAGACAGAGACAATGAAATAAACGCAGGCGGATGGTATTCTGTCCCACTCTCAGGTTATCAAAAGACTTGCAAATAGTGACAAAGTTCACTAAATTCTTATTGGGATCATCTCCCAGGAGTCCACCCAACAACACCTTCAGGTGAAGGAGTTGAATCATTGTACTAGTAATGTTGAACTTCTCTCCTAGTGCTAGAGGTGGGGGAATAATAGCTCCAGTAGCACCAGCTCTGTCCATTCCATCATCATCCTTATTAGGATCAAATTGCACAGCTTGGTGATCAGGTCTCACCTTTAAAGGACGGTTTCTGTTTTCATTTCTATTCACTAGTGTAGCTACCTCCTCTGCACGCCTTCGGTTAACAGGATTCAGCAAATTCCTTATCTCCCAATTCATCATCATTCAGATTTGGATAACGGGCTCTTTGACTGTCATTCTGCAGATTAACCTAAGCTTTAGCTAAGGCGGCTAGCCTATCAGCTTCCTGTGTGTCTGCCATTCTGCAGATCAGTTAGGGATCCAGATTGAACGGTAATAACATTTCTCTTGAACTTTTGGTTTTTAGCATACACCACTATGTTCCTGTAACAAATAAAAACAACAAATAAACATAAAATTAGGAAACTTGACTAACAGTCAATTAGCACACACAAACTTAAATTTACAACTGTATTCCCCGGCAACTACTCCATTTTTTATAAAGCTCAACTTACACGCCAATTTAGTGCAACACGGTCATCGTCAATATATTTACTCAACCTTGAAGTTAGGGTTGAATCCACGAGGAACAATGTGAGTGACTATTAAACTAATTTGAAACTATAGCTACAAGTTAACTTCAAACAAATTATACAAAAGGATAAATTGGGGGTTTTTAATGATCGAACAAAAGTTATTAACACTTTAATTCTCCTTAGAACTCAAAGCTAAAACTGCAATATTTCAAAACAATGATATAGAGAAACTAGAGTTGTGATCACTATGATTAGTAATCCTCCATTGAATAATAGTTGTAGTATTGGATTCTCATGAGTTCTGGGAAACACCAAATTATCAGTATCGACAGTTCATCTAAGTGTTTCTCAACCTACCTAGATGTTGAGTTCCCTAATTCTCTCGAACTTAGGAACCTTTTATTCACACTAATTTTATTTTGAGTTGATTAATCTTGTTACAACATTAATTATTAGGTGGGAACTTGACCTTCCTAAATCCTCGTTGATAATTGACTGCCTTTAGTTTAATTCGAGCAAATCAACATAAGGCGAGATCTATTGTTTGCAACCAACAAAAAATAATTAATACAAAAGAATTATCAAGATGTTCCCACAATCACTCGAACCTTAACCAACTATTAAGACAATACAGGAGTAATCATAGATCCCACGACCTTAGTTGTTGGTTTTAGTTCCACATGATAGAGAAAGCAATAATAATAACTGAATTCATAATTCAAAGTGATTAAACTTACAAAAGATGTAGTTCAGAAATTGATTCTCTTCCCAAATTCAAGAAGAATATCCCACAACTAAATCAAAGAATTAAAAATTGAAATCCAAGTTTAGAGATCAAAGAGAAGTAAAGTAGTCTTTGGAATAAGTTCAAGATGTTTCGCGCCCTCAATGAAACCCTAAAAGCTGCTATTTATATCTGTAACTTAAGAAAAATTCAAAATTCAAAATTCAGATTATTCTCCTTAGCTATGTCTGACAGCTTATTAGAGATCTGATAGCTTATCAGATTATGTTGTCAGACATGATTCCCATTTCTTGCTTTCTGCTTATGTGTGAGACATTCCTGATAACTTACCAGAGATCTGATAGCTTATCAGGATATGTCGTCAGAGTGATGACATTCTTGACGGATTATCAGACACCTGATGGCTTATCAGGAGATGTCATCACACTTCTGCTTTAACTTCCTCACATCGTCTACAGCTGATGATGACTCTGATAACTTATCACAAATTTGACGACTTATCAGACAAGTCGTCAACTATACTTTCATGGCCACTTGTTCTAAATTCACCCCTTTTGCTCTTATTGTCTTTGGTTTTCTTGCATCTTGACTTTCCTGCATTATTAAAGAGAGCACTAAAAATGACAAAAGTTGCTTAAGACTTTATAATTATTTCTAGTTAAAAGCCTCAAATGTGTTAGCATTAACTCACACATCATTATGGGAAAAAGTCCAAACTGCTCATTTAGAATTTTAAAGTTCAGTAAAATCCCATTTACGGGCACCATCGTATCGCATCGGGCACCAACACGTTAGGCGTCGCAATGTGTCAGACACCTATGCGACCGGCATCGCGATGCATCCTGTCTTGCAGGCACTATCAGTTGACTCACATCCTTTGATATATGACTTTCTCCTCCTAACTTGTAGGCACCTTTGATGTTGCTTTCTCCCTCTTTTGTCATAATTAAAAATAACACCACAACAAACAGACAAAAAGTGTAGAGAAAAGTGTAATAGTAGACATATAGCAGATAAACAGTCTAAGTAATTACCAGAAGATTTAAACAAAGCAAACAAAAGTGTAGCAGACAATGTGTAAAAGTTATTTTACAAACTAAAAAAGGACATAGGACCCCCTTTTCAATTAAATTCATTATTCACCGCTTGGCCAGGAAATAGTGAGGGTGTTGTGCCTATTATGGTAGAATTTGTCATATGATTTTTCAACATTTTTAAGAAAGGAGTAGTAGGAGCTCTAGACAGATATTGCAAGATCATCATTTGAGGAGTTCACTTAAGAATTGAGGGAGTCAATGCGAGTAAACACTCTGTTGAACAGTTTGATGTCTTCATGTTTAAAGTCATCAAGTATCAGTCGGACAATGCCTAAATTGGCTCTTGTGCTCTTCCCAAGATCTAGCAACTTGGAAGTCGACTCCTGAAGTAGCATTACTCCTTCCTTATTAGTTTTGAAGCTATCCTAGAGGTCCTCCAGTTCTTTCAATACAGGGAGCATGGGGGGTAGAAATAAGCTTGCTTACCTTGGGGAGATCAAATTTGGCTCAGGTAGAGTCCTTGTTGCCTCATTCATTTTCTACCAAGACATATCCCATGATATTAAAAGTTTTAAAGTCATAAGTAGTGGAGACTTCAACCGGGGGGAGGGGGGAGGGGTATGCAATGAGTTTAATAGAGTAATACAAGAAATCTGAGTAATCAGCAATCCATATGACAAACTGGAAGAGGGATGAACATCCGTTGCACTCTTAAGCATATATTCACGGATCCAATAAACCTAATTTATCTTGTGTTTTTTCAACATGCAATACAGGATGAACACATCATGGAAGGTAATGTTGCTGAGGGATCCCTTCCTTGGCATCAGTGTGGCAGCGATGATGTGGGCCATGATGCAGAACTTAAAGTATACAGACAAGGGAACAAAACTATTAAACATTATGTTCGGGTTGGTAAGTATCCTTTTAGCTCTTCAGAGCTAATTTCAAAATCCACGAGCTAGGAGTCATTCATAAAGGGGATTACACAAGAAAACTTTGTATCAAATACCTTTTCAAAAAGAAAGTCATTCAGTATGGTTCTTGTTCCAAGCACAAAAGTCTCAAGTTTGCCGCTTTCAGGAGAGAGTCGGATATTGGCATATAATATCCTAATAGGATTCTCATAAACTTCAAGTCCACATTGACGAAAACCAGTGACAAGGCTTGAAATATAAAAAAGTAACTGATACTACAATGGGCTTCCTTAAATTGACAGAGACTGATTACCCGACCGGGTCCAGTGGAGTGAATTTTGAAGACTGAGAAATTTTCTTTGAGTCCTGGAATTGGCTTTGGTCTCTTCTTAACGACAACCCATGCATGGAAGTCATTTTATTGGAAGAAGATTTTGAATTTGTTCTTCTAATAGGAGTAGTGTTGTTCGTTGAAGTATAGTGTTGTTGTGGAGAAGTGGCCATCTTAAAGGAGAGCACTAGAAATTTGGTAGTTTGTCATTTGATCTTTGCTCACGTGCGGTTAAGAAACACAATTAGTGAGACCTACTCTAATACCAATTGAAATTCAAGAGGGGTGAATTGAAATTTTTGTGAGTTGATTGTTGAGTCTTCACAGTCGACTTACCTGGAAGTTAATATACTTCATAAACCATATTAGATTTAGACAAACAGATAAATAAATAAGAAACTTGAAATAAAGACATGAAGATTTATCCTGGTTCGGAACACCAATGTGGTGCCTACTTCCAGTATCCTTGGGTTTCAAGTTTCCTTAGATCTTTCAAAGTAGAGTTCAAGTACAATGTTGGTAAACAAGTTCTGAAGAATTATTTTGTTTCTCAGATCTTGTGATGCAACCTCAGTTTATATTGCAAAGTTGACTCAATCTAATTCGTTATATAGCTATTATAAACTAAGAAGTACAAAGATTTGTCTGACTAGATTGAGACACTCTGAGATTCTTTCTTGAAGTTGTGTGAGTGTTTCGGTCTTTGGTCTTCTCTTTTATAATCATCATCAGCTGCTTCAGCTTCTATTCTTCATAAAGGAAACCAAGAGATTTCTTCTTAATCAAGGATGCAAATTGATTCCTTGATTGAGGAATGGCGCCATAAATTATGTCCATATCAGATATATTCATACGTTGTGCAGTTTTCACAGTCATTCATGACCATATCAGATATGTCCATGTAGAGGGTGTGGTCTTCTTTTCTTTTGCTCTTCGTCTTGATTTATTCGATCCGCCACAATTCTGGGAGTCCAGTATTCTCCATGATTGATAGCGTGGCTAATTTCCTTTTGCTTTGGTCTTGATTGATTTGCTTGCCGTAAAATTTGAAAGCCACTAATCTTCGTGATTGAAATTCTTCCAATCTCAAAGTTGGCTTTCTTGTGATTGACATTCTTCCAATCTTGGAGCCGTCTTTCTTATGAGTAGATGTTTATTTCCTTTATGGCTTGATTCTTCTTGATCCTTTGAATCTTTGGTGTATCCTAAAAGATATTTGTTTATTAGTTTGTCTTTATTAAAACATATAGTAAAAATATGGGGCTAACATAAAGTACATTACAAAAATACCACTTACATTTCTAGATAAACAATAATTTTACTACCTCAAGAGTTATTTTTGAATTTAGTTGGATTTCTCCTGTGTAACACTATACAACAAACATAGTAATAGTCAATATTCAAAAGAGATCAACTTTTTGTAATTCACTTGGAAACAAAATCTTTTTTCTGAAGTCTATTATAGCTGGTGAGTTAAATATAAGCATCAAACTAGGAAAAAGAAGTTACTAAAATATAATAATTTTGATAGCAAAGCTGTCAATCAGGAACTTACCATACAGAAAGTGGAAGCCACATAATGAAGGGGGAAGGTTATAGCATGAGCAGCCTATAAATATACTACATAGTTGGTACTTGATCTCTACCATTTTTTATCTTAGAGAAAAAGTTTGGCATTCATACTTCATACATATGTTCTTCATTTTCTTCAAAAATATTATTTATTCCAATTTCTTCAAGATTCATTTCATTTTTTTTTTATTTTTTTGATCCTTCTCTTGCTTTCTCTCTTTGTATTTTTTCCTCAATATAAATTGACACAAGTATTTTGTAATATCCTCATCAAAATTTTGGAAAACGAGGCTTATCTTTACATTAAAAAGCCATTTGATGAGGATGTTGTGAAATACTTGTGCTAATTTGTCTTGAGGAAAAAAAATACAAAGAGAGAAAGTTTGAGACGGATCAGGAAAAAAATTGAATGAGATGAATCTTCAAGAAATTAGTAACAGTGCCAGCTGTTTGGTGTAGCAGGTGAAGCTCCTACTTTTGGCCCCCAATTTTTAGGGCCCGCAGTTTACATCACCATTTATTCAAAAAAAAAACATAGTATGGGTATTTATATTCAATAGGCTTAAAAATTGAAAGAGTAAAGGGCCCATTGTACCAAAAATTATTAAACGTTTATTTTTAAGAAAGTACAATTTTCAAAAAGGCAAACACAAAGGACTTGATCTGATTATGCCTTGAAAAAGGCAAAATACACGTTTATAGGTTAAAAAAGATATGTAATGAAGAACAAAAATTAATTATTACTTTTCATTTTTCTTTTATTGAATGAAGAAAATAACGTACATATTCATTCTTCCCTATTTATTTACCTTCAATTTGTACTTTTTTTAAATTCTTATGCTATCAAATCTTCAATTGTTCAAGAGATTTTTTTCATAATATTATTATTGATCCAATTTTTCTTGAATATCAAGATTGTTGGTAGTTTATGAAGATTGAAGTTATTAGTTTCAGATCAAGTTATTAAACTACGTTCTATCGTTTTAGTTTTATTATTTTTATTATTAACTTTTTGGTTAGATAATTGTGTATGCTTATATATTGATATTTGCTAGACATATTTTGTTATTTATTAATTTTTTAGTTTTTTAGTTGTGTAGATATAAATTACTCTTTTGCTATTTATTAAAATTTAAATATGTCAATTAGAAAATATGAATTCGGTGCTGAGGATGAAATTAGTAAGAAATCTAATATATATAGATCCTCAAGAAAATCAAGAACTTAATGAACCAAATAATTTTATTCCTAAAAATATATGTGATCCTAGTCAATGGATCAATATCTATACAAAATTGAGGGACTTACTAGTGGAAAAGCGATCAATTAAAATTAGTGATACAAAATTTTCAAATGATAAAAGTATCAAGACATTTTTCTAATGTCCATTATTTTCAAATTTTAGCAAATGGAAAAAGGCATAAAAGAAAATGGTTAATTTATTCTAGAGATTTGGATAAAATATTTTTCTTTTGTTATAAGTTGATTAATACAAATTCTAATATTAGTAATAGTAAACTAGCAAGTGAAGATAGCAGAGATAGGAGAAATCTTAGTGCTAATCTTAAGCTCATGAGATATCAAATGAACAAATTATTAATATGGGTGTATGGATTGATTTAGAAATAAGATTGAAGAAAATTAAAATGATTGATTAAGATGTTCAAGATCATATCAATAGAGATAAAGAGCGCTGAAAAATTATATTATCAAAAATTATTGCCGTAATAAACTCTCGAAAAAAATAATTTAGAATTTAGGAAAAAAATGAGAAGATTATTTATCAAAAAAAAAAAAGAGAAGATTTATCAAGAGAATAATGGAATTCTCTTAAGTCTACTTGAAATTATTGTTGAATTTGATTCATTCATGAAAGATCATATCCGACGAATTAAACATTATGAAATTCACAATCCTTACTTAGGACATAATATACAAAATGAGTTAATAAATTTATGGCCGAGTAAAATTAAAAATTAAATTATTGAAAAAGTCATAAAAATAAAATATTTTTCAATTTTACTTGATTGCACTCTGGATACTAGTCACCAAGAACAAATGTCTTTTATATTGAGAAGCATGGATATTTTAACAACTCCAATAAAAATTACTAAGTATTTTTTAAAATTTTTAAAAGTTGATGATACAAGTCGTAAACGTCGTTTTGAAGTTATTGTAGATGAAATTAAAAATATTGAACTTGACATTGATAATTTAAAAAGGACAAGAATATGATAATGGATCTAGTATAAAGGAAAAATACCAAGGAATTCAAAAAAGATATTTAGATTTAAATCCTAGATCATTTTGTATACCATGTGGTTGTCATAATATAAATTTAGTACTTAGTGATGTTGCTAGTTCCTGTACAAAAGCTATTTTATTTTTTGGAGTGGTACAACGTATATAATTATTTACTATTTTCTTCTTCTACTAAGCAAAGAAAAGTTTTAAAAGATAGTGTACCTGGCCTACCTCTTAAATCATTGTCACAAACATGAGGGAAAAGTAGTATTGAAAGAGCTAAGACCATAAGATTTCAAACTCCATAAATAAGAGATGCTTTACTGAAATTAGAAGAAGATAGCGAGGATCCAAAACTTGAGGTAGATAACCACCAATCAATATGCAACAGATGGAAAGAAGCATCAACATTTGCAAACTGTTAATTTTACAGGACCATTGGTCAATCAATTGGATGTTCCTATTCCATCAAAAACAGATGAAGTAGTTAACATAGATGAAGAACAAAATGATGTGGACTTAAACTTGAGGCTTTGATTAGAGAAAAAATTATGTTCATCTTCTTTATAAAGGTACGCCTAAGAATGTACTAAGTTTGGAGTCCTTTTGTTTCTAGTATTGTTGTTATATGTTTGTCTGATCCTAGGATGTCTAAAAGGGAGAGTCTATTATTTTATTTTATTATTTGCCAGGCATGGTGAGTTCTAAAATTGCGTTTTGATTGGTATCTTTGATTTATATTTATTAAAATATTTTTCTTGATTTAAATAATCCAATTCATTTATTTGTGTGCAAATATTTTTTTGTTTCCTTGTCGAGTATATTAAAGAAACAAAATTATTATAGTTCAAATGTAGTTAATTTCACCTATTATTACTATATGAAAATGTCAAGTTTTATCCTTGGCCATCAATATGACATATCACTTGATACACTACCGATTTTCCACCTTGTAATTTCTACATCATAATTTTAAAAACTATCACTGCTTTCCTCATTTTTTTTTTCTGTTCCCTTATTTTCAAAAATTAAATTTATAAAGTTGAAAGTTAATTTTGTAGGATCCAAACTGTCTACAAGATTACAACAATATAGTCATAATGAAAATTATTGAATGGTACTTTGTTCCATTCCAAAAGACTCTATCAACCATTGCTTAAGTGTAACGATCCGAATCGAGGCCCTGGCCATGTAGTAAATTTCAAACCAACCAAGACCTATGATGACCCTTTAGTATTACCTAAGCATAGTAATAATAAGAAACTGCAAAAGCCAACCCATAGAATAAAGGAAATTTAACGAACCAAAAGATCAAGTTTGTAAGTTAAAACGAAATCCAATAAAGTAACAACCCAACACTGTCTACAAGGACTCTAACTATGAAAAACCAACCAAGTCGGGTCATGACCCCGACTATACCAGAAGAAAATCAAAAGTACTAAAATAGTAAAGAGTCTAAAAGGAAACAAGGCCTTCTGAATGATGGAGGGCTCACCACTTCACCAGCTGTCCAATAGGAATAAAAAACCACCTAAAGATGCACAGAGTCAAAAGAAAATGCCTTCAAACCTACATCAAAGAAATGATGTAGCATCTGTGGATGTTCAGTATGGCGAGTACTGGCATGCAACCCAAGAAAAAGGATAAAATATGCACAGTCATAAAACATATTCTCAACAACCATCAAAATAATAATATGTCGGGGAGATGTGGAAAGGAACATAAAACATGACCATTTAAAATTTAATCATAAACTGTATAGCTTACACCAACCTTCAAGCACCCACGGGTTCTATGGGTCCGGCTTCCCCTATCGAAAGGTCCCCAATCCATGTTGGCCGCATGGACCGAAGATTAAGTTAAAGTTACCAATAGACATTAACCTCCCAATAAAATAATTGTGTACTACTGCGCGAATCAAGCAAACAACGGTCATCCATATTTCAGGACAAGACCTCCCAACATCGGCAAACGTGGTTTCAAGTGTTGGTTCCCTGATACTACACTTTCTCGATGAAGCTATAAAATTCCCTTTAAGCATGATAAAAATATTTTTCACTCACCGATAACCATGCCATACCATTTTCATTTAACCATTTAAACTCCAAATTTCAATTTAGATATTCAATGTAAACAATTTTTCATTAATGTCATTCAATGTTTTAAAGGATGAGTTAAACACTATGAAAATCTCCATCTAAAACCAAGTTACGCAATAAGTTGAGGTTCATATCTTTTACATGCAAAAACCATATCCATTATGAAATCAAGATTTCAATTTTCCCTATTTTATAAGTCACAGTTCAGTTGACAAACCAATATTCAAACACGGAAAAAAAACCATTAAAAGAAAGGGAAAAACCAATACAAATATAACCAAAATCTTTCAATCCTAACTTTAAACAATCATTAAAACATAAGAATATAAAGTAATTATAATAATTACAAGACAATTGAAATAAGGGAGTGTCCAACATGCCTTTTTGAAGATAAATTTCCCCGGGATAGCAAGAAGAGAGCCCTTAGCTTGGACCCTAACCTCTTTACTTTTCAACCTAGCTTTTTTCACTCTTGAGGATGTAGAGGAGAAAGAACATGTATAATATCATAACTGATGAGTAAATAAGGTTTACATAAGAACTAAAGTCGTTTAATAGGGTAAACGATCAAAAATCCCTCGCCCCAAACTTAAAAAAAATCAAAATTCACGTTTTGGACCCTTGGGCGTGGCACACCCTTAACACAGAGCGACAAGATCCTGGCATGTTCTTATCATGGACCTTCACTGGTTCCACGTAAGAGTGTGCCACCCCTCCATGGAATGCCCTTAACGCGAACCCTTACTATTTTGGGGTCCCGATATGACCTAAAACGCGACCTAGAAATTCCAAAATGCTCCCTTTACCTTCCCTTATCATAATTCCACTAAAAAAATTTCATTAAACTCCAAGGATGCATCAAGTTAAATTCATTAAAAAATCTAGGGGTTAACATACTTAGTCTCATTTTCTTGTGCCTTAGACCCCTCAACACCCGGTGTTTTACGTTAAGACTTAGTGAACCTAGCATTTCTTTCACGATTCGATCCCAGGCCCTGGCCGTGACAGGCTTTCCAGACCAGTGAAGGACTAAGAAGACCTCTTGGCATGTCATTATAAGCATAGTCATAATAAAGTTCGGAATTTGGCCCATAAAATATGAAATTTCAAATGAAATAAAAATCCAAATTCAAATTTGGAAATACGACATAAACATATTTACCAAACACAGTCTAGCAATATGAGTAATATCCTAAACTGGGATACGACTCTAAAAATACCATGAATAAAATAGACAATGTTTCAATAAATGAAACCAAAGGTCATCCGTAAGATGGAAGGCTTAGCACTCATTGGTTGCTGTCATAAGAGGATCCTTGTGCTGCAAAGAATCATGAGAGAATGCTGGCATGCAACTCTGGGGAGAGGGGCAAAATAATTTGTAAAGTGAATTATTAAATCTCTATAGATGTTATCTCAAAAAGAAAAATCATGAAATAGAGGGCTCAAGATATGAAAACATAGTCATTTTAAAACTTTATCATGGACTAAGCTGTTTCACCAATTTTAGGCAAGCCCCGGGCTATATGGGTCCGTTCTTCACCCAACCAGCAGGGCCTCAATTCATGTTTGTTGCATGAATTGAGATAAATGTCATTTGCCTATCATATCATATCATCCTCACAGAGGAAACATGCATAAGGTTATCTCGTTAGGGAGAGAACAACACCTTTGTCGGCAAAACATAGGTTTTGGGTGTTGGTCATTAGGACTTCCACCTTTTTGGTGAACTACGTAATCATCTTTAAGCCAAATTAAAACTTTTTTTCCTCATAAGCATTCATCCATAAAGTTTTTCGTTAAAGTATTCATATTATAATTTGTATTTTCATACTAAGACTTGCAAGTCAGCCATATCATGCCAATATCATTATCATTAAATATTTTAGACTCCAAAAATCCCTCCTTTAAAATCATGAGTATAACTAACAATTGATTTTTCCATAACCATTTCAACACATTCTCATAATACCATACGTTCAATGATACAAAGCACAGAAAAAACATTTATATTTCTTAAGAAACTCAAAGTTTTCAAGAGACTTAAAATCATGACTTAAATATACAACCATTTCACATTTAAATTTTAAACATAAAGAGTCATCATTTTCTAATAGCCATTTCAGTCTCAATACCCCACATAAATATTCGAAACCATTCATAAAGAAAAAGGGAATTATATATCAAGCTTTCATCATAAAATCCTCAACCTTAGCTTCAAATGATCAATCAAAATATACATAAATAATAGTTAAAATTCACACTTTATAAAGTAGTTGAAGTAGGGAGTATTCAACATGTCTTTTCAATGGAGGAAAATTGAGAATAGCTTGACCTTTCATTCAAGTATGGAGTTGACTTTCTTCGTGACTTAGAGAGGAAGAGAGCAGAGCCCTTCTTATCGATTTAGGGTTAATGAGACTTAGAAAATTGTATAAAAGTAATAGGGGATAGTTTTCATAGCATAGGGACCAAAATACCCCTTAAAATAGCTTTAAAAGAATAAAATCCCATGAGGCAAAATATAGGGGGGTGCGGCGCACACCCCAAGGCGTGGCCCACATCGTTCCGTGCGAGCCCATCGTGGGGCTAATCCATATGCAGTGAAGACCCATACGACGCAAGGCCATCGCGAGGCCGAGGCAGTAGCCCCTTGCGCTTATGCGATGCGAGGCCATAGCACGGACTTCCCTGTGTGACACACGGTCCCATTTCACATCCCAAATTCCCCCGAAGTTCCCAAACTCATCCCATGTCATTTCCTACTTATCCTAAGGGTCGGGTAGGTTCATTTCTAAGTAATAAAAAAAAACATATTAACATATGGGGTGTTATTTCTATACTACTTTGTCATGATTCAAAATCAAATTAGTTTTGGAGACTGATTAATGTTATTTCCAGCTTAAAATCATAGTTGATTATAATAATATCACTTACAAGTAAAAAAATTGAAGCTCATCCTATATTTTGTAAAGAAATATGAATGTCGTGACATAAAAGTAGTTTAAAAGTAAAATGCATTCTGTGTATTGGATTACAACAATATAGTGATAATCTAACAATATTAAATTCATAAGTTTGCAGTGTTATATATAGATTAACATCAGTGAGTTTTGTAGTCATTTAAGATAGGCTCTTGATATCTTATTACACTAATGTTTTTCACCTTGTAATTTCCACATCTAAATTATAATGGAAACTGGAAAAATATGCCCTCCAACTATTCGAAGTGAAGCAAATAACCCTCTGTTTGCTTTTGATCTCAAAAATGCCCCTCCCATCCAACTATTATCTCAGTTCTTCCCTTCACTTTAGCAAAATGCTGCCAAGTAGACAATGTAGGGAAAAATCACATGGCCTGTCCACATAAGCATCCAGCATGGAAAATCAACCCATTTTGTGATAAAGGTCAGAGTTGAAGGTTCAAATTCAACATTTTCATATTTAAGTAAGGCTATTGCTAATTTTATATGACCATTGATCAATCAAGTGGAGTTTCCTTAAGAGTAATTTTAAAATATAGTTTCGACTGAAAGTACATTACAAAAATATCAATTACATTTCTAGATAAACAATAATTATATTACCTCAAGAGTAATTTTTGAATTAGTTGGATTCATTCTGTGTAACACTTTACTACAAACATAATCATAGTCATATTCAAAAGAGATCAGCTTGTAGTAATTCATTGTAACGCCCTGAATATAGTACCCAGAATGCTATACGGTGCTCATGATCCCGAAGGACCACAAGCTAACCCATGACTGATATTTGTACCTGAACACTACATAATATACTATTTAAATTCAAAAATAAAGGCTATAAGGCCATAAGGTTCAAAACTATAACATAACTGATAAAACATAACATCTGGAGGGGGTATGAAATACCCAAGACAACTGAAATATCTAAACATGCTAACCTGAAAAGCCTTTAACTGACTGAACTTTCTGAATAAGGAGTTGATGGGACATGTACCCAACTAACTCCAACTACTGAAATAAATTACTTAATGAGATAATATAGTAATGGTCATGTCCTCGAAGGATGAGGACTCACTACTAACTCTGACTGCTGAGACTGGAATGCTACTGATGCTTTGGAGCTCGTGCTTCTGAACTTATAGCGTAAAGTAAAACACCATAGCACAAATGCATTAGTACGATTGAATGTACTGGTATGCATGTGAGGTAGGCTGAATGCAAAGGGTTCACATGCGTGAACTATACTAGCTGACAAGATAAAATGAATGTGAGAATACATGCATGAATACATAATAACTGTAACTAAGTTTGTGATAACATGATTACTGAATCTGAGTACTGATAACATGAGATACTGATAAATGTACAACTAAAATAACTAATATTGAGCGAATGTATCAACAATCTAGTTTCTTATGGAAATAGATGAGTTTTGTACTATTCTGAGTTGATTGTATCTGACAGCCCTAAATCCTGTAGAACTATCTGAGTTATATTACTAAGACTAAATGACTATATCTGACAGTCCTGATTCTGTACTGAAACTGTAGGAAGTAGTCTTCTAACCGGCATGCCCTAAATAAAGCAATATAGCTGAGGTGGGGTCCAATCTATAACCCCAATTAGAAAGGTGTCAATACTACGCCACTAGTAAGGACAAGCTGTGGGAAACCCTCATCTGACAGTGTACCCAAAAGAGAACGGTGGGGCCCTCATCTGACAGTGCCTATCCACCTTATCAACCCTCATCTGACAGTGTTAATGTATCAACCTATGTTGGCTACATAGCTCTGGAATGCAAGGATGACTTCTAAGAATCTCACCCTCATCTGACATTGTGTGTTCCCATCCTTGGGTTTACTCGATGCTAATTCCTACTCCCATCTGAATAAACACTGAACATGATTAACTAAATTGGACTAAACTGAATTAACTAAGTTCCGTTGACTAATGGAATACTACTGAGATTACTGAATTTCTGAGATTTCTGAGATTACTCAGTTTACTGAGTTTTTTTGAGTCACATGACTGACTAAATTTTTATGAACATGGATCAACTGAGAGTATCTTGAAAACACGACACTAGCTCTAGGTACATAGCTAAATTGTTGGATACAAGTACCCCCAGGACTCTATAGCATGAAACTGACAAAGCATGACTTTCTTGAATACATGACCAACATCACAATCCATATTACAATAAGTTGGAGATTTCATGAAGTAGAAGTTCTAAAGCACCGTAAGGGTTACACATGTATCCATAATTCATTTACTAAGACATTTCATCAAACATTTGACATGAATAAACTTGTACATGATTGGGGATTTCTTATTATCATACTAGTATGACACTTTTCTTTCACATAGACATTTAATAGAACACATAGGGAGAATGCTTTGGTTATACAATCATCAACACATCTAATAATCATGGATACATCAATCAACGTGTAAATTTAAGGGTTTATCAAAATTATTATGAAAACCAACACATCCTAGGGTCAATCATTGGACAATATAATTTCAAACATGAATCAAAACCCCTCAACACCATGAACATGAATTTCAATTCAATTTAAATCATGAACATTCATAAATACACAAATCTTTGATTTTAAAAAGAGATTCTTGAGCTTCATGGGATAAAGGGACCCATAAATCAACACATGACATACCTGGGTTGTGATTTTCTTGAAGTTCTTGGACTTGAAGAACTTGGAATCTCTTAGTTTCTTGAAGAATGATTTGGCTCTTTTTTCTTGGTGATTATCTTTGAGAGAAAAACCAAATTTAATGTTGTAGATGGATAATGAACTTATGAGCCTTGGTATGATATAATTAGAGGTTAAAACGGGTGGAAAAGACCCAAATACCCTTTTAAAAATGACTTTAAAATAGCTTAACGAATTATGTGATGGTGGGTGCGACGGTCCGTCGCTGGGTCGATGGTCTGTCGGTCCTGACCATTGCACCTAGGCAGAATAGAGGTTCACAGCCTCTGCTGTGACGGCTTGGGTGACGGTCGTCGCTAGCTCGACAGTCAATCGGCCTAAGCCATCACCCTTACGCAAAAGGTGGTCTCACTACCTCCGATGCGACGGCTTAGGCGACGGTTCCTCAGCCCTCATCGTCACACCTTGGTAGTTTTGACTACTTTTTGTAAAACAACCATAACTTTCTACCGCGCTATCAGATTTGGATGAAATTGGTAACGTTGGAAAGCTAATTCAATTTCCCACATGAGAAAAAGTGATATTCTTAAAAATTCCACATATATAAAAGTTGATTCATCTTTTGAAGTAAGTTTCTAACATACATGGGATGATTTAAAGCAAGGTAGAAGTACGGCGTATTACAATATCTCTCCCTTGAGAACATTCATCGTTGAATGAGGCTGAGTGAGAGGAGAGAAGATAAACTAACATACTGAACATGAATAACTGGAACATGATCGCATGACTGACATGACTGATAACTGAATATACCATACTAAACATGCATATCTGATGCATGTGTAACTGATTCATGAATGCATGACTGAGTGTTCTGAGGAACTAAGTTTCTTATAATGAGAATGCATATCTGACGCATGATTATATGACGGAACTGATACATGAATGCATGACTGACTATAAAATGGTACTTAATACCAAGTTTATAATGAAATTTCGAGACATGAAATGGATACCAAGCTTGTAACTGAAATCGGAACATAAAACTAAAAAGCTTAAGGAGAACTGTTACCTTGAGATAGACTGAGTTTGCAGAGAAAAGGTGAGGATACTTGGTCCACATGTCTGCTTTTGCTTTCCAAGTAGCTCCCTCAACGGACTAATTCCGCCAAAGAACTTTAACTAGTTGCACTTCTTTGTTCCTCAGTCTACAAGTCTGATAGTCTACGATTTCGACTGGAATCTCTTCATAAGAGAGGCTATTTTGAACATCTATGCTCTGAATAGGGACTACAACCACTGGGTCACCTATGCACTTCTTGAGCAAAGAGACATAGAAGAGTGTATGAACTGAGGCCAGATCTAAAGGCAATTCGAGCTCATAAGCTACCTTTCCTAAACGACTGAGAATTTTGAAGGGACCAACATATCGAGGACAGAGCTTTCCTTTCTTGCCGAATATCTTCACTCCCTTCATGGGAGATATCTTTAGATAGATATAATTACTATTCTCAAACTTGAGATCCTTTCTACATACATCTGCATAAGACTTTTGTTGGCTCTGAGCAGCCCGGAGTCTTTTTCTAATCAACTGGACTTTCTCTAAAGCATCGAATAATAAGTCAGGCCCTATGACTGAGGCCTCACTAATTTTGAACCAACCGATTGGATATCTACATCTCCTACCATAGAGAGCTTCGAATGGATCCATCCAAATACTAGAATAATAGTTGTTATTGTATGCAAACTCAATGAAAGGCAAGTGTTCATCCCATATACCCTTGAAATCAATTGTACACGCCCTTAGCATATCTTCTAAAGTCTGAATAGTCCTTTCTACTTGACCATCTATCTGAGGATGAAAGGTTGTACTGAAATGAACTTAGGTACCAAGACCCTTTTGGAATGCTTTCCAAAAATAAGAGGTGAACTGGGTACCTCTGTCTGAGAGAATTGATAACAGAACATCGTGCAATTTGACCAACTCTCTGATGCAGAGATTGGTGTAATCCTTGGCTAAATGAGAGGTATGGACTGGAAGGAAAAAATCTGATTTGGTCATCCTATCTACAATGACCCAAACTGAATCATACTGGCGATGAGTACAAGGCAAAATCATTACAAAGTCCATGTTCACTTCTTCCCACTTCCAAGTAGAAATACTAAACTCCTGCATAGACCCACTAGGCTTCTAATGCTCTATCTTAACCTGATGACATGTAGAACACTTAGCCACAAACTCTGTAATATCTCTCTTTATCTGACTCCACCAATATATTTCCCGCAAGTTATGGTTCATCTCTGTGGCCCCTAGATGAATAGAGTAGCGTGCACAATGCGCTTCTGCAAGAATTCGCTGCCTCAAGTCATCTACACCCGAAACACGCAGAGAACCCTGACAACGTAATACACCATCTCCCATTTGGGAGAAAACCTCTACTTTCTGATCCTAGACTAGCTCTTTTAACTTGACTAGACTGGGATATCTATCTTGCTTTTCTTTCACCTTAGAAACTAGAGATGATTCTGAACTACTCTGAACCCATATGTTACCCTCCTCTAAATAGACTAAGCGAACGCCTAGTCTTGCAAAATGATGGATTTCCTGAGATAACTTCTTCTTACTGTCCTCAACATGAGCAACACTACCCATAGACAGTCTACTGAGAGCGTCATCCATAACGTTAGCCTTGCCTAGATTATAAAGGACACTTATGTCATAATCTTTCAAGAGCTATTACCACCTTCTCTGATGAAGATTGAGATCTTTTTGAGAAAAGACATACTGAAGGCTCTTATGATTTGTGAACACATCAACATGAACCCCATGTAGATAATGCCTCGAAATCTTCAAGGCAAATACTACGGCTGCTAACTTAAGATCATGTGTAGGATAATTCTTCTCATGGGGTTTAAGTTGTCTAGAGGTGTAGGCTATGACCTTACCATGATGTATGAGGACACAACCCAAACCTACTCTGGATGCATCATAATACGGCACGAACGCATCTAAACCATCTAGAAGAGATAAGACTGGAGCCGAGGTGAGTTGAGTCTTGAACTCCTGAAAACTCTTCTCATAAGGATCTAACCACTGAAACTTGACTTTCTTCTGAGTCAATCTGGACATAGGGGATGCAATAAAAGAAAATCTCTCAATAAACCATCTGTAATAGTTAGCCAAACCCAAGAAACTCCTTATATCTGATAGAGAGATAGGTCTAGGCCAGTTTCTTACTGCTTCGGTCTTTTGAGGATCAACTCTAATGACATCACTGGAAATGATATGACTAAGAAATACTACTGACCTTATCAAAAATTTGCATTTACTAAATTCGGTGAACAACTGATAGTCTCTGAGAGTCTGAAGTACACTTCTGAGATGGTCTACATGATCACGCTCACTGCGGGATTAGACCAGAATATCATCTGTGAAGACTATGATGAACATGTCTAAGTACTGCTTGAACACGCATTTTATCAAGTCCATGAAAGCTTCTGGGGCATTGGTAAGACTAAAGGACATGACCAAGAATTCAAAGTGACCATATCGAGTACGGAAGGCTATTTTTGGAATGTCACATTCTCTGACTCTGAGCTAATGATAACTGAATCTGAGGTCTATCTTAGAGAAATAACTGGAATCCTGAAATTTGTCAAATAAGTCATCAATTCTGGGAAGTGGATACTTTTTCTTGACCATGACTTTATTGAGCTGACGGTAATCAGTGCACATTCTGAGAGAACTGTCTTTCTTGTGCATAAATAAGATTGGTGCACCCCACGGGGACACACTGGGTCTGATTAATACTTTATCTAAGGGATCCTTCAACTGATCTTTCAATTCTCTAATTTTTGCTGGTGCCATTTTGTATGGTGGAATAGATATAGGCTCAGTATATAGAAGAAGATCGATGCCGAAGTCTATTTCCCTTTCGGGAGGAATTCTTGGAAGATCTTTGGGAAAGACATCTGAATATTCATTCACAGCTGGGACAGATTCAAGATTGGGAGTTTCATAACTAGTGTCCTTAACTCGAGAAAGATTATAGAAACATCCTCTAGATATCATTTTCCTTACCCGAAGGTAGGAAATAAGATGACCTCTAAAAGCAGAAGTGCTACCCCTCAACTCTAGGAAAGCTTTATTCGGAAACTGAAACTAGACTATTTTTTTCTGTAGTCGACTGTGGCATAGCAGGAATGAAGCCAATCCATGCCGAGAATGACATCAAAATCAGTCATCTCTAATTCGACTAAGTCTGCTGAAGTGACTTTCTGAAATATCATAACCGGGCAGTTCTTGTATACCCGTCGGGCTAAAATAATTTTACCTACTGGGGTAGAGACTGAAAAGGGCTCTGCTAAAATTTCTAGATTGGTTCCAAAATCACCTGCAATATAGGGAGTAGTAAAAGACAATGAAGATCTTGGATCTAGCAAAGCATAAACATGCATGAAAGATCTGTAACGTACCAGTAACCACATCAGGAGAATTTTCCTGATCTTTCCAGGTTTGGAGAGCATAAATTCGATTTGGGCGTTACCCACTAGTAGTGCTGGAAGTGGCACACTACTGATTTGGGCGACCAAAATAAGCTGAGGAATGGTTCTGCTGACCCTAAAAGCCTGATTGGGGACAATCTCTAACTCTATGGCCTAGCTTGCCACATCCGAAATAGACATTGCTACTAGCTCAATAAGCACCCTTGTGGTTCTTACCATAAGTCTGACAAAGGGGATTAGTTCGGGCATTGCTAACACTGCCCTGAGACTTAGATCCTGGCACTCTATCTCTATTACCATCCCTAAACTTAGGAACTAGAGCAATAGCTGAAGAAGGAGATGGAACTGCTGACTTAGGATAAAACTGAGAACAGTTTTCTCCCTTAGACTTAGGTTGAGCAAAGTTGAAACTACCTGTCCTTGCTCTCTTATTCTGCTTCTCTCTCATCTTAATCTTTTGCCCTTCTATTTGCTGAGCATGGTTCATAATCTTGGCAATGTTTATGTCACTATTCAATATCACAGACCTGCACTCATTGACCACACTATCATTCACCCCAAATAAAAACTTACTCATCTAGGCCTTGATGCCTGCAACCACATGAGGAGCATATTTGGATAATTGAGTAAACTTAATTGAACGGTCTTTCACCATAATGTTGCCCTGTCTGAGGTTAATAAATTCCAACACCTTAACTTCTCTCATCTCTAGGGTAAAGAATCTATCTAAGAATACAGTGACAAACTCCTCCCATTCTATAGATCCTGTATCAACTGACCTCTCTGACTTCTACTATTTGAACCAAGTGTGAGCAACATCCTGCAACTGATATGCAGCTATCTCAGCACTCTTACTAGGAGTAACCCCCATGATGTTTGTAACCTTCTGAACCTGATCGATGAATTCCTGAGAGTTCTCATCTGACTTAGACCCAAGAAAGGAGGAAGGATTTATTTGGGTGAAGTCCCAAATCCTAGCTGCAGCTGAATTGGCCACTGGGTTGGTCGGAACAACAGCTGGTCATTCATTCTGAGCAGCAACTAACAGAGCAAGGGTAGTGAATGCAGCTCTGAACTCTACATAAGAAACATATTTGTCTAAAGGATCTTCGGAGTGAGGGGCTGGCTGATTCTCATTTCTTCTTTTGGGAGGCATGTTCTGAAGAAGAAAGGGGGAAACGAATTAGACTAAACTAAGAGATTAGCTTGAGATTATGCTCACTAGCACGACATGAATACTGAAAGAAGGGAAACTATTCCTAAAACATCTCATAGCCTCATGTACATAAATATGGCACGCAACACACCCATGTACAAGACTCTACTAGATGCGGCTTTTAGACTTCCTAGAACTCTATTGAACCTTAGGCTCTGATACCAAGTTTGTAACGCCCCAAATATGGTACTCAGAATACTACATGGTGCTCATGACCCCGAAGGACCACAAGCTAACCCATGACTGATATCTGTACCTGAACACTGCATAATATACTGTATAAATGCAGAAATAAAAGTTGTAAGGACCTAAGGTTTAAAACAATAACATAACTGATAAAACATAACATCTGTAGGAGGTATGAAATACCCAAGACAACTAAAATAACTGTCTGAATATGCTAGTCTAAAAAGCCTCTAACTGATAGAATTATCTAAGTAAGGAGTTCATGGGACATGTTTCCAACTAACTCCAACTACTGAAATAAATTAATTAATGAGATAATAAAGTAATGGTCAAGTCATCGAAGTATGAGAACTAACTGATAACTCTAACTGCTCAGACTGGAATACTACTGATGCTCTGGAGCTCGTGCTTCTGAACTTATGATGTAAAGTAAAACACCATAGCGCAAATGTGTTAGTACGATTGAATGTACTGGTATGCACCTGAGGTAGGCTAAATGCAAAGGGTTCACATGCATGAACTATATTAACTGACTAGATAATATGAACGTGAGAATACATGCATGAAAACATAATAACTGTAATTGAGTTCGTGATAACATGATTACTAAATATGAGTACTGATAACATGAAATACTGATAACTGTACAACTAAAATAAATAATACTGATCGACTGTATCTGACAGTCTAGTTTCCAATGGAACTAGCTGAGTTTCATACTTTTTGAGATGACTGTATCTGATAGTCTTTATTCTGTGTTGAAACTGTAGGAAGTAGTCATCTAACCGACATGCCCCAAATAAATTAATATAGCTGAGGCGGGGTCCAATTTTTAACCCTAATTCAAATGGTGTCAATACCACTCCACTGGTAAGGACAAGCTATGGGAAACCCTCATCTGATAGTGTCCCCAAAAGAGAACGGTGGGTCCCTCATCTGACAGTGCTTATCCACCTCATCAACCCTCATCTTACAGTGTTGATGTCTTAACCTATGCTGGATACATAGTTCTGGAATGCAAGGATGACTTCTAAGAATCACACCTTTATCTGACAGTGTTTATCCCCATCCTTGGGTTCACTCGGTGCTAATTCCTACTCCCATCTGAATATACACTGAACATGATTAACTGAACTAGACTAAACTGAATTAAATGAGTTTCGTTGACTAATGGAATACAACTGAGATTACTGAATTTCTGAGATTTCTGAGATTATCGAGTTTACTGAGTTTTTTTTAGTCACATGACTAACTAAATTTCTATGAACATGTCTTGACTGAGAGTATCTTGAAAACACGACACTGGATCTAGGCACACAACTAAATTTTCAGGTACAAGTACCCCCAGGACTCGATAGCATGAAACTAACAAAGCATGACTTTCTTGAATACATGACCAACATCACAATCCATAATACAATACGTTTGAGATTTCATAAAGTAGAAGTTCTAAAGCACCGCAAGGGTTACACATGTATCCATAATTCATTGACTAAGATGTTTCATCAAAAATTTGACATGCATAAACTTGTACATGATTGGGCATTTCATATTATCATACTAGTATGGCACTTTTCTTCACATAGGCATTTAATCGAACACATGGGGAGCATGCTTTGGTTATAAAATCATCAACACATCTAATAATCATGGATACATCAATCAATGTGTAAATTTAAGGATTTATCATGATTATTATGCAAATCACCACATCCTCTGGTCAATCATTGGATTATGTAATATCAAACATGAATCAAAACCCCACAACATCATGAACATGAATTTCAATTCAATTTAAATCATGAACATTCATCGATACACAAATCTTGGATTTTGAAAAGAGATTCTTGAGCTTCATGGGTGAAAGGGACCCATGAATCAACACATGACATACCTGGGTTGTGAGTTTCTTGAAGTTCTTAGACTTGAAGAACTTCGAATCTCTTAGTTTCTTGAAGAATGATTTGGATCTTGTTCTTAGGGATTATCTTTAAGAGAAAACCCTAATTTGATGTTGTAGATGGATAATGAACTTATGAGCCTTGGTCTGATATAATTAGAGGTTAAAATAGGTGGAAAAAACCTAAATACCCTTTTAAAAAACTACTTTAAAATAACTGAACAAACTATGGACGGTCCATTGCTGGGTCGACGGTCCTCCCATCCTGATCGTCATACCTGGAAAGAATAGGGGTTCACTGACTCTGCTGCGATGGCTTAGGCGATGGTTCGTCGCTAGATTGATGGTCTATCGGCCTGAGCGGTCTCCCTTAGGCAGAAGGTGGTCTCACTGCCTCCGCTGCGACTGTTTGGGCGACGGTCCGTTGCTAGCTCGATGGTCCATCGTTCTTCATCGTCGCACCTAGGCAGTTTTGACTTCTTTCTATAAAACAACCATAACTTTCTACCCCGATACCGAATTTGGACAAAATTGGTATCGTTGGAAAGCTAATTCAATTTCCCACATGAAAAAAAAGTGAAAATCTTAAAAATTCCACTTATATAAAAGTGGATTCATCTTTCAAAGTAAGTTTATAACATAGTTGGGATGATTTTAAGCTAGGTTGAAGTACGGGGTATTACATTCACTTATGGAAACATAATCCTTTTTCTAAATCCCATTATAACAGGTGAGTTACAAATATGTCACGACCAGTGACGAGGCCTTGTCCATAATGAGCATCCCAAACAATGGATGCCCGGGCGCCCTTCTACATATGGTAATCATGCACAATACTCATACAATAAAGAAAGGATGCAGAAATATAAATCATTAAGGAATCAGGGTCATGCTCTAATTTTAGTATATCAACACGAACGAAAATCCATCAACATCTGAACAACATCTGTTTTATTCTGTGAAATCATATAAAAATTACAAACTTTCTGAAAAGAAATAGGACTTCCAAAATAAAGAAGGCTCACCACCTACACACTTCACTTCTATCTGAATAACTCTATGGTTTAGAAGGACCTCTAGACTGAGCCTCAAACCCTAAAATATAGGGGATCAATACAAATGTACTGGTACACAGAACAATCCAAAATAATGTACTTTTATATATAACATAAGTGAGAACAATTCATAAAGCATTTTACATATAATATATGAAAACACATGGCCACACTTTAAAGACCTTCAAACATTTCTTTGAAATCATAAACCACTATACTTGTTACTTCTGAGCTAGATGATACACCCTATAATCTGTAATTCTACGGGCTATATCAAATCCTTCCTTGACTCGACAGCCAAGCCTTCAATCCAAGTTTTTCACAAGGATTGGAGTATCAGTATGGGGAGACACGCAAAACCACACAGCATGGTGCCATGATCCCTAATCAAATCAATATGTCATGGTAGTGCACAACACCACAAAGTATGGCTCCTACCGGTAGTCCCAAAGTGGGATAACATAAATCAGGGTACACAAGACCACACAACATGGTACCATAACCCCATGTCGGTAAATCATGATTTCTAGCATTGAGTCTTTCAACTAGTACTTTCTTCGGGTAACCATCTAACTCTCTTTAAGCCCAGTTTTAAACTTTTATAAACAATCATCTTTCTAAATCCAAAATCTGAAAAATCTAAATAAAACTCTATATTCTATTCTGTTCTGTGTTACCAAGGCATTATCTGTATTGGTATCATCATACCAAAACTTGCAAGTCATATCTAAGTCATTCAATATCATAATACAATCTACTCTTTCAAAACATAAAGTTTGGACCACTATACTTCCAACAATTCATGAAAGATCATACTTTAAAACATTTATCAAATTATGCAAAGAATCTCTCTTTTCAAAATTTCAACAAACATATGGTGGTCATGTATTTTTGACAAATCATGCCATATTCTTAAAAAACATCTTTAACCTTTAAAACTAAGTAAAACACCCCCTCTTCAATTCAAAATCATAATCAAGTCATAAACAAAATCAAGACATTTATATCATGCTCCCACCAATGCATTTTGGATAACTCATATCTTATGAAAACAAAAAGCTTGTAAACAAGAGAGGTATTTCTAATAGTTCATGCTCTCAATTCATCATTCAAATTCATCAATGCGTATTGGGGCAGGTTGGTTGAAATAGCGGCTCACCTCGGAAATCCTTTGCGATAAGAAGGTGCCTCCTAAACTGAAAGGCAAATTCTATAGAGTTGCAGTCTGGCCGGCTATGTTGTATGGCACGGAGTGCTGGCCGGTTAAGAACTCTAACATTCAGAATTTGAAGGTGGCAGAAATAAGGATGTTACATTGGATATGCGGTATCACGAGGGCTGACAGGGTTAGGAATGAGTCTATTCGGGACAAGATGGGAGTGGCATCGGTGGAGGATAAAATTCAGGAAGGGAGGTTGAGATGGTTTGGGCATGTGATGAGAAGGGGCACGGATGCTCCAGTTCGTAAGTGTGAGAGGTTGGCCTTGGATGATTTCAAGCGGGGTAAGGGTAGACCGAAGAAATACAAGACAAAAGTAATTAGACGTGACATAGGGCAATTACGGCTCACTAAGGATGTGACCCTTGATAGGAAGGTTTGGAGGAAGAGTATTAGGGTAGAGGGCTAAGGGGTGTGGTTAAGTCATAGGCTGGAGTTAGGAGAGTTTCGTGTAGCTTGGCTGGTAGGGCTAGGGTTGGGGGGATGGGGTGCCTTTTGTTGGTTCATGTACTTATTTGAGGTTGTTGTATCATTGTTATTTTATCATATTGTATGCTTGCGATATTTGAACACATTATCGGTCCTTTTCTTGAGCCAGGGGTCTATCGGAAACAACCTCTCTACTTCTTCGGATGTAGTGGTATGGACTGCGTACATTCTACCCTCCCCAGACCCCACTATGTGGGAATATACTTGGTTTGTTGTTGTTGTACATATATATATATATATATATACTTAAACATGGTTATAAATCAAAGTTAGGGAAATACCTCAAGACCAAATCAATTTTACCATTAAATAATTCATAAAGAAAAATTGTAATGTAAATTCCAACACCCATTCAAGAATTCATGATTTCACAATGTTTAAATGTTGTTGAAACAATTTTCTTATACCCATGTAGTTTAGAAAAACCCCACGTACCTTAGATTTGTAGTTAAAAGAATGGAATCTAAATCTTAATCAGTTTCTTGGAAATCATGAACTTAATGGCTTGAATTCTTGATTTTTGGGGAAGGAAAAGTTGAATCTTATTCTTGGCGAGGAGGTTAGGGTTTTCAATCTTTTGAGAAAAAATTTTAATAAAGATGAAATTGATGCTTCTTGAGGCTGAAATTTTATATTATGGACGGGTTAGGGTGAAGGAAAGGACTCTTTTGACCTTAAAAATGCGACTACAAAACATGGAACTTAGGTACGTGAGACAAAGCGCGCATCACACGCTAATCGCGCGCAGCTACTACCTATCTCACGAAAATGGTTGTAACTTTTTGCTCGAGTATCGGATTTAGGCGAAATTGGTATCGCTGGTAAGCTAATTCAATTATCTACAATTTGGTGGATCTTGAGCTGAAAAATTCTATGTGTATCGAAATTTATACACGTTCAAAATAGACCCTTGTAGAATAGAATATCAAACTTTGGATGAATGAATGACTCTTAGCTCAACTTTACTCCAAGTTATTTTAATGAACACTTTTCACCTCCTAATCACTTAATATACTAGGAGACAGAACATGAAACATGAATTTAAATATAAACCATGGAATTAGAGTTTACACACGTAAGAACGATATTTCGATTTCTAGCTCAAAAAATGTGGGGTGTTACATTATCTCTCCCTTGGTATCATTCATCCCCCAAATGATGGGTAGGGACCTTTTTGAACCTCTATAAGTGTAGAATAAAGAACAAAATTCGTATTTCACACTTTCCCCCAAAATGATATGCAAAGCATCAAATAAACTTCATGATAACCCCTAGTAAAACGTGTAAGCATGAAACATGAGATAATGACACTTTACATAGGGAAGATCTTGCACATGAGTTTTATGAATCATAATCATCACAACACAAGGCGGGAGTTTATTTGATGATCATAGATTGATTTATATTGGTATTAATAATGAAATTATATTTTGTGGAAGATAGGATTATAAGCATTCTCTACCTTACAAAGTACCGTGAAATAGACTTAAATTAAGAGGCACTAGTCGTCTACACCCCAAACAATAAATAGCATACTTCACACTCGCCAACTTACACTTCTCCCATCACACATCTAGCCACAAGAATTTGAGTCCCACTACTTAGTACTGCTATGTTGAAGCCTAACTCAGAGTAAAAAGGTGAACTTAAACTATAGGACCCTGTACTTTACATCCCATTAATATTATTGCCTCACCTTATCACTATCGTCAAACACTCTTGGGTTTTAATTCAAGGAATACTAACCACATAGTACATGTGTTGAGGTTTTATCAATCACAACATTCAAGTCTATCATTACTAACCCACTTTATGGATTTCCCCCCACTAAGACCAGCAAATTCAATCACTTTCACAAAGATTTTTGTCATATATCTCATTCCAAACTATTTCTTATAATGAAAGTCCATCCCCTTCTTAGCTATTTCACACAACAAAAGTTCATCTCCTTCCTTTTTTTCTTTCACCTATAACCTTAGCTCAAGAAATCACATAAAATTTTCACCTTCAAGAACATCCACACTCCTACTTACCACATTACTATGCTTCCACATCCACCATCGCACTAACATATGGATGTTCATTAAGTGACTCGAGCATAATCATCATAAATGGGAGAAACACTACTCAATTATAACCCATACCTGTTGACCTATATCGAGGTGGGACATGAGGTGAAGATATGATACCATCATGAAGTACTTCCTATATCAAGTATCTAGATCATAAGTAGAGAGTCGTTCGGAAGAAACACAATACAATATGAATTCTTAGAATAGAGCATAGTGAGAAAACATTGGTGCATATATCAAGATAAAATAAGAAAAAAAGACTGAATTACCCTCCTAGACCCAAAAATCAGTAAGACCAATTGGGCACCCGAAGCGTTAAGTGATGCAACACGTTGGTCCCTACCGACGCAATTATTAATGCGACGCGTCGACATCGCATTAGTCCACTATTTTGATCATCCAAACATGCCTCAAACATCGTCCGAAAAATCCAAAACTTTCCTGAGACACCCCCTTTACACCCCTAATCATGAATCAACTCCAAAATCTATGTCTTGGGGTCGGGAAGATCAATTTGAAGATCATGGAAGTTAAGAGCTCATAAATATGACTAAGTATTTTAACAATTGGAAAATTTTTTCAGTTTGTCAGCTCTCCATACATGCAACCCAGAGTGGTATTGAGTCGAGAATGTTATGGGGTGTTACATTACAACTAAGATAAAGATTGCCGCTTGAAGTAATTGCTCCTCATTTAAGGAACTGAGATTTTCCATGAGTTTGCATAAACTTTATCACTTTGGCTAAACCCGACATAGGATGAATCGGTGATATATAGAAACATATTTTCTTAGGACCAAGCATGCTGACAGACATAGATTTTCATGGATCATGAGCAGCATAACATACGGCTAGAATACATGAAAGACTGGATTACTGAGAGACATTATTGCTTCTAGTATGGAAGTCAGGTCATGAACATAAGTCCATAGAGTACTCGAACCATAGGCATAGGCATGACTTGAAAAAATAATGTAATACATTAATAGGATATTCTCCTAAATTGAAGTAGGAGGATTATGCTTGAGTAGAAATAGGTTTATCATGGTTTCTCTCCACAACTTGCCATGCTAAGAACATTCTGGAACTACCTTAACTCACCATCTCCCCCTTAGATCAAAGTCACAATTCTAGAATTATGGACATATCCCCACATCAAAATCTATAGCCACAACTCCCAACATAAATGAGACATCACCACACACTTAAAATCCAATCTCTCCCTGAAGAACTATACTCTGAAGGCCTTGCTTTTCTATAAATGCTACTCTTAACTTCCGCTAGCCTTTATAGCCATCACTCTACAACTCCTACTCTCATCAGCGCACTTATCCACACTCCTAATCACAAAAAGGGTATCAGTATATACATGAACACAAACTTCTCTCATTAGTCTCTAATACAAAGACACTAAATTATTTTCTAGGACATCTCCTTTCAGGGACACTAATCGTAATTTCTTTTAACTCCCAAATTCATTAACTTACGAGTAACATTTTCATAGGCATAGAAACCCACTCTTCTAAACACTTAACTCTCCTTCTTTAATTTCTTAGAATACTATTATTACACCTCTAATCACATAACCTACAACTTCACAAAATATGTAAGACTATACCAAGGGCGCATATTGCCTACCTATTTTTCCTTAATTCAACTCTAAAGAGCACCATACAACAACTTCCCAGACTTCTCCATACTACAAGATTCAAGAATTAAATCTAGGTACACAAAACACTTATACACATAAAACTTTATTTAGCAACCTACTACCAGGGGTTCAACTTATTCCCATATACTAATGTTCTTATCCACTTAATGATTCAACCACAATTCATCGTTTTAACACTAGTCCTCCTATACACATATACCTCATTATTACCACTTAAACATTACATAAATCATCAACCCAGGCCATTTCGCACATCACATCAAGCCTGATAATTACTCCACAAAACACGCATCATTAATCTTAAGCTATTATTCTCACAACTATACTTCACTCTTAAACTCCACGTCTAAAGTTCAAGTCTATTGTTTATCCTCAATTATATACCACCGGTAAAGCATGCCACATACCAGACTAGTCCATCAAATTGGGAAATCAACCCAAATACTTCACTTAGCTACTACCTACAATCATAACCCCTCCATAACCCCACTATTTCAACTCAAAATCCACTACTAAAGAAAACACCATCAAAGGGGTAAAGTCATATGATAGGATTAATCGATCTTAATTTTGCAATATAATGCATTTCAATCTTATTAACATATTCTAATATTTCACATGATACTTACTTACCTAATCGTACATCACAATGATCTTCAAAATTCAATAAACATTAATGAGTCTCTACTTACAACTTATTAACTAATCTACCCCTTTCCAATCATATCCTATAAATGATTTCTACAACCACCATAACCATCTATTCTGTGATCTTTCCCTATTCTGAATGAATAATAATAATATCCTGTCACTTTCTTCACAGACTACCATACAATCTACAATTATTTCTACCATATTAGTCTATCACTATAAAATGGCAAACCATCCCTCAATCAACGGCTATACGATAAACTATTTATCTATGCAAAAGTCACCCTCACTCTAACTTCTAACCTTGTGACTTCATATCACCAATTTTTTGGCCTATCTTACTACCAATAGGTCATGACACTTTAACGTATACTACTACTCAGGTGGAATACAGTTCCAACATTTTGCTATACATTATTATCCTTAAACATTATATCCCCAACAAGAATTTTTATTAAAGAAAACTAAATACACTTTGTACCTCAGGATGGAAAGCACAATTTTATCAAGATAAAGGTATACTCCCGAATTAATACACCTTGAAGCACTACTGGACTCCTCTCAAGTCCTTGTGCTATCTCATAACTTTTCTGGATTACTCAATCAGAGAGAACTACATCACTGGGAGAGCTAGACTCTTAGATTCGTATCGCCTCGGCAATAAGACATGACCCATGAAATTAGAACGAGGAATGAACTTGGATAACTTTCTTATGGACAACTATATAGCACAAAATAAAGTATGAAAGAATAGGAAACAACTCTAAAATACCCGGTAGCCTCTTGATTATAAGTATGGTGCATAACACACCCATAAATAAAACTCTACCAGACATGATTTTGCAGACACCATGGGACCATGAACCATGCTAAGATACAAAGTTTGTCATGAATCGAATCGGGGCCCTTGCCGTAATGATCATCCCAAACCATGGAGGTTCAGGCGCCCTTCTACAGCTGGTAATTATGCACAACACTCATACAATTAGGAAAGGATGTGGAAATATAAATGAATATGGAATTATGGTCATGCTATAAGTTAAGTATATCAACACGAACGAAAATCCATCAACATCTAAACAACATCTATTTCTGTCTGTGAAATCTCCAATACATACAAAAATTATCAAACTATCTGAAAAGAAATAGGCCTTCCAGAATAAAGAAGGCTCACCACTTACATACTTTACTTCTATATGAATAACTCTATGGCTTAGTAGTACCTCTAAACTAAGCCTCAGACCCTAAAATATAGGGGGTCAATACAAATGTACTGGTACGCAGAGTAATCCAAAATAATGTATTTTTGTATATAACATAAGTGAGAGCAATTCATAAAGCATTTTACATATAATATATGAAAACACATGGTCACACTTTAAATACCTTGAAACATTTCTTTGAAATCATAAACCACTCTTTATGTTACTTCTGAGCTAGATGGTACCAGTATGAGGAGACACGCAAAACTATACAGTATGGTGCCATGAACCCCAATCAAATCAATATGTCATGGTTGTGCACAAGACCACAAAGTATGGCTCCTAACCATAGTCCCAAAGTGGGATGACATAAATCAAGGTACATAAGACCACACAACATGGTACCATAACCCCATATCGGTAAATCACTGTTTCTAGCATTGAGTCTTTCATCTCATACTTTCTTCGGGTAATCATTTAACTCTCTTTAAGCCCATTTTTAACCATTTATAAACATGCATCTTTCTGAATTCAAAATTTGGAAATCAAAATTAAAATCTATATTCTATTCTATTATGTGTTACCATGGCATTATTTGTATTGGTATCATCATACCAAAACTTACAAGTCGTATCTAAGCCATTCAATATCATATTACAATCTTCTCTTTCAAACATAAATTTTGGACCACCATACTTCCAACAATTCATGAAAACTCATACTTCAAAACATTTATGAAATTATGCAAAGAATCTCTCTTTTCAACATTTCAACAAATATGTGGTGGTTATGTATTTTTGACAAATCATGCAATCTTCTTAATAAACATCTTTAACCTTTAACACCAAGTAAAACACCCCCTCTTCAGTTCGAAATCGCAATCAAGGCATAAACAAAATCAAGACATTTATATCATGCCCCCAACAATGCATTTGAATAACTCATATCTTACGAAAACAATAAGTTTGTAAACAAGAGAGGTATTTCTAATAGTTCATGCTCTCAATTCATCATTCAAACTCAACAATGTGTACACACACACACACACACACACACACACATATATATATATACTTAAACATGGTTATAAATCAAAGTTAGAGAAAGACCTCAAGAACAAATCAATTTTACCATTAAACAATTCATAAAGAAAAATTATAATGTAAATTCCAAAACCCCTTCATGAATTCATGATTTCACAATGTTAAAATATTGTTGAAACAATTTTCTTATGCCCATGTAGTTTAGGAAAACTATAATATACCTTAGATTTGTAGTTAGAAGAATGGAATCTGAGTCTTAATCAGTTTCTTGAAAATCTTGAACTTAAAGGCTTGAATTCTTGATCTTTGGGGAAGAAAAAGTTGAATCTTTTTCTTGAAGAGGCGGTTAGGTTTTTCAATCTTTTGAGAGAAAAATTGAATAAAGATGCAATTGATGCTTCTTGAGGCTGAAATTTTATGTTATGGATGGGTTACGGTGAAGGAAAGGACCCTTTTGCCCATAAAACGTGAAAACAGAACCTGGAAATTAGGTGCGTGCGACAGAGCTCACGCCGCACGCTAATCACGCGCAATTGTTGTCTCTCTCATGAAAATTGCTATAACTTTTCACTCGGGTATCGAATTTAGGCGAAATTGGTATCGTTGGAAAGCTAATTCAATTATCTACAATTTGGTGGGTCTTGAGCTAAAAAGTTTTATGTGTATCAAAAGTTATACAAATTCAAAGTAGACTCTTGTAGAATCGAATATCAAACTTTGGATGAATGAATGACTCTTAGCTCAACTTTGCTCCAACTGATTTTTATGAACACTTTTCACCTCATAATCACTTAATATACTAGGAGAAAGATCATGACACGTAAATTTAATTATAAATCATGGAATTAGAGTTTACACACGTAAGAACAATAGTTTGATTTCTAGCTCAAAAAATGTGAAGTGTTACAATATAAGCATCAAATTAGGAAAAAGAAGTTGCTGTGTAGCAAAGCTATCAATCACTGCAACATTATCTAGAACTTACCATAGTGAAAGTGGAAGACACATAAATGAAGGGGGAAGGTTAGAGCATGACCGGCCTATAAATATACTGCATATTTGGTACTTGATCTCTACCATTTCTTAGAGAAAAAGTTTGTCATTCATACTTTAAATTTGTTCTTCATTTTCTTCAACAATATTATTGTTCCTAATTTTTTCAAGATTCATCTCATTTTCTTAATCTTTCTCTCACTTTCTCTCTTTGTATCTTTTTTCTCAATACAAATTGTCATATGTATTTCATAATATCCTATCAAAGCTTTGGACAACGAGGCTAATCTTTACATTAAAAATCCATTTGATGAGGATATTGTGAAATACTCGTGGTAATTTGTATAGAGGAAAAATATACAAAGAGAGAGTGTGAGAAGGATCAGAAAAAATAAAAATGAGATGAATCTTGAAATTGGTAACAGTGATGGCTTTTTGGTGAAGCAAGTGACGCTTTTGCTTTAGCTTCCAATTTTTGGGGGCCACTTTACATCACCATTTATAAAGAAAATAAAAATTAGTATAGGTATTTATATTGAATAGGCTTAAAATTGAACGAGTAAAGGCCATTTGTACATAATATTATTAAACTTTTTTCTTTTAGAAAAACACAATTCTGAAAAAGGCTAATATAAAGGACTTGATTTGACTAAGCCTTGAAAAGAGCAAAATACATATTTATAGGTAAAAAAAAAAAGGAAGGAAGAACAAAAATTAATTATTACTTATTTTTTATTTTTTCAATTAAAATGAGACTTTTCATTTTCCTTTTCTTGAATGATGAAATTAACGTACATATTCATTATTCCCTATTTATTTATCTTTAATTCTTAGTTTATTTTAATTCTTATACCATCAAAGCTTCAATTGTTCAAGAATATTTTTTCATAATATTATTATAGATCCAGTTTTTCTTGAATATCAAGATTGTTGGTAGTTTATGAAAATTGAAGTAATTAGTTTCAGATCAAGTTATTAAACCAGGATCTATAGTTTTAGTTTTATTACTATTGTTATTAATATTATTTTTCTGTTAAATAATTGTGTATGCATATATATTGATATTAGGTAGGCATGTTTTGTTATATATTAATTTTTTGATTTTTTAATTGTGTAGATGTAAATTATTCTTTTTCTATTTATTAAAATTTAAATATGTCAACTAAAAAATATGATTTCGGTGCTTCAAAACTTGGATAAAAAAAATAATTGAAACTTTAGTAGATTCTCAAAAATGAACTCTTGATAAATTTTTAATAAATAATAAAATAACAGAATCATAAAATATAAGAGAATGTTCTCAAGATGAGCAAATTATTAATTCAATTAAATTAGATGATAGGAGTAATACTAATAAAAAAAGAAAAGGATAAAATTAGCGAGAAATATAATATAGATCCTTAAGAAAATCAAGAACTTAATTAGCCAAATAATTGTATTCCTAATATATATATATATATATATATATATATATATATATATATATATATATATATATATATATATATATATATATATGATCCTATTCAGTGGATCAATATTGATTCAAATTTTAGGGACTTACGGGATGAAAAGAGACTAATTAGAATTAGTAATACAAATTTTTTAACTGATAAATTGTTAAGACATTTATCTAATGTCCATTATTTTCAAATTTTAGCAAATGAAAAAAGACATAAAAGAAAATGATTAATTTATACTAGAGATTTGGATAAAGTATTCAGTTTTTATTGTAAGTTATTTAATATAAATTCTAATATTAGTCATAATAAACTAGCAATTGAAGGTAGTAGATATTCCGAAATCTTAGTGCTAAACTTAAAGTCCATGAGATATCAAACAAACATATTATTTATATGGATACATGGATAGATTTAAAAATGGGATTGAAGAAAGTATTATCAAGAATTATTACCGTGATAAAAACTCTCGAAAAAAGTAATTTGGCATTTAGTGGAATATATAAGAAGATTTATCAAGAAAATAATGGAATTTTCTTAAGTCTAATTGAAATAAGTGTTGAATTTGATTCAATCATGAAAGAGCATATCCGACAAATTAAACATGATGAAATTCACAATCATTACTTAGGCCATAATATACAAAATGAGTTAATAAATTTATTGGCGAGTGAAACTAAAAATAAAATTATTAAAAAGGTCAAAAAAATATTTTTTAATTATACTTCATTGCACTCCGGATACTAGTCATCAAGAATAAATATTTGTTATATTGGGAAGTGTGGATATTTCAACAACCCCAATAAAAGTTACTGAGCGTTTTTTTGAATTTTTAAAAAGTGGATGATATAAGTGGTAAAGGTCTTTCTGAAGTTATTGTAGATGCAATTAAAAATATTGGGCTTCACATTGATAATTTAAGAGGACAGGAATATGATAATGGATCAAATATGAAGGAAAAACATCAAGGAGTTCAAAAAATACTTTTAGATATAAATCCTAGATCCTTTTATACTCCATATGATTGTCATAATCTTAATTTAGTACTTTGTGATGTTGCTAATTCTCGTACAAAAGCTATTTTATTTTTTGGAGTGGTACAATATATATATAGATTATTTTCTTCTTCTACTAAGTGATGGAATGTTTTAAGGCCATAAGATTTCAAACTCCACAAATAAGAGATGTTTTACTGAAATTAGCAAAAGTTAGCGAGGATCTAAAAATTAAAAGTGAACCTAGTTGCTTAGCAATATATGAACTTGAAAATTTTAAATTTTTATTGGGTATGACTCTTTGCAGTTAATTCAGTTAGCCAATCCTTGCAGTCAAAAGATATGCATATTGATGTTGCTATAGATCAATAAAGGAGTTTAATTTTTTTTTTAATAAAAATATATAGATCAAGGATTTTTAAGTGCCATGATTTCTGCTAAAGAAATTGCATTGGAGATGAATATAGTACCTGAATTTCTTACAAAATGTGTAATACATAGAAAAAATAATTTGATGAGATTGTTAAAAATCAAAACGCAAAGTCTCGTGAGGAATCTTGTATATGCATCCTATATTTTCCAAGCGAAGAGTCATCCTACTTTCTCTTGTATATGCATCCTATATTGTTTTGGCAGAAAATTCGCTTTCATCTCAAGTTGTTGTCCCACAACCTATGAGTTTGCAAAGAAATGACTGGGTTGTTGCCCAACCAACAACGTCTTCGTATCATAGCCAGTCGATAAGAAGGGGCAGATCACCACCAATTGATAGACAATTGTGAAATAGAAGTATTGCAGCATGATAGCTTACAATCAAAGAGAAGAAGAAGATAGACAGAAGCTGCATTTTGATTATTCTCACTTGAAGCTTACAATTATAAGTCTATTTATAAACTTGAGCTAAGAATGAGCTAAGAAGTGAATCATGTATCCAGCTCATTAACAACTCATTGTAACTAACTAGTCATTATCTAATAACCTCTAACAACCTTCACCAACTTCTACAACTAACTCAACTATCGGCTAACTAACTAACTACTCCTATCAGTATTATACACCAATGAAATAGTAGTCGTGTATGTAGAAATGTATGTAGTAGTCAAAACACTCCCCCTTAAGTTGTAGGGTGCAGGATGATTAGCATACCAAGTAAATGAGTATTTTGAGCAAGGCTCAGGCCCTTAGTAAGCAGGTCAGCAAGTTGATCACGAGATTGAACATACAAAGCCTTAATCAAGCCATCTTTGATCTTGTCCATGATGAAATGATAGTCAATCTCAATGTTGTTGGTTCTCTCATGAAACACAGGGTTGTTGGTCTACTGAATGGCCGAATTACTGTCACTGAAGACTAAAACAGGAAGGGTGACATAAATCCTAAGTTCTTGAAACAAACAAACCAGCCAAGTGAGCTCTACAACTGCTGAAGTCATGCTTCTGTACTCAGGTTCAGCAGAACTCCTGGAAATAGTGTGCTGTTTTTTTTAATTTCCATGATATTAGTGATTAACCAAAGTGAATGGCATAACCAGTAACTGATCTTCTGGTGTTTGGACAAGCAGCCCAATCTGAGTCACATCAGTAAGTTAAAGTATTAGCAGGCTCATCCTTTAACCAGACACCTTGACCAACAGAACCTTTAAGGTATCTGACCACCCTATTAGCTACTTCCCAGTAAGACTTTTTGGGGTGTTGCATGAATTGGTTGAGAGTTTGGACAGCAAAGTTAATGTCTGGCCTTGTAATAGTGGCATACATAAGTTTGCCAACAAGTCTTTGGTAAGATGAAATGCCAAATAGCAACTCATCACCTTGTGCACCTATGGCTTGATCATACTCAATTGAGGTTAAATTGGAATTAGACTTTAAATAAGTGATAGCAGGTTTAGAACCACTAAGCCCTGTGTCAGCAATCAACTCAAGAATATACTTCCTTTGGTTCAATATGATCCCTGATGCTGATCTTAAAACTTTAATTCCCAAAAAATACTTGAGATCCCCCAAGTCTTTCATTTTGAACTGCTGATGCAACTTGATTTTTGTGGCATTGATCAATGATGCACTGCTCCCAGAAATTAGTAAATCAACATATACAAGCACTATAAAAGTATCATTACCTTGATGCATAGGGAATAGGGAATAGTCATGTGCACTCTGGGTAAAACCAGTATCAAGTAAGGCATGAGTGAGCTTCAGATTCCACTGCCTGAAGGCCTGCTTAAGACCATACAAGGATTTGATCAACTTACACACCTTGTGCTCCCCCTGTCTTCTAAATCCTTCTAGTATTTTTATGTAGATTTCCTCCTCAAGATCTGTAATACCCCAAACTTTTTTTAAAGTCTAATTTAGCCTTCAGAAGATTAAGGGATGACTTCCTAAGTGAATAATTTTTAAATCGGATGTAATTTCCTCAATTTTGATATTTTATCACATGATAAATTGAATTAGCTTTTCAATGATACCAATTTCATAAAAATCTGATATCGGGGTAAGAAGTTATGGATGTTTTACAGAGAAATGTCTGAACTACCCAGAAGCGACGGATAGGCCGACGGACCATCGCTCCAGCCATCGCAATTGACGCAGAAAACCCATTCACTGGCTAAGTACGATGGTCAGGCCGATGGACCGTCGAGCTAGCGACGGACTATCGCCCAAGCCATCGCAACTGAGGCAGTAACCCTACTTTTTGGTCAATGTGTGATGGGCAAGCTGACGGACCGTCGAGCCTGCGACGAACCGTAGCTCAAGCTATCTCACACTTCTATTTAGCGAATTAAAGTCATTTTTAAAAGGATATTTGGGTTTTTTTCACCCTTTTTAACACCTATTTATATCAGATCAAGGCTCATAACTCCATATTCATCTATAACATCAAAAGCTAGGGTTTCTTTCAAGATAAAAAACCCAAGAACAAGATTCAAACCCTTCTTTAAGAAACTAAGAAATTCAAGTTCTTCAAGTTCAAGAACCATCAAGAAAATATCAAGATCTATGTTTCCCGATCCAAGAACGTTCAAGAAACATTAGTTATCTTTCAAGATTCAAGCTTTTGAGGTATGTTAGATGTTGATTCTTGGGTTCCTTTCACCCAAGAAGTTTAAGAATCCTTTTCAAAATTTCAAAGTTTATGTATTTATGAGATTTCATGATTTATGTGTATTGAAGTTCATGATTATGTGTTGTTGAGTTTTAATTTATGATTTAGACTACAGGTTTTAAGAATTTATTCTAGCATGTGATGAATTGTGTGATGTTCATGTTAAACCCTCTTCAAGTTGAATGTTGGTTGATGAAATCATGACACTTAGGTGTAGTATTTATTGTATAACCAAAGCATGCTCCCCATATATTTTATAAAATGCTTGTATGAAGGAAATGAGGTCATTATAGCATATTGACAAGAAATTCCCAAATTGTGTATAAGTTTATGTATGCCAAGTTTTTGTTGAAATGCCTTAGTGAGTGAATTATGATATGTTACATGCGTTATTATGCTTGTGCATTCCTTATTGAATGAATTATGAGAAATTAGTATGCCTCTCTATACCTTTACATATTATAAGATTCCCAAGTGCTTGAAAAAATGCTTTAGTGATTGTAATGGTGAATGAAAGTCCATTGTCATGATTATTCAAGAATGGTTGTGTTTTATATTATCGAGTCCTGGGGGTATTTATACCCAACAAATTAGCTCCAAGTCTAGCACCAGTGTCAATTTTAAGATACTCTCAATCAAGCCACAATCACTAGAACTTAGTCAGCTACATAACTCAGTACTTTCAGACAGTTATAGAACTTAGAAAATCTCAGTAATCTCAGTATCATTAGTATTCCAGCTTCAGTTCAGTACTCAGCTCAAATCTTAGTAGTATTCAAGTATTCCGTTCAGGCCTCAGTAGCATTCAAGTAATCAATTCCAAACTTAGTATCTTTCAGTTAGATAACGAGATTCAGTGATATTCCGTTAGTCTTTGGAACCAAGTGAACTCAGCTTAACTCAGATAATTAGTATGATTAGTAACAGATTCATCTTAGTCTAGTAAAACTTAAGAAAAAAAATCAGCTCAGAGTCTTTCAGTTAGGAGTAGGATTTAGCACCGAGTGAACCTAGGGATGGGGGCACACCCATTAGAGAGGACTGAGATCCCTAGGAGCAATCCCTAAGTTCTAGAACTACATAGCTAGCGTAGGTATGAGAGATGACCTATTATATAGGACTGACATACTCAGGGATCACCCATTAGTGTAAGACTGATCCCAGGGGTCACTCGTTAGACAAGACTGACTCCATAGCAGAAGTGTCTTTACCTATGGCATGGTACTGACACCCTTCCAACTGGGCTTACAGGTTGGACCCCAACTTAGATAGAAGAGGCATGTTGGTTAGATAATTACTTCCCACAGTCTCAGTTTCAGAATCAATCTTAGTAAAAGAACTCAACTCAGTAGTACAGATTCAAGGTTATTAGATACAGTCAATCATTCTCATTATCAGCAAATTCAAAGATTACCCACTAGATAGGACTAATCTCTGATTTAGTCAAACAGTATCACTATCATCAGATTTAGAGATCACCCGCTAGATAGAACTGATCTCAGACTAAGTCAAACCATCTTCATTATCAGTATATTCAGAGATTACCCACTAGATAGGACTGATCTCAACTGCAGTATTCAGTTAGTAATATCAGTAGATTCAGCTATTTAGTATCCCAGTATTAGTAAGCTCAGATGCAAGTAAAGCAGCATTTGGAACTCAGTAATCAGTGCCACTATGATTTTAGTTATGGTTTATGCATTCATGCACGTATCCTCATTTAGTATACTCAGATTATTTAGTCAGTATTGTTCATGCATATAAACCCTTGCATTCATCCTTACCTTATCTAGCATACTAGTACATTCAAACTACTGACACATACTTTTTTCTTGAGCTATGGTGTCTTATACCATAGGTTCAGAAGCACGAGAGCCAGAGCACCCTTAGCAGTCTAGGTTCCATCAGCAGCGGTTGATAGTAGTGATCCTCATCATCCAAGGATAATACTTATTTTATTATTGCATTAGATTTAGTATTCTAATAGATGGAGTTAGTTGTGGACTTGTCCCATCAACTCCACTATTCAGATAGTTTAGAGGCTTTCAAACCAATTGTTCAGATAGATATTTTATCTTTGATATTGTTAAACCTGTTTCAGTTGCATTTTAGTAGTTTTGAACCTTATGAAAAGTTTCCGCTAGTTTTCTGCATTTTTATAGTATATTATGAGTGCTCAATTACAGGTACCAGAAGAGGGTTAGCTTGTGGTTCTTTGAGATTCTAAGCACCATGTAGCATCCGGGATTCAGAATTCAGAGCGTTACAAGATCCCCTTGTAGGAATGCATTAGAAAATATCTATTTGATAAACATTCCAACCTTTAGATACAGCTATTGCAATCACACATCTAACTGTAACCATCTTAGCCACTGGTGAGAAGGTTTAATGATAATCTAACCCTTCCTGTTAACTATATCCTTTGGCCACTAACCTTGCTTTGAACCACTCCACTTGACCATTTGGAAGATATTTGATTTTGTATATCCACTTGAAACCAACATTATTCTTCCATTTAGGTAGAACGACAATGATCCACATGTTATTGGCTTCCAAGGCTTGAATTTCTGACTTCATAGCTTTCACCCACCTTTCATCTTGTACAACTTGTTTAAAGTGTTGAGGCTCAGTCAAAATGGATAATTTGGTTAAATAGCACTGGTAAGTTGGACTTAGATTTTTGTAAGACAAGATGTTGGCTAATAGATGCTTGCATCTCTAGTTTTTGAAAGTGTCAACATAATCATGCATCCATACTAGTGGTCTGTTTGTTCTTGTTGGTCTACTGGAAGATAGTTGAGTTAGGGAAGGCTCATCTTGACATATGTCTACATGATTTGTGCTAGGTAAAGCTGCACCAGGTAATGTATCACCAGTAATGCCATCCTCCTCAATTGGAGCATCTTCAGTAACTCTTAGTAGATGTCTCAGTGAGTATTTCATCATCTATGGGGATCAAGAAGTCAGTGATAACTTTTTCAGATAAGGAAGCTTGTGTATTTTGTGCTGGTGAGGAAGTAAAAGGAAATGTATCTTCACAAAACACAACATCTCTACTAGTTAATAGTCTCTTTAAGGTGAAATGCATCAAAAAATATCCCTTCTAAGACTTGGAATATCCCACCAATACTGCAGGTTTGACCCTTTCTGTGAATTTATCACCTATTGGTAGGATAGTTACATAGCATAAGCATTTAAATACCCTGAGATGAGACAGCTTGGGATTCTTGGAAAACATCAACTGAAATAGGCTCTTACCACTCAGAACAGAAGATGGTAACTTAGTCAAGTGAGATTGAAACTTGAGTGCTCTGGTTATGTTTAATATGTGTTTGTACTTTCTCTCCACAACTCTATTCTGTTGAGTAGTGTGAGGACAGTTGGTCAGATGCAGAATGCCTAGGGACTGAAATAATGTCTTACATTGAGAGTTGATAAATTCAGTTCCATTATCATATCTGATGGTTTTCAACACAATTCCAAATTGAGTTTTAATCACAGAAATAAATGTTTTAATGGCCATTATGGTCTCAAACTTTAACTACAATAGGCGCACCCAAGTGTATCTACTATGGTAATCTACCATAGTCAAGAAATAACATTTGTTGTCAAAAGTAGAAGTTTTATATGGAACCCATAAATCCATGTGTACAAGTTCAAAACAAGTGGAGAATCTAGTAGTACTTTTAGGAAATGACAATATTGTCTGTTTAGCTAGAGGACACACAGTATATTTATTCAACATATTTACATCACTAGGATTCTTCAGAATGTCTAAACATTAAGAACCTGAGAAGGTTGTCCAAGTCTTTGGTGCCATAAGCTGCAACTAAAATTTGAGACTTCTGCAATGAATTTACAGGTTTTTGATCCTAACTAATTAGTATCTCCTATCCAACCATCTTTAAGAACATATACTCCACCCTGTTGTCTACCAATCCCCTTCACCTTGCCATTAAAGAGGTCCTGAAAGATACAAAAATCAGGATAAAAGGACACAAAGCATGAAAATTCCTTGGTTATCTTAGCAATAGACAAAAAATTGAGTTTGAAGTCTAGAACAGGTAGAACATCTTTGATCAAATCATCTGCAAAAATGTAGGTTTCTCCAGTGTGTGAGATTGTGACTTCATCACCTGTTGGGAGGTGAAACTTATCCAAATGTTTAGAATGTAATCTGGTACTACTTTTGAATAAGTGTCTATGTGCAGACACATAATGTGTAGCACCTGAGTCTACAATCCAACTCTCAGGACATGCTTTGGACAAAAAAAAGTAGTAATACCTGTCATATTTATTTGTTTCATATCTTTGGTATTCTTGCTCAACATGGTCATAATCTGAGTGTACTCCTCCTCAGTGAATGTGTGAGGCTTGTCAAGTGGTGCGTGAGTCACTTCATGACTAGAACTAGCAGCATCAACCTGACCAGCTACCATAGTTGGAGCCTGAGAAGACTTGTTACCAGTGTTGACAAAATTGTTACCACCATTGTGTGTGGAAAAGTTGTTACTACCAGTATTCTTTGATCTTAAGTTAAAATTATAGCCTTGTTTCTTCTTATTCTTCCAGTCATTTGGATACCCTACCAACTTATAACAAGTTTCCTCAGTATGACCTAAGAGATGGATGTATTCACATTTTCTAGTTAGTGTTGCCTTGTCCAAGACCATAATTTTGATTCACTTGCATAGAAAGTGGTACTGATCTATCATTCACAGTCATCATACAAGCTGAATGTTGGATTTCATCCTCTATAATCATAGCATAAGCTTGATTAAGAGTAGGAGTCACTTCTTTGAGCAATATCTGTCTTATAGCTTGATCATAGGACTCATTTAGGTCACTTAAAACTGTAAAAGTCTAAGTTAACACATATGATCTGAGTACTCTCTAGACTTAGGGCAATCACAACTAGGATTTGGCACTAGTACGTCATACTCACTCCATAAACTCTTCAATTTGGTAAAATAAGCTGAGATTGAATTTGTACCTTAAGAGTGCGTATTGATTTCACGATGCAATTGATATATATGCATACGATTCACCTTGTCATATATCTCTTTCAAATCTTCCCAAACTACACAAGTATTCGTGGCATAAGCAATTCTAAATAGCAGACTTTCACTCACAGTGTTCATGATCCAGGAAAGCACAATTGCATTACATGTTTCCCACTTCTCATGAAGCTCCTCTCTATACGACTCCTTATTGTAGGTTCCAGTGACAAATCCAAACTTTATCTTTTCTAAGAGAGCAATACGAATCGATCGACTCCATAAACTATAATTTTCTGAACCAGTTAACTTGATTAGAACAAGTACATCACTGGAACTATCAAATGCACCAATGAAAAGTGGATCACTTTGATCAACTTTAGGTGTCATGATTGATAGAATGTAACTGTAATGTAGATCAAATTCGCGAAGAAAAAGAAACTGAAAACAGAGATTGAAAATAGGCAGGGAACTCAGTGAAATATGATCGAAAACACACTTAGTGTTGAGCTCGTGGCTTTGATACCATGTCAAATAGAAGTATTGCATCCTGATAGCTTGCAATCAAGGAGAAGAAGAGAATTATGTATCCATCTCATTGAAAGCTCATTGTAACTAACTAATCATTGTCTAACAACCTTCAACAACTTCTCCAACTAACTCAGCTATCGGCTAACTAACTAACTAACTACTCCTATCAGTATTACACACCAATAAAACAATAGTCGTGTATGTAGCAATGTATGTAGTAATTAAAACAGCAATATCTTCGTATCATAACAACGGGCATGTCTAAGAACGTACTATGTTTGGAGTTCTTTTTTTTTTTAGTTTTACTGTTATATGTTTGTCTAATAGTTGGGTCTCTAAAAGGGCGAGTCATTCGCTTTATTTTGCATTATTTTTATCTGACACCGTGAGTGTCTAAAATTGTATAAGACAATCAACTAAATTGATAAAGAAAACACAAACTTTACAAAAACATACCAAGGCGAGACTCCTAGAAAAAGTTAGGCCCTAAAACATAAGTAAAAGCAAAAAACCCCTAAAAAAAATCTCATAAATCTCCAAAAATCTGGTTTCATAGTTTAGGAACATCTAATATAATGTCCAGAAATTGAAAATATATGTATTTGTGCCTGATAATATTTTTATTTGTTAAAATATTTGCCTTTGTTTAAATATTTCAATCCATTTATTTGAGAGAAAATATTTTTTTGTTTCCTTGTCGAGCATATTAAAAAAAAAAAGAAATTTTTATAGTTCAATGTTATTAATGTCACCTATTTTTACTGAGTAAAAATGTCAAGTTTTGGCCGTCAAATTATATACGACATGTCACTCGTTAAGCTAATACTTTTCCACCTTGTTTTTTTTTTTTTTTGCATCATAGTTTTTAAATGTATCATTGCTTTCCTATTTTTTTTTCTATTCCCTTATTTTCTAACTAATTTATGAAGTTTAAGATATAGTTAATTTTGTAGGATCCAAACTGTCTGCATGAATACAACAATATAGTCATAATGATAATCGAATGTCGCTTAGTACCATTTTGCAAGACTATCAAACATTGCTTAACACTTAATAAACCTGACATTTTGACGCTACTTTGTTTTACAGGTATGTTTTTTCTCTTGAAAATAAATATTGTTATCTTTTTAGTTTGTATATCTTCTATATACTTATCAATTATTACAAAAATATATATCAAAAAATAAACTTTTGACATAAAGAACATTACAAAAATACCATATTTATTTTTGAATTAATAGTAATTATATTACCTTAAAGAGTAATTTTAGAATTTAGTAAGCTGCAATCTGTGTACCATATTACAACAAAATTATGATAGCTAAAATACAAAAAAGATGAGGTTGTTGTAATTCACTAATGAAACAAAAATCAAAAGGGGTATATACTTTCAAACTTTAAATTCGTAAGTCCGTTGTAGTTGCTCAATGAGGGTGCTTGATCGACTTAGAAAGAAAACATAATCTATTCTTTTGAAGTTCTTTGTCTAAGAGAGAGAATCTAATCTTTTTCTGATGTATGTCGACTTAGATGGAAACATAATCTTATTCGTATGTCTATTACAACAGGCTAATCAAATATTGGCAACAAATTAGGAAAAAAAAATTACTGCAATAAAAATATTTTGGTAGCAAAGTTGTCACTCAATTGCAGCATTATCTAGAACTTACCACAGCTAAATTGGAAGAAACATAAATGAAGGGGGAAGGTTCTATCATGAGAAGCCTATAAATATATTGCATAGTTAGTACTTATCTCTATCATTTCTTACCTTAGAGAAAAAAAATTGTCATTCATACTTCGAATATTGAGAATGCAAATTTCCCTCTTCAACTTTAATACCTTCTCCTGTACTACTTCATTGCCCTGTATGCTATGGAATATTTCATACTCATTTTTAATTTATGGATCATGTACATTTTGAAAACCTATCGTTAAAAAGTAATCGCATGGATGAGTGGGTTTTATAACGATGATGACACGAATGAGTTTAACTTTTAACTGATGGCATAAATGAGTCATTTCTAATAGTTTAATGACATATTTGAGTCTTTTTCCTTAATTTTTTTGGGCTCATTTAACAAATGACGTGGGCGAATTATTGTTGATCACGTGTACAAAATGATTTTACCAAAACCACCAAATTAAACTGTTAAAAAAGGCATGGATGAGCCTTTTTTGTAACGGCAATAGCATGAATGAGAAAAACTTTAAATGGATGGCATAGATGAGCCTTTTCTCAAAGTTCGATGACATATTTGAGCATTTTCCTATAAAATATTTTTATGTTGTTTTCAAATAATATAGGTTACTCTCCCTATCAAAACTTTTGTGCGTTGATAGTCAATTATAGTTTTAAAATAATTTAAGTTTTTAGTTATTGTGATTTATAATATTTTTCTTCGCTTTTAATTTAAGTAGCATTGATATAATTTCGAGAGCCAATCAAATATTTTAAATCTTTTAAATTTTTTAAGTTGTTAATTATTGTGATCGATAATATTTTTACATATTTTTTTTTTGAAATATATAATATATTAATTTTTTTAAAAGATATTTTAAGTTGTTAACTATTATAATTTATAATACTTCTTATGTAATTTTTAAATAATATATGTTACTCTTGTTGTCCAAACTTTTGTGGCATTTAAAGTCAATTATATTTTTAAAATAATTTAAAATTTTAATTATTGTGATTTATAAATCATTTTCTTCTATTCCAATTTAAGTGGTATAATGCTTCGATGACCATAATAATTAATTAGAGGTGATATAGTAAAATCACGATTGAAGCAGTGAAACAGACATGTCTTAAATGACTCACAATAATTAATTAGAAGTGATATAACACAATTACTATTAAAAAATACTTGTGAATTTTTTTTTTAAGTGGGCCACATATAAAACGTCAAGAAAATTCAAAACATCAAGAGTTAACTTATCATTTTATGTCTATTTTATTTTTTTTTTCATTATATTTTTTTAATATTTAGAAGACTTTTAATAATAAATTAGAGTCATATTTAGTAAAATTACGGTTGAAGCAGCTGAAACAGATTTATCATAAATGTCCATTTTACTTTTTTTATTAAATATTATTAATTTTTAATATGTAAATAACTTATAATAATTAATTAGGGGTGATATAGTAAAATTATGGAGCAAGCAGCTAAAACCGACATGTAGACGAACAGCAGCCTGTTTCAGCACAACTCTCTCTTATATAATAAGAGAATAGACCATGATTTAGGAGAGTGAAACCACTAGTTTTTCAATTTTGTTAGCAAAGTTGTTATCACTGCAACAATATTTTGAACTTACCATTGCAAAAGTGGAAAACACATAGTAGAAAACTCGGAAATATGAATCAAGAGAGTATAAGTGTAAATAACAATAATGTGAAATCTAATACACTTCCTTAATAGCATCGCTTTCTCTAAGATCCGGGCTTGTTGATCTTTGGTGAAACATCAGGGGATGAAAAGGCGGTAAATCAATAATCAGAGTCTAGTGTTACAGATAAGCCAAAAAGCTACCCTAATGTTGGGTTTGAAATCCAAAGGGTGTTACAGATAAGCCAAAAAGCTACCCTAATGTTGGGTTTGAAATCCAAAGGGTGTCATGCGGACGCATAAAGTTTGTAAACTAAGACAGTGATGATTTAGATGGAAGAAATCTACTAAAAGAACATATTATTGATATTATTGGTCTATTGACCTACACATAAAAATTAATATTAAAGAAAACATAAAAACTGTTGGGTATAAATTTCTCTCCAAACAAGACTCTTTAACTACTACATTATGGACACTACAGTGTTATAATATGAGAAGAGAGTTTTCTATTTATAGAGGTGCAAAATCTTTTCTCTTAAAAAGAGGTTATACAAATATTAAAAAAAATTATATTTTCTTTTCAGAAAAATTAAAGTAATTATGATATTACTTTTATTTTTGTTTAAAAAAAATAGCTTAAATTTGGTAATAAAATCAGGGAAAAAACCCTAACAAATCTTCCTATTTTAGCTTGATTTTCTTGACATAATTTGATCTACTTTTTTCGTGTGCATGGACTTTGTTCTTTACATAATCTTTATCACTGTTATTTGCCATGGTTAAAAATAAGATTTAAAATATTATAGTTAAAAGTGGGTTAAAAATAAATATTTTATTTATATTTCTAAAGATGCAGCAACAAAAATGTTGAAAATACGCTCCAAACTCCTCCACATATAGCTAGACAAATTAAAGATTTTCATTATCATCAAATTGATTGCAACTTTAATCTTAGCATGTCTTCAATCTAAACCATCGGACCTTCGTGGAATTATTGGACCATTGAATCATAGGCTCTGATACCACTTGTTGAGTTCGAAATTCAGAGGGCGTCGTGTGGATGCATACAGTTTGTAAATTAAGACGGTGATGATTCAGATAAAAAATATACTAAAAGAACATATTATTGATATTATTGGCCAATTGGCCTACACATGACAAATTAATATTAAAGAAAACATAAAAATTGTTGGGAGAAAATCTCCCCCTAAATAAAACTCTTTAACGACTACATTGTGGATATTGTTGTATTATGATATGAGAAGAGAGGTCTTCTATTTATAGAGGTCCAAAATCTTTTCATTTAGAAAGAGGTTAGCCAAATATATAAAAAAATTATATTTTCTTTTCAGAAAAATTAAAAGTAGTTATGGTATTACTTTTATTTTCTTTAAAAAAAAAAACTTAAATATGGTAAAAAAAATCAGGGCAAAACCTCTAACACCTGAAACTCCAAGTCAGCAGCTTCTAGAAACAGCTACTAGTCTCCAAATTTGCATAAAGGTACATAAGTGTAGAATAAATACAGAAAAAATTGTACCCAACACGTATCATTAATCAAACCAATAAGGTGGCGGCCTTAGCAATAGGTCCAGGCTCCTGATCTCTTGTTGTGGATACACGTGTTCGGTTAGATTGTTGTAATTCACTAACAAAAACATGATCTTTTTCTGAAGTCTGTTACAGCAGGTGAGTAAATACCAACAACAAATTCACAAAAAGAAATTACTAAAATATAAAAATTTTGGTAGCAAAGTTGTCAAGCAATGCAACATTATTTGGAACTTAGCATAGTGAAAATGGAAGGCACATAAATGAAGGGGAAGGTTACAACATGAGCAACCTATATATAAATATACTGCATAGTTGGTTTTTGATCTCTACCATTCCTTACCTTAGAAAATAAATTTGTCATTCATACTTCAAATATGAATAATGCAAATTTTTCCCCTTCTATTTTAGTACTTTCTCATGTATTACTTCATTACCCTATATGCCATGAAATATTTTGTACTCATTTAGAATCCATAGATCATGTACTAGGTACTCACCCATTATTGTCTGAGCAAACAACTATTTTGCATTCTCCTGTATTTGCATCCTATATTGTTTTGCCAGGAAATCTGTCATCATCTCAACTTGTTATCCCATAACCTTTGAGTTTGGAAAGAAATGATAGAGTTATTGTCCAACCAACAATGTTTTTGAATCATTACGAGCTGAGAAGATAGGGTAGAGCACCACCAATTGATAGGCAACAAATGGAAGGAAGCATCAACTTTGGAGGTTCAAATTCAACATTTGCAGACTGTTGATTTTACAAAACCATTGATCAATCAATTGGATGTTACTATTCCATCAAAGACACATGAAGTAGTGACACGACTTGAGTCGAGACATGACTGCGATGGTCATCCCAAACCACAAAGGCTCGAGAGACCCCTTAGCATTCTACCATAAGCATAATCCATAAATAATCAAAGTGCGGAAGATATAATGAAATTCAAAGGGGACTTTTAGTACAAAATGTGTCAACAAAATACGACCATACATCACTCAAATACTGTCTATGAAGCCTTTATTGAAAACTAACTGTCTAGGCTAGGATAAAGCCCATAATTGGACCATTATCTGAATTAGACAAACATATGAATAATCATGCCTTCCGAAAGATGGATGACTCACCAACTCTGTCATTATCCCATGTGATCAACTGATGTGATGGACCCCGAGACTAAACTTTGAAACCTATAGATACGGGGTTAATACTCGAAAGTATAGGTATGTAGAACAATTCGAAAATAACATATATTCTTAGACAACATAAGTGAGAGCATTTTATAAAGCAGTTTAGTATACCATAAATGAAAACACATAGGCATAATTTGATGAGCTTCAAAACATTTTCTTGTAATCACGACTCAACTATTTGCTTTACTTTTGAGCAAGATGGGTCACCCTACACACGTACTAATCCATGGGCTATTTGGATTCCTCCCTTAACCTAGCGGCCAAGCCCCCAATTTGAGTTTGCCGCAAGAATTGGGGAAGATCATACATATTACGCCATAAGGTTGTCGCCAGCGTACAATCTCTATTTTGGGACATAATAAACCCATATCGAAAAAACACAATTTTGGGCTATGAGTTATCTAAACTCAAGCCTTATTCGGGCGACCATCTCACTCTCCTTAAGCTAATTTTTAGTCCTTTAAAATCATGTCTCATTCTTAAAACATTTCTTCCTTTCATAATTAAGGAAATTTTGTAATAGGTATCGTCATACCTAGACTTGCAAGCCATATCGTATAAAAACCATGGCCCTTCTTATTCAAAAAGATGCAAATAACCACCAAAAAGATTTAAAAATCAAAAGAGAGTTCTCATTTTAACAGTATATGAAAACTTATGTAAACACACTCTCTTTTCAAGACTTATACATGCGGTGGCCAATTCAATCATTTGATTCATGCATTATCTCCATTAGGATATAAGAGCCTTTAGAACATGAATAGCCTCCTTAAAACATATGAAACAACAAAGTATTACTGACCAAGTGGCATTTAAGACTCAAGAAACATCATCATTCATAAAGCAGCCCCAACATTTAGTTATACATAAATCTCACGACCAAAAAGGGGCTTAAAATTCATGCTCTCAAACCCAATTCACAATTCATAACATGCAAAGACCATAAATTTCATCATGGGGAAGGAAATTGTACAAGTCTTATTCATAAATCACTTCCCGAACTCAAATCATGCTTGCACAAGACTATAAATCAAGTTTATAGAAAAACCCCATGATACTTACCTACTTTCATTAAATTGCATTCATGATGCATGCTCTTAAAATAATTTCTCAAAACTCATTACATATACATATATGTATAACTGTAAAGCTTGTTAAAATCATAAAACCTATGCCCATGAGATCTAGGATATCCCCACGTACCTTTTGACGGAGAAAATTGAAGAGGGCATAAAGATATTTTCTCTTGGAGGTCAAAATCTTCAAACCCTAGGTGGTTTCTCCTCTCTTATTGAAGGAAAGATGATTAGGGATTTTGTGAGGTGAAAATAATGTGTTAAAGGCTTAATATTTGTCCAAAGAGGGTTAGGAATGGTTATGGGATGATAAAAGACCTTTATGCCTTTAAAGTAAATCAAACAGAACATTTTTTGACGCCCCAAAATGGCTTTATGTAGCATGGACAGTGCAAACCTTAGGTTTTTCTTTGTATGACCATAGCATATCTGAGGTAGTGTGCATTGGCGATTGGTGTGCGGCGCATGACCATCGGACACCCTGGATAGTGCCTCATTCAAACACTCATAACATTTGACTCCATACTCGAATTAAAGAACGGTCAGAGGTGTTGGAAAGAAGGCTCGAATGGCTTTAATTTGTATATTGGAGGCCACATAACTCTTCATATCCAACTAGAAATGGTTGCTGGAAGTTGACCTATGCAAAATTGTCAACTAAAAGTCAATCGATGGGAAAGTGCTCAACTTAACTTTTAAGCTAGGAGATTTTTATGTTGTATATTCATATCCAAGGATGTTTACACACTAAGAAAGTTTCATTAACACTTATATATAAGTAGCAACCATTGGGTTTGGTTCTATAAATGTAGGAAAAAAGGTTCAACTTTAGCCCGAAAGTGCAGGGTGTTACATTATCTCCCCTTGGGATCATTTATCCCTGAATGATGGGTAGGAACTTGTTGAATATCTAAAATTATGTAATAAAGAATGTAACCTCGCATTGAACATTATTCCTCAACAAAATATGCAAGGCATCAAAAGAGTTTCATGCCCTTAGTGAATCGTGTAAGCACGAAGCGCGAAATAATAAGAATTGACATAGAGATGACCTTGCACATGAGTTCTAGGGATCATAGTCATCACAACATAAGGCATGAGTTTATTTGGTGGTCATAGGCCTGATTTAAATTGGTACTAATCATGAAATGATATTTTGTGGGAGATAGGAATTGAAGCATTCTCGACCTTGCAAGATACAATGAATAGACCTTAATCTTAGGGTCACTAATCATCTATGCCCCAAACAATAAATAACATAATTTATCATTTCTATCCTACAATTCTCCCATCAAACATCTAATACTAAGAGTTTGAGTCCCACTGCATAGTACTTCTATTTGAAGCCTAACTCGAAGAAAAGAGGTGCTAGCTTAAGCTAAGGGACTCCACACCCTACATCCGTTAAGAATATTACTTCACATTATCATTATAATCGGACACCCTCAAGTCTTAAATCAAGGAGTACCAACCACATAACACATTGGTTTATGTTTTCATCAATCACGACATTCAATCTATCATTACTATACCCACTTAATGGATCTCCCCACTAAGACCAGTAAATTCAGTCACTCTTACCAAGATTTTCGCCACATATCTCCTTCCTAACTATTTCATACAAAAAAGTTCATCTCCTTCTTTCCTCCTTCGCCTGTAACCTTAGCTCGTGAAATCACATACAAATTTTCACATTCAAGAACATATAATCCCCTACCTAAGACATTACTATGCTTCCACAACCACTAACATACTAACATATGGAGGTTCATTAAGGAACCATAGCACAAGCACCAAGAATGGGAGTATAATTATTTAATTAGAACTTATACTTATTGCACTACTCAAGGTGGATAACCTTTTTTAAGACAACCTCGCTCTAATACCACTTGTTAGAGTACGTGCCCTACTGATTATCTTATTTTTACCTAAATATTGCCAATTAATAGAACAGGTTGACTAACATATTCCGAACTAGCTAAAACAATAAGAAAATAACACAGTGGATTTTTACGTAGAAAACATCGGGCTCAAAAAGGTGTAAAAAACCACAACATGTACCTCTATAGGATTTAACCCCTACTTCACTACATAACAATGATCCTCAACAACAAATTATTACAAAAATCTTGTAACCTAAGAATTATGAACTCTAATTACTATAACCTAACAACTAGGAATTATAGAATTTAATTCCTAACTACACACACCACCCAAGGTATGTGTTCCCAAAGTCTCTGAGTTATCCCCCACTCGAAGACTGGCCCCTAGTTCAGTTTATAACACACTGAAACTAATATTACATCAATAGTTTAACACAATGAACAACTCCTAACAATCAACATTACAACTCTTATCCAGATTCTATATTAGGATCAGGTTCTTCAATGTGTTTCTTCGGTGATTGGGTAGCATTTCTTAAAGTCAATCTATCAATTGCCCTTTTTTGCATTTTTAAGTGTGTAAATGATTATGTGAATCACTTTCTCTATTTAACAGCAACTCTTCAAAGTCCTTTATGTCATTAATCTTCTATCTTCAGTTGGACTCTTCAACTCATTAGAGTTTGTTGTTAAGTCAATGTCCTTCTTTAAGTCACACTCCTTATCTGAGTGAAACTCTTTCTTTAACTTGTGTTCACATGTAGTGCTCAAACACCACTTCTTTAAGTTTCAGTATCTTTCTCCTTCTATACATAGGACTCTTCAGGATATGCTCAAAAGTAAAACTCTTTCTTCACATAGGACTCCTTTTTCAATGCAACTTTCTTTCCCTTATAATCAAGTGTTTGAATCAAATTCAACTTGTTCTATTCACCACGTGATGAGTAAGTTGAATTTTCTAGTTGCACCAATTTAACTAATTTTAATTCTTAATCATTTATATCATGGAATTGAACTCTTGAACTTGTCAGATCAGTGGAACACATATATCAACTTATTTCATTCATATTGTCATTCATCGAAACCTCAAGGTTCCAATATCAACGTTATGTTATCAGATGAGATGAAGTTGGGAAGACTTTTGATAATCAACAGATAAGTGTCAAAGTTTTTCCTTTTGTATTAATTCTTGTGGGTTATGTGATATAGGATTTTTAAGGGTTGGGGTGGGTTGCTCCTCAACTTAGGGACTTGTTATAGATACACTCATACTACAAGAACTAGGACATATATAAAGTAATATGTGTTGAAATAAAGTAAATAAAAGACATAATTTTTTTTGCGTGAAAACTCCTTGCTCAAGGGAGAAAAACCACGACCTGCCTCCAAGATTTCTAAGATCTCAAGCAACTTCTTGAATACAGACTCCAAGGATTAACCTCTTAATCCTTTGTCTCCTAGAAATAACTCTATTACAAGGAAATACAAGCAGTAGTGTTACTACTTCAACCTCCAGCTAACTCTAATCGAATACCATAAGCTAACTCTAGCTTGGACAATCACCTAATTCTAGATGATTACAAAGAGAAAGGTTTTCACCTCAAAACCTACTACAATCATAAGTAAATGTAGGAAAAATTTAAGACCAAAATACAAAGACTCAAGTACAACAAGGATATAAAAATACAACTCGATGAACTATAAATTCCCTGTTTCACAATGTAGTCTTTGATTCCCATCTTTAAAAGATATTTAGTTGTAAGAATATGGAAGTGTTGGTTTTCTTGTTAAGGAAGATGAGTAATATATATTATGACACAAGAAAACCTAGGAGAGATCCCATTGGTTGAGACAAAAAGTTGTCAATCATCAAAACTAAGGACTTAACAATTTCCCCTTTTTGATGATGATAAACTCATGCAAGCATTCTGCATCTTCAAAATATCGACACAAAGCACAGTCTACACCTCAGCAATACACCACAAGCCACAAGGCCATGTCAAACTAGTTTTACTAACCAATTCCCATTATAACTGATACCTATAAGCATATAGGCATCCTACACCTTATTCCCCCATCTATGAGTATCAAGTTCCCCATGAGTGAGAGAACTCCTATCTTCATCAACACAACATGAACTAGATATATCCCAACCTTTCTAAGAAAATGCAAGCTACCTCATACTTTCCCCCTTTTAGAATCATCAAAGATGTCAAATAGTAAACCAAGCATAAATAAGCATATATGTTAATTCATGGCCATTGAAGCAACACTTACATGAGCAAGAAAAGATCAGATAGAAGTACAAGAGGTGATAGCACAAGTAAAGTTTCATCCATAGAAAAGTACCAAAAACCATTCAAGAAAAAAACAACCATTAAAAGTCAAAACAACAATATCATGTACACATCAAAGACAAAAAGGATGAGAAAAACAGATTTAACAAGGCTAAAAGAGAAGGACTAAAGGAAGCAGTGGTGGAGATGATTTAGGAAGAAGCACCAGGATCTTGATTCCACTATCTAAGGAGTAAGTTCAATATTTCACCTTCTTCAGCATGATCCTTGAGCATTTGTTGTGTCAATTCTTTGTTCATTATAGTCAAGGCTTCCATTCTGGTTTCTGACTTTTTCACCCTCTCAGGCAATATTTTTATTTCTCAACTTTATAATTAAATGGGTGCCCTCTTCTCCTCTTTTTACTGAAGTAGACACATATTTTGCTAAGCTAGCCTTTACTTTTCCACATTTAACATCAAAGTATACAAATACTCTTTTCAGCCAAAGACCATGAGCCAACCCATAGTCACAATATTTTGTGGTTATGACTGTTTTAGTGTGTTCCATAAAAATTATAGAAAGGTTCACTCTCTAATATGTAGATAGAACTTCCATGAGGTACAGGTCAGGACCAGTAACAGTAATTCCTTGTTCTAATCTAGGAAGTAGTGCCCCAATCAGAAGCCCAAACAATAATCGAAATCCTCTCTTGAGATCCCCTTTGTCAAAATTTTGAGTGTTTGAGTCATCAAGTGCACCAAAATTTTTAAGAAAATCAGTAGACCCTTCCTCTAATTATATGTACCTTATTCCTTCAATAGGATCACCAAGTATTTCAAAAAGTGTATCTTCATCTAGTCCCATAACCACACCATTGACCTGTGAGGTTAGATACAAGCCACTTCAGAAATTTTCAAGTAATGCTAAAACATCCTTACTTATTCCTCATACAAATAAGGAACGGCTAATTCTAATAAGTTTTCCCAATTCTAAAACTTTACCAAGTCAATTAACTCTCTTATTTTTGGCATATCAGCCATAATAGAATCAAAACTCATCTACTTACAAATGAAGCAACCACTCGCTTTAAGGGCCTGGTTAATTTGGAGCTAGGACCTGGTCCCTTATCAATAACCTTTTCTAATCTTTTTCTTTGCCAGTGATAATAGACACTGGTTTCATAACTAACATCCCCTTTCTTTTCTTTAGAGATGCATTCCCTTTTCTTTTCACGTTCTCATTTATACTAGAAGTATATTTCTCACTATCAAAATCAAGTGACTCATCTTCATAGTCACTCAAGCCTTAAAACATGCACTCAATTTCACTATCCTCACTATCATTGAATAGGCTCTCAGTATTGTCTTCTGGATCTTCAATGTGTACTGACCTTTTAGCACACAATTTAACTATGGCAATTTTGTTTTTCTCTTACATTTTTTTTTCAATGCTTTACTTGCTAGCTCTATTGTTTCCTAATATATAAATAATGGGATATAGTACCTCATCATCCTCATTAGTTCTTTGAAAAAGGTCATTCTAACTCCTAGTGGAGAAGGTTGGCGAGAGAGGTTCCCATCTGAAAGTTTTACTACATGAGGCTATCAGATTTTGAGCTTCTATCTCCTTACTAATGGCTGAACAAATGCCCCTTTTGGAGTTGGATGGTCTGAGAAGATGAGAGGAGAAAAATCTTTGAATGGTTAGGGAACTAATAAGATAGAGAATTTGTTTATTTTTTGAAAAATGATGGACAAAATGATCTAAATTTTTATTTATATAAGGCATGAGAGAATGGTTGAGATCAAAAGATTTGAAGACTTTGATATGACGTGTACTGTTAGATGGATGCGTCTGTTGGACTTAAAGTACAAGAGTTAGCCCTTTTTTGAAAAAGGTAGGGAAGTGATGTGGCACAGTCATTAAATATTTGAAATGGTCTTTATTTAGGAATAGCAAGTGATACTAACCTTACTACGGACCTGGGCCCCGAGTAATGTCTAAACTTAACTATTATGTGCGTTTTCACCTCGCTTTTCATATCTCCTCCTCTTTGCCATGGGTGTATATATGCAAATATATGATACTGAATTAGACATGTCGGACATTATCCAACAAGTATACATGCTTACTAGTTCATATCCATGCCAAGAGAATTATGAGAGTAATCAGTCATCAATTAGATCTCATTACCTCTGTTCTTTCTTATTCTAGTCAACCAGTTTTCTACTAACTTTCTTCAAGGATCTAGTAGATATAGGTCCTTTAGGACTACAGGAAGATCAATTTTTAACCCAAACTTACATCATCACCAGTATTAGTAATTTTAACTCTTTAATATTATTACCTGGGAGAGATTGCCTCCACTAAAGGTCTTCAACAATAGGTGACCTTCAAGTTTTCAATTTTATAATCTGAGTAGCCATTATCATCTTTTTTGGTTGCCTTCTCTTACCTATACCTATATCATAGATCGGTTATTAGCCTTGGGAATCCATTTCAGTGTTGGTTCCCAATAAGGAGATAAAGGAAAAATCAGCTTTTTTTTTTGTCCAGCTAGGAAAGTTTTCCATTTTTATTCTTGAGGCAGTGAAATCCCTTATTCCTCTCTGAGTTGGAGCCCTAGATGGATACATTTATATTATGTGACCATCTTTTCCACAATGGAAACATAGAGGAGTGTCTTTTCCCTTTGTAAGCATGATAAGAGAAAGAATATCCTGAGCCTTGGCCATTTGACAGTGATATTCTGAGCTTTCCCTGTTTCTAGAACTTTGGCTGGTAAAATGAGTTACACCTTGTGATGGAGTATTCCACTTGAGATCTTTCTCAAGCTCTGTCTTCACCCGAACTATTTACTTTTCAAGTATTAGGTTTCTTTGAAGTGAAGCAGTCATGTTGGCCTTAGTTTGAATCAATTCTTCTTCTAGCTGAAATTGTATCGTGCTTTCTTTACCTTTTCCATAGTAATTTTGTTTGGTGATTTTGTCTAGTCTTGTATTCACAAGATTATTCTCACAGGAGAGATTCTGTAAAGTAGCTTGATGCTCAATAACGTGTACACTTAACTCCACCATTTTTTCTTCATATTTAACCAGATCTTCCTTTAGCTTTGCCTTCTCATTCATGAGTTCAACTACTTGTACACTCAGTTCCACCACTTCTTACTCACATTTTTCTAAGGATTCCCTTAGACTTTATTTGTCCTTAGCAATATCATCAAGTGAATCAAGAAACACAGATTCAATAGATCTTAGTTTACTGAGGAAGTAATCAGTTGCCCTCACCATTCTCAGTATCTTCCATCAAAGCAAAAAGTGAGTCAAAGACTGATAATTCATCTTTTATTACCACCATGGAATTATCTTCTCTTTGATCTAAATCCTCAAAGTCACTTGAAGAATCACCCCAACAAGTGGCCAACACTTGATTGGCAATTTTGTCAGCTTCAGTCGTCTTACCATACTACATAGGAACCTAGTCCTTGACTTTTTCCTTCCCTTTAGTTTGCTTAGCATAATCCTTATGTTCTATCTTATGCATAGGAAGGTCCTTGATATAGATATTGAACTTTCCATATTTTTGACATGTGTCACTTGCCTTACCTTCCTTGAAAAGTTTGTTGGACTCTCCCCTTGTAGAGATAACTCCTAATTTCCTCAAGGCTTTGAGAACTCTTTTTGCAATATAAGTTGTCTCCTTATCTTCATCATATGAGGTATCCTTTGCATCCTTAAGAACTAAATTTTTTCCAACCTTGGTCTCAACTTTTAACTTTCCAAAATTCTTTAGGAATTCATAGGTTTTGTGGTTTCCTATAAGTTCATCCATGGCCATCCTATTTAGATCCCTGGCTTAAGAGAGATGGAATCTATTTTTCTTTCCTATCTTTTAGGAAGATTTCTTAAGATCTTCCTAATCTACTTGTGTGGTGGAATAACCTCACCCAGGTAGTGTAGCTCATTTGTCACAATAGTAAATCTAGTGTACATCTCTTGAATGAATTCTCCTTCCTGCATAGTAAAGGTCTCATATTGACTTGTCAGCAGGTCCTCCTTGGATTGCTTAACTTGAGTAGTTCCTTCATGGGTTGTATGAAGTGTAACTCCTTGAGTCTATACCCCGGATGCTACACGGTGCTTACGATCCCAAGGGACCACAAGCTAACCCATGACTGGTACCTGCTATGAGCACTAAATAATAATAATGAAATAATGAAAAAATAGGCTGAACTTCCTAAGGTTCATAATCTGAATACTATAATAATAACATTTGATAAAAATATCTAAAATCTAAATATTGTCTGAACTAGTCTAGTCTGAAAAGCCTCTAACTAAACTGTCTGAATGTGGAGTTGATGGGACAAGCCCCCAACTAACTACGACTAATAAAATGCTAAATCTACTAAAATACTGATATAAAGGAATATCCTTGATAAATGAGGACTCACTACTGAATCTGCTATTGCTGACAAAATCTATCCAAGAGCGGTCAGGAACTTGAGTGTCCGAACCTATGATATAAGACATCCTAGTGCAAAGAGAAAGTATGTGTCAGTATGTGGAATGTACTGGTATGCTAGATAAGGTAAGGCTGAATTCAAGGGTTCATATATATGAATAGTAACTGCCTAAGTGATATAGAGTAACTGAATATGATAGTACATGGATAACTGATATTGCTATAAATACTGATTATGCAATACTATGCATATACGTGTATATTGTATTTGAGACTTTACTGAAGCTAAGTACTAATTTCTGATAACTAAGTAACTGATATCTGAAGTTACTGATAACTGAGTTACTATAAGACCCCGCAAAATCCTAAGCTCAATTCAGTTCATTAAAATCTTATTAAGGGGTCCCAAACTTAGAAAATTTTAGCTAAGTATTCATACTAAGAGTTAATTTAGCCTTCATAAGTTGGAAATCTTATTTTGCTACCTTTATGACCATTGAATGGTGATATTTAAGTTTATTCATGATCAGGAGTGTCAGTAGATGTTCTCGAACGAGTTTCAAAATTTTCAAACATAGTTTGAGGCACGTTTGGGAGCCCAATCCAGTGTATCGACACGATCTCAACGCGCTTATTGCCTATTGCGTCGATGAATATTTCCCCCAGCTCTCAGTGCAATTTCTAGTGAACCACGTAGACTCGATGCGACACGTCAGCCATTACGTCGATCCCATTGAAGTATTGCATCATTCTATGTGTGAATACTAGCCACTTTTAAGGCAAAATTCATTCACTATTCTCAAATTACTCAAGAACAAAAACCCTAGGTAATCTTAATTCAAATTCAAGGCTCAAGAACTCACCATCAACCTTCAAGAATTTAAGCATTAAAGTAAGTGAAGTGTTCATGTAAAGGTTCCTTCGACCCTTGGAGTTGAAGAAACTCTTTTAAACTTTAAGTAAATTGATTTCATGATTTCTATGATTAGAATTAAATGTATTCATGATTTTAATGTTAATTGGATTTCTAATCCATGATTTATTACAAGTTTTATGTGGATTTGATTGTCATGTGTGTAGTATTCATGTGAATTCATGTTAAAATCCTTTAATGTGTGAATTGGGAATTGAAATTGTGATGCCTACATGTTGTTTAGTATCATGTGCAAAGATTATGTTCCCCAAGTGTTTGATAAAATGCTTATGTGAATTAAATGGGAATAAATCATGATATACTAGCATATGTGCAAACTTATAGCTTACAAGTATTTTATAGAATGTCCCTATGAATGAGATATGAAGCAATTACACATTATTATGCTTTGCAAGTTTATACTATGCTTTACTTTCCATGCTATCAAATCCTGGGGGTATTCAATACCTAAAAACTTAGTTGTTTACCTAGAGCTACAGTAGTTACACAACAGTCTCAGTAGTGTCACAAATAGTAGTACTTAGTAGTCAGTCACAGTTTCAGTTCAGTATTTAGTTTAGACCTCAGTAAATTCAGTCAGTTAATAGAACTTCATAGTATTCTGTTGGTTACCATAATTCAATAGTACTCCATCAGTTAATGGAACTCAGTGAACTCAGTTTGGTTCAGTTAGATAGTACAATCAGTAATAGTTCAGTCAAGCCTAGTATGAACTAGGAATCAGCTCACTGTCTATTCAGTTGGGAGTAGGATTCAGCACCAAGTGAACCTAGGGATAGGGGCATTTCTTCCAACATAGGGTTTGACCCTTGTAGAAATCCCTGCATTACATAACTATGTAGCCAGTGTAGGTTGAGATATCTTCCTGCCGGACTAGGCTTGATACATCTCATATAAGTTTTCCTACTAGCAAGGGTTGACGAAAGAGCTTCCTGTCAGAGAGGATTAACTCATAACTTATATTTACTCGTAACACGGTACTGACACCCTTCCAACTGGGGATATAGTTTGGACCCTAATCTATTCAGAAAGGGGCATGTCGGTTAGATGATTACCTCCCACAGTTATAGTTTCAGTCTCAGTATAGAACTCAGTTTAGTTCTACAGATTCAGGACTGTCAGACACAGTCACCCAGCTCAGTATAGCACTTAGTTCAATTCTATTGAATTAGGATTGTTAGAAATAATCACTCTGTTATCAGTGTTACAGTATCAATAAACTCAGATATCAGTTAATAAATATTCATAACTCAGTAACCAATGTTGATATGATCTCAGTTACAGTTTATGTACTCATACATGTACTCTCATTCAGTTATGTTCATGTTAATCAGTCAGTTATTGTTCATGCATATGAACCCATGCATATCATCCTACCTCACTTAGAATACCAATACATTCAAAGTACTGACACATACTTTTCTTTTGTGCTATGATATCTTATATCATAGGTTCTTATGCACATGTTCTTGACCATACTTAGTAGCCTGGATCTTTCAGTAGTTGATTCAAAGTTAGTGGTAAGTCCTCATAGTTTTGAGGACATGATTATCATATCAGTATTTCAGATTATCAGTAGTTTAGTAGTCAGAGTTAGTTGGGGACTTATCCCATCAACTCCATAATTCAGACAGTAGAGGCTTTCAGACGAGAGTGTTTCAGATATATGTTTTAGTACTTAATTTCCAGTATTCAGAATTGGTTTTGATTTTCAGTTATGAACCTTATGATATTTTTAGCCTAACTTCTTTTTTTAGTTATGTTATGATGGAAGTATTATTATTATTCATTGCTCACAGCAGGTACCAGTCATGGGTTAGCTGGTGGTCCTTTAGGGTTACTAGCATCGTGTAGCATCCAGGGTACAGACTCAGGGCGATACAGTTACTGATAACTAGGTGATTGTGTCTGATAGTCCTACTTTTGTAGAGCAGAACTGAGCTTTATATTGACACTGAAACTGAAATTGTGGGAGGTAATCATCTAACCAACATGACCCAAACAAGATAATTTGGGTCCAACCTATAACCCCTATTTGAAGGGTGCCAATATTATGCCACGGGTAAACATAAGATGAAGAGTCACCCGCATCTAGCAGGTACTCTAATGAGAATGGTGGTACCCTTAACTGGCAGTTTATAATACCTCATCAACCCTTAATTGGCAAGTTGATATCTCAACCTATGCTGGCTATGTAGTTCTAGAATGCAAGGGCGGCTTCTAAGGATCACACCCTCTACTGGAAGATAAGACTCTATCCTTGGGTTCACTCGGTGCTGAATCCTACTCCCAATTGAATAGACACTGATCAGATAACTAGAATGCACTGAGTATGACTGAACTGTTACTGATTGTGAGGACTGACCAAACTGGACTAAGTTCACTGAGTTCTATAACTATCTGAGTACTACTGTTTCGTGAAGTGAATGAGACTATTATGTAACTACTATAGCTCTAGGTAAATGCCTAGATTTTTAGGTATTGAATAACCCCAAGACTCGATAGCATGGAAAGTAAAGTATATCATGATCTTGAAAAGCATAACAATGCTCACTTGTTCATAATTCATTCATAAAGACATTTTATCAAACACTTGTAGGGCATGAGCTTGTACATATGCTAGCATGACATGATTTCACCATTTGATTCACATGGACATTCTATCAAATACTTAGGGATCACAACTTAATGCATATAATCATGGATAATATATAAACATTGTAACTATAATACCCAACTTGCAAATTCAAGGGTTATGACATGGAAATCACACAATTCAAGATACATGCTTTTTCAATTTTGTGAAACTTTACTTAAATCATGGATGGAAACCATATAACATTATGAACATGAATACAATTAATTTGAAGCATGTAATTCATAAAAATTCAATCTTGTAGTTTCTAAAAGGGATTCTTGGGCTTCATGGGTGAAAGAAACCCATGAATGAACACCTAACATACTTGAGATGATTAGTTCTTAAAGGTTCTTGGGGAAATTCTTGAGAGTTAGGTTTGATTCTTGAATCTAGGGTTTTTACCTTTTGAGAGAGGATTATTTAATTTTGGGGGAGATTGGATGAATAGTGGTATAACTAGGTTAATTATGGGTAAATCACTTGTTAAAGGTTGATATGGGTCATGGAGAAATACCAAATTACCCCTAGAAAGTATATAAAATTTGTCACTGCAAAACCCGATTAGGGGCTTCACCACGACGCGGTGGCATCGCGGTGAGCCTATAGTTCCTAGCTAGAAACTATATTAAAAGGACAATTGCAAAATTAACCTTTGGCTCTATGTACCATAATCTCGGAGGCTCACTAGAATTTGACAATTTTGTAAAATAGCCTTGGCGCGATGCGGTGGTATCGTATTGCCTTACTAAAAAATGACTATTGGGAACTGGGTCTGTGGAGCGATGCGGTGATATCATGATGGCTCACTGAATTTTGATACTTTCCATTTGATCCCCCTCCACGACGTGATGATGTGCCAGTTGACACACTATTTTACAAAAATTGCTCTAACTCTTCACCCGGGTATCAGATTTGGGTGAATTTTATATCATTGAAAAGCTGACTGAATTTCCTACGTAATGATTAACTCTAAACTGAAAAATTCTGAGTATTTTAAATATTTATATACAAATAGTCATATACTGAGAGTTAAAATAAGCTAGGGAAATACGTGGTATTACAATATCTTCCCCTTGGGAACATTCGTCCTCGAATAAGACTGATTAAGCTGAGAAACATTGATAGACTGAGTTTACAAACTAAATATGCATATCTGATGCATGGAATACATGACTGAAGCTATTGATAAGCTGATTTTTCATACTGAACATACATATCCGATGCATGAGTACATGGTTGAACTGATTCATGAATGAATGATGTCATGTAGATGATATGCAATGGTAATTAATACCAAGTTTGTAACGGTAAATGAACATGGAACTGAGTAAAGATAAGGAAGACTATTAACCCAAGCTAAATATGAGCTAGTGGAGAAGAGGTGAGGATACTTGGTCCACATATCTATTTCTGCTTTCCAAGTGGCTCCCTCATCAGACTGATTCTGGCAAGGAACTTTGACTAAGGGAACTTTTTTGTTACTCAGTCTGTGAATATGATGATCAAGGATTTGAAATGGAACCTCTTAGAAAGAGAGATTATTCTAAATATCTACGCCCTCTAAGGGAAATATGACTGTTGGGTCACCAATGCATTTCTTTAGCAAGGAGACATGGAATATTGGGTGTACTGAAGCTAGATCTGAAGACAACTTAAGCTTGTAAGATACCTTTCCTAAACAACTGATAATTCTATAAGGAACGACATACTGGGGACTCAGCTTTTCCTTCTTGTCAAACCTCTTTACTCCTTTCATGGGAGAGATTTTCAAGTACACAAAATCACTGACCTTAAACTCGAGATCTTTTCTCCTCATATCTGTGTATGATTTCTATTATCTTTGGGCTATCCTAAACCTTTCTCTGATCAACTGAACCTTTTCTAAGGCATCAAACACTTAATCAGGCCCTACTACTGTGGCCTCACCTACCTCGAACCAACTAATAAGAGATCTACATCTCTTACCATAGAGATCTTCAAACGGAGCCATCTAGATACTGGAATGATAATTGTTATTATATATAAATTTGATCAAAGGAGAGTGGTCATCCCAACTACCTTTAAAATCAACAATGCATGCTCTTAATATATCTTCTAGAGTCTGAATGATCTTTTCTGCTTGACCATCTGTCAGAGGGTAGAAGGATATACTGAGGTGAACTTGGGTACCAAGACCCTTTTGGAATGCTTTCCATAAGTGAGAGGTAAATTGGGTACCTCTATTTGAGATAATGGATATTGGAGCTTCGTGTAACCTAACCAACTCTCTGATATAGAGTTTGGAGTGGTACTCGACTTAATAAGAGGTATGAACTGGCAAGAAATGAGCAGATTTGGTCATCCTATCTATGATAACCCAAATTGAATCATGCTGACGACAAGTACGAGGCAAACCCATCACAAAGTCCATGCTCACTTCTTCTCATTTCCATGTGTGAATACTAAACTCCTGCATGGACCCACTAGGCTTCTGGTTCTTAATCTTAACCTGCTGACACAAAGAGAACTTAGCTACAAACTTTGCGATATCCCTCTTCATCCCACTCTACTAATAGATCTCCCATAGATCGCAATAGATCTTACTGGCCCCTGAATGAATATAGTAACATGCACTATGCGATTCTGCAAGAATTCTTCACCTTAAGTCTTTTACACATGGCACAAATAGATGACCTTGGAAACACAACACACCATCCCCCCTTGGTAGAAAACCTTGACTTTCTGGTCTTCGACTGACTCTTTTAGCTTAACTAGAATGGGATATCTGTCCTGCTTTTCCTTTACCTCAAAAAACAGAGATGATTCTAAACTATTATGCACCCACAAACTACCCTCTGCCGAGTCGACTAAATGGAAACATAGTTGGGAAAGCTGATGGACTTCCTGAACTAATTTCTTCTTATCATTCTCCATATGAGCAACACTACCTATCAACAATCTACTGAGAGCATCCGCCACTATATTGGCCTTGCCCGGATGATACAGAACACTCATATCATAATCTTTTAACAAATATAACCACCTTCTCTAATGCAAATTCAAATCTTTCTAAGAAAAGACATACTGCAAGCTTTTGTGATCTATGAACACATCAACATACACCCCATACAAATGATGCCTCCAAATCTTTAAGGCAAACACTACAAATGCTAACTCAAGATCATGAGTCAGGTAATTCTTCTCATAGGGATTAACCTATCTAGAGACATAGGCTATGACCTTAAATCTTTGCATGAGTACATAACCCAGACCTACTCTAGATGTATCACAATACACAACAAACCCATCTGAACCATCTGGTAGAGTCAAAATTGGGGCTGAGGTGAGTCAAGTCTTCAACTCATGAAAACTCTTCTTGCAAGAATCTAACCACTGAAACTTAAATTTATTCTGGGTCAATCTGGATATGGAGGATGCAATAGATGAAAACCCTTCAACAAACCAAGGGTAATAGCCAGCTAAACCTAAGAAACTCCTGATATCTGATAGAGAAATAGGTCTAGGCCAGTTTCTTACTGTCTTGGTCTTTTAAGAATCAACTCTAATGCCATCACTAAAAATAATATGGCCAAGGAAAGCTACTAATCTTAGACAAATTTTGCGCGTAATAAATTTGGAGAATAGCTGATAGGCTCTTAGAGTTCAAAGTATGATTCTAAGATGATCTGCATGATTATTCTAGCTACGAGAATAGACAAGAATGTCATCGATGAAGACTATAATGAACATGTCCAAGTACTGCTTGAACACTTAATTCATTAAGTCCATGAAGGCTGCTGGGACATTAGTGAGACCAAAGGACATGATTAGAAACTCAAAGTGACCAAACAGGGTTTGGAAAGCTATTTTTGAAATGTCACATTCTCTAACTCTGAGATGATGATAGCCTGATCTCAGGTCTATCTTAGAAAAGTAACTGGCTTCCTGAAGTTGGTCAAACAAGTCATCAATTCTAGGAAGTGGGTATTTATTCTTGACTATGACTTTGTTCAACTAACGGTAGTCTATACACATTCTGAGTGAACCATCTTTCTTATGCATAAATAAGACTGGTGCACCCCATGGGGATATATTGGGTCTGATGAATCCCTTGTCTAGGAGATCTTTCAACTGCTCTTTTAACTCTTTAAGTTATGCTGGAGCCATTTTGTATGGCGGAATAGATATAGGTTGAATGTCTAGAAGAAGGTCTATTCCAAAGTTGATTTCACTTTTGTAAGGAACTCCAAGAAGATCTTTAGGAAACACATCTGAGAATTCATTCATTACTAGAACTGACTCAAAACTAGGAGTCTCCAAACTAGAGTTTTTAACTCACATAAGATGATAGACACATCCCTTGGATATCATTTTCTCGCTCTAAGGTATGAAATTAACTAATCCTTAAGCATTATAGTACTACCCCACCATTGAAGAACTGGTTCATTTAGAAAATGATAATGAACAATTCTATTTCTACAATCAACTGAGGCATAGCATGAATGGAGCAAATCTATGCCAAGAATGACGTCAAAATCTGTCATCTCTAACTCTACTAAGTCTGCTGAAGTGAATTTTTGAGACATCATAACCAGACAATTCCTGTATACCCACTGGGCTATGATAGATTGACTCACTTGGTAGAGACTGAGAAGGGTTCTATTAAGATTTCTAGTCTAACTCTGAAGTTGACTGCTAGGTAAGGAGTTACAATAGATAGAGAAGCTCCTGGATATAATAAGGTATAAATATGTACTTGGAATATCTGTAACATACCATTTACCACATCAGGAGAACTTTCTTGATCTTATCGGGACTAAAGTGCATAAAGCCTATTTGAACGTTGCCCACCGGTGGTAATGGAAATGGCACCCTACTGATTTGGATAACCGGACTGAGCTGAAGGATGATTGTACTAACCCTGAGAACCTGATTGAGGACAATCTCTAATTTTGTGTCCTAGCCTACCACACCCAAAACAAATATCACTGCCAGCTCTGTAAATACCCTAATGGTTTCTACCACATTTTTTAACAAAGAGGATTTGTTCAAGCACTAATGACACTACCCTAGGATTTAGAGCCTGGTGTCTTATCTTTGTTACCATTTCTGAACTTAGGGACTGGATCACTGGCTGAGGACAGAGCTGGAACTAAAGATTTTGGATAAAATTAGGAACGGTTACCACCTTTTGACTTATGTTGAGTAAAGTTAAAGCTACCTGTTCTGGCTCTCTTGTTTTTCTTTTCTCTTTCTCTTTCCTTATTCTTATCCTATTCAATCTACTAAGCATGGATCATAAGTTTGAATATGTCCATCTCCTTAATTAACATTGTGGTCCTATACTCCTTGACCACATTTTCTAATATCCCTGATACGAACTTGCTCATTTTGGACCTACTGTCTACTACTTCATGGGGAGCATACCTGGATAACTGAGTAAAATTGAGGGAATACTCTTTCACACTCATGCTACCTTTCCTGAGATTAATGAACTCTAACACCTTGGCTTCTCTTAGCTCTAAGGGAAAAAATCTATCTAGAAAAGTGATAGCAAACTCTTCCCATTCTATGGGCTCTATCTCTGTTCCCCTGTCCACCTTCCACTGCTTAAACCACATATGACCTATATCTTGTAGCTGATAGGAAAATAACTCAGTACTCTCACTAGAATTCACTCCCATAATATCTGTGTCTTTCTAAACCTAATCGAGGAACTCTTGTGGATCCTCTTCTGACTTAGATCCTGAGAATAGGGGGATTCATTTGGGTGAAGTCCTAAATCCTGACTGCAATAGTATTGGCCACTGGGTTGGCTTGAACAATAGTTGGCCGTTCATTTTGAGCTGCTACTGAATTGGCTAGAGTGGTGAACGCAACTCTAAATTCTACATGGGAGACATTCTCGTTCAGGGGATGTGCTTGAACGGGCTGAGGTGCTGACTGGTTTCCTGTTCTTCTTCTATCATTCCTTTTGGGAAGCATGTTCTATAAACAAAAGTAAGAAAATGATTATACTAAGAGTTTAACTTGAGCTCATGCTCACTCGTACGATATGAATACTGAAAGAAGGGAAACTTTTACTAAAACATCTCATAGCCTCCTGTCCATAAGTGTGGTGAGCTACAAACCCATGCACAAGACTCTACTAGATGCAACTTTCAGACTCTCTAGGACTCTATTGAACCTTATGGTTTGATACCAAGTTTGTAATACCCCGAGTCTGTACCCCAGATGCTACACAATACTTACGATCCCGAGGGACCACAAGCTAACCCATGACTAGTATCTGTTGTGAGCACTGAATAATAATATTGAAATAATGTGAAAACTAGGCTAAACTGCCATAAGGTTCATATTCTGAATACTGATAATAATAACATATGATAAAATATCTTAAATCTGAATACTGTCTGAACTAGTCTAGTCTAAAAAGCCTCTAACTGAACTATCTGAATGTGGAGTTGATGGGACAAGCCCCCAACTAACTCTGACTAATAAAATGCTGAATCTACTAAAATACTAAAATAAAAGAATGTCCTTGCTAGATGAGGACTCACTACTGAACCTTCTACTACTGACTAAATCTGTCTAAGCGCGGTCAGGAACCTGGGCGTTTGAACCTATGATATAAGACATCATAGAGAAAAGAGAAAATATGCGCCAGTATGTGGAATATACTGGTATGCTAGATAAGTTAAGGATGAATGCAAGGGTTTATATGCATGAACAGTAACTAACTTAATGTTATATAGTAACCAAATATGAGAGTACATGGATAACTGAAACTGCTATAAATACTGAGTATGCAATACTGTGCATATATGTGTATATTGTATCTAAGATTTTACTAAAGCTGAGTACTGATTTCTGATAACTGAGTAACTAATATCTAAAGTTGCTGATAACTAAGTTACTAATAACTGGGTGACAATGTCGGCAGTCCTAATTTTGTAGAGCGGAATTGAGCTCTATACTGAGACTGAAACTAAAATTATGGGAGATAATCATCCAACCGATATGCCCAAATAAGATAAGTGAGGTCCAACCTATAACCCCAGTTGGAAAGGTGTCAGTACCATTCTACGGGTAAAGATAAGCTAAAGAGTCACCCTCATCTAGCAGGTACTCTAATGAGAACAGTGATACCCTCATCTGGCAAGTTAAAAGACCTAGTTTTGGGATGGTACATTCCAAAACCATGTCTCACCCTACACTGGATACATAGTTTTGGAATGAAAGGACTGCTTCTAAGGATTACTCCCTCTACTGGCAGGTGAGCCCCTATCCTTGGGTTCACTTGGTGCTAAATACTACTCCCAACTGAATAGACACTGAACTGATTACTAGACTGCACTGGATATGACTAAACTGGTACTATTCATAAGAACTGATCAAACTGGACTGAGTTCACTGAGTTCTATAACTGTGTGAGTACTACTATTTTTTGACGTGACTGAGACTATTCTGCAACTACTATAGCTCTAGGTAAACACCTGGATTTTTGGGTATTTAATACCCCTAGGACTCAATATCATGGAAAGTAAAGCATAGCATGATCTTGAAAAGCATAACAATGTTCACTTGTTCATAATTCATTCACAGAGATATTTATCAAACACTTGTAGCGCATGAGCTTGTACATATGGTAGCATGACATGATTTCACCATTTTATTCACATGGACATTCTATCAAATACTTGGGGAGTACAACTTAATGCATATAATGATTGAAAACATATAAACATTGTAACTACAACACCCAACTTGCAAATTCAAGGGTTATGACATGGAAATCACACAATTCAATATAAATGCAATTTCAATTTTGTGAAACTTTAATTAAATCATGGCTGGAAACCATATAACATTATGAACATGATTACAATTAATTTGAAGCATGGAATTCATGAAAACTCAATCTTGTAGTTTCTAAAAGGGATTCTTGGGCTTCATGGGTGAAAGGAACCCATGAATGAACACCTAACATACTTGAGATGATTAATTCTTGAAGGTTCTTGGGGAAAATTCTTGAGAGTTAGTCTTAATTCTTGAAACTAAGGTTTTTGACTTTTGAGAGAGGGTAATTTAATTTGGGGTAAAATTGAGTGAATAATGGTATAGCTAGGTTAAATAGGGGTAAATCATGTGTTAAAGGTTGATTTGGTTCATGGAGAAATACCAAAATACCCCTAGAAACTATTTAAAATTGTCACTAAAAACCCAATTTTGGGCTTCACCTCTATGCGGTGGCATTGGAGTGAGCCACTGGTTCTTGGATGGAAACTTTATTAAAAGGACAATTGCAAAATTAACCTTTGGTGCGACGCGCCATGATCACAGAGGCTCACTGGAATTTGACAAGTTTAAAAAAGGGCCTTGGCGCGATGCGGTGGTATCGCGTTGCATTATTGAAAAATGACTATCTGGAACTGGGACTACGGCGCAACGTGGTGGGATCGTGATGGATCACTTTATTTTGATAGTTTCCATTTGCACCCCCTCTGCGATGCGGTGATGTTCCAGTTGGCACACTATTTTATAAAAATTGCTTTAACTCTTCACTCGGGTATCAGATTTAGGCGAATTTTATATCGTTGGAAAGCTGGCTGAATTTCCTACACAATGGTAAGCTCTAAAATTAAATATTTTGAGTATTTTTAAAATTTTATATAGGAATACTTATATACTTAGAGTTAAAATGAGCTAGGAAAATACGGAGTATTACATGAAGACAGTCCCAGATCTCCTTTGCAGTCTCACAGGTTGAGATCCTATTGTACTCATCAGGACTAATATCATACACCAATATGTTCTTGGACTTATAGTTCTTCTCTATCTTTTTTCTATCAGCATCATCAAACTCCTTCTTAGTTTTAGGGACTTGTGAGGTCACATCACCAATCTTCACAACCCTTGTAGGAACAAAAAGGACATCCTCAATGACATCCCACATCTCTGAATATTCATCCATGATGAAGTCATGCATTTCAATGGTGAATATTCACCATTGAATCTTGGGGATCTGGTGGTTGACTAGTTTTCTTCCAGATTTGGAGGAGCTTCCATTTCTCAGAATCCTTCCAAGCTGTTAGCCTTTTTATGGAAGATCCGCTCTGATACCAAATGAAGGGTTGGGATGGGTTTCTCCTCAACTTAGAGACTTGTTCCTAGATACACTTACACTATAAGAACTAGGAGATATATAAAGTAAGAAGTGTAGAAATAAAGTAAATAAAAAATACAAGGTTCTTACATGAAAACTCCATGTTCAAGGGAGAAAAACGACGACCTGCCTCCAGGATTTCTAATCTCCACTATACTCGAGCAACTTCTTGAATACAGACTCTAAGAATTAACCTCCTAATCCTTTGTCTTCTAGCAATAACTTTATTACAAGGAAACACAAGCAATAGCTCTACTGTTTCAACCTCTAGCTAACTCTAACTGGACACCACAAGATAGCTCTAGCTTGGACAACCACCAGATGATTACAAATAGACAGGTTTACACCTAATAACCTACTATAATAATAAGAAAATATAGGAAAACATTTAAGACTAAAATACAAAAACTCAAGTACAACAAGGAAATAAAAATACAACTCGGTGAACAATAACTTTCCTATTGCATAATGCAGTCTTTGATTCGCAGCTTCAAAAGATATTTAGTTGTGAGAATATGGAAGCATTGATTTTCCTATTGAGGAAGATGAACAATATATATTATGACACAAGAAAACCTAAGAGAGATCCTATTGGTTGAGGCAAAAAGGTGGCAGCATCTTTTCCTACCAACTATTGTACTTTATGTCAACTGAGACTATTGACCGTGATAGTGATAGGTGAGAACAACCTATTTCCTAAGTGGTATAAGTTTTTTCATCACAAAATCTCCAAGAAACAGGTCCCAACATACAATTTTTCGATCATCAAAACTAAAGACTTAACATATTCAATGGAAGTTGATACACTTGGTCGAATGGTAGAGCAACAAATGATTGTAAACGGAAGGTGGGATTCTTTTGGTATACAGAACGGGACAAAATCACTAGATGTTATTGGTAATTGGATGGAATCTATGGAGCTCATTTCAGAGGAAGAAATAAAGTTTTATAGGAACAGAGAAACTGAAGATGTATTTCTTAGTTAAATGTAAAAAAAAAAATGTAAATGATAGTACTTTTCATGTAGTTTTTGAATATCAAAATTTTAATTTTTAAAAAATAAATTAATATAATTTAATCTAACTTTGAAACTTAATCAAACTAACTCACAAAAATAAGGGGAGAAATTGAAAAGAACTGACGGGAGTATTAGATATAGATGGAATCAACTTTAAAGTATTCATATGTATATTAAATTATGAAGGGAGTATTATATTTTGCGAAGTAATTTTTCAGAATGTGAAAATAAATCTGTGAGCTTTGGGGGGGAGAATGGTTTCTTCCTTAATTACTCCCTCCGTTACATTTTACTTGATGCCTATTAATTTGACACGCCCTTAAGAAATCAAGAATTAGACATGTATTTCATTAAACTAACGCTATTAATAGTAAGAAGTAAAATATATGAAACGGAGGAAGTGAATAGGACTAACATTCATTATAACTCAAACATGCTTTAATACTAACTAGGTTACAGGAGCGCACGCTCAGATACTAGTAAAATAAAACAACGCTCACCCCTTTAGATATCCCACAATCAGGCAAACATACTAAAAATAAAACTAAAAAAAAGGATTTCAAACTTAGCACAAATCTTAGACACCCTTATAAAGAAAATCCACATAATTTTTACTCTAATTAAAGCCTCAAGTTCAAGTCCAAATCATTTTGTTCGTCATCTATATTAATTAATTCATCTACATTTGATGAAATAGGAACATCCAACTGATTAATCAATGGTCTCGTCAAATCAGTAGACTCATTTAAATCTGCAAATGTTGGATTTGAACCTCCAACTCTAATGCTTCTTTCCATTTGTTGCCTATTGGTTGGTGGTCTTGTGCCTCTTCTTATTGGTACAACGCTATTTTGTCTTGTCATTTGTTTCCTATCGATTGGTGGTGCTCTGTCCCATCTTATCAGCTGGTTACGATTCAAAGACGTTAGATGGACAACAACCCTATCATTTCCCTGCAAACTCGAAATTTGCAAAAATATACTAGATGCATCTACATGAGAATTTAGGATGCCATCTCGCTCGGATAATTGGTGAATAGTTTGTACATGGTTCATAAATTCTCAATGAATACGGAATACTCCATGGCACAGAGGGCATTGAAGTAGTATAGGAAAAGGTATTAGAAATGAGGAAGGAGAAAGATTTGCATTATGAATATTTGAAATATGAATGACAAAAAATGGTAGAGAAAAGCACCAACTATGCACGATAATTCTGTAAAATATCAAGAGAATTTACAGGCTACTCATAGTATAACCTTCCCCTTCATTATGTGTGTTTTAATTTTCGTAATGGTAAGTTGAAAATAATTTTTCAATGAGTGAATGAGTGACAACTTTGTGACCAAATTTTATAATCCAATGATTTATTTTTTCCTGATTTGTTGTCTATATTTAACTCACTTGTTGCAACAGGCTTCAGAAAAAAGATCATATTTTCTCTCTAAATTGGCAGAGTACTTTAGAAAAAGATAGTATTTTTTGTTGAAGTCAATCAAGCGCCTTTCTTAAATAACTAAAAAACTTGTTGATGATCATCTATATTTATCGCAGAAGACTTACAAATTAAAAATTGTTTGATTATCACTATATTTTGCAATGGTGGGTTGAAAATAATTTTGCACTGAGTGAGTGAGTGAGTGACAATTTTGCGTCCAAAATTTATAATCTAGCGGCTTCTTTTTCCTAATTTATTGCCCATAAAAAGATTATATTTTCTCTCTAAGTCGACAGACTTTAGTAAAGGATTGTATTTTCTATCAAAGTCGATCAGCGCCTTTTTCAAATAACTACAGAATTCGTTGATGATCATTATATTTAACAAGGCAAACTTACGAATTAAAAATGTCTCTGATTATCAAATTATTTAATTCAATAAAAAAATGTATTCTACTTTAAAATTACTTCTATATATATGTCAAATTAATCATATTTCTCTATGCAATTTTGGATAAGCTTCAATTTTCTTACTTGTAAGTGATATTATTAAAATCAATTATATACTGAAAATAACATTAATCAGTCACCATAACTAATTATAGATTAAATAATTATACAATAGAAAATATTATTTATAGTAATAAACATAAGATGGCAATTTTCATTATTCTTTATCCATATAAAGCCGTGTTTTGGATTGAAGCAATATTAGAATTTACGAGATTACAAGGTAATGGTCAACAAAAATATCAAAGTTGGCAATATAACAATATTGTTCCCTTTTTATATTTATCATTGTTGACTAGTAATGTGTTTTCCATTAGGAGGTCCCTCTGGGATCAATTAGCGTGTATTGCCAATTCCCTTCATTCTCTTGTAAGTAATAGTTGGCTTATAGGTGGTGACTTCAAGGAATTATTGAATGCCTCAGAGAAATTCAGGGGAAATAGTATAAATGCTACTAGGTCTACTCTTTTTAGAGATTGTTTGAACCATTGCAGCCTTATTGACCATTGATTTAGACAAAGTAAATTTACCTGGTCCAATATGAGGTACATACACAGACAGAAGCTCATCTTAGAAAGATTAAATAGATTCTTGGCTAATGATCAATGGATCCACTTTTTCCCTGAGGTTCTGTCTTTCATCTTCCAAGGACTCATTCTGATCACTCTTCTCTCCTGTTAACCATTGCTAGGCCCAACCATCCCACTCCCAAGCCTTTCAGCATTGAATCTATGTGGTGTAATCACTCTGACTTCATTGTCAATTCCTGGAACAAAAATATCTTTGGCAATATCTTCCATAGGAAGAAAAAACTGTTAGCTAGACTAGAAAGCATTCAAAATTCCCCCAACTATCCCACTAACTCCTTTATTCATACCTTAGAAATGAAGCTTACAAAAGAGTACAGCTCCATCCTAAAAAATGAGCAAAACTTTTAGATGTTAAAATTTAGAATAAACTGGCTCATGGAAGGGGATAAGAATACTAGATTATTTCACTCCTTAACTCTCAACAGAAGGAGAAGAAAAAGAATCAACTCTCTCCAAGACCAAGGTGTCTGAATCCATGACCAAGTAGACATCAAAGATGCCATACTCTCCTTCTACTCTTGTTTGTTTAGGACTGAGCACCACCATGCCCATCTCAAATTTAAAGTTAACCTTTCTCACATGGGCTCTATCTCAACTGCTACCCACTTTCTTCTAGATTCCATACCTACTTTTTCTAAAATTTGGGATGTCGTATTCTCCTTCCAGTCCTTAAGGCTCCTAGACCTGATGGTATGCATTCCTTCATGTATCAAAAATACTAGGATACTTTTGTTTCCCTTCTCTTGGACTTCTGTACTAACACCTTCACTCATGATAAGATGGATACCAAAGTCAACTCTACTTACTTTTGTCTTATTCCCAAATGCCACTACTCTCAAGAACTTCAAATCCATTGGTCTTTGTACTACCCAGTACAAAATAATCACCAAAATCATTGGTACTAGGATTAAGCCTCTCCCCTATCCTTAATTGGTGTTACTCAAGATAGTTTCTTATCTAAAAAAAGAGCCTCTGATAAAGTTATCATTGTTCAGGTATACATTGATCAACTTAGAAGAAAGGGAAAAACCCTAACATGATTTTGAAAATTGATCTTGAAAAGGTCTTTGACAGACTTGAATGGTCTTTCATTAGACAAGCCCTAGTTTATTTCAACTTCCCTCCTGGTTTATCTAAGCTTATCATTTCTTGTGTCTTCTCCTCCACTATCTCCATCCTTGTTAATGGAGGGCATACTCCTTGTTTCCAACCTACTAGAGGAATAAATAAGGAGATTCCCTCTGCCCTTATATTTTCATTCTTTGCATGGAACTCCTTCCTAGAAAAATTAACCATGAAGCAATGGACATCCATCCAAATCAATCATAGAAGACTAAAGATTTCTGATCTGTTCTTTACAGATGATTTAACTCTCTTTGCTAAAATTGATCACCATAATTGGACCACCATTGCTAGAACCCTTCAAAGTTTTAGAACCTATTCTAGTCAAAAAGTAAATTTAACAAAATCCAAGGTTTTTTTTCCTCTAACTGTCACAACTCTACCAAAGAGTACTTGTCCTCCATCATTGGTATCAAGACCAGTCACTCTTTTGGGAAATATTTGGGCTTTCCAATTTTTCAAGGAAAGCCAAAATCCTCTGATTTTCAGTTCATCCCGGTAATATTAATAACAAGCTTGTGAGTTGGAAAGTTAAATTTCTGAATATGGCTGATCGGACTACTCTTGCTAAGGCTATCCTAGGGATTATTCCTAATCATATTATGTAATACATCATTATCCCTAGGAAGATTCATAATCTTATAGATAGAGCCCAAAGGAATTTCATTTGGGGATTTACTGAAGAGAAAAAGAGGATGCACATGATCAACTGGACCACCGTCACTCATCCAAAGCATCTAGGTGGCTTAGGTGTAAAAAAGCTAGCAGCAAGAATGATACCCTGCTTTGCAGCTTAGCTTGGAGACTTCACTCAAATCTTTCTTCTTTATGGGCTAGAGTTCTACTTCAAAGGAATAATCCTAATAATGGAAGGAACCCCTCCTCCCATTCTAAAACTTGGAAAAATGTCCATAGATCCTGAAACCTCTATAGAGACCTTATTTAGTGGTCTATTCATAATGGACAGAAGGTGAATATTTGGAAGGATAATGGGTCCCTAATCATCCCACCTTTTCTCCATTATCTAAGGAACTCTCCCCAAGCTATGTCCCACCCTGCAACTCTCTTTCTTTTGGCATAATAGAACCTGGAACCTTGAGTCCTTACCCTTTAACATCCCTAGAACTCTCCAATTCAACATTCAGAACTCTTTCATGCCTAACCCTCAGATTCATTCTGAAACTCCCTCTGGCTACATTCTGGAAATTGAATGTTTTCTTGTAAGACTGTTTACTAGTATCTGGCTTCCCAAATACATCAACCCTCTTACAATTCCACTCAATTTGGATGGATTTCTAAACTTCAAGTCCCCAATAACTAAAATTCTTTCTTGGGATCCTTCATTATAACAGTCTCTCCACTAATTCAACCCTGGCTTACAGAGGCCTCCACATTCAACTATACTATCACTAGTGTAGCCACCAAATGAAAGATATTTCTCATCTCTTCTTCAGCTATCCACTGGGCAGCTCCCTCGGGCATGACCTACTGCGATTCTCCACTAAAGCCTTGTATTTTCTAAAATTCTCAAAAGCTTCTGATTTGTATTTCAGAAAATACACCCAATTCATGCGACTGAAATCATCTGTGATGAGTAAAAAATATCGACTTCCATCAAAAGATTCAGTATTCATTGGACCACATAAATCTAAATAAATTAATTCTAGGAAGGTAGAAGCTCTCCAAGCCTTTCAACAGGAAATGACTTTCTACTTTGCTTTCCATAAATGCAACCTTCGCATAAATCAAAAGAATTAATTTTTGGTAATCCAATGACCATACGTTTTTGGCTTATCATATTTAGTCCCTTGAAATTAAGATTCCCATACCTCAAATTCCACAATTCAGATTCATTTTTGGCATCAGTAACCAAAGCAAAATTTTTCACATTTGAAACTTTTAGCGGATACATTCTATTTTCAGCCATGAGCACATTAACCATTGTTTGTCTTGATGTTTTATCTTTAATAACACATGCTCTATCATCAAACAAAAGTGAATATCCAGCGGCCATTAGTTTCCCAACACTCAGTAAATTATGTGCCAAACTAGGAACAAATTGAACATCATGAAGAAGTTTTACTTTACCATGACTACATTTGATTGCTACTGTTCCTTTTCCTTTCGCTTGAAGGCCATTATTATCACCAAGCCTGACTATTGATTTTTGTGTCTTGTCAAGTTCTTTGAAGATTGACTTCATACCTGACGTATGGTTGGAGCAACCACTATCTACAAACCAAATATCACTTGTAACTTCATTAGTATCACAATAAGCCATGAATAACTTACTTTCTCTATCAGTTGTCTCAGTATAATTCGCTTGTTTCTCCTTGTACCAACAATCTGCTTGCACATGCCCAAACATCTTGCAATGATAACATTGCTTGCTATTTTTATTGCCCCTTTACTCATTAAAGTTACCTCGGCTATTTCCACGAAATGCACCTCTGCCTCGTCCTCCTCCTATTGTTGTCTTATCATGCTCTCTTGGATTGGGTGCCTCCACCTTAGATTGAAATGTTTTTTCTTCCTACTTTTCTATTGACCTATTTATCCTTGCCTCATGGGCTTGCAAAGAAACCATTAATTCATCGAATGAAAAATTTAACAAATCTTTGGACTCCTTAATTGCAGCCACAACATGATCAAACTTAGGAGTTAAACTCATCAGAATTTTTTCAAAAATAGTTTGATCAGTTATTTGGTCTTCGTATAACCTCATTTGACTAATAATATCCATTGCTCTAGACAATAAATCTTGCACAGATTCATTTCCTTTCATGATTAAACCTTCAAGATCATGCCGAAGAGTTTGGAGTCTTACAACTATTACCTTTGAGGAGCTTTGAAATTCAGTTTGCCAGATTCTCCATGCTTGCCTTGAAGTGGTGGCTGATGCAATTCAGGAAAACACCATCTCATGGACTGCCTGTTAAAGGAAGAACAATGCCTTTGCGTCCTTCTTTTTGTTTTCCTTTAGTCGTTGCTCTTCATCCGGATCTATGTACCCTGTCTTAATCAAGTCCTAAAGATCTTGTGTGTTATCTATGTACTCTGTCTTAATCAAGTTCCAAAGATCTTGTGACTTAAACAAAGTCTTCATCTTGATGCTCCAGAGCTGATAACTTTGTCCTGTGAAAATGGGGATGGAAGGTTGAGATATGTTCAATGAAGTTCCTTAGAAAGCCATGGTTTTTTTATGTTAATAGATCACCTCAATCTAAACCTATCTCCGATACCACCAATGTTGGAGAAAAGATCTCAAGCTCACTCAAGAACAAAATATTTGAAAGGAAAAAGGAAAACTACCAGGAAAATAGAATGACAGAGAGTTCTCTAGGATTGCAAGACTCTTTTTTTTGTATATCATTCATCAGTGATAAGCCCTTATACATATCTTACAACTCAAGTAAACATGTAAAAATAAAGGGCACTAACTCAATAGTGCTTTCCACTAACAAGAGAAACTTAAGGACTAAACAACCACTAGCCTAGACTAAGTTAAAACAGTAAAATACTGAAAGAAAGTTGTAGTAACTTTTCTTTTTTTTAATGAACACTTATTTAAAACATATTGGTTTCTTTAGGAATATCATTTACACTAAAAAGTGTGTCTTTTTTTTTGGTGTGAAAGCTATTAGGCATGATTATTTCATATTATCAGTATTAGAATAATTTACTGTATAGTTACTGTCTATTTGTATTTGTAGAAGACTCCTACTATTGTAGGAGTCTTTAGCTGTAGGTTGTTGTTATATATTGTATTTAAAGTATGGATGCTAAAGGAATAAAATCATCTTTCGACTATTTCTCTTTATATGATTTTATATGGTATCAATGCCTCTAGCCTCTTATGAGCTAGATCCTCTTTCTCTCCTCATCTATGGCTACACCTCAAGAAATAATCTCTCCAGTTATTATTAACTCTGGTGATGCTACTTCTACCAACAACAGTTCTTCTGCTGCTTCACCTATTGTTCATGTGGTACAATTCGATCCAGCATCTCAATTACCTATCAAATTGCAAGGTAATCTCAACTTCTCGACTTAGAAAGAACAACCGATGATGCTACTCAATGGCCATCAGCTCATGGGACATCTTGAAGGATTAAAATCGGCACCACCAATGACTGTTACTCAAGATAACCTTACGATGCCAAATCCTAGCCATCAAATCTGGTTCTCTCAGGACCAACTGATCCAGTAAGCAATGATGGCATCTGTTGATCCCACCATTGCGCCTGTTGTTACCATAGCTCCATCTACTAAGACAGCCTTGGAACATCTTCACACGGCTTATGCAAATAAAAGCCACACTCGCATTTTTAGCTTGCGTGACCAGTTAAAAAATATCAAGAAATCCTCTAAATCTGTTGCAGAATACTTATAAGAGGTTGGATATATTTCTGATGCTCTCAAAGTTGCTGGATCACCAGTAATAGATGATGAACTTATTGTCAAGATTCTAATTGACCTGGGCCCGGAGTATCGTGAAATCTCTGCCGCTATAAGAGCAAGAGACTCTTCGTTGAGTTTTGAAGAATTTGTTTCACAGGCTCACAGATCATGAGCTTTTCCTCAAGCACCAAGATCTCGAGAAGTCATTCTCCACTATCACAGTTGCTATAGTATAGAAAATGAAAAGGCCACACCAGTCTAATAGGAACAATCGTCGATTCAACAATCAACAGTGGAACAAATCTGCTCCTCGATAATCCAACTTCAACAATCAATAGTGGAACCAATCTACTCCTCGACAATCCAGCTCCAAAAATTAGTAGAATTGGAGATCAAATTCAAGACAATCTGTTTGATGCCAATTGTGCCAAAAATTTGGTCATACTGCAGATATATGTCACTCCAAATCGCACGATTATTTTGAAGCTAAGGCCAACTTTGCCTCTAATTTGTACTCAGCAAAAATCTCTTGGATTCTAGATTCTGGTGCGAGTCATCATGTCACGGCTGACCCTCACAATCCTGAAGAGTATACAGGTAATGAGAGAATATCCATGGGCTACGGTAAAACCATTTCTATTACGCATACTGGTTCAACTCAGATACAAGCATCTAATTTTGGTGTCAGACTTTCTAACATTATATGTGCTCCATCAATTAAAAAAAATCTTATTTCTACAGCTAAATTTTCTCAAGACAATCTAACATCTATGGAATTTATTCCTTTTACTTTTCTTGTAAAGGACCTGCATACTCAGAAGCCGTTGGTACAAGGCCAGAATAAGAATGGACTCTATGAGCGGCCACAGCATCCACCCAGACCACCAATATCCATCAATCTTACATCCACAAAAGTTCCTTTCCAACTATGGCATTATCGTTTGGGTCATCCTCATTCGACGATTTTAAATTTTATTTCGAATAAGTTTTCTTTACCTGTTGCTACTAAAGAAAAAAATGAATTTTGCAATGCTTGTTCCTCTAATAAAGCACATCGTTTTCCATTTCAATGACTCACTTTATCCAGTAATGATCCTTTTTAGGTTATCTTTAGTGATTTATGCGTACCATTGCCCTTTTTATCACTAGACAAAAAGTTATATTACTGTATTTTTGTTGATCACTACACCAAGTATACTTGGTTGTATACAATTAAAAATAAAAGTGAAGTCGCCTCTTTGTTCCAAAATTTTCATCCTTTAGTAGAGAATTTTTTCAAAACAAAAATTAAATCTCTTTATTCGGATGGAGGAGGTGAATACAAAAGTCTTCAGTCCTATCTTCAACAGAATGGCATTGAACATTTAGTTTCACATCCCTACACACCACAACGCGTTGCCATAGCTGAATGTCTTCATCGTCATATTGTTGAAACAGCCAAAACCCTTCTCTATGAAGCATCCCTACCACCAGAACTATGTTCTTTTTCCTGCTATCATGTTGTTTATCTCATTAATCGACTACCCACACCCATCTTAAATAACAGATCACCCTACCAAAAATTATTTGGTAAACCACCCAACTATGCCAATTTAAAAATTTTTGGTTGTCTTTGTTATCCATGGTTTAAACATTATACCAAAAATAAGTTGGAGCCTAAGTCCACCCCTTGCATGTATTTAGGCGTTTCTCAGAGCCATCATTCACACCTCTACTTTGATCCAGAGTAGTCAAAAATATTCATCAGTCGTGATGTTCTTTTTTAGGAAAAAAAAATTCCTTTTAAAACAATGTTTCTACATATAAGGAAAAACTTTTCTTAACTAACACGGGAAGACGTTAACTCCAAAGAGGAAACTCTGAAGTCAGCTACCATTCCAACACCCTCTACTAATATATCCCCACCTATACCACTGTCCTTAGAATCATAAAATACTAGCTACTTCAATTCTGGCCAAGTACCAACAGCCACTGCAGCTATTCCAGGTAATTCTACACATTCTTTTACCTCTTCCTAGCATGACAAAATCTCAAACACACAACCTGCACCTTTGATAACATACCAAAGACATAAATCTAACACTAACACTCCACAACAAATCTCGAATGCTCCATCTCCAACCACTAATTCACCATTGACAACTTCACTTCCTGGTAGCGAAAGTCCCATCCCCAAACAACACCACATGCCAATTCCAGAGCTTGTACTAAACTGAATGACCACTAGGTCCCAGAATAATATTACCAAGCCCAAAAGACTATTCAGTTTTCTAAATCTCTTCACTACTACACCAACAACCTTCAAACAAATCTGAATTCGACACCTCTTTGTTTATTTTGAAGAATATGGTTGCTTCTGTTTATGTGCTCGTTTATGTTGATGACATTTTGATCATGGAAATTCATCCCAGCTTGATTAAACATGTTATTGATTCCTTAGGTTCTCATTTTTCTCTAAAGGATCTTGGCAATTTAAACTACTTCTTGGGTGTGGAAGCAAAAAAAATGCCAGATGATCTTATTCTCTCTCAATCAAAATACATTCTTGACATTTTGTCTAAATTGGATATGCAAAATTGTAAAGGAGTTTTGACACCAATGTGATCTGGTAAACCACCTCGGACAGCTGATAATTCTCCACCTGCAAATGCTACACTCTACAGGCGCACACTCGGTAAGCTGCAATATTTATCGTTTACACGTCTTGACACTTCTTATGCTATCAAACTGTCATAGTTTATGCATGATCCTACTGATGAACACTAGAAGGTGATTAAAAGGATACTACGGTATCTCAAATCCATGAAAACTTCAGGTCTTCATATTCGTCGTGACTCGGACTGCAATCTTTACATGTATGCTAATGTTGATTGGGCGGGAGACCTGAATGCCAGAGTATCCACATCAGGCTATGTTTTTTTTTTTGGGCGTAATCCTGCCAGTTGGTCGTCAAAAAATCAACAAGCAGTAGCTCACTCATCTACTGAAGCAGAGTAAAAATCAGTTACAAATGCTCTTGCAGAACACACATGGGTGCATAACTTGCTTAATGAATGTATATGACCATTCCAACTACACCAACAATCTTCTGTGACAATTTTGGTGTCATTTATCTTTGTCATAATCCAGTGTTCCATAGTTGTATGAAATATATTGCTATCGACTTTTGTTATGTTAGGAACTAAGTTCAAGCGCGTCGAGTTCTTGTCAAACACACTCATGTTTGTGATCAACTTCCTGATACAATTACCAAGCCATTAACAGAACCAGCCTTTGCAAGGTGTCGTTCCAAGTTATGTTTTGTTGCACCACACCTAACTTGAGGGGGTGTATTAATCATAATTGTCACGCCCAAACCAGGGCCCTGGCCGTGACCAGCATCCCGAACTATGAAGGCCCAGATGCCCTTTTCTATCTAGTAATTATGCACAATATTCATAAATTATAATAGAAGGTGTGGAATTGTAGATCATTACGGAAACATGGTCATAGTCTGAGTTCAATTAAACTATGAAAAATGAAATCCAATATCAACTACATGACATCTGAACCAGTCCGCAAAATCTCTACTGCATCTGAGAATGACAACTGTCTGAAACTAGGACAAGGCCCCCAGGGGACCTAAACAAAAATAAATTATATAATTTGAAAGACATAGGCCTTCTGGAATAAGGAAGGCTCACCAACTGCACACATCACTGTTGTCTGAAAACTCTACGGCCCAGAATGTCCTTTGAACTGAGCTTTAGACCCTGGGAGAAAGGAGGGTCAATACAAATGTACTGGTACATAGAGCAATCCAAAATAAATTGTACTACAAATAAGGTAGTTGAGAGTTAGTCGTAAAACATCGTATAGATATAAATTCCAAAACACATGGGCATTTTTTATAATCATAAAACCTTTTGGTCAATGCAATTTCTGATCTTTGTATTACTTTTGAGTTAGGTGGCACTCCCTTATAAGTCTAATATTCCACGGGCTATATGAAATCTTCCATTGACTCGGCGGGGAAGCCTCCAACCCAAGTGTGCCGCAAGGGTTGGAGTTTCTGAGTCTGATGCACAACAGGGCACTAGGCCAGCGTATAATAATATACCCAGGAAAATTATGATATTGGACAATGAGATGTCTGAACTAGTGCCTTCTTCGGTAAATGACCTAAGCTCTCTTTATGTCCAATTTTAGTCTGTTCTGAAACATGCACCATTCTAGTTTTAAAATTTAAAAATCTGATTTCAAACATGCATTCTATTATGTTCTGAATTAACATGGCATTATCTGAGTTGGTGTCATCACACCAAGACTTGCAAGTCCTTTTTCTAAGCCATAATGTATCATGTATGATTCTTTCATCAAACCCAACTCAGACCACCCAAACATGCAAATAGTATAAGAGATTTCATGTTTCGAAACATAAGTCAAAACTATGCAAAAATTCTTCAAACATATAGTGGTCATGTGCTTTTGACAAAACCATGCACTCTTTCATTATATGTATATTCAACATTTATCAACATGCACAACCCTCACTTTTGATTCCACAATCATGTTCAAATCATAGTATAAATCAAGACCTTTCATATCATGCTTTTCAAAACAATCCATATCATACGAATAATGGAAAAAATCATATCAAGAGAGGGATTCATTATAATTCATTCTCTCAATTGAATATTCATCCTTAAACACATGCATACATATATATAGAATTTCAAATCAATTTGGCGAAAGGCCTAAAGACCAAAACAATGTCATTGAGACTTCTAAAACATGATTATATATCATAAATCTAAAACCCTTTTCTTAAAAATCATGATTTCTATGCCCATGAAATTTTTAAGAAAACCCCACGTACCTCGATTTGGGAATTTAGTGGATGATCCTTGAAGCCTAAGATTTGGGGATTCCAAATCGTCGATCAATCTTGAAAACCCACAGTTAAATCTTGAGTTATTTAGGTTTTTAGTTTGAAATCCTAGAGAGTGTTCTTGTGAATTTTTGAAGAAAATATAAATAATGTGGTCGCTTGGGAGAAAAATCCCGTGTTTAAGCTGATAAGGGGGGTGGAAATTATCCAACATACCCTTAATTAGATGGAATAAAATATAACTGGGAGCCCTATTTTATGGGCCACCGCGATGCGCCACTATAGTGGTGGCTCACTGAAAAATAACGAATGGGATTCTTGGGGTCATCGTGATGCGTAGCCATCGCATTGTCCCACTGGTTGGGACCTGGAACTTCAGCGCGACGTGCCACAATCGTGCTAGGCTACTGGAATTTGACAATTGTTAAATAGACCACCTCGGCGATGCCCCAAGTACCAAAATGGCAGTGTTTTACAACTAGGCCTAAAATTAGCCATAACATCATGTCCGGGTATCAGATTTGGGAAAATCTTATATCGACGGAAAGCTCATTCAATTTTCCACACTACATAATTGATTATCATGAAAAAATTGCATAGGATTTATGGCTTTTGGATCATCTACATAAACAAATGACAGTTTTTATTCTAGCCCAAAATGCGGGGTGTTACAATAATTATTTTATATTATCGGTATTTGAATAATTTACTGGATAGTTACTGTCTATTTGTATTTGTAGAAGACTCCTATTGTAGGAGTCTTTAGCTGTAGGTTATTGTTATTTATTGTATTAAGAGTCTGGATATTGAAGGAATAAAATCATCTTTCGACTATCTCTCCTTATCTGATTTTATAAAAGCATCAAATGAGACGAAAAGAAAAACAAATAAAATCCTCCAAAAATTTGAGGGAAAAAGCATAAGTTCCCCATTGAAAGTGTACTCTCCGTCTTCAAGGTATGTGAGAGATCAAAAATAACTTAAAATTTTATTAATATGAACACGTGTCATTTTTAAGTAGATATTGAGTGATAAAGTAGTAGAAAAAACTGAGGAAAAGTCAATTGATATGAAATCAGCAAAGAACCACTAAATGGAGAAATATTGAACACTTCCCCACCCCCCCAAAATAGGAGCGTATTTAATATAGAAATTCGTGAACCCATGACCAAAAACTGTAGCTAAAAGTGGAGAGAAGGCAAAGAATCAAGAAAATATTCAAACTAGGAGGGTTATACTAAAGAGAGCAGTAACTTAAAAGTCTAAATGAATATAAAGGCCCTAATTGGAAACAAAAAATCTGTTAATATGCAACAGATATTTCAAAGACTCATCAGATTACAAATACAGTAAAAATGATTTATTGTAGCCTTGATGGAACCCTTTTAGAATTATAGACATATAAAATATAGAAGAAAACTAAGGATTGAGTCAGGTATGGGTAATACTAATGGTAAAATCTGGATCTTTATTGATGTTATAATACAACATAAAATTTTGATGGACATAGAGCTGCAAATCACTTGCCTTTGATGGTAGGAGAAGATTCCAATGTTATATTATTAGACTTTTGGTAATAATAGATGAATGTGAAAATTTTACTTAGTTTATAAACTTTTATGGGTTTATGTTACATGCGATTCAGAGAAAGTCCATACACCTGGCCGAATGGTAGAGCAGCAGAGGATTGAAGAAGGTAGGATTCTTTTGATATACAGAAGGAAACAAAAACACCAGATACTTCCACAATTATATAAATGGTAAAAGGAAAAAACAATAGTAACACAACATACAAGATGATAATGATAATTGGATAGAATATATAGAGCTCATTTCAGAGGAAGCAATCAAATCTTGTAGGAATAAAGGGAAAAAAGCAAAGATTTTCTATATTTTTATATAATTAATTTATTTAATTGTGATGTGAAAATTACAAGGTGAAAAGAGTTGATATGTCAAGTGACATGTTCATATATAATTTGATGATCGAAATTTGACATATCTTATCAATAATAATATGTGAAATTAATTGTATTTGAACAATGAAAATTTCATTTTTTAATATGTTCAACAAGAAAATAGAGAAATATTTGCAGGAAAACAAATGGATTTGGATAATATAAATCAAGACATATATTTAATAAATGAAATAACTAACTCCAACCCTGACACAATTTTAGACACTAGACATATCTGATAAAAATAAAATAAAATAAAATAAAATAAAATAAAACAACAAACTCTCCCTTTTAGATACCCCACTATCAAACAATCATATAAAAAATAAAACTAAAAAAAAGACTCCAAACTTAGCATATTTTTAGACACCCCCTTATAAAGAAGTTTCACATAATTTTAAATCTATTTAAAGCCTCAAGGTCAAGTCTAAATCATTTTGTTCTTCAGCTATGTTAACTAAATCATCAGCATTTGATGAAATAGGAACATCCAATTGGTTAATCAATGGTTTTGTAAAATTATTAGACTCATTTGAATCTGCAAATGTTGAATTTGAACCACTAACTTCGATGCTTCTTTCCATTTGTTGCCTATCGGTTGGTGGCGTTGTGCCTCTTCTTCTCTGTAAAACTCTATTTCGTATTGCCATTTGTTGCCTATTGATTGGTGGTGCTCTTCCCCATCTTCTCAGCTGGTTACTTGTTATTTGTTGCCTATTTATTAGTGGTGCTCTGCCCCATCTTCTAGGTAGGTTACGATTCGGAGGCATTGTTGGTTGGACAACAATCCTATCATTTCTTTGCGAACTCGCATTTTGCAAAAGTATACCATATGCATCCACATGAGAATTTAGGATGGCATCTTGTTCAGATAATGGATGAATAGTTTGAACATGATTCATGAATTCAGAATGAATACGAAATATTTCATGGCACAAAGGGCATCGAACTATGTGAAATAAAGGAGGAGAAAAATTTGCATTATGCATATTTGAAGTATGAATAACAAAAGATTTCTCAAAAGTAAGAACTGGGAGAAAAAAGTGCCAATCATGCACTATAATTCTGTAAAATGTGAAGAGCATTTATAGGCTACTCAGAGTATAACCTTCCCCTTCATTTATGTGTGTTCCAATTTTTTTAATGGTAAGTTGAAAGTAATTTTTAAATGAGTTAGTAAGTGAAAACTTTGCTACCAAAATTTATAATCTAATTAATTCTTTTTCTTAATTTAGTGTCTATATTTAACTCAGAGTATAACCTTCCTCTTCATTTATGTGTGTTTCAAGTTTTGTAATGGTAAGTTGAAAGTAATTTTTAAATGAGTTAGTAAGTGACAACTTTTATACCAAAATTTATAATTTAATTAATTCTTTTTCCTAATTTGGTGTTTATATTTAACTCACTCATTACAACAGACTTCAGAAAAGATCATATTGACTCTATAAGTCGGCAGAGTACTTTAGTAAAATACTGTTTATTCTGTCGAAGTCAATCAAGCACCTTTATTAAATAACTACAAAGTTTGTCAGTGATCATCTATATTTAACGTTGCACACTTACAAATTTAAAATTCTTTGATTAGCATTATATTTTTGTAGCGGTAAATTAAAAATAATTTTTACACTGAGTAAGTGTGTGACAACTTTGCGACCAAAATTTATAATCCAGTGATTTCTTTTTTTCTAATTTGTTTCATATACTTATAACTTGCATGTTATATTAAATTTCAGAAAAAAAATCATATTTTTCTCTCAATCGACATGCTTTAGTAAAATATTGTCTTTTCTGTCAAAGTCGATGAAGCACCTTCTGAAATAACTATAAAATTTATTGATGATCATCTATATTTAATGCGACAAATTTAAGAATTTTAAATTCTCTTATTATCACTATATTGTTATAATCCAATACACAAAATGCATTCTAATTTAAAATTACTTTTATGTCAAGAGAATCAGATTTCTTTAAGAAATTTTGGATGAGCTTTAATTTTCTTGCCTTTTATAATCAATTATAAACTGAAAATAACATTAATCATTTCCATAACTAATTGTAGATTTAAATAACTATACAATAGAAAGCATGATAAATAATAGTAAACAAAAAAATGGTCATTTGGATTATTCTCTATCCTAACAAAACCGTGTTTTAGATTGAGGCAATAATACAATTTACAATAATACCATAAAGAGTTGTTGTGGCAAAGAGGATATTCTACTCTCGTTTAAGTTATATTTGGTTCCTCACAACATTTCTTCCAAGAGAGTGAGTATACTTTCTTTGCCACCTTAACACTTAAGAGTATATGTACTCAATTTTAAAGTAGTTAACGGGTAATAGGACTTCCCAAAACATTAAACGTACAGTTGAAATATGGTGATAATTCATAAATAAAATCTTTAATCAATATGAAATGGTGTAAATTGCCAAACTGGTGCACCTCAAAGTTAATTTTTGTTTAACTATCCAAGGTTGAAGTGCGTATAGATACTCAAACGAATAAAAGTTGCAAGCTATCTGGCTTAAAACAACTCTTGTTTATGGTGCATTTGGTATAGTTGAATTTGTAGATGAGTCAAGAGCACTGTTACGATTTAACCTTGTTTCAGATCAATTTACTATTAGTTTGATCACGAAGTGATAAAGGAAATCAACTAAGTATGACGGAGGGGCGGCTCAAGTACGTTAGTGGCCTAAGGTCAAAATCAAATGGAGGCCTTAAATTTTTAAGAAAAAGATTATTTTTTTAACAAAATCTATTTTAAAAATTATATATTCGCTTTCTTCTAATAAATCTCTTTTAGTTAGCAATATAATCAATCCATTTAATTATTTTTTTTTGAGATATAATACTCCAAATATATCAAAATTTTATTAATAATACTTTTATTATATATAAAAAAATTATTTTTTACACATAATATATTGTAACGACCCATTTCGTCGTTACTAAATTATTCGTAATAAATTCATGAAAATTCTTAATTTTCATTCCTCAGTATTAACTTGGGTCCAAAATAATCAATATTTTATTTGTTACGTCATCTCAAACTTTTAGCGACATTTTAGCCTTCGAATGTGTCTAGATAGACTCAAACTCGATTAATTTAATTATTCATGAGTTCTAAAATTATTTTTTACACATAATATATTGTAACGACCCATTTCGTCGTTACTAAATTATTTGTAATAAATTCATGAAAATTCTTAATTTCCATTCCCTAGTATTAACTTGGGTCCAAAATAGCCAATATTTTATTTGTTACGTCACCTCAAACTTTTCAGAAAACTTTATCCTTCATATCTGTCTCGATAGACTCAAGCTCGATTAATTTAATTATTCATGAGTTCTAATATCAATACTTTAGTTCGAAAGTTCTGTAGGTATGAAATAAGGTCGTATAATATCCCTAACACAAAGTTAAGTATAAAACTTTCTTTCCGTTATGGTTTCGGTATCTCAAAGAATATATGGAGTTAGGGGTTTCATTACCTATCAAATCAAAGATCTCTGAGTTCTCTTTTCAACGCAATAAAAAAGTTCCTCAATCCGAATTCAGAGTAAAAAGTTATGACTGTTTTATTGAGCATTTTCCAGGCTAAACCAAGATTTCGTTGTAGCAAAAATTCTGATGATATTTAAATCAACTTCAGCCGTATTTCAGGTCTAAAAACCCCAAATTTTCTTCCCCAACCCTAGAGGTAATTTTACAAAGCTTAAGGTGAAATTCCTTCAGTTAGGTAAGTTTTTCCATTATTTTCTTCGTCTTTTAATTCTTTAACATCTTGGAATCCTTAAAAAGACCTTTAATGGTGGAATTCTTTTAGGTAATACTCATGACTGTTTTTAATATGACCTAGAGCTGATTCTAAACTATAAATTAAAGATTCCTAACATGAATTTCATAAACTAGTTTATGAATTTTGATGATTAGGAATCTTGAATTCCATAAAGATGAGATCTTTACCATAAAAACTCCATTAATGCATATGGGTTAATCTTGAAAGAGCTAATTAATTATTAATTGAATTGAGGAATGATAGACCTTAAATTAAGGATAGAATTAGTGGGTTTGAATCCCAAGATATTTATTTGAAGAGTAATTATTTAATTACTATTATAATTTCTTGATTTTTAAAAGAATGATTGTTCCAAGGCATGAAAGATAGGAAATAGCATCCTTGTTGCAGCTTGCTTCTTCCAAAAGCTTGGCGTCCAAGTAGGCTAGGTTTAATGAGTAGAAGATTGTGTTATTTTATATTTTCATAATTTAGAATTGATGGGAGAAAGCATGTCTAGGCCTGCGGGCATGAAGTTGAGGTGGATAAAGACACAAGTACTTAACTTTAATCCCAAAAACTATATTATAGATTGATTATGTGATATTCATGATATTATGTGCTATGTGCCCGAAAGGAGATTGTTGTAAATGTAATATATGAACATGATGTGTTTTTAGTTGTTCTAGGTATGAACCTAGTTGAGTTGTAATGGTATTAAGTTGTATGCATTATGCAATAATGTGATGAGAAGAATTATGCTAAGATCGAATATTGATGAGCATTGTGATATCTAAGGGATAGATGACTTGAATTAGTGTGATGATTGTATTATGTGGAAAGAGGTAGAGGATAATGATATGCGTGAATGTGCTAGTTATATATGGTGATGTTAGAACCCAAGTTGCGGTATTTAAGAAGATAATGATATTTTTTAAATTAATGAGTAATTAATGCTCCAATGGTGACTTGTATGCGTAAGAATTAAATTGTGATTTATTTTGTTATATTCTTATTTTGATATTGATAAAAATACTATATCTATTGGATGCCCATGAGAGGATAAATTAGTGATAATGATGGTTTATTGAATTGTGTCTATACGTGGCTTGTTTGATAATGATAACTCCTAAATTGGATACTTGTTGATTGGTATTCGAACATGCTTGAAATTGATGATGTTTGGATTGTTGAGGCGTGTATAAATGACTATCGAAAATTTACTTGATGGAATTGTCTTATGACTTTAAGTTTACTTGTAAACTTGGTACATCATATTGTATGTCGTGAGGTGGTGTAAATATGATATTGATATTACTTGTGTATGTTGGATCGGGAACCATGCCGGTATGGATATGTATACATTAGATCGGGTACCATGCAGGTACGGATATGTATATGTTGGATCGGGTACCACACCGGTATGAATATGCATATGTTAGATCGAGTACCACGCCGGTATGAGTATGTATATGTTGGATCAGGTACCACGCCGGTACGGGTATGTATATGTTGGATCGGGTACCACGTCGGTATGGGTATGTATATGTTAGTTCGGGTACCACGCCAATACGGATATGTATATGTTAGATCAGATACCACACCGATATGAATATGTATATGTTGTATCGGGTACCACGCCGGTACGGATATGTATATGTTGAATCGGGTACCACGTCGGTATGGTACATAAACATAGACTGCTCCCTGCAGGTCTTGACTATTTGGGAAAAAATAAGTCTTATAGAATGTGTGTACAAATTTGTGTTGATTCTATTGATGTTTACAATATGGTTGATATTCTTGATGGTTATGTGGCTTGTTTGTGAGCACTGTTTGACCTGATATTGTTGTATTGTTGATTCATTGAGTATTTGTTACTTACGAAAAGATTGTTAGTAGCAATGTATGAGACTTGAGTTCTCTGGTGTGTCTTATTGAGATGTGAGATGACTTATATTCACTACTTGATTGTACACATGAGTTTGATTGTGTGATATGTATTTGAAAAAGTAAAACTTTGTACTTAATTATATGTTGGTTGAGTTGCTTCATTTATACGTGTTTTAACCGTAGTTTACTAGAATGGCTTGTTATCATTCTTTAATATTATAAGAGAGCAGTTGATTGTTAGCCTGAGAGTTAGTGTGGATTGTCTATAATTACGGGTTTATTCGTATGAATATAAGTAATAAAAAAGATAAGGTGAATAAACAGGAATAGTGATGTATTAGCATTGGATTGTGGTTGATTGTGTAAATTAATAAGGAGAGAGTATGTTAGTAGTGAATATAATATTGATGGAGTTGAAAGAGTAGTTTGATGTTGTAACTTATATAGGTAAAGTAATAATATTATTACAACCTTAGTTGAATTATATTCCATTCAAGATGTCCTGATTTATTTTCGTTAATTCTATTTTACGATTATATGAACTAACACGATCGGCCGATGATGCCTACCAGTATGTGTGGTTGTACTGACCCTACTCTTCTACTGTCATGCCCCAAATCTGGTACCCGAAACGCTACACGGTGCTCATGACCCCGAAGGACCACAAGCTAACCCATGAATGATATCTGTACATATATACTGCATAATATACTTAATAATGCGGAAACATGAACTGAAAGGCCATAAGGTTCACAAAACTGAAGTAAAACATAACATCTAAATGGAGTATGAAAAATCCAAAACAACTGGAATAACTGCCTGAACATAATAGTCTGGAAAGCCTCTAACTGACTGAACTGTCTAAGTAAGGAGTTGATGGGACATGTCCCCAACTAACTCCAACTAATAAACTAATTAATAAGATAATAGAGAAATAATCATGTCCTTGAAGGATGAGGACTTACTGCTAACTCTGACTGCTGATATCTGGAATCTACTGATGCTCTGGAGTCCGTGTCTCTGAACCTATGGTATAAGACACCATAGCGCAAATGCATCAGTACTTTGAATGTCTGGTATGCATATGAGGTAAGCTAAATGCATGGTGTTCATATGCATGAACAATACTGGCTAACTAACTAATATGAACGTGAGAATACATGTTTGCATACATAGTAACTATATCTAAAATCGTGATAACATGAGTATGTTGATGACTAACATGAATAATGATTGAATTCTGATAACTGATAACATGAGTGACTGTATCTGACAGTCCTGAATCTAATGGAACTAGCTGAGTTTCGTACTATATCTGAGTTGGTTGTACCTGACAGTCCTGAATTCTGAAGAACTATCTGAGTTCTTTTACTGAGACTGATACTGAGACTGTGTAAGGTAGTCATCTAACTGACATGCCCCAAATGACGCATTATAGATAAATTACGGTCCAATCTATACCCTAATTGGAAGGGTGTCAATACCACTCCATTGGTAAGGAAAATGTGTGAGTAACCCTAATATAATAGGTAACTCTAGTGAGAATGGTGAGAACCCTCATAGAGCAGGTTAAGACACCTCATCTACCCTCATATAGCAGGCTATGATATCTCAACCTATGCTGGCTACATAGTTCTGGAATGCAAGGATTTGCTTCTTAGAATCACACCCTCATATAACGGGTGAGTTCCTATCCTTGGGTTCACTCGATGCTAATTTCTACTCCCATCTGAATAGACACTGAATATGAGTTACTGAACTGAACATGAACTGAGTTACTAACTTCCGTTGACTGATGGAATACAACTGATAGCTGACAACTAATTGAGTTCATGAGATCATGGAGATTTCCTGAGTCATAAGACTGTCTGAAGTCTAAGGATCGTGGCTTTACCGAGAGTATCATAGAAACATGACTTGGCTCTAGGAACACAGCGAATATTTCGGGTACAAGTAGCCCCAGGACTTGATGGAAAGAAACTGACAAAGCATGACTTTCTTGAATACATGACTCACATCATAATCCATAATGCATTTATAGAAGCATTTCATCAAACATGTGATCTGCATAAACTTGTACATACATGGGAATTTCATGACATCATGCTAGTTAAGCATTTTCCTTCATCTAGGCATTCAATCAAACACATGGTAGGCATAGTATATGTAAACAACATTATACAACAATTAAAACATTATGATTCAATTCTAATTTCATGATTCAAGGGCTTAGGCATAGGTTAGCATGAATCTATATATGTACTAATCAAACCCACATATAATTTATCACCAAATCATGAAATAGAATTTAATTACTCATTATCAACATGAATAAGAGCAGCCCAATCATGAAATTCATAAAGGAAATCCATAAACTTAAACTTTGAAAAGAGATTCTTGGGCTTCATGGACGAAAGGAATCCATGAATGAACACTATGCATACCTGGGTTGAGTTTGTTGAAGTTCTTGAACTTGAAGAATTTGAATCTCTTAGTTCTTGAAGAAGATTTGGAATTTGTTCTTGGAGATTAATGTTAGAGAGAAAACCCTAGTTTTGTTGTTATGAAAGAATGATGAACAAAGTAAGCTAAGGTCAGATATAATTGGGTATATAAACGGGTGGTAAAAGACCAAAAATATTCCTTTAAAAAAATGACTTAAAATAATTGAACGGGACCTGTGATGGTTCGTCGCTGGCTTGACGGTCCGTCGTTCCGACCGTCGCATATGGACCTGAATAGGGTCTCACTGCCTTGGCTGCGATGACTTGGGTGATAGTCCATCATAAGTTCGATGATCTATCAACCTACCCGTCGCACCTTATCCAGAAAGTGGAATCACTGTTTCCCTTGCGACGGTCATGGGCGATGGTCCGTCGGCCTCTCCGTTGCACCTGGGTGGTTTTTTACTGCCTTTTGTATTTTGTACCTAACTTTCTCCTCCGATGTTAGATTTTGATGAAATTGGTATCGTTGGAAAGCTAATTCAATTTCCCACATGATAAAAAGTGAGAATCTTAAAAATACCACATGTAATAAAGTGGATTCATCTTGCAAAGAAAGCTTCTAACATTCTTGAGATGATTTCAAGTTAGGAAAAGTACGGGGTATTACAATATCTCCCCCTTGAGAACATTCATCCTCGAATGAGACTGAGAGTGAGGGGAGAAGATAACCTACATACATAATGAACATGAACAAGTAGAACATGATTTCATGACTGACATGACTGATAACTGAACATATCATATTGAACATGCATATCTGATGCATGTATAACTGATTCATGAATTCATGACTGGGTGTTCTGATGAACTAAGTTTCTCACAATGAAAATGCATGTCTGATGCATAATTATATAACTGAGCTGATACATGAATGCATGACTGAATATGCAATGGTATTTAATACCAAGTTTGTGACGAACACTGAACATGAAACTGAGTAAGTTTAAGGAGAACTGTTACCTTGAGCTTGATCAGAGTTGACGGAGAAGAGGTGAGGATACTTGGTATGCATGTCTACTTCTGCTTCCCAAGTATCTCCCTCGACGGACTAATTTTTCCAAAGAACCTTAACTAGAGGGACTTCTTTATTCCTTAATCTACGAGTCTAATAATCTAGAATTTTAACTGGAATCTCTTCATAAGACAGACTGTTATGAACATCGATGCTATAAATAGGGATTACAACTACTGGGTCACCTATACATTTCTTGAGCAAAGAGATATGGAAGACTGGATAAACTGAGGCTAGATCTGAAGGCAATTCGAGCTCATAAGCTACCCTGCCAAAGAGACTGAGAATCTTGAAGGGACCAACATATCAAGGACTGAGCTTTCCCTTCTTGCCGAACCTCTTCACTTCCTTCATGGAAGATATCTTTAAATAGACATAGTCACCAGTCTCGAACTCAAGATCTTTTCTATGAACATTTGCATAAGACTTTTATCAGCTCTGAGTAGGCCTGAGTCTTTCTCTAATCAACTGGACTTTCTCTAAGGCGTCGAATACTAAGTCAGGCCCTATAACTGAGGCCTCACAAACTTCGAACCAACCAATTGGAGATTTACATCTCCTACTATAGAGAGCTTTGAATGGAGCCATGTGAATACTGGAATGATAGCTGTTGTTGTATGCAAGATCAATCAAAGGCAAATGGTCATCCCAACTACCCTTGAAATCAATAACACACACCCTTAGCATATCTTCTAGAGTCTGAATGGTCCTTTCTTCTTGACCATCTATCTGAGGATGGATGATCTTGGGTGTATTTATATGCCTAAGCACCATAACTTATCCATATTTTAGCTAAGTTTAGAGAACAAAGTGCCTAGTTTCTTGTGTGTTTACTCTACTTCTATGTAATTGAGCTAACTGATGTGATTAACATGATTTTAGGTATTAATGAGGAAGATGAATACATTATGGGACTATGGAATGCGGATGGCATATGACACAAGAGAGAGTAGCAATCTGGACCAAATGTGGCGCCTAGAAACTATGTCTAAGACTACTTTGTCATTTATAATTAGTTCAGTGACTTAGAAGATAATTATTAGAGAAAAGATTATTAAAAGGCTTAATGCTGAATTTTTATTGATTATTCATTATTCTGTATTAGTTTTTGAAGAGGGAGAGAGAGAGAAATGTTTTTCTCTTGTTCTCACAATTCGCACACCAAGATCATCTTCAAGTTTTTTGTATAATGAATATTTCTATTGTAATTTTCATTTTATTCACGAGTAGCTAAGTCTATTGCTTACATCATACTTTCTTCGCTTATCTTGAATTCTCATGGTTGCAAATATAGAGGATATGCCTTAAAATGCAACTTGTTCGAAAGAAAGGTTGATGTTTGGAAAAGAGAGTAGTGACAAGAAAATAGGATTACCAACCCCTATTTTATAAGTTATTGCCTTAGCAGGATTAACTACTTGGAGATTACGTATTGTTTTTGGTGAACGCTTTTGATTCGAGAGAACTAAAGTGAATTAGTCCTTGATGGTTGAGAAACACTAGGATTATGTTATTAAATACAATATATTTCTCTGTAAGCACGATGCATGTATGAATTCATAAAGCCCATAGTTAGTAAGTATTGAAAACTACAAGGTGGACATAACCCTAGCTTGCTATTTCTCTGAATTTGAATACTACTACACATATTTTATCTTGTTAAACTGAAACCATTAATTTGTGAACTGAATCAAATCCCCCTATTTATTTTACGAAAACAAATGATTAAAAGTCAACTAATCTGCATACAACTTAATTAACACCATATTCCCTGTGGGATTATACCCCAACTTAGTTAGGTTATATATTTGACAACGACCGCTTACTCTCTCGTAAGAGAGGTGTAATTTGGGCGTATCAAATTTTGGCGCCGTTGCTGGGGAATACGGTTGTCGATTAAGTTTATGTGTGTAATGGACTGTTAGTCAAGTTTCCTTATTTTACATTATTTATTGTTTTTGTTTGTTACAGGATCATTGTTGTTTATTCCATGAACCAGAAGTTCAGGTGAACCATTATTACCCTTTAATCCTAAACCTCATCTCATTGAAAGAATGTCTAACCAACAGAAAGCTGAAAGATTAGCCGCTTTAGCTAATGCTCAATTAAATCTATAGAATGCAGATAACCCAGGTCGGGTACCTAATCTATATGAAGAGGACCTGGGAGATAATTATTTAATTGACCCGGCAATAGGAGGTGTGCAGTAGGGGTAGTTGCACCTATAAATCGAAATCGTCCATTCAGAGAAAGACCAGACTGCCAAGCTGTATAGTTTGATGTTGACAATGATGAGGATGATTTAGATGGAACAAGATCTATAAGGGAAATTATTCTACCACCACTAGCTCCTGGGATGAAATTCAACATCACCACCACTATGATCCAGCTACTAAATCTAAAAGGACTCTTTGGTGGATTACTTGGTCATGACCCAAATCTACATTTGGTGAATTTCATTAGTATTTGTAAGTCATTTGATAATCCTGGAGTGGGACAAACTGCTATTCATTTAAGATTGTTCCCACTGTCTCTGTCTGGAGAAGCAACTATGTGGTTGAATGAGCGGACTCCTGATTCTATAACAAACTGGAGGCAACTGAAAGGAGCTTTCCTAGAAAGGTTCTTTCCTAGAAAGGTTCTTTCCTCCCTCCAGAATGTTACAGTTAAGGGATGAGATCAGCAACTTTAGGAAATTAGCCAATGAAGTTGTGCATGAAACTTGGGCGAGGTTTAAAAAAAAGTTGACTCAATGCCCAAATCGTAAGATGACTGATGAACACTTGATGGAAATATTCTATAGAGCTTTGAACTCACTTACAAAGCCAATAGTGGATAATGCTGCGGGAGGAGCTTTTATGGAGCTTACCTTACTAAGGATGCGAACAAGAAAGAATGACTAAGACAAGTAGAGCTTGGCATACCAAAAGTTTTGTGGTAGCAAGCAATACTGGGTCTAGTGTAATATCAGTAGAGCAGCAAAAGAGAGAAGAGGAGTGTGATCAGGATATGGCTCACATGAAAACCCAGATGGATCTGCTCATGAAATATTTGCTATCAGGAAATGTAGAAAAGGTAAAAACTATGGGGTCCCACGATAAGGGAGCTGAATCAAACACTGAGGAAGAGGTTAACTATCTGCATAACTAGGGGGTTTCCAGATAGGAGTGGACTGTATGTACCTCCTAGAAGCCGTGATAATGCTGCCACTAGCTCAGGTAAAATGTCCATGGAGGACATGATGGAGAAACTATTAAAGGGAGTTGAGGCGACCAATTCTGGGGTGACTACTATGAAGAGTGACATATATTCAATGAGTCAACTAGTAAATTCGCACTCAATCGCTATTAAACAACTGGAGCAGCAGATGAGCCAATTATCCACAGCATTTAACCAAAGACAGAATAGGACTCTACTAAGTGATATAGTTCAAAATCTGAGGACTGATGGATCGTGTATGGCGATTACCACTAAAAGCGGTAAGATATTATCTAGTCTAGGTTTGGGAGCATCCTCTTATACTGATGAGGTCGAAATAGATTGGGAGATGGTTGATGAATCTCCAGTGGTGCCTATGAAGTTAGAAGGTTCAGAAAAGAAGAGTTCAGAATTGAAACAACCACCTAAGCAAAAATATGTTAGTGATATGGAGCAAGGCATAAGAAAAGAGGTAGACGTTGTTCCAACTAAAATCCCAAGGCCACCACCCCCATTTCCATAATGATTAAAGAAGAAAGAAGATAATGGCAAGTTTAGAAAATTCATGGCTATGTTGAAGCAGTTGACAGTGAATATGCCCTTAGTTGAAGCACTAGAACAGATGCCCGGATATACTAAGTTTATGAAAGACCTGTTGATGAAGAAAAGGACTGTGAGCTATGAAATGGTAGACAACCTTCATTATTGTAGTGCTATTGCTACAAGATCTATTTTCCAAAAGAAATCTGATCCAGGAGCATTTACTGTTTCATGTACGATTGGATTGCTAAAGTTTGAAAAGGCCCTTTGTAATCTTGGGGCAAGTATAAATCTTATGCCATAGATGGTTTTCAAGAAACTGGGTTTGGGAGATCCTACACCCACCAATATGAAGCTTCTAATGGCGGATAGATCGGTAAAAAGGCCGATTGGGATTCTACATGATGTACTTATAAAAGTTGTTGATTTTATATTTCCTGACGACTTTGTAATTCTTGATTGCGAAGTGAACTTTGAAGTACCCATAATTTTGGGTAGGCCGTTCTTAGCAACTGGGAGAGTGTTATTTGACATGGAGCTGAATGAGCTAAAATTTAGGCTCAATGAGAAAGAAGTTAGTTTTGAAGTATGTCGGTCTATGAAATAACAAAAAGAGATGAGTGTCTTCTCAATTGTTGATGTATTCTATGAAGATGAGAGAGATGTACTAGTTAAGGATATGTCTTTTGTGTAGACCATAGCTAGTTTGGTTGAACTTGCAATCAAGGATATAAGTGACTTCAAAGTCGTTGGACTAGGAATAAAGCATTATCTTGATCGAACAAATGAGGTACAAATGGTATAATCGATGTATCTTGACGAAGTCTGAGTAGTCAAGATAATCAAGTCCTGCTGCGACGTTAAATCAGGTGCTACATGGGAGGCAACCTATGATTTTATTTTCACTTTATCATGTTAAATAAAAATGCAAAAATAAGAGTTGAGCCATGACCGAAACTACAGCGCTTGGTGGGAGGCAACCCATCCTTCTAATCATTTTTGTTATTTTTGAGTAAGTGTAGGTGCATGAAGTACTAAGGAGGGGATTATTACCAAATTTGATTTGGAATTGAGCTATGTCAATGGTGGTAAGTTTAGGAGTGATGGGAATATTACAGGTAAGTTGGAGTGGCAAATATGTAAGGCTCAAGTATGATTCGCATTAGAGTCATGCCTTGAATTATGTTAATCCACCCCAAAAAGTTTCACGGTGAGACTTTATTTAGTGACTTTCAATAAGGTCTGTGGTGGTAGCGTAGGGATCAGGCCGATAGGCCCAATCCCGAAGCCTACCACTGACCTCGATGGGGGTACGAGGGAAAAGCCCCCGCGGTATGGACCTTTCCGACCAAGAGTGTGCCGCACATACCATCGCACATGCTCACTGGACAAACTATGCGATGCACAATGCGCCGCACACCTTGATGTGTGCGATAACTTATACGTCACATACTTTAACATGTGTGATAAGATATGTGTCGCATACCTAGCCGCACATGCCCACTTATTTAAGTCTGCGATACCTTATGCGATGCACACCTTGATGTCTGTGATAGGTAGTGTGTTGACCACTTCTCCGCATAGGCTCACTGTCCCAACTGTGCGACAACGTATGTGACACACACTTTGAGATGTGAGATAAGATGTGAGTCGCACACTTAGTACAAATAAGCCTAAAACCCGACTTCCAACTTTAACTTAGGTTAACCCGACCCAGATTTTCATTCTTCAAATAGACTTCACACCCTAAATGCCCAAATTCATCCTTATTTCAACCTTAAGCTGTCTAATATTGAGCTCTCACCATTCTCTTTGTCCTTCACTAATCTTCCATCTTCGAGGTAAGTTTCATTTTTATTTTTTAATCCTTAGTTATTGTGACTCTATGCTATAGCTAATTGATTTCTAAAGGAGTACGAATTAAATTCTTGCCATGGCGATGTTGTGAAAGTGATGGTATTTTGTATAGTTTGGTATGGTTGAAAGTGTAGATCATAATTCTATTAAAAAAGTGCTTCATTGAAATAGAATTGGGGGAATTAAAGTGAGTGAATTGTATTGCGAATAATGTAGGTGCACCATACCAAAGTGTATGTCGGCGAAGTCTGAGTACCCGATAATAACACTTAATTGGTTTATACTAACAAATTAAGTATGGGGTGGTGACTTCACCACCTTTATCTTAATTGTAGTTAGTTTCATTATGTGTGGCTGACGTGGATGATATGATGAACACAGGAAAAATGGCTTTGATGATGATCTCAATGCAGGTGGCATGGCTCCTAATGTGGATGAGGAGTACTACTAGCCAGGTTCTTTATCTTGTTATTTGCACTACGGACAGTGCTGAGCTTAAGTGTGGGGTGGCTGGTTACTTTGCTACTTGTTTTGTAAGAAAATAGTACCTTCTCCTTAGCATTTTTCTGTGATAGGATTAGTTATTTTGTTTATTTTGTTTCTTGTTAGATGTTTATTCTATTTAGTCATAATTGGATACTTTTCTCGATGATGGATGGATGACGACCGTCTTAAGAGAAAAATTTTCATTTAATTGCATGTAACTATTCTTGTGGATCACATGACATTATAACATAAGTATGTGATGGATCATTACATTTGAAACACCTAAGCTCTAGTTATGACTCTTGTGTGATTGTTGGTTTTATTTGATTCATGTAATTGTCGGGTCGAGAATCTATAATGCTCCTAATTGAGTTGACCATGTGCCATGAGTGTGTAAAGACTGTTGTATAGTCCTTATTGCAACTGATGCTAGAACTTACCTGGCGTGTATGCAAAGTGAAAAAAGATTGTGAGTTTAGGAGATGATTTAGGCATTTCTTTGATAGCCATTGTTCATACCTTATTTTGACCTACCTTTGTACATTATCTTGGCTATCCCCATCGATCCTTTAGATTGTTCTTTTATTAGCCTTATATGTAGCCTAATCCGTTCTTTAATAGACCGTAATTTGATCCGAAAGATCCTAAGCGCTTTAATGTAAAATCAATTTGAGTTAGGAGTTTGACAATTAGAGAAAAAAGGTGAAATTGAAGCCCCAAAGTCTAGTTATTGGCATGTGAAATTGATGTGATTGGGAGTAGCAAAAATTGATGAAAAAATTCTAAATTTTATCCCGGACATGTTACAATGAACCTGTTTTGGCCCTGGTCCTTCTTGGACATTGTGCACCTCAACTAAGGCAAATCGCTTAAGTTAAGGGTGGCTATTATAGGGGTGCGTAACATGAAAAGGGTGCCAAAAAAATATTTGAAAGGGTTGCATACTCCCACCATAGTGTTATTAATTAAGCTTAATGAGTTGGGGTGAAAAACAAATCTGTGAAGATAGCAGAAGTGGAAATTGGTTGTTAGAGATTAGTCTTAATTGCATAATGTAGTGTATTAAAGTGCTTAGGGAAGATAGTCACTATTTCTGGCCAAAATAGTTCCTATCCATCCTTTAGCCTGCATTACAACCCGTAAAAGACCTATTTGATCCTAATCTTAGCATTTTGATATTAGTGGAGTATATTACACTAAGGGCAAGCATATGGTCATCAGTTGTAATTTGAGAATTCTTTGTGAGAGTGGGAGCAACTTGATTCTTGTTCCCATTTTGTTAGAAATTGCATGATTGTGAGTGATTATGGGTAACTTTCTTGTTGTGAGGGCACATGGTTGATGAAGGTTGGGAAATTTATATATTTCTATGCTTAAACGATATGCATGAAATTTCCAACTTAATGAGTCTATTCTTGAGGGTAGGTTGTCTCTAGTAATGATTCCTGAATGTACTTCTTGTTCATAATTGTTGTGTAAGCCTATTTGAGAATCTTGTCTTACGTTGTGGGTTCTAAGAATTGTGTAGTATGCATAAATGGATATGTTCTTCGAGGACGAACAAAGCTTTAAGTGTGGGGTGGTGATCTTGGGTGTATTTATACGCCTAAGCACCATAACTTATCCATATTTTAGCTAAGTTTAGATAACAAAGTGCCTAGTTTCTTGTGTTTTAACTCTACTTCTATGTAATTGAGCTAACCGATGTGATTAACATGATTTTAGGTATTAATGAGGTAGATGAAGACATTATGGGACTATGGAATGCGGATGGCATATGACACAAGAGAGAGTAGCAATCTGGACCAAATGTGGCGCCTAGCAACTATGTCTAAGACTACTTTGTCATTTATAATTAGTTCAGGGACTTAGAAGGCAATTATTAGAGAAAAGATTATTAAAAGGCTTAATGCTGAATTTTTATTGATTATTCATTATTCTGTATTAGTTTTTGAAGAGGGAGAGAGAGAGAAATGTTTTTCTCTTGTTCTCACAATTCGCACACCAAGATCATCTTCTAGTTTTTGGTATGATGAATATTTCTATTGTGATTTTCATTTTATTCACGAATATCTAAGTTTATTAGTTAGGGTTATGGAAGCCTTGTAGCATACAATCTATCACTTTGGGTTTTGAATTCATTACGCATTGATTTGTTTACATCATACTCTCTTCGCTTATCTTGAATTCTCATGGTTGCAAACATGGAGGATATGCCTTTAAACGCAACTTGTTCGAAAGAAAGGTTGATGTTTGGAAAAGAGAATAGTGACAAGAAAATAGGATTACCAACCCCTATTTTATAAGTTAATGCCTTAGCAGGATTAACTACTTGGAGATTTCGTACTGTTTTTTGTGAACGCTTTTGATTCGAGAGAACTAAAGTGAATTAGTCCTTGATGGTTCAGAAACACTAGGATTATGTTATTAAATACAATACATTTCACTGTAAGCACAATGCATGTATGAATTCATAAAGCCCATAATTAGTAACTATTGAAAACTACAAGGTGGACATAACCCTAGCTTGCTATTTCTCTGAATTCGAATACTACTACACATATTTCATCTTGTTAAACTGAAGCCATTAATTTGTGAATTGAATAAAATCCCTCTATTTATTTTATGGAAACGAACGATTAAAAGTCAACTAATTTGCATACAACTTAATTAACACCATATTCCCTGTGGGATTCGGCCACAACCTAGTTGGGTTATATATTTGACAATGACCTCTTACTCTCTCGTAAGAGAGATGTAATTTAGGGGTATCAATGGAAGGATGTACTGAGATGAACTTGGGTACCAAGACCATTTTGGAATGCTTTCCAAAAATGAGAGGTGAACTGGGTACCTCTGTCTGAGATAATAGATAGTGGAACACCGTGCAATCTGACAAACTCCTTGATGTAGAGTTTGGCATAATCCTCGGTTGAATAAGAGGTATGGGCTGGAAGGAAATGGGCTGATTTGGTCATTCTGTCTACAATGACCCAAACTGAATCATGCTGATGACGAGTTCGAGGTAAACCCATCACAAAGTCCATGTTCACTTCTTCCCACTTTCGAGTAGGAATACTGAACTTTTGCATGGACCCACTAATCTTTTGATGCTCTATCTTAACCAGATGGCATGTAGAGCACTTAGCCACAAAATATGCAACGTCTCTCTTCATCCCACTCCACCAATAGATTTCCCGCAAATCGCATACATTTTTATGGACCCTGGATAAATAGAGTAGTGCACACCATGCATTTCTGCAAGAATTCGGTACCTTAAGTCGTCTACAACTGGAACACATAGACAACCCTGACAACGCAAAACACCATCTCCCCCTTGGGAGAAAACCTCTACTTTCTTATTCTAAACTGACTCTTTCAACTTGACAAAGCTGGGATTTCTATCTTTATTTTCTTTTACCTCAGAAACTATAGATGATTGTGAACTACTTTTAACCCATATATCGCCCTCTGAAGAATCGACTAAGAGAATGCCTAGTCTCGCAAGCTGATGGACTTCCTGAGCTAACTTCTTCTTATTGTCCTCAACATGATAAATTCTACCCATGCACAGTCTACTGAGAGTGTCGTCCACTACGTTGGCCTTGCCCGGATGATAAAGGACACTCATGTCATAATATTTCAAGATCTCTAACCACCTTCTCTGACGAAAATTAAGATCTTTCTGAGAAAAGACATACTGAAGACTCTTATGATCTATGAACACATCTATATGAACACTGTATAGGTAATGCCTCCAAATCTTTAAGGCAAATACTACGGCTGCTAACTAAAGATCATAAGTAGGATAATTCATCTCATGGGGTTTAAGTTGTCTGGAGGCGTAGGCTATGACCTTATGATGCTGCATGAGGACACAACCCAAACCTACTCTAGATGCATCACAATAAACAACGAACCCATCTGAACCATCTGGAAGAGCTAGAACTAGAGTTGAGGTAAGTCGAGTCTTCAACTCTTGAAAACTCTTCTCGCAAGGATCTAACCACTGAAACTTGACTTTCTTTTAAGCCAATCTGGACATAGGGGATGCAATAGAAGAAAATCCCTCAACAAACCATCTATAATAGCCAGCCAAACCCAGGAAACTCCTAATATCTGATGGAGAGATAGGGCGAGGTCAGTTTCTTACTACTTCAGTCTTTTGAGGATCTACTCTAATGCCATCACCAAAAACAATATGGGTAAGGAATACTACTGACCTTAGCCAAAATTCGCACTTACTGAATTTGGAAAATAGTTGATAATCTCTGAGAGTCTGAAGTACTATTTTGAGATGGTCTGCATGATCTTGCTCACTGCGAGAATAGACCAGAATATCATCTATGAAGACTATGACGAACATGTCCAAGTACTGCTTGAATACACTGTTCATCAAGTCCATAAAAGCTATTGGGGAATTGGTGAGACCAAAAGATATGACTAAAAATTCGAAGTGACCATACTGAGTATGGAAAGTTGTTTTCGAAATGTCTCATTCTCTGACTCTAGGATGATGATAGCCGAATCTGAGGTTTATCTTGGAGAAATATCTAGCACCCTGAAGTTGGTCAAACAAGTCATCGATTCTGGGAAGAGGATACTTGTTCTTGACCGTGACTTTATTAAGTTGATGGTAATCAATGCACATTCTAAGAGAACCATCTTTCTTGAGCATGAATAAGACTGGTGCACCCCATGGGGAAATACTGGGTCTGATGAATCCCTTATCTAAGAGATCATTTAACTACTCTTTCAGTTCTTTGAGTTCTGTTGGTTCCAGTCTGTATGGTAGAATAGAGATAGGCTGAGTATCCAGAAGAAGATCAATACCGAAGTTTATTTCTCTTTCGGGAGGAATTCCTGGAAGATTTTTGGGAAACACATCTGAATATTAATTTACAACTGGAACTGATTCAAGATTGAGAGTCTCAGAACTAGTGTCCTTAACTTAAACAAGATGGTAGACACATCCTTTAGATATCATTTTTCGTGCCCGAAGGTAGGAAACAAGATGACCTCTGAAAGCGGATACACTACCCTTCCACTCTAAGATGGGTTCATTCGAAAACTGGAACTGAAATATTTTGTTTCTGCAGTCGACTGTGGCATAGCAGGAATGAAGCCAATCCATGTCGAAAATGACATCAAAATCAGTCATCTCTAATTCGACTAAGTCTGTTGAAGTGAGTTTCTAAGATATCATAACCGGGCAGTTCCTATATACCCGTCGAGCTATAATAGTTTTAACCACTGGGGTAGAAACTGAAAAGGGCTCTGCTAGAATTTTGAGACTGACTCTGAAATCGACTGCTATATAAGTGTCACACACTTTTTTTACCACCAAAAAAATTATATTTTAACTTCGAAAGGGTTTTAATTATTAAAGTGACAAAAGATGAAAATTTATTTTAAAAAGGTCTATTTACATTTTTGTTCAGAGTCTCCACTTAGCATAATCCGGTGTGCCAAGTCACCTTTGGAAAATCCTTTTCAAAATTGTTTGACTTTTTGAAACTGGTGTGCGAAAAGAGATTCTGGCTAAGGAATTCTGTTAATCGAGGGGAAGGTGTTAGGTGCCCCTCGATCCCATGGTTCGTCCCCGGTATCTTGGTGGAGCATATCGACTAATTGACATTACAAATATATAAATCCACACAAAACACATAAAGTGATCAATCAAACACACAAAACAAAGCAAATCCAAAATACAATGTTCAATCCAATTATACAGTCCAAAATAAAAATTGAAAAATGTAAATACTGTTCTAACCTACACAAATCCTAACTACGCTCTCGTGCTTCACCCGATGCCTCGGGACTTCATCATGAATGTCTTTCGCCAACACATTACGTAGGGACATTTCTCGATGAATAAATACAATGTGTCTCAGGGCATTTTCCGTCTAAATGAATACATATGAATTAAATACGATAAACTAGAAAGAGACACTCACACGCACATTCCAACATTCAACCAAAACACAAGTTCTAAATTTGCCTACCCGAACCTATATTTGCCTATCCTACTCGGCCTATCACGATACTACCAAGTTCGACATCAATGAATCAAAATAACAATAATCACTTTATCAACTTTTAACTTCTTCCCTAAAATAGCCAATTTTAATTCTCAAATGAGATACCATTTCATCACATAATCTATAATCAATTCACAATCAATGGAATCAAACGATGAATCAAAACAACAAACAATTCACATCATAATGGATCAACCGACACGGTATTTAATTCAATGCACCAGATATCATCAACAATGAAATAAAAGAGGTGAAAGAGTAGAATTGGACCTCATTTGTAGCTTTCAAATTCAATGTTATTAGAATAAAGAAATTCTGCACCAAAAACCTCTAATCGAACCTCGATCCACGAACCCGCAACTTGAATCTCTAACCCAACGAACCAAACTTGAATAACTAATTCTATAACCAATTAATCCCAACGAAGCTAGGAACTCACAGAAGCTAACGAGATTAGAAAATCATCGATGACCATTATACAATCTCCAGTGAAATTTGAGCGAGAAAAGACGATGGAAGGGAACTGATTTGGTTGTTGTTTCACCAGAGTTTTGAAAAAGGCTCAGACAACGCCGGGAAATGGATCACAGCCCAATTTTAAAGCAACAACGATGTTTTCCAATGAGAAACTCTCCCGAATTGTTAGCCTCGACTTCTTCCTTCTCTCTCTCCCTCTTCTCTACTCTCTCTCTCTATTCTTTGTTCTGTTTCTCTACCCATGAAGAAGAAAATCAGGAAAATGAAGTTTTTTTTCTATATCAGTGCCCGTTCATCTATGTGGAAGAAGATGGATTTTTTTTGTGTGTATGTAAATGATTTATATGTATATGTAAATGGGAATCTTCCAGGTGATAATGAGTTGGCCTTTTTTTTATTCTTTATTATTTCCTTTAAAGGAAAGAAAACATGTAGGAGGGTTGAGGGCATGGGTAGGTAGTGGTGAGGTGGTCTAATTTAATAGGGAGGGTTGTTAATTTGTTATCAATTGAGATAAGGTGGGAACTTTGGGATAAAATTTGTTTAGAGTTGGTCATTGTTTTGTCATTTTATGGAGGGGTTATCATGTAGATGAGGGTACACGATAGGATAAAGTAAAAATGGGTAAAAGTGATGTCGGGGAGGGATGAAATTAGGTGTCTACATCATGTCCCCTTTGAAGGTAAACACGTAGTGTTTTCAGACAAAGAAGTAGACAACAAGACAGAATTTTATCCCGACCATTATTCAAAGGAAGAAACAAAAGGAAGAAGGACAATCGAGTTGGAGAGTCGAGTGAGGTTCCATCGAGGTTCCGGTCCACGGCTCTGTCATTACATCAAAAAATGAAAATTACAAGCTAAAAACATAAATAAAATTTCAAAACTCTATCTATGCAGATTTCCTTGACTCTTGACTAGCTACTTCATCACCCTATTCTTCAGGTGGGCTCCTGACTTGCAATTTCTTCACTCTGTTCTTCAGGCGGGCTCCTGACTTGTAATTTCATCACTCTATTTTTTGGACGAGCTCCCAACTTACAATTTCATCACTTATTGCTTGGTTTTCAATTTTTTCACCCTATTTTTCAGGCGGGTTCCTGACTTGTTATTTTTTGATTTGTTGAAGTTTAATTTCTTCACGTTGTTGCTTGAATTTCAACTTTTTCACCATGTTGCTTGACTTTTCATTTATTCGCCTTATTCTTCAGGCGAGCTCCTGAAATCACATCAAAACTAAAAAGAAAAAATATCCCAAACAAAGATTATTATAAAGAGATTTCATTTGCCAGGAAAGCGAAGTTCCAAACACAAGATTTAAATTTGCCCCATTTTCTCATCAACGGACTTTTGGGAAATTCACATCACTATAGGAATCAAAGGGAATGACTTGCCTAAAAGATATGTCTTATAGGAATCAAAGGGAATGACTCGACTAAAAGGTACGTCTTATAGGAATCAAAGGGAATGACTCGACTAAAAGGTATGTCTTATAGGAATCAAAGGGAATGACTCGACTAAAAGGTACGTCTTATAGGAATCAAGGGAAATGATTCGACTAAAAGGTACGTCTTATAGAAATTAGAGAAAATGACTCGACTAAAAGGTACGTCTTATAGAATCAAGGGGATGACTCAACTAAAAGGTACATCTTATAGGAATCAAAGAAGATGACTCGACTAAAAGGTACGTCTTATAGTAATAAAAGGGGATGACTCGACTAAAAGGTACGTCTTATAGGAATCAAAGGGGGATGAATCGACTAAAAGGTACGTCTTATAGGAATCAAGGGGAATGACTCAACTAAAAGGTACGTCTCCTAGGAGTGAAGTTTCAATTTAAGAAGTTTAACCTACCAAATGAAAACTAAAATCCCTGGACAAGTGTGTCTCCGAGGGATATAGGATGATGAATTTTTACCATGATTTTATTATCAACCCTGTGCAGCAATATCGCTTCCTGCATTTGTAAAAGTGAGGCATTCCAGCCCTTGATGTTTATGCTCTGAAGTCCCTACTTTGAAGGTAATATGTTTCCTTTTTCATCAAAGAAAACTTGTGAGTTTAAAATATGGTGGATGGTTTGTGGCTTTATCTTTCGCGACGATCGCTCTTGCCCTCTTCACTTTTAACCTTCCATCCAACTATTACCATATATCATTGACTTGCTGCTTCATTGACTCAAACTCATATGATTAAGAGTGACTCTGAAACAAACATAGTATCTCTGCTTTGCCATGCTCCTCAGATAACCTCTTTGAACTTTGGTATTTCCATGAGTTCCCAGACTTGTCTGCTGAAAAAAAAATTCTCATGCGTTACTTCGGCTCACAATCATGTCTCTTTCATGTATTGGCTTTTTGTCTTGCTTTGTGCAATTGAAGGAGCTGGTAGCCAATTTTGAAATCTTTTCTCACTTGTTTTGACATGGACTTGACTCAAAGACATGAGAAAAATGACAATGATTTTTATTTGGATAACTGACTCAAGAAAAATAAAATAAAAATAAAGAGAAGAAAGAAAAGACAATGAATGTCCCCTTTTGAAACAAAGAAGCAAAAAATTATATAAAAGTGACAGCCAATTCTAATGATTATGCCATGCATTTTGGATTAATCCTCCTGATCTTTTCATCCACACTTTCTACCAGTTGTTGTTGAGTTAATGACCTTGAAACACCTCATTCGGCTAGTGGCGCCTTGAAGGATTTTCGCCAATAGCATCTTTCTTTCTCTGAGCTCACCATTACCTCATGGTGTTCATGAGGGTTTTCACTAATGAGATTCTCTTATCTTCATCTATCCCAACTCACAGTCGTCTTACGGTGCCCGGATGAATTTTCATCAATAAGACTCTCTCATTTTTTATTTCTCTCAACTTACTATCGTCTTATAGTTCCCGTGAGGGTTTTCACCAATAAGACTCTCTCCTTTTTATTTCTCTCTTGATTTCTTATGCTGAGGAATACAAGGCATGCTTAGCCTTAACATTCTTAAATATTTATCTAAAGGTCTTTTTTTGGTTGTAACTTGGCTTTTGGATAGGGTTAGAAAGAAAGGATGACATGGGGCCCAAACGACACTTAAAGTAGGATAGGACTTACAACTTTTGGAATTGACTCAAACAATGAGGATTAACTCATGCCCCAGTTTCTTTTGACTGGGCAATTCTAAATTATTTATTTGGTTGGACCAATCCTAGAGTAGGGCAGCCTACGTATCTCATCCCCGAGAGAGGAAAATTAGGTCACGCGTAGTTCTGGCAGCTTATTCTTTTTTTTTGCTTGATTCTGACTTGTTCTTCTTTTTTTTAATCTTTTTTCTTTGTGATTTTTTTACTCTAATTTCTTGACACTCTTTTATTCCTTCGTGGACACATTTTTCTCTTTTTTTTAATTTTTTTGAAACTTTTTGACTCTATTCTCTTGCTCGATATTTTTTTTTTGAGCTTTCCTGGCTTTATCTTGATTCCAAAAGAGGGGTATGAAAGAAAATAACACTAAGGCTCAAATGGGGTAAACAAAGGATGACACAATGTTTGGATAGAAGAATAAAATGCCTTCGTCATATCAATCCTTGAAAATACTAGTACATAGCATGCAATTGAAAGTTCATGATCAACATCACTTATGACATGTTTTACAACACTAACTTGCCCTGAGCATGTGTGTCACCTCTTTTTCTATACTTGTCGACATACAACTCCACCTTTGTTATACATCCCTCACATTGAATGACTCATGCTTTCGTGGAGTTGGTTTTTGTTCTGTTTCTCGAGAGCACACATCCACCATTTGACCTAATTGATCTAGATTTTTCAATTGATGACCAAGTTATTCTTGTGATTCTCAAAATAATTGTCTTAATTTTTGAAAAAGGCTTCAACTTGTCACCAAATGTCTCAGCATACCACCTATTTTCTCATATGCTTTTCCTAACTTTAGCCCTTTGATTCAATGTTTCATGGTTAAGTTGGATTTTAAGATCTGGCTGAAAATTCCGCTAGCATGTCATATCACTAGAATCAACATAAAATGTACTGTATAAAGAAAACAAACAAACAACACATATTTAAACACAAAGGGAAAGGGACAACTCATGTGGTTGAAAGAAAAGATAGAAGGGTTTGAAAATAAATGACAAAGGGACAAAAGAAAATAGATCCCAAACTATAACCATGAAATAATTCGGAAAACAGAAAAAAGACAAAACAAACTACCAGACCTCTTCCTAATAAGGAGAGGGGTAACTTCTTATTTGCTCAGCCTAGCGACTTAGCCACTGGTTTGCATATCAGCATGACTAGAACTTCACTCACTGTCAATGTTCTGCACCATAATTGATTCATCTTAAATCATATTTTCAATTTCTCTTTTCAAATCTCGATAATCTTCAATACTATGACCCTGAGCATCAGAATGATACGCACATCGTATATTAGGATAAAAATTTATTGAACGCCGATTAAGAGTGAACCAAAGGAGAGAAGTGATCATTCCCCATTGTACCAATCTCTAAAATAAACTAGTATACGACTCTCCAATTGGTGTGAAGTTATCTCTCGACTTTTACCTCATTTCATCATTTGACTTGGATCGAAAATCAGGCTTACAAGGGTTTTGGTATGTTTGTGGAGTTAGAGGATGACTCTAAGGAGTTGGTGTGTTCCACTGTGGGTAAGATGGGGGTTGAATATGAGGTTGTACATTGATATGGAGGTGGAGGAGCAGAGTATGATGGATTTTGGGAGTAATTATGTGGAGCTTGGGCATGAACTTGGGTTTTTGCCTGAGAGTGAAGACGACTGGGTCTTCTTGACCATTCCCGCTATCCAACTACAATAGTAGATGCATCTTCCTCATTCTTTATATCCCCAACACTTCCTGAACCCTTTTGAGTTGCTTGAGTAGTCGCTTTCAATGTTACAAAACTCACAATGCCACCCATCTTAATTCCCTCTTCTATTATCTCCCCCATTTTAAGGACCTCAATAAATGACTTGCCCAATGCAGGTAACAAGTGTTGGTAATACGTTTCACTTTGTTCTTGAATAAACACCTCCACTATTTTGCTTTATTTCATTGGCGTTCTCACTCTAGCAGCTTGTTCGCGCCATCTGATCGCATACTCCCTGAAGCTCTCAGTATTCTTCTTCTTCATACTAGTTAGGGATTTTTCATCAGGGGTCAACTCCATATTGCATTAAAATTGTTGCACAAATTTAATAGCTAGGTCATCCAAACTAATCCACTTATCGATGTCTTGGTCAACAAACCATTCCGAAGCTAGGCCTGAAAGACTCTCCCCGAAATAAGCCATAAGTAGTTCTTCCTTACCTTCAGCGCCTCTTAATTGGTTACAATAGCGCCTCAAATGTTCCACTGGTCCCCATGTCCATCATATTTCTCAAACTTTGGCATTTTAATTCTAGGAGGAAGGTTGACACCTGGAAACATGCATATGTCCTTATATGAGACACTTTTGTAACCCCCAAGTGCATGCAAGTTCTTCATATCCAGTTCCAAACTTCTCAATTTTATGGTCATTTCCTCTTGTTCTTCTGTCATAACAGGCTTCTCATTGTTAGGAGGAAATTCAGGCGGGTGAGTATCACCATAATGACCAGTCAACTTGAATGTAGGCTCGAAAGTGTAACGCTGATCACCAGTAATATTCAATGCAGGCTCTCTTGTAGAGTAAGGAGGCACAACTTGTGGATGAACATCAAAAGTAGGAGATTCAGGTGGGGGTGGCGCCGCAAAAGCATGAACAGTAGGTGGAGCCGAGTATGTGGTAGTCTTGGATTGGGGAGTGAGAAAATGAACATTGGAAGTGGTTGGATATTGTTGCCCCGGAGTCGATCCTAATGCATGTTGTGGCATATCAACAAAAATGGGAAATTGTGCATGTGACACGGAAGGCAAGCTAGAAAGATATTCCAGATTATCAATGGAAACTGGAGGAGACGGCAACCCATTAGCCCAAGCTTGATGCATTTCTATCATTTGCTGCCTTAATTTCCGAATCTCTTTATTATCTCCTAAATTCTCATTTTTCGAAATCCCTATCTGATTAGTGACAACAAACTCGGTATCCTTGTTGGCCATAACCTTCTCTGTGACTTGGTGCAATATGGAGGACCATCCAAAATGCCACAAACCAACCACCTCAAACTAACTGAACAAGAGATAGAAAATACGTTAGAGTTCAACACTTTCTCAAAATCTCTCTTTTTTCTTTTTGTTTTTTTTGAAAAGATCACCGAACCCAAGAAGGGCGTCTACGTACTTCACTCCCAAAAGAGGAGAATCAGGTGTGCTTAGTTTGTGAAGTCTTGTCAAAATGGCCAATTAAAATCTTTTTCCTTTTCTTGAAATTTTAAGAAGAAAAGAAAAATGACAAATTGTCAAAAGAATAGACGAAAATCTTTTTTTGAATTTTTCAGCTTTAATAACCCTATAAAAAATGAAACCTATGATTACCAAAGAAACTCTTTTTGGGTTTTCAATTTCGCACTTCATACGAAAAAGAAACTTGAACCTATTAAAGGAAAATCTTTTGTAGTTTTCTTTTATTGATGCATATGACACTACTCTAAATGAAGAGTGAAAAAATTATTTTTGAATTTTTGAAATAAGATCAACCAAAAATGAAACCTACTACTATTGAGAAAAATCTTTTTTTTTGTATTTTTCTTTTCAAGACATGTATGAAACACCTACTCTAAATGAAGAGTGAAGAAAATATTTTTGAATTTTTTTAAATAAGATCCCCGAACCTATAATAGGTTGCCTATGTATCTCACTCCCAAGAGAAGAGAATCAAGGGATGTGTAGTTCATCCAGATTAGACAATTAAGGATTAACTAGCAAACTGAACCCTGATTTAAGAGACACTACCAAAGACAAACGACAAAATCCATTAATAAATATTTTTTGGGGGTTTTTCAATTAGACACTTCACATAAAAATGACACCAACAACTATGAAAAAAAATCTTTTTAAAATTTTTGAATTATGAATGCATGGTAAAGAAATAAAAGGAAAATCTTTTGGATGTTTTTTTTTTTTGAGAAAATGAGTGCGAAAGGTAAAAAATCTTTTGAATTTTTGGATTGTGAAAAAAATCAGAAGCCATAAAGAATTCTAAAAACTTACAAAACGTTCCCTTTTATTTTTGACTCACCTTTTCTTTTTCTCCTTTTTTTCAACACTTTGTTGTCTACACACTTTACTTCTAACACATGTTTTCCCCAAATCGGTTTGTCAAATGACCACGCTATCCTCAGAGATGCAACATTTAGCACATACGGATGCTTTAAAGGTGAGTCTCCTACGAAGGACCAAGTGGGTCCCGCTAGATCTCAATATGATGGAGATAAGCATGACCTAAAGGCTGACCTACGCTAGGGTTCACTAACAAGGCTGTTTGGGGGTATGTATGGTCGATAGTGGCTGCGAGAGCTTTTCACCCACTCCATAACACCGATGGCTCCCCCTCCTAAAATAACGGTGACTCAACTAGAGGTCGTGTACAACACGTGTACTACATACTTGTTGCAGAAAGAATGACTCAGGTTATGCACATGATGTCAGACTTAAGGCGGTAACACATAAAGTAAAACTGTAAACAAAGAGCACGTAGGCACTCAACATTGATAAAATGAATACGAACAATAACACAAACAATGTCTATACACCCATAATGTCAAACAAAGCCGATACAACTCCAAATTAGCTCAAATTTTGAAAAATACCCAGCAGAGTCGCAAGAGCTGTCACACCCCTTTTTTACCACCAAAGAGATTATATTTTAAGTTCGAAAGGGTTTTAATTACTAAAGTGACAAAAGATGAAAAAAAAATTGAAAAAGGACTATTTACATTTTTGTTCAGAGTCGCCACTTGGTATAATCTAGTGTGCCAAGTCACTTTTGAAAAATTCTTTTCAAAACCGTTTGACTCTTTGAAACTGGTGTGCTAACAGAGATTCCGGCTAAGGAATTCTATTGATCGAGGGAAAGGTGTTAGGCACACCTCGATCCCATGGTTCGTCCACGGTCGCTTGGTGGAGCGTATCAGCTAATTGACATTACAAATGTATAAATCCACACAAAACACATAAAGTGATCAATCAAACACACAAAACAAAGAAAATTCAAAATACAATGTTCATTCCAATTATATAGTCCAAAATAAAAATTGTGAAATGTAAATCCTATTCTAACCTACACTAATCCTAACTACGCTCTCAGGCTTCATCCGATGCCTTGGGCCTTCATCACGGATGTTTTTCGCCAATACAATACGTCGGGGCATTTTTCGATGAATAAATACAATGTGTCTCAGGGCATTCCCCGGCTAAATAAGTGCATATGAATTAAATACGATAAACTAGAAAGAGATACTCACACGCACATTCCAATATTCAACCAAAACACAAGTTCTAAATTTGCCTACCCGAACCTATATTTGCCTATCCCACTCTGCCTATCACGATACTACCAAGTTCGATATCAATGAATCAAAATAACAATAATCACTTTATCAACTTTTAACTTCTGCCCCAAAATAACCAATTTTAATTCTCAAACGAGATACCATTTCATCACATAATCCATAATTAATTCACAATCAAGGGAATCAAACGATGAATCAAAACAACAAAAAATTCACATCATCACGGATCAACCAACACGGTATTCAATTCAATGCACCGGATATCATCAATAATGAAATAGAAGAGGTGAAAGAGTAGAATTTGACCTCATTTGTAGCTTTCAAATTCAATGTTATTAGAATAAAGAAAGTCTGCACCAAAAACCTCTAACCGAACCTCGATCCACGAACCTGCAACTCAAATCTCTAACCCGACGAACCAAACTTGAACAACTAATTCTATAACCAATTAATCCCAATGAAGCTAGGAACTCACAAAAGCTAACGAGATTAGAAAATCGTCGATGACCATTATATAATCTCCAGTGAAATTTGAGCGAGAAAAGATGATGGGAGGGAACTGATTTGGTTGTTGCTTCATCGGAGTTACGAAAAAGGCTCAGACAGCGCCGGGAAATGGATCACAGCCCAATTTTAAAGCAACAACAACATTTTTCGGTGAGAAACTCGCTGGAATCATTAGCCTCGACTTCTCCCTTCTCTCTCTCCCTCTTCGCTACTCTCTCTCTTTATTCTTTGTTCTGTTTCTCTACCCGTGAAGAAAAAAATCAGGAAAATGGAGTTTTTTTTCTATATCAGTGCCCGTTCATCTATGTGGAAGAAGATGGATTTTTTTTGTGTGTATGTAAATGATTTATATGTATATGTAAATGGGAATCTTCCAGGTGATAATGAGTTGGCCTTTTTTTTATTCTTTATTATTTCCTTTAAAGGAAAGAAAACGTGTAGGAGGGTTGAGGGCATGGGTAGGTAGTGGTGAGGTGGTCTAATTTAATAGGAAGGGTTGTTAATTTGTTATCAATTGAGATAAGGTGGGAACTTTGGGATAAAATTTGTTTAGAGTTGGTTATTGTTTTGTCATTTTATGGAGGGGTTATCATATAGATGAGGGTACACGGTAGGATAAAGAAAAAATGGGAAAAAGTGATGTCGAGGAGGGAAGAAATTAGGTGTCTACAATAAGGAGTGACAAAAGACAAAGAAACTCCTAGATCTAGCAAAACATAAATATGCACATGAAAGATCTGTAACATATCGGTATCCATATCAGGAGAATTTTCCTAATCTTATCGAGACTAAAGAGCATAGAGATGATTTGGGTGTTGCCCACTAGTAGCACTGGAGGTGGTACCTTGCTGATTTGGGCGACCGGACTGAGCTGAGGAGCGATTTTGTTGACCCTGAGGACCTGGCTGAGGATAGTCTCTGACTCTATGGCCTGGCTTGCCACATCCAAAACAAATACCATTCCCATCTATACAAATACCCTGATAGTTCTTGCCACAAGTTTGGCAAAGAGGATAGCTGTGGACACTACTAACACTGCCCTGGGACTTAGATCATGGCGCTCTATCTTTGTTACCCTCTTTAAACTTACGAACTAGAGAACTGGATGAAGAAGTAGCTGGAACTGATGACTTAGGATGAAATTGAGAATGGTTTCCTCCTTCTGACTTAGGCTGAGCAAAGTTGAAACTACCTGTCTTCGCTCTTTTATTCTACTTCTCCCTCATCTTAATCTTATGCTCCTCTATCTGCTGAGCATGAGTCATGAGCCTAGCTAAAGTCATGTCACTATTTAGCATGGTGGATTAGCACTCATTAACCACGCTATTGTTCACCCCTGAAACAAACTTACTCATCCTTGCCCTGCTATCTGCAACCATATGAGGGGCATATCTGGCTAATTGAGTAAACTTAAGAGAACACTCTTTCACTATCATATTGCCCTGCCTGAGGTTGATGAATTCTAGCACCTTAGCTTCTCTAAGCTTTAGGGGAAAGAATCTATCAAGGAATGGGGAATCAAACTTCTCTCATTCAACTGACCCTACATCGTCTGCCCTCTTTGACTTCCACTACTTGAACCAAGTATTAGCCACCCTCTTTGATATTCAACTAGCTCAGCACTCTCACTAGACGTAACCCCATTATGTCTGTAACCTTCTGCACCTGATCCAGAAATTCCTGAGGGTTCTCGTCTGTCTTAGACCCAAGAAAGAAGGGAGGATTCATTCAAGTGAAGTCCTGAATCCTGGATGCAGCTGAATTGGCCACTGGGTAGGCCAGAATGACAGCTGGTTGTTCATTTTGAGCAGCAACTGACTGAGCAAGAGTGGTGAATAGGGCCCTAAACTCCACATGATAAACATGTTCATCCAAAGGATCTTCTTAGACAGGCTAGGTTCTTCTCTTGGGAGGCATGTTCTTAAATAAGGAGAAAAAATGGATTAGACTGAGAGATTAGATTGAGAGCATGCTCACTGGCACGACATGAATACTGAAAGAAGTAAAACTGTTGCTAAAACATCTTATAGCCTCTTTCACACAAATGTGGCACGCAACATACCCATGAACAAGACTCTACTAGATGCGACTTTTAGATTTCCTAGGACTCTACTGAACTTTAGGCTCAGATACCAAGTTTCTAACACCCAAAATCTGATACCCAAAATGCTACACGGTGATCATGACCTTACAGGATCACAAGCTAACCCGTGACTGATATTTGTACCTGTATACTGCATAATATACTAAATAATGTGGAAACATGAACTGAAAGGCCATAAGGTTCACATAACTCAAGTAAAACATAACATCTAAATGGGGTATGAAAAATCCAAACAACTGGAATAACTGACTGAACATAATTGTCTGAAAATCCTCTAACTGACTGAACTGTCTGAGTAAGGAGTTGATGGAACATGTTCCCAACTAACTCTAACTAATAAACTAATTAATGAGATTATAGAGAAATAATCATGTCCTCGAAGGATCAGGACTCACTGCTAACTATGACTGCTGATATCTGGAATCTACTGATACACTGGAACTCGTGTCTCTGATTCTATGGTATAAGAAACTGTAGCACAAATGTTTCAGTACTTTGAATATACTGGTATGAATGTGGTTTATATGGATGAACAATACTGGCTAACTAACTAATATGAACGTGAGAATACATGCTTTCATGCATAATAACTATATCTGAAATCATGATAGCATGAGTATGCTGATGACTAACATGACTAATGACTGTATTCTGATAACTGATAACATGAGTGACTGTATCTGACGGTCCTGAATCTGATGGAACTAGCTGAGTTCCGTACTGTATCTAAGTTGGTTGTATCTGACAGTCTTGAATTCTGAAGAACTATCTGAGTTCTTTTACTAATACTGATACTGAGACTATGGGAGGTATTCATCTAAACGACATGACCCAAATGATGCATTATAGCTGAATTAGGGTCCAATCTGTGCCCTGATTGGAAGGGTATCAATACCGAGCCACTGGTAAGGACAATGTGTGAGTAACACTAATATAACAGGTAACTCTAGTGATAATAGTGGGAACCCTCATATAGCAGGTTAAGACACCTCATCTACCCTCATATAGTAGGATATTATGTCTCAACCTATGCTGGCTACAAAGTTCTAGAACACAAGGATTTGCTTCTAAGAATCACACCCTCATATAACAGGTGATTTTCATTCCTTGGGTTCACTCGGTGCTAATTTCTACTCCCATCTGAATAGAGACTAAACATGATTTACTGAACTGAATATGGACTGAGTTACTGACTTCCGTTGACTGACGGACTACTACTGATATTTGAAAACTAAGTTCATGAGATCATGGAGATTTCCTGAGTCATAACACTGTCTGAAGTCTAAGGATCATAGCTTAACTGAGAGTATCGTGGAAATATGACCTGGATCTAGGCACAAAACTAATATTTCAGGTATAAGTACCCCTAGGACTCGATGGAAAAAACTGACAAAGCATGACTTTCTTGAATACATGACTCACATCATAATCCATAATGCATTTATAGAAGTATTTCATCAAACATGTGATCTCTATAAACTTGTACATACATGGGGATTTCATGATATCATGCTAGTTGAGCATTTTCTTCATTTAGGCATTCAATCAAACACATAGTAGGCATAGTATATGTAAACAACATTATACAACAATTAAAACATTATGATTCAATTCTAATATCATCATTCAAGGGTTTAGGCATAGGTTAGCATGAATCTATATCTGTACTAATTAAACCCACATATAATTTATCACCCAATCATGAAATAGAATTCAATTACTCATTATCAACATGAACAAGAGCAACCCAATCATGAAATTCATAAAGAAAATCCATAAACTTAAACTTTGAAAAGAGATTCTTGGGCTTCATGGATGAAAGGAGTCCATGAATGAACACTATGCATACCTGGGTTGAGTTTCTTAAAGTTCTTGAACTTGAAGAATTTGAATCTCTTAGTTCTTGAAGAAGATTTGAATTTTCTTCTTGGAGATTAATGTTAGAGAGAAAACTCTAGTTTTGTTGTTATGAAAGAATGATAAACAAAGTAAGCTAAGGTCGGATATAATTGGGTATATAAATAGGTAGTAAAAGATCAAAAATGCTCCTTTAAAAAAAATAACTTAAAATAACTGAACAGTACCTACGACGGCTCGTACAACGGTCCGTTGCTGGCTCGACGGTCTGTCGTGCACGTGGACCTGAATAGGGTCTCACTGACTTGGCTGCGATGGCTTGGGAGAGGGTCCGTCGCAAGTTCGACGGTCCGTCAACCTGCCCATCGCACCTTATCTAGAAGGTGGTCTTACTTTTTCCTTTGCGACGGTCGTGGGCGACGGTCCGTCGGCCTCATCGTCGTACCTAGGCAGTTTTTTACTGCCTTCTGCATTTTGGCCATAACTTTCTCCTCCGATGTCGTATTTTGATGAAATTGGTATCGTTGGAAACCTAATTCAATTTCTCACATGAAAAAAAGTTAAAATATTAAAAATATCACATGTACAAAAGTGGATTCATCTTTCAAAGAAAGCTTTTAACATTCTTAAGATGATTTCAAGCTAGGAAAAGTAAGGGGTATTATATCTACATTCCTTCTTGGAGTGTAGAATAGATGCAGGTTAGTTGCAATTTCTAGATGGATGACGATATTCAGCACTAACTTCTGCAGTTTCTTCCTGGCAGATATTAGAGTCCTTGTATTATTTATTTTATTGTTAGTCTGTATTGTAATAGGTAGCTCTTGTACATGTCTGGCCAAGTCTTGGTATAGTAAAGAACATTTGTAAGAATTTTTTGAAAAATTTTTGTTATTAGTGTTTAATTTACTTTTTATTTTCTTAAAAACAGAAGTCTTCCGCATATTTTTAGTTGGGTAATAAGGGTTCTCCTAGCTACTTAGAATAGCGTAGGTGCCCGCACGGTCCATTAGTCTGGGTCGTGACATATATATTATTACTTAAAAATTTGAGGCCCCTCAAATTTAGGGGCCTTAGGCGATCGGCTTTTTTTCAATAGGGCAGAGCCGCTCCTGGTATGAAGTATACAACACAAGTACGGCAAAAAAAAACAAATCTAGGCAAGACCCTCGCAAGTATTGGTGCAATCGAGAACTAATCCGGCTATCTGAGTTGTTAGCAGAGCAAGATTAACACTAGATAGGTAATCAAGAACAAAAGAAAATGATCAAGGACCAAAGAAAAAAATTGTTATATTAAGTGTGGAATGAGAGAGCTAATCCCTTAACAAGTGAAGAAGCACAATTATTTATAGGTTACAGTATTAGGCTAGGACCAATCATGATTCGAAAATAGAACCCTAAAGGATTAATACCTATGCTGACATGCCATGTATCCGATCTGTTAATGAGCCAGCTAATATTCCTTTGATGTTCAGCTCTTTACGGACAAGGCGACGCACCTGAGTCGTCTAACACATTTGTCTCCTATTTGTCACCTATGTCATGTCATCGTAGGAAGCGAGTGGCTGAATTCTTATCACATATGAGAGGTTGTTTTTGTTGTCATTAGCTTGAGAAAGGCATCTTGTGGTCTCCACACTCGTTGTTGTGATGAATTCTTGAGTTATCCGTCTTGATCATGCCTCGTGTACTTAGGCGGGTTTTACACCATACATCTTCAAATATGTGGTGCATAAAGTTTTATATGATTAAATTCAATCATATTTTTCTAAACTTTAGCCGTTTTAAAGTTATACAATTGTGCCCAAATAAGATGAAATTTTACAGTATTTGAAGCATAGTGATCCGGCTAACTTCTTGTCACGCCGGGCAAGTCTACTAAGGAATAGAATGCTACCTACTAAGCCATTTTGTGTTTTTCTTTTACTATGTTAGATCAAGAAATCGAGAAGTATTTTCACGTAAATAAATGAATTTGGATGACTTAAATCAAGATAAATATTTTAAAAAATAAAACAACAGATTCCAATTATGACATAATAATAATAATAGACACTCACCATGTCTGACTCAAAATAAAATAAAACAAAAATAACAGACTCCAACCATGATACAATTATAGACACTCACCATGTTTGACCCAAAATAAAATAAAACAACCGACTCACTCTTATAGATACCCTAATACCAGGAGAAAAACACACACACACAGATACACATATATATATATATATTAAGAGGATTCCAAACTTGGCTCAATTTTAGATCACCTCTTATAAAGAAGTTCCATATAATTTTAAATCTAATTAAAGCCTCAAGGTCAAGTATAAATCATTTTGTTCTTCTGCTATATTAATTAAGTCATCTGCATTTGGTGAAATAGAAACATCCAATTGATCAATCAATGGTTTTGTGAAATCATCAGACTCATTTGAATCTGCAAATATTGAATTAGAACCTCCAGCTCCGATGCTTCTTGCCATTTGTTGCCTATCGGTTGGTGGTGGCTTGCCTCTTCTTCTCTGTACAACTCTATTTCGTCTTACCATTTGTTGCCTATTGATTGGTGACGCTCTGGCCCATCTTATCGGCTGGTTATGATTTGAAGGCGTTGTTAGTTGGACAACAACCCTATCATTTCTCAGTGAACTCTCATTTTGCAAAAATATACCATCTTTATCTACATGAGAATTTAAGTTGGCATTTTGCTCGGATGATAGATGAATAGTTTCTACATGATTCATTAATTCTGTGAATTCATGAATATGGAATATTTCATTTCACAAAAGGCATAGAAGTATCTGAATTAAAGGAGGATAAAAATTTGCATTATGAATATTCAAAGTGCAAAATAACAAAAAAATTCTCTAAAGAAAGAAAGGGGAGAGAGAAGTACCAATTATGCAGTATAATTATGTAAAATGTGAAGAGAATTTATAGGGTGCTCATAGTATAACCTTCCCCTTCATTTATGGTGTGTTCCAATTTTTGTAATGGTAAGTTGAAAAAATTTTGATAATGAGTAAGTGACAGTTTTGCAATCAGAATTTATAATTCTTTTTCCTAATTTGTTGTCTATATTTAATTCACCCGTTGCAACAGGATTCAAAAAGAGATCGTATTTTCTCTCTAAATCGACAAAGTACTTTAGAAAAAGATTGCATTTTCTGTCAAAGTCGATCAAGCGCGTTTTAAAATAACCACAAAACTTGTCTATGATAATCTATATTTAACGCGGTCAACTTACGAATTTAAAACTCTTTGATTATCACTATGTTTTTGTAATGGAAGTTGAAAATATTTTTTCACTGTGTGAGTGAGTGACAACTTTGTGACCAAAATTTGAAATCCAATGACTTCTTTTTCCAATTTGTTGCCTATACTTATAATTTGCCTGTTACGACTAATTTTAGAAAAAAAAAAAACATATTTTTCTCCAAGTAGGCAGGCTTTAGTAAAAAAAAAATATTTTCTAACAAAGTCAATCAAACACCTTTTTTAAATAACTAAAAAAATTCGTCGATGATCATCTATATTTAACGCGACACATTTACGTATTTAAAATTCTCTTATTAACATTATATTGTTGTAATCAGTACACAAAATGCATTCTACTTTAGAATTACTTTTATGTCAAGAGAATCAAATTCTATATGAAATTTTGATAAGCTTCAATTTCTTACCTGTAAGTGCTACTATTATAATCAATTATAAATTGAAAATAACATTAACTGGTCTCCATAACTAATTGTAGATTTAAATAATTATACAATAGTAAACACTATTTATAGAACAAAACTGGTTATTTTAATTACTCTCTCTCTCCATACAAAGCCATGTTTTAGATTCAAGCAATATTACAATTTACAATAATTCAAGGTGATGGTCAACAACTTCGTCAAAGTTGGAAATGTTACACTATTTTCCCCTTTTTATATTTATCATTTTGAATATTGGTTTCTTTAGGAATATCATTTACAATAAATAATGTGTCTCGTTTTTCTTTTCTTTTTTTTTTCTGAAAGAATTGAAAGGGAAAGGAAAAAACAGGTAAAATTCTCTGACAATTAAAGGAAAAAGCACAAGTATCCCGTGAACTATCATCATAATGATCATATTCAACTGCATGATTTTTCTTTTTCTTTTTAGAAGGCCCTATTACTCCTCTTAAACTACATTAGAATTGAAGAAATGCACCCTTAAGCGTTGTGGTGGCAAAGAGAATATTCTCACTCTCTGTAAATTCTTTTTGGTCTCGCACTCCATGTCTTCGTAGAAAGTGAGTAAATTCTCTTTGTTACCTCAACATTTAAGAGTATGTATAAAATTTTAAAGTAGTTAAGGGTTAATAGGACTTCCAAAAAAAAAAGGCGTGTAGTTAAAAATATGGTGGAAATTCATAATTAAAATCTTTCAATTATTACGAAGAAGTGTAAAATGCAAAACGGGTGCATCTCGAATTTATTTTTTGTTTAACTATCCAAGGCTGAAGTGTGTATAGATACTCAACTTTGGAACCATACGATTAAATTCATACTCAAACTCATAAAAATTACAAGACTATCTGTCTTAAAACAACTCCTGTTTACTGTGGATTTGGTATATATAGCTGAATTTGTAGATGAGTCAAGAGAACGAAATTTAACCTTGTTTTAGATCGATTTACGAGCAGTTTTATCATGAAGTGATAAGAGAAATCAACCAAGTATGAATTATACGAAACAAGTAAAGCAAAGCAAACGAATCTAGGCAAGCCTTGAGCAAGTATTGGTGCAGTCAAGATCTGATCCGGCTACCTGAGTTGTTAGCAGGCAAGATTAACACTAGCTAGGTAATCAAGAACAAAAGAAAATGATTGAGGACCAAAGAAAAAATTGTTGTATGAGTGAGAGAATGAGAGAGCAGATCCCTTTACATGAACAACATTAGACTATGGTCAATCATAATTAGAAAATAGAGCCTAAAAGGACTACTACCTATGCTGACATGCCATGTGTCTGATCTGTTAATGAGCAGACTCGGCGGCCCACCTAAGTGGTGTGATACATTTGTCTCATGTTTGACCCCTGTGTCATGTCACCATGAGAGGCGTGTGGCTGAATTCTTATCACATACGAGAGATTGCTTCCGTTGTCGTTAGCTAGAGAAAGACATCTCGTGAGCTCCACACTAATTGCTTTGATGAATTCTTGAGATGTCTCTCCTGATCGTCCCACGTGTACTTCAGTGGATTTTACCCCATACGACTTCAAATATATGGTGTATAAAGTTTTATATGATTAAATTTAATGATATTTGTCTAAACTTTAGTCATTTTAATGTTGTATAGTTATGTCCAAATAAGATAGAAATTTCATGGTATTTGAAGCATAGTGTCACGACTCGAGCTGAGGCCCTAGCCATGATGAGCATCCCAAACCATGAAGGTACGGGTGCACCTTTCTATCTGGCAATCATGCACAGCATTCATAAAATATAAAAAAAATGCGGAAAATTATCGTATGAAAACATGGTCATTCTCATAATTCAACTGAACAATTCAAAAAGAAATTCTTAACATTCAAAATACATGACACCCGTCTGCGAAATCTCTAACAATGCAAGAACCAACATATGTCTAAAATTGGGACAAGGCCCCGGTCAGATCATGAAACAAAAATAAAATAGCAATGTCCAATAACCTAGGCCTTTCGATCGTCAGCCAAGCCCCCACATCTAAGTTTACCGGTCCTACGTACTAGTCTAGTATACCAGTGTCTCAAGGACAAGTATACATTGGCCTTAGCAAATCATATCACCCGTATCGACAAAACTCGATTTCCAGCGATGAGCTCTTACACTCAAATGCCTTCTTCGGGTAACCATCTAACTCTCCTTAAGCCTACTTTTAATATTTTAAATCATGCATCTTTCTGACAAGTGGTGTAATGTCTGAAAACTTTCTGTAGTAAAGTCTAGTTTGAGTCTATTATGGCATTTGTCTGATTTGGTATCGTCATACCAAGACTTGCAAGTCATATAAGACATACAATATCATGTTACGGTCTTTTCATTCAAAACATAATGTTTGGACCACAAAATCATTCAAACTGTACAAGAAAATTAGTATTTCAAAAGTCATGGAAACTTATGCAAGAATTCTCTCTTTCAATTCTTAAACATGTGGTGGTCACTTACTTCATAGTAAACCATGAAAATCTTTCAATAAACATCTTTAACATTAACCAACAAGTAAAATAGCCTCTCTTCAATTCACAATCAATCTCAAATCATTTAACCATAGCCATGCCTCAGAAGGTGAAATTTATCAATTCATAACATGCAAAAATCAAAAGGGATCATAACTAGAGAGGGAGTACAAATATTCATGCTCTAAATTCAGCTTTCAAACTCCAAACTCATACATACATATATGTGAATAATAATTAAATTTAAGGGAAGGCCTCAAGACCAAAACATTATTATCAAAAAGTGTTCACAATGCATACTTTTTAAATGTAATTCAAGAACCCTTCATAAATACATGATTTCTCAACATTCAAAACCTTATTAAAATGATTTCACCACACCCAAATAGTTTAGGAAAACCCCACGTACCTTATGTTCCTTAGATGAGGAATAGAACCGTAATCTTGACACTTTTCTTGGGAAATTTCGGATTAAAAGGCTTGAATTACATGGATTCTTGGAGAAAAGGATTTTAGATTTTGTTCTTGGGGAAAGGGAGAGTTTTTGGTGAGTGGATATTGAAGAAGACGATCAAATATTGCCCTTGAGTGATATAAATCGCCCTATGGACATTTGGGGTTGAGGGGAAAGGACCAAAGTTCCCCTTGACCCTTAAGGAGTTGAAAATAGCATGGGAATGGACCAGGAGGCACGCCCTTAGTCCGGGGGAGTAGATCCCGCGACGCTCACTCTAGTATGGTGCTCTAAGCCCCGTGGCGCGGGCTTATCGTGTGCCCTCACCGCCTCTCATAAAAATGTCTATAACTTTTCGTTCGGGTATCGGATTAAGGTGAAATTGGTATCGTTGGAAAGCTGACTCAATCATCTATGATTTGGTGGGTCTTGAGATGAAAAATTCCATGTATATAAAAATTTATACATGTTCAAAGTATATCCTTGTAGAATCAAATACCAAACTTTGGACGAATCAAAGATTCTTAGCTCAACTTTGCTCTAGGTGGTTTCTATGAACATTTTTCACTTCAAAAACACTTCCAACACTAGGATAAAGATCATGACACATGAATTAAAATATAAATCATGGTTTTAGATTTTGAACACGTAGGAACGATGGTTCGATTTCTCTCTCGAAAATGTGAGGTGTTATATTATCCCCCCTTGGGATCATTCATCCCCGAATGATGGCTCGAAACATAGACAAGCATGATTTCAACCATACTAAGGAAAAGATAGAGAGATTAGTAATTGATTTGTACCCTTTATGTCATCATCCACGATCTCAAAGAGGTTTGGGTATCTAGGTCGCATGACATCTTCTGACTCCCAAGTAGTTTCCTCATCTTTTTTATTCCTCCACAACACCTTGAAAACTAACTTTTTATTTCTCAGCTTCCAAACTTGGCAATCTAAAATGACAATAGGTTTTTCCTCATATGACAAGGAGTCTTTCACATTGATTTTATCTATAGGTAACACTAGCGAATGATCCCCAATGCACTTTCTCAACATAGACACATGGAATACTGGATACACGGAAGCCAGACTTGTGGGCAAATCTAACTCATATGAACCCCACCTGTCCTTCTCATAATCTGATATGGTCCAATATAACGAGGACTAATCTTCCCTTTCATTCCAACTAGTATGACCCCCTTCATGGGGGAGACCTTTAGGAAAATCCAATCATCAACCTTAAATTCTAAGTCTCTCCTTCTAACATCGGCATAAGACTTCTGGCGACTCTGAGCAGTCTTAAGTTACTTCCTAATGACCTTCACCTTTTACATAGCCTGATGAACAAGGTCAGGCCTAAACAATCAAGTTTCACCTACTTTATACCATCAAATTAGTGACCTACATCTTCTCCCATAAAGTGCCTCAAAAGGGTCCATCTAAATGTTAGAATGGTAGCTATTGTTGTAGGTGAACTCTATCAACGGAAAATGATCTACCAAACTACCTTTAAAGTCAATTACACAAGCCCTCAACATATCCTCAAGGGTCTAAATGGTGCATTCAGCTTGCCCATTAGTCTGAGGGTGGAAATTAGTACTCAAGTTCACTTGGGTGCCTAAATCCCTTTGAAAAAACCTCTAAACCTGTGAAGAAAATTGTGTACCTCGATCAGATATAATGGACACCAGATAACCATGAAAATGGACTATCTCTCGAATGTATAGCTTGGCATAGTCATCCCCCGAATAGTTGGTCCATACTGGAAAAAAATGGCGGACTTGGTCAACCTATCTACAATCACCCAAATGGAATCATATTGGCTTCGGCACTTCGGAAGCCCCATAATGAAGTCCTTATTAATCATCTCCCACTTCCACATAGGCAAGGCTATCTCTTGGGAAGTGCCACCTAGTCTCAAATGTTCCACCTTGACTTGATGACAATTCATACACTTAGAAACAAAATCAGCAATATTTCTTTTCATACATTCCACCAATAAATAGTCTTAAGATCATGATACATTTTCGTAAAGCCTGGGTAAACCACATACCTCAAAGTGTGAGCTTCATCAAGAATCCTCTCTTGCAAACCATACATGTTCGGTACACCCAGCCTACCCTGATATCTCAAAATCTCGTCTCCTTCAATTTCAAATTCCATCACCTTCTGTTGACCAACATATTTCTTAATCTACATCAAGATGGGATCCTCAGCCTGTTTCTCCTTAAATTCAGCACATAAGGAGGATTTAGCTATCTCATGAACAACTACTCCTCCATTTTCAAAATTCAAAAGTCAAACTCCCAGATTTACAAGTCGATGAATATCCTTAACCATTTTCCTATTCCCTTTCTCAACATGAGAAAGACTGCCTATTGACAACCTGCTAAGAGCATCGGCCACCATATTGGCCTTGCCCGAATGATAGTTCAGGCTCATGCCATAATCCTTCAACAATTCTGACCAATACCTCTACCTAAGATTCAGTTCTTTTTGTGTGAAAACATACTACAAACTTTTTTGATCAGTGAATATATCATGTACCCCATAAAGATAATGCCACTAGATCCTAAGTGCAAATACCACAACTGCTAACTCTAAGTCGTGGAAGGGATAATTCTTTTCGTGTACCTTTAACTGCCTAGATGCATAAGCCACCACTTTACCGTGTTGCATAAGCACATACCCAAGTTCCACCCGCTATGCATCACAGTACATAACAAAACCTTTTGTACCCTCAGAAAGAGTCAAAACTGGTACGGTAGTCAACTTATCTTTCAGTTTCTCAAAACTATTTTCACATGAGTCAGACCATAAGAATTTTGTCTTTTTCTGAGTCAATTTGGTAACTGGAGCAGTTATGGAGGAAGAACTCTCTACAAATCTTCTGTAATACCCGGCCAAACCTAAGAAGCTTCGGTTATCGGTTGGAGTCAAGAGTCTGGGCCATTTTCTCACTGCCTCAACCTTTTGGGGGTTAACTTTAATCCCCTCACTAGAAACAATATGCCCCAGGAAAGCAATAGCACTAAGCCAGAACTCACACTTGGAAAATTTTGCATACAACTCATGATCTTTGAGGGTCTAAAGAACGATTCAGAGGTGACTAGCATGATCCTCCTCATTCTTTGAGTAGATCAGAATATCATCGATGAAAACTACAACGAATAGATCTAGAAACTGACAAAACATCCTATTCATTAGGTCCATAAAAGCTGCAGGGGCATTAGTCAGTCCAAAGGACATAACTAAGAATTCATAATGGTCATATCGAGTTCAAAAAGCTATTTTAGGAATGTCATCCTCCCTAACCTTCAACTAATGATACCCCGAACGGAGGTCAATTTTAGAGAAACATTTGGCACCCTGAAGTTGGTCAAAAAGATCATCAAATAAAGGAAGAGGATATTTATTTTTAACAGTAATCTTATTGAGCTGACGGAAGTATATACACATACGGAGGGAGCAACCTTTCTTACGCATGTTGACACCTAATTTTTGCCCTCCACAACCAAGTTTAATCTTGAGTCTCTTGAATTTTAAATAAAATCACAACATATATTTTTATCTGAATAAAAGCTTTTCAAGATATTTATTTGCATAAATTTTTTATTTTAAGAAGCAATTATATACTATTGTGCTCAATGATACGATATTATATAATTTTGTTACTTAAATAATTATATTACAAAATATCAGATTTTAATTAAGAAATAGCTTTGAAAATAAATATAATAATCAAAATTTTAATTTAAATGCAATTTGCTCTCAAAGTAAGTTAGTTAAATATATTTGTTTGAATTTATTAAATCAAGAAGCTTGGGATTGAACGAGATATTAATTCTTATTGAATTTTAATTGAACTTAGTCAAACTTTATTTAACTCAGTCATAATTGAAATTGAATTGGCTCAATCCAAATACTATTGACCAATTGATACTCAGTTTGGCTAGAAGTTAAATGAAATCGACTAGATTGTGATTCAATCTTAATTCCCCAAAATTACCTTTTGCCTTAATTCGTTTAAGTTTAATTAGGGTTATTAAATAACTCAATTTTCAGCCCTCTTCCCATTTTCTAATTGGGCCAGTAACTGACCCATTTATTCCCATCAATATTTCTCAGCCCACTTTCTTTTTTCTTCTCTTTAACATAACCAACCCAATTTCTTTTCTTTTAACCCAAGCGGCCCAAAAATTCAAAACCTGACCCGACCCAATTATCTTTTCCCCTTCACCCTCAGCCAACACACGGCTCTCTACACAAACATAGCAGCATTATTAACATCTAAAAAACTTGATCCAAACAATGACCTTCATCGACAACTCTTCTCAACCATCGCAACAGCACCAACGTCAACCCGACAATCTGACCATACCCACAAACCCAACTAACCCATCTTTCTCTTCAACCTGACCCATCGATTAAATCGTTTTCTTGGATGAGGGTTCTAGAAACTGAACACCTCATGCACCATAACGGATCAATTTCGCGAATCTCGGGTGTAGGGGTACAATTTCGTACGTGTATGTCACAATTTCATTGGCTCTTGGTGAAAAAATTGTTTTCCCTAAATCTTAGGTCCACCAATTCCAAAATTGGTACAATTGTTAATGAAACCCCAAGTTGATAGGGGGATTTCGAAATTCAAATTCAAAATTTTCCTATTTTAGAAATCTCTAATTTATCCCCCTGTAGGCCAATTCTATAAATAGCTCGACATGGAGCAATTTTCAGGGGATTTTTTTTCGAAAAAGCTAGGCTCGAAATAAATTAGTTAAAAAAAAATCAATCCAGAAAAACAAGAAAAAGAAAGAAGTTTCCTGGAAAAAATTCAATCCTTCTTTGCTGAGAATTTACTTTTCCGTAAGTCCATCGACTAGACTTGAACTTCGAGTTGAAGGTGAAGGTGTTTATCAGCGGTCGTGATCTCCATACCAGCTCGTTATCCCGTTTTGCTGCCTCGAAGGAGGTGAAGGAGGTGAACACTCATTTACCCTTTATTTCGTTATTTCACTTTCTCATTTTCTGGTAAAATCATAGTTTTGTTTGTTGGGTTATGTGTTGTAGAGGTTTCAAAGACCATAGGTTGTTGTTTTGATGAAAAATGTTGAATGAGTTGTTATGTTAGAATTAATCTATGTTCAGGTTTGTTTCCGGTCGTTCTTTTTACTTTGGTGTCATGATCTGTCGCCCACTCTTGGTGTCATTGAGTAATTTTTGGCCTGTGCTTCACTTGGTGTATGGATGGTGATTGGAAGGGCTGGTTTTTTAGGCAAAGTTTGTGACTTTGATTGTATTTTGTAGTTTTAGTCGATGATGTTTGGCTTGTAGTTGTTATCTGATCATGTTTGTTCAGGATCGTTGTTGGATTGTGGTGTCATTGTTGAGCTAGAAGTGTTGCTAGCAGAGCTACCTCTCAAGTTCCTTTGGCTTCTTATGTGCCAAAAAGACAATGATCTAGGTCCAAAATATGCTATAAAATCCTAGGATTCCTCGACGACTATTTTGTTCGAGTTGGTCGGAGCGAGGAGGAAGATTGAAACAATATTCCGTTTGGCTTGCTTTTGTTATTTTTCGTTATTATAACTGTTGTGCCGATAATACCGATAGTAGGACTTCCTCTTGAGTTCTTTGCCTTCCAAAATAACAAAGAATAACGAGGATAAGTCCTCCAAAAATAGAAAAATCCTGTGATTCCTCGGTAATTATTTCGGCTACCAAAAGCTTATCTTTTGGGTTTGTCGAAGAGAGAGAGTGAGGATAAGGATAATATACTCTGCCACATGCTTTTTTTTTAGTCTGTGGATTATACCTTTCTTTTGGTTTCAAAAACCCAAATTCAGATTTCCATTTTTCCTTTAAGTTCATCTTCGGTATGAAATCCTATTAGAAGGATAAATGTTGTTGTGTTTTTGTGGATACTGCACATTTAAGTGTGTTTTTTCGGAAAAATTAGACTAATTTTGTTGTCATTACATTATGTATTGTCTGTACATGAGCTAAGGATTCCCAATAATCTTTCTTGTTCAGTAATATCAAGAAGGTAGGGATGAAGTTATACTCATTTTTCTTTCAGAAATAGGATTAGGGATGAGATAATACGTCATAATCGCTTATCTCCATCCTTAAATACCCACTGTCAAGAATTAACTGATTAAGTGGTTTCCAGATTTAATTGTTGCTCTACAGATTTTGACTCGAACATTTGTTGCTTGTTACTCGTTGAAGTTTAGTTTACTCACATGATCGATTTAGAAACAGTATTCCCAGACTCCCTCTTGCGTTACTTTGGAGTAGTCGTTGTCTATTGGGTGATGTCTGTACAGGGATTTCATGTATACTCATGTGAATAGAAAGACGTTCTTGCCTCACAGGCCCTCTTCCCAGTTTTCATTTTCTTCCCTTTAATATTTATTTAATAGGACCATGAAATCACTGTGAGTTCAAATTCGATAGAGCCTTTAAGCATTTTGTCTTCCGAAAGAAGGCCATGGGTACATGTTTCGTTATATTGTGATAGAACCCAGTCTACACTTATCTAAAAATTCTTGATTTTGATTATTTTCTTTGAGAAGTCCAAGATCGGATTGTTTCTCGTACTATCTGTATCTAGTCTTTTCCATCTCTATTTGATCCTATCCCATGTTAAATGCCTTTGGTTGAAATCTGGGATAATTAGTCTTTCGCGGGCTAGGAGCGTTAAAATTTGGTTTGATATTGTAAGAATCAGCACCACCTGCTGGAACCATGCTTTTGGTATAAAATCTCCCTTAAGAACTTTGTGCAGGGAATTCTTTATCCTTCTGTGTCCTTTTGTTTATTGTATTCACTATTTTGTCCATGAATATATCTTCACCTCTTAAGTAAATTATCTAGGTATGTTCAAACCATGAGCAATATAACTTATTGAATTAAGCGAGAAGTTATTTTCATTCTAGTTGCCTCATTCTGTTCGGATTGTTATATGAACCCGTCTAGGTTTTGCATCGTATCGGTTCACTCTCATTCTTAGAATGTGCATAAGGGTGTGCATCATTATCATTCAAAACTTAGTCCTTGATGTTTCTTTATTTTGAGGTATGTTATGTCTCGAATGGGCATTAATTTATTCATCTTTTCTTTGCATGAACTCTCGTCGGAGTCCAATTGGACTCTTTTCCCTTGCATCGTACAACGGGCCAGTGAGGCCCACCCTTTAGGAGAATTTGGATATCAACCTCATAGAATACGGATACAAGGAGTCAAAAGGAGAAGAAGGGGTTAAAGTGCCACATTTGAAGCGGCTACGAGACCCGAAAGTCGCGTTTGTTATTTACTTATTGTCATCTTTAATTATGAATTCATTTCTTATTTATTTGGGACTCGAAGTCAAAGTTGTATTTAATACAGGTGGAGAAAGACTCAAACCAAAGGCTCGAAAAATAGTTTAGGACAGGTGAAATGGGTCGGAAGCCCAACTAGACTAGGACAGGTCTCGTTGATTTGGGCCCAATGGCCTAAATCCTTTACTTTCTCCTCCTTTCCCCTTTTATGTGTTTATTTGTTTATTAGTTTTGTTTAGACTTAGTTAAAATCCCTACTAAGTCGCCTAAATCTATTTTACACAAGTCTTTTTTTGAAAAAAATCAAATCACTATTTCAACAAATTAATTTTTTTGAAGTTAATCAAAAGACGATTTTCAAACAGTCCGGATAACCGCAAGTTAGCGGATGTTTTAGGTGCCTAACACCTTCCTAAAACTTTAATAGGAACCGCTTATCTAGAATCTCTAACTTAAAATGATTTTCCTATTTTGAATCGTTTGAAGTAACTTTTAGAAAGGTTTCTTAATTCCTTTTCAAAATTAAGTGGCGACTCTCTTTCAAAAGTTAAAATTTCTGCAAAACAACGCACGAGGAGTGATTTTAGGCGTATTTACACGCCTAAAGCACCTTAATTTACCCATATTTGAGCTAAGTTTTAAGGACAAAATATATATTTCCTGCACTTTTAGTTCTTTTTCCTTTAAGTGAGCTAACCAACGTGATTAGCAAGTTTTCAGGTATAAATGATGAAGATTTCAGCATTTTGTGGATCTTTCGGTAGCAAGGGAAACTTCACATAAGAGGGAAGGCAGCTTCTGGAAGCTTGTGGACTGAAAGTGATGCATGGAGAACTTGTCCCGGGCAAAAACAGTATTTCTAAAGACTTGGGGGTCAGCAGTAACTTAGTAGGATTAGGACAAGGATACAGTAACCCAGTAGGACTAGGACAAGGATAAAAACCCTATTTCAGTAGGACTAGGACAAGGATGTTATAAAAACTCTATTTTGCTGAATTTTTCAGTATTCACTCATTCATCCTATTTTTCTATTCAATTCTATTTTTCTTTATTCGACATTTAGTACTATTCACATTACTTTTTGACAGAGAAAGCACGGCTCTTATGACCAACGTGAGATTGTTCAAGCTTTGGTACGATGATGATGTTTATTGTGATCTTCGTTACACTCATGAGTAGCTAAACTTCTCTGTTAAGGTTATGGAAGCCTTATGAGATACTATCTATTACTATGAGTTTGTGAATTCTTGATACGTATGCTGCTTATATCATTACTCTCTTCATCTTAATTTAAATTCTTGTGGTTGCAAACATATAGAATACGCCTGTATAGCATTAACTTGTTCGAAAGAAAAGTTACATGTTTGGAAAAGAGAGAATGACAAGGAAATAGGGCTACCAACCCCTGTTTAAAAGTTAGTGCCGTAACTGGATTAACCTCTTGGAGAATTCGAACCATTAGTTATACGCTTTAAGCTTGAAAGAGTTAAAGTGAGATAATCCTTGATGGTCGAAGGACACTAGGATTTACCATAGAATACGAATCTCTATAAGCGCATGCATGTCTGAATTCCGCATAACTCATAGCGAATAGATATGTAGAACTCATAAGGGGGACATAACCCTAACTTACAATTCTCATTGATTAAAACCTACCAAGCATTCCGTTTTTACTTTGCTATTTTAATTTTATTACTTAACGTCACACTCCAATCCCCCATTTTCACAGAACTTTCACCAAAAGTCTACTAAACGTTGCATACTTAGTGACCGAGTATTCCCTGTGGGATTCGACACCCAACCCAATTGGGTTCTATATTTGATGACGACCGCTTACACTCTTACGAGAGCTGTAGTTTGAGCGTTATCAAATTTTGGCGCCGTTGTCGGGGAATACAATTGTCAACTAAGTTTGTGATAATTACTAGACCCTTTGGTCAAAGATTCTTAGATTTTACTTTTAGTTGTTGTTTTTGTTTTATTCAGGTTTTGTTCAGTGCATGCCCCATACTCGAAGTTCGGGACAACCATTATTACTTATCAATCTTGAACCACATCGTATTGGCAGAATGGAGGCGCAACGTGACATTGAAAGAAGGGATGCTCAACAGGAGCAGGCTAGACTAGATGCGTTGGCCGCTGCCCAAGTATATCAAAAGAATATTGATAACCCTGGGCAAGCAACAAATCCTGACGATGAGGACCTAGGTGATGACGAGTTACTAAACCCTATGAGTGATGCTGAGGTGGCGACACCTGCTAACAGAAGAGATCGTCAAGCTAAATTTAGACCTGAACTCCGAGTTATGCAGATCCCTTTCGATGATGATGATGATGACTTGGACGGAGCTGGGGCCACAGGAGCTATTATTCCTCCACCCTTGGAACCTGGAGCCAAGTTCAATATCACTAGCACCATGATTCAATTATTGCAGCTCAAGGGACTATTTGGTGGACTTGCAGGCGATGATCCGAATATGCATCTGATCAACTTTATTTCTACATGCAAGTCATTCGACAATCCTGGCGTTGGACAGAATGCAATTCGACTGCGCTTATTTCCATTGTCTCTATCTAGGGAGGCAACACTATGGTTGAATGGGCTGACTTCTGATTCTATTACTAATTGGAGGCAATTGAAAGACGCTATCCTAGAAAGATTCTTTCCGTCATCCAAGAGAGCACAGTTGAGAGATAATCAGCAATTTTCGACAGCTTCCAACTGAAGCTCTCCACGAAACATGGGAAAGGTTCAAGACGAAGATTATGCGGTGCCCAAACCATCATATGACCAATGTCCACTTGATGGAGATATTATATAGATCTTTGAATTCGGTGACTAAGCCAGTGGTTGATAATGCAGTAGGTGGGTCATTCATGAACCTTACTTTTATTCAGGTAAGTGAGATGCTAGATCGTATGACAAAGCAGAGTAGAGCTTGGCATACCAGGGATTCTGAGATAGCAAGCTCTATTATATCTATTGACATGACTGCAGAACAAAGACGAAGAGAGGAGGAACATGATCAAGATATGGCGCACATGAAAACGCAGATGAATCTTCTTACCAAGCACTTATTATCAGGGAAGACCAAAAAAGTTAAGGCCATTGTAGCACATGGAAGAGATGAATCTGATTCTGATGAAGAAGCTAACCACTTGGATAATCAGGGGGGTTTCTGAGGCAATGCCCAAGGAAACAAAGGTCAGAACTATTATGATAATTCAGGAAATAAGGACCGTAATCAAGGTAGTTGGAAGAATAAGACTGACAGGAGTGGTTTGTATGTTCCTCCTGGAAGACATGACGTCGCTGCATCTGGTTCTATAAATATGTCCATGGTAGATATGATGGCTAAGCTGTTGAAAGGAGTAAAGGCAACCAGCACGGGAGTAACTGAGGTAATAAATGATTTGTCCTCAATGAAGCAATTGGTTGACTCCCACTCCACTTTAATAAAACAGCTGGAGCAACAATTGAGTCAATTATCTGTGGCATTTAATCAAAGAAAAGCTGGCACCTTACCTAGCAACACCATGCAAAATCCAAGAAATGATGGATCATGTATGGCTATTGCTACCAGGAGTAGTACAGTGTTGGAAAATCCGCCCAAAGGCAAGCAGGTAGTTGATGATATAGCAGAGTATGTTAGTGAAGCCGATTTTGATGATGCTGTAGAAGCTGAAAAGAGCGTTCATGATGTTACACCTAGACGTCACCAGCCTAAAAAGAGTGATAATCCAAAGCAAGATAAAAAGAAAGTGGTAGAGAAAATGATTCCTCTTCCACCACCACATTTTCCTCAGAGACTGAAGAAGAAGGCTGATGATACTCCTAAAAAGGTTGGTAATCAGAAGCAAAATAAAAAGGAAGTGGTGGAGAAAACTATTCCTCTTCCACCACCACCTTTTCCTCAGAGATTAAAGAAGAAAGCTGATGACACAAGGTTCAATAAATTCATGACTATGTTGAAGCAGCTTACTATTAATGTTCCTTTGGTGGAGGCGCTGGAAACGATGCCGGGGTACGCTAAATTCATGAAGGACCTTTTAACAAAGAAGCGGGCAGTAAGCTATGAGCCGGCAGATAATGTTCACCATTGCAGTGCAATCGCTACAATATCGCTAGTTCAGAAGAAGGCAGATCCTGGTGCTTTCACTATTCCTTGCAAGATTGGATCATTGGATTTTGCTAAGGCATTGTGCGATTTGGGTGCTAGCATCAATTTGATGCCACTATCCGTCTACAGAAAGTTGGGGTTGGGCGATCCTACACCAACCAATATGAGGCTCGTGATGGCAGATAGGTCGGTAAAATGACCTGTTGGTATCTTATATGATGTATTGGTGAAGGTTTCTTCCTTCATCTTTCCTGCAGACTTCGTTATTCTGGATTGTGAGGTGGACTCTGAAGTTCCCATAATCTTGGGGCGCCCTTTCCTTGCAACAGGGAGCGTGCTTATTGATTTGAGAGCTAATGAGCTTTTATTTAGTTGAATGATGAAGTGGTTCATTTTGATGTATGCAAATCGATGAAGCAGCCTAGAGATATGGATGTGTTCTCTGTAGCTTATGTTTATGATGAGGATGACAATGAATTATATGTAGAGAAACATCGTATTGTCAAGCCATTGTCTGATGTGCTGTTGAATGTTGAGCATTAGGATGATAAAGATTATGAAGAAACTATGTGTGCTCTAACAGAAATAGGGTCCTATTCTCATACTCCTAAGCAGCCGGACCTTGATCTTAAGAATTAACCATCACCAACAGCGAAGACTTCCATTGAAGAGCCACCAGTGCTAGAATCGAAAGAGCTCCCCAAGTATCTAAGGTATGCATTCTTGGGAAGTGGAAATACACTTCCGGTAAGTGTGGCGGATGATTTAAGTGAACAGCACGTAGAGGCTCTTATCTCTGCTCTGAAGAGATACAAGAGAGCTATGGGTTGGACTATTGATGATATAATTGGTATCCCTCCTGGGATATGTATGCACAAGGGTCATATCGAAGAAGATTGCATGCCTACAAGTAAGCCTCATTGTCGTCTGAATCCATTCAGAAAACGATCCACCATCTATCTCGATGAAGTCTAAGTAATCGAGATAGCTATGTCGTGCCACGACAATAAATCAAGCGCTTGGTGGGAGGCAACCCATTATTTTTTTATTGTTTTGTTTTCCTAGGATTTTGTCTAGCCACGACCAAAACTAAGGCGCTTGATGGGAAGCAACCCATCGTTCTAATCGTTTTTGTTATTTTTGAGTAAGTGTAGGTTCAAGATGTATAAAGAAGGAGCTTGGTCTCAAATTTTGATTTGAAAGTGAGAAATGTTAAAGGTGGTAAGTGATTAATGAAGGAGCAAAAGGCTTTCGGTTAGGCATGGCCTATACAAATCTAGGCAATGGACAAGGCAAGGCCTATATAAATCTAGGCAACGGACAAGGCAAGGCCTATGCTATGGCCTTTGTTCTCTGAATCTACAAGGCCATAGCATAGGCGCCGCCTATGCCCAACAATGCCATACCATAGGCACCGCCTATACTCAACTAGACAAAGCATTAGGCGCCGCCTATGCCAAGCATAGGCAAAGCTAAAGGCGTCGCCTATGCCATTGCCTTTGCTCTCTGAATCTACAATGCCATAGCATAGGCGCCGCCTTTGTCTCCCAAATCTCTCAAAACTTTTCTTTTTGCTCTCCTAACCTTGCAAAATCATCTTCCGAGGTCATCACCAAGTAAAATGGCACCAAAAAGTCGACCCGGAAAAGAAAAAGCATCCACCTCACAGAAAGGCCAGAAAAGGAGAAGAAAAGAGCAAGCTAAAACCTCCTCTATGCAAATACCTCAAATGACTATGTAAAGGACAACTCTGGTAATGACGACTCTAATGATGATTCCGACGCAGGAGGTATGACCCCAGACATAGAAAAGGAGTTCGAGTAATCAGTTTTTCCTTATTTATTTCCACTGAGGACAGTGTGTCCCGTATAAGTGTGGGGTGAGGGCATTTGTATGCTGTAGTGTACTTCTTTGCCTTACCTGCATTTATCCTCGTTTGTGTAGTTAAATTTTTTTTTTAAAAACTTTGCATAAAATTGTTCTGATAGGCAGCATGGTATTATGACAAGAGTCTATGATAAAATCATTACTATTGAGACATTTAGGCTCTAAATGTGACTCATTATGTGATAAGTGTGTGGTTTAATTCCTTCATCTGTTGGGACAAGAGTCTATACTACTCCCAATAAAGTCGACCATGTGTCTTGTGTGTGTGAGGTGATAGTATATTCTGTGTTTGTGGCTGATGCTAGAACTTGCCTGGTGTGTGTGTGAAGCAAAATAAAGAGTGTGAGTTTAGGAGATGATTTAGGCATTTCTTTGGCAACCTGTGATTATTTACCTTTGTTTTACCTACCCATGGACATTATCCTAGTCAACCCCTTTTGAGCCTTTAAGCCATTTTCTTTGACAGCCTCATATGTAGCCTAATCCATTTTTAAGACCATAATTTGATCCAAATTCCTAAGCGCTTTAAATTGTAAAGTCATGTGACCAAATAAGAGGAAATTGGGTGAGAGTGATGCCTTAGAGTGTATTGGTACTTGAATTTGTTATGAAAAAAAATGGCTATCATACAGGTGTGTTATAAAAAAAAAAGAAATAGAAAAACAAAAAGATAAATTGTGTTTATGATTAAATAAAAAGATAGTTATGTTTGAATGGCAAAAGAGGTGAAAAGAGGTGATAGATGAAAGAAAGGTAGCAGGGTTGATTAAAAGAGAGTGTTAATGGCATAATGTGATGTATTAAAGCGCTTAGGAACATAGTCACTATTTCTGGCCAAAATAGTCATACCTGTCCCTTAGCCTACATTACAACCTGTAAAAGACCTATTTGATCCTAAGCTTAGCATTCTGATATTAGTGGAGCATGACACTAAGGGCAAGCCTATGGTCATCAGTTGGAACATATGAATTCTTTGTGAGAGTGAGAACAAGGAGAATCTTATACCCATGTTCCGAAAAATGCAATACTTGTGAGTAATTATGGGTAAGATCTTATGTGAGACACACATGGTTGATGAGATTTGGGTAGTTTGTATGATTCTTTGTACCTTAACTTGTGGATACGAATTAACCATCATCACGAGTCTATGTTGGAGGTTGAATTGTTTCTAGTAGTGATCAGAAAACTACTCTTTGTTAATAATTGTCGTGCCTGTCTTGATGAATATTTTGTGCTGTTACTGTGAAACCCTAAGTAGATGTTTATATGGACATGATATTTTGCTAGAGGACAAACAAAGCTTTAAGTGTGGGGTGTTGATTTTAGGCGTCTTTACACGCCTAAAGCACCTTAATTTACCCATATTTGCATACTTAGTGACCGAGTATTCCCTATGGGATTCGACACCCAACCCAGTTGGGTTCTATATTTGACGACGACCGCTTACACTCTTACGAGAGCTGTAGTTTGAGCGTTATCAAGGAGTACAGGTACACCCCAGGGAGAAACACTAGGGAGGATAAAGCCCTTGTTAAGAAGATCATTCAACTTTTTTTTCAACTCTTTCAGGATCCATTCTGTATGGCGGAATAAAAATAAGACGAGTGTCCAGCAACAAGTCAATACCAAAATCTATCTCCATGTTAGGTGGTATCCCCGGGAGATCATCAAGGAAAACTTTTAGGAATTCATAAACTACAGGGATAGACTTGAGGGAAGGACTTTCAGTACTAGAATCTTTGACCCAAATAAGATAATACAAATAACCCTTGGATATAAGTTTATGGGCTCGGAAATAAGATATGAATTTCCCCCTAGGTGCTAAAGAATACCCCTCCCATTCTATCACTGGCTCATTTGGAAAGGAAAAAGTAACTTTTTGGGTTCTACAGTCTAGCGTAGCATAATACCAATGGAGCCAATCCATTCTCAAAAGGGCATCAAAATCGATCATATCAAGCTCTATAATATCTTCCACAGTATCGCTATTATAGACAGGCACAACATAATTTCTAGACACACTCCTTGCCACAATAGAGTCACCAACAGTACTGGAAACAGAGAAAGGTTCTGAAATATTTTCAGGATCAAAACCAAAACTAACTGCCACATAAGGGATAACACAAGACAAGGTAGAACCGGGATCAAGTAACACATACACATCACAAGAGAAAATTTGTAACGTACCCGTGACCACATCTGGCGAAGCTATTACATCCTGGTGGTTAGATAAAGCATATAACCGATTGCGACAACCTATGACAGTTGAGGTATCACCCTTGGGTGGTGATGGAACTGAGGAAATAGCTTGGGACCTGGAGCCCTTAATATTTTCTCTAACAGTGGGGTAGTCCCTCTTGAAGTGACTTGTCTGCCCACAAGTATAACACACAAGAGTTCCATACTGATATCTTCTCAGGTGGTTCTTTTCACATGAATTACACGGAGGGTATTGCCTGAATGGTCGGGCCACACTTCCTTGGAACTGAGTACCGTGTACTCCGAATCTACTATTAGGCTAAAAATTTTGGAACCGCCGATCAACTGGAAGTCTAGGTGTTGGGTCACTAGCCGAAGACAGAGCATTAATCTAAAACTTTTTCATCGACCACTTATTACCCCAATCGTTTCCACCTTAGTGCTGACTGTTATTCTGGTCTACAGATATGGCCCTCTTAGCCTACCTTTCTTTTTTCCTTACCTCAGCTAGCCTTTTCTTCTGTTCTTTAACCTGCTACATTTTAATGGATAACCTAGAGAAATCCATATCTTTATTCAGCATTGCCCCTTTGCATTCCAACACCAGATCATCCTAGAGATCAGATGCAAACTTTCTCATGCGAGCTCTCGTGTTACCCGCCAATTCTAGAGCATAACGAGATAACTGAGTGAACTTCAATGTATACTCTTTAACACTCATTTTTCCTTGCCTCAAATTCATGAATTCTTCAGCCTTTAACTCCCTTAACTCCAGAGAAAATAAATGGTCCAGGAAAGCTTCCACAAACTCACCCCACACAGAAGGCTCAGTATTACTATCCTTAGAGTCCTCCCATTCATTATACCACTGATTGGACATATCCTTTAGCTGGTAGGCTACCAACTCCTTGGCTCTCAATCCAAGTTTTTGAGCTAAGTTTCTATAACACCTCAAAATTCTGTCCCGAGACATCACACATTGCTTAGGACCACAAGTGATCCCAAGCTAACCCATGAACTGCATACTATTAAGAAACTGAATAAATATGTATAAGATAACTAAATTCACTGTGCGGAAACATAATAATGATGAAATCTGTGAAAATATAATACTGATACAAATTTTACATTCTGATAAAGTTTAAAAAGAGGGACTAAAATTACAAGACTGTCTCTAACTGACATCTGTGAAGCCTCTACTATATTGACTATAGATAGCTAGGATGCAACCCCAACTACCACTAATTAATACATATGAATAAGAAAGTAAAGAACATAAGTAAATATAACTGAAGTCCCCAAAGTAGGACTCACCATCTTGCTGACTGGAATCTGCAACTGTCTGAGTCTGAATGTGTATACTAAATCTTATACCTACATTATGAGACAATGTAGCACATAGACATATATGTGGATCAGTAATTTGGGGATGTACTGAGTATATGGGGGTGAATGTAATATGTAAACAATATCTTCACAATTTTATAAAATCACGAATGCTAAATATAAATTACTCACATAAACTGGAATATCTTAAAAAAATAAAATATAAAATAATAAGAATAAAATCATACTTTATAAATCTAGTGAGTCATAATATTTAGTTCTAAAAGTTGTACTTGTCTTCTCTCTTTAAATCATACTAAGTGTAGAAAGGACTCACTCTTAAATCTAAAATCTGAAAGCTAAAATCTGAAGCTACTATCTTTCTTTAAAACATAATCTGAGTTAAACTTGTGAGCCTTCCCACTTAGTTTTCTAAAAGATCTTATGTAAACCTTTCTGAAAGTCTTTACTATTAGGCTATAGGGAATTCTTTAAAAGCTTTTCCTTGCTAGTAGGGAAAAATACTTTAAAAGCTATTCTGAAAGTCTATACTAATAGGGAAAATACTTTTAGAAACTATTCTGAAAATATTTACTATTAAGCTGTAGGGAAAATATCTTAAAGACTATTCTGCAAGGGAAAATACTTTATCCTTTTATCTGAAGGGAAAACTCTTATAAAACTATTCTAAAAAGCTTGCTATTAGGGAGGTTCTCTTAACCAACATAAACCATGCGAGCTACATGGAGTCCAACTTCTTGTCCTCCTAAGGAACAAACCTTACATTGGAAAGAGGTGTCATACTCTTGTAAGGGAGTATAACCTGCCCATGTGATCGATCACAAGCTAAATTTGTGATCCACATAGAAGTGGGAATAATCTGATAATTTGTACCTACGCTGGCTACGTAGTTCTGTGGAAGTAGGATGCACTAAACCCACACTCCCAGCTTGGTGCAAAATAATACTCCCTTTTTATTTGCTAAGTTCATTCTATTTGGAAATCCACTTTTGTAACGACTCGAGAACCTATGTCGAGACATCACATGGTGCTTAAGGTCACATATGGCCTCAAGCTAACCCTCTAAGCCTGTCATCATTTTCAGAACTCACTAAGACGAAAATCAAGCTAGAGTAAGAAAGAATAATCATGCCATGAACATACACGAATATGAAGAGATACTGTCTTGTACAATCAAAATACAGAAGTTCTGCACATACTGGTACTCTAGTCTGACAAAGACTTTACTACATAAGAATGAGGAGCCATTGGGACATATCCCCCAACTGACTCGTACTGATCTGAAAGGAAACAACCATCTATTAACAAGACAAAATCAGAGACATAGGTCCTCAAACCATGAGGACTCACCAACTGCAAAAATGTAGATGAAGGTACTCGAAGATCACTGTCGCTGCTAAGACTAAGCACCTGAACCTACATCACGAGGAAATATAGAACACAGAAGGGTATGGGAATCAGTACTTGGGAATGTACTGAGTATGTGGGGGTGTATGCAACATTTTAAAATATAATATAAAATCATGCATGCTGACAATAATGACTCTATTCGCTTGAATTTTTTGAGACATAATTTCCATAAATCATCAATAATAACACATGCTTCATAAATCTCATAAATCATTGGACTCAACTCAAACTCTTTGACTCATGACTTAGACTGACTTGGTAACTCAAGGAACTTAGATCATTATGGAATTGGAAGTTTCTTATAACCAACATAAACTAAACCATGTGAGCTGCATGGAGTCCAACGTTTTTCCCTCCTAAGGAGAGAACCCCACATTGGCGGGAGCGTCGTACTCTTTCCAAGGAGTACAACCTCAATTTCGTTATAAAAATCCCATACTCGGCCTCTGGCCCACAATTATCAATATCAATCCTACGGTGGCACATAGTTTTGGAAAAATACTACATTTCCCACTCGGTGCTAAATACTCCTCCCAGACTTAGCTCAAACGCATTAGGAAATCCACCTTAATCAATATCAACTCATGGGTCTATCATAAAGACCAAAACATAAATATATCTCATCTATAAATCACATACAACTGTGGATTCCTAACTCGACTCAAAATCAAAACAATATTTCTCAACATCAAGTACGCTTGCTTATCAAATCATTTCAAATATCAAAAACTTCAAGAAAACATCATAGGACTCATCCTTGACTCTCAAGCTCAATATCGATATATATATTCAATAATCAACTTCTCATGAAAAATCTTAAAATCATGACTCTTATCATTTATCACTTAGAAATCACCAATTAATAGTAGCAATGTACAATTCATGGCGTAAGTTCTCAATTTAAGAAATAAGATGATGAAATAATCATGTATATCGAACTTGAACAACTCAAATCTCATAAAATCATTAATAAAGTAATTTGGGTGTAAACCCACTTTGCAATTTCATGGAAACAAATAATAAAAAATTAAATCTTTGGGCACAAGAATGAAAGGATATTTTTGTTCAAGCCCCACATACCTCGGATTATAAATTTAAGAATAAGATACTTGATTGGAACGTATTTCTCATACTTTTAGGCTAAGATTTTGATGCCTTTGACTTGGGAAACTTAATTCTTGAACAACATGGAGAAATCTATGGAAGATTCTTGAATTTCTTGGATATGATTTGGATTTGGAAAAGAGAAACCCTAGTTCTCTAGATATTTTCTTAGAAGAGAGAAGAGATTGAAGAGAAAATGAATGGCTCTTCTCTACTTGGATATATATATAAGACCAAAAGAGGGCGGATATGACCAAAATGCCCTTTTAAAAAAAGTTGAAAATTATTAATCGGGGTCTGTGATGGTCGAACTGATGGTCCGTCAGAGCAACTGATGGTCCACCAGATCGTTTGTAACGCGAGTACCAAAACTAGGACATTCTACCTCGACGTGACGGTCGAAGTGATAATCCACCAGGAAACTGATGGTCCACCAGATCATCCATCACTTGAGTGCCAAAACTGGGACATTTTGCCTCGATATGATAGTCAAAGTGACAATTCATCAGGAAACTAATGATCCACCAGATCGTCCGTCACTCGGGGGCCAGCAATGGGACATTCTGCCTCGACTTGACGGTCCTCTTGACGGTCCGTCAAATTTTTGGCGGCCCACCATTTTGGCCGTCGCATAATGGCCAGAAAAAGGGGTCACTGCCTTGTCTTGGTGGGACAACTGATGGTCCACCAAGGACTTGACGGTCCACCAGTTCGACCGTCAAACCTGGACGATTCCAACAATCCTCAGTAAAATGGCCATAACTTCCTCGCCCAATATTGGATTTTGATAAAATTGGTATCGATGAAAAGCTTATTCAATGCTCTACATGATAGAAAGTAGAAATTATAGAAATAAAAAATAATATAAACATAAATCACTTTGGAAGACACCCCTATCCACTCAAAAGATAGATTTAGGCTTAAGGAATGATCGGGGTATTACAACTTTAAAACTAGCATAAGAGTTTATCTAAAATCAATTATCTATTTATCTGATAAAATCTATAAATCAAGCTGATCTAAATTCTATAACTTGTAATAATCTAAAAAGTGGATTCCATAGCTAACTAAGGATCAAAAGATCAAAACTTTACTAAAAATCTATAAACAATCTGCTCATAAGATGCTTTAAGCATCATCTTTCTTGAAATAATAATATTCAATCTTAGGGTAGTAACCCATGCATCAATCTCATATCAAAACATCTTAAAATTCATGCTTGATAATATATACATTTACAATTCGTCATAAAATCTGGAAATTTAAGCAATATGCATGAAAATATAAACTTACTCATGTAATTCAACTTCTAAATAATTGAAAATATCACAAGCTTGCAAACAACAACAATGGGTATAAACTCCAACTTGAATTTCATGGGAAAATAATATATAATTCAGAAAATTTATAATTAAAATAAGTCTTTGGGCACAAGGATGAAAGATTTATCCTTGTTCAAACCCCACATACCTTAATAGACTTGGTTGGATGTAGAGAATTTGACTTTGAAACCCTAGGAGATGATCTTGAATGTTTTCTTGAGATTCTTGAATTGTGATGCTTAATTCTTGGTTTCTTTCTTGAAGAGTATGACTTGAATTTTATGTTTCTTGGATTGGAAACTTTGAATTCTTGACTATCTTGAAGAAAATTTAGTGGAATTTCTTGGTGTTCTTGAGGAGGCTAGGGCATTCTTTGGACGAAAAAGGATGAATAATGATGTAAATAATATTTTAGGGGCTTTAATTATCTGTTATGGATGAGTTAGGGTGAAGGAAAGGACCCTTTTTCCCTTAAAAACACAAAAATAGAACCTGGGAAATAGCTGGGAGTGATGGAGCACGCTCCACGGGTTTATCGCCTCGGCTTACTGCCTCTTCACAAAAATGGTTGTAACTTTTTACTCGGGTATCGGATTTTGGAAAAACTGGTATCTTTGAAAAGATAATTTGATTATATACAGTAGGGTGGGTCTTGAGATGAAAAATTTTATGTATATAAAAAGTTATACATGTTTAAAGTAGACCCTTATAGAATCGAATATCAAATGTTGAATGAATCAAGGGATCTTAGCTCCACTAGGCTCTGAGTGACTTTTATGAACACTTTTCATCTCAAAAGCAAATCAAATATGAGGGTAAAGATCATAAAACTTATATTCACATGAGATTTATTTAGGTTATAACTTATACATGTAGGAACGACGGTTCAAAGTCTAGCCCGAAAATGTGAGGTATTACAGTTTCATGTTGTGTGGTGGTAATTGTTGGATGGCTTGTTGTTATTGTTCTTGGAGTTCATCTTGTTTTGTTGAAGAATTATTTTCAAAGGGTTGTTTGATCTTGAAATAAGAAAAAAAGAGTGAGATTTTTGTTTGTCATGGAAATATCCTCAAGATATCACAAAAGTGGTAAAGGAACAAAACACATCCCAAAAGTCTAGTTACTATAAAAGAGTAAGACCACTTTTCTAGGTTGTCCAAAAGTGGAAAGGGGACAAGACATCCAAAAATATTGTCTTTCCAAATTAGTGCAAGTAGATGAAAGACTTTTTTAATCTTGAAAAGGGAGTCTAAGACCTTGTTTTCATATACCTTAGCCTAAACTTCTTCCTCCAAATGTGAAAGTAAACAACTAAATTCTTGAAACCAAAAAAATTTCAACTTCAAAAATATCCCAATGACCAATAGTGAGTGCCACATCATCATAAGCTCAAAAATTGGAATTCCTAGTTTCTTTTCTTTGTTCCATTGATTTCAACTTTGTTGACTCTTTTACTAATTGGCAACTAGTAAACACCTACTAAGTTGTAAATTAATTTTTGAGTATGTTCTTTGTGTTAGCGTTATTTTTGTGTTTTTATCGTTTTAACTAGTAGTACTTTCTTTGTTTCAAGTTTGTAAGTAAATTTTGTTTTTTTTGTGTTGTGTGTCTTGCGTCGATCAAACAAGAATCCATTCTGGCCACCAAATAGAATTGACATCCTATTGACTGCCGGAGTATAAGCAACTTTCAATATTCGCCGCTCCAATTGTGAAAATCACAAAGGTAGGTTAATATGAGTGTTGGTGAGGATCTTTTACTAATAATCTTGTTTGTTTATTGTGTAGGTACAAAGGTGATATAAAAGGAACATGTCCTCGATAGCCGGGGATTATTGTGACTACAATATGGGAAACTCTAATTGTAGTGAGGGATTTTATGGCTATGAAGTTGAGGGAGATTACGAAGGCTATGAAAATAGCCATGATCAAAACTTGGGAAGATTTAAGAGTTACGGTTTTGAGGAGAAGATAAGGTAAATAAAGTGCCTAGTGCTTATGGTGACATTGGAGATGATGTAGGACCTCGTGATGGATCTTATGATAATGTTAGGGCATGTGAGGAGTCTTACACTTCTCACTCCAAACCTAGATTTGGTGTTAGGTATAACCCTTTCATTTGCAAAGCTTATGAGAACTATGATGAGAGTACAAGTGAGGAGTGTGAAGATTCATATTCTCCACCATGTAGTACTTCTTATCAACGCCGATATAGTATGAATGGTTATACTTGCTCTAGTGGAGGTTTTCCAATGAGAAGAAGAGGGTATGCATCTCCAAAATCGAGGGGTACTTGTGTGCTTTACTATGTTGATCTGAGAAGAAGTGTACACTCTGGAAAGGTGACCATTTGTGAAATACCCGGCTGCCTCATTTTGTTAAATGATAGTTACTATAGAAACTACGTCGTTCCATCCATAGTTGACTACTTGGGGTTGTTTCGTGAGACTTTACTTGTTTCATACTTCTTCGACAAGTTTAAGGTTATCGAGAGGGTCAAAGTTGTCTTCTCCAAATTTGAATACCATGAGGAGGTGAGGTGTGATATTCTTCCATTGACATACGATCATATATACTTAGTTGCGGATTAGTTTGCATAACATAGAGTTCCAAATGTGCAAAATTGGCCTAATGTTGAAAGACATCAGTGGGGAAATCACCTCGTGACATACATGTTGCCCGAGCCACAAAAAGAATTGAATACATACTCTAATTTAAATTCTTATGAGAGACAAAAGATTGATAGAAGTAAGGGTGTGTAAGGTGGTAATTTGAGAGTGGAAAAAGGAGAGGTTGAGTAAAGCAAAGTGAGGGGATTGCCACCAAACCGAGCTAACATTGTTTGTCCTACTATTTCTAAGGACATTTGAGTAGGTACTGACATGGAAAGTGAAGGAGAGCAATGCTGAAGTGAATTTGCCAAGCTTGTGGAGGACCTTCACAACACGGCAAAGGAGAGTCGACTTAAGAAATTTAAAGTAAAATAGCTAAATCTTACACTTTTGTGCATGTGAATGATAATTGTGTGGCTATTATCCCATTGAGTGTAAGTACTAGCTTACTTACTTGTGAGTCTAATGATTCTTTGCCTTTTGTTAATGATGTACATGTTGTGAGTGTGGATACACTAGTTGATCCAATTGATGACCAAATTGACTCTTCTTGTAAGATCAATTTATGTCCACCTAGTGTTAAAGACTATATGTTGAGTGGAAGTACATCGTCTTGTGTAATTGGTGTTGATAAACCTATTTGTGAATATTGTCCAATGTTATTAATCTAACTCAAGTGAGTGAAGTATTTGAAAAAGTTGGTCAACAAAAGAAGAGTGAATCCGAGAGCTATTCTTGGGACAATCTTGTGCTTGAAACCGCTTTGAAACTTGATATTGATCTCTTAGAGAGTGAGGAACTTGTTTGTTCCAAATCTACCTGTGGGTTGGATCATTCCCTCTTTATGTATAATGTCTTGTTTAAAAATGATATAAGCACTCCTAAAGAGACTAGTGGTGATAAAGATGGTATGGCTTACCTTGGAGGCTATAGCCTATATGTTAACCCACTATGGTGTGACAACATTCCTCCTAAAGATGGAAATCTCTTCTCAGAAAATGAAAGTATTCTTAAGGGTAAGGAATGTGTAGTCTTGGAAGTTACTCCTTCTTCTACTTTGTGTGTCTTTATTGTTGAGAATACTAATGGTGATGATTGGGAAACTAGTAGTGAGTACACATATGAGGGCACCTTAGTAGAAGTCGACTTGAGTGATACTTTTCCCTACTCTCTATTTGTTTTAGATAATATGTATGTTATTGTAGAGAGTATGTCATTTAGTTTGTATAGAAACCACGGGAAAGGAGAGTGTTTTTTTTACCCGTGTCTATGGCCACCTTTCCCGTTTGACCCCGATGCCAAATATGGAAATGGTGATGTTGGTGCATCCAACTTATTGCTTGGTCTACATGACAAGTAAAGTGTCACTCTTGGTGAATTCCATAACCAAATCCTTCGTACATCTTTCATTTAGCTTTTAATATTTCATTCAAAGGATCCGTGGTTATATTGCAGATATATGCAACCTTGGAATGTTGAGATGATTTGTTGTGCTAACCCTAACCCTTATGCCATGAGGAGTTTGTATTTATTTGTCCTCTCTACGGTTTTGCAAGGCTTGGATTCGAGGTCCAATTTTTTTCAAGAAAGGGAGGATGATACGGGACAAATGGCCATCTTATCTTTTTATGACATCTTTGGAGGCCATAACATAGAGGCTCAAGACTTAGTCACCTCGAGGATACGAGAACATGCATGAAGGACCCATCTTGAGCCTCATTGAGCATACCATACATCAAGGCCGTGAGTGAAAGATTGCTTGGAGCATTGAAGACTTGAGGACTCATGTCTTTGGACACTTTACGGCTCACGGTTTTGGATTCATTTTCATTTAGGACATTTTGGTCACTCCAGTTTGCCCAAAATTCACTCCATAGCATCTCTTATCATTACGGGTAGTGTAGTCATTTTGTCTCCTTTTTTAATATACTATAAATAGGACATTTTAAGTCTTCTCTTATTAGTTTTTGAATGATAAAAATATGAGACATTGAAAATTATCTCTCTTGAGAGTAGACCACCTTAGTGTAGTTCTTAGTTAGGGCTTGGATTAGCCATTGTAGTTTAGGTCTTGGAAAAGCCATTATTGCTCTTTGCTTGGAAACGGTGGATATTGAGGTGAGTTGATTCCCTTGGAGGTCACCATAAGAGTGTGGTGTTGTTGTTACATTCATTAGGGATTTCTAACTTAAATATACTCCTTAGTTCCTAATCTTTGTAATAATCTATGTCTCACTATCTATCTTTACCTTTCTTGCAATTGTGTTAGTGTTTGTATCTTGTAATCATTTGTTATTGTTGAATCCGGATCTTGTGTTCATTACGTTAAGATTGTTATTTTTGTATTGTTGCTGTTTTGGTATTAAAACACCTTGTAAACTCGTGATACTTGTGTTGATGTTGTTGGCCGAAACTAGCACTCAAAGGGGTCCTCGGGTTGCTCTTAATTTATGAAGTGTGTTATGTAGTTCTTGTGCCTTCCGTGGTCTTTCTGTTATCATTTGGTATCAAAGAATGGATTGATCTTATTCCGAAAAGATCAATCTTGGGCTCGTAAACTTTAAAATAAATAAAAAAAGGTTTAGAAAACTGAAAAATCAAAAAGATGCAAATATGTCCATTTTTGTGTCTTGGCCGAAATTGTGGTGTTGTTGTTGTTTTGGCCAAGATTTGTGTTTGTTTTTCTTGTCTTAGTTGTTTCTTCTGTTGGTTTTATTTCTCTCTAACACTCCTTGAGGATTAATCCAAGTTCTTGAGCTAAGTTTCAAGTTGTGTGGTGGTAATTGTTGGATGGCTTGTTGTTGTTGTTCTTGGAGTCCATCTTGTTATGTTGAAGAAGTAGTTTCAAAGGGTTGTTTGATCTTGATACAAGAAAAGAAGAGTGATACTTTTGTTTGTCTTGAAAATATCCTCAAGATATCACTAAAGTGGTAAAGGGACAAAAGACATCCCTAAAGTCTAGTTACTACAAAAGAGTAAGACCACTTTTCTAGGTTGTCCAAAAGGGGAAAGGGGACAAGACAACCATAAAGGTTGTATTGCCAAATTAGTGCAAGTAGATGAAAGATGTCACGACCCGACCCAAGGCCATTGCCGCGATGGAAATCTCGAACCATGAAGGCCCGAGAGACCCCTATTACTCCCCAACCTACTAGTGATATTGTCCGCTCTGGGTACAGACCCGTACGGCTTGAAAATGCGGCACTAGGGAGTAAGGCTTTCTTACTAATATACCCAACATCCCTCCTGTATTTTGTTGATGTGGGACTTCTTCCTAAGTTTGGGTGTTACAAAAGACTTTTTGAATCTTGAAAAGGGAGTCTAAGACCTTGTTTGACAATACCTTAACCTAAACTTCTTCCTCCAAATGTGAAAGTAAACAACTAAATTCTTGAAACCAAAAATTTTCAACCTTCAACAACATTCCAACGACCAATAGTCGAGAGCCACATCATCATAAGTTCAAGAATTGGAATTCCTAGTTTCTTTTCTTTGTTCCATTGGTTTCAACTTTGTTGATTCTTATACTAATTGGCAACTAGTAAACACCTACTAAGTTGTAAATTAGTTTTTGAGTACGTTCTTTGTGTTAGCGTTATTTTTGTGCTTTTCTCATTTTTAACTCATAGCAACTTCTTTGCTTCAAGTTCGTAAGTAATTTTATTTTATCTTATCTGTCTTGAGTTGATCAAACAATTATCCATTCCGGCCGCCAAGTAGAATTGACATCCTATTGACTACCGGAGTATAAGCAACTTTCAATATTCACCGCTCCAATTCTGAGAATCACAAAGGTGGATGTATACGAGTGTTGGTGAAGAGCTTTTACTACTAATCTTGTTTGCTCATTGTGTAGGTACAAAGGTGATGTAAGGGGAACATGTCTTCGATAGCGGGGGATTATTATGACTACAACATGGGAGACTATGATTGTAGTTAAGGGTTTTATGGATACAAAGTTGAGGATGATTACGGAGGCTATGAAAATAGTCATGATCAAAACTTGTGAAGATTTGAGAGTTATGGTTTTGAGGGAGAAAATGAGATGAATGAAGTGCCTAGTACTTATGGTGACTTTGGAGATGATGTAGGACCTCGTGATGGATCTTATGATGACGTTGGGGCATGTGATAAGTCTTACACTTCTCACTTCGAACCTAGATTTGGTGTTATGTATAACCCTTTCTTTCACAAAGCTTATGAGAGATATGATGAGAGTACAAGTGAGAAGTGTAAAGATTCATATTCTCCACCTTGTAGTACTTCTTATCAAGGTCTATATAGTGTGAATGGTTATACTAGCTCTAGTGGAGGTTTTCCAACGAGAAAAAGAGTGTACGCAACTCCAAACCAGAAGGGTACTCATGTGCTTTACAATATTGATCCGAGAAAGAGTGTACATTCTGGAAAGGTGGCCATTTGTAGAATACTGGGCTGCCTCTTTGTGTTAAATGATAGGTACTATAGAAACTAAATCGTTCCATCCATGGTTGACTACTTGGAGTTGTTTCGCGAGCCTTTACTTTTTCCATACTTCTTGGACAGGTTTAAGGTTACCGAGAGGGTCAAAGTTGTCTTTTACCTATTTGGATACCATGAGGAGGTGTGGTGCGATATCCTTCCATTGACATATGGTCATGTATGCTTCGATGCCGATTGGTTTGCACAACATAGAGTTCCAAATATGCAAAATTAGCCAAATATTGTAAGAGACCGATGAGGAAATCACCTCGTGACATACATGTTGCCCAAGCCACAAAGATAAGTGAATACTTACTCCAATCCAAATTCTTATGAGAGATAAAAGATTGAGAGAAGTAAGGGTGTGCAAGGTGGTAATCCGAGAGTGGAAAATGAGAGGTTGTGTGGAGCGAAGTGAGGGGATTGCCACCAAACCGAGCTAACATTATTTGTCCTTCTATTTCTAAGGACATTTGTGTAGGTGTCGTCATACAAGTAAAGGAGATCAATGCCAAAGTGAAGTTGTTTCCCAAGCTTATGGAGGACCTTCACAACATGGAAAAGGAGAGTTGACTAAAGAACTTCAAGGTAAAATAGCTAACTCTTACACTTTTGTGCATGTGAATGATAATTGTGTGGCTAGTAGCCCATTGAGTATGAGTAGTAGCTTACTTGCTTATGATTCTAATGATTCTTTGCCTTTTGTTGATGATGTATGTACATGTTGTGAGTGTGGATACACTAGTTGATCCTATTGATGACCAAATTGACTCTTTTTGTAAGATCGATTTATGTCCACCTAGTGTTGAAGTCTATATGTTAAACGAAAGTACATCGTCTTGTGTAATTGGTGTTGATCAACCTATTTGTGAAAATTGTCCACCTTGTGTATGTGTGTGATTCTATTAATCAAACTCAAGTGAGGGAAGTATTTAAAAAAGTTGGTCAACAAAAGAAGAGTGAACCCGAGAGCTATTATTAAGACCTTGAATCTTGAAAAGGGAGTCTAAGACCTTGTTTTCATATACCTTAGCCTAAACTTCTTCCTCCAAATATGAAAGTAAACAACTAACTTTTGAAACCAAAAATTTTTCAACTTCAACAACATTCCAACCACCAATAGTCGAGTGTCACGTCATCATAAGCTCAAGAATTGGAATTCCTAGTTTCTTTTCTTTGTTCCATTGATTTCAACTTTATTGACTCTTATACTAATTGGCAACTAGTAAATACCTACTAAGTTGTAAATTAGTTTTTGAGTTCGTTCTTCGTGTTAGCGTTATTTTTGTGCTTTTCTCATTTTTAACTCGTAGTAACTTCTTTGTTTCAAGTTCGTAGGCAAATTTTTTTTTTGTGTTGTGTGTCTTGAGTCGATCAAACAAGAATTTATTCCACCCGCCAAGTAGAATTGACATTCTATTGACTACCGGAGTATAAGCAACTTTCAATATTCGTCGCTCCAATTGTGAGAATCACAAAGGTGAGTGTATACGAGTGTTGGTGAGGAAATTTTACTACTAATCTTGTTTGTTCATCGTGTAGGTACAAAGGTTATATAAGGGAAACATGTCTTTGATAGCCGGGGATTATTGTGACTACAACATGGGAGACTATGATTGTAGGGAAGGGCTTTGTGGCTACGAAGTTGAGGGAGATTATGGAGGCTATGAAAATAGCCATGATCAAAACTTGGAAAGATTTGAGTGTTACGGTTTTGAGGGAGAAAATGAAGTGAATGAAGTGCCTACTGCTTATAGTGACTTCGGAGATGATATAGGACCTCGTGATGGATATTATGATGACGTTGGGTCATGTGAGAAGTCTTAAACTTCTTACTCCAAACCTAGATTTGGTATTTGGTATAACCCTTTGGTTCTCAAAGCTTATGAGAGCTACGATGAGAGTACCAATAAAAAGTGTGAAGATTCATATTCTCCACCTTGTAGTACTTCTTATCAAGGTCGATATAGTGTGAATGGTTATACTAGCTCTAGTGGAGGTTTCCAACGAGAATAAGAGGGTATGCATCTCTAAAACTGATGAGTACTCATGTGATTTACAATGTTAATCCGAGAAGGAGTTTACACTCCGTAAAGGTGACCATTTGTGGGATACCTGGCTACCTCGTTGTGTTAAATTATAGGTACTATAGAAATTATATCGTTCCATCCATGGTTGACTACTTAGGGTTGTTTCGTAAGCTTTTACTTATTTCATACTTCTTGGACAGGTTAAGGTTACCAAGAGGGTCAAAGTTGTCTTCTCCCAATTTGAATACCATAAGGAGGTGTGGTGCGATATTCTTCCATTGACATACGGCCGTGTATACTTAGGTGTCGATTGGTTTGCACAACATAGAGTTCCAAATGTACAAAATTTGCCTAATGTTGTAAGAGACCGGTGGGGAAATCACCTCGTGACATACATGCTGCTCTCCAATTCGAATGCTTATGAGAGACAAAAGATTGAAAGAAGTAAGGGTGTGCAAAGTGGTAATCCGAGAGTGGAAAAAGGAGAGGTTGTGTGGAACGAAGTGAGGGGCTTACCACCAAACCGATCTAACATTGTTTGTCTTTCTATTTCTAAGGGCATTTGTATAGGTACCAACATGGTGAGTAAAGGAGAGAAATACCGTAGTGAAGTTGTTGCCCAAGATTGTGGAGGACCTTCACAACACAGCAAAGGAGAGTTGACTCAAGAACTTCAAGGTAAAATAGATAACTCTTATACTTTTGTGCATGTGAATTATAATTGTGTGGCTAGTAGCCCATTGAGTGTGAGTAGTAGCTTACTTACTTGTGAGTCTAATGATTCTTTGCCTTTTATTGATGATGTATATGTTGTGAGTCTGGATAAACTAGTTGATCCTATTGATGACCGAATTGACTTTTCTTGTAAGATCATTTTATGTCCACCTAGTATTGAAGCCTATATATTGACCGAAAGTACATTGTCTTGTGTAATTGGTGTTGATCAACCTATTTATAAAAATTGTCCCCCACTTGAGTATGTGTGTGATGTTATTAATCAAACTCAAGTGAGTGAAATATTTGAAAAAGTTGATCAACAAAAGGGGAGTGAACGCGGGAGCTATTCTTGGGACAATCTTGTGCTTGAAACAACTTTGAAACTTGGTATTGATCTCTAAGAGAGTGAGGAACTTGCTTGTTCCAAATCTGCCCGTGGGTTGGATCTTGCACTCTTTAGGTATAATGTCTTGTTTGAAAATGATAAAAGCACTCCTAATGAGCCTAGTGGTGAAAAAAATGGTATAGCATACCTTGGAGGCTATAGCCTATATGTTAACATACTATGGTGTGACAACATTCCTCCTAAAGATGGAAATATCTTCTCGGAAGATGAGAGTACTCTTAAGGGTAAGGAATGTGTAGTCTTGGAAGTTACTCCTTCTTCTACTTTGTGTGACTTTATTGTTAAGAGTACTAATGGTGATGATTGGGAAACTAGTAGTGAGTACACACATGAGGGAACCTTAGTAGAAGTCGACTTGAGTGATACTTTTCTCTACTCTCTACTTGCTTTAGATGATATGTATGTTATTATAGAGAGTACGTCATTTAGTTTGTATGGAGACAACGGGAAAGGGGTGTGTTGTTTAGACCTGTGTCTATGGCCACTCTTCCTGTTTGACCCCGGTGCCAAATATGGAAATGGTGATGTTGGTGCATCCAACTTGTTGCTTGGTCTACATGACAAGCAAAGTGTCACTCTTGGTGAATCCCATAACCAAATCCTTCGTACATCTTTCATTGAGTTTTTAATATTTCATTCAAAAGATCCTTGGTTATATTGCAGCTATGTGCAACCTTGGCATGTTGAGATGATTTGTAGTGCTAGCCCTAACCCTCATGCCATGTGGAGTTTGTATTTGTTTTTCCTCTTTTCGGTTTTGCAAGGTTTGGATTCGAGGTCCAATTCTTTTCAAGAAGGGAAGGATGATACGGGACAAATGGCCATCTTATCTTTTGATGACATCTTTGGAGGCCAACACATAGAGGCTCAAGACTTGGTCACCTCGAGGATACGAGAGCATGCATGGAGGACCCGTCTTTAGCCTACCATTGAGCATACCATACATCAAGGCTGTGAGTGAAAGATTGCTTGGAGCATTGAAAACTTGAGGACTCACGGCTTTGGACACTTAATGGCTCATAGTTTTGGAGTTATCTTCATTGAGGACATTTTGGTCATTTCACTTTGCCCAAAATGCAATCCATAGCCGCCCCTATCATTAAGGGTAGTGTAGTCATTTTGTCTCCTTTTGTGATATACTATAAATAGGACATTTTATGTCTTCTCTTATTAGTTTTTGAATGATGAAAATATGAGACTTTGAAAATCCTCTCTCTTGAGAGTAGAGCACCTTAGTGTAGTTCTTAGTTAGGGCTTGGATTAGCCATTGTAGTTTAGGTCTTGGAAAAGCCAATATTGCTCTTTGCTTGGAAATGGTGGATCTTGAGGTGAGTTGATTCCCTTGGACGTCACCGTAAGAGTGATGTTGTTGTTACATTCATTAGGAGTTTTTGAGTTTAATATACTCCTTAGTTCCTAATCTTTGTAATAATCTACGTCTGACTATCTATCTTTACCTTTCTTGCAATTGTGTTAGTATTTGTATCTTGTAATCGTTTGTTCTTGTTGAATCCGAATCTTGTGTTCATTGTGTTCATCTTGTTCTTGTTGTATTGTTGCTGTTTTGGTGTTAAAACGCCTTGAAACTCGTGATACTTGTGTTGTTGTTGTTGGCCGAAACTAGCACTCAAAGGGGTCCATGGGTTGCTCTCAATTTGTGGACTATTTTGTTTAGTTCTTGTGCCTTCCGTGGTCTTTCCATTATCATTGCTCTAGGTGGTTTCTATGAACATTTTTCACTTCGAAAGAACTTCCCACACTAGAATAAAGATCATGACACGTGAATTAAAATATGAATCATGGTATTAGAGTTTGCATACGTAGAAACAACGGTTTGATTTCTAGTTCGAAAATGCGGGGTGTTACACATAGTGATCCGGCTGCTCCATAAAATGATCTCATGTTAATCTCATAGAACCAAATAGGCCAAAATTCAAAATTATAAACTCAAATTCATCTCAACAATAATCACATATGCGAAAGTTATCGGGAATAACAAGACGGATACTCTCTTGGAGGGCGAAAATTTAAGGTAGATCAAATTAGGTTCATTAAGTGACGACAAGTTCAACAACATACCGAGTAGACAACCTTACTCTTATCTTGCTACCTTAAAAACACCATGTATGGACAGGAAAATACAATGGTGAAGCAGTCATGCTGAACATAATCAACAGAATAGTAGAGCAATACATAATACCGTAACAAAAGCAAAGGAAACAACATGTAATAAACCAACATAAGTTCATAGTAACAAATCATATAGGAAGAAAGATTGAGAGCAGAAATTTAAGGTACATTACATAAGTATACGAAAATCTTGCTAGGCACAAGAACCACATAACTAAGAGAAAGTACAGTGGTAGCCCCTTAATTAATCAGAACTACACTGCAATTCAACTAAACATCCTCCCCATTTGCAAGCACAGCAGCCATTGAAAACACAAAAAAAAAAAAGAGGGGAGCTATGGCTAGATGTGAAATATCTTAATTTTCGAGACAGATGCCCGTCTACAGCATCACACATTAGAGAGGCATTCCCAAATATACAAAACAGAAACACCCCCCAGTCTCTTGAAAGTTTAGCAAGTTTGTTAAATTGCAAGAATCAGTGCATGCTTGTTGGGAAGTGCTTAAGACAGCTGCTCAACCTGCTGTTCAACTATCAGCAAAGCACAGTAATGATAAATCCATATTAGCTGAGGAAAAATAGTACTTGACATCAGCAGTATAAGTTTTGGTACCTTGAGAGGGGGGCAGATATTAGACATCGTATAGCCTCATTTCCTTCTTCCAGTGCCAATAGTTAGCAGCTCAAAGCTCCTAAGAGCATCATCTCTACCCCCTCTTGTTGTAGTAGCGCGGGTAAAAGATGACGACTTGGCTAAAATCCAGGTTGTACTCTTTGGTTAGTGGAAATACGGCCACTGCTTGAACCGTAACAATGAAAACATATCCAATATAGCCCCACAAGTGGCATATGGGGAAATAGAGTGTACGTAGACCTTACCTCTACCTTATTAGGTAGCGAGGTTATTTTCAGAAGAAAGTGCGCTAAAGCATGGGTTAAAGCATCTATTGACAAGGTCATTAATAAAAAAACGATCCAAGGGGAGACAACAAACAAAGAACCACAGGAGAAGAACAATACACAAATACAGGAGACACCTTAAGAACAAATCTTTTAGGCGGATCCTAGTATTATTAATAAGATGGGTGCTCCAAAAGGCTCAATCACAGGTGAAGAAGTATCTAAATATATATGGAGGAAGAATATTGGAAACAGAAAGCACGATTATTTTGGTATATCGAAGGTGACAGAAACACCAGTTTCTTCCACAATTATGTAAATGGTAAGAGGAAAAACTACAGTTGCACATTACAAGATGGAAAAGTGTTTACGTGTCGGGTGTCAATTGACGTGTCATATATAATTTGATGATCGAAATTTGACATTTCATCTCAGTAATAGTATGTGGAATTCACTGTATTCGAACAATGACAATTTTGTGGTTTTTTACTATGGTGACAAGGAAATCGAAAATTTGCACGGCAGATAAATGAATTTGAAAGAATTGAATTAAGACAATCTTTTAATAAATAAAACATATTCCAACCATGACACAATATTAGATACGCATCATATCTGATCGAAAATAAAATAAAATAACAGACTCACCCTTTTAGATACCCCACTACAAGACAAACATATAAAAAGTAGAAACTTTAAAAAAAAAAAAAAAAAAAAAAGACTCCAGACCTGGCACGTTTTTAGACACCCCCTTATAAAAAAGTTCAACAAAATTTTAAATCTAATTAAAGCTTCAAGGTCAAGTCCAAATCATTTTGTTCTTCAGCTATGTTAACTAAGTCATCTGCATTTGATGAAATAGGAACATCCAATTGATTTACCAATGGTTTTGTGAAATCATCAAGCTCATTTGAATTCGCAAATGTTGAATTTGAACCTCCAATTTCAATATTTCTTGCCATTTGTTGCGTATTGGTTGGTGGTGTTGTGCCTCTTCTTATCGGAACAACTCTATTTTGTCTAGCCATGTGTTGCCTATGGATTGATGGTGTTCTAGCCCTTCTTATCGGCTGGTAATGATTCGAAGGTGTTGTTGATTGGACAACAATCCTATCATTTCTCTGCGCACTCGAATTTTGCAAAAGTATACCAGATGCATCCACATGAGAATTTAGGATGGCATCTAATACGGTTAATGGGTGAATAGTTTGTACATGATTCACGAATTCTGAATGAGTACGGAATATTCCATGGCACAAAAGGCATTGAATCATTTGAAATGAAGGGGGAGAAAAATTTGCATTATGCATATTTGAAGTATGAATAACAAAAAAAAATTCTAAAGTAAGAAATGGGAGAAAAAAGCACCAACTATGCATTATAATTCTGTAAAATGTGAAGATAATTTATAGGCTACTCAAAGTATAACCTTCCCCCTTTCATTTATGTATGTTTCATTTTTTGTAATGGTAAGTTGAAAATAATTTTTCTATGAGTGAGTGAGTGACAACTTTGTGACCAAAATTTATAATTCAATGATTTATTTTCCAAATTTGTTGCATATATTTAACTAGTCTGTTGTAGCAAACTTTAGGAAAAAAAAAGGATCATATTTTCTCTCTAAGTCGTCAGGATTTAGAAAAAATTGTATTTTATGTCAAAGTAACGCAGCAAACTTATTAATTTAAAATTCTCTAATTATCGATCACTATATTGTTGTAATCCAATACACATGATGCATTCTACTTTAAAATTATTTTTATGTCAAGTGAATCATATTTCTTTATGAAATTTTTCTCTCTAAGTCGTTAGGCTTTAGAAAATAATTATATTTTCTGTCGAAGTTGATCATGCGTCTTTCTTAAATAAATGCAGAACTCGTCAATGATCATCTATATTTTACGCGACAAACTTAGGAATTTAAAATTCTCTTGTTATTACTATATTGTTGCAATTCAATACACAGAATGCATTCTACTTTAAAATTAATTTTATGCCAAGAGAATCATACTTCTTTATGATATTTAGATATGCTTTAATTTTCTTACTTGCAAGTGATATTATTATACTTAATTGTGATTTTAAAGGGGAACAATCATTAATCAGTCTCCAAAACTTAGTCTAGATTTAAATTATTTATACAATATAATAGAAAACATTATTTATAGTAATAAACATAAAATGGTTGTTTTAATTATTCTCTGTCCATACAAAGCCATGTTTTAGATAGAAGCAATATTATAATTTACAAGAATTCAAGGTAATGGTCAACAACTATATCAAAAGTTCGCTATATAACATTATTTTTCCCATTTGTATACTTGTCATTGTAAATATTGATTTCTGTAGGAATATCATTTACAAATTAAAAAAAAAAAAAAATCTGCTGAAAGCATTGAAAGGGAAGGGGGGAAAACAGATAAAATACTCCAAAAATTAGAGGGAAAAAAGCATAAGTATCCAGAGAAAATTGAAGGAAAGGCGTCTTTTAAGTCTTGAATAAAGGATTGGTGATATTAACCAACTTAAAGGGTCAAATATCATTAGGAAACTTGATTAAGTTAATTGTGGATTTGATTAATATTTTCAAAACTTTCTAATCTTTTCAAAAATACAAATCAACGACTCTCTCCTCTCTCTCGACAGCTTCTCTCAACTCTCTCTCAACCGACAGTTCTGCAAAATTTCTCCCTTCAACCCCCGGCGACTTTCACCTCCGGTGACAAATAGTTGGGCTTCGAGTTCCCCTCTTTAATTCAAATCAACTTGTCTCTCATCCCTCTCTCGACAGCTTCTCTCAACTCTCTCCCAACCAACTGTTCTGCAAATTTTTCATTTCAATCCTCGACGACTTCAACATCCGACTACAAATAGTTGGGCTTCGAGTTCTTTTTCGACTTCAACCTTCAAACGACGTGACAGCCTTGCTCTCTAGCCACAACGGCTTCGAATTCTTCATCGTTCCTTTTCTTCTTTCACAAGTAAAAACTTATGGCTTTTTTAGTTTTGAAGAAAATGAGGAAATTGAGCCAACTTCTCTTATAGTATTGGTTAATAATTTCAATATTTGTTGCATTAATTTGAAATGTGATATTTCTTCTCTTATCTTTTCGAAGTGAATTATGTTTTTTTGTTGTTTGTTGCAATTTTTTGAAGTTTGATTTTTATTGTTTGTGTTTATAAAAACAAAACAATAATTTGGGTAAATTTGTTTTGTTCTTGTTCTTGGTAAAAATGGTGATATTGTTGTTTTTTTGTTGAACAAAATTGTGCTACTATTTTTTGTTTTCTCCAACAGATTATCCATCTGGCGCAACATATTAACCATCTGATGCAACAAATTTATCATATGATGCAACAGATCAATCATTTAATGCACCAAAGGAACCATCAGATTATAATTTTGATGCAACAAATTAATCATCTGATGCAACAGATTAATTATCTTATGCAACAGATTAACCATATGTTACAACAGATTAAGCATCAGATAAAAAATCTGATGCAACTAATTAACCATCTGATGCAACAAAAGAACCATCAGATTAGTGATCTGATCCAACAGATAAACCTCCTGTTGGATAAAATCCTATCAACTCTTCCAACAGAAAATGTCCAAGACTTGATTTTTCCAACTGATCATTCATCTACCGCGATAGAAGACCCTATGTTGGAAAAAATCTAAACAATATTGGACATTGATAACTGTTCCAACAGATCATTCATGTGTTGCAAAAAATGTGTGACCTATTGCACAGACCATTCATCTTTCTCAACAAATAAGTGATATATTTTGTATTGTCACAACAAATTACTCAGTCGTTATTACAGGTTAGTTAACTATTCGGACAAATCACTCATATGTTGCAACAAATGTGTGATCTGTTGCACAGACCACTCATATTTCTCAACAGATGAGTGATATATTTTGTATTGTCGCAACAGATTACTAAGTCATTGCTACTGTTTATTTAACTATTCCAACAGATCACTCATATGTTGTAATAGATGATGTCATAACAGATGTGTGATCTGTTGTACAGACCATTCATCTTTCTCAATAGATGAGTGATATATTTTGTATTGTCGCAACAGATTACTCAGTCGTTGCTACAGGTTATTTAACTGTTCCAACAGATCACTTATATGTTGTAATACATGTGTGGTCTGCTGCACAGACCATTCATTTTTCTCACCAGATGAGTGATTTCTTTTGTATTATCTCAACAGATTACTCATCCATTGTAATAAGTTATTTACTGTTCCAACGGATCACTCATATGTCACAACAATGTGTGATCTGTTGCACAGACCATTCATCTGTCTTAAAAAATGAGTGATATATTTCGTATTGTTGCAACAGATTACTCATCCGGTGCAACAGGTTGGTAATATGTTGCAACAGATATACTACCTGGTGCAACAGATCGGTGATCTATTGCAACTGTTATTTTACTATTTTGCTCGTTTGATTTACTGTTATCCTTTTTTAATGATGCATTAATCAACTATAATATTTTTTTTATGTTCCTGTTAATTTTAGATAATATGATTTCCAAAAGAACAAAAATCGAATCAAGTCCAAGTAAAGGAACAAGTGAAGCAGCTAGGCTACATCCACCACTCTATGAGTTTGTTTTACAAGCGTTATCTCAATCGGGAGCAGAATATGATGAACACGGGGCGGAGGAATGTTTCAGAAAAATGATGCAAATATTAATAGCCCTTCCACCGAATAGTTGGTCAAAGCCTTCAGCATTGATCGTTATCCTGTGAGAATGCAGTGCGATGGCTCCACAGATTTAACGGGTGATTTCATGGTTAAGTCATCCATGGGAAAAAATTTTGATGCTTTCAGAAAAATACTTTGAGAATAAAAATTGTATGCTTATTTCAGAAACAGTTGCTTTGGAAAATATCTTGATTTACCGGAGAACAACAATACTCGTTTCCAAATGAAAATGGTATATGAACATCTCAAGTGTAGGTTTATGTATGAAAACAAAGATAAGATGGATGAGGTGTGGATAAATTATTGTGGTGTGCCTTTTTGTTTTGGTTGGGAGGAGTTTGACATAGTTACTGGACTAAAATATTATCCTCCTTCTCAAGTTATACCTATTCTAATCCAAAAAAAGCACCCGCACACCCAAAAAAGGCAAAGGCAAGTCGTGTGATCTTGATGACCTGGTGTCCATTGTTTGGTCCAAGCTTCAAAAACAAAAATTTGATAGAAGCATTGAAAGGTGAAGGAATTTCAAAGAAGCACAAGCAGTCATTGTGATTGGTTTGGTTTGTACATAATATTCTTTGGGCGAGAGACATTAACAATAACATAAGCCTCGGTTTAATAAAGCTCTCCGATGATCTTGAGGCATTTAACAGCTATCCTTGGGGTTATAAAAGATTCAAAATGACTGTCAAATATTTGTTGACTCCGTTAGCGCCAAAGACAGTCAACTTATATGGTTTCCCATGGGCTTTCATGGTAAATGTTTCTTTCTTTTATTATGATATCATTTATTTGTTTACTCAATAATGATTTTGATTTATTGGTTATAGGCTTGGGCGTTTGAAGTCATTCCTTATTTGAGACAACAAGTGAACTACCAGGAAGGAATTTCCTGTTCAAGAATCTTGAGATGGTTGTCGGCCAAAACTGATAAAAATATAAAATTTCTTGATCTCTTCAACCCCCGAAGGATGCAGTAAGTATAATTATAATTATTTTTTTCTTTTAATTAATGATTTTTTTTGAATGAACTAATCATCATTCTAATATATGTAATGATTTATGTTAGATTGTACATCCGTCGCTAGTTCCGACCAATCGAGAGTTGAAGATGCCATTTTTTCTTACTTTACAGTCTGTGCAAACTTTATCGGACCCTAAGGTCATCGACAGAATAAAAATAAAATTGTTTAGAGCAACAGCCATTACAAAAAAAATAATTTTAGAGGGTGGACTTGTTGTTGTTGATGGTCTTAGTGGTGATGGAGTTGTTGGTGGTGGTAGTGGTGCTGCCGTTGGTGCTAATGATGCTCCTCTTACAGTATTTAAAGCAAATGTTCTGCATGCAAATGTCAAGACTGTAAGGCAAAACATGATGTAGTGATTAATGTTATTAATGCATTAACTGCTTCTGTAAAGAAATTGACATCTAAGAGGCGTCTCATTCCATCAAAGAGGATTTTATTTCCATCTTCTCCATTAGAGATTAGGCTAAGAGGAGAAAGAAAATGATTTCTAAGGCATTATCAAGCATCCAAAAAAGCAAAATTGCAACTTCTCTGTCTGTGTACTGCACTGAGCAATGTACAATGTCCAAAGAAGAGCAGCACGAGCTGAAGAAAGTGAATATATATTTCTTCCAACTAACAAAACAAACAGACACATATTTGTTTCAACAGATGACACATCTGCTGAAAATTATCAAACAGATATATACATCTGTTGCAACAGTTGACTAACTTGTTGCACTAGATAAAGTATTTGTTGCGACATATGTCTCGTCTATTTTATCAAATCAAATAAATCTTTGTACCATTTTTATTTATACCAACAGATGACCTATCTGCTGCAACAGATGATTCATATGTTGCAACGGATGGTTCATCTGTTGGAAATTATCATACAGGTTTTCCTCATGTAGAAATTAGTCCCAACAGTTGATTCATTATTGCAACATAAATATAATCTGTTTGGGACAATTTAAAATAAGAGGAAGACCTGTTTGATTTGCTAAAACAGATGAGTTATCCTTTTTCATTTTGTTGTATTTTCGTGATTAGCATTGACCAATTCTGGCTTTTCAGGTGGATGTAGAAGCTACTGCTGAATAGCAATGACAATATGCTACTCTTTTTATGGAAATAAGAAGAACAAAAAGCACAAAAACCGTACGTAAGCGACAATAAAGATCCACAACGAGCAAAGCCGGATTCCATAGCATCAGATGAAGAACAACTTGTCCATATTGAGTAGATCTTTATAGCTTCAGTCTGTCAAAGTAAACCTTGGCATCATACTTAAATTATTGTTGATGTATTTGTTGAGATCTGTACCCATAATATTTTTTTTTATATTTCATTTATTCTTTAACTTATTTCAGCTAATTTCTGAAGGCTTCGATTTATTTTATTTTGTTTATGAATTTTATTTATTCCTTAGATTTGAACTTATTAATTGAAACAGAATACTAGATTCAAATATTGCAACAGATGACACATTTATTGGAAAAAATCAAACAAATTTAGACATATGTTACAACAGGTAGGTAATCTGTTGAAATTTATCAAACAGGTCTTCCCATTATTGAAACAGATGGACTTAGATAGAAACATCGAGATAATGCAACAGAAAACCAACCTATTGCAACAGATCAACTATATGTAAGAACAGGTAGAATAACTATTACAACGGATGGAGAATCTGTTGCATTATAAAAATTTAACTTTTGTTGGACATAAAAACTTGCCACTACGTGTAAAAAAGTTAAAGTGAATTGAAACAAAAAAAGGCGAAATCCATCGATGGTGTTCAGTTCAAACACCTAAAATAAAATAGGCATCAAGTAGACAGTGTTCATTTTAAACACGTAAAATAAAATCGGCATCAAATGAGTCAGTTTGGCACTTTTTGCTGACTTGCCGTCATTTGGCCCCCAACGGTCATTCCCCCACCCCCCACCCCCACCCCATTGTCTTATATATTCATCTTCCTCCTAAAATTTAACCCTAAATTTCTAAATCTTCTTCTTCATCGTCATCTTCTTTATCTATTCAAATTCTTCAAATTATTTGCATTTGGTCTTTCTTTTCTTCATCTTTTTTTCATTTTTCAACTGAGCTTGACAATATCAAGCGCATCTTTCACTATTTTTTGTGATAAAGATTTTCGATATTATAAATGTGGTCATGAAGCTCTGTTAAAGACTTCTTGGACTCAACAAAATTCAGGTCGTAGGTTTTTTACTTGTAAGATTTCAAATTTAATATTTTTTTATTTAATTATTTGATTAATTATTGACTTATAATTATTTTGTAATTGTATTCTTATTTTTATAGAAACTGGGTGGATGTGATTACTTTGATTGGTATGAAAAATGCCCTTCACAAGTAAATCGTGTAATCTGGGGTTTGTTGAACAAAGTCAAGGCTTCTGAAGAGAAACAAAATCGAGCAAGAAGATACTACATTATTGCCGTTATTGCTACTGGTTTGGTGTTGTTGGTCACATGGATATTCAAGCCTAATTGCTGAAATTTTCATGGTGGTGTGTGTATTTGCTAATGGTTTGGTGTTGTCGAGCACATGGATATTCAAGCGTAACTGTTGGAAAATATCAAAAAGATTTAGGCGTATGTTGTAAAATTTAGGTCATCTATTGGAAATTATCAAACAGGTATTCCCACTGTTGCAATAGATTAGACTTAGATTACATAAAAATAACATTGGCATAATGCAATAGATGACCAACCTATTTCAACAGATAAACTATCTGGCAGAACAGATTCAATATATTTTACAACAAATTGACAATCTATTGCATTATAAAAAATTCAATTTTCATCAGAAAAAATATTGCCACTACATGTACATGTACATGTAATAAAGTGAAGGGTGACTTGAAATTAAAAATTTCTATTTTACAGGCTCTTCTATATACACAGGCTCTAAGAATCCCGTTAGTACCCCATAATCCTAGACCTCTTGCAGGTTTGCCACAGCGTTGTCGCACAGAAAATTCATTGGCTCGGCTATTTCTATGTCGGTTAGCAAACATTCGATGTGTGCAAGAGCGTGCGAGCCACTCGCATAACCGACATCATCTTTTGGAAGGATCATTCCCTTGTTTCGACCTTCAAAATTCCATGATTTCTTTATCAACACTTCCTTTGGAAAATGATTCATCGGTTTACTCTCCCTCAATAAGATGGACAACAGCTCCACCCGTGGCTCCACAAGGAGAAAAAGATCAAAATTACCGATGAGAGGTTCGTTGCAGTCATAAACGTTGATCTTTCCCTCCTCGATTAATATCTCAACATCCTGATAATGCATGTCGTTCACTCTAATGACTACAAGAATTCTCTTTGCCTCGGCCCATCTTTTATTATGTGGATTTGGCCTCTCTCCTCTAACATATTTTATCATTTTTTCTTCATCCAAGTCCAACGTAGAAACTACAAAATCAAGTCCCACGTGATGCCTCCCCATTGAGTTGATCGTACCTATCCTTGAGATCCTTACATAAGTCGAGATCCATTATCCTATCGGCAGCGTCATAAGCTTCCCGGTACTTAATTGTCTTTTCCTCATGAGGCAGAGAATTTTGTCAATATACTGTGATATAAGAAGTCAATTTTTTAAATAGGTTAGTAATTGTAAAGATGTAATGGATGGTCCATCTGTTGCATAGGGTTCTCCAAATCAATAATCCAACACAACTTATGCAACAGATGGATAATAAGTTGCAACAGAACCACTACCAGTTGCACCAGTATACCTAGCTGTTGCAACAAATTTTACATCTGTTGCATAGCTCCTTCTTCATAGGGTAGATTAGAAGGCTAGGTTAAGAAAAGTAAAATTACCTTGTCCTCATACGGCATATGCATATTAGTCATAGTCTGGAAGTCTTGGGGGGGAAAGGGAGGCCTGGGGTAATCTGGTGCGCCTGGCTTGGCATTCTTGGCCTGTCACAAATCTCTCTTATCTTCGGTGCCAAGTTCCACATATATGTCCACCTTCTTGACTAGCCCCTGAACTTTAACAGCTTTTGGAGAGGGAGGAATGGCAATTTTTTTATTTTCGACCGGAGAGTATGTCTCTAATTACTCTTTTCTTTCTCCTAACCAACACTGTAGGAGTATGTGGCTCCCTCACCTTCTTGGATGGTATGAAACACCTCTTGAATTTGAATTTCTCGATAGCTTTAGAGATAGTGTCTACTTTTTCAAAGAGTTTATCCTGGCTGTCCTTGCACTCTTCCCATTTGCAATGAAAATAAGAGGGTGAAGAAGGGTAAGAGGGACCTGTGTAAGGGTGAAAAGGGGTGTTTTCCAACATATTTATTTTTTCTTGCGCATCAACATGCTCATCATCACAAGTGGTAGCAGCATCAGCATGCCTACCACCAACACCAACAACTCCACCAGAAGAAGCACCCGGATCTGCCTTAGTAGGTTGGTCATGAAGAGCCTCAACATTAGGTTGGCCTTGCCTAACTGCTCTTCTTATGGCTACTGCTCCATCCAATTCCTTCTTTATTAACTTCTCCGTTGGGTCTGTTATAGTATCAACATGACCTAGAGTAATATAAGAAGTCATCACCGACTCCTCCTCAGTAGGCACGATCCATGGATGCACAACCTATAAAAAAGAAAAAAAAATACAAATCCATTTAAATCATATAATATAATAATTTTTCATAGTTGGGTTACATTTTTAAAAAAAACATCTGTTGCATAGTTTGCAATATATGGTTAAAATTCGTTTGATTCGGGTTCAGAGAAACAGAGCAACACATATATAATCTGATGCAAAATATCAATCATCTGTCGCAACAGATTACCAATCTATTACAACAGTTGCACAAGACGGGTAATATGTTATGCAATAGATGATCTGTATGTCACAACAGATGAACAATATGTTATATCAGATTACATATTTGTTGCATAATTTGCAGTAGATGGTTAATTTGTTAGGAGTCGGGTTCAGAGAACCAAAGCAACAGATGGGTAATCTGATGCAAGATATCAATCCTCTATCACAACAGATTATCCATCTGTTGCACCGATTGGCATAGGACGGGTAACCTGTCACAACAGATGTCCAATCTGGTGCATCAGATATAACATATGTTGCACCAGATATAAAATATTTTCAATATCTTTCATTGAGTAAAATTATTTTACTAGAAGAAGACGTACTGCATCATCCGGAGGGTTAAAGAGATTAGCCTCCTTAATATTGGTATTGCTCTTTGCAGCACACCACCTAAACATCCTTGGATGATAAACCTCATCCGGGTAATCCATTACCTACTTTCGGAGGCGAGAAATGGCTTTAAATGCCCAAGCCTAAAAATTATAATCAGGAAGCAAGCAAAAAAAAGTCATAATAACTATATTCAATATCAATTAATGGATGAGTAAAATTAGTGATTAATTTTACCATGAAAGCCCAAGAAAAGTCGTATAATGTGGTCGTCCCTGAGGATAACTTTGTCAGTAAATATTGGACAGTTAAGTAGAAGTTGTCATATCCCCTGGAATAATTGTTAAATTTATCAAAATCCTCAGCATGCGCCAACAAATCATCTTCTATGACCTTGTTGACGTCTCTTGCCAATATAACCGAATGGGCAAACCAAACTAAGAACAATTGCTCCCTGTACTACTCTGGTATGGTTTTATCCTAAAGATCTATCAACAAATCTGATGCTTTGTAGCCACGTCGAGCAATGTCAAACAACTCATCTATTTTTCCTTGCGTTTTCTTGCCTTGGATCTTTTGCAGGGTGGTGGTTCTTCTGTATGATAGCATCTCAAGCCCATCACTATGGCAAACTCTTGCAAGCCAAAACGGACAGGCATGCCACAGTAATTGATCCAGATTTCATCCATCTTCTTTTTGCCCCCCTCCTCCGAATCTTTATCATCCCCCACGTACTTAATCCTGCGCTTGAGAAGACCATATACCATCGTCGTAGGGAAACCAAAATGGGCAGAGGGGTCCTCAGATAGCTCAAGAAAGCATCCAAAGTAGCTCTTCTTAAAAAGTTTGTCTATGTTTTCGTTCTTCATAATTTTCCTAAAATGTTCAAAAAAATTCCCCATCTGACATTTAAGTACAATTTAACCAGTTAGTTCTTCTTTTGGGTCATTTATCAGCATCACAAATTGAAATCTGTTAATACTAAAAGTTTTGACGGGATCATGCTGGGATGTCGATATTAATTCACGCCCCATTGGTGATCCATTATCATCATGTTGATGATCATTCTCTTTCTCTTTCTCACTCTCTAATTCCTCCTCTTTCTCACTTTTATTTTCTTCATCACCATCTACAGACCCTTGTCCACCTCCCTCAACGTTGTTTTTATATCTCTCCTCAGATTCACTTTTTCCTGACTGAGATTGTTCAGGAAGCTCCTCTGAATCCCTCTATACTGTAGCCTTTTCTTTGGGTGGTCATACGTTGATCCACTTTCACTTTCTTTTCTTTTGGGAGACATGTTTTACCTACAAACAACATAAAAGCAAAAATTATATTACAATTGATGTATGCATAAATTTTAAAAAATACATTACAAACACCACAAATACCGACACACCAACAGCCACCACCACAAACACCACTAACTAATGCCACAAACACCACGAATACCGACACCACCAAAAGCCACCACAAACACCACTAACCAATGCCACCACCAGTGTCACCACAGCGACCACAAACACCACCACCAACAATACCACAAACATAGTCCAACAATACCACGACAGTCAAAGGAACACTGCGATAGAAACTAGGGTTTTCTCGAGTTCTTCCTATGATTTTACAATCAAAACTCAAAATTGTAAACTAATTCTTGAAGATAATACAACTAAAAAATTTATTTTTCATCATTAACTTAAAAACCCTTATTTTTTAGAAACAAATAACAAATATAGAACTCTTCTCGAACTCTATTGCCTACGAAGATAAAGAAAATGACTGATACAAGCAAGAATGAAGTCAAAAATAACACCTATGTGATATTGAAAATGAGAAGAAAAGTGATCTGTTGTGAAGGGTTGGGCAAATTTGTTGAGTAGTTGTTGTCTGTACTATATTATTGATTGATAATGAGAGAGAAAGAGCGAGAACTTGAGATTTGAAATGATGAAACATTTTGTATGGGTTGATTTGTATTTTGGAAAAGAATGACAAGTTTTGAAAATGTTAATTTGGTCCGTTGATATTAATTATTTTTAAAATTATAAAAGATATGTGTAATTTTTAACCCTCACATCATGCAATTGCCAAAAGGGTACTATTAGTCTAACATATGAACTCAATTGAAATTGTATAAAAATAATTGAAGTAGTAGTTGACCGAGTACTCTAGTTGACCCTATGAACTCACCCCTGGTCTTAGATTAATCAATTTAGGTACTACTAGTCTAACATATGAACTCAATTGAAATTGTATAAAAACAAATGTTCAACATGTTGCATCAGATTTCGCATCTATTGTAAATTATCAATCAGATTAGGCAACAACAGATTATGAATCTGTCGTAAATTATCAAACAGATTAAGTCATCTATTGCGACAGATTACCCATCTGTTGTAAATTATCAAATGGATTGTCATATGTCACGACAGATTACCCATATATTATAAATTATCAAATAGGCATTGTCATCTGTTGTAGCTGGCCCTATGAGAACTCACCCCTAGTCCTAGATTAATCAATAGTTGACCAAATGAGAACTCACCCCTAGTCCTAGATTATTCAATTAAGGTATTAGTACTCTGTCCTAGGTTAATTAATTAATATATTAGTCTAACATATGAGGTAGTAAGAATTAGTTCAGCTCAGAGTGATCGATCAACGACTCTGGTCGGGAGGAACGCAATACTGTCTCATCATGCAATTGCCAAAAGACTCAATTAAAGTTGTAGTTGACCATATGAGAACTCACCCCTAGTCCTGGATCATTCAATTAAGGTATTAGTACCCTATTCCTAGATTAATCAATTAAGGTATTAGTCTAACATATGAGGTAGTAAGAATCGGTTCGGCTCAGAGTGATCGAATGATGACTCTGGTCTGGAGAAACACAACATTATCTCATCATGCAATTGCCAAAAGACTAAATTAAAGTTGTAGTTAACCCTATGAGAACTTAAATTCAATTAAGGTATTAGTCTAACATATAAACTCAATTGAAATTATATATAAACAAATGTTTAACCTGTTGCAACAGATGTCTTTTCTGTTGGATTAAATCAAACAGATTAGGTAATTTGTTGCAATATATTATGCATCTGTTGTAAACTATCAAACGGATTATGTTATTTGTTGCAACATAACATGAATTTGTTGTAAACTATCAAACAGATTAAGTTATCTCTTGCGACAGATTACCCATCTATTGTAAATTATCAAATGGATTAAGTCATATGTCGCAATAGATTACCCATCTGTTGTAAATTATCAAATAGGCCTTGTCATCTATTGTAGTTGATATTATGAGAACTCACCCCTAGTCCTAGATTAATCAATTAAGGTATTAGTTGAACATATGATGTAGTAAGAATCGGTTCGGCTCAGAGTGATCGATCGACGACTCTAGTCGGGAGGAACGCAAAACCGTCTCATCATGTAATTGCCAAAAGACTCAATTGAAGTTATAGTTGACCCTATGAGAACTCACCCCTAATCTAAGATTATTCAATTAAGGTATTAGTACCCTAGTCCTAGATTAATCAATTAAGGTATTAGTTTAACATATGAGGTAGTAAGAATCGGTTCGGCTCAGAGTGATCGATCGATGACTCTAGTCTAGAGGAACGCAATACCGTGTCATCATGCAATTCCAAAAGACTCAACTGAAGTTGTAGTTGATCATATGAGAACTCACCCCTAGTCCTAGATTATTCAATTAAGGTATTAGACTAACATATGAACTCAATTGAAATTATATATAAACAAATTTTCAACCTATTACAACAAATGTCTTTTCTGTTGGATTAAATCAAATAGATTAGGTGATCTGTTTCAACATACTACGCATCTGTTGCAAACTATCTAACAGATTACGTCATTTATTGCAATAGATGACTGAGCTTTGGAAATTTCCAAACAGAAATTGTCATCTGTTGCACTTAAATGTTTTAAGATCCTTTTTTTAACGCGATTTAGGTATTTCCTGTTCGAGATAAAAAAGTTAAAATACTAAGGCGGTAAAAAATATTACTCGGTACTAATTGGATAACTCAAAAATCTCCTGAGTGAGTAGTTTTATCTGGTCTTTTCAATATCACCGTCTCCTTCAGCCATAAAGTAAGACCCAACTCATCACTCTACTTTATTCTCAATTCTTACTTCTTTTTGTTTTCTTTTTTCCTCTCTTTTCTCTCTTCTTTCGGATGAGGATCCTTTTGGATCTCAATCAATCAATATTTTTTCTCGACTGAACTGGATGGTCTGATCTCTTTGCTTTTTTTACATTGCAGGTACGGTTCACTATTGCTCTTTCCATCTCATTTTCTTCTTTGTATGTCATTTAAATTAGATATTTATATCTATTGCTATTAATGATTTACCCACAACCAGTTTCCTATTTATTGAGAAAATTGAAGGTAAGGTGACTTTTAAGTCTTGAATGAACAAATCGTTGTTTTTATTAAAATATGCAAAAAAAGTCATTTGTTGGGAGAACTTAAAAAGCCTTATTGTCAGTATAGTTTTTTTATGTATTTTGTTTGGTACTTTGGTGGTGCTGTTGTTGGGGGGGTCGTGTTGGAACATATAACGTTTGTGTTGTGGATGGTGTTAGAATATATGGTGTTGTTTATTTATTGTTGATGTTGTTATTGATGGTGTTGCAATAGTTTCCTCAACTGTTGCAACTGATGAATCAGCTGTTGGAACAGACAGAGAAAATATTTGAAAAAATCAAACCAGTAGCAAGGCTGGTTTGATTTATTCCAACAGATGACCCATCTGTTGCAACATGTCATCCATCTATTGCAACGATGCCTCATCGGTTGAACAGATAGGTAATCTGTTGCATCATATTGGTCATCTGTTGATTCACTCAATTTTGTGATACCCTTTTGTAATGTTCTTTTTGTTTTCTTTTTGTTCTTCTCTTGTTTGACATTAAATGTATTTCTCTTATTTGCAGACAAAAGAAAATGAAACTGGATCCACTTTTGCCCGACCAGCATTAAAGGCTAGAGTAAAGATGGGTTCAGAGGAATAAGCTGCTTGCAGATGGAACCACTTCATATGTGGGAGGTATATATTACTGATCAACTTATCATGAAAACAGACATCCACTACAATAATTTTATGAATGTTTGTTCTTAACCTATTAGGCGTTAATCCTTCAAACAAGATATGGCATTTTATAGTTAAGATTGTTAGGTTTGAACTGGTAAGGCTGAGGGACCAAGACGGTGGTGTCGATACCCCGTTATAATTTAATGACAATTTATGCTTATGTTTTGTGTCAAGTTTGGGGAAGGGTTCAAGTTTTTGATGGCAGTGCAAATATTCAATAGTGATTGGATCGGTTTTAATGGCCCAATAGACTTGTTGAAAGACCTCTGAAGCCTCGCACTGCAACAAATAACGATGGAACAAATATAAATTCCCCTGGTCCAAATTTATATGGATAGGTTATTGGAGGAGACTATTATACAGCAGAAGGTGTTTGGGAGAAAACCTGTGCGGGAAAAGGGAGGTTGAGAAGGCCTATATCATCTCAGTCTTTGTTTAAGAGGAAACACAGGACGGGAAGAAAAGTGTAGCGAAATTGGCTGATGAAATACACATGAAAAAAGAAAAAACTGGATGAGCTGTGAATGTGAAAGTGTATCCAAAAATAAAAATCCATCAGTCGTTGAAGAAAAAGAAGAATGGTCAAGAGGACTTGATCTGGTCACTTTGCTAAAGACTGCAACTAGCGAGCGCGGCATCAACGAAGATCCACAAAATGTAGGACCAGAACTCTAAGAAAGTAGCTTCGCGAGCACGAAAGGTGGTAAGATTGTCGGTTCGAATTGAAACCTGAACCAACTACTCCTCTATTAAAAATATGGGATTAAGCCAAGGTGGCAATTTCACAAGTTAAACTTGCATCACATGCCTCCTATTTATGGCTCTGGTCGTGTCAAAGGCAGTGGAAATAACAAGGCATGGGATTTCGGCACAACTTCGGACCTTTTTGTTTCTACTGCCATTGACCTGATCATAGCCACAAATAGAAGGCATGGCATACAAGTTAGACTTCAGAAATTGACGCCTTGGCTTCCCATATTTTTAAGAGTTGTTGGTTCATGTTTTAATTCTAACCAAAAATCTTACCACATTCCGTGCTCGCGAAGATTCTTCCTTAGAGTTCTGGTCCTGTACTTTGTGAGAGTCTTCATTGAGGCCACGCTCGCTAGTTGCATTCTCGAGAAAAGTGTCCAGCTCCAGTCCTGTTGACCATTCTTCTTCTTTTTCATCGACTGACGGATTTTTATATTTGGATACACTTCCATATTTGAAGCTCATCCAATTTTTTCATTTCTCATGTCAATTTCATTGGCCAATTCCGCTACACTTTCCTTCCTACCCTGTGTTTTCTCTTAAACAAGGTCTGAGATGATATATGGTCTTCTCCACCTCCCCCTTCGCGCACAGGTATTCTCCAAGCACCTTGTGTTGTATAAAAGTCTCCAGCAATCCATCCATATAAATTTAGACTAGGGAAATTTCTATTGGTTCCATCATTGTTTGCTGCATTGCGAGGCTTCGGAGGCTTTTCAAGAAGTCCATTGCACCATTAAAACTGATCCAATCACTATTGGATATTTACACTGCCACCAAAAACTTGAACCCTTCCCCAAACTTGACACAAAAATATGAGCATAAACCGTTATTAAATTGTAACGGGGTATCGACACCACTGTCTTGGAACCCTTCGGCCTTATCATTTTGCACCAATCAAACTAAATTGTACAATGCATGATCTTGTTTGAAGGATCAGTGTCTAATCGGTAAAAAACTGCATTCACAAAATCATTGCACTTTATGTGTGTCTGTCACGGTAGCCTGATCAATAATATACATAACTCGCACACATGAAAATGAGATCCATTGCATGCACCCTATTCTACCTACCCCATCAGGACATGTCAGACAGTATTGTTTATTCATCTGCACGCATGTGATGACTATTAAAAAAGAGGTGTGAAGATTCGTGACTTTTTATCTTAACACATTCAAAACAGTTGATGAATCAAAATCTCTATCTATTGCAACTGACGAATCAGCTATTGGAAGAAATCAAAACATTTCCTCCAACATATAGTCCATCTGTCGCAACAAATAATTCATATGTTGTAACAGATGGTAAATCTGTTGCGACAGACCAGACTGTGTTTTTTCATCTGCATGCATGTGATTACTTCTTGCTGAAAATGTTTGTTTAAATTTAGTTGTCCTATTTATAAAATCAAGAGAAATTTATTATATTCTTTTAAGATTACCCTTATTATTAAATGATTACATAAAGTATATAATTCACATTTATACTTTCAAAGAATAATTAATAAGGACAATTTGGTAAAATAATCACCTAATTTATATTTTTCTTAATTGTTGTGCCAAGCCCATAAGGCCCAACTAATACGAAATGGGGGGACTATTAAAAAAAGGTGAAGAGTCGTGACTTTTTATCTAACACATTCAAAACAGCTAATGAACCGAATACTTCATCTGTTGAAACTGATGAATTAGCTGTTAGAAGAAATCAAAACATCTCCTCCAACATATGGTCCATCTATCGTAACAGATAATACATATGTTGTATCATATGTCTCATCTGTTGTACATACAAACCATCTATTGCAACAGATGGTAAATCTATTTTGACAGACCATCTATTGCACATTCAATCCATCTGTTGCAACAGATGTTAAATCTGTTGCGACAGATGGATGATCTGTTGCAACAGCTTAATAATAATGGTTGTTATCGAGTCTTAAACCGTTTTGAAAAGGTGAGAAGTATTAATGTAAAAAAAAAGTCGCAACTTTTCACAGAAAATAAAATGCCACCAATTTGAATGTAATTAATACAATGGAGCTGAACAGTCGTGCCTTTTGGCATGACACTTCCAGATTCAATCCTCTATAAATAGGTCCCTCTTTAATCTTCATTCTACTTAACTTTTTTATTTCTTGCATTTTTTCTTTTTGTGTGACATCTTCAACCACTTCTCTTCAAAGATCATATTCCTTTCTCGTTGAGGTAAGTTTTTTCTAGGGTAAATTTACCAGTTGGTCGTATACATTGTATTACATATTTTGGACTTTTTACTTTACATTTGTCAATTCATGTGTGTTCTAGATATGGCTGATCTTATTTCGGACATTGCTATTCTACGTGACATAGTGCAGGAACTTTAGAGACATATTAATGACCTACAGAGGGAGTTGGTCTCTGTGAGAGCGATGATGTTCAGAGAGATGCAGAGGCTGATGAGAGCCCTGCTGCTGCGAGTTGATTGGCCGGCTGTCATTAATGATGATGATGATAATAATAATAATTAGAATGTGTTTTTTCTTTTAGCGTATGTGTTTTAATTTTTCTATATCGGATCTATACCTAAAGTATTTTATTTTTCGTTTAATGAAAAATTTACTTTTAGTCGACTTTGGCATTTTAATTCTTATTCAATTTTCATTCTGTCTATTTCTTCTAATCTAAACATACATACATGTTAACATATCAATAGTTGGAGGTAAGGAGCAATGTTGAATCCAGTAGCACTAGCAATTTTGGCTTTCGAGTTCTTTCAACAAATGGACCATGTGTTGGAACAGATTGGTCATCTGTTGGGTTTCTGTCAACAGATTATCCATCTGTTTAGACAGATTTATCATCTGTTGTAGGAAAACATTCCAGATTGTGGAATTATTGAGAATAATTGTGGTCTATTGTATTATTTAGTTCATGTTTTGCCTCTTTTTATTGATGCACAAGTTATTGAAAAAGATATTTTATATATAATAAGTGATAACATTAGGTTCACAACAATGAGTTAAATATATAAAAGTCCACAACAAACAAACAACAACACAAGTTTTTGCAATTACAACGATCATGGTGGATTACGATTCGGGCATGTAGTTCTTTTGTGGTCAGCGCACTTACATATGGAGCACTTGTTTCTTCTTGATGAAAATGATTCTCCAACTTCACTCCTCCTCTTCTATGGCTTTCTTTCCGGTTTAATAGTGTTTGGTTCCATATATGGAGGAGGTATTAATCTCCCCATAAGCTCTGCAGGAGCAACCCAAGATTCTTCGGAAGGCACCAGAGTAGTATGCCCACTATATGTCATTTCATATTTTTCCACCGAATAATATTGAGAGAAGTGCTCATAAAATTCAGGTCCATATTTATGACCATATTGAGCTCGAAGCGTTGCCATAGCATGTGAACAAGGTATTTTGTCCAAGTCAAAAACTCTACACGTATAAGATCTTGTTTGAAGATCGATCGTGGCAACATCACTATGACCGGTGATACTGAATTTGTAATCTGCTATTTCATAAGAGAATAACCTATTCCCCAAACTGATGTTCGTTGATATTTTTTTTTCGATTTTGAGAACAAATCGGGTTCTTTTTTTGGGGCACTTAAACTGCACACGCCTTTCATTAAAAAATTCGCTATACTTCTTGCTTATTTTTTCAAACATAGCCTTGATGGGAAATTCTCTTTCATCGCCAAACAATGAATTCACCGATTCAGCTATGTATGATGTCATAATATTGTACCTATAGAAAAAAATCACTTAGTACGACATCATACTAAACTTGTAAATCAAACAAGACATTAAATTCATAAGAATGTACCTATCTGCTGGACAGAATGCCCAGCTCCATCTCTCGAAACTGACACATGCGAGAAATTCTGCTACCTTGAGATTCACATCCACTATTTGATTGAAATGATCTAAAAACTCCTCTCTACTATATGCTTTAGCTGCTCTATGAAAAAGGGTGACGACCCTTTCGTTGTGATAGTTGTTTCGAATGTTCTCTTCAAGATGTCTGATGCAACTACCAAAGTAAAGCTGAAGTGAAGAAAAATGAACCCATCTTTGGAATACTTGGATGCCTATCCGATACAAAACACAACTCTTTGGTATCTTCGACGCAGCTTCGCAGTTGTTCAAAAAAAATCCATAAGAGGCATTACATTCATTTTTCGCTACACAAAAAGCGACAGGAAAGATGTGATTCTCCGCATCCTGCGCCACCGCCACTAGCAGAACTCCATTATACCTGCTCCTCAAGAAGGTACCGTCGACGGCTATGCCTTTTCTCAAATGTCGAAAACCTTGAATCCAAGGACCATAGGATACAAAAAAGTACTTGAACCTTCCATTTTCATCCAGATGCAATGTTGTCTTACTTTCGGGATTTGTGGACTCAAGCATGTAACGGTAAGCATCCAGGACTACATACCCATGCTCGAGTGTCCCCATAACTAGGTCCTTGGCAATCCCCATGGCCGTATATATCTTCCAATAACTGACCAGGACACCCAAATTCGTAAGGAGTTGATTGGCCATAACCCTTGTTGAAGGGCCTTTGCCATCGGGGAAACTACTTCTAAAATATTCACCGAGGACCTTTGCCGTGGCATGAGGATTTTGGCCCGAGATATGCTTCGAACCACATGTGTGATGATTTTCATGTTTATGAATGACGAATCTATCAGAACTTACGTACTCCACCGCTCTCAACCACCACTTGCAGTTTGAATTAGCACATTTGAAGCAAAAAACACTACTCGAATTAATCACCTTCTTTATTCTGAAATCTTTTTTCAAGCAAGAAATAAACAAAGTGTTAGATAGTTCATTCTTGTCCTTGAATGACATTCCAATAAAAAAGTCAATCCCGTCGTCTTGAAGATTTCCAGACTGTGTCGATTGAGAATAATTTCACATTGTATTGGTCGCATCAACGGGCGTAGGTGTTTGATCATCATCTAGAATATTCATGTCTAGATCATCCAACCTATCATCAAAAAAGTCTTCTTGTTCTTCTACTTCTACGTTCTGGTTCTCATTCTCTCTCGTCTTTTCAATCATGAACACCCTTAACACCGGCCTAGTTGAATCACTTAGATAAGCACGCAACCGAACCTGATTGGTTATCTTAAAAGGCAGTACCATTTTCAAAGGAGTTGTGCATGTAGCTGATGGCGAGTTCTTCCGGTTGACAATTCAGTCCACAAAAGCTAATGATTAAGTTCACAAAATCATCATACAAAACATCACTTTGAACTGTCATAGCTATCGTCTCTAGCATTTCACCCTCCTTCCAACGCTATACATATCGATTGCTCTTTTTGATCCATCGATCATGAAAATCCACCCCTATTTTTATTGATCTCTCTATTAGTGGTACCTAAATTAAGTCATTTGTTAAAAAAAGTTGATAGTGATTTCATAGTGTCGTGAATTAATCCCAATAGATGTGTAATCTGTTGCAACAGGTAAGTGATCAGTCGCAACAGATTACTTACCTTTTGGGATTCATGTTACGCTCCTGAATATCTTTTGCAACAGATGAAGTGTCTGCTGGGATTGATGTTACAGTACTAAATCACCTTTGAAGTTGATTCCAACAGATGAGTGACAAGTTGCAATAGATAATTAACCTGTTGCGATAGATGACTTACCTGTTGCAATAGGTTAGTAATCTGTTGTAACAGATATTTACCCTGTTGCAACAGACAACTAATCTGTTGGAATTGTGTTCAGGCTCTGTTACAACAGTTTACTAATCTGTTGAAACAGATATTTAACATGTCGCACTAGATAACTAATCTGTTGCAACAGATGTGTCAAATGTTACAATAGATGACCTATTTGTTTAAATATGAATCCAACATATCAGTCTTTCATTGAAACAGATGTCTCATCTGTCGCAACAGATGATTTATCTGTTTAAACAAATGGATCTTATATTGGATTCATGATTGGGTTCTATCCATTGTTGGAAAAACAACAACACAATAGCAATTACCCAGATGACAAATTCAACTAAAAATCATAATTTTACTTACCAAGGTCTCCTATGAAGTAATGCCAAAGTGAAAAGTGATGTTCGAAACAAAATTTGACCTAAGAAATAGCAGTAACAACAACAACAAATGGTCAACAAGAAGAAGATGAAGATGATAATGAAGTAGAAGATGATGATAATGAAGCAGAAGATGATGAATAAAGCAGCAGTAACAATGAACAACAAAAATCGCTAAGAGAGAGAAAACAACACTGGGTGAGAAGAGAGAGAAATACGCCTTTTTTTCCCTCCATTTTTCGTTATATAGATAAACATTTAGATCAAAGTGTAAATTTAAAAATTTGTGGGTTATTTTCTAACTTTCCCAACTTTCTCAATTTATAATAAAGTAATTGTCACATCTACTCAATAATTAAGACTTGTGTCACCTACACCTCATTTTAAAGTTTTTTTGTCACCTACGGCCCAAACCCCAAGTATCCATGGAGAGTGTACTCACTATGCATTAATTAGTACACATAATTAAATAACATTAAAATTTAAATAGATATTTTTAAAATTAGTTTTCCTTTCATTCTTTGTGAAATAAAGTCTAATTTCATTTTTATTCCTAATCAGTAATTCACATTACTGTTGAATATTGTTTAACAGTAATGTGAATTACTGTTAAATATTGTTTTGGTTCTGATGCCAATTTAGCTATAGAATTAATTTTAAGAAGATAATTTTAAAAAGGATTTTTTTAGTAATGCTAGAGGACAATTTATTTATAGTATTTAAAATATTTTATTTTAAATTTTTTAAAAAGATAGATCTACTTTTCCAATTTATATATATTTGGTTTTTCGAAAATCCTTAACTAATTAATAACACTATGCTACTACCTTTGAGTTTGCTTTTAGTAACACAATTACTTTAAAAAGAAAAAAAAGAATAAATTTTAACATGGCACTGATAGTAATATCAATAAAATCTCTACTGCAAGTTGCAATTTTCACAATGAATTAATGCTCTTTTAGGCAATATATATTTAATTTCATTTATGTTCTTCAAGTAGCATATTACTAAAAAGGAAAAAAATAAAAATTATCACAAAGGAAAATAATTTTAAAATTACTTAAATTTTAATGTTAATTAATTATGTGTACTAATAACATAAAGTGTCCAATTTAAAAATGACACGCATCCATATTAATAAAATTCTAAGATATTTTTATCTCTCACGTGTCTCCATGAAAGCAAGTTCAAAAGAAGTAATAAGACGTCCTAAAAAAATGTAGTTGAAAATATGGTAATAATTCATACAAATACTGATTCCTTCGGCCAAAAGTAAAATCTTTATGAAAAAGGAGTAAATTGCAAAATTGGTGCATGTAGAATTTATTTTTTGTTTAACCATCCAATATCTAAGGCTGAAATGCGTTTAGATACTCGAGTTTGGGGCTATCATTAAAGACATATTCAAACGCATAAAATATTGCAAGTTTATCAATTTCGAAACGTCTTCAAATATGTAGCATTTGAAGTTCTATATGATTATTTATTTATACCCTCTCCATGTAGACGGTGCACGTCCAGTTTGACGGCTCCGGTGAGTGCCATGGCTAGAAGGAAAGGCGGAGTTAGAGGATGTGGAAGACCACGAAAGAGACCGATTAACATCATTGTTGCTCAATACTAGATCTGGGCGAGATGTAGAGGCCAGTACATCTAGAATTGGGGAAACAGTGATGGAAGAGCAAAGTAATGGTGAACCAAAACCTTCTACCCCGAAAGAGGCGAATTCTAAGGGAAAGGGTACTAAGAGGAAGGAGTGGGATAATTTGTTTCAAAGGAATCGTGCTGCTGAGATTGAAGGTGAAATTATTGTTCAGTTGGAAAAGGAAGAGGCAAAACGAGAAACAGAGAAATGAAAATGTGCGCATATTGCTTATGTTATTGGGGAAAGCTCTGCATACAATGTAATGCATCGATTTGTTACTCAGAGCTGGAATCAGGTTGCAACACCTGACATTTTTATGCACAACCAAGGATATTTCATTATCAAATGTCAATCTATGGATAATATGAAAGAGATACTATATGCAGGCCTGTACACGTAAAAATAACAAACTAGTTATACTAAAACCTTGGTCGCCTGATTTTGATTACACAGGAGAATTCCCCATTGAAATACCTTTGTGGGTGATGTTTCCAAAACTTCACTTGAATTTTTGGTGATGCAATTCATTGAGTCGTATAGCTAGTTGTATTGGGACACCTATGTATGCAGACGAGTGCACTACAAAACAAACTAGCGTGTCGTATGCTAGGATGCTTATTGAAGTGAACATTACCAAAACTCTTCCTGAAGTGATTCATCAGGTGACGGATCCAGAAGGCAAAACTTTCACTCATCGAGTGACATATGACTGGAGGCCACTGTATTGTGGTAAGTTCTAAACTCTTGGCCATGTTTGTGCCCCAGTGCAGCACCCTGAACAATGTAGGAAGAATAAGGAGAGGCCACTGTATTGTGGTAAGTTCTAAACTCTTGGCCATGTTTGTGCCCCAGTGCAGCACCCTGAACAATGTAGGAAGAATAAGGAGCAAGTATAGAGAGCACCTCTGTCAAGAAAATGAACCTTAGGCCTAACTCAACCTCAAAAGCTAGCTCAAGAGGGGAGGATTGCTCAAGTCCATATAAGCAAACCACCAGTCTATTCCCCAACCAATGTGGGACTTTTACTCACTCTAACAACCTCTTAAAAAGATAGTTCAACAATGGCATTATAAAGGTCCTATTCAAATAGAGAGACAGGCTTATACGTAAGAACCTTTAAAGCCTATAGCTATTGTGGTGGAGCAAACAGCTAAGCTACCTGGATCATCTCAAAATGGTAAGACTTCTCAATCTCTTGCTGCAAAGACTAATTCACTAAGTCCAAGTCCTACCACAACACCACCAGCGCGGCAAAACTTATCTGAGTTTCCAGTGTTAAGCAACGCCAAAGGCAGAGGAAAATCTAAATAATGATGTGGATTATATGGAACATAAGAGGGGTGAATAAGAAGCATAAGCAGAAAGAAGTGAAAAGAGTGTTTCAAATAAAGAGAATTAAGTTGTTTGGGTTGATAGAGATGCGAGTTAAGCAACAAAAAGTTAAAGGTATCGTACAGAATCTTGCTCCCGCCTGGGGGTGTCTGGATAACTGTTTATTTGCAAATAATGGGAGGATGTGCTTGTGCTGGGACACTAACACTTACACAGTTTTAAAACTTGGAGAGAGGGAATAGTTGATTCACTGTCGAGTGAAGAGTTACTGGTGATCTAGATTGCCTACTTACTATCATTTGTGATTTTAATACTGGTGAATTGAGAAAGTTATTGTGGGCTTCACTGAATGATATAGCTCTAGGAATTAGCTCTCCATGAATCTTGGGAGGGGACTTTAATGCTTTATTATATCCTCAAGATAGGTTATTTGGAAATCCAGTGCAATATGTTGATATAAAAGATTTTGTTGATTGTATGACTGACCTCTTATTAACTGAAGTCAACTGGAAGGGTGAATATTACATATAGAGTAACAAGCAGCAGGGTGGTGACAGGATTTGTAGTAGATTGGATAGAACACGGTAACTTTCAAAGCATAGTAGATAATGGATAGAAAAGGGACAGATCATATAATAAGCTGAGGAATGTATGGCTAAAGCTCAAAGATCTAAAGGCAGACTTTAAAAAGCTAAATCAAGAAGAGTTTAAAAACATCACCCAAAGGATTGATAAAGCTAGATTTGAGTTGACTGAGGTTCAAAAGCAAATACAGTTCATGTTTACTGATGATTTGCAAGCACAAGAGAAGAAGATTCTGTAAGATTTAGAGAAATGGTCAATAGTGGAGGAGAGTATCATGATACAGAAATCCAAAGCAAGATGGATCAAGCTAGGTGACTCCGATACAAATTACTGCTCAGCTATACTAAGTGAAAGAACCCAAAAGAAAGGTATTGTTGAACTGAAAACTGCAGCTGGAATAAGATTAACTGAACAAGGGGCTATTAAGGAGGAGATTATTAATTTTTGTAAAAGGACTGATTGGAGGTGTTGCAACATCATTACCAACTATTAATAGGTTGGAAATGAAGAGAGGGACACGATTACAACAACAGATGAGATTACAGCTCATTAAACCAGTCATTGATAGAGAGATTTCTTGATAGTCTGAATGTCATTGGGGATGACAATGCCCCCGGCATAGATGGGTATAATTCAGTATTCTTTAAGAAGGCATGAAACATCATAAAGGAAGACATACTGGAGACATTTAAAGACTTTTTCATCATTACTAAGATGGCTAAACTTGTTAACAGCACAGTGATCACTCTTGTACCTAAAACTCCTAATCTAGCTACAGTTAGAGAATTTCGACCAATATTTTCGACCAATAGCTTATTGTTCTGTCCTGTATAAGATTATAGCCAAAATCCTAGCTAATAGGTTGCAAAAGGTGGTGCCTAGTATAATACGTGAAGCCCAAGCTGGATTCATACCTGGTAGAAAAATTAGAGACAACATTATCTTGGCTCATGAATTGATTAAAGGCTATAAAAGGAAACACATATCACCAAGACGTATGCTTAAATTTGACTGGCAAAAAGCATACGATTCATTGGAATGAAGTTACTTGAGACAGGTTATGCTTGAACTAGGATTTCCAAAACTCTGTCACATGGATTATGGAATATGTACAAATAGTGAGCTACAATATACTTATTAATGGTGAACCCTCTGAAACTTTCAATGCTGGATTCCAATTTCATCCAAAATGTGCTAAGTTAAATATTGATCTTTGTTTTGTTGATGATTTGTTGCTTTTTGCTAGAGGAGATGTTTCTTCAATGGTTGCACTTAAATCTTGCTTCCAAACTTTCTCTCAGGCTTCTGTAATTTTAGCCAATTTAGGCAAAATTTCAGTGCACTTTGGTGGAGTAAAACAGGTAGAGCAGAACATGACACTGCATCTTCTGGGTTTTAGTTATAGGGAGTTTCCCTTTAAGTACCTTGGGGTACCTCGAGCTACAAAAAGATGTCCTTAATATACTGGTAGCCCCTACTTGATAGAATTACTTCTAGAATCTCTTCTTGGACAGCAAAGACGCTTTCATATGCAGGTCGAGCTCAACTTATCCAGTAAGTAATATTTGATATTCAGGCCTATAGAGCTCAGCTATTCTCTATTCTGGCTAAAGTTCTCTATATAGCAAGTATGATGAGACTAAAGAGCATCTATTCACCCAATGTGAGTACACTATACGAATTTGGGACAAGGTGACTCAATGGATGTTGATTCACGAAGTGCAGTTGCTAATTGAAACCAACACCTATCATGGCTGATTACAAATTCTCAAGGGGACTCTAAAAGAGCTCAGATCTTTAGGTGGTTGCACTCAGAGACTGTGTATGGTACTCTGAGGGAGAGGAATTTGAGACCATTTGAAAAAAAGTGTCGAGCGTGGATGATTGTTGCCAAGGACATTGTGTATGTATCATTCGTCAGAGCACCATCCCAAATCGGAGCGGAAGTTCATCGCTTTAGATTTTAGTTTTTTAGCTTGCTTGCTCAGGTAGCTCTATTTTGTAAAGTTTACTTTTGGTGATAAATAAAATGCTAGTTACCCAAAAAAAAAAGTTGTTCTATATGATTATATTAACTTGTTTGTCTAAACTTTAGCCGTTTTAGCTCAAAATCCATGCACCATTTTGCTTGAACTTCAAGTATCTCACATTCATCTCAGTATAAATCAGTACGGGACAAATACTGAATAACAAATTGGACACTTTTTTGAAGGGCGGAAATTTAAGGTACATCAAGTTAGATTCATGAAGGGACAACTCAAGTTCAACAACGCATCCTGTGTACTCACACACGTGAAGTCTAAAGGTGGTGCATACACAGCCTTAACCCTTCCTTAATACCTTCTGAAGGTAGAGAAGTTTCTGATAGACCATCGGCTCAAGTACACCATGATAAAATCATGCATGGAAAGGAAAATACATTAGTGAAGCAGTCATGTAGAACATAATGAAGAGAACAGTAGCAGCAGCAACCACATCACATAATACGGTGACCAGAGCTAAGGAAACAACAGGTAATAAAACAACACAAGTTCATAGTAACAAATCATATTGGAAGAAAGATTTAGAGGCAGAAATTTAAGGTACATTATATAAAGTATATCAAGATCTTTCTTGGCACAAGAACCACACAGCTATGAGAAAGTACTGAGGTAGTCCCTTAAGTAATCGGAACTACACTGCATAACCATGAGCTATTTACTTTCCAACTAAAAATCCTCCCCGTTCGCAAGCATAGCAGCCATTGCAAACATAAAAACGAGGGGAGCTATGACTAGATGTGAAATATTTTTATTTTTGAGACAGATCCCGGTTTACAACATCACACATTTAGAGAGACATTCTCAAATATACAAAACAGAAACACCCCCCTTATCTCATGAAAGTTTAGCAAGTTTGTTAAATTGCAAGAATCAGTGCATGCTTGTTGGGAAGTGCTTAAGACAGCTGCTCAACCTGCTGTTCAACTATCAGCAAAACACAGTAACGATAAGTTCGTATTAGCTGAGGACAAATAGTATTTGTATCCAGCAGTACACGTTTTGGTACCTTTGAGGGGCAGATATTAGACATCATATAGCCTCATTTCCTTCTTCCAGTGCCAATAGTTAGCAGCTCAAAGCTCCTAAGAGAATCATCCCTACCCCCTCTTGTTGCAGTAGCGCGGGTAAACGATGATGACTTGGACTCAAATCCTGGTTGTACTCTTTGGGTAGTGGAAATACGGCCACTGCCTGAACCCAAGCGACCAGTGCGATTGTCAGTGGGTTCACCAGATGAGCTTGGTCGGCTGCTTCCCATTACAGCCCTCCTCGAGGTGCTACCAGTTCGAGATACACGGCCTCTTTCAGCATCAGCTTGCTGAATATATTAACAGTGCATCAGAAGAAAACCCCTAATAAGCAGTTCAGGCACCACGAAAGCTCCAGGTGGGAGCAAACTGATGCATGTAAATTGAGAGGATACAAGAATATCGTACAGAATCGCCAGGCTTCAGGCAGATAAAAGAAGTAATATTCGCTACTTACCACATCTTTAGATGATGGTACATCTTCTGAAGATCTGTGATGTCTAAAATTGTCCCCTAAACCAGTTCCAGACACATTCCTTCTGGAAAACGCCTCCACCGCACCAGAAAATCTATCTTTAATTTCCTGCCTCACTGTACAAGAGATCAAACAAATTTTAAAATTAGTTTCAGGCTACAAATCTGCATGATAACAGAAATTCATCCAAAAGAAAAAGACAAAACATGGGAGAAGAAGAAGAAACAAAACAAATTGGACATATTCTGTCTCTACTCTTCCTATCATTAATAATTGGACGGCACCCATTTCCCCAGATTTAAGGAATCCTCAGGGATAGCAGCAACTTTTAGTCAATGCACATACTTGAGCAACGTACATCTCTCCCTCTGCCCATGAATGATCACAAAGGCAAGCGTGTGAATTTATGCGTCTCAAGTGGATCTTCTGAAATTACTTATAATTAGAGATCTAAAGCACTATTCTTCTAGTAATAAATTTTTTTTATGACCGTGGTATCTGGGTCAGCTTTCGCACACCTTGACTAATTCCACCAGAATACCTACCAACAACACCAGGTACCAGGTAACTCTGTCCACCAAGGCTAGGACAAATGTGAAGAAATCACCTAGTGTTTTTGTTTCTGCTGGGATTTGATCCTTAGACCTCATGGCTCTCAACCACTTCATTGACCAGTAGGCCACACGTCCACACCTTTGGATGCTCGTCTCACAATAATTGGTTATTTTGTAAAAAATATAAATTGGATTGGCGACAACGGACAAGCATATAACGACAAGCACCATGAGCCCAGCCCAAACGTCAATGGTCATATGAGAAATTTAAGCTGTTACTTCTGAAGCCAAAGTTTCATGAAACAGTACCGGGGATCTTTTCTGCTCTTTCAATGGATGGTCCCGGATTCGCAGGTAATCTTGCAACAGGTTGCTGGAAAACAAATAAAATGTAAGATTAGGGCATCTTTTACAATGCAAAAAACAAAGAGTAGATTTTTTTGCGAGAGCAGATTTATTTAAGACATACTCGTGCTCTTGAACTGGAGCCAATTTGAGGATACTTCAAGATAGTCCAATCAAACACATAGTCAAATTGATAACCTGCAATATACACAAAAATAATTTCGTTGTATAGGACTATAGAAATAATACTTCTTTTTCCAAAGAGATAATTTAAAAGGGGAAACAGATCATGAAACAAAAAATGTACCCTCTCTAATGAAAAGATCTCGGAACAGCCTTTTCAGGTATGAGTAATCTGGCTTGTCATCGAACCGTAATGATCGGCAATAATGAAAATATGATACGAATTCTGAGGGATAGGATTTGCAAAGCACCTGCTTAACAGAGACCAATGTATTATGTCATATGCAGTTTGATGCATGGGCAGTAGTATAATTTAAAGCAGATATATTCGGAAGACCAGTAATCCCCGGTATGACCAGAAGTACAACATCTCATATCAAGATTTGGCATGGAAAATATGATGTACATAAAGTCATTACCTCTATAGGTGTAACCATCTTCTTCTCACTAATCTTGTCATATTTCTGCTTTTTGGTGCCAGCTTTCAGACCTTGCCACGGCAGACTAGTAAGCACAATGAAATATGTTAATTTTAAGAAACAAGTAAATGCACATTGAAATCAAGATACAGGCACCAACAATGAACTTCCAACTGTAATTCACAAACCTTCCTCTCAAAAAATACATAAGCACATAACCAAGAGACTCCAGATCATCTCTTCTGCTTTGTTCTGCATGCAAGGAAGAGAGGTAATTACATAAAGCTTAAAATACTACTAGGTGCTTGAGGTAAGACAATCCTCACTTACCAACTCCAAGATGGGTGTTAACACTAGCATAACGAGCTGTTCCTGTAAGGTTTTTGTTTTCCCTGAGGAAAGGAAGAAAATAAGTTATTCAATAATCCATAGTTACACAGACTTACACTCCAATCATCTACCCAAAATCTTATAAATAAAAGATCAAGGAAAGAAAACGTAAGAATGTAGAACTCCAAATTTGTCTCTTAATCCAGACATCAACTATTGGGAAACTTAGAGTTGGAAGTGTAAATAGAAAAGATGGAGTGCAAAAGAGAAAAAACAAGAGAAGCATCTAAGCAGGAATAACAACATAATCAGTGCATCCCCACAAATAAGAGAAGCATCCAAGAAGGAATGAAGGGTAAAAACATTCAATACAGTCTTCTGTTTTCTCAATAACATAGTACACCATACGCAATCAAAATCTTAGCCACGTCCAGTAAAAAAAGATGGTTTTAATATCCACATGGGTAGCTTTAACTTCTGAGTCAGCTTATGTAAAAGAGAACTTTGGAGCAACTATAAAAAAATCAGCAAAAGGTCACAACTAGGTTCGAGGAAATGTTTCAAGTCATTATTACTTCAAAAGGTCAAAAAGTGAAGCCGCCAAAGAAACAATTGGAAAAAGATTCAACCTTCCCCTTATCTGTATCAAGTAATTATTACTAACACATAGTAGCAAATTGATCAGTTATCAGATCACCTCAGCAAGCAATATTCCCCTTTAATTACTAGAAATCGAAGACATGATCTTTGAGGAACATACGAGGTTTATCTCTCTTACCTGTATGGTATATGCTTGTGTGTCTGAAGATCTCTATATTTCTTGGCAAGCCCATAGTCAATGATGTATACCTGTTATACCAAAATAAAACACCCAAACTGGCTTAGAGCTGTGGAGGTCATGCCAGAAGAATGGCTTTCCATCAAATTTTTAAACTCGTTCTAACGTAGATTTTACAATGGTATTACAGAGACAGAAGCTTCTGATCCATTAATTACAAGATGTTAATGTCAGTCAAATGCTCATGTTCAGTAGCGTCATACATAATACAATGACAGAATCTCTAATGCAAGTTCAGTTTTTTTTTACAAACTAAAGTATAGAGGAACTTCTTCCACACCTTTTCGGATAGCACAATTCTTCCATTTCCAAGTGTCTAATTACCAGAATTTTGTTATTAGAACTTCTACCTCCTATGCTAAAGCTTAAGCATCATGCTGGAGATATACACTAAAGGAAGAGAAAAATCTTTAAACATATTGTGTCCAAGAAAATGTAACTACACAATGCACTGGATTTTGAGCATTATTCCAGGACACTGAATCAAATGCACTCCCAGCCAGTTGGCTAGATCCTTCTTGGACAAGAATGAAGCAGTTCATGTCACAGGGATAGTCTTTATTGAGCTCTAAGAGAAGTGAATGGCAAAAAGATACATGAGAGAGAGAAGAAATATGACTTATTGAGTTCCAGACTACATAACGGAAGAATACCCAAGAAAAGAATGTTCTATTTCCATCCCAAATTGAAGTTCCTTGTTCAAGCTCAACAAGCAATATAGAATAAGTACAGCTCAATGCTAGAGAAGAACTTGTATAGTAGAACCAAAACCTTAATAGATAACCAACTTGTCTAGATCCTCGGGGATTTAATTTCCAAACAAGTGGCCGAAGAACTGTCACGAGTACAACAACATACCCCAAGAAATCCCACAAGTGGGGTCTGGGAGGGTGGGATGTACGCAAGTGTTACCCTACCTTTGTGGGGTAGAGGTTGTTTCAGAAAAACACTTGGCTCAAAAGAAGTGAAAATCAACGCATGAAGGAGAGGAAAATAGCAACAGCAAAGTAGCATGATAAACAGAGCAAATGAAGCAACAAGTAACAGTACAAATAGAAGAATAAGATACTATGTGAATACTAAATAAGACTACTAGATAAGGATAAGATGAGTACAGGAGCCTAGATTCCTGTCTAAATGAATAGGAGCATACAACCTTGTTGTTACTATAGACATACAAGTACACTTAGAGAACATATGATGAAGTGCACACCTGATTTGCTTTACGCCCTAAACCCATTAAGAAGTTATCGGGCTTAATGTCACGGTGAAGAAATCCTCTTGAGTGCATATATTCAACCCTATTAATCTGCATCAGAGAGCAACTATCAGGCAACCGCCTAGCAGCTATAATAATTATGCTTTAAACAGTAGATAACTTTGGCTATTTACCAATTGATCTGCCAACATTAAAGCTGTCTTTAAAGTGAACCTCCTATTGCAATAGTTAAATAAGTCTTCTAAACTTGGTCCAAGAAGGTCAATAACCATGGCATTGTATTCACCTTCAACGCCAAACCACTTGAGGTGTGGAATTCCAGCTTAAATTAAGAAAATGGATTAAAAAAAAGATTAGTTTATTTAAAAAAATATACAGTCATTGAAACTCATGGGAACTTAGAAGGTATTACTTACTTCCCCCTTGCAGAAGAATATACAGTTTTGATTCATAATGAAGCTGAGGATGCTTTGTTTTAGTTGGTTCCTGCAAACCAAAAAATTAGATCCTTGGAAACAGCAAAGCTAATGTATCAAAAAACAACAAAACTACAATACGAAGCATAGCACTGGAAACAGACACTCAAAGAAGCGCAAGGAAATCTCATTCATGATGTTCTAAAACACTCGACAGATGGTGACAGAAGCTGAGAAGCAAACTACACGTGAAGTACAGGCACACTAACAAACAAGGAAGGACTAAAAAGAGCCAAATAAGCAATGTCACTCAAACATTCACAAACTAGCAATATCCATATATGATACTTTTAAGCTTTATATTACAACAACTGACGACTCAAAAATGATCTTCTCATCTTCTAGTGAAAAAGTCATTCTTCTCAACTTTTGTTAAGTTCATTTAGCTAGTGAAAGGCTCAACCTTGAGACACAATTGACACAACTATGTTGCAAATTTCAAGCTTCCGGCAAATCAACAACAACAACATACCAAGTGTCATCCCACAAAGAGGGGTCTGAGGAGAGTAAAGCATACGACCTTACTCCTACCTTGGAAGTAGCGAGGCTATTTCTACTAGACCCTCAGCTCAAGGGAAAAAAAGTCCAAAGCAGTATAGAGAAAGAAATAACGGAAATGAAGAAGTCACGGCAAAATACTACACACAACCTGACAAACCGTCCTAGACATTTGTCATAACAAGATAAAACGATAATCAAAGTACAAAAAACAACAGAGCTTCAATCAAATCAACATTCTTAATTCTAACACAATTGACACCATGTTTATGTGAATTTCAGCTAATCAACATACTCACCAGCTTAACAGCAACTTCTTCACCAGTTTGCACATTAACCCCTTAACACAAAAAAACAAAAACTCAAAGTCAACTCAAACCCCATGACATAAAACTTAAGCTACAACTAAAATTAACAACAATCAAGTCATACACATTAAGATTACCTAAATAAAGTTCCCCAAAAGATCCACTACCGATCTTTCGGCCTAGTTTAAACTTGCCACCAACCACATGATCCATAGTCAAAGATTGAACAATCAACAAAAACACCAAAAAGTTTCACTCTTTTCTTGATTTAACTAAACTTCAATTAAACTAAACTGATATTAATATCAATTATCAATCACTTCTCCTTACGAATTATCAAAAAAGTTACAATCTTGAAAGTACCCTAGATCCAGCAAAATCTAAAAAATGCTAAAAATGATATCTTTTTGGTAACCCAAAAAAAAAATCAAAAAACCTAAAACCTAATATCAGTTAGGTATAGAAACACACTTGGAATAGATATTTTTTTCAACAAAATCTTCCCCTTTTCTTGAAAAATAAAATAAAAGAATAATACAATAAATGGGACAAAATTAAAGAAAAATTAAAACTTGAAGAGAAACACTAAATCTTGATGAAAAAACTTGAGGGGGGGGTTGGATTCTTGAAAAAGTAGAAAAAAAAATGATTCTTGAAAATATTGAGAAAAAAAAACAAGAAAAGGAAATGAGAAGGGAAAAATGGAGGAAGCTGAAAATATGGGGGGAGGGAGGAGGAATCAGAGGGAAATGAAATCTGTGGAAAATTTAAGGGAATTTGATGCAAAGAGGGGATTTGTGTAAGAGAAAAGAAGATGATGATAAAAGGAGAATTAACGAAATGGGATTTATTATTATTGTTATTATTACAAGAAAGAAAAGCTAGGAAAACATTAGGCTAGCTTTTTTCTTTTTCCCTTTTTGATTTTTCGCTTAATATTCGGTATTTATATTAGAATTTTGAGTAAATCGAATTGCATACTATGAACTCATGAGAATGACGCTTTCAAAATAATTTTCTCTTTATTCAAGGCTCGAAACTGAAATCTCTAATTAAGAATGAAACTTTTTCTTTTCCTTTTTTTCCCTTGGCTTTTTTTATTATTATTATATTCTTTGTTTTTTTCTCTTTTAAGGTGGGATAAATTCTTTTCTAAAGAAAAACATTGGATGTTGGGAGAATAATTAAGAAAAAAGGAAGAAAAATATTGTGATTATTCTTTAGGAAAGAAGATTTAAATGATTTTTGATTCCTAACTAAGAAAATTAATATTAATTTTGTGTATTGACTATTCTTAATTTAGATAGTACTACTTATCAATAAAAAAAAAATTAGATAGTACTTATAATGTTTTGAAATTTCAAAATAATCTGTTAAAATTTTTCTAGAAAGAATAAATAAATGGACAATTTGTATTATTTTGAATTATCATTCTTCTTCGAGGAAAAGGTAATATTTCATTTTTCATTAAACAAACTAAATTTAAATTAAAACTTTTCAAATTTATGTGAATGTTCTTAAGAAGTTGCAAGGAAATTTTGTAGAGATAAAATATCAAATTGTCTTCAATCCTGTACATGTTTTTAAAATCAAAAGAAAAATGTGTTTGGAAATATATATGATAATATTTGACATTTTTATACTTACCAAATTATCACTAATTCTTCACAATGCACTTAAATTCAATAAGTTACAAGACTTGTAACGTGGGGATCCTATTATCATGAATTTTATTAGTATTGTTACTACATTTCCTTCACCAAATGGCTTTGAAGAGTATAATCGTTATTCGTTGAATTATTTTGTTTTTTTATGTAGATAGCATTTGAAAATTTTACGAGGCTTTCAAATAATTTAACTATAAAAGATATTTGTAATTCTTCTAAACCAACCTAATTCCAACTCTAACTTGTCTTGAATTGCAGACTTTGATTATTTTTATATAAGTTGTACGGTGTTTTGTCAATTTCGTGATGACTCTTCGAGCGAGGCACCTCTCACTTGTATCAATTAAATTATTTTACACCATATTTTGATCAGTCTTTTCTTCAATCCAATAATATTCAACACCTTCAATTTGAGTTGATATTTTTTTCTTTTGTTGACTACTATTGTGTATAAATATAAGATTAGTAAATTATGTGAAAAGTTTTTTTAAAAATAGATGACTTTCTCATGAATAAAAAAATCAACCAATCATAAAAAAGGAAAACATGTTGAAATTACTTTTCATTTTCATTCAATATCTTAAAAATGTGGCCTCTTGAACTATAAAGAAAAGTTAGATGGTATGTTTTTGGGGTTAAGATTTGTAAATATGTTAATAGATTCTTTGTCTATTGTTCTTAATATATTACTTATGTATATATAATATAATCTTTGAGGGGATGTCGGCCCCTCCTCTAATATGAAAAAGGGTGGATTGCGTCAATCAAAGCTTTGATTATAAATTGGGAGTAGAGATCAATTTCAAATTTAGTCACCAAATCAAAAAGTTAATTTCATCCCCAAGATTCTCTACGATGGAAAGGCCAAGTAAAAACAAGAAACTCTCAACATTAAAGGCTTATGTAACGACCCGTCCTAGAAATTAATTGTACCGACGTTGTTGAGGTGTGGCTTAACCAGCCTAATGGCCCTTAAATAAAGGAGACAACGTTTAAAGATGGACGGCTCAGATTCAACAGCAACGAAGGGTCCAGATTGATCAGTCAGTCCACTTAAATAAAAAGATCGACACTAAAATAGTGTGTGAAAGTTGGTATGTTCTATACATATGCTCTTCTTCTCAAAAAATTCGTTCTAATCTCTCTTTCTAAATCTCAATCTTATTCTTATTTCCCTCACCTTCTCTTCTCGTTCTAATCCATCCTAGTTCACTAAACTTGATCGAAACTATTACTTATAAACTGGTATTGAGCTGATCTTCATTTCGTTATCCATTTAGGTATGAAATCGATACCAGTTGAGTGATGATTCTGAGCTGAAGGATCGAGCTGCCGGATTAGGAAATTTAGCTCTAGTTGATTCTAAATTCGTTTTTCTAGTTTAAATTGGTATTGAGCTGATCTTCATTTCGTTATCCATTTAGGTATGAAATCGATACCAGTTGAGTGATGATTCTGAGCTGAAGGATCGAGCTGCCGGATTAGGAAATTTAGCTCTAGTTGATTCTAAATTCGTTTTTCTAGTTTAAATTATCGTTAATTTTCATTCCGAAATTTTGTTTTTACTGTTTGAACATTGTTCGCCGGGAAGTTAGTATAAATATAGATTTTTTAATGTTCGATTAAATTGTTGTGAACTATATAAGTTTGTTACAACTTAAAATACTTCTGAAGCACGGATAAAGAATTTTCTTAATCATTGAATCATGAGAAACAACATCAATAAAATAAAAAAATTGTTGTGATTTTTCATGTATAACTTGGATTCTACCGCGGAGAGAGTCTAAGCACACCAAAAATCCTCTCCTAAACCGTAATTTTAATTTTTTTTTATAATTGCACGATTTCAATATGAGTTTTTTCTTGGTCAATTTGGTGCATCATGTTTATATATTATTGTAAAATAACTTGTCCAATTCATCAATTTAATAATTCATGAATTTGTCAAAGCTAATTGAGAAGTCAAAACCAAAATGTTCACCACTAAGGAAGACATCAACAACTTTTTCTCTCTTTTTTTTTTCATGAAAAAGAATTACTATTTAAATCAAGTATTCATCTAAAAACAAGAAATATTTTATCTTTTTTCTTTACTTTTTCTTTTCATTCTTTTTCTTTGTAAAGGAGATATTGTCTAAGTCCAATTGAATACAAGGCATCAAAATGTCATAGGCTACCTAACCCTATGATATACAAGGCATCAAAATGTCATAGGATTTCAACTCCATGAAATTATACCTCCATTTTCAAATTAGTTGAAATCAATATATGAATTTTTAAAATCGTTATTTTTCTGTATTATCTTAATTTCATTCTGATACATATGGAGAATTCAGATCGTTCAAATACATAATTCATTGTCTTTTGTGAAAAACTATAATTTATTATCATTAATAATCTCATTTACTCATACTAAGTCGTCATGCATTAATAGTCTCTACTTCTATAAAACGTAGGACCTTTATGTAAGTCCATCAACAATGATCAATGGCGTGTCTGGTAATTGAAAAGAAAATGTTCGTCACCAAAAATATTTATTTAATTTATTTATTTTAAAAAAATTATTTTCTAGTACTTATTTTCTCTTGTTTTTTAAGTAAGCAAAAATATATCTCAGAAGCATTTATATATAACATACACAAATACAACATACGCTGACAATATATAGGGGTGAGATATGAAGGTGTGGTATGTGGTGATAGGAATATGGTTGGTGGTAAGGGTAGGGTTGCAAGGGCTTTGGGGTGCTAGGGGCGGGATGAGACGATTAATGTATAATGCCATTTATGAAACCTCTTGTATTTTATTTGATTATTTTGCGAAATTCGCACGGTTTCTAAGAAAATATCAATCTTTGGAATCATTTTTTTTTTATCTAACTAAAAAAGAAATTATAAAAAAAAAAAAGGAAAATAAGATGTAAAAGAGGAGAGCTATTTATAGATTATTTGTTTTTGGTTTTCCATCCGGTGTCCGGTACCCACATTGGGGCCTAACTAATTCGGATTCGCACCGGGTAGAGCCTCATTCGGGGGTAGCGCTCCCAAAAGATTTTTCTCCATGCCCAGGGTGACTGCAAAAACATCCCTTTTGTCTCGCTAAGCATGCTCTGACAAACAATGAGATCATTTTATAAGATGAAAAACATTACTATCATTTTCTTCACTTTCTCCAGCAGAAACACTAAAATAGACTGCAAAAAAGACCACTATAAGACAATCCCAGGCATACTTTGTCTATTTGTGCATTTGCAATGTTGCTTTCACATGTCAAGAAACAAATAATGCTAAACAAATAGTAGCAAATGGCCTAATACATTGTCAATTCAGACACATATGTAATAGAACTACTACTATCTAAGTTGCTAAGACTCTTTACTTTAGGTGTTGCATTCGGTGTGGGACCGATACATCATGTGGTCAATAAATTTGGATGCTTTAACCAAAATTGATGAAGATCTCGTAAAATTTAATGATTTATTTGTGACTTCTTTTTCTTTTATCTCCTTTCAAGATTCTTCTTTTCTCATCAAGTTTTACACATGCTATCTCATAATTTAGGTTTAATATCTCTATTTTTAGATATTTGAATTATTTTTAGCTGAATCCTCACACTTGTCTCTATACCTGAATCCGTATCTCCGAATCTTAAAATGTAGATCATAAAAGATCAAACCTCTGAATCCGTACCCATATCAAACACCCGCATCTGAGTCCAAGCAACTTGGGCTACTAGCCTACTACTACTGTTTTATATGTTTTTTGTTTGGTCCTATTTCTTGGATGCTTTACTGGTACTATGACCTATTCTTGATATGAAATAGAATATGTCTCCTTTATGCCAACCCCTATAGCAAGAATACAAAGACCATCACCTCAACCCTCTATCCACCAGACCCGTGGCGGAATTTTCAATAAGGGGATTAAGGAGATTCAGAAGTAAACATACAAATTAGTCGAAGGAGGTTAAATATCAACTACATATAAATAAAAAATAATTTAAACCATGCATAAATAGTATAATTTTCCATCATAAAGGGTTCATACGACCCCCCTAAGCTAAAGGTGGCTCCACCCTGCAACAAAAATCCACTCGAAGTTACAACAACAACATATCTAGTGAAATTCATAAAATGAAGTCCGAAGAGGATAGAGTGTAGAGTGTACGCAGATTTTACCTTATCTCTTGGAGGTAAAAAAATTATTTCTAAAAAACCATCGCCTCAACAAAGATTAACCCAAAGTTAATGATAATTATATCTCAAAGTTCATGATGCAGTACATTATACCTAATTTATGAGGCCACATTCAAACACCAGTTTCAGAAGACCTATTCAAGATACATTTATCTGTACTAAAAGTGACGTCTGCAGAATTTTTCGTGCATATGTACGAAATCTTTTTTTCTTTTCATATATATAATTAGTAAATAGTAAAATTTTCTGACAAAGGAAGCTCCCAAAACTGTCTGCTACAAAATGATATAGCTCGAAGAGGAATTAAATATTTGCCTGAAAATTTGGGTTGAAACAGTTTATAATTTTTTTTGCATCCATTGAGGAAAATTAACAAGAATCTTGTAAATTTAAATTTTAGATCAAATTACAAATCCAGAAATACAACAACATAAAACCAATAAGTTAGATCAATCCCATTACTAAAGTAGATCAAATTAAAGAATTGTCAAGGCACAAAAGGGAAAGCAAGCACAGGTTAATAGCATAGTAGGTATTGGCATACAACATAAATATGGAAGATTGGTAGAATGAATATTATACGGAAACTAACAAGATGGACACATATGTCAAGTTGAAGGAATTTCAGACCATAAAAATTGGAGAAAAAAATTTGGACCATTTCTCGATTTGTGCGTGTCATCCTTGCGCAGGGGCCATGCTAATCTTCTCTGTATCGTTCCAATTTTATCGGATGTCCCCGAAGGGACAAATACATATCTCAATGTTCTGCAATATAAACTCAACGAAGAAGCTTTCCGCAGCCGATGTGGGAGAAATATCTGGGTGGATACTTCATCGATTCTATAAAAGTTTTGTAGCTCCTAAAGAAAATGTAACATATAAAAGGAAGAAAAGACACCTTTTCACCATCCAGAAATTCCATACCATGCAATGTTTAATCATATGTACAAAGATAACTTTCAAAATGACAAAGATTGCATTATTCTTGGCATCAAAAGACATCATGTTTTTATGCATTGGCTATGGTATATTAAAATTCAAGTTAAAAGTCCAGTTCCAATTGATGAATTGGCTATGGTATATCAGAATAATATAAACATGATGTACTTGTTCAATAAGACCAAGTTTAATTGAGTGGTATTTTATCAAATTGACCAAAAAAAAATACTCCATATTAATATGGTGCAGTTAGAAAGTTTCAAAATAATAGTATAAGAGTGGTTTTTTGGGTGCTTAGACCCTCTTAGTATCATAATTCAAGCTACATATGAGAAACCGCAGCAATTTCCCTATTCTATTGAAGTAGTTTCTCTTCATTTTAACGTCCTCGTAATTATTGGAGAAGTGATTGATAACTGATATCTGTTTGGTTTAATTGGGTTTTAGTTAAATCAAGAAAAGAGTAAAATCTTTCGGTGCTGTTATTGTTGATTCAACTTTGACCATGGATCATAAGGTTGGTGGCAAGTATAAACTGGATCTTTTGGGGAAGTTTATTTGGGTAAGCTCAATGTGTATTTGCTTGATTGTTATTAATTTCAATTGTAGCTCAACTTTTATGTTTTGGGGTTTGAGTTGACTTAGAGTTTTGTTTTTGTATCAAGGGGTAAATTTGCGAAATGGAGAAGAAGTTGCTGTGAAGCTGGTAAGTATGTTGATTAGAGATTGAACTGTTCACTAGAATTGAATAAAATTAAGAATGTTGATTTGCCTGAAGTTGGAAATTCGCTACATAGTCGTGGTGTCAGTTGTCCTTTCGCTAGCTAGCTAAATAAACTTAACAACATAATAAAGTTACGAAGAATGAGTCTTTCACTTGAAGATGAGAGGATGAGTCTTTAGTTATACGTTTTCATAATATAAAACTTATCATATGATGACGAACATTGCTATTTGGATGAATGTTCAAGTGACATTATTTATTTGTCCCTTTTCTCAGTGCTAGTTTGTTGTTGTGCATTTGCTAGATATAGCTTCTATTTCTGAATTCTCTTTTGAGCTGAGGATCTTTCGAAAACAGTCTCTGTGCCCCCATGAAGGCAGGGGTAAGGTCAGAGTACATCGTACGCTTTCCTGACCCCACTTGTGGTATTACACTGTGTATGCTGTCGTTTTTGTTACTTCTATTTCTGAAGATTCTTGTATTTCGCTTAATTTAGATCAGCATATTTGTTTGGTTGGGTTGGGGACCTATTATGATATACTATGTACTTCATATGTGGTTTGCTTCTTAGCTTCTGTCACCATCTGTGTCGGGAGAGTGTTTCTAGTGCTATGTTTAGTACTATGGTTTCTTCTTTGGTGCATTAGCTTTGCTGTTTACAGAATCTAATGTTTTGGTTCGCAGGAATCAACTAAGACAGAGCACCCTCAGCTTCATCATGAATCAGAGCTGTATAGGCTTCTACAAGGAGGAAGTAAGTGATAGCTTCTATCCATGAATTTCAATGACTGTTACATTTTCTAGCTGAACTGATTTGTTTCTTCTTTAAAAATCATTCTCTTATTTTAAGCTGGAATTCCACATCTAGAGTGGTTTGGCGTTGAAGGTGAATACAGAGCCATGGTTATCGACCTTCTTGGGCCAAGTTTGGAAGACTTATTTTACTATTGCAATAGGAGATTCACTTTAAAGACAACTTTAATGCTGGCTGATCAAATGGTAAATAGCCAAAATTATACACTGGTTAAAGCATAAATATTGTAGCTGGTTGCCTGATACTTGTTCTCTGATGCAGATTGATAGGGTTGAATGTATGCACTCAAGAGGATTTCTTCACCGTGGCATGAGGCCCGAGAACTTCTTAATGGGTTTAGGGCGTAAAGCAAATCAGGTGTGCACTTCATCATATGTTCTCTAACTGTACATGTATGTCTATCGTTGAGAACAAAATTGTATGCTCTATGCATTCGCACTAGATATTCTAGAAAGTTTTCCACCTAGTTGTTAGGGAACTAAATTACTGAGGCATTACACCTATTATGAACCGTTACATTCTTATCCAAGAAGGGTCTAGCCAACTAGCCAGGAATTCATTTCTTTCCGTTTCCTGGAACAATGCTCAAAATCCAGTGCATTGTGCCGTTTCACATATTCTTGGACACATCTAATATGTTGCAAGATTTTCCACTTTCTTTAGTTTATGTTGTTTTCCAGCATAATGCTTGTGCTTGAGCTTGGTAGGTAATTTGCGCACAAAATTCTGGTAATCAGGCACTTGCAAGTGGAAGGAAAACTTCCTAGCTGGAAAGGATGATAACTTTAGTTTGTAAACAAACTGACCTAGCCTTAAAGAGCCTGTCATCCTTATCTTGTACGATGTTACGGTACATGAGCATGTGACTGACACAAACATTTTGTAATTACTGGGATCAGCAGCTTCCTGTCTCGTAAGTACATTTGTAGATCTATATTAGAACGACTTTATGAATCTGATGAAAAACAATTTCTCCGAAATGACATATGGTGTCTCTAATTCAGTTTTGGGCGTTCTATTTTGTTAAAACAGGTATACATAATTGACTATGGTTTGGCCAAGAAATACAAAGATCTTCAGACACATAAGCATATACCATACTGGTATGAACGTCTTATGTTCCTCAAAGATTGCATAGTTCTTCCATTTCTAGAAATTAAAGTGGAATATTACTTGCTTAGGTGATTTAATAATTGGTCAATTCACTACAATAAGCTGAAGGTTGAATCTTTTTCCAGCTGTTTCTTTCGTGACTTCATTTTTTGATCTTTTGGAGTAATGAGGATTTAAACATTTGCTCGAACCTTAGTTCAGACCTTCCCTGGATATTTACTCCAAAGTTCTCTTTTGCATAAGCTGAATCAAATAAATTAAAGCTGCCTGCCCTTACGGATACGGAAAAGTGAAAACCATCTTGTTTGATTAGACTTCTGTAGATTTTTAATGTGCATGGCGTATTAAATAAAAAGGCGGATGAAAACCATTCCTGTTGATATTGAAATTACGAAACATATTTTGAGGCTCGGCATCTTATTTCTTATCAAGCTTTCTTACCTTGACCATATTTTTAATAGAGTTTAGGGTGGATGCTTGGAGTGTAATATGGATTATTGAATAACTTATTTTCTTCCTTTCCTCAGGGAAAACAAAAACCTTACAGGAACACCTCGTTATGCTAGTGTTAACACCTATCTGGGAGTTGGTAAGTGAGGATAATACTACCTCAAGCACCTAGTAATGTTTTAAACATGGCATAATCACCTCTTTTCCTTGTATGCGGAACAAAGCAGAAGAGACGATCTGGAGTCACTTGGTTATGTGCATATGTATTTTGTGAGAGGAAGGTTTGTGCATTAGAGTTGAAGTTTATCGTTGGTGCCTGTATCTTGATTTCGATGTGCATTTACTTGTTTCTTAAAATTATTTATATTTGATTGTCTTTACTAGTCTGCCATGGCAAGGCCTGAAAGGTGCCACCAAAAAGCAAAAATATGACAAGATTAGTGAGAAGAAGATGCTTACACCTATAGAGGTAGTGTCTTTATGTAGATTATATTTTCCATGCCAAATGTAATCTGTCCTACAAGGGAGTATTCCCCGTCGCTCATCAAACTGCATTTCCACTGGTCTCTGTTAAACAGGTGCTTTGCAAATCGTATCCCTCAGAATTCATATCATATTTCCATTATTGCCGATCATTACGGTTTGATGAGAAGCCAGATTACTCATATCTGAAGAGACTATTCCGTGACCTTCTCTTTAGAGAGGGTACGCTTTCTGTTTGATGATGCTAGTAGTTTTAATAATCTGTTTCCTCTTTTATATTATCTCTTTTGCACAAGTTATATTTCTGTAGTCTTATACGACAGAATTATTTTTATATGCATTGCAGGTTATAAACTATGTGTTTGATTGGACTATCTTGAAGAAGCATCCACAGCTCGCCTCCGGTTCAAGACCACGAGTTTGTGTTTAATCTGCTATCGCTAAAAATTATCTACTGTTTGATTTTTGCATTCTAAATATCTTAAATTTTATTTGTTTTTCAGCAACGTATTCCAAACTCACCTGTCAGTCTGGGATCATCCATTGAAAGAGCAGAAAAGATACCCGGTACTGTTTCAAGAAACAGGGCTTCAGAAATAGCAGCAGCTTAAATTTCTCATATGATCATTGAATTATCTGGTTCATGGCACTAGGCTTTTGTCTCCAATCTCATCTATGCTTTTCACAAAGTAGCCAAAAAAAAATTCTAATAATCGTGGTGTCCGAGCCAGCTTGCACGCACTCGACTAATTCCATGAGATAACTACCACCTCCCACCAGCACCAGATACCAGGTAACTCTGTCCACCAAGGCTTGAGATAACTAATTCCATGGTGTCAGACCTCATGGTGGTCAATCCACTTCATTGAACCACTAGGCCACACCCTTGGATGCACAAAATAGCCAATTATTTCGAGTACAATAGCACTTTACGTGAGCGTTTGGACATAAAAAATGTGAAATTTTAAAAAAGAAGTACAGTATTTGTTTTCAAGTTGCAAATGATATTCAGAAATTGGCATTGTTTTTAGACATGATTCCTGATTTGAGTTATTTTTGAATTTGTTTGAGTGATTTGGAGAATTGGAGTGAAAATTGTGAAAACAGCTTTTTGAAGTTTTTTGAATTCTGGAAATATTTCAGAAAAGGTGACTGGAGCATTTTGTTTTGTTTCTTTTTCTGTCATCATTTTACAGATTTGTAGCCTAAAGCTGATTTTAATACAGTATCTGTATGATCTCCTGTTCAGTGAGGCATGCGGAGGACATTAGTGATACGTTATCCAGAATGAATGTGTCTGTAACTGGTTTGCCAGTGTACCATTTGAGACATCACAGATCTTGAGAAGATGAACCATCATCTAAGGATGCGGTCAGTGGCGAATGCGACATCTTTTATCTGCCTTTAGCCTGGGATTCTGTGCGATGTTTTTGTATCTCCTCATTTTACAGGCATCAGTTTGTTTCCTACCTGGTATGAACTTAACGTTACTGTGTTTTGCTGATAGTTGAACAGCAGATTGAGCAGCTGGCTTAACCACTTCCCAAAAACCATGCACTGATTCTTGCAATTTAACAGACTTGCTAAACTTTCAAGAGATTGGGGGCTGTTTCTGTTTTGTATATTTGAGAATGTCTCTCTAAATGTGTGATGTCGTAGACCGCGATCTGTCTCCAAAATAAAAATATTGGCATCTCTGTAATGTATCTTAATTTTCTGCCCTCTAATCTTTCTTCCTATATCATTTGTTACCATCAACTTGATTTGTCAACTCTGTATGGATGGTTCTTTCATAATGAGTTGTGTTGTATTGTATCATACTGTATTTGATTTAAAGAATGCAGCGTTTTGAAGATTGTATTATTTTTCGTCGTTACATAACGTCACACATTCACAATTTGAAGGATAAATCTACATGAAAAGTAGGGAACGGAATATAACCACTATAAAAAGGTAGAATGAAAGATAAAATACGATTATTAAATAATTAGTAAAGACAAAATGAGGGGAAAAAAAAGTAACGATGCAACCACACCACCAAATCAATAGTCACACAAAACGTTAATTAAAGTAACAATCAAAACAAACATTGTATTTAAACTAACAACACAATCCAATAGGACTGATCATCCAAACAAGCTGACTTAATGAATCCAATTTGATGTACCTTAAACTTTTGCCTCCCAAAAAAAGGTATCCGGTTTGATATATCTCAAGGCAAATGCCTTTTTCCTGAGAAAGCTTCCAAAATGACAAAGATTGCATTCCTCGTACCCTTCCCATATCTGTTATCCCCTTGTATTTCTTACGATGAAGCCCTTTCACTACATTAACAGACACAGTTGATAGTTGTTGTCACTAAATAGTCTCCACATGAACATTCCCATCTTCGAAATGGTGAAATCGACTATTTTTCCAGAAGTAGAAAGGTAAATTTTAGAATCTTAAATTTTATAAAGAGAAACTATCAAAATCTTACACTGTTTCTCGACACTCTTTGATCAATAATCACAGCAAGCATAGACCACTTAACTCAGACAACCTTATAGATAGAGTTGATACTGTGATTCACGAGTAAATCACCAAAAGAAAACTCTTCTCCGCGAAAAGTTTATGCCTGCAATAGGGGCTAAGCCCTTGACCATCGGATTATTGCACCATGAGAATTGCTCCTCCAGGTGCTACAATTCAAATAATGTTTTATTTGTTAATTGTTTGGTCTAAAAACACCTCAAGCACGCCTCAGTGTTCTGTTCATCGCAACAGTTGCAGAAAGGGACAGATCAATCTTCACTCTCTGAGCGCCAACACTGGAGGCTGCTACCTTTGAGCTGATGAACGCGAACATCAACCTGCTTAAAGTCCACATTGGGCTGATCTAAAGCCATGGTGAGATCATTGACAAGTCTTTCTGAGTCTTCAAAGAAGAGAGACACAACTTCACCAACAAAATCAAGGTTACTATCATCTTGCAGTTACTGAAGCTGACTAAACTGAGCATCCAAGAATTCATCACGAAACAAAGAGGCCATGGCGGAAGTTATTAAACGGTAAAAGATCAAAAATGCCCTTAAACTATGTGAAATTGAATAAAAATGTCCTCAGTTAATTGTTTGGTCTAAAAACAGTCATGCCGTCAACAGTTTGGTCCAAAAAAGCCCCTATTGTTACTTTATGGGTCAAAAAAGTGTCATTTTCCGTATAATATATTATTTCTTTTTTTTATACATTATTTCTTTTTTTGAAAAAACACATTCTGTTGATAAAAATATTACTTGAAGAACCTTATTCCTGTTTCTTTTCTTTTAAAATCACTTAACTAATAAATAAGTAGGAAACAATATTTTTTCCTTCTTAATCTTACTTTATCAATCAAAGTAGAATAACTTCATGTACCTTTTAACTGATGAGAGGTTCTACATATACATATAGATCATAGTGACTTCATCATTAATTTTCATTTAGATAACGACAAAAAATATTCCTAATAACATGGGGAATATTTTTATTTCTTAATCTTTTCCGAATTCAAGTAGGATAAGTACTTGCTAATAGAAGAATATTATTAGGAAAATAGAAAAGAAACAATATAGTTTGGAAAATGGGCATTTTTAACCCATTAAGTAACAACAAGGGCATCTTTGGACCAGACTATTGACGGTAGGGTTATTGTTATAGACCAAACTATTAACTACGGACCTTTTTGTTAAATTTCGTATAGTTAAAGGGCATTTTTGTTCCTTTTTACTAATTAAAACGACGACGATTTCTATATGCTTCACTATTCCCACTTGGCTCCACCACATCTTCTGCAAATTTCACTCTTCTCTCCTCTTTCTCCTTCCCATCTAAAAAAGAAACATAAAAAACCCATTAACTAACATATGGAAATTAATTTATACACGCTGACATTAAAAACTTTTTTTACACCGGTAATATATTTTAGTCTGTAATAGCCAATGTTCTCCCCCATCATTTCACATTTTAGCATGATATGACGTGTTTCTTGTTCTGTCTCTCCTATTCCTAGTTCCTATCATTAATCGGACAGCCCCATTTTGCCAGATTTAAGAAATTCTCAGGGATAGCTGCAACTTTTAGTTGCATATACTAGAGCGATAGGATCAGGAATAAGGATATCCAAGACAAAGTGGGACTCGGCTCCGTGGTGGACAAGATGAGTGAAGCGAGACTGAAATGGTTTGGGCATGTGAAGAGGAGAAGAACAGAAGAGCAGATGCCCCAGCGAGGAGGTGCGAGGAGGTGCGATATAGTGGGTACAGGAAGAGGTACATATAGGCCGAAAAAGTATTGGCGGAGAGGTGATTATACAGGACATGGCGTAACTTCAGCTTACTGAGGACATGACCTTATATAAGAGGGTGTGCAGATCGCGGATTAGGGTAGACGGTTAGTAGGTAGTTGTGTGTTGTTGGTCATAGTACTGGCCTTATTCTTGTAGTGTATCGCTATTGATTTCTATCTTCATCGGTGTATACTGTGTTTCGGCTATGACCCCAATTAGTTGTTACTATTTCCTTAACTGGTAGTTATGTTTTCTTCATTGTCGCTTTTTTCCCTTTCATCCCTACTTTGATTTGTTGTATTCGCGCTAAGGGTCCTCCGGAAACAGTCTATCTACCTCCACGAGGTAGAGGTAAGGTCTAGGTACCCTCTACCCTCACCAGACCCAACTTGTGGGATTTCACTGGTTATGTTATTGTTGTTGCTGCACATACTTGAGCACCGTACATCTGAAACTGCATATAATTAGAGATTTAGTGCCCGTTTGGCCATGGATATTTTTTCAATTGTTTCCGGAATTTATTCCGAAAAATTGTTTGGTCATAGAGTTGTTGCAATTAGTTGAATTCTTTTCCGGAATTCAAAAAGCTACTTAAATGTTTCCACTCCAAGTCGCTCACAAAAATTCAAAAAACACTCCCAATTTATATTCATGTCCAAACACAACTCCAATTTCTAAATATCACTTTCAACACGAAAAAAATATTTTTTTTTTTAAAAAACCCACTGTTTTATGTCCAAATGCTTGCTTAAAGTGCTATTCTGCCCGCAATAATTGGCTGGTTGGTAAAAGCATAGATTGGACTGGCAACAAAGGATAAGCACCATGAACCCAGCACAAACGTCAATGATCATATGAGAAACATAAACTGCAAATTCTAAAGCCAAAGTTTCTTGAAACAGTACCAGGAATCTTTTCTGCACTTTTAATGGCTGGTCTCAGATTCACAGGTGATATTGGAATAGGCTGCTGAAAAAACAAATAAAAGGTAAGATTAGGACATCTTTTAGAATGCAAAAATCAAACAGTAGTATTTTTTTCTGCGAAAGCAGATTAAAAACAGACTCGCACTATTGAACAGGAGGCGAGCTGTGAATGCTTCTTCAAGATAGTCCAATCAAACACATAGTCGAATTGATAACCTGCAATGCATACAAAAATAATTGTCATAAAAGAATACAGAAATATAACTTCTTGTACCAAAGAGATAATATAACTTCTTGTACCAAAGAGATAATATAAAGGAGGAAACGGATTATTGAAACTAGCATCATGAAACAGAAAACATACCCTCTTTAATGAGAAGGTCACGGAATAGCCTCTTCAGGTATGAGTAATCTGGCTCGCCATCAAACCGTAATGATCGGCAATAATAGAAATATGATATGAATTCTGAGGGATAGGATTTGCACAGGACCTGTTTAATAGAGAACAGTGGAATATGTTGTTATGCAGTTTGATGAGAGAGTGGAATACTCCCCTGTAGAACAGATTATATTTGACATGGAAATATAATGTACATAAAGACACTACCTCTATAGGTGTACGCATCATCTTCTCACTAATCATGTCAGATTTCTGCTTTTTGTTGCCAGTTTTCAGACCTTGCCATGGCAGACTAGCAAAGACAATCAAATATGCTAATTGTAAGAAGCAAGTAATGCACATGGAAATAAGGATACAGGCACCAAAATAAACTCTATCTGTAATTTCCGAACCTTCCTCTCAAAAAATACATAAGCACATAACCAAGAGACTCCAGATCGTCTCTTCTGCTTTGTTCTGCATACAAGGAAGAGAGGTAACTATGTGAAATTTAAAATACTATAAGATGCTTGAGGTAACGTCATCCTCACTTACCAACTCGAAGATGGTTACTAATACTAGCATAGCAAGCTGTTCCTGTGAGGTTTTTGTTTTTCCTGTCAAAGGAAGCAAAATAAGCCATACAATAATCCACATAACATTCCAAACATCCACTCTAAACTCTATCAAAAATGAAGTCGAGGAAAGAAAAGCTTGATAAGAATGCAGAACCTCCGAATTAGTTTCTTAATCTCAATATCAACTTTTGATAAGCTTGGAAGTGTATACTAAAGAGACAGAAAGGAAAAGAAGAAATAAAAGAAGCATCCTAGCAGGAATGGAGGGTAAAACCATTTCATCTGCCTTATCATTTTCTCAATAACAAAGTACACCATGTGTATTCAAAATCTACACAAGGCTAATGAAACAAGATGGTTTTCCATATCCACAAGGGAAGCTTTAATTTCTTTGATTCAGCTTTATGCAAATGAGATCTTTGGAGCAAATACTAAAAAACCAGGAAAAATCATAACTCAAAAAATGAAGCTGCTAAGGAAACAACTGGAAAAAAATTCAACTTTCAGCTTCTCAAGCAATCGTCATTACTAACAAATTGTAGTGAATGGACCAATTATTAAATCACCTAAGCAAGTAATATTCCACTTTAATTTCTAGAATGGAAGACCTATGAGATCTTTGAGGAACATAAGAGGTTGATACCTGAATGGTATGTGATCATGTGTCTGAAGATCCCTGTATTCCTTGGCAAGACCAGAGTTAATCATGTATACCTGTTTTAACATAATAGAAAACTCAAAATTGACTTAGAGATGCATTGGCCATGTCAGAGGAATTGTTTTACATCAGATTCATAAGCTCGTTCTAACGTAGATTTACAAAAGTAATACAGAGACAGGAAGCTACTGATCCAGTAATTACAAAATGCTCATGTTCAGTAGCATCATACAAGATAGGATGACGGGTCCTCTAAGGCTAGGTCAGTGTGTTCATAAATAAAGTTGGAGGAGCTTTATCCTCCTTTCATCCAACGTTATGTACATTAATCAGAAGTCATTATTCTTTTTTTTTTGTTATAGAAAAGTCATTCAACTTTGTCTCATCTTTCACAAAAATCACTTTAACAAAATTTGTTTAAAACCCTACCTAAAATGTGAGATGAAATTTAAAAAAAAAATCGCTTGTATTTGAGGATAGGTTCAAAATGACCCCTCAAATATACTTTTGGGAAGTTTGATGCTTTCAGCTTTGCTATATGTGAGTACATTTGACCTTTATGAAATACTTAACAAACTTTAATTATTAAATTTTACAAAACTCTGAAACAAAGAATTTAATATTGAGTCACATTTAGAGGTTTATTATTTGCAATTTTTTTGATTTATTGCAAGATTTGGTGTAGTTTGCTAGATTAGTTTATTTATTTGTAGAATAATTTCATAGACCCCTTCACAAGTTTCGCTTTAGAACGTTGATCTGTCATGTTACATATGATACCATACTTACTTTGATTATTTTGATTTCTTAAGTGGGTTTGCTTGGACTATGCTATGTATGAATGATCTTTTATATTTCATAGGGGATCTTGGTCCTTTATTTATAGTTCTTGCATTAACCGGTCTGGAATTAGGTGTAGCTATATCACAAGCTCATGTTTCTATGATCTTAATCTGTATTTACTTGAATGATGCTATAAATCTTCATCAAAGTGCTTATTTTTTTATAATGGAACAAAAGCGAGTCTGAATGGGTATACTTAGTCGTGGAGCATTCCGAGTAACAATTCTTTTAATGTATTTATCACTATACAAAATTGTATACTTGAAATTAATTATTTTATGAAATAAATGAAACACCAAGGAGTGGAATACTTTTATAAATTTTTAAAATTTTCATCATGCCACCATTATCAATTTTCAAAAAATCTTTCAACTCCGTCCCCAGCCCCTCCAAAATATCTATCATTCAAAACTTTTTTATTTTTTCTATTTCATAATAAGTAACATTATTTTATTTTTTGTTTCTTTTACTAACTCTATTTACTAAAACGTATTGCAGTTTACTTCGCATTATCAATTTATTGAAAATAATATTCATAGAAACTATTACAAAATCATATCTATTTATTTAATAGTGTACTGATAATAGGAACAAAATAATATGTAGCAAAAGTAAAAAGAAAAAAAGATGTCTATAAATTAATCAAACAAAATAGTATATTAGTAAAAGGGTAAGTAAATGAAAATGTCATTATTGCACATTTATGATAAATAGATTTTAAGATTTTTTCTGATTTTACTTTTGTCCAATATCGTTAATTTAGTTGGTAGAATTTGTCAAACATATGAAAATAAAAAGGCTCATTTTTATTATCAATGCAGTGGATCAAAACTGCTTAAAAGTATATTTGAGGAGCCATTTTGAAACTACCCTCAAATATAAGAGATCATTTTTTATTTCATCTCAAATTTTAGGTAGTGTTTTAACCAAATTTGTCAAAATGACTTTGGTGAAAGATGAGATAAAGTTAAGTGACTTTTGTATAACAAAATAAAGAATATGCCTTTTAGGTAGAGAATACAAAGTTGGATGACCACCCATGAATTTTAAAGTTTCTTCCACTTTCAAGTGCCAAATTACCAGTACTTTGTTAGCAAATCAAAAATGTCCAATAATATGCAACTGCACAATGCACTGGATTTTGAGCATTCTTCCAGGAAACTGAAAGAAATGCACTCATGGCTAGTTAGCTAGACCCTTCTTGGACAAGAATGTAAAGGTTCACGTCACAGGGATCGAGACTTCATTAAGCTCTAAGAAAAAGGAGTGGCAGAGAGGTACGGGAGAGAGACAGAGAGAGAGATAAGAAGCGCCAGTTCTTGAGTTCCAGATGATATAAGGGAATATCCAAATAAAGAATGTTACCCTTCCATCCCAAATTAAGGTTTTTTGTTCGAGTTCAACAAGCAGGCTACAATATGTCCAGCTCTACAAATGCTGGAGCACTCGTATAGTAGACCCAAAACCCTAATAGACAACCAACTTGTCTAAGATAATAGATAACCAACTTGTCTAAGGGAGTGTTTGGATTGGCTTATTTTAAGTAGCTTTTGGCTTTCAAGCTTTTTCTTATTTTTGGAGGTGTTTGAGAAAGATAAAAAGTGTTTTTAAGCACTTTCTTTTAGACTGAAAGAGTAAAAAAATAAGCTAAAAACCAAAAGTTCGGTACTCTCAACTTATGGCTTTTAGCTTTTAGCTAATTAAAATAAACCAATCCAAACACCCCCTAATTCCTCAGTGATTTAGTTCCTAAACAATTAGGTGGAGAACTTTCCAGAATATCTAGTGCAAATGCATAGGAGAGCATATCAACAATAGACATACATTTACACCTAGAGAACAGATGATGAAGTGCACACCTGATTTGCTTTACGACCAAAACCCATTAAGAAGTTGCCGGGCTTAATGTCACGGTGAAGAAATCCTCTTGAGTGCATATATTCAACCCTATCAATCTGCATCAGAGAACAAGTATCAGGCAACCAGCTGCATTATTTATGCTTTAACCAGTGTATAATTTTGGCTATTTACCATTTGATCTGCCAGCATTAAAGTTGTCTTTAAAGTGAACCTCCTATTGCAATAGTGAAAAAAGTCTTCCAAACTTGGCCCAAGAAGGTCGATAACCATGGTTTTGTATTCACCTTCAATGCCAAACCACTTGACGTTTGGAATTCCAGCTTAAAATAAGAAAATGTTTTTTTACTTTTTTTAAAAAAAAGAATTGTTCAGCTAGAAAATATAACCGTCACCGAAATTCAGCTATCACTTACTTCCTCCTTGTAAAAGCCTATACAGCTTTGATTCGTAATGAAGCTGTTTGATTTAGTTGATTCCCGCAAACCAAAAAAATAGATTCTGTAAACAGCAAAGCTAAATTACCAAAGAAGAAACCATAATGCTAAACGTAGCACCAGAAACACACTCCTGACAGATGGTGACAGAAGCTGAGAATCAAACCACATATGAATTCCATAATATATCAAAACAAATATGCTGATCTAAATTAAGCAAAATTTTTCAAGACTTCAGAAATAGAAGCTATATCCAGCAAATGCACAGTAACAAACTAGCACCGAGAAAAGGGCCAAATAAACAATGTCACTCGCACATTAAGCCAAAATAAGCAATGTTCATCTATCATATTTTAAGTTTTATATTTTTGAAAAATAACTCAAGAATAATCCTCTCATCTTCCAGTGAAAGAGTCACTGTTCTTAACTTTATTATGTCGTTAAGTTTATTTAGCTAGTGAAAGGCTTAATCTTAAGACAATCAACACCTTAAGACAATCAACTACATAGTGAATTTCCACCTTCCGCTAAACCAACATTACTAATTTTATTCAATTCCAATGAAAGACTAAATCTCTAACACAACTGACACCATGTGTATGTGGTGAACTTCCAGCTTCAATCTTCAGCTAATCAACAGACTCACCAGCTTCACAGCAACTTTTTCTCCAGTTTGCACATTTACCCCTGATATAAAAAACGAAACTCAAGGTCAACTCAAACACCATAACATAAAACTTGAGCAACAATTGAAATCAATAACAACCAAGGAATACACATTGAGATTACCTAAATAAACTTCCGCAGAAGATCCCCTACCTATCTTCTGGTCCAGTTTAAACTTGCCACCAACCACATAATCCATGGTCAAAGATTGAATAAACGATAACAATGTCAAACAAGAACAAGAGTTGGGATCTCAGCCTAGTCAGCAAATAACAAAGTTAACTTCACCTCAGAATTCTCTACGTTCCAGGGCCATGGCCTTACAAAAGGTCGAGCAAGAGCAAGGACCCTCAACACAGGTGGCTTGAATTCATGAGAAACTACTTCAGGAGAATAGGGAAATTGCGGTGATTTATCATGTATAGCTAGAATTCTCCAATGAAGAGAGTCTAAGCACGCCAAAAATCCTTCTTAGACTATAATTTGAAATTTTCATTGATTGCACAATGTCAAAATGGGATTTTTCTTTTTTTTTTTTGGGTCAATTTGAAATAAAATATCACAAAACTAAACTTGGTTTGATTGAACAAGTGCATCATGTTTATATTATTTTAATATACATCAATTTAATGAGTTTACATTTTGTACATAGTCTTAGCTAGATAATATGAATTTGTCAAAGCTAATTGAGAGATCAAATTGAGAGAATCTCCAATAAGAAGATATCAATAACTTTTTTTCCTTCTTTTTTTTCCTTAAAAAAGAATTACTTAAATCAAGTATTTAGCTTCAAATTTTTAAAGTATTCTTCAAAAGAAGTTTGGTCTTCCAAAATGACAAAGCTAGCAAACACTACATTTGACATCAAATATTTCACGTTTTTCTCTGCAACTTCTCTTTCCAGATTGCACAAAACATTCTGAAGTCACTTAAAAATTTGAAATTTATAGGAAAAGTCAAAAGTTAAAAGTTATAAGTCAAGTTCCAAAAATCCTCCTCACTTGTTATATGACCTTGTGGAATTCCAAATTCCATCACCAAGAAGGCACAACAGCCACAAGTTCAAGAATATTAGGGCTTCAAAGCTCTAACCTGTTGTAACACCAGGAGAAATCGAAAGTTTCACATCAGGGCATTTCTCCAGTTTGCTAGCTGAATTGATTGATGATATCCATGCCTCCAATATGATACATTTAAACAGCCTTTGGGAGACCACGTAACTTTCACATCAAAGCACTGAGGCATGACCTCTATATTTTCTCACAAAATGCGAAATACTAGAGACCGTCTGAACTCCTATATAATCTCTGCCATTTCCTCGGAACCTCCCCATATGTGTTTTCCCCTTTTATTGCCTATAATAAAGCTCTTTATGCTACATTATGGATATATAACCATAGCTACCATCACCAGTAGTCTCCACATGAACAATTCCCATCTTTGAAAAGATGAAATCGACTATTATCTCTAATAATTATCTCTCTCTCCATAATTTTGGATATGAACTTTATGGCTGTGTGACAGTCTACGCAGACACGGAGATTCTTGGTTATGCGAATAGTTGTCTCAGCAGGTGTACTAATAATACCGAATGCTATCGCAAGCCGTTCACTATGAGTATACAGCAGATCAGCCTTTTGCTCCTCATCAACATCATGCAGTGCCTCACTAGTCTGAGGAACGTAACCTTCTTGTTTCAAGCGTTCATAAAGATCTCTTAGTGTTTCGTGTATCTGATCATAATATGGGTGAGATGTGTCTCCCGAGACAAAAGCATGCACCTGGTTCCTAACTTCTATCCAGCTGCAGGCTGGTGGTTTTCTCATTCCTTTCTTCTGCATATTAGTTCTTAATTTTGATGCATCTTTCCATCTCCCAGCTACAGAATACATATTTGACAAGAGCAGATAAGGGCTCATGTTCCCAGGATCAGCTGTAGTCATTTCTTTGGCAACTTTTTCAGCCAGTCCAACATTTTTGTGAACTCGGCAAGCTGATAGCAGAGTAGCCCAAACACTCCCGGTGGGCTTAATAGGCATGTCAGTGATAAACTTGTAAGCTTCTGATAATTTTCCAGCACGACCAAGAAGGTCTGCAATAGCAGCGTAGTGCTCGAGATGAGGAGAAACACCATGTCTGATCATACTCGTAAAATGACTCCAACCTTCATCAACCAAACCAGCGTGGCTGCAAGCAGTTAATATAGCTAGATAAGCCACAGCATTGGGATTTATCCCATCATGTTGCATATTTTCAAATAGAACAGTGGCCTCACAGGCATGACCATTCAATGCATACCCCATGATTATGGCCGTCCATGAAACTGAATCGTGCACCTCCATCCTATCGAAAATCCATCTAGCAGTCATTATCTTCCCACATTTGGCATACATGTCCACAAGTGAGCTAGCTACATACATGTTTTGATCAAACCCCATTCTTGTTATGTACGCATGGAGTTGTTTCCCTAGATGTAGTGTGGTCAAATGAGCACAGGCAGGAAGTATAGCTGAGAAAGAAACTTCCACAGGCATGACATTAGCAGCTAACATCTGCCTAAACAGTCTCAGCCCATCATCAAAAGTACCGTTTTGCACACATCCTGCTATTATTGAGTTCCATGAAACGTCGTCCTTTTGTGGTAATAAATTAAACACCCTATAAGAATCCTCAACTCTAGTACAAGTTGCGTACATATCAATTAAGCTACTCCCAATAAACTCATCTTTGTCAAACCCGTGTCTAATTGCATAACCATGAATCTCTTTTCCCTTCGAGACATCAACATGCCTCGCAAAGACAGGAAGGACACTTGACAGAGTGAAACAGTCAGGCTTCAAATTGGCATTGCCCATCTCCCTTAACCTGTCCAGAGCTTCTTCATGCAATCCACTTAGTACATTTGCACCAATCACAGTATTCCACGAAACAACATCTTTATTTGGCATCATTTGAAAAATCTTACTCACACTATCTAATCTTCTAGCATTCTTCACCATACGGCCACTTAAAGACTCAAAATGACTTTTTTCACTCCTTATCAACTGATTCCTTCGTTCTTGATACAAAACTGGTACTTGACCAATACCAGCAACTCCAACCTCAGAATCTTGGGACACACTATACACACTATCATCAACAACCAAACTGCTTCTACGATTATTAAAGCGATTTAACGGGGGAACTCCATCAAACGCATTCCTTCTTTCTTGATACAAAACTGGTACTTGACTCATACCATCAACTCCGACCACAGAACCTTTGGACACACTATCATCAACAACCAAACTGCTCCCATGACTACTAAGGCGATTCGACAGGGGAATTCCATCAAACTCATTCCTTCTTTCTTGATACAAAACGGGTACTTGACTCGTACCATCAACTCCAACCTCAGAATCTTGGGCCACACCATACACATTGCTTCTACGACTACTAACACAATTATTTAACTGAGGAATTCCACCAAACACATAACAATCATTCGACGAAAGCTGCAATTTTGCATACATATTCATAAGTGCATTGCCAGTATAAACATCACTTTCCATGCCAAACCTGATAACACAACCATGAACACATTCACCAACTCTGAATTCTTTCAAATGGGTGCATGCTCTAATCACAGAAGGAAAAACATCTCTACTAGGCAACTTACCCCACCCCCTCATTTCAACAAAACAAGACAAACAATCAAGAAAATACCCATTACAACAATAACATCTAACAAGTGATTTCCATGCTTTTGCTGGTACATAAGTAAAGTTGTTAAAAACTTGTAAAGATTCTTTAAGTAGGTTAAGGTTAGAGTAAATACCAAGAATTATAGTGTTAAGTGAAACTGATTTTGACCCTCTTGTTTTTATGATTTGGGCATGGAGTTGCTTGGTTTGGGAGTTTGTTTTAATGGAGTTTGGGTTGTTTAAGAGTGTTTTAATGAGGGTTTCAGTTGAAGATTTCATTTTTTGGGTTCAATGGGATTTTGGGGTGAATCTTGATTTTCTTCAACATTAAAAATGGTGTCTTTGTTGTAATCTATGTTGCTCACATTCTTGAAAATAATGTCCCCCTCTGTGCAGTGACAACACATTTCTTTTTAAAAAAAGAAATTAGAACATAAATTATCTATTATTTTTGACTTGATATATTTATTAAAAAAAATAATTAATAACATAATTAGTTTATTATAGTATCTCTATTAAATAATATTTATAATATGCATTAAAATTAATTTAGAGAAAAAAATAATTAATACTAAGAGTAAAATAGAAAGAAAAAAACATTATTATTTTTTGTATGTAAAAAAAAATAAGTAAAAGTAGAAATATAATTAAAAAATTAGTGATAAGTAAAAGTGAATGAAGGAAGTATTATCTTTTAAATTATTTTTAAGTTATTGACCTAGAAAATGTGAAGTACTTCACACCCCTTCTAAGGCTACATTTGTTTTTTCTAAAATTTAGATGTCTGAATCTGAATGCACGTTTGAATGATTAAGATATTGTTTCTAGATCTAAAAACTGAACGATGATTGTTTGTTTTTCAACATTTGAATGTACAAAAAAAAATTATTTATATATATAATAAAATAAAAAAATACAATTTAAATAAAAAATTAATTATATATCAGAAAAGTATGTAATTTAATTCAACAAAATTATTATTTGATTGAAAAAATATTTATGTTTGTTAGTGATGGTGGAGATGGTTTATAATGGTGGTTGCGATGGCAATGATTGATGTTAGTTATTAGTAATGTTAGTGGTTGATAGTTGTGATGGTTGGTATGGTATTGTAGTGACTGTTACGATGGTGGTGGTTGATAGTGATGGTGGTGGTTGTGATGTGACATTGCTTGATGTTAGTAGTTGGAGGTGTTGATTGTAATTGCTGAAAAATGAATGAATGACGGTTGAAGATGTGTTGGTGCTAGTTGAAGATATTGTTAGTTGTGATGGTGGAGATGCTTGTTTGTAGAGATAAATTGTAGCGGTGATAGTGATTGAAGTGATGGTAGAGGTGGCGTTACTAGTAACAATGATGGTGGCCGCCGAAGAATGTGTGGAGGTTGTGATGTATTAGTGGTAGTTAGCAGTGGTGCTAGTTGTGATAGATGAGTTGGTCGATAGTAGAGATTGACCGATAGTGGTTTATGATGGTGGTGGTGGCATTAAATATAATTAGAATAATAGAGCTAATAGGTGTGGTAGCGGTTGACAATAGTAGTTGGTAGCGATATTTGTTGTCGATGGTGGTTGTGATGGCGGAGGTGGTTGACACTGATGGTAGTGTCAGAGGTGGTGACTGATGATTATGAATAGAGTGGCGGTGAATGTTATCCAACATCATAATACCTCTTCAGACCTATTAAGACTTGATTCTAGATCTGAATGATTAAGACATATTCAGACATATTAAAAGCTAAAACATTAATAAAAAAATAAATGTAATTAATGGTCTAAAGTCTGAACCATTCAGATTCAGACCTCTATTAAGTGCAAACAAATGAGCCCTAAATGAAAGAGTAAAATTGAAAGAAATTTTCAACCTATGTCTTGAAGAATGAACAATTCATTTATTTTGGACATTGAAAAACAGTTTAACAATTTACTTATTTTTATTAGAGGGAATAATTGTGTACCTGTTTTACCTTGTTGCTCCCTCTGTTTGCTTTTTCTTATCACATTTTGAATTGACACAACTATTAAGAAAAATAATTAATAACATGATTATTTTATCACAGACTCTTATTAAATGATATTTACATTGTGTTTTGAAATTAATTTGGAGATAAAATAATTAATGCTAAAGGTAAGATAGAAAAAAAAAACACTTGTCTTCTCTTTATATGTCAAAAATAGTTATTAAAAGTAGAAATTTAGTTAGAAAATTATTTGAGGAGGTTTAATTAATATGGTGTTATGATAAAAATTATCCTTCTATTTATTACTTTTCAAGAGGGGTGTTAAGTTAAGGGTGTTTGGATTAGTTTTTTTTAAGTAACTTATAAACTATAAACTAAAAGTCAAAAGTTGATAGCAATCAATTTTTAGTTTTAAGCTTTTTTTTTTTTCTAAAAATTATACAAATACACAATTTATGTTTCCAATATTACAAAACATCTCAAATTACACGTTTCAAATTTTTTAATTTGATTTCCCATTTTACTTGTCATTTTTCATTAATCAAAAAGAGATGATTTTTTTTACATATTTACCCTTTACATTAATTATTTTTTCTTCAAATTAAAATATAAACATCATTTAATAGGGACACTATGATAAACTAACCATATTATTAATTATTTTGCTTAATCAATGTGTCATCTCAATTTGGGACGGGTAATTTGGAACGGAGAGAGTAATTAGTTGTTGTTTGACTCAAATCCTTTCCCATTGCTTTCTATTACTCCTATAAAGAAAAGGAACTAACACTTAATCTGCAACACAATAATGTCTTGCTGTTCAGAATTAAATTTTGTCAACTATGGTTTCCTTATCATAAGTGCCATTTTGTGTATCATCTTCATTAGTTTCATCAAGTCTATCATCAATTTCATCAAGGATAGATTCCATTATTTTCACAACCAAGGTTAAGAAGCTTTCTTTTGTATTGTGAACTTTTTTGAGTTGATTTTCTCATATGGTTCCTCAATTAATACTCTACTTCTGTTTCTGTTTCAATTTGTTTGATTTATTTTGACTTGACATGGCATTTTAAAAAGTATAGAAGACTTTTGAATGAAGGGACTCTTAATTGGAGTAACTGATAAAGTTGTTGTCATGTGATCAGGAGGTCACGGGTGTAGAAGCTTTGGTGCACCGGGTTGTCCTTTTTTTTTTTTTTATAGAAGACATTTTAAATCTTGTGATCTTAAACTAAAGATATATCAAATGTGTCAAAATGTTATTTAATCTTGTGATCTTAAACATGTCATGTAAAAAGTTGAAATAAAGATTTGCTAAAAAGGAAAGCGTCTTTCTTTTGAAACGAACTAAAAAAAAAAGTGCATCAAATAAATTGAAACGTAAGGAGTAAATATTATCTCAGAAAGTCGAGCTTTTTTTTTGTTTATTTATGAAAATTGAAATCAAGGACAAATGTGATTTTCTAAGGTAATAGCTTTTAGTTGAGTGATAGACCATTTGAGAAATCAACTCAGCTTTGTTGCAAAATGTACTTTGTTTCCCCTTTGTCTCCTATTTGTTTGTCAAGAATGTTTGTAATGTTAACCTGCCTAGAGCATCAAATTGTTGATATATGTAACTTCAGTACTTGAGTCCTTATGATTGAAATCAGACTTATTGGCTGGACATGATATGGTGACCCTGTTGATGAAAACTGTTAGAATTGTGTGATCATCGCGTCTAAAAACTTAATTGTTAGACAGAACATTACTCTTGTTTACTTAATTACGTGTCATGAATGCAGCTAGTGATGAAGGAGGAGAGCCTCAGAAAGTATCACCAGTTGAGGTACCCGCAAACATGTCCTTGGATGAGATAAATATACTGACCGGGAACTTTGGGGAGAAAGCTCTGATAGCCGAGGGATCTTATGGCCGCGTCTATGGTGCTAAATTGAGCAATGGCCAGCAAGCAGCAATAAAGCAATTGGATGCAAATTTTTCTCCAGAATCAGAAACTGCCTTCGCGGAACAGGTGAGTCGTGTCTTCAAGTACTATTTTGGGACGAATAGAACAATCTCTCGAAATGTTTTGATTTCCTTCTTGTGTATACAAGTACAAATGGTTTCAAGACTCAAGCATGAACATTTTGTGACTCTGATGGGTTATTGCTTAGAAGCAAACAACCGTATCCTTGTTTACGAGTTTGCAACCATGGGCACATTGCATGATGTATTACATGGTACGTCGACAGTTCATTCAGGTCAGGTCTAGCAATGTATTGGATCATAAGTTTATTATTGGATGTTCTGTTGTATAGGTAGAAAAGGAGCACAAAGTGCTGAGCCTGGTTCAGTTCTTACCTGGAATCAGAGAATGAAAATTGCTTGTGGTGTAGCTAGTGGCCTGGAATATCTACACCAAAAGGTTGAACCGCCAATTATTCATCGCGATGTAAGATCCAGCAATGTACTACTGTTTGATGATTTTACAGCAAAGGTTGCTGATTTCGACTTGACAAATCAGTCTTCAGTTCCACTAGAGATCGGGAGTCTTTTGGCTACCATGGTCCAGAGTAAGCTTTGGATTTTTAACCATACCATAACATGCAGTCAGTTCACGAGGATCAATAGTGTTCCCACTTATCCTCCAGCATGACTCGAACCCTCAACCTACTGGTTTTTTGTGGTACAGGTATGCCATGGGAGAAACGATAACAGATAAAAGTGATGTTTATAGTTTTGGAGTTGTTCTCTTAGAACTGTTGACAGGAAGGAAGCCAGTAGATTATACAATGCCTGAAGGAGAACAAAGTCTTGTCACATGTGTAGATTCTTACACATCCTACCTGATTGTTACTTAACCATGTTGCTCCGACTCTTCAAAAATGCTGACGAGTGCATGTCATATCCTTCAAAAGTAGTGCATTTTTTAAGAGCCCGAGCAACATTAGTAATGTTTAGCTCTCTTTGTCCCTCCAATATACTAATTTCATCCTCAATGCAGGCAACTCCACTATTAAGTGATGATAAAGTGAAGGAGTGTGTTGATCCAAAACTAAATAATGAGTACCCTCCAAGGGCAATTGCTAAGGTTTTCTTCTTAAATTCTCATCTTCACACAAATTCTTGAATAGCAAGGCCTAGTTTTTTTGTCATAATAAACACAACATACCCGGTGAAATCTCATGAGTGGAGTCTGGATAGAATAGAGCGTATGCAGACCATACCACTACCTCGTAATGTAACCACTATTTGGCTATTTCTTCTCAGGTTGCAGCACTAGTGGGACTTTGTGTTCAAGACAAGCCACTTTTCCGACCAAACATGGCAATTATGGTCAAGGCACTGCACCCACTTCTCAATGCAGATTAAACCAGCAAGATCAGAACCTTGTTCTACAACTTTCTCGATTGAAACAGGCAGCCATAAGCGGATTCAGAGTTTAAAATTTACATGTACCCGTAATAGATACTGTGGATCTGCCCTTGCAAGCAGGGGCTAGTTTTTAATATCAAGAAGGTTGTGGTACATGTAAAGGATCCTAGAACTAGCAGAAAAAATGCCATTTCTCTTAATTCATGTGTTGTTCTACAAGTTGAAGCCACAACTTACCTGCATTAAACTGTTGACCTGCACAGACAGAAATGAGAGATCTGGTTTTGTAGCCTTCTACAAACTTGCTTTAAATTAATTTATGAGTGATCTTCATTTTCACACACAAAAGATTTTATTTTTTACACTCAAAAAGAGATCTGAAAAGGTCATTTTCTTCTATTCAACTTGTATGTGATCGTAAGAGATCATTTCCTCACCAAAAGGCCCAGCACCTCTGCCTTAAGAATACAATCTGAAACAGCAAATGAAGTAAGGTGTTGAAATGTGGGTGGATTTACATATCCGACGAAGGGGAAGTCGTGGAGGAAAAGGTACAGAATGGCCTATCTTCATGTCCAAATCGAGAGTTTAAGGGCCCTGTAAGGTCTCCAACTATACAGTCACTAAAGCAAAATCGAAAATTCAAGCGGCTGAATCAGAAGCAGCTACTAGTCCTAGTCTTACCAGCAAGCGAGCGAGTGAGACTCATGAAACCCTTGATAAAAGAGTCTCGTCTTTCAATAGAAACTACTGGCAATTGTGTGCCTCGACTAATTCCACAAAATACCTGCCATATTCCCTGAGATATTCTTGTGGTCCATTATTCTATCATCTTTGGAGAAAGCAAAAGCACAGAAATAAAGGGCAGTATCCATGATAGGTGAGATAACAAAAGATCCATAATAGAAAAAACCAGCAAGAACACAAACCTGAATATTCATCTTTAGAGAACGGGGCTATTGAAATAAATAAACCCAAAGTTGAAGAGATTACAAGTACATGGTCTCAAGTTTCTGCAGCTTAGAGAGTGAGCAAAATTACAAACTAGCAACAAAAAGAATGATATATGTACTTCCAAGAAATAATTTACACAAAAAACAAGCGCAAACTATGAAGCAAGGCAGTTGCACCAGAATTTGCAGAACTGCCTTCATCGTGAATACTTTATACTTACACTTGGAATACACCTAGGTTAAAAAAACACAACAACGAAAGCCTATTGAGTTGACGAGGGAATTGAGACGCTGTCCCTGTTTGCTTTGTTTTGGCTATGGTCATGAAGTTATTAACAGATTAGTTTTGGATGTAGCTATAGTTGTTCAGCCTGCTTCGAGGATTCCAAGTGTGGAGGTAACAGATTAAGGAAACTCCCATGAGCATGTTGAGAGTCGGCAGATTCTGAATCCTCATCTACAAAGATACAGAAGTCCATACTTTAGCATGTTTCTTCAAACCAATGAGAGGAAAAACGAGAAAAAACGCATGAAACAGACAGCAAAATGCTTTTAAAAGTATCGCAAACAGAAGAGCTCAACAAATAATCAACTCATTTTCTTGAAAACTGAAAGTAATATCCACCGTTGCTGTTGGAGATATCCCACCACTAAAACTTCAGATTCATGATCCATGAAAGATAGATGACAGAAGGATAACAAGAATGAACACATGAAACGATGGAAAAAATGTTGTAGAAGAAAAATCGCAAATGGAGTCTACTAATACTTAAATTCTTCTATTTTCTTGAAAGCTGATGGTAATATCCACTGTTTCGAGCCTCTGGGGCTCAGTTCAAGTGGCAAAGGTTGAGGGACAAGTGAGTAGAGACTTAATTCACAGGTTTGAGGCCAGCACCATGCAAACTCATCATGGTATTTAAGCTGCAAAGGGTAGAGGGGCGACCCATTATCTCCGAGTTTCAAAGGCTCCGGTTGGTCCTAAGAGTTGGCCCATGTGGGATTCTTGGTCATCAAAAACACATCCGCTGTTTACATCTGACAAAACATCACCGTTATGGGAAATTCAAAAAAATTCCCTTTACTTCCAACTCTTGAAACTCTATTAAATATAATGGTTGGTGATACTCAATCCCAGTATAAGTTGCAACTCATGTCCTAAACAAGGTTCCTGACAATAACACTCCAGCAAGTGAAGATGTGATACTATTATTTCCATTCCTCGGCTATTGCCTCTCTTTCTCTAGGAGCAATACATAACGAAGTACCAACAAGGGTTGTGGTGGAGTGGTATGTACTCCCTCATCCTTAACAGAGGTCTCGGGTTTGAGCCCCTGGGGTATGGAATCGCCTTTGCCAGGGAGCACTTTGCCCCCCAATGTGGGACTTTCTGGTGCGAATCCGGATTTAGTCGGGCTCCAATGCGGGTACCAGATCCCGAGTGGGAAACCCCCACAAAAAATTACTTAGTAATAATTCCACTCTACAATAGTATTATGAAAACCGGAATAATTTTAAAAGGAGGGACAGATATCCTACTGAAAAGCGATTTCACTGTTGGCCTCTTAGCTTTGGTGCTCTTTTTCTTCAATTCAGCTGAAAAGATTGAAATAAACATTTCAAGTCAAATCACAAGCAGAAAATTACGAAAGAAAACAAAACCATTTAATACTTGACAAACAAAGGATTGATTAGCAAATGCAGAACAAAAGAAGAAATCAAATCACTCATATATTAGGCAAGATAAGTTCAAAATAAGATCAAATGGAATAATTATAATCTTCCGCAAGGAAAAGCTAAGTACCCATTTGAGCGACATTGTTATCATTCACAATTTCAAAGTTTTTGTAAGTGTAACCCATAAAGTTGACATCCTTTGAGGAGAGCATCTGTAATAACAAACAAAAGGGTCAAAACAGGTTTAACACATTCAGGAATCTTATAGGAGTGCATGATGAAAAAGACAATAGAAGTTAAAAAGGGCAGCTCCATGCACTAATGCTCCAGCTATGAGCGTCAGGGGAAGGGCCGGACCACAAGGATCTATTGTACAAACCAATATAGCACGCACATGAATCACAATGATCATAACTGCCAACCAAATTAGCTGATTATAAATAGCAAGATGAAATATTTTCTTTAATCTTATTCTGACAACAACAACAACATACCCAGTGTACTCCCACATAGTGGGGTCAGGGGAGGGTAGAGCGTACGCAGACCATACCACTATCTCGGGTGAAGTAGAGGTTGTTTCCGATAGAACCCCGGCTTAGGACCGAAAATAGTATAACAAACACAAAAGATAAGTGCATATAAACTAGTACAGTCTGCAAAATAAACTAAAAGTATACCAAACACAAAAGATAAGTGCATATAAACTAGTACGGTATGCAAAATAAACTAACACCGCTAGCCACAAGATAATACTATAGCCACAACACCACGAACAAGAAACTCCAGACACAAAAGAACGCTCCCCTACTATTACCGACACACTCCCACCCCCTAACTCTCTACCCTAATCCGCGTCATCAAGGGTTATGTCCTCCGTAAGCTGTAACTGCTCCATATCATGTCTAATCACCTCTCTCTAATATTTCTCCGGTCTACCTCTACCCCGCCTAAAACCATCCATAGCCACTGTCTCACACCTCCGCACTAGAGCATTAGAGCCCCTCCTCATCACGTGCCCAAACCAACGTAACCTCACTTCTCGCATCTTGTCCTCCACCGAGGCAACTCCCACCTTCTCCTAAATAATCTCATTCCTCACCCTATCTTTCCTGGTATGTCCACTCATCCATCGCAACATTCTCATCTCCGCCATCTTCAACTTTTGGATGTGGGAGTTCTTAACTGGCCAACACTCCGCTCCATACAACATAGCCGGCTAGACTACCACTCTGTAGAACTTACCTTTAAGCTTTCGGGGCACCTTCTTATCACATAGAACTCCCAAAGCGAGCCTTCATTTCAACCACCCTGCTCCAACACGATGCGTGACATCCTCGTCAATCTCACCATTGTCCTGAATCATAGACCCCATAGACTTGAAACTCTCCCTCTTTTGAATGGCCTAAGAGTCCAGCTTCACAACCACTCCAGCCTCCTGCGACACATCAATGAACATAAACCCCAAGTACTCCGTCTTGATTCTACTTAACCAAAATCCTTTAGATTCAAGCGTCTGTCTCCAAATCTCCAACTTATCATTAACTCCTCCCTGAGTCTCGTCAATCAGTACCACATCATCTGCAAATAACACACCAAGGCATACCTCCCCTTGAATATGTCGCGTCAAAACATCCATCACTAAGGCAAATAAAAACGGGCTAAGAGTTGATCCCTGGTGCAACCCTATCAAAACTGGGAAGTGCTTCGAATCTCCACCTACCGTCCTCACACGAGTCTTCGCACAATCATACATATCCTGAATCGACCTAGTGTACGCCACGGGCACCCCTCTAGCCTCCAAGCACCTCCACAGAATCTCCATCAATAAACACCATGTGCAAGTCTTTCTTCCTCTCCCGAAACTGCTCCACTAATCTCCTCACAAGGTGAATGGCCTCGGTGGTCGAGCGACCTGGCATGAAACCGAACTGATTCTCAGATATCGACACGATCCTTCTCACCCTCAACTCTAACACCCTTTTCCCAAACCTTCATAGTATGACTCAACCACTTAATACCTCTATAGTTGTTGCAACTCTGAATGTCTCCCTTATTCTTATACACTAGAATCATCGTACTCCACCTCCACGCGTCAGGCATCTTCGCCGCCCTAAAAATAATGTTAAACAACCTTGTCAACCACTCCAAACCTGCCCCGCTAGTGCTATTCCAAAAATCCACTGGAATCTCGTCTGGCCCCGTCGCCCTACCCCGCCGCATCCTGCAAATAGCTCCCTTGACCTCCTCAACCTTGATACGCCTACAATAACCATAATCGCAACACTCCTCAGATTTCTCCAAGTCCCCCAACACGAAACCTTTGTTCCCCTCATCGTTCAGAAGTTATCTTATTCTGAGAAGGAAAAAAACACATTTTTCTCTTACCAATACTGAAACAGTACCCTTTATCCGTTACAATGCCTCAAAAGTAGTTACATTTATCAATTTGGAAAAAGAAAAATCAACCTTATACTTAATTCTGTAAAACTCCAGAATTTATCTGCCAAAAAATCATCACCTCTGTCAGCTCAATAAACAGATATATCTGCGTTGATTTTACAGACAATTCTGTTCAATTGTCAAATAGAGAAGTAGTACTTGAACAGGAATTCTAATTTTTCATCTTGAAATCGCATTTGGACTGTGATAAGCATACAAAGCAAATGGCTACTCCCAGAGAAGTAGCCCGATTCAAGTTTGCATAAGCACAGTGAAGTTAGAACAAAGACCACATATGTGGTCCCCATCAGCTGATTATTCAACGGCAGAATGCATTACTTGAAGCCCCTATGAATTATGAAAATTGTAAGCAGGTTACAAAATCATCTCCATCAGTTGATTATTCAAATGCAGAATGACGGAGCTAATCTCACTTCAACATGCACCTACGAGTTATAAATTCGCTAGCTGTTAAATGGTACAAACCTTCCTCCATGGCCCTGATTTTGCTGTTGTTGGAATTTGATTGTCACCCTGCAAACAAAATTTGCAAAAGAAGACATGAGAACCAAGCAAATAACAATTGCACCAAAAGGGTTACTGTAGCACTGATGGGGGAAACCAAGACTGAAGCGTGATCCGCATACCTCTTCAAACTTCTCAAAATTCTGAGTATCCAACTCATCATTAACTTCTGGAATAAATGCGGCTTTCATTTGATAAAGTTTGTCCCATTCAACACCTTTGAACCATGGGTGAGCCTGAAACACAGTTAACCGATTAAATTTTCCCAAGTCCAATCTCATTCTAAGTGTTCGCGGGATTCACATTGAATACACCAAGTACCTTTATTTCATCAGCACCCCTGGTCCCAAGTCTCTGTTCTACATTACACAAGAGTTTACATATGAGATCTTTTGCTTCTGGAGATAGTTTTGCCTCTTCAGGAAATTTAAGATGAGTCCGCCAATTTACTATCTGTAGCAACAAGCCAATTTGACTGTCAACTAGAAAGATCAAAATGGAACTTGAAATTGGAAAGCTACAACATTTGATGCATATATTGCAAGTTGTGGCCAAACATTGTATACATTATAATTGATGCAGTAGAGCTCATCCAGTATGCCATTTCAATAGTTGAGAAGTGTGACAAGAACAAGATGAAATCGGCAACAAGAAATTGATTAGTACTCTATCTTGGGCAAATGTTGCTAAAAGCAATAATCATGCTTAAAGAACATGACAGATTTTTTTGGACCTTAACCCTATGTCACAATGAAATGAATATGCATGTCGAACAAGAACATACAGGTATCAGGATCCAAACACTGAATAGTGATTGATTGACCCTCACTCTTTGTAGTTTCAAATTGGTCATGTAGCAAATCCATTTAATACTTGCTTTGCCTATAACTTATGTGCCTAGAAGGATGTCATAAGAATGCATTTCATTCCAGGTCTTATGTGAATTGCTGACAATTAAGTCGGTGAATATTGGAATGCACATATAGACCATCTAAATATAGTGGCAGCAAAAAAGCTGCATGTCATCCAGTTTCCAGAATCCCAATAACTCCCTCCCATATATAGCCAGGATATGTGGTGTCCCACACACTCAATGTGAACTAAATAGAGCATAAGATTCTGAACCATAGATCTTAAGAGGCAAGTATTCAGATGCATAACGATAAAGATTAAACTGTATTGCTTCCTCCTGGTCCTTTCCATGTGAGTGAGATACTGAATGAATCATAATGATTCTAAGAAAATTGCCAGGAAGTGGTAACTTCATATAGCAAACCGCTCACTGTGCTCAGGCAAACAATTACATTTCCAGGTTTCTTATCAACTTAGACTGGGCGAATAGAGCAGCCTTGGAGCCTTGGAGCCTTGGCGAGTCGTTCAAGTTTATTTACAGAGTATTGAATTTCTATTAGTAATATATTTACTTCAGTTCTAATTGTGTGCCCCAAACCAGAAAACTAACTAAATGAAACATCAGAAAACCTGAAACCCCAGGAGTAACAAGACCATAAGTATGAATGTGCATACATAATAACCAGTGGATTCCAAACACTAGAGACTTCTCACCATGAGCAAACTCTAGTTCTTACCTTTCTACAGGTGGACATAGGTTCATCAGAATAGAATGGTGGATATCCCACGAGCATCTCATACATGATTGCACCAAGTGACCACCTGATAGAGGAACATGCAGAAAATGTAATAAAACAATATAAGCTTTGACTTAAAAGAGAGAACATAATATGAAGATACTGACCAATCACATTCACATCCATATCCTTTCTTCAATAAAACCTCCGGAGCAATGTAATCAGGTGTCCCAACAGTGGAATAAGCCTGCAGTACATCATTGTGTTAAAATGATTCCATGTAACGAATACAAGGAGCTATAAAAAATAACAATTTGGCGCAGTCCCTTACTAGACAGAAGCAGGGATGAGGGAAGAACTCTTACTAAATTCCACAACAAATACACCAAAAAAGGAATTCAACCAAATACTTCCAATCCAGCTGCTAGGGTCAAGTTTACGGTAGTTACTTGAGAAAAGAGCTACGGATCAGAAGAGATCTGAAAATAGTAACTACAGGGGAGTGCGTAGCAAAGTTGATCAGAAAAAGGAGGTGAGGAGAGGAGAGAATGACAGCTCACTTATATTGCAACCCTTTTTGTCCCCAGTGGTAACTTTAAGAGTTAACCATGCATGAGTGTACAACACAGGTGTGCAACATGTTCCATGACCTACAACAACAACAAACCCAGTGTATTCCCACCAAGTGGGGTCTGGGGGTAGAATGTACGCAGTCCATACCGCTACCTCCGAAGAAGTAGAGAGGCTGCTTCCGATAGACCCCCGGCTCAAGAGCATGTTCCATGACCTAAAGGGATTATATATATATATATATATATATATATCACATCCTTAGTAAATTCCCCAATCCTAAACCGTTTGGAAAATTCAGCTTTGTTGAAATAATCTACACTCCAACCCCGAAGTGGCATTGCAGGTTCAGTCTCTCTTACTGACTTTCTCTCTCATTCATGGAGCCCTTTTGTCCCAGCTACCGCTAAACATGAGAAACCAAAAGAGCTACCAAAGGGAATACATACATATGTATGGCTTTTGAGCCGAGGGCCTTTTGGAAACAGCCTCTCAACCACCCAAGGTAGAGGTAAGGTCCGCATACACCCACCCACCCCACCCCCCACCCCCAAAAGAACCCACTTGTGAGATTACAGGTATGTTTTTGTTCTTGTTGTATGGCTCTCATGCAGATATTCCTATAACTTGTGCTTAAGTTATCTCTCCTATTCCAATCTTTTCACTTTAAGGAGGGGATCAGAGATGAGGCAGTGGGGCTGAGTTTAAGATTATGAAAATGGAATGTTCATTTATCTTGGTTGTAATAAGGAACTCACAAGCATCCTCCTATTCTTCTGCCAATGCAACAGTTGCTCCTGTTGAGTGCGCCTTGGAGGGGCTGGGCGTCCATCACTCATAAGAGCACCACTTAACTTATTTGCCGCTGTGAAATCCTTTTCCTGAAGATTACTGCAGTCCAGCGGTTTACACAATCCAAAATCTGACAATTTCATGTGTCCATGTCTATCAAGTAGTAAGTTATCAGGCTTGATATCTCTGCAAATTTTGGATAGAAGAAATTATTCCTCCTAGATAAGAAAACAATGGAGAAAGGGAACAAAAAAGAACACTTTGATAGGTCACTGCAACCACATAACACACAAACAAAACTTCATATCCACCTGTGAATATAATTGTGTTTATGGATAGATTCTATAGCAAGGACCGTCTCTCCCACATAAAATCTGGCCTCATCTTCTGTTAAAGTATCCTTGCGCATCAGTAATGTCATCATATCTCCACCAGGAAGATATTCCATTATTAGGTAAAGATACTCCTCATCTTGGAAAGAGCAATAAAGCTTAACAATGCAATTGCTCTCCACTTCAGCAAGCAGATTCCTTTCGGCTTTAACATGTTCAACCTAAGAAACACAGTTGATAAGCAAAAATCAGTAATGCAACACAAATAATCACCTGGTAGCTATCGACAAAACTCTCTGTTTTTTACCTGGCCTCTACGAAGCATTTCTGATTTCTTAAGCTTTTTCATGGCGTAGACATGGCCAGTTGCCTTCTCCCTGCATATTCTAACCTGAAGCAAGACAAAATAAGTTACAAGGTCAAAAGGAATATAATCTCCAAGGCTATCTCTATTTCTGATTCAGGGGAACGATAAAGAAAGAGAGGGGAGACGGATGGTCCATGAGTGAACTTTATTGATTTCTATCATTTCTTCATTAAAGCTTGCCACCATGAAGAAATTGGTCAGCCCCAGCAAAGAGTAAAAGAACCTATAAAGTTCACTAGGGAAAGGGTTCCATTTCCAACTATCTGATCTGTATGTATGATGTAGACAACCATGAAATTGTTTGAACCATGGTACTGTTTCAACCATGACACTTGGATCAGCGAGAGTGCACCTCGACTAATTCCTCAGGGTACCTGTACCTTCCACCATACACCAGCAAAGGTATCGTGTAATTTGTCCACTTAAAGCTAAACATATGGAAGGAAATCACCTAGTGTTTTTGCCTCCGGATTAGAACCTAACCTCATGGTTCCCCAACCCACATTATTGACTACTAGGCCACACCCTGGAGTGCCCTTAACTCAATCTATATCAAATTTTGATGATCGAACCCCAAGGGAAAAGGTACAAGCTGATAACAGTTCTCTTTGAAAATTATGCTAGTCAGATATATGAAGGAATAAAGGATGTGTGCATGTGATAAGAGATGAAGAAAGAGACCTCCCCAAATGCACCCTTTCCTATCATTGTCAAGGGCTCAAAATCATCAGCACCCATTTTATGCCTTTGAAGGCGCATAAATTCTGTCTCCTTCTTCTCAAGGTACTTCAGTAAATTGCTCTGCTCTTCCTCAGAAACCTCAGCATCAGCTAATTTTTTTTCAAGCATATTGCGACTGCAACAAAGCAAACATTTCTTAATTCAAGCAAACATTTCAAACAAAGCAAGCTTATTCTTCAAGAAGAATTGATTTTTGTATATACATTTCATTTAAAGCACAATGAACATGAAAGGATAAAAGAATGGAGTGATGGTAAGGAAAGCATATTTCTTAATTAGTAAAAAGCGCATATCATATGAAAGAGGATCACCATAAACTCAAGATTTACATTGATGGCCACATAGAACTTCAAAAACTACCAAAGTAAGTATTTTCTAAATAAAAAAATGAAGGATGACACAAGGGTGTTTATCCGAACTTCTGAAGAAAGTCAACAATCAACTCTGAAGACAAGTCACCCAAAACATGCTTATAAAGTTACAAGAAGTGAGTTGAACAGAGCAAATGTTGGTTGGCCAGCCTATAAATAAGTGAGGTAAAGGAAGGACATGCAGATCAGCAGATGCACCAACTATCAAAAGGTTCTTACAAAAATTGATCAACTCGATAAAAGAGATTAAGCAAGCATTGAATGCAACCGTTGTGTCTATGAATAGGGAGGCAAAGGCATGATTTGTAGATCCACAGTTCACCAACTACCAAGAGGTTTATAGAAGCACGTGGCCAACTTAATAAAAGAGATTATACGAGCATGGAAGCAGCAAGGTCAAAAGCAAAATTTAATCAGTAATATCGGGATAGAAATTAATTGATGAATGATGACTCCATATATTACTAATTACTTCATATGATAATACACATGCATATCATACATAGATATCTGTATTACAGATGAGATATTACAAATGTAGATAATCAGGGACAACAAGCAGCTGAAATTGTCAACTCTAGTTTGTGTCTCTTTACCATAATTAGGAATAAACCCTCGCTGAAGGCCATCTGCACTAACATCAGAAGTTTTATATTTGCAGTTCAGGGGCTATGCCTTCACAAATTACATACATCATTGAAGATACATACCACAGCTCAAATCCATAGAAATCAGGGACAGCCAACAAGAGCTAAACAATTTTCTACTCTAATTACTCAGTACAAAAAAACGCAACTGTGAATGGTTTGTCTACTCTAGATCCCATTTTCCTTCTCATATAGCTAGCTAGAGACCTAAAATTAGCTAAAGGCAATCAAAAATACCACCAAAGCTACAACTACTACTACTAAGCCTCGGTCCTAAACAAGTTAGGATCGGCTATATGAATCTTTATTGGTCATGTTCCTTTTACATTCATCTCAGGCAAACATTATACAAAATAAAAAATACTAAAATTCTTTATCTAATGACCAAGAAATCCATTGGCAGCCAACTCTGAGGGCCAACCACAGCCTCCGAACTCGGGAATGATGGCTCCATCCCTCTACCCTTCACTTATATACTTGACTTCGTTCGCATAGCACGGGGCATGAACTTGTGACCTAAGACACAAGTCTCTCAATTTTTTCCAGGTGAGCAAACCATTGATGGCAAAATGTACTAAAAATTTTGATATTTTCTATTTAGCATAGAAATTACTAATAGGGCTAAAAAACACCTAGAAAGCATAAGACCTAAAGCAAAGGTACAATGTGACTAAAACATATTCCAAACTATTGTTATCGCCTTTCTTCATCTACATATGTATTGCTATTGCCTGTATACATTGTTTACTTCCCTTGTGCTGTATCTTCTGCTAGGTCTGTACAGATTCCAAGATATTGTAGGTCTTTCAAGACAACATCATTCCATGTGATTTTGCGCCTACATCGGCCTCTTTTTAACACCTTCACTACTCATGATTTCACACCTATGGACCCGGTGCATTTGGAGGTCAGCGCAGGACATGACTAAACTATCTCAAGCGACTTTTTCACAGTTGGAATAATAGTATTAATGCAGCAGCAGAAAATACAAGTTGTATACAACAGTAGAGAACTTACACAATAATATGGTTCTCGGCAATAGTAAGTCATCTATGCTAAAAGGAACGTCATAGCCACCAAAAGTTTATATTTGAAGTTTGGCAAAATTTTCAATGAAACAAGTACGGAGATATATATTAGAGTTTCCTATAATTCCCTACGCCTATCCAAAATGCAGGAAAAATCTTGGCAAGAGTTTGGGACTTCTACAACTTTACCTAGTTCTTATCAGCATGAACATCTGAGCCTCACATGACCCAAAAAAGGAAATAAAAACATGTAGCAAATTTCATTCCACGTAATGTTTCTCCATGAACATTTAAACATTGCAAGGAATTTACTATCTCAAGGTGGCACAGAGCAAACTATCAGAAATTCTGAATATTCATTTCCTACTTCATCGTTTGTCTTGTGAATCTGATTATTTTCCCATGAACTTCCAAGGGCTAACAAAATAAAGGGCCTTATCATCCTATACAATCCAGAACAAGCTCATCAGATACTTCCGTGTGTTTTAAGAGAACACTCGTTTAACAAAGGATAGAACGGTGGAGATATAATAGATGTTGGATTGTGTGCTTTACTGGCAGAAAATACTTGGAGAAAGGATTGAGGTGATAGAATTATCAGTTTCTTGATGAACCAAGATGAGTCATGAAAGGCAAACTGCATTCGAATATTAACTGTGTTTGCAAACATAAATACCTTATACCAGCAACCATCTGTTGATGCTCAAGAAAGGTTTGAATTTTGCACCAACCTAATTAATACACATAACTAAAACCATAATTCTAAAACACTAGAACTAGGAATGACATCCAGAGTGCCACAAAGTGTCCAAGTTGTTTTCCTAGGGTGGCCCTTAGTGCTCTTCCAAATATTTGATTTTATTGAACCTTTGATCTAAAACTAGAAACATTCTACATGCAAACATACCGGGGTAACCAGTTGAACTACAAGATCAACGATGGACTACCACAAATTAATCATGCATCTGCAATAATTCATGTATTAAGACCACAAAGCTCATTTATGCCCCCAAAAGCTTTGGGTTAGTGGTAAGAGCATAAGGTGCGATGCATGAGTTAGGCGCATGTCATGAGTTCATATCCAAAAGCCTGGTATTTGAGTGGAGAAGGGTATAGGGGTGCCCATTATCCACCGAATTCTAAACCGTGGACCAGCAGATCAAAAAGAACACACAGCTCATTTCCAGCTATCTGGAACAATTTATGAACCAACTCTAGGAGTCAGATGAGGCCATATGACTTGTACAGAAGAATAGTTCTGAGTTTCCCTCCATGTAATGACATCATCTTCAATTATCCTACTTTGAAGTTATGGTTTTATTTTTTATCAGAAAAGTTATTGTTAACAACATAATCAACAAAAACTACATTAAAACCTTTTGGAAAGGGATAATAAATTCAAGGATGATCGTGAGAAGGGATAAGAAAATAGCTATTGTATAAAAGTCATCAGCTTCCCAATGTTTGTTGAGAGATGCAAGATGGGAAATCTGATGTAACTAAGATTCTAATTGTTGCATACTGGCAAGTGGCAACTGCAGCATCAATAGAATGTCATGGAGAGTTGAGTTTATTTTTCATCTTTATTCAACCCTTCAGCAGTAAAGACAAGTTTTCCATTGATTAAATGAACTTTCGATTGCAAGGACACGCATCTATGAATAACCAATACTAATTCACAGTTATTTATAAGAAGAAGGACAATACCGTTCTCTACGCTCCTGCAAGCTCTTCATTTGTTCTTTGTAGTGTTTCTCTATGTACTGCTTGGCAGCTGCAACTTTCTGTTTAGTGGCAGTTGAAGGTGTTTCTTCATGAGATGACAATTTTGACCCTTCTTTTCCATTACCAGTAGTTTCCTGCTTCTTGGGAGGCTTGGGCTTATCTTTTTTGCCGAGCTTACTGAACCATCGCTTGGCAGTCTCCATCCTCCAACTCAGTCAACTTACTACAGATACGAGCAATAATCACAAAATATAGAACTCTGCAAGAACAATTTTGTCTTCTTTTGACAACAAGTATTCCAGAAATCAACACAAGCCGAGCTTTAACGCACCATAAGGAACCAATTGAATGCTCTGGCTGATGGACAAATGAAAATAAATACATTCAATCAAGAAGAAGCCTCGTGTTTGCACAGAGAAACTAACCATTACAGGCAACTAAAACTCTGTCAAAATCTAATATTTCTGCATTCTCGTTTTGCTCAGTGTTTTTAATTAAGGTTAGTAAGATAATGCACTCTACATGATATTCACAGTTAAAGAGTAAATCTCATACACTGTCCACCAGCACTGCCATCCAAAAACAACAAACAAAAGGGGATAATAGGACTTATTCCATGAACAAAGAAAAGAAAAAGTAAAAAGTCGATCTGAAATAACACCAGAGTAGAAATCTAGACAATATGGGTTGTCCAGATAGTAAGCACCCTCCACTACCAACCCTGGAGTTCTGAGTTCGAGTAACCAAGGGAGCGAAAAGGCGGGAACTCCTAGGGAGGTGTAAACAATAACATCTAAAAAAATAGTAGAAATCTCGAACTTCAAAGTTGCTTGTCAATCAAAACCAACATCGGAAGTAAATAGCACAAAAGATAGTCCTCTATATATCATGAAACAAAGAGAAACCATTTAACTACATCAAAGGACAGAAAATTATCATTTGAAAAAAAAAAAAAAAAAAAAGAGGACCCCGTTGGTTTCAACCGAAATGTCTATGTAATATCAATTTGACAACAGTAAGAAACATAATCCATTTTCTAATTTTTAACCCGTAACAAGCAATTGTTCAATTAAGTCAAAATTGACAGAGGACAAAGACCAACAACAACAACAACAACAAACCCAGTGTGTTCCCACAAAGTGGGGTCTGGGGAGGGTAAGATGTACGCAGTCCATACTGCTACCTCCGAAGAAGTAAAAAGGTTGTTTTCGATAGACACTCGGCTCAAGATAAAGAATAGTAAACAAGGTTGTAATGAAACAAGCAGCAGGGTGGATGACATAATTGAAATAAGAAATAAAATAGCAAAAATAGAAATCATAGAAAATGCGAGATAAGAGAAATAAGAGCACTACGAAATAAGGACTAAGAAATAGGACACCCATCAAGTAGGAATATACACACACAGACTAAAGACACCCACCACACCCAAACTCTCCTGGCTAGAGACTCCTACCTATGGACACAGTCCAAAGAATACTAACCCGGCTACACAAGAAAATCACCTAACTACTTGCTACAACCCACACACTCACACTAGCCTTCTACCCTTATCCGCGCCCTCCACACCTTCCTATCTAGGGTCATGTCCTCAGTAAGTTATAGCTACTCCATGTCATGTCTAATCACCTCCCTCCAGTATTTCTTCGGCCTACCTCTACTTCTCCTTGAAGCCATCCAAAGCTAGCCTCTCACACCTACGAACTGGGGCATCCGTGCCACTCCTCATCACAAGCCCAAACCATCTCAATCTTCCTTCCCGCATCTTATCCTCCACCGAAGCCACTCTCACCTTCTCCCGGATAATCTCATTCCTTACTCGATCACCTCCCTCCAGTATTTCTTCGGCCTACCTCTACTTCTCCTTGAAGCCATCCAAAGCTAGCCTCTCACACCTACGAACTGGGGCATCCGTGCCCCTCCTCATCACAAGCCCAAACCATCTCAATCTTCCTTCCCGCATCTTATCCTCCACCGAAGCCACTCTCACCTTCTCCCGGATAATCTCATTCCTTACTCGATCACCTCTAGTAAGTCCACACATCCAACGCAGCATTCTCATTTCCGCCACCTTCAAATTTTGAATGTGGGAGTTCTTGACTGGCCAACACTCCACTCTATACAGCAGGGCCTGACGGACTGCCACTCTGTAGAATTTACCTTTAAGTTTAAGGGACACCTTCTTATCACACAACACTCCTGAGGCGAGCCTCCACTTCATCCATCCTGCTCCAATACGATTAGAGACATCCTCATCAATCTCGCCATTCTCCTGAATCATAGACCCAAGATACTTAAAACTATCACTCTTACAAACATTCTGGGAGTCCAACCTCACCACCACATCGTCCTCCCGCCTCAAGTCACTAAGCTTGCATTCCATATACTCCGTCTTGGATCTACTCACTCTGAACCCCTTAGATTCAAAGGTTTGCCTCCAAACCTCCAATTTTTCATTCACACACCCCCATGTCTCATCGATCAGCACTACATCATCGCAAATAACATACACCAAGGCACCACACCTTGGATACTCCGCGTCAACACGTCCAATAGGACAAAGACCAAGAAAAATGATAATTCAACAGCCCCAAAATACAGAATCCTCTAACAAAAGTTCAAGCTTATAGCAAAGGAGGACACTTTCTTAACAAAAAAAAAAAAAAATCAGCAAAAATCAACTGATCCCAAAAGCTACACTTAACTTCTTAACAATAAAGACTCAATCTTTACCTCAAAAAATGCTTCAAAATACTTAATTCTGATTGCTCTGAACCAAATCAACAATACCCAGAAAGGAAAAGATGAATATTTGTAAAACCAAACAAAATATAGTAAGAGCAATAACAAGAAAGATTCAAATTTTACCTCAAAAAAATGCTTCAAGAAAGTTCAACTCTGCTTGCTCTATACCAAATCAAAAAACCCAGAAAGGAAAAAGTGAATATTTGTGTACAGAAAGGAAAAAACATACAAAACAGTAAACACAATAAACAATAAACTTTCAAACTTTACCTCAAAAAAACACTTCAAAGATGCTTAATTCTGCTTGTTCTGAACCAAATAAAAAAAAAGGAAAAGATAAATATTTTTACAAAAATGAAAAAACATACAAAATAGTAAAAGCAATAACAATAAAGATTCAAACTCTACCTCAAAAAATACTTGTTCTGAACCAAATCAACAAAACCCAGAAAGGAACAAATGAATATTTATGCACAAAAAGAGAAAAAAACATACAAGAAAATAACAGTAATAACAATAAAGATTCAAACTTTACCTCAAAAAATGCTCCAAAAATGCTTAATTCTGCTTGTTTTGAACCAAATCAAAAATGCCCAGCAAGGAAAAAATCAGTATTTACAAAACAGTAAAATAAATAAAAAATAAAGACTCAAACTTTACCTCAAAAAAATGCTTCAAAAATGCTTAATTCTGCTACTCCTGAACCAAATCAACAATACCCATAAACGAAAAAATCAATATTTACAAAACAGTAAAAGAAAAAAACAATAAAGATTCAAACTTTACCTCCAAAAATGCTTAATTGTGCTTGTTTAGTACCAAATCAAGAAAACCCAAAAGGGAAAAAGGATGAATATTTAGTGAAATAAGATATAGTTGAGTTGTTGGGATAACATACTAGTTGAATTGTGAATTGGAAACCCTAAAGAGGGAAAGAAAGAAGGAAAGATATTGTTGTTGTGTTGTGTTAGTTGAAGAAGAAGAAAGTTGTGTGTGAGTGGGGATGACCACTTTGTGCTTTGGTGGCATCAATTCACCATGGATACACACAACACTGTGTGAGAGAGAAAAGCAAAGCCTTTCCTTTTCCTTTTCTAATTGATTGAGCTTTGAAAATTAAAAACTACTTTTAAATAATTAAATTAAATATTTTTCGCTAAAGAAATTAAATTTTGTGATCTCAAATTAAAAATATATTAAAATATCATTTAATCATATAATTTTACCTTTTAAAAATTTTAAATAAAAAATTGAATTTAAAAATTTACTAAGAAAATAGTCATTTTTAAAATAAATTAAAAAGAAAAATAGATTTAAAAAAAATGAAACGTAGAGAATATAAATATTTTTGCACAACTGTTGTGCCTCTGAGGTAGAAATAAAAGTATATTTACACTCTACCTTTTCTGAACTCCACTATGTAAAATTACATTAAATATATTTTTATTGTTCTATATTGTTATATAATTTTAGAGCTCGTTTGATTGTAAAACACATTACTCGAAATAATTCATTATGAAATTGTTATTTCTATCAATTTAGAATAAAAATAATATTACAAATTCGAGATGCAATAATTTTATTTTAATTAAATATAAATAAATTTATCCTAAAATTAATTTTAAAACTAATTATTTTTTATACTTCATATCAAGCGAGTCTTTAGTTCTTTAAAGTAATTTAAAAAATAAGTAATTATATTGAAGATAAAATATAAAAAATATATATTAAAATGATAAATAAAAATATAAATTTGTGGTGAGGATAAAAATAAATAGGTGTTGTATGTTATATTGTGATTTTAATCTCTTTCGCATTTATGGAAAGGAGAGACTTTTTCTTTTCTCTTTCTTCTTTATTTCAAAATAGCGGATATTTGATATATCGCGAGAAGTTTGATATCATATACAGTACAAATGCCTAAGACCAGCAAGTATTTTTGGCCAATTACAAAAAACATATTAGCCAAATTAATATTTAAAATTTTATATTTAATTAAATTATGTTACTTGGGCCTTATTTGAAGAGGTGTGAGAGATTAGATATAATAAGTATAAATTATAAAAAGTGGTAAAGATAACCATCAGAGTGGTTCAGCGCTATATCTCTTAAGTAAGAGGTCGGGGATTCGATCTCCGCCTCTGGCGAATGGAGTAAACTTTGTGGTCAGTTCCCTACCGCAAAATGCGCTGACTGAGGAACGGAGGATTAGTCTCACGGCTGTCGGCTGTGGAGATACCTTGGAAAACCAAAAAAAAAAAGAGTGGTAAAGATAGGTCGAAAAAATATTTGAGAGGTGATTAGGCAGTACATGGCGCAACTTCGGATTATCGAAGACATGAACTTAGATAGGGGCATAGTGAACGCGTATTAGAGTAGGAGATTAGTAGATAACGGAGTGTTGTTTTGCTTTTTGACTAATACAACTTTGAGGGTCCAGGTGTGTTGTGTTTATTGTTGTACTAAACGTATTATTGTAGTTCTTGCTTTTAATATTTGTCATCATTTATTATTCATTGTGTCGATTGTCACATTATTTTGTTGTTGTTCTTTTAAGCTTTGCATAGCTTCTTTGAACAATTTTCTTTTCTTTTTATTTAAATTTATTGCACTTGAGCCTAGAATTTTTTCGGAAACAACCTCGCTAGTTACCTCCATGAGGTAGCGAAATTTCACTTGGTATGTCGTTGTTATTGATGTAGTACTTATCACTTCTTTATTTGTACTCAACGAAGGTCTAAATCTAACTGATTCAGACCATAAATCATTAAGTGCATTTGTTTGTATTAAGATTTAATGACTTAACAGTTCAAATATATTTTAATCATTAAAATCTTGAATAGTTTTTGTTGCCACTTTATCCACAAATCACCACATCTACCATAAGAACAACCACCATTATTATCAACCATTACTATCGGCACCAATTACTAGCCACTATCATCAATCATATTTGTCATCACAATTATCATTGGCAACAATTTTTGTGTCGCCAGATCCACCATCTCCATCATGTAATTACATCCACTCTTGTCGTTGTTGTTGTCATCGTCGCCACCATCTTCGCAATCATATCAACTATTACTAGCGTTGTGGTCAATTCTACTACTAATCATATCCGCCACTACAACTAGCACATAATTGTCTGCCACCAATATATCATCAACCATCATACATATTCTTCAATCAACGTCGTCAACTACGAGCATCAACCAACTCCACCATCATAACCATCACCATCACTATCAACTGTCATATCACGCTAGTCACTATAACATCAATAATCAGTAGCGATTTTACAGGCGAAAAAAGAGACAATTGGACCTCTAATCTCCCTATAAAATTATAATATATATATATATATATATATATATATATATATATATATATATATATATATATATACACATTGTATTCTAATACTCGTGCTACGAGTAGGTTAAATGATACACTTAATTGAATATTAAGTGGATGTTTTGATGTACTTTAACTTTCGATTTATAAGTCAAAAGCAATAAGTTAGGATTCCCAACTTATGATTTTCGACTTATTTTGTATTTTTAACTTAAAAACAAGTGTTTTTAAGCACTTTTAGTTTTTAACCAAACAATTTAAAAGAGTTTAAAATTTACTTTGGCTTAAAGCATTTGAAATAAATCAATCCAAATATATTCCGAGATTTTACCTTGAAGATTAGGGGATAATATACACTTAATACAATTTTTTAAAAAATAATGCGTCCATATTCTAGAAATTACAAATTCGTCACTACCATTCATCGTCACCATTTCAATTATCACCACAACCATTACAATTATGAACACCAACCATTACCACTACCACCAACACTACAAATCATCTTCATCCTTATTGACGAGCATAAATATTTTATGTGTATCATTTAAACACGAAACAAGAATTGTCCTTCTCCTTTTGAGGGTGATTTTTCCTTCTTCTAACAACATAAAAAGGCATTAATTGTTTTTTTATTTTACCCTTAACATTAATTGTTTATTCTCTAAACTAGTTTCAAAACACAATATATAACTATGAATTAATAGGGGTACTATGACAAAATAGTAATGTTAATAATTGTTTTCCTAATGTGTGTACCAAGTTAAAACGTGACAAGTAAATAAAACGCAAAGAGTATATCATTGAATATGAAATAAATATATTATGTGTTTTTTCCCTTTAAATGCAATAATATTTTGTCTTGAAATAGCAAAACATAAGATATCTTAGATGCCAAACTATACATTTTACAATAATTCAAACTAATGAATAAATAAAGTCATTGATCATTTTCAATTATTATCAAGCTTCCTATTAATTTTGTAATTATCAACATACAACGACTTTATGTTATTTAATTAATGAATGAATACATTGAATTAAACGGCTGTCATAAATTTAATTATTAAAATTATTTCCCTCAATACAAGTTATTCAATTTTATTTGTATTAATAATTCGTGATGTGTGATTCCATAACATGTTTTGTGTGTGTTTTATTTTTATTAAAATTACCTCAAAATCATATTAGTACATACTCTATATAGTTAACACTGTATCTATTGTTACAACAGATACACATATATCTTTTCTTTTTTAAAAAAAATGAAAGACTTAGACACCCTCTTTGCAATAAAAAAAAATTGTAAATATTATCCTAAGTTTAAGAACATGTTTAATCCTATTTCAGTTAATTTTATTTTTTATTTTTAAAAAAATATTTATATTTGATCTAGAATTAGCATCGTTAATTTTTCTTTTTGAATCAAGGAAATAAACAAAATAAAACTCAAATGCATACTTATTAGGATTCAACTTACCACCATGTCCTCCTAATTATTTCAACCTTGTTCGTTGTTACGTTTTATTTTTTCCATCTTGATGTTTGTTTCCAGATAATATTCATGATTTTTTTTTCTGTTTCATTTTTGTTGAAAACATCAAATAAAACACAAACAAGGAAAAGATTTTCGGATTACAAAAATTAAAAAGAAAATCTTCTAGTGATGTTTGGTTGAAATGCTTTTTGGATTATCTTTAAAAGATGTGACGAAGAGGATGTTGTTGCTCCTCGCTTGATCATAAGTTTTAATTAGAGTTTCGAATATGAAATATCCTTGATAGAAGTGTTTCCCCAATTAACTCGTATGAAGTGTGATTCCAGATTAATCGAGTTTTAATACGAGGATTAATATCGAACGAAAGAAAAATAAAAACATATTTTGTCCTTTTTTTCTTTTAACTATTTATAAAACCCAACTTTATATATATATATATATATATATTTAAAAAATAGAGGAATAAAAGTCAAAAAGTTGACTAGAGGTTTTAAAGAGTTTTTGCAAACTGCACAGTCGAAACATTGACTTTGATGGATTAGTATATCAACGATAAAATGAGACGATATATTGAAAGTTAGTATTTACTCCCTTCACTAATATTTATCTATTATATTAAAAATAGATGTCTAATAATAAATTTTAAAAATTAATAAATATTTTTTTATTCATTTTATCTGTACTATTATATATCATACCTCACTTAATATGTTTTTTAAAATTAAATTTTTTATATTCAAAGAGTAATATAATTTTAAAAATATATTTATTTTTTATTTTTAATATATATATTAAATTAATATTATTAAACGGAAAAATAAAATATATAATTATATTAATGATGATGAAAATGATAGTAATGGAAAAACGCGGTTCTCTGAGCTGGACCATTTTAGGGCCCCCTACTGCCCATATCATTGAAGGAAAAAAGCCGTTGAAAATAATTGCAAGTAATTACATATATTTACTTCTTCAATAAAATAAATTTATTATTCACACCATTTAAGAGAGTTAGTAATTAATAATGTTGATTAAAAAGTCATTTGTTAATATCCATTTTGTTTATTACTTTTACTTTACTTACATTGTTACCTTTCACTTTTCATCGTACATGAGAGGAGATGCTTGGATGTATTAGTGTAGAGATGTGAGAGTCTGATTATGAATGGTTACAAGAGAGATAAAGGGAGATCAAAATAGTATTGATGAAAGATGATTAGACGAGACTTGATGCAACTTCAGCTTACTAAAGACATAAAAACATATAAATAATTATGAATGACACAATTAAGATAGAGGATTAGTTAGGTATCCGAGGATAGAGTGGTGTCTTGTATTCGTAAATACAAGTTTGTTAGGTTTTGTCGTAATACTAACCATATTCTTATAGTTCTTACTTTCGATATTATCTATCATCACATGATGTTTATGGTATTTTAATACCGCATTATTTCGTTATTGTTATTAATTATTATATTTTCTTCATCGCTTTCCTCTACTTTTATTTGGATGTATTGCTCTTGAGTTGAAGGTGTTACGAAAACAATCTCTCTACACCATAAAACAATGATATCATTTGCAGATATCCTATCCGTTTTAGATAAATCCCAAAATTTATTTTTCGTATCAAAATCAAGTAAAATGAAATATGAAATAGTCTCTCCGTCTCACAATATTTGTCTTTTATATTAAAAATAAATGTTTGATAATATCTATCAAATTTAAAAATAATAAATAATTTATCTTTTTCTATTTATCATATATTTGTTATTAAATATTATTTTTATTTAATTTATTTTTCAAGAAATTAAATTTATTATATTTAATGAATGTTAGAATAAAATTATTTTTATTATTTCTTATTTTTTAATAGGTATCCCAAATCAATAACAAATAAGTATTGTTAAATATTAATCTCATATTAATAACGAATAAGTATTGTTAATAGTAGTAAGAAGATAGGGAGGCAAAAACCTAAGATAGCCTTAATGTGCGGCAGAAACACAGGGCATGATGGACACGTGGCAGCAACATAACATGATTTGGTACCCTTTCCCATTTTTGGGGCCCTTTCTCAAATCTTTGTTTCCTGCTTTTTCTCTTCACAAAATTCTACCTATAATTATTGTCACTGACCCATATAGTACAACTTTCTTTTTTAAAAAAAAAATAAAAAAATTATAGTGTTTTGAGCTAGTTTTTATATATATAAAATTTCTTATTTAGTATTTAATATTTGTATTAAAATTTAACTAATTTAAATTGTACACTGCAATACTTATTTTGGGAATAACGCTTCCAACCTGATTTTTCTCCATATTCAAAGGTCGAACTCGAAATCTCTAATTAAGAATGAAATAGTCCCACCACTACACCTCAACACATATTAATAATTTTTATATATATCTCAACAGTACTAGATACTCTGTCAAATAACTTTATTTATTAATATTTTATCATTTTTCCTATAGGTATCAAATAATTTCACTGATTAGAAAGTAAAATTTTATGATTTTTAATTTATTTTATTGATCACTAAGTCAGATTTATAAGTGCATAATTTTTTTATTTTTATTTTTTTAGTTCTTTAACTTGCTAAGGGTGTATTTTTTTTCTCACTTTTATGTCTAATTTATGCTGATCTTAAATTTGAATTTATTGTCTATCAAAATTTAAAAAAAAAATCACAAGACATATGTTTATATTATTGCATCATAATATCCACAAGCTGAAGCGGAATCTAAGGGTAACTGGTAAAGTTACCTCCATATGATTGTTGTAAAGTTCTTGCTCGAACTCTCTGTATAGCGGAAATTTTAATAATTAATACATCAAACTGTCTTTTTAATGTCCACAAGTTATGTTTTGTGTCTCTCAAATAACTTATGCTTGTTAGGCATAATTTTAATTGTTAATGCGAAATTTAAAGACCAGTATATCTAAAGGGAAAATTATACATTTAAAAATATATTATACGTACATTAAATCTTTAATTAAATCTAAGTTGATCTATTTTTTAAAGCAATATTGTCAAATATTAATCATATTGGTAGGCTACAAAATCGTCTACCATCTTTATAGTAACTGAACCAGGATTTTATAGTTATTCTAGTTTTAAATATTAATCATTTTGATAACGAAAGTTATTTTATAAGTTATAACAAACAATATTTTTTACTTTTTTTTTTGTCAATGAGTAGAGTGCTAATTAAGTATTGGATTTTAGTGAGATAACGAAGTAGTAACAATAACCATATTATAATTGGCGTCAACTAACTTTGACATAAACCAGCAGACAAATGATCAAGCAACATTTAGCCCCAAATAAAACTATACACTATATGGGGGAAAAAAAAGAGAGGAGTCTTTTATTAATCTCCCTAGTCTAATGGCATATTAATTTTTTTTGTGTAATAGATAGAAAAAGAATTAGGGGGTTCAAAAGATATATATTTTGATTTTTTTAGGCAAAAATTATTTGTGATTGAGTTGAACTTATTTGTAGAGGCAATGACGAAAACAGAAATTTACTAAAGGATTTCAAAATTTTTATATATACACCAAGATAGATATGTACATTGTTTGTGAGTTTATTGAAAGTTTCTTATCTTAATAAAGGATAGTTAGTGCATTAAATTTTTGCTATGTATAAAATTTCAAAAAAAATTGAATTAAAAATCTACTATATCAATTTTATTTTATATTTTTATAAAAGACTATTTTTGCAACTTATTTCTATAATCTCCTAAGTTCTAATTGCATGACATAATTTTATCAATTATGCTAAGATTTCCCTAGACAATTAATATCATTTGTGAAACTTCAAGGATGGAAAAATAAAGTAAGCTCTTCTAGTTCTTCTTTCTTTGTTCCTTTTTTCAAAAGTTAAAGTGGATATAGATGCTAGAATAGTCAAAAGGGAAACAGACCAACATGGTTGTGGTGCAGCGGATGAAGTTGCTCTACCCTTAACCAGAGGTCGAGACTTCGATCCTGGGTATGGAGAAAACTTTGTTGTGAGCACTATCCCCGAATGAAACCCTACCCGGCACGAATCCGAATTGGTCAGACTCCAATATTGCGGGTACGAAATACTGGATGAGAACCCCTAGAAATAGGAAACAATAGATAAAACACTCTCTGGATTAGGAAATTTAAAAGATCTAAATTCAGCTAGAGAAAACATTATTTTAAGAAAATTGTTATGAGTTTTATTGGAAAGTAAAATAGTAGGAGGTCATATTGTGTTTACATGAGTAGGTAGGACTATTATCTTTATTAGTAATCGTAGTGTTATGTTTGTAGTTTTTTTTTCCCTTAAATTTTTGTTGATATATGTCGTTTTGAATAGATTATTTGTAACATTATTTTGTTACTATTTATTGTTGTGTTATTTCTTATTGTCTTTTATACTTCTTTTACATCTTTTTTTCTGAATTATATTTTGTCTTGAGCCGAGAATCTATCAGAAACAACCCCTTTACTTCACCTTTAAGGTAATGGTACAACGTACCATCAAAGAATATAGTGCAGTGAATGGGGCTGGTCCTACCTTAACCGCTTCCTTCGAATGGGGTCCTATCCGGTGTGAATTTGAATTAGTCGGACTTTCATACAGATATCGGATACCGAATGAAAAATAAAAAATAATAATATAACGTACACTTTATCCTCTTTAAACTCTACCGTATGAAAATATATTAAATATGTTGTTGTTGCTGTATATCTTGAGTATTAACCCAATGAATTACTGTTGGATTAAAGTCATACAAACCAAACTTTGAAAAAAAAAAAAAAAAGACATTATAACTGTGGTCCACTGTGGACCATCCACAAGTGACTTTAACTTAGGACCTAAGTTTGTTAAATTTTTCAAAAAAATTTACATTAGAATTCCCAAAGGGACCTAATGAGATCTTCAAGAAGTTTGACTTCAAAAACTCTTTCAGAAAGAAAAAAAGGATAATACCTAGTGAGTGGTAGCATTTTTGGTACCTTATTGATGAACTTGAATTTTGTAATCCTTGTGATTAGAGGTGTTGATGGATTGGTTTGGGTCGGTTATTGGTCAAAATCATAATCAAACCAACTTAGTCGGTTTTTAAATTTCTAAAACCAAACCAAATCAAACAAAAAAATAAACATCGATTTGGTTCTTGTCGGTTTAGTTCAGTTTGGTTTGGTTTTTTCGGTTTATAATTTTAAGTAATGATAAAATTTGAAAATTAAAAAAAATAAATTCAATCTAATATATGACATGTTAACCGAGTGTTGTATCTCAAACGTGAAACTAAGATGTCAATTGAGTGTTATACTTCGACAAAGTTATGAACAACACCATATAGACACTTCTAAAAATATATTTTAAAACTACATTTAACAAAATAATATGATAAACCCCCAAAAGGTGAACATATAAATTTCTCACTCAACAAGATTAAAAAATAAAGTTAAAATTAATGATTGTCTATAGTCAAATGAATTTCAACTATAAATTTCAATATACAACAAGATACTCCATCCGTCCCATTTTACCCATTCCAAATTTCCTATTTGGTGTCCCATTTTACTTGTCCCTTTTTACTTATCAAGATAAGACAATTTTTTTCTCTTCATATTTTATCCTTTACATTAATTACTTTTTCTTTAAATTAAAATGTAAATATCATTTAATAGGGGTACTATGATAAACTAACCATATTATTTATTATTTTTCTTAATAGCTGTGTCATCCCAATTTAGGATGCGTAAAATGGGACGGAGCCAGTATTATTTTCACAATTAGTATCATTTATCATTTAAAGTGCGAAATTCACTTAGAATCTCATAAGGCACTATTAACTAGATGAGGAAATGACTTAATGTGTTACGACTAAAGTTAAATCATGATTAAAATACAAAGTGTAACAAATATTTATATTGTATTTATGAATAATACATAAATAATTATAATATATATATATATATATATATATATATATATATATATATATATATATATATATATCGGTTCGATTTGGTTATTTTGATGGTTATTTTAAAGTAAAACCAAACTAAAACCAAATTAGTATCGTTTCTTTTTAAATTCAAAAGCAAACCAAATCAAATCTAACCAAATATCGATTTTTTTAATCGGTTTGATTTGAATCGCGGTTCGATTTGATTAAAAATAAAACCATGAACACCCCTACTTGTGATGTATACTCAACACATTAATCTTGAGTTAGTTAAAATGTGTCTTTAGTCTCAGTATGTTGAAAAATATGTTATATTAAGATTGTATTATTCTCAAATATGAAATAACAACACTAACTCAATAATATTGTGGCGATCATAACGCATTCAATACTATAATTTTACCAATTAGATTTGGGAAGGATGATGTATATACAATTTTCCTCGTTTTGAAGGTTCTTATTATTGGTAACAAATGTAAATATTAGTATTAGGAACAAAAATAATATACCTAAGGAGCACCTAATTACATATAATAGCCCAGTGACAGTCATTGGCCAACTTGTAAGTAATTGTGAAGGTGGATAGAATGTTTTTTTTATTAACCTTCAATTTAAATAAAATAAATCAAATCATGTATGTAAGGAAAATACAGTAGGAAGAAATTCATTGAAAATAATAAAAAGGAGAACAACATCAACAATAAATAATATAATAACTGAATCAAAGTGAATTGATAATAATAAATTGAGAATAAGATAATATGATAGTAATAAATAACAATACTAACTTAATGCAATATATGAGCGAGTAAATTATGAAACAACTAATAACATTATTACTTATAAACACTCACAAAAAAATAATCAAATTTGTATTTTAATTAGTTAGAAGGTTATATGACCCTCCTTTGCTCTATCTAACTCGATGTGTGCTTCTTTCGACCCTACGAAAATATATTTAAACGCGCACATTACTCATATCGATAATAGAATAAATGCATTTAATTAGATATCATAAAGACAAAAAATATTTTTCCACCAAAAATTAGGAGACTATTAAAAGTTCTATTCCCCCTCACCCCACCCCCACCCAGAAAAAGAGAGAAGTTTCCCCTCAAAATAAGGATAAGATTTGGTGATGGTAGACCCTACATTATAGGGCAACTTAAAAATATGTGGGAAAAATTGCCCCAAAATTAAGGGTAACAAATTTTCAATTGGGGGACCAACTTTAATCCAATTTATGTTAGACAAAATCTTCTTACTGGCAAATGAAAAGGGATTTTTTTCTTTTTTTTTGACAAATATCCCACTGGATTAATTAAGCTAATTTGTCGTTAATTATTAGTCAAACATTAAAGACTACCAATTGCATTATGACTAAGGAATCTACTTGAATTCTCAAGAAAGTTTATTGGATAACTTTTTTAATTAAGGCCAAACCACTTTGTAGTTTAGTGTGTATTTGATTTAAGAGTTATTGGAATGTCAATTAGTCATGGCTATTTTATGGATGGCCTAGGTTTAATGTGTCCTCAAAATTCCTTCATATCTCAATGTCAAATCATCTACTATTTGTATTACTATTATTCTTTTCTTGAGTTTGCAAATATATTGGGCTGAGTGAGGTATTAAATAAGTGTATTGATTTGACTTCTGAGTTTTGGTTGGATAAAATGGAGTGAGTTAATAAATTTATCTTTCCAAATATTATTTGAGACGTATGATAACTCAATCCGATAAATTCTTATCAAGTTATAATCTTTTTGGTTTTCTTACCGTTTGTTTAATTATCTAGTAAAAAATATTATTTTTATTAAATCTATATATAACATACTAAATAAAAAATATTAAAAATATTTTACTAAGATTCCTCGTGGATCAATTTAAATTATAATTCAATTAATTTTTTAAATTGATTACACTAAAACTTAAACCGAGTTGGACGAATTATGTTTTTATTAACTGATTTAACCGCCCTTAGACTCAATACAAAAGGAAAGCTGAATTTTTCTTCCCCTTTTTTTCTTCTGAATTAAATATTAGTCTATAGACTTGTCAACAATTGATTTTCTTCCCCTAACATTAAAATTTCTTTTTTCAACAAATGTTGTTTTTTTGAAATTTTTGGTCTAGATGGCTAGAACCAGTCTAAGTATACAATTATTTTGCTAGAAGAAAATGACAGAAAAAAAAAAGTCCCCTCTTTTAACATGCTAGAAGGAAAAAAATAGAGAGGTGGAGGGTGATTTGTTATTATTAAATATTTTGCTATTAATTGCACGAAGAAAACACAAATTGCAGGTGACAAAATCAACAAATGGTTAGGGTTATGATATGACTGGACATAACGAATTAAATTCAGAATAAATCAAGATAGCGTACTGAATCAATGTAAAATTCATTCATGTTAGATAAGTAAACCTCTTTGCCAAATCAGGTCATAGTTGATTAAACTTATTTTGATTTATCAAAATTTAATTTGATCAGTTAATTTATCATATGTATCAAGAAATTGGCAATTAAGATGCATAAAAAAAAGTGATTAGCAAGAAGGCGAGAGGAAGATGGGAAGGGAGAAAGAGAAATGTTGTTGCTAGCCTTAAGGCAGACATTTCAACATTCAACATGACTTAAATTTTAAAGTGTACTTGTTTATATTGCAAAAAGAATAAAAGGAAACATGCAACTACAATTAAATAATAATAATAATAATAATAATAATAATATTTGAAGAATCACCAAAGGATGTAATGCAGTGGATGAGTCTGTTCCTCCTTTAATCAGAGGTCTCGGGTTTGAGCCCTGAATACGGAAAAATCTTTGGTAGGGAGCGCTACCCCTGTATGAGCCCTATCCGATGCAAATTCGGATTAGTCGAGCTTCAATATGGGTATATAATAATAATAATAATAATATTTGAAGGGAGCATAGGTCTTAAAGCCATGTTAGTGATGTTACGAGGGGGACTTACCTAATAGATGATGGCAAAAGGTGCATTTGCATGTGCCTCTTGGTCTCTTTTTATTATGCCTAATAATTTATTTTATGAATTTAAGTTATATACATAGTATATAAATTTTTAATATTATTAAATTATTTTTACTATACGTTATAAGAGTTTCTTTCTTGTTTTTAAGATTACAAATTTCATACATTTTTTGAGTGATCTGATAAAAAACATTTTACATTAATAATGTAAAGGACAGTTTAATGTACTAAAATTTTTATGATGTGTGAGGTTCGAGAAAAAATCAATCAAATCATAAAGATTTTTTATACATTATGATGTATATAATTTAAATTCTTATTTCATAATGTGGTATGATGACTTGATGAGTGTGCCCAGTTATGGATAGGCAAATTGACAAACATAATTAGTTTACTTCATTGCAAAGGACCCTAGCTCAATATAATGTCTCTTTGATCTATTTTGATTTTATATTGTTGGAGAGGGGCCATTGGTAGGGATGTTGATTTGATTTTTGTTGAGTGTTGTCATTAGTCATCAGTGCTGTTTTGTCCAGGCAAGTGTTTGGGCCTTCCAATGTTTCTAATTTTGTATATATATTATCCAACTGATTTGAAATTTAAATGTACTATTATAGATGTTGAACCACCTTCAGCAAGTTTATGCGTTTACTTCTGAATCTTCTTAGTGAAAGTTTTGTCTCCGCTATTGACGACGTAGCATAGTTAAAGTGGTTGTCCTTGTTGAATTTAGCTCGGACTTTGGTGTTTCGATACAAGCATTACTCGATAGGCTGATAGAATCACGGTAAAAACAACACTTTAAAAGAGAATGAACTCGATTTTAAGCATTTACCATAATTTTGTGGAAACAAAAGAAAGAGAAGAATATGCCTAAGAAGAAGAAAGTATTAGTAGCCGTTTGGCCATGAAAATTATTTATTTATTTTTGGAAAATTATTTTATTTTAGTGAAAAGAGTTAAAACAGTATGTGTTTGGCCATGAGAATTCCAAATATAATTTGGAATTGTATTTTCACTCCTACTTCTCTCACAAAAATTTCAAAAATAACTCAAATTTATATTCATGGCCAAACACAACTCCAACTCCAACTTCAACTCCTAAAAATTATGATTTTCATGGCCAAACGAAAATTTTAATAAGAGTAGAGTACATTAGAGGCCTTGAATTAGATTTAAGATGGCATTGTAGAACTTAAATTGAAGCAACTTCATTCCAAATTTTGTATGGTGTAGTTGCCTCTTCCTTTTGATAATGTCCATTGTAATATTAGATTGAAGAAAATTCACATGTCATCTACTTGATTACTTATCTTGGATATATATTAGACATCTTCTATGAGAGAATATAATTTTATCTAGTGTTTCCCGTCGAAAATACTAGTTTCAGATGAATTCAATTTTGGGAGCACAGAAATAGACACTTAAACTCACATAAATTGAACAAGTAAACACACGCGTCCTATAAGACTTCTACATAGCAATCAATCTCACGCTCATTGCCAAGTAGATACCACGTAGGACTATACTTGTTCAAACTTTATACAAAGTGTCTACTTATGCACACTCAAAGTTTGAGCATATAAATGCGTTCCGAGGCCAAGTTAAAAGGATACATTTGTGTATTACTTATGAATAGTTAAGGGAAATAACCACTTAATAACAAATACAGTACCTCTAATGGGGATTAACAAAAGAGAAAGTTATGGTAATACTGCTTATATCAACTGAAAATTTGACAACTCTTGCTATGAGACTTCTTCAATCTATATGCATTTCCAGCAATATGTTTAGCACATAAGTTTACATTCCATGTAATGCAACAAGTAAAGTTTGTGCAATAATTAAAAAAAGAGCCTATAAATGCATATAATATGTAGTCTATGAGTTTGTCAACTAAAAGAAACATAAAGTGGGAAATTAAGTTAATGAGGAAAAGGAAGAAACAAATATCATAAATACTACAAAATCAAACTGATATCTCCTAGACCTTTTGAGGTTTGCTGTGTTCTTGAATCTTAATTAATCCCGAAAGGCAGGAGAAAAATGAATCGAGAGGAAGTGTGTGCTTGGTGGTGGCGAACTTCATTTACTCTGTATCTCTGATGCTTTCGCTTGTGAGCCACAGCTTCTTTTGGACGATAAAAACAATGTCATCTCCTTCCTGGTCTTGATCTGGAGTTGGATCAGCTACCGCTTCCCAGTGCAACGGAGATAAGTACTTCTTTACATAGTCAATAACATGTTGTTTGTCGCGGAAGATAACAAAACCAGTTGGCCTTACTATGCGATCTATCTCGAGTAACAGATCCTCACCACTGCAGCCTTTCTTTTCAATGTCGGAGAAAATGTTCCAAGCATGGAGCAAATCATAGGTCCTAGGATATGTTGAAAATGCTTCACACCTGCACACAACATGTGCACGGAAGTAAGATTTCCGGTTATCATCTTTGGTTCATAGATTCTAAAGGTCTGCATGCTTCTTATGGTTACAATTACTTCCTCAGTCCAACAAACTTGTCCATTATTGACTTGACACATAGGTTAAGAAACAATAATTAATAGGCGTAATTTTACTCTATTAACCTTTGAATGTGATGTCTTGGGAAATGCATTGACTGATGAATAGCATTTAATCGCAAGGGTAAAATGGGTAGAAAAGGATAATAAATTGTTCATTGATTTTCCAAACTGGACAAGTATTGTTGGACATCTATTTTAGTATAGTGGACAAGTATTGTTGGACTGAGGGAGTAACAACTTCCAACATTTTAACGAGCAAGTTTTAGTTTCTATCATTGTTGTCAGTTAATTGACCTATTAAGAGAATCTTACAAGGTCAATTTTGTTAAGGATGCTAGATGGGCTTTTTGGGTGAAACATTGATGCCCACAAAGTAGAAGGGAGAAATCTACATAGTTTTGTAAAGTAACAAATTATCCACGTACCAATCATGAGTTGTGCCAATCAAACCACGGTCATATACAATCTTTAAAGTGTTAGGTCCATCTTTGGGCACAACGTTCATGACCCAGACATCTTTGTCCTTCAAAGCAGCAGCAAATGACCCTAAATTGGCCTTCATGTCCATGATATTTCTCAGTGTGTCTGAAGAGATCTTTGGACTTAAAATATTCCAGTAATGTTCAACCCTTCGCTGCCAAAGCTCCTGTGTATAAGCCAAGAAAAGCAAGAAGCATATTAAGCTTTCCCTTTACATTATCACAATTGCACCTGAGCACTTTAATCTCGCGTGTGGAATGATGTGGCAGAAATTGAAAAATAAGACTAGAAGATTACCACGTCCTTCTCAAACATTTCACTTGAATACCCAAAATCAGCAAGACGAGGAGGAGGAGTGGTTAGCCTAGCTGGCCAAGGAGCCAGTCCACTTCCACTAACTTTATGGTCATCTGAATATCAGAAAATGAGAATAAGGTTATATTTTTTTTGACAGGAACTACAACAACAACAACAACAATAAACCCAGTATATTCCCACATCGTGGGGTCTGGGGAGGGTAGAGTGTACGCAGTCCATACCACTACCTCTAAAGAAGTAGAGAGGTTGTTTCCGATAAACCCCCGGCTCAAGACAAAGGACAGTATATATAGAAAAAAAAATGCATGGAACATGATAAAATAACATAGGTATGACATCCACCAAAAATATTGAACACTGCCAAACAAGGACACAAAGCCCTCCTAGCCTACGACTCAACCACACACCTTATCCCTCTATCCTAATGTTTTTCCTCCATACCTTCCTATCTTGGGTCATGTCCTCGGTTAGTTGTAACTGCTCCATGTCACGTTTAATCACGTTTGACAGAAACTAAAGAGAACTAACTTTTAAACATGGTTTACAAGCGTCGGAAAAACTGTGAATTATTTCCATTGATAAAAAAACAAAATAAGAACTGCTGCTCATGCATATTGTATCAGAAAACTAATGCAACAATACACAATATAACCATTCCATAAAAGGCTCCAAACAGAATCATAGCATATGTCAAGAAAAATGCACTTACAGGGTTGAACAATCCAATAATCCACTTTCACAGTTAACGATCTTTTCATATGAGTTACTATTGTTTAGTTAACCAGGTATAAAAGATTTTGTCATTTTTTCTGCTTTACATAGGTATACTCACTGATGCTCAAGAATGAATATAAGCAAGAGAAAGGACACTTACGATCAGAATAAGGTGTTATGCATGCTTCCATATTCACACCCCAAACAGCATCAGGATCATCATCGGACCGACAAAGTGGTGGTTGAGTACCATCTGGTCTTGCCATGTAACAGTCATTGTTTAGAGGCTTGACCCAAATCACTGTTTGGTTCTTTTTTTCTGCTATTTTCCAGCACATGCGTTCAACAAGTGCGCTCATGTGCTTCCATATTCTGAGATCCTCTTCATCCTGAGCATATGCTTCAGGAGATGAATAGGCAAAATAGCCTCCAGGTCTAAGCACCCTATCTAGCTCAAGAAGAAGGATGCCATCCCTCTGAAGCCAATCGATCCTACAACGGGAACAGTGAGCAAATTCAAATGATCTGCTTGGATAGGGAAGCCTTTTTGTTCCAAGAACACCAAGATATGCAGGAATCCCTCTCTCTAAGGCAAATTGGATCTGATTCTGATGCACATCATTAGGCGCCAATGACATTGCTATGATATCAGAGGATAGAAGATAACCACCAAAGCTAGCCACACCACAACCAACGTCAAAAACTGTGCGTATCCTCCCTCCATTGTTCAAGTTATTGTTCGGGAACTTCAGCATCTGCAATCATGATTACAGTAAGACAACTTTGAGAAGTGCGATCATCTTAAGAATTTGATGATTTAACCATAAGGCTGGTTACATTTTTCTTTTAATTGACAGATCTACAATATTTGAAGAGCGAGAGTCCTCACGTTTGCAATTGAAGCAATGTACTTATCAGCTCCATAGTGAAAGTGAGTGCCTCCACCAGGAAATATTATCTTTTCGCCCTTAACAACCATCCAGTTTTGGTCAGATTTCTCATGTGCAAGGTGAGTATGTGGTATGTTTGCCTTCCAAACCTCATCTCTACTTCTTGGCCACTTAATCGGTACCTACAACAGCACCCAAAAGAGAAAGCAAAAAAGATGTGTTTCATCAGAAGATAATTGAGTAATATTGGGAAGTTAAAGAGTATACTCTAGGTTTATATTTAGTACTGATATAGAATATTCACCTTGTATCCAGCTGGAGGAGGAATCAAGCAATTGTAGCGTCTTTCAGGCAATGGGCAATGTCTTTCATAGTGCTCCATTAATCCTAGATCTAACTTCAATCTCATTTGGTATATGAGATGCCTGTCCAGACAGGGAATTAACTCCGAATGTCGATCATCGCAAACCTTTCAAGGGAAAAAAAAATAGTAGCACAAAAGTTAAAAAGTCAACAAGACAACTAAAATGCGGCAAGTGCTTTTCCGTTCCTCCATTTAGCCACACGGGTTAGTTGCATGGGTTATTGTGACATCACATCTAGAAACAAAAGAAAGAACAAGAAGAAAGGAAAAGTAATGCTCACTGGGAAGCTCTTAGGAACGATGACATCTTCACCATCTTCCAGCCCAAACTTCTCATCTTGCTTGCTGCTAAGATCAGAGTCATCGTCTCCACCCAAATACGAGGATCCCAGTTTCCTCAATGATCGACTTCCGTACTCCAGAGCAGATTCACCATTGCTCTTAGAGCCAAAATAAAAATACACGACAAGAACAAAGACTGCAACAACAGCTATAGAAGTCAACAAGCGCTTCCTCTGCGCTCCATCTGATCTCCCTCGCATCATTTGTGTAGTTTTAGAATCTTCAGAAAAGCTTCAGTTTCACCCTTCCCCTTCAGTTCTTAGAAGTCATTGCTTAGGTGGACCAGTTAACTCCAAGATCCCAAACTTAACAGATGGCACAAATTAGATTCTGAAGGAAGAGGGATCTCTTCTATTGGTGAAATCACCTGTGAAATCACATGCACAAAGCACTACATCAACTCAAGTAGTGTGGGCAAAGGGAAAATGGTTTTTAAAAAAACAAAGAACAAACACAGATTATACAGAAAAGAATCCAAGAAAATAGAAAAGCAATTTAACAAAGCCAACTCAAGCAGATATTGCAGTATGCACTAATCTTGCATGTACGCTAGAAGACCTAAAGTGATACATTTACATCTCCCTAAAACGAAATTGTAAATTAAAATGATATATTTCTTGTATAATTTTCATGATCACACAAACAATCTTTGGAGTCATATTGAACTCCACGAAAATTGCCCAGCTCGGGTATCAGTGATCTGACTTAGGTTATTACTCCTTAAAATAAGATGTTAGTTTGTCTACTTCTCTAGCCAGTTAGAGAATGAAACGAAAACAACGATTCACTATTTGCATAGTGTTTCATGACTTATTTAACATGCAACTCTCCAATTTTTTAAAGTATGTGTAGGCCACATAGTCTATCTGTTAACCCAAGAGCAAATTATTGATGAAATCAAAGACTAAACAAACATTATCTTTAAGGGATTACGAAAGAACAGTTTTGCTCCCCCGAGATAACATGTATCAAATCACACCCCTAATGCACTAAACGATGAATTCAAAGCAAAATGGAACGGGAAGTGGAAAACAAAGTCAAGTGGAATTCCAGAAACAGAGTTGGCTAGCTGCAGGCAGATCATTTACGTTTCAGGCCACATTGTCCACATCATCTTCCACCTATATCGCATTCTATTTATTGTTCAATCACCAAAATGGACAGTCCAGATGCCATTTACTACATCAAAAATGCAGATTCACAATGGAACTTCTCATATCTTCAGTTGAGAAGTACACTAACTATGGACAAGATCCCCAAGCATAAAAACATTTGGATTAATTGTGAAGACCAATGAAATTCAACTTTTATCATTGGAGATTAAAACAACAATTGCCCTTATACCGATGGACCTAATCAACCACATGCGTGGAAGAGCAGAACCCAAATTAAGCACAACACATAAAAACAATCTTTTCTACAAAAATAAATGAACAAATAAAGAATACAGCATTTCAAGAAATCAAACAGTAACCAGCAGCAATGACGGCTATAAGAATAATTAAACTTATTGAAACACAGATCTGAGATGATGCAATTAAGAAGCCAAGATTACTAATACAAATAAACAACTCTAGGCATTATCATAATAGGCAGCACAACACAAGCAGAAAACAGATATTATCCTAGCTGGGAATAAGAAACAAGCTTAAACGGCCAAAGGGTAAGCAAAAATCCCATATGATCCATTAAACAAGCCATGATTACTAATAAAAATCAACAAGATTAAGCATTAACATCAACAGGTACAAAAAACTGAAGCAAAGAACAGATTTTGGCCTAGCTGGAGACTATCATTAGCACAAAGACCAAAAGGGTAAGCCAGATTCAATATGATGCATTAAAAGAACATGCAAGATTAAGCAAAAGGTTACAACTTTGCCTAGCTGAGTATGATTAACAAGCAGAAAACGGACAAACGGTAAGCCAGATTCAATATGCTGCATTAAAAAAAGTATGACTGTTCATACAAATCAACAAGATTAAGCACCAGCATTAAAGGGTGCCAACACTTGGACCAAATGATTAGAACTTTCCCTAGCTGAAACTGATTGACAAGCACAAAAGGCCAAATGGGTAAGCCAGATTTGTTAATACAAATCAACAAGATTAAGCACTAGTATTAAAGATTCCATAACATTAGAGCAAAAGACTAGCTGAGTATGATTAACAAAAGAACAAAAGGCCAAATGCATTAACAAAAACACAAATCAACAACATTAAGCCATTAAAGGGTCAGAAACATTATAGAAAAAGATTAGAACTTTGCCTAGCTGAAAACAATTAACAAGCACAAAAGGGCCAAATGGTCAAGCCAGATTCATTATTAAGAAAAATCCATCAAAACAATTCAACAAGATTAAGCACTAGCATTAATGGGTCATAAACTTTAGAGCAAAAGATTAGCTAAATATGATTAACAGCACAAAATGGATAAGCCAGATTCAATATGATGCATTAAGAAAAAACCCATGATTTTCAATACAAATAAACAAGATTAAGCACTAGCATTAAAGCATCAAAACATTATACCAAAATATTAGAACTTTGTCTATTTAAGGATGTAGTAAACCAGATTCAATATAATGCATTAAGAAAAACCCCATGATTGTTAATACAAATCAAGAAAATTAAGCACTAGCAATAAAGGTTCAATAAAAAGATTAGATTTTTTGCCTAACTAAGAACAATTAACAAGCAAAAAAATGAATCAGATCCATAAAAACAAGAGGGAATCTTACAGGAATCAAGCAAGAACAGGTGCAGATCTGAAATTTTGGAAAAATGAAAAGTGTTTGAAATTGAGAACAGTAAAACGTGTCAAGAAAAACAAGAAAATAGCGAAGTGTATGATGGGGAAAAGAGTGGAATTTAGCTGTGTATAAAAAGGAAAATGTAAGTATTATTATGTATACAGTTGGGAGGAATGAATGGAGGGGGTGGGTAGGCGTGGGGGTGGGGTTGCCGACAGGGTGGGGTGGGGTGGGTCGACGTGGGGGGGGGGGGGTAGCGGATCTACTAAGTTTCTGTGAGGGGTGAAAATGTTGGGATGTTTTTTGCTATTTTAGGAAAAGAGTGGGGGTAGAAGTGAAAGGTACAAACTTTCATGTTGCTAAATTGTGTTTCTGTAAAATTCTCTTAAAAAGGAAAATGACATTTACAGAATTATCCAAGTTGGGTAAAAAAAAAGTTATTACAAATTGCAAGTACTTTATAAAGTTTGAATATTAAAAAAAATTACGACGACAACAACATATTCAATTGTAATCGTGCAAAAATTTGAAGAGGATAGAGTGGAAGTAGACTTACTTTTACCTCGTGGAGGTAGAGAGTCAGATTGTGTCCGAAAGATCCTCGATTAAGTGCATCAAATCAAAATAATCATCATTAAAGTAATACGTCGATAAAGAAAACATGACAGCTAATACGAAAAGCAATACAAAGGCATACAGAAAACAAATACCCATCAAAGAAAATAAGAAACTATATGAATAAGACTAATGTTATCATATTGCAGGGGACTCCAAACCACCCACCAAGACTTCTAACCCCATCGAAAAGTGAGACAACGGTGAACTGCCTACTAACCTTCTACCTAAATTCGCAATTTTCATACCTCCTTATTTACAGTCATGTCCTCGGCAAGCTATAGTTGCACCACGTTTTGTCTAATAATCACTACTCTACTTGTCATTTTCACCATATCCAACATCTCACGCCTTCTCACTGAGACATCTGTGCATGTCCTCTTTACATATTCAAATATCTCAATCTCGCTTCTCTCATCTTGTCCACCACAGAGGTCGGTCATTCTCAACTCATTCCTAATCCTATCTCTTCGTTAGGGGCAAACTAGTTATACATGGTTAAAATATTTATTTTATGTATATACAATGATGTTAAACGTAATTCCCTTCGACTAATTTGTATGTATACCTTTAAACTCCATTAATGAAAATCTTAACTTCATCACTGCTTCGCGAGTATATATATTCACACATTGATTTCAGCATCATCTGTTCCGCAACTTGCATAGAGGGTTCTTTACAAGAAAAAAGAATACATTATATATACAATTTTGCATATGGTTATATTGTTGGTGTTTTATTGTGCTAGATTTTTTTTTACAAAATTGTTACTGATTCAACAAAATCAACCAATTTAAAATTTTAAAGCATGACAACAAACAAGTTCATAAGTTTTTGTTGTGCTTTTAGGCGTTCTTTTTTGGTAAAAGAAACATTAATGGATTCGTAATAATATCGCATTAGTGTATATATATTATTATGGTGTATATAGAAAAGATTTTGTTTATGACATACGTGAAAGAGTTCCATTTTGGGGATTAATTTTTGAAGATTGTTTATCTAACAAGAGAAAGATTGTTTAAAACCATATAGTGAGACCAATTATCTTTTTTTTTTTTATATGAGACTCCTAACGCTCTTCAGTATATCTAAACCTCGTTAACTGAAATGTGTATATATAGTATCATGTAAATTAAGAAATGAATTTTTGGTTACTCAACTAAAAAAGTCAACTCATGAAGAAACTATCCACGTCCATATAAGAAACTAGTATACGTACCCATACGATGTGTGGATAAAATTATAATATTATTTTTAATTATTTTATATAGAAATATTTCGTCCGAGCATGTTTTATCATATTATCGTTTAAAAAAAAGTTTAACTATTCCCCCCCCCCCCCCCACACGCCTTTACCACCACCCATTTTCTCCCCATCCTAATACCTCCCCCCCCCCCCCCCCCCCCCCCCCCCACACATCCTCCTCCTTCCTCCTCCCGCGCCTCTAACTTTATGTGAGCAAAAATAATTATAGAATTGCAAAAAAGCTTTATGTTTCTTTATTATATTGTTTACAATTTAAAGATTTCAAATTGTTAAAATAATTTTTATTTTTATTTTATTATCCTTCCATCTTTTTCATTTAAAACTTATAAATAGTAATATGAACAATATCTAATTACTTCATTATATTCCCAAAATTAGTCCAAATTTCTTCCACCACCACAAACACCCCCTTACATGTCTCCACGTCATCCCATCTCCCCCCTCCCCCCCTAACCAAATCTATATGATGAAAAAAAATTATGTAATTGCAAGAAAGTTTTTTATTTCATATTTTTTTCTTTATTACATTATTTACGAAAAAGGCTCAAAAATATCTTTGAACTGTCTGAAATAGCTCAAAAATGTTCCTCATTAGATTTTTGGCTCAAAAATACCCCTTCGTTAAATATTTGGATAAAAAATACCCCTCTCTCCAACAGAATTCGGAAAAGGATCAAAAATACCCCTGAACTATCTGAAATGGGTAAAAAATACCCCTCTGTTAAATATTTGGCTCAAAAATATTCCCCTTAATGAAATTAAATTATTTCGATTGAATTAATCCCTAACTTTAACATTTTAACCCTAATACTTTAATTTTTTTTACATAAAAGTATTTTTTTTATTTTAAAAATAAGATAATGAAAAAAAGTATTTGAATTATAATATAAATTGGTTGAATTTGATTTGAAAAATAAACGTACATTTATTCTAAGAAGGTATTTTCACTTTACATCTTTTTAATCTTTAAAGAAATTAACGAAATTAATGAAATATAAATTTTCACTTAAAGAAATTACCGAAATATAAATTAGATGATGAACTTTATATAAATTAACAAAATAATCGAAATAATTTAATTTCGTTAAATACCCCTCTGTTAAATATTTGGCTCAAAAATACCTCTTCCCTTAACAAAATTAAATTATTTCGATTGAATTAAACCCTAACTTTAACTTTTTAATCTTAATACTTTATTTTTTTACATAAAAGTATTTTTAAAATTTTAAAATAAGTTAATGAAAAAAAGTATTTGAATTATAATATAAATTGGTTGAATTTGATTTGGAAAATAAACATACATTTATTCTAAAAAGGTATTTTCACTTTGCATCTTTTAATCTTTAAAGAAATTAACGAAATTAACGAAATATAAATTTCACTTAAAGAAATTACCAAAATATAAATTAAATGATGAACTTTATATAAATTATCGAAATAATCAAAATAATTTAATTTCGTTAAATAACCTTTGTTAAATATTTGGCTCAAAAATACCCTCCCCTTAACGAAATTAAATTATTTCGATTGAATTAAACACTAACTTTAACTTTTTAAGCCTAATACTTTAATTTTTTTACATAAAGGTATTTTTTTATTTTAAAAATAAGATAATGAAAAAAAATATTTGAATTATAATATAAATTGGTTGAATTTGATTTGAAAAATAAACATACATTTATTCTAAAAAGGTATTTTCACTTTACATCTTTTTAATCCTTAAAGAAATTAACGAAATATAAATTAACTAAATTAACGAAATATAAATTTTCACTTAAAGAAATTAACGAAATATAAATTAAATGATGAACTTTATATAAATTAACGAAATAATCGAAATAATTTAATTTCGTTAAGGGAGGGGTATTTTTGAGCCAAATATTTAATAGAGGGGTATTTTTGACCCATTTCAGTTAGTTCAGGGGTATTTTTGATCTTTTTCCGAATTCCGTTTGAGGGAGGGATATTTTTGAGCCAAATATTTAACGGAGGAGTATTTTTGAGCCAAAAATCTAACGAAGGGCATTTTTGAGTTATTTCGGATAGTTCACGGGTATTTTTAATTTAAGAATTTCAGATTGTCAAAAAAAAAAAAAAAACTGTTTCTCTATCTCTTTCATTTAAAAGTTACACATAGTAATAGGTGCAATATTTAATTACTTTCATTGTGATCTCAAAATTAGTTCAAATTTCCTCCCCAAACCCCTCATCCAATTCTAGGTGTACATATTTGTTCTACTATATTTTATTACTTTACTTTCTCTAGTTTAATTTTTAAAAATTGTTTTCTTCTCTCTAATCTCAATATAAAATTCAGAATAGATAAAATTTGTTATGCATAGCAAAATAAATAAAATATAGATTAAGCGAATACTCCAAAATAGAGTGGTTATAATTAAAAATTCAAATTAAAATTACCGCATTTATCAAAGTGTAATTTTATCTCATATTCTATTTTAAAATTCCATAATGCACGTAAAATTTCATGAATATGAATTTGTAAAGGAGAATGTAAAACAATGAATTCATTCTATGAAAAAAAATTACATGTAACCTGCGTATGCTATGGGTAATTATACTCCAAGCTGCATCATAATTTTTTTTTCTATTGTGATTTAATATTCAATGTTGAGGCTTAAATCTTAAAATTTTATTTATCAAGTAAATGAGAAAAGACCAAACATATGTATTAGCATCAGAAAGATAAATAAATAGAGTACAATAATCTTAGTTGGAATATTTTTTATTAAGTAATTTTGGCAATAACAATGAGAACTCAAAATTGCATATTTGGCATGAAAGAGAATCAAAAGCAATTGCCTATTTGTAATAATTAGTATTTGTAAGCTTTACATTTCAGCTTTAAAAAACGATTTATTTTTCTTTCAACTCTATTTCATATCTCCATTAAAAAAACTTTAATATATCAATTCAAGATTTTAATTCAATTTTCTTGCATGCATTTTTCAAATATGTGTGTGTTAATCAAGTGCATGAAGAATAACAACATTTTTCGTATATATGAAAAAGTAACAATTTATGTGAATTCAAATTTAGTTTAATATCAAATTCAATAATAATTTTGTTTGCTAATCATTATTTTTTGAAAAACATAGTATAAAAGAAAAAAATAATGTGACAAATCAACATATCATAATGATTGATTTTGAAGAAAAAGGTCCAAGCATACATATAACTCTTCTAAGCAATTACCTTACAAAAGAAAATTCAAAGAAAGAGTTTTAGAAAATAAAATAAGAAGTTTAATTTAACAGTTAGTTTATATAGGAAAGAGATAATTGACATTCAACACTATCTAGTATAGAGTTTGTTTTCAATTCAAACTTAAAAAAATCTGTAACTTTCAATTTAAATTCAAATTCAAAAATATCTAACTAATTTTCAACAAAATTTATCTTTATCTAAAAAGTATATTTAAAAATAAATTATCTTTAAAAACCCTTTATTCTTTTATAGCTTCAATTTAAAACTATATAAAATATTTTAAACTAATTGTAGTGTTTCGTTCTCTGTTTTATAATATATATAGATTTCATATTTTTATAATTGCGATTTTAAAGTATAAGAAACGTAGGACACTTATTTTAAAGATATATCACCCAAAATACATACGTATAATTGGTTTATATTCAATCATTACCTTTTTAATCTTTAATAAAAATAAACAGTCTATATATATGTGGGAGAGGAGGGAGAATTACGTGGGTGAGAAATTTAGGTTGTTTAGGTTTGTTATTTTTATTTTTTTTTGTCTTTTTTCTAATATTATCATTTTCTTTTATACTCTTTTTTTAAACAGTGTGCTTATCATATTAATACAATTTCACTCAAAATGCATATGAAATTTGATATTTAAACGTAATTTTATAGCATTCAATAAACAATATCCATTTATGCTTTATAACACTTAAGCTTTAAAAGAAATAAGTTTAAAATAGTAAAAAATCTAATTAGAATTCTTCAACCATTAAATATGTTTTATAACATTTAAATTTTTAAAAAGATAAGTTTATGAAAGAGTCAAAGTAAATATAAAACTCTTCGAGCATAAGTTTCTATTTTTAAGTTAATGAAATAAATAAATTAATAAATGATAAGATGTTTTTCAAATATTTAATATCATTTAATTCAAAAATTTTATTGTAATAGAATTAACCTTTGTCCTAAATTTTTTATTATAATATTATTAATCTTTTCCTAAATATGTATACTTGGCAAGTTTATATATTGTCACTTAGCTAATTATAGTGCTTCGTACTATGCACTTAACAAAAATGATACATATGTTCCTTTGAATATTTTTTTATATGGCTAATAAAGAAATGGAAATAATTAAAGAATGTTGAGATCTGAAGTAGTGACGTTAATAATAAAAAAATTGAAATTCCATGAGTAGAGGAATGGTATCTTTGCCCATATGGCCACACAATCCCACATGTGCACTTCCTTCAATGAATTTTAGCGCTTCTTATATTTATTTATTTTTCATTCGGTGTCTGGTGCTTGTATTGAAATTTCAACTAATTCAGATTGCGTGTTGCAGGGCCCATTAAGGTAGCGGTGCTCACAACAGAGTTTTCTCCAAACTCAGGGTCGAACCCTCGACCTCTGATTAAGGGTGGAGCAGCCTCATCCACTGCACCACAACTCATGTTGGTGCTTCTTACATTACTATAATTAGCCGTGAGCAATATTCTTTATTTTTCAAATTTAAGTCTTAGTATGGAAACATTTTATTGAGAGCGTTATTCTTAGAATGAGTCCTCAAATGCATAATTTGAATTAATCGAGACTTCAACATAAATATCGAACATAAGATGAAAAATCAAAACAATAAAAAAAATTCTTACCCATACTTAAGGTGCAGTAATTTTTAATGAAGTGTGATCTAAGATGGATTATATTATATCATATTAAGAACATTTTAAAGATAATTTAGCTCAACATTAATATGAAAGTCAATAATTTAACAGGTGAGTACAAAAATGGTGAAATGATAATGTGGAGTTTAGTTTACAAATTTAGTATACCAAAAATAGGTTGAAAAATCATATGCACAAGAAGAAGATAGCTCTGAACTTCAATGGCCATAAATATTCGATATTGTGGGTGAGACATATATAGTGAATCTTTTAAAATTTTATTTTTAAATTCATGTAAAACTTAATTCGAGAATCGCGAATTATGGATTTGTGGTAGCAGATCGATCACATGAAACTTTGTCAAGAGTAAGAAACAGATTAAAGACTTACAGGGATAGTTAAAGATAATTAACTAAAATCATACGATATCACACCATATTAAGAATATCTTTAAAGTGTTTTAACCAGGGGCGGAGCTATAGTGTTATACGGGGATTCAGCCGAACCCACTAGCTTTTGCGTAGACTCTATATTTGTAAATGAAAAATTTTAAAAACGTATATGATTATATACGTTCAAACCCACATGCAATGTAATCTGTTGGTCCAGTGGTAGGTGTATCAACCTAACCCCCCAAGATGGAGTTTGAATTTTGACTATCATTTTTTATTTGCTTTTAGCTTTTTACAACGGTCAACATTCACACACTTTTACACTTTTTTATAAAACCAAAACAAAAAATAAAAACAAAACTAATTATTATTAAAGAAAGGAGAAGAAAAACTTTACCCAAATCTCAATACCGACGGCATTATCGAAATTGCACTTTTCCTGCTCTTCCAAGATATGTAATGTGGTTTCCATTTCTCTTTCAGTTTTCGCAGATGCTAGATTGCTTATTGCTAGTCTCAAAGTTTTGCATCGGAATTTATGAGTCGCGACTAATAAATTGTGATTAGATTTTCAATTTTGCTTTAGATTTTGGGTTGAAGTATTTTAGTATGAATTGTTTCTGCAATTCTGTTGCAACATATATTTTTCGTATTTTGTGAATTGTGATTGCAACGCAGTAGAATAATTTTGTGTTTTATGATTCGTAGGATCTTTAAGCAAGTGACAATATAATTACGAAATTTTTCAAGCCTCAAATTCCTTCAGATGCTGATCCTAGCTCTTCTTTACCGAGTTCTTCACTGCCTATCAATCTTTCCGGAGTATCGGATAACGACAAAGACTTGACAAAGTTTGATCTTAAATCAGACCCTACTGAAAGAAAATCAATTACATAATTTCCTGCAAATGTACGTGATCGGATACGGAGATATTACATACAAAAAAAACCTTGTCAACCAGATAAATTTAAGTTTTCCATAAGAGATTTTGGAGGTAAACCACGTGACTTTAATCCTGAATGATTTACACCTCCATATTCTCAATGGTTAAAATATAACATTAAAGAAGATGCAACATTTTGCTTATGTTGTTATTTGTTTAAAAATGAGCTTGGAGGATATGGAAAAAAAGTGAGTGAATCTTTCACTACGGAAGATTTTCAAAGTTGGAACAAAGGCATAGAAAGGCTTAAAAAATATGTAGGTGAAGTGAATACTGTTCATCATCGATGTTTCAAGATGTGGTGAAGTGAATCAGAAGCGGAGCCAGAATTTCAACAAAGGGGTTCCATATTCAAAGAAAACTTAGGATTTCAACTAAGGGGGTTCCATATTCAAAGAAAATTTAGTCGAAGGGGGTTCAACACCTACTATAACCACATAAAAAATAATTTTAATCATGTATAAGTAGTATATTTTTCCGTCGAAGGGGGGTCGGCCGAACCCCCAAACAGAAGGCTGACTCCGCCCCTGAAGTGAATAGTATTCCGAACCCCAGACTTTAAAGTCTGGCTCCGCCTCTGATTTTAGCCAACATAATCTATAGTCAGCTTAATTAAGAGTCAATAATCAGTTCTTTTATACAATTTATTATTATTCGGTGTATATCAAAACAAAGATTGAAATGTTATTTTATCACACAAATACAAATATTACTTAATCACGATTAGATAATATGCACTACTACTTTGAGCCCGTTTGAATAGGATTAAAAACATAGTTATTTAGCTTAAGTGATTAAAAACTTAAAATAAGTGCTTATAAATTAAGTGGGTAAGTGTTTGGATATAAGTGTTGAAAACTGAAAAAAAAAAGTTATTGATGTGTTTGGTAAACAAGTGATGGTACGCACTTTTTTGTTGTTAGAATGACTTAAATATCCTTAAAGTTGCTAACACCATAAATAAGGTGAATTATTTATAATTTTTAATTCTAAAATAAAAATTTTGAGCAAAACTCCGATGTAATGATAAATTTAGTGAAGACAAAGGAGAAAGAGGAAGAGAAGTGGCAAAGAAAAAAAGAAAAAAAAATCATATATTTAAGGGCTACAAGTTCAAGATATTGTTGGAATTGAAGAAAAAAAATAAAGGATAAAAAAATAAATATTTTGGTCAAACCTAAAAAAATTTTAATCTAAAAAGCAAAAAACTGGGAGTACCCAGCTTCTCACTTTTTTGTTTTTTTAATCAATTTTTAGTTTTTTTTAAGTACTTTTAATTTTACCAAACACTTAAAAAGGCTAAAAAAGAGATTAAAAGTTGGTTTGACTAGATTTTAATCCTATCCAAACGGGCTCTTTATCTTTTGATTAATAAGATTAATTACTTAATTTAATATAAATATACGAATAAATATTTATGCAGTATTATTGTCACTATATTAGTATTATATAGAAATGTGAAGAAGCAGACAACACTTCGTCGACATGCCTGTTTCTTCACCCGCTTCAGCTGCTTCAATTCGTGATTTTACTATACCACCTCTAATTAATTATTATAAATTATTTATATATTAAAAAAATTAATAATATTTAATAAAAATTAATAAATACATGTCTATTTCAGCTGATTCAATCCGTAATTTTACTATATCATCCCTAATTAATTATTATAAATTATTTATCTATTAAAAATTATAGTAATATTTAATTAAAAAAATAAATAACTACTTATGACATGTCTCCTTTAGCTGTTTCAATCCGTGACTTTACTATATCACTCCTAATTGATTATTATAAGTCATTTATACATTAAAAAATTAATGCTATTTAATAAAAATAAAATAAAATACCTGTTTGAGCTGCTTCAATCCGTGATTTTACTATATTATCCCTAATTAATTATTATAAATCATTTACATATTGAAAAATTAATAAGTAATCATTTATGACATGTTTACTTCAACTGTTTTAACCCGTGATTTTACTATATCACCCTTAATTAATTATTATAGATTATTTACACATTTAAAAATCAGTAATATTTAATGAAAAAAAGTAAATAACCATTTATGACATATTTTCTTTAGCTGTTTCAATCCGTGACTTTACTATATCACCCCTAATTAATTATTATAAGTTATTTTCATATTTAAAGAATAATAATATTTAATAATAAATAAATAAAATAAATAAATATTTATAACATGTCTGTTTCAGCTACTTCTGCCTGCGATTTTACTATTTTTCAATCCTATAGGAATAAAATTAAAGAATAATAGAAGAAGAAGAAAAAATAGTAATTACTACAAGGAAAATATTATTGTAGAGTAACATCTAAAGTAGATATTGGTTCTAGGATAGTGTTTTATCTCTTGTCTAGAAAAATCCTAATGAATACTCCAACCAACCTAAGTGTAGTAAATAGTGTTAATATTTCTGTTACCTCTAGTAAAATAGCTAAAATAGAAAGTGATTTACAGAATTGGAATATCCCAAAAAAAAGCTTTAATAGAGTCTATAAAACTGAATACTTTGATTTTGTAAAAATTATAATATTAAAACTTCTGAAACTACTGTTGCAACTAATAGTAATATTGAGACTATTTTAAATTATTAGCAACTGAAAATATTAACATAAATTGAAAAAATTAAACTCTGATGATTCATTATTGGCAATATTATAAAGTAATCTAGCTAATGTCCCCGTATACTTTAATTGTTATCCTATTTTTTCTATAATATTAATGATCAAAATGTTATGAATACATTAACATTAAATGTTAAAACAAAAAACATGAATAGTAAAGTAAATACAGGAGTAATAACTATAATATATATATATATATATATTATGTTATAGATTAATGAAAACAATCTTAGCCCCTAAGGCTAAAATAGTAAGTAACAAATGAGCTACCATACTCATGAAAGATAATTACAGTCACAATAATACATTTGTCCCACAAATGATAAAACGGGATGATGTATTAATAAAAGATAATTGGCATTTCAACTCCATAACGAAGTCGAAAATTGAAGAAGAAAATTCAAACATTGAATAAGTAATACAATATCCAGATAGATCTATAGACTTCAAATGTCTAAAATCCCAATCTTTTAACCAAACTTCTTCAAGTAGAAGAATGTCGTATTCTAGAACATCAGTCTCCAAATCTGTAGAAGAAAGGAAAGTAACATTAAAAGATATAGAAAGAAAGTTAAAAGGAGTAGATTTCTCTAAAACAATTCCTAAAGTGGAATATGTATCTAGAAATTTGAGAACTAAAAAATCTATAAGTCACACTGCTAGTGAAATGTTAGGAGTAAAATATTCTCTATTCATGATTAGATCAGATGAAATATTTAAACCTGACTTTGAATATTTAGATAAATTATGGATTAGCCCAAAAAAATTATTAAAAGGGAATGATATAAGCAAAGATACTCATTAAAAGAATAAAGAAAGATATTTTTTTTTAGAGAAAAATGAAGCAATGATGTGAAAAGATTAGGATGTATCATTCAATTTTTTAAATGATTTGAAATTACAAAAAAATTAGATGATAAAAAGGAATCATTACATGTGATTGTTAATAAATGGTATACTAGTGATAAAGTAGTAGAATCAACATTTCTTCGTTAGAAGAAATTAGTCTACCAGTAGATGGCAGAGTTGTTACCGCTTCACCCTTTAAATTAGATATAGTAGATACTAAAGGTGATTTTAAAAATAAGGATATAAATAGAATTATTCAACAAAATAATTATACTAATCAACTACTACATATAGTTTCTAAACAGATTGTCGAAGACAAGAAGAAATCAACTTTTAAAGATAAATCAAGTTTTTTTTATGATAAAAAGTTAAAAACTCACTCAACATTTAAATTCAGAATTATCCAAGGATGAAATTTCTATATTTGAAGAAGATTCTAAAGTCACCAATAATATTATAGGAGAAAATAATAAGAAACAATAATCTCAATCAAAATTCACTAATAATATTGATAATAATAATAGTACATGTTGAAACTATGAAAAAAATAGAACCTAAGACTAAAGAGTGCATATTTCTAAATAAAAAGAAAGACATGATAAATCTCTTAGAACTAAGCGAAGAAAAGAATAATAAATTATGGTGTACCTTTAAAGAAAATGAAAACAATTCTTTTCAAAAGAAAAAACTTAATAATAGTAATGAATTAATTAATCTTTATAAATGCACCGATATACGTCCTATAAATGTTATTATAAATAGTAACAAGGAGAATGAAGTCTTATTTGATATAATCGATCATTTAGAAGATCCAACCCTTAATAAAAATATTTAATAGACTTAAAAAACATTGTTCTTAATCAACCATTTGATAAAAAAATAATTAAATCCTCTAACATGAAAGATATGTCAAATAAATTTAAAGAACATAAATCAGAAACAACTATACAAAACCTTCAAATAGAATTACAATACTTAAAAGGAAAAGCTAAAAAGGTTGAACAAGGACTTAGCAATGAATCACTTGCTAACAATTTAACATCTAATCATGAACCAGAGTCATATCAATTAGAGCTTGGAGAAACATTAACAATGTAAAGAAATAATAAAGATATTCAGTCTCTAAAAAATAAATCAAAAATTGATAAAATTACAAAAGATAAAAAAAAAAGTTAACATATACCCATTACATTAGTTATAAATAAAAATTACACAATTCACAAAGTGGCATTATTAGATACAAGAGTCGATCGAAACTGCATCATTGAAGGAATGATTCCTCCCAAATTGCTTGACTAGAAAATTTCTACAGAAAAATAATGAGAGTCGAAACGCCAAAAATAAGGCTGAGGCCTCCATTTCAGCCTTTTTTACCAGAAAACAAAATGAAAAGACTCTTCAACAAAGAAGATAAAAGTTAGAAAATAGATATTCAGTCCTGACAAAATTTTTAGTCCCACTGGGAACAAATTCTCCCACATAATTTGGCAGTCTGTCACAAAGTTTTCTAGGATACTCAAAACCGTATTCTAAGTGAATCGAGTGCTTACTGATGCCAATTGGATATCAACGGTCAAAGTTTCAATAATTTGATGGAAAGGAAAATCCAAGGCAACACATCGCTCATTTCGTTGAAACTTGTCGCAGTGCTGGTACACATGGTGATCTTCTTATCAAGCAATTTGTTCGCTCTTTGAAAGGCAACGCTTTTGATTGGTACGCGGACTTGGATTCTGAATCAATTGATTATCAAGAGCAACTAGAAAGTCAGTTTCTAAATCGTTTCTACAGCACCCGTTGTACGGTAAACATGATGGAGTTGACAAACGCAAGACAAAGTAAAGATGAGCCTGCAGTGGACTACATAAATCGCTGGCGAATATTGAGCTTTGATTGCAAGGATCAACTTTCTGAAACTTTCACGGTTGAAGTGTGCATTGGGGCCCTGTGTATGTCCTCTAAGGAAATAAACCTCAAGCTTTTGAAGAATTAGCTACCTGGGCTCATGACATGGAGCTAAGCATTGGAAGTCATAGAATGACGTCACCTATTTTTTATCCTAGGAAAGAAATCACTAAATTTAAAGACTCGTCAGAAGATCAAATTAGGGAATCTATGACGATAATTGTGAGTTTTACGAAGTCCTTCACAAGACAAAAGTTAAAAGAGAAAGCTCCAAAGCAATAAATACGAGAGATGAAAAATCAACCAACCTTGAAAGAGTTACAAGCAAGGGTATAAATAAAATATGAAAAAATAAAAATTTTATTGATGAACAATATGAGTACAAATTTGTTCCTCCCTTGATTCTTCTCTCTTGATTTTATCCGTAATTCGAGGGCCGTTAGTGACATATTTCTCGAACGTTGGATGATCTCTTTATGAATATCCCATAATTTTATAGGATATTGGAGATCCGATCTTTTTACGAATACCCATCAGCTTATGGGATATTCAAGATCTTCTTAAAGGAATCCATTACTAGACTACACAAATTACAACCATTCAAATAATATTTTCAGAATGTTTCTACCAAGAGATATATTTTCAAGTAGGATTAAAAATTATAAAATAATAATTTTGTCAATTATGACACTTATTGTCACACCCTTTTTTTTAACTCCAAAAAAGATTATGATTTTAAGTTTTGAAAGGGTTTTATTATTAAGTGACAAAAGTTGAGAATTTGTTTTGAAAAGAATTATTTACTTTTAAACTCAGAGTCGCCACTTGACATAATTGGGTGTGCCAAATCACCTTTGGGAATCCTTTTCCAAAACTGTTTTTGAATCTTTTAAATTGATCCGCGAACAGAGATTCCGGTTAAGGAATTCTGTTGAGCGATGAAAAGGTGTTAGGCACCCCTCGATCCCGTGATTCGACCACGGTCGCTTGATGGAGCATATCGGCTAATTCGACACTAAGAGTGTATAAACCACACAAAAATATACAAATCAATCAATCAAACGAACAAACAAACAAATTTAAAATTATAGTGCCCGGTCCAATTATTATAATCCAAAATAGAAAAATGTGAAAAAATATAAATCTTATTCTAAACTAATCCTAAACTATGCTCCGACGTTTTACTCGATGCCTTGGGCCTTCATCACAGACGTCCTCCAAGTATAAATTACTTCGAGGCATTCCCCGAATAAATCAACACAAATACCTCGGGGCATTCCTCGTCCAAATGAGTACAATTTTTCAATGTGAGAAAACCAAACTATTTCAACAAATTTCAAATATTTCACGGAATTTCCAACATTCGACCAAACAAACCTTAATCATAAATTTGCCTACCCGAACCTACATTGGCCTATCCATTTCAACGTACTATGATTCATATAAACAATAAATCAAAATTAATCCAAATTTACCCTTTTCATTGATTCCTCAATCCCACCCCTCATTTTTTACGTATGAATTTCAATTATGAAAGTAATTATCCACCCCCAATATCAACATGACTAACTATTCAGCTACGCAACATCGGAACATCAACCAAATTTATCCATTCCACAAGCATCAACAGACAAGCACAACATCATCAAACAAATAAAATGAATCTATCAGATCGACATCTGCAATAGCATAAAATATAAAGTTAAGAAATGGACCTCAGTGACTCTGAATCTCGATGATAGTTAAAAGAACAGGGCCTGGTCCAAAACTCTCGAACCGAACACCTCGACTGACGAACAAATCCAACTCGGTTTGGGAAAATGACCTCTGATCAGATTTCCAACTAAAAAATAGCAATATGACACCCAAACCGAATATTGAATCGACTTGGTCTCGAAAATTTCCGATGAACCTGATATCGATAACAAACCCCGCAATGGATGATCCCAAAAGCTTGATAAAATCTAGCAAAAAAACAAACACCAGCACGATTCGAACTCCGATGAGTCGCCGGTGACAAAAATGGCCAAAACAGCCAGTCGCCGGCCGAATTTCATCCGAAATCGAAGGAAAACAGAGGAAGTTTAGCCGTTTTCAGACCCTCTTTGCCGGTGAGATTCAGGCGAGGACTTGCCAGTCTCCGATCTCTCTCCCTATCTTCGATCTCTCTCTCAATCTACTCCCTAATCTCTACCCATTTCAGTGGTTTTCTCCGTCTTCAGTCCACTTCACCCTCCTCTTTTCTACTCATTCCGTTTGTGCATCCAGTGAAGTGTCTGAGATGGTCTTGATGATGAAGTGGGTGTGTGGTGTGAGTATGAAAAATGAGAGGAGTATTGTTGCAGTTTCCTCCTCCCAGTGAATGAAAAATTCTCTATACCTATTATTGCCTATGAATTTTCTGTGTTGTATTCAATGGAAAAAATAGAGAGGGTCAGTGTTTCTCCTGGAATCAACCGTGGAAAAGAAAGCCCATTCCCCCCTTCTTTTATGTGTATCCCTGTATATTGGTTTTCAATGGGTCCCCCTCTTTTGTTCTGTTATGGGATCACAAAGGGAAAAACGTAAAGAGGAGGGGGTTAAGATAGGTAGGGGTATGGGGTGGGGTAGGTTGTTTGGATGAGGTGTAAAGTTTGTTAGGATAGGATAAAATTTGTTAGGGGTTTGTTTAAAGTTGTTATTTTTTGTATTTTGTGGATGGATAATTACCTGGTTAAGGGTACACGGTAGGATAAGGTAAAAATGAATAAAAATGATATCGGAGAGGGACAAAATTAGGTGTCTACATCATGCCCCCTTTGAATGTAAACACGATAAAGAAGTAGACAACGAGACAAAATTTTATCCCGACCATTATTCAAAGAAAGAAACAAAAAGGACAATCGAGTCCTCACTTAGGAAATCCTACCCACCCATGTTACGAAGGAATTAAGTCACAAGTATCTCAAAGGGTTGGAAAAGAAGTGGACTATACCAAGTTGGCGAGTCGAGTGAGGTCCCGTCGAGGTTCCGGTCCGCGGCTCTGTCATTACATCAAAAATGAAAATTACAAGTTAAAACATAAATAAAATTACAGAAATCCTATCTATGCAGCTTCTTTTGGCTCTTGACTTGATATTTCATCACCTTGTTCTTCAGGCGGGCTACTGACTTACAATTTCTTCAACTTGTTGTTTGACTTTCAATTGCTTCACCTTGTTGCTTGTCTTTTCAACTTTTTCACCTTGTTCATAATTTTCCACTTGTTCGCCCTGTTCTTCAGGTGGGCTCCTGGCTTACTATTTCATCACCCTATTCTTCAGGCGGGTTCCTGACTTGCCATTTCATCACCCTGTTCTTCAGGTGGGCTTTTGACCTGCTATTTCATCAACTTGTTGCCATGCTTTCAATTTCTTCACCCTGTTCTGCAGGCGGGCTCCTGACTTGCTATTTTTCAATTTGTTTAACTTTAATTTCTTCACCTTGTTGCTTGATTTTTCATTTATTCGCCCTGTGCTTCGGGTAGGCTCCTGAAATCACATTAAAACTGAAAAGAAAATTATCCCAAACAAAAAAATGCATCTTCTATGAGTTAATTGGAATGACTCAACTAAAAGGTATGTCTTATAGGAATCAGAGAAAATGACTCGACTAAAAGACACGTCTTATAGGAATCAAAAGAAATGACTCGACTAAAAAGTACGTCTTTTAGGAATCAAAGGGATGACTCGACTAAAAGGTATGTCTTATAGGAATCAAGGGAAATGACTCTACTAAAAGGTACGTCTTTTAGAGGTCAAGGAGAATGACTCAACTAAAAGGTATGTCTTATAGGAATCAAGAGAAATGACACGACTAAAAGGTACGTCTTATAGGAATCAAGGGTGATGACTCGACTAAAAGGTACGTCTAATAGGAATCAAGGGAGATGACTCGACTAAAAGGTACGCTTAATAGGAATCAAGGGAGATGACTCGACTAAAAAGTACGTCTTATAGGAATCAAGGGCGATGACTCGACTAAAAGGTACGTCTTATAGAAATCAAGGGGGATGATTCGACTAAAAGGTAAGTCTTATAGGAATCAAGGGGAAGACTCGACTAAAAGGTACATCTTATAGAAATCAATGGGGATGACTCGACTAAAGGGTACATCTAATAGGAATCAAGGAAGATGACTCGACTAAAAGGTACGTCTTATAGGAATTAAAAGAGATGACTCGACTAAAATATACGTCTTATAGGGGTCAAATGGGATGACTCGACTAAAGGGTACATCTAATAGGAATCAAGGATAATGACTCGACTAAAAGGTACGTCTTATAGGAATCAAAGGAGATGACTCGACTAAAAGGTACGTCTTATAGGGGTCAAAGAGGATGACTCGACTAAAAGGTACGTCTTATAGGAATCAAGAGGGATGACTCGACTAAAAGGTACTTCTTTTAAAAGTCAAATGGAATGACTCAACTAAAAGGTACGTCTTCTAATGGTGAAGGTTCAGTTTTAAGAAGTGTATCACCTAGCAAACGAAAATTGAAATCCCTAAACAAGAAAGTGTGTCTCCTGGGGATATAGCATGATGAATTTTTACCATGATTTAACTATCAAACTTGTGCAGCAACATTGCTTCCTGCATTTGTAATAGTGAGGCGTTGCAGCCCTTGATATTTATGCTTTGAAGTTCTTGCTTTGAAGGTAGTACGTTTCCTGTTTTATCAAAGAAAACTTATGAGTTTGAAACATGGTGGATGATTTGTGGCTTTAGATTTCGCGGAGATTGCCCTTGCCCTCATCACATTAATCTTGCTTCCAACCATTACATATATCATTGACTTGTTGTTTCATTGACTCAAACTCAGATGATTAAGAGTGACTTTGAAACAAACACAGTATCTTTGCTTTGCCATGCTCTTCAGATAAACCCTTTGAATTTTGGTATTTCCATGAGTGCCCAGACTTGTCTGTTGACAGAAATTTCTGTATGCCTTATTTCGGCTCACAATCATATCTCTTTCATGTGTTGATCTTTTATCTTGATTTTTACAATTAAAGAAGTTGGTAGCCAGTTTTGAAATCTTTTCTCACTTGTTTTGACACGGACTTGATTCAAAGACAAGAAACGAAAAAAAAAATGACAATTTTTGTTTGGATAACTGACTCAAGAAAGATAAAATAAAAATAAAGAGAAGAAAGTAAAGACAATGAATGTCCCCTTTTGAAAAAAATTCATCTAAAAGTGACAGTCAACACTAATGATTATGCCATGCATTTTGGATTAAGCAGCTTGATCTTTTCATCCAAACTTTCTACCCATTGTTGTTGAGTTAATGGCCTTGGAACTGAGTTGCTTCCTTAGGTCAATTGTATTTAAGACCCCATTCGGCTAGTGGCGCCTTGAAGGGTTTTCGCCAACAAGCTTTTCCCATTTTCTTTTCCTCAGCTCACCATTGCCTTATGGTGTTTGTAAGGGTTTTCCACTAATGAGACTCTCTTATCTTCGTTTCTCTTATCTCACAGTCGTCTTATGGTGCCCGTGAGAGTTTTCAACAATAAGACTCTTTTTTTTATCTCTCTCATCTTACCATCGTCTTACGGTGCCCGTGAGGATTTTCACCAATAAGACTCTCTCATTTTTATTTCTCTCTTGATTTTTTATATTGAGGAAGACAAGTAGTTCCCAAATGCATCATCATATCCTTTGTATGCTTAGCCTTAACATCCTCAAAGATTGATCTGAAGGTCTTTCTTTAGTTGTAACTTGACTTTTGGATAGGGTTAGAAAGAAAGGATGGCATGGGGTCCAAACGACACTTGAAGTGGGGTAGGACTTACAACTTTTGGAATCGACTCAAACAATGAGGATTAACTCATGCCCCAGTTTTTTTTGACTGGGTAATTCTTAATTGTTTATTTGGTTGGACCGAGCCCTGAGTAGAACAGCCTACGTATCTCACCACCAAAAGAGGAGAATCAGGTCACGCGTAGTTCTGGCAGCTTATTCTTTTACTTGATTCTGATTTTTTTAATTTTGTCGACTCTTTTTCTCTTTGGGACTTTTCTGACTTTATTTTTCTCGATGCTTTTTTTTTCTCTTTTTTTTTGAAATTTTTCTGACTCTACTGTTTTGCTCGACACCTTTTCTTTTGAGTTTTGTTGACTCTATATTGATTCCAAAAGAGGTATATGAAAGAAAATAAAACTAAGGCTCATATGGAATAAACAAAGGATGACACAATGTTTGGATAACAGAATAAAATGTCTTCGTTATATCAATCTTTAAAAATGCAAGTACATAACATGCAATTTGAAAGTTGGAGAAGAAGATCACGTGCGACATCTTTTACAACATTAACTTTGACTGAGTCTGTGCGTCACTATTTTTCTGCGGTTTTCTAGCATACAACTCCACTTTTGTTGTACATTTCTTACATTGAATGACTTATGATTTCGTAGAGCTGATTTTCTTTCTATTCCTCTTGATATAGGATCACGCATCTACTATTTGATCTAATTGAGACATGCCTTACAATTGATGACCAAGTTATTCTGGTGATTCTCAAAACAATTGCCTTAATTTTGAAAGAAGGTTTCAACATGGTCACCAAATGTCTTAACACGCTACCTATTCTCACATATTTTTTCTAACTTTAGCCCTCTGATTCAAAGTTTATGCTCAAATTGGATTTTAAGATCTAATAAAGAATTCTGCCAGCATGTCATATCACTAAAGCCAACATAAAATGTACTATGTAAGGAAAACAAACAAATAACCTATATTTAAACACAAAGGAAAAAGGGACACTCTATTTAGTTGAAATAAAAGATAGAAAAGGTTTGACCATAAATGACAAAAGGGACAAATCAAGATAGATCCCGAACTACCACCCTGAAATAATTCGGATAACAGAAAAGAAAATAAAACAAATTACCAGACTTTTTCCTTGTAGGGAGAGGGGTGACTTCTTAATTGCTCAGCTTGACATATTAGCCACTGATTTGCATATTAGCATGACTAGAGCTTCCACCACTGTCAGACATATTTCCTTCAACAAATAAGTTATGGATCCCCATACTTAACTCATTGTCTCCCACATATTGTGCAATACCGCGTCCTGGTGAAAAACTCAGTGGGATGGTCGAGGGGCTAATGTTTTGCACCACAATCAATTTATCTTGAATCATCTTTTCTATTTCTCTTTTCAAAGTACGATAATCTTCAGTATTATGACCTTGAACATTAGAATGATACGCACACCATACATTAGGATAAAGAATTCTTGAATATGGGTCAGGTATATAACCAAGGAGAGGAGTAATCATGCCCCTATGTCTCAATCTCTAGAACAAACTGGCTTAGGACTCCCCAATAGGAGTGAAATTATCTTTTTACTTCCTCCTCTTTGCGAACTCTGGCCTCGGATAAAACTTGAATTTAGAGGTTCCTTGGTAAATTTGTGGGGGTCGAGGACGATGTTGAGGGACACGTGCATGCTATTGTGGATAAGAAGACGGATGGGTACACAATTGTGCATTGTTCAAAGGACATTGAGAAAGTGGAATGGAACTCCTTGGTTTTTGAAAAGAGGAACCTTGTTGTAGATTAATAAGTGGATTTGATATGTAATCTCGGGATTGAGGCTGACAGTATTAGTGAGTTAGACCTCTCAAACTCTGATTTGGCCCTGGAACGACAACAGATGCGTTTTCCTTATACTTTCCTTCAGTTTGCTTTGATTGATTGCAATATCGTCCCAAATGTTTCACAGAATCATTTTATCCACCAAGCTCCTCAAGTTTTGATGTCTCAAAGCTTGGAGGAAGGCTAACACTTGAAAACATGCCCCCGCTTTTATATGAAACATCTTCATAGCCCATAAGTCCCAAGAAACTTTTCATATCATTTTTTATACTCTTAACTTTACAAACCATTTTCTCTGGCTCTTCTAGCATGCTAGGATTCTTAGTAAGAAATTTTGGCGGTTCATTTAACTTAACTGTAGGCTCAAGAGTAAAACAATGATCATCACGAGTATTGAACGTGGATTCACTAGTGGACTGGGGAAGCACAATCGTTGGATTGATAGCCAAAGTGCAAGCCTTAGTAGAAGGTTGAGCAACAAAAGCACAAACGGTACGTGGTGCTAAAGAAAGAGTGGTGGAAGTATTGAGGTGCATTTGACGAGGAATGAATCCTAAGGCATGCTATGGTGCATCAACAACCGTAGGAAACTGACGTTGCAATTTTGGTGGAAGACTCAAGGTATTTGCAGGGTCAAAAGTGGGGAACGGAGGTAGAGGCAGCCCACTGGCCCAAGCTCGATACATTTCCATCATTTGTTGTCTTAGTCTCAAATTCTCTTCCTTTAAACTCTCATTTTCCTGACTCTTTGTTTGATCTATGAGACCACTCTTTATATCCTTGTTGGACACAGCTAAACCTTCTTCAGATTTGGTGTGATATAAAAGACCAGCCAAAATGCCACAAACCAACCACCTTAAACTAACTGGACAAGAGATAGCAAACGCATTAGAGTTCAACAATTTTTTTTTCAAAACACTTTTTCTGCTTTTCTTTTGAAAAGATCACCGAACCCAAGAAGGGCGCCTACGTATCTCACTCCCAGAGAGGAGAATCAGGTGTGCGTAGTTCGGGAAGTCTTGCTAAAATGGCCAATCAAACTCTTTTCTTTTTCTTTTACTTAAAACTTTATGAAGAAAAGAAAATAACAAATTGTCAAAAAAATTGACGAAAATCTTTTTGAATTTTCAGCTTTAAAATTCCTACACAAAACGAAACCTATGATTACCAAAGAAAATCTTTTTGGGTTTTCTATTTTTTAATTTCATGTGAAAATGAAACTTGAACTTATTAAAGGAAAATCTTTTTGTAGTTTTCTTTTGAAGATGCATACGACACCTACTCTAAATAAAGAGTGAAGAAAAATATTTTTGGATTTGAAATAAGATCTCAGAACCCACAATAGCTTGCCTACGTATCTCACTCCCGAGAGAGGAAAATCAGGGGTGTGTAGTTCGTCCAGATTGGACAATTAAGGATTAAATGACAAACTAAACCCTGAATTGAGAGACACAACTAAACACAGACGATGAAAATAAAATCTTTTTTGGGTTTTTAATTAGAAACTAATACTAACAACTATGAAAGAATTTTTTTTTTTTAATATTTTCGTTATATAAAAATATACAAAGCTCCTATTGAAAGGAATTTTTTTTTTTGGAGTTTTCGAACTGTGAATGCTTACTACAGAAACAAAAGAATTTTTTTTTTTTGATGTTTTTGTTTTTGACAAATGAGTGCAAAAGGTAAAAAAAATCTTTTTGAATTGTGGAAAACAAAAGCCATAAAGAACTCTAAAAACTACAAAACTCTTTTTGAATCCTTTTTTTTTTTTTTAATCTTTTTTTTTTCCATGCCCACACACCCTTCTTTAATTCTAGCAGATGGTTTCCCTAAATCAGTTCATCAAATGACCATATTACCCTCAAAGATGCAACAATTAGCACGTAGGGATGCTTCGGGGGTGAGTCTCTTACAAAGGACTAAGTGGGCCCCACTAGGTCAGAATATCATGCACATAAGCATGACCTAAAAGCTGACCTATGTTGGGGTTCATTAACAAGGTTGTTCGGGAGAGCGTATGGTCTATAGTGGCTGCTTTGCTTTCCACCTACTCCATAACACCAACGGCTTCCCCCCTAAAATAAGGGTGACTCAACTAGAGGTCGTGTACAACACGTGTACTACGGACTTGTTACAGAAAGAATGACTTGGGTTATGCACATGATGTCAGATATAAAGTTGTAACACATGAAATAAAACTGTAAACATGTAGCACCTAGGTACTCAACAATGATAAACAATAACACAAAACAACACGAATAATGTTTATACACCCATAATGTCAAACAAAGTCGATACAACTCCAAAAAATAGCTCAAATCCTGAAAAGTCCCCAGCAGAGTCGCCAGAGCTGTCACACCCCTTTTTTTAACTCCGAAAAAAATTATGATTTTAAGTTTTGAAATGATTTTATTATTAAGTGACAAAAGATGAGAATTTGTTTCGAAAAGAATTATTTACTTTGAAACTCAGAGTCGCCACTTGACATAATTGGGTGTGCCAAGTTTCCTTTGGGAATCCTTTTCCAAAACTGTTTTTGACTCTTTTAAACTAATCGGCGAACAGAGATTTCGGTTAAGGAATTCTGTTGACCGAGGGAAAGGTGTTAGGCACCCCTCGATTTCGTGGTTCGACCACGGTCGCTTGGTGGAGCATATCGGCTAATTCGACACTAAGAGTGTATAAACCACACAAAAACATACAAACCAATCAATCAAACGAACAAACAAACAAATTCAAAATTATAGTGTCCAGTCCAATTATTGCAATCCAAAATAGAAAAATGTGAAAAAATATAAATCCTATTCTAAACTAATCCTAAACTATGCTCCGGCATTTTACCCGATGCCTTGGGCCTTCATCACGGACGTCCTCCGAGTACAAAATACTTCGGGGCATTCCTCGGCCAAATGAGTACAATTTTTCAATGTGAGAAAACCAAACTATTTCAACAAATTTCAAATATTTCACGGGATTTTCAACATTCGACCAAACAAACCTTAATCATAAATTTGCCTACCCGAACCTACATTGGCCTATCCATTTCAACGTACCATGATTCATATAAACAATAAATCGAAACTAATCCGAATTTACCCTTTTCATTGGTTCCTCAATCTCGCCCCTCATTTTTTACGTATGAATTTCAATTATGAAAGTAATTATCCACCCCCAATATCAACAACGATCTCATGTCAATGACTAATTATTCAGCTACGCAGCATCGGAACATCAATCAAATTTATCTAGTCCATAAGCATCAACAAACAAGCACAACATCATCAAACAAATAAAATAAAACTATCGGATCGACATCCGCAATAGCATAAAATATAAAGTTAAGAAATGGACCTCAGTGACTTTGACTCTCGATGATAGTTAAATGAACAGTGCATGGTCCAAAACTCTCAAACCGAACACCTCGACTGACGAACAAATCCAACTCGGTATGGGAAAATAACCTCCGATCAGATTTCCAACTAAAAAAATAGCAATATGACACCCAAACCGAATATTGACTCGACTTGGTCTCGGAAATTTCCGATGAACCTGATATCGATAATAAACCCCGCAATAGATGATCCCAAAAGCTCGATAAAATCTAGCAGAAAACCAAACACCAGCACGATTCAATCTCCAGTGATGAAAATGATCAGAACAGCCAGTCGCCGGCCGAATTTCATCCGGAATCAAAGGAAAATAGAGGAATTTTGGCAGTTTTTAGACCCTCTTTGCCGGTGAGATTCAGGCGAGGACTTGCCAGTCTCTGATCCCTCTCCCTGTCTCTGATCTCCCTCTCAATCTACTCCCTAATCTCTACCCATTTCAGTGTTTTTCTCCGTCTTCAGTCCGCTTCACCCTCTTCTTTTCTACTCATTCCGTTTGTGCATCCAGTGATGTGTATGAAATGATGTTGATGATGAAGTGGGTGTGTGGTGTGAGTATGAAACATGGGAGGAGTATTGTTGCAGTATCCTCCTCCCAGTGAATGAAAAATTCTCTATACCTATTGTTGCCTGTGAATTTTGTGTGTTGTATTCAATGGAAAAAAAAGAGAGGGTCAGTGTTTCTCCTGGAATCAACCGTGGAGAAGAAAGCCCATTCCCCCTTCTTTTATGTGTATCCCTGTATATTGGTTTTCAATGGTTCCCCCTCTTTTGTTCTGTTATGGGATCACAAAGGAAAAAAACGTGAAGGGGAGGGGGTTAAGATAGGTAGGGGTATGGGGTGGGGTAGGTTGTTAGGATGAGGTGTAAAGTTTGTTAGGATAGGATAAAATTTGTTAGGGGTTTGTTTAAAGTTGTTATTTTTTGTATTTTGTGGAGGGATAATTACCTGGTTGAGGGTACACGGTAGGATAAGGTAAAAATGAATAAAAATGATATCGGGGAGGAACAAAATTAGGTGTCTACACTTATAATTTTTTTTTTTTGAAAAGTAGGGTTACAAAACCTTTTTAAAACTATATGAAAATAAATAATTTCCTAAATTTTCACAGATATTATAAGTAACTTTTATATCTTATGTAACAGATAACTAAACCTTTTTCTAAATAGAAAAATATAAAATTTTACTTTATTATATTTGGCAAAAGATTTTCGCAGTTAAATATTTACCTTTTCAATCCATAATACTTTTAAACAACTATTGATTGAATGTAATTTGAGTAAATGAAAAATGCAATTTTGAAAAGCTAAAGATTTTTAGAAAGTCTCAATTATGTTGTAGATTTTATTCCTAATATTAGACAGATTTGTAAGCCTCTTTATCAACGTCTTAAGAAAGATTCAGTGTCTTGGGAAATAGAGCACACTAATACAGTTCAAAAACTTTCATGTCTAGATAAGAAAAATAATCTTTTTTTTTCAAAATAGTGGTGTGGATGTCACTTAACTTGGCAGTATAAGATTTTATTTGAGCTATAAAAGAAAGACTTAATATTTTCTCTTTATTAGTGAGTGATATATATGGTATTATGGTGATTCATATGGTAGATACAATTATTTATTTCAATTATTGGGTGATTCATATGTTATTAATGAAAGGTAATAATGTAGTCAGTGTAGGAAACAAAAGTAATAATATTTTTTAAAAAAAGACTAAATGCAAAATTGAAACATAACTAAAATTAAATCTAAACAAAGCAGACTAAAATTAAAGACGAAAAAAGAGAAAAAAGACCCCCAAAAACATATCTTTCATAATTAAAGACGAAAAAGAGAAACATAATTAAAACACCTAAATTAAATCTAAAAAAAAAAGAAAATTAGATATCTTTCCTTAAATAAAATAATACAATGAATAAAAGAGAATCTATTATTTCCTTAAATAAATATCTTGTTAGTTTCAAATGTATCACTTTTTTGTATGTATCACCATTACAAAAAATCAGGATAAAATATAATTAAGAAAATAATCGAAATTTTATGTAATATCACTTAAAGATTCAGGGATTTATGTAAGTTACCCTTTTTTTTTTCCTTTTTAGACGTGAGATTGGCTTAAGCCCTTTATTTTTCCTTCTTCTTTTTGGTTTTGGTTTGATAGATGGACGGCTCATTACTCTCTTTCTTTTCTTTTTCCTTTTCCTTTTACAAATAGGATTAACATGACATGAGTTATTATAGTTTATCCTTTGATTCTTTAGAAGGACTAACAACTTATAAAAAACTATTTATTATTTTCCAAATGGTATCAAAGCCAAGTTGTCCGAGAGCGAATATAAGTATGAGTAGGAGCGGCTAGAGAATTACGTTGTCCTAGAGCCAGTTGAAATTAGTGTTATATTATCCCTAATTAATTATTATAAGTCATTTACGTACTAGAAAATTAATAGTATTTAGTATGAAAAATAAAAATATACATTTATGACATCTCTGTTTCAGCTACTTAAAACATAATTTTATTATATCATCCTAATTAATTATTCTAAATTATTTAAGTATTAAAAAATTAATAATATTTAATAAAAAATTAAAATAAATAATAAATTATTTCTTAATGTATCATATTAGTTTGACGTCTTATATAGGACTCACTTAAATTTTTTTCACAAGTATTTTTTTCTAGAAAATTAGCTATATCACTTGTAATTAGTTATTATAAGTCATTTAAGACATTTCTGTTTCGCTACTTTAATCATGATATTTGATTATCTCTCGAAATTATATCAATGTCACTTAAATTGGAATAGAAGAAAAAGTATTATAAATTTATAATAATTAAAAACTTAAATTATTTTTAAAATATAATTAACTATCAACTCCACAAAAGTTTGGACAAGGAGAGAGTATTATAAATTACAATAATTAACGGCTTGAAATTGTAAATTACAGTGCCAAAAAAGAATTATAAATTACAATAGCTAACAACTTAAATATCCAAAAATATATTAAAAATATAATTGATTATCTGAATTTTTATTTGTGCAACATTAATTGAGACCAAGTAAATACATAAAAAAATACTATAAATCACAATAATTAACATCTAAGAAAATTTAAAAGTTACAAATACTTGATAACTCTCAAAATTATATCAGTGTCATTTAAATTGAAATAGAAGAAAAGAGATTATAAATCACAATCATTAAAAACTTAAATTATTTTATAAATATAATTGACTATCAATACCACAAAAGTTTGGACAAAGAGAGTAACATATATTAATTGAAAATTACATGAAAAATATTATAAATTATAATAATCAATATTTTAAAATGTCTAATAAAAATTCATCTGTTATTTATTTAAAAAATAGTACGTAGAAAATATTATAAATTATATTAATTAACAACTTAATTTTTTTTTAAAATGTAACATATTTGACTGACTTTCGAATTTATATATCCAGTAGTTGATGATTATATATCTGCTCCGCAAGTGTCTTTGAATAGTTGAACCTTATCTTGAACATGTCTTTGATGATTTTGAGGAGATGTATTTTTTGAATATTTTGAACGGAAAAGGCTAAAAAATACCCCTGAACTATTTGAAATAGCTTAAAAATGTCCCTCGTTAGATTTTTGGCTCAAAAATACCCCTCCGTTAAATATTTGGCTCAAAAATACCCCTCCCTCTAGCGGAATTCTGAAAAGGATCAAAAATACCCCTAAACTATCTGAAATGGGTCAAAAATACCCCTCTGTTAAATATTTGGCTAAAAAATACCCCTCCCCTTAACGAAATTAAACTATTTCAAGAAATTATCGAAATATAAATTAATGATGAAATTTATATAAATTAACGAAATAATCAAAATAATTTAATTTTGTTAAATACCCTTCTGTTAAATATTTGGCTCAAAAATACCCCTCCCCTTAACGACATTAAATTATTTCGATTGAATTAAACCCTAACTTTAACTGTTTAACCCTAATACTTTAATTTTTTTACATAAAATTATTTTTTTAATTTTAAAAATAAGATAATGAAAAAAAGTATTTGAATTATAATATAAATTGGTTGAATTTGATTTGGAAAATAAACATACATTTATTCTAAAAAGGTATTTTCACTTTACATCTTTTAAATCTATAAAGAAATTAACGAAATATAAATTAAATGATGAACTTTATATAAATTAACGAAATAATCGAAATAATTTAATTTCGTTAAGGGAGGGGTATTTTTTAGCCAAAATAGGGGTATTTTTGACCCATTTCAGATAGTTCAGGGATATTTTTTATCTTTTTCTGAATTTTGTTAGAGGGAGGAGTATTTTTTAGTCAAATATTTAACTGAGGGATATTTTTGAGCCAAAACTCTAACGAAGGGCATTTTAAAGATATTTCGGATAGTTCAGGGGTATTTTTGAGCCTTTTTCATATTTTGAAAGAACTTTGGCCTTTCTTCTATTAAGACTAAAGGTACATGGCCCGTGTCAGCACGGGTCCAAAATTAAGATATTTGACTATATATAAATTAAATTGATGTTGATTTCAATTATGAATTATAAAACATGAATACACAATGTATTAACTACTTAATAGTATTTTTTAAGGAGCCAAATTATCTCACAAGATAATTATATATAACTTTCTCATATTATTATAAATAACAAAATTTAATGTATTTTGAAGTTTAGATTTTTAATCATATGACTGAGATTTGCCACATTAAATATAAATTATTAGAATAAAATTGATACATAAAACTTGACACTTGTATAAAATAGAGACTAATTGCTAAAAAGATAAAGGGTTATCTTGTCATTGCATATTACATCACATGTGAGTTGAATTAATAACCCAAAATTGCATCGTATTCTCCTACTAAGCCGACATAAACACCCTTTGCTTTCATTTTTCCTCCTCTTTTATTTGTCAACTTATTTTTTAAAGTTAAATTAAATTAATATTTTAAATTTAAAGTGTTTTGAAAATTATAAAAAAGAAAAAGAAATTATAAGTTACCATATGTCATATTAATTTAAGATATTTGACTTTGAGAACACGATAAAATATACTTATAAAATATCCTTCTGTAATTTTGTTATCAAACTTTGCTTTTATATACATTCCTTCCATTGAAACGTAGGAGTCGTTTGCTAGAGTGTATAAATTTTCTTTTTGAATAGATTATATTAGTAATGTTTATATTAGTAAATACTGGTATTATTTATGTTAACATTAGTTCTTATATATTGTTTAATGTACTGTATTAGAATTTGCCTTTACTATTTTGATATATTTCAATAAAACTTTTTTTCTTCAAAAAAAGAATTGCTTATACATTTTAAGATTCATTCGAGATCTAGTACGGGTTCCATATATTAATTTTAATCTCAATTTATGTGACACAAATAGAATTAGATAATCAATCATACTTTTAATAGGTATTTAGATAATTTAATTTGTTAACTATTGTAATTTATAATATTTTTTATGGAATTTTCAAATAATATGTATTATTTTTCTTGTCCAAACTTTTGTGGCATTGATAGTCAATTATATTTTAAAAATAATTTAAGTTTTTAATTATTGTGATTTATAATACTTTTATTCTATTCCAACTTAATTGACACTAATATAATTTCGAGAGTCAATCAACTATTTTATATTTTAATTTTTTTTAAGCTTTTAATTACTATGATTTATAGTATTTTTACATTTTTTTGAAATATATAACATATAACATTGTTTTAGACATTTTAAATTGCTAAATACTGTAATTTATAAATAAAATTATGTAATTTTTGAATAATATATGTTACTCTCCTTATCCAAAGTATTGTGTCGTCGATAGTCAATTATATTTTTTAAATAAATTTTTAATTATTGTGATTTATAATATTCTTTTTATTCCAATTTAAGTGGCACAATGCTTAGATGACTATAATAATTAATTATGGGTGATATAATAAAATCATGATTGAAGCAACGAAGTATAAATGTCTGAAATGACTTACAATAACTAATTAGAATTGACATAGCAAAATTACTATAAAAAATACTGGTGAAAAAAAACTAAGTGGACCTCATATAAGACGTCAAGTTAATTTAAAATATCAAGAGTTAATTTATCATTTTTATATCTATTTTACCTTTTTTATTAATTATTATTAATTTTTTAATACTTCAATGAATTATAATAATTAATTAAGGTAATATTTAGTAAAACTATGATAGATGCAGCTGAAGTAGAAATGTCACAAATGTTTATTTTCCTTTTTTAATTAAATATTATTAATTTTTTAATACATAAATGAGTATAATAATTAATTAAGGGTAGTATAGTAAAATCACAGTTGAAGCAGTTGAAGCAGACATGTTATAAATATTTATTTTATATTTTAATTATATATTATTAGTTTTTTAATATATAAATAACATATAATAATTAATTTAGGGTGATATAGTAAAATTACGGTTGAAGCAGACATGTCATAAATGTCTATTTTATTTTTTAATTAAATATTAATAATTTTTTAATGTATAAATAACTTATAATAATTAATTAAGAGCAGTATAATAATTTATTAGGGGTGATATGGTACAATTACTATTGAAGTAGACATGTCATAAATATCTATTTTATTTTTAATTAAATATTATTAATTTTTTTAATATATAAATAACTTATAATAATCAATTAGGTATGATATAATAATTAATTAGGGGTGATATAGTATAAATATGGTTGAAGCATTCATGTCATAATTTTTTTTTTAATTGAATATTATTAATTCTTTAATATATAAATAACTTAGAATAATTAATTATGTGTGATATAATAATTAATTAGGGATGATATAGTATAATTACGGTTGAAGCAGACATATCATAAATATTTATTTTATTTTAATTAAATATTATTAATTTTTTAATGTATAAATAACTTATAATAATTAATTAAGAGTGATATAATAAAATTACGTTTCACGTATTCAAAACCAAGGAGACTTGTCACAATCACTTACCTTTCACGTATTCAAACGAACATTTTATATGGAAGAAATGAGAATAGATAATCATCTATGGGGCCCATCATATTCAATAAGAGTAACATCCATGGCATAGTGGTAATTTATTGAAATGACATGAGTTGTAATTTATTGAAAAAGGGTGGACTTTCTTTAAAATTGTTGATATAGTCCAACTAATAAAGCACAAACACATGATACATATTTGCCTAAGATTAATCTGGAAGATGACTTAAGTCTATTATACCCTTAAACATTTTCTTCAATGCCTAGAAGCTCCCATGTCGAAACTCACACTTCTGTAATATAGAAATTTGTGCCAAAAGTTTGTTGTGAATATTTTGTAAGGTCTGTCATGTTTGCTATTTTTGGTGTCGTTGTCTTTTTGTGACATGAAGACTTGTGTTTCTTCATCCTGTAGTTACATGATTTTTTGGGTAAATGCCGTGGAGTCCACTTTTTGTTGTATTATCCTTTTAAATGTAGAAGAAATACTAACTTTTTTTTTTCTTTTGCAAAAGAAATATACTTGCTCATAATACTTTATATTTTTGTTGTTGACACAATATTTAATAACTCTATTATCTATTTTGATAGACAAAATTTCTCTCGTGACGAGAACTAGATATTGACTTATCTGGTGATGTTTATCTTTTGATTTTTTAGAAGGGCTAATAACATATGAAAAACTATTTATTATTTTTCAAGTGGTATCAGAGCCAAGTTGCTTGGGAGTCAATTAAAATTAGTGTTATATTATCCCTAATTAATTATTATAGGTCATTTACATACTAAAAAATTAATAATATTTGTCACACCCCTTTTTTCACGCGTACTCCAAAAAATGGAATATTTTTAAGTTCGAAAGGGTTTTATTATTTAAGTGACAAGAACATGAAAATTTGTTTCGAAAAAGGATTATTTGCATTTTTTATTCAGAGTCGCCACTTGGCATAATCCGGTGTGCCAAGTCACCTTTGGAAAATCCTTTTCGAAAACCATTTGACTCTTAAAGCGGTTTGCGATCTGAGATTTCGGCTAAGGAATTCTATTGATCGAGGGGAAGGTGTTAGGCACCCCTCGGTCCCGTGGTTCGACCACGGTCGCTTGGTGAAGTGTATCGACTATTTTTGGCATTATGAAATGTATAAATCACACAAAAGATCACAAAAGAACAAAACAAGACAGTCCAAAAACGTAAAAATCCAGTCCAATTATACAGTTCGAAAAATAGAAAATACGAAAAATATAAATCCTAGTGTAAAACTAAATCTAAGCTCCAATGCCCTACCCGACACCGCGGGCCTTCATCACGATCATTTTTTGCCAACATGATACGTCGGGGCATTCCCCGATAAATAAATACAAATCCTTCGGGGCATTCCCCAGCTAAATAAATACATCTAAATTAAATACGACAAATTAGAAAGAAACATTCACATGCACATTCCAACGTCCAACAAAACACTTATTCCTAAATTTCGCCTACCCGAACCTACGATTGCCTACCCGTTTGACTTAACACGATACTATCACGAAATTGATAATTACACGTGAAAGTAACAATAACGACGAATCAAAACAACAATAAATCAAAATTAATCCTAATTCACTTTAACAATTTTTAAACTCGCGCCCCAAACTCCATTTAAACCACATGATTAATGCATGCTTCAATTTTTTTTTCCAATCACATCTCATAATCCGAAACCAAAATCAAACACAACACAAATAACGAGGATTCAAACCAAACACAGGACAAATAAATCATTCACACCCACAACATCAATAAGAAGTCAAAATAAATTAAAGATTCGGTTAGAAGAAATAGACCTCGATGAAATTGATCCTTGTCGATAATAAAGAAATCCGAAGACCAAAATACTCGACCGGAGAACCTCACCACGAGCAAACCAAACTTGGTATTAAAATAATAACCGGACAGCTCCAAAAACCCGTGAATAAAACCTTACTATACGAAACACAACTGAGACTGACGACGAGATTCGATAAAAGCGACTCGAAAATCACTATCGACGTCGACACATGAGACAGACAAAACCAAAATCAACAAGAGACAACAAGAATCCCAAAAGCCAAATAGATCGAGCTGGTCGGATCTGGTGACGGAGACAGTGACAACCGCGGATCTGGCGGCGGCCGACGTCTGGCGTCAATCGGTATGGTGACTGAGTCGACAGACGGTGACTCGTTCGGATGGAGAGGCGGCCAGCCAGTCGGATCTGGCCGACGCTCCGCGGCCGGAGATGCGACGGTGAAGGTAACGACGGGCCACGGGAGCTGGTCGGCTCTGACCGTGTCCGGCCGAATGGCGACGGGTGGTTGTTTCAAACGGCGAACGGCGGCGGATCTGGTCGAAGATGGCGTTAGTCGAATTTTTCTATTTTTTTTTTAGTTTTAGGGAGAGAGAGATGGTATAGAGAAGGGAAAGAGGGTGGTATTGTGGTGGCCGGAGCTCCGATCGGCGGCTACGCGGTGGTGGAAGTTCAAATTTTAGAGAGAGGGAGAAAGAGAATAGAGTTTAGAGAGAGAAAGTGCAGATTTTCTTTTAGATTCCTATTACTCTCCTCTTTTTTTTTTATTTGTGTATGGGAGTGTGTATATATATTTTTTGAGTCTTTTCTTTGTTGACAAGAAAAGAGAGGGAGGGGGGGTAGGGTGACATGGGGTAGGGGGTTGGGTGAGGTAGGTGATGGGTATGGTTGTTGGAATGGATAAAATTTGTTATCAATTTTCTTAGAGTTGGTTATTTTGTCCTTTTGTATGGAGGTTATTATATGGGGTAGTATACATGGTAAGACGAGGGTAAAATAGAAAACTTGGGTCTTCGGGAGGGACAGAATTAGGTGTCTACATCATGCCCCCTTTGAATGCAAACACGCAGTGTTTTCAGACAAAGAAGTAGACAACGAGACAGAATTTTGTCCCGACCATTATTCAAAGGGAGAGACAGAAGAAAGGAGGACTATCGGGTCTTGAATTAGGACAGCCTACCCAACCAAGTTACGAGAGGATCGAGTGACAAGTATCTCGACTTTTGGAAGGCGGTGGACTATACCGAGTTGGAGAGTCGAGTGAGGTTCCATCGAGGTTCCGGTCCGCGGCTCTGTTATTACATCAAAAATAAAAATCAAAAGCTAAAACATAAAGAAAATTACAAAAATCCTATCTAAACAAGCTTCTGTTGGTTCTTGACTCGACTTTCATCACCCGGTTCTTCAGGCGGGCTCCTGACTTGCAATTTCTTTCACCTTGTTGCTTGGCTTTCAATGACTTTGCTTTGTTGCTTGACTTTTCCGTTTCTTCACCCTATTCTCCAGGCGAGCTCCTGACTTGCTATTTCATCACCCTGTTCTTCAGGCGGGCTCCTGACTTGTAATTCCATCACCCTGTTCTTCAGGCGGGCTCCTGACTTGCTATTTCATCACCCTGTTCTTCAGGCGGGCTTCTGAAACCCAAAATTAAAACTAGAGAGAAAATTATCTCAAACAAAATTACACTAAAACAGTATTTCATTTTTTTGAAAGCATTGTCCCATTTTCCAGGAGGGTCCTGAACAGAAAGTAAATTCACTAAACAAAAAGTAAAATCTCATATTTCAGGTGGGTCCTGAACAGAAAGTAAAAATATCTAAACAGAAACTAAAGTCCCATTTTCCAGGAGGGTCCTGAACAGAAAGTAAAATCCCATTTTCCAGGAGGGTCCTGAACAGAAAGTAAAAATATCTAAACAGAAAGTAAAGTCCCATTTTCCAGGAGGGTCCTGAACAGAAAGTAAAGTCCCATTTTTCAGGAGGGTCCTGAACAGAAAGTAAAGTCCCATTTTCCAGGAGGGTCCTGAACAGAAAGTAAAGTCCCATTTTCCAGGAGGGTCCTGAACAGAAAGTAAAGTCCCATGGATGTGCATTTCCAATGGTATCTGAATCAAGTGAAATGAATTTGCCCCCGTTTCATCAAAGAAAATTTGTCAATTAAAAACTTAGTGGTGGCTTGCAGCCCTCGGCTTTTCAGGCATCTTCCCCAGCACTTGTTCCTTTCATCCTTGCTTCCAAATTGCTGGCACCTTCTCTGTCTTGCCGCATCATTGACCCGGACCCTTATTGAGGGGAAGTGAGTTCTGACTCGAACAATGGGTTTCTATTTTACCATGCCCCTGAGGTGCACTCTTTTCCCAACTCTGAAAGTTTTCTACGAATCCAGTAGCCTGTTGGTTGATATACTTCCTTTGCTTGTTGAATTATTATCCTATTTCTCCCTGTATTGTTCCTTGGCTTTTTCTCACATAATTGGAAAGACTGGTAGTAAATTTTGAAATTTTTTCCTCGCTTGTTTTGACACAGACTTGACTTAAAATATAAAGAAAAGATGGTGACTTTTATTTTTGATAAATGACATAAAAAGACAAAAAGCATGAATATGTAAATGAAAGAAAAAGGCAATGTCCCATATTCAAAAAGAAAACTTATCTGAACACGACAACCAACTCCAGTGAGCATGACATGCATTTTGGATTGAGCTGCCTGATCTTCCTATCCAAACTCCCCATTTGTTGTTGAGTTCGTACCTCTGCCTCTGAGCCGCTTCTTCAAATCCATCGGACTCATATATCACATTCGATTGATGACATCTTAAAATACTTTTGCCCACATTCGCCTTACGGTGCCCGTGAGGGTCTTCACCAATAAGACTCTCTTATTTTTATTTCTCTTTACTCACCATCGCCTTATGGTGCCTGCAAAGGTTTTCACCAATAAGATTCTCTCATTTTTATTTTCTCTCAACTCTCCATCGCCTTATGGTGCCCAGGAGGGTTTTCACCAATAAGACTCTCGTTTTTATTTTCCTTTCCTGATTCCTTGTGCCGAGGGAGACAAGTGGTACCTCACAACGTATCATCAAGTGCATTGTATGCTTGGCCTTAACATTATCAAAAATTGATCTGAAGGACTTTCTTTGGTTGTAACTTGGCTTTTGGTTAAGGTTAAAAAAAAAATGGTAAGAGGCTCAAACGATACTTGAAGTGAGGGTGGGACTTACAACTTTTGGAATCGACTCAAACAACACATTAACTCATGCCCCAGTTTTGTTGACTGGGTGAATCCTAAAATTTGTTTGGTTGGACCAAGACCGAAATAGGGAAGCCTACGTATCTCACTCCCGAGAGAGGAGAATCAGGTCGCACGTAGTTCCATCTGCCTTTTCTTTGTTTTGATTTGATTTTGATTTTGATTTCTTTCTTTTTTTTTTTCTTTTTTTTTTATCTTCAAACTTTCTTTTGTTCTTATTTTCTTGACATTTATCTTTGACTCTATTTTGATTCCAAAAGAGGGGTATGAAAGAAAAAGTAAAATGAAGCTCAAATGGGTAAACAAAGTATGACACAGTGTTTGGATAGAAGAATAAAATGCCTTCATCATATCAATCTTCAAAAAAAAATGCTACTATTAAACATGCAATAAAATCAACAAAGGATCCAATATCATACATAATATCTTTTGACCGCATCAGCATTGATAGCCATTTCTGCCATTTTGCCTTCAATATCTGTCAAATATAAGGCTCCATTGGGCAATACTTTCTTCATGACAAAAGGACCTTGCCAGTTAGGGGAGAACTTGCCTTTCGCTTCAACCTGGTGAGGAAGGATACGTCTCAATACCAACTGACCAACTTCAAAATTCCTGGGACGAACCTTTTTGTTATACGCTCGAGTCATCCTTCTTTGGTACAACTGGCCATGACACACAGACGTTAGCCTTTTTTCCTCAATCAAATTAAAATATTCCAGTCGGGTCTTTACCCATTCGTCATCATCAATCTCTGCTTCTACAATGACTCGGAGAGAGGGAATTTCAACTTCTGCAGGGATGATTGCTTCTGTCCCATACACCAATAAATATGGAGTTGCCCCCGTTGAAGTACGAATAGTGGTGCGATAACCCAGCAATGCAAATGGCAACTTTTCATGCCACTGTCTAGACCCTTGTACCATTTTTCGCAGTATCTTCTTTATGTTCTTATTAGCAGCTTCTACAGCACCATTGGCCTTTGGGCGATATGGGGTAGAATTTCGATGTGCGATCTTAAACTGTTGACATACCTCTTGCATCAAATGAATATTGAGATTGGCGGCATTGTCTGTAATGATCGTCTTAGGAATTCCAAATCTACAAATGATATTGGCATGAACAAAATCTACCACAGCCTTCTTTGTCACTGACTTGAAAGTTACTGCTTCTACCCACTTTGTGAAGTAGTCAATGGCTACCAAAATGAATCTATGCCCGTTTGATGCTTTCGGCTCAATCGGTCCAATCACATCCATTCCCCAAGCTACGAACGGCCATGGAGCGGCCATTGCATGCAACTCGATAGGAGGAGAACGTATCAGATCACCGTGTACCTGACATTGATGACACTTCCGAACAAATTGGATAGAATCCCTTTCCATAGTAAGCCAATAATAACCTGCTCGAAGAATCTTCTTTGACAAGACATGACCATTCATATGCGACCCACATACTCCAGAATGTATTTCAACCATGATTGCCGAGGCTTCTTTTGCATCTACACACCTTAAAAGTCTGAGATTTGGGGTTCTCTTATACAAGATTCCCCCACTTAGGAAAAATCCACTAGCCAAACGCCTAATGGCCCTCTTTTGATCGTTGGTGGCATATGTTGAGTATTCTCCTGACTGAATGTACCTCTTGTTATCCAAGAACCAAGGTTCTCCATCGAGCTCTTCTTCAACCATATTACAATAAGCATGCTGATCACGACTCTGTACATGCACTGGATCGATGTAAGCTTTGTCAGGATGTAGGAGCATTGAAGACAAAGTGGCTAAAGCATCAGCAATTTCATTACGAATCCTTGGAATATGCCTAAATTTTACTAACATAAACCGTTGACATAGCTCCTGCAAGCATTGTCGATACGGGATGAGCTTCAAATCTCGCGTCTCCCAATCGCCTTGAATTTGATGGACGAGCAAATCCGAATCTTCTAACACCAATAATTCCTGGACTCCCATATCAACAGCTAACCTCAAACCAAGAATGCAGGCTTCATACTCTGCCATATTGTTAGTACAGTAGAATCGAAGTTGTGCTGTTACCGGAAAATATTGTCCCGATTCAGAAATAAAAACCGCACCTATTCCGACTCCTTTCATATTGACAGTTCCATCGAAAAATAACCTCCAACCTGGATCAGCATCTATAACGACTTCATCGACAAACGACACTTCTTCGTCAGGAAAATATGTCTTTAATGGTTCATACTCTTCATCGATGGGATTTTCAGCAAGATGATCTGCCAAAGCTTGGGCTTTCATGGCGGTTCGAGTCACATATACAATGTCAAACTCGGTAAGTAATATCTGCCACTTTGCCAAACGACCTGTTGGCATAGGCTTCTGAAAGATATACTTCAAAGGATCCATGCGGGAGATGAGATAAGTAGTATAGGATGAGAGATAATGCTTTGTGCCACCCAAGTTATGGCACAACACGTCCTTTCAAGAAGCGTATACCTGGCCTTATATGCGGTGAACTTCTTGCTAAGATAATAATAGCCTGCTCCTTCTTGCCTGTGACATCATGTTGACCCAGGACACAACCGAAAGAATTGTACATGACTTATAAATACAAGATCAAAGGCCTACCAGGCTCTGGGGGTACCAACACGGGTGGATTTGACAGATATCTCTTGATTCGATCAAATGCTTCCTGACATTCTTCAGTCCATTTTACCGCAACACTCTTTTTCAACAACTTGAATATGGGCTCACAAGTGGTCGTGAGTTGAGCAATAAACCTGCTAATGTAGTTCAGTCTACCGAGCAAACTCATTACCTTCGTTCTATTCTTGGGCAGGGACAAATCCTGAATGGTTTTGATTTTCGAGGGATCTAATTCAATTCCTCGACGGCTGACTACAAACCCCAACAGCTTTCCAGACGGAACTCCAAATATACATTTTGCCGGGTTGAGTTTGAGATTATACCTGCGAAGCCTTTCAAAGAACTTTCTCAAATCTTTTACATGGTCGGCCTGACTTTTTGACTTAATAATCACATCATCCACGTAAACCTCATTCTCCTTATGCATCATGTCATGAAACATAGTGATCATTGCTCTCATATATGTTGCTCCAGCATTTTTCAGATCGAACGGCATCACTCGATAACAATAGGTTCCCCATGGTGTGATAAAGGACGTCTTTTCCGCGTCTTCATCATCCATAATGATCTGGTGATATCCGGCATAGCAATCCACAAAAGAGAAAACCTCGTGTTTAGCGCAGTTGTCTAGCAAAATATGAATATTGGGCAGTGGAAAATCATTTTTGGACTTGCCCTGTTCAAATCGCGGTAATCAACACACACTCGAATTTTGCCATCTTTCTTTGGTACGGGAACAACATTGGATAACCACATAGGATAACGAGCCACTCGAATTACTTTGGCTTCAAGTTGTTTCATGATTTCCTCCTTGATTTTAATACTTACATCTGTTTTAAACTTCCTCAACTTCTGTTTGACAGGAGGGAATACGGGATCCGTTGGCAATTTGTGAGACACTAATTCAGTGCTTAAACCAGGCATATCATCATAAGACCATGCAAAAACATCCTTATAATCCATTAACGCTCGAATCATTTCATCTTTTAGCTGGGGCAAAACATGTACACTGATTTTAGTTTTCCTAACATCTTCTTGATCCCCTAGATTTATTGGCTCAGTCTCATTCAAATTAGGATTCGGTTTGTCTTCAAATTGTTCCAACTCTTTGCTTATTTCTTCTAGTGCTTCTTTTTCATCATATTCCCCATCCTGCTCCATTACATCTAGATTATTTTGGATTTTAAGATCAGGCTGAAAATTTCGCATGCATGTCATGTCATTAGAATCAGCATAAAGAGAACTGTGTAAGAAAGAAAACAAAATATATTAGCCACAAAATAAAAGGGACATTGCATTTCATTAAATAAAAGATAGAAGGGTTTGAACACAGACACCAACAAAACATAAACAAACTAGAATCCGAATTACAACCCTGAAATAACTCGGATAAACAGAGAGAAAAACAAAATAAACTACCAAAACTCCCTCCTGACGGGGAGAGGAGTGACTTCCCAATTATTGAGCCGGACAGCTGGACCTATGAATTGCACATCTGCCATACTGGTGCCTTCTCCTGCTTCAACCATATCAACTTCAATAAAAATGTTCTGGAAGTCATCAACCAATTCAACTTCAGATTCCACATGCTCCGCGACATCGCTCTTAACAAATGACTCACTGAGTAGTGGTATTGGGCGAGGGAGGGACCATATTTCTTTTTTCTTTCCCTTGACTTTCTTCAAATCTTCAGCTGTAGGCTCAAATCCCAGACCAAACGTGCCCAGGTTCTCACTCGGACATATGGGATGAACTATGCCGTGCAGAGACGCTCCCAAACCCTTTCCTGGCTCAAATCCATATTTTCAAAGTTCACTCACCATCATGATAGAAGCCGATGACAATTGCGGTCCCGGTACAACCTGTCATTCAGGGATACGACTCACTGGCACTGTATCAAAAATTTGATAGACGAATGTCTCCTCTACGTTATTCGCTTCAATAAGGGACAAAGGAAAATCTTCGTAGGCTGACAAATCTCCTTCACCATGAATAACTACTTCTTGCCTGTCATGCTCAAACTTAATCATTTGGTGCAGCGTAGAAGCAACCGACTTGGCCTTGTGGATCCAGGGCCTTCCCAACAACAGATTGTAAGAGGATTCTACGTTCAATACTTGAAACTCTATGGCAAACTCAACCGGCCCTATGGTCAGCATTAGTTCAATTTCGCCAATGGAATTCGATTTTGCACCATCGAAAGCCCTAACACATACATTGTTGGGCTTAATCCTATCAGCACCAATATTCAGCTTTTGCAAAGTAGAAATAGGGCAAATATTTGCACCTGAACCTCCATCAATCATGACATGAGTGACGTAGAAATCCTCACACTTCACTGTAATGTAAAGGCCTCGATTATTCCCCGTACCTTCAACAGGCAATTCATCATCAGAAAAGCTGATCCGATTGACCTCAAAGATTTTTCCCACCATCTTCTCAACCTGGTTGATTGTAATCTCCCTTGGAACATATGCTTCATTTAATGCCTTCAGCAAAATATCACGATGCTCCTCGGAGTGCAACAACAATGATAAAAGGGAAATTTGAGCAGGGGTTTTCTTCAGCTGGTCTAATACTGAATACTCTGGAAATTTCATCTTTTTCAAAAATTCTTCGGCTTTCTCTTCAGTAATAGGATTTTTGATAGACGACGATCCACTCACCGTTGGCTTGGACCTTCTTAAGCTTTCAGGTACGAAACATCTCCCTGACCTAGTCAAACCCCTTACCTCGTCTACATCTTCCACAACTTCTTTCCCATGATAGGTCATCACAGTCCGCCCATAATTCCAGGGAATCCTCTTCGTATCGACTATTGGAGGTTGGGTCACCAGTTTAAGGACAATAGGCGCTGCCAATGCTCCTTTCACCGTCAAGATAGGCTGACTCAGAGCTCCCACCACTGTCAACTTGGGTTTATCCTGACTTGAATCAACGTGCCTTCTGGCGCCTTGTACTGTGATCAGGGTTTTTTTCGTGCTTTGTTGGGCTTTATCTTCTCTCATTCCTTCTTGGTTCAATGACATTGCTTTCAAAGACTCCGCCACATTCACCGATTTCTCTTCGGTGGTCTGTATCTTGACAATAGGCTTATAACCCCTCGAAGACTCTTTCCCGTCATATATCAATTCTAGCATATTGGCTTCAGTATGGGTTGGGAGCGGATTCTGATTAATATTTGGACCCTCCAGGGCTTGGACCAACATCTGATTTGTGTCAATTAAATCTTGGACAGCTCTCTTTAAATACCAGCATTTCTCGATATCATGGCCTGGCATATCAGAACAGTACGCACATCTTAAAGAATAATCGAGATTCCTCGGCGGTGGATTTGAAAGCCTTCCTTGAATTGGGCTTAAGACCTTCAACTTTCTCAATCTATCAAACAAGCTATCATATGACTCCCCAAGAGGTGTGAATTGATTTTTGACCGCCTTCTCCTTCTTATACTCGGTCTTAGGCTGGAAATTGGGTTTGGAGAGGTTTTGGTAATTTGGTGGAGCGAAAGGGCGATTTTGTGGAGCTTGCGCGCGCCATTGCCGGTAAGAAGGGGTTTGGGCATATGGCTGCGCGCTGTATACTGGGTATGGTGGTGGTGGAATGGAATATAAAGGATTTTGTGGAGGGTAGTAATGGTAGGGAGGAATATATGGAGCTTGGGTGTAGACTGGGGCTTGGGATTGGGGATAGGGGCGAGGGGGTCTTTTAGGATAGGAATGGGTTCCAGCCATGACAGTCGCCACGTTCTCTTTCTTCTTTCTACCTCCGAATGCGCCAGATCCACCTTAAATCGCTTGTGTGGTGGCTTTTAATGCGGCAAAACTCACTATTCGACCAGTCTTAATTCTATCCTCTATCATCTCCCCCATTTTGAGGACTTCCATAAAAGATTTTCCCATTGCTGGAAGTAAATGCTGAAAATAGGTCTCATCCTGTGCCTGAATGAAAACTTCTACCAATTTACTTTCTTTCATTGGAGGCTTTACCCTGGCGGCCTGTTTACTTTCTTCATGTTGACCAAGGACTTTTCGTTCGGAATCAGGTCGATGTTATATAAAAAATATTGGACAAATTCAGAAGCCAAATCATCCCAACTGTTCCATTTATCGATATCTCGATCTATAAACCATTCTGAGGCCAGATCTGAAAGACTCTCGCCAAAGAAAGCCATGAGTAATTCTTCCTTTCCACCTGCAGCCCTCAACTGGTTACAATATCGTCTCAAGTGTGCAACGGGATCACCGTGTCCTGTATACTTCTCGAACTTGGGCATCTTAAAACCGGGGGGAAGATTGATGTCTGGGAACATGCACAGATCTTTATAAGAAACACTCCTGTAATCTCCGATCCCTTGTAGGTTTCTCATAGCCTGCTCTAAACTCTTCAGTTTCCAAGCTATGACATTCTGTTCCTCCGTTGCGACAGGTTTCTCCGTATCAAATGGAAATGCAGGCGGTTGAGTGTACCCATATGGATCCTTCATTTGCAAAGTAGGCTCCGGGGCATAATACTGACCATCTGAAACCTTCAATACTGGCTCACTGGAAGACCTAGGAAGCCTCATTGTAGGACGCGCAGCATATACGGGAGTTTCTTGTGGTGGCGGAGCCACGAATACCGGTATGATTGGTGGTGCTGGCTGAGTAGCGGGTCTCAATTGGGGAGCTGCCAAGGGCACACTAGAACTGCCAGGATAATAGTGTCGCGGAGTGAATCCCGGCGCGTGGTCGGGTGATTCAGTTGGAACAGAGAATTGCGCCTGAGAGAGCGGTGGGCAACTAGAGATATTTCCAAAACCTTCAGGGAGCGGAGGAGGAGGCATTCCGCTAGCCCATGCCCGATGCAAATCTATCAGTTGTTGCCTGAGCCTTACCACCTCATTGTTGTGTTCAGCAATTTCTTCCCTATGCTCTTGATCCGGGTCAATGAGCGAATTTTCCATTTCTTTGTTAGCCATGGCGAACTTTGCTTTGGACCTGGTGAAGTATGGGTGACTAGCCAGGGCGCTGCAAACCTACCACTATTATCTGAAAGAACATGCTCATCAAAGATGACATTCTTTAGAATTAGGCACACAACAGGCATGAGAATCACATTGGTAAAATTGTCCTAAATTCATGCTCATTTCTACCAACTTTTGAGGGTAGCGAGGTCATTTTAACATCATCCTGATTTTTGTCCACACTTATTTTTATCTTCTACGCTCATTATTTTCTTTCCCTCTCTTTTCTCTTTTTTTTTTTTCGTATCAATCTCTGCCCTTTTCTTTTCTCTCATTATCTACCTCTATTTTATCATTCTTTATGGTTTTTGTTTTTCTTTAAGAGAGAAAAAATAATGAAAAACAATAAAACAAAAGGGTTAGATCGAACCCAAAAGTAGGTTGCCTACGTATCATGTTGTACATGAATCAGATCTCGCGTAGTTCGGGCCTTGCCAAAATGGTCAATTAAACCCTTTTTTTTTTGAAACTTTAAGAAGAAAATAATAATTTGCCATATCCTTGTAAAGAAAGAAAACAACAAAACGTATAAAATTTTGGGACTACTGTAAAACTAAAAAAAAAACGAATACGAAACAACGTTATAGATCCCTAAGACGACACAGGTGAAATTACTAATAAAGACTCTAATAGCAAAAATAACTTGACCTCGACTTAAACAGACACCACCCTACAATGACAGACACATAAAAGACTCCAACTGAATAAAGATAAGAAGTGCTCTTTCAGACTGGTGCTCTGCGCGATGACCCTGGCTGATATAGACCCGTCTCTGAAGTTCTCTTTCTCCCATTCAAGCCTTGTAGCATATCCTGTAAAGATACCCTGATACCGGGGAAGAAGCTTCGGGCCCGTATTCCTGCTTCATGAGGAGTGCATCTGGAAAGAATATTCTGACACCTTTCTACCGTCTTGAACAAATCTGCTAATTGAACTCTCAGCGTCTCCACTTTGGACCCTACACTTTCATCCTGATGATCATCTGCTATGCATTCTTCCTGTATTCTCCCTCTAAGCTGTGCTGGTAAGGGTTGACTGATACCCCAATGGACAGATTGAAGCCAGACCTCATATCTCTGAGTGTGGCCCGGATTATCCAAACCTTCTTTGAGTGTGTCCACACCTAGCTTTATTGCATGCTTCCAAAATTGCTCATACCTGCTCTCACCTAAGGCTTGATCCTTGAAGTACTCAACATCCTTCAGAAGATCTACTGCTGGTGGCACTTCCTGTAGCCTACCTAACTGGCGCATTTCCCTAAAAGGGTTGTATGGTCTTGTGCAATTGAGCCCTAACATAACTAAATGGAACTGTGTCTGACAACCCAACAATACTACCTTTGGTCGAAGCCACAGATAAGTCCACAAAATGTTATCTCTGGTTCTTGATTCAAGAAATTCAATCCAAGCCTTGACTCCCCCGGGCAGCGAGAATTTGTCCAAACGCAATCTGGAATCCATGGCTTTCACTCGATTGGGAATACAACGATCTAACACATCCGATCTAACTAAAGAAGGTGCATGCAAGTGCTCCATCATCCATAACTGCAATATCAAGTTACTGCCCTCGAAAAATCTCCTTCCCCTTTTCACTTCGGTTAAAGCCTTATATATTTCTGTTAAGATCATGGGTATGAGAGTGAACCTGCCCTTTTGATTAATGCCCTTGTCGTTTTGATCCTTATGAAATAAGGCCATCACCACAGATTGCAAGCGGGTATTAACATGTCTTTCTTCTAGTGGAAACACTAAAGTTCCTAGCAAAGCGAGGGTGAAGACTTCAAGACGCTTTTTCTCCCACTTCTCCTTAGTCACATGAAATTCTTCCCAAAAGCAATCAAAACCTTCCGAGGGCCCGAATCTATCGAACAAAAAATCTAGGGAAACCCACGATTCACTTAGACAACCCAAACGGATATCCTTACTTTTTAGACCACAGAACTGCAAAAATCTCACGCCAGTATGATTTCGCGCTCGGATCATATCCTTCTCGATATAGGGCAAATGCAACAAACCGGATATTTCTGCCAAAGTGGGAGTCATTTCACATTCCCCAAACCTGAACACCAAACTACTCGGGTCCCAAAAGGTTAACACGGCCTCTATTAAATCTGGACGAGGGGTAACATGTAGAAGTTCCGTGAGGTCACCTAATATTTTAACCAGTTCCTGTTGATCAACATAATTAAACATTTCCCACCATTTGATTAACTTTTTGGGTACTTTGACAACCATTAAAACTCTAGACTTGGTGGTCGAATTCATCCTGTAATAACACACAAGACGTTACCTCAAAAATTCGACAGGGGTAGAAGATTCCCAACCTTTGGGATTTTTGACGCCAATATCTGTCGATGGGACACACCCCGTTCATGACTCCAATTTGCCGAACAGAAGTACTGAGCGAAATCAGTCTACTTGGCAAACGACTCTAGATTACGGGACGAGGGACCTAAACTAATACTAAGACAAAGACCGACACAAAAAAATTACCGGACCCACCGAGGGTTGCCTACGTATCCCAACCCGAGGGAAGGAAATCAGGTATGCGTAGTTCATTCAGATTGAACAATTAACGATTAACTAACAAATTGACCCTAACTTAAGAGACACAATAACAGAAGAATAAAACTTTTTTTTTTCTTTTTTTTTTTTCAACTAGACGCTTTAACTAAGACTGACACCACCAATTATACAGAAAAGTCTTTTTGGTAATTTTTAGTTTTTGACAAGCAAACAAAACCTTCTCCTTTTCTTTTTTGGAATTTGCGGTACTTTACAAAGCGTAAAAAAAAAATAAAAAAAAATCCTTTTGAGTCTTTGAATTGTGAAAAACAAAAGCCATAATGAATTCTAAAATAAGCTACGACATTCTCTTTTATTTTTTTTATTTTTTTTTTATTTTTTTTGTTATTTTTAAAATCTGTCCGTTAAATGACCACGTTACCCTAAAAATGCAACAGTTAGCACGTAGGGATGCTTTAAAGGTGAGTCTCCTACAAAGGACCAAGCGGCCCCACTAGGTCTCAATATGATGCACATAAGCATGACCTAAAGGCTGACCTACGTTGTGGTTCACTAACAAGGCTGTTTGGGGGAGCGTATGGTCGATAGTGGCTGCTTTGCTTTCCACCTACTCCATAACACCGACGGCTTCTCCCCTAAGATAAGGGTGACTCAAACTAGAGGTCGTGTACAACACGTGTACTACGGACTTGTTGCAGAAAGAAGGCCGAGGGGTGGACTCATGATGACAGATATAAAGCGGTAACACATAGGATAAATAAGATAAGCAAAGAGCACGAAAAAAAAAACACAAAAAGTAAAAATAACACAAACAATAATCACAAATAATGTTTATACACTCGTAATGCCAAAGCCGATACGATTCCAAAAATAGCTCGAATTCTAACAACTTGTTTGTTTCCCCAGCAGAGTCGCCAGAAGATGTCACACCCCTTTTTTCACGCGTACTCCAAAAAATGGAATATTTTTAAGTTCGAAAGGGTTTTATTATTTAAGTGACAAGAACATGAAAATTTGTTTCGAAAAAGGATTATTTGCATTTTTTATTCAGAGTCGCCACTTGGCATAATCCGGTGTGCCAAGTCACCTTTGGAAAATCCTTTTCGAAAACCATTTGACTCTTAAACCGGTTTGCGATCAGAGATTCCGGCTAAGGAATTCTGTTGATCGAGGGGAAGGTGTTAGGCACCCCTCGGTCCCGTGGTTCGACCACGTTCGCTTGGTGAAGTGTATCGACTATTTTTGGCATTATGAAATGTATAAATCACACAAAAGATCACAAAAGAACAAAACAAGACAGTCCAAAAATGTAAAAATCCAGTCCAATTATACAGTCCGAAAAATAGAAAATATGAAAAATATAAATCCTAGTGTAAAACTAAATCTAAGCTCCAATGCCCTACCCGACGCCGCGGGCCTTCATCACGATCATTTTCCGCCAACATGATACGTCGGGGCATTCCCCGGTAAATAAATACAAATCCTTCGGGGCATTCCCCGGCTAAATAAATACATCTAAATTAAATACGACAAATTAGAAAGAAACATTCACATGCACATTCCAACGTCCAACAAAACACTTATTCCTAAATTTCGCCTACCCGAACCTACGATTGCCTACCCGTTTGACTTAACACGATACTATCACGAAATTGATAATTACACGTGAAAGTAACAATAACGACGAATCAAAACAACAACAAATCAAAATTAATCCTAATTCACTTTAACGATTTTTAAACTCGCGCCCCAAACTCCATTTAAACCACATGATTAACGCATGCTTCGATTTTTTTTTCCAATCACATCTCATAATTCGAAACCAAAATCAAACACAACACAAATAACGAGGATTCAAACCAAACACAGGACAAATAAATCATTCATACCCACAACATCAATAAGAAGTCAAAATAAATTAAAGATTCGGTTAGAAGAAATGGACCTCGATGAAATTGATCCTTGTCGATAATAAAGAAATCCGAAGACCAAAATACTCGATCGGAGAACCTCACCACGAGCAAACCAAACTCGGTATTAAAATAATAACCGGACAACTCCAAAAACCCGCGAATAAAACCTTACTATACGAAACACAACCGAGACTGACGACGAGATTCGATAAAAACGACTCGAAAATCACTATCGACGTCGACACATGAGACAGACAAAACCAAAATCAACAAGAGACAACAAGAATCCCAAAAGCCAAATAGATCGAGCTGGTCGGATCTGGTGACGGAGACAGTGACAGCCACAGATCTGGCGGCGGCCGACGTCTGGCGTCAACCGGTATGGTGACTGAGTCGACGGACGATGACTCGTTCGGATGGAAAGGCGGCCAGCCAGTCGGATCTGGCCGACGCGCCGCGGCCGGAGATGCGACGGTGAAGGTAACGACGGGCCGCGGGAGCTGGTCGGCTCTGACCGTGTCCGGCCGAATGGCGACGGGTGGTTGTTTCGGACGGCGAACGGCGACGGATCTGGTCGGAGATGGCGTTAGTCAAATTTTTTTTTTTTTTTTAGTTTTAGGGAGAGAGAGATGGTATAGAGAAGGGAAAGAGGGTGGTATTGTGGTGGCCGGAGCTCCGATCGGCGGCAACGCGGTGGTGGAAGTTTAAATTTTAGAGAGAGGGAGAGAGAGAATAGAGTTTAGAGAGAGAAAGTGCAGATTTTCTTTTGGATTCCTATTACTCTCCTCCTTTTTTTTTTATTTGTGTATGGGAGTGTGTATATATATTTTTTGAGTCTTTTCTTTGTTGACAAGAAAAGAGGGGGGGGGGGGGTAGAGTGACGTGGGGTAGGGGGTTGGGTGAGGTAGGTGATGGGTATGGTTGTTGGAATGGATAAAATTTGTTATCAATTTTCTTAGAGTTGGTTATTTTGTCCTTTTGTACGGAGGTTATTATATGGGGTAGTATACATGGTAAGACGAGGGTAAAATAGAAAACTTGGGTCTTCGGGAGGGACAGAATTAGGTGTCTACAATATTTAGTATGAAAAAATAAAAATAAACATTTATGACATGTCTATTTCAGCTACTTAAACCGTAATTTTTCTATATCATCCTAATCAATTATTATAACTTATTTAAATATTAAAAAATTTATGATATTTAATAAAAATACAAAATAGAGACAAATAATAAGTTAATTCTTAATGTTTCATATTAATTTGACGTCTTATATGAGACTCACTAAAATATTTTTCACGAGTATTTTTTTATAAAAATTTAGCTATATCACTTCTAATTAGTTATTATGAGTCATTTAAGACGTGTCTGCTTCGCTACTTCAATTGTGATTTTTGATTAACTCTCGAAATTATATCAGTGTCACTTAAATTGAAATAGAAGAAAAAGTATTATAAATTACAATAATTAAAATCTTAAATTATTTTTAAAATATAATTGACTATCAACTCCACAAAAGTTTAGACAAGGAGAGAGTATTATAATTTACAATAGCTAACGGCTTGAAATAGTAAATTACAGTGCCAAAAGAGACTTATACATTACAATAGCTAACAACTTAAAATATCTAAAAATATATTTAAAATATAATTAATTATCTAAATTTTATTTGTGTCACATAAATTGAGAACAAGTAAATACATAAAAAAAAACATCACAATAATTAACAGCTAAGAAAATTTAAAAGATATAAATATTTGAGAACTCTCAAAATTCTATCAGTGTCATTTAAATTGAAATAGAAGGAAAAGTATTATAAATCACAATAAATTAAAACTTAAATTATTTTATAAATATAATTGAGTATCAATACCACAAAAGTTTAGACATGGAGAGTAACATATATTAATTGAAAATTACATGAAAAGTATTATAAATTATAATAGTTAATAGTTTAAAATGTCTACAAAAAATCTGTTATTTATTTCAAAAAAGTACGTAGGAAATATTATAAATCACATTAATTAACAACTTAAAAAATTTAAAAGATGTAACATATTTGATTGACTGTCGAAATTATCTCAGTGCCGCTTAAATTGGAATAGAAGAAAAAATATTATAAATCTCAATAATTAAAAACTTAATTATTTTAAAAAGATAATTTACTATCAATGCCACAAGAGTTTGGACAAGGAAAGCAACATACATTATTTGAAAATTACATAAAAATTATTATAAAGTACAATAGTTAACAAGTTAAATATCTAAAAATATATTAGAAATATGATTAATTATCTAAATTTTATTTATGTCACATAAATTGAAACAAAAATAGCATATATTAGGTCCGTGCTAGCATAGCTCTCGACATCTAGTTTTGAAATAAGAGCTATTAGTTAACGTCAGACATACTTGTTTACATTAGAACTAGACATTGAAGGGCCCGTGCTAAAACGAGCTCAATATATGTTATATTTTTGTCTCAATTTACGTGACACAAATATAATTTAGATAATCAATCATTTAAATTTTTAATTATTGTGATTTATAATACATTTTTTTATAATTTCAATTTCAGTGTCAGTGATAATTTCGAGAGTCAATCCAATATTTTATATCTTTTATATTTTTTAAGTTGTTAATTATGTGATTTATAGTGTTTTTAGCATAATTTTTAAATAAGATATTAATACTTTTTCTGTCTCAGTTTACGTGTCTTCTCATTTTTAAATCAAATATGTTACTTTATGTCTTCCTCTGTCCCATCGTAATTTCTATGACACTAATATAATGTTGATAGTCAACCAAATATTTTATGTTGACATATCATTTTGTGTGTATTTTATTTTTTTATAAAATATATTTATTTTTAATGCTTAGATGAAAATAAAAATTAATTAGGGCTGATATAATAAAATCGCGATTGAAACGACGAAGCAGACATGCCTTAAATGACTTATAACAACTAACTAAGAGTGATATAATAAAATTATTATAAAAAAATATTTATAAAAAAAATTTAAATGAATCTCATATAAGACAACAAGTTAATTTAAAATATCAAGAGTTAATTTATAATTTTATGTTTAATTTATATTTTTTATTAAAATATATTGATTTTATAATGTTTATATGACTCATAATAATTAATTAGGAGTGATATAATAAAATTATAATTGAAACAGAAAAAGATAGCATAAAATATCAAAAGATAATTTTTTATTTTATTAAAATTATTAATTTTTTAATACTTAAATAACAAACTTGTCGTAGATGTTCTTGGTTATTGCCCCGTAGTAAAAGTAAAATCATTGGTGTTATTATGAAAGGGAAAGATATAAAAAGTTGAAAGTGATATATATCAAAGAATTATACTATTATTTTATGTGCCGACGGATCTTGGTACTATGAAATTACTTAAATATCAATAATAGATTGAAATATATATATATTGTCCAATATTTGTATTGAGACTCGACCGAATTAAAATTCACGTCCATTTTGAGTGGTGACGCTTCAGATAGAACTTTTTAATTTTATTTTCAAAGACTTAAACCCAAGATGTCTAGTTAAGAATGAAAATTACAATCATCCCATCACAATCCATATTGATAAAAAATACAATTTGATAACCCCAAAAAGTGAGTACACAGTTATAGAAATTACTTAAATGGTAGAATATGTGTAAAAAAAAGTTTTACTCCTTAGTAAATAAAATAAAATTTAAATTCTTTTCACATATTTATTTGCCCTATAAAAAAAATAATCAGTTGTACTTGACTTCCACCTTTTCAATCATAGTAGTAACATTTTTCTATTTTGTGACATTGCAGAATAATGTTTGGAATCATTCATTTTTATACTTGTTCTTTTTCAACTTTGACAAACTTTGATGTGACATTTTATTTATCAAACCAACTCTTCATATATATATATATATAATTTTTTAAATATCATCAGGTTGTTCAAATGCTACTTACAGATAATAGAAGTTTTCTTAAACTTAATGGTACGATAAGTTACCTCGTACAATATGTAAAAAAGATATAATGATATTAAAAATTATTTAATTTGATAATATATATTAAGTAAACAGTAAATATAATATTATCTTAATTAAGGACTACAAGTTGCATAACGCGTTATGAAAGAAAATTACATCAACAAAGCTGTCAATTTCTGTTCAATTTCGTCGGTGGATTATAATGGGCTGGATATACTATATTGGGCCAGTCCTAAAGTCCAATACAAAAGATTTTTACGAGCCCATTTGAATGTCCAAAAACTCATGGGCCAAGCCCAAATGTCTACGAGGATGGGTTCAATGGATAAATACCCATGACCTGAGTCGATGTTGTTGATTGCAAGTGATGGCTTCCTGAGATTGGTCCAAGTGGTCGAGTCGATGTTATAATTTGTTAGGCTCTTACCATAAAATAAAAAAGGCTCATGGCTTAAGCCGATGATGTACATTGCACTTGTAAGGGGCGACTGAATAAAATTGATGCAAGAAGTTTAACCAAAAGCCGATATAATAATTCGCCATAGAAAGGTGGTTGTGTTCAAGTGGCACCTATCATCAGAACGGCTAATGGCGTAAGTCGGTTATATTCGTGATCTAGCGCGTTTAAGGAGGGTTTTCGAGTTATTTTTAAGGAAGAAACGTAAACTTTATCGATCATATTAGAGTGGGCTTCTACTTTTAAATGGGCTTGTAGAACTTGCAATGTCATATTTTGGGCCTTTACCACTTGTCCAGGAATAACAATCACTACTACTGCCTCCTTTCTAAATCAATTATTCATTTTTTTTTAAAAGAAAAAAAATCAAAATTGCTCTAAGTAATTCTATGTAAATCGACAAGAGGGAGTTGCTAGGATGATAAACACCTCCCTTTTAATTTGAAAATTATGCGTTTGAGTTACGAAGAGAGCAAGAAAGATGGGACCTCCTCGGGAGGGATTAATTTTTTATTTTTTTTTAATTTTTGTATGTAAAATGAGAATTGTTTCTACAGTTATTAGCAAATATTAATTTTAGAATTTAAATTTTATGAATTCAAATTCTACTAAGTTAGAGATTAGTAAGTTGCTACATAAATGGAGTCTGAATCAAACTTACTGAATTTGATTGACCAATATCTTTTTCTATCCATGTTTATGATAGAAAAAAACTTTTATAACCCAAGTTTATTCTAAATCCAACTTTATATTTCCCCACCCTCCAAAAAAAAAAACTTACTTTTCTCTGTAATTTGCAATTTTTAGAGATTATACTTCTCTTGGTAGTTCTTTTTCTTTTTAGTTGAATTTTAGAGTCTCTACAAACAACAACAATAACATACGAAAAATCTCATAAATGAGGTCTGCGAAGGGTAAAGTGTACGCAAATTTTACCCATCATCTCGGTGAGGTAGAGAGGAGACTAAATAAAATCTCTACTATCTGATAAAATATGAATGTTTTAATTTCCTGAAGGAAAAGGAAAACAAATGAGTTAATGGTAAAATATAAATTTGAACTATCACATTTTTCGCGAATTTTACACCTCAATAATCAAGTATTCCCTTTTCTCACTTAAACTATGACAATCTACATATTAAAAATACTCCTCAAAGGCTGAAGCTAACTAGATTAACTATCATCTGTTCCTTTTTGCTACCTGAATTATATATCACTATATACACAACAATTGATAATTAAAGTGTGAAACTTACGAAAATATTAATTATTCAAATATATTTTTGACCGTTATCTAAAAACAAATTGAAACGACAACTTTTATACTATGAGACAAATATATGCATGTTTTCGATAAGTTGATTTTGGCTACCTAAGGTGCCTACAAATCTTGTGGATATGTTCTTTAAATGTATTACAAGATAAGACATGTTACTTTGGTGGATTTTAATTTGGTATTTAACAGTTAAATCTTCATCAGCAATTCATTTAAAGTGTTAATTCTATTCGATTTGTTTGTGCTAATAATCGAATATAATTATGAGCACCTTTTTTTATGGAACAACTTACTTTGCATCACAACTGGGAGAGCATTATGGAGGAGACAACTTGTTTTACCTTCAGATATAATATAACATGAAAAATTGATTCTAAAAAAAAGTTTGTTATTATCATGAAATGTTGTCATATATAAAATGATTCTTATAAAGAGGTGTGATAGAATTAATAAATTATTATTTGCTACTTCCTCCGTTTCAATATTAGGTCGAATATATCCTTCTGGAATAATTATTCAATTGGTTGTGAATCTTCGGGTACTGTTTTATTCAATATTTGTTCAGTTACTTTTTTATTCTACTTTCTTTTTTTAATTCATTTAAGAAAATTTCATTTTGTATACTTAGCAATTCTTTAATTCAGCATCGTATATGATACACTTAAGACCACAAATTTTAAGAATAAAAATTTCATGACGTGCCTATTTGGCCACTACCATTTAATTTTTAACCACTTTTTACAAATTATTTAATTTGTGTCCTATATTATTGGAATTTTTTTATCCTTTGATTTTGCGGTTGAATTGATTTTGTTTCACTTTACATGAACCTATAATTTCATCATCGTTGAAAAGTTTGAAAACAAATGGCTGTTATTGGAAAAGTTTGAAAACAATGGCAATTATCATTATTGTGAAATGAGTTTGTTAGGTTTGTTGTTCTCTTAACAAATTGATGATTGGGGTATAGTATTTTTTTATTTATTTTTAATTATCCAATGTTATTCTCCAATTTTGCAAGAGGTTGTTTTCACGGCTTGAACCAATGACATGGCACGCCACTATATATCTTAAGTCTTGCTCATGCTACTAATTCAGTAAAACGTGTCTGAATAGTTTATAGCATTGACAAGTTCATAACTTCCGTAAAAAATGTATGAAGTCAGGCTTGATAAGCCATAAAGAATTTCAGGCAATAATATCCGATGATTGCATTTCACAAGCCCACAATTCAAATAAAAATATTGAGGTCTGTCAAACTTCAAACACAGATTTGTACAACTTTAGTTGTATATATCTAAAGTTGTTTTCGAAATGACTAAAATTGAAATGTTTTTAAAACATTAAGTATAAATTAACGTTCTAAAAGACAGTAATTATACATTTCAACTGCATTTTGTATGTTACACTTATGCATACCTAAAGTTTAAGATCATAAAATTCAAAAGTCTAATATTATTTATTTAAACTCTATGCTTAATCAAATTAAGACTTATAAATTAAAATAAAAAGTATACAAAAGGTAAACTAGTCAACAACTGCATTCACTTACCCCCCTCGCAAACCCCCTACAACCAAAATAAAAAATAAAAAAATTCATTCTTTGTTTGGGTTTTCATGAGAATGTGTACAATATTAAGATAGTGGCTCCTATATAATACCTTTCCATTTTTAGAATGTGAAAAAAGTTAATTAAAAAGATAAAAAGAAGATTTAGCAAACATTTTGAAGAACTCATCCAATCTAATGCAACATTATTATTGGATAAATTCACTATTTAACATCCAATTTTTTAGGAAGCTATCATCTAACCTTGTTTAATAGGAGGGCGTTAGCTTTCAAAAAGATTCTTTTTGGTTTTCGGAATGATTCTCTCTCTCTTTTTTTTTTATTTAAAAAGAATGATTTCGATTGACAGTGGAAAAAAAAATTATCCGTTAAAGTTTTTCACCTTAAGGACAAAAAAATAGTTACTAATAGTACTATATTTAACAAAGAAATAATCAATCAAATTTTGTTGAATCTAATCCATTTGTCATAGCTATATACTCCCATCTTCCTCATGATGTGTTCGACTGAATACAAAATTTAAGAAATTATTTTTAAAAAAATGATAAAAAAAAATCGTCCTTTAAACTAAATGTATAAGATTTACTTTTACAATAATAGGAGAAACAAGATAATTCGAAAACGATTAGATGATTTATCTTGATTAAATTTTAGAATGAAATTTAACCCATATTTCATTAAAACTATTAGCTAAAATTGTTACATTTTATATTAAATTCTTGGTATAACTTGTTTCATATATAAAGTGATACAACTTATCTGAGTTATAATCTCAATTTTACAATTTTAATCTTAAAAGATTATAATTCTGTGATATCCCAATGTACTATTGTACATGTCAAGGTAGCTATAATAATTTTTAATTACATGCCCCTCTTGAAAAATAATTTTACCTCAGTAACAAGTACTATATCAAGGACATGGTAAATATTTTGAAAATCTTTAAGTACATTATTAGTACATGTTAAAACATAAATTAAATTAAAGAGTGATTTAGGTCACAAAACAAGACTGCAAAATATGTTTTTTTTTTTGCTCGAGCCAATAACTTGTAGTACTAAAATTTCCCCTTTTAAAGGAAGTTTTACACTTTTTCCAATGGTGTCTAATAATTACCACAATTAATATAAGGTTAAAATTACTTAAGTAGTATTACTAATTAAGTACTAGGAGTACTAATATGTAAGTTGAGTACTAATTAAGAAAAATCCTTTTCCTACTTCACGACAAATAGTTTTTAAAATCCATTGAATGAGGAAGTTTGTTTAGTACAAAAATCTTGAATTAGTGCTAAAACTGTTAAGACAATGACATACAATATGGTAATACAGTTGTTTAGGATAAAATGACAATAAAATCAAGTTTCAAATATTTGAGGTCTATCGAAAATAATCTCTAAAATATTAAATTAAAAAGTTTGGGTTCTTTGTGTTTGCCAAAAGTGCAACACTTTTAGCCTTCGTCAAATATTTATCAAATTTTGTCTGTTAAATTTGAGGAACTATGAAGAAAAAAAAAAGAAATTAACTGGAACTCATGTTTAGAGTTAGAAATTTTGTTGTTTATGGTATTTTTAAAATTTTTTTTTAGAGTCTGGTGCAGTTTTTTAAGGTGTAATTTCTTCAATTCTTTAAATTGTATTTTTAGTATTTAGTGAAGTTTATTGTTGTTGCATATTTTAGAATTTGATTGAATTTCTTGGTGTTCACAATTAATTTTTTTTTTTCAATTCCGTCACATCTATTGAACATAAATTATTTTTTTTGTTTCCCAAGGTATCCCCACAATCGACAGTCGTGAGACTAATCCTCTGCTCCTACTGTCAGCGCACTAAGTGATAGGGAATTGGGCACAGAGTTTTTTCCATTCACCAGAGGTGGGGATCGAACCCCCAACCTCTTGCTTAAGGGATAATGTGCTGAACCACCATACCAACCCTTGTGGTTTATAAATTGTTAAATATATGAAAGAGGTTAAAAGAGTTTGTTGGCCGGGTCAGTTGGATGTGTGAATGAAAATGGGAGGGAATAATTGGAGAGAAAGTGAGCTCCTTAAAAGGAAAGTGTACTCACCTAAAAGAAAGTCTACTTCTCCTACATTGGTGGGAGAAAAAAACTTTCATGTGTTTTTATTAAGAAACACATATTCAAGTGGATAGTGAGACAAGAACCAATAGGTGCCTCGCTTGGTCGTTGCTCGCTCGGCTTTGGCTTTGGATTTGGATTTGTCAAATGATCGATCGATGAGATTAATTTTTTAGACATTAAAACTTGAAAAAACAAGTGAAATTTTTAATCAAAAAATCCAACGAAAATATTTTCTCCATGAACGCCATACAGATGCATGCAGAATCGCAAAACACACCTCTTTAGGGATGCAACCCTTTGAGGAAAAGACACACTGTTTCGAAAAAGGGGTGACTGTTCAGTCGGATATGACTGTTCGGAAAAGATACACTATTTCGGAAGGAACAGACATGAATGTTCCGAAATGATGCACTTTCCATGAACCATTGTTTCCTTTCCGAAGGAACACTTGATGGCTATAACTACCTGAACTTTTCCGCAGGTATGTACATAATTTTGAGTACTGAAAAACACTCTTCTTCTTCCAAAAAATTCTTTGTGATCGTCAGCTGTTGAATGTGTTCGAGGAATCTGAACGTTTGAGGTACCGCTACATTCAGATTGTGAGCCATTTTATTCTGGAAGAAAAAATTTTGCAACCTCGGATACTTGAGGGGAATTGATTGCTTAAGGACACTCCGTGAAATCGGAGAACTTGGTTCTACTTCTACTTCATCTTATTTCTTTAAATAATTATACTTCTTTGATAATTCATGTTAAACTTGTGTTGAATGTGTTAAACTTCAATATTGTTCTTGAAACAGTTTTGAACGTAGATTGAAGTGTTGTGTGCAAACATACAAATTGTGTACTTGAAACAACAGAGTTAACTTATAGTAAACTTAAAGATTAAAGTCGTTCAATGTATATTTAAAAGACTATTTCAAATCTATTCTCGATACAGAATTATTTTTATCATTTTCTCTTTATTTTAGTAAAATAAAAATAGTAGGAATTAAGTCTCTTTCATTCAGTGAAGACTATCTGCTTCATCCACTCAAGAATTTGAAAGCAACATGACAAGATTCTTCAAAAAGATGTGAGATTTCAATGGAAAAAAAATAATAATTAAAATCATCCCACAAACTTTATTTTGTTTAGAAAGAAAAAAGAATCTTTAAGCCGACATGACTTATCAATTAGGGGGATACTATTTTCACCTTGAGATAAAATATGAATAATACCAAAAATGTCACCATATGAAAAAGGGATAATTGAATAAGACTTTTGTACTAAAGTTTTGAATTGTTTAGGTCTAAGCAGTTGTAACTTAAGTTTCATAAACATTTATCAATTGTTTGGGATATTGGGTGAGATCATAAATTCAACAGTTCGGTATTTTTAGATGTCTAGTCAATTATTACGTATTTCAATGAGAAACAAACATTAATATCATCTGCATAAGATTAATTGAATATTATTTATCAAAAACCTATTTTCGTTACACATTATTTCATTGTAAATCATGTTTGAAATGTAAAACTTGAGATTTTAAAAAAAAATCATAGTATGTCAGTGCGTTCACAGGAGAAATGGCTTAATTTTTTTTTTATTGAATATGATTTCAATATTAAGGTCATTTATATTTGGTGTTCAAGTCCTAAAAATAAAGTTAGGGAATAATTTACGCTTGGAATAGAATTTTTCGATGTGAAATTGAATTAATTGAGCCTAAGTGGTTGTAGCTTAAGTTTCATAGTATATATCAATTGTTCCAAGTGTCGGGAGACATAAGTTTACCAGTAGTAATCTCTAGATGTCTAATCAACTGATGCGCCTCAACTTATTTCCTGAAGACTCCAAATTATTATCGTCTATGAAAGAATAATTGCATATTGTTCTAAGTGGTTGCAACTTAAGTTTATAGCATTCATCGATTGTTTCAAGTATCGGTATAAATACATTTAACAGTATGCATTATTTTTAGATGTCTAGTCAACTGTTGCGCCTTAACTTATTCTCAGCAGACACAACGTTAACATCATCATCTGTGCAAGAATAATTGAATATTATTCTAAGTAGTTGTAACTTAAGTTTCATAGCATTTATCGATTGTTCCAAGTATCGGTATAAATACATTTAACAGTATGCATTATTTTTAGATGTCTAATCAACTGTTGCGCCTTAACTTATTTTGAGCAGACACAACGTTAACATCATCTGTGCAAGAATAATTGAATATTGTTCAGAAAACTTATTTCTAGTACATCACTTCACAGTAGCGTCATGTTTCAAAATGTGAAATTTGAAAAAAAAAAATCGTATATATGGTTAGTAGGTCACTGTGATCACTAGGGAATTAGCTAAGTTGTAAAAATAGCAAAAAATTGTAAGGGTAAACATAAGATATTAGATTACTAGAGTAGGTTGCTTTTTTATTTTTTTGGGATCATAATAATGTTGGATTATGACTCCAATAATACGATCATAATTAAGTATTTTTCAAGACAAATTTTAAATTTATTAATTTTGAATTTTAGAAAATATAATATATTAAGCATATTAAGTGGATTTATTAGTAATATAAATATCAAATATCATCAAGGCTATTGAATTAATTTTATCGAATTCGCAAGCAGAAAAATAGCTCCTCTTTCAAGTACTCCTTCAACTTTTATGTTAGTATACTATCTTTTTGTGTTCAAAGCAGTAGATTTAAATTTTTATGTGTTCTTAAGGAATTAAACCTCCTCGTATTGTAAAGGCATATGGATTAATTCCTTTTTATAAGAGAATGGAGAAACTATTCAACAATCACGACAATGTAAATTGTAGAACTGCAACGAACTTAAATTGCAGAGAATAAATTACCTCTCACTTGCTTTTGTTTTTCAAAAACAAAAACAAAGTTTTTCGATTTTGGTTTATCATATTTGAGGCAAGACTTTTAAATTTATAAATAATGAAAGAGTATATCTTGAATTTGAACCTTGAAAATGTAGTCGCTTTCGATACGTAGGGAGCGGTTTAACTCCTAAAATGGAATTTGTCAACACAAATTTAAATTAATCGAGTTTCAAATCAAATACTGTCACATATATATATATATATATATATATATATATATATATATATATATATATATATATATATATTCAGACAAATTGATATGAAGACATGTTTGTAGACTGTGGATACATTGAGACATTGTCGGTTACACAACATTTTCCTGTTCCCTTTTCTTCTTTTTTTTTCTTCTTCCAATATACATAACATGTTGAAATAGATCCAACAGAGAATTAGGGGTCGGTTTGTTCACTTCCTAAGTTATTTTAAATTATAGTTTGGAGATTGTAATTTTAAAATTGTTTTATTTCATTTGCGAGGTGAAATAATATTACACTATATTGACTATTCAAGATTATGTTTTGGATTAAATTTATGCCTTAATTAATTGGGGATACAAATTAATCATAAATTATCGACCTTATCCCATAAATGAATCTAGAGTTTTTGAGAAAATTATAGGCAATTAAAATAAAATAAAAATTCAGATAACCAATTAATAACTAGATTAAAATTTTCATTTATTAGAGTTTTATGTACTCGTGATATAATTTTAAAAATCCAAGTTGCTAACCTAAAACGTGAAGTAAATGACATGTTTTAAGTTAAAAGTACACGGATCATAGTATACTTAATTACACGATAGCTCAAAAATGTTCACAACAAAATACAACCCTAGTTTTTAATTATTATTGTTGTTACTAGTTTTAGTCATGCGATGTATACTTCATGTATAATCAATTAAAATGCAATGTATAACTATTGTTGTATAGTCAATTATTTTTTAAATCTAAGCTAGCGTTTGATCATAGATTTCTAAATATTTTTGACAAGTTATTTTTTAGTGAAGATTTGGGTGAAGTTTCATCATATGTTTGACCATAGTATTTGCAAAATATATTTTATTTTTAAAAAATCCCAAAAATAAAATTTGGCCCAAATACTATTTTTTTGTAGTATTTGAAAATTTGGATTATTTGACAAATAATGACAAATTGTATGGCCAAATATTATTTGCCAAGTTTTTTCTCAAAAAACACTTGAGAAATCTATGACCAAACAGATCCTAAAACATGTTTTAAACCAAATGTGAGAGTCAAGCTAAGATAAGCCTTATAGTTGGGAGAGCCCATTTAGCCTATAAGTTCATTAACAACTTTCATTTTATCCAATGAGAGACGTGACACATAGCAATCACCCCAACTTGAGAATCAATGCGACCTTGTTGGTCACGACTGACACCCTTTTGAGTTCAAACCACCACTTCTGTACATAACATCAACCCCCACTCTTAAACCAAACAGTTAGTTGGTGACAACTGGCATTCCACTTGGGTTCAGACCACCACTTCAAGTCGTGGCCTTATGTGTGGATCGACTGGCTCTGGTACTATCAATTTTACATATAATATAAAAAGGAGAGTCCATCCTAAAATACTAGTGTGACAGTACAGAAAAAGGTTATTTAGCATATAAACTTTAGCATTTTTTTTTTATTTTGTTTTTAATCTAATGAAAGGCAATTGACACATAACACCCTTGACACTTTCAGAGAGAGGACCTAAGATGAATCTAACTTATAATAGAAATTAAATAAATTATAATATGATGAATAATTATTGTGTACGTTATATATTAATTATAAACTAACTATACACTAAAATTACAAAAAGTTATAGCAAGGTGAGTGAAACTCCCCCCCCCCCCCCTCCCTAAAGACATTTTGGCCTTGATCATAATCTCCTTTTTGATTAAGGTTGTTAGAGCTACAAAAATAGGCAATTCCCTAAATTTGACCTACTAAGATCAAGCTTTATGATTTGCTCATCATTTTATTTTTATAAATTTAGGTACTTTTATTATCTAAATGATGATCAAAGCCTTATTACCATTACTAAGCCAAAGCCAATATGTGTTTCTCTTATGTCTTTCTTTCATGGTTCAGTATTCAGGTGATCATAACGAACACAACTTTTCATTATTTTCAATTCTATTTAAAAATATTTTGACATTGATTTGTTGCTACAAATTGCTAGTTTTCGATCCCAAAAGGTTGAATACAAAGTAAATTCAAGATTTCCCTAAATAGTACATCGTAAAATACTAAATTGGTTTCAAAAAAAATATTTACGTGAAAGACATGACTTAAATCTGTAAGAAGAATAAACTTCATATTTTAGAATGTATTTGCTCATCATTAGCAAATCTTCTTCATGTTTGTACGTGTCCTTTGTTTGCCGGTAAATCAACATATTGATTTGTTTCCCTCCATATATATTTAGTGATGGTCTTATTACCTATCAACAAACATTTGTAATCTTCAATACCAGAGTTTTGGATGGGTACAATTATATTGTATGTCCCCCTTATTGGTAAGTTAAGCTTGAATAATACAATTATAACTCATACAACCTTGATGTTAAAGGTAAATAAGAAGTGTACATGTGAATAGGGATGACAATGGGGTGGTGCGGGTTTTAGACTATGTGGGGTGGTGCGGATTTTAGACTATGTGGGTGCGGTGCGGTGTGGGTGTGGGGTGGGTTTAAGTAAGTTTTTTTTAAATAGTGTGGTGTGGTGCGGGTATATATGGGTTTAAACTAAAAAAAAGTTAAAAATTAGTATTATTCTAGTAAATCTACCTAAAGTCCTATGTATTCTTCACTTAAAAAATTTCGATACTTAAAACAACATGTATAACACTACAAATAAATAATTTTTTAACTTTTGTAATTTCTTTATCCATCTTAATGAAAAATTGATAATTGATCATTTACCTGTACACGTGATATTTTTTTGATAATTTCTTAGTGAAAAGTGATAGTAAAAATTGGTAATTACTATTTCTTAGTATTGAAAATATTATGGTTTTCATTGAGTTACAAATTTTTCAAAACAGAAAAAAATATAAATGTGGGGCGGTGCGGATATGCGCGGATATGAATATGGAGCGGGTTTATGCGGGTTTCAAGGTAATGCGAGGCGGTGCGAGATTATTTTAAAATTCACGAGTTTAGAAAAAATCCGCACCGCACCATTGCCACCCCTACATGTGAAATTTAGTCACTATGAATAAATCTTAATTACAAGAACAATTTCTCTAGTATAATCTGTTTGCATATGAGTTATGTGGTAATGTATAGTAGACTTAACTTTTTAATCAAATTTTTATTACGCCATTTTCATATACGTCACGTAATTGAAATTTTAAGTTGTGTCAGCCTGCAAAAAGATTATCAAACACTATTTATAATAACATCAAGCCATTCTACAAATTAATTATCATTGCAAATAACAGATAAATTTTTACAGGAATCACAAACTGTCTAACTAATGTTATGTGTCAAGAGAATAACTTCGTCGAAAAATAACAAGCTATTACCCCCTCTATATCAATTTATATGGTACGTACATTTTCTTTTTTAGTTCATCTAAAAAGAAATCTCATATTTTTATAATTAGAAAGAACTTAACTTTAACCTTTTTTTTTTAATCCTTAATAAAATTATTTATAGTTATGCAAATGCCCAAAGTTTGTTATTGATCACAAATTTTAAGTCTTTTTCTTTCTTAAATTTTATGTCAAATCAAATGACGTCATATAAATTATGATGGGGGAATATTATTTTAATGGACCATAGAAAAAAAGGCAATAAAGATGGTCAATTTAGTGAAGATTTAAGAAACCGTGACTCAAATATACAGATTTCTACACTCTACTAGCACAGCCATTCAGCCAAAATGATCTTAAACTACCTTGAAGATATTGAAAAGCTCTACAAATAGTTAGATAGATCAGTTTCTCTTTCATCTCTTGGTCGATCTTTAATGAGAAATTTTGAATTTGAATTTTTTTACAAAAAAAAAAAAGGACAGTCCGGTGCATTAAAACTTCCGTTATGTGCAGGGTTCGGAGAAGAGCCACACCACAAGCTAAGGGTGTATTGTATGCAGCCTCACTTTGCATTTGTTTCAGAAACTATTTCCAAGGCTTGAACCCGTGACCTCCTGATCACTGTTGAATTTGAATTTTAATAGTGAAAAATACTTTTGATAGACAGTCATTCTCCACTTTTAAACGTACCTTTATGCCAGCGGTGGAGCTACAAACCTTCTTATGGATTCTATAAAGTTCAGTAATTTTGAGTCAAACTCTACAGAGACAGAGTGAAAATCATTTGAAGCTTATGAGTTTAGAATTTCAGTCTTTTAAAGTGTACGTGTTTAGTAGATGTTTTCTCATAAGTACAAGGTTTAGACTAAAGCTAACTATTGATCAATTCAATCGAACACATAACCGAAATGCTAGCTCGGCTCTCGAGACACTATATTTGTGTTTAAAAGTCCAAGTAACATGTAGAAGTAATTTATTCATAATCCTATAAGTAGTCTTTTCATAAATTCAGAACTCATAAACTTAAAATCTTCTGCTGTTGCAATACGAATTCGAATTAATTTGATGAGTGAGTTCGAATTTTCATGTACCTAATAATGAAACTTTTTTCAAAAAAAAAAAAGAGAGTATGACCCGTAGATTTGATGTTAGATACCTAACTTTTTTCCCAAATGGAAAAGGAAGAGAGATCAACAAATAGCTTGAAATGTGAAAAACTTTTACATGCAGAGAATAGTCCAATTATACTGCAAAGAATATAAAAAAAAACAAGAAAAAAGTGAGGCTATTTTGGTCATTTTAATCAAGGTATTGTCAATCACTGGCACAAAAAAGGTTCACTAGTTGAAGGAAACAAAATCATATTATTCCCTCTCTTCAAATTTTCTTTTTATAACTCCAAATAGTATAAGCTTTTTCCTGTCTACATCTATCATTTCCAATCTTACTGTCAACCTCTTTTCATTTCCACAAAAGCCCTAACCAGGTCCCTTTACACTTACCAATTACCATTACTTCCCCGGATTCAGAATTTAAGAATTGTGGGTATCGTACGAGATTCAAACATACATATTGAAATTCAAACTTTAAAATTTCATTGAAAAACTAAAACATTCGATTATCTTCTTGACTTCAAAGATTTTTTTTTCATTTTATATCATTTTTTATACAATTCTTATATAGTTATATTAATTTGTGTTAGGATTAACAAGCAGTGACAGATCATTTGATGAAAAAATATATTATTTTTATACGATTAAAGATACTTTTTTATGTATATATAATAGATATTGAACCTTCTTCGATTAATTCGTATATATATTTATGAATTCCTTCAATGAAAATTCTGATTCCGTCACTGTTAATCGGTAACATAACGCTACAAATTTGCACCTCGGTCCGCCACTTCCCCCACCTTAACCCCATGCCCCACTCCCCTCCCACCTCCTCTTACACAAGTGAAGACTACTACAGTTGTTGCCCCATTTCTAGGAAAAATATCAGCCAATCTATGTATACATTTTCAGAAATCATCAAAGCTCATAAAAGCCACACTCATCAAACATCAAAGTTTTTTTTTTTCTTTCTTTCTAGGATTGATCAAATTATTGACTAAAATCAAAGAAAGTTATCTATAGTTCCTTTCGTCCTACTTTATGCGACACGATACTGAGTATGAAGATCAAATTATCTAATTTAAGCTTTTAGTCTTTTAGAGTCTTGAGTATTTAGAAATATAATAAAAAAATGTTATTCCTTTGGTCTTAATTTATGTGGATTGTACATGATGAAGTTAAAGAAAATAACAACTCCTGATGAAAGTTGTAATATAAAACAAGCTATACAAATTTATGTGATTATATAAAGGATGAAATAAGAATTTTCAAAGTAAATTGTTTCTAAATAGAAAAAGATATTTCCTCCGTTTTAATTTGTTCGTCTGATTTTGACATTACATAGAATTTAAGGACGTAAAAAAGACCTTTAAATCTTATAATAAGTACTCTCTCCATTTTATAATAAATGAATTGTTGAATTTTGGTATACATATTAAGAAAAAAATATTAAAGACATAAATTTAACACAACTTTCCATTTTTATCCCTCAAAAAAAAAAGTTGATCTTATTATACTTTTTCAAAAGTTAATTGGTTGTCAAATTATAAGGACAAATTTGAAAAAAAATTCAATGATTCACTTATTTTTAAACATCAATAAATACCCCAACAATTCACTTATTCCAAAATGGAGGAAGTATTAAACAAAATATATACTACTAAAATATCCTTTAAATCTTATGATCTCAAACATAAAAACATGTCATGATGCAGAAAGTGAAAATTAAAGAGTTATCAAAAAACAGAAAGAAATATTTATTTGAAACAAATTGAAAAGGAAAGAAAGACAATCCAAGTGAAAATAATTTTTGTTCGACTAAATTAAATAAAAAAAAGTGTCACGTAAATTAGGACGGAGAAGATAGGAGTAAACAAAGTTCAGCCCCCCCTCCTCTTTTCCCCCATCTTAGCTTATCATCCCCTCTCTCTAAATTCTCTCTATTTTATTCCATCATGTAGCTTGCAGACCTCACATGGTCATCATAAAACAAGCATAAAAAACCCTAATTCACTATAAATCTATTGGTTCTTACCCTATACTTCCTAGCTCCTCTTGTACTACCCTAATAATTTTCTTATCCATCTTCTTCTTCTCTCTTTCTTCCTTTCCCTTGCAACAAAAAAAATAAAAAGATCATCAAAATAATGGAACACAACCAAGAAGTTGATTCTCCAAATTCCATCATCCACCATCACCACCACCACAACAACATGAGTGCGATGATAGCAGGTAATAATAATAATAATAATTACTCTGCTTCATCATCCTCGAATTCTCCAACAACCCTAAGTCGATACGAGAATCAAAAGCGTCGCGATTGGAACACGTTCGGTCAGTACTTAAGAAACCACAGGCCACCACTATCTCTCACACGTTGTAGTGGGGCACATGTTCTTGAATTCCTTAGGTACCTTGACCAGTTTGGAAAGACTAAGGTACACACACAACTTTGTCCATTTTTTGGACACCCAAATCCACCAGCACCATGTCCATGTCCATTACGTCAAGCTTGGGGTAGCCTTGATGCACTCATTGGACGTCTTCGTGCTGCTTATGAAGAAAATGGTGGGAAACCTGAAACTAATCCATTTGGAGCAAGGGCGGTTAGGCTTTACCTTCGCGAAGTTCGCGATTCACAAGCTAAAGCTAGAGGTATAAGTTATGAAAAAAAGAAACGTAAAAAAACAAATCCACAACTACAACAACAACATGAAGTCATACATCAATCATCATCCTCCTCCCTGGCTCCACCATCTGGAAATTCAAGCTAATAATAAGATCTGTTTTTACTAACAAATCTTATTTACTAGCATATTTTTCTGATATTGTATGGTATGTTATTAATTTCTAGTAGCTGTTTTAAAAAAAAAAAATGGAACTTGAAATTGGAAGTTGGAACCCTTTTTTTCCCCCTACTATTACTTAGTACTAAGTACTATTTATGGGTATTGAAACATTGATCTTGATCAGTATCTTTTTTTATTTATGTTTTTGGCTAATTAGTATGCAAATGATGGCAGCTTTAGAAGTGGTAGTGTTATTAATGGAAGTGGAAGTGGAAGTGGCTGTTGGTAATTAAATTAAAATTAAAATAAGAGATCTAGCAGGTGAGATATTTTCTGTGATATAGATCTTTCAACATTTTGTCATGGGTTGTTGATTTTTTGGATGGTCACTCAGCTGATAGTTATTATCTCGACAAGTCGTCTTTCTTCTTGATTTTAAATTTTTTTTAAACAAAGAAGCTGACTTTTTGAGAAGATAATTGTTAGTTGAGTGATCATCTGATTCATACTTTTCTGTCTTAGCTCAAAACCCTATTTGTGATTTGTTATATTTCATAGATTTGCTTGCTATATCATGTTTCATGTCATTTTGTTCATTTTCTTAGCAAATTTTTAAAATTTTAAGTGTTGGTGACTATAGCAAGATATATCACATGTCAGCTTTGTCTAGGACTGGTCTGTTTTTGACACTGCAAAATATAGACCAAGTTTCATCATCAGTCATCTTTTTTCCATATTTTATTGGAGATATTTCTTTATATACATAATTGGCTTGCCTAGTATGTTTTTTCTAAGTGTATATAGTACTATTGATTTGAATTTTATTCATTTTTTCTATCTGACTAAGTAGATCTAACATGTCGATATGTTAGCTAGTTCATTATATCAATGGGATCTGTTGAAGGTAATCTATGTTTTTGAAGAGTTTACAATATGTAAGGTAAGAAGGATATTTCCACAATCAGATCATTTGAAATAAATCTATTACTTCGTCTGTTTCATTTTATGGATATTGTTACTGTTTAGAAAGCCAAATGAGTTTTTCTTTGATCATGTTCTTTCAAATACTTTTTAAATATTTTTAATTGGTAATCATTGTGGTTTAAAGTATTTTTCTTTATGTAGTTTAAAAGATATGTAAATTTTGATAAAAAAGTAGAAGATGTTATATTCAGATTGACACTAAAAAAGAGTTTTTGCCTCTATTTTCTTGCTTATCATATTAAGTTTGATATGAAGAGTAAGTTATCTATTGTTACCCGTCAAGTTTACCCCAAGATGGAAAAAAATAGGAGTATAAAATTTTCTAGTTTATTTTATTTGAGTTCAAGGTCTTTCGAAGCAATTTTGTACCTCTACTACGTAGAAATAAAGTTCATGTATACTCTATTTTTTTCGACTAGCTCCACCCTATAAAAGTAAATTTTTCAGTATTTCTTTTATAATTTGTGTGTATGGAGATATTTCTCAGTACCAGTAAGAGTTGTGGTGAAGTGGTAAGTAAGTACTCATTCATTTTTAATTAGAGGTTTCGAGTTCAAGTCCCTCTAGGTACAGTGTTGCATTTGTTGGGGTGCGCTTTGTCCTCTAATGTGGGACTTTCTGACGTGAATTGAATTTAATCGGGCTCTTATGCGGATGTCGGACACCGGATGAAAGAAAAAAAGGGAAATGTTCCTAGTAAGATCATATGACATCATTTATTAAACCAAAACCATCTCCCATTGCTCAATTATGTCATCTCCATCTTGTCAAAGTGTTCCCTAAAGTATAGAGGGGCATTAAATTAGGGAGGTACAATTCACCATTTATAGGTTACTCAATAGTATACTATAACCTATAGTTAGATATTGAACATTTATGGCCATTTAGCCTTGACCACAAAAAAAGACAAAACTTACCTACAAAATACTCACTAGATATGGTTGCTCCCTCAAGTTATGGCAAAAAACTATAGTCCATTGGTGGTTTAAAATGCAATATTATACATATGCTGATTATTATAAGCTATCTTCAATTTGTTTGATGTGTGTACTGTATATATAATATAGGCTGAATATGTCTAGAGATATCTAAAGTTGGGAAAGATTTCTTGTGGTATAGTTAATAAAAATTAGTTTAGATGTTTAAATAAAAAATTAGATGCCTCCAAATTTGTTCAATCTGTGTATAATATGTGTTTATAAATGCATGTGTATTCATTTGATTATAGACTTATGCAGTGTAGTCGAGTCGGTGTGTATGACAATTAGGATTTTGATTGTGCTATTGTCTTTCTAATATGTCTTGTGGTTTTGAGAAATTCATTGGTCAATCAGAAACAACTTCTTTGTCTTACCGTGAGGTAGTGATATGAACTTCGTACACTCTACCATACACCGAAACCCATTTTGTGAGAATATACTCAGGGACGGAGATAGCCTTTGTAACAGGGGTTTTTTGAACTCCCTTTAATCGAAAAATTATATTATTCATACATCAATAAAATTATATTTTATGTATATATAATAGATGTCGAATCTCCTTCAATTAATTTTTCTTCAAATTTTGAACCCTGTTTGTGGAAATCCGAGCTCCACCTCTGAATACACAGAAGTGATACTCAACTTCTTTCTTCTAATAGTCATTCATCTTGGTTGTCAAATGAAATGCTTAATACTGTTAGCATATCAATGATGGTTTCACAGATATATGATTATATATGTCTAGGTAGGAGTAAAACTGCATATGCAGCTCCCTCCAAAATAAACATATATAATAATACTCTCTTCATCCATAATATCACTTATGACTTCTTAAAGTGAAATATTAGGTTGGAGGATCCATTTAGTCTATAATCTCCTCTGCAACCGCAACGTCTATTTTGTTAGGGTTTTTGCCCTGATTTTTTTATTATATTTAAATTTTATTTTTTCTTAAAAGAAAAATAAAAGTTGCCATAATTATTTTTACTTTTCATTTTATTTTTTCTTAAAAGGAAAATAAAAGTTACCATAATTACTTTTACTTTTCCTGAAAGAAAAATATAAAGCTTTTTCATATTTGATAAACCTATTTCTTGGAGGAAATGTTTTGAAACTTTATAAATAAAACACTCTCTTCTCATAACATAACACAATAATATTCACAATGTAGTTGTTTAAGAGTTGTTTAGGAGCGAAATTTTCTCCCAATAGATTTTATATTTTTTTCAATATTAATTTTTTAATATGTAGGTCGTTTGACCAAACATATCAACTCTATATTTTTAGTATTATTTTTTTGCTTGTTATCTCATTTATCATCTTTATCGTTTGCAAACTTTAAGCTTCCACATGACGCCTTCTCGATTTCGAATCAAAATGTTTAAAAGCAGTCATCCTTAAAAAAGTGAATAATATAGCCCACTTATCGAGCATTTTTATGTTGAAAATAGATGAGAAAGTTCAATTTTTTGCCATACATACATGTTGCCACCATATATAGAGCTATAGAACTTGAACAAGAAACAAAGGAATTACACACGAAGCCACTTCCCCTAGTTCCCTTCTTGTGCCTAATATTCAAGAACAAAGAAGAGGGTTCAGATGGATATGGTTATTATGCTATATGTGTATAGTTAAAATTATTTTTTACGTATATATATTAGATGTTGAACCCCTTCGATTAGTTCGTATGTTCACTTACGAAACCCCTTATTGAATATTCTGGTTCCGCCACTAAATATGGGGGGTTCATTCAAACTCCCTTCGGGGAAAAATTACATTATTTATACATAGTTAAAATTATTTTTATGTATATATAATAAATATTGAACCCCTTTGATTAGTTTGTGTGCACACTTTTGAACCTTCTCAAAGAAATTCCTGACTCCGCCATTATACCACCCCTACATAAAGATTTTGATCGTCTTCCTCCCAATATTATTACCTGTAGTTTTTATTGAATGTGTTATATTTAGGGACATGTGGCAATTATATGAAGATACTGAAGCACGCAAATTTGTTCCAAATTACCTAATTAATTAGCTGTCTCTATGGGTCTCACCTAGGTCAAGTCAAATATTAACGTGCAAGTTTTAGAATATACATAACGCAGAAATATTATTTATTTATTAATCCTATACTTATTCATTATATTAAAATAGACGTCCAACAATATTTGTTTAAGTTAAAAATTAATGGTTAATTTACTATTTTATGTCCGTTTTATCCTTATTAAAAAATACTATTCATTACCTAAAGTAGCTTTCTAAGCATTAAATTTTGTTATTGATATAATTTAATAATAATTGATCTTATTGATATTGAAGGGGTTACAGCTGTATATATAGAGAACTGAAGAATAACTAATTACAGAATAACCCAGATGTATTTAATAATTATATATGTAGTCTATTATCCCCCCGCAAGCTGATCAGCGGTAACGAGGGGCAGCTTGGAGCAGAGATACTGAAAAGGCTGTAACGGAAGAGGCTTGGTGAGAATATCAGCAAGCTGGTCAGTAGATGGGACATAGTGCGTGGCCATCGTTCCTGCAAGTACCTCATCGCGAACAAAGTGACAGTCGGACCCAACATGCTTCATACGATCATGAAGGACTGGATTTTTGGTAACACAAATAGTGGACTGATTGTCACAATAAATCTGTGGTTTCGTCGGGGGAATGCCAAGTGCATCTGTAAGGTATCGTAACCACATGGCTTCAGCAACACCCGCAGCCATGGCACGATATTCTGCTTATGTGGAGGAACGGGACACTCGCGTTTGCTTCTTGGTGCACCAGGAAATCAGATTCGGTCCCATCATAACAATATATCCAGTAGTGGACTTCCGATCATCTTTGTCGTTAGCCCAATCCGAATCAGAAAAAACAGATATATCAAACGAGCCCTTTTGAAATAAAATTCCACATTGAAGAGTACCTTTAAGATAGCGCAGAATGCGTTTCAAGGCCTGAAAGTGTTGTTCTGTGGGAGCATGCATTGATTGGGAGACTCGATTGACTGCATATTGGATGTCCGGACGAGTAACAGCAAGATAATGAAGTCCACCGACGAGGCTCCGATATAGTGTAGGATCGGCAAAGGGAGTATTCGGCCCTGGGGATTGGCGGACTGCCATGGGAGTGACCGCGGGTTTGCAGTCTGTCATTCCAGCTCGATTTAGAAGTTCAAGGGTATATTTTGTCTGATGCATCAATATGGTTCCCGATTTGCGGATGAGTTCGAGGCCAAGAAAGAACTCCAGAGGACCGAGGTCCTTAAGTTTGAAGTCACGATGCATAGCCTCAGTAATTTTAGTGATGAGTGATGACGAGCTGCCTGTAATAACAATATCATCCACATAGATAAGAATGATGACTGTCCCTCGAGAACAGTGAAGGGTGAAGAGGCTGTTGTCATGATGGTAGGTGCGAAAACCAAGACCCTGCAGAAAAGTAGAGAGGCGTGTGTACCAGGCACGTGGGGCCTGTTTCAGGCCATACAGTGATTTGCGAAGCTTGCAAACATAGTGAGGACGGTTGGGATTAACATATCCCGGTGGCTGAACCATATAGATGTCTTCCTCAAGATGACCATGAAGAAAGGCATTGCTGACGTCTAACTGATGAAGCGGCCAATCATAGTGAAGAGCAAGAGACAAGACCAGACGAATAGTCTGTTGCTTAACAACAGGGCTGAAGGTCTCCTTATAATCCACACCATACTCCTGATGATACCCTTTTGCAACCAGACGTGCTTTATAGCGAGAAAGAGATCCATCTGAATTTCGTTTGATGCGAAACACCCATTTGCACCCAATAGACTTTCGGTTACTAGGCAGAGGTACCAAATCCCATGTACGTTGTTCATTCAGAGCCTGAAATTCCTCATCCATAGCTTGGCACCAGAAACTATTTTTGGAGGCTTGGTTGTAGGTAGTAGGCTCAGTTATGGGATGTGCATCAAAGGGTATTTAAGTGTGGTAGACTTTGGGTTTGAAGGTACCGGCCTTGGCTCGGGTTGTCATAGGGTGAGTGTTGAGTGGAGGGTGATTAGGAAGGGGTGGTGGAGTTGTATGATGTGTGGACGGGGGTTGGGTGGGGCTGCCGTGGGAGGTTTGGGGGTTCGGGTGGGTGGGTGGTTGGTTCGAGTTGGTAGTGGCGTAGTGGGGTACCGGGTTAGGTGCCGAGTGAGCCGGAGCATGAGCGTGTGAAAAGGACGAAAATAATGGCACAATGCCAAGTGGATTGGGGGAGTATGGAGTAGAGGAAAGACTTGTGTAAGGAAATTGTTCCTCCACAAAACGAACATGACGGGAAACATATGTTTTCTGAGATACAGGATCGAAACATTTGTAACCTTTGATAGTGGGATGATAGCCTAGAAAGACACAAGGGGTGGACCGAGGTTGAAGTTTATGTTGAGTGTGTGGACGCAACCAGGGATAAACCAGACACCCAAACGGGCGGAGATGGATGTAGTCGGGTGGATGATTGTAGAGACGGGCATATGGAGTGGAGTTGGAGAGAGTGTGAGTGGGCATGCGATTTATGAGGTAGTTGGCAGTAGCAAGGGCATCAACCCAAAAGGAAACAGGTAAGGTGGAATCATGGAGAAGCGCAACAACTGTTTCTATTAGGTGACGGTGTTTGCGCTCAGCAACGCCATTTTGTTCAGGGGTATATGGACATGAAGTGTGATGAAGAGCCCCTAGACTTTGAAGAAAAACACCAAATGCATTGTTGACAAATTCTTTGCCATTGTCACTTCGAAAAATTTTGATTTTGGCATTAAATTGATTTTGAACCATTCGGTCAAAGTTGACAAAAACAGTATAAGCTTCGGATTTAAATTTCAGAGGATAAAGCCAAGTGAATTTACTGTAATCATCAACAAAACAGATATAATAACGAAAACCTTGAACAGAAGGAACTGAGGTTGGACCCCAAACATTAGAATGAATTAATTGAAATGGCGCAGTGGCCTTGTGTTCAGATAGTGAAAAAGGTAAACGACAAGATTTAGACACTGAACAGGACTCGCAATGTAATTTCCCTGAAAAATTAAAACCTAAGGAAGATAAAATGGATTTGGTGATGGCGGATGATGGGTGCCCAAGTCGGCGATGCCAGGTGGACGAGAGAATGGCTTGACTCACAACAGACGGAGACCTGGATGGAAGAGTGTATAGCCCATGCTCACAGCGGCCCGTGTACCGCACCCGGTTCGTGGTATTGTCCACTATCTGGAAATTGGTGTCATTAAAAATGAGGGTGCAGTTATTTTCTTTAGTAAAGCGATAAACAGATAAAAGATTGGATGTGAGGGAAGGGACGTGGTGAAGGGTTGAGAGATGAAATTTACCATTTGGGGTATAGACATACCCAGAGCCGGTGTTTGTGATGGGAAGGGATTGACCATTGCCTACTGTAATAGTTTCTGAGCCATGATACGGATGAGGAGCTTGAAGTTGTGAATAATCCGACGTCACATGGGTGTTAGCACCTGTGTCTAGATACCAATCGCCAGATTGAGCGTTTGTGGACGCATGCATCGCCCTTGATCCGCCTGACTGGCGATTTACATTCTGCGAGTCATCATAACGATACCAGCAATTAGCCGCAGAATGGACCCGTTTAGCACAAATTTGGCACGTCGGAAGATCTCGTGTGGGCCCCCGCTGGTTTCCTCGTCCCTGTCCGCGGCCTGACTGGAAGCCGTCCCTCGGTGGAGGCCCGCCTCTGCCTTGCTGCCCGGCGTTCCGACGGTCACCGCCGCCGCTGCCTCGCCCTTGGTTACGGCGATCGTCACCGCAACCCCTGGCCGAGCCCCCGCTGCCAGCCGAGTAAAGAGCCGTGATGCCAGGGGTGGAACTGGCTTCTCCGAGCAGTAATTTGTGTTCCATGTCTAGATTCAATTCTTCTGCATTAAGCCATCCAGACAGTTGATTCAGAGTGATTTCGACAGGTGAGAGGCGAATATGCTGTTTGAGAGAGGAATAGCCAGACGGAAGACCACGTATCACGGCATTCACCACGTCTCGTTCAGGAATAATCTCGTTCACAGCATCTAGGTCAGACAGAATAGAGGCCACATCATCAAGGTATTGAGTCATCGTCTTCGTTCCCTTCCGAAGAGTATGCAATCTGTCACGCAACTGAAAAATATGAGCCGTGGACACAGAGTTGTACCTTGTGGCTAGTGCGTCCCAAAGTGAAGCCGATGTGAGAAAACCCCGGGCGTGTTTGTGCACAGAGGGGCTAATAACGGCGAGAAGACAGGCTCGGATCTGAGTGTCTACGATCATTCACGGAAGGTAGTCGGGATTTGGGAGCATGACGCCGTCCTCCTCGGCTGTCTCGGGCGGCGGCTTCTCCGCACCGTCAATCCATCCGAGCAGCAAGTTGGCTGCGAGGGCGGTGCGGACGTTAAGTGCCCAGGCCGGGTAGTTGTTGTCTGATAATTTTTCGGTGATGAGATTGTGGAGATTCCTGAGCAGTAATTTTACTCCAGACGGTAAATTTGACAGAGGATCAACAACCTTGTCCATGGCGCCGACCTACGGCGGAGGAGGGAGGCCGTGCGGCGTGGTGTAGACGGTGGCGGCGGCGCACACACGTCGGAAAAGAGGAGAGATTAGGGTTTGGGCGGAAGAAGAAACCCTAGCTTTGATACCATGATATAATTTAATAATAATTGATCTTATTGATATTGAAGGGGTTACAGCTGTATATATAGAGAACTGAAGAATAACTAATTACAGAATAACCCAGATGTATTTAATAATTATATATGTAGTCTATTAGTTATATTCAAAGAGTGATATAGTAAAAATTAATCATATTATTTATTTTTTTCTTTAAAGTATGTGATAAATCAATTATGATCAAGTAAAAATGGACGGATGGAGTAATTGAGGCGTTATTATTTTCTTAATGTAACGTTTTATTAGTACCTCTTTTTTCTATGTTAGACCTACCATGATGAAACATGATATCTTGTCTGCTTAAAGCACATCAAGTTGCCTAAAAACTTGCGTTAAAATATTTTTGAAGTTGTAAAAGCATTAGGGGACAACAGTAAAATTGATTTGGAACATTCACAACATATGATTAGTGATTCAAGAAAGCAAACATTCATGCATCCAAATGAAAATTTGGCTCAAAACAATAATTATGATGTTTTTTTAATAATACTGCATGATACACAAATTTAAGTCAGGAATTAAAAGAAAATAATCTTTTTATGATCGAGATAATGTTTGCGTATATGACATAATCCTGAAACCAAACAATGAAGATGGTGCACAAATCAATTAATCATGTGAAATGGAACTAGTAGTTACTAGAAAGTGTAGTAATTTATGTTTGATTTGATAACTACCCAGATATTTCATGTGAGTTGTAATAACTTTATCATTAAAAATTTTTGTTCGGGGAAATTCTAGAATTATGTCAACAGTGCTGCAAACCAAAATAATAAAACTAAGGAAATTTCTAATTTCTAAAGTTGCATTGAGTTTCACTTGAAAACGGGTAAGTTTTGAATTTCCAAATAAGTATTGGTACCCTTTATAATTTAAGTTTTCAAATGAAATAATCTATACAATTTTTTTGTTATTGGTTTTTCATCCATGTGTTCGGTATCCGTATTGGGGCTCGATTAGTTCAAATTCGCGTCGGGTAGGGCCTCATTCGGGGGATAGTGCTCCCTACCAAAGATTTTTTTATACCCATGCTCGAACCCGAGACCCTTGATTAAGGGAGGAGCAGTTTCATCCACTGCACCACATTCATGAATGTGTGGTACAATCTATACAATTATAATATGCTATTAGTGAGTTTAACTGGAGGTTTAAGTTTCAAATCTCACCATATATAATCCATCAAGAAAATCATTACACATGAGCGATCAAGACTAGTAAGTCCATCGGTTCATACAGTTGTTCATGTATCAGTAGAAGATTCGGCAGCTACCGCAATCTCTGCTTCTTCAGGTGGAACTCCATGTTGAGGAGTTACTTGGAATGCTGTTAATATATCAGTATCCTTGGTTTGGTACTAAGAAGTATAATAAGTCAATTTGTATCTCTCCCTGCAACTCATGAATTAAGAATTCTCACAACAACAAGGTCTACTCGACATGAATTCCGCATTAATGAAACTTTTCACAAGAATCTTTCAGAAAATTTTCAACTAATACTAATATTATCAATTAATTAGAATGGAGTGTGTTTGGTATGATGGAAAATATTTTTCATGAAAAATGTTTTCTTGGAAAATGTTTTCCTAGAAAATAAGTTGGTTTTTTACTTATTTTCTCATGTTTGGTTGGTGAGTGAAAAATATTTTTCAAAAAATATTTTATGGTGTTAGATTGGTGAGTAGAAAATATTTTTTAGAAAAATATTTTCTAGTGTTTGATTGGTGAGTGAAAAAAATATTTTTTAGAAGATACTACTAACTGTTAACTAGTATATCAGTATCTCTAACAATTCAACAATTTGTAACAATTAATTTAAGCATAACAAATAATATTAATATTGAATACTAAAATATTACAATCACTAAATTTAAGAAACTATTAATTAGCAAATATAAGAGACACTTTTCAATATTTTGTCAGGACGATCTCAAAATACTACAAGCAATAGAAATATAACGGAATGACAAAGTTATTCAACCTTGTGAAACAAGTTGCATCGATGACAAAATGAAATATGCAATTAGCAAAAGTAACATAGGTAAGTCTTCCTCTATGCATATGAAAATAACAATACATTCAACGAACATTGAAAAGTGAAAAAAATCAGATTTCACTATTTTTTATTTCAAGCAATGAAAAATTGAAACAATGTACAGTGAAAAATATTTTCGAATAATGTAAATTTTTTAGAAATGTGAATTTTTTGAATCATGTGAATATGAGTGTTGTTGGGGTGGGGAAGAGGGGTGGAGATGGGCATAGGGGTGGGGGCATAAGTCACATGTGTCATTTTTCGGAAAATGACTTCCCTTGATCTATGAGGGAAGTCATTTTCTCTCAAATAGAGCAAAATGAGTTATCTTGAAAAATGTGTTCCCAATATTTTATTACAGTCAAACAAAAAAAAATAAAAAAATATTTTCCATCATACCAAACACACCCGAATTGTTTATCCTAGAAATATGTATCTAACCCACAAGTGAGATGCACTAACTTTTAGATTTAGAGATTAAACTTTTAGATGAGATGATTTATATCATTCAAAATGAAAAGAAGAAGAGTCAAAGGTTTCAAACTAATCTACCCTAATCCTCGAATCCTACACCTTCTATCAAGGGTCTTGGGAGCGATGAGTTAAAATTTTGTCATATCTATCTTCCGTATGAGTCACTCGTAGAATGTCTTCATTCCTACTGTTATATCTCCTGATTTATATATATATATATATATATCCACATATCCATCTTAGCATTTTCATCTCCGCTATAATCGCATCTTTTAGACATAAGGTTCTTAACTGGTCAACACTTTGCCTCATATAACTTAGTCTATCGGACTATCACTCGATAAAATTTACCTTTAAATTTTAATGACACATTCTTATCACATAAAACACCGAATGATAGCCTTCATTTCATTATTCAAATTTTATAACTTTAGGTCTAACAAAAACAAAGATGATTATTCCTCTTAAATAAGGGGCACTAAAGTGTATCCCCTAGTATTTCTTATCTTAACATAAAATTAGTGCATTAATTTGTGTTAATAGTCAAACTCGAATAATTCTAACTACTTTTGCAACATGTATTTGAGTAGACCTCTAACATTGAAACTCGAATTTGAAAAAGCAATTATTTGTGGTCTATTATCTATATACGTATATACATTTGGTTCATTAATTATTTAAAGCCAACAGTGAATTAATGATATCCTCATAATGTTTATCTTTGAATAAATAATGTTATATGTCATCAATCTCCGTACCAAAATTAAGTAATTTCAAGAAGAATTCTTGTCGATATAATAGCAAGTTTATAAGAGTTTGTAAAATAAAATAGGTCTACAGCTAAGTGCTAACCCTAATCAAATAAATCTTGATTAATGTGAATTAATTAACATTATCTTCTTCTTTCATCACCTTAATCTATTTATTTTTTTGCAATGCACAATGGTTCAATTATAGGTACACGTTTGGGACATTTGGAGGATGAACAAGTGATCATACCTAAATTATATTATAATTCAAAAATTAAATAAGACGAGTAACAAATTAGTTAATAAATATACATCATGATGTTTCAAGTTCAAAGCTTAGAAAAGTGTAGGTTATTTCTTTTTTTCTGTTTTAACTTTGACGGACAGAGTTACCAAATATATATTATTGATGAAAAATAACGAGAAAGTAATAGTATTTCATAAAATCATGGGCAAACAACTTAAATCCCAAACGTTTGGAGCTTAATTACAGAAAATCTCAATATTATGCATAATTATTTAAAATTTTGATTTTGAGTCTATCGAGATACATAATTAGCTCCTAATACATCCAATGAAGATACCTCTTTTCTTTATAAAGATACATATGTTGGGTCTATCGAGATACATAATATATCCAACAAAGACACATTTTTTCCTTATAAAGATACATAATTAGCTTTCGGTACATTTTTTTCGATTTCGAATATGTCGAGATATATAATTAGCTCTCTTATATATTTAACGAAGATATATAATTAGTTAGAATTCTTATAATTACTCTGTACGGATGAAGATTTATATAAATACGATAAATTATGATGTATATTTATGTTATTTTTCATAAAACTAAGGCAAAATGACCTTCTGGACCCCTGAACCCACTAAAAAGCAACATTTTAAACCTTTTTTCGGTGAGTGTAACACACTCTCCCCACGTGAGCTACCACGCCAGCTGTCACGTCTGCCTCATCTGCCCCGTTTTTTGCCACATCATCTGTCACGTCATTTAAAAAACAAATTAAAAGTATTACATTAAATTCCAAGTCATTTTTAAAATTCTAAATAGCAAATTAAATATTAAAATTAATTTAATTAAATAAGATAAATTTATAATTGTAGAAAAAGTTGAATAATCATGTTTTTATTTTCGCTCACAAATTAAACATTAAATTCATTCCAAATAATTAAAATTCTTCTCCAACTAATTTAAATTTTTAACTATAAATTCATATATACAAACTTAATAAATTTTCGATTTTTAAATTTGAATATCTTTAAAAAATTCACAAAAAGTTTAATTTTTTTCAAGCGAAATTCACTAAATTTTTTTCAATATTCACTATCACTCACCTTCAATTTAAATTTAAATTTTAATCCCCCCCAAAAAAGATTTCAAATTTAAATTTTTATTCAAAAAAAATGAAAAGAATTGAATTGAGAAAAAATTAAAATAAAAAATAAAAAGTGAAGGTGGTGGTGGTGCGGGGCTGGAAGAGTGTTGAGGTGGGATGTGGGGGATGGGGGGGTTGGGGACCCGGCTAGGAGGGGTGGGGGGCTGGTGGTGGGGTGAGGAGAGGCTAGATGGGGATGGTGAGGTGGGGATGGGGCTGGGGCTGGGGTGGGGTGGGATGGGAATGGGTAGGGTGTGGGGGTGGGGACAGGCTGGACGAGTGTTGCAGTGGGTGGGGATGGGTTGGGGTGGGGGTGGGAGTGGGGAAGGGCTGGATGGGTATTGGGGTGGGTGAGGGGGCTGGGGGTGGGGTGGGACGGGGCTGGGTAGGGTGTGTAGGTGGGGATGGGCTGGGGTGGGGAGTGATTTTTTTTTTTTTTTTTTTTTTAAAAAAAATTATTTTAAATTTTTTAAAAATATTTTTAAATTAAAAAAGATGTAGGAAAAGAAAGGACACTTTTAAATTTTAATATTATTATTTTTTATTTTTTATTTTTTATTATTTTAATGTTAAATTGACCAAAAATTGACTCCCACTCGCATCCCAGACGAGTGACTACACTCTCTTTGTCCTAGACACCATTTCAATGCCACGTAGGCAAGGTCAACAATCAAAAGATGCAAAATATTGCTTTTTAATGTGTTCAGGGGTCCAGATGACAAACTTGTAAGTAGAAGTGTCTAACTTGCAAAATCAATATAGTACAAGAATCCAAAAGATCATTTCGTCTAAAACTAATCAAAATGCGTTCAAAACTGCCCCAAACAACACAATTATAAAACATAATGTAAGTAAAAGAGAATTTATCTCATATAGATTGAGTTTCAAGATGTAAAGCAAATAAATAAAAGGATGTCACCATTGAAAATAATTAGGAAAGCAATACATAGGACAAGAGAAAGGCAGTGCACAGGTGAAATCTGTCATTTTCATAAACTTTTTCCGCTTCCCATAATATACACAAAAAGAATCTAAATAGTAAATACTAAATACTCATTACTACTACTACTACATCATACATTTTTTTTTGTCTAAAAGTTTACTAGTACGAGAATCCCCCCTGCTGTGCATTTTTATGAGCCTAGACCCATTCAAAATATGTATTTTCCTCAAATTTAATTTTAAAAAAAGGGTATTATTTTGGTAATATTAATTTTTTTTTCTATTTAATCATTAGATATTTAAAATCGATTACTCTATCTTATCTGAATTTGTATCAAATAAGTCTATTGAATGGAATAAAACATTCATTACTGAATTTATTTTATTTCTAAGACTCGAATACAAATTTCAGGTTAGGTGAATTTTATTTTTTTTATAACTATTCAACAATAATAACATAGTCAGTATAATCTTATAAAGTGAAGTCTAAAATAATAAATTGTATACAAACCTTATCACTACCTTAGAGATACAGAGATTGTGTCTGTCTGGTGGAACCTCGACTCAAGCTTTTCTTAGCTATCCTACTGCTCTAATATTTCTTTTATTGGGAGATATGTGATACATTTTTCTATTTAGTTTATCTCAAAATGAAGGTTATTTTTTATGTTTAGTATAATTTTGGTTTAAAAATTTTTCTTAAAATATTATTTATTATTATATAAATATTATTTATTTAGTTATTTATAAAACTATAAATTTTATAATATTGTATTTCTTTTTTAAAAAAAATTGTCTAGTCAATAGTATCATATTTTTGGGGGTAGTTTTTAGAAGTATGATAGTTTGAAGTCTAATTGTCAATAATTTGACTAGTTATCAAACATGACAACATTTTCGAAATTTGCTCTGTAACAGTGATATAATAACATATATAAAGCGAATTTTTGTATTATTGATAAAAAGTGAATTATTATATCAAATTATACAAAGCAAATTTAACAAAATAATATATCATTGTATCACTTATTCTAGATATATTTGTTAATTATAATATTTAACTTTGGTTGATCACGTAATTATCTTCTTTTTTTTTCATATTACAAATTCAAAAACAAAAACATATTCAGTTTATGTCAAAAAGTAATGTTTGAAAATATCGAATATAGCATACTCAAATTTACTACTATCTTAGACACAAATATCATTTTTGATAGACTCTACGTTCAAGAAAAGATAATGCAAAGTAATATAAAGAAAGAACAAATATAAAAATGAATGCAATTTTGGCAAAATACTATAAGCAAGACGCCGAATCATTCTAAACTATAGTCATAACAAGTTAAACAATAATCGAAATATAAATATAATGGCACATAATAAATGGGACAAGAAACTACAAAAATAATACATTTAGAAGTACCGCTATTTGTATAGAATAAATAAGTTAAGACAATGCATAACTATCTAAACTAACTTCTTATTCTTATTTGTGTCCTTCGTGTAAGTTCATGTCATTAGTAAGCTTATCTTTTTCTCTCATATTATTCATAATATAACCTTTCATACCTTCAAATCAAGAAGACGTTTGATCATGATTTTTTTTGTTTATTCTTAAAAATTATTTTATTTTAATAAAAATTATTTTTTAAAAAATTATTTCACTTTTATTTTTCAGAGAAAATTTCTATAATTTATATTTCACTTTTATGATTGAACAAAATTAAAACATCCACATATTTATTTATTTTTATGCACATGCGCGAATCATTTCAACCTCGGTTTCTCAATTACTTCGTAGTCCTGGTTAATTACAGTGTGCAACTCCCACTTGAACTGACCCCATAATGATTTGACATAAAGTCCAATATTGGGCCCACATACCTGCCCAATGCACGTGGGCATCTGTGGTTCGTGTCGGCCCAAATAGGTACCTCTTCAAATATTTGTAATTGGGCCGTAGAAGAGTTGTTGAATAGTCAGTGTCAATTGTGGGCCCAATTAACCTTATGCCTTGTCTTGTCTGGGTCAGTCCTTCTTTGCTCCTGTTTCCCCTCCTACTTTTGTATATTTCTTACGTATCATTTTTCGTCATTATTTTTTTTGAATACCTTCTTGTCATTTTGGTCAAGGAATATTTGGAAGAATACTAAGCTTTATTATTTCTGTAGATATTTTGATTTAAGAAAATTACACAAATGTGCTCGTTAACTGATCTCCATTGTTACTTATGTTCTTCAATTTTAGATATATATAAATATACATTTAAATTTATACAAGATTGAACAAATAGACACATGCATGATGTCTCATGTGAATTGTCACGTAAGACGCCATATAAACAGTTGTAGCCAGCTTATGGCCAAGGAGTCATTTGAACCATCTTCGGTAGAAAATTATACTATTTATCTACTATTGAAATTATTTTTTTATGTATATATTATTTATGTTGAACCCGGTCCCTTTGATCGGCTAGCTCGTGTATTTACTTCTTTTGATTTTGAATTTCTTAGTGAAAATTCACGTTGCACCACTGCACATAGGATATATGTGTCTTGATCTTATTCAAATTTATACAAGTTTAACTGTCTACATGTGCACATTCAAAACTGACGAACATAAATGTCAGTTATTAAACAATGTTTATGTATTATATTTTTAAAATATAATTTTTTTCTCAATACTTGTTATTCTGCCTCTGCTTTGGCACTTACAGAGAGTAAATAAGATGGTAAAAATGGATGAATCTATGGCCCCATGACAGTGAGTAGTAAAAATAGGCCGGATTTTCTGGTTTTGGACCACTGGTTAATCGATGATGCGCGGAATAAGATAAGTAAGAATATTTTATTAGAATAGTTTATCCGACCTTTTATGTGTGATAATAGTTTCATCTTTTCGATACATATGTAATATGATAAAAATGGGCGAATATATGGCCCAATGTGATAGTGAGTATAGTGTAAAACCGGTTTGACTATTACCGTTTTACGAGATAGAATGTTGGCCACTCAAGAACGATCACGTTCAACTGATTAATATAGTGGAAATGAGGATGTCAGATTAATGTGTAAGCAGACTAAGAGAAATATGATTAAAATGATGTCATTATGGGTCAAGGTGGGAGCGATCTTCGTAACAGACAAGATGAGAGAATGAGGTTGAAATGGTCGAGCATGTAAAGAGGAGCACCAATAAGGAGATGTGAGAGATTGATTATAGTAAGAGTTAGGGGAGGTAGATGTAGGTCTAAGAAAAATTACGAAAGTGTGATTTAACATAAAATGACACAACTTCAATTCACCTAACTGAGGTCGACCTAACTCTAGATATGAAATTGTGATATCTTGTGGATGTCGAATATGAGGTAGAAGGTTTGTAAGTAGCCATGTGATGTCGCTATGGGAGAGGGTATGGTGCGGTGCGAGTTTTAAGCTATGTGGGGCGGTGTGGGTTTTAAGTTATGCGGTGCGGGTGCGGGGAGAGTTAAAGTAATTTTTTTTTAAATGGTGCAGTGCGGTGCGGGTATATGCGGGTTTAAGTTAAAAAAAATCTAAAAATTAGTATTGTTATCGTAAATATACCTAAAATTATATGTATTCTTTATTTAAAATTTTGTGATACTTAAAAAGACATGTATAAACTACAAATAAATAATTTTATAGTAGCTTTTTTAACATCTCTATTCATTTTAATAAAAATATGATATTTGATCATTACTTGTACACGTTATACTTTTTGAAATTTTTCTAGTGAAAAGTGATATAATAGAAATCAGTTATTATTTCCTAGTTGTAGATTTGAAAATATAATGATTTTCAATGGAGTTACTAATTTTTCAAAAAGAAAAAAAGGAAAAAATAAAAATATGGAGCGGTGCGGTGCAGTTATGCGCGGGTATGAATGTGAGGCGGGTTTAAAGGTAATGCGGTGTGATGTGGTTTTAGAGAAAACCCGCACCGCACCGCACCATTGTCATCCCTAGGCATGGGGCCGAGCTAGCCCCATCTCCTCGCATCTTTATTCTTGTTGCTTCATTTGTTGCGTATTTTGATATTTTACTGTCATATTTTTTTATTTTTTTTTTGCAATTCTGCTTCAAATATCTTCTCATCGAAGTCGAGGTCTAAAGAAAACAACCTCTCCGTCTTGAGATTCATATGATTGAGTCAAAGGTCTGATAACATTATGTACTATTATGTAACCAGTTTCAGCACAGATAAATCCACGTGCAAGAAGTAACTACTCATCAAGGTTAGAAAAATGAAAAGCAATTCGTACAAATAAATTCATGCAGAGCTTCATTTGTGCATTTAAAATGATTGAGATTTCGAGAGCGGTTCAGAATTTGAAATTTATAAATTTCAGAATTTCTTTGAGTTATTAGATTTTAAATAATAATTTACATGGATTTTTACAAAAGAAGGTTGAAAGGAAAAATGAGTGATTTTATGTTGCCGTCTTATTTAAAAACTTTGAGAAAAAAATAATACCTGGCCGGCTCAATTATAACCATCAAACAGAAAAGGTAAGTTTGTCTCGAATATTTAGGCCCCGTTTGGCTATGAAAAAAAGAGGTACAATTTTTTCGAATATTTATTTATTGACGAAAGAGATGAATAAGTAGGACATGCGAATTGTAACCATAAGAACATATTCAGTGAAATTTCACAAGTAAAGTCTAGGGGGCAGCGTGTATGCAGACCTTAACACTATCTCATAGAGGTAGAGAGACTGTTTTCGGCTCAACTGCAACAAATTCATGTACAAGAAGAGGTAAACACTAAAATAAACATAAGGGAAGTAGAGCAAAACGTACTACAAAGAAACAAGAACAAGATAGTGCGATAATTGAAACACAATAAAAAAAAGAACGATCATGGGTGGAGCCACATCTTAGGCGAAGGGTGGTCCGGTGCACATCCTTCACCAGAAAATTATGTGGTGTACAGAGGTTAAATGTTTGATAGTATGAGTGTTCATTTTTTTTGCACATCATTAACACAAATGAAAAGAAAATTTACATACTCCTCGTCAAATTTCTAACTCCGTCACTACAGACGATGATAGATAACAAAGAAACACAATAAAAAACAACAGACGATGATAGATAACAAAAAGGACTACAAAAATACGGCTAGTACGACGACAAACACCACCAGCCTAAACCCTTGAAAAAGCAACACAACATTACGCTACAAACTAACCTTCTATCCTAATAAGCGTCCTCCACACACTCATATATCTAAAATGATCATGTCCTCGGTTACTTGGAGCTGCACCATGTCATGTTTCTGTTAACTAGCAGAAACAGTACTAATTCATTAAAACTCTACTAATAAATTAAAAGACACTATAAACTTACTTCTCAGCTATAATACATAATCTGCATGTAGAACTAAAGCACATTTGCACAAGAAAAATATCACTGAAACTGACAGGAAGAATATATTTCTCCCACAATACATTTACAATCTTTATTTACAAATGATATCAAACTGCAGAAAATACCAACAATAGGTAGAAAAGGGCAAAGTATACATTTGTTTTGCTTTATAATTTATAGAACACAGCAAAGTATAATAGCAAATAGATGTTCACTATAAACACACATAGATCAAGATTATATACTTCTTGACATGTTAAACAGCATATAAACGTAGAACAAGCTCGATTTCAGTGCGACAGACCGGGCATCCCCAGCTTTTGGCTTTAATCTTGTTCAAACAAGACATGCACCCAGCCATATGTCCACATGGTACACAAGCACCCTCTATTGGGGATTCATAGCATATGATACACGATGAAGCAGTCCTCGAACTACCTTCATCGTGTGTTTTCTTTGATGAGTTCTCCGTTGTTGCAGAAGATGAATCTGCAAAACTAGACTCAGATGAACTAGTTTGTGATGGGGCTTCATCATCTATGACCAAATTTTCGATTGGTGGTGCTGACGGTACAACAACTTCAGGGGTACTAACGCGGATATTTAGAGTCAGTCTTGAATGCCTCGTCTGGAAACATGCAATTAGTAGTCAATGAGCATTTTTGCGCGTAAATCATATGTTTGAATGGATACATCCTATGTTGCTCAGACGCTTCAACAATATCGTTGGGAGTGTGTTGGGATCATCCAAAAGCCATACATTCTTGGAGGATCAAACGCGGGTACGACAACATTTTGGAGTGTCTTAGCAACATAGGATATATCTGAGACTGACACGGACGAATTACCTGCTTATTGTTTGGCCATAAAGAAGCCATTCTACTAAGAGGCTGCTGTCTAGACGATGATTCATTGTTTTGCCGATGCAGTTCCTTCAATGCATGTTCTCTGTTCACTTTACTAATTTCCCGTTCAACTTCTGGTCTTAAACATTCCAGCTCGCGAAGTACATCTAGAAGTTTCTTAAATCACATCACAGTTGTAACGATTTAACATCCACGAGGACAAATATGCAAACTAGTGCAAGTTTCACCTGAATTAAGTATTAGAGACATCGCTTCAATTACCTTTTTGTAATATATCTTTTCTCTATGATTTGAAGTACTGTATTCTCGGTGGAAAGGTATAGTTTCTGTTATAAGACTGAAAACAAGAAGAGAAATATTTCAGATATCACTCATATATATATAGGCGTTTTAACGCCTCTAGACGTTATCAACATCAATATGGAAAATGTTTGTTTACCTGGCGTATCTGAGTTGCAGAATGTACAGATCTATGATGTTGTTCTCCTGCCGATAAATGCTTGCCTAGAGGAAAACGAAGCACAACTTTAACCTCAATAAAACAACACCAACTCAGAGTTAAGCAATGCCGATAAAAAGCACTTGCAAAGAATGATCAAACTAAGGAGTATGTTTTCGTCTCTCAAGAAGTTTTAACAGATTTCATTTGCATAGACGAAATTATACTACACATACCTGAACCTAACTGTACAATCGAAGCTACTATAAATTTTACAAAGTAGCAGGAAGGATGTTGCAAACAACTTTTCTTTAAACAGTGATGTTGGTTTAACATGCTACCTCCTTAATATTCTTGTCTGCATTCACCTATAATACATCGACTACCACCAACTTTCCAAAGCTATTAGATTTACTCTTTCCACCTAGCGCGTTACACCAACAGAAAACAAATGAACCCCAAGCATCAACAAGGCCTGAAAGCATTAAGCCACAGCAACCCAAACCTTAGATTTCTTTATTTCACCCTTATGCTGTTAGTACTCGGTGGTTAGCTAGTAGTGCAATATAGTTCTACTCTAATTCTTGAGCTTCTATGCAGCACTGTTAACGCGAAATATAAATTTATTTGTTATTCATTGCAATAAATGGTAGATATAAACTCATAACTTCAGGAATATAAACTGCTTCTATGTCTACGATATAAATGACAAGATGAATTTGGTAGAGATGTAGCATTAATAGTCCATCTTCTTAATTCTCCTACACATTTACCATCTTCACATCTCACTTCTTATAAGAACATGGAAATTGAAACTAGAAGGCTTGCAAGAACACAACAAAAGCAATTCATGCATATAGATATGATTTGATTCTATATATGTTCAACATTACATGCATAGGGAGGTTTGCTGTTTTCAAGGGAAGAGATACAAAGATCTAATTTTCCTATCAAAAAAGGAAGATACATACTTTAAATATCCCCTTTAGGATAATGCGACGACAACAACGTCATATCTAGTGAAATCACACAAGTGGGGTCTGGGGATGGCATACACATATATACCTACCCTTACCTTTTGTGGAGCTAGGTTGTTTCCGAAGGACCCTTGGATCAAGTGCAATAAATCAAAGAGGTTATGAAAAGAAAATCGGAAGTGAAGAAAAAGCGGCAACTAATAAGGAAAGTTGTGCAGAGCATTCAGAAAAAGAACAGTAGTAAATAACAAAATAGCACGATAACTGAAACATTTGTAATAGAAATGAAGATTCCAAACTAAAATTAACTACCATGTGAGAGATGTTGTTTAAAGTACAAGGGTCAAACAATTTTATTTTCAAGTTGATCTCAAATATTAATACACTCAAATATAATCATGTATCTGGAATCATAATAACTAGACAATATTTACCAGAAAGCAACGTCGAGATTTCAACTTTATGAATTCTGAAATTTAGAACGATCACTGAAAATACTAATAACCCCCTACATATTTTTGACACTACTAAATCACTTAAATCAAATACATCGTTCGAACAAAAGCTACTATATATGTAGTACTCAATTATAATTTCGAGAGTCAAACAATGTAATTTTGACGGTGACTATTTATATTTTATAAATAGTAATGATACCTTTTTGAGAAGATTATGAGCTATCTTATAGTAATATTGGAGTGGAATACGATGATCAACTTCCAACTTTCTTGTTGCTTCTATTATGTTTATTGGTTTCTTCCCTGAACTCATTTTCAGGTGACTCAAAATTCTGAATTAGTGGAAAATGGAAATTTAAATGTGAAGAGAATGAGCAGTGAAATTCCCTGAGGCCAATGACAGCCGCCATCAACTAATCTATATGACTTTTGGTGTGAGTGGCAACAACGTAGTAGTAACTATTCTCTTTTTGTTTATTTCCAATTTTTTAAACAACCGGTAGGTTCGGCGAATAAACTTTGTACAGTGAAAGCTATCGCTATAGTTATAATGTTTGTTCGAAAATTTGATGATCATTATAGAGATATGTATGTGGTGTTATATATATATATTGGTATTTGACGTTCACATCTCAGTTAACTGTTATAAATAAAAGTATGTAAAATTGGAAAGAGCAGGAATATGAAAAAGACAAATATTAGTAGCAATTTACTCAGTGAAGTTACGAAGTAATTGATGTGCATCATTTAAATATAATCTTTTACTTTTAATTAGATATTCGTACTTGAAATTTATTGTGTGCATGACATTAATGATTATTGTCATAATATTTTAATTATTTATTTTGTACATGATATATTTTTTACAAAATACTGTGAGATAGTATTTGATTATGTTGGTATAGCGAAGTGATTTTACAAAGAGTACCGCTATAATAAACGTTATTGCTATTATAGGTAGAATGACATTATAGAAAAGTAAATTAATATGAAAAATTAATTTCAGAGAAAATCAGGCCGCTATAGTAAAATGTCGTTATAGAGAAGTAAATTAATATGAAAAAATAATTTTAGAGAAAATTAGGCCACTATAGTAAAATGTCGTTATAATGAAGCGACATCATAGAGAGGTTTGACCGTATTTTTATTTAGGTAGTCCACAAAGAGTAGGAGGTCACGGGTTAAAGGGAGCCATGGAGTAATCGGTAAAGTTCCCTCCATGTGACTCGTAAGGCACGAGTTCAAGCCGTGGAAACGACCCCTTAAGAAATATTAGATGAGACTGCATACAATAGACCATTTTGTGGTCCAAACATTTCTCTGACTCTGCACACAACAGAAGTTTTAATACATCAAACTGTCTTTTTCCTTAATCCACAAAGAGTAGAAGATGTGAAAAAGTAAGAGCTGGGAAAGGGATTACAAAGTTAAAATTGAACTCTCGTCAACAAGGTGAAAGTTGAAACAATAATGAGATTCATGAAGAAATTGAGATGAATAGATTGAAATTCAGAGTTATGATATGTTTTGAAAACAGGAGCGGAGCCAGTCTTCTGTTCAGGGGTTCGGCCAAATCCCCTTCGACGGAAAAATATATTATTTATACATAATTAAAATTATTTTTTATGTGATTATAGTAGATGTTGAATCCTCTTCGATTAAATTTTCTTTGAATATGAAATCTCTTTTATTGAAATCCTAACTCGCCTCTATTTGAAAAGAAAACTCTTTTCTCATCTTACATGGAGAGGAAAGATAATTCTCTTTTTGTTAATTTCCAATTTTTTAAACTACCGGTCGTCTCGGCGAATAAACTTTGTACGGTCAAAGCATAACTACACTGATAATGTTTGTTCGAAAATTTGACGACCATTATAGAGATATGCATGTGGTGTTATATATGTATATTGTTATTAGACATTTAGATCTCAGGTAATCGTTGTAAATAAAAGTATGTAAAATTAGAAAGAGCAGGAATATGAAAAAGATAAATATTAGTAGCAATTTGCTCGTAAAGTAATTGATGTGCACCATTTAAATATAATCTTTTAATTTTAATTAGATATTCGTACTTAAAATTTATTGTGTGCATGACATTAATAATTATTGACATAAATTATTTGATTATTTATTTTATACATGATATATTTCTTACAAAATACTGTGACATAATATTTGATTATGTTGTTATAGCGAAGTAATTTTACAAAGAGTACCACTATAATAAACGTCATTGCTATTATAGGTAGAATGACGTTATAGAAAAGTAAATTAATATGAAAAATCGATTTCAGAGAAAATCAGACCGTTATAGTAAAATATCGTTATAATGAAGCGACAAAATAGAGAGGTCTGACCATATTTTTATTTAGGTACTCCACAAAGAGTAGGAGGTCATGGGTTAAAGGGAGCCATGGAGTAATCGGTAAAGTTCCCTTCATGTGACTCGTAAGTCACTAGTTCAAACCGCGAAAACCCTTAAGAAATATTAGGTGAGACTGCATATAATAGACCATTTTGTGCTCCAAACATTTATCTACTTTGCACACAATAAAATCTTTAGTATATCGAACTGTCTTTTTTCTTAGTCCACGAAGATCAGAAGATGTGAAAAAGTAAGAGCGGGAAAAGGAATTACAAAGTGAAAATTAAACTCTCATCGACAAGAAGTTGAAACAATAATGAGATTCACGAAGAAATTGAGATGAATAGATTGAAATTCAGAGTTATGATATGTTTTGAAAAGATAATTCTTTTCTCATTTCTTTTCTATACAACACTGGTTCCGATCAGTGCTTCATCAATTATTATACTACCTCTAACTATTCCGTAATTTACTATATTAGTCTTAATTAATTATTATAATTTATTTATATATTAGAATTAATAATATTTTTTATTATATTACCTCTAATTCATTACTATAAATCATTTATATATTAGAATTAATAATATTTAATTACAAAAATAAATATTTATGACATTTGTTGCAGCTGCTTTAACCGTAATTTTACTATATCATCCCCAATTAATTATTATAAGTCATTTATGTATTAAAAATTAATAATATTTAATTAAAAAAAATAGATAACATGTCTGCCTATATTACCCCTAATTGCTCCGTAATTATTATATTACCCCTAATTAATTATTATAAGTCGTTTGTATATTAGAATTAATTAATTATTATAAGACATTTATATATTATAATTAATAATATTTAATTAAAAAAGATTTATAACGTTTGTTTCAGCTGCTTTAATCGTGATTTTACTATATCATCCTTAATTAATTATTATAAGTCATTTATGTATTAAAAAATTAATAATATTTAATTTAAAAAATAGATGACATGTCTGCTTGTATTACCCCTAATTGCTCCGTGATTTATTATGCCACCACTAATTAATTATTATAAGTCATTTATATATAAGAATTAATAATATTCTTTTACTACATTACCCTAATTAATTATTATAAGTCATTTATATATAAGAATTAATAATATTCTTTTACTAGATAACCCCTAATTAATTATTATAAGTCATTTATATATTAGAATTAATAATATTTTTTATTATATTACCCCTAATTAATTATTATAAATTATTTATATATTAGAATTAATATTATTTAATTAAAAAATATGTATTTATGACGTTTGTTTCAGCTGCTTTAACCGTGATTTTACTATATCATCCCTAACTAATTATTATAACTCATTTATGTATTAAAAATTAATAATATTTAATTAAAAAAACCAGCTGCTTCGTCATTTACTATATTACCATAATTGCTTAGTGATTTATTATATTACCCTAATTAATTATTACAAGTCATTTATATATTAGAATTAATAATATTTTTTATTATATTACCCCTAAGTAATTATTATAAGTCATTTATATATTAAAATTAATAATATTTAATTAAAAATAGATATTTATGACGTTTATTTCAGCTGCTTTAACCGTGAATTTACTATATCATCCCTAATTAATTATTATAAGTTATTTATGTATTAAAAAATTAATAATATTTAATTAAAAATAGATGACATGTCTGCCTATATTATCCCTAATTGCTCTGTGATTTACTATATTACCCTGAATTAATTATTATAAGTCATTTATATATTAGAATTAATAAAAATAAATTATTATATTACCCCTAATTAATTATTGTAAGTCATTTATATATTAGAATTAATAATATCTAATTAAAAATAGATATTTATGACATTTGTTTAAATTGCTTTAACCGTGATTTTTACTATATCATCCCTAATTAATCATTATAAGTCATTTAATCAATGAAATGTCTGTTGCAACTCCTTCAACCATGATTTTGCTAAATATCGCTTATAATTTAGTATGAGTCATCTAAGTTTTAAAAATTTAATCGTATTTTTTAAAAAATAAAACAGACAAAAAATGATAAATTAACTCTTGTATTAAATTAAGTTGACCTTCTTCAACCGTGATTTTACTATATCGCCCCTAATTAATTATTATAAGTCATTTAAGTATTAAAAAATTCCTAATATTTAATTAAAACATTGGTTTCGACATGGCTGCTTCAAGAGTTGTGCCGTGATTTTACTATATCACCCCTAATTAATTATTATAAGTCATTTATGTATTAGAAAAATAATAATATTTAATTAAAATAAGAAAAAATACGTTTATGACATGTTTGTTGCAGCTGCTTCAACCATAATCATCTTTGAGGAGATGATCAAAGATTTTGTTGTTAATTGAAGTATCTTTTGTTTCAGTTTTTGTAAAATAATCCTATGAATATTAATTCTACATCTTTTCTATATTTTGTAACAGGTCTCAATCTTATCATCAAACAATTAAAATAACTCGACTACATGACACATCACACTAAAAGTTCACTCCTTATCGAGTACCTTCAAATAGTTATTATTTAAAAAATTATCGTTTTAAATCAATATATATTTATATTTGTATCTCATTAATATCGAATATTAATACTAAAAAATGTCTATAGTGTCGGACCCGTGCTGACATGGGCCATGCACTCTAGTCTTACATAGAGAGGAAAGAAATCTACTAAAATTGTAATAAGATAAAGTCGAAGGTAATTTTAAATATAATTAAAGTAGACTAGTAAGTTCAGGCATTTTTTCCTTTAAAAAAATAAAATTAGCATATTAAATTATAGTGTTTCAAGATTCTAATCCGGTCAAAGCTCCCAATTTCATATTGGATTTTTGTTAGTCAAAAAGAAAAAAAATAAATAAAGAGTGATAAATAATTTAGCCTTTTTCCCAAAATAAAAGGAGATCGAATTTCATTGAAATTTCGATGAATGTGAAGTCACTTAGGGTGTGTTTGCTACGAAGGAAAATGTTTTTCTAGAAAATGTTTTCTTGGAAAACAAGTTAATTTCTTACTTGTTTTCCATGTTTGGTTGATGGATGAAAAATATTTTTCGAAAAATATTTTGTAATGTTTGGTTGGAAAATGAAAAAATAATTTTCAAAAAATACATTTTAATCTTTAGCTAAAGCATAAAAATATATTTTAGAAAAATATTTTTTGATCTCAAAAAAAATTTTTTGGGATGTGTTCGATATGAAGGAGGAGAAATATTTTCTAAAAAAATAAGTTGTTTCTTACTTATATTTAGAGGTGAGCATTTAGTTTGTTCGATTTGATTGTTGAATATCGGTACTTTTTTTTTGGTTTTTGGATTGACGAAAATAACAATCATAACCAAACCAAAATTATTTCGGTTTGGTTTGGTTTTTACAGATTCGGTTCGGTTATTTCGTATTTTTATTTTGATTTTAAAGATTAAAGTAGTGATCATTTAAAATTGGTGATTTTTCTAGAAAAATAATCTTTTTTCAAATTTATTTTTATTCTTAAATATAATTAATTCAACACGAATGAAATAATCATAAATATCGATTTCGCCGAGTCATCACCGTTGGCGTGGCGATAAGTATGTTTTTTAAAAGTATTTGTATATATTTAACAAAAAGACTGAGAACGAATATGATAAAAAGGATGAGATAAAAAAAAAGTTTTGAATGGTAGGGAGTGGGGGTTGGGGTGGGAGATTAAGGGTCGGAGTATGGATGGGTGATTTTGAGAGTTGTATGAATATTTCAATTTAATAGTAATGTTGAAAGAGAGTTTTGAAAAATGTTTTCCTTACTTTTTGAGGGGAAGTCATTTTCCTTAGTTTTAAGGAAAATGAGTTGATTTGAAAAATATTTTCCAAAACCTGTAAGCCAATCAAACAGGAGAAAACTGGAAAATCCTTCATACCAAACACACCCTTAATTAGTGCAGTCTCTGTCTAAAATTTTCCAAAAAAATAAAACAAAAAGAAATAGAGGGACTAAAAGTGCAAAACCATCATCATCTAGATGTATTAGTTTATCTACTTCTCCAATCCTTCTTAATTAAGCAAGCCCTCTCAATTCCTGATAATGATTCGTTCATTTTATTTGACCTCTATATAAAATAAATATTTTATTTTTTATTTAATTTGATAAATAAAAAATTTATTATTTTTTACCTTTTTAATAATAAATAATAGTAATTAAATTTAAAGTTTTCAAAATGATATGAAAATAGTATTTGTTATGAAAATAGTACTTGTTATATAGTTTTCTGTTTGATATGAAAATAGTACTACTTTTTATATAGTTTTCTTTTTGATTCAAATGGTATGAACTATAATTAATATTTTAAGATTTATTTTTTCATCATATTAATTTGAGAAAAAATAAAACTTAAAATATTTTTTATATAATTTTTTAAATATTAAATTAATATAATTTAATTTGAAATAATTAATTAAATTAACTCTCGAGAATTGAAATATTATAAATTATATTGACAAATCCCAGTGAAAATAAAAAAATAAAGTGATCTCTTCCCATTAATTGTCTGGAAGGTGACATGTATTTTAAAATTTAAATAATATGAAAGGGAGGAAATATTTATTATTTCGACCCCCCCACAAATTTCCAACGCCCAACCGCGTAATTTTAAAGTCAGAAAAAACTTTCTCTTTCCTCAATAATTTTCCCCCAAAATATAAAGAGGAAAATATTTTGTTAATTTTCTTCAATTCTTAATTCTTTTTTCATAATCATAATATGGGGCAGCAACAATCGAAAGACGAGCTTCTATATCAACAAGTTAATTATGGAAACATTGAAGGCATTAAATCTCTCCGTAACGAAGGCGCTGGCCTTGAGGTATAATTGATTTAATTTTTTTTTTGTGTAATTTAATTTTATATTTTATCCTTTTTTTTTGAATTAATATGATTTTTTAATATATATTTATATATTTTGGAGATTTTTGCATTTGTTTAGAATTTTATTGAGAAGTAAGTGGGGGAAAAATTACGAAATTGATGTGATTGAGTGATGAAAGACTATGAATTTAGTTCATTTTTACTTGTTACTTTTCGCTTTACGAGAGTCAGTTTGACTAATCTTGAATGTTTTTAGTTGTCGCCATAAGCTTCTCGAGAGTCAAACTATATAAATTTTGACATAACATTGTAAGATGAATTTTTCATCATATTAATATAAGAAGGATTGCAACTTATAGCATTTTTCGTATATTTTCTGAATTTTTAATTTAAAATATTAAATTAATCTACTTCAATTTAGCTTCAAAGTTTAGTTAAATTGACTTTCGTAAAGCAAAATGTGACAAGTAAAAATGAATAGAAGGAGTATTAGATTAATTCAACATTTTTAATTTAGATGTTTGATAATTATATGAAAAATACTATAAGTTGCAATCCTTTTCGTATTAATATAATTTAAAAAATTACACTTTAAAATGTTGGTCAGAGAGCATGTAGTTTGACTCTCGGAAAAATGAAGTGTGACAAGTAAAAGTGAACGGAGGAAGTAATGTTGATGGTTGACTGAACTAAATTTAGGATTTTAATTGCTGAAGTATGTTTTTTTGGTTGATTATGTATCTATGATGGACTGCTGACTGCTAATCATTTCTGCTCTATTGTGGAAAAAACTTGAAACTTTAGTATGTTTGTGTGTAAACTTATTAATCAATGAATTAAAACTTGATCTAAACTAGTTAGGGTCCGCGTTATGAACGTTGGGTATCTATCCGCTCTATTCCACAAATTCCGTGTGGAGAGGATTCATCATGATTAGACTATCTTTATGCTGGCAGTCAATGTACCTTAACCGTCCTCCTTAATTTGGGTTTACGACCAGTTATCACATAGATCGTATGTATTCTTTCTTATATGCTAATGATTTATGTTGTTCGTACTCTTCAAAAATGTTGCTGCACTTGTGTCAGATTCTCTAAAAATACACAAGTTTTAGAGAATCCAATACAGTCCTAGTAGCATTTTCGGAGAATCCGAACAACAAAGCTTATAATGATAAGAATATTACAGGAATTTGTTGTTATAATGTGTTAAATATCTTGATTTCAGTGGCTAGATAAGGAAGGGAAGACACCATTGATTGTGGCGTGCATGAATCCTGAACTTTACAATGTTGCAAAAACTTTGATAGAATTGGGTGCCAATGTCAATGCTTACCGTCCAGGTAATGACCTTCTCTATTTTTATATACTAAGACGGTAAATTGTGGTTGTGACTTAACGGGGAAAATATTTGTGTAATAATGGAGTAAGTAAAAGAAAGACTAACTCATGGGGCTGATTGACATGTATCTCTTTTGTGTGTACGTGGTTGGGGACATGAGTGTTTCGACATTACTTGTTAGACTTCATGTTAAGTCCCTTGATTCTTGCATCTATTTTACGAGAAAGTTATCAATGCTAATGTTTTTTGGGAATGATAACAGTATGATCATTCTAGTGTTATGAAATTGTAATTTATTTGTATAAGAGAAACTCCCCCATTGGCCCCACCTCAACATATTTTACACACTTTAATTTCATTCATCATAACATTCTTCTCCTTTTATCTTGATAGGATATTTGTTCCCCTCAAGCATATAAAGTAATGGTAGTTTTTATTTTATTTTAGTGGTGATGTTATCTATTCAGTGTACTGTTTTACCTGCTGACATTTGCATTATCGTTTAGGAATTAGAGCAACTTGTTAACTGTGATATTGTTAGTTGGCAATGAATATTAATTCAGTGTTTGCAATTACTAAAGTTGAGTATTTCCAAATACTAGCTTGTCCACTAGTATTTGCAAATACTGGTGATATATTGAAAAACTTGTTTGAGAAAAACTTCAGTTAAATAATAATTTTCTCGCAAATCTTCTTTCTTTTTTCCTAGTGAAATCCATGTCCAAGCACCTTAACTTCCAAATACACTTTCTCAACTTCGGTTTCAAATACTCTAATTTTCAACCTCAACCAATATTGTCCAAACACCTACTTCCAACTTCAAACTTCTTGTGTTAATCTGTTGTTAATGAAAGTATATCATCTACTTTGAAGAAATGGATGGAGTAATAATTTGGAATAGCCAAATCATGTGCATATTTAGTATCTCTCAATTTCAATGGAGATTAACCTTTCGTTCTTTAATTCAAGCAATTTTGCATTTGTTTAATCAAACATAGGTTATTACTAGAAAATTGAAATGCTTTGATTTTACCTGCCTCTATTTTCATCTAGATTCAGATGAAGTGTCCTGAATTTATCAGGATACTTGTATTACATTTGCCTAAAATTTCCAAATTTATTTCGTCACACCAAAAAATGTGCATTCACCTCTTAAGTAGGAAACAATGCTTGTATTTACATAATCAGTGCTGGTCAACTGTTCTGTATATAATGGATATCTATTTGATCCTTTAACACCTTTATGTACATCTTTAGGTCGTCATGCGGGGACTCCTCTACATCATGCCGCAAAAAGAGGTCTTGAGCAGACGGTTAAGTTACTCCTTTCACATAGAGGTATTCTTCTTAAACTGGTACATTTGTTGAATGATTCTTTTATGCTATCAGTCCCTTTTTGACTTGTTTGATCTCGTTCTTGTCTCATGTGTTTTAAGCAAATGCGTTGATAATGAATGATGACTGCCAAACTCCCCTTGATGTTGCCAGAATTAAAGGTTTCAGCAATGTTGTCCGTGCAATTGAGGTATATGTTCACACTTCAGTTTTATGTTTTTAATTCAACTGTTCAACTTATGCAAGGATAATGTTCTAATTTTCTCCTTTCACAATGTCATCCTTCTTTTTCATGTGTGTTTAGAGCCAGATTTGCTTATTTTCTGGTTGGCTACGAGAACTTTACGGGCCTGGATTCCTTGAACTATTGGCGCCACAGTTGCTTAGTCGGAAAGTGTGAGTATAATGTTCATTTTATTATCACTATAAAATTGTTTTAAGCAGAGTCATTTGTAGGGTGTTTCTTTCAGACTTGACTAATGTATCTTCACGTGGTTATATTTAATAAAATTATTTACTTTCAGACTTCTTAGATCGGTCTCACACCATCTCATATAGTTTTTTCCCTTCTTTTGGCTTGTTATCCTATGTATTGCATCATTTTTGTCTGGTGCTCATGATAAAGAAATGGACCTTGGGCCTAACTCAACCTCAAAAGCTGAGGTTGAGTTAGGCCCAAGGTCCATTTCTTTATCATGGTATCAGAGCCAGGTTCACCCAGTTCATTGTTTCCGATGTTGGGTCCCCCATCTTATATTGTCCATGCTCCAGATGTCCAACCCTGGGCGTGCGGGGGTGTTTGAGTCCCATATCGGTGGGTTAAAGGGTCCTTGGTCTCCTTATATGGTCTTGGGCAATCCTCCCCTCATGAGCTAGCTTTTGAGGTTGAGTAAGGCCCAATGTCCATTTCTTTATCATGGTGTAATAGTCCCACCCCCAGTAAGGGGAATCCTTCCTAAGAAAGAATTTTGTCTGTTTTGTTGAATCTTATTTCTACTGCTACCGATTGTTTTACAGTTCAATAATTTGCTCTTGCCTTTTATTCAAGTTTTTACCATTATTTCAAAATGGACTTATGATGATTCCACATTTTTGTAGGTGGGTGGTTGTCATACCATGCGGTTCCCGTAATCTCAGAAAGCCTTTCAAGTTGGAGCTTGCTATATATTCAGCTGTACAGGTAACTTTGGTTTTCTAATCTTTTACAATGTATATGGTGGGAACTAATTTTTTTTTGATGACTGGGTTGTTTCTTGTCTGTCATAGGTCTATGCAGAGAGCATATACTAAACGTACTATATCTAAATTTTTATTCATTCAATGATCATAGGTAATACTGGATTTACAAAGTAGATTCATATACCTGGCTTCAGGTGTTAAGCAATGAGCTGAATTCATATTTTTTCCTCTTAGTCCTAGTCCTGGATGGTTTCCTTGGAATGCCTCTTAAAAAAACTTAAGAAATTTACCATCTCTACTCATAAAAGTGTACTTTTGATAAACCACATCATTTATGAATGAACAAAATTTGATCATTATTATTTTGCAAAATTTTCAGGTGGACTTACTACATTGTGAGTTTTGACATTCTTTCTTTTGCTAATAGATTACATTCTTCCCTACCTCTGGGTTCTTTTTTGGTCAGAAAAGACAAGATCCCCCGTTTTCATGTTTTCTTTCCTGATTGCTGCTCACGTCATATGCTTCCCAAATGGGCATGGAAATGCAATTTGTTTGTTGTTCTGAGAAGTTCAATGGTTCATGCTATTAACTTATGTAGAGCTATATCTTGACCAGGATGCTCAGCCGCGCACAATAGTTGCTCTGTGGAAGGCGAATATGGAAGAACCACATTTCAGCCAGCCTGATTCAGCAGTTATCATATCCGATATTTCAAACAGTAATTTCCTACGTTCTTCAACCAGAGTTCTTATAGCTGTAATGAAATATTTCTATTTGAAGATGATTATTTGTTAATTTTCATTATAGTCCCGAGGCGCTGGAGGCGAAGGCGAGGGATAATGCCCTCCCAATTGGTAAAGAATAGTCTGCGAGGAGCTAGGAGTAAGTACATTGTATTCTGATCTAGCAAAAGTCCCCCAAAAGAATTGGGGTGACATAGTTGTAACTAGGAAAAGGGCTAAGCAATTTTTATTAAGTTTGAAAGTCACAATAAGGCAGTTCTATCACTTAAAAAATATGTTGGCAGCTGTAGTTCTCCAACTACAGTATGTGCTAGTGTCTACACATATAGTGATATATATAGGCTTTATACATAACCAACCCCTTAAACATGCCAAGATATTCCATTTAGACAATCAAACTAACCTTTTCAATTGAACACCTCAACTCCTAATAAAGTGGCCCAATTGGACGCTTTCGGCTCCAAATTTGGACTTTTTTGCATGTGTTCTCATCCGTCTGTTAAGTAGTTAAGTTAACCACATAAAATGTGTCCTTTTTTTATAATTATGTGTTTGTCTCGATAAGTTGTAAAATCATATAAATTGTTTACTTGAGGTTGATGTGTATGGCTAAAGGAGATGACATTTTCTGCAGTTAACTTATAGGCGAATGACAACACACGCAAAAGTTTTTTCAAATTTTGAATCGGAAGTGTTTGGAGCACTTTATTAGGAGTTAAAGTGTTTGATTGGAACATGACTTAGTTCGAGTGTCTAAATGGAATATCTTGACAAGATTAAGAGACAATGACTATGTATTAGGCCTATATATATGGGGCTTCCCCTCACTTGTGGGAATACACTTGGTATGTTGTTGTTGTTGGGTTTGAGAACTAGTTGTACGACTATTCAAATTTGCTGAGAGCTTATTCAAGTCAGTTAGAAATGTTCCAGCTGTTCTAATCAATTGCTAAGGTCGCTTTCTAAGTTTATGCTTGACATTTAGGCTTAAATCTTATTGGTCAAATTTACTCCTGGGTGTCTGAAATGATAATACTTTTGCATGTAATTCTCATACTATTGTTTACATACTTAAGCATCTGAGATCCGTACTGCGTGTTGCTTGTGCAATACCTTCATCTTAGGATTGAAAACATTGTTCAAAAACTTAAGTCTTAACCAAAACTGTCCCTTGTGTTTGTGGTAGGTCTATTTTCATTCTTTCAATATACGTATGAGCTCATATCATGCCTCATGTTTCCTAAAATTTAGCAAATTTAGTCCAACTAGTGGAATGATACTTATTGAACCAAAGAAGTAACGGTGAAACCATTTGCCACTCGCATGAGCACGGTCTAAACAGCCATCCTGTTTTCTTCCCCAATTCTGCCCCTTCTGTGGTGGCATGTGGTTTCATCATTATTTTTTAGTTTTCAGGTTAGTTGGGCCAAAAATGCTCAACTTAAGCAAAAATTAAATGATTTATGTGCTTCAATAACAACAGCAGCCACCCCAGTGGATTCCCACAAGTGGATGTGATGAATGTGTTCAGATGGATGAAAATTGACCTATCCAAAACTAAGAAAAAAATATTGGTTAAAAACTCTCAGAAACATCCCCTAGTTTAAGATTCGAAGTGATTGTTTCATTTTGTAGAATTGCCCATCTGTCTGTCAGATGATTCCGTTGTTTAAGTCAAAGAACCATTATTTACATAATGCAACTTTATTACTGAGCCACTTCCCCACATCCAAAATGTTGATTGCAGAAGCAAGGATTAAACTTGCAGCGGTCCAGGAAAGCGAAAAACAGCAATTGCAGTCTTTCTGCAATGCATGCAAGGGAATTCCTCAGGTGAAATATCGAACATCCTTTCTCTTCAGAAGCTAAGTTTGCAGTCATGTGTAGATCTACTTCTTGACTTGCCAATTGATTAATAATTTATTATTATCATGAATTCGTAACAAGGACTATGCTACCGTTGAGCTCATTGAAGTGCTTTTTTAGACATTGGCTAGTTAAAAAACGTATCTTAGCTGCTGTACCGTATATTCAGGTCATGCATCCAGCATTTCCTTTTCGATCTCAAGCCCCGGTCGTCCCTGCAACTGCTCCATCAACCACAGAGGATGTGGAGTTAGCAATGGCGATTAGTGCCTCTCTTCAGTCTGCTTCACAACAAAGACCAACCTATCATGAGAATCACCCAGGATCAGGAACAGAAACATCAGCGAGTTGGACTAACCCTGTTGATGTTGCCAGTCGCGGTCATAGCTCTTTTACCGGGGTTTCTTCACAAAAAACTAGTAGTAGTGCCTGTCAAGTCGAGGAAGCCAGTTCAAGTGGCACTCAAGTAGCGCAAGTTCAGGCTTCAAGTGATACGTCGACTGTTGTCCAAGCGATGCCAGAGAATCCGGTTACTGCATCTATCCCAACAGCTCCTCCTCTTACGGATGACATAATAGACAATGGGCCAATTCATTATCCATCAATCGATTCCAGCCCAGTTGACTTGTCTTCTCCAACTGTTCAGAACTCCAAAGCACATGAAAGCAATAATCCTGATGGTGCTTCTTCATCTTGTGTAATATGCTTAGATGCTCCAGTGGAAGGAGCTTGCATCCCTTGTGGACATATGGCTGGATGCATGTCTTGTTTGAATGAAATCAAGGGAAAGAAGTGGGGCTGCCCCGTCTGTCGTGCCAAGATAGATCAGGTGATAAGGCTATATGCTGTTTAATAATTGAAGCAGCAACTGATTGAAGCAGTAAATGTAAGCATTTCTCGAACCTCGTGGCCTCTTATTTGCTTTTGTTTCACTAGATATGATACCAAAATAAATATGTTGAATTATGCCATTTTCTCCCAGTAAATTCCTTCTGAAATATAACCAACTTTTGACTAATCAGCTCTTGTTTAAGTTGATCTTGGGTTCTACTGTTAATGTATAACACGTAGTGTTTGTTAGCAAAGGCAATATACTATTACGTATTATTTAGGGCCTTTTCCAGTTTGTAAAAGACAGTGTTATCTACTGTTGAACATTAGATAAGTTCTTGCTGTCATAATTATCAGAAGTGTCAAGAAATATGACCAATTTTGGATCTGATAGGTGTTCTCGCTATTCTGTTCAAAATTATTTTTCCACTTAGAACGTACCCTTTGCGTAGCATGTGCAACTACATCTTTGTGGGCCTGTTGACTGTCTCTAGAAGATAGCTTTTAAAGCTATGTCGAGTGCTACCAAATGTTCTGATTTTGCTGAATGCATTTTCAATGTTTGATTATTCTAGAGTGAGACCCTTTGAATATGAATTAAATTAAGCTAATGTCGCTGATTGAAAGACTTGTTGGCTATGAATATGATGGTAGTGTCATATTACAAGATTCCTTCGTAGCATCTGACCAATTATATACTCACACTTTGCAGGCGTACGCAGAAGTTTTTCATTATTGAAGATTGCTAGTTTTCTATACACATATATATGCTATTAGTTGTGTTTGAGATTTCCAAAAGGAAGCAAAATGCTGCGGTTGTCCTAGTGTTATTCCATCCCAGAGAAGAATGTAAATTTCTTGTCCAGAGAAGTGAAACTGTTTACTGGGATTACAGAAATATCGATACAATCCTGTGAATAATTTTTATTTTTATTGAGAGCTTTATGTGCAGCTTCAACTTGGTTATTGTGTTGCTAGTATGCTGGTGATGTTTATTCTACCTCAGTGCAGTACAAATGGTCTGCTTATGTACTCATTTCTTTAAATTTGTGATGCATCCAACTAGGCAAGATTCCTCTTTGTGAAAGTCGAATGTTTCTTATGAAGAATATATTTATGATAAAATGTTGTAAATGATATTGTTTCTTAAATCATGTTCCAGTGTTGTTGAAAAAAATGTTCAGGTGTTTGTATACCCAGATAAATAAACGTGTCTTTTAACGTGGCTTCAACTTGTATCTATGTCTTCCAACTTTGGATGTGCACAAGTAAGACACTGAGGGGTCGTTTGGTAGAGTGTATAAGAATAATGCAAAATATAGTGTATTAGTAATGCTTGCATTAGTAATGATTGTATTAGTTATGCTTGTATTAATTATGCATGTATTATTTCTTATACATTGTTTGGTTTGATGTATAAGAAATAATATATCTTATATAATTTCTATAAAAAAAATTGCTTGTTTACAAAAATACCCTTCTTTAACTTTATACACTTTTTTTGCAACAAAGTTTTTTATCATCTCAAATATAATTAATGTTGTTGAACTAGTATATAGAGATTTTGCATTAATTACCTTCGTCTTTACGCATGAAATGTTACGCCGACGGATTAACAAAGTCAAAAAAAAAAAAATACAAGATATAAAATTAACGAATAGTCTCAAGAATTTATTTTAATTTTTTTAAAGACCCTCGAAGCAAAGAAAAAATATGTTGCGGTTATTTAATCAACTATCAATTGTTGTAAATTAAAATGGTGGGAAAAAAATTGTGAAATGTTTTGATGTTGAAAATTAAAATGGCGGGTTGTGAATATTTTGAGAGGGAAATTGAGGGGTATTAAAGTCATTTTATAAGCTAATGCATGTGTCAAAAGTTTTTGTATTACTAATACATAGAAAATGGAGTGTATTGCTAATACACACTTTAATACAAAATAGAGTGTATAACTACTGCATAGAGAAAAAAACGTACCAAACAAGGTGTTAATAATACACATTAACTAATGCAGGCATTATATTTTTTAATACACTCTACCAAACGACCCCTTAACAACAACAACAGTCCCAGTGTATTCCCATAAAGTGAGGTTGGGAGGGTAAGATGTACGCAGTCCATATCACTACCTCCGCAGAAGTAGAGAGGCTGTTTCCGATAGACCCCCGGCTCAAGATAGAGAATAGTACACCAAATCCGTAATGAAGCATGAAACAGGATGGATGACATAGACAAAATAAGAAACATAAAATACAAAATAAATAACAAAGAAATCGAAAATAAGCAAAATACTAGCAATTCGAAATAAGACATAAGAAAGAGGACACCCACCTAGTAGTAACAATACACTCCCAGATCAAAGACATCCACCACACCCAAACTCTCTAGACTAGAGGATCCTACTCAAGGACAGACCTAGGATTACTAATCCGGTTACACAAGCGCTCTCCTACCACCTTGGTACAACCCACACTCACACTAGCCTTCTACCCTAATCCACGACTTCCACACCTTCCTGTCTAGGGTCATGTCCTCAGTAAGCTGTTCAACGTGTGTTATGCACATAGGATATTTGTGTCTACTTGTTCAACTTCATAAAAGTTTAAGTGCCTATTTGTGCACATCCAAATTGGAGCCCGTAGATGTCTAAATTTTAGTATTGTGATTACAGGTTCTACACTACTTTATAACATCGTGGAACATTTCGTGATTAAGCATGGGATGTCTCACATTATCTTGCGTACCAAGCGATCCCTCAAGTCATATTTCATGGGTATCAAAAATCAATCCAATTGGGTCAATTTTGTTGATGGCACTTATGTTATTTGGACTCTTCGTAAAAGTCGATGAGTGTGTGATGGGTTCTTAGAAGGTTTGAAGAATCTCAAATAGGGGCAGCATCTAAAGTGAAAAAGCTATGCAACTTAGAATGTCACTAGTTTTATGAATCTTTTCGAATCACTTTGTCTATCAATAAAAAAGGACACTTACCAGAGAAAATTGAAGGAAAGGTGTTTTTAAGTCTTGAGTGAAGAATTGATGACATTGATCAACTTAAAGGGTCAAACATAATTAGGAAAATTGATTAAGGTAATTGTGGACTTGATTAATATTTTTAAAACTTTCTAATCTTGTAAAAAATACAAATCAACCCAACCCACACCCCCCCTCAATCCAAATCAACCAGTTTCTCTCCTCTCTCTCGACAGCTTCTCTCAACTCTCTCCCAACCAACAGTTCTGCAAAATTTCTTCCTTCAATCCCCGGCAAATTTAACCTCCGGCGACAAATAGTCGGGCGAGTTTCTTTTCGACTTTCAACTGTCAATCGACGTGAAGACTTCTCCGGCGACAACAACTTCGAGTTCTTCGTCGTCTTATTTCTTCTTTCACGGGTAAAAAGTTATGTCTTTTTAGTTATGAAGAAACAGAGGAACTTAAGACAACTTCTCATCTAGTATTGGTTAACAATTTCAATATTTCTTGCTTAAATTTGAAATATGGACTGAATAAAATCCTAATTTCTGGCATTTCTTCTTCTTGTTGTCGAACTGTTGATTGGATTTGTTGGTGATTTTTGATCATCGTTGATGTTATTAGTGTGTGTGTTGTGTTGGTGTTGGGTTGATTTGTTGTTTTTCTTGGTAAAAATGGTGTTGCAACAAATGAACCATCTGATGCAACAATGAAAATTTGATGCAACAGATGAACAATCTAATAGATCATTCATCTGTTGCGACAGACAACTCTTCTATTTGAAAAATAACTCATTTTGCAATAGATGAGTGATCTATTTTTATTATTTCCAACGGATTAATCATCCGTTGCAACATGTTGTTTATAGGCTGCAATAGATAACCTACCTGGTGCAACAGATGTGCGACCTGTTTTTATTGTTTCCAACAGATTACTCATCCGATGCAACATGTTGGTTATATGCTGCAACAGATATCCTACCTGGTGCAAGATGAGTGATCTGTTTTTATTGTTTCCAACGGATTACTCATCCGTTGCAACAGGTTGGTTATATGTTGCAACAGATAACCTTCCTGGTGCAACAGATCAGTGATCTGTTTTTACTATTTCCAACGGATTACTCATCCGTTGCAACACATTGGTTATATATTGCAATAGATAACCTTCCTGGTGCAACAGATGAGTGATCTGTTTTATTGTTTCCAACAAATTACTCATCTGTTGCAACAGGTTGATTATATGTTGCAACAGATAAACTACCTGGTGCAATAGATTAGTGATCTGTTTTTATTGTTTCCAACGATTTACTCATCCATTGCAATAAGTTATATGTTGCATCAGATAAACTACCTGATGCAACAGATTAGTGATCTGTTTTTATTATTTTCATGGGTTTACTCATCCGTTGTAATAGGTCGATTATATGTTGCAACAGATAACATACCTAGTGCAACAGATGTGTGGTCTGTTGGAACTATTATTTTAGTGTTGTGCATGTTAGATATATTGTTATTATTTTTCAACAATGCATTAATCAATTATAATCTATTTTATGTTCCTGTTGGTTTAAGCTAATATGGCTTCCAAATTTTAAATTAAAAAGAAAAGAAAAACTATCTACTTCTCATCAAATATTTTAGAACTTTGAATTAAATAAATCAAATCTTCATATTAATAAATAAAGTTCTTATAAAAATATCAAGTTAATGCATTATAAGCAAATGACTAACATATTAATTAAAACTAGTCCTTTCTTTTATAAATAGTAATATACTATGTGAAGTTAAATATTTAGTGTCTTTGAAGAATACTATATTAAAAAAATAGTACATAAAAATAGTAAAAATAGCTCTAAATTATTATTAATAATTTTGTTATGTGCATATATTTAAAGCTACTTATTAAAATATTAAAATTTGACTTTAGACAAATGATAGAGAGACAATAAGAATTAAAAAGGCAAATGATGAGACATAATAAGAATTACGAAGCAAAAGAGATATCTCTTTTCTTTTTTTCTTCGGAGAGCTTGTAAGGAGAATTACTCCAATTTTCTGTTTCTATGTAATTCAAATGAAAAGAAGTGCATTTTTCTGTCTCTACATAATCAAATGAAAAGAAGTGCATTCAGAACTGAGGGTGTTATATTGGTTGATCATCAATTGTAATGGTTGATTTCTTGAATGATCATGTTTTTCCCCTAGTTGTAGAACAAACTTCATCACAATCCTCAATAATATCATCCCCTCAACCACTTTCTTTGGTAACTAACTCACCTCAAGAATATCAAATCTAAGTGTACGATTACTTGTTATAAAAAAAATGACTTTATTGTGGAATTAGAGGCCAAAAAAGTGGATGTATTCTTGCAAGAACTTGTTGAACCACAAAAAAGGGGTGAAAGCCCAAGAAGAGTTGGAAGAATCCTTGAGTATCCGTCCTAGAATTGAACTCCTATGAAAGCGCCGTGTGTCCGGCAAGCAAAGCATCCCTTTCAAATCCATTAGAGCCAGGCCAAAAATACTTACAAATGGGGTGTACAGTTATGAATTTTTCATTTTCAAAGTCAAGTGGAATAATTCAATTAGTATGGGCATAAGGAAAACATTGAGTCAACCACTACATACGTTCATTAACTAATAGACCTGGCAAGCACGGATGATCAGAAGACGTGTCTGCAATTTCTTTCATTTATTCAAAGAAATGTCACCAACCCTGTTTAGAGTAAGAACCTCACATTTTAGTTGAGCAAGCTGAAGTTTGCCAGGAAGACACCGGGGACCCCTACAGAAAAAATGTCCTTCCTTGACTGAAGATATCCAAACCCAAAATGGTAATATCCAGGGGTATCAGAAGGTGAACATTTCGGCAATTCACACAATTGTTGCATGGCAGGATTGCACAAATAAGCATGACAATCCGTTGGAAGGCAAACCAAATCATAGCATACTTGCATTGTGCTACTAGCAAATTGCCTATCAGGGACTGTGGCAGTGTATATCTCCTCCTTGCTTCCATCCATGTCGACTGAAACAAATCACAGCCTGGACCTTTCTGATCGGTGCAAGAAGTTCTTCTCCATAAAAAGAAGTTGGGTGCATTTTCTGTTGATTGTCTGAGGTGAGAATGAAGGAAGGACGGACTAATAATAAAGTCATTCCAGTACTTGGATGTGCACCTTAACATGGATAATGACCTCAACGGGCACCTTAGAAAAAGAGAGGTTATAACATCAGCAGATAGCTTATTGAAGTAGTCAATAGTTGCACAATTCCCTTTCTCCTCCCCTTCCTCTATGCTACTTTTTTTCCTCTGTGTTACTGATATTTTCTTCTTGCTAGGCTGCTGCAATATCATCAATATTAGATACTTGATTTGTAACTTTAATAGTTCATTTTTTTCTAGCATAAACCTCAATAGTCAATGATATTTACTAAGTTCAAATTCAAAGTATAAATAAGCAAGGACACAAAAACTACAAAAAAATTCAATATCTACCACATAGACAATAATTATTTGCAATTTATTGGGTCAATACCGTATAATATAGCATGCATATTCAATTTTAGCATTGATAAAAGACCAATGATATAAAACATCACTCAAACAAAATGAATACAAGCTTAGAAAAAAAATTAGAAGTGGGAAGGCACCAATCACCGGAGAATGAACTTTCAAGGTGAGAGCGTTGACACATGAATTTTACTTATTATCCACGACCTCATTGCAAGGGTTTGGCGTCTCACAGTCACTAAAGCACGTCATTGCTGGGAATCAAGAGCGCAAACTGCTGTTAAAAAGAAAACAGAGATTTACCTTGGTGAAAACACAACTTGGGAAATCAGAAGCTGAAAAAATATATAATCTGAAAGTTAAGAGTTTAAAAAATATAGGCAAAATGACCTTCTGGACCCCTATACTATGTCGGTTTTTTAAGTTGGACACTTCTACTTACATGTTTGTCATATCCTTGAACCCATCAAAAATCAATATTTTGCACCCTTTGACCGTTGACCTTGCCTATATGGTAAGGTCATGATGACTAGGACAAAGAGAGTGTAGCCACTCGCCTGGGGGTGTGAGTGGGGGTCAATTTTTGGCCAATTTTACATTAAAATAATTCAAAAAAATAAAAAAAAGGTTTTTCCTTTTTTTTTCCTCCATCTTTTTAAATTTAAAAATATTTTTAAAAATTTAAAAATAATTTAAAAATATTTTAAAAATTTTAAAAATAATTTAAAAATATTTTTAAAATTTAAAAAAAAAATTAAAAAAGATCCTTTTTTCCCTCGTTCTTTTTTAATTTAAAAATATTTTTAAAAATTTGAAAATATTTTTAAAATATTTTTAAAAAATTAAAAATATTTTTAAAATATTTTTAAAAATTTTTAAAAAATAAAAATATTTTTTTCCTCCCCACCCCCACACCCCACCCAGCCCCTTCCCACCCCACCCCCAGCCCCTCCACCCTACCCCAACACCTGTCTAGCCCTTCCCCACCCCCACCCTACCCAACCTCTCCACCCCCACCTCACCAGCCTTGTCCAACCCCTACCCACCCCACCCCACCCCCATACCCCTCCCAGCCCGCCCTTTCACTTTTTATTTTTTATTTTAATTTTCCCTCTCAATTCAATTCTTTTAAGTGGAAATCTTTTTATTTTTTGGGGGATTAAAGTTTCAATTTAAATTAAAAGTGAGTGATAGTGAATATTGAAAAAAATTAGTGAATTTCTCTTGAAAAAAATTAAATTTTTTGTGAATTTGTTAAAAATATTCAAATTTAAAAATAAAAAATTTATTATGTTTGTATATATGAATTTATAGTTAAAAATTTAAATTAGTTGGAGAAGAATTTTAATTATTTGGAATGGATTTGATTTTTAATTTGTGAGAAAAAATAAAAACATGATTATTCAAATTTTTCTACAATTTATAAATTTTTCTTATTTAATTAAATTAATTTTAATATTTAATTTGTTATGTAGCATTTTAAAAATGACTTGAAATTTAATGTAATATTTTTTTTTAAATGACGTGGCAGACGTGTCAGGTGTGGCAGCTGACATGACAACTGAAGTGGGGGAGAGTGTGTTACACTCACCAAAAAAGGGTTTAAAATGTTGGTTTTTAGTGGGTTCAGGGGTCCAGATGACAAACATGTAAGTAGAAGTGTCCAACTTACAAAACCGACATAGTACAAGGGTCCAGAAGATCATTTTGCCAAATATATATATATATATATATATATATTCCTTTTACCTCAATTTAATTTAAACTGATGATATAAATGATAATTTACACTGTCATTATGCACAAAGAGATAATAATCAACCAAGCCAAGTCAACAACACCTACAAGTATAAAAAAAATAATCAAGAATATAATGAAAACATGGATGAAGAATTGACTTGCGGGATGAATTCTGATCGATCTTATTCATAAATCTAGCTACTCAACTTATGTTTCTATCCGAGACAACAACAACAACAACAAACCCAATATATTCCCACATAGTGGGGTCTGAGGAGGGTGAAATGTACGCAATCCATACCACTACCTCCAAAGAAGTAGAGAGGTTGTTTCTGATAGACCCCCGGCTCAGGACACAACGACAGTAAATAAAATCGTCATATAACAAGCAACAAGATATAATAACAGGGATACAACACCCACAAGGAAATACTATATACAAACAAACCAAAAGCACACACCTCCCCCCCAACCCACCAAACTAGAAGCTCCAACCTATATACAAAGCCCTACGACTACTAAGCACACTACCCCAAAGTACTCCTAACCACTGACATGTTACCAAATACCATGAACTGCAAAATACAAAGAAAATGTCCTTCTGGTTCTAATACAAGTACGACCACGAGGATGGACGTGTGAAAGTGTAATGAACCCGAGGCTTGGAGTGTGCAAGAAAAATGCAAAAGAGGGCCTAAAACACACACCAAAACTGAACCTACACTACACTCCATGGGCGACATTTTGAGGCTTTTCATTAAAGGGCCTTTTGGTCATTTTGTATTCTAGTTGTAACCTAGTATAAATAGAACATTGTAGGTCATTTTTGTCTTAGACTTTGATGATATTGTAAGTTGTATAACACTTTGAAAGACAAGTCCTCTCTTCTCTTTAGGAGGCAACCCAAAACTAGGGTGATACTAGTGTGGAATCACTAGTGTTGCATTCATGGCTTGAGACGTTGGTGTTTAGAGGAGGTAAAGTCCCTCTTGTGTCAACGTAAGAGTTAGGTTAACCGTTGTGTAGAGTTAAGGGTTCAAGAGTATCACATGTTCTTGGGTTCTTAAGATTATACCAACCAAGGTCTAACTATCTATCCCTTTCGTTTATTGTAATCTTGTAACCATTTGTGTATCTTGTAATCTTCAACCCGTGAGTTGTTGTCTCTTGTTATTGTTCTTATCATATTATTCTCATCTTATTGTTGTTTTTGCTGTTTTGGTATTGAAAACACACCTTTCTATCTCGTCATTGTGTGTTATAGTGAATCCGAGAGTTGGTCTCCAATAGGTCCTCGAATCTTGTGATTTGTGGACTATTTAGAGTGTAATTTAGTGTATCCCTTGGTTTTCTTGTATCATTTGGTATCAAAGCGTGGCTTGATCTTGTTCCTACAAGATCAATCTTGGGCTTGTTAGTTAAAAAAAAAAATTGATGAAAAAAACTGAAAATTCAGAAAAATAGCAATCTATCCAATTTGTGTTCTTGGCCGAAAATTGTGTTCTTGTTGTGTATTGGCCAAGATTTTCACTTGTCTTTGTTGTCTCTAAGTGTTAGTATTGTTCCTCACTAACACATTGAGTCTATATCTTAGATTTGAGCTTGAAATGTTGATGTTGTTGTTGTGAACATAAGCTTGGCCGATTGTTGTTGGTGTTGTTGTGGCTCACGTTTTGGATTTGTAATGTGAATATTGTTGTTGTTCTTAGTTTGGCCATGTGATGTTGTTATAAAATTGGTGTCCTAAGACCAATTTTGTTAAAGATATGGTAGTCTTGGCCGTGTGAGACAATATTGTTGTGGGTTTAGAGTGGGCTGTGAAAAGGGAATTGTTGTTGTTCTTGGTGAATGTTGTTGTTGTTCTTGATGTTCATCACTAACTTCATACCTTTCTAGAAAAATAAAGTGCTTATTTGATCCAAAAAGGTGAAGGAAAAGGTGTAGAAACTTGTTAGTCTTGAAAGACCCCCAACCACTTGTCACACCCCGATTTTTTCACCGCATCCGACCCCGCTAGGCAGTCGGTTTTAGAGAAAATGAGTTTTTCCAATTAAAGTGACGTTTTGAAAAGGGATTATTTTATTTACAGAGTCGCCACTTGGAATTGAGTTTGGGTGTTCCAAGTCACCTTATTGAATCCCTATTCAAAAGGAAATGACTCTTTAATTTTTATTTTTTTTGGTCTGCGAACTAGAAATCCGGCTAAGGAATTCTGTTGACCGAGGGGAAGGTGTTAGGCACCCCTCGAGTCCCGTGGTTCTAGCACGGTCGCTTTAACGACTTACGTCTGACTTAAATTAATTTTATTTTGTTTTGGATTTATAATGTTTGTTAACCTAAAAGTTGTTTGCCTCCCGCTTTTAATTTATTTTAAAATTATTTATTATATTGACGTGTGGCTTACCGATAGTAGTACTTTTCGGCCTCGCCACAAATCTTAAATATATTTCTCACGCCTTCGTGGCTCTTATGGAGTGTCCCGTATTTCAAAATCCAAATAAGCACCTAATAGGCTTAAAATCTACCCAACCCAATCCAATCGGCTTCAAATGGTAAATTAATTTAATTATAACGAATGGTCGGTAGCAGGGCTTTCCAACTTCATCGTTAATTTTCACTTGTATATTAAATCTTAATTATTTAGAGGTTAAGAAACTAACTCATTATTTTATGAATTGAAAAATCCTTTTAATAATGAGTTTGGAAGTAATACTCGTGTTTCATCTCATTCTTTTTTTTATACTAATAAATAGTAAATTAATTAATCATACATGCTAACTCTAAGACACAATAACATTAGTGTATACCAATAATTCATCCCAAGCTAAAGAAAACACAGTATCAAACAAGCGAACGACCAATCATGAAATGTAGAATTGATTTGACAAAATAAGAAAATTATAACTAAAAACTGACTAAGAATAACGTAGAGGTAGTTGGATAAATTTCTTTCTGAAAAAAAAAGCAAATACTTAAATTTATATTATTTTAGCATCCATACCATAAGTTCATCTAATTATTTTATAGATCATAGAAATATGATAAAATAATCACTTTAGCATCGTTGACATCATTTGTTGTTTAGACAGTAAATGTACAAATGTTCAAAATATTTTAGTTAATTTGCCATGCCTTTTTTCCTTTAGCAAGTTTTTTTTTTCTTTTCTTTTCAGTCTTTTTTTTTTCACTGATTTTTTCGTCTCTCTCTCTTTTACTCACTGCCTTTTTTTTTTTTTTTTAAAAAAAAGAAAACTGTGTTTACTATTTTCACACATCTATTTTATTCATTTGCTATTTTTTTTTGCAGGCATGCATGAGTTCTAAGTTATAATTTATATCTCAACTATACCAATCACATGTCAACTAAACTTAAAGTTACATTTTCAACGCTAATTACTTTAACAAGTTATCTCGTATAAGTTCAAAATTAATTCACTTAATCATTATTTTGGAACGACAATAAGTTGTAAATAAAGACATAGAGCAAACTACATAGAAATAATAAACTACACACTAAATAATCTAAAGAAGAACCATTGAAATAACATCATTCATGCTCTGTTTTCACAACAAAACTTGTAAAAGAATAATACGGGATTTGAATAAAAACCTGTATGACGAACTAAATCAAAAGAGAAGCTTTTATGTCGAACCAGAAACTCAAACGGAGATCCTAAACTCCAAACCCGAATTCCTTTTCCTCTTCTCCTTTGTTTTTCTTTGTTTTTTTTTCAATCTTTTCTCACTTACTCCTCTTCTATTTTTTTTTGCCTTTTGTTTTTTTGGTTTTTGTTCTCCTTTTCTCTCACCCGTATGTGATCTCCCTTTTTTAATGCATGTGTGTGTTATATATATATGTATAGTAGTAGGTTTGTGCTTGTGTCGTGTGTGTGTGTTATGGGAAGGTAGTGGGTGAGGTTAAGTAGGAGTGGGATTGTGGGGTGGTTTGGGTAGTTTAGGTTTTCTTTATTTTTTTATTATTTTTTTTTATATATTATTATATATATATATTTTTTAATAAATAAACAAATAAATAAATAAAAAAAAAATAAAAAAAAAAAATAAAAAAAATAAAATAAAAAATAAAAATATTTAAAAATGTGACTATTTTTGTAGTTTTCAAAATTTTTAACGAACCTCAAAAATAAGATAAATTTAAAATGCATAAAAATAAAAATAAAATAAAAATAAAAATAAAAATTAATTGAATATTAAAATGGTACAAAAATATTAGGTTTGGGTCAAAAATTAGGTGTTTACAGAATGCCCCTCTTTGCTTGAAAATATGAAGGATTTTCAAGCAAAGAAGTAAACATGACTAATTTTTGGCTCAACCCTTTATTCACTAGTAAACAAGTAGAAAAGAGGTGTGACCGAGTCTTGGTTTTAGACATCCTACATATCTCGGGTTATAAGAGAATCGGGTCACATGTAGTTCAAATGGGTGTAAGTGTGAGTGGATGAATTAGAGAGTCGAGTTGAGGTCCCGTCGAGTTTCCGGCTCGTTGCTCCTTTTATTACATCAGAAAAAGAAAAATGAAACTAAAAATGAAAATAGAAATAAAAGTACAAGATCCTATTTATTCTATTTGTCTTGATCCCGTTGCTTCAGATCCTCCTCTTGGATCTTCAGTTATCGCCTCACCTTCTTCTGGTGGGTACCTTGATCTCAAGATTTGATCTTGAAGTTAGGATTTGAGATTTGAACCTGCAACTTGGATTGAGTTATTGACGCTCTGCCAAAGAACAGTTCATAGAATACTTTGGATGCTTATTCTCCTTATCAAAAGCTAGAAGATGTCTCTTGAGATGTTGGGCCGCTACAGATACAGAGCTGACTCTAACTATCTTCAACCTGATCATTCTTCTATATTCTGATTGGAGATGAAATTCTATTCTTGGACAAACCTGTGCTTCGCAGAAAACCTGCAAGCCATCAAAGAAGACGAAACAAAACAAACAAAATTTCTGCCCCGGTTTACACTAGGGAAATTTTGTAAGTTATTAGAAAAACTATAAACTAGTTTAAGGAAAACTGAATAAATGAATGGATAGAAATTTAAGCTAGGAGCGCGATAAAATAAAAACTCTATTCTTAATAGTGCAACCAAAGGAAGTTATGCCTAATAAATGCATGAAAAAGAATTAGGATTTTTGCTCCTAAAAATGTGACTAGGGATTGTCATGCCCTGTGAAGTCATGAAGAAGAAAAATAGGAAGATTTATTTCCTAAAATTCCAACTAGGGGATGGCGCCCTATGAAGATGAATAAGATGTCAACTAGGGAATGGTACCCTATGAAGACGAAAACATGTCAACTAGGGGATAGCGCCCTATGAAGAAGAGATAAGATGTCAACTAGGGAATGGTACCCTATGAAGACGAAAACATATCAACTAGGGGATGGTGCCCTCTGGAGACAAATAAAGATGTCAACTAGGGGATGGCGCCCTATGAAGACGAATAAGATGTCAACTAGGGGATGGCGCCCTATGAAGACGAATAAGATGTCAACTAGGGGATGGTGCCCTATGAAGACTAATAAGATTTCAACTAGGGGATGGCGCCCTATGAAGACGAATAAGATGTCAACTAGGGGATGGTGCCCTATGAAGACTAATAAGATTTCAACTAGGGGATGGCGCCCTATGAAGACGAATAAGATGTCAACTAGGGGATGGTGCCCTATGAAGACTAATAAGATTTCAACTAGGGATGGCGCCCTATGAAGACGAATAAGATGTCAACTAGGGGATGGCGCCCTATGAAGACGAATAAGATGTCAACTAGGGGATGGCGCCCTATGAAGATGAGATAAAGACTAGGATTTTTTTTTTTTTTTTTTTTAATTTTTTTTTTATTTTATTTTATTTTTTTTTGTTAGAAAAAAAAAAAAATGCCCCAGTCTTGAATATGAGGGGTTTTATTATTATTATATTGGTACGAAAAAAAAAGAAAATTCAAGAAAACTTAACTTTGCTATACTTGTTTTTCTCACTAAACTTCACAAGATTGCTTTGCCCCTGTTCAAACAAAGGAAAATTGTGAGTTTTAAACTTGGTAGTTGGTTTGTGGCCTTGAATCCTTTGGAGGTTTGCCTTATCCTTGCCCCAACTTGATACAGTCGATCAAGCTAATTAGTTGGCGAGCTTGAATCTTCGTTTTTCAAATTCTGCTGTATTTTTGTTTGTTTCAGTACGATTCTGATCTTCATTTTCAAACGCTTCACTCATAACACTTGTCTTAACTGGCTCTCTGTCCTTGTCAAGGTGGTGAATGCCGAATAATCTCTGCTCAATTTCACTGGGAGCCATGGTCAATTTTGCGCGTTTTTCTTTATTTTGTATTTGGTGCGAGACTTACCCATAAAAAGACGTGTAAAAATGAAATAAGGAAAAATCAAAAGAAGGAATAAAAGAATTATGTTTGAATAGAAAGTATTTCTACCAGTAAAGTAAGAAAGCTTATTTGGAGGTGTATATTGACTTCAATAACACATGACACACAATTTGGAGTAGATACTTGATCCTTCAAAACTGTCTAATCTCGAATTAGGCTGCACCTTTCAATCAAATCAAGTCATTCTTCTTGATCTTTGTCCTGTCATGATAAACTTTGCTTGATTAAAGTCATTCCTTCTGGGATTTTCTCAATTGACCTCTCTAATTTTGATTGTCTCGTTCATCATTGTCTTATGGCGCCCCTGAGGGTTTTCACCAAAAGTTTTTTTTTTTTTTTTTTTTTTTTTTATATATCTTGTGGTGCCTCCATGGGTTTTCACCTACAAGATTTTTTTTTTTTTTTTTTTTTTGAATCTATATATACATATATATACAACACACAAGGCTTGACATTCTCAAAGATTGATCAGAAGGTCTTTAATGGACAAAGGGAAAAGGATTTTTAGGGTAGATTACAACTTAAGAGCCATATAAAAGTGACAATAGGATATATATCTCATTTTTTTTTTTTTTTTTTTTTTAATACTAAGATTTTTTTGTTTTTCTTTTGTCGGACCGAACCCCAAGATAGGGCTGCCTACGTATCCACTTAGGAATCAGGTCGAACGTAGTTCAATGTCAATGCATTTTTTTTTTTTTTTTTTTGGCTCCAAAGAGGGTAAGCAAGGAAAGGTAAATAAGGCTCGAAGGGCTGACAAGGGATTAATGTCATTTAGTTAAGTAGGATGATGGCCTTTCGTCATCTCAACTTGAGAATGTTAAGCACAAGTGTGTCAAATATAATATCTTTTGACTGAATCGGCATTGATAGCTTTTTCTGTCATTTTTCCGTCCATATCCGCAAGTTGTAAAGCTCCATTTGATAGTACTTGTTTAACCATGTATGGACCTTGCCAGTTTGGAGCAAACTTTCCTTTAGCCTCTTCTTGGTGTGGAAGGATGCGTTTTAAAACAAGTTGGCCGGCCTCGAATTTTCTAGGACGTACCTTCTTATTGTAAGCTCGTGCCATCCTCTGCTGGTATAATTGACCAAAGCAAACTGCCGTCAGCCTTTTTTCATCTATTAGCGATAATTGTTCTAGTCTAGACTTGACCCATTCGGTATCGTCAATTTCAGCTTCACTAATGATTCGAAGCGAGGGAATTTCGACTTCTGCGGGTATCACAGCTTCAGTCCCATAGACTAGTAAATAAGGAGTTGCGCCAGTCGATGTACGGATAGTTGTACGATATCCTAAAAGAGCAAATGGTAATTTCTCATGCCACTGTCGAGATCCTTGGACCATTTTCCTAAGAATCTTCTTAATATTCTTGTTTGCTGCTTCAACGGCTCCATTTGCTTTAGGACGGTAAGGGGTAGAATGATGATGCATGATCTTGAATTGCTCACAAACCTCCTTCATTAGATGACTATTGAGATTGGTTGCATTGTCTGTGATAATGGACTTTGGTATACCAAAACGACATATGATGTTCGAATGAACAAAATCCACTACTATTTTCTTCGTGACTGATTTGAAAGTAACAGCTTCTACCCATTTGGTAAAATAGTCAATAGCGACCAGTATGAATCGATGCCCATTAGAAGCTTTTGGTTCTATTGGACCGATTACATCCATTCCCCAAGCGACGAATGGCCAAGGAGCAGACATCGGATGCAGCTCTGAAGGTGGCGAGTGAATCAAATCACCATGAATTTGACACTGATGACACTTGCGAACAAAGCGAAAGCAATCTCGCTCCATAGTTAACCAATAATATCCTGATCGCATAATCTTCTTCGCTAAAACGTAGCCATTCATATGCGAACCACATACCCCCGAATGTACCTCGTTCATGATTCTTTCAGCTTCCTGAATATTAACACATCTCAACAAGTTCAAGTCTGGGGTTCGTCTGTACAGAATCTCCCCACTTAAGAAGAAACCATTAGCAAGTCTCCTAATAGTTTTTTTTTGATCTGCATTGGCGTGTATTGGATATTCTTTTGACTTTAGGAAGCGTTTGATATCATAGTACCAGGGTTCATTATCTGGTTCTGCATCAATTATATTGCAATAACCATGTTTATATCGTATCTGTATCTCTAATGGGTCGAGATGCGTATTACCTGGGTATGGAAGCATGGAAGCTAGGGTAGCCAGGGCATCAGCCAGCTCATTATGGGATCTGGGGATATGTCTAAACTCGATAGACTTGAACCTTTTGCTAAGGTCCTCTAAGAACTGTTTGTATGGAATGAGCTTGATATCTCTCGTTTCCCATTCACCTTGAATTTGTCGAATGAGTAATTCAGAATCTCCCAACACCACTAGCTTGTGTACATCCAGATTTATTGCCATATTTAACCCCATGATGCAAGCTTCATATTCTGCTGTGTTATTAGTACAAAAGAAACGGAGTCGTGCTGTGGCGGGATGATGATGCCCGGTCGGTGAGATAAGAACTGCCCCAATTCCTACTTCTTTGACATTGACTGCCCCGTCAAAATATAATTTCCATGCATACATATCATCTTGAACTTCTTCCTCAATTGAATTTATCTCTTCATCAGGAAAGTAAGTTCGCAAAGGCTCATACTCATTGTCAACTGGGTTCTCCGCCAAATGATCGGCCAATGCTTGCGCTTTCATAGCGGTACGAGTAACATACACAATGTCGAATTCTGTAAGTAAAATTTGCCACTTCGCCAATCTGCCTGTGGGCATAGGTTTTTGAAAAATATACTTCAAAGGATCCATTCGAGATATGAGGTAGGTTGTGTAGGACGAAAGATAGTGCTTCAACTTCTGAGCAATCCAAGTTAGGGCGCAACATGTCTTTTCTAAAAGAGTATATTTTACCTCGTAACTCGTGAACTTTTTGCTCAAATAATAGATTGCTTGTTCCTTCTTGCCTGTGATATCATGCTGTCCTAAAACACCACCAAAAGAATTGTCCATCACTGACAGATACAAGAATAAAGGCCTACCAGGTTCCGGTGGGACCAGTACTGGAGGATTTGCCAAATATTCTTTAATCTTATCAAATGATTCTTGACATTCGTCTGTCCATTGGATAGCGGCATCCTTCTTTAGCAATTTAAATATCGGTTCACATGTAGTGCTAAGCTGAGCGATGAATCTGCTTATATAATTCAGCCTTCCTAGAAAACTCATGACCTCAGTTTTATTCTTCGGAGGCGGCAATTCTCGAATGGATTTTACCTTGGAGGGGTCCAATTCAATGCCTCTGCGGCTAATTATGAAACCCAAAAGTTTTCTGGATGGAACTCCAAATGCACACTTGGCTGGATTGAGCTTAAGATTATACTTTCGCAACCTTTCAAAGAATTTCCTCAAGTCATCTACGTGATCGACTCGTGTCTTGGACTTGATAATGACATCATCAACGTATACTTCTACTTCCTTGTGCATCATGTCATGGAAAATAGTAGTCATAGCTCTCATGTACGTAGCTCCCGCATTCTTTAAACCAAATGGCATGACCCTGTAGCAATAAGTACCCCACGGGGTGGTGAAAGCAGTCTTATCTGCATCTGTTTCATCCATCAAGATCTGGTGATATCCGGCGTAACAATCCACGAAAGATTGAATCTCATGTTTAGCACAATTATCAACGAGGATATGAATATTGGGCAGCGGAAAGTTATCTTTAGGGCTTGCTTTGTTCAAATCCCTATAATCAACACAGACTCTGATTTTGCCATCTTTCTTTGGTACGGGCACCACATTAGCTAACCATGTGGTGTATTGAGCGACCCTGATCACGTTCGCATTCAATTGCTTCATGATTTCCTCTTTAATTCTATCGCTCACGTCAGTTTTAAACTTTCTTTGCTTTTGCTGAACCGGTGAAAAATCAGGGTATGTAGGCAGTTTGTGGACTACCAAATCTGTGCTTAGACCCGGCGTATCATCATAAGACCAAGCAAAAACATCCTTATACTCGATCAAAATCTGAACGATATCATTTCTGATATTCTGATCCGCATGAATGCTTATTTTTATTTCTCTAACCTCCTCACCGGTTCCCAAATTTATTATCTCGGTGTCATTTAAGTTGGGTTTGGGCTTATCCTCAAATGGATCCAATCCTTTTTTGACTTCCTTATCAGCTTCACCTTCATCGTATTCATCTACCGTTTGGTTTGCTGATTCGAGATTAGACAACTTTTTAGGATCTAAATGTGAACTCCACGTACATGCCATGTTATCGGAGCCAGTATTAACATAACTGAAATAAGATAAAAATAATAAAAATTAAAAGAGGGAAGAAAAGATAAATTTACTAGAAAACTTGAATTTCATTTAGTTGAATCGAAAAGGATAGGAGGGTTAACATGAAAATAACTAAACTATGTGGACTACCACCCTGAGAATAGTCCAAAATACAAAAAAAAGAAAAACGAAACAACAAAATAAACTACCAAGACTCCTTCCTTGTGGGGAGAGGAGTGGCTTCCCAGTTAGTGAGCTTGATATTTGGCCCGACGAACTGCACATCCGCATGGCTAGGGCCTTCACCCATCTGAACCATGTTTACTTCATAAAACATTTCCTTGAGGCCTTGACATATTTCATCCGCATCCTTGTCAACATATGAGTATTGATTTTCTTCCTTTTGAGCTTTCGTGAACGATTGGCTAATGTGTGGAACCGGAATTGTCAGTTTCCAAGCCTTCTTCTTCTGCTCTTTTGCCCATTTTTTATCTGCTGCGGTAGGCTTAAAGCCTAAGCCGAAGGAGTTGTGGCTACCATATGGATCTACAGGGTTTGTAATTCCTTGCAGCGAAACCCCTAATCCTTTTCCCGGTTCATAACCATTTTGTAGCATTTGGCTAGCCACCATGATTGAAGTAGAAGAGAGATAAGACCTTGGAATCGGGGTACCTTCCACGACTTGATCAGCTGTCACGATTTCGAAGGCTTGATAAATGGGATATTCACAACCCTCTTTTGTTTCGATACAGGGTACAGAAGGATCTCGATGTATGAGAAGGTCATCCTCTCCATGTACAATGATTTCCTGATTGTCGTGTTCAAACTTAACTACTTGATGCAAAGTAGAAGGTATGGCTCTGGCCCTGTGGATCCATGGTCTTCCTAAAAGTAGGTTGTAGGAAGTATCCATGTCTATTACTTGAAAGGTGATTGTAAACTCAACTGGTCCGATAACCAAAGCAAGATCTATCTCACCAATTGTGTCTCGTTTTGCACCATCAAAAGCCCGGACACATACATTATTGGCCCGAATCCTATCTGGGCTGATTTTTAATTTTTGCAGAGTGGAGAGAGGACAGATATCTACTCCTGAACCTCCATCGATCATTACCCCTTTTATGTAATGTCCTTCGCATTTGATAGTCAGATGCAAAGCCTTGTTATGACCAAAACCTTCTGTGGGTAATTCATCATCAGTAAAAGTGATTCTATTTGCTTCAAATATTCTACGAACCATCCTTTCTATTTGACATACCGTAGTTTCCTTCGGGACGTGTGCTTCGTTCAACAACTTAATCAATGCCTGATAATGTTCTTTAGAATGTAGCAGCAGGGACAGTAACGAGATTTGAGCTGGGGTTTTCCTCAACTGATCGACAATGGAATAGTCTTGGGTTTTCATTTTCTTCAGAAATTCCTCAGCCTCTTCGTTTGTGACAGGTTTTTTCATTGGCCCTTGACTATCTTTAAATTGTTTTGGTCTCCTTAATTCTTCTGGAATATAGCATCTTCCTGATCGAGTCAAACCCCCCGTTTCGTTTGTTTCTTCCATGACCTCTTTTCCTTTGTACATCACTGTGGTTTTGTTGTAGTTCCATGGGATGGTTTTCAAGCTTGTTACTGGGAGCTGTGCTGCGTGTCTTATGACAATTGGCTCTGTCATATCTCTCGTGTTGTTGCGCTGTTGGTCGAACCCTGCGGGACCACTCGAAACATATAGTTTTGGCCCATCTTGTGCTATTCCCTTTAGCTTTACAGGAACATACAATACCATCTTTTCTGAATCTCGGGGTCTTATAATGGAACTCGCTCCTTTCACGATCAGTGGTTCTCTTTGCATACACTTCAGTGCTTCACCCGGGTTCTCCTTCAAGGCGCATATTTCCATCACTGCTTGGCTTATTGGCCTGTAGTCTCTATCATTAAAAATCATCCCTACGACGTGCGTGTTACTGTGATTAGGAAGTGGATTGTCGGTGACATTTGGTGATTCTTCTTTTTGTATTACGATTGCCTTGCTCTCGATTAACTTTTCAATGGCTCTCTTTAGACTCCAACAATTTTCGGTGCTGTGGCCTTGGACGTTGGAATGGTACTCACACCTTACATTAGGATCAAACCAACTTGCATTCGGATCCACTTTGAAAGGTAAAACAGGTTCAATCCATCCTAATTTGACCAATCTCCGCAACAGGCTCGTATATGATTCTCCAATTGGGGTGAAGTTTTCCTTTGGCCTCTGTTCTCTTGTATAGTCTGCCGGAACATACGGATTACGAGGGGCTTGTAAATTTGGCTGCCGCGGACGAAAACCTTGTGGCGCAGGTGCCCGCCATTGTGGACGCTGAGGAGGTCGGGCATACGCTTGAGCATTTAGAACAGTAGGTTGAGGTGTATAATAATGTTGAGAAGGGCTGGGTTGTCCCTGTTGGACCCGAACGTAATGGGAGTTCCGTCCCATTTGGGCATTGCCTGGTACTGATGCCATCATGGATCCTTCCTCCTTCTTTTTTCGATTTCCGAAACCACCTGATCCACTTTGAATGGCTTGTGTAGTGGCCCTAAGGGCAGTTTGGCTCATGATCTTTCCTGATTTGATGCCATTCTCCACCATTTCCCCAATTTTTATTGCTTTGGCGAAAGGTTTACCAACCGCAGCTAGTAAATGATGAAAATAATCGGACTCTTGAGTTTGGAGAAAAACGTCAATCAATTCCTGGTCCTTCAGTGGCGGTTTGACTCTAGACGCCTGTTCTCTCCATTTTATGGCAAACTCTCGAAAACTTTCAGATGGCTTTTTCTTCATATTAGCGAGAGAAGTGCGGTCAGGGATAGTATCGAGATTGTATTGAAATTGTTGTACAAAATCTTGGGCCATATCATCCCAAACGTGCCAATGGGAGATGTCTTGATCGATAAACCATTCGGAGGCTATTCCCGTCAGACTTTCTCCGAAATAGGCCATAAGCAGCTCCTCTTTCCCTCCTGCTCCTCTGAATTGATTGCAATACCTTTTTAAGTGGGCCACTGGGTCACCATGACCACTATATTTGTCAAATTTTGGGGTCTTGAACCCTATTGGCAAATGAACATTAGGGAACATACACAGGTCTTTGAAAGAGACGCTTTTGTGTCCTCCCAATCCTTGTATGTTTCTCATACTCTGCTCTAGACTCCTCACTTTTCTAGCTATCTCTTCTCGTTCTTCATTCATAATAGCCTTCTCGATCACGATATGAGACTCAGGCTGATGAGTGGGTTGAAATGAATTTGCGGGTTTGAATGCCAGTTCAGGAGGATAGACTTGATCATGATTTAGCTCGTTGATAGGCTTCTGCATCATTGATGGAGGATTTATATTAGTTGTCACGGCTGGAATAAAAAGCGGGTTGTTCGTGAATGATGGATTTGGAGGACGCATGGTGGATGTGCCAGCAGCGCTAGACACATTAGCGTATGGACCGAATCCAGGCGGATAAAGTGGATCGTCGACTTGGGCTTGAGTAGAACTGGGATGGTTTGCATCTGAAAAGCCAGGAATCGAGGAAGGCGGGGCTTGTCCATTCGCCCAGGCCTGATACATTTCCGCAATTTGTTGCTTCAATAACCTATTCTCCTCCAAAGATGCAAACTCTTGTGGAACTAACTGATCTCGACCTTCTTCATTGTCAGATTCTGTTCCATCTTTTCGAGTCATCTTCCCTTTTCCTTTATACCTCGTGTTGTACGGGTGAGAGGCCAGCTTAACCACAACCAACCACCTTATTCTCTCTTTCTCTTTGAAACAGAAACAAATATGTTAGGATTCAGAGCTTTTAAAAATATTGATATGTTCATAACTAACTCAAATATCATGCACCTAAGTAATTTTCTTCCTGTAATGAACTTAGGAAAAACCCTCTTGTTTCATCCCGGCTTTGGTGAATTAATTTAATTTAATTTTTTTTTTTCATTATTTAACGCCAACATCTTAAAATTGTTACTTGAAACTTGAATCTTGAAAAAAATATTTGATCGCACCCGTCGAGGGTTGCCTACGTATCATGTTTTACATGAATCAGATCGTCACGTAGTTCATGGTTATGGTAAATATATGTATATATTTAGAAATAAAGAGAGAATAAAAACTTGAACAAATGCGAAATTTTCCCTACATTTTCAACTGTTCTTAAAACAAAGCTTTAATGAAAGGAAACTAAAATTATCTAAAACTAGAATAGACTCAGAATACTGGAGAAAAACAAAAGAACCTATAAAGAAACTAACTCTAAGAAAACAAGGACTTTAACAATTATCATCAAGATGCCTTCCAAAGATGTCTTGCAACTTAATCCTCTCTCAGACTTGAGTAGATCCTGGATAATGCTTTTGGCAGATGTGGAGTGAGAGCACGCGCCTGACGTCCGAGATTTTCATCACCTTGGTGAAGATACTTAGCATAAACATTAATCAAGGTTTCACTGAGCTGAAGTACCTCTCCCCTGGCCTCGATCATACTCTCATGGCAGTTTTGCACCCAATGCTGCGTAGTGCGGACGGTATGCTTTAGGTCTCCTTCTCGTGCATGAAGGTCATCGATCTGATAGTGAAGCGCCTGTCTTTCAGTCATCCACTGGTTTTTCTCAATTTCAACTCCTTTCTGAAAAGCCGTGAAGCGTCTCGCTATTTCTCTTTCCCGTTCCATGGAAGCTTTTAGCTGAGCTCGAAGCTTCGACTGTGTACTCGTCAGCAAGGCCTTCTCCTTCTCAAAATCGCTCGATTGCTTCTCTATAGCACCGGAGACAATATCCAGGTCTTCTTGTAGGGTATTCATGGCAACACGGTTCTCCCTCTCAATCCCCTTACAACCGACCTAATTCTGGCCTCAAATTTTGCCTCATGGTGAACCAATTCTTCTCTAGCCCTTTCCAAATCATTATTTAAGATGTGCATAGTAGACTGATATTTCTCTTCTACCTCTCGTCGAGCCTGCTTAATTCTGACTTCGATCTCCGCTTCTCGGTCCACTAGCTCTCTGGCTGACCTTTCTGGCATAGCTTTAGGAGGAGGCTGGTCATGAAACCATGGTGAATACCAGTAGTCTACCTCGCCTTTGTCGCGGTCTTCCACCATGTGATCGAAGCCTGAAAGTACACATCCTCCCCAGATCTTAAGTATCTCAGTCTTCCTTAGAGGGATGTCAGGGAAGAATTCGTACATAAACTCTTTCATATCCTCGACTGGTGGTACATGCTGACGTCGACCGAATTGTCTCATGACTCTTAGTGGAACGTAAGGCTGAACACCTCGGAGACCCATTAAGACGATGAAGGGTCGGAAAGTAGACATATATATCACCTCTTTTGAAGGGAACCAATGATAATTCCACACTATCTTGTCCGCCGTCAACCCCTCCAAGTACTCCTTCCAAGCTCTTATTCCTTCGGAAAAGTTTTGGTCCTCCATCCTCTTCTCATGGCCCTTGATATAATCATTCCACTCGACTCGAAAATCCACAACAAATGGATGGTAACGAATATGCTCGAGCATCCATAGCTGCAATAGAATGTTACATCCTTCAAAATAGTCCGCCCCATTTTTGCACATCGTCAAGGCCCGATAAATGTCTGCTAAAATCATGGGCACGATAGTGACCTTAGGATTCTTCTCAAAAGCGGTAATAAACGCAGCCAGATTGGTGCTGATTTTTCCACCTCTCTTTGGAAATACCATGATTCCCAAAAAAGCCACTATGAATGCTTCAGAACCGTGTTTTTTCCAGGTTTGGTAGCATCCCCCATTGTTAAGTTCTGATTTAAACAGCTCAAATCCCCTTTCCTGGCCGTATCTTTCGTACAGAAATTCTAGACGAACCCATCCATTTTCCAGGCAGCCTCCTATGTTCTTCTTTTTTATGTGCAATAGCTCGAAAAATCTTTCGGGAGTGACATGCTTCGGTATCATGGGTTCTCCTCGGTGGAGGTTCTTTCCCTTTCGAATAAATGCTCCTATTTCCTCCAGTGTGGGAGTAAGCTCAAAGTCGGAGAATCGAAATACGTTGTTTGAAGGATCCCAAAATTGTACCAAGGATTCTATCACGTCTCTTCGGGGTTCAACATTCAACAGACTCCTTAAAAATCCCAAGTGTTTATATACTTCTCCCTGTTCGTAGTCAGTCATATTGTCATACCATATCCGCAATAGCTTTGGAATTTTATCTAATACCATGAAATGGGGTGCTTCATCATCCCTCGGCCTCTTGTCACTCCTTCCGACTGAGTTCATATTGCCCTATAGGATAATGATGGCAAATAAGAATTCTATTTTAAATATCTTAAAAAAAAAAATAATTTTCGAAAGAAGTTGACGGAACGACACGGAATAGGATTTCAGCATGAGGAAATAGTAACTGACAAAACAGGAAGTATCCAAGTCTTCTAGAACATCCTAGAGTAGAGACAATAATTTGATGACGTTCGAACCAGACATATCAGAAATAATTAAATTATTAAAACCAAATAGTGGACCAAATTATTTAACAAGATTTTAATTGTGTTTGACAAAAATGGGCTCTATGATATTCCTAAGAAGATTTTAAAACCAAAGAAAACGGACATAACGAGACCACGACGTTAAAACGACTTAATCTCTACAAAAAAAAAATTATATGTAAAATCTTATATATTTTCTGAAATAAATTCTTAAAAATTTTATTTAACCCCTTTTTCCAGATCAATTAATTCACCTAAAAGCCGGTCAACATTCGATATGGTGTTCCCTATAATGCAACAAGTAGCACATAAAATGTACATGATGGTCTCAAAAGGTGACACCTGACCTAGACGGACACGACCCCAGGGTCGAGCCCCACTAAGTCAAAAATACACGTGATACAAATAAAACGTAGCGTATTAGGGATAGCCATGTCTAAGTTCCGGTTATGCTAGGTTCAACCTGGTGGAGTTAGGTATCTAGACTGTCAATGAAACGAGCGGACAACTCGAGTCGGCAAGGGACAGCTTTACCGGTAGCAGGGCTTTCCGGCCTCACTGTTGGTCCCTTTCCATCTTAAATAATGGGTAACTACAGAATCCTTCCCAGGAGCGTTGCCGCATCTCTGGTATCTCAAGCTCGGGAACGTATACCACATCTTCGAATATACAGTATCTCAGAAGACTTAGATGGGTGCGCGAGAGAAGACAGTTTATATTGCAATTCAAATAATATCAAAGCGGTAAACATGTAGGCAAAGAACACATTTAGGCCAACAATATACAATATCAAAATTAAATAAAGCCAAATAAGTCAATATGAAAGCTCGAATTCTGGTTAAGTCCCCAGCAGAGTCGCCATCTGTCACACCCCGATTTTTTCACCGCATCCGACCCCGCTAGGCAGTCGGTTTTAGAGAAAATGAGTTTTTCCAATTAAAGTGACGTTTTGAAAAGGGATTATTTTATTTACAGAGTCGCCACTTGAAATTGAGTTTGGGTGTTCCAAGTCACCTTATTGAATCCCTATTCAAAAGGAAATGACTCTTTAATTTTTATTTTTTTTGGTCTGCGAACTAGAAATCCGGCTAAGGAATTCTGTTGACCGAGGGGAAGGTGTTAGGCACCCCTCGAGTCCCGTGGTTCTAGCACGGTCGCTTTAACGACTTACGTCTGACTTAAATTAATTTTATTTTGTTTTGGATTTATAATGTTTGTTAACCTAAAAGTTGTTTGCCTCCCGCTTTTAATTTATTTTAAAATTATTTATTATATTGACGTGTGGCTTACCGATAGTAGTACTTTTCGGCCTCGCCACAAATCTTAAATATATTTCTCACGCCTTCGTGGCTCTTATGGAGTGTCCCGTATTTCAAAATCCAAATAAGCACCTAATAGGCTTAAAATCTACCCAACCCAATCCAATCGGCTTCAAATGGTAAATTAATTTAATTATAACGAATGGTCGGTAGCAGGGCTTTCCAACTTCATCGTTAATTTTCACTTGTATATTAAATCTTAATTATCACGAGTATTACTTCCAAACTCATTTTTAAAAGGATTTTTCAATTCATAAAATAATGAGTTAGTTTCTTAACCTCTAAATAATTAAGATTTAATATACAAGTGAAAATTAACGATGAAGTTGGAAAGCCCTGCTACCGACCATTCGTTATAATTAAATTAATTTACCATTTGAAGCCGATTGGATTGGGTTGGGTAGATTTTAAGCCTATTAGGTGCTTATTTGGATTTTGAAATACGGGACACTCCATAAGAGCCACGAAGGCGTGAGAAATATATTTAAGATTTGTGGCGAGGCCGAAAATTACTACTATCGGTAAGCCACACGTCAATATAATAAATAATTTTAAAATAAATTAAAAGCGGGAGGCAAACAACTTTTAGGTTAACAAACATTATAAATCCAAAACAAAATAAAATTAATTTAAGTCAGACGTAAGTCGTTAAAGCGACCGTGCTAGAACCACGGGACTCGAGGGGTGCCTAACACCTTCCCCTCGGTCAACAGAATTCCTTAGCCGGATTTCTAGTTCGCAGACCAAAAAAAATAAAAATTAAAGAGTCATTTCCTTTTGAATAGGGATTCAATAAGGTGACTTGGAACACCCAAACTCAATTCCAAGTGGCGACTCTGTAAATAAAATAATCCCTTTTCAAAACGTCACTTTAATTGGAAAAACTCATTTTCTCTAAAACTGACTGCCTAGCGGGGTCGGATGCGGTGAAAAAATTGGGGTGTGACACCACTAAAACCTATCAATCACTTCTCAACAACTTTTCCATGATTTAAGGACCTTGTATTGAGGAGAAAAGTCAAGTCTTGCTTTTTGAATTTGAAAGAGGATCTCAAGACTTGTTTTGCCTCCTTAACCAATTCCCACCAATTCCAAATTACAATTGGATCAAGTCTTGAATTGGAAAATAAAATTTGATAACAACCGCAACCAATACGTGGCTGCCACGTCACGTTTTACTGTTCACCGATAATTTATGAGCTCAAATTTTAGATGTCTTTGTTTCTTATTTGTTGATCCTTCATTTCGTTTAATTGATCCTAGTACTAATTAATAAACTAGTAAACTCCTACAAGATTGTCAATTAGTCCTTTGAATCCATTGTTTGTGTCTACGTTTCTTTTGTGCTTTTATCATTTTTAAAATCATAGTACTTATTGGTTCAAGTTCGGACACTACTTTCCTTGAGTCTTCAAACAAAGAATCCATTCCGACCAAGGAGTAGACTCACCCCTTGATTCATCACGAACTATGAGCCGACTTGCAACACTTGTGAATCCAAGTGTGAGACAATTAAGTGTGTGAGAGTGTGGTGAGGTTGTTTCAAACTAACTTGTGTTTGCTTTGTAGGCTTGTTCTTTTCTTTTCTTTTTTAGGTACAATTACAAGGGAACCTGTAACGACCTAAAATCCCATCGGGCCGGACTGGCACCCGAAGCCGAGAGGACCCGGGAGAACCCGTTTAAATACCTGTACTTTCACTTATATGTCACCAAAAATTTGAACAGCACTTCGTTGCATATAGAAGGGTCTAATTACCTGTATCAGCACAACACGCACAAATGTATATATATATAATACTTGGCCGTCGGGGCCACCACATATACAAATATAACATCACTATATAAACTTCCATGACTTTACCCTTTCTTATGTCTACAAAGCCTCTAGGATATACATGACATAACTAGGGTCGGGACAAACACCCGCCCACACATGACTTCTGTACAATAACAAAACATAAGAAACCGACTCGGAAAGCTCCGAAGCAAATTGGAGCTCACCAACAATAGCTGTATGACCTGACTCCTACTTGTGCGGTGTATGAGCTGAGGTACCTGTGCCTGCAGTATGAAATGCAGGTCCCCATGGGGGACGTCAGTAAGAAATATGTACTGAGTATGTAAAGCTGTAGATAATCACATATGATATAGGAGCTCAATAGAAATCAGAAATAAGTGAATAAAGCGTAATAGGAGTGGACCACACTTACTAAAACTTGTGACAATCTGTACATTGTATTTATTCAATCACTTTACCTTCGTTCTTATCATCTTTGTAATCATTACTGTACTGTACTGTGACCATTAGGCTGCCTCCAGTACATATCAACTGGGATCGACCCATGCTAGGCTTATGCCCCTGGGATACCACCCATAAACACATAAATAGGGATCGACCCATGCTAGGCTTATGCCCCTGGGATACCACCCGATAAGAGAGAACTTCCATCACTTAGTTCAATTAATCTTTGAGATTTTTATTTCGGTCACCACCACATTTTTGATACTTTGAAACAATGATACATCAATAGGAACCAAGTAATAGACCTTCTATACAATAACGATGTAATAAAGACTCATTGGTACATCAACAATGTGTTTCAGAATCATCAGTATCACAACAATGAAATAGGAGCCTTTTGGTATATCGACGAAATATTTTGACACTTTATAGAATGGAAACAACTTCGTTGGTAATGTAGAACAATACATGTTTTTGTACAACCTCGGAATCTTACTTGATGGAACATTGGTGTTTTCATGCCAAAGAACATTGTTAGAGTATGCTTTACATACCTCGTTGTAGATTCGGATACCAATTCAACACAACTTCCCGCCTTTACAAATCACTTATCTACAATGAGATGTTTGGCATCTAGTATTAGCAACCCAACACCACAATTCTCTTCCATAATTCCATACAACCAATATTTGCAAAGCATTCCAAAAACCAACTTGAGCAATAGGTTTATGTGTATATATATATATATATAATCATCATTTCAATACCACATCATCACACCAAATCCTTTCACAATTCAACATAATCCAACCATGCACAAGAATAATCCAACATCATTTCCACAACAATCAAATAACATACTTCTTATGCTCACATGCATATATATACATATCCATATAAATAACACCAACATAATTTACATCCTTACCATAAAATGGCCCTTTTGATTTCGAAGTCCTGTTGGCACAAATAAGGGGTGCTTCTCGAAGCCCTCGAGACGGTGAACACAACTACGAAATCAATTTGGATTTTCTACGGTTGAATCACAAGATAATTGGAGTTGAACTTAGGCTAGGGTTTCCTTATTCTTCAATAATTTGGATAAAAATGATGGATATGAGGCTAAGTATATGTATATAATGACCAATTTTCGTCCATGAGGTGATGGAAAATGACCATATTGCCCTTAAAATTTTAAGTAAATCCGAATCAGTCCATGGTGGACTGTTTTGATAGGCTAAAGTAAATCGGCCATAACTCTTTGCTACGATATAGGATTTGGGTGAAATTGGTATCGTTGGAAATATAATTCAAAGGGCTTTCATTTAATATAAAGTACTCCACCCAGTTCTTCCTGTAAAAGGAGTTATGATCGTTTGAAGTTGACCCTAAAAATCTGTTTTGAGAGGCTGAAGTAAAACGAGTATAACTCCTTACTCCGTGTTGGATTTGGATGAAACCAATTGAATTGGAAAGAAGACGCAAAGATCTTTCTTTTGATAGGTCGTAGCTCTCCCAGTTCATTATATTAAGGGATTTATGATTGTTCAAAGTTGACCCAAAAAACTGGCAGGCCTCCGTAGTTTGTGTGCAGGAAATTTTCCTGCACATTTACTATTCACCATATCCCGGCCACCGTTTTATAGTTTCGAACGTGCTCGATTATATCCAAAACTTATCCGTTTTTGGAAATCTTTATATCGTTGGAAAGCTTATTCAATAACCTTCGTATGGAGCCATCGACGGACAAATTCCGGTATAAATAAAATAAAAAATTAATTCCATATAAATAAGACCAATACACGTACTTGAATACGCCAATACATGTACTTGAATACGGGGTGTTACATCCTTCCCCCCTTTAGGACATTCGTCCTCAAATGTTAGCGTAGTTATTCAACCAAAACAAGTTCAAGTCCACCATTAACATTCACATCATCACATAAATACTATGCATATATAAACAAAAACTTACTTGTTAATGTTCTAACTCCGTTTCTTGAACTTCCTCTTCATCTTTGAACAAACGAGGGTACTTAGATTTCATTGCTTCCTCAGCTTCCCATGTAATCTCTTCCCTTTGTTGATTTCTCCAAAGTACTTTCACCGATGCTACTTCTTTATTTCTCATCTTCTTAACTTGACGATCTAATATAGAAATAGGCATCTCCTCATAGGTAAGATCTTCTGTTACTTGCACATCTTCAGTAGAAGTAATAAGGGACGGATCTCCGATGCACTTTCGAAGCATCGATATATGAAATACTGGATGCACTGATGAGAGTTCCTGGGGTAGCTCTAATTCATAAGCAACTTGCCCACGTCTTCGAATAATCTTATACGGGCCTATATATTGTGGACTCAACTTTCCTTTCTTGCCAAATCTCATCACCCCTTTCATTGGTGATACCTTCAAAAATACCCAATCGCCTAACGAAAACTCTAGCTCTCTTCTTCTACTATCCGCATATGACTTGTGTCGACTTTGAGCTGTTTTCAACCATTGCTGAATCACCTTGACTTTTTTTATGGCTTGATACACAAGATTCGGTCCGAACATAAGAGTTTCACCCGCTTCGAACCATCCTATTGGTGATCTACACTTTCTCCCATATAAAGCTTTATATGGTGCCATTTTGATACTTGAATGATAGCTATTATTGTAGGCGAACTCAATAAGAGGTAAATGATCATCCCAGCTGCCTTTAAAATCTATAACATATGCTCGTAGCATATCTTCAAGTGTTTGAATGGTGCGCTCTGCTTGTCCATCCGTCTGAGGGTGAAAAGCTGTACTCAGATTCAATTGTGTTCCCAAACTCCGTTGGAAAGACTTCTAAAATTTTGCGGTAAATTGAGTTCCCCGATCCGATATAATAGAAGTTGGCACTCCATGTAATCGGACTATTTCTTTAACATATAGCTTCGAATATTCTTCAACTGTGTAAGTGGTCTTAACGGGTAAGAAATGTGCGGATTTAGTAAGCCTATCCATAATCACCCATATAGAATCAAATTTTCGAGCTGTACGAGGCAAACCTGTAACAAAATCCATGTTGATCATGTCCCACTTCCAAATTGGAAGATCTATGCATTGCATATAGCCTCCGGGTTTTTGGTGCTCAACTTTAACTCTTTGACAATTTGGACATTCAGCTACAAATTCTGCAATGCTCTTCTTCATGTCATTCCACCAATACATATCTTTCAAATCTTGATACATTTTGGTTGATACTGGATGAATAGAATACCTTGAAAAATGTGCCTCTGTCATAATCTTCTTTCTTAGCCCGTCTACATTCGGCACACACAATCGGTTTTGGCACTGAAGTACTCCTTATCGCGTAAGCTCAAATGATTTGGTCGCACCACTCTGAACGTTCTCCTTAAGCTGTAATAAAATAGGATCTGCATATTACTTCTCTTTCACTTCAGCTACTAATGAAGATTCCGCAGCATTATGTACGATAAGCTCTTTATTCGGAGTTTCAAGAAGGCGAACTCCCAAACTAGCTAACTGGTGAAGATCTTTAACCATCCCTTGCCTTTCTATAGGCGCCATCACATCCTTACGACTTAACGCATCAGCTACCACATTTGCTTTCCCTAGATGGTACAAGATATCAACATCGTAGTCCTTTAATAGTTCAAGCCATCTCCGCTGTCTTAAATTTAGATCTTTCTGATTAAAAATATATTGCAAGCTCTTATGGTCAGTATATATATCAACATCAACCCCATATAAGTAGTGGCGCCATATCTTTAAAGCAAAAATAACTGCTGCCAGCTCAAGATCGTGTGTAGGATAATTTTTCTCATGTGGTCGCAATTGTCTAGAAGCATATGCTATTACCTTACCATGCTGCATCAATACACATCCTAAACCAATTCTAGAAGTATCACAATACACGGTATACCCTTCGGTGCCTTCTGAAAGTACCAACACGGGTGTAGAAATCAACTTGTTCTTTAAATCTTGAAAACTCTTCTCACATGCATCATTCCATTGGAATTTGGATGCTTTATGAGTTAGCTTGGTTAAGGGTGCTGAAATGGAAGAAAAGTCTTTAACAAACCTTCTATAATAACCGGCCAACCTGAGAAAACTACGAATTTCCGTAGGCGTTGTGGGCCTTGGCCAGTTCTTCACAGCTTCTATATTTTGAGCATCAACCTTTATCCCTTCACTAGATACAATATGACCCAAAAATGCCACCGACTTTAACCAAAACTCACATTTAGAGAACTTTGCATAAGCTTACAATCACGAAGAGTCTGCAATGTCTGTCGTAAGTGATTGGCATGGTCCTCTTCTGATCTAGAATAAACTAGAATATCATCTATAAAAACTATCACAAATACATCCAGGAATGGCTTAAACACCCTATTCATCAAATCCATAAAAGCTGCAGGTGCATTTGTTAGCCCAAATGATATAACTAGAAACTCATAATGACCATACCGTGTTCGGAAAGCTGTCTTGGGTATATCCTTCTCTTTGACCCTCACTTGGTGGTAACCTGACCTCAAATCAATATTAGAAAAACACTTGGCGCCCTGTAACTGATCAAATAAATCATCAATTCTTAGGAGAGGATATTTATTCTTAATAGTCACCTTATTCAATTGCCGATAATCAATACACATCCTCAGCGAGCCATCCTTTTTGCGCACAAATAACACTGGTGCTCCCCATGGGGACATACTAGGCCTTATGAATCCCTTCTCTAGCAAATCTTTCAATTGCTCTTTCAATTCTCGTAATTCTACTGGGGCCATTCTATACGGCGGAATGGAGATTGGTTGGGTGCCTGGTATTACATCAATACCAAACTCTACTTCTCGTTCAGGAGGCAAACCTGGAAGATCTTCAGGAAATACATCAGGAAATTCATTTACCACTGGAACAGCGTGAAGAGTTGGTGGCTCCGCTTCTGTATCCCTTACTCTAACTAAATGATATATGTATCCCTTGGAAATTATTCTTCTTGCCTTAAAATAAGAAATAAATCTACCTCTTGGCGCGCTAATTCCACCTTTCCATTCAAGGACTGATTCATTTGGAAAATGGAAATATACCTTTTTCGTGCAGCAATCAATTGTGGCATAACAAGACGCCAACCAGTCCATACCCATTATAACATCAAAATCTACCATTTCTAACTCTATAAGATCAGCCATCGTATCACGACCACAAACAGTTACTATGCAGTTTCGATAAACCCTTCTAGCTATAATAGATTCCCCAACCGGTGTGGATACTTCAAATGGCTTAACTAATAGTTTGGGTATTCTTTTGAACTTTCCAGCAACCAATGGAGTAACATAAGATAATGTAGAACCGGGATCAATTAAGGCATATAAATCGAATGAAAAGATAGACAACATACCCGTAACCACATCTGGGGAAGCCTCTAAATTCTATCGATCCGCTAGAGCATATGTACGATTTTGAACCCCGCTAGAACCCGTGGCTCCTTTATCACCTCTAACACGACCCATTAGTTGTGCACCCCTTCCTGAATAAGGCATCGATGATGATGCAACAAATGACCCCGTAGGCCGTGCCATACCCCCTATGTCCCTTCGTGGGCATTCCCTCATCATATGCCCCGACATACCGCACCAAAAGCAAACATTGGTCCCCAGCCGACATGCGCCCAAATGATACCTTCCATATTTATTGCATGGCTCTCGAGGAGGTCTCGATTGGCTCATATTCCCTTGCCCATGATAACCCACAGATCGCGAACTATGACCTTCACTTCTTTGCCCAAATTGACTGCCTCTGAACCCCTGATGCTGTGGTGGAGCACTAGCTGCAGAATAAGAAAATAATGGCCTAGGTGGTCTAGCAGAAAATTGAGGTCTAAAATCTCCCTGTGGCGCCATAAACTGCCCTGTAAATCTAGCCCTCTTAGAAGATCCGCTTTCAAATTCCTGTGTTCTTTTTCTTTGCCTCTGATCTTCCATTTTCTGTGCAAATGCTTGGATCCTAGCTATATCCATGTCTTTATTCAGTGTAGCAATAGTACAATACCTAACAAAATACGGATCCAATCCATTCACATACCGATGAACTCTGTCATCCATAGTAGCTATAACATTAGGAGCATATCTGGACAAGGAATTAAATCGAAGACTATACTCCCTCACACTTGTATTACCCTGTCGAAGATTTAAGAACTGATCCGCACGGGCCTGACGAGTTTCATATGGAAGATAATGATCAATAAATGCCTCTTTGAACTCTTTCCAAGTAGCTGGGGGTGCATTAATGCCCCTTGACCGTTTCCAGTCTTCATACCAATATATAGCCTCACCTTTGAATCTATACGCGGCTAACTCTACTGTCTCTCTGCCCGATACATGCATTACCTCTAGGGACCTTTGGATCTGATCAATAAAGTCCTGCGGATCTTCATTAAGATCAGATCCGGTAAAAGTAGGCGGATCCATCTTAAGAAAATCTTACGTCCGAAGACTAGCCGCCCTATCAGTACCGCTAGAACCCGTGGCAGGAATAGCTTGCCCTTGGACTTGACCGGCAACAATCCGGGTCAACAGTTGTACTGCATCCCTCATATCCTGATCAGCAGCATTAACAAGTGGTTCTGTGAATGTGGTTTGCCTCCCCCTTATTTCATCTGGAGTGGAAGACATTTCAGATACCCGCTCAGCTTGAGCTTCACTCTAATTAACTTGTGCAGGTGGTGACTTACTAGTCCCTTCTCCGTCAGCCATATCTACCCACTCGCCGGTATTCTTACTTCCGGTATCCGGCATTCTTACTGTAATAAGAGAAACAAATGGATTCGGTGGTCAACTATGACTTCATTTGCTATATAAACTCTATGGAACGATCTATGATCTGAAGAAAAGAAACAATTTCCTAAATGTCCATAGCCTCCTGTTTATAGATGGTTCACAACACACTGATAAACAAGACTCTACGTAGACACGGCTTTGTAGACTCACTAGGACGAACCTCTCTGATACCACTTTTGTCACGACCCAAAATCCCATCGGGCCGGACTGGCACCCGAAGCCGAGAGGGCCCGGGAGAACCCGTTCAAATACCTGTACTTTCACTTATATGTCACCAAAAATTTGGACAGCACTTCGTTACATATAGAAGGGTCTAATTACCTGTATCAGCACAACACGCACAAATATATATATATATATAATACTTGGCCGTCGGGGCCACCACATATACAAATATAACATCACTATATAAACTTCCATGGCTTTACCCTTTCTTATGTCTACAAAGCCTCTAGGATATACATGACATAACTAGGGTCGGGACAAACATACGCCCACACATGACTTCTGTACAATAACAAAACATAAGAAACCGACTCGGAAAGCTCCGAAGCAAACTGGAGCTCACCAACAATAGCTGTATGACCTGGCTCCTACTTGTGCGGTGTATGAGCTGAGGTACCTGTGCCTGCAGCATGAAATGCAGGTCCCCATGGGGGACGTCAGTAAGAAATATGTACTGAGTATGTAAAGCTGTAGATAATCACATATGATATAGGAGCTCAATAGAAATCAGAAATAAGTGAATAAAGCGTAATAGGAGTGGAGCACACTTACTAAAACTTGTGACAACCTGTACATTGTATTTATTCAATCACTTTACCTTCATTCTTATCATCTTTGTAATCATTACTGTACTGTACTGTGACCATTAGGCTGCCTCCAGTACATATCAACTGGGATCGACCCATGCTAGGCTTATGCCCCTGGGATACCACCCATAAACACATAAATAGGGATCGACCCATGCTAGGCTTATATCCCTGGGATACCACCCATAAACACCTAAATAGGGATCGACCCATGCTAGGCTTATGACCCTGGGATACCACCCGATAAGAGAGAACTTCCATCACTTAGTTCAATTAATCTTTGAGATTTTTATTTCGGTCACCACCACATTTTTGATACTTTGAAACAATGATACATCAATAGGAACCAAGTAATAGACCTTCTATACAATAACGATGTAATAAAGACTCATTGGTACATCAACAATGTGTTTCAGAATCATCAGTATCACAACAATGAAATAGGAGCCTTTTGGTATATCGACAAAATATTTTGACACTTTATAGAATGGAAACAACTTCGTTGGTAATGTAGAACAATACATGTTTTTGGACAACCTCGGAATCTTACTTGATGGAACATTGGTGTTTTCATGCCAAAGAACATTGTTAGAGTATGCTTTACATACCTCGTTGTAGATTCGGATATCAATTCAACACAACTTCCCGCCTTTACAAATCACTTATCTACAATGAGATGTTTGGCATCTAGTATTAGCAACCCAACACCACAATTCTCTTCCATAATTCCATACAACCAATATTTGCAAAGCATTCCAAAAACCAACTTGAACAATAGGTTTATGTTTATATATATATATATATAATCATCATTTCAATACCACATCATCACACCAAATCCTTTCACAATTCAACATAATCCAACCATGCACAAGAATAATCCAACATCATTTCCACAACAATCAAATAACATACTTCTTATGCTCACATGCATATATATACATATCCATATAAATAACACCAACATAATTTACATCCTTACCATAAAATGGCCCTTTTGATTTCGAAGTCCTGTTGGCACAAATAAGGGGTGCTTCTCGAAGCCCTCGAGACGGTGAACACAACTACGAAATCAATTTGGATTTTCTACGGTTGAATCACAAGATAATTGGAGTTGAACTTAGGCTAGGGTTTCCTTATTCTTCAATAATTTGGATAAAAATGATGGATATGAGGCTAAGTATATGTATATAATGACCAATTTTCGTCCATGAGGTGATGGAAAATGACCATATTGCCCTTAAAATTTTAAGTAAATCCGAATCAGTCCATGGTGGACTGTTTTGATAGGCTAAAGTAAATCGGCCATAACTCTTTGCTACGATATAGGATTTGGGTGAAATTGGTATCGTTGGAAATATAATTCAAAGGGCTTTCATTTAATATAAAGTACTCCACCCAGTTCTTCCTGTAAAAGGAGTTATGATCGTTTGAAGTTGACCCTAAAAATCTGTTTTGAGAGGCTGAAGTAAAACGAGTATAACTCCTTACTCAGATGTTTGATTTGGATGAAACCAATTGAATTGGAAAGATGACTCAAAGATCTTTCTTTTTATAGGTCGTAGCTCTCCCAGTTCAATATATTAAGGGAGTTATGATCGTTCAAAGTTGACCCAAAAAACTGGCAGGCCTCAGTAGTTTGTGTGCAGGAAATTTTCCTGCACATTTACTATTCACCATATCCCGGCCACAGTTTTATAGTTTTGAACGTGCTCGATTATATCCGAAACTTATCCGTTTTTGGAAATCTTTATATCGTTGGAAAGCTTATTCAATAACCTTCGTATGGAGCCATCGACGGGCAAATTCCGATATAAATAAAATAAAAAATTAATTCCATATAAATAAGACCAATACACGTACTTGAATACGCCAATACATGTACTTGAATACGGGCTGTTACATCCCCGCGGCTTCAACCTCTCAACCCATGGACAACAATGCCACCAATGTCCTTTTGGCCTACCTTGACACTATGTCCTGAGACCTAGCTATGGCAAGTGAAAGGTTAGATCGTATGGTAGGTCAAAGGGAGGAAGTGGGCTGCCCGAACACACATCAAGAGGAAGGCCGTAGCTCACGTAAGTTACGAGGTAAAAACGTTATCCCCTACATTCCTATGAACTTAGAATGTTGTGTTGTGGCTAGTAGGAGCCAAGTAGGTGTAGTTGCGACTTTGCCTAGGGTAGAGGTGCTCGAGCCTCCTTTTTGTGATACTCTCAATATTATTAGGCGACATGAGGACCAAACTCTTATTGTAGGTACGCAAGCACTAGTTGATCCTTTAGATGACGAAATTGATTCTCCTCGTGAGAATGATTTGTGTCCATCTAGTGCTAGCACTTATAACTTGACTAAGGTTCCATTACCAAGTGACGAGAGTATTCACACACTAATTGACCCTTATGAAAACCAAGGTGGGTCTATGTTAGTATATGAGTTGCCAACAAATAGTGAGGTTGTGGACAATAATCAATCGGGTGGAAATGACCTTGACGTGCTTGATTGTTTAGGAAACCTGAATTGTGATTGTCTTGGTAAAGATGGTTTTGCTTGTGATCCCTTTGCTGCCCATGATAGTTTATGTCTATGTAGGGACTACTCTCTTGAAAGAGAAAGTGTTGCATGCTTAGAAATTCCATCTACTTCTTCTTTATGTATTTCCTATGTTAAGCCTACTAGTGTTGTTGGACTTGAAACTAGTGAGTACATGCATAAGGAGATCATAGTTGGAGTTGACTCGTGTGACACCTTTCTTTATCCTCTTTGTGCTCATGATATTTTCCACAGGGATATAGAGGGTATGCCTAATTTTGAAGACGACACCTTAAGGGAAAGTGAGAGTGGCCAAGGCCTAAGTCCTTGGTTACTCCACCTATTTGATCCCGGTAACATCTTAGGGTGGTAAAGGATTACTCTTGGCCTATTTTCCTTTTGCCTTGATGCTTGCCCGAGCCACCTCCTTTGTAGCATTTGTACTAATCTTTTCATGATTAAAACAAAGGACCCGTGGCTATACTTTAAGTTTGTTCTGCCTCGGCATGGCCTATTGATGTGTTATTTTTTGCTAACCCTAACCCCTCATGTCATGAGGATGTGTGCTTGTTTGCCTTCTCTTGATTTTGTAAGTTATGGATTTGAGGTCGAATCCTTTTCAAGAAGGAGAGGATGATACAAGTACGACCACGAGGATGGACGTGTGAAAGTGTAATGAAACTGAGGCTTGGAGTGTGCAAGAAAAATGCAAAAGAGGGCCTAAAACACACATCAAAACCGAACCTACACTACACTCTATGGGCAATATTTTGAGGCTTTTCATTAAAGGGCCTTTTGGTCATTTTGTATTCTAGTTGTAACCTAGTATAAATAGAACATTGTAGGTCATTTTTGTCTTAGACTTTGATGATATTTTAAGTTGTATAACACTTTGAAAGACAAGTCCTCTCTTCTCTTTAGGAGGCAACCTGAAACTAGGGTGATACTAGTGTGGAATCACTAGTGTTGCATTCATGGCTTGAGACGTTGGTGTTTAGAGGAGGTAAAGTCCCTCTTGTGTCAAAGTAGGAGTTAGGTTAACCGTTGTGTTTAGCGTTAAGGGTTCAAGAGTATCACATGTTCTTGGGTTCTTAAGATTATACCAACCAAGGTCTAACTATCTATTCCTTTTGTTTATTGTAATTTGTAACCGTTTGTGTATCTTGTAATCTTCAACCCGTGAGTTGTTTTCTCTTGTTGTTATTGTTCTTATCATATTGTTCTCATCTTATTGTCGTTTTTGCTGTTTTGGTGTTGAAAACACACCTTTCTATCTCGTCATTGTGTGTTGTAGTGAATCCGAGAGTTGGTCTCCAATAGATCCTCGAATCTTGTGATTTGTGGACTGTTTGGAGTGTAATTTCGTGTATCCCTTGGTTTTCTTGTATCAGGTTATATATCTATTCAAAGGAGATCTGACAAATTGAGTATCACAACCGAAGCAATCACCACCTTTACGTCCTTTTCATTATTTTTTCCTTTTCTAACCATGAGTGTAAGATGAAGTTCTTATTCCCTTAGTAGCTCAAACAGTTCAAGGTCAAGGATATCCGATTTAGACGCTACAATCTCGATCTAAAATCTGCTCTCAAAACATAAGAGGCAAGAGTACACTCAGAGAAAACTCCATTATAAATAGCTTCTTAGAAAGTAAAAAGCATCTGTAAGAAACACCAAGTCAGGGTCGAAAGTATGTGCAAGTTTGTCTTCTACCTCTGGCATCCTTAGTAATCTATCATGAAAATTGCAGGTGAATTTTTTTTCAAAAAACACTCTTCATAGTATTCTTTATATTTCCAAACACTCCTATTTTATCATTCCGTACACACCAAATTAGATTCTGCTATTTCAGTAATTTTTGCTTTTTCTACTTTTCTTTGCCACTAAGGAGTAATTTATTGAATAACAGTTTATACAACATTATTCACTAAATAATAATTCATGTGTCACATTAACCGAAACCACAAAACGATCCCATATTAATCCACATAAGTAGTACATTAACCAAACGACCACCAATCATTTTTCAAAGCAACCTTCTTATCAATACATTCAAGTTTAGTTGATCTTGTACTACAAAAATGTTGGGACAGACCATAGAGCTTTCCAATGGAAGTTCTATTTCGTCATAAGACACCCCCACCCACCTACCACCCACCTAAAAAAAGGGCACACCTAAAGCAAGCAAAATGTAACAGAGTCTTCCAAGTTCCACTGATGCAGATAGATAGAGTTCAGTAAACCAAGTAAATATCCATAAAAAAAAAGTAGAGAAAATCATCTCTGAGTTCAAAATAAGGGTTAACATTAATGAAATAACTCTGTGAAGTTAACAAAAGTATGTCCTGTAAGGCTGTAACCAGAAAACACGGAAATCAAGAATAGATTCCAGCGTGAAGGATTGGATAAAATAATTCCAATATCATTTTGCTAATCCATCCGGATTTAAAACGATAGGGGTTAATTGAAGTATGCTAAAGTTGAAAACTTGAAAAACAAATAGTACTTCTCTATGTTTCTATCCGGAAAAAAAATACTTAGCAGATTGTAATCAAAGACCTGAAGAGGAAGTTATATTTTGAAGAAATGCATTGGTAATGCTCAAATTACACTCTTGAATGGGTGTAAGCGATCATTGCCAATATAAAACCGAACTAGGTTGGGGTCGAATCCCACAGGGAATATGGTGTGAACTCAAGTTGTTTGCGATTTAATCCACTGATAGTTTAATGTTTACTGAAATGGGGGGTTTAGGTTTAACAAGTTGTTGTTTGTCAATTTACTTTTGGTGTTTGTAAATCAAGAGCTTATGAAATAACCAGAATTATGTTCACTAGGGCTTCCGGTACATGACAGATGCTAAAAGTGATTCAAGATTCTCACGGTGGGTAGGATAACAAGCTATCTTTATCGATGTCATGCTTAAATGTCTCTCGACCTACTTAAGCATTTAATTCCCCAATCCTCTCGGACTTGGGGAATTTCTATTTATTGCCCAGATTTTACCTCAGGTTAATCAACCTTGTTACAGCACTGATTATTAAACGAAGTATTTCCAAGTCCCTATTGATAATTCACTTCCTACTATATTTGATTTCTTTCTCAAGCAAATCAAAGCAGGTGTGTCTACTGTTTGAAAACAACAGACGTTAATTAAAATTTCAGAATTATCAAGAAATCCTACCACCTTTTGAATCTTGAATACTTAGCACCTCATCAAGGCTTAACCCTAGATCCCATAACTCAGGTTAATGGAGTTTAGCCACTCATGATGTAATGAACGAAACACATAATTGAATTCATGATTTGAAAGATAAACTTACAGAGATGAATAATAACTAGTGAATCACAGATTAGATCACAAAGGAAAAATCCCAAAATACTGATAATAATCTCTCAAAAATAGTTGTGTTGTTAAAGTCAAGAAGTAAAGAGAGAAAATATCAAAATATGTTGTCCAAAACTCAAGGTGTCGACCTTGTGCGGGATAATAATAATAATGTCTAGAAAATGCTAAAACAAAGTTTTAAATAGTTTACCCTAACTAAGGAAACAAATTAATAAAAATCAGAAATCCTTCGGATTAGCCGACGACATTTGTGATAGCTTATCAGGAAGCTGATGACTTATCACAAATGTCGTCAGCTTCTTCAGTTTTGGATCTTCCTGCTTAAGGCTGACGAAAAACTTGATAACCTATCAGCTACGCGATGGCCTATCACAACATATCATCCAGTTCTCCTTGGCTGACGACATTCTTGATAACTTATCAGACCTTTGACGGCTTATCACAAAATGTCGTCAAAACTTCCACTTTAGGCCAATTCTCTGTCTACTGATGACGACCAACCTGATAGCTTATCACAAGGCTGATGACTTATCACAAATGTCGTCAGCCACACTTGTCTTCAGATTTTTAACTTCTTTGCTTCATTTCATGTTGGTTCTCTATTATATCAGCTTAAAACTGCAAAATCAAACATAACTAAAGTTGCTCAAGACCTTTGCAATTATTTAGAGTTAAAAGCCTCAAATGTGTTAGCATATGCTCACACATCAACACCCTCAACTTAAAACAATTGTTTGTCCTCAAGCAACCAAAACATGACTAAGAGAATACAAAGTACAATTTGGCAGCTAACTACTCATATTAGTTCAGAATAATTTCACCATCTCCAAGGTCAGTCAATTTAAAATTCACTATTGATGTTTTGAAGAACAACCATGCAACTCACAAGCATCAAGATATGGCAAAAATTCAGCAATAACAATCATGCCATACCAAGATCACATTATCTGAACAAGTCAGTGACTTAGCAACATACCCAATGTGCCCTCACAATAAAGAAATCCCTTTTTCACTCATATCAGAATTCACATACATAAACATAGGGATAATCACAAGTCTCACTCTTCGAATGAAGTTCCAAACACTACATGTCAAATGCCATAGGCTTGCCCTTATAGTCAGTACCCAAATCTTCAGGTAGGATCACTTGTAGGTCAGTTAGGATCACTTTAGGACTTTTCTTAGGCTTGTAATGTAGGTTAGGGGCTGGTATGATATTCATGGATATTTTAGAGTGACTATGCCTCCTTGACACTACACTAAACTCTTAGGGTTTCACTTCTCAACTTTCTTTTCTTCCTCTTCTTTTATTGATCACACATGCTCAAGATAGATGCGGTCTTTTCAATCATCATATTATCTTTTTATCATCTTTAACACAGCTTTCTCTTTTCTTATTCCTTTTTCACCGCACCCAACTTTTTATTCTTTCTCTTATTCTACCTCTCTTCATGCTCATTTTGCATCACACACCCCTATGATAGCCACTCTCAACTTAGGCTATTTACCTAAGTCAATGTGCACAATGTCCAAGGAGGACCAGGGCCAAAATAGGTTCATTGTGAGGTAAACGGGAAGGTGAGAGGTTTCACAGAAAGAAACAGGCATATAGGCTCAAATCAGGGATCAAGAGATATTATTCACATTGGGAAGGTCATTTAGGCTGAAAGTGGGTTACAATAAAAAATGACCTATGATCCTTTCCTAACCCCTATCCTACAACCTAGGCAAGACTAACAGGGCAAGTTCTAGATTCGGCACACAGCAGGAGCTGAGTAAGACCTCACACACACATGGCACACAAGTACATCGCATATCATTACTTATCCGATTCATGCAATTTGTTCAGCAAAAATCGTCAAGTCACCAGACTAATGCCACAAAAAGATGCACCGCAGTCACAGATGAATGCAATTCACACAGTTATAAACTCAGATCAATGGAGAGGTGCTCAAAAGTCACAAAACAAGCTAACTGCCTCAAGTACATGTATTACTCCTAATTATCTACCAAAAATTGTTACAACAACATCCTACCCTACACCCTCAACTTAAAATTGAAAATAAAGCTAAACTAAGGGTTATAGTATACCTGGAATGGAATAATCCCGGGGTTCATGGGTTGCCTCCCATGTAGCGCCCGATTTAACGTCGTGGCACGACTCAGTATCTCAATTACTTCAGACTTCATCAAGACAGATAATAGTGATACTTTTCATTGATTTTTTTGGACCAATATAAAGCTTGACACGTTGCCCATTTACCTTGAAGGTACTGCCGTCATCGTTTTCAAGTTCCAATACTCCAGATGAGTAGACTTGGCTAACTTTAAAAGTGCCTGACCACTTAGATTTCAGCTTACCTGAGAACAATTTGAGTCTGGAATTGAACAGAAGCACCATGTCACCCTTTTGGAAGTCCCATTTCTCTATCCTCCCATCGTGATATTTTTTCATCTTTTCTTTATACAGATCTGCTCGTTCATATGCCCTGAGACAGAATTCATCCATCTCATTCAATTGCTCATTGGGAAACGGAGAGTGCGGTCCTCAAGCAACTTAAGAAAGTATGCAAAACAGCTCTTCTTAAAAAGTTCGTCTATGTTTTCATTCTTTATAATACTCCTAAGTTCATCAAAACATTTTCCCAACTAACATTTAAGTACAAGATTAGCAGTTACTTTTTTAAGGTTATCCATCGACATTGCAACTCAAAACCTATCGATACTAATGGTTTTGACAGAATCATGCTGGGATTTCGATATTAATTTACGCCCCATTGGTGAGAATGAGTTATCACTTTCCTTAGCTTCATTTTGCCCTAACTGAGATTGTTCAGGAAGTTCCTCCAAATTTATCTATACTCTAGCCTTTTTTGTTGGGTGGTCAGAAGTTGATCCACTTTTAGTTTCTTTTCTTTTGGGAGACACCTTTTAATTACAAACAATAGAAAAATTAAAAATACATTGCATTTGATGTCTGCACAATTTTTTAAAAAAAGTAAGACAAATTTCAGTAAATTATTCTACGCCACATTACAAAAAAATACTCCAACGGATAACCCATCAGTTGGAACAGATGGGAAATCTGTTTGAAGACCTATTTAATATCTCACAACAGATCTTCCACCTGTTGCAACAGATGGACCACCAAGACCACAAACAATGCCACCAAGACAAGCACCAATGCCGCCAATACCAATACCAACACCAAGACCACTGACACCACCACCAAAACCACAAATACCGACACCACCACCAACAAACACCAACAATACTATAAACACCATCCAACAATAACACGACAGTCAACAAAACACTGAGACAAAAACTAGGGTTTTCTTGGGTGCTTCCTACTTTTTAGCATCAAAACTTAAAATTGTTAACCCATTCTCGAAGATAATACAACTAAAAGTCTTCTTTTTCATAATTAACTAAAATGCCCTAATTTTTAAAATAAATAAAAAATGTAGAACTCTTCTCGAACTATGTTGCCTAAGAAGACAGAGAAAACGACAGATACAAGTGAGAATGAAGTAAAAAATAACAACTATGTGGTCGAAAATGAGAAGAAAATTAATTTATTTTGAAGGGTTGAGCAATATGTTGAGTAGTTATTATCGGTGTTATTGAGAGAGAGAGAGAGAGAGAGAGAAGAGAGAGAACTTTAGATTTGAAATGAGGAAAAAATTTTCACGCAATTGGATGATTTGTAATTTTGGAAAAGAATGACAAGTTTTGAAATTGTTAATTTGGTCCTAATTGATCTTAATTAATTTTCAAAATTTTAAAAGATATAATTTTAAAATATTAAGTTAATGAGAATCTTTTCAACTCAGAGTGATTGACTGACGACTCGGGTCAAGATGAATGCAATACCAACACCATGCACTTGCAAAGACTCAATTGAAGTTGTAGTTGACCCTACGAACTCATTCATCCCCAGTTCCACCTAAATTAATTACGGCACTAGCTTAACATTAAGTTAATGAGAATCTTTTCAACTTAGAGTGATCGATTGACGACTCGGGTAGGGAGGAACGCAATACCAACACCATGCAATTGCAAAGACTCAATTGAAGTTGTAGTTGACCCTATGAACTCAATCATACCCTATGAACTCATTCATCCCTAGTTCTACCTAAATCAATTGCAATGAAATATGTTGCAACAAATGACTGTTGCATCTGAGCTATTGCAACAGATGACATATCTAATTTAATTATCAAGTAGAAATTTACATCTGTTGTAATAGATGACTGAGCTGTTGGAAATTTTTAAACAAATATTAATATCTGTTATAACAGATGACATATCTGATTTTATTATCAAATGGATATTTGCATCTGTTATTACAGATGACTGAGCTGTTAGGATTTTTCAAACAGATATTGCTATATATTGCAATAGATGGCATATCTGTTTAAAAATCTTTTCTTTTTCTTTTAATTTTAAAGCAAGCTTCTGTTCGAGTAGATAAAGTAGTACTACTAAAGGCGATAAAAATGTTTCTTGGATAACTCAAAAATCTCATTGAGTAATCTTATATTATCTTTTCAATGTCACCCATCTTCTTTCTCGTGCCCCTCAAATTATTAATGAATATTGAAACCCCTAATACATCTAGAATTATCTCATCTCTCCTTCAACCCTAAATTCATTTTATTCATCTCTCATCTCTTTCTTTCTCTCATCTTTAGGATTATCATAACCTTTTTTCTCGCTTTTCTCTTCTCTTTCTCATAAAGATCCTTTCAAATCTAAACCGATCTATATCTTTCCTCGACTGAAATTATTGTTTTGATCCCCTTTTAACAATAAGGTATGGTTCATTATTGCTCTTTCATTCTCTTCTTCTTCTTTGTAAGTTATTTATATCTATTTTTTATTTAATTACCATTTACCCATATCATATTTATTTAAAAAATTTGAAGGAACTTTTAAGTGTTGAATAAATGAACCGAGGATTTTGATTACAATATACGAAAAAAGTCATCTGTTGAGAGAAGTTTAAAAGCTTTGTTGGCAGTAATTTTTTTGTATGTATTTTTTTTTTGTTGTTGTTGATGCTGTTCTTGATGTTGTTGGTGGGGTTGACGTTGTTGAAACTTGTGGTGTGGTATTGTTGATAGTGTTAGAACAAAGGATGTTGCTTCTTAGTTGATGATGATGTGTTGATGGTGTTGGAATAAATGATGTTGCAATAGATGGAGCAACTGTTGGAACAAATCATACCACCAGCAAGGCTGGTTTGATGTATTCTAACAAACTCCACATCTGTTGTAACAAGATCCACATCTGATGCAACAAGCTTCACATCTGATGCAACAGGCTCCACATTTGTTGCAACAGACTCCACATCTGTTGCACAGATGGTGTTCTTTATGTGACATCAATTTTTTTCTTTTCTTTGTAGATATAAGGAACTGAAAGTTGATCAACTTTTGCCCGACCAACATAAGAGGCTACAGTAAAGATGGGTTCAGAGGAATAAGATGCTTACAGATGGAACCATTTCATATGTAGGAGGTATGTATTACTGATAATGTTATCGTGGAAACACACATAAAGTACACTGATATTGTGAATGTTATTTTTACCAATTAGTCATTGATCATTCAAACAAGATATTGTAATTTTACAGTTAAGTTTGGTAAGTCCGAACTGATTAGACTGAAGGGCCCTGAATATGGTTCTAATACCCTATTAAGATTTAATGTCGGTTGTTGCTCATGTTTCTGTGTCAAGCATTGTGAAGGGATCTAGTTTTGGAGACATTGTAAAGAGATTCAATAGCGATTGGACTAACTTTTAGGGTGCATTGGACCCTGAGAGGGTCTTCAAAGTCTCTCACTGCTTTAACCAATAATAAAATCAATATAGTTATTGCCCTAACCCAAATTTATATGGTTGAGTTGCTCGGGTTGATGATTATATGCCAGAAGGTGCGGTAGGAGAATGTCTTTGAGGGAAAATAGGTGGTTGATAAAAGACTATATCATCTGAGAGCTAATTAAAGAGGATACATAGGGTAGAAAGTAACTTCTAGCGAATCTGACCGACGAAACTATCTTAGAACATGAGAAATTTCTATCAAGTGCAAATATGAAATTGTATCCGATAATGAAAAATCTGCCTGTTATTTCTCTAAAAGAAAAATAATGCATATGGTCTCTTTGCTAGGGAGTTGCATCTAGGTAGCATGGTCGGGATTATCACCTAGATAGAAAATAGCAAACGACTAAGAAAGTAGCCTTATGGGCATCGAAAGTTAAAATGATGTATAGTAAGTCTAGAAAACTTACGCCAATAGCAACTGCAGTTAAAATAAGGAATCTAAGCCAAGGTGACAATTTCTGAATTTTAAATTGCATCTCATGCCTTCTTGTTTGTGGTTTCTATCAGGTTCACTACTGTTGACTTGATCGGAACCACAAACAAGATTGAAAGACAGATTGAGTGTCATTACTTCCTTAGCAATATGGATATAATTGATTGTGTTTTCTAGCCTTAGCATGCTTTCAACATATCTTGGAAAAGATTATAGGCTTGCTGTAGTATGTGAATTTTGATAATTTTCAAGCTTGCCTCCAGCTTGCTGATTTGGTATTCAAGCTTGTCATTGTCGTCTTTGAAGTTGGTATAGAGTTCCTGATCTCTTGTTAGCTCGATCAGGAACACTATCTTCAAAGTTGTGGCATTCTAGAAGCCCTTCAAAACACTTTCTTCAAAAACCTTAATGGATAAATGTAGGGTCGCTGTGTATTTTTTTAGGTCAAAATGTATTGACGCACAATCAAGATGTGGTCCCAACAGTTGAATAGCTCACTTTTATCGAGCGTTGCTTAATGCAGCTTGCTCAACTAACCTTCAAGGGATTTGATAAATTAATAAGCAAGGAGTTACGTAACTTTGATCTAAGCTGACTCTACCAAGCCTATCAAACGTTACGCAACTCCAGGCTCATTACCCTATCAAAAAACTTTGCCCGAGTTAGTGCACAAATTAAACGAGCTTAATCTCTCAGCCTTTCTGTTGATACTTCTTCTCCCATATAGAGGACAAGCTATTCGTCATGCAAAAGTCTACACCGTCGCCATAAATTCTTGCCAGAGAAGAAGGCTTCAGAAGGCATCAATAGTAATCTCTTAATATCAAGTGATATTAAGAGATTACTAGTCATTCCCTCTAAAGACTTTCGCTCTGGCAAGAATTTCTGCTGATGATAAGATATCTGTCATGCAAAAGTCTACACCGTTGCCAAAAATTCTTGCCAGAGCGAAAGTCTTTAGAAGGCATTATTAGTAATCTCTCAATATCATGACAAGATATCTGTCATGCAAAAGCCTACACCATCGCCAGAAATTCTTGCCAGAGTGAAAGTCTTTAGTAGGCATTATTAGTAATCTCTCAATATCACTGAGATTGAAAGATTACTAATAATTCCTTCTAAAAAAACTTTCACTCTGGCAAGAATTTCTGGTGACGGTGTAGATTATTGCATGAGGGATATCTTGTCATCAGCAGAAATTCTTCCCAGAGCGAAAGTCTTTAGAAGGCATGACTAGTAATTTCTCAATATCACTTGATATTGAGAGATTAGTATTGATGTCTTCTGAAGACTTTCACTCTGACAAGAATTTCTGCTGATGGTGTAGACTTTTGCATGGCAGATATCTTGTCATCTGTATTGAAGAAGAGTGATCAGCAGAAAGGCTGAGAGATTGAGCTCATTTGATTTGTCCACTAACTCGGGCAAAGTTTTTTGATAGGGTAATGAGCCTGGAGTTACGTAACGTTTGATAGGCTTAGTAAAGTCAGTTTAGATCAAACATTATGTAACTCCTTGCTTATTAATTTATCAAATTCCTTGAAGGTTAGTTGAGCAAGATGCATTGAGCAACGCTCGATAAAAGTGAGCCATTCAACTATTGGGACCACATCTTGACTGTACATCAACACGTTTTGACATAAAATAAATACAGTGACCCTCCATGTATCCTTTAAGGCTTCTGAAGAAAGTATTCTGAAGGCCTTCTACAATGCCACAACTTCAAATATAGTATTCCCGATCGAGCTCACAAGAGACCAAGAACTCTATACCAACTTCAAAGACGGAAACGACAAGCTTGGATACCAAATTGGCAAACTAAAGGCAAGTTTGAAAATTATCGGGATTCACATACTACAGCAAACCTCTGATCTTCTTCAAGAAATGTTGAAAGCATGCTAAGGCAAGAAAATACAATCAATTAATCCATATTGCTAAGGAATTAATGACACTCAATCTGTCTTTCAATCTCGTTTGTGGTTCCGATAAGGTCAACAACAGTGGACCTAATCAGAACCACAAATAAGAAGACATGGGATGCAATTTAAAATTCAGAAATTGTTGTCTTCGCTTAGATTCCTTATTTTAAGAATAGCTGCTATTGGCGTAAGTTTTCTAGACTTACTATACATCATTTCAACCCTCGATATCTGTAAGGCTGCTTTCTTGGTCTTCTGCTATTTTATATCTAGGTGATGATCCCGACCATGCTACCTAGTCGCAACTCCCTGGAGAAGTGTCCATCTGTATTATTTTTCTTTCATAAAAACATCAGACGAATTTACATTACCGGATATACTTTCATATTTGCACTTGATTCAGATTTTTCATGTTTTAAGATAATTTCATCGACCAGATTCGCTAGAAGCTCCTTGCTACCCAATGTCTCCTCTTCAATTAAATTTCATATGATATAGTCTTTCATCAACTCTCCTTTCCCTCGCAGACATTCTCCTTCAGCTCCTTCTGGCGCATAATCATCTTCTCGAACAACCCTTCCATATAAATTTGAGCCAGGGGAATTTCTGTTGGTTTTTCGTTCTTGTTTGATGCAGTGCGAGGCTTCGAAGGACTTCTCAAAGTCCAATGCACACTTAAAGTTAAGTCCAATCGCTATTGGATCTCTGCAAAGATACCAAATATTGATCCCTTCTCAAAACTTAACACGCATAACATGAGCAACAACCGTTAGTAATTCATAACAGAGTAAATTCACCATCTTTATGGGGACCTCGGCCTTATCAATTCGAACCCATCAAACCTAACTGTACAATGCAAGATCTTGTTTGAATGATCAGTGCCTAATCGGTTAAAAACTGTATTCACAAAAATATTATACTTTGTGTGTGTTGTCCCGATGACCTCATCAGTAATACTTAACTCCCACACATGACAGTGGATCCATCCATCTGCACGTACCTTATTCTTCCTAGCCCATCTATTACTTAAATTGAATAAACAGATGACTAACAAGTTGCAACAGATGTCACATCTGTTTAAATTGTCAAACAATTGCAGACATCTGTTACGATAGATGATCAATCTGTTGCAACATATGACATATCTATTAGAAAAATAAAATAGATATATCCATATGTTACAATAGATTGTCAATATGTTGTAAGTTATCTAACAGATGGATTATATTTTGCAACAGATTACCCATCTGTTAGATTTATTTTAAAGTAATTTTTTTTCTTTTCAAAATACAATAAAAGATAAAATGTTGTATTTAGATCCATTTTTTAATTTATATATTCAAAAAGTCACCAGTTTTATTTAATTAAGGGATGAACAGTCGTGGCTTTTGACTAACCTCTTCGAATTCAATCATATATAAATAGGTCCCTCCTTATCATTCATTCTACTACACTTACAAATATGGATGATCCATATTCGTACAAGAAGATTCATATCGAGTCCTTGCGGAAACTTCAAAGGTAGTTTGATGAACTCCAGAGGGATTTGGACGACTTCAGAACAAGGCTGAGAAGGGCCCTGCTGCTGCCGGATGAAAATTATCCGGTTGACAATAATAGTAATAATAATGATAATAATAATAATAATAATAGTAATAATAATAATTATGTTATGTTTTTTCTTTTAGCGTATGTATTTTCCTCATTTTGTATATCGGATCTACCCAAGGGATTCAAAAATCTATGTTTGGCGGTCGACTTTAAATTTTTAATTCTTATTTAATATTTAATTATCATTTGTTTATTCCTTATTCTCAACATGTCGACGGTTGGTGGTAGGGATTGAGCATTTGTGACAACAGAGGTTAATCTGATGCGATAGATGGATCATATATTGCAACAGGTGGTTGTTAATAAAAAAAGACTATTGTTGTTATTTAGAGGGTGAAAAGACATGACTTTCTGATTATTTAATATGAAAAACGGTTCGTAAATAAATAATAAGAAAATAAATGATAAACATAATTTATAACCGTAAAAAAAGGTTATTTAATTTTAATAACTGATTGTGACTTTTCACCATTTTTATTTTTAAATTTATTTTTAAAAATTATTTATTTATTATATAATTAAAAAATTCACAATATTGGATTAGTTAACTTATATGATGATTGTTAAGAAAAAGGTGAACAGTCATGACTTTTTGTCTAAAACACATTCAATAATGTTGCTGATGCATCAAATTTCCCATCTATTGCGACTGATGTATCAGAAAAAATAAAAAATTTATTAAAACAGATGGTTAATTTGTTGCAACAGATGGTTTATATGATGCAACAGATATACAATCTGTTGCCAGAACTGAATAAAAATGGTTATTATTTTATTAAAGAAACGGTTATTGAAAAGGTGTCTTCGATTTTTAAATTGAGAAAAAATTTATTTAATAATAATAAGCTGAAAAGTCATGACTTGTCACAATAATAAAAAACTCATCAACTTGATTTGATTAAGTCATTTCTTTTGACAGAAAACAATAAGAAAATAAATGATAAACACAATTTATAACCGTAAAAAGTGGTTATTTAGTTTTGAATAATTGACGTTAATATTAAATAGGCGCCATTTCATTTCACAGAAAACTTTTTTTGTTTAAAATCTATTTTTTAATTTATATAATAAAAAAGTCAGCAAATTTGATTTAATGATGATGATTTTTTTAAAAAAGATAGATTATATGTTGCAACAGATAGATTATCTGATGCAATAGGTTTTCTATTTGTTGCAACAGATGATATATCTATTGTCACAGATGAGTTATCTAATGCAACAGATATAAAATCTGTTGTCACAACTCAATAAAAACGGTTCTTAGAAAGAACTAATTAATAATAATAATCTGAAAAGTCACGACTTATCACAATATTTTTTAATTTAATTAAGTCGTAATTTTTTGTTGTAATAAAAAATGTAATTAATAAATGAAGGTGAATAGTTCGATTATATGTTGCAACAGATAGATTATCTGATGCAACAGGTTTTCTATTTGTTGCAGCAGATGATATATCTGTTGTCACAAATGAGTTATTTGATGCAACAGATATAAAATCTGCTGTCACAACTCAATAAAAATGGTTCTTGAAAAGAACTAATAAATAATAATAATCTGAAAAATCATGACTTATCACAATATTTCTCAATTTAATTAAGTTAAAACTTTTTACAGTAATAAAAAATGTAACTAATAAATGGAGGCGAACAGTCGCGCCTTTTTGCTACACATTCAAATTCAATCCTCTATAAATAGGTACCTCACCCAATCTTTCATTCAACTACACTCTATTTATTTATTGCATCTTGTCTTTCATATTACACCTTCCACCACTTTCTCTTCCCTAACTCAGGTAACTTTTGTTCTTGCCAATTTGTAGTATACGTTGTATTACATTCAGATATTCTTTTCTTTACTTTTGTTTTTACGTTTTTTGTCAATTCATATGTGTTCTAGATATGACTGGTCCAGTGTGGGACGTTGCTTTTCTGCAAGAGGCCGTGAATGAACTTCGGATGCAGGTTCGTGACCTCCAATGGGAACTGGGAGTAGTTAGAGCAAGGATGCTCTGTGAGATCCGCAAGCTAAGGAGGGCCTTGCTGCTACCAGTTGAAGATTGGCCGGCTGACAATAATAATAATAATGATAATAATAATTAGATTATTTTTTTCTTTTAGTCTATGTATATGTATTTTTATTTGTTTTTGCTTTAAAAAAAATTATGTTTGATCAACTTTAACGTTTTAATTCATATTTAATTTTCATTTTGTCTATTATCTTCTCAACAAACATGTCGACGATTGAACATAAGGAATAATTTTGAATTTAGTAGCAATAGCAAGAGTTGAAACATATTAGTTATCTGTTGGGTTTGTGGCAGGGGCTGCTTTGTGTTGTTCCAAACAGATTACTCATATGTTGCAACAGATAAGCAGTTTGATACAACAGATAATCAGTCTGATGCAACAGATAACTAGTCTATTTCAACAGATAACTAGTCTGTTGCACGACTTTGATGTTTTAATTCATACTCCCTCTGTCTCAAATTACCCGTCCCAAATTAAGATGACATATTGATTAAGAAAAATAATTAATAACATGCCTAATTTACCATAATGCCCCTGTTAAATGATGTTTACATTTTAATTTGAAGAAAATGTAATTAATGCAAAGGGTAAAACATGAAATTTTTATTGTCTCTTCTTGATTAATGAAAAAAGACAAGTAAAATGAGAAATCAAATTAAAAAATTTGGGACGGGTAATTTGAGACGGAGGGAGTATTTAATTTTTATTATGTCTATTATCTTCTCAATAAACATGTCAACGATTGGACGTAAGGAATAATTTTGAATCCAGTAGCAATAGCAAGAGTTGAAACATATTGGTTATCTGTTGGGTTTGTGATAGAGGTTGATTTGTATTGTTCCAAACAGATTAATCATCTGTTGCAAAAGATTACTCATATGTTGCAACAGATAATCAGTCTAATGCAACATATAATAAGTCTGATGCAACAGATAACTCGTTTGTTGCAACAGATAAATCTTCTGTTGCAACAGATTACCCATCTGTTCGATTCATGTTACAGGCACTATAGAAGCATAAATATGAATCCAACATATGAGTTTTCTGTTGCAACAAATTACTCATCTGATGCACCAGATGAGTGATCTATTTAAATTATGGACACTTATGTTGGATTCATGATCGGGTTCTATTCATTGTTGAAAAAAACAGCAATAACTGTGTACCCATGTGACAAATTCGAATAAAATCATAATTTTACTTATCAAAGTCACCTATGAAGTAATGCCAAAGTTGAAAGTGATGTAGGAAACAGAATTTGACCTAAGAAATTGGTCAGATAGCAGCAATAGCAGTAACAACAACAATAACAATGGTCAACAAGAAGAAGATGAAGATGATGATAATGAAGCAGAAGATGATGAATAATGCAGCAACAACAATGAACAACAATAATCGTGAAGAGAGAGAAAACAACAACAGATGAGAAGAGAGAGAAACACGTCTTTTTATCCCTCCGTTTCCTATTATATTAACTAACATTTGGATCAAAGTGTAAATTAAAAAACTTGTGAGTTATTTTCAAACTTCCTCAACTTTCTTAATCCATAATAAATTAATTGTCACCTCCACTCAATTATGACTTGTGTCACCTGCATCTCATTTTAAAACTCTTTTGTCATCTACGGCCCAAACCCCATGTAAGATTGTCTATCTTCTTTTTTTTTTTTTTTTTTTTTTTTTTTTTAAATCAAACACAGACTTACTAATTTCTAATTAATTTAAGGAGTTAAAATTGGTGATTTGGTGATCGAGTGCAGACTTGATTTTTCTCTCACAATATCGAGAAGCGAGATAAATGTTATAATTAAAGTTTTGAAGAAAAGGATAAAAAAGAATAGCGTAACCTGATATATTATTCATTTCGTAAAATTCGTAGTTTTTTACTTTAGCTTTTCTTCTCTACATTTTGTTCTTTTTATTATTAAGTAGGTTCACATAAGAAAATTAAAAAACTTTTATTAGGTTAATTAATGATACGGAAAAGACTCAAAAATACTCCTGAACTATCTGAAATAGCTTAAAAATGTTCCTCGTTAGATTTTTGGCTCAAAAATACCCCTCCGTTAAATATTTGACTCAAAAATACCCCTGAACTATCTTAAATGGGTCAAAAATACCCCTGTGTTAAATATTTGGCTCAAAAATACCCCTCCCACTAACGAAATTCGGAAAAGGATAAAAAATACCCCTAAACTATCTTAAATGGGTCAAAAATACCCCTATGTTAAATATTTGGCTCAAAAATACCCTTCCCCTTAACGAAATTAAATTAGTTTGATTGAATTAAACCCTAATTTTAACTTTCTAACCCTAATACTTTAATTTCTTTTTACATAAAAGTATTTTTTTAATTTTAAAAATAAGATAATGAAAAAAAGTATTTGAATTATAATATAAATTGGTTGAATTTGATTTGAAAAATAAACATACATTTATTCTAACAAGGTATTTTCACTTTACATCTTTTTAATCTTTAAAGAAATTAACGAAATATAAATTTTCACTTAAAGAAATTAACGGAAAAAAAAATTAAATGATGAACTTTATATAAATTAACGAAATAATCAAAATAATTTAATTTCGTTAAATACCCCTCTGTTAAATATTTGGCTAAAAAATACTCCTCCCCTTAACGAAATTAAATTATTTCGATTGAATTAAACTCTAACTTTAACTTTTTAATCCTAATACTTTAATTTTTTTACATAAAAGTATTTTTTTAATTTTAAAATAAGATAATGAAAAAAAGTATTTGAATTATAATATAAATTAGTTGAATTTGATTTGGAAAATAAACATACATTTATTCTAAAAAGGTATTTGCACTTTACATCTTTTTAATCTTTAAAGAAATTAACGAAATATAAATTTTCACTTAAAGAAATTAACGAAATATAAATTTTCACTTAAAGAAATTAACGAAATATAAATTAAATGATGAAATTTATATAAATTAACGAAATAATCGAAATAATTTAATTTCGTTAAGGGAGTGATATTTTTGAGCCAAATATTTAACAAAAGGGTATTTTTGACCCTTTTCGGATAGTTCAGGGGTATTTTTTATCCTTTTTCGAATTCCGTTAGAGGGAGGGGTATTTTTGAGCCAAATATTTAATGGAGGGGTATTTGTGAGCCAAAAAACTAATTACGGGCATTTTTGAACTATTTTGGATAGTTCATGAGTATTTTTGAGCCTTTTCCGTTAATAATATAAAAGAACTCCCGCAGTAGGCAGCCTTCTTCAGCACACTTTTATTATTGTCCTATCATACATTATGCACTTAATAAGAATTCATCAACACTTCCTCCAGATCAATAGCTGGAATCACTGATAAATCTTCCAGCAAGTGGACTCGCCATGACATTGTTGTATCTTCGTCTTGAAGGAAATTTACTCGAGTCCTTCATTGCCGCCCTCTTCACCATCGCGAAGTTTTGGGGCACCATCATCAGTAGTTGATTATATTCTCTCTTTACTTCACTGATAATGTAGATTATTGAGTGTGCGTTTGTGTTCCAGTGTGGTGCCACTATAGCATGCTGCAAAGCAATAAGCAAGTATAATGAGTACAATATCCAAATAAAAGAATTTATTTGCACTATCAGTAAATATATTTTAGATCTATGAATAAAAAAAAAAAAAAATATAACTAAAAGTACACCTAAAATATTAGGTAAGTAGTGTCATAAAAAAATCAAGAGAATCTCAATTTACCCCATTGGTATGCTTTTGTAAATTTAATCACCATATTTCCATCCCTAAGTTTCCTTGTTTATAGCAATATGGATGGTATCTTAGGCAGCTAGCTAGGAGAATATTGTTTGTTATAGATCAACCTTTACTAAAACCTGACTGATTTCTAAGATAACTTAAAAGAAAATTTAATTAGTGCGCGCTGAGTTGCTCGGATTCTTCAAAAATATTGTCCCATTTTGTCGGATCCTCCAAATTGTTCTAATTTTGAAGAATTCTACACACATCCGATGACATTTTTGAAGAGTTCGTTAGTTTCATGGTCAATATAATCAGCCTCCTAGTTCTACCTTTTGGTTTTCCATTCCCAATTAAACAAATTAATTAATTAATTAATTAATTCAAAATGGATCGAGTCATTTCGAATAATTGAAACGAAAAGAATAATAAATTAGTAGATATACATCCATAATTTCAAACTTATAATAAATCCAGTACTAAAATTCTTAAATATTTAAATTGAATTTATGTATATAGTCCTCAAACAGGACACATGCATTTACAACCTAACTCCTTCTGCATGCTCTGCATCAAAACAAAAATCCATGCATGCAAACACAAATCCCATCATTTCCTTCTGCAAACATTTGCCACATAGCAAATTACTAAACTTTTGTATATACTCAAATTTTGAATTCAGGGTAAGACATACTCAAATTTTGTTACTATACGTGTATGTTGTGTAAAAGATATTTATTATGTCATAACGTTTGTGTGGCTATAAGGTTTCTAAGTTTGTGGTGTTGAACATATTATGTCACTAGTTAATGGTTTCCAAATGGATAATGAACCAATTTTTTTAAAGGGGGTAATAATCAATTATGAATAGTTAGAAAATTATTTGGAATAAGGGGGAATAGTCGATATTTTATAAAAATGATAAATGAAGCATTTTGTAATTATGATATATAGTAGAGCATCGACGATCATATATCGAGTATTTCGGATGTGCAAAGGGGTTATACGATTTCATGACCTATTGACAAAGTATTGGGCCGAGCTGAATTTGAACTAACTTAAACATATTATTCACGAATTTATACTCCTTGCCCATTAAATAATGCTTATATAGTCTAAAATTGATAATCGTAGTAAGAGAATTAACTGAATGCATATGATATGAAAGTTTACATGCCATATGCATTCGAAAGAGAATTACTCGAAATTTTACTTTAGGAAGAATAAACATATATACGTACATGTTAGCACTTATATTAAATTTGTATTCGCGATTTTTCTGTAATTTTTTTCCGTTAATTTGTGGCGTTAACAATATTGTTTGAATATTTTACAGCATTTCTTCCTAGCAGGAAATCCACATCCCAAAGGACTAAGTGGAAGTAGGTACGAAGAAGAAATCGAAAGTCTAAAAGAACAGGAATCAGACAACTTTGTCCCTGGATATGATCCAAATCTCCTCGCGGAGGTTTTCAATGTGGATCGGGAGGTTAGAGGGCCGAGAAGATCAAAGGGGCCAAATTGTTCGGGCCGAGAGGTTCCATGTTTTGAGCCCGGAATTCGAACAAGGAAGAACAAGAGCAACCCTATAGGCCCAGAAGAGAAGGATCACGGCCCAATGGGCTCGAGCAAACTATTTGCACCATGAGGCTTAGAGAGAATTTGGGCCGCCCGTCCCGTGCTGACGAGTACAATCCACGTGGAGGACTCGTCAGCACTCTCAATAGCAACAAGCTGCCAATCCTCAATTGGCTACAACTTAGTGCTGAGAGAGGAGTCCTTTACCGGGCAAGTCAAATTTTAATCCATATTATTTAACTAAACTATGAAAATTGCTTTATCCGTTTCAATTAGTTGTCTGATTTTGACTTGACACGAAATTTAAGAAAGTATTTTGTCACTCGAAATTTAATAAAGTATTTTGTCACCAAGAGTGACGACTATTCACAAATTTGGAACGAGTTATTTACTAGCTCGTCATAAAGATGTGGGCTGTTATGCTCAAAGGCGGAGGTAATATTTTAGTTTTCTGGGTTGTGAATTTTAAGATGACTATTTACAAGTGTTAATAACTGGATTCTAAATTTAATTATTTTGTGCATGTTTAATGTAATTTCTTCACTACCGCTATACTGTTCGAGCAAAAGTTATCCGATTTAACGAATTGACTTCTATCTTTCGCCTTTATTTACCTAATGGAGTAGCAGAATAAGCGACTCAGATTTTTGACCTATTTATATCATGTCATTTCTGGCAAGGAATATAATATGCCTAGTTATTGACTTGAGTGTTGTATTACATTTGAGTTGAGTTTTGCAGAATGCAGTGATGGCACCATACTGGAACACTAATGCCCACAGCATCATCTACATCATCTGAGGTAATGGTCGGTTTCAGGTGGTCAGGAACACTGGGAACTCTGTCTTCGATGGCGAGGTCAGGCAGGGACAAATGATCATCGTGCCACAAAACTTCGCGATAGTGAAAAAGGCAGGAGACCAAGGACTCGAATACATTGCCTTCAAGACGAATGATCAAGCCCATTAGCCGGGAGCCGGGCGCTTATCGGTTATTCGGGCCATGCCAGAAGAAGTGCTGATGAACTCTTATCAAATTTCCAGGCAAGATGGAAGGAGATTGAAGTATAATAGGGAGGAAGCAACTGTTTTTGCAGGAAGAATGTCAACATGATATTCAACTAGGCCAATGGAGTATGCTTTGAATGCTGTTGAGGCTTTCTTAAAATTCTAATTAAGTTTTTGTTCTTTGCAATAATAATGTAAAGTTTATGAGAGAATAAATAAGTTTTTGATGAAATTACGATAATAAATGAGTTGAGTGGTGTATGCGCTCGCACTCTTTTGTTTTTTTGTATTATCTGATTCATTCTCTCCACATTTTCTTAGTTTGACATCCACTTTAAAACCATCTTTTGCTAAGTACTAGAAAGCAAATTAATATTCTCTATATACTAGTTAAGATTTTCAATTCCATCTAGTCATATTAAGTACTACAAAAGAAGTTTGTTGACCATGTGAATTTGACGGAATTAAAGAATTTAGTAATTTTAAAAGTGGTGCATAAATGCATGTATAATATATAGGGGAAAGGACAGAAACGCCACTTCAAATTAAAGTATTTTTATGAAAATGGTTTTGAAATTTAAATTCCACTTTCTAGCTATTTCAATTTGTTAGCCTGTTCTATATCGTTTCTATACACCTTCTATGCAATTTTTATACATATCTTATACATATAAATATTCCATATAAAAATTATACAGTTTTGATACACAATTTATATAATAATTATATATTTTTATTTACACATTTTATACAACAATTATATAATTTTTATACACTTTCTATATATTTTTTTTTTATATTTTATATATATATACATATTTGATATATATATCTTATATAGATACATATTTTATATAATAATTATATCGTTGTTATATAATTATATTTAATTATTATTTCTAAACAATAAAAAAAGCAGAATATTTTTCCAATTAAAAAATTTATAGCAAAAAAAAACTGAAATGTTTTTAAAAGGGCCGAATGACCCAAGTTGAAAATTGTATCAATATTGTATATGGACTGTATCTGAACTACGTGGGTTAAAATGACCCAAATTAGGAAATGACTATAAAGTAGAAATAGTGTCCCCGACTATTCACTTTTTGGAAAGATATCAAACTTGGGCTATTTATTTTAAAAAGTGTTATAGAGTGTCATTTTCCCTAATATATAATCATGCCTTTTAATTTGGCATCAACAGGTATCTACGCCTTTTATTTTTAACATGTATAAGTAGACACTTAAACTTATATAAATTTAAATAAGTAGGCACAAGCGTCCTTCATGGCATCTGTGTGACATCTACATGACAATCTCACGTGAATTGTCATGTAGGATGCATGTATTTACTTGTTCAACTTTATACAAATTTAAGTATCTACTTGTGCACATCCAAAATTAGAAGACATAAATGTCAGAGGTAAAATTAAAGGACACATTCTTGTATTGTGCCTTTGTTTTAATTTGTATGTCTGAGTTTAATCGAGTTGAAACAAGTAAAAAAGATTTTTTAATCATGCATGTAGTCTTAAACTAAAGACACGTAGAATGTACCAAATATTCTATAGTATTGTGATCACATGTTACGTGAAAAGTTGTAACCAAAGAATTATAAAAAAAGTAGGCAATAAATCTTGACAAACCACTTAGACGAAAAGAGTACTAAAGTACTATAATAGATACACATCCATAATTCCAAAATTATAATAAATTCAAAGCTAAAAATCTAACTATTTAAAATGAATTTACGTATTTAGTCCTCAAAAAGGACACATGCATTTACAGCACATCTCCTTCTGTGTGCTCTACATCAAAACAAAAACCCATGCAAACACAAACACAAATCCCACCACTTTCTTCAGCAAATATTTGCCACATTTCAGCTTACTAACTTATTAGGTGTCGAGAACTTTTTGTAAATTAATGCATATCCATGCAGAAAAAATCAAAACATATGTCTCACCACAACATTTTACGTGTCGAATCCAAATCAACCCCGCTACTTCTACAAATACCAAATCCCAATTACACTTTTCTCTTCACACCATCACCTTATAATATATCACCACTCGAAAATGGAAATAGTAAAAAAACGCTCTCTTCTCTCTCTTCTCATATGTTTTTTTCTTTTGTTTAGTTGTTGCTTCTCCCAAATAGAGCAACAACAAAGCTTCTTGTGGGAGAAGCTTCAACAACAGCAGCAACACCGGCCCGCCCGAGCCAAAACTGACTGTCAGATCCAAAGCCTTAATGCTCGGGAACCGACACGTAAGTTTGACTCGGAGGCTGGGACCACCGAGTTCTGGGAACGGGACTTGGAGGAATTTGAATGCGCCGGAGTTGCTGCTGTTAGAAATAATATTCAACCTCAAGGGTTACTATTGCCTCATTATAATAATGCTCCTCAACTAATCTACATTGTCCAAGGTTTGCATCTTACCCTTCTTTTTTTTTTAATTCTCCTGCTAAGAACTTCTATTTTTTATTTGCTCGATTTGAACTCACAATTTTAAAATTGAAGGTGAAGAGTGCTTATCACGTGAACAAATCTCTATTATGTTGCGTTTTACCTTTATGTATCTATATGATTAATCTTTTAATGAGTTTCTATCAGAATTAAGTTTTCTACTTGAATGATGTAGAGATAAGGTCTATATATATATATTTTATTCTCGTCAGATCCTATTTGTGAGATTATACTGAATATGTTACTTTTGTTGTTGTTGGTATACTCCTCCAAAAAATGAAAAGAAATGAGTCAATCATTATTCTTAATTAATTTATTTTATGTTGAATTACTTCTAAGTGATTTCTAGGTATTTCAGCAATTTAAATTAATAATTTATAAATGTATATAAGAATTCTGTACTCCCTCCCCCCTTTCATTTTATCTTTAGAAATCATTAGGTGTCAACTCTAATAGTCATCAGTGGAGCTTAATTTGATTGCTCAAGTTGTCCTTATTTTTATTGTATGTGTTTCAGTGTGACTGTGCGTAGCGCCCCATTAATTAATTAATTTTTGTATGTGTGGAATGAAGGAAGGGGATTGCTGGGATTAGTAATACCAGGATGTGCTGAAACATTTGAAACACCACAAAGTGAGAGAAGGACGAGAGGAGAACAAAGCAGGGAAGCAGAAAGTCATGGCGGTGATCGCCATCAGAAAGTCAGGCAATTCCAACAAGGTGATGTACTAGCATTGCCAGCAGGTTTCACACTTTGGTTGTACAACAATGGCCAAGAAAACCTTGTTACTGTTGCCTTGCTTGACACTGCCAATCCAATCAATCAGCTAGACCTTGAATTCAGGGTAAGAAATACTCAAATTTGGCTATTATACGAGTATATATTGTAAAAAATATTCTGTGGCAATAAGGTTTCTAAGTTTGTGGTGTTAAAACATGTTCTATGTCACTAATTAATAGTTTTCAAATGTAAAATGTACCAAATTTTTTGAAAGGGGGGGGGGGGGGGGGTAGTAATCAATGAGTAGTGTTAAATTATTTGGGAAACATAGTCGACTATATGTAGAGTATTTTTGAAGACAGAGTATTGGGTCGACCTGAATTTGAACCAACTTAAACATATTATTCAGGAATTTACACTGCTTGCCCATTAAATAATGCTCATATAGTCTAAAAATAGTACTCCTAGTAAGAGGATTCACCACATGCATATGGTATGAAAGTTTACATACCATATGCATTCAAAAGATAATTACTCAAAGTTTTACTTAGGGAAGAATAAACATATATACGTACATATATATTAGCAGTTTTATATTAAATTTGTACTTATTATCATGAATTTTCTATAATTTTTTTTCCGTTACTTCGTGGCGTTAACAATATAGTTTGAATATTTTACAGCATTTCTTCCTAGCTGGAAATCCACATCCCAAAGGACTAAGTGGAAGTAGGTACGAAGAAGAAATCAAGAGTCGAAGCGAACAACATCTTCAATCGGGCAACTTTATCGATGGATATGATCCAGATCTCATCGCGAAGGTTTTCAATGTGGATCGGGAGTTGGTCACGAGGCTAGAGGGCCGAGAAGATCAAAGGGGCCAAATTATTCGGGCCGAGAGGTTCGATGTTTTGAGCCCGGAATTCGAACAAGAGCAACCCTACAGGCCCGGAAGAGAAAGACCACGGCCCAATGGGCTCGAGCAAACTATTTGCACCATGAGGCTTAGAGAGAATTTGGGCCGCCCATCCCGTGCTGATGTGTACAATCCACGTGGAGGACGCGTCAGCACCCTCAATAGCAACAAGCTGCCAATCCTCAATTGGCTACAACTTAGTGCTGAGAGAGGAGTCCTTTACCAGGCAAGTCAAATTTAATCTAAGTTTAATAATTTATACCTATTTGATAATTTTTTACGACAATTATACTGTTTGAGCAAAAGTTATCAAATTTAGCTGAACTTGTATCTAGGCCTCTATCTTCGCCTTATTTACGGTAACAGGGTAGCTGAATAAGTGAGTCAGATTTTGACCTATATATATTGTGTAATTTTCTGAGGAATGTGCCTAGCTAACTTGAGTATTGTATTACATTTGATTTTTGCAGAATGCAGTGATGGCACCATACTGGAACACTAATGCCCACAGCATCATCTACATCATTCGAGGTAATGGTCGGTTTCAGGTGGTCGGGGACGCTGGGAACTCTGTCTTTGATGGCGAGGTCAAGGAGGGACAAATGATCATCGTGCCACAAAACTTCGCGATAGTGAAAAAGGCAGGAGACCAAGGACTCGAGTACATTGCCTTCAAGACCAATGATCAAGCCATGACAAACCCGTTAGCCGGGCGATTATCGGCTATTCGGGCCATGCCAGAGGAAGTGTTGATGAACTCCTATCAAATTTCAAGGCAAGATGCAAGGAGGTTGAAGTATAATAGGGAGGAAGCAACTGTTTTTGCTGGAAGAAGGTCAACAGGACATTCAACTAGGGCAATGGAGTATGCGTTAAATGCTGTTGAGGCATTCTTAAAAGTCTAATTAAGTTTGTGTTTTGCAATAATAATGTAATGTTTATAAGAGAATAAATGAGTTTTTGATGAAGTTTATGAGAATAAATGAGTTGAGTGGACTGGTGCATGCACTCTCTAATAAGTTCGATGTTTGTTTTGAATTGATACGAATTTTCAAGTCTTTTAATTTTTTGTGTTGCCTAGTTCATTTTTTCCACATTTTCTTAGCTTGACACCTACTTTAAAACCATATTTTGCTAAGTACGGCAAAGCAAATTAATATTCTCTATATGCTAGTTAAGATTTTCAATTCCATTTAGTCATATTAAGTATAAAAGAAATTTGTTGACCATTTGAATTTGAGGGCCAAGTTATGTAATGCAAATTCTTCATGGCGAAGTAAGGTATAGAGTTAATGTTTGATCACCCCTCGATAAACCACTTGAATTATCGGTTAAAATACCTAAACTTCAACCAAATGTTTGTATCAATTTATAACACGATACGTTTACAGTTATTTCAAAATAAATAATCTTGCAAAAATATTTAAAAATTAGGTATAAATTAAATAAAAGTCTTAAAGTATTCCAGGGAGTAGATTGTAAATTGGAATGGTGGGTCCAATGAGCCTCGACCTCATATGATCATTGAACTGTAAAGTCAGGTTAGAGTGCACATTCTCATCTTTACAAGTAGGAATTGAACTATGGGTGTCAAGTGCGTCGGGCCGACTCGGCCCTCGTAACTAACCCGGTTCGGTAAGTTCTAGTGCTTTAAGGTTTCGAATTTCGGGCTGATTATTTTTTTAAAATGGGTCCGGCTAACCCGGTTTGGATAAATTTAAAAAAAAAAATGAGATTTTGGCTTTTGGGCCAAACTAGCCGTTGGCCCAACGGCTATATAGCCGTTTTTGGGTCCAAACGGCTAGTTTGGGCCCATTTATTAAAAAAAAAAAAAAACTTTAAAAAATATTTTTTAATTCCAAAAAAAAATCTATAAATACCCTATAACTTCAAATCATTTTTCACACAATTTTTCACTCTTTCAAATCTCACTCCTCAATTCTCAAATATTCAATATATTTAATTTCTTAAAGTGTTTACTTTAATTTTTTAATTTTTCGTTTACAAAGTACGAGCGGAAGTTTCTAAAGTCGCAATCTTCGGATACTTCCAAAATTTGGTATTATCGTTCCATCTCTTACGTTTAATTTTTATTTATTGTATTAATTGTTTAATATTTAATTTTATTATATTTGTGTATTTTGAATATTTTTAGTTTAATTTAATTTATATTATGGATAAATTAAGAAACCTCGCTACTAAAGGTGTTGAAAAAATTTGTCCCGAAAGCGGTAGAGGTAGTTCAAGTAGTAGATATACCCGTGTGCCTTCGCCTCCGGTACCGCTTGGGACACCTTTTGAGGAAGAAATAAGTGTAGGTGCTCACGATATGGATTATGTAGAAGCTCAGGAAAATTACGGTATAAAAGAAAAAAATGAAGTAGATGCGGTTAATTTAGACGAAGATAATGAAAATATTGCTGAAAGACACGCAGTAGGAGATGCTAACGTTAGATCTAAATCAGTTAATCTCCCTTCCCGTCCTCCAAGTGCCCCAAAACCTTGTAAAAGAACTAGTATTGCATGACAATTTTTTGAACGTATATCAGATATTGAGGTGCAATGCAATATTTGTCAACAAATATATAAGCATAGAAGTGGAGGCAAGCAAGGGGTACGGGTACGTTAATGAGACATGTAGCTGAAGATCACAAAAGAGAGAAATATTGCAAAAGGTGGTGGGGATGTTGGTGGGTCAACGCAAACTAGAATGGACCCAGCAACCGGTCATGTAGCGAAGAAGTATAATAAATTGAGGGACTGGGAAGAAATAGCTAAAATGGTAGCTGTGGGTTGTTTGCCTTTTAATTTTTCTTCTTCTGATGCCTTTATTCGTTATATACAAGCAATTTATAATCCTATGTTTAACGGTATTCCTAGAACTACTTGTCGGTCTGATATTTTTAGACTGCATTCACAATATTGTTTTTATTTATCAACATTGTTAAAAAATATTCAATGTAGATTGTCCCTAACTTCTGATCTTGGTCGTGCTGTAAATAAAAATGATTATTTAACCGTTACTTGTCATTGGATGGATAGTAATTTCGTGATGCAAAAACGTATTCTTGCTTTTTTTATATGATGAAGATTGTAAACATACTGGACAATTTATTGTTGATTCTATTGTTAAAATTGCCGGATATTATGGTATCGAAAATAAAATTTTATGTATTGCTTTTGATAATGCTTCTAACAACAACACTGCTATAAAAAAATTAAAATCTACGTTATCTCCGCCCTTGCCTGAAATTTTTCATATTAAGTGTGCATGTCATATATATAATTTAATTGTAAAAGATGGTCTTGAGTTTTTTTGAGTTTTATATTGAAAAAATTCGTCTTGCTGTTGGTTTTATTCAAGGAAATAATCGTAGATCGAGAATTAGAGAATTTAAAGTTAAATGTCAAGAAAATGGACTTACACCGATTTTGATGCCTGAGGAAATTGATACTAGATGAAATTCTACGTATGAATTTTTAAAAACTTGTTATAAATATAGAATTCCGATTACACTAGCTTTTAACCAACATTGCGGTTCATTTGCTGATTCTGCTGATTGTATGCTACATAATTCTGATTGGGTTGTAATTAATGATCTTGTTAAGTTTTTAGAAAAATTTTATGTAGCTACGGTTGAATTTTTCGGTGCTTATTATCCTACTGTTTGTAATATTTTGGCATATATAGCCGATATTTCTAGTTTGCTCAAAGAATATAAAAATAAAGAAGGTTATAAAGAAGTTGTTGGCGCCATGTTTACGAAATTTAAAAAATATTTTTTCCCGATTCCCCCTATTTACTTGGTTGGTGCTATGCTAAATCCGTGCATGAAATATAATAATATGTGTCACTTTAGTACTCTTATTTATACTAACTTAGAAATAAATACTAACCATGATTCTGAACAAGTACAACCTGATTTGTGGACGGCTACGGCTGATGCAAAGGATTACATAGAAAAATTATATAATCACTATGTTGATTTATTTGATTTAGCCGTACCTACAAATATCACTCCAACTGTCGCTCCTCATCCTCTCAAGGAGCCATCATCTTCTAAAAGGCCAGCACATAGTGGTTTTTCTGATTCGTTTTATGATTTAAATTGTTGGAACAGTGTTGATAAGAGAACTTACACATCAACTTATCGGGAAGAGCTGAAATATTATCTTCGGACGGCACCAGAGGATCGCAAACGACGGATCAACACGTTGGATTGGTGGAGGAGTAATGAAACACAATAACCTGTGCTTTCAAGATTAGCTAGAGATATCTTGAATGTTCCAATGTCAACCGTTGCATCAGAAATCGCCTTTAGTCAGGGACGATAGCAGCTTGGAGACAACCGACACTCATTGGGAAGCAATGCAATGAATGTTCTAGTTTGCCTCAGAGATTGGATTAGAGCGGAAAGAAGAAACCAAGGAATGGAACCGAAGCCGAGCGACGAGATGAAACTTGAAGAAATGATGACTTCACGGGAGAACTCAGCAGAATCAAGTCCAATGCATGGTTTTGCCCCCGTTCTATGCAAGTTCTCATTAATATTAACATGAATGAGTTGGGGAAAATGATGCATAATTTATAGATTTTTCATTCATGTAAATTATAAATTTTGGATTATTTTGCAATCAATAAAATTCCCCAAATTCATTCACTCCTTAGTCCTTGCTTTTTATTTTTTTTCATTTAACGATTTAAAATTTTAAATTGAATTTCTAGTTTTCTACTTTAAATTAAAAACTTACTTCTAATATATTATTAATTTACTACCAAATATTATTAATTTATTATATTAAGTAGCATATGTTTTGTATATTTGTTCATATATCTTCTATATAAGTGTATATTTAACGTATACATGTGTATATGTTTTATAAATTAGTATATAAGTATATCTATATATATTGTAATGTATATATAATGTAGTATATTTTTTAAGTAGTAGTATATATACATTGAATGGTGTGTATACACGTGTATATATCTTCTATAGAAGTGTATATTTAATGTATACATGTGTATATGTTTTATAAATTAGTATATAAGTATATCTATATATATTGTAATGTATATATAATGTAGTATATTTTATAAGTAGTAGTATATATACATTGAATGGTGCGTATACATAGAATAGAGTGTATATATGTGAATAGATCTTTTATAGACGTGTATATTTAATGCATATATGTGTATATATTTTATAAATTAGTATAGAACTATACAAATATATATTGTAATGTATATATATTGTAGTATATCTCATTTAAAGTATTACATATACATAGAATAGAGTGTATATATGTGAATAGATCTTCTATAAACGTGTATATTTAACGTATACATGTGTATATGTTTTATAAATTAGTATATAACTATACAAATATATATTGCAATGTATATATATTGTAGTATATCTCATTTAAAGTATTACATATACATAGAATAGAGTGTATGTATGTGAATAGATCTTCTATAGACGTGTATATTTAATGTGTATATGTGTATATATTTTATAAATTAGTATATAACTATACAAATATATATTGTAATGTTTATATATTATAGTATATTTCATTTAAAGTATTACATATACATAGATTAGGGTGTATATATGTGAATATATCTTCTATAGACGTGTATATTTAATGTATACATGTGTATATATATATATATATATATATATATATATATATATATATATATATATATTGTAGTATATTTTATTTAAACTTTAAAGTTTAAAGTAGTACATATAGATTTGGATGGTGCGTATATATGTGTAATTGTGTATATGTGTATATATTTTTTAAATTCTAATGTAGTATATACTATATATATAGTGTATATATATTGTTTAACGTATTTATAATGTATATAGGTGGGTATATATAATGTATATTGAAAATAAGTTTTTTTTTTATATTTTTGATCGGTTTGACCGGGTTGGGTTAAGTGGGTCGGGTTAGGATGGTTTTTGATTTTTTAACTGTTGGGCCCGGCCCGGCCCACTTAGACCCCAACCCGGCCCCGGCCCAGCCCTCAACCCGGTTAAATAATGTAATACCCAATCATGAAATTTACTTGTTTAATTTTCATGATCATGTCACATCTTGTACACATATTTACTAAGATAAGATGTGGACACATAAAAAAATATCAATTAGCTTAAATAATGTAATACCCAACCATGAAATTTACTTGTTTAATTTTCATGATCAATGTATGATTAGAGAGAGTATTTGGGTGAATATATTATGTAATTTAGTGGTGTTTGCAAGTTGTTTGATGGTCTAATAAAGAGTTGGAAAGCATAATGTTCGATAAGGGAATAAACTTATTGTAAAGGGGCTTTATAATGTACACTGAGGATCAAAATATAATTTGTTTCTTCATAGAATTCAATTTCCATCAGATGAAGGAAAATATACCCCGTTGGCAGTATGCCAGTATCTTATCTCATTTTCTTAAAAATAATATTCATGTTATGATTCGGACGGATTAAGCAAATCACAAGTAAAATAATAAACAAGAACAACATACAAGATTTACGTGGAAATTCTTGTGGGAAAAAAGACGGGCGGAGGCAGAGGAGGTTTCACTATAATGGAGAAAGAGTACAACGTGGAGAAGGCTGAATTTTCTAAATGATGAAAATAGATTCACTAAATTGCACTTATATAATACGTGCATACAAATATGTCCTAGGCCCAAAAACATAAAGGTCCATACCACAAACATGGGTCGCACCGCTAAACTAACAGGGCCGGATCAACAAAATTTGGGTCAACTCTAACAATCTCCACCTTTACATGAATTCTAGTTCAAAGCTCAAATCCATTCCAAGACAAACTCTCCACCTCTTCCACAAAAGCCCATAAGGACACATCTCAACAGCTAATACTAACCAAGTCCAAGCAATGTTCAAACTTGACACTTGGTAGTGTCTTAGTCATCATATCAGCAGGATTAGTCATCATATCAACAGGATTATCATGAGTACTAATCTTGCTTACCACAATATCACCACGAGCAATAATTTCATGCATAAAATGATATCGAACATCAATGTACTTTGTCCTCTCGTGAAACATCTAATCTTTCATAAGGAAGATAGCACTCTGACTATCGCAAAAGACTGTAGTAATCTGTAAGTCTTTGCTAAGTTCACCAAACAGACCCTTCAACCAAATAGCTTCTTTGAAAGCCTCTGTAATAGCCATGTACTCTGCCTCAGTAGTTGACAAAGCAATTGTAGTCTGTAAGGTAGCTTTTCAACTAATAGTACAACCACCAATGGTAAAAACATAGTCTGTAAGGGACCTCCTTTTATCATGATCTCCTACAAAATCAGAATCAACATACCCGATTACTCCATCTCTATTTCGCCCAAACTACAAACAAATATCATCAGATCCATGCAAGTATCTGAAAATCTACTGAACTACTTTCCAATGTTCTTTGCCAAGATTTGTCATGTATCTGCTAACTGCACTTACGCCATAAGATAAATCTGGTCGGGAACACACCATCGCATAAATAAGAGACCCAATGTCGCTAGAGTATGAAACTCGAGATATATAGTCACGTTCATCATCTATTTTTGGAGATAAAGTGGCCGAGAGTTTGAAGTGAGCTGTCAATGGAGTACTTATAGGTTTGGCATTTTGCATATTGAACCTGTGAAACACTTTCTCAATATACCTTTTCTGACTCAAGTATAACTTATACTTCTCTCTATCCCACATAATTTCCATGCCAAGGATCTGCTTTGCTGTTCCTAGATCCTTCATCTCAAACTCCTTATTGAGTTGGTCTTTGACTTTTATTATCTCTCCCATATCTTTTGCTGCAATCAACATATCATCAACATACAAGAGAAGATACACGAATAAACCATCACTTACCTCCTTGGAGTAGACAAAACTATCATAGCTGCTCCTCTGAAACATATAATCATGAGAGGTCATAAAAGAGTCAAACCTCTTATAACAACTTTAAGCCATAAAGAGACTTTTTCAGCAAACATACATAATCCCCCTTTCCTGAGACTATAAAGCCCTTTGGTTGTTGCATATAGATATCCTCCTCAAATTCTCCGTGTAAGAATGCAGTTTTGATATCAAACTGCTTAAGCTTAAGATCATGCATGTCCACAATACCAAGCAAGGATCGAATTGAACTATGCCTTATAACTGGAGAAAACACATTTGTGAAGTCAACACTTGGAACCTGACTGTAACCTTTAGCAACTAGTCTTGCTTTGTACCTAGCATCTTCAACTCCCGATGTTCCTTCTTTCTTTTTGAATAACCATTTGCAACAGACAATTTTCTTATTTTTAGGCAATCTCACCAAATCTCATGTGTCATTCTTATGAAGTGATTCCATTTCCTCTTGCATAGCAATCATCCATCGACCGGAATTATCATAACTAACTGCCTCTGAGTAAGAAGAAGGTTCTTCACCGGAATCAATACCTTCTGCTACATTCAATGTATAAGCAACCAAATCAGCTTTAGCATACTTCTGAAGAGGTCTAGTATCTCTTCTAGGCCTGTCTTTAGCAATAGAATATTGTGGCGTCATTGGTGGTGAAGAAGAAATAGTACCACTCTGTATCTTCGGGCTAGACTAATAAGTAGGCACTGGTGTAGACTCTGCTCCAATCTACAATTCAACATAAGTGCTTGAATTTTGCTGATTTATGTCACTAAGCTCATCTGAAGGTGAAGCACTAGATTCGGAGGAAGCCCGAAACATGGCAGTTTCATCAAACACAACATCCTTACTAATTATAACCTTTCTGCTTTTTGGACACCAAAGTTTATAACCTTTAACACCAAGCTTATAATCCATAAATAAGCACCTGACAGATTTAGGCTCCAACTTTTCATTATCAACGTGATCATACGCAGGACATCCAAATATCCTCAAATCAGAATAACTAGCGGAAGTATCAGACCACACCTCTTGTGGAGTCTTTTTATCAATCGCGACTAAGGAAGAACGGTAAATAAAAAAAACAAGTTGTGGAAGCAGCTTTAGCCCAAAAAGACTTGGGTAAACCAACATTAGAGAGCATACAACGCACCTTCTCCATTATAGTCCTATTCATTCGTTCAGTCACACCATTCTGCTGCATAGTATGATGAACTATCAAGTGTCTTACAATTCCTTCTGATTTGCACAAAGTAGGAAATTCATTATAACAGAACTCTAAACCATTATTGGTCCGAAGGGGTTTTACATGCTTCCCTGTCTATTTTTCAATCATCGTCTTTCACTCCTTGAAAGTAGGCAACACATCATTCTTTTGCTTCAGAAAGAACACCCAAACTTTTCTGGATTAGTCATCAATAATAGTCAACAAGTAATTAACGTCTCCTCTAGAAGGTACTCTAGCAGGACCCCAGAGATCAGAATGAATGTAATCAAGTGTGCCCATAGTTGATTGGATGTCTTTAGTGAATCTGACTCTCTTTTGCTTCTCGAAAATGTAGTGCTCACAGAACTCTCATTTGGTAATACTCTGCCAATCAAGAAGTCCTCTCCTGCTTAGTTCAGCCATCCCGTTCACTCATATGCCCAGGTGCATATGCCAAAGTTTAGCAATATCACTTTCTGATAGAGAGGAGATAGAAATAACTGCATCACTTGTAACAGTAGAGCCTTGCAAGACATACAAATTTGCAGACTTTCTCTGTCCCTTCATCACAACAAGAGAACCTTTAGTAACCTTCAGGACTCTACCTTCACCAGTGTACCTATATTCGTTTGAATCAAGAGTACTCAAGGAAATAAGATTTCTCTTCAGGTCTGGGATATACCGCACATCACTAAGTGTCCTCATAACCCCATCAAACATCTTAATTCTGATTGTTCCAATACTAGTTGTCTTGCAAGGTGTGTTATTTCCAATCAAAACAACACCTTTAGAGACTGTTTCATATGTTGCAAACCAATTTCGATTGCGACACATATGAAACGTGCAAGCTGAATCAAGAATCCAATCCTCACAGTTTTTGGAGTTACCATAAAAAACAACTAAGAGTTCTCCATCACTACCACCATTTTCAACAAAACTAGCTTCACCGGACTTCTCTGGTTAATTTTTCTTCGATTTTGGAGCTTCTTTTTTCTCTCTATTCTGTAACTTCCTACACTCGAATTTGATGTGACCCTTCTTCTTGCAGTAATTACAGGTTTTGTTTCTGTTTCTGGATTTTGATATGTTTCTATCATCACCCCCAGAGTTCCTCTCATGATTCCTTCCTCGAACAATAAGACCATCTCCTTGATTCTCCGATCCATTCACAAGATGCTTCATCTTCTCCTTAGAGAACAACGCATCATAGACTTCATATATGGTCAGGGTATCACATCTATATAAAATCGTATCCCTAAAGGTCATGTATGATACAGGCAGCGAACACAATAAAATCAACCCTAGATCTTTCTCATCGTACTTAACCTCCAGAGTCTCTAAATCAGAGACAATTTTCTTAAATACAGATTGGTGATCCTCCAAGGATGCACCCTTAGACATGTGATGAGAATAAATTCATTGTTTGAGATGCAACTTACTTGTTAGGCTCTTCGTCATACACAACGATTTCAATTTCAGCCACAACACAGCGACGGTAATCTCCTTCAAAACATCCTATAGAATCTGATTGGATAAATAAAGGTAGATCTGAGATAGAGCCTTTCGATCCGTACGCTGTTTGTCTTCGTCCATCTATGATGAGGGCATCTTATCAAACCCTAATAGATCATCGTCAAAATCCATCTGCATGAGCACAACCCGCATCTTAACCTGCCATAACAAAAATCTGGTGTTGTGATCCAATAGCGAAATATCATACTTCATGGTTGCCATCCCCGAGAAAACAATCAAACAGTCTTTGATACCAGTTTGTTATAATTCGGACGGATTAAGCAAACCGCAAGTAAAATAATAAACAAGAACAACACACAAGATTTATGTGGAAACCCTTGCGAGAAAAAGCATGGGCAGAGGCAGGGGAGGTCCTATCTGACTATTGAGGAGAGCTCTTTGATCTTCTATCTTTTGTTCAATTGTGCGTGCTTTTCACTGTAATGGAGAAAGAGTACAATGTGGAGAAGAATGAATTTTCTGAATGATGAAAATAGACCCACTAATTGCACTTATATAATACGTGCATACAAATAAGTCTCATACCCAAAAACATAAAGGTCCATATCACAAACATGAGTCGCACCATGAAACTTTTTGAGCCTGATCAACAAAGTTCGGGTCACAACTCTAACAATTCAAAGATTATTTTAAATAAATATTTGTTTATCAAATTGATCCAATTATTTTAACTTTAAACTTGAAATATAAATTTTGAAGTTAGAAAAATAAGCTTTAAGAATTTTCCAAGTCTTTCCAAAATTTCTCTCATAAAACCTCTGTTCTGTATTCATGTTCAAATATAACTTTTACTTAGGAATACTATTTTCACCTTAATTTCAATTACTACCATTTTTGTTAATTTTCAATATTAAAGACACAATTCATGTTCAAACGCCTCCTTGTTATTTTTTTTCTTTTTTAAGGGTTTTTTTCTTTGATGTTCGATAGTCACACTAGAATTTTGATTAATTCAAATTCTCGTTGCATAAAGCCCATAATTTGAAAAAAATGCTTTCTAGCAAGATTTCCTTTATATTTATAATTCGAATCCAAAACTTGTAATTAATTGGAAAAGTCCTATCCTTTTCACCCCAACTTGGTATCAACAATCAATGTGCACCTTTCTTAGTGAAAGAGGCATTTTGTGGGGGCAAAAATGCCCAACTCTATTGACCTGCCACCAAAGAAATCCACTACAACCTCCTAATCAATTTACACTTCTTTTTTTCTCTTTTTCTTAATTTCTTTTAATTTTTCTCAATAAATTAAGCACAAAACTTAAGACTCAAGATTTCAAAATCGAAAAGTTAGACATACCTAAACATAAAATTTTCAAAAAGAACATCTTTTGCTTTCTTTATATTTAGGTTTCCAATCTATAGTCTTTGATCCCTTTCTTAGAAAAAAACCATAAAAGGTGAAAAAAGAAATCATGTGAAGAAAAGAATGTGACATGACCAAAAGGTTCAAGGAACCATCCAGCCTAACATTTCAATACATCTGTACACACACACAACTACAAAATAAATTCCAAATCTTCAACTATTTTTTCTCTCAATCCTCTTCATATCAAAGAAACAGATCCCACCATTCAATTTCCACTCAAAATCCCAAATTGAATGTCAAATTTCAACTTAGGAAAAAAACTTATTCTACCAACTAAAAAAGCATGGAAGAATTTCACCAACAAATTACAATCAAGATTACACAAACTCAAGCTTTCAAAAGCTATCAAAATTTCCAAAAAACTTTGCATTAGAGCTTACAACTATATTTTCCCTATTATTACTCAAAAATTCTACTCGTTGATCAATCGTTCTTCATCATCACCATCACCACCACGTACACGTCGCACTTTTTACCATAATTACTACCAATACAAGCAATGTCATAAAAAATATACTTCGCCTATATACGTGGACCAGCTCTTTCCTAAACCTACAGTTGAACCAGCATGGCAAAACCGTAACTCTAGAAAGATACCCGTGCCTCAAACTGAAGAATTTGTTGGTTCGAGCAGTGGAAGCAAGTTGGATCAAGAAGAGAAAGAGATTATTATGAGGGGTATTGAGCAAAATAGTGCATTGAAAAAAGGTAAGGTAATTGAGAGTGGTAGTAATTATTGTTATAGAACATGTGATAATAATATTACTAATATTGATGAATGGAGAACTCCTTCAATGCCGCATATAAATGGAGTGGATAGAAGAGCTGAAGAATTTATATCTAAGTTTCGTGAAGATATGGAGCTTGAAAGACAACAATCCATTATTGATTTTCAAGAAATGTTGGCTAGAGGTGCTTAAATAGAAAAAAGAAATTATTATTTTTGGTCACTATTGTTGCTGATTTTTTTTCAAAAGTTTAAGTACAGGTTTTGATTTGCTTGATTTTCTGATTTAATTCCTTATTTTCCCTATTTTTGAAGGGGGAGAAAGTGAATTGAATTGATTTTCTATTTGATTTGGTGTGAAAGAGTATCGATTAAAGTGGATATGAAACTTAGGTTGTGTGGGAATGTTTTTTATGTTTTATTTTTAATTTCAAGAATTGTATTTAGTAAACATTGATTAAGAATTGTATTTAGTAACATTGATTATTTTTCTTGGTTGTTATGAATAAATGATTATGATAAAACTTGTACTGGTTTTCTTTCATAGATTCAAACGTGTTACAAGGTTTTAAGATGAGAGATTTTAGATCATTTGCTTCTGGCTATGATAGTCTATATATTCTTAAGATGGAATCTATAGAATGAATGAAATGAACATCTATTTCCATTTAATCTTATCACGAATGAAATGACCATCTATTTCGATTTGCTTCGTACGCTCATGAAGGATAGGATTTTGTGTGATTTGCATGGCAGCCTTGCTATCGCTGTGGATGCATATTGGTTGCTGAATTACAACACTTGACTCCTTAAACAAACCCGATAGTCAATCTCTGCCACTGCTGCAGTCATGCTTCTATATTCAGCCTCGGCTGAACTTCTAGATATTGTAGCTTGTTTTTTAGACTTCCATGAAACCAAAGAGTCACCGAATTGGATGACAAAAGCTGTTACCGATTTTCTAGTATTAGAGCAGGCTGTCCAGTCTTAGCCACACGAACATGTAAGTGCTTGAGCAGGGTGTGGCTGTAACAAAATACCTTGGCCAGGAGCAGACTTCAGATATCTCACACTGCTGTTGCATGAATTGGCTTAGAGTTTGTACTGCATAGCCAATATCTGGTCTAGTAATTGTCACATATACGACAGCTTACCAATGAGCCTTTGGTGAGCAGTAACATCTGTAAATATTTCATCACCTATACTGCCTACTGCAACATCATATTCATGAGTAATCAACTTCTGGTTTACTTCAACGGGTGTAGTGGCTGGTTTGGCACCTCCAAAGCCCATCTCGGATATGAGTTCCTAGATGTACTTTCTTTAGTTCAGTAGAACACCCTTTCAGGACCTGAGTATTTCAATTCCCAGAAAATATTCCTAAATCTTTTACCTCGAACTTCTGTTTCATAGTGGCCTTGGATTGATCACTCAAGCACCTACTGCTCTCAGTAATAAGCAAATCATCTGTATAGACTGATATGATCACTATATCAGACCCCTACTCCATGGTAAATAGAAAACAGTCATGGTTACTCTGTGTAAAACCTGATGATAAAAGAGCCTCAGTGAGCTTAATGTTCCATTGTCTTGAAGCATGTTTTAGGCCATAAATGACTTCTTGAGCTTGCGTACTTCATTCTTGAACTCCCCGGCTACTAAACCCTTGGGGTAAATTGCAAATACACTTTTTTGTCAAGGTCTCCTTGCAAAAGAGTATTGTAAACATCCATCTGAAACATGTTCCAACCATGCGATACAGCCAGCTCCACCATGAGTATCCAATGCTTGCAGGTACATAACATGATTGTGATCAATTTCCGCCATTAATTGAGATGCAGCTGTAGTCCCTTCCGCCATGATCGAGCTTACAAGCTTTGTGACTTGATAACACTGCATAGAAACTTAAGAGATTTCTAGTGCAAAGCACCCATTTTGATTACCGGACATATTAACTTTCAGAGAAGTAAAACTAATGCAAGGAATAGAGAGAATTCATTGAGAAGAATGGAAGAAGATATTTTTGTTATGTCCATTCTACAAGTAGGAGCCACCATTTATAGAGCTAACAATTCCGCAAGGACACACTCAAATTAAAGGACCGAATATCACCACCCAACCCATAGATGTTGCGCTTATCATTGCCTGAAAAACTTCGAGAGCCATCAACGAGGTGTACCAACACATGGATCTGGAGGAGGAATTTCAGTATGGGCAATGCAGCAAGTATGAAGTATGTACGAAGGGGAGTCACCATATCAGCTCTCTTCTTATCACATTTATCAGTATACGCCTAGAATGCAGTTCTATCGACGCACTTGCTACATCTCGGACAATAAGTACAGACACCTCTCACTGCTCTTTACCACGATCGTGCTCCAAGCATATGATGAAATATCCAAATAACTCTTAACAAGCTCACAAGAGATTCGAGGTTCTGTTTGATGTGATCACACAGGTATGAAACTTCATAAGCAGGGTTCTCATCTACACTGCACCAAACTGCAAACTCCCAATTGGAACAACAATATAATTTTGCCTTTATTTTATGGAGCCAAGTGCTTTCTCACTAAGATCAAGGAAATAGGAGAGTCTTTTGTGACAATGCCGGTAGTGTCATCATTTCAAAAGGCTTGTTATAGTTCGATCCAGATTCTTCTTTCCTTGCCCTCTGTACAATATTACTTCTGTCACTTCCACCAAAATGATCCGACAATAGAAGTGCGAGCAGTGATGCAACTTGTTCTGTATCTTTAAACAGACAATCTAACTTCTCAAAATGATAGATCAACGCGCTTGAGCACATAGAGGCAACAGACGTCCGATATTTTCTCTCTTTTCCTGTCAACTAAAATGACTTCTAGTGAATTAAGATGCAAATTCTGCTCAAAACTCCTAGGTGATGACATATATAAAAGCCATTTGGTAAATAATCATCAATACCACTTAACGACATTTATGAAATTTCCCTCCAAATTCCTGAAGGTTTCCTGACCATAACTTTCAAGCACGTCCACATAATTACAACACACCCATATAAGCTTATTGTCGAGTCCGTTAATGATTTACACCATAATCTCTTTATTTTCTAACCAAACAATAAAATCACCCTTTTCATAATTTTTTCATGAGAATTGATTTTATATTTAAAGAGAGTTGAAACATATCTCTCGTCAATTTGAAAATTAACAAACACAACCATATCAAAGAAGGGCAACTGAAATCTTGCACAAGTTCAAAATGCAAAAATATAGGTTGCTACATTTTTATTATAATAGATACTATATAAGACCTCATTTTCTCCCAATTCATTGGGTTCTCCTCTGTTTTGGGATAAAATAATATATCTGTGAGTCTAATTCGTGTCGTCTAACTGCAGTTTTCTCTGTAATTTTAGCTGAATAAGCACTCTAACCCAAATACAACAAGTAATAATTATATAATTACTGGCCCTCTTAAAAAAATAATGCAACTCTATGCTTCTTTCTTATTTTTGGATTGATTTTGGAGCACAACATTTCAATGGTAGTACTGGTTGGTATACAAGAGAAAAATATGCTCAAATTAAAGGCCAACTGAAAATAATAAACCAAATCTCAGATTTTAACCTACAAATGTTAGAGAAAGATCTCCAAACAAAAAACAAGTATCTACCAAAATTAAACAAATCTTGTTGTAATCCTTCACTTGCTAATTGCTTCTATTTTCTTTCACGCCAAGTCTTTTTTTCTTGGACTTCATTGTAGCACTCATATTTTGGAGGCTATGTAAGGTGATACAATTTTTATCATGGTGTTGCCAACATGAGCTTGTGCAGGCCTGTGAGATGATGAATTATCCCCCATTGCCTTTCTTGACTGCAAATAAAAAATATGGTAACAGGAAGTTAGGAGGTTCAACAGGAAGTAGGCCAGTTGGTTCCCACATATCAGGTCCATCCATTGGAGCGATAATTGGCTCATAAATTCTCATTTGAGTAGCCTTGTTGTAACAATCATTTGTGAAATTATCTGAATTCCCTCTTACATGGAAGATGTAGCTCACTGCATGTGAGCATGGGATTCCTGTAAGGTCCCGTCCCATCCCCAGGTTCTTCCATTCAAGTCAAGACTAAATTGTTCACCGTACATAGTTTGTACTTGGAATAGCAATTGTCCAGCCCTAGTAGGAATTGATGTAGCTGTCTATTCAGACTTTCCTTCTACTAGTTTTCGTATTCGAGGGCATAAAGTTCCTGTTGCACTAACATTACCTTTGTATTTGAGCACAACCTCCCTCTTGTGATTCATTCTTTTCATCAGGTATATATTCAAATCCCTTCAAGCAATCTAAGTATAGGTTTCTTCCTCGCGTTTAAAATTGGTTTCAACCCGTTGAGTGACCCGCAAAAGTTCAAAAGCATCTCACACTTTGTTGTTGTTCAAATGTAACTTGCTCCCTAATTTTAGTTTGTTTATCGTTGAATCAGTTTCTAGCTTCTTCGTCCTCCTTTTCCAGCATATTTATTTCATAAGTTGCCCTAGCAGCTTTCCAGGCTCTTGTCTTCAATGATAAAACTTTATGCACTTTCTTGAAATTATTGGACTATTTTGTAAGGAAATAAAGAGATTTGTGTGTGAATTATAAGATAAAATATGACAGGATGTAAGTTAAAAAAGAGATGGTGCAAATTGCAACGGATTCTCTAACGATGTAAATCTATTGTTAGAGAAGTCCTAACTCTCTAATCTTTAGCAACACTCAGTAACAGTACTGTATAAGTTAAGATGAGAGGCAAATTCCTAATTTTGTTGAACGAAAGATCTAAGTACCCCAAATTAGTGAGGTAACACAAAACCAATCGAGATGCGCACAAGCTGATAGTCACATCACAGTTATCAAAAGAAGAAAAAAATCAAAAGAATATTGCAAGATTGTTCGCAACAAATTTTCGTTAACGCTGAAAATTAACTGCAAGCAAAAATAAAATAAACAAAAAGAATAATTTTATATAAATGAATTTTGCGGGTACAATTCCGTTATTCTCTCAATTCTTCTCTCCTAAGTTTTTCCATGATTCGAGCGCCTTTGCAGCGTGATTCTTGTATGTAAGATGATTTGAGCCTCCTAGAAATGTGTTTGGATCTCCAGGAATTGTCTGACAGCACTTCGTCTTGTCGAGTTGATCTCCAGGCAGAACTCCGTTAGTCAATTCGTGTAATAAGCATGTGGTGCACAAACACAATAGCATGTGGTGCATCTCATCCGTGGGGCTCGGCGATAAAGAGGCTTCGAGTGAGAGCATCCCATTCTTTTCAAGGAGCACGTACGTGGTGCCATCCAACTTAATAATATTGACACAGGCAGTAGCCTTTTCTGACTTTGGTGAGCAAGTACTAGGCACACGTCCACAAAAATATTTATTCTCCGATGGGAGAACAAAAATATGAGTTGTTTGATTCATAAAAATGGAATTCAATGTCCTATCTTATTAGCTTTGCGCAGCGTCACGATAAATTCCGTATTTTGATGTAGGAGTATCAAAATCAGGAGCCATTTTTTTCTTAGAAACTAGACTCGTAGAGCTACGTCTTACGAGGGAATCGCAATCAGATTGCACCTAAATCGTCCCAGATATTTCCCCAAAATCGATCTTCTAATCTCGGTTCGCTAGTTTCATCAGCTTTGCGCATCGTCACGATAAATTCCATATCTTGACGGGAAAGTATCGGAATCAGGTTCTGTTTTTTGCATTGGAAAGTAGATTCGCAGAGATACGTCTCACGCAGAAACCAAAATTAGATTGAATTTGAATCATCCCAGATACTGATCCAAATGTAGCCTTCTAATCTTGGTTCACTGGTTATTTCAGCTTTGCGCAGCGTCACGATAAATTTCATAACTTGACATGAAAGTATCGGAATCAGGTTCCATTTTTTGCATTAGAAAGTAGACTCGCAGAGATACGTCTCATGTAGAAACTACAATTAGGTTGCATCCGAATCATCCCAGATATTGTTCCAAAAATAGCCTTCTAATCTTGGTTTGCTGGTTATTTCAGTTTTGCACAGCGTCACGATAAATTTCATATCTTGACGTGAAAGTATCGAAATCAGGTTTCATTTTTTGCATTGGAAAGTAGACTCACAGATCTACATTAAGCATGAAATCCATCAGCATATAACCTCTATATTTTCTTAGGTACTTTTCCAAAGTTGCAGCCTAAATCTTGTGATATTCTATTTCACCTCAAATTTTGGATACTTCATGAATTTCATCATCTACTTCAAGTTTTGGGCCACATCACTTCGGCAGTATGTTGAAGGCCAAACTAGAGCAATATTCAAAGTACCACAACTCATTTTCTTGTCGAGAAAATTTTATTGCTTGAGAGATAATGAAGAATCCTTTTGCTTTAAGACGGCATCTTCAAAGAACTCCAAATATGCATTCAAGCTTCATATTTTTCCTTCCTTTTTTTTAGATCCGTTCACAGTTTAGACTCATGCGGTCCAGGAGTGACATGTAGTTTAAGCTCGTGCCTTAAGGAGAGTTTTTGACTTGCAATTTAGGCTCGTGCGTCGAGGAGCGTCTTGACTTACATTTTAGGCTCATGCATCGAGGAGCATTTTGGCTTGCAGTTTAGGCTCGTGCATTGAGGAGTATTTTTGACTTGCAGTTTAAGCTCGTGCAGCAAGGAGCATTTTTGACTTGCATTTTAGGCTCGTGCGTCGAGAAGCATCTTGACTTGCAATTTAGGCTCGTGCATCGAGGAGCATCTTGACTTGCAGTTTAGGATCGTGCATTGTAACACCCCGTACTTAATTACGTGCATTAGCCATGGTTATATGTGTCGGAGTATATGTATTGATCATAAGTTAGGTATATATGAGTTTAAGTATGAGTATTGATTATTTTGAGACGGTTTCAAGTGTATAGTTTGATTACATGTGTATAGGAATCGACTTTATTTATACCGGAATTCACTCGTCGAAGTTTCTATGCGAAGTTTATCAAGTTAGCTTTCCAACGATATAAAGATTTCTGAAAACAGATGAGTATCGGATATAAGCGAGCATGTTCGAAACTTCAAAACGGTGGACGCAATGAACAGTAAATGTGCAGAAATTTTCTGCACACAAAAGTACTGCAGCCAAACAGATTTTTGGGTCGACTATAAACGATCATAACTCCTTGTACAAAATGAACTGTGTGAGCTTCTATATATCGATGAGAATCCCCGAGAGTCTTCTTTCTAATGCAATTGGTTTCATCCAAATCCAACATCTGAGTAAGGAGTTATACTCGATTTACTTCAGCCTCTCAAAATAGATTTTTAGGGTCAACTTCAAATGACCATAAATCCTTGTACAGAACGAACTGGGTGGCCTACTTTATATGAAATTAAATCCCTTTGAATTATCTTTCCAACGATACCAATTTCACCCAAATCCGATATCGGAGCAAAGAGTTATGGTCGATTTACTTTAGCCTATCAAAACAGTCCACCATGGACAGATTCGGATTTACTTAAATTTTTAAGGGCAATATGGTCATTTTCCATCACCTCATGGACGAAAATTGGTCATTATATACATATAATTAGCCTCATATCCATCATTATCATCCAAATTATTGAAAATAAGAAACCCTAGCCTAAGTTCAACTCCAATTATCTTGTGATTCAACCGTAGAAAATCCAAATTGATTCCGTAGTTGTGTTCACCGTCTCGAGGGCTTCGAGAAGCACCCCTTATTTGGGACAACAGGACTTCGAAATCAAAAGGGCCATTTTATGGTAAGGATATAAATTATGTTGGTGTTATTTATATGGATATGTATATATATGCATGTGAGCATAAGAAGTATGTTATTTGATTGTTGTTGAAAGATGATTGGAAATGATGTTGGATTATTCTTGTGCATGGTTGGATTATGTTGAATTGTGAAGGGATTTGGTGTGATGATGTGGTGTTGAAATGATGATTATATATATATATATACACATAAACCTATTGTTCAAGTTGGTTTTTGGAATGCTTTGCAAATATTGGTTGTATGGAATTATGGAAGAGAATTGTGGTGTTGGGTTGCTAATACTAGATGCCAAACATTTCATTGTAGATAAGTGATTTGTAAAGGCGGGAAGTTGTGTTGAATTGGTATCCGAATCTACAACGAGGTATGTAAAGCATACTCTAACGATGTTCTTTGGCATGAAAACACCAATGTTCCATCAAGTAAAATTCCGAGGTTGTCCAAAAACATGTATTGTTCTACATTACCAACGAAATTGTTTCTATTCTATAAAGTGTTAAAACGTTTCATTGATATACCAAAAGGCTCTTATTTCATTGTTGTGATATTGATGATTCTGAAACACATTGTTGATGTACCAATGAGTATTTATTACATCGTTATTGTATAGAAGGTCTATTACTTGGTTCCTATTGATGTATCATTGTTCTAAAGGTACTTTATTGGCATGAACACTAATGTGATAATCTCAAAAGCTTTTGAACTAAGTTATTGGAAAGATCTCTTATGTGTGTTACTTAATATACGTGTGGGTGGTATCCCAGGGGCATAAGCCTAGCATGGGTCGATCCCAGTTGATATGTACTGGGGGCAGCCTAATGGTCACAGTACGGTACAATATTGATTATTGTTAGGTGGTTGGAGGCTCGGGAGGAGGAGGTAATGGCGAATGATAATTGTAAAGAATGAAATGAACTAATGTATACCATTCCACAAATGTGTTTGAATTCAAGAACCCAATTCAGATTAATGATAATGTACATGATCCTAAAAGTGTTTATGAAGTGTGGTTCACTTCTATTATGATTTATTCACTTGCGTCTGATTTTCTTGATCCCCCATATCACATATGATTATTTACAACTTTACATACTCAGTACATATTCCGTACTGACATCCCTCACGGGTGACCTGCATTTCATGCTGCAGGCACAGGTGCTTCAGCTCATTCACAGCATAGATAGGAGCCAGGTCATACAGCTATTGTTGGTGAGCTCTAGTTTGCTTCGGATCTTTCCGAGTCAGTTCTTTATGTTTTGTTATTGTACAGGAGTCATGTGTGGGCGGGGATTTGTCCCGACCCTAGTTATGTCATGTATATCCTAGAGGCTTTGTAGACATAAGGAAGGGTAAAGTCATCGGAGTTTATATAGTGATGTTATATTTGTATATGTGGTGGCCCCGATGGCCAAGTATTATATATATATATATATATATTTGTGTGTGTTGTGCTGATACAGGGAATTAAATCCTTCTATATGTAACGAAGTGCTGCCCAAATTTTTGGTGACATGTAAGTGAAAGTACAGGTATTTGAACGGGTTCTCCTGGGCCTTCTCGGCTTCGGGTGCCAGTCCGGCCCGATGGGATTTTGGGGCGTGACAAAAGTGGTATCAGAGCGGTTCGTCCTAGTGAGTCTACAAAGCCGTGTCTATGTAGAGTCTTGTTTATCGGTGTGTTGTGCACCACATCTATAAACAGGAGGCTATGGACATTTAGGAAATTATTTCTTTTCTTCAGATCATAGATCATGCCATAGAGTTTATATAGCAAATGAAGATATAGTTGACCACTGAATTCATTTGTTTCTCTTATTACAGTAAGAATACCGAATACCGGATACCGGAAGTAAGAATACCGACGAGCGGGTATATGTGGCTGCCGGAGAAGGGACTAGTAAGTCACCACCTTTACAAGTTAATCAGAGTGAAGCTCAAGCTGAGCGGGTATCTGAAATATCTTCCACTCCAGATGAAATAAGTGGGAGGCGAACCACATTCACAGAACCACTTGTTAATGCTGCTGATCAGGATATGAGGGATGCAGTACAACTGTTGACCCGGATTGTTGTCGATCAAGTCCAAGGGCAAGCTATTCCTGCCGCGGGTTCTAGCAGTACTGATAGGGCGGCTAGTCTTAGGACGCAAGATTTTCTTAAGATGGATCCGCCTACTTTTACCGGATCCGATCTTAATGAAGATCTCCAGGACTTTATTGATCAGATCCAAAGGGCCCTAGAGGTGATGCATGTATCGGGCAGAGAGACAGTGGAGTTAGCCGCGTATAGATTCAAAGGTGAGGCTATATATTGGTATGAAGACTGGAAACGGTCAAGGGGCATTGATGCACCCCCAGCTACTTGGAAAGAGTTCAAAGAGGTATTTATTGATCATTATCTTTCATATGAGACTCGTCAAGCCTGTGCGGATCAGTTCTTAAATCTTAGACAGGGTCATACAAGTGTGAGGGAGTATAGTCTTCGATTTAATTCCTTGTCCAGATATGCTCCTAATGTTATAGCTACTATGGATGACAGAGTTCATCGGTATGTGAATGGATTGGATCCGTATTTTGTTAGGGATTGTACTATTGCTGCACTGAATAAAGACATAGATATAGCTAGGATCCAAGCATTTGCACAAAAATGGAAGATCAGAGGCAAAGAAAAAGAACACAGGAATTTGAAAGCGGATCTTCTAAGAGGGCCGGATCTACAGGGCAGTTTATGGCGCCACAGGGAGGTTTTAGACCTCAATTTTCTGCTAGACCACCTAGGCCATTATTTTCTTATTCTGCAGCTAGTGCTCTACCACAGCATCAGGGGTTCAGAGGCAGTCAATTTGGGCAAAGAAGTGAGGGTCATAGTTCGCGATCTGTGGGTTATCATGGGCAAGGGAATATGATCCAATCGAGACCTCCTCGAGAGCCATGCAATAAATGTGGAAGGCATCATATGGGCGTATGTCGAATGGGAACAAATGTTTGTTTTTGGTGCGGTATGATGGGGCATATGATGAGAGAATGCCCATGAAGGGGCGCAGGTGGCGTAGCACGACCTTCGGGATCAGCTGTTGCATCATCGTCACCGGTATCTTATTCTGGTAGGGGCGTACAACCTGCGGTTCATGCTAGAAATGGAAAAAGAGTCGCTAGTTCCAGCAGGACTCAGAATCGCACTTATGCTTTAGCGGATCGACAGAATCTAGAGGCTTCCCCAGATGTGGTTACGGGTACGTTGTCCATATTTTCATTTGATGTATATGCTCTAATTGATCCCGGTTCTACATTATCATATGTTACTCCTTTGGTTGCTGGAAAGTTCAAAAGAACCCCCGAATTGTTAGATAAGCCGTTGGAAGTGTCTACCCCGGTTGGGGAATCTATTATTGCTAAAAGAGTTTATAAAGATTGTGTAGTAACTGTGTGTGGTCGAGACACGATGGCCAATCTCGTGGAACTAGAAATGGTAGATTTTGATGTTATAATGGGTATGGATTGGTTGGCGTCTTGTTATGCCAAAATTGACTGTTGTACAAAAAAAATGTATTTACATTTTCCTAATGAAGCAGTTATTGAATGGCAAGGTAAGATTGGCGCACCAAGAGGTAGATTTATTTCCAAGGGCTACATATGTCATTTAGTTAGAGTAAATGATACGGAATCGGAATCACCAGATCTTCATACTGTACCAGTAGTAAGTGAATTTCTTGATGTATTCCCTGAAGATCTTCCAGGTTTACCTCCTGAACGAGAAGTAGAGTTTGGTATTGATGTAATACCAGGCACCCAACCAATCTCCATTCTTCCGTATAGAATGGCCCCAGCAGAATTACGAGAATTGAAAGAGCAATTGAAAGATTTGCTAGAGAAGGGATTCATAAGGCCTAGTATGTCCCCCTGGGGAGCACCAGTGTTATTTGTGCGCAAAAAGGATGGCTCGCTGAGGATGTGTTTTGATTATCGGCAATTAAATAAGGTGACTATTAAGAATAAATATCCTCTCCCAAGAATTGATGATTTATTTGATCATTTACAGGGTACCAAGTGCTTTTCTAAGATTGATTTGAGGTCAGGTTACCACCAAGTGAGGGTCAAAGAGAAGGATATACCCAAGACAGCTTTCCGAACACGGTATGGTCATTACGAGTTTCTAGTTATGTCATTTGGCTAACAAATGCACCTGCAGCTTTTATGGATTTGATTAATAGGGTGTTTAAGCCATTCCTGGATGTATTTGTGATAGTTTTTATAGATGATCTTCTAGTTTATTCTAGATCAGAAGAGGACCATGTCAATCACTTACTACAGGCATTGCAGACTCTTCGTGATTGTAAGCTTTATGCAAAGTTCTCTAAATGTGAGTTTTGGTTAAAGTCGGTGGCATTTTTGGGTCATATTGTATCTAGTGAAGGGATAAAGATTGATGCTCAAAAGATAGAAGCTGTGAAGAACTGGCCAAGGCCCACAACACCTACGAAGATTCGTAGTTTTCTCGGGTTGGCCGGTTATTATAGAAGGTTTGTTAAAGACTTTTCTTCCATTTCAGCACCCTTAACCAAGCTAACGCATAAAGCATCCAAGTTCCAATGGAATGATGCGTGTGAGGAGAGTTTCCAAGAATTGAAGAATAAGTTGACTTCTACACCTGTGTTGGTACTTCCAGAAGGTACAGAAGGGTATACAGTGTATTGTGATGCTTCGAGAATTGGTTTAGGATATGTATTAATGCAGCATGGTAAGGTGATAGCATATGCCTCAAGGCAATTGAGGCCACATGAGAAAAATTACCCCACACATGATCTTGAGCTGGCAGCGGTTATCTTTGCTTTAAAAATATGGCGCCACTATTTATATGGGGTTCATGTTGATATATATACTGATCACAAGAGCTTACAATATATTTTCAATCAGAAGGATCTAAATCTGAGGCAGCGAAGGTGGATGGAACTATTAAAAGATTATGATGTTGATATTTTGTATCACCCAGGGAAAGCGAATATAGTAGCTGATGCGTTGAGTCGTAAGTCTATGATGGCACCTATAGAAAGGCAAGGGATGATTAAAGATCTTCATCAATTAACTAGCCTAGGGGTTCGTCTTCTCAAAACTCCGGACGAGGAGCTTATTGTGCATAATGCCGCGGAATCCTCATTAGTAGTTGAGGTAAAAGAGAAGCAAGATGCAGATCCTATTTTATTACAGCTTAAGGAGAATGTTCAGAGTGGGGCAACCAAGGCATTTGAGCTTACGCGAGAAGGAGTACTTCAGTGCCAAAACCGATTGTGTGTTCCGGATGTAGACGGGCTAAGAAAGAAGATTATGACAGAGGCACATTTTTCAAGGTATTCCATTCATCCAGGATCAACCAAAATGTATCAAGATTTGAAGGAGGTATATTGGTGGAATGACATGAAAAGGAACATCGCAGAATTTGTAGCTGAATGTCCAAATTGCCAACGAGTTAAAGTGGAACATCAAAAGCCCGGAGGCTATATACAATGCATAGATCTTCCAATTTGGAAGTGGGACATGATCAACATGGATTTTGTTACAGGTTTGCCTCGTACAGCTCGAAAATTTGATTCTATATGGGTGATTGTGGATAGGCTTACTAAATCCGCACATTTCTTACCCGTTAAGACCACTTACACAGTTGAAGAATATTTGAAGCTGTATGTTAAAGAAATAGTCTGATTACATGGAGTGCCAACTTCTACTATATCGGATCGGGGAACTCAATTTACTGCAAACTTTTGGAAGTCTTTCCAACGGAGTTTGGGAACACAAGTGAATCTAAGTACAACTTTTCACCCTCAGACGGATGGACAAGCAGAGCGCACCATTCAAACACTTGAAGATATGCTACGAGCATGTGTTATAGATTTTAAAGGCAGCTAGGATGATCATTTACCTCTTATTGAGTTTGCCTACAATAATAGCTATCATTCAAGTATCAAAATGGCACCATATGAAGCTTTATATGGGAGGAAGTGTAGATCACCAATAGGATGGTTCGAAGTGGGTGAAACTCTTATGTTCGGACCGGATCTTGTGTATCAAGCTATAGAAAAAGTCAAGGTGATTCAGCAACGGTTGAAAACAGCCCAAAGTCGACACAAGTCATATGCGGATAGTAGAAGAAGAGGGCTAGAGTTTTCGTTAGGCGATTGGGTATTTTTGAAGGTATCGACAATAAAAGGGGTGATGAGATTTGGCAAGAAAGGAAAGTTGAGTCCACGATATATAGGCCCGTATAAGATTATTCGAAGATGTGGGCAAGTTGCTTATGAATTAGAGCTGCCTCAGGAACTCTCATCAGTGCATCCAGTATTTCATGTATCGATGCTTCGAAAGTGCATCGGAGATCCGTCCCTTATTACTTCTACTGAAGATGTGCAAGTAACAGAAGATCTTACCTATGAGGAGATGCCTATTGCTATATTAGATCGTCAAGTTAAGAAGATGAGAAATAAAGAAGTATCATCGGTGAAAGTACTTTGGAGAAATCAACAAAGGGAAGAGATTACATGGGAAGCTGAGGAAGCAATGAAATCTAAGTACCCTTATTTGTTCAAAGATGAAGAGGAAGTTCAAGAAACGGAGTTAGAACATTAACAAGTAAGTTTTTGTTTATATATGCATAGTATTTATGTGATGATGTGAATGTTAATGGTGGACTTGAACTTGTTTTGGTTGAATAACTACGCTAAAATTCGAGGACGAATGTCCTAAAGGGGGGAAGGATGTAACACCCCATATTCAAGTACATGTATTGGCGTATTTAAGTACGTGTATTGGTCTTATTTATATGGAATTAATTTTTTATTTTATTTATACCGGAATTTGCCCGTCGATGGTTCCATACGAAGGTTATTGAATAAGCTTTCCAATGATATAAAGATTTCCAAAAACGGATAAGTTTCGGATATAATTGAGCACGTTCGAAACTATAAAACGGTGGCCGGGATGTTGTGAACAGTAAATGTGCAGGAAAATTTTCTGCACACAAACTACTGAGGCCTGCCAGTTTTTTGGGTCAACTCAATATAATGAACTAGGAGAGCTGTGACCTATCAAAAGAAAGATATTTGAGTCTTCTTTCCAATGCAATTAGTTTCATCCAAATCCAACATCTGAGTAAGGAGTTATACTCGTTTTACTTCAGCCTCTCAAAACAGTTTTTAGGGTCAACTTCAAACAATCATAACTCCTTGTACAAGACGAACTGGGTGGCCTACTTTATATGAAATGAAATACCTTTGAATTGTCTTTCCAACAATACCGATTTCACCCAAATCCTATAACGGAGCAAAGAGTTATGACCAATTTACTTTAGCCTGTCAAAACAATCCACCATAGACAGATTCGGATTTACTTAAATTTTTAAGGGCAATATGGTCATTTTCCATCACCTCATGGACGAAAATTGGTCATTATATACATATAATTAGTCTCATATCCATCAATTATCATCAAATTATTGAAAATAAGAAACCCTAGCCTAATTTCAACTCCAATTATCTTGTGATTCAATCGTAGAAAATCCAAATTGATTCCGTAGTTGTGTTCACCGTCTCGAGGGCTTCGAGAAGCACCCCTTATTTGGGACAACAGTACTTTGAAACCAAAAGGGCCATTTTATGGTAAGGATGTAAATTATGTTGTGTTATTTATATGGATATGTATATATATATGCATGTGAGCATAAGAAGTATGTTATTTGATTGTTGTTGAAAGATGATTGGAAATGATGTTGGATTATTCTTGTGCATGGTTGGATTATGTTGAATTGTGAAGGGATTTGGTATTGATGATGTGGTATTGAAATGATGATTATATATATATATACACATAAACCTATTGTTCAAGTTGGTTTTGGGAATGTTTTGCAAATATTGGTTGTATGGAATTATGGAAGAGAATTGTGGTGTTGGGTTGCTAATCCTAGATGCCAAACATTTCATTGTAGATAAGTGATTTGTAAAGGCAAGAAGTTGTGTTGAATTGGTATCCGAATCTACAACGAGGTATGTAAAGCATACTCTAACGATGTTCTTTGGCATGAAAACACCAATGTTCCGTCAAGTAAAATTCTGAGGTTGTCCAAAAACATGTATTGTTCTACATTACCAACGAAGTTGTTTCCATTCTATAAAGTGTCAAAATGTTTCATTGATATACCAAAAGGCTCCTATTTCATTATTGTGATATTGATGATTCTGAAACACATTGTTGATGTACCAATGAGTCTTTATTACATCGTTATTGTATAGAAGGTCTATTACTTGATTCCTATTGATGTATCATTGTTCCAAAGGTACTATATTGGCATGAACACTAATGTAATAATCTCAAAAGCTTTTGAACTAAGTTATTGGAAAGATCTCTTATGTATGTTACTTGATATACGTGTGGGTGGTATCCAAGGGGCATAAGCCTAGCATGGGTCGATCCCTATTTATGTGTTTATGAGTGGTATCTCAGGGGCATAAGCCTAGCATGGGTCGATCCCAGTTGATATGTACTGGGGCAGCCTAATGGTCACAGTATGATACAGTATTGATTATTGTTAAGTGGTTGAAGGTTCGGGAGGAGAAGGTAATGGCGAATGATAATTGTAAAGAATGAAATGAACGAATGTATACCGTTCCACAAATGTGTTTGAATTCAAGAACTCAATTCAGATTAATGATAATGTGCATGATCCTAAAAGTGTTTATGAAGTGTGGTTCACTTCTATTATAATTTATTCACTTGCGTCTGATTTTCTTGATCTCCTATATCACATATGATTATTTACAACTTTACATACTCAGTACATATTTTGTACTGACGTCCCTCACGGGGGACCTGCATTTCATGCTGCAGGCACAGGTGCTTCAGCTCATTCACAGCATAGATAGGAGCCAGGTCATACAGCTATTGTTGGTGAGCTCCAGTTTGCTTCGGAGTTTTCCGAGTCGGTTCCTTATGTTTTGTTATTGTACAGGAGTCATGTGTGGGGGGGGTTTGTCCCGACCCTAGTTATGTCATGTATATCCTAGAGGTTTTGTAGACATAAGGAAGGGTAAAGTCATCGGAGTTTATATAGTGATATTATATTTGTATATGTGGTGGCCCCGACGGCCAAGTATTATATATATATATTTGTGCGTGTTGTACTGATACAGGTAATTAGACCCTTCTATATGTAACGAAGTGCTGTCCAAATTTTTGGTGACATATAAGTGAAAGTACAGGTATTTGAACGGGTTCTCCCGGGCCTTCTCGGCTTCGGGTGCCAGTCCGGCCCGATGGGATTTTGGGGCGTGACATATGGATGACAGAGTTCATCAATATGTGGATAGGCTAGATCCATATCTGGTTAGCGATTGTACTATTACTGCACTGAATAAAGACATGGATATAGCTAGGATTCAAGCATTTGCACAGAAAATGGAAGACCAGAGGCAAAGAAAAAGAACACAGGAATTTGAAAGCGGATCTTCTAAGAGGGCCAGATCTACAGGGCAGTTTATGGCGCCACAGGGAGGTTTTAGACCTCAATTTTCTGCTAGACCACCTAGGCCATTATCTTCTTATTCTGCAGCTAGTGCCCCACCACAGTTTTAAGGATCCAGAGAAAATCAATTTGGGCACAGAAGTGATAGTCAGAGTTCGCGGATAGTGGGGTACCAAGGGCAAGGGAATATGAGCCAATCGAGACCTCTTTGAGAGCCATACAATAAATGTGGAAGGTATCATTTGGGCGCATGTCGGTTGGGGACCAATATTTGCTTTTGGTGCGGTATGTCGGGGCATATGATGAGAGAATGCCCACGAAGGGGCATAGGGGGTATGGCACGACCTACGGGGTTATTTGTTGCATCATCATCATAGATGCCTTATTCAGGAAGGGGTGCACAACCAATGGGTCGTGTTAGAGGTGATAGAGGAGCCACGAGTTCTAGCGGGGCTCAAAATCGTACGTATGCTTTAGCGGATCGACAGAATCTAGAGGCTTCCCCAGATGTGGTTACGAGTACGTTGCCCATATTTTCATTTGATGTATATGCTCTAATTGATCCCGGTTCTACATTATCATATGTTACTCCTTTGGTTGCTGGAAAGTTCAAAAGAACCCCCGAATTGTTAGAAAAGCCGTTGGAAGTATCTATCCCGGTTGGGGAATCTATTATTGCTAGAAGAGTTTATAAAGATTGTGTAGTAACTGTGTGTGGTCGAGACACGATGGCCAATCTTGTGGAACTAGAAATTGTAGACTTTGATGTTATAATGGGTATGGATTGGTTGGTGTCTTGTTATGCCAAAATTGACTGTTGTACGAAAAAGATATATTTACATTTTCCTAATGAAGCAGTTATTGAATGGCAAGGTAAGATTGGCGCACCAAGAGGTAGATTTATTTCTTATTTCAAAGTGAGAAAAATGATTTTCAAGGGCCACATATGTCATTTAGTTAGAGTAAAGGATACGGAATCGGAATCACCAGATCTTCACACTGTACCAGTAGTAAGTGAATTTCTTGATGTATTCCCTGAAGATCTTCCAGGTTTACCTCCTGAACGAGAAATAGAATTTGGTATTGATGTGATACCAGACACTAAGCCAATCTCCATTCTTCCGTATAGAATGGCCCCAGCAGAATTACGAGAATTGAAAGAGCAATTGAAAGATTTGCTAGAAAAGGGGTTCATTAGGCCTAGTATTTCCCCTTGGGGAGCACCAGTGTTGTTTGTGCGCAAGAAAGATGGCACATTGAGAATGTGTATTGATTATAGGCAGCTGAATAAAGTGACTCTTAAAAATAAATATCCTCTTCCAAGAATTAATGATTTATTTGATCAGTTACAGGGTTCCAAATGTTTTTCTAAGATTGATTTGAGGTCAGGTTATCATCAAGTGAGAGTCAAAGAAAAAGATATACCCAAAACAGCTTTCCGAACAAGGTATGGTCATTATGAGTTTCTAGTTATGTCATTTGGGCTAACTAATGTACCTGCAGCTTTCATGGATTTAATGAATAGGGTGTTTAAGCCATTTCTAGATGTATCTGTGATAGTTTTCATTGATGATATTCTAGTTTATTCTAGATCAGAAGAGGATCATGCTAATCATTTGCGACAGGCGTTGCAAACTCTTCGAGATTGCAAGCTGTATGCAAAATTTTCTAAATGTGAATTTTGGCTAAAGTCAGTGGCATTTCTGGGCCATATTATATCAAATGAAGGCATACAGGTTGATACTCAAAAGATAGAAGTTGTGAAGAATTGTCCAAGTCCCACAACACCTACAGAGATTCGTAGTTTTCTTGGGTTGGCTGGTTATTATAGAAAGTTTGTTGAGGGTTTTTCTTCTATTTCAGCACCCTTAACTAAGCTAACGCATAAAGCATCCAAGTTCCAATGGAATGATGCGTGTGAGGAGAGTTTCCAAGAATTGAAGAATAAGTTGACTTTTACACCTGTGTTGGTACTTTCAGAAGGTACAGAAGGGTATACAGTGTATTGTGATGCTTGGAGAATTAGTTTAGGATGTGTATTAAAGCAGCATGGTAAGGTGATAGCATATGCCTCAAGGCAATTGACGCCACATGAGAAAAATTACCCCACACATGATCTTGAGCTGGCAGCGGTTATCTTTGCTTTAAAGATATGGCGCCACTATTTATATGGGGTTCATGTTGATATATATACTGATCACAAGAGCTTGCAATATATTTTTAATTAGAAGGATCTAAATTTAAGGCAACGGAGATGGCTTACACTATTAAAGGACTACGATGTTGATATCTTGTACCATCCAGGGAAAGCAAATATGGTAGCTGATGCGTTAAGTCGTAAGGCTATGATAGCACCTATAGAAAGTCAAGGGATGGTTAAAGATCTTCACCAGTTAGCTAGTTTGGGAGTTCGCCTTCTAGAAACTCCGAATAAAGAGCTTATCGTACATAATGCTGCAGAATCTTCATTAGTAGCTGAAGTAAAAGAGAAGCAATATGCAGATCCTATTTTATTACAGCTTAAGGAGAACATTCAGAGTGGTGCGACCAAGGCATTTGAGCTTACGCGAGAAGGAGTACTTCGGTGCCAAAACCGATTGTGTGTGCCGGATGTAGACGGGCTAAGAAAGAAGATTATGACAGAGGCACATTTTTCAAGGTATTCCATTCATCCAGGATCAACCAAAATGTATCAAGATTTGAAAGATATGTATTGGTGGAATGACATGAAGAAGAGCATTGCAGAATTTGTAGCTGAATGTCCAAATTGTCAAAGAGTTAAAGTTGAGCACCAAAAACCCAGAGGTTATATGCAATGCATTGATCTTCCAATTTGGAAGTGGGACATGATCAACATGGATTTTGTTACAGGTCTGCCTCTTACAGCTCGGAAATTTGATTCTATATGGGTGATTGTGGATAGACTTACTAAATCCGCAAACTTTTGGAAGTCTTTCCAACGGAGTTTGGGAACACAAGTGAATCTGAGTACAGCTTTTCACCCTCAGACGGATGGACAAGCAGAGCACACCATTCAAACACTTGAAGATATGCTACGAGCATGTGTTATAGATTTTAAAGGCAGCTGGGATGATCATTTACCTCTTATTGAGTTTGCCTACAATAATAGCTATCATTCAAGTATCAAAATGGCACCATATAAAGCTTTATATAGGAGGAAGTATAGATCACCAATAGGATGGTTTGAAGTGGGTGAAACTCTTATGTTCGGATCGGATCTTGTGTATCAAGCCATAGAAAAAGTCAAGGTGATTCAGCAACGGTTGAAAATAGCCCAAAGTCGACACAAGTCATATGCGGATAGTAGAAGAAGAGGGCTAGAGTTTTCGTTAGGCGATTGGGTATTTTTGAAGGTACCGCCAATGAAAGGGGTGATGAGATTTGACAAGAAAGGAAAGTTGAGTCCACGATATATAGGCCCGTATAAGATTATTCGAAGATGTGGGCAAGTTGCTTATGAATTAGAGCTACCCCAGGAACTCTCATCAGTGCATCCAGTATTTCATGTATCGATGTTTCGAAAGTGCATCGGAGATTCGTCCCTTATTACTTCTGCTGAAGATGTGCAAGTAACAGAAGATCTTACCTATGAGGAGATGCCTATTGCTATATTAGATCGTCAAGTTAAGAAGATGAGAAATAAAGAAGTATCATTGGTAAAAGTACTTTGGAGAAATCAACAAAGTGAAGAGATTACATGGGAAGTGGAGGAAGCAATGAAATCGAAATACCCTTATTTGTTCAAAGGTGAAAAAGAAGTGCAAGGAGTGGAACTGGGACACTAACAAGTAAGTTTTTACATATGCATAATATCTATATGATGACGTGAATATCAATTATGAATTCGAACTTGTTCCGGCTAAATAACTACATTCACATTCGAGGACGAATGTCCTTAAGGGGGGAAGGATGTAACACCCCGTACTTAATTACGTGCATTAGCCATGGTTATATGTGTCGGAGTATATGTATTGATCATAAGTTAGGTATATATGAGTTTAAGTATGAGTATTGATTATTTTGAGACGGTTTCAAGTGTATAGTTTGATTGCATGTGTATAGGAATCGACTTTATTTTTACCAGAATTCGCTCGTCGAAGTTTCTATGTGAATTTTATCGAATTAGATTTCCAACGATATAAAGATTTCTAAAAACAGATGAGTATCGGATATAAGCGAGCATGTTTGAAACTTGAAAACGGTGGACGCAATGAATAGTAAATGTGCAGAAATTTTCTGCACACAAAAGTACTGCAGCCAAACAGATTTTTGGGTCAACTTTAAACGATCATAACTCCTTGTACAAAATGAACTGTATGAGATGATATATATCGATGAGAATCCCCGAGAGTCTTCTTTCTAATGCAATTGGTTTCATCCAAATCCAACGTCTGAGTAAGGAGTTATACTCGATTTACTTAAGCCTCTCAAAACAGATTTTTAGGGTCAACTTCAAACGATCACAACTCCTTGTACAGGACGAACTAGGTGGCCTACTTTATATTAAATGAAAGCCCTTTTCATTATCTTTCCTACGATACCAATTTCACCCAAATCCGATATCGGAACAAAGAGTTATGGTCGATTTACTTTAGCCTATCAAAACAGTCCACCATGGACAGATTCGGATTTACTTAAATTTTTAAGGGCAATATGGTCATTTTCCATCACCTCATGGACGAAAATTGGTCATTATATACATATAATTAGCCTCATATCCATCATTATCATCCAAATTATTGAAAATAAGAAACCCTAGCCTAAGTTCAACTCCAATTATCTTGTGATTCAACCGTAGAAAATCCAAATTGATTCTGTAGTTGTGTTCACCGTCTCGAGGGCTTCGAGAAGCACCCCTTATTTGGGACAACAGGACTTCGAAATCAAAAGGGCCATTTTATGGTAAGGATGTAAATTATGTTGGTGTTATTTATATGGATATGTATATATATATGCATGTGAGCATAAGAAGTATGTTATTTGATTGTTGTTGAAAGATGATTGGAAATGATGTTGGATTATTCTTGTGCATGGTTGGATTATGTTGAATTGTGAAGGGATTTGGTGTGATGATGTGGTGTTGAAATGATGATTATATATATATATACACATAAACCTATTGTTCAAGTTGGTTTTTGGAATGCTTTGCAAATATTGGTTGTATGGAATTATGGAAGAGAATTGTGGTGTTGGGTTGCTAATACTAGATGCCAAACATTTCATTGTAGATAAGTGATTTGTAAAGGCGGGAAGTTGTGTTGAATTGGTATCCAAATCTACAACGAGGTATGTAAAGCATACTCTAACGATGTTCTTTGGCATGAAAACACCAATGTTCCATCAAGTAAGATTCCGAGGTTGTCCAAAAACATGTATTGTTCTACATTACCAACGAAGTGTTTTCCATTCTATAAAGTGTCAAAACGTTTCATTGATATACCAAAAGGCTCCTATTTCATTATTGTGATATTGATGATTCTGAAACACATTGTTGATGTACCAATGAGTCTTTATTACATCGTTATTGTATAGAAGGTCTATTACTTAGTTCCTATTGATGTATCATTGTTCCAAAGGTACTATATTGGCATGAACACTAATGTAATAATCTCAAAAGCTTTTGAACTAATTTATTGGAAAGATCTCTTATGTGTGTTACTTGATATACGTCTGGGTGGTATCCCAAGGGCATAAGCCTAGCATGGGTCGATCCCAGTTGATATGTACTGGGGGCAGTCTAATGGTGTATTGATTATTGTTAGGTGGTTGGAGGCTCGGGAGAAGGAGGTAATGGCGAATGATAATTGTAAAGAATGAAATGAACGAATGTATACCGTTCCACAAATGTGTTTGAATTCAAGAACCCAATTCAGATTAATGATAATGTACATGATCCTAAAAGTGTTTATGAAGTGTGGTTCACTTCTATTATGATTTATTCACTTGCGTCTGATTTTCTTGATCCCCCATATCACATACAACTATTGTTGGTGAGCTCTAGTTTGCTTCGGAGCTTTCCGAGTCGGTTCCTTATGTTTTGTTATTGTACAGGAGTCATGTGTGGGCGGAGGTTTGTCCCGACCCTAGTTATGTCATGTATATCCTAGAGGCTTTGTAGACATAAGGAAGGGTAAAGTCATGGAAGTTTATATAGTGATGTTATATTTGTATATGTGGTGGCCCCGACGGCCAAGTATTATATATATATATATTTGTGTGTGTTGTGCTGATACAGGGAATTAGACCTTTCTATATGTAACGAAGTGCTGCCCAAATTTTTGGTGACATGTAAGTGAAAGTACAGGTATTTGAACGGGTTCTCCCGGGCCTTCTCAGCTTCGGGTGTCAGTCCGGCCCGATGGGATTTTGGGGCGTGACATGCATCGAGGAGCATTTTGACTTGCATTTTAGGATCATGCATCGAGGAGCATCATGCAGTTTATGCTTGTGCCTTAAGGAGCATTTTGACTTGCAGTTTAGGCCCATGCCTTAAGGAGCATTTTGACTTGCAGTTTAGGCTCGTGCATCAAGGAACATCTTGACTTATAGTTTAAGCTCGTGCATCAAGAAGCATCATGAAGTTTAGGCTCGTGCCTTAAGGAGCGTCTTGGGGAAGAATTCTTATAATGTAACTTTCATCCCAACCCTTTGTAATGAAGTATTATTGGACTTCAATTTGATATTTACTGCCCCCATCGGTTGAAGCAGATATGCATTTGATATTGGGTCGCATTTTGAAAACTGGAGTTTGGAAGCCCTTTGATATTTTTTTCTTTTACGAGCGATCAGTGTCCAAGTACCACCTTTCTCTCTATTGGAGAAGTCGTTTTGCAAGGATTTGCTTGTTGTTTTCTTCAAGGCTAGAACGCCAATCAGGTCAAAGCTTCCAAATTGTAGCATGATGATTCCCTCACCTTTTGATGATGCCACAGAGCGCATGGGTTGTAGAACTTTTGAAATCGAATCTTTTTTATGGTCCAGTTCAGCGCTAACATGGTTTGCATAAAATGTATCACCATCATCAATGATGATCTTTCCCTCTTGCATTAATGTCATGATCTTTTCCTTCAGGATAAAGCATCTTATGGTTACAGTATTTAGTATCATCGACTTTGTTTGATTCTTCAGGTCGCTTTGACCTAGGAAGTTCAATGACTTCTTTGGCTAACAACTCGTCAAGAATTTTAGGAACATCAAAGTCGGGAAAAGGATATACCCTTGCATGTAACTCTTTCAAGGTTGGTTGATTTTTCACCTCTCGCATTTATTGCTTTGGAGCTTTCTCTTTTAACTTTGTCTTGTAGGGGACTTCGTAAAACTCACAGTTGTCGTCATAGATTCCCCAATTTGGTCTTTAGATGAGTCTTCAAATTTAGTGACTTCCTTTCTAGGATCAAAAATAGGTGACGTCATTCTATGACTTGCAATACTTAGCTCCATGTCATGAGGGCGCTTAGCTAATTCTTTAAAAGTTCGAGGTTTAATTCCTTGGAGGATACACACAAGGCCCCAACGCATCCCTTGAATGCAAACTTCAACCACGGAAGTTTCAGAAAGTTGATCCTTGCAATCAAAGCTCAATGTTCGCCAACGATTTATGTAATCCAGTGCAGGCTCATCTTTACTTTGTCTTGTGTTTGTCAACTCCATCATGCTGACCATACGACGGGTACCGTAGAAATAATTTAGGAACTGACTTTCTAGTTGCTCCCAACAATCAATTGATCCAGACTCCAAGTTTGTGTACCAATCAAAAGCGTTGCCTTTCAAGAAGCGAACAAATTGCTTGACAAGAAGATCGCCATGTGTACCAGCACTGTTATAAGTCTCAACGAAATGAGCAATGTGTTGCCTTGGATTTCCCTTTCTATCAAATTATTGAAACTTTGGCAGTTGATATCCAATTGGCATCGATAAGCCCTCGATTCGCTTAGAATACGACTTTGAGTATCCTATGAAACTTTGTGACGGACCGTCATATTGTGCCTTGATGGTGTTTGCAATCATATCTTGCAGTTGTTGAATTGTTAGAGTAGCCACTGAAGCGGATCGATCATCGCAGTAATTGTCACTTGTCTTGATGAGAGATTTACCATCAACATTTTCTCGTGGTGTTAGATTATAATTTGACTCTCCAGGATCGTAGAGATCTAACTTGCTCATAAGTCGGGCGATTTGATGATCTTTCTCATCAACGAACTTCTTCAAGGCTTCAATGGTTTGCTCCATCATTGCAAACTTCTCGTCCAAGTCAATTGCATCAACCATGAAGGTGTTGACTTTCGTTGAAGTTGGAGAATTCATTAAGTTTTCAGACTCCCCAAAGTTTCAACCAATTTCAGACGGTTCATCTAATAAAATAGATGCAAATTTGCCCCCAGGGGTTTTAGTTACTGCCGAAATTTGAGATTTTCTCCTTTTTGTCATCTTCAAAATGGTGAAGTATTGGAATCCATCCAAAGCACAGGCGTTGAGATTGCGTCGATTGATGGGGTCAACAAGTTTGATCTCAGTAGACGTGGCAATAGTAAACTTCTTGCACGAAACTTTCTGAAGTCCATTGTAGTAGTTGAATATGTGATTTCCTTTGACTTGTAGGAGGAAGAGATGAAGAGCAAAACTGGTCCCATTGGGCGTGCCAATTTTTGTTCGCAACAAATTTTCGTTGGTACTGAAAATTAACTGCAAGCAAAAAATAAAATAAACAAAAAGAATAATTTTATTTAAAGTAATTTTGCGGGTATAATTTCGTTATTCTCTCGATTCTTCTCTTCTAAGTTTTTTCGTGATCCGAGGGCCTTTGCAGCGTGATTCTCGAATGTAGGATGATTTGACCCTCCTAGAAATGTGTTTGGATCTCCAGGAATTGTCAGACAGCACTTCGTCTTGTCGAGTTGATCTCCGGGCAAAACTCCGTTTGTCAATTCATTGAAGAGCTGTGTAGTCAAAGCAAAAGCTTCCTCCAATGCTTGCAGAATGTCCTCCTTTTTCTTTTCTCCCCTTTAGAATGTTATGTTACTCCCCTATTTATAGTTGTAGGGGATAAGCCTAGTTGTTTGTGATTGGCCAAAACATGTCACTTTGCCACTTGACGCCTTGTTGAATTTGAATGAGATTTCCACATCATTTGTACATGTGACGGGGTCTTATTGGTCTTAGATTTGACTGGAATGTCACGTCACTTAATGAGTTTGGGCTTCAAAGTGAGATGGACCTTGATGAGGAATCCAAAAGGCTTATTATTTTTTTAAGCCCAAAATAAATTTAAACCCAATAAGGATCAAATTTAAATTTTATATGAATTTGATCCAATAAATTTTATGTGTCCACAAAGATTTAACTTAAATTTCCCAAATTACAATGTTATCCCCTCTATTGTAATCCCTCACATAACATGGAATTAATCTTACATGACGAGAAGTTTTGGTACATAAGCACTAGAGTTAATACATAAAAATGACTCTAAACTTGACATTAAATTATAACTTTGACCTTAAACTTTGATAGTGCACAAATAAGACCTTTAACTATTCAAAACCTGAACAAATATGACCTTCGTTTTTGCAACCCCATGCGTGAGTCTCACTCGCGCCTACATGGAAAGGTAATCCAATCACACGGTGCCACGTCGTTAAAAGGGCTGACTTGGAGAGATGTCATATTTGTGCAGTTTTGAATAGTTAAAGGTCATATTTGTGCATTTTTGAATAGTTAAAGGTCATATTTGTGCACTGTCAAAGTTTAAGATCAAAGTTATAATTTGGTGTCAAGTTTAGGGTCATTTTTATGTATTAACTCTAATCACTACTACATCTTAGTATTCAAGCCAAGTAGAACTGAAGAACATTTTATTCAATTATTTAATACTATAATATAGTATAACAAAAATGAAACTATGTTGATACGTTGTCTATTGATGTCTTCAATTCTAGCAAGGAATTAACTATTGTTGTACTCCACTTTTTATGCCCTACGTTATTCAAATTCTGTTCCAAAACCTTTAATATAGGACCATTTTATTCCTTTTTTTTCATATAGGACCATATTATTTCTTTTTCATATAGCTATAAGAACAATTCAATTTTCCGCTCAGAATATGAGCTTGAGTAATGAATTAGTCTGAGTTTAAACATAATTTAATAAATTGAAGAATTGATGAAACTTATTTATTATAGAGATAATACATAAATATATTTATGACCCTAAACTTGACACCAAATTATAACTTTAACCTTGTGCACAAATAGGACATTTAACTATTCAAAACCTGAACAAATATGACCTCCAATTTTGCAACCCGATGCGTGAGTTTCACTCGCGCTTACGTGGAAAGGTAATCCAATCACACGGTGTCACGTCGTTAAAATGGCTGACTTAGAGAGATGTCATATTTGTGCAGTTTTGAATAGTTAAAGGTCATATTTGTGCATTGTCAAAGTTTTACTTTTTGTGTTAAAACGACATCATTTTTTTTTTTTTATTATTATTATTATTATTATTATTACTTATTTCTATAGCAGCAACACCTATCTTTTTTTTTAATTAAAAAATCAAACCCGTGCAGTAGGCTGGAGGAAGTGTCCAAGAAGAGCAAATAACACCACCGGGCTATCTAAGTGCATTGTTTCATGTGGTTCAACATTAATATATGTACATAAATATAGATTTTCCACCTTATATATATAACGTAATTTTTTTACCGAAGGAGTTCGGGTGAACCCCATGGCAACTATGTAGGTCCATCCCTGCGTTAATTTAATAACGTTTTAATAACATTAATTTAATAACATTATAATAACGTTAATTTAATATACTACTACTATCCTTAATAACGTTTTATTAAAACTATAATTTTTTATTATTATTAGTATAGTTGCATCTTTAATTTAATATTTAAATAAATAATATTAGATATATTATATAACTTAAATTCGCCCTCTGCTTTATAATATATATACATACCCGCGTGATTTTTTGGTATGAGTCTGACCCACCTAATTAATAAATCTTCAATATTGCTCTTTTTCGGCAATGACAAAAGAAATTAGATGACATGTTCATCTTTGAGCCAAAAATAATGAAAAATAATAGTAAAAAGTCATTTAAAGGTCATATTTGTGCAGTTTTAAATAGTTAAAGGTCATATTTATGCACTGTCAAAGTTTTAAGGTCATATTTATGTATTATGCCCTTAGATTTAAGCTGGATGCGCCCAGTTTTGCGTGTTGAACATGCGTTTTGCCACGTAGGATCGGAGGTCATATTTGTGCAGTTTTGAATAGTTAAAGGTCATATTTATGCACTATCAAAGTTTAAAGTCAAAGTTATAATTTGGTGTCAAGTTTAGGGTCATATTTACGTATTATCTCTTTATTATACGTTCTTTCAAACCACTGAGATTTATAGGCTATTTCAGAATGACTTCAATTATTTTATTAGATATTTATTTCAAAATTTGTAGCATGTTATAGTTTGATGGCAAAATATAAGTGAATGTCTAATGCACAAGATTTTAGAGATCTCCCTCCAAGTTTGGTATTATTACGTTGTTATTCCTGGAGTTTATGATATTACACTTACTTCTCTTATATTAAACTTTTCTAGAATAAGTATTTCAATGAGTTTGGAACTTATATATGCCATCAATTTTAAAAAGTGATCAATCTATATTATATATTTGGGAAGTGACTAATCTTTGCTTTATGTTAGTGCACAATCTTTTTAATTTTTAATGGTACGGGTGCAAACGGTGTCAGAATGGTTATTTTTATATTGTGCACTTTTTTTGTGAATAATCCATTAATTTTCAGATTGTGCACAAAAAAAAGTGTGCAATCCATTTATTTATAGATTGCACACTTTTTTTGTCCACAGTTTATTAATTTTCAGATTGTGCATAAAAAAGTACACAATTCATTATTTTTAGATTGTGCACTTTTTTAGTGCTTAATCCATTAATTTTCAGATTGCATAATCCATTATTTTCTGAAAATTAATGGATTGTGCACTTTTTTTCTTAATAAAAAGTAATTTTTATATTTTCTATTTTTATCTCTTTTCTTGATAAGTAATTTTTATAACTTTGGTTTTCATGGACTGCAGTCCCTATTTCGTTATCTTTGTAACTTTTTTGATTGGTATAATCCCGATTTTTCATGACAGATAAATATTGTGATTAATCAACAGAAAAATACTATTATATCCGTAAAAATACAATATCATACATAGACGAAATAAAAAAGTTATACTAATTGTCCTATCATTTATGCAATCCTTAACTTCACCATCAAACATACACCAACACCAAATTCTCTTTCAGCGGCACAAAAAGTAAATGAACATCATCAGATTACATATCAAACTAATGCTCAAAATCATAATATTTGTCTATCATGAAAATTCTGAATCATACCAATCAAAAAAATTGCAAGGAATACGAAATGGGGACTATAGTTCATAAAAATCAAAGTTATAAAAATTACTTATTAAGAAAAAAGATAAAAATAGAAAATATAAAAATTACTTTTTATTAAGAAAAAAGTGTACAATCCATTAATTTTCAGAGAATAATGGATTTTGCACAATTTAAAAATAATGAATTGTGCACTTATTCACAAGGAAATTAATGGATTGTGCACTAAAAAAGTGCACAATCTAAAAATAATGAATTGTGTTCTTTTTTGTGCACAATCTGAAAATAATTATTCTGCTGCCGTTTGCACTTTGCACCCAATGCCATTAAAAATTAAAAGAATTGTGAACTTATTTAGTGCACAAAGCATAGATTGGTCACTTCTCAAATATATAGCATAAATTGATCGCTTTTTTAAAATAATGGCATATATCAATTCCGTATATTTTTCATTAAAAGGAAAAAGATATTATGACCTAATAGATTTATATTCTCCTTTCTCAAAAAAAAATAAAAAAAAAAAAATATATATATATATATATATATATATATATATGGAAATGCATGACAGATAGAAAGAAATTCGGATAGAAGCAATAGGAGTAAGATTCATTTATTACCAAACATAAAGACCAAAAGAAAATAAGTTACGAAATATATGTAGCAATATTACTGTCTTTCGATGGAATTCTTTTTAATTTATTGAATTCTTTTTCGCATTGAAAAATCCTATTCTTTTATACTTCTCCAAATAGTAACTAGGAAATTGAAGACGAGAATGATCAGATACAAAATTGAAGATAAAAGAAAAATAACGATTAAACTTATTAAGTAATACGATATAAAAAATTACCTAATGGAGTAATAAATATCTTAAAATTTAAATCTTTAATTTGTGGAAACAAATGATGGTCTGAGTGATTTCTTTCGTCACCTAATTTTTTGTGGGGAAATAAATACCACCCTTATGAAAGGGAAAAAAAATTAATTAGATGCTTATCAATCCTAAAGGCCAACATATAACATCTCTTTCCTTCTTCAAAAGTCACCAAAAATTCAAAAAAAAATCAAAAAAAATATTTTTTTAAAAAAAGTGCAAAAACAAAACAAAGTAAAAATACAAAAGAAAATCATTTGACTTTGTTGGATAACACGTAGGCCTCAGGCATGGACCATGGCATTTTGTACGTCACGATTTCTTTTTTCCTACACCACAATTTCAAATAATTGGGACCCCATTTCTCCTAAACAAAAATCTCACAATTCGAGGCTATCTTCACAATAATTAAAATTCCAAATTCTCCTTTATATTTGGTGATTGATTCAAAATAGTAAATTTAAGGGGTTGTTTGGTAGACAAGATGGAAGCATAAATATTTTATGGATCAAGATATTTCATGGGACTATGTTATCATATCTGATATGTAAGATATGCTATCCTATGGTTTGGTTTGTGACTTTGGATGTTGAAGGTGTTCTTGGGGTCATCTCGTAACTCTTATGGAGTAGAGATGATGAGGTCGGTTCATAATTTATTTTTATTATTTATTTTGTCGTATTTCGCTCAAAGAATTGAAAGAAGATGATGCATCAAAGATGTTTGTGAGGGTCAACTTGATCCTCTTCCCCATCGATGAGATGGTAATCTCAATATTTTAGCATACATGATGAGATAAAGAGTTCGAGAATTAGCTAATAACTCACACTAAATATGAGATAAAATCAATTCTAAAATTTGTTCCAGAAATTATTAAAATTATCTCACATACCAAAGGATTCATAAGGGTCGTTTGATACATGAACGAAATCATCTTAAAATTATAATCTCTAAATTAATATTTTCACTTGAAGATGGAATGAAACAATATCAAGATGGATGGGACAAGATGAGAAGTCGCATGCGAAAAAAATTATACCGCATTTGAGATAAATTAACAAGTCTGTTAATTCTCTATCTAAATTATCACTATTTTTTTATTTTTTTTATAAAAACACAACTTAAATATCAGAGCTCGTATGATATAAGAGATAAGAGATATCTAATTTCAAAATTAATTTTAGGATAAGCTTATTTCATATTTGATTAGAATAATATACATGAGATATATACCTCATCTCGAGATAAATTTTTATCCACCCTCGTGAATATATGATCCCGACATAATTAATTCCATGATAACATAAGTGACCAATTTGGTCATTTCATCTCCAAAGACAAATGGATCCAAACGCATTAGTCCACAACGACGTCGTATCAACCACTCATATTGAGCCAATAAATACCCCACCTCACTCCACCCTTACCCTTGTTTCTACTCATTCTCATAGTGTGCATCGAGATCTCTTTGTAAATCTCTCTGTAGATCTTGTTCAACAAACAAATGGCTAAAGATCCAGTTCGCGTTCTCGTTACTGGTGCTGCTGGTAATAAATAAACCTCAATTTTTTTTGTGTGTGATTTTTGGGTTACTTAGATCTATTTGTTTTACTTCATTTTGACTTGATGTTTTGATTGATTTCTATTAGTTATTTTATTGTATTTAGACTTAGATCTACTTGTTTACTATTGTTATGCTGTTTTATTTCGTTACTGCTTTTTTTTTTTTTTTTGGTTGGAGAATAGTTGTCAAGTAGATGTATAATCCTTATGTGATATGTGCATAATTATGTATGATTAGTGTATAATCTGTGTATCCAGTTAGAAAAAAGTACAGTGAATTCGACTGGCTATTTGTGTAAAGATCCCCCTTTTTTCCCCATATGTAATGTAAAATTAGTACGCACTCCGTTCCAGAAAAAATGTGATCTGAATCCGTTTCGATTTGTTTGCGGTGCCTTACTTCTTAGTTCGTTTAGAAAAGAATGTGTTTTTTATATTTTTTTTGGCAACTTTTTAATTTTAATTTTTCGCTTGGCATGTTGAAGACAACGAGATTCAAAAGTTTTATTTACTTTTTAAAACTCCGTGTTGAGTCAAAACCAGACAATAAATTGAAACTGAGGGAGTGTTTGAGTATTGAGATGACCAAAATAGTACTATAAGTATTTGTTGTTAACTCGCGAAGTCGAGGTTCAGCCCTTTGAATTTGTCCCCTCAAAAAATATGGTTGTGTTCTTTTGTTATGTTTTGTTGTTTGCTTTGATTTCCTTTGAGATATTCTGCTAATTTGGTTTGTTGATTTTTTTTTTCGAGAACCTCTGGTAGGTTCATAAATTATTGATCTTTAAAATCAAACAGGTCTAACTGAATTGGAGATATTGAGTATTCAACCCCTAACCCCATCAACCACCCTCACCACACACACAGAGACAAAAAAAAACTACTTTCGGATTGAGGTTTAGTTGTTATTAGCACGATTGAGTTTATGCGTTTGTTATGCCTTTTGCCTTTTGGGTTGGATATCTAGAAAGAAAATGAAGTACTAACAACTATGATGCCATGGTTTAGATTGCAGATTCACGATTTGGATAACTTGTCATGTGTTAGTTAAGCTAGATTAAGTATGAAGATTAGCTTGTTAGTGTTTCTGGAATCTGTTTTGAGGTTTTACGTCTACTTTTCTAAATCTGGAAAAATTTAATTGTGAGGCTAATGTTTTATTTGTTAAAAGATTATGGGTTTGTTGGAATGTTATGTTAACAGGATAATGTTGTTTTGTTTTCCAGGACAAATTGGATATGCCTTGGTGCCAATGATTGCCAGGGGAGTGATGTTGGGTGCAGATCAGCCTGTCATCCTCCACATGTTGGATATTCCACCTGCTGCTGAGGCACTGAACGGAGTGAAGATGGAATTAGTGGATGCTGCCTTCCCTCTTCTTAAGGGTTGGTGCAGTTTCTTATAATCTTAATGGTATGTCGGTTTATCTTTTTCTGATAATGAACATGGTTTAAATGGTGTGTTCTTCTATGTATGTGTTAGGTGTTGTTGCCACAACTGATGCTGTTGAGGCATGCACTGGTGTCAACATTGCTGTCATGGTTGGAGGTTTCCCCAGGAAAGAAGGCATGGAAAGAAAAGATGTCATGTCAAAGAATGTTTCTATTTACAAGTCCCAGGCTTCTGCTCTTGAGAAGCATGCAGCTCCCAACTGCAAGGTCAGGCATAGTATATAGATCTTTGTGAATTCCTTCTAATTTTAAACTTTGTGTCTTATAAATTGCACCTAGTGTCCAGTGCCGCATGATATACTTCCAGCTTTTGATTAGATATTTCTTCTATTTGATTGTGGAGGTAATTGATTACTTAGCTGATGAATAGATAACCTAAGTCTGTGAGAATAGTTACGAGATGCCTATTGCCAACTTTTAATGGCCTGTGTGTTACTTTGACAAGTCCTTTCTGCCACAAACTCAATGTCTTTGTTATTTAATGCCTTCTGTTTGTGTCAATGGAAGCATCATTGAACCAATTTCAGGATTTCGATGTACATGTTATGCACTTTCATTTCATTTGTGGTAGTAAAGTTTTGCCTTGTATCTCTTCCAGGTGTTGGTTGTTGCTAACCCTGCCAATACAAATGCATTGATCTTGAAAGAATTTGCACCTTCCATTCCTGAGAAGAACATTACCTGTCTCACAAGGTTGGACCATAACAGGGCCCTTGGCCAAGTCTCAGAGAGACTGAGTGTCCAAGTTAGTGATGTTAAAAATGTCATCATTTGGGGAAACCACTCATCAACACAATATCCTGATGTCAACCACGCAACAGTTACAACACCAACTGGAGAAAAGCCAATCCGTGAACTTGTGGCTGATGATGCATGGTATAATGCTACTGCTTGTAAATTTGATTAGCTAGTTATTTTTTCTTTGAAGTTTGCTGATTAACTGATATTTTTCATTCTCTATCTTTAGGTTGAACGGTGAGTTCATTACTACTGTACAGCAGAGGGGTGCTGCCATTATCAAGGCTAGAAAGCTTTCTAGCGCTCTTTCTGCTGCTAGTTCTGCTTGTGATCACATTCGCGATTGGGTCCTTGGAACTCCAGAGGTAGATCTCTTGACTTGGGGCCTTGTTGTATTAGTATAAAACAGAGTAATTGTTTATGTGTATTGTTGGTAACTTCAATCTAAAGTAGCTCTTGTCTCAATTTTTTTTCTCACCAAATGTTGCAGGGTACTTTTGTTTCTATGGGTGTTTACTCTGATGGGTCATACAATGTCCCAGCTGGGCTCATTTATTCCTTCCCAGTTACATGCAAAAATGGAGAATGGTCCATTGTTCAAGGTTAGTAAACATATTTAGATGCATTCAGATGCTGTCCTTGATATTTTTAATCAATTATTTAAACTGTACCATGTTAGATCCTGTTATGCTATTGGTTTCAGGCAAGTTCATATCTTTAAATACAACTAGTCAAATTAAATTGTTAGTTTAGGGATGGTGGAAGTGGATTAATCTGAGTCATAAATCATGCTGTAGGATCACGGGTTTCAGATTCCTTGTGTTGTCCATCTTTAGCCTCAATAATTGTTGTAGCCTCCATGTGGAAGAGAGAATTTGAGGAAGATACTTCATCGGACATTTATTTGCCTTACGTATTTTTATTAGAAAATATTTCTAAAGTGAGCCTTGGTCTGGATGTTCCTCTTTGTTCTCCTTTTCTCTCTTAAGATAAGTAGATAACATATATGGTTTCATTCCCTTTGTGAAGTGTGTGTTTGTTGTTTGTGTACCCAGGTCTTCCAATTGACGAGTTCTCAAGAAAGAAGTTGGACTTGACAGCTGAGGAGCTATCGGAGGAAAAAGCATTGGCTTACTCCTGCCTTACATAAATTTTGCCTTTTCAACCTATGTGGTAATAGAAGTGGCTTCAGGTTTTGAATAAGGCCATTGTTGATTCTTGAGGAAAGTAATGATGGGGATACTGCTTTGTCAGTTGTTTACTCTTTAATGTTCGAGATTGAACTGAATCTGTCTTTTTTGCGAATAAGTAAGTAGCATCTTTTGTTGTTCCTTTGCTGATAATTTTCCTATCGTGAGCGAGTTTTAGCTCTATCTTCACCTTTCTTTGTCTAGTCTTTAATTGTCTTAAAATGCATATCCTCTGTGCTCTATATTGTGCTTTTTTCGTGGACAACATAGAACACTGGTTGAATATTCCAATCATTGTTGAAACCAATTAGTCGATTGTTTGTGTTGGAATATATAGGTGAGTCTTCTCTATGGATAGATCTATTGCATGAACTTCATTGAATACAAGTATAGAACAGATGAACCATACATTGTTTAGAGGCCAAGGCACGTGGGATGCTCACATTCTCCAAAAGACAAGGCTTGTCGAGTCACATTGTTTTGGTACTTATAAGATTGTACTACTTATGATCTTTTTTTACTTTAGGCCTACATTTTACATAAATGGAGTAATTCAATGCCAATACATAAAACTACAAACGGCAATATATTCAGTTTTATTTCATATGTAGTGTCTGGTGAGAGTCGGATGTATGCAATATATTTAGTTTTATATCATCTAGTGTCTGGTGAGAGTCGGATGTATGCAATATATTCAGTTTTATTTCTTAAGTAGTGTCTGGTGAGAGTCGGATGTGTGCAAATATTACTATATTACCCTAGGTATGGGATGCAGAAGCTATTTTCTATAGAGGTAGGAATAAAATAAGGTAATTAATAAAAACTTTGGTTGAAAAAAAGAAGTAAAGACATCATTTTCACCCCATACTATACAAGAAAAGTCGTAGTCATATCTAAATTATATAAGTGATCTATTACACACCTTAACTATATAAAAGTGATATTATTACCTCCCTGCGACCCTCATTCCAAGGCGCGTATGTTACACTTATTTTAGGCGCGTTCAGCCTATTAAATAACAAAGTAAACGGCTAAAAACATTAAGGAAAAATGCATCGTTTTCACCCCAAATTATAGTCGAAAAGTTGAATTCACACCTAAACTATATGAGTGACCTATTACACACCTTAACTATAAACAAATGATACTTTTTACTCCCTAGATCTGACGTGGAAAATACATAATTATTTAAATAAAAATTGACGCGTTTAAATTAAAAATTAATACAAAAGAAATTAAAAAAATTAAAATACTCCTCCCCCAACCCCCAGCATTTATCTCGAACGTAGGAACATTTGGATTTGATCTCCATTAAAGGAGGATTTGTCTTCTTGATGTATTTGATTATCAAGAAGAGAGAGTTTTGATCTTTATGAATATCCCATGAATTTATTGGGACTTTTTAGATCTTTGATCTATTTGTGAATATCCTATGAATTTGTGGAATACTGGAAATGTCTATTTAAAGGGATATTTGCCCCCTTTATATAGGCGTAATTTAGGGTTTAGGTTGAGTAGCCATCAAGCTAGATTTAGGATAAAGTAGCCCCCAAGAAAATCAAAATTGAACTCTTTTTGTAGAGTTCACAAAATTTCAATGTCTACAAGTGCCCCCTACTTCAAGGCTTGTCGAAGTGTAGATTTGATGACGAGTCTTGAAGTACCAATAGAGCTTCCATCTTTATGCGGTGGCTACAGATTTACAGATCTGATTTATGAGAGAAGAGATGAAGAACAGATTTGATTTAGGATAAAATAGTCTTTTAGAACTCTAACAAAATTTAAATTCTTATTAAAGAGTCCACAAATTTTAGATATCTCACCAAAAAGTCATTTAAACATAATTGGAATTATGTTAGCAAAGGGGAAATGATAGCAAAAGATCAAGTTTGGATAATTGTGGAAAAAAGAGGACAAAAGAAGAAAAAGAAAAAAGTGAGGATGGAAATGTAAGAGATATTGACAAGAAAAATGCAAAAATTTATGGACCAAATCCATTGAATTTCTAATTTAATTACTACATGATATTTCTGTTCGAATGACTCATGATTTGCCCCATAACGTGAAAATAATGAGAAGTATGATATACTCTCTGTCTCAAAATACCCGTTGTGACGTAATACATTGATTAAAAAAAATAATAAATAATATGCTAGTTTATCATAGTAAACTCTATTAAATGATGTTTATATTTTAATTTAAAGAAAAAATAATTAATGTAAAGGGTAAAATATGAAGAATAAAAAATTGTCTCTTCTTGATTAATGAAAAAAGACAAGTAAAATAGGACATCAAATTAGAAAATTTGGAACAGAGAAAATATATTTCTTCGTATTCAGTTTGATATTTCGTATCTACATTGGAGTCCGATTACTTTTTGGATTCACACTGAAAGATTTCACATCCGAAAGGTAAAATATTTTCTTAAAAAGGCGATTCCATACCCAACATTTTGAGTTATACATTTTATTTGAAAGAATAATACTATCCTGGAAAACTATGGGATTAACGTTGAATTTACTAAACACAACACCAACAAGAAATCCTACGTTGTATTATTTGAAGAAAAATAATTTATTCATAAATTTCATTATTTACTAACTTTTTCCGGTCTCATGAGAATGTGAGGTATTTTGTGCGTCAATTTTTTAAGATTCTTACCAATGACAACAATAACAAGAACAATATAATCAATATAATTGAACAAGTGGAGTCTGATGAAAGGGGTAAGATTTACACAAATTTTAATCTTATTTTTGTGGAATAGAAAGGTCGTTTTTGATTGACCCTCAACTCAAAATAAAAAAACTCAAAGCAGGGTTACAAGAAAAATTTATAAGATTTTCAGCATGTCATCAATTCTAATTTCGTTTTCCACCGCAATCGAGAATAGTAGCCAATTTCGAAAGTCTCAACTCGCAACGATAGAATGGTTGACATCCTATTATCCGTAATTAGAAATTCTAGTGAACCTATTAAATTATTTGAATTCGAATTAATCGGACCAATCAATCTTGAATATCAAATAGTGAAACAAAGCACAAAATAAAATAAAAACAGTTGCGCCAAGTATGCAAATTATTATATTGTTGCCCTATTGACTGATCCTGAATATATTTGTACTACAAGACAAAATAAAAGGTTAAGAGTTCGTTTGGCAGATTATATTGGAAAATCATGCATTAATGTGTATTACTGATATCTTATTTGATATATTTTTGCACCCTATGTATTAGTTATATATTCTATTGTGTATTGAGGTGTGTATTATTAATACTTCAAAATCCATGATAGTAGCAATGCATGCATTAACATGATTAAAGACACTATTATTCCTAAAAAAAAATTCACATTCTTTCCAACATATATATGAAGGATATTTTTGTAAAAAAAAAATTATTTTTAGAAATTATTTAATTCATGTTATTTTTAATACATCAAACCAAACACTGCATAAGAAAAATACAAGCATAATTAATGCAAACATAGCTAATACAAACATTACTAACACACCATATTTTGCATTATTCTTATACACTCTACCAAACTATCCCTAAAAATAATATTCTAATGTCTAGAACTTCACTTTATTATACTCGATCTCACCGTAATTGATTTGTTTTAATTTGACATAAAATTAAGTAAAAGAATAGACTTGTTTTATTATTTTAAATTAAAAATATGTCAAATATATTAAAATAACTTTTAATCTTATTATGTCATGTGAAAGTCGATATTAATAACTTATTAAAAATGACAAAATCATTATTTTTTAAACAAATTAAAAAGAAATATATATCGTTGTGACACCCCAACTTAGAAGGAGTCCCACATCGGCCAAACACAGGAGGGATCTTGATAATATAAGTAAGCAAGTCTTACTCTCTAGTGACGCGTTTTAAAGTCGTGTGAGTCTAGATTCATAGCGGATAATATCACTAATGGATTGAGGAATCCCACATCGATAAAATACGACATTTTAAAGACGAACCTAATGATTCGGAATGCCCATCACTGCCAAAACTTTGACTCGGGTCGTGACAATCACACAAATTAATGAGGAGGAATAAGTTGTTTTTTGGTTTCCAATTTCAAGATTCAATGAATACCTGATCATATTAATTCCATGTTGACTACCAAAGGTCTGTGAGAGATTTTAAAGGTACTCTTTCGTTTATAAATACTTATCTAATTTTGATTTAGCATAACCTTAATAAATAATAAATATAGGAGTGATTTTTCGTATATCATTTTTTGAATATAATAATTTTTTTTGCTTTAAAAAATGCAATGATGATGCATTGTATTAAATATCAAGAATAAAATGAATGAAAATAAATAAATTATTCATTAATTTTATAAAATAAACTAGTAAGTATTATTGAACATTCCAAAATAAAAAAAGTGAACAAGTAAAAATAAAGTAGGGAGGAATTAACTATTTTCTGGATATTAAAAAAATCATGTCATTTCAGTAGAAATCTTCATCCCATTTATGGTCTTTTTTTTTTTTTTGATTTCCCAAAGTATTTTTACAGCCGTGAGAATAGTACTTCGTTCTTACGGTCAATGCACTAAACGGTAGGAAACTGACCACACAGTTTTTCCCATTCACCAGAGATGGGGATCGAACCATCAACCTGTTGCTTAAGGGGTGAGATGTTGAACCACCACACCAACTCTTGTGGTTCATCCATGGTCTTTGATTTTTTTTCTTCTTCTTTGGTTATAAATTATTATAATCACATGTGACTAGTAAAATTAAAACTCATTTTTCCACATCCATTATTTCTTTGTTCTTCCCAATATAGAATTTTTCTTCTCTTATGTTTCCAGGTGTTAAATCTTTCTCATACACGTATTAAGAAAAAAGTTGTCCTTTAGAGTGTATGTGAATGCATGTATGATGTATTATGTTTATTTTCTTTGAATCAATATAAATATCGGATGCAAATAAATTTTTATATCTTAATTATTATGCCATAAAAAAAAATTGTCGTGTAGCATGTTCGGAGTATATGATTAGAGACTGAGCAAAAATTTAAATTTTATATATGGGTTTTGAAAAATCTCAAATGCTATTATTAAAACTGTATTCTGAATTTAACTTTTATATATTTATGATATTTTTTAACACAGGTATGAGGTTTAGATTAAAATTACTAGATTCTGTCGAACTTATATGTTATATACTGGCGCCGCCCCAATTATAATTTAGAAAAACAATATTTGACTGTCAAAATAGCGACATATCATTTGACATAGACTGGAAGATGGAATACGTTTTTGTGGTTAGCACGTAATCAAAGATCAATCTCCTAGATACACGTAGACAAAGACGGATTCAGAATTTATAATTTCATACGTTATTCGACATCAGGGCATTGGTCAAACCAAATGAAATAACCAAGAACTCAAAGTGTCCATACCGAGTACGGAATGCCGTCTTAGAGATATTCACCTCCCTAATCTTAAGTTGATGATACTCAGACCGAAGATCTATCTTAGAAAAGAATTTGGCACCTTGAAACTGATCAAACAAGTCATCTATCCTTAGAAGAGGATACTTGTTACCATATATTCATTTGATTTTTTTACGTCCGAATCAATATTTTATATCACTTTAATCAATTTTTTATATATATACAAAAGTTTGAGCTAAAACTATCGCCCTATAGACTCTTTCACATGTAGGTTGTACAGTAATTATTGTACATAAATTAGGTCTATAGAAAATGTAACTTTTACGTTGAAATTTGTCAGAAAATTATGTAACATCGTGTTTTTTAATTATATCATGTTCACATTGTTTTTCTCATGCAAATTTCAACTTCAATAAATTAATTGTACTTGATCTTTTAATAATACTATGACCATCTTGTTTTCTTCATGCAAATTTCATAAATTTCAATCTTCCTCTAGCTAAGTAATTTTTCATCTCTAACCAGTGTTTGGTCGAGCTAAAAGAATAGTCATTTTTGGTAGAAAACATCTTTATTTTGAGCGTTAGATTTTTCAACACGAATTCAAATTAATCGAACCTCAAAATAAATATCGAACTATATATATACACCAACGTAATACCCAACTTAGGATAAGAAGTTCCACATCGACGAAACAAAGGACAGATACTGGGTATATATAAGTAAACAAAGTTTTCACTCTAGTGACTCGTCTTAAAATCGTGCGGATTAAACCTAAAACGGACAATATCACTAGTGGGTTGGGCCGTTACGAATGGTATCAGAGTCACTCACCTCACCGAGGACACTGAGTCCATAAGAGAGGGTGTATATAACACCCAACTTAGGATAAGGAGTTTCACATTGACAAACTTCAATGAAAACGCTGAGTCCAAAAGAGAGGATGTATGTAACACCCAACTAGATATACAAGTAAACTGTTCACTCTATTAACGCATTTTAAAGTCATGAGAATTTAGAATCAAAACGTATAATATAACTAGTGGGCTGGACGTTACAACCAAACCCATTCTAGATGGTAAATTTCAGTAACATTTTTCATTAAAAAAATAAAGTTAATAACTTACACTTCCATGATCAACTGTGTGGCCAATTTTTAGTGTGGAAAGGAAAACTGTATCACGCACATTTTTTCTGTAATTTGGAATTTTCAAAAGTTCATATAAAGATGTGATAATTACTTTTCAGTTGAAAATTATGACACCATATTTTTTAAAAATAAATAAATAAATGACTTACTTTGACCATTGAAAACGTGAGATTTTGCTTTCAATTGAATTGACATAAAATCTGTTTTAAACTTTCATATTAAAAATGATTTCACACGTCAAAATTATTTTGATTTATCATTTATAGCTGCACTCAATATATAAAACCAAACCGCAATAAGAAATATGTTGTTCAACCAACAAAATTTTTTTAAGCAATTTTTGATTTATAGGTAATTAATTCAAATCTTGTCAATCCTTTAACAGTGTGAATATAAGGGAAACGATGGAATATAAAGAACAACATAGATAATCAAAATAAGATAATAATTGAGAAAGTAAGAGAGAAGAAAATCCACCTTAATTCTTTTGACTTAGATGATGAAAACATTTAAAGAACTTGAAAATAAGAATAAAGTTTGTGTGTAATCAGGTGAAAAAATGAATATAATTGTAGATAGGAGAACTAAATGAAATCCCATGTTGAGGGGTTAAAAAGTGCACACAATAAGTAACCGAAGGGGTTCAGTAGCTATATATATACATATAAAGTAATGGCAGATCCAAGATTTAAAGGTCGTGGGTGCTTGAGAGATTCAACCACACATATTAGCACCTAAAGCTTTAAGATTCCGCCTGAAAATCAAAGCACCAGACGCCAGTTATCTTCTTGATTTCATGAGTGTTTTTTTTCATCTTATACCATTTTTTATATAATTATACTTATTCTGCGTCGAATCTAACAGGTGTTGGAGCACCACATTCTTGAACCTAGGTCCCCCTGATAAAAAATAATATTAGTCATATATAAATAATATAATTTTTTTCATCAAAGAGTATTCTAATGGACCTCGCTATATTTGAAAAAATAGCAACTTTCATAAACGATGACTATAGTCCTCTCTATGGTTATCATGTGTGTATCTAGTAAATTATTTTTTGTTTCTAGTAAATTATTCTTTGTATCTAGTAAATTATTCTTCAATTCCTGTATTATTTCCTCCAATAATAAAGCTACTATAACAGATTGTAGGTAAAATCATTTTCTCTCTTAAAATCAAATTCTTTGCTGGAGTTATTTTAGAGTCAATAATGTCCTTAATGTAATCTTAAAGGATTTTCTTTACATATTTTCTGAAATCACCATTAATTAATTTAAATTTAATTTTAACTATGGAAAATGTAGCAGATTTGGCATTATATATTTCTAGGATTACCATGAATTGAAATGAATTGAATTCAATACTTTTTTCTTTATTGGAAATATATAAATATAATCTTCCACTTTAGTATTACCAGGTTGGAACATCTTTTTGCAATTTATGTTTATTGAGTTATTGAACTCCCTAACTTAAGCATCAAAAATCAAAATCATCTGATAATCATAATTGAAATTAAAAAAAAAAAAATTAATATAGGTAGTCATTTTCTATCCGTGCACCGCTTTTCTACTATATTATGACGAATCAATTATTTTAATATAGACATGATTTTTTTTTTGTCCTTCCTATAGATTACTATTGACATTTCAAGGGGTGTAATGGAATGAACAGGATTTCATCGCCCTCTATCAGAAATCTCGAGAAAGAAATTAACATACAAATCTTGTATAGTTATTTAAATATCAAATACCATATGATCATAACAAAGACAAGATAATTGCTGAAAAGAGGATAAATGAATAATAAATCATTTTTATTCTCTCTCTCTTTTTTTTTTTTTTTTTTGAGTAATGTCATGTTACAAAAGATTGTACTTCACATACAATAAATAGGAGTAAAAGTTAGGAGGATGTGAATAAAGTTTCTTGAAGACTTTTCCTTATACTAATCCTAATACTCTCATAATAATATTTTTCTTTTCACATCACCATCCACTATACTTTTTCCAATTAAACTAAATAAAAAGGTTCAAAATAAAAATAGGAAAATAAAAGTTGGAAAAAAGAAAAAAGAAAAAACTATCCTAGATAAGGAAAACAGGATGGACTTGGAGTTTTTTAGTTTGCCCTCTCAATAACTAAAGGTCAATAAATAAACATGAATTTTCAAACTTGTCAACTCCTAAAAATCCAAAAATGTCATTCCACTACTTCAATTTTTATAGTACATCCAAATTGACCCCTCAAAATTCAGGTAATTCTAATAAGTCCCCAGACTTTATGAAAACATTGTACCAAAAGTCCATATCATCCTCTAATTTTGCTCCAACATCTAACTCCACACTTTCTTGCTTCATGTCATAAAAAGGAAATTGACCTTCAGCACCACTAATTGCCATATCGAAACTCGAGTTATCGGCCGTGGATAATAAATCATCTGTCCAGAAACTCTCGTCGATCTCTGGAATAAAATTTTCATACGAGTCCATCTGATCACCACCGTTTGTGACACCCATCGTCATGACCGACTCAGAATCGGCCGTGACGGTCGATACCTCGCTAGACGACAATTGTGGCGAGTTCGGGTCGGGCCCATTAATGCCTTCTTTGATGTTGCTAAAATTGTGTGAACTTTTCAAGGTAATTTGACAAGTACTAGGAGCTTTGGAATCAATGTTCTTTTTGCACTGTCTTTTGGAGTTTTCAGGAGCCTGATAATTTTTAAGTCTTTTTTTCAAGTGAGTGTGCCATACATTTTTAATCTCGTTGTCTGTTCGACCCGGTAATCTAGCTGCTATTGCAGACCATCTGGAAAAAAAAAAATAAAAAAATTTACCAAATTTAATTAGTACAAATCTTCTGTAACTTAATTAATTAAGAGAAGTGGGCAAGCATTATATTAGTGCTTAAACTTTAATTATTGTGTCACAAGAACCTATGGAGATATGCACCACATGATTTGATTTGTTTTAGCGATTAATTAAAATGTAATTAGATTTGCAAATAAGATTAAATAATGTAACTAAAAACATGTCTAAACGAATCTTTTTCACATCTCTTTGGATTATTCCTTCATACAAACAAAATAATTTTATATCTTTAGAAAAAGACAAATAATCAGAGCATGATAGGGTAACATTATCGAGGGTCTATGAGAAGTTATATTTTTTCAATTTTTCAAATCGTACTTGTGAGATTATACTAAATATTTATTTATTTTTTATTTAATTAATTATTTATTTTTGTGAATATAATGATTATGAGCATGCATAGGCATTACTGAATGTGATAAAGCCAATACTCTTTAAAAGAAAATCAGCTTTTTTAGAGCAGTGATCAATTATTCTTCCTGCCATTCCTCACTTTTTAAAAGTCTTTTAATTTGTTTCTTCTTTTAGTTTTTCTTAAGTAAGAAACAAAAAAGTAAAAACATTGTATTATACGAATCTGATAGATCTAAAAGGGAAAGAATATTCTAGGAAACCAATTTACAAAAATTAACAAATATAAATATGGAGAAAAAAAATGAAAACTGAAAAATTAAGAATTAAAACTCACCTATTGCCAAGCATTTCATGTAATTGGATAATGCTATCTTCTTCTTCTCTAGTGAAGTTTCCTCTCTTTATATCTGGACGTAAATAATTTGTCCAACGAAGTCTGCAACTCTTTCCACATCTCAATAATCCTGTTAATTAAGAAAAAAATAATTTAATTTTTACTCATTTAAAATAAATTGATAAAACTAAAAATGCCACATTAAGTTCTAGTAAATAATTTTATTCTACTGTTATTATTTTTTTTCCGATCAATTTCTTGGTCGGATAATAATGGAAAAAACTAGTCGAGAAAATAGAAAAATTCTTAATAAAAAGCCAGTTTTCTCTATATTGGGCTTTACTCAGCCCGAATTAAACTTATTTAACACTCCCTAGGATGGAAAAAGCTCTCAATATGAGCCTGTTTGCTATTCAACGGGCTTTGAGCGGCCCAAATGAAATGAAAAAGCTCTTAATATGGGCCCGTTTTCTATTCAACGGCCTTTCAGCGGCCCGAATGGAGCGCAAAAACTCTTAGTAGGAATCTTATTTCCTCTTCAACGGGCTTTGTTCGGCCCAAATTTAAACTATTCGAGCCGAATAGAATACTGATAGAGAGGTAGAGTCAGAATTTGAAGCGATGAATTACCAGCTAGTTTAGGAAGGGCTCTCCAATTGCCATGACCATTTGCTTGAATATAAGAAACAAGAATTTGATCTTCTTCAGGTGTCCATGGTCCTTTCTTCAACCCCATCTTTTCACAACAAGGAGCTCTAACCATCTTCTTCTTCTTTTTTTCTCTCTTTGCTTCTTATATATCAATTGATGATTTTGATATTGTTGTGAAGTTGTAGTAGGAGTATTTTTGGATTGTGTTTTTTTTTCCTAACTCTTTGAGAGAAAAAGAATGAAGAAATTTAGGCAAAGGGTGAAGCAAATGCTATGGATGTGTGGGTATTTATGGTATTGAGTTAGTGTGTTATTTGTTGAAAAAAAAAAAAATGTTAAGTGTGTTATTTAATTATTTAAAAAAGAAAAAGTCTAAGACCATCGTCTCATTTTCAAGAAAGTCATCGTTTGCGATTTCCTCGAAGTTGGATTAGTTTCTCCCTCTCTAAAAAGAAAAAAAGAAAAAAAAAAAAAAAGAAAGAAAAAAATTACCACTATGATTTATGTGAATAATTTTTTTACAACTTGTACGACAAGTGTGTACAATTTCCAGTAAAGTGGTAATTTCTTGAGAAATTCCAAATTTGAGTTTTTATATGAAATTTTCTTTCATAGAGAAGAGAGTGTTTTGTGTTCATAGCATAATTTTTCGGTGTGTATCTGAATTAATTGGGCTCAATGTAGATATTTTTCTAGTTCAAAATAAACAAATTTTTTTAAAAATTACACAAATACATAACTTATGTTTTCAATATTACCAAAAATCTCAATTCCCTAAACATATTACAAAAATCTCAACATATACACAGAATGCTATGTATATGTCGGTTATATTAAAAAATATTTCAATTCTTTTTTGTGATAAATTTTTTAAACTGATCAAATATTCTGTTTTTTTTTATTGTTTAGAAATAATAATTAAATTATATAAAAACGATATAATTGTTAAATAGAATAGGTATCTATATAAGATATATGTATAGAATTGTAAAGTTAAATCAAATATGTATGTGTATAAAATATATAGAAAGTGTCAACAACAACAACAAATCCAGTGTATTCCCACACAGTGGGGTCTGGGGAGGGTAAATGTACGTAGTCCATACCATTACCTCCGGAGAGGTAGCAAGGCTGTTTTCGATAAACCCCCGACTCAGGACAAAGAATAATAAGTAAATTCATAATAAAGCATGAAATACGTTAGAGCAATAAAAATAAGGCACCCACACAGTAGAACCCTATACTAACAAATCAAAGGCACCCTCACCCACTATACCCCCACCCCAAAGCTCTCCTAGCTTCCGACTACGGCCCACCCGTAGGCACTAACCTTCTACTCTTATCCGCGTCCTCCACACCTTCGTATCTAGGGTCATGTCCTCCGTAAGTTGTAACTGCTCCATGTCTCATCTAATCACTTCCCTCCATATATAGAAAGTGCATGAAAATTATATAATTGTTGTATAAAATATGAAAAAAAAATACAATTATTGTAAAAATTGTGTATCAAAATCGTATAATTTTTGTATAGAATATTTGTATGCATAAGATTTGTATAGAAACTGTATAGAAGGTGTGTAGAAACAGTACAGAACAAGCCAATAAATTGAAATGGCTAGAAAGTGAAATTTAAATTCCATGACCATTTTCATGAAAATAGTTTAATTTGAAGTGTCGTTTCTGTCCTTTCCCCTGTAAATTATACTTTACTTTTCACGTTAACCCTTTTAGATATTACTCTCTCTGTCCATCTTTATTTGTCTACTTGTTTATTTTGGCATGTCCTACAATAATTGTTGAGTTTATAAAATCAATGAATAATTTACTTTTTTCAACTCATTTTAATCTTAACATTAAATACAATTCATTAACTAATATATTTTTTAAAGTATTAACTTTATTATATTCAAATGGTAATATGATAAAATTATTTCTATCATTTACTGTTTTTTAATTCTTGTGTCAAAAGAAAAGTGGATTAATAAAAATGAATAAAGAAAGTACTCTTTGAAATTTGAGTCATATTAAAATAAAGTTAGTTAAGATTCTTGGAACTCATAACCTATAAAGTATAAATAAAAGATAAAATTGAAAGAATTTTTTAATATATTTTTTAAAAAATAATTAATTTATTTATTTTAAATATTAAAAAATATGACAAAAATTTATTTATTTTAAACAGGAGGGAATATCAAATCCAGTATGGGGAACAACCAAGAAAAAAAACGGCAAGTGTATACAATACTATCTTTAGCAGTAAATCAATACTGGCGCTCAGTTACGACATGAACGGTATGTCATAAATTCGTGTGATTTTGTGTGACATGTTTTTTTGATTCGTCTAAAAGAGGATGTTATATTTCTTGAATTTTATTAATTTTAGTATTTTTACTCTTAATAAAATAATTTATTGAGATTCTCTTGATGTAAAAGTTTATACTTTATAAGAGATCTCAAAGTGTAAAGACACACAAAACTTTCGTTACAACGTACTCATTTAAAAGAATTTCAATAATTTGCATATATTTAAAATAATACACAGCGTCCCAAGGTGAGTCTCCACTTCATTCAACATGTCACCAATCATATTGGAGCAGGTTGGATGAAACGGAGGCTCGCCTCGGGGGTGTTATATGATAAGAAAGTGCCCCTTAAGCTTAAAGGCAAATTCTATAAAGTGGCAGTCCGTCCGGCCATGTTGTATGGCGCGGAGTGTTAGCCAGTCAAGCACTCCCACACCCAAAAAGTGAGGGTCGCGGAAATGAGGATGTTGCGTTGGATGTGTGGGCTTACTAAAGGGGACAGGATTAGGAATGAGATTATCCAGGAGAAGATGGGAGTGACATCAGTGGAGGACAAAATGCGGGAAGGAAGGCTGAGATGGTTTGGACATGTGATGAGGAGGGACGCGGATGCCCCAATGCGTAGGTGTGAGAGATTAGCGTTGGATGGCTTCGAGAGGAGTAGAGGTAGGCCGAAGAAATACTGGAGGGAAGTGATCAGACATGACATGAAGCAGTTGTAGCTTACTGAGGACATGGCCGTAGATAGGAAGGTGTGGAAGTCGCGGATAAGGGTAGAAGGCTAGCGGGAGGGTGTGGGTTGTAGCAAGCTACTAGGAGAGATCTTGTGTAGCCGGGTTAGTAACCTTAGGTCTGTGTCTAAGGTCTATGACGGCGAGTATGTATTACTTATACGTGGGTGTCCCTTTCATAATTTCTCAGTTGCTATCTGCTTAATTCGTGTTGCCGTATCTCTCGTATTTTCGTATTGCTCTGATTTACTTTTTATTACTCCTTACGCCTTTTCTGTTGTGTAATCCATCTCCTTGTCGCCTATTCTTTATCTTGAGTCAGGGTCTATCGAAAATAGCCTCTCTATTTCTTTTGTGATAGCGATATGAACTGCGTACATCTTACCCTTCTCACACCCCACTTTGTGGAAACACATTGAATTTATTGTTGTTGTTATTAAAATAATACACACTTAAAAAAATTATTTCTTAAATTTTGTATTCAATTAAGTGTCTTCACATAAAATGTTACAGCGGAGCCAAATCATCAAAAGATATTTAATTAGAAATAACACAGATAACAATCAATCATTCAACCCACAAAGGTTAAAAAGAAAGAGAAAAATGATTTAGAAAACAATAACAACAACATATCCAGTTGAATCCATAAATAGGTTATGAAAATAATGTGATATACGTCAAATTTATCGTATGTCTGAAATAGAAAAGTTATTTATGATAAATCTGCCTCAAGGTAAAAGCATTTTCAGAGCATAGATTAAACAAATATTAAAACAGATCAAGTCTAAATATTTTTCGTTAAGTGTGTGGACTTTGTATAAGTGATTAGTTTTGAATGTGTGTGTTAATTAAATATAAGAATTTGTCATAAAGTGATTTGGTAAAATTAAATTGATACGGAGTATAAGAATTTGTCCTGAATTGTTTTGGTAAAACAACACGAGATGCATGGGGACAAAGAATAATCCTGCATGGAAATTCGTGAATTTTATTCGTATTTTGTCATTAATCAAAGTTGGAAATTTTGTCGTCATATTTATTGAGAGGAAAAGTAAAGAAAAACTTGTCGTCCCCACATGACAATAACACAAAGTTGGGTTTGTTTATTACTACTTTTGCTGATCTTTATTTGTCAATGATATTAAAAATAAATATTTAATTTAAAAAATAAAAAATAATTTATTGTTTTATATTTATAATTAATTATTTTTTATTAAAAATAATATAATAAAATTAATATTTTATTTATCACTTCTTAAAAAACATGTCAAATCTAGATAGAGATAATAACTTACTTTCTCTGTCTCAAAATAATTGGTCCTTGTTGACTTGATATTTTTATTAAAAAATATTTATTGAGAGCTTATTTTACTAAATTAATTTTATTTATTATATTTTGAAAATATAAACTTGATTATATATACTTTATGTAGCCATTTAATGATAAAAATAGTTTTAAAAGAACGTAGTAAACTTCTCACAATTTTATAAATGTAAAAATTAAGTTAAAAAAAATATTAATAGTAATGAATTAACTAAAACGGAACCGAGGGAGTACACATGAGTGTTCTTAACTTATTTATTTTTGTTTTCTTTATGACTTCAAAATAAATTAATTGTGAAGATTTAGGAAGCCGAGTTGTAGGTTCTCAAGTTTAGAATAGTGCAACTTGGTCCCCCATTGATCATCATTTAATTAATTAATACAATATGAGTTTTGAGTAAGCCAAATCTGGTATGCTAGTGTAGTTTTATTCCAACTAAATTAAATAGTTACTATATTATATAGTTTATTATAATAAAAAATAATTAGCGACAATACGACACAATTGGTCAGTTTCTCATCAAATGGCATGCTTTTGATTAATAATATTAAATATTCCCTTCGTCCTATTTTATTCGTCCCAAATTTTTTAATTTGATGTTCCATTTTACTTGTCTTTTTTTTACTTATCAAGACAAGATAATTTTTTTTTTCATTATACCCTTAGTGTAATTGATTACTCCTTGTTATTAGTCATCCATCAATATTAAAACTAATAATAAGACACAATTAAAAGAGGTCAAATAATAAAGTTACATTACCAATCATTATTTTCTTAATAGTTGTGTCATCTTAATTTGAGACGGATAAAATGAGACGAAGTGAGTAGTATATATTGAATATGGTTATTTATTCTTCTTGTATTAATTTTAGTGTAGAGTTTTATATACAACATTGAAATTAAAAATGATTTCAATATCTTAGAGAGATGTGAATTTTCAAAAGGAAAGATTCCATTCTGATTAAATATATGTTTTTCTTTTCCTTCATTTTACTAGTAATTCTCCTTAATTTAAGAGAAAAGGTATGAATATATCTCTAAATTTTAATAAATGATATAAATATATCCTTTGTCATATTTTAAGTATAAATATACCTTTGTCGTTAATGAAAAGGTATATATATGTCCCTAAACTTTAATAAATAATACAAATATACCTTTCGTCATACTTTAGGTATAAATTTACCCTTACCGTTAATGAAAGGTACATATATACCCCTAAATTTTAATAAATAGTACAGATATATCCTCCGTCATACTTTAGGTACAAATATACTCTTGTCATTAATGTAAATGTACATATATATCATTCTCATTAACGGCAGGACACATGTTACAATCTTGTTCATTTGCCGTTTTAATTTAATTTATTTCCATTCTACCCGAAAATAATTCTAATTTAACCTACAAATCGATTCAAATAATAACTCAAACCCAACCCGGTCTAACAGAACCTTCAAGATGCATCTACATTCACGCATATTCATTCTCTCTTTTTCTTTCTATTAGATCGGGTTGGGTTTGATTTATTATTTGGATCGGGTTATGGGTTAAATTAGAATTGTTTTGGGGTGGGATTGAGATAAATTCAATTAAAAAAGGACACATGAACAGGATTATGACAAGTATCCTGTCATTAGTGAGAAGGGTAAATGTAACTTTTCATTAACGCAAGAGTATATTTGTACCTAAAGTGTGATAGACGAAATATATATGTACCATTAACAAAGTTCAGGGGTATATATATACTTCTTCATTAATGGTAAGGGAATATTTGTACCTAAAATATGACAGAGATTATATTTGTACTATTTATCAAAATTAAGAAATATATTCGTACCTTTTCTCTTAATTTAATGGATTAATAAAGAGTTAGCAAGGTGATTGAAAGAAAATATTTTAGCTTTTGTATTTTAATCTTATAGGAACTATTCAATTTATATTCTTGATTTATATGTAAAGGCATAGTTTCCTCCCTAAACTATACCTGAAAAATCTAAATCACACCTAAACTACACTAGTGATTTATTACACACCTTAACTATAAAAAAAGTGATATTATTACCTCCCCGCAACCCCCATTCTAAGGCGCATGTGTTACACTTATTTTAGGCGCGTCCAGCCTATTAAATAACAAAAGTAAACGGCTAAAAACATTAAGGGAAAAGGCATTGTTTCCACCCCAAACTATAGTTGAAAAGTCAAATCCACACCTAAACTATATAAGTGACCTATTACACACCTTAACTATAAAAAAGTGATACTTTTTACTGACGTGGTGCTGACGTGGCAGCGCATGTAAAACACTACACCACGTGCAAGTGGTGATAGCCTAACAGGGTGTAAATAGTTTCACTTTTTTATAGTTTAGGTGTGTAATAGGTTATTAGTATAGTTTAGGTGTGGCTTCGACTTTTCGGATATAGTTTGGAATGGAAACGATGCCTTTTCCCTAATTTCTTGTTATGAGAGATGCGAGAGGCCAATTATAATGGGTGTGAGCAAAGGTAGATGGATGCCGAAGAAGCATTGTGAATAGATGGTTAGACATGACATAATATACTTGCAAATTGCAGTGAAAATACGATTACGTATGCAGGAGCGAAGCCAGACTTTTGGCAGGGGCATCTGAACCCCCTTCGACGAAAAAGTATTCCATTTATATGATTGAAAATATTTCTTATTGTATTTACAGTAGGTGTTGAAAGTCCTTCGACTAAATTTTCCTCAAATTTTGAGCCCCCTGAGCTGAAATTCTGATTTTGCCTTTGATTACGTACGTGTCACTATATCCTAACTTAACTTGTAGGATTACACTAAATATGTTGTTATATTATAATTGCTTATAAAGTGATTCCCTAATGCCATTAACTTTATTATGACGATTATATGATTTGTAATGAATTGAGCATGTATTAAATTCAAATTCAACTATCAAATCCAACATGATATTACTATATAAAATTTAACAACTCTATAACTCAGACGTCCAAAACAGCTACCAAACGATCCCTAAGTAATCCCCAAGAAAAGGCATTATCATTGGATGAGACTTGTCTTCAAACAGAATACTACAACTGTTTGCTTTTAATTAGCCGCCTTCTTTGTATTATGACCTCTTCTTTCATTGGCTTATACATTGTTTTCACTTTTCACACAAAAAAATATCTTTTTTTATCATAAAATTTATTAAACAAAAAGTTTCAACTCGACCATTTTGGTAAATAACTAGACAATATTCTCTTCAATTTAGGCCCGTTTGGACATAAAAATTACCTTTTCCTAAAATTGAAGTTGGAGTTGTGTTTGATCATGAATATAAATTAAAGTTGTTTTTAAAATTTTGTGAGAGAAATATGAGTGAAAAAAGTGAAAACAAGTAAAACTTGTTTTCACTTTTTCAAATAATTTTCCAGAATTGGAGTTGAAAAACTCATGGCCAAACGCAGCGTATTTTCATTAAAGTGAAATAATTTTTCGGAAAAAAAAAATTCTATGGCCAAACGGCTACTTAATTCTTTAGCAAACTTTTGGAACAAGATAGGAGTAATTAGGGAAAATGCTAGTGTAAATTAAATATATATATATGTGTGTGATGTTTAAATTTGATCTCAACATTGCATTTGTGCTCTCCATTTTAAATGTACACAAGTAGACATTTAGACTTACATAAAATTGAACAATGAGAGATACATATTTTAGCATGACATGTACGTGGCAACGCAAGTGAGTTTGTCATGCCCCGTAGATGCCGCAAAGGACGCATGTATCTACTTATTCAACTTATACAAGTTAAAGTGTCTACTTATGCACATAAAAAATTGGAGGATCCAAATGAAACCTGAAGCCAAGTGAAAGGACACAGTCAAGGGCGGAGCTACATTTGCTCCAGGAGTTCATCCGAACCTCTTTCGATGGAAAATTATACTCTTTTTATACTATTTTTATATGGTTAAAAATATTCTTTATGTCTATATAGTAGATGTCGAACCTTCTTCAATTAGTTCGTATATTTACCTCTCTACCCCTCAATGAAAATCCTGATTCTGTCGCTGGACAGAGTTATGTATTATGCCAAAAATATATGTTGCAATAGCTAAAATGAGTTATGTATTATGCCAAAAATATATGTTGCAATAGCTAAAATGAAAGAGGAAGTACTATTATGATAAATATTTTTTAGATAAATTAAAATTAAAGAGAGAAAAAATGTCATATAAATTGAGCCGAAGGTAGTGATATTTGAAACCCAAATTGCAACACTGAATAGTATTTGAAAGTAACAAGTGAGACTTTTAGTGGCTACAAGTTGCAAATTACACTAATATAATACTGCACGTGATGGTCTGATCAAGTCAATCCACGTGCTTTCCTCACTTTTATAAAAACACCTTTTTATTATTTTATGTTTACTACTTTTTTGGATTTAAATGCATACCTTTTTTTAATAAAAAGGAAAAAGGAATTCTGATGACTAATTGGGGTTAATCATTTGAATTTTTGAATATACTACATAATAAAAGTGGAGTACAAAAATATTTCTTCCAATCACGCGTATATACCCCACTATCAGGGGTATTTAAGTAAATTTAAAATAAAGATACTACAATCATATATATAAACTTTATAGTGCAGTTATTTTTAATAATAATTCACTATTTAATTAGAAAATATTTAATTTTAAAAAATTTCTCATAGGTTTTTATATGTTCTAAAGATTGTGCAAGGTTAATAATTTTTTTTTTTTCAAATGTCACAACTTGAGGTATATTGAAGTTGGCATTTTAAGTTCATTTTAAATTTATTATCGCGTGGTATTATGATTTAGTTTCAATAAAAATCTCGAAATATTACTACAACTAATTCCCGATATGTAATATATTGAGCAACCTTACGAATGATTAGGAATAAGGTTTGATCCTATTTATGAAAATTCAGTGTCTATTATAAAACTTGAATTTTTCACATTATATTTAAGAATTGCTCCGTTTAGATCGAAAAAATAATTTTCGTTATAGCAAACTGAGAATAATCTTTTAATATATTTTTTAAATGATTTATATCCTGAACTTTTGACGCCACCTTCCTACCTTATGGGTAAATTTTATAAGTTGATAAAATAAAACAGAGGGAATAAATTATATACAACAACAACAAGGTCAGTGTATTCCTACGCAGTGAGGTTTGGGGAAGGTAAAATGTACATAGTTTATACCGTTACCTTCAAAGAATTAGAGAGTCTGTTTTCGATAGACCCTCGGCTCAAGATAAAGAATAGTAAAAAAAGTCGTGATGAAACGTGAAGCAGGATGGGTGGCTTAACAGGAGTAAAGAATAAGAGATAATAAAATAGAACTCAGAGCAATACGAAATAGGGGAACTAAGAGGAATAAGCAATAAGCAATAAGAAATAAGAAATAGGACACCCGTCTAGTAGTAACCTCCACTCACAGACCAAAGTCACCCACCACACCCAAACTCTCCTGACAAGAGGCTCCTACCTATTGACACGGTCCTACGATTAGTAACCCGGCTAAACAGGGACTCTCCTTGCTACAACCTACATACTCACCCTATCCTTCTACCCGGCTAAAATGAAACTAAATTCAAAGAACAGCATACATATAATTAAAGTAGAGAAAAGAACTGACAACTAAAATAAATAATTTACGATTTGACTCAGTCATCATTATATTTTCAAAAGCAACCAAATAAAATTAAAAGACTAAAATGGGTCTATCTAACAAAACAATAGTCAATGCTGGAAATTAATGTATTTTAAGTAAATTTTGATTATTTCGAAGTTCTTAATATTATTATTATAATAACCCACCAAAATAGAAATGATTACGAAGCAAATCCAACAAGAGCAAAGAAATGGGCGGAAAGGTGTCTACATCCTTTTTATCACGTTTTATAATTCTATTTATAGAGTACTATATTACTATGTGTACATGTACATTATTATTTTTAAAAAGAAAATAGTCTATAATCCTTCTATCTTTACCTAAAATTTTAACTACACACTCGAACTTTATAAAAATCTTATTATCCCTCTAACTTTTTGTGATCCTAAAATACTGACCTATTCAAAAAGTTGTATACACTTTTTTTAGGCGCGTGGGACTTGCCTAAAGTACACAAATCTACATTTTTTAAGCCACGTGTAAATCTAATTTTTATTTTATTTTCTTTTTAAAAAAATCCTCATTTGTTAGCCATTAAATCTTCCATCTTCCCTTTTTTTTTTTTTGCCATTTTCAAAGCTTGAAGTTTGGATTTTGTTATCTACCATTTCAAAACTTTCAATCGTAACCTCCATTCTAAAATTGAAGCTTTAGGGTTCATAATTTTCTTCAAAAAGATTCAAAACAAAAAGTCTTTTTTGCCTTATACGTTTTGTTTCTTCTTCTTCTTCTCTTTCTCAAAACAAAAGGTTCAACAATTCATTCATGGTGTCCAAGATTAATTTATTATCTTCCTCATCTCTAATTCATTTTCTTCTTTATCTTTCTCTATTTCAATTCATGGATGTGTCCTAATATAAAACCCACAAAAAAAATTCATTTATTTCACTTTAAACAGGAAATTCAAAATTCTATAAGAAATGATACAAAGTTACAAAAAAAGGATAAAAATAGAATTGATGAGGTTCGTTCTTTCTTCTCAGAAAAAAATCCACACCAATAAGCCTAAATCACTAAATTTTCTTGAACCAAAAAACAAAAGAAAAAACGAGAGAGAAAGAAAGAGCTTCCTTTGCAAAATTAACAACAACAATAATTTATTCGATCTCCGACGCTTCTTCCAACTTTTCAACTCCTCGATTCGACTCTAAAATTAAGCAAATCTAAAATAAAATTAACAAGATATACTTTTTCATTTTCAATTTCAAATTAAAAAGAAAGATTATTGTAGATTCTTCTTTGATCTGTTTAGATCTGATTTGGATCCTATGATTTGAAATTTCCATAATATTTGTTTGCGGCCATCTTCTTCACCATCTTGTTGCCTCTTCGATCTTCAGAAAAATGAAAGGTGAAGAATTTACAAATAAGGGAAAGAGAAAAGAGAAAAGACAAAAAGAGAATGAAAAAGGAAAGAAAAAAGGAAAATATTAAAGGAAAAGGAAAAATAATTAATTTTTTATAATAAAAATAGAATATTAGGTGGTAATATTACGTGGCATTACATGGACACGCATGATAATCACTTCTCAATACACATGTGGTTGTGAGTTTTTAAGGGGGTAATAATTTCAATTTTAAATAGATCAGAGGGTCATAGGACTCTCCTAAAGATGAATTGTGTAGTTGAAATTTTGAGCATAGATTGAAGGGGTTTTAGACCATTTTCTCTTTTTAGAAGAGAAAGTATTCCTCGGATCCAATTTAGTAATTGTGTTTATTAAAAATAAAATAATAATTATTTTTAAAAATTAAGATAAAAACAATTACAATATTATGAAGAGAAATTACTGATGAAATAGAGAATTTTATTAATTTGAGATCACTTATATTTTCAATTAATAATTTAAAAAAGAAATATATAAAAAACATGACAAATAAAATGAACCGGAGGCAGAGGAAGTGAAAAGGGGAATAAGAAATGGAAGAAAATGCTTTACATTGTTTGACATGTTGTAATAGTTTTTGGATTTTAATGGGAAAATTGTCAAATAAAGTTTATATATGCAGCCTAAAAACAGAATGGTAAAAAACTAAATTAAAGTTTGTCCCCCCAAAGAGAGAAAGAAAAATACTTAAAACAGATATGTTGTAATATATCCCAATTCCAACCCCCCCCACCCCACCCCACCCCGCCAAAAAAAATAAAAATACTACCTAAATTTTGCTCTTTGATCGATTAGAGTGACAAGTTAATTAGTGTTGGATTATAATCAACTTAAATATATTTTCAGTATGACATGATATCGTTTGCTTTTGATCAAATCCCCATAATTTTCTTTGGAAGGTTTAAGTAAGGCCATCTAACTCAAGAGGTATTTTATTAGAGAAACTTACATAAATTCTTGAATTTTTAAGTGTGATTACATTTTATCTCAACTATTTGGTTAATTATATCATATCTTGATTTTCCAAAATTGTGATACATCTATTATAACGTGATACCTATAAAAAGTGATACGTTTAAAACCGACTAGATATTTATTTTTGAAAGTAACAGATTTTGTTTTAATATGTAGAGCAAATCACACTCAATCAGTTACAAGCTGGATTTTCTATATACCGAAAATTTGCAATTTCCCTCGACCAAATTTCAAATTTGAAGCAAATCATACGTATCGTTTTGAATTATAACCAAGAAATTGATACATATGTATTACCAATAATCTGATCCACAAGGAATCACTCTTACATTGTAGGACAATATGTATCACCAATTAAATAACAGAATATGTATCAAACATTCAGTGTGAACAAAATGTATCACTCATTAATAGCATATGAATCATCCAATAATTGAAATAATAATTGTATCTACCATATGAATCATCATAATACCATATGTATCACCCACTAATATCATATGTATCACCTATTAAAATCATACATGGAAAAAAATGGCTGCATGCGTTAATGGAGGAGAGATTTTAGGGGTTCTAAGCGGTTGAAGTAATGGAGAAGGAAGTTATCTCAAATGCTGCTAATTTGGGAGAGATTTTTTAGGGGAGAAAATTGTGGAAAAAAAATGGGTACATGCGTTAATGGAGGAAAGAAAATTGGGTAGGTAAGTTACAACATATGTATCAACATTAAAGTTGAAAACTCGGATTTTATGTAAATTTTAAAAAGTAAGGGATATTGAGTAATACAGTCTCTTAAAATTGGATTTTGTGTAATTTTTAGAGAATACATAACTTATGTTTTCAATATTACAAAAAATCTCAACTCCCTAAACATATTACAAAAATCTCAACATATACACAAAATGCTATGTATATGTTGGCTATGTTATGTATATTAATACGGAGAGAAAATAAAATAATTAAAAAAGTGGGAGAGAGTGCAATTACTTCCAAAAGGGTTGGTATTTATATTATTTATATATGACAACTATTTCTTTCGTCATTTTATTATAAACGATGACATAAAATAATCTCTGATCTAATCAATATTCATAATCAAAAACAAAATAGAATAATCCTATAATTTCGGGATTATATTGACCTTCTTTTAGTTTGGTCTGTAAACATAGAGGGTATATATGCGTATATCTAGTGATTTATTCGTAAATGTAGAAAAATTTCACTATGAAAGATGCACAATCAACCAATTTTATTTGGTTATGACTTAGCTGTAAAATTTTATTTGTTACTGCACATATTCTTTTTTGTATAAAAATCTGACTTCTTATAGGGCGGTTTTGTTTGACAATTAGTTATGTTGTCATTAATTTTATCGATTTTTGATTTATTATATTAAAAATAATAAGCATAGTATAATTTTTATGTTCTTTATTTATAAAAATACCTGCTAACTTATTTAGTAAGAAAAAGGTTTGAGGGACCCCAAGTGTACTATTTCACTTGACAAATTTTTTATTCTAACTCTAGTTGTCATGTTATTGGTTCGCTAATGGCAACTGAGAAAAGAAAAATCCAATTATGAATCTAGACTATGGGTTAAATCTGAACATTAAATATGACAATGACAAAAAAAGACTTGCATTTAATTCGACCTTGGAAGTTAATTCATGAAATGATGATTATCATATAAAGATAAATTTATATATCTATCATCGAAATAAAATGAGAACTATCGGGTAAGTACATATAATTTAATTTAGATAAAGTGGCTAGACTCTGTACCATAACATAAAAATGCACCTTAGCTCATAGAGTGATCGAAGACTATTCAAAATAATATAAGAAGATAAAATGTCTTATTTACCACCAACTTGAAATATTAACACCTTTTAGACACAGGCATAACTGAAACGTATACAATATAATATTTATATGAGCTCACATTGGATAACTATACACTTGAATAGAATTGTTCATTTTGATATCACGATTAAAAATAATTAGTTTTAAAATTAAATCAATCTCAAAAACTAAGTAGGCATTTGGTTATGAAAATTATTCTTTTTTTGGAGTTGAAGTTGGAATTATATTTTGGCCATGAATATAAATTGGAGCTGTTTTTAAATTTTTATGAAAAAAATGGGAGTGAAAAAAGTGAAAACAAATTTCACTTACTTTTATTTTTTCATATATAATTTTAAGTTGTATCTGAAATTCTCATGACAAAACACCAACTTGGAATTTATATTTGAAATAAAGTGATTTTAAAAAAAAAAACCACAAAAACTTTTCATGGACAAAAAACTACATTACAACATACATTATTTGTTCCGAAGAAGAAGGATCAACCAAAATTTTATGGATTTTGATGATTTTGAATTCTTTGGTATTTGTTTCAAATTCGAAGAACAGTGAAAAAAATACATTGTGACATACTTATATACGTTTCGAAGTAAAAGGATCAACCAAATTTTTGAAAATTTTGCATTTTGTTTGTGATTTCACTTTATTTATTGATAAAAATGGAGCATGCAATTTCTACCTTTGAGAGTTCTGTTTGATTGGGCAAAGAGAATATTGAGTTGCAACGAGATACACATGAGATATTTTTTCTTTTAATAACATTCATTTCAATTTTTGACACGCCTAAATAGTTAATGTATTTAAGTTTTACATGAATGCAGGCGACTAAGTAAAATTAAATACAACTTAACGGCTATGGATCATATATAGCTGCTATAAATTGTAATATTACAAATTATGGCTATGAAAACTAGGATTTGTGCAAAAATATTACTATTTTTAAAAGTCTCCCATAAATAATATTATTTTTTATCCCAATTTTTATTGCATATGCTTGTTCAGCATACCAAACGAACTCTTATTACTAGAAAGGTATAACTTTTACCATCTTTCATATTATCACTTGTTCTCTATGTTATTCCACAAATGTCTTGATTCTAACTTTCTGTCATTTTATTGATTCATTAATGGCAACTAAGAAAAGAAAAATCCAGTTATGAATCTTGACTATGGGTTTAATCGAAACATTAAATATGACAATGACAAAAGAAAGACTAGAATTTAATTCAATCTCTCAAATTAGTTCATGAAATGATGATTATACAATAAAGACAAATTTATAGTATATCACAATCGAAAATAATATGAAAACTATCGGGTAAATACATATAAATGAAATAAACTAGCTAGACTCTAATTCTATAATCTAAAAATGTACCTTATCTCACAGAGCGATCCAAAATAATACTCTATAAGAAGATAAAATTAAATGTGTCATTTACCACCAACATGAGATATTAACACCTCTTATATACACACTCATAAGTCATACTCAAGTATATACAATATAATATAATAGATTGTTCATTTTGTTATCATGATAAGAAAATTAATCTTGAAATTAACTTAATCTCAAAAGCTAACTTATCAGCGGAGCGGAAGATTATCCAAAAACTAAAACAAGTGGCCACATCCACCATTGATGTGAAATGCCAATACAAGGTTAGCTGTATATTTATGATTGTGATGTTTAAAACCTCAAAAGTCCATGATTGATGATATGTTAAACAGTGTGAAATGATTGCAAAAAAAAAAATAAAAATTAAAAGAATCAAATGTGTAGTGAGTTGAAAAGTAATTGGATGTCCACTATGCTTTTAGTTTAGTAGGAGTATAATTTAAGTGAAACACTTGAAAATCAAAGAGGATCCAGCTGCCTGCTTTTTTATGTCTGCTATTACATTCTTTGAACCCTCCTAAAGTTCAATAATAATTGGTTCAAAATGTGATACGCCCACACACACCAAGTGGCAAATGCAGTGGTCAAACGCCCAATTCATTTTAATTTAATACTTTTAATTTGAAACCTAAGCTTATATGTAAAAATTGATTAAAATTGCGACAAATAGTATATCAGAATTCATAATTTTAAAATATAGTGAAGAGTTTAAGGACATAAAATTTAAATTCTGAAACCATCCCTGTTTCTTGAAGGGGAGCCTTGGAATAATGAGTAAAGTTATTATCATGTAACCAGGAGGTCACGAGTTCAAGCCTTGGAAACAGCCCCTGACAAAAATGCAAGATAAGACCGCGTATAATACACCCTTGTGATGGGGCCTTTCTCCGAATACCGTACATAGCGACAATTTTAGTGGACCAGACTGCTCTTTTTTTATAACCATCTAGCTATCTTTTTTCTTTTCTTTTGTTTTTGTGAGTAAATATAAGTTTCCAGCTGTATTGTTTGATTTGTTTAGTATTTCTCTTATTTGTAAAATTGATTATAGACAGTCGTATAGTATTTCCCTTTCAACATTATCTTCTTTAGTAATAATAATAATAACAACAACAACAATACTATTACTACTACTAATAATAATATAATAATACTAATAAATAAATAAATAAATAAATAAAATTAGTCCTCTAGTTTTTCAGTATCATGTGAACACTTGATAATCTTTTGACCTTTTATTAACACTTAAAAGCTTTATTTTATTTTATTACTCCTATATTGTTTTGATAAATTATATTATTTTTTCATCATCATATAATATTACACATCAATAATTTGAATAATTAAATATATATAAAAAAAAAAAAGAGAGTAGGATACGAGATAGAGCTTGCATTAAAAGATATTGTATAAATGATAAAATAAGATTGTTAATTAGAGAATATAAGTAAAGACAAGATGAGAAAAAAAAAATTAACGAGGTGATCACATCAAATTAATCTTTACATAAAACGAGGTTTTTCTTTGTTACGTAATAATGAATTTAATAATACAATACAATAAAATTAAATAACAATTAAAACAAACACTATATTTAAACTAAAAGAGATATAACGACTATCCCAACATCTCATTTCCTATAGAAATATATGACATACCTTAATATACTTATTTACGCCTTCATCTATTTAGTATTCTCATTCCTTTTTTTTCAAATATTATAATCACGGACGAAATTAATCAGAAAAGTCAAAGAATATTCATCCGAACTTTCTTAGTCATAAAAGCACAAATACGATGAACTACATACTTGATTACTTCATCACCAATTAAAAGTATTCATTTTTGGTTTCGTCCAACACATTACCTTAACTTAATACAAATGCTAGGAAAATTATGAATATTCCTAATTTAGGGTGGCAACAAAAAATGTTGCATCTTTTAGAAAGACATTTAATCAATTAGTCAAAGTCAACCTTTTAGCACATGAGTGGCAGCATACATTATAATTATATTCCTTTTGTTTTTGGAATTGATGTATTTTTTTTTCTTAAAATAAGATGTATTCACATTGTATATTTTTTTATCTTAAAAGAAAATTAAAGTGCAAGCATGTGATCAAGTAATTCCAAGTGGACTAATTAAATTACTAGTAAAAATTTGCATTAGTGTGTGTTAATCACCTAATCTATAGTATATTAAGATTTATTTTTATTTTTTTGAAAGATCCATATATATCCTTGGTCTCACGCCTTGAGAGTTGTTTATTTAAATACAAATCGACGTTGTTAATAAGCTGTTTAAATTAAAAATGCACCTTGATTTATTGCGGGTTCTTCTGGGGTACGGTGAATTCAAGATAATTTATTTGACTAAACTTCTAAAATTATCTTATTTTAAAAAGAATTTTCTTTATGTGTTTTTTTAAAAAAGTATTTTTGGTAGAAAGTAGTTTGTGTTTAGCTAATTATATTTAAAAACACTTTTGCGCATTGAAGCCCGATTAATTCGAATAGCATGTTGCAGGGCTCATTAAGGTGGCAGCGCTCCCAACATAGTTTTTTCTATACCCAAGGTCGAACCTTCCACCTTTGATTAAGAATGGAACAACCCTATCCACTGCACCACAATTCATGCTGGTTATAATATAAAAAGTATAATGCTTACTACTGAACAACCACTGTTGTAAGACCCAAAGTTTTGGATTATGTCATCTTATGATTAATTAGCTACTAATGTCTTTCAAAAATTTTGTGCTATTGTTCTCACACTTATGAGAAATAAAATATTAAACAAGTGGATTATGATTTTCTCGCAGAAAAATAAGACTGAGAATTCCAAATTTGAGACGCAACTGGACAAAAATGGGATAATGTTTGTGGTCAAAATCAGTTAAGAAACAACTTCTACTTAAGGTCAGCACAAATATTCATAGTGGCGAATGATTCCAACATAATTTAATTCATGAAAAGTAAACTTTAATTATAAATAAAAATATGAAGAAAAAATAATTTTATTGATAAACGATATGAGTACAAATCTGTTCTTCCGTTGAATCTTCTCTTTTGATTTTCTTCTTAATTCGAGGGCCATCAGTAGCGTATTTCTCAAATGTAGGAAGATTTGGATATGAATTTCTCCGTAATTCGAGGGCCGTTAGTGGCGTGTTTCTCGAACATAGGAACATTTGGATTTCTCCATAATCCGAGGGCCGTTAGTAGCGTATTTTTCAAACATAGGAATATTTGGATTTGATTTCCATAAAAGGAGGATTTGTCGATCTTCTTAATTTATTTGATTAATTAAGAAAAAAGGGTTTTGATCCTTTTGACCTCGAGATATTCAAGATTTATGAATATCTCATGAATTTCTGGCCTATTTGGGATCTCTTGGAGATACCTCTTTAAAGGATATTTGCCCCCTTTATATATGCGTAATTTAGGGTTTAGTAGAGTAGCTATCAAGTTAGATTTAGGGTAAAGTAGCATCCAAAAACTCTAACCAAAATTGAACTCATTTTGTAGAGTCCACAAAATTTCAATGTCTACAACGAAGCTAGGATTTCAACTAAGAGGATTCAATATTCGAAGAAAATCTAACCAAAGGGAGTTCAATACCTACTATAGATATATAAAAATAATTTTAACCATGTGTAAATAGTGTATTTTTCCATCAAAGGGGGTTCGACCGAACCCCCTAACAAGGCCTGGCTCCGCCCTTGAATATATAGGTATTAATAAATTCTCATAATTATTTTGGCATCTCGATGCGCTAAAGTTTTTGCTATATGTACAGATTTCGAAGAATGGTTGAATCATAAAAGTATATATTATCCACATTACATTACATTTCTGCGATAAGCTATTTCTACATCTTGAATCTGTAACTTTCTAATTACATGATAGAAATGTACTAGTTACTCCAAAACTCTTATTACATTTTCATAATTATGTGATGGGTAATAATTAGAAAACGAAATTAGGTCATTTCTCTTTTAAGTCAAAGCAAAGCAACAATTTGTCTTATCAAAAAGACCCTTTGACAGAAAATAGGTCTTTAATTATTTTTCAAAGCACAAGTGGTAATTGAGGTGACATTAATTTAAGTTTTATTATTGGAGTTTAATTTCTAAGTGTCAACAGTATAAAAATACTTATACAAAAATAGATAATTTATAAAATAATTACAGATAAATTTTCGATGTGTATTATTTGATAACTTGATAAATATAATAGAAACTCACAAATTACTATCATAGATTTAAATTTATTGATAGTGATTTTCTTTTTACACATTGGTGGTGTGTATAATTTAAATCTTACCTTATATATATTTTCATTATAATAAAAAATAGTGATAGCTATCATGTAATCGATCCTAACTATTTTGCAAAATTATATGTATGACGTTTTGAATATATTAATAAATGATATTGGAAGTCACAAAGTTTCATACTTCCTCCATCTCATTTTATTCGTCCAAAATTAAAATGACACAACTATTAAGAAAAATAATAAATAACATAATTAGTTTACTATAGTACCCCTATTAAATGATGTTTACATTTTAATTTACAGAAAAAGTAATTAATGTAAAGGATAAATATGAAAAAAATTATCTTATCTTAAGAAGTAAAAAAAATAAGTAAAATAAAATATCAGATTAAAAAGTTTAAAGCAGATAAAATGGGACGAGGGTATTAATCAAAGCAAAGTCGAATTTTATCTGTGGAAAATTGTTACATATATATTATATAATATAGATGAAATTGACGTTTAATTTGTCCTACTTTATTATGTCAAAAAGTTTACAATATTTAATGGATACACAGACTACAAAAATTACGTGTAATAGGTCAACTGGCTGAAATGTCACTGTACATTAATTATTATTGAAATTATGGATAACGTTGAATAAATTGGCTATACAATTATAAAGTAAGACTGGCGTCTACCTTTAAATAATAAATTGATGATATTGGCGTTTCTCATTCATATTTTATTTTAAATCTTCAATTTATGTCAATTTATTTTTACAGCAATAATAATATATGCATTACAATCGAGTTTTAAAATGCAGACTAATGTAACCTTTTCTTACAACTTTATCCAAATTCATAACTTTCAACAATAAATATAAATGTATCACAAGTATGGCGTAGAAAAGTAGAGGCTGATGTAGCCTTTTTCGCTACGACTTTGAATCCATAACTTTCGACATGTAGTGTAGATATATATATGTAAAAATATACTAAAATCTTAATAAATAGTATATCCGAATTAATAATTTCAATATTTCAATGAATTCAATACTACAAATCATAAGAGTTGAACCTATTAAATAATTAAAATTTTGAATTTGCCTTTATGAAGAGGTGAGAGGTACACAAATCTTAATCCTATTTTTATATATTAGAAATGTTATATCTTTTTTGATAGACCCTCTAATTCTTAGAACATGGTTCAAAAAAAAAATACAAAAGTAAATTTTTTATTGTTGTTAATTATAGTGGAAATTTTCTTTTAGTTTCAACTAACTTCAAATTTCAATTGTAATGTTCTCATTCGATTTACACCCAACCAATAAACTACTTCTGATTACTTTAATGTAATTAATTTGGGTGAAAATCCCTTAATTACTTTAACGTAATTAAGTAGGAGTTATATATATTAAATTAAAATCTCACCGTCATCCATGTAATCACTTGTTTGGCTCATAACAAAAGAAAAAAAGTATCAAACTGACAAGTGAAGAGACGTGTTAAGAAATTAAATACAATTACGTAAATAAATATGTATTCTCTATAATTATTTAAACTTTTTAAATTAGATATCCACATGATGAATTCAGTAGAATTTTTTCTTTTTTTTTTTTACTAATATAGTTGAATTGTTGAAACAAAGTTCTAAACGTTTGTTTTTTCTACAATCCAAATTTACCATGAGACAAAAGAATATCTTTTGTTCTCTACTATTATCGATCTATATATAGCAAATTCTAGTTGTTAAAAAGTATATAATATAGCAAAATTTAGAAAAAGCGATTTCAAAAAAACACTTCATCGTCATATATAACTAGTAAAGTATTATTTTATAAAAAATATATAGTTGTATGTATTCCTTTTGTGTAAACATTTAATTTGACCTTTTGTTCCATCAAAGTTGGCTTTCTATTTATGGATTTTGTATTTTCAGTTGGACTGACGATATCTTGTAGTTAAGAAGTTAAATGAATTTCTAATTAGTAGTATTTTATACGTCTATTCTTGCATCATATATAAATCAAAACGTATACACCTACGTAAATGATTGATTAGAGGTGGCATCAAAAAATTATAATTAATTCGTTAGGTCCGTTTAACTTTGCGTTGATTATTCACTTTCTTAATCATATAGTTTATATGCGCTTATTTTTTTATGTTTGTTATGCTGTTATTGGTCCTAAGTTGGGGTTTATCAAAAACAGCCTCTCTACTTCCCTGAGGTAGTGGTATGGTCTGCATACACTCTATCCTCCCCAAACAAAAATAGATGGGAATTTTGTAAGAATTTTTAAATATATATATATATATATATATATATATATATATATATATATATATATATATATATATATATATATATATATATATATATATATATATATATATATAAATTTCTCGAAAATGAATGATTTTTACATTTATTTTTTGTTTTTGGTATGTAAATAGAAAGTACTATCTCAAAAGTATTTATGTATGAATTAGGTAAATATTACGAGAGTCAAAGCTGGAGGTAGGGGTGGACTAGTGGTGGCCAGTGGCAGAACCAAGATTTAGGGTTCTTGCGTGCTCAGGAGGTTCGAACATGTATATAGATGCATAAAGATTTAAGGTTCTGCTTGAAAATTAAAGTGTTCAATTAACTTCTCGATTTACTGGGTGCTTTTCTAAGTCATATATTAATTTTTATATATTTTTTAATAATTATACCCAATGGCAGAGTTGGAATTTTCACTAAGGGGGTTCATAAGTGAATATAAGAACTAAACAAAGTGAGTTTAAAATCTACTATATATACATAAAAAATAATTTTAACCATGTATATATAACATAATTTCCGTTGAAGGGGGTTCGGATGAATCCTCTAACCAAAATGTAGCTCCGCTCCTGATTATACCTAATTTACCTTGAATTTAACGAATACTAAAGCATCAAAAAGATGGTCATAGATCCGCCCCTAAGTGGTGGCTAGGGGTGTTCATGGGTCGGTTTGAATCAGTTATTGGTCAAAACCATAACCAAACCAATTTAGTCGGTTTTTAAATTTCTAAAACCAAACCAAACCAAACAAAAAAATAACCGTCGGTTTGGTTCTTGTCGGTTTAGTTCGGTTTGGTTCGGTTTATAACTTTAGCTAATGATAAAAGTTGAAGATTTAAAAAAACAAATTTAATCTAATATATGAGATGTTAACCAATTGTTGTATCTCAACCTTGAAACTAAGATGTTAACTGAGTATTATACTTCGGCAAGGTTATGAACACCACCATATTAACGCTTCTAAAAAATATTTTAGAACTACATTTAACAGAATAATATGATAAATTCCCCAAAAGGTGAACACATAAACTTCTTGCTCAAGGTTCAAAAAGAAAGTTAAAATTAGTGATTGTTTATAGTCAAATGAATCTCAACTATAAATTTCAATATACAACAAGATATTATTTTCACAATTAGTATCATTTGTCATTCAAAGTGCGAAATTCATTTAGAATCTCATAAGGTATTATCAACTAGATGAAGACATGACTTAATGAGTTATGACTACAGTTATTAACAAATATTTATGAATAATACATAAATAATTATAATATATATATATATATATATATATGTATGTATGTATGTATATATGTATGTATATATATATGTATATATATATCGGTTCGGTTTGGTTATTTTGTCGGTTATTTTAGAGTAAAATCAAACCAAACCAAATTATTATTGGTTTTTAAAATTCAAAACCAAACCAAACCAAACTTAACCAAATTTCGGTTTTTTTAATCGGTTTGATTTGAATCGCGGTTCGGTTTGTTTAAAAACCAAACCATGAACACCCCTAGTGGTGGCTATCAGGATGGGGATGAGGACGAGGACGTAAGCCGGAGAGGATGAGGAGGAGACAATAAAATCCATGACTTCTGCTGAAGAGTTTTTTTCGTTTTTTATAAGAAACTTATATTTTCAGAGAAAACAATTTTGACTAACCAAACATCAAAAATCATGAAAATAATTTTATCCATACCAAAACAATACTGAAAAGGAAAATAAATAACACTATCGCCATATTGTAATTTGTAAGTTATGATTTAAACAATAAAATTCTAGATATGACTAATCTCATGATTCTTGAAAGAGTCTCCAAAATTAATATCCTAATCATTTTGAAATAGTCTCCTTAAGTAAAATTTATGCTTATGTATGCAAAATTCTTAGAAATTAAGGATGATAATCTTCTAATTAAATCCTACTTAATTAAGCCATTACTCTTAATTCGATCATTACACACTGTAATAAATTATATGCTTATCAAAATTTGGAGCTTAATAAAATGTCACATTATTTTATATATCTATGCATGCATGCTACCTAATCTTGTTGACGAGGTTAACAAATCTTTTACTATGACTTCCTTTTGTTTAAATATTAGTTAGTAATACAAATGCATTATAATAATTTAGAATTAATCGGGAGTTAATTTCTTCATGATCACTTAACCAATACTTAAGTAAGTGGAGCTTTTAGCTTGAACAGACTCCTTAAAAAATCACTCTTTCTTGAAAAATTAAGAGTGTTTTTACTGACTTACCCTTAATAAAATATCTTGAAAAAGATGTAACTGTTTAGTAATTTCTTGGTTATATAAAATTCTCTTTGTTGAAAGAAGGGTAAAATTGAAATAACGTTATTAATGTTTTTTTGATTATCTAAAACCACTCACTTCCTCTGTTCACTTTTATTTGTCACTATTTTTTTTCAAGGTTGAAAGATACAACTGTTTATTAGTTTCTTGATTATGTAAAATTCTCTTTGTTGAAAGAAGGGTAAAATTGGAATAACGTTATTAATGTCAAATTGATTATCTAAAACCATTTACTTCCGTTGTTCACTTTTATTTGTCATTAGTTTTTTTCGAGTTTAACCTGTATGAAATTCGATCAATATTTTAACGTGTATAATTTAATATTTTATATTTAAAGTTTAGATGTCCGAAAACAATACAAAAAATGTTATAAATTGCAATCCTTCTGATATTAATATGATGAAAAAATACATCTTAAAATGTCACTCAAAGTTCATGCAAGTTGACCTCGAGAAGCAAAACATGAGTGACAAATAAAAATAAACGGAGAAAGTATTAGTATTATTGAATGATAGGAATGCCTTATAATAATCATTATTTAGATAGCAATTAACATTTTAATTATTTGTGTGGTTATCATTTTTGTTAATAACATTTCAAAACCTTAGTTAGCAAGTTTTGACATGAAATTACAGCTTATACACTGTGTTGAACTCGTCGTTTGAGAATTATTATCTTTATCTTAGACTGTGTAGTAAATTATTTCTTGCAGAATTTAATATTTTATCAAAATATAAAGAGCAACGTGCATGAACAGGAGGATTTATATAGCCGATCCAAACTTATTGGAGTTACTTTTCTATCTTATTCGACGTAGACGTGTATCCAAAATTTGTACTTAATAAATTTGAGTTCGAATTTGGCGTTCTATCATCACTCATTTGATTTAGTGGGTTCAAAATCAATTAATCGATGTTCAAATCAAAGCTACTGAATTCGAATAAACGTAGTTGTGACACTAGATTTTCTTTTTTAACCTTACTTACTCTTGAAGTGGTCAACAAATAGAAAAATAGCTGTATGATATAACCTTGAATATTATATCAAATCGGTGTATTCTATAAAATAAAAGAATTTTACATATATAATTTGTATGTTACTTAATATTAAAGCTATGTTATTAAGTAATGCTAGTGAAATACTGTTAATACAGTCACACTATCTTAATTAATTGACAAGAAAGTTGAATGTATCAACTTATATTAGGCACTAGGTAAAATACTGCTAAGGTTTCATGACTAAACAAATTATGCACATTTAATTTATTATTTGGTGACTCCAAAATTTTACTAACCCTACAAATTCGACTATGCCATTGCATGGTTTAACGCTGAATAATTCAATGTGTTGACAATTTTCAAGTGAATTACTCCTAGTGGTATTTTAAAAAAAAAGTTCTTGATATTCGATATCCATTTTGAGTTTCGATTTATAGGGATTCACTTCATATAAGGCCTATTAAAGGAGGAAATCTTCTCGCCCATTAGTTGATATCGAATTTGAGCCCCGATTTATCCAGATTCACTTTATATAAAGTGTATAGAAAATTTTCTCCCAAGATATTTAATATTCATTTTGAGCTCCGACCAATCGGGATTCACTCCATATAAGGCCTATTAAAGGACAAAATTTTCTCCCGTTATTTGATATCGGCTCGACTTTTGTGAAGTGTGTGATCATCTCATCTAAAAGCTTTTTTCGAGTTCAACCTGTATGAACTTCGATCAATATTTTAACGTGTATAATTTAATATTTTATATTTAAAGTTTAGATGTTCGAAAACAATACGAAAAGTGTTATAAGTTTTGTAATCCTTCTGATATTAATATGATGGAAAAATACATCTTAAAATGTTACTCAAAGTTCATGTAGGTTGACCTTGAGAAGCAAAACAGTGACAAATAAAAATAAACGGAAAGAGTAGTATTATTTAAATATAGGAATGACTTATAATAATCATTATTTAGATAGCAATTAACATTTTATTTATTTGTGTGGTTATCGTTTTTGTTAATAACATTTCAAAACCTTAGTTAGCAAGTTTTGACATGAAACTACTGCTAATACACTGTGTTGAACTCGTCGTTTAAGAATTATTATCTTTATCTTAGGTTATGTAGTAAATTATTTCTTGCAAAATTTGTTATTTTATCAAAATATAAGAGCGACGTGCACGAACAAGAAGATTTATATAACCGATTCAAACTTATTTGAGTTGTTTTTCTACCTTATACGACTTAGACGTGTATCCAAAATTAGTACTTAATAAATTTGAGTTCGAGTTTGGCGTTCTATCATCACTCATTTGATTTGTTGAATTCAAAATTAATTATTTGATGTTCAAATCAAAGCTACTGAATTCGAATAAACGTAGTTGTTACACTAGATTTTTTTTAACCTTATTTACTCTTGAAGTGGTCAACAGATTATATCAAGTCGGTGAAGTGTGTGGCCATATCATTTAAAAGCTTAAACTGTTAGAGAGAGCACACTTTTATTATTTTATTATATTTTCAACACCCCCTCGAGTACTGGTCTGGTTTTTTTCATTGGCCAAGCACGTGGAAATTCTTTTTTGATAATGGGTCTCGACTTATCGAGATTCACTTTATATAAGAAGGAAATTTTCTTGCATGATATTTGATATCCACTTTTAAGTCTCGACTAATCCGGACTCGCTCTTTGTAAGGTCCACTATGGAAATTCTTTTTTAACAATGGGTCTCGACTTATCCAGATTCACTTTATTATATAAGAAGGAAATTTTCTTGCATGATATTTGATATCCGCTTTAAGTCTCGACTAATCCAGATTCGCTCTTTGTAAGATCCATTTAAGAAGAAAATGCTCCTTGACAAGATTTTTTTTTTAATTCAAAAGACTCAAACCTAAAACCGTTGATTAAAGAATGGTCTGGAAGAGAAAATAAGAAATTAATGCTTACAAATTAGATTGTTATAATGGCCTTTCTTAAAAAATAAATTAATATTTCCTTATAGTTCCATATTGGTCTATCAGAAACAGCCTTTCTACTACTTCGGAGGTAGTGACATGGTCTGCGTACACTGTACCCTCCTCATACTCTACTATGTGAGAATACACTAGAGTTATTGTTGTAATGTCATATTGGTAACTTAAAAGTGTAAACTTGATTTTATTTGCTTTAGTCACCTCATCCATATACTGATGAAGTCTTTGAGGGCAGGTTGTATATGACTGTTAGTGACCTCATTTGGTTCCTGTTAAACCTGATCTTGTAGACTTTTTCCAGTCATTTAGAAACAAACTTTTGTAATGGTGATATCCGAACTAGCTTGCTCACACCTCGACTATCAACCAGGAACCTGCTAGCTCTCACCCGTGCAAAAGGATCGAATAACTCGGTCCGCCAAAGCATTTCAGCAACATATTTTTCAGGCACAAACTAGAGCCATATAGAAAGATTTGAATACCTAAATGATTCAATCCAACAACAACAACATACCTCGTGTAATCCCATAAGTGGGTTCTGAACACGGTAAGGTATATGCAGATCTACCCCTACCTTTCTGGGTTAGACAAATCCAGCATCTCATAATGATATTTCGAATTGCGAATTCAAAGAAGATGAACACTTGAAAGTTGACACACTTTGTTGCTTGTCAAATTATGTTACTGTACAAAACAAATCAGAGCATGTACTTTGTCTAGGGAAGTTCTTGGGCACATCCACAACTACAGCTAAAGCTCGAAATTAATCACAACTACATACATAATTATCTAAGGTTTTGTTTAACAGTGTGATGATACAGTTCTATGGTACAACAGACAACGATACAAATTAGAGAGTTCTTGAAAGGAAGTTAGAGATAGCTATCTCAGGTTTAAATCTGGATCATCTTCATCGTCAGGATCCAAGTCGTTTGATATCCGGAACTTCTTTCCATCTCGTGGTCCTGTTCTTCCCTTCTTCGGTTTGCCCCTGCAGTAGGAGTAGTTACATGAGGTGCACTCATAAATATCACGGAAGCAGCAACAACAATAACAACAAAAAACCCAGAATAGTCCCACCAGTGGGGTCTAGAGTGGGTAGAGTGTACACAGACCTTTCCCCTACCTTGCCTGGGTAGAGAGGCTGTTTTGAACTAACGTCACGGAAGCAAAAGAACAAATATAAAGAAGTCATCAATTTGCATCTTCCATCCTCAATCCAAGTATCACACAAAATAAAAGGGTAAACGCTGTAATGATTCAAATAAATGCAAGATATCTCTTCATAAAAAGCAGAACGTACTGTCCGTTATTTGCGAAAGCTCCTCCCCTCATTCGACCTTGAGTAGGATCCGGTCTACCATCTGCGAAGAGAAGAACAAAAGAAATGATCGAAAACTTCTCCAATAACAATTAATATTTGTTATAACCTGTAAGGTCTATCTAAGTTTGGTTTGGTGACCTGACATTCCCCAGAAACAGCTTGAATTTAGTTGCCCACCCCCACCCCAAACGAAACGTGCAAGAGCTTTAAATTATAAAGTATCAACAACAACAACAACAACAACAACAACAAACCCAGTGTATTCCCACCACCAAGTGGGGTCTGGGGAGGGTAGAATGTACGCAGTCCATACCGCTACCTCCAGAGAAGTAGAGAGGTTGTTTCCGATAGACCCCGGCTCTAGAATTATAAAGTATATAGAACTAAAAACACTAACCTTCGCGTCCAAGTCCAAGCTCTTCCGCCTGAACATAAAAGAATATATGAGCTGCATTAGGCATCTACTAAGACCAAAAAATGAGCTATGTTTTAAGTGTACACACATAAGAAATAGAGAAAGGTGATTCGACATAAAGATAACAAGATAGAATCAAGATCTATGAATTTGCAAATACATGCATGAGAAACAATTTATTAAGTAAAAAAGAACAACGGCATCCTGTCGGCACAAGTTCAACTTTGATTTGAACCTACAAATTTTTCCTGTAAATCTACGCGTGCGCAAAAACGTAAGAAGTGAAAAAAGCTTTTTTTTGATAAGCGGAAAATTAAGGAAGCTCTGAGACATCAGAACAGAAAAATAGGTGTTGGGTTAGCCAACAAAAACAACATACTCCATGTATTCCCACAAGTGAGATCGGGGGAGGGTAGAGTCTACACAGACCTTACCCCTACCTCGTGGAGATAGAGAGGTTGTTCCCGAAAGATCCTCGACTCATATAACACATGACAAGGCAGTGTGAAAAAGACGGCACAGAGGTAGAACAAAGCATAGCAAAAAAGACAACAAATGATAAAGCGTAACATACCATACAGAGCAGAATAATATGATAGACAAAGTACAAGAAACAACAGGAGGAGTTGGGATAACCCCAGGTACTTTAAATTGTTCGAGGTAGGTGGTGTCAAAAAGTGGTATTGAAATTAAATCGATAACATTGATTAGACCCTAGAACTCTAAACCATCTCCAACTGAAAAAGTAAATTTCCTACCGAAGGCATATGTTAGTATCCATCACTAAAGAATTATCAAAAATCTGTTGATCCAAGAGGAAAACCTCTATACAAAGTTGTCTGAATTCCCACTTCACCATTCATGCAATAGTACGGAAAAGATTTACATTCTTGTTAACATTTTGTAACAAAATAAAACAGGAACTTGGATAGCAAGAACTATTTCAATTTCTTGGTCCTTTTCTGTACGGGTGGGCATTGGGCAGTTTAATTTGCATTATGAAAACTTCTGTTCAATTTTTTTGGGTTTTGAATTAAAGAAATTACAATCTAAATTCAAAATAAATAAGTTCAATTGGTTTAACATTTTAGAGTTCATTTTCAGATTATTCTGTTTGGTTATTTTGGATTTGCAATTTGAGCCTACAAGCCAGGCTTCTTCTTCTTCTTAAAATAATAAACCACTAAATAAAGTTTTCATGTCATGTTGCATTAAAAACTCCTCATTCCCACTACAATCTTATGATATTTTGGTAATTGTTAGTACAAATGAAAACTCAATCCCGAATCCAAAATACAAAATCTTAAAAAATTAAAACCAAACACCAAACCAAAAATCTGAAAAATTTGAATTTCGGTTATGCCCAACTATGCCGGCCCCTACTTTTATGGACACCCTATTCAGCCTCTAAAGCAAAATTCTCGTTTCTCTATATGTGTACTTCTTAATAATCAATACTTCAAAGATCTAATCATACCATAATTCCAGTGTTATTAAAAGAGCTCAATTCAGTGCTTAAAGAGTAGCGTTGGATCCAGCGCTTTTATGTCCTGAAGTCAGGCGAGAACAGAAAAGCGGGAGCTTCGGCAGTAGAAGCGAGAAGCGAGAAGCGAGTGAGGCATTAAGGGTCACTTAAGCGAAAAAAGCGAGACTTTTGGAAATTTAATTGAAATAAGGTTAATTTTAGGTCTAATTTTTAAGAAAATTATGACAGATTTACGCATCTTCTTCAATACTCCAAGTTGCTGCTCTTCTTCTCCTCCAATACTAACAGAGATTTGCACACCTTCTTCTTGCTGCTGCTAGTTCTAGTATTTATTATTTAGTTTTTAAGTTCAGAATTGAAAGATTTGCTTAATATGTTATTTCTATTGAGTTCTTGGTTATTTACAACAACTTACCCAATGTAGTCCCATAAGTGAGGTCTAGAGAGAGTGGTGCGCACACAACCTTACCCCTACCCTGTGAAAGTAGAGAGGCTATTTCCGTGGTTACATCCATGGAAATTTAATATTTTTTCCTATATCTGTATTAAACTGCGCCTCAGTCGAGAAAAGTGTTGTGTTGCTTCACGCTTCTCACTTCCGTGAAGCAAGCACTCGTCGCTTTTATTTTCGCTTCTCGCTATCCAAAACACAACATAATTCTCAGAAACATAACTTATGTAAACCCATTACAGGAATTTAGATTGCAAGAACTACTTCCATTTCTTAGTCCTTCTCTGAGCACCCTATTTCAGCCTCTTAACGCAAAATTTTCAAGCTTTGCCTTGCGTATTTTGAAGTATCAATACTCCAAAATTTATTCATAACATAGCTAATTCGATCAATATTATTATCATCATCCTAGCAGCGCACAAATTATTGAACCTAAGGCTTTTACCTTAATAGAAGAATTTGTAAACAAAATCATGATATGAATTCGGCAGGTATATATATCATATATGTTTCATTCTTTCTAACTCTTCTTTTTAGAGGGTAGGGGACTAGCTAATGTCGAACACTTTAGTATAAGCAGTGCAAAACATTGTTTGAACACTAATCTTTTTATCGCAACAACATAAGCATCATCAGTAAAAATTTATCAAATATCAGAAAATCCAAGAACAGGTAAAAGAGTCATAAAACAAAAGCTCTAAAAGCTTAAATACTTACCGCTGGTGAAGTAACTGAAGACAATGAGAATAACCTGTCCTCGAGCTGAAATTTTCTCGACCTTTTAAGGCTGCCAGATGACATAAAAGTGAAATTCTTACAAGCAAATCCTTGGAAAACATATTATGATGACATAATGAAATGAACAATCACTTTTGACAAAGGAAACAACGTTCTAATTCATGAAAGAAAAGTCAAATGCTGGTCACTAGTGCAATTAAATCAGCCCAAATATTTCAGTACCAAGAAAGTATGAACCTAAATAAGCACCAAACCTATTCACAGAATTCTATTACAGTGTAGATTTGGATCATCAAAATATAATTCAAAAATATTCACCGAGTTTTTTAGATCTAGATAACATAATCGTCAGGTCATTTAATGTTTGTTCATTCATGATAGTGCTTGCGGAGTTCCCTGTCTGAAAGAAGTTTAAGGGTCATCAGAATTGAAAATCAGGTTCCGAATGATTAGTGCATTTGGTGTCATCGACCAAGTCCGAAAAATTAGAGGGTTATTAATCTTACTGAATTACTCAGATCTCCACAATGTTTGCTTCTGTTTACAGGAAACTCATCAACTTTGCATGTCCTTTAACGGACAAACTCCAGGAGAAAATATCATAGACAGAAACCTTAAATTTACCTAGAGATGTGAATCTTTTTTATCTTGTATCTAGAGATATGGATAGTAAAGTCTCACGGAACCAGAATATTACTTTAGATGCAGTAACTTGCCCTTTTTTCTTATGGTCATTTTTTCACCTAACCAACAGAGCGCATCTACTTGTTGATCTATGCTTCACTGAATCCTGTACAGTTCAGAACAAGTACATTCCTATCAAGATTATTTCCATTAAAGAATCTTAATACAGATTGCAGTTGTCATCGTTATCACAATACCATGTGGAAATCAAGCAATTACTGAAATAAGAGCCCAATTATCATAAAATAAGAAACTGATATATATGCTAAGTCAACGCAACAAAATGCCGATTCATAGAACGAAATTTTCATGACCAATTCCATCAACTATCATAACTTTATGGGTTATTAATATAACTCATAACTATATTTACGCCTAACGTTACTTTAGAAGCTGATTCTTACCTCCCATCAAATCAAGGATGTGAGATATTCAAAGTTTCAAACTTTAACTATTGCAGACACTAAGAGGCACACGAGATACTTAGCGAGAAAAAACGAAACACTATGCGACAAAAAGTAACCATTTACAATAACAACACTTCTACTTTCCAACTACAAGAATGTGAGGAAATAAACGCTAGAAAGGTGTGTACTTTGAATTCTTATTCGATGTTGATAGAAAGCCTTCAAAACCTTTCAACGCGTTCCCAAAGGAGCCCGTTTCTTGCAAATAACTCGTCTCGAGATCATAAACCTACATCAAACCAATACTCATATCTTAGCTTCCTATTTGAACACTAAAAAGGGATAACGCGAATAAGCAAACAATTTCTCATATCTCATGACACAAGCCGCAAATACTCGAAATTACAGCAAAATCTTTATTACCAAAAGATCTCAAATGACAGATACACAATATACCCAATATAATCCCACGAGTGGGTCCGGGAAGGTAGAGAGAATATCAAATTATATATACAATTTCTAAAAGATTTCAGTAAAATAATACAAAAATAAATCACTCCCACCATTTTTAATTTGTTTATCTTACTTTTCTTTTTAGTCCGTTTAACAACACCTTTTTTGGCAACTATTTAATTTCAACTTCCCCTTTCAATTTATTTATCTTACTTTTCTTTTCAGTCTATTTTAGTCCATTTCAAAAAAAAAACTTTTTTGGCAACTCTTTAATTTCAAACTTTACACGCGACATGTTTAAGATCACAAGAGATTAAAGGATATTTTAATACATTTCCCGTATCTTCAATTTAAAACCTACAAGATTCAAGTCTTTAATTTCAATTTTTCACGTGGCATATTTAAGACCACAAGATTAAATGACATTTTCATAAACTCCACCCACCTCTAATTTAAGACCATAAAATTCGAAAGTATTTAGTACTCCCTCCGTCTCAAATTGAGATGACACATTAATTAAGAAAAATAATTAATAACATGTCTAGTTTACCATAATATCCCATGATGTTTACATTTTAATTTAAAGAAAAAGTAATTAATGCAAAGGGTAAAACATTGATTAATGGAAAAAAGAAAAGTAAAATGAGAAATTAAATTAGAAAATTTGGAATGGGTAATTTGGGAAGGAGAGAGTATTATTTATATTCTTAACTCCGTGTCAAGTCAAAAACAGAAAAACAAATTAAAACACACAGACTAATATCCAACTAAAGAGCTTCTACAAGAACTTAAAAAAAAAAAAAACTAAACACAGAACTTCGTAATGAAAATAATTAAAGGAATTCAAGAAAGGTAGAGTCTTTTTACTTGTTTTTCAACATTTCTCAGCTCTTCTTGAAGCTTTTCTCTTTTATTCAGCAGGGAAGCAAGAACAGCTTTAGGATTTGAACCTCTTTGCCCTAATTAAAAAAAATCCAAATTAAAAAAATAATCAAAAAATAAATAAATATTCCCAAAATTTGATGAGAAAAGGGTGAAATTAGTTACCATGGAGCTCCATTTTTTTGGCAATTAATTTGAAGATAAGTTGTAATTAAAAATTCAGCAGAAAGAACATGAGTTTATAAGTGAAATTGTTGGGAGTGTTAGCTTTTGGACAAACTAATAATAATAATAAATAAAAAAAAAAAACCTTATCTTTAAACATTAAAATTTGGCCTTGTTCGGTTGGAACAAGTTATATGAGCTATCCATGGAGATTAGTTATTCGGATATTGTTATTTCGGTAATAAAAGTTTAGTCATAAAAATAATATTATAATTTTAAAATAATTAATTTTAAAATAAATTATTTTTTAATTTTATTTCAATAAAATATTTTTAAATTTATTTTAAAGTTAATTTTAAATAGTTATTTATTATAACTCCTACCAAACGGATATAAAACTGAAAGAATTTATAAGTAAAAACAACATAAATTCCGATAGTTTGGAGTTTAGTTACAGAAAATTTCAACACTTTACTTAATTACAAAAAATTCCAAGTTTGAACTTGTCCCGATATATAATTAGCTCTCGATACATTCAACGAAAAATGCATAATTAACTCTTGATACGTTTTTTTAATTTTGAGTCTGTTAAAATATATAATGCATTCAGTGTAGGTACATTTTTTTTTGTACAGATACATAATCAGTTTTTGATATATTTTTTTCGATTTGGGATCTGTCGAGATATATAATTAACTTTCAATACATTTGTCGAAGATATATAATTAATTGGTATATTTATAATTACTTTGTAAGAGTGACGATTTGTGCGAATTTGATAAGTTATGGTGTGTGTTTATGTTATTTTCCAATTTATAATTGAAATGGGCCTTAGATAAAGTAACTCTGAGTTATTGGGCCGAATCAGTCTTTATAAACAAGGAAATAAGGCGGTGATGTCCAGAAAGCTTTCATTTGGGCCGAAAATGAAAAAGATTAGAGCCTCGAAGTTTATAGGCCTGTTAGATTCTCATTTTTTATTAGAAAAAGTTAGCACGATGTGACAAACATTTAGATTATACTAGTTTAGGTGTACACGTCACCTTATTGAGTTTAAACATCACATTAAATAGGATATTCACTTAAATAATAAAGATGAATAAAATAATTAAATTCAACATCTTTTAAAGAATTTATTTAATTAAACCCCATCTTTACTAAAAAAAAATTTTCAAAGCCGATCGACATTCATCTGACACATGTAAACTTCAACAAAACAATATGATGATATAGACATCAAAATAATATAATTAAATCTAATCTTTATACAAAAATTTCTTCAAATCCGTACGACACTCATCCAACAACTTTAAGCTATAACAAAATAATACGACAATAAAGATATCAAAATAATACAACTAAACTTTACCTTTACATTGAAAAATTCTCAAAATAGAGATCTAAAAATAATACAATTAAGCCTAATATTTACTTAAAAGAATTCCTCAAAGTCAACCGACATTCATCTACCTCGTGTAAATTCAAAATATAATAGTGATCACAAAGTTTCAGTTTTGATGAAAATAATTCTTGTATGAGCGGAAATTTTAGCATTAAAAAATGACTTGAATGAAAAAAAAAAGAAGATATATATATATATATACACACACACGTTGAATTCTATACAAAAATAGTGAAGAAGTTGAGGGTTAGAAAATTAAGCATCCATTAATCTAGCCATGCAATCGAATCATATTAGACAAACATCAATCATATTTTTCCAATAAGTAAATTAGTTTCTTCTCTAATTTAATAGAGTTCTATTTTAGGAGTATTTTTCTAATTGATCTGTATAAAAAAAATATTAATTGATTTTCTTTTCATATATTTTAGGAGTCTCGTCTATTTTAGGAGTCTAGTTAATACAATAAAAATAATTAAATAATAAATTGAAGGAAATAATACAAAGATAATTTTGCCTAAAGGAGAGTTTCAATGAGTATTCATATTTTTGATATATTATAAATTATAGATTACGGAGATATTAGTAGCTGCATTAGGAAAGAATTCAAAGAAAACAAGGTTATACAGCAATTGTTGAAACATCCAAAACTTCTTGTTCTAACCCAAATTTTGGACAAGTTACTGGTCAAGGAGAGAGACAAGTTGCACGAATATTGGTGTGGACTACTTCAACAGAAGAAACACAATTCTGTGACAAATTCAACAATGTAAATTAAGTAATAGTAGTATAATGTTAGGGTTTTTCTTGGATTTGAATTTTGATACATGTGAATGTAGTGCTAGGCGTTGAATGAATTCCATATATATAGTTTCATTATTACATTAATTCTTTACATAATTCTGTATGAAGTTCGTTTACTCTCACTTATACAGTTGCACGCACTAATGTTACACTATGATTTGATACTATAGATGGTTGTTGTTACATTACATATTGTTTAACTTATCATATTGTATTGTTTTAGCGAATCCAATAATTTGGATAGATTATATATATATATATAAACGAAAGGTAATACGCAATCACATCAAATAGGCCGCTACACAAAATGGAATTTTTCTTCATTAGATAAGGATGGATTTAAAGATACAATACAATATAATAAAATTTAACAATCAAAACAAACATAGTAATTAAACAAACATTGTACTTAAACATTGGAAGAACTGTCCTCTCCTTTTCTCAATAAAAAAAGTTACTACCTCCATTTAAAAAAAACTGAAATGTTTTCTTTTTAAGTTCGTTTAAAAAAGAATGACTTTTTTTTTTATAATACTTTAATTTCAACTTTCCACATGACGTGTTTTAAACCACAAGATTAAAGAATATTTTGATATATTTGACACAACTTTAATTTAAAGCCACAAAATTCAAAAAAAAAATTATTGTCTAAAATTTTATGTCAAGTCAAAGTAGTCCGTTCTTTTTTAAATGGAGGGAGTAATACAACTCTATCGTATATTTTAGCTGATACAACTCTGAGGCAAAGAGAGAAAAAAAATCATTTTAGTGAAAATCTACCATTGTACCTCTTGAATATTGATTGCAAACAACAACTTATTAATCAATTATCAATTTATCACTAAATCCTCAAATAAAAGATAATTAAGCCACAAAAAAAAAAAGATCAATGTTTTTACAATCAATTACTATTATTCAAATTCGTTGAATTCTTTTCACATGAATGAAAGTGACAGCCAGTTTGATTAGCATACTTAATGCAATTTGTTAGTCTAACATTGTCCAAATAATTAAGGTTACTGTATTAAAATTATACTGGTGACATGTTAATAGTTCATCCCATATAAGCTTTCTATTGTTAAGGTTGGTACTGGCATAGATGACATTGAGAAACCAAGAAGAGGGAGGGGAGAGAACCTTCTTTTTCAATCTTTGTGTTCTAGGTGGAGGATGTACAATGTATTACTTTATTACTGTTTCCGTCCCATTTTATTCGTTTCAAATTTTTTTAATTTTATTTCTCATTTTACTTGTCATTTTTTATTTATCAAGACGACAATTTTTTTAATTTTTTTTACCCTTAGTATTAATTATTTTTTCACCAAATTAAAATGTAAAGGGAGAATATTCACAAAAATACCTTAAGTTTGACCGGAGTACTAGTTGAGCATATTGAACTTTGCAGAGGTTCTATTACCCACCTATATTTTTTTAAGTGTAATTAATTCCCCGGGACTTTTCTAAAGTGGAATTCATCTCCCTCCCTTCCCCCCCCCCCCCCCCCCTCCCAAAAAAAAAAACAAAAAAATGTAATACCCAGTTTTTGCAGTAAGAAGTGCAGTACACGCACTGTTTCTTCTTCATTTTATCACTTTTCAATATTTTTTCACCATTAAAATCATATTAAAGATTCCACAACTCAAATTCCTCTTACAGATCAAATTCCAAATGATTTCATTGAGTGAATTTCAAATTCCAAGTCCATTCTTATCACTTTTCATAATTTTTTTTACCATTTTAAGAAAAAAATTTCCCCAAATTTCAAATCCAAATTGAAAACTTTCTTCAATAATTTTATTCAGATCGAACTATACAATGTCAACTATCCAATGTAATAAATTCGACAACCATCATATTTTTAAAACTTCAGTGACACTAGTAATTCAGCTTTGCCTGCGAGGCCTCAAGAATGTTTCAACATCACTATGAGCATTTGCTTCTTGTTTTCTCATGCCATAGTCCACAACAGTGCAGTATAACATGTACGAAGTGTGTTGGGGTTGAACTCAATCGAAGAAACTCGTGTCATAAGAAAGACATTCTGCGTATGTTACTATATACAGACCACAGTCCCTACCAAAAAAAAATTGAATAATAAGTAAAATTTACTTTCTACATACTCAATATTTTGATAAATGTATATTAAAATACTTACAAGCTATCACTTGGTTGTTGAGGCAAATCGTTTTCAAATAACACATCAAAAAGATCTGACACGTCTTTATCTTTGTATCTTAGATGGTTATGAAAATCGATACCTTTCTTTTCGTAGAAATTACAAACTTTGAGATACAATGGGATAATCGCAGGTAATTTCTCTATCTCAGACAGAACAACCACATAGCCCAGAGGATTCATATGAATCATATAAGAATATGCACCTCTCGGGGAATGATAAAACTGCGAGAACCCAATGATGTTTCTCCCTTATATTAACAGGAATAAAGATATTATCCACTGTATGTCATGGCACTGCAATATGCATACGAAACCCATTAATGAATTCATTAAGATGAGACTCATGTCCTCCCGCATTAAGGTTTGGATCATCCATAGAGTATACTTCCATCAAAGACCTAATTATATTCATAAAGTTGTAATCTACTGTGCTGTATTTTATAAGAGCTGTGGGGCTTATACATATATCCAAATAACTTTTCATCAGTATTTCATATAAGAATATATTTTCCATACATGCAAACTTTGGAATTTCATATAAAATACAAAATACAAATAAGCATGACAGCTTTTCAAATTTTACAAAAAAAATACATGTAAAACTGTAAAAAACAACAAAACACAACCAACACACAAAAAAATACATATAAAATACATATGTATTTTGAACAAAATAAATGAGCTCAATGCAATCCCTAATAACATATCAGGAGAACATAAAAATACATATTAAAACTACGCCTTATTAACTGTACAAATCACCAAAACACAACCAACACATCAACAAATACATAGAACATGAATATATATTTTAAACAGAACCAATCAGCTCACTGCAATCCATAAATACATATCAGGATAACAAAAAATACATATTAAAACTACACCTTATTAAAATGTAAAAATAAACAAAACATAATCAACACATCAAAAACTACATATAACATGCATATGTACTTTGAACAAAATAAATCACCCCACTGCAGTTCCTAAATACATATTTGGAGAACATAAAATATATATTAACCCACTGAAAAAAAATACATAATACTTCCAGCTTTGGTAAAAGCTTTACTAAATTAAAAAAAAAATAACAGTAAGTACAAAATACATTTAGACCGAAAAAATACATCTTCCTCCATCTCTTCTTCAGATTCATTATCAGAAGAGTTCTGAACATCGTTATCAACGTTACTTAATTCTTCAATTTCTTTGGCTTTCCTTTGCCTTTCATATTTTTTTTTTCTTTTAGTGAATGAGTTTTCTTCAACCATTTTTTTTTTGACAATATCATCCATCTTCACCGCATCGTTACGAATTTGTTTCTTCGTACTCCGAAATTTCTTCGATTGTAGGTGATTAGAAACAACATTAACTACATCGTCTTGAGTTAATCCAAAACTAAAAGATGGTGCATAATCAGACACCAAATTAATAGATTGTATACAACTATTTGTTTGTGATTTTGGTGTTTGTTCATCCATTAGAGCATAAAAACCTTAAATTCAGATTTGCTAATGAATTATAGTACAAAAAAAAAAATCTATAACATGCAACAACAGAATTAAATAGTTACCTGAAATAGATGAACACAATCCTTATTAAATAGTGCGAAAAGAAAAAAAATTTGAAGCGAAAACTTTATGTTAATGGCGTAAGAAAGGGAAAGAGAGATTTTAAAATCAATGAAAAAGAAAAAGAAAGCGTGAAAAGAGGAATCCTTTCACAGTAACTTTTCTTGGGGGGCAAAAGTAGGGGATCACTAATTAAAATAAAAAAAATATTATTATTATTGCTACACAATATAATTTGATGAAAGTGTTATTATTTTTTATAATTTAAGACGTAGGTATGTTACTCCATGTAGTTTTTCTTTTTTCAATTTATAACTGAAATGGGCCTTAGAGAAAGTAACTCTGAGTTATTGGGCTGAATTAGTCTTTATAAACAAGGAAATAAAGCTCTGATGCCCAAAAAGCTTTTATTTGGGCCGAAAATGAAAAAGATTAGATCCTCGCAGTTTATAGGCCTGTAGATTCTCATTTTTTATTATTAAAAGTTAGCACGATGCGACAAACATTTAGACTATACTAGTTTAGGTGTACGTGCTCGTGCATATATTTCACTTTATTGAGTTCAAATGTCACACTAAATAGGATATTTATTTAAATAAATAAAAAATGAATACAATAATTAAATTCAACATCTTTTAGATAATTTATTTAATTAAATCTCATCTTTACTAAAAAAAAATTCTCAAATACGACATTCATCTAGCACCCTGTAAACTTCAACAAAATAATACAATGATAGAGACATTAAAATAATATAATTAAATCTAATCTTTACACAAAAATTTCCTCAAATCCGTCTGACGCTCATCTACCACCTTTAAACTATAAAAAAATAATACGACAATAAAGCTATCAAAATAATACAACTAAACTTTACCTTTACACGAAAAAATTCTCAAAATAGAAATCTAAAAATAATACAATTAAACCAAATCTTTACTTAAAAGAATATCTCAAAGCCGACCGACATTCATCTACCACCTGTAAATTCATCTACGACCTATAAACTACAACAAAATAATATAATAGTGATCACAAAGCTTCAGTTTTGATGAAAATAATTTTTGTTTGAGCAAAAATTTTAACACTAAAGAATGGTTTGAATTAAAAAAAGAAGATATATATATATATACACATACGTTGAATTTTATTATGTTGACAAAAATAATGAAGAAGTTGAGATTTAGAAAATTAAGCATCCACCGATCAAGGCATGCAATCGAATCATGTTAGATCAGCATCAATCATATTTTCTCAATAAGTAAATTGGTTTCTTCTCTAATTTAACGTGCATCTCAATTTTTATAGAAATATTTTCTTAATAGAATCTTATTTTAGGAGTATTTTTCTAATTGATCTGCATAAAGAAAAATATTAATTGATTATCCTCTCATATATTTTAAGAGTCCCATATATTTTAGGAGTCTAATTAATATAATAAAAATAATTAAATAATAAATTAAAGGAAATAAGTAAAAAGATAATTTTGCCTAAAGGAGAGTTTCTAAGAGCATTTCCATTTTTAATATATTATATTTATATTTTTAATATATTATAAATTATAGATATAGATTATAAATATAGAATATGAGTGTTTGGTAGTAGTACATATTAAAGGAGACAAGAAGATAGAAAAGAAATAGGAAATACTATAAATCCCAATGAAAGTAGAATTAGTTTTCTAATTCCTATTTCCACTAGGACAAGAAATACTATAAATTTAGGACGAGTAATAAGACCGAGAATTAAAAAGCAGAACGATGAGGGATTTATACAAAAAAAAAAGAAAAAAATATAATAATAATTCGACTTTTACATTAATTATATTTATACAACAAAAATATGTGATATATCTGTACTTTCAACAAAATGAATTTTATTTCATAAATATTTATCCATAAAAAATTATGTTTACCCCATTACATTAGAATAAAAAATACACAATAATAAAATGATACTAAATGATTAAAATACATGAAAATAAAATGAAACATACACGAGCAAATGATAGTTTATTTAAAAATATATGAATTTTGAATATAAGAGAGAAAAATATTTGAAAGTAAGGATTATCTTTTCTACTTTTAATTTGAAAATTGAAAATATATCTTTTAAATTAAGGTGAATTGATAATTAGTAATTGCTTTAAATTAAGAATGAAAAAGGGTCAAAAATACCTCTGAATTATTTGAAATGGATCAAAAATATCTTTTATTTATTTTTTGGCTCAAAATACCCCTTTGTTTATTTTTTGGGCTAAAAAATAATCCTCAGTTAATTTTTTGACTCAAAAATATCCTTTCATTATCTTTTTAGCTCAAAAATACCCTTCTCTCTAACAGAATGTCACCAAACACATTACGTAGATAAAAAAATTACTTAATCAGTCCACGTCAGCATACACGTGAAAAATCACCTCATTTAATCCACCTAAAAATCAACCTATTTTATTCTATTTAAAAATTCAATAAGATCCATATTCAAAAAAATCGAACCAAGAGGCAAAATTCAATTATTTAATTTTTTTCCTCATATCATCCCTTTCACCGCCTTATATTTATTATTTACATTTTCAAAGTTACCAGACTCACTTGAGAAATTCTTGACCTCATCAACTTGTGGTTGTCCTACATTGCCACTAAATTTTCACTCTTCAAATTTCAATTTCGTCTCTGAATTACCATTCCTTTCACTACAATCAAGTTCCTCATTAGACAAATTCAGATAGGATATATCCAGTAGCAATATGAGCTCTTGAAAATCGGGTCAACTATTTGAGGATCCAATTGTTTAGGATCGACCCTATTAAAATCCGATTCTTTTGGATCAACAATTTAAGGACCTAATTGTTTCCTCATCTTTTGCCTTGATCAATCCAAAATATTTGAACCCATCACATGAAAAATAATCAATCAAATTCTTCAATATTTTTCCTCTTTGGCCAATTTTTTTTTTCAATATAAGTGAGGTTGGGTCTTTAAGTAAAAAAAATGGGTTGATGGTTAGATGGATTAAATGGAACGATTTTTTATTTGTGTATGTTGACGTGGACTGATCAAGTGACTTTTTTTATTCACGTGGCGTATTTGGTGGCATTCCGTTAGGGAGAAGGGTATTTTTGGGCGTAAAACATAATAGAGGGGTATTTTTGAGCCAAAAAATCAAACATAAGGGTATTTTTGAGCCAAAAAATAAATGAAGGATATTTTTGATCCATTTCAAATAATTCAGGGGTATTTTTGGCCCTTTTCCGAATTAAGAATTATAATTATCTTTTTTGATTTCTTAAAATGGCTATATATGATTTTTTTTTAATATCGAAAAAGTACTATTATTTATGTAATTAAGTTTTATGGATGACCTTTTCATATAATTTACCTAGGTAAAAGGACAAAATAGGCTCAATAGGTAGATGTGAAGGGCATTTTAGACCCAATAGATAGGTGAGAAGGGTATTTTAGGTCCAGTAGACGGAAAGGACATTTTATGCCTAATAGGTAAACGAACGACATTTTTACATCATTTTACATAGTTGAAGGACATTTTTTAGGCCCTTTTCCGTTTCATTAATTACATTAATTTTGTACATAATATTGACAAAATAATTTTTTGGACCCCTGTACTATATCGGTTTTGTAAGTTGAACATTTTTACTTACATGTTTGTCATCTGGACCCCTGAACCCACTAAAAAACAATATTTTAAACCTTTTTTTGATGAATGTAACACACTCTCCCCCGCGTTAGCTGCCACGTCTGTCACGCCTGACACGTCTGCCACATCATTTTTTTAAAAATAAAAATAAAAAATAAAAAAATAAAAAAGTATTACATTAAAATCCAAGTCATTTTTAAAATGCTACATAACAAATTAAATATTAAAATTAATTTAATTAAATAAAAAAATTTATAAATTGTAAAAAAAATTGAATAATCATGTTTTTATTTTTGCTCACAAATTAAACATCAAATCCATCCCAAATAATTAAAATTCTTCTCCAACTAATTTAAATTTTTAACTATAAATTCATATACACAAACATAATAATTTTTTGATTTTTAAATTTGAATATTTTTAACAAATTCACAAAAAGTTTAATTTTTTTCAAGCACAATTTACTAATTTTTTTCAATATTCACTATCACTCACTTTCAATTTAAATTTAAATTTTAATCCCCCCAAATAAAAAAATTTCAAATTTAAATTTTAATTAAAAAAATGAAAAGAATTGAATTGAGAGGAAAAATTAAAATAAAAAATAAAAAGTGAACGTGTGTGTGTGTTTGGGGGGGGGGGGGCTGAAAGAGTGTTGGGGTGGGGTGAGGGGGCTGTAAGGGGTTGGGGGTGGGGTGGGGACGGACCGGGAGCGGTGTGGGGGCTGGTAGGGTGTGAGAGGTTGGGGACGGGCTGGGGTGGGGGTGGGAAAGGGGTGGACGGGTGTTGGGGGGTAGAGGGGCTGGAAGGAGCTGGGGTGGGGTGGGATGGGCTGGGGTGGAGTGGTGAAGGGTTTTCTTTTTTTAAAAATATATATTATTTTTAAATTTTTAAAAATATTTTTAAATTAAACAAAGATGAAGGAAAAAAAAAAGCCTTTTTTTATTTTTTTTAATTTTAATATTTTTATTTTTTTTAAAATTATTTTACGGAAGGGGTTGTGGGTGGGGTAGGATGGGGCTGGGTGTGGAGTAGGGGTGGGGACGGGCTGGGGTGGAGTGGGGAAGGGTTTCTTTAAAAAAAAAATTTATTATTTTTATATTTTTTTTAAAAAATTAAATTAAAAAAGATGGAGAAAAAAAAGATCTTTTTTTTTTAAAAAAAAATATTTTTTAAAATTATTTTAATGTAAAATTGGTCAAAAATTGACCCCCAGTCGCACCTTCAGGCGAGTGACTACACTCTCCTTGTCCTAGTCACCATTTCAATGCCACATAGGCGAGGTGAACGGTCAAAGGATGCAAACTGTTGCTTTTTAATGGGTTCAAGGGTCCAGATGACCAACATGTAAGTAGAAGTGTCCAACTTACAAAACCGACATTGTACAGGGGTCCAGAAGGTCATTTTGCCCATAATATTGTATGAAGTTCGTTTACTCTCAGTTATACAATTGCAGGCACTAATGTTACACTCTGATTTGATACTAACACTCTATTCGGATGGCTGTTACATATCGTTTAACTTATCACTCTATTCAAATAGGCGGTTACACAAAATGAAACTTTTCTTCATTAGATAAGGATGGATTTAAAGATACAACACAATAAAATTTAACAATCAAAACAAACGTTGTACTTAAACTAACAACACAATATATAGTAGAATACAACCGGTAACAACCATCCAAACAAGCTGTAGTAAGCAACATTCTGTAAGAAATACTAGATAAAGGAATGCTTGAAAACTAAGCATAAGTGAGCGATGATGACTGCTACTTACTAAAGACGATCTTTGGAACCAACTGTCTTTTGCTTTCCTCAATAAAAAAAGTTGTTACTAATACAACTCTATCGTATATTTTATCTGATACAACTTCGACACAGAGAGAATAAAAAAAATCATTTTAGTGAAAATCCACTATTGATTGCAAACAACAACTTATCAATCAATCCTCAAATAAATGATAATATTGCCCAAATAATTAAGGTTACTGTATTAAAATTATACTGGTAACATGTTAATATATCATTTGTCATCGTCAGATAAATGTATTTCAAGGTTTTATCAAATTAAATCAATCTTTACATGCAAAATGACTTTTATCAGTAAAAAAACATATTTATGTAAATTAACATATTTTGTAAATTTCATATCTCAATTATTACTATCTTTTATATTAAAATATACTTCAATGTTGAGTTGGTCTATATTCTATACACACTAATTATAGATCGAGATCAAATATTTAACTAGTTGAATATCATGTATTTCAATATGAATAAATATAATTTTAAATAAGTAATAAATTATTGACATATAAAACTCGAAAAAAAATATAATAATTTAGACGTAATCCTGCAAAGGGAAAAAATCCCCCCAAAAATAAAATAAAATAACAGCTCATGCTGCATGGAGTTGTTGTACTTGGTGCACATCTTCTTGTACATTAATCCGTTTATTTTTCCATTCGGTGGCTGCTTGTGAGTCGTCTACAATTTTTTCGGTGCTCTCTCTCTCTTTCTCTGTCTCTCTCTCATCACTTTAACAATGTCTTTCAGAATCAAAGGGGTAATTATTATTATTATTATTTATTATTTGGAAATTTGATTTCTTTGATAGATCTGATTTTCCTTTGCATGCTTAAATTACTTATCTGTTTTTATTTTCTGATTTTTTTTGCTTTTAGTACAAAATTTGCTTAGTTTGATTTGATTTAGTTATATTTTGCTAAGATCTTAGTGGTAAAATGTAAAATTTTAACTGATTTTTGTACTGAATGTGTGCTGATTTTGCTTCAAGTTCAGTTGAGGTTTTTTTTTTTTTTTTTCTTAAACTGTTTTCTGAGTTGTAATTTTGTTTTGAATTTTCTGAAAGTTGGTTTTCAATTTTTTTTTCAAGTTTAGCATGAATCATATGAGTAAATAAAGCAGTTGGTGGTAATGCTTGCCAAGAAGAGAAAATTTAGCATAGGTTATCAATAAAATAAAATAAAATAAAATAAATGTGTATCTTGAGCCGGGGGTCTATCGGAAACAACTAGAGGTATGGACTGCGTACATCTTAACCCCTAGACCCCAGGGTTTGTTGTTGTTGTTGAAAATAAATGTGTATCTTGTACGAGGTAGGGGTAAATCTGCATACACTTTATGTGGACAGTGGCAGAGCCACCTTTGCCCTAGGAGGGGGTTCATCCCCCTTCGACGGTAAATTATACTACTGTTTTTATACTATTTTTACATGGTTAAAAATATATTTTATGCATATATAGCAGATGTTGAACCCCTTTGACTATTTTGTATATATATTTCTAACCTCTCAATGAAAATCCTGGCTCCGCCACTGCTCCAGACCCCAGATTACATTGAGGATGTTTGTTGTTGTTGCATGTATTTCTCTTTCATTTTATTTATCTATCATGATTTGATTACATTTGGTTTGAGTTGAGGGTATATCGAAAACAGTCTTTTTGCCTCACAAAGGTAGGAGGAGTAAGGATTCGACCCTCTTTAGACTCCACTTGTGGGATTACCCTTGGTATAATGTTGTTTTATGTATGTATTTCTCTCTCATTTTTAGCATAATGTGTTTTGGTTGCGAGTTCCTTGAGTTGGAGAAATTTAGTGGTGGTAATGCTTGTTTAACCTTCGCTTTTATCTCGGTCTAGCGGCAAGATTGAGGCTTTATCACAAATAATTTGAAGTTGAGAAACTATTGTGGATTCAAGTTTTGAAAAAGTTGGGCAAACTTGTTTTATCGATGTTTTTGCCTTTTATTTTGGTGGGTATAAGAGGGGTGGTGATTAGAGATCTATTTAGTCACGAGTAGTTGGTATTGGAAGTGCATATTTAGAAACTTTATACTTTGATTTTCTTCAATTGACTTCTTGAGCAGTGGCGGAACCAGAATTTTCACTAAGGGGGTTCAAAATATGAAGAAGTGCACACATAAAGAAGCTAAAGGGGTTCAACATCTACTATATATACATAAAAAATAATTTTCATTGTGTATTAACAGTGTAATTTTCTGTTGAAAGGGGGTTGGGATGAACCCCATCGGCCTTACTCCGCCCCTGCTTTTGAGGGATTTTGATGAAAAGAAGTTCAGTGGAAAGCTAGTCTGCTGTCTTTCTTTTCTCAGTTCCCTAACCAGCAAACTATGAGATTGTAAAAGGAGAATTGACTCGTACAGCCTCTTACTAGCAGCCGTGTTAGCATTTGCTTGATTATCTAGCATTTGCATGTGGGAAAGTATTTCTTGGGTCTGGTGCTTGGATATACTGTACAATTTTTATTCTATCATTGCTTGTGGTTCTCTTTGGAGCAAGTTTTTGAATCTCTGTTCTGTTTCTAGGCAAATGCGCCCTCTGGCATGGGGGTAGCTGATCAAAGCAAAGCTACATATATGGAACTGCAAAGGAAGAAAGTGCATCGATATGTGATATTTAAGATTGATGAGAAGAAAAATGAGGTTGTGGTTGAGAAAACTGGAGGTCCAGCTGAGAGCTATGATGATTTCACTGCTGTTCTTCCTGAGAATGACTGTCGATATGCAGTATACGATTATGATTTCGTGACACCTGATAACTGCCAAAAGAGCAAGATTTTCTTCTTTGCCTGGTAAGTTATAATTTCATCAAGAACTTGCATAGCCGAGTTTTTATCAAAGACAGGTGTGTGCACCTTATATATGAAATTGTACCAGTTTTTAGACCCTGCGACTGTTGCCGCGCTATTCAACAGTCCGTGTATGTTGTTAAAGAATTAAAGAAACAGGTGGGGTGTGTGGGGTTGCTGTTTTGTCATAACTTCAATCTATATGTGCAAGGGGCATTTTGCTCTCATTTATGAATGGTGGTTCTAATTTATTTACGATGCCGTCTAGTTACGTCAATGATTTTCACAGAGCATGCTCCTTCGAATTTAAGATCACCAAGCAGTAGTGTCAAACCAATTGAGTGAGTGAACAATATGGAAAAGTTGATAATTTAGTCTTTCTCCTTTATGGAATATGACTAGCCCACGTCGTTGTGAATTGCAGTTGTGATGGTAACATATTTGTAAGGTAGTGTCTGTGATGGCTGAAACAGTCGAGTTAACCGTAGAGAGAGCACGAGGTGAGGAAACCATTTGTGTTTTTGTTTACGGGGCTTACGTTTGAATGAAGGGTGTTTTGGAAAAGTACAGTTGTACAATTGTAGTGGTCAGTTACTTGAGGTACATGCAAAGCGACTGTCAGTGTCTTGAGAAAATGTTCTAGTACTGAAATAGCCATATGAGTAAGACTTACATGCACATATTGTGAAAAGGTGGAAAACTGACTGGCAAAGGAATAGCTGATGCGTATGATGAATCAAATCCGTGTAGAGAATACTTCGCGATCAAGAAAAATCAAGGCAAAAAAGATTTGAGTTGGATGCAGGTTCTTTAAGAAGATTCATATTACTATAACTAGTTTGTGTTGGTTCTGCCTAGCTTATAATTATTACACAATTGTCTTCAGCGCTTAGTTAGGTATGTATCGCTCTTTCTGTCATCAAACTTAAAGACCCTGCAGATTATATGTAGAAGTTTTAGGAGGAGGAAGTAAATTGTAGGGAAGTCTTCTGTATGAAAATGTTGTTTTCTGTATTTTCACTTTGGGCTAATTCATCTTTTTCAGGTCTCCTTCTGTTTCCCGAATCCGATCGAAGATGCTGTATGCCACATCTAAGGACAGGTTCAGGAGGGAGCTGGAAGGCATACACTATGAGATTCAGGCTACTGACCCTACTGAAGTAGAACTTGAAGTTCTCAAAGAACGCGCTTACTGATTGAAACTTCCTACTATGAAACAACCATTCATAATGATTCTGTATAATCGCGTCTTACAAGGCTCGATTTACTTAACTATGACATAAATAACTCGACGCTTGGGTTGCTGATTACCAGACTCGTGATAGCGATATCATGTTTTCTGGCTATGAGTTCTCTCATTCTCATGATGCTTCCCAGTCGAGAAACGAGTATGGTTATGTAATGTGAATGATTCAAGTATCAACTATAGTAAGGCTAAGCAATATATGTAATGTGTTACTTACTCTATTAGTATCTGATCGATGATGCTTGTTTTTCGTCTGATAACTAACATAATTATCTTGTTAATATGTTTAGGGGATGCTTAAATAGATCTTTAATTGAAACAACTGTGCTTTTTAGGTCACTACAAGCAATGTACTAGGAAGATTCATCATGAATTGACTTGTTTTTCGTTTATCCGGTACACTACAAGTCCTTTTTTACGAGATTTCAGACAAATTATGTTTTACAAACATAGGTGAAGCTGATCAATTCAAAAGTTATTTATGATGAATTCTTACCCTATTAAATAAACAATGGGAATGGCAAATGCTTGTCTAGGTGAGCTTGCTATAATCAGTCTACCAAGTTTGTATGAAGAAATTGGTAAATATATATTAAGTCCTAATTTAACGTGTTCAGTGTAGTTCTGCAAAATAGGGTGTGAGAAAGAGTACAATGTACACATTTTATCTTTACCTCGGTGGTAGAAAAGTTGTTTTAATACAACCTTCGACTCAAGAAAAACAAACCAAAGCAGTCCAGAAGAAAATAATGAATCTAAAAGCATAATGAGGTAATATTACGGACGACATGTTTACGGAAACAGTTCGTTAAATTTAAAGTTTGGGGTTTCCTAGGCAAAATAAAAATCCCACATAGTAGCCGAGGAGAGGCCAACAAAGCTTTACCATGTTCCTTTCTACCACTATAGACCAATAACACACACAAATTCTTATAAATTTACTAAATTTCTCAATATAAATATATAATTTGTACAATTATTGGGTTCCCGAGAACTATCACCTTACCCCCTCGATCCACCCCTTGCTGTTGGGCCAAATTAATTTGCTATTGGAACTTACATGGCTATGGTGAAAATATTATAAATTGAGGGCTAAATAACTAACTTCCAAAATAAAATTATGTTTAGTATTTGACTTCCAATTTCTTCCCATCTGTCAACAGTTCAATCTTATCAATTCATTTAGTTTAAGGCTAAATCATCCGTAGACATCTAAAGTTATATTTTCACTTAGATATTTTAAGTCAGTCTTATCTATTTTAACCGTAGTTTCATATACAAAATATCCAACTTTAACAAAAAATTCGCAGAAGTGTAGCACCTCAAGAGATATGATATAGAGTTTATCTTAATACAAGTATTAATGATTACTTTCATGGTTTGAACTCGTAGTATATAAATCACATAAAAATAATGTTATCGTATCTCAAAGATTCCCCTTATAAGTCTGAAGTAAAATTTTAAAAGCGGAGACAGACCATGATCCTAGATACTATTGTTAGAGTTTGTGATCCAAATTTTGTTGATCCAGTCCTGAAAAATTCGCAGTGTGATTCATATTTGAGATTTTTTATATGTTTTTGGGCTTAAAATTTATTTATACGCATGTATTATATAAGTCCTTGTATTCCTCTCCATTATAATAAATTTTCTCCTCCTCCGTCCGTGATTTTTTCCGTCAAGGATTTCCACGTAAAATCTGTGTGTTATTCTTATTTTTTTTTATTTGTGCTATTGCTCATTCCTGTCTGTTCAATAACAACTATAATTAGTATGAAATCAAGTCCTTTAAGTTTTTATGATTTTGAATACTACTATGTGATTAGCAAGATACCCAATACAAACCAAACTTAAACCAAATAGGAAAGAACAATCAAGAAATCCAAATTACTGTTACGGGTCTTCATAATAGAAAACTTTTATTGCTGGTTTGATGGTCCTACAGATTATACATTTTTTAAGGATTTATTATAATATTCTTCATACAGAGCTGCTATTGGACATTGTCTTAAAGCCACTCCACTTGATCACATGGAGTCTAATCTTCTACTTAAAAATATATAAACTTGTTTTTTTCTTTTCTTAATTATTATAGAGAATGTCTTGCGATTTTTTATTAAGTCTTCATCAAGAATTAATACAAGCAAAAAGGTTAGATATTATCTTAATCTTAATGAGATAACAAAATAGTACGCAACAGAAAACCTATTATGTATGGGTTTAACTATAAAAATAAACTTGCAAATGCCAAATCTTAAATAAATTTAATTTTTCTGTAACTTTAAATTATTCTCCAAACACGAAAAATGAAAAATTAGAATCAAATATGTATTCCTCATGTAATACTCTAATGCATAGGAGTTTAAGGAATAATTTCTCATGGGTGGCCATGAGAATACAACAAAAAGAACTTTTGTAGATACTCATCTGCACTTTGTGAGTTTAAAGAAAAAAAAGAAAAAGAAAAGAGATCTCGATGCACAAAATATTCAACACTATTGAATAGTTTGGAGAAGGGCTACACCTGAGAGAATGTAACGTAGTCTGCGTATTCTAATAGAAGTATTAGTGACTTCTTTTGTTGTTCGATCTCGCGGTATATAAGTCACACGAAAATAACTTTACCGTTGCTCAAAGTAGGAAATAAAATTTGAAAAAAGGCCACCTAGAAAGTGGACATGAATCATGATGTAGCAAGATAGTACTATAATTAGTATGAAATCAAATCCTAAAGGTTTGTATAATGTTGAATACTAATATGTATTTTAGCAAGATACTACCTAACACAAAATAAATTACTAAAATTTAAACTAAAAAAGAAAGAACCATCAGACAAATCCAAGTTACTGTTAATCCTATGTTATTTTATTAATTTTTTCATTTTCAGTAATTGGTATGGTGGTCCTGCAGATAAATTTCTTTAGGATTATTATTCTTCTAGAGAGAGCTGCTATTGGACTTGTGTTTTGAGGCCAATTCCACTTGATCACATGAAGTCTGATCTTTTACTTACTATCATTTCCTTTTTTCCATCTTAGCAGATTTTGATATCCCATGTGGGATGTTCTCATTAGTTTTTACTTGTTTTTTTTGTCTTATCTGATCTTTCTGTCTTGGTTAGACCAATCTTTTGGTGCTAAATTTTAGTTGTAAATCTAGTATTAATCCCTTATTGGTCCTCTTCTGACATTTTCTTGTGGAATTATTGGTGTTTGTGAGATTGATCTTGTTTTTTTGAGTGTTAGTACTGGTTTCTTTACTGTGTGATTTTGCACTAAGTATGATGAGAAAGTGGACTGAATTTTGATCAAGATTGGATTTTTAATATATTCTGAGATTTGGGTTGAAGAGCTGAAGTGAAGATATTTGTTGGGGATTGTTTGGATTTGTCCAATTTTGTCGGAATCTTGGTTTCTTGACTTCACTTGGGGTTTGAAAAAATATGATTTTTGCTAAGTATGCTAGTTTTCTTGGGGGTATGATTAGAAATTGGACTGAATTTGGAGCAAAGATGGGATTTTTATGATATTTTGAGGTTTGTGTTGAAGAGCTAAAGTGAAGATATTTGTTGGTGATTGTTTGGATTTAGCCATCTTCTTTTCATAAAGCAAATCGACTTCGATTCTTGAATAATCACCACTTCTGCTTTTTGTGAGATTCTTGAATAGCCATACTGGTTGACTTTTAATTGGGTTTTGGCAAAATATGGTATTTCTCAAAATTTGCTAGTTTTCTTGGGAATATGATGAGAAGTTGGATTGAATTTTGAGCAAAGATGGGATTTTTATGAAATTGTGAGATTTGGGGTGAAGAGCCAAACTGAAGATATTTGTTAGGGATTGTTTGGTTTCGTTCAAATTTTGTGTGATCTGTGAAAACTGAAAAGTTGGAAATGGAGAGTAATTCCAAGACAATTGTGTGGTTTAGGAGGGATTTGAGGATTGAGGATAATCCAGCTTTAGCTGCTGCTGCAAGAAGTGGAAGTGTTTTACCAGTATTTATATGGTGTCCTAAGGAAGAAGGGCAATTTTACCCCGGTAGAGTTTCAAGATGGTGGTTGAAGCAATCTCTAATTCACTTGGAACAGTCTTTGAAATCCCTTGGGGCTGAACTTGTACTGATCAAAGCTCAGAGTACACTTTCTGCTCTCACGGAGTGTGTCGAAGCTGTTGGAGCAACAAAAGTTGTGTATAATCATCTATATGGTGAGTATTTACTTTCCTTTGGCTTTTGCAGTTAGAGTTACCGTTATTGAATTTATGGAGAAAGTGTCATATTGTTGATAATTTGTATTGTGAGCTAATGTGATGGATCTAGGTTTCCTAATAAACAAGCTCCAATTAGCTTTGTTTGTTGTTCTTGTTAGCGTGATAGAATATGAAAGACTATAAACCGAGGAGTTAATGGTAAAAAACACACCTTAAGTGTATCGGATTTTCGAGTTTCATATTTGAACTATTAGGTGTGTGAGTTTCCGAGTTTTCTACCCGAACTATCACCAATTATTTATCAAAACACACATCAACCATAGTTGTTCCCTTTTTCTAAATGAAATATCACCCATCGTTCATGTAAGATAAAGGAAACAATTGATGGTTGAGGTATGTTACAGTTCAGGTATGAAACTCGAGAAGTCGAGATACTTTAGGTATGTTTTTGACCTTTTACTCTAAACAGAGGGTCGATGCAAAGCACACTCTACGCTTTAAAATTTCAAATTTCATATTGAATACAAAAAGTATGGAGCTGAAATCTTCCCAATCAAAATGTTTGACAGTATTAACATTTTTAGCTGCAATGGCAGATTAAATTGGTGCAAACTCTGAATACATGTAAGATGCTGAAGGAAATATTTTCAACAAGAAAAGGACGATGAATTGTAGTACAATTTCAGTCTTAAAAGTGGCACCTTAGGTTGCTGAATATTATGTTCGGCTTCTGAATGAAAGTAGTGAACTCCGGGAAAGAGCTAACTACCAAGAGATGCAACACAAAATTTGCTGTAGAGAAATTAATTAGTACTAATATAGTGGTGAGGCTTATATGTCAAGAATCTAGTCATCGCTGAACTTTTTAGACTACGATTAGTAAGTTAAAATCCTATAACTAAATTGGTGCTTATGTTGGATGGCCACTATAAAGTGAAAGTGCCTTTTGTTGCACGGATTAAATACCTGTTTTCTTTTGCTTCACTTTGTTGTTTCTCTACTTTGCTATAAATGGAGGTTACACGACATAAAAAAGTAACATTATCACCAACAGTAAGAATCCAAATGAACAAAAATGACCTTTGATAAAAGTTTTGTGCACTTAACTTGTACACTGTTCTCTTGAAATCTGATTGGTGTACGAAAATGGTCTAGAGTTCCTGACTGAGTGTAAACAGGCCTATACAGGGTCCAAACAGACCTTCAAATTTTGTTTGTGTTCCAGTAGTACTATAGGCTTCCTTTTGAAAGCGAAGACAGTCAACATTGTTTTACCTTTGACCTCAACGCACTGAAATCACATGGATGCGATTCTAACTCAACATTTGAAGGCTTAAGAAATGTGGAGGTGCTTCTAATTTGCAATTCTAATGATTTCCCTCTTACTAGCTGGAGCTGTAGAACTGTAGAAGCATCATTCAAATTCAAAGGAGGACGTACAAGTTGAATGAATATCTAGGACTCTAAATGATCTGATATGTTCAATTTGCAAGCACTTGATTTCTGGTATCATTATTGATAGGTCTTATCTTTGCTATAACGTGCGTTGCATCTTTTAGATTTAATAGGGTTGTACAAAGTTCACTTGGTATTCAACCAAACAGATGTAAAATCATTTGGAGTTATTGCATAACTTGCAGAAGCTTTCGAAATGAACTCCCAGAAGGCCAAACAGTACTCGAATATTTGAGTTCCATGTGCCCGCATATCTGATTCTAAGGAAATATTTACATGATCAATTTTCTATTTGATTTAGATCCTGTTTCACTTGTTCGTGACCACAACATCAAGCAAAAGCTGGGGGAACGAAGCCTATCTGTTCAGAGCTACAACGGGGACTTATTGAATGAACCATGGGAGGTATACGATGATGATGGAAAAGTTTTTACAACCTTTGATGCATACTGGGAGAAGTCTCTGCGTATGCAAAACGAACCTGTTTCACACCTTCCTCCTTGGAGATTAACTCAAGCTGCAGGTATGTCTGAAAATTAGTTAATCTCATTCTTCTTGAGCATTTGGAAACACACTCTCGGTACATTCAATTTTCGCCATCTCTTGGATGTTTTACATTAAGGGTGTGTTCAGTACAAGGAAAAATTTCTTGGAAAACAAGTTGGTTACTTACTGATATTTTAATGTTCAGTAAATAAGCAAGAAAATGTTTTCCCAAGAACATTTATGAGTAATCTAGCGAAACACGAGATGGGAGAGTGTGGTTATGGGGTGGTGGTGATGGGGATTGGTAGCGTTATGATGAATTTGGAATGTACTTATGGAACTTGTTTTTCCTGCTTGCATCAGGAAAGTCATTTTTTTCATTTCTAAGGAACTTGTTTTCCTCGAGAAAATATTTTTTTAAAAACATTTTGATCAACTGAACATTGAAAAATTGGACAACTTTTTCTAGAAGATGTTTTCCTCCGTACCAAACACACATTAACATGGTGAATATTGTTAATATCGGCATTGAATGATGCTTACTATTTCTCAGATGCTTTATATTTTAAATATGCATTATGTCACGTACCTATAGTAAACCTGATAATTTTCATTTCCCTCGTTGGCAGGATCGGTTAAAATGTGTTCATTCGAAGAATTGGGACTGGAAAATGAGTCAGAAAAATCTAGTAACGCATTACTAGGGAAAGGATGGGCACCAGGTTGGAGCAACGCAGACAAGGCCTTAACCGAATTTGTAGAGAACAATCTACTTGGATACTCAAAGGATCGGCTGAGAGTCGGGGGAAACTCTACATCCCTTTTGTCTCCTTATCTTCACTTTGGAGAATTAAGTGTGAGGAAAGTTTTCCACAGCGTGCGAATGAAGCAGATACTTTGGACCAAAGAAGGGAACTCTGTTGGAGAAAAAAGTGCTAGTATTTACCTTAGAGCTATTGGGCTTCGAGAGTATTCCCGCTATATCTGTTTTAATTTCCCATTTACTCATGAAAGATCATTACTGAACAACCTGAGGTTTTTCCCTTGGAATGCTGATCAGACCCATTTTAAGGCTTGGCGACAAGGCCGGACTGGTTACCCATTAGTAGATGCAGGAATGAGAGAGCTTTGGGCTACTGGATGGGTTCATAATAAAATAAGAGTGATTGTGTCAAGTTTCTTTGTGAAGTTCTTACTTCTGCCATGGCAATGGGGGATGAAATACTTTTGGGATACACTCTTGGACGCGGATTTAGAAAGTGATATTATTGGTTGGCAGTATATCTCTGGTAGCTTGCCAGATGGTCATGAACTCGAGCGCCTAGATAACCCAGAGGTATGCCAAATTTATGCTCATGTGACATTTGTCTATCAATGCCAATATATTTTTGATGGAACAGTATATGATGTTTCTAGAAGGGGAACCTCGGAGCAACGGTTATGTTGTCTCTATGTGACCTATAGGTTATGAGTGAGAGCCGTGGAAGCAGCTGCTAATGCTTGCATTAGAGTAGGCTGTCTACATCACACCTTTTGGGTGCTTTGTGCACCAGTGGCCTAATCACAATAAAAGTTATGGGTTCAGCAGAACCAGTAGCTTTGGGTCAAACCTTATATTTGTATTAAGAAATTCAGTTAACATGTATAAATAATGTATTCCGAGCATCTAAAGAAAAAGGAGTTACGGTTCAACTCATAACGTCATGGATCCACTTCTATCAAGTGACTGCACGATCATGCCAAACTCAAGAAAACATATTTTTTCCTTTTTTCAATTAGAGATTTTCGATTCTTTTTAGGAAGGCCTTTTATCAATAGCTGTGTCCGCTTATTTGGTTTCATCAACTCTTCATGCAGTTTCAAGGATTCAACTATGATCCGGAGGGAGAATATGTGAGGCATTGGCTACCTGAGCTAGCAAGAATGCCAGCTGAGTGGATCCATCATCCTTGGGATGCACCATTTAATGTGCTCAAAGCTGCAGGGGTGGAACTCGGTATCAATTATCCAAACCCCTTAATTGATGTAGATGTTGCAAGGGATCGTCTAATGCAAGCTATATTTATCATGCGAGAAAAAGAAGCAGCTGTGAATGCCTCAGATGCACATGGAACCGTTGAAGTTGTTTTTGATAACTCTGAAAATGTTGGAGATTCATCAGCCAATCCAAAGGACGATGTTGTAAAGGGAAAGGTGCCTTGTCCGAGCAGTTCATCTTATGATCAGAGGGTGCCATCCATGCAAACTGCGTGCGTGCATAAAAAGAGACCAAAGCCGGAAGAAGAAACAAAGAAGCCTAACGACAACAAGCTTAGCTACAAGAACGAAAGCAAAATATCAAACATTGATGGCGACTTGTGCTCTACTGCAGAATCCTCTTCTATGAAAAAGCAGATGACTGTCAGCAGAAACTCATTTTCTGTACCTCGAGCAATTACCATATCTCACGACAGAAAATCTTTCGAGGAAGAAGCATCATCACAAAAGGAAGAAGAAACTGAAACAGAAGTCAATTCGTGCAAAACTGGTAAGACAGAGCTATAGCTCGATCTCCAATCAGCTGTCTCTTCCGAAAATGTTCAATTTTGGAGACAGAGAGTACGATCAGCGTATGCAGTGGAATGGCGATATGCTGTTGAACTATTTCTTCGTGTATATAACTACCTCTTAATCGCTAGTAAGGTTGTAGTTTGTTTGACATAGTACGCGATAGAACTCATCCGAAGCAGCTAAGATTCTCAACTTTGTTTAGTAACATATATAGACCATGCCTATGCAATCTTGAATATGGAATTTGTCTTGTATTTTCATAGTCATAAAAGATGAAAGAGGTCATCTAGTTTTGAGAAATTATCAACTCATCCTACTTATGAGTATGAAGTGCTTGTGTATTCTCATAATTCACAGAATTTTAACAAGTCATGTAGGCTACGGGTTCGGTCGAACTGAATTGCTTTGATGGAAACGTTGTCTTTGACATCAAAATTCATTTAACACGTACAAATTATTAATTTAGAACTTAATGACGTAAAAGAGTAAGTATCCAGAACTCATAAATTTCAAATTCTGACTCTGCTTGAGCGTCTTAAGGGTTCAACCTAGAAATTAAGGTTTCCATATCAAGCAAGCAACGGTAAGTCTATTTTCAAACTTGATTGTCTCCAAATAATTTATGTTTCTTTATTTTCGCAAAAGGAAATTGTTGTTTTATACATTGAAGCATGTCTTTTTTTTTTTTTTTTTTTTTGTCTTTAAATACGTCTTGTTCAAAGTTGCCCATGGTTTGTCAGTTTCACCTGATTGATTAATATTGAAAACAAATACTATGGGAGGTGGGGTAGTGGTGAGGGGTGGGGGTGGTTGGAATTGGTTACAAGGGCTACGAGAGCGGAGGTATGTTGAGAGTGAAGAGAATACAATGATATGAAATACCACTCGATAAATTTTATCTTTCCTATTTCCAGTCGAAAAGTCATTTTCCTCGTTTATAAAAAATTATTTTCTATAGAAAATATTTTCTACCCAAGCACACCTAATAAGTATTCTTTTGGAATTTATGTACTTGTAACACTATGCAAGTATTTTTTATTTGGCCACCATCGTAAATAGCCAAGCCACATTAATACATTAGCTGTACAAATTGTACTTCTTTGTTTGATGAGAATACCTAAGACATTATCGGAAAAGTACCTAAGACATTAGACATAAATTGTTGGACAACTCTATTAATTATGTTTAAATAATCCTCAAATGACTAAACTTTTTTCTATAATAATAATAATGTCTGAATAAATTTGTATACACTTCAATTATTTTATGCGATGCTTAACACCTTCAACTATTAAAGATATTGTCATTTACATATCTATTGTTTATTAACTAAAACAACCATCCACCACTACTATAACAATTACAACTAGTTTTTGGATGCCTCCTCATGACTTGTTAGATATGTTGAATACGGCTAGACGAGGAGACATAACTACTAGACAGGTGAAGGCCTTGGTAGATTTGCCGCCTAGTACAATGTTTAATATATCTACTATTTCTACTAGATGGTCGGTAAATATTGCACAATATGTAGGTACTATGGTTGCAATGTTGCCCAACTTCTTTAAAAAAAGAAGAAAAAATGAGAAAAGAAATTTAATAAAAAGAAGAAATGTTTTCAAGAACTGCATGCCTGGAAAAAGGTTAAAAAGAAAAAGGACTTCAAAAGAAAAATTACAGAGAATGCAAATGTTACAACTATAAAGATGAAGGTCATAAGAGTTATGAATATAACAAGGAAAAGATAAAGAATTTTTGTAAACTCCTGCAAATACATTATAAAAATATCGATTTTGTTTGAAAATCAATTCTTCCCTTTGCCCAGAAATTAATTCTCAGAATTTTTGTTGGTTTATTAAAGAACTGAAATTTTCTATTATTATTTGCTCTGATATCAATATGGGATTATGCTGATTATTTACAAATAATTTGTAAACAAACAGGATAATAAAATGCCACAATAAGACAACTGGATTGCTAAGATGTAGACAATTAATAATTCAAAAAGACGTAAGCACTTACGTCATATGCCATGTAGCTGAAAAAATAAAAAAGACAGTAGCAAACAGAAGGAGAATTTTACCTTCAAAATAAGAAATCTTATCCTATCAGTCATTACCGAAGGATCAAAAGAAAAATATGTAATTTTTTATAGGAATATCCCCATGAAAAAGTATAATCGTAATTTACTCATCCTTCAATTTATAAAAGGAGAGTCAAAAATTCTTATGAGATAGACTATTTTTTCTGCTATCATTCTTAGATAAAAAATGTTAGATCTTTTAAAAAGAAAATAAAACTACTTTCCCTGCAAGAAAAAGGTATCCGATATATATATAATATCGTAATTACTAGAAAAGAAAAAAAAAACTAAAACAACCGCGAAGCAACAAACGAGGACAATGATATTAGTTGTACTATTCATTGCTTCTTGTGAATTGAAAGGGTGATTATCCTTTGATATAACGGGGCCAAATGATCAAAACATAGGGTGGTGTTCGGTACACAGAAAAATATTTTTCATGAAAAATGTTTCCTTAGAAAATACGTGAGCATCTCTAGAATATTTATTTGTATCTAATAAATAAATTATACAAAATTTTCTTTATTATTTTTATTATAATAAAAATAAAATTTGTAGTTTTCTTGCGCTGCATGCTTACTCTATAATTTGAAGCAAAAAAATAAAAAATAAAAAATTACTATTTCCCAACTTGTATAACGTGGAATTATCTTCCAAAATATAATTTTCTCAAGAACATTAAATAAAACATCACTGTCTTTTTACACTATAATTGGTGAATTAATTATTATAAAATTGTAAAAAAAAAACCCCAAGCATCCCCGAAAAAAAGTAAGTAATATCATCTTAATTGGATCAAAATGGTGTCTTATAAGGGACGATTTCAATAAATGGGTTTGTCAGATTTTTCATGATCAAAATGGCGAAAACGTATGAATTATGGAGCATCTTCAGTGTGCAATTTTCACGTTAAAAAAATAGATGGACCGTTAAGTATAGTTACACTGAAGGTGCTCTACTTTCATGATTCTTCAGTGAATCTTTTACATTTTAAAGAAAGGCTCATTATGGATCATGAGCCTTCTGTGTATTTGACATTTTGAAGAAAGACTCGTTTTTATCAATGCACCTTCAATATAAATTTTATCTTTTCAAAATCTGAAAAGCCTGTCATTTTCTGAATTGATGGGACAATGGAAGACCATTTTTCACACACTAAAGACTCATCCTTACAATGCACCTTCAGTCAAATTACAAAAATACCCTTAAGAGTCTCCAAAATATGATTGTTGATCTTCAATTCATCTCCACTTTACTGAAGTTTACCTGAGGTCCCCCCTTCTTCACCATTTCTCCAAGGTTCCACTTTACTAAAATTAACCTCTGGTCCCCCTTCTTCACCATTTCTCCAAGATTCTCGACCCTACAAGCTTTATTTATACTAAAAAACAAAACTTCACAAAGATGAAAACTTAAAATGTTAATCATCATTCAAATTAGAAAAGGTAACTTTATGCTTTTTTTTTTCTTACATCAGTTGTAGTTACTCTGAAAATTTGTCTAATAATTTTTTATCACATTTTTTGTTTCATTATAATATTATAGTGCTACTATTATTGTTTTTTTTTCCTTATACAATAGTCTATAGAATATTTTTGTAATATTGATTTATTTAAAGTTCTCTTGGAAATTAGTTCATTTTTTTTCTAGTCTGACCTTTGTTGTTTTTAATAAGAAAGTCTTGGTGAATATCACTATTTAGCTTGCCATACTCAATGATTTTTGAATTAAACAAACACATCTTTATATTTTAGGTATTATGACACCGTCTACTGTGCATTCGGGTCCATTTATTTCGAGTGTCCTTATAGGACAGATTAGTCATTGTTGTGAAGAAATTTGAAATAATGAAACATGTGACACATTGACATGTCGTAGGTATGATGGTGACTTTTGGGACTACATAAGTAGAAATCCATTACATGAGTGTGTATGTCGTTACTTGCTCGATGCTAGATTTTATGGTATATATGCAGCTGGACACACGACACTTGATCACGCTATGATCACTACGTTGGTAGAAAGATGGCGACCAGATACACACACATTTTATTTAAACTTTGAAGAGGTCACAATTACATTGCAGGACGTAGCTATATTATATGGGCTGTCAGTCGATGGATTACCTATGATGGAAATTGATCTTACTTTGGACCTTGCAGACTGGCAAACACGTATGGTAGATCTTCTTGGTTGGGCACCGATATATATTGATCGAGAATTTAAGGGCGGTAGATTTCTTATGACTTCTTTGATTAACATATTACAAATCTTTCTTTGATTACTGATGCGAGTAGTGAGGTTGATGTTCAACAACGGGTGCGTTTGTACTTGTTGTGGATCATTGGAGGCATGCTTACCGTTGATACATCGAGTAACAAAGTTAAGGTGATGTATCTACATTTGCTTACGGATTTGTCCAAAGTTGGTCAATATGCTTGGGGTGCAACAACACTTGCAATACTTTATAGATATCTTTGTCGTGCATCGCAAAAAGGAATTAGAGTCATTGGTGGTTTTTTACCTTTACTTCAGGTTAACTACTTTAATTTATTTCCTTAAAGCGATGCATTTTTAATATTTATTTATTGTATTTATATGAATATGTGAAGATATGGTTATATGAGAGGATTTTGCCTCTCAGGCCACAAAGAGATCCTGATCTACTAGTTGACGAGTGGCTTATTTCTATCCTTTCAGGACCACCACGTGCTCGTGTGTGGTCTAATGGGCTATGCCACGATATAGAAGTACCTCACCTATTATATTTATTTCGTGATCAACTGAATTTACTTATAGAACATCAGGTATTTTTCACTTTTGAATAATAGCTTTATCTATCTTATTTTAATTTTTTAAGTCGTAAGAACTAACTAAATTTATTTGTATATAGTTTGTGTGGCAGCCATATAGTTCCGATGTTTTTGCTACATTACCAGATTATTGTATGAATAGTTCTAGTGTTTGGCGTGATATTGTACCCGTAATAACCTGGGATGCAGTTGAGTGGCACTATCCAGATAGGGTACTGCGTCAGTTTGGGTTGATTTAGAATATCCCGAGTAGAATATTGTTGGATCCCAAATATTTTCAGTTGGATAGGAGAGGTAGAGCTAACTTTAATTGGCATCATTTCTTTAATAAAGAGGTTGAAATCTGGAGAGATAGACAAAATTGCAATGCTGAGCCTGATAGTCTCGAAGATGACAATGAATATGTGCAGTGGTATAACACGATTACTCGTCATTTGATCAATAATCCAGCTCATCAATTTAAACAAGGTTATTAGAGTTTTGTAGGCAGACACAAAATTTTGGTACAACACTACCTTATAATTATCTGCATAGTTATGCTTTACTTTCAGCTTCCTTAAGTAAGTTCTGATATGCCATATCTGCATAATTATGCTTTTCATTTTTGTTGTCTTATGTTTAAAGTTGAAAAATGTTTGTTGGATTAACTTGCTGTTAAAGTGTCACATCCATTGGTTGGTTGTATATGGTCGTGGGTATAACAGGAAGTGTCCATTCTTTAATTCAGTAATTCAACAAGAAACTCACAGTGAGTTGCGAGGTTGCTAAAGATTTGGTGTGCCAAAAGTTTATAGCCTTGTTGTGAACTTGTAATTCATTGGGGTTCGTTTGGTATATATTTGGAGGTGAACTAGATTTTGTGGAAGTAATATCTCTTCCATTCTAGTTTAGCTGTTGTTTGAAAGTTATGATGCAAGAGGACTCCAATAATGCTGTTAGTAGTTATTTTTTGTTGCATGATGACTCGAGCATTCCATTCTCTGTGGATGACATATCCTAAACGATGCAACAAGTAGACATAGTTGATGTTGAACCTCCTCCGTTAATCCGTGAGAATTCAGGATTTGTTTTCTTACATCAACCTTCTAGTTGATGGTGGTTCTAAATATACATTGAAACATGGATATTGCTGAATGTTTGAGTAGCCACAGAGGGCTGACTCTTGCACATCAAGGAAAGATGCAGAAATTTGTGCATATAATTGCAGATGTAGTCGTTTTTGTTGCTTGCCTTATTTTTGGCAGAGTTGTAAAATCGCTAAAGCTGTCACTTTTAGGTCCTTATTTGCTGTAACCAAAAAAAAATTATACATGTACTGAATCAAATTAGCCCTCCACACAAAGCACAAAACATAAAAATAAATTAATCATACAAAAGGGGAAAAAACCATAGGTTCTGGTACTCATTGATTTTTGTATTATCTGACAGATAATGTTTTGGATAATTTCGAGCAACTCTGTTTTGATTTAGATTGAATTGGAGCAAGTCAAATGTAGTTCTAACACATGAGCAATTAGTTATATGATCAGATTGTTCCGTCATGTACATATTTTTGTGCATTGGACCTTATTTTATGGATAGGAGTTACTCAAAAATACAATGTACGTTGTTCTGTCATCGGGTGTTGAAATTTTGGATCCAATTCTAGTGAACTTTTATGACTGCAGTTGTCTATTCCAGTATAAGCAAATCCAATATGCTTCTTGGACTTTTAATTTTGGGTGTTTAAAATTGTTGTCCGCCTTAATTTTGTAACATGCTTTAGTCCTTGCATTTAGACACTACTTTTATAAAAAGGGGCAACCCTATGCACTAAACTCCCGCTATACACAGAGTAATATCTTTTGAATGATTAAACAAGCTGTGATAAGCTGAATAGTGTCATATGGAGAGTAATGCCAGACCAGGGAGAATTGGATCAAAATGGAGAGTATTTCATTATTCCAGGTTACTGTCACCAAACAAGAATAAACCGACAAGATTAAGGCATAAACTTGCACAATAGTTCATTAATTATTAATTAATTAACCAAAATTTATAGCAGTGCTATTAAAGAAATAGATAATACTCCCTCCGTTTCATATTAGTTGACCCCTATTGTCAAAAGTTATGCAATAATGATGGTGTACAATCAAGATATGACTCTCCTAATTGGTATTTTGATGAATGAATTTAAAATTAAAGGTAGTCAGAACTACTACTATATTTTACTTCTGTTACTAAAATAGGCACCTGATAGGATTAATTTTTTTTAATTCTAAATGCTTTTATCCAAGCATTTCTGGTTCACGTATTAATGAAAGACGTTTGTTTGAGTTGTCTGATCCAAATAAATGCAAGAATGTCATTAATACTACTTCATCATAAAAATGATTATCAATTAATCAATTACCATAGGTATTAATAGTACTAAAATATTTAGTTCAACTCATTACAGAAAGTACATTATATGACATTACAACTACAAATATACTTAAGCTATTGTCTGCGATTCTTATTTGCACGTTCTTGGTTCAGACAGTTACACCTGTCATGCCCTGTTATTCTGCAGATTCCTCAAGCTTTTGAGTATCTTGTACGTCCAACGTCCATCTCATTTGGAACACGTGTAGTTTTTCTAGATCCTTTCTTTCGGATAAATGTCTCATTGCAAATCATTTTAAAGGGTGCTTCCGGCCAATTTGCTTCATCTCCAAGAGGTTGAAACGGCACACGATATGTCTCAAAATACTTCACCATACTATAATATTCACTGACCAAATCATGTGTAACCTTATTTATCTGCTCAGTAACCTTCAACACATGTGAACATGGCATGTGATATGCTTGCCACTTTTGACATTCACACGTATTCCTACTAAATTTAATGATATGTTTTCTGCCACCACGATCTTGACGAAGATATGTTTCAACCTTGAATACCCCTGTTTCTTTGTTATAAGTTGTTACCTGATGATTTTTAGACTTCAATTCATACTTCAAAATTTTCTTTACAACCACAGGTGGCCATAGTTCTTTTTCATTAATGAGCTCTTGTGCATACTGCTTCTTGGATACAAATCTTTTCAAAATTTGACCGTATGTAAGCTTAATTATTGCAGTAATTGAGATACCTCGAGATTTCTTTAAGAATCCATTGAAAAATTTAGAAAGATTGGTTGTTAAAATGCCCCATCTTTTACTGCCATCACGATGAACTGTCCATTTTTCTAATAGAATTTTCATTAAGAAATTGTACGCACCTGGCTCAGCATCTTTCAAACATTGCATGACGGCTTTGAATTTGCATTCTTGGTGTTGAATAGTAGCCTGCCACATTAATCCCTCAAGTTGCTTGTTAGGAAAGTTAGACAGAAAGTTACTCTTCACATGCCTAAGACAAAAGCGATGATATGCATTCGGCTCATGTAACTCAACCAAATCATTAAAACTTCTAAGTATTCTAGGAGCATGATCAGATATGTATGTAACACCTCTACGACCAACTACCATATGAATTCCAAGGCACGACAAAAATCATGACCATGTTTCTTTGGTTTCCTTGTTAACAATTGCAAGAGCAAGTTGAAATATTTGCCCATTTGAATCAACAGTCACAGTAATCGACATCTTTAAATCATATTTTCTATAAATGTGAGTGCCGTCAATAGAGATGACCGGTCTACATCTTTTAAAACTTTTTATACAAGGTTTAAATGCTTAAAACACATATTTAAAACATTTACCTCCTATGTCGATTCATCAGTATGTATCCATTCCACTACCGTTCCTAGATTAAAATGTTGAAGTGCATTCATGTACCTTGGAAGTTGTGCGAATGAGTGATCAAAGTCACCATATATGAATTTAAAAGCACGTCTTTGGCCAAGCCATGCCTTTTTGTAGGAAGGTGTATGTTTTAGTTCAACCTCAACAGTAGTCTGGATATCTTTCACCTTGAATTGAAGGTTATTCTCGAGGAAAGGCAGCAATAAAGAAACAATCAATAAATATGTCTGCCATAATATTTTTCGATAGTATATAAATTTGTTGGTGTTTTTCGACCTCTGAGCATCCAATCATATCCAGATTCCCATCTCCTGCACTTAACAATCCAATATTTTTTTTTGATTCCCACACAGTGAAATCTCTATTACCCTGTAAACTCTATATTTTTACAGCAGTCTTTAATCTCTCTTTACTAGGAAACAACTGCCCAGACTTAAGATTCGACTCTTTATAATTTAACTAAATTTTACATCTAACACCCTCTGATTCATGGGTAGAAGCAAATACCTCTGGATGATCATGAAGATCATTCAGAAATGAAATGTTCTCCCTATGAAATGGTATGTTTTGTGGCACCTCAATGACTGGTTGTTGATCATCGTTATTATCATCACCAGAGTCACTCATTTCATCTGACTGATATACATCATTCGGTGCATCACTGTCAGAATTATCATCCGCATGAGTATCAACATAAGTATCAACTTCTATCTTAACTTGTATTTCAGAAACTCTTGGAATCTCTGGAACCTGAGGTAAATTACTAGTTCCTGCACCATCTCTAAATCATAATGACGATAATTATCGACATAAAAAATTACACCAAAATCAGTACATCCAAGGCCATAATTACCGGATGGAATATCAACTCATGGTGTTATACTTTGTGATAAGAAGCTTGTAAAACTTTGAAATTCTGAGAAATTACTAGTCATATTTGTAGATGGTTCATACAAACAGAAGGGGGTTCATTAAAATTCAAAGAGGGTGTAGCAAAATTTAAAGAAAGGGAATTCAAATTATGTGTAGGTTCAACAACATCTAATGCTTCTGTTTTAATATAAATCTCCAACAAATCAAGATTCATCATATAACATACTGTATCAGGTGCCACCATAAACTCTTGTAAAGTCTTATTATCAAGTATGGGAATTTCAGAATAACGAGCATTACCCTGCACAGTTGAAAATGGCCATTTACCCGAAACAGGGGCGGACCTAATGGGGGTTCATGGGTGGCATGGCACCCGAAAACTTCGATTGAAAAAATGTGTGTATATAGATATTTTGAAGAAAACCGATATATTATTTAAGTGCCACCCGGTGTAGCAGTTGAGGAAGTAGTGTCAGTGGCAAATGCGCTAAAATTTCACGTAGTATACCAGAGTTCAAATCTAGACGCTAGCATTATTTTGTTACTTTTTGATCGCTATTCTATTTTCTATAAGTTTTTTTTCCTCTTGACTTAATCTTTGTTTGAATCTTTTTTTTTGGGTAATCTTTGTTTAAGAATTTTTAACTTAAGTGTAGAACATAGTTGAAGATTCCTTCTTCCTTCAAATTTATAGTTAACCTCTCTTCGTAAATTATAATAATGATGCTTGGCTTGATGTTATAATTTCTTAACAATGGAATTGAAAATATTCATTGAATGTTGACAACTATTTTGTACTTTCACGCTGACTGATAGGTTGAATTTAATTCTTGTTTACACAATTTATAGTAATAACAACAACAACAATAAATTCAGTGTATTCCCACATAATGGGGTCTGGGGAGGGTAAAATATATGCAGTCCATACACTGCCTCCGGAAAAGTAGAAAGGTTGTTTTCGATAGTTTTTATAATAATAATCACATTTTTATTATTTGATCTATTTGTCTATACAAATTGAAAAGATAAATGATCAAATCGAAACCCAAAGTCTATAAAATCGATAAAATATTTGTCTTATTTGGGGCAATGTAAATAGCAAAACGTAAAGCAAAAAATTAACTGATTTCCAACTAAATTCATAAAAATTAGGTTCTTCGATAATGTTTCACTGAAATTTTCCTTCAAAAGTCTCTTACTAACACGTCAAATTCCAGTGAGACACTCATAAAAAGTATCCTTTTTGAGTAGTAGCTTTAACATTAAAAGTGACATGGCGCCCGCAACCTCGAAACCCTGGATCTGCCTCTGACCCAAAATAACAAGTCTTATCTCATTTGGATTAGTTTTCATTCTAATATGCAAGTTTCTAACTAGCCAATCATACTCAACATTTAGTGGAAGTTTAACAACTGCACTAGCACCACAACTATATCTAACTTTATCAGATTCATATATGACATCGCCGCCCCAATACAATGCAACTGTAACACGACACTCATTCAACATTTTTAAACCTGTTAAAATAACTTTAGTTATTAACAAATTATTTACTCAATAGGGAGAGCAATATACTATAAAAAAATTACTAACCTTTTTTACTCCAATTCAGATTGAAGGATACATCAACTGTAAATGTATAATAATTTTTGTGAATTTAGTAATGTACATGACAGTGAAGAGGATGCACATATATATAGAGAGGAATAAAATAATTTTGAAGACTCTCTGCATAAGAGTGTATTTTTAATTTTCTTTAAAGTGCATTGTGTCCATGAGTCTTTAGGGTATGAAAAAGTTATCCCCTATTGTCCCATCAATTCAAAAAATGACAACCTTTTTTAGATTCTTGAACAGTAAAATTCACAGAAGGTTCATGACTTAAATGAGCCTTTCTTTAAAATAAAACATTCACTGAAGACTCATGAGAGTAGAGTAACTTCAGTGTAAATATATTTTGGAGAAAAAACTCTTAAGGGTGTTCCATCAATTCAGTCTTTTCTTATGATGTCAGGTTTTCCTTAAAATGTCAAATACACAAAAGACTCATGACTTAAATGAAACTTTCTTTAAAATGTAAAAAATTCACTGAAAACTCGTGAGAGTAGAGCACCTTCAGTGTAAATATATTTTGGAGACTCTTAAGGGTGTTTTTGTAATTTGACTGAAGGTGCATTGTAAGGATAAGCCTTTAGTGTGTTAAAAATAGTCTTCCCTTATCCCATCAATTCAGAAAATGACTGGCTTTTCAGATTTTGGGAAGAGTAAAATTTATATTGAAGGTGCATTGATAGAAACAAGTCTTTCTTCAAAATGTCAAATACACAAAAGGCTCATGACCCATAATGAGCCTTTCTTTAAAATGTAAAAGATTCACTGAAGAATAGTGAAAGTAGAGTATGTTCAGTGTAACTATACTTAATGGTCCATCTATTTTTTTAACGTGAAAATTGCACACTGAAGGTGCTCCATAATCCATGCGTTTTCACTATTTTGGTCATGAAAAATCTGACAAACTCATTTATTAGAATTGTTCCTTATAAGACATCATTTTGATCCATCTCTCTAAGATCATGCTATAACCTAAAAAAAATTAGGTGCTTTTAATGTTTGTGTTAAATAAATAATTACATCATATATACTTAGCTTTGACTATTTACCAAGTGACAAGTATTGACGCATCACTCTACAACTAATGCTACCATTCAAACAAGTTGTTTGTATTAATTTGTGGATCCTTCATTTGTTTGGACCTATTTATTGTTAAACCATATCATCTAAGGAACCATGTAACCTTTACAAAATGCAAAAAATAGTGAGAAATTAAAGAAGCATCAATCTAAAATGTTAATGTTCTATAAATAATAGTGAAGTAACTGGAGAAAATTGAAGAAAAGGTGTCTTTTAAGTCTTGAATGAAGGATTGGTGACATTGACCAACTTAAAGGGTCAAACACAATTAGAAAACTTGATTAAATTAATTGTGGAAAAGATTAATATTTTCAAAACTTTCTAATCTTTTCAAAAATACAAATCAACCCACATCCCTCTCCTCCAAATCAACCGTCTCTCTCCTCTCTCTTTCTCGAGAGATAGTCTCTCAACTCTCTCCCAACCAATAGTTCTGCAAAATTTCTCTCTTCAAACTCCAACGACAAATATCTGGGCGAGTTTCTTTTCGAATTTCAACTGTCAATTGACGTAAAGAAATAGAGGAACTTGAGCCAACTTCTTTGGCGACAACAACTTCGAGTTCTTCGTCGTCCCATTTCTTCTTTCACAAGTAAAAAATTATGACTTGAGCCAACTTCTCTTCTTGATTGGTTAATAATTTCAGTATTTCTTGCTTAAATTTGAAATGTGGACTGAATAAAACCCTAATTTCTTGCATTTCTTCTCTACTCTTTCTGGTGTAAAATATAATTTTTTTATTGTTATTGTAGTTCTTGTTGTCAAACTGTTGATTTGATTGGTTGGTGTTTTTTGGTCACCGTTGATGTTCTTAGTATGCGTGTGTTGTGTTGGTGTTGCTGGGTTGATTTATTTTTTTCTTGGTAAAAATGATGGTGCAATAGATTAACTATCTAATACAACAGATTAACTATCTGACGCAACAGATTAGCCATCTGACTCAACAGATTAGCCATCTGTAGTAAAAGATTAGCCATTTGATGCAGCATATTAACCATCTGATCCAACAAATGAAACATCTGATGCAACAGATTAAACATCTAATGTAACAGATGAGCACAACAAATCATTCATCTATTGCGACAGATGACTCTTCTGTTTGGAAGAAATCTAAACAATATTGATCCAACAGCTATCTCATTTGGCAACAAATGAGTGATCTATTTCAATAGATAAGTGGCCTGTTTTTATTGTTCTAATGGATTACTCATCTGCTGCAACAAGTTGCTTATATATTACAACAGATATCCTACCTGGTGTAATAGATGAATGATCTATTTTTATCATCTTCAATGGATTACTCATCCACTGCAACAGGTTGCTTATATGCTGCAACAGATATCCTACCTAGGGTAACATATGGGTTAGCTATTTTTATTATATCCAACGGATTACTCATCCGCTGTAATAGGTTGATGATAGCTGCAACAGATAACCTACCTGGTGTAATAAATGAGTGATCTATTTTTATTATTTCCAATAGATTACTCATCCACTGTAATAGGTTGGTTATATGCTGCAATAGATATCCTACCTGGTGCAACATATAAGTTATCCGTTAGAAATAATAAGAATAGATCACTCTTCTATTATACCAGGTAGGATATCTTTTGCTACCTGGTGCAACAAATGAGTGACCTATTATAATTATTTTCAACAGATTGCTCATTCACCACAACAGGTTGGTTATATGTTGCAACAGATAACATTCTTGGTGCAACAGATAAGTGATTTATTTTTATTATTTCCAATGGATTGCTCATTCATTGCAACAAGTTGGTTATATGTTGCAACAAATAACCTTCCCGGTGCAACAGATGAGTGATCTATTTTTATTTTTTTCAACGGTTTACTCATCCGTTGCAACAGGTCGGTTATATGTTGCAACAGATAACATACCTGATGCAACAGATGTGTGGTCTGTTGGAACTATTATTTTATCATTTGCATGTTAGATTTACTGTTATCCATTTTTAATGATGTATTAATCAATTCTAATCTTGTTTATGTTCCTGTTAATTTAAGATAATATGGCTCCCAAAAGAAAAGAAATCGAATCAAGTCTAAGTATAAGAACAAGTGAAGCAGCTAGGCTACATTTACCACTCTATGAGCTTGCTTTACAAGTATTTTCTCAATCAGGAGAAGAAGATAATGAACACGGGGAGGAGGAATATTTCAAAAGAGATGATCCAAATGCTAATAGCCCTTCCACCGAAGAGTTGGTCAAAACCTTCAACATTGATCGTTATCCTGTGAGAATGCAGTGCGATGGTGCCACAGATTTAATGGGTGATTTCATGGTTAAGTCAGTCATAGGAAATTTTTTTGACGCCTTCAGAAAAATACTTCGAGAACAAAAATTTGTTTCTTATTTCAGGGAAAGCTGCTTTGGGCAATATCTTGATTTGCCGGAGGACAACAATGCTCGTTTCCAAATACAAATGGTATATGATTTTCTTAAGCGTAGGTTTATGTGTGAAAACAAATATAAGATGGATGAGGTGTGGATAAATTACTGTGGCATGCCTGTTTGTTTTGGTTGGAAGGAGTTTGCCATGGTTACTGGACTAAGATGTTATCCTCCTCCTTCTTCTCAAGTTATAGCTACTCTAACCCTAAAAAAAAGTATCCCGCACATCCAAAAAATGCAATGGCAAGTCGAGTGATCGTGATGACCTGGTGTCCATTACTGGTCCAAGCTTTAAAAATAAAAAATTAATAGAAGCTTTGAAAGGTAAAAGACTTTCAAAGAAGCAGAAACAATCATTGTGCTTGGTTTAGTTTGTACATAATATTCTTTGAGCGAGAGACGTTAACAACAATATAAGCTTCGTTTTAATAAATCTCTCCAAGGATCTTGAGATATTTAACAATTATCCTTAGGACTATGAAATCTTCAAAATGACTGTCAAATATTTGTTGACCCCGTTAACGCTAAAGACAGTCAACTTATATGGCTTTCCATGGACTTTCATGATAAATATTTCTTTTGTTATGATATGATTCATTTTTTTATTCAATAATGCTTTTGATTTATTGGTGTTATGTTATAGACTTGGGCATTTAAAGTCATTCCTTATTTGAGACAACAAGTGAACTACCAGGAAGAAGTTTCCTGTTCAAGAATCCTGAGATGGTTGTCGACCAAAACTGATAAAAATACAAAATTTCTTAATCTTTTTAATCCTCCAAAGGAAGCAGTAAGTCTAATTCTAATCAAGTTTTTATTTTAATTAATAATTATTTTAAATTATTTCATCATCATTCTAATATATGTACTGATTTATTTTAGATTGTCCATCCGTGGTTTTTTGCGACCAATCGAGAGTTGAAGATGCTATTTTTTCTTACTTTATAGTCTGTGCAAACTTTATCGGACCCTAAGGTCGTTGATAGAATAAAAATGGAATTGTCTGGAGCAACAACCATCATAAAAAATAATAATTTTGGAGGGTGAGCTTGTTGTTGTTGATGATGGTAGTGTTAGTGGTGCTGCTGTTGGGGCTAATAATGCTCTTCTTATAGTTTTTGAAACAACAAGCCATTATAATTATGATCATACTGGTTATACAGATTTTGCCACTTCTAGCGAATGTTCTGCATGCAAATGTCAAGACTGCAAGGAGAACTATGATGAAGTGATTAATACTATTAATGCACTAACTGCTTCTGTAAAGGAAATAACATCTAAGAGGGGTGTCATTTCATCAAAGGGCATTTCATATCCATACACTCCAGTAGAGATCAAGATGGATAAGAGAAGAAGGAAAGATTTGTCCAGGGCATCATCAAGCATAAAAAAAGCAAAATTGCAATGCCTCTATCTTTGTCTTGCACCACAGATCAATGTACAAGGGTCACAGGAGAGCAGCATGAGCTGAAGAAGGTGATTGTATATCATTTGTTCCAACAAACAAGCAGGCACATATCTGTTTCAACAGATGATGCATCTACTAAAAATTGTCAAACAGTTATATATATCTATTGCAATTGTTGTCTAACCTGTTGCATCATATACGTTATCTGTTGCAACATCTGTTCGTCAGTTTCAGCAAATCAAACAAGTTTTTATACTATTTTAATTTGTACCAATATATGAGCCTTATGTTACAATAGATGGTGTCATCTGTTCGAAATTATCGTACAGCTCTATTTTACCTGTTTGAATTTGTCCCAACAGGTGATCCATCTATTGTAATGTAAGACTCATCTGTTGTAATAAATAAACAATCTATTGTATAGCTGTAATTAGCATTGATAATTCTGTCTTTTCATTTGGATGTCTTAGTAGAAGCTATTGCTGAAAAATATAATATCACAGTTGATAATCCATCAATTGCTTCCAAAAAAGAAGAAAAAATAGAGCCCGTCAGTTCGGGAGAATGAAAGAATTACCCATTTGAAGGGTTTAACATCTTGAATGAGGTTCCAAAAAAACTAACAAAGTTGATCAACAACAATTCAGAATGGATCGCCGATGGGATGTTAAAGCATCACGCCGACAGGTACATAAATCAATTTTAAAGATATTGATTTATACAATTCTTGTTGTAAAAACATGACATTAACACATATAAATCATCATATAGAAAATGAAATGACGACCACTATGAAGTGAATGAATTGGGTCTTGGTTTTGATATGTTTGAATTTGTTGTTGCACATCTCGAAATGAAGAATTGGTTCTATTTGATGTCACAGCCCCAAACTTGCTGGAATGATGAGGTTTAAATGCAATGCATATTACTATTAATTAATACTTTATTTAATTGCATCTGTGTATTAATTATTTCATCACGTAATTTAAATATTTGATAATATGTGTAGCACATCGATGTCATTTTTTACTACCTCCAAAAGAAGGCCAAGTTGCAAATACAAGAACAATACAGATACACGACAGACAATTATTTGTTCAAAGTTTACATCAATAATGCCTATGACCGGTATTGTCAACAACAGCCGAAAGTTTTTTGAAATGAGGAATGCTTAATAAACATCATCAAAGGTTTTAGCATACCTTGCCATTTAGTCAACGAAGTGTACATCCCAATCAATTGTGGTGATAAATTCCATTGGGTGTTGGCTGTCGTCGTTCTAAGGGACAGGAGCATCTGAGTTTATGACTCGATATCACGAAGGAGATGTTCCTGACCGTCATCTGAGATATAAAAGATGGCCAAAATATTGCCTACTTACCTTGATATGAGTGACTTTTTGAACCAAAAGGTTCGTACTGATTGATCAACGATTGAAGCATACCGAGATAAAATAGGTAATCCATTTGATGTACAATATATTGAAGGAATTGCTCAACAAACCATTGGTATCCTGTAAGTATAAGTATCATGATTTAGTTTCATTACATAAATTTCAGAACTCTTACATAAATTGCAAGATATAAATTATCTATTTTTTTAAAATGCAGGAATTGTGGATTTTTTGTTGCCGCTTACGCCGAGTATTTGAGCGATAAATTACAAGTACCATATGATGGAGTTGATGCCGGATTACTCCTCCAAAGATACGCTGCTCTTTGATGGAAATACAGAGAAGCAAATGTTCAAAAACCGTGCACAAGTGACATTAAAGATCCACGACGACCAAAGCCAAATTTCGTAGCACCGGATGAAAAGCAAGTTGTCCATATTGAGTTGATCTTTATAGATTAAGTGTGTCAATGTAATAACCTATCCTCCTTGGTTAACTTGTTGATTTATTTGTAGTGTAGATCATTTGTACCCATAATAATTTTTTTACATTTCACTTATTTGTTGTGTTATTTCATGCAATTTTTGAAGGCTTTGATTTATTTTATGCTGTCTGTGGATATAGTTTAATCCTTAATTTGAACTTGTTAATTGAAATGGAATACTAGATTCAAATATCGCAACAGATAATACATCTGCTGCAAAAGACGATATATCTTATCAAACAGATTTAGGCATATGTTGTAACATATAGGTCATCTGCTGGAAATTATATAATGGATTTTCCTAGTTTTTTTAATTTGTTTCAATAGATTACCCATCAGCTGAAACAAATAGATTATATGTTACAACAGATTGTATATCTGTTGCGACAGACAAATAAAAATATCTTCATAATGCAACAGATGACCAATCTATTGCAACAGACAATCAATCTGCCACAACAGGAATAATATATGTTACAACGATAGACAATCTGTTGGATTATAAATATTCAACTTTCGTCAGACATAAAAAAATTATCACTACAATGTAAAATAAACAAAGTGGCTTGAAATAAAAAATTATTATCATGTTCGTTTTTGTCTTTGTACATATTCTTCTTTATACACGGGCATCAAGTATTTAGTTAGTACCCCATAAGCCCAGACCTCTTGCATTTTTTCTACAATGGCATCGTACAGATTGGTTATTTCTGTGCCGGTCGGCAAACACTCAATGTATACAAGTTAGTAGGGCCCCCACACGACACCAATTTTATTTTGTTGAATATGGATGTTCTTATTTCAACCATTAAAATACCATGATTCCTTCTTCAATACTTTTGCCGACAAATGATCCATCAGTTTACTCTGTGTCAACAACTTGGGGAATAACTTCAAGAGTGACTACGCGTAGGTTAAAAACTTGGCCTCCTTGAAGATAGGTAAGTTGCAGTCATAAACGTTAATCTTTCCCTCGTCGAGTAGTATCTCAACAATGAGAAATTATTTGACTTCCATGTTCATGACTGCAAGGATTCTCTTTGCCTTGGTCCAGTTCTTGCTGTGTGGATATGACCTCTTCCCTCTAACATAGTTAATTATGTATTCATCCCATTTGAATGCAGAAACTAACTTATTAATTCCCCAGCCACCGGGACCAGTTTTACTACGGAGAGTATCGTACCTACTCTTGAAATTATTGTAGAAGTTGAGGTCCATTATCCTATCGTCAACATCATAAACATCCGGGTACGCTAATTGTCTGTCCCTCATGAGGCAGAGAATTTCATCAACATATTGTGGTATAAGAATTTTTTTTAAATAGGTTAGTAATTGTATAAAATAAAAACACAGTGGAATATTCTGTTATGGAGGGTTCTCTAAATCAGTTCACAGATTACCCAGCTAACGCAACTTATGCAACAGATATGTATTATGTTAAAACAGAATACCCAGATGTTCCAACAAATTACACATCTGTTGCGTAGCTTCTTCTTCATTGAGTAGGTAGGAAGGCTAGGTTAGCGAAAGTAAACTTATATTGTCCACGTACCACTCACGCATATTTGTCATACTCGTGAAGTCTTGGGCGCCAAATGAATGCATGGTGTATTCTTGTGAAACCTTTGTCTGTCAGTCATGATTTATTGCAGTTCCGTCTTCTTTTCGTAGCCAAGTGTCACATCTATGTCCACCTTCTTCAGCGGCCCCTAAACTTCAACAACTCTTAGAGCGGGGGGAGTTGCATTTTTTTAGATTTTCAATTGGAGAGTACTTGGAAAATTGCTTTTTTCTTCCTCCTAACCGCCGCTATAGAAGTGTATGGCTCCCTCATCTTCTTGGATGATATGACACCCTTCTTGGATTTTAACTCCTCGATAGCTTCAGCAATAGCCTCTAGATTTTTAACGAGGTTATCCTCGCTGTCCTTGCACACCTTGCATTTGCAATGAGAACATGAGGGTGAAGATGGGTGAGAGGGACCTGTGCAAGGGGTGTTTCCAAACATATTTATTTTTTTCTGAGCACCAACATGCTCATAACCATGACTGGCAGTAGCAGCTGTATCAGGATGGCTGCCACCATCATCAACAACTCCACCAGCAATACCCCTAGAAAAAAAAAGCGGATCTATTATAGTAGGTTGTTCATGAAGAGCTTCAACATTAGGCTGACCTTGCCTAACTGCTCTTCTTGTGGATGTTGCTCCATCTAATTCCTTCTTTATTAACTCTACCATTGGGTCTGCTGTTGTTTCAATAAGACCTAAAGTAATAAAAGAAGTCATCCCCAACTCCTGCTCAGTAGGCACGATCGAAGGATGCACAACCTATAAGAAAATAGAAGGCATTTAAATCATATCATATAATAATAATTTGCAGTCAGTTGGGTTACATGTCAACACAACCAACTTATGCAACAGATGATCTACCTGCCACAACAACTGATTTGTATGTCTCAACAGATTGACAATATGTTGCATTATATTACCCATTTGTTTCATAATTTGCAGTAGATGGGTAATCTGCTGAGTTAGGTTTAGGAAACTAGAGCAACAGTTGGTTAATCTATTATGAAATTTGGATCGTCTATCATACCAGATTACCCATCTGTTGCACCAGTTGTAGTTGATGGGTAATCTGCTGCAACAGACGACCCATCTGTCACAACAGATAGCACATCTATTTCAATATCTTTCTTTAAGGCAAATTATTTTAGTTGAAAGAAGACGTACTGCATCATCGATTAGCCTCCTTAATTTTTGGGTTGTTCTTTGTAGCCAACCACCTAAGGATCCTTGAATAAGAAACCTCATTCGGGTAATCCATTACCTGCTTTCGGAGGAAAGAAATGACTTCAAATGCCCATGCCTAAAAAATGTAAAGAAGAAGCAAGCAAAAAAAGTCATAATAACTATATTCAATATAAATTAATGGATGAATAAAAATAGTGATCAATTTTATCATGAAATCCTAAGGAAAGCTGTATAATGTGACCTGTGGATAGCTTTGTCAGTAAGTATTGGACAGTCAAGTAGTAGCTGTCATTCCCCAGGGATAATTGTTGAATTTCTCAAAATTATTATCAAGCACCAACAAATCATCTTTTATGACTTTTCTAACGTCTCTTGCCAATAAAATGGAATGGACAAACCAAACTAAGCACAATTTCTCCCTGTAGTGCTTTGGTATATTTTTATCCTCGAGATCTACCATCAAATCCCCTGCTTTGTAGCTACGTTGTCCAACAATGCCCAACAACCCATATTTTTTTCTCTTGCATTTGTTGGACCCTTTGTGGGGTATTTCCTTGATGAGAGATTCTCCTGGACGATCACATCTCAAGCTCGTCACTATGGCAAACTCTTTCAATCCAAAACAAACTGGCATGCCACAGTAGTTGATCCAGATTTCATCCATATTTTTTTTCCCTCCTTCGAATCTTTATCATTCCCCACGTACTTGATCCTGCGCTTGAGATGGCCATATACCATGCTCATTTGGAAATGGAGAGTGCGGTCCTCAGGCAACTTAAGAACGTATGCAAAACAACTCCTCTTAAAAAGTCTGTCTATGTTTTCATTCTTCATAATTCTCTTTAATTCATCAAAAAATTTCCCCTACTGACATTTAAGTACAAGATCACTAGTTACTTCCTTAAGTCTATCCATCGGTATCTTAACTCGAAATCTGTCAATATTAATAGTTTTGACAGGATATTGCTGGGATTTTGATATTAATTCATGCCCCATAGGTGAGAAGGACTTATCACTTTCGTCATCTTCATTTGGACCTGACTGAGATTGTTTAGCAAGTTCCTCTGAATCTATCCGTACTCTAACCTTTTTTGTTGGGTGGTCAGAAGTTGATCCAAGTTCAGTTTCTTTTCTTTTGGGAGACATCTTTTAACTAAAAACAATAGAAAAATAAAAAATACTTTGCATTTGATGTCTGAATAATTTTTTTTTAAAAAAGGTAAGACAAATTTCAATAAATTATTCTACACCACATTACAAAAAAAATACTCTAACGAATAACCCATCAGTTGGAACAGATGGAGAATCTGTTTGAAGACCTATTTAGTATCTCCCAACAGATATTTCACCTGTTGCAACAGATGGACCACCAATACCACAACCAATTCCACCACCAATGCCACTAAGACCACCACCAATACCAACACCAAGACCACAGACACCACCACCAAAACCACAAATACCGACACCACCAATAACATTCACGAACAACACCATAAACACCATCCAATAATACCACGATAGTCTACAAAATGCTGAGACAAAAACTAGGGGTTTTTTGGGTGCTTCCTACTTTTTTAGCATCAAAACTCAAGAATGTTAACCTATTCTCAAAGATGATACAACTAAAAGTCTTCTTTTTCATCATTATCTAAAAAGCCCTAATTTGTAGTTTAAAGAAAAAGTGTAGAACTCTTCTCGAACTCTATTTCCTATGAAGACAGAGAAAATAATGGATACAAGTAAGAATGAAGGCAAAAATAACAACTGTGTGGTCAGAAATAGGAAGAAAATCAATCTGTTTTGAAGGGTTTAGCAATATGTTGAGTAGTTGTTGTCTGTATTATTGAGAGAGAGAAAGAAGAGCGAGAACTTCAAATTTGAAATGAGGAAAAGTTTTTCATGCAAATGGATGATTTGTATGGGTTGATTTATAATTTTGGAAAAGAATTACAGGTTTGGAAATTGTTAATTTGGTCCGAATTGATCTTAATTAATTTTTAAAATTTTAAAAGATATAGTTCTTAAAATATTAAGTTAATGAGAATATTTTTAACTCAGAGTGATCGATCAATGACTGGGGTCAGGATGAACGCAATACCAATACCATGCAATTACAAAGACTCAATTGAAGTTGTAGTTGGCCCTATGAGCTCATTCATTCATCCCTAGTTCTACCTAAATCAATTTAGGTACTAGATTAACATTAAGTTAATGAGAATTTTTTCAACTCAAAGTGATCAATTGATGACTCGGGTCAGAATAAACGCAATACCAATACCATGCAATTGCAAAGACTCAATTGAAGTTGTAGTTGACCCTATGAACTCATTTATTCATCTCCAGTTCCACCTAAATCAATTTAGGTACTACATTAAAATTAATCTAATGAGAATATTTTCAACTCAGAGTGATCGATCTACGACTCAAGTAGGGATGAGCGCAATACCAACACCAAGCAATTGCAAAGACTCAATTGAAGTTGTAGTTGACCCTATGAACTCATTTATTTATCCTGAGTTCCACCTAAATCAATTTAGGTACTATCTTAAAATTAAGTTAATGAGAATATTTTTAACTCAGAGTGATCAAATAATGACTCGGACCGAGATGAACGCAATACCAACACCATGCAATTGCAAAGACTTAATTGAAGTTGTAGTTAACCCTATGAACTCATTCATTCATCTTTAGTTCCACCTAAATCATCTTAGGTACTATCTTAACATTTAGTTAATAAGAATCTTTTCATCTCAGAGTGATTGATCGATGACTCAGATCGGGGTGAATGCAATACCAACACTATGCAATTGTAAAAACTCAATTGAAGTTGTAGTTGACCCTATGAACCCATTCATTCATCCTTAGTTCAACCTAAATCAATTGCAATGAAATCTATTGCAACAAACGACTGAGTTATTGAAATTTTTTAAATAGATATTTATATCTGTTGCAACTAATGACATATCTGATTTAATTATCAAATAGACATTTACATCTGTTATGACAGATGACTGAGCTGTTGGAATTTTTTAAATAAATATTGATATTTGTTGTAACAGATGACATATCTGATTTAATTATCAAATGGACATTTGCATCTGTTGTTACAGATGACTAGGCTGTTGAGATTTTCCAAAAAGATAATGCCATCTGTTGCAACAGATGATATATCTGTTCAATTTTTTTTTTTTAAATTTTAAAGCAAGCTTCTGTTCGAGTAGATAAAGTACTACTACTAAAGGCGGTAAAAAAATGTTTCTTGGATAACTCAAAAATCTCATTGAGTAATCTTATCTTGTCTTTTCAATGTCACCTGTCTTCCTCGTGCCCCTCAAATTATTAATAATATTAAAACCCCTAATACATCTAGAATTATCTCATTTCTCCTTCAGGCCTAAATTTATTTTATTCATTTTTTTTTCTCTCTCTTCTTTAGGGTTATCACAACCTTTTTTCTCTGTTTTCTCTTCTCTTTCTCATAAAGATCCTTTTGGATCTAAACCGATCTATATCTTTCCTCGATTGAAATTATTATTTTGATCCCTTTTTGACATTAAGGTATGGTTTACTATTGCTCTTTTATTCCCATATTCTTCTTTGCAAGTTATTTACATCTGTTTTTATTTAATTACCATTTATCCATATTTATTTAAAAAATTTAAAGGAACTTTTAAGTGTTGAATGAACAAACCGAAGATTTTTATTACATTATGCAAAAAAGTCACCTGTTGGGAGAAGTTTAAAAGACTTGCTGGCAGTATCATTTTTTGTATGTATTTTGTTTGTTGTTGATGCTGTTATTGATGTTGTTTGTGGATTTAGCGTTGTTGGAACTTATGGTGTGGTATTGTTGATGGTGTTGGAACAAAGGATGTTGCTTTTTTGTTGTTGATAGTGTTGGAACAAATAATGTTGTTTCTTTATTGTTGATATTTTTTATTTGTTGTTTCTGTTTATTTTATGCTGTTGTTGATGTTGCAATAGACAGAGCAAATGTTGGAACATATCAAACCACCAGCAATGCCGGTTTGATCTATTCCAACAGACTCTACATCTGTTGCAACAAACTCCACATCTGTTGTAATAGATGGATATTATTCTTTATGTGATATCAATTTTTTCATTTTTTTGTAGATATAAGTAACTGAGAGTTGATCAACTTTTGCCCGACCAACACAAGAGGCTACAATAAAGATGAGTTCGGAGGAATAAGATGCTTGCAGATGAAACAACTTCATATGTGGGTGGTAAGTATTACTGATAATGTTATCATGAAAACACACATAAAGTACACTGATTTTATGAATGCTATTTTTATCGATTAGTCATTGATCATTCAAACAAGATATCTGCAATTTTACAGTTAAGTTTGGTAGGTCCGAACTGCTAATGCTGAGGGACCCTGAATATGGTTCTGATACCTTGTTAAGATTTAATGTCGGTTGTTGCTAATGTTTATGTGTCAAGCATTGTGAATGAATCTAGTTTTGGTGGCATTGTAAAGAGATTTAATAGCCATTGGACTAACTTTTAGGGTGCATTGGACCTTGAGAGGGCCTTTGAAGCCTCCCACCGCTTCAACCAAGAATGAAATCAATATAGTTATTATCCTAGCCCAAATTTATATGGTTGATTTGCTCGGGGTAATGATTATATGTCAGAAGGTGCGGTAGGAGAATGCCTCGAGGGAAAATGGGTGATTGATGAAAGACTATATTATCGGAGAGGTAATTGAAGAGGATACATAGGGTAAAAAGTAACTTCTAGCAAATTTGACCAATGAAACTATCTTAGAACATGAGAAATCTGTATCAAGTGCAAATATAAAATTATATCCAGTAATGAAAAATCCATCTGTTGTTTCTCTAAAAGAAAAATAGTGCAAATGGTATCTTTGCTAGGGAGCTGCATCTAGGTAGAGTGGTCAGGAATATTAGAAAATAACAGAAGAGCAAGAAAGCAGCCTTATAGGCATCGAGGGTTTAAATGATGTACAATAAGTCTAGAAAACTTATGCCAATAGCAACTACAGTTAAAATAAAGAATGTAAGTGAAGGCGTCAATTTATGAATTTTAAATTGCATCACATGCCTTCTTGTTTGTGGTTCCGATTAGGTACACTGTTGTTGACCTGATCGGAACCACAAATGAGATTGAAAGACAGTTTGAGTGTCATTACTTCCTTAGCAATATGGATATAATTGATTGCGTTTTCTAGCCTTAGCATGCTTTCAACATATCTTGGAAAAATTTAGAGGTTTGTTGTAGTATGTGAATTTGGATAATTTTCAAGCTTGCCTCCAGCTTGCTGATTTGGTATTCAAGCTTGTCATTGCTGTCTTTGAAGTTAGTATAGAGTTTCTGATCTCTTGTTAGCTCGATCAGGAACACTATCTTCGAAGTTGTAGCATTGTATAAGGCCTTCAGAACACTTTCTTCAAAAGCCTTAAAGGATACATGGAGGGTCGCTATGTTTGTTTAAGGTCAAAATATGTTGATGCATAGTCAAGATGTGGTCCCAACAGTTGAATAGCTCACTTTTATCGAGCGTTGCTCAATACAGCTTGCTCAACCAACCTTCAAGGGATTTAATAAATTAATAAGCAAGGAGTTACGTAACATTTAATCTAAACTGACTTTACCAAGCCTATCAAAAGTTACGTAACTCTAGGCTCATTACCCTATAAAAAAATTTTGCCCGATTTAGTGCAGAAATCAAACGAGCTCAATCTCTCAACCTTTCTGATGACCGTTCTTCTTCCATATTGAGGACAAGATATCCGCCATACAAAAGTCTACACCGTCTCTAGAAATTCTTGCCTGATCAGAAGTCTTCAGAAGACATCAATAGTAATCTCTCAATATCAAGTGATATTGAGAGATTACTAGTCATGCCTTCTAAAGAATTTTGCTTTGGCAAGTCAAACATTTTATCGCTGTTGAGATACTAGTCAATGAGGGAAAGATTAAGGTTTATGACTGCAACTTACCTGTCTTCAACGAGTAGTATCTCAACAGTGAGAAAATATTTGACTTGCCATAGCGAAAGTCTTTAGAAGGCATGACTAGTAATCTCTCAATATCACTTGATAATAAGATATTACTATTGATGCCTTCTAAAGACTTTTGCTTTGGCAAGAATTTCTGCTGATGGTGTAGACTTTTGCATGACGGATATATTGTCATCGATATTGGAGAAGAGCGATCAGCAGAAAGGCTGAGAGATTAAGCTCATTTGATTTGTCTACTAACTCGGGTAAAGTTTTTTGATAGGGTAATGCCTGGAGTTACGTAACATTTGATAGGCTTGGTAAAGTCAGTTTAGATCAAACATTACGTAAATCCTTGCTTATTAATTTATCAAATCCCTTGAAGGTTGGTTGAGCAAGATACATTGAGCAACGCTCGATAAAAGTGAGCTATTCAACTATTGGGACCATATCTTGACCGTGCATCAATACATTTTGACCTTAAACAAACATAACGACTCTCCATATATCCTTTAAGGCTTCTGAAGAGAGTGTTCTGAAGGTCTTCTACAATGCCACAAATTTGAAGGAGAAAGTGTTTCTGATATAGCCCACAAGAGATTAGGAACTCTATACCAACTTCAAAGATGGCAACGATAAGCTTGGATACCAAATCGACAAGTTGGAGGCAAGCATAAAAATTATCGAGATTCACATACTATAGCAAGCCTCTAATCTTCTCCAAGAAATATTGAAAGCATGCTAAGGCAAGAAAACACAATCAATTAATCCATATTACTAAGGAAGTAATGATACTCAGTCTGTCTTTCAATCTCGTTTGTGGTTTCGATCAGGTCAACAACAGTGGACCTAATCGGAACCATAAACAAGAAGGTATGAGATGCAATTTAAAATTCAAAAATTTTTGCCTTTTCTTAGATTCCTTATTTTAACTACAACTGCTATTGGTGTAAGTTTTCATGACTTACTATACATTATTTCAACCCTGGATACCCGTAAAGCTGCTTTCTTGGTCTTCTGTTATTTTCTATATAGGTGATAATCCCGACCACGCTACCTACTCACAGCTCCCTAGCAAAGTGTCCATCTGCATTATTTCTTTTTCAGAGAAACAACAAATGGATTTACATTACCGAATACACTTTTATATTTGCACTTGATTTAAATTTTTCATGTTTTAAGTCAATTTTATCGGTCAGATTCGCTAGAAGTTCCTTGCTACCCTATGTCTCCTCTTCAATTTGCTTTTAGATGATATAATCTTTCATCAACTCCCCTTTCCCTCGCAAACATTCTCCTTCGGCTCCTTCTGGCGTATAATCATCTTCTCGAACAACCCTTCCATATAAATTTAGGCTAGGGGAATTTCTATTGGTTTTTTATTCTTGTTTGATGCAGTGCGAGGCTTCTAAGGCCTTCTAGAGTCCAATGCATACTTAAAGTTAAGTCCAACCGCTATTGGATCTCTGCAATAATGCCAAATATTAATCCCTTCTCAAAACTTGAAACGCATAAACATGAGCAACAACCATCAGTAATTCGTAACAGGGTATCTGCACCATCTTCATGGGGCCCTCGGCCTTATCAATTTGAACCCATCAAACTTAACTATACAATGCAGGATCTTGTTTGAATGATCAGTGTCTAATCAGTTAAAAACTGCATTCAAAAAAACATTGTACTTTATGTGTGTTGTTATGATGACCTTATCAGTAATACTTAACTCTCACACATGATAGTGGATCCATCCATCATCATGCACCTTATTCTTCCTAGCCCATCTATGGCTTAAATTGAATAAATAGATGACTAACAGGTTATAACAGATGCTATATCTATTTAAATTGTCAAACAATTACAGACATCTGTTACGACAGATGAATAATATGTTGCAACATATGACATATATATTAGAAAAATCAAACAGATATATCCATCTATTGCAACAAATTGTCAATACGCTGTAAGTTATCTAACAGATGGATTATATTTTGCTTCAGATTACCCATCGGTTAGATTTATTTTAAAGTAATTTTCTTTTCTTTATGAAATATAATAAAAGATAAAATATTGTATTTAGATCCATTTTTTTAATTTACATATTCAAAAAGTCACCAGTTTTATTTAATTAAGGGATGACTAGTCGTGGCTTTTTTACTAACCCCTTCGAATTCAATCATTTATATATAGGTCCCTCCTTACTCGTTCATTTTACTACACTTACAAATATGGCTGATCCAGATTCGTACAAGAAGATTCATATCGATTAATTGTGGAAACTTCAAAGGCAGTTTGATAAACTCCATAGGGATTTGACCAACTTCAGAGCAAGGCTGAGGAGGGCCTTGCTGCTGCCGAATGAAAATTATCCAGTTGACAATAATAGTAATAATAATAATAATAATAATAATGATAATAATAGTATTAGTAATAATAATAATTAGGTTATGTTTTTTCTTTTAGCGTATGTATTTTCCTCCTTTTGTATATCAGATCTAACAAAGGGATTCAAAAATCTATGTTTAGTGGTCGACTTTGAATTTTTAATTCTTATATAATATTTAATTATCATTCTGTTTATTCCTAATTCTCAACATGTCGACGGTTGGAGGTAGGGATTGAGCATTTGTGGCAACAGAGGTTAATCTGATGCGACAGATGGATCATATGTTGTTAATAAAAAAAGATTATTGTTGTTATTGAGAGGGTGAAAAGACATGATTTTTCAATTATTTAATATGAAAAATATTCGTAAATAAATAAAAAGAAAATAAATAAAAAACACAATTTATAACCGTGAAAGAACGGTTATTTAATTTTAATAACTGATCGTGACTTTTCACCATTTTTGTTTTAAATTTGTTTTTAAAATTATTTATTTATTATATAATAAAAAAAGTCACAATATTGGATTAATTAACTTATATGATGATTGTTAAGAATAAGGTGAACAGTCGTGACTTTTTATCTAAAACACATTCAATAATGTTGCTGATGCATCAAATTCCCCATCTGTTGCGACCGATGTGTCAGCTGTTAGAAGAAATCAAAAAAGCTATTGATACGCCCAAATTACAACTTTCTTACAAAAGTGTAAGAGGTCGTTGTCAAATATGGAACCCAACAAAGGTTGGGGTCGAATCCTACAGGGAATACTTGTTCAACTAAGTAAGTTGATTCTTAATGGACTGTTTATCTAGGGTTCCGAAATAAAAGGGGTTTTGATATGTTAATAATATTATTTTGTTCTCGTATCAAACAAAGGTCCAGCTAATGAGAGTTAATGCAAGTACAATTTCAATGAGAATGAGGTAACTAGAGTTATGCTCACGAAGATGTTCAAACAATTAGGGTTACGAATTTGTGATCGATTTCTAATTTCTAATTTCAATTGCAAGAAATATTAAATTCTATGGATTACCCACTTGTTTCTCAACTTAATGGGTATTTCACCCTTTACTTCTTTCAAACTTAAAGGATTCATGTACTATTCAATAGAATTCTCATGAGGGTTGATCCCATTAGGGCATTAACCCTTAACCCAAAGGGTAAATCTATGGATTTCATGTGAATCACCTCTTTTCCGAACATCCACTTTCTTATTCAGACAAGTGGTGTTCATGGGCTTACTACTCAAGTTTGCAACCAAGAGATATCATAATAATGAAGAGAGTTTCATGCAATTTAGATAGATGTTAGAAATCAGATAGATTCACAACCCCAAACGGCTCTCTACATCAAGGCTCCCATAACCCTAGTTATGGGAGTTTAGCTACTCATCTCCATATAAGATATAAAGACACATTGATGTTCATAAATAGATTCAAGAGAGTACTTACGAAAGTTACAATATTGTGCTTCTCAATCTTCAATGGAAAATATGAAAATAATAATCAGATCTCAAGTTCTAGCTTCAAATCTCAAAGAAAAGTGTTACAATGCTCTCAATAGAGGAGAAATTAAGATACTATTGTCAAAAGTCTTGAAATAAAACCTAATACTTAGTATTTATATGATTCCAGCACTGGGGTTTTAAAATTTAAACATGGAATTATCGCGTCATGCTCAACGGGTCGAGCGACAGATTGTTGCTAAGGCGACGGTCTGTCGCCTGGACTGTTGCTGGAGCTCTAGTGATACTATATTCTGTTTCTTGGCGATGGGTCAGGCGAAGGTTCATTGCAGGGTCTACGATCCGTCGCGGGACTTCCAGTGACACTGCCTTCTACTTCTGGGCGACAGTTAGGCCGACGATCTGTCGCATGGTCGACGGTCCATCGCCTAAGCCGTCGCTTATAATTTTTCCCTTGTTTTGCCCAATTTATCCAAGTTATTTTTCAGTCTTAGTTCTTGTCCTGAAAACACTAAAGTCCAGTGTTAAACAAAATAATAGTTGCTTGAAAACAAATAATTATCCTAAGAAAAATACCTAAAATATTCCGTCAAAAGTCGGAACATCAACACCCTCAACTTTAGGAAATTGCTTGTCCTCAAGCAACTCAACACCAAGATGCATATATGAACAGCATCATGATGGGCATTTCGCAATCAAACTAACACAATCATACAATTATTCAACTACCCATTTGGCTGTGTGATCTCAACACATATGGATCTACTACTGCATTTACTACTAATTTGCATATTCATGGCCACACATACAACACCCCAAAAGTAGACCAGGTATAACTCAATGTGCCTTCACAGTCAAAGAGGTCCACCTCACATTATATAATCAAGTCGTGGACGAAGCTAAGACTCTCACTCTCAGAAAAAAAGTTACAAACATAGTGCACACCCATAAGCTTGCCCTTATCATCTAACATTCTCTCATAATTGACTCGCCAAGATCAAGAAGGACTTGGTAAGGGTTGTAATGAGGTTATAGGCTCGGTGAGGATAGATCAGTTGGACAAGTGATTCACAGTACAAAGTTTTACTCCCTTTACCCTTTTTGGTAGCTACTCACTGGGATTACAATTCCTTTCGCTCATTCACTATCTTTATTATCCATCCGCACCCTTGTCATAACCCTTTTTTTAAGAAAAAGAACAACAGCATCAGCCACCCTCAACTTATGCTGATGCAGTTAGTTTAGGTGCACAATATCTATTTAGACATCTAACTAGACTAGGGTCAGATGCTCCCTCTCAAATCAACTCCAACTCACCCTCCTAGGCCGCCAACAATTCAACAGTAACCACCCTCAACTTAGGCAATTTGCCTAAGTTAAAGTGCACAATGTCTAAAATTGGACCAAGGTCAAAGATAAGTGTTAACACCTTTAAGACAGTGAATCAAGCTTATTTGGACAGAACAAACATTAACAAAGCTCAACAGGGTTTACAAAGGGAATAAAAAATTTTTTTTGGTGGGTCATTATTTTGGCTACGTGGACTAATAAAACAAGGAGGCCTACTATCCTATCTTATTTGGTTAAACACACAACAACATTCAATGAACCGAACAAGTTCTAGGTGTACACTTATGCAAGAACTATGCAAATACTCACACACAGAGTTAATTCTTATCCTACTAATTCTTGGGATTCATATCACAAATCTATGCCTTGCCCCACTCTACATTCTAATGCCAGTTTTAGAGTCATAAATGGTTGCACAACGCTTTACCACATAGTAAGAAGAAATAATTATACAAAAATTTAAAATATTTTGCCATAATCACTTATAATCCATATATACAAAATGATGTCAACAGAATAGAAAATTGCTTATATAAATAATCACTTGATGATATTTACAGCATATCACATGAAAATAAAAATGCAAACTAGATATGCTGGTTCTCCTAGATAAACATGAGGGAAAAGAACATTGGCAACAAAACCCCCATGTTACAAGTATCACCCCCTTAAAAAATACAATGTCCTCAATGCATGCAAAGTAAGAACAAAGGGAGGAATATACTTGTACAACCTCTCAGTCAGATAAGGCGTCAGTCAACTGGTCTGAGGCTGCTTTGGCCTCGTCTTCAGCAACATTGATCCCTATGGTGGTAGGGGTCCTTACATCAATATCCTTCGGAATCGGAGGGATCTTATGGTGAATAGGGTCAGAAATTGGCCTCCTATTTGGGGTCGAACTGGTGGAAACACCAGCAGCTTCATCCTGCAGTCTCTTACTACACATTTTCTTTGATCTCTTCGACCTCTTAAGTGCTTTCTGCATATCATAGTCTTCTCTTTCTTCCGATGACATGGCTTCAAGTCTCCTTTTCTTTGTTGCTATCTTTGCAGCTTTCTTAGTTTTTTCATCTGTCTCTGCTACTTTCTTACTCTTGTCTTTGATCGGTCTCCCCATTAAATAAACAAGACCTTCGTCCTCATGACCTATATTCTGGGATGGATCAAACAGGGACTACTGCGGCTGCTATTTTAGCTCTACTATATCTGCCTGACCCTGTCTAAACTCCACCATAAATTTGGCAAAATCTGGAATGGACATGGCGTCTAGCTTCTTATTGATTTGCTCCTTCATATCATCCATTCTTAACTGAATGTTCCTGAAAGGACGTACTGCTGCCTCTATAATTATTTCAACAAAGGGTTAAAATCTGCCCCCCATATAGCTAACTACTTTACAAACCTTTTCTGGTCTTGGATCACCTTCACAAAGTTCTCCTGGTTCAGCTTGTATTCAGAATATTGGGGTGGGACTGATGAAGAATTTGTAGTCCCACCCACAGGCATCAAAGCTGAACTTACAGATGTGGTAGGAGGCACATACGTAGCAAAAGGTAATGGCATACCTGAAGAAACCTTTGTTGATTCAAGAACTGGTGCCGACTGAGTCTGATGGGCTGGAGGTCTATTGACTCTCATATTGAACCTTGAGGCATCCCTTGTCTTCTCAATATCTTGTTTATGCATTTCCCGGACCTTATTATCAATTCCACTAATTAAAGGGACGTTTGCCTGCCTGCATAAATCTGTGATAAGACATGGAAATGGTAGTGTAGTGGTGGTTCTTTGAGCGCAAGTAAACAGTTCATCGATAATAATATGGCCAAAATCCGCAGTCAATCCTTCAATCAATGCAACAACAATCAAAGCTCTATTGATTTCTAAGCGGTTATCACCGCCTGTTGGCATTAGCCTTAGTCTCACAATTTCCCACCAGAACTTGGCCTAAAGCTTAGGGACGACTTAGATATCCTTTCATGGGGGTTGTGTAACCACAAAGGTTAACCTTCCTCTGTCAATATTCTGGCCGGCCAAGGCCTTTGTTTGGTCGCCGTAAACAATCGATGCTCTAAATCTGGTATTGCACCTGATATATGATATTCAAGCCCAAATAAGAATCTATTTAATGTACGCTCTGAGATATCTATGTTGACTCCACGCATAAGAACTGTGTCTAGATTGCTTATGTCACTGACCGATGCTCCTGGGAGGCAGTCCTTCTCCAACAATGCCAAGTAGTTGGCGAAAAACTCACGAACTAGATTTGGTTGATAGGTTTTGAGTCCATGCCAACTCATATTTGTTGAATCGATGCTCGAGTTTTGGATGCTCGTGTAGAGTTGTAAACTTGTAGTCACAATCTGACATTCCTTGAAAATAGGTCTCTTGACTTCCAACCTGTCCATTTTCTTGAGCCATTTATAGAAATCATCTCGAGCACCTTCGAGTGCTCTTATTCTGGAACCTCCTCTTGGATGGGGTTAGATACTTCAACCCCTTCCTCAATCGGACTCAAGCTCGAGCTACTACTTTTACTATTGTCACCCTCCTTTTCAATCTCGGAGGATGAAGAAATCACCTGGCGTCTCTGCCGAGTGTTATGAGCCGGTGCATCCGAACCTTGTGATGGCTCTTGCCTGGCTCTTTGGCCTTTACCCCCGCCTTTGGTTGGTGGTATTTTGTTGCTATATTACCTGTAAGTGAAGAATTTATTAGTTTAAAAACTCAAACCAGAAGAAAAATTTTTTTTTGACATGCGACAGGTAGGGCGATGATCCGTCGGGTCTGCGACGATCTGTCGAACCCAACCGTTGGGTCGATTCCAGTAACTTTAGTTCTGGGAAAGTTCCAATGGCTTAAGGCGATGGGTCGTCGGGTGTGCGGCGGTCTGTCGCACAAGCCGTCGCCTGCACTTTTGAAATTTGAGCCTTATTTTGGCATTTCGTCGAACACCTGACATGCACTTATTTTAAACATGACTTTCATGACATTTTATCAACAATACATCACAATTTGTGCCGTTTTTGGTTCATGGGCTACTCAGACTTCACCCAGGGCAGTGTCTATCAGGGTTTCAACTTAATTCAGAACCACACCCATATGAACAAGAGAAGAGAGAATTGTTTCAATGTCATTTCCTTTACCTACTTCATTTGTTCATCATGTTGCATAAAATAGATAGTGGTTAAGAGATCATACCTTAGTGATGTAGTACTTGGTCACTACTCTGACTTGCACCCTAAACATAGAATAATAGATGAACCTTTGCTTTTGTGAAAGATTTTGTTTTGCTTGTGATGGAAAGGTAGAAGGAGAAATGAAGTTTAAATAGATGGGAAAGGGAAGAGGAAAAATTTTAGAAGAGAATGAAAAGATTCAAGTACGTTGAATGCATAAAAAATAAATAGTCTCAAGCACTTGAACAATTGGAGCGTTACTTAACCACTTTAAATTATCCATTTAAAACCTTTTGGGTTGGATAAAATAAAATATTCGACAATTTAAATTGATCCGACCCAACCCGCTAAGCTAGGGTTAAGTGCAACGGTTCAAGTGACGGTCTGTCGGGTGACCCGTCACCCCTTTTAATGAACTCATTTTGTGACTCATTTACGATGATTGTACCAACGATCCGTCCAGCTTGTGATGATCCGTTGGTTAACCCGTCATGACTTTCTAGTAACCTGGTTTCTGGCATTTGTTACGACGGTTCCCAACGACGGTCTGTCAAGGCAGCGATGGTCCGTCGGTTAATTCATCAGTCACCCAAACTCTTTCAGCTTCTGTTTTCTTGCACTGTCAGACCTGCTCACTTACATAAACCCTTCAGCTTGCACAAAATAACAAAATAACTTAAACTAATGCTTTACAACACACACGGTGGGTTGCCTCCCACTAGCGTCTGATTTATCATTGCGACATGACTCAGTTATCTCGATTACTCAGACTTCATCGACATAGATGGTAGCAATACTCTTTATTGAGTCCATTGGATCGATATACAATTTCACACACTGCCCATTAACCTTGAAGTCAATTTCGTCTTTATTTTTAAGTTCCACTACTCCAGATGAGTAGACTTGGTTAACTTTAAATGGGTCAGACCATTTAGATTTGAGCTTACCTGGAAAAAGCTTGATTTTGGAGTTGAAGGGGAGCACCAAGTCACCTTTCTGAAAATCCTACTTTTCAATTATGCGGTCATGGTAATTCTTCATTCTTTCCTTGGATAGATCAGCTCTTTCATAAGCTCCGAGATGGAACTCGTCCATCTCATTCAGATGCCCCAGTCTTATATCTGCTGCCTCATCAGATTCAGCTACTTTAGTGCCCACAAAGCTTTATTCTCTATCTCAATCGGCAAATGACACGCCTTGCCATAAACCAATTGGTATGGTGACATGCCAATAGGTATCTTGAAAGCTGTTCGATATGCCCATAAGGCATCGTCCAGCTTCCTAGACAAATCTTTCCTGCTAGCATTTACAGTCTTGGCAAGGATAGCCTTGATTTCTCGATTAGAGATTTCCACCTGCCCACTGGTATGTGGGTGGTATGGGGTAGCCACCTTATGCTGCTTGACTCCATATTTTGCCAAAGCGGCTCTAAACATTTTGATCCAAAAGTGTGATCCTCCATCGCTTATGATGGTACGTGGTACCCAAAGCGAGAGAAGACATTTCTCTTTAAGAATGCAACAACCGACTTTTCTTTATTATCCGCCAGAGCCACTACCTTGACCTATTTTGACACGTAGTCAACAACAACTAATATGTACTTTATCCCAAATAAACTCACGAAGGGCCCCATGAAGTCAATGCCCCAGACATCGAATAATTCTACCTCTAGTATTTTAGACATTGGCATCTCATAGTGCTTTGAGATAGACCCTTGCCTTTGACATTGGTCACATCTCTTCACGAACTCGTAGGCATCTTTAAACAAGGAGGGCCACTAGTAGCCGATTTAAAGCACTTTTCTTGCAGTTCGATCACCTGTATGGTGACCTCTAATTGGGGAAGCATGACTCACTTCCAGTATACTCAACATATCCACATCTGGGATGCTCCACCTATTAATGCCATCTGCACACCGTCGAAACAGATATGGATCATCCCAGAAATAATATGTCACATTATGGAGAAACTTTTTCCTTTGACAAAAGGAAAGATTCTCCGGCATTACTTCATTTACCACATAGTTCGTGAAGTCAGCATACCAAGGTACTTTTTTGAGAACTGCAACCAATATTTCTCATTTGGAAAGGAATCATCAATCTCTAGCTCTTCCTTGACTGCCTGCTCGCCTTCGAGTCTAGATAGGTGATCTGTTACCTGATTCTCACATCCCTTTTGATCCTTGACTTCAAAGTCAAATTCCTGAAGTAGCAATACCCACCGAATTAGCCTTGGCTTAGAATCCTTCTTTGCCATTAAGTACCTCAAGGCAGAGTGGTCAGTGTGCACGACTACTTTGGTGCCTAACAAATATACCCGAAACTTCTCAAAATCGTACACCACTGCTAGAAGTTCCTGTTCAGTCACACAATAATTCTTTTGAGCTCTATTTAGGGCCTTGCTTGCATAATATATCAGATGGAGCAACTTTTCTTTCTTTTGGCCAAGAACAGCTCCAAGTGCCACTCCACTGGAATCACATATAATCTACAACGGCTTCGTCTAATCAGGAGCAACAATAATTAGAGCCTCCACTAGTTTCAACTTAAGGCATTCAAAAGCCTTTCTGTAGTCATCATCAAAAGTGAACTTAGCCTCCTTCTCCAGAAGCTTACAAAGTGGGTCTGTAATCTTGAGAAGTCCTTTATGAATTTGTGGTAGAACCCGACATGACCGAGAAAGCTACGTACCCCTTTAACTGAGATTGGGGGAGGTAGTTTATAAATCACTTCAATCTTTGCCTTATATACATCAATGCCTTTAGCAAAAATTTTGTGACTAAGAACAATGCCCTCCTTTACCATGAAGTGGCATTTTTCCCAGTTAAGGACAAGGTTGAACTCTTCACACTACTGCAATGCCCAACTAAGATTCAGCAAGTAGAGCTCAAAATAATCACCGACCACTAAGAAGTCATCCATAAACACCTACAAGGTGTCTTCAACCATATCAGAAAATATCGACATTATGCACCGCTAAAAAGTGGATGGTGCATTACACAAATCGAAGGGCATCTACTTAAAAGCAAACGTACCATATGGGCATGTGAATGCCATCTTTTCCTAATCTTCAGGAGCAATAGAAATCAAGTTATAACCATAATATCCATCTAAGAAATAGTACCAACCTTTTCCCACTAGCCGATCAAGCATCTGATCTATGAAAGACATTGGGAAGTGGTCCTTCAATATCCACGAGTTGAGTTTTCTGTAATCCATACACACCATCCACCTAGTAACAGGCCTGATTGGGATCAACTCGTTCTTCTCATTAGCCACCACTGTCATGCCCTCTTTCTTGGGCACGCACTGAAAGGGGCTCACCCACTTACTGTCAGAAATGGGGTATACCACCCTTGCATCTAGCCACATGATAATTTCTTTCTTCACCACCTCTTGCATAGGTGGGTTTAGAAGACACTGGTGCTCAATAGTCAGAACACAATCCTCTTCTAGCAGGATCTTATGTGTATATATATTAGGAGGAATTAATGCCAATGATATCTGCAATCATCTAACCAATACACCTCTTATATCTCTTAAGAACAGAGATGAGGGCTTCCACCCGTTGCTCACCTAGGTCAGCCGCAACAATAACAGGTAGTGTATTCCCATTGCCCCGGAATTAAGGTTGTCAGGTGGGCCGGGCCGGGCCAACCCAAAATCGGCCCGTTAAAGTTAGTCGGGTTGTGGGCCGGGCTGGGTTCGGGTATGGGGTAAGGTGGGTCGGGCCGGACTGGGCTCAACAGTAATTTTTTTAAAAACAACCCTAACCCGTCCCACTTAACCCAACCCGGTCAAAGCCACCTAAACCCGGTTAAAAATCCGGTCAAACCCGGTCAAAAATGAAATAAAAAACTTTTTTTTCAATATACACTATATATACCCACCTATATACATTTTAAATACATTAAACAATATATATACACTACATATATAGTATATACTACATTAGAATTTAAAAAATCTATACACATATACACAATTATACATATATATGCACCTTTCAATGTATATGTGCTACTTTAAAGTTTAAACGAAATATACTGCAATATATATACATTACAATATATATATATATATATATATATATAGTTATATACTAATTTATAAAACATATACACATGTATACGTTAAATATACACGTCTATAGAAGATATATTCACATATATACGCTCTATTCAATGTATATGTACTACTTTAAATACACTATACTACAATATATATAAATTATAATATATATATATATATATTTATATATATATATATATATAGTTATATACTAATTTATAAAAAATATACACATGTATACGTTAAATATACACGTCTATAAAAGATATATTCACACATATATTCTCTATTCTATATATATGTACTACTTTATATAAAATATACTACAATATATAAACATATATATATATATATATATATATAGTTATATAGTTATAGTTATAGTTATATACTAATTTATAAAATATATACACATGTATACGTTAAATATACATGTCTATAGAAGATATATTCACACATATACTCTCTATTCAATATATATGTACTACTTTAAAGTTTAAATAAAATATGCTACACTATATATACATTACAACACACACACACACACACACACACACACACACACACACACACACATATATATATATATATATATTGTTATATACTAATTTATAAAACATATACACATGAATACGTTAAATATATACATCTATAGAAGATATATTCACACATTTACGCTCTATTCAATATATATGTACTACTTTAAAGTTTAAATAAAATATACTACAATATATAAACATTACGATATATATATATATATATATATATATACTAATTTAAAAAACATATACACATGTATACGTTAAATATACACGTCTGTAGAAGATATATACACAAATATATGCCCCATTAAATATGTACTACTTTAAGTAAAACACATAGTAAAATATATGTACATACTACAATATATATATAGTTATATAGTAATTTATAAAACATATACACATGTATACATTAAATATACATGTCTGTAGAAGATATATACACAAATATACACACCATTCAATATATGTACTACATTAAGTAAAACATATACTAAAATATATGTACATACTACAATATATATATAGTTATATACTAATTTATAAAACATATACACTTGTATACATTAAATATACACATCTATAGAAGATATATACACAAATATACGCACCATTCAATATATATGTACTACTTTAAGTAAAACATATACTACAATATATATATAGTTATATACTAATTTATACAACATATACACATGTATACATTAAATATACATGTATATTGGAAATATACACACAAATATATGCACCCTTCAATATATATGTACTACTTTAAGTAAAACATATACTATAATACATGTATATATAAGCATATACTATAATACATGTATGTACTACAATATATGTATAGTTATATACTAATTTATAAAACATATACACATGTATACATTAAATATACATGTCTATTGAAGATATATACACACCATTCAATATATATGTACTATTTTAAGTAAAACATATACTACAATATATATACTACGATATATATATAGTTATATATTAATTTATATAACATATACACATGTATACATTAAATATATGCGTCTATATAAGATATATGCACATATATACTACAATATATATAGTTATATACTAATTTATAAAACATATAAACATGTATACATTAAATATACACGTCTATGGAAGATATATACACAAATATATGCACCATTCAATATATATGTACTACTTTAAGTAAAAAATATACTATAATACATGTATATACAAACATATACTATAATACATGTATATACTACAATATATGTAAAGTTATATACTTATTTATAAAATATATACACATGTATACATTAAAATATACATGTCTATAGAAGATATGTGCACAAATATACGCACCATTCAATATATATGTACTACTTTAAGTAAAAGATATACTACAATATATATATATATATATATATATATATATATATATATATATATATATATATATATATATATATATATATATATATATAGTTATATACTAATTTATAACACATATACATATGTATACGTTAAATATATACGTCGATAGAAGATATATACTCATATATACGCACCATTCAATATATATGTACTACTTTAAATAAAATATACTACAATATATATATATGCTACAATATATCAATATATATATATATATATATATATATACACACACACACACACATATGTATATATATAGTTATATACTAATTTATAAAACATATACACATATATACGTTAAATATATACGTTTATAGAAGATATATACACATATATACGCAACATTCAATATATATGTACTACTTTAAATAAAATATACTACAATATATATATATATATATATATATATCTATATATATATATATATATAGTTATATACTAATTTATAAAATATATACACGTGTACGCGTTAAATATATACGTCTATAGAAGATATATACACATATATACGCAACATTCAATATATATGTACTACTATAAATAGAATATATTACGATCTATATACACTACAATTTATACACACACTATATATATAGTTATATAGTAATTTATACAACATATACACACGTATACGCTAAATATATATTACTTTAGAAGATATATACACACATATACCTACCATTCAATATATGTACTACTTTAAATAAAATATGCTACAATATATGCACACACTATATATATAGTTATGTACTAATTTATAAATTATATACACATATATACGTTAAATATATAAGTCTATAGAAGATATATATACACATATATACGTACCATTCAATATATATGTACTACTTTAAATAAAATATACTATAATATATATATATATATATATATATATATATATATATATATATATATATATATATATATATATAAGTGGAAATGTTTCGATAATTGAAAATGTTTCAATGTTTTTAATAAATATAAATGATCAAAGTGGAAATTTGTGTGTGCTGTCTTATCAAGTTTGTAAATCCTACTCAGTACTCCCTCTTTCTCGTAGTTTCTTCATTTTGAAAGCTCTTATACTATATATTTTTTCCCCAGATTTTTACTCTTTTTTTTTTTTTTTTTTTTTTTTTTTTAATAAATTACCCTGTTCATCTCTTCCTCCTAATCTATGTTCTTAACATCATACTTCTTTAACCACACCCCGGAATATTGTTACCTGGCAACTAACATTCGTCCTATGTCCATTCTGCAGACTTGGCGGACTATCAAGGCCATAATTCCTAGGAATTTACAGGTTAATCCATCGTTGCTATTAAGAACTTAAGAGGCTAACCATATACTAAGGGCAAGAATTTTTAAAAAGGAAATTTTAATTTACATGATAAAAGATATGACATGCAGATATATTTAAAAACATGGATAATGTAAAAATTGTAACAATACTATTTTTGTGGGGAAAATGCATAAGTAAGAACTTACATGAAGTAACTAGAGGAGAGGTTTCCCTTTCGGGAACCCCCTAAAGAGCTGATAGAAACCTTGAAGCTTTTATTAAAAACAAGTTAACTTTTATAGAGTTTATACAAGGAAAGCCAGGTTGAACTAAGTTTTTGGGAGAAGGGATTTATACATTTGAGTTGGGTTGGAGTTGGGTGATTTCTACTCTACTTGGTTTCTGAAAAATGCTTGCCTTATATAGGCAAATATTTCAGAAAGGAGTGGTCTAAAGACATACTACGTGGCCATCATAGAGTGGGCCGACACTAGTTGATAAGGATAAGAAAGAAAGTTTTAATAATGCAGGTCGGGTGCTCATTGGGCCCCATCGTCACATGCATTTTTAGACTTCTTTCAAACTTATCTAGACACGTGCTTCATCATTTTTTCTTTCTTTTCAGAAAGTAGTGATAAAGGAAGCACTTACAGGACACAAAGTGGGCATCCCCACCTGACACATATATTTACAAGACGTAAAGTGGGCATCCCCACTTGACTTATTCCATTCCTATAGTACTGTGTTTGTCTTTATGTATCCAAGTTGTGCAAGGCGATAGAATCAAAACTCATTCCTGAGTCATCATCCTCATACGGATCCTGTGCATCTTGGAAATTATTGTCTTCATCATCTCTGTCTGAATTATTGTCTAGCTCTTCGTTGAAAGGCTGGTCTAGAACAAGTCTTTCTGAACTACTGGGCTGGGCCTTAGACTGTTCATTTACGTACTTGTCTTGAGTCTGGCTACTGAAAAATTTATCTAATGTTTGCTTAATTATAGTTTCTATAGTCTGATTTTTTCTTCTTGCTACTAGAGTCTTTTTAAGCTTATTTTCTGATCTCATTAACCTATTTTTCGATGAAGAACATCCTTCATCTTCACTTTTTGGCAAAGTGACAGCCATTAACGGATTTGTTTTGTCTTTACCGGCTACCGTTTGAGCCGGACTAGCTGTACCCACATCCGGTACAGTGGATTTCTTAGCATTTAGAGGGAAATGCACACCCTTCTCATCCATTTTTTGCGGAGATGGAGAACTCTGTTCTGGCATTGTCTGTGTCTGAGCATCCACCTTATTTGTAGAGTGCTGTTGTCTGAGTCTGGTCTCTAGCATCTGAATTTGTTTAATTAATCTATTGTTTTCCATGATAAGGGACTCCTTTTGAGTATTCAATGATTTGAAGTTCTCAGTCATGGAAGCACAATGGTCACAAAAAATTATTTTCCCGGTATCTTTCTGTATATTATATTGTGGGATCTGGTCGGGATTTTGTCTGAGGGAAGGAGAAATATAGTAATTTGGTCCTAGGTATCCTCTGGCATGGTTTGTGGCTTCAGTAAAATCGTTAAAACCTTTAAACAGAGGAGTTTTAATGCCCTGTATAGAGTCTAAAACTTCTAACCAAGTTTGAAAAATTCCATTGGTTTTGCCATGTATTACTACGTAATATTTAAAACGAGGTTTATTTTTCTCTGACATGTATTGACATAAGGCGTTCATAGAAGCCATAAAATGATTGCGACTTTGTTTATTGTATGAAATCCATAAATTGTCTACTAAACATTTCTGAGTTCTATCTAAAACGTAATCTGGTCTTACTCTAAATGACATATTACTTTCTGGAAATGCTACTAAGTTAAATGGTCCGAATTGAATTCGTTCCAATGTCTCTAAGGCTTCTAAGGGTCTGAAATGTAGATTACCTAGCATTGTCTGTTGATAAGCGTCTGAAGAAGAGGATAATCCCTTTCCTTTGTCAGCGGGAGGTTGTCTTGTTGGTTTCATTCTGAAAATAAATAAGTAACATTAAGCTTATTTGTTTATTCCTAGCTGTAGTCTACTTAGTTGATCTGCCAATGCATTTTCCTTACCTTTAATATGTTCAAATACTATGTTTTTGTATATTGATATAGTATCTGTAAAATTTAACCATCTTCTTCTACTACTATTTTTATCATTTATTTTTTGATGAAATTTAACTATTGCTTCACAGTCCGTCCTAACTAAAATTTCTTCTTTGTTTAGTATGTATAATTTAAAACTGTTTAAACCATATATTATTGCTAGTACTTCTAAATCGATGGCACTCATATTTCCTTTTTCCTTGTAAGCGCCACTTTGATAACCACAAATTTGTTCTTCATTTTTACTACTATATTTATTGGGTCTTGCTTTTAAGATAGCTCCCCATCCGAGGTCACTACCATCGGTCTGGACAATTAAATAATCAGATTCTAAGGGAATTTTTAAGTCCGGTATATTTTTGATTTTATCTTTAATATTTTTAACTAATTTAATATCTTCTATATTGAAATTCTTTTGTCCTTTACTACCAGTTTTAGCATATAACGGTCCAGCTATTTTTCCCAAATCTTTAATAAAATTTCTTGCGTAATTTACTAATCCTAAAAATTTTTGTAAATCTTTTGTTGTCTCTAATTTGTCTGGCATATCTAGAACCTTTTTTGCTATATGGGGTTGTAGTTTTATTTTACCATCCCCAAGGGTTATTCCTAAAAAATTAATATAGGTTTTACATAACTCCATTTTCTTCTTGCTTACTATTATGCCATGCTTAATAAATAATCTAAAAACCATTTGTAAATGTCCTAAATGTTCTTGCATAGTTTGGCTAAATACTAAAATATTATCTACATATACAAGTATAAAATGTTTATACTCTCCGAAAATATTATCCATTTTTCGTTGGAAAATGGGTGGAGCAGTTTTTAGTCCGAAAGGCATGACCAACCATTCAAAATGTCCTCCGGGACATGTGAATGCAGTCCATTCGATGCTTTCTGGATGCATCTTAACTTGCCAATAGCCGGATTTACAATCGAATTTACTATAAATTCGTTTATTTTGGATTCTATTTATTAGTTCATTTTTGTCTGGTAGTTTATACGCATCTGTCTTTGTATTATCATTTAATCTCTTATAATTAATTACCATTCTAGCTTTTCCTCTTACCTGTTCACTATGATTTCTTACCATGAAGGCTGCTGATCTGTGTCTAGATGTAGATCTTCTTATGACTCCTAATTTTAAAAGTTCTTTGATCTGTATATCAAATTCATTGGTGTCTTCATTGTTTGCTTCTATAGGAGCTGTCTTGATGGTGTATTCAGGATTAATTATGTCTAATTTACACATTAATTCATTGGCATCCCAATGAGCTAATGGTTTTTCCCCTATTATCTCCATTTCATCTAATATGGATATTATCTTATCCAAGTCTTTTGGACTATTTATTATTCCTATTTTGTCTATTCCTTTCCTGAAGTTGTAGAATTGAGTTTCTATGTTTATTAGTGTATATTCTTTTTCTATATTTTCGAGGCATTCCTGTCCCTCTGCATTTAGTAACATATAGTTTTTAATTTCTTCCATGTTTTCTCTTGTCAGTTTGCTGCATGTGTTATTTTTACAGTCGTCACAGCAAGGTTCTGGAAGTAAATCTCTTAATTTTCTTTTAGTGGTATTTAGAGTTCTATGTATTGTTGGTAAGATTTTGGTTTGTACTGGTGTGTAAGTTAGATCTTTAAACAACATTATTCCGTCTCTTGTTAATAAGCATCCTCCTTTATCTTGTATACAAAATTTTAATCCTATCACAAAGTCTGATCCTATAGTTAAATCTCTAGCTAATATTCGGTTTACTTTATAGACCGGGTTGTAAAATTGGTTACAAGTATTTAAAAAACTTATCTGAGCATTTTCTATATAATAACGGCTAATATTTTGAGAGCCATCCATTTGAGTGGCGAATATTGGTCTCTCTAGTGTTTTTATTAGGTGTTCCGGTACTATTGCTTTATTAATTAAACAGCTAGTGCATCCTGGGTCTATTAAGGCTAATGTTTCTATTTCAATATTTTGTACTTTAATTTTTACCAAGACTTTGATAGTAGAAAATTCTTTATCTTCATTACATATTAGATTTGTATCACTATACATAAGTTCTGCTTCTAATTTTTCTAAATGTACTGTTTCTACCGTGTCTTGAGTATCTGCTTCTTCCTTAGTCTTTCCTTTTTCTAGAGTAGTTAACCTTTGTTCTAAATCATTTAGACGGGTCTCGAGAGTAGATACTCTTAAGTTTAGAATTTGATTATGGGTATGCTTTTGTCCATTACTTGTTTGCGACTCAACTTTTATTTTTAAGGTGCTTTCTATACAATTTATACATGCTTCTAGGTAACATTTTTTACATTTTGCTCTATTTTCTTTACTTGGATACCAACTACATATACTGCATCTATTACTATCTAAACCTTTATTTCTTTGGAAATCATGTTCACAGTTTTGATCAATATTCATTAGATTATTGATTGTCAGGTTTTGTAAATCCAAATCGTCTATTTCTTGTCCTAATTCATTGACTAAATTGTCTTCTTCTGATTCAGAAGAATCGGATTTTGAGTTATCTTTATCTGTTATATCAATACTTATTATGGAATAGATACTCTCCGTGTCCGACATATATTCATCCACACTTAATAAAGTTTCTTGGAAATCTTCGATTAATTGTGAATTTCTTGTTCTATTATTATTTCTCTTTGGGCATACATTTGCTAAATGATCTATGCTGCCACACGTATAGCATTCTAATTTATTTTTATAATTTCTATCGTTTCTATATTTTCTTACATGTCTATCTCTGTTTAGCCAAGGTTTCTTAGCTTTTGATTTTCTAAGAAAGTATCTTTTTCTGCTGTAAGGTTTCTGATTATTTCTTTTCTTATATTTCCTATGCTGTTTCTGATCGTAATTCTGAGTTGTGTATATAACTGATTTACAGAAATTCATTTCATTTTTCTTTAATTGTTTTTGTATTTGTATATTTGTGCATTTTTCGGTTAAAATATCCATTATATGCTGGGTTCTATGTCCTATTGTCCATTTAAAATTTGGGTTTGCTGCCACTCCATCTCTTTTATACCATCTATCTTCTATTTCCCTTCCTAAGGCTCCTGGTAATTTATTGAATAGTTTTTTACCTAAATCTTCATTGAAAGTATTTCCGCTAACAGTACAATAGTAGAAATAATCCTGTAGAAACTTTTTTATGTATACCCAGTGTGATATACTGAGTTGTTCTAACTTGATTAAGGCTTCCTTTTGCAGAGCTATTAATCCACTATTTGGATCTTTTCCGGTTAGTAACATATGCATTTTATTTGTAAAATTATAGGGATTTGGACCCATACTTAATAATATTTGGAAGTCATGTGGACAGTTTGTCTTGAAACTCTCCCATGTAGCTTTAGCAGTTTCTCCTAAAAAAGTTTCTAAATATTTATACATTGTTTCTACGTCAGTTTCTGTGTAATGTCTCAAGTAGTCAGCTGCAACAATTCCTTTCCATAAATCTATTACGGTATCCCACATTTGAGGGTCATGTGCAGCTATATTTAGAATTTTACCTTTACTACCTCCTTCTTGTAATCTAATTGGTTCTTCTATAGGCATTCGTTTTCCTGCTGGTTTTATATATTCTCCTTTGATTTCTGTATCTTGGTTTACTCTTATTGCTGGTCTTCTAGGTACATTGCCGGTACTATAATCTATTGGTTGTACATTCTGATTCGTCTGTTGGAAGGGGCTAGCACTAGAAGAGCTAGCTGGTTCGAGTTCAGCTAATTCTTTGTAACTAACAGTAGAACTTAATATTGAGATTGTATCTTCTTCAATCTTATTGTAGAAGAATTCATTACTTCTATATCCTAAATTATCTTTCCGTTTTAGACAATTTTTGAAATGTTCTATACATTCGTTTATTTTCATGTCGTCTTTTTGGCATCCTTTGCATTTAAAAGTTATATTCTTATATTCGTCTGCCAACTTTTCTGCTTTTTCTATAGCTATATCCACTTCATATCCTTCTTGTAAGACTTCTATATTCATAAATTCACTTTCTGTTTCTATATTACTTTCTGTTTCATCATCGTCTAGATTTCTTTTTGTTGTATAATTATAGTCTGTGAATCTTACTGAGGTTTCTCCCTTACTTGTAGTGTATAGTAAGTGAGAGTCTGGTGTGAGCGTTTTTGGTTTTGTAAATTTATTTAAATTCCATTCTAATCCCGCATATATTTCTGGGTCTATTTTTATTGGTTTAATAAGGCTTATTCCTTTATTTCCCATTATCTCAACCACATCGTTTACTTTTAATTTAAATTTTGTGTTACTACTTAGAGTTAACTTACCTATGAAACCTATGCACATCAATAAATTATTTCCATTATTCATTTCCTCGTATCCTTTAGTTTGGATTCCTATTTTAATATTTTTTCCAAATTCTTTTAAATTCATTAGGAAGTCTGGACTAATATAAAAAATGCCACCATTATTCGTCATATCTACTTCTGTTAATCCTATTATGGATTTTTTAATATCTGACCATCTATCATCATAAATTGTTATTAATACTTTTGCTCCTAGGTTTTTTCTTGTTAATCCTTTTATTCCTATTACAATTAATCCCATATGCATTAAAATCATTTTACTATTCTTTATGTGTTTTAATGAATTAGTATTTACTAAATCTAATATTTTAAAATCCTCTCCTAAGGCTGATATTTGTTCCTCTCTATAATGCCTATATAGTTGATTGTCTGAAGAAAAATATCCTGCATTATATAAAGTCTTAGGATTTAATAATTTTAACTGATGTTGTTGAAAAATTTGTAAGTCTTTATCTACATCTATTATTTCATTAAGCTCTTGATTTTGTTCTCTATTAGATTGTCTTCTACATATTCTAGATAGTATGTTATTATTTCCTATCCTGTTTTCTGAGAAGCTGACTCTTGGTCTTTCTTCTCCTTGTCCTTCGATGGTTCTGCGTCGATTTGATAAAAGGTCCATTTTTGCGGCTTTCTTATTATTTTCTTACGTTCGTTTTGAGGAGTTATTTCAATTTGTTTTAGTTGATTTACAAGTTTGTCTATTTCTGAAATAGGATTTTGTTTTTCTTTGGTTTCTTTATCCTTTATTAAAATATCTATCTTTTTGTGTAATTCGGGTAGTTCTGGTTCCTTTGGTGCTGTAGCTATTTCTTTGTTTTTGATTAAACAATCTATCTTTCTATGCAAATCTATTAATAGTTCTATTATGGTATTATTTTGTTTTAGCAAAGTTTTGTCTGTTACACTTGAAGGTATGTATCTAGATAATCCTTCTGGTTCACTATGATGAATTCTTGATTTTTCTAATGCTTTTAGATAGTTTATATCTTCTTCACTCATGAAAGCGATATTTCTTCTAATCTTCTTGTTACTTCTTGTAAATCTTTAATTTCTCTAGTTATATTTTCGACTTGTTCGATAAGCCTAGATATTAATTGTGTTGTTTTTAGTTCTAGTTCTTTTGGTTTTTCTACTAATGTTTTTATTAGTTTCTCTATTTCTATTTTTGTAGGTATCTGTTCTAAATTAAATTTATGGTTTAGATACTGGATTTTTCTGTCTATTTCTAGTTCTTGTGATTTTAAATAGTCTAAATTTTGTTCTATTTCTAAAGTTTTCTTATGTTTATTTTGAGTAACTTCTATTTGTTCCAGAGTTTTTGTTATATGGTTGTCTTTTTCTTGCGTCTTTTCACTAAAGTTTATTAAAAGGTCTATTATTGTATTATATTGTTTATCTTCGGAGTGTAAGATGTGTTCTCCTTGATTAAGATTACACCTGATTGTAGAATGATCTCTTAGTATTCTATATTTTTTTGCCGGTTGAAAACTAAGATCTAAATAATCTAATTTCTTTATTGAAGCTATGTTTTTATCCTAGGTGGTTCAAGCTAAGATATTGTTTACTTAGTTTAGTTTGATATCGTAACCTACTTTTTGACCAAGTTAGATCTACGTCTAGTTCTTCTATGGTTTGTCTTAAATTAGATCGTTCTTCAATTAAAAGGTTTTTGTATCGGTTTATTCCTATAGCAACTATTTCGTAATTTTCTGTTCTTCTATATTTTTTAATATCTAATTCTAACGCTTTTATCTCTTTATCTAGTTTTTCTAGTCTTTCTATGAATTGATTTCGTATTTTAATAATTTCTCGTTTATAAGTTACTTCCCTGTAGTATTGACGTTGTACCTCTCTAATATAATGAATGTATCTTATTGGCATCTACTATCCTAATTGATAAGCTCGATTTCTAATTCGTATTCTGATCCACTCCACTATTCTAGCGCTATGTTCGAGGTCACTTTCGCAACCTTGTATTTCCCAATATATAGTACTTGCTAGTTCAAAAGCTCGTCTAGATCTATTGATTTTTGGATTTCGTCTACAAGCTGTTTTTAATTTTTCTAAGCTCTCTTCTAGATGAATTTTTCTACTTTTTATGCCGCGAATCTTTTTATATTCGTAATATAAGAAAAAATAGCTACTCCTTATGTCGTAAAAAGATCTATGTTGTTTCATATAAGCTTTATACTTACTATTTTATGCGAGATATTAGGTAGTGTTCCCAAAACCTTCTCGCTCTGATACCAAAGTGGAAATGTTTCGATAATTGAAAATGTTTCAATGTTTTTAATAAATATAAATGATCAAAGTGGAAATATGTGTGTGCTGTCTTATCAAGTTTGTAAATCCTACTCAGTACTCCCTCTTTCTCGTAGTTTCTTCATTTTGAAAGCTCTTATACTATATATTTTTTCCCCAGATTTTTACTCTTTTTTTTTTTTTTTTTTTTTTTAATATAAAATATACTACAATATATATACATTACAATATATATAGATATAGTTATATACTAATTTATAAAACATATACACATGTATACGTTAAATATACACGTCCATAGAAGATATATTCACATATATACACTCTATTCTATGTATATGTAATACTTTAAATTAAATATACTACGATATATATACATTAAAATATATATATAGATATAGTTATATACTAATTTATAAAACATATACACATGTATACGTTAAATATACACGTCTATAGAAGATATATTCATATATATATACACTATATTCTATGTATATGTAATACTTTCAATTAAATATACTACAATACGTATCCATTACAATATATATATATATATATATATATATATATATATATATATATATATATATATATATATAGTTATATACTAATTTAAAAAACCCCAAATTTTTTTTTAAAAAAAAATTAATTCTGGGTCGGGCCGATTAACCGGCGGGCTTGATCCGGGCAGGGTTAACCGGGCCCAAATTAAAAATATAACCGGACAGGGACCCGGAACCCTAAAGCACTAGGGCTTACCGAGCCAGGTCAAATCGGGATAGGTCATTTAAGTGGGCTGGGTGACCCGGCCCACTTGACAGGCTTACCAGGAAGACATACCTCAGATGGCCGGGTAACTCTTTCAGCTCCAAAATAGGTGACTCTTCTATAGAAGACTTAGCAGGTGGGCTTGGACGATTTTTTAAGTCGAAGTCTAACTTTTTGGGTGCATATGAATAAGATCACATGCCCATTTGGGCATACACAGTCTCCTCATAATCTTCGATACCGTCATGATCAAAATTCATTAATACAACGGCTAAAGTCTCCACAATAAATTTTTCTTCTATAGGTACTTTCTGCTCCTCCTCATAATAGACATCCACAATAAAGAATACACTCATATCTTTATACTGTTTTATGGACTGACATACATCGAATTGAACTACCTCATCATTCATCCAAAATAGTAGCTCATTTGCCCTTAAATCAATAAGTACACTCCCGGTTGCGAGGACAGGTCGACCCAATATTATGGGCACCTCGAAGTCCACCTTGCAATTGAGAATGAAAAAATTAGCTGGAAATATGAAACTGGCCACCTTTACTAATACGTCATATGGAATCCTCACAGGCCGCTTCACAAACCTGTCCTCCATAACTAGTCTTATGTTTGTGGGAGTAGGATCCCCCAAACCCAATTTATTATACACAACAAGCGGTATCAAGTTTATACTAACTCCCAAATCACATAGAGCTTTTGCAAAATAAATAGGCCCAATAATGCAAAGAATGGTAAATGCTCCTGGGTCTACCTTGTTTTGCACCAAGACCTTGTAGAGATAGCATCACAATGGTGGAGATTTTCCGCAGTCTCATAGCTAACCGTCCGCTTCTTCGTGACAAGGTCTTTCATGAACTTTACATATCTAGGCATTTGTTCCAATGCCTAAACCAATGGCAAGTTTATCGTCAATTGCTTAAGCATGGCCATAAATTTGCCAAACATAGTGTCGTCGACCTTTTTCTTTAACTAATGGGGAAATGGAGGAGGTGGTTTTTGGAGAGTGGTAACCACCACTTCAGCCTCCTTTCCTTTGGTCTTCTCCAACTCATCAACCTACTGATGGTTGGATAGTGTATCATCAATAACCTTATCTAGTTTCTCAGACTCCACTGGATGATCAACTTCTGCTTCTTCAACGTCATCTGCCATAATATCGACTATAGGCTTGCCCACATGAGGGCTTGCCAATACCTTACCACTTTTACACAAACCATCCTTCCTTGGGTTCTGAACTATGTCGCTTGGAAGGGTTCCACTCTTCTTCCGATTGAATGCGGTAGACAATTGGTTCATCTGTTGCTTCAACTGTTTTATCAAAATAGAGTGTGAATCAATCAACTGATTCATCGAGGATAAATCACTTTTCATCTCTGCCACCCCAGTGTTGGTTGTTTCTACTCCCTTTAATAACTTAGCCATCATGTCCTCCATGGACATCTTCCCTAGACTAGTCGCAGCAACCTCACAGTTTTTAGGAGGAACATACAACCTACTCCTGTCATTCTTATTCTTCTAATTTCCTTCGTCACGGTCCTTATAGCTAGATTTGTCATAATAGTTCTGACCTTGGTTTCTTTGGAAACCGCCTCGAAAACTCCCTTGAGTGTTCAAGTAATTGGATTCCTCCTCAGAATCAGAGTTAGCCCTTCTCTATGATGCTAAAGATTTAACTTTCTTTGTTTTTCCTGATAATAGGTGCTTGGTGAGAAGATCTATCTGTGTTTTCATGTGATCTATATCCTGGTCACATTCTTCTTTTCTCCGTCTCTGCTTTGCTGTCATGCCAATAGATACAATAGAGCTTGCTACCTTAGACTCTCTGGTATGCTAAGCTTTACTTTGTTTCATCATACGATCAAGTATCTCAGCTGCTTTAGGAAAAGTGAGATCCATGAATGCCCCACCTGCATCATTATCCACTACTGGCTTCGTCACAGAGTTCAAAGCCCGATATAATATCTCCATCAGGTGGACGTTAGTCATCTGATGATTTGGACACCAAATAAGCTTCTTCTTGAACCTCTTCCAAGTCTCATGGAGAGCCTCAGTTAGAAGATATCTAAAGTTGTTGATCTCATCTCTCAACTGTTCCCTCTTGGATGGTGGAAGGAACCTTTTTAGGAAAGCATCTTTCAGTTACCTCCAGTTGGTAATAGAGTCAGGAGTTAGCCCATTCAACCATAAAATTGCCTCCCCAGACAGAGATAAAGAAAACAGTCATAACCGAATAACATTTTACCCAACTCCTGGGTTGTCAAATGATTTGCATGTTGAGATAAAATTAACTAAATGCATATTCGGGTCATCACCCGCAAGTCCACCGAACAGCCCTTTGAGATACAATAACTAGATCATAGTGCTTATGATATTCAACTTGGATCCAGGTGCTAAGGGCGGAGGAATAATATCCCCTGTTACACCAACTCCATCCAACTCATCATTATCATCTTCTAGATTAAATTGGATGGCTTAGCATTCTGGTCTCACCCTGACAGGACGATTTCTATTGACATTCCTATTTGCTGGTGCAGGCACATTGTCTGCACGTCTCACGTTGGCCGGATTTAATAAATCATCATCACCCAGATCATCATCAAGGTTTCATTGTCCGCCTACATTATTCGCGTTCTGTTGTTTCACTTGTGCAGCTGCTAAGGCAGCTAGTCTAGCTTCTTCCTGCTGAGTAACTATTCTATCTGGGTCCTATTGACCATCCATTCTGCCAATAAATTGAGGTTCCGAATGAATAGGTAATAAAGATTCCTCTGATCTCCATGTACTTGGCATACAAGACAATCAACCTGTACAAAAGAAAAATAACAAATAAAACGTAAAATTTAGGAAACTTTGACCAAAGGTTAATTAACAATCACAGACTTAATTGACAACTGTGTTCCCCAACAACGGCGCCAAAATTTGATATGCCCAAATTATAATTTTCTTACTAAAGTGTAAGCGATCGTTGTCAAATATAGAACCCAACAAAGGTTGGGGTCGAATCCCACTGGGAATACTTGTACAACTAAGTAAGTTGATTCTTAATGGATTGTTGATCTAAGGTTCCAGAATAAAGGGGGGTTTTGACATGTTAATAATATTATTTCGTTCTCGTATAACACAGAGGTCCAGCTAATGAGAGTTAATGCAAGTACAATTTCAATGAGAATGAGGTAACTAGAGTTATGCTCACCAAGATGTTCAAACAATTAGGGTTGCGAATTTGTGATCGATTTCTAATTTCTAATTTCAATTGCAAGAAATATTAAATTCTAAGGATTACCCACTTGTTTCTCAACCTAATGGGTATTTCACCCTTTACTTCTTTCGAACTTAAAGGATTCATGTACTATTCAATAGAATTCTCATGAGGGTTGATCCCGTTAGGGCATTAACCCTTAACCCAAAGGGTAAATCTATGAATTTCTTGTGAATCACCTCTTTTCCCAAAATCTACTTTCTTATTCAGACAAGTGGTGTTCATAGGCTCACATCTCAAGTTTGCAATCAAGAGATGTCATTATAATGAAGAGAGATTCATGCAATTTAGATAGATGTTAGAAATCAGATAGATTCACAACCCCAAACGTCTCTCCACATCAAAGCTCTCATAACCCTAGTTATGGGAGTTTAGCTACTCATCTCCATATAAGATATCAAAGACATATTGATGTTCATAAATAGCTTCAAGAGAGTACCTATAAAAGTTACAATATTGTGTTTCTCAATCTTCAATGGAAAATATGAAAATAATAATCAGATCTCAAGTTATAGTTTTAAATCTCAAAGAAAGTGTTACAATGCTCTCAATAGAGGAGAAAGTATGATACTACTATCAAAAGTCTTGAAACAAAACCTAATACTTAGTATTTATATGATTCCTGGACTGGGGTTTGAAAATTTAAACTCGAAATTGTGGCGTCATACTTGACGGGTCGGGCGTCGGGTTGTCGCTGAGGCGACGATCTGTCGCCTGGACCGTTACTGGAGCTCTAGAGATACTACATTCTGTTTCTTGGCGATGGGTCAGGTGACGGTTCATCGCAGGGTCGACGGTCCATCGCCTAAGCCGTCGCTTGTCATTTTTTCCTTGTTTTGCCCAGTTTATCCAAGTTATTCTTCACGCTCAGTTCTTGTCTTGAAAACACTAAAGTCCAGTGTTAAATACAACAATAGTTGCTTGAAAATAGACAATATTCTAAGAAAAGGCCTAAAATATTTCATCAAAAGTTGAAACATCAGCTATTAAAACAGATGGTCGATTTGTTGCAACAGATAGTATAACTGTTGCAAAAGATGGTTTATCTGATGCAACGGATATACAATTTGTTGTCAGAACTCAATAAAAATGGTTATTATTTTATTAAAGAAACGATTATTGAAAAGGTGTCTTCGATTTTTAAATTGAGAAAAAGGTTATTTAATAATAATAAGATGAAAAGTCATGACTTGTCACAATAATAATAAAACTCATAATCTTGATTTAATTAAGTCATTTCTTTTCGCAAAAAATAATAAAAAAATAAATGATAAACACAATTTATAACCATAAAAATGGTTATTTAATTTGAATAATTGACGTTAATATTAAATAGGCTTCATTTCTTTTCACAAAAAATATTTTTATTTTAAAATCTATTTTTTTAATGTATATAATAAAAAAAGTCAGTAAATTTGGATTAATGATATGATGATAATTTTCTTTAAAAAAGATAGATTATATGTTGCAACAGATAGATTATCTAATGCAACAGATTTTCTATTTGTTGCAACAGATGATATATCTATTGTCACAGATGAGTTATCTGATGCAACAGATATAGAATCTGTTGTCATAACTCAATAAAAACGGTTCTTGAAAAAAACTAATTAATAATAATCTGAAAAGTCATGACTTATCATAATATTTCTTAATTTAATTAAGTCATAAATTTCACAGTAATTAAAAATGTAATTAATAAATAGAGGTGAACAGTTAGATTATATGTTGCAACATATAGATTATCTGATGCAACAGGTTTTCTATTTGTTGCAACAGATGATATATCTGTTGTCACATATGAGTTATCTGATGCAACAGATATAGAATCTGTTGTCACAACTCAATAATAATCTGAAAAGTCATGACTTTTCACAATATTTCTTAATTTAATTAAGTCATACCTATTCACAGTAATAAAAAATGTAATTAATAAATAGAGGTGAACAGTTGCGCCTTTTTGCCACTCATTCAAATTCAATTCTCTATAACTAGGTCCCTCCTTACTCAATCGTTCATTCAACTACACTCTATTTATTTATTGCATCTTGTCTTTCATATTAGACCTTCCACCACTTTCTCTTCCCTGACTCAGGTAAGTTTTTTTATTGTCAATTTATAGTATACGTTGTATTACATTCGAATATTCTTTTCTTTACTTTTATTTTTATGTTTTTTGTCAATTTATATGTGTTCTAGATATGGTTGACCCAGTGATGGACGTTGCTTTTCTGTAAAACACCGTGAATGAACTTCGGATGCAGGTTCGTGACCTGCAATGGAAACTGGAAGCAGTTAGAGCAAGGATGTTGTGAGATCCACAGGCTGAGGAGGGTCTTGCTGCTACCGGTTGAAGATTGGTCAGCTCGCAATAATAATAATAATGATTAGATTATTTTTTTCTTTTAGTCTATGTATATGTATTTTTATTTATTTTTGTGTAATAAAATTTTTTATGTTTGATCAACTTTGACGTTTTAATTCATATTTAATTTTTATTCTGTCTATTATCTTCTCAACAAACATGTCGACGATTGGACGTAAGGAATAATTTTGAATCCAGTAGCGATAGCAAGAGTTGAAACATATTGTTTATCTGTTGGGTTTGTGGCAGGGGATGATTTGTGTTGTTCCAAACAAATTACTCTCATGCTACAACAGATAAGCAGTTTGATGCAATAGATAATCAGTCTGATGCAACAGATAACTAGTTTGTTTCAACAGATAACTAGTCTGTTGCACTACTTTGACGTTTTAATTCATACTCCCCCTATCTCAAATTACTCGTCCCAAATTGAGATGACACATTGATTAAGAAAAATAATTAATAACATGCCTAGTTTACCATAATACCCCTATAAAATGATGTTTACATTTTAATTTGAAGAAAAAGTAATTAATGTAAAGGGTAAAACATGAAAATTTTTTATGTCTCTTCTTAATTACTGAAAAAAGACAAGTAAAATGAGAAATCAAATTAGGAAATTTGGGACATGTAATTTGAGACAGAAAGAGTATTTAATGTTTATTCTGTCTATTATCTTCTCAACAAATATGTCGACGATTGGACGTAAGGAATAATTTTAAATCCAGTAGCAATAGTAAGAGTTGGAACATATTGGTTATCTATTGGGTTTGTGGTAGGGGCTGATTTGTGTTATTCCAAACAGATTAATCATCTGTTGCAACAGATTACTCATACGTTACAACAGATAAGCAGTTTGATGCAACAGATAATCAGTCTGATACAACAGATAATTAGTCTGTTGCAACAAATAAATCTTCTATTGCAACAGATTACCCATCTGTTCGATTCATGTTACGGGCACTATAGAAGCATAAGCATGAATTCAATATATGAGTCTTTCATTGCAACAGATTACTCATCTGATGCACCAGATGAGTGATCTATTTAAATTGTGGGCACTTATGTTAGATTCATGATCGAGTTCTATCCATTGTTGGAAAAAACAGCAGTAACTGCAGATGACAAATTCGTATAAAAATCATAATTTTACTTACCAAAGTCACCTATGAAGTAACTCCAAAGTGGAAAGTGATGTAGGAAATAAAATTTGACCTAAGAAATTGGTCAGATAGCAGCAGTTGCGGTAACAACAACAACAACAATGGTCGACAAGAAGAAGATGAAGATGATAATGAAGTAGAAGATGATGAAAATGAAGCAGAAGATGATGAATAAAGCAACAACAATAATCATGAAGAAAGAGAAAACAACAACGGATGAGAAGAGAGAGAAACAAACCTTTTTTTCCTCCATTTTCTGTTATATTAACTAACATTTGGATCAAAGTGTAAATTAAAAAACTTATGGCTTATTTTCAAATTTTCTCAACATTCTTAATCCATCATAAAGTAGTTGTCACATCCACTCAATTATTAAGTCTTGTGTCACCTACACCTCATTTTAAAACACTTTTGTCACCTACAGCCCAAAACCCCCAATAACAGAATATGTTACAAAAATACTCAAAAGAAATCATAGACATCTGATGAGCATGTAACGAAAGATCTTCATGTGACAGGTAGAAAAAGAACGGATAAAAATATATTTGAATTTGTTACACTTTTCTTTTTAGTCTATCTAAAAATATCACATTTTTACAATTAAAAATAATTTAACTACTTCAAAATTCCCTTTTTTTCTTAGTGAAGTGATTTATAACTACATAAATGATAAAAAAAATGTTTAGATAATAGATTTCAAAAATTATTTTTTATTTTTTAACAAGTAAATTTTGCGGTTATGTGATTAGGAGGTCACGAATTCAAGTTGTAAAAATAATCTCTTGAAGAAATACATAATAAAGTTATATACAATAAACTCTTGTGTTTCGATGCTTTCTCAAACTCCGTACATAGAGAATACTTAATGCATCCGACCACCTTTTTTTCTTTATTTTTTAACTCAAGTCAAACAGTTTTCCAGTGTTACTCGTCGGAAACCACGAAAAATTTGCCCTAAATTAAACAACATAATGAAAAATTATCTTAAAAGGTCGGTAAAATTTTATATTGTTTGATTCTAAAAAAAATTATGCCAAATATTTTGAAACAAAAAGTAATAAATAAATGTTATTTTTTGGGTTTAGTAAAATCAGTATTTTACAACAAGAACTTCAAACACATGTTCAAGCAAAATATGAACAATCAAATGAAGTTGTAACTCTGTATTCACAACTTTGAATTTGAATAATAAGTTTAATTTAACTTATGAACATCAACAAAATAAAGTTCAAACTATTCAATGAAAAATGGCAAAATCAAACATTTAGAAAAAAAAAATGAACATTAGAAGATTCAAGTTCACTGAATTCACTGTGTGTTCTTAAGAAAATTATTCATTTCAAGTATCCGAGGTTACGAAATATATCATCTCCGAATAAAATGAATAACTTCGACAGAATATTAGTACCTCAACTCTATCGAACTATGAATACACTCAACGATAGCAAATTACATTAGAGTTTTTTACTTCAAAATTTCATGTATGTACGTGAGGAAAAAATCAGGTATTTATAACCACCAAGATATTGTTTCATGAAGAGAAATAATGGTTCAGAAAGATGCTCCTCTTTATAGATGTGCAACTCTTTCGAAAAATCACAAATCATTAGAAAGGTCATAACCATCAAAGTGAAAGAGGCCTATCCAAATTACATCCTTTCTCTTAGTGTCTTTTCAAAAAAAATACCTACTCATTTTCTATTCACACTTCTTAAAAACCTAACAAAAATAATAATAATAATATATTCCATGTAATTCAATAAAATTTTTGAAAAGAATAAAATATAGACAATATTTCGCAATTATGTTAGAGGTAGAAAGACTAACAAATGAAAAATATTTTAATAGGATTAAAAGAGATTCACAGAATATTCTTTTTACAATATTCAACTCACAATATTATATTCCTACTGTATAAAGCCAATCACAATGAGAAACGACGAAAACAGAAATAACATAATGAGTTCAGCAGTGCAGCAAAGCTACCGTATCTGTGAGCAAATCGGCAAAGGACGATTCGGCGTCGTTTACAAGTGTTACTCATCGGTAACCGGCGAGGAATTCGCCGTGAAATCAATCAACAAAATCCTCATTTCCGATGACTCTATCGATCGTCAATGTCTATACAATGAAGCTAAAATCATGCAATTGGTTTCTCCTCATCCTCACATTGTTCGTATCGCTCATGTTTATGAAGATGATGTGTATCTGGATATTGTTCTTGAGCTTTGTTGTTCGTCTGATCTGTTTCAACGACTTGAGAGTCGAGGAGTGTTTACGGAGTCTGATGCTCTTGCTGTTATGGTACTTTTTTTTAGTCAAATTACATGAAAATTGAGGAAAATGATGATTTTGTTAAGAGAGTAGGGTGAAAATACGCCTAAAATATTTCGAATTTTTTGTGCGATTTTTCACTAGTCGGTGATAGTTCAACGCCTGAAAATTCAAGTACGAACTTAAAAATAAGGATTTAGGTGTGTTTTTTAACCATAAACTCATTTTAGGTATGTTTATGAGTTTCATAGTTGGTGATAGTTCATGTATGATAGCTAAGTAGCTCAAATTCTTCAAAAAAGTTGTTGCATCATGTCAGATCGTCCTCCCAAAATGTTCTATTTTTGAAGGATTTGACATGCACTATTGTTTACTCTTTTAGTAATTCACAGTAATGGCTTGAAATCGGAAAATAGCGTCGCAGCATATCGTAAATTCTGGAGGACAAATTCAGTTATCTGTGAAGTTTAGCTCAGTTTTTATTCAGTGATCTCGACTATTATTTTTAAAATGTAGTACTAATTTCCCACCATTATCAATGTTTTCCACAGCATTGATAATTTTTAATCAACTGTTCTTTTTCCAGGTTCCATTAATGGAGGCAATAGCACATTGTCACAAACTCAGCATAGCTCACAGAGATATCAAGCCCGATAACATCCTCTTCAACGACCGGAACGTCTTGAAACTAGCCGATTTCGGCTCGGCTCACTGTTTCCACAACGGCGAGTTGATGAACGGAGTAGTAGGAACGCCGTTTTACGTGGCGCCGGAGGTATTAGCGGGAAAAAAATACGACGAGAAGGTGGATATTTGGAGTGCTGGAGTTATTTTGTATGTAATGCTCGCTGGAGTTCCGCCGTTTTACGGTGAGTCTACGGCGGAGATTTTTGATGCGGTGATTAGAGGGAATCTTAGGTTTCCGTCGAGGATTTTTCAGGCGGTGTCGCCGGCGGCGAAGGGTTTGATAAGGGGAATGATATGTAAAGATGTTTCTAGAAGATTCTCAGCTCAACAAGTTCTTCGTAAGTATCACCACTCATACTTCATTTTTCTACTTGGCTCCTTTTTTTCTCCTTGCTTTAATAATAATTTTAAAATAATTAAATTTTAGTCATATTTATTTGAAAAAAGTAGAATTTATTTGAATAGTTTGGAACATGGATAAAGATAATAATTTGGGATTAATTTTATTTATTTCGTATTTAGTGTTTAGTGTTTAATTTAAGATGTTAGCTCGAGGACCATTTGTACTTAAATGGTTGGACTTACTAACACATATTGAATACGAAATAAAATAATCAATAATCTCACGTCTAATATATCTCACTCATGAAATATGGTGCATATTTACTTTTTTTGAACTTTACTTTGTGAAAATATATTAGTTGTTTACATAAAGGTCTTATCATTTACATAAAATTATTTCGCATTCTTCTATTTGTCGTAAAGTTTGTCTGCCTATTATAAAACATTTGAACTTGTGATGTTATACATAACATAGCATTTATGTGTTTATATAATTTTGAACTTGTGCTTCTACACATGATATAATAATATGCAGCTTTAAAAGTTTCTCATTACAAATATAGAAGAAATTAAATTTAGGAAGCTGTCATGTATCTTTAAACAGATTGAAAAAAAATGATGTTAGTCACATAAATTGAAATTGAGGGAGATCTACTTTGTGGTTAACCAAATTATATACTCCACATAAAATTTGAAATTTTAGTATTGGTTCAGTTATTGCTTAGTTGATGAGTTGATATATACTAATACACAGGTCACCCATGGATCACCAACAATGATGAGACGAAAAAAGTTGCTGTTCTAGCTTGAGAATTTTGGCCCCTCGGAGTCATCGTATAGTTAATTTAACTGCTACTACTAGGAAACAATCCCTAATTTGGACTTTTTACATCCAATATCGTAATAGGTGATCAGGAGATTACGGGTTTAAGATGTGAAAATAACCTCTGGCGTAAATGCAATGTACGACTGCATACAATAGATCTTTGTAGTCTGACCCTTCTTTGGATCCTGCACATGCCGAACGGGTTCAGAACTGCCCTATAGTGTAGATTTGTTGGCTTCCCTCTGGTAGAGTACTTAAGGAAGTGTTAAGTAGCTAGTACTAGTCAATCATGAGACTCATCCCCTACGTCGGATATGGACAAGCACTCCGACAAGCAAGAACTACTTTTGTAAGGCTAAGTGGCCAGTGTATCGAATATAGACAAGCAAGAACTACTTTTGTAAGGCTCAAGCGGCCAGTGTACTCAGTCTTTTTGTTATAACCCTGCAAGTAATGCACCTACCAACTCTATTAACATGCCTGTTGCTGCTATCTTTTGTATTGACGCATATTAGCTATTTATATAAATATTTCTATCTTACGAAAAAAAAGAGAGAAAGCGTATGTAACAAACTAGCAGGACCACTCGGGCCAAAGGCAAACAGAGGACCACTACCTCTGCCATATACTTCTGCACATATTGCTGCCAAGAAACATCCGAATGAAGACCCTCAGCTCCTATAAAAACATCACAAGAGCTTTAGAGTAGGGCATGGAAGAACTTGCATCTTATTTTCTTAGCTAAAGTTTTAGCAATCTGGAATCTCTCTTTTCTATTTTCCCTTTTTTTATCTATCTTTTGCCTTGTGTTTTTCCTAAGTTGAGAATTGCTATATTGTAATTTCTCCCTATCAGTTGAATAGAATTTTGAATCGTTCCATTTGGTGCTTTCATTGAGCCTCCTCTACCAATGAGTGACGGTGCTCCTAACACACATTTGCACATAATGGACGAGGCCTTCAAGAAGCTACAAGAAACTGTTGATTCTCACAGTAAGACTTTTGACTCCATTAATAGTTTGGCCATGTTGCAAGAGCAAAAATTGTTGGCCCAAGTTAAAACACCAAACCGATCCACTTCTATCACTAAAAATATTTCTCTCTTCCAACTTCCTAAACATCGCAACACAAATCGATCCCATCTTTTCACCATCTTCTTCATTCGCTCAGGCAGCTTCACTTCCTAGTATTAGCCATGTTCCATTCAAGAAACTATTTTTGGTGGAATTGCAACGCAAACGAGATCTTAATTTGTACTTCAACTGTGATGAAAAATATTAAAAGTGCCATCGATGTTCTACATCTCCACAACTTCTTCTCTTCCTCACTGATGAGGATCAAGTGGAGGAACCTCACCCGTCGGATATTGATTCACCTCCCCTAGACTTCAATTTCATTCACCACCCCCACTGAGGAACCATCCTTCCTCGCCATCAGTTCCCAAGCCCTTACTGGCAGTTCTCATCCCACTTTTTTTCATTTTACAGGTCATATTAAAGGCCTGCCGGCTTAAATTCTACTTGATAGGGGTAGCACCGATAACTTTATACACCCTCGTGTTGCTAAGGCTCTCAAACTCACTTGAATTCTTCGTTGTTGTGGGTAATGGAAATCGGTTGCCTTGTTTGGGAGTGATACGCAATCTTTCGGTCACTATTCAGGGACATTCCCTCTCTATAACTTTTTTAGTTCTAGATTTTAATGGTGCAAACGTGGTATTGGGCGTGGCGTAGCTTGCAACTCTTGTTCGGACTATTTCATATTACTCATAACTCTTGTTTGAGTTCGAGAGTAATGGAAAACGTATTACATGGTTCAAAATTCCTCCAACCTCACTAGAGCAGGTTCAACCTTCAACTCTTCGTCGCTTCGCTATGACTGACTCCATTGCTTATATGTACCGGCTCAAGCTACTATCTCCCGACACATCTATGGTAAAAGGCCATCCTTTTGAGCTTCAAGTCATATTATCCTCCTATAATGAGGTATTTTTGGACCCAAACTCCCTGCCACCATCGAGACTACAAGATCATCACATTCCACTACTTTATGGCTCTTTTTCGGTTAATGTGTGACCCTACAGGTATCCATATTTTTAGTAGGTGAGATTGAACGCATGGTCTCTAAGATGTTTCACTCAGGTGTTATTCGACACAGCTTTAGCCTTTATTCCTCACTCGTCCTTTTGGTAAGTAAAACAGATGGCACATAGCGCTTTTGTGTCGACTACAGGACATTGAACTCCATCATGGTTAAGGATCGTTTTTCAATTCCCACAGTTGATGAATTATTTGATGAACTCCATAATGCTTGTTTCTTCTCCAAGTTAGACTTGTTGGTTGGATACCATTAGATCCGTGTCCATCACGATGATATAGAAAAGACAGTCGTTCGGACTCATGATGGTCATTTTAACCTTCTTGTCATGCCCTTCGGTCTCTCAAATGCCCCATCCACTTTTCAAGCGACGAAAATGAACTTAATATTCAAGCCCTTCCTTCGTCAGTTTGTCCTTATCTTTTTCGATGATATATTCATTTACAGTCAATCCTGGCAGGATCATCCTACTCAGTTGCAAAATGTTTTTAAGCTGCTCAAGCGGAATTCCTTGATGGATAAACAGTCTAAATGCCAATTAGGACAGACTTCTGTTACTTATTTGGGTCATATTATTTCTTCCATCGGCTTGCAAGTTGACCCCAAAAAAATTCAGTCTATTGAATCATGGCCACTGCCTTCCTCTCTTAAAAAAGTTCGTGGATTTTTGGGCTTGACGGTTTATTATCAACGATTTATGAAGGGATATGCCTAACTTGCTTCATCACTCACAAACCTTCTAAAAAGGGATTCCATTCTTTGGTTTGATAGGGCCTCCACAACGTTTTTTGACCTCAAACGAGCTCTTAGTTTTATTCCAGTTCTTACATTTCTAGACTTCTTGAAAGTGTTCTCTGTTGAAACTGATGCTTCTGGTACTGGAATTAGAGCAGTGTTATCTCAAGAAAGGCACCCCATTGCTTTTTTTAGTCAAAAACTATCTCCCAGGATGCAAACGACTTCTACTTACACGAGGGAAATGTTTGCTATTGCCCAAGCTGTCTAAAAGTGGCGTCTATACCTTTTAGGTCGCAAATTCACCATCATCATGACCAATAGCCTCTGAAATCCCTTATGAGTCAAGTGATTCAGACACCAGATCAACAACAATGGCTATGTAAGCTGATTAGTTATGACTTTGAGATTGTCTACCGACCTGGAAAATTGAATTCAGTCGCTGATGCCTTATAAAAAAAACCAGCCTTAAAGTCTCTCACCGTGGCTATCACAGAAATGGCATTGGTTGACAAACTCAAGCAATTGAACAAAAATGATGCTTATTTGCTTCAACTCCAGCCTCAGTTGCGATGATCTTGACTCCATGCCTCACTTCACCATCCAAGAAGGTTTCCTTCTTTTTCGTAAGCATCTAATTATTCCCCCGAATCCGACACTAAAATGTTTGCTTTTAGAAGAATTTCATTCTTCTAAAATTGGAGGTCATGCTGGCATTGCGGGGTCTTTTCACAACCTTTCATCCAATTTTTTTTAGCCGGGTATATGCAAGGATGTCAAGTAGTTCATCCTAAATTGCCAAGTCTGCCAACAAATGAAGGATACACATTTGAAACCTGCTGGACTTCTTCTTCCACTTCCTTGATACAAGATCGACAAAGGAGACAAAAACATACACCAAATCAGTTCACAATCTTAAGGATCCGAGGACTAAGATAGAGACCACTCTCGGATTCACTACCAACAACAAGAATACAAGAATTAGTGGTGTCTTTGGCACCAAAACAGCAACCCAAACTAATGTTAACAACAATTAATGAAGATTAAAATGAACAATAACAATGTGAAGAACAACAACACATACACGGCTTCACAATAACAACATAGAATCGGTTACAAGACTACAACAAGATAAAGATAGAAAGATAGACAAATGGATGGTATAATATTAACATCCCAAGGGATTATTCCACTCTTGGACCTTTAATACCACACACAACATAAACCTATCTCTTACGTGACCTCAAGGGAATGGGATCCCCAAGCAATCAATGTCTCAAACTAGCTACCAACACAAGTGATTCCACACTTGTTTACAAGAAATCCACCTTGCAAGACTCTCTCTCTCTAGAGTTCTCAAATATATCATCAAAGTTATGAGAAAATGACCTAATATGTTCTATTTATAGCCTAAGTTACAACTTATTACAAAATGACTAAAATGCCCTTAATGAGCCATGACAAAGGGTTGGCCTTGAAGTATCCATATGGACGGCTTTGGAGTGTTAGGACTTTTTCTCTACACTTCAAAGCTTGTTCCATTAGTTGGGCAGCCACCCGAGCACGATTTCTTTATGTATTGGTCCACAATCACGATCGTACTCGTATCATCCGAACCTTCAAAACAATAGAGGAGACAAAAGAACACATATTCCTTATGACATGAGGGTTAATGTTAACATAATCAACAATAAAAAAAAATATCCAACCACGAGTGTACATTCTACACATGCCATGGGAACTTAAGGAATATGATACCCTTCTAAGCACCAGAAGAAATACTTGTCTATCCACCTAAGTGTGACAAGAAACAAGACAAAAGAAAAGTGTACTTCCTTGGAGCAAGGACCATAGTGTACTCTCAGATTCTTCATCATCAAGAGGTCAAAGTGGAAACAAGACCTCACCTTCTTCGGGCCAAGCATTATCATGAGGTGTTCTCCTCATCAATCCGTAAGGCACATTTACTTCCCCTTCTCCCACCACCCTCTCGGGTTCACCATCATCTCCATCATCCTTTTAAGGGGTTCCTTCACTAATATCACTTTTGGTCACTTTAACCCCAACAAAATAAGGATCACCCTCCACTAGTATAATATTCCTTCGGTTTGGGCACTCGCTAGCTTTGTGACCCCAACCTTGACATTTAAAACAAACGATACCCTTAGGATTAGGTGTGGAAGAATTAGTACCTTCAAGCCGTGGATACCTTTGGATTGTTTTATCAAATGGCTTATTCTCTAAAGGTTTGTAGGACTTGTCCCACCTGAAGGTCTTCTTAGCATGATTGTTCCTTTCAAATGCAATGGACGCTTCTACAAGGTCCTTAATTCGGTCAAACTTGTGGACAACTAATTGAGAAATAACTTCATAGCACAAGCCACCCTTGAATCGAGCTAGGCAATGATTTGGAGGTTTGACAATATCAAGATGTAGGATCAATTTTTGGAACTCATCATAATAGTCCTCCACACTTCTATCTCCTTACCGCAAGTTGTAGAGCTTTGTTAGTTGATCTTGTTTGTATCTTTACGTGACATATCTCTTCCTCATAAGAGCTTTCAATTCATCCCAATCCAGGAGGTCAAGATTATCATTCCTTACTTGTTGCAACCACTTTGTCTCCCACCAAGTAGAGACATAACCTTCAAATTGAGCAATGACATGTGCGGCTTTCTTTTGGAAAGTTAACTTATAGAGTTGGAAAATCTGATTACATTGTAACTGCTAATCAAGATAGAGAGATGGATTACTAGTCCCCTTGAAAGAAGGAAGAGTGATCTTAATGGAATTTAGGCCCGTGTCTCTACCCACATTGCCTCCTTGGTCCACTAAACCTTCTTGAACATGAGGTCGGTGTCCCAAGTTACCCCTACCATGAGGAGCCTGTCCTATTCCTCCCCGTCGGCCTCTATATCCCCCGCCATAAGCTCCTCTTTTATTGTGCACAAATTCCGCAAAGAGAGTTGCTTCATAGAACCCCTCACCTCCATAAGGACCCTCACCTTCTACATCATTAATTTGGATTGGTTAGTTTTGGTTTAGTGGTGCTCTTGACATATCAAGGGGGTCTCAGATTTGAGGATCTTCTTGATGGACTTGACTTTGGTTGCTTGATAAGTAGGGATTTGGTGGATGGGTCCATGGGTTGGTCTAGGTGGATTGAGCAATTGGTGAAGTGTATCCGGGGTGGTAGCATGTCCACTAGTTGAGGCATGGTAGTGTTTGGGACTTGAATAGGTGGAATCTAGACGAACTTCTAATGTATCTATTCTCTTTGATAAAAACCCTTCATCCCGTCCATCCTTCCCCCCATCCTCTCCATTCAACCACTAAGATCATGTTTCACGCTCATTATGGCCGCCAACAAAGCATCCATGGTTACCTCTCTCGAGGCCCTTGGACTACCTTCACCCGAAGCCATCGTACCTAATAAGAAAGACTAAACAAAACACAAACAATAACAAGTTAAAGGTTAGCAAAAAAAAATTCACCCTCACAAACTCTCAAGCTCACACTTTGTCAAGTATTGGTAACTCGTTTATACTCTAAGGAGATTGCTTGGTACCAATTGAGGCTTGAGATCAGAATAGATTCTCTTTTGAAACAACTCAAAGAAAATACATACGGACTTGAATCAAGAAACTACAACGAATTTCAAAAAGATAAAAGCACACAAATATACGTAGACACGAATAAACGGACCCAAAACTAACTTACAACCTAGTAGACAATTACTAATTTGTTAATTAGTAATAGAATCAACAAAAGGCAACTAAGAGACAAAAGATTAGAAACTAAGAAATCAAAAATTTAAGCTTAATTATGTTGCGTGAACAGTAAAACGTGATGACATGGCAGCCACGTAATTGGTCACGATCCCACACAATTTAATCACCAACTTGAAGCTTTTGTCTTGATACAATTTGGAATGGAAGAGCTTGCCTTTTGGTGGAAAAATTTAAGTCTTAGAAACTTTTTCAAATTCACTCAAAAAGGTGAGACTTGACTTGTACTATTCCCACAAAACAAGGTCCTTGAAATATGAAAAAGTGGTTGACAAGTCTTTGAAGTGATGTGTTCAAGTCTCTTCACCAACAACTTTTTAACTTTATCTTACACCTTTTTGGATTTATGTTATACTTTATATTGGTCAAGACATTTCAAGAACAACAAGATCATAACAACAATTTCTCACGAATAACAACAACTCCACCAATATTCATCTCCAAATCCACAATAATTGTACCACTCAATCAAGAACAATAATATCAACCCACGGACAAATTCAGGTTTACAACAACAAGTTCAACGACATAAGCTCAAACCATTAGATCTAGATACTTTTAGTGTCGGTGAGAAAGAAACCAACACTAGAAACAATCTAAACAAATAAAAGACTACAAGATCTAGTCACAAATAAAATGTCTTGGCAAAGACAACAATAAGACCCAACTTTCGCCAAGAACAATCTCAAGAACACTTCACTTTTTTTTTTCAACTCTCAAGCCCAAGATTGATCTTGTTAAAATAAAATCAAAGATGGCTCTGATACCAAATAATACAAGATCGACAAAAGAAGACACAAAAACATACACCAAATCAGTCCACAATCTTAAGGATCCGAGAACCAAGATGGAGACCACTCTCGAATTCGCTACCAACAACAAGAATACAAGAATTAGTGGTGTCTTTGGCACCAAAGCAGCAACCCAAACTAATGTTAACAACAATTAATGAAGATTAAAATGAACAATAACAATGTGAAGAACAACAACACATACACGGCTTCACAATAACAACATAGAATCGGTTACAAGACTACAACAAGATAAAGATAGAAAGATAGACAAATGGATGGTATAATATTAACATCCCAAGGGATTATTCCACTCTTGGACCTTTAATACCTCACACAACATAAACCTATCTCTTACGTGACTGATACGAGTCAAATGGCCACCTTTGCTTTTGATGACATCATTCAAAGTCAGTACGTGGGGCATCAAGATTTGTCGAATTGGGGACATGAGATACCTACATGGAGGGGCCGATTTGAGTACACCAAAGAGCAATCCCACGTGTGGAAGATTGCTTGGAGCATTGAAAATTAAAGACTCGTGGTTTTGGGTCTTTATTAAGGGCATTTTGTTCACTTAGCCTTGTCCAAGTAACACTCCATGACCACCCCTTTTTATTAAGGGTATTATGGTCATTTTGTTATGTAATAAGTTAGACTATAAATAAGTTCTATTAGTTTATTTGCTAGTTAGTTTTGAATGATGAAAGATTGAAACACTTGAAAATCCTCTCTCTTGAGAGTAGACCACCTTAGTATCATCTTAGTTGGGACTTGAAAAAGTCATCCTTAGTATAGGGATTGGAAAAGCCAATATTGTTCTTTGCTTGGAAATGGTGGATCTTGAGGTGAGTCGATTACCTTGGCGGTCACCGTAAGATTATGATTTTGATTATTGCATTCATTAGGGGTTAGTGTTGAAATAAACTTGGTTCTTAATCTTGTAATAATCTTGGTCTCACTAGCTATCTTTATTTGCTATGCAATTTCCCTTGTGTTTGTGTTGAATCTGTATCTTGTTTCATCTTGTATCATTGTTATCATCTTTATCTCCTCTCTTTAGTTATAATTTTGGTTTGTAGCTTTATTTTCTGTTTTATTTGGTATCAAATCATGTCTTGATCTTGTTTCTACAAGATCTATCTTGGGCTTGCTTGTTAGAAAATTAAAAAAAAAAGTGCTAAAAACTGAAAATTCTAGAAAAATAGCAATCTGTCCGTGTTTGTGTTCTTGGCCAAAATTGTGTTCTTGTTGTGTCTTGGCCGAGATTTGTTTATTGTGTGACTAGATATAGTAGTGTTCTTGTTTTTTTTGTTGTTTCTAGTGTTAGTTTTCTTGTCCACTAACACTTTGAGTCTAGATCTAAACTTGAGCTTGAACTTGTTAAAAGTTGTTATTGTGAACATAAGCTTGGCCCATTGTTGTTGACCATTGTTGTGGTGGACTGTTTTGGCCGTGTGGTTTATCCTTGATGTTCTAAACTTGACCACGTGATATTGTTGTTACTTGGTGTCTTGAGAATCATTTTTTTGAAGTTGTAGTTGTCTTGGCCAAGTGTTGGAGATATTGTTATTGTGGATAAAAGGTGAAGGAAAAAAGTGTATGTACTTATTAGTCTTGAAAGACACCCAACCACCAAAAGACTTTATATCATTTCTTAACCATTTTTTCATGATTTAAGGACCCATATTCCTTAGTTTCGTTGTTGGTTCTAATACTAATGAGCAACTAGTAATCACCTACTTAGTTGTAGATTAGTTGTTAAGTCCATTTTTTCCGTGTCTTCGTTATTTATGTGCTTTTCTTATTTTTAACTCGCCGTAACTTCTTTGTTTCAAGTTCGTAAGTAGATTTTGTTTTGTGTCTTGAGTCGATCAAACAAGAATCTATTCCGGTCGCCAAGTAGAATTGACATCTCATTGACTACCGGAGTATAAGCAACTTTCAATATTCGCTGCTATAAATTGTGAGGATCACAAAAGTGAGTGAATACGAGTGTTGGTGTGGAGCTTTTACTACTAATCTTGTTTGTTCATTTTGTAGGTTTAAAAGGTAATATAAGGGGAACATGTCTTCGATAGCCGGGGATTATTGTGACTACAACATGGGAGACTATGATTGTAGTGAGGGGTTTTATGGCTACGAAGTTGAGGGAGATTACGGAGGCTATGAAAATAGCCATGATCAAAACTTGGGCAGCTTTGAGAGTTGCGGTTTTGAGGAAGAAAATGAGGTGAATGAAGTGCCTAGTACTTATGGGAAACTTGGAGATAATGTAGGACCACATGATGGATCTTATGATGACGTTGGGGCTTGTGAGGAGTCTTACAATTCTCACTCCGAACTTAGATTTGGTATTTGGTATAACCCTTTTGTTCGCAAAGCTTATGAGAGCTATGATGAGAGTACACGTGAGGAGTGTGAAGATTCGTATTCTCCACCTTGTAGTACTTCTTATCAAGATCGATATAGTGTGAATGGTTATACTAGTTCTAATGGAGATTTTTCAACGAGAAGAAGAGGGTATGCATCTCTAAAACTGAGGGGTACTCGTGCGCTTTATAATGTTGATCCGAGAAGGAGTGTACACTCTGGAAAGTTGACCATCTGTGGGATACCGGGCTACCTCATTGTATTAAATGATAGGTATATCGCACCCCTTTTCTCGCTCGAGAGGCGAGTCAAAGGGTTTTTCCAATTAAAGTGACGATATTGAATAGGGATTAAATTATTTATAGAGTCGCCACTTGGAATTGAGTTTTGGTAATCCAAGTCACCTTTTTTGAATTCCTAATCAAAAGGAAATGACTCTTATTTGGTCTGCGAAAACAGAAAATGGGTAAGGAATTCTGTTGATCGAAGGGAAGGTGTGAGTCACCCCTCGAGTCCCGTGGTTCTAGCACAGTCGCCTTTATTGACTTATCTTGACTTAAATTATTTTAACAAATTGTGTTAAGGCCTAAATTTGTTCATTTTTATTATACCAAAAAACTAGTCTATTATCTTATATTAAAACAAATCGGTAAAAATTAATTTTAGAAAAATATTTGTTAAGGTGCATTATTGCATCCTTTACTTTAAAATGTCTCGGAAAGATGTGTATGCCGCATTCTTAATTTGAGACAAATATTTTAAAATATATCTAAAATTTGCTCAGCGTTTAAAACATTGATTGGCTTATTCGAAACTCATAATAATTTTATCTATTCGAAATACTACTTAACTTTAACAATAACCTTTAAGCAAAATTATTTAAAACAATTAATTAATTTAACAAATAATTATTAATTTTTATTAGTAATAATAAATAAAATAAAAATATACACAAAGCTATCCATATTACACTAATCTTGATTCTCAAATTTTATTTTTTAATAAAATAAAATAAAATAAATTAAAATCAATCAAATTAAGCAATTAAAACCTAAGACGAAAAGAAACATATTAAACGAAAAATTCCAAAAGCTACAAAATAACTAAATAAAGAATTAAATCATTTTTAATTCCTAAATACTAATCAAAATTTTAATTTATTGGCAAACAAAGTAATTACTTAGCATAAATATTATAATTTACTAATAAATAAGTTAAATATTCCACCTACTTTATATTGCTTACTGCCTCTACTATTTTTCATACACTTCACACATGAACACACTAATTTTAACAAAACCCTCATTCATGGATATGAACAAATACACTGACCGAAACAAACTCTATCTGTGTTAGTATTATCTTCATAATTTTTCGTCGCATACTTAACAATAAAATAATACAAAATGGATACTTCATATTTCTCAATGAATCAAAATCACAGAAAACATGGATATAATCATGCATTAACATACTTCGTTAATCATGATATAATCAAAACGTTAGTTTTTGTTTTTGGTTTTCTTTCTTTTTTTTTTTTTTAGTGTGTCCGTATCTCCTCTTTTTCCTTTTGATTTTCTTTACATCTTTGTTTCAGTTTTTTTTTTTTTTTTTTTTTAACTACAATTTGAATGTGGTAATATATAGATAGATATCTAGATATGGGAAAATATTCAAACTCAAATGTCTGATGAAGTAAAACAAAAAATAAATCTGTACAGAACGGGGAATGCAAATACAACTTGCACTTGCGACCTATAAAAATAAAACATACGTAAGGAGTACAATAATCTCAAATACCTGAGGTCTGGCTGTCACGCGTACAATCCTTTAGGAATATGAAAAATGGTATATATTCTATGAAATAGGTAAAAAGCTGTATGATGTAGTTAACGATGAAGAAATAGTAACAATGCCACCAAAACTTAAGCCACAACCGAACTTCGAACTTGACTCCCCAAACCCTCCTATTTTCTTACTGTATGTGTCCTTCTCCTTTTTTTTTTCCAAGTGCTCTTTTCCTTTGTTTTCTTTCAATCGTTGTTGTTGTCCTCCTTCTGTGTTGTGTGGGTATATATATTTATGGAGTGATGTGTGTGTATGTGCGGACATGTGGGAAGTTTGAAGTAAGTTAGACGTGTCTGTATGGTATGGAGACGTGGGAGGAAGTTGAGGGAAATGTGGGGGGTTAGGGTAGTTTTTTTTTTCTTTTAGATAAGATTCTTTTTTTAAAAAAAATTATAAAAATAACAAAAAATAATAAATAAATAAATAAATAAGATAATAGTAATAAATAAAATGATAATAATAATAATATAATAATAATTAATTAATTTTTATATTTCAAAAAATACAATAAAAGTCTAAAAATAGTCAAAAATAAATTATATAATTAAGATAGTACAAACTACTAATTTATTTATTTAAAAAGAAACATATTTATTTATTTATTTATTTTTAATTTTTGTATTTTTTTTTATTTGAATAAAACAAAATAATATCCTAAAATTAACTTCATTTAATTATTTTTATAAATTAAAAATAAAATAATAGTCAAAATAATATATGATTAAATATAAATATAAATATTTAATATCGATAAACAAGTTAAAATTTAGGGAGGATCAAAAATCACGTGTCTACATTTTTGCCCCTCTTTGTGTGAAATCTCGAAGAGTTTTCATACAAAGAAGTAGACAAGATATGATTTTTGACCCTCTAATTATTTGAAAGGTAAAAATAAAAATATAAAAAATAAAAAGATAAATATGATCGAGTCCTATTTTTGGACATCCTACCTATCCCGGGTTATAAGGGAATCAGGTCATGAGTAGTTCAAAAGGTAATTTGGTGAGAGAAAAAGTTAAAGTCGAGTGAGATTCCGTCGAGTTTTCCGGTTAACGACTTCTGCTTTTACATTCAACTGACCTATTCTTCTGGCGGGCTCCTGAACTTTCTTTTTCTTCACCCTGTTCTTCAAGTGGGCTCCTAGACTTACAATTCTTCACCTTGTTCTTCAGGCGGGCTCCTGAACTTTCTTTTCCTTCACCCTGTTCTTCAGGCAGGCTCCTGGACTTACAATTCTTAACCCTGTTCTTCAGGCGGGCTCCTGAACTTACAATTCTTCATCCTGTTCTTCAGGCGGGCTCCTGAACTTACAATTCTTCACCCTGTTCTTCAGGCGGGCTCCTGGACTTACAATTCTTCACCCTGTTCTTCAGGCGGGCTCCTGAACTTTCTTTTTCTTCACCCTGTTCTTCAGGCGGGCTCCTGGACTTGTAACTTTTTCAACCCTGTTCTTCAGGCGGGCTCCTGGACTCAAAGCAAATACTGAAACAGAAAAATAACATCCTATTCTTCAAAAGGGTCCTGTATATAAAATAAATTCCCATTCTTTAGGAGGGTCTTGAGCATAAAAATAAATTCCCATTCTTCAGGAGGGTCCTGAGCATAAAATAAATTCCCATTCTTCAGGAGGGTCCTGAGCATAAAAATAAATTTCCATTCTTCAGGAGGGTCCTGAGCATAAAATAAATTTCATACAACACACATAAAATTTTGCCCCAGTTTGTACTGAAAAAATTTATGTGTTACTGGATCTTGATATATCTCGCAAAGAATAAAGTTTATCATGACCGAGATCCAGTATCGGATGTTGTAATCATGCTTCTTGCATTGAATGAAGTGTGAAATTGCATCCTTTATCTGAAAATAATCATTTCATCTCTGTTCCAAACAAAGAAAAATTGTGAGTTTTAAAACATATGGTGGTTAGTTTGTGGCATTTGGCTTTTGAAGTGGCTGCTCTCGCACTTGCCATGCTCAACTCTTTTCCAATCCATGATAATATTCTTTGAATTGTTATATTTCTGACTCAGAATTCTGACTACTGAGATCCTCAACTCAAATCATATTTCTGTTGTATGATGCTTCTGAGTTTAGCTTCCAATACATCCCTTAGATTTCACGAGTTTAAAATTGTCAAATTATAATCATCTTGAGTACCTTACTTTTACTTTAAAATGTTGTCTCTGTACATCGATCCTTTTGTCTTGCTTTGTACCCTTAAAGGAGTTGGTAGCGAGTTTGGAGTCTTTTCTCACTTGACCTGACGTGAATTTGACTCAAAAGACAATAAAGATTTTTGTTTGATGACAAAGACACAAAAATCAAAAATAAAAATAAAACAAAATAAAAAGACAATAGATAACTCTTTTCCAAAACAAAGAGAAAACTTATCTGAATGTGGAAGTCGATTCTGGTGATTATGACATGCATTTTGAATAAAACAACCAGATCTACCCACACCAATCATTACAACTTTTGTCCACATATTGAGCTTGAAATTAAGTTAATCTTGAATTTGTTCCTTCTTGATAACAACCTTTCTTAAACTAGTGGCACCTCAATGGATTTTTGCCAACGAGCCTATCTCCTTTTCATTTTCGTCTCAGCTCACAGTCGTCTTATGATGCCCGAAAGGGTTTTCATCAATAAGACTCTCTCATTTTTATTTTTTCATCATTTTTTTAATAAACACCCAAAATATGAAATATCATGCACTGATAATATATTTAGCCTTGACATTCTCAAAGATTAATCCGAAGGTCTTTCTTTGGTTGTAACTTGGCTTTCGGATAGGGTTAGAAAGAAAGGTAGGCATGAGGCTCAAAAAAATGTATATAACATTGGGTGAAACATACAACTTTTGAAATCAATTCTTTTAAGAAAATAAATTTTTTGCCCCAGTTTCATTTCATTCTGGGCAATTTGAATTTTCTTCTGGTTAGACCGAACCCCGGAGTAAGGCTGCCTACGTATCTTGTCATAGCAAGAATCAGGTCAAACGTAGTTCATGAAACATCATTTTTTTAACACTTTTTTTTTAATTTGATTCCAAAAGAGGGGTTCGAAGAAAAATAAAAGCTCAAAGGGGTAAGCAAAGGTTTATATGTTATTCAGGTAGTAGAACAAAATGCCTTCATCATTTCAATCTTTAAAAATAAAAGTACAAAACATACATAACATAATTGTACATGAACATCATACATAATATCTTTTAACTGCATCAGCATTGACCGACATTCCTTCCATTTTTCCTTCTACATCAGTCAGATATAACGCGCCATTAGGTAACACTTTCTTTACCATGAATGGCCCATGCCAATTAGGAGAAAATTTGCCTTTGGCTTCAATCTGATGAGGAAGGATGCGTCTTAGTACTAACTGACCAACTTCAAAATGTCTGTGATGCACTTTTTTATTATATGCACGTGCCATTCTCTTCTGATATAGTTGTCCATGACATACTGACGCTAATCTTTTTTCATCAATCAAGCTTAATTGCTCCAAACGAGTCTTGATCCATTGGTCTTCATCAATTTCAGCTTCCACAACTACTCGAAGAGATGGAATCTCAATCTCTGCAAGTATAACTGCTTCAGTTCCATACACTAACAAGTAAGGAGTTGCACCAATTGAAGTCCGAACTGTAGTACGATAACCCAACAAAGCAAAAGGTAACTTTTCATGCCATTGTCGGGAACTCTGCACCATCTTACGGAGTATTTTCTTTAAGTTTTTGCTGGCAGCTTCTACAGCTCCATTCGCCTTTGGACGATAAGGAGTTGAATTCCGATGCATAATCTTAAATTGCTGGCACACTTCTTGCATCAGATGGCTATTGAGATTCGTAGCGTTATCCGTGACAATTATCTTTGGAATGCCGAAACGACAAATGATGTTGGAGTGAATAAAATCAACCATAACTTTCTTAGTCACTGACTTGAAAGTCGCTGCTTCTACCCATTTCGTGAAATAATCAATGGCTACCAAGATGAACCTATGTCCATTCGAGGCCTTTGGTTCAATTGGTCCAATTACGTCCATTCCCCAAGCCATAAAAGGCCATGGAGCAGTCATTGTATGCAACTCAGATAGAGGGGAATGTATGAAGTCTCCATGTACCTGGCATTCATGACATTTACGAACGAAATTGATGGAATCTCGCTCCATGGTGAGCCAATAATAACCTTCTCGGAGTATTTTCTTTGCCAAAACATATCCGCTCATGTGTGGTCCACAAATCCCAGAATGTACTTCAGTCATAATTTTTGAAACTTCTTTAGCATCTACACACCTCAGAAGTCCCAAATCAGGAGTCCTCTTATACAAGATTCCTCCACTTAAGAAAAATCCACTAGATAAACGTCGAATGGTTCTCTTTTGATTACCATCAGCATGTACAGGATACTTCCCAGTCTGAATATATTCTTTGATATCATAGAACCAAGGCTCCCCATCAAATTCTTCTTCAACCACATTACAATATGCATGTTAATCATGAATCTATATATGCAAAAGGTCAATATAAGTTTTATCGGGATGTTGAAGCATCGAAGATAAGGTCGCCAAAGCATCAGCAATCTCATTATGAGCTCTAGGAATGTGTTTGAACTTTACTAATACAAATCGTTGACATAGATCTTGCAAACAACTTCTATATGGTAGAAGTTTCGAATCACGAGTCTCCCAATCTCCTTGGATTTGGTGGACTAATAAATCTGAATCTCCTAATACCAACAATTCTTGGAACCCCATGTCAATGGCTAATCTCAATCCCAGAATGCAAGCTTCGTATTCTGCCATATTATTGGTACAGTAGAATCGAAGTTGGGCTGTTATGGGATAATATTGTCCTGATTTAGAAATAAGAACCGCTCCTATCCCCACTCCTTTTATATTAGCAGCTCCATCAAAGAACAACTTTCAGCTTGAATGACAATCTTCTGAAACAAACTCCTCAGCATACAATACCTCTTCGTCTGGAAAATAAGTCTTCAATGGCTCGTACTCTTTATCAATAGGATTTTCAGCCAAATGATCTGCCAAGACTTGAGCTTTCATTGCATTTCGTGTCACATAAACAATATCAAACTCTGTAAGCAACATCTGCCATTTTGCGAGTCTGCCCGTGGGCATAGGCTTCTTAAAGATGTACTTTAAAGGATCCATACGAGAGATGAGATAAGTAGTATAAGATGACAAGTAATGTTTTAGCTTTTGGGCTACCCAAGTTAAAGCGCAGCACGTTTTCTCAAGAAGAGTGTACTTAGCCTCATAAGTAGTAAACTTTTTGTTGAGGTAGTAGATGGCTTGTTCTTTTCTTTCTGTGACATCATGTTGACCCAATACACAGCCAAAAGAATTATCTAAAACAGACATGTACAATATCAAGGGTCGGCCTGGCTTTGGAGGAACCAAAATAGGCGGATTCGACAAGTGTCTCTTAATTCTGTCAAATGCCTCTTGACATTCTTCAGTCCATTCAACTTTAACATTCTTCTTCAACAACTTGAATATTGGCTCGCAAGTTGTCGTAAGCTGAGCAATGAATCTACTGATATAATTCAACCTTCCAAGTAAACTCATCACCTCCGTTTTATTTTTCAGTGGAGGTAAATCTTGGATAGCTTTTATTTTTGAAGGATCTAACTTAATACCACGTCGACTAACTATAAAACCCAAAAGTTTTCCTGACGGAACTCCAAATACACATTTTACTGGATTAAGTTTGAGATCATACCTCCGAAGCCTTTCAAAGAATTTTCTCAAATCTTTGATATGATCAGATTGCTCTCTCGACTTAATGATCACATCATCCACATAAACTTCAATTTCTTTGTGCATCATGTCATGAAACATTGTGGTCATTGCCCTCATGTAAGTTGCCCCAGCATTCTTTAATCCAAAAGGCATAACTCTATAACAATATGTTCCCCATGGAGTAATAAATGATGTCTTTTCTGCATCTTCTGTTTCCATAATGATCTGGTGATACCCTGCATAACAATCCACAAAAGAAGAAAGATCATGTTTGGCACAATTTTCCAATAAAATATGAATATTGGGAAGTGGAAAATTATCTTTTGGACTTGCTTTATTTAAATCGCGATAATCAACACACATCCGAACTTTGCCGTCCTTCTTTGGAACAGGGACAATATTTGCCAACCAAATAGGATACTGGGCCACTCGAATGACTTTAGCCTCAAGTTGCTTCGTGATTTCCTCTTTAATTCTTACACTCATGTCAGTTTTGAGTTTTCTTAACTTTTGCTTGACAGGAGGAAAAGCAGGATCAATTGGCAACTTATGAACTACCAAATCAGTGCTTAAACCGGGCATATCATCATAAGACCATGCAAAGATGTCTTTATACTCATGCAAAGCTTCAATTATAGCTTTCTTTTGTTGTGGTTGAACATGTACACTTATCTTAGTCTCCCTAATATTTTCAAGATCTCCTAAATTGATCGCCTCAGTTTCTTCCAAATTGGGATTTGTCTTATTCTCAAACTGTTTGAAATCTTTGCTTATATCCTCAAATGTTTCTCCTTCATCGTATTCAACCTCCTTATTCATTATTTCAAAATTAGATTGGGTTTTTAAATCTGGTTGACAATTCGTCATGCATGTCATATCATTAGAATCGGCATAGAAAGAACTGTATGATAGAAAATAAAGAAATAAACATCAGACCCAAAATAAAACAAAAAGAGACTATACTTTATTAAAAACAAAGCTAGAAAGAGTTTTAACCTAAAATACCAAAGTAAAGGTATGAATTACAATCCTAAAATTATTCAGAAAGAAAAACAAGCTACTAAGATTGTAAGAAAAACAAACAAACTACCAAGACTCCTTCATAATAGGGAGAGGAGTAGCCTCCCAATTGTTGAGCTGGACATCAGGGGTGACAAACTGCACATCTGCATTGCTAGTACCTTCCCCGATTTCAACCATATCAGCTTCAATGAACATATTCTGAAAAAGATCAATCAACTCTGTACCATCATCATTTATTGATTCTGCAGCAGGTAACTTGGAGGATCCGACATCACTGAATTTTATAAAAGACTCATGAAGTGGCGGTATCGGCTTGGTAAGTGACCATGACTCTTTCTTACGCTTTTTAGCCTTCTTTATATCTTCAGCAGTAGGTTCGTATCCTAAACCAAAAGTACCAAAGTTCTCATAGAGGTTTACCGGATGAACTATGCCTAGCAAAAACATCCCTAGACCTTTTCCTGGTTCAAAACCATGCTTCAACATTTCATTCACTACCATAACAGATGCAGAGGACAATTGTGGTCTTGCGATGAGATTCCCCTCAAGGATATGCTCAACAGCCACTACCTCAGAAGCTTGATGAATTAACACATTGGCAGTATTTGCTTCGATGGAAGAAACAGAGAAGTATTTATACATTGATAAGTCTCCTTCACCATGAACCATTATTTCTTGCCTGTCACATTCGAATTTGACCATTTGATGCAACGTTGATGCAACTGCTTTAGCCCTATGAATCCATGGCCTTCCCAATGACATATTATATGAAGCATCAATGTTAAGTACTTGAAAATCCATAGCAAAATCCACAGGCCCAATTGTCAATATGAGTTCTATGTCACCAATGGCATCAGTTTTTGATCCGTCAAAACCTTTGACACATACATTGTTAGGTCGTATTCTTTCAACATTAACATTCAACTTTTGTAAAGTTGACATAGGACAAATGTTAGCGCCTGATCCTCCATCAATTAACACTCGAGTGATGATGGAATGTTCACATTTCACAGAAATGTACAGACCTTTGTTATGCTCCGTACCTTCTATAGGCAATTCATCGTCTGAAAAAGTAATTTTATTTGCTTCAACGATCCTTCCAACAACTTTTTCCAGCTGATTTACTCTAATCTCACTAGGAACACATGCTTCATTAAGAATCTTCATTACAACCTTGCGGTGTTCCTCTGAATGTATCAATAAAGACAACAAAGAAATCTGTGCTGGAGTCTTCTTCAACTGTTCTATAACAGAATATTCTGGCAATTTCATTTTCTTTAAGAATTCTTCAGCTTCTTCATCAGTGATAGGCTTCTTGACTGTCATTCGTTCTTCACCACCTTGTTTATTCTTTCTTAACTCTACTGGAGCATAACATCTTCCAGATCGAGTTAATCCCCCTATTTCATCTACATATTCAGTTACTTCTTTCCCCTTGTGCATCACCACAACGCGATCATAATTCCAAGGGACTGTCTTGGTATCAACCATAGGCAGCTGTGACACTGGTTTAATAATAATAGGAGCTACAGGAGCTCCTTTTATGATTAAAAGAGGCTTATTGGATCTTCCAGGAATAATGAGTTTCAGGTTTATTTGACTTGACCCAATATTTTTTGAAACCTCTTTCCCCATCATCAAGGGATTATTTGATGATTCGGGTTCTATCACCACCTCCGCTTCTGGAGGCTTTTCTTTCGTTAAATCTACAGCATTTGCTGATTTTTCTGAATTAGTTTTAATTTTAATGATCGGCTTAAAGGGAATCGTAGCATCTTCACCACTGAGTATCACATCGAGCATGTTTGTTTCATTAAGATCTGGCAGCGGATTTTGATTGACATTTGGAGTGCCTGGACTTTCTACCATAATCTGTTGGGTATTAATCAACTCTTGAATGGCTCTTTTCAGATACCAACATTTCTCTGTGTCGTGCCCTGGGGCATCAGAACAGTATTCACATCTTCTAGAATAGTCCAAATTCTTTGGAGGAGGATTCGGGATCCTTCTCTCAATTGGGTTTAGAACATTCATTTTTCTCAGTCTATGAAATAAACTGGTGTAAGATATTCCAATAGGAGTGAAATTATCTTTTACCATGTTATCCCTTTTAAATTCTGCTCTAGGCTAAAAATTAGACCTCGGAGGGCCTCTTTGAACTTGCGGGGCCATTGGATGATTTTGGATTGCTGGTGTACGCCACTGCGGGTAAGAAGGACCTCAATCATATGGTTGTGTATTGTAAATAGGATATTGGGGAGATGGAACAAAATATAATGGATTCTGCGTATATGGTTGACGTGCACCTCTCCAATTTTGTCGTGGACCTGCCATGACAGTTGCTACATCCTCTTTTCTTTTCTTTCCCCCAAAACTTCCTGTACCACTTTGAATTGCCTGTGTTGTTGCTTTCAAAGCCACCTGGCTGATGATCTTTCCTGATTTGATTCAGTTTTCTACCATCTTTCCAACTTTCATAACTTCTGCAAATGTGCTTCCGATAGTAGAGAGCGAATGATAGAAATAATCAGGTTCTTGTGCTTGCAGAAAAATATCAATCATTTCAGATTCTTTTATCGATGGTCTAACTCTTGAAGCTGGCTCTCTCCATCTGACGGCATATTCTCGAAAACTTTCAATCATCTTTTTTCTCATGTTGGTAAGCGTAGTGCGATCTGGCACTATCTCAATGTTATACTGAAATTGTTGAACGAAATCTCGATCCATGTCGTCCCACATGTGCCAACGGGAAATGTCTTGGTCAATGAACCATTCAGAAGCTATCCCTGTAAGGCTTTCTCCAAAGTACGCCATCAATAATTCTTCTTTTCCTCCTGCTCCCCTTAATTAATTGCAAAACTTTTTCAAATGAGCTACAGGATCGCCATGTCCTTCATATTTGTCAAATTTTGGCATTTTGAACCCTATTGGCAAATGGACATTAGGAAACATACATAAATCCTTGTATGAAACACTTTTTGGTCCACCTACTCCTTGCATATTTCTCATACTTTGTTCCAGGCTTCTAACTTTTCTAGCCATCTCCTCCTGTTCCTCATTCTTAGCAATCTTCTCAATCACGATAGGAGTATCGCGTTGATGAACATGATAATGTGGATTTTGTGATTTGAAAGTCATTTCAGGAGGATATAACATATCATGATTTGGTTTTCCCATATTCTTTGGTATTGTCGGTTGAATACCCGCAATAGCTGGCGCTACAGAAGTAAAAAGTGGGTTATTTGCGACAGATGGATTTGGTGGGTGCACGGTAGAAGTACCAGCAACTCCAGACATATTAGCAAATGGGCCAAATCCTGGTGGGTAAAATGGATCACTAGTTTGAGCTGGGTCAGAATTTGGGTCATTTGAAGTTGAAAGTCCAGGGATTGAAGAAGGAGGGGCTTGTCTTTTCAACGAAGCTTGGTACATCTCCGCCATCTGTTGTTTTAATGCCTTTATTTGTTCCATTGATGTTACTTCCTGCGAAATCAATTGATTCTGCTCTTCTTCACTATCAGACCCTATATCTTCTCTGTGAGTCATTCTTCTTTTACCCTTGTATCTGGTGTTATACGGATGTGATGCCATTTTAAACCACAAACCAACCACCAATTATTTTATCTTTTCTGTAATCAAGTAGCAAACGGGTGAGTGGTATATATTTAACACACTATAATGCCACGTTATATGTCATGTTTCTATGTGCATTTCCCAACCTATCATGGAAGCTTTGTGTTTCATCCCGGCTTTTCTAGGCATATTTTCAAAAATTATGATCGAACCCGTTGGAGGGTTTCCTACGTATCATGTCAGGACATGAATCAGATCTTGCGTAGTTCGGGTAGAATTTAACAAAATTGTTTTTTTTTTTTTTATTATTATTATTATTATTATTATTGAAGAAAATAAATAAAGTAAGCGAAGTAAAACATATGTAATATATATATAGAAATAAACAGTCAACTTCATTACATTCTATAATATAAATACGATAAAATAACTGACCCAACTCCTAAAATAAAACCTACTAACTGACATCTGAAAACTAAAAGACATAATATCTAAACAAGAAATTTTAAAACTGAAAATGAAAAACTATGACAAAGAAAACAACGATCCGTTCAAGGAGATTTCGATTTAATATGTCCTCCCAAACTCAAATATATGTCCTCCAATGAAGTAGTGAGTCGCTGTGCGAAAGCTGGTACTTGTGTCAAAAAGTTCTCACAATTCAATTGCTGATAATCTAAACCCATTCTGGCAGTATCCTGCGCTACACGGTGGACCTTCCCTCGAAGAGAACTGAAAGCCTGATCTCATTCCTGGGCCTGTCGATCTCGGAAATTAACCATCTCTCTTGCACGTTGTTCACGAGCAGAAACAACCTCCAACTGTTCTCGCAATATTCCTCTTTCACGAATCCATTGAGATCTCTCTCGATCAAATTCTTCTTACATATTCTTTTTAACTTCTTGAAGTTGTTGTCGGCGAGATGCGGCAAGTTCTGCAACGTGTGACCCCCTAGTGGTAGCAAACTTGACTTGTCCCCGAAGTGCAACCTCAATAGCTGCTGACTTAGTTTTCTCTTCAGAAAATTCCCTTTGTTGTTCGTCTATTTTTGCCCTGGCATGCTCTAATTCTTCTCTCAAAACTTGGTTGGCTTCATAATGTTCTCTCATGGCTTTTTCAATTCCTATCCTGATTGCAGCTTCCTGATCTATAGGTCCCTTAACCGATCTTTCTGGTCTGATTGGAGGACTCGACTGTTCTTCAAACCATTCCCGGTAATCTAGATGAACTTCTCCTTTCTCACGCTCTATGACCATCGTTTCAATTCCCATAATACGGCGACCCTCCCAAATTTGCTGGGCCAAATCTTTTGGAAGTGAAATCTCTGGTCTGACCTCAAATACGAACTCGGTCATGTCTTCCGTTATGGGAATTATTTGACGCCTGCCTAGCTGATGTAGAACTCTCAATGGAACATACATTTGAACAACTCTAATACCCATTAATAACAAGAATGGACGAATGACAGAACTATATATGACTTGCCTCCAAGGGAACCAATGGAGATTCCAAGTGATTTTATCTGTTGTCAAAGAACGAAAAAGTTTAACCCAATCTCCAATTTCTTTTGGACATTTATATTTCTCCATCCTTTCCTCGTAATCGTTGATGCGATTAAATCGCTCGGGATTGAACCTTGTCAATGTAGGACATTGATAAAGATGCTCCACAATCCACATCAGTAACAAGATATTACATCACTCGAAAAAACTTTTTCCTTTCTGACAAACAGTCAGAGCACGGTAAATATCAGCTAGGATCATTGGTATCATGTTGTAATCTTTCTTAATCAATATCTGTACCACTCCCACTAAACGAATATTAATTTTTTCTTCTCTTCTTGGGAAGACCATAGTGCCTAAAAAGGCTACCATGAATGCAAATCGTCTGTGAATTTTCCAAGCCTCAAAACTTCCCTTATTACAAAGTTCTTTACCGTACTTTTGAAACCCTTCTTGCCTTCCATATCTGTCATACAAAAACTGCAAGGAAACCCAACCTTTTTTCATTGATTCTTCTTTTGTGTTCCTTATGTTCATGAGCTTGCAAAATTTGTTTATCGAAATAAGTCTTGGGGCTAAAGTTTCTTCCGATGCATATCACTATATCCAACATAGCCTGCTATCTCTTCTAAAGTAGGTGTCAACTAAAAATATGAAAAACGGAATACATTATTCTTCGGGTCCCATAAATTCAGTAATGCATCAATCACCTCCCTATTAGGGTTGATTCTCATGATACTCGTCAAAAAACCCAAATACTTATGTATTTCGCCATAATCGAATGTATCCATTTCATTCCACCATAACCAAAGTTGCAGAGGGGTACAATCCACAACCTGAAGCGGTATATTCCCATCTCTCTTTCTCTTTGGACGCTTTCCACGAACAGGAGGGGACATTTTATACCTATTTGAAAGGGACATAAGATTAATAAATATCTAGACTTAGACAAAACTTAATTTATTAATTTTGAAAAGAATTTATAACTTAACCTAGTGCGACCATTATTTAAACTTAGTTGCAAAATATAATTTTATCAAAAATCGAAGCGAGAGAAACAAGATTGATAATTTTTATTTTATTTTTTTTTTTAAATTGACTCTATCAAAAACTTTACTATAACAGACTTCTAGACAATTTATCTATATGTTTGAAGACAATATTCCCTAAGTACAAAAATAAAATAAAAGGACTCAGAAATAAAGAAAAACAGAATGACCGTTTTATGTATGAAGTTGTATAAAATTTTCAGTCTCACGACCCTAAAGGTTCAGGACTTGTTAAAATTGATATATATATATATATATATATATATTTATTATTTTTTCAAAAAACTTAGCCTCATGATCCCTAAAGATTCTGGGCTATTGAAATATATTTTATTTTATTGTTATTATTATTATTTTATTATATATATATATATATTTGTTTTTTTTTTTTTTTAATCTTAGCCTCATGATCCCTAAAGATTCAGGGCTGTTAAAATATATATAAAAATTGGACTTGAAAATTAGAAAAAATAATTATGAAAATAGTCATATTTTCAAAATATTTTCCAATAAATCTATGAACAAAATTTTTTTTTTTTAAAAGATAAGATCGTATCCTGGAAAGGACTTCCTACATATCTCACTAAGATGTGAGAATTAGACCCTCGTAGTTCATGAAGATTGTAAAAATTGTGTTGCTGTATATTTAAAAAAAAATCTTTATTTTAAAAATAAATTTTTTCTTTCAAAAATGATCAACTAAATTTGAGAATAAACTAATCTCTCGAATTTTAAAATTGCCTAAAGCCGGTCAACAAATAAATAGTCTTCCAAGCAAATGTCAAAGAGCACGTAGGATGCACATGTTGGTATAAATTAGCTTATCTGTCCTAGACAGACCCGACCCCTGTGCCGAGTCCCTCTAAATCAAATGCATATGATGCAAATAAAGCGGTACCTAATAGGGATAACCAGATTCTGAGTTTTCAGTTCTTCTAAGTTTATGCCTAATAGGGATAGGTGTCTAGACTGGCTTACTCGAGCGGACACTCGAGCCGGGGAGGGACAACTTGGTCAGTAGCAGGGCAACACCGCCTTCGTTGTCGATCCGAACCCCGCCTAACATGTGTGACTATATCATTCACCAGGTGTCTTGACACTCCGGTTATCTCAAAAAGAAGGTGGGATGCATATGCTGCATTCCCTCTATCCTATTTCAGAGACTCAGAGGAGGTACGCGAGAGAAGATAATTTATAATACAATTCAAACAATATCAAAGCAGTAAATGAGCGACAAGTAGCACATAAAACCAATAAACACATTATAAAATAATTAAAGCAAGTAAAGTCAATATCAAATTCTAATTGAGTCCCCAGCAAAGTCGCCAGAGATGTCGCACCCCTTTTCTCGCTCGAGAGCCGAGTCGAAGGGTTTTTCCAATTAAAGTGACGATATTGAATAGGGATTAAATTATTTACAGAGTCGCCACTTGGAATTGAGTTTTGGTGTTCCAAGTCACCTTTTTTGAATCCCTAATCAAAAGGAAATGACTCTTATTTGGTCTGCGAAAACAGAAAATGGGTAAGGAATTATGTTGATCGAAGGGAAGGTGTGAGGCACCCCTCGAGTCCCGTGGTTCTAGCACAGTCGCCTTTATTGACTTATCTTGACTTAAATTATTTTAACAAATTGTGTTAAGGCCTAAATTTCCTCATTTTTATTATACCAAAAAACTAGTCTATTATCTTATATTAAAACAAATCGGTAAAAATTAATTTTAGAAAAATATTTGTTAAGGTGCATTATTGCATCCTTTACTTTAAAATGTCTCGGAAAGATGTGTATGCCGTATTCTTAATTTGAGACAAATATTTTAAAATATATCTAAAATTTGCTTAGCGTTTAAAACATTGATTGGCTTATTCGAAACTCATAATAATTTTATCTATTCGAAATACTACTTAACTTTAACAATAACCTTTAAGCAAAATTATTTAAAACAATTAATTAATTTAACAAATAATTATTAATTTTTATTAGTAATAATAAATAAAATAAAAATATACACAAAGCTATCCATATTACACTAATCTTGATTCTCAAATTTTATTTTTTAATAAAATAAAATAAAATTAATTAAAATCAATCAAATTAAGCAATTAAAACCTAAGACGAAAAGAAACATATTAAACGAAAAATTCCAAAAGCTACAAAATAACTAAATAAAGAATTAAATCATTTTTAATTCCTAAATACTAATCAAAATTTCAATTTATTGGCAAACAAAGTAATTACTTAGCATAAATATTATAATTTACTAATAAATAAGTTAAAGATCCCACCTACTTTAGATTGCTTACTGCCTCTACTATTTTTCATACACTTCACACATGAACGCACTAATTTTAACAAAACCCTCATTCATGGATATGAACAAATACACTGACCGAAACAAACTCTATCTGTGTTAGTATTATCTTCATAATTTTTCGTCGCATACTTAACAATAAAATAATACAAAATGGATACTTCATATTTCTCAATGAATCAAAATCACAGAAAACATGGATATAATCATGCATTAACATACTTCGTTAATCATGATATAATCAAAACGTTAGTTTTTGTTTTTGGTTTTCTTTCTTTATTATTATTTTTTTTTAGTGTGTCCGTATCTCCTCTTTTTCCTTTTGATTTTCTTTACATCTTTGTTTCAGGGTTTTTTTTTTTTTAACTACAATTTGAATGTGGTTATATATAGATAGATATCTAGATATGGGAAAATATTCAAACTCAAATGTCTGATGAAATAAAACAAAAAATAAATCTGTACAGAAGGGGGAATGCAAATACAACTTGCACTTGCGACCTATAAAAATAAAACATACGTAAAGAGTACAATAATCTCAAATACCTGAGGTCTGGCTGTCACGCGTACAATCCTTTAGGAATATGAAAAATGGTATATATTCTATGAAATAGGTAAAAAGTTGTATGATGTAGTTAACGATGAAGAAGTAGTAACAACGCCACCAAAACTTAAGCCGCAACCGAACTTCGAACTTGACTCCCCAAACCCTCCTATTTCCTTACTGTATGTGTCCTTCTCCTTTTTTTTTTTCCCAAGTGCTCTTTTCCTTTGTTTTCTTTCAATCGTTGTTGTTGTCCTCCTTCTGTGTTGTGTGGGTATATATATTTATGGAGTGATGTGTGTGTATGTGCGGACATGTGGGAAGTTTGAAGTAAGTTAGACGTGTGTGTATGGTATGGAGACGTGGGAGGAAGTTGAGGGAAATGTGGGGGGTTAGGGTAGTTTTTTTTTTTCTTTTAGATAAGATTCTTTTTTTTTAAAATTATAAAAATAACAAAAAATAATAAATAAATAAGATAATAGTAACAAATAAAATAATAATAATAATAATAATTAATTAATTTTTATATTTCAAAAAATACAATAAAAGTCTAAAAATAGTCAAAAATAAATTATATAATTAAGATAGTACAAACTACTAATTTATTTATTTAAAAAGAAACATATTTATTTATTTATTTATTTTTAATTTTTGTATTTTTTTAATTTGAATAAAACAAAATAATATCCTAAAATTAACTTCATTTAATTATTTTTATAAATTAAAAATAAAATAATAGTCAAAATAATATATGATTAAATATAAATATAAATATTTAATATCGATAAACAAGTTAAAATTTAGGGAGGATCAAAAATCACGTGTCTACAAGGTACTATATTAACTATATCGTTCCATCCATGGTTGACTACTTGGGATTGTTTCGTGAGCCTTTACTTGTTCCATACTTCTTGGACGGGTTTAAGGTTACCGAGAGGGTCAAGGTTGTCTTCTCCCAATTTTAATACCATGAGGAGGTGTGGTGCGATATTCTTCCATTGACATACGGTCATGTATGCTTAGGTGCCGATTGGTTTGCACAACATAGAGTTCCAAACGTGCAAAATTGGCCAAATATTGTAAGAGACCAATGGGGGAATCGCCTCATGACTTACTTGCTGCCCAAGCCACAAAGAGAAATGTCTATCTACTCCAATCCGAATTATTATGAGGGACAAAAGATTGAGAGGAGTAAGGGAGTGAAAGGTGGTAATCTGAGAGTGGAAAAAGAGAGGTTGTGTGGAGCGAAGTGAGGGGAATGCCACCAAACCATGCTAACATTGGTTGTCCTTCTATTTCTAAGGACATTTGTGTATGTAACAACATGACAAGTGAAGGCGAACAATGCCGAAAGGTAGTTGCTGCCCAAGCTTGTGGAGGACCTTCACACCATGACAAAGAAGAATCTACTCAAGGACTTCAAGGTAAAATAGCTAACTCCTACACTTTCGTGTATGTGAACGATAATTGTGTAGCTAGTAGCCCATTGAGTGTGAGTTGTAGCTCGCCTATAAATAAGTCTATTGTTTATTTGCCACTTGATGATGATGTACGTGTTGTAAGTGTGGATACACTAGTTGATCCTATTGATGACCGAATTGAATTTTCTTATAAGATCGATTTATGTCCACCTAGTGTCGAAACCATTGTGTTGAATGAAAGTACATTATCCTCTGAAATTGTTGTTGATCAACTTATGTGTGAAAATTACCCACCACTTGAGGATGTGTATGATGTGATTAATGAACCTCACGTGTGTGATGATGTTGAAAATATTGATCAAAGGAATAGGAGTAAACCCGAGAGCTATTCTTGGGATAATCTTGCACTTGAAATCTCTTTGAAACTTGATATTGATCTTTTAGAGAGTGATGAATGTGTTTGTTCCAAATTTGTCTGTGAAATAGATCATGTTATCTTTAGGTATAATGTCTTGTTTGAAGATGATATAACCACTCCTAATGAACCTAGTGGTGAAAATGATGGTATAGCTTGCCTTAGAAGATATAGTCGATATGCTAACCCACTATGGTGTGAAAACATTCCTCCTAAAGATGGAAATCTCTTCTTAGAAGATGAGAGTACTCTTAAGGGTAAGGGATGTATGGTCTTGGAAACTAATTCTCCTTCTACTTTGTGTGACTTTATTGTTGAGAGTACTCATGGTGATGATTGTGAAACTAGTAGTGAGTACACACATGAGGGCACCTTAGTAGAAGTTGACTTGAGTGATACATTTCTCTACTCTCTAATTGCTTTGGATAATATGTGTGCTATTGTAAAGAGTATGCCATTTAGTTTGGGTGGAGACCACGGAAAGGGGAGTATTGTCTAGACCCATGTCTATGGCCACTCTTCCCGTTTGACCCCAGTGACAAATGTAGATTTGATGATAATGGTGCACCTAACTTGTTGCTTGGTTTACATTACAAGCAAAGTATCACTTTTGGTGAATTCCATAGCCAAATCCTTTGTGCATTTTTCATTAATTATTTAATATTTAGTTCAAAGGATCCTTGGTTATATTCTAAATATCTGCAACCTTGGCATGTTAAGGTGATTTGTCATGCTAACCCTAACCCTCATGCTATGAGGAGTTTGTATTTGTGTGTTCTTTCTTTGATTTTGCAAGGTTTTGATTCGTGGTCGAATCCTTTTCAAGGAGGGGAGGATGATACGAGTCAAATGGGCACCTTAACTTTTGATGAAATCATTCGAAGTCAGTACGTGGGGCATCAAGCTTTGGTCACATTGAGGAAATGGGATCCTACATGGAGGGGCCGATTTGAGTACACCAAAGAGCAATCCCACGTGTGGAAGATTGCTTGGAGCATTGAAAATTGAGGAATCGTGGTTTTGGGTCTTTATTAAGGGCATTTTGTTCACTTAGCCTTGTCCAAGTAACACTCCATGACCACCCCTTTTTATTAAAGGTATTATGGTCATTTTGTTATGTAATAAGTTAGACTATAAATAGGTTCTATTAGTTTATTTGCTAGTTAGTTTTGAATGATGAAAGATTGAAACACTTGAAAATCCTCTCTCTTGAGAGTAGACCACCTTAGTATCATCTTAGTTGGGACTTGAAAAAGTCATCCTTAGTATAGGGATTGGAAAAGCCAATATTGTTCTTTGCTTGGAAACGGTGGATCTTGAGGTGAGTCGATTACCTTGGCGGTCACCGTAAGAGTGTGGTTTTTACTATTACATTCATTAGGGGTTAGTGTTGAAATAAACTTGGTTCTTAATCTTGTAATAATCTTGGTCTCACTATCTATCTTTATTTTCTATGCAATTTTCCTTGTGTTTGTGTTGAATCCGTGTCTTGTTTCATCTTGTGTCATTGTTATCATCTTCATATCCTCTCTTTAGTTATAATTTTGGTTTCTAGCTTTGTTTTTTGTATCAGTGACCTCAAGGGAACAGGATCCCCAAGCAATCAACGTCTTAAACTAGCTACCAACATAAGTGATTCCACACTTGTTTACAAGGAATCCACCTTGAAAGACTCTCTCTCTCTCTCTCTCTAGAGTTCTCAAATATATCATCAAAGTTATGAGAAAATGACCTAATATGTTCTATTTATAGCCTAAGTTACAACTTATTACAAAATAACTAAAATGCCCTTAATGAGCCATGGCAAAGGAGTGGCCTTGGAGTGTCCATATGGACGGCTTTAGGATGTTGGGACTTGTTCTCTACACTTCAAATCTTGTTCCATTTGTTGGGGAGCCACCCGAGCACGAGTAATTTATGTATTGGTCCACAATCACGATCGTACTCGTATCATTCCTATACCTGTTATAGTTTTTGAGGATATTTCTATGGATTTCATCACCGGCCTCCCACCTTCTCAGGGTCGCACAGTCATTCTGGTAATTATGGACAGATTGTCAAAATATGGCCATTTCATTGCCTTGCCCCCAAAATTCACTAGTCACAAAGTCGCGGAAGTGTTTGTCCAAGAATACATTCTACTACATGGCTTTCCTTCCTCAATTGTTTCAGACTGTGATCCTATTTTCTTGTTTGATTTTTGGGTTGAGATCAATAGACTTCAAGGGACTAAATTAGCCAAGAGCTCTGCTTATCACCCACAATCGGATGGATAAATGGAGGCTCTTAACAAGTGTCTTGAGATATATCTTCGATGTTTTGTTGCGGATATCCCTACTACTTGGTTTCGTCTACTCTCGTGGGCTGAATTTTGGTACAACACTTCATACCAACATAACTCTAAGCTTACTCAAAGTTTTTTATGGTCGGCCTCCCCCAACGTTAGCTCGATACATCATAGATGACACTTCCAATCCAGATGTGGTAGAGTCCTTTTGTCACCGAGATAAAATGTTATCCCTTTTAAAGTCCAACTTGCAGGCTTCCCAGTTACGTATGAAGCGGAATGCTGACAAAGAACGCAAAGATGTAAGCTTTGAGATTGGATATTGGGTATATGTTCGATTACGTCCCTACAGGCAGCTCTCTATTCGCCTTCAACGCTATACAAAACTTAGTCGAAGATTCTTTGGTCCATTTAAGGTGCTCCATCGTGTGGTCGAGGTTGCCTACAAACTGGATCTCCCATCTTCCTCCAAAAGTCACCCTGTCTTTCATGTTTTGGTTTTGAGGAAGTGTTTAGGGAACCCTAATCAATAGGTTACTCCCATTGATCTTATAGACAGTTGCGGAGCCACCTTATTGTTAGGGGGTTCATCTGAACCCTCTTCGATAGAAAATTATGTTATTTATATGTGGTTAAAATTATTTTTTATGTATATATAGTTTATGTTGAACCCCCTTAGCCTAGTTCGTTTGCTTACTTTTTTTCGATTTTAAACCCTCTTAGTAAAAATTCTGGCTCCACCACTGCTTATAGACCAAGACTCCTCTCTGCGGCTCACACTTGAGGACATTTTGGAGCAGCATATTGTCACAAAGGGAGGGCATCAGATAACTCAATTCTTGGTCAAATGGCAGGGCTTGCCTCCTTCTGAGGTCACTGGGGAAGGCCTTCCTGCACTCACTCATCAGTTTCCCGCCTTAAACCTTGAGGACAAGGTTCGTCTTCATAGGGGAGGCAATGTACCAAACCAGCAGGACCACTCGGGTACACTGAGGTGCAGCAACAAGGACAAACAGTCCCCAAAATACCTAGTTGAGTGTGTGGTCCCAAAGGCCAACAGAAGACCACTACGTCTGCCAAATACTGTTGCACATATTGCACCAGCTGCCCAAAAACATCCAAATGAAGACCCTCCTATATAAACATCACAAGAGCTTTAGAGTAGGGCATGGAAGAACTTGCATCTTATTTTCTTAGCTAAAGTTTTAGCAATCTGAAATTTCTCTTTTCTATTTTCTCTTTTTTTTTTAATCTATATTTTGCCTTGTATTTTCCCTAAGTTGAGAATTGCTACATTGTAATTTCTCCCTATCAATTGAATAAAATTTCGAATCGTTCCAGAGAGACTCGTCTTATCTTCTACCAGATATATGTAAATCATCAATCTAATCTTTCCTTTTTGTTACTTTTGATCTTGCACTTTTCATAATCTAGGAAGATTTTTAGTCTATAACTAATTTAAAACTAGGACGATATCGAACCGAATTCTAATCGATGAGCAAGGGGTAAAAATTTATCTGCACTGGACAAATCTATTAATGCAAAACATATGTTTTTATACACATATGTATCACTTTTACTATTCTCACTCTTACTATTTAGACTAAATTATTGATTTGGTATAAGCATCAATGGTCCATTACTCCTACATATGTCGTGAAGATCATTTTATGATTAAGATGAACTGAACTATTCATGATATTTGCCATATCTTTTAAAAAAGAAGTCATTCTTGTCTTGTGATGATTTTTTTTTCCTTCCAAGTGGAGAATCATGACCACTAAAAAGATCATCATGCATGAATAAGTTCTCTTTTACCACCAACCACAATAAAAGTTGACAGTTCTTCAACTGTATTAAATTAACTGAGATAAAGGCACACTCTTTTGACTTTCTCCAACTCTAGCAAGTTTATTGATCTTACTTTTGTTGAATCCAAATTTTAAGATTTGGTTGGTTTATTTCATTTTTTTTAAAAAGGTATAAATTTATCCCTTATCATGCTGAGGGACTCCCTCCGTATCAATTTATTTGTCTTATTTTTCGTTTAATCCATTTATTTTAAAAAGAATATCTTTTTTCTTTTTGATATTTCTTTAATTCTAATTCACCACATGACATGTGTTATGAATGCCGTTGTGGGCTTTGCGGACCAAATAAGTAAGGGTAAACAACATAAATCCCACACTTTGCTACCTAATTAGCCTCTCTCCCAACTTTTATATTAATTACATGAGATCCCGGATATGATATACATTATTTAACCTCCCGATACATTACTAACCAATTAGTTGGAGATAAAAAAGAAAAAAATGATAAAAGTGCCTACAATAGAGAAATTAACACACTCAATTTAAGATTTTTTCCGTTTAAATACATAAAATCAGCAATAACTTTATTATTTGAAATTTGAATAATCAAATCAATCTTCATTAATCATAATCTTCCAAAACTAATTTCTTCTCCAATCGTTCATTCCTTGTTCATCATAACATATCTCATTCCCTACGTTCAGAAAAAAATTGAACATACTATAAGAATCTGATGTATCAGGTAAATCTCATATCACACACACACACACACACACACACACACACACACACATATATATATATATATATATATATATATATATATATATATATATATATATATGTGTGTGTGTGTGTGTGTGTGTGTGTGTATGTATTTATGTATGTATGTATGTATCAGAAAATAAATTTAAAACTTAATTTCCTTATATTTATGTATCAGAATAAGAAATATATATTGAATGTATCAGAAATCATTGATTACCTTAGTCAGAAATAGTTTTATGTATCAAAATACATGTAATATCTCTGTAAAAAAAATATCTATGTATCTGAAATAATATTTAGAGTTCTGTTTGTTTCATTGTACATTATGATACATAAATAGAATGTATACGGACGAAATTTATGAATCTGATATATAAAAATCATACCTTTGGTAATGGATCTCTTTTTGCAACTTTTTTTTTCTCTTTGCAACATCAACAACAGACTTATGAAGAAGTATGTTAATGGAGGTTGTTTGTGAAATTTTCCTGGCAGCCAATAGCCATAACACATATACTAAGACTTTTTTTGGGTTTCTTTTCACAACTTTTTATTTTCTCTTTGCAACATCAACAACAGACTTATGAAGAAGTACGTTAATGGAGGTTGTTTGTGAAATTTTTTCAGCGGCCAATGGCTATAACACAGATACAACAACTTTTTGTTTGCTTATTTTTGGAATTTTGTCAATGAGAATTAATTGCAGATGAATTTATTGCTAACTTTTATTACTTACCAAATGATTAATGATTTAATAGCCATATTTTCTAAGAAAAACAGAATTTTCCTTAATCTATAACAATGTCAATGTGATTTAGGGAGAAAAAATAGGAGTTCTGTGTTATGTATCAAATAAAAAACTTATTTAGAGATTTAGAAAGGATTTTTGTAATTAGTTTAGTGGGATGGGATTATAAGTAATATAGGATACTTAAGGTGTTGTTTTATGTAATTTATTCAAGAAAAAAATACATATAATAGCATACTTAAGTACTAAATTATAAAAAATAGCAACACTTTTTCCTAATTACATTGTGTAGCATCTGTAGCATTATTTTAAGTGGTTCACTACTATTTTGCCGCTTAAATAATTTTACTGTGCTAAAATCTCCCTTTTCACTCCTTTTTCTTTCTCTTTTGTTAATTTAAAATTTTTATTCCTATTTTTTCGTCATTAACATTTACTCCCGCCTCAATTTTATGGCCTTTTGCACGATTATTGCATGATCTATGATAAGAATTTGTTTTTTCTATTTCAGGTAACTATTAATCTCATATTGCATGTTACCGGTTTATTTTTTTTCTACTTTAATTCATCTGAAATTTAGATTTTAAGGGTTTTATGTTTTAATGGATGAATACATAGCAAAAACACCTACAAACAGTGGTATAAGGAATATGAATTTAGTGTTTGATGCACCATCTTTTAGTCTTGGGTTAACTCAAGAAGATTTAGTTAAAGTAGTTTCAAATCCTTTACAGTTTAAGAAATCTGGGAGATCGAAGTAGATTAGATCGAAGTTTCGCAACGACGAAGTGAAGATGACTGAAATCCAAAGAAATTGAAGACGATGTTGACAAATCTTATGTTGATGAAACTGAAGAAGAAAGTGAGGAAGAGGTATTTTTTTATTTGTAAATGTATTTTTTTGACTGTTAGGTATTGTGTTCAAGTAGTTATTATGTATTTTATGTTATGATGATATTTAGGGATTCATTATAGAAAGCTGATTTGTGAAGATGATAGTATAATTGTGAAAATATGTTATTGAATTAACTACTCATGAATAGTATTTGGCTATATGTATTTTTAGTATAATTGATATGTATTTTTCAGTATTGGTTGCAGTTTTGATATGATCAAAATACATATTCATGTTATATGTATTTTTTGACTGCTTTAATATTTTTTATAGTTTAACTACTCATGAACACTATATTGGCTATATGTATTTTTAGCATAATTGATTTGTATTTTTCAGTGTTGGTTATAGTTTTGATATGATCAAAATACATAAACATGTTAATTTTAGTTTAACTACCTTAACAATCTATTGACTATATATATTTTTATTATATTTGATATACTTTTTTCAGTGTTGGTTGCAGTTATGATATGATCAAAATACATAAGCATTATAATCATATGAAATACATATGCATGTTATATGTTTTTTTGTCTGGTTGAATTTTTTTTACAGATTAAGAAGTGGTAGTTTTACTTTGTATAGGTGATGCGGGACGAAATATTTATTGTCAGAAAACTTTCAAGGTTTACACCACACATGTGCTCGTACAGCGACAATGATATTTATGGAAGCATATGCGCAAGTTTAAATAAGGAACAGTTTAAAAATTTTTGTGACAATAATATTTTTGATTATTTTATAAAGAAGAAGCAATGTGTAGTGCAAGCACAGTTGTGCAGATGTGTTATGACACTTGAGGTGAAGGGTAGTTCTTCTTTTGGAATTCTGATTTGTGCTAATGATACCTCTCTTAGTTTTACTCCCAGGGAATTTGCTATCATAACTGGATTGAACTGTGTGGCTAATAGGTATGACTTTATTTTTTATGAGGGTATACCAAATAGGATGATTGAGAAGTATTTCAATGGGGTAGAAATTATACAGAAAAGGTAATTATTTCTAGCATTCACGGAGAAAGCATGGGGGATAAAAATAATGAGGATGCTGGGAAATTTGCAATTCTGTATTTCCTGCATTCATTTGTGTTATCTAATGTTGAAACTGTGGTTATACCCCGTCTTCATTTTGATTTGGTAGATAGTGGAAGATATAAGGATTTTTCATGGGGTTTTTTATCTTTTGAAGATCTGGCCAGAAGTTTGAACAACCGGTTGAAAACTGGTGGTAAATTTTATCTGATTCAGAAAATGCCACTATCTATTCAAGTGTGGCTTTATGAGTGTTGTTCAAATGTCCCACCAAAGATTGCATCGAAGGTTGATAATCGAATTCTCCGATTATTAAATTGGAAGATGATTGCACCTCGTCCATGTTTTGAGTTTTTGATGAATGCTATGTTCAAGGACAATGGCAAGGTTTGTTGTGAATAAATATATATATATTGATATGTATTGTAAAGTGTACATATATTATTTTTCATTTATAATTGTTTAACATATTATTTAATATATTTGTAGGTTGTATTTAAGAACATAGAGCCAACTAAAATGAAATTGGCAAAGCTTGAAATACAACAGAAGAATGTAACTGAAGATGAATATTCAGTTAATTCTGATGATGACTTCTAGGATCCACCACCAAAAAAGATCAACGAACATTCAAAGAAGAAACAAAAGGTTGATTCATCAACCCCGGTAGTGAAGAAACCTTCATGGAAAAAGCAAGTCAATATTGTTGACTAGCATACCCAAAAGAGGACACCAGCTCCTCGTACTGCAAAGGCTACAGGAATGAAGACACCAGTTTTCAAGGCAATTCCAACACGACAGGTACCTTCTTCAAAAACTAATAAAGAAAAGCAAACAGCTAGAGTTATTTTTCCTCAGGTACAATTAAAATCAGATAGTCATGTAGAGTAAGTAGCCATGTCAAAGTCTGAGAGTCATGTTGAAAAAAAAATCCTTTATTTCTAAGAAAGTTTTTGATGCATTCCGCGATGAGGTAATTTTTTTTGTCAAATATTTATTTTACATTAAAAAATATTGTGTTTATTGCTTTTGTATAAATACAGGTTCGTCAAGAGTTTAAAGGAATTCGTCAATTAGTGAAGAAAAAGTTCAAAAAAATGCTCCAAGCAATTGAACAAAGCAAGGTAAAAGTTTTATTATTATATATTCAAAGTATTAAAAAATACATATGCAAAGTATTCGAAAAATACATATGCAGTATACTGCTAAAAATACATATGCAGAGTATTCAAAAAATACATATGCAGTGCATTCAAAAATACATATGATATGTAGTACCAAATACATATTCAGTGTGTTTAGAAATATATTTTTAGCAATATGTATTTTTAGTGGGTTGGTATATACATATTCAGTGAACTCAATTATTAATAGATTATTGAACTTATACTTGTAGCAACAACATGAAGATACAGATCTTGAAGCCCAACAGATGGATTATGCTGGTGTCAAAACATCACCACAACAATTCAATCCTATTGTTGATCAAAATTTGGGTGAAAATCAGGATGCTACAAAGGTAAATAATAACTAACATATGATTATTCATTTGAATACAGATATGTAATTGAAATTTTTTTAGCAGTTATATGTTATTTTATATATAGATCTGTATAAACATATACAACTGAACTTTTGTTTGATGTTGTTTTAATATTTTCTTACTTGTTTGCAAGGGGTGCACTGATTTGCATCCAGATAAAACAAACATTGAAATTGATTCTCAACATTTAATCCCTGATGAGCTCCTACAAAGTATAAATTTGGATTATAATCTTTCTGAAAAGATTGTTCATCATGATGTTCGAGTATGTATAATGAATTGAACATTAGTTTTTGTGATGTAAACATTCTAACAATCCACAGGACAATTATATATTTTCTTACATTTCTATTGCAGATCACTGATGAGAAAATAGATAAAACAAATTTGTCTGATTCGCAGTTTACAATCTCAGATGAGTTGTTACCAAGTCTTAATGCATACCGGAGAGAAAGCATCACAACAGATCCATCGGCAACCCGTGAAGAAGAACCCAGCGATGAATATTTTAATGATAAGAAGTCTAAGTCTGTTGTTCAAGATCATTGTCAGGTATGTATTATGAACATATTTGAGGTTATGTGTGTTATTTTGAATATACCAAAATAAAATTTTTTCATTTTATAAAGGAAAACAAAGAGAACGTTGAATCAAGATCTAAACCATACATGCACGAAGAGGTTGATCTTGGTACGGAGGAGCAAATTATGACAACTCCTAAAATACAAGAATTAACCACGGATGAACAAAGGTATGAACCAGTTTGACATGATTCACAAAACACAATCCCTGATGAGCTGCTTCCTAGTTTGAATGTCTACAGTAGTAAAAGCATCATTATTCATCCCTCTCGTGAACTTCAAATCCCGCTTCAAAAATTACGGATTAGGGAACCATCCAAATTCAAGGAGTCGCCTTACACGATGAAATTTGGTTCAGCTGCCGGTAAGTACAATTAGTTCTGTAGTTAGTTTATAATATAACATGTTATGTAAATACTTTTTAATAATTATATTTTTGTAATATGTAACTATATAGAGCTCAGAAGGGCACATACGTATATTCTCCCAGAAATATCCATTTGTTTATCATCCGATTGATGGGATAGTAGATACGAAGATTGTCAACAAATTCATGGATTGAATTTCTGAAGACCTTCTCAAAGTTCATGCTAAAAGGTATTTTTATTGAACTGTTTTAACTTTTTTTTGTAATTCTATTATATTTTTATGATTTAACATATACCGATTAACTAAAAAATAGGAAGGAAAATGCGGATCATTACAAAAGGGGCAAATCAACCATGCCAATAATGCATTTCGGCGTTGAGACTGTTGAAGATAAAAATTGGTTCTACACAATGGGGTTTCCTGATCAGTCATGGATAGACTCGGTTAGTATATTATTTTGTCAATATTTTCTTTACAGTTGTAGCACTACTTAAATTATACATATTATGTTGCTTGTAAATACATATGCAGGTGCACATATATATATTTTTTATATTTTTTTATATTATTTTGACAATGTTTCCTTCACAGTTGTAGCACTACTTAAAATACATATTATGTTACTTGTAAATACATATGTATTTTTTCTGTATTTTTTTATATTATTTTGATAATATTTTCTTCACAGTTATAGCACTACTTAAAATACATATTATGTTACTTGTAAATACATATGCAAGTGCACATATGTATTTTTTCTGTGTTTTTTGTTTAACAAAGGATGTGTTAAAAATTAAATTGCATGTTTATTTTATAATACATACACATGTTGAATTTAGTATACAAATACTTTGAATGATCTAAAATTCACGATGTTAATTACTACAGCAAATTGATATTTGCTTCTATTACTTGAGGAAGAAGTCAAAGTATGATCCCAACAGGTCTTACAAATTCAGCACTGTGGATTGCAACTTTATGAACATAATAAGGCCGGTTTATGATGTTTATTCTGTGGATGATGCAAACCTTACAGAGGGAGGACAGACGACCCATCTTAATGAATACAAAAATTAGTTTCGTATGTATGTTGTTGTGCCATGACATACAGTGGAAGACATTTATATTCCAGTCAATATAAAGAAAAAACATCATTGGGTGCTAGCGATTTTGTCCTTCTTAGAGAGGTGCATATTCTTATATGATTCATATGAATCATCTGGACATTATTCGGTTATTCTTGCTGAGATTGAGAATTAGCTGGGATTATTCTATTGTGTCTCCAACAGTCTGATTTCTACGTTAAGAAAGGAATTGATGTTGAAAATCATCTAAGATACAAAGACAAAGACTCGGCAGATATATTTGATGTGTTATTTCAAGAGAATTTGCCTCAACAACCGAGTGAAAGCTTGTAAGTTATTTAATTGACATATAACAAAATTGTATGTTTGTAAAAAATATATTTTAGTTATTAATAATTTTTTTCCTTACTTTAATGTAGTTACATAATTTATTGTGAGATATTACTTACAAAATACATATGTTGTGTTGATGGTTTTTTAAAAAAATATATATGTATTATACATCAAATGTAGTTTTACCATATAAATACATATGCAGTGCTAACACATATTTGCAGAATATGTCATATGTATTTAGATCATTAAACAATTACGAATCAAATAAGTGTTTGGTTAATCACAGTTACCAAATTTAACCTAAAATATATATACACAATGTTAAAAATATATATGCAATGTTCAAATTTTGCAACATATACATATGCAATATTCAGATATTACTGTGTTCAATGTCAAATGATGCATAAATGTATTAACTAAAAAAAAATATTTCATGATTATAAAAAATTAAAAATAATATTTTCAGCAATAATACGGAAGAAGAAATGTATCATTTGCGATATTTCTTACAAGAACGCCTATTGTGATCCTTAGACCCACAACCACCGCATGAGTTGATGTTCTTCTTTCCGAACATATCCCGGCCTGATTTTTCACGATCCTTTTTTGTAGGTCTTCCTGGAGGTCTTTTGAATTTTGGAGGTAGTACTATTTCATCAAGTACGCTCTCTGAATTTATCCAGTCATCTTTGTGTGGCAACAGGTAGATGAAAAAATCATATGTCTTCAAAATAGTTTTTGGTTTAAACAAATCACAACAGTATGGCCCCTTCTCAAAATTCTTTCTCTCTAACACCGCATAAGCATGTGCACATGGTATCTCATCTAGTTGAAATGCATTACATGAGCATTTTTTTTTCATGAGGCAAACAATGAAGTGTTTTTCTTTGTTGTGCACCGTATACACATATTTTGTGGTTGGTACAACCTGATAAAAAATTAAAAAGTTAAATGCAATGCTACAAAAAGATGAATTTCATATTCTATGATATGTTGTAAACACACCAGCATTTTGCAGGAAAAATACATATGCAATAAAAAAATATATGCAGAATACATATTATGTTTTTATATGTTCATATTATTTATGTAGTATTTCTTTTCATTAATTTAAAACTGAATGGAAGGTATTTTCATACTTATGTTTTCATAATTATAAATTTCACAAATTTAAAAGGTCATACCGTCATACGAGTACACAAAGCCTCGTTCTCTTTGAGTATGTAACTTTCCAATGAGTGTTGTGAAGGTATATGAAGCTTGTTGCCTATTTTCGCAATTTCATTTTGCAAACAGTAACGAACTTCCTCAAGAAAGTCATAAATTGGCAGTTCTCTAGCTGATACAAGTACTCTATTTATTGACTCCACAATATTTGAAGTCAAATTCCATCCTTGGTGAACTGTTGCATAGGACCTAGCCCACTTTTCGTAACCAGCTAATTTCAAATATTTTTTCACCCTAATATCAACTGCCTCAATTTTTTTCATTAACATTTGGAATTCTAACTTTGAATATGATTTGGCCATTGTATAAAATATCTCCGATAATGCATCATGTGACTTTCTATAAAAAAAAAATACACATTTTCTCATAAATGCCACATACATGCGTAATGTGGAACATCTTTGTACACATCACCAACAGCCTTTATGATACTTGCATTTCGATTTGACACAACACACATGTTTTCTCTTTCCCTGTACGCTTTCTTTAGATTCTCAGAGAACCACGTTCAAGATGCATCATTTTCAAAATCTATCACACCATATGCCAAAGGAAATATGACCTGTATATATAAAATAATTTTGCACAGTCAAATATAAATACATATACGAACTGCATATATATTTTTTAAAAATAATGATAAATAAAACTGTATATTTAATAAAAGAAATGTAATTACATATAATAAAATGTAGACTCACATCACTATCAAACATAATCAATTTTACATATTTCACTCATGAAACTTTGAAAATATATGTAATTTTATACAGATATATATATATCTACTGTAGATATGTATTTTCAAGTGCTACGAATAAATACAAAAAAAAAATCACTTTTACAAAGTAATTGCTATAAAATGATACTAACCTGCTCCATCTATTGTACATGCAGTTACAAATGTCCCAGTATACATTCCTCTGAAATAACTAGCATCAACAACTATGACTGGACTACGATGATCGAATCCCTTAAGGAATAGACGTAGAGCGATAAATACATACAAGAACTCATTCTCAGTTGTCTTCTTCATTCTTATATGTGACTCCTGATAGGTAATATTCAGTGCATACAAGTATGATGGCAGTTTACCATAAGATGTTGATGGCTTACCCCTCAACTCTTCTAATGCTCTTTCCTTAGCCCTCCAACATCGAGTGTATGTCAATTTCATACCAAAATCTTCATTCATGTCATTTTTTATTTTCGTCGCACTGTATTTTTATTTGTGGTTTTTGAATTTCTGTTTAACCATACCACCTATCAACATACTAGTATCATGCACCTTTGGATAGATATTGTCCTTCACCGGACAACTATATTGAGGTCTGAATTCTCTTATTCTAAACATTCCAGTTCCTCCCATGCCTGATGCACGCATTAAAAACTCGCAGTTTCTTGATTTGCAAAATAATGTATAACTGCATCCAACATAATTTTATATATTCAAAATACATATCCAAACTAATATTAAACAAGAACAGAGTGATATAGAATATACGTACGTTTTCTTACTTGACCTTTTACTTCGCGTTTGAAACTTCTCCCTAATTGAGTAGTCCTTCATGACTGACTTTAAAAAAAAAATTGTCAAGTAAACCTGGTCTTCCTCAACACGCTTGTGCTATGGGTCTGAGATAATCACCTCAACAGTATCCATTTCAAATACATCTAATGCTTGTGTATCTTCAGAAACCACCAAAGCTCCTTCATTTGTTGTATTTATCACTGTTTACAAGTTGTCAGAATTGGTAATTCTTTCAGCAAAACATATAGATGAACTTTTCACATTGTTCCCTACAGCTTTCTCCAAAATGCTTACATATAAAGGAAGACAATTCATGTCTTGTATCTGCTTTTTCTGAAAAATAAACACCTTTAAACCCATATCATGATGTATTTCTATCTGTCCTGCATTAGCAGTGATTTGATATTCCACTAGAATACGTTTGCTGGTTAAATTCACACTTAAGTGAGATGCCAAAACATCGTTCAGCTCAATGAATGTTGCTGATGTGCTCAACAGTATAGCATCAGTGACATATTCTTCAAAGTTTTTTTCGTACGTCCATCGACCAAAGTGCTTCACAAGGACTGGTATGCTTCCCATTTCTACTTGATTTAACCAAAAATGTAATCAAAGTTACACAGCCAACATCTACATTCAAAATATACATTTAAAAAAAAAATTGTTTAAAGTAAAATACAAACATAGCAAAAGTTTTCAACCAAATACAGAAACTACTGAATCTAACGGAATTTAAAAATGTATAAAATATATTTTCACATATACAGTTATAGTCTCAAACTTCGACAAGCAAAACAAAAATACATATGCATTTTTAACATTAAGCATATAAAAAATACATACGCAGTGTTAACATTAAATATAACAAAAATACATCTGGAACATACCTAATTTGTATTTTGATATGTGTCTACACAAACTACAAACTACTGAATCGAACGAAAGTAAAACATGTATAAAATATATTTTCACATATACAGTTACACACTCAAATTCCTACAAGCAAAACAAAAATACATATGCACTATGCACATTAATCATATCAAAAATACATATGCAGTGTTAACATTAAACATAACAAAAATACATCTGAAACATACCTAATTTGTATTTTGATATGTGTCAATAAAATTTCATCACATTCAACAGCTGAATTCGATCATTCATTGATCTAGGATTTCAGAAAATAATTGAATAAAATTCAAATCGAAATTCGTATAAATTATGTTCATAATCGATTATACAATAAAGTTAACATATTCTAGTCGAATACTGAAATTTTAATACCTGAAACAACTTCTAAACTGAAATTTTGCAACAAATAGTTGAATTCAGTATTCTTTTTGTTATGTATGTTGAATCTACTCCTGCATTGCTTATAACTCGAATTTCATTTACAAATTTTTCTTAAAAAATTTAACGTCGACAACAAAAAATTAGATAGGAGCATCACTAATGGTAGAAATAAAAAATCGAAACAAAAAATATTAATGATTACGTACCTTAGACTACAGTAATGGTTGAATTTGCAACTGATAATTGAATTCAAACAAATTTAACTGAAGAATCTTCAATTGAATTTGATTTAAACAAATTAATGCTTCGTTTCGAAACTGCTGCTGATTCGAAGAAGATACTGTCGAATTAGAAGAAATTGCCCAGAAAAACGAACAACAGATTTTGAATTTTTTTTTCCTGATGAACTCGTTAATGGAGAAAACTGAAATTTGAAATTTGTTTACTGCTGTTAAGCTATAACGGAAATCACGTGATTGAAGTTGTTTTAATGGAAAAGGAATCTACAAATTTAATTAATTGGTAATTATACCATATTTATCTCAACCAATTTCAATTATTTAAGGGCAGTAAAAATATTTGTATATGTATTTTTATAGCAACATTTTTTAAAAATACAAAATACAAGTTGCTACAAAATGTAAATACGAAACCGTTGCTATAAAACTAATAATTAGGACCTTAAGTATGCTATTTGTGAATTTTGCCCTTTATTCAATAAGTAATAACACAGTTAACGATGGACCTGAGCCTGAGGTAAAGTTATAGCCTAATAGTAGAGTGAAATTTTCTTTGGGATCGGGTTGGGAGCACGTTAAAATGGGCAGTGATCAATGTAAGGGATTATGTGTATTGTGTATTGTCTTGGCCAAAGTCTGTGCTTCTCATCCCTTCTGTCTATCTCTATATGTTCTGTTCTCTTTAAGGACTTTTAGTATTATTTATTGATTGCATTTCTCAGTTGTACATCATATTCTCGATGATTATAATACATATTATCCTTGTGTTATTTAGATCCAAATTAAAATGATATTTGCTACATTCTATTTTCGAACATTTCAATAGTTATTTATTGTTCAGTAAACAATTAATTAGTTAGTTATTGTTCAGTAAACAATTAATAACATACTTTTAATGAGAATCATGAAAAATACTTCTTAATTATTTCTATGAACGCAAAGCTCCAATTTGATTGTTTTAAAAATAGGAATCATACTTTCTTTCGCATAAATTCTTTTATGCAAATTACGTGGTGAGGATGTGTCAAAATCACATAAATTACACAACTATAAATATTTAAAATGTAGCTCTTTCCAGGAATCCCTTGATTTCAAATATCTTTCCAACTCTTTTTCATGATATCATAACAAAATATTTGACTTGATCTTTGTGACAATTAAAACTTCCCTGTCACAAGATAAACAAATTTTCCCATAGTCAAATTAATAAACTCTTTCAATTGCAAAAAATGCACATAATTTTTCTCTCCTATGAGAATATTCTTAAAGCAATTAATCTATCCAACAACACAAGTATATTTATTATAGAAAGGTACTTCCAAACATTTTCTTATTTAAGGGTGGATTGTATTGAAATTACAAATACTTTTATTTTGGACATGGAGTAGCACTATCATAGAAGCACATACAAATACCAATTTTTGCATTGCCTTTAACTAAATTAAGTGTAGTTCCATAAAGGTAAAGAGGCCAGTTTCAGATAGATGAGGAGCGGCTTAATAAGATCAGTGGCCTAAAGTCAATGTTAGTGGGAGACCTTAATTTTTTTCCTGGCTAAAGGTCTTGGGTTCGAGCCTCAAAATGAAAAAATATCTTGCTAGGAATCATTTTTATCTTTAATCAGCCCACGTGTCTCAAAATTGAATTAATCAAAAAAATTAATACAAATATCAGACATCAAATTAAAAAAAAAATATTGAGCCCACAAAATTTTGGAGCCTAAGCCCTTGCTTTCGTGGCTCGACCCTCTAACCTGCCCTACGATAGACCCTAGACTCAAGAAGAACAATCCAAAGTAGTTCCGAAAAAAAGTAATGAAAGCACAAGGAATGATAAAAACAGAAATGTATGTTGGAAAACAAAAAGAATATAACTAATACATACCATAAATGTAAGCAATGAGAAAATTGAAACGATGGGAAGATACACCAAATTTCTCCATTGAAAAACTATTTTTTGGGAATAAAGTGATCGTTTTACTTGTCTTTTATACTTGAGGTAGAATTTATGAGATTGTAAGAAAATAAATAATTCATTATAATAGGAAATACCTCGAAGAAATCATCAGATTTAAATAATTCATGATTAGTTTGACTAATATAGCACTAGAGGGGGATTTTGTTACCAAATTAATATTATAGAAAAATTATTAATTGTATAATAATCACATCAATCTTATCGGTATTAATCATCTTTAGATAATATTAATTACTTCTAGTATGTCTAATCAGTAGTGTCAAATGAGTAACGGATCATGTGAATTTAATGAGGTGTTTTTTGTTGAATCATCCAAAGTGTATTTGACTTACCCCAAATTAATAGTCTAATAATGCTTTAATAAGTTTTTTTGGGGACAATAGTAGTATTTAATTTAGATTTATACTTAAGCAAAAATTTCAATATCTGAAGTTTTGAAAAGGAATTAATATATTTAGTTATAAGAATCTTAAAAGTAAATCCATCGAGTTTCAGTTTTGAATTAATCTTATATATATTTGTTTTTACAAAATATAAACAATAACAAAGTGTCAAAACCCTTTTAAAGGTGTCATGGATAGTTTCATAAGAGTTTGTGTGGAAAATAAATCAAATATCTTTGAAGCAAACGTAATAAATTTTATTAATGTACAAGCAAAATACATTGTATTCATGCTTTATATGAGCTTTAGTAGAACACATTACGCACTTTTGATACATGCATATATTTTATGCATACACCATTTTAATGTGTTTTGATAAACGTATCATTGTTGATTGTTGATATAGGGATATAATTGAATTCATAAATATAAGTATGTTTGGAGTATATGGATACACTAAAATCATGAATAATTGTACATACATAATACATACAATCGTCGGTCATTGAAGATATATACAATAACAAGACAATTATATGGTTATTAGTAAATTAAGAGAGAGAAAATACATTGTTTTAACATAAATCTTCAAAAAATAACTGAGATCTAGAGGTAAAATGAATTTTCATAACTGAGTTTGTTCTTATTGTTACACTCCATATTCCATGATATGTTAAATATAAAAAGGAATTTTCACAGATCTAGAGAGAAAGCATATGAGCAAAAAAAGTATTTGCTACAAAATTTAAAATATAGCTATGTTTGGTAATTTTATAAAATTATCTCTACAAATATAATGTATATATTTGCTTTTTCACGTAATTTTCTCAACAAAAAAAATATTTGCTACAAAATTCAAAATACATTTATGTTTGGTAATTTAATAAAATTATCTCTATAAATATAGTGTATATATTTGCTTTTTTAGGTAATTTTCTCAATCTTTTGTTCATATATATGCAATGCCTCATAGGCTTGATTGACACTCAAATTCACTCAAATATTAAGTAATATATTTTAATTCACTCAAATTCAACCTAATTCACCTATTTGACACCCCAAACACATTTGTTATGTGCAAAAAAAGATTTAAAAATTAAAAGAAAAAGAAAAAAAAATTAATCATCTCAATTTTTTTAAGCACTTACTTCATTCTTGATTATTTATTTATAATTTATGGATAGAAATTAGAAACATATGTTCGATTAGAATATAATGCGGAATGCGCCTTGATCAACTTTATGAATATAAATCCTCAACTCGAATTTATTTATGTAAAATTCATATTATCTTTTTTTTGTTGTAGCGAATGTAGTTTTATATGTAAATTATATTGTGATATTCATAAAATCGAACAAACTATAGCGGCAATGTTTGACTTGATTTTTTGGACAAATAAAAATTATCTATCATAAGATAAGCAGAATTCGGAGTTAATAACTCAAATGGTCACTCAACTTTAATTTTTTTATCCCAGAAAGTCAATAAAAATTATCTATCATAAGATAAGCAGAATTCGGAGTTAATAACTCAAATGGTCACTCAACTTTGATTTTTTATTTCAGAAAGTCACTCAACTTAGAATTTTTATCCCCAAAAGTCACTCAACTTTATTAACTCGCAGAATTCGCAGTATAGTTACATTTTGTGTTGTTCAATTAAAAAAAGAAAATAAATAATTTGACTGATCTCCATTGTGAATACTCTTCACAATCTATTCATAAACACATAAAAAAAATATAATAGAAGGGCAACACATCTCGTATAAATATTGTTTTCTTATTTGGAAGTAAGCACATCATGAATTTCTAAGCTGAGAAAATGAAAAAAAAAAAAAAAAAAAACTGTAATGAAAATAAATAGATTCAAATCACCTATTATTACTATTTAGTATAAAAGATTTCAAAATTCCACTGCAATATCAAATCTTGAAAATAAAATTCATTATTTTGGACATCGAGAAGGACTATTATAGAAGCATATACAAATGGATTTATTTTGCTCTATATCTTGACAATCTGAATTAATATAAAATGCTCCAAAATCTGAGAGACAATTTGCTTGACAAATTGATAGTTCTTCAGAACAAGGAAGAGAAGCATCGGATTGCGACTTACATACTAATTGAGCATCAGTTACTGAGAAAATCTGAATCATCACGAATATCACTGCAAAATCAATAATATTATTATAAATACACTAATGTATAAGAAAGAAATAAAAGTTACTTTCATGAATGGCAATTGAAGTTTAGAAAATACTCAAATTGAAAAACTAAAATAATTGATATGTACCACAAATGTAAGCAATAAGAAAATTGGAACGATAGGAAGATACACCAAAGTTCTCCATTGCATAAATTTAGTGAATAAAATAATCATTTCACGTATCTTTTATACTAGACTAGAATTTAATATAGGAAAATTCTTGATGAATTCAAATTTAGATATGTCATAATAATTTTTAACAAATATACTATTAGTGGAGGATTTCCATGCAAAATGAATACGGAAAATATGAAAAATTATTAATAGTTCAATACCAATCCTATCTGTATAGATTGGAATTTTCATTTTTTCAATAACTTTTGAATAGTATTTGCTTTTCACTAAACATCAAATTAGTGGTGTTAAATGAATAATTGTTTTTTTTTTAACTATCAATGTGTTAAGAGTCATCTAATTAATCACATCCAATATGTCAACACCCCAAGTTTATTTGACTTAACCCAAAATTATAGTTTAGTTATCTCAATAGGATTGATGCGGTACGCCCCTCCCGCTTCCCCCTCCCTCCTCCATTTAGTTGTATTTAATAAAAAAATGTTAGACACTTTGCTAGTGATATAAAATTGTCAACAAAAAAATAAAGTGTGAGTTGCAATTTTTCCCTCTTCCCCTCTTCCTATAAAACAAGTAAAATGTTGTACCACAATTAAATTGTGCAAGTAAAATGGTTGGCCAAAAAATTAAAATTTTGTCTAAACATTAAAAACTTCACCCTTAATAACATGGTAGAATTGGTTAGCCCATAAAACCTTTACCATAAGTATCCATTGTCTCAGCCCACGATTATCATAGGCTAGCCCATAAAATCTTTATATAAATAAGTATAAACCAAATAAATCCCTTTCACTTTAATTACTAAAAATCCCAACTGCTTTTCTTTCTCACGAAATTCAGAAAGGAAAAAAAACGTATATAGCAATTATTAGCTAGAAAATTACAACTTATAGCATAATTTTCATTTTTTCAAATTGTAGCAAATCTTATAAAAAAATAAAAAATAAAAATATTTTTTTCCTTTTAATTAAAAAAAATATCAATTATATATATGGAAAGAAAGATTCTTATATCCCAAAAATAGGGATGTCAGTTATTGTCAGATATCTTCATCACCTTAAATATCTCAATAAACAGTTTTCATATAATTAATTACCATCTTGAACGTATTTATGTTCTCATCTTACGAAATTCCAATTTCTATCAAATTTTCGTTTATTCTTCTTAAACAACTTCAGTTATATGTTTGAAGTTGATCAAACTAATGAACGGTGAAGGGTACATTCTCTTCTTGTTATGTATGGAGGAAGATGGAATGTTAACGGTATGTTAATTGTTAAGGTCGTTTTGCAGAAAAAAAATTCTGGTCGTTTAAGTGTTGAAATTGATTGGTGTTAACAGTATGTTAATTGTTAACATTCATATGATACATTTTCGGGACTACACTGGGACATACAAATTTCATACAAATCAGCAAAAAGTTTACTTTATAATCATTCAAATTTCATACATTTTCGGGACTAAATTGCACTTTAAGCTATTGCATCTTAAAAAACAGCCCGAACAGAGAATTTTCAAACCCTTCAAAGTGCTTCTTTTTTCATCTTAACATAAGATCATCGAAAACATCAACCTTAATGTACGATGCCCAATAACTATATGTTTTTCGCTCCTACATACATTTACAAATATAAAAATAAGAACGTAAAAATACAACAATATTTAGCTTTTGATAGTTGGAAGACGATCTATTGATTGTTGCAACAAACATATAGTTTAAGTAATAACATAATGCATCAAGGAAATGTATGTTATTACATATTGTATCAAGGAAATCTTCAAATCTTTTGGAAACACAATCAAATAAAAAAAAATCATACAATTTGTATAAATAATTTATACAGATTTTGAACTAAAAAAATCAACAATCAAATATTTTTTACACTCACAAGAATAACTATTATTATGAAACAAAAATTGTACATGCATTGATAATTTAAAGAATCTGTAAAAATAATATGAAAAAATATTTTTTGTTTTTTTTCGGAAAGAAGATGCTTATTATCTGTAAAAATAATATGAAAAAATATTTTTTGTATTTTTTCGAAAAGAAGATGCTTATTATCTGAAACCAACTTTTTTCAATGAAGAAGATGAATATTATATGAAACCCACTTTTTTCTCAATCTTATATTTTCAAGGGAAGAGTATGAATATTATCTGAGTAAGTTAATGGAGAAATAATTTTCAATAAAGTTTTGAAAGGACGAGTATTTGAATGGAGAGAGAAAGAGGTGATTTAGATACTTTTCCGGATCATTAATTTGATTTACACGTAATCTTCTTTCAATAAAGTTATTTGATAAAAGTGTGCAATCTTTTAAATAAAAAATAATATATATTTACCATAATTATCAATACACAATTTAATAGGATATTGATTACAACCCTATAAATATGAAACTGATTCTAAATTATATAATTAAAAACGAATTTTGAAAATATAATTAAAATAATATATCTTTTAAAAAGTTGTTATAACTTGTAACTAAATTGCTATTAATACAATTATCTAAAAGTGTTGCTAAAATTTGTTATTTTAGACCTACTAATACTATAGGGGATAATTTTCTCATTGAGAAATATACTTATACATTATATCGTCCCTCATACATTGCTGGAATGTATGAGAAAACTGATTAGCCTATATTTATGGAAAGAGAAATTTGATACTATCTTTCTCTTTCTTAATTAACGTCATTAATAACCTATCATTACGTGGTGTATGATTAAATATAGTAATTGAAATTCAAATTTAAAAAAATTCTAAAACATCACAGTAAATTTTTTTCTTTGTTGAATTATGTTCTGAAAAAAAAGGTCATCAACTGCTTTCTTCAATTCTCAAAAATATCAATATGAACGTTCTCATATTGTTGCATCATTTGGGTATTTGGGAGTCAAAAATTAGTTATCAATCCTATAAAAGTGACGCAATTATAGTTTTGGAAAGTATAACCTTCTTGAAATTGATTGCTACGATCGTGATGGAATTGAATATTGATGAAGTTCGTAAAAAAGTTGAAGTAAAATACATTGTTGAAGGTAATTCTTCTCCAATTATCATAAGGAATGACAATAGAGTGAGGGTTTACATGGAGTTGAAGAAATAATTTTTGAAATTTGTCAATACGGTATTTCATGCCCTGAAAAAATAAAAGTTGACTCAAATTAAGAGAGAAAAAGATAGCAACAAACTGATACGTATTAAAGATAACATTATATAACAGTTGCACATGTATGTGGGCATATTATACAATTAAAAAAAAATCTGCAGTAATGTATAATGTCATACTATACATTTAAATATTAACATTAAACATGTATACTTTTGTATCCTTATCAAAAGGTATAATGTAATCTTATACAATAGTAATACTTTCTAATTGTAAAATACCAAATAATACATAAAATGCCTCTTAAATGTAACAAGAACTTCTTAATGTATAAGATAATGAAATATATAGCAGAAGAATTATATTATACATTAGTCTTCCAAAATAACTAATGTATAATGTTTGATATATTATAACTTATACATCAAAATATAATCTTCCAAAATGTATAATATCACATTATACATATAAAATATTCACCTTATACATTAATTATCTACAAGATTATAATAATTTTAAGGAAAAACTAGTGTTATTGTAACATTACATTGGCTATACGATAGTAAGGAAAAATAATGATTCAATTTCTTTTATTACGTGAATTGAAAGTGTACATCAATCATGTTTTGAATATTCAAGTGTTATTGCAACATTACATTAGCTTGATTGTAGGTATAAATAAAGGAGCAAATATATGTAGCAAAAATCGGTGCACTTAAATAGGAGCAAAATATAGTATATTGATATGTATGAGGGGATGAGAGAAAGAGTGAATTTAAGGGATTTAAGTAATTACTTTGGGATTTTTGTACTTTCTTTTTCAATATGAGATTTTATGTAATAAGGTAAAGTTACCTTGTGTGTATATATAATTTTTCCTACAAATAATCGATTGAATTTACTGTTTATTTTTCCCTAGTCAGTATATATTAGATTATGCACAATTATACATACACATATTATATATGAAAAAAGGTCAAAAATATTCCTGAACTATCTCTTCGTTAGTTTTTTGGTTCGAAAATATCCCTCCGTTAAATATTTGGCTCAAAAATACCCCTCTATGTAACGAAATGCCACCAGACACGCCACGTAGATAAAAAAGGCCACATGATCAGTCCATGTCAGGATTCACATGGAAAATCTCCCATTTAATGCATCAACCTAACAAAAATCGATGCACATCTAGGTGTGATATTTAAAATACCACAACAATTAGAAGAACCCAGACGTGCATGATTTTTGTGTATCAACTAATTGGAGCATCTCCAGAGGGAATCTGAAAAAAAAAAAAAAAAAGTGCTTTCTTAAAATCCATCAGAGCCTCAAAAAGAACATGATCAAACTTTCGTGGAGCAATTTATACCTGTTTTGCTTTTATCTTCTTGACCTTTTCATTTTTTTTTGAATTTCAGGAATGCTTTTCATTATTTTTAACTCACACTTCAATGTCTTGATAAAATGCTCAACATCGTAGATATGTTGAAATCCACTGAGAATTAACAGAAATAAAGTTACATGCTATGACTGATCAGTTTATGGTAAAAACTTAAACAACTAAAATATTTGTGAGGATAATTACAAATCAATCAAAAGCAAGCTTGTGGGACTAAGTTATGGAAACTCCAACAAATATTTTTGAGGAACTGTCTAAAATGAAGCAATATCATATTCAAGAGAATCTTCCTCCAACAAGTGCCAACAACCATATGTTTTTTAAAATACCACAACAATTAGAACAGCATATATACCAATCTTTTAAAAGTAACTACACTCTCTCCCACTTTTTTAATTACCTTACAACTTCCTCTCTCTATTAATATACATAACATACCCGACATATACATAGCATTCTATGTATATTTGGGATTTTTGTAATATGTTTTGGGAAATTGGGATTTTTTGTAATATTGAAAACATAAGTTATGTATTTATGTAATTTTTAGATAATTTAATTAAATGGGCAAAACTTAGGCTGGTGGATTAAATGGGGGATTTTTCACGTGGACGCTGACATGAACTGGTCATGTGGCCTTTTTTATCCACGTGGCGTGCTTGGTGACATTCCGTTAGATAGAGGGACATTTTTTAGCCAAATATTTAATAGAGGGGTATTTTTGAACCAAAAAACTAATGAAGGATATTTTTACTCTATTTAAGATAGTTCAGAAATATTTTTAACTCTTTTTCATATTATATATATAAAAATTGTACATATTGTAACTTCGACTGCCAATTTTAAATTAAGCAGTTGGTTGAATGTTATTTGGTTAATTCTACTCTACAACGCGATACTAGTTAGTAACCAAACACTCATGGAAAAAACCATCAAGAACAACTCAATGGCTTAAAAGATATAATTTTAAATTCTCTTTCTATTTTTTCTTTAAAAAAATTATTTCTATCCAAAACAAACAAAAAGAAAGCAACAAAAAATTTCCTTTCACCTTATTCATCCATTTGTAATTTCCACAAATATATTAGGCCGGCCAAGTAAGCATGGATATGTGGAAAGTTTAGTTGTCTTCTCTAAAAATTCTATTCATGTTAGTGTTAAAAGTCTTTGTAGCCCAAAAGACAACAAAGCCAAGACAACAGACTTGCTATGTTTTTCCAAAAGAATGGCCCAAATATAATAGATAATGGAAAAATTATATAAACAAACATACACCATAACTTAATTTGGTACTAAAAAGAAAAGAGTAACGCGTGGTGAGAGTAAAGTCTAATCTAATTTAAAGGGAATCTCTTTCTTTCTTTAGTTATTTTCTTTTTTTTTTAAATTCTTTACTTTCTCTAAAGAAGACAAATTATGGTATTTAAATTGTCAATGATTGAAACATAAAGGCAACTTTTTGTTGGGGAACTTGAAGCCAATTGTTCTCAAGTTGCCGTTTGACGAACGACTTTTCTTACATTCATTCGGATTAGGAAATTTGAGGATAAATTTTCAGATTAATTTTATTCATATTTGGTATGAAGTATTAATTAATTTTTGAATTAGTTTATTTTATTATTTGTATTAAAATGATGAAATTATTAATGATGTAAAATAATCTCATGAAATATTCCTACTTATCTCATTCACCGTATCAAATGACCCTTTGAAGTTTAGTTCCCTTTCTCAAAAAATCGACAAACAATAAATCATCTAATACTATATTAATAAAATATTTTAAAAAATTATAAGATGAGTGGTCATGATAATTGCATGACCCAATTGCTTGACTTATGACAGTGATTGTGCATAATAGCTAAGATCAAGGTAATTTAAGATTCACACAGTGAAAATTTATGAAACCTTAGCTAGTAACATCCTTGGATATATATATACATACACCAAGTAATTATTGCTATCCTTACTCAAAATGAGGATGACCCAAAAAAACAATTGTATTATTGAAGTGTGATTAAATTTTGGATTTGTATCGGAAAGTTTTGTATTAAGAGAAAAGAGTTTTCTAACAAAGACGACTTCGTACTCAGGAGATTCGAATTCGAAATTCTGATTAAGAATGAAGGAGTGTCTACCAGTTTCCACTCCACCACAACCTAATTGGTGATTATATGTATTTAGTTTACAACGATATATATTATTACTACTAAGTTTTATGAGCTCTTGTTTGAGAAAGTCTTGTAGGAATGATAAATTAATCTTTGAGTGATCTATAGATTATTATAACTCGAGTTGCATGTGAAATCAATAATCGATTGCTTATATAACACCTTATTATATGATCCTTTAATTTTTCAATTACGAGAGAAGTCAACGTACTTCATGCATTGAACTCCCCTTCTCATGAACTCTTATGTAGAAATAGAGGTTTAACATAATTTTACTATACTGAATTTATTTATTACAACAATATGAAAATCAAAAGCTCCTGCATCCAAGATTGGCAAAATTACACAAGAGAAAAGAAATCACCAAACAAAAAGAATAGATGATTATTTCATCATAAGATACAAACAAGAACAAATTAAAGCTTACTAAAAGCCTTAACTCTTGCTATATCTCATGATGTTTTTGTTCAAAGGAAAAACAATAAAGTACAAGTAAATAAAATTACAACATCATAGTATATTGTATAGTATATACCACCACTTTGATTAATCAAACTGAAATTGTTTGTGCATTTTCTCCCTTAGTTTCTGTCCCATAATTTTCTTCTTCTCCTTCATTTTCCTTTGACATTTCTTCCAATGACTTCCCTTTGGATTCTGGAACCAAAAATGTGAACAACATTCCAAGAAGATTAACACAACCCAGTACAATAAGTGCATTTTTCACACCTATACCAGTTGGATAACCAGCATCAACTTTTGATGAATCAGTTGATTGAGCAGCATACAAAAATCCAAATGCACCAACAATTGCTCCTGCTTTTCCAGCCGCGGCTGATATCCCGTGGCATGTTGATCTCAACCTAGCTGGAAAGATCTCCGCGGGCACAACAAATGTTGTGGCATTTGGACCAAAATTCGCGAAGAAAAAGGTAAGCGAGTACATGATCACAAAACCTATCCTGTTCTCTTTTTTAGTCCAGTGATTGTATGGAATGGCTAACGCGAACATGAACACTGTCATGAAGAAGAATCCCATGAGTTGTATTACAAATCGACCCATTTTATCAATGAATGCAACTGTAAACCAGTAACCAGGAACAGTACTACAAAGGGCAATAAGAGTTTGAGCTCTAGCAATCTTGAAAACCTCATCCAACGCGCTCATCGTCTCAGGATGAGGGATCCATCCAATTTTACTAAAAATGTCCTTTTGAAAAAGATTTTGACTATAGAAAGCAATGTCTAGTAAAAACCATGTACTAGTTGTGCCTAGCAAATGAAGTCCATGACGACGAAGAAATTGCTTAGTAAACAAACCAAAATTGTTCCCCTTCACATCAACAATCTTCTCCTCTTCTGCTTCAATTTCAACATTCAACACTTTGGACATATCGGAAGCTGCCTTGGTAGCATTCTTGGCAACTAAGGCCGTGTAACGCGCTGTCTCAGGCATCTTCATACGCCAATAATATGTTAGCAAAGCCGGTATAGCGCCAAACATGAGAATAATTCTCCATACATAATCAGCTTCAGGAGGGGTTGAATCGTTACCATTTACAGAATAAATTGGTGCAGGATACGCGTTTTTAAATGCACCAGCAACAATAAGTGCGACAATTCCACCAGCCAATATTCCAAACCCTTGCATAGCGAAAACAGCAGCAATAAAAGCACCACGGGTCTTTTTATTCGCGTACTCAGACATAATCGTAGCAGATAAAGGGTAATCGCCACCAATACCAAAACCAAGCCAAAATCGAAAAAAACATAGTGTTGCAACAACACCATTAGCTGTCTTACCAAACGAGAGTCCTGAGCCAATCGAGCAAATGACCATAAGCATAAGTGTCATTCCATAAACTTTCTTCCTCCCCATCTTATCACCTAGCCACCCGAAAAACAACTGCCCCGAGAGGGTCCCACAGAACGCGACACCATTCACTGCAGCCGCGACAGCAGGAGGGAGGATTCCTGGCTTAGGTTCACCATCATGATGATAGTAAATTCGACCGAGCAACTTAGTGACAAGTGAAATGCAGAAAAGATCATATGCATCAGTGAAAAATCCCATTCCAGCAATTACAATTGCTGTGAAATGGTACAATTGTGTTTTGGCTACATCAAGTGCATTTAGCACTTGTAATTGATCTTTAGCCATAGTTAGCTATAGGTACAAATATTTTTCAAATTACTCCTATATTTTTTCTGCTAAGACATAATGTATAGAGAAAGGTTTTTTATATAACGTGATTTGACATAACAAGACAAGGACAACATTACAACAAGTTCAATTTTTGAAAATCCTTAATATTATCAACATATGGTATGTTGTTTGACTCTGCTCGAAGTTCAATAACGTAAGGCGGAAAACTTTATTATTATCAAAATACAGCATGAAAAGCTTATTGTCGAGGTATATTCGGGTTCGGCCGATTGCATATTATAACAAGAAGGATATTTTTTAGATATATACTTCCATTATAATGCAGCTAAGCTTTCTTAGTTTTTTCTTTTCTTGTTTAAACTTATAGACATATTTAGAAATTAGAAACAGCCTGTTCATTCATAAACTTTCAATTTCTTTTGCACATGCCCAAATATTATTAATTTTTGACCAACTAACTATTTTTGACATGGGTGGATTAGTGATCGAGTTGGTTACGGATTCACGTTTTTTGACTAAGTGTGTATATAATGAAATCTACGAAATATCGATAAATAATGTTTGCTTGCGATCCAATTATTACTGTAGTATCAACTATAGCTATAACGACGAACATATATACAACATGAAATCTCATGGTTATGCTATTGTTACAGAAAAGTTAAGTTATTTTATGCAACAGTGAATAGTAATACACATCTAAGAATAAGAAATTACACGATAACTAAAAAGATCATATACTACCAACAAAAGTATAAAAGGTGAATACGGGCCCGTTCACCAGTCATGTAATCTATTAAGATGCATCGATATAAGATAATCACATGTACATTCATTGCTAACCTGCAGTTTGACATTCATAAAGTTATTTGCTTAATAAAATTGAGTTAAGAGCATAACTTTCAGATTGTGTAATCAAGACAATCTTGATGATGATGGTTTGGCATTGAATGCCTTCGATAAATAGCTAAACCATTGTTAATGAGAACAAAGCTTCATGTCTTGGTCTGAAATATGATATGTTGCACTTGTATGCATTAGACCAATAAATTAAATTATGATTATTTCTTCACTCTCAATTGGTTCAAGGTCAGAAACCAACTATTCCATCTAATAGTTTTGATGTGCAGTATACAATTAATAATATACCATGATGCACAAAGATGGATTCCTCAATGAAGATGGGGGATAAATGTTAATTTTCCTTATACAAGGGGGAGATTATAAGTAGCTATGAAATATGTTAGGAATTATCATCAGATCCTCATTCAAAAGATAATTCAAGTCATATGCCAGAAGCATTTACTGACTCAAATATAATCTCATATCTATGCTACAAGTGCTTCTATTTTGCATTTTTAAAGGACAAAATCTACGGATGCATGAAGCATGGTAGACTAATCGATTCCAAATGAAATAATCCTTGAAAAGGATAAGGAGCAAATAATCATAATAAGAAAGCAATGTGCTCTTGAAGAGCCTATGACATAACACTTCATAAAACCTATGAGAGGTTCAGGTACCTGAAAATAATGAAGTGATGAGATCTCAAAATGTTATGTCACATTGTGAACCGATACAAAATTATATATCATCGATAATATCTTTGATATAATATTGACGCAATATTGTAAAGTATTACGAGGATTCGAATTCTACGTTTATTTAAGCATGCTGACGTAGAAATATTTATCAAGTGACACGAAAGGATGCATTTTAATAAGTATAAAACTTATTTGATTTTCAATCCAGACACTTGAAGATGTCACACTTGACATGTTGGACATTGTCACTTGACAAAAATCCATATGAAAATCTCAAAAGAATTCAAAATGCCTAAAGTATATAAAGTTTCTAGGAAACTTTTTATTATCCTCATAAGAGATAATTTGGTTATTTGAGTATCATTGAAACTCTTTGAGAGTTTTCAAAAGCAATAGAATTTTTGCTTAAATGAGAAACATGCAAAATTGAATAAAGATCCATTCCGACCTCAAGAAAAGAATGAGGAACTCATTGGTTATGAAGTGTCATATCTTAGTGCAATTGATGCACTAATGTATCTTGCAAACACTACAAGGCATGACATAACCTTTTTCGATCAATTTGTTAGCAAGGTATAGTTTTGCTCCTACAAGAAAAAATCGAAATGAGATCAAACATATAGACTTATTTTACTCCAAAGATTGTAGTCCCGATCTTGTTGGTTATGTTGATGTTGGGTACTTATCTGACCCGTATAAAGCTCGATCTCAAATAAGCTATATATTTATATATATGTGGGAATACTGTCATATCTTGGAGATATACAAAGCTGTGTATCTAGCCACTTCATTGAACCATGATGAGATAATAGTTATTCATGAAGCTAGCCGAGAATATGTATGATTGAGGTCCATTATACATCTTATTCGAGAAAAATGTGGTTTGAAATGTGACAGTGTACCCACAGTTTTATACAGAGATAATGCAGCATGCATAGCACATCTTAAGGCAGAATTCATAAAAGGAGATAGAACGAAGCACATTTCATCAAAGTTTTTCTACATACATGAGCTACAAAAGAATGGTGATATTAACGTGCAACAAATTCGTTCAAGTGACAATGTGGCTGATTTATTCACCAAATCTTCTCCAATTACAACTTTCAAGAAGATTGTGCACAAGATCGGGATGCAAAGGTTCAAGGATGTTCTCATTAGGGGGAGTTAATACGCGTTGTACTCTTGTTTCCTTTCAAGGTTTTGTCCCACCGAGTTTTCCTTGTAAGGTTTTTAATGAGGCAACTTATATGCGTAGTGTTAGAGATGTGTACTATTTTTCCTTCACTAGATTTTTTTTCTATTGGATTTTTTCTAGTAAGGTTTTAACGAGGCACATTATCTATTAATTAGGCATTCAAGGGGGAGTGTTATAAATGTACCATATATAGTGAATGTCTACTTTACCATATATATGAATATCTACTTTACCATATATTGTGTATGTTTATTTATGAAAAAGTTATAAACTTCAAGGTTAGTTTTCCCCTATAAATAAAGGGGTTTTCCCTCATTATAATCATCTCTCAAGAGAAGAAATAAGAATTACTCTGTTTATTCTCTCTACTCTTGTTCTTTGTTCTTTAATATTTTATAAGAGTCATGAACTTTTAAAATGACAAATAATTAGACAATTTTTTTTAAAAACCACTACATATAATTTGAGATAAAGGGAGTAAAACCAAACGTTATAAGTGTAAACATGCCAATTCGAGATCAATTGATGATAAAATGAAAGAGAAATCATCATTTTAGAAACATAAAAATTATTGAAATTAAATATACTATATTTGATTTTTAACCCTAAATATAATTGAGTTGAACAATTATTTTGGACTTAACAAATTAAACAAATTCTCGATATATAGCACTATAGTCTGACTTTCTCACTTTTTAATCTAAATTCAAAAAATAGAATAAGTTCGTTGATAAGATCAAAATATCAAACCTAATTCTCTTTCTAATGCTTTATTCTTTAACAATAGGGTGAAGTTTCTTGGTAATCAATCAATCCTTTTCAGTAAAACTCGATATGTTTGAATACTAATTGTTTTTATCCCAGAAATAAAAATCCTTTGCTAAGACTAATTATAAAAACCTATAGCGAACAAGTACTATAAAATTAAGTAGCGTAAAACTTGTGCTACTCCAGTTGACATTTTTGTTTTTATTATTAATACGCGTTTTACATGAAATTGACATACTAGAAATTAGGGAAATATAGTCTCAATCAATCATATCACAGTGACATAAATTATAGACTAGTAGAGAATTTACCTAGTTTTCAAGATAGTTAACATCTTATGTGTAAGGCTCCAAAAGAATGTATGGTTAACTTTTTTAATGAATAAAACAAATAAGAATGAACTAGCTATATATATATTCTTTAGTACTTTATGGGGAAAAAATACATAACATAGCGAGATTATATTGTTAGCCCATATGTTATTGGGCCTTTAGTTTATGGACCTTTAGGTTATTGGCTATGTATATATAGCCTCCTTTTGGTTTAGTCAGTTTTTATGCTTTTCAGATTATATTGTAAACCTTAGCCTTTCTTTCTTTCAATAAAGTTCTATTAATATGGTATCAAAGCTAGTTCGATCCATGTCCTTTGATTTGTTGGTTGAAGATTTTGTAGCAGGCACCTACTGCGCGGATCGAACTCCGCGGTGAGTTCGCTGGGGGGTACGGGGGGCAGCGCGCCCCCGTCCGGGGTTCGGGGCGGAGCCCCGAATTTTATTTTTTGAGGTGCTGCTGTATTCGTTTGCTGTTTTCGTTGGTTTTTTTTTGCTGTATTGGTTGGATTGATTCGTTGCTGTCTTCGTTTGCTGTCTGGTATTGTTCGTCTTTCGTTCTTTTGCTTGCTGCCATTGTTGTTCGTTCGGAATTGTTCAACCTAGGGTTTTGCATCTTTTTATTTTTTGAATTATTTGTGTGTTGCTGTGTTTACAATGACTGGAAAGGATGATTCTCTCCAGTCCATTAGTACTCAATTAGATGGTAAGAACTATGCCTATTGGAGTTATGTCATGAAGAATTTTCTTCGTGGGAAGAATATGTGGGGTTATATCACTGGAGTAAAACCAAGACCTATCGATGATACAACTGAAAATTTTGATTTGTTGGTGGACTTATGGGAAACAAATAACTCCAAGATTATCACTTGGATCAACAATTCTGTAACTCAGTCAATTGGTATGCAATTGGCTAAGTATGACACAGCAAAGGAGGTCTGGGATCATTTGGAAAGACTGTACACTCAGTCTAATTTTGCTAAACAGTACCAGTTGGAGTATGATATCCGTGCTCTTCAACAGCATGACCTCAGTATTCAAGATTTTTATGCTGCCATGTCGGATTTGTGGGATCAATTGGCACTTACTGAATCTGCAGAGTTAAAAGGTTTTGGGCCGTACATTGCTAGACGGGAAGAGCAACGCTTGGTTCAGTTTTTGATGGCACTACGTTCTGACTTTGAGGGCCTACGTGGAACAATCCTTCATCGATCTCCCCTCCCTACTGTTGATTCTGTGGTTCATGAACTGATTGCAGAGGAGACTCGTATCAAGTCTCAAGTGGTTCAAGGGTCTAAAGTAACTACTACTCCTGTCGTGTTTGCTGCTTCAACTGATCAGTCTAGGCCACCACGTACTCAGACTCGACAATCTCCTAAAGTTGCATTTGATGAGTGTGCATTCTGCAAACAGAAAAATCATTGGAAGGCTCAGTGTCCGTTGTTCCTTAACAAGGTCAAACAGCCTCAATCTGGGCAGCAACAGAAATATGGGCAGCAAAAGTCTCCGTCACGCTCCTCTGGTGCTCCTCCATGGTCATCTCGTCCTCCACAGTTCGCTGCTGCTGCACCATCTGTAGATGTTGAGTCTGTTAGCACTATGCCACCTTCTGCGTTGGATCCCCAGGTTTTCGAACAGTTCAGACAGTTCTTCGTTTCTAATCCTACGGCCATGTCAGCATCTATGTCTCATTCGGGTTCGGTTTCTTCTAGTACCTCAGGTATTCCTTCCTCCTTGTGGATATTGGATTCTGGTGCGTCTCATCACATATCCCCTCATTTGTCATCGTTTGGTTCTTTGTCTCCCATTTCACCAATTTCTGTTATGTCCGCGAGTGCTGTACCTATGTCAGTCGAGGGTGTTGGTTCTGTTACTACCCCTCACATTGTCCTCTCTGATGTTTATTACATTCCCAAACTTGCTTTAAATCTTGTTTCGGTCAGTCAGTTGTGTAAGGCTGGTAATTGGGTGTTTTTTTCTGAATCTGTTTGTGTTATACAGGACCAACACACTCAGAGGGTGATTGGGACCGGCCGTAGGTTGGGGGAACTCTATGTCTTGGAGAATCTCAAAGTGTCTGCAGTTGCTGCCTCTAGCATAGATTTATCTTCTTTTCGTTTGAGTCCTTTGTCTTCTCCGTTTTATCTTTGGCATTCCAGATTAGGACATGTGTCAGTTTCACGTTTACGTTTTTTGGTCTCTAGTGGTGCTTTGGGTCATGTGAACACTAGTGATATTTCAGATTGTAGTGGTTGTAAACTGGCAAAATTTTCTGCCTTACCGTTTAATAAAAGTGTGTCTTATTCTGTTGCTCCTTTTGATATTATTCATTCTGATGTATGGGGACCAGCGCCAGTTTCTACTAAGGGTGGATCGACCTATTATGTTTCGTTTATAGATGACTATACTCGTTATACCTGGGTGTATCTTATGAAACGCAGATCTGATTTCTTTGGCATTTACAACAACTTTAGAGCCCTTGTTAAAACACAACATTCGGCTGTGATAAAGTGTTTCAGGTGTGACTTAGGGGGTGAATATACCTCTAATGACTTCACTCAGTTACTTGCCTCTGATGGTACCATACACCAGTCATCTTGTACCGACACTCCTGAGCAGAACGGTCTGGCAGAAAGAAAACATCGTCATATTGTTGAGACAGCACGCTCTTTACTTTTGTCTGCAGAGGTTCCTAGTATTTTTTGGGGAGAAGCAGTCCTAACTGCTGTATATGTGATTAATCGTATTCCTACTGCATTGACTTCAGGGATGTCTCCGTTTGAGAAACTATATGGTCACCCGCCGAATTATTCTGCATTACGAGTTTTTGGATGTACTTGCTTTGTTCTTCGTCCTCATGTTGAACGAAATAAGTTAGGGTCAAAATCAGCTATATGTGTGTTTTTGGGGTATGGTATTGGACAAAAAGGATATCGTTGCTATGATCCTGTAAGTCAGAAATTATATGTTTCACGACATGTCACTTTTTTGGAACATATTCCTTTTTATTCCATTCCAGCTAAAACCCATGATGTGACAAAGTCAGATATTCGGCTTATTGATCCCTTTGGGATTGACATAGAGGTTCCAGTTCCGGATTCATCCATGCCATCTGGTGTGCCACCTGCTAGTGCTTCAGCCTCGCCTGTGCCTGAGTCTGCTCCTTCGACTGTTGAGACTGGAGACCCACCACCTCTGAGGAGGTCTACTCGACCTTGTAAGTCCACCAAACTGCCAGATTTTTCCTATTCTACATATTCAGCCTCATTTGCTTCCTTTATTGCAAACATACATCTTTTGTCTGAACCTGAGTCGTATAGAGAGGCTGTGTCTGATCCTCTTTGGCAGAATGCTATGGCTGAGGAACTTGCTGCTCTTCATCATACACATACATGGGATTTGGTTACTCTCCCACCTGGTAAGCATGCGGTTGGTTGTCGATGGGTGTATAAGATAAAAACAAAATCTGATGGGTCTGTTGAGCGATACAAGGCGAGACTTGTGGCAAAAGGGTACTCACAACAATATGGTATGGATTATGAGGAGACTTTTTCCCCCGTAGCAAAGATGACGACTGTTCGCACTATGATTGCTGTTGCATCCGTTCGACAGTGGAAGATATTTCAGATGGATGTCAAGAATGCTTTTCTGAACGGTGATCTCCACGAGGAAGTTTATATGACTCCTCCCCCAGGTATTGACCACCAGCCAGGTGAAGTTTGTCGGCTTCGAAAAGCTTTATATGGTCTCAAACAAGCCCCTCGTGCTTGGTTTGAGAAATTCTCCACTATTATTACTTCCCTTGGATTTGTCCCGAGTAACCATGATTCAGCATTGTTTGTTAGATATACAAGTGCAGGGCGAATTCTATTGTCCTTATATGTAGATGATATGATTATTACTGGTGATGATCATAGTGGTATTGAGTTATTGAAGCATGATTTGGCTCATCGATTTGCAATGAAGGACTTGGGCTTGCTGCGTTATTTTCTGGGTATTGAGGTGGCTCAGTCTAAGAAAGGGTATCTTCTTTCTCAGACTAAGTATATATCTGACTTGTTTACACGGGCGCGTCTTTCTGACAACAGGACTGTAGATACTCCCCTTGAAACCAATGCACGTTACTCTCCTAGTGATGGTGTTCCATTATCAGATCCGAGTCTTTATGGGACTATTGTGGGTAGTTTGGTTTATCTTACGGTTACTCGTCCAGATATAGCACATGCAGTTCATGTTGTTAGCCAGTTTGTTACTGCTCCTACTTCTGTGCACTGGGGAGCTGTACTTCGTATTCTAAGGTATCTTCGTGGCACTCAGTTTCAGAATCTCTTGTTTCCCTCGACGTCATCTCTCGAGTTGCGAGCCTATAGTGATGCTGATTGGGATGGAGATCGCAATGATCGTAAATCCACCACTGGTTTTTGTGTGTTTCTTGGAGACTCTTTAATCTCGTGGAAGAGCAAGAAACAAGATGTTGTCTCTAGATCTTCCACGGAGGCTGAGTATCGTGCCATGGCTGTGACTACATGTGAGATTATTTGGTTACGTTGGCTTCTTGCAGATATGGGGGTTCACATTTCTATGCCTACTCCCCTGCATTGTGATAACAAAAGTGCGGTACAAATTGCAAAGAATTCTGTCTTCCATGAGCGTACGAAGCACATTGAGATTGATTGTCACTTCACCCGTCATCATTTGCAGCTCGGGACCATATCGCTTCCTTTTGTTCCATCGTCTTTGCAGATTGCTGACCTTTTTACGAAGGCTCAGTCGGCGTCTCGATTTCGTTTTTTGTGTGACAAACTCTCAATGCTTATTGCTGTTGCATTGTGAGTTTGAGGGGGGATGTTAGCCCATATGTTATTGGGCCTTTAGTTTATGGACCTTTAGGTTATTGGCTATGTATATATAGCCTCCTTTTGGTTTAGTCAGTTTTTATGCTTTTCAGATTATATTGTAAACCTTAGCCTTTCTTTCTTTCAATAAAGTTCTATTAATATATATAAGTCTATAGCATGCTACACTTGCACATATGTTTGTGTATCTAAAGCCATAGACAATGTTCAGTTTGATTGAGATATTATATTTACATGAATACATTTATTTATTCTACTACTTTTGAAATTAAAATACTGCTATATGTATGCATTTTGAAATATAACGAAATTGTGTTTTTTTAAAAAATAAAATAAAAAATAGGCTAATTACGAAATAATAAGCAATTTCTTGGTATTCAATTCAATTATTGACAGATAAACAGTATACACGGTCATTAACAAAGAAAAACAAGCAAAAAAACAAAGATTTTAATTAAGACCATCAACTTCTTATCAACTATACCTTCCTTTGGCTATATATATTGAAAACGAGATTTTGTTGTATAATTAATAGTAATAATGTAGTAATATCATACACACAATCACACATTTAATTATGATCATAGTATTTATAAATTTTCTTATATTCTAAACTATCAAGTCCAATCAAACTAAGATACATGTATAGATGGCAAATGAGTGGTTGAGTTTAATTTGAGTGGGTCAAGATAATTGAGTTAATTAATTGGCGGGTTATTGATCCATTCAAAAGTTACTTGGGATAAACTGAGTTGGGTTGAAATGTGATAAAATAAGTGTCATAACTCAACCCCTGCAACTCTTACTAGTGAAAATTTTAATTGTTTAATTTGTTCACTTATAACTTTTTAGTACCCTATGAAATTATTATTGTTTGTTATTATATATAATATATCATATATAAAAAAATTATATCACTTTGAAAATATGTTGAGAAGATTTCTCATTAATTAATTTAAGCTAGATATTAGCCTAAGCTTTTATGAATTGAATCTATATATAATAATAAAGAAAATATTGAAGGTTGCTGATGATATGGCACTCTCTTAAACCTGGATTCACATTTTTCTTTTTTCTTAATTTTTTGAGATTTTTCATCTAAAAAATAACAGAAATTTAAATCTTGCTAAGTTATTTCTTCACTTATTAGTTAGATCCATTATTACTCATTTACTAAAAACTTTTATTTTCTCTTGGTGTTACTTCTGCCGTTTCTACTCATTATTCATCCTCTAATTAAATGCTCTTAATTATTTTTTCCTTTGTTTTTTCATAAGTTACGGTTTTGTATATAATGGGCATTGAAAGATATAAAAACTACTTAACTTTGTTGAAATGGACATTTTAACAAGGAAATTAAAGGTAACCAATTTGTGTTCACTTTTTTTTTTTTGTTCTTTTTGCTTTATCTTCTTTGCTTTCAATCTTTTTCCTTTAACATGCACCGATTCATATTTATATATTTTTTCATCTATTTGTTTTTCTTGCGTTACTTTGAGTTTTCTTATCCCTTCGTACTAGGGGTGAGCATGGTATGGTATGGTATGGTATTTGAAATTTCGGTACGATAATTTCAATATTCGATTTTTAAAAATATTATATCATTACTATACCATATTAATTCGGTATGGTTCGATATTTTGACGTTTGATTTCGGTATTTTATGATATGGTAATCGATAACCATAGTTTGTTTAACTTTGACAATATATACCCTTATACTAGAGTATTATTACTTCGACTTTTCAAAAGTATGTCTTAATTGTATCATAAAAATGCATTACACATGTAGAAATATTGAAAAAGAAGTACAAACAATTCCTTTTATTAGTCAATTACACGACCAAAAAGATATTTCAATCAAGATAGAGTAGCGAAAGTTTCAAAGTCTAAACAATTTTATACTAATGCTAAATATGGAAAGGACGAAAATGGCCAGTCGGCCAAACAAATTCCCCCAAAAGTAACCTAAGAATTGTAATTCCATTAATTAGCCATTTCGACTCCTTTTTAATATACCAATTCATTGTTTTCTCTTTTTCGTTTTTCCTTTGTTGATTTCTCTTCTCACTCTCTCTCGCTATTCTTTTTTAAATTTTTAAAAACTACTTTTTTTATTTTAACCATTAAATATAATTTTATTGAGTTTTTTCTCTCAATAATTTATAGTTAGAACAGAAAAAAAATCAGTACATTATATTTTTTATTCCTATTATTTATACTTCTAATATAATACAATTGTTAAAGATATATATATATATATATATATATATATATATATATATATATCATAATGATACAGTTTCTATATATATACATATTCTATATAATAATTATAGCATTTTTATACATATTCTATACAATTTTTAACTACAATTATTATTTAGATACATATTTTATACGACTCTATATAGTTTCTACACGCATTCTAAAAATGTATCAATCTAGTATAAAAGAGTATCAATTGAGTATATGGACACCGCAATTGTATCAATGTAGTATAAAAGTGTATTAATGTGGTATAAAAGAATATCAATTGGGTATAGGGAATGCATGTGCTTGCATAGAATTTCCTTTCTTTTTTTAAAAAAGTGTATCAATATAGTAGAAAAGTGTATCAATTTGGTATAAAAGTGTATCAATTGAGTATAGAGATTGCATGTGCCCAATTGGGCCAAATGGCTAAAAAAAGAGATTATTTTAGCCGACTGGCTACAGCATGTCCACCTTTTGCAATTATGGACCTTTTTTTAAAAAAAAAATGGTCATCCCATGTCCTTTTCTCTTCTTTTTCTTATATATATATATATATATATATATATATAAAAGTTACTTATGTAACTATATATACTTCGGTATGGTATTCGATATGTCATTTATAAATACCGTATATCATATCATAGACCAAAAAAAATTAAAATATATACCATATACCATACCAAATACCATAATACCAAAAATCACGGCATCGAAAATTTCAGTTCGATATGGTAATTTGGTATATATCATACCATGCCCACCTCTACTTCGTAGTTAATCTAACTTTCAGCTTTCAATCTAATTTAATTTTTTTGTGTTTCAATTTCTACAGTGAATTTTCTTTTCGATATTTGAATGCCAAGAAAAGCAAATCAAACAAATATTTTGGCATTTTGCCAAACATACGAGGAGATTGAAGAACAAGTATTTTGTAGAAAATTAACCGACTTGAAAGGGGTGCAGCATACATTATAGCTAGGAAAAAGTAATTTCTTCTCATTACTTTCTGTCTTTTGATAAAATTCTGATATATATTACATCCTAAATCATAAATGATGTACTTCATCCTGGAATTAATAGGGAACGTATCACAGGCAAGGAATAATTAAAAGATAAGTTGACCACGAATATAGGATGATGTTTTAAGTTTCGAACACGTTTTGGATGTGTGTCAGTTACTCGTCTTATACAGTGGCGGAGCCACATACATTTCATCACGGGTTCATCCGAACCTCCTCGGCCGGAAAATTATACTATTTTTATATGGTCAAAAATATTTTTATGTATATATAGTAGATGTTGAATCCCCTTCGACTAGTCCGTATATTTACCTCTGAATCCCCTCAGTGAAAATTCTGGCTCCACCAGGGATCTTATACATCCTATATCTATCAAATTCAAAATCACGATAGTTAGTCATCTTATTATTATTTATTTACTATTGATTCATGTAACTTTATTATTGTCTAAAGCAAGATGTAATATGAAAATTGAATCTATAAAATGTGAAACTCTATATTGATCCACGGAAAAAAGAGGAATTGATTAGCTTAGACAAATTATTAGGGACTAGAACTCTTACCATTATAATTCTACAAAAAGTATGCAGACACTTTTATTTTATTTTTCTATTTTAATACACATTTTTTTCCTATTTGTGTGTGTGTTTGTTCCCCATACGTGTGTCTTATATATTTAATTTTTGATAATATAAATATTTATCTCTTTTGAATTTTCTTGTGCTATTACTACTATTTTAATATATGATTTACTTAGAAGGTTTGTTTGGGAGTTAAGGATTTATGTTTTTAGTGCAGGGAAAGTATTTTTCAATCTAACCATTTTATAAATTTTTATTTCTCAATGTTGTTGGTTTCTTATAGAAAGTGAAAAGGAAAAAAAAAAGGTATTTCTACACTATGTTAATACATTTTGCCTTCTTGAATTACATCAAATTTTTCTTTCATAAAGTTTTTTTTTTTTTTTTTTGTGATCTTTCCACTTCTTTTGGCACATGGTATTGTTATAAAGGAAAGTAATATGCCACCATTCTTCTCCATCATTCATTATGATATTGAAAATGAAATCTATATATCTAAAATCAAAGTTGAATGAGGAGGATGAAAGTTGAAAGTTTATGTCACAAAATCAATGGCACATAATTTGAAAGGAATTTATTTTTCTTTCTCAAAAAAAATTCTTCTGAAAATCTATAGTAATAAGTTGGTACAAGATTAGCGAAGTAGAACCTCTCTTAGTCCAATAATGGTGTTTCTCTTTTGATCAATTTTTTTGGATTTTTAACATAGTTTCAAGCCAAAATTATACAGTCATAAGGTGACAAATTTAATATAAAAAACTTCATGAATTTATAGTGATTATCCCTTATCATACAGTCCGTTATGGTTACGGCCTTTCATATTCTTTAGAAAGTCAAATCTATATATAGTGTGAGACAGAGATGCTTTTCAATTTTTGTGGAAATTAAAAAAAATTGATGTCTTTTAAGTTTAACGGTTTTCTTTTCGGTGTGAAGTAGAATACTTCATTTTTTTTCAACGACTGATATCGATCAATATCTTTGATACTTTACCTATACATTTGTGATTATGCTAACTTCAAATTGATTACCATTGCATCCGATGTGCTAATTAATATTATATATGGTATTTAATTTCTAAATGCTGCAAAAGTTTTAAGAATAGCTTAAATCTTTCAGGTAATTACTTAGTTGATTTGACTTTTCTTACAAAATTTGTTTATAATAATGATTAATTAGTCATATTTGATTTTTTTTCAGCCGCACGAAGCACGAAAAAATTACCTAGTTAATAAATATACGGATCAATAACGAGAATCAACTCAAATGAATTGGACCAAATGATTTTTGTTTTACAATCTTTTGATCTTTTTGATATTGACTATCCCTAAGTCCAGCGACGAATTCAGGATTTAGGAATTGTGAATACTTGCAAGGTTTAAATACATATATTAATAATTAAAGCTTTAAAGTTTCGCATCTCAGCTATCTTCTCAATTTTAAGGATATTTTTTTTTCATCCTAGACCAATTATTTTACATTTCTTAAATACTTATACCTAATTTGCATCGGATTTAATGAATGCCGGAACACCATAACTGTGCACCTAGGCACGCCGCTGTCCCTGCCCCTAACCCCCCACCCCCACCCCCAAGGCCCAAACCCAAACCTTGAAAGCAACATGATAGCTACACTTTAATTACCCAGAAGAAGAATAATTTTCAATTAAAGAATACTAGTAGGAATTAACATGGAAATTTCTAATGTTGAATTTAATAATTATATATGCCAAGATAAGTAAATACATAATTTTGAGTGTGATCAGACACCAAAAATCATACAATGACACAGCAACATATCAGAAAAAAAGCAATAAATAGGAATAAAAGCTAAATTTTACGATAACTTTTTCGTAGATTTTCAACTTACATGTGTTAAACATAAAAATAAAGTAATGAATTTGTACGATCTAATAATCAGGAAAAGATTTAAATTTGTCTAATAATGTTCGAAATTGCATAGTTTTGTTTTTTTCACCACATTTTGATTTATTCACACACTTTATTATTTGTAAAATCATCACGTATTTGTCCTTGTCATTAATAGAACTCTAGCATGAAAAGGTTGATTGTACGAGGAGGAAAAGTCCACATTTAGGATAACTTAGCTTAATCTTGACCATATAATTTTGACTATATGTGGTGGAAAATTACATTCAGGTTAGAGCTCCAATAGATGTCAAAGGCACAAACAAAAATATTTCCCAAGAAAATAAAGCTAATATTAAGTTAAAAGTCTAACTAAAGGTAAAATTGCTTAATTTCAAATAGTATAAGAGGAAAATTAGACCGTTTTCTCATGTAACACAAATTAAATCTAAAGAAGATATAATCTTTGAACATGAACTGCTTTAATTTGTCTTTTTGAGACTAATCTACTAAGGGTGTGTTCGGTCCAGAAAATGTCTCTCAATTTTTTCATAGTTAAACAATCGAAGGGACATATTACGAATAATTTGATCATAGTCTATAGAATATTATAATTTATCACTTAGTTTTCTTCGCGCTATTAGTTTCCAGGTTTTTATTATGATTAATTATATTTCCAGTACATTATGTTCTTTTTTTTTTTTTTTGGTCAACGTAGAGATTAAGGAATAATATTGTTTCTTGTAGATACAACATAACGCAAGCTGTTCTCACAATATTTTATTTTTAGACCCAACACATAATTAATGCTCTTGTAATTACTGAATAGGATTAGTATTAACTTTCATATAATATGCGGACGGATCTAGAATTTAAAATATAAGTTTCTGTGGTTATTTTACTATCACAAATTTATATATATATATATATTATGAAAAGAAATAGAGTTATGCAAAAAAATACTGAATTCCTGAGAACTCGTAAACTATATTCTATAATAATTTTCTTCTATATACTGTTCTTTAGTTTTCTTACTGTCATTATTAAAATTTGATCATTAACTCATTGTTGTCAACATATGGACGAATTAGAGTCCAACATATGTTGTGATTGGATTACTTGATCTCCTTATATAATTTATACTATTTTTACCTTATTGTAATTTAATATTTGGGATTGAATTAGATCAAGATTCATTTTCTTATGGCCAAATTCATCGATAGCCCTCAAACTTGTCCCGAAAATTCACTTAGACCCCTAAATTAAGGCTTGTACCTATCAGACACCTCAACTGCTTAAATTGATACTTATCAAGCACAAAATGCTGACTTGGCAAGGAGAGTGTGTTACACTCTCCTTGGGAGAGTGAGTTGAACAAAAAATAATATTTTACATTTTTATTAATTAAAAACTTATATTTTAATTATTTTATTAATAAAATTTTTAATTATTATAATTTTTTAATTTAAAAAAAAAAAAAAAAAAAAAACAACCCCCCCCTCCCCCTCCATTCATGTCTTCACAACCCCTCCCCCGCGTTATCATATTCACTGCACCCCACCCCTAACCCAGCCCTCCATCGCCCCCGCCTCACCAGCCCCAGCCCCCAGCCATCTTCTTCATCTCTATTTTTTTCTTTAAATTCTTAACAATTTGTTAATACAATTAACAATTCTCAATTCATAAAAGAATAGAAAAATAATGGAAGCAATGAACTTTAGCAGTGAAATTGAACCGACTAGGAAAGATGGAATCTTTTTCAATTAACCAGTGGAACTTTAGTAATATCATCACTGCCTCTTTGGAAAGATGAAATCTTTTTCTGGACAGTTTCCAGAAAAATTTGAAATGGAGGGAGTATTTGTAGCAACATATACCAATGGAGGGTTGTTTGCTTAGGTCGATTGGAGAAATCATAGGCCAATCAGAGAGGGGAATGTGAAATCATAATTTGAGAAGTCTAGTGCAACAAAAATCAATAGAGTTCCCATATCTCACAGAGCTCCTTGTTAGCTGATTGGGCAAAAATGCTCAATTGAAACCAAATTGGAAGGGGGGGAGGTAGGGGTTTGATAGGTACAGACCTTAATTTAAGGGTCTAAGTGAATTTTAGGAACAAGTTTAAGGGGCTATCGATGGATTTGACCTTTTTTATCAAACGTCTAGTCAGAAATGGATCCAAATACATAATGAAAATTTGCTTCAAGGTACAAACGTTATGAAAATTAGTGAATTCTTTAATATAAATGCATGATTTTTGCACAACTAGGCATGAGGGAGAGTTTGTTTTTTTTTTTGTTTTTTTTTGAGGGAGAGTTATTTTACATCAATTGTGAGTGGGTTATTTGTTTTTTTATACGATCTTAAGTAACTCTTATCTCATGACTCAAGTTGTTGTAGTAAAATAGGTCTCAGATACATTTTCAAATCATATTTACATGGAGGCTAATTATATAATATGATGAAAAATAATCTAACTAGTTGTGGGAAGACTTGAAAATTACATATTACATAGTCTAGCTGAAAGACAATATTGTTATATGGAACGCTTTTCCATTTCATGTTTTACTATATTTTCTGAGAGATTATTCAGGAATTGGATCACCACGACGAATTCTTTGTGATAATTTCTTTAAATTAATCATAGTATGTATTTTTACCTCATTAAATTATTTAATTTGATGTAAACAAACAATGCGACCAAGTATTTACGGTAAACCTGAATTTGCATGGCATCAATAACTAAAATCTCGAGGAATCACATTTTTCCTTTATCTTGTAATCCTCAGTTGAGAAAAAAAAAAGGGGGAGTAACACTAACAGAAAAAAATTTCATTCATGTAAGACTAATTACATCGAGGAATCATTCAAGATTGAATTTAGCAAGTCTAATTCCATCGATGAATTATTCAATATTGAATCTAGAAAGAATAGTGTTCTATCGATGAATCACTCAAGATTGATTTTAGAAAGACTAGTGATAGTCTATTCGGGAATTAGGGTGAAGCCCAAAGTGGTAGGAGTTTCTCGAACGAACCACACTCCTTTGCTACTATTGAATTTGAACCAAATGTGAAAGCAAAACTCTTATCAATGAATTAAATAAGTTTTAACTTATCATACCAAAGAGCCAAAATTTTCACTTTGTGGGCTTTTCTTTTCTTTTTACACATGGAAGAGAGAACATAAAAATAGAAACAAGAAATGAACATTTCTGATGATTCATTATATTATAATTCATAGAAAGAAGAAATAGACAACAAATAACCTCATTTGGTTACTTTATACATCTAGGAAATTCTGGGACTTGCAATCCTAAGATAATGTTTAATTATCAGAAACAAACTAAAAAAAAAAAGAGTAGAGCTTATTCCATCTCAAAACATACCACAAAACAATTGTTTCTATCCCAAGATGTGTTGCTCTAAAGACCACAAATTCACTCAAAATGCATCATAGTATGTTTAGTATATACTCTACCAGTTTGTCTAAACATTAAACAGGAACTGTCCTTCCACTAGTTGCTCTCATTTCTGCTCCATTTTCCTCTTCCCCTTCATTTTCCCTTGACAAATCTTCCAATGACTTCCCATTGGATTCTGGAACACAGAATGTGAACAACATTCCAAGGAAGTTGACAACCCCTAGGACGATTAGCGAGTTCTTCACGCCAATGCCAGCAGGGTAACCGGCTTCAGCCTTTTTGGGATCCGTGGGCTGAGCAGCGTACAAGAATCCGAATGCACCAACGATGGCTCCTGCTTTTCCTGCTGCTGCTGATATTCCATGGCATGTGGACCTAAGCCTGGCTGGGAAAATCTCTGCTGGGACAACGAATGTTGTGGCGTTTGGACCAAAGTTTGCGAAGAAAAAGGTGAGTGAGTACATGACCACGAAGCCGATTCTGTGATCCTTGTGAGTCCAGTGATTGTATGGAATGGCTAGGGCAAACATGAAGACTGTCATGAAGAAGAATCCCATCAACTGAATTGCAAATCGACCAATTCTATCGATGAATGCCACTGTGAACCAGTAACCAGGAACCGTACTGCAAAGAGCAATAAGAGTTTGTGCTCTTGCAATTCTGTAAACTTCATCCAATGCATTCATGGTTTGTGCTGGTGGAATCCATCCAATTGCACTGAATATGTCCTTCTGGAAAAGGTTTTGACTGTAGAAAGCTATGTCCAACAAGAACCACGTGCTAGTGGTTCCAAGCAAGTGAAGCCCATGGCGATGGAGGAACTGCTTAGTGAACAAACCAAACTCATTGGCTCCCCTCCTTTCTTCAGAAACAGGCTCAATTTTCTCTGGCTCTGCTTCAATTTCGACTTGCATCACCTTTGACATGTCGTTCGCTGCCTGTTTCAAGTTCTTAGCCACCAAGGCAGTGTAACGGGCAGTTTCAGGCATCTTCATACGCCAGTAATAAGTAAGTGCAGCGGGGAGTGCACCAAACATGAGGATAATACGCCACACGAAATCAGCCTGAGGGACTGTTGAAGCAAGAGGAGCATCCTGATATGCTGGTGCAGGGAATGCATCTTTGAATGCTGCAGAAACAATGATTGCCACCATTCCACCAGCCAGAATTCCGAAACCTTGCATAGCAAACACAGCAGCAATGAACGCTCCACGAGTCTTCTTGTTAGCATACTCGGACATGATGGTGGCAGAAAGGGGATAATCACCACCAATGCCAAATCCAAGCCAGAATCTGAAGAAACAAAGTGTAGCCATTACACTTTTTGGTGTGTGACCAAAAGAGAGCCCTGAGGCAATTGAACAAATGACCATAATCATAAGGGTCATTCCATAGACTTTCTTCCTTCCAAGCTTATCTCCGAGCCACCCGAAGAACAGTTGTCCAGCAAGGGTGCCACAGAAGGCGACTCCGGTAACAGCTGCTGAGACATTAGGGGGCAGAGAGCCCGGTTTCACTGCATTATCATGATGGTAGTAAATGCGACCGAGCAACTTTGTGACCATAGAAATGCAGAAAAGGTCATAAGCATCAGTAAAGAAGCCCATGCCAGCAATCACAATTGCTGTGAAGTGATACAACTGTGTTTTTGCTAGATCTAGTGCATTTAGCACTTGCAAATCGTTAGCCATGACTAAAACTTCCTGCAAACAATAGAACAAGAGGGTGTAAATTATAACGATTTAACTTACATACACTAACATAGTAAACTTTTTATTACAAGAAATGATATTTTGACCTGTTATAACATGTAACATTCCTATTGTTCAAGGTTACTAATCCCCTTTTTATCGTCGCTTTACATTATCAGTATTAAACTCAGATTATAAAACAAATCAAGAAGATATTTTGGGATTTGCATTAATCAAAGCTAATCTGAATAATTAATTGTATAGTTTGTCCAGTAGGGAGTATGGGGTAGATATTTGACTTCTTGATAAAAAGACAAAAGGAATTGGACCACAAAGTCTAGTTTCCCATCTATTTTTATTAGTTTTTATTTGACACATGCTAGTCATGCCTGGCTACTTTTCAAATTTGGTGACCTAAGCTGTAACATTTATGACTATGATAGTATATATGTGAAAGCAATAAAGAGCCTAAGAATAGTCAACATTGAAAAATAAGGTTAAAAATCACATCAGCTATACAGTATTACTACTACTATAAGGAACACACAGATTCCTTGAGATCCTGGCTGATGTTATCATCACAAATATGAAATATCTTATGTACTACCACAAGTGAAATCAGAGAAACAGTCTTACCCCTACTTGGAGGTAAAACAGTTGTTTTTGATAGACGTTAGAGTAGAACACTTGGGTAAAAATCTGTTCACTCAAGTAAAATTTACTTTAAAAGTACAAGTAAAATTAATTTTCACATATGGAGTGGTTGATATTAGTCAAATTAGGTTTATAGTTGCTATCAAAGAGCAATAATTGAGGGAAATTAGTACACTCTTGTTTTCCCATATACAGTCCATGCTATGAAGTCATGCAGAATAATAAATATATTTTTAGAAAGAGTTATTGTTTTATTTATTTTTTGTTAGAAGAAAGGGAAGACTTTTCAAAAAAAAAGAAAGATACAGCCTAACAGATGCATGTGAACCATAAATCTAGAAAACAAGTTGGCACATCTCATTCATGAACCAGAGTTTACAGTTAACTAAACAGAACCAAACATTGAACCATAAAACTTTCTTTCATGATTTCTCATTTTCAACATGTAACACTAGAACAAAACAAGAGCTCATGTTACATCAAGAATTTATTTTTGTACAATTTTGACCCTTGTTAATAACTTCTAAACAAACAAAAAGCACATTTTTTTACAAATTTGGGGTTGTTTAGAAATGGGAAAATCAATCTCTTTGATCCTTAAATCAACAAGGAAATCCATCATTACTGTAAAACATAAACAATGATTCACACACTAACCAAAAAAAATGAAAGAAATCTTATAAAATAGGAAAAAAAAACATGAAATCTTGATATATTCAAACATCATCAATATGCTTAAAATTCCTTTATTTTAACAATATACTCGGTGAAATCTCACTAGTGGGTCTGAGGAGAGTACAGCATAGCCCAAACTTATCACTACCTCACGTAGGTAGATTGGCTATTTCCGAAAAAACTCACTAAACCCCCTTTTTAAAATAAAAACTATACATAATACAGTATATGGGCATGATCAAGAACTCCATTTTCTCCATAAAAGAAAAACCAATAACTCAAGATTTTCACTATTTCATTATCAAAACACAAATGCATGGAAACAAAAACACAAGAAAATCAACAAAAGGGTTAAAAAAGGAAAGATCTTTACACTTATCTTAAACAATCAAGAACTCAAAACTTTCACTATATCATCATTAAAACACAAATGCATACATCTACAAAAATCCCACAAGTAAAGCATCAATATAATACGCATAAACCTTACCACTAACTCGTGAATACAGAGAGTCAGGAGATAACAAAAAGTTGTGCAATAGTCATAAACAATGATCATGAAAGTAAAAACACAAGAAAAATAAACAAAAGGGTAAAAAAGGAAAGATATTTACACTAACCTTTAAGTATTTTCTTGACAAAGTGCATCAAAATCAAGAAACACCACCAAAAAAAAACCAACCTTTTTCAAGATTTGGTTTTTTTACGTTCAAAACCTCCAACAAAAATCCCAAAAATAAAAATTCAAAACTTTGGGTTATTTTCCATCTTATTATTTAGCTTCACTGAACTGAAGAAGAGAGAAAAATGTAACTGAGGTTAATTTTTATGAAGAGAAAATGAAGAATTAGTGCCGTATTTAAAGGGTTTTTTTATGATGGGCATATTAAGGTATATTCCTTCTACTATGAGCTTCTTTTTAGGATTTGGTACCGTTAGATCTTGACACGCGGCAATTCGGGTCTAAAAGATTTATGTTTAGACACGTGGCATGATCTTAGATGTTTTTGATTTTTTTTAGTTTTTTATAGATGTAAGTCAAACGTCTGTTTATAATAAGACACGTACTTCAATGGATCACCCTATTTCTAACTAAGTTTTAGTGTTGACCACTCTATTTATTTTATTTATAATAATATTCCATTAAAAAAAATGAATTTATTGTTTTTGTATTTGTGGAGTATTGATTAGATGAAATAAAAAAAGTGCTATATTTTAATTAGGTAAATATTTAAAGAAATTTACCAAAGACTTTAAAGTAGCATTAATTAATAATTAGTCAGAGAGATAATTGTAATCCAATATTATAATTGGGTAATTGATCATCATGACAAATAACTTAGGGATTTCATATCCAAAATTGTATTAAAATACTAAAAAATATAAATTCATTTGTTTTTGTCCCGGAAAAATGTCAGATAAAATTGCGTAAATGAACCATTATGGTATGATTATATTTTCTAGAATGTCACATGTAGAGCGAGTATAGTGCACTATACTGTCTTCTTTTTCTTTTTAGTTAAATTAGACAAATTATATTTTTCATAACTTATGCTTATCAATAAATAACAGGATATCCGACATATTAAATTTGTCATTGAACTATTACTCTCTAAAGTTTCTTAATAGGTTTGTTCACGATGCACTTACTCTAATAAAAACAAAAGAAGAATTTTATAAACTGTAAATTAAAGAAATTTAATTTAATAACTACCCATATTATGGAAAGGATTAAACTACGTCAACTTTTTCTTAAAACAACAAAGTATATTATGATTAAAAGATGGCCCTCCCTATCGTAATTTTATATTTCTCAATAAACAATGTATTTGTCTAAAAGGTTCTTATTCAACTTAATCATATGATAAAAGTCAAATAAATATTTGTTTAATATTGTATTTATGTACAACTAAAATCCCAACTAATACTCCTAACGTTTTGATAGAAAAGTTCCAACTTACACGTATATTTCGAATCTCTGTTAATTAATATTTTCAATTTTAAAAAATATTGTGGCATATTTCCTTGTCACTTATTTTCTCTTATAAATATAAATAATTTTACAAAAACACAGTTGTATTCTTTGAAGTCAAATTTACCAAGAAATGATGAGTAGATAATTGCTTTTGATAGGGAAGTTTTTTTTTTTTTTTTTAGATAATTCCAAATCTTTTGTTAATGTCTTAACACTGAAGTCAAAATCTAATTGATGCAATCACAATATAGTAGCAAACATGTTGTTATTCAGTCAGAAGTCTAGGTTCAATTCATTGAAACAAAAAAAAAAATCGCATCAGAAGCGTGTCTTCAGAAATGAATCTTGCGATGTGTGAATTCAGACATAATCAATCCCTAAACGAATATCAAACAGTAAATGAAAAACCAAAAAATCCCGTCATTAAGATAATTTTTTCACTAAAAAGAATGAGCTATAGGATAAAATAAATTTTTATATATAATATTTTGTGTATTGTGATGTGAAAGGTTTGTCTTTGAAAAAAAATGAATCTTTGGAATATTTGAAAGTAAAAATATGTGGGCGTTGAACGCACTTTATTTGGGGCTTGCGTATTCATATTATAATTTACTATATGGTTTGAAAAAGGTACTAAAATGGGAGGAAGAAAAAAAAGAACAAAAAGATACATATATATAATTGGAATTTGAAAATAAAATGTGGGCTATTTTGAAAGGCCACGATGCTGACGAAAATAGTTAGTATATGTGTTATTATTAAGAATTTTGTGTATTGGTTGATTTATTGATTTTTGATTTGTAAACACGCTAAATTAATAATCAAATTAATAAGATATTCGTTATTAATTTTTGATTAATCAATTTTTGGTCTTAAACGGTTCAGTTTTCGGTTACCAATAAGAATATACTCCTCTATTTTTTTCTCTCTGTTATTTTCATTTGTGCTACACTATCTGTTGGTTTATAGTATATGAAAGAAATGTGAATGGAAAAATGAAGAGTAAAATGGTGGAGGGAAGAAGACACTAAAATGGAAAGTGTACTCCCAAATTAGAAAGTTTACTCTTTCTCCCACATTGGTGGAAGAAGAGAACTTGAAAGTGTTTATAATCAAGAACACTTACTCCACATGATAAGTGAGGCAAGAAATAAGAGATGCCTCGCGCCGTCGTCGTCGCTCGCTCGGCTTCGGCTTCGAAACTTTGTTTGACGAAATCTGATCAATGACAAAAACACAGAAAATTTTTCTGTGTGTTTAATACTCCATTTATATGCATGCAGTAACAATAACAGATGCAATGTTTTGACTGAACTGATGCACTGTTTCTATTTCGACTGAACTGGTGCAGATTTTTGAAACAATGTTTCCTGAACTAATACATTGGTTCGAACAGATGCAATTCTTCAACAAAGTGATGCACTGTTTCGAACTGGTGCACTGTTTCGTGAAATGGTATACAGTTTCAGCAAAAATACAGCACTGTTTTGGGTAAACAGACATGCATTTTCAGAAAAGTCACACCTCTAAATTAAACCACTGCCACCTTTTCAAAGAGACATGTTATGGCTATATAAACCTGGTTTCATTCACAGGTTTTGATATGAACGAAAATTTCAGAATAAAAACACTCTTCTTGCCTTAAAAATATTCTGTGTGATCACTCAAAACATTCAGTGAGTTCGACGATATTCCAATTGTTTGAGGTACCTCTACAGTTGGTTTGTTTGGCCATTTTATCTTGGGAGAAAAATTCCGCAACCTCGGGTACAGTGAGGAAAATTATTTTCTTAAGGAAAGTTCGTGAATTCGGGCGACTTGGCCATTTCTGTTTCATCTTTATTTCTAAAAATAAAATACACCTCTTGGGAAGATCACTTTGATCTTATGTTGAGGATATTTTCTGCACTTCATTGTGTTCTTGGTTTATAAACTTGAACTAGTTGAAGTGGTTGTTTCTAGTATACAGATTCTTGTATCCGTAGAAGGAAAATAACAATCTTAAGGAAATAACTTTACAGAATCTATATTACTTGTTTTTGGAGATTAAACCTTTAAGCTTTCTACTCCGCTTGAATTTAACTAGTGATTAGAAGACATAAAATCTTCATCACAAGTTAAAGTTCACTCGATTGGCGATTTGCTTCATCGTTAACTAGAAACAAGAAGAAAAGTTTAAAAGTTATTTAACTTTATAAGTAGTATTCTGAAAATACTAAATTTTTTTGTTTTGTGGTGACAGAAAAAATGACAAGCGAAAGTCAAATGCAAGATGCGACAACGTCTGTGGGGGCAACTAATATTGCCACATCAAGTCGCACAAATGCTCTGCCTACAATGCCACCGGCGGAGAAACCCAAAAAAATTGCAAGCATTGACTTTAAGCGATGGCAGCAAAAGATGTTCTTTTACCTCACCACTTTGTGTCTGCAATGGTTCACTAGCGAAGACGCTCCTGAGGTTCCTGAGGGAACCTCAGACAAAGAGTGTTTCGTAATTGTAGAAACTTGGAAACATTCAGACTTCCTTTGCAGAAATTATATTCTGAGGGATCTCCAAGAAGATCTTTACAATATTTACAGTGGAACTAAGACATCGAAGAAATTATGGGGGGCACTTGAACGGAAATATAAAATAGAGGATGCGGGAATTAAGAAATTCCTTGTTGCACGGTTCATGGACTTTAAAATGATAGATAGCAAATCGGTAGTCTCTCAAGTTCAGGAGTTGCAAGTCATCATACATGATCTCCTAGCAGAAGGTATATCTTTGAAAAATACCTTAGTTGAACAAATTAAAAATGTTCTTAATACTCACTTAAACTGTTTTGTAGGTTTGATTGTGAATGATGCATTTCAAGTAGCAGCGATAGTTGAGAAGCTATACCACATTTGTGGAAAGACTTCAAAAACTACTTGAAGCATATACACAAGGAGATGACTGTTGAAGATCTTATTGTCTGACTGCGTATTGAAGAGGATAATAAGGCTGCCGAGAGAAGGTCAAAAGGAAAATCTACAATAAATGGAGCACATATTGTAGAAGATTATCAAAATAATTCTAAGTAAAGGAAAAAAGCTTAACAAGGAAGCCATCAATCCAAGAATAAATTCAAGGGAAAATGCTTCAATTATGGCAAGATTGGCCATAATTTCATGGATTTTCGTACCCCAAAGAAACTCAAGAAAAAGGATCAACCAAATATGCTTGAATCCAACAAAGAATGAGATGATTTGTGTGCTATGTTCTTAGAATGCAACATGGTAGGAAATCCTCGCGAATGGCGGATGGATTCTGGTGCCACCCGTCATGTATGTGCCAACAAAGAGTTGTTTTCGTCATTTTCTCCGGCTCAAGTTGAAGAAATGATCTACATAGCTAAATCCGCTACTGCTAAGGTAGAAGGAACCGGAAAAATATGCTTGAAAATGACTTCAGGAAAGATCTTGATACTTAACAATGTCTTGTATGTTCCGGAGTTACGTAGGAATTTAATTTTTGTTTCACTTCTAGACAAGAACGGATTCAAATGTGTAACCGTTTCTGAAAAAATTGTAATTAGCAAAGGAGAAATGTATGTAGGAAAAGGCTATCTCACCGAGGGCCTTTATAAGATGAATGTAACGAATGTTGAAATAAATAAAAGTTCAAATTCTTCTTACTTGCTTGAGTCCTATAATTTATGGCATGAATGTTTAGGCTATGTTAATTACAAAACGTTATGAAAACTGATTAACTTAAAAGTTTTGTAAAACTTTGAGTGCAATAAATCAAAGTGTCAAACGTGTGTGGAATCGAAGTATGCAAAGCATCCTTATAAGTCCGTTGAAAGGAATTCCAATCCCTTAGACTTAATACACACTGACATTTGTGATATAATGTCAACACCATCACGTGGTGGGAAAAAGTATTTCCTAACTTTTGTTGATGATTGCACTAAATACTGTTATGTATACTTGCTAAATAGTAAGGATGAAGCAATAAATGCGTTTAGGCAATAGAAAATTAAAGTTGAAAATTAGTTAGACAAAAAGATCAAAATGATAAGAAGTGATAGGGGCGGAGAATATAAATCTCCCTTTGCGCAAATATGTGTAGAGAATGGAATCATCCATCAAACTATGGCCCCATATTCACCTCAATCTAATGGAATTGCGGTAAGAAAAAAATAAACTTTATAGAAAATAATGAATGTCTTACTTATAAGTTCTAGTTTATCACAAAACTTATGAGAGGAGGCTATCCTTACAGCCAATCGTATACTCAACAGAGTTCCGCATAGTAAGACACAATCAATTCCTTATGAAAAATGGAAAGGAAGGAAACCCAACTTGAAATATTTCAAAGTGTGTGGGTGCTAGCAAAGGTCCAAATTCCTATGCCTAAAAGGGTTAAGCTAGGACCTAAGATGGTGGACTGCGTGTTCATAGGATGTGCTAAGAGTAGTAAAGCATGTTGATTTTTGGTTTATAAATCCGAACATCTGGATATAAATGAAAATACAGTAATTGAATTTGATAATGCTGAATTCTTTGAAAACATTTACCCGTATAAACTTAGACATGAACAGTCTAGTGGAGGATCTAAACGATCTCGAGATGAAGCAAGTGAGAATGTACATAATGAAGAAAATCTAAGACGTAGTACACATCAAAGAACGTTAACTTCGTTTGGATTGAATTTTGTAACATTTCTCTTAGAAAATGAGCCTCAAACATTTAAAGAAGGGTTGTCGTCGTCAGACTCATCCTTTTGGAAAGAGGCAATCAATAGTGAGATTGATTCAATCTTAAGCAACCATACATAGGAATTGTTTGATCTTTCTCCCAAAAATAAACCTTTAGGTTATAAATGGATCTTCAAAAGGAAAATGAAAGCAGATGACACTATTGACAAATACAAGGCAAGACTTGTATTAAAAGGCTTCAAATAAAAAGAAAGCCTTCATTACTTTGATACATACTCGCCAGTAACAAAGATAACATCGATTCGAATATTAATTGCCTTGGCTGCGGTATATGGTCTTGAAATCCATCAAATGGATGTGAAAATTGCTTTCCTAAATGGAGAAATGGAGGAAGAAAAATACATAGAATAACCTGAGGCTTTTGTGGTTCCAGGAAAGGAAAACAAGGTGTGTAAACTTATTAAGTCATTGTATGGACTAAAGCAAGCACCTAAACAATGACATGCAAAGTTTGACCAAAATATGTTGGCAAACGAATTCAAAATAAATGAATGTGATAAATATGTTTATATTAAAGACACGCCAAATCACCAAGTCATTGTTTGTTTATATGTGGATGATATGTTAATCATCAGTAGAGACATTTCTGACATAAATGCAACAAAATGAATGCTGAGAGCAAGTTTGATATGAAAGACCTTGGAGTTGCGAATGTGATCTTAGGTATAAGAATCCATAGAACTCCACAAGGGTTGGCATTATCACAGTCTCATTATATCGAAAAGGTACTTGACAAATTCAAGTATATGGAATTCGGTATTGCCAAGACTCCATTGGATGTGAGCTTTGCACTTCGAAAGAATGAAGGTGAAAGTGACTCACAATTGGAGTACGCAAGAGTATTTAGATGTTTAGTGTATATAATGAACTGTACACAACCAGACATAGCATAGGCTATCAATAAATTGAGTCGGTACACGAGTAATCCCAACAAAACTCATTGGATGGCATTGAAAAGAGTTTTGGGGTATCTCAAATACACTCAAGATTATGCTTTGCATTATAAATAATATCCTGCGGTACTTGAAGGATATAGTGATGCAAATTGGATCACTGGATCGAACGAAGTAAAATCCACAAGTGGATATGTATTTACTATCGGTGGAGGAGCAGTTTCTTAGGAATTATCCAAACATACTTGTATTGCTCGCTCTACAATGGAATCTGAATTTATCGCATTGAATAAAGCCGGTAAAGAAGCAGAATGACTCCGGAATTTCTTGAAAGATATTTCGTATTGGCCCAAGCCAGTGGCACCAGTATGTATACACTATGATAGCCAAGCGGCTATAGGTAGGGCAGGGAGCATGATGCACAATGGTAAATCTCGTCACATACGACGGAGACATAATGCCGTCAGAAAACTTCTCTCTAGTGGAATTATCACTGTTGACTATGTAAAGTCAAAGAATAATGTGTCGGATCCACTTACAAAAGGCCTATCTCGAGAAGGAGTGGAAAGGACATCCAAGGGAATGGGTTTAAGGCCTAGGACAAGTTAGTATAGTGGTAACTCTACCTAGCAGACTGGAGATCCGAAGAGCTAGGTTCAAGGAGATCAAACAAAGTTGTGTTTGACAGGTTCAACATTGTCAATTACCCAACCCATTCTCATGATATAGACAATGCATAGTAAACAAGGATAAGACTTAAGGTGAAAAGTCTTTTAATGATTATCTAAATTTGGCAGATTTGACCAAATAGTTTAATCTATAGGATTAAACGTTTAGAAATCAAAGAGAATGTTAGTAAAGGCCTATTCTCTAAGCTCTCATGAAACCGGGACGTGTTCATGGATGAAAAGAATAAAATCGTGAGAACCATAAATGTTAAAAGGCTGGTTGTGTGACATGTATTGTCTAGGTGTACATTAAAGCTCAACGGTTCAAAGATATCAAATCTACCGATTGACTGAGTGCATCCGATGCATGTTCACTACAGAAAGTTCAAAGGGAAACCCACTTATCCAGATGCAATCAGTCTTTGCTTGATGATCACATACTTGTCCGTAAAAATTTTACGAAAAATAGTCATTCCCCATTCATGTGGGGGATTGTTGGGTTCATAGTATATGAAAGAAATGTGAATGAAAAAATGGAGAGTAAAATGATGGAGGGAAGGAGACACTAAAATGAAAAGTGTACTCCCAAATTAGAAAGTTCATTCTTTCTCCCATATTGGTGGAAGAAGAGAACTTGGAAGTGTTTATAATCAAGAACACTTACTCCACATGATAAGTGAGGTAAGAAATAAGAGATGTCTCACGCCGTCGTCGTCGCTCGCTCGGCTTCAGCTTCAGCTTCGAATTCGGATTCGGATTCGAAAAATGATTGATCGATGAGATCTATCTTTTTGGATAAACTTTATTTGACGAAATCTGATCAATGACAAAAATGCAGGAAAATTTTCTGTGTGTTTAATACTCCATTTATATGCATGCAGTAATAGTACTGTTTCGACTGAACTGATGCAGATTTTTGAAACAATGTTTCCTGAACTAATACATTGGTTCGAACAGATGCAATTCTTCAACAAAGTGATGCACTGTTTCAAAGTGGTGCACTGTTTCGTGAAATGGTATACTATTTCAGCAAAAATACTGCACTATTTTGGGTAAACAGACATGCATTTTCAGAAAAGTCACACCTCTAAATTAAACCATTGCCACCTTTTTAAAGGGATATGTTATGACTATATAAACCTAGTTTCATTCACAGGTTTTGATATGAACGAAAATTTCAGAATAAAAACACTTTTCTTGCCTTAAAAATATTCTGTGTGATCACTCAAAACGTTCAGTGAGTTTGATGATATTCCAATTGTTTGAGGTACCGCTACAGTTGGTTTGTTTGGCCATTTTATCCTGGGAGGAAAATTTCGCAACCTCGGGTACAGTGAGGGGAATTATTTCCTTAAGGAAAGTCCGTGAATTCGGGCAACTTGGCCATTTCTGTTTCATCTTTATTTCTAAAAATAAAATACACCTCTTGGAAAGATCACTTTGATCTTGTGTTGAGGATATTTTCTGCACTTCATTGTGTTCTTGGTTTATAAACTTGAACTAGTTGAAGTGGTTGTTTCTAGTATACAGATTCTTGTACCCGTAGAAGGAAAATAATACTATCTTCATGCATAAAGTCTACACAAATTACAAGCACTAAGACAAAACAACAAAGCATGTATTTAAAATCTAAGGCCACATTATATAATTACGGATAAAAATATAATTTCAATGTAATTTATTGGGTTATCGATTTAACCATTGACTAAAATCGAAAATCGAATCGATAGCCCAAAAAAAAATTTGCAAAATCGTTAAAAACAGTTAACTCATTAACCTGATACCAATAATTCAATAATATTTTTATCAATTTGATTTATCGATTGAATTGATTTTTACATATCCGTGATTATTATTACCACTTGGAAATGAAAAGCTAATCGATAAAGAAGTGAAATTCAAATTTAACTCTAAAATGGGAGAAAGTAGAAGAAGAACAAAAAGATTCATGTATATGATGATTTGGACTTTTTGAAATTAAAAATTGGGCTATTTATGAAAAGACCATTCTTAATACTTTACTTCATATATAAATATTTTTTTTTAATATTATAAAATAAATGTATTTTCAATACTTTTAGTACTTTTTTTTTACCATGTATATATGTATATGTAAATATCCAAAGTATGTTTTATATGGAAAGAGTTTATTCACTAAATTCTTTTTTCATAAATAATCATTAATAAGAAAATAAAATAAAAACTAAAAAAAAATCTTAAAAATTAGTATCAAGTATCAACTCATAATTCTCTACTTTTTAGGCACGATAAAATAAAAAATAAATTAAACAAACTCCTTAAAAAACTAAACTGCATGAAAGATAATAATTGTTACCTTAAAATAGAAAGTAGTACTTTTCTTATCCATAATCGAGAGTTTTAAATTCGAGAAAATGACTATTAAAGTAAATATTATATATGTCATATTACAACAATATATGTGATTATTTAAAGTGGAACACTTGAAAATGAAAAACTAGTTAATAAAGAAATAAAATTTGAATTTAACTCAATTCTAAAAATTAATTTATGAAATTGTAAAAATGGGAAGATAACTACTTTTGGATTTGATATTCAATTTTTACGCCATATTTGAAATGTAATTAAAAAATAATTGATTTTAATTCCAGACACATTCACCCTCATATGATTCATTTCAAAGCGATAGATCATCCTACTTTAAATTTCTTGAATTGTCTCGATCAAAATTTCAAAAGAAAAAAAAAGTATGAAGTTTTGAGCAGACACGGTTCAAATTTGAAAAATATTTACGACATTTTAAACTGATATAAGTCAAACTTTAAAGAATTTTTTCCTAGTTTCATGAGCAAAACAATTTTGCCAATTCAAGATAAAACATATTTAGCTATGAATACTATCTAAAATATGTAGTTTAGGACTTGTAAGTTAATGACGGAGGAGCTTTATACTAATTGTTTTTTTAGAAAAAGCATTTGACCAATATGACATCGATATTGTTACTTAAAGGTGACATTGCAAGACTTTTACGTAAAAAAATAGAGCATATAATTTATATATTATGTCGATGTGTCTCGCCATTATGATAGTATGGGCCTTTTGATCTTTTTATGAAGCGAGATCAAAATACTTTTTAATATCATGTGCAATTAGAGCGTTCGCTTGTATAACAAATATGACATTGATAATATTGCTACAAAATTCATTTTTCAGATGATTATTTCAATCATACCCTCTTCCTTCCTAGAAACCAAATGATAGTTAATCATCTCACATAAAATAAAATGAACATATACTTCCAAAATAGAAGGATAAGATTAACATTGTGAACACAATTTAAGTAACCCAAATCCCAATGGTTATTTATCATACTTCCTCCGTTCCGTTTTACTCATCCCAAATTTCTTAATTTATTATTCCATTTTACTTGTCCTTTTTTATTTATTAAGACTAGACAATTATTTTTTCCCATTATACCCTTAGTGTAATTATTCCTCCTTATTATTAGCATTCTTAAAAAATGTTGCAAAGAGAGAGTAGACCATTAAGAATATAAATAGTGTTTTGATATTAGTCATCCATCAATATTAGAACTAACAATAAGACACAATTAAGAGGGAAAAAATGGTAAAGTTACATTATTAATCATTGTTTTCTTAATAGTTATGTTATCCCAATTTGGAACGGATAAAATAGGACAAAGGGAGTATTAATTAATCCTTAATCTCACATTCATCCTCCAAACTTTGTAAATCACTTTGTTCGCTTTTACTTGTCATTATTTTCTTGATTAAATTTTTATTTTTAATTTTATTTATTATTTTTGTTATATCAAGAAAAATTAAGTTTTTCATTGATTATTTTTCAAATCATTTTCAAGATATAATACTCTAAACATCAATCAATTAATAAGAATAATGTGAGAAAATAATCATATTAATAATTATCTAAGTACTGTGTTTCCCTTAAATTAAGCCCATTATTCGCCGTTAATCCACTCTTCCGGTTGCATACGAAATCGTTTTTTATGTTTGATTTTTTGGATTAAGGGGGAAGGAAATAAAATAAGATAAGATCAATAATTACATTTTCTACAAGTAAGTATAGTTGACAATAATTAGTCGACGTTATATATTTCCTAAATTCATTTTAAAACAATTTAACATTTTTGTGTTTCCTAATATCAAGCATGACAGTTAGTCAGTTCTCCATCAAAATTTTAAAAGAAAAGATATTGTTTCATATTTGAAAGAGAATGAATAATGCATCAACATGGGTTGTGGTGCAACTGATGGGCTGTTCCACCCTTTCGTTTTAATTTGTCCTCTTACTAAAATTATTTATTTCAATTTAATTGTCACACTTATGAAGGCAAAATAATTTTATTCGATTCGGCCAATATTACTCTATCATTTAAAGATTAAATAATGTGTAATTTTAGATTTTTAAAATATGATTAATAAAATTAATTTAGTAAAATTAATTTTTAATAAATATTTTCTTAAAGCGAATGTCAATTAAAAAAAAGTCAACCACTTTGAAACAAAAGAGAGTACATTGATGGTGGACGAGGGACTATTATTGTATAAATATGAATAGCTAATTACTCCCTCCGTTTTTAAACAAGTGATACTCATTTTGTTCCTAAATATGAATGTATAGTGTATTGTTTAAAAAAACCTCGCTCGTGCAACTACACTGAACATGTTGCTGTGTTTAGAGTTCCACATAAAAAAAAGGATGAATAATTATTTTTTTATATGAATTTATGTAATTCTCTCCTCATGAGATAGTTTTTAGAATTGAGTTGAGTTCGAGATCAATTATTTATGTGTTGTTGTTGGATTTTAGACAACGATCTAAAAGTCTTTATCAAGAAAATTAAATTTTTTATGAAAAAACGTTCAATCATTATCTAAAATTTTACAAGTTATTGTCAGTATTAAATAACAAACTAATATTTTATCAATAATTACAATATATAAGCAAATACTTCCTCCATTCCATTTTATTGTTACAAATTGAGTTGATACATTAATTAAAAAAAATAATTAATAACATAACTAATTTATCATAATATCTTTACATTATCGAAAAGGATATTTATATGAATCGATTGGTGGGAGCTCTATTATTGTGAAAAATGTGAAAGTCTCGAGTCAACGTGCCATGCTAGTTGTTGCAAGTAGAATTTCCTATAATTTGTCCCCTTATTATAACGTCAGTCTTATCATGTTACTTTCAATTATTAAAAAGAATTCGTTTATTAATTTTTTATTTAACAATTTGTCATGTGACAGTTGTATGTTTGCTCTTGTAGTCAACTCTATCGTACTCCTTCGTTTCATACTAATTGACCTATATGAACTTAATATACCATTGAAAAAATATTAGTTAGGAGATTTATTTTATTAAATTAATTTTATTAATTATATTTTAAAAGTATAAATTTAAGTAAATATATTTTATTTAATTATTTAATATTAAGAGTAGTATTGAAAGAACATAATAAAATTTTCTTGATTTTATAAAAAAAATAACTAAATTGAAATAAATATTTTTAGAAAAAGGATCAACTAAAATAAAACGAAGAAAGTAATAAGATTATTAAAAGATAAAAAATATTTTAAAAAACTTTTGCGTCCGTCTTTTTTTAAAAAGCCTGTTCACATTTATCAATTAAGCGGCGTTGATACTCTGGGAAGAAATTCGTCTTATATCATTTTTTTTTTTCATCTAGCAAATATTTGGTGGTCATATTGCACAACATAGACCATTCAGGAAAAGAGCTCTTTATCAAGAATTTTTTTATGCGTATGATTCGAATTTGAGATTTTTAATTAAGGAAGGATCAACTCTATCCATTGCATCATATTTTTTGATGGTAATCTTATATCATTTCAGTTGTATGAGTTGACGAACATAATAAACAGTTTCTAATAGACCTGATGGATTGTGGGCTTGTAGTACCTGCTAGCGCGGCTTCTTTTATGCTCGGTTATTAATTAGCCACAGACCACACCTCGTATTCATTCAATATTTTTACTTTTCTTCATTCTTATCATAGAGAGGACTCACGAACAAGACACGACAAAGCAGGTTTACTTATAAAAACAAAAAAATGGACAATTTTATGATAAGGAAAATGGACCTTGGACCTAATTCAACCTCAAAAGCTAGTTCATGAGGAGAGGATTGTCCAAGACCATATAAGGAAACCAAGGACCCTTTAACCCACCGATGTGAGACTCCAACATTTTACAATACGGTTTCTAATTAAAGTTGGTGATAATTCCGTGGTCGTGTGTTTCTAATTTCTGTATCGACTTTAATATCCATTTTATAAGGTAGCTCGACAGCAGAAAGAGTAGAATTCATTCGCTTTTTAAATATAATTATTTTTCAGATGTTTTTAATATATTTATTAATTCCATGATCCCAACGGCATAGATTCCACTATCCTCCTCCTCTTCTTCTTCTTTTTTTTTTTTTTTTCAGAATATAATTATTCCAAGGTTGGTAATCTGGAATTTGGACAGGCATTGAGATACCAAAATGAATTACTAAGAAATCACTGTATATAGTTGTCTGCAATTTACGAGGCGATAATTTGAATTCACGTCGAAATATAAAATAGCGTTACAATCATCATATTGTAAATGTATTGTATGTATACATCATAGGTTAAATTTCATCTTGTGAGTAGTCGACGGTAACATATGAATATAACATTTAGAGTTAGATTTGAAGATGATCAATTTATATATATTCTTAATCATAAGATTTACCTAAATTTGAAAACATTTTAATGAAGAAAGCAAGTGGAAGCTAGTTTGGAGGAGATATTAATCGTATGAATTATGGCTAAGTGCTTAATTAAACAAGTTATCTTTCAAACTAATAAAATGCTATTTTAAAAAAACACTTGAATTGGAAAATTTAAAAGAAGAAATTAATTACAAACTTCTAAAGAAGGGCACAATCAATCTGAAGTCATTTGCGTGAAACTTATTTTTCGTACTTCTACTAAGGAAGTCATTTTCTTCAAATTTTTAAAAACCTTGTTTTCCTATAGAACATTTTCTCCGAGCGATCAAACATGAGAAAATCGAAAAACTTCATACCGAACATACACCCTTAGTATCTGTATATATAGATTCAAGATTTTGCTTTTCCTTGCTTGTGAGCGGGGAAGGTGTGTGTAACAAACCAGCCCAACTATTGTTATCCACTTTGGACCTAACCCTGCACGACTTTAAAATATGTCTAGGTGTAAGACTTGCTTCTTTAAATACCTAATATTTTTCTCGTGTTTTGTTAATACGAGATTCGCCTAAGGTGTTACATATCATGTTCCCTCGCTCTAGATACTTAGCTTCCTCGCTGTACTTTGTCCCACCATCATTCAAGGACAATGCACGCGGAGTGCTTCAATCTGATATCATATGTTATAGCTCAACTCATTAATGATATTGTCTGCTTTGGACCTAGACCTGCACGATTTAAAATGTGTCACTAGGTATACGACTTGTTTCCCTATACACCTAACATCTCGTTTTTGTTTTATCGATATGAGATTCGCCTAAGATGTTATAGGGTGGCGTCCGGTGGAGAGCTAGAAAATATATCAGATGGACAAATAATTTTCACATATGTACTCACGCACATGGTAGCATAAAGCAGTAAGTATTCTATAATGGTTTACTAGAAGATTAATTAATGATTACAAGATTAAACTACATACTAATGGAAAATTTTGTCTTTTGATTACGTTTACATAAAATAGTATAACTAATTTGATCTATCTTATAGTAGTTTTAGCTGAAGAAGTATATGTAATTTGGTCTAAATGCCTAATTCTACTAAAGAATTACCTTTAATGTGGAAACCTAATTACAACTTTAGTTGCCAATCATGGTGTCATTATAGTCACAAGTATCCCATAATGAATTAAATTTCTTTGTCATTCTTTTGTAACAATAAAAATTTCATATATGAAGGGTATGTATCACTATTACTTAAATAAAGAATTCAACTGCTCCCAAAAAGATGTTGAAAAGGTCAAAAGGTAACCAAAGCAAAAAAAGTTAAACTGCACGCAGTATTCGATTTGGTAGTTACATATATATTAGGTATATAGGCACACGTCTTCGCAAATAATTAGTGATAATTCAAGTAGAAAACTCACGTCATAAATAGTTTAGAGATTAAAAACTCAACAAGAGGTCAGAGAATATTTAGGTACGTTTTTAACCCTTTACTCTATATTTTTACTTGAAATAAATTATGTTGTAATGATTCGACTGCTCTACAAGATGTTGAAAAATTCAAAAACTATATGTAGCACTACTAATTGATTTGATAGCTATATGGAGTAAAAAGCACCATAAAATATGAATTGTCAAAAGTTTATAAGACGGAAAAATTAAGAAAATCCCATATTCTGTCACATTGAACATCACATCCATAAAATAGTGTGTAAAATGAAAATATTCCCTAGCCATTTTTTTGAAACATGAACCAAAACAAACAAATATTCTTTTCCATAGGACCATAGCCCATTTTGTCAACTAAACAAATCCTCAATTTTTCTTGCAAATTGGATAAAACGGTTGGAATCCCACTAATTGAGTTGAAGGAGAAAAAAAAAATCGACAAGAAAGACTATCAAATTTGGTTTAATATGGTTTTATATAGTTTAATATCGAAAAAAATGCACCATGCTTTTTTCTTTATAGGAAGCAGTTACAGATATAGATATTGCAAAATGAAAGCAAAAGATAAGTGCCATATATAGCTTTTTTTTTTTTGGAAATTCGAGGAAAACCGCAGCCGCTACACCCTTCGGATGTGCGCACTGGGTAAAACCCCCCCTGTGCACAGCCTGCAAGTAACATCAGGGTTTTTTAACCGCACTAGGCAAGCCCGGTGCGACAAGCTCGACTCAAAGACCCTACCTGGGAATCGATCTCAGGTAGCTGTGGTGAGTTTTCAACCCCCGACCAGTGAGCCACACCACAAAGGTGCAAGTGCCATATATAGTTGAAATCAAGACTCAACTCTTGAAACGACTTTTTCAGTGAGGGGACAAACCTATGAGGTCTAAAAGTATGGCGATATAGTTGAGAAGGATTGAATCAAAACGAACAATATCTTAAATAGTTAGGGATGGACCATGATAAATAAATGCATGCAAGTACAACTAGATATAAAGTAAGATAATAGGGGAAAATTGGAAAGAAAGACTAGGAACAAATGCATTTAACTTAAGTTCAAAATATAATGAAATAAATGGAGAAAGGGACTGGACATTTGTGACAAGCAAGATATGGAATGGAACCAATGCTGTCTAAAAGTCAAGAATTTTAATAGTGCTATGTGGACACAAGACTAGTAAACTCAAAGTATACCATGACACATACATTCATGTTCTTTTTACTTGTCCCTTCTATTCGAACGCATTAATAAAAATGATAACTTGATATTAGTAATTTTTTCCTCGCTTTAAACAAGATAAATTAAATAATCTTCTTATTAAAACGTTACAGAACTATATTTGGTGTATAACTAATGTATCAATGTTACTTGTAAACATCATACATGGATATATAGTGTATAAATAATGAATAATCACTACATAATCTATGTATAATCTATATGTATGTCTTGCAAATTAATTATACACAAAATATAGAGCTATAATTATTTAATTTATATATTTTTTAAAAAATATAAATAAAATAAGATTTGTACCTATTGTTATCCCTTTAAATACGTGAATAAAGTCAAAATACTATAATTACCAAAACCATATAGACTGCCTAATAAAAGCAAACAACATGAAAAAGTCATTTATAATGGAATTGTCAAAATAAAATCAAATATTTTAAATGAGAAAATACATAAAGTACCCTTGATCTTGTTCGATTTTTTTAAAAAGATACCTAAACTATACTTTCGATCTATTACCCTATGAATCTTACTAAAATCGTTGTAAATACACCATTTTGATGAAAATTTCATCATTTCTCTTTTTTTTTAAAAGCGCGTGTTTGACGCTTTCTCCTTCTTCTTCCAGTTCACTGGTCTTTCCTTCTTCTCTTTCATTACTTCTTCCATTGTTGTTGATCTTAAATTGAATTATTTGCTAAAGTACGCTTCAATTGTTCTCCCTATTAAATTGAATTCCAAAAACGAAAGATTTCATTCAATTGAGGAATGCGGAGAACAAGTTTTTGGAGAAGTAAAGGATGTGATTCCACCGACAACAAATTGGTATATTGATTACTATTTCAATAGTAGAATTGAAAACAATTTTACTGATTCTTTTACCTACATTAGCATGTTTTTCAATAAAAAATTAATTTTTCATATTGGGTTTATCGTCGAAAAATACCTTCTCAACGGACAAAATGATGGCTACCATATCATGTCATATCTTTTTTACCCTTTTTTTTAATCTCTTTATCATTCTTCATTCAAGATGAACATAAGAATAATGTTGTAGACCGTTGGTGGATCTCAAATTGTGGAAAGCTCTCAGAAAAAGCATAAACCTTACAATAGGGATAGACAATACAACCCCAAGCATAATTGTGCTCTCCTTTCGATTTCTGTGTGTGTAGTGTCGATGTGTGAGTGTGTGTTTTTCACTGGGTTATTGTGCGTGCGTGAATGGAGTATTGTGTGAAGTTGTGAGAGTGTATGTATGGAGAATTGGAAAGATGAGGAAGACATCAATAAAGAAGAAGGTATTTTTAAATTTTTGAATAAATAATTTACACGTGACAGCTTTTTATTGGCAATTTAAATTAAATTTTAACCATTCACGCGTTTGGTGTGCGTGTCTACACGCATAAGTAAAATTTAAGTCAAAATAATATATTTACAATGAATTAAGTAAGAATCGTGAGTTAATAGGTCGAAAATAAAATTTAGATATCTTTTTTAAAAAGTTAAATATGATCAGGAGGTACTTTATGTATGTTCTCATTTTAAATTTATAACTATATGAGCGACTATTTAAGTTCTCCCTATTTAATTGGGTGAATATACAGTGTAGTCTTCTCCAAAAAAAAATTAAAAAAAATGAGAAAAGACTTTTGTCTAAGTCTTCAGTAGCTGTCCCTTCACTTTAATATTCTTGACTTATTATTCACATATTTGATCAATCAATAAATAGATGGTAGTAAAATAATCAATATATAGATGGTACATTTTACTTATGACGCTACATTGATGTCAAAAATTACGGCAAAATTAGGTGGGCTAGCTATTTTTTGGATCGATATAACTGGTAATTACCTCTTGATTTCTAAACTGAATTTAAAGTTAAATAGCTATTTTTATTATACTGAATAAATAAAAATTGACGGAGAAAGAACTTTTTGTATCAAGATATTTTGTTGAAGACAAGAAAATTAAATGCATAAATTCTAAAAAGTCAGAAGTCAGCTGAATTTAGGCATGGTTATTTAATTTTTCGAGCAGTCCATACCTAAATCAAACTGAATTTGACCCAAAACTTGATAAATATAAATCGTGCCCCTGAGGTAACATATCGATTAAAAGGACAGTTTGATGCATTAAAATACTCGTTCTATTTCTATACGAAATTCGGGGAAGGGTTGAATCACAAGAGTTTATTATACACAATTTTATCTTAAGTTTCTGCCAAAAACTATTTTCACGGATTAAATTTATAACCTCTTATTCACACGACACTAATTTTAAGTACAATTACTCCAAGGCCCTTTCAATCGATTAATTTTCCAAAATCACTTTCAATTTTCTCAAACCATTAACTTGATGTGCCAAGCCATAAGCAGTAAAGGATGGTTAACTCATCATTATTTATTGAAACTGTATATATATCATATTAAGTGTGTACGTCAAAAATGCTTAATATATATAGATTGCGTAGGTGATTGTTCTTTATATAAGAAATTATGAATTTGTACTTTCTATTACGTGGATAAAAAGGTAAGAGTTTAGGTATGCTTTTAATTTATAAAATTTTGTTCAGATACATCAGTACAAGGAATCATTAATTAATTCAGACAATATCTGCAAAATTTACCCAGTTATGATATTTATTTTCTTTTATTCTTATATAAATATTTACTAAAGATAGCATGAGAATTAAGACTAAAGTGTTGCTAAGAGCAGAAGAGTCACTAGTCACCACTAAAGATAAAGGTCGTGGTGGAGTGATAAGTACTCTTCCATCATTAATCAAAGGTCTCCAATTCAAACATTAAATATGAAGTCGTCTTTAATATAATTTATTACGCTTTACTCTATAATAAACTTTTCGACGTGAATCTGAATTAATCGAAAAATCGGAGTATAATGTTAAGAGCAGGAGAGTCTAATCAATGCATTTACTTATTTACAGAGACGCAACTTTATCATTCAGATAAATTATTAAAGGCTATTTGTTTTTCTTTTCAATTGATGAGTGTTTGAATAAACGACTTTTTTAATTAAAAAAAAAAAGATTTTAATCTGAAAGTACACCTTTTAAATGATTCTGACACGTACGAAAGAAGGCATTGTGTGGATATGCATGCAATAATTGCATAGTTGACTTGAATTAATATATTGCCTTAGGTCGAAAACTAGCAATAACCTAGAGTTATTTAACAAAGAGATAGGAGTATCTTCTTTCAAGAACCAATACTAGGAAACAAAATGTAGTATTAGTACATTTTCTTAAATAGAACCACGATGTATGATAAAAAATGCACAAAAGAACAAAACAATACTCCCTCCATTTCATAATAAATAAATTATTAAATTTTAACATATAAATTGAGAAAAAAAGCAATAAAAACATAAATTTAACATAACTTTTTATTTTTACCCTCCAAAAAGTAAAAGTTGACCTTTAATACCTTTTCGAAAATTAATTGATTGTCAAATCATAAGGGTAACTTTGAAAAAAATTTCAATGATTCACTTATTTTGAAACACCAATAAATACCCTAACAATTCACTTATTCCGAAACGGAGGGAGTATGTTTTGTTAATTAAGAGAAACCTCAAACGATTCAGGATTATCCAAAATCATTTAGCTAACAATTCTTTCTCTTAATCAATCTGAGACAATATATCAACACTACGATAGAGGATGTATTAAAATCCTTCTTGTATAAGGAAAATAAATACTTATATAGGAAATCTTTGTGTATAAGGAAAATAAATACTATATAGGAAATCTTTGTGTATAAGCAAAAAGGATATGGATACGATACATACTTCTGAAATGCAACTAAAAAGAACAAACCAAGTTTCGTTGAGCTCAGCTCGACTGCTATTCAAGCTACAAGCCGAACACAAGCTCAGCTCAGCTCAGCTCGTTTCATAAACGGAGCTTGAGCTGAACTTTTGTTCACAAACAGCTGGACTCATTTACAACACTCCTAAACACAAAGGTTAGTGAATCTTTTTGCTGGTGAATCATATAAGAGGTCATATATTCACCAGATTTTGGTTTATATTATACAAAAACAATCAGAATTGTTACAGATTTCCCGATTCCCATCATACATACATAGGTATCTTCATCTTCAGACTCTTCTACGATGCTTCCAACCCGAGTCAAACATCTAACAAGGCTGCATGCCGCAGAGCTAACTGAGGTGATAATGATCAAGTGTTCGGTTTGTTTCATCCTATTTTGCCCAGAAATGACTGCAAGAAAGTTAGATGTTAATGTTAAATGCACTTGATGTAGCCCCTATATTACTAATACAATATATAAAAAGATTCTAACTTAAATCGGATCCAAAGACGACTTGTGAAATTCCAGAAGTAACCTGCATGGCGATGGTTCACATAATGTGAAATTCTAGACGCGATTATTTCTTCTTCTGTAATTCCTCTGCCTTCGCTGCTTCTTTCTCCTTGCCATCATAATTTTGTGTTCCAGCTCTTCAATGATTCTTTCAAGCCATTTCATATTTCCAGTTGAGATCAAGATATATATTATGGATAATCCGATACATAGTCCGGTTCCATACCCCATAAGAGCGGCTTTCCAAAAATCATTCAGAAATTCATAGTTGCTTTCTTCATCAAGAGTAGATCTAGCATAAGTTTCCTCCGATACTGAATCATCACCTTCATTACCACAACCTTTTGAAAGTGGGAATCCACGTAATCCGTCATTACCTTCATATGAATTGTTCTCAAAGGTATGAAATTGATTTCCTTGAGGAATGCACCCTTTGAGATGATTGTAGGAGAGATTTAAGACTTCAAGAGATGTAAGAGAAGCAAATTGTGGTGGTATTTCTCCTACAAGATGGTTACCTGACAGGTCCAACTGAAGATAAATTTCCAAGTGATTGCGGAATAGGACCTTGCAATCCATTATGAGATAAATTTAGAACGCGAAGTGCAATGAGTACACCTATCATACTTGGAATATGTCCTTCAAATTTATTGTTTAAAAGATCAATAGTGGTGTACAAAAACAAGATTCTCACAACTTCAAGCTCCATTCCCTTTGTTACGACAGCTATGGAGTTTTGGTAATACCCATCTTCGTCATCACTCGGTGCCTTCTTTGATGGATCAATTTTCCTCATGGCTCTGAAATGTTGAAACAAACTCGTTGGTAAGTTTCCCGTGAAGGCATTGGAAGAGAGATCTAACAATCGAAGCTCAGGATACATGTTTTCACTCCCTAAAGTTCTAATGGGTCCATGCAACTTATTCAATCTCAAGCTTAAAACTCGCAGCTCAGGAAGAGTTCCCAACCACATTGGAAATGTATCATTGAGGAGATTGTCCCCTAAATCAAGAACTTCCAGTAGTTGGCAATTTTTCAAGGATCGTGGAATTTTTCCCTCTAGCTTATTGCCATGCAAATTGAAGCTTTTGAGTGCACTTCCAATGCTAAAAGTTGTTGGAAGAGTACCGGAAAGATTGTTGTGCTGCATATCAAGAACTTCAAGATGACCACTCATGTTGCCAAAACATTGCGGAATTGCTCCCATTAGATTGTTTCTACCCAAATCTAGACCTTGTAGTGATGCTAAATTGCAAATAGACGGTGAGAGCTCTCCGCTGAGATTATTATGTGACATCGTCACATACCCGAGGCCACTGATATTACCCAAACATTGCAGAATTTTCCCCTTCAAGATGTTTCTCGACAAATGCAGGACTGTCAGTGACGTCAAATTGCAAATAGATGAAGTAATTTCCTCAATCAGATTGTTGTCGTCGAGAAACAGAATTTGCAAGTTTCTCAAGTTGCCAATGGAAGACGGAATTGGGCCATTGAGTTGATTATTGGATAATTCCAGATCATTGAGGTTATTCAGATTCCCCAACACACTAGGAATTGAGTCAGAGAGTTGATTATTGGATAATTCCAGATGATTGAGGTTTTTCAGATTCCCCAACACACTAGGAATTGGGCCAGAGAGTTGATTATTGGATAAGTTCAGATCATTGAGGGTTTTTCAGATTCTCCAACTCATTAGGAATTGGGCTAGAGAGTTGATTAGCAGATAATTCCAAATTATTGAGGTTTTTCAGATTCCCCAACTCACTAGGAATTGGGCCGGAGAGTTGATTAGCAGATAATTCCATATCATTGAGGTTTTTCAGATTCCCCAACTCACTAGGAATTGGGCCAGAGAGTTGATTATTGAATAATTCCAGATAATTGAGGTTTTTCAGATTCCCCAACTCACTAGGAATTGGGCCAGAGAGTTGATTCAAATAAAGAAACAAAAAGGACAAGTTGTTCAAATTCCCCAATGAAGCAGGAATAGAGCCATTAAGGAAGTTCTTGCCCAAAGATAGCTTAGTAAGAGATCTTAGCTGACCTATTTCTCCTGGAATGGGACCATTTAAATGGTTGTCAAATATGCGGAGGATCTGAAGCTTGACTAGTGAGCCGATCTGTGATGGGATTGTGCCCGAAATTTGATTGCAATTCAAGTCAAGATAGATAAGATTAGTGAGATTACCAATCTCTGGTGGGATGGTGCCAGAGAGACTGTTCATGCTAAGATCAACGTATTCAAGAAAAGGGAGGGATGAAAACGAAAAATCAAAGAGGGTACCAATGATTCTAGAATTTGTAATATTCAACCTGTTTATCCTACCATTAAAGCAAACAACTCCGTACCAGTCGCTGCATGCATCAGAACTTGGTTGCCATGAAACCAATAAGGAATTATTTTGGTTCTTGAAAGTTGATTTCCATTGGAGTAGAGCAGTTGCTTCCTCAGTGGAAGCAAAAGTAATTGTAAAGAGAGTGAAAAACTGAAGTAAAGAGAATATTTTCGAGCTCTTCATCATATACTGCTGATTAAGTGATTGTGTGTTGATTATTTTGTTTGTTGATGGATGAAGTTCACTATTTAAATTGCAATAAATCTGAATAAGTCTTGCGTGTCATATAAGGCACAGAATCAGAAAAACTTCCTAAGTCAATGAGTCTTTGTCTTAAATTAAGAAACTCTGGTATCTCGAGCTTTCCAATTAAGAAAATTAATTATCCATGCCAAAACGTTTCATGGTGGTTTCTCGAGGTCAATACACAAGTCTTCATGTTACTGTGTAAATCACGAAAAGCACAATCACTAATTTTCTTTGTGGTCCACTTGAATATATGTATGACTTGTTATGAAAACTATCACACACAAATTCATGTCTCTTTGAATTTTCATTTGATGTTACTACTCATTAACTAAACGTATTCTTTACTTTAATCATCAAATATCATGTGTAGTTGTTTGAACAATAAAAAAATATCCTTTTTTCTTATTCGTTCATAAATAATAGCGCAAATTATGATCTCAATTTATTTTATTGAAACACAAATTATTCATAGACTAATAATGAGTCATTTTTGGTATAATAAGACAATATTTTCCAAGTCTTGATGAGAAATTTCAAACAAATCCTTTTCACTTGCAAATAAATAAAAAGATATAGTTCATTACCAATACAGTCTTTCCACTTTAACATTATCACAAAATAAAGTTCTTAATAGAAAAATGAAAAAGGGAATGGAATAGTTTAATTTAATTGACAAAAATCATATGGTATGTGATGCAGATCCGTTTGGTTCTCATTTCTCATCTTTAAACTAGTGGAGCATATCTTGGTAACATTAAAGTCACAAAATTCTTGCTATAGAAATTTGAAAGAAAGCTACATCACAAAAATTCAATGTAAAATTCCAAAGCTTGCAAAAGAAAAAAATAGGAAAAAAACAAAACAAGTGGCAAATCCTTATACTTGATTAGACATTAATTTATTTATGTGGACCGGTTTTATTAAAAAGAGAATACTTTGCTGTGATCTAATGAAGCATATTTAAGTAGCTAAAAGAGTAGGAAAATGAAGTCAAGAAAGACTTTGTAAGTCTTGCTGTGAAAATTTCATTTGAAAACTACAACAAACAAATTCATATCTCTTTGAATTTTCAACGATCACGTGTAGTTAGTTTGAACTATAACTACTTATTTATTGGTAAAAGATAGCAGGTATCCGACAGGATAATTGAGTTCTACACAAGTTGGCAAGAACACAGCTGCCACTGAAATTAAGGAGAAATTATCTCCATATGCATGCTGCTTTAATTTTTTGGACATGGACTTAAAACTTTCTTCTACGAACTATTACTAATCGTCTTTGTTTTTTATTCCTTTGTGCTCTTATTATCTTCCTTCGTCAACAGTACTGAGTTCTATAATTAAACATGGATGCAAATACGACATATTAGCTCATCTTTATGGCATGCTTCCAATAGATTGCAACAATTCATGTCTGGTAGATTTACGAGACAAACTTCTTACTGTCGGATAACATTAGGCACATAACTATATACCTTTACAAGAAACATCACGCATATGGAAACCTGCGAGTTCGTTTTGCATTCTTGAAAACGATCAGCTGATGGTCTCATCTCTCTTTTCAGAGGTGATGGTGCAAATTACATCCTCCGTGCCATTGCTGTTGCTGGTGCGTTGGCTGGATATCATAGGCTTCACATGATTGTTCACCGGAAACAAAAAAAAAATAAATACGGTTCGAAAATTCAGGCCATATGAAGTGTACTTTAGGATACTGCAATGTGAGGATTCTTTTGGAACGATGTTTTACATTTTCCCGAGTTAATAATAGAAAGAAGTGGAAAAAGTTTACTTATAAAACTAAAAAGAAACTAAAAATCGAATACAACATCCTAAGCTGTAACATCGATCTGATATTATTGCATCTCGAGCATTCTACCAAATGCTCCTCCAAGCACCTGCATATTCGATCATATTTGTTTATTTACTGTCTAATTTTTATTTTTACTACAAAAAAAAAAGTTATATCTTAATTTTATTTTACACTAAGATCAAATTACAACTGGACTTCAATCTTACATAAAGAAAGTTGAGTCCGACGGAGCAATTTAAAAGGCATAATACATAAACATGAGCGATAATACTATTGCATCTCTAATGAGCATTCCACTTCACCTATTGAATGATGTGATTTCTTTGGTCGAAACCATTTTCTTTCCCTTTGTATGGTGTCCCTCTTGGATTCTTCACCTACTCTTTTACAACAACAACAAACTCAGTGTATTGAGGTCTGGAGAGGGTAAAATGTACGCAGTTCATTCCGCTACCTCCGAAGAAGTATAGAGGCTATTTCCGATAAACCCCCGACTCAGGATAGAGAACAATACACAAGGTCATAATGAAACCTGAAGTAGGATGGATGACATAATAGAAATAAGGAATAAGAAATAATAAAATAGATATGAGAGAAATACGAAATAAGAGAAATACTAGCAATTCGAAATAAGAATTAAGAAATAAGAAATAGGACACCTGTGGTTACCCACCACACTCAAACTCTCCTGACTAGAGGCTCCTACTAATGGACACAGTCCTAGGATTACTAACCCGGCTAAACAAGGACTCTTTTAACACCTTGCTACAACCCACACACTCACACTATCCTTCTACTCTTATCTACGACCTCCATACCTTCCTATCTAGGGTCATGTCCTCGGTAAGCTGAAGTTGCTCCATGTCATTGTTAGGGTTTTTGCCCAGTTTTTCTTACTATATTTAAGTTTTATTTTTTCTTAGAAGTAAAATAAAAGTTACCATAATTACTTTTACTTTTCCTGAAAAAAAAAGTAAAATTCTTTTCCATATTTGATAACTTCTTTCTTGGAGGAAAGGTTTTTGACATCTATAAATAGAAGACCCCTTCTCATACTATAACACAATAGCATCCACAATGTAGTCTTTTAAGATTTTCGTTTAGGGGGAGATTTTCTCTCTTATTAGTTTTATGTTTTTAATATTAAGTTTTATATGTAGGCCAATTGCCCAAATCATATAATAAAATTATGTTTTTAGTATTGTTTTTCGTTGTCATCCTATTTATCGTCTCATAGTTTGCAAACTTTAAGCTTCTGCATGACGCCCTCTCGATTTTGAACCCAACAAGTGGTATCAGAGCCAATGGTTCAAAGATCAGATGGTTCGATTGGGGATAGTTTTAAGAACAAAGTTGCAACAAATTTGAAAATAAAGCTCATTTTTAACCTTGCAAAAAGGCTCTAATATTTTTAACCCGAAAAGGGCTCATATACTTTTAACCCAAAAGTTTCATTTTTAAGCATGTCAAGCAGCAGTGATGTAAAATATGTGAAGAACAAAGATTATGCAAAAGAATAAGGAGGATCAAGAATATTTTGAAAAAAATCAAGCCCAAAAGGGGAGATTTGTTAGGGTTTTTGCCCTGATTTTCTTACTGTATTTAAGTTTTACTTTTTTTTAGAAGGAAAATAAAAGTTACCATAATTACTTTTACTTTTCCTGAAAGAAAAAGTAAAATTCTTTTCCATATTTGGCTAACCTCTTTCTTGGAGAAAAGGTTTTTGACATCTATAAATAGAAGATTCCCTTCTCATACCATAACACAATAGCATCCACAATGTAGTCTTTTAAAATTTTCGTTTAGGGGGAGATTTTCTCTCTTATTAGTTTTATGTTTTTAATATTAGGTTTTATATGTAGGCCAACTGGCCAAATCATATAATAAAATTATGTTTTTAATATTGTTTTTCGTTGTCATCTTATTTATCGTCTCATAGTTTGTAAACTTTAAGCTTCCGCATGACGCCCTCTCGATTTCGAACCCAACAGTTATGTCTAATCACTTCTCTCCAGTATTTCTTCGGCCTACCTTTACTCCTCCTGAAGCCATCCAAAGCTAGTCTCTCACACCTATAAACTGGGATATCCGTGCCCTTCCTCATCACATGCCCAAACCATCTCAGCCTTCTTTCCCGCATCTTGTCCTCCACCGAAGCCACTCCCACCTTCTCCTGGATAATCTCATTCCTAACTCTATCCTTTCTAGTAAGCCCACACATCTAACACAACATTCTCATTTTCACCACCTTTAATTTTTGAATATGGGAGTTCTTGACTAGCCAACACTCCGCTCCATACAGCATGGCTGGACGGACTGCCACTCTATAGAATTTGCCTTTAAGCTTAAGGGGCACCTTTCTATCACACAACACTCCTGAGGCGAGCCTCCACTTCATCCAACCCGCTCCAATACGATTAAAGACATCATCATCAATCTCACTATTCCCCTGAATCATACACCCAAGATACTTAAAACTATCCCCCTTACAAACATCCTGGAAATCCAACCTCACCACCACTTCATCCTCCTGTCTCAAGTCACTGAACTTGTATTCCATATACTCTGTCTTTATTGGATCAATAATTGATCTAGTCAAGCATATTAAGTATCCAAAAGAGTAGGAGAATGTCATTCTCAAAAATTAGATACGATTAAGTCATGTAATCAAATGCCTTTTCTCGGTATTATAAGACGAGATTGAGGGATAATTTTTTGAAACCATCATCATGTACTGTTAAACGATTTTAAGTTGATAATTTTTTTTGTTAATGGATGAAATTGGTGTAGGATACATTATTTATATTGCAATAGACCAATAAAAGCCTTGCGTGTAAAATAAGGCGAATGACTTTCAAGTCAATGAGTGTTTATCTCAAATTAATAAGTGTAGTTATTATGTGTTTGGCTAATGATGTTATTATGTGTAGTCATATGAACAAATCTATCAAAAACTAATCAAAGATAACCTGAACATGGATAATGGAATGTTGAATAACTTTGTTTGAAAGTTTCTTCAACCGATTTTAAATTTTCGAATCAAATTAAATTTCAAATAATTAAATACATTTTGTTGGTCCCAAAAGAAAAGGAAAACAGAGGAGAGAAAAATGTAGTCAAGAGAGACTTTGTAAGTCTTGTTGTGTAAATTTCATATGAAAATTATAACACACAAATCCATTTCTCTTTGAATTTTTGTTTGATGCTACTACTCAAGAGAATATATTCTTTACTCTAATCATCAACCATCCTATGTAGTTAGTTTGAATTAAGGGTGTCAAACGGGCCGGTTAAAACCGACCCGAACCACCCCACATAATTAAACCAGCCCAGTTTGACCCGGCCCGGTAAGCCCAAGGGCTTTAGGAATCCGGGTCCTGGTCCGATTGGGGTTTTTATTTGAGCTCGGTTAATCCGGCCCGGCCCGGTTAATTTTTTTTTTTTTTTTTTGAAAATTCAGAATTTCACAAACTGAAATTAAAAACTTAGTTTTAATACATTATTAATTTACTATCAAGTATTATTAATTTATTATATTAAGTAGCATATGTTTTATACTTTTATTTAAAGTAGTGTATATATTGAATGGTATATATATGTGTGTGTAGATCTTCTAAATCTAAAGTAGTATATATTTAACGTATGCATATGTATATGTTTTATAAATTAGTATATAACTATATAACTATATATATATATATTGTGGTGTGTGTATATATATATATATATATATATATATATATATATATATTGTAGTATATGTTTTATTTAAAGTAATATATATATTGAATGGTATATATATGTGTGTGTGTGTGCATATATCTACTAAAGTAGTGTATATTTAACGTATAGATAGATGTGTATATGTTTTATAAATTAGTATATAACTATATCTCTCTCTCTATATATATATTGTAGTGTATGTTTTATTTAAAGTAGTGAATATATTGAATGGTATATATATATGTGTGTATATATCTTCTATAGATGAGTATATTTAATGTATACGTTATGTATATGGTTTATAAATTAGTATATAACTATAACTATATATATATATATATATATATATATATATTGTAGTATATATTTTATTTAACGTATAACATATATATTGAATGGTGCGTATATATGTGTATATATTTTATATAGATGTATATATTTAACGTATACAAGTGTATATGTTTTATAAATTAGTGTAATATAACTATCTATGTATGTTAATCCATGTATATTGTAGTATATATTTTATTTTAAGTAGTATATATACATTGATTGGTGCGTATATATGTGTATATATTTTATATAGATGTATATATTTAACGTATACAAGTGTATATGTTTTATAAATTAGTATAATATAACCATCTATACATTGTAATACATATATATGTGTATTGTAGTATATATTTTATTTAAAGTAGTACATACATATTGAATGGTGCGTATATATGTGTATATATCTTCTATAGACGTATATATTTAACGTATACAAGTGTATATATTTTATAAATTAGTATATAGCTATATATATATTCATACATAGTATATAGATATATATTGTAGTATATATTTTATTTAAAGTAGTACCTATATATTGATTTAAAATGAATTTCTAGTTTAAATTTAAAACTTACTTTTAATATATTATTAATTAACTATCATATATATATATATATATATATATATATATATATATATATATATATATATATATATATATATATATATATATATATATATATATTGTTGTATATACTTTATTTAAAGTAGTACATATATATTGAATGGTGCGTATATATGTGTATATATCTTCTAAAGTAGTATATATTTAACGTATACATGTGTATGCGTTTTATAAATTAGTATGTAACTATATATATATATACATATTGTTGTGTATATATATATATATGTATATTGTAGTATATATTTTATTTAAAGTAGTACATATATATTGAATGGTGCATAGATATGTGTATATATCTTCTAAAGTAGTATATATTTAACGTATACATGTGTATGTGTTTTATAAATTAGTATATAACTATGTATGTATGTATATATATATATTGTAGTATATGTTTTATTTAAAGTAGACAAGTAGTACATAAATATTGAATGGTGCGTATATATGTATATATATCTTCTATAAGCGTATACATTTAACGTATAAATATGTATATGTTTTAGAAATTAGTATATATATATATATATATATATATATATATATATATATATATATATATATATATATATATATATATATATATATATATATATATTATACTATTATAGTATATGTTTTATTTAAAGTAATACTTATAGTCATATATAATTATATATTGAATGGTACGTATATATGTGTGATTGTTTATATATTTTTAAAAAAATATATTGTATATTGAAGTGTATATAGTGTATATAATTGTAGTGTATATAGTGTATATTGGATTTTTTTTTTTAAACGGGTTTGACCGATTTTTAACTGGATTTGATCGGGTTTTGGTGGGTTTGACCGGGTTGGGTTAAGTGGGCTGGGTTAGGATAAGTTTTAATTTTTTTACTGTTAGGCCCGGCCCATCTAGTGCCAAAATCGACCCTCAACCCGGTTAAAATAGAAGGGCCAGTTACGGGTTGGCCCAGCCTGGCCCGTCTGACACTCTTAGTTTGAACTATAAAGAGAAAAAGGGGTAGATCTTTTAATAGATGATAGCGCAGATTGATGATCTCAATTTGGTGTTGCTCCCAAAAGTAAAAAAGGAAAATAAAAATTCAAGTTTTAGTAGTGCTACAGAATCAATGAATGAGGGATTTTGCCAAGTTACATCTATTTGTTCTTTTGTGGAAACCATTTTCTTTCCCTTTGTAAGGGAGTCCCACTTAGATTCTTCACGTACTCTTCTGAAGACGGGATATTGAAGAGAATTCAGGTTTTGGTTCGTAATATTTTCTTGTTCTAATTCGTAACACAGATCAGTTAGTTTCTAGGGTAGGGAGCTATAAGCTTATTCCTGTTTGAGAAACGAAGATGGTTTGAAATTATGAGTTAAATAGCTTGAGCTATTGTCTTACTTTTGGGATTATGTAACGAGACATTCAAACATAAGCGTATGAACTTGAAAAATATATGTTAAGTTAATAAACCTTGAGTAGATTAATACAAACTAAGAAGAACAAATGTAGATGCAGACATCTCTCAAAATAAAGCTTAATATTGCACATAGGAGTAACCAACTCCGCTGTGCCAACGTCTTTCTTATCCTTGACATCTAAAATTTGAAAAATAAGATAGTGAGCGTCAAAAACTTATCAATAAGAAAAATTTTCCTTGCCTTCGCTGCTTCTTTCTCCTTGCCATCATAATTTTGTGTTCCAGCTCTTCAATGATTCTTTCAAGCCATTTCATATTTCCAGTTGAGATCAAGATATATATATTATGGATAATCCGATACATAGTCCGGTTATAAGAGCTGCTTTCCAAAAATCATTCAGAAATTCAGAGTTGCTTTCTTCATCAAGCGCAGATCCAGCATAGGTTTTTTCTGATGTTGAATTATCACAACCTCTTGAAAGTGAGAATCCACGTAATCCATCATTACCTTCATATGAATTGTTCTCAAAGGTATGAAATTGATTTCCTTGAGGAATGCTCCCTTCGAGATGATTGGAGGAGAGATTTAAGATTTCAAGAGATGTAAGAGAAGCAAATTGTGGTGGTATCTCTCCTACAAGATAGTTACCTGACAGGTCCAATGATTCAACTGAAGATAAACATCCAAGTGATTGCGGAATAGGACCTTGCAATCCATTATGAGATAAATTTAAAACGCGTAGTGCAATGAGTTCACCTATCATACTTGGGATATGTCCTTCAAATTTATTGTTTGAAAGATCAATAGTGGTGTACAAAAACAAGATTCTCACAACTTCAAGCTCCATTCCCTTTGTTACGACAGCTATGGAGTTCTGGTAATACACATCTTCTTCATCACTCGGTGCCTTCTTTGACGGATCAATTTCCCTCATGGCGTTCAAATGTTGAAACAGACTCGTTGGTACGTTTCCAGTGAAGGCATTGGAAGAGAGATCTAACATTCGAAGCTCAAGATACATGGTTCCACTCCCTAAAGTTCTAATGGGTCCATGCAACTTATTCAATCTCAAGCTTAAAACTCGCAGCTCAGGAAGAGTTCCCAACCACATTGGAAATGTATCATTGAGGAGATTGTCCCCTAAATCAACAACTTCCAGTCGATAATTTTCCAAAGATCGTGGAATTTTTCCCTCTAGCTTATTGCCATGCAAATTGAAGCTTCTGAGGGCACTTCCAATTTTAGAAGTTGTTGGAAGAGTACCGGATATAATCTCCGGCCAAACTCCTCGCCGGGAAGCAAACACTTTATCATTGATATTCAAACAATCCTTCACAGCATCATAGCTGCTTACCACTAATATGCGCGGTATACCTAGCCGGAAAGTGAAAATGGGGCCAGATTTATCTGCCCAAGAGGATAGTTTTCGATGCAATGGAGTGTTGTCGGCGCCGGAGAATTGGAGGAGATGACCGATGACCGGTAAGCCACTAGAGATTTCTGGCTGGAAATTTGAAAGTTTATATGATTTTTGTGTTAATGTATATATGAAAATGGAGGAAAGGGTAATGGTTATGAGTAGTAAAATTGCATTAAAATGGGAAAAAATATGATCTTCCATTTTTGTTATGAAGAAAAATCTAAGTTTTTTTGATGTGTTTATATAGTGCTAGACAAGGATTCTATTAGTTAATATCTCATGCTAGATATGGGATAAATAGTTAAGGACACAAGACATCTGGTCGCACTTTTGACACTGGTACTAATGAATAGTCTTTTCCACTACAATAAATAACATGTCAATTTAATTGACTCTAACAAGATGGAGACAAAGGCATCATAATTAGACACGCACTTAACTAGAGATCACATGGTACATGATGCAGACATATTTAGTTCTCATTTCTTAGCTCTAAAGTAGTGGACTTGGTTCTCATCCAGTTTTAGACAAATAAATTTCTAGACTATATTATAATGTCTAATATACCCCATAGTACTTGATAGAAACGAGTTTAAATGACATGATTTGAAAGAGAATTCATAATGCTGACGTCTAGTTGATTGTTCACATCGTCAATCAATTATCGATAATTATCTCAGAAAGTGACCGTTCTTTGTTATATGACAGAACAACCGCTCATTATTGTCATTTCACGTATAAAATCATTCAACCAATTCAAGTTATATTTTTGGTAGATATTGATGGTGTGGAACTCTTTTCAAACCAAACTTTAAAAAATGAGTAGCTATCATCTTTTACTTTCTGATTTATAAGGTGCAAACTACAGCTTCAAAAACGAATTTGATCATGCTACGAAAATTGTTCCTACTGCTGGTGTATTGGTTGATCAGCAAACAGCTGGTCCCAGTGCAAGAGGTATTTGATACGACTGCTCCTTTGCGGACCTACTCTAGAAGAAAATCCAGACAAGCAAGTGGAGATAATCTATCAATGATCACTCCAAATGCTTCACCAGTGTTCGTACAGGCTCCAGCGGAAAAAGGAGTTGCAGCTTTTGCGACTGACTTCCTCATGGGTGGAGTTTCTGCTGCTGCTCCTGTCGAGCGTGTGAAGCTTTTGATCCAAAACCAAGATGAGATGGTCAAGGCTGGTAGACTCTCGGAACCATACAAGGGAATTGGAGACTGTTTTAAAAGGACAATGCAGGATGAAGGGGCCGTCGCTTTGTGGAGGGGAAGCACTGCTAATGTTATCCGTTATTTCCCTACTCAGGTTTACCGTTTGCCTTCTTCTTACTGATGCCATTCTGTACGTTTTTTCACATTATGATGGACTAATCGTTAATTTTTCCACAGGCCTTGAACTTTGCATTTAATTTCAAGAGACTCTTTCACTTCAAGAAGGACCGTGATGGCTACTGGACATGGTTTGCTGGAAACCTTGCATCCGGTGGTGCATCTGGTGCTTCCTCGTTGTTATTTGTCTACTCATTGGACTATGCACGTACCCGTCCTGCAAATGATGCCATGGCTGCAAAGAAAGGAGGCGAGAGATGGTTCAATGGTATGATTGATATGTCTACAGAAAGACACTCACTTCTGATGGAGTTGCTGTTATGAACCAATTGTCCCACATTGAAAAAATAGAGAAATGCTAATGGGGTTATATACCAAATGGGTTCTCCCATCTATTAGGCTATTTTTTTGGGTTGGGCTCTCCCGTTCGGTTTTTAACAACCGTGATTCAACATTTCATGTCTTGGTATCATTTTCTACCGTGGTTTGTACTTCGGAATGTATGACTCCTTGAAGCCTGTTCGCTTGACTGGAGGACTACAGGTTAGCATTTGTCTGTTTTAGCGTCTTTGCTTTTTATTGGTTTACATGGACGTTTGATAATATCGTTGGCTCAACAATTTCACTTGGCTTATATGGATGTTTACAGGATAGTTTCTTCGCTAGCTTTGCTCTCGGGTGGCTGATTACCAACGGTGCTGGTCTTGCCTCGTTCCCAATTGACACAGTCCGAAGAAGAATGATGATGACCTCCGGTGAAGCTGTCAAGTACAAGAGCTCACTTGACGCATTCTCCCAGATTCTTAAGAACGAGGATCCCAAATCTCTGGTGCTAGCATCCTTCGTGCTGTTGCTGGTGCTGGTGTGTTGGCTGGATATGATAAACTTCAGATGATCATTTTTGGAAAGAAATACAGCTCTGGCGCTGCCTAAATTAAGACCACATATAGCATCCTTTTAGGATTAGGTATTGATGAAAATCTTTATGCAGTGCAATATGAGGATTCTCTTGGAAAGGCGTTTTACGTTTTTTCCTCTATTTCTTTTTTGAATAATTAAAAGATACGGATTTGACTGCATCTACTTGTACTTTCGCTGATGTGATTTCTTTTGACGACACCATTTTCTTTCCGTTTGTATGTGAGTCCCTCTAAGATTCTTCGTGTACTCTTGTGAAGACGGGATATTCAAGAGAATTCATGTTTTGATTTGTAATGTTTTCCTGTTCTTATTCGTAACAGATCAGTTACTTGATGAGCTATAAGCGTATTTCTGTTTGCGAAACAAATATGGCTTGAAATTATGAATTAAATAGCTTTGAGATATTGTCTTCCTTTAGGGATTATGTAACAAGACACTCAAAGTTGAGCATATGAACTTGAAAAATATATTTAGTTAATAAAGCTCAAGTAGATTAATAGAAGCTTAAGAAGAACAAATGTAAATGCAGACACCTGTCAAAATAAAGCTTAATAGTGAACATAGGAGTAACCAACTACACTGCACAAACGTCTTCTTATCCTTGACATCTGAAATATGAAAAATAAGATAGTGAGCGTCAAACACTTATCAATAAGAAAAATATGCTTCGGAGAGAGTATCGATTAGTTGTTGTGATTGAAAAAAACATGAAAACTAATATATTAGTGTAGAACTTAGCTTGAATACCTGTAAATTGTCTAAACGCGATTATTTCTTCTTCTGTAATTCCTTTGCCTTCGCTGCTTCTTTCTCCTTCCCAACATAATTTTGTGTTTCAGCTCTTCAATTATTCTTGCAAGCCATTTCATATTTCCAGTTGAGATCATGATATATATTATGGATAATCCGATACATACTCGGTCCATACCCCATAAGAGCGGCTTTCCAAAAATCATTCAGAAATTCAGAGTTGCTTTCTTCATCAAGAGCAGATCCAGTATAAGTTTCCTCTGATGCTGAATCATTACCGTAATTGCCACAACCTTTTGAAAGTGGGAATCCGCGTAATCCATCATTACCTTCAAATGAATTGTTCTCAAAGGTATGAAATTGAGGCCCTTGAGGAATGCATCCTTCGAGATGATTATAGGAGAGATCTAAGACTTCAAGAAATGTAAGAGAAGAAAATTGTGGTGGTATCTCTCCTACAAGAAGGTTACCTGACAAGTCCAATGATTCAACTGAAGATAAACTTCCAAGTGATGGCGGAATAGGACCTTACAATCCATTATGAGATAAATTTAGAATGGGGAGTGCAATGAGATCACCTATGATACTTGGAATATGTCCTTCAAATTTATTGTTTGAAAGATCAATAGTGGTGTACAAAAACAAGATTCTCACAACTTCAAGCTCCAATCCCATTGTTACGACAGCTATGGAGTTCTCATAATACCCATATCTTTCATCACTCGGTGCCTTCTTTGATGGATCAATTTTCTTCATGGCTCTGAAATGTTGAAACAAACTCATCGGTAAGTTTCCCGTGAAGGCATTGAAAGAGAGATCTAAAAATCGAAGCTCAGGATACATGTTTTCATTTCCTAAAGTTCTAATGGGTCCATGCAACTTGTTCGACTTCAAGCTTAAAACTCGCAACTCAGGAAGAGTTCCCAACCACATTGGGAATGTATCATTGAGGAGATTGTCTCCTAAATCAAGAACTTCCAGTCGTTGGCAATTTTCCAAGGATCGTGGAATTTTTCCCTCTGGCTTATTTCCATGCAAATTGAAGCTTTGGAGTGCACTTCCAATGCTAAAAGTTGTTGGAAGAGTACCGGTAAGATCGTTGTGCTGAATATCAAGAACCTCAAGATGACGACTCATGTTGCCAAAACATTGCGGAATTGCTCCTTTTAGATTGTTTCTAGCCAAATCTAGAATTTGTAGTGATGTTAAATTGCAAATAGCTGACGGGAGTTCTCCACAGAGATTATTATGTGACTTCGTCACATAATGGAGGCCACTGATATTCCCCAAACATTGCAGAATTTTTCCCTTCAAGTTGTTTCTCGACAAATGCAGGAATTTCAGTGATGTCAAATTACAACAAGATGAAGGAATTTCCTCTGTCAGATTGTTGTCACCGAGAAACAGGTATTGGAAGTTTCTCAAATTGCCCAAGGAAGACGGAATTGAACCAGAGAGTTGATTATAGGATAATTCCAGAAAATTAAGGTTTTTCAGATTCCCCAACACACTAGGAATTGGGCCAGAGATGATTAGCATACAGGTTTAGAAGTTTGAGCTCAGTTAAGTCACCTATTGGTTTTGGAATTGGGCCAGAAAGATTGTTTGAATATAAGCTTAAATTCTGAAGTGACCTCATCTTCCCTAATTCTGCTGGAATGGGACCAAACAATTCGTTGGAGAAAGCGTAGAACACTTTTGCATTGGTCAAGTTGCCCATTTCTGGAGGGATGTGACCAGTTAATTGGTTTTTTTCAAGATAAGCTTCAACAAGATTGACAAGTTTTCCTCTTTCTTTGGGAATAGAGCCAGAAAGGTGATTCTCATAAAGATACAAATGGGACAAGTTGTTCAAATTCCCCAATGAAGCAGGAATCGAACCACTAAGGAAGTTCATGCCCAAAGATTGCTCAGTAAGAGATCTTAGCTGACCTATTTCTCCTGGAATGGGACCATTTAAATGGTTGTCAAATATGCGGGGGATCTGAAGCTTGGCTAGTGAGCTGATTTGTGATGGGATTATGCCCGAAATTTGATTGGTATGCAAGTCAAGATAGATAAGATTAGTGAGATTACCGATCTCAGGTGGGATGGTGCCAGAGAGACTGTTCATGCTAAGATCAACATTTTCAAGAAAAGGGAGGGATGAAAATGGAAAATCATAGAGGGTACCAAAGACGCTAGCATTCGTGATATTCAACGTGTTTACCCTGCCATTAATGCATGCAACTCCGTACCGGTCGTTGCATGCATCTGAACTTGGTTTCATGAAGCCAATAAGAAATTATTCTGGTTCTTGATGTTAGAACAATAATGATAATTGTACAAGAAATTCAAAATAAAACTTGCTTGACTTAGAGGCACGATAATACGCTTCTTGAAGATAGTTGGAGTCTCTCCCACGAGCAAACGGTAGAACTAGTGACAACTCTATCTTCGGGATTCAACTAAGCCACAAAACAAGTAGCATTCAAGAATGTTGCTCTTCTATTCTTGAATTGGTGATTTCACCATTTGATCAATGTCTCTCAAGTGTTTTTCAAGGGAAAAGTAGTTTTGAGTGCTTGTCTTTTCCAAACAAAAGAAACACTATTTATAGGGTAAAATTTTCATGCAAGTGAAAAGTATTAATTAAACAATAGTTAATAGGTTCATGAACAAAAATTGTCTTTCTTTCAAGTTTCAAGAACCTAAAACGTAAATGAATTTACAATTGTTAATGCATTTGTAACTCAAGATGCATTTGTTTCAATTGTAATTTCACATTCATTTTCTTTGTAACTCAAAATGCATTTGTTTCAATATTAATTGAAACATAAAAACTTTTAACCGATGCACTTGTTCCGAAAAATTGATTGAAACATAAACTTCAGTAATAACAATCCCCCACTTGTTTCAAGAAATTTTATCTTTAAGAAATAAAATTCTTTTGAGACATTAATCTAGCAACATGCATCAATAATGGTGTCTTTTGGACATGAACCATTAGCTAGTGAAGACTTTCTAAATCATTGACTACTTAGTGAACAAATCTTGAACTAAGTGTTCATTGAATGAAGTAGAAAAATACTCCACGCATATTGCTATGTTCCGGTGAAAATCAAAATCCTTTGACACCTTACGGTCATGTGTCCCGAATCCTTTTAGCTAAGTGCTTTAAGATTTTCCTGTTAAAATCTTATTGAAGTGGCCTCCACTTTGCACTTAATGCGGTGAATTCATCAAGAGTAACTTTGCATACTCCGACTAAGTAGTCTATGAATTTCATTAAGAGAAATTATCTCATCCTCCTTTACAACAAAGTATCAGTAAATCTATCAAGAGTGTTCCTACACACTCCAACCGAAATTGGTGTATAGACTTAATAAGAGAATATAATCTCATCCTTTTATTTTGTAGGAATACTGTCAAATCTATCAAGAGTGTTATTATTTACTCCAACCGATATCGGTCTTATAGATTTATCAAGAGAAAAAATCTCAACTTATGCACATCTACTCACTCTCTAGGGAAAAAGAAAATTTTATTGATGTGCTTCACAATTGTAACCTTACTTGTTTTTCCCTTTGAACCTAAGATTACATCATTAGGTAGGGTTACCATAAAGTACAATCAACCTACAACAGGCTTTATTCTCATCCCATTACGTGTTTGTACCACCAATTCCTTGCCTAACCCTTTAGACAAAGAATCTGCTAAATTGAGTTTGGACTTCACATATTGAAGCGATATTATGTCATCCTCCAATAATATTCTCACATGATTATGTTTGAAACGAACTTGTCTTGACTTGCCATTGTAACAATCACTTGAAGCCTGAAATATAGCAGCTTTATTATCATAATATATAGTCAAAAGTGGTATTGGCTTACCCCATAATGGAATATCTATCAGCATACTCCGCAACCAATTAGCTTCTTCTCCAGCAGAAGACATAGAGATAAATTCTAACTCCATGGTTAAGTGAGTAATACATGTCTGCTTCTTTGATCTCTAAGATATTGTTGCTCCAGCCAAAGTGAAAATTCAAGCAGTAATAGATTTAGCGTCAGTCGGATCAGAATTCCAAGTAACATCACTATATCCTTCAAGAATTGCTGGAAAGGTAAAATAATGTAGGCCAACATTAATTATACCCTTCAGATACCTTGAAACACAAATTAAGGCATCCCAATGCTCAACTCCAGGGCTATCAGTAAACTTGCTCAAAGTTCCTACTGTATAACCAATATCTGGCCTAGTACAATGCATGGCATACATAAGACTCCTAACAATCTGAGAATATGTCAATTGATCAAGAATATCACAGAGTTTCATACTAGTTTGATGCTAGGATCAAATGGTGTAGGAGCAGGCTTGTCGTCAAAATGACCAAACCTCTTTAGAATCTTCTCAATATAACTTGATTGAGTAAGAGTCAAACCACTTGTCGATCTTACAATTTTGGTGCCTAAAATTACATCAGCTTCTCCAAGATCTTTCATTTCAAATTGAGAAGCAAGAAAATATTTTGTTTCTTTGACTCTTTCGATATCAGTTACAAAGATCAACATGTCATCTACATAAAGACATATTATAACATCAGAATTTTCTTAAAATTTACTAAATATGCAAATATCTCCACCATTGATTAAGTAGCCATTAGAAATCATAACTTTTCTAAATTTATCATGCCATTATCTTGGGGCTTGTTTTAATCCATAAAGAGATTTAAAAAGTTTATAAACTTTACGTTTTTTACCAGGATTGACAAATCCTTCTGGTTGTTTCATGTAGACTTCTTCGTCTAGATCTCCATTCAGGAATGCAGTATCCATCTGATGAATCACAAGACCATGAATTGCTGCTAGAGCAATCAAGAGTCGAATAAAAGTCATCCGAGCTACAGGTGCAAAAGTATCAAAATAATCAATATCTTTCAATTGAGTAAAGCCTTTATCTACCAAACGGGCTTTGTACTTATCTGAAGTATCATCGGATTTTATTTTCTTCCTAAAAATCCATCGGCAACCAATTGGTTTACATCCAATAGGAAGATCTAACAATATCCATGTATTATTAGATAATATAGAATGCATTGCATCATCAATGGTTTCATGCCAAAATGGAGTATCATATGAAGACATAGCTTCAGCATAACTTTCAAGATCCTTTTCAACCAAATAAGCTTGAAAACTAGGTCCAAAGTCTTTTGATTTGGCTGATCTTGAACTACGTCTTGGTTGACTTTCTCCCAATGGCTCAATTATTTTTCTTTTAAGATGAGAAATAGAAGAACTTGAATCTTGTTCAAAAGAATCTTTTTTCTTGGGATATATATGCTAAAAAAAGTTAGCATGTAAAGATTCAATAATTGTGTGAGGACTTGGGGTCACAAGATTTAAAAATCTATAAGCTTTACTGATTTGTGAATAACCAATAAACACACAATCTACTCCTCTATAGCCAATCTTGGTTAAATGTTGATTTGGTAATCGAACATGAGCCAAACAACCCCATACTTTAAAATAATTTATATTTGGTCTTCGATTATTCCAAAGTTCATATGTAGATGCATAATGATTTCTGAAAGTAATTCTATTCAAAATATGACATGCTGAAAGCAAGGCTTCAGTCCACAAATTTTCAGATATACCAGATCCATAAAGCATAGAATTAACCATTTCTATGAAAGTCTTATTTTTTCTTTCTGCTACACCATTTTGTTTTGGTGTATAGGACATAGTCAATTATTTTTCAATGCCTTATCTCTCACCAAAATCAATAAAATCTAACTTAAGTACTCTCCACCTCTATCAGACCTAATCGACTTAATTTTCACACTCAATTTATTTTCAACTTCTGCTTTATATGTTTTGAAAGTCTCAAATGTTTCATCTTTTGTTTTCAATGGAAAGACATAAGTATATCTTGAGTAGTCATCAATAAAAGTGATAAAATACCTCTTTCCATGACGTGACAAATAATCCATCTCACAAATATCAGTGTGGATTAATTGCAAAAGTGTGGAAGTCCATTCAACTTCTTAAAGGGCTTCTTCCTAATGTTGCATTTACTACAAGTAAGACACTTAGTAGTATGATTATTTTCACAATCTTTGATTAATCCATTATTCACCATAAGTTGAATGAATCTAAAATTCACATGTCCCAGACGTTTATGTCATAAGTCCAGAGACTCCACAAGATAAGCAGAAATATTTTCATTTTCGATATTGAGTTTAAACATTCCATTTGCAACATAACCTTTTCCAACAAACATGTCATTTTTAGATAAAATAAACTTATCTGCCTCAAAAACTATTTTAAAACCATGCTTCAAAAGAAGCGTACTTGACACCAAGTTCTTTCCAATATCAGGAACATGCAATACGTCCATCAATGTAACTATCTTTTCAAAAGTAAACTCAGTTCAACAATTTCTTTTCCCACAACTTTAGTAGAGGAGGAGTTTCCCATATATACAATTTTATCATCCCGCACTGATTCATAAGTCTTGAAGGAATTTTGGTTACCTGATATGTGCCGAGTTGCGCCGGTATCTATCCACCATTTCACTTGATCTTCTACTACAAATGCTTCTGTGACCATTGCCACAAGATCATTTTTTTTATTTTTATTTGTTTTTTCTTTCTTCTTTTCGACTTTGAGAATTCTACAATCATGTGCATAGTGACCAACTTTATGACAATGATAGCATTCACCAGATTTAAAATTAGAACCATTACGCTTGAAATTTGTAGTCTTCTTTGCCTTTGAAAAATTCTTATTTTTTGGTTCCTTCTTGTTTGATTTTTGTTCAACTATATGAGCTTTCATGACAGGTTCCTTCAAACTATTATTATCGCGTCATCGTGTCTCTTGTTCAATTTGCAAGTGTTGCAATAATTATTCAAGAGTCAACTCTTCCTTTTCGTTTAAGAGTTTGCTTCAGTACTCTCTCTAAGATGGAGGAAGTTTTGATACAACAGCACCAACATGAAAGTTTTCATCAAGAGCAATTCCAGATATAACAATCTTATTAGCTATAAGTTGGAATTCTTGTACTGTTCAGTGATTGATTTGTCATTAACCATTTTGAACTCCATATAATTTGAAACGAGAAATTTCTTAGAACTCGCCTTTTCTGCTAAATAAATAGCTTGAAGAGCGTTCCATATCTCTTTAGCATATTTGCATTTAACATAATATTGATCATAATATTTGTTGGACATTCCTCCAAGAATATAATTCTTGCACAAATAATCATCATATTGCCATTTGGCAATTTGTTCTTTAATCAAAGTAGTTTCGTCAGATGCTACCTCAGAACCAGGAGCATTAGGACAAGGTTCTTCAAGAACATATGCCAACTTTAATCGTCTTAAAAAGAATTCCATCTTTCCACGTCATCTAGAAAAGTCTTTGCCATCAAATATTTCAAAATTAGGATTAAGCAAAGATGGAATACTATTTGATATTGATGTAGAAGCCATAGAGACAACTATCTTCAAATTTTTAGAAAAATAATGATAATTGTACAAGAAATTCAAAATAAAACTTGCTTGGCTTAGAGGCACGATAATATGCTTCTTGAAGATAGTTGGAGTCTCTCCCACGAGCAAACGGTAGAACTAGTGACAACTCTATCTTCAGGATTCAACTAAGCCACAAAATAAGTAGCTTTCAAGAATGTTGCTCTTCTATTCTTGAATTGGTGATTTCACCATTTGATCAATGTCTCTTAAGTATTTTTCAAGGGGAAAGTAGTTTTGAGTGCTTGTCTTTTCCAAACAAAAGAAACACTATTTATAGGGTAAAATTTTCATGCAAGTGAAAAGTATTAATTAAGCAATAGTTAATAGGTTCATGAACAAAAACTGTCTTTCTTTCAAGTTTCAAGAACCTAAAACGTAAATGAATTTACAATTGTTAATGCATTTGTAACTCAAGATGCATTTGTTTCAATTGCAATTTCACATTCATTTTCTTTGTAACTCAAAATACATTTGTTTCAATATTAATTGAAACATAAAAAACTTTTAAACGATGCCCTTGTTCCAAAAAATTGATTGAAACATAAACTTCAGTAATAATACTTGAAAGATGATTTCCATTTTAGGAGAATAGTTGCTTCCTCAGTGGAAGAAAAAGTAATTGTAAAGAGAGTGAAAAACTGAAGTAAAGAGAAAATTTTTGAAACCTTCATGTTAAACGATTTTGAGTTGATAATTTTTGTTGTTGATGAAATTGGTGTTGGGTACACTATTTATATTGTAATAAACCAATACAAGCCTTGCGTGTAAACTAAGGCATAGAATTAGAATGACTTTCAAGTCAACGAGTCTTCGTTTTGTTGCTAATGATGTCATTATATTTATTCATATAAGTAAATCTATCTCAAGTACTACAAAAATGTCCTGAACATGGATAATTAAACATTGAATAACTTAGTTTGAAAGTTCTGTTAACCCATTTTAAATTATTGAATCAAATTAAACTCCGAATAATTAAACACATTTCGTCGGTCCTAAAAGAAAAGGAAAAAAGAGCAGAGAAAAATAAAGTCAAGAAAGACTTTGTAAGTATTGCTGTGGAAATTTCATATGAAAACTACAACACACAAATCCATGTCTCTTTGAATTTTGGTTTGATGTTACTACTCATTAACAGAACGTATTTTTTACTCTAATCATCAACTATCATGTGTAGTTAGTATGAACTATAAAAAAAATACCCTTTTTTCTTATTCTCCTTAAAGAGAAAAAGGGGTAAATCTTTTAATAGATGATAGCGCAGATGATGATCTCAATTTATTTTATTGAAATAAAAACTATTCACAGGCTAATTATGAGTCTTGTGGGTGCCAAACCCATGGTGGTGATTAAGTTATTCGATATGCATTTGCTGGTGAAAGGTAACACGTATTCAATACACAAGTTAGCCAGAAAACACCACTGTTACTTAAAAAAGCGATCAAAGTGGAGAAATTAGGGAAGAAATTATCTCCATATGCTTGTTTGTATGTGTTTGAACTTTCTTTATATTAATCAATTCCACTGTTACTGAAAGAACGCGATGTTAATGGGTTGTACCTCCCTTAAATTTTTATTTTTTTTAAAAGGAGTGGAGGAAATTAAGTCAAGAAAGATAATGAATTGTAAGTGCTAGATGTGTTGTATTTTTCAAGTCTTGCTGTTGAAATTTCAAAGTAGCTGCATCACACAAATTTATTCATTTGATGTAAAATTCCAAAGCTTGCATAAGAAAGTCCTTATACTTGATTAGACATCTATTTATGTGGACCTATTTTATTGAAAAAAATACTTTGTTGGGCCAATAATTGATCTAGTCAAGTATATTTAAGTAGCCAAAAGAGTAGTAGAATATCATTCTCAAACATTAGATACGACTAATTCATATAATCTGCATCTTTTACTCTCGAAAGAAATAAAGAGTCCACTGCAAATACTTAAATTTTATCATTCTCAAGTCAATGTACAAGTCTCTTCCATGGAAATTTCATATGATGGGTGTCATTTGCTTTGAGAAAATAATTTCTTTACTATATTTTCTATGACAGACATCCTTTTAATTTGAATTGTCAATTCAAGTGAAAGTATTTTACACTCTAATAGCTATGAATCATTCAATTTCTATTCTCTTCACTTTAATTTTGATTTTCATTCTGATGTGACAACTTATATGTACTCGAGACTTAGTTTACATTTAAATCTTCCTCTACCTATTTAACATTTTAAAAAAACTTTGTAAAGAGGTACAAGAGAGTGAAAACCTGAAGTAATGAGAATATTTTTGAAACCATCATCATATACTACTAATATTGGTGCAGGGTACAAGCCTTGCGTGTCGTATAAGGTGTATGTAACACCCCAAATCTGGTACCCGAAAATCTATACGGTGTTAGCAATCTCGAAGGACCACCAGCTAACCCATGACTAATATTTGTAACTAAGCAATGCAATATATATATATATATATACATAGACTGTAAAAAAATACGGAATATAAAATGCAAGGCCGTAAGGTTCAAAACTGAATAACTTCTGAATAAAATAATATCTGAACGGAGTATAGAAATACCCAAAACTGAAATAAATTGTTTGAAAACATCTAGTCTGAAAGCCTTTAACTAACTGAACTGTCTGAATAAGGAGTTGATGGGATATGTTCCCAACTAACTCCATCTACTGAAATGTCTAAGCACTAAATGAATGAAATAATAAAATAATAACATCCTCGAATGATGAGGACTCACTGCTAAATCTAACTGCCGAAATCTTAAATGCCACAGACGCTCTGGATCTCGTGCTTATGAACCTATGATATAAAACACATAGCTCAAATGCGTCAGCACAATTGAATCTACTGGTATGCAAGTGAGGTAGGTTGAATGCAAAGGGATCATATGCATGAACAATACTAACTGACTGAATAACATGAATGTGAGAATACATGCATGAATACGTAACTATAACTGAAGTCGTGATAAGACTGAATACTGAGTTTTGATTTCTGAGTCTACTGATAACATGGATTTACTGATATCTGAGTTTACTAATATGGGGATACTGAATAACTGAGTCTACTATTATTGATGTTTGAGTTTACTGATAACTGATAACTGAAAGACTGTTTCTGACAGTTCTGATTATGAATAACTGATCTAAATTCTATGCTGATCTGGATAACTGTATCTGACAGTCCTGAAATCTGTAGAACTATCGAAGTTCTTTACTGAGGTGTATGACTGTATCTGACAATCCTAATCATGATGGAACTAGCTGAGTTTTGAATTGAGCTGAGTGACTGTATCTGACAGTCCTGAATTTTATAGAATTATATGAATTATATTACTGAGACTGAGTGACTGTATCTGACTGTCCTGATTATGTAACTGAAACTGTGGGAGAATTCATCTAACTGACATGCCCCTTTTCTGAATAGATTTAGGGTCCAACCTGTAACCCCAGTTAGAAAGGTGTCAATACTGCGCCACTGGTAAGTACGAGCTGTGAGTGACCCTCCTCTGGCAGTGTCCCCAAAAGGGAACGGTGGGACCCTTATCTGACAGTGTTAATCCACCTCATCAACCCTCATCTGTCAGTGTCGATGTCTCAACCTATGATGACTACATAGTTTTGGAATGCAGGGATTGCTTCTAAGGATCACACCCTCAACTATCATTGTGTGCCCTCATCCTTGGGTTCACTCGGTGCTGAATCCTACTCCCATCTGAATAGACATTGAACATGATTAATTGAACTGAACTGGACTAAGTTCATTGAGTTATGTTAACTGACAAAATACTACTGAGATCTGATGATTGACTTAGAGTACTAAGATTACTGAAATTACTGAGAATACTGAGATTACCAGTACTGAGATTACTGAGTTTACTATGTTTATTGAGTACTAAGATTACTGAGTTTTCCTGAGCCATGTGACTGACTGAATTCTACTGATCATGGCTTGACTGAGAGTATCGTGAAAAATGACATGGGCTCTAGGCACAAGCTAGATTGTCGGGTACAAGTACCTCCAGGACTCGATAGAATAAAACTGATAGGGCATGACACTTCTTGAACTCATGATCAACATCAACAATTCATAATACAATAATTCGGGGATTTCATGAAGCACATGGTTATCATAGTCTTGTACATGAATGACAATGCATATAAACATGTCATACTTTCATAAACCTAATCTCATGGACATTCCATCAAACATTCACAATGCACACAATATCATGGAAGTCTTTCTTGGTCATAAGTGTAAAGCATGCATTTATCACTTGGGTCACAATTGAGCTATAATGCACAATTTCTATTCTCTTAGGTATTTATCAAAAACCTATGATGCATGACTTAGAGCTTAGGCATGACCATCAAATTAATACAACAAAACTTCATATTTCAACTCAATATCACATGTTTCAAACCACATACTAGCATAGATTCATGAACAATACATAAAGATTCCAACTTGAAAATCATACAACTATAATCACATGGACATAATTAACCCACAACATAAACATCACAATTTATAATTTAAAATTGGATTCTTGAGCTTCATGGATGAAAGGAATCCATGAATGAACACTTGGAATACCTTAGTTCTTGATTTCACGAAGATTGACGGTGGAATTTTCTTGAATTTGGGTCCCTAATTGAAAACCCTAACTTGTTCTTGAGAGGATTTTGAGAGAAGTGACTATATTTTGATTGAATTGGGGCTAAATTCCGTGTTTTAGAGTTGTAGGGTGAAGGGAATTGACCCTTTTGCCCTTTAAAATACGGAGCTGGAATGTTGAAAAATTCAGGAGCGCGCTATGGAGTGAGTGTCGCATGCTCCAATGCCCCAGAATGGAGCGTGTGTCGCATGCTCTACTGCACCCCATCAGGGGTGGACTGGAGCGTGCGTCGTACGCTAATCGCACGATGCTTCTGTTTTGAAATCCAAACATGCCCTAAACGGATTCCGAAAATTTTAAAACTCACCCGAGATGTACTATTAACTTGCTCCATCATGAATCAACTTAAAAATTGATAAACGACGGTCAGGAAGATCACTAAATAAATTCTCAAAGTTCAGAGGCTTAAAAATGAGACTAAGTCCCTAAACACTTAGCTAATTTCGAAGTGTTGAATCCTTTATGAAGCTTTAAGGGACCGAATTTGACATAGGATTTTGCGGGGTCAATTTCTACTAAATATTTTCTTAGAGCGAGTGTCAAGTCAAAAAAAGTCAACCATTTTGAAACAAAAGAGAGTACATTGATGGTGGAGGAGAGACTATTATTGTATAAATATGAATAGCTAATTACTCTCTCCGTTTTAAAACAAGTAATATTCATTTTGTTCCTAAATATGAATGCATATTATATTTTTAAAAAAATCTCGCTCATGCGATTACACTGAGCATGTTGTCATGTTTAGAGTTCCAAATAAAAAAAAGGATGAATAATTTTTTTTGATATGAATTTGTGTAATTCTCTCCTCATGAGATAATTTTTGAATTGAGTTGAGCTCGAGATCAATTATTTACGCGTTGTTGTTGGATTTTTAGACTACGACCTAAAAGTCTTTATCAAGAAAATTATTTTTTTTTTTTGAAAAAACGTTCATTCATTATCTTTTTTATGAAAAAACGTTCGTTCAAAATTAGTCTTATATCATTTTTCTTTTGTTTGGAGTTCACTAGTCATATTAGAGTTCGACTAATTTAAATTCGCACTACGTAAATCATTTAGGGGACACACTTCTTACCAAGAATTTTTCATGCGCAAAACTCGAATTCGAGACCTTTGATTAAGGAAGGATCAACCCCATTCATTACACCACATTTTTTTATGGTACTCTTATATCATTTCAGTTGTGTGAGTTGACGAACATAATAGACAGTTACTAATAGACTTGATGGATTGTGGGCTTGTAGTACTTGCTAGTGCGGCTTCTTTTATGCTCGGTTATTAGCCGCAACCTCGTAGTCATTCAATAGTTTTACCTTTCTTTATTTTTAATATAGATTGGACTCACGAACAAAACACGATAAACCAGGATTACTTATAAAAACAAAAAATGGACAATCTTATAATACGGTTTCTAATTAAAGTTTAGTGATAATTTCGTGGTCGTGTGTTTCTAATTTCTGTATCGAATTTAATATCCATTTTATGAGGTTTTACTTTTTAACTATAATTATTTTTCAGATGTTTTTATATATTTATTAATTCCATGATCCCAATTCCCAACAACATACATTCCACCATCCTCATTTTCTTTCTTCTTTTTTTTCAGAATATAAAATGCCAAGGTTGATAATTGGAATTTGGACAGGTATTGAGATACCAAAATGAATTACTAAAAAATCACTGTATATAGTTGTCTGAAATTTACAGGTTGAATAATTTGAATTCACGTCGAAATATAAAATAGGGTTACAATCATCATATTGTAAATGTGTTGCATATATATACATCATAGGTTGAATTTCATCTTGAGTAGTCGATGGTAACATATGAATATAACATTTAGAGTTAGATTTAAAGATGATCAATTTACATATGTTCTTAATTATAAGATTTACCTAAATTTGACATCATTTTAATGAAGAAAGCAATTGGAAGTTAGTTTGGAGGAGAAATTAATGGTATGAAATTATGCTAAGTGCTTAATTAAAATAAATTACCTTCCAAACTAATAAAATGCTATTTAAAAAACAATTGAATAAAAAAACTTATAAAAGAAGAAAGTAATTACAAACTTCTGAAATATGCTAAACATAAATTAGAAGAAATATTGCTATCTTAATTTGAAAATGTTAGTCTTATGCACATTCATCAACTTCCTCTTCGCCAAGAATTCAATAAGGCACACTTTATGCAATTGTATATAAAGTTATTACTAATTATGACAAAACAAGTAATTAAGATCGGTTTTGTTTCTTTTTGTTTACTATTTCTTAGCGGAGTAGTTAAGATTCTTGTGAGTATTTTCATGTAAATGTTTTTTTAGGAAAATAAGTGATTTTTTTAAAATTTAATTTATGTGTTTGATATATAAGAAAAAATATTTTCTTCAAAATATTTGTATATAATCTAGACAAATACTATAAGATGTGGGATGGGGTAGGGGTGTGAGATAAGGGGCTAAAGGATGAACGACGATGAGGTATGTTGAAGGGTGGGAAGGGCACAATCAATCTGAAATCACTTGTGAAACTTATTTTTCCAACATCTACTTGTCACACCCCTTTTTCGCTCGAAGGGATTGGAGTCGAAGGTTTTTCAATTAAAGTGACGATATTAAATAGGGATTAATTGATTTACAGAGTCATCACTTGGAATCGAGTTATGGTGTTCCAAGTCACCTTTTTGAATTCCTAAACAAAAGGAAATGACTCTTATTTGGTCTGCGAAAATAAAAAATAGGGTAAGTAATTCTGTTGACCGAAGGGAAGGTGTGAGGCATCCCTCGAGTCCCGTGGTTCTAGCACGGTCGCTTTATCAACTTATACTAACTTAACTATTTTGATATACTATGTTAAGGCCTAATTTCGCTCATATTTTAATGTCTAATAGTTTTCTATAACTCGTGTATTAAATTGATGAAAATTAATTTTTGAAAAATATTTGCCAAGGTGCATTATTGCATCCTTGGAATTTTAAATATCTCAGAAAGATGTGTACGGCGCATTCTTAATTGAAACAAATATATTTAAACGTGCCTAAAATTTTCCTAGCGTTAAAAGGCATTGATTTGTTTCTTATAAATTCGAAATACTTAACCTTAACAACAAATTAAAGCAAAAATTTATTTAAAGCAATTAATTAATTTTAATAAATAATTATTAAATTTTATTAATAATTATAAAATAAAAATAAAAATAATAAATAGCAAAACTATACAGAAAAGAAAAAAAAACTACTATTATGTTAAAATTTATTATGAATCCAATTCATTCTCTTTAAATTATTAAAAATCCAAAAAATCATTGTTATATCATCTTTAATATAATGAGAAAAATATTATTATTATTTTTTTTTTAAAAAAAAAAAGCCACAGAAGTATTAAGTCCCAAAATAAACCCATTTGACCTTTTTTATTCTTTGCAATTAATGAATCATTTTTAACACAAAAAAGATTGAATCTTACTGATTTTTGTCTCTTCAACAAACAAAAATCCTATTTGCCTTAATACACTCATGAACATGAATTATTGTTGAGATTTTTTGGTGTTTGCAGAAATCTTTTTTTTATATATTTCTTTTTTTGGCAATGGTAAGGAAAGGGAAGAAAGAAGCAGTGGCCATCTACCGGCGGTGGCGTGGAAAAAGGGGAGAGAGGTGGCAGATTTGATGGAGGGGAGTGATGGTGCGGGGCCGGCGGGTTTCTGGGGTGGTTTCCGGCGACGTTGGTTCGGCTGAAGGTCGCCGGAGTTGGGGAAGAGGAAGGTTGTCGCGGCACCACGGATTCCGGCAATGGGTGCGTCGGCGGTGGGCGTATGTGTGTAAATCTATGTGTGTATGTGAATTTTTAGTAATATGGCAATGACAAGTTGGTGTATTCCGGTGATATTTCGCCGAAAAAATTATTTTGCCGCCCATTTTCTCTCTCTGTCTCTCGATCTTCGCAGTTTTACCCTTTTTTTAAAAAAGAACAATTTTTTTTTACTCCGACTCTGTGTGTTTTCACTATTCTTCATTTTTTGTGCTTTCATGTATACGTAGATATTTATCCTAAGACAAAATAGAAATTATGTGTGCAGTGTAAATCGATATATTTATTTTATTCTTATTTTCGTTTCAGATTTTAATTAGACAGTACTTAACACATAATATTCAAATTCTGACATATTCACTAAATAAATATATAAATATATGATAAATTAACAACGTAATATGTGCTAACAAAAGATGCACGTAATCAAATATTCATGCTAAATAATGTATTGAAATCATTGATATAAATTTGAACATGATTTGATTCACTATAAAAAAAATAAAATTCATACAGTGAATAATAAAAAGTGAAATAAGAACCTGTTGATGAATATTATCACCGAAATTCTCAAACGAAACTCTCACTTTTGAATCTTTACCTTCTCCTCTTCACTTGTTTTTCTCATTTTTTCTGTTTTTCTCACTTTTTCTTGCTCTGTATTTTTCTCTGCTCTCTGATGTTTCTGAATTTTTAATACAGTTTGATGATGAATGTACATAGTTTTTCTTTGATGTTGTTCTGGTGTGGGAGAGTTCCTTAAGTACAGGACTTTTGGGGGGAGAAATTTGGGGGAAGTAGTTATTTATCATATAAGATAGAATTTAATTTTTGAATTTCAAATTTTTTTTTTATTTAATGGAAGATAATAATAATAAATTAAAAAAAAAAAGTAAATAAATAATATAATAATATAATAATAAATATAATAATAACTAATTAATTTATATATTTAATAAAAATACAATAAAACCTACAAATAGCCAAAATAAATATAATAAAATAGTATTAAACTACTGATTTATTTATTAAATTTTATAATAAGGGAAAATATTTTTAATTTTTTGTATTATTTATTTTTTATTATTATACTTTTTTAAAAATTGGAATAAAAATAAAATAAAATATCTCAAAATTAACTTCATTTAATTATTTATCTTTTAACGGAAAATTTATTAAAATTAAATAAGAATTTAAATAATATTTAATTAAATATAAATATTTAATATCGAAAAATATATATATATTAAACTCGGGAGGATCAAAATCACGTGTCTAGACTACTAAGGAAGTCATTTTTCTCAATTTTGTAAAAAACTTGTTTTCCTAGAGGACATTTTCTTCAAAAAATTTAAGCAACCAAATTAAACATGAGGAAATCGCAAAACTCCATACCAAACATACACCCTAGTATCTTTATATATTGATTCAAGATTTTCTTTTTTCTTGCTTGTGAGCAGGGAAGGGTGTGTGTAACTGTAACAGGCCAGCCCAACTATTGATGTTGTCCACTTTGGCCCTAACCCTATACGACTTTAAAATATGTCACTATTAGGTGTAAGACTTGCTTCTTTAAATACCTAATATTTTTCTTGTGTTTTGTCAATATGAGATTTGCCTAAGGTGTTACATATATACTCCATTCCCCCACTCTAGATACTTAGAGTGAGGACTATGGTTTGTCCCACCATCATTCAAGGACGTTGCACGCGAAGTGCCTCGATCTGATATCATATCTTACAGCTCAACTCACTAATGATATTATCTACTTTGGACCTAAACATGCACGATTTAAAATGTGTCACTAGGTATACGACTTGGACAAAAAATTTGCACATATGTACTCATGAACATAGTAGCATAAACAAGTACTCTATAATGGTTTACTAGAAGATTAATTAGAGATTACAAGATTAAACTAAATGGAAAATTTTGCATTTGATTAAGTTTGGTATTTTATTATGATAACATAAAATAGTATAACTAATTTGATCTATCTTATTGTAGTTTTAGCTGAAGTAGTATATGTAATTTGGTGTAAATGCCAAATCTCCTATACTAAAGAATCACCTTTAATGTGAAACCTAAGTACCTAACTACAACTTTAGTTGCCAATCATGGTTGTCATTATTAGTCACAAGTATCCCATAATGAATTAAATTTCTTTGTCATTCTTTTGTAACAATAAAAAATTCCTATATGAAGGGTATGTATAATTATTACTTAAATAAAGAATTCAACTGCTCCAAAACAGATGTTGAAAGGGTCAAAAGGTGACCAAAGCAAAAAAAAAATTAATCTGCACGTAGTATTCGATTTGGTTGTTACATATTAGGTATATAGGCACAAGTTGTCACTAATTATTAATGATTGTTTAAGTAAGAAACTCATTCCTTAAATAGTTCAAAAATTAAAAACTCCAAAAAAGATACCAGAGAATAATTTAGATATTTTTTTAACCCTTCGTAGTGATTCAACTGCTCTACAAGATGTTGAAAAATTCAAAAACTATATGTAGCACTACTAATTGATTTGATAGCTATATGGAGTAAGAAGCACCATAAAATATGAATTGTCAAAAGTTTATAAGACGGAAAAAATAAGAAAATCCCATATTCTGTCACATTGAACATCACATCCATAAAATAGTGTGTAAAATGAAAATATTCCCTAGCCATTTTTTTGAAACATGAACCAAAACAAACAAAAATTCTTTTCCGTAGGACCATAACCCATTTTGTCAACTAAACAAATCCTCAATTTTTCTTGCAAATTGGATAAAACGATTGGAGTCCCACTAATTGAGTTGAAGGAGAAAAAGAAAATCGACAAGAAAGACTATCAAATTTGGTTTAATATGGTTTTATAAATGTGTATATTATATTTTAATAGCGAGAAAAAATGTACCCTGTTTTTTTACGTTATAGGAAATCATTATAGATATAGATATTGCAAAATGAAAGCAAAGAGTAGTGCCATATATAGTCGAAATTAGGATTCAACTATTGAAACGACTTTTTCAGCGAGGGGACAAACCTATGAGGTCTAAAAGTATTGCGATATAGTTTAAAAGGATCGAATCAAAACGAACAATATTTTAAATAGTTTGGGATGGACCGTGATAAATAAATGCATGCAAGTACAACTAGCTAGGGGAAAATTGGATAGAAAGACTAGGAACAAATGCATTTAATTAAGTTCAAAATATATAATGAAATAAATGGAGAAAGGCATTGGACATTATTGTGACAAGCAAGATATGGAACCAATGGTGTCTAAAAGTCAAGGATTTCAATAGTGCTATGTGGACACAAGACTAGTAGCTATATATAGAAGGCAACTCAAGGTATACCAAGACACATACAATCATGTTTTTTTTTTTAAATTGTCCCTCGTATTCAAACACACTAAAAATCACCTTCTGGATTCCTGTACTATGTCGGTTTTGTAAGTTGAACACTTCTACTTACATGTTTGTCATCTGGACCCCTGAACCGACTAAAAAGCAACATTATAAACCCTTTTTTGGAGAGTGTAACACACTCTCCTCCACGTCAGCTGTCACGCCTGACACGTCTGTCACGTCATCTACTATGTCATTTTAAAAAAATAAAAAAATAAAAAAGTATTACATTAAATTCCAAGTCATTTTTAAAATGCTACATAACAAATTAAATATTAAAATTAATTTAATTAAATAAGAAAAAATTATAAATTGTAGAAAAATTTGAATAATCATTTTTTTATTTTTGCTCACAAATTAAACATCAAATCCATTCCAAATAATTAAAATTCTTCTCCAACTAATTTAAATTTTTAACTATAAATTCATATATACAAACATAATAAATTTTTTATTTTTATATTTGAATATTTTTAACAAATTCACAAAAAGTTTAATTTTCTTCAAACGAAATTCACTAATTTTTTTCAATATTCACTATCACTCACTTTCAATTTAAATTTAAATTTTAATCCCCCAAAAAATAAAAATATTTCAAATTTAAATTTTAATTAAAAAAAAAGAATTCAATTGAGAGTAAAAATTAAAATAAAAAATAAAAAATGAACGTGGGGGGGGGGGGGGGGGGGGGGGGGGGGGGGCTGGAAGAGTGTTGGGGTGGGGTGGGGGGATGGAAGGGGTTGGGGGGGGGACAGGGCTGGGAGGGGTGTGAGGGCTGGGGGTGGGGTGAGGAGGGATTGGACGGGGCTGGTGAGGTGGGGGGGGTGGGGACGGGGCTGAGGTGTGGGGGGTGGGGACGGGGCTGGGGTGGGGTGGGGTGGAGGGGCTGGGAGTGGGGTGGGATGGGATGGGGTTGGGTAGGGTGTGGGAGGTGGGGACAGGCTGGGGGTGGGCTGGGACAGGGCTAGGTGGGGTGTGGGGGTGGGGACGGGCTGGGATGGGGTGGGGAGGGAAAAAATATTGTTTTTTAAAATTTTTAAAAATATTTTTAAAGTGATTTTTAATTTTTAAAAATATTTTAAAATTATTTTTAATTTTTAAAATTATTTTTAATTTCTTAAAAATTATTTTTAAATTATTTTTATAATTTTAAAAATATTTTAAAATTAAAAAAGATGGAGGAAAAAAAAGGGCCCTTTTTAAATTTTTTAAAAATATTTTTAAATTATTTTTAAATTTTTAAAAATATTTTAAAATTTAAAAAGATGGAGGAAAAAAAAAAGGACCCTTTTTAATTTTTTTTAAAGATTTTAATATTATTTTTATTTTTTAAAATTATTTTAATGTAAAATTGGCCAAAAATTGACCCCCACTCGCACCCCCAGGCGAGTGGCTACACGCTCTTTGTCCTAGTCACCATTTCAATGCCACATAGGCAAGGTCAACGGTCAAAGGGTGCGAAATGTTGCTTTTTGATGGATTCAAGGGTCCAAATGACAAACATGTAAGTAGAAGTGTCCAACTTACAAAAACGACATAGTACAGGGGTCCAGAAGGTCATTTTGTCTAAAAATGACAACTCGATGCACTTAATTTTTTTATTTTTTTTTTCCTTTTCAGCAGAGTTACTATATTAATACATAAAATGCAGTATTATCATTTAAGATGGGTTCAAGGGTCCAGATGACAAACATGTAAGTAGAAGTGTCCAACTTACAAAAACGACATAGTACAGGGGTCCAGAAGGTCATTTTGTCTAAAAATAACAACTTGATGCACTTAAGTTTTTTTTTTTTTTTTCTTTTTAGCAGAGTTACTATATTAATACATAAAATGCAGTATTATCATTTAACAATCCAGTTAGTAACAAACTTTTCTAATAAGGCTCACTTAGTTTAGCACTACGTAGTATGCACCAACATACTAATGCAAAAGTGACTTACCATATTTTTTTCAATTAGGTGTAAGGGTGGACACAAAAAAAATGGTCCCAAAATCTACCTAAAATTCCACGATATTATGAATTTCCATTAAAACAAGAACACGACATACAGTATAACCTCAATAAATTAATACTCAATAAATTAATAACCTCGCTAAAATAATAATTTTCTTCGGTCCCGAGTCGGGATCAACGTGGTAAATTAATAATTCGCTAAATTTATAAGATAATACAAAAAAAAAATTCATATAGGTCTCATTTGATATATAAATTAATAATTCATCTATATCAAAATATTTCATACATAATACATAAGTAAATTAAACAGGTTTCTGAAAATATGAATCTAATGTTGTTTGTTTCTTCTTGAAATCAATATCACCTTGAATCTCATCTCTAACCTTTCTTACTGCATTAAGAATATCAGGTGTAGTCTTCTCATATTGCAAAAGGAAGTGATGTAAGGTGATTGTTGCTTTCAGAGCATCTTTGCGCGAAACTTGTTCTAATTCCACACTATCATCTTCCACTTCATCTTCTTTATGTGTTTCCATAACACTCTCAATTATTTGTTCATCCGTAGGTAGCTCAAAACTCGTATCATTTTCTCCCGGATAATTCAAAACATCTTCAGCATTCATTGCATTTCGATACTTCAATCCATTGATTAGATTCTGCAATTGTTGTAAGCCATCATTATTCAACTGTTCTTGATTTTCCGAGGATTCATCATCTAACAACCTAAGTTTACAATGCTTAAAACAATTTGCAATTGTACTTGAGTTGACATCCATTTTCCATGCCGAGATTGCAAGATTCATTGCATCTAAAACATTAATCTTTTCTGGATTTGAGATCCCAATTTCATAACCCTCCAAAAGATTTCGATAAAATCGCCTACGATAATGCATCTTAAAAGCTCTTATGATCCCTGCATCACAAGGCTGAATCTTTGATGTTGTGTTAGGTGGTAAAAAAAACAATTCAACATTAATCAAACTTTCGACATTTTTTGGATGAGCAGGACAATTATCAACAATTAAAAGAATTTTCCTGCCGTCCATTTTTGCATCAAGTTGTTGAACATATTCTTGGAATAGAATCCCAGTCATCCATGCTCTTTTATTGGCTCGATATTCACAATCCATGCTTCCCAAATTCACATTCTTGAAACAACGTGGTTTTAAATACTTCCCAATGATCCATAAAGGAATTTTCTCAGAACCATCCTCATTACAGCAAATAACAACTGTAAGTCTTTCTTTATCTTGTTTCTTACCTTCAAGTTGCTTCGTTGCAAGAGAATGATCTGGTTGTAGCCTAAAGAACAATCCAGTTTCATCCATATTGAAAACATCTTTCTTAGCAAACTGATCAAGTTTCTCTCTGATGGATTGTAAATTGCTCTCCATGGCCTCCATATTAACTGATCCACTTTCTCCAAAACGACGATATTGCTTGATACCGTGTCTTGATTTGAAACGCTCTAGCCAGCCTTGAGAAAAATAAAAATCAGGTGTATCGATGGGATACATCTTTTTTAGAAGCTCTTTTCCCTTCGTTACAATTAGTTCCCCATTCATATTAACACGCTCTTGGTAATGAATAAACCACTCGAACAGAGCCTTCTCTAATTCTGGAAATTTGGCAGCTTTATGTCTTTTAGCCCCATCTTTTGGAATGTCGGCTGCTGATAGATACTCTGCTGACCTCTTGATCGTGTTTGATATTGTGGCTTGACTCACTTGCAAATTAAACTTCTCTAACACCCATTGTTGCAATTGCTTTTGAGGGCATGCTAGATTTTGTTGTTTATACTCACACAGTTCTCTACGTATACCATTAGTCATGGTTGATTTTTTAACACCTTTGAGATGAGAAGCCATTTTTTTTGTTTTTTGATTTGAAGACTTGCATAATACATCTATTTATATAGTAACTTAGTTAATGTGTGTACGTGTAACTACATTAATAATTGAGTGGATTTATACATTTTAATGAATGTAGCATGTAACTACATTAATAATTAAGTAGATTTATATATTTTATTAAGATATACATAGAATATTGAAAATGTATCAGCAAAAATACATGAATTTGGTTAAGTATGCATAATTAATAGTCAATGTAGAAATTAGTTCTCACGTACACCTAGGTACATTCATAATATGGACCCAAAAAGTATATAATTTATAAATTAATAATTATTAATTTATACGATTAATTAATACTTCGCTAAATTAATAAAATTTGACGGTCCCAACAGTATTAATTTATCGAGGTTATACTGTATAGAGACCAAATTAAATGCTTAATGGAAATTGGGAAACCCCCCGTTTTGGCTCATTTGTAGATTTGTATCGACTTTAGTCGAGTCTAAAAAAATGCAAGTTATATATACCATCGTCAGTATATTTTTACTTACCCACTATTTCAAAAGTAGATTCATTTTTATTTGTCACCTTTAATATATTAAGAAAAAATAATTATTTTTCTACATTTCACCCTTATCATTGATTATTTACTCTCCGCATCATTTTTTCAAGACCTTATGTTAAATATCAATTTATAGGGATAGTTTGATAAAATAATCAGAGTAAAAAAAGGCTAACGGGAAAGTATTTGATCGACGGGTCAAAATTATTACATTCTGTAGTTAAAATGTAAATACATATTAAATATTTCAACGCTACTTTTATTCTAATATATGCCCCCTTTGCATAAAAAAAAAATATATATTAAATATTTACTGACTATGGAGAATTTAATTGAAAAAATAATTCATATAGCCGCTCATATAAGTTTTAAACCTAAAATAGCCATACTTTATTTTGATAATTCCGTTATAACTAATTTTTACATGTTTTATTTTTTATTTAAATTTTATCCACGTATTTGTAGTGATAAGGATAGGTAAAAATCTTAGTTAATTCTTCAAAATGTCATTGAACTTGTATAAATATTCCACTAAAGTAACTTTTATTTCTTTTAGGACAATATTGTCACTGAACTATGCACTTCATAAGGTAAAACTAAGAAATTGTTAAGGATATGTTTGGAAAACCACAAGAAATAGTCCAATTATCAATTAGAATAGAGAATTAGGTACAATTACGTGATGTAATTACAAAGTTACATTTTATTTCTTTTTTTAATTTTATTTTTTTTTCTTTTAATTTTATTTTTTATTTGTATTATTTTAATTTCTTTTTTATTTTTATTTTTTTCATTTTACATTATTTATCTTTCATCTTTTTTCTTCTCATTTTTCAACCTTTACTTCTTATGATTCAATATAATTACTCATATTTTTTTCTTCATTTAGTGCATTATTGTATTTTTATTCTAGTGTTTGAATTAAAGTAGTATTTCATTATTGAATGAGATGACTTATGTGTTTTTCCTTTCTTTTGAATTATTTACTTGTTGGAATTTTATATAAGAGCGTTGTGTTTTTTTCTTGAATTTTTAATTTGTGTTTTGTTTTATGTTTCAATTTATTTGTTTTAGTGCTATAGACTTGTTATTTTATATTGTATGTCACTTCAAATTGTCGAGTTAATTTTTCAAATTGCTATTGAACTTGTGCAAACATCTTACTACTAAAGTAACTTTTGTTAATTTCTTTTAGGAAAATATTGTCATTAAACTATGTGCATCTTTTCAAAATAAGGTGAAACTAAAAAATAGTTAAGGGCATATTTGGAAAGCCATAGAAAAATTAAAATTATATGTTATTAGACAATTTGCAGTGACATGCAATATAAAATATCATGTCTATAATATTAAAACAAATAAACTGAAACATAAATTCAAAATACAAGAGAAAAACATAATACTCTTGTATAAAATTCCGATGAGTAAATACAATTCAGAAGAACGAAAAACGCATAAGTCTATAATCTCATTCAATAATAAATGTTACTTTAATTCAAACACTAGAATAAAAATTATAAAAATTCAATAATGCCCTAAATAAAGAAAAAAATATGAATAATTATATTGAATCATAAGAAGTAAAGTTGGAAAGTGAAAGATAAATAATGTAAAATGAAAAAAAAAAGTAAAAATAAACAAGAAATTAAAATAATAGAAATAAAAAAGAAATTTAAAAGAAAAAGATATTAAATTTTATTTTTTTAAAAAAATGTAACTTTGTAATTACATCACGTAATTGCACCTAATTCTCTATTCCTAATTGAGAATTGGACTATGTAATTACATCTAATTTCACTTTCCTTATGGTTCTCCAAACATATCCTTAACAATTTCTTAATTTTACCTTATAATGGAAAGAAGTACATAGTTCAGTGACAATATTGTCCTAGAAGGAATAAAAGTTACTTTATTGAGATGTTTACATAAGTTCAATGAAAAGAAGTATATAGTTCACTTACAATATTGTCCTAGAAGGAATAAAAGTTACTTTAGTGGGATGTTTACATAAGTTCAATGACATTTTGAGGAATTAACTCTTAATTCTTACATCCCTTTAAACAAGATAAATTAAATAATTTTTTTTGTTTAAAAGTTACAGAACTATATTTAGTGTATAACTAATGTATCGATGTTACTTGTAAACATCATACATGGATATATAGTATATAATTAATGAATAATTACTACATAATATATGTATAATTTATATTTATGTTTTGTAAATTAATTATATACTTTTTATACTCTAAATATAGACCTATAACCATTTAATTATCTATTTTATAATTAAAAATATAAATATAAATAAGATTTATACCTATTCTTATCCCATTAAATACGTGAATAAAGTCAAAATACTATAATTACCAAAACCATATAGACAGCCTAATAAAAGCAAACAACATGAAAAAGTTATTTATAATGGAATTGTCAAAATAAAATCAAATATTTTAAATTTATAACTTAAGTAAACGATTATTTATGTTCTGCCTATTTAATTGGGTGAATATACAGTGTAGTCTTCTCCAACAAAAGAAAAAAGATTTTTGTCTAAGTCTTCAGTAGCTGTCCCTTCACTTTAATATTCTTGACTTATTATTCACATAGTTGATCAATCAATAAATAGATGGTAGTAAAATAGTTAATCAATCAATATATAGATGGTACATTTTACTTATGACGCTACATTGATGTCAAAAATTACGGCAAATTTAGGTGGGCTAGCTATTTTTTGGACATATAAGTGGTAACTATCTCCTGATTTTTAAACTGAATTAAAATTAGATAATTAATTTTACTATCCTGAATAAATAAAAAAAGATGAAGAGAGAACTTTTTATATCAAGATACTTTGTTGAAGACAAGAAAATTAAATGCATAAATTCTAAAAAGTCAGAAGTCAGCTGAATTTAGGCATAGTTATTTAATTTTTTCGACTGCTCCATACCTAAATCAAACGGAATTTGACCCAAAACGTGATAACTATAAATCGTGTGCATGAGGTAACATATCGATTAAATGGAAAGTTTGATACATTAAAGTGCTCGTTCTACTTCTACACGAGATTCAGGAAAGAATCGGATCACAAGAATCTATTATACACAGCTTCCTCTTACGCTTCTGTCAAAGTCTTTTCACGGCTTAAACTCATAACTTCCTGATCACACGACACCAACTTTAATTACAGTTATTTCAAAACTCCCTCTCAATCGATTAATTTTCCAAAATCACTTTCAATTTTCGCAAACCATTAACTTGATGTGCCTAGCCATAAGCAGTAAAGGATGGTTTAACTGATCATCATTTATTGAAATTGTATATACATCATATTAAGTGTGACGTCAAAAAATGCTTACGATAATATATACATAGGCCCCTCAACTATTTGATTTCTTTGCACCTCAATTAAGTCATGTATCTATTGAACTCTTTATTTCTTCATAAATGATTTCAATTAAGCACGATTGCTGACATGACTTGTCATGTGTAATACACTTTCTATTGGGATAGTGATAAGTCATAATTAATCAAAAAAATTAAATATAAAAAAATACAATCAATAAAAAAAAACACATAAAATTTTTTAAAAAAAAACACATAAAGATAATTAAAAAAAACTAGTTCAAATTCAAATATTCAAAATACACTAGTTCATTTAAAATTGTTGTTGGATATTGTTTTGATGGAGAAATAAAGAAGGGAAGTGAGTTTTTTTTTATTTTTTCTTCTCACTAAAGTTATATTTAAAAAATAAGGGAAAAATTTAAAAAATAAAAACAAAAAAGGCTGAAAGAAGTGCTTCAATAGTTGAAAAAAAAAATATTTTTAGAGATAAATGCAGAAAAAAAAGATGCCATTTTTTTCTTTTACTTTTCTGTGGTCAATGATGGGGAAAGGGGTATTGGGAAGGGAGGGGGGAAGGATTGGGTAGGCTGCAGTGGGGTGGGATGTATTAAAGTTTTTTTTTTACATTTAGATTTAATTATATTAAAAAATTATTTTTAGATTATTTTAAATTAAAAAGTCACGTGTCATTATTTAATTTGTCACTATGTCATATCATTAGTGTGTGTATTACACACATTTTATATTTTTTTGTCACATCAGCACATTAATTGAAATCATTTGTGAAAAAGTAAAGGGTTCAATAGATACATGGCCTAATCGAGGTGTCTATACAAAAAAATCGAATTGTTCTTTCTATTACGTGCATAAAAAGGTAAGAGTTTAAGTGTACTTTTAATTATAAAATTTTGTTCAGATACTTCAGTGCAAGGAATCATTAATTAATTAATCCAGGTAATGTTTGCAAAATTTACCCAGTCATGATATTTATTTTCTAGTTTTCTTATACAAAAGATAGTATGAGAATTAAGATTCAAAGGTCGTGGTGGAGTATAAGTACTCTTTCATTATTAATAAAAAGTTTCGAGCTCAAACTCTGAATATAAAGTCACCTTTAATATATAAGAAACACTTTATTCCATATTTAAATTTTCTAACATGAATCTGAATTAATCGAACAGTCAGACTCTACTGTGAAGAGCAGGAGAGTCTCATCACTGTATTTACTTATTTACACAGAAGCAACTATAATTCATCATTCAGATAAATTATCATAGGATATTTGTTTTTTCTTTTCAATGTATTGAGTGTTTGAATAAACGACATTTTTAAATTTAAAAAAAAAACATATTTTAATCTGAAAGTACTCCTTTTAAATGATTCTGACACGTATGAAGGGAGGCATTGTAGATATGCATGCAATAGTTGCATAGTTGACTTGAATTAAATATATTGCCTTAGGTCGAAAACTAGCAATAACCTAGAGTTATTTAACAAAGAGATAGGAGTATCTTCTTTCAAGAACCAATACTAGGAAACAAAATGCAGTATTAGTACTACTAGTACATTATTTTAATACGACGATGATGTATGATCAATTTTTAATAGTAGACAAAATTAAGAACAAAACAATATGTTTTGTTAATAATAAAGAGAAACTTCACCACAAAAAGAATGTGGTACAGCGGATGAGGCTGCTTCTCCCTTAACCAGAGGCCTCGAGTTCGAATCTTGAATATGAAAAAATCCTTGATAGAAAGTGCTTCTCCTGAATGAACCCTACGCAGCGCGAATCTGAATTAGTCGGGCACCAATCCGAATACCGGATGGGAAACCAAAAAAAATAAATAAAGAGAGAAACCTCGCTTCCCCCCAATGGACCCTACACGATGCAAACCCGAATTAGTTAAGCTCCAATTCGGATACCGAACACCGGATGGAAAACTCAAAAAAAACAAAGAGAAAAACCTCAAACAAATTCAGGATTATCCAAAATCATTTAGCTAACAATTCATTCTCATAATCAATGTGAGACAGTCAACATCTACTATAGAGGATATATTAGAATCCTTCTTGTATAAGGAAAATAAATATATAGGAAATCTTATTGTATAAGGAAAAAGGATATGGATACGATACATATTTCTGAAATGCACTAAAAAACAAGCCAAGTTTCGTTGAGCTCAGCTCGACAACTATATATTCAAGCTAAAAGCCGAACACAAGCTCAGCTCAACTCGTTTCATAAAACGAGCTTGAGCTGAACTTTTGTTCACAAACAGCTCGACCCATTTACAACACCCCTAAACACAAAGGTTAGTGAATCTTTTTGCTGGTGAATCATATAAGAGGTCATATATTCACCAAATTTTGGTTTATATTATTCAAAAACAATCAGAATTGTTACAGATTTCCCGATTCCCATCATACATACGTAGGTATCTTCATCTTCAGAGTACTCTTCTACGATGCTTCCAACCCGAGTCAAACATCTAACAAGGCTGCATGCCGCGGAGCGAACTGAGGAGATAATGATCAAGTGTTCGGTTTGTTTCATCCTACTTTGCCCAGAAATGACTGCAAGAAAGTTAGATGTTAATGTTAAACTAGCACAAAAAGAACCAAAAGCAGAATGCACTTGATGTAGCCTCTATATTACTAATGCAATACATAAAAAGATTATAACTTAAATCGGATCCAAAGACGACTTGTGAAATTCCAGAAGTAGCCTGCATGGCGATGGTTCACATAATGTCATCAAACCAACGCCGCGAGGATTGCAAAGTATTTCCTACCATGACAATGGCTTGGGGGGGAATGTGATTTTGGTACGAACAACACAAGCTAAACTGATCGGCATGATTTAGAAAGTTGAAACAATGAGTTCAAGAACACCGGGAAGCGCCACAGAAGACCAAAGAACTTAAAAGGGTTATTAGGCAAAGACTATATAGTGATGCAAACAGATCCCATCATCAGAACTAATAAAACTATCATCATCGATCAAGATCCAAACAGATCATCTCGTTGAAATTAAGACACACATGGATCAAGATCCAAACAGATCATCTCGTTGAAATTAAGACACACTCCCTCATGGGGTACGCCAAAGGTGTAACCTAAACAGTGAAAAAGGGGCCCAATCTTTTGAAGTACTTATACTATGTTGTTGTTGTTGTATACTACTAACGTTGTACTTAGATCTTTTGAACTTCGTGTGGATGCCAAAAGGTTTTTACACCCACTTTTTTGCATAACAAAAAGTTTTCAGTATAAGAAGGTTTACCTTTGTTTTTGTTAGAGAAGTTCCATTTTTATTAGTGGTGTTTCCAAATCCAAACTTAGGCTTCTTCTCAGCAGGCTTCAATATCTGGAAAGAGCACATCAGTGTCTCATCCACACTCATCACGGCCCCGGCATTGTCAAACTCCCCACAATAATTAGGAGCAGAGAATATAGTCACCAGCTGTCGGTCAGCGAAAAACTCATAGCCATCTTCCACAACCTATATTAAGTATAAATAACTCAGAGAACTTGAAAAAATGAAACCCTGGAAAAAAAAGAAACAAAAGGAAGGAAAAAACGTCGGCTGGTGGAAGTCATATTCAGTTTAAAACCTGGTGGGCACGGCAAATGAGATCAAGATCTTGCTTCTGAAGAAATTGTGTCACCTTATCCGGGCTAAATGTGTAAGAAACACCTCTATCGTTCATTCCCCAGCCTTTTACATCCCTACTAGGATCTGACCATAAAAGATCACAAAGCAGTCCAGCTTCAGGAACATCAGTTGGTCGTGGGAGGTTCCGTATCTGATCCAGATGACGAAGGTCCGGGGAGAGTCCACCATGCATGCACAATATCTTTTCATCAACCAGAGCTGCCACAGGCAGGCAGTTAAAACAATCTGTGAATATCTTCCACAATCGAACATTGAACCTTCTTTTGCATTCATCATAGAATCCATATATACGATTAATGGAAGCACATTCATGATTTCCCCTCAAAAGGAAAAAGTTTTCGGGATACTTTATTTTATATGCAAACATAAGGCATATTGTTTCCAGACTCTGCTTCCCACGATCCACATAATCGCCTAAGAATAGGTAATTGGATCTTGGAGGTAATCCACCGTATTCGAATAGCCTCAGTAGATCAGAATACTGACCATGGATATCCCCTAGCCAAGTATGGCGCCATGAAAAGAATTAGACAGGAAGTCATGTTTTCTACACCAGAAAAAAAGGGGCGAGAGCATGAAATGGCAAGAATGTTTCAGCATATATTTTAACATTTTAAGGGGTTGCAATACAACCATTTATTGGTGCCTCAAGAAAGAAAATGAGAAGCAACGATATGAGCGCAAGTTGGAAAATAGAACTACACAAAAATTAACAATACAAAGGGAACAAATTGGCAATCAGCATACAGGCATAACTCAAAGCAAAGAATACAATGAGCTAAGATCTTCCAAGAAAGTGCCCTCAGGCACACGAAATGTACAAAAAAGCTATGTTGCTCGGACTCTTCACAAATGTCAACGGGTGCATCTCGGATTTTCCAAAAGTAATGTATTTTTGGAGAATCCGAAACAGGTGCGACATCAAAAGTGAAGAGTTCGCACAACTTAGCAAAAAAGCATAGTTGCAGTGACTTGTGAGTGCTGAACTGATGCTTTTACAGACAAAATCATATAGATATGGAATGCGGACATGAATGATTCAACTTCAAAGAAAACTCTTGATGTTAGACTGCTAATACATTTTTCTTGGCGAGGAAGGATTTGCGAGGTTTTCTACTAGAAAAAGATAATAAGAAGAGAAGAACGGAAAATAGTATTCTTAGTATCTCTTCATGCCATTGAAATCCCACTTCCACCTCGATTCGCATATTTACAAGCCTTTTCGGTATTAGGCAGGGCTGCACTTTCTGAGTACTTGATTTTGGTTTTCACACGTGAAAGCTGATATGTTTGGCATTCATTTTGTAAATTAATAACCACAAAGTAGATACTCTTAACATATAATATGTTCTTAATGACTTCAATTGCTAAGTTTATTTTTCTCTTTTTTATTTTCTAAGTCTTTTTTGTTTAATGTCCACTTTAAAACAAAATGTGATGTTAAGAGGAGAAAAGGAGTTTGTAAATACTGGTAAACAAAAAAAAATTGTGCAGAAACTACATACATATACAATACACTGCCTGGCCTAGGGAGAAAGATTACATCCTCTCCCCTCAAGAGGTGCTTTTGAGAAAACAGCAACACTCTGAGCAAGCTTTTACTTATCGTCTTAAGTACTGGGTTGTAACAAACGAACACCACATAGCCTTGGGGACATGATGTTTCTCACCCTCAAGAAGTGAACTTCGAAAATGCTACAACACTCCAATCAAGTCTTTTCTTATGGTTTAAGGCACAAGCAGTGCCAAATGGACACCACCAGCGCATATAATGCTCAGGTGATTAAGGACATCGAACCACACTGATTGCTGTCCAAAAATAGGTCAGTGTATTTTGTAGCTATTGTTCAAAAGCCAGTTCTTTTACTTCCATTCCAGACCAGCAAGATACCAGTTGAATAAAATGCACTGTGAATTTAGTTACTCACTTTTCAGCCAACCATTACTTTCAAAAGGAATGTACGCTAATTATGGCAGATCTGTTCCCAAAAAAACAGTAACAATTATGAAAATCAGCATAAGCACTTCATTTATTGATGAACTGATGATTGGAAAATTGGTAATCTCGAGATGACTGATCGCATTTTGAACTCAACAAAAGGTTAACCTAACAATTACTTTAATTGAAGAAGAGGGGAAACGTAGTAATTGCTTTGCTCAATTGGTGAAAAAACGAGGATAATTTAAAGTAAAAAAGTAATGCAGCAGCCCCAAAATAGCATTTGAAAAAACTGTGGGATTAGACTTGAGGTAGAGGATGCTTTATTTATGGAAATGAAGTAAGCAGTCTCTTGGTGAGCCTTATTTTGCACTGGATCAAGTAAGATAAAGGACTATTCAAGATGCAAACTTAGGGAAAAGCTGATAAAATGAATTGGAAGGTGACACATTTAAAAGACAACCACGACAAAGGCTAATTTTAGAGCTTTTAAAACTGGAATGGTACGTTAATCTGAATGAAAATATTAGCCAGGTACAATTGAATGTCTGATTTTTAAACCGTGTCCTGACTAAGCATAAACTGTGACACGCAGAGATCATGAATGAAAACTATATCCAAATTGAGGAGATTGAAGAACACATCTCAACTTCAAGCATCAAAACTCATGCTCCCTATCACTAGTATATCAATAGAATGAACCTAATACTACCAAAGCAGGTCTTAAGAACCTGATCAGAACCGAATCCCTCTCCACAACCAACAAAACAAATAACAACTGCGCGTCGGTCCCAAAAAAAGTCAGGGTCGGCTATATGAATCCCCAATTCCTTTTTTTTTTGATAACTATGGTATCTGGACCATCTTGAGCACACCCTCCACTAATTCCATGGGATACTTGCCACCTCCCACCGATAACAGGTTTCAGGTAACTCCGCACCAAGACCAGAACAGGTGGAAATAAATCACCTAGTGTTTTTGTCTGGGAATTGAAACCGAGACCTCATGCTACTCAACCTAGTCCATACCAGGCCACGCCCACACCCTTAGGTACTTATGAATCCCCAATTCTTCATTTAAGCTCAGTTCAGTCATATCAACAACCATATTACTTTTTAGAAAGTCAAAAGAAAAAAAAAATCAAAGACTGCATATTTATACAAAATCAAAGCATCCCACTTCAAGAAATGCATGAATAAATTCAATACCACTTCAAAGATTGCATTTTTATACAAAATCAAAGCACCCCCACTTCAAGAATTGCATCAATAAACTCAACCCCACTTCAAAGAACTCAAAACTCCATTGAAACAAGAAAGTGCAAAATCAAATTACTCCCTCTATTTCATTTTATTAAAAATTGTTATTTCAAGTTACTTGTCCGATTTACAAAATCATGAGAATTTTATCATATTTTTCTAATATTAAATAATTACATAAAGTAGTAATAGTCAAATTTAGAATTTCAAAACATTATCAATAAAGTTAATTTAGTAAAATACACTTCTAATAAAAACCTTCTTAATATGCGTGTCAAGTCAAGGGTCGAGAAATGCACGAACAAATTCAACCCCAATTCAAAGATTGGATTTTTTTATATAAAATCAAAGCACCCCACTTCAAGAAATGCATCAATAAATTCAATCCCACATCAAAGAACTCAAAATTCCACTAAAAGCAGTTCATTCAAGATAATTTTTCCATTTTATTTTACTTGACGTTGTTGACTTGACACGTTAAAAAAACTTAAATTAGGAGTGTATTTTACCAAATTAACCTTACTAATAATATAAACAAAATCCTCTTAGATATCGATTTCCTAAATTGTACAAGTAAATTCAACCAACTAATTTTAGTATAGATGCCAAGAAAACAAAATAGAGCTAAGTAGTACAAAGTCAAATTAAATCTAAAAAAGGGGGCTGAAGTAAAGTACCACAGATCTTTATTGGTGCATCCAGCTCAAGAAGATTAGGCTGCTTCAAGAAAATCTCTCTAGACTTCACACAAAGATGCTTTATCTCAGACTCAGATAGTTGCACTTGTTTCCCTGGCCTATGTCTAACATCAAGTAAACGGTTGATTATATCATCTAAAGCTAAAGAATCCATAACCTTCTTCATATACATAGAGGAATAAACAGAAAAAATAATACAGTAGTACTCAACAAAAGTTATACTACCATATGGTTTCAAGATTGATGAAGTAGAAGGGAAAAAAAAACAAGAATGTTACTACATGCTTTTACGAATGTTACTGAATGCTTTTATGTAGAGACACGTGTAGTTGATGAAGTGGTTTTTCTTCAAGTGTGCACAAAGTGATTCGAGCATAATGGAAAGGACGAAGGAAATTTGAGGGGAATAAAGTGGAGTGGAATAGTGGATTGGCATCTTATTATTAGAGAAAAAAGAAAGAGGGAATTGCAATCCATGACGTGGGTTGAGCTCAGTTGCAGACTCAGAAATTTTATGAAGAGTGTGTAAGTTTTATTTTTAACTATGTTAAGAATGTGTAAAATTGAATATATGCTTATTATAATTAATATTTAATCTCTATTCATCAAAAAAAAATTTCCAACAAAAAATGTACATCTGATCCTTCACTAAAGGTGGTTTTGCCCATATTGAGCGTAATGATGTCTAAGGTTTAATTTTAAAGAAAGATAAATATTAGATGACTTATTTTCATCTGTTGTAATTTTAATGAATAAAATTATTTAATATCCTCTGTTAATAAAAAGTAATACTAGATATTTTATAAAATTAATTAAAGTGTGTGTAAATTGATTCGAATGACAATTATTTCTATAAAAATTGGGGAATTGAAGTCAAAACTTCAACTTTTGGAGAGAATTAATGGTTGTGGATGAAGGGTGTTAGTTGTTTGGAAGAATTGGCCTTTTCATTTGAGTGAATAAATGCTTTACTTGGGAGAGTGATCCACCTATATAATATTAAGATGACTTTTTTTCATTTGTTTTTATCTTGATGGATCTATTGTAAGTGAAAAGTGATAAATATTATTTTTAATATGAATATAATTTAAAATGTATATAAATTGATTCGAACATCTTCATAATTATTAAAAAGATGAATTAAAGTTAAAGACTTGGTAGTTATTTGGTCATAAAAATTAAAAAAAATTTAAAGTTAGAGTTAAAATTGGAGTTGGATTTATGTTTGATCATGTCTTTTTTGATTTATTTATTTTTACTTTTGAAAAAAAAAAATATATAATTTTATGCCCCAACTTTTACAAACTATCAAAATCACCCAATTAAAATTTACCTACTAACATACAAGTGATTCTTATATATAGAGATACTTTCATTTCTCGAACCAAGTTTGCATTAACGAAGAAAATAGCACTCGAGAACAAATGTAAAAATGATTGTCAAAAATGTCATCAAAGATTTTATGGTGTGTGAATAAATTATTTCTATGTAAAACATACCTTGCATATTTATGGTATATTATATCATATACCATAAATATATAAATATGCTTAATATATTTCTTTATACTTTGTATATTTATATATGTGTGTATATGGTATATACATGGTATAAACTTCATATATAACATAGTTTGTATATTTATGTTATAAATATGCTTAGTATGTTTTTTAATACGTTGTATATTTATGTATGTGTATATGATATATACATGGTATAAACTTTACATGTAACATACTTTGTATATTTCTGTTATAAATATAATACTTTATATATTTATGAGTATAAATATAATACTTTCTGTATAAACATACCAAGTATTATGGATTTATGATATATAAAGGTAACAGTTGCAATTTAAGGTATAAATTTGTTAAATTGAACATATTTTTTTATGACAAATATGTATTACCGATTTATATTTTTAGCATATATATGGTATAAACTATTTATATTTGAATAGTATAATAAAGATGTAAATAATATAATATATATAATCAAATTAAAAATGAGAATAATTTGTGGCAGTGGTAAACTAATCTGCTACAACTTTATTAATTGCATAAATATAGAAAACGACTATCCATTATTAATTACATGACTATAATTTCTTAAAGGTCCGTATCACAAAAGAAAAATTATTATTATTATTATTATATTATAGTAATTAGGATCATTAGCAGTTTAATAATGCCTTAAATAAGAGAGAAAAATAATAATGAGAGTGAAAAAGAGATACATATTAATTAGGATAGCATTAAGTTTGAAATTATAATTATCTTATTCTTTAAAACTGCCATATACGTAATATTGAAAAGTAATATTATTCATGTAATAAGTGTTAAGGAGTGTTTTATGTAGAAATTTAAAAGATTGAGGTTATATCTAATAATAATAAAAGTTGGAATTGGAGTTGGAAAATTGTGAAAACACCAAAAATCTGTTTTTCTTTTTCAAAAAAAAATTTCGAAATTATTTTTCAAATTTTCATGGCCAAACACCACAAAAATCCCGAAAAAAATTTCTAAAAAAAGAAAAAAAAATTCATGGCCAAACAAGCTCTTAAACTTTTGGGAGAATTAGTGGGTGTGGATGAAGGGTGTTAGTTGTTTGGTAAAAATTAAAAAAAGAAGGAAAAGAATTGGCCTTTTCATTTTGAGTGAATAGATGCCTCACTTGAGAAAGTGAACTACCTATATAATATTATCTATCAATGTCTTCTTCTCTTTATAAAAGAAAGAAATATGTCAGGATGATGTTAGAGAAAGAAGACTTTCATAGAGTAGTCAATGAATGACCTTTTCTTATTTTTGTTTTTTTAAATACTGTTGGGCGGTTAAAAATTTACGTATTCAAAAGTTGTAAATAATAAATAAGTAAGTTGTGATTGATGTGTGAATATATTGAGAAAGATAGGCTTCAAAATGAAGATTTAGGAGACAAGGTGCGAATAACTTCAAGGATAAAAAAGATTATGGAGGCAAAGGTTGAATAATTGGGGCAACGTGAAAGAGGAGATGCACAAATGTTCTAGCAAGGATATGTGAGAGATTAGCTATGGTAGATTTTAGGAGAGGAAGAAATAGACAGAAGAAGTATTAGGGAGAGATAATCAGACATATAACATATTTACACCACCTTATCAAAGACATAATTCAGATATGAGGATACGTAGGTAATAAAGTATTGTTTAGTTTTCCTTATCGTATCATTACTACTTTATTAGTAACTCTTCTACTATTATATTGTCTAATTTTGTTATTCCATTTTATTTCTTTGTTGCTTCATTTATCGTATTACTATTGATTGCTACTGTTATTTTCACTATTATTTTTATGATTTCTTGACTACTATGTTGTCTTATTGATTTTGATATATATATGTTTTATTTAAGATGAGGGCCTGTTTTTCTATCTTCATAAAGTAGCGGTACGGATGCGTATACACCACCTTCTTCATATCCTACTTTTAAAATTACATTAAATACGTCGTAATACAATAAGATTAACAACCATCAAGCCGTAAAAAAGATTAATTAATTCTAGCTAAAGATCAAACTCAAAAATTCTAATTAAAAATGAAAGAATATTTATTACTTCGTCATAATATTTGATGATAATATGCCTTTCATTTATTTTTTTGTTCTATCTTTATTCTTTAATAAAAAAAAGGGGAAAATGCATCGTTTTCACCCCAAATTATACCCGAAAAGTTGAAGCCACACCTAAACTATACCAGTGACCTATTACACACCTAAACTATAAAAAAGTGAAATTATTTACACCCTGTCAGGCTACCACCACTTGCATGTGGTGTAGTGTTTTACACGCGCTGTTATATCAGTACCACGTCAGTAAAAAGTATCACTTTTTTATAGTTAAGGTGTGTAATAGGTCACTTATATAGTTTAGGTGTGGATTCGATTTTTCGACTATAGTTTCGGATGGAAACGATGTCTTTTCCTTTAATGATTTTAGCCGTTTACTTTTGTTATTTAATAGGTTGGACGCGACTAAAATAAGTGTAACACACGCTCCGTAGAATGGGGGTCGCGGGAAGGTAACAATATCACTTTTATATAGTTAAGGTGTGTAATAAATTACTTATATAATTTAGATGTGGCTTAAACTTTTCTTGTATGGTATGGAATGAAAATAATGCTTTTTCCCTACAAAAAATAAAAATAAAAATCCCTCCTATTTATTTGTTGAGTAACTTCATCATCGACAATAAATAGTCTTAATGAAGTGTCAGGCTTATGTGGAGTCATTTTCAACCCTTGTAAACACAAAAATTGAAGGAAAAATCAGGGCGTTTGGCAATGGAAATTTTTTGAATTTCTTTGAATTTTTTTTCTGGAGTTGAAAATTATGATGTTTGGCCATGAAAATTCAAAAAATAATTTTGAAATTTTTTTCTGAAAAGGGAAAACAGGTTTTTGTTGTTTTCACAATTTTCCAACTCCAATTTCAACTTTTATTATTATTACATATAACCCCAATCTTTTAAATTTTTACATAAAACTCTCCTTATAATATTACTTTTTCAATATTACGTATATAGCAGTTTAAAAAATAAGATAATTATAATTTCAAACTTAATGCTATCCTAATTAATATATATCTCTTTTTCTCTCTCATCATTATTTTTATCCCTTATTTAAGACATTATTTTACTGCTAATTTATATTTATACACATAAATATATAAAGTATTATATTTATAATAGAAATATACAAAGAATGTTATATATAAAGTTTATCCCATGTATATATCATACATACACATATATAAATATACAAAGTATTAGAAAACATACTAAGCATATTTATATATTTATGGTATATGATATAATATACCATAAATATGCAAAGTATGTTTTACATAGAAATAATTTATTCACACACAGTAAAATCTTTCATATATAAGAAAATTAAAGAAATAAATTAGCGGCACCTTAAAATTTAATAACAACTCATCATTTCATATTTTTTAGGAACGGAAAATGATGGAAATAAATTAAATAAATTTATAAAAAAATAAATTTGTTTGAAAGATAATATTTGTTACCTAAAAACCAGGAAGCAATGATCTGTTAATTTAAGATCCATATTTAAAATTTTCAAATATGAGAAAACGGCTATTAATGTAAATATTATATATGTCATAATTGAAATTCATTAAATATGATCATGTATATGTAATTATTTTTATAATAGTGGCTAATTGTGTTCTTTTTTCATTAGTAGGTAAATTTTAGTTGGGTGATTTTGATAGTTTGTAAACGTTAGGACATAAAATCATATTTAAAAAAGTTTTTTCAGAAGTAAAAAAAAAAATTCAAAAAAAATATGGCCAAACACAACTCTAACTCCAAAAAATTTTAATTTTTATGGTCAAACGGCTACTAAGTAGCCCTTAGAGACAAGTTGACGGTAGATAAAATTTTAGATGTTGACAAGTCATATCTTAATAAATACTTAGCAATATAGTATGATTGTTTGGTGGTATAATGGTGTAGTTATGCGACTATTTTTTTTGGGTTCTCAAGATATCTCCATAACTGACAGTCGGGAGACTAATCCTTACTTAAAGGGTGAGATGCTGAATCACCACACCAATTCTTGTGGTTGTTATGCCACTATTATTATAATACAAGCTAATATGATAATTACCATATTCTATGTACAATACGATAAGGGATAACACCAGTAATAGTGGTTGAGTCTATGTAATTTTTTAATCAGGGCCTTTTCAGTCGATCTCATACACAACATCATGTTTATCCATTATAACTTATATCTCTTATGTGATCTGTGATCTATTACCCAAAAGAAAATAAAAAATTATTCAATGTACATTAAAAAAATAGTGACTCCAAATTTTCTCAAAAATTTCAGAAAATTGATTATAGAAACATAATAAAAAGAATTGACAACAAATTATGAAATACACATACAACAATATATGAATAATAATGGATCTTTAACAAGATTAACAAGTAAAACGAAAATAAAAAGCATATAATTTTTGGATGGATTAGACTATCATTTTATTTTATGGTAGAAATTCATACTCAATATTTATATCAATCTAATGAATCCCCAACATGTATCTAAACTCACATTCATATTGCTAAACTATAATTAGTTAATCTCCATTTCAATCTTATTTTAAAGTTTAACTATAATAAAATAATATAATTTAATATAAGTATCAAATGCGCATAAATTTTTACCATTGCATCACCCCTCTCCCATATTAGATCCCCCATTCATATCTTATGAAAATTTTATATTTTATGTATCACACGACTAACAATATAGATGTCTTTCTATGAAGCCAATCAATTTTCCATATTTGATTGGCTTAATATTTTGAAACATGTTTTCTTAATGGAGTTATTTCCCTCTGATTTAAGAAAAATAATTTTTCCACAAAAAATAGAAAATATTCTTCAAAACTCTTTCTTAACCCTCACCATCTACACCTTGACCTCAATATGAAACTCAAACTCGACCGACCTCAACTTGGGTCTCGGGGTTGATTTTGTTCTTGGATCGAGGATTGAGTCATGAGTCGAGTTCAAAGGTCGATATTCGAGTCCGTCCCAGGGGTTGAGGTTGAGGTTTGAGTCCTAGTCGGGGTTAGGGTTGGGCCAAGGTTCGATTTCAAGTCGGGTTGTGTGTCCGAGTTCGTCCCAGGGGTTGAGGTCGAGGTTTGAGTCCTAGTCGTAGTATTTTTCTTTATGAAAAAAGGACATATACATCCTCGAACTATGATAAATGGTATGTATATACCCTCCGTCATACTTTGGGTACACATATGCCCATACCGTTAATGAAATAGTATGTATATGCCCCTCACACTAATGGTAGGGGTATATACGTACCATTTATCATAGTTCGAGGGTATATTTGTACCCTTTCTCGTTTTATTTTTTTATTCCAAATAATTAACCAAACCAACTACCCGACCCAATAAACCTACTACTCAATCCGTTCCCAATTAAAATTCAAGAGACATCTATCTTACAGATACATTTTTTTCCATTCCTATAACGATATATACGCACAATACAATAATACACACTACTATCAATTTCCAAAAAAAAAGAAAAAAAAAATCAACCCATAACACCCCCAAAACAATACCAAATAAATTAAACCCCTCACATTTTAATTTTTCAGTGAAATTTTATCGGAAAAACACTACCCAACATCGGGCAACACCACATAACCACCTTATCCGTCGAACCAAAAACACCCCACCGACGAACCATCACCGCACCTCTTACTACGACCACCTCTAGCCTAATCTCCACTCCCTTCAATCAGTAAACATCAACTAATAACAATCAATCACGGTAATTTGTTTGAGATTCACGTTTAAGAGAAAAACAAAGGGAGTATCGGGTTTGGAACAAAAAACAGAAGTTGAGTCGAGTTGGTTTGAAATCGGGTTCAATGAGTTTATTGGGTTAGACAGTGCATTTGAGTCAATTATTTTGGATACAAAAATTAAAACGAGAAAGAGATAATATACCTCTGAACTATGATAAATAACACGTGTATACCCTCTGTCATACTTTGGGTACACATATGACCCTACCGTTAGTGTGAGGGGTATATACGTACCATTTCATTAACGGTAAGGACATATGTGTAATCAAAGTATGATGGAGGATATATTCGCACTAGTTAACATAGTTAAGAGTATATTTGTCCCTTTTTCAATTTTTTTTATTATTAACCACTCCAAAAATAAATTAAAAAATCATTTATATCATTTATTTTTTGTGAAAAAATTATAAATCACTTCCCAAATTTATATACTCGTATTTTTTAAAAAAGATTACCAATACTAGTTGTCAGATTCTGTGCATATAATACTTGTTTCAAAATCACTTCACGTGTATTTTCACATAGGGCAAGATCAGCATAAAATTCCCCCTATTCTCTGAAAAAAGAACTTTCCTCTTTAATGGGAAGCAGGAACAGAAGTGATGTAAATTACAGGAATCCATGTCTGACAATGCATCAGCCATGGGCATCTTTGCTTGTTTATGGTATCAAACGCATTGAAGGAAGATCTTGGCCTTCACCTATTAGAGGTAACTTCTTTTTACTTGTACTTTTGATTATGTTAATTCTTGATTTTTCACTTTTATTGCTAAAAAGACCAAAAAAAAAAAAAAACTTACTAGGTGATTTTTTTTAATCATTTTAACTTTGGTGGATAGAGTTATTTGATATTTGTTGCTGGTTGGAGGTAGTAGTTATTCTGTGAATTTAGTTGAGGTTCGTGAAAGCTGGCCTGAATATCACGTGTTTAAAGAAAAAAAGGTGTTGGTAGGAAAAAATCCGAGCAGAGATTGAAAAAGCACTAGGTGATTCTTGCGGTTACCTAATATTTTTTGCTGGAGGCAGGTGATGGGTATCCCGTGGATTTAGTCGAGGTGTGCAAAAGCTGGTCCAGACACTAAGGTTATAAAAGAAGGGGTGTTAGGGGCATGGGCTTGTAAAGTTGTGAACTTTACCCTATTGTCTAATTAATTGGTAATTCTTGAGTTCCCTTTACTTTTTGCCATTTATTGCTTGTTAACGAGGGAGTAGAAATAAAGGGTGGAGTTATCTAGTTAATTTGTAATTCTTGAGTTCCCTTTACTTTTTTAGTTGATTTTAGTTATGATGAATTGGTGATGTATAGGAACAACTTATTTGTTTGCTTCTTTGTTAGCCTAAATTGGGAAAGTTGCCCTTTTTAATTTGGTTCATAACTGATATCAGTAAAAGCAACTCTTTACACCTACATTTGGTAAAATCTCTCTTTGGGAAGTAACTTTTTGATTGTGATGATGAGGTGGCATGGTGAGTACTTGGGGAAGTTTGAAGATGGGGTCAGTGGTGGAGTTAGGATTTTCACTAAATAGGTTCAAAATATAGAAAAAAGTTAATATATACATAAACAATATCATGTATAGATAGTGCAATGTTCCGCTGAACGGCTGAAGGGGTTTCATTAACTAGCTCCACCCTAGGGGTGGTGGTTTACGTGTAATTTTTGAATAGGTATGCTTATGGTGGTGTGTAAGTTTTTATTTGTTTCGTTACTGCTTGATATCAGAAAAACCTACAGTACAATTTTTTCCTAAATTTGGTAAATTAACTTCTTGGGAAGTAACTCTTGATTGCATATTATGTGTAAAAATCTTTGCTTTGCTTGGCCAGAAATCTGTATCAGTGTTCAGAGTAATAACAGATTTCCCTTTCTAGCATAATCATTGTCTAATGTATATTGTGCTTCGGACTCGAGTACTTTTGTCTTGAGTGCCACGTTGATTTATGTGGCTATACCTAACCTGAAACTCAAGTTTAGTTGAGTGGTGTGGCATTTATTTATTTAGGTTGTCTTTCAGCTTATTAATTTTACAAAGGACTAGTTTACCGGTAGGTCTTTGCTTTGCATAATTTTGTGTGATTTGGAAATAGAGGAACACCAGGTGTGTGTTTTTGTGCTGATGAGGAAAATTTTTAGCGCTTCCTCAGCGAGCCAATGAAACTCTGCTGTCATTCTTTAGCTTCAAAGCACCTATTGAGAAACATTATATTCTTTTTGCTTTCACTCTCTAAGGCACCATCAACATGACGGCAGAATTTACCATGTCTTAGCCATCCATCTGGATGCCATAGTCTCAGCCTTCCTCGAAACTCTTTGGTAACTTTTGGAAGGTGAATCATATTGAAACTATTCGTTGGAACTTTTTCTAATTAGAGAATGACTAAACCTAGTTCTCCATTGTTCTTTTGCCCTTCAGTGGTTTTGATGTCAGTTCTATGCATGCATCATCTCATCTTTAGGGCAGGTGATGAACTCCTAGCCTGCTTTGGTGCAGCTCCTCTGAAATCGTACAACAAAAACTTAATATTTTTGATATGTCAAATATCATTTCATCAAGATGATGCCAAAAATAGTCGTGCAATGGGGGAGTGTAGGACCCAAGTTATATCTTTTAAATCTCTGTGCATCACAGCTGAAACAGGAAGTGCCTATTGATAGAAAGTTTCCCCATTCCCCAACTTCTTCAAATGCTTTCCTAATTTCGGTTTTCATTGTCCTCCCATTACTTGAGGTCTGATGATCGAAGTACAAGTATTTTACTATGACGTGGACATATATTAGGGTTTAGTCAATAGGCAATTTTAGAGAAAGTCATCAGGAGTCTTACCAGAGAATAGAAGGGAGAGAGAATAAGTTGTTTAGGCATTACAACCACCTGCACCCAATGTGACGGATGAGGAACTTTTGTGACGAATAAAGGCTCTTGCTTCAGAGGGTCAAGAGTCGATCAACTTTTTGCTTGCAATGCATGGCTAAAAGTTGGTAAGATGAGAGATGAAAACCAAAAATAATCTTCTCAATCACCTCTAGAAGCTGGTGGTAGCGTATAGGTTGCAAAGCCACGTATAGCGCTATTTGTTTCACATTTTCATAACTAAATGGATGTATTGCTAATGGTTGGGTATTCTTGGAACACATGACTTATATTCTTGGTCAATATGAATTAAAGTTGCAGTAAGGTGTTGGTGCTAAGCAAAATCTGTAGATTATTGTGAGATTTCACACTAAAATACGTCCGCTGAAAAACTTATTTTCTTCGAAAAGCCACCCATAGTTCTATCTCATTTTCATCTTCGACAAGAAAAGGGAAGAAATGTCGAGGAAAATCAAAAGGTTTTGAATGAGAGCTAGTCGGTAACAAGTCTATTTTGTGATCCAAGTATTCCATTTATGTAAAACAATTGGCGATGTTCTAACTTCTATAATATTGAAAATAGTAGGTAACTGAGCCAAAATATATTTAGTAATGGGCAACAATTATTCAGATTCTTGTGAATCCTATTTATGACCTAACATTAAAGTTATTGTTCACCAACAATTTTGCTCTAATTCGAGAATTTATTAAAGGTAACCTTGATTTTTTGATAATCCTATTTCATGACCTACATTCAAGTAATCGTCTGCCAGCGATTTGGCTCTCTGATCCAAGAATATACGAAAAGTTTCCTGTTTCTTTTAGATTCAGAAAATCTTTTGCATCTTGCCAAATATGTAGAACAAAATAAAGGGACTAGGATTCTGTTTTCCTTAATTTTCTTCGGTACTCTCTCTTTGTATGATTGTGTTTCCGTGTCCACTCTAATTTAGTTTCAGGCTGCAGTAGTACCAGAAGGTATCTCTGCTTATCGCTTTCTTAAATGTATGATTAATCTTACAATTTCCTGTTTCTTGTTGGAATTCAATTCCATACTATCTAATTATAATGTTTTTTCTTTCTTTCATGAAGGTCGACTTTGGATTCATGCTGCTAGTAAGATCCCAGAACCAGAAACTATCAAAGCAATGGAGGACTTCTACAGGGAAATCTATGCAGTGGATGGCATAACAGATCTCAAGTTTCCCGATCATTATCCAGTCTCAAGACTTTTAGGTGACCAACTTCTTGCAACATAATCTTGCCTGCCAATTGATTCCTTTCCTCTGGTTTTGAACTAAAATTATAAAAAGTTAGATAAGATTCCTATACTTAAGATATCGGATTTGCTTGATAGAACATTGAATTGCTGGATCATATCTTATTTAGAACTCATGCTCGAGGGATACAAACTTAATGGCAACTTATTTTATGCACTCCATCCTTAGAAGCTTCTCTTTCATGACACCCGGTGCTAATTTTCTTAGGAGATAATATGAGAATTTGCTTTTTCATTTCCACAATTGATATTTATGAATCTATGTGGTATCTAGTCACCATCATTAAATACATCTGCATGGTTCTTTCTTCTTATGTCATACTAAGTTCACCAATGATAGCTGAATAAACCTAAAATTGACAGAGATATGTTCCAGTCTAGGTTTTTGGTTTCATCTAAAAGATACCCAACTTTCTGCATCTGCATTTTGACTTAAGTTGTGATCACTTTTATGTTTTCTTCAACATAGAGATTACTTGTACTTAACTGTCATCCGAAAATCTTTTGAAACTTTTGAGTTGTACAGGTTGTGTTGAAGTGACTGGATGTGTCACATGTGAGGAGCTCGTCAACTGGGATCAAATCCCAGAAGGGGTGAGTTTATTTCTTTAGTATTTTGGTCTTGTAGTGTGATACATGTCTTTTTTATTTGCTCCTTTTTGTTTACAGGTGAGGCTAGAGGGTCAAACAAAATTTTGCTGGCTTTGTGAGCAGCCACAGGTATTTTGGTTTATTTGGAAGTCAATTATTTGTTTCCTTCGTATTATCTCCAGCGAAAGAATCATTATTTTGCTTTTAACTCGTGCAGAAACTTATTGTACCATTTGAAATGCGAGGGTTCCAAGGTGTTTATAACTTGGAAAGGAAGGTATTCAAATTTGAGAAACTTTATCGTCTTTCCCCCTTATACATGATTTAAGACATTTCCACTTGTGGTTACGTTGATCCACGTTCGAAGCTCATTTTGCTGTTGCATCTTTATTTTTATTTTTTTTTCGTTTGAATTTGTGTTCTAGATATATGAAGCTGCAAGCCGAGGTATTTCTCCAGTTGTGCCCCCACTTCCAGTAAAATTTCCCCTTCCAAATCCACGGGATCCTTTTTCATTGAAGCCAAGATCCCTTGCTTCCTCCCCAAGTAGCTCCAGTACATCGGAGGTGAACAACCGATCTGAAAATCTTGTTGCTGCAATAGCTGGTGCTCGAGCGGCTGCCACACAGTTTTCTAAGAACGGTAATTCTCAGTCGAATACAGTTGAGGGAGGAGATGATTCAAGGACAAGAAATATGTATAGGAGGGCTCATAATTGATCAACAACTGTGTACTTTTTGGAGGTCTAGTTATTCAGTTGGGGCTGCGTTGCTGTTATGGTTTTTAGTTTTTTTCGAAATGATGATGTGTAAACTGCTGGTCAAAATGCTCATGTCATTTGTACATATTGTTTTCTGCTAGTTATCTCCTTTGATGAATCTCTTATATTTGAATGCACTTTCATAAAATTTGCAAGAGTAATCACTGATAATGATGATGAGTAAATAAAGGCATAATATATAGATAGACACTCAAACTTGGCCTCAACTATTAAGTAAAAACTCCAACTTTGAAAATGCATATCTAGATATCTCAATTCGTCTCCACTGTGTTCGTCGTACACTCTTAACCTGCAAAATGATTGATGCCTTCAAGGTTTATGTGTCATGTCAGCATCAGATATTCACGATATACAGCAGGGACGAGTTGAGGTGTATAAATGTGCACTAGTAACATGATGTCCAGTTCATGACTGTTCAACACACACATTAGCATTGCAAATATGTCATCCTCCAAATGCTTGCTAGTCATGTTCCTTGGACTAGTTGTCCTTACCACCTTCTCATTTGCTGATCAACACCACCAACATACCAATCATGAGTTTGGTTCTGCCATTAATCAGCCAAACAGGAAAGATTACATAGCCATGGAACCAGATCCTGAACATAAGTATGAGTCGCACTGGTATTCATTCCTAGAACATAGGAGGATGGTGGATCAATGATCATAGACTTCATCATTCCTAGAACATAGGAGGATGGTGGATCAATGATCATAGACTTTTGACTCACCTTAATCATGTAACAGTACTGTGCTTAGATAGTACTGTGCTTAGATGGGACTCTTTGGTGTAAGTTTAATTTCTTGGTTTGGACACGACATTTAGTCCATGTTGCTATTTCTGCATCCAGAGGGGAGTGCTTGCTATTTTTCGTCAAGAACATTTCCTTCCTACCAAATACACGTTAATTGTGTGAGTCAACTATTTTGTTTCCAAACTTCTTTTTTTTTTTTTGAAAAAAAGATTACCAATATCTATTTGATAGATTTTGTGCATCTCACAGCTTCACATGTTTTTAAACATAGGGCAAGATCAGCATTCATCACTACCTTTAAATTCCCTTTTTCTCTGAAAACAATAACAGAAATCCATCAGCAATGGGCTTCTTTGCATTGAAAAAGAAATAACCTTGATACTTGCTTTCGATGTTAGTCTTAGGTCAAAGTTTTTAAGAAGTGCATTGGTTGAAAGCATCATCAGATGGGATTGATTGATCAAGATCGGAGTTTATTCTTTTCTATCCAACCTATAATAACTAGTGTTTTTCTATCAATAGAACTTTGTTAGATGGTTCGATAGGATAGAAAAGACTTGGATCTTGGTCAATCAATTGTATCTCATGATGCTTTCAATGAAATCCACTTCTTGAAAACTTTGCCCATGGACTTTCATCAGAATTAAGTATCGAGGTTATTTCTTTTGCTATGCAATTGAATTATGTACCCTTTTATTAATTCTTGAGTTTCCATTTTTGTTTCTTGTTTGTTCATATACAGAAGAAAGTTTGGGGTTGAGGTTTTGGGGGGGGGGGGGGGTTAAAGTCAATTGAATTGAATTATGTACCCTTTGTTAGGCTAAATTGGGAAAGTTGCCCTTTTTTATTTGGTTCATCACTGATATCAGTAAAATCAACAGTACTCCGCCGCCCCCCCCCCCCCCCCCCCCCCCCAAATTTGGTAAAATCACTCTTTGGGAAGTAATGTTTTGATTGTGATGGCGAGGTGGCATGGTGAGTACTAGGTGGGTAGTTGAAGAGGAGTGGGGGTGGGGGGTTACATCTAATTTTTCAATAATAAAGAATGTGTAAAGATCTTGCTTTATGGTCACATCTAGATCTTTGTTTTGTGGCTACAGATCTAATTATAAAAGGTTTTCTTTTTTCTGAATCCAGTACATGGTACAACAGATTTTGTTTTTCACCTTGGGTAATGTATAACAGATTTTTTTTTTCTCTACCTTAGGCTGCGTACCCACCACACCAGGTATGTCGTTGTTGTGTGATGCTCATGTTCTTGTAAAAGATGGTGTTTGACAATCAAAAAAAGAAGGAAGAGAAAGTGTTGTAGGATGGGCATGGAGTTTCCTTCAATCTAGAGCTTGTTCATTGATCTTCAACATTATCTAATAAGTATCATGCTTTACCTTTTTACTAGGTGAAGATAACTTTATTTAGCTAGTATTAAAAAGAGGATCATACTAACTCAGTTACATCTCTGGCATCTAACATGCATCATTCTTGGGATTTAGAAGTACTTTTGTGTTGGGTGTTGGTTGATTTCTATGGCTACATCTACTTATGATAGTCGAGTTAGGGGAGAGGTGAGACCTTTGTTGGTTCAGATTGTCGTGCAGCTTATAGATGTTTGAAAGGACTAGTTGTTCTGAAGACGAGTAGGTCTTTAGGCTGTAAATTCTCTTAGCATAATCTGTGTGATCGGAAAGAAAGAAACAACAGATGATTTAAAGATAAAAGAACGACAGTTCAACAACTTAAGGCCTTATGTCTCCACCTTCTGTACTATAAATGTTCTGCACAAAATGGACGAATGTTAGTAGTCTTCTCCTTGCATATCTAGACAGATGCTGTGCTTTCTGTATACAACTGCTTAATGTGCGATGTGTAGGATTTGTAATCCATGCTCCCATCCTTCTATCCTACACCCCCGAAAGACCTTATCATAATTGTCCTTGTTATCCATATACGCCCCAGAAAATCAGATCATAATTCTCTCTGTGTTACGTTCCTCCTGCTTTCACACTCTTAAGGCACCATTAACATGGCGGCAAAATATCCAGTCTCTAAGCCCTCCATTTGGACCGCCACAGTCGCAGCCTTTTCTTAAAACTCCTTGGTACTTTTTGGACATGGATCTTATTGAAACTATTCGTTGTGGACTATGCTTAGGTATAGAATGGACAAACATCCAGCTAGTTCTCCAGAGTTATTTTGCTGACACATTAACCTTCAATGGTCATGCATCAGCTCATCCGATCAGTTGGGCGACAAATGACCTCTAACCTGCTTTACTGCAACTCTTGACAAATCATGCATCAAAAGAATAACAATTTTTCCCTGATATGCTGAGTATGATGCCAAAAGTATATGGATCAGCTGAAACGTAAAGCGCAAAGTTCAGTCAGAAATGCCCATTGATAGAAAGTTTTGCCATTCTTCCCTTCTTCAAATGAACTCCTAACTTTTGTTGTCATCATCCTCCCATTACGGTGTCTCCGATGATAATAGTATAAATATTTGATTAAACTTGATGTGGTCGTATGGTAGACTTAAGTTAATCGGCAATTTTAGAACAAATCAGTGGAGGTTGGAGCTTATTGGAGGAGCCTAGAATTGCTTGGTCTCTAAGTAGCTCCCGTAAATCTGAGGTAAACAACCGATCTGAAAATCTTGTTGCTGCAATAGCTGGTGCTCGAGCAGCTGCTACACAGTTTTCTGAGAACGGTAGTTCTCAGTCCTGTACAGTTGCGGGAGGAGATGATTCAAGGAAAAGAAATATGTACAGGAGGGCTCAATGAAAAGCTGAGTTGCTAGAAAAGTTTGGTCAAGTTAGTGGGTAGAAAATATGCAGACTAATTGATCAACAATTGTTGCGGTGTTTGGGGGTTTAGTTTCAGTTAGGGATTTGCTGTTATGGTTCGAATTTCTTTTTGAAATTATGATGTGTAAACTGCATTTTTTAGTTGGGTAGACCTGCAAGCCAAATTCTCATTTCACATGTTGTATCATATTGTATTCTGCTTCTGATATACTTGGTAGTTATGAGAAAGGAAAATGCAGGTAGCTTCCAGTTTCTTTAAGGTTTGTTCCGTATAGAGTTTCTCGACTTTCTCCTGTTCAGTTGGTCAAATTTATTTTTCAGTTTCTTTAAGGTGTGTTCGGTATAAAGTTTTTCGACCTTCTCATATTCAGTTGGTCAAATTTTCTAAAAAACATCTTTTTAGAAAAATAGGTCCTTAAAAATCAGAAAAATGACTTCTCTAGTTAGTAGGGAAGGGAAGTTTCATTGCACATTGATTATGTCCTCCACACCCTCCAAAAGAGCTCATCTTCACTCCCACCATCTCCACCTTCACCTCCCATAGTATCTGTTTGGATTCTATGCAAATGCTTTTAGGTTGGTATCTTTTATGTTCGTACCAAAAATAAGAAAATAAATAAGAATTCACTTATATTTTAGGAAAATATTTTCCTTCATTATGTTTTCATAACCATAGTGTTGGATTTTATGGAGTGTTGATGATTGACAAAATGCATGAAAACGAATATGTTAAGTTGTTTCAATGCCAAACTGTCTAAAGGAGCTTACTTGGTAAATAGATCACTTTCAACGCCACAGTGTCTAAAGGAGCTTACTTGGTAAATAGATCATTGATAAACAGAGACAAGCATGCAAGAATAAAGAAGTAGATAATGACTACTTCTGATAAACTCAAAATAATTATCGTGTGTTGAATTGAATAGTTGGAGTTTGAATTGAAGTAAGAGTCCACTTGATGTAGAACTCTATGAAATAAGAGTTATGACGGGAAGACGTTTGATTTGAAGAACAACTGTTGGGAGAGTTGTGTTTAAATAAATGAAGTGTCATTCTTACACACAAAGCAAAAAGACAATTGACAAATGACAAATTGACTTGACAATGTGACCGAAATAACACATTGTTGAACCTGGTCCTAGTACTAAGTAAGATAAGAGGTCTTTGTGAATTGAGCTTAATTAGGATAAGAGGTCTTTGTGACTTGAGCTTAATAGGAGTTAGAGTTCCAGTACTAAATAAGATAAGAGGTCTTTGTGAATTGAGCTTAATTAGGAGTCAGGGTTTATAATTCCTAGGTTACAAAAGTCTTGTAATTTGTAGGCTCAAGTTGTTTTAGTGAAGTTTGGGATTAAACCAGGCGTAGGTCGTGCTTTTTACACCTTTTTTAGTAGAGTGTTTTTCTCATGAAAGCAATTGTCTCTTTTACTTATACTTTTACAGCTTCATTGAAACACGTTAGACAACCTGTTTCATACATAAGCAACTCTTAATTAATACTAATAAGTAAACTTAGAGTTTTCTCTTTGTTTTGTTCTATTATATAATAAATATGTAAAGTCAATATTGAGCTATCACTTCTCTCTAGAATTCACCACCCCATATCAATTCTTCTAACGGTGTCATGACCCTTTACCAACACTCAAGCAGTCTCCCGAACTCGATCCCACCTGAACCACTTGATGGCCTGAGTAATCAAATGGCAGTAGACCCACCCCTAGAAAGAATCATATTGCAAAATCCTTACGGGCAAGTCTACCATCTCGGCAAATTTCCAACTCGATGGATCACTCGAGAAATACTCCGATGCCCGAAGATGGCAAAATTACACTCTCCCACGATGACAAATTAAGATTATATGCCCCTTTGATACAAGATCAACAAGGAAGACACTAATACACACTAAAACAATTCATGATTTGAAGAACCGAGGACCTCTTTTGGTGACCCCTCTCGAATTTACTACACAATAACAATACAAGCACGATAACAACAAGATTCTAAGGTGTTCAACACCTATAATAAGCGATCCAAAAACTAAGATTACAATATAATAACAAGAACAAAAATGGCACAACAAGGTCTCGGGTTTGGACACCCAAAATCGAGAATGAACACAACAACAAAAATAAGATAGAATGATAGATAACTTGACACACAATGCACAAACACTATCAACCAAAGTGTATATTGAACACTAAGACCTAAGAATTCATACAAATAACATCAAGTTCTTACGGTGACCTCAAGGGAACGGAATCCCCAAGCAACCAACGTTTCAAAACAAGCAACCAACACAAGTGATTCCACATTTGTATGAACACTCTCAAAGAGATCTCAAAATATCATCTAAGTTATGAGAAAATGACCTAATATATTCTATTTATACCCTAGGTTACAACTTATCACAAAATGACTAAAATGTCCTTAATGAGCCAACACTCCAAAGCTTGTTCTATTAGTTGTCCAGTTACCCGAGCATGAGTTCTTTACGTATTGATCCACAATCACGATTGTACTCATATCATCTTCCTCTTCTTGAAAAAGGATTCGACCTCGAATCCAAACCTTCAAAACAATAGAGGAGACAAAAAAACACATATTACTCATGACATGAGGGTTAAAGTTAGCATGATCAACAAAAAAAATATCAAACCACGAGTGTACATTCTACACATGCCGTGGGAACTTAGGGAATAAGATACCCTTTTAAGAACCAAAAGAAATATTTATCTATCCACCTAAGCGTGACAAGAAACAAAACAAAAAGAAAAGTGTACTTCCTTGGAGCAAGGACCATAGTGTACTCTCGGGTTGTTCATCATCAAGAGGTCAAAGTGGAATCAATATCTCACCTTCTTCGGGCCAAGCATCATCATGAGGTGTTCTCCACATCAATCCGCAAGGCATATTAACTTCCACTTCTTCCACCACCCTCTCGAGTTCACCATCATCTCCATCATTCTCTTGAGGGGTTCCTTCACTAACATCATTTTTGGCCACTTTATCCCCAACAAAATAAGGATCACCCTCCCCTAGTACAATATTCCCTCGGTTGGGGCACTCGCTAGCTTTGTGATCCCAACTTTGACATTTAAAACAAATGATACCCTTAGGATTATGAGTGGAAGAATTAGTACCTTCAAGCCGTGGATACCTTTGGATTGTTTTATCAAATGACTTCTTCTCTAAGGGCTTGTAGGACTTGTCCCACCTGAAGGTCTTCTTAGCACGATTGTTCCTTTCAACTTCAATGACTGCTTCTACAAGGTCCTCAATTCGATCAAACTTGTGGACAACTAATTGAGAAACAACTTCATAGCACAAGACACCCTTGAACCAAAATAGGCAATGATTTGGAGGTTCGACTATGTCAAGACGTAGGATCAAGTTTTGAAAGTCATCATAATACTCCTCCATACTTTTATATCCTTGCCTCAAGTTGTAGAGCTTTGTTAGTTGCTTTTGTTTGTACCTTTCCGTGACATATCTCTCCCTCATAAGAGCTTTCAATTCATCCCAATCCGGAAGGTCAAGATTTGTAACCACTTTGTCTCCCACCAAGTAGATGCATAACCTTCAAATTGAGCAATGGCATGTGCGACTTTCTTTTGGGAACTTAACTCATTGAGTTGGAAAATCCGATTACATTGTAACTCTCAATCAAGATAGAGAGATGGATCACTAGTCCCTTTGAAAGAAGGAAGAGTGATCTTAATGGAATTTAGGCCCGTGTCTCTACCCACATTGCATTCTTAGTCCACTAGACCTTCTTGAACATGAGGTTGGTGTCCCAAGTTGCCCCTACCATGAGGAGCCGGTCCAACTCTTCCCCCTCGGCCTCTATGTCCCCCGCCATGAGATCTTACAAATTCCGCAAAGAGAGTTGCTTCATCTAACCTCTCACCTCCATAAAGACCCTCACCTTGCACATCATCAATTTGGATTGGTTGGTTTTGGTTTAGTGGTGCTCTCGGCATATCAAGGGGGTCTCGAATTTGGGAAGATTATTGATGGACTTGAATTCGGTTTTTTTTGGATAAGTAGGGACTTGGTGGATGGGTTCATGGGTTGGTCTAGGTGGATTGATCAATTGGGGAAGTGTATCCGAGGTAGTAGAATGTCCACTAGTCGAGGTGGGTAGTGTTTCGGACTTGAGTGGTTGGAATTTAAACAAACTTCCAATGTATCCATTCTCCTTGAAAAGGAACCCTCCATCCCGTCCATCCTTCCCTCCATCCTCTCTATTTGACCACTAAGATCATGTTTTACGTTCATTATGGCCGTCAACAAAGTATCCATGGTTACCTCTCTCGAGGCTCTTGGACTACCTTCACCCGAAGCCATCGTACCTAATAAGAAATACTAAACAAAAAACAAACAATAACAAGTTAAGGTAAGCAAAAATCACCCTCACTAACTCTCAAGCTCACACTTTTTCAAGTATCACTCAATTGGTCTCACAAGTGTTGGTACACCATTTTTACTCCAATGAAGTTACTTGGTCCCACTTGCGGCTTAAGGTTGGAATGGATTTTTGTTTGCAACGACTCAAAATAAATTTGTACGTACTTGAATCAAAAGGCTACAACGAGTTTTCGAAAAGATAAAAGCACACAAAGAAACGTAGACACGAATAAACGAACCCAAAACTAATTTACAACCTAGTAGATAATTACTAGTTTGTTAATTAGCAATAGAATCAACAAAATGCAACTAAGAAACAACGATTAGAAACTAAGAAATCAAAAAATTCAAGCTTACTTATGTTGCGTGAACAGTAAAATATGATGACGTGGCATCCACGTAATTGGTCGCGGTCCCACATAATTTTTTTTTAATCACCAATTTGAAGCTTTTGTCTTGATACAATTTGAAATGGATGAGTTTGTCTTTTGGTGGAAAAATTCAAGTATTAGAAACTTTTTCGAATTCCAACTCAAAAAGTGAGACTTGACTTTACTATTGTCACAAAACAAGGTCCTTGAAATATGAAAAAGTGGTTGACAAGTCTTTGAAGTGATGTGTTTAAGTCTCTTCACTACCAACTTTTCAACTTTATCTTACACCTTTTTTGGATCTATGTTTTACTTTATATTGATTAAGAGATGTCAAGATGTGAAGAACAACAAGATCTCAATGATAATTTCTCAAAAACACCACCAACATTCACCTCTAAGTCCACAACAATTGCAACACACGGCTAAGATCAACAATATCAACACACGACCAACTTCCAATTTACATCAACAAGGTCAACAACATAAGCTCAAACCTTTAGATCTAGACAATTTAGTGTTGGTGAGAAAGAAACCAACACTAGAAACAATCTAAACAAACAAAAGACTACAAGATCTAGCCACAAAGAAACATGTCTCGGCCAAGAACAAGAACAACTTCTACACTTTTCTTTTCTTTTTTGTATTTTTAAGCTAGCTAGCCCAAGATTGATCTTATGAAAATAAAATCAAGCCATGCTCTGATACAAAACGAAACAAGATCGACAAGGAAGACACTAACACACACCAAACAGTCCATGATTTGAAGAATCGAGGACCCCTTTTGGTGACCCCTCTCGGATTCATTACACAATAACAATACAAGCACGATAACAACAAGATTCTAAGGTGTTATAATCAACGATCCACAAACTAAGATTACAACACAATAACAAGAACAAAAGTGACATAACAAGGTCTCGGGTTTGGACACCCAAAACCAAGAATGAACACAACAACAATAATAAGATAGAATGATAGATAACTTGACACACAATGCACAAACACTATCAACCAAAGTGTATATTGAACACTAAGACCCAAGAATTCATAAAAATAACATCAAGTTCTTACGGTGACCTCAATGGAACGAAATCCCCAAGAAACCAACGTTTTAAAACAAGCAACCAACACAAGTGATATCCACACTTGTATGAACACTCTCAAAGAGCTCTCAAAATATCATCTAAGTTATGAGAAAATGACCTAATATGTTCTATTTATACCCTAGGTTACAACTTATTACAAAATGACTAAAATGTCCTTAATGAGCCAACACTCCAAAGCTTATTCCATTAGTTAGCCAGTCACCCGAGCAAGAGTTTTTTACGTATTGATCCACAATCATGATCGTACTAGTATCACCCTTGGCAACACTCTATCATCATCAAAGATGTAGGAAAGAAATTCAATCATCAATACCTACACACTAAACTCACAGATCAATGAAAACTCAAAGAGAGCTTTGCTCTAATCGATCTGGGGTTGGATTACTACACAGTAAAATTCAATAATGCCATATACCAAAAAAAAGTGACACAAGATGGTCCATGGTTCGTCACCAGTCCTTTTTCTCAGTGATACGTTGGGAACCAAACTTCGTTCCCAAAGAATCACAAATCCAAGCTACGACGATCTGAAATCAGACTACCTCACCTTCCAACAGAGTTGTATGATAGAGAACTGTTAGAAAAAAGTAGGGGGAAGATTGGGAAACTACTTAAGATCGATGCGTGCACAAGTGCCACTCTTTGAGGCAGATACGCTCGTAGCTGCGTTCAAGTTCCCCTAGACACCCCCTTATAAAATTCAATCAGTATTGGCAATACCAGCATCCTATCCTTTACGTAGGGGAAGGCTTTCTATGCAAAAGCTGCAGATGGCTAGGACACACAATGGTAAATTGCCCCCATTCAAAACCAAAACTGACTACCCAACCCTCTACCTTCTCCAAGGAATCCAAAGCTCTGATAGAAGAATAGAGGACTGTCCTTTTTGCCAGGAAAAGAAAACCAACGTCAATGCACTTGGACAAGGTAATACAGGTACAACGGGTGCTGCTCAGAACATCAAGGTAAATCTATTTGATGTGAATTCAGGTAAGTTTATCAAAACTAAAAACTTTCAGTACTCCACATCGACATCAACCAAATTGGCGACCCGCAGTGACCAGGGTTACAAACTAACCCAAGATCCTGTGAAATGCCCCGAAGGTGGGCCAGGTAGGACCAACTCATCTACCCCATCCCCGCTGGGCCTGACCCAACTTCTGAGACTACCAACTCAAAGAGGCCCAATAATTACCTTAGAAAAAGGCCCTCAGGAACCATCTTGGTACAATCTGGGCCTTTAAGACCCCCACGGGTATTCAAGATCCCAAAGTGAAAGGGTTAACTAATAGCCCAAACGCAAAATACCTAAACAAATCCTCCAGCTAAGATCCTCGACACTATTACTAAATGCCCTCCCACACCTGATACTGAGGCATTCTTAAAAAGTAATGCCAATACCACCTCCATTGTTGATATGGAAAGTAAACAATGCCAAGTCACTCAACTTTCCACCTCTAAAACCCAAATGTCTCCCCATTTTCCCTTACCTCTACCGGCACACAACAACAACAGTGACATAACTGTCAATTCTAAAATCTCCGCATTAATTACCAAACTCAATGGTAATGATGAGGGAAACTTAAAAGACCCTCCTCCCTCCTCTTTCCCTACTGTTAATAACCCTCCCTTTAAAGTCAAAACTATTTTTCCTCTAAGTCTCTCTCTAGATAACTCTAACTCAAGCTGTGATAATGATAAACCCTCCTCAATACAACCTGGTCTTCAACTCAATACCACTCATCTCGGATCACTAGCTAACCTCATGGCTAGAGATGTGCATATCTCAAGCAGAAATTCCACTGAGACCCATAGTGGAAGGCAAGTAAACCTTGATCACAATACATAACCCCTTATACCTTGCCCAACTAGTAATAGAGGGTCTAAACCAAGGACTTGCAACATATGGCCAAATTTCCATAATGTTAAAGATCATAACACAGGAAAGCCAGGGGAATCTGACCCCTGAACTGATCAATATAAAGTTACACTCCATGAGTCAATGTCTCCCATTTTTGCCTCTAAAGATTCCTAAAATACTAGAGATGGGACCGATTTTTGCTCAAAGTTATGGGGTTCCCCCCTCCACCCCAAGACAACCCAATATCTTCCTCCTCTACCTCACCTCTTCCCCTCCATGAGGACTCCAGAGGGGCCACCTCTAGCCACTCTGTTTCAGGAAATGAAGGAAAGACAAAAAACCATTCAAGCCTTAAAGAAAAACAACAGGGGGATAGAGAAGATACGTAGACACTTTAGAAAGGCCTCTAACACACTCCTTTGAGAACCTTCTCAGCGAAATGCTTCTGGTCCTCTTCCCAATAAAACTCAACAAGTTCAACTTGGAAATACTACCACTGGGGAAGAAAATATTCTACAAGTCAAAGGTAATATCAACTTCCAAGAAAAGGAAAGATCTTTATCCCACCAAGACTCACCATCCCAATAAAAAAGAAAGGTAGTAATGACGGACCCACCCAACCAAGTCTCAATGATAATGAAAAATTGCATTATATGAAATGCTATGGGAGAAAATAACCCTAAATTCATAAGACACTGTAAAGCTATGATTCAGATGCATAAACCTTCACTCTTGCTCTGTTGGAGACCAGAATGAGTGATCACAAAGCCCTTACTGATGAACTTAGGTTCAGCAGCCAACTTCAATTCCTTGTATTGGGTAGCTCTGGGGGTATTGTGATCATGTGGGATAATAACATTCTTGGTATCAATGATATTATCATCCTTCCCTAAATGATTCTATTCTCTGTCAAGGTAAACAACTCTTTACCCTGTTTTGCAGAGAAATTTTGACTTTTTGAGAAGAGTCGCCACTTAATTTTGAAAAGGAATTAAGAAATCTTTATAAAACACTTTAAACGATCTAAAATAGAAAAATCGTTTAAGTTAAGAGATTTTGAGTAAGCGGTTCCTATTGACGTTTTAGAAAGGTGTTAGGCACCTAAAACATCCGCTAACTTGCGGTTATCTGGACTGTTTGAAAATCGTCTTTGACTAACTTTGAAAAAAGTTTATTTTTTGAAAAGAAAGCAATTTTATAAATATTTTGGTTTTATGCAAAACCAGTTTTTAGCGACTTGACTAGGGATTCAACTAGGTTCGCAAAGCACGTAAAACAAATAAGCAAAAGGGAAAGAGGAAAGGGGAGAAGTAGTGATTTAGGCTTTTAATCCCAAACCGTCGATCCTGTCCTAATCTAGTTGGGTTTATGGCCCATTTTTTCACCTGTCCTAATTCTATGTTTCCGAACCCTTTTTGGCTCGAGTCTGCTCCACCTGTATTAAATACAACTTTGGCTTTTTGGCCCGAATGAATGAATAAAAATAAATAACTAAATAAAATAGATACAGACAACAAATAAAATAAAAAGAAAATATAAAAAAATAAATAAAAAGAGACTTTTTACTCCCTTTGTCGCTTCAAAGATAGGATTTTAACCCATTCTTCTCTTCGATTCTTCGTATCTGCGTACTATGAGATTGTTTCCTTAAGGCCTTCGACGTCAACTTATGGAGGATTGGCCTCGATGGCCCATAATGCATATGAAAAGAGAAAAGGGTCCACGTAGGACGCAAGTGTATCCACATGCAAAAAGAGAAGTCGAGTCATTAATATATATCCTCAAGTCAATATTTAAACAACTACTGAGTCATCATGTGTGACAAAGACATACACAATTAATTTGACAAAGGCCACTTCCAATTATGTAATGTACAGGAAACTTAATAACAGTACCAACAAAAACTGAAAATATACATGATTCACATCCTCAAAATATAATCCCAAATTATGCCCTGCCTTCACTTGCCCAAATTATACCCTTAAAATGCAGGTAAAGTAGATACGTTCCATGCATAGAATTGGCGACTTGTCCTCTAAATCATTCTTTTTTGATATCACACAACAGAAATAGGGAAAGAAGAAGAAAAAATTCTATAACAACTAGCAAAAACATCAAAAGAGAGAGATACAATAGGGATAAACAATACTTAAACTCAATAGAGTTAACGTCATAAAAATATAAGTCTAGCCTGACTTACTATAAATGTTCCCCTGAACTAACTACTAATAGCAAAGTAGGTGAACCACACGAGCCCAAGTAAACATAAAAACACTCTTGAAAATTTACAGTGACTCTAATCCATCGTGTTCTGTCTGCAAGCGAAGCCCTCTATCACCGAGTAAATAAACTTTAAACGAGTTAGAATTAGCATTACAGAACACAATTGTAGCAACCTCTGAGCATATACATTTAATATTTTCTTTTTATATTGAATCTCCAAGTGAAACAAACTAGAACAAATACTACAGCACATCTGAGAACATAAATTCAATTTTTCCTCACCAAATTTTATTTCAACACAACTATTCTATTCTTGACTCAGAAAGGACATAATGGTTCCTCATGAGAGCATTTAAAGAGACTGTAGTATGGTTTCTATCTCTCTTTGATTGGTGGTTCGAAACCACAAATCAGAGGTCCTTGAGATGTCATCAACCTCACAATTTACCTCCGTGAATCCAATGGATATTAAGTTAAGAGCCCTACTGAACCCTCGTCTTAACACATGATTATAAAGACAGCAACATGAGAGGAACACCCCAAAAAGACAAAAGTTCAAAGTGTGAGCTATTAGGACCTCAATTTGTCGAATAAGCAAAAGGAAGATGACAGAGATAAGCATAAACATGAATAAATTTAAGCAGGAGCTTTTAATACTAAAAAAATGGTGATCAGTAGTTACGGGGTTGACACGAGTACGAACAGTAATCACCTTTAGAGGTAGATCCTAGACATAACCTCATAACAATATTAAACAAATTTAAATAATTTTGAAAATGGGAGACTTTGACTGATCTCTCCCTCTTTTTAGCAAGCACCCGAATTAATCAACTTAAAATGAAAGCAAAATTTAAAGCAAAAACAACATCATCCTATTAAAGTTGATTCGAACACGTGAACGAAAAGAGTAGCAATTCTCTTATAACTAAGACCATAGAGCCTTATGAGTGATAGTGTATGAGGATAGATACAACAATCCCCCTTATAAATAAATCACAGACCCTTGAGTATTTGAACAAAACAGGAAAAAACCCAAACAAAACCATGAGAATTATCGTAAACCAGGTTCTTCACAAAACAGTCAAACAATCAAGAAAAATCCTAAGGTCTTCACTGGATTTTATAGTGACAAATCCCACCTCATTCATGCTTACGACTAAACTACTAGTGCCATGAAGGAGAGAGACGAAGAAGGAAATAATAGATTAAAGTCAAAAGGGCGGATTTACCTCTTTGAAAGCAGCAAACGGGACTCGAACTATTAGCAAAATTGTTACCACTGGGAGTTGATGTTATCAATGCGAGAACTTTCGATTGATCGACCAAACTTCCAAAAGGAAACCGAAGAGGGAGTATATTCTATAGATAAAGGGAGCTTTTATCTTCTAAAAACCCTGAAACAAATAGATATCCTCGTCTCTCGCTAAAACCTTTAAATATCAGCTAGGATTTCAGAGAAACAGAAAACGAAATCCTAAAAAAAACTACTATATGTTTTCTTTCAAAACCTCGTCTCTGACCTAAACTTCGAACTAAGATCCTCAGAACTTTTCCTCGTACCCACCCCCCCCCCCCCCCAAAAAAAAAAAGAAAAGAAAATCCCCCTCTTCAGCTCAATGAATAAGACTTTTATAGCCATCGAAAAAATCAGGGTTCAATAAGGAAAACCCTTTGATCAATTTCGCGTGTGACGCCTCCGTTTTGGAGTCTTCCCCCCAACGGATTGAAAATCGTGGACCAATAAAAAAGAAACAAATGAAATACACCTCTAAACCAATGAATCCTCCAAATGTGTATGAAATCATACCTATTATCCCAAGAATCATGGGATTGATCCGTTAGGGGGGGCAACTCATCGGATTCTGGAAACCTTGAGGGTTTTCTCGCATGAGACGCATGAGTAGGGCTACGAACTGGTTGATTTTGGGTGGATTTTGAGCTGGTAGGGTCGGGTTCGATTGGATTGTTGAGGGTTGTTGATGATGTTGCTGTTATGCTTAGGGAACAAGACATATAGGACTGGACCAGGTCAAAACATGGAATTGGGCTGGTTTGGTTAGGTGTTTGGGCCAATTTTGGCTGTTGTTTTGAGGCTATTAAAAGAGAAAGTGAGCTACTAATGGATTTAAGGGTATGGGTTTTAATGGGTTGGTCTTGTGAGACTATTGGGCCAAAACTGGGGTTGATTTTGAGATGGGCTGTTATAGTTTAAGGGAAAAGTGGGCTGGTTGGTCACACAGGCTGAAACTATGGCAGAAAATAGAGGGACCAGATTGATATGGTGTTGGTAAGTAGGAATCAATAAATGGAAAGAAAATAATTTCAATCCTAATTTGGTTTATTCTAATTAAATTTGACTAAATTGAAAGTTAACTAACCAATTATATTGCGATTATGACCAACTTAATTTCAATTATGGTCAAATCTAATAGATTGACTAAACTAATTCGAAATTCGAAATGAATAAATACCTTATTTAACACCGAGCTTCTTGATTCAATAAAATCAAACACAGATTTATCCGAATGAAATATTTTTGGGAGTAAATTTTATTTAAATCAAGACTTTAATCATTATAAACTTATTTCAGCATAGGCCTTGATTATAATTCGATATTTCGTAAAATCAATATTTAAGTATCAAAATTGTATAATTTCATATAATTGAATACGATGATATACAATCAATACTTAAAAATGACAAAATCACATACAGGAAAAATTTTGAAAATCCTTTATTCGGATAAGATAAATGTTTTTATTTTATTTGAAAATCGAAGAAACTCCAAATTAAAACTGAGTTATGGAGGGCGAAAATTAGGTGTCAACACACCCCTTGATTTCTTAGCATCATTTATGCTAGCAATAACTTTGACAATATAAAAATTTTGTGGTCAAACTCTATGATTTTACCTATAATATAAAAGATGCCCCCATAACTCTTGGATCATTGGAGGAGACTTCAATGAAGTCCCCAAGGCCTTTGAAAAATTTGGAGAGAATTGTATAAATAACAATAGAGCCTCTTGTTTCTTGGAATGCATTAACTCCTGTGACTTAGTTGACCTTGGGTTCAAGGGTAGAAAATTCACTTGGACTAACAAGAGGTGTAGAAATAGACAATCACTCATCCTAGCAAGGCTCATGGATAAGTATGTTCCCTGATGCCTTTGTCAGTCGCCTTCCAAGAACCCATTCTGACCATTGCCCTCTCCTTCTCAATTTTGATCCTTACATTACACCCTCCTTTCTAAAACCCTTTAGTATGAAATCCATATGGTGATCTCACCCCACTTTCATTGATTTAGTGAAGGAATACTTCAGTTCCACCATGACCCTTGTTAAGGCCCTCAGTTACTTTGAAGATGTTGCAAAAACCTGGAACAAAGAAGTTTTTGGAAACATCTTCCAAAAGAAAAACAAAATCATTGCTAGATTGACTGGCATTTAAAAATTTCCCCATTGTTCGTACAGTTCCTTCCTCCACTATCTTGAATCCACTCTCCTCACTAACTTCAGTAACATCCTTAGAAATGAACAAGAATTCTGGAAAATCAAATTCAGGATAATTGGCTCACTGAAGGAGATTCTAACACTAGGTTCTTTCATACTTCTACTCTCAATAAAATGAGGAGAAATAGAATTAGAAGTCTCGAGGATGATAATGGTAACTGGTATCACTCTTTGAAGGACATTAAGTCTACCATCCTTACCTTTTACTCTAAGCTTTTCACCTCAGAACAGTCCTCCTCTCCCATTAGATGCCAAAACAACCCCTCCTCCTATGGCTATATTAGATATGAGGATCATTCCCTCCTAGATAACACCCCCACTCATGCTGAAATAAAAAAAATTGTCTTCTCCTTTAAGCCTTCCAAGGCCCCTGGACTTGATGGTATCCATTCCCTAATGTATCAAAAGTACTGGCACATCATGGAACCTGCTACTACCAAATTTTGTATTGACACTTTCAACTCTTCTATCATGGATCCTAGAGTCAATACCACTTACCTTTGCCTTATTCCTAAATGTAGCAATGCTAGTAATTTGAGAAATTTTAAACCTATTGGACTATTCAATACTCAATATAAGATTGTGACCAAAATCATAGTCAACAGGCTAAAACCCCTTTTCACCAATCTCATCAGTCCTACTCAATCTAGCTTTCTCCCCAACAAGAGGACCTCAAACAATGCTATCATTATATTGTCCAAGAGGTTATTAATCACTTCAAAAAAATGAAGGGTAAATCTACTAATATGATGATAGACTTTGAAAATTCCTTTGATAGGATAGAATGGTCCTTCATAAAACAAACCTTCCACTTCTTCAACATCCCCTCCAAAGTTATCCACTCTCATCATGTCCTGTATCTCCACTTCTTTTATCTTCATTCTGATAAATGGTGAGAAAACCCCCTTCTTTAACCCCCCCAGGGGTATTAGACAAGAAGACCTTATCTTACTATACATCTTCATCATGTGCATGGAGCTGTTTTCTAGGAGAATCAACTATGAAGTAGATATCCTTACTTAGACCCTCATAGCCATAAGCAAAAAAGGAGGCCCCAAACTCTCCCACCTCTTCTTTGCTGATGATCTGACTCTCCTTGCTGCTGTTAATGAGAGTAATTATGAGACCATCAGAAATACTCTCAAAAGTTTCATCTATCACCCTGGATAGAAAATCAACCCACACAGTCAAAAGTCATCTTCTCCAATAACTGCTCCCAAGAGAACAAGAACAAACTAGCCATACCTCTTGATATTCAGACTAAGGAAAATTTTGGCAAGTACCTGGGCTTTCCTATTTTCCACAAAAAATCTTTCAATAGGGATTACCAATTCATTATTGAAAACTTAAAAAATAAAGTTGCTGGTTAGAAAATCAAGTTCCTCAATATGGCTGGCAGAACTACTCTCACTAAATTTTCCCTAGCCAGCATCCCCACCTATGTCATACAATACATTTTGCTCCCTTCTAAAATCCATAAGATGATTGACAAAGTTCAAAGAAACTTTGTCTGGGGATCCACCCTGGGAAAAAATAAAATGCACCTCTTGAGCTAGCAAACCTTAATTACCCCCAAGTGCAATGGGGGTATGGGTCTTCAACTAGCCTTCTTGAGGAACATCACTATGCTTACCAGCCTAGCCTGAAGGCTTCATAAGAATCCTAATGACATATGGGCTCAAATCCATAAAAATAAGTATAGCCCACAAGGTATGGCTTGAAAACCTAATAGTTCAAGAACTTGGAAGAATATCCGCATGGGCTGGGATGTTTACCTATCAGCCTCCTCCCGGTCCATCCATAAAGGGGGAAATATCAAATTTTGAGAGGATAGATGGGTTCCTCATTGTGAACCTCTTGCCAATATCATCCAGGACCTTACCTCAACACTTCCTGAAAACTACTCTCTTTGAAGTCTGAAAGGATGGCACTTGGGACTTCACAAACCTCCCAATTGTGAAGAGATTATCCAAACCATCACAAACACCTTCTTTCTCAATCCCAAGGCCACCAAAGATGAACGTATCTAAATCATTACTGGGAATGGCCTGTTCTCCAGCAAGAACACCTACAACTCTCCCTTCAATTAGATCTGAAAGGCTAAAATCCCCCCAAGCTTAAAACTTTCCTATGGTTGGGATAACATGATAGACTCCCCACCAACCTTACCTCTCAAAGAGAGGAATTAAATCAAATGCTAATTATGACATCTGTGACCATCACTTAGAAGACACCACTCATATTTTATTTGAATGTCCAATCCTTCTTTCCTTCTAGGGAAAGGCTCTAGCTGGTAAAACCTACTCCATGGCTCCCAACTCCCTCACCAACAACCCTCCTCTCTAATTGACACTCAATATGGAAATTTTTTAGTTCTACTACCTACGATCACCTCCTTACTTGCACAACATCCTTCCTTTCTGCCTTTGGATCATATGGAATGCTAGGAATAACAATACTTACAACAATAAAAAGATCTCTCCTAACCTTCACCAGGCTTATTCCCAAGCTGTAGAATATAAACACCTCACTAGGAAAGACTCTTGCATCCCTAATCTGGAAATCATTAACATAAGATGGACCCTCCTCAATACAATGGTTTCAATCTCAACACGGACGGATTATGCCTGGGTAACCCTGGTAAAGGAGGAATAGTGTTGGGGTTTTTTCCCCGATTTTCTTATCAAAATTAAGTTTAATTTTTTTCTTGTAAAGAAAATAAAAGTAACCATAAATACTTTTACTTTTCCTTAAAGGAAAATATAAAAATTTTCTATATTTGGCTAACCTCTTTCTTGGAGGAAAGGTTTTGGACATCTATAAATAGAAGACCCTCCCTTCTAATACCATAACACAATAGCATCCACAATGTAGTGTTTAAAGAGACTTTGTTTAAGTTGAGATTTCTCCCAATAGATTTAATATTTTTTGATATTAGATTTTCAATATGTAGGTCTCTTGACCAAAATATATCAATAATATTATGTTTTTAGTTTAATTTTTTTTCTTCTGATTTATTGTCTTATAGTTTGCAACTAATAGCTTACGCATGACGCCCTCTCGATTTTGAATCCAACAAGTGGTATCAGAGCCTACGATTCAAAGGTCCAGTGATTTGGCGAAACGAGGTTGAAGACAAGTTCATGACGATTCAAACCAATTTGCAACCAATTTGATGATAATGAGGATTTTTTTTGAACTACATGTGGAGAACAAGTTTCAACCATATTTTCAACATTCCTGTTGCTACATCTTTAAAAATAAAAATAAAATATTACTTTTAAACTAATTTTTAACCATGATATTTTAAACCTTATTTTTAATCATGGCAAGTAGCAGTGATGAAGATTTTGTGAAGAACGAAGTTCATGCATGTGATGTGAAGAAGGTGGATCAAGTGAAGAAAATCAAGTCAAAAAGGGGAGATTTGTTGAGGGGCGGGGGGTTTACCCTAATTTTCTTAGCAAAATTAAGTTTTACTTTTTCTTGTAAAGAAAATAAAAGTAACCATAAATACTTTTACTTTTCCTTAAAGGAAAATATAAAACCTTTTCATTTTTGGCTAACCTCTTTCTTGGAGGAAAGGTTTTGGATATCTATAAATAGAAGACCCTCCCTTCTCATAACATAACACAATAACATTCACAATGTAGTCTTTAAAGAGACTTTATTTAGGGAGAGATTTTTTCCAATAGATTTAATATTTTTTGATATTAGATTTTCAATATGTAGGTCTCTTGACCAAAACATATCAATAATATTATGTTTTTCATTTTTTTTTTCTTCTGATTTATTGTCTTATAGTTTGCAACTAATAGCTTCCGCATGATGCCCTATCGATTTCGAACCCAACAAATAGGTGGGGTCATTTGAACTAGCAATGGGGAATAGGTTCTACGCTTCTGCAAAAGTTTTCATAAATCCTCTATTATTTTATGGTGTTTTCGGGTACAAGAATCTGTGTTTAGGCACAACAACTTCAACACTAGTTCAAGTTTAAAACAAGAACACTATGAAGTGCAAAAATACCCTCAACATAAGATCAAAGTGATCTTTCTAAGAAGTGTGTTTTATTTTTTCAGAAATTAAGATGAAACAAAAATATAAAGCCAAGTCTCCTGACTTCATGGAGTGTCCTTAAGGAATAATTTTCTTCACTATACCCGAGGTTTTGGAATCTTCCTCCCAGGATTAAATGGCTTTCAATCCAACTATAGTGGTACCTCAAATAATTGAATTCGTCGAGCTCACTCAACGATTTGATTGATCACAAAAAATATTTTGAAGATAAGAAGTATTTTTATTTCAGAAAATTTTTCATTCATATCAAACCTGTGGATGAAAGCAGGTTTATATAGCCATCAGATGCCTCTTCTAAAAGGTGGCAATGGTTCACTTAAAAGGTGTATCCTTTGGAAGAGTCATGTCTTTTCATTTGAAGCATTGTGTCTTTTTCTAAACAAACACAACTATCTGAACAGTCACACCTTTTTCAAAACAATATGTCTTTTGCTCAAAGGTTGTGTCCCTCCATTTTCCATTCACACCAATTAAACCCAACAATCCCCCACATGAATGGGGAATATCTATTCTTTGTAAAACTTCACGAACAAGTATGTGATCATCAAACAAAAACTGATTGCATCTGGATAAGTGGGTTTCCCTTTAAACTTTTTGTAGTAAACATGCATCGGATGCACTCGGTCAATCGGTAGATTTGATATCTTTGAACCATCGAAATTTAATGTACACCTAGATAACACATGTCATACAACCAACCTTTTAACGTTTATGGTTCTCACGGTTTTGTTCCTTTCAGCATGAACACGTCATAGTTTCATGAGAGCTTAGAGAATAGGCCTTTACTAACATTCTTCTTACAGTGGGTTCCACTTCGCCCTCACATAGGTGATTTCTACACGTTCAATCCTATAAATTAAATTATTTGGTCAAATCTACCAAATTTAGATAATCATTAAAAGATTTTTCACTTTAAGTATTATCCTTGTTTACTAAACATTGTTTATTTCATGAGAATGAGTTGGGTAATTGACAATGTTGAACCTGTTAGACACAACTTTGTTTGATCTCCTTGAACCTAGCTCTTGGGATCTCTATTCTGCTAGGTAGAGTTACCGCCATGCTGACTTGTCCTTGGCCTTAAACCCATTCCCTTGGATGTCCTTCTACTCCTCTAGATAGGCCTTTTATAAGTGGATCCGACATATTATCCTTTGACTTAACATAGTCAACATTGATAATTTCACTAGATAGAAGTTCTCTAATGATATTATGTCTCCGTCTTATGTGATGAGATTTACCGTTGTACATCGTGCTCCCTGCCCTACCTATTTCCACTTGGATATCATAGTGTATACATACTGGTGCCACTGGTTTGGGCCAATAAGGAATATCTTTTAAGAAATTTCGGAGCCATTCTGCTTCTTCACCGGCTTTATCCAATGCGATAAATTCAGATTTTATTGTAGAGCGAGCAATATAAGTCTGTTTGGATGATTTTCAAGAGACTGCTTCTCCACCGATAGTAAATACATATTCGCTTGTGAATTTTACTTTGTTCGATCCGGTGATCCAATTTGCATCGCTATATCCTTCAAGTACCGCAAGATATTTATTATAATGCAAGGCATAGTCTTGAGTGTATTTAAGATACCCCAAAACTCTTTTCATTGCGATCCAATGAGTTTTGTTGGGATTACTTGTGTACCGACTCAATTTACTAATAGCACATCCTATATATGGTCGTGTATAGTTCATTATATACATTAAACATCCCAATACTCTTGTGTACTCCAATTGTGAGTCACTTTCACCTTTATTCTTTCGAAGTGCAAAGCTCACATCTAAAAGAGTCTTGACAGTACAGAATTTCATATACTTGAATTTGTCAAGTACCTTTTCGATATAATGAGACTGTGATAATGCCAACCCTTGTGGAGTTCGATGGATTCTTATACCTAAGATCACATCTGCAACTCCAAGGTCTTTCATATCAAACTTGCTTTCGAGCATTTGTTTCGTTGCATTTATATCTGAAATGTCTCTATTGATGATCAACATATCATCCACATATAAAAAAAAATGACTTGGTGATTCAGAGTGTCTTTAATGTAAACATATTTGTCATATTCATTTATCTTAAACCCGTTTTCCAACATGGTTTGGTCAAACTTCGCATGCCATTATTTAGGTGCTTGCTTTAGTCCATACAATGACTTAATAAGTTTACGCACCTTATTCTCCTTTCCTGGAACCACAAAACCCTCAGGTTGTTCCATGTAAATTTCTTCCTCCAATTCTCCATTTAGGAATGTGGTTTTCACATCCATTTGATGGATTTCAAGACCATATACTGTCGTCAAGGAAATTAACATTTGAATCGTGTTATCCTTGTTACTGGCGAGTATGTATCAAAGTAATCAAGGCCTTCTTTTTACTTGAAGTCTTTTACTACAAGTCTTGCCTTGTATTTGTCAATAGTACCATCCACTTTTATTTTCCTTTTGAAGATCCATTTAGAACCTAAAAGTTTATTTCCTGGAGAAGATCAACCAATTCCCATGTATGGTTACTTAAGATTGAATCAATCTCACTATTGACTGCCTCTTTTCAAAAAGATGAGTCTGACGACGACATCACTTCTTTAAATGTTTGAGGCTCATTTTCTAAGAGAAATGTTACAAAATCTGATCCAAATATAGTAGAAGTTCTTTGACGTGTACTACATCTTGGATTCTCTTCATTATGTACATTCTCACTTAGTTCATCTCAAGGTCGTTTAGATCTCCCACTAGACTATTCATGTCTAATTTTATACGGGTAAATATTTTCAAAGAATTAAACATTATCTGATTCAATTACCGTATTTTCATTTATATCTGGATGTTCGGATTTATGAACCAAAAACCGACATGCTTTACTGCTTTTAGCATATCCTATGAACACACAGTCCACAGTCTTATGTTCTATCTTAACCCTTTTAGGCATAGGAATTTGGACCTTTGCTAGACACCCCTACACTTTAAAATATTCAAGTTGGGTTTCCTTCACTTCCATTTCTAATAAGGAATTGATTGTGTCTTACTATGGGGAACTCTATTGAGTATACGATTGGCTGTAAGGATAGCCTCCCCCCACAAGTTTTGCTGAAAACCGAAACTTATAAGTAAGGCATTCATCATTTCCTTCAAAGTTCGGTTTTTCCTTTCCGCAATTCCATTAGATTGAGGTAAATATGGGGCCGTAGTTTGATGGACGATTCCATTCTCTACACATATTTCAGCGAAGGGAGATTCATATTCTCCGTCTCTACCACTTTTTATCATTTTTATCTTTTTCTCTAACTAATTTTCTACTTCAGTCATGTATTGCCTAAACACATCTATTGCTTTATCCATACTATTTAGCAAGTAGACATAACAATATTTAGTGCAATCATCAATAAAAGTTATGAAATACTTTTTTCCACCACGTGATGGTGTTGACTTCATATCACAAATTTCAGTGTATATTAAGACTAAGGGATTGGAGTTCCTTTCAATGACTTATAAGGATGCTTTGCATACTTTGATTCCATACACGTTTGATACTTTGATTTATTGCACTCAAAGTTTGGCAAAACCTCTAAGTTAATCAGTTTTCGTAACGTTTTGTAATTAACATGGCCTAAACATTCATGCCACAAATTATAAGACTCAAGCAAGTAAGAAGAATTTGAACTTTTATTGATTTCAACATTTATTACATTCATCTTATAAAGGCCCTCGATGAGATAGTATTTTCCTACATATACTTCTCTTTTGCTAATTACAATTTTTTCAGAAACGGTTACACATTTGAATCCATTCTTGTCTAGAAGTGAAACAGAAATTAAGTTCCTACGTAACTCCAAAATGTACAGGACATTGTTAAGTGTCAAGACCTTTCCTGAAGTCATTTTCAAGCCCACTTTTCTGTTCCTTCTACCTTAGCCGTAGCGGAGTTAGCCATGTAGATCATTTCTTCTACTTGAGCCGGAGCGAATGATGAAAAAACTCTTTGTTGGCACACACATAGTGGGTGGAACCAGAATCCATCCACCATTCGCGAGGATTCCCCACCAAGTTGCATTATGAGAACATAGCATACAAATTATTACATTCTTTGTTGGACTCAATTATATTAGCTTGGTTCTTTTTCTTGCCTTTCTCAGGGGAACGACAATCCGTGGACTTATGGCCAATTTTTCCACAGTTGAAGCACTTTTCCTTGAATTTCTTCTTGGGTTGATTGCTTCTTTGTTCAACTTTCTTCCTTTTCTTAGAATTGTTTTGGTCATATTCTACAATATGTGCTCCATTAATTGTAGAATTCCGTTTTGACCTTCTCTCAATAGCCTTATTATCCTCTTCAATATGCAGTCATACAATAAGATCTTCGACAGTCATCTCCTTGCATTTGTGCTTCAAGTAGTTTTTGAAGTTTTTCCACATATGTGGTAGCTTTTCAATGATCGCTGCTACTTGAAATGCATCATTCACAATCAAACCTACAAAAAAGTTTATATGAGTACTAAGGACATTTTCAATTTTTTCAACTAAGGTATTTTTCAGAGATATACCGTCTGCTAAGAGATCATGGATGATTACTTGCAATTCCTGACCTTGAGAGACAATCGATTTGTTATCTATCATTTAAAAGTCCAGAAACCTTGCAATAAAGAATTTCTTAATTTCTACATCCTCTGTCTTATATTTTCATTCTAGTTCCCCCCACAATTCCTTCGATGCCTTAGTTCCATTGTATACATTGTAGAGGTCGTCTTGGAGACCACTCAAGATATAATTCCTGCAAAGGAAGTCTGAGTGCTTCCAAGCCTCTACAATCATGAAATGCTCTTTGTCCGAGGTTCCCTCGGGCACCTCAGGAGCATCCTCACTAGTGAACCTTTGAAGGCATAAAGTGGTGAGGTAAAAGAACATCTTTTGCTGCCATCGCTTAAATTCAATGCCCGCAAATTTTTCTGGATTCTCCGTAGGTGCCATTGGTTACGGAGCATTTGCTCGACTTGTTGAGGCAATACTAGTTTCCCCGACAGTCGTAGCCGCATCTTGCATCTGAATTTCGTTAGTCATTTTTTCTGTCACCACAAGACAATAAAATTTAGTATTTTCAGAATACTATTTATAAAGTTAAGCAACTTTAAACTCTTCTTCTTGTTTCTAGTTAACGATGAAGTTTTTATGACTTCTAATCGTCAACCGAATGATCTTTAACTTGTGATGAAGATTTTATGTCTTCGAATCACTAGTTAAGTTCAAACGGAGTAGAAAGCTCAAAGCTTTAATATCCAAAAACAAGCAATACAGATTCTGCAAGGTTTATTCCTTAAGATTGTTATTTTATGGTGTTTTCGGGTACAAGAATCTGTATTTAGGCACAACAACTTCAACACTAGTTCAAGTTTAAAAAAAGAACACTATGAAGTATAAAAACACCCTCAACACAAGATCAAAGTGATCTTTCTAAGAAGTGTGTTTTATTTTTTTAGATATTAAGATGAAACAGAAGTATAAAGCCAAGTCCCCCAACTTCACGGAGTGTCCTTAAGGAATAATTTCCCTCACTGTACCCGAGGTTTTAGAATCTTCCTCCCAGGATAAAATGACTTTCAATCCAACTATAGTGGTACCTCAAATAATTAGATTCGTCGAACTCACACAATGATTTTATTGATCACAAAGAATGTTTTGAAGACTAGAAAAATTTTTATTTCAGAAATTTTTTCATTCATATCAAACCTGTGGATGAAAGTAGGTTTATATAGCCATCAGATGCCTCTTCTGAAAGGTGGCAATGGTTCTCTTAAAAGGTGTATCCTTTGGAAGAGTCATGTTTGTTCATTCGAAACATTGTATCTTTTTCTGAACAGACACAACTATATGAACAGTCACACCTTTTCCAAAACAATGTCTTTTGCTCAGAGGTTGTGTCCCTCCATTTTCCATTCACACCAATTAAACCCAACATCCTCCAACAACATGGCGAAACTTTCAGTCCTTAATGAAGGCCTCAGAATCGTTGAACAAAACAACTTTCTCTCAATTGAAATCAATACTGACTCCTTGGAAATCATTTCTTTGCTTACTAACGGGAATCTCCACTATTATACTTTGATTTTTGACTGTAGATCAAGGCTAAGAAGGCTAGGGAACCCAAAGGTGGCCCACTGCTATAGGGAACAAAATGGAGTAGCAGATGCACTAGCAAAAGAAGGGACAAAGAGTTGCAGCTTTGACGTTATGACGCTTTTTGAAGTTCCCTCGGTGTGTGGAAAGGAAACAGTTTGGGCATACATCACGAGAACTTTTTTTGAAAGAAGAATTAGACTTAGAACTACTGATTCTGAAAGACTATGCCATCCTATTGTGTTTTTGAACCCTGACTGAAGTATAGGGCTTGTAAACTTATAACTACTTTTTTAGTTTAATGCAATATCTGCCATTTCTACCAAAAAATAATAATAATAATAATAATAATAATAATAATAATAATAATAATAATAATAATAATAATAATAATAATAATAATAATAATAATAATAATAATAATAATAATAATAATATTGAGCTATAAAACAAAAAGTCATACTAGGGAAGTAGATTTCAATAAGAACAAAGTCATCGTGGATAACTACCGGTAGATGCATTAATATTTCAAATTTGCCTGCCCAAGAAGTGGGTGAGACTAGTCATTCTCCGCTTGCAAGTCCAGCTTTTCATGAGAATCTTCTGATGATCTGAACTCCTTTGGACAAGAGGACAGGATCAGAAGGACTGATATTTTATCTCTATTTGGAGTCAGTAGAGTTTCATTCATCCAATTTGCGATGTAGCCTTGCTAAATAACGAAGATACCTTGCTAAACAATGAAGATGAATGATACTATATCCACCAGCAGTCTACCATAAAATTTATGCTCTGCCTACTAAATCAATTTGTTAAACGAGATGTTGGTGCACATAGGTTCTACCAAGTATGTGATGGTTTAGTGGATTCTTGCTCGACTTCTGGGGCCATGAGTGTTATGGTTAAATTACCTGGTAATTTGGTGTAAATTCTGGATGCGGTTAACTATTTTCCGTCCTTACGTCTAATGCTTCTGACATCCATATAGTGTTCCTTAATATAAGGAAATTAACAAAATATCACACAAATTTTTATGTTCATGTCAAGACAAGAAACTATAATAAGACCACATTGAACTTTAGTATAGCAAACGCATTGCATTGGCACATGTCATCCTCCGAATGGTATTCATTCCAAACACATAAGATCCTCAACTTGATTAGAGGATGCTAGATCAATGATCATAGACTTTGAGTCATCTTAATCATGTAATATAATATGTTTGGATGGTTAAATAAAATACATTTTTTTGGTCCTAATAAAAGACCAAATCGTTATAATGAAAAATAGTACAAATATTTGAAAAGCTAATGTTTTAATACTTTCTTCTGAATAATCATTTGTCAGGAGTATTTGACGTAAGTTTCTTGGCTTAGAAAGAACATCTAGTCCACATTGCTATTTTTGCAACTAGAGGAGAGCCAAAATCCCGATCGATTTTACAAGTTCGTTATTATGGATAGTTGTGACAATGATTTACAAGTTAAGTTGGTATATCATCTTTTAAAACTTTATATCGTTTAGCAAAAGAAGAAAACAATGAATATATACGTTGTACCACTCCAAAAATTAATATAACTTTCATAATAGAATTAGTCATGTCACAAAATTCCCAATTTAGATTATGACCACCTTAAAATATTTAAAATGATCTACAATTTGTATCGGGTAATCTTTTTTTACTCTTTAATATTTTCCCTTCATATTAGATCTTCAAAAAATATTGCCTTTCTTTTTTGCATCCAGAAACCTGTTCCTGTAAAATAATACTCAACCGTTGGAATCATCATTACAATATTTTCTTTTAAATAAAAATATCATACTTTTTCATTTAAAATACTTCAATTTTTTTTTTTTAAAAAGAGTTATTTATTATTGAGGGGCCAAAGTTACTTACGGGCCCTGCTTTGTTAGAAATACTGATTATGACAATTCAAGAATATTATTGTCTTGGTTGTTGGATATTACATTAGAATATTTCAATAGGGGATGAAATATTGATACTTTTCTTCTAATCACGTTGGACTCAATTATTTTAATACAGAAACTTTGCTTTTGGGTGTCTTTTCCTGTGCCTTGTACCCTATTCTGGAGCGGAGCTAAAGTGTTAGCTACAGATCTAACTGAATTAGTAGTCGTCGTTCAAATTTTTGTATTTATTTAAAAATTCATTGAATATGTACAATTATTTAATTTAGAATTAGTAGCTAATCTTCAAATTCTGACGCGGTCTCTTTTCATATTGAAATTCGTCTAAATTTAAATTTGCCTAAAAATATCTACGCGCTCTCTAACAAAGACGACTCATCGAACAAAGAGAATCTTATTAGCACATTGAATGTGTGTTTTGTCGGCAAAAGATCTTTATGTCTCTGAAGTCATTCTACCCTACTACCCATTTCTTCATTCTTTCAATGCAGCAAAGGTAGAATATAGAAAAAAAAAAAAACTTTATTGTTAGAAAAAGACTTTGGTGATGTTGACCACTTTCTTGAAGACTTAAAAAAGCATTAGATTCTTGAAACTAATCTTGACTACTTTTTTTTTTATTGTACTACAATATCTTCACCTACATAAATCAGATTTCCACTAACAAAAGTTCCAACAAATCTTGAGTGGTTGTGATTAATTAGCAGCCAACTTATACATCATTAGAATGAAAATGAAAATGTCTTTCTTGATTTTGATTACTACTGCCATCACTGCTTACTTTTCTTCCTTAGTTTCAGGTTATGATCTTGATCCTATGCAAGATCTATGTGTTGCTGTTCAAGATACTAATCATTCTGGTAATTCAATCATTTATCTTTATTCCTTTTCTCTTTTCTAGATATTGACTTATGTTATTTCTCTATAGGGTTTAAGTTATATACACTGATCTCCACCAAAAAGAGTAGGTATGCTAACCTATAGCTAGATAGCCCCTAGCTGACAAGGATTTTTGGATAATTCGCAGTTAAATAGAATCAGCAATGAATTTTTGCTGTTGTCTAGTGGATAGTGTAAAGTTCTTTTACACTTTGAATTTTGAAATTGTAGTTTAATTTGTTATAGCAGGTTAGGTACCATTATACCAAGTTACCTACCTATTACACTAAGCACATCTTCATCTCAATATGACCCAAGATAGGAAGGTTTGGAGGTTGAGAATTCGAGTAGAAGGATAGTAGGTAGCCATGTGTTGGAGCACTTTTACCTAGTATTCGCATAGTATCCTATTCTTTTAAATTTATTGTCACTTCATTTGCTTTGTTTATCTTGCTATTTAGTGTCTTTATATTCTTGTCTATCCTGTTTTTACTATACTTCTTTTGAGCCGAAGGTCTAGACCCTCCACAGATCCCACTTGTGGGATTACATGGGGTATGTTGTTGACTGTTACTGAGCATTGAACTTAGACTCTTATCTAAATTGTTTGGGTGAAAGCTAAATTTATGTCCAACTTATGTTCTGTTGCATTCATGTGCAGTTTTTGTGAATGGAAAATTCTGCAAAGATCCAAAGCTAGCCAACGCAGATGATTTCTTTGCTTCCGGTTTCAATGAAAGTGGAATGCCAACACCAACAAATCTTGGTTTTGCTGTGAATATTTTGAATGTAAGTCGTATGCCAGGACTCAACACTCTTGGTATTTCTATGGCTCGTGCTGATCTCGAACCATTTGGACTAGTATCACCTCATATTCATCCTCGAGCAACTGAGCTAATACTCGTATTAGAGGGTACTATCTATGTTGGATTTGTTATTCCCGATCTGAGAAATCCTTTCAAATCGAGGCTATTCGCTAAAGTATTGAATCCAGGGGATGTTTTTGTGATCCCACAGAGTATGATTCACATTCAATACAATTTGGGAACCACCAGCGCAACGCATTTGAGTTGTTTCAACAGCCAAAATCCTGGAGTGCATATGATCTCTTATCAACTCTTTGGGTCAAATCCACCAATTCTTGATGATGTTCTTGTCAAAGGATTTCAATTGGATAAGAAAGTGATCGAACATCTTCGAGCACAATTCTCGTAGGATGTGGAAAAATAAAGTTGTATTTGATTGAACTCACCAGAACATGTTTGTGCATTACAACCTTAGAACCTTAGTCATCTGTCCTGTTCAAGTATTGAGCAAGTCTGTTGAAATATAGGGAGACAAGCACTGGTTTGTTCATAGTTGCTATTCTATTTGTCATGTAACTTTGGTGATGTTCTTTAACAAAAGGAAATAAATAAATAAAATTTGGTGATGTTCTTTCAGAAGTGTTGCTTTCTGTATGACCCCCCCTCCCCCCCAAAAAAAAAAAAATAACAATTGAACACGAGATTTCTAGTTAAGGATGGATGGATATCTATCCCATCACAACTCTTCATGACAAAAGTAAACGGGAAAAAAGTGACAGATAACCATATTTGACAATGCTAAATTAAAACTCAACCACAATTTCAAAACTAGTTAAATTATCTATTTTTATAACAAAAAATATTTGACCTCAATAAAATCCTAGCACAATGTCATGAGTCGATTACAAGTGCAGTCATTTATGCTAATTTTAGACATACACATCTCAAGTTTTGCCATGACAAGTGAAAGTGCAATCGCATGTGCCTGAATTTTAAAACTTTAGATGCTAGTTTTTAAATATCTTTGTCGATATCAAAGTGGCTAAACTTACAAAATTTTATAAATTTTGATTGTCTTAAATACCGAAATTAACTTCAGTTGGAGTGCAGGTATTGGTGGCAAATGGGAGAGTTGGGACTTTATTGAGTTGTCAAAATTGGCTGAATCAATAAATATGTAGGTTATTTATCCATCTAAAAGTCAGTTGAGTTGAAATAGTTTAAAATGTAGTTATAATCTTGTCCATCCAACTCTTACTAAGTTTTAATTATTTCATTTGTTCTTTTTTTATTATCTTATAAAACTTATTATTTTTTCTTATCATGATTATTTATAAGAAAATATCTTTTTCAAGTTTTCTTATAAAATTTCTCATGGATCAATTTTAAACTAGATATCAACCAAACTTTAATGAACTGAAACACGAGTCAATTAAACTTTAAGGAATTAAACTGACACATAAATTTTTGGGCTAATTTTTGCCTGAAATGGCTAAACCACAAAATTTATAAAATTGACTAGGCCTTAAATAGTAGAGTTTAAGTTTAATGTAGAAAATATTCTACGTGAATTTAACTTGTTATTCAGGTTATCTAATTTTCTTTTTTTAACTTTTACGTAAATAATTGACCTATAATAGCAGATCAAGTTATCTAATTGTGTAGAACTTTTTATGTACCACAATACACACAACTTTAAACTCTAAATAGTAACCCCAAATGTAGCATCTATCCCCTTCTCCTTTTTCCATATCTAAAACCCTAAACCCCAATCAAAAAAGTTGCAATTCCTTGCACACACCAATGGAAAACCCCTCAAAAACTCCAAACCCTTTTCTAAAAATTGAAGAAATACAAGGTAAAGGAAGATCCCTCATTGCTACACAACCCCTTAAACCTGGCCAAATAATCCTTAGAGACACCCCTCTCCTCCTTTACCCCGCTTCGCCTTTTAACAATAAATTTTGCTCAAATTGCTTTAGAATAATTCAATGTTCGCACATTCCTTGTCCTTCTTGCCCTTACGCATTTTTCTGTTCAGCAAACTGTCAGTCCAAATCAATATCCACCTCGCACACCCCGTGGGTTTGTCAGTCTTTATCTGGCATGATAAACAGTTTGCATTTTCCTAAACTGAGTGTAGATCAGCAAGTTGAAGCTCTTTTTCTTGTTGCAGCGTATAACTTAGCTGTCGTTTCGCCTAGTTCTTTTCGAGTACTTTTATTCCTTCAAGGGGATTGGGGTGGGTCGGTTGTAAGTGAGGCTGGTGTTGATTTTCTTCATTCGGTTGTTGGTTCGTGCCCTAATATGAATGTTGGTGAATTTGGGTTTTCGAAAGAGCTTACTGCAGCGCTTTTGGCTAAGGATAAGGTGAATGCGTTTGGGTTGATGGAACCTTTTGATCCTGATAGAGGAAGTGGTGAAAGGGGTGTTAGGGCTTATGGGATTTATCCTATGGCATCGTTTTTTAATCATGATTGTCTACCAAATGCGTGTAGGTTTGAGTATGTTGATAGCGATGGGGATAGTATGAGTAATACTGATATTGTTGTAAGGGTGTTACATGATGTTCCTGAGGGGAGAGAGATTTGTTTGAGTTATTTTCCAGTGAATTTTAAGTATTTCGAAAGGCAGAAAAGGTTGAAGGAGGATTATGGTTTTACTTGTAAATGTGATCGGTGTGTGGTCGAGGCTAATTGGTCTGATCAAGAGGAGGAGGATGCTATGGATAAGGAGGGCGAGGGAAGTGGAGAGGAAGAGGATGAAGCAATGGAGGAAGATATGGATGATGAGGAAAATGTAAATGTCGAGGTGGAGGAGGGTGATCAAGATTTTCCTCACGCGTATTTCTTCCTTAGATACATGTGTAATCGAGAGAATTGTGGGGGTACGTTGGCTCCATTGCCTCCTTCGGATGCATCTCCATCCACAGTTATGGAATGCAATGTTTGTGGTAATTTGAGCAAATCTGATGAGCTATAAGGTTTGTGCCGGGGACTATTGAAGTATGTCATGTTTCCATATAAGCTAGCTTGTTTCTTGGCAATTTGAGCCTTTGCATGATGTTTGCCCTATGTAGGCTTGCAAAGCATAGGCTAGACAAGCGGTACCCCCCCCTCCCCCCCCCCCCCCCACCCGAGCTTAGATTTTATGAGCTTAGTTTGTAGCTAGAACTTCTTGTCACTCTGTATTTGGTAGCTCACCTTGGTTTTCCGTTTTGTTAGCTTGTGAGCAAGTGTCATAGTAATGACTTGCGAACCTTTCAATTTTCATGTATACTCTTTGTGGAGTGATATGTTGAGCAGTTTAACAATCGATTTGTCTAACAACCTTGTCTAGGTTGAGGTTGGGTTTGAATACTGTACACCCTTTCACGTTCTTTTAAGTAGTTTAGCTCGGAAGCTAAGCTGCAACAGGGTTTCGACAAACTCAAGCCCTCTGCAAAGTATCAAGTTAAAGAAAGATGAATTTTGATTCTTTGTGTCTTCAGTAACTCAGACTTACAACTACATGTTGTCCAGAACATCATACCTTTAGCATTCGTATAAGCACTGCAAGAATCCTTTATAAGAAGGTTCTCCATAGTAATTACTTCAATTTATCTCCTAAACTATTTGGGACTACAAAAGACCAAACGGGAACAACACCAGAGCACCAACAGAATAAAGTAAATATAATTACACTATTGGACACAAAATCTAATTGGAAGAAAGAATTAAATGAAGCAAGTCAGCTTACTCTCTCGCCAGTCTTTAAGGGTAGGATTTTCCCAAGTCTGTCCTGCTGCCTTTCTAGGCACAACTTTTCTCTTCGCCTCAACTTTTTGTTCAAGCTCAGTACTTGTAATTGCAGCTTTCATATTTTCAATTGTTTCAAGCGTGATTGTTCTCACATAGTTATTGACACAAGAAAGAAACATTCAACAAATTAGCTAAGAAATTACACAAAATCTCTTGTTTTTTATTTTTCTCTAGTGGATAGAGCAGGATAATCTCTCTACCTCCCCGAAATAGTGGTAAGGTGTGCATTCACTTTACCCTCCTAGACTTCCCTTTTGTGGGATTTTACGGAGTATATTGTTATTTTTGTTGAATAGAGCAGGATAGCAGGGGTGTGGGTTCCAGTTATCAAAAAGCTTTGTACAATGTTGGTGTCATACTTTAAAAAGAACCAAATGCATTTCTTGAAGAGCCAACCAAATCTGTAACACCCGTTTCTAAAATACCGCACACAACATCGGAAGAACTCAGATCAAATTTATATCAGAAAACCCACTCAAAATAGAACTGAAGAACTAAATTTCAACAATACCAAAGCAAATAGAACAAAAAAAAAAACTAGTACATATACATCTCAATTAACTTCGCTTTAATAAATAGACTAAGCAGCAGAATCATCCTTAAAAAGACTCATTTTTAACCACTTGTTTTTCAGTTTTCCTTGATGACCCAAAGGCCAAAGCAACCATCCAGATCAAATTCACACAAATAGATCTGGGTGGTCTGACGGGGCCGTTGAGACCATTTTGGTGGTCAAACGAGCGAAATGACGCGAATGAGCTCATTTTTTGCGAACTTTCGGTGGGTTTTACCACGATTGCGAGGGTGGGCCTAGGGCCCGAGCTCTATTTGGGGCAAAAATCAACCAACGGCCCCTGGCGAGCTGTGAAGTGGATTTGGGTTGTCTGACGGGGCCGCTGGGGCCATTTTGGTGGTCAAACGGGTGAAGTGGTGCGAACAAACCATTTTTCTCGACTTTCGGTGGTGTTAGCCCGCGGTTGCGTGGATGGGAGTAAGGTTCGAGTCTTATTTAGAGAAAAAATTGACCGGTGGCCCTCCTCGGGCTGTGGAGTTGATCTGATGGCTTGGCGGGGCCGCTGGACCATTTTGGTGGTCAAACGGGCAAAATGGTTCGAACGGGCCATTTTTTGTGACTTTCGGTGGGTGTTAGCCCTCGGTTGCGGGGGTGGGCGCCCGGATCTAGTTTGGGATAAAAATCAATCTAAAATCCCCCGCGCAACCTGTGAAGTGGATTTAGATGGTTCAGCGGGGCTGCTGGGGACATTTTGGTGGTCAAATGGGCAAAACAGCAAGGCCATTTTTTGCGACTTTCAATAGGTGTTAGCCCACGATTGCGGGGGTGGGCTCGGTTTAGGGAGAAATAGACCGATGTCCCCCTGTTGGGCTGTGGAGTGGATCTGGATGGTCCGGCGGGGTCGCTGTGGCTATTTTAGTGATAAAAAAGGCGAAATGGTGCAAACAAGCCATTTTTCGCGACTTTCGATGAATGTTAGCCCACAACCCGGGGGTAGGGCTCAGCGATCAAGCCTGGTTTGGGGCGAAAATCAACCTGTGGCCCCCCGATGGGCTGTGGAGTAGATCTGAGTAGTCTGGAGGGGCTGTTGGGGCCATTTTGGTAGTCTAACAGGCGAAACAGCAGGAACAGGCTACTTTTCGCAACTTTCGGTGGGTGTTAGCCCACGATTGTGAGGGTGGGCCCAGCACTCGGACATGATTTGTGGCAAAAATGGACCGGCGGCCCTCCGCTGGGCTGTGGAGTAGATCTAGGTGGTTTGGGGCTATTGAGGCTATTTTGGTGGACAAACTGGAGAAACTGCGTGAATGGGCAGTTTTTCGCGACTTTCGGTGGGTGTCAGCGTACGATTGTGGGGACGGGCTCGGGTCCGGTTCGGGGAGAAAATCGATCGGCAGCCCCTTGATAGGTCGTGGAGTGGATATGGGTGGTCTAGCAGGGCCGCTGGGGCCATTTTGGTGGTTAAATGAGTGAAATGACGCGAATGACCATTTTTCGTGACTTTCGGTTGGTGTTAGCACACGATTGCGGGGTGGGCCCAGGGCCCGAAGGATGAAAATTCACTGGTGGCCCCCTGACAAGCTATGGAGTAGATCTGGGTGGTCTGGCGGGGCCGTTGGGCCATTTTGCAAGTCACATGGGCGAAATGGCGCGAAGGGGTCGTTTTTTGCGACATTCGGTGGGTGTTAGCCACAGTTGCGGGGTTGGGCCTGGGGCCTGCCGATTGGCTGTGGAGTGGATCTGGGTGGTTCGGCGGGGCTGTTGGGGCCATTTTGCAAGTCAAACAGGTCATTTTAGAGGATGAGGCGCGACAACATTTTTGATGAGTTTGAGCAACATATCACATCAGATAATTGTTTGTTAAGGATATTACATCTGAACAAACCAGGACCTATACTTAGATTGCTGAAACGAATTGCTGGTTATATCTAATTCTGTACAATCAAGAAATAAATAAACTATCAATCATTACTTTCTTAGTTTTCAAAATTCCTCAAACATATACATGGCAGCTTCTCATTTGCAAACCAGTCAGGTTTTTCTTCACTTTTTATTATTTAAGAAGCTAGTCAATGGCTGATCTAATTAATTAACCACTTCTTTGACTACTGATTATATTAAAGGTTAGTTCTTTGTACTGAAATCTGCATTTAAAACGGAAACAAAGATATGGCAAACGGTTAGATCAGAGTATCAGTAGTCAAACCTTTCTGTTCAAAAAAATCATAACAAACCCATAGCAAACAAACTTGTTTCCAGAAAAAGCTTGGATTATGGTATCTAAGACTTTGATGTAAAGTTTTATTGTCATTGAGCCATCGCCTATAAACATGAATTTGCTCGGATATATCTTTTGAGATGGGTGAAGAAGGTGCATTATATGTAACTTTCATTGAAATACCAGCTAAAGTTGGATGCTGGGATAAGCTACAGTCAGAAGGTCCATTACAAGTCATGCAATTCACTCAACAATGGCCATGCTATCTTTTACATCTATAAGGGCCACGTTGTACCAAAATCTGTTCAAAACAATCATATATATTTGATGGCTGTAGAGTTTTTCTAATGGTTGGCTTTATAGACTTCCCCATGGCTTTATAGGTATATGATTTTACCTGAAATAAAATCGACTGGTCTTCAGCAATGAAAGGTAACATCAGGGTATATCTGAGTATGAGCTTAGTAGTTTTCGTTGGAACTGTAAGTGAATCTTATTATTATTTTTTTTGATAACCAATCCCCAAGGGCTAGTGGGTGCATGGTTTTGAACTCGGAGGATGATGGGTCTGCCCCTCATTGTTTCTTTTTGGATACTTCATGAACGACTTTGATATGTCACTTATTGATTTACATCACTGAACAACTGCATTTCGTCTCTTCTTCTTTTCCATCATTGCTCTCTATTTCCTGAGATAATTTCTTTTTCCTCTAATATGCCTTATGAAAGATTAGGCAATGACTTTGTGAGAATACACTGGAGGCAATGGAAAGCACCCAACAGTAAACCATGATGTACGGACATCAAAGGATATATTGGATATGAAGCGTATCGAGAAACTGCAACAATCGGTGTATTTCCTTGCGAGGGTATGTGACTACTGGAAATCCCTCCCCCCCCCCCCCCATCTCTAGAGGGGTCAGTTTAATACTTGACTATATCTGCTGAAAATTGCTCTAGCATTTAACCCCTTAATTATCCCATCATTTTCTTGTTGACCTCATTATAGCCGTATTGATTTTCCCTCAGGAAGAGAGACTCAAATCCAAGTAGCAAATCGTTCTTGCGTTACGACATCTTTGGACACAGAGATACCTTCAGGTTGAGATGTGTTCTGCAAAGTATCAAAGTAAGAAAGATGAATTTTTATTCCTAGCGTCTCCGGTAACACCGGATTAGCGGTAATAGTACTGATGTGGTATCCTAGAAATTAAGGTTTTGATGGTTTTTGTAATATGATTGGAAATATTGTAGCCTAAGAAATGGATACTGCAATGGGCTAAAGATGATTAATGTCCTATCATCACCTATGTTATCTGATAATTCAGTAATATAGCTATCTTGAATGTCTAGCTAGCTTTTGTGAAGTTCCACATTTGATTCATACTAAGATAATTCATTCATCGATTTAGATCGTTTTTTCCATTCAAATTCCAAAATCTTCTGTGAAGTGTATCTGTTGACTAACATGAGGTTGTGAGGTTGAAGTTAAAGAGGTCTAATCTGAGCAATGACATGGTTTATGGTAAACCAGACTCAACCAACTGTATTACACTTTAGTAGCATCTAAATATGCAAATGTCTGCAGATGCATAAACTGCTTGAATATAGGTTATAGAGATCCACCCTTCTTTGTTAGAAAATAATCCTTTCTTATAAATCTGATAGTTGTTTATTGAGCACGTTGCATCTGAACAGCCTAGCACAGCTGAACTTACATTTTTTAAAACATCAGGTAGTTTGTTTATTGAGGATGCTACATCTGAACAACCAGAAGAGCTGACTTACATTGCTGAAAAGAATTGTTGATTACTTATAAACACCCGTTCACTATTATTTGTCCAGTATTCTAAAAATTAGTTTTTCACTTTCGTTACTTTAAACATATCAAGAAAAGACAATTATTTTTTTCCTGTTTTACCCTCAACATTAAATATTTATCCCCAAATCATTTCCCAAAACTTAAGACTGTTGTACTTTACTAATTAATATAGGTATTGTGATAAAATACTCATTAATCATTCTGTCTTAAAGATGGTGTAAAGGTGGGGAGTAAATAAACTGTCAATCATTACTTCCCATGCAGGTTCTTCTTCTATTTAGCATTTTGTAAGAAGCCAGTCAATGGGTGCCTAGAAGTTCTTGCACCTCTATGAATTTATTAAAATCCATATGGTTAATGAAGCTGATCTAATTAATGAACCACTTGGACTGAAATCTGCATTTAGAAATGAGAAAATACGTGGACTTGTTTTTTTTTTTTCACGTATTTTCTGGGATTGACAGAAAACAAGGGTTAAATATGACTTAAAATGGAAACAGCGGCATGATAAACGATTAGATCAGAGTATAAGTAGTCACACCTTTCTGATTATTTGAAAAAAATCATAACAAGCCCAAAGCAAACAGGCTAGTTTCCAGAGAAGTTCGGGTATTTGTTAAGAAACCGAACTTCGCTATTACAATGAGGATGTGTTGGTTCATAACAACTTTAATCATTGTTTCTTTCTTTCTCTACCCTGCTTATGCTTGTGATCTCAACACTTTACAAGACATATGTGTTGCAGTTGACGACTCTAAGGCTTCGGGTAAATCATCCTTTTATAGTTTTTGTTTATGAACGAGGCATAGTTGTTGTATGTTGTATAATTTCTGTAATCTGTTAGCTCTTCATATCTGAATAATATGCTTAGCTTCATTTCATTTGTGCAGTTTTAGTGAATGGAAAGATTTGCAAGGACCCAAAGCTCGTAAAAGCGGATGATTTCTTTGCTTCAGGTCTTAATGTAAGTGGAAGTGCAATGTCTCAGTTTGGTATATCTGTAAATATTGTTGATGTAAACGTTATGCCTGGACTCAACACTCTTGGTATTTCTATAGTACGTGTTGACCTGGAACCACAGGGTCTCGTTCTACATCACACACACCCTTGAGCTACTGAGCTCACAACTGTCATTGAGGGTACCGTCTATGCAGGATTTCTCGCCCCTGATCCTGCAAACATCTTTAAGAGTCGTCTCTTCTCCAAAATCTTGAATCCTGGCGATGTGTTTGTGATCCCACAGGGGCTTATTCGCTTCCAGTATAACGTGGGACACAAAAATATAATGCTATTATGCTTTCTTCTTTGAACAGTCAAAATCCTGGATTCGTCCTGATTCCTAGTTCAATCTTTGCTTCAGATCCACCTATTCTGGATGATGTTCTTGCCAAAGGCTTCCAGCTTGATAAGAAAGTGATTGAAGAACTTCGAAAGAAATTATCCTAGTTTTTGACAACAAAAATATGATTGTGTTTACTGAAAGTTGTTTCTAGCGCGCTGCTCACTAGCGTTTTGTGAAAGCGTTGGAATAATACTGAAAGTTGTTACACTGTTTGTTGTATTTTTCGGTATTTGGAGTAAACTTATTCATTGTGGGAGCTGACGTTTCACCTAATTCTCTTAAAAAGTTATTGTGACACACATGACTGACACTAACAACGTATAATTGACTTAATTTCACTTTTCAACAAATAGCAGCATGACGGAGAAGCAAGAGAATTAGGGAAAATATCAGCTCCCACAAATGAATAAGTTCACTCCAAATACAGAAAAATATAAAGTGTAACAATAGAGTAATGTATTATTCGAATGCTTTCACAAATTGCTAGTGAGCAGAAAGCTCCAAACAACTTTCAGTAAGCGCAATCATATTTTTAGTGTCAAATTCTAGGAGAATTTTGTTCGAAGTTCTTCAATCACTTTCTTACCAAGCTGGAAGCCTGAACGTCATCCAGAATAGGTGGATCTGAAGCAAAGATTGAACCAGGAATCTTGACAACTCCAGGATTTTGACTGTTCAAAGACGATAAGCGGAGTAGCATTTTTGTGTTCCATATTATACTGGAAGTGAATAAGCCCCTGTGGGATCACAAACTCATCACCAGGATTCAAGATTTTGGGGAAGAGGCAACTCTTAAAAATGTTTGCAGCATCAGGGGCGAGAAATCCTGCATAGATGGTACCCTCTTAGATCGAGTATGTCCCCTTAGGGAGCTCCGGTATTGTTTGTGAAGAAGAAAGATGGTTCCATGTGCATGTGTATTAATTATAGATAGCTTAATAAGGTAACGGTGAAGAACCTTTATCCTATGCCTCACATTGATTATTTGTTTGACCAACTTCAGGGAGCGACAATGTTTTCTAAGATTGATTTAAGATCTGGTTACCATCAGTTGAGAATTCGAGATGAGGATATCCCAAAGATAGCTTTTAGGACCTGTTGATGACAGTTGTGAGCTCAGTAGCTTGAGGGTGCGTGTGAAGTAGAACGAGATCCTGTGGTTCCAAGTCAACACGAACTATAGAAATTCCACGAGTGTTGAGTCCAGGCATGAAGTTTACATCCACAATATTTGCAGAAATACCAAACTGAGGCACTGCATTTCCACTAAAGACCTGAAGCAAAGAAATCATCCACTTTTACAATCTTCGGGTCCTTGCAAAACTTTCCGTTCACTAAAACTGCACAAGTGAAATAAAATGAGGCTAAACATATTATTCAGATATTAAGAGCTAACAAATGACGTAGATTATACCACATGCAACAACTATGACTCGTTCGTAAGGAAAAACTATAGAAGGATGATTTACCCGAAGCCTTAAGAGTCCTCAACTGCAACACATATGTCTAGTAGAGAGATGATATCATAACCATAAGCAGGGGGAGAAAAGAAAGCAATGTTAGTGAAAGTTGTTATGAACCTACACATCCTTATTGTTATAGCTACTCTGTTTTACTTTGGGCTTGTTATGATGATTTTTTTTTTTTTAGTAAACAACCAGAAAGGTGTGACTACTTATAATCTGATTTTTCTGTTTTTCATATCTTTGTTTCCATCTTTAAACATATTTAATAATCTTTGTTTTCCGTCTTTTTAAAAAAAACAGTGCAGGCATCTTCTCATCTTTTAAGTGCAGATTTCAGTCAAAGAAATCGTTTATAATTAGATCTGCTTACCTACCTAAATGGATTTCATAATTTCATAGGGATGAATTTCTAGGCATCCATTCACTAGCTTCTTAGATAATACTACATAGAACAGTCTGCCATAAGCTCATCTGATTTGCCAACTGTGGATGGAGATTCTTCAGGAGGCAACGGAGCCAATATACCCTAGAAATTCTCTCGATTACACATGCATCTAAGGCAGATATACGCGTGAGGAAAGTCTTGATCCCTCCTCTCCACCTTGCCTTGTACATTTACTTCATCATCCACATCACATCTTCCTCCATCTGTTCATCCTCTTCCTCTTCACTTTCCTCGCCCTCCTTATCCATAGCATCATCCTCTTGATCAGATCAATTAGCCTCGACTACACACTGATCACAATTGCAACTATAACCATAATCCTCCTTCAACCTTTGCTGCCTTTCCAAATACTTAAAATTCACGGGGAAATAACTCAAAACAAATCTCTCTTCCCTCAGGAACATCATGTATCACCCTAACAATAATATCAATATTACTCCTTTTTTTTTTTTTAAATTTTAAGCCATCACCATCACAACTTAGAGCTATTACGTGTGGGGGGTTTGGCTTGGCCTTTACCATTTCTATAGTATCCAACGAAAGTTACAGTTACCCAGAACGAAGGGGGGCATGTACCTAACCTCTTGGCAAAAAACAGATATTGGAAATTAGGACAGCAAAAAAAGAAAGGCTACTAGGTTATCACCTTTCACTCTATAAGCAAAATACAAGATTCAACTAACAAAAAGAACTACATTTTTCATATCTTCTTCTTATGCAAGGTAGTTTCCATCAACCTAGTTGAAATAGTTCCTTCACTTCTTTCGGGAGTTGTTGATATATAAGAAAAGTAGAAGGTGCCATTTTCACTTGAAGAAGCTAATTTGTCTAGGAAGTCAGCAACTTGGTTGGCTTCTCTATAGCAGCGTGAGATGCTCAGATCTGCCCCTTCTATAATCTTGGAAGTTCGTCTGATGAAGTTTTTCGGCTTCAAATTGCTGGTGTCTTTTTCCTTGAGCATACTTGTAATCACCATTGAGTCCATTTCCAGATCCTATTTGTCTTATCCAGCTTGATTGCACCATTCTGTTGCATAGAGTGCTGCCATTGCTTCTGCCTGATTATTGCTTTTACATTGAATTGGGGACTGAGAAAGCCATAATGATATGGTCAGTGTAATCTCTGAGAACCCCTCCGATGCCAGCTCTGGAAGTACTCTCTTGTATGTAGCTTCCATCTGTGTCGAACTTGAATTTGATCTCTCCAGTCATAGGCTTGGTCCAAACAACTTACCTCCATCTAACAATAGGTCTGTACCTTTCAATTCTTGAACAGATTTGAAACCATTTTACAGAGATTATTAACATCACTACATCAGTATCGACATACTCAAACCTGTAGACATTCGGAAGGCAGTCATGATTGAAAAACAAAGCCATAGGATGAATACCATAAACCCTCAACACGCCTTTCCTCGTTAGGAGCAAAACGTTCCAGCAACCCAAATGCATTTACCTCGTCCTTAGACAAAAGATGACTAGAGACCTATGGCGTGAAAGAAAAATTCGGAGCAAAATCAGTGTTTACCTTTTTCTGTTGTAGCGGAAGAAGATGATTTTTCCATCGAAAGAATAGCTCCAAGTCAATTTCGTTTCTCTTGGAAACGGAATGTAAATCCACAAACTAAATTCTTACAATTTAGTGTTTTTGTTGATGCAGTCTTTTTCTCTGTGTTTCTGTTTTTGTCACACACTTTACTGAAGAAGAAAACTCAAAATTTAAGGGGTGTGGGACAATTTCTCTTTTGTAACTGTTCCCCCCAAAATTCAATTTTTTTTTCTTTGATTTTCTTTTTTTTTTTCCAGATAAATGAGAAAACGGGTTGGGTCGGTTCACATGGGCGACCCATGACCCGAAATATCCAACATCTCTCACTCCGCACATGGTGGACAAGACCCGAGCTAGTACTACATCAACAAGACACAAATTCATACGACAAATAGTTCGTGCGACCTGTGAGTATCACGAACTTTTCCTTTTAAGGTTTTATAAGATACATTTAGGAATCCAATCACATGTGGAAAGAATTCTCGGATACTTATACTCACAATACCCCAGACATCATTCACTACTTTAGTAGTTACTTATCCGATTCCTCAACCTCTTAAAGAGGTGAACTCGAGTTCATGTTTAACTTTATATACACAATTACACTTGATTCTTATATGGTTAGTGTAATAGTTGGCTTGTGTAAACAAGTTAAAATATTCATTTTAATTGTCTTCCCTTTCTTCTCGAGTCTATCTGTTCCAATCAACTGTTTTCTTAGACATGCACCGCATTGCCGAATCTCTCATAGCTATTAGTAATATGCTAAAGTAGCAATACCGATCGAAACTTCAAGAAACAGTCAATGGTCTAAGGGTATTTCAATGAAAGGTTAAAATAACCTTGAGGGCCTTACACAATGAAGAAGCAGGGATTCATTCTTCCATTAAGCATTAACCCATTGGTCGCTAAGCACACGTGCTATGAAACACGTGTTACGATGTTCTCACCTTATATTGGTGCGTGTGTCTTATTCTTTTAGTTATTCAACATCGTACAGAACTAGGTCTAAACACCTCTAAATGTCTAACCTGAGTTTCTTTCTTTAATAATCCTCAAATCCATTTTCTTATAGAAACTCACATCTGGCTTTATAAAATTAGTCATTATCTTATGGTGGAACTTTTATCTTCACGTTCCTTGACGTAAGAGGCGATTGCTCGTGTGAGAGAGCCAATCTCGCAACTTGGTCGACACACTATTTTAATACAACACATTTTCACATGTATATGAGATTGAACATAACTTCAAGATTCTTATATTGATAATAATTATAATCAAGTCATCTACAATACATAAAAATAATCATATCTTACGTAATCCTAGAGTCATAACATGTTTCTCAAACAAGTCTCTAGATATCGCCTTTGTAAAGGGATCAACTATCATTTCTCGTGTAGGAATGTATTTTAAAATTATTTCTCCACTTGCTACTATGTATCTTATAAAGTTATACTTAATATCAATGTGTTTGGTCTTGCTGTGATATTTAGGATCCTTCGTATATGCGATGGCCACTTGACTATCACAATATAAAATCATGGGATCCTTAGAATTCTTTACGATGTTCAAATGCTCAAAGAATCTCTTCAACCAAACAACTTTTTGTACTGCAGATGCACAAGCCACAAATTCTGATTCCATAGTTGACAGGGTTGTGCAAGTTTGTTTCTTACTTTTCCACAAAATTGCACCACCATTTAGCAAGAAGGTATAACCGAAAGTTGATTTTCTATCATACTGGTCACCATCCCAATCAGCATCTGTATAACCTCTTATGGATAAATCGGATCCATTATAGCATAGTGAATAATCCCCAGTTCCCTTCAGGTATCGAAAAATTCTCTTTACTGCTTTTCAATGATCTCTTCCAGGATTAGATTGATACCTGCTAACCAGACCTATGACATAACAAATGTCTTGATGAGTACATATCATAGTGTATATCAAACTCCCAACTGCACTGGAATATGGTACTCGAGACATGCCTTTTTTTTTCTTGTTCAGTCTTTGGACATATTTTAAGGCTTAAAGTTTCACCTCTTGCTATAGGAGTATCCATGGATTTGCAACTATTTATTTGAAAACATTCCAAAATTTTCATTATGTATGTTTCTTGAGATAGACTCAAAATTTTCTTGGAACGATCTCTTTGGATTTTAACACCCAATATATAGTCTGCTTCACCCATATCTTTCATGTCAAATGACTTTGAAAGACATGACTTAACTATTTTTACATACCCTAAATTATTTCCAGCTAATAAAAGATCATCCATGTAAAGCGAAAGAATCACAAACATTTTATTGGACTTTTTCACATAGATGCAATGGTCTTCATCGATCATGGTGAAATCAAATGAAATCACTTCCTTATGAAATTTCAGGTACCACTGCCTTGAAGACTGCTTAAGGCCATATATTGATCTGTTTAATTTATAAACCTTCTTTTCTTGACCTTTAATAACAAAACCTACAGGTTGTTCCATGTAGATTTCCTCTTTTAGTTCTCAATTGAGAAAAACGATCTTCACGTCCATTTGGTGTAATTCTAAATCTAAACGTGCAACTATAGCCAAAAGCAATCTAATTGAGGTAAATTTCACAACTGGTAAAAAATTTTCCTCATAATCTATTCCATCTTCTTGAGTAAAACCTTTTGCCACCAATCGTGCTTTGTGCCTTTCTATTGACCCATCTAATTTACGTTTAACTTTGAGAATCCACTTGTTCCCAATAGATTTACGCCCAGAAGGAAAGTCAACTAGATCCCAGACTTTATTGATTTTCATGGACTCTAATTCTTCTTTCATCGCTTTTATCCATTCATTTTTTTAGGACTTGATAAAGCCTCAGTCACAAAATTAGGTTTATCCAATTCTGTGGGAGATACCAAGAAAACATAATCCTCAATCTCATAAGATCGTTTAGGTACACTTTTTTGAGTACTCTTACGTAATTGAAGTTCAGATTCCTTAAAGGATTTCAGGATTCATGACTCCCACTTGGACCAAGAGTCATTTCTTGATCAATTGAATTATCAAGCATGTCATGCGGCATTATTTGATCATCTGAATTCAACATTTCGTAAAGAGGCTCATTTTTCTTTATTTCATTCCTTTTTGAAAAATCATTTTTCAGGAATGTGACATCTCGTGATTCAATTTCAGTAGTACTTCCATCCTTCAATTCACCAATGGACGTATATCCTTTGGAGTGTTCTGAGTATCTTATAAAGATACATTTCTTTCCTTTGGACTTAGTTTTCCAAACTTACCAAAACGATCTTTAATAAATGCAGCACAACCCCAAGGTCGTAGATCATTAAAGTTTGGTTTATTACCAGTCCACAGTTCATAAAGAGTAGAATATACTGATTTAGAAGGCACTTTATTCAATATATAGGCCGCAGTTAATAACGCATCTCTCCAGAAAGAGATTGGTAAATTTTCCTGCGCCATCATGGACCTTGTCATATCCAACAATGTTCTATTCCTTCTTTTAGCTACACCATTTTGTTGAGGTATATAAGGAGTAGTCAACTGTCTGAAAATGCCTTTTTCAATACACAGTTCTTCAAACTTTTTTGACAGATATTCACATCCTCTATAGGTTCTTAATGCCTTTATACTTTTGTCTAATTGATTCTCAACTTCATTCATGTATTTTTTGAAGCATTCAAGTGCTTTTGATTTATGAGATATCAAATGAACATAATCAAAGCGTGTGAAATCATCAATAAATATAATGAAATATGAAGCACCAGTGCTTACCCTCACATTCATTGGACCACAGATATCAGAATGAATTATTTACAATGGAAATTCAACTCTTTTAGCCTTCCCAAATGGTTTACGTGTAATCTTTCCGGCAAGACAATTTTGACAAGTTGGCATTTCAATTTTAGAGAAAGAACCTAGATGTCCTTCATTTGCCAATTTATTCATTCGATATTGCCCTATGTGACTCAATCTAGCATGTCATTTAAGTATATCAACATCATTATTACTAGAATAACATGACATTACACAACGGGCAACATAATAGCCATAAGATGAAGGATTACAATCTAAAACAATAAAGCGATCATAACGATGTCCAAAATCATAGAAAGCATTATCTAGAGTAATTCTTACAAAATTAAGACTAAAAAACAAATGAAAACCAACATGTATAAGAACAAACACAAATACTAAGTTTGGTCAAATTTGTGGAGTAAATAGGACGTCATGCAACATTAAAGATCAACCTCCACGCAAATCTACTTTGCAAGTACCAGTCCCTTTGACTTCAAGTCTTGCATTATTTCCTCCATAGATCCACTTTGATCCAGGTGAAACTCGACGGAACTCCACAAATGCTTCTTGATCTTGACTTACATGGTCGGTGGCTCCTGAGTCTACAATCCATATAGGATAAGATTCAGTTAATAAAGCAGTGCTAGAAACATATGCAGCACTAATAGTTGCGTTTAGAAATGCTACCTTTTTCTACTCAGGACATTCATGAGAAAAATGACCCAGATTTTGGCGATTGTAGCACTTCATCTTACTCTTGTCTTTCTTTTTGAAAAACCTTTTTTCTTTTTTGGAATTTGACTTGTTTTTTTTGCTCAGAGGGTCCTTCTTCGGTCTCTTTACCCTTATCGTTCTTTTTCCACTTCTTCTTACGCTTGAATCTTGAAGAGTTCTTACCACTTGATTCTGTTTTAAAGGTATTAGAAGCAGCTTTAGCAGTAACAAGCCACTCATCTTCAAGTTCAACATGACGGGCAACATTAGAAAAAGTTTTGACGCTATCATTGTAGGTTAAATTAACCTTCAAGTGTTCCCAACTGTTAGGAAGTGATCGGATCACTGCTTGAACCTGCTGCTCATCCGAAAGAACGTGACCAGCACTTTTGAGTTGAGTTATCATATTCGACATCACCCTAAGGTATTGTTTGATGTTCTAATTATGACACTTCTTGTAAGTGTCCAACTTATAGTCAGCTGTCTGAGGCAAGTGATAGAAGTACCCCCATATGTTCCTCGCAAGTGTGCCGAGATGGCATTGGCAGTAGGAAATTCCTCACACTCATGTATGAGGTCATCAACCACAGAGCTTACAATGATTCTACGTGCAATGGAATCAACCTTTTTCCAAGCCTTATAAGCTTCAAGGTCTCTCCTGTGTTGTGCAGTATTGCCCTCTTCTGTAGATTTAAGACATGGTTAATACCTTCAAGAGCGCTTTGCTCTTCCAGTACATACCACATCTTACGACTCCAAATATTGTACTTGTCTCCATTTAGTTTTTCTTCTTTGTTCAAGTCAGCAATTATGCTCTTTGATGCCATGTCTGTTATTGATAACGCTCAATCTACAGCTCTCGTAGGAGTGTAAAGCGGTCGTTAGCAAATATAGAACCCAACTGGGTTGGGTATCGATCCCACAGGGAATAGCTTGGTTAACAAGTAAGCAACGATTACTAGACTTTTAGTGCAAGTCTCGTAAAAAAGTGGGGATTGTAATGAGTAACCAAAATATTAAAGTAAAAACTGAAATAGCAAAGTAAACAGAAAGAATAGTTATTAAGTTGTAAACAATGAGAATTGAGAAGTTGGGGTTATGTCCACCTCCTGAGTTATACGTCTCTATTGGCTATGAGTGTGTTGAATTTCGACATGCATGTGCTTATAGAGAATTGTATTCGAAGGTAAATCCAGGCGTCTTTCGACCTATTCGAGGATTATTTCACTTTAACTCTTTCGAGCTTAAAGCGAGTCTAACGGTACGAATTCTCCAAGAGGTTAATCCAGTTACGACACTAACTTTTTAATAGGGGATGGGACCCTACTACCTTGACATTATCTCTTTTCCAGACAGATAACCTTTCTTTCGAACAAGTTAAATGTTATACTGGCGTATTCTTGCGTTTGCAACCACAAAGAATTTAGATTAAGATGAAGAGAATAATGATATAAGCAGCATACGTGTCACGAACTCACAAACTCATAGTAATAGATAGTACCTCATTCGGCTTCCATAACCCCAACAGAGAAGTTTAGTTACCCATGCGTGCGAAGGAAATCACAATTGACATTGTTATTATACCACAATAAGAATTTCGTGTAGCACAAGTGTGGTAGGCGTTAGGCGTGATTTCTTGCAAGTAACGTTTCTCTTGTTGCGGAAATTAAGAATAGATGAATAGAAGAAGAATAAAAAGTAGAATTAATGGAAGAGTTATAGAGTAATAGAATTAAGGAGGAATTAATTATGAATGCCTTTTTAAAATCTCTAGCAAGATAGGGTATTTATAATACCCATATCCTATTCCTACTAAGCTAATGAAATACTTAACCAAATCCTACTAAGCTAATGAAATACTTAACCCAATTGTACTAGGTTAATGTATAATTATCCTAATCCTACTAAGTTAATGAAATACTTAACCCAATTGTACTAGGTTAATGTATCATTATCCTAATCCTACTAAGTTACTGCTAGTCCCCAAAGTCTTCAGAAATATTGTTTTAGCCCGGGACAGGTTTCCATGCGTCACTTTTGGTCCTTAGACGTCCAAGCTTCCTTTTCTCCTTTCGTGAAGCTTTCTTTGGCGTCAAGTAATCCATAAAATGCTGAATTCTTCATCATTTATACCTGAAACTTTGCTAATCATGTTCGTTAGCTCACTTACAGGAAAAAGGACTAAAAGTGCATGAAATATATAATTTGTTCTCAAAACAAGGCTAAAATATGGGAAAAAATATAGCACTATAGGCGTGTAAATTCGCCTATCATCAACACCCCACACTTGAAGCTTTGTTCGTCCTCGAACAAACTATCATGTCCTTCTAAACATTAACTTAGGGTTTCACAGTAACAACACAAAATATTCATCAAGACAAGCACAACAATTATCAACAAAGAGTAGTTTTCCGATCATTAGTAGAAACAATTCAACCTCCAATATAGACTCGTGATGGTGGTTAATTCAAATCCAAAAGTTAAGGTACAAAGAATCATACACAACTAACCAAAACTCGTCAACCATGTGTGTCTCACAATATATTTCCCATAATCACTCACAAGCATAGTATATTTGTTGAAACATGGGTAGAAGGGTATCCTTGCTCTCGCTCTCACAAAGAATTCATATGTAGTAACTGATGACCATAGGCTTGCCCTTAGTGTAATGCTCCACTAAATGTCAGAATGCTAGGCTTAGGATCAAGTAGGTCTTTTGATGGTTGTAATGTAGGCTAAGGGACGGGTAGGACTATTTTGGCCAGAAATAGTGACTATGTTCCTAAGCGCTTTAATACATCACATTGTACCATTAACACTTTTCTTTCAAACAACCTTTCTACTTTCTTTTATTCTACCACCCTTTTTCTCCTCTTTTGTTTTTCAATTTTAAGCAACTTTTCAGCTTTCCTTTCCTTTTTCTTTTCATAATATACCTCTTATGATAGCACTTTTTTTTTCATAACAAATTCAAGCACCAATACATTCTAAAGCATCATACTCACCCAATTTCCTCTTATTTTGTCACATGACTTTATACTTTAAAGCACTTAGGAATTTGGATCAAATTATGGTCTTGAAAAATGGATTAAGCTTACATATGAGGCTGTCAAAGAAAATAGGCTAAAGGCTCAAAAGGGTTTAACTAGGATAATGTCCGTGGGTAGGTAAAAAGAAGGTAAATAATCATAGGTTGCCAAAGAAATGCCTAAATCATCTCCTAAACTTACACTCTTTATTTTCGCTTTACATACATACCAGGCAAGTTCTAGCATCAGCCACAAACATAGAATATACTATCATCTCACACACAAGGCACATGGTCGACTTTATTGGGAGTAGTATAGGCTCTTGACCAACAACTGAAGAAATTATACCACACAATATCACGTAGTGAGTCACAATTAGAGCCTAAACGTCTCAATAGTCATGATTTTAGCACAAACTCTTGTTATAATCTCATGCTGCCTATTAGAATAATTTCATGCGAAGCTAAGTAAAAAAGAAAAATTAACTACAAAAAAAAACGATTAACTACGAAAAAAACAAAAAAAAATGAAAAAAACTCAAACAAACAAACATAAATAAATGCAAATACGGATAGAGAAGTAAAGCATGCAAATACCACCACCCCACACTTAAACGAGACACTGCCCTCAGTGGAAAATAAATAAGAAGAACCTGGTCAGTCGGACTCCTCCTCTATGTCGGGGGTCATACCCCCTTCGTCGAAATCATCATAGGAGTCGTCGTCATCAGAATTCTCCTCCACGTCGGAGTCTGACATGCGTCGATCATCATCAGTCGGCACATCATCATCAAGAGGTTCCTCAAAGTATGTACCTACTCCACACATCTCCCTCGCATGCATATTCATTGGATAGTCATGGTCCAGCTGTTGGATCTCTGCAGCAGTTGGAACACGTCCACCACTCATCATTGTGAACCGAGTCATGCCATAAAGATGACGGAAGAAACTCTCATCTTGAGCATGTCTCTCCGCAGTAGTAAGGTTGACGCTATGTGTTGTTTCAGCATCTTTGACCTTTGTGAGGTCAACCTTCTTCGGGTTATGTGGGAGTTTGTGGTCAGCTGGTTTCTCTTCGATGTCTTCCTTCCGCAAGATTGCTGTCAACAGATTGCCAAAAGTGAAGTGGGACCGCTTGTGTAGTCTAGCCTTCCGCATTGTAGAACGAATGATTGCCCCAATGTTGATAGGGACATTCGTCATCAAAGCGTAGACCAAACACACTCTATATCTTGTTATTTTGGTGTACTAGGTCCCAGGCATAAGACAAGAGTTGACAATACACAACCATATTCTTTCTTCCCTATTCAAAGGAGCATAGGGGAAGGTGTTGTGTCGTCCGGTGTCTTTTTGTCTGCTCCACCTTTCCATGGATCTACTTCCACAAAGTGTGTGTCGAATTTCTCTATAAGGAGGTCTGCTGTACAGCTCTTTGAATGGTGCTGGATCGACTGAAGGTAAGCCAAGAAAGGAGTTGATCAAATCCGCATTAAGTTGTAAAACTTGGCCCCGAATCTTGACCTCGCTGCCTGTGGTTTTCGGCGACCAATTGGCATAAAATTCCCTTGTTAAATCAAGGTTACATTCTCCCATGTCGCATAAGATGAAATCCAGATTTAATGCCATGATTTTCGCCAACATACGCGGCTCCTTCTTTGCTAGGCTGTCCTTGTTGATCAAGTCGACATGAACATATTTTCTTTCCTTGTTGTTCCTATACCATTCCTTGGCTTCCTCCTCAAGAACCCATTTTATTCCAAACATGCGGCGTGGTAATTGCATTGAGGATAATTCTCCTTGGTCCTTGCGATCTCTTTTCTTGCCCTTTTGGGAAGTGGTAGCCTTGTCTTGTCTTGCTTTAGGAGCCATTGTACCTGAGACTTAAACACATTCATGTTGATACAATCTATAAACAAGCCATAGGGGTACCACCCCACACTTAATTTTGTTGATACAAATTAGTGAAGTGAAAGTGGTCGATTACTTAGACTTCGTCGACATACGTTTTAGGGGCTATATTCCGACAAGAAAATCAGAGAGGTAGCACTTCTTGCAACTTTTGCAATACTTTCATGTTAGGTATAACAATACTACTACATAGGGATGACATCATGGTATAGTTTCTATTAATAATCACAACCTCCTATGTCGGTAGGCAACTATAAGTCTTATTCCGAAGAACGGAATATGCTAACAATTAAGTATTCAAGTGACAAGATTATGCAATGTTCATGACTCTATCAATTCCGCAAGTAGTATGACAATGCACCAAAATCAAATTCAAGTCGGAAATAGTTTAAGATCATCCTAGCGTATATATTCACTCACATGGTTTTGTATCGACAATTCAAACACATTAACATCACCAATATTTCTTCAAGATGTAGCAATTTATAATAGACATAGCAACGTAGTACTTACGAGAAATAGATGAAGAACAAGAGAGTACTTACGTGATTGAAGCCTTTGGAGATGTTCTTGTGAAGTGGGAGAGAAAAAAGAAAAGTTTTGGGAGGATTTGGATGCTATGTGCGGCGCCTAGGTCAAGTTTTCAATGTGTTTATGTTTCAAGACTAAGTCCCCTTTATATAGGAAAAGAATGGGTCAGGTTTTGACCCATTTAAAATCGGTTTTGGAGACAAAAAGTGACCATAGGCGGCGCCTTTAGCTTTGCCTAAGCATGGTATAGGCGGCGCCTAATGCAAAGCATTTGCTAGCATAGGCGGCGCCTAGTGCAATGCCTTTAGTGACCATAGGCGGCGCCTTTAGCATGACATATGAGATTCTGAGACCAAATGCTTTAGCATAGGCGGCGCCTATGCTATGGCATACTTGAGCATGGGCGGCGCCTATGCCTTTGCACACTAGATTCCGAGACCTTAGGCTATAGTATAGGTGTTGCCTTGTTCGTGGCCTAGTTTTACCTAGGCCTAGCCTTGCTTGATGCCTATTTTGTCATGAGCAATGCTCAATCCATAGCCTTATGCATCTTAATTCCAAACTTACCACCTTTACCATGCAATACGTCCAAATCGTCATTTGAAACCAATCGTCATGCACCTACATTTGCTCAAAACTAATGAAAACGATTAGTACGATGAGTTGCCTCCCATCTAGCGCCTTAGTTTTGGTCGTGGCACGACTCTTATTTTTGGATTTTTAGTAATCAAAAGCAAAACACATACTAAAAAAATGAAAAACGTTAAACGATAAACGATAAACGATGGGTTGCCTCCCATCTAGCGCCTTATTTATTGTCGTGGCTCGACATAGTTACCTCGAGTACTTAGACTTCGTCGAGATAACTGATGGCCATATAATTCATCGAGTCCAGAGGCCCGATATAAGGTTTAACACGTTTACCATTCACCTTGAAGACAACACCATTGGTGTCTTCCAACTCAACTAATCCAGACGAGTAGACTTGGATAACTTTGTATGGACCAGACCACTTGGACTTTAACTTACCTGGGAATATCTTCAATCTAGAGTTGAAGAGAAGCACCATATCATCCTTTTGAAAGTTTCGTCGAACAATTCGCTGATCATGATACTTCTTCATCCGCTCCTTGTATAGGTCCGATCTCTCATATGCATGGAAACGGAACTCATCTAATTCGTTCAGCTGCTCCAACCTCAGATTCATCATATCATCCAAATTCAAATTCAATTGCTTCAACGCCCATAATGCCTTATGTTCGAGCTCAATGGGTAAATGACAAGCCTTCCCATAAACTAGTTGATAAGGGGACATGCCAATGGGTGTTTTGAATGCAGTCCTATACGCCCACAGTGCATCATCTAGCTTCCGAGACCAATCCTTCCTATTAGCATTTACCGTCTTCGCAAGGATTTGCTTGATCTCCCGATTGGAAACCTCTACTTGTCCACTCGTTTGTGGGTGATAAGGCGTGGCTACCTTATGTTGCTTGACACCATACTTGGCCAATACGGATTTGAATAGCTTATTGCAAAAGTGAGATCCTCCATCGCTTATGATAGTACGTGGTACTCCAAAGCGAGAGAAGATATTCCTCTTCAAAAATGCTACAAAACCTTTCCCTCGTTGTCGGCCAACGCTACAGCTTCAACCCATTTCGAGACATAATCTACAGCAACTAAGATGTACTTCATTCCAAACGAATTCACGAATGGACCCATGAAATCAATGCCCCACACATCAAAGAGTTCTACCTCAAGAATTTTCGACATGGGCATCTCATGGTGTTTCGAAATAGCACCTTGTCTTTGGCATTGGTCGCATCTTCTAACAAAGTCATAGGCATCTCTAAATATCGAAGGCCAATAATATCCACTTTGCAATACTTTCCTTGCTGTCCGATTACCTGCGTGATATCCACCAACTTGGGAAGTGTGGCATGCTTCCAATATATTAGGCACCTCTACATGGGATATACATCGTCGAATAATACCATCCGCACATCGTCGAAACAAATATGGCTCATCCCAATAGTAGTGTTGTACGTCATGCATAAACTTTCTCTTTTGATGGTATGATAAATTGGCAGGTATTACATTACTCACCATAAAATTTGCAAAGTCGGCATACCACGGTAACTTTTCTGTTATCGTCGCTAGGATCTCCTCGTCAGGGAATGCATCATCAATCTCGATATCAGGCTGCGCCACATGCTCGTTCTCGAGTCTAGATAGATGGTCGGCCACTTGGTTCTCGCAACCTCTTCTATCTTTAACTTCGAAATAAAACTCTTGCAGCAGCAATACCCATCGAATTAATCTTGGTTTTGCATCCTTCTTTGTCATTAGATACCTAAGAGCTGCATGGTCTGTATGACCGATCACCTTAGTTCCTAATAGATAGGCACGAAACTTCTTAAACGCATACACAACCGCTAGGAGCTCTTGTTCTGTCACAGTGTAGTTCCTTTGGGCTTTATTTAGGACCTTACTCGCATAGTAGATAGGATGAAATAATTTCTCCTTTCTCTGACCAAGCACAGCTCCAACGGCTACACCACTAGCATCACACATGACTTCAAACGGGAGAGACCAATCTGGTGCTACCATGATAGGGGCTTCAATGAGTTTTCCTTTGAGGCATTCGAATGCCTTTAAGCAATCTTCATTGAAGTCAAACTTCACATCTTTCTCCAAGAGTTTGCACAATGGACTAGCAATTTTGGAGAAGTCTTTGATGAACCGACGATAGAAATCTGCATGGCCGAGAAAACTACGAACTCCCTTCACCGAAATTGGAGGTGGTAGCTTTTCAATAACTTCAATTTTTGCTCGATCAACCTCAATCCCTCTTTCGAAGATTTTGTGCCCAAGAACGATTCCTTCTTTTACCATGAAGTGGCACTTCTCCCAATTCAGCATTAGGTTGAATTCTACATATCTTTGTAATGCCATGCTCAGGTTTGCCAAGCACGCTTCAAAAGACTCACCAACAACTGAAAAGTCGTCCATAAACACCTCCAAAGTATCTTCAACCATATCAGAAAAAATAGACATTATACAGCGTTGAAAGGTGGCTGGTGCGTTACATAACCCGAATGACATACGTTTGAAAGCAAACGTACCATATGGGTATGTGAATGTCGTCTTCTCTTGGTCTTCGGGGGCAATGCAAATCTGATTATAGCCTGAATATCCATCTAAGAAACAAAACCATCCTTTCCCCGCTAATCGATCTAGCATTTGGTCCATAAATGGCATTAGGAAGTGATCTTTGAGTGTCCAAGAAATCAACTTTCGGTAGTCCATGCATACTCTCCATCCAGTGATGGGTCTGAGTGGAATAAGCTCATTCTTCGCATTCGCGACCACCGTCATGCCTCCTTTCTTGGGAACACATTGTACCGGACTTACCCATGTACTATCAGAGATTGGATACACAACTCCTGCGCCTAACCACTTAATTATTTCTTTCCTTACCACTTCTTGCATAGGTGGGTTTAGACGTCTTTGATGCTCAATGGTGGGTGTGCACTTCTCTTCAAGCTGAATTTTATGTGTACAAATCCCAGGTGGAGTACCAATAATATCCGCAATAGTCCATCCAATGGCTCTAATATATTTCCGTAGAATAGAAATGAGGGCTGCAACTTGTTGCTCACCCAAATCTGCTGCCACAATGACTGGAAGTGTGTTTCCGCTTCCTAAGAATGCATACTTTAAATGACTTGGCAGCTCCTTCAATTCTAACATGGGTGGCTCTTCAATAGATGACTTAGCTGGTGGTGTGGGTCGATTCTTGAGATCAAGGTCCAGCTTCTTGGGAGTATGGCGATATGTCCCTAATCCTGATAGAGCACAAATAGCTTCTTCACAATTTTCAGCATCCTTACTCTCACCATTCATAAGCAAAGTCGCCAATGGGTCATCAATCAGCTGCTCCTCTTCAAGTAAATCTTTCTCATCATCAAAGAAAACATCAGCCACCGAAAATACACTCAGATCTTTGGGTTGCTTCATTGATTTGCAAACATCAAAGCGAACTACTTCATCATTTATTCGGAACGAAAGCTCATTAGCTCTTAAATCAATAAGCACGCTTCCCGTAGCAAGGAAAGGACGCCCCAAGATTATGGGAACTTCTGAGTCTACCTCATAATCCTAAATAACAAAGTATGCTGGAAAGATGAATGAAGAAACTTTTACCAAGACATCACATAGAATACCAACAGGTCGTTTTACCGACCTATCCGCCATTACGAGCCTCATGTTGGTTGGAGTAGGATCACCCAACCCCAACTTCTTATAGATAGATAATGGCATCAAATTTATGCTGGCTCCTAAGTCGCATAATGCTTTGGCAAAATTCAAAGACCCAACGGTGCAAGGAATAGTGAAAGCTCCGAGGTCAGCCTTCTTCTAAACTATTGATCGAGTAGCGATTGCGCTGCAGTGATGAACATCATCTTTCAACTCATAACTTGCTTCCCTCTTCTTTGTCAAAATATCCTTCATAAATTTCGCATACCCAGGCATTTGTTCAAGTGCCTCCACCAATGGAACATTAATGGTCAACTGCTTTAACATAGTCATGAATTTGCTGAACTTTGTATCATCCGTCACCTTATTCAATCTCTGAGGGAAAGGTGGTGGAGGGTATGGAATGGTTCTCTCAACGTCTTTCTTCTCCTCTTTCTTCCGTTTTTCAAATTTTTCAGGTTGCAATCCATTGGGATTGACGTCATGGACGTTGTGCCCTTTTTCTGCGGATTCTTCTCTTTTCGCCTTATCATCAATGTCCACTACTTCGTCATCCACTTGCTTGCTTTTTGCTGAAGTTTCCAGCACCTTACCACTCCGGGTAGTAATGGCCATGCATGACCCATCATTCCTTGGGTTTTGCACAGTATCGCTCGGTAAGGTGCCAGCCTTTCTTTGATTGAGTGCTGCTGAAAGTTGGCTCAATTGCTGCTCTATTTGCTTGATTGAAGTGGAATGAGAATCAACTATTTGTTTCATAGAGGACAAATCATTAACTACCTCCGTTACTGCAGCGTTTGTTGCTTCCACTCCTTTCAATATTTTGGCCAGCATGTCTTCCATACTTCCAGAGCTAGATGTGGTGGCGTCACGTCTTCCAGGGGGAACGTACAAACCACTCTTTTCATTCTTGTTCTTCCAACTACCTTGGTCTTTGTTTCCAGATTTATCATAATAGTTCCGACCTTGGTTTCCTTGGGTATTCCCGCAAAAACTCCCCTGATTGTTCAAGTAGTTGGCCTCTTCTTCCGAATCAGATTCGTCTCTTCCTTTTGATGCAATAGCTTTGACTTTTTTCGTCTTCCCTGATAATAGATGCTTTGTAAGAAGATCAACTTGTGTTTTCATGTGCGCCATATCTTGATCACGTTCTTCTTCTCCTCTCCTTTGGTCTGCAGTCATGCCAATAGATAAGGTGGGGCTTGCTATATCAGAATCCCTTGTATGCCAAGCTCTACTTTGCTTCGTCATACGATCTAGCATATTGCTTGCTTGACCAAAGGTGAGGTCCATAAAAGATCCTCCAGCCGCATTATCCACCACTGGTTTAGTTATTGAATTCAAGGCTCTGTATAATATCTCCATTAGGTGAACATTAGTCATATCATGGTTTGGGCATCTCGTTAGCTTTGTCTTGAACCTCTCCCATGTTTCATGAAGGGCTTCAGTTGGAAGCTGACGAAAGTTGCTGATTTTATCTCTCAATTGTGCTTTTTTGGATGGCGGAAAGAATCTTTCTAGGAAAGCGTCTCTCAATTGCTTCCAATTTGTAATAGAATCAGGAGTCAGCCCATTCAACCATAGAGTTGCCTCCCCAGATAGAGACAATGGAAATAGACGTAATCGAATTGCATTCTGACCAACACCAGGATTGTCAAACGACTTGCATGTAGAAATAAAGTTGATGAGATGCATATTCGGATCATCGCCTACTAGTCCACCAAATAATCCCTTGAGTTGCAATAACTGAATCATGGTGCTTGTGATGTTGAACTTGGCTCCGGGCGCTAATGGTGGAGGAATTATGGCTCCAGTGGCTCCGACTCCATCAAGATCATCATCATCGTCGTCAAAAGCTGGTTGCATGGGTTGGCGATCATACCTAAACCGAGCTTGTCGACCTCTTCTGTTGGCAGGTGTTGCGATTTCACCATCATGCCTTGGGTTTAGTAACTCGTCATCACCTAAATCCTCATCGTCAGGATTTGTTGCTCGCTCAGGGTTATCAATGTTTTGTTGGTGTACTTGGGCGGCGGCAAGAGCAGCTAATCTCGCCTGCTCCTGTTGAGCAGCCATTCTTTCGATTTCCGTTTGTGCCTCCATTCTACCAATTCGTTGTGGTTCAGGATTGATAGGTAATAACGGTTGACCAGAACTTCGAGTATGGGGCATGCACTGAATAAAAACCTGCAGTAAACAAAAACAACTAAAAGTAAAAGTACGAGAATCTTTGACCAAAGGGTCTAGTAATTATCACGAACTTAATTGACACTCGTATTCCCTGGCAACAACGCCAATTTTTGATAACGCTCAATCTACAGCTCTCGTAGGAGTGTAAAGCGGTCGTTAGCAAATATTGAACCCAACTGAGTTGGGTATCGATCCCACAGGGAATAGCTTGGTTAACAAGTAAGCAACGATTACTAGACTTTTAGTGCAAGTCTCATAAAATAGGGGGGATTGTAATGTGTAACCAAAATATTAAAGTAAAAACTGAAATAGCAAAGTAAACAGAAAGAATAGTTATTAAGTTGTAAACAATGAGAATTGAGAAGTTGGGGTTATGTCCACCTCCTGAGTTATACGTCTCTATTGGCTATGAGTGTGTTGAATTTCGACATGCATGTGCTTATAGAGAATTGTATTCAATGGTAAATCCAGGCGTCTTTCGACCTATTCGAGGATTATTTCACTTTAACTCTTTCGAGCTTAAAGCGAGTCTAACGGTACGAATTCTCCAAGAGGTTAATCCAGTTACGGTACTAACTTTTTAATAGGGGATGGGACCCTACTACCTTGACATTATCTATTTTCCAGACAGATAACCTTTCTTTCGAACAAGTTAAATGTTATACTGGCGTATTCTTGCGTTTGCAACCACAAAGAATTTAGATTAAGATGAAGAGAATAATGATATAAGCAGCATACGTGTCACGAACTCACAAACTCATAGTAATAGATAGTACCTCATTCGGCTTACATAACCCCAACAGAGAAGTTTAGTTACCCATGCGTGCGAAGGAAATCACAATTGACATTGTTATTATACCACAATAAGAATTTCGTGTAGCACAAGTGTGGTAGGCGTTAGGCGTGATTTCTTGCAAGTAACGTTTCTCTTGTTGCGGAAATTAAGAATAGATGAATAGAAGAAGAATAAAAAGTAGAATTAATGGAAGAGTTATAGAGTAATAGAATTAAGGAGGAGTTAATTATGAATGCCTTTTTAAAATCTCTAGCAAGATAGGGTATTTATAATACCCATATCCTATTCCTACTAAGCTAATGAAAAATACTTAACCAAATCCTACTAAGCTAATGAAATACTTAACCCAATTGTACTAGGTTAATGTATCATTATCCTAATCCTACTAAGTTAATGAAATACTTAACCCAATTGTACTAGGTTAATGTATCATTATCCTAATCCTACTAAGTTACTGCTAGTCCCCAAAGTCTTCAGAAATGTTGTTTTAGCCCGGGACAGGTTTCCATGCGTCACTTTTGGTCCTTAGGCGTCCAAGCTTCCTTTTCTCCTTTCGTGAAGCTTTCTTTGGCGTCAAGTAATCCATAAAATGCTGAATTCTACATCATTTATACCTGAAACTTTGCTAATCATGTTCGTTAGCTCACTTACAGGAAAAAGGACTAAAAGTGCATGAAATATATAATTTGTTCTCAAAACAAGGCTAAAATATGGGTAAAATATAGCACTATAGGCGTGTAAATTCGCCTATCATCAGTTATTAAGAGACAATTACGCAAGTGTTTTATCAATTATGCATGCAAATTACACATTTAAGTAAATCACTTCACCTAAAGGTTTCATGTTTAGTGTAAAATCGAAAGGACACTTAAGAATCCAATCATCATATACGAACTAAACACTTGACCAAAATTAGAAATTAATTTCTTAATGAGTATTAGGATGATAGCTTTCAATTAAGTCGTTTTAAACTCAAATAAATGAAATTCACGTAAAAAGAGATAAAAAACTTTTTATATATATATATATATAATATAAAGTTAATAAATAACTTCATGTTACAAGTCAATTTAGAAATAAAAGTCATTCCACAAATATACTAGACGACTTATGTACACCCAAAACGTCTCACTAAGCCAAATCTCGGGGTAAACATAATTAATCTCTTGCTCCAAGGGTCACAGAGAGAATTTGCTAAAATAGCTAATGCTTTCCAATCCGAAATTTCTACATAGTTTTCTAGTTCTACACGTTTCATCTCAAACAGATGTATAAAAGTAGCAACACTAATGTTAGGTGACATCTTAAAAGACTTGAACTCTTATCATTTTCTTTTCTCTTTCCCTTCTTATGGACCTTTCATTCCGTAACAGATTTTGTGTTGCCCTGAAAACACCATTTCGTATGATCTCACGACCTCGAAAACCTATCCTTTGACGAAGTGCACTTTCACTTCGTTTCTTTGTTCGACATCCAGAACTCCCACTTAGAGTGATTTGAGTTTGTCCCCGTTTAACCATTTCTGAAATAGGAACCAAGAAACAATAAGAGTTGTTTAACCACTCAATGTGACACTTATGTCACAATTTATCATAAAAGGCTAAATCCGAAAACAAAGTTAAGGCTAATTAAGATTAAATTATTATTAAGCCTAAACATTCTTCACTTTCCAGTAAGTTAGAAGTAATACTTTACTCTAAAACAAATAAATGGAATAAGAATCCTTTTCTTTTTTATTTTAATATAATATAATATAAAAAGGAACAAAAATGGACCCATATAAAACAAGGAGTCTGCAGATTCTATTTTCAAGTAGGATAAAGTCACACATTTCATTAGAAAACTTTAAATTCCTTAAAGAAAAGTCAAAAACAAATTTCAAATTCCATTTTCCACAAAATCCTATCTTCATTATTTTATTTTATATAATATATTTTTTTAATTTATGAGCACAACATAGAATACTTTACAAGTTGTACAACACTTCCTTTAATAATTCCATTTATCATTTTTCCAAGAAAAGATGGAATTGCCTCGTACGCATTTTTACAAAACACACTCACTTACTCCTCTTCCTTCACTTTTCTTTATCATTTACACAAAAGAAAAAAAATTTGAGATTGAAACAATAATCTCATATCAGTCAAAAGATCGAATTCAGAACGCGATTGGAGTTGTGTCTGTTTGCAGAGTAGAAGTTCAACTGTCCGAATTTTGTCGGATCTTAAATTCCGATTACATTCGGTTATGTCCATTTTCTTATCAGGTAAGCAAGTACATAATATTTCAAGAGATTTGCACAATAAAATTCAAAATTTTACATTTAAAATTAGGGCAATTTCAACCTATGCTCTGATTCCATTGAAAGAAAAATTTAAAGCAAAATCAGTGTTTATCTTTTTCTGTTGCAGCGGAAGAAGATGATTTTGCCACCGAAAGAATCGCTCCAAGTCAATTTCGTTTCTCTTAGAAACGGAATGTAAATCCATAAACTAAATGCTTACAATTTAGTATTTTTGTTGATGCAGTCTTTTTCTCTGTGTTTTTGTCACACACTTTGCGGAAGAAGAAAACTCAAAATTTAAGGGGTGTGGGTAAGGCTGTCAAACGGGCTGGGTTGACCTGCCCCACTTAGCAAACCCGACCCGATTAGAACCGGCTCGGTCAGCCCACGGGCTGTAGGGTCCCGGGTCCCGGGCTGGGTTGTTTTTTGGGCTCGATTAACCCAGCCCAGACCAAAATTAGTCCAGGCCCACCGGTTAACCGGACCGGCCCGGTTAAGCTTTTTTTTTTTTGTAAATCGAAATTTAATTAAAAATGGACGTTGGGCCATTATAGCCGTTGGGCCCAGCGGCTATATGACCGCTGGGAGCCCAAAACGACTATAATGGCCTTTTTAATTAAAAAAAAAAATTCAATTAAATTGTTCTTTTAAACCCAAAAAAATTCCTATAAATTCAAATCATTTTTCTCACAAATTTTCATTCTCTCAAATCTCAATTCTCAATTCTCAAATATTCTATATATTTTCTAAAGTGCTCACTTTAATTTTTCAATTTTTGCGATTACACAGTACGAGTGAATGTTCCTAAAGTCACAACCTTCGGATACTTCCAAAATTTGGTATTGTCGTTCCATCTCTTACTTTTAATTTTTAATTAGTGTATTAATTATTGAATATTTAATTTTATTATATTTGTGTATTTTGAATATTTTAGTTTAATTTATATTATGGATAAATTAAGAAACCTCGCCACTAAAGGTGTTAAAACTTTTTGTCCCGAAAGTGATAGTGGTAGTAAAAAGCGAATTACTAGTGGTAGAGGTACTTAAAGTAGTAGATATACACGTATGCCTCCGCCTTCGATATCACTTATTCAACCTTTTGAGGAAGAAATAGGTGTAGGTGCTCATGATATGGATTATGTAGAAGCTCATAAAAATTACGGTATAGAAGAAGAAAATGAAGTAGATGCGGTTAATTTAGATGAAGATGATGAAAATATTGGTGAGACACCCGCAGTAGAAAATGCTAACGTTAGATCTGAATCGGTCAATCTCCCTTTCCGTTCTCTCCATGCCCCAAGAGCTCGTAAAACAACTAGTATTGCATGACAATTTTTTGAACGTATATCAAATATTGAAGTGCAATGCAATATTTGTCAACAAATATATAAGCATAAAAGAGGAGACAAACAAGGGGGTACGGGTACTTTAATGAGACAAATAAGTGATAATCATGATAGAGAGTTAAAAATTACACAAGGAGGTGCAGATGTTGGTGGGCCAACACAACCTAGAATGGACCCAGCAACTGGCCAGGTAATGAAGAAGTATAATAAATTGAGGGTCCGGGAAGAAATAACAAAAATGGTAGCTGTAGGTTGTTTGCCTTCTAGTTTTCCTTCTTCTGATGCCTTTATTCATTATATTCAAACAATTTATAATCCTATGTTTAATGGTATTCCTAAAAGTACTTGCAGGGCCGATATTTTCAGACTTCATTCACAATATTATTTTTATTTATCAACATTGTTAAAAAATAGTCAATGTAGAATGTCCCTAACTTCTGATCTTGGTTGTGCTGTAAATAAAAATGATTATTTAATCATTACTTGTCATTGAATAAATATTAATTTTGTTATGTAAAAACGTATTCTTGCTTTTTTATATGATGAAGATCATAAACATACTGGAGATTTTATTGCTGATTCGATTTCTAAAGTTGCAGAATTTTACGGTATTGAAAATAAAATCTTATATATTGCTTTTGATAATGCTTCTAACAACCAAACTACTATAACAAATTTAAAATCTAAACTATCTCTGCCATTACCTAAAATTTTCCATGCTAAGTGTGCTTGTCATATATATAATTTAATTATAAGAGATGATCTTGAGTTTTATATTGGAAAAAATTTGAGTTGCCATTGGTTTTATTCAAGGAAATAATCGTAGAAAAAGAATTAGAGACTTTAAACTTAAATGTGAACAAAATGGACTTGCACCGATATTGATGCCCAAAGAGAATGTGCTACTAGATGGAATGCTATGTATGATTTTTTAAAAATTTGTTATAAATATAGTGTTCCTATTACACTATCTTTTAACCGACATTGTGGTTCGTTTGCTGATTCTGCCCACTGCATGCTACATGATTCTGACTGAGCTGTATTTAATGATCTTGTTAAGTTCTTGAAATTTTTTTATATAGTTACAATTGAATTTTTTGGTGTTTATTATCCTACTGTTAGTAATATTTTGGCATATATAGTTGATATTTCTGGTTTGCTCAAAGAATATAAAAATAAGTAAAAATTACATATATAATGACATGTTTACTATTAATTACTAAAACTTCCATCTTTTTTCAAAATCTCCTAAAATTCCATCATTTGACCTCTGATGATACAAGTTAATCACATTAGATACATACTACTGATACATGTATTAATTAACTAAATCAGCACGTTTTAAGGAATGTAACAGATAAATTTGCATTAAATCAGCATTTAAGCTAATAATTAAGGTAAAAAAATAAAATTAAATTCCGCAATTAATGGTAATCCATTTATTACCCCACTTTGTTAAAACAAAAACGTTCTTTTAATATATTTTTGAAATTGAAAAATCTTCTTTCTTCTTGTTCAGATTAAACACACCAATTTTTTTTATTTGATTTGTTAACTTTGTTTGTTTGATATGAATATTTCGGTGCTTTTACGTCATTTTGGTGTTTGGGTTAATGAAATCGAGTATGTTGGTTATAAGAGTGCTGGAATTGTGGTTAGTGAACATGTTACTTACGAAAAACTGATTTCGATAATTGCGGAAAAACTGAAAATTGACAAAACAAGGAAAAAATTGAAGCTCGTTACCTTGTTGAAGGAAATGCTTGTCCGTTGTTCATTCGTAACGAAATGAGTGCGAAGCTGTATGTTGAAATTAAAAAAACTGAGCATGGATTTGGGACGTATCCTCTTATCATCACTACGTTAGATAAGTCTGCTAGTGAGATGCTTTTTGATGGGAAAGTTGGTGTTGTAATGTGTTTGGAAAGTCCATCTGAAATAGTTGAAGAAATAGTTAGTTATAAATCTAATTCTACTTCTCCTATGCCTTTGTTGGATAGCAAAGGAAACAAGATCATTACTGATTGCAAACATAGTGATGTTAATGTTAGACAAATCTACAAGGACAAGTGTACTCTCATTTCGGTTATGGAGTGATTTGCAATTGAGCATTCCTTTAATTACTATACCAAAAGATCGGACAAGAAAAGGTATGTTATGTTCTTTTTTGGAGCAGGTATTGTTAATTTTGTCTACATTAATTTAAATTTGTATTCAATGTGTAGTTGATGATTATTTTATAGATTGTTTTTTGTGTTTTTATGTTATTAACGCCGAGATACATTTTATTATAAAAATGATACATTTTGCTAATCTTGTATTTCAGTTTATGAAGTTATGTTTAATTATGTTTCTTGTTGTGTGTTAGTTTAACACATATATCAGAAATGTCGTAGATACATGTTGTAAATTTCCTAGATACATGTTGAGCAAGTTTCATGCTGAGATACATTTTGTTATGAAAATGATACATTTTGCTCATCTTGTATCTCAGTTTATGAAGTTATGTTTAATTATGTTTCTCGATGATTTTTATTTTCACATATATATCAGAAATTTCCTAGATACATATTAATGTCATAGATACATGTTGTAAAATTTCTAGATACATGTTATACAAGTAGTCAATGCTGTTAATGAATATAGAAATCTGTTTTTTCTATATTTATTAAGAAAAATAATTTGAACTTTTGTTTTCATTGATTCAGCTATGTCCTACAATGCTGTTCGGAGGATTGTGTTCGAATTTTTAAAGCATCATGTCGTCGGGGTACAAAACTGTTTAAAGTTAGATTTTTTCAAGATGTTCACACATGTCCGTTGAAAGATCGTATTTTTACTCAACTTCAAGCTACAGTTGGGTTTGTTAGTGATTTTGTTGCACCAAAACTTGTCAATTATATAAGAATACACACCCTGAATGATATAATCGAAGATATTAAAAATGCTTTTGGTGTAGACATTAACTATCAGAAGGCTTGGAGGGCTAAAGACCATGCGATTGAGATGTTAAGGGAGAAACCTGGAGATGGTTATCAACAAATTGCTTGATATGTATACATGTTAAATTCCGTATATCCAGGTTCACATATTAGAATACATAAATTCGAGGATAATAAATTCATGTATTTGTTTGTTGCATTGCAACATTTGAAGAGTGGATTCGAGTATTGCAGGCCTGTAGTTGTGGTTGATGGTGCGCATTTGAGTAGAGCATATAAAGGTACATTTATTTCCGCAAGCACTCTTGATGGAGCAGGTAATTTATATTTATTTGTATGTATATTTATTTTTGTGATGTAATTCAGATCATAATTTTTTTAAAATTATTTTTTTAGTTTGAGAAATCGTTTACTTGGATCTGATTAATTTTTTTTATCAACATTGTAGGACGGATTCTGTCGATTGCGTATGATGTTGTTGATAGTAAAAACGATAATTTGTAGACTTGGTTTTTCGAGAACTTCAGAATTGCTTTTGGAAAGCGCGATAGTATGTGTGTTGTATCCGACCATCATGAAAGCATAACAAAGGCTGTGTCTGTTGTATATCCGAATGTGCCGCACTTTGCATGCATTTGACACTTGTGGAAGAATGTTTGCACAAACTTCAGGAAGAGTAAAAATAGACTTAGCGATATATACTATGCTATGGCCAAGGCTTACCGCAAAGATGAGTTTGATTTTTTTTGAAATCAAGTTGGGAAGTTGATAAGAGGGTAAAGTCTTATCTTGAGGATGCTGGATTTGAAAAGTGGGCACGCGTGTATGCACCTGTTAATCGTGGTAGAATGATGACTTCAACTATAGTGGAGAGCATAAATGGTAAATTGAAGCTAGCACGCCAGTTACCTATAATAGAATTTTTAGAGCAGGCTAGAAAATTGTTTGAAAAGTGGAATTGCAGGAATAGAGAAAGAGCATCGTATGCAAACACATCACTTGGTAGTAGATTTGAAGGAATTCTTTAGCTAAATACTTCAAAATCTACAAGGCTTAAGGTTAGTTTTGATGATTTGTCTTGTTTTACATATTATAAAATGTTTGATTCATAATAGAGGATACTAGTTATTTTAAAAATTTTATTTTGAAAAATGTTACAGTAACTTAAATCATTTTTTTTGTTGAATTTTAACAAAATATTCTAAAAAAGAACAATATGTATCTATGTGTAAACATATTATGACTAATCTTGTAGGTTAGTGCGTCGTCAACATATGTATATTATATTTATGATGATGGGAGGAAGTACATAGTATGTCTTGATAGGAGGACTTGCTCTTATGGTAGATTCCAATTGGACGAGATAGCATGTGAACACGCGATTGCAGTACTAAAAAGCATGCATGTAGTTGATATGAAGCCTTATTGTTCAGAGTTTTATTATCCTGAAACATTAAGGAAGACGTATGATGAATCTATGTTTTCAATGCCCGATAAGAAGGACTGGATTATGCCACAAGAAGTTATGGACGAAGTTGTGTTACCACCAAAATACAAACGTCAACCCGGAAGGCCAAAGAAAAACAAGCACAAGAAATCAAGTGAAACTATGACATCGAGTAGTAATTATTGGGGGAGATGTGGTTATGCAGGTCACGACAGGCGTACTTGTAACTTCTTTCCAAAGGGCCACTGACAATGCAGTTGACTGATTATTAATTTGGAATAATTTGTTATCTTTTAGTTGAATTTCTTTCCTTTTTAATGCAACATTTTAGTTGATGACATTATTGTTTTTTAAGAATTTTAAGCAAAATAGTTTCTGTAATAAACAGTTGTTTTCGCTCTTTGTTAATTATTTACCTTTATTTTTTGAAGATTGAAATTGTTGTGAAACATCATTTAGAAATTAAGATAATATTGAACTGATCATGTTATTGTAGTTGTTGTGCTGTAGTAAAAGATTGTAAAGATTTATACTTTTATATGATGTATCTTTCATAAATTTGTAGATACAAGTTTGCACAATTTGTAATAATTGTAAAATATAATTGTATCATGTAGGACTATAATTTTTTATATAATGTGTTAGTAAGGTTGAAGGCAAACATGCGTTCTGAGTAAATAAAAATGGTTATAGAAACATAATAATGTAATGTTTTGTTATGTACAATTATTATATAGTAAAATATGTATTTTTTTAAGCAGATACATATAAGTTAATAAGATGTTTCTCAGTTAATTTTATAGATACAAGATTAAATATTCACTTCTATAGTATAATGTCATTAGTTTTTTGATATAGTACCATGTAACGCCCCGAAAATGGGTTTCGGAGCATCACACGATGCTTGAGGCTACGAGTAGCCCCAAGCTAACCCTTTGAGCCATTTTCATTCAGTTCAACACGAATCAACGGGGTTTTCATAAATAATCCTCAAATATCAACAGAGTAATCATCATCCAAGAATAAAAGAATTTTAGAAAGATAACAAAATACGACTTATTAGTCAACTACCAATATCTATACTAGTCTGACAAGCCTCTAAGAAAATCAATAAAACCAGCGAGCCATTGAGACATGCCTCAACTGACTCATACTCAGTTATCAAATGTAACAAAATTCGTGAAACCAATATCAGACATCATGTCCTCGGAACATGAGGACTCACCACGACAGAGGATGTAGAACAGCGTGCCCGAAGAATCACTGTCGAACCTGAAACTGAGCACCTAAACCTATATTCTGAGAAAATGCAGCCCACATCCGAAGATGTGGGTCAGTACCATGGAAAGGAACCGAGTATACGGGGGTGTATGCAATTGTATAAACATCATCATCATCATAAATATTTATAAAAAATATGCAGGATGTATGAAAGACTCACATAGCCCGAAGAAAATTATCATAATTATGAGAGGATGAAATAAGTACAATAACACATGTGAGTCATCATATAATTTGTCAATCACTTTCAGTTCATCAAGAATATCAATTCTCATAATGTAAATATCATTTAAATCTTTCGAAAGAATAACTTTCACAATTCCACTTTCAAATCACTTCACCATTCACCATAGACACAAGGAAACACACACACACTAGGAGATCCTATAACCGACATAAACTATGTGATCTAAATGGAGTCCAACGTACAACCCACGTTGGGGAGAACCTTCTTATCCTAGCCATCAGAGTAGGACTATCGATACCAAATCCACACAAACTAGTGATCACTATATAAATCAACCTCAGACTCACTCCTACGGGGGCATATAGTTCTAGGGAAGTAAGGTCGATTTATGCCTCCCACTCGGTGCTAAAGATTTCTCCCCGACTTAGCTCAGATCATTTCAAAGACAATCCATAACAAAACAATTTCAGTAATATATAAATATACATCGGGAGCCATCATGCTTCCCATCTATCAAAATCAACCACGTTGTGGATTTCTTTCACACTCGAGTTCAAAACAACTCCATTAAGACCAAAAGGTTGAATCATTAAAAATATCTCAAATATTCAACATCAACGTGCTTATAACACACACTTTCTCAAATAAATGCAATTTCCAATGGGGATTCACGACCCAAATATCAAAATCATGATAAATATCGTTCAAGATTCATGCTTTATATCTCCACACATGTAAATTCATCTTTCAAAATGATAAACATCAAGATTTTATAATAATCATCATAAGATATGGGTTCATGCTTCAAATTTATAAAAAACCCCACATACCTTGAATGATGAACTTTAGATCAATACTCATTTTTGAGATGTTAATCGAGCCTTTGAATGATGGTTCTTGGAGTTCTTGAACTAGGAACTTGGAAACTTGAATAAATTTGCAGAATTAATGGTGAACTTTGGAGGTTCTTGAAGTTGGATGTAGGAGCTTAGGGTTTTCTTTTTGAGGGAATTTGATTAAATATAGCATATAATGCTTCTAATGGGCTTTAATATAGGGTTTGGACGCATTTTGGGTGAGGGGGAATGACCAAAACGCCCCTAAAAATCAAATAATTCTCAAATCTATCCTTTGGTGGATTGTTTTGATAGTCTGAAGTAGATCAACCATAACATTTTACTCTGATATCCAAATTGAATGAAACTAATTTCATTAGAAAGAGGACTCTCATATCTTTCCGTTGATATATAGTATCTCACCCAGATTATTGTGTACGAGGAGTTATGATCGTTTAAAGTTGACCTAAAAATTTACTTTTGATAGGCTGAAGTAGATCGATCATAACTTTTTGCTTCGATAGATAAATTGGATGAAACCAATTTCATTAGAAAGAGAACTTGCAGTGCTTTCCGTTGATATATAGTAGATCACCCAGATCATTATGTACAAGGAGTTATGATCGTTTAAATTTGGAGCAAAAATATGCCAGGCCTCAGTACTTTTTCCTGCACGTTTTACTATTCACTACTATTCACGGTTCGATCGAAATGTTCATAACTCGTCGCTCGATACATAAATATATCTGAAATGCTTTAGCATTGTATTATAATGGATAACAAAATAAAACTATTTAATCATTAAAATAACACAATGTATGAGTACCTAACATTACCAACATCATCAAAAAATCATTAATTTTTCTATCAACTTCCTAGTTTTGTAATATCAAACAAGCAAATAAATAAACAAATACTTAATATGCAAAACACAGTCTATTTTTTTTTGTTGCGAACTTGCTCCTTGGCCTTGGTGGATCATCATCTCACTAAAGTATCCGTTCTCTGCTTTTTCAGACCCATACTTTCACAAAAGAGAAGCATATCTCAGACGATGGTATTGAACATCAATACCCAAACATGAAATGCCTAATCCCTCACTCAGATACTCGATTTAAACAACCACAAATATATCACAATCCCTGCATTCCAAAAAATTATTAAGTTAAAAATATCAATATACATGAGTACGATAATGAAAACAAACAAAAAGGTAATGTAATATGTACAAGCTTCCACTATATTGTTGTGCTATCTCAGATACATATTCCACTTGAAATGGATCCCTTTCGGACATTCCCTCGTATGATTTCAGTGCAGTCCAGTCAGTGGGTACCTTGTGCTAAAAAAATTACTGTAATGAAGGTAAGTCGGAATCATTACAACCAACTTTTCAATCTCACTTGTTTGCTTTCTTTTTTGTGAATAGGCCATTGAATCATACACACGAATGCATCGATCCTTTAGAGTAATGACTGTCAATACCAAGTGAAAGGCGCCGTCACAGTTAATTGGGACAAATACCTCATTAACCATATGCCAAGGCTGACCTGTGCACGTACTCAATCCTTTGATAGTGTTAATCAGTGACTTCTCCATATCAACAACCTCATCAGTTCTGGAAGATGCATTTTGATTTGCAAGATCCTTAGAAACGTCTGAATTATAGTAATTCACATATGCCTTATCAATGTACACATTGAAAAAATAATCGGTGGTAGTGTATCTGCTGATTGAAAAGTTTGTGTTCTTGTACTTCTTCCTCAAGTAGTACATAATAACATTCAGATGTTGTTCAAATTGTAATAAATTGGTATGCTATAGCATCAACTGTAATAAGTAGTAATTAGATACAAATTATTGATTATGTATCTAATGTAATAACTTTATAAATACTGGTAACTGTAAGATCAACAAATGAGCAACATATATATTCATATAGAATGAAAAATTTGTTGTTATTATGTATCAAATACAAAGTACATTCAGCTAAAAAAATTTCAATTATCTTTACTAGCAGTAAAGATGCAAATCTTACAAAAGTAAGTTTCGTTAGCACGATGTTTAACTTAAATAATTTTTATAACTTGTGTAGTCAATTTAACTCATGTAATAGCCTTTAATACTTCATCAAAGAAATCACACAATTCGAAAACTATTTACTATTGAAAATCTGCTTAAACAAAGTTTTAAGAAAAAATAAAGGTAATACCTCATCATTCCAGCACTTGTTCTATTGATACATCAAGTAAAACCAGTTCTTGAATTTTGGAAAAGCAACTGCGAAATCTAGTTGACGAAATTCAATTATTGAACAATTAACCTTGTAGTGATCGTCATTATCTTTCCTATAACATAAAAGTACAATTGATTTGAAAAAATAAATAAATAGTAAGTTTTATATTACTGGTGAATTTAGAATAAGACGTGTTGCTTACTTTTTGGTGTGTTTCTTGTAGAGGCCATCATGAATCCATTCTTCAAATATTTCCATCTCTACAGTAGGTGAATCCCCAGTAATATGATAACCTTCGAATGGGTATTTTTTTCTTTCTTTAGAAGCCAACTTTTTCTTTTCTTTAGAACTTGATCTAAAATGGATCAGAAAAGGAGAACGATAAATCTTCGATGGCTTTCTTGAGCGTCGTGCAGGTACATTTTTATTAGCCGACATATTTTTTTGTGGCTTAGAAAATGCAGACAAAATTACGGTGTCACTAATCTCATACTCTGCTGGAGTTGTTGGTGGAGGCTTGTAAATCGTCAATGCCAAATTATGTTCTCGACCTGGAATAATACTTTCAAGCGGCTGAATTTCTTCAACAACTATGTCACTCTGCTTCTCAATTCCAACATCCTGAAAATGATTTGAAACCTTAACAAATTTATTATCATTAAAGTCCAGTTATGTTAAAACCAAACTAGTACCAATAATATCCAGGTATGTATCTCAACTTTATCAATAAGTAGTAACTTGTATCTGAAGTTTATTTTAACTTGTTTTTAGAATTTAGTTTAACATGATACTAAACTTATTTTAACTTATATATAAACTTTATATTAACTTGTATCTGAACTTTGTTTTAGCTTGTATTTCAACTTTATTTTAACTTGTTTTTAGATTTTAATTTAACATGTATCTAAACTTAATTTAACTTGTATATAAACTTTGTATTAACTTGTATCTGAACTTTATTTTAACTTGTATTTGAACTGTATTTTAACTTGTATCTCAGTTTTATTTTAACTTGTATCTCAACTGTGTTTTAACTTGTATGTAAACTTTATTTTAAATCTGAAATATTAATAACATAACTGTGTTCATTTCTTGTAGTGAATTAGATTCTTACTACTAAATTAGTTAAAATGTACAAGATATGTAAATGTTGATTACATATATGACTTAGTTTACATTTATCCTTTCAAGCATGCAAAAATAGTCATGTTAATTACAAAACACATAATGAATATTAATTACCTTTTCATGTTGTTCAACTTTCTTGAGAAATGATGGTGCTTGGTTGGCTTTATCATCCTCCATTTCAATCGGTTTGTCAGTTTCTTTCACTACACTGTCAGTACTCATAGGTCCTGCATCATCAACAACGTCATCTGAAGGATCACATTCTTGCCGGCTCTATTTTACAATAGTTTCCTGCAGATTTTTTATCAGAGAATAAAAAAAATTCAATACAATATAATTAGTTAATTACTACCTTTGAGAAGTAAGTACATATTGATACATATAAACATTTTTTTATAAGATAATTAAAATAGTAAATATGTATTAATGGACACCTCCATTTTCTTTTTTTTTTTAGACATAATGCGGACTGACGGGATTAGTATGACATTCAAAATCAACAACATCATCTGAATGTGTAGCCTCTTTCGGGCTTTGTTTTGCAATTTTTTCTTAAAATTGAAGGATGAGAAGCATGAATAAATTCAATAGACTCATTAATAAATGTGTGTTGTTTTAAAGCATCTTACCTGCTTCACAATCTCATTTTTCTGCTCCAATAAATTTAAAACTTCAATGAATCTAGCGTTCATCAGATGCTCTAAATCTTTGAATTTTTGGTCAATCTAGTAAATATTCAAGTTGATTTGTTAAAATGCATGCAATTAATAAATTTATTCAAAAATAAATTTTAGATCCTTACGTGTGTCTTCATGTATGCCTTCATTTTGGACTCTAACGAATGTAGGTCCGCTTTAACCACAAGGTCTTTCCTGTTTAATGTGGATGTTGAATTAGTATCAGATTTACTCTTTTCTTCCATATCTGCTTGTTTCACCAGTATTTGTTAAGCATGAAAAATAGCACGATATAGAAACGTTTTCACTATGAGAAAAATATAAAATATGTTGATAAGGAAAATACATGCTGTCTGTTTTTTTCTGCATTTCGCAACTGCGTTTATTTTTTATGATCTGATCTTCTTCCTGTTGGAACATCTTTTTTAGTATTTGTCATGGGTTCAGACACTGTAAGAGATACATGTATCGACTCCCTCATCAAAAAAATATGGAGGGGTAGAACTGAAGTCATCAAAACTATCATGATCTTCGGTAACTTGTGGTAAATTAACTCTGTATCTCCTCTGATCTTGATTTTTAGATGACGATGGTATCAAAGATGTACCATGCTGTTCAGATGCAAAGCTAGTGCGCGCCAAATCAAGTTTTTCAAACTCGTCCGCAGTAGGAACAATGTTGGTATATGAATACTATGTACAAAACAATTATTCATTAAATATTATTACAATTAAAACTACAAATACTATAATCCAATGTATGAAAAAAGTTCAATCATTATCGTTCCTTGCTAAACATTCCGGTCATGAACTAATTAAACTGAGGTTGGACTGCAACAACCCTCTAATTCAATATGCGAGGTATGTTATTTCCCTCCTTAACAACTTTGGATTCAACATTTGAACAAAGTTCAAACATCCACATATTAAAGACATGTGGGATACCAGCTAACCTATAAATCTGCCTCTCTATTGAAAATTCTTGCCTAAGTGAGGCCATCAACCTGGAGAAAGACACTTTACCCCAAGGAAAGAATTGATATTTTCCATCTTCAACCATTTTGAAATCAGAAAATGGCATGGGAGAAGCATTCAACTGTGAGTAGATAAAAGTGTGTATGAAATATAGGATTGCCATCTGGAGGGCATCCTCTTTGTTTTCAAAAATTTTCTTCAGAAAACGTTCCACCAATGCCTCCTTATCTACATCATGGGTTGATTGTGGAAAATACCTTTTCATAAGCCTACTCGGAGAAGAATCTTCATATTTGAAATCATCAATATTACAAAAACAGTTTAAGCCAGTAATCAAAGCAAATTCATTGATGAGAAATCTAAGGATCTGGCCTTTGACAAAAAAACATGTATCTCTTCTTGATTTGGTTGCTCGATCTCGAGCATAAGAATACATTTTGTTATTTGTTCAATATAATTAAAAATAGGTATGTTGAGATAACATCCGAAAATAGTCTTTTCAAATAAGTGTAACACTTCTTACCCGACAACTTCTTTAATTTCACCCTTAAATCTTAAATTGCATAAACTTACAAATCTAAGAGGATGACTTGGAATTTCCTTTATAGCATAACTCAATTCCTGCAAAAAAAAGAAATAATAATGAAAAAATCAGTCTATATGCAACAACTCTACATTAAGACATTACAATAAAAATAAATACTCTAATAACAACATACTTTAGATACAAGTTAATACAACATATATACATGTAGGTATTAACTTGTATCTTTTGTTATATGAATTTCAATAACAATTAAACTAACATTAGATACATTTCAAGAAATTAACAGTAAGTACCAGATACAAGTTAATACAACATGTATCTATTAAGTAATAACTTATATCTCTTACAATAAAACTTTCAGTAAAATTTAAACACCAATAGATACTTATCAAAGCATTAAGAGCAACTCAAAGATACAAGTCAACATAACATGTATCTATTAAAAAAATTGTATCTTTTGTTATATGACTTTCAATGACAATTAAACAACACTAGATAGATTTCAAGTAATTAACAGTTAGTACCAGATACAAGTTAACATAACATGTATCTATGAATTCTTAACTTGTATCGCTTATAATATAATTTCCAGTCAAGTTTAAACACTAATAGATACATATCAAAGCATTAACAAAAACTCACAGATACAAGACAACATAACATGTATCAACTCGTATCTTTTGTTATGACTTTCAATAACAATTAAACAGCACTAGACACATCGGAAGCAATTAATAGTTAGTACCAGATACAAGTTAACATAACACGTATCTAAGAAGTCATAACTTGTATCTCTTATATAATTTTCAGTCAAGTTTAAACACCAATAGATACATATCAAAGAATTAACAACAACTCACAGATACAAGACAATATAACATGTATCTAATGACAAGAAACTTGTATCTTTTGCTATATTAATTACAATATCAAAATAAATCACAAGATACATGTAAATTATTAACAACAAAGCACCAGATAAAAAATAAATTTTCAAAGGTATCATCCATCACAAAATATGTATCTCGGCCTAAAATTGAACAAATCTATACATGCAATTACCTTAGGAAGCTCGTCTCTACAAATTTCTTCGACAACTCTTCTTCTCTTGACGGGAGCTTTACTTTCAGGACTGTTGTGTCCTCTTTTCTTAGAAACACTTCCTTTTTTCTTGTCCATCTTAGCAAGCTTTTGACATAATTTCTTCATAGTTTGGGGATCGTTTCTATGTTTTGACCTATTTTCATGAAAATCATCAATTTCATAGTCAAAATTTCCCCGAACAAAGTTTACAACTTCTTGAGATTCTTTGAAACATTCTAATTGAGAAACTCCAAGACTAAAAGAAGGCCCAAACTTTCTATTCATGCTGATAATTCAAACAATGAAGCATAAAAAAAGTGAAATTGAAGAAATCTCTTCCAAAATACTCAACTTTCAGATAGCTTTACTTGCGGAAATTTTTCTTTTGAAAAATAAAAACGTAAAAAAAGAATTAAATAAATTGAAGCTGATTTTATGGGGAGAAATTACCTTGATTGAATTTTTTGAACCAGATGGAGAAGATGGATAGAAAATGGCCAGATTTTGCGCCATTCAAAGAGGAGGTGTGGAGTATTTTTTGGTAAAGAGCCGCTTTTTTTAGTTGTAGAGTTAACTTGTATCTCACAATTAGTAAAAAATATGAAATGTTGGGATTTAAGTAATTTTTAAGAAGTGGGGGGATTTTCAGAAGTTTAGAAACTTATGTTGTTTAGTTAGGTAATTTTTTCTAAAAATAAAGAAGGTTACAAAGAAGCTGTTGGTGCCATGTTTGCTAAATTTAAAAAATATTTTTTTTCGATTTACCCTATTTACTTGGTTGGTGCTATACTAAATCCGTGCATGAAATATAATACTATGTGCCACTTTAGTACTCTTATTTATGCTAACTTAGAGATATGTACTAACAATGATTCTCGTGATGAAGAATAAGAACATCCTGATTTGTGGACGGCTATGGGTGGTACGGACGCTTACATAGATAAATTATATAATCACTATGCTAATTTAGTTGATTTAGCTGTATCGATAAATATCACTCCAATTGTCGCTCCTCATTCTCCCGAGGAGCCATCATCTTCTAAAAGGCCGGCACATAGTGATTTTCCTAATTTCTTTTATGATTTAGCTAGTTGGAACAGTGTTGAGGAGGGAGCTTACACAACAACTTATCAGGAAGAGCTGAAGTATTATCTCTTAACGCCGACAGAGGTTCGCAGACGATGGATCAACGCGTTGGATTGGTGGAGGAATAATAAAACACAATATCCTGTTCTTTCAAGATTAGCCAGAGATATCTTGAATGTTCCAATGTCAACCGTTGCATCGGAGAGTACTTTTAGTCAGAGACGATAGCAGCTTAGAGACAACCGACATTCATTGGGAAGCAATGCAATGGATGTTCTAGTTTGCCTTAGAGATTGGATTAGAGCGGAACGAAGAAATCAAGGAATGAAAACGGAGCCAAACAACGAACAGAGACTTGAAGAAATTATGACTTCACGGGAGAACTAAGCAGAATCAAGTCCAATGCATGGTTTTACGCCCGTTGACTTTGACTATCCTATGCAGGTTTCCGTTAATATTAAAATGAATGAGTTAGAAAAAATGATGCAAAATTTGTAGATTTTAAATCCATGTAAATTATACATTTTGGATCATTTTGCAATCAATAAAATCCAACATTCATTCACTCCTTAGTCCTTACTTTGTAATTTTTTTCCATTTAATGATTTAAATTGAATTTCTAGTTTAAATTAAATACTTAGTTTTAATATATTACTAATTTACTGTCAAGTATTATTAATTTATTATATTAAGCAGCATATGTTTTAATATATTACTAATTTACTATCAAGTATTATTAATTTATTATATTAAGTAGCATATGTTTTATTTAAAGAAGTACATACATTGAATGGTACGCATACATGTGTATATGTTTTATAAATTAGTATATATTTAACGTATACATGTGTATATGTTTTATAAATTAGTATATAACAATATATTTTGTGTGTGTATATATTGTTGTATATATATATATTGAAGTATATATTTTATTTAAAGAAGTACATACATTGAATGGTACGTATATATCTGTATATATTTTATAAAGTAGTATATATAGTTAACGGATACATGTGTATATGTTTTATAAATTAGTATATAACTATATATTTAGTGTGTGAATATATTGTAGTATATATATATTGAAGTATATGTTTTATTTAAATAAGTACATACATTGAATGGTACGTATATATGTGTATATATTTTCTAAAGTAGTATATATTTAATGTATACATGTGTATATATTTTAGAAATTTGTATATAACTATATATTTAGTGTGTGTATATATATTTTAGTATAAATATATTGAAGTATATGTTTTATTTAAAGAAGTACATACATTGAATGGTACGTATATATGTGTATATATTTTCTAAAGTAGTATATATTTAACGTATACATGTGTATATGCTTTATAAATTAGTATATAACTATATATTTAGTGTGTGTATATATTGTAGTATATATATATATATTGAAGTATATGTTTTATTTAAAGAAGTACATACATTGAATGGAACGTATATATGTGTATATATTTTTTAAAGTAGTATATATTTAATGCATACATGTGTAGATGTTTGGTAAATTTGTATATAACTATATATTTAGTGTGTGTATATATTGTAGTATATATATATATATATATATATATATATATATATTGAAGTATATGTTTTATTTAAAGAAGTACATACATTGAATGGTACGTATATATGTGTATATATTTTCTAAAGTAGTATACATTTAACGTATACATGTGTACATGTTTGATAAATTAGTATATAACTATATATTTAGTGTGTGTATGTATTGTAGTATACATATATTGTAGTATGTGTTTTATTTAAAGAAGTACATACATAGAATGGTACGTATATACGTGTATATATTTTTTAAAGTAGTATATATTTAACGTATACATGTGTATATATTTTATAAATTAGTATATAACTATATATTTAGTGTGTGTATATACTGTAGTATACATATATTGTAGTATGTGTTTTATTTAAAAAAGTACATACATTAAATGGTACGTATATATGTTTTTATATTTTCTAAAGTAGTATATATTTAACATATACATGTGTATATGTTTTATAAATTGTTATATATATCATTATATTGTAGTATATATCTTGTAGTATATGTTTTATTTATAGTAGTATATATATTTAACTAACGTATAGTCGTGTACACGATTACATGTGTAATTCTGTATATGTATTATGTGTATATATTTTTTAAAGTCTAATGTAGTATATACTATATATGTAGTGTATATATATTGTTTAACGTATTTAAAATGTATATAGGTGGGTATATATAGTGTATATTGGAGGAAAAACTTTTTTTTAAAGGTTTTTGTCCGGTTTTGATCGAATTTTTAACCGGCTTTGACGACCGAGTTTAGGTGGGTTGAACCGGGTTGGGTTAAGTGAGACGATTTAGGATTGTTTTTAAAATTTTTACTGTTGGGCTCAGAATCGGAACGATCCATTTAACTAGACCCGAATCCGAACTGGCCCACTAACCGGCTAAAATTTATGAACCGGTTACGGGTTGAACCGGCCCAGCCCACTTAACACCCTTAGGTGTGGTTAAGTTTCTCTTTTGTAACTGTTTCCCCCAAAATTCAAAAATTTTTGCTTTGATTTTTTTCTCAGATAAATGAGAAAATGGGTCGGGTAAGGTCGGTTCACATGGGCGACCCATGACCCGAAATATCCAACAAGGCATCTCATAATTCAGTCTATCTTGAATGTATGGCTAGTTTTTGTTGGGTCATGGGTTTTTTTCCTATAAAGCCTAATTTAGGTCAACCCACTTTTACCCATAGGACCATTACTATGGGGCATATAGATATAGATCTTTTTTAAGTCTTATTCACCGTCCATAAAAGAGTTTTTCAACAGCCAAAGAGAGAAAAAGAAAGTTGATTTTCGCACCTAAAATTTCATCCACAACAGTCAACTTCAAATTGCGATTTCTGCTTCGTTTCTTGTTCGATTGAGCTGATTTTTGGACAACTTGTTTCTCTTATCTTAATCTTCGATTAGGAACTAGCAGAGGTGGATTTAGTGGCCTGTAGCTCATGTTATTCATCCCCGAACAGTAGTTGCCTTTCTGGTGCTTGTGCTCCCTTTTTATTCTCTAGTTTGGTGCTATCTTGTTGTATTGTTGCTCATTGTTTGAGACTTGTTTTGTGGCCAATTTTAGAGAAAAATATTGTAAATATTGGTGATTATAGTGGAATTTTAGCCCTGTAGTTTTTTACTCTTCACACCGAAGGATTTTCCACGTAAATTTGGTGTCTCGTGTGATTGCCTTTATTCTTATCTTGTTATATTTGTGTGGTTTTATATTTGTTTCCTATTATCATTATTTTTCTTGGGTTGATTTGTTTTCTCTTGGTTCAAGTTGAAAGTGAAAGTTTAGATTTGGATATTTTCCGCTGCTACCTTATTGGGCACTTTGATTGTGCCCTTGCCTTTCCCAATAAAGTGGTATCAGAGAGTAGGTTGTTGTTGATTGTCGATTTGAATGATGGAGGAAAATATGAGCAAGATGGTGCATTTGAATGGTAGTAACTATCATACTTGGAAAGACAAGATGAAAGATCTTCTCTTTGTCAAGAAAATGCATTTACTTGTGTTTACGTCTACTAAACCTCAATCCATGATAGATGAGAATTGGGAATTTGAGCACTTATAGGTTTGTGGCTATATCAGATAATGGGTTGAAGATAATGTTAGAAATCATGTAGTAAATGAGACAAATGCCAGAAGTTTGTGGGACTAGCTCGAGACACTTTATGCTTCAAAGATTGGCAATAACAAGTTGTTCCTGGTTAAGCAATTGATGAATATCAGGTGTAAAGAGGGTAGTCCTATTTTTGATCATATTACTAATTTTCAGGGTGTCCTTGACCAGCTGTCCGGAATGGGTGTAAAGTTCGATGAAGAAATTCAGGTACTTTGTCTTCATAATACTTGCCTGACTTGGGAAACTCTTCGAGTTTCTTTGACTAAGTCTGCTACTGGTGGTGTTGTAACTATAGAATATGTTAAGAGTGACTTCTTGAATGAAGAGATGAGAAGAAGAACTCAGGCCTCATCTTCTTCATCTTCACACTCTGATGTTTTGGTTACTGAAGAGAGAGGGAGAAATAAGTCCAGAGGTCCAAATGATAGAGATAAAAGTAGAAGCAAGTTGAGGTTCAAATTCAAGAATGTTACATGTGACTATTGTAATGTTACATATGACTATTGTAACAAAAAAAGGCATATCATGAAATATTGTTACAAGCATAAGAGAGATATGAGACGACAAAAGAAAGAAGACGATAATAAAAATTGTGTTGCCATTGTTTTTAATGATAATCTTCTTGTTGCTTGTGGTGAGAATGCCATTAATCTTGTTTGCGATAAGTCTAGCTGGTTTGTGGATTCTGGGGCTACTTCTCATGTTACGCCAAAGAAGAAATTATTTTCTTCTTATACTCCAGGTAATTTTAGGATGTTGAAAATGGGCAATAATGAAGAAGTTAAAGTACTTGGCATCAACACCGTTTGTTTGAAAAGTAATAATGGTTCCAAACTGGTTCTCAATAATGTCAAGCATGTTGGGTTCATAGTATATGAAAGAAGTGTGAATGAAAAAATAGAGAATAAAATGGTGGAGGGGAAGGAGGCAATAAAATGGAAAGTGTACTCCCAAATTAGAAAGTTTACTCTTTCTCCCACATTGGTGGAAGAAGAGAACTTGAAATTGTTTATAATCAAGAAAACTTACTCCACATGGCAAGTGAGGCAAGAAATAATAGATACCTCGCGCCATCGTCGTCGTCACTCGCTCGCTCGGCTTCGGCTTCGGATTTGGATTTGGATTTGGCAAATGATCGATCGATGAGAACTATCTTTTTGGACAAAGTTTATTTGATTGAAATAAAGAAATCCAGATAGAAATCTAATCCAAAAATATAAAAAATGCAGTAAAATATTTTCTGGTTTTGGTACTCCATTTATATATGCATGCAGAAGTTCGAACTGATGCAATACTTCATCAAACTAGTGCCATTATTTCGGTGAACTAATGCACTGTTTCAGTAAACTGATGCACTGCTTCAGAACTGATGCATTGTTTCGATGAACTGACACACTTATTCACGAAATGGTATGCCTGTTCAGAACAGTCACATTGTTTGGACGAATGGACATGAATTTTCAGAAAAGTTTATACCTTTTAGATGAACCTTTGCCTCTTTTCAGAAGAGGAATGTTGTGGCTATATAAACATGGTTTATTCCATAGGTTTAGTACTCAATTTTTAGATTAAAAACTCTCTTCTTTTCTAAAAAATATTCTGTGTGATCACTCAAAATGTTTTGTGAGTTTGAAGATATTCCAACCGTTTGAGATATCGCTACTGTTGGTCTGTTAGCCATTTTATCCTGGGAGGAAAAATTCCACAACCTCGGGTATAGTGAGGGGGATTATTTCCTTAAGGAAAATCCATGAATTCAAACGACTTGGTAATTTTCTGTTTCATCTTAATTTCTGCAAAATAAAATATACCTCTTGCTAAGGTCATTTTGATCATGTGTTGAGGATATTTGATATAATTCATTGTGTTCTTGTTTATACTTGAACTCAAGTTGAAGTTGGTGCTGTAATATACAGATTTTGTGTACTCGAAGTACAAACAAAATAACAATCTTAAGGAAATAAATTAATATTACAGAATCTGTATAACTTATTTTTGGAGATTAAAGCTTTAAGCTTTCTACTCCGCTTGAATTTAACTAGTGATTAGAAGACATAAAATCTTCATCACAAGTTAAAGTTCACTCGGTTGATGATTTGAAGTTATAAAAACTTCATCGTTAATTAGAAACAAGAAGAAAATTTGAAAAGTTATTTAACTTTATAAGTAGTATTCCGAGAATACTAAATTTTTCTGTCTTGTGTTGACAGGAAAGATGACTAACGAAAGTCAAATGATGGATGCGACAATGTCTGTGGGGGAAACTAATATTTCCACATCAAGTCGCACAAATGCTCCGCCAACAATGGCACGGGCGGAGAAGCCCAGAAAACTTTTGGGCATTGACTTCAAGCGGTGGAAGCAAAAGATGTTCTTTTACCTCACCACTTTATGTCTGCAACGGTTCACTAGCGAAGACGCTCCGGAGGTGCCCGAGGGAACCTCGGACAAAGACCGCTTCATTATTGTAGAAGCTTGAAAACATTCGGACTTCCTTTGCAGGAATTATATTCTGAGTGGTCTCCAAGACGACCTGTCCAATGTTTATAGTGGAACCAAGACATCAAAGGAACTATGGGAGGCACTTGAGCAAAAATATAAGATGGAGGATGCGGGAATTAAGAAATTCCTTGTTGCACGGTTCCTGGACTTCAATATGATAGATAGCAAATCGTTGTATCTCAAGTAAAGTATTTGCAAGTCATCATACATGATCTCCTAGCAGAAGGTTTAATTGTGAATGATTCTTTCCAAGTAGCAGCGATAGTTGAGAATCTACCACCTTTGGGGAAAGACTTCAAAAACTACTTAAATCATAAACGCAAGGAGATGACTATTGAAGATCTTATTGTTCGACTTCGTATTGAAGAGGATAATAAAGCTGCCTAAAGAAGGTCAAAGGGGAATTCTACATTTAATGGAGCACATATTGTAGAAGATGACCAAAACAATTCCAAGAAAAGGAAGAAAGCTGAACAAGGAAGCAATCAACCTAAGAAAAAATTCAAGGTAAAATGCTTCAATTGTGGCAAGATTGGTCACAAGTCCATAGATTGTCGTGCCCTAAAGAAAGGCAAGAAGAAGGATCAAGCAAATATGATTGAATCCAACAAAGAATGCGATGATCTGTATGTTATGTTCTCAGAATACAACTTGACGGGGAATCCTCGCGAATGGTGGATGGATTCTGGTGCCATCCACCATGTATGTGCCAACAAGGAGTTGTTTTCGTCATTTTCTCCAAATCAAGCAGAAGAAATGATCTACATGGCTAACTCCGCTACTGCTAAGGTGGAGGGAACAGGAAAAATTTATTTAAAGATGACTTCCGACAAGGTCTTGACATTGAAAAATGTGTTATATGTTCTGGAGTTACGTAGGAACTTAATTTATGTTTCACTCCTAGATAAGAACGGATTCAAATGTGTAACCGTTTCTAAAAAAATTGTAATTAGAAAAGGAGAAATGTATGTAGGAAAAGGCTATCTGACCGAAGGCCTTTATAAGATGAATGTAATGACTGTTGAAATAAATAAAAGTTCAAATTATTCTTATTTGCTTGAGTTTTATGATTTATGGCATGAACCTTTAGGCCATGTTAATTACAAAACGTTACAAAAACTGATTAACTTAGAAGTTTTGCCAAACATCAAAGTGTCAAACGTGTGTGGAATCGAAGTATGCAAGCATCCTTATAAGTCCGTTGAAAGGAATTCCAATCCCTTAGACTTAATACACACTGACATTTGTGATATGAAGTCAACACCATCACATGGTGGGAAAATGTATTTCATAAATTTTATTGACGATTGCACTATATATTGTTATGTATACTTGCTAAATAGTAAGGATGAAGAAATAGATGCATTTAGGCAATATAAAACTAAAGTTGAAAATTAGTTAAAAAAAATGATCAAAATTATAAGAAGTGATAGGGGCAGAGAATATGAATCTCCCTTTGCACAAATATGTGTAGAGAATAGAATAATCCATCAAACTACGGCCCCATATTCACCTCAATCTAATGGAATTGCAAAAAAAAAAAAAATTTGAAGGAAGTGATGAATGCCTTGCTTATAAGTTCTGGTTTACCACAAAACTTATAGGGGGAGGCTATCCTTACGGCCAATCGTATACTCAACATAGTTCCCCATAGTAAGACACAATCAATTCCTTATGAAAAATGGAAAAGAAGGAAACCCAACTTGAAATATTTCAAAGTGTGGGGGTGTTTAGCGAAGGTTCAAGTTTCTATACCTAAAAGGGTTAAGATAGGACCTAAAATGGTGGACTATATGTTCATAGGATATGCTAAAATTAGTAAAGCATGTTGATTTTTGGTTCATAAATCCGAACATCCGAATATTAATGAAAATACGGTAATTGAATCAGACAATGCTGAATTCCTTAAAAACATTTACCCGTATAAAATTAGACATGAACAGTCTAGTGGAGGATCTAAACGGCCTCGAGATGAACCAAGTGAGAATGTACATAATGAAGAAAATCCAAGACGTAGTACACATCAAAGAGCGTCAACTTTGTTTGGATCGGATTTTGTAATATTTCTCTTAGAAAATGAGCCTCAAATATTTAAAGAAGCGATGTCATCGTCAAACTCATCCTTTTGGAAAGAGGTAGTCAATAGTGAGATAGATTCAATCTTAAGCAACCATACATGGGAATTGGTTGAACTTCCTCCTGAAAATAAGCCGTTAGGTTCTAAATGGATCTTCAAAAGAAAAATGAAGGCGGATGGTACTATTGACAAATACAAGGCAAGACTTGTAGTAAAAGGATTCAAATAGAAGGAAGGCCTTCATTACTTTGATACATACTCACTAGTAACAAGGATAACCTCAATTCGAATGTTAATTGCCTTGACGGCGGTATATGATCTTCAAATTCATCAAATGGATGTGAAGACCGCATTCCTAAATGGAGATTTGGAGGAGGAAATATACATGGAACAACCTTAGGGTTTTGTGGTTCTAGGAAAAGAAAATAAAGTGTGTAAACTTGTTAAGTCACTTTATGGACTAAAACAAACACCTAAGCAATGGCATGCAAGGTTTGATCAAACCATGTTGGAAAACGGATTCAAGATAACTAAATGTGACAAATGTGTATATATTAAAGACACACCAAATCACCAATTCATTATTTGTTTATATTTGGATGATATGTTGATCATCAGCAGAGACATTTATGGCATAAATGCAACCAAACGAATGCTTGAGATCAAGTTTAATATGAAAGACCTTGGAGTTACAGATGTGATCTTAGGTATAAGAATCCATCGAACTCCACAAGGGTTAGCATTGTCATAGTCTCATTATATCGAAAAAGTACTTGACAAGTTCAAGTATATGGAATTCGGTATTGCTAAGACTCTATTGGATGTGAACTTTGATCATCCAAACAGACTGTATCACTCGCTCTACAATGAAATCTAAATTTATTGTATTAGATAAAGCCCGTGAAGAAGTAGAATGACTCTGAAATTTCTTGGAACATATTCCATATTAGCCCAAGCCAGTGGAACCAGTATGTATACACTGTGATAGCCAAGCGGCAATAGGTAGGGCAGGAAGCATGATGTACAATGATAAATCTCGTCACATACGACGGAGACATAATACCGTTAGGGAATTTCTCTCTAGTGGAATTATCACTATTGACTATGTAAAGTCAAAGGATAATGCGTTGGATCCACTTACAAAAGGCCTATCTAGAGAAGGAGTGGAAAAAACATCCAAGGGAATGGGTTTAAGGCCTAGGACGAGTCAGCACGACGGTAACTCTACCTAGAAGACTGGAGATCCCGAGAGCTAGGTTCAAGGAGATTAAACAAAGTTGTGTTTGACAGGTTCAACACTGTCAATTACCCAATCCATTCTCATGATGTAGACAATGTATAGTAAACTAGGATAAGACTTAAGGTGAAAAGTATTTTAATGATTATCTAAATTTGTCAGATTTGACCAAATAGTTTAATCTACAGGATTGAACATTTAGAAATCACCTATGCGAGGGTGAAGTGGAAGCCGCTTCAAAGAGAATGTTAGTAAAGGCCTATTCTCTAAGCTCTCATGAAACCGGGACGTGTTCATGGATGAAAAGAACAAAACCATGAGAACCATAAATGTTAAAAGGCTGGTTGTGTGACATGTACTGTATAGGTGTACATTAAAGCTCGACGGTTCAAAGATATCAAATCTACCGATTGACCGAGTGCATCCGATGCATGTTCACTACTGAAAGTTCAAAGGAAAACTCACTTATCCAGATGCAATCAGTCTTTCCTTGATTATCGCATACTTATCCATAAAAATTTTATGAAAAACAGTCATTCCCCATTCATGTAGGGGATTGTTGGATTTATAGTATATGAAAAAAGTGTGAATGGAAAAATGGAGAATAAAATGATGGAGGGAAAGGAGACACTAAAATAGAAAGTGTACTCCCAAATTAGAAAGTTTACTCTTTCTCCCACATTGGTGGAAGAAGAGAACTTGAAAGTGTTTATAATCAAGAACACTTACTCCACATGGCAAGTGAGGCAAGAAATAATAGATGCCTCGCGCCATTGTCATCGTCGCTCATTCGCTCGGCTTCGGCTTTGAATTTGGATTTGGATTTGGCAAATGATCGATTGATGAGATCTATCTTTTTGGACAAAGTTTATTTGACAGAAATAAAGAAATCCAAATAGAAATCTAATCCAAAAATTCAAAAAATGCAGTAAAATATTTTTCTGGTTTTGGTACTTCATTTATACATGCATGCAGAAGTTCGAACTGATGCAATACTTTATCAAACTGGTGCCACTATTTCGGTGAACTGATGTACTGTTCAGTAAACTAATGCACTACTTCGGAACTAATGCATTGTTTCGATGAACTGACACACTTATTCACAAAATGACATGCCGATTCAGAACAGTCACATTGTTTGGACAAATGTACATGAATTTTCAGAAAAGGTTATACCTTTTAGATGAACCTTTGCCTCTTTTCAGAAGAGGCATTTTGTGGCTATATAAACCTGGTTTCTTCCACAGGTTTAGTACAAAATTTTTAGATTAAAAACTCTTTTCTTGTCTCAAAAATATTCTGTGTGATCACTCAAAATGTTCTGTAAGTTTGAAGATCTTCCAACCATTTGAGGTACCGCAACTGTTGGTCTGTTAACCATTTTATCTTGGGAGAAAAAATTCCACAACCTCGGGTACAGTGAGGGGGATTATTTCCTTAAGGAAAATCCATGAATTCGGATGACTTGGCTATTTTTTGTTTCATCTTAATTTCTGCAAAATAAAATACACCTCTTGGAAAGGTCATTTTGATCTCGTGTTGAGGATATTTGATATAATTCATTGTGTTTTTGTTTATACTTGAACTCAAGTTGAAGTTGGTGTTGTAATATACAGATTCTGTGTACCTAAAGTACAAATGAATTAACAAAGCATGCTCCAGATATTTTCCTGAATTTAATTTTTGTAGGGAACCTTGATGATGAAGGTTATGTTAACACCCCTGGTACTGGCCAGTGGAAGCTTACTAGAGGTTCGATGATCGTGGCTCGAGTTAATAAGTTGTCTAACTTGTACATATTTCAGGGCTCTATTTCTAGAGGCTTGATAAACTTGGTGGAGAATGATACTTCATCAGAGTTGTGGCATATATGGCTGAGTCATATGAAAGAGAAGGGGATTGATAGTTTGGCTAAGAAAAATTTTCTTTCTGAAGTGAAAAAATTTGCTTTCTGAAGTGAAACAAGCAAAGTTGAAGAAGTGTGTTTATTACTTAGCCGGTAAACAGAAAATAGTTTCTTTTCAAAGTCATTCGCCTTCAAAAAAGCTTGATTTGCTGGAGTTGGTGCTTTCTGATTTGTGTGGTCCTTTTAAAGTAAGGTTTCATAGTGGTCTACTTTACTTTGTGACTTTTATTAATGATCATTCTCGCAAACTCTGGGTATTTTCTTTGAAGTCCAAGGATCAAGGACTTGATGTGTTCAACGGTTTTCAAGCCTTGATTGAAAGACAAACATGGAAAAAATTGAAATGCATCTTCTTAGATAATGGTGGTGAGTATATTGGTCCTTTTGATATATATTGTAGAGAGCAAGGTATTCAGCATCAAAAAACTCCTCCAAAAACTCCTCAGTTGAATGATTTAGCAGAGAGGATGAACAGAACTTTAGTTGAGAGGATTAGATGTATACTTTCAGATACTAAGCTGCCAAATTCATTTTGGGCATTAACGCTTAATACTGTTACTTATGTTATCAATTTATCTCCTACTATTGCTTTGGATGGTGATGTCCCTGACAGAGTTTGGTCTGGTAAGAATATTTTTTATGATAATTTTACAGTCTTTGGGTGTAAAGCCTTTGTGCATATTCCTAAGGATAAAGGTCAAAGTTGGATGTTAAAACTAGGCAGTGTATCTTCATTGGTTATGGTCAAGATGAATTTGACTATGTAATGACCCTATAAATTATTTTATAAAATTGTCCTATTTTAACCCATCTAGTAACTTTTAGACATTAATTTATAGCAATGGACCACATTGATATTTTCATAACTCTTGACACCTATGTATAAGAATAAATTTTAGTGGGTAGGGTTATCATATTTATTAATACCATCAGAAAAAATTGGGGGAAGAGGGCACAACAGTTAATAGTACTATTTCTCTCATCTGCGTTTTCGAAGTAGATCTCTCGTCTAAGATTCAGGTTAGACATATCTTGAGTTGATATCATATATATATTGTAGTCTATTTATTATTACGATATAATGTGTTAAATATCATGAACCAGTTGTGAAAGGCTTCCTGGTGACTTTAGCATTGAACAGAAATAGAAAAGAGGTTGGTATTCATTCATAGTGTAATGATTAGGAAAAAATGATATAGTTATCATGTTATGTCTTTGTGCCTTTAGGTAGAATGGGCACGTGATACAAAGTTAGGCAAAATCCATTAACTTGGGTGATGTATTCTTTAAGTACTGTTAGGTTTTCTTGTAAAGTTACTAGTTAAAAATGTTATATAAATGAACATGAGACAATGATTGTTGGCAATGATAATAAATCAAAATTAATGTTGTGAGGGTAAATCTCATGTATTCAGTGGCATGGCAGTGCGTGTGATTGGAAAAATAAGGCAGAAAATTGATAGTTTAATTATATTTTATAATAATAATGTATTGATTATCGATCATTAGGCAGTGATGACAATTGAAAAGTAGTGATAGTATTAGCTTATGTCTAATAATTTCCATGCTTTTGAAGATTTTAAAGTTCTCTATTTTTCATTATTATTTTAGATTTCAAGATTTATAGAATTGAGGTTTAAAATCTAGAGTTCTTAAAGTAAGAATTTATTAATATGGAGATCGAATAATGATCCGCTTTAGTTGAAATTTGACGTACTAGTTCATACTCTTATGGAGATTATATATTTGAATAGATTTTGATCATTCAGAAGTGTTACGGAAGGACAAGTTCATAAGTTGACATTTGAGCTCAGATTTGAGGCAAGTTGAGACTTTTTTAGACTCTTTTTCAAAGTGCTTATTTGAATATTTATTAGTTATGTGTAATGAGAGTAATGAAAATTGGGGTCCCGTATAGGTGATTGTGACGAGCATCTATGCGGGTATCGGTGTTGTTTGAAGGGATAAAATAAATTAATTGTATGTTTGAACCATGTTGAGAATACTCTTACTTGATAAGTTGATTCGACTTTGAAATTGATGTCTGATCTGGCTTGAGCCACGAAGTGGTTTGCTTGATTTTATTGTTGATTTGGGATTGGAATTGCATGCCTGCACATCATGCATTGCGTTTCATATAGGATCGGAGTGCACGCCTGCACATCATGCATTGCATTTAATATGGGATTGGAGTGCACGCCTATACAATATTATATATATTTATTGAGATTGGAGTGCACGCCTGTACTATATTATATATATTTATTGGGATCAGAGTGCATGCCTGCATAATATTATATATATTTATTGAGATTGGAGTGCACGCCTGCATAGTATATTTATTGGGATCGGAGTGCACGCCTGCACAGTATATATTTTGGGAGCGGAGTGCACGCCTGCATGATATACATATTGGGATCGGAGTGCACGCTTGCACAATATATGCATTTGCATTGATTCATTTGGTTCAGATTGGTTAAAGTATATTTGTTGACTTTGTATTTATTGTGTATGTGTTATTTATTTTACTAGATTCTTGGATTGTGGTATGATATCCTGTTGATTGTTAAACTTGACTATTCAGTTAAATTAAGGTAGTCTTCCTGATCACAGGTTGTGTGTTTGTGTTTAGATGATTTATGTGGTATCACTCATCACCACTTTGAATTAGGGTCAATCGATGATGCTTGCTGAGTACACGTGGTTCCGTACTCACTCTTACTTTTTCTGCACCCTATGTGTAGGTACAGATCCGACGACTTCTGGATATTGATCCCTGTGGTTCCTTCTTTGCTGGCATCATCGGAGATTTGAGGTAGCTGCTACTGGCTTTAGAGACTACTGAATTCTCCTTCAGCCTTATTCTTATGCACTTTCCGTATTTTGAAAGACTCAAACTTTCTTTTTGTTCTATATTTTAATGGCTTGTATTAGTGATTTTCAAACCTGGGATCATCTACGAATTGATTTTTCTAGTCTATTTATCTACTTATAAGATTATTTAGGATAGGTTATATTCTTATTTTCTTCCGCTTCTATGAGTTTGAAATGTTGTTCTTGGAATTGGATCTTTGGCTTACCTATCACGATGGATGGAATAGGTGCCATCATGATCCCGAATTTGGGCCGTGATAGGCTATCATTTCTATGATCCAGTTGAGAAGAAACTTGTTAGAAGTCGTGATGTTGTGTTCTTTGAAGACTAAACAGTTGAAGATTTTGACAAAGCTGAGATGGTTGATTCTCAGAGTAGTAAGAGTATAGTTGATGTTGATCCAGTTTCTTTGACTACTGCCCCTGAAGAAAATCTTCATGAAGATGAAAATCAAGTTGATAATAAAGATGATGATCATGTCCAGAATGACCAGTAAGATATTGTTGATGCTCCAGTGCAAGTTGATATGGTTGATAAACAACCAATTATTGATGATTTAGAGAGTTCTCTCAGATGATCTACCAAGAGAGAGAATACCTCCATCTCGTTATTCTCCTAGTGCGTATGTACTCTTGACTGACGGGGAGAAACCGAGAGTCTTGATGAGGCCATGGAAAGTGAAGAAAAGGAAAAGTGATTTAATGCTATGGAATATGATATTAAATTTTTGCATGATAATCATACCTTTGATTTGGTTAAGCTGTCTAAAGACAGAAAAGCTTTGAAAAATAGGTGAATTTTTTGGGTGAAGCATGAAGATGGTAAACCAGTTCCACGGTACAAGGCTATATTGATTGTGAAAAGATTTAACCAGAAAAAGGGAGTTGATTTTGATGAGACATTTTCTCTAATTATGATGATGTCATCCATTCGTGTGATTCTAGGCTTAGCTACAAGTCTAGATTTAGAGGTTGAGCAAATAGATGTTAAAACTGCTTTTCTCCATCGTGACTTAAATGAAGAAATTTATATGGAGCAGCCCGAAGGTTTTGAAGTCAAGGGAAAAGAGAATTATGTTTGCAAATTGAAGAAGAGCTTGTATGGTTTGAAATAAGCCCCCAGGTAGTGGTACAGAAAGTTTGGTTCCTTTATGAGTTAGAAGGGCTTCAAGAAGACTACTTCAGATCATTGTGTTTTTGTGCAAAAATTCTCCGATGATGATTTTATTATTGTGTTGCTTTATGTTGATGACAATCTTCTTGTTGGTCATAATTCCTGCAGGATTCAAAATTTGAAGCAAGAGTTAAGTAAGTCTTTTCCAATGAAAGACTTAGGACCAACAAGACAGATTATTGGCATGCAGATTCTCCGTGACAGAAAGGACAAGAAGTTATGGTTATCACAAGAGAAGTACATTAAGAAAGTACTTCGAAGGTTCAACATGAATAAGGCTAAGGTTGTCAATACACCTTTAGCTATGCACTTAAAATTGAGCACGAAGTAGTGTCCTTCCAGTGATGATGAGAAAGAAAATATGAAGAAAGTTCCTTATGCTTTGATGTATGCAATGGTTTGCACAAGACCGGATATTGCACATGCTGTTGGTATTGTGAAGAGAACATTGAAATGTTGTGAAGTGGATTATGATATATCTTTAGGGCACTTCTAGTCTGAGTTTGTGTTTTGATACAGGAAAGTCGATTCTTTGTGGTTATACTGATTCATACATAGCTGGTGATGTTGATACTCATAAGTCTACTTCAGGGTATTTGATTACTTTTGCAGGGGAGCTGTGTCTTGGCAATCCAGGTTGCAAAAATGTGTTGCTCTATCTACTACAGAAGCTGAGCTTATTACTGCCGTTGAATCTTGTAAAGAATTTCTAAGGATGAAGAGATTCTTGGGGAAACTTGGTGTTGCTCAAAAGAGGTATATGCTTTATTGTGACAGTCTAAGTGCAATACATCTTGGAAAGAATTCTACATTTCATGGTCGGTTTAAACACACTGATGTGAGGTACCATTGTATTTGTGATGTGTTGGATTCTAAGTTACTTGAACTTGAGAAGATTCATATGGATGATAATGGTTCTGACATGATCACTAAGTTACTTGAACTTGAACATGGAGATTGTTGTATGATCGCCGGGACGGCGGTCTCCTCCACATAGTCAGGAGGGGGAGAACTGTTGGGTCATGGGTCTTTTTTCCTTTCTATGTGGATAAATAAAGCCCAATTTGAACCAACCCACTTTTGCCTATAGGCCCATTACTATGGGACATATATATATATATATATATATATATATAGAAAGAGAGAGAGAGAGAGAGATCTTTTTTAGGTCTTATTCACCATCCACAAAAGAGTTTTTTAGCAGCCAAAGAGAGAAAAAGAAAGCTGATTTTCGCACCTAAAATTTCAGCCACAACAGTCAACTTCAAATTATGATTCCCGCTTCGTTTTTGTTCGATTGAGATAATTTTTGGATAGCTTGTTCCTCTCATCTCAATATTCAATTAGGAACTAACGGGGGTGAATTTGGTGTCTTGTATCTCCTGTTCTTTATTCCCAAACAGTAGTTGCGTTTCTGGTGTTTGTGCTCTTTTTTTATTCTCTAGTTTGGTGCTATCTTGTTGTGTTATTGCTCATTGTTTGACACTTATTTTGTGGCCAATTTTGGAGAACAATATTGTAATTCTTGGTGATTATAGTGGAAGTTTGATCCCGTCGTTTTTTACTCTTCACATCGAAGGGTTTTCTATGTAAATTTAGTGTTGCCTTTTGATTCTTATCTTGTCTTATTTGTGTGGTTATATATTTGTTGCCTATTATCATTGTTTTGCTTGGGTTGGTTTGTTTTCTCTTGTTTCAAGTTGTAAGTGAAAATTTAGATTTGGGTATTTTTCGTTGCTATCTTGTTGGGCACTTTGATTGTGCCCTTGCCTTTCTCAACAGATTTTTGTGAAGTTCCACATTTAATTCATACTAAGATGAGAACATTCATCTGTAGGAAAAGTAACAATCTAGCAAACAAAATTAGGACTACATAGCCGTTTGGCCATGAAAAGTTTTTACTTTTTTTTTGGAAAATTATTTCACTTTAGTGAAAAAAGTAAAAACTGTATGTGTTTGGTCATGAGAATTTCAAATACAATTTTGAAATTGTATTTGGAAAAGTAAAAACAAGTTTTACTTGTTTTCACTTTTTTCACTCACTAGTTTAGGTGTACGCGCAAGTACCTCACTTTAATGAGTTCAAATATTACATTAAATAGGATATTATTTAAATAATAAAGATGAATATAATAATTAAATTCAATATCTTTTGAGTATGTAAAGATGGAGAATTTATTTATTAATCCTAATCTTTATCAAAAATATTTTTAAAAGTCGATCGGCATTCATCAACCATCTGCAAATTGTAACAAAATAATACAATGACAGAGCCATTAAAATAATATAATTAAATCTAATCTTTACACACCAAAAATTTTTCAAAGTCTTCCGATACTCATCTACCTCCTGTAAACAATAACAAAATAATACGATAATAGAGATCAAAATAATACAACTAAACTTAACCTTTACATAAAAAAATTTCTCAAAGCCGACCTATATTTATCTATCATCGGTAAACTGCAACAATAAAATACGATAAATGTGATATCAAAATAATACAATTAAACTTAAATTTTACACACAAAAATTTCTCAAAGTAGACAAGATTCACCTACAATTGTAAACTACCACAAAATAACAAATTAATAGAGATATTACCATAATAGAATTAAACCTAATTAAAAGCCGAAATTCATCTAGCATGTGTAAATTAAAATAAAATAATAAGATAATAAAGATATCAAAACAATACAATTAAACCTAATCTTTACGCAAGAAATTATTTAAAACCAATCAACATTCATCTACGACCTGTAAACTATAAACAAAAAATATAATAGTGATCACGAAGCTTTGATTTTGATCCAACTAACTCTTGTTTGAGCGAAAATTTTGACCCTAAAGAATGATTTTAAATGAAAACAAAGAAGATATATAAATACACACATGTTGAATTATATCATGCTGACAAAATAGTGAAGAAGTGAGTGTTAGAAAATCAAGCATCCACCTTCTAGACATGCAATTGAATCAAATTAGATGAGCATCAATCATATTCTTCCAATAGGAAAACCGTTTTGTTCTCTAGTTTAACGTACATCTCAATATTTATAAAAGTATTTCCTTAATAGAGTCCTATTTTAGGAGTATTTTTTTAATTGAACAGTAGAAAGAAAAATATTAATTAATTCTCCTACTATATATTTTAGGATTCCCATATATTTTAGAAAGTCTAATAGAAAGGAAAATATTAATTAATTCCCCTGTCATATATTTTAGGAAGTCTAGTTAATATAATAAAAAAATAATTAAATAATAAGTTAAAAAATTAGTGAAAAGACAATTTTGTCTAAAGAAGAGTCTTGTAATGAAGGGTAAAAAATTTAAATCATTTTTCTAAGGGTCTTCACACTTTTAATATATTAATATAATATTAATATATGATAGATATAGATTATAAATAATAGATAGATTTAGATTATAGATCATAGATGTTGAACAATTGATAAAATCTTTAAAAAATAAATGAATAAAATTTTTAAATAAAATAACAATACCTAATTAATTACTGAGAGTAATTTCAAAGGATCATACAAACAGATTTTGGCATATTACTATTGTTTCATCCGTTGATTGCTAAAATAAATATTTATACATATAACACAACTCAATTACTATAAAAACTTGTTAACTCTATGTTATTCTATGTAATGATTTATTATCAATCCAAATACACAATTAAAAACATAATGATAAAGAAACAAAAAATTAAAGGACAAAATAACTATTTCTACGTACCTTTTATTTACTTAATGATTTAATCACCGCATAGAAGAACTCCTTTTATGAAAGGAGTATTCATAAACTAAAAAAGAACTTAATTTTAGACTCCTATATAATTTGTATTAGAATATCATCCATTGATTGTCAAAGAGAAAAGAGGACTCCTATTTATAATAAAAAAAGACTCCTATGTTAATTTTTATTTAGCAAAAAATTATTTTCAGTGACAGTTTTTTATTTACAAAAAATAAGATAATTTTTATTTTATCAAAAATATAATTTTATGACAGTTGGTCAAAAGTAATAACAGTTTTTATTTTTCAAAAGTAAGACTATAATTGTTACCATAGTTTTTAGTTTGTTAAAAGTAATGGCAACTTTTAAATTTTGCCAAATATACTCTACGTACAACTTTTAAATTTTGCCAAATATACTCCTACGTTTTTCTTTTGTCAAAAAATAAGGCAATGTTTGTTAAGTCTTACCATATATTTTGAACTCTTGATCCCATATATTTTAGGAGATAATATTATAAATATAATTAAATAATAATTTAAGAAAATAGTAAAAAGACGATTTTGTCTAAAGGAGAAACTTTTAATGAAAAGCAAAAAATTCAAATCACTTTTCTAAAGATTTCACACTTTTAATATATTATAAATTATAGGGAAAAGACATCGTTTCCACCCTAAACTATACCCGAAAAGTTTAAGCCACACCTAAACTATACTAGTGACCTATTACACACCTAAACTATAAAAAAGTGAAACTATTACCTCCCCGCAACACTCATTCTAAGGCGCGTTGTTTACACTCGTTTTAGGCGCATGAAAAGCAGAAAGGGAAATTAAAAGCAAATTAAAACGCACACGTGTCATTATTCAATTGCATTTTATCAATCAATTATATTTAATTAGTTTTTGATTTATATTTATATAATTTTTTTTTTTTTACCTTTTAATTTGTTTTTCCTTTTCCTTTTTTACTCTTCATCTCTAACTTCTTTCTTCTTTTCTCATTTCTTCCTCAACTCCATTTCTTATTCCTTACCTTCTCTCAACCTCCATCAATTCATCAATGAATTCACAAATTCACTTATCCTTTTATTTTTTCCCAATTATTATTACAAGTGGGAAGAAATTTGTTATTAATGCTATGTCCTTTTGATTTTGTTAGAACCAAATGTGGGTTACTCAATTTTGGCCCCAACTAGAAGCGCTTAAACAGTTTCTGCTTGGAGCAGTAATGACTTTTGTTTTGTATTAAGTCTTTAAGACATACCTTTACTTAATATAATCCCACCAGTTACCAAAAAAAAAAAAAATGAGTTGGATTCGAACCCATAACCCACATTTCAAGATACCCACATTTCAATTTATAATTGATATTTCTCTGTGAATCTGGGTATTATTTAGATGAAATTTATTCAATTTTAATTTAAATTAGATTGTGGGTTTTTCAAATTTTATAAAATTCGATTATGGGTATCTTGAATTTCACGAGTTGGATAGTGGGTTGTTCGAATTTTATAAAATTGAAATGTGGGTATCTTGAATTTCATGAGTTCTATTTTGTGTTTCTTGAATTTTACTGAAGTGTGTTGTGGGTTTCTCGAATTTTGCAAATTGAATTTTAAATTTATCGAATTTTATGAAGTTGAGTTCGGAGTTTCTTGCATTTACGAATTGAATTGTAAATTAGTTGAATTTTATTGAACTGAGTTGTGGGTTTCTTGAATTTTCAAGAATTGAGTTTTGTGTTTGCATTTTACGATCTGGGTTACGATTTGCTCGAATTTTATCGAATTGGGTTGTGGGTTTCTAAAATTTCACAAAAAATGGTGAAGATTGTGAAATAGTGAAAGGATTGAAGTGATTTTATTTGTCGGATTTAGATTGCTTTGATCTGATCGAATCCGTTTGTTTATCAGTAAATGGGTTTTGCCCAGATTTTAACTAAAAGAAGAAGGATCGAAGGAGATGATATTTTTTAAAATTCACTTTTAAGAAAGAAAGAAAAAGGATTTAAATTAAAAAGAAGAAAGAAAAAGAAGAATTTATGAAAATAATAAATTTATTATTTTTCGGATGATGCTGATGTGGCGTTGACGTGACAATGCGTGTATTTCAGGGTATAAAAATTATCACTTTTTTATAGTTAAGGTGTGTATAGATCACTAATATAGTTTATGTGTGACTTAGACTTTTCGGATATAGTTTGGGGTGGAAACGATATTTGTCTCAGAAAATTTCAAAACAACTTTAATTTATATTTATGGCCAAACATAGATCCAACTTCAACTCTAAATTCAACTTCAACTCTAGCTTCAACTCTAGAAAATTATATTTTTCATGGCCAAACAGGGCCGTACAAGTTATTCATTTCTCAATTCAAATCCCAAAATTTCTACGAAATGAATCTGTTGACTAACCCAAGTCTACGAGGTTGAAGTTAATGGGGTCTGATCTCATCAATGACATGGTTTATCTAAAACCAGACTCAACTAACTCTATTATGCTTTAGTAGCATATAAATGTGCAAATATCGTAGCACAAGCAAATTCAACTGTCTGCGGATACATAAACTACTTGAATATAGGTTATTGGGACCCTTTTCTGTTAGAACTAATTCATTCTTATAAAGAATCTATTTTGGTACTAAGGGTTGCTGATAATCAGCAGATGTTCACATGACGTATGTTGCTCGAACTCTTCAAAAATATCGAGAGTTGCATGTCGGATCTGACACGGTGCGACAGCATTTTTAAAGAGTCCGAGCAAAATATCACATCAGACAGTTGTTTGTTGAGGATGTTACATCTGAACAAACCTGGACACCTGTACTTACATTGCTGAAAAGAATGGTTGATTACTTCAAATTCTGTATAAAAATAAATAAATAAACTGCTAATCATTACTTTTACTTTTCAGAATTCTTCTACAAATGGCACCTTCTCATTTACAAATTACTTCTTTGCGTATTATTTAAGAAGCTAGTCAATGGATGATCTAATAAATTAATCACTTCTTTGGCTACTGATTATACTAATGGTTACTTCTTTCGACTGAAATCTGCATTTAAAATGGAAACAAAGATATGATAAACGACTAGATCAGAGTATAAGTAGTCATGCCTTTCTGGTTGTTTGAAAAAATCATAACAAGACCAAAACAAACAAACTTGTTTCCAGAAAAAGTTTTAAGTTTTACTAGAAAACCTATAACAATGAAGATGTGCGGCCGTGGGATCATAACAACTTTAGCCATCCTTTCTTTCTTTTTTTCCCCTGCTTATGCTTATGATCTCAACCCTCTACAAGACATATGTGTTGCAATTAACGACTCTAAGGCTTCGGGTAAATCATCCTTCTATGGTTTTTGACCTCTAACGAGGCATAGTTGTTGTATGTTGTATAATTTGTGTCATCTGTTAGCTGTTAATATCTGAATAATACGCTTAGCTTCATTTTATGTCACTCCTGCAGTTTTAGTAAATGGAAAGGTATGCAAAGACCCGAAGCTTGCAAATGCGGATGATTTCTTTGCATCAGGTCTTAACGTTAGTGGAAATGCAGTGCCTCAGTTTGGTTTTGCTGTAAATATTGTGGATGTAAACAATATGCCTGGACTCAACACTCTTGGTATTTCTATAGTTCGCGCTGACTTGGAACCACAGGGTCTTGTTCCACTTCACACGCACCCTCGAGCTTCTGAGCTGATAACTATCTTGGAGGGTACTATCTATGCGGGATTTCTTGCCCCTGATGCTCCAAACGTCTTTAAGAGTCGTCTCTTCTCCAAAATCATGAATCCTGGAGATGTGTTTGTGATCCCACAGGGGCTTATTCATTTCCAGTATAACGTTGGACACAAAAATGCTACTCTGCTTGCTTCTTTCAACAGTCAAAATCCTGGAGTTGTCATGATTCCTAGTTCAATCTTTGCTTCAGATCCACCTATTTTGGATGATGTTCTTGCCAAAGACTTTCAGCTTGATAAGAAAGTGATTAAAGAACTTCGAAAGAAATTCTCCTAGAATATGACAATAAAAATATGATTGTTTTTACTGAAAGTTGTTTGGAGCGCATTAAATTCTGGAGCGCGGTGCTTTCTAATGCTTTGTGAAAGCGTTGGAACAATACATTATTCTGTCATGCTGTTATTTGTTGAAAAGTGAAATTAAGTCAGTGATACGTTGTTAATGTCTGTCGTGTGAATCACAAAATAATGTCACTAACGCCTACTTTGTAAGTTCAGTGTTTTTTATCTAAAGTTAAATTTCATATGAAAGTATCATATAGTTTCTTACTTGTAAGGTTAATATATAACTCTCAGATACAATAAAGCAATTGATGTATTTGATAAAATAAATACTGACAAGCAACTTTTCTGTTAAAACCATTGAAACACCCTTAGGACTGAACATTAAAAATAAGCTTATTGTTCAACATTTTTGAAGAGTCCGAGCAATATATCATATTAGATAGTTGTTTGTTAAGGATGTTACATCTGAACAACCCAAGACAGGTATATCTGCATTGCTGAAAAGATCAATGGTTGCTTACTTCTAATTCTGTACAATCAAGAAGTAAATAAACTATCAATCATAACTTACTAATTTGCAAAATTCCTCAACATATGCATGGAACATTCTCATTTACAAAGCAGTCAGTTTTTTCTTCTTTTAAAATTATTTAAGAAGCTAGTAATGACTGATCTAATTAATTAACTACTTCTTTGACTACTGATTATATTAAAGGTAGCATCTTTGGACTGAAATCTGCATTTAAAATGGAAACAAAGATACGATAAACGACTAGATCAGAGTATAAGTAGTCACACCTTTTGCTATAACAATGAGGATGGACAGGTTCTTATCAACTTTAGTCATCATTGCTTTCAATTTTTCGCCCGCTTATGCTTATGATCTGAACCCTCTACAAGACATATGTGTTGCAGTTAACGACTCTTAAGGCTTCGAGTAAATCATCCTTCTATAGTTTTTGCTTATGAATGAGGCATAGCTGTTGTAAATCGTATTATGTCTGTCATCTGTTAGTTTTCAATATCTGAATAATATGCTTAGCCAGTGGCGGATCACATAACAACTTGCAGGTTCGCGGGCCAGTAGCTTTTGATTAGACCATGCACGTATATTAAAAAATCTGCTAAATATCTTCAAATATACCATTGTGAAGCCAACTTATATTGTAGATTAATTTGAAGTTATTGTAGGAACTCAAATTTAAAATTCTGAATCCGCCTCTATGCTAAACTATCCTGGAGGGTACCATCTAGCGATGTGTTTGTGAACCCACAGGGCTTATTCACTTCCAGTATAACGTTGAACACAAAAATGCTACTCTGCTTGCTTCTTTCAACAGTCAAAATCCTTTAGTCGTCATGATTCCTGTTCAATCTTTGCTTCAGATCCACCTATGAGCTTGTTTTGGCAATGTATATGGATCAACTATATGAGGCGGAGCCATGATTTGAGCTTTGAGGGTTTTAAGTTTTAAGACAGGACAACGACTTCAAGATAATACATTATACATAGTAACCGTCAAACTAATAAACGAGCACTGATACATAATGTATACTTAAGAAAACAATAAACCGCTTAATATTTTAATTGCACTTGGAGCTAAAAGTCGTGTTTGAAGAAGTTTGAGTCTTGAAAAAGTTTGTGATCATATTGACTCGCTTAAGGATCCTATCATAAAATGCGAGTTATGTGCCTATTTCTCATCGCCAACCATATCAACAATGCAAATTATGAAAACGGAAAACAAATTATGCTATATATAAAAATAAAAAATAAGAAAGTCACATATTTATTGGTTATTGGGAGTTTTGGTGTTGAAATTTTGCTAAGAAAATAATTGATAAATATAATAGGACATTGTAGAGCAGTCATAGAATCACATATTAAAAATAATTTTGAATTATTTTAGTATTACACATTATAATAAACTGAAAAAGAAAATGAAAAAAGTAGATCGAGGAGAAAGACTAAATAAACTTCATTTACATAATCACGATTGAAGGCCTGTTTTTGTTTTTTGTTTTTGCAATAAGTTTTTTTAGAAAATTTTTTGTATGTTGGTTCGCAGCATTACTATTTATATATATTTACTGAATTTGCAATACAAATATCCCATCGTGCACAAAAGGTTTACTGAGTAGCATGGAACGAGGACACATATGCAACTTAAATATATTCAGAAGGAATTGGAGGAAAACTTGCTGATCTATTTGATATTAGAAGTGGCATATGCAATATAAATGGAGCAGCAGATACTGGTTTAATTTATGATATGGATAAAAATGATTATTCGATTTATCTTTACAGTTTAGGCTATAGTAACGATAGGATTTACGATGTAAATAACGTATCATTCCGATATGAAAAATTCTACTTTTTCAGCAGGCATTGTGTCACAAAGAAGTACATCCAGGTTGTATATGAATTTCCTACAATATCGATTCCAAATCTCAAGGATTTAGTTACTCTCAAGAGAACTATTATGAATGTTGGAAATGTTAATTCTATATACAAATTAGTGATTAAACCTCCAAGAAATATTGCTATTAAAGTAACTCCAGACGTGTTGAAGTTTAATGCCAAGACAAAAAATTTCTTTTGAGGTAAAGATCACATCTACTTATCAAAAAAGCAGTAAATTTGGCATGGAGTGATGACAAACATTTTGTTAGAATTGCTATTGCTATGAGAAAGCAAGTAGATGACTAAAGGAAAAACACCTACTTAGATTTAGAAGTATGAAGTGGGGTGATGATACAAATAATGCATGGTACAAGGAAAAAAAAATTGGTCATTATCTTCGAGGGTGGTGTTGGACAATAAAATTTTCGAGACCAAAAATAAATAATTCGGGACAAGAAAATATATATTGCAACAATCAATTTATTGATTTCAATGAGAGTGTTACAATCTCTATGAATCCTCTGATTCGCCTTTTCGAATATAAATTCAAGGGCTTAAAGCTTGATCTTGAATTTGAACTTGATTTGATGGATTTGAGGGACTTGATCTTGACTTGTGCTTGAATTCAAGGGCTTTTGAGCTTGTTCTTGAATATTGCGGTCTTGATCTTGAATCTTGTGAACTTGATTTGAATGCTTGAGCTTTTTAGAGAAATTGCGGCGTTTGATCCACGAGCTTTCTCTTGCTACTTGTTAGAGTTCTGGGGGCCTTTTCTGAATTATGAGACCCTAGGACTTTCCTTTGACCAATCAGATTTAAGTGATGTGACGCCTTTTTATGAGCTTTTATTTTATGGGTCTGCTGCATCATTTTGACATGTGACATAGTCCTACTAGCTCCATTTACTTGACTTGGCATGCCACGTCATTTGACACGCGACGCTTATTTGGGCCTCTAGAATATGAAAATATATTGGGCTTAGCAAAGTGGGCTCATTATTTGTAGCCCAAATTAATGGATTAATCCAATAAAAATTGGACTTTAATTAAATCCATATATGTTTGGATTTAAATAATTAATTCAATTATATTAAGTATAAATAACATAAATACCAACCTTTTGAAAATAATTACACTATTTCCCACTTTTTTAATTACTTTACTCTCTCTTCCTATTAATATACATAGCATATTAGACATATACATAGCATTCTGTGTATATGTGAGATTTTTGTAATATGTTTAGGGAGTTGAAATTTTTTGTAATATTGAAAACATAAGTTGTGTATTTGTGTAATTTTTTATTATATTAATCCGCAATATTTATTTGAGGAATAATATATTTTGAATTTAATATAGTCCGAATTTCGTACGGATTTTAATTTAATAAAATTTCATTGCATACAAAATTCCTACTTCAAGACTTGTCGAGATACTTAATCTTTTAGAGGCTAGTCTTGAAGTATAAATTTATGCCTTAACTGAAATCAATGCTAATTCATTTATATTTTACTCCCTCCGTTTCATTTTACCCGTCCCAAATTGGGATGTCACAAATATTAAGTAAACAATGATTAGTGATGTAACTTTATCATTTTGTCCCTCTTAATTATGTCTTGTTATTAGTTCCAACATTGATGGATAGCTAATACCAAGGCACCATTTATATTCTTAATGGTGTACTCTTAATGATAATCCTCTTAAATAATATTTTTCAAGAATGCTAATAACAAGGACTAATCAATTACATCAAGGGTATAATGGAGAAAAAAATAGTTTTGTCTTGATAAATAAAAAATAAATAAATAAAATGAGACATTAAAATAGAAAATTTGGGACGAATAAAATAGGATGGAGAAAGTATATGTTAGAATTAAATGATATCCAAAAATAATAATAATTAAGAACATTATCTAATTCCAAACATCTGACCACCCGTAATAATAATAATGACAATTATAATGTCATCATAGATCCTGGCTACTAGCGTACAAAAGTCCAATTCCAACCATATTGGAATTGGTAGCACTTTAGCAGTTAATTTCCCTTTAGGAATCTAGTGACCATAATCCCATTTTCATTAGGTGACTAATCGAATTCCGTGTAGAATTCATGGTATAAACTATCACCGCCTCATATTTTCCAATCCTATTTCAATTCGGATGTAGCCGTCGCTTGCCTTCTCTATAAATATACACCATACATTTTTTTATGCAAAGCATCAACTTGTAAAACTCTTTAGAGACACCTCTTCTTCGAGCTTCAAGAATTAATATTGAGGTATTTTTCTTTTTCTTTTCTCTTTTTTTTTTCTTCCTTTTTTTTGTAGGATTAAAGTAGATAGCAATATACAACAATCGGCTTAAGGTGCGAGAGTTTAACTTCGCATCCGTCACCTTAAGTTCGACCAATTTTACTTGAAGACGGTGAACATCGACTTAAGGTGCGAGAGTTTAACTTTGCCTCTGTCATCTTAAGTACGACCAAGTTTACTTGAAGACGGTGAACATCGGTTTAAGGTGCGAGAGTTTAACTTCGGCTCCGTCATCTTAAGTCCGATCAATTTTACTTGAAGACAGAGGACATCGGCTTAAGGTGTGAGAGTTTAACTTCGCCTCCGTCACCTCAAGTCCGACCAATTTTACTTGAAGACACAATAATTTTCCTTAAGTATGGGCCCTTTTATCGATGCACTTGTGCAATGATATTCTTTAAGTATGAGACCTTTCATTGATGCACTCATGCAATGGTCTTCTCTAAGTATGGGCCCTTTTATTATTGTACTTATGCAATGGTATTCTTTAAGTATGAACCCTTTTATTGATGCGCTTATGCAATGGTCTTCTTTAAGTATGGACCCTTTTACTGATGCATTTATGCGATGATCTTCTCTAAGTATGGGCCCTTTTTGATGGTCAGCTTAAGATGCAAAGGGATAAATCTTGTCCACCTTAAGACATGAAAATTTTGATATCCTTTTAAGGATAAACCTGTGAGAGACCAACTTAAGGTGCAAAGGGACAAATCTTGTCCACCTTAAGGCATGAAAATTTCGATATCCTTCAAGGATAAACCCGTAAGAGGCCAACTTAAGGTGCAGGGGGGACAAATCTTGTCCACCATAAGCCATGACAATTTCGATATCCTTTAAGGATAAACCTGTAAGAGGCTATCTTAAGGTGCAAAGGTACAAATTTTGTCCACCTTAATGCTTGGAAATTTCGATATCCTTTAAGGATAAACCTGTGGGAGGCTATCTTAAGGTGCAAAAGGACAAATCTTGTCTACCTTAAGGCATGGAAATTTTGAGATCCTTCTAGTTGTAGGCTTGGAGAACTTTGGCATTCCAAATCCCATTGAAGGAACTCTCTTTCTTTTCGACGGATTGCTCCCATTGAGTCACAAATATTTAGATTAAGTCCAAAATTTAATTAGAATAGTTTCATACTTGGTATCCATATGGTAGATACTGCAGGAACATATATTTTTTTGACACTCATGCAACTGAACTCAGAATGAAATTCTAAGCGCCTACGTACCTCAGTAAAGAGGATCAAGTCACAACGTAGTTCTGGGTGAGTTTTTTTTTTTTCTTTTTTTTTGTGTCCTAACTTTTGCCTAGGCTACCTTTTTTGAGGTTTACAACCTAGCAAACTTTTTTTTGAGTCGTACACAGTTTATACTCTTGCGGGCAAGAAGTGGACATGCAGTTTATACTTGTGCCTTAAGGAGTGGACATGCAGTTTATACTTGTGCCTTAAGAGTATACATGCAGTTTATACTCGTGCCTTAAGGAGTGTACATGCAATTTATACTCGTGCCTTAAGGAGTGTCATCTTCCTTCAAGGATAGTACTTCTTCAAGAATTTGGCGTTTATGGGGCCAATCCTCACACCATCTGCATCGATAAGCTTGTGAGCACCATTTAAATAGGCCTCTTATACGACATATGGTCCATCCCATTTCAAGGTAAATTTGGCCCCAGAATTATGAGAAGTGATAATGGGACTTCTTACTGCAAGGACTTGATCTCCAACTTGGAAGCACCTCAAGCGAACCTTTTTTTTGAAAAATCGAGATAGCCGAGTTTGATAACATTCGAGATTTTGTTGAGCCTCCAGACTTTTCTCATCAAGATCTTCTAACTCCACAAGACGAAACTTAGCATTTTCTTCATCAGTGAGCCCTTCTTGATATCCAGTCTCAGAGAAGTTATTTGACGCTCAAGTGGAAGGACCGCTTCAACTTCAAAAATAAGTGAGTATGGGGTTGCTTACGTCGGTGTACAATAAGTTGTCCTATACGCCCATAAAGATTCTTCAATTCGCTCATGCCAGTCTCATTTGGATTTGGAAACAACTTTCTTCAACAAGTTGCATAAAGTCTTATTGAATGCTTCGGCTAGACCATTGGCAGCAGCATAGTACATAGAAGACTTGCACTGCTTGAAACTAAAGAGATCCCAGATTTTGTTCATCAGCTTATTATCAAATGACTTTCCATTGTCAGTTATTATGTACTGAGGAATTCCAAAATGATAGACGATATTCACTCGGATGAAGTTTGCAATATTTTCTTTCTTTACTTCCTTGAGAGCAACAACTTCGGCCCATTTCGAGAAGTAATTAATCACGGCCAAGATGCATAGGTGTCCAACAGAAGATTTTGGTAGTGGACCAACAATATCCATTCCCCAAGCATTGAACGACCAAGATGCTACAGTTGGATGTAGTACCTCTGGAGGTTGATGTATGAAATTTTCATAGAATTGACAAGCTTTGAATCTTTTAGCATAGTCCAAACAATCTTTCACCATCGTTGGCCAATAATATCCCATTATTTTAATATGAAAATAGATCTTCAACCCAGACTGATGTGATCCACAAACTCCCGAGTCAGCTTCTTGCATAGCTTGCATTGTTTCTTTCTCTCCCATACATCGTAAGAGTAATATTTTAAATGATCTTCGATACAGTGTGTCTTTATAATAAAGGAAATGAGGTGCACGACGATGAATGTCAGTCCTTACCCTTGGATCTTCTGAAAGTATCCCATAACACGAGTAGTCAATGATAGATTGTCCCTAATCATCCTTTACAGCTTCGGACACGGCGACGAGGTATTCAACCTTACCTTTTACATCCTCATCTTCATTTGATGTCGGAACTACCCATTCTTGGCGGATAGTAACTCGTGTCTGATTCAGAAGAGTTAGAGTTGAAGCCAAAGCAGGTAGAGCATCAACTTGCTTATTTTCTTTCCTTAGCATATACTGGAGGGTTATTTCTCCAATCCATCCCATTAAATTTTGTGCATAATCATCATATGGTCTTAATTCAGGCTTTCTAACTTTATAACTCCCCAAAAGCTGCTTGATCACCAATTGGGAGTCACCAAAAACTTATAATTATAGTTTTTTCATGTCGACAGCCATCTCATGTCCGAGTATGAGCGCTTGATATTCAACAACATTATTGGAGCAATGATTCATCAAGGTAAAAGAGTAGGGGATGACTTTTTCTTATGGAGTGACAAACACTATGCCAACACCAGCTCCATCTCGATGTGCAACACCGTCAAAGTACATCTTTCATAGGGATCTGACTTTAAAGGCCATTGCATCTTCATCAGGAAGTTCATCACTCAGCTCCCAGTCATCAGGTATTGGATGATCTGCCAAGAAGTCAACCAATGCTTGTCCTTTTACAGCCTTTTGGGGAACGCACACAATCTCAAACTGTTGAAATTGAAGGTACTACCTAGCAAGTCGGTCATTGAGGACTGGTTTCGATATCACAAACTTGATGGGATTTGCCTTGGACACAAGACAGATAACATGAGCTTTAAAGTTGTGTTTCATCTTTTGGATAGAGAAAGCCAATGCCAAACATAACTTTTCAATCCGAGAATATTTCAACTCATTTGGTGTCATCATTCTACTCAGATAGTAAAGTGAGTTTTCTTTGTCTTCACTATTTTCTTGAGCCAGTAGTGCTCCAACTGACCTCTCTTGTGTTGTGATATAGAGTATCAATGATTTTCCAGGTATGAGTGCTGCAAGAACTGGTGGCTTCATTAAATATGATTTGATACGCTCAAAAGAGTTACTACAAGCTTGGTCCCATTCGAAGAGAGTGTCCTTCTTCATGAGACGACTAAATGGTTGACATTTTCCAGCCAGGTTTGAGATGAACCTTCTTAAATATGTTATCCTTCCTTGAAGGATTTTCAACTCATGAATATTTCGAGGCTCGGGCATCTTCAAAATTACATCGACCTTAGCTTGATCAATTTTAATTCCTCGCTGTCGCAAAATAAAGCCAAGAAATTTTCCCAAAGTAACTCCAAAGGCACACTTGAATGGATTCATCCTAAGTTGATATCTTCGAAGCAACTCGAATACCATTCTTAGGTCTTTTAAGTGGTCGTCTCTTTTTCTTGACTTTACCACTAGATCATCCATGTAGCATTCAATATTTTTATGGAGCAGGCTATCAAAGATGTTCTGCATAGACCTTTGATAAGTGGCGCCAGCATTCTTCAACCCACAAGGCATCACCTTGTAGCAATAAATACCTTTGGGCATACGAAATGGAGTGAGTTATTCATCCTTTGGCACCATGCGGATTTGATTGTATCCGGATGAACCATCCATAAAGGACATTGCCTCATAACCAGTGGTGGCATCAATCATTAACTCTGGTATGGGGATTGGAAAGTCATCCTTAGGATAGGCGTTGGTGAGATCTTTAAAGTCGACACAAACTTGAATTTGGACATTCTTTTTCCGTACTGGAACAATACTTGAAATCCACTTGGGACATTTGACTTCAGGAATAAAGCCAGCTTCAATGAGTTTGTTAACTTCATTTTCAATCAATGGAACCAACTCCTGCCTAAATCATCTTTGGGCTTTCTTAACAGGACAAACACCATTCTTGATCACCAACTGATGAACCGCTACTTTTGGATCTAAGCCAGGCATTTCCTTATAACTCCAGGCGAAAATATCCATATATTCTTTGATTATGTCCATATAAATGATTTCCTCCTGTACTTCTAGAAACATACGCAGGTAAGTTGGTCTTGGGTCTTTTTCGGTTCCAAGATTAAATTTCTTCAAGGGATCTATTGTGGCCTTTACTCCTGCTTCAAGTTGAGATGGAGCATCTCCAGCGCCTTCCTCCTCTTGAGGATCATCGTCATTGATGGATATGTGGTGACACCAAAATGTGTCTTCTATCTCTTCATCAACCTTCATTTGAGATGAGGCCTCATTCTCATTTTGGACCGTAACATGATATGAGGAGCCATCACTTTCTTCATCTTCCTCACATTCCTTGGTATACACCACGGTATGAGCTTTATCTTTTAGCACCTCATTGTATAAAACTACCAGTTCCATTTTTCGCCTCATTCTAGAAGGAATAAAACTTTGAAAATCCTTCTGTATTTTAAAGAAAGAGTGCATCATCATGCTTTGACGACTTCTCTTACTCTTGTTGCTTTTCTTTTTATATAGAGGTCCCAAATTTTCAAACACAGAAGTTCTTGTCGTTGATCCTCCAAGTTGATCGAATATAGAGGGTTTTTTATTAGCAGTAGTGGATTCTTCTTCCACAGTGATGTAATTACTAACTGCCCTTCTTATGGAGATGCGAATTGGAGGTGGTTGCGTGTATCCTAGACCTTCACGCGCCTTCCTAGTTGTACCCTCTGAAGAATGTTTTCCCAACCTTGATTGCTCATTAGGGTTGTATCCAGCCTTTATAAATAGCTTGTATGCATTTGGGTCAAAGCCTTCTTACGTACGCTTAGTAGGAAGTGTCATATCTTATGGCTGATTTTGAGCCACAGACTCTTCAAGAAGTCTTGAGCATGGATTTATTGCATCAATATTCCTGATGGGTAAAGTTACCCTATTTAGCATATTATCTTAGGTATCAGGTGGGTAATCTTTCTCTTTCTTTACCTTTGGCACGTAGAGAAGAACAGAAGTTACCATCTTTTTCGTAGATGCTATGCTTTCTTTATTCAAAGTGAAGAAGGACTTCTTGGTGGAAAATTTTCAACAGTCACCGCGTCCTTCTTAGATTCAATATTATCACACTTGTTCTTGGTGACCTCTTCAACCTTTTTATCATCCACAACATAATTCTTTAAGTAGAATTTTGCATCGGCAAAGTATGACTCAGCTTCAATGAATGACTTGTCATCGACAACTATCTTTCTTTCCACTCTACCTTCAAGGTACTTCAAGCATTGATAATAAGAGGACAAGATAATTTTGTTCCCGTACACCCATGGCCTACCAAGCAATATGTTGAATGAAGTTTTGGCATTAATTACATGCAACAATGGGTTTGATTGAAAATCATCCATACGAATCCCCAACTTGATACATCTCATGGCCCTCTGACCTCCTTGGTTGAATCCTTGGATCATTATATGACTTTCGTCCATTTTATCAGTAGTGATGCCAAGTTCTTTCATCGTGCAGATAGGCAAGATATTGACTCTAGATCCATCTTTTTTTCTTGAATCTGGCCCACCATGTATAAAGGATGGTTATGTAGGGCCTCACCAAGTAGAAGATCATTATTTATGAATGTGATTTTTGTATCACATACATGTGCATCTTGGCTAAGAGGTTCAGCGAGCGGTTCAGAGGACGAAAGAACTTCTATAGGTATATTTTCACCCTTTGGCCCCTCTTTGGTAGTATTAAAACAAGATGCGTTAAGGTTGACTTGGGCAGTCTTTTCGCGAAACCAACTCGGTAAAAATTCCTCTAAAGTCACTGGACGCCAAGATTTCTGGTAGTGAAGCTCCATCACCCTTGTCTTCTTTAGAAGTTCAGCCAACTTCTATTTTCTTGGTTTCTTCACCATTCTTCTTCCGATTGGCTTCTCGTACTTCTTCTTTCACAGACTCATCTTCTTGTGTCTGCGTCTGGTCACTAGAGTCCAACCTTCATCATCGTCTTCATAAATTGAAGACATGTCGAGATCTAATATTTCCTCATTATGCACTACGAAACATATTTGGACTGGGACGAGCGAGCCAAAAGTGATGGATATTTGATGAGAACTGGTAGTCTCATTGTCGAAGAATATCTTCTTCTTTTTTGTTAGTTGTATGACTTTATCTTTAAAGACAAAGCATTTTTCAAGAGGGTGACTTATGAGCCTTTGATATTTGCAATAATTAGGGACATTGGTCCTTCCAGTTTCATTGGGATGCTTCATCTCTGGGATTTCAATGAGTTTATGTTAAAGGAGTTCATCTAAAATCTCAGCAACATCAGAATCAAGGAAGGTATATTCCTTTTCTTGCATCTCCTTTAAAGTTTTCTGATTTGGACGTGTTCCAGAAGTCCTTTTCACACTTTGATTCTTGCTCACCTTTGTGGTGACCTTCACAGGAGACACGTTGACATTCATGGATTCTTTGTTATCATTTTTGGGGGCAAACTTACCCCATCTTTTAGGTTCTTGCTTATCCTTTCCCCTTCGAGGGTCATGGATATGCACTCCTTTCTTTTTAGTAGAAGACATGCTCAACTCTATATCATGAGCACGAGTAGATAACTCTTTAAAGAATTTTGGTTTAATTCCTTACAAGATGTAGAGAAGCCCCCAGTGCATTCCTTGGATGCATATCTCTATTGCAGAAGCTTCACTGAGCCTATCTTTGCAGTTTAGGCTAGCATTTCTCCATCGATTGATGAAGTCAAAGACTGGCTCATTCTTTCTTTATCAATTATTTGTGAGCTCTACCATGATCACCGTACGCCTTGTGCTATAGAAGCAATTCAGGAACTCATGCTCTAATTTATCCCAACTATCGATGGAGTTAGGCTCGAGATCCGTGTACCAATCAAAGGCATTTACCTTTAGGGAACGAAAAAACATTTTGACAAGATAGTCACCATAAGTTCCAGCATTATTACATGTCTCAACAAATTTGGGTTCTCTTTCCCCTCAAATTGTTGAAATTTTAGGGGTGGATAGCTGGCAGATATTTTAAGGCTATTTATCCTCACAGTTTACGTCTTAGCATATGCAAGGGAAGACTTGGTGACAACATTATACTTGTCTTTGAGGGTCCCTTCAATGAATTCCTTCAATTTCTCAATTGGGATCATTCCCTCAGAAGAAACTCACACCTCTTTAGTTGGTGGTGTTTGTTTCAAAGGATTTTCTATTTCATGAACCTCTGGAGATTTTCTAGGTGCATGGCTAGACTCTCTTTCTATCAGGCCTTCCACCCTATTCACTATCTTATCAAATTGAGCATCTTGATTCTGAATATATTGGGTTAAGCTCTTAATTGCCTTTGCCAGATTCACAAGCTGCTCCTCCATAAACGAGGCATCAGTCACTATTGCTTGCATAATCACTGGAGATGTTGGAGACTAGCACAGATTATCTCTCAAGTTGATCTTTGAAGTACTCAACTTACGTTGTGTAATCGGAGATGATGAGTTTCTTGAACGATTATCGCTCTTTGCCCTAGAGTACTTGGAACCGGAATGCTCAAGTAGAGCTAGAGTCTTCTTAAGCGATTCCTCCACACTACTTTCTCCTTCTGAAGCACTTGTATTGGACTTCATTCCTTTTGAGGTTGAAGATCCAAAATTGGAGTTGGCGTGGACGACATTGGATGTGTTTGTTGCCTAGTAAGACTGCCTTGCTTCTCGTGACAGCTCCTATGCTTTCGAAAGTAACGCCAAGAATTCTCTCTACTTCAGCAAAGAACTTTGAGTCAGCAACCTTGGAAGAAGTTAATTGAGAGTTGACCTTCTTGGAAGTTATTTCAGTATTGTTGAACTTTGCAGGGAAAGTTGAGATGAGAGGTAGAGATTGTCCCACTGGGCGTGCCAGAATTTGTTGGACAATAAAATTCTCGAGACCGAAAATAAATAATTCGGGACAAGAAAAAATATATTGCAACAATCAATTTATTGATTGCAATGCGAGTGTTACAATCTCTATGAATCCTCTGATTCGCCTTTTTGGATATAAATTCAAGGGCTTAAAGCTTGATCTTGAATTTGAACTTGATTTGATGGACTTGAGGGACCTGATCTTGACTTGTGCTTGAATTCAAGGGCTTTTGCGTTTGTTCTTGAATATTGTGATCTTGATCTTGAATCTTGTGAACTTGATTTGAATGCTTGAGCTTTTTAGAGAAATTGCGATGCTTGATCCACGAGCTTTCTCTTGCTACTTGTTAGAGTTCTGTGGGGGCCCTTTTCTGAATTATGAGACCCCTTTTTATAGTTGTAGGAAAGGAAGAGTCATGATGAATATGAACTTTCTTTGACCAATCAGATTTAAGTGATGTGACGCCTTTTTATGGGCTTTTATTTCATGAGCCTGCTGCATCATTTTGACATGTGGCATGGTCCTATTGGCCCCTTCACTTGACTTGGCATGCTACGTCATTTGACACGTGACGCTTATTTGGGCCTCTAGAATATGAAAATATATTGGGCTTAGCAAAGTGGTCTCATCATTTGTAGCCCAAATTAATGGGCTAGTCCAATAAAAATTGAACTTTAATTAAATTCATAAATGTTTGGACTTAAATAATTAATTCAATTATGTTAATCCGCAATATTTATTTGGGGAATACTATATTTTGAATTTAATATAGTCTGAATTTCGTACGGATTTTAATTTAATAAAATTTCATTGCATAAAGGTGGATTTAGAGGGAGGGGTGTTCATTCAGATCCTCTCGATAAAAAATTATATTGTCTATATACGGTAATTTTTTATGTTTTTTATTGAGTCAATTCCTCATATTGTCACTCAACTTTAAAAAATATCCTACTAAAGTCACTTATCTTTTTTTCTGTTCCAATAGTGTCATTTAACTTTGTACATTTTCCTTACTAACTAGCAATTGCTAAAATAGTCCTTATTCTTTGAAAGAAAAATGTGCAAAATAGTCCCTTAAGTTAAATCGTGAATTTAAATAGTCTTTATTCCTTTATTTGAAATATTAATAGGCCTCCAACTATATTTGAAATTCTTACTCCATTACATACTCCCTCTATCCCTTTTTAGTTGGGCACATTTCATTTTACACGATGATTAAGAAATTATAAATTGCATGAAAATTTTACTATTTCACCCTTTGGCAATATTAATGATATGGACATAGAAATGAACATTGAAATTGAAATTGAAATTGTTCACATTTTAATGTATACTATGAATTATAGGGGTATCATCGAAAAATTAATTAATTCTATTTTGATCTAGTAAGTGATGAACTAATATGCTTCATTTATTTTTAGTAAGACGACCACATAAGATGGAACGGAGGGAGTAATAAATTTAAAAAGATATATCCTAATATCAAAAAAAAAAAAAGAAAAAAAAAATTGAGAGATGTATTTAGTTTTTAAAGTCAAGTTGAAGAGGTAATATAGTTTTTCTCAAATAATGTGACAAGAATGACAAAAATAATGTCTAAAAATTTAAAAAATTTTAAATTACACAATGGTAATATGATTTTTTCTAATTTTATTTGATGTTGATTGATTTATGATACTATCATGAGTCCTTCATCAATATTTTAATTTATTATAGAAATTCTTTAAAATATTTATATATAATGTTTTTCTACTAGCTAGAGAGCCGGGAGGTTGAAGGAATTCATCGTCTTTTATATGAATTATGAATTTTCTGACAATTATTTTAAGAAGAAACAAACAACTAAATTTGAACTATTTAAAAAAAAAAAATTAATTATAAAATAAATAAATATAAAATATTATTTTATTTTATAGTTGAACTCCTAAGAATCAATCACATTTTTTGATGGACTACATTATTTTAATATTACAACTAGAAGTTAAATTAAAATTACACACACTATTTTTATAGTTAAAAAGTTTTTAATATTTCATAGTGTTAAAGAACATATATCATTCCAATTAAAAAATTAACTTAAGGGACTATTTTAGTTAACTTTTTTTCAAAGAATAAAGACTATTTTAGCAATTATTAATTTGTAAGAAAAACGTACAAACTTGAATGACATTATTGGAACAAAAAAAAAAAGGATAAATGAATTTAGTGGGATACTTTCTTAAGTTGAGTGACAATATGAGGAATTTACTTGTCTTTTATTGTATATAGGGAATTCAAAATTTATATTGAGGTTTCAAATTCAAATTTCAAGCACTATGTTTGTATTTTTCAAACTCCCTTATTGAAAATTTTAATTATTTATGTTTAAGTATAATTTTTTCACAAGCAAGTGGATGTCCAAACAACTCTAAAATATACTAGTTACGAGTAGCCCGTGCAATGCACGAGCCCAATATTTATATTAAATTAATATTATAATAATAATTAAATTATAAAATTTATTTATTTATTCATTTTTAAAAGATTTTATTTTTCTTTTTAAAAAAAAAAAATAATTATCCAAGTCTCAATTTAAGCGACACAATTCTTAAATGGTCATAATAATTAATTAAGAGTGACATAGTAAAATCACGATTGAAACAGGCAAAGTTGACATATCTTAAATAACTTATAATAACTAATTAGAAGTGATAAAATTTATTTATTTATTCATTTCAAAAAGATTTTGGTTTTCTTTTTTCTTTTTAAAGAAAATAATTACTCAAGTCTCAATTTAAGTAATACAATGCTTAAATAGTCATAATAATTAAATAGGAGTGGCATAGTAAAATTACGATTGCAAGAGCGAAGCGGACATGTCTTAGATGACTTATAATAACCAATTAAAAGTGTTATAAATAAATTACTATATAAAAATACTTCTGAAAAAAAATTAAATGGACCTCATATAAAACGTCAAGTAAATTTAACATTACATATTATATTTTTTTAATACTTAGATGACTTTATATTAAATTTTTTGTATTTAGTTGACTTATAATAATTAAATATGGGTGATATAGTCAAAATATGGGTGAAACAGCTGAAACAAACATGTAATAAATGTCTATGCTATTTTTTTTAGTAAATATAATTAATTTTTAATACATAAATAATTTATAATAATTAATCAGAGATGATATACTAAAATTATGAAAAAAACAGCTAAAGAAAAAGGCAGGAAAAACAACCGTTGACGGAGAGCTGTCTGCTTCTCCTCCCCATTCTCTCTTATTAGTAAGTAAAATAATAATAAAATTAAAATGTTAGTTTTTTTTTTTTTTTTTTTTTTTTTTTTGGAGTTTGACTCACTAGTGTTCTATGTGGCCTTTAAGTGGAATAGTTTGAACAATATTCCACGTGGGTAGAGAAAACTTGAAAATATTCACTTCTATGTATCTACAATATATAATAATAAAATTCTTATCCAAACTATAATCTTTTCTCAGTTGTATGATAACTTTTCAAGTTGTGCATTTAGTATGGATTTGAAAATTATTGAAAATCAAGAGTATATATAGAGATGATACTCTCCATACTAAGTCTACCTTAACTAGGACCTAAAATAGATTAAAATCAGTCCAAACTAATTCATTTCTCTCATTAGTTTCTTCGTTAAATAAAGAAAAGAGCTATGGATATCGATGTTTTAGAAGAGGGAAATAATAATGGGCAAAATTCACAAATAGCATACTTAAGACCTTTTATGAGATTCATAATAACACTTTCACAATTACTTAAGGTAGCAACTTGTATTTTGTATTTTAACAAACTGTTGCTATAAAAATAAAAATACAAATGATTTTACTGTCCTTAATTAACTGAAATCAGTTGAGATAAATATGATAAAATTACCTTAAATTAAATGTGAAGATTCCTTTCCCATTAAAACCTAATAAATCACGTGATTTTCGTTATTTGTTACCAACAATAATCAAATTCAATTTTAGTCTCAAAAAATGTGTTTAGGCAAAACAAAAATCAAAATCAATTGATTCTTTTTCGGTTCAATTTCTTCTAATTGAACAATCAAATTAAAGTGTATCTTCTTCTGTCCAATTTCTTCAAATTCAACGATCAGTTTCTTCGAATTCAATGATCAACTGTACCTTCTTCTAGATAATTTGTTTGAATTCAACCACCGATTGCAAATTTATCCTTTACTGTTGTCAAAGGTATTCATTCATAATATTTTTTCTCATATCAATTTCATAAGGTTTTATGAAATCAAAAAAATGGAATTTGTTCTAAAATTTTTTTTGCACCGTTACAGTTATTTGGTTAGAATTTCTTTTAGTGATCCATTATTGTTGTTTTGTTCAAATTTTTCACGACGTCGTTAATTTATTTTTGAATATTTTGTAGATAAATTTTGAGTAAAAGTTAATGCTACAGTAAATTGATCCGGTAGAACAAAATAGTGTTTGAAATCAATTTTTCAAGCTGATCAAAATTCATTTTTTGGATTTCTGATTCTCGAAATTTATAGTATATTTGTATATGTGAAAAGTTTGTTTATAGATAATTTGGTTGTGTTCGATTTTGGAGGTTGTGGCTTTGATTGTATTTAACGTTGAACAATAATTTTTAATTGTATTTTGTCTGAAATTTTTTTTTGTGTTTGTATTTTATGTTTATAAATGTTTCATAATTATATTTTCAGGAGTAGTTGTTGGCTGTAGAATTTTTGGAAGTATTTGTTTTCTTGATTGTATTTTATCTGTAGTTGTATGTTTCGTAATTGTATTTTCGGGAGTAGTTGTTTCGTAATTCTACGTTTATAATTGTAGAATTTTGTTTGAGTTTTTGTTGTGTAAGTGTATGTTATAACTATTAACAGCTTACAAATATGTATATTTTTGTATTTTAGGTGAAATAAGTTAGCAATTGGAAGCATATCAGTTCTCGTGAAGCACTCTGAAAGGTGGACGTATGAAACTTTTTTTAAAGAGTACGTCACTGATGCAATATTGTTGAGCACGACGACATCATTTAATGAACTGCACAATCTTTTGGAATCTCACATAAATGTGGATTTGAGCAGCAGACTTATTCAAGTGGAATATCAAATCACTGGTAATGCAACGCAAATACAAATACATAATGTATGTGTTATTGAAAGAGGTGACGTCCAAAATAATTTGCATCAAGTGTTAAATATATCTGCTGAAGGTGTTAAATCGAGTAAGGATATGTTTGAAAAGAAGAACATCAACTCATGTAGTGGTTGTGGGTCTAAGGGTAACAATAGACATTCATGTAAAATATCATAAATTATACATTTGTTCTTCCGTATTCTTTCTTTATAATTTCTTTTGCACTTTTCATAATAATGAACTTATTTATGTGTTTTGAGCTCTTTATAGATCATTTGCTATAATGCGTTATAAATAACAATTAGTAATACAGTTATGTGTTATTAAATTTGATAAAAAAATACACATGCTTTTTATTTGAAAAATACTATATTTTAGGGTATATATATTTGATAAATGAGACGTTTTTCAAATATGATCACTTATACACATTTATAATATGAAAGTATTTAAAAGTATTTGAAAGTAAATGAACAAAGTTAAATCTGAATACTGCATATGTATATATTGCAAAATCTGAACATATTTAATTTTTAAGCTAAAATGTCACTGTAACATAAAAAAAATAAACACTGAAATAAAATATAAAGTACAAAATTATTGAAAACATATTAAACATAAAAGACCGAAATGAATTACTTTCATTCACTTCAAAATTAGTAAGTTTGATTCACTTCATATGTATTTTGAAAGTAAATGAACCAAGATTAAAATACATATGATGTTAACTGCATTTGTATTTTTAAATTAAATATGAATACTGCATATGTATATATTGCAAAATCTGAACACTGCATATGTATTTTGAAGTTAAATCACACTGTAACAAATACAACTAAACACTGAAATAAAACACAAACTAAAATGAATTACTTTCATTCAGTTTAAAATTAGTAACTTTGATTCACTTCATATATATTTGAAAGAAAACGAACCAAAAGTAAAATACATATTATATTAACTGCATATGTATTTTAAAGTTAATATGAATAATGCATATGTATATATTGCAAAATCTGAACACTGTATATGTATTTTAAAGCTAAATCTCACTGTAATAAATAAAACTGAATAGTGAAATAAAACACAGACTACAAAATTATTGAAAACATATTTAACATAAAAGGCTAAAGTGAATTATTTTCATTCACTTAAAAATAAGTAACTTTGATTCACTTCAAAACATAAAATAAGTTTCTACAATTAATATCAATATCCAGTTAAATCTTATCAATTACACAATGTAATAAAATCATCAACCGTTAGATTTTCAATACTTCTGTGATACTAGTAATCTTGTTTTTTTGCTAACAGGCCTCAATGACGCTTCATCGTCACTTTGAGATTTTGCTTCTTTTTTCCTCATGATGTAATCGACAATAGTGAAGCATATTTTGTTCAAAAAATATGTTGGGATTGAACTCAACTGAAGGAATGCCTTGACCATAAGAAAGGCACTCTGTGTATGTAACCATATGCAAACCACAGTCCCTACAAAAAAATATTGAATAATAATTAAAATATAATTTGTACAAACTTACAAATCCTCTACAAATAACACATCAATATAAATTATAAACTTCTCTCAATATCATTATCACTGTAGCAGCACATATGTGGTGCAAACTTGAAAGTTATCTTACAATGAATATTTCATCACGCGACGCCTATACAAAGTAAAACTACACCTTATTAAACTGTAAAAAATAATAAAACACATTCAACACATCAAAAAATACTTATAAATATGCATATGTATATTGAACAACACAAAACCATCACTAAAGCAAAATACATATGAAAATTTGATATGTATGTATAAAAATACAAATGTTTCCCTATACCTTAAAATATATATTGAACCTAACAAAAATACAAATGAAAGTGCATATGTATCTATAAAACATACAAACTACATACATATACCTTAAAGGTATATTTAGTCAATCATTTGTATATATGGCAAACCTACATAAATTGTATTGAAAAACTATTTAAAAATATATTTGTATTTCAACAGATACAAATGCATCCATAACCACGAATGTATTTGTATATTTCAACATTCCAATATACTGAAAATACATATCAAGTATAATAAATTTTGTACATGCAACTTAGCAAATTCATTTAACATACAAATACAACTAAACATAGCAGCTTTACAAAAAATATAAATAAAAAAATATTAACTCAAAATGTATATTTAACCTTTTATCTTCAAAAATCAGCTTTACTGAAATCCCTAAATAAATATTAGCTGATCAGTAAATACATATTAGCTTCACAAAAAAAATACATATTACCCAAAATTGATAACAGTTTTACTGAAATCACTAAATACATAACAGTAACTAAAAATACATATACAAAAAAATACCTCTTCCTCCATGTCTTCTTTAACAAAAATTCAATCCAAAATCATCGACAATATTCATTCAACTCCGATTATCCTGCATTAATCGCAGCAAAACAAAACTCAGTTCCAATTCTCATCCAAAAATAATTTTTTCAACTATATCAACTCATAAAAAATTAAATTTCATTGAAAAACAAATGAAAAAACCTATCAACAATAAATCAACCCAAAATCATCTACAATATCCATTCAACTCTGATTATTATCTATTAACTGCAACAAAATAAAATTCAGTTTCAATTCTCATCCAAAATTCAATGTTTTCAACTATATTAACTCATAAAAACAACCTAAAAATGACCTTGATAATGATTTATAGTACAAAATATAAAAAAAAAATCATGAAATAGATAACATGCAAAAACTGAATTTAATAGTTACCTAGTTTTGTGGATCACAATCCTTATAAAAAATATGAGAAAAGAAAAAAATTGAAAGTGAAATTTGAGAGATTTGAAAGAAAAAAGAGAAAGAGAAAAGGTAAAGTTACAAAGAAGGAGAAAGATTGGGAAGAAAGAGAAAGATAAAGTGAAAGAGAAAAGGTAAATTTAAAAGGAAAGAGAAAGATTAGTATGCAATTGGCATGAAATTCGCATGTTAAACACGGTAATTTTTCAGAGACGCACAAAGTGGGGGACCACACGTAAAAAATTGCTAGGTTTGCTACACAAGATAATTTTATTAAAGTGTTGCTATTTTTTTATAATTTAAGTCTTAGGTATGCTACATCACGTAGTTTTTCCTATAATATGTCATTCAATACTACTACATAAATAAATGCGTATAATCATCATAGACTAATTTAATTAGAGGTTTATGAATTCTCATAAATCTCAAATTATTTTAAGAACATTTATTAATGCCCAAGGAGAATCGAACCCTTATCTAAGAGGTCAACAATTGCTTCTGGTCTACTTTGTTAATGAGTTTCCAATATATATATATATATATATATTCTTGTCTTGCTTCAATTTGCCTAACTTTATCTTTAAGGAGTACTATCTCACCAGACGAAGAAGTGGAAGGCTTGTTTAGAGTCTTTTTGAATTGGTCTAGATAATACTTCTTCTGATTTCAATCTTGTAAAATTGCCAATCATTTCTAAGAGGAGATATTGTTCTTTTCTTAGAACATTGATCTTTGGTTGGTCTTCTTGATCAGACTAAGAATATTCTAAGTCATTATTTTGGATTTGGTTGAATTCTTGATCAAATTCGTCAATAGTACTATCTGAATCTCTGTTTTCCTCTAATAAGAGGTGCTAGATTAAGCTTAGGACTGAGTCATCAAGGTTGAGGTTTCTAACTTTTTTAGACAATTTACAATATTTAACAATATGACCAGGCTATCCATACCTATAATATTTGCCACTATTGGGGGCAGGAAGAGTTGGTTTTACTGTCTAGTTCTATTTAAGATGGTGTAATGCCCAAGTCTGCACCCCGGATGCTACATGGTGCTCATAATTTCGAAGGACCACAAGCTAACCCATTACTTACCTACTGTAATAGCTAAGTAATAACACTGTATAATACATAATAATGGGATGAAATACCATAAGGTTCAAATAGCTACAATAAAACTAAAATAAGGTATCTCAATACCAAAACTGAATATCAATGCTGAAAAACTGAACAACTGTCTGAACATCTAATCTGAAAACCCTCTAACTCAATTATCTAAACTATGGAGTTGATGGGATAATCCCCAACTAACTCCATCTACTGAAATAATAAATGTAATGAGGTAATGAAATAAAAGTATATCCTCTAATGATAAGGACTCACTGTTAGTCTACCGCTACTGGTTGAATCTGAAGCTATCTATGCGTGGTCAGAAATCTGAGCATCCGAACCTATGGTATAAAACACCATAGCATAAGAGAAAAGTATGAGTCAGTACGTGTACTGGTATGCAAAGTGAGGTAAGGCTGAATGCAAGGGTTCATATACATGAACTATAACTGACTGATAACACAAACCTGATTGTACATGTATGAATACATAACTGTAACTGAAGTCATAAGGATTTTGAATACTGAGTTTATTGATAACATAGATTTTTTATAACTGATGTACTGATAACTGATATACTGTTACTGAGTGACTGTTTCTGGCAGTCCTTATTCTAATGAAACTAGCAGAGTTTCATACTGAGCTGAGTGACAATGTCTGACAGTTCTGATAGCTGTAGAACTATCTGAGTTCTTTACTGATGACTGAGACTGAGACTGTGGAAAGTAATCATCTAACCGACATGCCCCTTATTAAATAATTTGGGGTCCAACCTATAACCCTAGTTGGAAGGGTGTCATTACCGTGCCATGGGTAAGGATAAGCTGAGAGTTACCCTCATCTATAAGGTACTCTAATGAGAATGGTGGGAATCTCTCTGACAGGTTAAGCCACCTCATCAACCCTCATCTGGCAGGTTTGATGTCTCAACCTATGTTGGCTACGTAGTTCTGGAATGCAAGGACTGCTTATAAGGATCACACCCTCTACTGGTAGGTGAGCCCTCATCCTTGGGTTCACTCGGTGCTGAATCCTACTCCTAACTAAATAAATACTGAACTAAGTATACTGGACTGAGTTCATTGAGTTTCGATGACTGATGGAATACTACTGAATTTTATGGACTGACTAAGTTTACTGAGGTCTGAACTGAATACTACTGAGTTTTCTTGAGTTCTGAGACTGACTGAGAGTACTACTGATCGTGACATAACCGAGATACATTCTGTAACTGACACTGGCTCTAGGCACACAGCTAACTTGTCGGGTATTAAATACCCCTAGGAGTCGACAACATAAAAATAAGAAGACATGACAATTCTTGAATACTTGATAATATTCAACAACTCACAATACAATCATTGAGCTATTTCACCAAATATTTGAAACTCATGAACTTGCACATGAATCGGAATGCATACTAACATATCATAATTACATTAAACAAATCTTATGAGCATTCCATCAAAAATTTGCAAGGTATAGCATTTGCACGGAAGTCATTGTGAACATTTGGGTATAACATAAGTTCATCATTTAGATCACCAAAGTGTCATAAAACACTAAAATCTCAATTTAGCATTTTATCAAACACATGGTGGCCATAGCTTTATACTTGGGCATGAATAACAATGCTAATACCTCATGACTACTATATTCATTAATAATTCAAGGGTTTTAATATAGGAGAATCAAAATTCAACTTACATGCTATCATTATATCAAGAAATACATAAATATTTCTACTTGGAATACATACCACAACATCAACATGATTACATTCAAGCCCACATCATGGAATCCACAATTCATGGTTTTTAAAATAAGTTTCTTGAACTCCAAGGGTGGAAGGGACTCTTGGATGAACACTTTACATACCTTATTGCTTGAATTTGGGAAGATTGATGGTGAAATATCTTGAATTTGATTCTTGGATTAATAGCCCTAGGGTTTTGTTCTTGACGATTTTATGAATAATGAGTGTATTATGCCTCTAAAGGGGCTAAATTTTGTGTTATAGGGGCTAAAGGGCGTGGAAAAAAGATCAAAATACCCCCAAGGATGCGATCTTTAAAGACTGAAAACTAGGCTACCGATGCGCAGGTCGACGGGTTTCATCAATGGCATCAACACGATATCCAATGTGTCATGCCAAGTTAGCATCGACTCATTGGAATTTCCACTAGTAGCTGGGAAAAATATTAACCAACACAATAGTTGATGCGGCGCGCCAAGATCGTGTTGGTTCACTGTTTTGGGATTCCAAAGGAGCTTCAAACGAAGTTCAAAAAATCCAAAACTGGTTTGGGTTCACCTATTGACCTTCCTGATCATGAATTAACTCAAATATAGGCATTTAAAGGACATTAAGGTCGCGGAGTAAGATCGCCAACTTTCGAAGGCTAAAAATATAACTAAGTCTGAAAACTTAGCTAAATATTCTAAGTCTAGGACCCCCTTGATAAGCTTAAAGGACTGAATTAAGCTAGAAATTTTGTGGGGTCTTAAAGATGGGACGGTTTTATTTTTTTGGAAAAATTAGGCTATATATAATAATAATAAATTTTTCTAATTAAATATAGGATCAAAATTAAAGTTATTAAATTCTAGAGAACTTGCGCACCCATATAACTCAAAGTTTTTTTTTGCACGAATGATATGAGAAACGGTCAAACATTAATTTAACTAGAATTGCCTAAACTATAGTTAAAGAAAAATCTTTTTAACTCCGCAAACAATAACAAATTGACAAAAATTGAAACGAAAGGAGTAACTAGAGAAAATTGAAGGAAAGGTGTCATTTAAGTCTTGAATGAAGGATTGATGACATTGACCAAATTAAAGGGTCAAACATAATTAAGAAACTTGATTAGGTTAATTGTGAACTTGAATAATATTTTCACAAGGCAAAATAGCTCGGTGGACCCTTATAATTGGTATGATTTATAAAGTGGATACTCCTACTTATACATTTGTCATCTGAACCCCTCAAATCATCAAAATGGAATATTTGAATCCCTCTGACCGTTGACCAAGTCTATGTGTCATCAAAATAGTGGAGTAGGACAAAGTGCATGATTACACGCGCGTGGGTGAGAGTGGACATCATTTTTTACAATAAAATAATTTTTAAAAAATAAAAAAAATAAAAAAAGGACCCCCCACCCCCTAAATCTATTTCCTTCCTCCTTTGCTTCGCACACTGATCTCACAAAAAAAGGGGATAGACACTAGGCAGAAACTCCATTTTTTCAATCTTCCACAATATACATACACACTCACACAACAAAATAAAAAAGGACCCTCACTGGAAAAGCACATACACAGAATAATATACACACTTCGCCATACATACACAGAACTTGGCTTCATACAGCAAGGTCTACACACACACATGAAATACACTGATGGACGCACATTAAAATGAAAAAAGGGGAGAACTGAGAATGGAGAATGGAAAAATCTGCCCGTATTGAGTTTCTCGGCCCCCGTCCCCCGCCAAATCACCACCATTACAACGCCCCTGCTCCCCTGCTCCCCAAAATGGGTTTTCTTGATTTACTTTATTTGTGCTAATATTTGCTAGTTATGTGATTTAATCTTGTAATTTTCAGAGCATTTTGTGCAGTTCTGTAATAAGTTGTTGTAATGGTGGTTTTGGTGTTGGCTTCGGATTTGGTGAGGGTCATGGAGGTGAAAATAATGGTTTTGACCAAATTATATGAGGCCTTAGTGGTGGTGGTGATGGAGGTGGTGGAGTTGAAGGTGGAGGAGTTAGTGATGGTGGATTTGGTTTCGACATTAAATATGTTGAGGGTGGTGCAAATGGTGGTGATGACAAAAGAGGTAGAGGTGGAGCCGGTGATGGTAGTTAAAATGATGGTAGTGGTTTCGGTGGGGTAGGAGGATGGAGCCATGGTGGTGGTGGAAATTGATTCCATCATTAAAAAAATTATTTAATTAAAAAATAAAGTAAAGTTTAATGCAATACTTAAAAATGATGTGGAAGGTGATGTGGGCCATGAAATTTAATGTAATACTTAAAAATGATGTGGAAGTTGATGTGGCAGCTAACGTGGGGTGGTTGTGTTACACACATCGTCAGAGAGGTTTAAAATATTATTTTTTTAATGGATTCAAGGGTCTAGATGACAAACATGTAAGTAGAAGTATCCATATTACAAAATGGACATGGTACAAGGATCCATAGAGCCATTTTTCCTTTTCAAAACTTTCTAATCTTTTTAAAAATATAAATCAACCCACACCCCTCTCTTCTCCAAATCAACCATCTCTTCTCTCTCTCTCAATAGTTTTTCCTAACTAATAGTTCTGTAAATTTCTCCTTTCAATCCCCAACAACTTCAACCTCCGGTGATAAATAGTTGGGTTTTGAGTTCCTTTTCGACTTTCAACCGTCAATCGACATGACAATGTTGCTCTCCGGCCAGAACATCTTCGAGTTCTTTATCGTTACTTTTCTTCTTTTATAGGTAAAAAATTATGGTATTTTTAGTTTTGAAGAAAAAAAGGAACTTGAGCCAACTTTTCTTCTACTATTGGTTAATAATTTCAATATTTGTTGCTTTAATTTAAAACGAAGTCTGAATAAAAATCTAATTTTTGGTATTTCTTCTCTTCTCTTGTAGGAGTGAAATATGATTTTTGATTGTTTGTTGTGTATTTTAAAGTTTGATTTTTGTTGTTTGTGTTTGTACAAACAAAATAACGATATTGGTATTTTTGGTGTTGCGCCCATTGCTGGGTTGGTTTGTTCTTGTTCTTGGTAAAAATGGTGATACTGCTGTAGTTCTATTGAAAAAAGTCATGCGAGTATTTTTTGGCAACATATTAAACTTCTGATGCAACAAATTAACCATCTGATGCAACAGATTAGCCATCTGATGTAATAAATTAACTATATGACACAATCGATTTACCATCTGATGCAATAAAGGAATCATTGAATTAAAAATTTAATGCAATAGATTAACCATCTAATGCAATAGATTTACCATCGAATTCAATAGAGGAACTATTCGATTAAAAATCTGATGCAACATAGAAACCATTGGATTAAAAATCTAATGCAACAGATTAACCATCTGATAAATTTGTTGCATAGACCAGTCACTCATTTCAATAAATGAATGATCTATTTTTATTGTTGCAATAAATTATTTATCTGTTGTAACAGGTTAGTTATATATTGTAACAAATAACCTACCCGGTGCACTAGATGTGTGATCTATTGAAACTGTTATTTTACCATTGTACATGTTAGATATAATGTTATCCTTTTTAACGATGCATTAATTAATTATAATTTATTTTATGTTCCTATTATTTTTAGATTATATGACTCCCAAAAGAAAAAAACCGAATTAAGTCCAAGTAAAGGAACAAGTCAAGCAACTAGGCTACATCCACTACTCTATGAGGTTGCTTTACAAGCATTATCTCAATCAAGAGCAGAAGATAATGAACATGGGGAGGAGGAATATTTCAAAAGATATGATCCAAATGCTAATAGCCCTTCCACCAAAGAGTTGATCAAAATATTCAGCATTGATAGTTATCACATGAGAATGCAGTATGATTGTAAGAGCCCGCAAAATCCTTAGCTTAAATCAATCCTTTAAGCTTGTTAAGGGGTCCTAGACTTAGAAAATTTTAGCTAAGTATTCATACTTAGTGTTATTTTAGCCTTCGTAAGTTGGAGACTCTGTTTCACAACCTTTATGAACTTAAATTATCGATCTTTCGGTTGATTCATGATAAAAATGTCATTAGGTTTTCTCAAATAAGTTTCAAATTTTTTGGACTTCGCTTGAAGCACCTTTGGAACTCAAACCAGTGTATCGACACGATCTCAATGTGCCGCATCGTCTATCGCATCGATGATTATTTTTCTCAGCTCCCAGTGCAATTTCCAGTGAACCAATATGTCCCCAACTAACTCCATCTACTGCAATAAATTGAAAACTAAAAGAATAACATAATCAAATAATATCATCCTCGAATAATGAGGACTCACTGCTAACTCTGTCTGCTGAAACCAGGAATGCTACTGATGCTCTAGATCTCGTGCTTCTAAACCTATGGTATAAGACACCAAGCACAAATGCATCGGTACTTTGAATGTACTGGTATGAAAGTGAGATAGGTTGAATGCAATAGGTTCATATGCATGAACAATACTAACCGATTGACTAACATGAACATAACAATATGTGCATGCATACATAACTGTAACTGACATCGTTATAGGACTGAACACTGAGTTTTGACTACTGAGTACGAATGCTGACAACATGAGTTTACTGATATTGAGATACTGAATGACTAAGTTCACTGATATTGATATGCAATTCACTAATACGTGAGGAATTTATACTGCATTACTGAATAGATGAACGACTATTTTTGATAGTTCAAATTATGAAGAACTAGTCTGATTGACTGTGTCTAACAGTCCTGAAACTGAATATTGATAATGTGAGGTATGATGACTGATATAACTAATATGGCTATGATGATCAGCATAATTATGTAACTGATACTGAGCGATTATATCTGGTAGTCTAAGTTCTGATGGAACTATCTGAGTTTTGTTCTAAATGGAGTAACTGAATCTGAGATCAGTCCTTTCTAGCGGGTGATATCTGAGTATAATGATAATAAAGATGACTTGACTTAGTCTGAGATCAATCCTACCTAGAAGATGATCTCTGGATTTGATTATGCTGGTATTGATTGACCATAGTTGAGATCAGTCCTATCTAATGGATGATCCCAAAGTCTTTTCATAATGATAAGGATTGATTGTATCTGACAGTCCTAAATCTGTACTATTAAGCTGAATTAATCGTATCTGATAGTCCTGATTCTGTAGCTGAAACTATGGGATGTATTCATCTAACCAACATGCCCCTTTCTAGCTATTCTGGGGTCCAATCTGTAACCCCAGTTGGAAGGATTTTAGTACCACACCACTGGTAAAGACAACTGCTGTGGAGTTAGTCCTAATCTAGCGGGTGAATCCTGGGATCAGTCCTATACATTTAAACATTCTAACGGGTGATCCCTGAGTATGTCAATCCTAGATAACAGGTGACATCTCGTACATACGGTGGCTACGTAGTTCTGGAACTTAAGGGATTCTTCTAGGGATCTCAGTCCTATCTAGCGAGTGAGTCTCTATCCCTAGGCTCACTCGGTGCTGAATCCTACTCCCATCTGAAAGACACTAAATTGATTAATTGAGCTGAACTGATTAGCTAAACTGAACTGATACTAGTGGTATTGTTTAGAGGATCTAAACTGAGTTTACTGAGTTTTGTTGACTGACGGAAACATTACTGAGCTCTAATGACTGACTGAGAGTATTGAGATTATAGAGATTTTTGGGACTACTGAGGTTACGAAGATTTCTAAGTTTTCTTGAGTCACATGACTGACTGAATTCTATAGACCAGGGCTTGACTGCGAGTATCGTGAAACATGATATGGCTCTAGACACACAACTATATTTTTGGGTACAAGTACCCCCAGGACTCAATAGAAGGAAACTGACAGACATGACACTTCTTGATCATATGAATAACATCCATAATTCATAATACCATAAATAGGGGATTTCATACTACACATGGTTTTCATAGTCTTGTTCATGAATAAGAATGCAAACATTCATAGCATAATTCCATAATTTAACATCATGAGCAGGCTATCAACATATGCATGGCACAACAATAACATGGGAACCATTTAAGCATGAGAGAGTAGTATGCATTTATCATGTAGGTCATACTTTAGCCATTATGCATAAATTCTAGGCCCTTAGGCCTTTTATGAACCACCTTGCATGCACCAATTAGGGCATAGGCATAATTCCTCAATTAACACATCATAATCAACTCAATTCATGGATTTCCTCTCATATGCTACCGTAGTTTCATAGATTCACATACAGATTTCAACTTGGAAATCATACAACATCAACAACATGATTATAAATAACCCACATCATAAACATCATAATTTCATAATTAAAAAGAGGGTTCTTGAGCTTTCTGGATGAAAGGAATCCAAGAATCAATACTTAACATACCTTAGTTCATGAATCTACGAAGATTGATGGAGAGAATTTCTTGAACTTGAATCTTCTATGAAAAACCCTAATGTGTTCTTGAGAGGATTTTGAGAAGAATGGGTATATTTTGGTGTAAAAATGGGTTAAATCTGGTGTTTTTGAGTATATATATAAGGGTAGAAAAGGACCAATGTGCCCCTTGAACCTTAGGAAGATGAAACTGTGCATAAATGACCCTCGCATTATGACCCCTATTCAGTTTAAGTATCCCTCGTGACGCGACCCCTAGTCAGGTTAAGTAGGCCCCGCATCGTGGGGCTATCACGACCCCTTACTTCCTCACATGGCATAACTTTTGACTTGGTTATCGGAATTTAGCGAAATTAGTATCTTTGGAAAGGTAATTCAAACAGATTTCATTTGATATATAGTAGGCCCTCTAATTAGTTATATAAAAGGAGTTATGGACAATTGAAGTTGACCTAAGTTTTGACTCTCACTAAAACTTGAACGATAGGAAAGATTTCAACTTTTCCTTGAGTTAGCGGACCTCTATGATCTAAATTCATGCTCAAATAGATTCCCACACTACATAATTGATTAATACACTAATTTTACATAGGGTTCGAGGCTTTTGGAACATCTACGCTTAGGAATGATAGATTTTCATTCTAGTTCGAAATGAGGGGTGTTACATTATCTCCCCCCTGGGAACATTTGTCCTCAAATGAAACTGGATAAGATAGGAGAAAAGACAACTGATGTAAATATAGAGCATGAACGACTGATCATGATTTCATGGCTGACATGACTGATAAGATGAACATATCATACTAAACATGCATATCTAATGCATGTGTAACTGATTCATAAGTACATGAGGGAGAATACAATAAGCTGATCACGCATATCTGATATACGAATATATGACTGAACTAGCTTATGAACATGTAATGGTAAAGATACCAAGTTTGAACTTAAAACTGAGCATGGAACTGAAGATCAAGTTGATAATGGAATTGAACATGATAACTGAGTTTTTATCAAAATAAGAATGCATAATTACTTTACTAAACTAATATATGATTGTATGACTAAAATATGCAAGGGTACCTAGTACCAAGTTTGTAATGAAAATCTGATACCAAGTTCATAATGGTAGTTTGAACATGGAACTGAGTAGGTTTAAGAAAATTGTTATGAAAACTGAATAGTACTGCTGAACCCATGATTATACTAGAAGTATGCATGAATAGAAATATGAGGACATAACTGAGACTAAAACATGATGCATGAACTGGATACTGTGAACTGAATATTGTGACTGAGTCTATAACATGGGACATGGACTGAGTATCACGAACTGAACTAAGCCATTGAGTACATGGCTTACAAATGAAATTAGAGATTGAGGGTCCACCGGTGAGTACCCACTACTGCAAGCTAAGTTTATTATATGAAGAGAAGACAAAAGGTCCAGATCATAAAAGGTTGAGGAAATGTAGCATATCTCCCCCTTGGGACACTAAGTCCCTAAAAGAATGCTAACTTTACTAAAAGTCTGAGAAAAGGATGGAATGATGTACAAGGCACCCACAGACTAAATCGAGATCGAATATCTAGAATCCATGATTAAGACATGATACATAAACTAAGTTGATCTTGCATATATTAGGATTCTCTATCTTAGAAATGGTTACATCCTTAAGATTTCTGTTAGTATGGCTGGATGGAAAGATGGGAGAACAACCCCTACCAATTTGATTTCCCGTCTACTAAACTGATTTTCTAGCTTGACTGACTAACTTATGCTGATAACTAAATACTGGCCATGTAATACTGAACTAAGCTTAGTCAGAATGTAAGGACCAAATGAGTATCATAAGGTGACTGAGCATGGATCCATAGAGACTGTATTACTTGAGAATAAAGTGACACACTTGTAACATGATTCTGAAAGATTTGGTAAACTGAGGTACTAAAATACTAATAACTGCATGACTAAAAACTACACGCTATGGTCAAGTAAGTCTGAAACTGAACTTAATTTTCTGATTTGATTACTGAACTGAAGCTGACATTATAGATAAGACTGTAACTAGGATCCATACTGGAAATAAATGTTGGGTCCTGATAACTGAATGCTGATAGCTGAGGGTAAGGCTGATACTAAAAAGCTTGATTCTAAGACTGAACACTGATTACTGAAATTGTAACTGGGATGGAAACTGAGTTATGATAGTCGCACAATAAAGGCTGGCATAATTCAAGGATCTGAATGTACATTCACACTCTAAAATTTCCTAATTTCTAAGCACTACCTCTTGCTAGACATTTACTTGCACACTAACATAAAATTCAAGCCTATCTTCATAGCTATACCCTCATGTTAAACAAGCATGCAACAATCTTCTCTTAACATGAATCATCCACTCTCTCATCTAAGCAACTGCTCATCGCTACAGTACACTATTTTCACAAAGAAAAGTTACTGAAGGGTTAAATCAGGAGGACCTAAAGCATAAATAAATACTAACTGATCTTGGCACTTGACTGAAGCCTGAGGATTTAAATATAAATATCATATGTTTCCCAAAAAGGTCTAAACTGAGGATATGCATAACATAGTCTAAATTTATATAATTGGTAGGGACGTAGCATGAGTCATGGAAGCTGAGTATACTGTAAAACATGACGTGCGTATATGAGTCATGAGCTGCATGACCTGAGTTAGGAGTTTTCTGTATTCGTGGGACATGATTTGTATTACTGAGGGGAATATAACTGAACTCCTTATGCTGGGAACTAGAATCGTACATGATTTTACGGAAAACACGTGAATATAAGCTAAGTTAATGGAACTGAGATGTGAAGCACGCATAGGCATCATGCTGACTGAGGTATGAAACTTTATGCTGGGATAAGGATGGGTTGGGAGTCATCTCCCCTTGCTACTTTTCTATACATACTGGCACTACTACTGGAATCTGAGAACCTGAATTGGTAACTAAATTTATCATCTCCCTCTTAGCTTAAAGTCATCATCATAAGTTTGTGAACACTTTACTAAACCCTGAACTGAACTGCAATCATTATCACATACTTACAGTCTGCTAGACACCTACATGCCATACTGAACACCTTATATTCTTCTGTTTCATCATAAACTACTAATATCACATCCCCTAAACTCAATCCACACCTTTATATCAAATCAATAAACTTAAATTTCTTACTAGCACTGTTCAAGCCTACTGATCCACCTTGGTACTTCTATCCCCATAAATACATAGTATGTTCACTCTGGATAATATTATCCCAACTCTACTATAGCTAAACTCCTGGGTTCATGCTTTTGACTCTAGGTCTATGCTATCACAAGATTCTAAGAAGGGATTTGATGACCTATCTAGATTTGGGTTCGAGAAGAAATTGTCATGATCATGGATGAAATTAGGACAACTTTGGAACATAACTGAACTGATGGGATAATATTGAGCATGTTGGAAATCCCATAGCTGTGTGTAGGGACTGTCTGAGAAAGCCCTATATGTAAGACTTTGAGCTTCATTGTTTCTGTTACCTTGAAAGTAAGGTGAATTTAACATGAGTGAAGCATGATGAGAACCTACATGAGTTTTCTTAAAGAACCTTTCTATAGCACGATCTGAGACATGAAAGAAGGGAAACTATTCCTAAAACATCTCATAGCCTACTACACATAGGTGTGGTGCATGACACACGTATGTACAAGACTCTACTAGATGTGGTTTCTAAGACTTCCTAGGACTCTATTGAACCTTAGGCTCTGATACCATATTTGTGACACCCCAAATCTGGTACCTAAAATGCTACATGGTGCTCATGACCCCGAAGGACCACAAGCTAACCCATGACTACTATCTGTACCTGTATAATGCATAAAAAACTGTAAATGTGGAAACATGAACTAAAAAGCCATAAGGTTCAATACTAATACATAATTGAAAGTATGGTATACAATACCAAAACAAATCTGAAATAACTGTCTGACATGCTATAGTCTGAAAGCCTCTAAACTGTCTGAATAAGGAGCTGATGGGATATGTCCCCAACTAACTACATCTACTGCAATAAACTAAAAACTGAAAGAATAACATAATCAAATAATATCATCCTTGAATGGTGAGGACTCACTGCTAACTCTATCTGCTGAAACCTGGAATGCTACTGATGCTCTGGATCTCATGCTTCTAAACCTATGGTATAAGACACCATAGCACAAATATGTCAGTACTTTGAATATACTAGTATGCAAGTGAGGTAGGCTGAAGGCAATAGGTTCATATGCAAGAACAATACTAACTGACTGACTAACATAAACGTGAGAATACTTGCATGCATACAAAACTGTAACTAACATTGTGATAGGACTGAATACTGAGTTCTGACTATTGAGTCTAAAAGCTGACAACATGAGTTTACTGATACTGAGATATTGAATGACTGAGTTCACTGCTATTGATATGCAAGTCACAAATATGTGAGGAACTGATACTGTATTACTAAATAGAGGAATGACTATTTCTGATAGTTTGAATTACGAAGAACTGGTATGATTGACTGTCTAACAATCCTAAAACTGAATACTGATAATGTGAGGTATGATGACTGATATAACTGATATGACTGTGATGATTGGCATAACTGATGTAATAGATACTGAGTGACTGTATCTGACATTCTAAGTTATGATAGAACTATCTGAGTTTCATTTTGAATAGAGTAATTAAATCTGAGATCAGTCCTTCGTAGCGGGTGATCTCTGAGTATAATAATGATAAAAATGATTTGACTTAGTCTGATATCAGTCCTACCTAGCGGGTGATCTCTAAATCTGATTATGCTGATACTGATTGACCATAGTTGAGATCAATCCTATCTAATGGTGATCCCAACGTCTATTCATAAATATAAGGATTGACTATATCTAACAGTCCTGAATCTGTACTACTGAGCTGAGTTAACCGTATCTGACAGTCTTGATTCTGTAACTAAAACTGTGGGATGTATTCATTTAACTGACATGCCTCTTTCTAGATAGTCTGGGGTCCAACCTATAACCCTAGTTGGAAGGGTGTCAGTACCGCACCATTGGTAAAGACAACTGTTGTGGAGTCAGTACTAATCTCACGGGTGACTCTTGGGATCAGTCCTATACATTTAAATGTGCTAACGGATGACATCTCAAACCTATGATGGCTACATAGTTCTAGAACTTAGGGATTGCTTCTAGGGATCTCAATCCTATATAGCGGGTGAGTCCCCATCCATAGGCTCACTCAGTGCTGAATCCTACTCCCATATGAAAGACACAAAACTGATTAATTAAGCTGAACTGATTAGCCAAACTGAACTGATTAACTAAACTGAACTGATTATCTGAACTGAACTGATTAACTGAACTGATACTAATGGTATTGTTTAGTGGAGCTAAACTGAGTTTAATGAGTTCTATTGACTGACGGAAATATTTCTGAGCTCTGATGACTGACTGAGAGTATTCAGGTTACGGAGATTTCGCAGTTTTCCTGAGTCACATGACTGACTGAATTCTACAATTCATTGCTTGACTAACAGTATCGTGATAACATGACATGGCTCTAGGCACACAACTATATTTTCGGGTACAAGTACCTCCATGACTCGATAGAAGGAAACTAACACACATGACACTTCTTGAACATAGGAATAATAGGGGATTTCATACTACGCATGGTTATCTGTAATGCCACAGAAAATGGGTCCCGAAGCATCACACGATGCTTGAGGCTACGAGTAGTCTCAAGCTAACCCTTTGAGCCATTTTCATTCAGTTCAAGACAAATCAACGGGGTTTCCATAAATAACCATCAAATATCAATAGAGTAATAATCATCCAAGAATAAAAGAATTTCGAAAAAGATAAAAAAATACGACTTATTAGTCAACTCCCAACATCTATACTAGTCTGACAAGCCTCTAAGAAAATCAATAAAACCAGCGAGCCGTTGAGACATGCCCCAACTGACTCATACTCAGTTATCAAATGTAAACAATTTCGTAAAACCAACATCAGACATCACTTCCTCGAAACATGAGGACCCACCACAACAGAGGATGTAGAACAGCGTGCCCGAAGAATTACTTTCAAACCTGGAACTTAGCACCTAAACCTACATTTCGAGAAAATGCAGCCCACATTCGAAGATGTGGGTCAGTACCATGGAAAGGACCGAGTATATGAGGGTGTATACAGTTTTATAAATATCATCATCATAAATATTTATAAGAAATATGCAGTATGTATGAAAGACTCACATAGCCCGAAGAAAATCATCATAATCATGAGAGGATGAAATAAGTATAATAACACATGTGAGTCATCATATAATTTATCAATCACTTTCAGTTCATCAAGAATATTAATTCTCATAATCTAAATATCATTTAAATATTTCGAAAGAATAACTTTCACAATTACACTTTCAAATCACTTCACCATTCACCATAGACATAAGAAAACACATGTACACTGGGAGATCCTATAACCGACATAAACCATGTGAGCTACATGGAGTCCAACGTACAACCCATGTTGGGGAGAGCCGTACTATCCTTGCCATCGGAGTAGGACTATCGATATCAAATCCACACAAACTAGTGACCATTATATAAATCAGCCTCAGGCTCACTCCTACGGGGGCACGTAGTTCTAGGAAAGTAAGGTCGCTTTATACCTCCCACTCGGTGCTACAGATTTCTCCCGGACTTAGCTCAAATCATTTCAAAGACAATCCACAACAAAACAATTTCAGTAATATATAAATATACATCGGGAGCCATCATGCTTCCCATCTATCAAAATCAACCACGTTGTGGATTTCTTTCACACTCGAGTTCAAAACAACTCCATTAAGACAAAAGGTCAAATCATTCAAAATATCTCAAATATTCAACATCAACATGCTTATAACACACACTTTCTAAAAAAAATACAATTTCCAATTGGGATTCACGACCCAAATATCAAAATCATGATAAATATCATTCAAGATTCATGCTTTACATCTCCACACATGTAAATTCATCTTTCAAAATTATAAACATTAAGATTTCATAATAATCATCATAAGATATGGGTTCATGCTTCAAATTCGTAAAAATATCAAATAAAAATCATGCCTTTGTAAAGAAAATTACATTTGGGCACAAGAACGAAAGAGAGTTCTTGTTGAAAAACCCCACATACCTTGAATGATGAACTTTAGATCGATACTTATTTTTGAGATGTTAATCGTACGTTTGAATGATGGTTCTTGGAGTTCTTGAACTAGGAACTTGGAATCTTGAACAAATTTGCAGAATTAAAGGTAAACTTTGGAGGTTCTTGAAGTTCTTTAACTAGGAACTTGGAATCTTGAATAAATTTGCAGAATTAATGGTGAACTTTGGAGGTTCTTGAAGTTGGATGTAGGAGCTTAGGATTTTCTTTTTGAGGGAATTTGATGAAATATAGCATATAATACTTCTAATAGGCTTTAATATAGGGTTTTGACGGATTTTGGGTGAGAAGGAATGACCAAAACGCCCCTAAAAATCAAATAATTCTCAAATATATTCTTTGTACTATTTTGATAGTCTGAAGTAGATCAACCATAACATTTTACTTCGCTATCCAAATTGGATGAAACTAATTTCATTAGAAACAGGACTCTCATATATTTCCGTTGATATATAGTATCTCACCCAGATCATTTTGTACGAGGAGTTATGATCGTTTGAAGTTGACCCAAAATTTTGCTTTTCATAGGCTGAAGTAGATTGACCATAACTTTTAGCTCCGATAGACAAATTGGAAGAAACTAATTTCATTGGAAAGAGGACTCACAGAGCTTTCCGTTGATATATAGTAGATCACCCACATTACTATGTATAAGGAGTTATGATTGTTTAAAGTTGGACCAAAAATACACCAGGCCACAGTACTTTTTCCTGCACGTTTTACTGTTCACTACTATTCACGGTTTGATTGGAATGTTCATAACTCGTCGCTCGGGTGTCCGTTTTGGTTTATCCACATATCCTTGGAAATATTATTTGATACTCTACGCAATGGTGGTTCATAATCTAAGACATTCTACATGGAATATTTATAATTCATTCTAGAAGATAGAACCCAACACGTTTACGCACAAAATTTCAACGAAAAATTTCCCGGGGTATTACATCATCTGCCCTTGGAAACATTTGTCCTCGAATGACGCTAGACATGCCAAGATTAGATAGGGAATAGAGCATACGGCTGAAACCATTCGTTAGACTCAATGACCACATCGTTTCTCACTTAGAATGCAACATTGAATACATAAATTCAAGAAACTACAGCTGAACACATAATAAATGACAGCTGAACTGCTGCAACTTTTATTAAAAGTGAATGATTTAGGAAAGAACGGTACCTTCGGCTTGATCGGAGTTTGAGAAAAATAGGTACGGGTACTTGGATCGCATATCCGCCTCCGCTTCCCAAGTTGCACCCTCAACAGATTGGTTTCGCCACAACACCTTGACCAAGGGAACTTCTTTGTTCCTTATTCTTCGGAAACTGAAATCAAGAATCTTAACAGGAATCTCATCAAAAGATAGATTTTCTTGAATGTCAGCACTCACAGAGGAATCCACTACCACAGCATCACTAATATGCTTTCTAAGCGTGGAGACATGGAATATTGGATGAATAGAGGACAACTCGGAAGGTAACTTGACCTCATAAGCTACCTTACCAACACGGCTAAGAATTTTGTAAGGATCAACATAACGGGGACTAAGCTTCCCCTTCTTTCCAAATCTCTTCACCCCCCTCATGGGTGAAATTTTCAGATACACTAGGTCACCAACTTCAAACTCAAGGTCTCTCCTTCTAACATCTGCATATGGCTTCTGACGACTCTGCGCAGTTTTCAACCTTTCCCTAATCAACTTAACTTTTTCCATAGCCTCAAATACCGAATCAGGACCACTCACAGCCACTTCACCCACCTCGAACCAACCTATAGGTGATCTACACTTCCTCCCATATAAGGATTCAAACAGAGCCATGCCAATACTAGAGTGGAAACTGTTATTGTAAGCAAACTCTATCAACGGTAAGTGATCATCCCAACTTCCCTTAAAGTCAAGTGTACAAGCTCTCAACATATCATCTAAGGTTTGGATGGTCCGTTCAGCCTTACCATCGGTCTGCAGATGAAAAACAGAACTCAAAATCACTTGGGTACCAAGACCCTTCTGAAAAGCTTTGCAAAATTACGAAGTGAACTGAGTACCCCTATCCGAAATAATAGACAAGGGAACTCCATGCAGTCTGACTAGATCTCGGATATACAATCTAGCGTAATCCTCAGCAGTATATAAAGTATGAACAGGCAAGAAATGATCAGAATTATTCAACCTATCAACCACAACCCAAATGGAATCATAATGGCGTCGGGGAGGAGGTAAACCAATCACGAAGTCCATATTTATCTTTTCCCACTTCCAGTACTAAACTCTTGTATCATACCACCAGGTCTTTGGTGTTCAACCTTAACCTGTGGCATATTGCACACTTAGCTACAAACGCTACTATATCTTTCTTCATGCCACTCCACCAACAGATTTCCCGCAAGTCTCGGTACATCTTGGTAGCACCAGGATGAATAGAATATCGCGCCTTGTGCGCTTCAGCCATAATCCTCTGTCTCAGATCATCAAAATTTGGGACACACAATCTACCCTGCAATGTCAACACACCATCTCCCCCTTAGGAGAAAACCTTTACTTTTTGGTCCTTGACTGACTCCTTCAGTCTGACCAAACTAGCATCTAAGTATTGCTTTTCCTTCACTTACGAAACAAAGGAGGATTCAAAACTACTCTGAACTCCTATACTACCTTCAGCAGAGTCAAACAATCTAACCTCCAATCTAGCCAAACGATGTACATCACGAGCCAACTCTTTCTTACCATCTACCACAAGCGAAACACTACACATGGACACTCTACTTAGGGCATCCGCCACAACATTGGCCTTGCTCAGATGGTACAACACACTCATATCATAGTCCTTTAATAATTCTAACCATCGTCTCTGCCTAACATTCAATTCTGTCTGGGTAAACACATACTGCAGACTCTTATGATCAGTGAAAACATCAAAATGGACACCATACAAATAGTGTCTCCAGATTTTCAAAGCAAACACAACAACAGCCAACTCAAGGTCATTGGTGAGGTAATTTTCCTCATGGGGTTTCAACTATCTAGAAGCATAAGCTGTCACCTTACCCTTCTGCATCAATACGCAACCCAACCCCCAACTCTCGAAGTATCACAGTACACCACAAAACCATCAACACCATCAGGCAAAGTCAAAATAGGGGATGAAGTGAGTCGAGTCTTCAACTCCTGAAAACTCTTCTCACAAGATTCGGACTACAAGAACTTTACTTTTTTTGGGTCAACCGAGTCATAGGAGATGCTATAGAGGAGAAACCCTCAACAAAATAGCAGTAATAGCCAGCTAAACCTAAGAAACTTCAGATATCAGTCGGAGAAATAGGTCTAGACGAATCTCTAACAGATTCGATCTTTTGGGGATTAACTCTAATACCCTCGGAAGAAATGATATGACCCAGAAAAGCAACTGACCTTAGCCAAAACTCACACTTACTGAACTTGGCAAATAACTTGTGATCTCTAAGGGTTTGCAAGATAGATCGGAGATGATCAGAATGTTCATCCTCACTACGGGAGTACACCAGTATATCATCGATGAACACTATGACAAAGATATCCAGATATGGTCTAAACACTTGATTCATGAGGTCCATGAAAGCTGCTGGGGCATTAGTTAACCTGAAAAACATAACAAGAAACTCAAAATGGCCATAACGAGTTTGGAAAGCGGTTTTCGGGATGTTACACTCCCTAACTTTGAGTTGATGATAGCCGGAACGAAGGTCTATCTTTGAGAAATAACTTGCACCTTGAAATTAGTCAAACAAATCATCGATTCTCGGAAGGGGGTACTTATTTTTTATGGTGACTTTATTCAGTTGGCGGTAATCAATGCTCATATGCAAAGAGCCATCTTTTTTTCTCACAAACAACACAGGAGCACCCCAAGGAAAAACATTGGGCCTTATGAAACCCTTATCTAGTAGATCTTTGAGTTTCTCTTTCAACTCCTTAAGTTCTACAGGGGCCATACAGTAAGGAGGAATAGAAATGCGCTGAGTATCAGGAAGATGAACAATCCTGAACTCTATCCCTCTATTAGGAGGTATCCCTGGGAGATCATCCGAAAAGACATCAAAAAACTCGTTGATGATGTTAACAGACTGGAGAGTTGGAGTCTCAGACTTAGTGTCTTTGACTCTAACCAAATGGTAAATACACCCCTCAGAACTAAGATTTCTATCTTTGAGGTAAGAGATAAAATGACTCTTGGGTGACACAAAATTCCCAGACCACTCAAACACGGATGCCCTCGGAAACTGAAACTTGACCACTCGGGTCTGACAATCAATAGAGGCAAATTTCTGAAAGAGGAGAGCATGAATCAATAGCAGAGAGAGATACTTTAAGCACGATAGACTTCTGAAAGACAGAATCACGCTTTTTCCTAAAACACCTTGTAACCTCTTGCTCATAGATGTGGTGCGCTACACACCGATGATCAAGACTCTACTTAACGCGGCTTGTTAGACTCCATAGGACACCTTAAAATCTTAGGCTCTAATACCAAGTTTGTAACGCCATGGAAAATGGGTCCCGGAGCATCACACGACTCTTGAGGCTACGAGTAGCCCCAAGCTAACCCTTTGAGCCATTTTCATTCAGTTCAACACAAATCAATGGGGTTTCCATAAATAACCCTCAAATATCAATAGAGTAATCATCATCCAAGAATAAGAGAATTTCATAAAGATAACAAAGTACGACTTATTAGTCAACTCCCAACATCTATACTAGTCTGACAAGCCTCTAAGAAAATTAATAAAACCAGCGAGCCATTGAGATATGCCCCAACTGACTCATACTCAGTTATCAAATGTAAACAATTCCGTGAAACCAACATCAGACATCACGTCTTTAGAACATGAGGACTCACTACAACAGAGGATGTAGAACAATATGTCCAAAGAATCACTGTCAAACCTAGAGTTGAGTACCTAAACCTATATTCTGAGAAAATACGCAGCCCACATCCGAAGATGTGGGTTAGTACCATGGAAAGAAATCGAGTATATGGGGATGTATGCAGTTTTATAAACATCATCATCATAAAGATTTATAAGAAATATGCAGGATGTATGAAAGACTCACATAGACCGAAGAAAATCATCATAATCATGAGAGGATGAAATAAGTATAATAACACATGTGAGTCATCATATAATTTATCAATCACTTTTAGTTTATCAAGAATATTAATTCTCATAATCTAAATATCATTTAAATCATTTGAAAGAATAACTGTCACAATTCCACTTTCAAATCACTTCACCATTCACCATAGACACAAGGAAACACACACACACTAGGAGATCCTATAACTGACATAAACCATGTGAGCTACATGGAGTCCAACGTACAACCCACGTTGGAGAGATCCATCCTATCCTTGCCATCGGAGTAGGACTATCGATATCAAATCCACACAAACTAGTGATCACTATATAAATCAGCCTCAGGCTCACTCCTACGGGGGTATGTAGTTCTAGAGAAGTAAGGTCGCTTTATACCTCTCACTCGGTGCTAAATATTTCCCCAAGACTTAGCTCAGATCATTTCAAAGACAATCCACAATAAAACAATTTCAGTAATATATAAATATACATCGGGAGCCATCATGCTTCCCATCTATCAAAATCAACCACGTTGTGGATTTCTTTCACACTCGAGTTCAAAACAACTCCATTAAGACCAATAAGTCAAATCATTCAAAATATTTCAAATATTCAACATCAACGTGCTTATAACACACACTTTCTCAAAAAAACACAATTTCCAATGGGGATTCATGACCAAATATCAAAATCATGATAAATATCGTTCAAGATTCATGCTTTATATCTTCACATATGTAAATTCATCTTTCAAAATCATAAACATTAAGATTTCATAATAATCATCATAAGATATGGGTTCATGCTTTAAATTCATAAAAAAATTAAATAAATATCATGCCTTTGTAAAGAAAATTACTTTTGGGCACAAGAACGAAAGAGAGTTCTTGTTGAAAAACCCCCACATACCTTGAATGATGAACTTTAGATCGATACTCATTTCTGAGATGTTAATCGTGCGTTTGAATGACGGTTTTTGGACTTCTTGAACTAGGAACTTGGAATCTTGAATAAATTTGCAGAATTAATGGTGAACTTTGGAGGTTCTTAAACTAGGAACTTGGAATCTTGAATAAATTTGCAGAATTAATGGTGAACTTTGGAGGTTCTTGAACTTGGATGTAGGAGCTTAGGGTTTTCTTTTTGAAGGAATTTGATGAAATATAACATATAATTCTTCTAATAGGCTTTAAAAATCAAATAATTCTTGACTCTATCCTTTGGTAGACTGTTTTGATAGTCTAAAGTAGATCAACCATAACATTTTACTCCAATATAGAAATTATTTGAAACCAATTACATTAGAAAGAGAACTCTCATATATTTCCGTTGATATATAGTATCTCACCCAGATCATTGTGTATGAGGAGTTATGATCGTTTGAAGTTGACCCAAAAATTTGCTTTTGATAGGCTAAAGTAGATTGACCATAACTTTTTGCTCCGATAGACAAATTGGATGAAACCAATTTTATTGGAAAGAGAACTAGAAGAGCTTTCCATATATAGTAGATCACCCAGATTATTATTATGTAAAATGATTTATGCCCGTTTAAATTTGGAGCAAAAATAAGCCAAGCCTCAGTACTTTTTCCTGCACGTTTTACTGTTCACTACTATTCACGGTTCGATCGAAATGTTCATAACTCGTCGCTCGGGTGTCCATTTTGGATGATCCACATATCGTTGGAAAGACTATTCAATACTCTACGCAATGGTGGGTCATAATCTAAGACATTCTACACGAAAAATTTATAATTCATTCTAGAAGATAGAACCCAACATGTTTACGCATAAAATTTCAACAAAAAATTTTCCGGAGTATTACATTATTATAGTCTTGTTCATGAATAAGAATGCAAACATTAATAGCATAATTCCATACTTTAACATAATGAGCATTCTATCAACATATGCATGGCACAACAATAACATGGGAACCATTAAGCATGAGAGAGTAGTATGCATTTATCATGTAGGTCATACTTTAGCTATTATGCATAAATTCTAGGCTCTTATGCCTTTTATCAACTACTTTGCATGCACCAATTAGGGCATAGGCATAATTCCTTAATTAACACATTATAATCATTTCAATTCATGGATTTCCTCTCATATGCTAACGTAGTTTCATAGATTCACATAAAGATTCCAACTTGGGAATCATACAACATCAAAAACATGATTATAAACAACCCACATCATAAACATCATAATTTCGTAATTAAAAAGAGGGTTCTTGAGCTTTCTGGATGAAAGGAATCCAAGAATCAATACTTAACATACCTTAATTCATGAATCTACGAAGATTGATGGAGAGAATTTCTTGAACTTGAATCTTTTATGAAAAACCCTAATGTCTTCTTGAGAGCATTTTGAGAAGAATGGGTATATTTTGGTGTAAAAATGAGTTAAATCCGGTGTTTTCGAGTATATATATAAGGGTGGAAAAGGACCAATGTGCCTCTTGACCCTTAGGAAGATGAAACTATGCATAAATGACCCTCGTGTTATGACCCCTAGTCAGTTTAAGTATCCCTCACGACGCAACCCGTAGTCAGGTTAAGTAGGCCCCGCGTAGTGGGGCTATCACGACCCCTTACTTCCTCACATGGCATAACTTTTGACTCGGTTATCGGAATTTAGCGAAATTGGTATCTTTGAAAAGCTAATTCAAACAGATTTCATTTGATATATAGTAGGCCCTCTAATTAGTTATATAAAATGAGTTATGGCCGATTGAAGTTGACCTAAGTTTTGACACTTACTAAAACTTGAACGATAGGAAAGTTTTCAACTTGTCCTTGAATTTGGGATCCTCTATGATCTAAATTCATACTAAAATAGATTCCCACACTACATAATTGATTAACACACTAAATTTACATAGGGTTCGATGCTTTTGGAACATCTACGCATAGGAATGACAGATTTTTATTCTAGACTGAAATGGGGGGTGTTACAATAGTCTATAAAGGGTTTTAGAGGTGAAAAATGTTCATAGCAATGACTTAGAATAAAGTTGAGCTAAGATCATTTGATTCATCCAAAATTTGACATTTGATTCTACAAGGGTCTACTTTAAATATGTATAACTTTTTATATTCATGAAATTTTTCATCTCAATCCCACCAAATTGTAGATAATTGAATTAGATTTTCAACGATACCAATTTCTCCAAAATTTGATACCCGAGCTAGAAGTTACAGCTATTTTTGTGAAGAGGCAGTAAGCCGAGGCAATAAGCCCGCGGCGCCCTGCCTATCCCGGCCAGTGTAATTTTCTGTAGTCAAGCTCTGCGTCCAAGAGGGGTATTTGGGTCATTTCCAACCCTTAAATAGCCCCCAAAATACAAGATTCAGCCCTCAATAGCCAAAATATAGTCACTTTTTTTCAATTTTCTCAAGAACAAAGCATAAGGTTTCAACCCAATATTCAAGAAACTCAAGATTTTCATCATTGCCTTTCCAAATTGATTCAAGAATTAAGATCCCTAGACCAAAAGCTTCAAGAGTCTACCTTCAAGAACACCATTGAAGATTCAAAATTTCAAGTTTTTAACATTCAAAGCATCATAGGAATTCAAGATTCAAGCTTTCTCATCTAAGATCATCAATTAAGGTATGTGGGATTTGAACAAGGATAATCTTTTCGTCCTTGTGCCCAAAACTTATTTTAACTTATAAAGTACTGAATTTTATGTGATTCCTCATGAAATTAAAGTTAGGGTTTATACCCAAATTATATTGTTTGAAGATTAGGAGATTTCAAGTGATTGAATGTTGAATTACATGACTATTTCCATATATTTATGCATCTAATGTGATTTTTCAGATTTTTCCAATTAAGTTTAAGCATGATATTGAGATTCTTGATCTTATTATTTTAATGGTATTGAAGTATTTTCATGAAGCATGTTGAACATGATGTTTTTCTATGAATTTGAGTGTTTATACATGAATTCTAAATTGAAATTCATACCCATTATGATTATTTACAAGATTATGAGTTTTGAGATATTTTGAAGATAAATTTCATGTCTATTCTCATATTTTCATACCTATTGTAGAAATTTTCAGATTTCGAGTTAAATTATTATCAAGTTCATTGACAAGAATGATTATTATAATGTTTTGACATGAGTTTGAAGCATGGGATTTAAGTCCTAAGATTGAGTTATGATATTTCAAGAAGCTTATATTTTTAGCATGCTTTGATAAGCAAGATAAGGAATCCATATTATTCATATAGTTCATGATTTAAAGCAAAGAGAAGCGTAATTGGTTTTTATTATAAGCCCTTATACTATTTTATGGTGGATTTACTAAAAGTTCTGAGCAATAAGTATGGGAGTAGTATTTAGCACCGAGTTGGGTATGATTCTAAGGTCTCATGCCCCATAACTATGTACCACTGTAGGGTTAAGATTATTCCCACTTATATGTGGATGACTAAGATAGTGATCACTTAAGCTAAGGTTCTATTCCGATGGAAAGGGTAGAATAGCTCTTCCCAGCGTGGGTAAGATGTTGGACTCCATGAAGAATGCTCACATAGTTTATGTCGGTTAGAAGAACCTCTCAAAAGATGTCCTCCACTCTTGAAATAGTTTAATTGTTTAAAGTTTTGATATAAAGTATTTTCTATACAGAATGAGTCCAGATTCCATCTAGCTTACAAGATTTGAGAACACAAAGAGAATGCAGATTTTAGAAATAAGTGTAATGACACAAGATTTATTCTACATGCTTTACTATTCATGTTTTCTGAGTTTTAGATTTCAGATTACTCAAGCTATGTGATTCATTTACATTTATCATGCATGATTTTATAAATGATGATTATAAAATATTGTTTTACTCATTGCATTTCACCCCCATATGCTCAGTACATCCTCAAAGTATTGATCCACATATATGTCTATGTGCTACATTGCCTCATAATGTAGGTACAAGATTTAGTAGGCACATTCAGGTTCAGACAGTTGCAGATTCCAGCCAGCTGGTAATGAGTCCTCCTACTTCGGGGACTTCAGTTAGATTTATTTATGTTGTGTCTTTTCTTATTCATATGTATTAACTAAAGATAGTTGGAGTAGCTTCCCAACTATTTATAGTCAGTATAGTAGAGGCTTCACAGATGTCAGTTAGAGTCAGTATTGTAATTTCAATCCCTTTTATTAGACTTTATTAGAATGTAAAAGTTGTATCAGTATTGTGTATTATAGATTTCAGCATTTCTCTATGTTTTCGCACAGTAAACTCAGTCATTTATTCATATTTAATCAGTTGCTTAATAGTATGCCATTATAAGGGTTATCTTGAGATCACTTATCGTCCTAAGAACCGTGTGATGTCTCGAGATAGATTTTTTGTGCATTACAAATGTTGAAGCCTCCAAATTGTGAATTTGGTATTTGAAATTGTGTTGCTCATATGTTATTTAGTATTATGTGCATATATTATGCCCTCCAAGAGTTTGGTGAATTGTTCATGTGAGTTGAATAGTGAAATCATATCCTGCTAGAATGTATACAAGTTCATGTCATGTAAGTGTTTACTAAAATATCTCAATGAATGAATGATGACCAAGTAGCTAGTTATCATGTTTTAAGTTTGTGCCATGTCTTATAATTCATGCTATCGAGTCCTGGGGGTATTTAATACCCCGACAATTTAGTTGTTTACCTAGAGCCATGGTCAGTCTCAGAATAGCATTAGTCATGCACGATCAATAGAATTCAGTCAGTTATAGAACTCAAGAAAACTTAGTAAACTCAGTATCAGTTCAGTCCAGTAAAATCAGATCAGTTCAGTTATACAACACAATTAGTAACAATTTAATTTAATCTAGTACAGTTTAGAATTTAGTTCAATGTCTAGTAAGTTGAGAGTTGAATTTAGCATCAAGTGAACCCAAGGATAGGGACTCACCTGCTAGTAGAGGGTGTGATCCTTAAAAGCAGTCCTTGTGTTCCAGAACTACGTAGCTAGGTAGGTTAAGACATCAACCTGCTAGTTTAGGGTTGATGAGGTATTTTAACCTGCCAGTTGAGGGTACCACCATTCTCATTCAGAGCACCTGCCAGATTAAGGGTGACTCTTCAGCTTGTCTTTACCCGTGGCACGGTACTGACACCCTTCCATATGGGGTTATAGGTTGGACACCAATCAGTTCAAAGAAGGGCATGTCGATTAGATAATTACCTCACACAGTCTCAATTTTAGTTCTAGTCTCAGTATAGAACTCAGTTCAGTTCTACAGAAATCAAGATTGTCAGACACTTAACTCAGTATGGAACTCGGCATAGTTCTACAGAATCAAGACTGTCAGATACAGTCACTCAGTTATCAGTAATACAGTATTAGTTGACTCATATATCAGTTAATCAGTAGTCAGACTCAGTATATAGTATTATCAAGATCTCAGTTACAGTTTATGTATCCATTCATGTACTCTCATTCAACCATACTCATGTCACTCAGTCAGTATTGTTCATGCATATGAATCCATGTATATCATCCTACCTCACTTAGCATACCAGTTTATTTAAAGTACTAACACATACTTTTCTTTTATGCTATGGTGTTTTACATCATAGGTTTAGACGCAGGGCTCCTGACCATACTTAGCAGTTTAGATTCTAAGCAGGCAGAGTTAGTGGTGAGTCCTCATAGTTTAAGAAAATGATTATTACTTCATTATTTCAATAGTTGGAGTTAGTTGGGGACTTGTCCCATCAACTCCACTTTCAGACAGTAGAGGCTTTCCAGGCTAGAGTATTTTTAGACCGATATTCATTTTTAGTAATGATATATTGTATTTAGTATTTATTTATAGGTTTGAACCTTATGGCTAGTTTTTTCCTAATTTTCATATATTTACAGTATTATGATTCAGTTATTGCAGCAGGTACCAGTCATGGGTTAACTTGTGGTCCTTCAGGATTATGAGCACCGTGTAGCATCCAGGGTACAAACTTAGGGTGTTGCAGCGATGGCACCATAGATTTAATGGGCGATTTCATGGTTAAGTCGTCCATGAGAAAATCTTTTGACGCCTTTAGAAAAATACTTTGAGAATAAAATTTGGATGCTTATTTCAGGGAAAGCTACTTTGGGCAATATCTTAATTTGTTGGAGGACAACAATGCTCGTTTCCAAATATAAATGATATATGATCTTCTCAAGCGTAGGTTTATGTATGAAAACAAAGATAAGACGGATGAGGTATGGATGAATTATTGTGGCATGTTTGTTTCTTTTGGTTAGAAGGATTTTTCCATAGTTATTGGACTAAATTGTTATTCTTCTTCTCATTCTCAAGTTATACCTATTATAACCCAAAAAATCATACCGTAACTCAAAAAGTCAAATACAAGTCAAGTGATCATGAAGACTTGGTGTCCCTTATTGGTCCAAGCTTCAAAAATAAAAATTTGATAAAAGCGTTGAAAGATAAAGACTTTCAAAGAAGCACAAGCAATCATTATGCTTGGTTTAGTTAGTATATAATATTGTTTGGGTGAGAGACATTAAAAACAACATACCACTTGATTTAATAAAGCTCTCCAAGGATCTTGAGGCATTTAACAGCTATCCTTGGGGTTATGAAAGCTTCAAAATGACTGTCGAATATGTTTTGACTCCATTAACACCAAAGATAGTCAACTTATATGTCTTTTCATGGGCTTTCATGGTAAATAGTTCTTTTATTATGATATAATTTATTTTTTATTCAATAATGCTTTTCATTTATTGGCATTATCTTATAGTCTTGGGCATTTGAAGTCATTCCTTATTTGAGATAACAAGTGAGCTACCGGGAAGAAGTTTTCTGTCCAAGAATCTTGAGATGGTTGTCTGCCAAAACTAATAAAAATTCAAAATTTCCTAATCTCTTCAACCCGTTGAAGGATGAAGTAAGTCTAATTCTAATTAATTTTTTTAATTACTAATTTTTTTGAATGATTTAATCATCATTCTAATATATGTACCGATTTATGTTAGATTGTGCATCCGTCGGTTGTTCCGACCAATCAAGAGTTGAAGATGTTATTTTTTCTTACTTTATGGTCTGTGCAAAATTTATTAGATCCTAAGGTCATTGACAGAATAAAAATAAAATTGTTTGGAGCAACAACCATCATAAGAAAAATAATTTTGGAGGGTGGGATTGTTATTATTGATAGTGTTAGGGGTGATAGAGTTGGTGGTGGTAGTGGTACTGCTGTTGGGGATAATGATGCTCCTCTTACAATTTTTAAAACAAACCATTATGAGTATGATCATATGTTATACAAATTTTTCCCCTTCTAGAGAATGTTCTACATGCAAATGTCAAGATTACAAGGCCAAACATATAGTGATTAATGCTATTAATGCATTAACTATTCTGCAAGGGAATTGACATCTAATAGAGGTGTCATTCTATCAAAGAGGATTTTATATCCATATACTCTATTAGATATTAAGTCTAATAGGATAAGAAAATTAATTTCCAAGGCATTATCAAACATCCAAAAAATCAAAATTGCAACTCTTTTGTCTGTGTGTTGCACTATTGAGCAATATACAAGGGCCACAAAAGAGAAACATGAGCTGAAGAAGGTGAATATACATCATCTATTCCAACTAACAAGAAAACACATTTGTTTCAACAGATGAAACATCTGCTAAAAATTATCAAACAAATATATACATTTGTTGCAACAATTCACTTACCAATTGCATTAGATACAATATCTGTTGCAACATATGTCTCATCTATTTTAGCAAATCAAATAGCTCTACGTACTATTTTTATTTGTACCAACAGATGACTTATCTGCTGCAACAAATGGTTATCTGTTGGGACAAATTAAATCAAGACTTTTTACTATTTCAATTTTTCTAGACAAATGAGTCATATGTTGCAATAGATGGTTCATCCATTGAAAATTAGCATACAGGTCTTCCTCATGTTTTAATTTATCCCAATAGATGATCCATCTATTATAACAGAAAGATAATCTATTTGGGATAATTTAAAACAGGAGGAATACCTATTTGATTTGCTAAAACAGATGAGTTATCCTTTTCCATTTTTTTTGTATCTCTGTGGTTAGCATTGACAATTTTGGCTTTCTAGGTGGATATCATAGTAGAAGCTACTGCTAAACAACATTGATAATATTCTCCTCTTTTCATGGAAATATGGAGAATCAAAAGCGCAGAAATCGTATGCAAGAGACATTAAAGATCCATAATGACCAAAGCCGAATTTCATAGCACCGGATGAACAACTTGTCCATATTGAGTAGATCCTTATATCTTGAGTCAGTCAAAGTAATAACCTCACCTCTCCTTAGGAATTATTAGAATTAAAACTTAAATTGTTGATTTACTTATTAAGATCTGTACCCTTAATAAATTTTTTTACATCTCACTTATTTATTGGTTTATTTTATATAATTTCTGAAGGCTTTGATTTATTTTATTTTGTCTATGAATTTTAATTTATCCTTAGATTTGAACATATTAATTGAAATGGAATACTAGATTCAAATATTACAACAGATAAGGTATCTATTGCAACAGACGACATATCTGTTGGTAAATATCAAGCAAAATTTAGACATATGCTGCAATATGTAGGTCATTTGTTGAAAATTATCAAACAAGTCTTCCCACTATTGCAGCAGATAGACATAAATAGAAATATTAGCATAATGCAACAGATGATTAACCTATTGCGACAGATAAACTATTTGTCATAATATATAGAATTTAAAATAGATAGACAATCTATTGCATTATAAAAAATTCAACTTTCATCAGACAAAAAAAATTACCACTACAGGTAAAGTGAAGTGACTTGAAATAAAAAATTGTTATGGTGTTTGTGTTTCTACATCTTCTTATTTATACATAGGCTCTAAGCATCCATTTAGTAACCCATAAGCCCAGATCTCTTGCATGTTTGTCACAGCGTTGTCGTATAGAAAGGTTATTGGCTCAGCTATTTTTGTGTCGATAAGTAAATATTCGATGTGTGCAAGAACATATGACTCACACACGGCAACGGTTTTATTTTTTGGAAGGTCCATATCCTTGTTTCAACCTTCAAAATCCCATGTTTGCTTCATCAATACTTCTTCTAGAAAATGATCCACCAGTTTACTCTGCCTTAATAAGTTAGGGCACAACTCCAATAGTGGCTGCATCAGTTAAGTTGTTGTCATAAACCTTGATATTTTCCTTCTCGAGTAGTATCTCAACAACAAGAAAATATATGATGTCCACGTTTATGACTGCAAAAATTCTCTTTATCTTGGTCCAGCTCTTGTCGTGTGGATATAGCTCTCTCCTCTAATATACTTAATCATTTCTTCATTTCATTGGAACCTAAAAACTAACGAATCAAATCCCAAGACATTGCGAGTTTACGCTTACTTAATGAGCTCATTGTATCTATCCTTAAAATTCTTGTAGAAGTTGAGGTCCATTATTCTATCAGCAACATCATAAGCTTTCAGGTACGCTAGTTGCATGCCCCTCTGAGGCAGAGAATTTCCTCAACATATTATGATAAAAGAAATTTTTTAAATAGGTTAGTAATTGTAAACAAGGAAAACATAGTGGAAAGATACAATGGATGGTCTATTTGTTGCAGAGGGTTATCTGAATCTATTCACAAATTACCCATCTAACGCAACTTATGCAACAGATGAGTAATATGTTGCAACAGAACCACCACCAGTTGCACCAGAATACTCAGTTGTTGTAATATATGACACATCTATTGCGTAGCTTCTTCTTCATGGAGTAAATTAGAAGGCTAGATTAGAAAAAGTAAACTTACCTTGTCCATGTACCACATATACATATCTGTCATATTCTTGTACTCCTTGGTCTTGATCGCAGATCACTCTTCTCTTTGACGCCATGTTCTGCGTATATGTCCACCTTCTTCAATGGCCCCTGAACTTCAACAACTTTTGGAGAGGGAGGAGTTGCACTTTTTTTTTTGTTTTTAATTGGAGAGTATTTGTCTAATTGCTCTTTTCTTCTCCTAACGTCCACTGTAGGAGTGTATGGCTCCCTCATCTTCTTGGATGGTATGACACCCCTCTTGAATTTTAATTCCTTGACAAATTTAGTGATAGACTCTACTTTTTCAAAGAGTTTATCCTATCTGTCCTTCCACTCTTAACATTTGTAATGAGAACATAAGGTAAAGAGGGGTGAAAGGGACCACTATAAGGGTAGGAGGGACCGGTGTAAGAGTGAGAGGGACCTATGAAAGGGATGTTTTCAAACTTATTTATTTTTTCTTGACCATCAAGATGCTCATCATCACAACTGGCATCAGTATTAGCATGGCTGCCACCAACATCAACAACTCCACCAGCAACCCCTCTAGAAGCAGCACCCGGATCTATTATAGCTGGTTGGTCATAAAGAGCCTCAACATTAGGTTGATCTTGCCTAACTGCTCTTCTTATGATTGTTTCTCCAGCCAATTCCTTCTTTATTAACTCCATTGTTGGGTCTGTTATTGTATCAACAAGACCTAGAGTAATAAAAGAAGTCATCCCCAACTCCTGCTTAGTAGGCATAATCCATGGATGTACAACCTATAAAAAAGAATGATACATTTAAACCATATAATAATTTGCAGTCAGTTGGGTTACATGATAACACAGATAACTTATACAACAAATGATCTTCCTATCACAACAGATGATTTATATGTGGAAAACAACTAAACATATGTTGCATCAGATGACCCATCTGTTGCATAATTTATAGTAGATAGGTAATATATTGAGTCAGGTTCATAGAATCAAAGAAATAGATGGGTAATCTATTGAAAAATATGAATCATCTATTGCAACAAATTATCTATCCGTTGCACCAGTTATAGTAGATGGGTAATCTGTTGCAACAAATGACACATCTATCACAACAGATGTCATATTTGTTTCAATATCTTTGTTTGAGTCAAATTATTTTACTTGAATGAAGACTTAATGCATCATCCAAGGGATTAAAGAGATTAGCCTCTTTAATTCTTGTATTGATCTTTGCAGCCAACTACCTAAAGATCCTTGGATGAGAAACCTCATCCAGATAATCCTTAACCTAATTTTGAAGGGGAGGAATGACTTCAAATGCCCAAGCCTACAAAAATATAAATAGGAAGCAAGCAAAAAAATTCATAATAATTATTCAATATAACTTAATGGAAGAGTAAACAAATAGCAATTAACTTTACCATAAAAGCCAAAGAAAGCCTTATAATGTGATCGTCATTGGGGATAGCTTTGACAATAAGTATTTGACAGTCAACTTATAGCAATCATATCCACAGGGATAATTGTTTAATTTCTCAAACTCCTCAACAAGCTTCAACAAATCATCTTCTATTACTTTGTTGACATCTCTTGCTAATATAACAGAATGGGCAAACCAAACTAAGCACAATTGCTCCTTGTACTTCTTTGATATAGTTTTATCCTTGAGATTCTTTAACAACATATTGCCTTTGTACCCACATCCAGCAATGTCCAATAACCCATCTATTTTTTCTTTGCGTTTGTTGGTTTTGGTGGGTGGTCGCATGGACAATGTCTTCCCTCTATTTGATGGTGGTGGTTTGGCTGTCCTACTTACCTTGGACCTTTTATGGGGTGTTTCCATAATGAGAGGTTCTTATGGACGATCGCATCTTAAGCCTGTAACTATGGCAAACTCTTTCAAGCAAAAAAAAAACCGATATGCCACAGTAGTTGATCCAAATTTTATCCATCTCTTTCCTTCTCTCCTTCGAATCATCCCCCCCACACTTGATCCTACACTTGAGAAGACCATATACCATGCTCATTTAGAAACGAGCAGTGTGGTCCTTAGGCAGCTCAAGAAAGTATCCAAAGCAGCTCTTCTTAAAAAGTTTGTGTATGTTTTCATTCTTCATAGTATTCCTAAATTATCAAAAGGTTTCTCCAACTGGCATTTAAGTACAAGATCACTAGTTATTTCTGCAGGGTCATCTATCATCATCTAAACTTGAAACCTATCAATACTAATAGTTTTGACAGCCTCATGTTGGGATTTCGATATTAATTCACGCCCCATTAGTGATACATTATCATCATGTTGATCATCATCCTCTTTCTCACTTTCTTTTTTCTCCTCACTTTTATTTCCCTCATCACTATCTATAGACCCTTGTCCACCTTCCTCAATGTTATTTTCATATCTTTCATCAATATCACTTTTCCCTGACTAAGATTATTCTAAAAGCTCCTTCGAATCCATCTGTACTCTAGCCTTTTTTTCTTAGGTGGTCAAAAGTTGATCCACACACTTTTTTTTCTCTTGGGAGACATGTTTTATCTATAAACAACAAAAAAATAAAAGATAGATTACAATTGATGTATGCATAAATTTAAGAAATACATTACAAACACCACCAATATCGACACCACTAACATCCACCACAAACACTACCAATACTGACACCATCAACACCACCGCCACCAATACATCCATCATAAATACCACCAATACCACCATGACTACTACCACCACCACCACTAGTGCCACCAATACCACCATTAATACCAACACCACCTCCAATGCCACCTATACCAACACTACCATCAACAACCAACACCAACACCACAAACACCATCTAATAATAACACTACAGTCAACGGAACATTGCGATAAAAACTAGGATTTTCTTGGGTTCTTCCTACGATTTTAGCATCAAAACTCAAAATTGTTAACCCATTCTCAAAGATAATATAACTAAAAGTCGTATTTTCATCATTAACTAAAAATCCCTAATTTTTAGAAAAAAAATTAATGTAGAACTCTTCTCAAACTCTATTACCTACGAAGACAGAGAAAATGATGGATACAAGCAAGAATGAAGTTGAAAATAGCAATTATGTAGTCAAAAATAGAAAGAAAATCAATCTATTGTGAGGGGTTGAGAAATATGTTGAGTAGTCGTTGTCTGTATGTGAGAGAAAGAAAAAAGTAAGAACTCGACATTTGAAATAATAAAATATTTTTTTCCGCAAATGGATGATTTGTATGAGTTGATTTGTATTTTGAAAAAGAATGACAAATTTTGAAAATATTAATTTTGTCCAAATAATTTGCTCATCTCTAGTTATAGCTAAATCAATTTAGGTATTTCAAATAATACACTAATATGAATTATTTCAACTCAGACTGGTTCATTGACAACTCGGATCAGGAGGAACGCAATACCTACATCACACAATATATTTGACCCTATCAACTCATCCCTTGTTGTAGTTGAATCAATTTTGGTATTTCGAATAATAAGCTAATATGAACATTTCAACTCAGATTGATCAATTGACGACTTATGTCAGGAGGAATGCAATACCAACATCATGCAATATCGTAGACCCTATCAACTGATCCCTAGTTGTAGATAAATCAATTCAAGTATTTCAAATAATAAGCTAATATGAATCATTTTAACTCAGATTGATCGATTAACGACTCGGGTCAGGAAGAATGCAATACCAATATCAGGCAATATAGTTGACCCTATCAACTCATCCATAGTTATAGCTAAATCAATTTAGGTATTTTAAATAAGAATCTAATAGGAATCATTTCAACTCAGATTGATCGATTGACAACTCGGGTTAGGAGGAGCGCAATACCAACATCATACAATATAGTTGACCCTATCAAATCATCCCTAGTTATAGCTAAATTTTTTAAGTATTTCAAATAATAAGCTAATATAAATTATTTTAACTAAGATTGATTGACTGATGACTCGGGTCAGAAAGAATGCAATACCAATACTAGTGCCCACGCGCACACACACACAAGTGTATGTGGTCTACCAAGTAGTAAAGTGGCCTTAAAGAAAGCCAAGCATCAATCCCACAGGGACTTGATTCAACAATGATATTATTCTAGTTCATAATTAAGATTCAATTGATACAAGCATAACCAAATATAGGTTTGAATATTGTAAATTGCAAGTAAAGTAAACAATGCGTAAAGTAAAGATCTTGAGACAATCAATAGGAGAAAACCCCAGTGTTAAAACACTTTAAAAAATCATACTACATTATTGAACTTCATTCATTAACCAGTTTGTCTTGGTTGTTGATTCGTAGAGTTAATTGCATGATCATGGTCTTCCGACCTCTAACTGTTTACCTAATTTGAACATTACAACTACATTGTTGAGTAGGGATGTAATAATTCAATTAAGATTTTTAAGATATCATCCTACGTATTAACCAAGTAAGGCTTCTAAGTACATCCTTATCCTAGTGTAATGACCCAAAAAGGGGTCCCAACATGTCAAATGGTCCTACGAACTACAAGTAGTCCCGAGCTAACCCTATAAGCTTGTTACTCATTCTGAAACTCAAAATAAAGGAAATCTAAGCATGCAAAACCCTAAAATACTGAATCTAGAACTTGAACAGGACTGAACTTAAATGAACATGATTTCTAAAAGTATTGAACTAGGAATCTGAACAACCAACATTGTAAGTCTGAAATGTATCTAATAGTCGGACAAGACTCTAACACTACTAACTAGAGAGTCGCTGGTACAGACCCTAGCTAGCTCAAACTGACTGAAAGCAACTAAATAAGCTAGTCTATAGAGCTAGAAATATGAATAACTGGGTCCCCAAACTATGAGGACTCACTAACTGTCAGAATGTAGATAGGGATGTCGTGGTCAACCACGCTGCTAGAATTGAGCACCTGAACCTACATTATTAAAAAATGCAGCACATAGACATATATGTGTATTAGTACTTTTGGAATATACTGAACATATGGGGGTGAATGCATTAGTAAGACAGTATCTGAAAGTACATGTAACTTTTAAATTATGCATGATGAGTGTAAATGAATCATATTGGCTAGAATAATGTAAAAGCTGCAAAATATAAATATACTGTAATAAAGCAAAAAGGCAGTCTTTGTGAGCCAGTACACTTGGTTCTAAAAGTTGTGCTATTACTCTTTCTGTTTGTAGTATAAACAGGACTAAAGTTAAGTATACTATCAAATCATACAGGCTAAGTGTAGAAAGGACTCACCTTTATCATATGAAAACTAAAAGCTGAAATTCTATAACTGAGGTCTGAAGCAAGACAATATCTAAGTAAATTTGTGAGCCTTTACTCTTGGTTTCTAAAAGTGGTTCTGTTATTCTATTTTAAGACTTAGGGATGTTCTTCTAATTGGCATACACCATGTGAGCTATCATGGTGTCCAACATCTAGTTTACCTAAGAGGAACCTCATATTGAGGAGAGGTGTCATACTCTTGCCAAGAAGTATAATCTGAGCTGAGTGATCACAATTTGTATCTGCATCTATATAAATGGGAATAATCTAAATCTGTACCTACGTTGACTCGTAGTTCTGGGGCATGTTCACTAGGACACATACTCAACTTGATGCTAAATACTACTCCCGTTAATCTATATGCTCATTTTGTAGGATATCCACCTTAAAATAGCACAAGGGTTTATAATGAAAACTAGTTATGCTTCAATCTATTTTAAACTATAATCAAAACTAATCTGTGTAGATTTCATATCTTAGTTGAGAATCAAAAGACTTCATGGTGGGTAGAAGTTAGAACTCCAAAATCCTTTCCTATTCCCTCAATCACTCATTACAAAATTAGAAAGTATTTTCTCTGTTACTAAATAAATGCTTTTTTTTGCTTAATTTTGTTATAAATAAGTGTTTGTTTAAGTTTTTAAGAATAAATTGATCATGTTCTTTCAAATTTACCCGCATTTACATAAATATAATCAGTGTCAACTTGAAAAGAGATAAATTTAATAATTAAAGATAAATTGATTAAATTACCTTTCATTTTCTAAAAAATAGCAATTTATTAAAGAAAGTGCTCAACCCAAAAAGAGCACTTATTTAGGAATAGATAAAGTATGTTCTAAAAAATATGTGTAGTGTTTATACGTAGCAGGTGGGCTTGGATGAGAAGGAGAAGGGGCGGTTTTAGGAGGCTTTGGGTGAGGTGGTGAGAGGCATGCCTAGCACTGAGAAGATTGTTGTAGTAGGGGATTTCAATGGGAACATTAGGGTGTTATCGGGAGGCTATGACGATGTGCATGGTTGTTTCGGTTTTAGGGAGAGAAATGAAGAGGGAGCAACTCTGTTGGATTTTGCGAGTGCCTTTGTGATGGTGGTGGTGAATTTGAGTTTTATGAAGAAGGAGGATCACTTGATTACCTTTCAAAATGCAGCAGCTATGTTACAAATTGACTTTTTACTACTTAGGAAGGGGGATAGAGCACTGTGTAAGGATTGTAAGGTTATTTCGAGTGAGAATCCTTCAACCCAGCATAGGCTTCTGGTGATAGAGTTAGGCATAAAGAAGGCTAAGAAAATAAGGGGCGGAGAAGGTCGGCCCGGAATAAAGTAGGGTGGTTTGATGTTGGTGAATGCACTAGAGATAACGAGATTTCATTGGATTTTTGAAAATTTACTGGCAAGGCTAGTTTAAGTTGGTTGACTGAATTATTTAACAATATTTTCAAGACTGCAAAAATTCCTGAGGCTTGGATATGGAGTACTATGATTCCTTTATATAAGAACAAGGGTGACATTCAGAGTTGCAACAACTATAGGGGTATTAAGTTATTAAGTCACACAATGAATATTTACAGAGAGTGGTCACGCGGAGGTTGAGAAGGATAGCGTCTATTTTAGAGAATCAGTTTGAATTTATGCCCGATCGCTTGATAAAGGAGGCAATTTACCTGGTGCAGATGCTAGTGAAGCAGTATAGGGAAATGAATAAGGACTTATATATAGTGTTCATCGACTTGGAGAAGACGTACGACAAAGTTCCTAGAGAGGTTCTTTGGAGATACTTGGAGGTGAGTGGGGTCCCGTTGGCGTACATCAGATCGATTAAGGAAAGGTATGATGGAGCAAAGACTCAGTTGAGGATGGCAGAAAGAGATTTAGAGAATTTCCCTATCTTGACAGAGTTTCATCAAGGATCGACTTTTATCTTTTTTTGTTTGCGTTGGTGATGGATGTGTTGATGCGGCGTATTCAAAGAAAGATGCCTTGGTGTATGATTTTTTTGGATAATGTAGTTTTGTTGATGAGACATGGGGAGGGGGTGAATGATAAATTGGAGGTTTGGAGCCAAACCCTTTAGTCTAAGGGTTCAGGTTGAGTAGGAGCAAGACAGAGTATATGGAATGCAATCTTAATGACTTGAGGCAGGAGAACGGAGTGGTATTAAGGTTGGATTCCTAGGTTGTTTGTAAAAGGAATAGTTTTAAGTATCTTGGGTTCATGATTTAGGGAAATGGAGAGATTGATGAGGATGTCTGTCATCGTATTGGGCAGGATGGTTGAAGTGGAGGCTCGCTTCGGGAGTGTTGTGTGATAAGAAGGTGGCGCCTAAGCTTAAAAGTACAAATTCTACAGAGTGGTTGTACGTCCGGCCATGCTGTATGGAGCGGAGTGTTAACCAGTCAAGAACTCCCACATTCAAAAATTAAAGGTGGCGAAAATGAAGATGTTGTGTTGGATGTGTGGGCTTACTAAGGATGATAACATTTGGAATGAGACTATCCGGAGAAGGTGGGAGTGGCTTCGGTGGAGGACAAGATGTGAGAAGTTCTGTTGAGATGTTTTGGGCATGTGATGAGGAGGGGCATAGCTATCCCAGTTCGTAGGTATGAGAGGCTAGCTTTTGATGGTTTTAGGAGGGGTAGGGGTAGGCCAAAAAAATACTAGAGAGAGGTGATTAGATGTGGCATAGAGTAGTTACAGCTTACTAAGGACATGACCCTATATAGAAAGGTATGGAGGATGCGAATTAGGTTAGGAGGCTAGTGCGTGTAGGTGGGTCGTAGTCAATAGTTAGGAGAGCTGTGGGATTACCGGGCTAGTAGGCTTAGAGCTATGTCCATAGGTTGGAGCTCCTAGTAGGAAGGTATGAGGGTGGGGGACCTTTGGTTCGTTAGTGTAGGGTATTACTTTGTGGGTGGCTTATTATGTTATTCCATTTTATTTCATTCTTTATTACGAATTTGTTGCTATTCTTTGTCGTGAGCCAGGGGTCTATCGGAAACAGTCTTTCTATTTCTCGGGAGGTAGTTATATGGACTGCATATATTTTATCCTTTCAAACCCCACTTTATGGGAATACACTGGATTTCTTGTTGTTGTATCATCTAAAAAAAAGTTTCCATTTTTAAAGGAGTAAAAGGAGAATAAGCAATCTATTTGTATTAGAGTGAGTGGCTACTATGTACACTTAATAAACTAGCCACACATTTATTTTTGTTGTTTTGTGTGGTGAGTATAAGCTATTTAATGCTTAATGGATTATAATTATTTTTCTGATTTCGTTAACCAAATTTGATTTTAATTCACCCAGAAGTTGGGTTATCTTCTCCCCTTTCATATTTTTTATAGAAAGGAGAGAAACGAAAAAAAAAAATGAATAATCGAACTTCTTCTCTTGTTATTTTGTTTTTCTTGTTAATCTTTATTTGTTTATATGATATAACGGCAAAAGCAGATGATGCCGATACCAAGGTATATTTTGAATATTCTTGAATTTAACATTCTTTTATTTTGTTGATTTATCATTACTTTTAAAAAAGATAGTCCGATGACTAAAGCTTTCACTATACATAAGGTCGGAAAAAGAATCAAACCACCAGAGTTCATTATCTGTAGCTTTGCCTCATCATATTATCTCTCAATATTTATTAAAGCAAACTAAAATAAATGAAAAAAGTAATCATTTTTTCTTAATTTTCTAAAATAATAAATATATTTAAATAATCATTTTTAATAAGCGCAATAAGTAAAGTGGGAAAAGAGGGAGTAGTATTTTTTGTGTCGGAAAAAGAATCAAACCACCAGAGCTCATTATCTGTAGCTTTGCCTCATCATATTATCTCTCAATATTTATTAAAGCAAGCTAAAATAAATGAAAAAGTAATCATTTTTTCTTAATTTTCTAAAATAATAAATATATTTAAATAATTATTTTTAATAAGCGCAATAAGTAAAGTGGGGAAAGAGGGAGTAGTATTTTTTGTGATGTGAATGAGTGATTTAAAAGTTAGCTTTCTTTTGATTTATAGAATATCCATTCGTTTGTTTAACGATTATAGCGAATATTAATATAATCTCTCTCATTTAAATTCTTTTTCCTTTTTCGATTATATATATTCTTTTATGATCTGTAGCTTTACGTCGTCTACTTGGGACACAAACCTCACAATGATCACGAACTTATCACCGATTCACATCATGAACTTTTAGCTCAAGTGATTGGGAGGTATGTATATTCTTTATATAATAATTAATGTAATTTAATTAATGAAATTCAGTAGATTACTATATTAACTAATACTTATTAGAGAAATATTTACTTCTAATTACCCTATAAATGTGTGTGCGCGCGTGTGTTCGTGTGCGTGTGCGGGTGTGCATGTGTAATATTTGGCTACATAAATGTTAAACTCGTCATGCAGCAAGGAAGAAGCTAAAAAACGGATGGTGTATAGTTATAGACATGGTTTTTCTGGGTTCGCTGCTAAGCTCACCGATTTTGAAGCCAAACACTTTGAAGGTATTTGAATTCTCTGTTATCACACATGTTTTTCTTAAAACATTAGTGGAGAAAATTATTGAAAATACAAAAGAAAATAAAGTAATTTTATTAATAATTAAAGATTTTATGCATTATACTATTAGTTTATATACGTGTTATAATTGTATTTCAGAATTATCTAGTGTGGTTCGAGTTATACAAAATCGTCCTTATAAGACTCATACGTCAAGGAGTTGGAATTTTTTGGGTCTTTCTAAACATGATTCCAATGGTCTTATGAATAAAACAACTCAAGGTGATGGAATAATTATTGGCATAATAGATACAGGTTAAGTATCTTCCATTTTCTTTTCACTTTGTCTTTTTTTTTTTTTCCTTAAACCAAGAAATTTATCTACAACTAATGATCAATCTTGTTAAAAAAGGATTTAAATAATATGGTAAACATATTTTAAATTATCAATGTACTTTATAATCCTATTATGACCGGTGAATTAATAATATTTCTCCAGGCTACTATCATATAGGAAATTATTCTCAAAGCATTCAGATAATATTTTATATATATTGTTAGTGTATAAAAGTAAAACTTTATTTTGTAGGTATTGCATGGGGGGATAATTCAAAGCTTTTAACGATAAAGGCCTAGGTCCAATTCCATCTCGATGGAAAGGTAACTGTAAATCCAAAAGTAATTTTAGAGCCACAAAATATTGTAATTGAAAAATTATTGTAGCTCGTTGGTACATAAAAGGAATGATGGAAGTCAATGGACTAAATCAGACAATGGTTGATAAATTATATAAATTATCACCACTAGATGACATAGGGCATGGTACTCATGTTGCCTATACTGCTGCTGGTTCTTATGTTAACAATGTGAAGTATTATGGTCTTAATATGGGGACAGTACATGGAGGAGCACCACTTGCACGATTAGCAATTTATAAGGTATCATTAACGTAGAATTATTTTTTATAATTATCTTTCTTAATATAAAAGTTTAAGATGTAAGAGAATCAAAAAATTATTTTATTTACTTATTTATAATATTTTTAATAGGTTGGCTGGGAAACTGAAGGAACAATGATTAGTAATATCGATGTTCTTGCTGTCATTGATGATGCAATAAAAGACGGAGTTGATATATTATCAGCATCTATTGGTGCTGATGGCTTTATTAGATTTGATGACTTTAATGAGGACAATATTTTGGGGCTAGGATCTTTTCATGCAGTATCCCATGGCATTCCTTTTATTGCAAGTGCGATGAATAACGGACCTAAACCTTACACAGTCGAGGCTACTTCTCCATGGTTGATAAGTGTTGCTAGTAGAAAATCCGATAGAGAAATTGTTACTCCTTTAACACTTGGCAACAACAAGACAATACTAGTAACTTCTTTTGTTTTTCCTAAAACTTTATTTCAAGGAACAATATGTCAATATTTCATCTAGCAAATTCACATAATGCAGGTCGTTTTTAAAAAAAAAAACTCTGTGGTCCGACTATCACAAAATCAGTTTGTGACCGTTAAATTAATAGTTTTAAGAATTATATTTTTAGTCCTTTAAGTTCATAAGTTTGTTTAGTAATTGCACTTCCGTCCAGTTTTTATTACAATTAAGTCCCTCAATTCTGTTAGGAGAGAGATTATGTGTCTTAGTCTTGTTTAGAGAATCTCATTTCCTAAATAGTTGTTGCATTGCTCATTTGAAAAATCATCAAAAATCAGAAATTAATCTCTTTCCTTCTCTCTTCTCACAACTCTCCCTCTTAATTCTGGTAACGAGAGATTCCTCTTGTTACAATGGCATCAAAGCCACCACCGCTGCCCCCACTTACCGCCCTATCGCCACCATTGGAATTTCAGACTTTACGAGATGACATCAGAGCTATTCGTAATCAACTCGGAGTGTTCTTGGACGACACGAGTAAGCGTTTAGAATCATTGGAATTAAACCAAAATACTTCCAGGAACAACTCAATGAGGTTCACGAAACCAATAAATGTCTAGAATTCATCATCTCTAACATGAGCATACCAGGGTTGCCATCTTCTCCCGCTCCGTCACCAGTCGATACTACCCCAACTAGCACACCAACATGAGCTTCTTCAAGTCGAGCTGCTATTGAAATCAGTCAAGCAGCCCACAGTAAGTTCCCTTTGGTTTCTCAGTCACTTGTCACTCCATCGACTTACCCTGTTGGTCATGGGTTTACTTTTCCTCCAGCTCCCCTGTTTTCTAGCCTTTCAATTTTCCAAAATTCTTCTTACTCCTCGTCCCTAATCTTACTTAAATGTGAAATTTTTCTTGAACTGTACCACATACCTGACCAGGAGAAATTGGGGTTTTCTTCGATGCATATTGGTGACCAAACAAATGTGTGGTTTGATAGTTTCATGGTTCACCATAGGGGAAGGGTAACTTGGTCAAGGTTTTATACCTAGATCTGCAGGAGGTTTGGCACTCTCAGACCCCAGGACATTGTAAATGAGTTTATAAACTCATCCAGGTGGGAACAGTAGCACAATATCACCTTAAGTTTGTGAAACTTTTTAGCTATATGGTGGTAATCAACCATCTACTGAATGAAACTCACTATGTAGCAAGCTATATCAGTAGTTTAAAAACTGAACTCAAACCTTTCGTTAAGCTGGCCAATCCCACATCTGTAATAGATGTATTTGAAGATACTTCCTTGTATGAAGAATCCTTAAGGCTTTGATTCCATTTGTTCCTTTGAAACTATTCCAAAACTACACCACTAGGCCACCAATACCACAAATTACATACCCAAGAAATTCCCAGCCTCACTCAACCAAACAAGTCTTAACCCCCACAAACAAACAACCCTTGAGAATAACTTATCCGTATAAAACACCTGCCAATGCTCTTATCAAACTAAATACCTTACCTCTAAATCCTAAGGCCTTAAGGGAGCAGGGTCTATGCTACAGATGCAAATAGAGGTACTATCATAGACATCAATGTAAGCAAAGGATCTTGCATGCTTTAAAAAGTGATAAAGTATAAGTAGAGGGTGAACAACATGAGGAATTTATGGATGTAGCTGAAACCTTAGATGAGCTAGTAGAATAGCAGGCTGAGATATCCTTAAATACTTTGATGGGATTGAATACTCCTCATAGTACGATCTCAACCATCAAATAATTGATTATGTTTGCAATGTACCCATGACTGTCATGATTGACAATGATTCAATACATTCTTTTGTGGATCCCCACATTGTAAATCTACTTAAACTACCGGTACAAATATAGTGGTTGCAAATGGATAGATAATGGGTTGTCACTTTGAAAGTCCTTCATTTCACTAGACTATGCAGAAAGAGCATTTAGATTTCACACTTAGGTTACTGATGGTTGAAGGGTGTGACTTGATTTTACGTATGGATTGGATAGACATGGTGGCACCGATTATCCTACACACTAGACCTCTCAGTCTAAGCTTTTAACTGATGGTAGGATAATCACTCTTTATAGTGTGACAGATGATATTGAGGTGAAACCAGTTGATACATAAGCATTTAAAAGAATGTTGCAATATGGAACTTGTAAGGTAATAGCTGAGCTAACCATGGTAAATTTTGAATGTACTCCTAACACTAAAGAAGCTCACCCTACAATCAACCGACTATTGACCTCTCATCAAAAAGTATTTCAAGAACCACAAGAATTACTATCAAAAAAAGAATGTGATCATGTCATAAAATTGATACTTGGAGCACAACCATTCAACCTTAGACTCTATAGATATTCTTTTGATCAAAAGCATGCTATAAAGTAAATTATTCAAGAGATGCTTAAAGCTAAAGCAGCGATGCAGAGTCAATCCTCTTTTTCTTTACCAACTTTGTTGGTCAGGAAGAAAGGCCCCTCTTGGAGATTGTCTGTTGATTAGAAGAGATTGAACAATTTAACAGTTAAAAACAAATATCCAATCCCAATGATTGATGACTTGTTGGAAAAACTATTTAGAGAAACTGTATTCTCAAAAGTTAACTTGAGATCCGGATATCATCAGGTGAGAATGAAGGTTGGAGAAGAGCTCAAGATAGCTTTCAGAACTCACCATGGATTATGAGAGTTTAAAGTCGTGTCCTTTGGGCTGACTAATGCACTAGCAACATTTTAGTCACTCATGAATAATGTATTTAAAGACCAAATGAGGAAATTCATACTAGTATTTTTGGATGATATACTAGTATATAGTAAGACTATGGGTGAGCATGTTAAGCACTTGGAGATTGTCCTAAATTTACTAAAGAAAAACTAGTTGTTTACAAAACAAAGTAAATGCGAATTTGTCCAGTCTCAAGTGGTATATTTAGGGTGTGTTATATCCAGGGGTGGAGTCAGTACTGATCATTCAAAGATTAAGGCAATAATGGAATAGTCTATTCCAAGAAACTTGAAGGAATTAAGAGGTTTTCTTAGCCTGACTGACTATTACAAAAAATTTGTCAAAGGATATGCTATTTTAAGCAAACCTTTGACAAACTTGCTAAAAAAGGTGAATTCACATGGAGAATTGAAGCAACTACATCCTTCAAGCAGCTTCAAGGAGAAATGACTAAGGCACCAGTATTAGTATTGCCTAATTTTACCTAAACCTTTGTACTTGAGGTAGATGAAAGTAATTATGGAATTGGAGCTGTTCTGATGCAGGATAAAAGGCCTACAACCTACATGAGTTAATCCTTAAGTGTAAAAATCAAGGGTTATCCACCTATGAAAAGGAACTTATAGCTCTGCTCCAAGTTGTGGATAAATGGGGACACTAGTTACACTCTAATCACATCATCATCAAGATAGATCACTTTAGTTTGAAATTCCTGTTAGATTAGAAAATCACCATATCATTACAACACAAAGGCCTCACCAAGCTAATGGGGTTAAGTTTTGAAATCCACTATAAGAAAGGGATATAGAATACAGTGGCAGATGGACTATCGAGAAAGGTGGAACACTAATATTTAGTTATTTCACAGGTACAACCTAAATGGGTAGAAGAAATCATAGATAGATATGAACGAGATTTTGAAGTGCTACAAGCTATAACTAATTTGAGCACTAATCAGGTGACAAACACAAAAATCACTCTCCAGTAGGGAATACTAAGGTACAAAGGAAAGGGTTGGATTGGTAATAAATGATCTTTTATAAAACGACTGATCTTAACCATCCCTTATTTAGGATTAGGAGTCCATTCAGGCATTTGGGCTACCTACCAAAAAGTGAAAGCCCTTTTTTACTGGCTAACTATAATTGAGACTATTAAGGAGGTTTTGTAGGAGTGTGATATTTTTCAGAGAAATCAGGAGGAACAAGTAGCAAATTCGGGGTTATTGCAACCTTTACCTATACCTAATAGAACTTGGGAATACATATCTATGGACTTTACTGAGGCTTTACCAAGATCAGAAAGACAAGATACTATATTAGTAGTGATTGACAAGTATAGCAAATATGAGCATTTTATTTCCTTGCCACACCCATCTACTGCTTTTAATGTGGCAAGAGTGTTTATGGATAATATTTATAAGCTGCACGGACTACCCAAAAGCATAGCATCTGACAGGGACAAGATATTTTTAAGCAAATTTTGAAAAGATTTGTTCAAATATTTGTTGGTACAATTATTGCACAATTCTATATACCATCCATAAACTTATGGGCAAACTGGGAAGTTAAACAAGTAGCTTGATTAAACTATTTGAGATTCATGACTAGGCACAGACCAAAAGAATGGAACAAGTGGTTAACTTTGGCTGAATTTTGGTACAACAGTAATTATCACACAACCTGGAAAATGACCCTTTCAAGGTGTTATATGGTTATGACCCTTCACAACTCACTTTTGAATTGTTAGCACAACCTAAAGTGGAAGTTATTAATCAAGTACTGGGAGAAAGAAAGATCATGGCTAAAGTGTTGAAGGAAAATCTAGAGAAAGCTCAAAACAAGATGAAAGTTAATGCAGATAAGAAGAGGACTGAAAAAAGAATTCAAGGTGGGAGATTGGGTGTTTCTAAAACTACAACCCTACAAACAAACTTCAATAGTTGTAAGGAAGAGCCTCAAGTTAGCATCCAAATACTATGGACTCTATCAAGTGGTAAAGATGGTTGGATCGGTTTCTTACAAACTTGAACTACCACCAAATGCCAAAATACATCTAGTGTTTCATATTTCTCAGCTTAAATGGAAAATTGGTGTTAAGGTAATTTCGTCTATTGATCCTTTTGTATGTTCCAATGAAGGAAAACCTTTAGTACATCTTGCAGCTAGACTAGAAAGGAGGATAGTGAAAAGAGGGAATCATGTTGTGACTCAGTTCTTAATTCAGTGGGTCAACTTGTTGCCAGAAGAAGCCACCTGAGAAGATTATCAGTTCATCAAATCTCAATTTCAATATTTTGTTGATTCATGAAAGCAAGAGCATTTTTTAATGAGGGTGGAATGTCACAAAATCAGTTTGTGACCATTTAATTAATAGTTTTAAGAATTCTGTTTTAGCTCTTTAAGTTCATAAGTCTGCTTGTTTAGTAGTTCCACTTCAGTCTAGTTCTTATTACAATTAAGTCCCTAATTCTGTTAGAAGAAAGGACACGTGTCTTAGTCTTGTTTAGAGAATCTCATTTTCTAAATATCTGTTGATTGCTCATTTGAAAAATCATCAGAAATTAATCTCTTTCCTTCGCTCTTCTCTCAACTCTCTCTCTCTTAATTCTGGTAACAAGAGATTCCTCTTGTTACACTGACATTTGATTTTATTAAAAATACTAGTACAGATTTTTATTTTTTTTTACATTTTTGGAGTTATTGTAGGCTGTGGGACTTAATAAAGGGAAGCAACAATCTTTTGCTCCATTGGTCACTTTTGCAAATATAACGAGGTAAGTGAAATATATATTGCATCATCCAATTAATACACTTTACAAGTTATTAATATTGTCCACATTTTTAATTGGTTAAAAGTACCCATTCTTTTCTTGAAAAGAAATGAGGTGTTTCATTAAGCTTTGGAGAGAAAATGAATTATTTTGATAACTAGCTGAAATTGTTTTACAAAGGCTAAAAAGATTTACTTATCTTCAAAAATATTTTTTCGAAAAACATTTTTGAGAAAAATAAAGTTTAAAACAATCCTTAAAACTTGGTTAAACACTAATTATTGTAAAAAGATGCTTTTAAAATTTAATATTAAAATACAAATTTCTTCTCAACAAAAGCACAATAATAATAACAACAACGACATACCCAGTATAATCCCTTAAAATAAGGCCTGTGGAGGATTGGGTGTATGCACAGTGGTGGAGGCAGAATTTCTATCAAGGGGGTTCAAATGCAGGAACTGAAAAAGAAAAATCTATCCTAAATGGGTTTTGAACCCAAGATCGTGAGGCCATCTGCATGAAAGTTTGCGCACCCTTTGTCATTAAACCAAGTTTTTTGCTTGTGTCAAGGGGGTTCAATTTAATATATATGCACATAGAAAATAAAAAATTTCACATATATATATATATATATATATAGTTCGAACAACCCTAGAGTCCACGTAGCTCCACTCTTGTGTACGCAGAGCTAACCTCTCTAGAGGTAGCGTGATTGAAGCTTCTCGGCAAAAGCATTTTTTAAGTATTTATCCATACATGTTAATACTTCATTTTTAAATTGCAGAGTCGAAGACATTAAATTTATTGCTAGTGGACTAAAAGGAAAAGTTCTAATGCTTTTCTTTAAAAGCAATATAGATGCAAGTCGTTCTTTGAAGGCTCTAAAGGGTACAGGAGTTTTGGCTTGTATTTGTGCTACACTACCTGTTGTTCAAATTGATGAAACTCCTATACCATTTTTAACCGTTGATTTCGAGCAAGGAAATCAAATTTTTGATTATTTTCAACAATGGATATCTAAATAAGTATATATTTCTCTTGCTCCGATCTAGGGGTGTCAAGTGGGCCGGGCTGACCCGGTCCGGTAAGCCCTAGGGCTTTAAGGTTCCGGATCCCGGGTCGATTATTTTGTTAAAATGGGTCCGGCTAACCCGGTCCGGACCAAGCCCGATCCAGGCCCTCCGGTTAACCGGCCCGGCCCAGCCGGAAAAAATTTAAAAATAAAAAAAGAAGATATTTTGGATTTTGGACCAAACTAGTCGGTGGCCCAACGGCTATATAGCCGTTTTTGGGTCCAAACGGCTAGTTTGGTGCTATGCTAAATTCGTGCATGAAATATAATCATATATGTCACTTTAGTACTCTTATTTATACTAACTTAGAAATAAATACTAACTATGATTCTGAACAAGTACAACCTGATTTGTGGACGGCTACGGCTGATGCAAAGGAATACATAGAAAAATTATATAATCACTATATTGATTTATTTGATTTAGCCGTACCTACAAATATCACTCCAACTGTCGCTCCTCATCCTCCCGAGGAGCCATCATCTTCTAAAAGGCCGGCACATAGTGGTTTTTCTGATTCGTTTTATGATTTAAATTGTTGGAACAGTGTTGATGAGAGAACTTACACATCACCTTATCGGGAAGAGCTGAAATATTATCTTCGGACGGCACCAGAGGATCGCAGACGACGGATCAACACGTTGGATTGGTGGAAGAGTAATGAAACACAATATCCTGTGCTTTCAAGATTAGCTAGAGATATCTTGAATGTTCCAATGCCAACCGTTGCATCAGAGAGCGCCTTTAGTCAGGGACGACAGCAGCTTGGAGACAACCGACACTCATTGGGAAGCAATGCAATGAATGTTCTAGTTTGCCTCAGAGATTGGATTAGAGCGGAAAGAAGAAACCAAGGAATGGAACCAGAGCCGAGCGACGAGCTGAAACTTGAAGAAATTATGACTTCACGAGAGAACTCAGCAGAATCAAGTCCAATGCATGGTTTTGCCCCCGTTGACTTCGACTATCCTATGCAAGTTCCCATTAATATTAACATGAATGAGTTGGAAAAAATGATGCATAATTTATAGATTTTTCATTCATGTAAATTATAAATTTTGGATCATTTTGCAATCAATAAAATTCCTCAAATTCATTCACTCCTTAGTCCTTGTTTTTTTTTTTTTTCATTTAATGATTTAAAATTTTAAATTGAATTTCTAGTTTTCTACTTTAAATTAAAAACTTACTTCTAATATATTATTAATTTACTACCAAATATTATTAATTTATTATATTAAGTAGCATATGTTTTGTATATTTGTGCATATATCTTCTATAGAAGTGTATATTTAACGTATACATATGTATATGTTTTATAAATTAGTATATAAGTATATCTATATATATTATTAGTAATAGTATATATACATTGAATGGTGCGTATACATAAAATAGAGTGTATATATGTAAATAGATCTTCTATAGACGTGTATATTTAATGTATACATGTATATATGTTTTATAAATTAGTATATAACTATACAAATATATATTGTAATGTATAGATATTATAGTATATTTCATTTAAAGTATTACATATACATAGAATAGAGTGTATATATGTGAATGGATCTTCTATAGACGTGTATATTTAACGTATACATGTGTATATATTTTATAAATTAGTATATAACTATACAAATATATATTGTAATGTATATATATTGTAGTATATCTCATTTAAAGTATTACATATACATAGAATAGAGTGTATATATGTGAATGGATCTTCTATAGACGTGTATATTTAACGTATACATGTGTATATGTTTCATAAATTAGTATATAACTATACAAATATATATTGTAATGTATAAATAGTATAGTATATTTGATTTAAAGTATTACATATACATAGAATAGAGTGTATATATGTGAATAGATCTTCTATAGACGTGTATATTTAACGTATACATTACTTTATGTTTTATAAATTAGTATATATATTGTAGTATATACTTTTTTTAAAGTAGTACATATATATTGAATGGTGTGTATATATATGTATATATCTTCTATAGACGTATATCTTTAAAGTATACAAGTGTATATGTTTTATAAATTAGTATGTAACTATATATATATACATATTGTCGTATATATTTTATTTAAAGTTGTACATATATATTGAATGGTGCATATATATGTGTATTTATCTTCTAAAGTAGTATATATTTAACGTATCCATGTGTATATGTTTTATAAATTAGTATATATATGTATATATATTCTAGTGTGTGTGTGTGTATATATATATATATATATATATATATATATATATATATATATATTATACTATTATAGCATATGTTTTATTTAAAGTAGTACGTATAGTCATATATAATTATATATTGAATGGTACGTATTTATGTGTAATTGTTTATATATTTTTTTAAAAATATATATTGTATATTGGAGTGTATATAGTGTATATTGGAGTGTATATAGTGTATATTGGATTTTTTATTTATTTTTGAAACGGGTTTGACCGGTTTTTAATCGGGTTTGACCGAGTTTTGGTGGGTTTTACCGGGTTGGGTTAAGTGGGCCGAGTTAGGGTGAGTTTTAATTTTTTTACTGTTTGGCCCGGCCCGGCCTGACCCGAATAACGTCAAAAATGGCCCTTAACCGGCCCTCAACCCGGTTAAAATGGTAGGGCCGTTTCCGGGTTGGCCCAGCCCAGCCCTTTTGATACCTTTACTCCGATCCTTCTTGTTTTTACTCTTTTCCTATTTTTTAATATTTTTGAATGTATTTTGTACGAAGAAATATTTTATTTTATTTTTTTTAAGAAAAATGACTTTTATATATCATGTCAAGATACTTTAGTATTGTTTCTGCTATATTATAAATCACTGAAAGTTGACTCATCATTTGTAACAGCAATCAAGATCCTATTACTTAAATATGGACGAGCAGAAATTCTTGAGGGTAAGGAGACATATATAAAAGTGCCTCAATTCTCCTCAAGGGGCCCTAATTCCTTTGCCCCAGAAATTTTAAAGGTAAATATAAAATAATTTAATAATTTATATCTTCTTTTAATTTGATAATTTCTCTCGATGAATTATTTTAATATATTTCTTAAAATAATTAATAAGTTTTACTTAAATATTTTTCAGCCTGATATTGCAGCTCCTGGTGCTAATATACTTGCAGCATATCCTCCTTCTCTCGGAGGAGACAATGGCTTCAAACTCCTGTCAGGAACATCATGGCAGCCCCTCATATCACAGGAATCGTTGCACTTCTTAAAATTGCACATCCTGATTGGTCTCCAGCAGCTATTAAGTCTGCACTTATGACAACAGGTAATATCTTATGAATTTAAATTATATATACTGATAACACTTTTAAAACTAAGCCAAAAGATGAATAATAAAGTAGACAATAAAATATTGAGAGAAAACAAGATATGAGTGTTTTTCATTCTTTCAAATATCAAATGTGCAAGTGTATACAATATAAATCCTTATGTCTCTATTTATAGTGTCATATAAAAACATGCAAAAGGTTGCCATAAGCATGATATTAATCATTAACATAATGAAGGAGGTTATGGATGTGTAAGGTCACAAAAATGATGGCCATGAATGGTGGAAGTTATCTTCATAATGGAGAAGAATAATAGAGACAAGTAGTGAAAGTGTAGTGGACATTCACACTTATTAGTTTTATAACAATAACACAATTTAACTTAATTATCATAAATACTAAATTACCGTATCAAATTCTATATGAAAAGCTCTCATTGCTGTACATCAATTTAACATAAAAGAGAACACTACTGTCAATATACATAAATAATACTTATATGATTTAACCTTTCAAGTTTCACTGAGAAAATGACTTAACTTACGTCTATTATTTTTATTCTATCAACATATTTTAACCTATTATGACAAATTGTTTACATTATTATTAGTAATTACATTCTTTTATACGTCACTTTAATGAATCCCAACGTGCAGAAAGGTTTATATATCTACTAAATGAAATTAATAACATTATATTGTATAACTTATTTTTACTTTGACTTTTGATACCATATTTCTACAAACAAAGTTACTGTACATTGTGTATTCTGGGCACAACCAGTTTAATTAAGTAACCTTTTACTCTTTTGGAAACATCAAAATTTACAAAAGATATAATAATTTTTTGTTAACTTTGTAGCATGGAACGAGGACACATATGCAACTGAAATATATACAGAAGGAACTGGAGGAAAACTTGCTGATTCATTTGATATTGGAAGTGGCATATGCAATCCAAATGGAGCAGTAGATCCTGGTTTAATCTATGATATGGATACAAATGATTATTCGAATTATGTTTGCAGTTTGGGATACAGTAATGATGAAGTTTACAATGCAACTACGTATCATTCCGACACGAAAAAATCTACTTCTTCAGGAGGCATTGTGTGTCTCAAAGAAGTACATTCTAGGTTGGATATGAATCTCCCTCCAATATCGATTCCAAATCTCAAGGATTCAGTTACTCTCAAGAGAACTGTTACGAATGTTGAAAATGTTAACTCTGTATACAAATTGGTGGTTAAACCTCCAAGAAATACTGCTATTAAAGTAACTCCAGATGTGTTGAAGTTTAATGCCAAGATAAAGAAGATTTCCTTTGAGGTAAAGATCACATCTACTTACCAACAAAGTAGTAAATTTACCTTTGGGAGTTTTGCATGGAGTGATGGCAAGCATTTTGTTAGAATTCCTATTGCTGTGAGAAAGCAAATAGATGAGTAAAGGAAAAGTACCAACTTATTAGCTTTAGATGTATGAGGTGGAATGATGGTACACATCTTGGTACAAGGGAAAAGGACTATTGGTCATTATTTACAAGGGTGGATTTAGGGGGGTGTTCACCCAAACTCTCTCGACAAAAAATTATATGTATATATAATTCACCTTGAGGTTCCTAGATCAAACCAAGTATTATCTTTGTATTTTTCCAACCTCCAAGGTGAAAATTTTGATTATTTATGTATGAGTATAATTTTTTCATATGAAAGCAAGTGGATGTCCAAACAACTTGAAAATATTTCAACTCCCCCTCCCCTTTCTTCCTCTCAAGTTTTTTTTTTATGTAAAAATAGTGAAAGAATTAAATAAGATTGACTTTAAAATATACTTCCTATGAAATATGAAAGAATACTATTTAAATATTTTTGGGGAGTTTATGACTCACTATTGTTCTATGTGGCCTTCAAGTCGAATAGTTTGAAGAATATTTCATGTGGGTAGAGAAGACTTAAAATATTCACAGTATCCACAAGCTTCCATATATAATGATAAAATTCTCACCCAAATTATGATCTGTTAATCGGGTCAATAGAAATATTGGATGTATACCGTGAAACCTCGCTATAGTGGCAGGGTTAGTTTGAAAATTTTCATGATTATCGTATGGAGTTTGTTATATATGTACAGTGTATACTGATATTTGACATTTAGATTTCATTTAAGTTTTATAAAGATAAGTATGGAAAAATTAGTTTAATGATTGTGTATCAAGAATAAAGTGTGTATTTGATTGATAATTAGTCGAGTTGTCTTGGACATAAAACACCTATTAAAAGATTGAACCATATCAAGAATCAAATATATTTGCCGAGATGATTATATGCAAGGGAATAGGGATCACACTGACAAGAGGCAGTTGCTAGGATGCTTGAACCATATCAAGAATCAAATATATTTGCCGAGATGATTATATGCAAGGGAATAGGGATTACACTGACAAGAGGCAGTTGCTAGGATGATGAGCACCCCTCACTTTCAACCTTACTTTTAATTTCTATAGTCCGCACACAACTTCAAGTATTGAAAAGCAAAAATAATTAAACAAGAGTCCACCAAGTATTTCTGAAATAGACAAGTTCTAATCATCTATGACTGAAAGTTTGAATCTTAATCAGGGTCAGTAAACTTTTATATACCGAATATCAAATTATGAAAATCTATATCTTACTGCTAATTCCATATGGACACAGAAATTAAATTAGTGCATATATGTTGATAGACATCTAGGTGTACTTATTTAATTAATAGATAGCAGTAGCAGCGGTAGTCGTGCAAGTTGTAGCAAGTGTTTGTGTTTAGTTCTACGGTTAGACAAAAGTGTTGAAACATTGAGAAAATGGACAATTTAATGGGTTCACAAAAAAAATGTTAACCCTAGCACTTAAATTTAAAAATGTGCACTTTAGTCTCACTCCCATTTCAGCTCCTATTTTTTAGAAATTACATTTTGGTCCATGTCTAAAAATATAAATATTCGATATTTAATTTTTTTTAAAAAGGCTCAAGCTTCTCAACTAAGATCCACTACCAACCACTATTTTGCCGATTTTTCGGTCATTTTTCATTGATTTTTCCGACATCCATTGGAAAGTGACATTACCTCCATTGTTTTAAGTCATTTTCTTATATTTTTAGCCCCACATTTTCATTTAAAAAAACTTGAAAATCAGTTCCACATTTTGAAATTGATTCTAGGCTCAATAACAACATTCCAACATTCCTTCATTCCTTAGGTTGTTTCTAAGTTGTAATCCGTTGGATTATTTCGGCGGTCGTCAAAAAAGGCGAGATCAAGTACTATATGGAAAACAGCTAAGAAGAAGACAACTACAGTCTATTAAGTCTAGGCTCATAAACCACTGTTTGGGTATATTAAATACTATCATCGAGGTATATCATGTTTATTATAGAATATGTGGTTGTTGTTGGTGTATTTTTTGGTGAATGGGAGGAGACTCCTAAATGTTGGGATTGGAAAACTGCGTCTAAGGAGACAGTGTCCATTGCCCTTCGTCGCAATATTTCATACGCCGATTAAGTTAAAAGCGTAATAGAGAGCAGTGAATTAAGTTGTGATCCAAGAGATGTGGTCATTAGTTACTTGATGAACAGGGGGAGGGGGAATCTATCCAACGTTCATAAAGAATGATAGACACGTGGAATTATACATGCTTTGCAATGATTCTAATAATTCCAAGCCTATATTGCGGGTTAAAGTTGTTGAAAGGTACGAGAAAGAAGCTTCCACATTAGCCCCACCCCCGGTAGTGGATGATAGGTCAATGGGATACGATTGCATGGATGATCATGAATGGGATAATTCTGAAGATTTAGAAGAAGAGAAGTATGGAAGAGGTGAGGAGGGACAGTCTGGACCACGATCAAGCCACTTTTTCTTAGACGACATTGATCTTTGTGCAGGACAAACATTCAAGGACAAGAAAACGTTGAAGTTTTTCTTAAAGAAGGCATCAGTGAAAATGTCTTTCAATTACACAACAGAGAAGAATTATAAGAAATACTTTAGGGTGAGATGTCTAGATCCTACTTGCCGGTGGATGGTGTGCGCATGTGTGAACAGAGCATCGAGTTGATTTCAAATCCACAAGTATGTGGGAGAACATAGTTTTGGCATTGAACATGTCACGGGAAAGCACTCGAATGTCACCGCGGATGTCATTGCCTCACTTTGTTTGAATTTTTTCATTGACAACAACGTTATAGGCTCGAAAGAGATTGAGAGAATCGTATTTAGGGAGCTACATTGCAGGCCGGGCTATTAGAAATATTAGATGGCAGGCGTCATTGCGAAGAACATAGTTCGAGGAATGCTCAAGCATGGATATGCAGTGCTGCCTGCTTTTTCATATATCTTTAACGACCTCAATCCTGGGTCTATAAATTTCCTCATGGTTAAGGACTCGGGCAAGTTTATGTACTACTTTATAGCGTTTGGGATTTCCATCCATGGATATGCACACATGAGAAAGGTCATTGTCGTTGATGGCACGCATTTGTTCGAAAAGTATGAGGCTGTGATGTTGTCCTCTGTCACACAAGATAGGCAGAATCATATCTATCCCTTAGTGTATTGTGTGGTGGATAAGGAGAATGATGCGTCGTGGGGCTTCTTCTTCGAGAAGCTTAAGTCCGTTGTCATCGACGAACCAGAATTGTGCGTTACTCTGACATACTTGTAACCATAGCCAACGGCCTCGCAAAGCTTTATCCGCTTGCGCATCATGGTGTTTGTATGAGGCATCTCGGTGAAAATATTCAAAAGAATCACCATTGTGCAGATTATCACCATTTGTACTACCATACGACCAAGATATACACGTTGAAAGAATTTAGTAACTGTTTCAACGTCCTTAAAGAAAAATTCCCCGATGCAGCAGCTTGCCTTGAGCATGACGTTGGATTTGAAAAGTGGAGCCGGGCTCACTTTCCAGGATATAGATTCAATGTTATGACCACAAACATCATCGAGTCGCTTAATGCAATGTTGCTCGATGAAAGAGAGTATCCAGTGACGATCATCTTTAATTTAATTGCACATAGGTTTGGTGAAATATTCAGGAAGAGATATGCGGAGGTGAATAATTCAAGAACTTCATTCGTTCCCGAAGTCGAGAAGATCTTGAGGAAAAACATGACCAATGGTGACAAATTATATGTGAGCAACATAAATAGAAGCACCAATGAATTCACCATGCTTGGTTGTGGTCCTTTCGTTAAAGTTAATTTATCGAAAATGTCAAGTTCTTGCAGGAAGTACAACTTGATAAAATTGTCATACGCTCATGCAATGGCATGTAACACCCCGAATCTGGTACCCGAAATACTACACGGTGCTCATGACCCCGAAGGACCACAAGCTAACCCATGACTGATATCTATACCTGAACACTATATAAAATACTGTAAAAATGCAAAAATAGTAGGCTGAAACATGCCATAAGGTTCAAAACTGATAAACATCTAATAAAACCATATCTAAATAATGTGGTACGTCAATACCGAAACAGAAACAATGTCTGAAAACTTCTAGTCTAAAAATATTGTAGTTTGAAAGCCTCTAAACTGTCTGAATAAGGAGTTGATGGGATAAGTCCCCAACTAACTCCAACTACAGAAATAATAAAATAATGCTTATGTCCTCGATGGATGAGGACTCACTGCTGACTCTAACTGCTGAGTACTGGAATGATATTGATGCTCTAGAGCTTGTTCTTCTGAACCTATGGTATAAAACACCATAGCGCAAATGCATTAGTACGATTGAATGTACTGGTATGCATGTGAGGTAGGTTGAATGCAAATGGGTTCACATGCATGAACTACACTAACTGACAAGATAACATGAACGTGAGAATACATGCATGAATACATAATAACTGTAACTGAGTTCGTGATAACATAATTACTGAGTCTGTGTACTGATAACATGAGATACTAATAATTGTATCACTAAAATAACTGGTACTGAGCGACTGTATCTGACAGTCTAGATTCTGATGGAACAAACTGAGTTTTCGTACTGTTCTGAGTTGACTGTATCTGACAGTCCTGAATTCTTTAACTGAAACTATGGGAAGTAGTCATCTAAATGACATTTCCCTAATAAGCTATTATAGCTGTGTTGGGGTCCAATTTGTAACCCCAATTGAAAAGGTGTCAATATCGCACCACTGGTAAGGACAGGCTGTGGGTAACCCTCATCTGACGGTGTCCCCAAAAGAGAATGGTGGGGCCCTTATCTGACAGTGCTTATTCACCTCATCAACCCTCATCTGACAGTGTTGATATCTCAACCCATGTTGCCTACATAGTTCTGAAATGCAAGGATTGCTTCTAGAAATCACACCCTCATCTAAGAGTGTGTGTTCCCATCCTTGGGTTCACTTGGTGCTAATTCCTACTCCCATCTGAATAGACACTAAACATGATTAACTGAACTGGACTACACTGCATTCATGGAGTTTCATTAACTGGCGGAATACTCTTGAGATTGCTGAATTACTGAGCTTTCTTGAGTCACACGACTGACTGAGTTCTATGGATCATGGCTTGACTGAGGATATCGTGAAAACATGACACTGGCTCTAGGCATATAACTAAATTATTGGGTACAAGTACCACCAGGACTCGATAGCATAAGAGTAATTCATGGCATGAATGATAAACCATAACAATGGCTACACATATACCCATAATACATTGACTAAGACATTTTATCAAACACTTGACATACATAACTTGTACATGAATGGGGATTTCTTATTATCATACTAGTATGGCATTCTTCCTTCATATAGGCATTTAATCAAACATATGGGGAGCATGCTTTAGTTATATAATCATCAACACATCTAATAATCATGGACACATCAATCAACTTGTAAATTGAAGGGTTTATCTTGAACATCACGTAATTCATCACATATTAGAATCAATTCTTGTAATTAATAGTCTATAACATAGAATGAAACCAAACAATAACATGAACATCACTTTTTAATTCAATCAAATCATGAACATTCATATATATACAAATTTTGGATTTTGAAAAGAGATTCTTGAGCTTCATGGGTGAAAGAGACCCATGAATCAACACATGACATACTTAAGTTAATGAATTTGGAAGGATTGATTGAGAGTTCTTATGATTTGGCTTTTGAATTTGAGAGTTAGGATTTCTTGGCTTGAGAGAGAGAAACTCAATTTGGGAAAAATAGAGTGAATAATGATATCCTTAGGTCATGTAGGGTTAAATTTAGTGTTTAAGGATGAACTAAAATCATGGGAAAAGATCCATTTAACCCTGGACGCGTCTTTTGATTTTTGTGAAAATTTCCCGGCTTAGACCCTTGGCGCGACGCGGCGCTATCGCGGAGCTTCACTAGAATTTGACAATTAGGATTTGGGAGCCCTCCACGATGCGTTGAAATCATGGAGTCTTACTGGAAATTGACAAATGTTATTTGGCTTATGGCATGACGCGCCACTAACTGAGATGACGCTGTTTTACGACTGAAACTTTAAATCGCCCTAACTTCTTACCCGATTATCGGATTTAGGCGAATTTGGTATCGATGAAAAGCTTATTCAATTTTCCACATGATAAAAAGTGAAAATATTAAAAATAACATATGTGTAAAAGTGGATTCATCTTTAAAACAAGTCTTTGACATTTTTGGGATGAATTTAAGCTAGGTAGAAGTATGGGGTATTACAATATCTCCCCCTTGAGAACATTCATCCTCGAATGAGAATGATTGAGATAGGATAAACAATAAGCTGAAGTACATACTGGACATAAACAACTAAAATATGACTACATGACTGGTAGTTCAGAGATTCATACTGAGCATGCATATCTGATGCATGATTTCATGACTAAACTGACTCATGAATACATGACTGAGATTTCTGATAACTGAGTTTATCATAAGAAGAATGCATGTCTGATACATGAACACATGACTAATCTGATGCATGAACATATGGTTAAATATGCAATGGTAATTGATACCAAGTTTATAACTGAAATCTGAACATGAAACTGAAAGGCTTAAGAAAAGCTGCTACCTTGGGCTAAGTATGAATTAACGGAGAAGAGGTAAGGATACTTGGTACGCATGTCTGCTTCTACTTCCCAAGTATCTCCTTCAATGGACTGATTCCGCCAAAGACTTTGACTAGAGGGACTCCCTTGTTCCTTAGTCTGCGAGTCTGATAGTCAAGAATTTCGACCAGAATCTCTTTGAAAGAGAGGTTTTTCTACATATCTATGCTCTGAATAGGGGCTACAACTACTGGGTCACCTTTTCACTTCTTAAGTAAAGAGACATGGAAGACTGGATGAACTGAGGCTATATCTAAAGGCAATTTTAGCTCATAACCTACCTTGCCGAAGTGACTGAGAATTTTGAAGGGACCGACATATTGGGGACTGAGCCGAATCTCTTCACTCCCTTCATGGGAGGGATCTTTAGATAAACATAGTCACCAAACTCGAACTCGAGATTCTTTCTATGCACATCTGCATAAGACTTCTGTCGGCTCTGAGCAGCTTGAAGTCTTTCTCAAATCATCTGAACTTTTTTGAAGGCATCTAATACTAAGTCAGGCCCTATAACTGAGGCCTCACTAACTTCTAACTAACCGACTAAAGATCTACGCCTCCTGCCATAGAGAGTTTCGAATGGAGCCATCTTAATACTGTAATGATAGTTGTTATTGTATACAATCTCAATCAAAGACAAGTGGTTATCCCAACTACCTTTGAAATCAATTGAACACGCTCACAGCATATCTTCTAAAGTCTAAATGGTTCTTTCTGCTTGACCATTTGTCTGAGGATGAAAAGTTGTACTGAGATGAACTTAGGTACCAAGACCCTTTTGGAATGCTTTCCAGAAATGGAAGGAAAACTGGGTACCTCTGTCTGAGATAATAAATAATGGAACACCGTGCAATCTAACCAACTCTCTGATGTAGAGTTTGGCATAATCCTTGGCAGAATAAGAGGTATGGACTGGAAGAAAATGAGTTGATTTGGTCATTCTATCTATAATGACCCAAACCGATTCATGTTGATGATGAGTATGAGGCAAACCCGTCACAAAGTCCATGTTCACTTCTTCCCACTTCCAAGTAGGAATAGTGAACTCCTACATGGACCCACTAGGCTTCTGATGCTCTATCTTAACCTGTTGACATATAGAGTACTTAGCCACAAACTCTGCGACATCTCTCTTCACCCCACTCCACCAATAGATCTCCCGCAAGTCACGGTACATCTTAGTGGCCCCTAGATGAATAGAATAGTGCGCACCATGCGCTTCTGCAAGAATTTGTTGCCTCAAGTCATCTACACCTGGCACACACAGGCGATCCTAATAGCGCAATACACCATCTCCCCCTTGATAGAAAACCTCAACTTTTTGATCCTTGACTGACTCTTTCAACTTGACAAGGCTGGGATCTCTATCTTGTTTTTCTTTTACCTTGAAAACTAGAGATGATTCTGAACTACTCTGAACCCATATATCACCCTCCTCTGAATCGAGTAGTCTGGCAAGCTGATGGACTTCTTGAGCTAACTTCTTCTTACTGTCCTCAGCATGAGTAACACTACCCATAGACAGTCTACTAAGAGCATCGGCTACTATGTTGGCCTTGCCCGAATGATAAAGGACACTCATGTCATAATCTTTCAAGAGCTCTAACCACCTTCTCTGACGAAGATTGACATCTTTCTAAGAAAAGACATACTGAAGGCTCTTATGATCTATGAACACATCTACATGAACACCATATATATAATGCCTCCAAATCCTTAAGGCAAATACTACAAATGCTAACTCAAGATCATGAGTAGGATAATTCTTCTCATAGGGTTTAAGATATCTGGAGGCATAGGCTATGACCTTACCATGTTGTATGAGGAAATAACCCAAAACTACTATGGATGCATCACAATACACTGTGAAACCATCTGAACCGTCTGGAAGAGCCAAAATTGGAGCTAAGGTGAGTCGAGTCTTTAACTCCTGAAAACTCTTCTCACAAGGATCTAAACACTGAAACTTGACTTTTTTCTGAGTCAATTTGGACATAGGGGATGCAATAGAAGAAAATCCCTCAACAAACCATCTGTAATAGCTTGCCAAACCTAAGAAACTCCTGATATCTGATAGAGAGATAGGTCTGGGCCAGTTTCTCACTGCTTTGATCTTTTGAGGATCAACTCTAATACCATCACAGAAAATGATATGACCAAGGAATGCTACTAACCTTAGCCAAAATTTGTACTTACTGAATTTGGCAAAAAACTGATGATCCCTCAGAGTCTGAAGTACGATTCTGAGATGCTCTGCATGATCATGCTCACTGCGGAAATAGACAAGAATATAATCTATGAAGACTATGATGAACATGTCAGTAATGCTTGAACACACGGTTCATCAAGTCTATGAAAGCTGCAGGGGAATTGGTAAGACCAAAGGATATGACTATTAATTTGAAGTGACCATATCGAGTACGGTAGGTTATTTTTGGGATATCAAATTCTCTGACTCTAAGCTGATGATAGCCCGATCTGAGGTCTATCTTAAAGAAATATCTGGAACCTTGAAGTTGTTCAAATAAGTCATCGATTCTGGGAAGTGGATACTTGTTCTTGACCGTGACTTTATTGAGCGGGCGGTAATCAATGCACATTCTGAGAGAACCATCTTTCTTGCACACGAATAAGACTGGTGCGCCCCACGGGGACACACTTGGTATGATGAATCCCTTATCTAAGAGATCCTTTAACTATTCTTTTAGTTCTTTGAATTCTGCTGGTGCCATTCTGTATGGCAAAATAGATATAGGCTGAGTATCTGGAAGAAGGTCAATGTTGAAGTCTATTTCCCTTTCGGGAGAAATTCTTGGAAGATCTTTGGGAAAAAAATTTGAATATTCACTCACTACTGGACTGATTCAAGACTGAGAGTCTACGAATTAAAATCCTTAGCATGAACAAGATGATAGACACATCCCTTAGATATCATTTTTCATGCCCGAAGGTAGGAAACAAACTGATTTATGAAAGCTGAAGTATTACCCTTCCACTCTAGGATAGGTTCATTCGAAAATTAAAATTGAACAACCCTATTTCTGTAGCTGATTATGGCATAGCAGGAATAAAGCCAATCCAGGTAGAGAATGACATCAAAATCAGTCATCTCTAATTTGACTAAGTCTGCTAAGGTGACTTTCTGAAATATCATAATCGGACAATTCCTGTATACCCACAGGCTATGATAGTTTTAATCACTGGGGTAGAGATTGAGAAGGGCTCTGCTAGAATTTCAGAACTGACTCCAAAATCAACTGCTATATAAGGAGTAACAAAAGATAAGGAAATACCTGGATCTAGCAAATCATAAACATGCACATGAAATATCTGTAACATACCAGTAACTACATCAGGAGAATTTTCCTGATCTTGCCTGGAATGGAGAGCATAAAATTGATTTGGGTGTTGCTCACTAGTAGCACTGAAGGTGGCACCCTGCCGATTTGGGCAACCGGAATGGGCTGAGGAACGGTTATGCTGACCCTGATAGCCTGACTGGGGACAATATCTGACTCTGTCGCCTAGCTTTCCATATCTGAAACAGACATCGTTACTAGCTCTGCAAGCACCCTTGTGGTTCTTACCACAAGTCTGACAAAGGGGATTAGTTCGGGCATTCCTGATACTGCCCTGATACTTAGAGCCTGGCACTTTATCTCTATTACCATCCCTGAACTTAGGAGCTGGATCACTAGCTGAAGAAGGAGTTGTAAGTGATGACTTAGGATGGAATTGAGAACGATTCCCTCCTTCTAATTTAGGATGAGCAAATTTGAAACTACCCGTCCTTGCTCTCTTATTCTACTTCTCACTCAACTTAATATTTTGCTCTTCTATCTGCTGAGCGTGGGTCATAAGCCTCGCTATGTTTATGTCACTATTCAACATCGCAGACCTGCATTCATTAACCATACTATCATTTACCCTTGAAACAAACTTATTTATCTTGGCCCTGTTGTCTGCAACTACATGAGGGGCATATCTGGCTAATTGAGTAAACTTAAGAGAATACTCTTTTACTGACATGTTGCCCTGTCTGATGTTGATAAATTTTAATACCTTAGCCTCTCTCAGCTCTTGGGAAAAGAATCTATCTAAGAATACAGTGACAAACTCCTCCCACTCAATAGGTCCTACATCAACTGACCTCTCTGACTTTTACTATTTATGCCAAGTGTGAGCAACATCCTACAACTGATACAGCTAGCACAGCACTCTCACTCAAAGTAATTCCTATGATATCCATAACCTTCTAAACCTGATTAATGAATTCCTAATGGTCTTTGTCTGACTTAGACTTGGAAAGGGATGGAGGATTCATTCGGGTGAAGTCCCAAATCCTAGCTGCAGCTGAATAGGCCATTGGGTTGGCCAGAACGACAGTTGGTTGTTCATTCTGAGCAGCAACTGAGTTAGCAAGAGTGGTGAATGTAGCTCAAAACTCTGCATGAAAAACATGTTCTCCCAAAGAATCTTCGTGCTGAGGGGCTGAATGATTCCCGTTTCTTCTTTTGGGAGGCATGTTTTGTAGAAGAAAGAGAAATGGATTAGAATGAGAGTTGAATTTGAGCTCATACTCACTGGCATGACATAAATACTGAAATAAGGGAAATTGCTCCTAAAACATCTCATAGTTTCCTGTACATAAATGTAGCGTGCAACACACCCATGCATAAGACTATACTAGATGTGACTTTCAGACTTCCTAAGACTCTGTTGAACCTTAGGCTCTGATACCAAGTTTGTAACGCCCCGAATCTGGTACCCAGAATGCTACACGATGCTCATGACCCCGAAGGACCACAAGCTAACCTATGACTAATATCTGTACCTGAACAGTGCATAAAATACTATATAAATATGAAAATAGAAGGTTAAAATATGCCATAAGGTTAAACACTGATAAATATCTGATAAAACCATATCTGAATAATATGGTATGTCAATACCAAAACTAAACAATGTCTTGAAATATCTAGTCTAAAAATATTGTTGTCTGAAAGACTCAAAACTATCTGAATAAGGAGTTGATGGGACAAATCCCCAATAACTCAAACTACTGAAATAAACTAAGTACGGAAATGATAAAATAATGATCATGTCCTCGGAGGATGAGGACTCACTGCTGACTCTAATTGCTAAGTACTGAAATGCTACTAATGCTCTGAAGCTCGTGCTTCTGAACCTATGGTATAAAATACCATAGCACAAATGCATCAGTACGATTGAATGTACTGGTATGTATGTGAGGTAGGCTGAATGCAAAAGGGTTCACATGCATGAACTACACTAACTGACTAGATAACATGAACGTGAGAATACATGCATAAATACATAATAATTGTAACTGAGCTCATGATAACATGATTACTGAGTCTGAGTACTAATAACATGAGATACTGATAACTGTATCACTGAAATAATTGGTACTGAGCAACTGAATCTAAAAGTCTAGATTCTGATGGAATTAGCAGAGTTTCATACTATTCTGAGTTGACCATATCTGACTGTCCTAAATTCTTTAACTGAAACTGTGGGAAGTAGTCATCTAATCGACATTCCTCTAATAAGCTATTATAGTTGTGTTGGGGTCCAATCTGTAACCCCAATTGAAAAGGTGTCAATACCGCGCCACTGGTAAGGACAGGCTGTGGGTAACCCTCATCTGATAGTGTCCCCAAAATAAAATGGTGGGGCCCTCATCTAACAGTGCTTATCCACCTCATCAACTCTCATCTGATAGTGTTGATGTCTCAACCCATGTTGGATACATAGTTTAGGAACTCAAGGATTTCTTCTAGGAATCAAACCCTTATCTGACAGTGTATGTTCCCATCCTTGGGTTTACTCGGTGCTAATTTCTACTCCCATCTGAATAGACACTGAACATGATTAACTAAACTGGACTACACTGAATTCATGGAGTTCCATTAACTGACGGAATACTATTGAGATTGCTGAATTACTGAACCTTCCTGAGTTACATGACTGACTGAGTTCTATGGATCATGGCTTGACTAAGGATATCGTGAAAACATGATACTGGATATAGGCACACAGCTAAATTTTTGGGTACAAGTACCCCCAGGACTCTATAGCATAAGATTAATTCATGGCATGAATGATAAAGCACAAAAATGGTTACACATATATCCATAATCCATTGACTAAGACATATCATCAAACACTTGACATATATAACTTGTACAAGAATGGGGATTTCATATTATCATACTAGTATGTCACTCTTCCTTCATATAGGCATTTAATCAAACATATGGGGAGCATTCTTTGGTTATACAATCATCAACACATCGAATAATCATGGACACATAAATCAACTTGTAAATAGAAGGGTTTATCATGAACATCGTGTAATTCATCACATATTAGAATCAATTCTTGTAATTAATAGTCTATAACATGGAGTGAAACTAAACAATAACATAAACATCACTTTTCAATTCAATCAAATCATAAACATTCATAAATATACAAATCTTGGATTTTTAAAAAAGATTCTTATGTTTCATGGGTGAAAGAGACCCATGAATCAACACATGAAATACCTGAGTTAATGAATTTGGAAGGATTGACGGAGAGATCTTATGATTTGGCCCTTGAATTTGGGAGTTAGGGTTTCTTAGCTTGAGAGAGAGAAACTCAATTTGGGAAAAATAGAGTGAATAATGATATCCTTAGGTCATGTAGGGTTAAATTTCATTTTAAGGTTGAACTAAAATCCTGGAAAAAGACCTATTTAACCCTGAATGCGTCTTTTGATTTTTGTGAAAATTTTCCAACCTGGACCCCTGGCACGATGCAGCGCTATCGCGGAGCTTCACTGGAATTTGACAATTGGGATTTGGGAGCCCTCCGCAATGCGGTGAAATCACGTAGTCTTACTAGAAATTGATAAATATCATTTTGGCTTATGGCGCGACCCGCCACTGACGGAGATGACAATGTTTTACGACTGAAACTTTAAATCGCCATAACTTCTTACCCGGTTGTCTGATTTAGGTGAATTTGGTATCGATAGAAATCTTATTCAATTTTCCACATGATAAAAAGTGTAAATATTGAAAATACCACATGTATAAAAGTGGATTCATCTTTAAAACAAGTCTTTGACATTTTTGATACGAATTTAAGCTAGGTAGATGTACGGGGTATTACATGGTAGCATTGCATTTACAGCACTGAAATGATTATGGTACTAGAATTTAAAACTACTCTTTGCTCATATATTCAAAATAATCATACCTCCTTTCATACTTGGAACCTATTTGTGCAGTACCTCTAGAGTCAGAATGAAGCGTGGCGCAGGAGTATCTAAAAATGCCAGTTTTTTCACCTGATTTTGATCTCAAACTAGTCAGGAGGAAAGTGAAATATGTTAAAGGTGTGTTAGAGTGTTCAAGGCCCAAGAAAGGGAACAAGTGCTCCAAGTGCAAAAGATTGGGACATAAGAGAACAACATGTAGCCTTAACATAGGAAAATAAGATTGGCATTGTAGTTTTCTTTTGTTTTGTCAAATGCGCTAAGACAATTTGTTAAATGTATTCTATTTTCAAAGGTAATGAACTGCAGTCAAAATTGAGTTCTTTTATTGTGCATTAGCAATCTCAATTCATTTATTATATACTATGTACTAAATAGATTATACACTATAGCCATCAATTAGCCTCGTAATATATAATAAATCAATATTTGGTCTACGGAGTAAATATTCAATATGTAGTGTATAATAAACCTTTCAATTTGTCTATCGAACAAATACTTTTTTTGTACACTAAATATTTCAATGTAACAATGACGCCTCGAAAAAGGCACCATTTTGAAAAGACCCCTCTCAATTTATTTAATAAATATTATGTACTAAATATATTATACAGATTACTCATCAACTAGATTCATAATATATAATAAATCTATGTGTGGTCTACAGAGTAAAGATTAAAATATGTAGTAAATAATGTACCTTTCTAGTGGTCTATAAACGAAACCCTTTTTTCGTACATTGAATATTTTGATGTAATAATGACTCTTCGAAAAAGGCATCATTTTGAAATGACTCGACCACCTCGACTTTTATTACGTATTTCCACATGCATTTTCACCTTCCCTATGGTCTATTTAAAGAGTCCAATCATTGATTGTAAACCAACTTTTACTACATCACTAAGTAAGAAGAGAAGTAGAGAAAAAATGGCAAGGAGAAGGTACCCTCTTCGTCCCATACACAGGATAACGAAAACATACAATCTTGATTTGCTCCGACTGAGGAGCGACCTGGATTTTCTTTTCCAAGGTTTTGCCGCTGATCAATGGAGGTTATACATAGAGCTCCGACAGATGACCTATTTTCTTCGAGCCATAGCCGAGAGGATCTACTTGGACCCCTATTACTTCATCACCTAATGAGTGGTGATTTAACCACTCATTTGCACTAAATATTTGTGCACACTATCATATTTTATATAAGTAAATGATACAAAATCATGATTTGATGCACTAAGTCCACATTTTGTAGATATAGAGTTGGTGGGATGGAAAGATGTGGATTGAAGCTAAAAAGGGATCAAATGGAAACAAAGAAGTACAACTGAATACCTGGAGTAGTCATCAGCCTCAGTAACCATCGTGGGCCACAGGCCGCGATCTCGATCAGCTAAGATGGTCAGGAGAACGCGATTGCAGAGCACAATCGTGGTCGCATTGGTCACGATCGTGGACAACCACACGCGATCACGGCTAAGCGAGAATATTACCCAGGGTAGTTTTGTAAATTCACATGGACGAATCTCAAACCTTATATAGGAAAAAAATCCTTTCTTCTCTGGGTATTGCTTACCTCATAGATATTTTTGAATTCAAAACAAGAACCCTAGTTGAGAAAGTTTGTAACTAATTTTGGAGGCTTGAATTCTTGGTATTTTATGAAGAATGGATGCCTTAGATAATCCTTATCGTATATTTTTCTCTACTTTCTTCATGAGTAGCTAAGTAATTTAGTCTTGGGATTATGTTGAACTAAAGTGTAATTGTATGTGGGTATTGTTATGTTTGCATGATTTTTAATTGTTGAGTATGAATTCCACCATCGCTTGAGCTTTTAATAGTTGAATTTTTTGTGTGAAAACCCCAAATCTCCAAATGGCTTTGATGGGTAAAAACCCCAAACTCTAGAAAACCTTCATCATCCTTGAAAGGGGGATGAATGTGAAGTTATGGGATCCCATAGCATCCTTGAAAGAGGGCTATAAGGGGACAATACAATGGTGGACAATAAAGCCTTTGGTTTACTAGCTCTTACAATCTTAGAAATAAGTGTGATTGGAGTATAAGTTATGTCAAGGGTATCTTCCTAGAAATAGGGATATCCGATTGAGGTCTTGGGTTATTATGAATGACAAATCATTAGGTTCTCTAAAGAACCAATGGGTGATATCTTTGTGGTTTTGATGAAAGACTAACCACAAAGATCTTTTACATAGCCTATCCTTTACTAAACAACTAAGTTTCATGTTAGACCATTATTAGCCTACACACCTTTTACCTTTAGGTAGGCGTAATCCCAAGATTATTCTCTAAACATTGTTTTTAAATCAAAAGTGCTATAACTAGTGTAAGTTTGGACTAAAAAAAATTGTTACAAGAAAACTCCAAACCATCCCCCCACCCCCAACTTTACTTTAAATGTTGTTTTTGTTTGCACTTCGGGTACCTTTTTAGTAATCAAAGCACCTATAGGACTTGAAATTTGCATTTCGATCCTTGTGGATTTGACCCTAACGCTAGTTGGGTTATTGACAATGATTGTCTCACCCCTCAAACATGGGAGTGAGTTGAGAGCTATCAAAATGGCGTCGTTGTTGGGGAGTGGAATATAGATTTCTCTTGTGTGGTGTGATTCTTACTTGGGTATACTCGGGGTGGTGTAATTTACTTAATTTGTTGTTTTTGGATTTTTGTAGGTGATCAAAGTATTAACGGAATAATGAGCAACAATGCTAACAACATGGGCCCCTTTGATGATGAGGGCTAACTAAATGAAGCGGGCCAAACGAGTGCAATCCATATCCCACCAACCGATGGGAACAAAGTCTTCCATATGACTAGCATCTTGCTACATATGTTGCTAATGAAAGGGTTGTATAGGGGTCAAGCTTATGAGGACCCAAATGTCCATTTGAAGAATTTTGTGAAAGTGTGTGCCCCATTCAACATAACACACATTAATCAAGAGTCCATCCATCTTTGCCTCTTCCCGTTCTCACTAATGGGTGAGGCGGTGTTATGGCTCTGCTCACTTCCACTCGTCTCAATCACTTCTTGGGATGAGCTTACTACAGTGTTTCTTGATCGATGCTTCCAACCATCTAAAATGCTTTAAAAGCGTGACGAGATCGTGAATTTTTGGAAGTTGAATGGGGAGCCGTTGTTTGAAGCTTGGGAAAGGTTTAATGGAAAATTAGCCCAGTGCCAAAATCACAAGGTCCCAGAGAATATGCTTTTTGAAATCTTCAATCGGGCCCTTGATCCACATAATAAAATGGTGTTGGATAATGTGGCGAGAGTCTCCATAGTGAAGACGCATCACCATGTGGCCTTTTTATTGATAGGAGAAGTGTCAAAGCAAAATCAAGGTTGGCATACCCGAGATACCAAATTTACCAAATACATTCATGGTTGACAAAAGAAGTAGAGAAAGAGGGATAAAAAGAGAGAGAAAAGCATGGCAAAGATGATGACCTAACTTGAGCTCTTGACTAAGCATGAGTGGGTGCACCAGCGAAAATGGTTAATGTTGTAGCATCAAAAGCATATGATAAAGATGAAGAAGCTAATAAGTTGAATGAGGAGATCCAGTATTTGGCAAACTACTCAAGGAGTTCCCGCCCCGCCTATCAAAGGCAAGGTGGGAATCAAGGTTGGATGGACTGGGAGCATGATACATATTGGAGGGTTAGAGAGCATGATTATGACTGTTATTTGCCTCCATGATCAGGCTAAAAAGAAAGAGTCAAACTCCATTGACCTCGACAATTTTAAAAGCGAGGATGTCCTAGAAAAAATCTTGAATAGATTTGAAGGAATAGAAAAAATGATTCGTGAGTTAAAAGGTGACTTCTCTCAACTCTCTCAAACCGTGGTGTATCACTCCACGTCTATCAAGCAATTGGAGACCAAAATTGGGCAAATCTCCACTCAAATCAATGCTAGATCTAGAGGTGGACTCCCAAGTGACACGATTACTAACCCAAATAATGATGCTCAATTCCTATAAATCATCACTAGAAGTGTGAAGACACTTGATGAGCCCTTTAAAGGAGACTTGAATGATAAAATTCCCAATTATAAAGCAAAGGAGGTGTTACCTCAAAATCAAGAAGAAGATGATGAGAAAGAGATTGAGGAAAGTGACGAAAAAGTGGTTGAGTTGAAAAAACATAAAGTGAAGCAAGGCCCACAATCTAAGTGTCTCCCTCTTTCTCCCAACTATTGCATAAAAAATGAAGTGTGACAAGTTGAGGAAATTTATGGCAAAGCTTAGCAACCTATCGATAAATATTCTATTGCTTGAGGTTATCCAACAGATCTAGGGATATGCTAAGCAAATGAAAAAGTTGATGACCAAAAAGAATCTTGTTAACAGTGACACCATTGAGTTCACTCATGGGTGTAGTTCTATAATGGATAGCAAGGTTTCGAAAAAGAAAGATTACCCCAGAGCGTTCACCGTCCCTTGTATCATCGGGATGCATGAGTTTTCAAAAGCTCTATGCGACATTTGTGTGAGCATTAACTTAATGCCTTTTGTCATCTATAAGAATCTTGGATTGGATGCCCCTACACCGATAATTATACGGCTCTTAATAGCGGACAGGTCTATCAAAAGGTCGGTGGGAATTTTATTTGATGTCCTTATTAAAGTGGACAAGTTTATACTTTCGATGGATATTTTGGTCTTGGAATGTGAGATGGACCAAGAGGTACCCATTATCCTTGGTTATCCATTTTTAGCCACTTGAAGAGCCATTGTTGATTTAGAGATGTGGGAAATAAAATTTAGAATGCAAAAGGATGGGGTCTCTTTTAAAGTGTGGAGGACAAAGAAGCAATCCACGAAACTTCAAGTTGTATCCATGGTGGATGTTGAGGTTGAGAAGGTAAGTGATGATGGGCTTGAGGAACCACCTTAAGAATGGAAGATGAAAGATGTCGTGCCACGATGATAACTAAGGCACTATGTGGGATGCAACCCACAAATGCCACGAAAGTGGCTCGAATCCTTTTGTTATCATTTTGTAGCATAGATATTAGTTTTTACAGTTGAATAACTCATGCATTTGTGGCACTATGTAGTGCAGTGGATAACCTTACAAAGGCGTAAGTGTGAAAATTTTTGCATTGAAAAATGAACAGGGGAAAATCTGTCAATTTAAGAAGGAAGTTGCATAGGAGAAAATAGTGGAGTGAAAATTCCCTCATTTATCGCGATTGCGACCCCTTAGGTGCGATCGTGGTCACCCGCGTGTCCACGGTTACAGGAAACTGATTGCAATCCTAGTTACTTCAGCTATATGACCACTGATTTCTCCCCATTTCTCTCACACTCTCTTTCAAGCTTTACTCTTTAATTGGACCAAATTCCAGTCAAGTTTGTGATCTCTCCAACAGTATCCTTGCACCCCTCTTGCATCACAAATCTAGTAGGTTCCATGAATCCATGCTTTAATTTTTTAAAATAGGCCATAGAAATGCATGACATAGAGAGGGCCTAACTCTTTTATTTTCATGTATCTATATTTTCATATTTGGTATTTATGTGGTGTTAAACTACTAGAGTTTGGTGTGCACACAAATGGAAAAGTCTTGAGTACCCAAAAATGTGTGCAAAATGGGTACAAATGAAGTATACACACCAAATATTTGATATATTTCCCAAATGAATATTCAATGATGGTTTTGCATTCGAAAGGGTATAATCGAGCATCTAATAGCATTTCTCAATGGCCTTAAAGTGAATCCGTATTGTAGAGCATACTAGTGGCCTAAAAATTTGGAAATTTTGAACATGGAAAGATGGTGAGGAACTGGTCTCAGTTACTACGATCGCGGCAATGCAAATGCAGCTATGTCCAGCAATTACGGTAACTGAGGAGTTTTTTTGTCATACCCAAAATTCCTGCACTCTAAATTTTTAGCCAAACACCACAAAGTACCTATCTAATGAGCTTTGGTAGACAATATGGCATTGTTTGTGCATAAAATATCATTGATTAACATAATGTGTGCCTAGTTCTTTCAGGACAATCTCATGAAAAAGTATGATCACATTCGATTCATGGCACCCGAGTGCCACACTCTCTACTATAGTAATCTTTTGAGGACAAAGTTGCTCCTAGAAAGAGGAATTTTCTTGAACAATGTTCCAAAAAATCTTTCGGTATTTCATGACAAGCTTGAGACCACATGGTGGCGATGTTTTGCCCCGGATCCATGCAATGCAAATGAGCAATGGGTCCGTGAATTCTATACCAACATTAGCGAAGCTTCTTTCTCGGATCCATCCAACATGACTGTTAAGATCCAAGGAAAAACAGTGTGCTTTGGGGCAAGGAAAATCAATGATATTTATGGGCTCCCACATGCAGATATAAGGGAATTCAAGGCGAAAAGGTGCAAGGTGGGAAATTAGTTAATGGAAAGATTGTGTCACAAAAAGGAAGTCTCTTGGGCAAAAACTAAAAGCAACATCTCCATAAATGACTTAAATTTGAGGCTCAAATTTGGTTTCACATTATCTGTAGCCAAGTCTCCCCTTGCACGCACATAACAGCAGTCCTAGATCTGTACGCTAGGATGGTTGTTTGCATTCTAGACGGCATTTCTTTAGATTATGGTCAACTAGTAGTCAATGAAATGGACCACTTTAAGAACCAAGGTGGTATGCATATATTCTTTCCCTCTATGATTACTAAGCTTTACATGAGAGCGGAGGTTGAAGAGTATGCTGGAGTTACTTGGGTGTGTCCTGGCCCCCAATCTACCCTTTGAGTATTTGAGGGGAGGGCGCACCTGGCAAGGGCAAGAAGAGAAAGATTGACTTGAGGAAGTCTACATGTACTGAGCCTAGTTTCATAGGCCATCCAGCACCGATCCTCTTGAGAATATTGGATTTGATATAGCAGTCATTAGAGAGTTTGTGTCTAGTTTAACCCAGGGACCAAAAAAGTCTTCCACCTCTCATTATTCATATATGTCATGTTCCGATTATGAGAAGTATAAAGATGAACAAAAGAAACAAGAAGCTACCATTTCTAGGCTTGAAAAAGCCTACTCCTCCTTTGCAGAGTCACATCGAGACCTCCAGAGCACATATAAAAAGATGGTCATAAGGGAGAAGAAGAGGGATAAGTTCTTTATCGAGATGTGGAAGGGGGTGAAGGTCCTATGGAAGGTCCGAAAACCCCGAGATCAACTTCCTTCCTATTGGATGAAGAGTGATGATGAGGACCCAGTCGAGTGGTCTGACCTTGAGGAGAATGATGGTGATGCAGAGTCTGAGAGCGATAGCAACCCTTGATGCAGTTTCAGGGAGCACCCTTATCTCTTTTATCCTTGATTTTTATGCAGTGGGGACATTGCTACCTTTTAAGTTGGGGGTGTCTCTGTATTCATTTGGTTTGGGCTTGTATTATTGATATTTTTGCATATTTTTCTGCTCTTTTGGATGATTCTTATTTTTATTTGAGCTGTAATATTCTGGCACTCTGATGGTTCCCACATTTGCATGGATTAGTTACTTTATTCCTAGATTGTTACTTTATTTTATTTCTAATTTACGAGTTTTTGCCTATGATAGACTGAGTGACGACATTCTTAAGGGAAAATTAGCGTGATTGGATTTTTTAGCCATGAATACAGGGGAAGTCGAGTACTCGTGGCATTAAGGTTAATGCAAGGGAAGCTTGAGTACCTGTGGCATCGATGATTTGGGATCACATTCATACCCATTGGCAAAATCTGAGTAGCCATATGAGTGGTTCAGCCATATTAGAGCCACAATGTGAGACAATAACTTGGGTTGTTGCCATGATTAGCAAATTATGTGTGGTGTCGATGCAAAACAAACACCCCCATCCGTCCAAAATTTTTGCAAATTGTGAGGGCATGGACGTGAGCAACCTTGTAACAAAATTTTTCCTCTTTTTATGAATCCGAAAATTGACTTTGGAAAGTTAGTTGGTACTCTATTTTTGTCTCGAGTGGGAGGGACAATTGAACCCCCTCGACGAGATTCGCATGCCATGTGTGGAAGCTTATTTGTCTATATCTCATGTGTACTTATACCATCTAGAACTTACCCTATTAGTTTTTTAAGGCTAAATTTTGATTGTATTTGGTTGGTAAAATGATCCTAGGCTATCTTTGTGACATTGGAAGCCCACTTTAGCTTAAAAAACCTACCAATACATAGAAGTTATCCCTAGTCATCAATATTGAGCGTTTGGACTCTTCTTTGGCACACACATTGCAAGTTGTGACCCTTCAATTATTCCTCTTTTGAACCCTCTCCTTCTTGAACTTAAGAATACAAATTGAGGCTAAAAGCCTAAGTTGGGGGTGGTAGAAATTGAAAGAGGTATCATTGGGCCACGAAGTCATAAGAAAGTGCCTACGAGTTTTAGCAAATAAAGAAAAATAATTACAAGAAAGAAAGGATCCAACAAAGGAAAGAAAGGCATGAATTATGCACCAAAAAAAAGTTGGTAGACCAAGGAAGGAAAAGTAGGCACAATAGTGAAAGAAAAGAAGTGGCCCAATATCAAAAAAGGTGAAAAAGGGGTGATGTAGAAAGTTCAAGGAGGGTTTAGCCTTGTTGTCCTAAATTGATATCCTACCCTACCCTAAACCAACATTACAAGCTCAAAAAGTCCTTCGTGATTCCCCACCGAATATGATCATTGTAGTGGTAATTGAAAATAAGTGCAAGCCTATGGCATGGTACTTGTGAGCATTGAGAGTTCTTGGGAGAGAGAGTGTTTTCACTTAAATTCATCGTTTCTTAGGTGATAACTTGGTGTATGAAATTTTCTTTCTCTTGAGGAGGCATGTGAACTAGTTGAGGTGGGCGATTTTTTCACCTTCCAAAAAATGATACAAATGAAGTATAATGCGGTAAAGGTTGAAAAGTGAGTTATTTCTAGAGTGTTAGTAGTTGTCACATGGTTTCTCCTTAAAGTCTATTGCGTCTTCCAATATTTCATTTTACATTAAAGGTGTAGTTAAAATCATTTTACCTATGTATGAAGAGTTTTTTATGGTGGCAATCAAGTTGAAGTCATCATGATCATTGAGTACTAGGTTGTGAACATACGTGTGAAAATTGTCTCATGGTATAGGGTAGTATTGCTTGAGGACAAGCAAAGTTTTAAGTTGGGGTTATTGATGAGTGGTGATTTTCCCACACATTTTCACTAAACATTTATGCATACTACCATGTTTTGTATAAGTAAATGAGACAAAATCGTGATTTGATGCACCAATGTCCATATTTTGTAGGTATAAAGTTGGTGAGATAGAAAGATGTGGATTGGAGCTAAAAAGGGATCACATGAAAACAAAGAAGTACAGTTGAAGACCTGGAGCAGTCGTCAGCCTCAGTTACCGTGATTAGGGCCACAGGCCGCAGTCGCGGTCAGTCAAAATGGTCAGGAAAACGTGATCGCAGAGAACAACCGCGCTCGCATTGGTCGTGATCGCGGAAAACCTCACGTGATCGCGTCTAAGCGAGAATGTTGCCCAGGACTATTTTGTAAATTCACATGAACGAATCTCAAACCTTATATAGGCAAAATCTCTTTCTTCTTTGGGTATTGCTTACCTCATAGATATTTTTGAATTCGAAACAAGAATCTTAATTGGACAAGTTTGTAACTAATTTTGGAGGCTTAAATTCTTAGTATTTTGTGATGAATGGATGCCTTAGATAATCCTTATGGTATATCTTTCTCTATTTTTTCATGAGTAGCTAAGTAATTTAGTCTTGGGATTATGTTGAACTAAAGTGTAATTGTGTTTGGGTATTATTGTGTTTGCATGATTTTTAGTTGTTGAGTATAGATTCCGCCATTGCTTGAGCTTAATAGTTGGAATTTGTGGGTGAAAACCCCAAATCTCCAAATGGGTTTGATCGGTGAAAATCCCAAACTCTAGAAAACCTTCATCATCCTTGAAATAGGGATGAAGGTGAAGTTATGGGACCTCATAGCATCCTTGAAAGAGGGCTATAGGGGGATAAGACAATGGTGGACAATTAAGCCTTTGGTTAACTACCTGTTACAATCTTAGAAGTGTGATTAAAGTGTAAGCCATGTCAAGAGCATTTTCCTAGAAATAGGGATGGCCGATTGAGGTTTTGGGTGACTATGAATAACACACTCATTAGGTGCTCGAAAGAGCCAACGGGTGAAATCTTTGTGGTTTTGTTGAAAGGCTAACCACAAAGATCTTCAACCAAACCTATCCTTTACTAAACAACTAAGTTTCATGTTAGACCATCATTAACCTACACACTATTTACCTTTAGGTAGGCATTATCCCAAGATTATTCTCAAAACATTGTGTTTAAATCAAAAGTTCTATAGCTAGTGTGTTGTTGGACTAAAGAAAATTGTTACAAGAAAACTCCAACCCCCACCCACCACCCCACCCCCACTTTACTTTAAATATTATTTTTTGTTTGCACTTTGGGTACCTTTTTAGTAATTAGAGCACCCAACATGGGAGTAAATTGAGCATTATCATCATCCCCCTACTTTTCCCCTAGTCTAGTGTAGTTTAGGAGAATGTAGCTCATTGCGGAAGCTTTCATGGTGGCTCCATTTTTAAATGAAAGCTTTCCTTGTTTTTCTTTTATGTTGGGATTTTATCCCAACATTAGTATATGTAAATGCAATAAACTTTATAATGAAATGCAATAAACTTTATCTTCAGTATTCTGTTTAATTTATCTACAACCAAATTCTTATTTATTTTATCTTCCATTTATGTATAATGAACTTTATGTCTTTGTTGATGATTCATCAGTACAGTATGTTTGAACATTTCTAAAGACTATTTCATTAAACGTAAGAAAGAAAATATTGAAGATATAATCGACCACACAAAATATAAATTATATACAGATGTCTTTGTTGATGATTCAGTGTATAGACTTATTATCGATTTAATAGAATGCCTATTATTGACCTACGCAAGGGTCTATGCTCAACTTACTGAATATATGGACAGTCTAAAAAACTAACAAAAAAAGAGAAATTAAATTAAATAAAATTAAAGTATGTCAATTAAAACCACTCAAACATTGTAAAGAAATTTAGATACATCAATTGTGACACCCGATCACTTTTGAACGTAATCAAGTGTTATCTAAGGCACGCTATAGTCGTAGATCATTGATATGTAATTAAAAAGGAGAGAAATAAATAAAATAAAATAAATATAAATCATACAAACACTAAAGAACAACTACATATCATGACATAAGATTAGACGTGTGTAATGAACATAAGAAAGATTAATGGTTGTCACTTGTGGGTGTTCATGGAACAAAAAAAAAAATAATCCATATTTTTCGACACACAAAAACTAAAAACTAAGTTGAGTTTTACCTAGAATCTCCCTTAGCATAAAAAGGGAACAACTCATTAATTACTAAGTTTTACATGTAATTACGTGTGTCAAAAAAAAAAATAAGAAAAATAAAAGCTATTCCTGCGATTCTTTTTCACAATATGAAGTAAAAACTGTTCATGTGATTCTCGTTCACAATGTACATTAGACATAACAAAAAGATTGTGATACTCATTCAACAACTAGATGGGTAGTGCTCATGCATGCCTGTGTCAACTATATTAGTGAGATTCAAAATCTAGTTGAAGAGCATGTATTAGTTATCAACCAATGTTTCAAAGAAGCTAATCAATTAGCAGTGTCGGACCCAAGATTTAAGGATAGTGGGTGCTTACAAAATTTAAAAATTTAAAAAAAAAATCACCTCAATGAGGTTTGAATCTAAGGCATCCGTTCTAGTGGAGAACCTTAAAATCAACCTAAATGTCCTTGCACCCAATCAACTTTTTATTTTAGTGGGTGCTTTTATATATTATACCTATTTTTATATATTTTCTATGTAATTTTATCTATTTCGCACCGAGTTTAGTGGATGCCGGAGCACCCCACAAATGAATGTAGGTCCGCCCCTGTCAATTAGCGGTAAGTGACCCTCCATAAGCTTGTAAATAAGTAGACGTTTGGCACAGATATTATTCACAATATTCCAAAATATGTTTTCACTTTATTTAAGAATACTTGTTTGGCCATGAATTCAAAAACGTATTCCGAATACGCTTTCACAATTTTTGATTTTTTGAAAAACACCTCAAGGTGTTTTCATTCTTTTTTTTTTTTTTTGGACTCAACTTTTCCTATCAATTTATTAAAAAATACATCTAAAGTCTAAAATATTTTTAAAAACACTACGATCAAACACAATTTCAAATCTATTTTCAACTTTTAAAATATCAAATAACGTAAATACATTTTTGATGTTCATGGTCAAACGGGTTAGGTACTTAGCCCATCTACAGAGATCTCTGAATCATGTACCAAATTTGGTATGACATTCTCTTTGTAACTTTTTGCACATCAATAATTAATCGAGATAATTTTAAAAAAAAAATAGCAAGGGCGTGTACCTGATACTAGTTGTCATTTGGAATAATTGAATTTTTGTCATGTTTATTAACTTGATTAGGACATTTAATTGTATGAAAATAATAGGAACAATTTTTTGTGAATTTGCCATCGAGAGCAGTCATACTCTAGTTTTAGCTCATTAGAATTTAATTAGACTATCTTATTAAAACTAAATAATTAATATGCCTAGTTAGAAGCATTCACATAGGTGGTTGTTGTTTTTTTTGGTTTTCTAAGGTATTCCCACAGTGAGATTAATCCTCCGTTCCATTGTCAGTGCACTAAGCGGTAGGAAACTGACCACAGACTTTTCTCCATTCAACAGAGGTGGGGATCGAACCCCCAACCGCTTGCTTAAGGGGTGAGGTGCTGAACCACCACACCAATCTTTGTGGTTCACATAGGTTGTTTTTCTTGTTATGCCGTATTGTATGTGAAGAATAACACAAGCAAACAACCTCCATTGTCACCTCACCCATAAGAAATAGTACATTATAGTAGTATTAAAGCATAAGTTCATTATTGCAGAGCATACGTTTTTCTGGAATCTTATTTATTCTAATTGTAAATAGTTGTCGCACGTATTATTTTATTCTATGAAATTTTCCACTATATAAAGTTAGTGCTTTACGTTTCTAAATTCTAATGATTGGTGGTTTAAGTGACCATATACAAATAGTGGCCCCACTAGTGCATCACAAATGCCCACTTGTTATTGGACACAAGGTTATCAAAATTCTTCTCTTCTTCTCTATTTACGTGAGATAGTTGAAATTTTAGAGTCAATTAATTTTTTTTTATTGATTAAAAATTTTATACAATCTTTTAAACATTTTAAGTTTTAAGTATTGCGGTTTATAGTAATTTTTATGCAGCTTTTAAATATATAAATCTTATTTCAAAAATTTTATAATTTCTATATCTGAATTTACGATTAAAATTCAAAAGTTTGAATCTTAAAATTTTAACCCTTACCTAAAAATTGGAACAGAGAGTACTATAAATGGTAGACATTCTTTCAAAATTAAATATGACAAGCCCAAAGGACACAAACTTGTTTCCAAATATATTGAAAATAGAGTTTGCTACAACAATGAGCATGAACTTGTTAATAACAACTTTAGCCATTCTTGCTTTCTTCGAATCCCAATTAGCTTATGCCTATGATCTCCACCCTCTACAAGACATATGTGTTGCAGTTAAAGACCCTAACATTTCTGGTAAATCATCCATTTAGTCAATGATTTTCTTTTTTCACGTTTTAAAAAATATGTGTCCGTTTTAATTTGTTTGTCTTACTTTCATTTTAGTCCCTTTTTTTAAAAAAAAAAATGTCATTTGTTGTTTTGACAACTCTTCTAACTTTCATATAACATATTTAGAAACACAAGATTAAAGGATATTTTGATACTTCGATATATCCTTTTAAGACCACGAGATTCCAAACTTTCTTTACTTTCTTAAACTTCGTGTCAAGTTATATGATTGATACTGTTGCTAACAGCGATTGCTTCGTTGGAAAGAGATATGCTAAGTGAATGCCTTAAATGCATGTATGCTTTATTGCGGATAGTTCGTGATGTTCATATTGATCAATCTAGCATTGGTAGTGGCGGAGCCACAGCCGACGAAGGGTAGTCAGATGAACACCCTTCGTCGGAATTTTTTTTCGAGTATATAGGTTAAATATACATATTTATGGTTATATACATGTTATTGCACACCCTTGACAATCTAGAGAAGGATAGTTCAGTGGTTAAGAGTGTACATTGTCGCATCAATAACCCGGGTTCGAACCCTGGCAGATGCATCAATGCTTTATTTTCTTCTTTTTTAAACAGTTCTTTGCCCAAGGAAAAATATGAACTTCTTTTTTAAAAAGCTCTTTGCCCAAGGAAAAATGTAATATGAACTTCTTTTTTAAAAAGCTCTTTGCCCAAGGAAAAATATAGCTCCGCCACTGACCACTGGATAGACCTCATACAATAAATGTCCTACCTCTATTATATCTTTTGTTTCATTTTTTAAGAAACAATCGCAAACATTTCTTTGATAATGAAACTACCACCAGAAATTCAATGTATATTCCTGAATAATCTCATTTTTCAATATTCTGACCTTTATTTTATTTCACTTGTACAGTTTTCATGAATGGGAAATTTTGCAAAGATCCAAACCTTGCAAAAGTAGATGATTTCTTTGCTTCAGGTCTTAATATAAGTGGAAATGCAGTGCCTAAATTTGGTATTTTTGCAAAACTTTTGGATGTAAACACAATTCCTGGACTCAACACTCTGGGCATTTCTATAGCTCGTGGTGACTTCGAACCAAAGTGACTTATCCCACCCCACACACACTCGCGAGCTAGTGAGCTCATAACTATTTTGGAGGGAACTATTTTCGCGGGATTTCTTGTTCCTGATACAAACTTTTTTAAGAGTCGTCTCTTCTCTAAAGTCTTGTATCCTGGCGATGTGTTTGTGATCCCACAAGGGCTTATACACTTCCAATATAATGTGGGAGACAAAAAAGCCGTTATACTTGCTACTTTCAACAGTCAAAATCCTGGACTCGTCGTGGTTCCTAGTTCAATCTTTGCTTCAGATCCACCTATTCTTGATGATGTTCTTGCCAAAGGTTTCCAGCTTGATAAGAAAGTGATTGAAGAACTTCGAAAGAAATTCTCCTAGTAGCTTTTATTTATTTAATTATTTATAGAAATGACAATATATTCTCCTAGGACAATATATATGTCGTTGCAATAATGTTTTCCTATTTTTATCACTGATAATGTATTTGCTATTCCAATCATTCTGTTATTGTGTTCGCTTTTCCAATATTTTTCTCCTATTTTAAAAAATGTTTGTTGAATGTTTCCAACCTATTCTCTTCTTCCATCATGTAAGGTCTTCTTTATGTCCTGTGATATTTGGTAGAATTTGCTAAATTTAATCCAAAGTGCATAAGAAAGATACTCATTTCCATTATATTATTATGCAATGAATACTAACATTTTCTCCAATAATGGAATTTATGATGTTATAAGGTAAAGTTCAACCACTTTACCTAACAAAAGAAGGTTTTATGACTAACTTTAGTAGGGGCATGATACGAGAATGACTACGGAGATGGACATATGTGAGATATATTGAACCCGAGCCTTGAAGCGTGCAAGTGAAGTGTAAAGGAGGGCCTAAATAGTCTCCAAAACAGTCCACAAACTACACTCCAAGGACACCTAAAGTGAAGCCTTTGACTAAGGGGTCTTTTGGACATTTCACACAATTTTTGTAACCAACTATAAATAGAATATATTAGGTCATTTACTACTTAGACTTCGATGATATTTGTAAGTTGTATAACACTTTGAAAGACAAGTCCTCTCTTCTCTTTAGGAGGCAACCCGAAATTAGAGTGATACTAGTGTGGAATCACTAGTGCTGCATTCATGGCTTGAGACGTTGATGTTCAGAGGAAGTAAAGTCCCTCTTGTGTCAACGTAGGAGTTAGGTTAACCGTTGCATGTAGTGTTAAGGGTCCAAGAGTATCACATGTTCTTTGGTTCTTAAGATTATACCAACCAAGGTCTAACTATCTATCCTTTGTTCATTTTATTCTTATAATCATTTGTACTAGTTTGTTCTCGTTTCTAGGGATTCCATGAGTTTTTGTTACAATATTGTTGTGTTCTTCTTCTTGTTTTGTAACTTAGTTTGGTTGTTTTGTGCCTTTCCTTGCTTTTCTTGTATCATTTGGTATCAAAGTTTGTGGTTGATTTTGTTCCAACAGAATCAATCTTGGGCTTGCTAAAAAAATCAAAAAAAAAAAAAAAAAAAGAGAGAGAGAAGTGTTCTTGTTGTTGACTTGGCCAAGAGTTTTGTGACTAGATATAGTATATTTTTGTTTGTCTAGTGTATTTCTAGTGTTGGTTTCTTTCTCACCAACACTAAAAGTGTCTAGATCTAAAGTTGGGCTTATAATATTGAATAATGTTGTGGTGACTTGAAGTTGGCCGTGTGTTGAAGATTGGTGGACGATTGGTAGTGTTGTTGTTGTGTTCTTGAGAAGTTGTTATGTTCTTGAAGATTGTTATTGTGTTCATCTTGTTCTTCACCTAGTCTTATAATTTTAATTACAAAAAGTGCAAACTTGATTCAAATAGGTGAAGATAAAGTTGTAAAGTTTGTTGTTGAGAAACTTGAACCATCACTTCCTAGACTTGACATCAACTTTTTCAACTACTATCCTTAAATCAAGGAGCTTTGTTTGGTGGAACACTACAAAAAACGGGTATAATTGCGGGGGTTTATTTATGGGGATTACTCTAACCCCTGCAAAACTATATTAAATGCGAGGGTTAAAAATCCGTCGCTAAAAATTTTATAATTTGCAGGGGTTTTAACCCCCGCTATACATCAAAATAATACCGCCAAAAAATATATAATGCGGGGGTTTTAACCCCCGCTATCCATTCCCAAAAAATACCGCTAAAAAACTACCGCCATATTTCCCCCCCACCCCACCCCCTTTTTTTCCCAAAAGCATTTGTCTCTCTCTTAATTTTCCTAAAACATTTCTCTTATGCTATCATCTATAGAAACATCTCTCTTTACAAGTCGTATCTCAAATACACTGTTATTGGACTTCCACTAATGCTGAAGAAATCATCAACGCTTCTAATACAGGTAAAGTTTCCATTGTATATGATTTACAGCTGTAGTAAAAAACAATAGTCATCATCTCCATAGCTTAATATCTTTACTCTATGCTCAAACAAACCCTCCGCAAATGTCTTCCCAATAGTCGATCTAAGAATTATCAATAGCCCAACTTGTTTCTGCCTCAGTTGGCTTTCTAGTGTTTATGTGGGGTATGCTTTAGTTGATTTGTATGCGAAATCCTCGTGTATCAAGAATGCAGCTATGATGTTCAATGAAATGCTTGTTATAAATACTGTGTGCATGAATGCACTTCTTTCAGGTTATTTTGAAGCTAAGATGTAGATGGAGGGACTGGCACTGGTGAGGAAGATGCCATGTTTAAATCTAGGTTATGATAATTTTACTTTTTTGGCTGCTTTGCGTGCTTGCGTTGGGCTCGCTGCATTTGAGTTTGGTAAGCAGGTCAATGGATGTGTGTCACACCCTTTTTTTCGCTCGAGGAGCCGAAGTTAAAGGTTTTTTCAATTAAAGTGATAGTATTGAACAGGGATTAATTTATTAACAGAGTTATAGTGTTTCAAGTCACCTTTTTGAATCCCTAATCAAAAGGAAATGACTCTTATTTTTGGTCTGCGAAAACAGAATCTCGGGTAAGAAATTCTATTGACGGAAGGGAAGGTGTGAGGCACCCCTCGAGTCCCGTGGTTCTAGCACGGTCTCTTTTATTGACTTATCTTGTCTTAAATTATTTTAATAAATTATGTTAAGGTCTAGGTTCGCTCATTTTTAATATCTTAAATTTGTCTATGATCTTATATTAAATAAATCAATGAAAATTAATTTTGAAACAATATTTTCCAAGATGCATTATTGCATCCTTGCATTTTTAAATATTTCAAAAAGATGCGTGTGCCGCATTCTCAATTAAGACATAGTTTAAAACGTGTCTAAAAATTACCTAGCGTTAAAGGCGTTAGTTTGTATACTTAAAATGCTATTCAACCTTAATAATAGACCAAATTAATATTCATTTAAAGCAATTAATTAATTAACAACTAATTATTAAGTTTTATTAATAATAATAAATAAAAATAATAAAAAATAAAAATAAAATAAAATACACAAATCTATCCATATTATACTAAATATTATCTTCAAAATTTAATCTTTTTTTTTTAATTTTTAATAACTCAAATTATATTTTTATTAGATAAATTAAACACAAAAAACCCAGTAATCTAATTTAAAAAATAAATTAACGAAGAAAATAAGTAACCCAAAACAAAAGATACATAAATCTGAGTGAAATACAATTGTTTTAAAAATTAATAAGTTCAAGTTAATGCCATATTTTAATTAAGAGTTGATAAGTGGCAAAGACATTACCATATAAGGGCATTAAGATTAGTTCCAGTGAAGGCAAAAAAAAAAATTCCTAAAACTATCTGGAATTAATATTTTAATAGTCACATTACATAAAAATCACATGAAATTAATATTATTAAGGTTACCGGGAAAAAAATTAAGATTAAATTGTTTGTGTTATCATTTAACTAATAATAAATAGATATTATCTCATATTTATTTAAATCTCTTTGATATTTTCTTGGAACAAAAGTAATAGACTACATATATAATTATTAAATACATCTGGGTTATTCTGTAATTAGTTATTCTTCAGTTCTCTATATATACAGCTGTAACCCCTTCAATATCAATAAGATCAATTATTATTAAATTATATCATGGTATCAGAGCTAGGGTTTCTTCTTCCGCCCAAACCCTAATCTCTCCTCTTTTCCGACGTGTGTGCGCCGCCGCCACCGTCTACACCACGCCGCACGGCCTCCCTCCTCCGCCGTAGGTCGGCGCCATGGACAAGGTTGTTGATCCTCTGTCAAATTTACCGTCTGGAGTAAAATTACTGCTCAGGAATCTCCACAATCTCATCCCCGAAAAATTATCTGACAACAACTACCCGACCTGGGCACTTAACGTCCGCACCGCCCTCGCAGCCAACTTGCTGCTCGTATGGATTGACGGTGCGGAGAAGCCGCCGCTCGAGACAGCCGAGGAGGACGGCGTCATGCTCCCAAATCCCGACTACCTTCCGTGGATGATCGTAGACACTCAGATCCGAGCCTGTCTTCTCGCCGTTATTAGCCCCTCTGTGCACAAACACGCCCGGGGTTTTCTCACATCGGCTTCACTTTGGGACGCACTAGCCACAAGGTACAACTCTGTGTCCACGGCTCATATTTTTCAGTTGCGTGACAGATTGCATACTCTTCGGAAGGGAACGAAGACGATGACTCAATACCTTGATGATGTGGCCTCTATTCTGTCTGACCTAGATGCTGTGAACGAGATTATTCCTGAACGAGACGTGGTGAATGCCGTGATACGTGGTCTTCCGTCTGGCTATTCCTCTCTCAAACAGCATATTCGCCTCTCACCTGTCGAAATCACTCTGAATCAACTGTCTGGATGGCTTAATGCAGAAGAATTGAATCTAGACATGGAACACAAATTACTGCTCGGAGAAGCCAGTTCCACCCCTGGCGTCACGGCTCTTTACTCGGCTGGCAGCGGGGGCTCGGCCAGGGGTCACGGTGACGATCGCCGTAACCAAGGGCGAGGCAGCGGCGGCGGTGACCGTCGGAACGCCGGGCAGCAAGGCAGAGGCGGGCCTCCACCGAGGGACGGCTTCCAGTCAGGCCGCGGACAGGGACGAGGAAACCAGCGGGGGCCCACACGAGATCTTCCGACGTGCCAAATTTGTGCTAAACGGGGCCATTCTGCGGCTAATTGCTGGTATCGTTATGATGACTCGCAGAATGTAAATCGCCAGTCCGGCGGATCAAGGGCGATGCATGCGTCCACAAACGCTCAATCTGGCGATTGGTATCTAGACACAGGTGCTAACACCCATGTGACGTCGGATTATTCACAACTTCAAGCTCCTCATCCGTATCATAGCTCAGAAACTATTACAGTAGGCAATGGTCAATCCCTTCCCATCACAAACACCGGCTCTGGGTATGTCTATACCCCAAATGGTAAATTTCATCTCTCAACCCTTCACCACGTCCCTTCCCTCACATCCAATCTTTTATCTGTTTATCGCTTTACTAAAGAAAATAACTGCACCCTCATTTTTAATGACACCAATTTCCAGATAGTGGACAATACCACGAACCGGGTGCGGTACACGGGCCGCTGTGAGCATGGGCTATACACTCTTCCATCCAGGTCTCCGTCTGTTGTGAGTCAAGTCATTCTCTCGTCCACCTGGCATCGCCGGCTTGGGCACCCATCATCCGCCATCACCAAATCCATTTTATCTTCCTTAGGTTTTAATTTTTCAGGGAAATTACATTGCGAGTCCTGTTCAGTGTCTAAATCTTGTCGTTTACCTTTTTCACTGTCTGAACACAAGGCCACTGCGCCATTTCAATTAATTCATACTGATGTTTGGGGTCCAACCTCAGTTCCTTCTGTTCAAGGTTTTCGTTATTATATCTGTTTTGTTGATGATTACAGTAAATTCACTTGGCTTTATCCTCTGAAATTTAAATCCGAAGCTTATACTGTTTTTGTCAACTTTGACCGAATGGTTCAAAATCAATTTAATGCCAAAATCAAAATTTTTCGAAGTGAAAATGGCAAAGAATTTGTCAACAATGCATTTGGTGTTTTTCTTCAAAGTCTAGGGGCTCTTCATCACACTTCATGTCCATATACCCCTGAACAAAATGGCGTTGCTGAGCGCAAACACCGTCACCTAATAGAAACAGTTGTTGCGCTCCTCCATGATTCCACCTTACCTGTTTCCTTTTGGGTTGATGCCCTTGCTACTGCCAACTACCTCATAAATCGCATGCCCACTCACACTCTCTCCAACTCCACTCCATATGCCCGTCTCTACAATCATCCACCCGACTACATCCATCTCCGCCCGTTTGGGTGTCTGGTTTATCCCTGGTTGCGTCCACACACTCAACATAAACTTCAACCTCGGTCCACCCCTTGTGTCTTTCTAGGCTATCATCCCACTATCAAAGGTTACAAATGTTTCGATCCTGTATCTCAGAAAACATATGTTTCCCGTCATGTTCGTTTTGTGGAGGAACAATTTCCTTACACAAGTCTTTCCTCTACTCCATACTCCCCCAATCCACTTGGCATTGTGCCATTATTTCCGTCCTTTTCACACGCTCATGCTCCGGCTCACTCGGCACCTAACCCGGTACCCCACTACGCCACTACCCACTCGAACCACCCACCCACCCACCCGAACCCCCAAACCCCCCACCCGAACACCCAGCCGACTGCCACACAACCCACCACTTCCCTACATCATACTCCTAACACACATACAGCCACCCCATCCACCGCTGCACATCCCAGCTCCCACGGCAGCCCAACCCAACCCCCGTCCACACATCATACAACTCCACCACCCCTTCCTAATCACCCTCCACTCAACACTCACCCTATGACAACCCGAGCCAAGGCCGGTACCTTCAAACCCAAAGTCTACCACACTCAAATACCCTTTGATGCACATCCCATAACTGAGCCTACTACCTACAACCAAGCCTCCAAAAATAGTTTCTGGTGCCAAGCTATGGATGAGGAATTTCAGGCTCTGAATGAACAACGTACATGGGATTTGATACCTCTGCCTAGTAACCGAAAGTCTATTGGGTGCAAATGGGTGTTTCGCATCAAACGAAATTCAGATGGATCTCTTTCTCGCTATAAAGCACGTCTGGTTGCAAAAGGGTATCATCAGGAGTATGGTGTGGATTATAAGGAGACCTTCAGCCCTGTTGTTAAGCAACAGACTATTCGTCTGGTCTTGTCTCTTGCTCTTCACTATGATTGGCCGCTTCATCAGTTAGACGTCAGCAATGCCTTTCTTCATGGTCATCTTGAGGAAGACATCTATATGGTTCAGCCACCGGGATATGTTAATCCCAACCGTCCTCACTATGTTTGCAAGCTTTGCAAATCACTGTATGGCCTGAAACAGGCCCCACGTGCCTGGTACACACGCCTCTCTACTTTTCTGCAGGGTCTTGGTTTTCGCACCTACCATCATGACAACAGCCTCTTCACCCTTCACTGTTCTCGAGGGACAGTCATCATTCTTATTTATGTGGATGATATTGTTATTACAGGCAGCTCGTCATCACTCATCACTGAAATTACTGAGGCTATGCATCGTGACTTCAAACTTAAGGACCTCGGTCCTCTGGAGTTCTTTCTTGGCCTCAAACTCATCCGCAAATCGGGAACCATATTGATGCATCAGACAAAATATACCCTTGAACTTCTAAATCGAGCTGGAATGACAGACTGCAAACCCGCGGTCACTCCCATGGCAGTCCGCCAATCCCCAGGGCCGAATACTCCCTTTGCCGATCCTACACTATATCGGAGCCTCATCGGTGGACTTCATTATCTTGCTGTTACTCGTCCGGACATCCAATATGCAGTCAATCGAGTCTCCCAATCAATGCATGCTCCCACAGAACAACACTTTCAGGCCTTGAAACGCATTCTGCGCTATCTTAAAGGTACTCTTCAATGTGGAATTTTATTTCAAAAGGGCTCGTTTGATATATCTGTTTTTTCTGATTCGGATTGGGCTAACGACAAAGATGATCGGAAGTCCACTACTGGATATATTGTTATGATGGGACCGAATCTGAGTTCCTGGTGCACCAAGAAGCAAACGCGAGTGTCCCGTTCCTCCACAGAAGCAGAATATCGTGCCATGGCTGCGGGTGTTGCTGAAGCCATGTGGTTACGATACCTTACAAATGCACTTGGCATTCCCCCGACGAAACCACAGATTTATTGTGACAATCAGTCCACTATTTGTGTTACCAAAAATCCAGTCCTTCATGATCGTATGAAGCATGTTGAGTCCGACTGTCACTTTGTTCGCGATGAGGTACTTGCAGGAACGATGGCCACGCACTATGTCCCATCTACTGACCAGCTTGCTGATATTCTCACCAAGCCTCTTCCGTTACAGCCTTTTCAGTATCTCTGCTCCAAGCTGCCCCTCGTTACCGCTGATCAGCTTGCGGGAGGATAATAGACTACATATATAATTATTAAATACATCTGGGTTATTCTGTAATTAGTTATTCTTCAGTTCTCTATATATATAGCTGTAACCCCTTCAATATCAATAAGATCAATTATTATTAAATTATATCAAAAAGAAACGGTGGTGTCTCTGCTTGTCAATTTATGGTGTGGTTTTTTAATTTCAGTGAAGTGTGTTTGTGTATCTATTTTCTTTTCTTCTTTGTGATTCTTCTTTAAAAATTTGACAAAATTAACACACAGTATTTTAATTTCAACATATATACGGAACGAATATATAAACAGTCGTAATATAATATAAGATATAAAAGATTTACGTAATCAAACATGCATACGTACTAAATCATGCATTGATATTATTCACATATTTTCATTTATGCTTGTTCATAATAAAGTTTACAAAAATAAATAATTCATGATTGAATAAAACCTGTGATGAAACAAGAAATCGTCACCGAAATCGAAACTCGATCGAAAATATGAAACTGAGATTCAATGCTTTTTCTTTTTTCTCTCTTTTCCTGATCTCTTTTATTTTTACTCTGTGTTTTTCTCTCTGGTTATTGATAATCTGTAGGTGCCTAATTGTAACACCCCGTACTTAATTACGTGCATTAGCCATTGTTATATGTGTTGGAGTATATGTATTGATCCTAAGTTAGGTATATATGAGTATTGATTATTTTGAGATGGTTTCAAGTGTATAGTTTGATTATATGTGTATAGGAATCGACCTTATTTATACCGGAATTTGCCCGTCGATGTTTCCATACGAAGGTTATTGAATAAGCTTTCCGACGATATAAAGATTTTCAAAAACGGATAAGTTTAGGATATAAGCGAGCACGTTCGAAACTATAAAACGGTGGCCGGGATGTGAACAGTAAAATTGCAGGAAAATTTCCAGTTTTTGGGTCAACTTTGAACGATCATAACTCCCTCAATATAATGAACTGGGCGAGCTACCACATATCAAAAGAAAGCTCAGTGAGTATTCTTTCTAATGCAATTGGTTTCATCCAAATACAACGTCTTAGTAAAGAGTTATACTCATTCTATTTCAGCCTCTCAAAACAGATTTTTGTGAACAGTAAATTAGCAGGAAAATACTGAGGCCTGCCAGTTTTTTGGGTCAACTTTGAACGATCATAACTCCCTAAATATAATGAACTGGGAGATCTACCATATATCAAAAGAAAGATCTTTGAGTCTTCTTTCCAATTCAATTGGTTTCATCCAAATGCAACATCTTCGTAAGGAGTTATACGCGTTTTACTTCAGCCTCTCAAAACAGATTTTTAGGGTCAACTTCAAACGATCATAACTCCTTGTACAGGACGAACTGGGTGGCCTAATTTATATGAAATGAAAGAACTTTGAATTATCTTTCCAATGATACCAATTTCACCCAAATACAATATCGGAGCAAAGAGTTATGGTCTATTTACTTCAGCTTGTCAAAACGGTCCACCGGAGGACATATTTGACATTATTTAAATTTTAAAGGCACTTTGGTCATTTCCTATGATATTATGGACGGAAATATGTGTATATGTACATGTATATGAGTTCAAAAACTCATATCCATCATCAATCATAGGAGAGAACAAACCCTAGCCAAATTTGACCTTCAAATTACTTGTGATTCAACCGTGGAAAGTCCAAATTGATTCCGTAGTTGTGTTCATCGTCTCAAGGGCTTCGAGAAGCACCCCTTATTTGTGCCAACAGGACTTCATAACCCAAAGGGCCATTCTATGGTAAGGATGTAAATTATGTTGGTGTTATTTATATGGATATGTATATATATATATATATATATATATGCATGTGAGTATAAGAAGTATGTTATTTGATTGTTGTTGAAAGATGATTGGAAATGATGTTGGATCATTCTTGTGCATGGTTGGATTATGTTGAATTGTGAAGGGATGATGTGGTATTGATGATATGATATTGAAATGATGATTATATATATATATACACATAAACCTATTGTTCAAGTTGTTTTTTGGAATGTTTTGCAAATATTGGTTGTATGGAATTATGGAAGAGAATTGTGGTGTTGGGTTGCTAATACTAGATGCCAAATATTTCATTGTAGATAAGTGATTTGTAAAGGCGGGAAGTTGTGTTGAATTGGTATCCGAATATACAACGAGGTATGTAAAGCATACTCTAACGATGTTCTTTGGCATGAAAACACCAATGTTCCATAAAGTAAGATTCCGATGGTTATCCAAACACATGTATTGTTCTACATTACCAATGAAGTTGTTTCCATTCTATAAAGTGTCAAAATGCTTCATTGATATACCAAAAGTCTCCTATTTCATTGTTGTGATATTGATGATTCTGAAACATATTGTTGATGTACCAATGAGTCCTTATTACATCGTTATTGTATAGAAGGTCTATTACTTGATTCCTATTGATGTATCATTGTTCCAAAGGTACTATATTGGCATGAACACTAATGTAATAATCTCAAAAGCTTTTGAAATAAGTTATTGGAAAAAAATCTCTTATGTGTTACTTGATATACGTGTGGGTGGTATCCCAGGGGCATAAGCCTAGCATGGGTCGATCCCAATTGATATGTACTGGGGGCAGCCTAATGGTCACAGTACGGTACAGTATTGATTATTGTTAGGTGGTTGGAGGTTCGGGAGGAGGAGGTAATGGCGAATAATAATTGTAAAGAATGAAATGAACGAATGTATACCGTTCCACAAATGTGTTTGTATTCAAGAACCCAATTCAGATTAATAATAATGTGCATGATCCTAAAAGTGTTTATGAAGTGTGGTTCACTTCTATTATGATTTATTCACATGTGTATGATTTTCTTGATCCCCCATATCACATATGATTATTTACAGCTTTACATACTCAGTACATATTTCGTACTGACGTCCCTCACGGGGGACCTGCATTTCATGCTGCAGGATCAGGTACTTCAGCTCATTCACAGCATAGATAGGAGCCAGGTCATACAGCTACTGTTGGTGAGCTCCAGTTTACTTCAGAGCTTTCCGAGTCGGTTTCTTATATTTTGTTATTGTACAGGAGTCATGTGTGGGCGGGGGTTCGTCCCGACCCTAGTTATGTCATGTATATCCTAGAGGCTTTGTAGACATAAAGAAGGGTAAAGTCATGGAAGTTTATATAGTGATGTTATATTCGTATATGGGGTGGCCCCGACGGCCAAGTATTATATATATGTATATATATTTGTGCGTGTTGTGCTGATACAGGTAATTAGACCCTTTTATATGCAGCGAAGTGCTGCCCAAATTTTTGGTGACATGTAAGTGAAAGTACAGGTATTTGAATGGGTTCTCCCGGGCCTTCTCGGCTTCGGGTGTCAGTCCGGCCCGATGGGATTTTGGGCCGTGACACTAATAGATCTCTGGTTTCTGATGTTGTAGTGTCTAATGATAGAATAATGTGTAGGCAAAGTACGTATATCTTTTTCTGATGTTGTAGAGTCCTTAAATACAGGGTCTTTTAAGGGGAACAGTTACAATCTGATAATGGAGGGGGATTTTAAATTTTGAAAATAATATTATTATTTTTTTTAAAAAAAGAACATAATAAATATAAAAAAATAAAAATAAAATAATAAATAAATAAATAAAATAATAATAATAATAACATTAAAAATAATATAATATAATAATAACTAATTAATTTTTATATTTAAGAAAAATATAATAAAAATTTAAAAATAGCCAATACTAAATATAATTAAGATAGTACTAAAACTACTAGCTTATTTATTTTAAAAAGAAACATATTTTTTAAAACTTTTGTATTATTTTTTAAAATTGGAATAAAATAAAATAGTATCCTAAAATTAACTTCATTTAGTTATTTATTTTTTAACTAAAAATTTATTAAAAACAAAATTAAAATTAAAATAATATCGGATCAAATATAAATATTTAATATCAAAAAATATATATATTACGCTTTGAGAGGGTCAAAATCATGTGTCTACATTTTTTTCCTCTTTGTTTGAAATCTCGAAGAGTTTTCATACAAAGAAGTAGAAAAAAATACGATTTTTGATCCTCCTATTATTCAAAAAGTAAAGATAAAATAAAAGATGTGACCGAGTCCTGATTTTGGACCACCTACCTATCACGGGTTATAAGAAAATCAGATCATGAGTAGTTCAAAAAGGCAAAATGGGAAGACAATGAGCTAGAGGTTGAGTCAAGTTCCGTCGAGTTTTCGGTTTGTGACTTCTACTTTTACATCCAAATGAATAACAAAAATAAAATTAAAAAAATAAAACGAAGACACAAGTGAAAGATCCTATCTGTGCTGTTTTTTTGAAAATTTTGACTTGAATCTTCATGACTTCTCAAATGGTGAGATAGTCATTATTCTGAGTTGAAGTTGATACACGAAATGTTCCTCCTCATTGGCTTTTGGCGTTAGAAGTGAACTTGACAATTGATTTATTTTTCAGATTTTCTTCTGGCTTGGACTTGAAAATCTCCACCTTATTCTTCAGGTGGGCTCCTGAACTTGCAACTGATAATGTTCACCCTATTCTTCAGACGGGTTCTTGATTTTCTTTTCTTCACCCTGTTCTTCAGGCGGGCTGCTGGACCCAAAGTAAACAGTAAAATAGAAAAATAGCATCTCATTCTTTGGGAGGGTTCGGAGCGTAAAATAAATTCCTATTCTTCAGGAGGATCCTGAGCAGAAAGCAAAGTTCAATAAACACGAACAGAATGCTTGCCCCAGTTTGTACTTAGAAAATGACTCGACTAAAAGGTATGTCTTATAGGAATCAAAAGAAATGATTCGACTAAAAGGTACGTCTTATAGAAATCAAGGAGAATGACTCGACTAAAAGGTACGTCTTATAGAAATCAAGGAAAATGACTCAACTAAAAGGTTCGTCTTATAGGTGTTTTACGGAGAAATTTTTTACTTTTAAAGAAGAGTTGCCACTTAATTTTAAAAAGGAATTAAGAAACTTTTATAAAATACTTTAAACGATCCAAAACAGACAAATTGTTTAAAGTTAAAGATTCTGAATAAGCGATTCCTATTAACGTTTTAGGAAGTTGTTAAGCACCTAAAACGTCTGCTAACTTGCGGTTATCCGAACTATTTAAAAACGTCTTTTGATTAACTTCTAAAAGATTAATTTGTTGAAAAATGATTGATTTTTAGATAGCGATTGGTGTAAAATAGATTTAGACGACTTGATAGGGATTTTTAACTAAGTCTAAACGAACAAAGGCAAACAAACACGTAAAAAAGGAAAGGGGAAGGGAATAAAATATTCAGGCCATTCGGCCCATTTCACCAGTCTAGTCTAGTTTAGGCTTTCGGCCCATTTCACCAGTCCTAGTCTAGTTTCGAGCCTTTCGGCCTAAAATCTGCTCCACCTGTATTAAATTTACAACTTTGGCTTCGAGACCCAAATGAATTAATAAGTAAAATAAATAAAGACAACAATACTTAAATAAATAAAATGACAAATGAGACTTTCACGTCTCTTAGCCGCTTCAAACGTGGGTCTTTAACCTGCCTTTCTTTTTCCAACTCTTCGTATCCATATGCTATATTATTGTCTCCTTATGATCTTTGAAATCGACTCATGAGAGATGGGCCCCAATGGCCATGTCGATAATGCAACAATGGGAATAGAGTCCATTTAGACTCAAATGTTTCCACATACAAAAGAAAAGAAGGAAAAATAAAGTAATTAATACATGTTCAAACTAATATTCAAAAATGCTAAAATATCATGCATCGTATTTAACAGAGGGCAAATATTAAATATATGAGATGGGCACGTTAATTCAGTGAAGTTAAAACTTCATTCAAAATTTAAACATAAGATAATTTACCTATTAGTCAGGGCGCATTCGAATAAGCTTACTGAGCGATAAAAGACCAAGTTTATGCACAACATGCAGGGAAATTTAATAAATCAAATCTACATTAGGCGTATTTCCCCTATCTGCTTAGGCATAGCAGTCTATAACTCTTTAGCGATTGAGAAACCAAATTCACATTATGTCTAGGTATACTGATCCTCAATTAACACTACAATCAGACAAACGGACAAATTATTTACTATCACATAATCACTTAGATAATCAAGGAAACATTTAGGTGAAGCACAGGCAAAGATTGACTAGAAAAATTTCATTGAAATAGAATAAATCAAGGCTGGTCAATTTATACAGTGTTCTACAAGTAAACAGTTGTATTGGATACAGTGCAAGAACAGGAAATGCACAAATAATATCCAATCATATATAAATATTGTTACTTCGTTATCCCACAAAATAATTTACCGTAAATAATGAAGCTTCAGATGAGGATGAAAAGAACATTGTCACAGGTGATTTCAAACATGAACAACAATGGATAGAAAAACTAGCCAACATTTTGAAAAACCATATGTTTAAAAGTAACGTTTTCTTCTTCATTTATAGGTGCGGGCAAATGAATAAAGCCATGAATCAACAAACAGAAGCCAACTTATTAACTGGACTTCGATTTCAAATACCCTTTTTAGTTTTCAGCTTCAAACAAATGTTCAAATCGATCCTAAAGATTAATAAAGAGATCATGTTAATGAAAGGTAGGTTCTGCAAACAACAAACTCAATGTGGTCCATCCCTTCAACGAACCTTACTAATAACGAGAGTTTAGTTTACCGAGATGTGAATCCACCACTAACTAAACAGTAAAAAGAGGTTCAGATTTTACCTAAATTTCAACCTCTATCTTAAGATATGAGACTTACTAACCAACGCAAGTAGCCAAATTTTTCCCATTTATACATTTGAAATTATGAAATCGAAAATTAATATTAGTTGAAAAATTAGCAACTTTACACATCACATATATGTATACATGACCTACACACAATTGAGTTCATATATTTTTAAGCTATTTACGCATCTACTTGAATGAATGCAAGATGAAACTACACAAAATACACTGAATATGGTCTGTCTCTTCACTAGATCCTACACATATGAAAACTTCGTACACCAACAACTAAAACCGCCCAAAGTTCCAATCTTTACCTGAATTTTCAACCTCCAACCTAGGCACATGAAACTTACAAACTAACTCAACTAGCCAAAAATTTCCCAGCAAACATATTGATTCAAATAAAGCGTAACCTATGACTATTAAAGCCATCTACCAGCAATCAATCTCAGCACAGAATGTTACCAAAAAAAATAAAAAAAATTAGATATCGCTACAGAAAATTGAGATTAAGCATAAAAGATCGAAGTTTGAAACGGAGAAGGAATGTTACCTTTTTGGGAGCAGCAAAACGGGACCATGAGTTAATCTTCGGGATATTGATCACCACCGAAACTTCGCCACTACTTCGATGATTCCGACGAACTCGACAGCTTCTTTCCAAAAATAGAGAAATTTGTCTACTGATTTCGCTCGAAAAATGGTTTTCTACCCTTCCTCTCTCAGTTTTTTTGGGACCAAAATTTCCCAACCTCCTAAAATTCTCAGAAATTTTCCCAGCCCAATTTTTCTAACCCCCGATTTTTCAACCAACTTTCAAAAAAGAAGAAAGAAAAGAGAAATTTTTACTGTGAGAAGAAACTCTTAGCTACCCAGATTTTCCCCTTTTTCCCTAAAATTTTCCCAAGCCCCTTTCCTGCTCTAAAGAGAGCTATTTATAGAGCAAGAAGATCCCCCCTCCCAAATGCTCCACTGATGTGGGATAAGAGGCCACGCAGGGGCAATTTGGGGAATTTTTCCAAAAAGGAAATCCCAATTTGAACTCAAGATAAGATTTTTCCTTAACAAATTGTACCAGTTTCCTTATTTTTCTCCAAAATTTTGAAATTGGTGGACCAATAAGATTTAGGGAAAATGAATTTTTACCAAGGGCCGATGAAATTGTAGCACATATGTACGAAATCGTACCCCTATACCTGAGATTTGCGGAATTGAGCCGATGGAGGAGCCAACTCACCAATTTTCAGAAGCTTCTAGGCTTTCACGCATGGATTCGCGTAGGACGCGTGAGGAAGACCACAAATGGGTTGGTTTCGGGTCGATTTAGAGCTGGTCGGGTTGGGTTGCGCAATGTTGTTACTGTTGCGATGGTTGTTGAGATCGTTGTTGCGTTGGTGTTGATCGATGTTGAAATTGTTAGAATTGTATGCTTTGAGCTGTTGTACTGGTTTGCTGAAGAAGATAGAAGAGATAGATGGGTTGGGTCGGTGGCTTTGGACTGGGCTGATATGTAGTTGGGCCGACATTGCCCGGGTGCTGTTTTTTGGGCCTGGTCCCATTTTAATTAAAAGGTGTTGCTGAAATTAAAAAAGAAATAGGTAAAAAGTATAGACAATTGTGTTTAAAATTTAGCCTAATTAAAATTCAATCGACCAATTGCATTGTAATTACGGCCAAATTAATTTCAATTAAGGTCCAAATTTAATAAATTGACTAAATTAAATTAAAATTCGATATGAATTAACACCTTATTTTATCCCGAACTTCTTGATTTAATAAAATTAAATGCATATTTATCCAAATAAACTATTTTGATAATAAATTATATTAAAATTAAGATTTTAATCATTATATTTATTTTCAAGATAATCCTTGATTAACATTCAATATTCCATAGAATAAATATTTAAGTAATCAAATTATATAATCTCGTACAATTAAATACGAATTGTATAATTGCTACTTAAAATGACAAAATTACATACATAAATAGCTTGAAAAAAATTTTATTCAGATAAAATAAATATTGTAATTTTATCTAAAATTAAATAAACTCAAAATTAAACTTGGTTGTGGAGGAAAAAAATTTAGTGTCAACAACTGCCCCCTCCCTTTGGGTAGGATGGATGCGAGTAATCCTGGACAAAGAAAGGTTGACGTTCCCAATTTTTATCCGACCACAAATTCAAAATTGAAAGAGTCGCCATTTCTATTTTACGGAGAAATTTTGACTTTTGGAAGAGTCGTCACTTAATTTTGAAAAGGAATTAAAAAACCTTTAGAGAATTACTTCAAATGATTCAAAACAAAAAAATCGTTCAAGTTTTGAAGATTCTGAATAAGCGGTTCGTATTAACATTTTAGAAAGGTGTTAGGCACCTAAAACACCAGCTAACTTGCGGATATCCGATCTATTTGAAAATCATTTCTTTTGACTAACTTAGAAAATTAATTAAGAAAAATTTTTTTGCAAAATTAATTTTTTAGCGACTTAGTTAGGGAGTTAACTAGATTCGAACACCAAGCAAATAAAATAAGAAAAGGAAAATAGAGGAAGAAATAAATGATTTGGGCCTTCATGCCCAAATCCGTCACCCTATCCTAGTCTAGATATTGGGCTTTCGACCCATCTTCCACCTGTCCTAATCTATATTTTCGAGTCTTTGACTCAAGTTTCGATTCACCTGTATTAGTTTACAACTTTGATTTCACGGCCCAAATAGATAACCGAGGAAATAAATAAATAAAGCAACAATCAATCAATAAATAAATAAATAAATAAATAAATAAATAGTACAACAACAGATAAGTAAATAAAAGAATGAGGCTCTCGAGTCTCGCGCCTGCTCCAACATTGGGACGTTAATCCCTTCTCCTCCTTCCAACTTTCTTATCCACACACTATGTAACCTTAGACTCTCTTTCGAGCTTGACTCAATGGATGGACCTTATTGGCCCATTAGAGAATGCAAAGAGTCCGTTTTGACTCCAATGAATTTCCATGCAAAAAAGAAAAAAAAGAAAAATAGAGAACATTAATACGTGATTAATGAAGGGAAAGAGAAATAAAGTCAATACATAGTCAATCAAGGAAAAAATAAATAAAATTATTTAACCAACGACCTGTCAAAGAGGGGAGAAAAAACTAGATGAAAATATTTCAGATTTAACTAAAAGTATTATGAATCTTTAAATAATCATAAGCCGATGTTAAAAAAATAGTAAGACGTATTCGCAATCGATTCAAGCTTATAGATTCAGCCAAAACTAAAAAAATTAAACGTAATTAATACATATTATTGACTTGATTAAATGTAACAGATTTTCTACAATTTGAGTCAAATCTCCTTTTCAATATTTCATTACTTAAACTGTAAGACTAAGCGTGGTGCAAAGTTTCAAAATACTGATGCCAAAATTATCACAGAGAAAAAACTATATCACAGAAACTATACATCACATGAAATTTCTCCTTAGAAACCAAAAAGAAAACTCATGGCAATTTAACTACATAAAAATTATCCACTTGAGGTATGTGAAGAACCAATTGTTAGACTAAGCATTTTCAGGTACATGAAGATTATCAAACAATATATGATGTCGAGAGCATTTAAACATTATACCAAATTAGCATTAAACACTTCAAACGATCAGACTATACTCCTAACTAAATAGATTGGAGAAGTAAGACACTAGATATGAGTAGGATTTTAATCTATCAAGAAAACATAACGTTATGCTAAATAAAATTCCAAGTTACATCATACATGGCACACCCAAAAATGCATCTTTTAACTTACAACAACGATAAACCAGTTTGCACTAACGACTTAAGCACGCTAAATTTTCAGCATATGCGAGTTCCTAACAAACAACCACAATGACAAAGAAAATCAACACATCAAAAAAAAATAAGAGAAACTGGAAAATATCTGTAAAGGAAAAGCTGAACAACTAAGTGCAAAGAACATCGTAAACATCAGATTTTGTCGTTTAAGGCCTATTCTATCTTTTCTCAACGAACCAGCAAACTGAGAGATCAAAAATATCCTAGAGGATTTCTAAGCCTATTACTACAATTTGTTGTAGAGAAATCATGAACGCTTAGAGAACAGTCGCTATCAACCCCCCCAAAAAATAAGAAAACTTAAACGCTTATTAAACTTGAAGAAATTATCCTAGATAAGACAAATTTATACATAAACAAGACAACACAGAGGAGATTCAAGATAGATAGTGACTGACCTAAACTTATAGCAAAACAGGACATCTGATTTAAAGGAGAAAAACGTCAAATTTCGAGATGACGATTAGGTTAAATCAAAAGAATACAATGAGCACAGATTTTATACCAAAGGAAATATCATCCAAAGCAGGAGGGCAAACTCAAAAGAGCAACTAAAGATCACCAAATCAAGAATGACAAGCATTTCATCTCAAACAACAATCGTAATCTTCTTCTCGATACCTACGGCTCTTAAAGCCACTACAGCAACAACTCCCAACACAGAATATACTAATCTAAACTACTAAGACGATCCCTATTACAACGCAACCATATGAGAAAAAAAAAAAAAAAAGACTAACCGAATGTTGGGCAGCAAAACGGGAGTCGAGGCTTCGATGGAATTTTTACCACCACCGGAAAAAACTCTGCGACTTCGAGAAAGCTTCGCGTAATTGACAACTTTTCACGAAAAAGCTGTTTTTTTTTACTAGAAAAATGGACTTTTTTGCTCAGAAAGTTTTTTCAACCTTCCCAGACCTTTTTCTTTTTTAGCTCATCCATGAGCTCTTTATATAGGAGATTCGGTTATCTATTTCAAACAACCAACGATGTGGGAGAATCAAAATCATAGGCAGTTTTGGGAATTTTAACAAAGGGTATTTTTGGAGGATAAGGCTTTGCCCCTACTTCTTGTACTGATTTTGAATAAATTTGAATGGGATCAACAATAGAAAGGAATAATCCACAAGAACCAATAGATTTCGCACAAATCTGTATGAATTCGTACCATTCTCCCCAAAATTCGCAGATCTGAACGTTGGATGAGCCAACTAAGCAATCTTCTAGAAGGTTCTCCGCCTTTCTTTGCATAAATCCACACAGGAGGGTGCGTGATGCATGTGAGAGATGGGTTGAGACCGGGTCGAGTTTGATTGGAGTTGGGTGTTGATGGATTCGGGTCGACAGGTCGGAGAGATGGTGTTGTTATCGCTGATTGTTGTTATACGGTTCTTATTGTTGTTGTCGATTGATATTGTTGTTGTAAGGGTTGTTGTAGCTATGTTGAAGAAAGAGGATGAGATAGGGATTGTGCCGGGTTGTGTTATGATGTTGGGTGGGTCAGGTTTTGATTAGGTTATGTTGGGGTTATATTTAATATTTGGGTCTTTAATTGGGATTATTTAATAACCCTTATTAAATCTAATTGGATTACCCTAATTAAATTTAATTGAATTAGAATAATCATAATTAGATTTAATTGGATTAATAATAACTCTAATTAAATTTAATCGGATTAAAATAATCTCAATTAAGAAATGGTAACTTTTGGGATTAAGATTAAATTACAATTTAAACGACTTATTTAAATTTTAACCAAATTGAATATCTATTGGTCAATTGCATCACAATTGGGCCAATTTGATTTCAATTGAGGTCATATTTAATTTGTTCGCTAAATTGAATCGCAATCTGGCACGAATCAAGTAACAAATCAACCTCGAGTTTCTTAATTTGATAAAAATCCAACAAATATTCCTCCAGATAAAATATTTTGAGAGCAAATCATATTTAAAATCAAGATTTTATCCATTTGAATTAATTTTCAAGTTTAATCAATAAAAATCTAATTTTAATGAAAACATTCATTTAGATAACAAAATTTATACACTCTCGTATATAAAAATGCAAAGAATGTATAATCGTTAATTAAATGATAAAATTGAATTGAATAAGTAATTTAAACTAGCATTTATTTGAACAAAATAATTGTTGTGATTTTATTTTAAAATTAAAGAAACTCAAAATTAAATTGAATTGCGGAGGGCAAAAATTAGGTGTCAACAATAGCAATCAAGGGTAATGACTCAACTAAAAGGTATGTTTTATAGGAATCAAGAGAAATAACTCAACTAAAAGGTACGTCTTATAGTAATTAAGGGGAATGACTCGACTAAAAGGTACGTCTTATAGGAATCAAGGGGATGACTCGACTAAAAGGTATGTCTTATAGGAATCAAGAGGATGACTCGACTAAAAGGTACGTCGATTTAAGAAATATATCATCTAGCAATTAAAACTAAAATACCTGAACAAAGAAGTATGCCTTTGAGAGATATATGATGATAAATTTTTATCATAAGTTGATTATCAAACTTGTGCAACAACATTGCTTCCTGCATTTGTGGAAATGAGGCATTACAGCCCTTGATATTTATACTCTAAAGTTCTTGATTTGAAAGTAACATGTTTCCTATTTCATCAAAGAAAACTTGTGAGTTCAAAAACATGATGACAGGTTTTTGGCTTTAGCTTTCGTGGCAATCACTCTTGCCCTCGTCATATTTAACCTTACTTCCAACCATTAGCATCCATCACTGACTTGCTGCATCATTGACTCAAACTCATATTATCAGAAGTGACTTTGAAACAAACACAGTATCTCTGCTTTGCCATGCTTCTCAAATAAACCCTTTGAACCTTAGTATTTTCATGAGTTTCCAGACTCATTTGTTGAAAAAATTTTCTGCATGCCTTATTTCGGCTCACAATCATGTCACTTTTATGTGTTAGATTTTTGTCTTGCTTTATGCAATTGAAGAAGCTAGTAGCCAGTTTTGAAATCTTTTCTCACTTGTTATGACATGGACTCGACTCAAAGACAAGAGAAAAATGATAGCAATTTTTATTTGATGACAAAGATACCAAAAATTAAAAATAGAAAAATAAAAAGAAAAGGAAAAAACAATAGGCATTTTATTTTTGTAAACGACAGAAGAAAACTTATTTGGGTGTGGTAGCCAATTTCAGCAATCATGACATGCATTTTGAATTAAATAACCTGATCTACCCATACTAATCATTACAACTCTTGTCCACTTATTGAGTTTGAAATGAAATCAATCTTGAATATACTCCCTTTCGATCACAATTCTCCTTCGGCTAGTGGCACCTCAATGGGTTTTTGCCAACGCCTATCTCATTTTTATTTCTTTCTCAGCTCACTGTCGCCTTATGGTGCCCAAAAGGGTTTTCACCAATAAGACTCTCTGATCTTTACTCATTCATTTTTTTCATTCATTTTTTTTTAAATAATGCCCAACATATGAAACACCATGCACCCATAACATGTTTAGCCTTGACATTCTCAAAGACCGATTTGAAAGTCTTTCTTTGGTGGTAACTTGGTTTTTGAAAAAGATTAAAAAGAAAGGAAGGCATGAGACTAAAAATTTTACATAATATTGGGTGAAACATACAACTTTTGGAATCGACTCTTTTAAGAAAATAAACTTTTGCCCCAATTTTATTTCATTCTGGTTAATTTGAAATTTTTTTTACTTGGTTGGACCGAACCCCAGAGTAGGGCTGCCTACGTATCTTTTCATAGCAAGAATCAGATCAAACATAGTTCAGGAATCTTGTTCTTTTGCTTGATTTTTTTTTTACTTTTCTTTTTTTTTTCTTGAGAGAAAGAGAGATATTTTTTCCGACTTCATTTTTTTTTACACTTTTCTGACTCTATTTTTTTTCTTGACAATTTTTTTTAGACTCTATTTTAATTCCAAAAGAGGGATATAAAAGAAATAAAACAAAAGTTCAAAAGGGATAACAAAGGATGACACAATATTTCTATAGTAGAATAAAATGTCTTCGTTATATCAATCCTTAAAAACGCAAGTACATAACATGAAACCTAGGAATAGAACATGAAGATCATACGCATCTTTTCAATATTGACCATGACTAAGCACATGCACGTATGTCACTTCTTTTAAACTTGTAAACCATACAGGTCTACTTGTATTGTACTTTCGTCACAACAGATGACTCTTTTTTTTTAGCTAACTTCCTTTTGCTTCTTCTGATAATAGAAACTATATATCCTCTGGTTGATTTCATTCAAACATGTTTGAGTTAAATATTCTCATTAAAGATCAAGACATTTTTTATTCACAAAGTGATTGCCTCAAAACATTCAAGTGAGGATGTAACTAAGTCCCCAAAACATCTCAACACTTCACTTATTTTTCTTACATTTTTTTTTCAACTCTAGATTCTTGATCGAATGTTTCAACATTAGATTGGGTTTTCAGATCTGGCTGAAAATTCAACATGCTTATCATATTACCATAATCACCATAGAAAGATCTTTTTGAAGAAAAAAAAGAAAGATAATATTTATTGAGAAATAAAAACAAAAGGGATACACATTTTGTTGACAGAAAGATAGAAGGGTTTGAACAAAAATAATAAGGAAATCAGACAAGATAGGTCCCAAACTACAATCCTAAAATAATTTGGGTAGCAAAAAAGAAAAAAAAAATAAACTACTAGACCTCTTCCTAGTAGGGAGAGGGGTAACTTCTCAATTGCTCAACCTGACAACTTAGCCACTGATTTGCATTTCAACATGACTAGAGTTTCCACCACGATCAGACACATTCCCTTCAACAAATAAGTTCTGGGTCCCCATACTTGACTCATTGTTTCCCACATATCGTGCAGTACCACGTGCTGGTGAAGAATTCTACAGGGCAGTTGAGGTGCCAACGTTTTACACCACAATTAATTTTTTTTGAATCATATTTTCTATTTCTTTTTTCAAAATACGACAATCTTCAGCACTGTGACCTTGCATATTAGAATGATAAGCACATCGTACATTAGGACCAAAATATTTTGAATATTGATCTAGAATATACCCAGAGATGGGAGTAATCATGCCCCATTGCCTCAATGTTTGGAACAAACTGGGATAGGACTCCCCAATTGGCGTGAAATTATCCTTTGTCTTTCTCCTCATTGCAAACTCTAACCTCGGATGAAACTTGAATTTATAGGCTCCTTGGTAAATTTGTGAGTGTCGAGGACGATGCCGAGGGTCTGGGGCACGCCATTGTGGATAGGAAGATGAATGAGCATACGGCTGTGCATTGTTCAAAGGATATTGAGGAAGTGAAATGGAATTTCTTGAATTTTGGAGAAAAGAACCTTGTTGCATGTGGTTGTATGGATCTAATATGTAAGCTCGGGATTGAGGCTGACAGTATTGGTGGGTTGGACCTCTCAAACTCTGCTTTGGCCCTGACATGACAATAAATGTGTTTTCCTTCTTCTTTTCTTTTTCAATTTCCTTTGATCGATTGCAGTATCATCCCAAATGCTTTACAGAATCCTTATGTCCATCATATTACTTAAATTTCGACATCTCAAAGCTTTGAAGAAGGTTGGCACTTGAAGACATGCCCCAGTCTTTAATAGTGGGGAACGGAGGAGGAGGAGGACCACTAGCCCAAGCTCGATACATTTCCATTATTTGTTGCCTTAATCTTAAATTATCTTCCTTTAAACTCTCTTTTTCATGAGTTTTTGTTTGATCCATGAAGTGACTTTCTATATCTTTATTGGACACAGTGAAACTTTCTTTAGATTTGGTGTGATGTGGAGGACCAGCCAAAATACCACAAATCAACCACCTTAAACTAACTATGTAAGAAATAACAAAGGCGTCAGAATGCAATATTTTTTAAAAAACTCTTTTTCTTTTATCTTCTTTTTTGAAGAGATCACCGAACACTAGAAGGGTTGCCTGCGTATCTCACTAAGATGAGAATCATGCGTGTGTAGTTCTCAAAAATTGGAGATACAAAGAAATATACCTTCTTCTTTTTTTGAATAATGAGAAATTTATTTATTTATTAAATAATTTTTTTTTATTTTTGAAAACAACCTTTTTTTTTTAATTTTTAGTTTAAAAGGAAAGACAATCATTTTTTAATAGATTACCAAATCCATTAAGGACTGCCTACGTATCTCAATAAAATGAGAATCAGGTGTGCGTAGTTCTTGAAAATTATGTCGTACAAAACTCAGCCTCAAGACCCCTAAAGGTTCAGGGTTGTTAAAATTTATATATATTTTTTATTTATTTTGTAAAACTTAACCTCATGATCCCTAAAGATTCAGGGCTATTTAAGATATATATAAAAATTAAACCTAAGGATAAGAAAAAAAAAATTATGAAAGTACTCATATTTTTAAAATATTTCTCGATAAATCTATGGATAATTTATCAAAAGATAAGGACGTATCCTGGGAAAGATTTTATACATATCCCACTAAAGAGTGAGAATCGGACCCTCGCAGTTCATGAAGATCGTAAAATTATATGCCTATATATTTTAAAAAATTTCATCCTTTTAAAAAAATAAAATTTTTCTTTAGAAAAATAATTCACTAAATTTGAGGATAATATAATCTCTTGCATTTTAAAGTTGCCTAAAGCCGGTCAACAAACAAACAACCCTTCAAACAAATGTCAAAGAGCACATAGGATGCATATGTTGGTCTTTATAAAGTAGGTCACCTGTCCTAGACAGACCCGCCCCTGTGCTGAGTCCCGCTAAGTCAAATGCATATGATGCAAATAAAGCGACACCAAATAGAGATAATCAAATTCTAAATTTTTAGTTCTTCTAAATTTAAGCCTAATAGGGATAGGTGTCTAGACTAGCTTACCCGAGCGGACACTCGAGCCAGGGTGGGACAATTTGGTTGGTAGTAGGGCAACACCACCTTCGTTGTCGATCTGAACCCCGCCTAACATATGTGACTATAATCCTTCGCCAAGTGCCTTGACACTCCGGCTATCTCAAAATTAAAGTAGGATGCATGCGCTGCATTCCTTCTATCCTATTTTAGAGACTCAGAGGGGGTGCGTGAGAGAAGACAATTTATAATACAGTTCAACAATATCAAAGAAGTAAATGAGCAACAAGAAGCACATAATGCCAGCAAACACAATATACCAATAATTAAAGCAAGTAAAGTCAATATCAAAAGCTCGAATTTATTATCAAAAGTTAATAAATTATGTTAAGGGCTAGGTTCGCTCATTTTTAATATCTAAAATTTGTCTATGATCTTATATTAAATAAATCAATGAAAATTAATTTTGAAAAAATATTTGCCAAGGTGCATTATTGCATCCTTAAATTTTTAAATGTTTCGGAAAGATGCGTGTGCCGCATTCTCAATTGAGACATATTTTAAAACGTGTCTAAAAATTACCCAGCGTTAAAGGCATTAGTTTTTATACTTAAAATGCTATTCAACCTAAATAATAGACCAAATTAATATTCATTTAAAGCAATTAATTAATTAACAACTAATTATTAAGTTTTATTAATAATAATAAATAAAAATAATAAAAAATAAAAATAAAAATACACAAATCTATTCATATTATACTAAATATTATCTTCAAAATTTAATATTTTTTTTTAATTTTTAATAACTCAAATTATATATTTATTAGAGAAACTAAACACAAAAAATCCAGTAATCTAATTTAAAAAATAAATTAACGAAGAAAATAAGCAACCCAAAACAAAAGATACATAAATCTGAGTGAAATACAATTGCTTTAAAAATTAATAAGTTCAAGTTAATGCCATATTTTAATTAAGAGTTGATAAGTGGCAAAGACATTACCATATAAGGGCATTAAGATTAGTTCCAGTGAAAGGAAAAAAATTAAAAAAATAAAAAATTCCTAAAACTATCTGGAATTAATATTTTAATAGTCACATTACATAAAAATCACATGAAATTAATATTATTAAGGTTACCGAAAAAAATTAAGATTAAATTGTTTGTGTTATAATTTAACTAATAATAAATAGACATTATCTCATATTTATTTAAATCTCTTCGATAATTTCTTGGAACAAACGAAACAGTGGTGTCTGTGTTAGTCAATTTATGGTGTGGTTTTTCAATTTCAGTGAAGTGTGTTTGTGTATCTATTTTCTTTTCTTCTTTGTGATTCTTCTTTAAAAATTTGACAAAATTAATATACAGTATTTTAATTTCAACATATCTACGGAATGAATATATAAACAGTCATAATATAATACGTGATACAAAAGATTTACGTAATCAAACATGCATACGTACTAAATCATGCATTGATATTATTCACATATTTTCATTCATACTTGTTCATAATAAAGTTTACAAAAATAAATAATTTATGATTGAATAAAACCTGTGATGAAACAAGAAATCGTCACCGAAACTGAAACTCGAACGAAAATATGAAACTGAGATTCAATGTTTTTTCTTTTTTTCTCTGTTTTCCTGATCTCTTTTTTTTACTCTGTGTTTTTCTGATAATCTGTAGGTGTTTGATAAATCTCTGATTTCTAATGTTGTAGTGTCTGATGATAGAATAATGTGTAGGCAAAGTACGTATATCTTTTTCTGATGTTGTAGAGTCCTTAAATACAGGGTCTTTTAGGGGGAACAGTTACAATTTGATAGTGGAGGGGGATTTTAAATTTTAAAAAAAATATTATTATTATTATTATTTTTCTTTTTTAAAAGATGATAATAAATATAACAAATAAAAATAAAATAATAAATAAATAAATAAAATAATAATAACAATAAAAATAATACAATAATAACTAATTAATTTTTATATTTAAGAAAAATATAATAAAAATTTTAAAATAACCAATAATAAATATAATTAAGATAGTACTAAAACTACTAACTTATTTATTTTAAAAAGAAACGTATTTTTTTAAAATTTTATATTATTTTTTAAAATTGGAATAAAATAAAATAATATTCTAAAATTAACTTCATTTAGTTATTTAATTTTTTAACTAAAAATTTATTTAAAATAAAATATGAATTAAAATAATATCGAATCAAATATAAATATTTAATATCGAAAAATATATATATTACATTTTGGGAGGATCAAAAATTACGTGTCTACAATTTGTTATTTGAAAAGTTCATGACATGGAAACTGAAATGTGACTGTAGTTCTTGTGCTGGTGAGCACATTTTTTTCTCAATCATATGGTATTGTAAATGAAGTTGTTGTATTGTATCGTATTGTATTGTAGCAAGTGATAGAGGAGAGCCAAGAAGCGCTGCAAGAGGCGGAACTCTTCATAAAGTACTATCGATTGAGGCGCCAGTTTTCATCTTGGATGAACTGAACCGAATAATTGGAAATTTCGGTCAAAAAGCTTTGGTTGGTGAGGGATCTTATGACCGCATTTATTGCGCTAAATTAAGCAATGGAAAGCAAGTAACAATCAAGAAGTTGGATACTAGTTCTTCACCTGAACTTGATTCTAGTTTTGCAGCGCAGGTTAGTGAATTGATGCTCTTTTTTTATGAATCTGATGAAAAGAACACTTGTACATGAAATATTTTGACTTATTTCAGTTATCAACGGTTTCAAGACTTAAAAACGAGCATTTCATGACTCTGATGGGCTATTGTCTCAAGGGGAACAATCGTATATTGGTCTATGAGTTTGCGACAAAGGGATCTTTACACGATGTTTACATGGTATGTTGAAAGCTTCTCTCATAATACTTTAGATAGTTGTTGTATGAATCCTTGCTTAGTTGATTGTGGACCTCAACTTGTTTGGAACTGAAGCGTAGTAGTAGTAGTCATTGCTTTGTTGATTTGTGGTGCCTATAAATAAATTCATAATCAGCATGCTTCCTTTACTAACTTTCTCAAGATTATCAATTGCATTTATTTGCCTGTACTCTGATAGTTGTGACTTGTTAGTTTCTTCAGATTTTGGCTTATGTAAACCCCTGAAAAATAAATACTCATCAATATTATTGGAAAACGAAGACCTTACAAATGTGGAGTACATTAACGGGACAGAAGGGCATTTTGCTGGTGACAGAGCTTCATGGCCAATGCCAAAAGAACAAATACAGCAGTGGAAACGGAACTGACGTGCCTTGGTATTCACAAACTCACATTCTCATGCTGCATGTTTCGATGCTTTCAAGTTATAATAGTGCCAGCTTGCAAATTGATGTTCTTTATTCTTGTTCCTTCTAATTGATCAAACCATGATCAGTCTTTAATTCAATCAACCTATGTGTGAAATATTTTCTATAAGTATATTCTACTTTTGGAACTCTTGATTAAATGGCACCAGAGGTTTTATTGAAAAAAGGATATGGAATTGAATGTGATTGGTGGTCATTGGGTGGAATCCTTTTGAGATACTTGTAGGGTATCCTCCCTTCTGTTCAGAGCATCCAAGAATGACAGCTCGTAAGGTATTTAACTCTTCTATTTGTTGTTAGAATGAAACTAAGGGACAGCTGGGGCCTCTAAAATGATCTCCAAATTGGATTCAAACAGAACATTGTAAACCGAGATTCAAAAACGGAATTCTTTTTCAGTCAATCGAAAAAAATTGGAATTGAAATGATTGTTTCTGTATAGACTTCATTTTCTTCAAAAGAAATGCTTCCAAAATTGTGTTGCAGCATCATGTTTGGTTTTACAAAATACACTCATTTTTGGGGATATATCATATTTGTTTTTGTTGTATTAGATAATCAGTTGGAGAACATGCTTGAAATTCCCAGACGAACCAAAAGTATCAGATGAGGCTAAGGATCTGATTTGTCATTTATTGTATGATGTTGAATCAAGATTGGGGACCGAGGGAGTGGAAGAAATAAAGGTAAATCTATTAGTGAAGTAACGCCTGTGTAGGAACTATCTGCAGAAATATGCCGCTTAGTTTTAGAAATATTTTTTTCACTTAACGGAATACATACAACCTCTTATCATTCCTGAAATTACTGTACTTTGTGTGCAAAGATCTATTCCAAGTAGGGTGAGTGATTATGCTAGCTCCTTGTTTGAGTCTTCTTACTAGAATAAAATTTACTGGGTTTTCAGGTTCATTCTTGGTTCAAAGGAGTCAACTGGGACATGCTTTATGAAATGGAGGCTGCCTATAAACCTATTGTTACTAGAGAGTTAGATACTCAAAATTTTGAGAAGTTTCAACCTGATGACCATGAAGATCTACAAGTTTTAATTGTTATATCTCGTCTCCAATGAAAGTGTAAGTAACCTATGTTGAACAATAACTTCCATCCTCCATTGTACAAATTATCATATATCAGTTTTTCATGCATAATATTTTTTGGTAACCTGTTAACTTTTTACTTAAATATTTTTGTTTTTATGCTTTCCCAATGGTGAAAGATTTCATATCGATTTCACCCCCTGATAAGGACCAGTACTTGGACTACATTAGAGTTGAGTCTGAAGTTGTTCTAATATAGTTACACTTATGTTACTGACTTGCAGTATATGCTTCTGTTGATTTTCCATTATATCAAACTTAAATGTTCGTTCTTGCTAAACATGTACCTTAATTTCCTTAAATAAATATATAATAGTTAGACTGATGGCACTGGACTTAATTTCCTTCTTTGTTGTTCTTATGTTAAGTATTTTATATCTGTTCCTCTTTGGAATTTTAGGATATTAATCATTCAAAGTTAAGTATATGCTGATGTATTATGCTTTATAGGAGAGTTGCAGTAACATAAGCATATCTTCTTCTCACATGAAACAATAACATAATATGTAAACACAATATGTAGCACAATAAATGTTTTATTATAATGACTGAAACTTTATCGATTGATTCTTATACTTTGCATTTTTATGTAGCCAAGTGATGCGGCTAGTAGACCTATTTCGCCCATGGATGCAAGGAGATCACGTGATGATAATGATCCTAATGACATTCTTTGATTTCGTTGCATTTGTCTTGGATATTCAATTATGATGATGTAATTGTGTGGCTGGAGTGAATCTTAGAATATTGAAGGTTTTGTGTTTAAATTTAATTTTGTAGTTTGAAGATACTAGTTAAAAATGAAAATTTGGAGTTTGAAGATGTTTACGTTGAAAATTTAATTTTGAAGTTTAATGTTCAATGTATTTTTAATATGCTTGTCAATTATAATATTTAATTACTCTGTTGTATTAATGATATATGAATTGAACAAATATTGGGTTGTAGGTTATGCCTAAAGGAACAAGTAAATTTGAGCTAAAATTAGAATCTATAATTAGTTACTGAAAATTGATGGGCCTTACTAAATTTTAAAAAAAAATTGCGGAGGTTTTAACCCCCGCAAGTTTTAAATAAAAATTTATTATAAAAAGAATTAAATTTAGAATAACGGGGGTCAATAACCGCTGTAAATTAATTACGAAAGGTTGTAAACGCCGCAAAATAACCCTCGCAAATTAATTATGGGGGTCAAAAAAAAAACTACCGCAACTGGTTTGTGATGGCTCGTATTCTGGGGGTTTTGGGAACCCCCGTAATTATATTTTACGGAGATTTTAAACCCCCACAAACCGAAAAATTAACCCCAGCAATTTGACCCTTTTTTTGTAGTGGAACTAGTACAAGTCAAGATCATCTTTTTTTTTTTAGAATAAACTTACAAAAGACTCAAGACTTATACTTTCGCTCCAAAACCAATTGTCTTTCATTCTAAATTATGTGAAGGTTGAAAATTTCAAATTTGTGACTAAGTTGTGTGGGCCAGAGACAAATTGCATACTTCCACGTCACCACTTGCTACTGTTCATATCAATAATTTATCTCAAATTTGGATTGTTTTAGTTTTTAATTATTGATTCTTGGTTTCATTAGTTGATCCAAAAACTAATTAACAAACTAGTAAACTCCTACTAGATTGTCAATTAATCATTTACATTCGTTGTTCGTGTCTACGTTATTTTGTTATTTTCTTGTTTTTGAATTGTAGAATTTCTTGGTTTAAGTTCGGACATCATTTTCTTGAGTCTGCAAACAAAGAATTCATTCCGACCAAGGAGTAGACTCACCCCTCGACTCATCACGAACTACAAGCCGACTTGCAATACTTATGAATCCAAGTGTGATACGATCAAGTATGTGAGAGTGTGGTGAGGTTGTTCCGAACTAACTTGTGCTTTGCTTTGTAGGCTTGTTCTTTTTTTTTGTAGGTACAATTACAAGGGAACCCGCTACTTCAACCTCTCAACCTATGGACAAAAATGTCACCAATGTCATTTTGGTCTACCTTGGCACTATGTCCCAAGACCTAGCTATGGCAAATGAAAGGTTGGATCGTATGGTAGGTCAAAGGGAGCAAGTGGGATGCCTGGACACACGTCAATAGGAAGGCCGTAGCTCATGTGAGCTACGAGGTAAAAACGTTATCCCCTACACACCTATGAACTTAGTATGTTGTGTTGTGGCTAGTAAGAGCCAAGTAGGTGTAGTTGCGGCTTTGCCTAGTGTAGAGGTGATCGAGTCATCCTTTTGTGATACTCTTGGTGATGTTAGGTCGCGGGAGGACCAAACTCTTGTTGTAAGTACGCAAGCACTAGTTGATCCTTTATGACAAAATTGATTCTTCTCGCAAGAATAATTTGTGTCCATTTAGTGCTAGCCCTTATAACTCGAGTAAGACTCTATTACCAATTGATGAGAGTATTCACACACTAGTTGACCCTTGTACAAGCCAAGGTGAGTCTATGTTGGTATGTGAGTTGCCAACAACTAGTGAGGATGTGAATGAAGATCAACTTACTCATGAATGTATTCCACTACTTGAGCATATGTGTGGTGTGCTTGAAAAATCTCAAGTTAGTAATGGTGTTTATAGGGTTGATCTTGATGGTGCACGTGACTCTTTGAACATGTTGTGTGGTAAAAGCCTTGCTAGTAGTTTTGTTCATAGAGATCATGTGTATGGAAATGTTGTAAATGATGGTATATGTCTTTTTAAGTTAGGACTTCTAGGCCGTATCTCTCTATTCTTGAATATTAGTCTTCTCTTAAAAGCAAATGTCATGCGTGATTGAGGGAGTGACATTCTAGGGGAAGGAAGGGTTAGCCTCAACTTAGACCCTTGGCTACTTCTCTCATTTGACCCCGGCACCCTCTCGAAATGTGGAAATTTCTATATTTCTCACTTGATACTTGGTCAAGACTACAAGCAATGTTTGATTGTGGGTGCTAATGAAGGAAGGCAAGGTTCTTCCTTACCTCTTTTTGTTGATGATGACCTCTTCCTTTGTTCCATTTATACTAAAGTTTTCATGTTCAACACAAAGGACTCGTGGGTATACTCCAAGTTTGTCCCACCTCAGCATGGCATGTGATGTGTGTATTTTGCTAATCCTAACCCTCTGTCATGAGGATATTTTGTTTGTTTGTCCTTCTTTGATTTTGCAAGGAGTGAATTAGAGGTCGAATCCTTTTTCAAGAAGAAGAGGATGATACGAGAATGACCACGGAGATGGACATATGTGAGGTGTGTTGAACCCGAGCCTTGGAACGTGCAAGTGAAGTGCAAAGGATGGCCTAAATAGTCTCCAAAATAGTCCACAAACTACACTCCAAGGGAACCTAAAGTGAAGCCTTTGACTAAGGGGTCTTTTGGACATTTCACACAATTTTTGTAACCTACTATAAATAGAATATATTAGGTCATTTACTACTTAGACTTTGATGATATTTGTAAGTTGTATAATACTTTGAAAGACAAGTCCTCTCTTCTCTTTAGGAGGCAACCCGAAATTAAGGTGATACTAGTGTGTCACTAATGTTGCATTCATGGCTTGAGATGTTGGTATTTAGAGGATATTAAAGTCCCTCTTGTGTCAACGTAGGAGTTAGGTTAACTGTTGCGTGTAGTGTTAAGGGTCCAAGAGTATCACATATTCTTGGGTTCTTAATATTATATCAACCAAGGTCTAACTATCTATCCTTTGTTTATTTTATTCTTGTAATCGTTTGTACTAGTTTGTTCTCGTTTCTAGGGAATCCGTGAGTTGTTGTTACAATATTCTTGTGTTCTTCTTCTTGTTTTGTAACTTAGTTTGGTTGTTTTGTGTCTTTCCTTGCTTTTCTTGTATCAGGGCATATCAGTTATCTTATAATGATATGATAAATGAATCTCGAATCTAATTCACATTCTTAGATAGGGAGTATTTCAAATACTCTCCCACCCCACCCCACCCTAATTGGTCCGGGGCCCACACATCAGATGGACTTGGCTAGAAGTACTCCATGGATCAATTTCCTCATCGATCTGTTAATTCTCTTCAATAATATCTATGAATGATAAATAGACATTGAACATAACTTCCCAGAGAAGAAAAAAAAGAAGACATTGAACCTAACTCACATTCGTGGATCAGGAGTATTTCCAACACCTTTTCCCCCTCAATTGGTTTGAGAGCCCACCTTGGATATGGGCTTGGTTATGAGGAGTCTAGTGATCTCATCCTTCACCGACATGGTATTTCTCCCAACACCCGTGCACTCTACACATGCTCGGGCCCTTTTTCGGATTGAAGGTAGGTTACATTCGTGTATTGGGGGTATTTCCAACCCACCCCACCCCCCCATCCCCCATCCCCCACTCCCCGCCCTCCATTTTAATTTGTCTTTCAGAACCAGCATTGGATGTGTCCGAGGCCCATATGATAAATAAATTTTAGACTAATTTCATCCCTTAAAAATTAGCTCAAATAAAAGAGGATTGTCTAACTATACAAAGAGTGCAAAAATCCCATTCCTCATCGATATGATGTTTCTCTTCAACGTAATAAAAAATGATTTATTATGACTTCACTACAAGTGAATAAAATTAGCTTAGGATTATTCTTTTGAGCTAAAGCGATAACTAAAATGAAACAAATAGAGGAATTATTGGCAAATACTTAAATAAGACGACATGCTCAGATTAACAATTGATCAATCGAGGACTTTTCTCATTTTTCCAAACTTTCTGCAAAATGTATCAATTGACTAACCTTTCATTGTTTGTTAAGGTATTTAACTTCGATAAGTATTTACTCTCATCGGTTGTTTATATCAAATTAATTTAAGTAATAAAAAATTAATATGAAAAAGACATCACTTGATCATGGTCTAGTGACTCGTTGTTATAAATGTATATGTAAAAATATATATATATTTTATAATCGTTGATTGGTGTAAACACCCGATATGAATAACATTTTACCTTTAATTTCAATAAATTATCCCAAATTTTTGAAAGTTCAAGTTTACCATGCATGTGCGCAGAGCTGTTAATTAAGTTGAACGTAGACTGCTGAACTGGTTACCTTAAACAGCAGACCACATCAATTCTGAGTTAATTACTCAAATGGTCACTCAATTTTGGACTTTTATCTCAAAAGTTACTCAACTTTGATCTTTTCACATTTTACTCAGAAAGTCACTCAAATTATTTAATCATTTTTTTAAATAACATTTGCTTATGCGGAATTATTATTTAAATGCATAATTTAGAAAAATAAAAAATTATCTCTTAATGACCCTTTTATCCTTATTCCCATAAATTAATTTTTATTTCTCATTTTTTTCTCCGTCTCACATATTATAATTGATTCAACATTAAATATGCCTAATAAAATATTAAAAGATCAAATTAAATTTAACAATAATCGAAGGATAAAAAATTATTAATATAAATTATATTAATACGACGAAATATAACTAAATAATACGTAATTTAATTCATTTATTACTAAAAGTCACGTGTACGTAATTATTACATACATATAATGAATCCCTATAATGTAGGTATATTACTAATAATATTTAGTTATGGATATAAAATCCCTAATTCATCATACGTATACATATAGTACATTATTTTTTTTTCATACATATAGTAAAGACATTTATAAAAAAGGACATCTACTTTAGAGTGAAGACAGGAAGGGGGGCAGGGGTTGTATCGTTGAGAGCGCCGCATTTATAATAAGCTATATAATGTGTAGATTTAAATTTAATTATATTTCAATACGAACATCAATATCAGATGAAAAAAAAAGAAGTTGAAATAAGGATTGAAAAGGTAGAGTAAAATAATTATAATTTTAATTCTTTGGTTATAGTTAAATTTTAAAGTGATCCTTTGATACTTTATTAAACATATTTAATGTTGAATCAATTACAATATGCGAGAAGGAGAAGAAAAATTAGAAAGAGGAGGGGAGATACTAAATTTATGGAAATAAAGATAAAAGGGTCATTAAGAGATAATTTTTTTTTTCTGAATTTTGCATTTAACTAATAATTTCACATAAGCAAATGTTATTTAAAAAAATGATTAAATAGTTTGAGTGACTTTCTGTGTAAAAATGTGAAAGATGACTTTTGAAGTAAAGATCAAAGTTAAGTGACTTTCTGGAATAAAAGTTTAAAGTTGAGTGACCATCTGACTCCATAAATTCTTGATTAATGGTTACTTCTTGAACTTGACCCTGCATTTTAAATTTTAAAATGAGAAAAGTACCTTGACTTTCATTTTTAAGAAATGACAAAGATGGACAAAAGGGCTAATTAAACAGACCAGTTCAAATTATAAAGGGTGGTTTGATAAGCTAGTAAAGAAGCAAGTTATTTATGTATTAATTTATATATGTATATGATATATAATTAAAGTTTGGTAACCAATTGGGAAATAAGTTCTTTATGTATAAAATTAAAAGATGTTTAATTTGCAATTTAGAAACTCATATAATTAATATGTATTATAGACACGTAATTTTTTTACCTTTCCTGAGTGTAATATATATATTTTCGATATTAAATATTTATATATAATCCGATATTATTTTAATTATTATTTTTATTTTATTTTTAATAATTTTTTTTATTTTTTTTAGTTAAAAAATAATAAATAACTAAATGAAGTTAATTTTAGGATATTATTTTATTTTACTTCAATTTAAAAAAATAATAATAATACAAAATTTTTTAAAAATAATATGTTTCTTTTTAAATAAATAAGTTAGTAGTTTTAATACTATCTTAATTATATTTATTTTTGGCTATTTTTAAACTTTTATTGTATTTTATTGAATATAAAATTACTTAGTTATTATTATTGTTGTTATTATTATTATTATTATTATTTTATTTATTTATTGTTATTTTCTATAATAGTAATTTTAAATATATATATAATAAAATAAAAATTAAATAATTTTTTTTTGTCAAAATTTAAAATCCTAAAACTAGCCAACCTCTTCCCCTTATATGACTCCACCCCTCAACTGTTCCCTCCACACTCCCTTTTTAAGTGAAACTCCCTAAATCAAATACGTACATTATTTTCCATACAAATTACAAAGTGTATCAGAAAATCAGACAGAGAAAAAACAAAGGTGAAGATAAGAAGAAAAGTAAGAAAACAAGTACAAAAACCAAAAGAAAACTCAACGTGAAAAAAAAAAGAGGAAAAAGAGTTCGGTTTAGAGTTCGGAGTTTCGTTCGAGTTTCCGGTGGCGGCATCTTCATCCTCGTATTTAATTTAGTTTGTCGCTCAGGTTCTTATTCAATATTCTTCTATTTACTTTTTATTAGTTTCGTTGTGAATTGAGACATAAATAAAGTTGTTTAAATGATTTCATGTATTACTCAATATGTGCGCGTCATTGATTAATTATAATATGTAGTTCTACAATTAAAATATTTAGTAAATGGTGACATGATTGTTCTAAAGTTGGCTGAATTGTACGTGATTTATGCGTTATTCATGTTTAAAGTTTGATTAAGTTACACAAATTTTTTAAAATTATTATTATCTTTGCTTAAACGTCATTAGTCTCTATATTTGTAACTATGTTAAGAAGTTAATGAGTTGCTAAAAAAGAAGATAAGTTTAAACAAGATATATGAACTAACCATAAATTTTAATTTTTTGGACTGATATTAATAGAAACCATGTTAATTAATAAAAGTTGGCCTAAATTTGTTATTTTCTTTACCCTTCTGTGAGGAATACGATATTTAAATTTATTTAAAATTTTATTATAGACTAAAATTTTATTTTTGATTAAGTTCTGAAATTTTCAAAAGTTAACGGAATGGTTTTGTTCTGTTTTGGTGTTTTACTTGCATCACTGTCGCTTTGTGGAAAATATTGTTAATGTTGCATACTATGGTATGTGTAATTATTATTATTTATTACAATCAATTAGTGGAAATTAGTAGGAAGGAGTTAAATAAATAAAATAAGAGATAGACATATCTGCACACACACATAAATAACAACATGCACGCACACTAAGAAAATAAAAAGATAGCAAAAGAAAGACTTAGAACATTGAAAAAGACTAAAAAAAAAAATCGAGGCGATTTATTCTAATTTATCCAAAATCCGTCTTAAAAGATAAAAGAAAGGAGTAAAAAAAAAAAAGAAAAATTATTTCGAGTTTACAAAAAATGAAACAAATGCCTTTAACTCTAGGCTAATTTTTGACGCATTTAAAATTTTCATCTCAACTAAGAATGCGTCGCACATCTTTCTGAGATATTTTAAAGTAATTCATGGATGCAATAATGCACTTTGATGAATATTTTTTAAAATTAACTTTTCACCGATTTAATACAAGAGTTTTAAATAATTTTAGTGCATTAAAATGAGCGAATCAAGGCCTTCAATCATAATTTATCGAATAGTTTAAGTTAAGTATAAGTCGATATAGCGACCTTGTTAGAACCACGGGACTCGAGGGGTGCCTCACACCTTCCCACTCGGTCAACAAAATTCCTTACCCGATCTTCTGTTTTCGCAGACCAAAATAAAGAGTCATTTCCTTATAAAAGGTTTGAACCCATGATCTGCACATAACTCTTAAATCATGCATTGAACTTTTATGATCACTACACAGAAACCCCCAGGCTTAACTAATTCATTATATATATATATATATGTATTAATATCCAAAATAGTAAATACAAAGAGGAGGGGGGACATAAAACCTAACCTCCGCAAAATACATTTGGAAGATGGATAAACAATATGTTGGTATAATTTGAATTTGTGTAATATGTTAGCTCTTAATATGGTAACTTCATTTTATTTCACTTGTGCAGTTTTTGTGAATGGAAAGGTTTGCAAAGACCCAAATCTTGCAACAGTAGATGATTTCTTTGCTTCTGGTCTTAATGTAAGAGGGAAATTAGTGAGGCAAAAGTTTGGTTACTCTGTGAATATTGTGGATGTAAACAATATGTATGGACGCAACACTCTTGGTATTTCTTTAGTTCGTGCTGATTTCGAACCAAGGGGTCTTATCCCACTTCACACGCACCCTCGCGCTACTGAGCTCATAACTGTTTTGGAGGGTACAATTTACGCGGAATTTCTTTTACCTGCTGAAAACATCTTTAAGAGTCGTCTCTTCTCTAAAATTTTGAAGCCTGGCGATGTTTTTGTGGTTCCACAAGGGCTTGTTCACTTTCAATATAATGTTGGACGTACAAATGCAACTATACTTGCTAGTTTCAACAGTCAAAATCCTGGATTCGTCATGATTCCCAATATAATCTCTGCTTCTGATCCGCCTATTCTTGATGATGTTCTCGCCAAAGGTTTCCAACTTAATAAGAAGGTGATTCAACAACTCCGAAAGAAATTCGCCTAAGTTATGTCACTACAAATGTTATTGTGTGCTGAATAAATTCTCCTAGGTTATGTTACTACAAATATTATTTTGGTGCTGAATAAATTCTCCTATAGGTTATGTCACTACAAATGTTATTGTGTGCTGAATAAATTCTCCTAGGTTATGTCAGTACAAATTTTATTGTGTGCTGAATAAACTCTCCTAGGTTATTATGTCACTACAAATGTTATTGTGTGCTGAATAAATTCTCCTAGGTTATTATGTCACTACAAATGTTATTGTGTGCTGAATAAATTCTCCTAGGTTATGTCATTACAAATGTTGTTGTGTGCTGAATAGATTCACCTAGGATCACTTGTTTTTGTTGTATGTTTCTAATATTGTTTCTGCTCTTCCATGATGTAAGGTCTTTTATATCTAAATACATATTTGAAAGATTCTTGCAAATGTAATAAATTAAGCAATTATGTCCTTTGATGTGTCATTAAGTAGCTTTACTTATCTAAATCCAAATGCATAGGCTATACACTTATTCCATTTATGTGTAATGAAAACTACTTTTCCTCCATCCATCTTTATTTGTCCAATTTGAAAAATTAACGGATAGTTCACCTATTTATCCTTAGTTAATAGTTATAGTAATTACTCAATAAATTTAACAAAATATTGAATTAATTATATTCAAACGATGATATGATAATGATACTACTACCCCTATCAATTACTATTTCTTGTGTGTCAAGTCAATAATGAACTATTGATGAAAGGTGGGAGTAACAGTTTCCCCAATACTAGTAGTTAACGAGGTATAAATGTGATATATAGCACCTAAGTTTTTTGATTCTGCGATTCAATCTATGATCAATTTATAATTCAGGGACCATTCAAATCAACTTAATTAAGATGACATAACATTAAGGGCCCGTTTGGATAGGTTTTAAAAAGTTTTTTAAAAGTGCCTTTGAAAGTGCTGAACTTATTTTAAAAATAAGCAGCTACGTGCTTGGATAAAAGTGTTGAAACTAAAAAAAAAGTTGTTGATGTGTTTGGTAAATAAGTGTTTTTAAGCACTTTTTTGATCAAAATGTAGAGTTAATTATTATTAGTTTTTATTTCTAAAATGATTCTAATTAAAATTAATATATATATTTTTAATTCAGTTTCAATATATATATATATATATATATATATATATATATATATATATATATATATATATATATATATATATATATATATATATATATATATATATATAATACAATATAATATTTTCATGAATGACTATTAAATTTGTGCGCTAAAAAAATCTTTAGATAAAATTAAATTATTTAATTCTCGATATTTATTTTTGAAACCTTATTAATTTAAATTCATACTCTTTCTTATCATGGATGGAATTAGAATTTTGAATTAAAAATATTTAATATAAAAAATATTTCGATATAAAATGGGTTTATCAATTTTTTTTAGATAAAAAATAGATTTTCTTGAAAGGAAAAAATGAACAAACAAAAAAACAATACAACACATAAATAGTATATACTGCCAGCAAGATACTACGTATACTTAAATTTTTTTTTATAATAATATAGTTTTTTTAATATTATTAATTATTTTAGTAAAATATATATTTTTACAAAAAAATATAATTTAATATACTATAAAAAATTGAATTAAAAAAATTTAATCGTTATAAAAATTGCTATAGATCATGAATGTTATAAGTGAAAATTATAAAGGCTACAAGAGGATAATTTTGGAATAAGTGAAAATTATAAGGGATACAAAAGTTATTTACTTGGTCAACTTTCAATAAATTATAAGCTAAAAAAAATAAGTAGGGAATGACCAATTTCTACCTTTTGGCTTAAAAAAATCAATTTTGACTTTTTTTAAGCAATTATAAAAATTTTCAAAATCTTTCAAAAGTAAAAAGTGATTTAAAAGCTATTTTGACCAAATTATAAGTTTACCCAAACATCCGTCTAGAGTAGTAGTTTATTTGCAAGGAAGAAGCTCAAAGAAATTGACTGGATTCGAATAAGTGGTGAATCATATATGATTTAATTTCACGTAAAACAAATAACAGAATTTGATATTCCACCAATAGTCTTGAAAGAGAGGGTGCCTTCGGAAAATTTGGACATATAATAGATTTATTTATTTTATTTTGCAAATCCAAAAACTCTTTTTTCATTCTATTGATCACCATATTATACTCACCTAGAACTTAATTAATTATTTTATTCTCTACCTGCATGATATCAAGCATCAATCAACAAGCATTTGATGTCGAATTAAGGTAATATATCAACTTCCATTTTTTCTTTAATTTTAAGGGAGCAAGGTAAAATAGTTGAATGAGGTTTATATGTCACAGACAAGTTATTATCAATGTGGCAATTTTCAAGAAAAAGAAATCAGTCTATCCAATACGAAATTAACAAGAAGGAGCAGCAATTGGGACTACTGGAGGAGAAATAATATAGGAAACTTAATTCCAAAGTTAAATGCATAGATATAAAACCAAAGAAAATAATGAAAATGGTTCTTATGTTTAAGATAATTTCAAAATAGTCCCTTAAATATATACCCTCGTGCATTGTTAGTCTGTTAAGTTCACTTTATCATTGTTAAAAAAACTGTCTATTAAATTTGAGGGGAATTATAAAAAAAAAATATTATTGTGTAATTTCCATAGTTTTTGTTGTTTCGAGTCTATTTTAAGAGTGTGGCGTAATGTGGCTTTCTAAAGTGCAGCTTATGCTATTTTGTATGGTTTTGGTAGGTAATGCATTTTTTTCGCATTGAGTTTCTAGAAATTGATTGAATATTTCTGGTTAAATTTTTGGTAATAGTTTCAGTCTATATAATTAAAAAAGATTTGCATATATCAAAAGTTCTCACTTTTAATTTGACAAACTTAAATGACCAAAATAACTCAAATATATATTTACAGGACTACCTTAAACCTACCCCAATATATAAGGATTATTTTCGTCATTTTGTCTTACAGATTATGTTAGGACCAAAATAATCAGGTGCCATGCGGAAGCTAGCAAAATAAATCTCAAAGGACACCAATAAAAAAACATGTGAGAAATACATTAAAAGAGATACAATATTTAACGTGGTTTTCGATCAATCGACCTACATTCACAAAAGAAGATGAGCAATCCACTTTATAAAGAGAGTACAAAATCTCGAGAGAGATAACCTCATACAATTCACTCAAAATAAAAGAGGTTCTCACAGATGATGCTGCAACACGTGTGTCTCATAAATTCTCTCCCTAAACAATACTCTCTAAATCCCTAAGACTACACATTAGATGCTACCAAACTAGACGAAATTAAGAAACCTCTATTTATAGAGTCTACAACCTTTTTCCTACACGTACAAGGATTAGCCAAATATGAAGAATATGTTTTCCTTTTACTAAAGAAAACTTAATTATAATACCTAAAGGAAAACTCAATTATGATGATAAAAAAAAAGTCACGAAAAACACTCAACGGACTACACACTTCAACATAACAAATATATTTTCTTAAAAATAAAAATAAAAATTACACAATAGTGACAATTGAACTATATATCTATAAATAAGCTCAGATTTTTAGTATTATGAATTAATCACCTTTAATTAGCTATTATATTAATCATCCTCAGAAGAAAAAAGAAAGTTTTCCAATGGCTCTTTGCCTACTAACATTTATTCTAGTCACTTTTGGTCTTCTTTCATCTTTTGTTTCTTCCTTTGATCCAAGCCCTTATCAGGATTTTTGTATTGCAACTAGTGACTCCAAGGCTGCAGGTAATTACTTCGCTTTTCAGATCGCTAATTGCACTTATATATACGTGCAATTAAATGTTTGGTGATTAGATAATATAAAAATTTATTTATATCATTAAGGATCTTTAGTCCGGATAAAAGAAATAATTTCAGGTATGAAATTATTTTATTTCGTGTTTGATTGAAATTTTCGATTTCAGGTTTAGTAATCTCAGATTTTTTAATATTTTAATCTTGGCAAGACCATATTCAACTCATACAAAACAACCAAATGACAAATATGCCATTCTTCCAATATTCTTTAAGAAAGTTAAGGTTAAAATGGGAAATAAAAGCTTATTCAAATTTTGCCCAGTTTCAAACCAGAGCACGCTCAAATTAAAGCATGGATTATATATTGATTCCAATATTACAATTCCTGAATTATATTTTAGTCTATTATCTACGAAACATACTTCAGTATATATAAATTAAAACTCTTTTCCTTTCGTTCTGTTTTCTCTTCAGTTTTTTGTTCTAAGGTTTTTACACAAATACATACTCAAAATTTATTCTAATTTATTTTGCAGTGTTCGTGAATGGAAAATTTTGCAAAGATCCAAAATTAGCCACAGCAGACGATTTCTTTCTGGCAGGACTTAACGTTAGTGGAAATCCTTTACCAGGACTTGGATCATTTGTCAAATTAGCCGATATAAATAGTCTTCCGGGACTCAACACTCTTGGTATTTCACTTGTTCGCGCTGATTTTGCACCGTATGGTCTAATTCCACCCCACACACACCCTCGCGGTACTGAAATTATTGTTGTCCTAGAGGGCACTCTCTACGTTGGATTTTTGGCCCCTGACACTATGAATCCATTCAAAACTCAATCATTTACAAAAATATTGAGTAAAGGGGATGTATTTGTGTTCCCACAAGGATTAATTCACTTTCAGTATAATGTTGGACATACTAATGCAACTGTTTTAGGTGCTTTGAATAGCCAAAATGCTGGGCTAATTGTGGTTGCTAGTGAACTATTTGGATCAAATCCACCACTACTTGATGATGTTCTTTCAAAAGCATTCCAATTGGACAAGAAAATGGTGAAACAACTTCAAGGTTTATTCTCCTAGAGGATAGAATTAAACAAGAAAAATTGTTTCTTAAAAAATAATAAAGTATACTATGTGGGGGAAATCTTAGCAGCTCATTTGATTGGATATCTTGTTGGTGATGGTTCGATTCCTCAATCCAATTCCGTATTTCCCCTTCCCCTAATAACCCCCATTTTTCTAAGAAAAAAGTATACTACGTGGGAATTCTTGGTTGTGTTTAAGATGTATTTGTTATCGATTTTGTAATATTTGAGAAATAACTTAGACCATGTGTGGAATAATAATGAACTTGGTGTTACTTTACCACTTACCATTCATAGTGAAGTGTACACAACTTTATTCGTACCTTGCGAGGTAGTCATATTGTTCTACTTCAAATAAATTAAATCATGAGCATATAAGAAAAGCAATAAAATATATGCTAATAGAAATTGAGGATTCATTTCTACTTTTTGGAATCGAGCGAGTAATGTTTCATTGAGCTTATATTATTTGTCCTTAATAATTTAGATTGGTTTAAAAGAAGAAAATTGAAAATACCATTGTTGGGTTTTATTAAGATTCAAAAAAAAAAAATCACTATAAAATACTGAAATTACCTATGAAATTCGTCAATTATGATAATTTGTCGTTAATCTGTCGCTAAATAGGATTAGTGACGATTTTTTTTCTCAGCTACTGAACTTGCCGATCGCTCATTTCTTTGCTTTTACAGTGATTTTTAAAGAAGACAAGTGGATCTAACAATTTTTGAGGTTATGCTGAATCTAATTATTGAAAATTGTCGGAATTGATTTTTAAAAAGTTAAAGTTGTTAATCAAATTTGAAGCAAAAACAGGATAGTGAATTTTTATACATGTTATGATGATAACCAGAATTAATTTGATCAGAGATCATGATGAATTTTTATACAGAATTAATTACATCGTAGTTGCTATATCCTTACCCTTTGAAGCTATCAACTGAAGTTTGGATTTTCTGTATTATTTTTTTTTCTTTTTATGTTCGATCCATATTCTTTTATGTCGACAGACTCAAGGTGGATGGGGTTGTTCTTCGTTTTCTTTTGAAGCTTTTGGCAAGTAAGACTGTTTTGATAATAGCATAGCAGTATGCTTGGAATGTTAATGAGCTTATCAAAGAAAAGCTCATAAAATTTAATGGATTAGGATTTACCCTAGATCAATCTAAGTATTGTGGTCAGTGGGTGATAGACCAAAAAATGAGCTTATCATTGTTATTTTTATCATGTTGTATGCTTGCGACGTTTGACTGTGGTCCTTTGTCTTGAGCCGGGGGTCTATCGGAAACAGTCTCTCTACTTCTTCGGAGGTAGTGGTATGTACTGCGTACATTCTACCCTCCCCAGACCCCACTAAGCGAGAATATACTGGGTTTGTTGTTGTTGTTAAATCCTTGTCGAACTCAAATAAGAAATCCTGAAAATCACTATAAGTAATCCTGATACCCGTCTCCAATTTGTGTAAATTACCCGAGGAACATCAATAGGCGAGGCTTGGGTTCCTTTGGACTGGACAAGTCATAGGGCCAAGGGTCCGGGTCACATTTGTCATTTCAAAGATGTAAATCAGGAATTAAACAATAATAATAACATATCCTGCGTATTCCCTCAAGAATTAGTTAAACTTATAACTTACTTTTGTCACTTAGAAAGAGGATTAAAAGGTCAAAAGGAAGAAGTTAAATCCACATAAAATGTAGTTACTAATATCATTAACGTTTATATATCAGGATTAATAAGAAAAGGATAAAACAAATTCAGACCACCTAAATTGGTAATGCATGAATGCATGTTCACATTATGGAAAACAAAGCAAATTAAACAACTCTAGTTTTATATTTTTTTGTAATACTCTTCGATTTAAATTGATTTTCTTGGCCTTGAATACACAAGGTTGACTAATTAATTGATATAATCCATAATCATAGATTCAGGAGTTGGTGCTGAAACTTCGGGAGAAGGAGCTGGTGCAACAACATGTGCAGGTTGTTCGGATGGTTGATCAGGCTGATGATGTCGGTGCTTATGATTACGATGGTGTGAGTGATGATGGTGCTTATGGTGATGGCCGTGATGATGATGGCGATGGTGGTGGCGATGGTGTTCAGGCGCAGGAGTTGGTGGTGAAGTTGGTGGAATAATTGGGGTTTCTGGAGGTGGTGAAATTACTGGTGTTTCTTCTGTAGGTGGTGGATTACCCGGGGTTTCTTCTGGAGGTGGCGGACTACCCGGGGTTTCTTCTGAAGGTGGTGGTGGACTATCCGGTGTTTCTTCTGTGGGTGGTGGTGGACTACCGGGGTTTTCTTCTAGAGGTGGTGGACCACCCGGGGTTTCTTCTGGAGGTGGTGGACTACCCGGAGTTTCTTCTGAAGGTGATGGTGGACTATCCGGTGTTTCTTTTGTTGTTGGTGGTGGACTACCGGGGGTTTCTTCTGGAGGTGGTGAACCACTCGAAGTTTCTTCTGGAGGTGGTGGGCTATCCGGGGTTTCTTCTGGAGGTGGTGGAGGACTATGTGGGGGAATTGGAAGATCATCAAAAGAAGGTGAAATATTTGTTGTGATTTTATGATCATCAAAATCAGGTCCATCTCCAAAAGGGTCTCTTCTCATGGACAGAGTTGGAGGAAAAAGCAATACAAAGCTAATTAGGAGAAGAAAAAGATGTGAATATGACATAGCCATATTTGAAAATCACTAATGAGTTATGCTAATGACACTTCAATTGTGAAAAAGTATGAAGAAAATAGTGTCTTATATAGTGGAAGAATAGTCTTGTAGGATTAAATTATGCTTTATCTCCTACATGTATTCTATTTACTTGTATTTACTCAACATTTGACTCAATCTAGTTTAGAGCTTTCCTAGCATTAATGTATATATGGCTATATGCGGTCTATTTTATTTATCATATTTTTTCTTTTACATATCCGAGTAATTTAATTTATTTTTTCTTATTTATTTTTAATATCACTCATTTTTAAGCACAATAATTTCTCCACATTTGTCGAGTAGGGTAAAGCGGAACACTCCAACGTCATCCCAATACACTATTTTTTCTTCATTAACATACACAAGCAAAACACTTCTCCATTCCAAAAATTATAAGAGTCGACGTCGGCTGAAACTCCATCTCTGACGAACTTGCGTCGATGGAGCAACAATAATAGCTCGAAAACCATCGCGAGCTCTAACCCTTTAAACCCACCACTTCCAATCATTGTTCCAATTGAATTCTATAACCTTCACCACCACCGTCGCTTCAACCAGTCAATCAGTGAAACACCACCATCCACCGAAATTCACACACAAGTCCACCCAAAAAATTACTGAAATCGATACATAATTCTTATGTATCAGTAACACAGATCTCATTTCGATACATAAATTTTGTGTATTTGTCATGATCCGTACTGAGGCCGTGTCCGCAATGGACACACCAAACCACGAAGCTTTGAGAAGCCCCTTAGCATTCAATCATAAGCATAATTCATATGGAATGCGGAAAATATAATGAAATTCAAGGAAATCTTATAAACAAATTCTAATCATAACATCATAACAAAACTTCTATCACACCCAGTCTATGATGCCTCTACCGATGAATAAAGTGTCTAGGCAGGGACAAGGCCCGACAATACCATAAAAACTGAAAAAACATAATGTCTAAATAGAATGTCTTTCGAAAAATGAATGGCTCACCAACTCTGACGTTTTGGGAGATTCTACTGCTATGCTGGAACACGAGATTGTGCCTCAGAACCTACATTATAAGATAATGTAACCGCCCGAGGACGGTCAATACTTGAAATATATTGTCATGTAGAATGATAAAAAATAATGATAATGATAATAGAAACAATGATATCAATGAGAGCTTTAAATAAAATTCATCATAAACATACATTTAGTCATCAAAATACAATATGAGGATTCGAATAAAGATTGGTCTGCTGAAACTCTATTATGATTTCTTTACTTTTGAGCTAGATGACATTCTCGATATTTATACTACACTATGGACTATATAGGTTCGACTTTAACTCATCGGCCAAGCCACTAATTCGAGTTTGCTGCGAGGATTAGAGTTTTCTACATTCTATTCTAGTATACCGGTGTCTGGAAAAAGTATATAATGACCATCCATATTTCAGGATTAAATCAATCCCGTATCAGCAAAACACGATTTCGGGCTATAAGCTTTTCAACTCATGCCTTATCGGGCAACCATCTAATTCTCTTAAAGCCCGTTTTTTGTTCTTTAAAAACATGCTTCTTTCAAAACCTCATTCTAATTTGAAATGACAATTTCAGAGTTGATATCATCGTACCAAGACTTGCAAGTCACATAAGCCATATCATTCTTACTTTTATCTCTTTTATGTATATATCATTGACCACCATAAAGTAATTCAAAGATAAAATATTTATTCTCTTTTGGAAATAATATAGAAGTCAAACAAAACATCTTTCAATCAATAGTTCTCTAGTCATCTCTCTCATAAATTCATACAATTCTCATTTGGGAAAAACAAGAGCATTTAAAAATACAAAACATACTCTTCAAATCTGTATAGGTGAACAATGCACAATTTGGTAAAGAAAATATTCAAAACTCAATCTTCTTATCATTCACTAAATAATCCACAATATAAATAAAAATGCTTAATTCTCATCATCGAAAGGGTTCATAACTCATGCTCTTCAATTTAGATGAAAATTCATATTTTATAATGAAAATCCATATTTTATACACATTCTAAATGTTTAGAAAACATACTTTCATACTTAGTATAAGTATGATCGTTCAACATACCTTTTGACGGAAGGAATTTGAGAAAACTTGACTTTGAGCCTTGAATTTGAAATCCTAGCTCGAAATTGATGTAAAGACTTACTTGATTTGGTTTTGTTTCACTTACACTTATGACGAATTGATGAGAAAACATTGAGGAGTAAGCTTAATCATTAAAACTTCTTTAAACTTTAGGATTGAGAGTTCAAGGTTTTTGGGAAGAAGAGTAATTATGAATTTTAGAATGACTCTCATAGTCTAGGGCGATTTTTGGGATTAAAAATGAATTGAAAAAAGTTACATGGGGTGAAAGGATCATTTTGCCTATTATTTAAGGATAAATTACACAAATCCCATACTTAAAAGATTATATTACCTAATATCCCTTATTTTTTTAAAATTTACATAAAATTCTATTTTTCAACTTTACTCTTGATACATATCAAGAAAACTCCATGTCCTATTAAGAACTTGATATCAATAAATTTGCAAATCTAGAAATTTATTTCGGCCAATTGAACCTACTCGAACTGTTTCTTTTTAAGAACCAAAAAGAGTTGTGCCAAAATAACAGATGCCAAGAAGAACAGAAGTCCTTGGACACGTAATGGATCTTGAAGTACTATTTCTGCATCTCCCTGACCAAATTCGCCTACATTAGGATTACTCGTTAATGTGTGATCAAAATTGATAAATTCGCCCTCGAAAACAAGAAGTTCTGGTCAGGGAGGGATAATATCAACCAATTAACGTACCTCCGACGCATCCATTATGGTTATCTCATATCCCCTTTTTTCTTATCGTATGATTTTGCTTACTATACCTGTTGTTGTACCATTATAAACCGTATTGTTACTCTTGCTGCCGCCGGGATAAATCTAACCCCTTCTCCTGTTCCCGCCTACGTATATAGGATATTTTAAGAAGTGAACATCCTTCGTAGTAGCAGGGTTCGGGGAAAGAATAGGGAAGGTTATTTCACTATATCTTTTACCAGGGACAGGGCCTACCACAAGAATATTTTTTTTATTGAGGCGATAGCTCTGAATTGTCAATCTTTTCTTTCATGTCGGGAGAAATACGATCGGGAGGAGCTAATTTAAACCCTTCCGGTAAAATAAGAACAACCCCCACGTTCAACCCCTCCCCCCTTTACCATTAGCAAGAACCTATTTTAGTTGCATATCATAAGAAATTCGAACAACTGCTTCAAATACAGTATCAGGAAGTACCTCTTGTGGAACCTCAATCTCCACGGGCTTATTAGCTAAATGACAATTGGCACATACAATACGTCTAGTCGCTTCTTGTTGATCTTCATAACCCTGTTGTGCAAAAATGGGATATGCACTTGAAATGGATGTCCAAGTTAAGATATATATCATGAGCAATATGAAAATAGATCGAGTAATCTGTTTCTTTAGCCAAGTAAAAGCATTTCTAGTTTGCATGATTCAATCATTGATCGCGAAAATTTCTACAATAAATTGGGAAGGTCGCTAGTATAGTTCCCTAGCCACGATTCTGCTATTTGCTGGAATAATTTAGAAATAATATAGGATGAATCTTTCCTGTGGTTAGAAATAGAAAGATAAAATACGATTTTCAATACTTTGCTTATGTACAACTACAAAGTACCAAGCATTCTAATTGGATTAGAATAATATCAATGGATCCTTTATCAATCATTTATTGAATGATAAATAACTACAAGTGATGGAATTAGACGATTTAAATAACGAAAAATCCAATATTTAAAAATTGTATCGATAATGACTAGGAAGGTGGAAATAAGACCAGATATAATTTGATCATTATGAACAAACCCAAAATCTTTATAGATAGATTCAATAATTAATTTCCAACCGCGGAGTGAATGGAATCCAATACATAAATCAGTTAATAAAAGAATAGAAAAAGTTTTTATTGTGTCACTTATGTTATATAGGAATTCCTGAGCCCAGGAGTTAAGAATAACAAGTTTTTCATTACCCAAAATTGAATACCCACTTAGAATAATAAAACAGATGATATTTGTTGAGAAGTGCAAAATCGTATGGATAGGATTCTCATTTTGCATCTTGATTAATTGGATAGTTTCTGTATGGATTCCTATCCCAAACTCTTCGAGATGTGTTTTCGAGTATTCCTTGATCATTTCGTCCAAGAAGAGGAGTTCCTCTAATTCTATGAATTTTTCTAGAAGACTCTTTTCTTGAATAGTATTCAAAAAAATTTTGAATTGCCCAGTATTCCACCAATTAGTAACCCAAGATTCCAAACATTTATTAACTGAGAAAGAAATCCAACAGGGAAAAAATACTATAGATGCAAGATAGAAAAGAGGGGTGAATGCTTTCTTTTTTGCCATTTTTTCATCTGTAAATTGTTAATCAACCCATCTGTACACTCTATGCGATAGAATATTTCTTACACACATGAGTTTTATACAAGGTATCGAACTTATGAATCTATTTTCTTTGTGATTTTGTGGTTAGTCTTTGAATCTAGAAAGAATATAAAAATAGGCTAAGAATTCACTTCGAATGAAGAAATTGAGAATATTATTTCCTGATATCTCAATTGGTCAAATTCAAAATCAAGTGCCTCCTTTCGATGAATGATCGAAAGAACCACTTTAAGTAATGAATATTGTTCAGATTTTGAGAAGAAAGAACTCCCTTGCAATCAAAATATCCAATATTTCAAAAAAAAATTACACTAATTACCCATAGTCAGAAATAGAATAATTGAGGAAAAGGTATTACGATGATAAAAAAATCACTGGCAAAAGATAAATTGGCTAGTTCTCATTATTTAATTAAGAAATTCACTTGTTGGTCATTAAAGAATACAAAAGAAAGAATTTTCAATTTACAAGATATGATCTATCTGGATCTAAAGTATCAATTCCAACAAATATTGAATTAAAACAATTTTCTTGATTTCAAAATGATTTGCCATCTGAGATGAATCTATTATTTCGATTTGTTATTTGTTATTGAATTGTGTGGGTTTACATACGCATAAAGACCATAAAAAAGAGTTTCGTTTTATGGTTCTTTCATATACATTTTCTTTAATTGAATGAACGTTCTGATTCTCAATTTCTCAAAATACTTCAATTGGTACACGCAAGAAATAGGCTAATTCAGTAGTCTTTTATTTAATTTCTCGTGGAGTCAAATTCTTATCAGTACGGGTTAAGGGAATGGACCCCTGACCTCGGATGTCCATATAAAGAACACGACGAGCATAAATATCCTCTTTAAATTCTATTCTAACGGACTGAATATCTCTTATAAGGAATCAGAGGAATATGCGATGATTTTTTTCCGAAAATCCCTAAGGAAAAATACAGACTATTCCTTTCTTTATATCGAATCGATCATAACCACTACCTACATTTCAGGAAATTATGCACCACAATTAAGAGCTAATAAAGAGACCAGCAATTTCATAGAAAGACATCACGATTTCTTGTGGAAAAAAATAATTTACTGAGGCGAAAAAAAAGATATCAAATTTCTACCAAGATAACTGAAAGTTCCAACTAATAAGAAGCCTAATGAACCTAAAAAAAGGATAAAGGCCCAGCAGAAATTACTTATTTTTCTAGACCCCATTATAAGTTCTATCCATAGATGCTCTGATCGCCAAGTCATACTTTACCCAATTGCATTTTATTGGAATTGAGATAATACCCCATAGAAATTTGACTTTACTTTTTTGTTTCCGAAGTAACTCTCATCAACTAGCACTAGTTTGAGGTGAACTAGCACTAGTTTGATGTCAACCTTTAGGAGTAATTCATCAAATTGGTTAAATCTAAAATAATAACATACTCTTTATTTAATACGATCCCACTATACATATCGATATACATAGAGATTAACCAACTATATTTCAGCCATTCAGTGATCCTGATCTATTTGAAAATTTCTAAAATGGATATATCCATATATCATGTTTCTGCAGGCATAAGAGTTTTTTCCTTTATGTTCAGTAGAAATCACATATTATACTCTATTCCAATAAATAGATATCTGTGTTATGATACAAGTCCACGTTTTAAAAAAAAAAATGGATGAGATTGGATCCCAGCGGATCTAAACAATCTTATTTTTTTGAACATGAATAAATAAAGAAGCCATTGCAATTGCCGGAAAGACTAGGCCTACTAACGACACAAAAATAGATGGAAGGTTCAAATTTATCATAGAAGGGGTACCTCGATTTACTATATTGTATCTGTTATTATGTTATTATATAAATAAAGATATCATGTAATAATTAAATAATTATAATTAAATTAAGAATATGAATCATAATTAGATAATATTTATTATTAATAGAATTTGAAGAGTTTGAAATTCTTAGTATAGATCTAAGTATCTATATATCTAAATTTAACTGAGTACGTATAATAAGAATAAGTGCAAAGAATGTAGAACTAAATATATGGACTTATTCATCTCTTACATGAGAAAGATATGTATCATAATAAACTATATTATTGTTCTTCATTTCTTTGTCTTTTGTTCTTGTCTACTAATTTTTTAAAAATAGATAAAGAGGTTATCGAAAGATTCGTTCGAATCCGGCCCAACATGAATTTTTAGCTAAAATGATTTTTAGGGAGACAGAGAAAGATACAAAACTCTATTATCTATAGTTTAATTTCAAATTATATACCTAAGACAAGAAGAAATTTATTTTATTTTCCTAATTTCACGAATGGAAGGACTCACTCTTGGTGATAAAGGCTTCTTGATTTGTAATCAGGAATATAGGTCAAAAAAGAGTTATCCTGAACTTTAGTTTTTATTCTTTCTACAATTAGATCTTCTATCACCAAAGAAAGGGTCATTATTATCTTATTTACTTTTATCTTATTTACTTTGATTTCGATAAACTAACTAATTTTTTGCTACAAATACAAATAGAATAAAATAATGGCCTTAGTGCTCTACTTGATTTTGCTTGACTTTTGATTCAAAGGAAAAAAGGTGTGGAGCTTAAATAACTCATTCAGAACACTTTTTAAAAGATTACGTGGTACAATTAGGTCAAATAAACCCTTCTGGAATAAGTATTCAGCTGCTTGTGAACCTTCGGGTACTGTTTTATTCAATGTTTGTTCAATTACTCTTTTACCTGCAAATGCAATATAGGCATTGGGTTCGGCAATAATGATATCCCCCAACATATCAAAACTAGCTGTCACTCCACCAGTTGTCGGAGATGTAAAGATTGATACATAAAATAATTTTTGATTTAATTGAAAGTCATATAAGGCAGGCGATATTTTAGCCATCTGCATCAAGCTCAAACTTCCTTCCTTAATGCGCGCCCCCCAGAAGCACACACTATAATAAGAGGTAAAATTTAATTGGCAGCATGTTCAATTAAAAGGGTGATTTTTTCTCCGACTACGGATCCCATACTACCCCCATAAACTGAAAATCTATAACCCCAATTGCTACATAAATGCCGTTTAGTTGGCCTATGCCTGTTTGAACAGCCTCGATTAATTATATCTTTCTTTGATAAGAATCAATACGATCTTTATAAGGCTCCTCTTCCGAATGAAATTCAATGGGATTCAAAGAGACCATGTCTTCATCCATAGGATCCCAAGTAACCGGATCGATCAAAAGTTCAATTCTATCTGAACTACTCATTTTCAAATGATATCCACATTGTTCACAAATATTCATTTTTTATTTAAAAAGTTTCTTATAATTTAATCCATAGCAATTCTCGCATTGAACCCACAAATATTTGTATTTTTTAGTTACCTCGAGATCATTAGAACTTTCTCTTATAGTTAAATCACTGCCCTTAGAACTTTCTCTTATAGTTAAATCACTGCCCTTTGTACGAGTTTGTATACTGGAACCCTCGTTTTCACTGCTATTTTTACTTTCACCACCCCAAACGGCCCTATAAATGTAACTGTCACTGTAATTCTCACTACCACTTATAATGGAAGTATCTATTCAGATTTGAGATTGAAGATAATTATCAATGAAACTATTAATGTGATTATTCCAACTATATTGAGTATCATGCATATAAGAATTGTAGTAGGGATCTTCGCCCCTAAATCCATTATTCAGATAACTCGAGTGTCGATAACTATAAAAAGAACTTTCTAGTTCACTCAGAAAAGAATGATCGTTGTCAATCTCAAAAATCTGATTTTCAATAGCAAAATAGATGGAATAACTGTCTCCATTCCTATCACTAACTACAAAAGTGTCATCAGAGATGAAATTCCGAATGTCTTTAATGCCACATAAATAATCAATATTACTGCAACTAGGAATGTTTTTTACTATTCGATTTGGATCTTTATTGGTATTTTCAATAGGACCAAGACTACCCATTGATTTATTTAGCCCACACCTACGTTCGAACTCCTTCTTAAACAACATCGAATTAAATCACCATCTTTTCGTAGAGTTTCCGTAGAGTTTTCTTGCCCCCTATTAGCATGAAAATACAATAGATGAATAGTCATTTGCTATAAAATTATTTATTTGAATATCTTATTTCCTATCAGACTAAGCATAGAAATTCAATCACTATGATTATTAGTGAGTATTGAAATTTTTTTTTGAATCTGGGGAAACACTTCAATATATATTAATATGTCGGAACCCCATTTTATTATTACAAATAATATAAATTTATTATTAAAATTATTAAAAATAATATAAATATAATAATATAATTTTTTTATAAATGGCGGCTTCTCCTATCTCGTGTCAAATTCGCATTCAAGATTTTCTTCCCTAAAATATTTTCCTAATTATCAACAATTAAATCATCTTGCTTCCTAATTTTTTTTCTTCCATTAATGCTTAAATCACCTTTCTTCCTGATTTTTTTCTCCTCCATTAATGCATGCAACTGTTTTTTTCCCTCCTAAAATCTCTCCCATTTTTTTAAAAGAAATCTATTGATACGTATATAAATTTATTTAGCTATTCATACATGTTTATTTTTTTCAATGGTGATTCATATGAATGAAAAATATGATATCATTATATGGGTATTATGGTGATTGATACGATGGATATATTTTGTATGATTTTAACGGGTGATACATATGATATTAATGGGTGATACATAATGTATTATGGTGATTCATATGGTAGATACAATAATTGGGTGATTCATATGATATTAATGGGTGATATATATGGTATTATGGTGATTTATACGGTAGATACAATTATTTATTTCAATTATTGAGTGATTCATATATATGGTACTATGGTGATTCATATGGTAGATACAATTATTTATTTCAATTGTTGGGTGATTCATATGATATTAATGAGTGATATATATGGTATTATGGTGATTCATATGGTAGATACAATTATTTATTTCAATTATTTGGTGAGTCATATGTTATTAATGAAAGGTAATAGTGTAGTCAGTGTAGGAAATAAAAGTAATAATATTAAAAAATAGACTAAAAGCAGAATTGGAACATAATTAAAATTAAATCTAAAAAAAACAGACTAAAATTAAAGAGGAAAAAAAGAGAAAAAGGACCAAAAAAAACATATCTTTTATAATTAAAGACGAAAAAGAAAAACATAATTAAATTACCTAAATTAAATCTAAAAAAAGAGAAAAAATAGATATCTTTCCTTAAATAAAAGAATACAATGAATAAAAGAGAATCTATTATTTCCTTAAATAAATATCTTATTAGTTTCAAATGTATCACTTTTTTATATATATCACCATATAACATATGTATCACCATTTTAAAAAACTGGGATAAAATGCAATTAATAAAATAGTCAGAATTTTATGTAATATCACTTAAAGATTCAGGGATTTATGTAAGTTACCCTTCATTTAATAAGAGAAAAATGTATTTTTACGTCTGGGAAGGGGGAGAGGGGGGAGGGGGTCGCGTTGCAGGCCCAATCACACGGCCCCAGCTATGTCTTGCGGGCCAAATCCGCAGCATCAGTCATGCCTCGCTCGTCCAATCGCTCACCCTGGACAGCGCCTCATTAAAATACCCATAACTTTTTTCTTCGAACTCGAATTGACGAATAGCCAGTTGCTTTGGAAAGAAGACTCAAAGATCTTTAATTTAGTATATAGTAAGCCACTTAACTTATTATATTCTAGGAGTTATGGTCGTTGAAAGTTGACCCAAGTAAGAATTTCTACTAAAACTCAATCGGTAGGAAAGTTCGCAACTCAACTTTGAGCTAGGAGATTTCTATGACCTCAATCCGACTACAAAGATGTTCCTTCCATAAGGAATTGATAAGAAATTAATATTGATACTTATATCAAAATAGAAATCATTAAATTCGGGTCTATACTTGTATGAAGGACGGTTCAAATTTTAGCCCGAGCATGTAGGGTGTTACAGTTTCATTAACACAAAAAAGCATTTCGATACTTCATTGTTGTTATATTTTCACGAGACATTGATTCCAATACATAATTCTTTTATATCAATAACATAGGTCTTATCCGATACATAAATCGTATGTATCAGTAACGCAAAAAAGCACTCTGATAAATAATTTTTGTCATACTTTCAAGCATATACATCATTACAGCGTATCTCATTTGAATAAACCTCAAGTATCTCGATTTTGTCATCGTTATCATTAGTTGTAGATCTAGCAACAACGAATGAAGAGAGAAAAAGTTTTTAAAAAATATAATTTAGAGACAAAAATACTATAACAAAGGATAGATCGAGACAAAATTAGCAATAGAAAATTATTTGGATGATGATGAAAAGTTTTAAAAAAAAGCTAAATACAAACTATGAAAGGATAAAATGTAAAAAATATAGAATTGAAGAAAGATTATTCGAATAAAAAGTTTACCGTTTAATAAAAGCAAGAAAAAAATTGAATCCTTAAATACATATTTGAATTGTATTAAAAAAAATTAAGTATTAACCTCTTGATATATGAAACTTTTTTTTGAGAATTTTTATTTTCTTAAAAACATAAAAATCATAAAATTTAAGGATTAATAATAAATTAGATCAAGAATTTTTAAGAATATTGAGCGTTCAATATTTTTAAAAATTATATCAAGTTCTCTAGTGTGTAAATAAAGTGCCCTTGCAATACCCGAGGGACTAAAACACAAACATCACAACTTAATAATTATTTTTACCGTTGTTTTTTAGTTGTCATATTTTATTTCGTAGAAAGTCAATTTAATTAATTTTTAAAGTTAAATTATATTAGATTATCAATACTTTCAAATTAAAATTTACATATTTAAAATTATATTAGTATAAATTACAATTCATTCAAAAATACATTTTAAAATGTTAATCAAAATTTATATTATTAGACTTTAAAAAAAAAAGAAAAAAACTATGTCAATTGAAAAGTAATGGTGGGAGTTATTGACAATGACAGCTGAGTACTACTCTTACAGCTCCTTATTAATTTTAGTAATTATGAGGCGGTTGTGAAAAGAATCCGTTGGATTTGGAATGATAATATTGGTAACTAACGGATCTGACCCGACCCATTTAATTTTATTGTGCAAAAATTATTTCTCACAGAGAAAAATCGAGTCTTTGTTGTGTAAAAATTGTTGCTCAGTGAGAAAAATTCACTTTTTTTGTGCAGAAATTGTTGTTTACAGAGAAAAATGGTGTCTTTTTGATATACAAAAGTGCAAAAGCAATTGTGAAATTGTATGTACACAAGGTATGCTAGTGAAATTGTATGTACACAAAAAAAAAATCAGGAACAACAAAAAAATTAACACGTAAGCAATTATGCTATTCAAATTGTATGTACACAGTAAAAAACAGCAACTACAAAAAGATTAACACTAATGCAACTATGCTAATGAATTGTATGTACATGAAAAAATCAACAACAACAAAAAGATTAACGCGTAAGCAACTACGCTAGTGAAATTGTATGTGCACAAAAAGAATCAGCAAGTACAAAAAGATTAACACATAAGAAACTACACTACTGAAATTATATGTGCACGAAAAAAATCAGCAACTAGAAAAAAATTAACGCGTAAGCAACTACGCTAGTGAATTGTATGTACACAAGAAAATCGGCAACTACAAAAAAATTGGTAACTACAAAAAGATTAACGCGTATGCAACTACACTAGTGAATTGTATGTACACGAAAAAAATTAGCAACTACAAAAAGATTAACGCGTATACAACTATGCTAGTAAATTGTATCTACACAAGAAATCAGCTACTAAAAAAGATTAATGTGTAAGCAACTATGCTAGTAAATTGTATGTACACGAAAAAAATCAACATCTACAAAAAGATTAACGAGTAAGCAACTTCGATAGTGAATTGTATGTCTATGAAAAAAATCAGCAACTACAAAAAGATTAACACGTATGCAACTACAAGAAAAAAAATCAGCAACTACAAAAAGATTAACGTATAAGCAACTATGCTAGTGACTTGTATGTCCATGAAAAAAATCAGCAACTACAAAAAGATTAACGCGTAAGCAGCTACGCTAGTGAATGGAATGTACACGAAAAAAATCAGCAACTACAAAAAGATTAACGCGTAAGCAACTACGCTAGTGAAATTGTATGTATACTAAAAATTCAGCAACTACAAAAAGATTAACACGTAAGCAACTACGCTAGTGAAATTGTATGTACACGAAAAAAATCAGAAACTACAAAAAAAAATTAACACATTTGAGAACAAGAGGATCTCTATCTCAAAATGTCTGTAAACTCACTACAGAACTTGTTAAGCATATGCCAATTGTTTGATATTTGGATGTGGTTGCATACAAAAAGATGAAGAGAGTTAAGTTAGTCTTAGCATTATAATGATAACATGGTAAGAACAACTCCTGAGTTGACCCCCAAAAACCACTAACCATTGTTGAAAATGTCACAATCTCTGGCTTCATCATATCTGGAACTTTAAACCGTATAAAGCACCCTTGCTATAACGGGTGACTCAAGGTTGAAACTAGTAAAGTCTTCGTTTCAGGTTTCCAAAATTTTGACGCCTAAAAAACTTTTAATTGTTAAGTTTATAATTTTCTTTTCTTTTCGGCGTCTTGAATATAGTTTTAAAAAACGTATAAAATCAATATATAAATAAAACAACTATCATCATTTAATAGAAATATTTTAAAACTTTGAACTAAACTAATCAAATCTCTAAAGTAATAAATAATAATTTTACAATAATACCCAAGATAAATATATTGAAACACATGGTTAACATCTTTTTAACTTGAATCAATCCTTGTTGTTATAAATAATAATATTACTATGTGAAATATCTTAGTATACTAAAACACAACAATTATGAAAAAACAAAAAAAGATCATATGAATTTTTAATTATTACGTATATGTATATTTTAAGACTTTAAATTAAAAATTTAATTTTAAGTCACTAATTTTATTGAGACGCGTCACTTGTTACCGTGCTGCAACATACAAAATAGTCCCATTTCATCATATTAAATAAATCGTTTACATCCGCATCAAGGAAACTTCATATAGAATACAACTGGCCCAGCAGATTTGATCTGTTTTGACCCTTTTAAAAATATTAGATGTTGGGGATATTTATTATTTTTTAGTCTCAATTTATGTGACATAAATAAAATGTAGATAATCAATCATATTTTTAGTATGCTTTGAATATTCTAAATTGTTAACTATCGTAATTTATAATACTTTTTATATAATTTTTAAATAATACATGTTACTCTCCTTATTCAAACTTTTGTAGTATCGATAGCCAATTATACTTTAAAAATAATTTAACTTTCTTAATTATTGAGATTTATAATACTTTATTTTATTTCAAATTAAGTAGCACTAGAATAATTTCTGTAGCAACCAAATATTTTATGTCCTTACAATTTTTAAATTATTAATTATTATGATTTGTAGTACCTTTTTAAGTATTTTTTTAGACACTTTAAACTGTCAACTATTATAATTTGTAATGCTTTTTATATGATTTTCGAAAAATACATATTACTCTCTTTGTCCTAACTTTTGTGGCGTTGATATTCAATTATATTTTTAACTATTCTAATTTAAATGACATTGATATAATTTTGAGAGTCGATTAAATATTTTATATCTCTTAAATTTGTTAATTATTATGATCTATAGTATTTTTACGTATTTTTTAAAATATATAATAATTTTTTTTAGATATTTTAATTTGTTAAATGTTGTAATTTATAATAAATTTTATGTAAATTTTAAATAATATATGTTACCCTCCTTGTTCCAAATTTTCTGGCATTGATAGTCAATTTTATTTTATAAATAATTTAAGTTTTTAATTACTGTGATCTATAATATTTTTTCTTCTATTTCAATTTAAGTAGAAATGATAAAATTTTAAAAATCAGCCAAATATTTATATGTTTTAAATTTTTAATTTATTAATTATTGTCATTTATATATTTTTTTTTGAAATATATAACAGATTAAAAAAATTAAGATAAAAAATTAAAATAGATGAAAAAATGAAGGCAGAGGAAAGGACTAATGAAGTTGTGCCAAAGAAGATATATCGACCTCTAAACTTTTTTAGTTGTTAATTATTGTGATGTATAGTATTTTTTACGTATTTTTGAGAAATATTTGGCAGATTAATTTTTTTTAGATATTTTAAAATGTTAACTATTTATCTCTTTTAATACTTTTTATTATACTTTTCTGTCCAAAATTTTCTAGCATTTATAGTAAATTATATTTTTAAAATAGTTTTTTTTTATTATTATAATTTATAATATTTTTTTTCTATTTTAATTTAAGTGACACAATGCTTAGATGATCATAATAATTAATAAAGTGATATAATAAAATCATGATTGAAGTAGCGAAGTAGACATGTATTGAATGAATTATAATAACTAATTAGAAGTGATATAACAAAATTAATATAAAAATACTTTTGAAAAAAAATTAAGTGGATCTCACATAAAAAGTCAAGTTAATTTAATATTAAATATTATTAATTTATTAAAACTTAGATGACTTTATAATAATTTTTTAATATTAATTTTTAATACTTAGATGACTCATAATAATTAATTAGGGGTGATATAGCAAAATTACGTTGAACCAACTGAAGCAGACATTTCAAAAATATTTATTTTATTTTTTTATTAAATATTATTAATTTTTAATACGTAAATGACTCATAATAATTAATTATAGATGATACATTAAAATTACGATTGAAGCAACTAAAAAAAAATCTCGAATAATAATAAGTGTAACTTTGAGGAACTTAGTAGTCATTTTGAAAATTATCCTTTTATTAAATATTATTAATATTATAATACTTTAATAAAATAATTTATAATAATTAATTAAAAATAATATAATAAAATCACGCTTGAAGCATATGAAACAACCAAAACGATCCTAAGCTGCTAAATATTTTCGCTTCTATTTTAGGGTAAAATGGTGGCTTGGGCACATCTTTCGTTAAAAAAAAGAAAAAGTCAAACTGTGTTTTGTACAGGTGCACACAGACATGGTGATTAATAAAAAACTTTCATTATAAGAAAAAGAAAAATCATAAATGAGGCTATATACTGCCAACTGATTCAAATGCTAAGGCACAATCTCTTCGGAATTTCCTTAGGTACAACGTTAACGCTAAATCTGACGGACAAGTCATAGAGCCGAAAACACTCTTATGATTTGTCGTCGTGCTGAAGCTCATAGACTTCGTCCTTAATTTCATGAGATCAGAAGACTAACTCTGCAAGCACCCATACATCACGTACTAAAAACCATCAAAATGCTTAAACAATAGAATGGAAGAGAAAAAGAAAAAGATCATTACCCAAATTATTTTCTTCCCAGATGTCCAACCCAAAGATAATAAGACCAACACCTCAAGTGTTTCGTCCTCTATCGGGCCGAGACCGTGGGTCACTTCACAATAAATCGCACAACATTAACCATAAAGCAGACAAAACAACTTTGTTATAGTATTGTCACACCCCCTTTTTTTAACCAAAAAGATAATATTTTAAAGTTTGAAAAGAATTTTATTATTAAGTGACAAAAGAAAATTATTTTGAAAAGAATTAATTTTACAATTAATTCAGAGTCACCACTTGACATAAATTGATTGTGTCTTTTTCAAAACGGTTTGACTTTAAAACTGATCCGTGAACAGAGATTCCGATTAAGGAATTCTGTTGACCGAAGGAAGGTGTTAGGCACCCCTTGATCCCGTGGTTCTACCACGGTCGCTTCGTGGGGTATATCGGCTAGTACGAACGCTATAAATGTATAAACCACATAAAACACACAATAATCAAACAAACAAACACAAACAAAACAAATTCCAAAAATATAGTGTCCAGTCCAATTTATTACAGACCAAAATAAAAAAGTACTGAAATGTAAACCTACGCTAACCTACACTAGTCCTAAACTACGCTCCAATGCTTTACCCGATGCCTCGGGCCTTGATCAAGAGTCTCCTTTGTGTACATGATACTTCGGGGCATTCCTCGGTGAATAAACACAAATACCTGGGGACATTCCCCGACCAAATGATACATATGATCCAAAAAGCAATAATACCAAGTCATTCAACACATATTTCAAGCATTCAATATTCCATAAGTCCTGAATTTGCCTACCCGAACCTAAACTTTGCCTATCAATTTCAATCCATCATGATATTATTGCCTTTAACAACATCAATACTCATTCCGAATTAAACAATCATCAATGAATCAAAACAATCAATATTCACCTTTTTGCAGTTTTCAATCCACGCTCCCAATTTCATTCTCAATCATACGATTACTTCATTTCGATATAAAATCAACTAATCAGGTCTCGATAATTATAGAAACTCTAATATACTTCAAAACGCATCTCTAAATCACATCATCAACCATATGAATCACACAATTATAGCAACCAACACACCACAAAGATTCAAACATGTCAAGCAATAAATCATTCACATTCACGTAAAAATTAAAGGGAGAGAAGATAAAATTGAACCCCAAATATTTTTTCAATAGAAATAATTCTTCCGACTTGAATCGCGATCGGAATCTCAAATCAAACCTCAGACCACCAACTCGATATGCCCTCTTATTCCATTTTTGTACCCGAATAAAAAAGCAATGACCAACCTGAGTCCAACTCAAGTTATCGACGAGAATTAATAACCACGTTAACCCGAACCTAACTCGGAGCACCGTTAAGAGGTATGTGTATTGTCGCGACGGATTTTGGTCGCCGGTTTGATTTTCTCCGATGGGATTGCTTCAACTGGTTTCAGGTGACGGGCGACAGGACGATTTTCCGATGGAGTTGGCCGGAAGAGATGGATGATTCCGGTGAACTATTCGCCGGAGAATCTAACTTAAGATGTTGTTTTTCTCCTCTGTTTTATCTTTTTTTTTTTCACTCTCTTTCTTCTATCTCCCTCTCTTAAATTCTCATTGTTCAATCTCACCCTCTCCTTTTTGTTTTCACTCTTTGTCTCACTGTTTTTCTTGTTCTCAACTGGGTGTGTATTGTTTATGTTACTTGGAGTGTGAGTGAGAGAATCTGTGAAGGTGTATATGTGTTGTGAGGTATGAGCTTGGTAATGTATGTGTGGGGTTTTGTTTGAATTATGTATGAGTGAATACTGTGTGGGTGTATGTGTGGTGATGGAGGATATGTGTGTGCAGGAATAGTTTGTGTGTTGTTGTATTTTTGTTGTGTGTCAATGGTGAATAGTGTAGAAGAGAAGAAAAATGGAGTCCCTGCTCCCTGTGTGCCTATGTACTGGTGGGTATTGTGAATGGAAAAAGACGGTCCCCCTATTTTAGTGGGTCCCATGAGTATTATGTATATGCGAGGCGGTGTGTATATTGTGAGGAAATCGTGGGGTAGGGAGTTAGGGGTATAGGGTGTGGGGTGTGAGTTGGTTATGATAAAATTTATTAGGGATTCAATTTGTTAGGATTTGTTGTATTTGTTTCCTTGTGGGAAAAGTGTAGAATGGGTGAGAGTACGTGGTAAGGTGAGCTAAAATGAATAAAAATTGAACTTTGGGAGGGACAAAATTAGGTGTCTACATCATGTCCCTTTTTAGATGTAAACACAAAGTGTTTTCAGATTAAAAGTAGACAACGAGACCAAATTTTGATCCGACCATTATTCGAAGAATGAAATAGAAAGAAGAAAGACAACCGAGTTAGAGGGTCAAGTGAGGTCCCGTCGAGGTTTCAGTCTGCGGCTCTATCATTACATCAAAAATTAAAATTACAAGTTAAAACATAAATGAAATTACAAAAATCCTATCTATGCAGCGTCTTTGACTCTTGACTTGCTATTTCATCACCTTATTCTTCAGGCGAGCTCCTGACTTGCAATTTATTCACCCTGTTCTCCAGGCGCCCTTACTTGCAATTTCTTCAACTTGTTGCTTGGTTTTCAATTTTTTCACCTTGTTTTTCAGGCGGATTGCTGACTTGCTATTTTTCAATCTGTTGACTTTCAATTTCTTCACCTTGTTGCTTGACTTTCTACTTCTTCACCTTGTTGCTTGACTTTCAACTTCTTTACCTTGTTGGTTGACTTTCAACTTCTTCATCATGTTGCTTGACTTTTCATTTATTCACCCTGTTCTTCAGGAGGGCTCCTGAAATCACAAATAGAAAGAAAATTATTCCAAACAAAGATTATGATAAAGAGAGATTCTATTTGCCAGAAAAGTAAAGTTTCAAATAACAGGAATTAAATTTTTTGCCCCAGTTTATCATCAGAAGACTTTTGTGAAAGTCACATCATAACTACTTGAAAACCCTAAATAAAGAAATGCATCTTCTATGGGTTAATTGGAATAATTCGACTAGGAAGTGCATTTTCTAGGAATCAAAGGAAATGACTCGACTAGAAAGTACATCTTCTAGGAATCAAGGGGACTGACTCGACTAGGAAGTACAAGGAATCAAGGGGACTGACTCGACTAAGAAGTACATCTTCTGGGAATCAAAGGGAATGACTCGACTAAAAGGTACGTCTTATAGGAATCAAGGGGAATGACTCGACTAAAAGGTACGTCTTATAGGAATCAAGGGGAATGACTCAACTAGGAGGTACATCTTCTAGGAATCAAGGGGACTGACTAGATAAAAGGTACGTCTTATAGGAATCAAGGGGAATGACTCGACTAAAAGGTACATCTTATAGGAATCAAGAGGAATGACTCGACCAGGAAGTACATCTTCTAGGAATCAAGGGGAATGACTCAACCAGGAAGTATATCTTCTAGGAATCAAAGGGAATGACTCAACCAGGAAGTACATCTTCTAGGAATCAAGGGGAATGACTCGATTAAAAGGTACGTCTTATAGGAATAAAAAGGAATGACTCGACTAAAAGGTACGTCTTATAGGAATTGAGGGGAATGACTCAACTAAAAGGTATGTCTTCTAGGAGTCGAGGGGAATGACTCAACTAAAAGGTACTTCTTCTAAGAGTCAAAGGGAATAACTCAACTAAAAGGTACTTCTTCTAAGAGTTAAAGGGAATGACTCGACCAGAAGGTATGTCTTCTAGGAGTGAAGGTTCAATTTAAGAAGTGTATTACCTAGCAAATAAAAACTAAAATCCTTGGATTAGAAAGTGTGTCTCTGAGGGATATAGAATGATGATTTTTTAACATGATTTGATTATCAAACCTGTGCAGCAATATTGCTTCTTGCATTTGTAAAAGTGGGGCATTACAACCCTTGATATTTATGCTCTGAAATCCTTTCTTTAAAGGTAATATGTTTCCTATTTCATCAAAGAAAACTTGTGAGTTTAAAATGTGGTGGCTGGTTTGTGGCTTTAGCTTTCGCGGCGATCGCTCTTTCCCTCGTCACATTTAACCTTGCTTTCAACCCTTAGCATATGTCATTGACTTGCTGCTTTATTGACCCAAACTCAGATTATTAAGAGTGACTCTGAAACAAACACAATATCTATGTTTTGCCATGTTTCTCAGATAAACCCCTTTGAACATTGGTATTTTCATGAGTTCCTAGACTTATCTGTTGAAAAAACTTTTTGCATGCCTTATTTCGGCTCACAATCATGTCTCTTTTATGTGCTGGCTTTGTCTTGATTTGTGCAATTGAAAAAGCTGGTAGCCAGTTTTGAAATCTTTTCTCACTTGTTTTGACATGAACTTGACTCAATGACAAGAGAAAAAATGACAATGATTTTTTATTTGGATAACTGACTCAAGAAAATAAAATAAAAGTAAAAAGAAGAAAGAAAGATAATAAATGTCCCTGTTAAAAGCAAAGAAACAAAAAATTTATCTAAAATGACAATCAACTCTAATGATTATGCCATGCATTTTGGATTAAGTTGCCTGATCTTTACATCCAAACTTTCTACCAATTTTTGTTGAGTTAATGACCTTGAAACTGAGTTACTTCCTTGGGCTAACTGCATTCGGAGACCACATTCGGCCAGTGGCGCCTTGAAGGGTTTTCGCCAACAAGCCTATCTCATTTCTTTTTCTCACCTCACCATTTTTCTATGGTATCCGTGAGGGTTTTCAGTAATGAGACTCTGTCATTTCTCTCAACTCACAATCATCTTACAGTGCCCGTAGGTGTTTTAACTGATAAGACTCACTAATTTTTATCTCTCTCAACTTACCATCGCCTTATGGTGCCCGTGAGATTTTTCACCAATAAGACTCTCTAATTTTTCTTTCTCTCTTGATTTCTTATGCTGAGGAAGACAAGTAGTTCCCAAGTGCATCATCATATCTATTGCATGATTGGCCGTAATATCCTCGAAGATTGATCTGGAGGTCTTTCTTTGGTTGTAACTTGACTTTTGGATAGGGTTAGAAAGAAAAGATGACATGAGGCTCAAACGACACTTGCAGTGGGGTAGGCCTTATAACTTTTGAAATCGACTCAAACAATGAGGATTAACTCATGCCACAGTTTCTTTTGACTGGGTAACTCTAAACTGTTTATTTGGTTGGATCGATCCCAGAATAGGGCAACCTACATATCTCACCCCCAAGAGAGGAGAATCAGGTCTCACGTAATTCCGATAACTCATTTTTTGCTTGATTCTTATTTCTTTTTCTTCTTTTTTATTGACTTTTTTTTTCTTTTGGGACCTTTCTGACTTTATTTTTTCTTGACACTCTTTTCTTTGCTTTTTTGTGACACATTTTTTTTTGAAACTTTTATGACGCTGTTGTTTTGCTTGACATTTATCTTTTGAACTTTTTTGACTCTATCTCGATTCCAAAAGAGGAGTATGAAAGAAAATAGAACTAAAACTCAAATGGGGTAAACAAAGGATGACACAATATTTGGATAGCAGAATGAAATATCTTCGTCATATCAATTCTTAAAAATACAAGTACATATCATGCAATATGAAATTAAATGATGAAGATCAATTGTGACACTTTAACAACACTAACTTTAACTGAGCATGTGTCACTTCTTATTTCACACTTGTCAAATATACAACTCCACCTTTGTTGTATATCCCTCACATCTAATTACCCATGCTTTCGTGGAGCTGATTTTCTTTCTATTCCTCTTGCTATAGGATCACGCATTCACTTTTTGACCATGTCTTTCAATTGATGACCAAGTTATTCTTGTGATTGTTAGAATAATTGCCTTAATTTTCAAAGAAGGCTTCAACTTGTCACTAAATGTCTTAGCGCTCTACCTATTTTCTCAGATGTTTTTTTCTAACTTTGTCCCTCTGATTTAATGTTTCATGGTTAAATTGGATTTTAAGACCTGACTGAAAATTCCTCTAGCATGTCATATCACTAGAATCAACCTAAAACGTAATTTGTAAAGAAAACAAACAAACCACACATATTTAAAACACAAAGGGAAAAGGGACACTCCATTTAGTTAAAATGAAAGATAGAAGGGTTTGAACATAAATGACAAAAGGAACAAAACAAGATTGATCCCGAACTACAACACTAAAATAATTTGAATAACAGAAAAGGAAACAAAATAAACTACCAGACCTATTCCTAGTAGGGAGAGGGGTGATGTCACGCCTCAAATTCTGTTGGGGCGGACTGGCACCCGTAACCGAGGAGGCCCGGGAGAACCAGCTCATAACCTTATACTTCTTATGCATACCTCTATGACAACTCGAAATTTGGACAGCATCATGTCGCATATAAAAGGAAATAATCACCTGTATAAGCTCGAGCACACATATATATGTATATACAATACTTGGCCGTTGGAGCCATCACGTCTATTAACAAAATACCACCTTGACTGTACATTAGGTCTACAAAGCCTCTAGACAATACATAGAGTTTAACTAAGGTTGGGACACACCCCGCCATATAACTAACTTCTATACAATACCAAAAGTGACTGGATATGACACGGAAAGCCTCGAAGCAAACTGGAGCTCACCAAAAGCAGCTGGGTATCCTGGCTCCTACTTGTGCGGTGTATGAGCTGAGGTACCTGTGCCTGCAGCATGAAATGCAGGTCCCCCGTGGGGGATGTCAGTACGAAATATGTACTGAGTATGTAAAGCTGTAGATGATCACATATGATATAGGAGCTCAATAGAAATCAGAAACAAGTGAATAAATCATAATAGGAGTGGACCACACTTACTAGAACTTGTGACAACCTGTACATTGTATTTATTCAATCACTTTACCTTCGTTCTTATCATCTTTGTAATCATTACTGTACTGTACTGTGACCATTAGACTGCCTCCAGTACATATCAACTGGGATCGACCCATGATAGGCTTATGCCCCTGGGATACCACCCATAAACACATAAATAGGGATCGACCCATGCTAGGCTTATGCCCCTGGGATACCACCCGATAAGAGAGAACTTCCATCACTTAGTTTAATTAATCTTTGAGATTATTATTTCGGTCGCCACCACATTTTTGATACTTTGAAACAATGATACATTAATAAGAGACATATAAATAGACCATCAATGCAATAACAATGAAGTAAGAACTCATTGGCACATCAATAAAGTGTTTTGGAGTCATCAATGCCATAACAATGAAGTAGGAACTTATTGATATATCAATGAAACGTTTTGAAGTCATTAATAGCACATAAATCTTGTTCGAGTAACCGGATACCTTCTGACATTCATTAGTGCGATAAATATGTAAGATTTGGAAAAAAGGTAAGTATTGGAATGTATTGACATCTTGTAGGGTGGAAACAAGTTCATTGGTAACGTAGGACATCATACAAAATCATTATGGATCACATGTTACTGAATAACTTTGGAAACTTTCTTAATAGAACAATTGTTCACTTTCATGCCAAAGATATGGTATAGAGTATGCTTTACATACCTGACTGTCAACCTTCAATACTAGTCCCAAATGGACTTCTCGTCTTTTCGGATTACTTATCTACAATGAACATATATAGCAATCTAGTATTAGCGACCAAACGTCACAATTCAATTATTTGAATTCACCAAACTAGTGGTTAAGTAGTAAGGCTTAATTACACCATAAAGGGTGTCACTTTAACCCTCTTATACTCCAATTACATTCACATGCCATACATATTCATACAACATCCTCCAATATCAAGTTTGGATTCATTTATCCTTCCAACCGATCCATTTAACCAAATTGAGCCATAGACATAAATAATCATCAATTCAATAGTATATCACCATATCAACCTTCCATAACTCAATTACCATATCCACCTTCCACAATTCAATACAACCAAACCATGCAAAATAGTCCATAATCCTATTTCCATCACCTTTCAATAACAACCAATACATATAATCCTCTATCACACATATACATATGGAAGAGAACAAAGGCAAACAATATTCATACCTTAGAATTCACCTCTTGATTATGAAATCCTGTTTGCACAAATAATAGGTGTCGTTCGAAGCTCTCGAGATGAGAAACCCAGTTATCGGATTACTTTGGAATTTCCACGGTTGAATCAAAAGTAATTTAAAGGTCAAATTTGGCTAGGGTTTATTCTTTCTAAATGATTGATGATGAAAATGAGTTTTTGAACTCATATACATGTATATATACACATATTCCCATCCATTATATCATAGGGAATGACCAAAGTGCCTTTAAAATTTAAATAATGTCAAATTTGTCCTTTGGTGGACTGTTTTGATAGGCTAAAGTAGATCGACCATAACTCTTTGCTCCGATATCAGATTTGGGTGAAATTGGTATCGTTGGAAAGATAATTCAAAGGGATTTCATTTCATATAAAGTAGGACACCCAGTTCGTCCTGTACAAGGAGTTATGATCGTTTGAAGATGACCCTAAAAATCTGATTTGAGAGGATGAAGTAAAACGAGTATAACTCCTTACTCAGACGTTGGATTTGGATGAAACCAATTGCATTGGAAAGAAGACTTAAAGATATTTCTTTTCATAGGTCGCAGCTGTCCCAGTTCATTATATTAAGGGAGTTATGATCGTTCAAAGTTGACCCAAAAAATTGGCTGGCCTCAGTAGTTTGTGTGCAGGAAATTTTCCTGCACATTTACTATTCCAAATATCTCGGCCACCATTTTATAGTTTTGAACGTGCTCGATTATATCCGAAACCTATCCATTTTTTGAAATCTTTATATCGTTGGAAAGCTTATTCAACAACCTTCGTATGAAACCATCGACGGGCAAATTCTGGTATAAATAAAATAAAATAAAATTAATTCCATATAAATAAGACCAATACACGTACTTGAATACACCAATACACGTACTTGAATACGGGGTGTTATAGGTGACTTCTCAATTGCTCTACCTGATATATTAGCCACTGGTTTGCATACCAGCATGACAAGAGTTTACACCACTGTTAGACACATTTCCTTCAACAAATAAGTTCTGGATCCCCATGCTTAACTTATTGCCTCCCAGATATTGTCCAGTACCACATGCTGGTAAAGAACTCTGTTGGACGGTTGAGGTGCCAATGTTTTGTACCACAATCAATCTTTCTTGAATAATCTTCTCTATTTCTCTTTTCAAAATACAACAATCTTCAGTTCTGTGACCTTGCATATTAGAATGATAAGCACATCGTACATTAGGATGAAAAAAATTTGAATGTTGATCAGGGGTGTCACGCCTCAAATCCTATTGGGGCGGACTGGCACCCGTAACTGAGGAGGCCCGGGAGAACCAGCTCATAACCTTATACATCCCATCCATCCTCTATGACAACCCGAAATTCGGACAGCATCATGTCGCATATAAAAGGAAATAATCACCTGTATAAGATCGAGCACACATATATATGTATATACAATACTTGGCCGTTAGAGCCATCACGTCTATTAACAAAATACCACCTTGACTGTACATTAGGTCTACAAAGCCTCTAGACAATACACAGAGTTTAACTAAGGTCGGGACACACCCCGCCATATAACTAACTTCTATACAATACCAAAAGTGACTGGATATGACACGGAAAGCCCCAAAGCAAACTGGAGCTCACCAAAAGCAGCTGGATATCCTGGCTCCTACTTGTGCGGTGTATGAGCTGAGGTACCTGTGCCTGCAACATGAAATACAGGTCCCCCGTGGGGGACGTCAGTACGAAATATGTACTGAGTATGTAAAGTTATAGATAATCACATATGATATAGGAGCTCAATAGAAATCAGAAACAAGTGAATAAATCGTAATAGGAGTGGACCACACTTACTAGAACTTGTGATAACCCCCCCCCCCCTCGGGTATTGGGTCATCCTAGGCTCATGCCTAAAATAGGATTTTGTTTTCGTTCTATCCTAAGTGTCTAGAATGAGTTTGAGCATTGGTTCTCAAGAGGACAACTTGAGTTTGAAAATACGAATAGCCATCAGACGACTCACGTGCTAATAAGTCGTTCGTATTTCCAACACATTTTGTAATTGATCTATAAGGGTCGGGATACCCACGAAACCCCAAAACAGTTTAAATGATGTGATAGTTAAACTTTACATAATCGAAACATATAAACACATAAACAGTTAATCAAAAGACAAAATCAAATATTTGGTTAGAACCTAGTTAAAGATCCCCAGCAGAGTCGCCATTTCTGTTTTGCGGAAATTTTTTACTTTTGAAAGAGTCGCCATTTCTGTTTTGCGAAAAAATTTTATTTTTGAAAGATTCGCCATTTCTGTTTTGCAGAAATTTTTGATTTTTCAAAGAGTCGCCACTTAATTTTGAAAAGGAATTAAGAAACCTTTATAAAAACATTTTAAATGATTCAAAACAGGGAAATCGTTTTAAGTTAGAGATTCTAGATAAGCGGTTCCTATTAACGTTTTAGGAAGGTTTTAGGCACCTAAAACTTCCGCTAACTTGCGGTTATCCGGATTGTTTGAAAATTGTCTTTTGATTAACTTCGAAAAGATTAATTTGTTGAAATAGTGATTTGATTTTTTCAAAAAAAAAAAATTGTGTAAAATAGATGTAGGCGACTTAGTAGGAATTTTAACTAAGTCTAAACAAAACTAATAAACAAATAAACACATAAAAGGGGAAGGGAGGAGAAAGTAAAGGATTTAGTCCATTAGGCTCAAATCAACGAGACCTGTCCTAGTTTAGTTGGGCTTCCAACCCATTTCACCTGTCCTAAACTATTTTTCGAGTCTTTGGCTCGAGTCTTGCTCCACATGTATTAAATACAACTTTGGCTTCGAGGCCGAAATAAATGAATAAATAAATGACTAAATGAATAAATAAGAAGAAGACAATAATAAAAATTAAGACTTTTCAAGTCTTTTAGTGACCTCATCAATGAGTTTTGACCCATTTTTCTTCTTTGTCTATCTTCTATCACCCGCACGCCATATAGTGGACCTTGGGTTTAAACTTCGAACTTGACTCAAAGGGGTGAGCCTCATTTACCCATTACGAAATGCAGGAGGAGAGAAGTCCATTTGGACTCGAGATATTTTTTTGCATGCAAAAAAAAGATAAAGAAATTAATATATTTTCAAAGAATAAAAGTGACATATTTCAAAGTAAAAGAAACTATCAAGAACCAATTTTTGAATGACAAGAATAAATATACTTGCACAAGAATGAGAGTCAACAAATAAAAAATGCAAAGCAAAAGTTTCACAATCATACTATGCATGAGTCAAAAATATCCAAATAATTTTATTTAGCCGCAAAAGTTTGAACTTTCTTATCATTTTGAAAAGACAACATGCGAACAAAGAAGAATAAACATCTTGGACGACAAATAAAGCTAGCACTTCATATCTTATATGAGGGTTTTGAAATCCATTAAAATAATTAGTAAGCAAATGACAAATTCTTGACTTAACTAATTACTATTTTTATTAAAGCGCAACAAATAATAATAACTATTCTTCCAACATAAAATAAACAACTTTACATTCTAAAAAAAAACATATCTACCAACAATAAGTTTAAACAAGACATGAGTATTGTTTTTCAAATAAAGATCTAAACTTTATCCAAAATAATCAAAGAATAAAGTAAAAAAAAAGGAGAAACAATCAATATTATCTATTCTTTTCAATATAAAGGAAATAACTTTACATGCTAAAAACAAATATATCTACCAACAATAAGTTTAAACAAGACATGAGTATCGTTTTTCAAGTAAAGATCTAAACTTTATTCAAATAATCAAAGAATAAGGTGAAAAGACAAAATATTCAATATTAACTATTCTTCTAAACATAAAGAAAATAACTTTACATACTAAAAATAAATGTATCCAACAACAATGAGTTTAAAAAAAGCATAAATACATCTTTTAAGCAAAGATTGAAATTTTATCCAAAATAATCAAAGAATAAAGTCAAAAAAGGCACATACAACTATTGTTAGCTTATTTTTATATCATGAACATGAAAATAATTAGAATATCGATACCACAACGTCCTAGGGGCTTCAAGGCCATTTACAACATACAATCCCAACAAATAAAATTATATCTACGAACTACGAAGAAGAAAAAAGATGAAGAGAAAAACGATAATAAAAACTAAAATAATAAAAAAAAGAAAAAAGAAGGTGTGTTTACCTTTTGGGGGGCAGCAAAACGAGACTACGAGTTTCGTTGGAATCAACCACCACCGAAAAACGTCGCCGGCAACTCAAAAATTTTGATTAGCCGATCAACTTTATGAAACAAAAATTTTTACTAAATAAAAATAACTATTTTTGCTCAAAAAGATTTTATCAACTTTCTAGCCCTTTTTTTTCTTCCTTCTCCCCTCCTCTCTCTACCAAAGTAGTGGTAGTATTTATAGGAGAGAATGGGGTATTTTTTTCCCTTTTCCACCAATGTGGGAGAAAAGTATTTATAGGAAAGGATAGAGATTTATTTCTTTAATCAACAATGTGGGAGAAAAAATATTTAGGGGGCTTTTTGGAATGTAAAAATTAAAGATAAGGTGAGGTGGAAGATAATGTGGGGGAAAATAGTACAATTTGAATTTATTTTCTGGTGGGAATTGGGTAAAAGTTACGAGAGTTCTTGAGAATTTTGGGGTTATTTAAAATATAACCCCAATTGAAATTTAAAATTTAGCCATATTTATTTATTTTGATCAAATTAAAAATCAATTGATGAATTGCATTGCAATTATGACCAATTTTCAATTATGGTCAAATTCAAATCTAATAGATTGGCTAAATTAAATTGAAATTCGATACGAATTAATACCTTTTTTTTTTTTTAATTCTGAGCTTCTTGATTTAATAAAATCAAATGCATATTTATCCAAATAAATTATTTTTGAGAATAAATTATATTTAAATCATGATTTTAATCATTTGAATTTATATTTCAAGATGAGCCTTAATTAAATCCGATATTTGGTAAAATAAATATTTTAGTAACAAATTATATAATCTAGTATAACTAAACAAGATAGTATATAATCGCTACTTAAAATGACAAAATCACGTACGGAAAATATTTTAATTTTTTTTATTTGGATGAAATAATTATTTTGGTTTTATTAAAAACTGAAGAAACTCAGGATTAAATTTAGTCGTGGAGGGCAAAAATTAAAGATAAGGTGAGGTGGAAGATAATGTGGGGGGAAATAGTGCAATGTAGTACAATCTTTGAATTTCAAAATTGAAAAAAGACAAAGTTGGGGGGAATAGTACAATCTTTTAATTTTATCTAAATTAAATTGAAATTCGATACGAATTAATACCTTTTTTTTTAACCCCGAGATTCTTGATTTAATAAAATCAAATGCATATTTATCCAAATATATTATTTTTGAGAATAAATTATATTTAAATTATGATTTTAATCATTTGAATTCATATTTCAAGATGAGCCTTAATTAAATCCGATATTTTGTAAAATAAATATTTTAGTAACAAATTATATAATCTCGTATAACTGAACACGATAGTATATATACTCGCTACTTAAAATGACAAAATCACGTATGAAAAATATTTTAATTTTTTTTATTTGGATGAAATAATTATTTTGGTTTTATTAAAAACTGAAGAAACTCAGGATTAAATTTAGCCATAGAGGGCAAAAATTAGGTGTCAACAGTATCTCACTCCCGAAATAAGAGAATCAGGTGTGCGTAGTTCGTCCAGATTGGACAATTAAAGATTAAATAACCAACTGCACCCTAACTTAAGAGATACGACCATAAACAGATGAGAAAAAACGTCAATAAAAATCTTTTTTAGGGTTTTTCAATTTGTGACTTCATATAAAAATGACATCAACAACTACGAAAGAAAAATCTTTTTGGTATTTTCGTTATAAGTGATGTACAAAACTCCTACCAGCTTTTGTTTTTCTTTTATAAAAAGTTCCTATTAAGAAAAAAAATCATTTTTTTTAAAATTTTGAATTATGAATGCTCACTAAAGAAACAAAAGAAAAATCTTTTTGATGTTTTTGTTTTTGACAAATGAATGCAAAAGGTAAAAAATCTTTTTAAAATTTTAAATTGTGGAAAACAAAAGCCATAAAGAACTCTAAAAACTACAAAATTCTTTTTTGATTCGCCTTTTTATTTTATTTTTTCTTGCATACACACCTTTTTTTATTCTAGCACATGCTTTTCAAAAATCAATTCGTCAAATGACCCTGTTACCCTAAAAAATGCAACATTTAGCACGTAGGGATGCTTTAGAGGTGAGTCTGCTACAAAGGACCAAGTGAGTCCCGCTAAGTCTAAATATAATGTAGATAAGAATGACCTAAAGGCTGGCCTACTCTAGGGTTCACTAACAAGGCTGTTCGGGAGAGCGTATGGTCGATGGTGGCTGCGAAAGCTTTCCACCCACTCCATACGTCTGACGGCTCCCCCTCCTAAAATAAGGGTGACTCAACTAAAGTTCGTCTACACGATGTACACTCTGGAAAGAATTGACTCGGGTTATGTAAATGATGTCAGATATAAAGAGGTAACATATAAAGAAAGACTGTAAACACAAAGCACGTAGGCACTCAATAATGATAAAATAAACACAAACAATAACACAACTCATAATGTCAAACTAAGCCGATACAACTAAAAAATAAGCTCGAATTCTGAAAAATTCCCAGCAGAATCGTCAGAGCTGTCACAACCCTTTTTTAACCAAAAAGATAATATTTTAAAGTTTGAAAAGGGTTTTATTATTAAGTGACAAATGAAATTTTTTTGAAAAGAATTAATTCAAATTCACCACTTGGCATAAATCGAGTGTGCGAAGTCACCTTTGAAAATTCTTTTTCAAAATAGTTTGACTCTAAAACTGATCCGCGGACAGAGATTCCGATTAAGGACTTCTGTTGACCGAGGCGAAGGTGTTAGTCATCCCTCGATCACGTGGTTCTACCACGGTCGCTTCGTGGAGTATATCGTCTAGTACGAACACTATGAATGTATAAACCACATAAAACACACAATAATCAAACAAACAAATAGAAACAAAATAAATTCCAAAAATATAGTGTCCAGTCCAATTTATTACAGACCCAAAATAAAAAGGTACTGAAATGTAAACCTACGCTAACCTATACTTGTCCTAAACTACGCTCTAATGCTTTATCCAATGCCTTGGGCCTTAATCACGAGCTTTCTTTGCGTACATGATACTTTGGGGCATTCCCCGGCTAATAAACACAAATACCTCAGGGCATTCCCCGGCCAAATGATACATTTTATCTAAAAAGCAATAAAACCAAGTCATTCAACACATATTTCAAGCATCTAATATTCCATAAGTCTTGAATTTGCCTACCCAAACCTAAACTTTACCTATAAATTTTAACCCATCATGATACTATTGTCTTTAACAACATCAATACTCATTCCGAATTAAACAATCATCAATAAATCAAAACAATCCATATTCACCTTTTCTCAATTTTCAATCCACGCCCCCAATTTCATTCTCAATCACGATTCCTCAATTTTGATATAAAATCAACTAATCAGGTCCCGATAATTATAGAAACTCTAATATACTTCAAAACTCATCTCTGGATCATATCATCAACCATATGAACCACACAATTATAACATCCAACAAATCACAAAGATTCAAACATGTCAAACAACAAATTATTCACATTCACGTAAAAATTAAAGGGAGAAAAGATAAAATTGGACCTCAAATACTTTTTCAATGCAAATAATTCTTCCAACTTGAATCGCGATCAGAATCTCAAATCAAACCTCAAACCACCAACTCGATATGCCCTGTTATTCCATTTTTGTACTCGAATTAAAAAACAATGACCAGTCAGAGTCCAACTCAAGTTATCAACGAGAATTAATAACCGACGTTAACCTAAACCTAATTCAAAGCACCGTCAAGAGGTACATGTACTGCCGCGATGAATTTTGGTCGCCGATTTGAATTTCTCCGATGGGATTGCTTTGACTGGTTTCAGGTGACGGGCGACAGAACGATTTTTCGATGGAGCTGGCCGGAGGAGATCGATGATTTCGGTGAACTATTTGCCGGAGAATCTAACTTAAGCTATTGTTTTTCTCCTCTGTTTTACCTCTTTGTTTGTCACTAAAATAAAATATTATTCACTGAGAAGTAGCAACTTAATTGCAATATCATTCACGTCGGAAGTATCACTATCAATTACAACATCAGTTGTTGTATACACAATGGATACATTTCAAATTTTGGTGCATGTTTCGAAATTTCAAAAAAGCATTTTACAGTCATATCATTATGAATCTCCATTACTGATGAAATTCTTTGAACAACGTATTTAGCATGAATTTTTTTTCTGAGATTCATCAATTTTCAATTGAATTGATATAACACTCATTAATTTTTGGTACAAAACTTTTTCATGAATCACAATACCTTCATCTCGATAGTTATCGTACATAATCTCTGAAATTCAAACATCAAAAAATCACAACAACACAGATATGATCACCATTGCAAATGATCAGAAAATTGGAGACGAAAGAAGGAAGAATTTTTTTGATACAATTGGAATCAGTACATATGGTTTGCTTGAAATTTGAAAGTTGATCGAGGGTATTGCTGATTTTGTGTATCTCAAAAGTTCGCCGTGTAACTGATTGTGCGTGATTTGCTCCCTAAAATAAATGATAATCCGTTACTTCCTTAATTAAATAACAAATCTGTTTTAAATGTATCACAATCTATATATATCACGGTATAACAGATGTATCAAAATTATTAAAATCCGGTATATAATGTTAGTAAACAAAGTTATGAGAAAAAGTGTTAGAACCCATTTAAAATTTGAGATTTCTATAAATTACCGGAAATTCTATTTTATATATCTTATCATAACACGCCACTTTACAAACACAATATCTCAGGACGATTACAGATATGAAAGAGGGCTGAATATGGAAATCACAGCACTTTGTGATCGAGAATATGTAATTTTCTCATGGTTAGAACAATTTTACAGCAAAAAATGTTTTTATTATTATAGAAAAAACACAAACTTTCTCATTATTTCAGAAATTTATTTGATAATCGTGGTATCAAGATTAACTTTTGCGTACCTCGATTAATTTCACGGGATATCTATCACCTCCCATTGTATAAGATAATTTTGTTCACGAGGCAAAAATACAAACTTTTTCATTATTACAATAAATTTATTGCAAAAACACAAACTTTCTCATAGTTCAAGCAACTTAACAGAAAAAATACAAACATTCTCATTATTACAGCAATTTTACCGCAAAATATGAGTTTCTCATAATTAATTAATTTTACTGTCAAAATACAAAGTTTCTCATTATTGCAGCAGTTTTACAGCAAAAATACAAACTTTCTCATTATTAGATCAATTTTACAATAAAAATATAAACTGTCTTAGGAAGTTTTCTTAAGAAATAATAACTACATAGCGAGTTCAACTAGACAAGACATCACTAACAGTATCGAAGGCACAACAAGACAGGAGCTGCAGATTTAGTAAGTCAGGTCAATAATTCGTTCTTCCGGAAAAAAGAAATTCGTCAAATCTAATGATCTAATTGTTGGGTTGAAAATCGAGAGGGCGTCATGCGAAAGCTATTAGTTGCAAATCATAAAGACAAAAATTATTAGTTGCAAATCATAAAGACAATAACTCAAATGAGAAAGAAAAACATACTAAAAACATAATATTATTATGTGATTTGACCAATTGGCCTACGTATAAATCCTAATATTAAAAATAATATTAAAAAACATAAAACTAATGAGAGAGAAAATCCCCTAAACGAAACTTTAAAAGGCTATATCGTGGATGTTATTTTGTTATTGTATGAGAAGAGGGATCTTCTATTTATAAATGCCCAAAAACTTTCCTTCAAGAAAGAGGTTAGCCAAATACGGAAAAGAATTATATTTTTTCTTTCAGAAAAAGTAAAATAATTATGTTAACTTTTATTTTCATTCTAAGAAAAAGTAAAACTTAAATATAGTAAGAAAATCAAGACAAAAATCCTAACACTAACGACCCATCTGAGTTGTTGTGTTGTCAACAACATAAATGTAGTAGAAGACTCGTATACTTTGTAATTGAACCATAGAAAGAAGTCCAACGGATTATAGACAACATCATTGATAAGAGGCACAAGCCTTTAGAAGGAAAAAAATATTGGAGCTCTTTCAAAATCTTTCACTAAAGACTACAAGCCTACTCTACTTTTTTTTTTTCTTTATGATCGACAAATCCATATGTAGCCAGACCTTTGGACTAACTGCAACCTTTGAAACTTGGGGATAATGAGCCCTCCCCTCTACCCTTCTCCACATAAATACTATGCTTAGTTGCATGGCACAAGTCTCAAACATGTGACCAAAGTCACAAGGCCCCCAACCTTTGCCACTTGAACAAGCCCAAAAGATGGAAAATGCAAAAAGATAAAGACATCCAGAGAGGCATACTATCTCGCTAAGGTGGGAGATATCAGGACCCAATCGAGAAGGAAAAAGCTATATGCGCGTGCGTAGAACGGTTTTCTAACATGGTTTTATAGTAGTGTGCTAGAATATGAAAAGTTCATAAAGCCCAGGAGAATTTGTTTGCTCCATATTATCAATAAGTTAAACCCACAGAATCAGTAATGAGTACAACAGTTCATAGAGTGCTGGCTTAACAAAGTCAAAGAAAGATTATCTGCATCCAATCAGCTTGTATTGTTTGCATCCAATCAACTTATTGAACATAAAAGTAAACTGTTTAATAGAAACAATACTCCTTGTTCAATAACTTACCTAAAAAAAAATAAAAAAGACAGGCACAACAATTTCGAAATGTCTCGTGTTTTTTGAACAAATTGATACGCGTCAGATTGTAAAGTAATATTTTAGTCCTATACAATTGGGTCGTTTTTTGATAATGTAATATATAGTGGATTATATTTTGTAATGTAACATTGTTGGGTGCACTTTATATAATTTTTCTTAAGTTTTTTATATTACTCCTACTAATTGTAACTCATTTAAATGTTGAAAAAAGAATAGACAATAGTATTTAATAATAGGGGTAAAACAGACACAAAATGAGAAACTATCTCTTGATTTTTTTAATTGGACAAGAAAACCAATAGATAATTTCTCATTTTGTATCTATTAAAATTGAACAACTTTTTTTAGAATACACACATGAAATTGGATAATTATTTTGAAATAAACTAGACAAAATATAGTAATATTAGTAGTTATTATATATCATAATTAATTAGAAAAGGGCAGAACAAATTCAGGCCACCTACACTGATAGTACATGAATGCATGTTCAGATTATGGGAAACAAAGCAAATTAAACAGCTCTAGTTTTATATTTGTTTTATAATACTCTTCGATTTAGATTGATTTTTTTAGCCTTGTATACACAAGGTTGACTAATTAATTGATTTAGTCCAAAATCATAGATTCAGGAGCTGAAGTTTCTTCTGAAGGTGGTGAACTATCGGGATTCTCTTTTGTAGGTCGTGATGGACTATCAGAAGTTTATAATAATTAATTAGAGATAATCTAATAAATTACAGAAAAAGCAGCTCACAAAGCAAACAGGAGAAATGTTGGTGGAGACGTGCCTGCTTCTCCTACCCCATTCCCTCTTATTAGATAAGATGCCTTAAGAAAATATTCAGTAAAAGAATAATTTGACTAAATTTTCTTTACTTGTTCTTTGATATCAATATGTATACTCTCCTCATCCTAATTTATGTGGCACTTTTCTGATTTTGAGATTCAACAAATCTATCTTTTATCGTAATCTTTTTCTCATAGCTTTTAAATATTTTGAATTGTCAATTATTGTGACTTATAGTATTTTTTATTTAGCTTTCAAATATATAAATTTTATTTCCAAAAATTTAGTGATGTTGCGCCCAATTACAATCAAACTTAAACTGTTTGACTTTCGAAAAGCAAAAAAATGCACCATAAATTGAGACAAAGAAAGTAATTAATTTCGATCTTCAACACATTAATCCCTCTTCATATTTATCAAGTAAACTAAAGTGAAAATTAGATCTACAATTTGATATATTGTAGGCTCAGTCCGTTCTTTTGAAGTGAATTTTGAACTCTCCCTTCTTTTTTTAAAAAGAAGATAATAATAACAATAAATATAATAATAAATAATTAAATTTTTATATTTAAGTAAACATAATAAAAATTTATAAATAGCAAAAATAAATATAATAAAATAGTATTAAAACTATTAATTTATTTATTAAAATTTAGAAAACAAAATATATTTTTTAAAACTTTTGTATTATTATTATTATTATTTTATTATTATTTTGTTTAAAAATAATTAAAATAATAAAATAAAAATAAATAAATATAATTTATAATTATTTTTTAAAAATTAACATTACTTTATTTATTTTTAACTAAAAATTTACTAAAAATGAAGTAAGAGTTAAAATAATATCGGATCAATAAAAATATTTAATATAGATAAATAAATTAAAATTCGGGGAGGATCAAAAATCACGTGTCTACAATGTCGTGGATTACTTTGCATGCTTTTGTTTTCTCATAGACTTTGATTTTTTTTTGCTATAGTCGGGGGAATTGGAGGAAGTAGTTATTTAGGGATCAGATAAGAAACACTTTCAATTTTGAATTATCCCTTTTTTTTAAATAGAAGATAATAATAACAATAAATATAATAATAAATAATTAAATTTTTATATTTAATAAAACATAATAAAAATTTATAAATAGCCAAAATAAATATAATAAAATAGTATTAAAAATATTAATTTATTTATTAAAATTTAGAAAATAAAATATATTTTAAAATTTTTTGTATTATTATTATTATTATTATTATTACTTTATTATTATTATTTTGTTTTAAATAATAATAATAATAAAATAAAAATAAATAAACATAAATATAATTTTTTTTCAAAAATTAACATTACTTATTTATTTTTAACTAAAAATTTACTAAAAATGAAGTAAGAGTTAAAATAATATCGGATCAATAAAAATATTTAGTATAGATAAATAAATTAAAATTTCGGGAGGATAAAAAATCACGTGTCTACAATGTAGTGGATTACTTTGCATGCTTTTATTTTCTCATAAACTTTGGTTTTATTTGCTATGGTCGGGGGCATGTCCCAACTAGATATTTTTTGGTTTGGTTTAGAGGCTTTGTATGGACAACTATGGACTTGAATAAGGATTGATGATGTCATATATATATATATATATATATATATATATATATATATATATATATATATATATATATATATATATAGAGAGAGAGAGAGAGAGAGAGAGAGAGAGAGAGAGAGAGAGAGAGAGAGAGAGACAGAGAGAGAGAGATGTACACATGTACCTTGGGTTATCGTTTTGGTTTGGTTGGTTATGGGATGGATTGACTTGGTTGGGTTGGACTCGGATATAGGCTTATCCCAAAATCATTACATTTTTAATATGCTCTCTTGTTATATGTTCGAATTCATCCAACTCAGGTCATATGTTGGTTGGTTGGGTTGGGTATTGGAGGTGGTCTCCGGTCTTGATTGGACTTGAGACCGATTCAGGTCGTGTCAAACACCTCAACATAAGTTCAAAATGAATTATCAAAGAAGTACGTATATCTAAAGAAAATAAGATGAAGTAGAAGTAGAATCAATTCCTCCGATTTCACGGAGTGTCCTTAAGGAATTAATTTTCCTCAAGTACCCGAGGTTGCGAAATTTTTTCTCCCAAGATAAAATGGTTCACAATCTGAAGATAACGGTACCTCAAACTTTTATATTCCTCGAACACACTCAACAGCTAATGATCACAAATGGCTTTTGAAAGAAGAAAAATATTTTTTCAGCACTTACATTATCTGCATCCAATCATCTTGTATTTTTGCATCCAATCAACTTGTCGAACATAAAAGTAAACTATTTAATAGAAGCAATACTCCTTGTTCAATAACTTACTCTAACCAAAAAAAAAAAAAAAAGTTGGCACAACAATTTCGAAATGTCCAGTGTTTTTTGAACAAATTGATACGCGTCAGATTGTAAAGTAATATTTTAGTCCTATATAATTGGGTCGTTTTTTGGTAATGTAATATATAGTGGATTATATTTTGTAATGTAACATTGTTGGGTGCACTTTATATAATTTTTCTTAAGTTTTTTATATTACTCCTATTAATTGTAACTCATTTAAATGTTAAAAAAATAATAGACAATAGTATTTAATAATAGGGGTAAAATAGACACAAAATGAGAAACTATCTCTTGATTTTTTAAATTGGACAAGAAAATCAATAGATAATTTCTCATTTTGTATCTATTAAAATTGAACAACTTTTTTTAGAATACACATATGAAATTGGACAACTATTTTAAAATAAACTAGACAAAATATAGTAATATTAGTAGCGTTTATATATCATAATTAATTAGAAAAGGGCAGAACAAATTCAGGCCACCTACACTGATAGTACATGAATGCATGTTCAGATTATGGAAAACAAAGCAAATTAAACAATTCTAGTTTATATTTGTTTTATAATACTCTTCGATTTAGATTGATTTTATTAGCCTTGTATACACAAGGTTGACTAATTAATTAATTTAGTCCAAAATCATAGATTCAGGAGCTGGAGTTTCTTCCGGAGGTGGTGGACTATCGAGATTCTCTTTTGTAGGTCGTGATGGACTACCAGAAATTTATAATAATTAATTAGAAATGATATAATAAATTACAGAAAAAGCAGCTCACAAAGCAAACAGGAGAAACAAGCAGGAGAATCAAGCATTTTGGCGGAGACGTGCCTGCTTCTCCTACCCCATTCCCTCTTATTAGATAAGATGCCTTAAGAAAATATTCAGTAAAAGAATAATTTGACTAAATTTTCTTTACTTGTTCTTTGATATCAATATGTATACTCTCCTCATCCTAATTTATGTGACACTTTTCTGATTTTGAGATTCAACAAATCTATTTTTTATCGTAATCTTTTTCTCATATCTTTTAAATATTTTGAATTGTCAGTTATTGTGACTTATAGTATTTTTTATTTAGCTTTCAAATGTATAAATTTTATTTCAAAAAATTTAGTGATGTTGCGCCCAATTACAATCAAACATAAACTGTTTGACTTTCGAAAAGCAAAAAAATGCCACATAAATTGAGACAAAGGAAGTAATTAATTTCGATCTTCAACACATTAATCCCTCTTCATATTTATCAAGTAAGCTAAAGGTGAAAATTAGATCTACAATTTGATATATTGTAGGCTCAGTCCGTTCTTTTGAAGTCCTTTAAGTACATGAATTTGGGGGGGGGGGGGGGGGGGGGAGATTGGAGGGAGTAGTTATTTAGGGATCAGATAAGGAGCACTTTAAATTTTGAATTATCCCTTCTTTTTTTAAATAGAAGATAATAATAACAATAAATATAATAATAAATAATTAAATTTTTATATTTAAGTAAACATAATAAAAATTTATAAATAGCCAAAATAAATATAATAAAATAGTATTAAAATTATTAATTTATTTATTAAAATTTAGAAAACAAAATATATTTTTTAAAACTTTTGTATTATTATTATTATTATTATTATTTTGTTTTTTAAAAAAATAATAATAAAATAAAAATAAATAAATATAATGTATAATTATTTTTCAAAAATTAACATTACTTTATTTATTTTTAACTAAAAATTTACTAAAAATGAAGTAAGAGTTAAAATAATATCAGATCAATAAAAATATTTAATATAGATAAATAAATTAAAATTCGGGGAGGATAAAAAATCACGTGTCTACAATGTCGTGGATTACTTTGCATGCTTTTGTTTTCTCATAGACTTTGGTTTTATTTGCTATGGTCGGGGGCATGTCCCAACTAGATATTTTTTGGTGTGGTTTAGAGGCTTTGTATGGACAACTATGAACTTGAATAAGGATTGATGATGTCATATATATATATATATATATATATAGAGAGAGAGAGAGAGAGAGAGAGAGAGAGAGAGAAAGAGAGAGAGAGAGAGAGAGATGCACACAAGTACCTTGGGTTATCGTTTTGGTTTGGTTGGATTGGTTGGTTATGGGATGGATTGACTTGGCCTCGGATATAGGCTTATCCCAAAATCATTACATTTTTAATATGCTCTCTTGTTATATGTTCGAATTCATCCAACTCAGGTCATATGTTGGTTGGTTGGGTTGGGTATCGGAGGTGGTCTCCGGTGTCGATTGGACTTGAGACCGATTCGGGTCGTGTCAAACACCTTCAACATAAGTTCAAAATGAATTATCAAAGAAGTACGTTTATCTACAGAAAATAAGATGAAGTAGAAGTAGAACCAATTCCTCCGATTTCACGGAGTGTCCTTAAGATATTAATTTTTCTCAAGTACCCGAGGTTGCGGAATTTTTTCTCTCAGGATAAAATGGTTCACAATTTTAAAGTTAACGATACCTCAAACTTTTAGATTTCTCGAACACACTCAACAGCTGATGATCACAAAGAGCTTTTGGAAGAAGAAAAATATTTTTTCAGCACTTACATTATCTGCATCCAATCATCTTGTATTTGCATCCAATCAACTTGTCGAACATAAAAGTAAACTGTTTAATAGAAGCAATACTCCTTGTTCAATAACTTACTTCAACAACAACAAAAAAAAAAGATGGCACAACAATTTCGAAATGTCCCGTGTTTTTTTGGACAAATTGATACGTGTAAAGTAATATTTTAGTCCTATACAATTGGGTCGTTTTTGGTAATGTAATATATAGTGGATTATATTTTGTAATGTAACATTGTTGGGTGCACTTTATATAATTTTTCTTAATTTTTTTATATTACTCCTATTAATTATAACTCATTTAAATGTTGAAAAAAGAATAGACAATAGTATTTAATAATAGGGTAAAATAGACACAAAATTAGAAACTATCTCTTGATTTTTTTAATTGAACAAGAAAACCAATAGATAATTTCTCATTTTGTATCTATTAAAATTGGACAACTTTTTTTAGAATACACATATAAAATTGGACAACTATTTTAAAATAAACTAGACAAAATATAGTAATATTAGTAGCGTTTATACATCATAATTAATTAGAAAGGGGCAGAACAAATTCAGGCCACCTACACTGATAGTAAATGAATGCATGTTCACATTATGGAAAACAAAGCAAATTAAACAACTCTAGTTTTATATTTGTTTTATAATACTCTTCGATTTAGATTGATTTTGTTAGCCTTGTATACACAAGGTTGACTAATTAATTAATTTAGTCCAAAATCATAGATTCAGGAGCTAGAGTTTCTTCTGGAGGTGGTGGACTACCCGGGGTGTCTTTCGGAGGAGGTGGTGGACTACCCGGGATTTCTTTTGTAGGTCGTGATGGACTACCAGGGGTTTTTTCTGGAGGTGGTGGACTACCCGAGGTTTCTTTCGGAGGAGGTGGTGGACTACCGGGAGTCTCTTTTGTAGGTGGCGGTGGACTACCCGGGGTTTCTTTTGTAGGTCGTGATGGATTACCAGGGGTTTCTTTCGGAGGAGGTGGTGGACTACCGGGAGTCTCTTTTGTAGGTGGCGGTGGACTACCCGGGGTTTCTTTTGTAGGTCGTGATGGACTACCAGGGATTTCATTCGGAGGAGGTGGTGGACTACCCGGGGTTTCTTTTGTAGGTCGTGACGGACTACCGAGGGTTTCTTCTGGAGGTGGTGGACTACCTGGGGTTTCTTTTGGAGGTGATGGTGGAGTACCCGGGGTTTGTTTTGGAGATGGTGAAACAGTGGGAGTTTCTTTTAGAGGAATAAGTTTTTGGTCATCCATAATAGGTGCATTTGTAAAGAAGTCTCTTCTCGAGGAGAAAGTTGGAGGAAAAAGCAAGACAAGACTAATTAGTAAAAGAAAAAGATGTGAATGTGAAATAGTCATTTTTTGAATCACTAATGAGTTGTGCTGTTCAATTGTGAAAAAAACATGAAGAAAACAGTGGCTTATATAGTGGGAAATGGTCTTAAGAAAATAAATTTTGCTTTATCTCTTCTATATATTGTATTTACTTGCATTTGCTCAATACAGTTTAGAGCTTTGGTACCATTAAAGTAAAAGTGTGGTATATTTTACTGCTATGTTTTTCTTTTAAATGCCTCAAGAAAATATTAAGTAAAAGAATACAGTAATTTGATTAAATTATCTTTACTTGTTCTTTGATATCAATTTTTATACTCTCTTCATCCTAATTTATGTGGCACTTTTAGATTTCAAGATTCAAATAACTCTATATTTTACCGTTTTTTTTTCTTATGTCTTTTAAATCTTTTGAATTGTCAATTATTGTGACTTATACTATTTTTTATGTAGTTTTCAAATATATAAATTTTATTTAAAAAATTTAGAGATATTTTGCTCAAATTTACGGTCAAACCTAAACTAATTAACTCTCGAAAAGCAAAAAATGCCACATAAATTGAGTCAGAGAAAGTAATTACTTTCGATCTTCAACATTAGTCCCTCTTCATATTTATCAAGTAAGCTAAAGGTGGAAATTAATCATTAATTTATTTTAATGTTCTAAAATATGAACTATTAGATAATTTATTTTAAGTAAGCAAAACAACTAAAATAGATCGAAGAAAGTATTTTCAAATGTCTAGTTATATTGAAGAAATTTCAAGTCCAATAAGACATCATTTTTTTTTTTCTTTTTGGATTTTTTGATTAAGAAAAATACTATTGTGAATCTTCTGATCAAGTCAGTGGGAGATAATTAGTCTGAACTCATGGTAGAAATCTGGTTGAAATGTTGATGGTTATAATGTGAAAGGGAATAAGATCAAAATAAACTTCTAAGCCAAAGAAAATTAATCACCAAAAGAATTACTATTTTTTTTGTTCCATATCCATTGCTTTCTCCATTTATCTTTATTTGTTGATATTAAATTTTACACATTCCTTAAAAAATATACGTACTGTATGGTTTCTTTTGGAGACATTGGGCCGAAATTAACAGGAGTAGTATGTATGTATGTACACATACTCCTTGAATGGTTTTTTTATCTCGTATAATTTTGAATAGAAGGGCAGTCCAACGTACTACGCATTGGTATGCTTGAGGTCCAGAGAAGGGACAAACCATAAAGGTCTATTCTTCTCAACCTTTCCTTGCATTTCTGCAAAAGATTGTCACCACGGCTTGAACTTGTGACCTCTAGCCACATAGCAGTAACTTAATCAGTAACGCCAAGAGGCCCCTTCTATCTTGAACAATTCTGAATATAAGTGTAAAACACAAAATATTGATGACCAAAACTGGCTCAAATTTTTTACTTCCAGTGCTCTCTCAAAATCTCTTCTACAATTACAACAATCTGAAAGCATATACTCCAACCCCCAGCAGTCCAGTACAAAAATAATAACAATAACAAGAAATTGAAGAGGTGTACATGGAATCTGTAGGTGTACAAACTCTCCTTACTATAACTACACATATCCATCTCCAAATTTGTAGCTAGTCTCATTATACACATAATTACAACGTCAAATTGAAGAAAATATGTACCAAAATATTAAACATCGTCAAAAAAATACTGCAGAAAGATTAGAACCAAAAAAGAACAATATGATGTTACTCTAGAATCATCAATATCAAAACTAGCAGTAAATACATGATAAGAGGCAATCGACACAACTATATATGCCAACAATCTTCTTTTTTCAAGCTCCTTGACTTGAATTTCTGATTTCCAACTCATTTTCAAATCATAAAGGAGCATCCGCTAAAAGAAAACCACAAAATAGAAAACCCCAAAGTAGAAACTCATAAAATTAGGGCAAAATTATCAATTAGAAGAATATACCAACCTTAAAATCACCAAATTAAAGAAAAAAATTGTAAATTAGCTCGCAAATTGAAGTGCAAATTGAAAGCTGAAATCGAATTTATGGTGTGTGGTCGGACCTACTGGTGGTGTGTGTATTCGGAGCTACTGGTGGCGTGTGTGGTCATCAGAGCTGGTGGCGTATCGTGTGTGGTTGTCGGAGCGTACCGGTGGTGGCATGTGGTGGAGCATATGGCGGCGTGGGGTTAAGAATGGGAAATATTTAATAGTAATGAAAAACTTTCTATATATACTTCTTTACTTTATGTTATATATTAATTTTAATTTTTGGAGGGAAAAACACAATCGATGCAATAGCATTTTTTTGTTAATTAAGTGTTGCCATAGGTGACTTTATGACAACGGTTCATGCAGTCGTTGCTATAGGTAATCCTATTGCAACGGTTATCCATCAATAGCAATGGTTACAACACAAAATAGTTCAACTAAAATAATATTCTTTTGCAACGCGTGGAAGCGTTGTAATAGATGCTCTATAGCAACGCTTTTGGAAGCGTTGCCAAAAGGTTCGTTGTAATAGAGGTAATTTCTGATAGTACACGGAGTGTCCTTAAGGAATTAATTTTCCTCAAGTACCGAGGTTGAGAATTTTTTTTTTCCCAAAATAAAATGATTCACAATCTGAAGATAACGGTACCTCAAATTTTTAGATTCCTCAAACACACTCAACAGCTGATGATCACAAAGAGCTTTTGAAAGAAGAAAAATGTTTTTTCAGCACTTACATTATCTGCATCCAATCATCTTGTATTGTTTGCATCCAATCAACTTGTCGAACATAAAAGTAAACTGTTTAATAGAAGCAATACTCCTTGTTCAATAACTTACTTCAACAAAAAAAAAAAAAAAAAAAAAAGATGGCACAACAATTTCGAAATGTCCCGTGTTTTTTTTTTGGATAAATTGATACGTGTAAAGTAATATTTTAGTCCTATACAATTGGGTTGTTTTACGGTAATATAATATATAGTGAATTATATTTTGTAATGTAACATTGTTGGGTGCACTTTATATAATTTTTCTTAATTTTTTTATATTACTCCTATTAATTATAACTCATTTAAATGTTGAAAAAAAAATAGACAATAGTATTTAATAATAGGGGTAAAATAGACACAAAATGAGAAACTATCTCTTGATTTTTTAAATTGAACAAGAAAACCAATAGATAATTTCTCATTTTGTATCTATTAAAATTGAACAACTTTTTTTTAGAATACACATATGAAATTGGACAACTATTTTAAAATAAACTAGACAAAATATAGTAATATTAGTAGCGTTTATATATCATAATTAATTAGAAAAGGGCACAACAAATTCAGGCCACCTACACTGATAGTACATGAACGCATGTTCACATTATGGAAAACAAAGCAAATTAAACAACTCTAGTTTTGTATTTGTTTTATAATACTCTTCGATTTAGATTGATTTTGTTAGCCTTGTATACACAAGGTTGACTAATTAATAAATTTAGTCCAAAATCATAGATTCAGGAGCTGGAGTTTTTTCTGGAGGTGGTGGACTCCATGGGGTGTCTTTCGGAGGAGGTGATGGACTACCGGGAGTCTCTTTTGTAGGTGGTGGTGGACTACCTGGGGTTTCTTTTGTAGGTCGTGATGAACTACCAGGGGTTTCTTCGGGAGGTGGTGGACTACTCGGGGTTTCTTTCGGAGGAGGTGGTAGACTACCGGGAGTCTCTTTTGTAGGTGGCGGTGGACTACCCGGGGTTTCTTTTGTAGGTCGTGATGGACTACCAAAGGTTTCTTCTGGAGGTGGTGGACTACCCGGGGTTTCTTTCGGAGGAGGTGGTGGACTACCGGGAGTCTCTTTTGTAGGTGGCGGTGGACTACCCGGGGTTTCTTTTGTAGGTCGTGATGGACTACCAGGGGTTTCTTCTGGAGGGGATGGACTACCCGGGGTTTCTTTCGAAGGAGGCGGTGGACTACTGGGAGTCTCTTTTGTAGGTGGCAGTGGACTATCCGGGGTTTCTTTTGTAGGTCGTGATGAACAACCAGGGGTTTCTTTCAGAGGAGGTGGTAGACTACCCGGGGTTTCTTTTGTTGGTCGTGACGGACTACCGAGGATTTCTTCTGAAGGTGGTGGACTACCTGGGGTTTCTTTTGGAGGCGGTGGTGGACTACCCAGGGTTTCTTTTGGAGGTGGAGAAACAGTGGGAGTTTCTTTTAGAGGAATACGTTTTTGGTCATCCATAATAGGTGCATTTGTAAAGAAGTCTCTTCTCGAGGAGAAAGTTGGAGGAAAAAGCAAGACAAGACTAATTAGTAAAAGAAAAAGATGTGAATGTGAAATAGTCATTTGAATCACTATTGAGTTGTGCTATTCAATTGTGAAAAAACATGAAGAAAACAGTGGCTTATATAGTGGGAAATGGTCTTAAGAAAATAAATTTTGCTTTTTATCTCTTCTATATATTGTATTTACTTGCATTTACTCAATACAGTTTAGAGCTTTGGTAGCATTAAAGTAAAAGTGTGGTATATTTTACTGCTATGTTTTTCTTTTAAATGGCTGAGGAAAATATTAAGTAAAAGAATACAGTAATTTGATTAAATTATCTTTACTTGTTCTTTGATATCAATTTTTATACTCTCTTCATCCTTATTTATGTGGCACTTTTAGATTTCAAGATTTAAAAAATCTATATTTTACCCTTTTTTTTTTCTTATATCTTTTAAATCTTTTGAATTGTCAATTATTATGACTTATACTACTTTTTACGTAGTTTTTAAATATATAAATTTTATTTAAAAAATTTAGAGATATTTTGTTCAAATTTATGGTCAAATCTAAACTAATTAACTCTCGAAAAGCAAAAAAATGCCACATAAATTGAGTCAGAGGAAGTTATTACTTTCGATCTTCAACATTAATCCCTCTTCATATTTATCAAGTAAGCTAAAGGTGGAAATTAATCATTAATTTATTTTAATGTTCTAAAATGAGAACTATTAGATAATTTATTTTAAGTAAGCAAAACAACTAAAATAGATCGAAGAAAGTATTTTCAAATGTCTAGTTATATTGAAGAAATTTCAAGTCCAATAAGACATCTTTTTTTTTTCTTTTTGGATCTTTTGGTTAAGAAAAATATTATTGTGAATCTTCTGATCAAGTCAGTGGGAGATAATTAGTCTGAACTCATGGTAGAAATTTGGTTGAAATGTTGATGGTTATAATGTGAAAGGGAATAAGATCAAAATAAACTTCTAAGCCAAAGAAAATTAATCACCAAAAGAATTACTATTTTTTTTTGTTACATATCCATTACTTTCTCCATTTATCTTTATTTGTTGATATTTAATTTGACACATTCCTTAAAAAATAATAAGTAAAAGAGTAATTTAATTTATTGTATCACCTCTATTAGATACAAGTCAACTAAATATTAAAAAATGAATAGTATTTAAAAACAAGGATGAAATAAATAAAAAAATGATAAATTATCTTTTAATTTTATAAACTAGATATGTAAAATCGAACAACTATTTTTAGTATAGTTGACAAGTAAGATGAATGGGAGACGAAGTAGTTATATATTGTTTTGTCTCAATATCGAATTATTCTTTAACCTTTATTTTTTATATGCTTTTTTAAAATATATTAAATTATTAATTTTTGTACAAATGATGTTTTTATCTTTTTATTTTATTTCAAAATTAATGGTGTTTCACATAATCAAAAAGATAGTGATGATATTTTTTTCAATTTTATTCCTATTTAAATAAAGGAAATATATAAAGGAAGGCTTGGATATCGGGTCCTACATGTTTATTATTTCTTTGATTTTTGTTTGTTTGTTTGGTTTTGACTTAACATAAAATTTAAGAAAATAAATAAGACTTTTTAAATCTTGTGATCTTAAATTAAAAAGGGAAAATTTCAGAAATAGCAACCCTGTAACCTTAATTATAACTTTTATAGCAACAGTTTTATAATTACGAAAAATAGCAAATTGTATTTGTATTTAAGTAAAATGTTGCTATATAAATACATATACAAATATATATGTATTACTCATAAATACATATGCACAACTGAAAAATATATATTCTTCTATTACTATGAAGTGGGTAAAATATTGCTACTTTTGCTATAAGTTGTAATTTTGAAAAAATATTGCTATTTATTGTAATTATAGTCTTAAGAATGTTAGCTTCTGTAATTTTTATAATTAAAAATACGTATAATGTATCAAAATTTCATTTCATCTCGTAAAAAAAAAATGTCTATTATACCAATTGAGTAATTAAAGTGGCCTTTTAATCAAGAGATCAGCATCAATACTTCCTCATCTCATTTAATTGTCAGTATGAATTCTTAAAATGACAGTTATTTTAGGACAATAACTTGAGCTTAAATTGATCATGAATTTGGGATGATCTTATAATAGAGATATGGTTGAGAATTTAAACTATTCCGACGATAACTTTAAGAGAAATTAAAATTAGTGTCAAAGAATAAAAACTAATATTTAATTTAAAATTAATGTTAAATTAAAATTACAAAAGATTTCTTTATTCAGGGGAGGATCAAGTGGTTGGGTGAGGGTTTCCGGAAGACCAGTAATTTTTTTTGCGGATCTTGTATTTATATTGAGAAATCTACAAATATATAAGAATTATAAGTTGAAAACTCATAAGCAGAGTGTGTTATTGGTCTAGTGGTGCAAAGGAACTTGTTAAAGTTTTGTTGATCTCTTGATTGTGTGTTTTGAATCCCCCTGGCTATTTGGCATTATTTTTTACTAACTTTGGAAACCCACAAATGTTAAATCTTATTTTCGCCTCTGTATTTGATTGTTGATTTTCATTTTTAAATAATTAATGGTACGAAAAAGGGCCTAAAATGTCCTTTAACTATCTAAAATGAAGTAAAAATGACCTTCATCTACCTATTGGGCCTAAAATATCCTTTTCATCTACCTATTGGGTCAATATTGCCCTTCTATTTAGCAGCTACCTATTAGCCCCACCTCATTTATGACATGACATATTCTTATTGGACAATTAATATTGAATTAAACTAATTAATTTTATTCTCAAAACCTAACCCGCCCCAGCCAAATAACCCGACCCAACTAAGAGCTTCTCCAATTTCATTAACGAAAAAGAAATCCCCATTCATCATCCTAATCTGCTCATCTCCTCTCCACCATTTTTTTGTTAAAGGTATTGGAGAGGGTCTTAGTTGGGTCGAGTTATTTGGCTGGGGCGAGTTGGATTTTGAGGATAAAATTAATTAGTTTAACTCAATATTAATTGTCCAATAGGAATATGCCATGTCATAAATGAGGTGGGGCCAATAGGTAGTTGTTAAATGATCTTTTGGACCCCTCTACTATGTCACTTTTGTAAGTTGGACACTTCTACTTACATGTTTGTCATCTGGACCCCTGAAGCTACTAAACAACAACATTTTAAACCCTTTTTTGGTGAGTGCAACACACTCTCTTCCACGTCAGCTGCCACATCTGCTGCCAAGTCAGTCATGCCTGCCATGTCATTTAAAAAAATTTAATTAAATAAGAAAAAATTATAAATTGTAGAAAAATTTGAATAATCATGCTTTTAAAATTTGAAAAATTTGAATAATCATTTTTAAAATAAAAATAATAAAAAAAGTATTACATTAAAATTAATTAAATATTAAAATTAATTTAATTAATTAATTTAAATTTTAAATTTAAATTGTTAAAAAATTAATTAATTAAAATTCTTAACTAATTTATTTATTTAAATTAATTAAATTTTAAATTAATTAATTTATCAAATTTAAAATTCTTACCTAATTTAAATAAATTTTACTTCAATAATTAATTGATTTAAATATGATTTACATATTTAAAATATTTAATTTAAATTAATTGTGGGGGGAGGGGCTGAGTGGGGTTGGGGGAGGGGTTGGGTGGGGTGGGGGACTGAAGGAAGGGGGTTGGGTGAGATGGGGGGCTGGGGAAGGGGTTACGTGGGGCTGGGTGGGATGGGGACGGGAAGGGTGGGATGGGGGGTTGGGTAAGGGGTTACGTGGGGTTGGGGACGGGCTAGGGTAGGGGAGAGGGTGGGTGGGGCTGGTGGGGTGAGGAGTGGCTGGGGTGGGGGTGGGGGTGGGGGAGGCTGGCTGGAGAGGGGGGTGGGAAAAAATTTTAAATTTATTATTTTAAAAATATTTTTAAATTATTTTAAAATTATAAAAGATGGAGGAAAAAAAAACCTTTTTTTAAAAAAATTCAATATTATTTTTGTTTTCTTGATTATTTTAATGTAAAATAGGCTAAAAATTGACCCCCACTCGCACCCCTTGGCGAGTGGTTACACTCTCTTTGTCATAGTCACCATGACTTTGCTACATAGGCAAGGTCAACGGTCAAAGGGTGCGAAATGTTGCTTTTTGATGGGTTCAGGGGTACAGATGACAAACATGTAAGTAGAAGTGTCCAACTTACAAAACTGACATAGTAGAGGGGTTCAGAAGGTCATTTTGCCAATGCAGGGGCAAAATTGACCCAATAAATAGACGAAAAAGGTATTTTAGGCCCAATAGGTAGATGAAGGGCGTTTTGCGCCATTTTAAATAGTTGAAGGGCATTTTAGGCCCTTTTTCGTTAATCATATAATGTTTCTTTTTTTTTCAAACTAAGAGATACAATTAGCCCCAAAAAGAATTATTATAAATGTATTACTATATATAGTGAATGTCTATTTATGAAAAAGTTAGAAACCTCAACTTCTGAGATAAAATTAGTCTTCTCCTATAAATAAAAAGATTTTCCTTCATTGTTATTGACTCCTCAAGAGAACCCTCAAGATATTCGTCAAGAGAAATAAAAATTACTCTCCTTTCTCTCTCCTTTTTTCGTGTTCTTACTTTATATTTCATAATAAATTCACTATAGTAGAATGAACAATATCCACTAAAGTAAATTGTTAATATCTATATATTGATTTTAGTTTTAATAAATAAATGATTTTATCACAAAAAGAGCTATGTGTGTATAATTGATGAGTAAGCATTGGACATGCCTAGTCTTACTTGGACTAAGTTGTCAAATGCCAAATTTTAAAACTTTGTTTGTCATTAAGACACAAGTCTAGAAAAATTGATCAAATAGACACCATTTATGATATCATCATATATTCTTTTCAGCTTAACAAATCTAACACAAGTTTCTAATAATACACTTTAGGCCCCCTCTTCTCATCCATAATTAATTCAGAATATCGTTCCAAAAATAATTTTTAAAATGATTCAAAAGCTTAAAAAAGAAGCTCCCAATTTTCCTCTAAAATTTTCCATTTCAGGCACAATTCTGACAATTTCTTTTTTCAATCAGTTCACAAATGTCATAAACTTATCCATTGCATCCTTTGTTACCTTATTTTTTTGTTATCTTCTCAAACACACTTTTTACCACTGTTATAAAGCTTCTAAATTACTCACATTATGCAAAAACCTCTTTAGAATGTATATTACAGTAGCTCAGGTGACTCTAACTTCGTTTCTCTATTCCATAAACCCAACGATCGTTGATTAGAAGCAGTTTTTGCACTTTCACTATTTTGTACGGATATCTACCCAGTCATCGACCATTCATATAATAAACATATACCACTAGGAGAATTGAAGATCGACTCTAGTTTACTTCTAGAATGTATATTGCAGAGTTTGTTCTTGTTTCTGGTGATTTCATGAGAGAATATAAGGATCTCTCAATGTTGAAAATGAAAATCTTTTACTAAGGTGACATTGTCCATTATAGTTTGCTGCAATGGTTCATACGACTACTTGGTTGCAAGCATAACGGAGATTAGAGATTTAGATTGTGAGCCAAGAGACGTGGTAATTATTTATCTAATGAACTCGAGAGAAAAGGTGCATCCAACTATTATAAATAAAGATAGACATGTGTCCTTGTACATGTTGGATGTTGGTGTTGATGGCTTTAGGCCTATCTTAAGAATAAATATAGTTGATAGGCCCTTTTAAGAGTCGTTGAATTCATCAATACCCCCACTCCAACGTCTATTAGCCGACGACGATTCGATTGAACAGATGAGGGTGACTCTTCAACTATCCTTATCCATGGCACGGTACTGACACCCTTCCAACTGGGGTTACAGGTTGGAACCCAATCAGTTCAGAGAGGGGCATGTCAATTAGATAATTATATCCCACAGTTTTAGTTTCAGATTCAGACTCAGTATAGAACTAAGTTCAGTTCTACAGAACCAGGACAGTCAGACACAGTCATCCAACTCAGTATAAAACTCAGTTCAGTTCTACAGAATCAGGACTATCAGAAACAGTCACCTAGTTAACAGTAATAAAGTTATCATTAAACTCAGATATCAGTCATTCAGTTATAAGAACTCAGTACCCAGTGTTAATATGATCTCAGTTACAGTATACGTAGTTATGTGCATAGTATTGCATAATCACTATTTACAGCAATTTCAGATATACATGTACTCTCATTTAGGTATATTCATGTTACTCAGCCAGTTACTGTTCATTCATATGAACCCATGCATATCAGCCTACCTCACTTAGCATACCAGTATATTCAAAGCACTGACGTATACCTTTTCTTTTGCGCTATGATGTCTTATATCATAGGTTCAAACGCACGGGCTCCTGATTGTACTTAGCAACCCAGCCTATCAGTAATAGATTTAATGGTGAGTCCTCATAGTTTGAGAAAAGAGTTATTATTTCAGTATATTCAGTAGTCGGAGTTAGTTGGGGGTTCGTCCCATCAACTCTATGTTCAAAAAACTAGAGGCTTTCAAACTAGATTATTTAGATAGATGTTCAGTTTTTAGTATTTATTTATCAGTATTTTATACTAGTTATGAACCTTATGGAAAATTCAACTTACCACATTATTATAATGTTATTATTTAGTGATTGCAGCAGGTATCAGTCATGGGTTAGCTTGTGGTCCCTCGAGATTATGAGCACCGTGTGATATTCGGGGTGTAGACTCGGAGCGTTATAAACTTGGTATCAGAGCCTAAGGTTCAATAGAGTCCTAGGGAGTCTGAAAGTCACGTCTAGTAGAGTCTTGTGCGTGGGTCTGTAGCGCACCACACTTATGGATAAGACGTTATGAGGCATTTTACAAAAAGTTTTTCTTCTTTTAGTATGCATATCGTACGAGTGAGCATGAGATCAAGTTAAACTCTCTGTCAAATTCAAGTTTCCCTTTGATTGGCAGAATATACTTCCCAAAAAGACTAACAAAAGAAGAATGAGAAACCATCCAACACCTCCGCCCATCCAACCTTATCCCCTGGATGAGCATGTTTCCCATGCAGAATTCAGAGAAGCTTTCACCACTTTGGCTCATTCTGTGGCAGCTCAGAATAAATGTCCCGTGGCTATAAAGGCTAACCCAGTGTCCAATACTGCTGTAGCCAGATATCAGGACTTCACCCGAATAAATTCCCCATCATTTACAGGGTCTAAGTTAGATGAGAACCCACAGGAATTCCTTGATCAGGTGTAGAAAGTCACAAATATTATGGGGGTAACTGCTATTGAGAGTGCTAAGTTAGATGAATATCAGTTGTAGGACGTGTCTCACTCATGGTTCAAGCAGCGAAAGGCAGAGAGGGTCGCAGATGCATAGCCCATAGAATGGGAGGAGTTTACTACTGCTTTTCTGGATAGGTTCTTCCCATTGGAGTTGAGGGAAGCGGAGGTTTTGGAGTTTATTAATTTAAAGTAGGGCAACATGATAGTAAAAGAGCATTCTCTCAAGTTTACTTAGTTAGCCAGATACGCTCCTCATGTGGTAGCGGATAGCAGATCTAAGATGAGTAAGTTTGTATTGGGTATGTATAACAGTATGGTCAAGGAGTGTAGAACCGCAATACTGATTAATGAGATAGACATATCCAGGATCATGGTCCATGCTCAGCAGATAAAGGAGGCTAAGAAGAGAAAAATGGAGAGGGAGAACAAGAGGGCTAGAATAGGTAGCTTCAACTTCGCTTAGCCTAAGTCAAAGGGTGGAAATCACTCTCAGTTCCTCCTAAAACCATCAGTTTCAACTCCATCCTCAGCCAGTGCTCCAGTGCCAAAATTTAGAGATGGTAATAAAGATAGGGCGCTAGGCCCTAAACCTTAGGGTAGTGTTAGCAGTGCCCGAACGATTCCTCTTTGCCAGAAATGTGGTAGAAACCATCAGGGTGTCTGCAGAGCTGGCAGCAATGTATGTTTTGGGTGTGGCAAGCCAGGTCATAGAATCAGAGATTGTCCTTAGTTAGGTTCCCAGGGTCAGTATATCATCCTTCAACTTAGTCCGGACGCTCGAATCAGCATGGTGTCACTTCCAGTGCTACTAGTGGGCAGCGCCTAAACAAAATTTATGCATTTCAGTCCCAATAGGATCAGGAAAATTCTCCTGATGTGGTCACTAGTACGTTACAAGTTTATTATTTCCATGTTTATGCTTTGCTAGATCCAGGAGCTTCTTTGTCCTTTGTAACTTCTTATATAACTTTTGATTTCAGAGTCAGTCCTGAAACCTTCGCAGAGCCTTTCTTAGTCTCTACCCTAGTTGGTAAATCTATCATAGCCCGACGGGTATACAAGAACTGTCCGGTTATGGTATTTCAGAAAGTTACATCAACAGACTTAGTAGAGCTATAAATGACGGATTTTGATGTCATTCTCGACATGGATTAACTTCATTCATGCTATGCTTCAGTGAATTGTAGAAATAAAGTTGTTCACTTTCAGTTCTCGAATGAACCTATCCTAGAATGGAGAGGTAGTACTTCAGTACTTAGGGGCAACTTGTTTCCTACCTTAGAGAGAGGAAAATGATATCCAAAGGGTGTATCTATTATCTCGTTCAAGTTCAAGACTCTAGTTCAGAGAACCTTAATCTTGAATAGCATCAGTAGCATGTGAATTTCTAGATGTGTTTCCCGAATATCTTCCTGGGGTGCCTCCCAAAAGGGAAATTGACTTTAGAATTGACCTACTTCCATATACTCAACCCATCTTTATTTTGCCATATAGAATGGCTCCAGCAGAATGTTGAAACATCTCCTAGATTTGGTGTTCATCAAACCCAATATTTCCCCGTGGGGCACACCAGTTCTATTCGAGCATAAGAAATATGGTTCTCTTAGAATGTGTGTAGACTATCTTCAGTAAAACAAAGTCACTATCAAGAATAAGTATCCACTTATCAGAATCGATGACTTGTTTGACCAACTTCAGGGTGACAACTACTTTTCTAAGATAGACTTCAAATCAAGCTATCATTAGCTCAGATTCAGAGAATGTGACATTCTCAAAATAGCTTTAAGAACTCATTATGGTAATTTTGAATTCTTAGTCATGTCATTTGGTCTTACCAATGCCCCAACAACTTTCATGAACTTGATGAACCGTGTGTTCAAACAGTACCTGGACATGTTCATCATAGTCTTCATAAATGATATTCTTGTCTACTCCTACAGTGAACATGATCATGCAGACCATCTCAGAATAGTGTTACAGACCCTCAGAGCCCATCAGTTGTTCTCTAAATTCAGTAAATGAAAATTTTGGCTAAGGTCAGTGGATTTCCTTAGTCATATAGTTTCTGGTAATGGCATAAGAGTTGATCCCCAAAAGACCAAACCAGAGAGGAACTGGCTCAGACCCTATCTCCATCAGATATCAGGAGTTTCTTGGATTTGGCTGGCTATTACTGATGGTTTGTTAAGGAATTTTTGTCTATTGCATCGCCCATGTCCAGATTGACTCAGAAGAAAGTTAAATTCCAGTGGTCAGATTCTTGTCAGAAGAGTTTTCAGGAGTTAAAGACTCAACTCACTACAACTCAAGTTTGACGTTACCAGATGGTTCAGACGAGTTTGTGGTATATTGTAATGCCCCCAGAGTCAGTTTGGGGTGTGTTTTGATACAGAGAGGTGAGGTCATAGCCTATGCTTCTAGATATCTTAAGCCTCATGAAAAAAATTACCCTACTCATGATCTTGAGTTAGCAACTGTTTTTTTGCCATAAAGATTTGGAGGCATTATTTATATGGAGTACATGTTGATGTGTTAACAGACTATAAAATCCTGGAGTATGTGTTTTCTTAGAAAGACTTGAACCTGGGGTAGAGAAGGTGGTTAGAGTTATTAAAAGACTACGATATGAGTGTTCTATATTATTCGAGCAAGGCCAATATAGTTGTTAATGCTCTCGGTAGGATGTCTATAGGTAGTGTTGCTCACATGGAGGATGGTAAGAGGAGGTTAGTTCAGGAAGTTCATCAACTTACTGGTTAGGTGTCCGCTTAGTCGATTCAACAGAGGATAGCGTATGGGTACAGAATAGTTTGGAATCATCTCTGGTTTTCAAAGTAAAAGAAAAGTAGGACAGGGATTATACAAGTACAACTACGAGGATGGACATGTGAAAGTGTAATGAACCCGAGGCTTGGAGTGTGCAAGAAAAATGCAAAAGAGGGCCTAAAACACACACCAAAATCGTACCTACACTACATTCCAAGGGCTGCATTTTGAGGCTTTTCATTAAAGGGCCTTTTGGTCATTTTGTGTTTTAGTTGTAACCTAGTATAAATAAAATATTGTAGGTCATTTTGTCTTAGACTTTGATGATATTTGTAAATTGTATAACACTTTGAAAACACTTCTCTCTTGTGAGAAAGGCCCCCATCGCTGAAACTTGTAACTAGGGCTTTCAAAAGTGTGGATTTCACTTGTGTTGCATTCAAGGCTTGGAAATGTTATTTTTTAAAGGAGGTAAAGTCCCTCTTGTGTCAACGTAGGAGTTAGGTTAACCATTGTGTGTAGTGTTAAGGGTCCAAGAGTATCACATCTTCTTGGGTTCTTAAGATTATACCAATCAAGATCTAACTATCTATCCTTTGTTGATTGTAATCTTGTGATCGTTTGTATTCGTTGGTGTGGTTATAAACGTTAGTATCTCATCATTGTGTAGCATTCTTGGTTTTTGGACTTGTTTCCAACTTGTCTCAATTTTGTAGACTGTTTTTGTGGCTGTTTTGGTACAATCCATGTTGTTAGTGTATCACTTGGTATTAGAGCATGGTTTGATCTTGTTCCCACAAGATCAATATTGGGCTCGTTAGTTGAAAAATAATAATAAAAAAATTGGCGAAAACTAAAAATTTCAGAAAAATAGCAATCTGTCCATTGTTGTTGTCTTGGCCAAAATTGTGTTCTTGTTATGTCTTGGCTGAGATTTTTACTTGTTTTGTTGTCTCTAAGTGTTAGATTTTGTTCTTCACTAACACTTGAGCCTAGATCTATATTTGAGATTTAAAAATTGATGTTGCTGTTGTAAACATAATACTTGGCCACTTGTTGTTGAACAATTATTGTGATGGACTGTTTTGGGCCGTGAGATATTGGATTTATTGTTGGAGGTTGGAGTGGAGTTTATTGTGTTGTTTTTTTGTTCTTGAAAGATTGTTGTGGTGTTTTTGTTGTTCATCACAACCTTCATCTCTTGTAAAAATCAAAAACGCAACACAAAGGGGGTCTTGGCCGTGGGATTGTTGAGCTTGTTGTTGTGGATTTGGTTGAAAAAAAAACATTGGGTGTGTTGTTGGTGTTCTTCAAAAATTATTGTGGTTTGCTTGTTGTTCTTCATCCACTCTCATATCTTGACTAACAAAAAGTGCAAATAGATTCAAAAGAAGTGAAGATAAAAGTTGTTAAGTGTGTTTGTCTTCCTAGACTTGTCATCAACTTTTTCAACTACTATCCTTAAATCAAGGAGCCTTGTTTGGTGGAACTAGTACAAGTCAAGATCATCTTTTTGAGATTAAACTTACAAAGGACTCAAGACGTATACTTTCCCTTCAAATACAATTGTCTTCCATTCCAAATTATGTGAAAATTGAAATTTCAAATTTGTGATGAAAGTTGTGTGGGCTCGAGACCAATTACATGCTGCCACGTCACCCTAATTACTATTCACCGTCAATATTAAGCTCAAATGTGGATTTTCCTAGTTTTTAATTGTTGATTCTTGGCTTCATTAGTTGATCCTAGAACTAATAAACAAACTAGTAAACTCCTACTAGATTGTCAATTTGTCCTTTGCATCCATTATTCGTGTCTACGTTTCTTTTGTGATTTTGTCGTTTTTATAAATCGTAGTAGTTATTGGTTCAAGTTCAATCATCATTTCCTTGAGTCTTCAAACCAAGAATCCATTCCGACCAAGGAGTAGACTCACCCCTCGACTCATCACGAACTACAAGCTGACTTACAATACTTGTAAATCCAAGTGTGAGACGATAAAGTTTATGAGAGTGTGGTGAGACAGCAAACTCTTGCAAAAGCGCATGGGGCATGCTACTCAATTCATCCAGGGGCCACCAAGATGTACCGTGACCTGTGGGAAGTCTATTGGTCAAGTGGGATGAAGAGAGACATTACAGAGTTTATAGCTAAGTGCTCGACATATCAGTAGGTTAAGATTGAGCATCAGAAGTCTAGTGGATCTATGCAGGAGTTCTGTATTCTCACTTAGAAGTGGGGGGATGTGACCATGGATTTTGTGATGGGCTTGCCCCATACTCATCGTCAGCATAATTTGATTTGGGTCAATGTAGAAAGAATGACCAAATAAGCTCATTTATTACCAGTTCATACCTCTTATTCAATCGAGAAGTGGCAATTATGCCAATTTCTATGTCATAGAGTTGGTCAGATTGCATGGAGTTCCATTTTCTATCATATCAGATAGAGGTACGCAGTTCACCTCTTATTTGAGGAAAGCCTTCTAGTAGGGTCTTGGTACCTAAGTTACCTTAGTACAACCTTTCACCCTTAAACAGATAGTCAAGAAGAAAGGACCATCCAAATTCTAGAAGATATGTTAAGAGTGTGCCATTAACTTTAAGGGTAGTTGGGATGACCACTTGCCTTTGATTGAGTTCACGTATAATAACAGTTATCATTCTAGTATTCAGATGGCTCCGTTTGAGGCGCTATATGAGAGGAGATGTAGATCTATCATTGATTGGTTTGAAATGAGTAAGGTCGCAGTGGTAGGGAGTGACTTGGTATTTAATGCCTTAGAAAAAGTTTAGTTGATCAGGGAGTGGCTTAAGACAACTCAGAGCCGACAGAAATCGTATGCAGATGAGCAAAGAAATAATCTCGAGATTTAGATTGGTAATTATGTGTATTTGAAAATCTCTCCTATGAAGAGAATGAAGAGGTTTGGAAAGAAGGGGAAGCTCAGTCTCTGATATATCGGTCCTTACCGAATTCTCAGCCATTTTGAAAAGGTAGCTTACGAGCTTGAGTTACCTTCAGACTTAGCTTCAGCCTCTCTTATGAAGAAGATTCATCCGAAATCATCGATCATCAGATTTGCCGTGATCTCATGTTAAAACCATTGAATTTGCAAGTTAGAGTTGTAATCATGATGTTTATATATGTTGGTTATTATTATGTGCATAAATTATGCCTCCAAGTGTTTGCTAGAATTTCTATGAGAGTGAAACAGTGAAATTATGACATAACAACATGTGTACAAGTTCATGCCTTACAAATGTCTGATAAAATACCTCAATGAATGAATGAGTTGTGACAAAGTGACTAGCTATCATGCTTTCAAGATTGTGGTATGTTTTACTATCTATGCTATTGAGTCCTGGGGGCATTCAATTCCCAAAAATCTAGTTGTTCACCTAGAATTACAGTAACTTCAGAATAGTTTTAGTAATGTCACAAACAGTAGTACTCAGTCAGTTATAGTATTCAGTAAACTCAATCTAATTCAGCCAGTTAACACGATCTGTAACATTTCATTCCAACCTAGTGTAGCCTAGTGATTAGTTTAGTGTCTGTTCAATTGGAAGTAGGATTCAGCACCGAGTAAACCCAAAGATGGGGTCGCACTTGCCAGTTGAGGGTGTGGTCCTTAGCAGTAGTGCTTGCATTCTAGAACTATGTAGCCAGCATAGGTTGAGATATTAACTTTCTAGTTGAGGGTTGATAAGGTATTTTACCTACCAGTTGAGGGTACCACCGTTCTCATTTAGGGCACCTGCCAGATGAAGGTAATTCTTCAGCTGTCTTTACCCATGGCATGGCACTGACACCCTTTCAACTGGGATTATAGGTTGGACCCCAATCAGTTCAGAGAGGGGCATGTCAGTTAGATGATTACCTCCCATAGTTTCATTTTTAGATTCAGACTTTGTATGGAACTCAAATCAGTTCTACAGAATCAGGACTATCAGAAATAGTCACCTAATTAACAGTAATACAGTTATCAATAAACTCAAATATCAGTCATCCAGTTATCAGAACTCAGTACCCAGTGTTAATATGATCTCAGTTACAGTATACGTAGTTATGAAAATAGTATTATATAATTAGTATTTACAGCAGTTTCAGATATACATGTACTCTCATTCAGTTATATTTATGTTACTTAGTCAGTTACTGTTCATGCATATGAACCCATGCATATCAGCCTACCTCACTTAGCATACCGGTACATTCAAAGTACTAACGCATACCTTTTCTTTTACGCTATGATGTCTTATATCATAGGTTCAGACGTATGGGACCTTGATCGTACTTAGCAGCCCAGGCAATTAGCAACAAATTTAGTGGTGAGTCCTCATTGTTCGAGGATAGAGTTATCATTTTAGTATATTTAGTAGTCGGAGTTAGTTGGGGGTTTGTCCCATCAACTCCATGTTCAAACAACTAGAGGCTTTTACACTAGACTATTTCAGATAGATGTTCAATTTTCAATATTTATTTATCAGTAGTTGATTCCATTTATGAACCTTATGGCTGATTCAGCCTAATTTCTGCATTATTATAGAGTTATTATTTAGTGATTGCAGCAGGTACCAATCGTAGTTAACTTGCCGTCTCTCGGGATTATGAGCATCGTGTGATATTCGGGGTACAGACTTGGGGCATTACATGAGTAAAGTAGAAAATAAAGCATACAAAAGGCACGTCACCTGCAATCTGAAAATGTCCCACAATGGTAGCCCACACTATTTCCACTAAATGTTCTATAATATTCACATACATCATAGAAAATATGATGAAGGAATACAAGTAAATCGATATCGCATATACAAGTACCAGGGAAGGGATTACACATAGATAAATATATACCAAGAGAGATAATATAATACAAATAAAAGCATAATGTAACAAAAATGCAATGAAGATGATGATGATAATGGTAATGATGATAATGATGATGTGATGCACGTGGTTATCGCACAACCTACGTATACTCTTATGAAGCTAAGGCTTTCCAACGTAGGACCTATGTGGGATTCGTCAACCCAAATATAATTCATATCCAATCCATATCCATATCTCCTCTTCGACATATTCTTCTGTAGAGGGTTTTAAATATATCATATTTTCTGTCAGAAAAAGTTAGTGCTTTCACTATTTCCATAGTAGTACCAATGTTTCATGAATGTATATGATATGAGGATGTAATGCTCACAACTAACCAGAATGATTATTTCCATGTCCAACTAATATATCAACCAAGTGAGCCAACAATCCATTCAATGTTTCCAACCATCATGAATTTCAATATAAACTTTATGCCAACAGAATGAAACATATAAAAATACACCATTGATACTACATTAGGCTTTCTCATCAATCAATACATGACTAATTTTATGTGCACACAACCAACAATATCATATAGGATCCCACACAGTCACACATATCAAATAGTATACCAAGACCATCAAATAACATTATTATATAGGCCCCCACACAAGCACAACACGATAATAAATTCATTTTTATAACTAGTTCTCACAATCTTAAAATGAATTTGTATCAATATCCACCACTCAGTCCAGTCTGAAGAAAGTTAAGCAATAACCTACCTCAAATGTCGAAAATCAATACGCACGCCTTCACTTTGAAGCCTTACTCCTCCCGGCTGAACGAACTCGAAATTAACTAAAATATAAAAATATTGAACCAATGCGTTAAAAAAAATTCAACGATACCCATATTGTCTATTTTCAAGTCGGGGTCAAAGCGGATCCCCAAAATAGATTTTCAAAAAAGAAGGAAAAAGTTATAATTTTATCTTTGAAATATGTTCCCCATATTACAACTTAAAATTCAAGCAAAAACGAGTTTAAAATGAGGTCCAAATGGAAGAAAAATCATGTTTATGTTATAAATGTACCATATTTAGTGAATGTCTACTTTACCATATATAGTGAATACCTATTTTACCATATATTGTGTATGTCTATTTATGAAAAAGTTACAAACCCCAAGGTTAGCTTCCCCTATAAATAAAGGGGCTTTCCCTTTATTGTAATGAACTCCTCAAGAATCCTCATGAGAAATAAAGAAGTCTCATCTCTTCTCTCTCTATTCCTCTTCCTCTTTGCTTTATATTTCATAACACGTTATTAGCATGAGACTCTAATTAATTAAGATACATATTTTAATTAGTTCGATGAAATGAGACTCCACCACAGAATGATCTTTGAAGGTACATTTTGATTAAAAAAAAAGGAAAAGGTAAAAGTCTTTATTTGGCAATACATATTGAGAGAAAATTCCTTTTTCTTTCTGTCTTCATGATCCATATATGACCTTTAAAAGGTAAAAGTCTTTATTTTACTAGATATTATTAATTTTATTCGTACTAACATATTCCTTTATGTTTATGTTGGAGGGACACAATTTGTGCAGTTTTAATTGGATGAACTGCTAAATTATATTTTTGATCACTATCATAAATTACATACTTAAATATTTTTATTGGTTCGTATGAGTAAATATGATAATCATTGGTAACCACTAAAGGTGATACTAGTTTGAAAGGCCTGGGGGTAATCGTACTAAAAAAGTAAGACATTGGGTTAGACTCTCAATGCACTATGATAATAAGATATTGGGTTCAAGTCCCATCAATTTATGCCAAAGACATTATTATATGGATAAGACGTTGAGTTAAATATCAATATAACTTGTATGTATTAGACCAATAAATTATAATTATTTATATCTTCCCTCTCAATTGGTTTAAGGTCGGAAACCAACTATTCCATCTAATAGTTTTGATATATGGTATAGGATTAATGAATATACCATGATGCACAAAGATGGATTCCTCAAAGAAGATGGAGGATGTATGTTAGTTTTCCTAACATAAGGAGGAGATTATAAGAAACTATGAAATATGTTAGGAATTATCATCAGATCCTCATTCAAAAGATAATTTAAGTCAAATGCCGAAAGCATTGCATATTTAAGCTACAAGTGCTCCTATTTTGTGTTCCTAAAGGACAAAGTCTATGCATATATGAAGTGTGATAGACCAATTGGTTCTAAATGAAATAATCCTTGAAAAGAATAAGGAGAAAATAATCATAATAAAAAGGCAATGCGCTCTTGAAGAGTCTAGGACATAACACTTCATAAAACCTTATGAGTGGTTCAGGTACCTGAAAATAATGAAGTGATGAGATCTCAAAATGTTATGTCACATTGTGAACCAATACGAAATGATATATCATTAATATCTTTGATATAATATTAGATCAATGTTGTGAAAGATTATGACGATCCGAATTCTACATTTACTTAGGCATATTGATGTAGAAATATCTATCAAGTGTCATGAAGGATGCATTTTGGTAAGCGTAAAACTTATTTGATTTGCAGTCCAGATATTTGAAGATGTCACACTTGACATGTTGGATATTGTCACTTGACAATAATCTATATGAAAATTCCTAAAGGATTCAAAAAAGTCTGAAGCATATAAAGTTTCTGGGAAACTTGTTTATAAGGGATAAATTGATGGTTTGAAAATCATTGAAACTCTTGGAGAGTTTTCAAAAGCAATAAGATTATTTGATGAAATGAGAAACATACCGAATTGGATTGGTCCTGAAGTACCATATCTTAGTCCAATTGGTGTACTAATATATCTTGCAAATCCTACAAGGCATGATATAGCCTTTCGGTTACATCGTTAGCAAGGTATATTTCTTATCCTAATAGGAGACATCAAAAAGGGGATAAAAGACATGAGCTTACTTTATTCTAAAGCCTGCAGTCCCAATCTTGTTGGCTATGCTGATGTTAGGTACTTATTTGATCCGTATAAAGTTCGATCTCAAATAAGTTTTATGTTCACATGTGGGGATACTGCCATATCTTAGAGATATGCAAAGTAGTCTATCTAGCCACTTCATTGAACCATGCTAAGATAATAACTATTCATAAAGAAAGCCAAGAATGAGTATGGTTGATATCCATGATATATCTCATTTGAGAAAAATATAGTGTGAAATGCGATAATGTACCCATAATTTTATATAGAGATAATGCAACATGCATATCATAACTTAAGGGAGGATTCATAAAAGGAGATAGAATGAAGCACATTTCGCCAAAGCTTTTCTATACACATAAGCTCCAAAAGAATGGTGATATTAATGTGCAACAGATTCATTCAAGTGATAATGTGACTGATTTATTAACCAAGTCTCTTCCAACTACAACTTTCAAGAAGATGGTGCACAAGATCAGAATGTAAAGGTTCAACGATGTTCTCATTAGGGGAAATTTAATACACGTTGTACTCTTTTTCCCTTACGAGGTTTTATTCCACTGGATTTTCCTTATAAGGTTTTTAATGAGGAAACATTTATGTGTACTATCTATCAATTAGACATTCAAAGGGGAAGTGTTATAAATGTATCATATACAGTGAATGTCTACTTTACCATATATACTGAATATCTACTTTACCATATATTGTGTATGTCTATTTATGAAAAAGTTACAAACTCAAGGTCAGTTTTCCCCTATAAATAAATGAGTTTTTCCTTCATTGTAATGATCTCCTCTAGAATTCTCATGAGAAATAAAAAAGTTTTCTCTCCTCTCTCTATTCCTCTTCTTCTTTGCTTTATATTTCATAACAGTTTAAGCTTTACCGACAAAATTTATGAAAATCCTGATCTGAAATTATTTTGAAAATGAAATCGAGAGAAAACTAATAATTATAAGATTAGAAACTTACTCGAATAAAAACGGATTGAAAACGGGGCTTGAATAAAAAAAAATACAAGTTTTAGGCCTTCTAGGTCAAAATCCCCAATTTTTCACTTCAATTCGCGTTAAAACAAGAATTAGATGATAAAATTCAAGTAAAATAGTTGAAATAGGTATTTGGAAGCTTAGAAATGAAAGAAAATGCTCAAAAGTGTGAAACCCTAAGGTCCAAGTCTCAAAAATAGAAAAAAAACATGAAACATAGGCATTTATAAGGTCCAAGTCTCTGCGGACCCCTCAAAATTCATTTGAAATCCCGTGAACGCAAACGGAATATGCTATTTCATAAAATTTGATGCTCCGGCTCAATGGCAATCTCAAATTTTTGAAATAATATCATTTTTCATAAAGTTGACCCCCGAAATCCAATTTTAAAATTTTTCAAATCGAGGATCGAAATAAAATTTAAAAGCCATAAAACCACACCAACCATGTTACTAACCTAAAATCATCGCTCTAGACTGCTGATGCAGTCTATTTTCTCATCCAACGCAAAGATCATAAGTATTGATCGGAGTCAAATATAAGGCTCTCAAAGCCATCAAAAACCATAATTTTACATAAATCATGTCAAAATGCATCAGAAACCATGCCAATCATCTTCATACTCCAGAACTACTACAAAGAAATTACGAAAAGGGATAAAATGGTTAAATCACACCAAAATGAATAATTCACAAAAATTACCAAAAAATTAGATCGTCACACTCGTATTTCTGCCGAATTTAATGTTCAGTTGTAATCGACTCTATGCATTGTCTATGATAGACCATACTAATCTATCGTATATATTTCATGCGGTCCATTAAAGAAATGTTAAAGTATCTATAATTATTCATCAAACATGTTATATAAGTTTTTTTACCACCATATCATTCCAATCAATGCATTTAACCGTCGTTTGATGTTTTTGATTAATTAAAATTTGCACTACACGTCTAATCACATTAAAAATAACTATTCTATGCAATCCAAATGCCTTCTATTCCTACACGCGCCGACTACTCCTTGGTTGAAAATTTAAAATGCCACTTTCTATAGATCAATTTATAAAGTGATGTTTCCTATGTGACCAGTCACTCCACCAACACTACACATTACAAGAAGTTTTTCATTTTCAAAAAAGAGTCATGCCTTCAAGAAGAATCCTCATTCGTTCAATCAGGGAAAAGAATATCCATCGCCACTACGATGTTCTTCTCCTGGGCAATGACCTCGATCGCCTTTTCCACGAGTTGGATCAGGACTATATTTTTCTTGAATATGAACTTCACTGCATCGCTCATTTTGTACAAACAATTCTGGATAGTCTTGGTCTAAAAGCCAACGACTACATCACCCACCCTCCCTACCTCCCCCCAATCCCTCTAGTTTAGTTTAAATTTTTGTTTCAATTTTTTTGATTGTTCATTGCAGAAGAAGTTTTCTTAATTAGGATTTTTGTTTGAAGAAATTTTTTTTTCGCCCTTTTGGCTGGTTTTGGTGTTGGTAAATGTATGTATTTGCAATGAACAATATCAATATTATGATTTCAGTTTGTTAAATATCATTGTCCTTTTCTTTATGATTGTTGTTTTTATGGTGGTAATCTTCTTCTTTATGAGTTTTGTTTATCTGCACTGATAGCTTTTAAAATTTTTATTGTTCAATCAATGAATATAATTATGGATTACCTTGATAAAATATACGAAGATTTAAACTGTTGCTAATAAATGTAGATCACATATATAGTCTATAGTAGATAAGGCTTCTAGTCTACGCTTAACCAACTTATTTTATAAGAACTATCCTCAATCTTGACCTCTGTCAATTCTCGATCATACAAACTGCTCAATCATAGACTAGATGAATCGATGGACCATCAACAACATATTTTTTAAAAGAAAATAATTACATTATTAAAAAATTTAAACAAGTTAGTGATCGAAGGAGTATGTGGGTGGTTAGTGGTTGAACAAAAACATAAGCAAAACATACTTATACTTTGAGGGTCTATCGATTTGTACAATCTTTCATAGATTTATATGCTCAGTCGCATATGAATTATTGTCTAGATCGATAGTAGACCTCGTAGTTCTATGTATATGGTTTTAGACCCTCAGTAGCATGTTTAAAAGAAAATAAATAAATTGTGAAATTATACATATATGAAGCAGTTTAAACAAGTCAGATGATCATGTAATAGTCCACATAAATTGAGGATGGTGATCAAAGGTGTATGTGGAAGGATAGTGGTTGAACAAACAACATCCTCAGAGTAATATTTGTCAAAGCATAAGTATGTTTTGAGGATGTTGTTTGTTCAACCACTACTCATCCACATACTCATTCGATTACCACTCCCAATTTGTGGTGGCTTCTCCATATATGTAAGATCCCACAATGTAATTATTTTTTATTTAGTTATTTCCTTTTAAAGATCATGCTAGTGTTGGTATACAACAATATACATAGAACTATGGGATCTACCTTCGATATTGACAATAGTCAATACTCGATCAGTTATATACGTCTCTATCATAGACTAGTGAACTGGTAGACCCTCACTAGCATATTGTTTAAAAGAGAATAATTAAATTAAAAATAAATAAATTATGATATTCAACACATATGAAGGAGTTTAAACAAGTCACATGATCATGTAATAACCCATATAAATTGGGGGTGGTCATCAAAGGGGTATGTGAATGGGTAGTGGTTGAACAATCAACATCCTCAAAACATACTTATACTTTAACAAATATTGCTCTGAAGATGTTGTTTATTCAATCACTACCCATCCAAATATCCCTTTGATCACTACCCCTAATTTGCATGGTCATGTGACTTGTTTAAACTCTTTTATATGTGTAGAATCTCACAATTTATTTATTTTTTATTTAATTATTTTCTTTTAAACAACATGCTACTGAGGGTCCATCGATTCAGCGAGTCTACGATAGACTTATATATCTGATCGAAGGTTGACATAGGCCAAGATCGATGACAGTCTATTAAGTATCTCCAAACAGTTCAAAAAACATAATTACTGTTTCAACGATAACAAACGGACTGACTTTTATACTTCTTAAACAGTAACACTTCTCTTTACTTCATATATAAGTTCCTCCATCCCTGATTATTTCCTTTACTTTGTTTTTATTTTAAAGTCTTTCATATGCAAAGGTTACATTCTTCTTATAGTTGTACAAACATCAAACTCTATTGTCCACAAAAGAGTAGTTGTGTAACTTTGAGCTATACGATTAAATGATGATTTTACATAGAGGTTCCACCCACATAGAACGGTATCTAGAACATCTCATAGAATTCATATATAGATCTCGAATTATCATATCTTGAAGTTTTTTGATACATATCTATAATGTATATGTTGATGTCTTTTCATGATTGATGCATAGCATAGTTATGTATATATATGGGTTAGACATTGTTGAGCTATCTTATATCAACCTATATACATAACTCTGTTATGTATATGAGATGGTTTAGTCATTGGTCATTTGTATTATCATTAGCTAATGCATAGCACAACTAAGTATATGTATGACTTATACATTGCTAAGTTTTTTTATTTCAACCTATATACATAAGATGAATTAGTCAATGTTCATCTGTATTACCATAACAGATACATAAACATAATGTCTATGTATCTTTAATTACATATACATAACAGATCTTTTAAATTTTTGCTTAAAATTATAAAAATTGATATTGTTTGATCGACTACCTTAATTTGGTGTTTCAAAATTTTGAAATTCAAAAGATGTTACTGAATTTAATAAATTCATTAATCACACTTTAATAATTATAGCGTTAATAATTAAAGGAACAACTGTTATATCCGTATATATCGTTAAATTAGTTAGTTTATGTATATGATACTAATGTATATGGTAAGTTTGTTATGTATATGCAGTCTCATTGAGAGAGAGTAATTATGGAGCAAATCATTGGATTTTTGTTATTTAATTACAAAACATATTGAGGCAAAGGAAAATTGTGTATTTTAAGCCTGCGCATCACAGATATATGTGAATTCGATCTGTGTATCTCAAATAAAGGCAAATTTTGGAGGTCTGAATACACACAATTTTGGTCTATGTGTATCTCAAATATATCCGAAATTTGATTTGTATAGTTGAATAATTACTTCGATATATCATGTAATTATTTAAGAAACTCAATAGTTGCCTTGTAATTAGAGGTCAAGCCTCGTATATTTTTGTTGTTTGTCCTTAAATTACTTACTACCATAATAGCCAATTTCTAAAACTCCATTTAAGAAAAGAATTATTAAAAATGAAAATCAACAATCAAATAAATTATATATTTGCTTCGAGTTCGATACATGGAAATAAGGTCATATTTAAGAAGTTAAAGAATGATTAATACTATTCCAATAGGCAAGAGCCATGATCCAAGAAAATTGGAATCAATAACAAATCATTCTTTCTAGCATTTCTAATAAAAGATATCTTTTTCATTCTACTTTTTTTAATAGATAGATCTATTTTTCTAACCCTGGATATATAATATGGTATTACGCCAGTAAGAAAGAAAAATCATCCGAAGATTCAGAAGTGTCGGTTGAAACGTCAGCAGAAGGAGCAGGTGTTGGTTGATCATGTTCAATGTGATGATGATGATGATGGTGATGGTGATGATGATGGTGATGGTGACGGTGATGATGATGAGGATGTCTATGTTCATGTGGAGCAGGTGCTTCAACTGGGGCATCTATAGGTGAATCTTGAGGTGATGGTGATATAGTAGGTTCTCCAGAAGTTGGTGGGCTAGTTGGGGTATCTATGGGTGAATCTTGAGGTGATGGTGGAATAGTAATTTCTCCAGAAGTTGGTGGGCCAATTGGGGCTTCAATAGGGGATGAAACAGTTGTTGAAGTGTCATCACTAGGAGAAGGGGCAATTGAAGTATCTTCCAATTCCAAAAAATTTTGCAAGAATATTGGAGTATCTTCCCAAAGTATATGTCTAGAGAGAGTTGGAGTTGTGAGAAAGAAAAGGCCAATGAAAAGAGAGAATAGTAAATATGAAGAAGTAGCCATTTTTGTAAATGACTAAATTGTGTTGTAATTGCAATGGTGAGAAAGAAGTGTGAAGTAAACAATGGCTTATATAGGGGAGACATGGTCTTTTGGTATTGAATTTTATTCCATTTTTTCTTGATTCCCATTGGATTTACTTTCCAAGAATCAAGATTACCTTAATTTTATTAGAAAGTTGGTGGCACTATAGTTTAATACCCCCTCCCCCCGTAGACTTTATTTGTCACATTGTTCTTTACCAAAGTTAATTTGATTATATTTCAAAGTTAGATTGAATTAGATTAATTTAATGTTTAAAATTTAAAATTTAGATACTTGAAAACTATATGAAAAAATAATACAAGTTAAAATTATTCTCATATTACTATGATGAAAAAGTAGATCTAAAAATGTTGGTCAAAGTTCATATAGTTTGACTCTCATAAAGCGAAAGAGGAAAAATAAAAATAAACACAAATAACACCCTTTGTTAAAAGTCAAACTGAAGAATAAGTTTTGAAAGATTCATTATGTAACATAATATGTTGAGAGTATTTAATAACAGTAAGTAGGTGTTTGACCATGAGATTTGTGAGTGTTATTTCAAGTTGTGATTTTAAAGACAAAAGACATGATTTTTCTCTGAACTTGTCCGCTCAACTCTCTTTAGCACTTAAATTAAACTTCTGTTTATACACCCCTCTTAACATCTTTAAAGCGTATTATTTTTACCTCTCAAAACTGAATACCACTCTCACAACGGAGAGTATGTTACACTCACCTACATATCAACGCCGCGTCAATGCCACGTCATTGCCACGTAAGAAATTACTATTTTTCTAAAAAAAAAATTAATCCCCCATACATTATTTTTATATATTTTTTTTGTAAAAAATATGTATGTACTATTATATATATATATATATATATATATATATATATGTAGACACGTAATTTTGTCCCTTCGAACGATTAATTTTCACCTATGTACCTTATTCTACCGTCCCCAACCGTGTAATTATCTCTCATAAAAGAACAAAAATAACAAACTCCCTAACAAATCTTATCCTATCCTAACCAACTTTATACCTTACCCTATACCCTACCCACATGGCCCCCCCTCCTCCTCACCTTTCTTGGATACAAAGCAAAAAAAGGAAGGAGGGCCCATGGGAATTGGGGGATACAACTCATAGGGATCTTTTCCATTTTTATATACTCCAAAAAAAAAATTCAAATTGAGGAAGAGAATTAAAGGAGGGACCATCACTCTCAATGGACAAGCACGACAACACTCCATTTTCTTTCAATTAGTACACACACTACATCACAAAAGGAGGGGAATACCCCATCAACACTATACGCGCACAGAAGAGAGACGGGTGAACCTCTATTTTTTAATTCACTGGAAAACTCTACCAATGGAAACAACGAGAGAGATCTCTGGTCGTAGAGGGAGAAAAGGGTGAGGAGATTTAGTGGGTTTCAGTTGATTTTCAGGTTTTTTGGCCAATTATCAAGCTTCTCTAGCAAAAATTTTCGTTGGAATCGACCCTAATTCATCGATTCGGCCGAACCAATACCTAAATCCCCAAATTTTTTCATTTTCCACGGTTTCTAGGCGAATCCGGCCGGAAATATGCTAAAAGTCAGCGGACCAACCTTGCTTCGTCGATATTCACGACCGTCTGAGTTCACTGGAGCTCCGGGCATATAGTTCTCTCGGTTTTCTTGTAAGTTTCAGTTTTTGGGTTCACTGTTCTTCGTGGTTTTGATGTTTCGAATCAAATTTTGGAGATTTTCATATCGGAGTTAGCTCATAGTCGAGTTGTGGCATTCTTTGAGGTTTCGGAACAACTTTTATTATCTTCTTAAGTAAATCAAAAACATTCGGAAGGTCCAATTCTATATCTCTTACCTCTCTTTTCGTGAATATTTTTGAATGGTGTGATTTTTTGTTGAATCTGATTGAAGTGATTTTACTCGTCATTATTTGATTGTTAATTCTGGAGTGAAGTATGTTAATCACGTAGTTGATTTGGGGTTAAGTTGGATTTAGGAGAAAAAGATCGAAAATTGTTAAAAGTTAATATTGATTTATGTTGGGTTAGTGACGTTTGCTTGATTCGAAATAAACGTCGATTTTGTAAGTTCGATAGTAGCATGTTCTAGGCTTTGAATCGTTAGGCAAATGATAGGGGTAGGCAAACTTGAGGATTGTGAAATTGGTGAAATGTTTGAAATATGTGTTGAATGGATTTGTTTTATTGCAATTGAAAAAATGTACTCATTTGATCGGGGAATGCCCCGTGGTATCTGTATTTCTTTATCCATGGAATATCCCGAGAAAGTTGTATTTGAAGACGGCGCCCGGTCAAGGCCCGGAACATCGGATGGAGTGAAGTATGGGAGCGTAGTTAGGATTAGTGTAGGTTAGAATAGGATTTATTTTTTGCATTTTTATTTTGGACTGGACCCTATATTTTGAATTTGTTTTGTTTTGTTTGTTTGATTGATTGTTTTATGTGTTTTGTGTGGTTTATACATTCGTAGTGTCAAATTAGCCGATATGCTCCACCAAGCGACCGTGGTCGAACCATGGGATTGAGGGGTGCCTAACACCTTTCCTTCGGTCAACAAAATTTCTTAACCGGAATCTCTGTTCGCAGATCAATTTTAAAGTCAAACTGTTTTGAAAAAGGATTTTCAAAGGTGACTTGGCACACCCGATTTATGTCAAGTGACGACTCTAAATTTAATTGTAAATAATCCTTTTTGAAACAAATTTTCATTTTTTGTCATACTTATCTGCATCATATTGAGACCTAGCGGGACCCATTTGGTCCTTTGTAGGAGACTCACCTCTAAAGCATCCCTATGTGCTAAATGTTGCATCTTTGAGGGTAACGTGGTCATTTGACAGACTGATCTGGGCAAAAGCATGTGTTGAAAGTAAAGTATGTAGGCAAGAATTTGTTGGAAAAAAAAGGGAGAGAAAAAAAAGAAAAGTGAGTCAAAAAAGAGTTTCGTAGTTTTTAGAGTTATTTATGACTTTTGTTTTTCACAGCCAAAAAATTCAAAAAGATTTTTACCTTTCTCGCTCATTTTTTCAAAAAAAAAAGCCATCAAAAATATTTTCCTTTTGTTCCTTTACCATGCATTCATAATTCAAAAACTCCAAAAAGATTTTCTTTCAATAGGAGCATCTTATAAAATAAAAAATAAAAAATGGTAGAAGTTTTGCAAATTTCATATAACGAAAATACTAAAAAGATTTTTCTTTCATAGTCGTTAGTGTCAGTTTTATGTGAAGTGTCAATTTGAAAACTCAAAAAGAACTTATTAACATTGTTTGTCGTTTGTTTGTGGTCGTGTCTGTCAAGTCAAGGTTTTGTTGGTTCTATAATCCTTAATTGTCCAATTTGGACGAACTGCTCACCCCTGATTCTCCTCTATCGGGAGTGAGATACGTAGGCAGCCTATTGTTGGTTCAGGGATCTTATTTGAAAAATTCAAAAAAAAAAAAATTCTTCACTCTTTATTAGAGTAGGTGTTTCATATACATCTTTAAAAGAAAACTACAAAAAAAGATTTTTACTTTAATAGGTTCAAGTTTTATTTTTCATATGAAATTCAAAATCGAAAACCCAAAAAGACTTTTCTTTGGTAATCATAGGTTTCATTTTGTATAGGGAGTTTAAACTTGAAAAAAGGCAAAAAAAATAAATCGTCAATTCTTTTGACAATTTGTTATTTCCTTTTCTTTTTAAAGTTTCAAGAAAAAGAAAAGAAAGGAAAGAGAATTAATTGACCATTTTGGCAAGACTTCACGAACTACGCACACCTGATTCTCCTCTCTCGAGAGTGAGATACGTAGGCGCCCCTCTTGGGTTCGGTGACCTTTTCAAAAAGAAAAAAAAATGGTTTTGAAAAAAAAGTGTTGAATTGTAACGCATTTGCTATCTCTTGTTCAGTTAGTTTAAGGTGGTTGGTTTGTGGCATTTTGGCTGGCCCTCCATATTGCATCAAGTCATAGAGAACTTTATGGCCAACAAGGATATCGAGTTTGTTATCACTGATCAGATAGGGATTTGGGGCAATGAGAATTCAGTAGCTAATGAAGAGATTCGAAAATTAAGGCAACAAATGATAGAAATGCATCGAGCTTGGGCTAATGGGTTGCCACCTCCTACATTTTCCACTGATAATCTGGAATATCTTTCTAGCTTGCCTCCAGTGTCACATACATAGTTTCCTATTTTTGTTGACACACCACACCATGCATCAGAACCTGCTCTGGGGAAACACTATCCAAACACTTCTAATATTCATTTCCTCACTCCTTAACACAATGCTACCACATACTCGGCTCCACCCACTGTTTATGTTTTTGCAGCACCACCCCCACCCGAAGCTCCTACTTTTGAGGTTTATCCACAAGTTATAACTCCCCACTCCGCGAGAGAGCCTGTATTGAATATTTTTTATGATCAACATCATGCTATTGAGCCCACATTTAAGTCGGCTAATCCTTATGGCTATACTCACCCGCCTGAATTTTCTCTTAAAACTGAGAAACCTGTTATAACGGAAGAACAAAAAGAAATCACCAGAAAATTGAGAAGTTTGAAACTAGCTATGAAAGACCTCTAGGCACTTGGGGGGAACAAAAGTGTCTCATATAAAGATCTGTGCATGTTTCCAGGGGTTCATCTTCCTTTTAGTTTCAAAATGCCGAAGTTTGAGAAGTATGATGGACATGGAGATCGTGTAGAACATTTGAGATGTTATTGCAACCAACTAAGGGGTGCTGGGGGAAAGGTAGAATTACTCATGGCATATTTTGGTGAGAGTCTTTCAGGCCTAGCTTCGAAATAGTTTGTTGACCAAGACATCGATAAGTTGATTAGTTAGGATGACCTAGCTAATGAATTTGTGCAACAATTATAATACAATGTGGAGTTGATTCCTTATGAGAAATCCCTAACTAACATAAAGAAAAAGAGTGTTGAGACTTTCAGAGAGTATGCGATTAGATGGCATGAACAAGCTGCTAGGGTAAAACCATTAATGAAAGAAAGTAAGATAGTGGAGGTATGTATTCAAGCACAGTATTAAACATATTATCAACACTTGTCACCTGCATTAGGCAAGCCATTTATTGAGGTCCTCAAAATGGGGGAGATGATAGAGGATGGAATTAAGACCGGCCGCATTGTGAGTTTTGCAACATTAAAAGCGACTACTCAAGCAATTCAAAAAGGTCCATGAAATGTTAGAGGTAAGAAGTATGAGGAAGATGCATCTGCTATTGTAGTTGGACAACAGGCACGGGTAATAGGACCACACCATTGTTACCCACAGGCTCAAACCCAAGTTTATGCCCAAGCTCCACAGAATCTTTCCCAAAATCCATTATACTGTATTCCCCCACCTACATATCCAATATACAATGCACAGCCCTATGGTCAATTCACTTCTTACCCACAATGGCGTGCACCAACTCTTCAGAGTCATCCTCAAACTCCACAAACATACCAAAGACCTTTTAGGTCCGATTTTCGATCCAAGCTAAATAATGAAATGAGGCAGAAGTTGAGGGATAGCTTCACACTAATTGGAGAGTCATATGCCAATTTATTCCAGAGATTGGTATAGTGGGGCATGATTACTCCTCTCCTTGGGTATAATCCTGACCCGCATTCAAGAAGCTTTGATCCTAATGTACGATGTGCCTATCATTCTGATGTTCAGGGTCACAATATTAAAAATTATCGTCCTTTAAAAAGAAAAATTGAAAAGATGATTCAAGATAAATCAATTATGGTGTAGAACATTGACAGTGAGGAAAGCTCTGGTCATGCTGATATGCAAACTAGTGGCTAAGATGTTAGGCTGAGCAATTGAGAAGTCACTCATCTCCCTATAGAAAGAGGTCTGGCAGTGTGTTTTGTTTTATTTTCTGTTGTCTGGATTATTTCAGGGTTGTAGTTCGGGATCTATCTTGTTTTGTCCCTTTGTGGTTATGTTCGAACCCTATCTTTCATTTTAATAAATTGGAGTGTCCCTTTTTCCTTTGTATTTTTAAATTTGTGTTATTTGTTTGTTTTCTTTACATAGCACATTTTATGTTGATTCTAGTGAAATGACATGCTAGCGGAATTTTCAGCCAGATCTTGAAATCCAGTTTAAGTATGAATATTGAATCAGAGATTTGAGTTAGTAAAAGAGAGCATCTGAGGAAATAGGTTGAGTGCTGAGAAATTTGGTGACAAGTTGAAGCCTTCTTTGAAAATTAAGACACTTATTTTGAGAATCACAAGAATAACTTGGTCATCAATTGAAAGACATGTCTCAATTAGGTCAACTAGTGGTTGCGCGTGAATAGAACAAAAATCAGTTCCACAAAATCATGAGTCATTCAATGTGAGGAATATGCAAAAAAAGTGGACTTGAATGCTAGAAAGGCGCAGAAGAAATAGTGACGCACAGACTCAGTCAAAGTTAATGTTGCAAAAGATGTCACAAATGATCTTCATTTTTCACTTCCATATTGCCTGATATGTACTTGCATTTTTAAGGATTGATATGACGAAATCATTTCATTCTGCTATCCAAACATTGTGTCATCCTTTGTTTACCCCATTTGAGCTTTAGTCCTATTTTCTTTCATACCCCTCTTTTGGAATCAAGATAGAGTCAGTAAAACTCAAAAGAAAAGTGTCAAAAAAAAAATGTGTCCAAAAGGAAAGAAAAGATGAGTGTCAAAAATAGGGTCAAAAAAAATCCCAAAGAGAAAAGAAAAAAAAGAAACAAAAATCAGAATCAATCAAAATAACAAGATGCCAGAACTACGCGTGACCTGATTCTCCTCTCTCGGGGGTGAGATACGTAGGCTACCTTACTCTTGGCTCGGTCCAACCAAAAAAAAAATTAGAATTGCTCAGTCAAAAAAAACTGGGGCATGAGTTAATCCTCATTGTTTGAGTCGATTCCAAAAGTTGTAAGTCCTACCCCACTTCAAGTGTCGTTTGGGCCACATGCCATCCTTTCTCTCTAACCTATTCAAAAGCCAAGTTACAACCAAAAAAAGACCTTCAGATCAATCTTTGAGAATGTTAAGACTAAGCATGCAATGAATGTGATGGCGCATTTTAGGAACTACTTGTCTTCCTCAGCAATAAGAATCGGGAGAGAAATAAAAAATGAGAGAGTCTTATTGGTGAAAACTCTCACAGGCACCGTAAGAGGATGGTAAGTTGAGAGAAATAAAAATGAGAGAGTCTTATTGGTGAAAACTCTCACAGGAACCATAAGACCACTGTGAGTTGAGAGAAATGAAAATAAGAGTCTCAATGGTGAAAAACCCTCACAGACACCATAAGGCAATGGTGAACTAAGAAAAAAAATGAGAGAGACTTGTTGGCAAAAATCCTTCAAGGTGTCACTAGCCGAATGAGGTCTTAAATGCAATTAACCTAATGAAGAAACTCATTTACAAGGGCATTAACTCAACAGTAATTGGTGAAAGTGTGGATGGAAAGATCAGACAAATTAATTCAAAATGCATGGCATAATCATTAGAGTTGACTGTCATTTTTAGATAAATTTTTTATTTCTTTGTTTCAAATGGGGACATTCATGGTCTTTTCTTTCCTTTCTGTATTTTTATTTTTATTTTATTTTCTTGAGTCAGTTATCCAAAAAAAATCATTGTCATTTTTCTCTTGTCTTTAAGTTAAGTCTATGCCAAAACAAGAGACAAAAGATTTCAAAACTGGCTACCCGCTTCTCTAATTGCATAAAGCAAGACAAAAGCTAGCACATGAAAAAGACATGATTGTGAGCCAAAAATAAGGCATGCGGAAAGTTTTGTCTAACAGATAAGTTTGAAAACTTATGGAAATACCAAGGTTCAAGGGGTTTATCTGAGGAACATGGCAAAGCAGAGATACTGTAATTATTTCAGAGTCACTCTTGATAATCCGAGTTCGGTCAATGATGCAGCAAGTTGATGACATATGCTAATGGTTGGAAGCAAGGTGAAATGTAACGGGGGCAAGAGCAATTTCCGCAAAAGCTAAAGCCACAAACCATCCACCATGTTTTAAACTCACAAGTTTTCTTTGTATGAAACGGGAACACATGTTACATTCAGATTAAGGATTTTGGAGCCTAAACATCAAAGACCGTAATTTATCACTTCTACAAATGCAAGAGGCAATGTTGTTGCACAAGTTTGGTAATCAAAACCATGGTAAAAGTCATAATTATAGATCTCTAAGAGACACACTTCCTTGTAAAGGAGACGCATTTCCTTGGAAAATTCAAGGGACATTTGTAAAGAGACGCACTTCCTTATTTGGGTAATTCATGCAGCATTTGTAGAGAGATGCACTTCCATAGTTTGGTAATTCAAGTGGTATTTGTAAGGAGACACACTTCCTTATTTGATCAATTCAATAAACATTTGTAAGGAGACGCACTTCCTTGTTTGGTAATTCAAGCGGTATTTGTAAGGAGACACACTTCCTTGTTTGGTAATTCAAATGGTATTTGTAAGGAGACGCACTTCCTTATTTGGACAATTCAAGAAATATTTGTAAGGAGACGTACTTCCTTGTTTTGGTAATTCAAGCAACATTTGTAAGGAAACGCACTTCCTTATTTGGTAATTCAAGTGGTACTTGTAAAGAGACACACTTCCTTTTTTGGACAATTCAAGCAGACAATTCAAGCAACATTTATAAGGAGACACACTTTCTTGTGTTGGTAATTCAACAAAGATTTGTAAGAAAACGCACTTCCTTGTTTGGTAATTCAAGCGGTATTTGTAAGGAGATGCACTTCCTTGTTTGGGCAATTCAAGCAACATTTGTAAGGAGATGCACTTCCTTGTTTGGATAATTCAAGCAACATTTGTAAGGAGACGCACTTCCTTGTTTGGGTAATTCAAGAAGCATTGGTAAGGAGACACGCTTCATTGTTTTGGTAATTTAAGCGGCATTGGTAATGAGACACACTTCCTTGTTTTGGTAATTTAAGAGATATTGGTTAGGAGATGCACTTTCCTATTTGGGTATTTCTGGCCACATTTGTAAGGAGACGTACTTTCTTTTTTGGGTGATTCAAGCAGCATTGGTAAGGAAACACAATTCCTTGTTTTGAGAATTTAAGTAGCATTGGTAAAGAGACGCACTTTCTTATTTTGGTAATTCAAGAGAAATTGGTAAGGAAACGCACTTTCCTGTTTGGGCATTTCTAGCAACATTTGTAAGGAGACGCATTTCTTTGTTTGGGTAATTCAAGCGGCATTTGTATGGATACACACTTCCTTATTTTGTTAATTCAAGCGGCATTTGTAAGGAGATGGACTTCCTTATTTGGGTAATTCAATCTACATTTGTAAGGAGATACATTTCCTTGTTTTGGTAATTCAAGCAACATCTATATGGAGACACACTTCCTTATTTAGGTAATTCAAGCGGCATTTGTAAGGAGACGCACTTCCTTATTTTGATAATTCAAGCAACATTGGATCCCGCCCGAAGCACAGGGCGAATAAATAAAAATTCAAACAACAAGATAAAGAAATTAAAAATCAACGAATTGAAAAAATAACAAGTCAGGAGTCCGCCTGGAGAACAGGGTGATGAAATTGAAAACCAAGCAAAAAGTTGAAGAAATTACAAGTCAGGAGCCCGCCTGAAGAATAGGATGATGAAACTCAAGTAAAAAAGAAGTTGTATAGATAGGATTTTGTAATTTTATTTATGTTTTAACTTGTAATTTTCATTTCTAACGTAATAACAGAGCCGCGGACCGGAACCTCGATGGAACCTCACTCGACTCTCTAACTCGGTATAGTCCTTCTCTTTCCAATCCTTTGAGATACTCGTGACTTGATTCTCTCATAACTTGGCTTGGTAGGATGTCCAAAGTAAAGACCCAAATTTTCTTCTTCCTTCTATTATTTCTTCTTTCGAATAATGATCGGGGCAGAATTCTGTTTCGTTGTCTACTTTTTTGTATGAAAACATTCTGTATTTTCATTCAAAGGGGGCATGATATAGACACGTGATTTTGTCCCTCCGAAAGATTAGTTTTCACCTATTTACATTATTCTACCGTCCCCAACCGTGTAATTATCCCTCATAAAAAAACAAAAATAATAAACTCCCTAACAAATCTTATCCTATCCTAACCAACTTTATACCTTACCCTATACCCTACCCACCTACCCATATGACCCCCCCTCCTCCTCACCTTTTTTGGACACAAAGCAAAAAAAGAAAGGGGGCCCACAGAATCGGGGGATACAACTCATAGGGATCTTTTCCATTTTTATATACTCCAAAAAAAATACCAAATTGAGGAAGAGAATTAGAGGACGGACCATCACTCTCAATGGACAGGCACGACAACACTCCATTTTCTTTCAATTATTACGCATACTATATCACAAAAGGAGGGGAATACCCCATCAACACCATACGCGCACAGAGGAGAGACGGGAGAACCTCTATTTTTTAATTCACCGGAAAACTCTACCAATCAAAACAACGAGAGAGATCGAGAGAGAGAGGGATCTGGTCGGAGAGGGAGAAACGGGTGAGGAGATTTAGTGGGTTTCAATTGATTTTTAAGTTTTTTGACCAATTATCAAGCTTCTTCGGTGAAAATTTTCATCGGAATCGACCCTAATTCATCGATTCGACCGAACCAATTCCTAAATCCCCAAATTATTTCATTTCCCATGGTTTCTAGGCAAATTCGGTCGAAAATATGCTAAAAGTCAGCGGATCAACTTTGCTCCATCGATATTCATGACCGTCCGAGTTCACCGGAGCTTCGAGCATATTGTTCTCTCGGTTTTATTGTAAGTTCCAATTTTTGGGTTCACTATTCTTCGTGGTTTTGGTGTTTCGAATTAGATTTTGGAGATTTTCATATCGAAGTTGGCTCATAGTCGAGTTGTGGCCTTCTTTGAGGTTTTGGGACAACTTTTATTATCTTCTTAAGACAATCAAAAACATTCGGAAGGTCCAATTCTATATCTCTTATCTCTCCTTTCGTGAATATTTTTGAATGGTGTGATTTTTGGTTGAATCTGATTGAAGTGATTTTACTCGTCGTTATTTGATTGTTAATTCTGGAGTGAAGTATGTTAATCACGTAGTTGATTTGGGGTTAAGTTGGATTTAGTAGAAAAAGATCAAAAACTTTTAAAAGTGAATATTAATTTATGTTGGGTTAGTGACGATTGCTTGATTCGGAATAAACGTTGATTTTGTAAGTTCGATAGTATCATGTTCTAGGCCGTGAATCGTTAGGTAAACGATAGGGGTAGGCAAACTTGAGGATTGTGAAATTGGTTAAATGTTTGAAATATGTGTTGAATGGATTTGTTTTATCGCAATTGAAAAAATGTACTCATTTGATCGGGGAATGCCCCGTGGTATCTATATTGCTTTATCCGGAGAATGCCCCGAGAAAGTTGTATTTGAAGACGGCGCCCGGTCAAGTCCCGAAACATCGGATGGAGTGAAGTACGGGAGCGTAGTTAGGATTAGTGTAGGTTAGAATAGGATTTATTTTTCGCATTTTTATTTTGGACAGTATAATTGGACTGGACCCTATGTTTTGAATTTGTTTTGTTTTGTTTGTTTGTTTTATTATTTATGTATTTTTTGTGGTTTATATATTCGTAGTGTCGAATTAGCCGATATGCTCCACCAAGAGACCGTGGTCGAACCACGGGATCGAGGGGTGCCTAACACATTCCCTTCAGTCAACAGAATTCCTTAACTGAAATATCTGGTTGCGGATCAGTTTTAGAGTCAAACTGTTTTGAAAAAGGATTTCCAAAGGTGACTTGGCACACCTGATTTATGTCAAGTGGCGACTCTGAATTTAATTATAAATAATCCTTTTCGAAACAAATTTTCATCTTTTGTCACTTTAATAATAAAAATCCTTTCAAACTTTCGAACTTAAAACTCAATCTTTTTTGGAATTAAAAAGGGGTGTGACAATATATATATATGTATACATATATATATATATATATATATATATATATATATACATATATATATATATATACATATATATATATATATATATATTAAATAAAAAAGGCACCACCACCCTCCATTTTCTTTCTTCTTCACACACCCCGCCCTCTCTACGTTTTCTCCTCTTCCAGCTCTCACCCTCACCCCCTACCCTGCAAATGCAAGGCCCCCCCTCCTCCTCTTCCAGCGCTTCACCCCCCTAATTTTCCAATTGAATCTCGATCGTTTTTTCAAAATTAAAAAAAAAACAAAGTAAAAAAAAAACTTCATTTTTTTAAGAAGACAGGTGGGTCTTCTTCTTCCATAGTCTTGGACCAAACAAAACATAAAGGATAAATTACAAATATAAGTTTGATTGTGAGGGCTGAAAATTTGATTTTGAAACAGCATAATCGCTATGATGATCTCAGACCAATCACATAATTTATTAATTATGGTTTTCAAAATCAGAAAAAAGCAAAGCCAAAAGAAAAACTCCATTTTTTTCAAAGCTTTCAGCTGAAGGGTGATATTTTTTCTTTTTTTGGTATAATAATGTTAAATTATTACATCTTAATCATTACATCTTGTGTCCGATTAATTATCATCTTGAAAGTGTTGATGAAGAAAGTGTGTGAAATTGTTGATGGAGAAATTAATGGTTGAAGAAAATGGGTGAAGTTGTTAATAGGGGAATTAATGGTTGAAGAAAATGGATGAGATTGTTAATGGAGGAATTGATGGTTTAAACAAAATGAGTATTGTTGTTTTTGATCAATTGGAGAAGAAAAAAGTGTAGGGTGTGGGTGTGGGTTGCCATAAGGGAGGTGGGGGCATTGAAGAAGAAGGATATTTAATGTATATTAAAATAAAAAGTGGTATTATATCAGTTTTTAATTAAAAAAATGTGGGGTGTTTTTTCTTTTTAATAAATAAATGCGCCCCTTTCTTTAAAATAATGTCACGTCAGCTTTAGGGGTCAAACAAATACACTTTAAAGATGTTAAGGGGGTAAACAAACAGAAGTTAAGTTTAAGTGCTAAAATGAGCTTGGAGGACAAATTCAGGGGGGAAGATGTCTTTTCTCGATTTTAAATTAGTGTTTTTTTATTAAATATGCATAAAATTTTAATTTCAACTTCAAATCATGAATTAAAATCTCAAATTCTCTCTCTCAAAAAAAAAAAAAATTCAAAATGTGATTGTAATTTTTATTTTAAATATAGAACTTGACCCATAAATAAAGAAAAGGGTCCAAAGATACATTTGAATCATTTCACATATGTCAAATTTATTGTCCCTTACATTTTTACTTAAAAATCCCTCATAGTTACATTTTTTACTGAAAAACACTCTCCAATTAGTCAAATAGTTCAAAAGAAGAAAAAAGATAAATGAAGATGCTTCTCTTCCTTCCTCCTAACATGGTATTTGCCTGAATCTTATTACCATATTTTAGTACCTTTCCATGGAAAGAAAATTAAAGTATTACCGAAATTATTTTTATATTTGATTATTCTTTTCTTGGAGAAAAAATTTGGACATTCACAAATTAAAAATCTTTCTTATCATATCATAACACAATAGAATTCAATATGTAGTTATTCAGAGAGTTTTTGTTTAGGAGAGATTTTGTCTCAATTATTTTCTTTCTTTTATATTAATTATATCTATATATGCCAATTGTCTCACTGGTATGTTGTTGTTGTAGAACAACTGATCAAATCATATAATAATATTATGTTTCATTTTGTACAGTTTTTTTTTTGTCATCTAACTTATTGCTGCCTTGATTTGCAACTATTAATTTCTATATGACGTTTGATTATTTCGCTACCAAGACTCCCCAGCCTTCCTCTTTCTCCTTCTTCTTATAATAATTTTGAGCACAGTTAATAATTTTATGGTAACAATTGTGAAATATTATTTCCAAGAACCAATAAAAGAGTTACAAACTAAGAGCACCGGACCATCTAACCACCTCCCAGGGAGAGAGATAGCAGGATCAGGCCTCACTTAACAGCGAAACAAGCAACAACTAATTCTGTAAACTATACAAAAAGTTCCTACTATTATTAGCTTTCTTTGAACCAATAAATGATTCTAATCTAATAAGAAAATCGCTCTTAATCTGTAACAATATATGCTTCTGCTGGTTTGATTAATATCCCTCTGAACTGCTTATAGTTTCGTGCTTTTCTTGTAGTATAGTAAACAGCTCCCCAAATAGCAACTAGCTCCTCCTTCATAAACTTATTATATCTTCGGCATTTAATAGCTAGTAAGACTCTCCTTACTTCCCTAACCTAAATTATAATGCATGTCCATTGTTCTATTTCTTTCTTAACCTCTTTAAATCAATCACAATGCCAAAATAAATGATATGTTGTCTCCTTCACTTGACTATCACACAAACAACAATGATCATCAGCAATGGGGATGTTCAGTTTCTGCATTCTAGCTTTAGTGAGTAGCTTGTTTTTAGTTGCAAGCCAAACAATCACTCTGTGTTTTGGTTGTGCCACTACAATCCAGATGAGTTCAGCGATAGAAAGCCTTCTTTGTGGTCCTAGCATCTCCAAGTAGCTTCAAGTAACTGAGTAGATCCTTTCCCCTTGCAACTGATTGATATCTATCATTAATATACCATGTCTGCATTTTAGCTTTGAGAGAATGAATTTTCCTCTAGTACCAGCTGCAGTCAGGAGGTACCCTATGTGTCTAGACATCTTCATGCTCTTTCATAAACAACTCGTGTACCCATTTTACCCAAATTGATTCCTTGTTAACTATCAATTGCCATAGTAATTTACCAGCAGATGCTATATTTCATGATCTGCAATGTTCCACATTCAAACCATCAGTTTTCTTTGTATGACTATTTCTTCCCAAGCTACAAGTGATACTTTCCTTCCATTAGTTATAGACCTCCTTAAGTATTCCCTACACTTTCTATCCACTTCTTTCAGTATGCTTTGAGAAAGGATGAAAACTGCTCCTCAGAAGTTGAATATTGCAAAAAAGAATGAAATATGTATTTTTGAAAAAAAACTTAGCCCATCATTTTATTTGTGGCTCATGAAATTGTATGGGTAAAATTTCTTTGACCTTTTATCTATTATATTCCTAATGAATATAGTTGAAACCGACATTGTTGAATTGGTGTAGAGCTTGAAAATTTTTTTTGTTGAAACAGATAAAATGATTCATTAATATTTGAAGGTGTGATCTGACTTACCTAATACATATAAGATATTCTTTTGTCAAAGGGAATTTGGGTGGATATCTTTGACACCATCTAGATTCGCCTCTGTGTAAATGTACTAAAATGTCATTGAATAAGCAAGCACTGGACAACCCCAATCTTACTATACTAGCTATAACCACAACCCAAATCCTACTGGCCACTTTAATTATGGAAACTAGAAACTATAAAACTTTTAATCATGTAAATTTGACTGTACAATTCTAAACAATTTAAATTTTGTATTCTAATTTTAAACTGGTGCTTGACAAAAAAAGTTCCTTATGATGATCAATGTGATACTGATTAAATTAATTACTACAACAATAGCGAAATTCTAAAACTCTATTCAAGTAAAAGACCAGGGAAAATGAAAATCATCAGTCATATAAATTATTATATCTACTTTAGTTAGATATATGGAATAAGGCCATATTTAAGAAATTAAAGAATGATTAATAATATTCCAATAGGCAATAATAGCCATGATCCAAGAAAATTGAAATCAATAACAAATCATTCTTTCTAGCATGTCAAACAATGACATCTTCTTCACTCTACTTTTTAAAAATAAATAAATAGGTCTATCTTTATAACCCTTGTATATATAGGATGGTATTACAACATGAAGAAAGAGAAATCATTTGAGGATTCGGAAGCATCACTTGAAACTTCAGCAGAAGGAGCAGGTGTTGGTTGATGATGTTCATGGTGATGATGATCATGGCGATGTGGTGGTGGTGATGATGATGGTGATGATGATGATGAGGCTCTCTATGTTCATATGGAGAGGGTGATATAGTTATATCTCCATATTAAAATACTTGTAGTTGATTAGATATTAATTACAAAAATAGTTAGAGAAAGAGTGAGTTGGCACTAGGAAGTTATAGTTGAGTCGGTTAGCAGCAGCTTAAGATGACAGCTGGCATAACAAGTTGAGCAATATATGTGTGCATTCTATAATTTAAAGATCAAGGTCGTTACAATGAATTGAAGATATTTTCCTTCCCTGTCTTTTCCAAATACACTAACTGCTATTACATTGTAACTTCAAGGTAGATTTGACATGGTATCAAAGCATCGATCGTCATCTTCGCTGTAAATTTTCCATTGAAGCTCACAAATAGCCATGGGAGAAACTAGAGAAACCTCTATTGAACCAGAACCTACTGTAACTATCGATCATCATCATCCTCGATATCTTCAGGCATTTGATACACCTGGAGCAGTGATTATACCAATTAAACTCATAAGACCATAGAATTATGGTCTGTGGAGTAGATCCATGAAATTAGCACTAAGAGGTAAAGCGAAGCTGGGATTCATAGATGGATCATGTGCAAAGCATAAATTTAAAGGTGAATTAGCCGAATTATGGGAGAAATGTAATGCAATAGTACTCTCATAGATTGGATGTACCATTGCGGCTAAGTTGATGCCGACTATTCTTTATGCTTCAAATGCGAAGCAAGTTTGGATCGATTTCAAGGAACGATTTGACAAAAGTAATTTGATGCGAATTTACCATCTCTGGACAAAAACTGTGACTCTGCGATAAGGTATGGACTTTGTAACCACCTATTATTTGAAGATAAAAGATGCATGGCATGAATTGGATATAATGGCACCATTACCTTATTATGATTGTGAGGAATCACGTGCTTATTTGGAACACTTACGATCCAAAGGTTACTGCAATTCCTCATGGGATTGAATGAAAGCTTCAGCCAAATTCGAAGTAACATACTGGCTAGGGCACCTGTTATCACAGTTAATAAAGCTTATGCCATTGTTGTACAAAAAGAAAGTCAGAGAAGTTTAGGGGTGATAGATGACTAAAAAGAAACTATGGCATTGTTTTCAAGGAAGTCACAATCGAACAAATTTGATTCTGTGAAAGAAGCTACGAAGAGGTTTGATCTATTTTGCGAGTATTGTGGATATAAAAATCATGTGAAGGAAGATTGCTATAAGTTGCTTGGGTACCCTAATGATTTTCAGAGTAAAAAACCAGGAGGGACTACTGTTCGACCGAGTGGAAATATCCAAGCAACTGATTCCAATACATATGTAAATCCTTCATATCAGTCAGGTGGATTTAGATCACATGGTCAATTTCAGAATCACTCAAGAGGATACAGACCACAGGGTGATTCTTATAATCAGTTAGGAGGTTACAGACCACAAGGTAACTCTTATAACCCCATACCTGTAGCAAAATCTAGTTATAGACCTCGAGTCAACACCACTAGTGCTGAAAATGAAGCTTCTACGACCATAAGTCATTTCTTTTATAAGCAGCAGTATAATCAAATAATGAACCTGGTGGGTAAAGACAAGTCACCTGAATACTCTTCAAACTTAGCAGGTATCACTGCCTTACTATCCAATCATCTGAGTAGATAATAGACACAAGTGCATCACACCACATTACTTCTTTCAAAGAACTTAATTCACTTAGAAGCCTACAAGATGATCTTTCTAACAAAGTTCAGGTTCCTACTGGTACTAATGCAAGAGTCAGCACTGCAGGAAAGACTATGATTTTGAGATATCATCAAATACATAATGCGTTACATGTTCCAGAGTTTAAGTTCAATCTACTCTCAGTTTCAAAGCTAACTAGAGAGTTATGTTGTGCTGTTACTTTCTTCCCTGATTTTTGTGTATTTCAGGCACTCTCCAATGGCAAGGTCATGGGGATTGGTAAGGAAAGAGAAGGATTGTACACTATAAATAATTACACCAAGTCTACAGTTGGTGCATTTGCAGTGTTTAGTAACAGTATAGAAAACACTTTGTGGCACTTTAGATTGGGATATCCATCAGGGGCACCAATGCAACACATCACCACTCTTCATAAAAGAATTCATCCGCAGATACATGACACTTGTGAGATCTGTCCACTATCTAAATAACATAGATTGAAATTTCCTACTAGTACAAATAAAGCATCAGCTTTTTTTGAATTAGTGTACCTAGATGTATGGGGTCCTTACAAAAAGCCTACACATGATATAAAGAATTCTTTTGTAACCCTGGTTGATGACTGTAGCAGGTATACCTGGATTTGCTTAATTCAGTCTAAATGTAAAGTCTTTTGTGTGTTGAAATTTTTTTTGTCCTTGATAAAGAATCAATTTGGAGTTTATGTTACGGTATTTAGGTCAGATAATAGTACAAAATTTATCAACTCTCAATACACTAACATATTTAGATCCAATGGAATCATCCATCAAACTAGTTGTGCTTACACACCCCGAAAAAATGAGACTGTGGAAAGAAAACACAAGCATATTTTAGAGGTTGCTAGAGCATTAAAGTTTCAAAGTAGAATACCCATCAGATTCTGAGGGGATTGTGTGAGAACTGTTATGTATCTCACTAACAAGTTACCTTCCTCAGTTTTGAATGACAAAACTCCATATGAAATGTTGTTTGGCAGACCAGCAAAAATTGATCACTTAAGGGTATTTGGTTGTCTTTGCTATGCAAATGTTTTACCAAAAGGTGATAAATTCTAAGAAAGAGAAAGAAGAGCTGTTATGATAGGATATTGTGAAAATCAGAAGGGATATAGGTTGTATGAACCTAGCACTGGTCTTCTTTTTGTTAGTAGAGATGTGACATTTAAGGAACTAATTTTTCCTTTCAAGAATGAAGAGCATGGAGATGATGAAGAAATGCTCACAGTTCCTTCACCTGTTAGGGACAACTATGATCAACAAGCAACTTGGTTACCAGATATGATCATACAGGAAGCAACACTAGTCATAGTTACAGATTCACCAGTTGACAGGAGTGAATTTATTGAACCAAAATCTACAGTGGTCAGTAATACAGATACTGGTCAAGAGAATGATCAGCATGACATGGATGTGGAGAATACACATGAAGAAGTGTTAGTTCCTACAGCTCAGCCTGCACAAGAAAGACCCTTAAGAAATGTTAAGCCTCCAATTTGGCTTACTAATTATGTGACACCTACCAAGTCTACAACAAATTGTTCATATCTAATATCTAACTATGTGGCTTATTCTCACTTATCAAGTTCATACCAGGCATACTTGAGTTCATTCTCAGCAATACAAGAACCAAAAGATTTTGAAGAAGCCTCACAACATGAAGAATGGATTAAGGCAATACAACAGGAAATAAATTCTCTAGAAGAAAACAAGACCTGGGAGGTAGTTTCATTACCACCTGGTAAGCAGCCTATAGGATCTAAATGGGTGTACAAGGTCAAACTCAAAGCTAATAAAGAAATTGATAAGTATAAGGCAATATTGGTTGCAAAAGGCTATACACAGAGAGAAGGTTTAAACTATCATGAAATATTCTCTCCCGTAGCCAAGATGGGAACTGTGAGGACAGTAATTCGTATAGAAGCTTTCGAATATTGGAATCTTTTCCAAATGGATGTGAGCAATGCTTACTTGAAAGGTGATTTGTATGAAGAGGTTTACATATCATTACCTCAAGGATTTCGCAGCGAGGGGGAGACTAGAGTATGCAAGCTATTAAAGTCATTATATGGGCTCAAGAAAGCATCAAGACAGTGGGACATTAAGTTGACCACAACTTTACTTGTTGCAGGCTACAACCAGAGTTCACATGATAACTCTTTATTCACCAAGCTATGTGGTGATGATATAGTGATATTATTGATTTATGTGGATGACATTCTTCTTACAGGAAGAAGTACAAAACTTATAGATGAAGCAAACAAGTATCTACACAGCCAGTTTAAAGTCAAGGACCTTGGAGAGTTAAAATATTTTTGGGGGATTGAAGTCTTGAGATCACAACATGGAATCTTGATGAATTAAAGAAAATACACATTAGAGCTTAGTTCTAATGTTGTATTAGCAGGAGCCAAACCAGTTCTTACCCCTTTAGAGGCCAACACTAAACTCACTTCTATTGAGTATGATGAATATGCAGGAAAGAAGGATGATCCTCTGTTTTATGATGTGAGTAGGTACCAAAAACTTATTGGAAAGTTAATATACTTGACCATTACTAGGCCAGACATTTACTCTACAGTTCAACTACTGGATGACAACATTAAGAGTAGTAAGATATATTAAAGGTTCACTTGGATTGGGTATTTTCATGAAGAAAATTCCTATAGATAATGTGGTGGTGCATTGTGACTCTGATTGGGTAGCATGCCCTGACACAAGGAGGTCAATTACAGGCTTCGTAGTACAACTAGGATCTTCGTTGGTTTCTTAGAAATTGAAGAAGCAACATACTGTTAGTCGTAGTTTAGCATAGGCAGAATATTGCAGCATGGCAGCTGTAGTCACTGAAGTCATTTGGATGATAGGTCTTTTAAAGGATCTGTCAATTACTGTAACCACTTCCATTCAACTCTATTGTGATAGCAAAGCAGCTATGCAAATTGCTGCAAATCCCATGTTTAATGAACGCACTAAACATATCGAGATCGACTGTCATTTCATCAGGGAAAAGATTAAAGAGGGTCTTATTCATCCAGTTCATGTGTCTACTAAATTCCAGCTTGCAGACTTGTTGACTAAAGGTCTTGGATTAGCTCAACAAAATTTTCTGTTATCCAAGCTGGGGGTTCTTGATATTTTTCACCCTCCAGCTTGAGGGGGAGTATTAAAATACTTGTAGTTGATAAGATATTAATTGAAAAAATAGTTAGAGAAAGAGTGAGTTGTCACTAGGAAGTTATAGTTGAGTCGGTTAGCAGCAGCTTAAGCTGACAGCTAGCATAACAAGTTGAGAAATATATGTGTGCATTCTATCATGTAAAGATCAAGACAGTTACAATGAATTGAAGATATTTTTCCAAATACACTAACTGCTATTACATTGTAACTTCAAGGTAGAAATTTGACACTCCAAAAGTTGGTGGGCTAATTGGGGCTTCAACAGGTGATGAAACAGTTGTTGAAGTGTCATCACTAGGAGAAGGGGCAATTGAAGTATCTTCCAAAAGTATTTTTCTAGGGAGAGTTGGAGTTGAGAGAAAAAAGAGTCCAATGAAAACAGGGAGTAGTAACTATGAAGAAGTAGCCATTTTTGCAATTTACTAAATTATGTTGTAATTTCAATGGTGTGAAAAGTGTGAAGTAAACAATGGCTTATGTAGGGAGACATGGTCTTTTGGTGTTAAATTTTATTCCATTTTTGCCTTGATTTACTTTCTAAGAATCAACATGGCTTTAATCTTAATAAGAAGTTGGTGGCATTATAGTTTAACACTTCCCCCTTAGACTTTATTTGTCACATTGTACTTTACTAGAGTTAATTGTAATATATTTTTGAGCTAAATTGAATTAGATTAATGTGATTTTTAATATTTAAAATTAAAAATTTAGATGTTTGAAAATTATGTGAAAAATACTATAAGTTAAACTTCTTTTCATATTAATATTATGAAAAATACATCTTAAAAAGTTTGTCAAAATTCATATTTTTTTACTTTTGAAAAGCGAAACTTGACAAGTAAAAATGAACATAGAGAATACTCTTAATTAATTTAATTGTGTTCACATTGTTAGATTTTTCATTAGTAACAGTAAGTAGGTTTTTGACCATGGGATTTTAGAGCATTATTTCAAGTTTGATTTTAAATCAGTGTTTGTTTATTAAATTTGTACTAAATTTTCATTTTCAATTCCAAATCTCAAATCCTCTAAAAAAAAAAAAAGTAGGATTTTTAATTCCAAATTGTGATTTAATTTTATTTTAAAAATATAAAACTCGAAATATAAGTTTATATTTTTAAAAATAATAATAATAATAATAATAATAATAATAATAGTTTTGATTTTTTTTAAAAAAAAAAAAAAGAGATGATGTTCGGCGTGAAAAGATTGTTTATAACATGTGGAATAAATTTAATCAAACCAAAAAAAATAGCTACTTGCTACCGTCATTGATTTATTGGACCGCATTTCGCTTTGTAATACTGACCTCAACTGTTTACAATCTACACTTACCTTATTCATATTATTTTTTTTTCACATCTTTTTAAAATCTATTTGCCACTAACTTAATTTTACACTACTCCCAATTTATCCTTACTAATATACTCTTTTATTTAATTAATTTAAAGAAGTTCCCTTTCAATAAATTATTTCAGAATTAAAAAATTTAAACTATTGAGACACTTATTCAATTCTTGTTCTTGTTCTCAATCTTCTCATATCACATGTAGTTTAGCAAGGAAAAAGTATGCTTCCTTAATTATTCGAGACGCAAAGATTATACAGAGATAATTAACCAAATAAAACTTTGCAATATATTATTCAAAATTCTCGACCACGGTTTTCGTCGATGAAAAGTAAGGTTAATTATGTGAGATGAGTAATATTAAATAACCAAGCTAATATATAAAAAAAAAAGTTTAATTTAGGGGGAAATTTGGTCCTATAGATGGAAGAAGGACATTATTGAACCATTTCTGATACGCTACAAACATTTTTAATCCAAGAAGTAAAAGTAAAAGGTAAAAATTTGAACCATTTCTAATATGTACAACGACATTTTTATCCATTTCTGAAACCAAAATTAATTAAATTGATATACGTAAGGGTTGGATAAATGTGAATAAGGTATTGTCTAAGAAATTCAAGTATGATTATAGTATTCCAATAGGCAATGTCCATGATCCAAGAAAATTGGAAAATGATTTTCTTTCAAATCTATAACAAAACATTCATTCTAAAATTTCAAATAAAATATCTTTTTTTTTTTCTCAAATTTCCATAAATAACTCTAGTTCATATTTATGTAACCCTTCTATGTAGGGTATTACAAACAATAAAAATTAAATCATCTAGAGTCAGGAGCTTCACTTGAAACTTCATAAAAATGAGTTGGTGCAACTGCTTGATCATATTTATGATGGTGGTGGTAATGATGCTGATCGCGAGGAGCAAAAGGAAAAATACGACTTTGAGAAGAGGGTGAAATAGTAGTTTTTTTATAAGTTAACGCTCTAGTCGAGGCATCTATTAGTGAAAAATCTTGAGGAGATGGAGAAATTGTAATTTCATTGAAAGTTTGTAAATAAATTGGAGCTTCAATAAGTGATGAAACAATTGTTAAAGTGTCATCACTAGGAGAAGGGGCACTTAGAGGGTCATTTAAAAGTATTTTTCTAGAAAGAGTTGGAGTTGAGAGAAAGAAAAAGCCAAGGAAAAGAGAGAGGAGCAGATATGAAGAAGTAGCCATTTTTGCAATTCACTTAATAATTGTGTTGTTATTGTAATGCTGAGAAAAATGTGAAGTAGACAATGGCTTATATAGTGGAGACATGGTCCTTTTGCATTAAATTTAATTTAATCCATTTCTTCTTTAAGTTTCTTTGGGGTTACTTTCTAAGACTCAAGATTGCATTAATCTTGCTAGAGAGTTGATAGGATTATATATAGTTAAATTAGGGCCGGCTCAATAAGAATCGGTTGTTTAAAGCCAAACTTCATAAAGAGCCTCTAAATTTTTTTAACTTCAACTTTAAATCATGATTTCAATTTTCAAGCCTCAAATTCTTCATCAGTAGAATTTTAAATTTCAAATTTCAAATTGTGAAGGAAATCTTTTAAAATGAAAAATTTGACCCATAAATATATATATTTTGTAAAAAAAAAATTATCATATTAAATTTTGTAAAAAGACTTATGCTCGACTTGAATAGTTTGTCTGCATTTATGAAAGAAATTATTAAAGAATAGCTAGTCACTAGATTAATTTTTCAGATTAGTGAATCTTTGTAAAATTATATGTGGTTGAAAGCTTGTAATGGCATATGATATCAAGAATCTATTTATAAAAAAGAACACGAAGATATATGATTTATAAAATGATGCTGTAAAATATTTCAATATCTTATTTGTGAACTATGATTTATTCATTTGATAAAATTGTATAAGAGTTAGAATAAGTTTTTGATATTTTTTAGAATTTAAATTGGACCAATATTAAATCAAATGTGCGGGTGAAATTTTTTAGCATCGTTTCGTTATTAGCTAGGAATTTTGAACTACTTGTTCCAAATCTACTATACAAGTTATACTAAACTCTTGAGTAATTCGTCAAAACTTGTAGGACGCAGATATCCATCATTTTAATCATGTAAGTTTCTCTTAAATTCAATTTCAATTCATTTTAGGTTAATATTTTGTACTTTACTTTTCAATGTAACATAGATGTTCCAATTCACATGTTAAGAAACAATATATATTAAACGAGCAACATTATTTTTAGTGAAAAAATAAATCTATTTTGTGATTCACATTATTGATAGTTATTGTATGAGATTTCTTTGTCTCAATAAAATAATGGATCCAAAATTTCTAAGCCCACTATTGCATGATTTGAGTCTCACTTTTTTTGTGACACCAAAAATCCCTTTAAGTTATAATGAATTAGATAAAGGGAAAAGGACACCCGTAGCACTTTTTAAAAATAATGGTTCAAGTTTAAAATTTTGAAAAAAAATAACACTTCAAATTTTTTTAATACCGTTTATTAGACCTTCTTTTAATAAGGCTTTCTATTAGCTAAAGGAAAAAAAAAGTCCTATTAAGTGTCCTTTTTCTGGAGAAAAAAAAAGACTTAACTGCTAAGTACAACGTCCTTTTTCGAGTATTTTTTTTTATTAGAATTTTTCAAAGTTTGTCGTGATGAAATTAAAGAAAAATATTAATATTGATTCAAAATTAGATGGTAAAGGTATTACATATGATTCTAATTTCATTGTTAGTGATGATGGTTTTGAAGATTAACAAATCGTGATGTTCAATTGAAGGAATTGAAAAATGTTCATTCTACTCCTAGTCGAATTACTAGGTCTCAAGGTAAATTATTAGGTAATCCATCAATGCCGGAACAAAAAAAATTAGCTAAAAAAAGGCAAATATAGATTGAGTGATGAAGTAGATCTTGTTGTTCTTCCCCAAAAATCAAAAAAAGGAGTCATCCAAAAAATGATGAAGATGATGATAAGTCATTTAAAGAAAAGAAAAAGTTAAGTGAATGATGAACACTAAAAAAAATAATTAATTTATGGGGGTTATTTTGTCAATTTGTGGCAGTATATGGTCCCCACAAATTGAATTGTGGCTATTTTAGAAAATGCCACAGTTAACCTTGGCACGAGCATATTTGTGGTGTTTCTAATAAACCTCCACGACACCTCCCATAATATGACTTTTGAATTTGTGGAGGTTTTTAATATTAATTTGTGATGATTTAGAACCTTCACAGTATGATCTCAATATTTTAAAAATTAAATTTGTGTGAATTTATAACTGTCATGATATGAGATCAATATTTGCATACTTTAATTTATGGAGGCTTACAACTGCCACATAGTATCATTTTTTAAAAATAAGAAAAATGTGAAATTTGATTTACTAAATAACACATTCAATATAAATCAAATTTCATCTGATGAAGTCATATTAATAAGCTTCACAAGTCTAAATTCATGTTAAATTGAAGTAATACAAACTTGTGTATAATAACTTAAATATTACAATTTAAATCCTTAAGAATCTACATAGTTTTGCAATAAATAAACATTAAAAGTCTAAGCATTTTCTTAGTGATTTGAGTTGTAAACTTATAGTCACTTAATCTTTTGTTTATGGTGAAGTGAACTAAATATTTGCATCTAACTGAAACAATGAAAATTTTATAAATGACTAGATAAATATATTGATGTACATCTTGATTAGAAAGAGTGCAACATTCATTTCAAACACAAGTTCATATATATATATATATATATAAAAGACCATAGATAATTGAGAAATTGTATAATGTTCACAAAATAATATAGAAGATTGCATGATTTTACTAAAAATAGCAAATATCAACTGATTGATAACATTATAACAAGAATATATAAATATTTGAAAAGAGAGTAAATAGAAAACATAAACATTCCTTAAGCTTACGTTTTCTAAAATTATATAACGATGCTCATTTTACTTTAGTATATTGATTCAAGTATTAAACAAAACAAATTACTTAAGCTTACGTTTTTCAAAATTATATGACGATGCTCTTTTTTTTTAGTATATTGATTCAAGTATTTTTCACTTCTTCTAATTTATAAATTGAACTCTCCTCCACGACTTTATTTTCAAGTTACACCAATATTAAACACAATCTATTCTTTAAAAATGTCCTTTAATTTGTCATAGTTAAATCAATCAAAATTACATGATACTTAACTAAACAACAAGAAAACTGAAGCATACCTAAACTCAATTAATGATCGAGTATGAATGATTTTATCTTTACTAGTATTTTATTTCTTTATTTTTTTTAAAGGAGGAAAAAATATTAGATTTTGGTTGTGTTTAGATGCAGATACAAAATGATAAAAATTTTACTTTGGTGCATAGAATAATTTTTTTTTCAGAAAATTTACTAGTAATTATTCATTAAAATATTTTGCCTTACAAAATTAATTAATATAGGAGCATACATAAAGTTAAAATGCATAAAAATAAATATAATGAATATTACTATTGATTTGGCATCTAATTTTTATTTTAAAGAGCACATAATAAATATATAAAATGTGTTTGAGCCAAAATTGGCCATACAATATTTGTCTTGACTTTAATAGTTATGAAATTTAAATTATTGTGTGATATGGCAATCAAAATCACCAATTTACATAAATATCTAATACAAAATAGTAATGTTTAAAATAAAAAGTTCAAATAAAATTGAATATACAAAGTAATATATATATATATATATATATATATATATATATATATATATATATATATATATATATATATATATATATATATATTGAGAGTATCTTAATAGAAAAGAAAAATAGAGGATAAAAGAATTACAATCCTATTAAAATGAAGAAGGAGAAGGGTATGTATTTTTGTTTATATATAATAAGTTAATTATCAATGTTAGTTATTATATACCATATAATTTGAATATAATAAGATAAAAAATACAAAAAAAAAAAATATAATTTCAAAAGTAACAAAGTTTAGTAAATTTTTGGGAGTCATTAATCGCCATAATTTATATTGTATTGTGCCAATTTTCTAATCTCCATAATAAAATTGACACAAAAAAATTTACATTGTGGAGGTTAGAACAAAACGTCTCAAAATGAATTATTAGTGGTGTTTTTAAAAACTTCCACAAATAAACCACTACAAATTGCTCATTTTTTTGTAGTGGAAGGAGATACTCTTGTTCCCCGAAAAGATCAATAAAAAAAAAAGAAATCGATCAAATAATGGAGAATATGATGCTCAATCATATAAAAAAAAAAAGTAAAATAATTTTTGTTCATTGGAAGAGAAAATTATTCAAATTATCTGATTTTGAGGTACATTGTGTGTGCTTTCTATCTATTAATTATGTATGATAGATATTTTAATTTTTGTGTAGAATTTGTGTATATTTAAAATATGTGTGTTATTCTTGTATATAACATGTGTCAGTATTGTATATGAAATTTATAGGATTGAGATATTTGTGTAATTTACTGTACAATGGCTGTATAATTTTGAGATATGTGATATTTTTATTATATGTGTATCAGCATTACATAAAAAATACGTATAATTTGAATATTTGTATTGTTACTATGTAAAATTTGTAACAGTGTAGTAATAAATACTGTATGAGTAATATATTTAGCTTTTTAAATATTTAGAACTTAAAGTACACTTATTTATTGCAGGTTTGGAATTTATTTTTTGGTCCATCTGATCATTACAAGTGTCAGCTTAGTGTGCACATAAATCGTGGTATTGTGACTGCTTTGAAATTTAAGTTGGATAAGAAGCAACTTGATTTGTTTAAGAATAGTTGTTTTGGGTATTTCTTATCTTTACAAAGTGTTTTTATTCAAAATTAACTTATTCATGAAATGTTGCTTAGAGAACATATTTTTGAGAGAGCTGATGAAATATGAATTAAAGTGAATAACATTAAGTAACGATTTGTCTTACAAGATTTTGCTATAATTAGCGGCTTAAAATGTACTGAAAATTACAACAATGAGTTTACTCTTACTCAACAAAGTAAGCTGATGGAGTTGTATTTTTCAGAAAAGTCCAACCTACAAAGCTTGATTTTGAAGAGTGTTCCATGGAAAAAAGGTAGCGATGTGATGAAGATGTTTTATAAATTTTATTTTGTTCTTTATTTATATCTTTCTTTTTTCTATCGTGTATAGTGATGTTATAACAAAGAATAATTTTTAATTGGTTGAATCTGAAAATTATAAAATATTTTCTTGGAAAAAATTATGTTTTCGTCTGATGTTGGAGTTAATGAAGTCTAAGGTTTATTAGAGAAAAACTATGTATTGTTGTGTTGGTTTTTCCCTAGCATTTCAGTGTTGATTTTATGAGTGTTGTCCTTATACCGATGACCATCTTGCTGGTTGAGTTGGCGCTAATGTGCCATATATACTTAATTGATTTGTAAAGCATAGACCAATGTACAAGGAGGTCAAGTTTGCATTTTTGTATATTAGGCAAGAGCAGGTATATAGATGTTTTAAAACATAATATATATATATATATATATATATATATGTTTTGTGAAATGATTATGTGCTTTTTAAATGTCGAGTGTTGTTTTGTATGTGCAGATAGTGTTGAGTAATATTACGCAGACGGTTCTTGAAAAATCAATACTTCAATTACCTGATTTCAAATCTGTGGATTTGATTGTGAACTTTGTTGATTTATCTGGTATCAGTAAACAAGAATGTAGTCATTTGAGCTCAGATAATGAATTGACACTTCTGAAAAATGATGTTAAAATGGTATTTGAAAGATTTTTATTAATATTTGTATGTTTTTATTAATTGATGTTTTGACATTTTTCTTTTTATGTTTAGTTAACTGAGAAGGTTTTCTCGATGGAGAAGTTTATGAAATCCTCATTTGAATTGATTTTTCAAGCTCTACATATAAAGAATGAATCTAAGGTATTCTTTTCCTGAATTTTTTCTGTTTTTTTAACAAAACTTATATACACTATTGTAATTATTTTATAAAAATTTTTGTACAACTTGCTACATTAAATGGGGATAACAGTGAGGACAACTCAAAGAAAAAAATGATGATACACCTAATGTTGGTGGTCTAGGTGATGATCCACCTAATGTGGGACAACAAAATATTATTGCATCGGTACTGGATCATATAAGTGACAATTTGATGGATGATGTAGAAAAAAAACAGATTATGTAGGTGGTGATATATTTGATCATTTGGTGGATGACCGCGTCGAAGAGAAAGTTAATTTTGTAGGTAATTGTGTAGTTGGCCATGTCGATGTTGCGTCTGCGGGCGAAACTTTTAAGGATGGTGCTTGAAAGAACTTTTTAAATTTTGATTTTGTGAAGTTCACACAAAGCTCAGGTGAAAATAAGGTTATAGGGGAGGATAGCAATAGTCAAGTTGATAGTGATTAGTCTAATTTTACTTATTCAAAAGTGTTCAAATTTACTCAACCTTTTCGTGATAAAAAATACAAAAAGAAAGTGATGCGATAATGCTTATCCAGAATGAGCTTGATTGATCAAAAATTTCAGACGCTGAAATTTTAAAGTTCACTTAACCCTATAAGAGTGTTGCAATGATTGATGCAACTGGTATAGTATGTGATAATGTTAGAAAGGTTAATGCAAATGCATGTGATAATATTAAAGGAATTGAGAAAAATATGGTGATTGCTTCTGTTGTTATGTTGGATGAAACACCTGTTATTCCTCGCCAATTGCGTAAGCCAGCGGTAGTATGTGAATCTCCATTTGAGTCAAAATTTGATTCTGATTGTGGCAAAGTTGAAGGTCAACCATCTAAGCGTATAGAGAATGCTCATCCAAGTAAACGCCTCTTTTCTATCAAGCATCCTTTTGTGAAAATTATTATGGAGCGAATTGATGATATAAAAGTGACATTACCGTGTAACAGGTTTGTTGCCAGATCGTTGCGCATTAAACAAATGTAAGTTTTTAGTTTGTAGTGTCTTTTCGTTTCACTATATTTTATCATATATTATAATTTTGTAATATTTTTTACAGGCCTGTTTATTCAGATTTTGTCAATGCTCTCCCAAATAATTTAACTATGAAGTTGATACCATTAAAATGAAAGAATGGTTCTTCACATTGGCATATCGAGGAATACCTTAACCGATTCAGTAAGTAATGAATTTGTTAGTTAAGTAGGTTATATAGTTTTTATGATTGTACTTGATAGTGATAAGCTAATTGGAATACTGAATTTTGTATATGATGCATGTTATATAAGTAGTTCGTATTTATTAGATTTTAATTAGTGTTCTGTATTCATTTTAGCATTTTAACGTGATTTTATTGTTCGTATTTTCATCATATTAATGTTATCTTTTACTATTTGCAAAAAAAGTCAAAATACGAATTTGTTGGTGGTTCAGTGAAATTTACAATAATCGATTGTTGGTTAACTGCTTGATTCAGACTTTGTATAAGTGATTTGTGAAGAACAATAGAGATGTAACACTTATCACTCAAGAACATCAAATTGGTGAGTACATGATTGAATTTTTTATGAGATGCAACGTCTCGTGGAATAGCGTTGACAATATTTTTTTTCCCAATTAATTTTGCTGAGGAGTTTCACTGAATTTTGAAGAGGTTGTATTTTAAAGATCAGTGCATATATGTGTATGATTCAATGCATGGTGTGAGGCATGTCATTCGTGTTCAGAAATCAATTACAATGTATTCAGAGTTAATTTCACACTTTTTTTCTTGTATTCAATTTCAAAAAAGTAAGAGCGATGGACTTTCAATGGCTAATTCTTTTGATATTTGTATTATTGATGGACTACCAACTCAATCCAACATGTAATTTATTGAATGTAAATTCAATTTCTATTTTTAAAGAATTTTTTGTCAATTATACTGATGATGTATTATGTTGCAGAGACTGTGGTGTATTTGTTGTTGCCTTTGCTGAGTATTTGCTTGATGATCTTGAAATTTTTAATCATCTAGATGATATTAATGTTATTTGAATTTGGTATGCTTTGTTGTTTTGGGATTATGAAAAAAAGAAACAACGGCAATGTGCAGTTAGTGAAGATGAATCTATTGGTTGATTGTTGAAGAAAAATGATGGTGTGCAGCAAATTTAGTTAGGAATATCTTTGAAGCATAGATGTGAAATATATGTTTAGTGTTGAAATACTTAGTTTTGTTTTTTATTTTTGTATTGATACATTGAAGATTCTTATCGTGAAATGTTATGTTGAATATTATATGTTTTGGCACTTGATACAATTCTGTACAAGTGATTTTTGATTTTATGAAAAGACAATAGTAGTGCATCTGTTAGATTATTTTGATCACAATTTATATGTAGTATAGTTTATATGCAGCATTGATTCAGTTTCTATTTAATAGTTACATAGTTAAAGTGCAGTATTTATTCAATTTCATACATTTATCCCAACCACATATAGAACTTATATATTATTGAAATAAAATAGTTATATAGTTTATAAAAGTAGTTTTGTAATTTATATTTAAAATATAGAGGTTCTATGCATTCACTAATTAATTTTGGTTTTATATCCAAACCATATAAAGGTCCTATATATGATTGACCCAGGATTTATATCAGTGCAATATAAATCTATCTTTATTATTTTAATTTTTGAAGTGTTATTTAAGCAAGACGTTAAAGAAAAAATGAAGTGAAAGAATTTAGATGACTATTCTTATGATTAAGTTGTTAAATGTATTTTTTTTTTAAATGTGCGAAAAATTCAAAAGACAAATACTACTACTTGTATATATTCAACCTATATATAGGTATTATACATGATTGACACAGATGATATGCAGTTTTTTTAGGTATTGTAGAAGAAGAATGACACTCTTCCATCTCAGAAGAATTTATTAGTACATATCACCAAAAAATGTGCCTAAAATGAATGTAACACTATAATGCACAGATTTCTACATTTAAAGTATGAATGAATTGAAATTAGATAATTTCACCATAAAAAAGACATAAGCATTATTCTATAAGCTGAAAGCGTTGTATTTGAAGTAAAATAATATCGTTGTAGCGAAGGCTATTACATTGCTATGAAAAGAATAGTCTTTTTGCAAAAAAAAAAAAATGAGAAAGATAAAAGTATTCTTGTAGCAGCATCCTATTAGATTTTTATTGAAGCATTTTCACATGTTCTTCGATTGTGTCCTGTTTTTTCTCACCGTCCACATGAAATTTGTTGCCTAAAGTAGTTCATAATGCCTTTTCTCGATTGTTATTTTCTGATCTACCTAATTTTGATTTCCAGATTGATGGCAGTACTATATTAGCTGATATCTCTGGTGAAATGTGCCAAGTTATTTCATCAGGAAGTGGTAAAACTGGAAGTTCATATGCTTTCAAGAATTTTTTTTTTATGTGAGCACAATAGCTTTGTAAATCTATATGCGTGTAAGTTAGCACCACCATAGTATGTGAACAAGGTATACCATTTACTTGAAATAGTAGGAAGGAGCATTTTTTTCACGCATTCACACAATATTTAGTTTTTCAATTTCATCAAGCACTACATAAGAATAGTGAGTAGAACCCATCACCTGTAATGTACAAATATATTAGTAAATAGTGTGGCACATTAGAATATGTAAGCGTTTGTAAGTTGAAATAAGAAGTTGTACCTTCATGTTATCTGAAAGAGTGATATTTCTCCTCATTATTATATTGTATTTGTTTTTCAGTTCCGTAAATATTTTTTCTGAATGTTGTTTATGTTTATTATTTCATCTCATGATCAGATCCATCATGTATTTTAGCAATTTTTAATTGGCGGATCTCTAGCATCTCTGTTTGATGAATTTAGAGACTCTGTGATGTTTGAAGTCATGAACATCGACTTGTTGACATGGGAATGAGCTATGGATCATTTTTCATAGCCTATATCAAATAGATACTCCTTCATCCTATTATCGATTTTGTTTATTTCTATCATAAGTCGATCAAAGTCTGTCTTTATATATGTTTTGGACATTGTAAAGAAGATTCTCTTTAATTGCTTTTGATTCTTCTTAAATCAATCTTTGATGTTGTTCCATAGATGATAGATGCATATAGAATGAGCTACATTTGGATATACAATTGTAGCACCTTTTAATATGGTATCATGCCTATCAGATACTATGCACATGACTTCTCTTTCACCAAAAGTAATGTTAAATATGCGAAAAAATCATTCCCATGAAGCATTATTTTCAGAATCAACAATAGCATATGCTAGTGGCAAAATATGTCCTGATTAAGCAAGTAGAAAAATGTCTATCAGTGCATGACAAAAATACATAATTTTGTCTAAAAAAATTTCATAAACTCACTTGTTGCATCCAGCACACTAGCAGACAACATTCTCCCCTTATATGCAGATTTTAAAAGAGTTCCATCTACAACAATGGTAGGCATACAACATCTGCATCCCCTAATTGATGTGTTTAATGCGAAAAAAGCATATAAAAAGTGATTGTCCTCTATTTTGTGTAGCCTTGTGAATGATCCTGAATTTATTGTGTTTACCATGTATAGGTAAGCTAGCAATTTAACATAAGATTCACGAAGGGAGCCTCTCACTAGTTCAAGTGCTTTTTCTTTGGTTATATATGCTTTTTTGTAGTTCTTCCTAATTCCGTATAAGTTTCTCATTTCATCCATGATCTTTGCTGGAGTGTATATTGACTTTAGAATTAGATAGTCGTGCTTCACCATTTTAGCAATAGTTAATGAAGTAGCATGCCATTGTGAAAACATTCTGTTCGCAATTGGACAGGTGTGATCATCGATAAATTTTATCTCCGTGAACACTTCTGAATTTTGTTGACTTGAAGATCTAAAAGTTCAATTGCATCTTTGATTGATACACGTAAGATAGTACCTAGATACATTTATATACAATAATGATACATTTATATAATATGGTATACAGTAGGTACACAGTTAATATGCAGCACTTTATATGCAGTATATATACAAGTCCTATACAGTAAGTACACATTTTATATGCAGTACTTTATATGCAGTATATATATATATATAAGTCTTATACAGGAGTTACACAGTAGGTACACAGTTTATATGTAGTATATATACAAGTCCTTACAGTAGCTACACAATTATATGCAGTATTTAGACAAGTTTATACCTATATTCCAACAAAATATAAGCCTTATACATTGTTGATATGAGTTATATAAAGTAGTTATATAGTTTAATATCCAATATATATGCAAGTGCCCTATAGTAGTTACACAATTTATATGCAGTATTTAGGCAAGTTCATAGCTATATACATTGTTGATACAGGTTATATAAAGTAGTTATATAGTTTAATATCAATATACATATCGACAAATTTTGTCATCATGAAAACTTCTGAATTTTATTGACATGAAGATCTAAGATAGTACCTAAATATATTTATATACAATAATGGTATATGTATATAATATGGGTATACAGTAGGTACACAGTTCATATGCAGTACATTATATACAGTATATATACAGGTCCTATACAATAGTTACACAGTAGGTACACAGTTTATATGCAGTACTTTATATGTAGTATATATAAAGGTCCTATACAGTAGGTACACAGTTTATATGCAGTATATATACAAGTCCTATACAGTAGTTACACAATTATATGTAGTATTTGGACAAGTTTATACCTATATTTCAACAAAATATAAACCTTATACATTATTGATACAGGTGATATAAAGTAGTATATAGTTTAATATCCAATATATATATACAGAACCTATGTATGATTGATACAATTCTTATACATATGTTTTACTGTTTATAATGAAGATTCATACATTGATGATGATGATCTTTTCACCTTAAATTGAAATCTCTCACGGATTGCATAATATTTCATCATACTTGATATTGTATTTTTATCCCAATACAGCTGCTCTTCTTCAACATCTCTATGAAGTTGATCCTTTATTATAGATTTGGGCTCTTCTTTCATTTCTTCCTCAGAAAAATTATCTTCAATTGTATAATCAGAAATAGGTATCGGATGAACTTGAATAGCAGTCAGAGATGTTTCGATCAAATTTTCAATTGAGGATTCTCCATTTTCAAATGCGTTTTGTAGTGTTATACACAGTGAAAATTCATTTATATCCAAAAAAAATTTCATCATCTCCATATAAAGTTTAACACTCATATCATTGTAAATAGTCATAGATCCACTCTTTATAATGTATTTTTCATCATTAAATCAGAAGTTTGTTGTAGATTCAACTGCTTATACAGTTCATCAACAAAATATTCGTACCTGCAATTCGAATTCAAAAATACTCCATTGATTTTAAAATTTTCAAATTAACTGCACATCACTTAACCACTCTCCTCCGTATTGTATCATAATTGAAACTAAAACTGAACTTGAAGCTATAATTTCGTATCAATTTCAGTTAATTGTGAATGAAAAATACTTTTTGAAGCGAATTGACAGAGTATTTTTTATAGATTTATATATAATTTATGAAAATATTTAAGGTAATATGTTGTATCTGGAAAAAAAGAATTGTGAGGTTTTAATGGAAAGGAAATCCTGAGGTAAAATTGGGGAAGAAAAGTGTGAATTTTAATCGAAAAGGAAAGATATTTATTAGGCCAAATTTTACGGTATTTTTTAGCCGTGTTTAAAATGTGATTAGAAGATGGAATTAGTTTAACGGCTATTAAGAGGAAATTAAAATCAGAGGCTATTTTTACGAAATTAGTTTTATGTGAAGCACAATTTTGTCCTTCTCCCTTAGATAAAATGAAATAGAGGAAACAGAACTTTTTATCCATGTGTTATTACTATATTTCACTTTATATATGAATTTGATCACGTGAGCTTGTATTCTTCGAAGGAAAGAGATAAATATGGGAAGAGAGAACTCAGAGAATTATAGATGAATTAGAAAAAGTAGTGCATTGTAGAAGAGAACACAAGTTCATTCTAGTGCCATGTGCGTAAACCCACTTTTGACGTAATTACTCAAGTACAAACAAACTAAGAAGTAAAATATATATCAAGATTGTCCTTTAGTGTAATTAATCATTTGTTAATTGTTCTGATCTCCATTATGTAAAAGGCTTAAGAATACACATTATTTAATTGAAGGTCAAATGTGGAGAGAACACAAGTTCATTCTAGTGTTGAATGCGTAAACTCACTTTCGAAATACTAGACCGAAGTACAATCAAACTAAGAATTAGAATATCAAGATTATCCTTTAGTGTAGTTAATCTATCTGTTCATTGTTCTGATCTTCATTACGTAAAAGAATTAAAAACACACACATTATTTAATTGAAGGTCAAATGTGTTGAGTTGGATAACACAAGGACTAAAAGTCAAATATAACAACAACATAGGGACTAAAAACGTTGTTTTTTCAGCGGAATATCATAGAAAAGCAAATTTTTTAGAAATTTTTTACTAAACTTTAATAAATTTTGATTTTCTGCTAGTTCGACACTAACCCTTTAATATATTTCTTGTTGGAAGTACCCCTAATCACATCGATAATGAATGGGCTCAAATAATTCGCTCGGGATAATTGTTGAACTATACTACATAGTTTCGGCACAACAAAAACTGCAAAAAACAACAACAATACTACTGGAAAGGACGATTTCAACATTTCTCATTCTTTGGATAGACGTTGTGGTGGACAAACACTAAGAATAGATTCGTTAATATGCCCAATATTCCTACTGCAATATGATGAGTTAATTAGGTAAGACAAATGATAAAGCTTTACGTGAGACACATGATAAAGCTTTTCGAGGTAGGACATTATTCAGTTTTATTCATCCTTGTCTCAAATATTGGAACTCGAATGGTATAATGAAAAATCAGAAACTAAAAAATTATAAAATATATAGCACAAAAAAGTAAACAATGTAATCTGAAATTTTAAATAGTTACACTTGGAATAATTTTCTAATATGATACTTCTTGTAATTTTTCTCTTTGGTTGATACTTCTAATCTCCAGTTGTCATCTGAAAAAATTTATGGAGCTATTTTACTTTTCCACTTTCAAAATTATGAAATTACATCCATTATTTTCTTTCACTTTTCATTGGGAGGTAGATTCAGATTTAAATGTTATACCATTTAATTTTCAAAAATTTTAATAGTAAACTGGTTATAGTTTAAAATTACTAGATTAGATCTATTATTTGAACAATAAAGAAGGTTTATACATAAATTTATGCTTTATGTCAAAAGCATTAGATTCAGATGAACTAGTACTACAACACTCTATTCCCCTTTGGCTTCACCTACATGCAACAAAATTTCACATACATCCCTTTTCTTTCATATCATTATTTCTAATAAATAATTTCGATCTATATTTGTAGCCCTTTTACATATAAGGTATTACAAAACTAAAAAGGAGAAATCATCATCAATTGATTCAGAAACTTCACTTGAAACTTCAGGAGTTAATGCAGGTTCTTGAACATGTGGTTGATCGAGTTCTTGATGATGACCTTCGTGATGACATTTAATGTAGGGTTTATGGTGGCCAATCCCTGGTGGGTGATGTCCCTCATGAGGATGACCGCCACATATACGCTCAGGAGCAGGAGCAGGAGGAGAAGGAACAATGTCACCTGATGAATCCCGAGGAGATGGTGAAATAGGAATTTCTTCAGAAGCTGAAGGGGCTTCAACAGGTGATGAATCCCGAGGAGACGGTGAAATAGTAATTTCTCCAGAAGTTGATGGGACTTCAACAGGTGATGAAACAGTTGTTGACGCGTCATCACTAGGAGAAGGTGCAATTGAAGTATCTTTCAAAAGTATTTTTCTAGAGAGAGTTGGAGTTGAAAAAAAGAAAAGGGCAATGAAAAGAGGAAGGGTTAAATGTGGAGAAGTGGCCATTTTTCCACAATCAAATACTAATTTGTGATGTTATTGCAATGGTGAGAAATTGTGAAGAGAAAACAGTTGTTTATATAGTGGAAAATGTGGTTTTGTTATTAAATTATGGTTTATCTCTGCATTTAGTAGTTAAAATTGTCAAACTTTGACTACTAATTTATTAATGATTCTTTTTTGCTCTCTTTTAAAAAGTTAAAACTGATGAGATTACATGCATATGATACATAGTAATGTCCATTTGAAGTTCCCAACTGAAGAGATATTTGAATTAGAGTAAATTACACAAAACTCATTATAGTATAGGAGCTAATTATTTTCTCAAACACAATTTTTTGTATTATATTTTATAGGTAAAATGACCTCCTGGACCCCTATACTATGCCGGTTTTGTAAGTTGGACACTTACATGTTTGTCATCTGGACCCCTGAATCTACTAAAAAACAACATTTTAAACTCTTTTTTTGGTGAGTATAACACACTCTCTCCCATGTCAGCTGTCACATCAGCTTCCACGTCATCCATGTCAGCCACGTCATTTTTAAAAAAATAAATTAAAAAATAGAAAAAGTATTACATTAAATTTCAAGTCATTTTTAAAATGCTACATAACAAATTAAATATTAAAATTAATTTAATTAAATAAGAAAAATTTATTAATTGTAGAAAATTTTGAATAATCATGCTTTTAAAATTTGAAAAATTTGAATAATAATTTTAAAAAAAAAATTATTACATTAAAATTAATTAAATATTAAAATTAATTTAAATTTTAAATTTAAATTAGTAAAAAATTAATTAATTAAAATTCTTAAATAATTAATTTATTTAAATTAATTAAATTATCAAATTTAAAATACTTACCTAATTTAAATAAATTTTACTTAAATAATTAATTAATTTAAATATGATTACATATTTAACATATTTAATTTAAATTAATTGTGGGGGGAGGGGCTGAGTGGGGTGGGAGAGGGGGGAGGGGGTTGCGTGGGGCTAGGTGGGGGTGGGGTGGGGGACTGACGAAAGGGTTGGGTCGGGTGGGAGGCTGGAGGAAGGGGGTTGGGTGAGGTGGGGGGCTGGGGAAGGGGTTGCGTAGGGCTGGGTGGGGTGGGGGCTACGTGGGGCTGGGTGGGCTGGGGAAGGGCTGGGGGAGAGGGGTGGGATAGGGACGGGCTGGGGTGGGGGTGGGAGAGGCTTGGTGGGGTGGGGAGGGGCTAGAGAGGGGGGTGGGAAAAATAATTTAAATTTATTATTTTGAAATTTTTAAAAATATTTTTAAATTTAAAAGGATGAAGGAAAAAAAGGAGGGGCTGGCAGCGTAGGGGTGGGGATGGGCTGGGTGTGGTGTGGTGGTGGGGACGGGTTGGGGTGGGGTGGGGAGGGAAAAATATTTTTAAAAATATTTTTAAAATGATTTTTTAATTTTTAAAAATATTTTTAAATTATTTTTAAAATATTTTTAAATTAAAAAAGATAGAGGGAAAAAAGAATCATTTTTTTAATTTTTTTTTTAAATTTTAAAAATATTTTTAAACTTTTTAAAAAAATTTAAAAATATTTTAAAATTATTTTTAAATTTTTAAAAATATTTTAAAATTTAAAAAGATGGAGGGAAAAAAGGACCCTTTTTAATTTTTTTTAATTTTATATTATTTTTAATTATTTTAATATAAAATTGGCGAGTATTTGTGTTGGTAATAGCTTTTCATGTATATCAACAAACAAAGTTTTGAGGTGTTAGTAGCTTGCTAAATATTGTTTTCAATAGTAATCTCCTCGAAAAATTGACTAAATATAATCTTTGAACTTTCTCTCTCCTTCGCTCCTTCTCTCTAACTAACGTATCTTTCAACGTCTTCTTTAACTTAACCGTGCCGTCGCCGTCGAAGCAGACAGCGGCGACAGGTAAGTACGTTGCTCCATCTCTCTCCCTTGGTCTCTCCCTTCCCCTGCATTCTCTTTGACGTGACTGGTCAGTCTCTGTGAACTAGACGCCGGTGGCAAAACAACACCGACGACATGTAGGCACACTTTTTTCTCCCTTTCTTTCTTGGTCTCTCTCTCTTTCCCCCTCTCTCTCTTTCTCCCTCCCTCTCTCTCGCCTCTCTCCACTGTCAGCAGATTTGCGAAAGCAGGAACTTGCTGGTTACTGGTCCGCGATCGAATTCGGCAAACTGGTTCGATGGTTCGACTGGTTTGACGGACGTTGATGGTGAAGGCGGCGGAGCCAGAAAATCCAGGTAGGGTTTTCTACTGGATATTGCAACTACTGTTCAGATTTGAGCTGATGACTTTTCGACGAAGTGATTCCAGCGACCCAATTTACCGGGTTCCAGCACAATAAGCAAGAGCAGATTACATGATATACATATTTCGGTGACTTCTAACCCTTGAACTTTATTTTATCGCACGATTTTTTGATATTTTCGTTGCCTGTAATTTGCGTGGAATTTTCTATCTGTTATTTGGATTTCTAGTAGTTGTTGCTCTTAAAATTTGGATATAGTGTGTGCTTTGAGGGTGTCTTTATTGTCTTGTTATTTTTGAACCTCTTATGTTGCTTCATATTATTTATCGTACTATATCCTGTATCTTGACTTGCGTGTCTACTATAGTATATTCGTGACTTGCATCGCTCCTTATTATTTGTTTGGCTGTCCTTGGTGCCAGGCCATTAGTGTGCTCTATTTTTCTTACTGTTAGTTTTGTCCTTACCTTGGTTTTGTTTTTTCTCCCTATTTGAGTTTAGTTTTGTTTCTTGATTATTTCTTCTAATTTGTGTGAGCCTTGTATTTCCTGTTGCTGCTTTATTACTATAATTATTTATATTTTCTTATATTTTTTTGTAGTAGTGGCTATGGGCATTGATGGTTAGATAGGGTCATGTCCGAGGGGGTTGGGGCGGGGGGCTGTTGTGGGGGCGGGGAAAGAGGAAAAGACGGGGGTGGGAGGGAGGCCAAGGTTTGGCCTCAGGGACGGTAGAGGAAGACGTGTTGATAGAGTTGGTAGGCTGAGGGTTGGATCTTGGAATATAGGGACTCTTCAGGGTAAGTCCAAAGAGCTTGTGAAGATTCATAGAAAGAGGGGGATTAATATTGCGTATGTTCAAGAGACCAAGTGGGTAGGGTCTAAGGCTAGGAATGTGGATGATTACAAGCTTTGGTACTCTGGGAGTGAGAGGCGTAGGAATAGATTTGGCATCTTAGTAGATAAAGAGCTTAAAGGTCAGGTAGTAGAGGTAAAGAGGATCAGCGATAGGTTGATGACTATTAAGTTGGTCATTGGGGGTTTTACCCTGAACGTGTGTAGTGCTTATGCGCCGCAAGTGGGCTTGGATGGGGAGGATAAGATGTGGTTTTGTGAGGCTTTGGATAAGGTGGTGAGAGGCGTGCCTAGCTTGAAGAAGATTGTTGTAGCAAGAGATTTCAATGGGCACATCGGGGCATTATCGGGAGGCTTTGGTGATGTGCATGGTGGTTTAGGTTTTGGGGAAAGAAATGAAGAGAAGGCTACTCTATTGGATTTTGTGAGGTCTTTTGGGCTGGTGGTGGTGAACTCGAGCTTCCCGAAGAAGGACAATCACCTGATCACCTTCCGAAGCGTGATAGCCAAAACCCAGATTAACTTTTTGTTGCTTAGAAAAGGGGATAGGGTGTTGTGTAAGGACTGTAAGGTCATCCCGAGTGAGAATCTTTCGACCCAGCATAGTCTCTTGGTTATGGATTTGGGTATAAAGAAGGATAGGAAGAGAAGGGGTGAGGAGTGTAGACCTAGAATTAAGTGGGGCGGCTTGACGCCAGTGAATGCGTGGGAGATAGGGGAGAAGTTGGCGGGAATGAGGGTGTGGGAGTATAGGGTGGACGTGGATAGTATGTGGGATAGGGAGGCTAGGTGCATCAGGGATAATGCTAGTGAGGTGTTGGGTGTTTCTAGGGATCGGGACGGATATCATTGAGGAGATTGGTGGTGGAATGAAGAGGTTAAGAAGAAAGTGGAGACCAAGAAAGGGGCGTATGCTAAGTTGGTTGAGAGTAAGGACGAAGAAGAGAAGCGGCTAAACAGGAAAGAGTACAAGTTAGCTAGGAAGGAGGCTAAGTTAGCAGTTACGGTGGCTAAGACGGCGACATTTGAGAGCTTGTATGTGGGGTTACAGGAGAAAGAAGGGGAAAAACAGTTGTTTAGACTCGCTAAGGCTAGGGAGAGGAAGGTTCATGACCTCGATCAGGTGAAGTACATTAAGGGGGGACGGTACAGTGTTGGTGAAGGATGGCCACATTAAGAACATATGACAATCGTATTTTCATAGGCTCTTAAATGACGAAAGGGATAGAGCTATTGTGTTAGGGGAGCTGGAGCACTCAAAGGAGTGTCGGGATTTTAGTTACTATAGACGTTTTAAGGTAGAGAAGGTTAGAGAGACTGTTCGCTGGATGCGAAGGGGTAGGGCAACGGGGCCTGATGAGATACCTGTGGATTTTTTAAAGTTTCCTGGCGAGGCTGGTTTAAGGTGGTTGACTGGATTATTTAACAGAATTTTCAAGATGGCGAAAATGCCCGAGGCTTGGAGGTGGAGTACTATGATTCCTCTTTATAAGAACAAGGGTGACATTCAGAGTTGCAATAACTATAGGGGTATTAAGTTATTGAGTCACTCTATGAAGATTTGGGAGAGAGTGGTCGAGGTGAAGCTGAGACGGATAGTGTCTATTTCGGAGAACCAATTTGGATTTATGGCTGGCCGCTCGACGACGGAGGCAATTCACCTGGTACGGATGCTGGTGGAACAGTATAGGGAAATGAAGAAGGACCTGCATATGGTGTTTATCGACTTGGAGAAGGCATACGACAAAGTCCCCAGGGAGGTGCTTTGGAGATGCTTGGAGGTGAGTGGAGTCTCGGTGGCAAATATCAGAGTAATTAAGGACATGTATGATGGAGCTAAAACTCAGGTGAGGATGGCGTGAGGAGACTTAGAGCATTTCACTGTCTTGACAGGATTGCATCAGGGATCTACTCTTAGTCCCTTTTTATTTGCTTCGGTGATGGGTGTGTTGACACAACGTATTCAAGGAGAGGTGCCTTGGTGTATGCTTTTTGTAGATGATGTAGTTTTGATTGATGAGACGCGGGGGAGTGTGAAAGATAGAGGGTTCAGGTTGAGTAGGAGCAAGACAGAGTATTTGAAATACAAGTTTAATGACGTGAGGCTGGAGAATGAGGTAGTAGTGAAGTTGGAATCACAAGTGGTATGTAAGAGGGATAGTTTCAAGTATCTCAGGTCCGTGATTCAAGGTAACGGTGAGATTGAAGAGGATGTCTCGCACCGTATTGGGGTGGGATGGATGAAGTGAAAGCTCGCTTCAGGGTGTTGTGTGATAAAAAGGTGACGCCCAAGCTTAAAGGCAAACTGTACAGGGTGGCAGTCCGTCCGGTCATATTGTATGAAGGGGAGTATTGGCCGTTTAAGAACTCCCACATTCAAAATATGAAGGTGGCGGAAATGCGGATGTTGCGTTGGATGTGTGGGCTGACTAGGGGGGATAGAGTTCAGAATGAGACTATCAGGGAGAAGGTTGGTGTGACTCCAGTAGAGAATAAGATGCGGGAAGTCCGATTGAGATAGTTTGGACACATGATAAGGAGGGGCATGGATGCCCCAATTTGTAGGTGTGAGAGGCTAACTTTGGATGGTTTTAGGCGGGGTAGGGGTAGGCCAAAGAAGTACTGGGGAGAGGTGATTAGGCGGGACATGGAGCAGGTACAGCTCAATGAGGACATGACCCTAGATAGGAAGATCTGGAGGACGCGAATTAGGGCAGAAGGCTAGGGTCAGTTTGGGTCGCTAGTGTAGGGAATTACTTGGTGGGGGTATTATTCTTGTTATGATACCTTGTTCCATGCTTTATTACGAATCTGTTTACTTTTCTCTGTTTACTATTACTTGTGGGTATCGTATTTATGTTATTCCATCTTGTTCCATGCTTTACTATGAATTTGTTTAGTATTCCGTGTCTCGAGCCAGGGGTCTATCGGAAATAACCTTTCTACTTCTTTAGAGGTAGAGGTATGGACTGCGTACATCTTACCCTCCCTAGACATCACTATGTGGGAATACTTTGGGTTTGTTGTTGTTGTTGTTAATATAAAATTGACCCCCACTCGCACCCCTAGGCGAGTGGTTACACTATCTTTGTCCTAGTCGACCTTGCCACATAAGCAAGGTAAGTGGTCAAAGGGTGCGAAATGTTATTTTTTTGATGGGTTCAAGGGTCCAGATGACAAACATGTAGGTAAGAAGTGTCCAACTTACAAAACTGACATAGCAGAGGGATCCAGAAGGTTATTTTTCCTATTTTATACCATTCAAAATTATCTGAATACATAATTAAGATGTCCAAATACAAGGTTAAGACGTTCGGATACATGGCTAGGACGTCCGGATACATGGTTCAATAGCCGTACATCCAAGTATCTCAGGCGCATGTATTCGGGAAGTTACAACTAAGTCGCAGTAAATCTATACATATATATTCAAATACATGCGCATGTATCCAGAAAGTTACAACTGATTGTAGACAATCAGGTATCCAAAAATATTAAAAAATTAAATAGGACATCATGTAATTAATTTAAAATAGAGAGAGATCAAATAGTTATGACAAGGATGTTTGATTTGTTCTCCCTTTGAATTATGATTCACTTGGGCCAATAACAAAAGTAAATTGGGCCGAATAGGTAAATAGGTTTGCTATAACTAGCCCAAATGAGACGGATCATTCCCACAAATATTCTATTTTTGGGTGGTATTTAATTTTCACATCTTTAATATGTGATTTAAAAGTTTTATTCTTCACTATTTTAAGTAACAAATAAGTGATCGAAAATATCTTTGATATAGAAATAACAAACAACTTTTCATGAGACGTAAATTTATACCCTTGTATCTTAATATCCCATACGCTATGTGGCATTACAAATTATGCCCCTTACCCCGAAAAAATAAATATTTTTTTCTATTGCATTTGCTTGTATGTTCCTATCATCATATTTCACGAGTTATGTACTAAAATTCATAACAAGTTATGTCATATGTCGAAAGAGCAATGTCCCACAAGTTAGCTGAGTATTGGTAGGCAGTGGCGGATTTACATATGGTTCAGAGGGTTCATTTGAACCACCTTCGTCGGAAAATTATATTATTTTTATATGGTAAATTTTTTTTTTATGTATAAATAATAGAGGTTGAACCCCCTTCGACTAGTCCGTCTATATACTACTAAACCCCCTCACTGAAAATTCTGGATCCGCCCCTGCTGGTAGGAGATAATGTATTTCCACGGGAAAAAAATATAACACACAAACCCACACATATACGGGTAGCTCGGTGTACTAACGTTACCGCTATGCGCGGTGTCCGGGGATGGGGCCCACCACAAGGGTGTATTGTACGCAGCCTTACCTTGTATTTCTGCCAGAGACTATTTCCAAGGCTTGAACCCGTGAACTCTTGCTCACATAGCAACAACTTTATAATATACTCTATTATAACAAATTCTAAAAATACTACATAATTTATGTCAGATAGCTTAATTTCTACAAAACTTATGTCAACCAAAACAAAAGTTATTTAAACTTATGCCTAATGAATTTGGTTTAAACTTTAAATAGATAAGGGTATCTTGATTTAGAAATTTTCATCAAATGAGTAGCAGGGGCAAAATTTAAAGAACATCATATTTGAAGGTAAAAAAAAATCCATCCTAAAATACACATCTGCATAAAAGATTGAAATGAGCCGTAGTATGAAGATAATCATTTAATTGCATGATTTTTTTTTTTCAAATTATCTAGCCTTTAATCTTTTGCCCTTCAAATGGACTAAGCTTTAATTTTTGTCCCTAAAACTTAGACGCCGCTGGACATAGTTTTTTTTTAGAGACATAACTTGCGAGATATAATGAAATAAAAATATAAGTGGTCATGTCCATCCCAGTTTATATATCCTCAAGTTATTGGTCATGTCCATCCCAGTTTATCCTCGTTTAGATAAAATGTAATCAATGTCAATTTAAAAAGAATAATTTAATTAGAGATAAGTTGATAAAGTTATCTTTTATTTTATAGGAGTTGATAATTGGTTAAAGGGCGGGGTAAACTCAAAGGGAGCAATTATTTAGAAAAGGAGGGAGTATGGTCTTAAACATGCCATATGTAAATTTAAATTACAAAATTATCAAAAAATGAAGAAATATTTTTTCAAGGCCAAACACATCACTAAACCCCTAAATTGGCATAAATTTAACTTGGCACCTAAAGTGAACGTTGTTCATTTTAAACGCCTAAACCAACCTCGAACTATATCATTTTGGCGCCTTTTGCCTAGTTGACTTGTCGCATGAAATTGATCCTTCAAAGGCACGTTGAAGGCCTTTTTTCGTTGATGTGACATTCTAATTGGCCCACCAACAATAATGTTGACTCATATTAGAGGTGTCAAACGGGTCGGGCCGGGCCAACCCGGAACTGGTCCTTCCATTTTAAACGGGTTGCGGATCGGTTAAGGGCCGGGTTTGATGTTAACCAGGTCGGGCTGGGCCGGGCCAAATAGTAAAAAAATTAAAATCCACCCTAACCCGGTCCACTTAACCCAACCCGATCAAACCCATCAAAATCCGGTTATAAACCGGTCAAACCCGTTTAAAAAATAAATAAATAATTCAATATACACTATATACACTCCAATATACAATATATATTTTTAAAAAAATATATAAATAATTACACATATACACGTACCATTCAATATATAATTATATATGACTATACGTACTACTTTAAATAAAACATATGCTACAATAGTATGATATATATATATATATATATATATATATATATATATATATATATATATATATATATATATATATATATATATATATATATATATACACACTACAATATATATACTAATTTATAAAACATATACACATGTATACGTTAAATATATACTACTTTAGAAGATACATACACATATATATGCACCATTCAATATATATGTACTACTTTAAATAAAATATATACTACAATATACATATATATATATATATACAACAATATGTAAATATATATAGTTATATACTAATTTATAAAACATATACACTTTTATACTTTAAAGATATACGTCTATAGAAGATATATACACATATATACGCACCATTCAATATATATGTACTACTTTAAAAAAAGTATATATTACAATATATATACTAATTTATAAAACATAAAGTAATGTATACGTTAAATATATACGTCTATAGAAGATCTATTCACATATATACACTCTATTCTATGTATATGTAATACTTTAAATCAAATATACTATAATATATATACATCACAATATATATTTGTATAGTTATATACTAATTTATGAAATATATACACATGTATACGTTAAATATACACGTCTATAGAAGATCTATTCACATATATACACTCTATTCTATGTATACGCACCATTCAATGTATATATACTACTACTTATAAAATATACTACGTTATTTATACATTACAATATATATAGATATACTTATATACTAATTTATAAAACATATATATATGTATACATTAAATATACACTTCTATAGAAGATATATGCACAAATATACAAAACATATGCTACTTAATATAATAAATTAATAATATTTGGTAGTAAATTAATAATATATTAGAAGTAAGTTTTTAATTTAAAGTAGAAAACTAGAAATTCAATTTAAAATTTTAAATCGTTAAATAAAAAAAAATAAAAAACAAGGACTAAGGAGTGAATGAATTTGAGGAATTTTATTGATTGCAAAATGATCCAAAATTTATAATTTACATGAATGAAAAATCTATAAATTATGCATCATTTTTTCCAACTCATTCATGTTAATATTAATGGGAACTTGCATAGGATAGTCGAAATTAACGGGGGCAAAACCATGCATTGGACTTGATTCTGCTGAGTTCTCCTGTGAAGTCATAATTTCTTCAAGTTTCAGCTCGTCGCTCGGCTCCGGTTCCATTCCTTGATTTCTTCTTTCTGCTCTAATCCAATCTCTGAGGCAAACTAGAACATTCATTGCATTGCTTCCCAATGAGTGTTGGTTGTCTCCAAGCTGTTGTCATCCCTGACTAAAGGCGCTCTTTGATGCAACGGTTGACATTGGAACATTCAAGATATCTCTAGCTAATCTTGAAAGCACAGGATATTGTGTTTCATTACTCTCCACCAATCCAACGTGTTGATCCGTCGTCTGCAATCCTCTGGTGCCGTCCGAAGATAATATTTCAGCTCTTCTCGATAAGTTGATGTGTAAGTTCTCTCATTAACACTGTTCCAACAATTTAAATCATAAAACGAATCAGAAAAACCACTATGTGTCGGCCTTTTAGAAGATGATGGCTCCTCGGGAGGATGAGGAGCGACAGTTAGAGTGATATTTATAGGTACGACTAAATCAAATAAATCAGCATAGTGATTATATAATTTTTTTATGTAATCCTTTGCATCAGCCGTAGCCGTCCACAAATCAGGTTGTACATGATTAGTATTTATTTCTAAGTTAGTATAAATAAGAGTACTAAAGTGACACATATAATTATATTTCATGCACGGATTTAGCATAACACCAACCAAGTAAATAGGGGGAATCGGAAAAAAACATTTTTTAAATTTCGTAAACATGGCGCCAACAGTTTCTTTATAACCTTCTTTATTTTTATATTCTTTGAGCAAACCAGAAATATCGGCTATATATGACAAAATATTACAAACAATAGGATAATAAGCACCGAAAAATTCAACCGTAGCTACATAAAATTTTTCTAAAAACTTAACAAGATCATTAATTACAACCCAATCAGAATTATGTAGCATGCAATCAGCAAATGAACCGCAATGTTGGTTAAAAGCTAGTGTAATAGGAATTCTATATTTATAACAAGTTTTTAAAAATTCATACGTAAAATTTCATCTAGTATCAATTTCCTCAGGCATCAAAATCGGTGTAAATCCATTTTCTTGACATTTAACTTTAAATTCTCTAATTCTCGATCTACGATTATTTCCTTGAATAAAACCAACGGCAAGACGAATTTTTTCAATATAAAGCTCAAAAAACTCAAGACCATCTTTTACAATTAAATTATATATATGACATGCACACTTAATATGAAAAATTTCAGGCAAGGGCGGAGATAGCGTAGATTTTATTTTTGTTATAGTAGTCTTGTTGTTAGAAGCATTATCAAAAGCAATACATAAAATTTTATTTTCGATACCATAATATCCGATAATTTTAACAATAGAATCAACAATAAATTGTCCAGTATGTTTACGATCTTCATCATATAAAAAAGCAAGAATACGTTTTTGCATTACGAAATTACTATCCATCCAATGACAAGTAACGGTTAAATAATCATTTTTATTTACAGCACGACCAAGATTAGAAGTTAGGGACAATCTATATTGAATATTTTTTAACAATGTTGATAAATAAAAATAATATTGTGAATGGAGTCTAAAAATATCAGACCGACAAGTAGTTCTAGGAATACCATTAAACATAGGATTATAAATTGCTTGTATATAACGAATAAAGGCATCAGAATAAGGAAAACTAAAAGGCAAACAACCCACAACTACCATTTTAGTTATTTCTTCCCTGTCCCTCAATTTATTATATTTCTTCGCTACGTGATCGGTTGCTGGGTCCATTCTAGTTTACGTTGACCCACCAACATCCCCACCACCTTTTGCAATATTTAACTCTCTTTTGTGATCTTCAGCTATATGTCTCATTAACGTACCCGTACCCCTTGCTTGCCTCCACTTCTATGCTTATATATTTGTTGACAAATATTGCATTGCACCTCAATATCTGATGTACGTTCAAAAAATTGCCATGCAATACTAGTTCTTTTACGAGGTTTTGGGGCACTGGGAGGACGGGAAGGGAGATTAACTGATTCAGATCTAACGTTAGCATCTCCTACTGCGGGTGTCTCAGCAATATTTTCATTATCTTCGTCTAAATTAACCGCATCTACTTCATTTTCTTCTTCTATACCGTAATTTTCCTGAGCTTCTACATAATCCATATCGTGAGCACCTAAATCTATTTCTTCCTTTTGAGGTGTACCAAGCGGTACCGGAGGCGAAGACACACGGGTATATCTACTACTTGAACTACCTCTACCGCTAGTAATTCGCTTTTTACTACCACTACCGCTTTCGGGACAAAAAATTTTAACACCTTTAGTAGCGAGGTTTCTTAATTTATCCATAATATAAATTAAATTAAACTAAAAATATTCAAAATACACAAATATAATAAAATTAACTATTAAACAATTAATACAATAAATAAAAATTAAACGTAAGAGATGGAACGACAATACCAAATTTTGGAAGTATTCGAAGATTGCGATAGAAACTTTGACTCGTACTTTGTAAATGAAAAATTAAAAAATTAAAGTGAACACTTTAAGAAATTAAATATATTGAATATTTGAGAATTGAGAATTGAGATTTGAGATTTGAGAGAGAATGAGATTTGAGAGAGTGAAAAATTGTGTGTAAAATTATTTGAAGTTGTAGGGTATTTATAGATTTTTTTTTGGGATTAAAAAATATTTTTTGAAGTTTTTTTTTTTTTTTTAATAAATGGGCCCAAACTAGCCGTTTGGACCCAAAAACGGCTATATAGTCGTTGGGCCAACGACTAGTTTGGCCCAAAATCCAAAAAATATTTTTTTTTTATTTTTCGGACCGGGCTGGTTAACCGACGGACCTGAATCGACTTAGTCTGGGCCGGGTTAACCTGACCCATTCTAATAAAATAACCGGCCCGAGATCCAAACCCTAAAGCCCTAGGGCTTACCGGGCCGGGTTACATAGTCGGGTCGGGTCGGCCCGGCCCACTTGACACCCCTAACTCATATCCACTTATATTTATCTTCTTCCTTATTTTCAATTATCTAATTTAGCCCTAATTTCTTAAATTCTTCAAAGATCAATTTTTTTCATCTCTTCTTCTTCATTTGTGTTTTTTCAAAAATTCTCTAAAAACGGTTTGTATATTCTAACTAATGTAGAAATAAAAATTGAAAGCTATACCAAATCGATTAAAAGAAACCCGAAGGAAAAAGCTTTTAGCATATGTAGTTAACTAGTACATATATATTTTCACTTTGATTTATTACACTTTGATATTCATTTTTTCTGACAAAAATGATGGAGAAGGTGATGGCAGAGTTGAAAAATAATACAATAAAGAAGAAGATCAAAAAATAAAAAATCAATCAAAGAATAGATTTGAATTGACATCCGACCTTCATTAAAGAAGTTCTTGAGGAAATGATGAAAGCTTGTTTCACATTTTAATGAAGAAGGAATCAGAGATGATCCTTGTGGGTGGATTGGGGTTGTTTGCCCAAAAAAAAAAAAAAAAAAAAGAGGAGATAAGATGTGTTGGAGAATTTGATCTTGGGGGAGGGGAAAGTGGTGTTAAAAGATTTTAAAATTATTATTTTTTTAATTTCTTTTAAATCAGAGGTCATTTTAAAAATTTAGATGCCACATGTAGTTATTTTATTGGTTGCTTGCGACGTCATCGGAGAGTGTATTACATTCACTTTGTTTATTTTATTCATTATTATAAAGGTATCAAAATGACACAGTTGGAAGATAATTTAGACATGTATATGAACAACGTTCACTTTAAATGTCAAAGTAAAAATTAGTGTCAAGTTTAAGAGTGTGACGATGTGTTTGACCTTTTATTAACAACATAAAAAAGACAAAAAAATAAAAATAAGGGTGTACTCTCCCCCTCCCCCTCCCCCACCTCCTCTTCTCTTTTCAGAGGCGAACTTAAAATTTAAATCACGAGTGCACTATTAGAGGTGGATGTTGTTAGTACAGAGGTGTTGGCCCACGCCTTAATGCTTTTGTCAAAAAAGGTTAAACCAGTATAAAATCAAATTAAGGTTGTATCCAAATAAATATTAATTAAACGAAAGCATGACATACGTTATTGTGTGGTTTATGATTTTAATTGTTGAGTGTACATTTAGGGATTGAGGTTGCAAGTTCGAATCTAGCATGAATGTTTAATAAGTATTTATTTTGAAAAATATCAATAAAAACATCAAATAGGAGTCAAACCTGAAATCTCTCGCTTGCATAGAAGCACAAGGTTAAGCTCTAGACCAATGAGTCAGATCAACGCTTGTACTTTAGGATGCACAATTTAATATTTTATCATTATTTAGGTATATATATATATATGAACATATACATATATTAGATCTAAAACCAAAAGTATGAGTTCTATTAAAGTGTCAATCAGAAATTAGAACTAAAACCAAACGTAAAACTATTAAAGTGTCAGATAGTATGAGTTCTTTTCTTTTAGTACCTTTTTTGCTAATTATGTAGTACATTTTTTTTTTTAGATTTGTAGATAATGTCAATATGGATTTCACTATTTTAGGACGATTATAGTTATGATCACCGTTTATCGAGACGTCCTTAAATCACCAACTTCCATGACTATCCTTCACTGAGCATTGAGCAAGCATCATATCTCATATGCCTTCCTTATATTTTTAGCAAACAGTCGTCCAGACCTGATCACTATGACCCTAATTCTCATTGGCAATTGAATTTTTGACCGAAATCCGATGCAAAGATGGACAAGGAACATGATATATTAAAGCTTGTTTCTAAGTGTAGACAAACATACATCATGCGTTACAACACAAGCAAACACTCCACGCCATCATAGTACACTATTGCACGCAAGATGTTTTTAGGTTTACACCTAAGAAGAAGAAGAAGAAGAAAGCTCTCCAACCTCTTTTTCTAACCAACATTGGTTGCCAAAAAGGAAAGAGTACACAATGTTGTCTATTGACCGTGTGAAGATTTTTTTATCATTTTAGAAAAAATTAAGTAAAAATAACATAAATTCCAAACATTAATCTATACGTAAGTGGATCCAAACACTAAAATTATATTTACAAAATGATTAGGACCTGACAAGGCCGCAATGAAGTCCATTTTAATATAGGAATAAACTTCATTCATTCACTTTTACTTGTTAATTTTGAAAAGATAAATATACTATAGAATCAACTAGAACATACTATAACACAAAATATCTGGTCTGTGCTTGCACGAACCTATCACATAAAGTAAGAAGTATGCAATACCAAAATAAAACAAGTAATGGTGACTATTTGTTTATTAAGAACTTTTAAAGAAAAGGTAAGCAATCAATCGAGGTTAGAGGAGTCTAAAGTACTATGATTTTGAATAAATTTAAGAATATGAAAAAAGCTAAGCTCGCAATCAATATATGCTTTAAATTTTATGATTAAAACATTGATTTTTAAATAAAGTATTTTTTAATTTTATTTTTGAAAAAAAGAGATTATTTTCATCATCAAAAGGATTATTCGGAAATAAAAAGGTAAAGGACTATAATTCATCCTATAATTTAGAAGGTGAAAGGCGCAATTAAAACATAAATATACACTCAAATTTAGATGGCAAGCTAAGTAAACCCTCTAATTTTGAGAATACACATCTAAACACCTTAACTGCTTAACATGATAGTAAACCCTCTAATTTTGAGAATACACATCTAAACACCTTAACTGCTTAACATGATTTTCAACTGGTAATTGAACACTTTATGGTCTCAAGTCTTAAGTGGTAACTAACTCATTTATACTATATTTCATGGACATCTGACATTATTGTAACACATCAATTTTAAAGATATTTAAATAATTATTTTGTAAATTGAAATATTTAACTGATGCAATATCGATGTACCGACATGTATAGATTATCATTTCTCCTTTTTAAAAACAAACTAATTGAAATGAAACGAGTATTTTGATGCCAAAAAAATTCATTTTTTTAAAAAGAAATACTCTATCTATTTATTTTTACTTTTCACTGATTATTAAAATAGATTTTTATTTTCACTTGTCACTTTTGATATATTAAGAGAAGATAATTTTTTTTTTATATTTTACCTTTAATATTAATTACTTATTCTACAAATAACTTTCAAACATAATCCTTCACCAATTAATAAAGAAATAATCATATTAATAATTACAAATAATTTTGGGAAAAAGGTGCGAAAAATACCTATGCTTTAGCGAAATTTGTAGTTACGGATCCTGAACTTTGTGGATAGCCTATGAACCCCCAAACTGTTTTGTATCGTATTTAACTGACATATATTTGACCATTTGAACCACTGCGTGTATTCCATGCGCATTAAGCGCGTAAGAAAAAAATGTGTGATAAGAGGCAAATATATGTCTGTTAAATATAGTAAAAATAGTCTAAGGGGGGGTCATAGGACTCCCGCAAAGTTCAGGGTGCATAACTACAAATTTTGCCTAAATACAGATATTTTTCGCATATTTCTCCCTTTCAAACATAATACTTCATCAATTAATAAAAAAATAAAATTTCTAATAGAGAAGCCAAACCCCATCTCTCTAAATAATCCCTTCGTTTTATAGTCATTAAGAATGGTACCCATGATTGACCACCAACTCCCCATAAATTCAATTACCCCTAAACCTCCCGATCCCCCAATGATCAATTTGCCAAATGACAGTTGACACTCCAGTCATAAAGGTTTTAACCTATAGTGAAATTGTGAGTGATAAACCCATTTACCCAGAAGTTGTCAACCACCTTGACAAAATCGTCGAATCCCCCGGAGATTCAAATCAAGGGGATGTAAGCTCTATCCATTGATGAAAAAAGAAGACTTTATAACCCTTGGCAATTCTCAATTATTATCAAAGTTGTAGGAAAAAAATTCAACCACCAATACTTGAAGACTAAATTGACGGATCTCAGAAATCTTAAGGAATGTTTTGGGCCGATTGACCTAGGGTCCGACTACTATACTATGATGTTGAGGAATGTTCTCTCTCAGGAAAAAAATTACCTAAGAAAGGTCTTGTTTTTTTGCGGGTTTCTACCTGTCAGTTAGAGTCTGGGAGTCAAACTTCGTACCTAAAGAATCACAAATCCAAACCACTGCTATTTGGATCCGGCTTCCTCAACTTCCAACCAAATTCGATGATAGAGTTATCTTAAAGAAGGTAGGAGACAAAATTAAAAAGTTGTTAAAAATTGATGTGTACATTTCTGTTGCTTTGAGGGGTAGATATGCTCGCATATATGTCCAAGCACCTCTAGATACCCCTCTAATAAGCTCTATCCACATCAGAAACCACCAACAACCAATCTTGTATGAAGGTGAGGGTTTCTTGTGCAAAGGGTGCAGTCGTATAAAGTACACTTTAACCTCATGCCCCTATTCAAAATCAAGATCGATGGATCAACCTTTGTCCTCGGAATACTTTAGCAAAATTTGTAATTATGCATCCTGAACTTTGTGGAGGTCCTATGAACCCCCAAACTATTTTGTATTGTATTTAACTGGCATATATTTGGCCATTTGAACCACTGCGTGTATTCCACGCACATTGAGCGCGTAAGAAAAAAATATGTGATAAGGGGAAAATATATGTCAGTTAAATACAGTAAAAATTGCCTAAGTACAGATATTTTTCGCATATTTCTCCCTTTCAAATATAATACTTCATCAATTAATAAAAAAATAAAATTTCTAATAGAGAGAATCCAAACCCCATCTCTCTAAATAATTCTTTCATTTTATAGTCACAAAGAACGGGACCCATGATTGACCACCAACTCTCCATAAATTCAATTACCCCTAAAACTCCTAATCCCCCCGATGAACCAATTTGCCAAATGGCAGTTGACACTCCAGTCAGAAAGGTTTTAACCTATAGTGAAATTGTGAGTGATAAACCCATTTACCCAGAAGTTGTCAACCACCTTGACAAAATCGTCGAATCCCTCGGAGATTCAAATCAAGGGGATGTAAGCTCTATCCATTGATGATAAGAGAAGACTTTATAACCCTTGGCAATTCTCAATTATTATTAAAGCTGTAGGGAAAATATTTAACCACCAATACTTGAAGACTAAATTGACGGATCTCTAGAATCTTAAGGAATGCTTTACGCCAATTGACCTAGGGCCCGACTACTATACTATGAAGTTGGGGGATGTTCTCTCTCAGGAAAAAAATTACCCAAGAAAGGTCTTGGTTTATTTTGGGTTCCTACCTGTCAGTCAGAGTTTGGGAGTCAAACTTCGTACCCAAGGAATCACAACTCCAAACCACTACTATTTGGATCCGGCTTCCTCAATTTCCAACCAAATTGGATGACAGAGTTATCTTAGAGAAGGTAGGAGGCAAAATTGGAAAGCTGTTAAAAATTCATGTGTGCATTTCTGCCACTTTGAGAGGTAGATATGCTCGCATATATGTCCAAGCATCTCTAGATACCCCTCTAATAAGCTTGATCCACATCAGAAACCACCAACAACCAATCTTGTATGAAGGTAAGGGTTTTTTTTTGCAAAGAATGCAGTCGTATGGGGTATACTTTCTCCTCATCCCCCGATTCAAAATCAAGATCGACGGATCAACCTTCGTCCTCGACACAGCCGGCAAACTAAATAGCAGAAAAGTGATAAACAGTTGCTTTTAATAGAAAAATACCCCAATACTAATCACCAAAATAAAAAAATCCCAGGTACCCAAAGCCATGTGCAAAACATTAAGGTAGAATTATTCGATGTCGCTTCAGGTAAGATTCTTAAAATCCAAAATTTTCAATATACCTCTAATAGCGCTACGCAGCGACTCGAATCTCAGAGGACCACCAGGGTCATGACCCGAGTAGCCTTCGAAGTCAAAACTCCCCACCCCCAATTGGGCCCAAGTCTTCTAAGGAGCTGAAGTCCACCACTAGGCCCACTAGCAACCATCGTAAAAGGCCCATGGGAAATGATGCCAACCAATTTGGGCCTATGGTTCATATTACTTCCACCAACCTAGAACATAATAATTAGGGGTGTTCATGGGTATTCATGAGTTTGGTTAAAAAGCCGATGCTAGTTGTTTTGATTATGATTTTACCTGAAAAAATTCATAAAAATAACCATACCGAATTGATAATTTTTTTTTTATATATATATATATATATATTATAATTTTTTATATATATTTTATAAATAAAATATAAATAGTTTATTAAATTTAATCTTAAACTAAATTTTAATCTATGTCATCCCAATCAATACGTTATCTCAATTGCCCAAAGCTCCAAACTCAAGCCCAACTCTACGTACTATTACTAATAAGTTAACCCTACGATCCCTACGTCACTTTTTCTACTTCAACTTTCACAATACGTAGTACATCAACTGTTGGTTATTTTATTCTTCATTGAAAGGAATCACCACATTAGCTTCTTTTTTTCTTTATAGAAAGCAAACGATAAGAAAAAATTCTTTTCAGTCTTTCATCTCACAAGGAAAAACAAAAATTTCTTTTCAGTTTTTACCTCTCATTTGTTTTGCATTGATGGTCCATACAACTGCAAGTATTTCACTTTCGTCCTGTTGATTATACTTATGCCATGTTTTTTAGAGTCTCGGCTAGCTCAGATATTGCAATATTTTCTTGTTTAGTTTCTTAACCCCTATATCTTGTTTACGCTCGTTTTCGTAGTGTAGTCTTCTGTTTATTTTTTGTGGAATCTTTTTGATGATTAAATATAATTCTATTCTATAATAAAATCTCAAAGTTTCATGGGATGGAATTTTATCCAGGCAATGGTGCAGCCGTGCAAAGGGATGGCATGAATGATGTATGGTTTGTGAAATTTCATATATGGTTTGTGAATAACCCAAGAGAGATGGCAAGAATAATGATTGAAACTGTAATCCATATGCTGCTTCATCTTCGGTCACATAAACAAAGAATCTTTCAAACCAGTTAGTAGTTACCACGGTCCCTGGTTCAAATGGTAGTTTTATGTCTCCTTGTTTATTTAATTTTTTCCCTATATGATTAGCTCACCTAGCTAGTCTATAAAGTAAATAGATAACTCAAATTTGCCCAACTTCATCTCTTCTTACAGTATACAACAACAGAATACAAAGCTCTATTTTATAATGTACATGTATGTGTTTGTATGTTGTTGGATAATCTTAGTGCCTACAATACAAAGTTTGTGCTTTTCATCTCAATGTTGGTTTTGTTTAATGTGTTTGTTCTAATTTTTAAGAGTTTATAGTGTCCTGGTGCTTTTCATCTCAATGTTGGTTTTGTTTATTGTGTTTTCTCTAATTTTTAAGAGTTTATAGTGTCAATTTGTTCATCACTGTACAAATATTTCATGAGAAATTGTTCAACGTGATACTCTTTTTTATAGATTAAAAAAATAGTTTATTCCAGAGATGGTTGAAGTAGGCTAGTAAATAACCAAAAAATTGAACCAAACCAATAAGAACCAAACCGACGGTTATTTTCTTTTTGTGATTTGGTTTGGTTTTCAAAATTCAAAAATCGACTAAATTGGTTATGGGTTTAAACACTAACCGATCCAAACCGACTCATGAACACCCCTACTAATGATGACCTCTCTCAAGGCCCATTTATTTACCCAAAAATACCCATAAGATTAATGCCTCCGCCCCGAGCCCATTTAAAACAGCTTCCATGATAAGCTGTAATAATACACCCTCTAAGGCTGAGGTGAAAACTGAGAAATGCCACATCATCCCTCTATTCTCCTCAAATACTCAAATGTCTCCACCTTTTTTCAAAGCTATACCGGCGCAAATCATCAATAGTGACACAACTGTTACTTCAATAACACCAGCATTTGCTACCAAACTCAATGGTAATGATGAGGTTATCTCAAAGGACTCCCCTCAGACCTTTTCTTCCTACAAAACTCAAACTACTCTTACTGATTCTCTCTCTGACTCTCTCAAAACAATGGTGAAACCTCCCCAAGAACTTCTTTAATTTTCGACAATCTCTCTCCCTCTGGACCATCAGTCATTCCCATGGCTAGAAATATGCATCTCCCAAATAGCGATTCTACTGAAACTCATAATGGGAAGCACAAATGTCCAAATAATGATTCAGGACCCTGCCTACCTTGCTTAGATGGTAATGGAGGGTCTCAATAAGGGATTTGTGAATTATGAACATACATTATCGATGTCCACAATGATGAAAATCATCAACCACCAGCCCTATACAGGCTTAACACTAGAAATGGTCAACATGGAACTGGCCTCCATGAGTCAATGCCTACCATTCCTCCCCCCAAGGATCTCCGAAATATTGGAGATGGGCCCAAATTTTTCTCCATGGTTTGGGGTCCCTCCCAACCAATGACTTCAAATCCTTCAGTTCCTGCTCTTCTTGGAAATGTAAGAGAGGGAGAGGACTATCCCAGCTCTAAAGAAAAATAGCAGAGAAATAGAGAGAATTTTGTCCTCTCTCAAAACACCAAAAGCAGACGTAGTCACACTAGAAATACCTCTAAACCACTTATTCGAGGACCTTATCAGCAAGATGTTTCTAGTGCTACTTTCACTAGAACTGAGCAAACTCGACTTGGAGATCTTCCACCTGTGACAAAAATCTTATACAAACCAAGGTAACTCCCTTAGCAAGGAAGAGAAAGAAACCCCATCCCCCCAAAGAAACATCATCCCTACTAAAGGGGAAGATGGTGATGACATACCCACTACATCATATGGAATGTTAAGGGTGAAAATAACTCCGAGTTCAGAAGATACTGCAAGGCTATAGTCCAAATGCACAACCCTTCACTTTTGGCCCTTCTTCTGACTAGAATGAGTGTCTACAAAGCCCTCACTAATCATCTTGGCTTCAATAGCCAAATCTAGTTTTCCACTGATGTGCTAGATTTTTGTTGCACATTTAAGACTTTTTAACTAGAAATAATTGTAAGTTCTTAAGTAATTATTGTTTTTTTTGATGTTATTTATTAAGATTTTGTAGGAAAGTTAAGATGCATGGAAATAAATAACAATGGAGCAAAAGAGTAAAATCGGGTACAAGTGAGCTAATATGAGTCTGACGATATTTCTTGCAAGCCATCAAAGATATGGTAAGCTACCAGAAAAAGGCGTCAGGAAGAACAGTGAAGAAGAGCTGTTGGATGAAGGTGACGACATTCTCAATATGTCGTCACAAGTGTGGTAAGCTGTCAAAAGATGCCGTCAAGTGGGACAAAACATGGTGAAATAAGCTGAAGGTCTGACGACATTTGCTACATGCCGTCACTCCTATGGTAAGCCGTCGGAGGACATCATCAGAGTGACGTGGAACAGGTTAAGAAGGCACGACTTCTGATGACATATCTGAGACTCCGTCAGAAGCCTGACGATCAACACCAATATGTCGTCACCTAAATCTGAGCCTAACTGTGATTTTGTTATTTTATTACCTTAATTAGGCTTTAGTATAAATAGCATCTTTTAGGGTTTTTGATGAAAAAAATAATTCATCTATCAGACAATTAACGTAGGGAAGAGAGGCACGTAACATTGCTCTCTTACATCAATTATTCTTCTTATTTTTATCAACTATTTTTGGGTTTCTACCTTGTGATTCAATCGAAGAAACTACTTGTTGTTTTCCATCTAATCGTAAGTTATCCTTATCATTATAAATTCAACTTGTAATTTTGTTCATCAAATCATGAGCGGCTAATTCCTTTAGCCGGAATTATGGGATCCATGGATTAGGGTTTGATATGATACTAGGTGTTTAACAGATTTAAGGAGTAGTAGAACATCTTGAAATTCTGTGGTTTTAACTGAAATCTAGTGGTTGCGAACATCAGATTATGCCTTAGGTTTTATTTGCTTCTAATGGAGAAATAGACTAGAGGACGTGAATTATCAATAGGGACTCGAAAGCTACCAACCTTCTATTTAATGATTAATGTCATAACTAGATTAATCTACCTGAGATAACATCCTATTGGAAATAGATAAGTTAATCTAAGTTCGAGAGAATTAGATGATAAATTTTCTGGTGAGGTTGAGAGATAAGTCAGATAGTATAATCGTCAGGGATATTTTGTTGCTCTACTCATTCCGAGAATCTCTAGCATTACCTAATATTTGTCAATTCCCAAAATCCTTGGTGAACATAGCTATGGTTTCCCATTTATATTGATTACAAACATTAATATTAAAGTGACAACATTACTTGATACTATCAAAACCCCCATCTTAATTTTATATTTTCGTACCATTTGTTTGAATTGAACTTATAACTATAGCTTCAAATTAGCTTAATCGCACTCATATTGTTCCCTGTGGATTCGAACCCGACTCAAAAGTTGGGTTAATATATTGACGACGACCGCCTTACACTAAATTGAGGTGTAAGTTGAGCGTTATCACCCACTCTAGGCAATTCTGGAGGTATTTTTATAATGTGGGATAACTCTACTTTGAGCATCAATGGCATAGCCATCCTCCCTCAAGTGAACCATATTTCTATTAAGGTTAGTGACCCTTTCCCCCTGGTTCTTAAGTTTTATTTATGCTAATAACCTGCTTGAGGAGAGGAAAATCTTATAAAATAATCCCACTGTCTTTGCTGACTCTATATAAAATATCTTCCACAACTCTTGGATTATAAACGGATACCTTAATGAAGTCCTTAAAGCTTTTGAGAAAATTGGGGGCAATAACATTAACAATAATAGGGTTTCTTGATTCTAGGACTGTATTAATACTTGTGAACTTGTAAACCTAGGTTTTAAGAGTAGCAAATTCACTTGGACTAACAAAAGGTTCAAAAACTGCCACTCTTTCATCCTAGAGAGACTAGATAGATATCAAGCAAACAACTCTTGGATCAGACAGTTCCCCGAAGCCTCAACTACTCACCTCCCCAGAACTCACTCTGACCACTGCCCCATCTTTATCTCCCTCCTAAGCTACTCTTCTCCCTCCTCTAAAAAATATTTTAGGATGGAATCCATGTAGTGCTCTCACCCTACTTTCATAAACCTGGTAAGAGATTCTTTTACTCCTTCCCTTCCACTGACTGAGGCCATCTCCTCTTTTGAATGGGCTACCAAGACTTGGAATATGGAGGTCTTTGAAAATATCTTCCAAAGGAAAAAAATCCTGTCCAGACACTCTGGTATCCAAAGATCCCCTAACTATGCCCATAATAATTTTCTCCATTCTCTAGAATCTTCCCCCTAAAATAATTTTAGTAATATTCTCAAAGATAAGAAATAATTCTCGAAGATGAAATCCATAATAGACTAGCTCACTGAGGGAGATTCCAATACCAAATTTTTCCATACCTCTACTATTAATAGAAGGAGAAGAAACAGGATTAGAGCTATTCGGGATGATACTAGAAACTGGTATCATTCCCCTGAGGATATCCACAACTCTATTCTTAGCTTCTACTCTAAACTCTTCTCCACTGATCAATCTTCTTCCCCCCTAAGATGTCAAAACAATCTCTCAGCTTATGGCTTCATTAACGTTGATGACTACTCTCTCTTGATCAGTCCTCTCTCTAGTGTTGAGATTAAAAAGACTCTCTTTTCATTCAAGCCTTTTAAAGTCCCTGGACCTGATGGGATCCAACCCCATATATACCAAAAGATATTGGAATATTATGGGTTAGGCCACTATCAAGTTCTGTACAGCGACCTTCTCATCTGCCACCATGGACCCCAAGGTTAATACCACCTACCTTTGTCTCATCCCCAAGTGACCTAATGCCACCAACCTAAGAAACTTCAGAGCCATTGGACTTTGTAACATTCAAAACAAGATTGTTACAAAGATCATTGCTAACAAGCTGATGCCTCTTCTGTCTAAGATCATAAGCCTCTCCCAATCTAGCTTCCTCCTCAATAGGAGAAATTCCAACAATGTCGTTATTACCCAGGAGATTGTAATACACTTTAGGAGGATGAAAGGGAAAAATTCCAACATGATCTTTAAGATTAACCTTGAAAAGGCCTTTGATAGGTTAGAATGGTCCTTCATTAGACCAAACCTCCATTTCTTTAATGTTTACCCCAACCTAGCCAAGCTCATCATTTCTTGTATCTCTACTTTCTCTATCTATGTCCTCATTAATGAAGGGAAAAACCCTTTCTTAATTTACTCCAACTAGGAAGATTAGACAAGGTGATCTCATCTCTCTCTATCTCTTTATAATATTTATGGAACTTCTCTCCAGAAAAATTAACCATGAGGTGGACATCCTAGCTTGACATCCCATCTAAATCAGTTGGAAAAGACCTAAAATATCTCACCTTTTCTTTGTTGATGTCCTCATCCTTTGTGCTGTTGCTAATGAAAAAAATTGTTAAACTATCAAAACCATTCGTAGCAGCTTCACCTTTCACTCAGGCCAAAAGGTTAATACCCTTAAATTTAAAGTGATCTTCTCTAAGAACTGCACCCAAGAGATTAAAGATAAGTTGTCCTCCATCTTAGGCACACATGCCAAAGATAAGTTTGGCAAATATTTTGATTTTTTCATCTTCCACCAAAAACCCAATAATAGAGATTTCCAAGTTATCCTGGATAATCTTAAAACTAAGCTGGCTGGGTGGAAAACAAAATTCCTCAACATAGTTGGTAGAACCATCCCCACTTGTCATCATTCCAACGCATATCATGCAATTTATCATTCTTCCCTAAAAAATTCATAAGCTGGTTGATAGAGCTCAAAGAAATTTTATCTGGGTACCACCCCTGATAAAAAGAAAATGCATCTCATCAATTGCCAAACCTTGACAAACAACAAAGTTAATGGGTGATACGGGAATGATCATGACCTTAGATATTTTTTGAGCAACTTGAAGACCAACTAAAGAATGCACAAGCCCAAGTATGGATGAATCCCAAATCAATTTTTGAATGCACTCCATGGGGCGGCCTTAAGGCCTTTTTGATAGAAGGGCCCTTTTGTCATTTATCTATTATTTTGCATTGTAATATAAATATAACATGGTAGGTTTTATTATCTTAGTTTATGCTTGATATTGAAGAACACTACTCTTGTGAGAGAGAGCTCTCAAAACTGAAATTAGGACATAACTTAAGGGTGGATTCTCTTGTGTGTTGCAAAGCTTGCGACTTTGTGCTTTGAGAGGTGGATGCCCATCTTGTGTCATTGTAAGAGTTAGGTGTTTGTTGTATGAAGTTTTAAAGGTCTAAGAGTGGAATATGCTCTTGGGTTGTTAAGACTACATCAACACTTGTCTAACTATCTATCTGTGTTTCTTGTCCTAATATTATAGTTTGTGTTGTTGTTGTTCAAGCCGTTTGGTTATTGTTGTTGTAACATTATTGTTCTTCATTTTTATTTTCATAATATAGTTTGGTTTGATTCTGGAAAATAGGTGTTAAACACCTCATTACATGGTCTTCTTATTGTGTTCTTGAATTCGAGAGGTCACCAAAAAAGGGTCTATAATTCTTGAAATATTGGACTAATTTTGGTGTTTGTGTTGTTGTGTTCTTGGGGAGTTTTGTATCATTTGGTATCAAAGCAAGGTTGGTTGTGTTCCTACACTACCAATCTTGGGTTCTCTTGGATGAAAATTCAAAAAAACAACAACTAAAAACTAAAAAAAAAATCCATAATAGTGTAAATCTGTCCGTTTTGTGTTCTTGGCCGAAATATGTGTTGTTGTTATCTTGGCCAAGATTTGTTTGTTGTGTGTCTAAAACTTGTAGTATTTTGTTTGTTTAAAGTGTTTTTAGTGTTGATTTGTTTGTCATCAACACTAAAAAGTGTCCAAATCTAAGATTGAACTTGAACTTGTTGAAGTTGTTGATGTGAACAAAGTGTGGCCGAGTTGGATGTTGTTGTTACCTAAACCTTGGCCGATTTGATGGATTTGTTGTAGTAGAGTTGGAAACTGAAATTGTTGTTGTTTTTGGAGTTGTTGTGTTCTTAAGGTTCTCCACCTTTTCATCATCTTGTTAACCCTTAAAGTGCAAACTAGATCTAAAAAGGTGAAAGACAAGCTTGTAGTAGTTGTTAGTGAAAGACTTGTCCCTATCACTTCAAAGACTTTTCATCTACTTTTCCTTGATTTAAGGACCTTGTTTCAAGGAGAAAGTTCAAAGAAGTCAAGTTTTACTTTTGAAATTTGAATAAAAAGGCTCAAAGACCACTTTTCCATTCATTAACCAAATCCACCAATTCCAAATTATATATTGATTAAGACTTGAAATTGGGAAATAAAACTTTGATAAAACTCGAGGCCAATAGTGGACTGCCACATCACTAAAGTACTGTTTATGCAACATTTTTTAGTTCAAATTTTAGATTTTTCTTACTTTCCTATTATTGTTTCATAGTTTCGTTTGTTGACTTGACATTAATCGACAACCTAGTAATATCCTACTAGTTTGTAATTTAGTTTTGTAACCATTCTTCGTGTTTACTATCCTTCGTGTGTTCTTTGGTTATTGTTTCCTTGAGTCGTTGTCGAGTCTTGGTTCGCCTCTCAAGTACGGGACTCCATCAAGCTTGCACACTTGTAAGGTACATTTACAAATGGAACTACCATACATGGAACCTAAAACTTTCAATGCACAAACCGTGGATCATAATGTTATGAATGCCCTTGTAGCTAGTCTTGAGTCCTTGTCTCAGGACGTGGATAGACTAAATGCTACGGTTGAGAAATTAGGAGTGGAACTCTATTAGTGGCCAAATGGAAAGGGTAGAAAGTCAACGGAGTTCTCGTCCCTCAACTCCCCAAAACACATACCTAACCATTACCCCTGAATCCACACACCAAAGAATGTACCTGTCAAATGCCATACCTCAAGCACACTATTATTCATAAGGTCGAGGCCTTAAAGTACCTAGCCACTCTACACATCACCAAGCCCCATATGACGGATTTGGAACCCAAATTCCACCCTTAAATTCGACTCCTCTAAACTAAAATCATCCAATCTAAAGACTTCCACCATTAAATGCCAATCCCCCATACCAAATTCCAAATATCCAAAACCCGCCAATGTAAGAAGAGAGATTTGTGAGGGAGAACCGAAGAAGAGGGTATGGAATGTATGATGATCCTTATTTGATGGAAAATGGGATGAGAGGTTGAAGGGTAGAACCTAGGGATAACCGAGGGCTTGAAGGTAAGGGCAACCAAGGTGTTTGGGAAAGGGATGTTGGCCTCAACACCATAAAAATGGGGCTTTCTATCTTTAAGGGATAAATTGATCCCAAAGAGTTTCTTGCATGGTAATCTACATGCGAAAGAGTCTTTCAAGTGAATGATCTTACGGAGGAGAAGAAGAGCTGCTACATCATTACTCATTTTGAGGGATATGCTACCCCATGGTGGGAGTATGTCAAACGTTTTGGCAATGTATTGATTGAGGGGCAACCTCCTCCTTGGTTTTGGTTAAGGTATATTATGAGGCAAAGGTACCTTCCCGAAAGCTATCAACATAAAATCCTTGCAAAATTGTACAACTTGAAGCAAGGAAACAAAAATGTGGCAGCCTACTATGATGAATTTCAACAACTCATCTTGAAACTTGATCATAGAGGAGAGCAAGTGAGCAATGACATAATCCAGTTCAAGGTTGGATTAAAAAATGACATCTCCACTCGCATGATGCTTCACAAATTCAACACTATAGAGGGCATCTTCCAAGCGGCTTTAGAGGTGGAGAGGGAGCTCAAAGAGAACTCTTTCGTGGCTGCCCAACCCGAAATCACCATGGCTGTCCAAAAACATCCTCCAAGGTATGAAGGTAAATTGAATTCTACTTCAAATCCCAAGGGGTTTCAATGCTTCAAGTGTCAATAGTGGGGGCACAAGGCTAGTGAGTGTCCAAATCAGAGGAATACGATCCTAAGGGAGGGAAAGTTATACTACCTAGGAGAGGAAGTGGTGACTGAATCGGCTAAGGTTGATGGCAAGCCTCATTATAGAGAGCATTAATAGGTTGGGATTCAAGTTGAGGAGGAATTAGAAGATGTGTGGCTGTGTGAGGGGCCGTGTGAAATACCTCTCTAAAGAGGTGAGGTCATGAATTTGTGGATATATTCCTCTCAAGATGGAGAGGATAATACGAGAATGATCATGACCTTAGATATTTTTTGAGAAACTTAAAGATCAACTAAAGAATGGACAAGCCCAAGTATGGATGTAGCCCAAATCAATTTTTGAATGCACTCCATGGGGTGGCCTTAAGGCCTTTTTGATGGAAGGGCCCTTTTGTCATTTATCTATTTATTTTACATTATAATATAAATATAACATGGTAGGTTTTATTGTCTTATTTTATGCTTGATATTGAAGAACACTACTTTTGTGAGAGAGAGCTCTCAAAACTAAAATTAGGGCATAATATAAGGGTGGATTCTCTTTTGTGTTGCAAAGCTTGCGACTTTGTTCTTTGAGAGGTGGATGCCCATCTTGTGTCATTGTAAGAGTTAGGTGTTTGTTGTATGAAGTTTTAAAGGTCCAAGAGTGGAATATGCTCTTGGGTTGTTAAGACTACATCAACATTTGTCTAACTATCTATCTGTGTTTCTTGTCCTAATATTATAGTTTGTGTTGTTGTTGTTCAAGCCGTTTGGTTATTGTTGTTGTAACATTATTGTTCTTAATTTTTATTTTCATAATATAGTTTGGTTTGATTCTGGAAAATAGGTGTTAAACACTTCATTACATGGTCTTCTTATTGTGTTCTTGAATCCGAGAGAGGTCACCAAAAAAGGGTTCATAATTCTTGAACTAGTGGACTGATTTTGGTGTTTGTGTTATTATGTTCTTGGGGAGTTTTGTATCAGTGGGGGTCTGGGTATCCAAAAATCCTCCATCCGAAACACCACTATGCTGGCCAGTCAGGCATAAAGACTATACAAGCATCCCAACAGTTTCTGGGCTAAAATCCTTAAAAACAAGTATAATCCCAATAGCATGGCTTGCAAAACCACCAGTTCTAGAACTTGGAAAAACATCCTTTTAGGTTGGAAAAATTATAAATCTGCTTTATCTTGGAATATTCATAAGGGGGAGGAAGGGAGTAAACTTTTGGACTGATAGGTGGATCCCCCACTGTGAACCTCTTCTATCTATCATTCATGCCCCTCTCCCTCAGTAATCCCAAGACACCAAAATTTCAGAGGTCTGGCAAAATGGTTCATGGAACCTCCAGAATCTTCCAATTAAAATCCCTGAGGATATTATTCAAATTTTCACTAACTCCTTAACGCCAAATCCCAGTGCAAAGTCTGATGAACTCATTTGGAACATCACCGAAAATGGTCTTTTCTTCAGTAAAAGTGCTTATAGTCATATTGCTAAGACCTCGGAGAACTGTCAATTCACCTTTTTTCGTTGGATCTAGAAGGCTCGAATCCCTCAAAAGTTCAAGTTCTTCCTTTGGCTCGGCCAACATGACAGTCTTCCCAACAGCCTCAACCTCTCTAAGAGAGGTGTTAGTCAGAATGCAAACTGTGCCATCTACAACACCATCAGGAAGACAACATCCATATCTTCTTTTAATGTCTCATCCTTAAGGATTTTTGGTCTCTTGTTATCATCAAAATGAGCCACCCCAGCCACCTTACTATCATCAGCCCCATTCCCTCAAACTGGCACACTATCTGGAAAGCCCACCAAAACTTTAAATTCGATGGTCTTTTGGATTAGCAGGACATCATTTTCGTCAGTCTCTGGATAATCTGGAACACCAGAAACTCTAATACCTTCAATAACAATAAGGACCCTCCTAACTTTAACCATGCTTACTCCCAAGCATTTGAGTATAAGCATCTTACAAGAAAAGAGGGCTCTCTTCGACAGAACCAAATTATCAACATCAAATGAATCCTCCAACTAACCATTGTTTCAAGTTGAATACTGATTGTTCCTACCTTGGGAACCCGAGAAAGGGTGGAATAGGAGGTGTAGTTCGATCCAGTAATGGGGATGGGTGTTAGGTTTCAACAAAAGTTTCCATAAGGTCACCAATAATATGATGGAACTAATAGACCTCATTGAGGGTATTAAAATGGTTGAGCAAAATAACCTCCTCCCTAGAAGTTATAACTATGTTAACTAACGGCAACCTTTACTACGATGCTTTGATTTTGGATTGTAGGTCAAGACTTAAAAGGCTAGAGAACCTGAAAGTCAGCTACTATTATAGAGAACAAAATGAAGTGGCGGATGCATTAGCGAAAGATGGAGCAAGGGCATGCAGATTTCATGAAACCACCTTTTTTGAAGTTCCACTGGTGTGTACAAAAGATGCAGTTCAGACAGACATCTTCAGAACTTTTTTTAAGAGAACAATTAGTTTTAGCACTAATGACTCTAACTGGCAAAGCCGAAACTATTCCTTTTTGAACCCTTTCTAATCATCAGGATGTATGTAATTAACTTGTGATACTCGCTCCGTTTAAAAAAGAATGATCTACTTTCCTTTTTAGTCCATTTAAAAAGGAATGACCCCTTTTTTTTTTACAATACTTTAATTTAAACTTTCTACATGATACTCGCTCCGTTTAGAAAAAAATGATCTACTTTACTTTTTAGTCCATTTAAAAAGGAATGACCCCTTTTTTTTTTTGACAATACTTTAATTTCAACTTTCCACATGGCATGTTTAGGACCACAAGATTAAAGAACATTTTGGTACATTTGACACAACTTTAATTTAAGGCCACAAGATTCAAAAGTTTTCTTTATATTCTTGAATTTTGTGTCAAGTTAAAGTAGGTCATTATTTTTTAAAGGGAGGGAGTACTATTTTTATTAATGCATTTCCTTTCTACCCAAAAAGATAATAATAAAGAAATAATCATATAACTATTTTTTTTTTTTGGATAAATGTGTCTAAGTCAAAATTTGATCATTTGACTTCACACAGAACGTGTCGAAAACGTGTTAAAACGTGTCCATTTGGCAATTGTGTCACTATATATACACCTGTCCTCCGTTTGCGCCGCTCGACACTTTTCACTTTCCATTGCTCCATATGGCATCATCAGTAGCATCGCCCTCTTTCCTCATCGGTCCACCGTCCCTCCGCCATCAGCCGCCGTCCTCCACCACCGTCACCCCACCACCCGCCTCCGATGCCGATCTCAAACCCGTCGTCTCTGATGAACGCCCCTCCAATCTCGATCTATCGAGCCTTCTTGCGAAGCTTCCGTTGCGCGGTTGGACGGAGAACAATTCCGCCACGTTCATATCTTCGGCGAACCCGTGCCTAGATTTCTTCTTTCACGTCGTCCCCGACACGTCCCCCGATGATCTGATCGGACGGTTGGAGTTAGCTTGGGCGCATGATCCGTTGACAGCGTTGAAGCTGATTTGCAATCTTCGGGGAGTAAGGGGTACAGGTAAGTCTGATAAAGAAGGGTTTTATGCAGCAGCGTTTTGGTTACATTATATTCACCCTAAAACCCTTGCTAATAATGTTCATGCAATTGCTGAATTCGGGTATTTTAAGGATTTTCTGGAAATTCTATATCGAATTCTAGAAGGTCCTTTTGTGAGGAAAGAGGAGAAAGAGAAAAGGGTAGTAGCGAGAAGTAGTCGTCGTGGTGGGGGTCGTGCTAGATTCAAGAAGGTTAGTAGGCCTAGTAGTGAGGAGAATAAGGAGAAGAAGGAGAAAGTTAGGAGGAACTTGGAAGAATTGAAGGAAGAAATTAAGGTAGAACAAGAGAAAGCTAGGGTTTTGAGGAAGGAAAAAGAGGTGGAAAAGGCGAAAAAGGCGTTAGACAAGTATTATTCGGATGAGTATTATAGGTTTTTACATGATAAGATATCGGAATTTTTTGCTGAGTTATTGAGGGCTGATATTGAGAAATTGAAGTTAGGAAAGAGTAATGAGATTAGTTTGGCTGCGAAATGGTGTCCAACGGTTGATTCATCGTACGATAAGGCTACTTTGATGTGTGAAAGCATCGCGAAAAGGATGTTTCCGAGAGAAAGTTATAGCGAGTATAATGGGGTTGAGGAGGTTCATTATGTTTACAGGGTAAGAGATAGGTTGAGAAAAGAGGTGCTCGTGCCTTTACGTAAGGCGTTAGAATTGCCGGAGGTGTATATGAGTGCTAATAAGTGGAATTCGTTGCCGTATAATAGGGTAGCGTCTGTGGCTATGAAGAACTATAAAGAACTCTTTTTGAAGCATGATCAAGAAAGGTTTAATGCATATCTTGAGGATGTGAAGTCGGGGAAGGCGAAAATTGCAGCTGGAGCTTTGTTGCCTCATGAGATTATTGGGGCGTTGAGTGATGAAGATGGTGGAGTAGTAGCTGAACTTCAATGGAAAAGAATGGTTGATGATCTTTGTAAGAAAGGAAAGTTAAGTGATTGTATCGCGGTATGTGATGTTTCTGGGAGTATGAGTGGGACACCGATGGAGGTCTCTGTGGCCCTTGGTGTCTTGGTTTCAGAATTGAGTGAGGAACCATGGAAGGGGAAATTGATCACATTCAGTGAGTCTCCTGAACTGCAGAAAGTTGAAGGTGATACTCTAAAAGAGAAGACAGAGTTTGTGAGAAATATGGATTGGGGTGGGAGCACAAACTTCCAGGGAGTGTTCGATAGGATTCTGGAAGTGGCAGTACAAGGAAATCTAAGTGAGGATCAAATGATCAAGAGGGTGTTTGTGTTCAGTGATATGGAATTCGATCAGGCATCAGAAAATGCATGGGAGACAGACTATCAGGCAATTCAACGAAAATTCGCAGAGAAAGGATACAAAAATGTGCCCGAGATCGTGTTTTGGAACCTTCGTGATTCAAGGTCGACTCCAGTTTTGGAAAAGCAGAGTGGTGTAGCACTTGTGAGTGGGTTTTCTAAGAATCTGTTGACCATGTTCTTGGAAGGTGGTGGAATTGTTGATCCTGTGCAGGTTATGGAGCTTGCTATTTCCGGTGAAGAGTACCAAAAGCTAGTTGTTTTTGATTAATGTGTGAGTTGCTCAATACATTTTGGTTTTAGTTTTGAAACTATATTGTCCTACTTTGTTACGTAGTGCTCTTAGATGAAAGAATTGTGTGTTACTAAAACGTCAACTGGTGACATTGAGCTTTGCGTTATGGATATGGAGTAAAGTTGGATAATGAATCCCTTAAGCTTGCTTGCATTCTTTCTTAGATGTATGTTCTGCATTGTAGTGCATTTCACCAAAAGGGTGAATTTGTTTTCTTTCATAGTTGTTGGCGCGGACTGATCCATACTCAATATTTCCAAGGAAATGAACACGGTTTCTTTACCTAGTTTTGCTCTAGGAGTACCCTTTTGTAACAGACTATCATTGCTACGGGTTTCTGGTTAATTCGTTTCTGATTCTGAAACAATTCTTTGAGATTATTGGTTCTTAAAATGCCTGAGTGGCGTTAAAGCAAGTCACAGAGTGTCAACTGATATTGAATATCCATTTCAATGAGATGAATTGTGAGGCTCTGGATATTAAGTATCAGTCTCCCGGTTCTATATTTGGGAATCTTGATATCAGTTAATCTTCTTGGGGTTATGTTTGTTAAAGTGAAAATGTGCAATGAAGCTAAATTATAAGTTGGCACTTTGGTATATTTTGTAAAAAGGTAAAGAGTTGGTACTTCCGTCCAGTTGTGCTTTTCAGAAATTTCGAACCAGATAACTTCAATAAAAGTCCGCCTTTGATTCTTGAGAAGTTAAACCAGATGAACGAACTAATTGCCGCACCATTTTCATATACAAGATCAAGTGTTGCAAGTCAACATAGGTCCTGTAATAACGTAACAGCAAGATAACACAGAGGGATAGCGCTATATATAGCGTTCTGTAAATTGTAGCACTTGGTAAAATTCTTATCTTTGCTGATTTGGAGATTTCTTTGTCCATTTTGAGCCTTATTAGCTTGTCGTAAGCTTGATTAGCGCCGATAAGAACTGTTTATCAGGACTAGAAATATATGTTACAAGAACTCAGATGTGCATGTACACCAGTATTGAAATTTCTCGTATAATTTGGTACATGGCTGAAACTTGAAAGGAATTGCTGGCTTTTGATGCTTGGAGTGTTCCAAAGGAAGCCATAACCAATATTTGTCAGTTTTCTTTCTGAGCGCAACTTACAGATATCAGAAGTGTAAGAAGTTTTTGTATTGTTACTGTAATTTGACCCTGCGCATACCAAAAGTTTTAGTGTTTTGTGTAATTTAATCACTTTGAATTTGAGGCCACATCTTTAAATGGTAGATCCGAACCATTTAAAAAGAGACTCTGTTCAGAAGAGTGAAACGAATTGTTACATACTGCTCGACAATTTTCTCAGGAAAATAAATGCCATAAATTAGATTTAATAATAATTTCTGTATAACTAAGAATGGGTATTATATAACATTCACCCAACTTTGTCAAAATATGCTAATTGTAATGTTCTTGAATATATATAATCGGATACATTTACATTTACCGCAGTATTAACAGCTAATGTGATCGCACTATAACAGCTTGTATAAAAGGAAAAATAAAATGCATGAAGATGGACACACAAATGTAGAGGAGCTCATATTATTTCTCATTAATAGATAGAAATTAAGCCACATCTATCACAATTTCAACAAATTTTTTTCTTACATTCAATCATACACTACAAGTTTTTCATACTCTTCACCAGAAATAGCTTGCATCATCACACTTTCAGGACTCAAAACTCCACCTTCCTCCAAGAAAATAGTCACAAGATTCTTTGAAAATCCACTAACAAGTGCCACTCCTTGTTGATTACTAGGTACTGGTGTTGCCTCTGAATTCCTCAAATCCCAAAACACAATTTCAGGTACCTTATTATAACCCTTTTTCTTCAACTTCTTTTGTATCACTTGATAATCTGTCTCCCATGGAGTTCCTGATGCCTGATCAAACTCCATGTCATTAAATACAAACAATCTCTTTATCATTTGTTCTTCACTCAATTTCCCCTTCACAGCAACTTCAAGTATTTTATCAAATACTTGTTGGAAGTTAGTACTACAACCCCACTCCATTCTCCGAATGAAATTAGTCTTCTCCGATAAATTTTTACCTTTCACCACATGAAATTCTGGATCCGCGCTAAATGTAATTAGCTTACCTTTCCAAGGTTCATCACTAAGTTCAGAAATAAGCAACCCCAGAGCCACAGAAACTTCCATTGGTGTCCCATCCATGCTACCTCATACATCACAAATCGCCATACAATTCGTTAACTTGCCCTTTTTGGCTAAGTCACTAACCATTCTTTCCCATTGAACTTCTGCCACTGCTGTCCCTGTGGGATCATTCAATGATGCAATTATCTCATGTGGAAGAAGAGCACCAGCAGCTATCGTCGTTTTCCCTTCTTTCACATCACTAACATACTGCTCGAATCTTTCTTTATCGTTCTTGTAAAACAGTTTCCTGTACAATGTCATCGCGACTGAGGGAACGCGTTTATAAGGAAGTTCACCCCATTTGTTTACACATATATACACTTCAGGAATCTCCAGTGCCTTGTGCAATGGCACCAGAACTTCCTTCCTCAGTCGATCCCTCACACGATAAGCATAATGCGCGTCCTCAACATCCTCGTACTCAACTCCTCGCGTGGGAATACTTTCCTTGCAACACTTTCACACATTAACAACGACTTATCATAGGACGAATCAAGAGAGGGACATCACTTAGCCGCGAGGCTAATATCGTAAAATTTCCCCTCATTATACAACTTCATGTCATCCCTCAATGCATCACCAAAAAAACTAGATACATTATCATACAAAAACTGAAAATCACTATCTTGATCATATCTACTCAACAATTTCTTTGCTGTATCAGCAATTTTCTCCAATCGAAGCCTTTTCGCCTTACTTTTACACACATAAGAAATAGTACTATTTTTTTTCTCCAAGAAACCACTGTCTTTCTTTTCCTCCCACTCTTCTTTTTCATTTTTTCTTACATCATGACCTTCAACTAACCTATACAAAATCTCCAAAACATCCTTAAAATACCGGAAATCCGCAATGGCTTTAACATTGCATGCTAGGGTTTTAGAATGATAAATATGTAGCCATAAAGCACATATATAAAACCCATCTTTCATTGATTTTCCAGTGCCTCTAACACCCCTTAAGTTACAAATAAGCTTAAGGGTTATTAAAGAATCAAAATTCCAAGAACATTCTAATCTTTTCAACAAATCTTGATGTGGTGTATCAGGAACAATATGGAAAAAGAAGTTTAAACAAGGGTTACCACTAGATAAAAAAGTTGCTGAGCCATTCTCCGTTAACCCCATATGAGGGAGAGTGCTCGATGCATTAAAGCTCTCGCTATGCATGGAGCGAGGAGTAGAGCCGGGCGACAAGGGCTCTGGGGTTAATATGAGGGAACGAAGGGTGGGTGGTGGGGTGGTGATAGTTGTGGAAATTCCATGAACTTCTGGTGGACCAAGAAGCAATGCAGGTGGAGGAGGAGCCATTGTTTGTTTGAAAGAGTAATAAGGTTTAAGGAGAATAAGGAATTTGATAATCAATATATATATATAAGAGAATAAGAGACCTGTCAATGTGGCACTCTCACAAGTCAGGATTTCTATTTATCTTTTTTTATATTTTTTTGAATTTTTCTTTCATTCTTCTCTTTAAATTATTAAATTAAATTAATAAATAAACACTGATTGCTATCATTCTCTTTTCTAAACGTTTCTTACGTTTCAGTTCATCTAGGTAATAAAGGGCTGTTTCGTTTTACAACAACACCAAATTTAGCTAATATTGCAAAATCTATAATGGAGAACCCATCAGTTAGTTCAAACATCCACCACAACAAAGCTAAAGGTACCTGAACTTGCTTTATGAGAAAATCACTATTATTTAGTTCGTCGGCTAATGACGCTAAAGTTGAAATCTCTTTGGCTTAAATTTTTTTTTGTTTTTCTGTATTTCAAATTTCTGTTAACTAATGGTTCTTTTCCAGATTAACTTCAATTCTAACAACAGCCAAGGTATAAAATTCTTGAAAAATTATTCAGTTTGTCGGCTAATGATGCTAAAGTTGGAATCTCTTTGACTTAAAATTCTTTTTTTCCTGTACTACAAATTTCTGTTAAATAATGACTCTTTTTCAGATTCACTTCAATTATAACAACAGCGAAGGTATAAAATTCTTTTATGTTTGGAGTCATTGTTGTTTGATTTCATGGGTTTTAATATTTAATTTCTTTCCACCTTCTTACATCAAATTTTGACAGTTTTACATGAGGAACATCACCACCTTAATTCGACTGGATAATGTCTCAGGTGAGTATAAGATTAGTATTAACTATATATGGATGCACGCCTTATATTTGATTTATTTCCTATAAGATGTTTCAATCTTTTTCCTTTTTTGATTTTTTCTTTTACATTGTTTGATTTGTTTTACCTTCCCTAATTTCAAGATGGTAAAGAAACATTTTTTTATTGTTGAAACTTATAATAGGATAGCAAGGCAATAACATGTTCTTCACAGGATAAAGTAAGGCGTAAAAGTCATACAAGCACAACGTGTACTGATCTGCATAGCATGTTGATATCCTTACTTATGGAGAACCAGTCTAAGGGTATTAGTCTTAAGGTAAGCGTCTGAATTGAAATTAGACCTTTCTTAATTTAGCTAGCATTGTAGTGTAAGAGGTGGAGTGTAAGAGGTGGAGTGTAAGTTCAGAGCAAAGATGTCCTTTTCCCTTTGGTGTATTGCTCTTTTCTTGACATAAAGTACTTGATAAATTCTAAAGTATACCTCTATGTTGCATCAGGTTTCTCTTTTTCCCCTTTTAATATCTCGTGGGGTCTTAGGCAGTGGAGAAAGTTGTTGGAGACATGTTCTCAAACTCAGCTAAGTATATTGGGCCCATTATGAAAAAGGTAAATAGTACATGTTGTTGCTATAATTCTGTTAAGTGTCCATAACACAATAGTTATAACACTCCGCACATTGATTGCTGATGGCAGATTGCTATATATCAAGCTCCAGGAAGATATTTCTTCAAACCGGAAGTAGATGCTGAAAGGTTTCTGAAACCTGCCCCTGAAAGTGAAAGGTACAAAAGTTTTTTTAGGCTGTTTGTTATTTTGTTTTTGTCTTTCTATTTGAATTCAAATTGTATCTGTCAAGGAGAGATAAATTTGATCTGCATTTAGTACGAATAGTTATATTGAAGTCTCCCTAAGTACACCTGTAGGAGCAAAGAAATTTTCGATCGGAGAAAAACATATAAGACGTTTGTGATACTATTAGGCAAAAAAAAACATGACATTTTCTCTTCATTTTGAGCTGGAATAATCTAGGAGCATATACATGTTTTTGATGTTACAAATTTGAATTCGTCCTTTCTTTCGATTTTCAAGTTAAATGGTATGATGCTAACATACATAGATCATATCTGTACGTATTTTCTTTGCACATTCCCTCCTTGTGGGGGGTGGGGGAGAATACTTATGATTAAGACATTCGTTTGGATTTCTATATCTGTTTCATTTGATGATCTTCAGTATTGTGGTGATGAACTATTTTTCCTGAGAGAACAAGATCTCCTTCCACAGTAAAAAGAATAATATATGCATGCTTTCTTCATTAAGAAAAGATCCATGCATGTGTATGAATTGGTTTGATTTTTCACCCAATTTCTTTTGCTTTAGTCTGTTGATTGAATTCTGTAATATGTTTCGTGTATCACTCTGTAACTATTTATAGGTGTTGCAAACATTAACAACAACAACAACAACAAACCCAGTGTATTCCCACCTAGTGGGGTCTGGGGGGGTAAGATGTACGCAGTCCATACCTCTACCTCTGAAGAAGTAGAAAGGTTGTTTCCGATAGACCCCCGGCTCAAGAGTTGCAAAACATTAAGTTAACTTGAAATTCTTATGTATCTCTTCCATGTTGGTGCTGTTGGGGCCGCACCACTAGCTTATTATGTCCTTAATAGGAGAATCATTTTTCTAAAAAAGATTTGTGCTTTGATTGAAATGATTGGTTCTGTGTTTACTGAAAATTTTCTTGCGCTGACGTTTGTTGCTCCTAACTATTCTCCTAAAGATCATGGTTAGCCGTCCTCTGCCCTTGAAAAATTTGACCAACTAGCAGTGACTGGCCGCCATCTGCAACCAGTCTTACCTGCAAAAGCTGATAACAGTGAGTTGGAAAAGGGGGCAGTGAGCAATTTTAAAGCTCAAGAAGCGTCTGATGCCAATGAAAAAATTGATATCCTCCATACTTAGCGATCGTGATAGTGAGAGAAGTGATAGTGAAAGTCAAAGTAGAAGCCGAAGTAAAAGTGTGGCCATTGAAAGTAGTCTTTAAGTGAGTTTCATATGGGTGGTGTTTCAAAAGGACAGTTAACAAATTAAAATTAAAAAGTCATGTCATTGAAAATATCAACTTGCATCTTTTAAGATGATATACTCGTTTTTCTTTTTGTAGGGCTTGTCTACGCTACAAGTTGTTGTAGTATCATCTATGAAAGATAAGAAAAGTATAAGATTGTGTATGCCCCAACTGGAAGCTATAGATGACATGATATTCACATGTGTTGTTGCAATTGAACTTATAGCTTGTTTGGATGGTGGTTTCCCATGGTATGGTATGGTATGGTTACCATGGGAACCATGTTTGTTTCCATGGTATTCTAAAAATGATGGTATGGTTTGGTACTATTTCATGGTTTGGGAACCATGGAATCCCTCATTTTTCTGAACCACCAATTTGGTGGTATGCCATGGTTTCCCTCTTTTTCTTCCAATTATGCCCCTATATAATTTTGTTTAATCCTATTTTATCCTCCACCCTATTTTCTTATTCTCTTTTCTGCTCTTTGCAGTAATCTCCCAGCAGCTTCAACAACAGTAAAGGCGAGGCTTCTGCTAAAAGCCCAAGAAAAGAAAAATAATGGCGAGACTTTTCTTTGCAGTAAGACCAAGAAAAGAAAAACTTTGGTCCTTCCGATAATTCTGCTAAAAAGTGATCTAAGAGGCTTAGAATTTCAGTTTAAAAGTTTAAACTTAGAAGGGTACCGATGGTAAAGTTTACAAGAACAAGAAGGGAATAGTCAATTTTAGCAATAATCAAATAAGGGTATTTTAGTAATTTACCTGTTACCATACAATACCATACCATCAAACCAAACAAAAAAACTATTATTAAACCACAGTGAACAATACAGTCGATCCAAACATGGTATTGTACCATACTACACTGTACTATACCATACCATACTGTACCATATATTATGAAACCATGGCAAACCACCATCCAAACAAGCTGTGAAACAATCAAGTAAGTTTCTGAATAAGGGAACATTACAGATTCTATAATGTATAACATTTCATTTGTGTTCAAGTGGTAGATACTAGAAGCCTGGACAGGATAGAAATGATTCGTATGGAAACTATAAGGGATAGGCCAGTCATTATTGCGTTGTTTTTTTGTAGGAAAACTCTAATGAAAATTGCATCTGGTATTGTTCGGAAGTTTTGTCTCTGTAGCATCTATTTAAACACCAAGGTAAAGAATTCATGGATTTTATTTTCTTTACATTTGATATCTAAGTCATAAGAAATGTGTATGCAAATAATCTTTTTAATTTATTTTGCAGCAGAGTACGAAAAGATAGTAACGAAGTATTTTATAGTTCGACAATCAATTGATCGTTAAGCTAAACACCTCAATATCTTAGTGTATAATCTTCATGTGCAACTGAAAAATAGTACGAATAAAGTTGTTAAAATATTCTAGGGATTGGCTTAATTAATATGTATTGGAGAACATTGATTGTTTCCTTTTCACATATCGTTAGTTATGAGCAGAAAAACTGAATCATGTAACTTGATGTAATTTGGTAGGATACAGCCAAAATCAAAAAGATTGAGAACAAAATTGTATAAGAAAAATGAAAAATTTATTAATGTGAACAACACACTTCTGATCATATGAGGAGTGACACGACCCTCTCTATAACTAAAATATATATTTTTCTTTTTTGTCTATTTTTCTTTTGATATCTACAGAAGATTAAATCTCAAATGATTAGAGCTACACCTCCTTCTCTTCGTCTTCTTTCTCTCATCCCTCTTCCCTAACACTAGATTTTACGCACCATAGTTTCAAATTCCTGCATATTCTCTTTCATCGAAAGTTCTATCATCATTGATATTTCATATTTGGTGTTGCTCAGGAAATATATAGAACTAAAAGTAATGTAATTTTCTTGGCGTCGGCTTTCTCCTCCTCTTGTGCATTTTGTTAAGCAAGATCTTAAAATGGAGAAATATAGAAAAAGTTGTCTGCAATCATGTTGATCTATCAATATCTTCTCTCTGGTGATAATTTTTTTTTAAATTCATTTGTCAACACAGATAATAAGGATGGAGTGCCCCAGGAAGTACAAGGTAAGTGGCATTGTTCAGTGACCATTGATGTAAACATTGGGGCAAATCCATCTGCTACATATATGGGTGAAGATCAAGGTATTGAGAATTCAACCAACAAGGTTGTCTATATTATTGACTCTTTAAATATTCAGGAGCAACTTTCTTCTGAAATAAGAAGTTTATTGGGTATTAAGAAATACATTCAGAATTCAGCCACCAAGTTCGATTCTAAGAAGCAAGAAATTTCAAAGAACATTGAATAAACAATCAAGTTTCTTTTGTGAAAGCATAGTGATCTTCTATTCTTTGTCGATGAGAGCATAGTTGATCGATGATGCTGAAATGGTATTTTTATACTGTAAGTATGATGACATTGATCCATCTTTTTTCAACTTTGCATATGGACTAAAGTATGTCAAGTGTTGATAGTATGATCTAAACCATGAACGTTGAATGTTGAAGCTGAAAATGCTTTCTGAGTTTTGATGAGGTTCTTACACCATCAATTATCGGCTGCAGTTTAATTTTTAATTTTGTAGTACAAACTTATACTATAGTAGTTTAGATGTGGGTGATCTATATATACAAATTGGTTTGGTTGAAGAATTAATACATGTTGTATGATTTTATTCAAGTCTTTTACTATATTGCTTTTTAGCAACATTTAATGTTCGTGTTGTGGCTATAAATATTCTAGAAAGGCCCCATGTGTCCTCAAAGATTTATGCATCATAGTCCTTTAGATCCAAGAACAAAAGAGGAGAAAACCAATTCCATCCGTATATTTGTAAAGTAAGAAAAGTTCTTATCTTGGGCATTTTTGTAGGAACGGCATCAAAATCACTACACTTATGATTTGAGTGATATTTATCAGATTACTTTTCTCATTTTCTCATGAGATTTCTAAGTTCACCAATTTTGCTTGCATTGCATTTGTATCACAAGTGACTTGGACCATCGTTCCAGATTAATTTATGTTACTTTTTACGTATTATTTTACTTTAATTTATTACATAACACCTCCATCATATTCTCAAAATTGGAGTTTAGGGAAGTTGGAATTATACACATGTCGCGACATAAAAATTAGTTCATGATAATACTTATCGTGGTCTAACCTTAACAAATAAGCGATCACCAAAATTGATAACGAAAAATCAAAACAACAACAATATAGCCCAAGACGAAACTTCTAGAATAAAGTCAAGCAAATACAAGCATAATTAATACGGAAACTAAAAGAAAACTCATATATCCCCAAGATCTGGTGTCAAAGTACAAAAATATCTAATACAATATGTGAAAATGCACATCTGCCTCAGATAAATAAAAGTAAAGACAAATATAGGTAGATGAGATCTGAATTGGCCCCAAACTCTGAAACGAATAAGTACCTCGAAGTCTAAAAATCACTACAAAAAATCAACCATCACGGGAGGTGCTCGTACTAGGTTCTGCAGCGAAAAGACACAGTATGAATGAGTACAAGTCTACTGGTATTCAGTAGGTATCATACGCCGATTAAGAAAAACAGGAAATAATATAGATAACATAGACTATGAGAACATATCCTGGAAGCAAAAAAAAATAAAATAGACTATGAGAACATAACCTTGAAGTAAAAAACTTTTCAAACGATAGCTCACACTATTTCCACTAACAGTTTTAAATATAGCACAGAAATAAACAATACAAGTATACAGAAAAGAATATGAGAGACTAAACACAGAATCATGAAAAATATGCCCATGCAATGCAAGTGAATGCAATAATGATGGAATGGAATCGTTAAAGTCATTGCATGACTTTCTATAATAGAACCCATATATGTCAATTTCCATCTTCTCAATATAAATCTAATAGTAAAAATAAAATTTACTAATATTCTTTGATGACCACGTGAAGCACGGATATGTTTTCTAGTTTTTATTAGGAAGAGTGTAATGTATATATAGGGTTATTTGTTACTTGGTGGCCAAGTAGTATAAATTTTTGGATTAATTCTTAACCGACTAACGCGTGATTAGCGAAAATTTTAACCATATTAGAATTAGTTTGAGGCAGTTTAATTCTTTTTTTTTTTTTGAGTTTATTTACCTGTTTCTTGATAAAAGAGTAATAGATGAGAAACTAGACTTAGGCTGCATTTGTTTTTTTGTAAGATTCAGACATCTGAATTGAATGCACAATGATTAAGATGTTGTCTCTAGATTTGAAAATCGAATGATTAAGACTGTTTGTTTTTCAACATCTCAATGTGCAAAATTTTTTATTTCTACATATAATAAAATAAAAAATTAATTATATATTAGAAAGTATGTAATTTAATGCAACAAAATTATTATTTGATTGGAAAAAATCATTTATATTTGTTAGTGATAGTGGATATGGTTTATAATGGTGGTTGCGGTGACGTTGATTGATGTTAATGATTAATAATGTTGGTGGTGATAGTTGTGATGGTTGGTATTGTAGTAACTGTTAAGATGGTGGTGATTGATGTGGTGATGGTGGTTGTGATGTGACATTGCTTGATGTTAGTAGTTTGAGGTGTTGATTGTGTTGGTTGAAATATGAACACATGATGTTTGACGATGTGTTGGTGCTAGGTGAAGATGTTGTTTGTTGTGATGGTGGATATAGTTGTTAGTAGAGATAAATTGTAATGATGGTAGTGGTTGAAGTGGTGGTAGAGGTTGTGTTACTAGTGACAATGGTGTTGGCAGTCGACGAATGTGTGGAGGTTGTGATGTATCAGTGATAATTAATGGCGGTGCTAGTTGTGATAGATGAGTTAGTCAGTAGTAGAGATTGGTCGGTAGTGATTAATGATGGTGGTGCTGTTGACGGCTGTGGTGGCGGTGCATATAATTAGAATAATAGAGGTAGTAGGTGTGATAGCGGTTGACAATAATGGTTGGTAACGATATTTGTTGTTGATGACAGTTGTGATGGCGGAGGTGGGTGGTGGTTGACAATAGTAGCGATGACAGAGGTGGTTAGTGGTGGTGACTGTTGATTATGAATAGAGTGGTGAATATCCAAAATATCTCTTCAGACCTAGTAAGACTTGGTACTAGATCTGAATGATTAAGACCTATACAGACCTAAAATCTTAGTAAAAAATAAATGCACTTAATGGTATGAATTCTGAACCATTCAGATTCAGACTTTCATTAAGTGCAAACAAATGAGGTCTTGGGATTCTTAATAAATGGATGGAGCGGATTATTACGTTTAATTGTCCATTTATCAATTATAATATATTTATCCACTAATCAATCGATAAAATATGTGTGTAATGACAGCATCGCCAAAAAACTATTGTTAACTGTAAACATCAAAATATATATATATATGGAAAGTTAAGTGTCATTATGGAAAGATTTTCTTACTTTTCCTAATTTGATATATATATATTGATGGACGAGTAGTACATAAAAATGACACAACCAAAAGGACCATTCTTCTTCTTTTTCTTATTTTTTTTCTAATTTTTGAGTTTTACATTTGAATTAATTATATATCTCTTGATGAAATCCCATAATATGCATACGATTTTTATTTTGTCTGTGGTCCCTGTCTGATGTCTTTATTTTTTATTTTTATTTTATTTTTTATTTTCAATAAATTGAACACGTACTTCTGCATGCCTTTGAATTTTAGATTTTCATTTTACTTTTATCATTGTAATTAATGATGAATGATTGATGAAGTTTTACATGAATCTTCAGTGTTGTAGATGACCATGAGTCCTATTTTTGATTGAAGAACAGTGGATAATTTAGCTCATACAAGTTGCATAAAAAGTTTGAATAGATTTAACGTTGCATAGTAATTTTTAAATCCATCTATTTAGTGAGTGATCCCTTTTAGTCTCTATTTTTTTTTAGAGATTAGTAAATTAACCACCTTTTTTCATATGAATTGATCTCAAAGATCTTCAATTGAAATTATTAAAAGGTTCAAGTTTGGCGCAAAAATATATGAGATAGGACTTTAAATATATCACAAATTTTTCTTAAATCGAGAGTCCTAAAATATATGATAAAAGGTAATTTTTATTTTTAAATTTATGTAGGTTTAAATTTCACTGTACCTTTTAATAATTATTAATATATTGCCATAAAAAAATTAGGTCATGCACATGTTCTCTTTTTCGTCTGCAAATTGGACTGGTGAAATTTCACATCTTTAATGAGATCTTGAGGTTATAATACAAGGCTTGAATCATCTTTGTTTGTATGTCCTGCTATAGAAATTGAATGCTTGTAATCTCAACCAAAGTAGTAAGCTATTATTTATGTTCTTAATGACGCAACATTCAAATCATTAAAATATCTTATATTTGATTTATTTTTTAATAAATTATAAACTTTTGATTTTGACCAACAGATAGTGATTTTATCACTGCTGGCGACGTGACAACCATTGATCAGTCCGTTGCTGCCTATAATAAATCCATGTTGAGAGACGAGGATGTATTACCTAAGACTAAGTAACAAACTAAACTATATTACTCCTTAACATGATATTTTACCTATTGTGCATAACTTAATCTTTGCTACTTTTTGTTTTAGGCATTTAAACAATTTGTCCATCAGCTTAAACTTTGTTATCCGTCTAGCCATAGTATATATTGGTGTATACTACCATCTAGGCTAAATATTACTTATGTTTTTAGTCACCTTAGTCCTAATCGATTGTTTTGTTTGACTTTGCTCTTATGTATATACACTTTTTTACCCTACACTGTATACTAAGTGGATATTTTGAAACTGAATTATTATAGAAAAATACTAGAAAGTTCTTTGTATGTCCAACACATCGGAACCATAGAGTATGGTATATTGGTATTCTTAGTTTTCAATGGAAGGTCTCACCACTCATCAGATAAGGTGAAATAATAAAAGTAGATCCATGCTTTGAACTATATATGACTCTCCTCCTTGGTTTGACTTGAACCTATTTCGTATTGTCTATGTAAATAAATATTAACATAAGTAGATAGATATATTCAGTATTGTGTGTTGTGATTACCCTACAAATTCTACAATCATGCTGCTGATAATATTTATACTGATAATTTCAAAATAATTAATTTGTCGGTGTTTTTCTTTTTTTTTTTAAGAAAACTTTTTAACAAAACACAACAGATAAGGAAAATATTGCTTCATAAATTATAGTGTTTAACACTAAATAATGAAATGTTATAAGCTTAGAATGATTTTTTCCCCTGAAAAGATCTAATGCCTTTTATCAACTTCATCTAAGTTCTATTAGTGTCGAAAAGTGATTGTCAATTCTAAAGATTTATATAACCATATTACTTCTCAAACCAAAGGTGGAAACAAATTTATGAATAATAAATTTGATATATAGCACCATTTGTTGTCTATTGTGTCGTAGTTACCGCATTAGTTCACTATTGTTATTGTGTTCTTTTCTGAGTGCTATGTATTATTTTTTCTTACTAATTAACATGTTGTCTACACCTAAATTGTTTCTTGGACTCTTCAAAAATATTATCGCACCCGTGTCGGATCATCCAAAAATACACTATTTATGAAGAATCCGACACACGCCCATAGAGATTATAAGGTTTTCACTATCGTACTTTTTTTCATAATAGTTTTCTAACCCTATCTCTAAATTGCTCCTTAGAACATCAACATATGCTTCAGCATTCATACAAAAAGATTTGGTACATCACTACGGCTCTTTTAATCTCAACTCAATATTCTTAGAACTTTTTATTTACTGGTATATTTGTTTCTAACTATGTATATGCAAGGGCGGCTCAATATCATATTCATGGCCTAAGGCGAAAATCAAACGGAGGCCTTAAAATTTTAAGGAAAAATAACTTTCTTTTAATGAACTCTATTTTCAAAATTATATAATCAGTTTTTTTCTAATTATTCTTTTCTAAGTAATAATATAATCAATGCATTTAATTTTTGTTGAGACATAGTACACTAGATATATCAACTTCTTATAATGATTTTTTCCTTTTATATAAAAAAATTATTTTTTCTATAAATAATATTCAATTTTTTTAAAAAAAATTATTTATATTATTATAAAAAAATGAGGCTCCCTCAAATTTGTGAGTCTAAGACGACCGCCTATTTCTTTACCAATTAGAGCCGCCCCTGTGTATATGTGTTCCGCCGATGTTATGTACTTGTCTATATGTCGTTGTGGATGTCGTTGACTTATTAATATGTCGTTCTAAATAATTTTTGTATGTTAACAAGCCTTTAGCTGTATTTTATATTTTAGTTTTGCAATTGGAGCTTTCCTCTCTTTTGTGCAATCAAATTTTTGCAAAATTTTATAAAGGTGTTACCATTTAACTTCTCAAACATGTATTAAGTTAAAGTGATTTTCAGAGAGGCGAAAGTAAGATGGGTTAGATATGTGAAAAGAAATATTTAGATGATCAATATATTTATTTTTATTTTAAGTATATTACTTAATATATTTATATACATATTTTTAAAGTTGTTTGTTATTAATTTTAATATAATAAATTTGTTCTTCTTATGCATTCAATTTTCTATTTTAACACATGTGCAACATATGTACACTAAATTCATTGTCTTCAATATAAATGAATTTATGTACATACAATTTTCTTTTTTGATATTATACATACATGCAACAAATATACAATAAATTAGTGTATAATAATAATGACTAAAGATCTACTAATACAAATTTACTGTATAGAGAATACATACAAAATATGGCAAAGGTTAAAAAGGATACAACAACAACAAATCTAGTGTATTCCCACCTAGTGGGGTCTGGGGGGTAAGATGTACGCAGTCCATACCTCTACCTCTAAAGAGGTAAAAAGGCTGTTTCCGATAGACCCCCGGCTCAAAGATTAAAAAGGATAAAATATTTATAATGATGTACACTCAATATAATATCATGAATATGAAATATAGTGACGTAGTATGAGTTAGGTTAAGTCTATTAGAGTGTGTGAGCTATAAGCCTATTAGGGTGTGTTTTAGTACCAAGAAAATCTTTCTCACGGAAAGAATTATTTTAAGAAAATAAGTGTTTTTATGTAAGTAGAAAATATCATTTTTAAAAGTCATGAATGATAAAAAGTAACTGAAATTATGAGAAGAAGAAAATATCATTTCTAAAAGTTGAATGATAAAAAGTAACTGAAATTATGAGATTTTGAAATTACATAAGCCTATTAGGGTGTGTTTCCGTACGAAGAAAATATTTCTCACGAAAAGAAATATTTTAGAAAAATAAATGTTAGTTATGTAAGCAGGAAATATCATCCCTAAAAGTCATGAATAAAAAAAAAATAACTAAAATTATAAAATTCTGAAACTACAGGTTTATAATCTCGATTAATGTTTTCACTTTTTGAAATGTACATACTCCAATTATTTCATAATAAATGGATCTAAAAGAGAGAGCGAATTAAAATCCTGAAAGGTCATACAATGATTATCTCAATTGAGACAAAAATATGAATACTATCAGCTTAATACACAAAAATAAACCACATTATTATTTTGTTACCAAGTAAATAAATCTCAATTTATAGAAAAAGACTATATCATATAATTTAAATGAAAATATATATTTGGTTACATCTAATTTTGCTCCTTAATTGTTTGTGTGATGGTGATTTATTATGTTCCTCTTTAATTGACTACACCTTTTTATCTTTAAAATTTTATATTATACTTTTTTTTTTGTACTTCATAAAATAACGTACACACAATAATTTTTCTTTTTTATATACATTTATTTTCAATTAATGTTTGATATACGTGCAACGCACGGACATTGAGCTGATTTTTTTAAAAGTTATTTGAACTGAAATAAATTGAAAAATGAATTATAAATTATAACTCAATTCTTGCTATTTTGTATTTCTTTGTTTGAATTTATAATTGTTATAGAATTTAATAAAACTGTTTTCGTTCTTTATTATGATTATACCTAACATATCAAATAAAACATATATCAAAAATTCAAAATGTTTCATAGATAAATTTACGTTGTATATCAGCCTAACTTTTATGGCGGAAATGAGTTGGGTTAAACTAATAAATGGGCATTTCAATAGTCAATCCAAACTTAAAGGTTTGAACAAATCATATTTTTATAGCTAATTTTCACACCCCTAAATTCATCCTCTATTTAATGTATTTCTTCTACACATCTAATAATCTGTGAATTGCACGTCTAGATGTCTAATTAAGTATTGTATTTTTTGTTTGTATCGTGGCTAAGAGTGGTGCTTAAAGAAGAGATTTTATAGTTTAAGCCTTAAAAAAAAATTCGGAGAGCGCATCTATCCACCGATTTGTGGGCTAACACCTACCGAAAGTCACAAAAAATCATCAATTTCTGTCGTTTTTCTTGTTTGACCTATAGCCCACGGTTACGGGGATGGGCACGAGGTTCGGGCGTGCTGTGTGCCAAAAATTAATCGGGGCATGCCGGGTAGGCTGGGGAGCGGCCTAGTGTGGTTCATTTGGGTGGACGGGGCCATTTGGGTGGTCAAGCAGGAGAAACGGCGCGAATGAAACATTTTCAGATAAAATGGGTGTTCTATAGCCCACGGGTTCAGGGTGGGCCCGGGGTTAGGGTGTGTTGTGGATTGGATTGTTTCATTTCTTCTGGAACAATCACAAACACTTTTTTGATTATGGATCTACTACCAGAAATCCAATGCGTAATCTCAGCATTCAATGTGTATTCCTGAATAATCTCATTTTTCAACTATTCAATCATTTAATTTTATCAAGTTCAATGTTATCCAGATTAGTCAAACAAGAAGAGTAGAGAGAGAAGAGAGAGTAATTCTTATTTCTCTTGAGAGATCAATTACAATGAAGCAAAACCCATTTATTTATAGGGAAAATCTAACCTTGGGATTTGTAACATTTTAATAAATAGACATACACAATATATGGTAAAGTAGGTATTCACTATATATGGTAAAGTAGACATTCACTATATATGGTATATTTATAACACTCCCCCTTGAATGTCTAATTGATAGATAATGTGTCTCGTTAAAAACCTAACTAAAAAAATTCAGTGGAAAAAAAATTTAGTGAAGAAAAAAGAGTACACATCTCTCATAATACGCATATAGGTTGCCTCATTAAAAACCTTACAAGGAAAACCAGTGGGACAAAACCTCATAAGGAAAAAAGAGTACAGCGCGTATTAACTTCCCCTAATGAGAACATCCTTGAGCATTTGCATCCCGATCTTGTGCACCATCCTCTTGAAAGTTGCAATTGGAGGAGACTTGGTAAATAAATCAGCCACATTGTCACTTGAATGAATTTGCTGCATGTTAATATCACCATTCTTTTGCAACTCATGTATGTAGAAAAGTTTTGATGTAGTGTGCTTCGTTCTATCTCCTTTTATGAATCCTCCGTTAAGATGTGTCATGCATGCTGCATTATATCTGTATAAAACTGTGAGTACATTATCGCATTTCAAATCACATTTTTCTCGAATAACATGTATCATGACCTCAACCATACGCATTCTCGGCTAGCTTAATGAATAACTATCATCTCATCTTGATTTGATGAAGTGGCTAGATAGACTGCTTTGTATATCTCTAAGATATGGCAGTACCCCCACATATGAACACATATCCTGTTTGAGATCGAGTTTTATGCGGGTCAGATAAGCACCTAACATCAGCATAACCAACAAGATCGGGACTGCATGCTTTAGAATAAAGTAAGCTCGTGTCTTTTATCCCATTTTAATGTCTCCTATTAGGAGCAGAAATATACCTTGCTAACAAAATAACCAAAAGGCTATATCATGTCTTGTAAGATACATTGGTACATCAATTGGACTAAGATATGGTACTTCAGGACCAATCCAATTCGGTATGTTTCTCATTTCAGAAAATAATCTTATTACTTTTGAAAACTCTCCAAGAGTTTCAATAATTTTCAAACCATCAATTTATCCCTTATAAGGATAATAAACAAGTTTCTAAGAAACTTTATATGCTTCAAACATTTTTGAATCCTTTAGGGATTTTCATATAGATTATTGTCAAGTGATAATAGCCAACATGTCAAGTGTGATATCTTCAAGTGTCTGGACTGCAAATCAAATAAGTTTTATGCTTACCAAAATGCATCCTTTCAGGTCACTTGATAAATGTTTCTACGTCAGCTAGCTTAAATAAACGTAGAATTCGGATCCTCCTAATCTTTCACAATATTGTATCAAAGATAATAATGATATATCATTTCGTATCTGTTCACATTTTGACATAAAATTTTGAGATCTCATCACTTTATTATTTTCAGGTACCTAAATCTCTCATAAGATTTCATGAAGTGTTATGTCGTAGGCTTTTCAAGAGCACATTGTCTTCTTATTATGATTATTTGCTCCTTATTTTTCAAGGATTATTTTATTTGGAATCGATTGGTATACCATGCTTCACGCATGCATGGACTTTGTCATTTATGAACACAAAATAGGAGCCTTGCAGCTTAAATATGAGATGTGTCCGGTATTTGACTTGAATTATCTTTTGAATGGGGATCTGATGATAATTTCTAACATATTTCATAGCTGTTTATCATCTCCCCCTTGTGTTAGGAAAACTAACATACATCCTCCATCTTCTTTGAGGAATCCATCTTTGTGCATCATGGTATATTCATTAATCGTATACCGCACATCAAAACTATTAGATGGTATAGTTGGTTTCTGACCTTGAACCAATTGAGAGGAAAAAAATAATCATAATTTATTGGTTTAATACATACAAGTGCTATTGTATACAACATATCATATTTCAGACCAACACATGAATTTTTGTTCTCATTAGTAATAGTTTAGTTATTTATTGAAGACATTTAATGCTAAACCATCATCATCAAGATGAATTGTCTTGATTACACAGTCTCAAAGTTATGATCTTAACTCAATTTTATTAAGCAAGCAACTTTATGAATATCAAACGCAGGTTGACAATGAATGTACATGTGATCATCTTATTGATGCATCTTTTCAACATATCACATAATAGGTGAACGGGCCCTTTTTCACCTTTTATACTTTTCGGATTTTAAGGGATCCAATCCCAAAATTAGTTGGTCCAACCAACTTATCATGAAAACAAGCAACATTAAAAGTTCATGAAGAACTTTTGAATTCTTCAATATGTATTTAATACTTAATATGCACATCTTTGGGATGTTGCAATCGTTCATGTCAACTTATGAACTTTTATACTAGTAAACTTCGAGTTACCATGACATGTACTTTTTTCTTTAGTAAATTTCAGATTTACTATGATATGAATAGATTTCAGATTTACTACTTGGAAAGTAGATTTCAGAATAACTCCTCTCAATTATTCTACCTCTTTCAGAGGCGAATTGTGGTACCATCACAATCAAGTGCATATTTGTATTGATAAGCTTTATTAAATATCATCACATTCACCTCAGGGAATGGAGCTATGCTTATAACAATTAAAAGTTTCATTCCTATAAATAAAATATAATCGTACCTTAAGCCTATCAAATTGATAGCTTATAACCTCTTTTATGATATTGCTACTTCAGGAGCAAATCGAGATGTATATAATGTAGAGAATTTTTCTCTAACATATCTTATGATCATAATATGTGTTTGAAAATATCATCACTTTTGATGATCATTATCATATTTTCACTCCACGTGTATATTCGTGCATTCAATTACTTATCTTCTTTTAGACATATTATGCATTGCTATCGCATATACTTCAAGAATGAAATAAGTTGTCATATTTCAGACTTATCATATATTGCTATCATATTCACTTCATGGAATGGAGCATATTCAATGGGACATACTTCATGACTTTTCATTAAAAACACATTATTTTGCCTTAGCCATCATAATATCATCAATATGATGCATTGAGATTCAAACTCAACGTCTTACCCATTTAAAGGTGTCTTAGGCATAAATTGATGGGACTTAAACCCTACATATTATCATTCATTTTGATAATATTGTTCTTGAGGAATAAATTTAAAACTTAAATGGTTGCAAACCAATTATTTTTCCTCAAATCCAACAATAATTATATTATTTAGTAGCAAAAGACAAATAACATAAGAAATTACAAACCTTGAAATTACCTTTAGATTAATAATCTCACCTTGTTTGGCAGAGTATCGTGCTTGAAATAACCTTTAGATTAATAATATCACCTTGTTTGGCAGAGTCTCTGATAACGTGTTATGAAATATTAAGTAAGAACAATAAAGAACAAGAACAAATAGAGAGAATAGAGAGTAATTCTTATTTCTCATTCTTGAGAATGATTTACAATGAATAAAACCCTTCTATTTATAGGTGAAATTTACTCACAGTTTCTGATTAAAAGACAGATACTTTAAATCCTAATAGATATCAACTAGATCTTGATAGATCTTATTATATCTTGATAGATCTTATTTGACAGGTGTACGTGAAAAGTGTCAAACAGTAGTAAATTGCGTGTTCTCAATTCAGTCAACAATGTTTCTGAGTCATATAGATTAGTACCCACGCTTGCTTATTTCTTGCTCCTTGTGTGCAAGTACCAAGCCCTGTGTTCCCAACATTGATTCAGTAGCATTGTTCGATACTTTCACTCAGAGATTCTGATATAGTTGTTGGCGAAATCCATGTCTTATCGAATATCTTCTATCATCTTTGTGTTGCTTCCTTATGTTGAGATACGTGACTCTTAGTTGTATTTAATATTCATAGAAGCTTGAACTATTGACTTTTATATTTTGGGTAGACTATTGTTACTTACTTATTTCCACTTGTGAGTAGTGATTATGAGTATTGGTAGGTACCAATTAAGCTGGAGGTCTATCGAAAATAGCCTCTCTACCTCTACGAGGTAGCGGTAAGGTCCGTGTATATTTTACCCTCCCAAACCGCACTTGTTGGGATTACACTGGGATATTGCTGTTGGAATTATGTGTATTTAAATGCTTCATTTCCGATTATTATTTCATTTTTTGTTTATTAGATTTGGCTAACAAATCATGGGGGTTCAGGTAGATGTCAATACGATATTGTGATTTGGTCGTGATAGGGAGTCCACGAGGTGCTGTGATTCTACCGATTGATGGGTCATAAACATGTGACATTGGTATTTGTCACATTTTAAATGAACACTTTCTCATCCTGCTCCATTTTCGACTAGTAGTAACCGACCTTGACCAGTTTCTAGATGAGAAGCTCAACTTTCGAGTGATTATAGTAGGCTTTCGTGTACTTTCTTCTTCATCTAACTGTTCTCCCTGGCCTTAAGCATCTGACTATGATACCGGTGAAAGATCTTCACTATAGGCGTTCATCGACCAAATAATATCGTGCAACTACTTTTGTGTGAATGCTCGTCCATCGACTTCCCTTCTTTTAGGTACTCAGTTTACTAGTTCATCCAGTCCTATGTAAGGCCTGTACATTTTACCTCGTCATGGCTGATGTTGAGGGCTGAGTTGGTTAATTGAACCACATTCTCTTAGTTATTTTCTCCTGTGTCCAACGAAGTCACCGAGTTGGCTAAGGCGTCCACTTCTGCGTTTGCATTTATTGTATATGGGTCACCGCTCGTTCCTTTACCCTCTGTTTGGATGATGGTTTCCATGGTATGATATGGTATAGTTATTAAGAGAACCATGTTTGTTTTTATTGTTTCTTGAAATTAGTTTAATCACGTTTAACGTTTGATTATTTAAAATTAAATAATTTTATCTGTTGCAGAGATTTTTAATAGTGTAAAAGTTCAAATCACTTTTCAAAAATCTTTCACACTTTAATATATGTAAATATAAATATATATTACCACCAGAAGTTTCAAGTGGTTAATGGATATAACTTTTCCATTTGCCATATAGTAACTCTTTTCCTTTTTTGTCACATGCTAAGAGAGACGCATCAATTTGAATCATATTTGTGTTACGATTATTTTTCTTTTTTTATATACTCGGTTACTCTGTCCCTGGTATCCCTTTCTTCCCCTTCATCTCCGGACAAGCAAGTGAACTCATGGCCTATTCCCTATTTGATTCTCTAGGCTAATGATCCCTTTTTGTATTTACGTTATAAAATATTTATTTACCTTAGTCTCCATCATATGCATGAGACAAAAATGCAAGTCATATTTGACACTGAGTCTCCTGGTCATACGCTAGTCATATTTGACATTGAGTCTCTGGATCATTGCCAATTTCATAAGTAGTAAATTGATATGGCTTGTGATAAGATGGTTGGAGTCTCATCGTCCTTAATAAAAAATCTCAAATTCTTTAACTTTAATGCATCGAAATAGTTTGTTGCTTGATACATAGCATTAACTAAATTGCTTTCATTGTTTTATTCATCGATTGTGTATATATTACCATCGTCATTTGTCTTTAAAATACCTCTAAAATTAATGCAAAAGAAAATCAAATACTATTAATAAATTTTTTTGACGTTAAAAAATTGAATTCTAAATCCATAAAACAAAGAACAACCTTTAAAAAAAATAAAAATTGATCCCTGAGTTTTTTGTTTCGTGCGGACATCGGACTTATTAGATTTTTAAAAAAGCTTAAATAGAATGGTAGATCAAAAGATATATATAAATGCACACACATAATTAGTAATACTAGTTTAGGCATATGCATCTTGCACGTATACCTCATTTTAATGAATTCAAATATTACATTAAATACGATAAATTGGTTTAAATAATAAAAATAAATACAATATATTTTGACCTGCAAATTTCACACCACTTAAGTAGATAGTAATTGAACTTTAATTGAATGTTATTCCAACTTTGTTAACATCTCATTTTTTAGGATTCTATTAATTATTATTCTCCGTACCAAAAAGATCATCGTAAATGGTATCTGCTTGTATCATATGTTTAATGAAATTAAGTTATTTTTTAGTATCCAAAATAATGAAGTTATTTATATTATTATTTATCTATAGATTTACAACAATATTATTAGTATAAATACTATTAACACAACCTAGGTAAAATCCGTTGAACTGGGCATTCATTTCGCCAATTCCTCTACTGGCAACAACAGCTGATCTAATGGAGACGGATAGGTAAAAGTCATCAACTAACTTTGGTGCAACGAATTGCCATTTGTAAACTAGTCGCGAGACAACACTTTTGGAACCAGGCCTAGAGACTACGAAACTTGTGACAGTCTTGGGAACTTCGAGCAACCGGATTTTCCAGGCATATATGATTCCCCATATTCCGCCACCACCACCTCTGATAGCCCAAAAGACTTCCTCTCCCATGGATTCGCGGTCCAATATCCGTCCTTGTGCATCAACAAGAAAAGCGTCCACCACGTTATCAGCAGCAAGTCTATATTTTCTTGACAAAAATCCAAAACCACCCCCAGAAATATGCCCACCAACGCCCACAGTTGGACAAGAACCTGTTGCAAAGCCGCGGACATTGCTGGCTTGGGAAATGGCATAATAAGTCTGTCCAAGCGTTGCACCACCCTGTACCCAAGCCGTCCCTGAGCGTAAATCCAATGAAACACGGTCTAGTTGCATCAAGTCAATGACCACAAACGGTTCACCACTTCCCTCTAAGGAAACTGATGAAGTCCCTCTAATCACACAAGATTGACAATTATAAAAGAAAGTCCAAAGTACAGAGAAAATACAGATAAAAAAAAAAAACTTACCAAACAAACTTCATGTAAGCAAAAAAAAAAAAGTGTGACCCTATAAAGTATAAATTCAAGGTCGAGATTGAACACATAAACAAAAAGAATTCGTAAATAAAAAATTTGACATTCGAGTCCTATATAATTTATATCAATGCGTATATATGTACGGTACGCCTATAATTGTATGAAATTTTATTTTAATATAGTAGACAACTTTTATTTTTTCATAAATAGTCGTGGTTTTTTTTTTTTAAAAAAAGTAACATTAGCTTACTAAGTTGAGAAAATTGAAGAATAGGTGTCTTTTAAGTCTTGAATGAAGGATTGGTGACATTGACCAACAGATAGGGTCAAACATTATTAGGAAACTTGATCAAGTTAATTGTGGACTTGATTAATATTTTCAAAACTTTCTAATCTTTTCAAAAATACAAATCAACCCAACCCACACCATCTTCAATCCAAATCAACCACTTTCTCCTCTCTCTCGACTGCTTCTCTCAACTCTCTCCCAACCAACAGTTCTGCAAAATTTCTCCCTTCAACCCCCACGACAAATAGTTGGACTTCGAGTTCTCCTCTTTAATTCAATCAACCTGTCTCTCATCTCTCTCTCGACAGTTTCTCTCAACTCTCTCCCAACCAACTGTTCTGCAAATTTTTTATTTCAATCCTCGGTGACTTCAACATCCGACTACAAATAGTTGGGATTTCAGTTCTTTTTCGATTTCAATCAACGTGATAGCCTTGCTCTCCGACCACAACATCTTTGAATTCTTCATCGGTCATTTTCTTCTTTCACAGGTAAAAATTTATGGCCTTTTTAGTTTTGAAGAAAATGAGGAACTTGAGCCAACTTCTCTTATAGTATTGGTTAACAATTTCAATATTTGTTGCACTAATTTGAAATGCGGTCTGAATAAAACTCTAATTTCTGGTATTTCTTCTCTTCTCTTCTCTTTTCGAAGTGAATTATGATATTTTGTTGTTTGTTGCATTTTTTTTAAGTTTGATTTTTATTTTTTATGTTTATAAAAACAAAAGGACAATTTACCCATATAATGCAACAGATCAACCATCTGATGCACCAGAAGAACCATAAGATTACAATTCTGATGCAACAAATTAATAATCTGTTACAACAGCTTTACCATATGTTGCAACAGATTAAGCTTTGGATAAAAAATCTGATGCAACTAATTAACCATCAGGTGCAATGGAAGAACCATCAGATTAATGATCTGATGCAATAGATGAACCTCCTGTTGGATAAAATCCTACCAACTCTTCCTACAAGAAAAGTCGAATCTTGATTTTTCCAACTGATCATTCATCTATCGCGATAAACGATCCTATGTTGGAAGAAATCTAAACAATATTGACCGTTGATAACTGTTCCAACAGATCACTCATGTGTTGCAACAGATGTGTGACCTATTGTACAGACCATTCATCTTTCTCAATAGATAAGTGATATATTTTGTATTGTCGCAACCGATTACTCAATCGTTGCTACGAATTATTTAACTTTTCCAACAGATCACTCATATATTGCAACAGATGATGTCACAACAGTTGTGTGATCTGTTGAACAGACCATTCATCTATCTTAAAAGATGAGTGGTATGTTTTGTATTGTTGCAACAGATTACTCATTTGCTGCAACAGTTTGGTTAAATGCTGCAACAGATATACTACCTGGTGCAACAGATCGGTGATCTATTGCAACTGCTATTTTACTGTTTTACTTATTTGATTTACTGTTATTCTTTTTGAACGATGCATTAATCAACAATAATATATTACTTTATGTTCCTTTTAATTTTATATAATATGGTTCCCAAAAGAACAGAAACTGAATCAAGTCCAAGTAAAGGAATAAGTGAAGCAGCTAGGCTACATCTACCACTCTATGAGTTTGCTTTATAAGTATTATCTCAATTGGGAGCAGAATATGATGAACACGGGGAGGAGGAATGTTTCAAAAGAAATGATGCGGATGCTAATAGCCCTTCCACCGAAGAGCTGGTCAAAGCCTTCAGCATTGATCGTTATCCTGTGAGAATGCAGTGCGATGGTGCCACAGATTTAATGGGTGATTTCGTGGTTAAGTCATCCATGGGAAAATCTTTCGACGCCTTCAGAAAAATACTTCGAGAATAAAAATAGATGCTTATTTCAAGGACAGCTGCTTTGGAAAATATCTTGATTTGCCGGAAGACAACAATGCTCGTTGCCAAATGAAAATGGTATATGAACTTCTCAAGCATAGATTTATGTATGACAACAAAGATAAGATGGATGAGGTATGGATAAATTACTGTGGCATGCCTGTTTATTTTGGTTGGAAGGAGTTTACCATAGTTACTGGACTAAAATGTTATCCTCCGTCTCAAGTTATACCTATTCTAACCCAAAAAAACCACCCCGCACACCCAAAAAAGGCAAAGGAAAGTCGTGTGATCGTGATGACCTAGTGTCCATTGTTGGTCCAAGCTTCAAAAACAAAAATTTGATAGAAGCATTGAAAGGTAAAGGACTTTCAAAGAAGCACAAGCAGTCATTGTGCTTGATTTGGTTTTTACATAATATTCTTTGGGCGAGAGATGTTAACAACAACATAAGCCTCAGTTTAATAAAGCTCTCCGAGGTTCTTGAGGCGTTTAACACCTATCCATGGGGGTATGAAAGCTTCAAAATGACTGTCAAATAATTGTTGACTCTGTTAACGCCAAAGACAGTCAACTTATATGGCTTTTCGTGGGTTTTCATGGTAAATATCTCTTTCTTATATTATGATATCATTCATTTTTTTTGCTCAATAATGGTTTTGATGTATTGGCGTTATTTTATAAGCTTGGGCGTTTGAAGTCATTCCTTGTTTAAGACAACGAGTGAACTACTACGAAGGAGTTTCCTATTTGTCGGCCAAAACTCATAAAAATGCAAAATTTCTTGATCTCTTCAACCCCCCGAAGGATGCAGTAAGTATAATTATAATTAATTTTTTCTTTTAATTAATATTTTATTTTGAATGATCTAATCATCATTCTAATATATGTAATGATTTATGTTAGAATGTGTATCCGTCACTAATTCCGACCAATCGAGAGTTGAAGATTCTATCTTTTCTTACTTTATGGTCTGTGCAAACTTTATCGAACCTTAAGGTCATCGACAGAATAAAAATAGAATTATTTGGAGCAACAACCATTACAAGAAAAATAATTTTAGAGGGTGGCCTTGTTGTTGATGATGGAGCTATTGGTGGTAGTAATGGTGATGTTATTGGTGCTAATGATGCTCCTCTTACAGTATTTAAAGCAAACCATTATGAGTATGATCATACTGGTCATACAGATTTTGCCTCTCCCAGCGAATGTTCTGCATGCAAATGTCAAGACTGTAGGGCGAAATATGATGTAGTGATTAATGCTATTAATGCATTAATTGCTTCTGTAAAGGAATTGACATCTAAGAGGGGTCTTATTCCATCAAAAAAGATTTTATTTCCATCCGCTCTATTAGAAATTAGGGCTAAGAGGAGAAGGAGAGTGATTTCCAGGGCATTATCAGGCATCTAAAAAGGGTAAAATTACAACTCCTCTGTCTATGTGTTGCACTGAGCAACGTACAATGTCCAAAGAAGAGCAACACGAGCTGAAGAAGGTGAATACATTATGTCTTCCAACTGACAAAATAAACAGACATATATCTATTTCAACAGATGACACATCTACTGAAAATTATCAAACAGATATATACATCTATTGCAATAGTTGACTAACCTATTGCACCAGATACTTTATCTAGTGCAACATATGTCTCATCTGTTTTAGAAAATCAAAAAGCTCTTCGTACATCTTTTATTTGTACCAACAGACGATCTATCTGCGGCAACAGATGATTTATATGTTGCAACAGATGGTTCATCTGTTGGAAATTATTACACAGGGTCTTCCTCATGTAGAAATTTATCTCAACAGATGATTCATTGTTGCAACAGAAATATAATATGTTTGGGATAATTTTAAACGGGAGGAAGACCTATTTGATTTGCTAGAAGAGATGAGTTATCCTTTTCCGTTTTGTTGTACTTCCGTGATTAGCATTGACCAATTCTGGCTATCCAGATGGATGTACAAGAAGCTACTGCTGAACAACATTGAAAATATACAACTCTTTTTATGAAAATACGGAGAATAGAAAGCGCAAAAACCATACGCAAGCAACAATGAAGATCCACGACGAGTAAAGCCGAATTCTATAGCACCTGATGAAGAACAAATTGTCCATACTGAGTAGATCTTTATAGCTTGAGCCTGTCAAAGCAACCCTTGGAAGTATACTTAAATTATTGTTGATGTATTTGTTGAGATCTGTACCCATAATAATTTTTTTACATTTCATTTATTCGTTGACTTATTTCAGCTAATTTATGAAGGCTTTAATTTATTTTATTTTGTCTACGAATTTTCTTTATTACTTAGATTTGAACTTATTAATTGAAAAATTATACTAGATTCAAATATTGCAATAGATAATGTATCTGTTGCAACAGACGACACATCTATTGAAAAATTTGAACAGATTTAGACATATGTTGCAATAGTTAGGTGATCTGTTGGAATTTATCAAACAGGTCTTTCCACTGTTGCTACAGATGGACTTTAGATAAAAACATCAAGATAATACAACAGATGACACATCTATTGAGAAAAAATAACAGATTGAGACATATGTTGCAACAGATAGACTTTATTTATTGCAACAGACGACACATCTATTGGAATAATAGAACAGATTTATACATATGTTGCAACAGGTAGGTTATCTGTTAGAATTTATCAAACAGGGCTTTCCATTGTTGCAACAGATGGACTTTAGATAAAAACATCGAGATACTACAACAGATGACCAACCTATTGCAACAGATAAACTATATGTCAGAACAAGTAGGATAACTGTTCCAACGGATGGAGAATCTATTGCATTATAAAAATTCAACTAACATTGGACATAAAAAAATTTCACAACGTGTAAAAAGGTTAAAGTGAATTGAAATAAAAAGGCACAACCCATCGACGGTGTTCAGTTCAAACACCTAAAATAAAATAGGCATCAAGTAGACATGTTGATTTTAAACACGTAAAATAAAATAGGCATCAAATGTGTTAGTGTCAGTCCTGGCACATTTCGCTGACTTGCCATCACTTGGCCCCCAACTGTCATTTTTCCCCCATTGTCTTATATATTCATCTTCCTCTTAAACTTTAACCCTAAATTCCCAAATCTTCTTCTTTATTGTCATCTTCTTTTATCTATCCAAATTCTTCAAATTATTACTTTCATTTTTTCTAAATAACCTTGACAATGTTGAGCGCATCTTCCACTATTTTTTGTGATAAAGATTTTCGATATTGTAAGTGCGGTCATGAGCCTCTGTTAAATACTTCTTGGACTCAACAAAATCCGGGTCATAGATTTTTTACCTGTAAGATTTCAAAGATAATATTTTTTTATTTAATTAATTAATTAATTATTGACTTGTAATTATTTTGTAATTGTGTTCTCTTTTTTATATAAATTGGGTGGATGTGATTGCTTTGATTGGTATGAAGAACGACACCCTTCACAAGCAAACCGTGTAATCTGGGGTTTGTTGAACAAAGTCAAGGCTTATGAAGAGAAACAAAATCAAGCAAGAAGATACTACATTGTTGCCGTTATTGCTACTGGTTTAGTGTTGTTGGGCACATGGATATTGAAGCCTAATAGCTGAAATTTTCATGGTGGTGTGTGTATTTGCTACTGGTTTGTTGTCGACGAGCACATGGATATTCAAGCGTAACTGTTGGAAAATATCAAAAAGATTTAGGCATATGTTGTAAAATTTAGGTCATCTGTGGAAATTATCAAACAGGTCTTCCCACTGTTGCAACAGATTAGACTTAGATTATTAGATTATTCATAGAAATAACATCGGCGTAATGCAACAGATGACCAACCTATTGCAACAGATTAAGTATCTGCCAGAACGAATTAAAGATATTTTACAATAGATTGACAATCTAATCCATTGCATTATAAAATACTCAACTTTCATTAGAAAAAAATTATTGTCGCTATAGATACATGTAATAAAGTGAAGAGTGACATCAAATTAAAAATTTATATTTCACAGGCTCTTCTATAAACACAGGCATCAAGCGTCCAGTTAGTACCCCATAAGCCCAGACCTCTTGCAGGTTTTCCACAGTGTTATCGCACATAAAAGTCATTCGCTCAGCCATTTCTGTGCCGGTCAGCAAACATTCAATGTGTGGAAAAGTGTGCGAGCCGCTCGCTTTAGCGGCATCATCTTTTGGAAGGATCATTCCCCTATTTCGACCTTCAAAATCCCATGATTTCTTCATCAACACTTCCTTTGGCAAATGATTCATCAGTTTACTCTCCCTCAACAAGATGGGCAACAACACTATCAGTGGCTCCACGAGGAGAAAAAGATTGAAATCGTCTACGAGAGGTACGTTGGAGTCATAAACATTAATTTTTTCCTCCTTTAGTAGTATCTCAACAGCCCGATAATGCATGATGTTCACGCTAATGACTGCAAGAATCCTTTTTGCCTCGGTCCAGCTCTTGCCGTGTTGATTTGGCCTATCCTCTCTAACATATCTTAACGTTTTCTCTTCATCCAAGACCAACGTAGGAACTAGGAAATCAAGTCCCACGCCAAGGGATGATGCATCTCCATTGATTTGATCGTACCTATCCTTGAGCTTCTTGCAGAAATTAAGGTCCATTATCCTATCGGCAGCGTCATAAGCTTCCCGGTACGTTAATTGCCTTTTCCTCATAAGGCAGAGAATTATGTCAACATGCTGTGAGATAAAAACTCAATTTTTAAAAAGGTTAGTAATTGTAAAGATTCAATAGATGGTCCATCTGTGGCATAGGGTTCTCTGAATCAATGATCCAACGCAACTTATGCAACAGATGGATAATAAGTTGCAACAGAACCACAACAAGTTGCATCAGTATACCCAGCTGTTGCAACATATGTGAAATCTGTTGCATAGCTTCTTCTTCATGGGGTAGATTAGAAGGGATAGGTTAGAAAAAGTAAACTTGTCTTGTCCTCGTATGGCATAAGCATATCAGTCATAGTATGGAACTCTTAGGGGGAAAAAAGAGGCCTGAGGTAATTTGGTGTGCCTGGCTTGGCATTCTTAGCCTGTCGCAGATCCCTCTTCTCTTCAGCGCCAAGGTCCGCATATATGTCCACTGATAATGCTCAAATTACAGCTCTCGTAAGAGTGTAAGCGGTCGCTGTCAATTATAGAACCCAACTGGATTGGGTGTCGAATCCCACAGGGAATACTTGGTCACTAAGTAAGCAACTATTAGTAGACTTTTGGTCAAAAATTCTATGAAAAAAGGGGGGATTGGAGTGTGACGTTAAGTAATAAAAATAAAAATAGCAAAGTAAAGACAGAATGCTTGGTAGGTTTTAATCAATGAGAATTGTAAGTTAGGGTTATGTCCACCTTATGAGTTTTACGTATCTATTAACTATGAGTTATGCGGAATTCAGACATGCATGCACTTATAGAGATTCGTATTCTATGGTAAATCCTAGCGTCTTTCGACCATTAAGAATTATCTCACTTTAACTCTTTCGAGCTTAAAGCGTATCTAATGGTATGAATTCTCCAAGAGGTTAATCCAGTTACGGCACTAACTTTTAAATAGGGGTTGGTAGCCCTATTTCCTTGTCATTCTCTCTTTTCCAGACATGTAACTTTCCTTTCGAACAAGTTAATGCTATACTGGCGTATTCTATATGTTTGCAACCACAAGAATTAAATTAAGATGAAGAGAAGAATGATATAAGCAGCATACGTATCAAGAATTCACAAATTCATAGCAATAGATAGTATCTCATAAGGCTTCCATAACCCTAACAGAGAAGTTTAGCTACTCATGAGTGCAACGGAAAACACAATAGCAATTATCATCATACCAAAATAAGAATCTCACGTGAAGTATGTTTTAGTAGCACTTGTGGCGTGAATTCCTTGCAAATAGCGTTTCTCTTGTCATAAAAATTAAAAGTCGAATAGATGAAAAATAATGTCAACCACGAATTTGTGAAGAAAAGGGGAAAGGATCAAATATGGAGGAATAAAGATGAGGGTGGCAGAAAATTGGTGCTGAAAAGTTCAGCAAAATAGGGTTTTTATAACACCCATATCCTATTCCTACGAAGCTACTGCATACTTATCCTAATCCTACTAGGTTACTGCTGATCCCCAAGTCTTTGGAAATACTGTTTTTGCCCGAGCCAGGTTTTCCATGCGTCACTTTCAGTCCATAAACTTCCTAAAGCTGCCTTCCTTCTTTCGTGAAGCTTTCTTTGGCTGCAACCAGTCCATAACATGCTAAAATCTTCATCATTTATACCTGAAAACTTGCTAATCATGTTGGTTAGCTCACTTACAGGAAAAAGGACTAAAAGTGCATGAATTATATATTTTGTCCTTAAAACTTAGCTAAAATATGGGTAAATTATAGTACTTTAGGCGTGTAAATACGCCTATCATCATCCACCTTCTTGACTGGCCCCGAAACTTCAACAACTTTTGGAGAGGAAGGAATTGCAATTTCTTTTAATTTCCGTGCAGAAAGTACGTCTCAAATTGCTCTTTTCTTTCTCCAAAACAACGCTGTAGGAATGTATGGTTCCCTCACCTTCTTGGATGGTTTGACACACCTCTTGGATTTGAATTCCTTACTAGCTTTAGAGATAGCCTATACTTTTTCAAAGAGTTTATCCTGTCTGTCCTTGCACTCATCGAATTCGCAACGAGAACACGAGGGTGAAGAGGGGTGAGAGGGACCTATATAAGGGCGAAAAGGGGTGTTTTCAAACATATTTATTCTTTCTTGAGCATCAACGTGCTCATCATCACGAGTGGTAGCAGCAATAACATACCTGCCACCAACACCAACAACTCCACCAGAAGAAGCACCCGGATCTGCCTTAGTAAAAGGTTGGTCATGAAGAGGCTCACCATTAGGCTGACCTTGCCTAACTTCTCTTCTTATGGTTGTTGCTCCAGCCAATTCCTTCTTTATTAACTCCACCGTTGGGTCTGCAATAGTATCAACATGACCTAGAGTAATATAAGAAGTCATCACCCATCCTCCTCAGTAGGAACGATCCATGAATGCACAACCTATAAAAAAGAAAAAAAAAGACAGATGCATTTAGATCATATAATATAATAATTTTCACAGTTGGGATACATTTAAAAAAAAACCATCTGTTGTATAGTTTGCAGTATATGGTTAAAATTCATTTGAGTCTGGTTCAGAGAAACATAGCAACACATGGTTAATCTAATACAAAATATCAATCATCTGTTGCAACAGCTGCCCAAAATGGGTAATCTGTTATGCAACAGATGATCTGTACGTTGCAACAGATGAACGATATGTTATAAGATTAAACATCTATTGCATAATTTGCGGTAGACGGTTAATCTTTTAGAAGTCGGGTTTAGAGAACCAAAGCCACAGATGGGTAATCTGATGCAATATATACCCCGTCGCAACAGATGTCCCATCTGGTGCATCAGATATAACATCTCATGCATAAGATATAACATCTGTTCAATATCTTTCTTATCTTTGAGTAGAATTATTTTTCTTGAAGAAGACGTATTACATCATCCGGAGGGTTAAAGAGATCAGCCTCCTTAATATTGGTGTTGCTCTTTGCAGTCAACCACCTAAACATCCTTGGATGAGAAACCTCATCTGGGTAATCCATTAACTGCTTTCGGTGGGGAGGAATGGCTTCAAATGCCCGAGCCTAAAAAGTGTAAACAGAAAGCAAGCAAAAAAAAATCATAATAACTATATTCAATATAAATTAATGGATGAGTAAAATTAGTGATTAATTTTACCATGAAAGCGCAAGGAAAGCCATATAATGTGGTCGTCCCTGAGGATAACTTTGTCAGTAAATATTGGACAGTCACATAGAAGCAGTCATATCCCCAGAGATAATTGTTGAATTTATCAAAATCCTCAGTACACGCCAACAAATCATCTTCTATGACCTTGTTGACGTCTCTTGCCAATATAACCGAATGGACAAACCAAACTAAGCATAATTGCTCCCTGTACTGCTTTGGTATGGTTTTATCCTCGAGATCTGTCAATAAATCTGATGCTTTGTAGCCACGTCGAGCAATGTCAAACAACCCATCTATTTTTCCTTTGCATTTTTTTGCCTTGTGTCTTTTTTGGGGTGGTGGTCCTTCTGGACGATGGCATCTCAGGCCCGTCACTATGGCAAACTCTTGCAAGCCAAAACAAATAGGTATGCCACAGTAGTTGATCCAGATTTCATCCATCTTCTTTTTATACCCCTCCTCTAGATCTTTATCATCCCCCGTGTACTTGATCCTGCGCATGAGAAGATCATATACCATCGTCATAGGGAAACGGATACGGACAGAGGGGTTCTCAGATAGCTCAAGAAAGCGTCCAAAGCAGCTCTTCTTAAAAAGTTTGCCTATGTTTTCGTTCTTCATAATTTTTATAAAATGTTCAAAAAATTTCCCCATCTGACATTTAAGTTCAATTTGACCTATTAGTTGTCTTCCTTCTGGGTCATTTATCGGCATCGCAACTTCAAACTTGTCACTACTAAAAGTTTTCACAGGATCATGTTGTGATGTCGATATTAACTCACGCCCTGTCGGTGATCCATTATCATCATGTTGATGATCATCCTCTTTCTCTTTCTGACTCTCCAATTCCTTCTCTTTCTCACTTTCATTTTCTTCATCACCATCTACAGACCCTTGTCCAGCTCCCTCAATGTTGTTTTTATATCTCTCCTCAACTTTACTTTTCCCTGACTAAGATTGTTTAGAAAGTTCCTCCGAATCCTTCTATACTGTAGCCTTTTTTTTAGTGGTCAAACGTTGATCCACTTTCATTTTCTATTCTTTTAGGAGACATGTTTTACCTACAGACAAAGAAAAACAAAAATTACATTACAGTTGATGTATGCATAGATTTTAAAAAATACATTACAAACACCACAAATACCGACATACCAACAGCCACCACCATAAACACCACCAACCAATGCCAACAAACAAACAAACACCATGAATACCGACACCCCCACAAACACCACCAACCAATGCCACCACCGATGCCACCACGACGACCACCACCAACACCAACCGCATCCAAATATACCACGATAGTCAACAGAACACTGCGATGGAAACTAAGGATTTCTCGAGTTCTTCCTGCAATTTTACCATCAAAACTCAAAATTGTAAACTCATTCTCGAAGATAATACAACTAAAAGTTTTATTTTTCATCATTAACATAAAAACCCTTATTTTTTTGGAAAAAAAAACAAATATAGAGCTCTTCTCGAACTCTATTGCCTACAAAGACAAAGAAAATAACACCTATGTGGTCGAAAATGAGAAGAAAAGCGATCTGTTGTGGAGGGTGGAGCAAATTTATTGAGTAGTTGTTGTCTGTATTGTATTGTTGAGTGAGAATGAGAGAGAAAGAGCCAGAGCTCGAGATTTAAAATGATGAAATATTTTGTATGGGTTGATTTGTATTTTGAAAAAGAATGACAAGTAGTTTTGAAAATGTTGATTTGATCTGAAATGATCTTAATTATTTTTAAAATTAATTTGGACTGAGTACTCCAGGAGGTGACCCTGTGAAAACTCACTCCTAGTCCTAGATTAATCAATTTAGGAGTCTAACATATGAACTCAATTGAAATTATAAAAAATAAATATTCAATATGTTCCGTCAGATTTCTCATCTGTTGTAAATTATCAATCTGATTAGGTAACAACAGATTACGAATCTGATGTAAATTATCAAACAGATTAAGTCATCTGTTGCGACAATTTACCCATCTGTTGTAAATTATCAAATGGATTATCATATGTCGCAACAGATTACCCATATGTTGTAAATTATCAAATAGGCACTGCCATATGTTGTGGCGGACCCTATGAGAACTCACCTCTAGTCCTAGATTAATCGATAGTTTACCCTATGAGAACTCACCCCTAGTCCCAGAATATTCAATCAAGGTATTAGTACCCTAGTCCTAGATTAATCAATTAAGGTATTAGTATAACATATGAGGTAGTAAGAATCGATTTGGCTCAGAGTGATCGATCACCAATTCTGTTCGGGAGGAATGCAGTACCATTTCTTCATGCAATTGACAAAAGACTCAATTGAAGTTGTAGTTGACCCTATGAGAACTCACATTCAATTAAGGTATTAGTCTAACATATGAACTCAATTGAATTATATATAAACAAATGTTTAACCTATTGCAACAGATGTCTTTTCTGTTAGATCAAACAGATTATGTAATCTATTACAACATATTACACATCTGTTGTAAACTATAATACAGATTAAGCCATTTGTTGTGACAGATCATGAATCTATTGTAAACTATCAAACAGATTAAGTCATCTATTGCAATAGATTACCCATCTGTTGTAAATTATCAAATGGATTGAGTCATATGTTGTAATAGATTACCCATCTATTGTAAATTATCAAATAGGCATTGTCATCTATTGTAGTTGACATTATGAGAACTCACCCCTAGACCAAGATCAATCAATTAAGGTATTAGTCTAACATATGAGGTAGTAAGAATCCGTTCGGCTCAGACTGATCGATCGCCGACTCTGGTCAGAAGGAATGCAGTACCATCTCATCATGCAATTGACGAAAGACTCAATTAAAGTTGCAGTTGACCCTATATTCAATTAGGGTATTAGTACCCTAGTCCTAGATTAATCAATTAAGGTATTAGTCTAACATATGAAGTAGTAATAATTGGTTTGACTCAGAGTTATCGATCGACGACTCTAGTAGGGAGGAACGCAGTACCATCTCATCATGCAATTGCCAGAAGACTCAATTGAAGTTGTAGTTAACCTTATGAGAACGCACCCCTAGTCCCTGATTATTCAATCAAGGTATTAGTACCCTAGTTCTAGATTAATCAATTAAGGTATTAGTCTAACATATTAGGTAGTAAGAATCGACTCGGCTGAGAGTGATCGATCGATGATATTACACATCTGTTGTAAACTATCATACAGATTAAACCATTTGTTGCAACAGATCATGAATCTGTTGTAAACTATCAAACAGATTACCAATATGTTGTAAATTATCAAATGGATTGAGTCATATGTTGCAATAGATTACCCATCTGGTGTAAATTATCAAATAGCCGTTGTCATCTATTGTGGTTGACATTATGAGAACTCAGCCCTAGTCTTAGCTCAATCAATTAAGGTATTAGTCTAACATATGACTTAGTAAGAATCGGTTCAGCTTAGTGTGATCGATCGCCGACTCTAGTCGGGAGAACGCAGAACCGTCTCATTATGAAATTAACAAAAGACTCAATTGAAGTTGTAGTTGACCCTATATTTAATTAGGGTATTAGTACCCTAGTCCTAGATTAATTAATTAAGGTATCAGTCTAACATATGAGGTAGTAAGAATTGGTTCGACTCAGAGTTATCGATCGACGACTCTAGTCGGGAGGAATGCAGTACCGTATCATCATGCAATTGCCAAAAGACTCAATTGAAGTTGTAGTTGACCTTATGAGAACGCACCCCTAGTCCCAGATTATTCAATCAAGGTATTAGTACCCTAGTTCTAGATTAATCAATTAAGGTATTAGTCTAACATATTAGGTAGTAAGAATCGACTCGGCTGAGAGTGATCGATCGATGACTCTGCTCGGAGGACGCAGTACCATCTCATCATGAAATTGCCAAAAGACTCAATTAAAGTTGTATTTGACCCTACGAGAACTCACATTCAATTAAGGTTTTAGTCTAACATATGAACTCAATTGAAATTATATATAAGTACATGTTCAACATGTTGCAACATATGTCTTTTCTGTTGGATCAAATCAAACAGATTAGGTAATATATTGCAACATATTACACATCTGTTGTAAACTATCAAACAAATTACGTCATTTGTTGTGATAGATCACGAATCTGTTGTAAACTATCAAACAGATTAAGTCATCTGTTACACTTAAATATTTTTTGATCCTTTTTTTTATAAAGCAATTTAGGTATTTCCTGTCCGAGATAAAATAGTTAAAATACTAAGGCGGTAAAAAATATTACTCGGTACAACTTTGATAACTCAAAAACCTCCTGAATGAGTAGTCTTATCTGGTCTTTTCAATGTCACCGTCTCCTCGAGACCCTCAAAAGTTATTAATGAATATTTAAAATCCCCCATATCTAGAACTCTCTCTTCTTCATCCATAAAGTAGTCTAGACTAAACTCAACTCACAACTCTTCTTTATTCTTTATTCTCAATTATCTTTGTTGTTTCCTTTTTTCCTCTCTTTTCTCTCTTCTTTTGAATGAGGATCCTTTGGGATCTCAACTAATCAATATCTTTTCTCGACTGAACTGGATATTCTGATCCGTTTGCTTTTTTGACATTGCAGGTATGGTTCAAAGTTGTTCTTTTCATCTCGTCTTCTTCTTTGTATGTCATTTAAATTAGTTATTTACATCTGTTGCAATCAATGATTTACCCATTACCAGTTTGCTATTTATTGAGAAAATTGAAGGAAAAGTGACTTTTAAGTCTTAAATGAACGAACCGTGGTTTTTATTAAAATATGCAAAAAAAGTCATCTGTTGGGAGAACATAAAAAGCTTTGTTATCAGTATAGTTTTTTTTTCTCTTTTGTTTGGTACTTTGGTGGTGCTGTTGTTGGGGATGGTGGTTGTGTTGGAACATGTGATGTTTGTACTGTGGATGATGTTGGAACATATGATGTTGTATTGTTTGTTTCTTTGTTGTTGATGCTGTTGGTGGTGGTATTGCAACAGTTTCCTCAACTGTTGCAACTGATGAATCAGCTGTTAGAACAAACAGAGCAACTCTTTGAAGAAATCAAACTAGTAGCAAGGCTGGTTTGATTTATTCCAACAGATGGACGATCTTTTGTACCATGTCATTCATTCTTTATAAATGATCCCTCATCGATTGAACAGATGGGTAATTTATTGCATCATATTGGTCATCTGTTGATTCACTCAATTTTGTGTTACCCTTTTGTAATGTTCTTTTTCTTCTTCTCCTGTTTGACAGCAAATGTATTTCTCTTATTTGCAGACAAAAGGAAGTGAAATTGGATCCACTTTTGCCCAGCCAACATTAAAGGATAGAGTAAATATGGATTCGGAGGAATAAACTGCTTGCAGATGGAACCACTTCATATGTGGGAGGTATGTATTACTGATCAACCTATCATGAAAACACACATCCAGTACAATGATTTTGTGAATGTTTGTTCTTTATGTATTAGGCATTAATTCTTCAAACAAGATATGGAATTTTACAGTTAAGACTATTAGGTTCGAACTGGCAAGGCTGAGAAACCAAGACGGTGGTGTCGATACCCCGTTACAATTTAATGACACAATTCATGCTCATGTTTTTGTGTCAAGTTTGGGGAAATGTTCAAGTTTTTGGCCGCAGTGTAAATATCCAATAGTGATTGGATCGGTTTTAATGGCACAATGGACTTCTTGAAAGGCCTTCGAATTCTCGCAATGCAGCAAACAACGATAGAACCAATAGAAATTCCCCTGGTCCAAATTTATAAGGATGAGTTGTTGGAGGAGACTATTATACAGTAGAAGGTGTTTGGGAGAAAACTTGTGCGGGAAGAGGGAGGTTGAGAAGGCCATATATCATCTTAGTACTTGTTTAAGAGAATACACAGGGTCGGAAGGAAAGTGTAGCGAAATTAGCTTATGAAATTGACATGAAAAATGAAAAAAACTGGATGAGATGCTAATGTGAAAGTGTATCCAAAAATGAAAATCCATCAATCGTTGAAGAAAAAGAAGAATGGTAAAGAGGAATTGACCCTGTGTATCCTCTTAAACAAGTACTAAGATGATATATAGCCTTCTCAACCTCTCTCTTCCTACACAGGTTTTCTCCCAAACACCTTCTGTTGTATAATAGTCTCCTCCACCAATCCATCCATATAAATTTGTACCAGGGAAATTTTTATTGGTTCTATCGTTGTTTGCTGCATTGCGAGGCTTCGGAGGGCTTTCAAGAAGTCCATTGTGCCATTAAAACCGGTCCAATCACTATTGGATATTTACACTGCCGCAAAAAAATTTGAACCCTTCCCCAAACTTGACACAAAAACATGTGCATGAATTGTGTCATTAAATTGTAACGGGGTATCAACACCATCATCTTGGAACCCTTCGGCCTTATCATCTCACACCTATCAAACTAAACTGTACAATTCAGGATCTTATTTGAAGGATCAGTGTATAATCATCGGTAAAAAATGGCATTCACAAAATCATTGCACTTTATGTGTCTTCACGGTAGCCTGATCAATAATATACATAACTCGCATGCATGAAAATGGGATCCATTGCACGCATCTTATTCTTCCTACCCCATCAAGACTTGTCAGTGTTGTTTATTCATCTGCACGAATGTGATAACTATTAAAATGGAGGTGTGAAGAGTCATGACTTTTTATCTTAACACATTTAAAATAGCTGATGAATTGAAATCTCCATCTGTTGCAACTGACGAATCAGCTGTTAGAAGAAATCAAAACATCTCCTCCAAACATGTGGTCCATCTGTCGAAACAGATAATCTATATGTTGCAACAGATGGTAAATTTGTTGCGATAGACCTGACTTTTTTTTTAATTAATCTGCACGCATGTGATTACTTCTTTCTAAATATGTTTGTTTCAATTTAGTTTTCCTATTTATAAAATCAAGAGAATTTTATTATATTCTTTCAAGATTACTTCTATTATTAAATGACTACATAAAGTATATTATTCACATTTATACTTTCTAATCATAATTAATAAGGTCAATTTGGTAAAACAATCACCTAATTAATATTTTTATTAATTGGTATGCCAAACTCATGGGGCCCAACTAATACGTAACGGAGGGACTATTAAAAAAAGGTGAAGACTTTTTATCTCACACACTCAAAACAGCTAATAAATCGAATACTCCATCTGTTGAAACTGAAACTAATGAATCAGTCGTCAGAAGATATCAAAACATCTCCTCCAACTTATACATATTGTCCATCTGTTGCAACAGATAATACATAAGTTGCATCAGATGTCTTATTTGTTGCATATACAAACCATCTATTACAACAGATGGTAAATCTGTTTTGGCAGCCACCTGTTGCACATTTAATTCGTCCATCGATTTCAACAGATGCTAAATCAGTTAAAAATGCTAGACGATCTGTTGCAACAGCTCAATAATAATGGCTTTTATCAAGTCTCAAACCGCTATGAAAAGGTAAGAAGTAATTAGTGTAAAAGAAAAAGTGGCGACTTTTCACAGAAAATAAAATGCCACCAATTTGAATGTAATTAATACAATGGAGCTGAACAGTCCTGCCTTTTGGCCTGAAACGACCAGATTATATTATAGGTCCCTCAATCTTCATTCAACTCTATTTATTTCTTGCATTTTTTCCTTTCGTGTGACATCTTCAACCACTTCTCTTCAAAGAGCATATTCCTTTCTCGTTGAGGTAAGTTTTTTTTTTGCGTGAATTTATCAGTTGGTCGTATGCGTTGTATTACATTGTGAACAATTTTCTTTACATTTGTCAAATCATGCGTGTTCTAGATATGGTTGATCCTTTTCCGAACATTGCTATTCTATGTGACATAGTGCGGGAACTTCAAAGGCAGGTTAATGACCTGCAGAGCGAGTTGGTCTCTATGAGAGCGACAATGTTCAGAGAGATGCAGAGGCTGATGAGAGCCCTGCTACTGCGAGTTGATTGGCCGGCTGTCATTAATGATGATGATGACAATAATAATTAAAATGTGTTTTTTCTTTTAGCGTATGTATTTTAATTTTTCTATATTGGATCTATACCTAATGTATTTTATTTTTTATTTAATGAAAAATTTACTTTTAGTCAGACTTTGGCGTTTTAATTCCTATTCAATTTTCATTTTGTTTTCTTCTAAACTAATACATGTTAACATGTCGACGGTTGGAGGCAATGATGAATCTAGTAGCACTAGCAATTTTGGCTTTTGAGTTCTTTCAACAGTTTGAACCGATTGGTCATCTGTTGGTTTTCAACAGATTATCCATCTGTTTCGATAGATTTTCATCTGTTGGAGGAAAGCATTCTAGTTGTTTGTGCAACTGTTGAGAATAATTGTGGTCTGCTGTATTATTTAAGTTCATGTTTTGCCTCATTTTATTGATGCATAAGTTATTTAAAAAAAAAGATATTTTATATCTAATAAATGATAACATTAGGTTCACAACAATGAGTTAAATATATAAAAGTCCACAACAAACAAATAAACAAATAACAACACAAGTTTCTGCAATTACAACGATCATGGTGGATTATGATTCGGGCATGTAGTTCTTTTGTGGTCAGCGCACTTACATATGGAGCACTTGTTTCTTCTTGATGAAAATGATTCTCCAACTCCACGCCTTCTTTTATATGGCTTTCTTTCCGGTTTGATAGTGCTCGGGTCAATACATAGAGGAGGTATTAATCTCCCCATACGCTCTACTGGAACAACCCAAGATTCTTTGGGAGGCACCGGAGTAATATGCTCACTATATGCCATTTCATATTTTTTCACCGAATAATATTGAGAGGAGCGCTCATAAACTTCAGGTCCATATTTATGGTCGTATTAAGCTCGAAGGGCTGCCATAGCATGTGGACAAGGTATTTTGTCCAAGTCAAAAACTCTACACGTACAAGATCTTGTTTGAAGATCGATCGTGGCAGCATCACCATGACCGGTGATACGAAATTTGTAATCTGCTATTTTATGAGAGAATAACCTATTCCCCAAACTGATGTTCGTTGATATTTTCTTTTCGATTTTGAAAAAAAATCGGGTTCTTTTTCTGGGCACTTGAACTGCACACGCCTTTCGTTACAAAAATTACTATATTTCTCGCTTATTTTTTCAAACATAGCCTTGATGGAAAATTCTCTTTCATCGCCAAACAATGAATTCACCGATTCAGCTATGTTTGATGTCATAATATTGTACCTATAGAAAAGAATCACTTAGTACGATATCAAACTAAACTTGTAAATCAAATAAGACATTAAATTAATAAGAATGTACCTATTTGCTGGACAAAATGCCCGGCTCCTTTTCTCAAAACCGACACGTGCAAGAAATTCTGCTACCTTGGAATTCACATCCGCTATTTGATTGAAATGGTCTAAAAACTCTTCTCTACTATATATTTTAGCTGCTCTATAAAAAAGGGTGACGACCCTTTCGTTGTGATAGTTGTTTCGAATGTTCTCTCCAAGATGCCTGATGCAATAATCAAAGTAAGCTGAAGTGAATAAAAGTGCACCCATCTTTGGAATACTTGGATGCCTATCCGAAACCAAACACAACTCTTTGATATCTTCGACGCAACATCGCAGTTGTTAAAAAAATCCATAAGAGGCATTACATTCCTATTCCGCTACACAAAAAGCGACAGGAAATATGTGATTCTCCGCATCCTGCGCCACCGCCACAAGCAAAACTCCATTATACCTGCTCCTCAAGAAGGTACCATTGACGGCTATGCCTTTTCGCAAATGTCGAAAACCTTGAATCCAAGCACCATAGGATACAAAAAAGTACTTGAACCTTCCGTTTTCATCCAGATGCAATGCCGTCTTACTTCTGGAATTTGTGGACTTCATACCCATGCTCGAGTGTCCCCCAAACCAGGTCCTTGGTAATCCCCATGGCCGTATATACCTTTCACTAACTGACCAAGACACCCAAATCCGTAAGGAGTTGATTGGCCATAAGCCTTGTTGAAGGGTCTTTTCCATCGGGGAAACTACTCCTGAAATATTCACCAAGGACCTTTGTCGTGGCATGAGGATTTTGGCCCGAGATGTGCTCCAAAACACATGTGTGATGCTTTTTATGTTTATAAATGACGAATCTATCAAAACTTGTGTACTTCACCGCTCTCAGCCACCACTTGCAGTTCGAATTAGCACATTTGAAGCAAAAGACACTGCTCGAATTAATCACCTTCTTTATTCTGAAATCTTTTTTCACGCAAGAAATAAACAAAGTTTTAGATAGTTCATTATTGTCCTTGAATGACATTCCAATAAAAAAAACCAGTCCCGTCGTCTTGATGATTTCCAGATTATGTTGATTGAGAAGAACTGTGCATCGTATTAGTCGCATCAACGGGCGTAGGTGTTTGATCATCATCTGGAATATTCATGTCTAGATCATCCAACCTATCATCAAAGAAGTCTTCTTTTTCTTTTTCTTCTTCTACGTTCTGGTTCTCATTCTCACTCGTTTTTTCAACCATGTACACCCTTAACATCGGCTTGGTTGAATCACTTAGATAAGAACGCAACCGAACCTGATCGATTATCTTGAAAGGCAGTACCCTCTGATTTTCAAAGGAGCTGTGCATGTAGCTGTTGGCGAATTCTTCCGGTTGACAATTCAGTCCACAAAAGATGATGATTAAGTTCACAAAATCATCATACGAAACATCACTTTGGACTGTCATAGCTATCGTCTCTAGCATTTCACCCTCCTTCCAACGCCATACATATCGATTGCTCTTCTCGACCCAATGACCATGACAATCCACCCCTATTGTTATTAATCCCTCCATTAGTGGTACCTAAATAAAGTCATTTGTTAAAAAAAGTTGATAGTGATTTCATAGTGCCTTGAATGAATCCCAACAGATGTGTCATCTGTTACAACAGGTAAGTGATGAGTCGCAACAGATTCTTACCTGTTGGGATTCATATTACGGGTCTGAATATCTGTTGCAATGGATGAATCGCCTGTTGGAATTGATGTTATAACTAAATCACCTTTGATGCTGATTCCAACAGATGAGTGACAGTTGCAACAGATAATTAACCTGTTGCGACAGATGACTTACCTGATGCAACATGTAATTAATTTGTTATAACCTATGTTGGAATCGTGTTCAGGTTTTGTTGCAACAGGTAGCTAATGTGTTGCAACATATATGTCAAATGTTGCGATAGATAAGTCATCTGTTTAAACATGAATCCAACATATCAGTCTTCCTTTGAAACAGATGTCTCATCTGTCGCAACAGATGATTTATCTATTTAAACAGATGGATTTTATGTTGGATTCATGATTGGGTTCAATCCATTATTGGAAAACAACAACACAACTTGACAAATTCAACTAAAAATCATAATTTAACTTACCAACGTCTCCTATGAAGTAATGCCAAAGTGGAAAGTTATGTTAGAAACAAAATTTGACCTAAGAAATTGGTCAAATAGCAACAGTAGCGGTAACAACAACAACAACAAATGGTCAACAAGAACAAGATGAAGATGATAATGAAGTAGAAGATGATGATAATGAAGCAGAAGATGATGAATGAAGCAGCAGCAACAATGAACAACAAAAATTGCTAAGAGAGAGAAATCAACAGAGGGTGAGAAGAGAGAGAAAGATGCATTTTTTTCCCTTCATTTTTCGTTATATAGGCTAACATTTGGATCAAAGTGTAAATTTAAAAACTTGTGAGTTATTTGCAAACTTTTCCAACTATCTGAATTCATAATAAAGTAATTGTCACCTCCACCTAATAATTAAAACTTGAGTCACCTATACCTCATTTTAAACTCTTTTGTCACCTGTGGCCCAAACCCCCAAGCTATCACATAATTTATGGTACATCATAATTGCAATATTTATATTAGTTTTGTTTTCAAAAAATATATTTTTTATATTTTAGGACTCGTAATTCCCTCCATATATTTTAGGCTCTTAAATTTCTTTCCATATATTTATTTATTATCGGCTTTCCATATACTTTACGAGACTTGAATCTTTAATTTAACAAAATAATAATTGAAGAAAAAATTAAAAAGACGATTTTATTTATTTTAGAGGCTTTTAAGGAAAAGGCTTTTTTTAATTATTATATTATATATATTTTTTTTATTTCACGTAGGGGTGGGGTTTTTTAAATTATAATTTTTTATTATTATATTATCTTGAGTTTTTTTCAAATTATAATTTTCTTATTATTATTTTTTTTTTGGTTTCACATTGGGGGTGAGTTTTTTTATTTAATTATTATTTTTTTGGTTTTAGGTTGGGGAAGGAGGTTTCACGTTAGGTTTTTCTTTTTTTATTACTATCTTTTTGGTTTCAAGTTGGGGAAGGATTGGTTTGAGGAATTATATTATTGTGTGGAAAAGTTTTTTTTTTTTTTTTGCAATATAGTTAATATTTAATATTATTAAAATAATAAAAAAAGGGTGAAAAGATGTTTATGTCTAAAAAAAAATATTTAATGAAGGGTAAAAAGTTTAAATAAAATTTTTAAGTTTCTTCACACTTTTAATATATTAATTATAGATTTTATATATATATATATATATATATATATATATATATATATATATATATATATATATATATATATATATATATATATTTCCTTATATTTCAATTGGAAATCTTGCATCACTGTCAATGCGAATGTCGTCAATATACAAGCGTGGGACCGCTCATAGATTAGGAGCCACAAATTCAAATCTTAAGTTCTTTTTTGGCTATCTTTGAAAGTGGATTGGTCAAATCGTATGGATGATCGTGGAGTGATAGATTGATTCACTCTTAGTTAGAGATTTCAGGTTCGAGTTTAAGGTATGAATAAAATTTTATTGGGAGTGCCACTACAAAATAGCCTTTCTAGTACGTGTTCGGATTAGTCAGAGCTTTAACGCAGATATCAAATATCGGATGAAATTTTTTTAAAAAAAATGGATGAACAAATCGTTAAAAAACTAGTATAAAAGTTGTATTTGGCTTTTATTCACCTTTTCGAGAAAAAGGTCACAATTTGATTGCTTAAAAATACTTTAATGATGAAAATTTGGAACCGGGAAAATTAAGGAAAAAGCTTTCCAAGTATAGAAATGATGAGAAATTGAGAATATGGTTGTAAGGATAATACTTCTCCTTTTTTTAAGATGAGAAAGAAAAAGATTATCGAATATCATACACAGTCGAATTTTTTTAAAGTAAAGTAATTATATTCGAATATTATTCTATTTCATTATAGATCTACAACATATAATAAAATAAAAAAACTTGATTATAAAGAAAATTTTATTGCTATAATAAAATGTTATTATAGAAAATTACTGTTCTAGATTGTGCAATAGTAAATAGTGTGAGTAATTTTATTAATTAATGTTATAGAGAAATTTAATTGCATATTTATAAAATATTATGAGTACATTTTATACCAAAAATATTTTAGAATTTTGAATTAAACTATTTAAATCTTCATATTAATAAATAAAAATTCTTATAATAATATTATATTATATTATATTATATTATATTATATTATATTATATTATATTATATTATATTATATTATATTATATTATATTATATTATATTATATTATATTATATTATATTATATTATATTATATTATATTATATTATATTATATTATATTATATTATATTATATTATATTATATTATATTATATTATATTATATTATATTATATTATATTATATTATATTATACCATTAACAGGATCTCTTAGGCTGGGATATGTCACTCAGCCTATCAGACCATATAATAATATCGGATTAAGCCTAAGTCGGAAGACCGAACCAAAGCACCAACCAAAATAGAAAAGAATCTTACGTAATTTTATGGCTGTATGGACACTCTTTTAACCAAACATGGGGCCTGTCAGAGATTTAATAACCTTACGCTAAACCTGTGTGTCTAGAAGTTCTAATTGTGCAAAATTCGCCCTTTTCTTAACAATACGGGCTTAAGAGGCACAACTTACTAGACGGAGTCACAGAGACAAGGCTAACATAAGTGTATTGAACTCGACTGTACCTCCATTTTGAAACCAAGTCAAGAAATTTCAAAGATTCTTTTATATCTAGATAGAGTCTGGAGCTTTCATAGTTAACATGTCAGTGAAGTTAGATCTTTAACATAGATATAAGAAATCTTTCAGCCGGACATAATCACGGCTGGATGATGGTAGAAGTTTAATTAGATGAATATAAGCAGTAAAAAGATATGTACTTGTCTAGCCGAGAACCAGACTGAAATAGAAGTATAGTAGTAGCTTCTTATTTATTTAATCTTCAAGAATATTACAAAGAGATATGTTAGAGAGAGAGGAGAGCTTGTAGAAAGAGAAAACAAAAGGAAAGAACTTGATGCCTCTACTTAAGAATGAGGCGCCTATAAATAATAAAAGAGGGAATCTTGCACAGTAATAGATAGGTCCCCGTGCATAGTGATTTTACTATTACAAAAAGAGAGATTAAAGAGTTTTTATCAAATAGTCATGTCTTGTCATGTCTTGTCTTTTCCTTTTCATTTTTTGATGAATGCTTCAACTTTTTCAATTTCTTCTTCTATCAGAATTTCTGGTGGTTGGGAATCGGTAATATCTTCAGTATTTGCATCCGTGCTATTCATTGAGATATTCGAATTTTGTTCAACAGTTTGAAGTAATTTATCTCGGACTTCGGATAAATATTCTTCTATCAGTTGCATTTTATTCCCGTCATGTGCAGAAATTCTTCTAGAAACATAATTAAGACTTTTGTCTTCAACTAAAATTGATTTTTTGGGAGTTTTTTCATATTTAGCAATCTTCTGGATTATGTCCTCCCGTTGATCATGACCATAAGTGAGTTTAGTTTCTGGATCTTTGCGAAGCAATTTATCCCAAAAATTACAATAGAATGTTCGGTATAGGGCAGAAATTTGGTGAGTGTAATAGCCAATTTCTACGGACCATCAATGGATCCAAGGGATAGAAAATTCGATATAGAAATACATCTGATCAATAGTATCAATTTTAAAAATATGATCAGAAAGATATAATTCTGTTAAAAAGGGGGAGGATTTTTTCCATGAGTAGTACAAAGAGGAATATTCTGGCTGTAATATTTTGACCGTAGGTCCATGATGAGTCCACCACTGAATAAACTAATTTGGAATGAATTTTTCAAATACTTTAGCATAGATTTTTATAAACCAGGTGTGTTTGTGCTTATAATTGTTATAATATAATACTTAAGAAAAGGCTTTGATATAATCCCAATAAGTAAAGTTGGCAAGAATTTGGCCCATTGGCCCCATTGGTATAGATCGTTGCGTCATTGATGAAATTCTCCATTCTTCAATAGGAATAAGTTTTTTAATTACCATTTTGTAGTATCCATGTACTCCAGGGGTAGTTTCGCCGAGGGGGCTGTGGTCAAAAGTTACACTGAATGTTTGTACGAGTATGTCTTCATAATAAGTCCGAGTTTTGTAAGATTCTCCAGTAAAATAGACATTGGCAGTAAGGTAGTTTTTGAGTATTCTCCATGCTTCTTCAGAATTTTCTTGTTCAGGAATATGCTGATTTTCAATATATAAAATAAGTTCTCTGACATCTAATTTTTCATATGAAGGCTTATCTTCAGAATTTTCTTGAACTATGGATGCAAAAGAATCTGCAGTTTTTTGTTGATCTGATAGATAAGATTGCAATTGTTTGTATAATGGATGATTTTCAGGAATATCTTCTAAATCTACAGAAGAACCAATATTCAGAGTTTTGGATGATGATGATTCATCTCGAGGAATTTTAGAATTAATTAAAGTTTTATTTCCTTGTTGTAATACAGGAAAATTAGAACTTGCAGAGCTATATGCAGAATTTCTTCAATCAAAATATGAAGGGTTTGTTCGTCCTCCTTGATATGAAGAGTTTTGATTTCTTTCCCCTCGTGCTCTTCCTTTGGCTATTTGCCAAGGAGGATCCATACTGCATCAATAATCAGGAATTTGATCAGCATACTACGACATATATTCATAGAGATCTTCATAAAGTGTGTCCTTGGTGATAAGGTCATCAATGACTTTTCTTAGTATGAGCATGTGTAAATCCATATTTAGAGGGACTTCCTTTATAAAGGTGAGTAAGAACTTTGCAGAGAAGAAGTGTAGAAAGAACTTCATTATATCTGTAAACATTAATCAGTTAAGTCAATATCAAACCAATAAATTTCTTTTTCAACGAATTCGTTGTGGTTAAGGAATAAATCCTCTTCTATTAAGCTATGAATTAGAGTTTCTAAGATAAGAAAATGAATATCTTCATTTAAAGGATTGCATTTGATAATAGTAATTATAGTTTTCTCAGAGAGGAAATATGTGTAAAAACTCATGTTGGATATTCTCGAGATAGAAAATCAGGCAAAGAATTTTCACTACCCTTTTTATATTATATGTCATAATCAAACGAGGCTAATTGAGCTTGCCATCGCGCAAATATTAATTTAGACGCATCATGTTTGAAGTCTTTATTAAACATAAATTTAACGGATTGAGCATCAGTCCTAATTATAAATTTTTGATTATACAAATCATCTTGAAATTTTAAAACACATTTCACAATAGTTAGCATTTCATGGGCTACAGTGGCGTATTTTTTTTGACTTTCAGTCCATTTACCAGAATAAAATCGAATCAAACATTCTGTTTTTGTATGGGGATTGACTTGTTTAAGTATTCCACCATATCCAATATTAGAAGCATCAGTTTCAACGATTTTCAACCAGTTAGGATTTGCAAGAGATGTACAAGGAAGAGTTTGAACTCGGTTTTTAATTAATTTTACTAAATCAGTGTGGACTTGAGTCCAAGGAGTTTTGTGATCCTTTTTTAGTCTATCATATAAAGGAGCTAAATCCCTAGACAAATTTTTATAAAAAGGCGAAATATAGTTAAGACTACCGAGGAACCTTTGAAGTTGTTTTTTATCAGTAATAACATCGGTGAATTTCTTAGCAAATTCTAGCACTCGTTGAATAGGCTCAATAGAACCTTGAGAAATATTATGTCCTAAAAATCTAATATTTGTCTGAAATAAACTTATCTTGGGTTTGGAGATAACTAAGTCATTTTGAATAATTATTTGTTTAAAAGTATGCAAATGTTTAAAATGAAATTCAAGGGTTTTTGAGAATACAAGAATATCATCTATATAGACAATGATAAAGTCCATATATGGATTAAAAATGTCGTTCATAATTTTTTGAAATTCAGAAGGAGCATTCTTTAAACCAAATGGCATAACATTCCATTCATACTGTCCAAAAGGGACATTGAAAGCAGTTCTATAAGTATGTTCTTTATCAATTTGAATTTGCCAATAACCAGATTTTAAATCAAATTTAGAAAATGTATTAGCATCATATAATCTGAAAAGTAAGTCTTTTTTATTTGGTATAGGATATCGAATCCATTTTAAAACTTTATTCAAGGGTTTATAATTTATAACTAATCGAGGTACTCCTCATTCCTTTTTAGCAGCATTATTAACATAAAAAGTTGTACAAGACCAAGGGGATTTTGAAGGTTTTATAAGACCCTTTTGCAGAAGACTATCAATTTCTGTCTTACAGAATTCTACTAACTCTGTATGCATTTGACAGGGTCGAGATTTTGCTGGAATTTTTTCTTCGCTGAAGTCACTTTCATAAGGAAGAGAAACAATGTGCTTTTTTCGGTTCCAAAAAGCATTGGGATGATCAGCACAAATATCAAGAATCAATTGAATAGAAATCATTTTTATTTTTTCTTGGACCTTTACTGATTTTAAAGTATCAAAAATATTAATACTCATTAGTTCTAATTGCAAAAAATTAATTTGTTTTTGTTTCATATTGATAAGAGTATTTATATCCCTTGTTACAGGATGAGTAACAAAAGAATAAGAGATTTGTTTATTCTTATAAGTAGCCTTAAAATCATTTACATCAATATGAGTATACGGATAAATAGCATTTATGAAAGGTGTTCCTAAAATAATAGGAGGATATAACTGATTTTTTACTAAAAAGAAGAAATGTGGAATGCAGACTTTATCTTGACAGATATGAGTATTTGGTAATTTATAATTGATATCAAGAGTATGACCAGATGCAGACTTTACTATGTGAGTAGTTTTTTCAAAATACCTGGTTGGGATTAATCCTTCTTGAATACAACATCAGCACCACTATCAATCATAGCAATATTAGTGATGGAAAATTCCTTATTTATCAAAATAGTGCAATTTATATACCATTTATGAGCTGTAACTATTTGCATCATTCCCAAGAAATAATCTCTTTTCAAATCTTCTGTTGGACTAAGTTTATCAATTTCAGAATTTTCAGAGTATTCTAAATCTTTTTCTTTTTATTTTGAGGTAAAAGAAGTTTTAGGGTTTTCAACAATCTTTTCTTCAATTTTCGAAATTCTATGATCGGAGATCATCTGATTTTGCTTTAAGGAAACAATTTCCTTTTTTAATTGTTCAACTTCGATTTTTAAATCATTAAAGGTAGTATCCCTTCCTGGGGTTTTACTCAACACAAGACGACGATTAACTTTGGCTAAAGAATAAGACATGTGATGATTATCAAAAGAGTTATCTTTAGGAATACTAGTATTAGCAGAAGTTTTTTGAGTAGCTAAATTAAGAATTTTTTCACGCAGTTTTTCATTAGTAATTTCTTTTAGTAATTCAAGGACATTTTCAGCAGTAAAAGTTTGAACATTTAAATCAAAATCTTCGAATTGCGCTTGAAGTTTATACATTATTTCATCACAATTACAAACATCATCATCACAGTCATCACATTTATTGACCTGATCGAGCTCACTTTCAGAATCAGGTAATTCAAAATCATTTTCAGAAGTAGAATCAGATTCAGAATTAGAGGTATATAAAAAATTATAAACTTGGTTGTGAACTTCTTCAGAAAGTCCTAAGGACTTGAGTTCTTGCAATTTGCAGTTTTGAGCTATATGACCATACTGATTACACTTATAGCAATTAATTTTGGCTAAATCTATTTTTGATCTATTTTTCGTGAATCTGGTAGATTTTCGAAAGGTTTTTCTAGCTTCTCGCTCTTCTTTGGTTCTATGCCTAGAACGTTTATTTCTATAGGATTTATTAGGCTTGGAATATCTTTCGGGTTTTCGTGCTAACGGTTTATCCATGCCAAATTGCTCACAAAAATCTCCTAGTTGGGATTTTTCTCTGAGTTTGTCGAGCTTAATTTGTCTAGCTAATTTTAACTCGTTGCAGAGGGCTAAGCCTTCTTGAGTACAAGCTACAATAAGCTGACCATAGGTTTTCTCAGAATACTGGACTTCTCCATAAGATCATCTAAGAGATTTTCTAACTCTTTCAGCAAATAAAGGTGGAAGGCCATTAATGAATTTAGCTTTCCAATGGTCATATTTCCTGCCCGAAGTGGTCGACCTAGATTATCTTTTCCAGGCTTATCATTGGTGGCATTAAAAATAGCCTCGCGTTTATCGTCATCAAGGAAATTATCTCACCAGCCTCGAAGTTTGCCAGTAAATCCCGCAACAATCATTTTACAAATTGTTGGGTCAGTACGATTAGCCCGATTTTCTGGTAAAGCAGTGGTTGTGGCAATAGTAGCATACATGGACATCCGATGGATAAGAATAGAGATTTTTCGATCGAATAATCCGTCAATATTTCATTCATAAATAACTTCTCCGCTATAAGAAGTATTTGTTTGATTCCATTCCCTTTCCTCTATTAGAACATCTTGAGGGGTTGGATGAGGATAATATGCAGTAGACATTCGAGTAATATCAACGTATTTCTTCCCCGGTTGTTTTTTAATCATACCTTTTAGCTTATTTAGCTCGGAAGAGATTACATCTCCAGGGTTTTGAGTAGATTCAATATTATCAGCAAAATTAGACTCGAGATTTTGTACAAAATCTTCAGAAATATTAAGAGGTTGTATGTTCAAACGAGAAAATTTTGTCTAAGAGTTTTTCTAATTGGTCTAATTGAGAAACCTTTTTGAATCCTTCTATTTCAGGAGGTCGTTGAATACAAGGTTTTGATAATATATATCCTTCTTCATCAGTGGTTTTGAAAGTAGAAGAAATGTTAGAGGAATTCATCTGGATGTTAAGTTTGTTAACCAACTCAATTAATTCATCAAGTTTTTTATCAAGAGAGGAAATATGCTCTCCTAAAACCTTAACATAAAGACTCAAATAATTATTTTGGGCGATAAGATTATTTATTTCAGAAACAGTAATTTTTTCGACAACTTCACTGACAAATTTTTGGAAAGCAAAAAAAGTCATTCCTGTGTTATTGGGTAATATAAAGGAAGACTGAGGAGGATAAAGAGCTTGAGTAATCGTACCATCAGAATTTTGATAAGATCTTTCGATTATTTTGACATATGACGGCAAATATGCAGACATAAATCATGGTACAAAAAAGATAATTTTATTATATAAGACACATATTTCATAGAATTCTTCTAAAATATTTTTTAATTCATCGGGAGTATAGGTCTCAAAAAACCATGTCCTAAAAGTTTTCCATTTTTCAGCAAAAAATTCCTTTTGGATATATTTTCTTGCCTGAGAACGAGGACTAAAATCAATAAGTTGTGTCATCATAGTTAAACAGAGTTGATGTCAAAATCTATTTCAGATGGGGTAGGATTTTCATTTTCAAAATCTTGAACTATATTAGTTTTTGAGTTGATCTTGATCTTTTCTACACCTTTAGGTGTAACATGCGAATCCGCAGAATTAATAGTATGCAAGGATGCCACTCGATTCCTAGCTGGACCATAATTAGGTTCAGCAGGTTCGATAGGAGAAATATGATGTATTGAAGGAAGTCTTCTTGGTAAAGAAAAAGAATTTCTATAGACTGGGGATTATTATCGAATTGTAGACAGATTCGTCCATCTGAATTTTGAGTTACATGAGTTAACTCTGAATTAGTCACGTCCTCCGTCAATTGTTTTGGAGAAGTAACTGAGTTTAAAATCCATGTTTGAGGGAAGTCAATTTCATCCCATCTAATAGGTCTTCGGGTAGTAACTCTAGATTTTATAAAATTAGTTTCAATAAGCATAGTGCAATCAGAATTATCATCTATTAACTTACATCGAGGATTTAAAGTTGATAATAACCGATAGTATATGCGGTAAGATAACCCTATAAGTTCAGATCCAGGGGCGTAATCATATCCATGAGTTTTCACTTTTAAAGTTAAAGCATGAAGAATATTTACATCAGTCAAAGATAATTGTAAATTTGGCTGAGTATTAAAATATACAGGACCATAAGCAAGATTTGATTCAATAGATCCCATTAAGGATTTTCTAAAATTCAGATTTCTAGCATCACGCAAAGCAGTTAAAAATGTTTCAGGGAGACCCTTTAGGGTTAAAGGACGAAAGGCAATTTGTACTAGGTCAATATGCATATAGTTATAATTACGTTTAAAAATATCAATATCATGCTTATTTAGGAGTTGAATAGTCTGTTCATCAGCATTTAAAGCAAGGGATATATTAATGGTATCAAAGCCTGTGAAATTTCATAGTAAACATGTTAAGTGGGGTGAAGTTTTTTAGCATAGGTATAAGGCTTTTATAATTATGGATATGGGAGAAGTTAGTACTAAAATTACAAAACTCGAAGAGGTAGATTTACCTCAAGATATGGATTTACTAAATAAATGGACAATTTCAAAAGTTGAATTAAAAACCATATATGAGTATGGATTTTTTGATAAAATAAAACATAAATAAATTATTAAAACAACTGAGCAATCCCTTGCTTTAAATGCTAATGAACAGACTATTCAACTCCTAAATAAGCATGATATTGATATTTTTAAACATAATTATAATTATATACATATTGTCCTAGTACAAATTGCCTTTCGACCTTTAACACTAAAGGGTCTCCCTGAAACATATTTAGCTGCTTTGCGTGATGCTAGAAATTTGAATTTTAGAAAATCCTTAATGGGATCTATTGAATTTACTCTTGCCTATGGTCCTGTATATTTTAATACTCAGCCAAATTTACAATTATCTCTAACCGATGTTAATTTTCTTCATACTTTAACCTTAAATGTGAAAACTCATGGTTATGATTATGCCCCTGGATCTGAGCTTATAGGATTATCTTACCGCATATACTATCGTTTATTATCAACCTTCAATCCTCGATGTAAATTAATAGATGATACTTCTGATTGCACTATGCTTATTGAAATCAACTTTATAAAATCCAGGGTTACTACCCGAAGACCTATTCGATGGGATGAAATTGACTTCCCCAAAACATGGATTTTAAACTCAGTCACTTCTCCAAAATAATTGGCGGAGGATGTGACTAATTCAGAGTTAACTCAAGTAACTCAAAATTCAGATGGACGAATTTGTCTACAATTTGATAATAATCCCCCAGTCTATAGAAATTCTTTTTCACTACCAAGAAGACTTCCTTCTATACATCATATTTCTACTATACAACCTGATTATGGTCCAGCTAGGAATCGAGCGGCAACCCTGCAAACTATTAATTCTGCAAATTCGCATGTTACACCTAAAGGTGTAGAAAAGATAAAAATCAACTCTAAAACTAATATAGTTCAAGATTTTAATAATCAAAATCCTACCCCATCTGAGATGGATTTTGATATCAATTCTTTTTAACTATGATGACACAACTTATTGATTTTAGTCCTGGTTCTCAGGCAAGGAAATATATTCAGAAAGAATTTTTTTCTGAAAAATGAAAAACCTTTAGGACATGGTTTTTCGAGACTTATAATCCTGACGAATTACGGAATATTTCAGAAGAATTCTATGAAATATGTGTCTTGCATAATAAAATTATTTTTCTTGTACCATGGTTTATGTCTGCATATTTGCCATCATATATCAAAATAATTGAAAGATCTTATCAAAATTCTGATGGTACAATTACTCAGGCACTATATCCTCCTCAGTCTTCCTTTATATTACCCAATAATACTGGAATGACTTTTTCTGCTTTTCAAAAATTTGTCAGTGAAGATGTTGGAAAAATTACTGTTTCTGAAATAAATAACCTTACCGCCCAAAATAATTATTTGAGTCTTTATGTTAAGGTTTTAGGAGAAAATATTTCCTCTCTTGATAAAAAACTTGATGAATTAATTGAGTTAGTTAACAAACTTAGCCCGCAGATGAATTCCTCTAACATTCCTTCTACTTCCGAAAATAAAGAAGAAGAAGGATATATTTTATCTAAACCATGTATCCAAAGACCTCCTGAAATAGAAGGATTTTAAAAGGTTTCTCAATTAGACCAATTAGAAAAACCCTTGGATAAAAAGTTCTCTCATTTAAACATTCAACCTCTTAATATTTCTGATGCTTTTGTGCAAAAACTCGAATCTAATTTTGCTGATAAAATCGAATCTATACTGGAGATATAATCTCTTCTGAGTTAAATAAGTTAAAAGGTATGATTAAAAAATAATCGGGAAAAAAATACGTTGATATTCCCCGTATGTCTACTGCATATTATCCACGTCCAACTCCTCAAGATGTTCTGATAGAGGAAAGAGATTGGAATCAAACAAATACTTCTTATAGTGGAGAAACTATTTATGAATGAAATATTGACGGATTATCAGATCGACAAATCTCTATTCTTATCCATCAAATGTTCATGTATGTTATTATTGCCACAGCCACTACTTCAGCAGAGAATCGAGCCAATCGTACTGACCCAACAATTTGTAAAATGATTGTTGCGGACTTTACTGGCCAACTTTGAGGCTGGTGGGATAATTTCCTAGACGATGATAAACGCGAGGCTATTTTTAATGCTACCAATTATAAACCTGGAAAAGATAATCTAGGTCGACCACTTCGGGCAGGACGATCAGATGTTGTCTATACCCTTATGCTTACAATTATTGAACACTTTGGAGGAAGATTTACCAATCAGTATGAAAACATTAGAACTCTTCTTAATGGCTTAAAATGCAAACATTTAGGAGAATTTAGATGGTATAAAGACACCTTTCTTAGTAGGGTTATGGATTTATCCGAAAGTAAGTATGACCATTGGAAAGCTAAATTCATTGATGGCCTTCCACCTTTATTTGCTGAAAGAGTTAGAAAATCACTTAGAGGATCTTATGGCGAAGTCCAGTATTCAGAAAAAACTTATGGTCAGCTTATTGTAGCTTGTACTCAAGAAGGCTTAGCTCTTTGCAACGAGTTAAAATTAGCCAAACAAATTAAGCTCAACAAACTCAGAGAAAAATCCCAATTAGGAGATTTTTGCGAACAATTTGGTATGGATAAACCCTTAGCAAGAAAAACCCAAAGATATTCCAAGCATGATAAATCCTATAGAAATAAACGTTCTAGGCATAGAACCAAAGAAGAACGTGAAACTAGAAAATTCTTTCGTAAGTCTACCAGGTTCACGAAAAATAGATCAAAAAGAGAGTTAGCAAAAATTAAGTGTTATAAGTGCAACCAATATGGTCATATAGCTCCAAACTGCAAATTACAAAAACTCAAGTCCTTAGGACTTTCTGAAGAAGTTCATGACCATGTTTATGATTTATTATATACCTCTGATCTCGAATCTGATTCTACATCTGAAAATGATTTTGAATTACCTAATTCTGATAGTGAACTTAATCGGGTTGATAAATGCAATGATTGTGATAATGATATTTGTAATTGCGATGAAATGATGTATAAACTTCAAGCGCAATTTGAAGATCTTGATTTAAATGTTCAAACTCTTACTGCTAATAATGTCCTTGAATTACTGAAAGAAGTTACTCATGAAAAACTTCGTGAAAAAATCATTAATTTTGCTACTCAAAAAACTTCTACTAGTATTTCTAAAGATAACTCTTATGATAATTATCACATGTCATATTCCTTGACCGAGGTTAATCGACATCTTGCGTTGAGTCAAACTCCAGGTAGAGATACTATCTTTAATGATTTAAAAATTGAAGTTGAACAATTAAAAAATAAAATAGTCTCCCTAAAACAAAATCAGATGATCTTCGATCATAGAACTTTGAAAATCTAAGAAAAGATTCTTGACATCCCTGAAACTTCTATTACTTCAAAAGGAAAAGAAAAGGACATTGAATACTTTGAAAATTCCGAAATTGATAAACTTAGTCCAAAAGAAGATTTAAAAAGGAATTATTTCTTGGGGATGATGCAAATAGTTACTGCTCATAAATGGTATATAAACTGCACTATTCTGATAAATAAGGAATTTTCTATCACTAATATTGCTATGATTGATAGTGGGGCTGATGTTAGCTGTATTCAAGAAGGACTAATTCCAGCCAGATATTTTGAAAAAACTACTCACATAGTAAAGTCTGCATCTGGTCATACTCTTGATATCAACTATAAATTACCAAATACTCATATATGTCGAGATAAAGTCTGCATTCCACATTTCTTCTTTTTAGTAAAAAATCAGTTATATCCTCATATTATCTTAGGAACACCTTTTATAAATGCTATTTATCCTTATACACATATTGATGTAAATGGTTTTAAGGCTACTTATAAGAATAAACAAATCTCTTATCCTTTTGTTACTAATCCTGTAACAAGGGATGTAAATGCCCTCATCAGTATGAAACAAAAGCAAATTAATTTTTTACAATTAGAACTAATGAGTATTAATATTTTTGATACTTTAAAATCAGTAAAAGTCAAAGAAAAAATAAAAATAATTTCTAATCAATTGATTCTTGATATTTGTGCAGATCATCCAAATGCTTTCTGGAACCGAAAGAAGCATATTGTTTCTCTTCCTTATGAAAATGACTTTAGTGTAGAAAAAATTCCAACAAAATCTCGACCCTGTCAAATGAATACGGAGTTAGTAGAATTCTGTAAAACAGAGATTGATAGTCTTCTGCAAAAGGATCTTATAAAACCTTCAAAATTCCCTTGGTCTTGCACTGCTTTTTATGTCAATAATGCTGCTGAAAAAGAACGAGGAGTACCTCGACTAGTCATAAACTATAAACCTCTGAATAAAGCTTTAAAATGGATTCTATATCCTATACCAAATAAAAAACACTTACTTTTCAGATTATATGATGCTAATATATTCTCTAAATTCGATTTAAAATCTGGTTATTGGCAAATTCAAATTGATAAAGAACATACTTATAGAACTGCTTTTAATGTCCCTTTTGGACAGTATGAATGGAATGTTATGCCATTCGATTTAAAAAATGCTCCTTCCGAATTTCAAAAAATTATGAATGACATTTTTAATCCCTATATGGACTTTATCATTTTCTATATTGATGATATTTTGGTATTCTCAAAAACCCTTGAATGTCATTTTAAACATTTGCATACGTTTAAACAAATAATTATACAAAATGGCTTGGTCATCTCCAAACCAAAGATAAGTTTATTCCAGACAAATATTAGATTTTTAGGACATAATATTTCTCAAGGTTCTATTGAGCCTATACAACAAGTTCTAGAATTTGCTACAAAATTTCCTGGTATTCTTACTGATAAAAAACAACTTCAAAGATTCCTTGGTAGTCTTAATTATATTTTCCCTTTTTATGAAAATCTGTCAAGAGATTTAGCTCCTTTATATGATAGACTAAAAAAGAATCACAAAACTCCTTGAACTCAAGTCCACACTGATTTAGTAAAATTAATTAAAAATCGAGTTCAAACTCTTCCTTGTACATCTCTTGCAAACCCTAACTGGTTAAAAATCGTTGAAACTGATGCTTCTAATATTGGGTATGGCAGAATACTTAAACAAGTTAATCCCCATACAAAAACAGAATGTTTGATTCGATTTTATTCTGGTAAATGGACTAAAAGTCAGAAAAAATACGCCACAGTAGCCCATGAAATGTTAACTATTGTAAAATGTGTTTTAAAATTTCAAGATAATTTGTATAATCAAAGATTCATAATTAGAACTGATGCTCAATCCGTTAAATTTATGTTTAACAAAGACTTTAAACATGATGCCTCTAAATTAATATTTGCAAGATGGCAAGCTCAATTAGCCCCTTTTGATTATGAAATACAATATAAGAAGGGTAGTGAAAATTCTTTGCCTGATTTTCTATCTCGCGAATATCTAACATGAATTTTTACACGCACTTCCTCCCTGAGAAAACTATAATTACTATTATCAAATACATTCCTTTAAACGAATATATTCATTTTATTATCTTAGAAAATCTAATTCGTAGCCTAATAGAAGAAGATTTATTCCTTAACCACGACGAATTCCTTGAAAATGAAATTTATTGGTTTGATATTGACTTAAGTGATTAATGTTTACAGATATAATGAAGTTCTTTCTACACTTCTTCTCTGAAAAGTTCTTAATCACCTTTATAAAAGCAGTTCCTCTAAATATGGACCTACACATGCTCATACTTCGGAAAGTCATTGATGATCTTATCAGAAAGGACACACTTTATGAAGATCTCTTTGAATATATGTCATGGTATGCTGATCAAATTCCTGATTATTGATGCAGTATGGATCCTCCTTGGCAAATAGTCAAAGGAAGAGGAAGGGGTGGAAGGAGTCAAAACTCTTCATATCAAGGAGGACGAACAAACCCTTCATATTTTGATCGAAGAAATTCTGCATATAGCTCTGCAAGTTCTAATTTTCCTATATTACAACGAGGAAATAGAACTTTAATTAATTCAAAAATTCCTCAAGATGAATCATCATCCAAAACTCTGAATATTGGCTCTTCCGTGCATTTAGAAGATATTCCTGAAAATCATCCGTTGTATAAACAACTGCAATCTTATCTATCAGATCAACAAAAAACTGCAGATTCTTTTGCGTCCATAGTTCAAGAAAATTCTGAAGATAAGCCTTCATATGAAAAATTGGATGCTAGAGAACTTATATTATATATTGAAAATCAGCATATTCCTGGTCAAGAAAATTCTGAAGAAGCATGGCGAATACTTAAAAATTATCTTACTGCCAACGTATATTTTACTGGCGAATCATATAAAACCCGGACTTATTATGAACATATATTAGTGCAAACATTCAGTGCAACTTTTGATCACAGCTCCCTCGGAGAAACTACCCCTGGAGTACATGGATACTCCAAAATGGTAATTAAAAAACTTATTCCTATTGAAGAATGGGGTATTTCGTCAATGACTCAACGATCTATGCCAATGGGGACAATGGGACAAACACTTGCCAATTTCACCTACTGGGATTATATTAATATCTTTTCTCAAGTATTATATTATAATAATTATAAGCACAAACACACTTGGTTTATAAAAATCTGTGCTAAAGTATTTGAAAAGCCTATTCCAAATTGGTTTATTCAATGGTGAATTCAACATGGACCTACAGTCAAAATATTACCTCCAGAATATTATTCTTCTTTGTACTATTCATGAAAAAATCCTCCCCTTTCTTAACAGAATTATATCTTTCAGATCATATTTGTAAAATCGATACTATTGATCAGATGTATTTCTACATAGAATTATCTATCCCTTGGATCCATCGATGGTCCGTAGAAATAGGCTATGACGCTCAACAAATTTCTGCCTTATACCGAATATTCTATTGTAATTTCTGGGACAAATTTCTTCGACAAGATCCAGATACTAAACTCACCTATGGTCATGATCAAAGGGAGAAAACAATCAAGAAAATTGTTGAATATGAAAAAACTCCCAAAAAATCAATTTTGGTTGAAGAAAAAAGTCTTAACTATATTTCTAGAAGAATATCTGCACATGACGGGAATAAAATGCAAATGATAGAAGAATATTTATCAGAAGTAAGAGACAAATTACTTCAAACTGTTGAGCAAAATTCAGACATCTCAATGAATAGCACCGAAGCAAATACTGAAGATATTACCGATTTTCAACCTCCGAAAATTCTGATAGAAGAGAAAGAAATTGAAAAAGCTGAAGCATTCATCAAGAAATGGAAAGGCAAAGACAAGATATGACTGTTTGATAAAATCCCTCTGCTTTTTTCTTTTGTAATAGTAAAATCACTGTGCACAGGGACCCATTTATTACTGTGCAAGATTCTTTTTTTTATTATTTATAGACGCCTCATTCTTGTGAAGAGGCAAGAGTTAAGAAGTTTTCTCCTTTTGTTTTCCAAAAAACTCACCCTCTCTCTATATATATATCCCTCTTTGTAACATATTTAAGAATTAAATAAAAGAAGAAGCTACTGTTAACTACTATTTCACTCTGGTTCCCGGCTAATCAGGTACATATCTTTTTTTTACTTGTGTACATTTAATTAAACTTCTACCCTAACCCAGTTATGACTATGTCCGGCTGAAAGATTTCTTATATCTATGTTGAAAATCTAACTTTGCTGACATGTTGACTATGAAAGCTCCAGACTCTATCAAAATATAAAAGAATCCTTCTAATTTTTTGACTTGGTTCCAAAATGGAGGTACAGTCGAGTTCAATACACTTATGTTAACCTTGTCTCTGTGACTCCGTCTAGTAAGTTGTGTCTCTCTAGCCCATTATGTTGTTACGAAAAGGGTGAATTCTGCACAATTAGAACTTCTAGACTCATGGGTTTAACATAAGGTTATTAAATCTCTGACAGGCCCCATGTTTGGGTAAAAGAGCTCATACAGTCATTAAACTATTTAAGATTCTTTTCTATTTCGGTTGGTGGTTTGGTTCGGTCTTTCGACTTTGGCTTAATCCGATATTGTTATATGGTCTGGCAGGCTGAGTGGCATACCCCAGCCTAAGAGATCCTGTTATTATATTATATTATATTATATTATATTATATTATATTATATTATATTATATTATATTATATTATATTATATTATATTATATTATATTATATTATATTATATTATATTATATTATATTATATTATATTATATTATATTATATTATATTATATTATATTATATTATATTATATTATATTATATTATATTATATTATATTATAGAACCCTTTTCTAATGAATGGTACTTCCCTTTTTTTTTTTTTAGTAATACTTCCTTTTTTTTTTTAGTAATAATCATCAAAATAGATGTGCATTTCACGTCCTGTCATACGAAATCAAACTCTGTTGTACTCCTTGGCTTTAAAGCAAAATTGATTTACTTTAAAGCTCTAAAATATATATTTCATCGATATGTTAGAAATAATGGAGAAGAACTTTTTGTTTTCTTGTCAATTTACTCATATATGTTGCCTACATTCCCAAAATGTTCAAAGGAGCGTCCGAATTAACGGCGTCTTTCTTTTGCTCCGAGTCGATATTTCATTACTCATTATTACTACTTCTTTTATTTTTCCTGAATTGTCTTACGTTTTCTTATTAAAGTATACTACTAATCAATGTAATAAATATTTTTATTAAGAGGTAGATATTATTATAAATAAATGCTAAATAGGCCTACTTAAAAAACCTTATTTAAAGACTTAAAATGCAAGTATATATCTTTTATCTCAATTTTAAGTTCTTTTTCCTTAATTTTGAACTAAAAAATTGCATGAATGCATTAATTCCTTAATTTTAAGCTATTAAATACAATAGTTATGAGCATGAATGCATGAACCTCTTTTTATAAACGTTTCTTTTCAATTAAGTAGAATACTAATTTTACCCATGTTTCTTTCTTACAAAATTGGTCAGTTAGAACTTAATTAAATATAATTGAATGAAAAATAATGATTCGTTTTCCTTCGATGACTTTTTTTCCTGTTACATAGATTCAACACTTTAATTAATTGATTCATGAAACTGTCAAATACACCCACAAGAATTCGCCATGGTCGACCCATAAAATCTATTTCAGTGAATAGTGTTGTTGTGACTTATGATTTCAAGAAATCATTATATTTCTCTTTATATTGTTTCTTTGGATACTTTACTGATATTGGATGTAGAATAAATTTACCTTATAATTATATTTCGATTTTGATAGAATTTACAATACTCTAATATCTTCCAACTTTAATCTAATTTAATGTATTTTCAATTTCTGAAGTGAAAGTAATGGGTGAATATAGGTGGTAGGAGTAGCTAATTAAGCAGAATTTTTTTGGAGACATCAAACTTATGATGAGAAGAATGAAATTTTTTGTAGAATATTTAAAGGAGGAAGAACAAACATTCGACATGAAGACTGTGCGTAATGTAAAATGGGTAGAGATTCAGCAACAACAACATGCCCAGTGTATTCTGACACAGGGTACAACAAACAGACCCTCGGTTCGAGATAAAAAATCCAAAAAAAAAATAAAAAATATATAAAAGACAATAAGGAGTACCACGATAATATATAGTTAATGGGGGAGAGATGGACAAATAAATTTGTTTATCAATATTTAACCTTCTGTTAATGAAGAAGGGTGATATGATATATCTATTTCGTCCCTTTTCTCTGTCTTTTATTTGACTTTTTTCTTAAAATTTTTAATTAGATTTTAATAATGAAAGAGCATAATAACTACGAAAATAAATTTAAAAAAATAAAGTCATCACTGAATTTTCCTCATGAAATTCTTGTAAGATGAATATTATGTCACCAATTAAAATTGTAAGATATGCAATATATCCCTCTTCGAAAGACAAAATGTCTCAAGGAATTCTTTTGAATCTGTAAACATTTCCAGTTTATTTGTACTATCCTTTTCTATTTTCTTCTTTCGGTTTTTTCACTTAATTTTCTTTGTGTGGCATGTTAAAATAGGAGAAAGCTAATAGAGGTAGAAGTTCCTATATATCTTTGACGGAAAAATATCAACACTAAGTGTGTGAAATAAAATAAAATATTCATAAAATTATATAGACGAGTTTCACAAATTATCTGAAATATAAATAATATTATTGTAAACTTTTTGTAGACAAAAATAAGGCTATGGTTATAACTAGACGTCAAAAATGATTTTTTGTTAAACAATATTTGGAAACATCAAAATATGTAATTATAAAAAGAATGGAAAAATTAGGAATACGTGTAGAGTGCTTATTTTTTATTATTCTTAATTTTTAAATATTAGATAAAAATATTTTATGAATTTAATAAGATGTTCTATAATTGCGCGAAGCGCGAACAAAATTCACTAATTTAGTATAAAGAGTGAACTAAGCATTGAAATGTTACTCTAACAGACTCAAATTATTGTACGAGCCTAATAATGAGAGTAAATCGATATATTTCTTGAACATTCGGAAATCATAAATCATGTTATATGAACTTTTTGTTGAATAACTTAACCTAAAAAATAGTTAGCGAGAGGGGGACCACCTTCTCTCTAGATCCCTCCCTTCTGTGTCATGACCACCCCCTACTCCCCCCTCCCTTGACTCCGCCGGAGCCCCTCGTCCCCTCTGATGAACAAATGGCGGTTGACCCCCTGGCAAACCCCTCTTTAGCGAAATAGTAAAGGAAAATTTCTCCATCTCCCCTACCCCATCATTGCAATCAGATCCCCCCTCCCTTTGAAGGACAGGATCCATCGAGCCCAATAGTCTTCTCCTCGAAAGAAAAGCAGAAAATCTATTCTCCATGAAAATTCTCGGTAAGTGTCAAATTATTGGGGAAAACGTTACACCACCAATACTTCAAAAAAAGACTTATCAAGTTATGGAAATTGAAAGAAGTCTTTCCCTTAATTGACCTAGGACTCGACTATAACACAGTCAAACTCAAAGATCAAGAATAGCATAAGAGGGTCATGTAGGAGGGGCCTTGGTTTTTCGCTGGAGCCTACCTCTCAGTCCGCTATGGGAGCCAAACTTCGTCCCTAAAGCAAATTCAATTGAAACAACTGTTATCTGGCTACGCCTTCCCACCTCCCCACCGAATTTTTCGATAGCAAAGTGCTCCATCAGGTAGGTCACAGATTGGGCAGACTCCTCAAAGTCGATGCATGTACCTCATCCGCCCTCAGAGCACGCTATGCACGTCTCTGTGTCCAACTTCCGCTGGATACTCCTCTAAAATCCTCAGTACTAATAGGCAGCCATGCGCAATTAGTACACTACGAGGAGGAAGGTTTTCTATGCAAACATTAAGGTTGTTTGGGACACACTATTAAAAATTTCCCCAAGGCAATCCTCAATTCATAGGACTCACCTCCAGAAACCGGTATAAAGATCAGCCCCGAGGGTAAAGAATGGACAGCGGTCAAATTTAACCACCGGAAGAAGAACCGTCTCTCTTCGGGACAGGGAGGTAAGCAACCCCAACGAGATATCAAGACTAAAAGGTTCGACTTCCAATCTGGTAAGTTCCTTGAATTGAATCATGATCCTCAAGCTCCGGCAGAAAACTCCGGTGTTCTGGTTAATGCGGCGCCAGGTAAGTCCTCGAACTCCCTCTCCCCTAAACCTAGTGGACTGGGTATTCTGAAACCCATTCCTTCTATTAATTCCCAACTGGGCCACCATGATTCTCAGCCCAGCTCGAAAGCCCATTTAGGGCATTCTATCTCTTCTATGTTCGACTCTCTTGGGCCAACCTTTCTCCCTCTTCCAATAAGAAGAGGCCTAATCCGTTGGGCCAGTCTTACCTGACTGGTAAAGCGTGGGCCACTCGAACCCAACCTAGTCACACTATCAAAAAATCTGAGTTGGAGTCAACTTTCACCTCTTCTCTCTCCTCTCAAACAATGAGCTCCATTCTGAGAAGGTTTTATCGGCGCACATCAATCAAACTTCTCAATGGGTCTTTTCCAACAATGCAGCATTAAATACTCAGCTTCAGTGTAATTATGAGAACAACAATACCCGTTTAACACTTCCCCCTCTCTTAATCATCAGGTATCTTCTACCTCTACTGTTCTTTCGACTAATAGTCTCTATCCTTCTTCTCTCTCCAATGGCCTCATCAAGCCAGAACCAACCTCAGACGCTTGTCTTCTCCACTAAACCTCTGAAACCAAACCACTTCCCAGCATCTTGGTTGGAGATATACCTATCACAACAAACTATCCCATTGAGACTCAACATGGAAGAAAGGCACATCACCCTTCTAATCCAGGACCCCCACTACTTAGCCCAACTGATAAGGGAGGGCATGAACTAGGGCCTGATCAACTATGGTCAAAACGTGTGGATGACAATGTTGAGGACTATCTTCAGTCAGGGTCTAGCAACCATCTGGTCACCAGACCTGATAGCTGCAGAACTCTCCAATATGAGTTAGAGTCTTTCCTTCTTCCCTCTACCAATGCTAGAATTCTCCTAGAATGTCCTCATTTTGTGAGAAGCTCTGGGGGACCCCAATGTCAGTACCACCCTCACCATCAAATGAGATGAGGGAACGGGAGAGGACCTTGGAAGCCCTGAGAGAGAGCAAAAGAGAGATGGAGATCATTCTAGCCTCTCTGAAGCCCACTCACACAGAAACCATCCTCCTAGAAAAAAAATCTCTCACTCATTCGACGACCTTACCAGCGAAATCCTACTAGGACTAATCCCAATGGACCTCTACAAGCTACGTAAAAAAGTAAATTTCCTATAAACATACATCTTCTATTCCATAAAACTGACGCATCTCTCCTGGAAGAGGAAGGAAATGTCGATTCCATCTCCCCAGTTGGACAAGGGGAAAAGCATGATGGAGAACTTTCTGTTCCCTCTCAATATCCCCTTAATGAGAATCATAATATGGAATGTTAGAGGGGCCAATAACCCTGAATTTAAGAGACACTGCATGTCTATGATCAACTCCCATAAACCTGCCCTGATGGCACTGCTGGAGACTAGAATGGATGAGCATAAAGTATGGTCCATTCCCTAGGCTTTAACAATCAAATCCAGTCCCCTGCTTCTGAGAATTCTGGTGGGATTGTTATAATATGGGACACCACTTCTCTTTGTTTTAAGGGTATTATTGTCCAACCTCAAGGGATTGACGTCGAGATTAAGGTACTTAACCCTCCCTCTTCCTTTTTCTTTAGCACTATCTACGCTAGTACTGATTTTTGCAATAGGCTCTTTCTTTGGGACTACTTGTGTAATTTTGTAGACTCCCATGTCTCCCCCAGCACTAGCCCCTAGTTAATTGGGGGGACTTCAATGAAGTTCTTTGAGCTTCTGAAAAATTTGGGGGGAATAATATTAATAGGAATGAAGTTTATGTCTTTTGGGACTGCATCAACTACTCTAATCTAGCTGACCTGGGTTTCAAGGGTAGTAAGTTCACCTGGACTAATAAAAGATATAGAAATAGGAGGTCTCTCATCCTTGAAAGACTACATAGATGCCTAACAAACACTAAGTGCTACATCTCTGTCCTAATGCCACTGTCACTCATTTGCCTAGAACCCACTCTGATCACTGCCCACTTCTGGTGACCCCTATGAGGTCCCACCCCATCTCCAATAAGCCTTTCAGAATAGAATCCATATTGTATTTCCACCCCAGCTTTATTCAAGTTGTCCAATGCTTCTTTGGGGGTAACACAAATCTTATTGAGGCCACCTCCACCTTTAAGGAGAATGCCATCATCTGGAACAAATTGACCTTTGGGAATATTTTAAAGGAAAAGGGATACCTTTGCCAGACTCTCTGGTATTCAAAAATCCACCCACTACCCCACTAGTGTCTTCCTTCAGGATCTTGAAAGAACCCTCACTAAGGAGTATAGCCTCATTCTTAGACAAGTGCAGGAATTCTGGAGACCCAAATCCAAAATCTCCTAGCTTGCAGAGGGGGACTCCAATACCAAATTCTTCCATGCCTCTACTCTTAACAGGAGAATAAGAAACAGAATCTCTGCTCTTCAAGACGACTGTGGTAATTGGTTAATATCCCCTGAGGATATTAAACTTTGCATCACTTCTTTCTACCAGTCTTTCTTTATCACTGACCATACCTGCTCTTACAGATACTATCAGTCAAACCCCTCCACCAAGTGAACCATCCTTCTTGAGGACCACCCCCTCCTGGACAACATGCCCTCCCCTCTGGAGATTAAGAATCCTATCTTTTCCCTTAAACCTGACGAGGCCCCTGGGCCTGATGGACTCCACCCCTTTGTCTATCAAAAGTACTGGGATATTTTTAGAACTTTCTGTTATCCAGTTCTTTACTAAGACATTCTCCAAGGTGTCCATTGACCTTACAGTCAACTTCACCTACATCTATCTAATCCACAAATGATCTAATGCCTCTAGCCTCAAGAACTTTAGACCTATTGGACTTTGCAATACTCAGTACAAGATAATTACTAAGTTGATTGCTAGAAGGTTAAAACCTTACATGGCCAATATTATTGGCCCTAGCCAAGCCAGCTTTCTTCCTACAAGGAGAACATCTGATAATGCTATTATTTTCCAAGAGGTGATCTCTCATTTCCAGAGGATGAAAGAAAAACTGAGCAGCATAATCCTTAATATTAACTTGGAGAAGGCCTTTGATAGAATTGAATAGTCCTTCATTAGGCAGACCCTCTGTTTTTTCAACATCCTTTCCAAACTTACCTCCTTGATCATGTCCTGCATTTCTACTACCTCTAGCTCTATCCTTATAAATGGACAAAAGACACCCTACTTTTATCCCTCCAGGGGTATCAGACAAGGAGATCCCATTTTTCCTTACTTCTTCATCATGTGCATGGAACTCCTGTCTAAGAGAATTAACCATGAGTTTGACCTTCTTACCTGGACCCCCATTTTCATCAAAAAGAAAGGCCCTAACATCTCTCACCTTTTCTTTGTTTATGACCTTATTCTCCTTGGCAAAGCCACTGCTGACAACTATGGTATTATCTCTAAAGTTCTTCAGCAGTTCACTGCTCACTCTGGCCAAAGGATCAATCACTCTAAATCAAAAGTCTTGTTTTCCAGGAACTGTCTTGCCCATACTAAAGACCATCTCTCTTCCATCTTACCATCTCCCTTCCATCTTCTCCATCAACTACTCTGATTCCTTTGAAAAATACTTGGGCTTCCTAATTCTTCACAAGAAACCCTCTAAAAGTGACTACAACTTCATCATTGACAACGTTAAAGCCAAACTGGCTGGATGGAAGACCAACCTCTTAAGTATGGTTGGCAGGATAACCCTTGCTAAGTCTTTTCTTAACAGTATCCTTACCCATGCCATGTAATTCATCTCTCTCCCCTGTGCTGTCCTCTCTCAGATTGATAGGATCCAAAGAAATTTTGTCTGGGGTACCTCTCCAGGTAGAAGGAAACTCCATCTTTTGAGTTGGGACATTATCTCTAGACTAAAAAGGAGGGGGTTGGGCATACAAAGAGCCAGGATTAGGAATAATACTTTCAGTGCAAGCCTTGACTGGAGATTCTACCACAACAAAAATAGCCTTTGGGTCTCTGTCCTAAAAAACAAGTACTCCAAGCCAAACCCCCTAGGTGTAAACCCCACTCTAAAATTTGGAAATTTATCTCCCAGGGTACTGCCCTGTGTAAGCTGGGATCCCAATGGGTAATCAAGGATGGTATTCATGTCAACTTTTGGATGGACAGATGGATCCTTAACTTTCTCCCCCTCAAATCCATTATCCATGGCCCCTTCTCCAGTCCTGAGGCCAAGTTGACCTTAGCTGAGGTATGGAAGGATGGAACCTGGAACTTCTCCAACCTTTTCTTCTAACTCCCTACTGATCTTATTACCAACATACAAAACTCCTTTACCTAGAACCCCAACCTCAGACATGATAAGATTATTTGGAGTCTTTCAGGCACTGGGTGTTTTACAACTAGCTCCATGTATAACCTTCTCTTCTCCCAGTCCACAGGAACAAATGAGGGGTAACCCTTCATATGAATTTGGAAAGCCAAGTGCCCCCCTAAAATTAAAACCTTCCTATGGCTAGCTCAGCATGACAAGCTTCCCACCTCCTCCTACCTTCATAGAATAGGTATTATTGATAGTACTGCCTGTAAGTTTTGTCACTCCCCTGTTGTAGACCTTGTACACATCTTCTTTGAATGCACCATCGTCAAGGACTTCTAGGATCAGTTACTTGTTTCTAACTCCAACTCCTTTGGCCTGAATAGAAATAGCCTTTCCCCTCAGAACTGAGCCTCCTCCCGGTCCAAATTGCACCACAAAAGTTTTGACAGTAACCTGCTCTGGCATAATATCATCCTCTTTAGCATTTGGTCTATCTGGAGAAATAGAAACCAAAACCTCTTCAAGAATCTTAATAACTCGCCCTCCTATAAGCAGATTTATGATGAGATCCTACAATTCATCACCCTTGTCTCCCCTAACAGCCAGGATAGAAGGATTATGGACATCCATCTCAAATGGATCAACCCCGCTCAGGACTCCTTTATGCTCAATATTGATGGTGCTTGCAAAGGAAATCCTGGTAAGGGTGGTATAGGGGGGTCATCCATACCTTCAATAGGAACTAGCTTCTGGGTTTTGCGAAAGCTTTCCCTTGGGCCACCAATAACCAAATGGAGCTTATGCTCTGCAGGAAGGCCTTAGATTAGCTGAGGAGAACAACTACGTGCCTATTGAAATTTACATTGATTCCACAGAAGTCATTAAATGGCTTGCCAATGGTAACTTAATGTTTGACTCCATCATTGTTGATTGCAGGTCAAGACTAAGAAGACTAGGAAGACCCAAGGTGGTACACTTCTTTAAGGACCAGAATGGAGTCGTGGATTCTATGGCTAAACTAGGATCACAGATGAAAGTCCAACAGGGAAGCAACCTTTTTGAAGTTCCCCCAATGTGTACGCAAAGAGCCTTATGGGCAGACATGGTGGGAACTTTTTTTGTAAGATCTGTAAATGAAAACTATGATTTCCAGGTCATGGGCTCTAACTTCTGCTATGTAATTGAACCAGACTAACCTTGGGACCACAGTCCCCCCTTTTTTTATTTAATATAATCTTCTCAATCAAAAAAAAATTACTTTTTGTTGATAATTGTAGGGCTACAGAGTGTGGAAGCATGATAAATTCAACCAAAGATTCCGAGAAATTAATAAAAACAGAAAAATTGACACCAAGGTTTTAGGTGAAAAACCCTCTTTAAATAGAGGTAAAAAACCACCGGCGAGAGAGCCAAAGATTCCACTAATATTGACGAGAGTACAAAATATTTTCTCGGGACTAACAAAACAAAATAGCCCCTTACAAATTCTCTACGAGTATAGAAATACTCAACCAAGAAGTAGAGAAAGAAGAAAATATAAAGGAGAGATTGGCTATTGAAATGTTGTGGAGGTGTCTTTGCAAATGAAATAGCATTGGCTTTTATAGCCAAATCTGGACCTCAAAAGTCTTGCCTTCATGTGTGAATGCAGCCACCGATGTTGAAAACACAAAGTCACAAATGTCTTCATCATCCACAATTGTTGAAATATGTGCAACAATTGTTGACAAAAGGAGAGAAACAATTGTTGACCAACAAATCTCCACCTTGATCTCCTTTTGACCGGAAATACTCTCTCGCCATGAAAACCTGTTAACAATGAATAATACCAGCTAAGTCCAAGTAATGATCGAACTTAGCGGCTGGAAGTGGTTTGGTTAACATATCTGCAGGATTTTCAGTTGTATGGATTTTTTCCACAGTAATTTCTCCTACATCAACAATATCTCGGATAAAGTGGCGTTTAATATCAATATGCTTGGTCTTTGAGTGATGCTTGCTATTCCTGGCCAAGTGGACAGCACTCTGACTGTCGCAGAACATAACAAGAATGTGTTGTTGTAAACCAAGTTCAGCAACCAAGCCTCGGAGCCAGATAGCCTCTTTCACTCCTTCAGTAGCAGCAATATATTCTGCTTCAGTGGTGGACAAAGCCGCAATGGCTTGAAGTGATGAATACCAACTGATAGCAGATCCGCAGAGAGTAAAGATATAGGCTGAAAGTGATCTTCTCCGATCTAAATCACCACCGTAGTCGGCGTCCACATAACCAACTACGCCTCCTGGATCAGAACTTTGTCTATCAAATACCAAACCAATATCAGGAGAACCCTTCAAGTAACGAAGGATCCATTTGACAAATTCCCAATGCTGTTTTCCTGGGTTGTGCATGAATCTGCTAACAACACTAACCGCATAAGCCAAATCAGGCCTAGTACATACCATAGCGTACATAAGGCTTCCGACTGCATTAGAATACGGGACATGTGACATGCGCCTTTGTTCCTCTTCTGATTGTGGACACTGATCTGATGACAACTTGAAGTGGGCAGCAAGTGGAGTATTAACAGCTTTGCAATCTCGCATTCCAAATCTGTCAAGCATCTTCATTATATACCTTTTCTGTGATAGAAAAAGTTTTCCAGCTTGACGATCTCTGTTAATCTCCATTCCAAGAATCTTCTTGGCAGGACCTAGATCTTTCATATCAAATTCACTGTTGAGCTGCACCTTTAACTTGTCAACAAGAGTTTTATCTCTTGCAGCAATTAACATATCATCAGCATATAACAGCAAGTATACTAGTGATCCATCAGATAATTTTTGAAAGTAGACGCAGTTATCATAACTACTTCTAGAATAGCCATGTCCAGTCATGAAGGAATCAAACCTTTTATACCATTGTCTTGGTGATTGCTTCAAACTATAAAGAGATTTCTTCAAACAACATACATGGTTTTCCTTTCCAGGAACAACGAACCCCTCTGGCTGCTGGATATAAATTTCTTCCTCAAGATTACCATGAAGAAAGCAGTTTTCACATCTAACTGTTCCAGCTCCAAATCATACAAGGCAACTAGAGCAAGTAATAAACGAATTGAAGAATGACGAACAACGGGAGAAAATACTTCATTAAAGTCAATACCTTCCTGTTGATCAAAACCTCTTACTACGAATTTTGCTTTGTACCTTGCATTTTCAACACCGGGGGTGCCTTCTTTTCTCTTAAAAATCCATTTGCAACTAATGACTCGCTTGCCTTCTGGTAACATCACCAAATCCCATGTTTCATTTTTGAGAAGACTCTCGACTTCTTCTTGTATAGCAGCAGTCCACTTTGCTGAGTCATCACCAGAGATAGCTTCAGAATAATTCTTGGGTTTACCATCTTCACCCATATCTTGTGCAACAGTCAATGCATAAGCAATGTTGGCAGATTCTGTGATCAGTCTTTGAGTCAGTTTTCTTGGCCTTTGTTGTGGAAGTTCTTGAGCCATAGACCATGGTTGTGGTAAACCTCGACGTTGAGGTGGATGTTGTCGTGGACTCATTTGTTCAGCAGTGACTTCATCTTCTTGAGTGGTGGAAGAATTAGGGATATTTGCTTCCAAAATGGGAGCTTCAGTCTCAAACTCCACCTTCTCTCGAACATCCTCCTGATTACCTGTATCAGTGGAGGGAACAACAGTATCTTTTCCAGAAGATAGCATACCATTTTCATTAAAGGTTACATTCCGACTATGAAATATTTTACGAGATTCAGGGTCATACAAACGATAGCCTTTAACCCCTAGGCCATAACCTAAGAAAATGCATTTCTTAGCACGAGGTTCCAATTTTCCCTCGTTCACATGAGAATAAGCAGGGCAACCAAATATTCTAAAATTAGAATAATCAACAGGGTTACCTGACCAAACTTCTTCTGGAATTTTTCAGTCGAGTGATCGATTTGGTGAGCGGTTTATCAAGTAGCATGATGTTGAAGCTGCTTCTGCCCAAAATTCTTTCCCCAGAGTAGAATGGGAGAGCATACAACGAACTTTCTCCAAGATAGTTCTGTTCATCCTTTCAGCAACTCCGTTTTGTTGTGGAGTTCTTGGAACGGTGAAATGTCTGGCAATACCTTTTTTCTTGCAGAAATCATTAAACTCATTAGAACAAAATTCGAGGCCATTGTCTGTCCTTAGCCTCTTGATCTTCTTGCCAGTCTGGTTCTCAATTAATAATTTCCACTCTTTAAAGGTGGAAAAAGCTTCATTCTTTTGCTTGAGAAAATATACCCAGAGTTTACGTAAAAAATCATCAATAAATGTCAACATATAATGACATTTACCTCTGGAGGGAACTCTCGATGGACCCCAAAGATCTGAATGGATGTAGTCCAAAGTACCTTTGGTCCTGTGAATGGCTTTTGAAAAGCTAACCTTTCTCTGCTTACCAAAAATGCAATGCTCGCAGAAATCGACCTTACCGGTACAATGGTTGCCAAGATAGCCTTTCTTTTTGAGAATTTGGATTCCCTTCTCACTCATGTGGCCCAACCTCAAATGCCACAACTTCGTGTTGTCTTTGTTGGATGAGGCGACGGCTGCAGAACCTATAACAGTTGAACCCTGAAGCAAATACAAACTACCAGATCGAATTGCCTTTAGTAACACAAGATCTCCTTTGGACACTTTTAAAACTCCACCTTCAGCTGAGTATCTACACCCTTGAGATTCAAGAGTGCCTAGGGAAATGAGATTCCGTTTCAAATCAGGGACATGTCTGACACTGGTCAAAGTTCTAACGACTCCATCATGTGTCTTAATTTTGATTGTGCCTTTGCCGACAACTTTGCATTGAGCATCGTTGCCCATTAAGACAAGACCACCATTAAAAGATTCATAGGTGGTAAACCAGTCTCTATTAGGATACATATGAAATGTACAACCAGAATCAAGAACCCACTCATTTTTTGACCTTTGATCAGTACCAGAAGCAATAAAACACTCTCCATCAGATTCGGTTTCTATAAAACTAGCTTCGGCAGATTTTTCGGGTTGCTTACCCTTATCTTCTCTGTTTTGCTTATTTTTCAATTTGTAGCACTCAGAGATTTCATGATTTCTTTTCTTGCAATAACGGCAATACTTAGAGTTTTTACCTTTGGATTTGGATTGGTTTTTACCGCTAGCACCTACTTCGTGGTTTCTCCCTCTAACTACTAGTCCCTCACCCGAACTTTCAGAATGAATTTGGGTATCAAATTTTTCTTTGGACAGTAGGTTAGACTTGACATCATCAAAGCTCAAGGTAACATTATTACCATATAGCATAATTTCTTTGAAATGTCTATATGAGGGTGGCAAAGAAACAATAAGTAGTACGGCTTTATCCTCATCATCAATTTCGACATCCAGATTTTCCAAATCAATTATGATGGAATTAAATTCACTAAGATGAGATTGGATGGGTGTACCTTCAGACATACGGAGTGTGAAAAGTCGCTCCTTTAACCGGAGTTTATTTGCAAGACTTTTGGTCATGTACAGAGACTCCAATTTACTCCATATGCCGGCTGCAGTTTTCTCATTGATGACTTCGCGTAGCACCTCACGGGACAAGCATAATTGGATTGTGGATAACGCCTTTTCATCCGTCTCTTCCCACTGCTCCTCCGTTGTAGTGGCTGGCTTCGCCGATTTGCCGGACAGAACCTTCTTTAGGCCATTCTGGGTAAGAACAACCAGCATCTGGACTCGCCAGATAGCAAAACTAATTTTACCATCAAATTTCTCAATATCGAACTTCGTCGACATTTTTAATAAAAAAAAATCCCGGTTGAATTATCGTGGCTTTGATACCAATTTGTAGGGCTACAGAGTGTGGAAGCGTGATAAATCCAACCAAAGATTCCGAGAAATTAATAAAAACAGTAAAATTGACACCAAGGTTTTAGGTGGAAAAACCCTCTTTAAATAGAGGTAAAAAACCACCGGCGAGAGAGCCAAAGATTCCACTAATATTGACGAGAGTACAAAATATTTTCTCGGGACTAACAAGACAAAATAGCCCCTTACAAATTCTCTACGAGTATAGAAATACTCAACCAAGAAGTAGAGAAAGAAGAAAATATAAAGGAGAGATTGGCTATTGAAATGTTGTGGAGGTGTCTTTACAAATGAAGTAGCATTGGCTTTTATAGCCAAATCTGGACCTCAAAAGTCTTGCCTTCATGTGTGAATGCAGCCACCGATGTTGAAAACACAAAGTCACAAATGTCTTCATCATCCACAATTGTTGAAATATGAGCAACAATTGTTGACAAAAGGAGAGCAACAATTGTTGACCAACAAATAAATTGAAGAAATAGCTAACAATAATATTATATGTGATGAGATGTTTTGCATTTTACCAGTTTGAGTTAACATATGGATATAGTTGTTTGGTTTCTTCTCACTTAATCTTGTAAAGTAATATTTTATTTTTTAGATTAACCTTTTATTTTAATTATTAACAAGAGAATTTTATTCATTACTATGCATCATTGAGAGGTACAGCAGTAGCTTTTGCAAGTTTAGTAGTAGTCGGATATGGCCTATTACTACTATTACAAACCGGATATTGAGGGGCCACAAAAGGCCCTACACAAGAGGGTCCCCTAATGTCGGCTTCCATTAGAGATCTAACAAACACCGATGGAGAGGTCCAAGTTACAAACAAGTTATTCAACATTAGGTTATGACTTTCCTTAGCAAGTTTATCAGCTACTCTATTTAGACAACGATCTTCATGGCTCATGCTGCATCTGCGGACTCCCCAGACTGAGGAGAAGATCCCTGCAAGACAGAACTAGGCTACTATTACTATGTGAATGTGGATCAAGTATGTTAATTACCGCAAGAGAATCCGTGGTCACTTTGAGTTGGGAGACCTGCATATTGTTAGCTATCACAAGACCATAAAATAAACTGGACAATTCTGCTTCCAATGGTACTTGTCCTATTGTTGTCTCAAGATGTAAGTTTAGGCTAATAAAAACATAAATAGGATGATTCCTAAAGGGTTCCAAAAAAGAAATTACGTAATCCTCTTTGCACTGATAAATCATTAATTATAAAGTTTTAATCTATGCACCATTTATTAATTCAATAACTCAATATTAATAATTTAATAAGTCAAATTTAAAACTGAATTATCCATTACGATTCGATTTTAAGCAATATACTAAACTATACAACTTGAAAGACAAAATGAGTTGTCACCCCTTCTTGATTACTACATTACACATAAAATATGTATATAATATGTATATTGGCTACATATAAATATTTCAAGTCAAGCCACCAAATATGTTTCTTGAAAGTTTAATCGTTTTCATTTTTTATCTTTCAATTAGTTGTTACAAACATGTCAACCAAACCAAGTGACTAACTAATACTGTTTTGTACTGAAAAAATATGGAAATAGCCTATTTATTTCTAGCAACATAAGTCAATATATTGAGCCCAAATAAGGCCTAATAACGGCCCAAATAATGCACCTACTCTTCAAACTTTATCTCTACAGTAAAAGTGAGCCAAATTTCTTTTTTAAAAAAGCCCATTTGTGCAAATTTCCCAAAATAACATTAAAACTATGGTATTATGAGCTCAACTTTTAGGTTATTTCTTCACTAGTGCTAACTTGTTACCCAGTTTTTTTTGTTTTCCCATCCAGCATGTCATAGCCGTATGGAATATGACTAATTCAGATTCTCATTGTGCAGAGCTCCTCAAAAAAAACACTTTCTACCAAAGTTTTTGACATACTCAAGAATCAAAATTGAGACCTCTGATTAAGGATGAGCAACCCTATCTGCCGGACGCATGCACCATAACCACAATTTCCCTGGGCACAAAGAAATCTCTGACAAACGCTTCACCAAAAATTTCAAAATTAGTCATACACTTTCGCTTGAACAAATTGGCCTGGTGCATTTTTTCTATTTTCCACCTTGAGCGTTGCTTCAAAAGTATCTTTTAAAACACTGCCTGAATTGACAATATATATATATATATATATATATATATATATATATATATATATATATATATATATATTAGTCAAGTGTACATACTTTGCACGTGTGTATAATGTTAATATGAATATTGTTTATAAAGTGACTAAGAGCCTGCTTGGATAAGATTAAAAAAATAGTTTTTTAGCTTAAATGATTAAAAGCTTAAAATAAGTGCTTATAAATTAAGCAGATAAGTGTTTGGATAGAAGTGCTGAAACTGGAAAAAAGTTGTTGATGCGTTTGATAAACAAGTGATGTTAAGCACTTTTTTGTTGTTAAAATGACTTAAATGTCCTTAAAGTTGTTAACATCATAAATAAGGTGAATTATTTATAATTTTTAATTTTAAAATAAAATTTTTGAACAAACCTCCGATTAATGATGAATTCGATGAAAACAACGAAGAAAGATGAAGAGGAAATTAGAGGGAAGAGATGAAGCGAAGCGGCAAATAGAAAAAAAAAACTATATATTTAAGGACTACAAGTTTAGGATATTGTTGGAATTGGAGGAAAATATAAGGGATAAAAAGGTAAATATTTTTGTCAAACCTAAAAGAATTTTAATCTAAAAAGTGAAAAACTTGGGGTACCCAGCTTCTCACTTTTTAATTCTTTGAATCAGTTTTTAGATTTTTTTAAGCACATTTTAGTTTTACCAAACATCATAAAAAACCAAAAAAAAAAGATTAAAAATTGGTTTGACCAGATTTTAATCCTATCCAAACGGACTCTAATTATTATGAGTGTGTTACATTAAGAAATACAAATTAATTTTTAAAAGTAGGTAAAATATTTAGGATTAAAGGTGTATTAAAAAGAAATGTAAGATACATAATTTATAATAAAATTTATTTTATTTTATGAGGTACCATATAATCTTGAGTATCACACAAGTTCCTTCCTTATTGGCTAAACGTGTTGAGCTAATTTGTTTCATCATTAAGCGAATGAAGTTGTTCTCCAAGTCCATCGTGTATTAATACTACAATATCAATTATTATTTATATCGAACTAAAAAAGAGAAAAAAAATAGTGTTATAAATATATTATTATATATAGTAAAAATATCTACTTTACCATATATAGTGAATGTCTATTTATGGAAAAGTTAGAAACCCCAAGGTTAGTCTTCCCCTATAAATAGAGGGTTTTCCTTCATTATAATTCACTCCATTAAGCATCCCTCAAGAGAAAAAAGAATTACTCTTTGTTCTCTTTACTTTTCTTCTTTATTCTTTTATATTTCATAGCACGTTATCAGCACAAGACTCTATCAAATAGGGTGAAAATATAAATCTAAAGGTAATTTCAAGGTTAGTGATTCCTTATGTTATTTATCTTTTGCTACTAATAATATAATTATTGTTGGATTTAAACAAAAAATAATTGGTTTGGAACCACTTATGCTTTCAATTTGTTCATGAAGAACAATGTTGTTAAAAGATATGATGATGAATTTAAGTCTCATCTCAATAAGAGGGTAAGACATTGGATTAAAAATTCCAATACACCATGATGATAAGATGTTGGTTTCAAAGTCCCATTAATTTATGCCTAAGACGTCTTTATATGGATAAGACATTGAGTTTGAATCTCAATGCACCATATTGATGATATTATGATGGCTAAGACAAAATAATTTGTATTTCATGAAAAGTCATGAAACATGTCCTATTTTATATGCCCCATTTTTGAAGTGAATATGGCAGCATTGTATAATATGTCTGAAAGAAGACAAGTGATTGAATGCACGAATATACGAGTGGAGGGACAATAAGATAATGATCATCAAAAGTGATGATATTTTCACACGCATATTATGATCACAAGATATGTCAGAGAAAAATTCTCTAGATCATATATATATGCCTCGATTTGCTCCTGAAATAGCAATATCATGAAAGAGGTTATAAGCTATCAGAATTTGATAGGCTTAAGGCACAATTATATTCTATTTTCGAGGAATGTGAAGCTTATTAATGCAAACGTGCACTTGATTGTAATGGTATCACAACTCACCTCCGAAAGGCTGAATAAGTGAGAAAATTTATTTTGAAATCTACTTCTAAAGTAGTAAATCTGAAATTTACTATAGAAAAAAGTACATGTCATGGTAAACTTGGAATTTAGTAGAATAAAAGTCCATAAATTGATATGAACGATTGTGACATCTCAAAGATGTGCATATTGAGTATTAGACATATATTGAAGAACTAGAAGATTCTTCAAAAATTATTTATGTTGCTTGTTTTCATGATAAGTTGGTTGGACCAAATAATATTGGGATTTGATCCCTCAAAATTTGAAAAATATAAAGGTCAATGTGGGCCCGTTCGCCAGTCATGTGATCTATTAAGATGCATCGATATAAGATGATCACATGTACGTTTATTGTCAACCTGCAGTTTGACATTCATAAAGTTGCTTGCTCAATAAAATTGAGTTAAGAACTTAACTTTCAGATTGTATAATTCATCTTGATGGTGATGGTTTAGCTTTGAATGCGTTCGATAAATAGCTGAACTATTACTAATGAGAACAAAGCTTCATGTGTTGGTTTGAAATATGATATAGTATATACAAAAGTACTTGTATGTATCAAATTAATAAATTATGATTAATTCTACCACAAAGTTAGTCCTGAGTCAAAAAACACATGTTGTCCATCTAATAGTTTTGATGTGCAATATATGATTAATGAATATACCATGATGCACAAAGATGAATTCCTCAAAGAATATGGAGGATGTATGTTAGTTTTCCTAACATAAGGCGGAGGTTATAAGCAACTATGAAATATGTTAGGAATTATCATCAGATCCTCATTCAAAAGATAATTCAAGTCAAATGTTGAAAGCATCTCATATTAAGCTGCAAGTGCGCCTATTTTCTGTCCCTAAAGGACAAAGTCTATGCATGCATGCAGCGTGGTAGATCAATCAGTTCAAAATAAAATAAATTTTTGAAAAGAATAAGGAGCAAATTATCATAATAAAAAGGCAATGTCTACGACTTAACACTTCATGAAACCTTATGAGAGGTTCAGGTACCTGAAAATAGTGAAGTGATGAGATCTCAAAATGATATGTTGCATTGTAAACCGATACGAAATGATATATTATCAATATCTTTGATACAATATTGTGAAATATTATGAGGGGATTCGAATTCTACGTTTATTTAAGCATGCTGATGTAGAAACATTATCAAGTGACATAAAAGGATGCATCTTGATAAGAGTAAAACTTATTTGATTTGCAGTCCAGGCACTTGAAGATGTCGCACATGATATGTTGAACATTGTCACTTGACAAAATTTTTATGAAACTTTGTAAGGATTCAAAATGTGTAAAGCATATAAAAGTTTCGGGGAAACTTATTTATAATCCTTATATTGCATAAGTTTATAACTTGAAAATCATTGGAACTCTTAGAGAGTTTTCAAAGCAATAGATTATTTGCTGACATGAAAAATATACCGAATTGAATTGGTTATGAAGTACCATATCTTAGTACAATTGATGTACTAATGTATCTTGCAAATACTACAAGGCCTGATATAACTTTTTTTGGTTAATTTGTTAGCAAGGTATAATTCTGTTGACATCGAAATGGGATCAAACGCATGATCTTATTTTCTAAAGATCGTAGTCCCGATCTTATTGGTTATGCTGATGTTGGGTACTTATCTGACATGTATAAAGCTCGGTCTCAAATAAGCTATATGTTCACATGTGGGGATATTGTCATATCTTGGAGATATACAAAGCAGTCTATTTAGCCACTTCATCGAACCATGCTGAGATAATAGCTATTCATGAAGCAAGCCGAGAATGAGTACGGTTGAGATCCATGATACATCTCATTCAAGAAAAATGTGGTGTGAAATGTGACAATGTACCAATAATTCTATACGGAGATAATGCAGCATGCATAGAACAACTTAAGAGAGGATTCATAAAAGGAGATAGAACGAAGCACACTTCATCAGAGTTTTTCTACATACATAAGCTCAAAAAGATTGGTGATATTAACATGCAACAGATTCGTTCAAGTGATAATGTGGCTGATTTATTCACCAAGTTTCTTTCAATTACAACTTTCAAGAAGATTGTGCACAAGATCGGGATGCAAAGGCTCAAGGATGTTCTCATTAGGGGGAGTTAATACGTGTTGTACTCTTTTTCCCTTACTAGGTTTTGTCCCACTGGGTTTTCCTTGTAAAGTTTTTAATAAGGCAGCCGATATGCGTATAGTTAGAGATGTGTACTTTTTTTCCTTCACTAAATTTTTTTTCACTGGTTTTTTCTAGTAAAGTTTTAACGAGGCGCATTATCTATCAATTAGATATTCAAGGGGGAATGTTATAAATATATTACCATACATAGTGAATGTCTACTTTACCATATATAGTGAATGTCTATTTATGAAAAATTTAGAAACCCCAAGGTTAGTCTTCATCTATAAAGAAAGGGGTTTTCCTTCATTGTAATTCACTCCATTAAGAATCCCCATTAGAAATAAAGAAGTCTTCTCTCTTCTCTCTATATTCTTCTTCTTCTTTGCTTTATATTTCATAACAAATAGAAAAAAGTACCCAGCCTTGTTAGCTTGTGGCCAAACTTCTAAAATTAACTTACTTTGAAAAGTTTTATTTTAGAAGTGCTTTTATAAAAGTACTTTTGATTTTGTGTCGTCCTTTTTATTTTAGTTCCTCTTACGAATTCAAATTTAAGAGATTTAATTTCAGACAAATTTTCATTAAATATAAGGTAAAATTTTTATTAAATATAAGGTAAAATCTTTTGAAATTTATGCCATAATGAAAAGATAAAAATCTTCTTTTATGTCTTTGTTCTTAGTTTCCCCTTTTGTTTTATTCTTTCTTCATAATGATTTATTTTCAATAATAATCTAATTACTTAAAAAGTCACTTTTAATATGAGGCAAAAAAATTCATATATATCCCAATAATAAAAAAAAAATATTACGTCTAAAAGAAATTGAATCGTGCAATGTTCAAAATCAAAGGACTAAATAAATTTTTAATTGATTTCAAATTACCATAAAGGTTAGGACTCTTTAATTATTAATTCTCCTAATAACTCTTGCCATATAATTTCACTTACCATATATTTTAGAATTCTTTAGTTCTACATATTATGAAAATAATTAATTTATAATTAAAAAAGGGATAAAAAGATGATTTTATCTGTTGCAGAGTATTTTAATGAAGGGTAAAAGTTCAAATCACTTTTCTAAGGCTTCACACTTTTAATAGATACGAGACATTGAAGGCCCGTGCTAGCAGGGGCCCAATATATGTTATTTTTTTAATCCCAATTAATGTGACACAAATATAATTTAGATAATTAATTATTAAAATAATTTTAATTATTGTAATTTATAATACTATTTCTTCTATTTCAATGTAAGTGAGGAAGTAATATAATTTCGATAGTCAATCAAATGTTTTATGTTGACTTATCATTTTGTGTCTATTTTATGAAATATTATTAATTTTCTAATGCGATCATAATAATTAATTAAGGATGATATAATAAAATCACGATTGAAACAGCGAAGAACTCATGTCTTAAATGACTTATAAGAACTAATTAGAAGTAATATAATAAAATTCTTATAAAAAATACTTGTGAAAAAAGCATAAATAGGCATCATATAACACATCAAGTTAATTTTTTTGTCAATTTTATATTTTTTATTAAATATTATAATTTTTTTAATACTTAAATAACTTATAGTAATTAATTTGGGGTAATATAGTAAAATTATGATTGAAGCAACTGAAGCAAGCAACACAAGTAGGCATGTCAATTATTTTATATTTTTATTTAATATCATAATTTTTTTAATACTTAAATAACTTATAGTAATTAATTAGGGGTAATATAGTAAAATTACGGTTGAAGCAGCTGAAGCAAGCAGCACAAGCAGGCATGTCTTCGACGTGCCTGCTTATTGACACTTATTATATATAGTAATATTTAGGGGTAATAAAGTAAAATTACGTTTGAAGCAGCTGAAGCAAGCAACACAAACAGGCATGTCAAAGACGTGCCTACTTATTGACACATTATATATATATATATATAAAGCTAAGTCACTTTCCTTATTTATCTTCTTCAATCCATCCATCCGTCGATTATTAGTTGACAAACTCGATTTGTTATCATATTTGGAGTCATATCGTAATTAAATTACAGCTTTTTTTAAAAAAGATTTGGGCTTCGTATTAGAAAAGTGACATCTAGCTATCACTATTGAATCAATTTGAAGAAGTGAAATTAAATTTCTTAACTCTTAACTTATGTGATTAATTTTGGATAACCATAGTTTAGACTTATTGAAAATAGTCCACCAACAAATAATGCAAGGGCAAAAAAACATAAATTTCGATAGTTTGGAGTTCAATTACAGAAAATTTCAATACATTGCATAATTACTGAAAATCTCGATTTTGAGTCTGTCAAGATACATAATTAGCTCCCGATATATCCAACGAAGATATATTTTTTCCGTTGTAAGGATACATAAATTAGCTCTCGATACATTTTTCTGATTTTAGGCCTGTCGAGATACATAATACATCCAACGAAGATATATTTTTTCTTTGTAAGGATACATAATTAGCTTCCGATATATTTTTTTTGATTTTGGGTCTGTCAAGTAACATAATTAGCTCCAATGAAGATACATAATTAGTTGAAATCTTTGAAGTTAATTTGTAAGAGTAAAAATTTATGTTAATATGATAAATTCACATTAAAAGATCGTCTCGGTAACTCACTGCGTATTCTGCACTTCACCTCTCAAAATATTAGTAAATATTTGATATATTTCAATGTCATGTTGTCACACTAAATATAGTTATACAATATGATAACGCATGCTTCAAATGATAAGGGGAAAATATTAATTAGTCTACAACAATTATACTTATAGTTACTAATATATCCTTAGTAGAAAGTTCTTTGGTGTCCCAAAAAATGTGGCCAAGTTCAGTTAATCCCTTTTGCTAATAAGATTATTTTAATATGTTAATTAATTAATAACGTCCATAAGAAATAGTAGTACTCTATGTGTGTTGCTTTTTTTTTTTTCAGTTTTTTTTATAAATAAACTAACAGTAAGGATAGTGACAGAATGAGAACTTTGAATTTGAATTGAATTTGAACCAAGAATATGATTTCTTTGTTTTTTTTCCTCCTTTTTTGTTCTTTGAACTTTAATTAGGCACTGTTTATAATCACGTGATAAATTTAATAAAGTCTTTTTGATGATATTATCAACTTTGCAAGTTGCAACTCCCAACCCTACGTGGAGTACTATTCTCCCAAGATTTTTCTAGAAGAAACTATATGTATGATAATAGTGATAGAGGCAAAATTTTTATTAAAGGGGTTCAAAAATAACATACGAACAAATCGAAAGGAGTTCAACATCTATTATATATACATAAAAAATAATTTAACTATATACAAATAGTATAATCATCCATCCGAACCCCCTCGCCAAAGGATAGCTCCGCCCCTGCATGGTAACCCGTAAGAATAAAAAATTAATGTAATAGGTGATATCTCATAAAGAAGAACAGAATTAGTTTTTTTTGAACTCATCATATCGAATTTACTTATGCATCTCTTGTGTGATTTGCTGATAGAAATCGATTTACTAAGTACACACTCGGAGAATAGCTTCTCCAATGGTTGCTAAAAAAGGAGAGAAAATCCATATAGTATCTATATTAAAAGGAGAAAAAGAGAAAATGTTATAAAATTAATTATAGCGTTCAAAATAGTTTGTACGTACTTTGATTATTTAATCAAATATATATTATTATCATTTATATATATTATACCGATAAAAAAAGTTACCTAATATTTTTTGCTGTCATTCATTTTAGTCTTATTAACCCTTCTTTCCTTTATTATCTTTCCTCTAGCTATATCTGTCTTTCAGCAAAAAGTATTACACAAAGTAAAACATATAATTACCAAATTTTATTAATCATAATATATGACTGAATTCGTATACAATATAATTTCATTACACAAAATAATTCATGTTTGATTATTCAAACACATGATACGAGCATTTGATTCTTTTTCTTTTTATTTTTATTGTGTGATAGGAACAAAATTCAAAGATTTTAGAGTTTTTTTCAAATACACATATTCCTCTTGCATTGCTAACACGAAGAATTTTCATGTGCAATTGGCTGAATTGAGGGTTCAAAAAAGAACATGTCATTTAAGAAGGAACAATGAAGTAGGTGAAGTAGTGACTTTACAAGTTACACCAACCACTATTGATTATTATTCTAAAATCTAAACGAAAATAAATGTCATACAAAAAATCCAAACAAGAATTTCTAATGAAATATTTAGTCGATCCATTCTATATTAATTGAATTAACACAAAAATTATAACACTCACTTACAAAAAAATAGACCTACCAAACGTAAAGTAGGTTTTAACCAATGAACAAACATAAGATAATATGTTTATGTTTATCTGAAAAAGTTAAATTCATGAATGAGGGACTCATTGCTCCAAATAAAAAAATTGTTCTCCAGTTAATTCTTTAATTTAAAATAATACTATATGAGATAAGCAATACAATGATGATCTATGTGCTTAGATTGGATTATACACTTTTCTACTTAAGTGGGATTTGACCTCTAGATAATATTAAGAATAAAATATTTCATAAAAGATCCCAAGTAAATTATGTACGATGCATTTGGATCACCTATACTTTTTAATAAAATTATAGGATATGATAGCTTCTATAGCTTTTAACTCTACCTAACATCAAGGACCAAAAGAATCTTCTTTTTTCTTTTCTTCTAATTTTCTAATTTTATTTTGTGTTTGATAATGGACCAAAATAGTAACCATTTTATGTGGAAAAGATTTAGGGAACTTCCAAGAAGGCTCTATAAATCTAGCGTATTGTATTTTCTTTTTTAAAATTATGCCAACTTGCTAATTTTATTTGTCAACCTATGCATATTGCACATTTCTTTGTTTGTAATTCTAACTTTCTATGTGAAAACTAAAAGTCAAATTCTTTATGTGGGAATAGTTCAAAAATGTCTTATCAATTTAGGTTTGTTTCTTTGGATTTACATGTTTCAGAGGAATGTAGATGTTGAAAAATGATATACACAAGAAGCTCAATTTATTTTCACTATCCAAAATTTGACACGTTTTATACAAGTCTATTATTACATCTTTTAATATATATATTCTTTTTCATTAATCCGCTTAATTGGCTCGTGACAGATAAATTTTATGCGCATGCACATTAAAAGAACTCTTTCCAAAGTGCATAATAAAACTACAAGTGTAATGCAAATGGGATCGTGTTGTTTAAAAGTGACTCAAATTCATTTATCATCTTTTGTAGGTTACGAAAATAAGAAAATTTTACTATCTCTTTCGCAATATTCTATTGCAAAATCATAACCCCAAGAAAATTTCGAAAACGTGAAAATGAGTCTATAGTCAACTAGCAAAATCACATAAAACTTGAATACAGTCATGACCAAAATTTTTACAAAAAAGAGATGGAATTCCCCAACTCCTAAAGAAAAAAAAGAAACAAAAATAAAATAATAAATAAACATGGATAAATCTTGATTTACCATGGACTAAAATAAGTAGGAGTAGCATCGCAATCACAACTACTTTGATCGCTTGAACTACTAGTACTCAAAAGTTGTTCCAAATAATCAGGCCCCAAGTCTTCAAACACCACTACATTATTTACATTCTCCATTTTAACTTCCCTCGTTACTTTATTATTATTACTACTATTGCACTTCTTGGAACTACTAGTAGTGTTCCTTTTTCTCATTGAGTGGCGCTTTTTAAGCGCCACTACCGGAGAACAGTCTTGGTCCATGTGGCATTTCATGTCACGTAGTGACTCTCTAACTGTCTCCACTGGGAAATTCAGTATGGCTGATGTACCCCTCATTGAAAAAGCGGCTTGATCATAAGCTAAAGCAGCTGCCTCCGCGCTATCAAATGTCCCTAACCAGACTCTCACACCATTCCTCGTTGAATCTCTTATCTCTGCCGCGAATTTCCCCCACGGCCGCCTCCTAACACCTCGGTACGACTTCTTCTTACCGGGTTTCGATTCGACTTGGCTGACAACCTCGGATTCGGAGTTAACTTCCTCTTCCTTAACAACGTGGTACGAGGTAACTGTTTCTGAAGTTGTCTCTTGAAGAACACCATAAAGTAGCATCTCTTCGGAGTCGTCAACGTTGAATGGCAGAGAAGAATCAGAAGAATATAAATCAGAATTCATAGGGTAAAAGAAATGAGAAGAGCAAGAAGAAGGAGTTGAGTCCATTTTTTTTGGAGGGATAAAATGCTCTGTTTTTGCTCTGTTTTTTCAAGTAATGTTTGGTCCAATACTAGGAGAATTTTAACTTTGGGGTTGGCTGGCCTGGTGGCTTGTATATATACCCAAAATTTATGTGGGGTCTACTAGGAAAATCCAAAGGCTATGAAAAAACTAATTAATTTAATTTGTAGGTGGAGGCAAAAATTAAATAAATAATCCCTTCGTTTTAATTCCTTTGACTTATTTTGATTGACCAGAAAATTTAACGAAGTTGAGAAAATTTTGAATCTTATAGTCTGAAATTTAAGATATCTCAAATATATCATCAATGAGTCGGAGATATACCCATACTTAGTCAAGCGGGTTAGGCCTTTTCACATGTGTGCATCGTTGTTGATTAGTCTGTTTTTGTGATTTTAAGCATGTTATGTAAAAAATTGACATTAAAGAGCTACTAAAAATAGAAATGACTAGAAAAAGAGTGAATGCTTAGAAGAAAAAAAAACTAGAGAATTTTGACTTTTTGAGTTTCATACCTGAACAAGTGTATAAATTTTTCAATTGAACTATCATCAGTTACTATTTAACAAAAATATGCATAAACTATCAATTGTTAACTTTTTCGATTGATAGTTCAATTATGAAACTCAATCAATCAATAGTTTGGATGCATTTTTTCAAATAGTTGGTGATAACATAGACATGAAACTCACACACCAAAAAGCACAAAAAATCAGAATACTTTAAATGTGTTTTTCAGAATTTACTCCTAGAAAAAAATAAAAAGAAAATCCAATCAGCTATTAGTTTAAGATTCCTAAAAAAAATCCATTGTCGTTATCCTTTAGATCATGGATATTGAGTTGATTTATTTACTAATACATACTACTATTTTAAATAACTTGGTAGGTTAAACTCCACATCGTTTACTCAAGTAAATTGAATTTCATTTTCATCTCAATTTGTTTTATTTTTATTTTTTGCAATAGAAAAATAAGCAAAGTGTGGAAAAGAAGTAAACTATACCTTTTCTTTTACCTAATGTAAGCTCACTGAATTATTTGATGTTAAAAAGTTGGACACTGTTATTTATCCCATAAAAAAAGACATAAATTTCTATAGGGTTTGAAGCATGTTATGTGAAAAATTTATACTCTCCCCATCTCAAAAAATTATATGTCATCATTTCCTTTTTAATCCGTCTCAAAATAAGTGTCGTTTTTTCTTATTAGACAACTTTTTAAAGACACAATTATTCTTTTACCCTTATTGGTCTCACTTAATTAAAAAAAAGATATTAGCACATTTTTTTATAAAAAATAATTTGGTAAACTTTACCAAGTCTTTCCTTTTTTTCTTAAACTCCGTTCCCGATCAAATGACGACACATAAAATGGAACGAAGGGAGTACTAAAGAGCTGCTAAAAATAGAAATGATCACTATTTTGAATAAACTGAAAAGGAAAGTAGATCAAACAGATTGAAACGTCGGAGTAAATAGGAAATTAGGGGTAAAATAGGTAGTGAAAGAGAAAGAAAGGGTAAAAAGGGAAAAATGAAAAAAGAAGAGTGACCAAGGAGGATGTTTTGAGAATATTAAAATATTTTTATTGTTGATTATTTTAATGGCAAATTGAGCCAATAGGCCAATACCACACGTGGGTCAAATCAATCTAGGCGGCCAAGTCAAATAGAGATCCAATTAATGACGTCAGCAACCTGGACATTTTCTTGACTTCACTTATTTTCATTTTATTTTTTTTTTTTAAATGGGTGACCAAAACAATGTAAATAAACCAATAAATATATGACAGTATATGTTATGAAATCTATTAAGTAACATACTCGTAAGCGTGACCTATGTTATGAAATCTATTAAGTAACATACTCGTAAGCGTGATCGAATTGGTTAGGTAAACGATCTAATATGAAAGTCACATTGTCAAAACTTTTCATCGTATTTTCTGATCAAGCTTGTCAAAAGAAATTTTAACTTATCTAATATAGTTTACTTCTTCAATGCAGAGCAATTTAAGAGCTATTATATTAAAATATGATTTAGTTATGCACGTTCGCATACTAACGACTGCAATTCTCATATCAACCCGGAAAACAAAAACAACGAACAAGAAGCACACGAAGCGAACTCTATAGCTTAACAATTTTAATTCGATGTAATTACTAGACAAAGGATAGGGAATGAAATTAACAAAATTATGAATTCTTGAAATGAGTAGCTTCGTCCGAATATATATTTATATTATTAGGGGCGATTTATGACTTTTTTTTATGCTCCAGCATCCATTAAATTTAAGATAGCATAAAAATATTTAAAAATTGGTATAATTAGTGCTCTAGTTTTCAAGTAGAACCTTAAAGCTTCGGACGTCAATATATGTGTTCGAACCTCCCGACCACGATCCCTAAATCCTGAGTCTGACATTTTATATTATGAAATTTATTAAATATGTATAATTGTATATTGTTAAGACACGTTTACTGCCTTCGATAGATAAAAAAAAAACTCAAACGGTCTATATTTAAAATTTTAAAAAATTTAAATTCTGATTTCAAAATTGACTAGGAACAGAGGGGAAAAACTCTTTTTTCCCAACTGACTTGAATTTACACACTTGTTTTCTAAGGATAGTTGAATTTATTATATTGAAAACGGTATAAAATAAAGTTTTTGACTGTTACTGTATTTATTTAGACTATATAGGCTCTTTAAAAAGTAAAGAAGACTAATTAAGATTTAATTAGGCTAAAAAAAAAACCCTTTTTTGAGATTCGACTAATTTCGAATTCGTGCATGCGGAACGTTATTTTTTAGGGTGATACTTTTAATAAAATCTTTTTCATTTTTAGGATTCGAATTCGATATTTTTGGAATCGCAATCATCTCACCACAACCGTTGACACCATCAAAATATTCAACATGTAGATAATAAGTTATTAAATTTTTTTTGACTGAAAATCATATAAGGTATGGGCCTTGAGAAAAAATATAACGCACGTTCCAAATTAAAAAAACTATATATTGACTCATTTTTATAAATTTTTCCATGAATGAATTGGTTGAATTTTGCTGCAAAAGAAATTTCAATCGTGTAAGTTTTCAAAGTAGAATATTCAAGAATTGTCTACCTTTTATTATTTATTCTTTTTTTGTTTAATTTTTTAATTTCTTTCTAATAAAGGTAGTTTATTAGATTTATGAAATGGGTAAATTTTTGTGAGTCAATGCAGTAATAGTTGTTCAATACTTATATGGTTTTTACAGAAATTATATTTTAGGGAAAAAGGGGATTTCATTTGCCTTGGAATATGTTGACCATTATTTTGGATAAAGTTTTATCTCTCTTGCTTCTAGAATAGTCACATTTTCTGTTCGCTGCAAGAATTATTTTTGAGGCAGTTTGATAGATATATTTGTGGGGTATAATTTGAAACAAGGAAGTACTAATACGAGAAAAAAATATTTTAATATTGATCAAAATTGAATTTTAGTATAATTATATTTTTTTTTACATAAAATGATATAATTAATATTTAATTATTCGTGTAAGAAAAAATAATTGCTATAAAAAATTCATGCAATATTATTTGAGTGAAGACATTAAAAGATACTATTGCCATTAATAAATTATGCTAAACAATGGTAGAAAAGGATTTTTACTAAAAAATTTAACAATTTAAGAAATGCACACACAAAGAAGATGAATATATTAACATCTAGTAAATATACAATATAATTTTTGAGGAAAAAAATAATTCAGATGAATCCTCATCCTCTTGCATTCTCTTAGCTTAGCCCAGAAGTTAATATTTAGAGTTAATAATTCTTTCATAACATAATAACTTTATAATAATCAATTCCATATTAATCATCATATAACAACCTTTTTTCTCTCTTTATTATTATTTTAATCTCTGCAAAATTTTATTAAAATTTCACCTTCCAAATTTAGGAGTTGATGTTCGTTAATAATACTCTTCGATAGAGACAGCCCAATTCTCATATTAAGAAAAATAAATGTACTTAATTGACAGGAATAGTTAAAAATCTTTTCTAAATCTAGAATACAATTGTCTGTCGTGTCAACCATCATTTAAACTAAAAAAAAAAGATGCCTACGTATATCTTATATGCATAATCAAAATATAATCTATGTATATGACTACAAAAATAGTGAATGCTTAGAAAAAAAAAGCCTAGAGTATTTTGATTTTTTGAGTTTCATGAATGGATGCATGAATTTTTCAACTGAACTATCATCAATTTTTTTTTTTTGGTTGCCCAAGGTATCCCCAAAGCCGACAGTCGTGAGATTAATACTCGGTTCCTCGGTCACCGTATTTTGCAGTAGGAAACTAACCACAAAGTTTGCTCCATTCGCTAGAAGCGGGGATCAAACCCCCGACCTCTTGCTTAAGGGAGATAGCGCTGAACCACTATGTCAACTCTGGTGGTTAACTATCATCAGTTACTATTTAACAAAAATACGCATAAACTATCAATTGTTAACTTTTCGACTGTAAGTTCAAGTATTACTCAATCAATCAATAGTTTTTGGATGCATTTTTCTAAATAGTTGGTGATAATGTACGCATGAAACTCACACACTTAATAGTTAATATAAAAAACACAAAAAAAATCAGAATACTTTAAATGTGTTTTTCAGAATTCTCTCCTAGAAAAGAAAAAAAATTCAATCAATTATTAGTTTAAGATTCCTAGAAAAATTCATAGTCGTTATCCTTTAGATCATGAATACTCAGTTGATTTATTTACTAATACATGCTAGTATTTTAAATAACTTTGTGGGTTAAACTCCACAACGTTTACTGAAATAATGTGAATTTCATTTGCATCTCGATTTTTTTTTTTTTTTTGCAATAGAAAAATAAGCAAGTATGGAAAAGAAGTCAAGTACACCTTTTCTTTTACCTAATATAAGTTCACTGAATTATTTGATGTTAAAAAGTTGGACACTGTTATTTTTTCCATAAAAAAGAGTCATAAATTTCTATGGAGTGAATCATCAAATTTTAGTTGCGTGTTTTATCTTAATTTGATTTGTTACACTTTTTAATTTTTGGTCAGCATTTGCGCCCTTTATTTATGGGATTCATGTGAACTTCTAAATTTTCTTTAAGTCTAAAAATATGCCAAATTCACGTTAGTTATTCACTAACATGTCAAGCTATGGAAAATGACAGTTTATGGAAATAGCCATAAAATGGAGTACATTTTTCCTTCCAATTATTCCATTTGGAATATTTTATTATATAGGCATGCACGGTGGTTAGAGAGGTGAATTTGAAATTTGAAATTTATGGATTATTCTAGATTTAAATTTTATTGGTTAGAAGTTTATTATAGATACGTATTTCGTGGTTTTCTATATATAGATATGTAGGGTTTGAACCAACATTATTCGGTTATGCAAAATTTAATTGTATTGTTCATGCTACCTCTATTTCTAGCGGATGCAAGGCAACGAGTTCATTCGAGAACACAATATTTTAAAAGTGGAATATGTGTTTATGTGTAATCAATTAAATTTTAAAAATATTAAATCGGAACTTATACTTTTGAAATAACATTGAGTTCAGTGTTTAGAATCTTACAAGTCGAACCATGAACGAAGCCGTCTTAAGCGGGTGGTCTGATGCACACTCTTTGCAGGAAAATTATGTGGTGTACAAAGATTAAGTTTCATCTATTTTGAGTGCATATTTAATGTTACACACACATAATTAAATTTTTGATTATGCCACTGAATTGAATACGTCATGTTTAAATCTTGAATAAGCATACAATGTATTTTCTTTTTCTACGAGACACTATAATAGGGTTCATTCACTCTTTAACAAAATGGGCAATTGTCAATTTTAAAATAAAAACAAAAAATATGAAAAGGATATGGAAATTAAAATGTCCAAATACATACCCCCTTGAAATGTGACAAAAAAGTCATAGAAACTTGGATCGTATTGTTGAGGTTTGAAAGTCCTCCTAAAAGAAAGGATACTGTGCACATTGATATTGACTTGTCCATTAAGAGTGACTTCCCACTTGGCTACTACTAATCTTTTAGGCAATTTCTTGGAAACTAATTCTCTATTTTTTTTCTCTATATTGTTTTCTCTTTAGTGATGCTACTCTTGGCATTATTCTATATGGCTCTTTTTGTCTACAAAATGTATATGTTTCCACTTTTTAGGATTAATTTGACCAATAGTGTAATAGGATGCTTAGTATTGCTAAGGCAAATTCATAATTTAAAGTACATGAATTTCTATATCGATTTTAAGTCTATGTTATAACAATAAAAATATTGTATCTAGTAAAGGCTCACAAGTAAAATTTGGAGAAGGTGTGTATACATAGTTTTAAGTCTATCATCTGAAGGTAGAGAGCATGCATGGTTATGTGATAGAATTGTCCAATATCATGGAAAGAAAGTAGTTTTGATTCTAAGTAGCTACATTTTTTTAAGTATATTTTGTTAAAACAAATCGAACCGGTCCTTCAATTTTATTAAAGTTTCTATGTCAATTTTTAATTTATTGAATCCGATGGACAGGGCTAGCCTTGATTTTCTCTGACCTTATCCGATTCATCGGTTTTGTGAAATTGACTCAGGCCAAACCGATAATGTATCATTTTTCGATTTGGGATCGATACGTTCATATAGTATCGACCTTGTCCGTCGGTTTTGACCCATCTTTTAGTAGTGTCATCTCATGGATAATTCTTTTCGTTTTTCTTAGCATTAAAACCCTCTAGCCATGTATATCTAAATTCAATATTCTCAATGTAGAGTATACATTTTTCAAAATACAATTAATTTAAATATAAAAAGCTTTAAAGACTAAATTAAAGAATTTAAATTATGAATCCACTTTCAAGATTATGAGTAATATATGTAGTAATTCTGTTTGTTTATACAGGGGCGGAGCCACCTTGTACCAAGGGTGATCAGGTGAACAATTTTCGCCGAAAAATTATACGATGTATATAGATAAAATGTTATTCTATTTGGTTAAATTTAAGGGTTTGAACAACCTTAAATGTTTGAGGGATATAGTTTAGCGGTGGAAGGTATTCAATTAAAGACAAAGGCGGGTCTGCACACAAGTTTGATCTCCAGCGGCTGCAATCTGATTTTACCTTTATAATATTTTCAAAGGAGCTTCTATTTTATTAACCACTCTTTCTAAAATTTCTAGTTCCGTAGTGTGTTTATAGTAAAACACTAATTTTAGGTAAACTATACAACAAATAAATATAGTTACAAAATAAGCATTCTACTACCAAAATATACATCAAGCCGTCAAATCTATATTTATATCTATAATCTATAATCTATAATTTATATCCATAATCTAAGTGAAAACACTTAGAAAAGTGAATTGAAATTCTGTCCTTCATTAAAAGTCCTTACTTCAGACGAAATCATCTTTTTCGCTATTTCTTCCTAATATTTAAGAGTCAAAAATTAATTAAATATATTTATGGTAAAAACTTTTCCTTATTAGAAGACATCAGAATTTATATATCTTTTACTAATGTAAGATTTGAAAATTAATTAAATATATTTATGATAAAACATTTTTTTATTAGAAGTCATCAAAATTAATAACAACTATTTTTTTTTCTATTAGTTTAAGAATTCTAAATCAACTAAATTTGATTTTAAGAAGATTTGAAAAATCTAAATATAAATATAAAACTATTAGAATAAGAAAAAATTAAAAATTTCTAGATTTTTAAATGTTTTAAGTACGTAATGGAATGTAGTCAATAAATTTATAAATATTTGACTTTAAAAATAAGAAACTTATATATATATATATATATAATTGCAACACAAATATGGTTCAAATTTATACGTCTCTCTTAGCCCGTGGCAACAAGGGAGAGAGGTACGCAAATACAAAAGTGATGATCCATCAACCACTTGGAATTAGAAAACGTATATGTATATATGTTTATGTTTGCATTATTATATTAAAGTATGAAAGATTTTTGAAAAGTGATTTGAATTTTTACATTTTATTATAAATCTCCGTAACAGATAAAATCATTTAATTTCAAATAATCAAACGTTACACGTGCGAGGCACATGCGATTAAACTAGTAGCATTAAAAACACTAAAGGAGGAGTATATAAAAACTTCAATTGCAAGATATATATTTCCACATTATTAAAAAATGAAGTCGGACCGGGGTTCATAAAAAAGTCAAACCACAAAAATGTATTATACTCAATTTTAAACTATATTTGTGCTATTTTCACAAATTAGACTCATTCTGTATAATAGCCCAGCTACTTCAAAGCTCCCTTCGTATTTCTACATTATTAAGGAAGTTAATTTCTTCTATTTTTTGGTCAAATTGAGTGACAGTTTGGCCCTAACTTATTGATTGTTTAGTCCCTCAACCTTGCAAAAAGACAATAGAAGCTACTTTCGTAACATTTCAGGATTTCTGTAAACCGCTTGTTTTAAAAATAAATAAATTATATTTTAATACTTAATTGTCTTTCTCTTTCTTTCATTTATTATCAAGATAATAATATGTTACATAGTTTTCTTCGAAAATATTGTCACGTATCCAAATTTATAACAAAGAGACAAAAAAGGTTAATTGATTGAATGGTCCTACCTGTAAATTGGTGTAGAAAGATACTTTTACGTTGGTGTAATAAGTAATTTACCTTACTTTGAATGTTACAAAATCTCATATTTTTTAAAAGAAAATCCAAGTATCTTTTTTATTAATCTTATAATATAATTACTTTTTGCACTTTATGATATATAGAATTTTTCATTATTAGACTCTTGAACAATCTCTAAAAATAATCATAGTTCATTCCAAAAAAAAGAAAAAAAATTTAGTGGCCAAGATCAGTAAAGAATTCACAATTTTCACTAAGAGAATTGAAAAATATAAATATAATGCATGGGGTGTGAACATAGAACTTCAAGATGGATTTTGAACGTAACCCCCTAAACCACTAAGACAACCTCCAGGCTTGTGCTCACGGATTCGAAAAATTTATGGATCAAATGTATATATACATATACATATATATATATATAGTTGAGGATAAATTAGGCATCAAATGCAAGATAAAACTGTATACACAATACATGAGACCTTTGTGGTCCAGCAGAGACGGATCCAGGATTCGAATTCACCGGGTGCCAAGTAATTCAATCGGATTATTCATCTTTTCGGTTTATAGGATAATTTAACAAATCAATCAATAATAAAAGAACAATAATAAAATAATCAAATTTAAACTTTTAATAATATTACAATATCATAATATCCATAATTCATTACAATTGCCCACAACGAGTTTTCATATTCTAAAAATAATCAACAATGACATCATTACTTACATTTTTAAATACATCACGCATGTAACATACTAAACAATCATTTAAATATTAATCACCAATACTATTTCGCACTTCATTTTTTATGTGTTTCATGGAAGAGAATGCTCTTTCAACAGTTGCCGTAGCGACGGGTAAAATCAAAGTCAACTTCACAAGTAAATAAACAAGTGAATAAATCTCTACAAGATTTGCCTCAACTAATGCCTTTGCCAAATCATATTTGCCTCAACTAATGTTTCAAGACAGGTTGACAAGACTCTTTTTCAATATAATATTTCCTCACTTCATCTCGTATTCGAGGAACATAATCAGAAATATGTCTTCTTTCTTCCGGATCGACTTTAAGTGAACCCAAATCGAGGTCAGTTATAAGACAAGAACGATTGACATTGACATTACTAGAACTTGATTGTGAATAATTAACCTTCTTGAAAAAATTCTCCATCTAAAATTCTCAATCACAAAACTACAACACTTTCTCCTAAATCAAGTTATCAAGATATATAGATAATTCCAAATTTGGGTTTCTAGGCTCAAGAAAGAGAAACAAAATAATTTTTCAATATAACTTACGGAGAGCAAACAGAGAGAGAGAGCAAGCAACAACACTGTAGCAGCAGGAGGAAATCTCAAGAACAAGAGTCTCAGTCGATGTTTTGATCTGGAATTTGGAAATAGTTTTTTTTTTAAAAAAAACAAATGCTGCCAACAGGTTTCGAACACAAGACCTTGGAGCTACAAAATCAGCTCTTTGCCACCCGCACTAGACAGTGTCTTCTTATTGTGAGTGACAGACTTAATTTTTAACTATATCTATATATATATACAGTTATATATATAGAGTTTCCGTCGAAGTTTGCGGGTGGCATGCCACCCCCACGGACCTTAATAGATCCGTCCCTGTAGTCCAGAGCTCTTTCCCAAATTTCATCCACAGCAAAAGTTTTAATCCACCGTACCGAGCTGCCCTAAATTTACTTAATAAGGAAAGTTTAATTTGTACTTCTACTAAAATAGTCCACAACCTTGTGGGTGTAACTAGGGGTGGACGTTCGGTCGATTCGGTCTGATTGTTTAATATCGATTTTCGGATTGACAAAAATGAAAACCATAACCAAACTGAAATAAAATCGGTTTGGTTCGGTTTCTACAAATTCGATTCGGTTATTTCAAATTTTTATTTCGGTGTGAAATATTAAAGTAGAGAGCCTCTTTCTTTTCATAACTGAACATTTAAAATTGATGATTTTTTAAGAAAAATGATTTTTTTTAATTCTCTTTTTCATTCCCAAATATAAATAACTATAAGTAACTCAATGAAATGAAATAATGTCATCAAGTTCTTTATGGTAACAAGCAATGTTATTGTTGGGACTAACATACGGAGTTTCTTGGGTGATGCAGTACTCGTTTCCATTCCAAATGTAAAATAAAGAAAATGCAATAAACTACCATGTTAAGCAGAAAATGCCATAAACTCACCTGAATGCTCCTCTTTAGACACAAACACGAAACACCAAATTCGTGGGTCGCGGGTTGCGGTTGCGGGTCGTCGGTTACAATGTCGTTGTAAAGAAAGGGAGTAGATCGCCGGTCTTTCGTCTATTTCGCCGAATCGCCGGTGGTGTAAATCAAAAATGGCGCCTTGGATTTACTGTTTACTGTTTACTGTTCGTGAGTGTTGAGACTTGAGTGTGAATGGTAATATGTTTACTGTTTAGGGATTTAGGCACCTTGGAGTTGGAATTAGGGTTACTAAAATGTATATATAACTAATATAATATATGGATGATATATATTATTTTATATATATATAAAATTAATAATAATATATATATATATATTATAACATTATTTATATAATTTCGGTTTAACCAATTTTTTTTTTAAGAAAACCGAAAACCGAACCGTTTAACCAAAATTTAAAAATTGAAAATCGAAATCAATCCAAAAATTGAAAAACCGAAACCAAAATTAAATTTCAGTTCAATTTTTCAATTTTTTTGGTTTTTGGTATTTATGCCCACCCTAGGTGTAACACATGAAGGGACCCCTAAACTACCAACTAATATATTTATGTGATTAATTAGGTATAAATAATTAATTCCTATCACCTTCATATTTATTAAGATTTAGTAGTCGCATTTAGCTCAAAGTTGAATTATATTTTTTGGTCAATTTAATATTAATTGGAAGCTCATTCGAAACTTCTTTGTTCTTAGACTTGCTTTAGGAATCTCATAATAGGAAATTCTATATTTAAAGCATAGGATATACAGCATTCTGAATTAATTAATTAATTAATTAAGTGTTGAATTGTCCGAATTTTAATATTGAAATGCACATTGTATGGATTATAGCTTTAATTATTCTAGATGGAATCTAGTACTTCCACAAACAAAAATGGAAACGCCACTCCTTTTAATTTTATGATTGTCTATTAAACAAGGAATCAGTACCAATTTTTTTTTTTTTTTTTTAAATTGTAATGCATTTTCTATAATTTGTGTTTTATGCTATTTTTTATTTTTACAAATTTATTAAATCAAAAAAATTAAAGATTTATAGGATTTCCATGCACCATATCTCAAATCTTATGTTTCATATCGTATTATCGTATTAAGTAAAATGTCTCCCCTTACATTTCAAGAAAATGACCATCAATTGAGGTGAAAATATATATTAATTAATTATAACAATGTTTTTATTGAAAACAGTTTGCGTAATATTCATATATTTAGTGTAAACATAAAGAAAAAATATATTTCAAGTTCTATGTGCATGTTCTAGTTCTTTCTTTAACTCCCATATGACGTTTTGCCAAAGAGAAAAACTTCAAGTGGAATTTTTTTAAGGGAATAGATAAATGATATAAATAAATCTTCAGAATTCAGATTCACAACGAAAGTTTAAAATTTTTTAACTTCATGTTGGTCCTTCCGTTTGATATTTTTTTTTTTTAAAAAATAGATATATCTATTCCATCATTTTAATTTATTCGTCTTATTTTTTATTTTAAATCTGGTTCAAATTAAATGTACCTTTTCTTTTAACAACTCTTTAGTTTTAATTTTTGCATGCCATGATTAAAATTACAAGATTAAAAAATATTTTATATATTCAAAATACTTTTTTTAGTTTAAGACTACAAAATTCAAAAATGTTCTTTACTCTTTTAAACTAGAGAAAATTATTTTTATGTGACCAAAAGGTAACGTTCAAACCTGGGAACAACCTCTTGCAGAAATGTAAGGTAAAACCCTCGTAATTCGATCCCTCCCTAGATACTCTACGTAGGGAAAACTTTAGTGTGTTGGATTACTTTTTTACTCTTTCAAACTCTATATAAAATTAAAAATCAGACAAATAAATTAAACGGAACAAATATTAATTACTTCATCACAAAATCCGTTAAAATATAGCGCCGCCACATAACGATAACTGACAACAATAAATTAAACAAAGTGTAAATAAAAAAAAAGTTAAATAAAAATTAAAGTCATGATGATGAAGAAATGCTAAGTTTGGTTAGGCAAATTAGGACAGCAACAGATTCATGGTACATAGTCCATAACTATATTGTATCTTGTTTTATTCCACGTATGTAATTAATTCATAGGTAACTATGACTACTACTTTGGTCCCCTCTTTTAATGGTCAACACTTGTAACAAGTATATAACAAGTTGCTACTGTTGTTATCCTAAATTTAAAGTAACACTACCTTACTATGGTCACTTTCAATCTTTATTTTATTATTATTATTATGACAAAATTGTCATCAATGTATTGAATCCTATTTCACACTCTTTTTTGAGGTTATGGATTTGGTCCTTCTATATTGGAATCTTGAAGTTAATATGGGTCAGGTCCGTTGGATCGATCTGATTTAATTTGTAATTTAATGAAGTTGGACATTAATTTTTATAGTTTATTTAGGATTAAAGTTTTTTTTATCTCGGCAATGATAAGACAGTGGTTTGTGATTCTTGAGCAATATGGGTTGAGATAGTTTGTGGATCGATCCGTAAATCAAATACATGCAACTATTTAAATTGCTCACTAGTATTTTTATTTGGATCTTTGAATATCATGTCAAAAGTTATTTAATTTCATTATTAAGATTATTTTTTGTGGTGTTGGAGACTTGATTAACAAGTATTAATACTATGTAATATTATCTGGTAATATTTATGTTTATTATCTAACATTAAATTATAAAATATCATTTTTTAAAAAGTGAGCTGGTCCGTGAGGCCCGCAGTCCACAGAGTAATGGTGTGGGCTGATCCGTGAGGCCCGCAGTCCAGAGAATAATGGTGTGGGCTTGGTGTTTAAAAATTTGTCAAAAGTTAGCACTTTGATCTCAGACAAATATTTAACGAGCTCTATTTGTTAAATTTGATAACAACTATGAAACTTTTTTTCTTTTTAGGGAAAACTCACATTGGAGGCACTTTATTTATTTTTTTTTTGATAATTTCTGCTATTTTTGGTCTCTTTCTATAGTTTGATGTAGTTATTTTGGTGCAATTTCTACTTTTTTTGTGTCTAGTACTATAATGTTTTGTGTTGCAATTTTTATAATTTGATGAGATTTTTCTGACTTGTTTGAGTAAATAAAATTCACGTTATCATCAAATCTAACAGAAAAAGTACGTTCAACATTTGGCGGAGCCTAAACATACTAACTTTTGATAAACTTAAATGACTAAAATTGTTCGTAATATATATATATATATTTTGGGACTTTTGAACCTAATATTAAATATAAGGGATCATTTGTCTCATTTTCTCAAATTCTGGAAAGTATCTTTTGGTTTTATTGTTATAGGTAATAGAGACTAGTCTATTTGTTCACCTTTAGGCTTTAATCAAGCATGTACCTAGCAAAGGAGACTCACCTAAACTTGTAGTACAACATTTTTTTTTTCATTCTCAAATACTCGAATTCAAAATCTCTCATTAAGAATAAGGTACTCAATTATTCCACCACAATTCACATTAATAATATTAATTAGTTATTTTAGTTATATAGTACTAAATTAAGCGAAGAGCAGTGAGTGTGGCCACTCTTGTTGCAACAACACAAAATGAATAAAACAAAATAGCTAAAATAATTTTAAAAGTGCAATAAACATTTTAATTTTTTTTGATTTATTATGAAAAGAAAGGGCTGAAGATACACGTTATTCTCATTAATAGATATTGTCCACGAGATAAATTGAATCTGGAACATAAGAAAATAGTGAATAATGAGCACACTTGTTATATTATTTTGTGATATTTTTTGTCAAGATTTTATCATATCAAATGATAGATACAAAGTATTGGAGGGCCAATAAAACCCCACAGCATAGCATGCAACTTGCCTCTTAAATTGTCCTCATTCTTCAATTGCAATATTTAATATAATTTCGTTGGATTTATTTTAATTGTCATGGTTATTAAAAATAATTTTATAAATATTTTTCCTCTAGCAAAAGTTAAAATTCTAATTAAAAAATAGGAAGTATTTTCTTAAAATTGGGTTCTTTTAGTCCAAAGTGGACAATCTCAAAAGCATGCCAATCACTGGCTTCAACTATTTGGTTATGTATGGATATGATATGTGGTGGATATATAAACTTTTTTAAGAGAAATAAATAAATATTTATTTAATGCAATATAAATCACCTCATTTCAAAAGAAAAGTCAATAAAAAAAAAAAAGAGAGTAACTCTCACCTTCAGAAGTTTGGTTTTAAGACAACTACAGATTTTTTCTCAAATTTTAAAGTTAAATTTTCACAGAAATTACTGTGATTTATGTTAATCAAACTATACAAAAGATGTAGCACCAAAATATTTTCTCCCAAAAACGGCTGTTGCAATTTTTATCTTTTACTTTAGAATTATTTTTTTTACCACTAATTCAAAAATATCAATCAGAGATTATCATTTTCCTTTTTTTGGGGTCCCATATGGTATCCAACTTGAAGCACCACTAAATTTAAATTCGTGTTAAGAAACTTCACATTGGGGAGATAAAGCACTCCTAACAAAGATAACTCTCGACTTAAGGAGACTCGAACCTGAACCTCTAATTAAGAATGAAAAATTAGAAAACACAATTTATCTACCAAAAAGTAATTTACAAGCTAAGAAGATTATCATTTCCATTCGAAAAAAAAAAAAAATTATTTCCCAAGCCTTAAATACTAAAGGAGTAAAATAAAATTATTTACACTTCTTTTTATTTCTCAAGCAATATAAGAAATGCTTTTGTAATGTTTACTCATCCAGCCAGTAGTAATCAACAGTGACGACTAAAATTGGACTCATTATATAGGTGTAATATAATAAGAAACTATGATGTCTTGACCTCATCACAATCACCTGAACCATTATGTCATAATATTATTGGATACTACTAATATTTTATTTAGATATACAAGTGATTCTGTTCAAGAGAAGTCATAGAAAAGAGGTTTTGAAGTAATTGATAAAATTGTCACGCATTTAAATAATAAAAATAATATTTTATGAAAATATAAGATAGGACTGTATATAGTATACGCTTGTGATCGATAAAAACTTTAATGGATCGAATTGTCTTTTAAAAGAAGTGATTCTACTCTACTTTTCCTTACCTTATTGACTCTAGTATTAGTAATATTTTTCATGAGATGAAGAACATGTCACCTATTGAAATTGTTAAAATGTCAAATTTGCTGATGAAGTACTTGACCAATTAATCTCTTAAATATTTTACAATTTTTTTTCTTTAGATGGTAGAGATTTGTTGGAGGTAGACTGAAAATTTAAATTTTATGAGTTTGAAATATTATTAAATTTCAACTAGTTGTTTGAATTATTGACTTCAAAATTTAATAGACTATTTAGACATAAATACAAGTTTTAAGTCAAAAGATTGAGTTCGACCAAATCTATAATTCATGCATTGTGTTATTTCATCCGTTTCATTTTATATGATCAAGTAAATTTGACATTTTCTTAAAAAAAAAAAAATTATTAGGACTTTGTTTTACTAAACTAACTTTAATTAATTATTCTATGAAAATTTAAATTTGACTAATAATACTATATGTAGCCATTTTGATATTAGAGATAATATTCGAAAAAATAATAACTTTTTTTTAATTTCATAAATTGTACAAATAAATTAAAATAATTATTTTAATAAAATGATTAAGTAAAATGAAACCGACAGACTAATATATATTTCCATGATATCACCATATTTCCAAAAGGAAGAAATCAAAACGAAAGATTTTGTATGTGGATTGAGCAGGTGATTAGATGTTTCAATATACACATAATTTGACGATTAACTAAGTGTGTATAGTAATCTATACGTGGGTCCCACCAAATTAGTGGACTAATATAGTATTAATAATTTGAATATATTATAATCATACGAATAAGCAATGGCAGGTTGCTTCAAATTTCAAAACATTATCTAGACTAATTAAAATGATTACTTTAGACCATTTGTAGCTGCTAGGTTTAGTATTCTTGCAAAACTTAAATTTGCTACTAATGATATTGAATTAAGACATGATTAGACCTTTAAAAATATTTTAAGATATGTGTCAGTAATCTTAATTACTAGTAGAATTTTGTACATGTTCAATGTATTCAAACACAAGGGCTAGAGATTCATAGTAATTAGACATAAAATGTAGTTACCATGATGCATATTTAGCCTAATTTACATTATAGTAATAAGTTTATATCCTTAAGCATTATTTAACTAGGTTGATTTCATAAGTAATGTGTTTGTGCATTTGACACGTTAACGTAACATGAATTGTGATGGAAAGAATGAAATTCCTTTATCTTTAATTAAAGATCTCATAGAACTAACTTGAACAAATGTTGTTAATTGTAGAAATATCACTAATGTTCATCTACAAAATAACTTTAATTGTCGTGAGAAGATTGAGGTCTGTACACCCTACTAAAAGTCTCGATTTTAATTGTAGAAATATCACTAATGTTCTTCTACAAAATAACTTTAATTACTGTGAGAAGATTGAGGTTCGTACATCCTACTAAAACTCTTGAGTTTGAGTTCTCGATAATAAAAAAATGCTACATTAAGTACGTAGAATTTTGTACATATCGGTTTGGTCAGATAACATCATGAATACATCTACCTTAAAATCATGATTACACCTAAAGGTAGAGGAATAAATTCGAAGGGAAAAGGGTCAAATATGTCCCTAAACTTTGCGAAAAGTTTTAAATATGTCCTCCGTTATAAGTTTGGTCTAAATATGTCCTTGCTGTAAAAATTTAAGAGCAAATATGCCCTTGAACTTTGCGAAAAGGTCCAAATATGCCCTCTGTTACAAGTTTGGTCCAAATATGCCCTCGCTGTTAAAGTTTAGGAGTGAATATACCCCTCAAACAGTTAAGTGTTTTGCTGAAAATTTGCAAATCCTTTTTTCTTTTTCTTTTTTAATTTTTAATGGCCACATAAGGAAATAATTGTCACAACACAAAAATTAAATTCACCCAATTCTTTTATACCCTGACCCGACCCAAGACCCCTTTTAACCTCAATAATACCCTAACCCATTTCACTTTATCTTCTACGCAATAATTTAGTCGGGGCTTAGTCTACCCTGGATGTGAGTAAATCAATACGCAAAACAGATTGCGTTGTTTCTGACAAATTTCTCCGCAGAGCCTCAGGTAATTTTACTCACAATTGCATAGACTAAGCTAGAAACAACGCAATCAGCTTTGCGTATTGATTTACTCACATCCAGGGTAGACTAAACCCTGACTAAGTTATTGCGTAAAAGATAAAGTGAAATGGGTTAGGGTATTATTGAGGATAAAAGGGATCTTGGGTCGGATCTAGGGTTGGATCAGGGTATAAAAGAATTGGGTGAATTTAATTTTTGTGACGTGGCAGTTATTTGATTACGTGGCCATTAAAAATTAAAAAAGAAAAAGGAAAAAGGGATTTGCAAATTTCCAGCAAAGCACTTAACGGTTTGAGGGGTATATTTGCTCCTAAACTTTAACAACGAGGGCATATTTGGACCAAACTTATAACGGAGGGCATATTTGGACCTTTTCGCAAAGTTCAAGGGCATATTTGCTCCTAAACTTTAACAGCGGGGACATATTTGGACCAAACTTGTAACGAAGAACATATTTGAACCTTTTCACAAAGTTTAGGGGCATATTTGACCCTTTTCCCAAATTCGAACACAACAACTGAGCTTTCCCATTGATCATTTTTACACCAAATAAAAAGACACTTTATATTATATTAATATTATTATATAGGAGTATTTAATTAACTAATAAGTAATATCTTTTTATCTAATTAAATTACTTAATAGTGATAATTTGATATGAGTTAATATAAATAGACGATGCGGGTGCATTTTTACCATGTTAGATATCCACCTCAATGGTCTACATGCTACCACGGTGTTTTTCTTAATAATAATCATCTGATATATGGTGTATTTGTCTGATTAATTTTAATTTATGTCGGTTGTAGATTCATTTAAAAATAAACTGCTACCTTCTAAAATTTTTCAATACTTTGAAGCTCGAATTAAGACTTGTAAGGATAAAAGAATCATATTTATTCACCACTAGGACGGACCTCAACAAGGACCAAAAACAGGAGTTTTTGTGACCATCGTTGCTATAATCCAAAGTTTAATATGTATTTTCAATTTTAATTTAGCTATATTTTTATAGTAAAAAAGTAACGGTACATAATAGCAAGAAATGATTAATATTTTTTTATCTTTTCTCGTTTTTAAGTTTTAACTAATTTCTTTAGTGTATTTTTGTAGAGTCTAATCAGAAAGGGTCATTTTGTAAATAAGTAATATAGATCCGTGGGTTAGATAGACAAGTTTAGCCTATATTTGGTCCACATAACTTGGGCTAACATCTAATAAAAGGCCCAATGCTTAAGGAGGATTTTCTGTTAAGCCCAAAAGATATTTAATTGGATTTTCTTCTTCTTCTGAATTTTACTCCAAATAACCGAAAAGAACAATTCATGATCCCCTTATTATTTATTTTTATTTTGTTTTTTCCAATTCATCTTAAACCATATTTAATTAGTTCGATAAATTACACAAATCTCATACTTAAGAGACTATATTACCTAATATCCCTTACTTTTTTTAAAATTTACATAAAATTTCATTTTTCAACTTTACTCTTGATATATATCAAGAAAACCCATATCCTATTTTTACTTCACTATTAACTCATTCAAGATTTTCTTCTCTAAAATATCTCCCTAATTATCAACAATTAAATCATCTTTCTTTCTGATTTATTTCTCTTCCATTAATGCTTAAATCATCTTACTTACTGATTTTTTCTCCTCCATTAATGCATGCAATTTTTTTTTTACTATCCTAAAATCTCTCCCATTTTAAAAAAAAAATCTATTGATACACATATAAATTTATTTAGTTATTAATACATGTTTATTCTTTTAATGGTGATAAATGAATGATAAATATAATATCATTATATAGGTATTATGGTGATTCATACGATAGATACATTTTGTATGATTTTAACGGGTGATACATATGATATTGATGAGTGATACATATTGTATTATGGTGATTTATATGGTAGATACAATTATTTATTTCAATTATTGGGTAATTCATATGATATTAATGGGTGATATATATGGTATTATGGTGATTTATATGGTAGATACAATTATTTATTTCAATTATTGGGTGATTCATATATATGGTATTATGGTGATTCATATGGTAGATATAATAATTTATTTCACTTATTGGGTGATTCATATGATATTAATGGGTGATATATATGGTATTATGGTGATTCATATGATAGATATAATTATTTATTTCAATTATTTGGTGATTCATATGCTATTAATGAAAGATAATGGTGTAGTCACTGTAGGAAACAAACGTAATAATATTTTTTTTTACAAAAACTAAAAGTAGAATTGAAATATAATTGAAATTAAAGATGAAAAAGGAGAAAAAAGACAAAAAAAATATATCTTTCATAATTAAAGATAAAAAAAGAAAAATATAATTAAAACACCTAAAGTAAATCTAAAAAAAAGAGAAAAATTAGATATTTTTCATTAAATAAAAGAATACAATGAATAAAAGAGAATCTATTATTTCCTTAAATAAATATCTTGTTAGTTTCAAATGTATCAATTTTTTATATGTATCACCATATAACATATGTATCACCATTTCAAAAAATCGAGATAAAATGTAATTAACAAAATAGTCAAAATTTTATGTAATATCACTTAAAAATTCAGGATTTATGTAATTACCCATAATTAGTTTTCATCTGTGATTTTTGGAAATTGAAGTGAGAACAAAATAGAGCCTTATGAAGTTTTCCCCATTTGTCTTCAATTATGTACCTAGAAAGGGACTTAGTAAAATTTTTATGATATCCTATCGTTGATTATTAACATATTTCATTGTCAAGAAGTGTCAACGACTTCTTGTACTAACTTCTTCTGACACATCAATGAATTTTACAAGTGATAAATTATCTATATGAAGTTCAATAATATATCTCTTTTGGTGAGAAATTTTCTTTTATTGGTTTTTTTAGTCATCTGAATTTTTTTTTGACATATTAAATATATGCATCCATAAAAGCTTTCATTTTTATGCTTAGCTTAATTATTGGTCTAAATTATGCAATCTGAATCAATATTATGACCAAAAAAATAGAATTGAAATAAGTGTAAAAGTTACTTATTTAGTTTTGATTTTTGCTTGACTAAACAACTATAGTCCGATTATTTTAACTATGTCAATATGATCTTTCTACATTAATTTTATCTAATTTCACAGTAGAGAAAATACATAAATTTTTTCTTGAAGTTGTCCCCGTAACTTAATTGCATATTTTAACTTTACGAATTTTTTTATCCCTCAATTTTTATTTGAAGTGAAATTTATGGGTGATGTGGCAAAGAAAGTAATTCAAGTCTCTTATAGGCGTGTTAGAATTTTTTCTGTTATGTCTTAGCTATACTTGTTATGTGGCAGACAGAGTTGCATGCGACTCTACTATATCTTTGACACATGAACAATGGGACCATTTATCAATTCAAAGCATTCAAGAAGATTGAGGAAAAGTTACAGAAATTAGTATCCTTAAAAATTATAATTATTATAAATCGGAATACTTTTTTAAGATTATATTTTATAAGAAAAGTAGTAATATTTTACCCATTTCATAGTAATAGAAAAATATGTATTTTTTAGTTGTGCATATGTATTTATGAGTAATACATATATATTTGTATATGTATTTATATAGCAATATTTTACTTAAATACAAAATACAATTTGTTATTTTTCGTAATTATGAATCTGTTGCTATAAAAGTTATAATTAAGACTACAAAGTTACTATTTCTGAAATTTTTCCGAGATAGAAAAACATATAATATCAGGGAGATCACAGAAGTACGAAGAACAAGTATACATCACAAATTAACAGCCCAAAACATACACTACAATTTATAGCTCAAACGTGATTTGACCCATAAGTGTAAAATAATCTTTTCTCGATATATAGGAAACTACGTTTTTTCATTCAGTTCTCAGCTTTTTTGTCGATTTTTACCTTCAAAATCTATCTCAAAAAATTTCTTACACGTTATTTTTCAAGATGATACAATGCAGCTCTAAACTTCATATACATGAGCAATTAATGAAGAAATTTTACTTTTTTTTTTATTTTGTTTCTCAATTCGAGGTTTCAATTTCATTTTTCAATTTTTTTTGATTGCTACTTTTTGACTGTTTAATGGAGATTTATCATGTATATCTTCTTAATATTGGTGAATGGAACAATGAGAACACTTTTGTCTAGTCCGTTATTGATTATATCACAAAATAGGATCTAATTTTAGTTTTAAAAATTTGACTAAAGTAATTTTCAAATAGATAATATAATAAAAATTAAGTTTCTTTCTAATAATGATTTGAGGTCGATCTTAATCCACAATGATATTGGTGTTCAAGTCTATATTCAAATGAAGAAGAAGAATCTAGAGTTTATTGATTATGCACTTTATGTTGCAAGAAGGAAAATTGATAATTTTTCAGTACCTATAAGCTCCAGTTATAAAATTAACAATAATGATAATATGACCTGAAGAGAAAGGAATTGTGGAAATTTCTGTGTATTTCTCAAATCATCTACTCAATGCATTTATACAAGATACCTAAAGAATATACCTAGAGAATCAAAACAAAACCAATAAACTTTGTACACTTGTAACTATTCTATTGCTTAACTTGTAACAAACTTTTTATCTCTTTACTATGTATTATGTATAACTGTGTATTTAGGCCAAAGTTTGTTGTAGTTTCTATTGTTGTGGTGAGCTGGTTTAATAGGCCCAATTTGTGATGAAGGCCCAATGTGTTGTTGCTCAAATAACTCGTGCCTCTTCTTCTTCTTGTGAGAGATCGATGATAAAATCTTAACTCTATCACCCCCCTTCAAGTTGGAGGGGATCGAAGAGACTCCCAACTTGCCAAGGATAGAAGAAAGGGAAGGTCCAGACAAAGCTTTTGTGAAAAGATCTGCAAGTTGAGATTTGGATGGAGTAAATGTGAGAGAAATCATGCCAGATAAAAATTGTTGACGGACGAAGTGACAATCGAATTCAACATACTTCGTCCGTTCGTGAAAGACTGGATTTCGAGCGATGTGTATGGCAGCTTGACTGTCAGACAAGATCGGAACAGGCATCACTGGAGAAATGGAAAGATCGACAAGTCAACGGGTGAGCCAAGTTAACTCCGCCACAAGACGACGCATTGAACGGTATTCAGCTTCAGCTGATGATAGAGATATCGAGGTTTGTTTCATTGACTTTCAGCTGATAGGAGATCCTCCTAAACTGATGAAAAACCCACTAATGGATCATCGAGATTCTCTGTAAGATGCCCAATCGGCATTACAAAAAGAAAAAAGCAAAAAATCTGATCTTGAATTGAATAGCAAACCTTGATTTGTATTAGATTGAAGATATTGCAACACACGAAGAGCAACAGAAAAATGGCCAGTGCAAGAACGCTGCATATACTGACTGAGGATGATAACCGTGAAGGAAAGGTCTGGACGAGTATGTGTTAAATAATTGAGTTTGTCGACTAGTCTCCGATAAATAGAAGCATCTTGTAAAGGAGTTCCATAGTCTGCTGTCAACTTCGATTGGGGGTCCAACGGGGTGGAAACAGTAGGGAGATCATAACATCCAAATTCCTCAAGGAGATCCAAGGTAAATTTCCTTTGCGTCATAATAAATCCTGTTTTTTCTCTAAGTATTTCCATCCCCCAAAAATAGTGAATTTTCCCAAGATCTTTGATTTTAAACTCTGAGTGAAGGAAACACTTTAGATCTGAAATAGCCTGTTGATTGTTCCCAGTGATCAAAATGTCGTCAACATAAACTGCTATGAAAGTGACCTGATCCCCTGAATGTTTACAAAATAGGGAGTAATCATTTAGAGAGGAAGAAAACCCTTTAAAACCTAGTGCTCCAGCAAGCCTGACATACTATTGCCTTGAGGCTTGTTTGAGACCATATAGTGATTTCCTGAGTCTACAAACATGGGAAGGACTGGGAGGAGTAACACCGAAAGGAAATTTCATGTAAACTTCTTCTTGTAAATCACCATATAAAAAAGCATTACTGACATAAAATTGAGAGACGAGCCAATTCTTTTTAGCTACAATAGTTAAGAGACATCTTATCATTGTCATTTTGACAACAGGAGAAAATGTCTCATTAAAATCCAAACCTTCTCTTTGTACATCTCCTCGAACCACTAAACGTGCCTTGAGTCTTTCAATTGAACCATTAGCATTTTGTTTCACCTTATAAACCCATTTACAGGGTAGAGCTTTCTTGCCAAGAGGCAAAAGTACTACATCCCAAGTTTGATTTTCTTTCAAAGCATCTAATTTAGAATTCATGGCTTTTATCCATCCAGGATTACTACAAGCCTGAGAATAATAGATGGGTTCATGGATTTTGGAAATTGAGTTGATAAAATTCTGGTTGGATGAGGATAAGGCATTAAAAGCTAGAACATGAGAGTCAGAAATTAATGAATTTAGACGAGATGAAGTGAGATCAGTAGGGTAGACATTGTTGCAAATAAAATCACATAAATGAGAGGAGAGAGTCCCTTTGTTAGCTCTACTAGATTTCCTAGTAGGTAAAACAGTAGGTGGATGAGCAGGGATTTGGGAAGTAGAGGTGGGCTCAGTATCATGTGAAATAAGTGGTGGTGTCTCTAAAGTAGAGTGAGTGGTAGGAGGAGAAGGTGTAGCTATTGGACTTGTGAGTAGTGAATCTAGAACACTGTCGGTGAATATAGATGGAAAAATAGGAAATGTAGGAGGAGAAGTGTGAGGAGATGTGTAATGTGTTTGGAGAAAGGGAAAATTCTGCTCAAAGAATTGGACATCCCTAGAGATAAATACTTTCTTAGAAGATAAATCAAGCAACTTATAACCTTTGGTACCACTAGGATAACCAAGAAAGATGGAAGGTCGTGCTTTAGGCTGAAATTTATCTCTATGTCGGGGAAGTGTAGAAGCATAGCATAGACAACCAAAACTTCTTAAGAAATGGTAGGAAGGTTTTTGGTGATAAAGAACTTCATAAGGGGTTCTTCCACTAAGATCTTTAGATAGAAACCAATTAATAAGAAAAGTGGCTGTTAAAATACATTCCCCCCAATAACAAATTGGAACATTAGATTGAAACATAAGGGCTCTAGCAATTTTCAACAAATGCCTATGTTTTCTTTCAACTATTCCATTTTGTTGGGGTGTTGCAACACAAGAAGTTTGATGCAAAATACCCTGTGACTGTAGGAATAGTGAGGCTGAAGAACTTTTTCCCAACTCTAAAGTATTATCTGATCTGATGATCTTAACTTTGGTACTAAATTGTCTCTCAACTATAGACAAGAAAGTTTGTAGAACTGAAAAAGCATTTTCTTTAGTAGATAATAAGTAAGTCCAAGTAGCTCTACTAAAATCATCAACAATTGTAAGAAAATACTTATATCCATTATAGGTACGTACCTTGAATGGACCCTAATTGTCAATGTAAATAAACTAAAAAATACTCTTGATTTTGATAGAGCTTATAGGAAGGGGTAGTCTAGTTTGCCTTGCTAGGGGACAAACAGTACAAGAACAGCCATGATTGGCAGGAAAAGAAATATAAGTAATATGTCTCATTGCATAAAAGGGAAAATGCCCAAGTCTTACATGCCATAGCATTAGATCAGATGTAGTTTTAGTAGACAAAGAAAGAAAAACAGAATCTGAAACAGAAGTAGAGACATTAGACTTGGATAAAGGAGCTAAGTTGTTGGAAGAATCAGTCCTATGTTGTGTACTAGAAAACTCCAATGTGTAAAGACCTCTTTTAACTTCACTAAAAACTTGTGGACTCTTCAAATGAGGGCCCTGCAAAATGCACCCATTGAAAGTGAAACTAACAATGCAATGGTATGTAAGGCAGAGTTTATACACAGAAAGAAGGTTGTATTTGAAACATGAAATATGTAAAACATTCTTCAAAACTAGACCCAGAGAAAGAAGTATATTTCGTGCATGAGTAACTCTGACCTTAGAAGAATTGGGCAACTTAACAACAATAGGTATAGGTAAAGGAGAAAGAGACATAAAAATATTAGAATCAAAGCACATGTATTCTCTTGCTCTGGAGTCAATTATCCAGGACTTAGAATTAGAATTAGCTAGTGAGTAACAACATTCTGAATTCTCAAAGAATAGACCAGATGCTGAATTTACAGCAACCTCAGAAGACGTTGTTTGCATTTGATCTAAAAGGTGTGTTAGCTTGGTGAACTGAACTGGTGATAATTGTTGAGCAAAATGAGGATTCTCAGAGATAACATCCTCTCAAAGATTATGCATGGGACTATAGTTATTAGTACCCTGTGGCATAGCATTGAATGTCATCTCTTCTGGAATAGTTGAACTAACATAGTTGCTCTTTATAGGTTGCTGAAACTTCTGAGGCACGTTATTAACCCTCGTGTCATGTCCAGTAGCTGAAGGACCAAAGTTATTCTTTGTAGGCTGTGAAAATCTTTTGGATTTGGTGAACTTAAAATCTGAAGGATACCCAATAAGTCTGTGACAATCCTCAACAGTGTGATTGGTAAGTTTGCAATATGTACAGAACAAATTCTTCTTTCCCTTGTACACATTGTTCACTTTGAAATTGGCATTTCCAGATCTTTGAGAGGATGGGTTTCCTCCTCCACTATTATTCGCAACTAAAAAAGCAGAACCCTCTCCTGTTAAATTGAGAATATGCACATTCCTTTGATTTTCATCTTGCATCAAAAGGGAATAAGCATGATTCACAGAAGGAATAGGGTTTATCATGAGTATGTTACTTCTTGCTTGAGAATAGACATCATTTAGCCCCATGAGAAATTGTATTATCTTTCATCTTCCTTAACCTGCATGATCTTTTTCTTTCCATTACAAGTGCAAACACAATTGTACACAACATCAACATTTAGAGTGTCTAGTTCATCCTATAATTTTTTAATTTTGGTAAAATAACCTGCTATGTCACTAGATCCTTGAACCAGATTTGTTAATTTCTTTTGCAGGTGATATAGTTTTGCCCCATTTGGTTGTCCAAATCTGTGCTCAAGATTTGTCCAAAAGTCCTTTGCTGTTCTTGAATAAAGGACACTGCCTGCAATATCCTTGAAAAGAGAATTGAGCAACCAAAATGTGACCATGTCATTGTACCTATTCCAAAGTCTGAAAGAAACATCAGTTGAAGATAGAGCTGGGCAAGCACCATCTATGAACCCCAGCTTATTTTTGGCTGAGAGTGAAATAAGGATGGATCCTGCAAAACCTCTTCCAGTGAAAGGAGTGTTAACTAGAACCATCCCAGGTGTGTCAGAAGCATGAAGATAGTAAGGGTGTGATGGATCACTGCCATTAACAATATTCAATGGTGGTGTTGCTACTGATGTACTGGCATCCGACATGATGGAGAAGGATGAAAGGAACAGGAGAAAGAAGGAAGAAGATCTAAGGATTTCAATCATTCTCTGATACTATGATAATATGACCTGAAGAGAAATGAATTGTGAAAATTTTCTGTGTATTTCTCAAATCATCTACTCAATGCATATATACAATATACATAGAGAATATACTTAGAGAATCAAAACAAAACCAATAAACTTTGTATAGTTGTAACTATTCTATTGCCTAACTTGTAACAAGTTTTTTATCTCTTTACTATGTATTATGTACAACTGTGTATTTGGGCCAAAGTCTGTTGTAGTTTCTATTGTTGTTGTGAGCTGGTTTAATAGGCCCAATTTGTGATGAAGGCCCAATGTGTTGTTGCTCAAATAACTTGTGCCTCTTCTTCTTCTTGTGAGAGATCGATGATAAAATCTTAACTCTATCAAATAACGAGAAAGTTGTAGAGGAGAAAATTATGAAAGAGATTGATGTGTGTGATTTTGAATGTCACACCCCTTTTTTATCGCGTACTAAAAAAAACATGGAATATTTTTTTAATTTTGAAAGGGTTTTATTATTTAAGTGACGAGAAATGAAAATTTGTTTCGAAAAAGGATTATTTGTATTTTTATTCAGAGTCGCCACTTGGCATAATCCGGTGTGCCAAGTCACCTTTGAAAAATCCCTTTTTCGAAACCAATTGACTCTTAAACCGGTTTGCGCACAGAGATTCCGGCTAAGGAATTCTGTTGACCGAGGGGAAGGTGTTAGGCAACCCTCGATCCCGTGGTTCGACCACGGTCGCTTGACGGAGTGTATCAACTATTTTTGGCATTATAAAGTGTATAAACCACAAAAATAAAGCACGCAAAAACAATCAAACAAAACGAAACAAACTGAAATGTAAATCCAGTCCAATTATTACAACCCGAAAATATAAAAGAACTGAAAATAAACCTATGCTAATCCTAAACTAATGCTTTACCCGATGCCTCGGGCCTTCATCGCAGACGTCCTCCGGGTACAAGGTACTTCGGGGCATTCCCCAGATAAATCAATACAAATCCTTCGGGGCATTCCCCGGCCAAATGAGTACAATTTAAACTTTTCGTACAATAAAATAAAAGTATCATTCAAGCACATATTCAAAACACTCCAAAAAATTGTTATTCCTATATTTGCCTACCCGGCCTACGTTTGCCTATGCGTTCTCGACTAAAGACATAATTCCATCACATTCCCTTATACCGAATAGAACAAAGACAACAAACCAACGTTAATCTACGTTCAACTTTTATCAATTCCTCCATTGCTTCCCTAAATCCCCTTATCAATCTATTAACATGCTCAACTTCAATTTTCAAACCACCAAAATCGACACACCAAACATCATGATCATGACAATCAATATCAACAAAGTGCAACAAAACATAATCACAACAAGCATAATCACAACCAATTCAATATAACAAAATAAACAAAAGAGAGCGGGTTAAAGAAATGGACCTCACTGACACTTGCTTTTGTCGATAATAAAGAAATCCGAAGACCAAAACTCGATCGGAGAACCTCACAACAAACCGACCATACTCGGTATTAAAATGATGACCGGAACAGCTCCAAAACCCACGAATAAAACCTTACTATACGAAACACAACCGAGACTGACGACGAGATTCGATAAAAGCGACTCAAAAATCACTATTGACGTCGAAACATGAGACAGACAAAACCAAAATCAACAAGAGACAACAAGAATCCCAAAAGCCAAATAGATCGAGCCGGTCGGATCTGGTGACGGAGACAGTGACAGCCGCGGATCTGGCGGCGGCCGACGTCTGACGTCAACCGATATGGTGACTGAGTCGACGGACGGTGACTCGTTCGGGTGGAGAGGCGACCAGCCAGCCGGATCTGGCCGATGCGCCGCGACCGAAGATGCGACGGTGAAGGTAACGACGGGCCGCGGGAGCTGGTCGGCTCTGACCGTGTCCGGCCGAATGGCGACGGGTGGTTGTTTCGGACGGCGAACGACGGCGGATCTGGTCGGAGATGGCGTTAGTCGGATTTTTCTATTTTTTTTTTTTAGTTTTAGGGAGAAAGAGATGGTATAGAGAAAGGAAAGAGGGTGGTATTGTGGTGGCCGGAGCTTCGGTCGGCGGCGACGCGGTGGTGGAAGTTCAAATTTTAGAGAGAGGGAGAGAGAGAATAGAGTTTAGAGAGAGAAAGTGCAGATTTTTTTGGATTCCTATTACCCTCCTCTTTTTTCCTCCCCTTCATTTGTGTATGGGAGTGTGTATATATATTTTTTGAGTCTTTTCTTTGTTGACAAGAAAAGAGAGGGGGGGGGTAGGGTGACGTGGGGTAGGGGGTTGGGTGAGGTAGGTGATGGGTATGGTTGTTGGAATGGATAAAATTTGTTATCAATTTTCTTAGAGTTGGTTATTTTGTCCTTTTGTACGGAGGTTATTATATGGGGTAGTACACATGGTAAGACGAGGGTAAAATAGAAAACTTGGGTCTTCGTGAGGGACAGAATTAGGTGTCTACATCATGCCCCCTTTGAATGCAAACACGCAGTGTTTTCGGACAAAGAAGTAGACAACGAGACAGAATTTTGTCCCGACCATTATTCAAAGGGAGAGACAGAAGAAAGGAGGACTATCGGGTCTTGAATTAGGACAGCCTACCCAACCAAGTTACGAGAGGATCGAGTGACAAGTATCTCAACTTTTGGAAGGCAGTGGACTATACCGAGTTGGAGAGTCGAGGGAGGTTCCATCGAGGTTCCGGTCCGCGGCTCTGTTATTACATCAAAAATAAAAATTAAAAGCTAAAACATAAAGAAAATTACAAAAATCCTATCTAAACAGCTTCTGTTGGTTCTTGACTCGACTTTCATCACCCTGTTCTCCAGGCGGGCTCCTGACTTGCAATTTCTTTCACCTTGTTGCTTGGCTTTCAATGACTTTGCTTTGTTGCTTGACTTTTCCGTTTCTTCACCCTATTCTCCAGGCGGGCTCCTGACTTGCTATTTCATCACCCTGTTCTTCAGGCGGGCTCCTGACTTGTAATTCCATCACCCTGTTCTTCAGGCGGGCTCTTGACTTGTAATTCCATCACCCTGTTCTGCTATTTCATCACCCTGTTTTTCAGGCGGGCTCCTGAAACCCAAAATTAAAACTAGAAAGAAAATTATCTCAAACAAAATTACACTAAAATAGTATTTCATTTTTTTTTGAAAGCATTGTCCCATTTTACAGGAGGGTCCTGAACAGAAAGTAAATTCCTTAAACAGAAAGTAAAATCTCATGTTTCAGAAGGGTCCTGAACAGAAAGTAAAAATATCTAAACAGAAACTAAAGTCCCATTTTCCAGGAGGGTCCTGAACAGAAAGTGAAATCCCATTTTCCAGGAGGGTCCTGAACAGAAAGTAAAGTCCCATTTTCCAGGAGGGTCCTGAACAGAAAGTAAAATCTCATTTTCCAGGAGGGTCCTGAACAGAAAGTAAAGTCCCATTTTCCAGGAGGGTCCTGAACAGAAAGTAAAGTCCCATTTTCCAGGAGGGTCCTGAACAGAAAGTAAAGTCCCATTTTCCAGGAGGGTCCTGAACAGAAGGTAAAGTCCCATTTTCTAGGAGGGTCCTGAACAGAAGGTAAAGTCCCATTTTCCAGGAGGGTCCTGAATAGAAAGTAAAGTCCCATTTTTCAGGAGGGTCCTGAACAGAAAGTAAACTCCCATTTTCCAGGAGGGTCCTGAAAAGAAAGTAAAGTCCCATTTTCCAGGAGGGTCCTGAACAGAAAGTAAAGTCCCATTTTCCAGGAGGGTCCTGAACAGAAAGTAAAGTCCCATTTTCCAGGAGGGTCCTGAACAGAAAGTAAAATTCCATTTTCCAGGAGGGTCCTGAACAGAAAGTAAAGTCCCATTTTCCAGGAGGGTCCTGAACAGAGAGTAAAATCCCATTTTCCAGGAGGGTCCTGAACAGAAAGTAAAATCCCATTTTCCAGGAGGGTCCTAAACAGAAAGTAAAGTCCCATTTTTTCCAGGAGGGTCCTGAACAGAAAGTAAAGTCCCATTTTCCAGGAGGGTCCTGAACAGAAAGTAAAAATATCTAAACAGAAAGTAAAGTCCCATTTTCCAGGAGGGTCTTGAACAGAAAGTAAAGTCCCATTTTACAGGAGGGTCCTGAACAGAAAGTAAAGTCCCATTTTCCAGGAGGGTCCTGAACAGAAAGTAAAAATATCTAAACAGAAACTAAAGTCCCATTTTCCAGGAGGGTCCTGAACAGAAAGTAAAATCCCATTTTCCATGAGGGTCCTGAACAGAAAGTAAAGTCCCATTTTCCAGGAGGGTCCTGAACAGAAAGTAAATTCACTAAACAGAAAGTACAATCTCATGTTTCAGGAGGGTCCTGAACAGAAAGTAAAAATATCTAAACAGAAAGTAAAATCCCATTTTCCATGAGGGTCCTGAACAGAAAGTAAAATCCCATTTTCCAGGAGGGTCCTGAACAGAAAGTAAAATCTCATTTTCCAGGAGGGTCCTGAACAGAAAGTAAAATCCCATTTTCCAGGAGGGTCCTGAACAGAAAGTAAAGTCCCATTTTCCAGGAGGGTCCTGAACAGAAAGTAAAGTCCCATTTTCCAGGAGGGTCCTGAACAGAAAGTAAAAATATCTAAACAGAAACTAAAGTCCCATTTTCCAGGAGGGTCCTGAACAGAAAGTAAAATTCCATTTTCCAGGAGGGTCCTGAACAGAAAGTAAAGTCCCATTTTGGAGGAGGGTCCTGAACAGAAAGTAAAATCCCATTTTCCAGGAGGGTCCTGAACAGAAAGTAAAGTCCCGTTTTTTCCAGGAGGGTCCTGAACAGAAAGTGAAGTCCCATTTTCTAGGAGGGTCCTGAACAGAATGTAAAATCCCATTTTCCAGGAGGGTCCTGAACAGAAAGTAAAATCCCATTTTCCAGGAGGGTCTTGAACAGAAAGTAAAGTCCCATTTTCCAGGAGGGTCCTGAACAGAAAGTAAAATCCCATTTTTCCAAGAGGGTCTTGAACAGAAAGTAAAGTCCCATTTTCCAGGAGGGTCCTGAACAGAAAGTAAAATCCCATTTTCCAGGAGGGTCTTGAACAGAAAGTAAAGTCCCATTTTCCAGGAGGGTCCTGAACAGAAAGTAAAATCCCATTTTTCCAAGAGGGTCCTGAACAGAAAGTAAAGTCCCATTTTCCAGGAGGGTCCTGAACAGAAAGTAAAGTCCCATGGATGTGCATTTGCAATGGTATCTGAATCATGTGAAATGAATTTGCCCCTGTTTCATCAAAGAAAATTTGTCAATTAAAAACTTAGTGGTGGCTTGCAGCCCTCGGCTTTTCAGGCATCTTCCCCAGCACTTGTTCCTTTCATCCTTGCTTCCAAATCGCTGGCAGTTGCTCTGTCTTGTCGCATCATTGATCCGAACCCTTATTGAGGGGAAGTGAGTTCTGACTCGAACAATGGGTTTCTATTTTACCATGCCCCTGAGGTGCACTCTTTTCCCAAATCTGAATATTTTCTACGAATCCAGTAGCCTGTTGGTTGATATACTTCCTTTGCTTGTTGAATTATGATCCTATTTCTCCCTGTATTGTTCCTTGGCTTTTTCTCACATAATTGGAAAGACTGGTAGTAAATTTTGAAATTCTTTCTCGCTTGTTTTGACACAGACTTGACTTAAAATATAAAGAAAAGATGGTGACTTTTATTTTTGATAAATGACGTAAAAAGACAAAAAGCATGAATAGATAAATGAAAGAAAAAGGGCAATGTCCCATATTTAAAAGAAAACTTATCTGAATATGACAACCAACTCCAATGAGTATGACATGCATTTTGGATTAAGCTGTCTGATCTTCCTATCCAAACTCCCCATTTGTTGTTGAGTTCGTACCTTTGCCTCTGAGCTGCTTCTTCAAATCCATCGGACTCATATATCACATTCGATTGATGACATCTTAAAATACTTTTGCCAACAAATCTCTTTCTTCTCACTTTTCGCTTTTCTCTTGAACTCTCCATCGCCTTACGGTGCCCGTGAAGGTCTTCACCAATAAGACTCTCTCATTTATATTTCTCTTTACTCATCATCGCCTTATGGTGCCTGCAAAGGTTTTCACCAATAAAACTCTTTCATTTTTATTCTCTCTCAACTCTCCATCGCCTTATGGTGCCCGGGAGGGTTTTCACCAATAAGACTCTCTCGTTTTTATTTTCCTTTCCTGATTTCTTGTGCTGAGGGAGACAAGTGGTACCTCACAACGTATCATCAAGTGCATTGTATGGTTGGCCTTAACATTATCAAAAATTGATCTGAAGGACTTTCTTTGGTTGTAACTTGGCTTTTGGTTAAGGTTAGAAAGAAAAGAAAAAAAAATGGTAAGAGGCTCAAACGATACTTGAAGTGAGGATGGGACTTACAACTTTTGGAATCGACTCAAACAACACATTAACTCATGCCCCAGTTTTGTTGACTGGGTGAATCTTAAAATTTTATTTGGTTGGACCGAGCCCGAAATAGGGCAGCCTACGTATCTCACTCCCGAGAGAGGAGAATCAGGTCGTACGTAGTTCCATCAGCTTGTTCTTTGTTTTGATTTGATTTTGATTTTTTTTTTATAATTTTTTTTTTATTTTATCTTCAAGCTTTTCTTTTGTTCTTATTTTCTTAACATTTATCTTTGACTCTGTTTTGATTCCAAAAGAGGGGTATGAAAGAAAAATAAAATGAAGCTCAAATGGGTAAACAAAAGATGACACAGTGTTTGGATAGAAGAATAAAATGCCTTCATCATATCAATCTTCAAAAATGCTAGTATTAAACATGCAATAAAATCAACAAAGGATCCAATATCATACATAGTATCTTTTGACTGCATCAACATTGATAGCCATTTCTGCCATTTTGCCATCAATATCTGTCAAATATAAGGCTTCATTGGGCAACACTTTCTTCACAACAAAGGGCCCTTGCCAGTTAGGGGAGAACTTGTCTGTCGCTTCAACCTGGTGAGGAAGGATACGTCTCAATACCAACTGACCAGCTTCAAAATTCCTGGGATGGACCTTTTTGTTGTACGCTCGAGCCATCCTTCTCTGATACAACTGGCCATGACACACAGACGTTAGCCTCTTTTCCTCAATCAAATTTAAATATTCCAGTCGGGTCTTTACCCATTCGTCATCATCGATCTCTGCTTCTACAATGACTCAGAGAGAGGGGATTTCAACTTCTGCAGGGATGACTGCTTCTGTCCCATACACCAATAAATATGGAGTTGCCCCCGTTGAACTACGAATAGTGGTGCGATAACCCAGCAATGCAAATGACAACTTTTCATGCCACTGTCTAGACCCTTGTACCATTTTTCGCAGTATCTTCTTTATGTTCTTATTAGCAGCTTCTACAGCACCATTGGCCTTTGGGCAATATGAGGTAGAATTTCGATGTGCGATCTTAAATTGTTGACATACCTCTTGCATCAAATGACTATTGAGATTGGCGGCATTGTCTGTAATGATCGTCTTAGGAATTCCAAATCTACAAATGATATTGGCATGAACAAAATCTACCACAGCCTTCTTTGTCACTGACTTAAAAGTTACTGCTTCTACCCACTTTGTGAAGTAGTCAATGGCTACCAAAATGAATCTATGCCCGTTTGATGCTTTCGGCTCAATCGGTCCAATCACATCCATTCCCCAAGCTACGAACGGCCATGGAGCGGCCATTGCATGCAACTCGACAGGAGGAGAACGTATCAGATCACCTTGTACCTGACATTGATGACACTTCCGAACAAATTGGATAGAATCCCTTTCCATAGTAAGCCAATAATAACCTGCTCGAAGAATCTTCTTTGACAAGACATGACCATTCATATGCCACCCACATACTCCAGAGTGTATTTCAACCATGATTGCCGAGGCTTCTTTTGCATCTACACACCTCAAAAGTCCGAGATCTGGGGTTCTCTTATACAAGATTCCCCCACTTAGGAAAAATCCACTAGCCAAACGCCTAATGACCCTCTTTTGATCGTTGGTGGCATATGTTGAGTATTCTCCTGACTGAATGTACCTCTTGATATCCAAGAACCAAGGTTCTCCATCGAGCTCTTCTTCAACCACATTACAATAAGCATGCTGATCACGACTCTGTACATGCACTGGATCGATGTAGGCTTTGTCAGGATGTTGGAGCATTGAAGACAAAGTGGCTAAAGCATCAGCAATTTCATTACGAATCCTTGGAATATGCCTAAATTTCACTAACACAAACCGTTGACATAGCTCCTGCAGGCATTGTCGATACGGGATGAGCTTCAAATGTCGCGTCTCCCAATCGCCTTGAATTTGATGGACGAGCAACTCCGAATCTCCTAACACCAATAATTCCTGGACTCCCATATCAACAGCTAACCTCAAACCAAGAATGCAGGCTTCATACTCTGCCATATTGTTAGTACAGTAGAATCGAAGTTATGCTGTTACCGGGAAATGTTGTCCCGATTTAGAAATAAGAACCGCACCTATTACGACTCCTTTCATATTGACAGCTCCATCGAAAAATAGCCTCCAACCTGGATCAGCATCTATAACGACTTCATCAACACATGACACTTCTTCGTCAGGAAAATATGTCTTTAATGGTTTATACTCTTTATCGATGGGATTTTCAGCAAGATGATCTGCCAAAGCTTGGGCTTTCATGGTGGTTTGAGTCACATATACAATGTCAAACTCGGTAAGTAATATCTGCCACTTTGCCAAACGACCTGTTGGCATAGGCTTCTGAAAGATATACTTCAAAGGATCCATGCGGGAGACGAGATAAGTAGTATAGGATGAGAGATAATGCTTTAAATTCTGTGCCACCCAAGTTAGGGCACAACACGTCCTTTCAAGAAGAGTATACCTGGCCTCATATGCGGTGAACTTCTTGCTAAGATAATAAATAGCCTGCTCCTTCTTGCCTGTGACATCATGTTGACCCAGGACACAACCGAAAGAATTGTACATACCTGATAAATATAAGATCAAAGGCCTACCAGGCTCTGGGGGTACCAACACGGGTGGATTTGACAGATATCTCTTGATTTGATCAAACGCTTCCTGACATTCTTCAGTCCATTTTACCGCAGCACTCTTTTTCAACAACTTGAATATGGGCTCACAAGTGGTCGTGAGTTGAGCAATAAACCTGCTAATATAGTTCAGTCTACCGAGCAAACTCATTACCTCCGTTCTATTCTTGGGCGGGGGCAAATCCTGAATGGCTTTGATTTTTGAGGGATCTAATTCAATTCCCCGACGGCTGACTACAAACCCCAATAGTTTTCCAGACGGAACTCCAAATACACATTTTGCCGGGTTGAGTTTGAGATTATACCTGCGAAGCCTTTCAAAGAACTTTCTCAAATCTTTTACATGGTTGGCCTGACTTTTTGACTTAATAATCACATCATCCACGTAAACCTCAATCTCCTTATGCATCATGTCATGAAACATAGTGGTCATTGCTCTCATATATGTTGCTCCAGCGTTCTTCAGATCGAACGGCATCACTCGATAACAATAAGTTCCCCATGGTGTGATAAAGAACGTCTTCTCCGCGTCTTCATTATCCATAATGATCTGGTGATATCCGGCATAGCAATCCACAAAAGAGGAAACCTCGTGTTTAGCGCAGTTGTCTAGCAAAATATGAATGTTGGGCAATGGAAAATCAACTTTTGGACTTGCCCTGTTCAAATTGCGGTAATCAACACACACTCGAATTTTGCCATCTTTCTTTGGTACGGGAACAACATTGGATAACCACATAGGATAACGAGCCAGTCAAATTACTTTGGCTTCAAGTTGTTTCATGATTTCCTCCTTGATTTTAATACTTACATCTGTTTTAAACTTCCTCAACTTCTGCTTGACAAGAGGGAATGCGGGATCCGTTGGCAATTTGTGAGACACTAATTCAGTGCTTAAACCAGGCATATCATCATAGGACCATGCAAAAACATCCTTATAATCCATTAACGCTCGAATCATTTCATCTTTTAGCTGGGGCAAAACATGTACACTGATTTTAGTTTCCCTAACATCTTCTTGATCCCCTAGATTTATTGGCTCAGTCTTATTCAAATTAGGATTCGGTTTGTCTTCAAATTGTTCCAACTCTTTGCTTATTTCTTCTAGTGCTTCTTTTTCATCATATTCCCCATCCTGCTCCATTACATCTGGATTATTTTGGATTTTAAAATCAGGCTGAAAATTCCGCATGCATGTCATGTCATTAGAATCAGCATAAAGAGAACTGTGTAAGAAAGAAAACAAAATATATTAGACACAAAATAAAAGGGACATTGCATTTCATTAAATAAAAGATAGAAGGGTTTGAACATAGACACCAATATAACATAAACAAACTAGAATCCGAATTACAACCCTGAAATAACTCGGATAAACAGAGAGAAAAACAAAATAAACTACCAAAACTCCCTCCTGACGGGGAGAGGAGTGACTTCCCATTTATTGAGCCGGACAGCTGGACCTATGAATTGCACATCTTCCATACTGGTGCCTTCTCCTGCTTCAACCATATCAACTTCAATAAAAAGGTTCTGGAAGTCCTCAACCAATTCAACTTCAGATTCCACATGCTCCGCGACATCGCTCTTAACAAATGACTCACTGAGTAGTGGTATTGGGCGAGGGAGAGACCATATTTCTTTTTTCTTTCCCTTGGCTTTCTTCAAATCTTCAGCTGTAGGCTCAAATCCCAGACCAAACGTGCCCAGGTTCTCACTCGGACATATGGGATGAACTATGCCGTGCAGAGACGCTGCCAAACCCTTTCCTGGCTCAAATCCATATTTCCAAAGTTCACTCACCATCATGATAAAAGCTGATGATAATTGCGGTCCCGGTACAGCCTGCCATTCAGGGATACGACTCACTGGCACTGTATCAAAAATTTGATAGACGAATGTCTCCTCTATGTTATTCGCTTCAATAAGGGACAGGGGAGAATCTTCGTAGGCTGACAAATCTCCTTCACCATGAATAACTACTTCTTGCCTGTCATGCTCAAACTTAATCATTTGGTGCAGCGTTGATGCAACCGCCTTGGCCTTGTGGATCCAGGGCCTTCCCAACAACAGATTGTAAGAGGATTCTACGTTCAATACTTGAAACTCTATGGCAAACTCAACCGGCCCTATGGTCAACATTAGTTCAATTTCGCCAATGGAATTTGATTTTGCACCATCGAAAGCCCTAACACATACATTGTTGGGCTTGATCCTATCAGCACCAATATTCAGCTTTTGCAAAGTAGAAATAGGGCAAATATTTGCACCTGAACCTCCATCAATCATGACATGAGTGACGTAGAAATCCTCACACTTCACTGTAATGTAAAGGCCTCGATTATGCCCCGTACCTTCAACAGGCAATTCATCATCAGAAAAGCTGATCCGATTGACCTCAAAGATTTTTCCCACCATCTTCTCAACCTGGTTGATTGTAATCTCCCTTGGAACATATGCTTCATTCAATGCCTTCAGCAAAATATCACGATGCTCCTCGGAGTGCAACAACAAAGATAAAAGGGAAATTTGAGCAGGGGTTTTCTTCAGCTGGTCTAATACTGAATACTCTGGCAATTTCATCTTTTTCAAAAATTCTTCGGCTTCCTCTTCAGTAATAGGCTTTTTGATAGACGACGATCCACTCACCGTTGGCTTGGACCTTCTTAAGCTTTCAGGTACGAAACATCTCCCTGACCTAGTCAAACCCCTTACCTCGTCTACATCTTCCACAATTTCTTTTCCATGATAGGTCATCACAGTCCACCCATAATTCTAGGGAATCCTCCTCGTATCGACTATTAGAGGTTGGGTCACCGGTTTAAGGACAATAGGCGCTGCCAATGCTCCTTTCACCGTCAAGATAGGCTGACTCAGAGCTCCCACCAGTGTCAACTTGGGTTTATCCTGACTTGAATCAACGTGCCTTCTGGCGCCTTGTACTGTGATCAGGGGTTTTTTCTTGCTTTGTTGGGCTTTATCTTCTCTCATTCCTTCTCGGTTCAATGACATTGCTTTCAAAGACTCTGCTACATTCACCGATTTCTCTTCGGTGGTCTGTATCTTGACAATAGGCTTATAACCCATCGAAGACTCTTTCCCGTCATATATCAATTCTAGCATATTGGCTTCAGCATGGGTTGGGAGCGGATTCTGATTAATATTTGGACCCTCCGGGGCTTGGACCAACATCTGATTCGTGTCAATTAAATCTTGGACAACTCTCTTTAAATACCAGCATTTCTCGATATCATGGCCTGGCATATCAGAACAGTACGCACATCTTAAAGAATAATCGAGATTCCTCGACGGTGGATTTGAAAGCCTTCCTTGAATTGGGCTTAAGACCTTCAACTTTCTCAATCTATCAAACAAGCTAGCATATGACTCCCCAAGAGGTGTGAATTAATTTTTGACCGCTTTCTCTTTCTTATACTCGGGCTTAGGCTAGAAATTGGGTTTGGAGGGGTTTTGGTAATTTGGTGGAGCGAAAGGGCGATTTTGTGGAGCTTGCACGCGCCATTGCGGGTAAGAAGGGCTTTGGGCATATGGTTGTGCGCTGTATACTGGGTATGGTGGTGGTGGAATGGAATACAAAGGGTTTTGTGGAGGGTAGTAATGGTGGGGAGGAATATATGGAGCTTGGGTGTAGACTTGGGCTTGGGATTGGGGATAGGGGCGAGGGGGTCTTTTAGGATAGGAATGGGTTCCAGCCACGATAGTCGCCACGTCGTCTTTCTTCTTTCTACCTTCGAATGCACCAGATCCACCTTGAATCACTTGTGTGGTGGCTTTTAATGCGGCAAAACTCACTATTCGACCAGTCTTAATTCCATCCTCTATCATCTCCCCCATCTTGAGGACTTCCATAAAAGATTTTCCCATTGCTGGAAGTAAATGCTGAAAATAGGTCTCATCCTGCGCCTGAATGAAAACTTCTACCAATTTACTTTCTTTCATTGGAGGCTTTACCCTGGCGGCCTGTTCACGCCACCTTATCGCGTATTCCCTGAAACCTTCAGTGCTCTTTTTCTTCATGTTGACCAAGGACTTTTCGTCCGAAATCAGGTCGATGTTATACTGAAAATGCTGGACAAATTCAGAAGCCAACTCATCCCAACTGTTTCATTTATCGATATCTCGATCTATAAACCATTCCGAGGCTAGATCTGAAAGACTCTCGCCAAAGAAGGCCATGAGCAATTCTTCCTTTCCTCCTGCAGCCCTCAACTGGTTGCAATAACGTCTTAAGTGTGCCACGGGATCGCCGTGTCCTGCATACTTCTCAAACTTAGGCATCTTAAAACCGGGGGGAAGATTGATGTCTGGGAACATGCACAGATCTTTATAAGAAACACTTCTGTAATCTCCGATCCCTTGCAGATTTCTCATAGCCTGCTCTAAACTCTTTAGTTTTAGAGCTATGATATCCTGTTCCTCCGTTACGACAGGTTTCTCTGTATCAAATGGAAATGCAGGCGGCTGAGTATGCCCATACGGTTCATTCATTTGCAAAGTAGGCTCCGGGGCATAATACTGACCATCTGAAACCTTCAGTACTGGCTCACTGGAAGACCTTGGAAGCCTCATTGTGGGACGCGCAGCATATATGGGAGTTTCCTGTGGTGGCGGAGCCACAAATACCGGTGTGATCGGTGGCGCTGGCTGAGTAGCGGGTCTCGATTGGGGAGCTGCCAAGGGCACACTAGAACTGCCAGGATAATAGTGTCGCGGAGTGAATCCCGGCGCGTGGTCGGGTGATTCAGTTGGAACAGAGAATTGCGCCTGAGAGAGCGGTGGGCAGCTAGAGATATTTCCAAAATCTTCAGGGAGCGGAGGAGGAGGCATTCCGCTGGCCCATTCCCGATGCAAATCTATCAGTTGTTGCCTGAGCCTTACCACCTCATCGTTGTGTTCAACACTTTCTTCCCTATGCTCCTGATCCGGGTCAATGAGCGAATTTTCCATTTCTCTGTTAGCCATGGCGAACTTTGCTTTGGACCTGGTGAAGTATGGGTGACTAGCCAGGGCGCTGCAAACCTACCACTGTTATTTGAAAGAACATGCTCATCAAAGACGACATCCGTTAGAATTAGGCACACAACAGGCATGGGAATCACATTGGTAAAATTGCCATAAATTCATGCTCATTTCTACCAACTTTTGAGGGTAGCGAGGTCATTTTAACATCATCTTGATTGTTTTCCACACTTATTTTTATCTTCTACGCTCATTATTTTCTTTCCCTCTCTTTTCTCTTTTTTTTTTTTTGTTTTTTTTTTCGTATCAATCTCTGCCCTTTTCTTTTCTCTCGTTATCTACCCCTATTTTATCATTCTTTATGGTTTTTGTTTTTCTTTAAGAGAGGAAAAATAATGAAAAACAATAAAACAAAAGGGTTAGATCAAACCCAAAAGTAGGTTGCCTACATATCATGTTGTACATGAATCAGATCTCGCGTAGTTCGGGCCTTGCCAAAATGGTCAATTAAACCCCCTTTTTTTTTTTTTTTTTTAAACTTTAAGAAGAAAATAACAATTTTCCATATCCTTGTAAAGAAAGAAAACAACAAAACGTATAAAATTTTGGGACTACTGTAAAACTAAAAAAAAAACGAATACAAAACAACGTTATAGATCCCTAAGACGACACAGATGAAATTACTAATAAAGACTCTAATAGCAAAAATAACTTGACCTCGACTTAAACAGACACCACCCTACAATGACAGACACATAAAAGACTCCAACTGAATAAAGATAAGAAGTGCTCTTTCAGACTGGTGCTCTGCGCGATGACCCTGGCTGATATAGACCCGCCTCTGAAGTTCTCTTTCTCCCATTCAAGCCTTGTATCATATCCTGTAAAGATACCCTGATACCGGGGAAGAAGCTTCGGGCCCGTATTCCTGCTTCATGAGGAGTGCATCTGGAAAGATTATTCTGACACCTTTCTACCGTCTTGAACAAATCTGCTAATTGAACTCTCAGCGTCTCCACTTTGGACCCTACACTTTCATCCTGATGATCATCTGCTATGCATTCTTCCTGTATTCTCCCTCTAAGCTGTGCTGGTAAGGGTTGACTGATACCCCAAGGGACAGATTGAAGCCAGACCTCATATCTCTGAGTGTGGCCCGGATTATCCAAATCTTCTTTGAGTGTGTCCACACCTAGCTTTGTTGCATGCTTCCAAAATTGCTCATACCTGCTCTCACCTAAGGCTTGATCCTTGAAGTACTCAACATCCTTCAGAAGATCTACTGCTGGTGGCACTTCCTGTAGCCTACCTAACTGGCGCATTACCCTAGAAGGGTTGTATGGTCTTGTGCAATTGAGCCCTAACATAACTAAAGGGAACTGTGTCTGACAACCCAACAATACTACCTTTGGACGAAGCCACAGATAAGTCCATAAAATGTTATCTCTGGTTCTTGATTCAAGAAATTCAATCCAAGCCTTGACTCCCACGGGCAGCGAGAATTTGTCCAAACGCAACCTGGAATCCATGGCTTTCACTCGATTGGGAATACAACGATCTAACACATCCGATCTAACTAAAGAAGGTGCATGCAAGTGCTCCATCATCCATAACTGCAATATCAAGCTACAGCCCTCGAAAAATCTCCTTCCCCTTTTCACTTCGGTTAAAGCCTTATATATTTCTGTTAAGATCATGGGTATGAAAGTGAACCTGCCCTTTTGATTAATGCCCTTGTCGTTTTGATCCTTATGAAATAGGGCCATCACCACAGATTGCAAGCGGGTATTAACATGTCTTTCTTCTAGTGGAAACACTAAAGTTCCTAGCAAAGCGAGGGTGAAGACTTCAAGACGCTTTTTCTCCCACTTCTCCTTAGTCACATGAAATTCTTTCCAAAAGCAATCAAAACCTTCCGAGGGCCCGAATCTATCGAACAAAAAATCTAGGGAAACCCACGATTCACTTAAACAACCTAAACGGACATCCTTACTTTTTAGACCACAGGATTGCAAAAATCTCACGCCAGTATGATTTCGCGCTCGGATCATATCCTTCTCGATATAGGGCAAATGCAACAAACCGGATATTTCTGCCAAAGTGGGAGTCATTTCACATTCCCCAAACCTGAACACCAAACTACTCGGGTCCCAAAAGGTTAACAAGGCCTCTATTAAATCTGGACGGGGGGTAACATGTAGAAGTTCCATGAGGTCACCTAATATTTTAACCAGTTCCTGCTGATCGACATAATTAAACATTTCCCACTATTTGATTAACTTTTTGGGCACTTTGACAACCATTAAAACTCTAGACTTGGTGGTCGAATTCATCCTGTAATAACACACAAGACGTTACCTCAAAAATTCGACAGGGGTAGAAGATTCCCAACCTTTGGGATTTTTGACGCCAACGTCTGTCGATGGGACAGACCCCGTTCATGACTCCAATTTGCCGAACAGAAGTACTGAGCGAAATCAGTCTACTTGGCAAACGACTCTAGATTACGGGACGAGAGACCTAAACTAATACTAAGACAAAGACCGACACAAAAATTTACCGGACCCACCGAGGGTTGCCTACGTATACCAACCCGAGGGAAGGGAATCAGGTATGCGTAGTTCATTCGGATTGAACAATTAACGATTAACTAACAAATTGACCCTAACTTAAGAGACACAATCAAAACAGAAGAATAAAACTTTTTTTTTTTTGAACTAGACGCTTTAAATAAGACTGACACCGCCAATTATACAGAAAAGTCTTTCGGTAATTTTTAGTTTTTGACAAGCAAACAAAACCTTCTCCTTTTTTTTTTTTGAATTTGCGGTACTTTACAAAGCGTAAAAAAAAATCTTTTTGAGTCTTTGAATTGTGAAAAACAAAAGCCATAATGAATTCTAAAATAGGCTACGACATTCTCTTTTTTTTTTTTCTTTTATAATCAGTCCGTCAAATGACCACGTTACCCTAAAAATGCAACAGTTAGCACGTAGGGATGCTTTAAAGGTGAGTCTCCTACAAAGGACCAAGCGGCCCCACTAGTTCTTAATATGATGCACATAAGCATGACCTAAAGGCTGACCTACATTGTGGTTTACTAACAAGGCTGTTCGGGGGAGCGTATGGTCGATAGTGGCTGCTTTGCTTTCCACCTACTCCATAACACCGACGGCTCCCCCCCTAAGATAAGGGTGACTCAAACTAGAGGTCGTGTACAACACGTGTACTACGGACTTGTTGCAGAAAGAAGGCCGGGGGGTGGACTCATGATGACAGATATAAAACGGTAACACATAGGATAAATAATATAAGCAAAGAGCACGAAAAAAACACAAAAGTAAAAATAACACAAACAATAATCACAAATAGTGTTTATACACTCGTAATGCCAAACAAAGCCGATACGACTCCAAAAATAGCTCGAATCCTAAAAACTTGTTTTGTTTCCCCAGCAGAGTTGCCAGAAGATGTCACACCCCTTTTTTATCGCGTACTAAAAAAAACATGGAATATTTTTTTAAGTTCGAAAGGGTTTTATTATTTAAGTGACGAGAAATGAAAATTTGTTTCGAAAAAGGATTATTTGTATTTTTATTCAGAGTCGCCACGTGGCATAATCCGGTGTGCCAAGTCACCTTTGAAAAATTCCTTTTTCGAAACCAATTGACTCTTAAATCGGTTTGCGCACAGAGATTCCGGCTAAGGAATTCTGTTGACCGAGGGGAAGGTGTTAGGCACCCCTCGATCCCGTGGTTCGACCACGGTCGCTTGATGGAGTGTATCGACTATTTTTGGCATTATGAAGTGTATAAACTACAAAAATAAAGCACGCAAAAACAATCAAACAAAACGAAACAAACTGAAATGTAAATCCAGTCCAATTATTACAACCCGAAAATAGAAAAGAACTGAAAATAAACCTATGCTAATCCTAAACTAATGCTTTACCCGATGCCTCGGGCCTTCATCGCGGACGTCGTCCGCGTACAAGGTACTTCGGGGCATTCCCCGGATAAATCAATACAAATCCTTCGGGGCATTCCCCGGCCAAATGAGTACAATTTAAACTTTTCGTACGATAAAATAAAAGTATCATTCAAGCACATATTCAAAACACTCCAACAAATTGTTATTCCTAAATTTGCCTACCCGGCCTACGTTTGCCTATGCGTTCTCGACTAAAGACATAATTCCATCACATTCCCTTATACCGAATAGAACAAAGACAACAAACCAACGTTAATCTACGTTCAACTTTTATCAATTCCTTCATTGCTTCCCTAAATCCCCTTATCAATCCATTAACATGCTCAACTTCAATTTTCAAACCACCAAAATCGAAACACCAAACATCATGATCATGACAATCAATATCAACAAAGTGCAACAAAACATAATCACAACAAGCATAATCACAACCAATTCAATATAACAAAATAAACAAAAGAGAGCGGGTTAAAGAAATGGACCTCACTGACACTTGCTTTTGTCGATAATAAAGAAATCTGAAGACCAAAACTCGATCGGAGAACCTCACAACGAACCGACCATACTCGGTATTAAAATGATGACCGGAACAGCTCCAAAACCCGCGAATAAAACCTTACTATACGAAACACAACCGAGACTGACGACGAGATTCGATAAAAGCGACTCAAAAATCACTATCGACGTCGAAACATGAGACAGACAAAACCAAAATCAACAAGAGACAACAAGAATTCCAAAAGCCAAATAGATCGAGCTGGTCGGATCTGGTGACGGAGACAGTGACAGCCGCGGATCTGGCGGCGGCCGACGTCTGACGTCAACCGGTATGGTGACTGAGTCGACGGACGGTGACTCGTTCGGGTGGAGAGGCGGCCAGCCAGCCGGATCTGGCCGACGCGCCGCGGCCGGAGATGCGACGGTGAAGGTAACGACGGGCCGCGGAAGCTGGTTGGCTCTGACCGTGTTCGGCCGAATGGCGACGGGTGGTTGTTTCGGACGGCGAACGGCGGCGGATCTGGTCGGAGATGGCGTTAGTCGGATTTTTCTATTTTTTTTTTTTTAGTTTTAGGGAGAGAGAGATGGTATAGAGAAATGAAAGAGGGTGGTATTGTGGTGGCCGGAGCTCCGGTCGACGGCGACGCGGTGGTGGAAGTTCAAATTTTAGAGAGAGGGAGAGAGAGAATAGAGTTTAGAGAGAGAAAGTGCAGATTTTTTTGGATTCCTATTACCCTCCTCTTTTTTCCTCCCCTTCATTTGTGTATGGGAGTGTGTATATATATTTTTTGAGTCTTTTCTTTGTTGACAAGAAAAGAGAGGGGGGGGATAGGGTGACGTGGGGTAGGGGGTTGGGTGAGGTAGGTGATGGATATGGTTGTTGGAATGGATAAAATTTGTTATCAATTTTTTTAGAGTTGGTTATTTTGTCCTTTTGTACGGAGGTTATTATATGGGATAGTACACATGGTAAGACGAGGGTAAAATAGAAAACTTGGGTCTTCGGGAGGGACAGAATTAGGTGTCTACATTGAAGATGATGGTGAATGAGTTGAATAAAATAGAAATTTGATGTATAATAGATAGCAAGTTACAAAATGAGGTTAAAAAGGACCAGTCTTATAAAAATAAGCAAATTCTTTTTAGTGTGCGCTAAACTATGTGGTGCGGAATAATATGCATTTTAAAACGGACAGATTAAGTAAAACGAGGTAATGTGCAATTCATTGTATATTGTGTTATATTCTTGTATCAATTGTTTATATCAATCATTTATATTGCATTATGCATCTCAATATATGCATATGTCTCGTATATATTTTTGTTCTATTTTGTATGCATTCACATTTAGTAGTAGAATTTTTTGTTTAATGAACGCAAAAGCTATATTTTTTTGGTAAGTAAATTTTTATTTACAAACCAAGTAAAACGTTTTGTACAAAAACCAAACCTTATAACAAGCTTGGTAAACCTCTCAAACTAAACTCCTATCCTACTGCTCAAACAATCAATAATTAAGCACTTCTAAGGCATGCTTCAAGATCCTTCATCCAATTTTCCTACAAGCTTTTTATTTCTACCGCCTCTACAGAACACCTCCCGAATAGCAGTATTGCTAATCCTACATAAGCTGTTATGTCTTTGTTGAAATACTCTACAGTTGCGCTCCTTCCATATGTAATAGACCCCTGCAACCAGACTCATTCTGTAAATGTGGCTTTTGACTAAGTCACTGCATGCATTCTCCGTAGCCCAATGAATTTCATCAAATCAGCCTTGTGGCTGTTTCATTACTCCTTTGTCAACACTTTTTTCAGATGACACCTAAAATTGAACAGTGAAAAAATAGATGATTGATATTTTTCGGATATACATAACACATTGGACATGTCATGTTGTCGAAATCTTTTTATTTAGCAACTCTGTCCCTTGTCTGTAATCTATCATGAATGACAAGATAAAGAATGAAAATCCATCTTGGAGCTTCCAAATTATATTGTTGCATATCATTTTACTCCATCTTTCTTCAGGGAACTTTCCTCTTAAGACAATGTACATTTTCTTGATGGAGAAAGTAGGCATTCGTTCAAAATCTTGAATTTGCATCCCAATTGCTCTATAACCTCAACAACTTTTAGTATTTTTTGAACCATTTAGGAGGCTTGTGCTGGCTGAATCCTCCATATGTCCTCAGTCTCATAATAGCAATGTATCTATTTTATTCACACAAGCTATATTGTGTGGGTGATTAATGTACTTAATTTTAAAAAAAAAATTCATATACAAGATTAAAATATTCAAGGTGAGAAAATTCAATAACATTCATACATTTTAATTTGTGTTAGATAATTGATACAAAATTATGCTACATCTTGCAGATAGTCATAGATAAGCTTATATATACCACAATAATAACACCGTAATTGATATTATAGTTGAAATACAAAAAAACACAAAATAAAATCGACATATATGAAATCAAAGTGCTAAAGAAAAAACTTAAAAAATGTTAAATGAAAAATCACTTGATGCCCTATAGAAAATTATTCTTTATATTAGAGAAAACAAATTGTAGTACAAAGATGCAAAAATCAACGGCTGGATGGTTTATTATGCATTTGGTTTAGTCTACACTTGTATCAATGGTCGACTATTATGCAGAACAATTATGATGGTTGATGGTTGATTCTTGGAGAAAAATAAAAGCCTCTTAATTCGGATGCCTCATTTTGAGAGTTGAAAAAGTAAATATATATAAGAAAATTGAAAAGAAAATGAGAAATTCTTATTCATTGCTTTTTAGATATTAATAAAATATATATTTTAAATATCTATTTTGCTTTAAACATGTTTATTTAGCTTTAAAGCCCAAAGTGCAACAATGTTGAATTTTGTATGCTAGAAAGTGAAATATATATCTATTTTGATGATTATAACTTAAAAAAAATGTATCATTCATTGAAATGAGTATTCAAGTGTCAATTTCTTGAATAACATAATATAACAACTCATTTATGTAATTCTAATTCGGGTATTGAAAGATAAAATAAATTTATACACTAACAAGTCGCACGTGTTAAGGGGAACTTTGTTTCAACTATATATAGTATTATAATAATAATAATAATAATAATATTATTGCAAATATCAAGTTAAAAATTAAATATGTTGTTATTTATTTGTAATATATTATGTCGGATGTTATTATAAATTTTTATTTATTAATATGAGGATTTAAATAGTTTAATACGAAATTTTAAAATATTTCTAGTGTAAAAAGTACTCACAGTATTTTAAAATCTGCAATTAGAATTCCCTATAACATTAATTAATAAAATTACTCACAATATGTATAAATACACAGTCAATTCTCTATAATGAAATACACAATCAGATTATCCTATAACAATACTCTATAATAATATTTTACTATAATAATCAAATTTTATTTATAATCATTTTTTTCTATTATATTATATGTTCTTTATAATAAAGTAGAACAATTCTAGTAATATAATTACTTTTCTATAAAAAAATTTGACTCTATATAATATTTTATAATCTTTTCCTTTCTAGTCATAAGAAAAGAGAAGTATTATCCTTACAAAACATATTCTCAATTTCTAATCATTTCCATACTTGGAAAGCTTTTCCCTTATTCTCTCCGTTCTAAATTTTCAGTATCAATTAAAGTGCTTTTTTAAATTATACTATGACTTTTTCTCGAACAGGTGCATACAAACCAAATAGAACTTTTATACTATTTTTTTTAACGATTTGTTCATCCATTCTTTTTGAATTCCCCATATGATGTTCGATATCTGCATTGAAATTCTGATTAATCCAAACGTGTACTTCATGGTAGGACCAATTTTGTGGTGATGCTTCCGGCAAGAATTTCTATACAATTTGGGCTCGAATCCAGAATTTTTAACTAAAGACAAATAAATCCCATCACCGCACCACCATTCATATCGATACGATTTGACCATTCCACTTTCAAAGATAGCCCAAAAAGAATTTAAGATTTTGAATTTGTGGCTCCTAATCTATGAGTGGATCCACGCTTATATATTGACTACATTCGCATTGACTAATGTTGTTCAAATTATATAATAATACAATTATTTAACATAAAAAAAGTAATAACTTAAAATATTACATTTATTCAAAACTTGCCTCGTTATATTGAGACAATTTGCCTCATTATATTGAGACAACTATAAATTCCATTCAACTTTCCATGCTTGACATTCCAAATTGAGTTATTTTAATTACGTTTAATAATCTTTTAACGTATGTCTTTATCTAACTTATCAAAAATAAAATTGATAATATGTAAAAGGGATTTTTAAACATCTAAGAAATATTTGGAGTGCAAATTTAGTGATGTAACACATAATGATAATGTGAAAGTGAGATTTGATACATATGTCGGTCATCCAAAAGAGAGGAACGAAATTTCAAGTATCTTGGATTTTTAATTATTGAAATGGAAAATTGATGAGAATGTCACTAATTGTATCCGCACAAAGTGAATGAAATGGATGCTGGAATTCAAAGTTTGGAGTGATAGAAGTTGCCATCAAAATTTACCAAAATTTAAAGGCAAGTTCAAAAGAGTGGTGGTTAGACCAGCTTTGTTGTATTGTACGGATTGTTGGTCAGTTAAGAACTCTCATATTCAAAAAATGAAAGTTGTCAAAAATGAAGATGTTGTGATGTATGTGCGGGCATACTAGAAGAGATAGAATTAGAAATGAAGATATCCGAGATAAGGTGGGAGTGACTTCGGCGGAAGACAAGATGCAAAAAGAGAGATTTATAGTCGAACTCCAATTCGATTACCGGATACCGAGTGAAAAAAAAAGAAGGCAATTTAATCTTGATTCATTAATTAAAGAATACACATATTAATCAGATATATTTAAATGATTTTTTTTTTTTTAACAAAAAAAACCACTATGATATAACTGAATTTCCAAAATCAGTATTAATATCCAATATATTTCGAATAAAACAATTCCAATCAAAAGCACGATATGGATATAAAGTTTTAGCAGTAAAAAGCAATTTTACATATCTCTTGAGTCTTGAATATCACATAATAGATCACATATTTAAAAAGTAATTTAAATATCTCTTGAGTCTTGAATATCACAATTTTTCTTTACCTATCTTACTTTCTTTTTAAGTTTGTTAAGAATATTACATTTATTTTTATCTAGTAAGTTTTAAATACAATTATTCTTACTAATATTAGGGCAGTGACGGGCTCGTTAGATAGGTAAGAAAAAAATTATTTACATAAATTATATTTTAAATCCCCTTAATTTTTGAAAAGTTTACTCCTTATATTTAACTCTCCTTAATTAATAAGATATTTGGTACTGTCATTGTTTATAGGAATGACATGACGCATTTTTTTAAGATCATAAAATTAAAAAATCTGATTTGTATTATTAAACTTTCATATATAAAAGTTGGAATAAAAATCTTCCACAAGTAATCTTATGTGTCACTATCCTATAGAGCTCTATATAAATAGACATCATTTGATGTTGTCAAATAAGAAAAGCTAACTGATCAACATACAATATAACATGGAGGGAAATTCATCTAGAGGGAAAAAATCCATGCAAGTAGAGAAAGAGGAAACGATCAAATACCGAGGCGTTCGGAGGCGGACGTGGGGGAAATTCGCGGCTGAGATACGCGATCCGACCACCAAGCCCAGTTCGCGACAGTGGTTAGGTACGTTTGACACGGCGGAGGAAGCTGCTAGGGCTTATGATAAGGCAGCATTTAACCTAAAAGGACATCTTGCTACTTTGAATTTTCCTAATGAGTATTATAATAAACTTCCTTGTCCTCCTTTATATCATCGTAACACAATTTGTCCGTCAACAAATAACGTTAATAGTAATACTCCAAGAGGAAATTCATCATCATCATCATCATCAAGTAAAGCTACGGAAATTATTGAAATTGAATGTCTTGATAATAGTGTTCTTGAAGAGCTTCTTGGTGCTGAAGATCCAAAAATTACAAAAAGAAAATAAGGTTAAGTTATTGTAAACTTTTTTATACTATAGTTATTACGTTATGCTCATTATCATAAATTATATATACTTCTTTGGTTTTCGAAGGAGATTGTATTTAAATTTTCAGTTTCATGCAATTTATCGTTCAGTTTAAGCTTATCCGTCGTCATGAGCATGCAATACTTTGTATTTTAATTTTTTTTTAATTAATCTCCTCTTGAAAAGCCAATGATGAAGCCATATAGATTGAATTGATGAATATCTTTTATCGAAAATCGCTACATGTACTATTAAATCTTGAATATTCTCAACGAAATTTATGATTTCGATGCAGCGTAAAACATATATGATGGAGAATTTGAGATGGTTTATTAATTTTCTTATTATGATCTCCACATTTCTTGATATTATTTGATATGAATTGTTTTGTGGTATCTTTGTTTGAGAATGTGAAGTCTCAAATAGTAAGTTTGATATATCGTCCAATGTTTACTTTTGACATATGAAGGAATAAGCAATCTTTAATTTATTCCTCGAATAAGTCAGAAAGAAATAGGATAAGATAAAGATGGTATAATGAGATAATTACTTGAAAAAAATAATTAAAATTGAGTAGGAAATGTGAAATAATGAGATACATTTATCATCCAAAATACAAACATACCAATATATTTATGAGGTACCCTTAGATCCAAATTTTTAACTTACCCTAATTGATTCACTACTAGGTGCGATGATTTACGTCATGAATGAGATCTCTTATCCAAGTCTAAGATGGTATAGTGGTGCCGGAAAAAAAACAAAAAAAAACATCTAACTACTTCATGCACATTTCATTGATTTGGCGTAGGGAAATATCTCAATTGGTAGAGCTCCACTCTTGCAATTGAGTCGTTGTGATTGCTGAAGCAGTAATTATTATATATGGTACCCGAACCGTGGCTCAATTTTTTTCTAAGCAATGAGGAAAAAGACGGAGACCTACCACATAAAGCTCTACTGAGACCAAAATGCGCTATCAAGGACATAGAAGAAGTAAATAATAGACATTTGGTCATATTTAACGTAAAGATGTGCAATCAAGAATGTACAAAAAATATAAATTGATAGTTGGCCAGGTTTAAAGTAAATCATGCATGGCCACAACAGTTAGAGTGGGCGACTCTCTTAGAGTTCCCTCATCTGAGATCACTAAGCAACCTTTAAAGCGACTTGATGCACTAGCTCCCTTTGCGTGAAATTCAGTAAAAGAAAAAAAAATATCATGAATCGCTTCTGTTACTCTTACTTTCCATTTATCTTTATCCCACGCCCTCCGCTCCCCTCCCCTCCCCCCCCCCCCCCCCCCCCTCCCCCCACCAAAATGTAAAAAAGAAATCCATAGCTTGAAGGTAGGGGTGAGGGAGCTAACATACTCATACTGATACAATCTTACAATAACCAAAAAAGAAAAAAAGGAGTTAATACCTCAAAACTTTAGTTTCCCTAAATTATTCACGTTTTGTTGGTTTAATACTTAAATAATCATGGGGTGTTATTGTTAATTTTTGAACTATAACATGTTCTACACTTCTTTATGGCAAAAAAACGCATTGGTACAAATGCCTATTTCTTGTGCAAAATTAGAAAAAATTAAACTGTTACTTTTTCAAGTGAAATCACTGTGCGATGAAGAGTGAATCGATTACTTTATGATTATTCCCATTTGACTCATTCAAATAAAGAATCAATAGAAAAAGAATAAAGCTCAAAATGAACACAATAATAAGGAGATTCCATTCAATGGAAAAAAGGGATTATTGTCTGAAAATGTTCAAGATTAAAAGTAAGCAACTTGGTTTGTAATCTGTATAGAGGAAAATATTTCTCAATTTTTTCATATCCGAACAATCAAAATTTTTGGAAAATATTTTTTCTTATAAACACGTTCCACCTTAAAAATGATGAGGAAAATGATTTTCTTAGTGAAAATTGAAAAAAATATATTTCACAATTAAGTAGCACTACGCATTGATTATGTTTTTCAAATGGGCCGAGTAGAGTGTGTCTTTCAGGAGCAATAGTATTATGCAAACTGCGATTATACTTAGGCAAAGACGGTGCTTCTCATCTCCTTCTGCTACTATTCATGTTCTTTATATTGTAATTGCTCATTTCCGTATTAATCAAAGTTATTAGTTTCGTTTCATCTTTTATTGATTGTACTTTGAGTTGAGAATTCGGGATTTGTTACTTTATATCCTCCCCACTCTTCAACACACGTCATCTTCTTCCCACTATAGCCTCCATTCTCATCCACCCCACACTCGTACCCCCACCCCCACCTCCCTGAGTTTTTGTTTAGATTATATACAAACATTTTTATTATATGATAATATCTTTTTTGTTTTAATGACGAAGATAAAACAATAAGTAAGAAATCTACTTATTTTTGTGAAAAACATTTCCTTCTGAACGCACGCTTTGTCTCTGTTTATAAATCATGCGATCGTAGCCATTAATTAATTCCTTAGAAACTTATATGATCATGATAATGATATAACATTCGAAATTTGGAATATATGATTTTCTTTAATAAATCCTGAATCTTCTTTAAAGATTACGTGTATGGGGAACATATATGGTGACACCATAGATAAGGTACCTATGCCAACGAATGATATCTAAGTACGACTAATTAATTGATTAATTAATTAAGGAGACGATACAACGCTACCTTAAATATTTTTCAGTTAATTTTGAGTTATTTTCCTAAATAAACATGGTGATTAGTCATTTATATATTCCTTTTTCCTTTTATGGGAAGTTTAAGATGTGCTATGATGACTCATAAGCAGTGGCGGATCTACCCTTTTTCGAGGGGTTCATCCAAATCCTCTTCGGCAAAAAATTATGCTATATATGCATGGTTAAAATTACCTTTTATGTATATATATTAGATGTTGAACCTCCTTCGATTAGTTCGTATGTTCACTTATGAACCCCTTAGTGAATATCCTGGCTCCACCAGTGCTCATAAGAAATTACCTCCAAATAATATTCAATTCAAAACATTACCCTATATACCTATTTATGAAAGAATTGAATAAACTAAATACAGAACGGGTATAAACGTTTTATACCTTCAGGTTTCAGGATATGTAATCCACATGTATAGATGATTGTATATAACTGTGTAATTCAAATATTTTATTCATGAATCATTGTTTTCTTTTTGAATCACAACCTTTTAGCTATAAATATTTGAATTTTTCTCAGGCAGAGACATAAAATTTTAAAGTGCAAAATATCTTTTCTTTTTAAAAATTCTTGTCATGTGATTAACAAATTGTTAAGTGAGTTCGTAGTTCAGCAAATTTGAGGTACTATTAGTTGCTGAAGTGAATCATTTTATCCTAGGAGTATATATATTTCATTAAACCCGGTACTTGAGGGGAATAAATTACTTAAGAATACACTGTGAATTTGATGTACTTGATTCTTTTTATTTTTATCTCTTTTTTAAAGTTAGTTTTATTGATTTTGTATCCGAATATCAATACTCGCTATTCACATAACTTAACATGATATCAGAGCAAACTAAAAATTCTGGGATCGAACTTCACATTCACACCCACTATCAAAAAGAATTTACATATAAAAAATTAGATCCACCTTTGAAGAAACGTGTTTACAAAGATATTGAACCCATGAAAAAATGATAATCTTATTCACATAAAGAAGCATCTAGAAGCGAGAGTAAATAAATAAAAATTAAACAATTTACTTCTTGAGATAGTCGTACAATTCAATAAAATATTTTTTCCAACTTGCTGAAATCAATAGGGTGTAGAGACAAAGGATCGTGTTGTTTCAAAGGTCACATATTTGTCCATGACAAATAACAATAAAAAAATAGTTCTCTTGCAGACAATAAGATCCATAAAGATTTCCAATAGACCAAATTGTCTAATTACCTCTAAGTAATATTCATGTGAATTATAAAAAGTACGAGTAAGAAACATTATTAATAGTTGCATAGTGTAGTTTTCTTAAAGATTTTGATCCTTCCATTTCTGTTATTAATTTTTTGTCGTCTTGTAGTTTAACAATTATATTATTTGTTGTTGTAGTTTTTGTCATGTTGGTCTCTGTTGTTTATTGTACTTTTGTTGCTTTTTTGGGGGGATTGTTTTGGACTATTTTTTTCTTGAGTCGAGCATCTGTTTGAAACCACCTCTCTATCTGAGGTAGTATAAGGTCTGCATATACCCTACTCTTTTTGAACCTCATTTTGTGAAATAATACTAAATATGTTATTATTGTATGAGGAACAAACATGGATAAAGCTATATGTTCTCCACCACATTCATATATAGACAAATAAACATCTTGAGATCAAATCTCCAACATGTTTTAACTTTGAAAGAAATGTGATGAAAAAACATCAGCTCTTTAAATATGTGTGTGCAAAAAATGATTCTTAATATTTCAATCAAAAATAGTTCAACGGAACACTTCATTTAATGTGGCTCTGTCGCTATCGTAATGCAAGAAATTAAATTAAATATATTAGAGAAATTGACGAAAAATTACATCAATAACGAAGTTATGGCGAACTTAGGTGATCTAATTAAGTGTATCTTATTTGGAATCATGTTTTTTTCGTTACATGAATCGTACAAGGTTACTCTGTCACTTAAAATACCCCTCACATAGTCAATTCGGTTTCTTATTCTGATCATCTAATTAATTAGAAATTCATTAAGTTTTCAAGAACTTATTTGGCTGGCATAAATATTGAAAAAGATAATAAGTACTACTTAGAACTGTTGTTTTTTCGGATTTAGTAAAATCTGCAATTTTTCAATAATAACTTCAAACATATATTCAAATTAACATATAAACAATCAAATGAAGTTTAAACTTTGTATTTACAACTTTAAACTTTTAACAATATGTTCAAACCAAATTATCAACAACAAAAAATGAAGTTCAAACTATTTTTTTGAAAATAGAAAAATCAAATGTTAAGAACTTCAACACAAGTTCAACCAACTAATGAACTATCAAAATGAAATTTCAAAAACTTCAAACACAACTTCAAACGGTTGAAAAACTATCAATATGAAGTTCAAACTATTTTCTCGAGAATAATAAAACGAACTTTAAGGAAAAAGAGATGAAATAGAAAGATTTAAGTTCACCGAATTCACGGTGTGTCCTTAAGGAAATTTTTCTCCTCAAGTACTCAAGGTTATGGAATATATCTTCCAAGGATAAAATGAATCACTTCGACAGAATAGCGGTACCTCAAATTCTGTCAAACTACGAACGCGCACTCAACGACAGCAAATCACATAATTAGAATTTTTTCAAAAGGAGTCTTTTTTTTAAAAAAAAAATTTATATCTATACCTGAGGAAATTAAAATTTCAGGCATTTATAGTCATCAAGGTGTCGCTTCACGAAAAGAAACAATGATTAAGAAAGATGCACCCCTTTATAAAGGTGCAATTTTTCAGAAAAAATACGACTCTTTGATCGGAAAGTCACAACTCATTGAAAATATCATATATATATATATATATATATATCTTATATATAGTATCGATAAAAGTAGATAGGTGTTAGTTCAATTCTCACCGTCCTTTCACTAATGGTCCCCAATATAAATGAAAAAAGAAGAAGAGAAGATTAACAATAGAGACCTAAATATTGAAAACAATTAGTAGAAGAAAAGAATGTTACGAGTGTGACTAAAACACAAAGAATGTTATGCATTTCTAAACCACGTGCAAAGACAAACACATATACGATGATAGGCCAAGGATAATAATAGTACCGATTATAAAATTAAGTGTGAGTTCAATTCATACGATTTCTTCAGTGTTAGAGTATGTGTCCTACTGATCAATGACTTTAACGTAAGAATTTCCTATCGATGAAACGGATTGTCTGACGTGTTCAACTTGTTTCATTTATATTGTCATTCATCAAAACTTCAAGGTTCCAACAAATTTCCTCTTTTTGATGATGACAAACCTCTTGTCTTTGTGCATTCAAATATCTTCACCTGTAGGCACTAAAATATAAAACACTAGAATGAAATAAGTTAGTCAATGGGTTATAAACATTTCACAATCCTCTTATCTTCTCCTTTTTGGCATCATCGAAAACCATTTCAATGCACTAATATACTAGCCAAAGTGATTTGTTATGCTATTCATGGCCACTGGGGCTATCACCAAAACAATTAGACAAAGACTTTAGCAAATATAGTAATGTATTAAAGAGAGCAAAAATATGAGTTAATTTAGCAAAGATAACTATTCCATTTAACTGTCAGAGCATGTTCCACATTTAACCTAAGCTAGTATTGAACAAAGCCAAACAACTAAGCATTAATAAAAAAATATGGTATAAAAGTGGGACATGACTAAGGATACGAATAGTGAGGAGCTGATGAGGAAAGTTAAACAGGTATTATAGACTGTGTCAATTGACGAATGACTTCAATATTTTCATCCCTTTCTCAATCAAGGTCAAGATTCAAAGTCATGATCCTAGCCTGAAGGACCACTTATTCTGTTTCATTACTGTCAGATGCTGCTTCTAGTTCAGAATTTATCTCAGCTAAATCAGTTTTCTTATCAATTTTTTTGCAATGAGTTTTAGCCTTCCTTATTGAACCAAGTAGAGCAGCATGATTCATCTATTCAAAAATATCCATTGTTGTTTGAAAAGTCAAACTTAAACATGGACTGAGAAATTTTAAGAGATATGAGCTAATTAGGAACTAAAAGAGAGAACATGTCCCTTTTCATTCTTCAGAAACATATAATGCATGTAATTGATGATCAAGGTTGGCAAATCCATGGTACAAAACTGATATTTTAGTTGAGAGAGAAGAAGAAATTTCTGGTGTAGGATTAACACATTTGTGCACAACCATTTGAAGAGAATCAAATAAAATTTGGTCAATCAAATCGTCAGCATCATAGGACAAGGGAGGGATGAAGTGTGAGGAATGGAATAGGTGTGCTTAACTGTTTCAACTTAGACAGCCTATGCTTATGTCAGTGTAGAGCATACCTGATAGGAGGAACTTTGTGGTCACAATTGCTTGCTTGTACCTATTTTCTGCACAATCTAATAGAAAATTAGATTAGAAGAGTAAAAAATCTGGAATTAGGACACACAATTAAATGTACAAGACGGAATTGAATAAAATTTTAGCTAATAATATTTAAAAGAAAAATGGTTATTCTAGTCAATCATTGAGGGGAGTTCATGGAATTTTAATCATTCCCAAATCTAACCTATTCCTTTCAAAATGCTCTCTACTTAGTGCCTTTGGTGCTTCTCCAATCATGTAAGTAACTCACATAGTCTACATTTTTATAGCCCTCAAGAGTGAAATTACTTTCATTTGAATACCATAGTCTCAAGACATTGATTCGCATGAGATATCTCAAGATTCTTGTGACAACATCAATTCTTATGAATTACCAACAAAATTGTCATCAGCTTGTATTGGTGTTATTGATGCATCAATTTCTTGATTTGTTGTTCCCCTGTCAATATGCCCTCAGTCTGTACAACATTTGAACCAGGTGGTACAATATGTTCCTATGCATGCTCATCATTTTCACTGTCATCCACTTTTTTTACCATCTCCAAAAGATCCACTCCCCCTTTAAATGTGATGAGTGAAAGAAACTTTATTAACTTCCAGTCTTATACCTTGAGCAAGCTTTATCCATGTACAAATTTTGCTTACCTCCTTTAATTCTCACCTGCAAAACAAACTGCGGATAAAATTTAGGCACCCAGACAATCTTGGGTCCTTTCTTATGAGAAAAAAAATGTATGAGGTTCCTTCTAGCCCATCGAGGCAACAGGTTATGTGACCTGTTTCTCTGACCAGATTTGACCTTTTTGTTAGCTTGTGCTAACATGAAATCAGATTTTTTTGCTAGGCTCATGCTTCTTGATTTGCTTTTTGCTGCAGCGGGACATTCAGTGGTTCGATGCCCTTGGTTACCACAAATATAACACAGATTTTTAATAGCACTAAAACTTTTATAAAAGCCCAACCCAGTCTTTTTATTCTGAGTTCTTTGACCTAACTTATGAACAATTCTTGAAGAATGTGTCTATTTATTAGCTCTTTCAAGATCAAGTTTCAATTTAGAAACTTCTTGACACAATTGACTAACCTTTTATTTTTCACAAAAGTATTCATGTTTAATCTCAGTCAATTCAGACTCAATTTTTTCTTGTTCCTTACTTTTGACCTTTTTTAGAAAGAGTCAGTTTCAAGATTTTAGATTTGAGGGTCAGGTTTGATGAATCAAGTCTGCTAACATGTTCCTTAAGAGTGCATTTTTCCTTTTCAACAGTGTTCTTACAAGTTTCTAGATCAATAAAATCAAACTTGATACTTGCAAGATTATTGAATAACTTATCCCTATCAGAAGTTAATTCTTGGAAATCATCAATTAGAGCACTCACTGAGGAAATAAGTTTTGTTTTAGAAAACAAATGCGACTTTTCTTTAAGTTTAAGTATACTTACCTCAGAAGCATCATCTTTCTCCTCCAAGTCTGAATCTCCAAGAGCCATGAGTGTTGTTTCATCAACTTCATAATCTTTTGAGTCAGATCCACAAGATGCTACCATTGCATATTCTTCTCTCTTTTGGGTTTTTTCTTTTAATTCCTTTTCAACCCTTTTCTTTCTTCATTCTCTTTCCAAGACAGGACAATCCCTAATCTGATGATTAGTCTTACCACACTTGTAGCATCCATTTGGATTGTCATTGGACCATTTCTTGCTACCTGTTCCCTTTTTCTTTTTGAAAAATTTGTTGAAGTTCTTAGCAATAAAGGTAACTTTTTTTTCATCAAGTTCAATTTCTTCATCACTGTCAGATGGCTTTAGAGCTAAGGTATCCTCGGGGGCTGCTAGCTCTTTAGTTCCATCAATTTCCATTTGATAAATTCTCAGATTCCCTACTAGTTCATCCAGTGTCATACCTGTGAGATCCTTATTTGCCTCTCTAATAACAGTCACTTTAACATTTTATTTTGATTTTGGTAGCACCCTCAACAACTTTTCAACTAGTTTTTCAACAGTGATGACTATTTCCAAAGAAGTCAACTTATTTGTCAAGGCAGTAAGCCTTGTCATCATTGTAGACATCTAATTTTGTCCCTCACAAGTCAAATTTTATTCATTTTTAGCTCATAGTACCACACACCCTCATCCTAACAACCTACCCCTACCCCTACCCCCGCCCTCTAGTCACCCTCTCATACCCTTACCCCACCCTCACCCATGTGACTCCCCTTTTATTTATTATCCACAAAGAAAACAAAAAAGACTTTAACAATACACCATAGGGGACCATACACAGATCTCACCAAAATTCCCAGAAGAACTCCATTTTCATTTTTTCCTTTCACTGACTCTCACTCACCTCACTCACAATTCTCATTCACAGTAAGCATACAAGGACTCTATTTTTTTTCTTTTGGTTTCTTCTTTACGTACAAAAATGATCAGATCACACACATGCACAATCACACTCTCCTTCACGCACTCACAAAAAAATTCACGATACACAGACAAATATCAGATAGAAATTGAGAGAGGGAGGTAGATATTGGGGATTAATAGTTTCAATGAAAACTTGCCAAAAAACATCATTATCGCCCTAAATTTGGGTCGTTCTCCATTTTTCGGTATTGTCCAATCCCGCTTGAACTCTGACGAGGCGAGAAGTAGCAAAATTAGCCTCCAAAATTGACTGAAACTGACCCATTGCGGGGCGATTTTGGTGAATTTCTCTGGAAAAGAGTGAGACGGGTTAAGTTCGCACAAAATCAGGTTTGGGTTTGTCTATTTTTGGTGATTTCTATTTTGGGTCAGTAGAAAAATAGAGGAAAAGGCATATCGAGCTCGGGTTCATGGTTCAGGTTTGAGTCGAGGTCATTGAACGCAGATTCTCCCGGTTTTAATTGAAATAATACATTAATTTTGAAAGCGTGATCGGAGGTTCAATTCTATCTCTTTGCACTTTTATTTTATTTACGTGCTTGATTTGTGTGAAGCACGATATGACATGAGTGTTTTTGGTGATTTTGATTCATTGTTTAATTTTATTGTTATTGGTTATGGATTTTTGAAAGTAGCAATTATGAATTATCAGGTTGGAACCTTGAGTTAAATTTAGGGGGTGAGAATCAAAAGTCGGTAAAAAGTGAATATTGTGGTATTTTGATTTATTGTTGATGTTGAACGTTGATAGTATCATGTTTTAGACCAAGGATTGGTAGGCAAATCATAAGTTTTGGGTAGGCAAAGTTTAGTACTCGTGGTTTTGTTGAATGTTTGAAATTTTGTTGAATGGTTTGATTTTATCGCATTTGGACAATGTATTCATTCGTCGGGGAATGCCCCGTGATCACATTGTACTTATTCACCGGAGAATTCCCTGAGGTCACATTGTACTTATTCACCAGGGAATACCCCGACGTATTATGTACTCGGAGGATATTCGTGATGAAGGCCCGAGGCATCAGGTAAAACATTGGAGCTTAGTCTAGGATTTGTTTAGAATAAGATTTACATTTCCATATTTTTCTATTTTTGAGACTGTATAACTCGGATTGGACATTATTTTAGTTTTGAACTTTGTTTGATTTGTTTGTTGCTTGTCTTATGTGTATTTTGTGTGGTTTATACATTTTATAATGTCAGATTAGCCGATATACTCCACCAAGCGACCGTGGTTGAACTACGGGATCGAGGGGTGTCTAACGCCTTCTCATCGGTCAACAAAATTCTTTAGCTGGAATCTCTGTTTGCAAACCAGTTTAAAGAGTCAAATCATTTTGAAAAGGATCTTTCAAAGGTGACTTGTCACACCCGATTATGTCAAGTGTTGACTCTGAATAAATAATGTAAATAATCCATTTTCGAAACAAATTTTCAATCTTTTGCCACTTTAATAATAAAAACCCTTTCGAACCTTAAAAATGAATCTTTGGGAATTAAAAAAGGGGTATGACAGCTCTGGCGACTCTGCTGGAGAATTTTCAAAATTCAAGCTTATTTTTTGAAGTTGTATCAGCTTAGTTTGACATTGTGAGTGTATAAACATTATTTGTGTTAAGTGTTTGTGTTTATGTTATCATTGTTGAGTGCTTACGTGCTTTTTGTTTATAATTTTTTCTTATGTGTTACCGTTTTATATCTGGCATCATTTGTATAACCCGAGTCAATTCTTTCTGCAACAAGTCTTGGAGTGCACGTCGTGTACACGAAATCTAGTTGAGTCACCCTTATTTTAGGAGAGGGAGCCATCGGACGTATGGAGTGGGTGGAAAGCTGTCGCAGCCACTATCGACCATACTCTCCCCCGAACAGCCTTGTTAGTGAACCCCAACATAGGTCAGCATTTAAGTCATGCTTATGTGCATCATATTCAGACCTAACGAGACCCACTTGTTTCTTTGTAGGAGACTCACCCCTAAAGCATCCTTACGTGCTAATTGTTGCATCTTTAAGGACAACAGGGTCATTTGACAAACTGAGTTGGGGAAAGCATGTGCTAGAATTAAAGAAGAGTGTGTATGCATGGATAAATTAAAAAAAAGGAAAAAAAAAGAAAGGGTGAATCAAAAAAGTGTTTCGTAGTTTTTAGGGTTCTTTATGGCTTTCGTTTTCCACAATTCAGAATTCAAAAAAAAAGATTTTTTTTACTTTTTGCACTCATTTTTCAAAAATCAAAAACATCAAAAAGATTTTCCTTCTGTTTCCTTTAACAAGCATTCACAATTTGAAAACTCAAAAAGATTTTATTGATGTTTTTCATCTTCTATTTGTGGTCGCGTCTCTCAAGTCAGGGTTCAGTCGGTTATTTAATCCTTAATTGTCTTATCTGGACGAACTACACACCCCTGATTCTCCTCTCTCGAGAGTGAGATACGTAAGCTGTCTATTGTTGGTTCAGGGATCTTATCTCAAAAATTCAAAAAGATTTTCTTCACTCTTTATTATAGTAGGTGTTTCATATGCATCTTTTAAAAGAAAACTACAAAAAGATTTTCCTTTAATAGGTTCAAGTTTCATTTTCATATGAAATTCAAAATTGAAAATCCAAAAAGATTTTTATCTTTGGTAATCATAGGTTTTATTTTGTATAGAATCTAAAAATTTTAAAAGATTTTCTTCACTTTTCATTTAGAATAGGTGTTCATATACATCTTTAAAAAAAAAGCTACAAAAAGATTTTTCTGTAATAGCTTCAAGTTTCATCGTCGTATGAAATTAAAAATCGAAAAACCAAAAAAAAAATTCTTTGGTAATCATAAGTTTCATTTTTGTATAAGAATTTTAACCTGAAAAATGCAAAAAGATTTTCGTCAATTCTTTTGATAATTTGTTATTTTCTTTTCTTTTCATTTTTTTAAAGTTTTAAGAAAAAAAAAAGAAAAGAAAAAGAGTTTAATTGGCCATTTTGGTAAGACTTTATGAACTACGCACAATTGATTCTTCTCTCTCGGGAGTGAGATACGTAGGCGCCCTTCTTGGGTTCTGTGATCTTTTTCAAAGAAAGAGAAAAATAAAATAAAAAGATTTTGAGAAGGTGTTAAAATCTAACGCATTTGGTATTTCTATTATTCAGTTAGTTTAAGGTGGTTGGTTTGTGGCATCGTGGCAGGTCCTTCATATCACGCCAAATCTGAAGAAGGTTTAGTTGTGTCCAATAAGGATGTAGAGAGTGACCCCATGAATCAAACAAAGAGTTGAGAAATTGAGAGTTTAAAGGAAGAGAATTCAGACTAAGACAACAAATAATGAAGATGCACCAAGATTGGGCCAGTGGGTTGCCTCCTCCACCATTTTCCATTATTGATCCTATAAATGCCTCAAGTTTTTCATCAAAATTGCAAAGTCAGTTTCCTATTGTTTTTTATGCATTGCAACATGACTCAGAATTCCTTCCAAGCCCAAAACATCCAAATACTTCTACCACTCTTCCTCTAGCTTCTCAGTATAAGCCTACTACATTGACAACACCACATACTGCCTATGTTTTTGTTGCTCAACCTTTTGCGAAGGCTTCTACATTAGCTAGCTGCCTAACGGTTGTGCTTCCCCATGATGCTAATGGACCCTTGTTTAATAATCTTGGTGATCATTGCTATACTCTTGATCCTACTTTTAAGCTAATTGGACCACCAAAATTTCTTAATAAGAAGCCTAGTATGCCAGATGAGCTACAGAAAATGGTTCTAAAAATGAAGAGTGCAGGAAATGCTGTGAAAAGTTTCCTAAGACTTACGAGTGAAGAAGATGTTTCATACAAAAGTTGGGGCATGTCTTCAAGTGTTAACCCTCCTCTAAGCCTTGAGATATCTAAATTTGAGGAGCAAGATGGACAGGAGGAATCCGTGAAATATTTAGGATAATATTGCAATCAATTAAAGAAAACTGGAGGGAAGAAGAATGAGAAAGATACAACTGCTATTGTAGTTAGAGAACAGGCACATCCAAGAAGACAATGTCGTTGTTGCCGTCAATCTCAGCCCCAAGTTCATACCCAAGCTCTCTATAATACCTCCCAAAATCCATTATACTCTATTTCCCCACCTCCATAGCTAGTTTACTGCGCACAACCATATGTTCAATTCCCTTCTTACTCACAATGGCACGCACCAACTCCTCAGAGTTACCCTCCGACTCCACAAATCTATTAAATCCTTTCTAGGACCAATTTTGGATCTAATTCAAATAATGAAATTAGGCAGAAATTGAGGGATAGCTTCACACCAAATGGTGAGTCGTATGCCAGCTTATTTTAGAGATTGGTACAGCGGGGAATGATCACTCCTCTACTTGGGTATACTCCTGACCTGAATTCAAAAAGGTTTGATCCTACTGTACGATGTGAATATCATTCTGATATTCAGGGTCACAGTATTAAAGATTGTCATGCTTTGAAAAGATGATTCAAGATAAATCAATTATGGTGCAGAACGTTAATCGTGGTGGAAGCTCTAGTCATGGTGATATGCAAACCAGTAGCTAAGTTGTCAGACTAAGCAATTGAGAAGTCACACTAGGAAGAAGTGTGGTAGTTTGTTTTGTTTTCTTTTCTGTTTATCGAATTATTTCAATGTTGTAGTTCGAAATCTATCTTGTTTTGTCCCTGTGTCATTTATGTTCAAACTTTTCTATCTTTTATTTCAACTAAATGAAGTGTCCATTTCCCTTTGTGTTTTAAATATGTGTTTGTTCTCTTTACACATCATATTTTATGTTGATTCTAGTGTTAATATATGCCTGGGGAATTTTTAGCCGGATCTTAAAATTCAGTTTAAGCATGAACTTTGAATCAGAGGGCTAAATTTAGAAAAATATTTGAGAAAATAGGTAGAGTGCTGAGATATTTGGTGACAAGTTGAAGCGTTTTCTAAAAATTAAGGCAATTATTTTGATAATCACATGAATAACTTAGTCATCAATTGAAAGAGATGTCTCAATTTGGTCAAGTAGTGGATGTGTGATCCTATATCAAAAAGAAAAGAAAATTAGCTCCACGAAAGCATGAGTCATTCGATATGAGGAATGTACAACAAAGGTGGAGTTTGCAAAAGAAGTAGCGTTGCACAAGATCAGTTAAAGTTAGTACTGTAAAAAGTGTCACAAATGATCTTCATCTTTCACTTACACATTGCATGCTATGTACTAGCATCTTCAAGGATTGATATCACGAAGGCATTTCATTTAGCTATCCAAATATTTTTTCATCCTTTGATTACCCCATTTGAGCCTTAGTGTTATTTTTCTTTCTTACTCCTCTTTTGGAATCAAAATAGAGTCAGCAAAGCTCAAAAGAAAAGTATCGAGTGAAACAATAGAGTTAGAAAAAAAAATTAAAAAGGAAGAAAATATGTCCAAAAATAAAATAAAGAGAAAGTGTCAAGAAAAATAGAGTCAAAAAAGTTTCAAAGAGAAAAAGAATCAATAAAAGAGAAAAGAGACCAGAATCAAGCGAAAGTATGAGCTGCCAGAACTATGCGTGACCTGATTCTTCTCTTTTGGGGGTGAGATACGTAGGCTGCCCTATTTGAGGCTCGGTCCAACCAAATAAATAATTTAGAATTCTCCAGTAAAAAAAAACTAGGGCATGAGTTAATCCTCATTGTTTGAGTCGATTCCAAAAGTTGTAAGTCTCACCTCACTTCAAGTGTCGTTTGGGCCCCATGCCATCCTTTCTTTCTAACTCTATCCAAAAGCCAGGTTACAACCAAAGAAAGACCTTCAGATCAATCTTTGAGAATGCTAATTCTAAGTATGCAATGAATGTGATGATTCATTTTGGGAACTACTTGTCTTCCTCAACGTAAGGAATTAGGAGAGAAATAAATGAGAGAGTCTTATTGGTGAAAACTCTCATGGGCACTGTAATACGATGGTGAGTTGAGACAAATAAAAATGAGGGAGTCTTATCAGTTAAAACTCTCACGAGCACCGCAAGATGACTGTGATTTGAAAGAAAGAAAAATTAGAGAATCTCATTGGTGAAAAAACCTCACAGATACCATAAGGCAATGGTGAGCCGAGAGAAAGAAAATAAGAGAGGCTTGTTGGAGAAAATTCTTCAAGGTGTCACTAGCCGAATGAGGTCTCTGAATGCAATTGACCTAAGGAAGCAACTCAATTTTAGGTCATTCACTCAACAACAATTGGTAGAAAGTTCAGGATGGAAAGATCAAACAGTCTAATCCGATATGCATGTCATAATCATTAGAGTTGACTGTCATTTTCAGATAACCTTTTCTTTTATCCTTTTCAATGAGGACATTCATTGTACTTTTTTTTCTTCTCTTTAGTTATATTTTTATTTTCTTGAGTCAGTTATCCAAATAAAGAAAATATTGTTGTTATTTTTCTCTTGTCATTGAGTCAAGTACATATCAAAACAAGTGAGAAAAGATTTCAAAACTGGCTGTCAACTTCTTCAATTGCACAAAGCAAAACAGAAAGGCCAGCGCATGAAAGATACATGATTGTGAGCTGAAAAAAGGGCATGCAGAAAGCTTTGTCAAGAGGTAAATCTGGGAACTCATAAAAATACCAAGGTTTAAAGGGTTTATCTAAGAAGCATGACAAAGTAGAGATACTATGTTTATTTCAGAGACACTCTTAATAATCTGAGTTTAGATCAATGAACTGACAAAGCAGGGGCAAGTGCCAACAATCCGAAACAAAATGAAGGAAATGGACACTAGAGCAGGTGTCGGGACAACCAAGTGCTGCAAGCCACCACTATGTTTTTAACTGACAAATTTTCTTGGTTGAAACAGGGGCGAATTCACTTCACTTAATTCATCTACCATTGGAAATGCACATCCATGGGACTTTACTTTTTGTTCAAGACCCTCCTGAAAAATGAGATGTTACTTTTTCTTTAGGACCCTCCTGAAAAATGAGATTTTACTTTTTCTTTAGGACCCTCCTGAAAAATGATATTTTACTTTATGTTCGGAACCCTCCTGAAAAATGGGATTTTACTTTATGCTCAGGACCCTCCTGAAAAATGGAAATTTACTTTTTGTTCACGATCCTCCTGAAAAATGGAAATTTACTTTCTGCTCAGGACCCACCTGGAAAATGGGACTTTACTTTCTGCTCAGTATCCTCCTGGAAAATGGAAATTTACTTTCTGTTCAGGATCTTCCTGAAAAATGGGAATTTACTTTCTATTCAAGACCTTTCTGAAAAATGAGAATTTACATTCTGTTTAGGACCCTCCAGAAAAATGGGACTTTACTTTCTGTTCAGGACCCTCCTGAAAAATGGGATTTTACTTTCTGATCAGGACCATCCTGGAAAATGAGAATTTACTTTATGTTTAGGACCCTCCTTGAAAATGGGAATTTCTTTTACGTTCAGGACCCTCCTGAAAAATGGAAATTTACTTCATGTTCAGGACCGTCTTGAAAAATGGAAATTTACTTTCTGTTTAGGACCCTCCTGAAAAATGGGATTTTTCTTTTTGTTCAGGACCCTCATGAAAAATGGGTTTTTGCTTTCTGCTCAGGACCCTCCTGAAAAATGGGATTTTACTTTCTGTTCAGGTCCCTCCTGGAAAATGGAAATTTACTTTCTGTTTAGGACCCTCCTGGAAAATGGGAATTTACTTTCTGTTCAGGACCCTCCTGGAAAATGAGAATTTACTTTCTATTCAAAACCCTCCTGAAAAATGGGACTTTACTTTCTGTTCAGGACCCTCTTGAAAAATAGAATTTTACTTTCTGTTCAGAACCCTCTTAAAAAATAACATTTTTTTTTGTACAGGACCCTCCTGGAAAATGGGACTTTATTTTATGTTCAAGACCCTCCTGAAAAATGAGATTTTAATTTCTGTTCAGGTCCCTCCTAAAAAATGAGAATTTACTTTCTGTTCAGGACCCTCCTGAAAAATGAGAATTTACTTTATGTTCAGGACCCTCCTGGAAAATGGTATTTACTTTCTGTTCAGGACCCTCCTGAAAAATGGGATTTTACTTTATGTTTAGGACCCTCCAGGAAAATGGGACTATACTTTATGTTCAGGACCCTCCAGGAAAATGGAATTTTACTTTCTGTTTAGGATCCTCCTAGAAAATGAAATTTTACTTTCTGTTCAAGGCCCTCCTGGAAAATGGGAATTTACTTTCTGTTCAGGACCCTTCCGGAAAATAGGGCTTTTCTTTATGTTCAGGACCCTCTTAGAAAATGGAATTTTACTTTCTGTTTAGGACCCTTCTGAAAAATGGGAATTTACTTTCTGTTCAGGACCCTCCTAGAAAATGAGAAATTACTTTATGTTCAGGACTTTCCTGAAAAATGGGAATTTACTTTATGTTCAGGGCCCTCCTGAAAAATTGGACATTACTTTCAACAAAAAATGAATGAATGAAATCTTTCTTTATCATAATCTTCATCTGGGATAGTTTTATTTTAGCTTTGATTTTGGTTTCAGGAGCCCACCTGAAGAAGAGGGTGATAAAATTAAAAGTCAGGAGCCCACCTAAAGAACAGGGTGATCAAATTGCAAGTTAGGATCCCGCCTGAAGAACAGGATGATAAAATTGAAAGTCAGGAGCCCGCTTGAAGAAGAGGGTGATGAAATAGTAAGCCAAGAGCCCACCTGAAGAACAGGGCAAATAAATGGAAAATCAAGAACAAAGTGAAAAAAAAAGTTGAAAGTCAAACAACAAAGAGAAGAAGTTGAAAGTCAACCCACAAGGCGAAGAAACTGAAAGTTGACAGACTGAAAAATAGCAAGTCAGGAGTCCTCCTGGAGAACAGGGTGATGAAATTGAAAGCCAAGTGAAGAGCTGAAGAAATTGTAAGTCAGGAGCCTGCCTGAAGAATAGGGTGATGAAGTAGCAAGTCAAGAGTCAAGGAAAGCTGTATAGATAGAGTTTTTGTAATTTCATTTATGTTTTAACCTGTAATTTTTATTTTGATGTAATGACAGAACCGCGGATCAGAACCTCGATGGAACCTCACTCAACTCTCTAGCTCGGTATAGTCCACTCCTTCCAACCCTTTGAGATACCTATGACTTAATTGCCTCACAACTTGTGTAGGTAGGAGCGTCTTAAGTCAAGATGTCATTGTCCTTCTTTCTTCTATTTCTTCGTTCGAATAATGATTGGGACAAAATTATGTCTCGTTGTCTACTTCTTTGTCTGAAAATACTTCATGTTTACATTCAAAGGAGGCATGCTGTGGATACCTAATTTTATCCCTCACAAGTCCAATTTTATTCATTTTTAGCTCACCGTACCACACACCCTCATCCTAATAACCTACCCTTACCCCCACCCCTAGTCACCCTCCCATACCCTTACCCACCCCCACCCACGTGACCCCCATTTCATTTCTTGTCCACAAAGAAAAGAAAAAGGACTTTGACAATACACCATAGGGGACCATACACAGATCTCATAAAAATTTCCAGAAGAACTCCATTTTCATTTTTTTTTCATTGTCTCTCACTCACCTCACTCACAATTCTCATTCACAGCAAGCATATAAGGACTCTATTTTTTTTTCCTTTTGGTTTCTTTTTCACGCACAACAACGACCAGAACACACACACGCACAATCTCACTCTCCGTCACGCACTCACAAAAAATTCCACGATACACAAAGACAAACATCAGATAGAAATCGAGAGAGAGGAGGTAGATATTGGGGGTTAACAGTTAAGGCAAAAATTCCCCAAAAAACATCATTGTCGCCCTGAATTTAGATCGTTCTCCATTTTTTGGTGTTGTCCGATCCCGCTTGAACTTTGACGAGGTGATAAGTAGCAAAACCAGCCTCACAGATCGACTGAAATCGACCCATTGCGGTGCGATTCTGGTGAATTCCGCTGGAAAAGAGTGACACGAGTTTGGTTCGCACAAAATTAGGTTCGGGTTTGTCTATTTTTGGTGATTTCTATTTTGGGTAAGTAGAAAAATAGAGAAAAAGGTATATCAAGCTCGAGTTCATGGTTGAGATTTGAGTCTAGGTCATCGGACGTAGATTCTCCCAATTTTAATTAAAATAATACATTAATTTTGAAAGCGTGATCGGAGGTTCAATTCTATCTCTTTGCACTTTTATTTCATTTACGTGCTTGATTTGTGTGAAACACGATATGACATGAGTGTTTTTCGTGATTTTGATTCACTATTTTATCTTCTTGTCATTGGTTATGGATTGTTGAAAGTAGCAATTGTGAATTATCCCGTTGGAACCTTGAGTTGAATTTGGGGGTGGGAATCGAAAGTCGATAAAAAGTAAATATTATGGTATTTTGATTTATTATTGATGTTGAATGTTGATAGTATCATGTTTTAGACCGAGGATTGGTAGGCAAATCGAAGGTTTTGGGTAGGCAAAGTTTAGGACTCGTGGTTTTGTTGAATGTTTGAAATTTCGTTGAGTGGTTTGATTTTCTCGCATTTGGACGTATTCATTCATCGGGGAATGCCCCGAGGCCACATTGTACTTATTCTCTGATTGATGCCCCGGCGTATTATGTACTCGGAGGATGTTCGCGACGAAGAGGCATCGGGTAAGACATTGGAGCTTAGTCTAGGATTTGTTTAGAATAGGATTTACATTTCCATATTTTTCTATTTTTGGGACTGTATAACTCAGACTGGACATTATTTTGGTTTTGAACTTTATTTGATTTGTTCGTTGCTTGTCTTATGTGTATTTTGTATGGTTTATACATTTTATAGTATCAGATTAGCCTACATGCTCCACCAAGCAACCGTGGTCGAACCACGAGATCGAGGGGTGCCTAACACCTTTCCCTAGGTCAACAGAATTCCTTAGCCGAAATCTCTATTCGTAAACCAGTTTAAAGAGTCAAATCATTTTGAAAAGGATCGTTCAAAGGTGACTTGGCACACCCGATTATGTCAAATGGCGACTCTGAATAAAAAATGTAAATAATTCTTTTTCGAAATAAATTTTCAATCTTTTATCACTTTAATAATAAAAACCCTTTCGAACCCTAAAAATGAATCTTTGGGAGTTAAAAAATGGGGTGTGACAATCATTTCATGCAAGCTTTCATTCTCCTTCATCTTAAAAGCTTCGTATTCAGTAAAGAGAAGAGCAATCCTAAATTTTCTTACCTGAGAGGTATCCTCATGTGCATTGACCATTGCATCCCAGATTTGCTTGGCAGTGTTACAGTTTGACACTCTGTTGTATTCAGCCGGTTCTAGTCCACAGACTAAGATTTTCTTAGCCTTAGCAGTTTTCTTTAATGTAATTAAGTCATCAGCAGTAAACTTACTTGCGGTAAACTCACTTCGTACCTTCTTGACCTGTTCACTATCTTCTAACTTTATTGGAATAGTAGGACCATCAGTGTTCCTGTCCCATAACTCGTAGTCTTCCCCTTGAATAAATGTTTCCATCCTAGTTTTCCACCAAATGAAGTGAGAACTATTAAGAGTGGAGGTCTAATAGTGGAATGACCTTCACTGTGACTAGTAGGTGGTGCGGAATTCATCAAATTGATCTTTGTCTTAGGTGCTAGCCTTTTTTAAGACAACCTCTCTCTGATACCACTTGTTAGAGTACGTGCCCTACTGATTAGTGACTTTAACGTAAGAGTTTTCTATCGATGAAATGGGCTGCCCGACGTATTCCAAGGAAGTAGTAAAACAGAAAGTAAAGAACACAAGATTTTTACGTGGAAAACACCCGGTTCAAAATGGTGTAAAAAACTATGACCTGCACCTCTACAGGATTTAACACCACTTCACTAAATAACTCTGAGCCTCAACAACGACTGATTACGAAACTCTTATAACCAACAAATACAAATTATAAACTCTAATTTCTTTAACTTAACGACTAGGAATTATAAACTCTAATTCCTAAACTACATACACACCTCCCAAGGTATGCGTTCCCAAAGTCTCTGAGTTTTTTCCAACTTGAAGATTATCTCCTAGTTCATTTTATAACACATTGAAACTAATATTGCACCAATATTTCAAACATAATGAACAACCCTAAAAATTAACGCTAAAAATCTTAGCTAGATTCTATACTTAGGACAAGGTTCTTCAATGTGTTTCTTTAGAGATTGAGTGGCACTTCGTGAAGTCAATCTGTCGATTGTTCTTTTTTGCTTTTTAAGTGAGTAGTTTATTCTGATGCATCCTCTATTTAAGCACAACTCTTCAAAGAGTCATTCTTTATTTCAAACTTCCCCTTTAATCAGAACTCTCATTGCATAGAGTTCTATTTCAAGTGAGACTTCTTCTTCAATTCCAACTCTTGTCTCCTTAGTATTGTAGTCAAACTCCAACTCTCCAAAGAGTCCTTCAAATTGTACGTTTTGCATAGACTTCTTCAATTTTCAGAATCTTTCTCCTTCTACACGTAGGACTCTTAAGGATATGCTCAGAAGTGAAACTCTTTCTTCACATAGTACTCTTTTTTCAACTCAACTTGTTTTCCCTTATCATCAAGTGTTTGAATCAAATTCAACTTGTTCTATTCCCCACGTAATCAGTAAGTTGAACTTTCCAGTTGCACTGAATTAACTCATTCTAATTTTTAATTATTTATACCGTAGACTGCACTCTTGAACTTGTCGGATCAGTGGAACACGTATATCAACTAGTTTCATTCATATTGTCATTCATCAAAACTTCAAGGTTTCAACATTCAGTAATGGTTCTCGATGTAAATGGAAATAACAAAAAGAAAATTAACATATATAGAGACACAGATTAATGATTCCTTTCTATTAGTAGAAATTATGTCCAAACATATGCAGCAAGAATGTGACATTTTGGACCTGCCAACAAATAATAGTCAAACTGATGAAGAAATTGTCAAGGGCCACATTTTTTTTATAACTTGTTTTCTCTGTCAGTTGCATAGCTGACAGAAAAATTATACGAAGGGAACATCCTAATATTTGTTGAGAGAAATGACAATATTTATGATCACAAAGATTTTCTGGTAGTTGGCCTTTCAGCATTTGCATTAGTAAACAGTACAGTACAATTGAGTTACAAGAATTGCACCAGCAAATTGATCGCTTCATTCAAAAAAAAAAAAAAAAAAGGAAATTTAAAAAGTAAAAATAATGAAAAGAAAATGGCATTACGAAAACAAACACCACCCCATCCTAAGAATAATAATTTGATTTTAGGAAAAAAAGATGGACTTTTCATAGTGAAAATAGAGTATTGGAGATAAAATGATAAATAGACCAATAACATTGAAATCAGTGACGGAGCTAGAAGTTCATACCAACCCCTTTTTTTAAAAAATCATAAGCATGTATATATATATAAGGTCAAATATATATATATATATATTTGACGTATATATTAGTTGATGAACTTCTTTAATAAAAATCATCCTGCCTCCGACCCTGATATTTGAAATGATCTTCATTTCCTCTTGTTTGGATCTTCATCACAATCAAGAAGTTCCTCTAGCAACTTATCATCCAAGTATTCAAATTCAAGAACTTGCCTTGATGATGATGAAGAAGAAGAAGCAGCAGCAGCAGTACCAGTATAAAAATGTGATGAGCTACTAGGCAAATTATACTCCTCAGGGAAATTAAGTATAGCTAAATGTCCCCTCATTGAATAAGCTGCCCTATCGTATGCTCTAGCAGCTTCTTCAGCAGTGTTAAATGTTCCTAGCCATACACGTGCCCCTTGTCGGGCCGAGTCACGTATCTCTGCTGCAAATTTCCCCCACGGCCGCCTCCGTACGCCTCGGTATTTGATATCTCCACCACCAGCACCACCACCACCATTCGATTTTCTTCCATGGCTAGGTTCTTGGTCCATGTTTAATTTTATTTCATGGCTTATTATGGACATGGAGTATATATAAGGTGGTTAAGTGATTTGGCACTTATAAAGGGGTACAAAATTTTGGTCTTAGGTTTTAAAAAATGGAAGGTGGAGAATATGCCACGTGGAATATTCTAGGGTCCATATATGTTCCCACGTGGAGAAGAACCTTCTATGTAGACCAAAATTTTGATGCAGTGTATTTGGATGGTCAAATGATGGCTAAAGAATTCAAGTCTCCTTTTTTCTTTTTCATCACCTTTCAATTTTTGCATGCATGTGTATTGACTCCCTTCTTCTATTTTTAGATGGAATTAATAAAACATATGATAATACAGCATAGAAAGATAGGTAAGTGGAAGATTAGGGTAAAAAGGTAATAAGTAGATTAGGGTAATAGAATAATAGGTTTCTGAATATTGTAGTACTTTTATGTTGAAGAGACAGGGTGGCTTTCAGCTCCTCTCAAATCTCATTTTTTTCATTGATAGTGAATTCTAGTCATGGAGTCAGGATATTCATTAAAAGAATTTATCAGTGAACATACGAACTAATCGAAAGGGGGTTCAATATCTAATATGTATACATAAAAAATATTTTTTATCATACATATGTAGCATAATTTATTACCGAAGGGAGTTCGGATGAACCCCCGAATTAATCCACTTGACAAAGGGTAGCCCCGCCCCTGATTCTAGGGTTCCTTACCTGGTTTTGTAAAGCGAGAGAAGGTTGATAAACATAATCCTACTTTAGATCCACTAATCTCATCTCCTTATATATAATTGTTCATATTGCTATATTGTATCTTACTTTCTTTTCAATTTTACTTTGATTACACATTTGGTTTAGTCGAAAATTTATTAAAAATAATCTTTTTATTTCATAAAGATAGATTTAAAGTCTAATTATATCCTATATCTAGATTTTATTTATAAAATTACATTAAATGTGTTGTTGTAATTAATGAAACATTAATTTGAAAAGAAAATAACCAAAATAACTCCAAGTATGTGGGCACGTGAATTTTTTTTTTTTTTTGTACACTGATTTGATGTGAGGTCATTTTTGCTTAATTATGGCTTGGCTCTTACGTATAACGAAGTATTAAAAAAAATAGTGTTTTCCCCCTGCAGTATATATAATTAATTTGTCGGGTATATATTCATTGAATAAATAATGAACTATAATAGTGCAAAATATTAGAAATGTGGTAAGAAAAAATTTATAAAAATTACATAAATATACAACTTATGTTTTCAATATTATAAAAAATCTCAACTCCCTAAACATATTACAAAAATCCCAACATATATATACACAGAATGCTATGTATATGTCGGCTATGTTATATATATTAATAAGAAGAGACAGTAAAGTAATTAAAAAAGTGGAAGAGAGTGTAATTACTTTAAAAAAGGTTGATATATATTTATGTTTCACATCCCAAATTGTATTTATCACTTTTCTCTTCCCGATATTCAAATTATATGAATCGTGACTGTATTTTAAAATGTAATTTTTAACCATATTAGTATGAGAAGAATTTTGTAACTTACGATATTTTTCATATAGTTTTTAAAAAACTGACTTTAATTTTTAAAATATTAACAATTTAATTTAATTTCGAAGAATAATCAATTTGAATCTCGGATGAATAAAATTGACAGATATGTTTGGGGCACCATTTGATTGTATATAAATGGTCCCCATGTGATCAATTAAATTCTCTTTTTCTGGTTAAGAATATTTTAGATTATATTCGTTTGATGTTATCTATGAAAGCTTGGCTTGCGTAAATAATTTGAGATATCTAGTAGTGGAATATATAGAGTGATTTAAATAATTAAATTAGTAAAGCACTTCAATTCATTAAAATAGTTTTCAGTCACCATATAGAAGAATCCCCTTGATGTAACAACTCAATGATTTATTTTATCTTTTTACATTGAATTGGTTATCTAATCTGATTTTATATTATTAGCTAATCTTGTTTCATTGTATCAGCATTGTGTGGTTTCTTAGGACCTGTTTAGTGGATCTATATTGAAATCATTTATATTGAAAAAGTTAACCAAAAATTAAATAAAACGAAACGTGTTATAATAAGGTGGAAAAATTATAGTAGATAGATTCTAATTTTTACATATAGCATATTTTTTCTAGGTCCTAGTTTGGGGTCCACCTGTCCATCAACAATATTTTGATATATAAAAGTGTATCAAATTTACATAGACGGATGACCTAACAACAAAGTGAGGTTTGAGGGCAGGAAAGTGTATGCAAAATTATTATTACCTCTGTCTTTAGGAGGCAGAGAGATTGTTTCCTAAAAACTTTCGACTCAAGTGAAACAAGACGTGTGACCAAGCAAATTATTTTTATTTTCCTCTTACCATTCACGGAGATTACATAATGGAGACAACCTCTCTACTTCATCTGAGGTAGTGGTGTGGACTGCGTACACTTTATCCTTCCTAGACCCCACTTTGTAGGAATACATTGGGTATGTTGTTGATATTGTATTCAAGGAGATTACATGGCTCAAGCTCTAAATTAAAGTCATGAAAGCTTGACATAAATAGGACTTAAGGGAGAAGCATACTCTTACAAGTTCCAGGCCCAATAGTTGGCCCAACAAAACTGCTCCACACTGAATTCCCCTCATCTCTACTGGGCCCTTTCATGGGCTTTAAATTGGAAAGGAAATATTTTGATCCAAAACTAAGAGAGAAAATTGAGAAGGGAAAATGGAAGGAAGGAAATGAAGTGAATTTCTTTCTTTTGCTTTCTTTTTTTGCTCATCCTATGTCAATGTTCGTGTTGAAGTCCGAATAAATTTAATTTTGCTCCATAAAATTCCACATTAGGGGTCTGTATTGAAGTTCGATTAAATTTAATTTCGCGCCACAAAATTCCACATTGGGGGTGAACCACTTTCTGACAAAGGGACTCTGTACCCAAGAGAACTCAAGTGCAAGAACTTTGATTAAAGATGAAGGAGCACTCATTATTATACCACAATCGTGGTTGGTGAATTTTTTTTCTTTTGTTTCAACAACAGAAGGGACAAAGCAAAGACAATTTTAAAGTCATTTTTCTTCTCACATTGACTTCACAAGTGGTCACAACACGATAACAATAAGCAATTACGTCTCAGTTCCAAATAAATTGGTATCATTTTTAAATAAATTGGTATCATTTTTATGTTCACTGACCATATTTCATCGTTTAACTCAACTCATATCTAAAAAGTAGTTAAAATGTAGGGAGTAATAACATAAGATGAATAATATATGTTTAGGGCGCAAAACACTTCCCAAACATTATTCATCTTACATTATTACTTCCTCAATTTTAATTTATTTTTCTTGTTTACTATTTGGATTGTGATTTAAACCGAGCTTTAATGCACATGCATAACTTTGTTTATACAAATTTTATATTTAATTTACATTAAACATTAATTAATTTGACTCTGGTACACCATATCAAATTAAACAGAGGAAATACTGCTAAATTTAGCTCATTAATTGATGCATCATGCATGTGTTGGGAAACAGTCAATGCTACCAGTCAAGGGGAAAAAGAGAACTCTGCCAGTCAACTAACTTGAAGGCCAAGATTTGAAGTTGTTTAATTTAATTAATATTTTTGGGAGAAATAAAAGATTCCATTTTTGGTACAAATGTTTAATTAATCGAATGTTGCTTCTTCAGTAGCCTTTGAAAAAACTTACATTGAAATCTTACATAATTTAACCTTTTTCTTTCTATAGTTAATTGTACAATTCTGATTTCAGTGTGATATTTAATGAAGCAAGTTTAACCTTCAACGGAATTAAAATATGTGATTTTATTTGTGTTACGTAGAAAGTACATTTTATTTAGACTATTTTTCATTCATATGTTCATGAGTTTCGACATCGTCATGCAATAAAGAGAGCCAGAAGTTCTGGAGGATGCTTTTTGAAGACAAAGAAACTGTATTACTGTCAATGTGGAGTAGCAGACTAAAATTACAACTTAGCATAACACAGTATTATTTATGTAGTGTAATGATTGATATGTAATTATGACAAATATATGCACGTTTCTAAGCAAAAGAACTGAAATACACATTTCTGACTAATTAAATTTTAGATATACTTATCATGTTATCACAAGTATTAAAGACATACGCACTTTACTATTTTTATAATTAGTCAGATTCATCTCAACTTCTCTTTCTAAAGATACCAAGAGATTTGACATTGACTTCTACCTTGTATATATTAAAATCCATACGATAAAGACATAGGCACTCAAACGTGAAATGGCTAATAATTCTCACTAAACATACAAGTCATATTAAAATCATGTTGAAGAATGTTCAGAATTTTCTCAACTTTCTTAAAGAAACAAAGTCAAACAAGGTAGGGAGGAAAACTAGTCTGCAATCTCGAGTTCAAAAATTGATTTGTTGCCAGATTTTCATTTAATTAATTCCCTTTCTTTATGTTTCTTTTTTCTTTAAAAAGAAAAAGGTACGTGTGATAATTATATGGAGAGAAAGGCCGTTATTATTGGCTTTATATTGTTAGAATTGTGTTGATTTATTGGACCATTATATATACTACTAGTTTTATAACATTTGTGTTAAGTTCGGACCCAAACTCAAGTAATTTAATATTTTATAAAATAATATAATTAAATATATAAAATAATTACAACTCACAAAAATCATAAATTGAGAAATATTCGTATTTTAAAGAGTTTATAAACATATATTTTGTAGCTATAAATAAAAAAAAATTCTTCAGATATTTATTAAGTCTTAATTTTATTCATAATATCATGTGGCAAGAATTTAAGTTAGTTAATATGGTAATTTAAGCTTAATTTTACTTTAAATTAAGAGGTAAAAAAGTTAAATTCGTTAAAATGAACCTCGAGAATCTATTAGTTATTTATATTTAGTTTATGCCTAAGAATATTAATTCTCAATTAATCAATAAATATATTTTAAAATAATCTGATCTTAGTTGATACCACTATCTTCATTTTTAACTTTATTAATAATTTCATTTTTCAATATTTAAAAGATTTTATTGATAATTTCAAAAGCAAGATAAAATTATTCATAAAAAAATTTCATTCAATTCATAAAAAGTAATTAGCAAATATTGAGAACCATAGTCCATTCATCATAAATAAATATAATCTTATAAAATTAGTTAAGAGATTTATCGATTAGTTAACAGCAAGGAACTCTAAATAATTCAATTGATTATCAGCCTGAACTCTCACCATATTAGTGAAGGTTTGATTTCCTACTTTGTAATTTTCTCTCTATTTTTTATTTTAAAAAAAAAATAGTTGAATAATTAAAAAATCAAGAAAAAAACTCAATAATGATTTCTCAAATTATGACACACTACATACAAAGTCCCATTTGGCAAGTAAAGAAATGAAGTAGTTTTATCTATATCTTTATATCAACTATATGCCATAATTTTATTAGATTAACAAATTAATTGAAATTACTAAAGCAGTCTTGTGAGGACTACCAAAGTTTATTATTCTCTCATATACATAATACTAGTTTCATTTAGCCCGTGCTAAGTCCGAGCCCAAACTAACATTAAAATAGATATTTTTAAATTTTTCTTGTTCTTATTTTTTTTATTTTTTTGTGACATCAATGTCATAGTTTTTAAGGAGTTTTAAAATAGTACAGTACAAAATGGGATTGTAAAGTTAAAGGATAATTTTTCTTAATTTAAATATTAGACTTTCAAAAATAAAACTAAAACAAATGCGTGTATTAAATTTCTAATTTTGATTTTACTAAAATTTTTTGAGTTTTTAATCTCTGATTATTCAAATTGAGCTTTTATCATAAATTACTAGGAGATCAAATTATAATTTCTTTAACTACCTTTTTCTCTCAGCATTTTTAGAATATATACAAAAATAATATTTATTAGTTATTTTTAATATGATCATTTATCAGGTAAATTTTATATTAAAAATATGCGTACATAAAATTAGATTAACTAACTATCATATTATGAAATTTACTTTTTGACTGAAATAAAAGGATTATAACTAACATTTTTGACACATTTTAAAAGTATTTAAAAATGATAAATTTAATTATGATTATTCTTTAGTATAAAATATAATTTTATATAAATGAAATCTTTGTTGATATTTACCAAAAATAAAAAAAAGAAATCTTTCTTGATTACTTATGTTTATCGTCATGTACAATATAAAATTACAGATAAAATTAAAATAAAATTAACTATACTTAATAATTGATAACTAAAAATTGAAATTACAAATTAAACATTATAAATAACATCAAAAAATATTATTATAAGAAAAATATTTTAATTCAATAATTAAGTGTATATCAGGATAGAAATTGAACAATAGAATAACTATTTATGTGTTTATAATTAATTGTTAAAATCAAATATAATTTGAAACAAGTTCAACAACATTTTCAAAAAAATAAAGACTCAAATATGTATGAATATATTTTGTGGGGTCCACTATCACTTTTTTCATTTTTAGTGGAATGTAAAAACCCTTAAAGTTTTTAAAATTTACGAAAATGTGTGTTAACTTACAAAGTAATAAAAACTTCAATTAAGGGTAAAAGAGAACAAAAAATTATGTGAGAACTATCAAAAAATTCTATTCTCTTTTATATATAATAGTAATAAAAATATAGTATTTAAAAAAAAAACAATTAAAAATTCAAGAAAAAACTCAATAATGATTTCTTAAATTATGACACACCGCATACAAAGTCCCATTTGGCAACAATAATAAAAATAACAACAAATCCAGTGTATTTCCACATAGTGGGGTCTGGGGAGGGTAAAATGTACGCAGTCCATACCATTACCTCCGGAGAAGTAGCAAGATTGTTTCCGATAAACCCCCGGCTCAAGACAATGAGTAATAACAAATTCAAAATAAAAACATGAAACAAGATAGAACAACAAAAATAAGACACACATAAAGTAATACCCTACACTAACAAACCAAAGGCACCCCACGCCCTCATACCCCTCACCCCGACGCTCCCCTAATTACTAACTATGACCCTCCCACATGCACCAACCTTCTATCCTAATTTGCGTCCTCTAAACCTTCCTATCTAGTGTCATGTCCTTAGTAAGCTGTAACTGCTCCATGTCACGTCTAATCACCTCTGTCCATTTGGCAAGTAAAAAATAAAGTAGTTTTATCTTTATCTCTATATCAATTACATGTCATAATTTCATTGGATTAATAAACTAGTTGAATTACAAAAGTAGTCTTGTGAGGATTACCAAAGTTTAATATTCTCTCTTATATATAATAGTAAAGTAATATATATATATATATATATATATATATATATATATATATATATATATATATATATATATATATGCTTTTATTATAGATCTGGATAGCCGTGCGGATTACCGCCAGTTTTCAGATCTTGTAAAATTAGTAAATTACTTATTAGTACAAGACAATAAGTATATCAATTACATGTCATAATTTTATTAGATTAATAAACTAATTGAAATTACAAAAGTAGTCTTGTGAGGACTACCAAAGTTTAGTATTCTCTCTTATATATAATAGTAAAGTAATATATATATATATGCTTTTATTATAGATCTAGATAGCCGTGCGGATTACCGTCAGTTTTCAGATCTTGTAAAATCAGTAAATTACTGATTAGTACAAGACAATAAGTCTTTAAAAGTGTAAAGACTCTTAGAAAAGTGATTTGAACATTTTACCCTTCATTAAAAGTCTTTGTTTTTGACAAAATCGTCTTTTCACTATTTTTCTTTCAATTATTATTTAATTATATTTATAATATTAACTGAACTCCTAAAATATATAGAAAGAAATATATTTGAATTAAAGACTCCTAAAATATATGGAAAAAGGTTCTTTTACATCTTTGTTTATTGAAGGTAACTTTTGAAAACTTTCTATACGTATACAAATGCACCTTTTATCTTCAATCTAAAAATAAAATTTTACAATAATATAATTTGATAAAATATTAATTTTAAGCAATTTAATTTAAAAGTATTCTATTATAAAAATAAAAAGAAGTACGAAAGTTGGACTTTCTATAAAAAGCATATCTATATTTTTAATGGGTAATAGTTTGACTTTCTTTTTTATATTATATTAACCTTACTCCTAAAATATATGACACTTCTAAAATATATGGAAAGAGAATCAATTAATATTTTTCTTTGTAGTGATCAATTAAAAAAATACTCCTAAAATAGGATAGAGAAATACTATTAAAATAGAACTGTATTAAGAAAATACTTCTATAAACACATTGAGATGCACTTTAAACTAAAGAAAAAATCGATTTACTTATTGGAAAGATATGATTGATGTTCTATATTGGTAGATGCTTAATAATAGAATTCAACATGTGTGCATATATATCTTCTTTATTTTCATTCAATTAATTTACTCGATTTTGAAAAAAAAATTTATATAAAGGTTAGGTCTAATTGATAGTTTTTATATCTCTGTTTTGAGAAATTTTTTGTGTAAAGGTTAAGTTTAGTTGTATTATTTTGATATCTCTATTATCGTATTATTTTGTTATGGTTTACAGATGGTAGATGAATGTCGGACGGCTTTGAGAAAAAAATTTGTGTAAAGGTTAAACTTAATTATATTGTTTTGATATTTCTATCAACATATTGTTCTGTTGCAATTTACAGGTGGTAGATGAATGTCGATCGACTTTGACAACTTTTTTTGTAAAGGTTAGATTTAATTAAATAAATTCTCGTTGAATTTAATTATTGTATTCATCTTTATTATTTAAAAAATATCGTATTTAGTATAACGCTTGAACTCAATAAAGTGAGGTATACGCGTGAGGCGCGTACACCTAAACTAGTATATATATATATATATATATATATATATATATTATAATGGTCGAAAATATGAGTATAAAATCTTTGAAAATAGTACTTGTACTAATAAAGGTCAGAAGTTTCTTAGCATCGAGGTTATTGCTCTTTGACAGTTTGCCTGGGCAAACAAGTCTTTGTTTTGGATTTTGTGTTCATTATCTATTTTAAAGTACGGATTATAATTACAAATTTATGCTACATAAAATTAGTGTACGTAAACTTTACTTATCTCATGGAGATAAAGAAGTTGTTTTTGATAAATTCACAGCTTCAATAATGTGTGCCAAAGTAATGAGTAAAGCTCGCATAACAAATAATAGAGAAATCATAGCATAGAATTCAGAAAAAGGAGTAGAAACTATGGGCAAAATAACGTGATAATCGAAAGAAAAAATAATTAATAACCAAAATCAGAGGACAAAAAATTACAAGACTAATCTTAATGCTGATGGTGTTCCAAGAAGAAACAAGTATATATTGTTCCTCAAACTATATTCGCGATAAAGCAAGATAACACTGAATTATCTAGTAACTTTCTATCCTAATCATCAGTCTTCATATGCTTCACTAAGGTAATGTCCTCAACAAGTTGAAAATGTACAATATCATGGCTTATCACCTCTCCCTAATACTTCTTCATTCTACCTTCACCTCGTCTTAAAATCACCACTCTGCCAACAACTCACACTTTCTTATTAGGACATCTGTATATTTTCTCTTAAATATAACACGTCTAAAAATAGTGAAGGAAGAATATTCATCCCACCGCAGCCCGACGAACAAATCATCAACAAAAAAAGCACTTCCTTTTCTTACCTATGTGACTTCTTTCTATAACCTTTCAACACTCGGAACATTAAAAAATTAAGTTTTTAAGGGGCACTCCAAACAAAATTAATTATATTCGGTGTTTACAATGAATCAATAATTATATAAAATGTGTAATTTTAGATGTACTTTTATATCTTAACTACGGACAATAAAATTTATTTTTCACTCAACTTATTATTTACCTATAATTATAATAAATTAAGTGGTTTGATATAAACATTTTCACTAACTTTTTTATTTCTTATAAATTCCCTTGTATTAGATCCTCTTAACACTTTCTAGGATTCCCTTTTCGGTTTGCTATTACAAATTTGACTTTTTTGTGTGTGATATCTACCTTTTTCTTCACAATTGCTTTTTGGGGTTCTTGCATTGGGTCCCAAAATTATAATTAATTCATTGTCCTAATATATGTATGTATAGCTTTCTTGGCTAAAGTTTCTTTCAAGATTTCAAAATTGGATTTAAAGGGGTAGGGGTCCAGAATGACATTACTTTGATGTGAATAGAAGCTTAGAAGATATACCCTTAACCCCACGTTTGGGTTGTTAAGTTAGTGATGACTAGCTAGTCGTTAATTTTTTCAAAGTGTGGGTTGCATGTGCAATGGAAAATTATTTATTTCCATTCTTCATGATTAAGATTGGATTAGCTTATCAAAAAGTTTAACCTTTTGAGAGTAATCACTTTTCAAGAATATCCTAATCTTTACTCTTGTATAGTCTTTCTTTTTACTCTATTTTTCACTCGGTGTGCAATACTCTCGTATGAGCTCCGGCTAATTCGAATGACATTGTTGGGCCCATTCTAGGAGTGACCGCCCCCAATAATATTTTGGGCAAAACAACATAAATCTTGACTGTTTAGTATTTAATTACCGAAAATTCTGACATTTGCATAATTACTGAAATCTCAATTTTGGGTTTATCGAGATACATAATTAGCTTTTAATACGTCCAATGAAAATACGTTTTTTTCTTTTTAAAGATACATAATTATCTCCCGATATATCTTTTTCGATTTTGGATCTGTCGAGATACATATACATCCAACAAAGATACACTTTTTCCTTGTTAAAGATATATAATTAGCTTTCGAAACATTTTTTCAATTTTGGATCTATCGAGATACATAATTAGCTTTCCGATATATCTAAGGAAGATACATAATTAGCTGAAATTTTTATAATTACTTTTAAGGGTGGAAATTTATGTAAATATGATAAGTTAAGATGTATGTTTATGTCATTATTTTAGTTAAAATGTTCTTCATATCTCAAAACTCAAACTCGAGACCTCTAGTAATTAAGGATGAATCAGTCCGATAACTTCACCACTTTGTTACACTTGTATAGTATTAAGTGATCCAATAACATAAAAGGTGTATACAAGTTAATTAAATCAACAAAAAGAATGAGAGTAATATAGCAATTGCCTATTAGAGTAATATAGCAATTGCCTTGTAAATAAATTTCCTTCTTTCAAGATAGGTAGAATAGTAGTAGGAATTTTCCAACCTGCAATTAATCATTTTCTCTTTTTTCTTATATTTATCCACACTTTGTGTGTAAGTGAAGATTCCTCATCAAAGTGTCATCTCATTGTCATTTTATCTTTTAGTTGATTTCTAAAACATTCTACCTAATTGGTTTTGTCATCATAGAATATGATCAAAGTGTTTGTTGAGAATCTAATGAGTTGTTTTGATGATAACTTGTAAAAACTTCAATTCTTTTAGGTACCAAACAATAAATTTGACACATCAAATCTGCAGAAAGACTAGAAGTAAATAAAAGAAAACTCAATCATCAACTGACACATTTTGATCATTGAACCTGGAGAAATCATCATCATCCTATTTTATTTTATTTTTGTGATGAGATTACGGTATCTTCATTGATGTTCGACTAAATACAAATTCGCACATTAGCGCATTGTCATTTTTAGAGAAAACGCTTTCAACAGATTTCTTTTTCCATTCTCAAAGGCTCGAATGCAAGGCCTCTTATTAAGAATGGAGGCATTCTGACCATCTGATCACAACTCACGTTGGTCGTCATCATCAGCTCCTATATAAAAAAAAAGATATATATAAAACTAAAGTCTCTATACTCAATGGCTACAAACCTAATACCTCTCTGTCATTGTTCAATCAATAACCTAGTATTATAATTCAAGAATAATGTATATACTATTGATGTCAACATCAACTATTAAAACTAATACCCCCTCCGTTTCAATTGTAGTCTTTAAACAATAGATATATAAGATGTATCAAAATATTTTTTAATTTCATATTATCTTAAATATATCATGTGAAAAGTTAGAATAAAATTAAAGAGTAACTCCGAAAAAAAAGGCAATTTTTTCGAAATAAAGAAAAAAAAAAGGTAAGATGTATAAATCAAAACGGAGTGAGTAGTAAAAAACAAAAATGTAAGCCTTTTAATTGGTTCAAAGTCATAGCTATTATTTCTGAAAGTACACCCAAAGGTTCATAAATGTAAAAAAGGTTATACATAATACCTAGTCTAGCTAGTTAAAACATTAGAGGTGAAATATTATTTTTCCCATCTTACTTTCAATTAAAAAAAATTATCACATGCAGAAACCAAAACATCAAAGATTTTTGTTGACCATCTAATCACATATTCCCTGACAGTAACATAATATTTACAGAAAGCATCAAAGATTTATTGTAAATCTCCCTTCCTTCTCTACTTTTATAAAGATCTAGTTTTAAGTTCAATGCACATAATGTCAAATTTTATGATAAACATAGGTTATTAACTTAGATAAAATGGTAACTAACATAGTATTATAAGTAACACATGTAATATACATAATTTAAAGACTTTGACAAATAAAAACTTGTCAATTATTAATCATAATCTGCAAAAATTAATTAGGATTGACCACAAGTTCCAAGTGTTCAAAAAACAGTATAAAAATTTACTACTCCGTATTTTAGATGGGTAAATTTCAAATTTTGTTGGTAAGAAAATTCTGACTTCCTCATTAGAATAAAAAAATCCTATAATCAAGTAGAATAAAAAATTTACTATATATATTTTCTTGTCAACTAGTAGTACTAGTTTTTCTTATAATTAATGAAGGCAGAGAGACAACATTCACCAACTACGTACCTCGAAAGTCAGACTTTTTTTTTAATTTATAAATATTTTAAACCTTATAGTAAACCATTTTCCTCTTATAAATATGCTCACTCTCCCATTTAATGTCCCCTTTTTCATCAAACCCCTAGATTAATGTTGAATCTTTTTTGATATTTTTCTCTTTACCTTCCATAACATGTTCATGTGCATTCAAGATCCAAACATAACTATTTGTCCCTCTTTTGTCTTTACATAAAAAAAATAATTTATATCATGGATCTAGTTAGACTAAAGTACTTTGAATCAATATCACACATGAAAAATCATCCAATTAATCCTCCTCCAACTTCTGCTTCAATTTTTGGTTCACCTATACATTCTTCTTCTTCTTCTTCTCATCATGCTGGCTTTCCTATTATAGCAGTTGCCATTATTGGAATATTAGCTACTGGAATATTGCTAGTTAGCTACTACATTTTTGTGATCAAATGTTGCTTGAATTGGCATAGAATTGATCTTTTAAGGCGATTTTCGTTCTCTAGAAATCGACGTATTGAAGACCCTTTAATGGTGTATTCACCAGCAGTAGAAAATAGGGGATTGGACGAATCTGTGATTCGTTCAATCCCCATTTATCGATACAAGAGAAGGGGAGAAAATTCAAGAATTGATCAATGTGAATGTGCTGTTTGTTTGAATGAGTTTCAAGAAAATGATAAGCTACGAGTTATACCAAATTGTGCACATATTTTTCACATTGATTGTATTGATGTTTGGCTACAAAATAATGCAAATTGCCCACTTTGTAGGAATAGTATTTCATCATCTACAACAATTGCTAACACTAAATTGTTGTTACCTTTGGATCCAATCATTGCTCCAAGTTCAACACCTCATCAAGATCCAAATCTTGAAAATTTTAGAGATGAAGATTATGTCGTCATAGAAATAGCAAACAATAGCGAGAGTTTCAGTACATCAGGCCGACCTGATCAAGAAAGTTTGAATTCGGGGGAAATAGAAAAACAAGTTGCATCAAGAAAATGCAAAAAGTTCAATCATGTAACAAGCATGGGAGATGAATGCATTAACATGAGGAAAAAAGATGATGAATTTGCATCAATTCAACCTATAAGAAGATCATTTTCAATGGATTCAGCGACGGATCGACAACTTTACGTAGCAATTCAGGAGATTATAATGCAGCAACAAAGGCAAGTTACTGATATTAGTCCCTTTGAAAGTAGTTGTAGTAGAGTAAAAAGATCATTTTTTTCATTTGGACATGTAAGGGGATCAAGAAATGTAGTTTTACCAATTCATTTAGAGCCATAATGAGAAAAAAAAAATTGAATTTTTATTGTAATTTTTTTTGTGTAGAAATATAGTTGTGTATATTAAAATAGTTTTATTAGAAGTACTCGAACACAATATTTCAAGGTTGGAGGTAGAGAACGCTTACCATTTGAGCAACCCCTCTCGTTGAAGTTCAACTTTCTGGTTATTCAAATGTGTTTTTCTTTTCTTTTTTTTTTTTTTTTTTTGAATTACTCATATGAGGTTGTGATAAATGGGATAAGTATAATAATCTTGAAATAAAATTTAAAGTTAACTTTTGTGTAAGATTCACAAGGCAGGACCACTATGCAGTAGGACTTATTGTTATGATTATAGGCATCATTACTTATAACAACCAATCTTCTTTTTTGCATTTTTCTTTGCTTTGGTTATTTTTTTTTGCCAATGACAGCTAAACAAAATGTCCCTTCCCTTAATATATGGAAATAATTTACAAGAAGAATCAGACTGATTCAGATCAAATTTAACAAGGACAGTACCCTTATGTTTTTTCCTTTTTTTAATTTTGGGGGTGGGGGGTCCCCCTTGGTGCAAAGTCACAACTATCAACCACCACATTGCTTCTTCTTCTCTTTTTTCCCTTTCTCATTGGGTCAATGTCATGTCTGGTATAAATTGTTATGCCTAATTAACAGCTTTTCTTTCACAAGGAAGGTTGGATTATAGTGAATTTATCGTTGTTATTATTTGTTAGAAGTACTTGATTTAGGTGAACATGTACCGATACTTTGGATCTGCCCTAGGAAGAAGTAAATCCGTGAAGAACGAGACTTACATTTGATATTTGGGGGGAGTTTGAGTCACACACCATTTTTCTTTAGATTTGGCTTGTGGGATTATAGTGAATTTATCGTTGTTATTTATCAGAAGTACTTGGTTTAGGTAAACATGTATCGATACTTTGGATCCGCCCTAGGAAGAAGTAAATCAGTGAAGAACGAGACTTACATTCGACATTTGGTGAGAGTTTGAGTCACGCACCATTTTTCTTTAGGTTTCGCTTGTGGAATTATAGTAAATTTATCGTTGTTGTTATTTGTCGAAAGTACTTGGTTCAGGTGAACATGTACCGATACTTTGGATTCGCCCTAGGAAGAAGAAAATCCGTGAAGAACGAGACTTACATTCGAGATACTCAGTATCTATACTAGTTGAGATGTGTATAAGCTAACACGAATACTTCGATCAATAAAACAAAAAGATAAAAATGTAAAGTGATGTTGAGGGGAAAAAAAACTGTACTCCAGTCTTCACTTGCATATATATTTATTTTTTTTCAAAATTGAACAAACCTAGATTCCTAAACATGAATAGTGGAATAATGGGTACATGGACCATGGCTCCATTATTGCTGTCTATTGAAAATTGAAAATTGAAAAAATGAAGAGTCTAAACACAAAGAATCCAAAGTCATCCATTTGATATTTTTGGGGGGATGACAAACTTTCCATTTTCTATAGTGTCTATAGTCAACAAATCACTCCCTTCTACCAAATTCATATTTATTAAAAAAATAAAAAATAAAAAATAAAAACTGAATACCTATCAAGAAGATATTTGTTGTTGTTAAATGGATTTTGTTGGCCCAAACTGTTTTGGAAATTGAATCAATGTCAGTTTTAATAGCCCAGCCAAGTATTGGGCCAATCTTATTAACTAAAAATTACATAAACCCGCAACTTATGTTTCATTTATTATAAAAAATTTCATCTCTCTAAACATATTACATTTATCCCACTTTATTATTTCTCTCTCCTAAATTACATATACATAGAAATCCTTTTTTACTTTCACTGTTTCTCCCCCAAAAAATATGGCTACAATCAAGTGACGGTTTCCAAGTTTGAATTCAACCGTGTTTCTGTCCAACTCCTAATCAAGAATATTCAATTTCAACTTAATTTTCTTCAATTTCAACTGAATCTTCTTTTAATATTCTAAATTTTTAATTTATGAGGATTGGTAAAAAAAATAAATTCATTACATATAGTAGAAATTTTCGAGAATTTTCAAATAAGATATTGTTGCATGTTTTGATTAACTAATTTTATGGGTTTCTACTTTATCAAATTATAGTTTGATTATCTGCATTATCCCTTTTTTTTAAAATCTTCTATTTAAAGTAATAAAGTAACAACTTAGTACTTAGTTAATAGAGAATTCTCCTTCGTTTAGTTTAGGATTAACTCAGTTAGATCATACCGAGACAACAAATTCGATAGTTAATTTCGCTCTCAGAGTATTTGATTATGAGGAACCTAACTTTAATTAAAACAAATCAAAAAATCGTAACGACCCAATCAGAATAAAAAAGATTATCAAAACATCAACTTCAAAGTCGAAAAAAAAAATTGGAGAATCCTCAAGAAAATAAAAAAATAAATTACAATGGACGACCTTGTTTACCAAAGGTATTTCCTCTATTATCAGTTTTTTTTGTTATTGGTATACTGTATTTTTTTTCGTATTTAAAGTTTTTGAAACTGTTAGTTAACTGTTGTGATTGTTTTTTGAGTTTTTTCATAAGTTTGAAGTTACGTGTAGAAATTGGATGTGCAAATACAAAATTACTCTGTGTATATCTTCTGCATATACATATTTGTTGATGTTATTGGTTTGAATACATTGATATTTGTAGTTCATATACATATGTGGTTACTGGTTGCATCTATTAGTAAGTATGTATGTGTTGCACACATATGTTATTCCTTTCATGTTGTTGAACATATACATAAATTCTATTTTGTGTGTTTTGTGTACTGTGCTTTTGATTGGGATATTACATATGTATATGTAAATCATATACATATGAATTCTGTTTTGTGTTTTGCTGTGTATTGTGTTTTTGAGGTAATGGATATTACATATGTATATGTAAAACATATACATAAGAGTTCTGTTTTTTTATTTTGTTGTGTCTTGTTGTGTACATATACATCTAACATATGTATATTTAATATATATACATATGTTACCATGTGTTTATGGTTATGAACTGTACCTATGTATATTTTGAACATATACATGTCTTATGATATGTTGTTATACGTGTAATGAAATGCCTTGTTTATATACATTATTTTTTATGTATTATTCATATATGAGCTTATGTATTAGATGTTGTTAGATCTGTAATGAAATGACTAGTTGTTATTTACAGTATATGTTTTAACCATATAGGCTCACATATGATGTCTTCTTCATTTCCAATAGGGTATGAAATATCGGATAAAAAACGTCCCTGCGCATTTTTTGCATTTCGATAGTTATTGCAACCGCGAATTTGGTTCAGATATAAAGAATTATGTTGGTGAAGAAGCTTACAATCCTTTCCGTCAAACAATCTTTGGGTCCTTTTTAGACATGCCCCAGTATAATTTTCAGGGTCAGATTTTCAAATGTTTACTTATGCTTGAGTTAGAGCAAGAAAATTCGAATGAAATTCACGTTTACATGCAGGAAATCATTCTCAAGTTTACTATCACTGAGCTTTCTTTAATATCTAGACTTAAATGTACTGGGAACATTGAGGAACACCTGTATACTCAATCATCTAAGTCCGTATTAATGGCGAAGTATTTTTCAAGTTCAAAAAATTCTGTCAAAAAATATATTTTTGTGCAGCGATTCAAGGTGGAAAACTTCAACAACAATATCGATGCTTTGAACTTGTCCATCCTATAACTTATTCATACCTTTTTGTATTCATAAATGCGCGATACTAGTATTAGCAGATCAAACTTTGTGATGGTGGAGGATGGCAGGTACGAACAATTTTCATGGGAAAAAGCTTCGTTTCAAAAGCTGATTGCAAAGTGAAGACATGATTTTTTTGTTGAAAAACAGCTATACTCTATTGGGGGAATGCCTCATGTGTTGAATGTTTGGATGTATGAATGTTGTTCTGAGGTAGACAGTACTATAGCTGAGCAAGTCGGTAATGTAATTCCAAGAATTTTTAACTGAAAGGTAGTTAAGATTAAGGTCAAGTATGAAAAGTTCATGACCGGTATGTTCAACAAGGTAAATATTTAGTACTATATTTCAAGTTAAAATTTTTATTTCATTCTGCTGACTTTGTAGTGAATCTTAATGTAGCTATTTTTTTATGCTTAACAGTTTGTATACAATAATTTACGATCAACCGTTGAAGAAGTGCAAAGGTTTGATTTGTCAATGATTGACGGGGTTGAATTAAATATTGATGAATCTACCCTCTTACATGATACTTCTCCCGATCGTAGTGGTAAAAGGCACGCAATCAACATACATACTCACTTGGACAACGACCATCAAGGTTTTGAGAATTTCAGTACTGTCCCACCACCGAAAATCCTAAGAAAGGCAGGTCTGAGTTCACAACCTATGAAGAAGAAGAGGATAGTCTGATTTGATGTTACAACTGTTCATATGCAAGATAGTGAGAAAACACCATCGTCTGTTTCGAGAAGAAATATGCCAACAGAACAATTACGGACTTCTGATTTAGAGTGTGTTGATGCACCAAAGATAACTCCATCATCATCCAGCAAGTCAGCTCATCAGGACACTTTTATTCAAAAGTGGAATGAGATGAAGTTGCTCTTAAAGTCTTATGTAAGTTTCTGCATATGGTAAACACTATGTATAATCAAATTGTTAGAACATTAAGGAATTTGTTATCTTTTTGTATGTAGATTGACCAAAAATTTACCTTTCTTCACGAACTAATGGCTAAATAACATGAAGACTCAAACGACAAAAGGGATAAACAACACGTTGAACTAATGAGCATGCTGAAACACATCAAATACATCGATGAGAAGGTAAACTAAATTGATTTTACATTTCACAATTAATGATTTTGTATTTAATTATTGAATTATATTTGTGTCATTATCATTTTTCTGGTTTATATATTTATTTATTTTTGAAATTTTTTGTATAATGTTGATATACATCATAAATTGTTGAAAGTATTTTTGATTTTAATTTCATTCACAATTGTTTACTTAGATAGATTACTTAAATATACCAAAACTGATTGTTGAATTATCAAACTTCATCTGTAAATACGATACAATTATGGATATTACAAAATATACACAACACAGTTATGTATATATCCAAACATACATAATCTCTATTTTGTACATTAAACAATTTAAATAACAAGTTATGTATATTGTTTATTATACATAAATCTGTTATGTATATTTAATTTTATATACATAATTGTGTAGTGTATATATTATAATTTACATAACTATATTGTGTATAGTACACAACATACAGAACTATATTGTATATATTGTCTAACTTATGTAAACATAATGAATTATTTATGTTGGATGCAATCAATATTTTATTTATTAAATAAGGACGGTGTTTTATCAAATATTTGGGCAAAAAAGAAATCACTCAATGTAAGCTTTTTTTGTTGAAATTATTTTTTTTCAAATTTATTCTTACATATATTTCATAACAACATCAACAGTATCATGATGTGCAATGTGCACAAAAGGAAGATGTTCCATCAAAAGAGCATGTTGTTGAGATGAATTTTCTTCCGATGGAGGAAGATAAAGAAAAAGTGGTACGTTTTTTAAATATGCATTTTTTGTTATCCGACGTTGATACTGTCTTACGCATATTTAATGGTAATGTCATAAGGATGATGAATTTGGAGATTTTACAACTGGGGGTGCACCATCACTAGACAATGTCGAAGAGATGAATATCGTCACTAGTTGAAAAGATAAAGAAACAAAGATATTTTACTCAAAATTGCAGTTTCACGTAGTTAGTTTCATATATGATATAATCTTAATTTTTTATTTTTTTTAAAAAATAGAATATATTGTTAGCTTAGTTTGTTGTGTATGTTGACTAATGTTCTGGGTTGTTATTTTTGTTATTATTTTGTATATGTCATATGCCATACGTATATGTTTATAATATACATAGTTAATGCATCACAAAAGAGAACATCATCATAAACATTACGATGCACATTTTAAACTTTTAGGTTGTCGACGACATTGATAAATCATTAGACATAGTATTTGTTGATGATATAAAGGAGGATGCTATTGTTGAAGGGATTCACATTCTTGTACAAAAACAAACTGAGGTTGGATATCTCATAGTATAAAAGTTATTATTTCGGAACAATAAACTTATTTAGTTTTATATATATTTTTTATACTGTATATCAGAATTTTGAAGGATTTAGTGTGGATATTGGAATTCCACATTAAATGCTCTTGTCGAAGAAATGGTGAATCAGGAATCAGAGGATATTGAAACTGCCCCATTAGATGCTCTTGTCGATGCTGTTGTAAATCAGAATTCGGATTGCTCCAAAGTTGAAACACCTATGACTGAGAATATACATAAAGATCATTAAGTAAATACATAAAGTGATTTTTTTCATAATTTTAGAGTCAAATTTTATAGACATCATAATATTTTTACTAACGCGTTTAAACAAAAACTAACATTGTATATATTAAATTTACCTTTGTAGGATATTTACTTGAGTACCATTTTCAGAATCTGCTTAAAAGGAGATAAATGCTATAATGCAACATCTGACAACACCAGTAGATGATATTCCGCTAGAAGTTGTTAAACCGATAGATGAAACAATTAACCTGCATTTCCTATCTGATAGTCAGATTCCTTCAGATTTTCCTGATGCAGTTGTTGTGACTCATCAAACTGCAAAAATTTCAACTAAGAGGACCAGGACTAAATATAAAATTTTCAAGTCACCATACACGACAGAGTATACTTCTGGTTCAAAACCCTTTGAAGATGAAAGCACAACTTTAAAACAGAAATTTGCATTTGAAGGTTACACAATATCTGACGATATGCCGAGTGTTGTCATTGAAGAGTACAAGAAATGGGTTGATGAAGGTCTATTGAAGTTTCATTTCAAAAAGTGAGTTCTAACAATATAAAAATTACTTCTTTTTTTGTGAATGTGCATTTAGAATTTATACTTTTTTCTTAATAATATTATTCATCATTTTTTAGGAAAATGAATGATGACCACTACAAAGCAAAAGCATCTTCTCTTGGAGTTCAGCAATTTGACTTTGTTGTTGCTCATGCTCGATCTAAAAATTGATCTTACTTGATGTCCCAAACAACTTCATGTTGGAATGATGAGTTATTTTTAATTTGAATATTATTTTAAAAAATTTCATGTATACATACATCTATGAAAATCTTATCCATATTACAGTTACAAAAATATGTTATGATTTTTGTTATCGTCTGTTGTACAATGTTTGACTTGTTTATGCGCAAAATTTTATATATACATGTTCCTGTTGAGTTTGATACTAAATATGTTTACTTATATTTACACCTTACTTGATAAGTTGCTAGTGATTGATAGTAAAAGTACACTTTGTTATTCTAGTTCAATACTTTATTTGTAAGTTGTTATCAGTGTTATGCATCAGACGGTTTTCTGTGCATGTCATGTACCATTATCTGAAATATAATTGTTTACATAATGCACATCTAATATATAGGGTTATTAAATACAAGAAACTACGTGGTGATTGTCAAAGAAAGAATTTTAAAACTGAAAATTGTTTGTTATGGTGGAAACTGTTTTCTCGTAAGAAAATTTGCTATAGATCTGACTTTGTGTATATATATAATTCATTATATGTATGTGCATAGGGCAATGAATATAAGCACTAGCAGTTTATAAAGACCACTGCTGCATTTTATTTATGTTAACTCCACAATTATGTTTACTCTTTTTAACTCATATTACTATTTGTAAACATATAAATATGTTCACAGTATAAATCAACATAATGCCTCTTCTTTCTATTTTACTTTTGTATTATATTGATGTGATATTTTATCACTTGCACAAGAAATCAAAATTAAGGATTGATCAAGACTATCGATTTACAACAACAAATTATTTTTTCAAGAACTATATTGAGAAGACGTACCGTAGATATTATCCCGATGTTTCGAATACGATACTTTCAACTCAGCAGAATTATACTCAGTCTGTTGTTTTGGTCGAGAATGAAGAGGCAATAACGAACATAATCAAGAAATTTTTCATTCCTGCTGGGTTGCCATGGCACCTTGTTGATGAGGTGTATGTTCCTATCAACTGCAGTCAGAAGTTTCATTGGGTGTTAGCTGTTATTGCTCTAAAGGATAGACATATACACGTCTATAATTCACTTTCTGATTTAAGAAATATGGACTCATCGCCCGAGATTCACCAATTGATTGTGATGCTGCCAACCTACTTATCCGACAGTGAATTTTTTGAACAAACATCTCATACAGATTGGTCCAATCTTGATGCATATAAGGATAAAATGAGTCAAAGAACACAATTACTGAATCAACACCCATTTGAGATTGAGTATATGCAAAACATTACGCAACAAGATAACGACAGCTTGTAAGTAATCTTTATATAATATTTTATTAAATAATATTTACAAGGTGTTGTAATTATATGACTTGTTTATTTTTATTCGTGATAGAAACTGTGGAGTGTTTGTTATTGGGTATGCAGAATACATAAGTGAAAGAATGACAGTCCCTTCAATTGGTTTTGAGGCGGCGTATCATCGTTCGCGATACGCGTCACTCCTTCGAAATTACGGTCTTCGAAAAGTAAAGAAGGGTTATGTTAGTGATAATGAAGACCCTCCAAGACCAAGGCCAAAAAACACCCACTACCTGATGAAAGGGCAATAGTTAGCATTGAGTAGGTTGAAAGTATATTATGATTTCCCGAAATTACTGATATGAATTTGTTAGGAATATTGTATTTTAAACTACTTAAGATGTTTGTTTTTACAAACCTGTTTTAACAGTTTTTAAGTAATGCTTATGAATTAATGATAAATAATTTTTTGCATGATTATTATTTTATGTACATGATTTATCGTTTTATTTGTATTCGTGAACTAATCTACATATATATAGGTGTATACATTGATAATGATAACCAGATGAATACAAAACATATTCATTTTTTACAATATACACAGCATTTATGTATATGATTTTTTTATTTTTAGTATGTATGTGTACGTCAAAATATACATATTGTAAACGGATTATGTCTTATGTCTATTAAAGTCTTATTACCATGCGTGTACATGTCGTTATATACACAAAAATATAACTATACACACAATAATAAAAAAAATTGAGTGTATATGTAGTAATATACATAGCATTTTTTTCTACAAAAGATATTTTTTCTTTCCGATACATATTAACTTAGTATATATATATATATTTTTAATGTGTGTATATTTCAACATATGCATATTGTATATACCTTATTTCTTATGTCTAAATATGCTTTTCATAATTCCTGTAAATGTCAACTACACTGCATTTAGTTTTGAATGCGTGTATACAGGGATGGATCCAGTATTTTCAGTGAGGGAGTTCAGTAGTACATATACAGACTAGTCGAAGGGGGTTCAACCTCTACTATTTATACATAAAAAAAAAAGTATCATGTAAAAATAGTATAATTTTCCGACGAAGGGGGTTCGGATGAACCCCCTGGACCCTATGTAGATCCGCCACTGCGTGTATATGTCGAAATGTTCATGAAATTTTATTCAACACACTCATTATTATTTCATAACTGGATTCATTCTTAGATAACAGGTATATAAAGATATTTTTGTGTTATTTTTTTTTTCATACAGATGAGTTATTCCTTTTAAATTCATAAAATTTGAATCCATGTATATTAACACATATACATACAATATTTTGTCACCTGTATTTAATACCTATATAATAAGTATATAACTAAAAATTTACATATACATTTGAGTAACTTTTAACATATATACAGTCTTATAAGCTACCTATTTTTCAGATATTATTTGTTTGTCGTTTATAAGTAATATTTATAAATGAATAATAACATGCACTAATGAATAAATAAAGAATGTACAAACTTCAATTAAACAGCTAATTATCTCAGTAAACACATTCACAAATCAAATAACAATAAAATTCATCAAACATAAATGCATGAACTGAACAAAACTCTTATATGTTTCAATGTTAAAATAGCAAACTAAATCTGCTCATTGATGTCATTATCTCAGCAAACAAATACATAAAAAAAAATATCAGTAAACATATACAAACAAAAATGAGCAAAGAATTCATAAAAAACAACGACAAACTGAAGAAAAATCTTACTTATATCAATGTTAAAATAGCAAGCTAAAATTGTTCAATAAAGTCATTACTAAAAAACGGATAACGATAATCGAGTGATTTATCTTCAAGAGTTATGGAAACTAAAACTTAGTTCTCCGTTGGGAAGAAATTGCAGAAACGCTTATTATGACCTTCATGTCCGCAACGTCCGCAATGATTTGTGCTTGATGAAAGTGTTTCGCTGGATTTTTTCTTCCTCCCTTTCTTCGGTCTTCCTAGAAGTTTTTTGTGTATCGAGGGCAACACTTCTTCCTCAGCTACGCTATCAGGAACATTTTAGCCTTTCTTAGCTGGTATTGAAATGATTGAAACTTCACAAGTCTTCACCAAAGTGGTTGGTTTATAGTAATTAGAACAATATGAACCAAATTTTTTTACATGCTTAGACTTTAAGACGGCAATGACGTGAGAACAAGGTATTTGATCTATTTAAAATCTCCCACAGTTGTATGACTCACTTTAAAGGTCGACAATGTATCTTCGTCCAGATTCATAAACTGAGTATATATAGGATGAGGACGCCTTCACCTGAACAGAATAAAAATTCATACATAGAACATTTTCTGTAATTTTATTTTAAAAAAATAATGTTTAATAGTGAATAAAACAATGCATATAAATGCATAGTAAAAATTCACAAAATTGATACATACCGTCATCCTTAAAGCTTTCACACCATTCAGAGTTAAAATTTCATCGAATCTACGATCCAAAGTCGTACTTGTATATGGAGTTATCTCACTGTTTTTACAGTTTCAAGATTCAAATAACATTCGCACCTCTTCTAAGAATTCATATATTGGCAATTCTTTGGTTTCCACTAAACACCCATTAATACACTCAGCAATATTCGTAGTCATCATCCGACCTCTGTTTACCGGTGAATGACACCTACTCCACTTTTCCTATCCAGCTTCTTGTAGATATTTTTTCACTCTCAAATCAACTTTTCCAATCATTGCCATTAGGTAGTCAAAATCATCTTTTCTATAAGCCTTAACCATTGAATAATATAAATCACTAATACTTTCTTTGCTCTTTCAAAAGTAATCACAAATATTTTTTATAGATGCCAAATGCATGCAAGGTGTGGGACATTTGGATATACAACACTAACCTCTTTGATGATACTTTCATTCCGATCAAACACAACACACATGTTGTCACGTTTACCAAAAGCAGCTTTGAATTGATTGAAAAATCATGATCATGAGTTGTCATTCTCCGTATCCACAATCCCATACGCAAGCGGTAATATGCATCCTATGTTACGTATAAACTATATTAATAAAAGTCAACATAAAAATTCTAAATATTGATAATTTGCCAAAACTATTTTGTTATACAACAACAAGTTTTTATCATGGCATACAAAGTCTGAAAACATAAAAAAGAAAATAGCTGCAATAGGCATTAACATATACTATAATAAGTATTTGTGGTAATTTATATGTTCTTAAGATTTCAATGTTACTAATCATAGCTACTTTAAAAAAAGGGCATCCCGGTGCACTAAAGCTACCGCTATGTGCGATGTCCGAAAAAGGGCCCCACCACAATGGTGTATCGTACGCAGCTTTACCTTGCATTTCTGCCAGAGGCTGTTTCCAAAGCTTGAACCTGTGAACTCCTGGTCACATGGCAACAACTTTACCAGTTACTCCAAGGCTCCCTTTTAACAAAACAATAAAAACATATACAACATACCTAATTTTTTTGGTTGTAAAATACTTTTATAGTATACACGACAGAATAAAATTGATTTTATTCCACAATTACAAAATATAGCTTATGTATATGTTATAAATTAAAATAAAAAAATAATTATGCATATAAAATCTCTCATTTTTTTTTTACTATTTATACGAAAAAACATATACATAAGAAATACTATGTATATGTTATACCATAAACATTACATTAGCTTCTGAAAATTCATTTTTCCAGTGGTCTACTACTACTGTACTGCATTAACATATACAAAGTATAAAGAATGTTTATGTTAACTAACAATCAATTACTTCATGTGATCAGTGATTGCAGTTTTGTTTAGAATTCAAGTCACAACAACTTCAATTCATAAAAAACATTAACATAACTAACAAATCATAATCTATACAGTTTAAAAAAAAACTTTTTAAAACAACAAAATAAACGAATTACCTTTTTTTGTCAGAATGTTAAGCTCTGCAATTGAATCCATATGTCACACGATATTACAACATCACAAAAACGAGCATCTTTTTATCCTTATACATCTGTTTCACCTTCACATCAATACTATTGTTATCACAAATCAAATTATCAACCTCGAATTTTGAAACATACAACGCATATTGATTATGCGTCTCTGCAGCAGCGAGAGCCATAGCATCTGATTCAACACCCTCCACGAAAACAACAACTCTTGTTTCTCTTTCAAACTGTATGTCATCTGAAGACTTATCAATTATTGATATGCACAATAAATACATCACGAAGGCTGGTTGAGCTTTCTTCAACTCGACATACAATCGTACCCCATTGTAATTACGGATATGAAAAGGTGAATCATTGCCGTTGACTACATAACGTACATCAATATTCTTTCGTACTTCATCAATGTTTAATTCGGTAGCGATTGAAGAAATCAACCTCAAGTAACTTATTGATTCCACAACAATGATCCTTCGCTTTTATAATTCATATTCCATTTCGGTTCTCCATTGACCAGCGTACTTCAAAATAATAGCAATATTCATCTTCTTGAATTCAAATTCAAATTTTTTTCTTCAAAACAATCAACAAAATCAGTGACTCGGCTTTTTTTTAATTTGAATTTCGTATTATTTATGTTCTTGAATTCGAATTCAATTTTTTCTTCAAAACGTTCAACAAAATCAGTGATTCATTTTTTTTTTACGTTAATTAAGTATGATTTGCTTTTAATGTATTTGATTAATTCAAAATTTGAAATTCAAAAGTTGTTACATAATTTAAGAAATGCAGTAATCCACTTAATTAATTGATTGACTTAATAGTGCCCTTAAAGAAAGGGAATCCGTTATTTCCTTTTTCTACGTCAATAACAAAATCACATATACACAGGATGCTATGTATATGAGGCGTATCTTATGTATATGAAAGATGAGAGAGAGTAAAGTAATTAAAAAAAGTGGGAGAGAGTGTAATTACTTATAAAATGGTTGGTATTTGTGTTATTTATACTCTTATTAATGGGTAATATATACAAGGAGGATTTCAGGCACCATCATTTAAATTTTGACCTTATAAAAATTGGTGTAACGATAACTGTGTTGCCAAAATTTGGAGCCAAATCTTGGAGAATCGTCAAGATTTCAGTCACAAAGACTTGCCTTAAGTTCTTAATAACATGTTATAGTGATCCTTAAGTCAAGATTTTTGTCCGAACAGATTGTCAGGATCTTTGTAGCATTTGTGGTAGAAATCCTGGAAATTTGTAAGGAATTCTGGTGAAAATCCTGCTAATCGCCATAATTTCTTGTGAAGAAATTTTAGCAACAAATTTTTGTGTCCGAAATTATTAAAATCAACTTTATAGCTCACGAGTTCATTCATATGTTGAAAAATAAAAGGCGAGGCAAGGATAAGTATATGGCTCTAAAGTTAGATATGGCCAAAGCTTATGACCGAGTGAAATGAATTTATTTACAAAAACTAATGACAAAAATGGGTTTTCATGAAATTTTTATTCGGTGGATTATGCAATGTGTCACTACCCTCACTTATCAATTTAATATCAATGGGGAGGTAGCGGGGGAAGTGACTCCTACAAGAGGCTTAAGACGAGAGGATCCTTTATCTCTGTATTTATTTCTTATATGTGCGGAAGGTTTATCTAGAATAATAAACCAAGCGGAAGCAAATGGAGATATTCAAGGGTTAAGTTTGATTAGGAGTGGACCGATGATTAATCATTTATTTTTTGCTGATGATTCCTTTATATTTTGTAATGCTAATATTCAAAGTGCTTCGAATATTTCTGATATTCTTAAAAAATATGAAGATTGTTCGGGTCAAAAGGTTAACCTTTCTAAATCAGCTATATTCTTTAGTAAAAATACTCCTGAAAGTGAAAAGGATGAAATTATCGCAGCAATAGGACAGCTAAGATCTACTGAGCTTGGAGTGTATTTAGGTTTACCGGCAGTAGTTGGAAAATAAAAAAAAAGAATGTTGAATTTTATAAAGGATAGAGTTAAAGCTAAAATCAAAGGTTCGAAACATAATTTTTTGAGCCCTGCTGGAAAGGAAGTAATGCTTAAATCCGTTCTATAGGGATACCGTTTTATGCTTTATCATGTTTTCAATTCTCTGATAATTTGTGTAAGGAGATTACTACTATTTTTTTTTATTTTTGGTGGGTACAAGATGAGAGTAGGAGAAAAATGCATTTTGAAAAATGGGAGAACCTTTGTATTGCTAAATCGTATGGGGGTATAAAATTTAGAGAGTTAAAATCGTTCAATCAGGCTCTGTTGGAAAAGTAAGTATTTTCAAAATACTTTAGAGAGTTACTTTTAGAATTCTTAAAAGTAAGTATTTTCAAAATACTTTTTTCCTCAAAGCTACTTCCTCTTCTACTAGCTCTTGGGTACGGAAAAACATCATTTGGGGAAGAAATCTATTACAAAAAGGTATTAGATGGAGGGTGGGATCCGGAGATAGTATTAAAGTTTGGACTGACCCTTGGATACCCAATGCCTGTGGTTTCAAACCTAGGTTCTCTCAATCTCAAATGGATGTAGAATTACAAGTGAATGACCTTATTGATCATAGAAATCACACTTGGAAGCTTCAAGAACTTAAGAAGAGGTTTGTTATAGAGGATATCAATGACATTTTGTCTATCCCGATTCTAGTACCGGATCTCCAGATAAAATTATTTGGCATCACACGAAGTCGGGAATCTATGAAGTGAAATCTGGTAATCATTTGGCGAGGGAAATTCATAGAAGTAGTATATCCAATAGCGGTACAACTCAATCTAGTTATCAGTCTTTTTCTAAAAAGTTTTGGAATTTTTTATGGTCTATGAATGTTAAAAATAAGTATAAACATTTCATTCGTAAATATATCCTGAATGTGCTTCCTGTGAATGATGTTATTTCTGAAAGGCTAAAAAATAATTGTGATGTCTGTAAGAGTTGTGGTGAGGATAGTGAAACTATTGAGCATATATTTTTTAGATGTCTGAAGGCTCAGATAGTATGAAAAATTTGCCCTATTAATTGGCCAAACATCGAAAATATTACAGATTTTGCTAGATGGTGGAAAGAGCTATTTGATAATACTAATCAGTATCCTAATTCTATTTAGCTTACTAAATTAAGTGTACCTATAATGTGGCAAATTTGGAAGGCTAGAAACGACAGGAACTTTAATGGTGTAATCTCTGAATCTAATGAAATTGTAAACAAGGCACTTTTTGATTTTCAGGAATATGAAAGTAATTCACTTGCTATGCCTTCTCTCACATTGGGTCCTGACCATACTACTAATAATACAATTATTGTATCACAAGATTTTGTGATTATGTTTGAAGATGCTAGCTTACAAAAAGAGAAGAATATGGCAAGCATTTGAATGACAGCTATGAATAACTCTGAAAATTTGCTTCAAGCCCTTGGCTCCCCAATTCAATTTGTTGGAAAGACCATCATTGAAAAAGCGCTTGCAATACGGACTGCATTGGAAAAAGCTCAAGAAAATGAATGGACAAAGGTGCAGATCTTATCAGACGCAAAGAATGTAGTGGATATGGTTATGAAGAGAAGTATAGCTTCATGGGAGATAGATACCACGTGCGAAAATATATGAAAGCTAATAAGGGTGTTTGAAGAAGTTTCAATTACATATATTCCTAGATCTTGGAATATGATAGCGCACAATATGACAAAATTTTCTCTTACATTGTTAGACAAATTAGTATGGACCTCTTGTTTTCCTTGCTGGGTTGTCAAAGATACTTCTGAATCTTTTAACTCTTTAAGTTCGATTTTACATTAATAAAATAAAGATATTGGTTGAAAAAAAAAAAGTCTTCTAATGTCGGCTCTAATAATTTTTAATGTCTGATTCAACTCAAACCTTCAAAAATTAATACTCACTTTATTTCTATTACAACAAGCTCAAAAATACCCAACAATTATTTTCTTCAACCAAAACCAATCCTAAATAAACCACAATTAAAAGAGGAGAAATTTCTAGTTAATATATACTTGCACAGCTTTTTTTAATGATATTGATGAAATTTAAGCTCTCAAAATGTCACCCCGTAATAATTCCTCAATTTAAATGAAAAAAAGGGGCAAATAATCACTTTTGCAACGTTAACAAAGAAAATAGACATTATTTTAAAACTAATCATCCCTTAGCAATCTTTAATGCAGAAAAAAAAAAACTTTTTACAATATATGAAAGTGAAACTCTATCACATCGTACTGGATTTTCATATAAATGCATGATCAATGTATATAAGCTATTTATTTTTTTCTAGAGGAACTAAGCGAACTTGGAGAAAACTAAAATAATTAAAGCAAGATATAAGAAAGAATATAAGGCATCAAAATTTGAAAGAAAGATAGGAGTATAAAGAAAAAAAAAAAAACTAGAAGATTTTGAACATTAGTTTTCTGATTTTTCATAATTTGGAAGAGGGAAAAAAGAAGAAGAAAAGAATGTATGATTAAATTAATGATAGCGATAAGGCTTCTATTTGTGAACACGTTTGCAATGCGTAAATTACGCTTTGAGTTTAAAGTGATTTTTTTAAAAAAAATTTAAACTTAATAACCCATCCAACTGATGGAGGAGTAATGACATAAATCACGTGTCCTTTCTGGATATGACTTCTCCATTGGCTGTCTTTTGGGTAATACTTCCTCCGTTTCGGAATAAATAAATTATTGAGGTATTTATTGGTGTTTCAAAATAAGTGAATCGTTAAATATTTTTTTCAAAGTTACCCTTATGATTTGACAAGTAAAAGAGACTGCAGCTTTTTTTGGAGGGTAAAAGAGACTTCAAGGGTAAAAATAAAATTTTATGTCTTTGATGTTTTTTTCTTAATCTGAGTGTCAAAATTCAATAATTCATTTATTTTGAAACGAAGGGAGTAATATATTTGGTGTATTATTACAAAGTGCCATAGGTATGCAGTTCATTCATATCACACTCAGATAAAGTAGAGAGACTATTGCCGATAAATCCTCGATCAAAGGCAAATCTAGGATTTGATGACGATGGGTGCACTATAGAGGTGGATGTGCGTTAGTACAGTGGTGTCGCACCACGTCTTAATGCTTTTGTCAAAAAAAAAAATTAGTGTTAAACTAGTGTGAAACCAAACTTATCCAAATAAATATGGGGTGAAAATCGTTTTCACCCCCCAACTTTGATTAAAAAATCAAACCCCCCCTCAACATTGAACAATAATCATACTCCCCCTTTTATCCCATTCAATGTCTATTTTATCCTTATAATTTTAATTCTATATTTATATAATATCTTTTTATATTATATGTAATGAATATTTTTTTAACATGCATATTTGTAGGATTTTATTTAAGTTTATTAACTTTATACGCAAATTAATACTTTTTATAAATTTATCACAAAATTCAATGTTATTTTTTAAGATCGTTATTTTAGTATTATATGTATTAAAGGGTCGTTTGGTGTGAGGTATAATTATAATAATTCAGAGATCAAGTTAATGATTATTTATCCTTCGTTTAAGTAGATTTATTAGGTAGTTTTAAAATTATTTGTCGCACCATTTATACCACAGTGATGAGATAAATTATCACACATACATGTTAATACAACTTATTTTGTAATAATTAATTCCGGAATAACTTGTTTCCAAACAACCCACCCCTAAGTGTGTATATATACATATGCATGTACATGTATGTGCGTATATTTTCGTGTTTTAGTACTCTCTTACTAAATTCGTTTCGTATTACTTAACTTTTTGTTGATATAACACTATCCTTAAGAAAATTTTACTTAGAGGTATATTTTGCTAAATTAACCTTATTAATGATAATTTGAAACTTTAAATTTGTTTATACTGTTACTTTATATAGTTATTTAACACTAAAGGGTAGAAAAAAAATATAATACAATTCTCTTGATTTCACAAATTGAACAGATAAATTAAAACATTTATTTTTACTATGAGGATCAAGTGATAAGAAACAATATTATCTATTGTAGATATCAGTAAATAAGCTGTGATTGTCATTAATAGAGTATTACATATTTTATAATTTATATAAATAAATATAATCTTTAAAATTTGACCTTATTTTTATTCGAGAAAAACATCTAGTATCCCCGAACTATGACTAAATTTGCTACGACACACGTCAACTTCACGGGGGTCCTATTACCCCTTAAACTAAATTTTAGTGTATTTTTGTCAATCTTTTTAGCTAACGTGATACCTTTTGTCAATCATTTTAGATGGTGTGACACCTTTGATATGGGTTCCATTTTATGTAATAAAGGTGCCACATTAGCACAAAAAAATGACAAAAATACGCTAAATTTTAGTTCAAGGGATAATAGGACCCCTGTGAAGTTGGAGTGTGTCGTAACAACTTTGACCATAGTTCGAGGTGGTACTAGAGGCTTATCTCTTTCATTTATTGTTCGTATTTTCTGCGTTGAAATATGTTTATAAAATTAGTAGTACTTATTATTTTCAATTATAAAATAAATATTATAGTTTTGATTATTATTAATAAAACTAATTTTCGAATTATGCTAATTTATTTTATAAAGATCATCATTAGCTTATATATTTCTTACTTTTTTTTTCTAGAAGATAATGTTTATGTTTTTATGAAAATTTTGTTATATGAATAATGTTTATCTTTTTATGAAAAAATTGTTATATGAATTTTTTTTAAAATGAAAATATGATGATTTTAAAGAAGTTAAAAAAAGAATAAAAAAAATTGATGATAAAGGGTAAAATAGGAATTTTAGAAAGTCAATTAGGATAAAGGGGGAGTATGATTATTGTTCAAAGTTGAGAGGAAAATTTGATTTTTAAGATAAAGTTGGGGAGGGAAAATGATTTTGACCCAATAAATATTAATTAAACGAAAGTATGACATAGGTTGTTGTGTGCTTAGATTGTTTTAATTCCTGTGTGTATATTTTGGGATTGAGGTTGAAAGTTTCAATCTTACAACTTGTTTAGATGATGGTTTGCCATAGTTTCATAATGTATGGTATGGTATGGTACAGTATGATATAGTATAGTACCATGTTTGGATTGATTGTATCGTTCATTGTGGTTTAATAATAGTTTTTTTGTTTGGTTTGATGGTATGGTATTGTATCGTAAAGGGTAATTTTACTAAAATACCCCCGATTATTATAAATTTTAAATTCAATCCGTGTAGGCTATTTCTTCTAAAGTCTTGCCTGTGTACAGAAAACAAACAAGCAGAGCAATAAACTGCTTCTTTGAAGCAATTCCAGTAATGCAATAAACTGGAATCTTGCTCTTCATCACCTCCGTCTTTGGGTCGTGTGTAATCTCCCCAATTTAGTATTATTGTTTCTCTTTCATAATATACCAAGGTAGAATATTTTCCTCTTCCACCATTTAGTATTATTGTTCGTAGTTCTTTTCAAGGTATCCACCTGAGTTCAAGCTTCCAAATAGAAATAGCTACTATTTGGTTAAGAAGTAGTGAAGGGTAAAATTGGATTACAGAAAATTATATAAGGGCATAGTTGAAAAAAAAAAAAAAAACCATGGCACAGTACCATACCATACCACCCTTTTTAGGAAACCATAGAAACAAACATGGTTCCCATGGTAACCATACCATACCATGGGAAACCACCATCCAAACAAGCTGTTACTTGAGTGTTTATAAGCATTTATTTTAAAAAAATAACAACAAAAAACATCAAATGAAAATCGAACATGTGCCTCTCACTCGCAAAGAAGCACAAGGTTAAGCTTTGGACCAATGAGCCAAAGCAGCACTTGTGCTTAACAGTGCACAGTTTAATATTTTATCTTTATTCAGGTATGTACATATATGTAAAAAAATTTGAAGTTACCGGGTGCACGTGCACTCCCACCTTCAAATGTAAGTTTGCCTCTGCCCCGATTCATAACAGATAACAATAATAAAAAATATATAAAAACAAACAATAAAAAAAAAAATATCACACTATATGTGCACAAAAGGCAAATTTTGCTTTCATATAATAATAAAAGCTTACATTAGGCAAGCTTTATGTGATGAATTGAATCGAAAAAATATACAGGAGAATGTTAAACTTGACATTTTTGATTTAAAAAATAAGGTACTAAATCAACTAGGCCATTCTTGTGCATGATTTTCCAGGATTAGAATTTAGAATAGCATTTTCTTACTCTATACTTTATAGATTTGTAATTACGTCAACATAGCTAAATACATGAGATTCATGTATTGGAAACTCATTAATCAATCACTATAATGGAAGAAAATAAGATTGCTTGTCATTTTATAATTAAGTCAAAGGCATCGATAGGTACTTAAACTTGTTGTCAAAATTCACCTAGACACCTAAACTAAGACATGTTCTTATCAGACCCCTACCCCCCCCACACACATTTTGTTCCAATTGGGTCTTTTTGGCCCTATTAGAAAAAAGTTCAAAGTGTGCGCTGCACACACGTGATGACGTGACAAAATGAGCTAATTAAAAGTTGACACGTGGCATTGTGGGTCCAATAATTATTAAAAATTAATTATAATTTTTTTAAAAAAAGTATATAAAAATGGCATTGAGGAAATTATTTAAAAATAATTCTAAAATTATTTTAAAAATAAAAAAAATGATTATTTAAAAAAAATTATAATTTTTTCTAAAAAATGAAATAAATTATAGAAAAATTATGTTTTTTTTAAATTCTAAATTTTTTTAAAAAATAAAAATAGAAAATGGCTTTGAGGATATAAATTATTAAAAAATAATTCTAAAATTATTTAAAAAAATAAAAATATAAAACTGATTATTTAAAAAAATTAAAAAAAATATAAAAATGAAATAAATTATTGAAAAATTATTTTTTAAAAAATTAATTATTAAAAAAATATAAAAATTTAAAAAATGAAAATAAAAAATGGCATTGAGGATCCAAATTATGAAAAATAATTATAAAATTATTTAAAAAATAAAAATAAAAAACTAATTATTAAAAGAAATTTTAAAATTTTTAAAAATAAAAATAAAAAATAGCATTGAGGATCCAAATTATTAAAAAATAATTATAAAATTATTTAAAAATAAAAATCTAATTATAAAAAAAATTAAAATTTAAAAAAAATGAAATTAAAAAATGGCATTGAGGATCCAAATTATTAAAAAATAATTATAAAATGATTTTAAAAAAAAAATATATTAAAAAGAAATTATAAAAAGTTTTAAAAAATGAAAATAAAACTCCCCCACCTACCCCCAGTCCCCCTCCCCCGACGTTCTGTTTTATTAAAAAAAAAATATTAAAAAATTTTATAAAATTTTTAAAATATAAAAATAAAAAATGGCATTGAGGATCCAAATTATGAGAAAATATTTATAAAATTATTTAAAAAATAAAAATGAAAAACAGATTATTGAAAAGAAATTTTAAAATTTTTATAAATAAAAATAAAAAATTGCATTGAGGATCCAAATTATTAAAAAATAATTATAAAATTATTTAAAAATAAAAATAAAAATCTAATTATAAAAATAATTATAAAATTTTAAAAAAATGAAAATAAAAAATGGCATTGAGGATCCAAATTATTAAAAAATAATTATAAAATAAAAATAAAAGACTAATTATTAAAAATAAATTATAAAATTTTTAAATTTCTTTTTAATAATTAATTTTTTGTTAAATTCTGTTTTATTAAAAAAAAATTGGGGCTCTCTAATGCTTTTTGTTTTATTAAAAAAATTTTGGGGCCTTTAGTGTTTAAATAGAAATTTATTTTGTTATTAAAAAAAATTTAGGGGCCCTCAATGCCACTTGGTATCTTTTTATTCATAAATTAGTGAAAAAAATGTTGTTCACGCGCCTCCAATGATGGCACTGCACGCGCAGTGCCACATAGGCAAAAAAGGCCCAATTGAAAAAAATGTGGGGTTTAGGAGCCTATAGGAACAGGCCTTAGTTTAGGGGTCTAAATGAATTTTGGCAACAAATTTGAGTGCCTATTGATTCCTTTGACCTTATAATTAAATAGAAAAAAAAATTGACCTTTATATCCCTCCTATAAAAAATAAGATATTTTCATAATATTAAGCGTTATGACAAAGAAAAGTGTTTAAAGAGGTAGAGTTAACATAACCAAGCAATATAGTATATACTAGTATTTACTATTTACTAATACTTCTGCCAATAATTAGATTTCTCATACTAGGAAAAAATCCAAAAATAAATAGGCGGAAATTAAAGATCAATCCTATTAAAATAGGGATAATAATGAATCTATATCTATAATCTACTATAATCTATAATTTATATCTATCTATAATCTATATTTATAATATATTAAAAGTGTGAACACTAACTTTTTGCCCTTAATTAAAAGACTTTTTTTTAGACAAAACTGTTTTTTCACTATTTATTTAATTTATTATTTAATTATTTTTTATTATATTAACTAAATTGTTTAAAATATATGAGACTCCTAAAATATATAGTAGGAGAATTAATTAATATTTTTTTTCACTAGACTTCCTAAAATATATGGTAGGCGAATTAATTAATATTTTACTTTCTACTGTTCAATTAGAAAAATACTTCCAGGACTCTATTAATTAAGGAAATACTTCTATAAAGATTGAAATGTACATTAGTAATCGAATTATCAAATTCAAATTTTTAAAATAACCAATCAAATAACCAACGTCCACCCGCCCCTACCTATTAGACTAAGGTTTTATTTGATCATGAAAATCATTATTTTTTGAATTTGAAGTTAAAGTTGAATTTGAAGTTGTATTTGACAATCCATATAAATTAAAGTTATTTTAGAAATTCATGAGCGGAAAAAGTGAAAATAACTAAAACTTATATTTAGTTTTTTAAATACAATTTTACAATTATATTTGAAATTTTTATGGTCAAATACATTTTATTTTTCATTCAAGTAAAATAATTTTCAAAAAAATATGGATAATTTTTATGGTTAAACGGCTAATATATATATATAGTACTAATATTTCAGTTTCTGTTCAAACAGTGGCAACTTCCGTGTGTAGCTGAAATTAATCTCCATATTCTCCGACCAACTATGAAGATCATGGTAGCGATCAAACGTGTCGTTGATTATGCTGTCAAAATCCGAGTCAAACCTGATAAGGTAACATTTTCACATTCTTATTTTTTCGAAAAAATCTCATTCGCTCAGTTGGTTGACTACTTGAACTTTGCGTTATTAGCGAGAGTTTGAAAAAAATATTTTCACAAATATTGAACATTGAATTGATAAGGAGTACTGTTACATTGGCCCAAATTGGATTAGGGTTAAGGTATAGTGAATTGGGTAGATGTACCAGTTAGGAGGTGTAAGAGGTTGGCTGTAGAAGTACTGGAGTCAGGTGCACTCGGTTCCGGGGTGGGCCCAGGCCCGGTGGGCCGAAAATCGACTGGTGGTCCCCGGCTGGCTGAGGAGCGGGTGAGTGTGGGCGTATTTTTAGCTTATCGAGGATATGACCCTTGATAAGATGATGTGGAGGTTGGGAATTAGGATAGAAGGTTGCTAGGTAGTCGAGCGCATTGCTTTCCACAGTCCTTGTATTGGTTGAGTTGTCTTTGTAAGATAGATAATCAATCCGCTGGTAAACGAATCATAAACAGGGTGAGATTTAACGTGCCCTCATATACAAAGTCAACTGTACCATTTTTAGGGTAAACATAGCTATAGTCTTGTATTTTTGTATTCTTAGATTTTTATTCCTATTGGTTGTTTTCCTAGCCTTGACTATTGTATTGGGGTGAGGTGATTAGGCAGGATATGACATCTTTAACTGACCGAGGATATCTCTTGATAGGATGATGTGAAGTTCGAGAATTAGGATAGTAGGTTGGGAGGTAATTGAGTGCTTTGCTTTCCCATTTCCTGGAGTATTAGTTATAGTCTTGTATTTCGATTTTTAGGTCTTTATTATTATTAGTTGTTTTCCTAGCCTTGACTATTGTATTTTCATGTTCGTGCTACTTATTGTTGTTCTCATCTCTTTCATCTATTTGGAGTCGAGGATCTACCAGAAACAACCTCTCCTCTTTTTTTAAGGAAGAGGTAATGTCTGCGTACGAACTACCCTTCCTTGACCCCACTTGTGGAATTTTACTGGATATTCTGTTCTTGTTGTTTGCGTAGTGGATTGACTTATATTCTAATTTTTTGTTGAATTTTTCATTTTGAATTCAGAGTGGTGTAGAGACGAAAAATGTGAAGATGTCGATGAACCCATTTTGTGAAATTGCTTTGGAAGAAGCTTTGCGGGTCAAAGAATTGGGTTTGGCATCAGAGGTAGTGGCTGTTAGTGTTGGTCCATCTCAGTTTACGGAGACTTTGCGAACCGGGTTAGCTATGGGAGCAGACAGGGCAATTCATGTAGAAGCACCTGAGAATATTTATCCACTTACAATTGCAAAGATTCTTAAAGCTCTTGTTGATGTTGAAAAACCTGGTCTTCTTTTTCTTGGCAAACAGGTTTGCTTTGTGTGTTTGATCTAAAGATTTGAGCTTTTATTCTGCTTTTGTGTGTTTTGATTCGTGTCGAATACAAGTTTGGAAATTATGTTAGTAAGACAGATTTTATTTCTTGTGAGCAACAACATACCCAGTATAGTCTCACAAGCGGGGTCTCGGAGTTGGCTTTAGCCCAAACAAGGAAGAAGGGATAAGGTCTATGTTCGTCTTACCCTTCCCAGATTACACTGTTGTTGTTGTGAGAAAATTCTTATATGTCAGATTACTTTAAAATCCAATGGTGGGTTTTGGGATTAATCTGATTGCATTCTAGTTATGTGATTCGTTAATTTGACTTGTGTCTGTGTTTGATATAACAAAAACTGATTCTTGTGGACATATGTAAAGATTTTGGTTAGGAAATTATGCTTTGGATCATTTACTGTGTTTGGTTAGGTGTAAAAGCGAGTAGCCTATGTTAATCATACAAATTGGAAGATAAGGTACTATGTTAGTGTTTTGATGAGTTTAGTATTGGAGATCGATATAATGTCTAAGAGTTGGTTGAAGCTACTGATATGAGTTTGAGCATCTGTAAAAGAAAATGAATTTTGTGGACAAGCCATTTCTCCTATTTGGTGACAGATATTTTCTTTTGACGCAAATTTCAGTAAGTAGGGCAATCAGACACTGAGAAATGATTTATTAAGAAAAGAAATGTTTCCTAAAGTACCAGTTTTAAAAAAAAAAAAAAGAAATGTTTCCTGATGTACCAATGTATCGTTAGAGTTTGACTGATAAGGCATATTGGAACATTTCTTGATTTTACTGGAGCTGCTAGCTATCTGCTATTCTCCGTGTCTTCTTGGTTATTTTCTTCATTCCGCTTCAGTTTTTCAGTTTTTCTTCTTTAGTTTCTGTCAGTTTGTTTGTCTAATATTGTTACTTTTATGTAGGCAATTGACAATGATCAAAACCAGACAGGCCAAATGGTTGCAGGACTTCTCAAGTGGCCACAGGGAACATTTGCCTCTAAGGTTGGTATCATTTCTGTGTAAATTGTGCAAACGAGTTAAAGAGAACCCAAAACTGTGATTCTGGCATTCTACAATCTCTAATTGGTGTAAGTTGGTTTATATCACACCTTTACTTCGTATGCCTATTTTGAGTACCTCTTGGACATTCCTCCGGGCTTTCAAACTGATTCTTTTGGTTGGTTCCCTATATCTTCTTCTTGAGCACTTCTTAAACCCGTGTGCTCATATTAAATCTAATCAGATACAAGACCTTCTCTATTTACCTTACTATGTGTGGGGTCCAGGGAGGGACCCGACTACAAGGGTATATTATACGCAACCTTAACGTGCTTTATGAGACATGTAATCTTCAAACCAATTTTAACCTAGGATTGCCCGCTCTCATGCAATCTGTACCTTTTTTCATACCTCCATATTGCTGTTTGAACTATGTTTTCCTTACTACCAAATCCAGTTGGCTTGTTTAGGGCTGCAATCTCACTATGATATTTCTGTTAGGTTGTGCTGGACAAAGAAAAACAGGTAGCTACAGTAGACAGAGAAGTTGATGGTGGTATCGAGACATTGTGTTTGAATTTGCCTGCAGTAATCACGTAAGTTGCAAGCGTGTTATTCCAAAGACTTGTATGTTCACGAAGCAAAAATACTTAGAAGTGTCTTCTGAATAATAAATAAAATGTGAAAGTAGGTCTTTTGGCTTCACTCTATGCTTCAATATTCAATATGCTTATGACATCGATAACATTCTTAATGCTGAGAAAAACTATATGCATGTTACCATTCAATATTGAAGTATCAATAGAATTAATCAACTTAGTTTTCCAAGAGATTTGAGAAGCAGATCTTTTGATTATGGGCTTTCAAAATCCATGTCCAATATTAGGCATGTAATGGGATTCCGAAAGACTAATTTCATTGTTTTCTAAGTGACATGGGGCCTTTTAGGTTCGATGACAATCAGTGATAGTATTGTACCATTAGGTCGATAAATCTAAATCATAGCCACTAACAGGTGATCAAAATTATACTCAGCTACGAACTTATTTATTGATCGTCTTTGTGTCCTCTCTGCTCAAGTTGCTTGTGTTACCTAAGTAGTTGGATATTAGATCTGTGTACTTACGACATCTACATTGTGGAAACAGCACTGATTTGAGACTGAATCAGCCAAGATATGCAACACTACCCAACATAATGAAAGCAAAGTCGAAGCCAATTAAAAAATTTACACTGCAAGACTTGAACATTGAGATCAAGTCCGATTTGGAAGTAGTTGAAGTAACCGAACCTCCCAAAAGGAAATCTGGTGTTATCGTTTCATCTGTGGATGAGCTGATTGACAAGCTGAAGAATGAAGCACGTGTAATTTGAGTACATTAACTGTTCTTTGCTGAGCTGATTGATGACGAGCTGAAGAAGAATGAAGCACGCCTAATTTGAGCGTGCTAACAGTTGTTTGCTGCAAATTTCGTCACTTTTACACCAAATGTTTCTCTTGGTAAACTTTCAATAATGTACAATGTTAATAACAATGATCACATAATGGAAAATATCTCCTAACAGTATTTTCTTTCATTTCGAATGTATCCTTTTCTTCTTTACTTATTCTGTTAGCTGGGGAGCATTTGGGATTGTAATTTGGTTTAAATCAATGTCATCGTTGAAAGAATTAGGGGAAAAAGTTAGAAATATACTTAAATGTTAGCGAAATTTGTTGTAACACGCCTCAACTTTGTGAGGTCATATGCCGTCCCCTCGATTGTATAATATCTTATTTTTGTGACATATATTTGTTCAGCTGGATCACTCTAGACCCTCACGTGCTCAGTGTGCGTGTATTCACATAGTGGTCCAGTTAGGCAAATATATACCACAGAAATACGATAATAAATAGTCGGAGAATTGACCTATTTTTCAAGCCAAAGATATTACTCTATTATAGAAGCGGCAATGTTGAGCAGCTTAGGGTCGTCCTGGCTGCCTCAGCTGCTTCGAACGTAATTTTACTATATCACCCTTAGTTAATTATTATAAATTATTTCATTTAAGTATTATAATATTAATAATATTAAACAATTTCTCTATTATAGAAGCGACAATGTTAAGCAGGGTCATCTTGGCCGCTTCAGTTGCTTCAAGCGTGATTTTACTATATCACCCTTAATTAATTATTATAAATTATTTCATTTAAGTATTATTAATAATATTTAATAAAAGGGTAGTTTTCAAAATGAGTACTAAGTTCCTCAAAGTTCCACTTATTATTATTCGAGAATTTTTTTCAGCTGCTTCAATCGTAATTTTAATGTCTCCCTCTAATTAATTATTATAAGTTATTTACGTATTAAAAATTAATAATATTTAATAAAAAAACAAAACAAACATTTTTGACATGCCTGCTTCAGTTGGTTCGATGTAATTTTACTATATCACCCTTAATTAATTATAATGAGTCATCTAAGAATTAAAAATTAATATTAAAAAATTATTATAAAGTCATCTAAGTTTTAAGAAATTAATAATATTTAATATTAAATTAACTTGACATCTTAAATTCAAATAAAAAAAAAATATTATAAATTACAATAATAATAAAAAATTATTTAAAAAATATAATTTACTATAAATGCCAGAAAATTTTGGACGAAGAGAGTATAATAACAAGTATTACAAATTACAATAGTTAACATTTTAAAATATCTAAAAAATAAAATTAATCTGCCAAATATTTCTCAAAAATTAAAAAATATTATACATCACAATAATTATCAACTAAAAAAGTTTAGAGGTCGATACACCTTCTTTGGCACAACTTTATTGGTCCTTTCCATTGCCTTCATTTTTTCATCTATTTTAATTTGTTTGTCTTAATTTTTTTTAATCTGTTATATATTTAAAAAAAATTAAAAAAATTCTTGTAAATCACAATAATGAATAAATTAAAAATTTAAAACATATAAATATTTGGTTGACATTCAAAATTATATCATTGTCAATTAAATTGGAATAGAAGAAAAAATATTATAGATCACAGTAATTAAAAATTTAAATTATTTATAAAACATAATTGACTATCAATGCCACGAAATTTTGAACAAGGAGAGTAACATATATTATTTGAAATTTACATAAAATTTATTATAAATTACAATATTTAAAAAATTAAAATATCTAAAAAAAATTATTATATATTTTTTAAAATACGTAAAATTACTATAGATCATAATAATTAACAAATTTAAGAGATATAAAATATTTGATTGATTCTCAAAACTATATCAGTGCCACTTAATTAGAATAGTTAAAAATATAATTGAATATCAACGCCACAAAAGTTAGGAGAATGAGAGTAACATGTATTTTTTGAAAATCATATAAAAAGCATTACAAATTACAATAGTTGACAGTTTAAAGTATCTAAAAATAATAATTTGTTAAATATTTCAAAAAAGTAATTAAAAAGGTACTACAAACATAATAATTTTAAAAATTGTAAGGACATAAAATATTTGGTTGACTACATAAATTATATCAGTGCTACTTAATTTGAAATAAAAAAAGTATTATAAATCTCAGTAATTTAAAAAGTTAAATTATTTTTAAAGTATAATTGGCTATCGCTGCTACAAAAGTTTGAACAAGGAGAGTAACATGTATTATTTAACTAGAGGTGCATAGCCCGTGTCAGCACGGACCCAACACTATAAATATTTTTTAGCACTAAAATTCAATATTGATGAGATATAAACATAAATGTACACTGATTTAATTAAATATTATTAATTCTAATATATAAATGACTTATAATAATTAATTAGGGGTAATATAGTAAAAAAATATTATTAATTCTAATATATAAATGACTTATAATAATTAATTAGGGGTAATATAGTAAATCACGAATTAATTAAGGGTAATATAGGCAGACATGTCATCTATTTTTTAATTAAATATTATTAAATTTAGAGTAAATAAATGACTTATGATAATTAATTAGGGATGATATAGTAAAATCACGATTAAAGCAGCTGAAACAAACGTCATAAATATCTATTTTTAAAATTAAATATTATTAATTCTAATATATAAATAACTTATAATAAGTAATTAAGGGTAATATAGTAAAAAAATATTATTAATTATAATATACAAAATGACTTATAATAAATAATTAAGAATAACATAGTAAATCATGAAGCAATTAGGGGTAATATAGGCAGACATGTCATCTATTTTTTAATTAAATAGTATTAAGTTTTTAATAAATTAATTAGGGATGATATAGTAAAATCACGGTTAAACCAGCTGAAACAAACGTCATAAATATCTATTTTTTCAATTAAGTATTATTAATATTAATATCTAAATGACTTATAATAATTACTTAGGGTAATATAATAAAAACATATTATTAATTCTAATATATCAATGACTTATAATAATTAACAAGGGGTAATATAGTAAATCATGGAGCAATTAGGGGTAAAATAGTAAATGACGAAGCAGTGGTCGAAATCAAATGACTTATAATAATTAATTAGGGGTAATATAGTAACAAAAATATTATTAATTCTAATATATAAATGACTTATAATAATTAATTAGGGGTAATATAGTAAATTACGAAGCAATTAGGGGTAATATAGGCAGACATGTCATCTATTTTTTAATTAAATATTATTAGTTCTAATATATAAATGACTTATAATAATTAATTAGGGATAATGGAATAAAAATATATTATTAATTTTAATATATAAATGACTTATAATAATTAATTAGGGATAATATAGTAAATTACAGAGCAATTACGGGTAATATAGTAAATTATAGGGGGTATTATAGTAATCTATTTTTAATTAAATATTATTAATTTTTTAATACATAAATGACTTATAATAATTAATTAGGGATGATATAGTAAAATCACGGTTAAAGCAGCTGAAATAAGCGTTATAAATATCTATTTTTTCAATTAAATATTATTAATTCAAATATATAAATGACTTATAATAATTAATTAGGGGTAACATAATAAAAAAATATTATTAATTCTAATATATAAATGACTTGTAATAATTAATTAGGGATAATATTGTAAATCACGAAGCAATTAGGGTGTAATATAGTAAATGATAGGGGTAATATAGTAAATGAAGAGGTGGTTGACTTATAATAATTAATTTGGGATAATATAATAAAAAAATATTATTAATTCTAATATATAAATGACTTATAATAATTAATTAGGGATAATATAGTAAACTACAGAGCAGTTAGGGGTAATATAGTAAATGATAGGGGTTAATATAGTAATCTATTTTTTTGAATTAAATATTATTAATTTTTTAATACATAAATGACTTATAATAATTAATTAGGGATGATATAGTAAAATCACGGTTAAAGTAGCTGAAACAAACATTATAAATATCTATTTTTTTTTAATTAAATAGTATAAATTCTAATACATAAATGACTTATAATAACTAATTAGGGGTAATATAATAAAAAAATATTATTAATTCTAATATATAAATGACTTGTAATAATTAATTAGGGATAATATAGTAAATTATGGAGCAATTAGGATGTAATATAGTAAATGATTGGGGGTAGTATGGTAAATGAAGAGGTGGTCGAAACCACCTCACTAGAGGTGCGTGACCTGTGTCAGCACGGGCCCAATACTGTAGACATCTTTTAGCACTAATATTTGATATTGATGACAGACAAACATAAATGTACATTGATTTAAAACGATAACTTTTTAAATAATAACTATTTGACGGTACTCGCTAAGAAGTGAAGTTTTATAAGATAATTTTTTTCCATATGATAAAAAAGTGTGATATGTCGTGTAGTCGAGTTATTTTAATTGTTTGATAATAAGATTGAGACCTGTTACAAAATATAAAAAAGATGTAGAACTAATATTCATATGATTATTTCATACAAAAACTGGAACAAAAGATACTTCAATTAACAATAAAGTCTTGGATCATCTTCTCAAAGATGATTATAGTTGAAGCAGCTGCAACAAATATGCCATAAACGCATATTTTTCTTATTTTAATTAAATACTATTAATTTTCTAATATATAAATGACTTATAGTAATTAATTAGGAGGAATATAGTGAAATCACGGTGCAGCTCTTGAAGCAGTCATGTCGAAATCAATATTTTAATTAAATATTATAATGTTTTTAATACATAAATGACTAATAAAAAATATTATTAATTATAATATATAAATGACTTATAATAATTAATTAGGGGCAATATAGTAAATCATGGAGCAATTGGAGGTAATATAGTAAAATGACTTAAAATAATTAATTTGGGATAATATTATAAAAAATATTATTAATTCTAATATATAAATGACTTATAATAATTAATTAGGGGTAATATAGTAATTCACGAAGCAATTAGGCTTAATATAACAATTGATGAAACGCTGGTCGAAACCATAGGCAGACATGCCATCTATTTTTTTCAATTAAATATTATTAATTTTTAATACATAAATAACTTATAATAATTAATTAGGGATAATATAGTAAAATCACGGTTAAAGCAGCTGAAACAAACATCATAAATATCTATTTTTAATTAAATATTATTAATTCTAATATATAAATGACTTATAATAATTAATTAGGGGTAATATAATAAAAATATAGTATTAATTCTAAAATATAAATGACTTATAATAATTAATTAGGGGTAATATAGTAAATCAGGGAGCAATTAGAGATAATATAGTAAATGACGAAGCAGTTGGTTTTTTAATTAAATATTATTAATTTTTAATACATAAAGGACTTATAATAATTAATTGAGAATGATATAGTAAAATCACGGTTAAAGCAGCTGAAACAAACATCATAAATATCTATTTTTTAATTAAATATTATTAATTTTAATATATAAATGACTTCTAATAATTAATTAATTTTAATATATAAATGACTTATAATAGTTAATTAGGGGTAATGTAATAAATCACTGAACAATAAGGGTTAATATAAGTAGACATGCCATCTATTTCTTAAATTAAATATTATTAATTCTTTAATACATAAATGACTTATAATAATTAATTAGGGATGATATACTAAAATCACGATTAAAGCAACTGAAATAAATGTCATAAATATCTACTTTCTTAATTAAATGTTATTAATTTTAATATATAAATGACTTATAATAATTAATTAGGTGTAATATAATAAAAATATTATTAATTCTAATGTATAAATAATTTATAATAATTAATTAGGAATAATATAATAAATTACGAAGCAATTAAGGATAAAATGGTAAATAATAAAGAGCTGGTTGAAACCAGCTCTTCTATAATATAGAAAAAATTACATAAAAAGTATTATAAATTACGATAGTTAAAAATTTAGATTATTCAAAGCATACTAAAAATATGATTGATTATCTACATTTTATTTAAGTCACATAATTTGAGACTAAAATAATAACATATATTTCATGAGCCCTGACATCTAATAAGGAAATATTAAGTAACACCACACCTTATCTTTACTAAACTATATAAAATCTTCACCCTTTTTATTAATTACCTATTTTTTTAAACAATCGAATAGATCCACAAACTCATAAAATTTTGGATACATAATTTTAATTATGTATTTTCCTTTGATCTAATTAATGCATTAAGTATCTTGATCAAACAGTTTCAGAAATTAATGTATCTTAATAATCAAAATTATATAACTCAACTTTAAAATTATATATTTGAGCAAAAATTGAGTAATTAACTGTTATATTCTTAAGTTCAAAATTATGTATCTCAAATTCAAAATTATGTAACCAAATGCTAATTGTGTATCCAAAAATTACAAAATAAGAAATTATTTATAACTTAGCAAATAGTAGGAATAAAGAGCAATCAGTGATAATTTATGTAAGTTTTAGAAAATAAATTTAACCTATTTTAAATAGTTGAGATACTTTTCGCCCTCATCTCTTTATTTTTTAAAATTAACATCTATTTTCTAATTAAAAAAAGCAAGTGAAGTTATGACTCCCTATTCGATAATCTTTTTCCCTTACCCCACCCTCATAAAATCAATAATATTTTCACTTACCTTTCAACATTATTCGAATCCCCACTTACCAATCAATGGTAAAGATGCTAGCATTAAAGCAAGCCTCATTGTCAACACAACTTTAGTTTATTCCTATAAAAATACAATTGCATTTTCAAGTCCCATTCCTAACTTTTAGACAAGCAAAGAAAAAAAAAACATTTTAATAATGAAATTCCCTTCTCTTTTCCGCAGTGTTTTCCACCCAATGTCGCTACTCACATTCTAATCAACTAATCTAAATTCACATAAAAAAAAATGCCTTACCACAAGGAAAAAATACCAAGAACAATTTCATATTTCAAACTTTAGATTCAAAACTTATAATTAAGAGTAGAAAAAATAACATAAATATATAACTAAACTTATTATATTTACACAAATCTCTATTTTTACAATATAATTTAAAAAGTCTCAACTAATTATGTAATGAATCCAGAAGCTAATTATATACTCACTCCATTCCAAAATAATTAAATTATTAGGATATACTACATTCGTTAAAAAAAATCTTTTAGGACATAAATTGTAGGTTAGCCCTTTTGATTGTTTTTAAATTACTCTGCTAAAAAAATGCGAAATACTTAAAAATCTCATTAAATGAAGGAAAAAAATTGAAAGAAATTTACTACATTTTAATTTATTTTGAATATTGAAAAAATCTCAATAATTCATTTATTTTGAAATGAAGAGAGTATCTTTATAAGAAAAAAATATATTTTCGTTGAATGTATTATATATCTGGATAGACTCAAAATTGAAAAAATGTATCAGAGATTAATTATATATCTCTACAATGAAAAGAATTATATTTTTTTTTGGATATATCAGAAGCTAATTATGATATTTCGACATATTTAAAATTAATTTTTTTATTAACTGTATAAAATATCAAAATTTTCTATAATAAAACTCTAAATTATCAAAATTTATATTATTTGTCGTCAAAAATAAATCTTTCTTTGTTTAAACAAGAATGACCTACTTTAACTTGACACAAAGTTTACGAAAATATTTTTTTTTTTGAATTTTATGACCTTAAATTAAAGTTATGTCAAATGTATTAAAATACCTTTTAATTTATGTGAAAAATTAAAATTAAAGTATTATAAAAATAAAAGAAATTATTAAATTAAAAAAATAGATAATTTTTTTTTAAACGAGGAAGTAATACTTACTTACTCCTCTGCGGATACCTTTCGTTGTGTCAGATGAAATTACGTGGCCATGAATATCAAAATCAAAATCACATTAGAAAAAAACGGCGCCACCAATAATTGATACACGTGTAACACATTTATTGGTTACCCCTTCCGCCTCCGAATCTTGACTTGTGACTCTTCTTTTACCATCATCATCATCTCAATCTTGAAAAAACTTTTTTCCCCAAAACTATTTCACTAATTTTCAATTAGATTTTAATCTCGAAAAAATTAATCCAAATTCAGTTTAGTTTTAATCCTTTATATTTCTTATTTTTAAATCGAAATGGATCAATTTGATTCATTTCGAGATGATAATTGGGACTTAATTGATATCAATAACTTCATTGATGATGTGCCGTCTGATTTTTTCTGGAATGATCAAACCCAGAATCTGAGGTATTTTTATTCATACCCTTTTCTAGATTTTGGTTTGTTTTTATATTTAGGTTGTAAAAATCTACCTTTTTTTTTTTTTAAATATGATTTTATGCTATGTTGTTCAATTTAATATTGGTGTAGCTTAATCTTGCATTTTTTTTTACATGGGTTGATTTTCAAGTTTATACAACAACAACAATAACGTATTTAGTGTAATCTCACAAGTGGAGTCTGGAGAGGTTAGGATGCACGCAAACCTTACGTAGAGAGACTGTTTCCGATAGACTGTAGGGTCATTTGTACCCAGACCTTACCCCTACCTTTATGAATTTGCGGGGAGGTAGAGAGACTGTTTTCGATAGACTGTAGGGTCATTTGTACCCAGACCTTACCCCTACCTTTATGAATTTGCGGGGAGGTAGAGAGACTGTTTTCGATAGACATTAGGGTCATTTGTACCTAGACCTTACCTTTGTAGGTTTGTGGGGGTAAAGAGACTGTTGCTTGATAAACCATCGGTTCAAAAGTGTAGTATTCAAATTTATTGTGTAAAGAGTTGATCTTTTTCATAGGTTTTAAGATATGTTCATACAATTTATCTCTTAATATAGCTTAATCTTGCATTTTTTAATGTGGGTTGATTTTCTAGTTTATACAAAAACAAGCGTATCTAGTGTAATCCCACTGGTTGGGTCTGGAGAGGGTGGGATGTACGCAAACCTTACCCCTACTCTTAAGTCGCGCAGACTCTTTACTTTTGATGCCGCACCCGTGTCGTATTCTCAAAAAATACACTAGCTTTGGCGAATCCGACACGCACCGTTGACATTTTTGAAGAGTACGAGCAACATAGCCCCTACCTTTATGAGTTTGTGGGGAGGTAGAGAGGCTGTTTCCGATAGACTGTAGGGTCATTTGTACCCCGACCTTACCCCTACCTTTGTAGGCTTGTGGGGTAAAGAGACTGTTGTTTGATAGACCGTTGGTTCAAAAGTGTAGTATTCAAATTTGTTGTGTAAAAAGTTGATCTTTTTCATAGGTTTTAAGATATGTTCATACAATTTATTGCTTACTATAGCTTAGTCTTGGTGAGTTGAGAAGAATTAGTAGAATCTATATATAAAAAATTAAATTTTTTTCCCTAAGTCTTATACAAATGCACTTTTCATGCCTTTTATTAATCTTGCTTGTCTTGAATCAAATAAATCTTATATGTACAAGTTCTTGCATGTTATGATAATTCATGTTATCTCGAGATGCTAGATTGTTTATGGTTGATGTAGTTCTCTTTTAGGTGTAACTGATGAGCACACTTTTCTCTGCCATTCTGCTAAGGTTGCACTCATTTCCCTTTTTGGTTAAATTATCCGAGTGTTTGTTCGTATGATCTGATGGATTTCTATTTTCGATGTTAGAGTGAAGTGAAAAATGATTTGTTTTTATTTATTAGAATTAAGGCTGTCTGGAATGTCTTCAGCGTATAGGTAAGAATGCTGGATAAACGTCTGAAGTTGTGCTTTACTTTTTGTTCCCTTTGATGTTGCAAAATCGTGTTCAGGAAGCTCTCCGTTTAATCTTGACGTGAGACCTGGAAAAGCCTTTTTACTTCTGAAACTGCTTGAAGGAAAAGCTTGATTAGATCATAAGATTGTCTGCGTTATTGTAGAAAAGAAGTATGCAAGTTTATCTTTCACATGCATATAGTTACGAGAGGAAAGTATCAGTCATTCCCATAAGAATCTCATTCTGCTTCTTAAATCCTTTGTCCTATTAGATCAGAGCTGAATCTTGGACTTCCTGAATTTCTGTTTCTTCCTCTTACTGTCTTATCATTGTTCAGCCTTCCTTCACCTCATTTCACTTCTCTCCTGAATGATCTCTGGTACCACATTAGATTTCTTTTACTTGATGTTAGGAGAGATTTTACCACAATAGAGGAATTTTGCAAGACATGAAATCCGACAAGTTCTGATTTGAGTAGTTTCTATGTCACTACCTCCATTTGTTGCATGAAAAAAATGAAACAAATAATAAAGGCGGGAAAGGCGTATGCTCTTTTTCCCACAAGCATTTCTCATTTGGATTTGTCTACACTCTTTTTCTCTAATAGCTATACTAAAGAAAAATTGAAGAAGACGTCTTTTCAAGAATTTTACTAATTGGTAGTTGGATGAATTGGAGGGATGGCCTTGGCTCAGCGGTAAGCTTGCTTACCGTGGTGTGCCAGGGTCGGGGGTTCGAAACGCCCCTCCAGCAAAGCTGGGGTGAGGGCGCGTAGGTCAGGCCCGGAGTGGTCCCCCCCTCCCCGACACCTACGGAGTAGGTATGAACCGGGTCGTCCCGGTAGTTGGATGAATTGAAAGGGAAAATTTCCGTCCGAACATTATTGTCTTTCTTGCCCCGCACCACCACCCAAATGCTGGTGATTTTTCCTTTACATCAATTTGTCTTGTTTAAACTGATGATATAGGCTCTGTTCCATAAACCTAGTTTATAAGCTTATTTGTATCTCATTAATCCTTGGGTTGCAGAACTGTAGCAGAACTCGAGGCACCTCTCAGCGGTGCTGCATTTCAGGAGTGTTTAGAAACAGAATGCCCCAGGAAGAGGTAATGGTACTGTAGAAACTTCTAAGAATATCAATGTCTTCTTTAAAAGGTGGAAAATAATGCATATGCTTGGATTATTTCCTGGGAATGACTAGCTTTACCATGATCACATTAATGGAATTAATATGCTGATGTGTTAGAAATCGTATGTGATGATTAAGAGTTAGGTGAAAGAAATTCTTCATTCTAGATGAACTTGCTCTAGATTTCAATTATCTTTTAGCGTTGTCTTTGATATTTCTGTCTCACTATGTGTAAGATTGAGCATATTGATTCAAATAGGTAACTTTTTTCTACATCATTTTTTCCCTATTAATGATTTTAATGGAAGTACATTTATCTCTGATTTAAGAAATTTGACACAGAGAGGGAGGGTGAGAGAGAGGAAGGGAGGGGAGGGAGGCAGGGGGAGTGGGGAGGTATTCAGTTACTTTTGTTTTAGATAAATGGATATCGGCTACTTTCTTGATTTCTGAATTGGCAAAAAAGCTAGTTGCTTTGCACTTTATCCCCATGTACATTTGCATAGTCTTGATCATAATTTTATGTGAGCATTGGCTTTATATGGACTCAATTGTCCTGAATCCTGCATGCGCTTGAGATTTCTTCCTTCAGAGTGGATGATAGACCTGTGAAACAACTCATTATGGAAATGGGAGGGAGGGGGAATAGACCTGTGAAACAACTCATTATGGAAATGGGAGGGAGGGGGTTTCTTGGTTTGGTATTTCTGTGTAAATTTTAAGTACTGCTTTATAGTTTATCAGGTCATGAAAACTAAAGTGATGTCTACTTGTAACTTCTTACCAAGTTTTCTTTTGTTGTTTTCTTTTTAAACAGAGGTCGTAACGAGTCTTGCAGCAAACAAGGGAACAAAGCTTGCCGTGAGAGATTAAGAAGGGAAAAATTGAATGAAAGGTATTGTCTTGCTCATATGAAGTCGTATTTTCTCTTTACATTCAAAATTAGGTTTCGTCTACTATTTCCTTCCATACGCAATAACACAGATATTGTAGATAAAGCATGGATCTAGCTCATTGCAATTTTAGAGCTGTCTTGTACTCTGCTGGTTTGGGCAGTCGTACAAGACTTGTAGATGCTATTGGTATAAGTTCTTCTTAGTATAGTTAAGAGTACTGAGAAAAGCTCATTATTCTGTGAGTAGGGTATACTTATTACTATAGAAAGAAGACAGGCGCTCTTACGGACAGAAGTATCATTTTTACGTGGCACTTAAATCACCTTACAATCAGTTATATTATGCCCTTCAAATGAAAATGTGGTGCTCTATATCAATCTGTTTGAATCTTGTTGATGCAGGTTTTCAGAGTTATGCTCTGTTCTGGAACCCGGTAAACCTGTGAAAACAGACAAAATGGCCATACTTGGTGATGCCATTCGTGTTCTAAACCAGCTGAAGACTGAATCTGAGGAATACAAAGAGATGAACCAAAAGCTTATGGAAGAGATCAAGATGTTGAAGGTTAGAAATGCGTTTGTTGAAAGGTTAAAGTAGCTTGTGAAATTTAGTGTGATTGGCAGTCTTGAGTATTAACTCTTCAATTAGAAGATTTTGACTTGGTCCTCTTGATCTTGAATTCCAATCTCTGATGCCTAGTCTGCAATCTCACAGCCAAAGTCTTTTCTTATAATCAGGCAGAGAAGAATGAACTTCGTGAAGAGAAACTCGCACTGAAGGCAGACAAAGAGAGGATGGAGCAAGAGTTGAAAGCTACGGCTGCTCCAGCAAGTTTTATTCCACCTCATCCAGCAGCATATCAGCCGGCAGTAAATAAGATGGCAGTTTTCCCTAGTTATGGTTATGTGCCAATGTGGCAGTATCTACCGCCATCTTCGCGGGACACATCTCAAGATCATCAGCTCAGGCCTCCTGCTGCTTGAGAATCTTGCAAATGATGTATGGCATTTTCTCCCCCATTCGTGTAAATAGTGGCAACAAATTAATCTATTTTTACTCTCTTAGTCATCTTTGCCTCCTTTGGGTTTCCTCATTTTCTCGATATTTAATTTGAGGGAGGAACATGTATGGTAGATAATTTTATCTAGATGGAATTGGATTTGATTGACATCTGCTACTTGACTTTTGCCGTTTTAGCTCCTGCATTTTTATTTGGCTCTTGCAATAGATAGACATTCTAGTTTGTGTATCCAAACTATGTGGTACTACTGATATATGAGCTTCTATGGATTCTTTATGATGCTGCATTCGAGGGATATCCCAGGATTTCCAGGGTTATCGTATTTCAGTGTCTGTTTAGAACTGACTCTGCGTGGGACTTTGTTTTGTCATGGAGAACTCCATTTACTGGTCAGGATGGGTGAACATCTTGATGCTAGTTAGATGAAATTATCTGTGATTTGTCTAGTCTCTCTGGACAGGACAGAAATATGAATGATAAAGGATGTTAATTTTAATCTCCACATCTTGCATAACAAATTGTACATCCCAAACAAAAGAAATAAAAAGAAATCATCTCTTCCGTACTTTGGAGGTGAGCATATAGTCCTTAATGACCTTTCTCTTAGGTGGTGTCTCTTCTTTCACCTTGTTCTGTAGATGAATCACTGTCCGATATTTCTAACACATTCAGGTAGCAGATAAGTCTCTGTTCGGCTATACTCGGATTTTGTCTACTATTTTTGTACTTCTAGCATACTGCTTCAGATTAGGTATGGAAGTCATCTTGTTTCTCATCACATAAAGGGGAAGAGGCTATCTAGGTTCTGCTTTAAAATTGTCTGCATCTGATGTGAATTTCTGCATCCTAGGGTCTTCATGATGCACTTCATCAGTTGTGCAGCATTGCTCTTTCTCATTCATTTCTGGTTGTGGATCTTCTTTTCCCCACAAAAGCAAGTACAGTCCAATTACGACAATTACAGCTCCAATGATGCTGAAAATGTTAAAGGAGGGTATTTAGATAACAAAATATTGTAGATGTCCTCTTCCATCCTCCATTCTCGAATGAGACAAATTCTCTGGACCCCCTCTTCCTTCTGTTTGGAGGATAAGATGGGAAGATTGCTTACCTGCCTGTGTAGAGCTTTTCACCAAGGACGAAATATGCTAGAACTGCAACTAGTATGGTTGAGAGTGGGTTGAAAACAGTTACGAAAACTGGTCCCTTTTTCTCAGTGCACCAGAGTTGTATGTACACTACTAAACCAGATATCACTATGCCCTATTCAAGTTACAAAGATTCTCATTAAAATGTGCAAGTGCTAAATTGTTTTAGGGAGAAGGTATTGCACCCTTCTTACCCCATACAGGGTAGACCAGAAATCAATGTTGAAACCCACGGTCCAAGCTGTTCGTTTGTGTTGTACAATTACTGTGTAGAAAGCTGATTGTGCTGCACCAACAAAACTCATCCATGTAGTCAGTGACAGTTGTGCCGGATATCTTTTCAGAGTGTAAGCCTGTAAATTCCGGTGTAAGCTTACGTGTGTTAGAAGGAGATTTCTCCTCAGAAACAGTAGTTAGCTCCTACATAGATTACTTGAGGAACCTGTTTCTAATTCATGAAATCTCCCATTTGAAAGTTTATTTTATTGAGAACAATTTTATGATGGCTAATGTGGTGGTATAGGAGAGTTTTGGCGAAAAACCTGCATGATGTACCATATTGACCACGTAATGCAGCTAGCAGCAGTGAGAATTGAGCCTTTCAACCAGTTCTCGTGGACAACACCCTTTCCTCTGTGGATGTAGATGAGAAGATGCCCTAAGCTTTTCACAACAGGTCCTTTGTATAACGTCATGCTCATAACCCCAGCCAAGGAAACCAAGGTTCCTATGAGTTTTGCTATTCCTCTAGGATCTCGAATGTTAGCATCTTCCAACCTATACCATAAAAGAGAATCTATGAACTGTGATTGCAGTCAATCTCTCTTCATTGTTTTCATGATGGAATTGTATGTGTTACCTGAGAATGACTGCTAGTACGAATGTTAAGGCAGCTATAGTGTTGACCATCGAGGCAAAGAAGAGTCTGAGAGGTGTAGTTCAAGCTCACAAATTACATGTTCAGTCACACTCACTCGGTTACGAAGGATAGACTGTTAATATTCCTCTTCAAACAGCATATGAAAATTCAATGTTCGACTGATCTTACCCCAGTAGAGAGAGTACAAATATCTCCAACAGCAATGCTATAGTTAACTTTGGCCTCGTCTTTCTGCAGAAAACAGCAGAAACATCAGAAAATAGTCCTTTGAAGCTAAGGGTACCTGCATTTCTGCATATTTTTGGATTGGAGATGACTCTGTGATTTACCTTTCAAGAAAATAGGCAAAGGATAGCATGGCAAAACCGGCAACAATATGCCGGTAAGTTATGTAGACATGAGGATTCATTCCATGATTGAAGGAAGCTTTCAGTTATGAAGTATAAAAAAGTGTAAGCAATTTGAGCCAAAACCATAAGGATGTGAGGCTTGAACCTCTTGTTAGTGCCCATGCTAGTCCCCATAGCTATCAATACTTGTGCTCTTCTATGCCTTTTAACAAACTAAACTCTTAACATTAAGTTGTTCATATAGAGTCTATTATAGAACAATGGGATTAGATACCAAGTATTTATTCGTAGTATCTTGTTCTTATCAATAACCTGAAAACTTCACAACACTGATACATATATTCTTATATATTATCCTAGGAATAGAATGTTCAATTACATCTTTTTCTGGTCTGTTTTTGTCTGGAGTCAGGGGTCTATCGAATACAACCGCTCTCCCTCACCTCTGAGGTAAAAGTAAAGTATGCGTACACTGTGTGGAAATATACTGGGTATGTTATGTTATTGTACCTAACTATTCTTGAAGTTTAATAGAAAAAAAAGCATGCTGATCCATTCTCACACCCCACCATGTCCTAAATAAGCAAAAGGAAAGAAATACTGTTTTCAGTGATACCAGTTGGAGATGTATTTGATGCTAATATCAGTAATATTCCCAGCACCAAAATTATCCGTCTTGATGATCAATATAATGTTAGATAACTATGTCCTAGTACCAAGAAAATTGGGATCGCCTATATGAATCTTGACTAGCTGTCTAGCCATGTCGCTTTATTTAAATCCGTCTCTTTGATAAAAATTCATTCAGAATTTTATAAAAACTAGTGTATCCTGAAACCATAATATATATTCTGGTTCGCAGGCAAGTAACCAAGGTGCACCATGTTCCATGTCTGTCACATAATTGATCAGCTGTAGATTCTATTCTTTTGTGCAGTTGGAATTTAAAAACATTGATCCTTAGAGAATTGAGTATTCACTCGAGCATTTAAGAGCGTGATCTAGCAGTCGATGAAGTGGTTAAATTTTTTAAAAACTTTGAGATCAAGGTCCAACTTCATGTAAAAACAATAAAACGCGAGGTGATTCCTTTCCATTTGCCTAGTCCTCGGTGGACAAAGTTAACCGATATTTGTGCTGGTGAGAGATAGCGGTACCAAATGAAATAGTCAAGATGGAAGAGACAAAATATGCTTCTCGGTAAGCAAAGTTATCTGATACATGTATTGGTGGAAGGTCGCAGATAACCGATGAAATAGTTGAGGTAACTGCAAGTTAGTTTGGACAGTACAATACGTAAACACTCAAACTTGGCTTCATCTGGCAAGTAAATACTCCAACTTTGAGAATGCCAATCTAGACACATCAACTCGTCTTCACTGTGTCAGTTGAACGCTCCAACCTACAAAATGATCGTCTAGACACCTTTAAAATTATGTGCCATGTCAGGGTCAGATGTCTAAGAGCCAAAGTGGGGACGAGTTGAAGTGTTAAGTTGCCAGCTAAAGCCAAGTTGAGATGTCTAGGTATGTATTTTTAGAGTTGGAGTGTTTACTTGCCAACTGAGGCCAAATTTGAGTGTCTATTTAGTACTATCCATTTGGAAAAATACATGAAGTTAGATATCTTCAATTAATCATGACCACAGTATTTTCTTTTTATATACTTCAAGGATATTCTGTCCCCTAAATTTCATATACCACACTGGTCTCCTTTTCTTTCAATCTTTGACATAGTTGCCATACAGGTAACAAAAGTCTTGCTATCACAAAGGACAAATATGTCTTAACCTTGTATATGATTTGTTGGATTATATGCATAGGAAAGACAAAGATGCTCTTTTAATATTCCTTATTGCCTACGTTTTAACTTACCACAGTATTTACTTTCTTTTAGGATTTACGACAACAATATATTCAATGTGATTTCACAAATGAATTTAAGAAGGACGAGTGTAGGGAGATCTTTTCTCTATCTTGAAAAGTAGACTCCATTCTGACAGACCCTCGACTCAAATAAAACTCTTTATCTCTGGGAGTTGGCAAAAGTCAGTCATCCAATGTCTTTGTCCTAATAAGAATATCTCACAAGTTATTTACTTGGTAGATTTGGCCAAGGACAACTATATACTGACTTGGGGTTCTTTCTCGCAAGTGGTATACCTACACCCCCGCATGTGCTTCCCCTCATCCGGTTCCTAGTTAGCAGTTCCAGCTCCATATCAAGATCACTATCATCAATATCGTGGGTTTGTTAGGATGACTGACGTCTTGTAGTTATATTGCGGAAGACCTCTTGATTGCATAAGTGGATGTTGCTTTTCGATATCAGGTTCATCTCAGCCCAATTGTCGTTGTGGGATTAAGATTAGGCTGCTTACATAGTCATGACTCTTGAACAAATCAAGGGTCCATCGAAAACAAGTCTCTCTAACTTCACAAGGTAGGGGGTACGCTCTGCATACGCACTAGTCAGTAGTTACTACCATCCCCATATTGTGATTACGCTAGATATGTTGTTCTAAATAGTCTAAACAATTCTCTCACACATTAGTTGGTGGATTTAATATTAGTCTCAAGGCAAAAGCCAAATAACATAACCATAATCAAAAGGCCTTCCTCAATTAACTTCAAATGACCAATTACAGTAGGTGTGTCGGTATACAAAATGAACAGTCTCTTAAACCCTATATTTTTTCCTTTTCACACTTCAAAATTGGACAGTAACAAAAGACCATGGCAACAGATGAATGCAGCACCATACAGAAATCGTCTAACTCGCAGCCCATATCCAAAACATAATTAGAGAAGATATATAAATCGATATCCAACTGAGGAAAGCAAACGCGACGGATAACTGGAACTTGGTGCATTCCTCGCCGAAACTGCAACTTCCCAAGTCACGAAAGTACAACACTGTTACACCACCTGAAGAAGCAGCTGCAGCAAGCGAGAGCATTCCTGTACACTGCAAATCAATTCATTCCAAAAGAGATCGATGACAGAGAATTAGTAAAACGATATGTTTGTTATGTGCTTGTAAAGAATACGGTCGCGCAATAGAGACTAACCCAGTCTCCAACTACGAAGAGGCTCAGTAAAACATGATTGTGGAAAGACTTCTTCTTTGCCAAGAAATAGGCATCCATAAAGGCAAGTCCGGAGCTCCAGATGACTTGCAAACCCATTGAGGCTATTAAGTAGCTGCAATAATGACATGTACACATGAAAGTTGTCAAATTTAAATGTTGTATTATTTTAAGAACGGGAAAATCTTGGAAAATGAAAGAGTAATCAATTCGACATGTTGACATATCAACAATCAAACCTGTACTTTTTACGATTTCTTACTTGACAGAATGCAAGATAATGCACGACTAAGTACAAGTCACAGAGAAAATGAAATTAGGAAATTTAAAAATAAATTGAGAAACTAGTTCATAGTTCAAGGGAAAGTACTCGCTGGAGGACGTAGGAGTCACGAGGTTATAAAATGGACATGAGTGCTTTTATGAAGGGTCATTTATTTATTTTCCCTACTTGTAGTTGTTTCTTTGTTTTCATCTCCTTTTATATGGTGTTTTCTGTAAAATTATCGGCTAAAAAGAAGTAAAGGCTAAAGATTAGATTGAATGATACGTGTCAAGCCTTCTAGGCGACGAGAATCTTAGAAGACCAAAAGGGTAAAAGAAAGTTTGCACCCCACATCACCCAAAGTAGAAATCGTTAGACCTGGCAATATACAACTAGCCTAAGGACTATAACATTCAAAATCACCAGGGCCACTCAATTACCATATCATGATGTGGAAAACATAGTGATTTGTAGCAACGTTCAAAGATCTTAGAGTTTCATCATCCACCACATGTTTGAGGTCATTGAACGTGTTTGTATTATGAATGACTTCTAAACTAGTTCCGGACATCCAAGAACAATATTGACGGTAGTAGCTGACTAGCATCCCACAAATGCAGAGCCAAGTTCATCAAAAAGTTATTTTAGAAGCTTTTATCCATTCACTATTTTTTAAAACTTTATTCATGTATGGGTGCTTTCTGTTTTATCCAATTCGAGGAGTATTTTGATATATTTCCACCAGTACAAGTTGAAAACCTATAACAGAGACAAAGTTAAAAGAGTTTATAAGGTCTAAGTACAGAATAAATTGTTTCACAAGCGAAAATGAGATCAAAGGAGTTATTCGGGTTAATTCTCTCACCTACATTGTCAGATTGGGTTTCATATTAGGGAGAACAACCTAGAAGTATTGACAGCTAGAATTCAGGCATGACTAAGAGCTAAACTGCTGTCTGGGGAGTCATCCTAATGTTAATTGCCTTAAGTGATTTAAATTAGGCCTGCTGACGACCTATGTTGCTCGGACTCTCCAAAATGATGCCGTACACATGTCGGATTCTTAAAAGATATACTTACTTTGAAGGATCCAACACGCACCCGACGACATTTTGAAGAGTTCGAGCAACATAGCCGAGGACACTATGTCTATAAAGACAAGGCATAATTTATACACACTGGGTGGTGGTATGGACTGCGTACACTTTACCCTCCCCAGACCCCACTTGGTGGGGAGTACACTGGGTGTTGTTGTTGTTGTTGTATTGGGTACACATGGGCTGTAAATTTTGAAAGGCATTCTAAGTCGCTAAATAACAGGTTAGGAATCAGTCTGGTGATTGAAAGCTCTACTGCCACTAGTCAGTTGGATCAAAAGAACAGATTTTTTTTCCCTGATATGGTAAACCCCGCCCTCCAAACCCCCTACTGAGGAGCCACACATGTATAAGTGCTTCAATTATGCCTCTTATTTCTTTTTCCCTGTCAATTTTGCCTACGCGAGCTTTGCAAAAGAAAGCGTGTCCAAAGCTTGCACAAAGGAGGAGAGCTAGGTTGACGGTCATTGTAAAAATAGTCAGACTAAGATGAATCCTCGAATAGAGAAGAAGACTATAGTAGAGGTAGCCCCAATTAATTTAGGATTGAGGTGCAGTGGATCAATAGATGAAACTTTGTTGATTGTCCTTGAGGAAGGAAATAGCAATGCTGGAAGATCTTTGTAAGGTCTTAGACCTTGGTGAGCATGAAGCATGCATTAGTCACCAAATCCAAGGTCCAGGCAGGAAAGGTTAATCAGGACACTGACGAGCGCATCACAAACATGTAACAAAGCATTATAAACAATTTCTAGCACAGCAATAACTTCAATAACAGACTATTGCGGACTTGTTTATTGAGCCATTTTCTTCTCAATCCGCATATTTTCCAACACCATTTAATTCAACCAATTGCCAATTTGAGTAAAGGTAGTTGTGATTAATTCTTGAAAGAAATAGGAGTGATGAACTAAACAAAATATTCAGTTGCTGAAATGGATTGATAACAGGATAAAAACTTGAATCTTTATTTTCAGTAATGCGATAAATTACGCTAACAAAGATAAATGCAGAACAGAGAAAAGGAAAGGAGGAAGTACCAAAAAGCTGTGACATTGAAGAAACCTTTAGAAGTAACCATCGCGGCAATTGCACCAGCAGCAAAAAAGCACTGAGCCATCCTCAGAAAAAGCCCAGTTAAAGTACCAGGTGTGCCAGCAAAATCCTTCATTTTATATCTCCTCAAACTGAATCTACTTTTTACCCTTCTCAACTAAGAAAAATTATCCAAAGAAGCTTTCTTTAATCATTTTTAAAGCAAAATCAGGTACAAAGTTGTAATCTTGATTAAACAACTACCAATTACAATGACTTTTCAGCAAGAAACAGAAGAATCAAGAAATTACAGCTACTTGCTACAACCCCTTTCGAGAATTAAGGAAGTAATGATGCAACACCCAACTAAGAAAAATTATCCAAAGAAGCTTTCTTGATTAAGCAACTACCAATTACCATGACTTTTCAACAAGAAACTGAATAATCAAGATATCTCAGCTACTTGCTACAACCCCTTTTCAAGAATTATCAAAAGAAATGATGCAAGAAAAATGTACCCTTTTGAACAAGAAGAAAAATAAAGCAAAGAAGCTTTCTTTAATCATTTTTGAAGCAAAATCAAGTACAAATTTGTATTCTTGATTAAGCAACTATTACCAATTACTATGACTTCTCAACAGTAAACTGAAGAATCAAGAACTCACTGCTACTTTCTACAACTCCTTTTTCAAGAATTACCAAAGGAATGATGCAAAAGCCCAAGAAATGAAGAAATGTACCTCTTTTGAACAAGAAGAAAACAATTCCCTACTAAGAAATTATCCAAAAATGAAGCTTTCTTGATTCTTGATTAAGCAACAACTCCCAATTACTAAGACTTTTCAACAATAAACTGAACAATCAAGAACTAACAGCTATTTGCTACAACCCCTTTTCAAGAATTACCAAAAAAATGATGCAAAAGCCCAATAAATGTACCATTGAACAACAAGAAAATCATCCAAAGAAGCTTTCTTTAACCATTTCTAAAGCAAAATCAAACAAAAAGTTGTAGTCTTGATTAAGCAACAACAATGAGAAATTGAAAAAATCAAGAATTGCTAAAGGAATGATGCAAAAGCTCAATAAATGTACCTTTTGAACAGCAAGAAAAACTATCCGAAGATACTTTCTTTAACCATTCATGGAGCAAAATCAAACACAAAATTTGTAATCTTGATTAAGCTACTATGGCTTTTGAGCTACTTGCTACAACCCCTTTTATACCAAAAGAATGATGCAAAAGCCCAAAAAAGTGCCCCTTTTAAGGAAGTGAAAAAACAAGACGAGCAAGTTACTTGAAAGACTTTGATACTCCAGATGCTAAATCCAAAAATTTGCCGATTCTTGGGAAAAGGTAAGATGACATGGGTGGGGGGTGTTTGGAAAGGGGTGGGGGGTTGGGGGAGACAAAAGGAAAGAAAATAGTTAGCTGGAAACTGGATTATGCAAGTACAGGAATTTTCTAAATTGAACTTGCATCTTCAATTTCTTCTAAATTGAACTTACATCTAGAAGCAACAATTTCGTCAAATGTTACATGGGACTTTCCCAATTAAAGAAATTTAGGAGGGGGAAAAAAAAAAAAAGAAGATAAAAGACTTTGTTCCCATCAACTTCAATTTTACACCTTGAGGAAATCGTTATTGGAATTTGGAACCATCATTTAATGACCAACAGTTTTTAATCACTAGAGTTAGAGTTGACATGATGGTTCAGAGTCATGTTTCTTAAGTAAAAGATTGGGGTTTGATCTCGTTTATGGTGAATGGAGTAAATTCTGTGGTCAGTTTCCTATCGCTGACAGAGTAACAAAGAATTAGTCTCACGGCTGCGGATTGTGAAAAACCAAAAATTTTTTTTTACTTAAAAAGGGGGGGGAGGTGTGGGGTCCGGGGTGCGGGGTGTTGATGTGTGTGTTTTAAGGTGAATGTTTTTAATTAATTCGTGACCAAACTCAAACTTGATAAGAATAAAATGACATAAATAAGTGACTTTATTAATATGTTATCAAAATAAAGTTCTCGAAATATTTTCTTTTGTTTTACACAATATTTTAATGGAGCCATTAACAATAAAAACAGTTTCAGAAAATATGTAAAACGGAAGTTAAACTCACGCTTTTGTAATTCAGAAGAAACACTTACGTTTCATAAAATAAATGAATAAAAAGCATAAAACGAAAGTTAAGATCACACTTTTGTAATTCGGAAGAAACACTTACGTTTCATAAATTTTTTTAAAAAAGGAGTGTAATACGGAAGTTAAAAATCTAATTTATTTCGAAAGTTAAAAATTACCATTGAAGCAGCTGAAGCAGACATTGTCACACCCCTTTTTTAACTCCAAAAGAATTATGGTTTTAAGTTTCGAAAGGGTTTTATTATTAAAGTGATAAAAAATAAAAATTTATTTCGAAAAGGACTTTTATTTACATTTTTATTCAGAGTCGCCACTTGGCATAATCTGGTGTGCCAAGTCACCTTTGGAAAATCCTTTTCAAAACTATTTGACTCTGTAAAACTGATTTGCGAACAGAGATTCCGGCTAAGGAATTCTGTTGACCGAGGGGAAGGTGTTAGACACCCCTTGGTCCCGTGGTTCGACCACGGCCGCTTGACAGAGCGTATCGGCTAATTTGACACTACAAATGTACAAACCACAAAGAAGCACGTAAAACAATCAAACAAACAAAACAAAACAAAACGAATAAAAGTATAGTGTTCAGTCCAATTATACAGTCCCGAAATAAATAAAAATGCGAAAATAAATCCTATCTAACCTATACTAATCCTAACTATGCTCCCAAGCTCTACCCAATGCCTCGGACCTTGATCACGATCCTCCTTCGCCAACATGATACGTCGGGGCATTCCCCGGTGAATAAATACATCAATCTTCGGGGTATTCCCCGGCTAAATGAATACATTCCAATCCGAAAACATAAATCAACACATTTCAACAAAACACTTTCCTCATTCAACGATCGCAAGTCCTACTTTTGCCTACCCGAACCTACTCTTTACCTATCCCAATTGACCCATCACGATAATATCAATTTCGATTAACGTTCGTTTCAAATCAAACAACAACCCAAGAATCAAACCAACCAAAATTCACCCTTTATCAAGTTTCAACCCCGTTCCACTTATTCTCAATCAATTACCCAATTTCAATATGAGAATCATCTAATCAAGCAACGATGATTATAGAAAACTCAAATGCACTCAAAATTCATATCATCAACCCATCACGAATCAATAAAAATCACAATATCAATCATATATAATGAAATAAAAATGAGAAAGAGTAGAATTGGACCTTCGAATGAGCTTTTTATGTGTTGAATTTCACAAACGAAAGATAGAGCCGCGTCGAAACCTCAAATTGAACCTCAATAAATGACCAAAAACCAGCTCCGTATCCAATTAACCTTAAAAATCCCAAAGTATGACTCGAACACTAATCCACGAAAAGCAAACCCGCAAACCGAACACAATTTCTAGAGATATCAATCCGAACAAACCATTTTGAGATGGTTAGGAGGCTAGTTCTAGTTTTCTGGGTGGTAGGTCGAGCTGACGCCTTCGTTTTCCGGTGAAAAGGGTGATTTTGGGTCAACTATTTGGAGGGGGTAACTGGATTTGTGACGGAATGATGATTCCGGCGGAGTTTTAGCTCCGTTCACGATTTTTGGTGTGGAATTTACCTTGAAGAAAAAAAATTCCTCTCCCTTTTTGCTAGTGTGTGTATTGACTATTGTGGAGAAGATGATGGAAATATTTTGTGTGACATCTATGGGTATATGCTCCTATGGAGAAAAAACAAAAAGAACGAAAAAATAATGTTTTTGTGTTTTTATCCTTTTTTCTTCTCTCAAAATGACGTGTGTGTTCATGGTATATGGGAATGTGTTTCTCTTTTTTTCTTGATGTTCTCTACATGAGTCAGAGTATTGTTTTGGTGAAGATGGGTGAAGAAGATCCATTCTTGTGGGTGTCTTTTTGTCCCTCTCTAATGGGTATCCATTCATTTTTTTTTTTGGATGATCTCCATCTCCATGGAGAGAATGTTGTGTATCTCCATATGAAAAATGGAAGTCCTCCCTCATATTCTCTGTGGGTCCTCTCTCTTTTGTTTTATTCCAAGGGAAAGAAGAAAAATGTGATGTATTTGTTGTATGGATAATCCCTGTGGGTCCCTTTCTATTTTTGTTGTTAATGGTTGGTTAAATGGAATCAAAATTTGTGGGGTGGCACGTGAGTAGGGGTGAAGGGGTGGGGTGAGGGGGTAGGGTAGGTGAGGGATGAGGTGTCCTAATTTAATTGGAGAGGTTGTTAGGATAGAATTAAAACAAGATAAAATTTATTAAGGGTTATTATTTTTTGTATTTTGTGGAGAGATAATTATACGGTTGAGGGTACACGGTAGAATAAGGTAAAACGAGTAAAAGTGACTCTCGGGAGGGACAAAATTAGGTGTCTACATCATGCCCCCTTTGAATGTAAACACGAAGTGTTTTCAGACAAAGAAGTAGACAACGAGCTAAAATTTTATCCCGACTATTATTCAAAGAAAGAAACAAAAGGATGAGGGACAACTGAGTTGGAGAGTCGAGTGAGGTCCCGTCGAGGTTTCGGTTCGCGGCTCTGTCATTACATCAAAAATGAAAATTACAAGTTTAAAACATAAATGAAATTACAAAAATCCTATCTATGCAGCTTTTTTTGGACTCTTGACTTGAGTTTCATCACCCTATTCTTCAGGCAGGCTCCTGACTTGCAAATTCATTAATCTGTTGACTTTCACTTTCTTCACCTTATTGCTTAACTTTTCATTTATTCGCCCTGTGCTTCGGGCGGGCTCCTGACTTGCCATTTCATCACCATGTTCTTCAGGCGGGCTCCTGTCTTGCAATTTCATCACCCTATTCTTCAAGCGGGCTCCTGTCTTGCAATTTCATCACCGTGTTCTTCAGGCGGGCTTCTGACTTTCAATTTCATCACCCTATTCTTCAGGTGGGCTCCTGAAACCAAAATCAAAACTAGAACGAAAATTAATCAAAATCAAAACTAGAACTAAAACTATCCCACACAAAGATTATCATAAGGCAATATTTCATTTTTGAAAGCGTGGTCCCATTTTTCAGGAGGGTCCTGAACATAAAGTGAAATCTCATTTTTCAGGAGGGTCGTGAACAGAAGGTAAAAATTCCTCCTGAACATAAAGTAAAATCCCATTTTTCATGAGGGTCCTGAACAGAAGGTAAAATCTCATTTTCCGGGAGGGTCCTGAACAGAAAGTGAAATACCATTTTCAGGAGGGTCCTGAACAGAAGGTAAAATCTTATTTTTCAGGAGGGTCCTGAACATAGAGTAAAATCCCATTTTTCAAGAGGGTCCTGAACAGAAAGTAAAATCCCATTTTTCAGGAGGGTCCCGATCATAAAGTGAAATTCCATTTTTCAGGATGGTCCTGAACAGAAGGTAAAATCTCATTTTTCAGGAGGGTCCTGAACATAAAGTGAAATTCCATTTTTCAGGAGGGTCCTGAACAGAAGGTAAAATCCCATTTTTCAGGAGGGTCCTTAACAGAAGGAAAATCCCATTTTTTAGGAGGGTCCCGAACATAAAATAAAATCTCATTTTTCAGGAGGGTCCTGAACAGAAGGAAAATCCCATTTTTCAAGAGGGTCCTGAATAGAAAGTAAAATCCCATTTTTCAGGAGGGTCCTGAACATAAAGTAAAATCCTATTTTTCAGGAGGGTCCTGAACAGAAAGTAAAATTCCATTTTTCAGGAGGATTCTGAATAGAAAGTAAAATTCTATTTTTCAGGAGGGTCCTGAACAGAAAGTAAAATCCCATTTTTCTGGAGGGTCCTGAACAGAAAGTAAAATTCCATTTTTTTGGAGGGTCCTGAACATAAAGTGAAATCTCATTTTTCAGGAGGGTCCTGAATATATAGTAAAATCTCATTTTTCAGGAGGGTCCTGAACATAAAGTAAAATTCCATTTTTCAGGAGGGTCCTGAACAGAAAGTAAAATCCCATTTTTCAGGAGGGTCCTGAACATAAAGTAAAATCCTCACGGATGTGCATTTCTAATGGTAGCTGAATTAAGTGAAGCGAATTTGCCCTTATTTCAACAAAAAAAATTTGTCAGTTAAAAACTTAGTGGTGGCTTGCAGCACTTGGCTTTCCAGGCATTTGCTCCAGTGTTCATTCCCTTCATTTTGTTTCAGATTGCTGGAATTTGCCCCTGCTTTGTCGTGTCATTGACCTAAACTCAGATTATTAAGAGTGACTCTGAAATAAACACAGTATCTCTGCTTTGTCATGCTTCTCAGATAAACCCTTTAAACCTTGGTATTTTCATGAGTTCCCCAGATTGTCTGTTGATAAAACTTTCTACATGCCTTATTCAGCTCACAATAATGTCTCTTTCATATGCTGACTTTCTCTTGCTTTGTGCAATTGAAGAAGCTGGTAGCCAGTTTTGAAATCTTTTCTCACTTGTTTTGCTATGGACTTGACTCAAAGATAAGAGAAAAATGACAATGACTTTTATTTGGACCACTGACTCAAGAAAACAAAATAAAAATAAAGAGAAGAAAGAAAAGACAATGAATGTCCCCATTTGAAACAAAGAAATGAAAAATTTATCTAGAAATAACAGTCAATTCTAATGATTATGCCGTTCATATCGGATTAAACTGCCTGATCTTTCCATCCAAAAACTTCTACCAATTGTTGTTAAGTTAATGACCTCGAAATTGAGTTGCTTTCTTAGGTCAAGTGCATTTAAGACCTTATTCGACTAGCGGTGCCTTGAAAGTTTTTTGCCAACAAGCCTCTTTCATTTTCTTTTTCCCAGCTCACCATTGCCCTATGGTGTTCGTGAAGGTTTTTCACCAATGAGACTCTCTTATTTTCATTTGTCTCAACTCACCGTTGTCTTACAGTGCCCGTGAGGATTTTCACCGATAAGACTCTCTCATTGTTATCTTTCTCAGCTTACCATTGTCTTACGGCGCCCATAAGGATTTTCACCGATAAGACTCTCTTAGCTTACCATCGTCTTACGGTGCCCGTGAGGGTTTTCACCGATAAGACTCTCTCATTTTTATTTCTCTCCTGATTCCTTATGTCGAGGAAGACAAGTAGTTACCAAAATGCGTCATCACATCCATTGCATGCTTAGTCTTAAACATTCTCAAAAATTAATCTGAAGGTATTTCTTTGTTTGTAACTTGACTTTTGGATAGGGTTAGAAAGAAAGGGTGGCATGGAGCCCAAACGACACTTGAAGTGGATGACTTTGAATTGTTTATTGGGTGAGACCTACAACTTTTGGAATCGACTCAAACAATGAGGATTAACTCATGCCCCAGTTTCTTTTGACTGGGCAATTCTAAATTATTTATTTGGTTAGACCGAGCCTAGGGTAGGGCAGCCTACGTATCTTACCCTCGAGAGAGGAGAATCAGGTCATGCGTAGTTCTGGCCGCTTGTTCTCTTGCTTAATTCTAACTTTTCTTTCTTTTTTATTTTATTGACTCTTTTCTCTTTGGGATTCTTTTTTTCTGACTTCATTTTCTTGACACTCTTCTTTTCTTTCTTTTTGGACACATTTTGTCTCTTTTTTGAAGGTTTTCTGACCTTTTTTTTGACACTTTTTCTTGGACGTTGCAAACTCTATCCTGATTCCAAAAGAGGGGGAACGAAAGAAAATAGAACTAAGGCTCAAATGGGGTAAACAAAGGATGACACAATGTTTGGATAGTAGAATAAAATGCCTTCGTCATATCAATCCTTGAAAATGCAAGTACACATCATGAAATATGAAAGTGAGAGATGAAGATCATGTGTGACACTTTAACAACCCAAACTTTTAACTGAGCATGTGTGCCACTTCTTTCTTCTACACTTATCAAACATATGACCCCACCGTTGTTGTACATCCCTCACATTGAATGACTCATGATTTTGTGGAGATGATTTTCTTTCCATTTCTTTTGATATAGGATCACATATTCCTTGGTTGACCTAATTGGATATGCCCTTTGATTGATGACCAAGTTATTCTTGTGATTCTCAAAATAATTGCCTTAATTTTTAAAGAAGGCTTCAACTTGTCATCAAATGTCTCAGCACTCTACTTATTTTCTCAGATGCTTTCTTTTCCAAACTTTAACTCTCTGATTCAATGCTTCATGATTAAGTTGGATTTCAAGATCTGGCTAAAAATTCTGTAGGCATGTCATAACACTAGAATCAACCTAAAATGCATTGTGTAAAGCAGACAAATAAAGAACTTAAAATAAGACAAAACAAACAAGGGACACCACATTTCATTGAAAGGAAAAATACAAGGGTTTAAACAAAAATGACAGAGAAACAAAACAAGATAAATCCCGAACAACAACCCTGAAATAATTCAAAAAACAAAAAAAAAACAAAATAAACTACCAAACCTCTTTTTAGTAGGGAGAGAGTGACTTCTCAACTGCTCAACCTGACAACTTAGCCACTGGTTTGCATATCAGCATGACTAGAACTTCCACAACGATAAGACACATTTCCTTCAACAAATAAGTTTTGGGTCCTTATGTTCAAAGTATTGCTTCCCACATATTGTGCAGTACCATGTGCTGGCAAATAATTCTGTGGGATGGTTGAGGTGCCAATGTTTTGCACCACAATTAATTTTTCTTGAATCATCCTTTCTATTTCTCTTTTCAAAGTATGACAATTCTCAATACTGTGGCCCTGAACATCAGAATGATATGCACATCATACATTAGGATCAAAACTTCTTGAATGTTGGTCAGGAGTTTACCCGAGGAGAGGAGTGATCATGCCTCACTGTACCAATCTCTGGAATAAACTAGCATACGACTCTCCAATTGGTGTGAAGCTATCCCTCGATTTCTGCCTCATTTCATTATTTGGTTTGGATCGAACCTCGGGCCTAGAAGGGCTTTGGTATGTTTGTGGAGTTGGAGGGTGACTCTGAGGAGTTGGTGCGCGCCATTGTGAATAAAAAGAGAGTTGAACATATGGCTGTGCGCAGTATACTAGATATGGAGGTAGGGAAATAGAGTATAATGGATTTCAGAAGGGATTATAGAGAGCCTGGGTATGAACTTGGGCTTGAGATTGACGGTAACCACGACGTCGTCTTCTTGGATGTGCCCGTTCTTCTACTACATTAATAGTTGCATCTTTCTCATTCTTCTTCCCTCCAGTTTCCTTTAATTGATTGCAATATTGTCCCAAATATTCCACGGATTCCCCATGTCTATCTTGCTCCTTAAATTTTGACATCTCAAGGATTGGAGGGGGGTTAACACTTGAAGACATGCCCCAGTATTTGTATGTAACAACTTCTTTACCCATAAGTCCTAGGAAACTTTTCGTAGCATTTTCTGCATTCTTTATCTTTTCAACCATTTTCTCTGGCTCTTCTGGCACGCTAGGCTTCTTGTAAAGAAATTTTGGTAGTCCAATTAACTTAAATGTAGGCTGAAGATTATAACAATGATCACCAAGAGTATCGAGCATGGGTCCACTAACAATATGGGGAAACACAACTGTTGGGTATCTAGCCAATGTGGATGTCTGAGCGGAGGATTGAGCAATAAAATCACAGACGGCATGTAGTGTTGTGAATGCAGTTGGCTTATGCCGAGAGGCTAGAGAAATAGTGGTGGAAGTATTGAGATTCTTTTGGCTTGGAATGAATTCTGAGGCATGTTGTGGTGCATCAACAATATTAGAACATGGATTTTGCAATTGTGATGGAGAAATCAGGGTTTTTGCGGGGTCAACAGTAGAGAATGGACGAGGAGGCAACCCACTGGCCCAAGCTCGATGCATTTTTGTCATTTGTTGCCTTAGTCTCCTAATCTCTTGCTTCAAACTCTCATTTTCATGGCTCTTTGTTTGATCCATGATTTCACTCTCTATATCCTTGTTGGACACAACTAACTCTTCCTCGGATTTGGTGTGATGTGGAGGATCAGCCAGGATGCCACAAACCAACCACCTTAAACTAACTGAATAAGAGGTAACAAGGTGTTAGAGTTCAACACTTTCTCAATTTTTTTTTTAGTTTTTCCTTTTCTTTGAAAAAGATCACCGAATCCAAAAAGGGCGCCTACGTATCTCACCCCAAAAGGAGAGAATCAGGTGTGCGTAGTTCGTGAAGTTTTGCCAAAATGGCCAATTAAAATCTTTTTCTTTTTTTCTTGAAACTTTAAAAAGAAAAGAAAATAACAAATTGTCAAAAGAATTGACGAAAATATTTTTGCATTTTTCAGGTTTAAACTCCTTATACAAAATGAAATCTATGATTACCAAAGAAAATCTTTTTGGGTTTTCGATTTATAATTTCATAGGAAAATGAAACTTGAAACTATTAAAGAAAAATCTTTTTGTAGTTTTCTTTTAGAGATGTTTATGAAACACCTACTCTAAGTGAAGAGTGAAAAAAATCTTTTTGAATTTTTCAGATTCCTGTACAACATGAAATCTATTATTGCCGAAGAAAATATTTTTGGATTTTCGATTTTGAATTTCATACGAAAATGAAACTTGAACCTATTAAAAGAATTTTTTTTTTGTTATTTTCTTTTAAAGATGTGCATGAGACACCTACTCTAAATGAAGAGTGAAGAAAATCTTTTTTGAATTTTTGAAATAAGATCCCCGAACCAATAATAGGCTACCTACGTATCTCACTTCCAAGAGAGGAGAATCAGGGGTGCGTAGTTCGTCCAGATTGGACAATTTAGGATTAAAGAACAAACAAAACCTTGACTTGAGACCCAACTAAAGACAAACGAGTGAAGAACGTAAATAAAATCTTTTTGGGGTTTTTAATTTGACACTTGACACCCACAACTAGGAAAGAAAAATCTTTTTTGAGACATTTTCGCTATATGAAATGTATAAAACTTCTACCATTTTTGAATTTTCTTTTATAAAACTCCTATTAAAAAAAATCTTTTTTTTTTTTGAAAATTTCAAATTATGGAAGCTTACTAAAGAAACAAAGAAAAATCTTTTTGATGTTTTATTTTTGACAAAATGATTGCAAAAGGTAAAAAAAAATAGTTTTTAAAAATTTTTGAATTGTGAAAAACAAAAGCCATAAGGAACACTAAAAGCTACGAAATCCTTTTTGACTCACTTTTTTTTTTGTTCAAACACACCTTACTTCTAACACATGCTTTTCCTGAATCAATCCGTCAAATAACCACGTTACCCTAAAAAATGAAACATTTAGCACGTAGGGATGCTTTAGAGGTAAGTCTCCTACCAAGGACCAAGTGGGCCCTCTAAGTCTCAATATGATGCACATAAGCATGACCTAAAGGCTGACCTACGTCGAGGTTCACTAACAAGGCTATTCAGGGGAGCGTATGGTTGATAGTGGCTGCGACAGCTTTCCACCCACTCCATACGTCCGACGGCTCTCCCTCCTAAAATAAGGGTGACTCAACTAGAGTTCGTGTATACGACGTGCACTCCGAGACTTGTTGCAGAAAGAATTGACTCGAGTTATGCAAATGATGCCAGATATAAAGCGGTAATACATAAAGAAAAACCGTAAACAAAGAGCACGTAGGCACTCAACAATGATAAAATAAACACAAACGATAACACAAACAATGTCTATACACCCCTAATGCCAAAACTAAGCTGATACAACTCCAAAAATAAGCTCGAATTCTGAAAACGAGTTCCCAGCAGAGTCGCCAAAGCTGTCACACCCCTTTTTTAACTCCAAAAGAATTATGGTTTTAAGTTTCGAAAGAGTTTTTATTATTAAAGTGACAAAAAATAAAAATTTATTTTAAAAAGGACTTTTATTTATATTTTTATTCAGAGTCGCCACTTGGCATAATCTGGTGTGCCAAGTCACCTTTGGAAAATCCTTTTCAAAAGGATTTGACTCTGTAAAACTAATTTGCGAACAGAGATTCTGGCTAAGGAATTCTGTTGACCGAGGGGAAGGTGTTAGGCACCCCTCGGTCCCGTGGTTCGACCACGGCCGCTTGACAGAGCGTATCGGCTAATTTAACACTACAAATGTACAAACCACAAAGAAGCACGTAAAGCAATCAAACAAACCAAACCAAACAAAACAAAACGAATAAAAGTATAGTGTTCAGTCCAATTATACAGTCCTAAAATAAATAAAAATATGAAAATAAATCCTATCTAACCTATACTAATCCTAACTACATTCCCAAGCTCTACTCGATGCCTCGGGCCTTGATCACGATCCCCCTTCGCCAACATGATACGTCAGGTCATTCCCCGGTGAATTAATACATCAATCTTTGGGGCATTCCCGGCTAAATGAATACATTCCAATCCGAAAACATAAATCAACATATTTCAACAAAATACTTTCCTCATTCAACGATCGCAAGTCCTACTTTTGCCAACCCGAACCTACTTTTTACCTATCCCAATCGACCCATCATGATAATATCAATTTCGATTAACGTTCGTTTCAAGTCAAACAACTACCCAAGAATCAAACCAACCAAAATTCACCCTTTTTCAAGTTTCAACCCCATTTCACTTATTCCCAATCAATTACCCAATTTCAATATGAGAATCATTTAATCAAGCAACGATGATTATAGAAAACTCAAACACGCTCAAAATTCGTATCATCAACCCATCACGAATCAATAAAAATCACAATATCAATCATATATAATGAAATAAAAATGAGAAAGAGTAGAATTGGACCTTCGAATGAGCTTTTTATATGCTGAATTTCACAAACGATAGACAGAGCCACGTCAAAACCTCAAATCGAACCTCAATAAATGACCAAAAACTAGCTCCGTACCCAATTAACCGCAAAAATCCCAAAGTTTGACTCGAACACTAATCCACGAAAAGCAAACCCGCAAACCGAACGTAATTTCCAGAGATATCAATTCGAACAAACCATTTTGAGATGGTTAGGAGGCTGATTCTAGTTTTTTCGGTGGTGGGTCGAGCTGACGCCTTCGTTTTCTGGTGAAAAGGGTGATTTTGGGTCAACTATTTGGAGGGGGTAACTGGATTTGTGACGAAATGATGATTCCGGCGGAGTTTTAGCTCCGTTCATGATTTTTGATGTGGAATTTACCTTGAAGAAAAAGAATCCCTCTCCTTTTTTGCTAGTGTGTGTATTGGGCTATTGTGGAGAAGATGATGGAAATTTTTTGTGTGACATCTATGGGTATATGCTCCTATGGAGAAGAAAACAAAAAGAATGAAAAAACAATATTTTTGTGTTTTTATCCTTTTTTTTCTCTCAAAATGACGTGTGTGTTCATGGTATATGGATATGTGTTTCTCTTTTTTTCTTGATGTTATCTACATGAGTCAGAGTATTGTTTTGGTGAAGATGAGTGAAGAAGATCCATTCTTGTGGGTGTCTTTTTGTCCCTCTCAAATGGATATCCATTTTGTTGTTTTTTTTGGATGATCTCCATCTCCATGGAGAGAATGTTGTGTATCTCCATATAGAAAATGAAAGTCCTCCCTCATATTCCCTGTGGTCCCTCTCTCTTTTATTTTAGTCCAAGGGAAAGAAGAAAAATGTGATGTATTTGTTGTATTAATGATTCCCTGTGAGTCCCTTTCTATTTTTGTTGTTAATGGTTGGTTAAATGGAATCAAAATTTGTGGGGTGACACGTGAGTAGGGGTAAAGGACTGGGGTGAGGGGGTAGGGTAGGTGAGGGATGGGGTGTCCTAATTTAATTGGAGAGGTTGTTACGATAGAATTAAAACAAGGTAAAATTTGTTAAGGGTTGTTATTTTTTGTATTTTTATGGAGGGATAATTACACGGTTGAGGGTACTCGGTAGGATAAGGTAAAACGAGTAAAAGTGACTCTCGGGAGGGACAAAATTAGGTGTCTACAGACATGTCATAATTTTTTATTTTACCTTTTTTTAATTAAATAATATTAATTTTTTAATACATAAATGACTTATAATAATTAATTAGGGATGATATAGTAAAATTACGGTTGAAGCAGCTGAAGCAGACATGTCATAAATTTTTATTTTATTTTTTTAATTAAATAATATTAATTTCTAATACATAAATGACTTATAATAATTAATTAAAGATGATATAGTAAAATCACGGTTGAAGCAGGCATGTCGTCCACAAGCTGCCTGCTTCAATAACTTTTTCACACTTATATATAAGTAATAAAATAATTATAAAAAGTACTTGTTGAAAAAAAATTTAAGTGAACTCTATATAAGTCATCAAGTTAATTTAAAAATCAAGGGTAAACTTATAATTTTTTTTTGTCTATTTTATCTATATTTTTTATGAAATATTATCAATTCTCTAATGCTTAAATGATCTATAATAATTAATTAGGAGTGATATAAAAAAATCACGATTGAAGTAGCTGAAGCAGGCACACCATAATGTCTATTGTACTTTTTTAATTAAATATTATTAATTTTCTAATACGTAAATGACTTAGAGTAATTAATTAGGAATGATATAGTAAAATCACAGTTGAAACACACATGTCATAAATATATATTTTACTTTTTTAATTATATATTATCAATTTTCTAATACGTAAATGACTTATATAATTAATTAGAGCCGGTATAGTAAAATCACGGTTGAAACAGTTGAAGTGGCATGTCATAAATTTTTACTACCTTTTTAAATTAAATAATATTATTTTCTAATACATAAATGACTTATAATAATTAATTAGAAATGATATAGTAAAATCACGATTGAAGCAATTGAAGTAGGCATATCATAAATTTTTAGTTTACTTTTTTTAATTAAATACTATTAATTTTTTAATACATAAATGACTCATAATAATTATTAGGAACAATATAGTAAAATCACGACCGAAGCAGCTGAAGCAGATATGCCGTCCACAAGCTGCCTGCTTCAGTAACTTTTTTCACACTTATATATAAGTAATAGATAATAGAAATAAATAATAGATATTGTGTTTTTTTACATAATTTTCATATTTAAACTTTATCTTATAAACAATTAAAGATTTCATAACTAATTCGATTAGAACTAAATTGTTTGACTCTCGAAATATAAGTAATACATAGAAGCTCGAACAATACTAGAGGGAGTATCAAATTTGCTACAAAATCCTGAATTAAAGTAGATGCAGTCAACATAAATTTAAAATATAAAGAGTATTTAAGATAATAATTTGAATTTTTAGAGTTAAAAGACAACAATTTACAAAAACATAGATTCTTCATCTACACCAAATATAGCCATAGAAGTAAATACTTGTAAGAGCAAGAAATACACAATTCAATAATAGAAAATACAACAAAGTTGAAAAAATACCCATCAAATCACTTTAAGAGATAACAAAGAACTTACAAGCGGGGCGACTTACGCAAATTCGTGGTCTAAGAAAAAAATCAAACGGAGATCTTACGTTTTTAAGAAAATACCATTATTTTTATAATCTATTTTTAAAATTATATAATCGTATTTAATAATTCTTCAATGTATTAAAAAGTTTTTACAATATCAAACTCCTAAATTTTTTTATATAAAAAGTTTCTTTTTTCTATAAATAATATTTAAAATATTTCTTAAAATTTGTAATTTATTATTGCTAAAACAAAATAAGACGCCTAAAATTTGGAGCCTTAGGCGATGCTTTTTCTCTGAAAGGGTTGAGCGGCCTGCTTACAAGAAATCACTTAAGGAATTCTAGTTTTCTGCCCAATCCATTTAATCTTTTTAGTTATATTTCAAGAAAATATGAACAAAAAAGAAGAAAAGACACAAAAATGTGCTAAATGAAATAGAAACAAAAGTAATGTAGAAATTAAACTACTACAGCAAAAAGACATTCTTTATTTTCACTACAATTCAGTTTTTTTTTTTCTTTTTCTTTTTCTTTTTTAAATCAAGCAACTTTATAAGACTTCTCCACAATCAAAGCTGGAAAAAAAAATCCTATATCAGAATACACAACAACGTTGGGAAAACATCCATCAAATCACTTGTTAGGTTCTACGTGAATTAAAAACAAAGGGAAGAAAAATTAAAGGGAAAGTAAAATTAGTATTCACTTTATGAAAAAGTTTTCTTTTATATTAGTGGGAGAAAAAAATATTTTTATGCTCAAGTATAGAAACACTCCTTCATGTGGATAGTGAGGCAATAAGAAAGCAAGCCTCATGCTGTAGCCGTTGCTCGCTCGGCTTTGGCTTTCGCTTTGAATTTGCATTTGTCAAATTGATCTAGTGATTATTTTTTTTTTGAATACAATTCAATTGAAACTTGAGAGTTAACGATTGTTTAGTCCAAAAATCCGATACGAAAATATCCTTTATTTCCAGGAATTCATCAAATGATTGATCGAGAGATTATTTTTTTGGATAAAATTTAATTGAAACAGAGATTAATAATTGTTTAATCCAAAAGTCCGATACGAAAATATTTTTTATTTTCCGACGCACACAAGCATGTGCGGACGCATGTCACAATGCACCTCGAAGGAGTGCGACCCTTCGAGGTACTGTTTGAAAGCGGAAAAATAACCTGTGGGCGTAGGTCACCATCTGCAAATGCAGGTGGACTCCGCAGGTGAGGCGATTGTTTCTAGATTTTTCCAAAAGTTGACCTGTGGCCGCATGTGGCTCATATGCGGCCGTAGGTGGCCCGACTATCCGAAACAATGCATCTTTTTAAGAAATTCTTTTCTAAAGCACCATATTTCATTAAAGTTTAATTTAATTGTATGCCACAATATTTTATTCTTAGCTATGCAATAGGATATTTATTATACTCTATAGTAGGTTATAGCACGCCAACATTTTCAACCGCGTTGAAGGCAAAGATTTAGCCTCCAATTTAATACTGGAATTCCTACATATTGATTTTTTATAAAAAAGTGTCAATTGGAGTTTTTTAATGAGTGAGGGGACTTTAAGAAAGTTCCAATATTGACTTTTGAGATTTGATATTACCACATCCATTCCCTACCTAAAAGATTAAGGTTAATTTGTAGACTTGAAAGTCCAATACAAAGGCACATTTATAGTCAAATGCAATATTGTATCACTGTCCCTACAAGATTGACATATATTAGCCACATAAGGCCTTCTTCCAAAGAGAAGTAAAGGGTTCTAGTGGATTTCATTTCTATATGCACTGGGCTCAGATTAATCAGGATTCGTGTTGGCCTTTAACGGGGACGACTCTCTGCTATGGTTTTTCATACTCAAGTTTCAAACTTGAACCTCTAATTGAGGGTTGAGGAATCTTATTCATACCTCGTTTGATACGAGAGATAAGGGATAACTAAATTCGGAATTAATTTTGCGATGAGTTTATTCCATATTTGGTTGCGATAAAATCACGTAATAACTTATCCGTGATTAGTTATGCCTGGATTGTAGTGTTATTTTTATTCCACATTTAGGGTGGAATTACAATCTCTGAGTAACTTGTTCCTCAACCAAACGAGTGTTAAAAATTCACTTAATATGTAGAAATAACCTATCCAAAACCCAACAAACTGTTGTTTTCTAGAATTTAGAACTCAACAACAAACTGAATTCCCACAAAGTGGGGTCAGAATTCAGAACTCGTAACCTTAAAGCCCTAGCTCGTAATGCAGAACAACATGGATAGTATATCGACCGCTTTCATAAGGATCGAGGTGAAAACCATGGTCGCCTCATTGTAAAGGAATGAAGCAAACCATTAGGTGTAAAAGTAGAAAATGCAAGCCGCAGTAGAGTAGCCACATAAACTGAAAGATGGTCAGTTGAACACCCTTTGTCGAAAAATTATACTGTATATATAGACAATTATATGAACTATATAGGTCACAAATTACTCTCGATACCTATATATTAATTCTTGAACACCCTTGATGAAATTTTTTGACTTCGCCATGGCAAGTAGGTGTCTGTGAACTTCATGGCTACAAGTATACTTGGTAAGTGCAAATAAGAATTTAAAAAGAAGTGCCCTTAGTTAATTACTCATACTATGCAGCAAATCACAAACTTTGCCGTTGTTCTGTATAAATTCTGATACTTTTTTCTGATGCTAGGCGACATGACGCCTGGTTATTCTTCAGAGTCTGAAAAGATCAAGACCATACTTATCAAGTGGCTTGGAGAAAAACTTTGTGATGTAATCACTGACAAGAAATTCTTTAGTGGAGGATTTTCTTTCGATATGAGCTCTTTGATTGGACGATACATCTTTGGAGGTTCAAAAACACCAGTGAAGAAGCATGCCACTGACATCCTCGGTCCTATCTTATTCGCTACAACTCTATGATTTACACTTACAAACTTGTCATTTGATAGGATCGGTTACAAAAACAGACTAGGAGATAAGTAACAATTTGTGAAAAAAATAAAAAAAAAAAGTTGTGTCTTGTTGCAAACCTGAAGAAAGTCAGCAGTACTAACAACCAAACCATGTTCAATCGGTTCAACATCAACCCATTGGTTATTATGCATGACTTGAAGGCCACCAATTTGATCTGGCAGCAGAATGGCAAGGAAAGCAGGATCTGTATGATTATCAGCACCACATGCTGGATAGTAATGGCATACAACTGCTTGTCCTTTTGTACATTCCAAGGCTTTCAAGTGGTCTGGTTTTAGGCCAAGAGCTTCTGATAGTAAAGCAAAAAGAGTTTCCCTAGTTCTGTGACATGATTTATGTACTCCAGGGATGTTTTCCTGGACAAAGTTACAGAATATAATAACGATATAAGATATTCTAATCTAACATGCATGTCAAAACAATTGTGCCCTTTACAGAAAGAAAATTGTAAGAATACTGCTGAAACAAAAAACACCTAGATGGTGTAGAATTCTCCATATCCAAAAGCTTGTTACAGAAATACTTTACCCAAGTTCCATTTAAAAGCCTTCACGAATATATCAGTCAGTTGCCTTCCTATCTATATATCTATACAAGTGTATGAACCCCACTTCTCAGATGCTTCCCTTATTTCATCGACAAATTGCTTACGTCGATCTTGAACTTGTATGCCACTGAGATCCACCACTGGAATCTGCAGAGTTAACTTGCGCATGTTCAACTCCTCAGTACATTCATTAGGTGGCCTAATGAAAATTCTTGGAATCTCGACTATTCCAGCATCAACTAGTCCCTTAACACCAGCTTTAGTATCACCAAAAGCTTTCATTTCCTTTAATGGATCATAATCCATTGTAAACTCAGCTTGACAGTCTTTAGTGCCTGACATATTTGTTCCAAAACTTTGCTATTAGAAACAAAAGAAAGATATTTCTTCTTTAACCTGGATGCACCAATGACCACAGAAGGTGGTTGTTGTGGGGGGGGGGGGGGGGGGGAGGGGTCCCCTCTAGTAAATTTAGCTCCATTACATTTCAACACACCTGAATGATTTAGTAGGGCTTTCAAAAGGAAAGGTAATTAAGACTTTTTCTTGTCATCAGTTGTTACTTCTTAGGTTGGGAATCGTGGAATTTTCTTCATTTTCGCATATCGAAAGTTGAACTTTTTTTAATCTATAGTTAGAAGTGGATGAATTTAGCATTTGAAAACTAAAATGGAACATGATAAAAGTTGAAGATTTCTATTGTTAATTAATAAAAATTATTAACTAAAAGATTTGGGTTAAAGTAATAGTATATGAGTGAATAGGTTGTGAACTGAGAACCGTTAAACGATCCCCATTTTGTGAGTTTAGGTAACTATTGGGTGTTCACAAAACTTCTAAAATGGTGATAGTTTAGGGGGTTTAACTTTTTCATCACTCTTGATATGTTGGTGTTATTATGCATTTTAATATTAAAATTTCAATTTGCATGATGATTTATGGACATAAAGTGGAGGAGGTGGTGTCACTATATTTTGAATGTCTGAATCTCATTCACGTCCCATTTCTTTTCCCCGGAGAAAAGCTTATTTGCACAAAACCGATATATTTAATGGATCACATATAAAATTGATCCTAATTTACTATCTTAAAGGTGATCTATTTTCCATCTGCATAGGTTAGTCGAGACGATGAAGCAAAAGAAGAAAAATGAAGTATGCATGAGGTTTGAAAGTAAACAGCAGCATAACAAAAAGGTTTTAGCGTTCAGATAATTTCAGAAGTCATTTGTAAAACATTATTGTACAACAAACAAAACTTGGAAATTGTTCTGCATAAATATTTTATTGATTTTCACTGCTGCTTGGCGAAATGGTGCCTGGTTCCTCTTCACAGTCTGAAAAAATCAAGACTAGACTTATCAAGTGGCTTGGTGAGAAACATCTTCGTGTAATCGCTCACAAGAAATTCTTTATATAGTGGAGGATTTTATTCTGATGTGAACTCTTTGATTGGACCAATCATCTTTGAAGGTTCAGCACTAGTGAAGAAGCATGCCACTGACATCCTTGGTCCTATCTTACTTGCTAGGACTCTATGATTTACGCTTTCAAACTTGTCATTTGACAGGATCTGTTACAAAATAAGACTAAGATATAAGTCAACAATTTGCTAAAAAATGAAGATAAATGAGACATAAAAGCCGTGTTTTGTTGCAAACCTGAAGAAAGTCACCAACGTTAACAACTAAACCTCGTTCAATTGGTTCAACAGCTACCCATTGGTTATTATGCATGATTTGAAGGCCACCACTTTGATCTTGACGCAAGATCGTGAAGAAGACAGGATCTGAGTGCTTATCTGGGTAGTAGTGGCATACCAATGTTTGTCCTTTGGCACATTCCAGGGCTTTTAAGGTGGTCATACTCATATTGTCACCTCAATCAAAGATACAAGAGTAGATATTAATCATGCCTAGCGTGTTACAAAACGTATTCTACCCAAGTTTCATTTACAGCCTTCTTGAATATACCAGTCAGTGCCTTCCTATCTTTACATTTTCGGTTGATATGAGGTTCTTGAATATTCTCATGTATAACATGACAATTAACTTCGATAAGAGATGTACACACACAAAAAAGAATCTATGTTGGAAAAAAAAACAGCTAGATAATCAACCTCTCTGCTTCTCATATTAGATTTTCTGCAAAGCCAAGAACATACATAAAGAAAACAAGTAAACTGATCTTACTAAAATGCAACAATTCTAATCTTTAGGAAACATCTAACAAATTTCAACAAGACAGAACTGATATAGAATAGCAATTCAAGTGTGCACGAATAGATAGATATATAAGAGGATTGCTCTCGTATCTAACTCTCTTTCCCATTAGATCACGCAAATAGTACTCTTTCTTTAACTCAGCATCTTGTTCGTGAAGTTTACGAGTTCCATCAATCATTCCTTCCAATACACTTGGAGGAACTCCATGATTTATCAGTTGGAAAAACCCCCACTTCACTGATGCTTCCCTTATTTCATCAACAACTTGCTTACGTCGATCTTGAACTTGTATGCCACTGAGATCCAAGACTGGAATCTGTTGAGTTGACTTGGACATTTTCAACTCAGCACATTCATTAGGTGGCCTAATGAATTGGAATCTCAACAATTCCAGCATCAACTAGTCCCTTAACACCAGCTTTTGTATCATCAAAAGCTTTAATTTCCTTGAATGGATCATAATCCATTGTAAATTCTTCAGTGCCTGACATATTTGTTCCAAAGGTTTGGTATTAGAAACAAAGGAGAAATATTCTTGCTATAAGCTGGAATTACCAATGACCATATATACTTAATTTGGTGGTGGTGGTGGGTTGGGGTTGGGGGTGGGGTAGGAGTGTGCAAAAACCGAACCGACCGATTAACCGAACCGATAAAAATGTTATTGATTTATTGTTATTAGGTTAACGGTTTTTTAATGGTTTTATAAAAAAAAATTATTGGGTTATTTGTTCGGTTCGATTTTTTCTTATTGGGTTATCGGGTAAACCGATAACCCAATATATATATATATATATATATATATATATGACTTATTATATATTTCTCTTAATTTCTCTTTAGTTTCTACAAATCAACAAACTATTATTTCAATTATACAAACTCTTAATTTCTCCTAATAATATTTAGTTCAAACATAAAGATTCTAGTAAATTAAAATAGATCATGTAAGATTTTCGGTTGCAACTAAGATTCATTTTTTTTTATGTTAGTTACTACTATTTTTATTTTATGAGTATTTTCTTATCGGTTAAATCGAAAACCGAACCGTTAAGGACTAAAAACCAACAAATTGAAAACCGCTAAGAAATATCTTATTGATTTGATTATTGGTTTAACATATTTAAAAACTGAAAACCAATAATCCAAACTGATAATATATAAAATCGAATCGAATCGACCGATGCACACCGACCGAGAGTTGAGGAGGGTCTCCTCTAGTTAATTTAGCTCCTGTAGATTTCAATAGGCCTGCCTGATTAAGCATAGTTTGAGTCATTTTATACTATTTAATCTATGCAATAAAAAATTAATTTAATTGCATGGCAACTCTATACTATAGGATAATATTTATTAGAGGTATGTATTCGATACCCCTTCAAACTATGGTCAAAGTTGTTACGATACACTTCAATTTCATAGGAATCCTATTACCCCTGAACTCAATTTAAACGTATTTTTGTCAACCTTTATGCTGACGTGACACCTTTATTTTTCATAAAATAAAACTCACGTCAAGGTACCACGTCAGCTAAAATAATTGACAAAAGATGTCATATCAATTAAAAATATTGACAGAAATACGCTAAAAGGGATACTAGATACTTTACTCTATTTATATATATATATAGTAGGATATAAAGCGCCAACATTTTCAGCCGCAATCAAGGCAAAAATTTAACTACCAATTTAATACTAATTCCTACAATGTTGATTTTTAAAAAGTGTCAATTGGAGCTTTTTAAAAAATGAAAATCAGAGTTAGGAAAGTTCCAATATTTACTTTTGATACTATGAAATTCCTACCTAAAAGATATCGACTTTTTCTATCTGAAAAAAATTAAAATAAATTTTACATATTAAAAATTATATAAATTTTTTTTACGAGGAACATACTGTATATGTCTTATTCTGTGGGTAATATTTTTGTAGAATTTAAAATTCAGTACAAGGCTACACATTTCATTGTCGAATGCAATGTAGTATCAATGTCCCTATAAAATTGAGAGTCCACCAAATAAGGCTTTCTTTGAAAGAGAAATAAAGGGTTCTAGTGATTCCATTTCTATCTATACTGTGGCTCCGATTAATTAGATGGAGCAAGTAAGTATCCTGTAATAAGAGGAATAGTTAATTTGATAAGTAAAATTTTGAGAATTCGGTTTTTCCCTTTCCTCCTCGATTCCTATAACATAGGTATTGTATAGTGTTTGAATCATTAGAGATACAGGTCTGGAAAACTCAATAGTTTTCTTTAATATGCTTCTCCCACAATTGAAAAAAATAACTTTTGCACAAAACAAGAAAGAAAAGAGTTTAAAGTACCTAACATTAAGGGTGTTCATGGCTTGCTTTGGATTGATTTTTGATTAAAATCATAAGCAAATCAATAAAGTCGGTTTTTAAAATTCTAAAACTAAATCAAACCAAATAAAAAATCACCGATTTGGTTCTTATTGGTTTAGTTCGATTTTTCGATTTATGATTAGCTAATGATAAATCGATAATAGTAAAATAATGAGACCTGAGACAACTATTTCAAATGAATGTTAGGAATCAATAAATTTCTCTCTACTATCACAAGATTAATGTATATGGACCTTCTATGGTTTTTTAACACTACTCTTAAGTTTAGCATGTTTCCGTTGCATAATTATAGAGGTTCTTTCACTTCAGGTGTCTAATATCCATAGAAGAAATATATCTTTAAATATAAATGTCAACTTTTAAATAATCAAAAGGGCAAGCTGTTGAAGATCGTAGATAGATGTCTTAGTAAAAAAAATTAAAAACTGACAATACACCACACCACACACACACACACATATATATATATATATATATATATATATATATATATATATATATATATATATATATAATTAGATAATTAAACTTAAAGTGTTGAGTTTGGACATACTTTTTAAGAAATGAGATTTAAAAATATCGTAATGCCTGTGAAATAAGTGGACTAAAACCAAAATAATGATGTATAATTATTTATGAAAAACTAATGTTATATATACAAGTAATTATAAAATTTATGTATATAATTTATTGGTTTGATTTGGTTTGATTTTTTTTTTTTTTCTTTTAAAGTAGAATCATAACTAAACCAAATATTATCGATTTTTAAAATTTAAAATCAAATCAGATCAAATTAAATTTTGATTTGTTTAGTCGGTTTGGTTTGATTTAATTTGTAACCAAATCATGAACAACCCTACATGACCCTACCTGACAGTATGAAATTCTATGCAATAAAAATTTAATTTAATTGGATGCCTACTGTATGATATATCTATGCTATATGATGTTTATCACTATGTAGTAGGATATAAAACGCCAACATTTTCAACCGCAGTCAAGGTAAAAATTTAGCTATCAATTTAATACTAGTTCCTACATATTGATTCTTAATGAGAGTCAGTTGGAGTTTCTTTAAAGATGAAAATGAGAGTTAGGTAAGTTCAAATATTTACTTTTGATACCACGAAATCCCTACCTAGAAAATATCGACTTGTTCTATCTGAAAAAATTAAAATAAATTTTACATATTAAAAATTACATAAAAGTTTCTACGAGGAACAAACTGTATACTTCCTCCGTTTTAAAAAAAATAAATTACTTTGACTTGATACAAAGTTTAAGAAAATAAAGAAGACTTTTGAATCTTGTAGCCTTAAATTAAAGTTGTCTCAAATGTACCAAAATGTCCTTTAATCTTGTGGTCCTAAACAAGTTATGTGGAAAGTTGAAATTAAAGTATTGCCAAAAAAAGAAAGGGTCATTCTTTTTGAAACAGACTAAAAAGGAAAGTAAGTCATTCTTTTTGAAACGGAGGAAGTATGTCTTATTGTATGGATAATACTTTTTGTTGGTGTAATATACACAATAATTAAATTACAATTAAAAATACAAAAAAGTGAAGAAAATAAAATGATCTTCTTCTTGGCTAAGATGCAGATATCTCGCTCTCTTTAAGGAGATTCAAGTCTACTGCGGTATAATCTATCCCGATGTACAACTCAAGCAACTCCGAATTAGTTGGAGAGTCCAAACCTCCACCTTAAGAATACCTTATTCAACATATTAAAAATCTCTTTTGTATAGCGAATATAATTATAGGCTTAGAATATTTTCTTTGTCTCAACTCTCTCTTTCACTAATATAGTTACTCTCTTTTGTATAGTAAATATAGTTGGAGACTTAGAATACTTTCTTTGTCTCAACTCTCTCTTTCACTAATATAATTTTTACATTTACCATTTTTTCTTATCTCACAACAAAGAAAGAAATACCACCATTTATCGGTGAAGAGTTCTTCTATGTATTGAATAAGATGAATGAGGGGCAGTAATGCGGATAAATGAATAGTTTTGATGTTACATAAGTTACATGAAACTAATGATCATGGAGTTACGAGAACTAATGGCCATATAAATTACAAGACTAATAGTCATTTTTTATCACAACGTATACCCACTAACACAAAAATATAATGTGGTGAGTTACAAAAATAATGACATCACTTTCTTCACTTTATGCCTACTAATTGTCATGCACTTTAATAATTTTATTTTAATAATAAAATGCATCAATATTCCCCTACTCATTTTTAATATTGAAATAAGAGAGTTCACTAATTTAGTTGAAGGGAGACTGTTGTGCATAATGAAGGTGTGCTCAGCATTGAACCTCCACTTAGTAAAACAATAATCTTTACTCTAGAGTTAGTAGTGGTATCAAACTTGAACTATGACTGCTTAAAAAAAAAAGAATCACTGGTTACACACAATAATCAAGGTGTTGACATAAGTTTTAATAGTTAGCACGTTACGATCATGTGCTATCCCAATTTTTCATGAGCGTTTTAAAGAAAAAGACCAATTCTCATAGAAAGCGACCTACTTCCACACTCACATAGATAAAATCGGTCAAGGGTGGTCCTGTAATTTCGACACCCCACTCATACGAGATACAAAATTTCATTAAGAGTTCTTAGACTCAATCTTCTCAAATCATTTTAGGAACAAAATACACTCACATCATAGAAAGGATTAAACAATAGTGCATCCCACAACAAGTCATCTTATGATTCGTTTTCTCCATTGAACCTGATTATAGATTTTCTAATACCCAGGTTGGATTTTTAATATATGATTCATGATCTTTTTATAGGCTTCAATACTCCCCTCAATGTGATTCAGACCCTTTATCTTATCAAGACCTTTCTTAGTTCATCTGCAAGATAATCACATAATTTGACATACTCAATGTTAGCGGTACCACTTAAAAAATATAATATCACAATATTATTTTATTCTCACGGGTTTGAAATTTTCTATTATAGTAACAACTTCAAACTCTATCAATAATATTGGTGCTACCACAATAACTCAAAATTAAAAAAAATTAATTTCTCAAAATAAAGTGATTAATCAATTCACTTTTTCACTAGTTGAATCTAAAATAATTAGTTCAACCTCCATGATAGAGTTAGCAAATAATAATTTAATTTTTTATTTCAACAAATAACACCAAGATTTTATTTTTATTTGCATCCAAAACACTTTTATGTACAACAGGATTTATTTTAATAAAACAAGCCACAATTTTTTTTAACCAAGTAAATATACCTGATTTGCTTGTATAATTTGCTTAAGTACTTTTACACAATTTCAGGTCAAATGCAATAAGTCACACATCTCATTTTTTTTTATTAGGCTAGCAAGCTCCTTTTTTTATTATCACACCAATTTCACATATTTGGATTAGAAGGAGTTGCATGACTTATAAAATCAACAAAATTGTATTTCAAAAATTTTCACCATAATGTGACATGTCAAAGTAAAGTTCAATCACATGATTTAGTTATTTTTCATTTCTAGAATTAAATTTATCTCAGTCAAATATTTAATGTCAAATGACTACTCAACATTTTTTGATCCTTTCTCTGATAAAATGTTAGAGCCAAATTTAAAGATATCAAGTCATATGCAAATAGTAACATGCATGCGTTTTATTCCAAGACTAATTATGCACTTGTAACACTTATTTTAAACACATTCTTAAAAGTGCAAACATCACATTTTTCATGAGGATATTTTTCTTTATTTCATTAGCCCCCACTATTTCAAGAATTTGAATACCACTTTTTTTTTTCATTCGATATCCGGTGTCCGCATTGGAGCCCCGACTAATCCTGATCGCACATTGCAGGGCCCATTAAGGTGGCAGTTCTCCCAACAGAGTTTTCTCTATACCTAGGGCTAAGCCCCCGATCTCTGATTAAGGATAAAGCAAATTTTAATATCACTTTATGTTCATGAAAAGTAGTATTACTTTATTTATTAGGTAGAAGATATTTTACCTTTCTTCTGAAAGAAGTAATTTTTTTTTACCTTTTCTTGGCTTGAGTTGAGTAAGTTAAAAAATACTTTACTCTTCATCTCTTCCCTTTCACCTCTTGAAGAGACTAGTGACATTGAGATGTTAAGATCTCTCATCTTGATATCCATAATTTTTCAAACTGTAACAAAACATGAATCTCCTTAAAATTGTTGGTGTAATATACCATAATAATTAAATTACAGTTGAAAATACAAAACATGAAGAAAATAAAATGATCTTCTTCTTGGTTGAGATGCAGATATTTTACTCTCTTTAAGGAGCTAGATTCAAGCCCACTGTGGCATAATCTACACTGATCCAACAATATATCTCTTGACTTGTCCCCTCCAGGATACAACAACCCATCACGATGTACAACTCAAGCAACTCTGGATTAGTTGAAGAGTCCAAAACTCCACCATAAGAACACCTTCCTTTAACATATTAAAACTCTCTTTTGTATAGTGAATATAGTTGTAGACTTAGAACATTTTCTTTGTCTCAACTCTCTCTTTCACTAATATAGTTACTCTCTTTTGTGTAGTGAAAATTGTTGGAGACTTAGAATATTTATAGGTGAAGAATTCTTCCATATATTCTTCCCACTAACAAAGAAAGAAACACCACTGTTTATAGGTGAAAAATTCTTTCATGTATTGAATAAGATGAATGAGGGATAGTAATGAGGATAGATGAATAGTCTTGATGTTACATAAGTTACATGAAACTGATGGCTATATGAGTTACAATACTAATAGTCATCTTTTACCACAATTTATACCCACTAACACAAAATATAATGTGGTGAGTTACAAGAATAATAACACCAGTTTCTTCACTTTATGCCTACTAATTATAATTCACTTTAATATTTTTATTTTAATAATATAATGCACCAACATTTTTGTAGTTTTTAAAATTCAATGCAAGGCTACACATTTCATAGTCGAATGCAGTGTTGTATCAATCATATACATCACTTCTAATCCACATCCACACATTACATTACTATAATTTGGTCAACAATCATATACATCACTTCTAATGCAATCACCATAATTCATAATCTAGTCATTTAGACCATGGCATAACCATAAGCGATATCAAGAACAATGGCTCATTAGCGTATTCATTGGCCTACTATTGGAATAGAGATAATCTATCATTAATATGAACAATGGCTAAGCATAAACTAATCTATAGCTTATTCATAGCGTGGTCAATAACATCATTTATGGTTTTGACCATATTATAGTTAAGGACTCATTTAATAGCACGCTCATTAGCCCAAACAATCGCTAATCATAATAACATAATTAATAGCTTGACATAAACTTTAGCCAATAAGGCATACAAGGCATAATTCCTTGGGCATTATTCTCAATGCAATTCCGCATAACCAACAAGTACCAAGAGCCACCAATATTGCCTCAAAAGGGCACTCTCAAGTCAATTACTAAGCATAAGGGTTCAAGGAAACTAATCCTCAATCTTGCCTTAAGATGGGTCAACAAGCCCACATCTAAATCCCTGAAATTAATTCTAAGTCAATTTCTAACTCAGACTAGGCTGTAGTATCTAAATCAAGCCTTAGATGTTTGACAAGCCACAATAGTCCTATGATTAAGGTCTTTATTGAGAACTACTCTTTAACTTATCCATGGCAACTAAGGAAATTTCACAAATATATGCTACTAGGGTCAAATTACCCTTAACTTGAGTGATAAGGTCACTCCCATCTAACTAAAGCAACTAGAGCCTTGTCATGCTATCCATGAGACAATAAGTCCAATTAACAAAGGTTCTAGCCTAAAAGTCAAGCATCCCAGTCTATTGGTTCAAAATTACCTAAATGATTCAATCAATCCCAAGTGTTACCATTTATCAATACAACATCTAGAAACCTTCCCAATCTAACAAGATATCACAATTATACTATAACATAGCTTAATCTAACAAGAAGTAAGCCTAACCTACCTCAAATCCAAAGAAAGTCCACGAACTGCTAAACCTTTGATTTTTCTTTCTAAGAAGCTTCTTCAAGGTGTCAAGCTATTAAAAACATAATATACATATCATCACGAGAATTTTGATATTCATATTGCACCATTATGCTTTGGGCCCAAAAATGACACCAAAAACCCCAAGTGGGTTTCACATACAAAAAACACATTTTCGAGATCAACCCAATATTCAACTATCATTAGGGAATCATAACCCTCAAGAATAAAGTGAAAAGAAAGCTTATTTGGGATAAAATCATGCTCAAGTTAATTGGGGTTTTGGTAAAAAATTCAAGAAATTAGAGCGTAATGGAAGTATTCTTACCTCAAACCCGTTATTAATCATGAATATATATGTTAATCAAACTTCTGACTCACCCCCAAGAATCAATTGAAGTTAACAAGTCATTATAGGGCTTCTAGGGTTCAAAGAAAAGTGGAAAATGGCCAAAATTCGACCAAAGGTGGCTTTTTATAGTACCTCGGTCGCGCTTATATGGGGTCCGCAAGGTCAAAACATATTTTTGACTTTTTGGACTCATTTCGACTATGTTTTTTGCAAACTAACTATGTAACCCCACTAAATTCGCCATTCCAGATGCATTGGTGAAGTAAAAGTTTCTATTTGAGGTTATTTAGGACACTTATGGGTCCCACACTCATATTTTCCTATTTTCAACTTTCCGACCAATGGGTCAAAATGAGCTCGGATACAGTGGGACCCAAACGAAGGGTCTCCCTAGACTACAATTGATATTCTTGAGCTGTTGGTGCAGTCAGAATTTGTATCCTAGATCATTTTACTGAGATTTTTGCTCGGTGTCCATTTGAAACTAGCAAAGACTTCTAAATGGGGAACTGGTTTTAAAATCAAATGAAATGTCCGATAATTAAACTATCGGTTCTAGCAAGTCATGAATGACTTAGGGAAGCTATGGAAAAACTCTAACAGTGAAAATAAGTGGATAGTATGGAAAATGACCTGAAGGGTCATTACAATATCCACTACTAAGGAACTTTTGTCCTTGAAAGTTAAGGTTAAGGAAGTACCTGAAGCCTCAAACAAGTAAGGATACTGGGTCCACATCTCACTCTCGATCTCCCAAGTGGCCTCCTCCACTGAGCAATATCTCTACTAAACCTTAACTACAGGGATCTCCCTGGTACATAACCGTCTCTCATCACTAGCCAAAATAAGCATGGGCTCTTCCACAAAGGTCAAATGCTCTTCTAATTGGACTGATTCCCACCTAAGCACACAAGACATATCATGAAAGTACTTCTACAGCATGAAAACATGGAAAACTAGATGAGCAGTGGCAAAATCTAGAGGTAAAGCTAACTCATAAGCCACCTCGCCAACTGTCCGGAGAATCTCAAAAGGACCAATATATCGAGGACTAGACTTACCCTTCCTTTATAACCTCATCACACACTTCATGGTCAAAACACGGAGAAATATACAGTCACCAACTCCAAATCTCAAGGCACGAAGCCAACGATCTACATTGGCCTTCTGCCTACTCTGACCCATTCTCAATCTAACCCGACTCATCTCGACTCTATCCAATAACTCCTGAAGCATATCCACATCATGAGGTTCTATGCTAAGAAGTCTCAATTCATCCAACTGGAGAATGACATCTCTTACCATACAAAGCCTCAAATCAGTCTTAGAAAACTCGGTTGCACTCTGAAGCTGGTCAAACAAATCATTAGTGTGAAACATAGGATAACAGTTCTTTACCGTCACTTTACTAAGCTGCCTATAATCCATACACAAACACAAAAGGGCCATCCATTTTCTTTACGAATAATACAGGGAACCCCAAGGAAACATGCTTGGTATAATAAAACCCTCATTAAGAAGATTGTAAAGCTGAGAATTCAACCCCTTAAGCTCGGTAGGATCCAAACTATAAGGTGCCATTAGAGTAGGTCGGGTGCCAGACTCGAGGTCAATAGCAAACTCAACCTCACAGACAGGGGGAATACCAAGCAGGCCGGTAGAGAACATATTAGGAAACTCACAAATAATAAGAATCATATAACAAACTCTCAAAACTTGCATCACAAACATAAGTATCAACATCACTAGCTGTTACAACATATGATGTGAATACTCGATCCATTACTAAAGAATTATCTACAGGAGTAGATATACATAAATACATAGATAATAAATCACTAGTCAACACCAACCGTGGTGTATAATAAGCAGATACATAATAATAAGTGCATCTTGGATCAAATAAAGCAAGAGCCAACTTGTGGTGCACCAAAATCATACCTATAATCACGACATCTGAAGTCTCAACCTCGAGTCCAGCATATACTGTATATAACTGAACACACCTGCCACCTGGATGGGCACCTGACTGATCTCCTGGCTTACCTAAGTACCACCTTGAGCACCCTGAAATTGAGGCCTCTTATCATAGCCCTCGCGACCCTCACGATAAATCTTCTCCATCACTCTAGCATGATCCAAAACCTCAGCAAAAGACCTACTTGTTATGACCAAACTCTGAGTCGATATGTGAAAGGGAAAGTCCACCCCTCTAACAACATAACAAACTCTCTCATACTCAAAATACATAGTAGAAGTAGTAGGCTGAGCAACCACTGGTGCAAGAGAATCCTTAACTTTGGGAGCCGCATCTACAGCCTGCAGTTCCTCCCTCATACAACTCTTATCTGTAGAATGCGCACCATCAAATGAAACATCACCAATCAAACCCAATAACTAAACCAATGCATCTCTGAGCAATGAAGAGGGAACAAAACCTGGTAGAGCCTGGGCTGATCCCTGGCCCACTGCTAGCTGTGGCGGAAGAATCTTTGGCTTGAGTGTAGAAATAGGGTCTAGGAAAGGCAACCTAGCCTGTCCTCTAACTGGGGACACATCTATAGGCTGCCCACAACCTCTAGGCTATCTGTATTTAAAAACAAGAGTAGGATCCTTGGGCTCGATCTTGGGACCCTTATCTCATATAGTGATAGCAAGTGTCCTAGACTTCTGCAGAAGAGTAAAGTTGAGAAAATATTCACAAACCAACAAAGACTCTTAGCAAAAAATGAGTGAAAGAAGTAAAGAACCTAAGAATGTCCCATAGCCTCCTGAAGATATGAAACAAACATCAACGCTCCGATCTGCAGGACTCTATTAGACACATTCTCTTTTACCAACAATATCGGTGAAACCTAGGCTCCGACACCAATTTGTCACGATCCTATTTATGAGTCATGATGGAACCTACCAATTCCTACCAGTAGTTAAGCCAATACCATAACCTGAAGCTCATGCAATGGGTTAATCCAGCAAGAAGGGCCTAATATAGGTGAAATTCAAGAACATCAATTATTAACATAACGGTTCTAGATAAAATAACAGTCAAATGAGATATCAATCCCAAACATGGTAGATCTAGTACAAGAGCAACTAATAGTATCAATACACTTCCAAATCTAAAATAGTTGATACATCTGTCACGAATGCTAAAGACTGAATACAAGAGATGGAAGGAAATAGGGTGACTCAAACTCCAAGAGCTCACTCTATCTCCCAAAATCAACCACTACACGAACCACGATCAACGACAATAGCTAATACTTGAATCTGCACCAAAAAGGTACAGAAGTGTAGTATGAGTACCAAAACAACGGGTACTCAGTAGGCATCATCTGCTGACTGAGCTAAATCATGATATAAAAATAATATAGTGCAAGATACTATTAATAAGTCAAGGTACAGAGTCGAACATGAATCATCTCCATCATCACTATATATAATAAGTAAGCAATTCAAAATAACACTATAATATAAGGCATTAACATAAGCCAATATTGTTGTATATAACAAATATGAAATATCAAAATCACCATATAACATAAGGCATCAACGGATATCCATATCGTCATGCATAAGGAATAAATGATTCGAAATCATAAAGCAACACAAGTGCAATCACGAGCAAACATAAGTAAAACGTTTGCACCATACACCAACTAGTGCATAAAGTAAAAAATCCATCACGGCATCTCATACCACCAGAGAGCACACCCAAGAGACATAAAAGAATCAAATCGCCAATATATATATATATATATATATATATATATATAAAACTTTCAAGTTATCCATAGGTTTCCATAAACAACCATTTGCCAACATTCATAATCATCATCAATAACCATAATTGAATAACATTTACCAATGCACTAATAACCGTAATCATACTAGTACATAGGCTTATATCTCATCAATACACCCTAATTACTCATCATTAGCTAGCCAATGCTTATTACTAAATCACTAACTCACTAGTCATCATATAACCTCTAATTATTATCCATCCACTATTCATCACTTAGTCACTATTCATGAATCAACGACTAATCATTATTTACTCACTAGCCAAATGTAGCATCTAGTCAAGATCCAATGATTCACCACTAGACCATATTCTCCAATTAACCAATATTCATTTCTATCCATCATAATTCCACTAGTCACCATTCATCATACGACCACTAATCACCATTTATACACTTATTCATCTCTCAACTAACATCTCTTAATAACTAGCATTATTAATCCACAATACTCATTTAAAAATTAATTAACATCATAGACTTAGTCATCAATAACAACTAATCACCATCATTTACTAAACTCATTACTACCTATCTCCTTAGTAAATTAATCATTACTATAAATAGTCATCGATGTCACTAGTCCTCTTTATCACTAAGATTCACAAATCCACTAGTCACCATTAGCCCCTTAATTAATATCCACCACTAAGCATCTTTTATCCTTAAATCAAATACTATACCACTTTATACCTCAACTTATTAGAAGACTATGACTGACACCTCTAATGTCAATATTACAACCAACTACACAAGAACATAATTAAATATATATTGCCATACATAGGGCTATTCAAATTCGAACTGAGTATTGTCATAATATCAACATATCTTCGGGATGAACCGGTTATCAAAATATCATCAAATTATGCTCCGACCTTGACGAGTATCATAATATCATCAATATATCCCGCCGCACTGGGTATCATCACATCATTATCATATCCTCCGGACTTGGAGGATACCATTATATCACCATAATATCCTCCGATTTTGTCGGGTAGCATTATATTATCATAATATCCTCCGGCTTTGCCGGGTATTATCATTACATCAATATATCCTCCTTCCTTTTTGGGCATCATCATTATATAATATATTCTCTTGCATCAGGACCTTGAAGGAGGTAAAGTCTCCTTAGTATGTACTTGTGTTTCCTTGAAGAACGATAGTAGGGAACTAGTTGAGAAAAGCTTGGGGAGACAAAGCCTTTGTCATCCAAATAAATGGTGGTTGCTTAAAAAAACTTTACCTTAATAGATATGAAATAGTATGCAGGTATCCTGGATACAAAGTGATCTACATGTTTAATTCAGCTTCATATCTCTTATAGATATACATCCAGGTCAAGAAGAGAGAAGATGAATAAAAAAAGAGGGTAAGATAGCACAAAATGTTGTCTTAAAAAATCATTAAGGAACCAGGTCCCAAATTAGGTCAGTATCATTTAATGTTCTTATACAATGACCGTTTAAACATTAATGATATGTGCCATATCACACACCCGCCCTTCCAAAAGGCTGTCTACATACTTTAAGTCTAAGAGACACCTCATCCAATCGGACCTGTAACTTCGAATACATCTTTTTATCAAATCTGAGCCATTCTATCTTGTCCTATTTAAAATCATAAATTAGATTCTCTCTCTATATTTTGAAGAGCTCTCTCTCTTCTATAAGTCTCATTAGTTCCCAAACCCTTACAAAACTCATACCAGCTACTACTGCACAAGATTACTCAATCTCTACAATATCAAATTCCTCCCCACCCTCCAAAATAAATTAGACCACTGCCCTAAAATAATAGACTTCCCTTTATTCCATCTGGGTCTAAAAAAAGGTCTTTGATTACTAAGTTTTCCCTTCCGTCCCTGCACAAAATTGCTAGGGATTTTAATTTTAAGAAGGTGAAAACTCCTGATGCTTCTCATCAAAAGGGGGAAAATATTACTGATGCCCATTTAGAGTCCAAAATATCTTCCTCAAAACCCTATTCTCAGTGAGGAAGAATCCAAAATTGAAATTCTCAAAAGCCTTTTTTCTGTGTTCTTCGCTCAAGCCAACAATTTTAAGGAATCAATCTCTGATCAACCAGTTCCTTTTAGTTGGGATTTTGATTCCTCCTCGAAAACCCAAACCCTCTCCTTTGACAAGTTTATTTCCTCCAGTAAATCAGACAGTTATTCCTTGGACAAAACCCTGTTAGAAGATTTGCCAACTTTTAGGGACCCTCCCTTCAATATTTAAGCTATGAGCAAGGAAATTGGATTACAGGGCCTTACAACCTTAAATTTAAAATCACCAAAATGAGAAAATCCTCCTGTAACTTTTTTTTATAAATAGACTAAATGTTACAACCTCTGGTGGTAATGGTGAAATGAGACTCTTCCCCCAGTGCTTGATCTCTCAGGTTGGAATAAGACTATACATAGTGGCTCAAATAGTGATGATAATAATTTATTATCTTGGAAATTAACCAAGAAAGGATCTTCTTCCTCAAGAAGAGGCAGGACGCCAGAGACTAGAGTGAGTTTAGAAATGCTATGAAAAAAGCCTTGGTTAAAAATATGAACGACACCAAGAAGAGAAGGATGGAGAAAAGTAAAGAAATAGATATTGTTAAGCCGATTGTAGTTGATGATTCATACGAAAACACAGAGGTTGATGATAACTCGGATAGTGACTATGATAGTATTAATGATCTTTTTACCAATTTGTTTGATGATGATGATAGTGTAACACCCCACATTTTTAAGCTAGAAATCAAACCGTTGTTCCTACGTGTGCAAACTCTAATCTCATTATTCATATTTTAATTCACGTGTCATGATATTTATACTAGTGTTGGAAGCGCTTTTGAAGTGAAAAATTTTCATAGAAACCACTTAAGCAAAGTTGAGCTAAGAATCTTTGATTCGTCCAAAGTTTGGTATTTAATTCTAAAAGGGTATACTTTGACTATGTATAACTTTTGATATACGTGGAATTTTTTAGATCAAGACCACTAAATTTTAAATAATTGAGTCATCTTTCCAATGATACCAATTTTGCCTTAATTCGATACCCGAGTTAAATCTTCCAGCTATTTTTGTGAGAGGCAGTAAGGGTGCGCGATAAGATCGCACCGCCACGGGGCTTAGAGCGCCAGACTGGAGAAGGCGTTGTGGGCTCTACTCCCCTAGACTAAGGTCACACCGCCTGGTCCATTCCCATGCTGTTTTCAACTCCTTAAGGGTCAAGGGGAACTTTGGTCCTTTCTCCTCAACTCGAAACTTCCAAAGGACCCATCTTCTTCAACATACACTCACCAAAAACCCTTCCTTTACCCAAGAACAAAATCCAAAATCCTTTTCTCCAAAAATCCAAGGAATTCAAGTATTTCAATCCAAAATTTCCCAAGAAAAGTGTCAAGATTAAGGTTCTATTCCTTATCTAAGGAACATAAGGTACGTGGGGTTTTCTGAAACTTGTGAAATCATTTTAATTAGGTTTTTAATGTTGAGAAATCATGTATTTATGAAGGGTTCTTGAATTACATTTAAATGTATGCATTGTGAACTCTTTTTTCTAATAATGTTTTGGTTTTGAGGCCTTCTCTTAAATTTAATTTTTGTTCACATATATGTATATATGCGTTTGGAGTTAGAAAGTTGAATTGAGAGCATGAATATTTGAACTTCCTCTCTTGTTATGACACTTCTTGATTTTCACATGTTATGAATTGATAAATTTCACCTTTTGAAGCATGATATAAATGTTTCTTGGCTATTGGTAAATGATTTGAGATTGATTATGAGTTGAAGAGAGGGTGTTTTACTTGTTGATAAATGATGAAGATGTCTATTGAAAGAATTACATGATTTACTACAAAGTAAGTGACCACCACATGTCTAAGAATTAAAAGAGAGAATTCTTGCATAAGTTTTCATGAATTTTGAAATACTAATTCTCTTGTACTCTTTGAATGATTTAGTGGTCCAAACATTATGTTTTGAATAAAAACACTATAACATTATATTGTATAGCTTATATGACTTGCAAGTCTTGGTATGACGATACCAAATCAAATAAATACCATAATAGATATAGACTAGACTTTACTATAGAAAGTTTTCAGACATTTGACCACTTTTCATAAAGATGCATGATTTAAAATGTTAACAATGGGCTTAAAGAGAGTTAAATGGTTATTCGATAAAGGAAATTATGTGTAAGGGCTCATCGCTGGAAATCATTGATAACGCTCAATCTACAGCTCTCGTAGGAGTGTAAAGCGGTCGTTAGCAAATATAGAACCCAACCTGGGTTGGGTATCGATCCCACAGGGAATAGCTTGGCCAAAAAGTAAGCAAAATTACTAAACTTTTAGTGCAAGTCTCGTAAGAAGGGGGGATTGTAATGTGTAACAAAAACAATAAAGTAAAAGCTGAAAATAGCAAAGTAAAAAGAGAAGGATTGTTACGTAAGTTGTAAACAATGAGAATTGAAGCGTTGGGGTTATGTCCACCTCCTGAGTTATACGTCTCTATTGACTATGAGTGTGTAGAATTCCGACATGCATGTGCTTATAGAGAATTGTATTCGATGGTAAATCCAGGCGTCTTTCGACCTATTCGAGGATTATTTCACTTTAACTCTTTCGAGCTTAAAGAGTGTCTAACGGTACAAATTCTCCAAGAGGTTAGTCCAGTTACGACACTAGCTTTTTAATAGGAAAGGGTGTCTTACTACCTTGACACTATCTCTTTTCCAGACAAATAACCTTTCTTTCGAACAAGTTAAATGTTATACTGGCGTATTCTTGCGTTTGCAACCACAAAGAATGTAGATTAAGATGAAGAGAATAATGATATAAGCAGTATACGTGTCGCGAACTTACAAACTCACAGCAATAGATAGTAACTCAGTTGGCTTCCATAACCCCAACAGAGAGGTTTAGTTACCCATAAATGTGAAGGAGATCATGATTGACATTGTTATTATATCACAATATTGGTTAATTAAGTGTAGCTCAAGTGATAGGCATGAGGCATGATTCCTTAGCGTGGTACCGGTTCTCTTATTGCGGGTTTTAAGAATAGAAGAAAATAAGATTAATGGAAAGATTAGAAGAGTTGTAGAATTGTTGTGGTGGAAGAAGAGAGGGATGGAAGAAGATTAATTGTTGAATAGAAGATTATTAAAAATCTCTAGCATGATAGGGTATTTATAATACCCATATCCTAATCCTACTAGGTAAATAAATATCTAACCAAATCCTACTAGGCTAATGGAATATTTAACCCAAATGTACTAGGTTAATGTAACATTATCATAATCCAAATAAACTAATGAAATACATAACCCAATTGTACTAGGTTAATGCATCATTGTCCAAATCCAACTAAGTTACTGCAAGTCCCCAAAGTCTTCAAAAATATTGTTTTAGCCCGGGACAGATTTTCCATGCAGCGTTTTTGGTCCTTAGGCATGTAAACTCCCTTTCCTTCCTTCGTGAGCTTTCTTTTGCGTCAAGTAAGCCATAAAATGCTGAATTCCGCATCATTTATACCTGAAACTTTGCTAATCATGTTCGTTAGCTCACTTATAGGAAAAAGGACTAAAAGTGCATGAAATATATAATTTGTTCTCAAAACTAGGCTAAAATATGGGAAAAATATATTGATATAGGCGTGTAAATTCGCCTATCATCAATCATTCTGCCGATTCGGGTAATATGATTGGCTAAGGCTAATGTATACTTGTCCTTAAGACACTGGTATACTAGACTAGTATGTAGGACCCCTATCCTTGCTGCAAACTTAGATGTGGGGGCTTGGCCGACGAGTTAATGACGGACCCATATAACTTGTGGGTACTAAACTTGTAGGGTGTACCATCTAGCTCAGATGTAAGATAAAGAGTGAGTCATGATTTGAAAGAATTGTTACAAAGTTTTAAGCATGACCATGTATTTTCATACATCGCATGCAAAATATTTTATGAATTGCTTTCATGTATGTTGTATTAAAGTATGCTATTTTGGATTGTTTTGTTTACTAGTACATCTTTATTGACCCCTATATTTAAGGATTCGAGACACAGTCCCGGAGTCCCGCTAAGTAGTAGATTGGGTTGTTCGAAGTTTGCAGTTGGTGTGCCTCCCTTATTTCAGAAGTCCTTGTTGATATGACATTGTTATTTTATTTTGGTTCATGGTCCGATGGGGGCCTTGTCCCAGTTTTAGACAGATGTTGGTTTTGTATTGTTTGAGATTTCACAGACTAGTTTTTATGTGTTTTCGAGTGTTTATGAACTAAAATTCCGTATTGTTTAGATGAAGTCAAAAAATGACCATGATTCGGTTTGTTTACATTTTTCTACATTTCATTATAGTATATCAATGGTGTGTATGATTTCCTGATAGAAAATATTGCTCGAGCCTTCGTGGTTCGGGGTGCTCATCGTGACCAGGGCCTCGATTTGGGTCTTGACAAACTTGGTATCAGAGAATGGTTCATAGTCTCAGGGTGTCTACAAAATTACATTGGGTAGAGTCCTATTTATGGGTATGAAGCTGTAAGACCCTGCAAAATTCTAAGTCTAACTCAATTTCTTAGAGCTTAAAGAGGGGTTCCAGACTTAGAAAATTCTAGATAAGTGCTTAGACTTAGTGTTATTTTAGCCTTCATAAGTTGGAAACTCTATTTCACAGCTCTTACGACCTTAAAGTGTCGATCTTTAGGTTGATCCATGATTAGAAATGTCATTAGGTGTTCTCGAACAAGCTTTGGATTTTTTGGAACTCGTTTAGACCATGTTTGAGTGACTAAAACAGTGAGTCAATGCAATCTCAATGTGTCGTGTCGTCCATCGCGTCGGCAGATAATTTCCCCCCCAGCTTCAGTACAATTCCAGTGAACCAACGTGAACTCAACGCGGTGCATTGGTCATCACGTTGATACTATTGATGTGGTGCATCGGTTTGCGCATCGCTGGATCGATTTTCAGCCATTAAACAGCCGCATCCTTAGGGGTAATATGGTCATTTTGCCACCCCTATTCAGCCCTAAAACATGAGATTCAGCCCTTATTAAGCAAAATACACTCACTTTTTCTCAAGAACAAAACCCTAGGGGGATCAACTTCATTTCAAGAACTCAAGAACCCACCACCAATCTTTTAGAATTCAGGCACTAAGGTATGTGAAGTGTTCATCTAAGGGTTCCTTTCACCCTTGGAGTCCAAGAAACTCTTTTAAACTTTAAGTTGATTGAGTTCATGATTTCCGTGATTTGGAATTAAGGTGTATTCATGATTATTGTTTTTATTGGGTTCTATTTCATGGTTTATTATAAGATTTATGTAGAATAAATTATTATGTATGTAGTATCATGTGAATTCATGTTATAGCCTTGAAATTGTGATCTTGGTATTGAAATTGTGATGCTCATGTGTTGATTAGTACTATGTGCATATACAATGCCTTCCAAGTATTTGATGAGTTGTCCATGTGACTTTAATAGTGAAATTATATCATGTTAACATGTATACTAGTTCATGCCATTCAAGTGTTTGATAAAATGCCTCTATAGATGCATTATGAACAAATGTGCAAATTTTATGCTATGCAAGGTCATGTGATGCTTTACTTGTCATGCTATCCAGTCCTGGGGGTATTTAATACTCGACAAATTTAGCTATTTACCTAGAACCAGTGTCAATTACAGAATAATCTCAGTCAAGTCATGATCAGTAGTACTCTCAGTTAGTTATGAGACTCAGTAAAATCCAGTAGACTCAATATTAGTCCAATCTAATTCAGTATTCAGTTCAGACCTCAGTAAACTTAGCCAGCTAATAGAACTCAGTAGCATTCAGTTAGTTAATAGAATTCAGTAGTATTCCATCAGTCAACGGAACTCAGTGAAATCAGTTCAGCTCTGTTAGATAATACAATCAAAAGTAGTTTAGTCAAGCCTAGTATGAACTAGAAAACCAGTTCAGTGTCTATTCAGTTGGGAGTAGGTTTCAGCATCGAGCGAACCCAGGGATGGGGGCATTCCTGCCAGCAGAGGGTTTGATCCTTAGTATCAATCCCTACGTTACAGAACTATGTAGACAACATAGGTTGAGATATCTTCCTGCCAGATATTTCAAGGGTTGATATATCTCATTCGAGTTTTCCAGCCAACGAGGGTTGGTGAAAGATCTTCCTATCAGAGAGGGTTAACTCACAACTTATCTTTACTCGTGTCACGGTACTGACACCCTTCCAACAGGGGTTACAGGTTGGACCCCAATTGTCATGGCCCGAACTGAGGCCTTGGCCGTGATGAGAATCCCAAACCATGAAGGCCCGGACACCCTTCTCTATCTGGTAGTCATGTACAAAATTTATACAATAAAAGAAAATGTAACTTAATGCGGAATAATGGTCATATTCTGAATTTAGGTTAAAAAAAAGAAGAATTTGAAATCTAACAATAACTAGACAACATCCAAACCAGTCTGCGAAATCTCTATTACATGCTAAAATAACAACTGTCTAAATCTGAGACAAGGTGTCACGACCCGAACTGGGGCCCTGGCCGTGCCGAAATGCCCCTATCTGTCTGGTAATCACTCACATAATTCAAATGATATAGAGATGCGGAAGATAAATAACATTACGGAAAACATGGTCAAGAGTCATATGAAAGCAATAATGGGTAATGTCCTCAAATCTCAAATCAACACCTCTATAACGTCTGAGAAATCTCTACTACATGACTGAAACAAATGTCTATGTGAAAACTGGGAGAAGGCCCCTAGTAGACCCAAAACTAATAAGTGATCAATGATACTGCCAAATAATTAGGCCTTCCGAAACATAGAAGGCTCACCAAGTGACTCTGCAAATCTGTCCGAGGAATCTACTGATTTTCTGGACCCCTAGACTGTGCCTCCGAACCTGGGAGGAAGGGGGTCAATACAAAAGTACTGGTACACAGAGATATCGAAACAAAACATAATATTTTTACAAAATATATTTGAGAGAAATTATAAAGTAGTTTCATATCAAGTCATTTGAAAACACATGGGCATAATGTAATTGTTTTCAACAACAATGTAATGCAACTGAGCTAGGAGGAATACACTACATATCACACTTACACCAACTTTAAACCTCGATTGCCGTCGAGATTAGAGTGTACGTGAGGGAAAGTCACACAAGATCACACAACAAGATGTCTTGACCCAATGGTAGTGCACAAGATCACAAAGCAGGGATCCTAACCATAGTCCCAATTTGGGAATGACATAAAGTCAGGTACGCAAGATCACAAAGTAGGGTACCAAATTTCCATGTCGGCAAACACGGTTTCCAGCGATGAGCCCTTACACTCAAGAGCCTTCTTCGGGCATCCATCTATCTCATGTAAAATTAATGCATTCAAATTTCCTCTGATTCAATCACATATCTTATTTGTAGGATATCGTCATACCCGACTTACAAGTCATCAATATCACATCAACATATGCATAATCATTTAAAAATCAAGATGTTTTCATCATTTACAAGTAGTGGACAATAATGATTCCAAATTCATGCTCTCTTTTGTTGGTCACAATATAATATGGGGTATTGAAACATTATCATGGGAATTTGAAAGCAATTTATCATTCATATTTATCAAACTTCCATGGAAAATCTCAAATCACATATGCATGGTTTCAACCATCGAAGTATATAAGCAAACAATTCCCATGACCTTAAAAAAATGACTTAGAAATCATAATAAAAGCAAGTTATTCGTATTTTATTGAAAACCCCCATTTAAAAGCATGCATGTTCACAAAACTACACCCATGAGATTTTTGGATAACCCCACGTACCTCGATTACTACGAATATTAGGTGCTTCGTGAAACCTACGTTAAGAGGATTCCAAATATACAATTAGTTTCTAAAACCCCCGGTTGAATCTTGAGTTGCTTGGGTTTTTATTTTGAAACCCTAAGGAGAATCCTTGAGCACTTTTCATGATTGAAGGTGTATTTTGGGGTCTTTGGAACTGAATTTCGTGTTTAGGGCTAAGTAAGGATGGAAAAGGACCATTTTGCCCCAAAAATGGACTGTTTAAGTCAATTAAAACCTTTACATAGGCGCCGCCCAGGCTATCGCCTATGCTTTCCAGTGGCCATGTGCGATTGGTTAGGTGACGCATATTACTTTGAAAGACCATAACTTCTTGCTCGGGTGCCGTATTTTAGTAAAATTGGTATCGTTGGAAAGCTAACTCGGAAACCTATCATTTTACACATAGTAGGCTTTCTAATTCGACATATACAAAGAGTCATGGTCGATAGAAGTTGACCCAAATTATAATGTCCACTTAAGCTTAACCGATCCAAGTAGTTTCCAACTTGTCCTTGAGTGGACTCATATGCTACCCAAATAATTAGCATGCCGTATTGGCATAGGATTTATGGCTTCGGGATTTATCAACACATCAGAATCATGGTCTATATTGTAGCCCGAAATGCGGGGCGTTACATTATCCCCCCTTAGGATCATTAGTCCTCGAATGATGATGCAGGCCACAGACAGACACGATTTCAAGCATAATAAAAGACTAGGAAAGATAAGATAGGAATAATACCTTCTGTCTTATCCTCCATCGAAACAAACAAATTGGGATATCTAATTCTCATGTCATCCTCTGACTCCCAAGTTGCTTCTTCGACTCTCTAATTCTTCCACAATACCTTTACTGAAGCTATCTCTTTGCTCCTCAGATTATGAACTTGGCGATCTAAAATTTCAACGGGCTCTTTTTCGTAAGACAAGGAATCTGTCACTTTGACACCCTCTACTAGCAATACCAAAGAATGATCTCCAATGCATTTCTTCAACATGGATACATGGAATATCGGATGAATGGAACCCATACTTACAGACAATTCTAGCTCATAAGCAACTGCACCATTCTTTCTTAAAATCTAATATGGCCCTATATAGCGAGGGCTCAATTTACCCCTTTTTCCAAACCGCATAACTCCTTTCATAGGAAAAACCTTGAGAAACACCCAATCACCAACTTCAAACTCTAGTTCTCTTCTACAAACATTGGTATAGGACTTTTGAAGACTCTGAGCAGTCTTGAGTCGTTCTCTAATGATCTTTACTTTCTCTATCGCCTGATGAAAAAGATCAGGCCTATACAACTGAGTCTTACCCACTTCATACCATCCTATCGAAGACCTACATCTCCTCCCATACAAAGCCTCAAAATGAGCTATCTTGATGCTGACATGGTAACTATTATTGTAAGCAAATTCAACCAGTGGCAGGTGATCTGACCAACTACCTTTGAAATCAATGACGCATGCCCTCAACATATCCTCGAGGGTCTGAATGGTACGCTCAGCTTGCCCATCGTCTAAGGGTGGAAAGCTGTGCTCAAATTCACTTGTGTACCTAAAACCTTCTAAAAAGATCTCCAGAACTAAGATGAAAACTGCGTACCTCTATTGGATATAATGGACACTGGTGTCCCATGCAACCGAACTATCTCCTTAATGTAAATCTTAGCATAATCCTCTCCCGAATAATTAGTCCTCACAGGCAAAAAGTGGGCTGACTTTGTCAACCGATCTACAATCACCCATATAGAATCATACTGGTTTTGGGATCTCAAAAGTCCTATAATGAAGTCCATGTTTATCATCTCCCACTTCCATAAAGGCCGAGCTATCTCTTGGGAAGTAGAACCTGGCCTCATGTGTTCTACCTTCACTTGTTGACAGTTCAAACACTTGGACACAAAATAAGCTACATCACGTTTCATGTTATTCCACTAATACAAGGTTTTCCAATCGTGGTACATCTTAGTAGAGCCTGGGTGAATGACATACCTTGAAGTGTGCGCCTCATCAAGGATTCTTTCCCGCAGTCCATCAACATTCGGAACGCACAACCTACCCTGAAATCTCAGAATACCATTACCACCAATTTCAAACGACATAACCTTTTGTTGACACACATCTTTCTTGATTTGAATCAAGATAGGATCTTTAACCTGCTTCTCCTTAACTTCAGCATAAAGGGATGACTTAGCTAACTCATGAACAATCACCCCTCCATCTTCGGAATCTAAGATTCGTACTCCCAGATTTGCAAAGCGGTGAATATCCTTCACCATCTCTTTCTTTCCTTCTTCTACATGAGAAAGGCTACCCATGGACAACCTACTGAAGGCGTCTGCTACAATATTTTCCTTGCCCGGATGGTAATGCAGGCTCATAACATAGTCTTTTAGAAGCTTCATCCAGCGCCTCTGCTTGAGGTTTAATTCTTTCTGCATGAGAACATACTGCAGACTCTTATGGTCAGTAAATATATCAACATGAACACCATACAAGTAGTGCCACCAAATCTTAAGTGCAAACACCACAGCCGCTAACTCTAAATTATGGGTGGGGTAGTTACGCTCGTGCATCTTCAACTGCCTAGATGCATAAGCCACTACCTTGCCATACTGCATCAACATACTACTAAGTCCTACATGGGATGCATCACAGTATACCACAAAACTAGGAGCAGTGGTCAGTTTGCCTTTCAACTTCTTAAAACTATTCTCACACAGATCAGACCACACAAACTTCAACTTTTTCTGAGTCAATTTAGTGAATGGAGAAGCTATGGAAGAGAAACTTTCTACGAACCTTCTGTAATACCCATCGGTTGGAGTCATCGGTCTGGGCCATTTTCTTACTGCTTCAACTTTCTGGGGATCCACTCTTATCCCATCACTGGACATAATATTCCCCAAGAAGGCAATAGCATCTAACCAGAAATCACACTTAGAAAATTTGGCATACAGCTAATGATCCTTAAGGGTCTGAAGAATAATTTAGAGGTGATTGGCGTGATCCTCTTTACTCTTAGAATAGATCAGAATATCATCAATAAATACAATGATGAACAAGTCAAGAAACTGATGGAATACTCTATTCATAAGATCAATGATGGATGCAGGGGAGTTAGTCAACCCGAAGGACATGACTAGAAATTCGTAGTGACCATACAGGTTTGGAAGGCTATCTTGGGTATGTCTGACTCCCTAAGTTTCAACTGATGATAACCCGAACGAAGATATATTTTTGAAAAACACTTAGCACCTTGAAGCTGGTAAAAAAGGTCGTCAATCCTAGGAAGAGGATATTTGTTTTGAATTGTGACCTTATTCAGCTGATGGTAGTCTATGCACATATGAAGGGAACCATCTTTTTTTCGTAGGAAAAATACAGGCGTGCCCCAATGAGACACATTGGAGCGTATAAAACCCTTATCTAGGAGATCTACTAACTGTTCTTTCAACTCTTGTAGTTCTGCAGGAGCCATTCTATATGGCAAAATAGAAATAGGACGAGTGTCTGGCAACACATCAATACCAAACTCAATCTCCCTATCAGGTGGTATTCCTAGGAGATCATTTGGAAAGACTTCTGGGAATTCTTTTACTACAGGAACAGATTGAAGAGGAAGACTCTCGGCATTGGAGTCCTTAACTCAGATAAGGTGGTACAAGCAACCTTTAGAAATGAGTTTGCGGGCTTTGAGATAGGATATAAAATTCCCTTTAGGTGCTAAAGAATGTCCTTCCCACTCTATCACTGGTTCCTTCGGTAAAGAAAAAATGACCCTTCGAGTCCTACAATCTAATGTGTCATAGCACAAATGTAGACAATCCATTCCCAAGATAGCATCAAAAGCAACCATATCTAACTCTATGAGATCTGCTAGCGTATCCCAGCTACCAACAGTCACAACACAACCCATGTATACCCTCCTAGCAATAATAGAATCCCCCATCAGGGTGGAAATAGAAAAGGGTTCAGAAATCACACTGGGCTTAAACCCAAAATCAACAGCCACATAAGGGGTCACATAGGATAAAGTAGACCCAGGATCAAGTAACACATATACATCATGGGAAAAGATTTGTAACGTACCGCTAACAATATATGAGGAAACTTCTACCTCCTGGTAGTTGGTCAAAGCATATAACCGATTACGACTATTCCCGATAGCTGAAGGGTCACCCTTATGAAAAGGAGTTGTGAACGCGGCTTGGGGCTTAGTCCCCCCTATATTACCTCCAGCAGAAGGGCAATATTTTTGAAGGTGGCCTACCTTGCCACAAGTATAACAATTCCTCCCCTCAAAATAACACCTCCTTGAGTGATTCTTCCCATAAGTCCTACACCATGGATGAGTACGATGCTGTTGGGCCACACTGCCCTGTGACTGAGTATCTGGGGCTCTGAATCCATGAGGAGTCAGAAAACTCTGCGATCGTCTGTTTACTGGTGGTCTGGGCACTGGGGCGCTGGCAGCTGACAGTGCATTACTCCAGGACTTCTTCTTTTGCCATCTATTTCCCCATTGCCCACTCTATGATTGGCTGTGATTCTGATCCGCGGTTCTGGCCCTCTTTGCTTGCCTGTCTTTCTCTCTTGGTTTTGACTTTTTCTTTTGGTTCTCTTCTATCTATTGCATATGAACGGTCAGCCAAGCAAAGTCTAGTTCCTTATTCAACATTACCCCTTGGCACTCAAGCACCAGGTTATCAGAAAGGCCAGATGCAAATTTTCTTATTCGGGCTCTCATATTACTAGTCAACTCTGAGGCATAGCGGGCTAGTTCATTAAACTTCAAAGTGTACTCCTGGAAACTCATACTGCCCTGCTTCAGATTCATAAACTCTTCCTCTTTGGCCTCCCTCAACTCCATAGGAAAGAATCAATCAAGGAAAGCTTCCACAAATTTTTCCCAAACTGTGGGCTCAGCACTCTCACCTTTTGCATCCTCCCAGTCAGCATATCACTGATTCACAACATCCTTGAGATGATAAGTTGCTAGTTCCACCCCTTCAACCTCATCCACATGCATTACCTTAAAGATCTTTTCCATTTCATCCATGAACTTCTATGGATCTTTCTCCACCTTGGTACAATTGAACTTAGGTGGGTTTATCTTCATGAAATGTTCGACCCTAGTAGCCTCAGACATAAGAGATGCAGACCCAATATCTTCCGATCATTGAGCCTGGTTAGATACCAACTGTGTCAGTATATGAATAGACCGTCTGAATTTTGCATTTGAAAAATCTCCCTGAGCAGTTGGGGGACGGTTGACATTAGTCCACGGAGCCCGAGGTAGACTGGTTGGGACTGGAGGGACCCCCGAAGTAGGGATAAGTTCTGGAGTGTGAGCTCTATTACGGGTCCGCATCCCATGGGTGGGACGGACCTCATCTGCCTGAGAATTCTGATCGATGATACGACGTGGAGGCATAACTGTGTTTCTAAAATACAAGAGATCATTAATTAGGGGACTGTTTAGACTCTAAAGCACGAACTAAATCACAAAGAAGGAAACATTCCCTAAATGCCTAGAAACCTTCTGCTTATAAGTGTGGCGCGCCACACACCCATAAACAGGACTCTACCCGATGCGATTTCGCAGATACCCTGGGACCATGAACCGTACTTTGATACCAAGTTTGTCATGACCCGAACCGAGGCCCTGGCCGTGACGAGTATCCCAAACCATGAAGGTCCAAAACACCTCTATTTTTCTGATAATCATGGACATAATTCAAATGACAAAGGGATGCGGAAGACAAATAACATTACAGAAAACATGGTCAAAAGTCATATGAAAGCAATAATGGGGAATAATATCCCAAAACCTTAAATCAACACCTTTATAACGTCTACAAAATCTCTACTACATGACTGAAATAAATGTCTATGTGAAAACTGGGATAAGGCCCCCAGTAGACCCAAAACTAATAAATGATAAATGATACTGCCAGATAATCAGGCCTTCCGAAACATAGAAGGCTCACCAAGTGACTCTACAAATCTGTCCGAGGAATCTACTGATTTTCTGGACCCCTAGACTGCGCCTCTGAACCTAGGAGGAAGGGGGGTCAATACAAAAGTACTGGTACGCAGAGATTTCAAAACAAAACATAATATTTTTATAAAATATAGTTGAGATCTATTATAAAGCAGTTTCATATCAAGTCATTTGAAAACACATGGGCATAATGTAATTATTTTCAACAACAATGTAAAGTAACTGAGCTAGGTGGAATACCCTACATATCACATTTACACCAACTGTCAAAACTCAGTTGCCGCCGAGATTAGAGTGTACGTGAGGGGAAGACACACAAGATCACACAGCAGGGTGGCTTGACCCAATTCTAGTGCACAAGATCACAAAGTAGGAGTCCTAACTATAGTCCCAATTTGGAAATGACATAAAGTCAGGTACGCAAGATCACAAAGCAGGGTACCAAATTACCATGTCGGCAAATACTTTTTTCAGCGATGAGCCCTTACACTCAAGCGCTTTCTTCGGGCATCCATCTATCTCATGTAAAATCAATGCATTCAAATTTCCTCTAATTCAATCACATATCTTATTTGTAGGGTATTGTCATACCCGACTTCCAAGTCACCAATATCATATCAACATATGCATAATCATTTAAAAATCAAGATGTTTTCATATTTTACAAGTAGTGGACAATAATTATTTCAAATTCATGCTCTCTTTTGTTGGTCACAATATAATATAAGGTATTGAAACATTATCATGGGAATTTGAAAGCAATTTATCATTCATATTTATCAAACTTCCATGGAAAATCTCAAATCACATATGCATGGTTTCAATCATTGAAGCATATAAGCAAACAATTCCCATGACCTTAAAATAATGACTTAGAAATCATAATAAAAGCAAGTTATTAGTATTTTACTGAAAACCCCCATTTAAAAGCGTGCATGTTCACAAAACTACACCCATGATATATTTGGATAACCCCACGTATCTCGATTACTATGAATATTAGATGCTTCTTGAAACCTACGTTGAGAGGATTCCAAATATGCAATCAGTTTCTAAAACCCCCAGTTGAATCTTGAGTTGCTTGGCTTTTTATTTTGAACCCCTAAGGAGAATCCTTGAGCACTTTTGATGAATGAGGTGTATTTTGGGATCTTTGAAACTGAATTTCGTGTTTAGGGCTAAGTAAGGGTGGAAAAGGACCATTTTGCCCCCAAAACAGAGTGTTTAAGTCACTTGAAACCTTTACATAGGCACCGCCTATGCTATCGCCTATGTTTACATAGGCTCCTCCTAGGCTATCACCTCTGTTTACATAGGCGCCGTCTATGCTATCTCCTATGCTTTCCAGTGGCCATGTGCGATTGGTTAGGCGACACATATTGCTTTGAAAGGCCATAAATTCTTGCTTGGGTGCCGGAGTTTAGCAAAGTTAGTATTGTTGGAAAGCTAACTCGGAAATCTATCATTTTACACCTAGTAGGCTTTCTAATTCGACATATACAAAGAGTCATGGTTGATAGGAGTTGACACAAATTATAATGTCCACTTAAGCTTAATCGATCGAAGTAGTTTTCAACTCGTCCTTGAGTCAAATGACCCCTGTGGTCTAAGTTCAAGCTTGAATGGATTCACATGCTACACAAATAATTAACATGCCGTATTGAAATAGGATTTATGGCTTTGGGATTTATCAATACATCGGAATCATGGTCTATATTGTAGCCCAATGCGGGGCATTACACAAGGCCCCCAGTGGACCCAAAACCAAATAAATAACATTGTCTGAAATAAATAGGCCTTCTGGAATAAAGAAGGCTCACCACTGCACAAACAACTTCTCTCTGGAAACTCTACTACTTAGCTGGACCTCTAGATTGAGCCTCAGACCCTGGAAGGTAGGGGGTCAATACAGTTATACTGGTATGCAGAGCAAATCCAAAATAATAATTTTTATTCAACATAAGTGAGAGCGATATAAAAGCAGTTCATAAACATAATATACGGTACAAAAATAAATGGGCATGTTTAAAAGACTATAAAATCATCTGAACTCTTTGATACTCTTTGTTTTTAGTTCTACACTAGGTGGTATACCCTACAATTCTAAAATTCCATGGGCTATATGGAATCTGCCCTTAACTCGGTAGCCAAGCCCCCAACCCAAATTTGTTGCAGGAGTTGGAGTCTCTGAATCTCTACTACGCCAGAGGGCTGTCGCCAGCGTAGAATTTTCCCATTTGGGTATCATAAACCCGTGTAGGCAAATCATGATTTTAGGAACTGAGCCGATTGACTCGTACCTTCTTCGGGTAACCACCTAACCCTCTTTAAGCCCATTTTTAACTCTTTAAAACACGTATTCTCGGAAATCAAACTCTGTGAACTCTAACTCTGTTATGGCATACATATATATGGTATCATCATACTATTGACTTGCAGGTCACATCTCTGAGCCAATAATAATATCTTATTATCTCTTCTTTCAAAACATAACACTTGGGACCACCATACCGACAATTCATTTCAAAGAACTCTTTCTTAAAATTTATGTAAACACATGCAAGAAACTTTCTTTTTCAACAGTTCAAATATACAAGGTGGTCATGTCAAAGATTTCAATAATAATGCTCTTAATCAAATCTTCAATTTTATACATATACATATAGGTATAAATCAATTTATGGGGAAAAGGCCTAAAGTCCAAATCAACAATATTATCAAAACATGCATGATGCATAATTAAAACATAGATTCCAAAATCCTTTTATAAATTCTTGCTTGATAAACTTTAAATCATATTCAAGTGTTTCAATATGCCCATGTAGTTTTAGGATAAACCCCACGTACCTTAAATTAGGAATTTGAACGAATGTTCTTGATGCTCTTGGTTTGGGGGTTCCAATTCTTGAATCAATTTTGAAAACTAGGGGTGAAATCTTGAGTTGTATGAAATCTTTGGGTTGAAACCCTAAGGAGTGTTCTTGATGAATTTTGAGGAAAAAGAGAGATGAAAAATACCCATCTTGCCCTTAGTGATTCGGAGAAAAAATTGAAAAATAAGTCCAGCCGGACTTAGCAAGGAGCCACCCTTCCTAGTTTGTCGGACTTAGCAAGGAGCCGCCTTGCCTATAGCTTGACCCTTCCCAGGTAAGGCGATAAGCAGGGCGCCGGGGGCTAATCTCCCCAGCTCACTGTTTTGCAACCCCAAACATGCCCTTAAGCTAGTTTAGAAATTCTGAAACTCACTTGAGATGTACTTTTGACTCACCCCATCATACATCAACAAAAAAAATCAACAAACGGAGGTTGGGAGGTCATAAAATAAATCCTCAAAGATTTGGATCTCAAAATGAGACTAAGTCCTTTTTGATACTTGGAAAATTTTTTAAGTTTTCAACTCTAAAAGCATGCTACTAGGAGATAACACATGAAGGACTTTTGCGGGGTGTTACATTATCCCCTCTTGGGATTATTCGTCCCCAAATGATGATGCGAAACATAGACAAGCACGATTTCAAGTATACTAGGGCATAGAAAGAATAAGGCAAAGATTGTACCTTCCATTTCGTCATCCACCGGATCAAAAAGGTTTGGGTATCTTGCACGCATATCATCCTCTGACTCCAAAGTAGCTTCCTCCACTTTTTGATTTTTCCACAGCACCTTAACCGAAACTATCTCCTTACTCAACTTCCTAACTTGGCGATCCAAGATTGCAATAGGCTCCTCTTCATATGATAAGGAGTCTTTCACTTTGATCTCCTATACAGGAAAAACTAGGGAATAGTCTCCAATACACTTCTTCAACATGGACACATAAAATACTGGATGGACGGAACCCAGATTTGCAGGAAATTCTAACTCATAAGAGACTCCTCCTATTCTCCTCACAATCTGGTATGGTCCTATATAGTGAGGACCCATCTTACATTTCCTCCTGAAATGCATGAATCCCTTCATAGGGGAGACTTTTGAGAAACACCCACTTACCAACCTCAAATTCTAGCTCTCTTCTTCTAACATCAACATAGGATTTTTGTCGACTCTGGGCTATTTTACGTCGTTCTCTAATGATTTTGACTTTCTCCATTTCCTGATGAACAAAATTAGGCCCATATAACTGCGTCTCACCCACTTCATACAACCCTATTGGTGACCTGCATCTTCTCCTATACAATGCCTCAAAAGGAGCCATCTTAATACTGGCATGGTAGCTATTATTATATACGAACTCTATCAATGGCAAGTGATCTACCCAACTATCTTTGAAGTCAATTACGTAGGCCCTCAACAGATCCTCTAGGGTCTGAATGGTGCGTTTGGCTTACCCATCTGTCTAGGGGTGGAAAGCAGTACTCAGGTTCACTTGGGTATCTAAACCCCTCTGAAAAGATCTCCAAAACTGTGAAGAGGATTGCGTACCTAGATCGTATATGATGGATACAGGTGCCCCCTGTAGGCGAACTATATCCTCAATGCACAACTTGGCATAATCATCTCCTGAATAGTTAGTCCTGACAGGTAGAAAGTGAGCTGACTTGGTCAGCCGACCTACAATTACCCAGATAGAATAATACTGGTTTCGGGACCTCGAAATTCCTATAATGAAATCAATATTGATCATCTCCCACTTCCACAAAGGCAAGGCTATCTCTTGGGAAGTGCCACCTAGCCTCAAATGCTCCACTTTAATATGTTAGCAATTCAAATACTTGGAAACAAAGTCAGCCACATCACGTTTCATATTATTCCACCAATATATTGTCTTAAGATCATGGTACACTTTAGTAGAGCCTAGGTGAGCAACATATCTCGAAGTGTGAGCCTCGTCAAGAATTCTTTTCCACAACCCATCTATATCTGGCACACATAGCCTACCTTGATATCATAGGATTCCATCACTACCAATTTTAAAAGACATCACTTTTTGTTACCCTACATCTTTCTTAATTTGCATCAAAATGGGATCTTCGGCCTGCTTCTCCTTAACTTCTGCACAAAGGGAAGATTTAGCTATCTCCTGAACAACTACTCCTCCATCCTTAGAATCCAAAAGTTGCACTCCTAGATTTGCAAGACGGTGAATATCCTACACCATCTCTACCTTCCCTTCCTCAATATGAGAAGCACTACTCATAGATATTCTACTGAGGGAATCGGCTACCACATTTGCCTTACCCGGATGATAGTGAAGGCTCATGTCATAATCCTTCAAAAGCGCCAACCAATGCCTCTACCTGAGGTTCAATTCTTTCTACAAGAAAACATACTGTAAACTCTTATAGTTAGTAAATATATCAACATGTACCCCATAAAGATAATGCCGCCAGATTTTAAGAGCAAACACCATGGCCTCTAATTCCAAGTCATGCATGGGGTAATTTTGCTTATGCACCTTCAACTGCCTAGATGCATAAGCCACCACTTCACCATGATGCATAAGTACACACCCAAGTCCCACTCAGGATGCATCACAAAACACAACAAAATCCTCTGTACCTTCCAAAAGAGTCAAAACAGGAGCAGTAGTCAATTTGTCTTTCAACCTCTCAAATAAAACAGGAGCAATAGTCAATTTTTCTTTCAACCTCTTAAAACTATTCTCGCAGGAGTCAGACCAAACAAACTTTACCTTTTTCTGTGTTAATTTAGTAAGTGGTGCAGCTATGGAGGAAAAACTCACAATAAATCTCCTCTAATACCCTGTCAATCCCAAGAAGCTCCGAATGTCGGTTGGAGTCGTGGGTCTGGGCCATTTTCTCACTGCCTCAACCTTTTGGTGATCAACTTTAATTCCCTCTCTAGACATAATATGCCCCAAGAATGCAATAGCATTAAGTCAGAATTCACACTAGGATTTTTTTTGCATATAACTTATGATCTTTGAGAGTTTGAAGGATAGTTTGGAGGTGATTGGCATGGTCCTCCTCACTTTTAGAATAAATCAATATATTACCAATGAAACCTATGACAAAAAGATCTAGAAACTGATGGAACACCCTATTCATTAGGTCCGTGAAAGCTGTAGGGGCGTTAGTCAACCCGTAGGACATGACTAAAAATTCATAGTGACCAAATCGGGTTCAGAAAGACATTTTGGGAATATCAGCCTCCCTAACCTTCAACTGATAATATCCCGAACGAAGGTCTATCTTTGAAAAACATCTAGCACCCTAAAGCTAGTAAAAAAGATCATCAATTCTAGTAAGAGGATATTTGTTTTTAATAGTGACCTTATTTAACTGACGGTAGTCTATACACACACGGAGGTAACCATCTTTCTTACGCATGAATAGTACAGGTTCACCTCAAGAAGAAACACTAGGGCGAATAAAGCCTTTGTCAAGCAAATCCGTCAGCTGCTCTTTCAACTCTTTCAACTCTGTAGGAGCCATTCTATATAGCGAAATAGAAATGGGATAAGTGTCTGGCAACAGATCAATACAAAAATCTATCTCCCTATCAGGTGGTACCCCAAGAAGATCTTTAGGAAAGACTTCTAGAAATTCATTTGCTACGAGGACTGACTAAAGAGAAGGAATCTTAATATTAGAATCTTTTACTCGGTCAGATTATATAGATAACCTCTAGAAATAAGCTTATGGGCTCTAAGGTAACATATAAACTTCCATATAGGTGCTAAAGAATGCCCCTCCCACTCTATCACCGGCTCATTTAGAAAAGAAAAAGTAACCTTTCGAGTTCTATAGTCTAGCGTAGCATAACATGAATGGAGCCAGTCCATTCCTAAGATAGCATCAAAATCAACCATATCAAGCTCTATGAGGTCTGCCACAGTATCCCGACTACAAATAGACACAACATAATTTTTATACACCCTCCTAGCCACAATAGAATCACCTACCAAAGTGGAAACAAAGAAAGGTTTTGCAATTAATTACATTGGGTTCAAACCCAAAACCGACAGCCACATATGCACATAAGACAAGGTAGACCCGAGATCAAGCAACACATGCACATCATGAGAGAGAATTTGTAATGTACCCGTGCCTATATCTGGTGAGTCTTTTACCTCCTGGAGATTCAACAAAGCATACAACCAGTTGCGACCACTTCCGATAGCTAAAGGGGCACCTTTAAAAGACGGTGCTAGCGCAGAAGAATTAGCCTGCGACTTAGCTCCATCAACATTACCTCTCACTGTTGGACAATCTCTTTGGATATGACCTGACTGGTTGTACAAATAACATACCATGGTGCCGAACTGACATCTTCCTGGGTGATCCCTCCCATATCTTCCACAGTACGGGTATGACCGAGGAGCATGAGCTATACTCCCCTGAGACTGCGTACCCTACAATCTCGGCCCATGACTAGACTGAAAATTCTAAAATCGCCAATTAGTTGGAGGTCTGGGAACTGGAGCACTGGCTGTGGACTGAGCATTACTCTAATTTTTTTTCCTCTGCCACTTGTTCCCCCAATTACCATCCTGGTGCTGACTGTAATTCTGGTCTATTGGCCTGCCTATCCTTTTTCCTTGCCTCAGCCACCTTCATCTTCTAATCCTCTACTTGCTATATGTGAACCGACAGTTGGGAAAATTCTATATCCTTGTTCAGCATTGCCCCCTTGCATTCAAGCACCAAGTCATCTGAAAGACCGAATGCAAATTTTCTCATATGAGCCCTCATATTTCCTATCATTTTTGAAGCATAACAGGCTAGTTGATTGAACCTCCTTGCTTTAGGTTCATAAAATCTTCAGCTTTGGCCTCCCTCAGCTCTTGAGGAAAGAATCAGTCAAAGAAGGCATCCACAAAATTGCCCCACACGGATGACTCGACATCACCACCCTTTGAATTCTCCAATTAATTATACCATTGGTTTTCCACATCCTTTAGTTGATATGCTGCCAACTCCACACCCTCAACTTCATTCACGTGCATAACTCAAAAAATCTTTTCCAACTCATCAATGAACCCTTGAGGGTCCTCTTCAACTTTTGTGCCAGTGAACATAGGCGGGTTTAATCTCATGAACTGACCAACCCTAGTAATTTCAGATGTTCCAGATACCAAACCCATATCTTCAGACCAACGAGTCTGAGAGGCTACCAGTTGTGCAATCATATGAATGGACTGCCTGAACTCAGTATTCAAAATATCTCTCTGAGGAGGCTAAGGATGGTTAACATTTTTCTTTAGAGACCGCGGGGGACTGGTCGGGACTAGAGGTACTCCAAAAGTAGGGATGAATTTTGGGGTGTGAGCTCTATTACGGGTCCGCATCCCATGAGTTGGACGGACCTCTTCCGCTTGAGTATTTTGTTCGTTGATTCTACGGGGAGGCATAGTGATATTCTGAAAAACAAGAATTTATTAATTAGGGGACATACAGACTCAACAGCATAAACTAAATCACAAAGAAGGGAAACATTTCTAAACGCCTGATAGCCTCCTGCCTATAAGTGTGGCGCACTATACACTCATAAATAAGACTCTACCCGATGCAACTTCGCAGACACCCTGGGACCATGAACCATGCTCCGATACCAAGTTTGTCACGACCCAAACCGAGGCCATAGCAGTGACGAGCATCTTGAACCTTGAATGCCCGGACACCCTTCTCTATCTGGTAGTCATGAACGAAATTTATACTATAAAAGAAAATATGGAAATGTAAATTAATACGAAATCATTGTCATATTCTGAATTCCGGTTAAAAAAAAGAATTTGAAATCCAATAGTAACTAGACATTATCCAAACCAGTCTGTAAAATCTCTATTACATGCAAAAATGACAACTGTCTGAATCTGAGACAAGGCCCCCCAGTGGACCCAAAACAAAATAAATAACATAGTCTAGAATAAACAGGCCTTCTGGAATAAAGAAGGCTCACAACTGCACAAATCACCTCTCTCTGAAAACTCTACTGCTTAGCCAGACCTCTAGATTGAGCCTCAGACCCTGGAAGGTAGGGGGATAATATAGTTGTACTGGTACGCAGAGCAAATCTAAAATAACAATTTTTATTTAACATAAGTGAGAGCAATTTAAAAGCAATTCATAAACATAATATACGGTACAAAAATAAATGGGCATGTTTAAAAGACTTTATAAAATCATCTGAACTCTATGACACTCTTTGTGTTTAGTTCTGCGCTAGCTGGTAGACCCTAAAATTTTGAAATTCCATGGGCTATATGGAATCTGCCCTTAATTCGGCAGCTAAGCCCCCAACCCGAGTTTTCCGCAAGAGTTGGAGTCTCTAAATCTCTACTACGCCACAGGGCCGTCTCCAGCATACAATTTTCTCTTTTGGGTATCATAAACCCGTGTCGACAAATCACAATTTTGGGAAATGAGCTGATTGACTCGTGTCTTCTTTGGGTAACCACCTAACCCTCTTTAATCCCACTTTTAAGTCTTTAAAACACTTATTCTCTGAAGTCAAACTCTGTGAACTCTTAACTCTATTATGGCATACATACATATGGTATCATCATACTATTGACTTGCAAGTTACATCTTTGAGCCAATAATAACATCTTATTATCTCTTCTTTCGAAACATAAAACTTGGGACCACCATATCAACAATTCAATTCAAAGAACTCTTTCTTTAAACTCATGTAAACACATGCAGAAAACTTTCTTTTTCAACAGTTCAAATATACAAGATGTTCATGTCAAAGATATCAATCACATGCAATTCTTTCTCTTTAACACAAGAACATAATCATATAAAAAACTCCCTCTCGTCATCATCAAAATTATGTCAAATACTATAATATTGAAAAGGCCACTTTCAAACCATTAAACATATATTTCAAATCATTCCCAATAAGTTCATAAACTCTAATTCATCAAAAGAGAGGGATTTCAATAATAATGCTCTCAATCAAATTATGCATCAAATATTCATCAAATTGGGATATTCTACCCAAATATCTCAAAAATCTACTACATACCTTCTCACAAGTAGCACTAGTTTACAACTACCAATGAAAAGAGGGTCAAGGGGGTTAAAGCCTCATAATAGACATGGTCAACTTTATCCTTATATTATAATCCCGTACAATCGTATCTACTTATACTTCTTTCTCACATCACAATTACTTACCCAAGCGTACATTTACACTACCTTCAAAATCCACAACAACTATGAGTCTATACTTATAACCTACTGGCTAATATGGCCATTTTCATACTTCAAGCAAGGACAATTCACCTCGCCTAATAACTCCTTCTCTGTCTTCTACTAATAAACTAACACACAAGGACGAATCGCTTCATTACTAACTCTATCTCATGCAAAAAGATTCAGCTATACATATATTCAACCAGCACAAGAACCACACGTTGAATGACACAATGCTAGTGAATCGAAATAGGCCTCACACGGCTTCACTAGAATTTGATTTTTTTGTAGTTTGATCAAGAAAATAAGAAGAATGACAAGGCAACTCTGCTAGTGAATCAAAAGAGCCCCACACGGCTTCACTAGACCTTTTAGTTTCACCAACACGATGATAAAATATTTTCAAGAGATAGAAACTTGTCACACAACATTCCATAATCTGAGAATACACATCTTACTTTGTATAGATAAAAAAAAAACCTGAGTCAAATATTTCCCCCACAGATTATCATACAATCCACACACACTACTTGCTACCAATAGGTCATGACACCGACACTTTAACTTATACTACTATTTGGATGGAAATACAATTCCAACACTTCTACTACACATCTTTTCCCTTAAGCATGACATCTGCAACATAAATTTCTGAAAAGGGCCGAATATACTCAATACAGACGGCTGAAAAGCACGATTTTGTCAAGATCAAGGTTCACACTGGAACCCATACACTCTGAAGAAATAACAGACTCTTCTCAAGTCCTTGCACAATTTTAAGATCTTATATGACGTGATCCGAAGGGACAATACCATTTAGACTCTAAACTTCTGCACTTGATTCACCCTAGAAATGTGATGGGACTGAGAACATCAGAGTAAGGAAAGAATTTGGGATGATTTTACTTTCGTATAGACGTCACCATAGCACGAATTAGAGTATGAAGGAGGAACATTCTGACTCTGTTTCACGAACTAGAACATGAAGAAAGAGAGACATTCCTAAACGTCTTATAGACTCCTGCTTATAAGTGTGGCGCGCTACACACCCATAAATAAGACTCTACCCGATGCGATTTTGCAAACACCCTGGGACCATGAACTGTTATCTGATACCAAATTTGTCATGACCCGAGCCTAGGCCCTAGCCGTGACGAGCATCCCGAACCATGAACGCCCAAAACACCCATTCTCTATCTAGTTAGCATGCACAACATTCGTAATCATAATAAAATGCGGAATTAAAACTGAGTACGGAATACATGGTCAAGTTCTGCAATATTTCTAAATAATACTATCTGACATCAGTCTGCGAAATCTCTACTAAGAACACAAACATCTGTCTGAAAAGAAACTGGGACAAGGCCCCCAGTAAACCAAAAACACAATAAATAAGATAATGTCTAACATAATTAGGCCTTCCGAATAATATAAGGCTCACCACTACGAGATCAAGTCTGCAAATCTGAGAATGTCTACTGAGTAGCTGGACCCCTAGACTGTACCTCAGGACCTGGAAGAGGGGGGGGGGGGTCAGCACAAAAGTACTGGCACGCGAAGCAATCCAAAAATAGTATAATGGAACATATATATATATATATATATATATATATATTAAGTAAAAGCAATTTTTCATCAAGACATCATGTATAAAATTGTTTCCAAAAAATACATGGGCCCTTTCTGAAAACATGTAACCTGCCTGTTCATTTCAAATCAAGATCTGTGTTTTACTTCTGAGTTAGGAGGTATTCTCCTACAAGTCTGATATTCCGCGGGCTGTATGGAATCCGCCATTGACTCGGCGGGGAAGCCTCCAACCCAAGTGTGCCGCAAGGGTTGAAGTGTCTGAGTCTGATACGCCACAGGACATTTAAGTCAGCGCATAATAGTATACCCGGGTCAACAAACCACAGTTTTAGGCAATAAGTCGCTTGAACTCAGCCCTCTTCGGTGAACCACCTAACATCTTTGTATGCCCATTTTTAACCTTTTCTATACATGCAACATTCTGAATGTCTAAAATCATGAAAGTCTGAAATGTCTGTTAGTCTGAGTCTGATATAGCGTTAGTCTGAATTGGTATCGTCATACCAAGACATTGCAAGTCATGATTTTTCTGAGCCATAATGTATTAAGCAAGAGCTTTCATTCAAAACATAGTTTAGACCACCAAAACATGTAACTGATGTAAAGGATTTCATACTCCAAAACTTAAAGTTCAATTCATGCAGAAATTTCATCAAACTCCTGGTGGTCAAAAGTCTTTAGCAAGTTCGTGTATTCAAAATTGAAACACATTCATTCATATATGTATATAAACTGTCAAATCGCTTTGGAGATGGTCAAAAGACCGAAACAATGATGTTAAACCATCTTATACATAAATATATATACATAATTTAAAAACCCCATTCTAAAACATGATTTTTTTCTATGCCCATGAGAATTTAGGAAAAGTCCTGCGTACCTCTATTTCTGAAAATACTAGATATTTCTTGAAGCTCGTGGATTTGTGATTCCGAATATGTAATTATCTTCGAAAACCTACGGTCGAATATTGAATTATTTGGGTTTTTATTTTGAAACCCTAAGGAGAATTCTTGAGCAATATTTGGAAAAGTATGTGTATTATGGTGTTTGAGGGATTAAATCCCATGTTGGTGGTATATATAGGGGTGGAGGATGACCAAAATACCCCTAAGGAACAATTAAGGTCAAATCTGTCCCTCAGTTGACAGTTTGATAGGCTGGAGTAAATTGATTATAACTTTTTACTCATATATTCAAATTGGATGAAACCAACTTCATTTTAAAGAGGACTCAAATAGCTTCCGTTTTATATATTATATCTCATACAGTTCATTATATACAGGGAGTTATGATCGTTTGAAATTAACCCAGAAATACTGAAAACTGGGCAATAGGCTATGCGTTTTGCTACTGTTTTGAAATCCAAACGCAGCCTTATGCATTCCGAAAAATTTCAAAACTTATCCGAGATGTACTATGAGCTTGACCGATCGTAACGCAACTTGAAAATTTAAAAATGAATATCGGAAAGGTTGAAAAGTTGTATCCCAAAGATTGCCAGCTAAAATGACACTAAGTCCTCATTACACTCACAAAAAATTTCAAGTTTTTAAGTCTAAGGGAACTCTATTAAAGGCTAATCCATGCACGACTTTTACGAGGTGTTACAGCAAGGTGCCGCCCTTCCTAGTCCGTCGGATTTAGCAAGGCACTGCCTTGCCTATCACGTGGCCCTTCCCAAGTAAGGCGATAAGAAGGGCACCTTGGGCTAATCACCCCGACTCACTATTTTACAACCCCAAACATGCCCTTAAGCTGGTCTAAGAATTTTAAAACTCACTTGAGATGTACTTTTGACTTGCCCATCATATATCAACAAAAAAAATCAACACACAGAGGTCAGGAAGGTCGTAAAATAAATCCTGAGACTAAGTCCTTTTTGACCCTTAGAAATTTTTTTAAGTTTTGAACTATAAAAGCATGCAACTAGGAGATAACACATGAAGAAATTTTATGGGGTGTTACACCGATCTATTCAAAAATGGGTATGTCAGTTAGATGATTACCTCCTATAGTCTCAATTTAAGATTCAGTCTTAGTATAGAACTCAATTTAGTTCTATAGATTCAGGACTGTCAGACACAGTCACTCAGCTTAGTACGAAACTTAGTATAGTTCCACAGAATCAAGACTATCAGATATAGTCATTCAGTTTTCAGTAATACAGTATCAGTATACTCAGCTATTAACTAATCAGTATTCAGACTCAGTATTCAGTATTATCACAATTTCAGTTACAGTTTACGTATTCATGCTTGTACTCTCATTCAGTTGTACTCATGTCATTCAGTCAGTATTGTTCTTGTATATGAACCCATGCATTTTAGCCTACTTCACTTTGCATACCAATATATTCAAAGTACTAATGCATATTTTTCTCTTGCGCTATGATGTCTTAGATCATAGGTTCAGACACAGGGGCTCCTGAGCACCCTTAGCAGTTTAGATTTTCAGCAGTCAGAGTTAGTGGTGAGTCCTTATAGTTTGAGGAAATGATTATTTTCTTTAGTATTTAAGTTTATTAGTATAGTTTTAGTAGTTGAAGTTAGTTAGGGGCTTGTCGTATCAACTCCGTAATTCAGACAGTTTAGAAGCTTTTTTAGACTAGAGTATTTTCAGATAGATGTTTCAATTTTGGTATTGTTATACCTTATTTAGTTTATTTCAGTATTGAACCTTATGGCCAATTTTTGCCTAATTTCTACATATTTACAGTATCAATATTCAATCACTGCAACAGATACCAGTCATGGGTTAGATTATGGTCTTTTGAGATCAGGAGCACCATGTAGCATCCGGAGTACAGACCCGGGGCATTACAGTAGTGCGCCACACTTATAAGTAGGAAGCTACTAGGCATTTAGGAATGTTTCACTTTTCTTTATGTTCTAGATCGTGCCATTGTGTTGTCCATTTGGAAGTTATGCAGATTCCTTCTTTAATCTGACTTTATTAACTATGTTTCATTGTTGAGTCAGTTCAAGTGCAGAGTCTTAGAGTCTAAATGAGGTGATCCCTTCTAATTGAGTCATAAAAGATTATGAAATTGCTCAAGGACTTGAGAAAAGTCCATAAGTGCCTTAAAGTATATTGATTTAAGCCTATACCCCAGTCTATATCAATCGTGTGTTTGAGCTTGAGGTTGAAGTGTATTCAGTCCCTTTCAAAAATTCTTGTTGCAGATGACATGCTCGAGGGTAGTGATGTATGTCAAAATATTGGAACAATATTTATACCCAAGTAGTAGTATATGTTAAGGTGTCATACCCTATTGGTAGTAAGATGATCTCGAAGTTAGTGATATAAAGTCACAAGATTAAACATCAGAATATTAGTAACTTTTACGTAAGGAAGCTAGTTTAGTGGTATAACCATTGATCGAGGGATGGGTTGTTATTTTATAGTGATAGACTAATGTAGTAGTGGTATTTGTAGATTGTATAATAGTCTGTGCAGAAAGTGTATGGGTATTATTATTATTTATTCAAAATATGGAAGGAGCTAGAATGGATAGTTATGGTGGTTATAGGAATCTCTTATAGGCTGTGAATGGAAATGGTTAGATTAGTCAATAAGTTATTAGTATAGACTCATTACTGTATATGGAATTTTGAAAGTAGTTGTGATGTATGCATGGGTAAGTAACTATGATGTGAGAAAGTAAAATATTTAGATAATATTGTAATGGGTTATAATATAAGACTAAGGTCAACTATGTCTATTATGCAACTTTACTTCCTTGAATTTCTTTTCTTTAGTAGTTGTAAGCTAGTACTACATGTGAGGAGGTGAGTAGTGAATGTTGTGTAGCAGTAATGTTATTGAGGGGTTGTGATTATAGGTAGTAGTTAAGTGAAATAAAGTATTTGGGTTGATATATATGTGTGTGTGTGTGTGTGTGTGTGTGGCATGCTTTACCGGTGGTATAAAATTGATGCTTGACTATAGGCTTGAACTTAAGATATGGATTGTGGTGATAAGAATAGTAGCTTAAGACTAATGCTGCATATTTTATGGGAATGAATTTGTAGTCTTGATGTGAGGTATGAAATAGCCTAGGTTGGAAACATGTGGAATATTGAGTGGACAATTGTGATGTATATGCATACATGAGAACAAGAGTAAAGCGATGAATTATGGTTGAATCATTAAGTGGATAAGAGCGTGAGTATATAAGAATAAGTTGAACCTCAAGGTAGCATGTTGTTAGATAAGGGTGATGTGTATGAGTGTCACGTGTACCTAGATTTCATTCTCAAATCATGTAGTATGGAGAAGTTTGGGAGTTGTTGTATAACGTTATTTAGAGTGGAATTAAGGAAATATGGGTAGACAATATGCACCTTTGGAATAGTTTAATAAATGTTGTTGAGTTGTAAGTTATGTGATTAGAGGTGTAATGCTAGTATTCTAAGGAGTTGAATTATTAGTGTTAAGTGTTATAATAATGGATTTCCATGCCCATGATAATATCAGTCATAAGTCGATGACTTTGGGGGTTGAAAAAAGTTATGATTAATGTCCCTGAAGGGGATGTTCTAGAAAGAATTTAGTATCTTTATAACAAAATTATTGAGGGAAGTTTGTGTTCATGTGTATATTGATACCCCCATTGTGTTGAGTGTTGTGCTTGTAGATTTAATAAGAAGCTATGTACTAAAGTGTAGGAGTGTGACTTTGCTCTAAGGGGGAGATGATGGATTAAAGTAGTTCCCAAATTTTCTTATGGTGTCAAGTTTCAAGTAAGAATCATGATAAATCAATTCATATTCAAGCAAGATCCTTCTACTTCGATTTGAATGGACATCTACAAATGTCTTATGTATTCAAGTGTTGCCTATGTCTAAGGTTTGAGCTTTCTATGTAACTTATGTCATGTTCTGACCTGCAAACAAGAAGAAATGATGTCCCTCAGTGATCCAATATTCTAAGTATCCAAGCTCTATGTTATGTTTATCATACCATAAAAATTCATGTCTTACATAATACTTGGTTCAAAAAAACTTTACTTTATAAATGTCTCCGATTCATTCTATGTCGGGTTTAGCCAAAGTGATAAAGAATATGCTAACTCATGGAAAAATATTAGTTCGTTAAATAAGGATCAATCACGTCAAGTGACAATCCCTGTCTTAGTTATTAACTACATAAATTTTGTCTTTATACCATATAACTCATGATATGTGCGCCCATGTTTCTCAATGTGGTTTTTAATGAGAAATCATGTCGTGTTGTGTTTATGCCGAACTATTCTTTACTTATGATCTAGACACTTGGTATATGAAGAACTTCGTGTCTATTCTATCGTATCTTCACCTAATGTCCCTCCTTGAGTAGTGCAATAAGTATAAGTTATGGTCTGACAAGTGTTACCTTCATTCATAATGTTTATGCTCGGTCCCTCAATGACCCTCTATATGTTAGTATGTTGGTGGTTGTGGAAGAGTGGTGATGTTTTAGGTAGGGGAGTATATTCTCTTGAAAGTGAAAATTTTGATGTGATTTTTTTAGCTAAAATTTAGGAGAAGGGGGAAAGAAGGAGATGAACTTTTGATATGTGAAATAATTAGGAAGGAAATATGTTGCGAAAGTCTATGTGAGAGTGATTGAATTTGCTGGTATGAGAGTGAATATCTATGAATTGGGGGTAGTAATGATAGGCTTGAATGTTGTGATTAATGAAAATACAAACCCATGTACCATGTGGTTAGTACTAGAATTAAAATCGGAGGGTTTTTTATGGTAGTGATAAGGTGAAGTAATCTTATTAAAGAGATGTAGAGTATAGAGTCCCATAGCTTAAGCTGACACCTTTTTTGTTTGAGCTAGGCTTCCGCATAGGAGTATTATACCGTAAAACTCAAACTCTTATGGTTAGATGTGTGATGGGAGAGTTGTAAGTAAGGAATTATGAGGTATGGTAATTATTGTTTGGGGCATAGATGAGTAGTTTGTCTAAGTTTAAGTCTATTCGTTATATCTTGTAAGATAGAAAATGCTTCTATTTCTTTCTTCCATGAAATCTCATTTCATGAATGTACCGATGTAAATCAAGTCTGTTATCACCAAATAAACTCATGCCTTATGTTGTGATGATCATGAATTGTGTGCAAGGTCATCTCTATGTCAATCCTTATTATCTCACACGCTTTGTGCGTATATGATTCACTAGGGGGTTATAATAAAGCTCTTTTGATGCCTTTGCATATTTTATTGAGGAAATTAAAATATTCAATGCGAGGTTACGTTCCTTACTTCATAATTTTTGAGCCTCAACAAGATCCTACCCATCATTCGGGGATGAATGATCCCAAGGGGGATATAATGTAACACCTCACATTTTTGAGCTAGAAATCGAACCTTCATTCCCACGTGTGCAAACTATAATCCCATGATTCATATTTTAATTCATAGGTCATGATCTTTATCCTAGTGCGGGAAGTGCTTTCGAAGTGAAAAATGTTCATAGAAACCAGCTAGAGCAAAGTTGAGCTAAGAATCTTTGATTCGTCCAAAGTTAGGTATTCCATTATATAAGGGGATAAAGTTTACCAATATTCTTCAACATACACTTACAAAAAAACCCTCCCTTTACCCAAGAACGAAATCCAAAATCCTTTTCTCCAAGAATCCAAGGAATTCAAGCATTTCAATCCAAAATTTTACAAGAAAAGTATCAAGATTAAGGTTCTATTCCTCATCTAAGGAACATAAGGTACGTGGGGTTTTTCGAAACTACATGGGCATGGTGAAATCATTTTAATAAGGTTTTGAATGCTGAGAAATCATGTACTTATGAAGGGTTCTTGAATTACATTTAAAGGTATGCATTGTGAACTCTTTTTTATAATAATGTTTTGGTTTTGAGGCCTTTTCTTAAATTTTTTTTCCACATATATGTATGTATGCGTTTGGAGTTAGAAAGTTGAATTGAGAGCATGAATATTTGAACTTCCACTCTTGTTATGACACTTCTTGATTTTCACATGTTATGAATTGATAAATTTCATCTTTTGAAGCATGGTATAAATGTTTCTTGGCTATTGCTAAATGATTTGAGATTGATTGTGAGTTGAAGAGAAGGTGTTTTACTTGTTGATAAATGATGAAGATGTCTATTGAAAGAATTGCATGATTTACTACAAAGTAAGTGACCACCCAATGTTTAAGAATTGAAAGAGAGAATTCTTGCATAAATTTCCATGAATTTTGAAATACTAATTCTCTTGTACTCTTTGAATGATTTGGTGGTCCAAACATTATGTTTTGAATGAAAAGACTGTAACATTATATTTTATGGCTTATATAACTTGCAAGTCTTGGTATGATGATACCAAATCAAATAAATGCCATAATAGACTCAAACTAGACTTTACTACAGAAAGTTTTCAGACATTAGATCACTTTTCATAAAGATGCATGATTCAACATATTAAAAATGGGCTTAAAGAGAGTTAGATGGTTATCCTAAGAAGGTGTTTGAGTGTAAGGGCTCATCGCTGGAAATTGAATTTTGCCAATTCGGGTGATATGATTAGCTAAGGCCAATGTATACTTGTCATTGAGACACTGGAATACTAGATTAATATATAGGACCCTATCCTTGCGGCAAACTTGGATATGGGGGCTTGATCGATGAGTTAATGGAGGACCCATATAGCTTTTGGGTACTAGACTTGTAGGGTGTACCAACTAGCTCAAAAGTAAGTTAAAGAGTGAGTCATGATTTCAAAGAATTGTTACAAAGTCTTTTAAGTATGCCTATGTGTTTTCATATATCGTATGTAAAATATTTTATGAATTGCTCTCATGTATGCTGTATAAAAGTATGCTATTTTGGATTGCTCTGCATACCCGTACATCTGTATTGACCCCCTATATTTCAGGATTTGAGACACAATTTTGGAGTCCCGCTAAATAGTAGATTGGGTTGTCCGAAGTTTGCAGTTGGTGACCCTCCCTTATTTTGGAAGGCCTTGTTGACTTGACATTGTTATTTTATTTTGGTCCATGGTCCGACTAAGGGCCTTGTCCCAGTTTTAGACAGATGATAGTTTCGTATTGTTAGAGGTTTTGCAAACTGATTTTCATGTGTTTCTGAGTGTTTATAAACAAAAATTCCGTATTGTTAAGTTGAAGTCAGAAAATAACCATGATTTCATTTGTTTACCTTTTTCCGTATTTCATTATAGTATATGAATGGTGTCCATGATTGCCAGATATAAAAGGGTTCTCGGGCCTTCGTGGTTTGGGATGCTTTTCGTGGCCAAGGCCTCGATTCAAGTCCTGATAGATAGTATTTCAATAGTGATGCTATTGATTCAGATATGGAAAGAAGTGTGAGAGCCACCAGAGCTAAGTCAAAAGGAAAGAAAATCTTGTCTTCTCCAAAAGGGAAGAAAGTTGTATCTCCTTAAGGAAGTAAGAAAACTATTTCTCTAAGAAAAGTTGTATGCTTATCAATGCTTGGTTTATTGCCTAACCTATTTGATGATGCCAAAAGAGGGAAAGTTGAGGTAGCTTACACTGATGTAGCTAGTTTGTGATGTGTGTTTGATGTGGCTAGGTGGGGTCATGTTGTTTAGGCCCGTGATCTATGTTATGTTGATTAAGATATGAGTTCTCTCACTCAAGGGGCTTTTTTTTAGGCTTGTGATCTGTGTTGTGTTGATCAGGATAGGAGTTCTCTCACTCAGGATGAACTTGATGCTCATTAATAAGGAGAGCATGGTGTGATGTGATACTCATTGATAGACAAAATAAAGTGTAGGATGCCTATATACTTATAGGTATCAGTGATAGGGGGAATTGGTTAGGCAAACTAGGTTGGCTTAGGCTTGTGGCTTATGTGTGTTGCTGAGGTATAGACTGCGCTGTGTGTGCATGTTTTGAAAATGCTTGCATAGGTTTGTCATCATAAAAAAGAAGGAAATTGTTAAGTCCTTAATTTTGATGGTTGAAAAACTATATGAATTCTGTATGTTGGGACCTATTTCCTAGAGTTTTTGTGATTACAAGGCTACTACTATTAGGGAATAGGTTGGCCTCACCCGTCACTGTCATGTTCAATAGTCACAACTGACACAAAGTATAAAAGTTGGTGGGAAAGTTGGTGCCACTATCTTGCTTCAACCAATGAGATCTTTCCTAGGTTTTCTTGTGTCAATATATATTTCTCATATTCCTAACAAGAGAACTAACACTTCCATATACTTACAACTAAATATCTTTCTGAAGTGGTGAACTAAAAGGCTGTAGTTGCAATAGGGAACTGATTGCTTATCAAGTTGTATTCTTATTTCCTTGTTGTAGTTGAGTCTTTGTATTTTTGTTTTTAAACATTTAACTACATTAGCTTATGATTGTAGTCGGTGTTAAGGTGCAAACCTTTCCACTGTAATCATCTAGATTTAGGTGATTGTTCAAGCTAGAGCTAGCTTGTGGAGTCCAATTAGAGTTAGCTGGAGGGTGAAACAGTATCGCTACTGCTTGAGTTTTCTTGTAATAGAGGTGTTTCTAGGAAACAATGAACTAGGAGGTTAATCCTTGGAGTTTGTATTCATGAAGTTGCTTGAGTATAGTGGAGCTTAGAAATCCTGGAGGTAGGTCATGTTTTTTCTCCCTTGAGCAAGAAGTTTCCACGTAAAAATCTTGTGTCCACTATTTACTTCATTCCCACACTTCTTACTTTGTATATCTTCTAGTTTTTGTCGTGTGAGTGTATCTGGGAATAGGTCCCTAAGTTGAGGAGCATCCCACCCCAACCTTCAGTAGAGATGATGAACCAAAAGAAGAAAAATGAAGTATGTTGTAACACCCCGCATTTTGGGCTAGAACGAAAATCGTCGTTTCTATGCGTAGATGATCCAAAAGCCATAAATCCTATGAAAATTTAGAATATTAATCAATTATGTAGTGTGGGAACCTATTTGAGCATGAATTGATATCATAGAGGTCCCCTAACTTAAGGACGAGTTGAAAGCTTTCCTATCGTTCGAGTTTGAGTAAGCGTCGAAACTTAGGTCAACTTCAATCGACCATAAATCTTTATATATAAAGAATTAGAGGGATTACTGTATATCAAATGAAAGCTCTTCGAATTATCTTTCCAACGATACCAATTTTGCCAAAATTCAAACGAAAAATTATGGCTATTTTTGTGACTGAGATAGTAGCATCGCGCGATTAGCGTGCGACACACACTCGGTCGCACGCAACCAATTTCCAGGTTCTGTTTTCACATTTTTAAGAGAAAAAGTGATATTTTCCACCCCCCATTCAGCCATAACACGGGATTAAATCCCCCAAACACCAAAATAAGGTCATTCTCTCTCAAAATCACCAAGAACACTTCTTAGGGTTTCAACTCAAAGATAAAAATATCTTAAGATTTCACTGTGAGTTTTCAATAATTCTTCGAGATTCGAAATCCCCATTGCGAGGGCTACAAGAAAGCACTATCAATTATTTGAATAGCATCCCTAAAGCACGAGTTCATTCAAGAGTCATAAATTAAGGTACATGAGATTTTTCTAAAATTTCATGGGCAAAGAAACCATCTTTAATTCATGCTAACAGTTTAGAAATCACGGTTTTTAAGAAAGGGGTTTTGAATTTACGATTACTAGCATGTTTTATAAGCCTTGATCGGTATTGTTTTGGTCTTTAGGCCTTCCCCCAAATTGTTTTGAAACTCTATATATATGTATGCATGTGTTTAAGGATCAATATACAATTGAGAGCATGAATCCTAAAGAATCTCTCTCTTGTTATGATTTTTCTTTACTTTTCATATGCTATGGATTGTTTTGAATGCATCTTAAAAAGCATGATATGAAATGTCTTGATTAATGCTATGATTGAATTATGGTTTTAATTTCAAAAGAGAGGGATGTTTATGTTGACCAAAGTTGAATATAAATATATAATGAGAAGAGTTGCATGGTTTGTCAAAGATTACATGACCACCACATATTTATTGAAAGAATGAGAATTTTTGCATAGTTTTCGGAACATGAAATCTCTTATACTATATGTTTGGGTGGTATGAATTGAGTTTTTGATGAAAGAATCTTGCATGATCCATTATGGCTCAAAAATAGAACTTGCAATTATTGGTGTGACGACAGCAACTCAGATAATGCCATGTTAATTCATAACAGAATAGAATGCATGTTTGAAATCAGATTTTCAGATTTTGAAACTAGAATGATGCATGTTTCAGAACAGACTAAAATTGGGCATAAAGAGAGCTTAGGTGGTTCCTCGAAGAAGGCACGAGTTCAGACAACTCATTGCCCAAAACCGTGATTTGCCTATCCGGGTGTATTATTATACGTTGGCCTAGTGCCCTGTGGCATATCAGACTCAAAAACTCCAACCCTTGCAGCACACTTGGGTTGGGGGCTTCCCCGCCGAGTCAATGGAGGATTCCATATAGCCCGTGGAATATCAGACTTGTAGGGGAGTGCCACCTAACTCTGAAGTAATACAAAGATCAGAAATTGCATTGACAGAAAGGTTTTATGATTATCAAAAATGCCCATGTGTTTTGGAATTTATATCCTATATGATGTTTTATGATTAGCTTTCAACTATTTATTTATATTAAAAGCTTTATTTTGGATTGCTTTGCGTACCAGTACATTTGTATTGACCCCCCTTCCTCCCAAGGTCTAAAACTCAATTCAGAGGTCCTGCTAGGCCGTAGAGTTTTCAAACAGCAGTGATGTGTGCAGTTGGTGAGCCTTCTTTATTCCAGAATGTCTATGTCTTTCAGATTATGTTATTTATTTTGGTTTAGGTCCACTGGGGGCCTTGTCCCAGTTTCAGACAGTTGTCATTTTCAGATGTAGTAGAGATTTCATAGACTGGTTCAGATGTTGTTTTGTTGATATTGGAGTTTTATCCTTTATTTTTAAATTAAATTCAGAGTATGACCATGTTTCCATATTCTATTATATTTCCGCATTTTCTTTTATTATATGAATGTTGTGCATGATTACCAGATAGAGAAGGGCGTTCCGGGCCTTCATGGTTCGGGATGTCCGTCACGGCCAGGCCCCAGTTCGGATCGTGACATATGCATAAGGTTTGAAAGTAAACAGCAGCATAACAAAAACGTTTGATAATTTCAGAGGTCATCTATTAAACATTATTGTACAGCAAACAAAGCTTGGAAATTGTCCTGCATAAACATTTTATTGATGTTCACTGCTGCTTGGCGACATGGCTCCTGGTTCCTCTTCACAGTCAGAAAAAATCAAGACTAAACTTATCAAGTGGCTTGGTGAGAAGCATTGTCATGTAATCGCACACAAGAAATTCTTTATACAGTGGAGGATTTTCTTCTGATATGAACTCTTTGATTGGACCAAGCATCTTTGAAAGCACAAATGCACTAGTGAAGAAGCATGCCACTAACATCCTTGGTCCTATCTTATTTGCAAGGACTCTATGATTTACGCTTACAAACTTGTCATTTGATAGGACCTGTTACAAAATTGGACTAAGATAAAAATGAAGATAAATGAGACATAAAAGTTGTGTTTTGCTGCAAACCTGAAGAAAGTCGCCAATGTTAACAACTAAACCTTGTTCAATTGGTTCAACATCTACCCATTGATTATTATGCATGACCTGAAGGCCACCACTTTGATCTTGAAGCAAGATCGTGAGGAAAGCCGGATCTGTGTTCTTACCGGTACCAAGAGTTAGCTCTGGCTGTGGGCAGGCTGGGTAGTAGTGACATGCCAATGCTTGTCCTTTGGAACATTCCATGGCTTTTAAGTGGTCTGGTTTTAGTCCAAGAGCTTCTGATAGTAAGTCGAAAAGAGTTTCCCCTAGTTTTACATGATTTATGTACTCAAGGTATGTTTTTCTGGATATTAGTGAAATCCCAGACATTATTAAGTTACAGAATTTAATAAAGATTTAAGATATTCTAATCTAACATGTCCAAAATAGTTGTGCCGTCTATTGAAAGAGAGAAAAAGAGGAATATATAGATGTACACATGATTCTAATATACATAATAAAATTGAAAAGAATCCCTACAAATCATCAAAATCTCTGTAAATATGTTCCAGATAATTGTGTTATATATATATATAGAGAGAACTCAAAAAATGAAGAAACTATGAAGGAGAGGGAGTACTGAGTAGGATTTTACAAACTTGATAAGACAACTCACAAAGAATTTTCCATATTAAAGCGAAACATTTTTCAACATTTTTCATAAACATTTTCTATCGAAACATTTCCGTTTGGTATCAGAGCGAGAAGGTTTTGGGAACATTACCTAATAACTCGCAAAAAGATTTATTAATTGTGCATGAAAAGACATAGATCATTCCAAGATATAAGGTGTAGTTATTTTTATTTATACAGAGAGATTAGAAAACGATATAGTATAAAAAGTAGAAAAATCCACTTAGAAGAAAGCCTAGAAAAATTAAAGACAGCTTGTAGACAAAACCAAAGAATTAATAGATCTAGACGAACTTTTGAACTAGCAAGTACTATAAATTGGGAAATACAAGGTTGCGAAAGTGACCTCGAACATAGTGCTAGAGTGATAGAGTGGATCAGAATACGAATTAGAAATAAAGCTTATCAATTAGGATAGTAGATGCCAATAAGATACATTCATTATATTAGAGAAGTACAACGCCAATATTACAGGGAAGTAACTTATAAACGAGAAATCACTAAAATACGAAATTAGTTTATAGAAAGACTAGAAAAACTAGATAAGGAAATAAAAGCGTTAGAATTAGATATTAAAAAATATAGAAGAACAGAAAATTACGAAATAGTTGCTATAGGAATAAACCGATACAAAACCCTTTTAATTAGCGAAAGATCTAACTTGATAGAGACTATAGAGGAACTAGACGTAGATTTAACTTGGTCAAAAAATAGGTTACGGTATCAAACGAAACTAAGTAAGCAGTATCTTAGCCTAAACCACTTAGGGTAGGAAAGATAGCGTCTATAAAGAAATTAGATTATTTAGATCTTAGTTTTCAACCGGCAAAGAAATATAGAATATTAAAAGATCATTCTACAATAAGGTGTAATTTTAATCAAGGAGAACATATCTTACATTCCGAAGATAAACAATATAATACAATAATAGACCTTTTAATAAACTCTAGTGAGAAAACGCAAGAAAAAGATAACCATATAGTAAAGACTCTAGAACAAATAGAAGTTACTGAAAATAAACATAAGAAAACTCTAGAAAAAATAGAACAAAATTTAGACTATTTAAAATCGCAAGAACTAGAAATAGACAGAAAAATCCAGTATCTAAACCATAAATTTAACCTAGAACAAATACCTACAAAAATAGAAATAGAAAAACTAATAAAAACATTAGTAGAAAAACCAAAAGAGCTAGAACTAAAAACAACACAATTAATATCTAGACTTATCGAACAAGTAGAAAATATAACTAGAGAAATTAAAGATCTACAAGAAGTAACAAAAAGATTAGAACAAATATCGCTTTCATGAGTGAAGAAGATAAAAACTATTTAAAAGCATTAGAAAAATCAAGAATCCATCACAGTGAACCAGAAGGATTATCTAGATACATTCCTACAAGTGTAACAGACAAAACTCTGCTAAAACAAAATAATACCATAATAGAACTATTAATAGACTTACATAGAAAAATAGACGTTTTGGTTAAAAACAAGGAAATAGCTGAGGCACCAAAGGAACCAGAATTACCCGAATTACATAAAAAGATAGACATCTTAATTAAAGAAAAAGAAGACAAAGAAAAACAAAACCCTATTTCGGAAATAGACAAACTTGTAAGTCAATTAAAACAAATCGAAATAACTCCGCAAAACGAACGTAAGAAAGTAATAAGAAAACCTCAAAAATGGACCTTTTACCAAATCGACGCAGAACCATCGAAGAACAAAGAGAAAGCAGAGAACAAAACCACGAGCTTAATGAAATAATAGATGTAGATAAAGACTTACAGATTTTTCAACAACATCAGTTAAAATTATTAAATCCTAAAACGTTATATAATGCAGGATATTTTTCTTCAGACAATCAACTATATAGACATTATAGAGAGGAACAAATATCAGCTTTAGGAGAGGATTTTAAAATATTAGAACTAGTAAATACTAATTCATTAAAACACATAAAGAATGCTAAAATGATTTTGATGCATATGGGATTAATTGTCATAGGAATAAAAGGATTAACAAGAAAAAACTTAGGAGCAAAAGTATTAATAACAATCTATGATGATAGATGGTCAGATATTAAAAAATCCATAATAGGATTAACAGAAGTAGATATGACTAATAATGGAGGCATTTTTTATATTAGTCCAGATTTCCTAATGAATCTTAAAGAATTCGAGAAAAACATTAAAATAGGAATCCAGACTAAAGGATACGAGGAGATGAATAATGGAAATAATTTATTAATGTGTATAGGTTTTATAGGAAAATTAACTCTAAGTAGTAACACAAAATTTAAACTAAAAGTAGACGATGTAGTTGAAATAATGGGGAATAAAGGAATAAGCCTTATTAAACCAATAAAAATTGACCCCGAAATATATGCGGGTTTGGAATGGAACCTAAATAAATTTACAAAACCAAAAACATTCACACCAGACTCTCACTTACTATACACTACAAGTAAGGGAGAAACTTCCGTAAGATTCACAGACTATAACTATACAACAAAAAGAAATCTAGACGATGATGAAACAGAAAGTAATATAGAGACAGAAAGTGAATTTATGAATATAGAAGTCCTACAAGAAGGATATGAAGTAGATTTAGCTATAGAAAAGGCAGAAAAATTGGTAGACGAATATAAAAATATAACTTTTAAATGTAAAGGATGCCAAAAAGACGACATGAAAATAAACGAATGTATAGAACATTTCAGAAATTGTTTAGAAAGAAAAGATAATTTAGGATATAGAAGTAATGAAACCTTATACAATAAAATTGAAGAAGATACAATATCAATACTAAGTTCTACCATTAGTTACAAAGAATTAGCTGAACTTGAACCAGCCAGCTCTTCAAGTGCCAGCCCCTTCCAACAGACGAACCAGAATGTACAACCAATAGATTATAGTACAGGCAATGTACCTAGAAGACCAGCAATAAGAGTAAACCAAGATACAGAAATTAAAGGAGAATATATAAAACCAGCAGGAAAAAGAATGCCTATAGAAGAACCAATTAAGTTACAAGAAGGAGGTAGCAAAGGTAAAATCCTAAATATAGCCGCACATGACCCTCAGATGTGGGATACAGTAATAGACTTATGGAAAGGAATTGTTGCAGCTGACTATTTAAGACATTACACAGAAACGGATGTAGAAACAATGTATAAATATTTGGAAACTTTCTTAGGAGAATCTGCTAAAGCTACATGGGAGAGTTTCAAGACAAACTGTCCACATGACTTCCAAATATTATTAAGCATGGGACCAAATCCCTATAACTTCACAAATAAAATGCATATGTTACTAACCGGAAAAGATCCAAATAGTGGATTAATAGCTCTACAAAAAGAAGCCTTAATTAAGTTAGAACAACTCAGTATTTCACACTGGGTATACATAAAGAAGTTTTGACAAGATTACTTCTACTACTGTACTGTTAGTGGAAACACTTTCAACGAAGATTTGGGTAAAAAATTATTTAATAAATTACTCGGAGCTCTAGGAAGAGAAATAGAAGATAGATGGTATAAAAGAGATGGAGTAGCAGCAAACCCTCACTTTAAATGGACAATAGGACACAGAACACAGCATATAATGGATATCTTAACTGAAAAATGCACGAATATACAAATACAAAAACAATTAAAGAAAAATGAAATGAACTTCTGCAAATCGGTTATATATACAACCCAGAATTACGATCAGCAACGACCTAGGAAATATAAGAAAAGATATAATCAAAGACCATACAGCAGAAAAAGATACTTTCTTAGAAAATCAAAAGCTAAAAAACCTTGGCTAAACAGAGATAGACATGTAAGAAAATATAGAAACGATAGAAATTATAAAAATAAATTAGAATGTTATACATGTGGTAGCATAGATCATTTAGCTAATGTATGTCCAAAAAGAAATAACAATAGAACAAGAAATTCACAATTAATAGAAGACTTCCAAGAAACACTATTAAACGTGGATGAATATATGTCAGATACGGAGAGTATCTATTCCATAATAAGTATTGATATACCCGAAAAAGATAACTCAAAATCCGACTTTTCTGAATCAGAAGAAGATAATCTAGTCAATGAACTAGGCCAAGAAATAGATGACTTAGATTTACAAAACTTAACAATCAATAATCTAATGAATGTTGATCAAAACTGTGAACATGATTTCCAAAGAAATAAAGGATTAGATAGTAATAGATGTAGTATATGCAGTTGGTATCCAAGTAAAGAAAATAGAGCAAAATGTAAAAAATGTTACCTCGAAGCATGTATAAATTGTATAGAAGGTACTTTAAAAATAAAAGTTGAGTCACAAACAAGTAATGGACAAAAATATACTCATAACCAAATTCTAAATTTAAGAGTATCTACGCTAGAAACCCGTTTAAATGATCTAGAACAAAGAATAACTACGCTAGAAAAAGGAAAGACTAAGGAAGAAGCAGATACACAAGAAACGGCAGAAACAGTACATTTAGAAAAGTTGGAAGCAGAACTTATGTATAATAATACTAGTCTAATATGCAATGAAGATAAAGAATTTTCCACTATTAAGGTATTAGTAAAAATCAAAGTACAAAATACTGAAATAGAAACATTAGCCTTAATAGACCCAGGATGTACTAGCTGTCTAATTAATAAATCAATAGTACCAGAACACCTAATAAAAACATTAGAAAGACCAATACTCTCCACTCAAATGGATGGCTCTCAAAATATTAGCCGTTATTATATAGAGAATGCTCAGATAAGTTTTTTAAATACGTGTAACAAATTTTACAACCCAGTCTATAAAGTAAATCGAATATTAGCAAGAGATTTAAATATAGGATCAGATTTTGTAATAGGATTAAAATTTTGTATACAAGATAAAGGAGGATGCTTATTAACAAGAGACGGAATAATGTTATTCAAAGATCTAACTTATACACCTGTACAAACGACAATCCTACCAACAATACATAAAACTCTAAATACCACTAAAAGAAAATTAAGCAATTTACTTCCAGAACCTTGCTGTGACGACTGCAAAAATAACACTTGCAACAATCTGGCAAGAGAAAACATGGAGGAAATTAAAAATTATATGTTACTAAATGCAGAGGGACAAGAATACCTCGAAAATATAGAAAAAGAATATACACTAATAAACATAGAAACCCAATTCTACAATTTCAGGAACGGAATAGACAAAATAGGAATAATAAATAGTCCAAAAGACTTGGATAATATAATAGCTATATTAGATAAAATGGAAATAATAGGGGAAAAACCATTAGCTCATTGGGATGCCAATGAATTAATGTGTAAATTAGACATAATTAATCCTGAATACACCATAAAGACAGCCCCTATAGAAGCAAATAATGAAGACACTACTGAATTTGATATACAAATCAAGGAACTCTTAAAATTAGGAGTCATAAGAAGATCTACATCTAGACATAGATCAGCAGCCTTTATGGTAAGAAATCATAGCGAACAAGTAAGAGGAAAGGCTAGAATGGTAATTAATTACAAAAGACTAAATGATAATACCAAGACAGATGCGTATAAACTACCAGACAAAAATGAACTAATCAATAGAATTCAAAATAAAAGAATTTATAGTAAATTCGACTGTAAATCCGGTTATTGGCAAGTCAAGATGCATCCAGAAAGCATCGAATGGACTGCATTCACATGTCCCGGAGGACATTTTGAATGGTTAGTCATGCCTTTCGGATTAAAAACTGCTCCGCCCATTTTCCAACGAAAAATGGATAATATTTTCGGAGAATATAAGCATTTTATACTAGTATATGTAGATGATATTTTAGTATTTAGTCAAACTATGCAAGAACATTTAGGCCATTTACAAATGGTATTCAGGTTATTTATTAAGCATGGCATAATAATAAGTAAGAAGAAAATGGAATTATGTAAAACCTATATTAATTTTTTAGGAATAACCCTTGGTAATGGAAAAATAAAGCTACAACCTCATATAGCAAAAAAGGTTCTAGATATGCCGGACAAATTAGAAACAACAAAGGATTTACAAAAATTTCTAGGACTAGTAAATTATGCAAGAAATTTTATTAAAGATCTAGGAAAAATAGCTGGACCATTATATGCTAAAACTGGTAGTAAAGGACAAAAGAATTTCAATATAGAAGATATTAAATTAGTTAAAAATATTAAAGAAAAAATCAAAAATATACCAGACTTAAAAATTCCCTTAGAATCCGATTATTTAATTGTCCAGACAGATGGGAGTGACCTAGGATGGGGAGCTATTTTAAAGGCAAGACCCAATAAATATAGCAGTAAAAATGAAGAACAAATTTGTGGATATCAAAGTGGCGCTTACAAAGAAAAAGGAAATATGAGTGCCATCGATCTAGAAGTATTAGCAATAATATACGGATTAAATAGTTTTAAACTATACATACTAAACAAAGAGGAAATTTTAGTTAGAACAGATTGTGAGGCAATAGTTAAATTTCATCAAAAAATAAATGATAAAAATAGTAGCAGAAGAAGATGGTTAAATTTTACTGATACTATATCTATATACAAAAACATAGTATTTGAGCATATTAAAGGTAAAGAAAATACATTAGCAGATCAACTGAGTAGACTACAGCTGGGAATAAACAAATAAGTTTAATGTTACTTATTTATTTTCAGAATGAGACCAACAAGACAACCTCCCGCTGACAAAGGAAAGGGAGTGTCCTCTTCTTCAGACGCTTATCAACAGACAATGCTAGGTAATCTACATTTTAGACCCTTAGAAACCATAGAGACATTGGAACGAATTCAATTCGGACCATTTAACTTAGTAGCATTCCCAGAAAGTAATATGTCATTTAGAGTTCGACCAGATTACGTTTTAGATAGAACTCAGAGGTGTTTAGTAGACAATTTATGGATTTCATATAATAAACAAAATCGCAATCATTTTATGGCTTCTATGAACGCCTTATGTCAATACATGTCAGAGAAAAATAAACCTCGTTTTAAATATTACGTAGTAATACATGGTAAAACCAATGGAATTTTTCAAACTTGGTTAGAAGTTTTAGACTCTATACAGGGCATTAAAACTCCTCTGTTTAAAGGTTTTAACGATTTTACTGAAGCCACAAACCATGCCAGAGGATACCTAGGACCAAATTACTATATTTCTCCTTCCCTCAGACAAAATCCCGACCAGATCCCACAATATAATATACAGAAAGATACCGGGAAAATAATTTTTTGTGACCATTGTGCTTCCATGACTGAGAACTTCAAATCATTGAATACTCAAAAGGAGTCCCTTATCATGGAAAACAATAGACTAATTAAACAAATTCAGATGCTAGAGACCAGACTCAGACAACAGCACTCTACAAATAAGGTGGATGCTCAGACACAGACAATGCCATAACAGAGTTCTCCATCTCCGCAAAAAATGGATGAGAAGGGTGTGCCTTTCCCTCTAAATGCTAAGAAATCCACTGTACCGGATGTGGGTACAGCTAGTCCGGCTCAAACGGTAGCCGGTAAAGACAAAACAAATCCGTTAATGGCTGTCACTTTGCCAAAAAGTGAAGATGAAGGATGTTCTTCATCAAAACCTAGGTTAATGAGATCAGAAAATAAGCTTAAAAAGACTCTAGTAGCAAAAAGAAAAAATCAGACTATAGAAACTATAATCAAGCAAACATTAGATAAATTTTTCAGTAGCCAGACTCAAGACAAGTACGTAAATGAACAGTCCAAGGCCCAGCCCAGTAGTTCAGAAAGACTTGTTCCAGACCAGCCTTTCAACGAAGAGCTAGACAATAATTCAGACAGAGATGATGAAGACAATAATTTCCAAGATGCACAGGATCCGTATGAGGATGATGACTCAGGAATGAGTTTTGATTCTATCGCCTTGCACAACTTGGATACATAAAAACAAACACAGTACTATAGGAATGGAATAAGTAAAGTGGGGATGCCCACTTTATGTCTTGTAAATATATGTGTCAGGTGGGGATGCCCACTTTGTGTCCTGTAAGTGCTTCCTTTATCACTACTTTCTGAAAAGAAAGAAAAACTGATGAAGCACGTGTCTAGATAAGCTTGAAAGAAGTCTAAAAATGCATGTGACGATGGGGCCCAATGAGCACCCGACCTGCATTATTAAAACTTTCTTTCTTATCCTTATCAACTAGTGTCGGCCCACTCTATGATGGCCACGTAGTATGTCTTTAGACCACTCCTTTCTGAAATATTTGCCTATATAAGGCAAGCATTTTTCAGAAACCAAGTAGAGCAGAAATCAACCAACTCCAAATGTATAAATCCTTTCTCCCAAAAACCTAGTTCAACCTGGCTTTCCTTGTATAAACTCTATAAAAGTTAACTTGTTTTAATAAAAGCCTCAAGGTTTCTATCAGCTCTTTAGGGGGTTCCCGAAAGGGAAACCTCTCCTCTAGTTTACTTCATGTAAGTTCTTACTTATCTATTTTTTCCCCACAAAAATAGTATTGTTACAATTTCTACATTATCCATGTTTTTAAATATATCTGCATATCATATTTTTCATCATGTAAATTAAAATTTCCTTTTAAATACTTGCCCTTAGTATATGGTTAGCCTCTTAATTTCTTAATAGCAACGATGGATTAACCTGTAAATTCCTAGGAATTCTGGCCTTAATAGTCCGCCGAGTCTGCAGAATAGACATAGGACGAATGATAGTTGCCAGGTGACAATGTTCCGGGGTGTGGTTAAAGAAGTATGATGTTAAGAACATAGATTAGGAGGAAGAGATGAACAGGGTAAGTTGAAAAAAAAAAAAAAAATCAAAAATCTGGGGAAAATATACAGTATAAAGAACTCAAAAAATGAAGAAACTATGAAGGAGAGGGAGTACTGAGTAGGATTTTACAAACTTGATAAGACAACTCACAAAGAATTTTCCATATTAAAGCGAAACATTTTTCAACATTTTTCATAAACATTTTCTATCGAAACATAGAAGCCATAAAATGATTGCGATTTTGTTTATTATATGAAATCCATAAATTGTCTACTAAACACCTCTGAGTTCTATCTAAAACGTAATCTGGTCGAACTCTAGATGACATATTACTTTCTGGGAATGCTACTAAGTTAAATGGTCCGAATTGAATTCGTTCCAATGTCTCTATGGTTTCTAAGGGTCTAAAATGTAGATTACCTAGCATTGTCTGTTGATAAGCGTCTTGATACCAAACGGAAATGTTTCGATAGAAAATGTTTATGAAAAATGTTGAAAAATGTTTCGCTTTAATATGGAAAATTCTTTGTGAGTTGTCTTATCAAGTTTGTAAAATCCTACTCAGTACTCCCTCTCCTTCATAGTTTCTTCATTTTTTGAGTTCTTTATACTGTATATTTTCCCCAGATTTTTGATTTTTTTTTTTTTTTTTTTTTTCAACTTACCCTGTTCATCTCTTCCTCCTAATCTATGTTCTTAACATCATACTTCTTTAACCACACCCCGGAACATTGTCACCTGGCAAAGTCGTCACAGCAAGGTTCTGGAAGTAAATTGCTTAATTTTCTTTTAGTGGTATTTAGAGTTTTATGTATTGTTGGTAGGATTGTCGTTTGTACAGGTGTATAAGTTAGATCTTTGAATAACATTATTCCGTCTCTTGTTAATAAGCATCCTCCTTTATCTTGTATACAAAATTTTAATCCTATTACAAAATCTGATCCTTATGTCAATACATGTCAGAGAAAAATAAACCTCGTTTTAAATATTACGTAGTAATACATGGTAAAACCAATGGAATTTTTCAAACTTGGTTAGAAGTTTTAGACTCTATACAGGGCATTAAAACTCCTCTGTTTAAAGGTTTTAACGATTTTACTGAAGCCACAAACCATGCCAGAGGATACCTAGGACCAAATTACTATATTTCTCCTTCCCTCAGACAAAATCCCGACCAGATCCCACAATATAATATACAGAAAGATACCGGGAAAATAATTTTTTGTGACCATTGTGCTTCCATGACTGAGAACTTCAAATCATTGAATACTCAAAAGGAGTCCCTTATCATGGAAAACAATAGACTAATTAAACAAATTCAGATGCTAGAGACCAGACTCAGACAACAGCACTCTACAAATAAGGTGGATGCTCAGACACAGACAATGCCATAACAGAGTTCTCCATCTCCGCAAAAAATGGATGAGAAGGGTGTGCCTTTCCCTCTAAATGCTAAGAAATCCACTGTACCGGATGTGGGTACAGCTAGTCCGGCTCAAACGGTAGCCGGTAAAGACAAAACAAATCCGTTAATGGCTGTCACTTTGCCAAAAAGTGAAGATGAAGGATGTTCTTCATCAAAACCTAGGTTAATGAGATCAGAAAATAAGCTTAAAAAGACTCTAGTAGCAAAAAGAAAAAATCAGACTATAGAAACTATAATCAAGCAAACATTAGATAAATTTTTCAGTAGCCAGACTCAAGACAAGTACGTAAATGAACAGTCCAAGGCCCAGCCCAGTAGTTCAGAAAGACTTGTTCCAGACCAGCCTTTCAACGAAGAGCTAGACAATAATTCAGACAGAGATGATGAAGACAATAATTTCCAAGATGCACAGGATCCGTATGAGGATGATGACTCAGGAATGAGTTTTGATTCTATCGCCTTGCACAACTTGGATACATAAAAACAAACACAGTACTATAGGAATGGAATAAGTAAAGTGGGGATGCCCACTTTATGTCTTGTAAATATATGTGTCAGGTGGGGATGCCCACTTTGTGTCCTGTAAGTGCTTCCTTTATCACTACTTTCTGAAAAGAAAGAAAAACTGATGAAGCACGTGTCTAGATAAGCTTGAAAGAAGTCTAAAAATGCATGTGACGATGGGGCCCAATGAGCACCCGACCTGCATTATTAAAACTTTCTTTCTTATCCTTATCAACTAGTGTCGGCCCACTCTATGATGGCCACGTAGTATGTCTTTAGACCACTCCTTTCTGAAATATTTGCCTATATAAGGCAAGCATTTTTCAGAAACCAAGTAGAGCAGAAATCAACCAACTCCAAATGTATAAATCCTTTCTCCCAAAAACCTAGTTCAACCTGGCTTTCCTTGTATAAACTCTATAAAAGTTAACTTGTTTTAATAAAAGCCTCAAGGTTTCTATCAGCTCTTTAGGGGGTTCCCGAAAGGGAAACCTCTCCTCTAGTTTACTTCATGTAAGTTCTTACTTATCTATTTTTTCCCCACAAAAATAGTATTGTTACAATTTCTACATTATCCATGTTTTTAAATATATCTGCATATCATATTTTTCATCATGTAAATTAAAATTTCCTTTTAAATACTTGCCCTTAGTATATGGTTAGCCTCTTAATTTCTTAATAGCAACGATGGATTAACCTGTAAATTCCTAGGAATTCTGGCCTTAATAGTCCGCCGAGTCTGCAGAATAGACATAGGACGAATGATAGTTGCCAGGTGACAATGTTACGGGGTGTGGTTAAAGAAGTATGATGTTAAGAACATAGATTAGGAGGAAGAGATGAACAGGGTAAGTTGAAAAAAAAAAAAAAAAAAAATCAAAAATCTGGGGAAAATATACAGTATAAAGAACTCAAAAAATGAAGAAACTATGAAGGAGAGGGAGTACTGAGTAGGATTTTACAAACTTGATAAGACAACTCACAAAGAATTTTCCATATTAAAGCGAAACATTTTTCAACATTTTTCATAAACATTTTCTATCGAAACATAGAAGCCATAAAATGATTGCGATTTTGTTTATTATATGAAATCCATAAATTGTCTACTAAACACCTCTGAGTTCTATCTAAAACGTAATCTGGTCGAACTCTAGATGACATATTACTTTCTGGGAATGCTACTAAGTTAAATGGTCCGAATTGAATTCGTTCCAATGTCTCTATGGTTTCTAAGGGTCTAAAATGTAGATTACCTAGCATTGTCTGTTGATAAGCGTCTTGATACCAAACGGAAATGTTTCGATAGAAAATGTTTATGAAAAATGTTGAAAAATGTTTCGCTTTAATATGGAAAATTCTTTGTGAGTTGTCTTATCAAGTTTGTAAAATCCTACTCAGTACTCCCTCTCCTTCATAGTTTCTTCATTTTTTGAGTTCTTTATACTGTATATTTTCCCCAGATTTTTGATTTTTTTTTTTTTTTTTTTTTTTCAACTTACCCTGTTCATCTCTTCCTCCTAATCTATGTTCTTAACATCATACTTCTTTAACCACACCCCGGAACATTGTCACCTGGCAAAGTCGTCACAGCAAGGTTCTGGAAGTAAATTGCTTAATTTTCTTTTAGTGGTATTTAGAGTTTTATGTATTGTTGGTAGGATTGTCGTTTGTACAGGTGTATAAGTTAGATCTTTGAATAACATTATTCCGTCTCTTGTTAATAAGCATCCTCCTTTATCTTGTATACAAAATTTTAATCCTATTACAAAATCTGATCCTTATGTCAATACATGTCAGAGAAAAATAAACCTCGTTTTAAATATTACGTAGTAATACATGGTAAAACCAATGGAATTTTTCAAACTTGGTTAGAAGTTTTAGACTCTATACAGGGCATTAAAACTCCTCTGTTTAAAGGTTTTAACGATTTTACTGAAGCCACAAACCATGCCAGAGGATACCTAGGACCAAATTACTATATTTCTCCTTCCCTCAGACAAAATCCCGACCAGATCCCACAATATAATATACAGAAAGATACCGGGAAAATAATTTTTTGTGACCATTGTGCTTCCATGACTGAGAACTTCAAATCATTGAATACTCAAAAGGAGTCCCTTATCATGGAAAACAATAGACTAATTAAACAAATTCAGATGCTAGAGACCAGACTCAGACAACAGCACTCTACAAATAAGGTGGATGCTCAGACACAGACAATGCCATAACAGAGTTCTCCATCTCCGCAAAAAATGGATGAGAAGGGTGTGCCTTTCCCTCTAAATGCTAAGAAATCCACTGTACCGGATGTGGGTACAGCTAGTCCGGCTCAAACGGTAGCCGGTAAAGACAAAACAAATCCGTTAATGGCTGTCACTTTGCCAAAAAGTGAAGATGAAGGATGTTCTTCATCAAAACCTAGGTTAATGAGATCAGAAAATAAGCTTAAAAAGACTCTAGTAGCAAAAAGAAAAAATCAGACTATAGAAACTATAATCAAGCAAACATTAGATAAATTTTTCAGTAGCCAGACTCAAGACAAGTACGTAAATGAACAGTCCAAGGCCCAGCCCAGTAGTTCAGAAAGACTTGTTCCAGACCAGCCTTTCAACGAAGAGCTAGACAATAATTCAGACAGAGATGATGAAGACAATAATTTCCAAGATGCACAGGATCCGTATGAGGATGATGACTCAGGAATGAGTTTTGATTCTATCGCCTTGCACAACTTGGATACATAAAAACAAACACAGTACTATAGGAATGGAATAAGTAAAGTGGGGATGCCCACTTTATGTCTTGTAAATATATGTGTCAGGTGGGGATGCCCACTTTGTGTCCTGTAAGTGCTTCCTTTATCACTACTTTCTGAAAAGAAAGAAAAACTGATGAAGCACGTGTCTAGATAAGCTTGAAAGAAGTCTAAAAATGCATGTGACGATGGGGCCCAATGAGCACCCGACCTGCATTATTAAAACTTTCTTTCTTATCCTTATCAACTAGTGTCGGCCCACTCTATGATGGCCACGTAGTATGTCTTTAGACCACTCCTTTCTGAAATATTTGCCTATATAAGGCAAGCATTTTTCAGAAACCAAGTAGAGCAGAAATCAACCAACTCCAAATGTATAAATCCTTTCTCCCAAAAACCTAGTTCAACCTGGCTTTCCTTGTATAAACTCTATAAAAGTTAACTTGTTTTAATAAAAGCCTCAAGGTTTCTATCAGCTCTTTAGGGGGTTCCCGAAAGGGAAACCTCTCCTCTAGTTTACTTCATGTAAGTTCTTACTTATCTATTTTTTCCCCACAAAAATAGTATTGTTACAATTTCTACGTTATCCATGTTTTTAAATATATCTGCATATCATATTTTTCATCATGTAAATTAAAATTTCCTTTTAAATACTTGCCCTTAGTATATGGTTAGCCTCTTAATTTCTTAATAGCAACGATGGATTAACCTGTAAATTCCTAGGAATTCTGGCCTTAATAGTCCGCCGAGTCTGCAGAATAGACATAGGACGAATGATAGTTGCCAGGTGACAATGTTCCGGGGTGTGGTTAAAGAAGTATGATGTTAAGAACATAGATTAGGAGGAAGAGATGAACAGGGTAAGTTGAAAAAAAAAAAAAAAAAAATCAAAAATCTGGGGAAAATATACAGTATAAAGAACTCAAAAAATGAAGAAACTATGAAGGAGAGGGAGTACTGAGTAGGATTTTACAAACTTGATAAGACAACTCACAAAGAATTTTCCATATTAAAGCGAAACATTTTTCAACATTTTTCATAAACATTTTCTATCGAAACATAGAAGCCATAAAATGATTGCGATTTTGTTTATTATATGAAATCCATAAATTGTCTACTAAACACCTCTGAGTTCTATCTAAAACGTAATCTGGTCGAACTCTAGATGACATATTACTTTCTGGGAATGCTACTAAGTTAAATGGTCCGAATTGAATTCGTTCCAATGTCTCTATGGTTTCTAAGGGTCTAAAATGTAGATTACCTAGCATTGTCTGTTGATAAGCGTCTTGATACCAAACGGAAATGTTTCGATAGAAAATGTTTATGAAAAATGTTGAAAAATGTTTCGCTTTAATATGGAAAATTCTTTGTGAGTTGTCTTATCAAGTTTGTAAAATCCTACTCAGTACTCCCTCTCCTTCATAGTTTCTTCATTTTTTGAGTTCTTTATACTGTATATTTTCCCCAGATTTTTGATTTTTTTTTTTTTTTTTTTTTCAACTTACCCTGTTCATCTCTTCCTCCTAATCTATGTTCTTAACATCATACTTCTTTAACCACACCCCGGAACATTGTCACCTGGCAAAGTCGTCACAGCAAGGTTCTGGAAGTAAATTGCTTAATTTTCTTTTAGTGGTATTTAGAGTTTTATGTATTGTTGGTAGGATTGTCGTTTGTACAGGTGTATAAGTTAGATCTTTGAATAACATTATTCCGTCTCTTGTTAATAAGCATCCTCCTTTATCTTGTATACAAAATTTTAATCCTATTACAAAATCTGATCCTTATGTCAATACATGTCAGAGAAAAATAAACCTCGTTTTAAATATTACGTAGTAATACATGGTAAAACCAATGGAATTTTTCAAACTTGGTTAGAAGTTTTAGACTCTATACAGGGCATTAAAACTCCTCTGTTTAAAGGTTTTAACGATTTTACTGAAGCCACAAACCATGCCAGAGGATACCTAGGACCAAATTACTATATTTCTCCTTCCCTCAGACAAAATCCCGACCAGATCCCACAATATAATATACAGAAAGATACCGGGAAAATAATTTTTTGTGACCATTGTGCTTCCATGACTGAGAACTTCAAATCATTGAATACTCAAAAGGAGTCCCTTATCATGGAAAACAATAGACTAATTAAACAAATTCAGATGCTAGAGACCAGACTCAGACAACAGCACTCTACAAATAAGGTGGATGCTCAGACACAGACAATGCCATAACAGAGTTCTCCATCTCCGCAAAAAATGGATGAGAAGGGTGTGCCTTTCCCTCTAAATGCTAAGAAATCCACTGTACCGGATGTGGGTACAGCTAGTCCGGCTCAAACGGTAGCCGGTAAAGACAAAACAAATCCGTTAATGGCTGTCACTTTGCCAAAAAGTGAAGATGAAGGATGTTCTTCATCAAAACCTAGGTTAATGAGATCAGAAAATAAGCTTAAAAAGACTCTAGTAGCAAAAAGAAAAAATCAGACTATAGAAACTATAATCAAGCAAACATTAGATAAATTTTTCAGTAGCCAGACTCAAGACAAGTACGTAAATGAACAGTCCAAGGCCCAGCCCAGTAGTTCAGAAAGACTTGTTCCAGACCAGCCTTTCAACGAAGAGCTAGACAATAATTCAGACAGAGATGATGAAGACAATAATTTCCAAGATGCACAGGATCCGTATGAGGATGATGACTCAGGAATGAGTTTTGATTCTATCGCCTTGCACAACTTGGATACATAAAAACAAACACAGTACTATAGGAATGGAATAAGTAAAGTGGGGATGCCCACTTTATGTCTTGTAAATATATGTGTCAGGTGGGGATGCCCACTTTGTGTCCTGTAAGTGCTTCCTTTATCACTACTTTCTGAAAAGAAAGAAAAACTGATGAAGCACGTGTCTAGATAAGCTTGAAAGAAGTCTAAAAATGCATGTGACGATGGGGCCCAATGAGCACCCGACCTGCATTATTAAAACTTTCTTTCTTATCCTTATCAACTAGTGTCGGCCCACTCTATGATGGCCACGTAGTATGTCTTTAGACCACTCCTTTCTGAAATATTTGCCTATATAAGGCAAGCATTTTTCAGAAACCAAGTAGAGCAGAAATCAACCAACTCCAAATGTATAAATCCTTTCTCCCAAAAACCTAGTTCAACCTGGCTTTCCTTGTATAAACTCTATAAAAGTTAACTTGTTTTAATAAAAGCCTCAAGGTTTCTATCAGCTCTTTAGGGGGTTCCCGAAAGGGAAACCTCTCCTCTAGTTTACTTCATGTAAGTTCTTACTTATCTATTTTTTCCCCACAAAAATAGTATTGTTACAATTTCTACGTTATCCATGTTTTTAAATATATCTGCATATCATATTTTTCATCATGTAAATTAAAATTTCCTTTTAAATACTTGCCCTTAGTATATGGTTAGCCTCTTAATTTCTTAATAGCAACGATGGATTAACCTGTAAATTCCTAGGAATTCTGGCCTTAATAGTCCGCCGAGTCTGCAGAATAGACATAGGACGAATGATAGTTGCCAGGTGACAATGTTCCGGGGTGTGGTTAAAGAAGTATGATGTTAAGAACATAGATTAGGAGGAAGAGATGAACAGGGTAAGTTGAAAAAAAAAAAAAAAATCAAAAATCTGGGGAAAATATACAGTATAAAGAACTCAAAAAATGAAGAAACTATGAAGGAGAGGGAGTACTGAGTAGGATTTTACAAACTTGATAAGACAACTCACAAAGAATTTTCCATATTAAAGCGAAACATTTTTCAACATTTTTCATAAACATTTTCTATCGAAACATTTCCGTTTGGTACATAATTCCATTTTCTTCTTACTTATTATTATGCCATGCTTAATAAATAACCTGAATACCATTTGTAAATGGCCTAAATGTTCTTGCATAGTTTGACTAAATACTAAAATATCATCTACATATACTAGTATAAAATGCTTATATTCTCCGAAAATACTATCCATTTTTCGTTGGAAAATGGGCGGAGCAGTTTTTAATCCGAAAGACATGACTAACCATTCAAAATGTCCTCCGGGACATGTGAATGCAGTCCATTCGATGCTTTCTGGATGCATCTTGACTTGCCAATAACCGGATTTACAGTCGAATTTACTATAAATTCTTTTATTTTGAATTCTATTGATTAGTTCATTTTTGTCTGGTAGTTTATACGCATCTGTCTTGGTATTATCATTTAGTCTTTTGTAATTAATTACCATTCTAGCCTTCGATCAACAACGGCCTAGGAAATATAAGAAAAGATATAATCAAAGACCATACAACAGAAAAAGATACTTTCTTAGAAAATCAAAAGCTAAAAAACCTTGGCTAAACAGAGATAGACATGTAAGAAAATATAGAAACGATAGAAATTATAAAAATAAATTAGAATGTTATACATGTGGTAGCATAGATCATTTAGCTAATGTATGTCCAAAAAGAAATAACAATAGAACAAGAAATTCACAATTAATAGAAGACTTCCAAGAAACACTATTAAACGTGGATGAATATATGTCAGATACGGAGAGTATCTATTCCATAATAAGTATTGATATACCCGAAAAAGATAACTCAAAATCCGACTCTTCTGAATCAGAAGAAGATAATCTAGTCAATGAACTAGGCCAAGAAATAGATGACTTAGATTTACAAAACTTAACAATCAATAATCTAATGAATGTTGATCAAAACTGTGAACATGATTTCCAAAGAAATAAAGGATTAGATAGTAATAGATGTAGTATATGCAGTTGGTATCCAAGTAAAGAAAATAGAGCAAAATGTAAAAAATGTTACCTATGTCTATTCTGCAGACTCGGCGGACTATTAAGGCCAGAATTCCTAGGAATTTACAGGTTAATCCATCGTTGCTATTAAGAAATTAAGAGGCTAACCATATACTAAGGGCAAGTATTTAAAAGGAAATTTTAATTTACATGATGAAAAATATGATATGCAGATATATTTAAAAACATGGATAATGTAGAAATTGTAACAATACTATTTTTGTGGGGAAAAAATAGATAAGTAAGAACTTACATGAAGTAAACTAGAGGAGAGGTTTCCCTTTCGGGAACCCCCTAAAGAGCTGATAGAAACCTTGAGGCTTTTATTAAAACAAGTTAACTTTTATAGAGTTTATACAAGGACAGCCAGGTTGAACTAGGTTTTTGGGAGAAAGGATTTATACATTTGGAGTTGGTTGATTTCTGCTCTACTTGGTTTCTGAAAAATGCTTGCCTTATATAGGCAAATATTTCAGAAAGGAGTGGTCTAAAGACATACTACGTGGCCATCATAGAGTGGGCCGACACTAGTTGATAAGGATAAGAAAGAAAGTTTTAATAATGCAGGTCGGGTGCTCATTGGGCCCCATCGTCACATGCATTTTTAGACTTCTTTCAAGCTTATCTAGACACGTGCTTCATCAGTTTTTCTTTCTTTTCAGAAAGTAGTGATAAAGGAAGCACTTACAGGACACAAAGTGGGCATCCCCACCTGACACATATATTTACAAGACATAAAGTGGGCATCCCCACTTGACTTATTCCATTCCTATAGTACTGTGTTTGTTTTTATATATAACCGATTTGCAGAAGTTCATTTCATTTTTCTTTAATTGTTTTTGTATTTGTATATTCGTGCATTTTTCAGTTAAGATATCCATTATATGCTGTGTTCTGTGTCCTATTGTCCATTTAAAGTGAGGGTTTGCTGCTACTCCATCTCTTTTATACCATCTATCTTCTATTTCTCTTCCTAGAGCTCCGGGTAATTTATTAAATAATTTTTTACCCAAATCTTCGTTGAAAGTGTTTCCACTAACAGTACAGTAGTAGAAGTAATCTTGTAAAAACTTCTTTATGTATACCCAGTGTGAAATACTGAGTTGTTCTAACTTAATTAAGGCTTCTTTTTGTAGAGTTATTAATCCACTATTTGGATCTTTTCCGGTTAGTAACATATGCATTTTATTTGTGAAGTTATAGGGATTTGGTCCCATGCTTAATAATATTTGGAAGTCATGTGGACAGTTTGTCTTGAAACTCTCCCATGTAGCTTTAGCAGATTCTCCTAAGAAAGTTTCCAAATATTTATACATTGTTTCTACATCCGTTTCTGTGTAATGTCTTAAATAGTCAGCTGCAACAATTCCTTTCCATAAGTCTATTACTGTATCCCACATCTGAGGGTCATGTGCGGCTATATTTAGGATTTTACCTTTGCTACCTCCTTCTTGTAACTTAATTGGTTCTTCTATAGGCATTTTTTTCCTGCTGGTTTTATATATTCTCCTTTAATTTCTGTATCTTGGTTTACTCTTATTGCTATATATATATATATATATATATATATATATATATATATATATATATATATATATATATATATATATTGTATGATAAGGTGGTCATACTCATATTGTCACCCCCCCATCAAAGATAGTGTGTCACAAAGGTATTCTTCCCAAGTTTCATTTAAAGCCTTCTTGAATTTGAATATACCACAGTGCCTTCCTATCTTTACATTTTCAGATGATATGAGGTTCTTGAATCTTCTCATTTTTAACATGACAATTAACTGGCCTTACTAAAATGCAACAATTCTATAGGGAACAACACCAAACAAATTTCAACTAGACAGAACTGATATAGAATAGCAATTCAAGTGGACACGAATAGATAGATAGTTTCCGACAAATTGTTGGTAGTTCTTCAGATTCAATATTACCAGAAGTTAGCCTGGTAATGTTCAATGTATCCCTCCATTGTGCAGTATTTGTTTGATATATAAGAGGATTGCTCTCGTATCTAACTCTCTTTCCCATAACATCACGTGAATAGTACTCTTTCTTTAACTCAGCATCTTGTTCGTGAAGTTTACGAGTTCCATCAACCATTCCTTCCAATACACTTGGAGGAACCCCATGATTTATCAGCTGGAAAAACCCCACTTCACTGACGCTTCCCTTATTTCATCTACAACTTGCTTACGTCGATCTTGAACTTGTATGCCACTGAGATCCACCACTGGAATCTGTTGAGTTGACTTGGACATTTTCAACTCAGCACATTCATTAGGTGGCCTAATGAAAATTCTTGGAATCTCAACAATTCCAGCATCAACTAGTCCCTTAACACCAGCTTTTGTATCATCAAAAGCTTTAATTTCCTTGAATGGATCATAATCCATTGTAAATTCAGCTTGACAGTCCATAGTGCCTGACACATTTGTTCCAAAACTTTGCTATTAGAAGCAAAGGAGAAGTATTCTTGCTATAACCTGGAATTACCAATGACCATATATATAGTTAATTTGTTGGGGGGTTTTTGGGGGGGGGGGGGGAGGAGTTGAGGAGGGTCCCCTTTAGTAAATTTAGCTCCTGTAGATTTCAATAGGCCTGCCTAATTTAGCATAGTTGGAGTCACTGGAATTTTCTTTCACATATAGAAAGTTGAAATTTTTTTTTTTGTTGGTTTGAAAAGGGATTTATTCATTACTACTAAAAGTTAGTCATTAGTACAGATAGTCAGCACATGGCTAGCCGGAGAAAGTTCTTTCCTTGCACTACAAATACAAATATCCATAGATAAAGACATATATTGCCCTACAAGTGTAGTTCTCTCCTTGTCTAATTCCAACTCCTTACGAATAAACATTGGTGGAACTACCCATTCTTCACAAAAAGAGTCCTGAGCTAACTTATTGCCCTCCTTAGCTAGCCTGTCCGCAACAGCATTTGTGCTCCTGTCTTCATGGAGGACTAGCAGGTTCCCCATCTGCTGCAGAAGAGCCCTGCAAAGACAGATTAAATTATTTACTTTAGTGTCGCTGTCGTATAATTCTTTGTAAAGTTGCAACGAATCAGTAGCTATAATTATTTGGTTATAGTTGTTTTTGACAACCATCTGCAGCCCCATAAGTAAGGCCATAGCTTCGGCTTCCAAAGCCGAGTTTATATTGATGGAAGCACTGAAGTCTGTCATCCATTTCCCATCTTGATTGCGTATTAATCCTCCAGCTCCTCCTAATTTGGTTTTGGCATTGAAAGAACCATCAACATTCAGCTTTATTCCATTATTTGGAGCTTGCCAGTGCTTTTCCTCTATATAAGTTGTAGCTGGGCGGTTATATTTATTTGTTAGGTAAAAGAATTCCACGGCTCTCTGTAGGGGGTATGAACTTGAACGTCGTTGGTTGTCCCATTGAATAGGTCGTAGTTTCGGTTGAGCCAGATGAACCAAAGATAGAAAGGGAAAAGCTGATTCCAGGATAAAGAATTATTTTTTATAGGTCTATAGATGCCTAAAGCTATCTAACCAGTTATGGTCTTGTTGAGAAGCTAAGTGGGATATAACACTACTCATGTTAAGCTTTCTCCATAGTTTCTGGACATGGTTGCATTCAAGGAAAATATGCTTTATAGTTTCCGGGTATTTACAAATTTTGCAAAGTGGATGAACGTTTAGGCCAATATGCTTCAAGTAGGAGTTAGTGGGTAGTCTGGAGTGGTAACAAAGCCAGATGAAATATTTAATCTTGCTAGGGAAGTTCAATGACCAAATCCATCTAAAGTTACGTTGATTAGCCAATTTGCACAAATTGTGGGATGCCAACTGTTCGTAGGCTGATTTTGTGGTGAAAATACCATTGTGTGATGGTGTCCATTTCAGCCTATCAGGTATGTGAGGGCCTATTGGGATGAGAGTTTTAGATATCATATGTTTTATTTCTATTGGTATGTCGTAGCCTATCCGGTCAAAGTTCCACTCCCCATTATGGATGATCTCACTAACAGTCATTTTGTGATCCATAATAGATGAGGGGGCTAGAGCATTACAGTTTGGGATCCACTTGTCGTTCCAAAAACTAATTTTTTCCCCATTTCCAAGTTCTCATCGGTAGTATTTTTGGCATGTTTTCCATGCCTCAAGAATGTTTTTCCAGGTACTGCTACCGTACCTATGGGCTTTGAGGTTATCACAATGCTCATAAAGGTTTCTCCCGCGACCATATTTGTATTGAAGGACAGTTGTCCAAAGGTTGGGATGCCCATTAAAGAACTTCCAGGCTAATTTGGCTAGTAGGGCCATGTTTTTATGGTTATTTTTTTGAAGCCCCAACCCACCAAGATCCTTTACGCAGCATAACAGTTTGCCAATTTAGTAAGTGAAGTTTTTTCTTTTCGTTTGTGGTGCCCCATATGAAGTTACGTTGGACTAGGTCTATCTTTTTGGTAATTTGTTTTGGAAGCTTAATATAGGTCATAACATGGGTAGGAATATTGTTTAGGCAAACTTTTACCAGAGTAGCTCTAGCTACCAGCTAAGTTAAGGAATTTAGAAAAGTTTTTCAATATACAGGAAGTGGATGAATTTAGCATTTGAAAAATAAAATGTAACATAGCTTTATTTAATTTAAATATAGCTGAACAATAAAAAATTAACTATATATAGAAAAAAAAATATATTGAATGTAAATACGATATGAACTTAAGTGTTTTTCTTCTACTGTTCTCCCTCTTTCTCCCTCTAGAAGTTCAAATTAATTAGAGTAAAGCTTCTAGTACCTTTGAATTATGACCGAATTTGTTACGACACACTCCAACATTATAGTGGTCCTATTACCCCTGAACTTAATTCTAGCCTATTGTTGTCTACTTTTTTAGCTGATGTGACACCTTTTAGTTGACGTGGATTCTATTTTTATATAATAAAGGTGCCACGTCAGAATAAAAGGATGAAAAAATACACTAAAATTGACTTCAGGGGTAATAGGACTCATGAAATTGGAGTGTGTCATAGCAACTTTGGCCATAATTCAAGGGTGTACTGGATGCTTATACAAAGAATTTGAAATAGAGATAATGTTCCAAAAACATTTGAACTATAGATTTCAATAGTCCTGCCCCTGGAATTTTCTTTCACGTAGAAAGTTAAAAGTTTTTCAATATATAGTTAGAAGTAGATGAATTTAGCATTTGAAAAATAAAATGTAACATAGCTTTATTTTATTTAAATATAGCTGAACAATAAAAAATTAACTATATATAAAAAGATATAAATTGAATGCAAATACGATATGAACTTAGGTGTTTTTCTTCTATTGTTCTCCCTCTTTCTCCCTCTAGAAGTTCAATCAATTAGAGTAAAACATCTAGTATCCCCTAAACTATGACCAAATTTGCTACGACACACTCCAACTTCATGGGATACGATTACCCCTGAACTAAAATTTAGCATATTTTTGTCAACCTTTTAGCTGATGTGACACCTTTTAGCTGACGTAACACCTTTGACGTGGACTCCATTTTTATGTAATAAAGGTGCCACGTTAGCACAAAAGGGTGAAAAATACACTAAAATTAACTTCAAGGGGTAATAGGACTCGTTAAATTGGAGTGTTTCGTAGCAACTTTGATCATAATTCAAGGGTGTACTGGATGCTTATACAACGAATTTGAAATAGTGATAATGTTCCAAAAACTTTTGAACTATTATTTTTTTCACGAGTTTTACATCCCAACTATCGGTGAATCTCTTTTTCGATGCGAACAACTGATAGTTGGCCTAATCAGCTTCGAGGTGTGTTTTAAATTTTAAAACATAAATAATGATAGTTCAGGTAGAAAAGAAGGAACAACTGATAATTAAGACGTGAAATTCACAAAAAAAAAAAGTGACAATTCAAATGTGATTTCAACCATTTCTTTCAGTATTCTTTTTTAAAAATGAAAAAAATATTTAAAATGCTTCTCCCTCAATTCGAAACAGTTGCGGACCCAGAATTTAAGGATCGTGGGTACTCGAAAGATTCGAACATATATAATGACGTTAAGGTTCTGCCTAAAAATTAAAGCACCCAGTTATCTTCTTTATTTACAAAGTATTTTTCTAAATTTTATACCAACTTTTAAATTATTTTTTATATAATTATACCTAATTTGTGTCGAATTTAATGGATGTCAAAACACCAAATATTTGGCTATAGATCCTCCCTAATTAGGAAAAAAATTTTTGCCCCAAAAAGAAAGAAAAGAGTTTAAAGTACTTGACATTAAATTTTATGCAATAAAAATTTATTTTAATTGTATGCCAACTTTATACTATAGGATATTTATTACCCTCCACCAACTCCTTCTCCATCCTTATTAGTGGAAGCACCCCCCTCCCCCATACACTCCCACCAGGGGCATCATACAGGGGACCCCATATCTTCCTATCTATGCATCATCTACATGGAAAGACTAGCTAGGGACATAGACAATCAGGTAGCTGGCAAAAATTGATCCCTATTTCCATCACCACAAGGGGTGCAAAAATTTCTCTGTTCTTTGGAGATAACCTCACATTGTTTGCTAGAGATGATAGAGCCAACTGCAATGCTATCCTCTCAACCATCTCTAACTTTAGTGCAGCTTCCGGCCACAAAATTAACAAAGCCAAATTCAGGGTCTTCTTCTCCATTAATACCTCAAGCCATAATGCTTTGAATTGCTCTAATGTACTGGGCATAGATAGGAGCATTGAGTTTGGTAAATACCTTGACTTTTCCATCTTCCACAAAACTCCTATAAATATTTATTTTCAATCCATCATTGATAACATGGCTAGTAAACTTACTGGTTGGAAAACCAAGCTCCTTAACATGACTGGCAGAACTGTCCTGGCTAAAGCTACCCTAAGCAGCATGCCTACTCACATAATGCAGTACATCAAAATCCCCATCAAAGTCCTCAACACTATTGATAAAATTCAAAGAGACTTTATCTGGGGATCTGAAGATGGAAAGAAAAAGAACCACCTTCTTAGCTTGACTAATAAAATGCAAGAACAATGGGGGCCTTGGGCTCTAGAAAGCTGATCTAAGAAACAAGGCACTTCATGCCAGCTTGGCTTGGAGGTTGTCCAACAATCCATCCTCCTTCTGGGGAAGAATCCTCACCACTAAATTCCAAAGGACTTGTAGATCACCCTGTACTAATACAACTATCTCTAGAACCTGGAAGAACATCCAATAGGGTGGAGAAGGTGCTCTAAGGGGGTCAATTGGCATATGAATAAGGGAAACAAAGCTAGGTTCTTCTCTGATAGATGGATCCCTCCACATGAAGCCTATTAGGGATCTCATCCAAGGGCCTCTTCCTGAGAATGGAGAGAATCTCACTGTTGACACTATGCTCTCTCCTACTGGCTAGAATCTCTCCAGCATCCATTTTGAGCTCCCCCAGCATCTCCTCCAATTCATTAGAGATGCATTTGCTCATACCAATCCTAACAAGAAGGACATCATGTACTGGAGCAAGACTCCTAATGGCAAGTTCACTACTAGCAGTGCTTATAAATCCATTGTTGGGGTTAAAACCAATCAACCCTTCAACTTTGCATGGATATGGAAGCTGCCTACCCCAAACAAAATCAAAACCTTCATGTGGCTCTTATGCTATGGCAGACTTCCCACCAAGCACTACCTGCACAGACTGGGGTTAACCACCAACTCCACTTCCCCCTGTGTGACCATCCCACTGAAAGAATTGACCATATCATCCTGCATTGTTCCAATGCCTCCCGTGCCTAGAACAATATCCTTAATCACACTTCCATCCCCACCAGTTCAACTGTAGCTACTCCACCATAAACCAGGCCATCATGGACTGGAATCGGGCAAAACAAGTGAGGTACAATGTTCATATTACCTGGGAATACCTACTCTCTCAAATACTTTGGGCCATCTGGCTCAAAAGGAATGACAACCTCTTCAATAATAAGAGGAACCCGGTCGATTGGAAGCTTGCCCTGAGCATGGCACTATAATTCTACACGTTTTTCCAAGGCCCCGATAATAACACTAGGGAAACTACTACTATCTACCTTAAGTGGGAACCTTCGAACAAGGGAACCTTCATGTTGAATATGGATGGAGCTGTTCTCTCTAACCTGGTGTTGGAAGAAAGAAGAGTAAAAAAAGTAGAGAAACTGATGAGAAAGAAAAACTCATACTAATTTTTTTACTTATCAATTCAACTACAGAATAACAAGAAATCTATGGGGTTGAAGGTGGCTAAATCCCTCAATATCAAACCATTGCTTCTGTGCTCTGACTTAATAGAGCTTGTGTAGGCAATGATCCATGGGCATGAACTTTACACTAATATTGATAAGATATAAATTTAGAAACACAAGAACTGGCACAAAACAGTCCACTAAAGATCCAAACCCGAGAACCCCCAAAGGAGACCAAGTCTAGGGTTGAACAACAATGAAAACACCACGATATCAAGATTTATTGACACCTATTTCAATGATCCAATAAACTAAAAAGGAGGATAACAAGATGAAACAACCATAAGATGAACAACAACAACAACAATGCCCCACACGACTTACACTAAATAAGAGGAAATACTACAAGATTACAATAAAAGGGATAGATAAATAGACCAATGGTTGGTATAATCTTAAGAGCCCTAGATCTTATTTTACCTTTGGAATCTTAACACCACACACAACAAAGACCTATATATTACATTAAGTAAGATCGGATTCCACCTATCAAGAATCAGTGTTTCCAAGAAAAACTTAATCACTAGTGATTCCACACTAATTCTTGACCTAATTTCGGTTTGGTGCCTCAAAGAAGAGAGGACTTGTGTTCTTTTGTATATTATGACTTACAACATTCTCTTAAAACTAACTAAACAAACCCTACAATGTTCCTTATATAGTACATTACATAATAGAAACTAAAATAATCAAAAGGCCCCTCCACTAAGGGCGCCCATCAAGTGTAGATTAAGTGTGGTGTTTGGGCAGTTTTAGTGTATATTTTGGGCCTCTTTTACACTTCAATTGCACACACCAAGGCTCGAGTCCAACACGCACTCTCACAAGTCCATATCTGTAATTATTCTCGTATCAAACATCATATATAAGTGCAGGTGCCTACTGTAGGAGATTGAAGCAATTGGGATCAAACACATCTCCAGGGGGCAAAATAGGGTGGCAGATGCTTTGGCTAAGGGAGACAACAACCACATGCAGTTTGGTGTACCTTCTATTTTGTCATCTCCATCTGATAATGTAATAGCTTTAGTAGAAGCAGACAAAAAGGGCACTGTTTTTGCGAGATCCATTAAACTCTCTAATTTTAACCTACATGGCCGGGTTGTGGCCCATGGTACTAATTATCCCCGCCGCAGTACTTTGAATGGAGCCTCAGCTCCAATAACTGTTACTCCATGTTACTCTGCCTAAGTTGCTAATGGAAAATCCTTTTAAAGCACCAACATTTTCAGCCGCAATCAAGGCAAAAATTTAGCTACCAATTTAATACTAATTCCTACATATTGATTTTTAAATAGTGTCAATTAGAGCTTTTTTATAGATGAAAATTAGAGTTAGGAAAGTTTCAATATTTACTTTTGATACTACGAAATTCCTACCTAAAAAAAAACGACTTTTTCTATCTGAAAAAAATTGAAATAAATTTTACATATTAAAAATTACATAAAAATTTCTACAAGGAACATACTGTATATGTCTTATTGTGTGAGTAATATTTTTGTAGACTTTAAATTCCAATACAAGGTTACACATTTCATAGTCAAATGCAATGTTGTATCAGTGTCCCTAAAAGATTGACAGTTAACCAAATAAGGCCTTCTTTGAAAAGAGAAGTAAAGGGTTCTAGTGAATTCCATTTCTTTGTGTACTGTGGCTTTGACTAATTTGGTGGAGTAGGTAAGCGTCTTGTAATAAGAGGAGTAGTTAATTTGATACATAAAATCTTGAGAATTTGTTTTTTCCCCTTCCTCGATTCCTATCCCATAGGCATGTATAGTGTTTGAATCAATAGAGATACGGGTCCGAAGAACCTAATTGTTTTGGCTTAGACTTTGTATTTGTGTTTAAAAATTCACTTAAATATGCATGTATAAATAACCTCTCCAGAATCCCAAAACTATCTTTTCTAAAATACATAAATTATGACCTTGCAATCCTAGCTTACTATGACTCGTACGGCTATTGCTTTTGCTGGAAGTATTGTTAGCCAATTCATGTCTGTGCCGATGGTCAAACATTGGGAAGCTTTGGAATAGATTCTATGTTACTTGAAAGGGACCCTGCACTTGGCATATTGTATAGCAATCAAGGTCATATTCGCGTTAAGTGTTTCGCAGATGTTGACAATGCTCGATCTAAAATTGATAGGAGATCGACTACAGGCTAGTGTGTCTTGTTAAACAACTATGTACATTATGATAGCCTAAATTCATATACATAATAATTCTTAAAATAACCAAATATGTTACTATTCATTTCACATTAGATCCAGAATCGAAAGTTCAATAAGTTTTCAATCATGGAGATGTCGATGTGTTTGTTATATGAGAAGGGCCTACCAAAAAATTTATGGATAGAAGCAGCTAACACTGCAATTTTTTGCTGAACAAGTTGTCTACCAAAGTGGAAAGACACCTTTTGAGGCATGGCAAGGGTATAAGCCATCTTTATAACACTTAAAAGTCTTTGATTGTCTGTGTTTCTCTGGTATTCCATAGGTTAAGAGCAACAAGTTAGACAAAAAAGCTTAACCTATATTCTTTATTGGTTATAGTACAATCTCTAAAGTACAGAAGTTTTCAACCTCATACTGAAAAATTATGGTAAGGGAGAGATGTATTTTTTATGGAAAATGAGCAATGGGACTGGGACAAAGTTAACCAGAAGCAGACTACGAGCAATCTACCAAATTCTGATAAAAACATAAATGATCAATCTATGAGAGGAACAAGGTTGCTCCCAAACATATACTAGAGATGCAATGTGACCATTTTAGAGCCTTCAAGATTTGAAGACATTGTTTTAGACCCTAAGCGGTAAGTTGCAATGGAGGAGGGGCTTGTAATGATCGAGAAGAACAAGACATGACATCTTGTGAAAAAGCCTCAAGATAGAATGATCATTGGTGTGAAGTGGGTTTACCGCACAAAATTGAATGTTGATGGTTCTGTTAACAAGTTTATGGCAAGGCTTGTAGTTAAGGATTATGCATAGATTTTTTGTGTTAATTAATCTGATATGTTTGCCCCAGTGCTAGGTTTGATATAATCAGATTCCTTCTGAGTATTTCTGCACAATGCGTCTGTCATGATCCGAGCCTAGACCCTGACCGTTACGGACATCCTAAGCCAATAAAGAACCAAAAAGACCCCTTAACATTTCTTCATAAGCATAGTTATAATTAAAGTGCGGAAACTACGCCTATAAGTTATGAAGTTCAAAGAAATCAACAATTAAATCTCAAGTCCTAAAATATGACATGAAAATAGTTATTTAATTCAATCTATGAAGCCTCTGACAATATGAATAGAATCTTATGCCGGGACATGGCCCCAGCGAATACCATAAAATCAAAATAAAACAAGTTTAACTAAAAAGAATAACCATGGCCCTCTGAAAGAGGGATGACTCACCACCTGCTAGCTGTCGTCCCGAGTATGATCCTAAATTAAATCGGACCGCGAGGATGAGCTTCAGAACCTACATCATATAAAAAGATGTAGTGTCCGGGGATAGTTAGTACAATGAGTACTGACATGTAACCCAGGGAAGGAAAATCCAAAGCAATGTAAAACAAATTATAAAGTTCATGTCATAAGCTCAAAATGAAAATAATAAGTAGTAAGTGACCAAAAAGTAAAAGAAACATAATCATTTGAAAGCGTTTATTTTCTGGACTATGTTGTTTACACTGGCATTAAGTAACACACATGCTAAATGGATCCAATCCATACCCAACTAGCGGGGCCCTAATCTATGTTAGTTGCATGGACTGAGATAGTCAGATTTTGGCCATCGTTGGTCTAATCAGCTTCTAGGTGTGTTTTAAATTTTAAAACAGAAATAAAAATAGTTTAGGTAGAAAAAAAAGAACAACTAATAGTTAAGATGTAAAATTAAAAAAAAAAAAAAGGTGACAATTCATATGTGATTTTGACCATTAGTTCCACATTTTATGTAGAATTTCATTTGGTATTCTTGTTAAAAAGGGAAAAAAATATTTATTATGCTTCACCTTCAATTAGAAGAATCAATTTTTGCCCAAAAATGAAAGAAAAGAGTTTTAAGTACCTGACATTATGAAATTCTAAGCAATAAAAATTTAATTTAATTGTATGCCAACTCTATACTATAGGATATTTATTAGGCATAATACATTTCACACCAAATTATAACTTTGACCTTAAATTTTGATAGTGCACAAATAGGACCTTTAACTATTCAATACCTGAACAAATATGACCTCCAATTTTGCAATCCCCATACGTGAGTTTCACTCGTACCTACTTGGAAAGCTCATTCAATCACACGGTGCAACGTCGTTAAAAGGGCTGACTTGGAGGGAGGTCATATTTGTGCAGTTTTGAATAGTTAAAGGTCATATTTGTGCACTGTCAAAGTTTTATTTTTTGTGTTAAAATAACGTTTTTATTATTATTATTACTAAAAATTACACAAATACACAACTTATTTTTTAATATTATAAAAAATCTCAACTCCCTAAATATATTACAAAAATCCCAACATATACATAGAATGCTTTGTATATGTCGGTTTTGTTATGTATATTAATAGGGAGAGAGAGTAAAGTAATTTAAAAAGTGGGAGAGAGTGTAATTACTTACAAAAGGGTTGGTATTTATTATTATTATTATTTTTTATTTATTTATTTATTTCTTTCTATAGCAGCAGCACCTAGCTTTTTTTTATTAAAAAAAAGCTACTAGTAGGGATCGAACCCGCACAGTAGGTTGAAGGAAGAACCCAAGAAGAGCAAATAACACCACTGAGCTATCTAAGTGCCTTGTTTTATGTGGTTCAACATTAATATACGTACATAAATATAGATTTTCTACCTTATATATACAACGTAATCTTTTTACCGAGGGAGTTCAGGTGAACCCATGACAACCACGTAGGTCTGCCCCTGCGTTAAATTAATAATTTTTGATATCGTTAATTTTATACTAACATTTTAATAACGTTAATTTAATATACTACTACTATTATCCTTAATAACATTAATTTATTAATATTTTATTAAAATATAATTTTTTTTATTATTAGTATAGTTTCATCTTTAATCTAATATTTAAATAAATTATATTTAGATATATTATATAACATAAATTCGCCCTTTGATTTATAATATATACATACCCGCACGATTTTTTCGTATGAGGCTGACCCACCTAATTAATAAATCTTTAGTATTGCTCTTTTTCCACAATGACAAAAGAAATTAGATGTCATTTTCATCTTTGAACCAAAAATAATGAAAAAATAATAGTGAAAAGTCATTTAAAGGTCATATTTATGCAGTTTTGAATAGTTAAAGGTCATATTTGTGCACTGTCAAAGTTTAAAGTCAAAGTTATAAATTTAGTGTCAAGTTTATGGTCATATTTATGTATTATGCCCTTAGATTTTAAGCTGGACGCGCTCAGTTTTGCATGTTGAATACGCGTTTTGCCACGTAGGATCGGAGGTCATATTTGTGCAGTTTTGAATAGTTAAAGGTCATATTTGTACACTGTCAATGTTTAAGGTCAAAGTTATAATTTATTGCAAGTTTAGGGTCATATTTATGTATTATGCCTATTTATTACAATATAAAGTAGGATATAAAACGCCAAGATTTTCAGCCGCAATCAAGGAAAAAATTTAGCTACCAATTTAATACTAATTCCTACATATTGATTGTGTTTGTAGACTTTAAAATTCAATACAAGGCTACGCATTTCATAGGCGAATGCAATGTTGTATCAGTGTCCCTGCAAGATTCACAGTAACCAAATAAGGCCTTCTTTGAAAGAGAAGTAATGAGTTCTAGTGAATTCAATTTCTATCTGTAGTGTGGCTTCAACTAATTTGGTGAAGCAGGTAAGCGTCCTGTAGTAAGAGGAGTAGTTAATTTGATATGTAAAATCTCAGAGGATTCAGTTTTCCCCCTTCCTCGATCCCTATCACATAGGTATAGTATAGTGTTTGAATCAATAGAGATACGGGTTCGAAGAACCCAATAGTTTTGGTTTAGACCTTGTATTTGTGTTTAAAAATTCAATTAATATGTATAAATAACCTCGCTAGAATCCAAAAACTGTCTTTTCTTGAATTCATAACTCTTAACCTTAAAATCCTAGCTTAGTGTGACACTTCTGGATATTGTTTTTGAGGTAAGCGTTGTTAGCCAATTCATGTCCTCGCTTATGGTCAAATATTGGGAAGCTTTGGGACATATTCTATGTTACTTGAAAGGAGATAGCTCCTAGACTTGGCATGTTGTATAACAATCAACGTCATGCTCGTATTGAGTGTTTTGCAGATGTTGACTATATGCTCTATCCAAAATTGATTGGAGATCGACTACAGGCTATTGTGTCTTTGTTGGAGGGAACCTAGTTTCATGGAGGAGTAAGAAGAAAAGTGTTGCATCTCTTTCCAGTGCAGAATCTGAGTTTAGAGCTATTTTACTGTCTATATGTGAGATTATGTGAATATATCATCTTTTAATGGAAATTTGCTTAAAGCATCATGCACTAGCAAAGCATTGGTGTGATAATCAAGTTGCTCTTTATATTGCCTCAAATTAGCTATTATCATGAACGAACTAAACATATTAAGGTTGACTGTCATTTTATTCGTGAGAAGTTTCAGGAAAACCTTATTTAATTTCCTCTGGTTACGTGAAGATAGGAGAGCAACTAGTTGATTTGTCCACAAAAGCATTGAATGTAACTCAAGTTGATTATCTTTGTAATAAGCTGGGCATGATCAATATCTGAAGGCTTGTATGCATCCACCACGATACGAGGGGTTAGGTCCCTAACCAATTCTTCAGCTAATAATCGAAAAAGTTCTATTTGAGTTTTCCATAGTAATGAGAACCTGGTCCGTCACCAGGTTGTATGATGTAAAGAGCTGAAAGTAAAGAAGATGAGATGTTTTACGTGAAATTCACCTGATACGGGACAAATGGTCATCTTATCTTTTGATGAAATCTTTCGAGGCCAACACATAGAGGCTCAAGACTAGGTCACCTCGAGGATACAAGAACATGCATGGAGGACCCGTTTTGAGCATGCCATTAAACAAACCGGTATGTGGAAGATTGTGTGGGGGCTTACATTTGATGCCAATTCGAGACTACAAGTTTTGAAGTGTGAGCCCATGGTTGTGGAGCATTAAAGAAGCACCCTTCATTAAAGGTATTTTGGGATTTGCACATGTTAAAGAAGCAACCCATGACATCCTCCTTAAGGGTATTTTGGTCCATTATACTATGTAATAAGTTAGGCTATATATAATCTCTTATTAGGTATTTTCTCTTTAGTTTACGTAAGATGAAAAATTGAAACACTTGAAATCCTCTCTCTTGAGAGTATACCACCTTAGTATAGCCTTATTTAGGACTTGGAAAAGTCATTTTTAGTATAGGGCTTGGAAAAGTCAATATTAGTCTTTGCTTGGAAACGGTGAATCTTGAGGTGAGTCGATTACCTTGGCGGTCACCGTAAGAGTGTGGTTTTGATTATTAAATTCATTAGGGGTTAATGTTGAAATATACTTGGTTCTTAATCTTGTAATAATATTGATCTCACTATCTATCCTTTTATTATTTTGCAAATCTGTGTGTTTTTGTGTTTGTCATCTTGTATCCCTTTGTGCTGCTTGTTCTTCTTACATTTTGTGGACTGTTTTGGCATCTTGGTGGGCTTATTTGTATTATTTGGTATTAGAGCCATCATTGATTTAGTTCCCACAAGATCAATCTTAGGCTTGCTATCTTGAAAAATCACAAAAATAGTGTTGGAAAAACTGAAAAACGCAAAAAAAAAAGTAATCTGTCCCATTTTTGTGTTTGGGCCGAGATTTGAGGCTTGATTTTCTTGTGTTTTTTTCTGTGTTTTGTTTTTTCTAGTATTATTCCATTCTTCAATAACACTAATAGAGTCTACATCTAAATTTTAAGCTAAATCCAAGTGGTTCTTGAATGTTGGAAGGTTGTTGATGTTGTTGTTGAAGATTGGTGGCTAGAAAAATATTTTATTGATGTTGTTGTTGAAGATTGGTGGCTGGAAAAAACTTTTTGTTGATGTTGTTGTTGAATATTGGAGCTTGAATATGTGTTGTTGATGTTTGAGAGGTCCAACGTTAATCTTAGAACTCCAAGATTCCAAGTTGTGTTCGTGGTGTTCTTCAACATCTTCATATCTTATTGTAGAGAAAGTGGTTTATTTGATCTAAAATCAAAGAAGAAAGAAGGTGTGGTCTTGTTAGTCTTGAAACACATCCAAGACTATTATAAAAGAAGAAAGGGGGCCAGAAGACCTTCAAAAGGGCTTATTACCAAAAGAGAGAAAGGGGTCTTCCGATGACCTACAAAAGAGGAAAGGGGGACAAAGGCTTCAAAAGGTATTTTGCCAAAAGGGTGAAAGAAAAGTCAAGCCTTTTTTTTTTTTTGAACATTGAAAGCCTATAAGTTTTGTTGTTTCCTTCCCAAAACCCAAAATACACTCTTCCAATTGAACATTGATCAATATAAATTGAAAACAAGAAAAAAAATTCTCAAAACTTTCGACAATTTTCAACAACCAATGAGAGGCTTCCACATCATTACCGAAAGTGCTTAAGCTAAAAAATTTTAGATTCTTAGTTTCATTTTATTGTTTTATTAGTTTTATATCTTGATTCTAGAATTAATTAACAACTAGTAATCACCTACTTAGTTGTAGATTAATTGTTGAATCCATTTCTTTCGTGCCTTCGTTATTTGTGTGTTTTTCTCGTTTTTAACTCGTAGTAACTTCTTTGTTTCAAGTTCGTAAGTAAATTTTATTTTTGTGTCTTGAGTCGATCAAACAAGGATCCATTTCGACCGCCAAGTAGAATTGACATCCTATTGACTACTGGAGTATAAGCAACTTTCAATATTAGCCGCTCTAATTGTGAGAATCACAAAGGTGGGTGTATACGAGTGTTGGTGAGGAGCTTTTACTACTAATCTTGTTCGTTCATTGTGTAGGTACAAAGGTGATATAAGGGGAACATGTCTTCGATAGAAGGGGATTATTGTGACTACAACATGGGGGACTATGATTGTAGTGAGGGGTTTTATGGCTATGAAGTTGAGGGAGATTGCGGAGGCTATGAAAATAGCCATGATCAAAACTTGGGCAGATTTGAGAGTTACGGTTTTGAGGGAGAAAATGAGGTGAATGAAGTGCCTAATACTTATGGTGAACTTGGATATGATGTAGGACCTCGTGATGGATCTTATGAAGACATTGAGGCATGTGAGGAGTCTTACACTTCTCACCCCAAACCTAGATTTAGTATTAGGTATAACCCTTTCGTTCGCAAAGCTTATGAGAGCTATGATGAGAGTACACATGAGGAGTGTGAAGATTCATATCCTCCACCTTGTAGTACTTCTTATCAAGGTCGATATAGTGTGAATGGTTATACTAGCTCTAGTGGAGGTTGTCCAACGAGAAGAAAAGGGTATGCATCTCCAAAACCAAGAGGTACTCGTGTGCCTTACAATGTTGATCCAAGAAGGAGTGTACACTCCGGAAAGATGACTATTTATGAGATACCGGGCTGCCTCGTTGTGTTAAATGATAGGTACTATAGAAACTACATCCTTTCATCCATGGTTGACTACTTGGGTTGTTTCGTAAGACTTTACTTGTTCCATATTTCTTGAACGAGTTTAAGGTTATTGAAAGGATCAAAGTTGTCTTCTCCCAATTTGAATACCATGAGGAGGTGTGGTGCGATATTCTTCCATTGATATACGATCATGTATGCTTAGGTGCCGATTTGTTTGCACAACATAGAGTTCCAAATGTGCAAAATTGGCCTAATGTTGTAAGAGACCGGTGGGGAAATCACCTCGTAATATACATGTTGCCCGAGCCGCAAAGAGAAGTAAATACTTACTCCAATCCAAATGCTTATGAGATATAAAATACTGAGAGGAGTAAGGGTGTGCAAGGTGGTAATCCGAGAGTGCAAAAAGGAGAGGTTTTGTGGAGCGAAGTGAGGGGATTGCCACCAAACCGAGCTAACATTGTTTGTCCTTCTATTTCTAAGGACATTTGTGTAGGTACCGACATGGCAAGTGAAGGCGAGCAATGCCAAAGTAAAGTTGCTGCCCAAGCTTGTGGAGGACCTTCACAACATCGCAAAGGAGAGTTGACTCAAGAACTTCAAGGTAAAATAGCTAATTCTTACACTTTTATGCATATGAATGATAATTATGTGTCTAGTATCCCATTGAGTGTGAGTAGTAGCTTACTTACCTGTGAGTCTAATAATTCTTTGACTTTTGTTGATGATGTACATGTTGTGAGTCTAGATACACTAGTTGATCCTATTTATGACCAAATTGACTCTTCTTGTAAGATCAATTTATGTTCAACTAGTGTTGAAGCCTATATGTTGAACAAAAGTACATCGTCTTGTGTAATTGGTGTTGATCAACCTATTTGTGAAAATTGTCCACCACTTGAGTATGTCTATGATGTGATTAATGAAACTCAAGTGAGTGAAGTATTTGAAAAAGTTGGTCAACAAAAGGGGAGTGAACCCGAGATCTATTCTTGGGACAATTTTGTGCTTGAAACAGCTATGAAACTTGATATTGATCTCTTAGAGAGTGAGGAACTTGATTGTTCCAAATTTGCCCGTGGATTGTATCATGTACTCTTTAGGTATAATATCTTGTTTGAAAATGATATAAACACTCCTAATGAGCCTAGTGGTGAAAAAAATGGTATAGCTTACCTTGGAGGCTATAGCCTATATGTTAACCCACTATGGTGTGACAACATTCCTCCTAAAGATGGAAATCTCTTCTTGAAAAATGAGAGTACTCTTAAGGGTAAAGAATGTGTAGTCTTGGAAGTTACTCCTTCTACTTTGTGTGACTTTATTGTTGAGACTACTCATGGTGATGATTGGGAAACTAGTAGTGAGTACACACATGAGGGGACCTTAGTAGAAGTCGACTTGAGTGATACTTTTCTCTACTCTCTATTTTCTTTCAATGATATGTATACTATTGTAGAGAGTATGTCATTTAGTTTTGGTAGAGACCATGAGAAAGGGGAGTGTTGTCTAGACCCGTGTCTACGGCCACTCTTCTCGTTTGACCTCGATGCCAAATATGGAAATGGTGATGTTGGTTCACCCAACTTGTTGCTTGGTCTACATGACAAACAAAGTGTCACTCTTGGTGAATCCCATAACCAAATCCTTCGTATATCTTTCATTGAGTTTTTAATATTTCATTCAAAGGATCCTTGGTTATATTGCAAATATGTGCAACCTTGGCATGTTGAGATGATTTTTTGTGCTAACCCTAATCCTCATTCCATGAGGAGTTTGTATTTATTTGTTCTCTCTTCGGTTTTGCAAGATTTGGATTCGAGGTTGAATCCTTTTCAAGAAGGGGAGGATGATATGGGACAAATGATCATCTTATCTTTTGATGACATCTTTAGAGGACAACACATATAGGATCAAGACTTGGTCACCTCGTGGATACGAGAACATGCATGGAGGACCCGTTTTGAGCATGCCATTAAACAAACCCGTGTGTGGAAGATTGCGTGGGGGCTTACATTTGATGCCAATTTGAGACTACAAGTTTTGAAGTGTGACCCCATGGTTGTGGAGCATTAAAGAAGCACCCTTCATTAAGGGTATTTTGGGGTTTGCACATGTTAAATAAACAACCCATGACATCCTCATTAAGGGTATTTTGGTCCATTATACTATGTAATAAGTTAGGTTATATATAGTCTCTTATTAAGTCTTTTCTCTTTAGTTTATGAAAGATGAAAAATTAAAACACTTGAAATCCTCTCTCTTGAGAGTAGACCACCTTAGTATAGTCTTAGTTAGGACTTGGAAAAGTCATCCTTAGTATAGGGTTTGGAAAAGTCAATATTGTTCTTTGCTTGGAAACGGTGAATCTTGAGGTGAGTCGATTACCTTGACGGTCACCGTAAGAGTGTGGTTTTGATTATTAGATTCATTAGGGGTTAATGTTAAAATATACTTTGTTCTTAATATTGTAATAATCTTGGTCTTACTCTCTATCCTTTTATTATTTTGCAAATCTGTGTGTTTTTGTGTTTGTCATCCTGTATCCCTTTGTTCTGCTTGTTCTTATCACATTTTGTGGACTGTTTTCGCATCTTAGTGGACTGATTTGTATCAAAACCTTCTTGCTCAAGAGAGTAAAACCATGACCTGCCTAATAGGATTTTTTCCACCAACTTCAATGGAACAAAAGCAATGGTTTGAATACAGACTCATTCTCATAATCATATGGTTAACCTCTTAACCTATTCCCTTGAACTAATGACAATATCGAGCCATCGCTATAATACTCCTACTATAGCATACACTACCAACTGACTCCAGTTGACACAACTTGGCTAAATCTAGCCCATATTTTCAACTACCTCTAGTTGATACTCCTAGATAACTCTACCCAAGGAAACACCAAACAATAGATGAAAAGCCAACTTGATTAAACTAAGTTGATGTGACTACCTAATGCTAGTTAATGCGACACAACCTATGAACATAAACAAGTTCAATATCTACTATCCTTTATAACATAGGAGTAAATTTACAATTTAACACAAGGTACAAAGACTCAAACAACAATGAACTAAGAGTTGTTGTCGTTGTTGGGGAACAAGACCTTTGTTGTAGGAGCTTTGAGCTGAAAAATAATGGAGATTTTTGCTAAAAGAATGCGAATTTTTGGATGTGCAAAAGTTAGGTTTTCCTCCCACATAATGATCTATATATATAAAGAAAATAGGAGGAAAAATCTAGAATATTTCTCATTGATCGTGATTAGAAAGTTTCTGTTGATCCACCAATCACCTGCAAATGCCGCCAAAATAGTCATAAGAGAAGAATTTTCAGTTGTACAGGTGACCACATACTTATTCCTTTTAGGGAACAGGTTGTAAGAATATTACGTAGAATATTATGTAATAATGACCCACATATTTTTGGTGAGAAATTTACCTTGTCTCCCAAGTAAAGTATTAGATCAATCAATTACTTTTCCTCAAAGTTATGCATATATATATATATATGGTATTTCTTTGATGGAAAGAAATAACTATGAAAGTCCCTAAGTTAAAGTTATTTGTTAAGAGTTCCAAGCTTACCTATAAATACACCCGTGACTCCATCAGTATGGCATACCTTTGATAGGCATAGGTTAGAAGACTTAAGCTTTGTGAGAAATTCTCGCTGAAGTTTTCTTTCTTCTTACACTTGGACAATGATGGCTGAAGGTACATTCCCATTTACTTTTCCGCTGTGTTTAGGCTTTGTTTACGTTTTGAAATCCAACACAGGTCCTTACATACAGTTTGTCAATTATTAAGAGCACAAGTTTCATATACTAGATCGGTACTTCTATGTCCCCATACCACCTGGCATACATATGTTTGAACAGGGAGAGATCTTTTTCAAAACCAGTTAATAAGGTTATGAGTATATCCATATGTCATACCCCAAATCCCATTGGAGCGGACTGGCACCCGTAGCCGAGGAGGCCCGGGAGAACCCGTTCATAACCTATACTTTCACATTTACATTACTTATGAAAATTAGAAATTTGGGCAGCACTTCGTTGTAAATAGAAGAAAACAGTACCTGTATCATCCCAGCAGACACGCATAAAAATATATATGAACAGTAATTGGCCGTCAGAGCCATCACGTCTGTCAACCAAACACTCCTATGGCTGTACAATATGTCTACAAAAGCCTCTACATAGATACACAACTGAGTTGGGGTCGGGACAAACTCCCACCCACAAAAGACTTTTATACAAATACCAAAAGTACATATAGAGACGACTTGGGATGCCCCAAAACAACTGGAGCTCACCACTAACAACAGAATGTCCTGGCTCTTACTGCGGAGGTGTACGACCTGAAGTACCTGTTCCTGCAGGCATGAATACAGGTCCCCCGTGAGGGACGTCAGTACGGAAATATGTACTGAGTATGTAAGGCAGTGAGTATCAAGATGAGATACAAAAGATCAACAGAACCCAAATACCAGTGAATAAACAGTATGAGTAGACCACACTTAAAAGAACTGATGGGATACCTGCACATTACTTTCATATCATTACTTCCCGTAATCCTTATCAATACATAACATATGTCATACAATGGCCAACTGATCAGTGGTACTAATACAATACATCAGGGACCACCCCTGGAATAACATATATACATAATCTTTATAATACAATGGCCAACTGATCAGTGGTACTAATACAATACATCATATCATCAATTTAAAATACAGAAATTCCATTTCTTAATTCAATTAATCTTTGAGATTGGTTACTTTGTGGTCACACTTTATGGAACTTGAAACCATGATACCTCAATAGGAAAAACATGTAAATAGGTAATCAATATCATGAAAATGAAGTAGAGAATCATGGATACCTCATTAAACCATTTCGGAGTCAACAATAGTATATGGACATTTTTTTGACTAGCCGGACATCTTAAAAGTGAAAACAAGTTCAATTGGTAGTGTCGAAGATCATATGATGTTATTATGTGTCATGAGTCGTAGGACAATGTTGGAAGCTTACTTGAGAGTGACATGGGTCATTATTCATGCCAAATATTAGATAGAGTATGTATTACATACCTTGATATAACCACTTCAATACAAGTGACTTCCCGTACTCTTCGAACACTTATCTACAATAAGTCATTTGTGGCAAACTAGTATTAGCAACCAAACCTTACCATTTAGGTATTAACTTCACCAAATAATGTCTAGGAAGTAATCCTTTAGCTCATCAATAAGAGTACTACATACATCCTCTTATACTCTTATTACATTCACATATCATGCATTTTCATGAAATATCCCTCAACATCAGTCTTAGCCTTTATTTCCCTTCTTAATCACCATCCAATACCAACATGATCACTAGGCATACATAACCACTAATATAATGATATATCACCACAATTCATCCTCCATAATCCAATACAACAACTTCCATAATTTACTACTAACAATTTATACACAACAATTCATAACTATGTTTCTAGTTATCTTCCAACATCAAGACAATACTCATAATCCTTTATCAATACTTATTCATGGATAAGAATCAAGAATAAACAATATTCATACCTTAACAATGAACTCTTGTATTTAGAATCCTCCTTACATAATCAAGGGGTGCTTCTCGAAGCTTTCGAGATGGTGAACACAACTAAGGAACCAATTCGAATTTTCTACGGTTGAATCACAAAATATTTGAAGTTGAAATTAGGCTAGGGTTTCACCTTCTCTTAATAATTGGATGATATCTGATATATGAGGCTAAGTTCAGGTTTATAAAGACCAATTTTCGTCCAAGAGGTAATAGAAAATGACCATTTTGCCCTAAGGATTTAAATAAATCCCGAATCTGTCCCCAGTGGACAGTTTTGACAGGCTGAAGTAAATCGATCATAACTCTTTGCTCCGGTATCGTATTTGGGTGAAACCAATTGAATTGGAAATATAATTCAAAGGGATTTCATTTTCATATAGAGTATACCACCCAGTTCTTCCTTTACAAGGAGTTATGGTCGTTTAAAGTTTACCCAAAAATCTGTCCCACAATTCTGTTTTTTTTTTTGATAGGCTGTAGTAAAACGGGTATAGCTCCTTACTTAGACATTGGATATGGATGAAACCAATTTCATCGGAAAGAAGACTCTCGGAGCTTTTCGTCGATATATAGAATCTCACACATTTCTTTTTGTACAAGGAGTTATGATCGTCTAAAGTTGGATTGCCTAGCTGTAGTAATTTTCCTGCAGAATTACTGTTCACAGCCTTCCCGGCCACCGATTTGAAATTTCGAATGTGCTCGCTTATATGAAATACTCCTCTGTTTTGGGGAAACTTTATATCGTTGGAAAGCTTATTCCAATACCTACACATATAACTATTGACGGGATACTTCCGAACACCATACACTTAATTTAACCCATACGCAAGCCTTTAGGACTCCATATAATCGCGATAAGTGTACGAAAAAATTTACGGGGTGTTACACCATAATATAAACCTGATCCATACCAAAAAGGATCCCTCTGAGGACCAAGTTCTCATACAGTTGAGTGAAAGAAATGGAACAAGTTTTATAGGCAGCATATCTGGTGAGGACCAGGTTCTCTCACGAGTTTTGTCAATTATCAAAACCACATTTACATCAATATCTATGTACCGACTTGAGAGGGAGTGTTACAGAATCACTACATTTGTTATTGAATTACTGCAATTATGTAATATTATATATATATATGGTAGTCTAGCTGGTTTTTAGGAATTTGATTGTCGAGTAATCATAGTTTGCTTATACTTCTCTTGTATTTATATCATTGTAATCTTTTAGTAATAAATAAGTTATTGTTTCCAAACCTTATCGATAACACCCTTCATTGTGCAGACTTTATGTGATACATATGTGGATTGTGCTCGAATCTAACGCTCTTCCTTATTACATCGTGCGTTTAGTACTCTTTATTTACTTCAGCATCTTGTTAATGAAATTTATGAGTTCCACCAATCATTCCTTCCAATACACTTGGACGAAACTCGTGATTTATCAGTTGGAAAAATCCCCACTACTTCTCAGAGGTTTCCCTAATTTCATCAACAACTTTCTTATATCGATCTTCAGCTTCTATGCCACTGAGATCCACCACTGGAATCTGTAGAGTTGACTTGCTGTTACGAACCAATTGTTCCATATTGGAAAAATAGAGAAATGTTAAGGGGATTATAAGCCAAATAGGTTCTTCCACCTATTAGACTAGTCTTTTGGGTTGGGCTCTCCCGTTTGATTTATTAACATTGGTGCTTTCATTGAGAGTCTCATGCGTTGGGTCGTGACTTGGAGTTGGTGGCCTGGACCCAAGAGGGGTACCAGCCATGACCAACGAGGATCAATTCACGCGTGGAGCCACGACTCAGAGTGGTGGCCTGGACCTAAGAGGGATGCCAACCATGACCAACGAGGTCGTTGGTTCTCAAGCGGAAGCGATTGTTATGAAGCAATTGTCCCACATTGAAAAAATAGAGAAATGCTTAAGGGGATTATAACCTAAATGCCCAAGAGGAGTGCCATCCGTGACCAATGAGGATCAATTCACGCGTGGAGCCGCGATTTAGAGTGATGGCCTGGACGACCTAAGAGGGGTGTCAGCCGTGACCAACGAGATCGTTGGTTCTCAAGCGGAAGCGATTGTTATGAACCAATTATACCACATTGGAAAAATAGAGATTATAAGCTAAATAGGTTCTTCCATTTATTATGATAAACCAAACGGGAGAGCCACCAAAGGGGTTCTTCCATTTATTATGAAAAAATAGAGATTATAACCTAAATGGGTTCTTCCATTTATTATTATAAACCATAGGTGGAAGAATCATTTGCTTATAATCCCCTTAGCATTTCTCTATTTCTCTATTTTTTCAATGTGAGATAATTGGTTCATAACATGAAATGTCATTTCTCTGTTTTTTCAATGTGAGACAATTGTTCATTAACATGGAATGCCATAGACAGGTGCCGATATACCTTACCCCAACCGGTGTCACACAACACCACATTGAGAATTTATTTTTACACTGTACAATTAGATAGTAATCAAAATGAAAATAGTAAGTACGAAATATTTTTAAAAATGATACCTTACCCCAACTGGTGTCACACAACACCACATTGAGAATTTATTTTTACACTGTACAACTAGATAGTAATCAAAATGAAAATAGTAAGTACGAAATATTTTTAAAAATGATACTTTGTCACTATAGTGATTTATTCATTTGTTTATTTTTGCTAATACACTTATGAAAAATATTCTATACATCACTGGCCATACACATTCATCAAAAGTGCCAATTTGAGCTTCCCGTTAATGGGTGATCAAGCTACTTTGTTCATGGTTGAAATGAGAGCCAGTTCTAGGAAACATTGCCACAGCATATTGACTCCCGAAGATCCTAGCTAGTTTTTAATCTGATCATCATGTTATTTCGTTTGTAATTCGGGTACACAGAATCTGTATATTACAACACATGAACACAATGAAGTATATCAAATACCCTCAACACAAGATCAAAATGATCTTTCCAAAAGGTTTATTTTATTTTGCAAAAATTAAGATGAAACAGAAAATAGCCAAGTCGTCCGAATTCACGGATTTTCCTTAAGGAAATAATCCCCCTCATTGTACCCGATATTGTGGAATTTTTTCTCCCAGAATAAAATGGCTAATAGACCAACAGTAGAGGTAGCTCAAATGGTTGGAATATCTTCGAACTCACAGAACGTTTTGAGTGATCACACAAAATATTTTTGAGACAAGAAGAGAGGTTTTTAATCTGAAAATTTCGTACTAAACCTGTGGAAGAAGTCAGGTTTATATAGCCACAACATGCCTCTTCTGAAAAGAGGCAATGGTTCACTCCAAAGGTTACACCTTTGTTGTAAGTTCATGTCTGTTCATCAAAGATTGCATCTTTTCCTGAAAAGTCATCTCATTTCATGAATCAATGTGTCACTTAATTGAAGGATTACATCCTTCTGAAGCATCATTTCGAACCATTGCAACCTTCTGTAGCCTCAGTTCAGAACAATGTATCATTTCTGAAGCACTAGTTCGAAAATAATGCATTAGTTCATTTGAAACAGTGCAACTGTTACTGTATGTATATATAAATGGAGGTCCTAAACTACAGAAATTTTTTTACTGCATTTTTCCTTGGAATTCTTTGAAATTCAAATAAAGTTAGTCCAAAAAGATAGATCTCATCGATTGATCATTTGCCAAATCCAAATCCAAATCCGAGCGAGCGACGACGACGGCACGAGGCATCTATTATTACTTGCCTCACTTGCCATGTGGAGTAAGTGTTCTTGATTATAAACACTTTTAAGTTCTCTTCTTCCACCAATGTGGGAGAAAGAGTAAATTTTCTAATTTGGGAGTACACTTTCCATTTTAGTGTCTCCTTCCCCTCCACCATTTTATTCTTCATTTTTCCATTCACAGTTCTTTCATATACTATGAACCCAACAATCCCCCACATGAATGGGGAATGACTATTTTTCATAAAAATTTTATGGACAAGTATGTGATCATCAAGCAAAGACTGATTGCATCAGGATAAATGGGTTTCCCTTTGAACTTTCCATAGTGAACATGCACCGGATGCACTCGGTCAATTGGTAAATTTGATATCCTTGAACCGTCAAGCTTTAATGTACACCTAAACAATACATGTCACACAACCAGCCTTTTAACGTTTATGGTTCTCATAGTTTTATTCTTTTCAGCCATGAACACGTCCCGATTTCATAAGAGCTTAGAGAATAGGCCTTTACTAACATTCTCTTTAAAGTGGCTTCCACTTCACCCTCGCATAGGTGATTTCTAAACGTTCAATCCTGTAGATTAAACTATTTGGTCAAATCTGCCAAATTTAGATAATTATTAAAAGACTTTTCACCTTAAGTCTAATCCTAGTTTACTATACATTGTCTACATCATGAGACTGGGTTGGGTAATTGACAATGTAGAACCTGTTAGATACAACTTTGTTTGATCTACTTGAACCTAGATCTTGGGATCTCCAGTCTGCTAGGTAGAGTTACCGCCATGCTGACTCGTCCTAGGCCTTAAACTCATTCCCTTGGATGTTCTTTCCACTCCTTCTCTAGATAGGTCGTTTGTAAGTGGATCCAACACATTATCCTTTGACTTTACATAGTCAATAATGATAATTCCACTAGAGAGAAGTTCCCTAACGATATTATGTCTTAGTTGTATATGACGAGATTTACCGTTGTACATCATGCTCCCTTCCCTACCTATTGCCGCTTGGCTATCACAGTGTATACATAATGGTGCCACCAGATTGGGACAATACGGAATATCTTTCAAGAAATTCCAGAGCCATTCTGCTTCTTCACCGACTTTATCTAATGCGATAAATTAAGATTCCATTGTAGAGCGAGCGATTCAAGTCTGTTTGGATGATTTCTAAGAAACTACTCCTCCATCGATAGTAAATACATATCCACTTGTGGATTTTACTTCGTTCGATCCGGTGATCCAATTTGCATCACTATATCTTTCAAGTACCACAGGATATTTATTATAATGCAAAGCACAGTTTTGAGTGTATTTAAGATACCCCAAAACTCTTTTCATTGCCATCCAATGAGTTTTGATGGAATTACTTGTGTACCGACTCAATTTACTAATTACACATGCTATGTCTGGTCGTGTACAGTTCATTATATATATTAAACATCCCAATACTCTTGCGTACTTCAATTGTGAGTCACTTTTACCTTCATTCTTTCGAAGTGCAAAGTTCACATCCAATGGAGTCTTGGCAATACCAAATTTCGTATCCTTGAACTTGTCAAGTACTTTTTTGATATAATGAGACTGTGATAATGCTAGCCCTTATGGAGTTTGATGGATTCTTATACCTAAGATCACATCTGTAACTCCAAGGTTTTTCATGTCAAACTTGCTCCCGAGCATTCGTTTGGTTGCATTTATGTCATAAATATCTCTGCTGATGATCAACATATCATCCATATATAAACAAACAATGACTTGGTGATTTGGTGTGTTTTTAATATATACACATTTGTAACATTCATTTATCTTGAATCCGTTTGCCAACATGGTTTGGTAAAGCTTTGCATGCCATTGCTTAGGTGCTTGTTGTAGTTCATAAAGTGACTTAACAAGTTTACACACCTTATTTTTTTTTTCCTGGAGCCACAAAACCCTCAGGTTGTTTCATGCATATTTCTTTCTCCAAATATCCATTTAAGAATGCGGTCTTCACATCAATTTGATGGATTTGAAGATCATATACCGCCGCCAAGGCAATTAACATTCGAATCAAGGTTATCCTTATTACTGGCGAGTATGTATCAAAGTAATCAAGGTCTTCCTTCTGTTTGAAGCCTTTTACTACAAGTCTTGCCTTGTATTTGTCAATAGTACCATCCGCCTTTATTTTCCTTTTGAAGATCCATTTAGAATCTAACGGTTTATTTTGCGGGAGGAAGGTCAACCAATTTCCATGTATGGTTGCTTAAGATTGAATCTATCTCACTATTGACTGTCTCTTTCCAAAAGGATGAGTCTGACGATGACATCTCTTCTTTAAATGTTTGAGGCTTATTTTCTAATAGAAATGTTACAAAGTCCGATTCAAACGAAGTTGACGTTCTTTGACGTGTACTATGTCTTGGATTTTCTTCATTATGTACATTCTCACTTGGTTCATCTCGAGGTCGTTTAGATCCTCCACTAGACTGTTCATGTCTAATTTTATACGGGTAAATATTTTCAAAGAATTCAGCATTGTCTGATTCAATTACCGTAGTTTTATTAATATCCGGATGTTTGGATTTATGAACCAAAAATTGACATACTTTACTACTTTTAGCATATCCTATGAACACACAGTCCACCATTTTAGGTTCTATCTTAACCCTTTTAGGTATAGGAACTTAAACCTTCGCTAGACACCCTCACACTTTAAAATATTTCAAGTTGGGTTTCTTTTGTTTCCATTTTTCGTAAGGAATTGATTATGTCTTACTATAGGGATCTCTGTTGAGTATACGATTGACCGTAAGGATAGCCCCCCCCCCCCCCCCCCCCCCCCATAAGTTTTGTGGTAAACCAGAACTTATAAGTAAGGCATTCATTATTTCCTTCAAAGTTTGATTTTTTCTTTCCGCAATTCCATTAGATTGAGGTGATTATGGGGTCTTAGTTTGATGGATTATTCCATTCTCTACACATATTTGCACAAAGGGAGATTCATATTCTCCACCCTTATTACTTCTTATCATTTTGATCTTTTTGTCTAACTGATTTTCAACTTCAGTTTTATATTGCCTAAACACATCTATTACTTCATCCTTACTATTTAGCAAGTAGACATAACAATATCTAGTGCAATCATCAATAAAAGTTATGAAATACTTTTTTCCACCATGTGATGGTGTTGACTTCATATCATAAATTTTAGTGTGTATTAAGTCTAAGGGATTGGAATTTCTTTCAACGGACTTACAAGGATGATTTGCATACTTTGATTCCACACATGTTTGACACTTTGATTTATTGCACTCAAAGTTTGGCAAAACTTCTAAGTTAATCAGTTTTCATAACATTTTGTAATTAACATGGCCTAAACGTTCTGCCATAAATCATAAGACTCAAGCAAATAAGAAGAATTCAAACTTTTATTTATTTCAACAGTCATTACATTCATCTTATAAAGGCCTTCGGTCAGATAGTATTTTTCTACATACATTTCTCCTTTGCTAATTACAATTTTTCCAAAAATAGTTACACATTTGAATTCGTTCTTATCTAGGAGTGAAACAGAAATTAAGTTCCTATGTAACTCCGGAACATATAACACATTGTTCAGTCTCAAGACCTTCCTGAAGTCATCTTTATGCAAATTTTTCCTGTTTTCTCCACCTTAGCAGTAACAGAGTTAGCCATGTAGATCATTTCTTCTGCTTGAGCCAGAGCAAATGATGAAAACAACTTCTTTTTGGCACATACATGGTGAGTGGCACCAGAATCCATCCACCATTCGCGAGGATTCCCCGTCAAGTTGCATTCTGAGAACATAGCACACAGATCATCGCATTCTTTGTTGGATTCAATAATATTTGCTTGATCCTATTTCTAGCCTTTCTTTGGGGCACGACAATCTATGGACTTGTGGCCAATCTTTCCACAATTGAAGCATTTTCCTTTGAACTTTTTGTTGGGTTGATTGCTTCTTTGTTCAGCTTTCTTCCTTTTCTTGGAACTGTTTTGGTCATCTTCTACAATATGTGCTCCATTGATTGTAGAATTCCCCTTTAACCTTCTTTCGGCAGCTTTATTATCCTCTTCAGTATGAAGTCGGACAATAAGATCTTTAACAGTCATCTCCTTGTGTTTATGCTTTAAGTAGTTTAAAAGTCTTTCTACAAAGGTGGTAGCTTCTCAACTATCGCTGCTACTTGGAAATCATCATTCACAATTAAACCTACAAAACAGTTTATGTGAGTATTAAGAACATTTTTAAATTGTTCAACTAAGGCATTTTTCAAAGATATACCTTCTGCTAGGAGATCATGTATGATGACTTGCAACTCCTGTACTTGAGAGACAACAGATTTGCTATCTATCATTTTGAAGCCCAGGAACCGTGCAATAAGGAATTTCTTAATATTTGTATCCTCTGTCTTTTATTTTTGTTCAAGTGCCCCCCACAGTTCCTTTGATGTCTTGGTTCCACTATAAATATTGTAGAGGTCGTCTTGGAGACCACTCAGAATATAATTCCTGCAAAGGAAGTTCGAATGTTTCCAAGTTTCTACAATAACGAAGCGGTCTTTGTTCGAGGTTTCCTCGGGTACCTCAGGAGAGTTTTCGCTAGTGAACTATTGCAGACATAAAGTGGTGAGGTAAAAGAACATCTTTTGCTGCCACCGCTTGAAGTCAATGCCCGAAAATTTTTCGGGCTTCTCCACCGGTGCCATTGTTGGCGGAGCATTTGTGCGACTTGATGTAACAATATTAGTTGCTCCCACAGACATTGTCGCATCCATCATTTGACTTTCAGTTGCCATTTTTCTATCACTACAAGACAAAAAATACTTAGTATTTTTCAGAATACTACTTATAAAAATTATTTTTTTTCCTTTGTTTCTAGTTAACAATGAAGTTTTTATGACTTCCAATTGTCAACCGAATGATCTTTAACTTGTGACGAAGTTTTTATGACTTCAAATCACTAGTTAAGTTCAGGTGAAGTAGAAAGTTAAAACTTTAATCTCCAAAAACAAGCAATACAGATTCTGTAATAGTAATTATTTCCTTAAGATTGTTATTTTATTTGTACTTCAGTACACAGAATCTGTATATTACAACACCAACTTCAACTTGAGCTCAAGTATAAACAAGAACACAATGAAGTATATCAAATACCCTCAATACAAGATCAAAATGACCTTTCCAAGAGGTGTATTTTATTTTACAGAAATTAAGATGAAACAGAAAATAGCCAAGTCGTCCGAATTCACGGATTTTCTTTAAGGAAATAATCCCCCCTCACTGTACCCGAGGTTGTGAAATTTTTCCTCCCAGGATAAAATGGCTAACAGACCAACAGTAGAGGTTCCTCAAACGGTTGGAATATCTTCGAACTCACAGAACGTTTTGAGTGATCACACATAATATTTTTGAGATAAGAAGAGAGTTTTTTAATTTGAAAATTTTGTGCTAAACCTGTGGAAGAAACCAGGTTTATATAGCCACAACATGCCTCTTCTGAAAAGAGGCAATGGTTCACTCCAAAGGTTATACCTTTGTTGTAAGTTCATGTCTGTTCATCAAAGATTGCAAGTCATCTCATTTCATGAATCAGTGTGTCACTTCATAGAAGGATTGTATCCTTCTAAAGTATCATTTCGAACCATTGCAACTTTCTGTAGCCTCAGTTCAGAACAATGTATCATTTCTGAAGCACTAGTTCGAAAACAATGCATCAGTTCACTTGAAACAGTGCAACTGTTACTGCATGTATATATAAATGGAGGTCCGAAATTGCAGAAATTTTTTTACTGCATTTTTCCTTGGAATTCTTTGAAATTCAAATAAAGTTAGTCCAAAAAGAAAGATCTCATCGATTGATCATTTGCCAAATCCAAATCCAAATCCAAGCGAGCAACGACAACGACGGCATGAGACATCTACTATTTCTTGCCTCACTTGCCATGTGGAGTAAGTGTTCTTGATTATAAACACTTTCAAGTTCTCTTCTTCCACCAATGCGGGAGAAAGAGTAAACTTTCTTTTTTAATTTGGGAGTACACTTTCCATTTTAGTGTCTCCTTCCCCTCCACCATTTTATTCTCCAATTTTCCATTCACACTTCTTTCATAGCCTATGAACCCAACACATCATGCATGTGACCCTAGTCGATAACTATTTAGAAATCTTGTGATCTATAACATGATTTTTGCAGACCAAAAACCATAATTTAGTGAAAATTTTACTTATATATGTAAACAGTAAAGCAAGAGAGATGAATGCTAAAAAGAACAGGCTGCACAATGGTAGGAGTTCCTTATATTGATAGAACATTATTGTACAACAAACCATAAACTTGGACACTGTTCTGCTCAAACATTATAGTGATATTCATTGCTGCTTGGTGATTTGGTGCCTGGTTACTCTTCACAGTCTGAAAAGATCAAGACCAGACTTATCAAGTGGCCTGGAGAAAAACTGAGTGATGTACACTTACTAGAAATTCTTTATATAGTGGAGGTTTTTCTTCAGATATAGGCTCTTTGATTGGACCATACATCTTTGGAGGTTCAAAAACACCAGTGAAGAAGCAAGCCGTTGATATCCTTGGTCCGATCTTATTCGCGACAACTCTATGATTTACACTTAAAAACTTGTCATTTGATAGGATCTGTTAGAAAATCTAATATAAGTAATAATTCATAAAAAGTGGATAAATGAGATAAAACAAGTTGTGTTTTGTTGCAAACCTGAAGAAAGTAACCAACGTTAACAACCAAGCCTCGTTCAATTGGTTCAACATTGACCCATTGATTATTATGCACCACTTGAAGGCCACCACTTTTATCTGAACCAGAATGGTAAGAAAATCCGGATCTGTATGCTTATCGGTACCAAGACTTAGCTCTGGCTGTGGGCATGCTGGGTAGTAATGGCACACCAATGTTTGTCCTTTGATACATTCCATGGCTTTCAAGTGGTCTGGTTTTAGTCCAAGAGCTTCTGATAGTAAGTCAAGAAGAGTTTCTCCAAGTTTTCTGATATGATTCATGGACTTAAGAAATTCTTTCCTGGAAATCAGGAAAATATCTGACATTACTAAGTTACAAAATTTAATAAAGATCTAAGATAATCTAATCTAACATGATGAGATAATTGTGTCCATTACCAAAAGAGACAAGAAAAACTGCAATTGCTCTGATCTTTAGGGGGAAAACAACTAATTTCAACTTTATATGGACATGTTATACTAATCCAAAAACTTATACCATCATCCTGATTAGCATACTAGTAATAATAGTTAGACGTCATGAACACCGTGCAGGCATCAAACAGGAATTATAAAGAATTGTGATTCAAGTGCAGAAGAATAGATAAATGACCTGCAAACTTCCGGTATTTCTTCAGGTTCAATATGGCCAGTAACTATCATAGAAATGTTCAACGTATCCCTCCAATTTACGGTCTTTGAATTGTATAGATGAAGATCAGTCTCATATCTAACTCTTCTATTTTTTCGATCACGTGAATAGTAGTCTTTCTTTAACTCAGCATCTTGTTCATGAAATTTACGAGTCCCATCAATCATTCCCTCCAAAACACTTGAGGGAACCCCATGATTTATCAGTTGGAAAAATCCCCACTTCTCTGAAGCTTCCCTTATTTCATCAATAACTTCCTTACGTCGATCTTCAACTTCTATACCACTAAGATCCACCACGGGAACCTGTAGAGTTGATTCGCCTCGATTCAACTCTTCAGCAAGTTCATCAGGTGGCCTAATGAAAATTCTTGGGATCTCCACTATTCCTTCATCAACTAGTGCTTTAACACCAGTTTTTGTATGATCGAACGCCTTTAACTCCTCCAATCGATCATAATCGGTTGGCAATTCAGTTCGTGACTCTTTGGTGCTCGACATATTTGTTCTTATTTCAAGAAGGATAAGTTTCTTGAGCAAATAAGTTAGTTAAATTCAACAAGTGCCCATAAATTCAATTGTCATTTTTGTTAATCAATCTTCAAAAGAGACATATATCTTTTTTAATTATCATCAAGTTGCAGGGATTTGACTCCTTTCTAGTAAGACAAAGTACTATAAACAAGTTACATGTTAAATACGTAACTAAATTTACCAAATTCATTTTGTTAACCAACTAATAATAACTATGGTTACTATTTCTCTGACGGCTCACTGAGACAAGGAAAAGCTGAACTCACAATCTACATAGTAGAACTGTAATGTGGTTCCCTTCTTTCTTCACTAGCCATACACTATTCTTCTAACTCATATAATGCATAAGAAAGGGCAGCCCGGTGCACTAAACCTCCTGTTCTATGGGGGGATCCGGGGAAGGGCCGGACCACAAGCGTCTAATTGATACAAGGCATAAAAGATAATTTTAACATTTGTAGATGCAGTGCAATTTTCTGTTCTCTCAAACCCCTTGCACTCCTATCTCCACCCCTGATTGTGTAAGATACAAAATAGTAGCAGACTTGGAAGTTCTCTACAAGCTGCATATTTCACACTCAGGTGTACCTTACAAGATATTTCTTTAGCCGAATAAGGACTTCTTCGGCAGAGAAATAAAAGAATTCCATTTCTAAGGGTGCTTTGATCATTGAAGCACATTTCTAAGGGTTCTTTGATCATTGAAGCACAAATTGTATATATGTAGATAGTTCGAAATCACAAGTTCCAATCGCCTTTCTTTCTTTCTTTCTTAAACTTTGCGTATAATCAAACAAATGTGGGATCAAATATAATTAAAATAAATTAAATAAAAAATAACAACAAGAAAATTGGTGTTGCAACATGCCTAATGTGGTGACATGGATTGGTGTTGTAACATGATTGGCAAACTTGGTGTTGTGACATGGTGTTTGATTGTTTAAAGCTTAGACATTCATCTATAAATAGATGAATTAACCATCATTCCAAAACACACCAAAACAGAGAGAGCACTAGAAAAAAAAGAGAGTAACCACAGATATTCTATAGTCTATAAAAAATATATTGGGGGAGTAATATTATAGTGAGATGTGAAAAAAAAAGTGTTGTTTCTTTTATAAGAGTAGTAGTCTTTTGACACTACCAATTTGTAATCAGCGTTTTTGTATCACTCCATTTGAGTATTATATTTACCCCGTTATTATAATATTTGGTGTCGTTGTTACTCTCTTGTTATTGTTATTTTGTGCGGATATTATCCTGCATGAGAATATTTATTTTTCCAACAACAAATTCATGTAAATTGGGATGGCGGGTGCAATACATGTAACTATATAAGTTAAATTCTTAATATAATTCACACATGATGCATGTGAATTGACCAAGACTCTCCTCTTCACCAGACACCAATTCTTGAACTTCATTATAATCAACTCAATTGTTGGACCAGCATCAACAAGTTCCTTAACAACAGATTTTGTGTCATCATAAGCCTTTATCTCTTTCGATTGATCGTAATCCATTGTCGAGTGACTCGAGGAAGAAAATTGAAACAAAAAAAAAGAAAATTATCTCATAATTTGTTGAAACAAAATATCAATTGTTTATTTTCATGTGAGAGATCAAACTCTTAAACACCAACTAAACAGCATGATTTATATGATAAACAGAAAAAAAAAAATCTAAGCAAGAAAAAAAAAAGAAATGTTTAAAACAACATGAGACAAGAGCTATATGCTTTTTAAATCTAATTTAAATACATATCATTGTCATTAGAAGAAAAAATGAATGAGAAAATATACATATTAGGTCTTGCAGAGCTTTTTTTTTTATATAAGATTATCAATGACTGCTTGTCTTTTTATTTGCTTTCTTTCTTACATGATCATATTTCTATTATCTTTGCAAAGAAAATCAAAGTTCTTGTTAATAATTGAACATCTGAAATAGGTTTCATATTTGATTTCTTGTTATTTTACTTTATCATTAGTATTAATTGAAATTTTCTTCGAAGTTTGTTGTCGATATTTTACCAATGATGCACATATTTTCAAAAGTTTAATATTTTTGAAAAACACAATTAATTTTATTATGATTGAAAGAAGCAAACAATTAAGTTTACACAGTTATTTTCTACTTCTTAAGTTTGTCTAATTCACTTTAGTTTTAATCAATCAAGTTTATAACATTGACTTTGTAAGATTGTCTTCAATTCTCTTAATACCTTCTTAGACATTTCAAGCTCAATGTAATTAGATTATCAAATAATTAGATTTAAAAAGACATTGTCTTAACTTTGAATGTCTTATAAAGCATAACAATCACTACAACAATGATGATTTAGACCTATTTTTGTTATTAAAAGTAATAAGAGATATTATACAAGTAAAAATGATACTCTAATTAACATAGTCAATAAGGTAAAGTCTTAATTTTGTTTTTAAATATTTCTATCACTTCTAGAATAATTTGATAGTTTGTGTAACAATTGACTCAATTGAAGAAGTTTCCAAAATTATGATTAATAATATCTTGCCTAAGATATAAACATTTGTGATGTTATATTACATACAATAATCTATATATGCGTATCCGTATCTTATGAAATATTACAAGAAATGTTATACTATCAATTGAAAAAAATGAAGATCTTTTTTTAATTGTGATCAAGAAAACATTTTTGTACAATCAATTCCAAATTCTGACATCGTTATGGCTCAATACCCATAGTCTTTATGATAGTTTACGGTGATTTTCATTACTTGGTGACTTGATGCTCAATCTCACTTCATAGTTTGAAAGGATCAAAACCAGTATTATCAAAAGGATTTGATAAAAACTTAGCCGTATATTAAGCTACTTGAAATTCTTTATATAATGGTTTTTTCTCTTGGTGTTGATTGAAACATGCCACTGAAATTTTTGCCTTTTCCACTGCCACTTTATAAATTATACTTACAAACTTGTTATTTATCAAAATTAGTTACAAAAACAAACAGAGATAAGTAACATTTTGTGAAAACATGAAGATAAATGAGAATGAAATGTTGTGTCCAAAGAAAATCACCTATAATAATAGTCAAATCATGTTCAATTGGTTTAACATCAACTCATTTGTTATCACACATGATTTGAAGCCTACCACCACCATTCTGATCTTGAAGCAAAATGGTAATGAAAACCGGATTTTTCCACTGCCACTTTATAAATTATACTTACAAACTTGTTATTTATCAAAATTAGTTACAAAAACAAACAGAGATAAGTAACATTTTGTGAAAACATGAAGATAAATGAGAATGAAATGTTGTGTCCAAAGAAAATCACCTATAATAATAGTCAAATCATGTTCAATTGGTTTAACATCAACTCATTTGTTATCACACATGATTTGAAGCCTACCACCACCATTCTGATCTTGAAGCAAAATGGTAATGAAAACCGGATCTGTATGCTTAGCGGCACCAAGAGTTAACTCTGGTATTGGGCATGATGGGTGGAAATAGGAACAATGACAACAATATTTGAGACAATAATTCATTCAAGTTGGAAATGTATGCGTTAATTTATTTTCAAATAATATTCGACACATATCAGTTGCATGATTTAATTCACATTGGATTAACATATGGACTAATCATACATGCAACATGAATTCTTTTTTTATAAAGCCATAGCTAGTCAATTAGTCAATCATTAGTTTTAGCTGACATTTTTAAACAAAAGACATTTTGAAGTTAGTTTTGATTCAATGGGCGAAAAAAAAGTATTTTTATGTAATATTGAGAAGAGTTGGATTGACACACAACTTAATAAATTGAAGGACATAATAAATTAGTAGCTATCAATATCAGAGAAATGTGCACGTTTTTATGTATTCTACATATTGACAAAATGACTCATGAATAAAAACAGTTCCATAAGTAACTACAACTCTTTTATATTTGGTATCATGTCCTTTTCATATCTTCATGTGTCTGTCCTTATTGGAGCTATAATTTGTATGTCGGCTGTTAAAAAATTATACACTAATTTAATATTATCAAATTTAATTTGATTGTTCTTTTTAGTTATGTGGCTTAATTAAATTTGCTATAGGCCAATCATAGGAAGTAAACATCATTTTCAGTACTTACCTAAAATATGTAAGTTCTATCACGTAGTTAAACATATATTATTAGAAAAGTTTTTGTTCAATTATAAGAAAAAAATAACTCTATGATAAAGACTTATAGCATTATTCACGTAACTACAAAGTAATGTCTTAGAAACGCTTGTGCTATAGCGATACTTAACGTATAATTATATATACATCAATATCTACATTGTTATACACGTCAATTCAAATTTCTTAACAATAATATATCAAGTTCAAATTATACAATTTTAGAGGAGATTAGCATCCTATTATTCCAAACTTATCATAAGTTTTATGTGTTAAGCATATTATGTGTTGGAAAGTCTGGAGTCACACTACAAGTCTGATCAATATGTGTGCACTGCCACATTGGTTCACTGTGTGCACAAGAGCTGGCTACTAATGCACGTGAGCTGCTGGCTAGTTCACGTGAATTTGTTAGTTTGTTAGGTGGTTAATGAGCTGTGTGATGAGCTGGAAGGTATAGTGTAGTGAGAAGATTCTAGAATAAAAGGTTCTAGAAGATATCTCTCTCTATATACGTGCAAGTTGTCATAACAATGTGATTTTCGACAGTTAATAAAAGTTTTCTTCCTTCTTTCCTCTTCTTCTCTGTTTAATGTAGCTTGGTAAACCAAGTCTTGTATCAGTTGTTTGGTAAACTTTCACATGGTATCGGAGCTCCAGTTCGATCATGGAGTACGAGACAGAATTTATGTAGTTTTGATCTTCATTTTGATAGAGTTTTCAATGTCTGTAGTTCACTCTACTTGAATCACAAATTTTTCTTGAAACTCTAAATTTTTGAAGTGGATCTGTCTTTGTATTTTTTTGAGGAAGTTGTTAGTAGTTTTCTCGATCCCCAAGCCTAATTGATTGATTGCTGAAGAGTGAAGAATGACACCTAAGATAGATCTCATTGATCCTTTGTTCATAGACACATCATATGTGTCTAGAGCTACCTTGATTCCAGTCAAGCTTGTTCGATCTGAAAATTACAATGTGTGGAGTAGATCAATGAGGATTGCACTATTGGAAAAAAGGAGATTTGGATAACAAGTGTGTGCAGAAGAGAGATGTATAGAGAAGAGTTTCATGAATAATGGGAAACTTATAATGCCATAGTGTTGTCATGGCTAATGAGTTCAGTAAGTCCTGATTTGTTGACTGGGATTGTGTAGGAAGATCTGAAGAAAAGGTTTGATAAGGTGAATAGAATGAGATTATCCCAACTACACAGAGAAATCAACATGCTAATGTAAGGTACAGATTCAGTATCTACCTACTTTACTAAACTTAAAGGTTTATGGAATGAATATAATGCTGTAATATCGGCTACTTTATGTGATTATCCAAGATCTAAGGATTATGTATATCACCTTGCCCAAATGAGGTTGTTACAGTTTCTGGAAGGATTGAATGATTCAAATGAACAGGCAAGGAGACAAATTTTGCTGAAAGGAGCTGCACCTTCTCTTAAACAAGCATATGCTATGATAGCTGAAGATAAGTTGAAAAAACTTGTCTGCTCCTCTATCAAGATCGAGAAATCAGTTCCTATTGCAATGCAGGCGCATAGAGGTTCCGAAGTAAGCCACAGAAATCAGAATTACACGAGAAAGAAATATGACTACTGTCACCTCACTGACACATAAGATGATCTACAATAATAGAGGTTCAAAAGGATCCATGCCTTACAATTTGGTAAATGGATATGGGGTCAGGACACTGGAAGATTCAATGCCACTAGGCATCTTAGGAACCAATATGCAAGCCAAGTTTATACTCAATTTTTATCTAGAACTTTTAATGGAAAAAGTATTGGTGAAGATGCAGATAAAAATGCTTCAACTAGTCAAGGTGGTCCAAAGGAAATCAATAATGCAATTATGATGGCAAAAGTTCAAGCTTTTACTGATGGGGTGTACAAGCCCACAGGGATCAATAGGAGATGAAACATGCTAACATGTCAGGTATAGTTACATGTTTATTTTCTCATAGTGAGCAGCAAGAATGGGTAGTTGACTCTGGTACTACTCACCACATTGCATCAAAAAATCATATATTTTCCACAAGAAGTAAAGTTGCTAGAGCAAGGGGTGATAAGATGAATTACCAAATAGAGCTAGGGTTGATATATCTCACAGTGGAGAAGCACTAGTTTTGCAAAATGATATTGTAAAGGATGTGCTATTTGTCCTTGACTTTAAGCTGAATCTGTTATTTATGTCCACTCTTCTGCATATTTTAAGATCTTTACGGTGGGTGGCAGGGTGAGGGGGATTGGTAAGGAAAAAGGAGGATTGTACATTCTTCAAGGTTTACATAGAAGGATAAATATCTTTAAAGATAAAGAGAAGCCAGTGGCGAGCATGATGATGTATGACAGCGCCCTATGGCATAAGAGACTTGGACATCCATCCACACAAGTGCTAAAGTCACTAGACTTGCTGAGTCCTTGTAAGGATTCTGAGCTACTAAATAAATATTATGTATGTCCTCTAGCTAAGCAGACTAGATTGCCTTTTCTTGATAGTAAAGCCAAGTCCATCATATGTTTTGATACTGTACATATGGATTTGTAGGGATCATATAAAATACCTACTTGCAATAAAACTTTCTACTTGTTAATCGTTGTGGATGATTGTAGTAGGTATACATGGATATATTTGTTGCAACTTATGTCTGAGACTATTGTTCCTCTCAAAGATTTTATATTGATGGTTAAAGTTGTAATATCCCGCATTTCGGGATAGAACGAAAACCGCCGTTTCTATGCATAGATGATCCAAAAGCCATAAATCCTATGCAAATTTAGCATGTTAATCAATTATATAGTGTGGGAACCTATTTGAGCATACATTGAGATCATAGAGGCCCCCTAACTCAAGGACGAGTTGAAAGCTTTCCTATCGTTCAAGTTTGGTGAGCGTCGAAACTTGGGTCAACTTCAATCGATTATACCTCTTTATATATAACGAATTAGAGGACCTAATATATATCAAATGAAAGCTCTTCTAATTATTTTTCCAACGATACTAATTTCACCAAAATACAATAACCGAGAGAAAAGTTATGGCCATTTTAGTGACTGAGATATTAGCATCGCGCGATTAGCGTGTGAAACATGCTCTGTCGCACACACCCAATTTCCAGGTTCTATTTTCACGTTTTTAAGGGCAAAAGTGATATTTTCCACCCCCTATTCAGCCATAACACGGGATTAACTCCCCCAAACACCAAAATAAGGTCATTCTCTCTCAAAATCACCAAGAACACTTCTTAGGATTTCAACCCAATAATCAAAATATTTTAAGATTTTGCCATGGGTTTTCAATAATTTTTTTAGATTCAAAATCCCTATTGCGAGGGCTACAAGAAGCTCCTATCAATTGTTCGAATAGCATCCCTAGAGCATGAGTTCATTTAAGAGTCATAAATTAAGGTACGTGGGGTTTTCCTAAAATTTTATGGGCAAAGAAACCATCTTTAATTCATGCTAACAGTTTAGAAATCATGATTTTTAAGAAAATGGTTTTGAATTTACGATTACTAGCATGTTTTCGAAGCCTTGATCAGTATTGTTTTGGTCTTTAGGCCTTCCCCCAAATTGATTTGAAACTCTCTATATATGTATGCATGTGTTTAAGGATGAATATACAATTAAGAGCGTGAATCCTAAAGAATCCCTCTCTTATTATGATTTTTCCTATCTTTTGTATGATATGAATTGTGTTTGAAATGTCTTGATTATTACTATGACTTGAATATGATTTTGAATCTAAAAGAGAGGGTTATGCATGTTGATAAACATTGAATACACTTTTAATGAAAGAATTGCATGTTTGCCAAAAATACATGACCACCACATGGTAATTGAAAGAATGAGAATCTTAGCATGATTTTGGCTTGTGCTTTCAGAAAATGAAATTTCCTACACTATTTGCATGCTTGGGTGATCCGAATTATGTTTTAATGAAAGAATCAAGCATGTTACAATATGGATCAGAAATAGGACTTGCAAGTCTTGGTGCGACGACACCAACTCAGTTAAAGCCATAGTAATTCAAAATAGAATAGAATACATGTTTGAAATCAGATTTCATATTATGAATTCAAAAAGATGCATGTTTAGAAAAGGTTTAAAAATAGGCTTAAAAAGAGTTAGATGGTTACCCGAATAAAGTATGAGTTGAAAGACTCTATGCTAGAAACCGTGATTTACCGATACGAGATTATGGTACCATGCTTTGTGATCTTGTGTGCCTTGATTCATGTCATCCCAAATTGGGACTATGGTTAGGAGCCTTGCTTTGGGATCTTGTGCACAACCATGACACGTTGATTTGATTGGGGATTTTGGCACCTTGCTGTGTGATCTTGCGTGTCCTTTTTATAGGTATTCTAATCCTTGTGGCAAACTTGGATTGGGGGATTGGACGCTGAGTCAAGGGCGGATTCCATATAGCTCATAGAATTACAGATTGTAGGGTGTACCATCTAGCTCAAAAGTAAGACAAAGAGTGAGTCATGGTTTCAAAGAAATGTTTCAAAGTCTTTAACATGTGCCTATGTGTTTTCATATATTATATAAAAAATATTTTATGAATTGCTCTCACTTATGTTATATATAAATACACTATTTTGGATTGATATACGTACTAATACATCTGTATTGACTCCCTCTCTTCCAGGTTCTGAGGCTCAATCTAGGGGTCCCGATAAGGAGTAGATTTTCTCCAGATAGAAGTGCAGAGTTTCGTGGTAAGCCTTCTATATTTTAGAAGTCCTAGTTTACTTCAGTCATTTATCATTATTATGTTTTGGTCTACTGGAGGCCTTGTCCCAGTTTTCATATAGTTGGGTTTATGCATGTAGTAGAGATTTCACAGACTGAGTCAGATATAATTCAGATGTTTTGAATTACAGTTTTCATTAAGATTTGAATTCAAATTTAATGACCATGATTCCATTTCATTATGTATTTTTGCATTACCTTTTTCATATGAGGATAGTATATGTAATTACAAGTTAGAAGGATGTTCGGGCCTTCATGGTTTGGGATGCTCGTCACGGCTAGAGCCTTGATTCAGATCATGACAAACTTGGTATCAAAGCATGGTTCATGGTCCCAGGGTGTCTGCGAAATTGCGTCGGGTAGAGTCTTATTTATAGGTATGTAGCGTGCCACACTTATAGGCAGGAGGCTACTAGGCATTTAGGAATGTCTATCTTTTTTCATGTTCTAGTTCATATGATGGAGTCAGAATGTTTCTCTTACATACTTTAATTCATGCTATGGTGTCACCCATATGGAAGTAAAGTCATCTTAATTCTTTCCTTACTTTGATGTGCTCAGATATGTCTCATTATTTGGGTGATTAAAGTGCAGAAGTTTAGAGTCTAAACGATATGGTCATTTCTGATTAAGCTATATAAGAGTTTAAAATTTGTGCAAGGACTTGAGAAGAGTCCGTTAGTGCTCCAAGGCGTATTGATTCTAGTGTGAACTTTGATTTTGATAAAATGGTGCTTTTCAGCCTGCAGTATTAAGTGTATTCAGTCCTTTCCAAAATTTATATTACAGAAGTCATTCTTCAGGGGGAATGATGTGTAGTAGAATGTCTGAACTGTATTTCCACCTGAGTAGTAGTATAAGTTAAAGTGATGGTGTCATGACCTATTATAGTGATATTGGACCAAGAAGTTGATGTGATGTCGCAAGGTTAGAAATCAGAGTGAGGGTGACTTTTGTGTAGATAAATATGTTTAGTTGAATAACTGATGTTTGAGAATGATTTACTATTTTATAGTGATAAACTAATGTGGTAGCTAGTAGCATGTGTGGATTGTATGGTAGTCTATGGGGGAAGTGTTTGACTCAGATTTTTTTTAATTATACAGTGTAAGATGTGTATTCTTAGATCGTTGAATGTTGTGTGTCAAGTTTCTATCTCTTGTAATCTTGTTATCATTGTGTTGTTGAAACTGAAAGTCTAGTGAAGCTATGTGGGGCTCTTTTTATTCACTAGCGTAGTTGCCTTGTTATTTATCTCATTTCTTGTTCAAAACACAAAATCAAAGTCTAGTGAAGACGTGTGCGGCCTATTTCAATTCACTAGTAGCTTGTTGTTCATCTTGTTGTTCTTGTGTTGGGTGGATCTGGGTTTAGTGACGTAATGGCCAGAAAAGTAGTAAGGGTGATTTATTGAATATATGTATAGCCGAATCTTTTTGCATGAGATTGAGTTGGTAATAAAGTGATACGTCCTTGTGTGTTAGTTTAGTAGAAGGTAGAGAAGGAGTTATTTGTTAAGGTGAATTATTGTTTGCTTGAAGTATGAAAAGAGTTGTTAACGGTGTTTTTGTTGTGCAAGAAGAGTATAGGTTATTGATGAAGGTACTTGGTGGATGAGTATAGTTAATTTAGGCATCCCTGAGATTGTAAGAGGGAGTTTAATTGAAACTTATAGAGTTATGGACTAAGTTTAGCTGGGAAAAAAGGGTAGATAGTAATGGTGTGTAGAAGGAGGGTGTGTTAATGGATTATGAATAGGGTAGGCCATATGATTATGATCATTTGTTGTTGTTATGGAGTTCTAGTGTACTAGTGTTTCTTGATGCTTTATTTCATATTTTTTTTCCAAGTGAGAATTGTGTGTAAGGTTGGATTGTAAACCATGTTTAGCACTAGACATTAAGTTTGAACAGTTCATTGGGTATGAAGGTAGATGTGATAATTTCTTGGTTAATGATACTAGGTATAGGGAAGTGATCTAATAGGCTTGAACAGCATACACAAGAGCTTAAGTTTATTTGAGCTGAAGTATGATGTTGTATGTATGATGTAGAAATATGCCAAAGTGATATGGAGTTACGACATTTTCTAAGGCTATTGCATGTTGTGTATGGCCAGTAGTACCATTAAGTTGCTAGATGGAGAAAGACTAGTTAGATGGTACATGGTGTTCTAAATGTCTAAGTTAAGAAGGTTTGATTGATAGTGTTGAGCTTTTTGATATGATCTTGATTCTCATGGTAAAGAGATATAAGTTTGGAGTCATGATATTGGTGGGCTATGATGGAAGTAGAATTGGTTCATCAAATACTTGGTGATATCCATGTTAAGTGTTAGAATCTAAGTTGAGTTTTTTGAAGGTTGAACTAATAGAAATAAGTGTTGAAGCACTAGAGGGTGTGCACCCCGACTATGGGGATATTTATGAAGGTTCAAAGTTAGTAAGTGTTAAAGTATTATGTGATGACTATTGGGGCTATATAAATATAGAAGTGTGTCTCAGAAGGTAGTATTAGCAGTGGGTTTTCCACCTTCAGGTGTAGTCTTTCGGGTTAAGTTCTATGATATACGTGTATTATTGTTTTCCAAACCCCAGAGTGCAGTAAGTGTAGTTCAGTTTAGATTCTAGTAAGGGATCTCTCAAACTTAAGATGATGGCTTGAAGCTAAAGGGGAGATGATAGGAGGAATAACCAAGTCAGGCTCTCAGATTCTAGTAGTGATGTCAGTATGACATGGAACATCAGAAAGTGAGGGTAAGACTCAACCCATTCTTACCGCAGTATTTTTCAGTTATCCCAATACCTACTCATGCCTTACATTTCAGTTCCATGATCATAGTTTGTGTTCATGCTTGTGATAGAGAATCATGTTCTCTTTCAGTCCCAAAATGAGGAGTTCCAGTTCATTCAGTAGTCGGAATCTCATTCCATAAGTTATGAACTCCAAATTAAGGTCATGCAGCTCATGACTCATGTACTCACACTTTATAGTGTGCTCAGTTCTCATAACTCATGCTATACTTCTTATGATTGATGAGATTCAGCTTATAGTCATGTATGCCTCAATTCAGATCACTTTGATAAAGCCATGAAGTTGATTTGCTATTCCTCAGGCCTCAGTTAAGTGTCAAGTCTCCTATAATATCCTTCCATGCTTCAAGGTTTTATGTTCTAACCTTTTAGTGACTCCTTCTTATGTAATGATAGTGGTGGTGAGTAAATGTTTCTTGTTGGTAAAAGATCATTGTATACTTGTTTAGATAAGGCCATAAGTGTGAAGTAAGATTGGGGCCAAGTCTTTGATGCATATGATGGTTAGTTGAAATTTGTGTGTGTATGTTCTTGAGGTAGCGCGTGGGAGTTGTATAGATAGTGGTCTAGAGAATATATGAAGTATACCTTTATGGGTATTTTTCTTGAAGTTCATATGTGGTTATAAATATAGGCTTGAATGACATCTTGGTATTTAAGTGGAGGAACGCAATATGTGCTAGTGAATCTATAGTAAGAGTTCAGAGTTGGTCATTGAAGTGGTAAGTCACATTATGCTTAGGGTGTAAGATTTAAAAGGATAGAGAAAGATTTATCAATGCCCCTATGATAATTATAAGTTGAATCGAATGAGTGTAATATTTAAGGGGAAATGTATAGTTGAGGGAGTATTCGATAAGTTTGCTAAGCTTGAAAGTAAGAAGTTGCATTCCCTAAGGCCTTGTAATTCTATCCTAGTTGACGAGTTATATGTCTATATTCCATGCTATAGAGTAGTGTCATGCTGTGATTCCTTAGTTGGATGTCTTGTGTAACTCATGTCAGAGATTCTTTGCTCCCTAATGCTACTAGGACATCTTTAGAAAGAGTGTTGAAGAGATACTCCAGTTAAGTATAAGTGTCCAGTATAATTTAGTTTAATAGTCAGGCAGACAAGTTACTGTGGTTTTCCACCTTTTCACCCCGTCCTACTATCCGAAGTCCAATGCGTATGACCATCCCAAAAGATAATCTATTCTATCCGTGTAAGTTGCGAACTTAGTTCAATCCAAGCATCATATTTCAAATTTATTTATTTAGTCATGACTCAGTTCATAAGAGTTCAGCACATAATTTCAAATTTTTCCAGCAATTTTAGCTCAGACAGTGTAATACCTTTGTACGATCTAAATCTTGTTGCCTCATGATTCGTACTTACATAAGTTATCACTTCCAAATCCAATGTGTGTGATTTGAGCATAAACACTTCGGGGGGAAATCCTAAACTCTCACCATGAATCAGCCCCTTAAAACAAGTAAGGGCAAGTCAGCTCAAAATTCAGTTTCATGAGAGAAGTTTTAATGTTTCAGATTAGTTATATCCTTTCTTAGAAGACACATCATGTCTACATATTCCATACCTTTAATCTTCAACGTTCCTACCCATCATTCGGGGATGAATGATCCCAAGGGGGAGATAATGTAACACCCCGCATTTTGGGCAAACATGAAAACCGTCGTTTCTATTCGTAGATGATCCAAAATCCATAAATCCTATGCAAATTTGGCATGTTAATCAATTATGTAGTGTGGGAACCTATTTGAGTATGCATTTAGATCATAGAGGTCTCCTAACTCAAGGACAAGTTTAAAGCTTTCCTATTATTCAAGCTTGAGTGAGCGTCGAAACTTGGGTAAACTTCAATCGACCATAACTCTTTGTATATAATGAATTAGAGGACCTACTATATATAAAATGAAATCTCTTCGAATTATCTTTCCAACGATACTAATATCACCAAAATCCAAAAACTGACCAAAAAGTTATGGCCATTTTATTGACTGAGATAGTAGCATCGCACGATTAGCGTGTGACGCACGCTCTGTCGTACGCACCCAATTTCCAGGTTCTGTTTTCACATTTTTAAGGGCAAAAGTGATATTATCCACCCTATATTCAGCCATAACATGGGATTAAATCCCCCAAACACCAAAATAAGGTCATTCTCTCTCAAAATCACCAAGAACACTTCTTAGGGTTTCAACCCAAAGATTAAAATATCTTAAGATTTCACCATGGGTTTTTAATAATTCTTCGAGATTCGGAATCCCCATTGCGAGGGCTACAAGAAACACCCATCAATTATTCGAATAGCATCCCTAAAGCATGAGTTCATTCTAGAGTCATAAATTAAGGTACGTGGGGTTTTTCTAAAATTTTATGGGCAAAAAAACCATATTTAATTCATGCTAACGGTTTAGAAATCATGATTTTTAAGAAAGAAGTTTTGAATTTATGATTACTAGCATGTTTTAAAAGTCTTGCTCAGTATTATTTTGGTCTTTAGGCCTTCCCCCAAATTGATTTGGAACTCTATATATATGTATGCATATGTTTAAGGATGAATATACAATTGAGAGCATGAATCCTAAGAAATTCCTCTCTTGTTATGATTTTTCCCATCTTTTATATGATATGAATTGTGTTTGAAATGTCTTGATTATTACTATGATTTGAATATGATTTTGAATCCAAAAGAGTGGGTTTGAGCATGTTGATAAACGTTGAATACACTTTTAATAAAAGAATTACATGTTTGCCAAAAATACATGACCACCACATGGTTATTGAAAGAATGAGAATCTTAGCATGGTTTTGACTTGTGCTTTCAGAAAATGAAATTTTCTATACTATTTTGCATGCTTGGGTGGTATGAATTATATTTTAATGAAAGAATCATGCATGGTACAATATGGCTCAGAAATCGGACTTGCAAGTCTTGGTGCGACGACACCAACTCAGTTAAAGCCATAGTAATTCAGAATAGAATAGAACACATGTTTAAAATTAGATTTTCAGATTATTAATTCAGAAAGATGCATGTTTAGAAAAGGTTCAAAAATGGGCTTAAAGAGAGTTAGATGATTACCCGAAGAAAGAACGAGTTGAAAGACTCTGTGCTAGAAATCGTGATTTGCCTATTATGGTACCATGCTTTGTGATCTTGTGTACCTTGATTTATGTCATCCCAAATCAGGACTATGGTTAGGAGCCGTGCTTTGTGATCTTTTGTGCTACCATGAAATGTTGATTTGATTGGGGATTTTGGAACCCTGTTGTGTGATCTTATGTGTCCCTCTTACAGATACTTCAATCCTTGCGGCAAACTTGGATTGGGTTATTGGCCACCGAGTCAAGGGCGAATTCCATATAGCCCGTGAAATTATATATTGTAGGGTGTACCATCTAGCTCAGAAGTAAGGCAAAAAGTGAGTCATTGTTTCAAAGAAATGTTTCAAAGTCTTTAAAATGTGCCCATGTGTTTTCATATATTATATGAAAAATATTTTATGAATTTCTCTCACTTATGTTATATATAAATACATTATTTTGGATTGCTTTGTGTACCAGTACATCTGTATTGAACCCCTCTCTTCCTGGTTCTGAGATTCCATCCAGGGGTCCCGATAAGGAGTAGGTTTTTTCCAGACGGAAGTGCAGAGTTCCGTGGTGAGCCTTTTATATTTCAGAAGGCTTAGTTTACTTCAGTCATTTATCATTATTATGTTTTGGTCTACTGGAGGCCTTGTCCCAGTTTTCAGACAGTTGGGTTTATGCATGTAGTAAAGATTTTCCAGACTGAGTCAGATATAACTCAGATGTTTTGAATTGTAGTTTTCATTAAGATTTGAATTCAAATTTAATGACCATGATTCCATTTCATTATGTATTTCCACATTCTATTTTTTATATGAAGACAGTGTATGTGATTACAAGTTAGAAGGGCGTTCGGGCTTTCATGGTTTGGGATGATTGTCACGGTTATGGCCCCGGTTCGGGTCGTGAGAAAAGTTCGGCTCAGATCTAATGTGAGGGTCATAAGAACTGGTAATGGCACTGAGTTCTTGAACACTCAATTTAGTGATTTTTTTAAGAACTTAGGTATATTGCATCAAAGCAATTATACCTATACACTACAATAGAATAGTGTAGTGGTAAAGAAACATAGTGATGCACAATTAATAATCAAAGGCCAATTGTAAAGCAGTTTTAGGAATTATCATTGAAAAATTGGTGTGCTAATCAGGGAAAATCCAAAAATTTAGCTAAGAATAAGAAGAAATTGAGAGAGAGAAAAGAGGTTTGTTGTTATTAAATGGATGTAACAATCAGTACAATGATTTATATAGCTAAACTCTTAATTGGATAGTTGTAACCACCTTAACTAACTCTGGGATGTAGCTACAGTAACAGCTACAGTAAAACAAAATTTTAAGCAACCACTATCATTTTAACTGTTTTAACTAATCAATGCCTGCTCAACTCAAATTCTTGATTTCTTCTCTTCTTTATACTCCATGTTGCATACTTGTAACAATACCCCTTCCTTCAGTAGATCCTTGACCTCAAGGATTAAAAGAGGGAAATCTTAAATGAAACTCAGAAGAAAATTCGCACGTATCCTGATCTTCATCCAGGTTGCTCCACTTAATAAGCAATTGTTCCATTGCTTTGTTACCTTTTTAACCAGTCTTTTGTCCAGAACTTTCTCAGGGGTGGAGCAAGAGGGACTGGATATATCAATTACAGGAGGGTGTGCAATGTTCACAGAAACTTCATGGTATTTCTTGAGTTGAGAGACATGGAATGTAGGATGAATAAGCACCTCACTAGGCAGCAGTAGTTTGTAAGCAACAGCACCCACTCTAGCCTCAATCGAGTAAGGACCATAGTACTTTGCGGTAAGCTTGTTAAAAGGCTTTGTTGACACTAAAACTTGCCTGTAAGGCTGAAACTTCAAGTAGACCTAATCACCTACTTCAAAGGTCCTATCAGATCTATGTTTGTCTTCCAACTGTTTCATTCTTTGTTGAGCTCTGAGAATGTGAAACCTTAAGAGCTGGATGACAGCTTCTCTAGCATTCAATAATCTATCAACCATTTTAGACTTTGATTCACCAGCCAAATAGGGAAGATGGATAGGAGGTTTTTGACTAAATAGGACCTCATAAGGTATGTATTTCAAGGTAGTATGATAGGTAGTGTTATACCACTATCCAATAACGGTAAAATAAGACACCCATTCCTTAGTCTTGTCTGAGCAAAAACACCTCAAATATATCTCTAATATTCTATTCAACGCTTCAGTTTTCCTATCAGTTTGAGGGTGATAGGCAATAGATTATTGCGACTGAACTCCCAATAAGCCAAACAACTCCTGCCAAAAGTTGCTAATGAATATAGGATCCCTGTCACTTGTGAAGGTAGCTGGCAACTCATGTAACTTAAAAATGTTGTCAAGGAAACTTTAAGCCACAGTCTGAGCTGTGTAGGGATGCTGCAGACTGATAAAATAACCAGACTTGCTTAATACCACCAATATCACTTCTTTACCTTGTACTTTAGGCAAGCCTTCAATAAAATCTAAACACACATATGTCCAGATACCATCAGGAATAGGCAGAGGTTGTAATAACCCCGGATAAGCAGCAATGTCATATTTGTGTCTTTGGTAAATATCACATCTATTAATAAAATCTCTGATGTCAGAGACAAGTGACTTCCAGTAAAATAATACCTGCAATCTTCTAATAGTTGCATCCATTCCTGAATGTCCCCTTTGAGGAGTAGCATGCCATAGGTTGATTATATCCTTTCTCAACTTCAAATCATTTCCCACGACTAATCTGCCTTTCCACCTTAGTTGATCATTAATCCATGTAAAAGACTTAAAGGAATGAACTTGTAGCCTGTTAGTTACCTCCTGCAATAGGATCAGCTTGGCAAGATGGTTGAATTATTGTGTATAAAACCTTATCATATGTCAACAAAGAAATAGCTAAAAGCTCAGCCTCAGGTGTAATGACCCTTTAGTTCATTTTCCATATTCCTTCTTATCTTCACCGTTTGAGCTTCTCCATAGCTACCTCAAATTATTTATGACTTACTAGAACTGACGGTTCAGTTACCGGGCAACTTATTTGATTTTTAGAGTCAATTCCCTATTTAGAAGTCTTCACTGGTTTTAAATGGCCACCGAGTGAAAGCTTCAGTGAACCGATCTCGGATAGAAAATCCGACTTCTCCATCACATTGGAAATGCCAATTTTAGTCTAGGGAGGCCCTTGATTCAGGTACCAAGGCTCCCAAACTTATATCGGGTCATTGAACGGAATTTAAAATTGAAACTATATGTGTGGTCCCAACTTTTTGCTGAAATGATCTCGGATGGAAGTTTTTATGATCCTAATGGATTTTAATTGTGGTTTACACTTAAAATTCACTATTGGATCATATATTTGGGATTTTGAATTAGTCCCGAGAATCAAAAATAAGTTTTTGACTTTGCTGTCAAGGTACCGCGCTCCTCGCCGAGGAGGTCTATAAATAGACCCCAAGCTCGCAAATTTAGGGATTTTTCATTCACTTTTGAGAGCTAAAACCCTAAATGGGTATGATAACTCAAAATTGAGTCTTGTGGGTATCTAGAGAGCTTGGTAAACATCTTTTATCATGATTATCATTCGGATTAAGGTAAGATTTCATCACTTTAATGGTGATTTTCTTAGTTCTTGACCCAAAACCCCAATTTAGCTTAGGGCTTGATTTAGCCCTAAATTTGGTTTGTTTTCACCAATTAATTGAGGGTTATGATTCCTTAGTAATGTATGAGCATTGGGTTGACCTCGAAAATGTGATTTCCATATGTGGGACCCACTTGGGGTTTTTGGTGTCGTTTTTGGACCTGAAGCATAATAGTGCAATATGGGTATCATTAGAATCGTATTGATGAGTAGATTATATTTTTGATAGTGTGATGGCATTTTGAGAATTGTGAAGTGAAGACGAGCTTGTGGCGCATGATGTGAAGTTTTGCGGTTCGGCCTTGAAGTAGGCTCTTGTCCATTTTCCTTCATAGATGATGTATGATATGTATTGCGTGTGGATATGAATGTTAGGATTGATTATGAGTAATATAGTTTAGCCTTGATTATTGATGTTTTGGAAAATTAGATGTTGGTCTTGGACCCGTAAAATAGTATATTTATAACCTTGTGGACTCCTATCGCCTTCTCCCTAGTTTAGATTGAATTATAGAATGGATTTGATGCATTGCTAGATTATGAATATGGTTTTAGTGTTGGAAGCATAATTAGTATATTTGATCTTATTGGTCTAGTGTGGCATTCTTGGAATCACAATTTGGATAGAATTGACTTAAGTGCCCTTATTTCTAGTCGAAGTTCCTATCTTAGGCTTGTATGTGGTTTACTTGACATCTAGAAGTTGAACTAGATACCTTAGCCTAGTTTTGGGAGTAGTTTGCCTAAATATGGAGATTGGGGATTAGAAGTGGGATCATCCGGCCCACTTAAGCCAAGATTTGTGTTAGCCCTTGTGGGCTTAGTTGCGGATAATAGGCCAAGTTGAAACTAATGAGCCTAATTTATAATATTTACTTGGTGAATTGATAAATAGTGATGATTTTCGCGTGATTATGATTAATGAACTATAAAGGTGTTATCCTCTTAATTTTGATATTTGGCCCTAGAGATGTATTTTTTCTCTTAATTATGCTATTTGGCCATAGAGATGTATTTTTCCTCTTAATTATGATATTTGGTCATAGAGATGCATTTTCCTCTTAATTATGATATTTGACCCATAGAGATGCATTTTCCTCTTAATTATGATATTTGACCCATAGAGATGCATTTTCCTCTTAATTATGATATTTGGTCATAGAGATGCATTTTCCTCTTACTTATGATATTTGACCCATGGAGATACATTTTCCTCTTAGTTATGACGTTTGATCCATAGAGATAATTTTCCTCTTAGTTATGATTGTTGAGCTTATAGAGATGATTTTCCTCTTGGTCATGATGTATAACCTATAGATATGAGATGTCTAATAGAGGTAATATGATTTTTGATATTATGCATCCTAAATGTGAGATGCTTTCTATATGTGAGATGATTATAGATATGCTACGGCTTATAAATATGATTATCGATATGAGTTTCGGATATGTATATGAGCCTAAGGTCGCGATTATGATATTATGATTATTCTGGACATATTATTGGGCCGAGAGTTGATAGATGATATAGATTGGATATCTGGGAAGTGTTTATCCTTTTTGAGGATGAGACTACAGTTCATGAATATATATGTGTGTGTTTGCGTATACACATCTCTCCGGTATGGGACGAAAGAAGGTGTGGTATGACGCTTATGATTTCACTGATTGGATACTGGTGATGGCATGCATAGATTTGATACATTCATGATTATTATATCGGTTATTGATATGATTCTAGCTGGATGCGATGTTATGACTATTCTTCCTAATTATGGTATAAGCTACATGGTAACTAGTTTTCTATTAGATGTCTATAGTACTTGATTCCTAGTTAATAATGATACCTATTTACTGATGCTGATAGCTAATAATGAGGACTAGTTAAATGAGGATTAGTTGGTAAACAGTATTAGATATTGATTGGTTCTAGTTAATAAAAGTTGTTTAGTTGAAAAGGATGAATAGTGAACAGATGGCGATTATGGTTTAATGGTGAACCTTAATTAGATGTTAGGTTTGACTAATTATTGATTAATGGTTAGTTGTTATTCCATGCTTAATGATTATGTGAAGAATCGATTAGATTGATTAACTAGAGATCATGTGATGGCTAGTAAACTAGTGACATAATAATGGGTCTTGGTTAGTTAATGAGCAGATAGAATATAATGATAAGATAGTTATATTTACAATATTATGATTACGGTTAGGAGTATATCGGTTTGCGTCTGTACACCTATTATATGCTTATATTTATGTGTTGATAGTTACAATGATATATTGATACCCGGCAAGACTGGAGGCTATTGAGATGATATTGATACCCGGTTCGAGTTTGGAGGATACTATTGTGATGATAGTTTTACCCAGTTCGAGTCCGGAGGATACTATTGTGATGATATTAATACCCAATTTGAGTTCGGAGAATACTATTGTGATGATATTGATACCCGATTCGAGTCCAGAGGATACTATTGTGATGATATTGATACCCTGTTCGAGTTCGTAGAATACTATTGTGATGATATTGATACCCGGTTCGAGTCCGGAGAATACTATTGTGATAATATTGATACCCATTTCGAGTCTGGAGGATACTATTGAGATGATATTGATAACCGGTTCGAGTCCGGAGGATACTATTAAGATGATATTAATTCTCGGCAAGGCCGGAGGTTGATTATGATGATGATGGTCCTGATGAGGACAGTTATTATGAGTTTTGATATTGATGGTATACTTTACATTCATTCCTGCATGCGCATTGCCTATCACTAGTATGCACCTATATTTATCAGCCGGTATTGGACGGTTGCATAGATATTGGTGAAAAATATGTCTTGTGTTGTTGTATGTTGATTGAACCTTCCGAGCCTGGGGCAATGGGGGTACGTATAGGCTCATCTAGGTATTTGATTGTCCGGAGTAGTCGGTTATTAACGTTATTGATATTGTTACTATCATTGTTATGATCATTATTATGGCTAGCAATGACAGATTGGTCATTGATTCGGTATCGAAATTTGAGGTATGTCTTTGGCCTCTCTTATCTTATGATTGCATTGTTATATATATCTCTTGTTTAGCCATATGGATTAGAATCCCCGAGATGATAGTATTTTAATCATGATAGTATTATAATGAGGTCTTAAAATAAGAACATGATGATGTAGGTTATGCTATGAGATGGCCTCAGGTTTATAGGTATATGTATATATATCTAACTATATGAAGCTATGACATTATCGTATATCCCTCCCTTCATTTGTTCTTATTGTATATTACTATATATCTTTAATTTGCCCTTTATTCATATATTGGCTTGGGATATACAGTATAGCATTAACGTCTATTGAATATAGCTCGAATAAAATAGTTCACTCTTGATGCTTCCTTAGTCTTATTATGTTAGTCTCTTGGACCTAAATAGGATAGTTTCTCCTTATTATCTCATTGACTTGTGATATGATTTCTGGACTCTTAGGCGTAGTTTCAATCTGCTTATATGTTGTATATATCTACTTTATCTTTGAAGCTCAGTTGGTAGTTTCCTACTAAGTACCATTCATTTGGTGCTCATACTACACCTCTGCAGCCTGCAGATCATAGTATGGGTTATCGCTATTGATGTGTGCATCATGTGGAGTAGCCCTGATTTGGAGACTTAAAGTGAGCTCCTGACGTTCGGAGTATTACTTATCTCTCTTCTATGTATCAGACTAGCCTCTAAGTTATAGTCAGAGATAAGTTGAATCAGTGTATTTCTCCTTGATATATCACCTTTGTACTCTTATTATGTTTAGAAGCTCTTGTATTGATACCACCAGGTTTTGGGATTCGTCTATGTATTGATCTTTATTTCATATATTCCACATTTTTTCCTTATGTTATCGAGTAGTCCGTTACTAGCCATTCTGGACTACAGGTTGGCTTGCCTATTGGTGGGTTATGGTAGGCTCCATCATGACCTGAAAAGTTGGGTTGTGACATCAGGTTTCCTAGAGAGAGCATCAACAGCCTTATTCTTAGAGCCCTTCTTATATTCAATAGTGAAATCAAAAGCCATCAGTTTGGTTATTCCAGCAACCTGGAAATCAGTATGGATATGTTGCTCTAAAAGATATTTTATGGCTTTTTTATCAGTCTTGATAACAAAAGATCTTCCTAATTAGTGAGACCACTTGGTGATAACAAAAATCAATGCCAATAATTCTCTATCATAAACCGACATAAGTTGATATTTTGGTGCTAAGGACTTGCTGATAAAAGCAATAGGGTGGCCTTCTTGCATAAGTACAACACCAATACCTGTCCCACTAGCATCAGTTTCTACCAAGAAGGTCTTAGTATAATCAGGTAAAGCCAATACTGGTGTAAATGTCAATGCCTTCTTAAGCTTGTCAAATGCAACAGTAGCCTTATCTGACCATATGAATCCCTCCTTCCTTAAAAGTTCATGGAGTGGTTGAAAAATAGCACCAAATCCTTGTATAAATCTTCAATAATAGCCAGCTAATCCCAAGAAACCTCTCAACTGTTTGAGATTACTAGGAATTGGCCAATGTTGAATTGCAGTAATCTTATTGGGATCAGTAGCAACCCCTTTTGCACTTATTAAATAACCAAGGTATTCCACCTTCAACACACCAAAAGCACACTTGGACCTTTTAGCATACAATTGAAATTGCTGCATCAACTCAAAGACTGCTTATACATGAGACACATGGTTAGTTCAATTCTTGCTATAGATCAAGATATCATAAAAAATACTAGGACTGATTTCCTCAATAATGGCTTGAACACAAAGCTCATAAGACTTTGGAAGGATGGGGGGAATTAGTTAAGCCAAAAGGCATAACTAAAAACTCATAGTGACCCTCATGAGTTTTAAATATTGTCTTGTGAATATCCCCTTCAAACATTCTCAGATGGTGATATCCTTCCCTGAGATATATCTTTCAAAACACCTGCACACCCCCTAATTCATCCAAAAAATCTTCTATAATAGGGATAGGAAACTTGTCCTTAATAGTTAGTTGATTGAGCTCTATGTAATCTACACATAACCTCCAACTTCCATTTTTTTCCAACCAAAACTACCGGTGATGCATAGGGCTAGTGCTATGTTGTATCACACCTTGATCCAACATTTCTTCCACCAACTTTTCTATAATATCTTTCTTAAATCCAGGATACCTATATGGCCTCTTACTAATAGGTTTAACAGATTCCATCAATGGTATTTTATGATCCAAGGGACCCCTATGTGGTGGCAAGTTTAAGAAAATCTCAAATATACTTTTAAACTGATCCAGTAAAGGAGTTAAAAGAGAAGGTACTGCATCACCTTGGTCATCTTGAATGTGACAACAATGAACCACCTCATAGTCAGCAGGAATAAGGGACAACATGTAAACTTGAGCATCCACCTTACAATGCTTGATTAAGGCCTTACTGCTGGAAATTTTCAACTGATTAGTTGCTCCTCTCAAGACATGCCTTTTCCTCTGATACTTGAATTAATGGTTCTATTTTAGAAATCAAACAAAATCCTTCCCAAGGTGTTTAACCACTGCACTCCTAACATAATATCTACATTTCCCAAAGGAAGTAGTAGAAAACCTAAGGAAAAAATAGTTCCTTGTAAAAGCCATTGCAGATTCTTGCAAATTATTGTTGTTGTTACCTTTCTCCCACCAGCCATACTGACAGCCTGTTCCACTATATTATTAGTCATACATCCTAACTTCTTGGCAACTTCTTGATCTATAAAGTTGTGTGTGCTACCAGTATCAATTAAAACTTACAAAGGTTGCTTTTCATAGTACCCGATCACCCGGATAGTTTGATAGCCATTCACACCGGTAAAGGCTTGTAATGAGATATTCATCAAATCCTCTTGGTCCAAGATAATTTCATGGTCTGCATCATTACTTTCTAATTCATCCCCTGCATCTTCATCCACCATATCAATCAAGTAAAGTTGCTTCTTAGAGGAACACTTATGTCCCAATTCATATTTCTCATCACAGAAAAAACATAAGCCTTTAGGCCCTTTTTCATTCATTTTTACAGATGTTAATCTCCTTACAGTGCTATTTTCACTTGTTTTGAAATTCTAGTTAGTGTAGCCTTCCCCTGTTTTGTTAAAAATAGTGCTTGCTCCTACTGTTCTTTGGAACACAGGTGGTTTAGAATATGCAGAAGTAGGTAATATAGGACCTTGTATTCTCCCACCATTTTTTAAACCCCAAGAACTTGCTTGAGCTTGAAATACCACATCTTGCAATCTTGTTAACTTATAGGCTTGCATCAATGTTCTTGGAGACTGCAATCTCACCGACTTATTCAACTCAGGTGTCAATCCACCTAAATAACAACTAATTTGGTTCTCCACTGATAAATTGACAAAACTCAATAATCTATCAAATTTAGCCTAGTACTCCTTGACACTACCTGTTTGAGTCAACTTCTTGAGTGCTTTTATAGCATCCTCAAACCCTTCTCCAAATCTTTCATTTAAAGCTAAAACATACTCTAACCAACTCAATTGCACACCTGAGTTTCTAGACTTCATATAGGACCTATGCCAGGCTATAGCCTCCTTTTTGATGTGCACAGAAGCTATCCTAACCCTTTGGTCAAATGGAATATCATCCACCAAAAAATATTGCTCTATCTTGTATAACCAATTGCATAATTCTGAACTCGAGAATTTGGGGAAATCTAGCCTAGAGAATCGAGTGAAAAATGTACCATGATTCATATTCTCCTTGGGCCTGCGATTATTGGGAAAATCCATAGAACAAGATCGAGCAGTTGAGGATTCTGCCGGACCTCCTTCTTTGTCCCTGTTAACATCCCCCAATCTTGCTAATCTTTCCTTCAACTTACCTAATTCCTTATCAGCTTGCGTGTTTCTGTCTATGATGCTAGTCATTCCTTCTATCAATTTCTGAAGCTGGTCTTGCATCTGGGATATTTTATCCTCTACGACTTTAACAGATTTGCTTCTGTTAACCATTTATGGCCGAAAATTGAGTGGATTTGATACCAATTGATGCACAATTGATAATTGAAGGCCAATTGTGAAGTAGTTTTAGGTATTATCTTTGAAAAACTGGTGTGCTAATCAGGGAAAATCCAAAAATTTAGCTAAGAATAAGAAGAAATTGAGAAAAAGAAAAGAGGTTTGTTGTTATTCAATGGATGTAACAATTAGTAAAATGGTTTATATAGCTAAAACTCTTAATCGGATAATTGTAACCGTCTTAACTAACTTTGGGATGCAGCTATAGTAACAGCTACAGTAAAATAGAATTTTAAACTACCACTATCATTTTAACTGTTTTAACTAATCAATGCCAGCTCAGCTCAAATTCTTGCTTTCTTCTCTTCTTTATACTCTATGTTGCATACCTGTAACACATAGACAAATCCTAAACATAGTGAGAGCTACCAGGTTTCAGTCACAAATGCCCTTTAGATTTTGCGGTCTATTGGTTCAGGTTGATGTCTAGCTGATGAATAGATTACCTTGATCCTCCATTAGTGGTAAGAGTCCATATGAGGTATTGTTCTCTAAATTACCTTCCTTATCATATCTAAGGGTAGTAGGTTGTTTTTCCAATGCCTTAACATTGCCTAAAGATGATAAGTTCTCTGAGAGGTCCAAACCTGCAATGTTGATGGGGTATTCAACCACACAAAAGGGATACTTATTGCTAGATATGAACTCTAACAAGGTTTTTGTCAGAAGAGATGTTACTTTTCAAGAAGATATTTTCTCTTTTGCTGAAGCTGAAGGCAAGAGAAAATTCATGGATTTTTCCAAGTCATAAGCAGAAGATAGTGGTTGTGATGAAGAGTCAGTAGAATTAACAGATACTATTAATGATCTAACATCAAATATAGGAGAATTACCTCAAAGCACTTCAGTGCCTGATCTATCAGTGGATGTAGAAGATCAGTTGACTATTCAACCCAGCTCCAACATGTACAGACAATACAGAACCTATTACTTATAAAAGAACATCAAGGGTGGCTAAAGAGCCTATTTGGATGAAAGATTACTCTATACCTGGGAAGAAGAAAGGTAAAAGATATCCAATGTCAAATTTCTATCCTACAAGTATGCTATATCTAATTATCAATACTATGTGAGTAATTTTTTAGACCTGGTTAAGCCTTAGTATTTCAGCCAAGCTACTAAAGATGATAGATAGATAGATAGAAGCCATAAAGTTAAAAGTTAAAGCACTTGAGGATAACAACACATAGGAAGTAGTTAAGTTGCCTCCTGGAAAGAATGCCATTGGCTCAAAGTTGGTATACAATATCAAGTATAAAACAAATGGGGATATTGAAAGATTCAAAGCAAGACTGGTAGATAAATGTTACGGTAAAAAATAGTGACACCTTTTCACCAGTGGCAAAGATGGTGACTGTCAGGTGTGTTATTGCACTAGCTGTATCAAAAGGATGGTACCTGTACCAAATGGATGTGTATAATGCCTTTCTGCAAGGAGATTTAGATGAAGAAGTGTATATGCAATTACCTGAAGGCTTCCAACAAAAAGGGGGTAACAAGGTTTGCAGATTGCTTAAATCCTTATATGGGCTAAAAAAAGCTTCTAGACAATGTAATATCAAACTGACTACAACTCTCACAAGTTCAGGATTTACTCAGAGTACCTATGACTACTCATTGTTTACATGGAAGAAAACAACAGGAATGGTATAGTTCCAGTGTATGTGGATGATCTGCTAATCACTAAAGATAATGAGAGTATGATTTCCAAAGACAAAGAAGTATTACACAAAAAATTTAAGCTCAAAAGACTTGGGAGAGCTCAAATACTTTCTAGGAATTGAAGTTTTGAGGCATCAAAGGGAGTCATTTTGAATCAAAGAAAATACCTATTGGAACTGATCTCAGAAGTTGATTTAGTTAGTGCAAAGCCAGCATCTACACCTCTAGAATCCAATATTAAGCTGACATTAGTAGAGTATGATAAAATCATAGGCGATACAGGTGATGTTGTTTTGAGAGATGTATCTCATTATCAAAGAGTAGTGGGAAAACTTATGTATGCCACTATAACTAGACCAGACATCAACTATGTTGTTCAGACTTTGAGTCAATTTATGCAGAGGCCTAAGAGATCTCACCTAGAAGCAGCTTACTGGTGATCAGATACTTAAAAGGTTTAGTGGGTCAGGTAATCTGGTTGAAGAATCAAACTAATGATGGGTTAGTTTATTGGTGTGACTAAGATTGGGTTGCTTATCCCAACACTAGAAGATCAGTGACTTGATATGTGGTGCAATTTGGTGGTTTCTTAATATCTTGGAAGTCTATGAAACAACACACAATATCTAGAAGCTCACCTGAATCTAAGTACAAAGCTAAGTACAGAAGCATGCCTTCAGCTATAGCTAAGCTTACTTGGTTAGAAGGGTTGTTTGCAGAATTAAATACGATGATTCCTAAACCTATTATATTGTTCAGTGATAGTAAGTCTGCCATACAGTTAGTAGCAAATCCAATCTTCCATAAGAGAATAAAATATATAGAGATTGACTGTCATTTTATCAGAGACATAATCAAGAGTGGTTTAGTACAGACTCTACATGTTTCTTCATAGCATCAGGTGGCTGACATACTGACTAAAGCCTAGGCCATGACCAACATTCTACGCTCTTATGCAAGCTTGGTGTGCTTAATATTCTACATCCTTCAGCTTAAGGAGGAGTGTTGAAAAATCTGGAGTCACACTATAAGTATGATCAATATGTGTGCACTATCACATTGGTTCACTGTGTGCATAAGAGCTGGCTACTAATACATGTAAGCTGACTAGTGCACGTGAGTTTGTTAGTTTGTTAGGTGGTTAATGATCTGTGTGATGACCTGGAAGGTTAAGTGTGTAGTATAGTGAAAAGATTCTAGAACATATCTCTCTCTCTCTATAAGTGCAAGTTGTAATAACAATGTGATTTTCGACAGTTAATAGAAGTTTTCTTCCTTCCTTCCTCTCCTTCTCTGTTTAATGCAGCTTGGTAAACCAAGTCTTGTATCAGTTGTTTGGTAAACTTTCACATTATGCAAGATAATGGGGTAAAATGTATGCTAGATAAGACACTTTCTTCTTTAACTTCTATTTTATAACTCAAACACATCGTTTAATTGTATATGAGGTTTTATAAATTTATATAGTTATTAACATGGTAGATGTGCAAAGTGTGGCAACGGTCCAAAACTCTTTGCAATAGACCTAGGGCTACAGTTTGGGAACCTCTCATGTGATAGAGTTGTAGCAGGTCTACTGCTACGATTTTGTGCAGTACGGTTAAAATGGCATAACAAATAAATCCTGATAATAAAACAGATGAAGAGTTGAATCTGTTGTATAGACAGGTTTGCAGATTTATTAGGCAGTCGATTGACGTCAATGTCTTGAACCATATTTCTGGAGAAACACATGATCGGATCCTATGGGAGCATCTTACAAGTTTAGGTGCTCGAAAGACTGAAAACAATAAGATGTTCTTGATAAAGCAAATGTTGAGTTTAAAATACCATGGTGATTCTCCGATGACAAATCATCTAATAACTTTCAAGGGATCATGAATTTTGGAGCCACATTCTTGAGAAAGAATTTTGTCCTTCATAGCCATGTGAAGCATGCTATAATGGACTTTCACTTTGCTTGCCACCATGTCCACATCAAAATGGTTCATGTTTTTCATGTCCATGGTGCCGATCATATAGTTGACCACTCTCACCAAGGCATTTCCTAAACCTGCATTTGAGAAAATCTATTCCAGTTAGGCTTAATGACCCATCACCTAACTTGAGGGCGTACTGCAACACCACTAGTTCGTTTTGTTTATTGTTATTAGTCATAGCATTAGTTATTTGTTTAGTTAGTATTAGTTATAGTTATCCTTTCAGCAGTTATTTTATACGTCATTAATATTTCGTTAGGAGTCTTAGCTTCTTAGTAGATGTAACTCTATATATTCAGCTTTTGCTTTCAATAATAAACCACTTATTCCAGCACTTCCTTAGTTTTTATAGAGCTCCATGTTGTTAGGGTTTTTGCCCTGATTCTCTTACTATATTTAAGTTTTACTTTTATTTTTAGAAGAAAAATAAAAGTTACCATAATTACTTTTACTTTTCTTGAAAGAAAAATTATAATTATTTTTCATATTTGGCTAACCTCTTTTTAGTAAGAAAGGTTTTGGACATCCCTTCTCATACCATAACACAATAGCATCCACAATGTAGTCGTTTAAAGGGTTTTGTTTAGGGGAGATTTTTTTCTCTAATAGTTTTATGTTTCTTTTATATTAGATTTTATATGTAGGCCAATTGGTCAAATCATATAATAAAATTATGTTTTTAGTATATTTTTATTTGTCTTCTGAATTATCACCGTGTTAGTTTGCAAACTTTAAGCTTCCGCATGACGTCCTCATTTCGAACCCAACACATATCAATAGTACTAGTGCTAGAAATAATTGTTCCCACACTGACCCATCCTTCTAGCTAGTTGTTGATCTAATCATGTCACCATAATCCATAACAATAATGAGAAATATTTGATCTCTTGACATGATTTCTTCATCCCAAAGGCATCATGTGGTGAGTATTTTACTTTTCTTTGAACAAGTTCTATATGGGCTTAAAAGGTTTGGACTGTTGGACAGTATCCTAAAGCCTAACTATTCACTCTTTTTTTGGACGACCGTGTATAATTATACAGCTTCCTCTTCACTGTACTGAGGTTTAAGATAATGTTAACGTCTTGTGGTTAATTGGCAAAAGCTGCTAGAGCACTCGATGGCTCTTGCGGAACAGATTTAATGTAAAAAAACATCCTCAACTCCTATATTACCGTGGATTGAGGCAAACAAGGGGATGATAGTGCATATAATATTGGAAGAAGAGGTGAACAGAAATTACAAAATGAAGGATATATGAGGGAGCATTTTCTTGAGATTCATCCCTTCATTTTTTGAAAATAAACAGCAGAATAAGAAGGGCATTGTTGGAAAACATTATTGTACGGTGAATGAAAAACTCTAACATTGTTCTATCTGAATGATGGCAGTCTTTTCTGATGGTTTGTGATGATTTTCTCTGTTACTTGGCGAGGTGGTGCTCGGTCTCTCTTCATAGTAGAAAATGATCAAGAACAGTCTTATCAAGAGGCTTGGAGAAAAACTTGGCAGTATAATCAGCTACTAGAAACTCTTTATATAGTGGGGGGTTTTCTTCTATTATGAGCTCTTTGATTGGACCATACATCTTTGGGTGTGCTGAAGCTCCACCGAAGAAGCATGCCACAGAATTCCTTGGTCCTACCTTTTTTGCTATAACTCTGTGATTTATACTTACAAACTTGTCATTTGATAGGATCTGTTATAAAATCAGATTGATATGAGTAACAATTTGTAAGGAAATGAAGACAAAAAATTGTGTTTTGTTTCAAACCTGAAGAAAATCACCAATATTAACAGTTAGACTATGTTGAATCGGTTTTACATCGGCCCATTGGTTATCATGCACAACTTGGAGCCCACCGTTCTATTCTTGAAGCAGAATGGTAAAGAAATCAGGATCTGTAGAGGCGGAACCAGCCCTCTTTTGGGGGTTCGTCTGAACCCCCTTTGACGGAAAAATATACTATTTATACATGATTAAAATTATTTTTTATGTGTGTAGGGCTACAGAGTGTGGAAGCGTGATAAATTCAACCAAAGATTCCGAGAAATTAATAAAAACAGTAAAATTGACACCAAGGTTTTAGGTGGAAAAACCCTCTTTAAATAGAGGTAAAAAATCACCGGGGAGAGAGCCAAAGATTCCACTAATATTGACGAGAGTACAAAATATTTTCTAGGGACTAACAAGACAAAATAGCCCCTTACAAATTCTCTACGAGTATAGAAATACTCAACCAAGAAGTAGAGAAAGAAGAAAATATAAAGGAGAGATTGGCTATTGAAATGTTGTGTGGGTGTCTTTGCAAATGAAGTAGCATTGACTTTTATAGCCAAATCTGGACCTCAAAAGCCTTGCCTTCATATATGAATGCAGCCACCGATGTTGAAAACACAAAGTCACAAATGTCTTCATCATCCACAATTGTTGAAATATGAGCAACAATTGTTGACAAAAGGAGAGCAACAATTGTTGACCAACAAATCTCCACCTTGATCTCCTTTTGACCGGAAATACTCTCTCGCCATGAAAACCTGTTAACAATGAATAATACCAGCTAAGTCCAAGCAATGGTCGAACTTAGCGGCTGGAAGTGGTTTGGTTAACATATCTGCAGGATTTTCAGTTGTATGGATTTTTTCCATAGTAATTTCTCCTGCATCAACAATATCTCAGATAAAGTGGCGTTTAATATCAATATGCTTGGTCTTTGAGTGATGCTTGCTATTCCTGGCCAAGTGGACAGCACTCTGACTGTCGCAGAACATAACAAGAATGTGTTGTTGTAAACCAAGTTCAGCAACCAAGCCTCGGAGCCAGATAGACTCTTTCACTCCTTCAGTAGCAGCAATATATTCTGCTTCAGTGGTGGACAAAGCCGCAATGGCTTGAAGTGATGAATACCAACTGATAGCAGAGCCGCAGAGTGTAAAGATATAGGCTGAAAGTGATCTTCTCCGATCTAAATCACCACCGTAGTCGGCGTCAACATAACCAACTACGCCTCCTGGATCAGACCTTTGTCTATCAAATACCAAACCAATATCAGGAGAACCCTTCAAGTAGCGAAGGATCCATTTGACAGATTCCCAATACTGTTTTCCTGGGTTGTGCATGAATCTGCTAACAACACTAACCGCATAAGCCAAATCAGGCCTAGTACATACCATAGCGTACATAAGGCTTCCGACTGCTTTACAATACGGGACATGTGACATGAGCCTTTGTTCCTCTTCTGATTGTGGACACTGATCTGATGACAACTTGAAGTGGGCAGCAAGTGGAGTATTAACAGCTTTGCAATCTCGCATTCCAAATCTGTCAAGCATCTTCATTACATACTTTTTCTGTGATACAAAAAGTTTTCCAGCTTGACGATCTCTGTTAATCTCCATTCCAAGAATCTTCTTGGCAGGACCTAGATCTTTTATATCAAATTCACTGTTGAGCTGCACCTTTAACTTGTCAACAAGAGTTTTATCTCTTGCAGCAATTAACATATCATCAACATATAACAACAAGTATACTAGTGATCCATCAGATAATTTTTGAAAATAGACGCAGTTATCATAACTACTTCTAGAATAGCCATGTCCAGTCATGAAGGAATCAAACCTTTTATACCATTGTCTTGGTGATTGCTTCAAACCATAAAGAGATTTCTTCAGACGACATACATGGTTCTCCTTTCCAGGAACAACGAACCCCTCTGGCTGCTGGATATAAATTTCTTCCTCAAGATTACCATGAAGAAAAGCAGTTTTCACATCTAACTGTTCCAGCTCCAAATCATACAAGGCAACTAGAGCAAGTAATACACGAATTGAAGAATGACGAACAACGGGAGAAAATACTTCGTTAAAGTCAATACCTTCCTGTTGATCAAAACCTCTTACTACGAATCTTGCTTTGTACCTTGCATTTTCAACACCGGGGATGCCTTCTTTTCTCTTAAAAATCCATTTGCAACTAATGACTCGCTTGCCTTCTGGTAACATCACCAAATCGCATGTTTCATTTTTGAGAAGACTCTCGACTTCTTCTTGCATAGCAGCAGTCCACTTTGCTGAGTCATCACCAGATATAGCTTCAGAATAATTCTTGGGTTCACCATCTTCACCCATCTCTTGTGCAACAGTCAATGCATAAGCAATGTTGGCAGATTCTGTGATCAGTCTTTGAGTCGGTTTTCTTGGCCTTTGTTGTGGAAGTTCTTGAGCCATAGACCATGGTTGTGGTAAACCTCAACGTTGAGGTGGATGTTGTCGTGGACTCATTTGTTCAGCAGTGACTTCATCTTTTTGAGTGGTGGAAGAATTAGGGATATTTGTTTCCAGAGTGGGAGCTTCAGTCTCAAACTCCACCTTCTCTCGAACATCCTCCTGATCACCTGTATCAGTGGAGGGAACAACAGTATCTTTTCCAGAAGATAGCATACCATTTTCATTAAAGGTTACATTCCGACTATGAAATATTTTGCGAGATTCAGGGTCATACAAACGATAGCCTTTAACCCCTAGGCCATAACCTAAGAAAATGCATTTCTTAGCACGAGGTTCCAATTTTCCCTCGTTCACATGAGAATAAGCAGGGCAACCAAATATTCTAAAATTAGAATAATCAACAGGGTTACCTGACCAAACTTCTTCTGGAATTTTGCAGTCGAGTGATCGATTTGGTGAGTGGTTTATCAAGTAGCATGATGTTGAAGCTGCTTCTGCCCAAAATTCTTTCCCCAGAGTAGAATGGGAGAGCATACAACGAACTTTCTCCAAGATAGTTCTGTTCATCCTTTCAGCAACTCCGTTTTGTTGTGGAGTTCTTGGAACGGTGAAATGTCTGGCAATACCTTCTTTCTTGCAGAAATCATTAAACTCATTAGAACAAAATTCGAGGCCATTGTCTGTCCTTATCCTCTTGATCTTCTTGCCAGTCTGGTTCTTAATTAATAATTTCCACTCTTTAAAGGTGGAAAAAACTTCATTCTTTTGCTTGAGAAAATATACCCTGAGTTTACGTGAAAAATCATCAATAAATGTCAACATATAATGACATTTACCTCTGGAGGGAACTCTCGATGGACCCCAAAGATCTGAATGGATGTAGTCCAAAGTACCTTTGGTCCTGTGAATGGCTTTTGAAAAGCTAACCTTTCTCTGCTTACCATAAATGCAATGCTCGCAGAAATCGACCTTACCGGTACAATGGTTGCCAAGATAGCCTTTCTTTTTGAGAATTTGGATTCCCTTCTCACTCATGTGGCCCAACCTCAAATGCCACAACTTCGTGTTGTCTTTGTTGGATGAGGCGACGGCTGCAGAACCTATAACAGTTGAACCCTGAAGCAAATACAAACTACCAGATCGAATTGCCTTTAGTAACACAAGAGCTCCTTTGGACACTTTTAAAACTCCACCTTCAGCTGAGTATCTACACCCTTGAGATTCAAGAGTGCCTAGGGAAATGAGATTCCGTTTCAAATCAGGGACATGTCTGACACTGGTCAAAGTTCTAACGACTCCATCATGTGTCTTGATTTTGATTGTGCCTTTGCCGACAACTTTGCATTGAGCATCGTTGCCCATTAAGACAAGACCACCATTAAAAGATTCATAGGTGGTAAACCAGTCTCTATTAGGAGACATATGAAATGTACAACCAGAATCGAGAACCCACTCATTTTTTGACCTTTGATCAGTACCAGAAGCAATAAAACACTCTTCATCAGATTCGGTTTCTACAAAACTAGCTTCTGCAGATTTTTCGGGTTGCTTACCCTTATCTTCTCTGTTTTGCTTATTTTTCAATTTGTAGCACTCAGAGATTTCATGATTTCTTTTCTTGCAATAACGGCAATACTTAGAGTTTTTACCTTTGGATTTGGATTGGTTTTTACCGCTAGCACCTACTTCGTGGTTTCTCCCTCTAACTACTAGTCCCTCACCCGAACTTTCAGAATGAATTTGGGTATCAAATTTTTCTTTGGACAGTAGGTTAGACTTGACATCATCAAAGCTCAAGGTAACATTATTACCATATAGCATAATTTCTTTGAAATGTCTATATGAGGGTGGCAAAGAAACAATAAGTAGTACGGCTTTATCCTCATCATCAATTTCGACATCCAGATTTTCCTAATCAATTATGATGGAATTAAATTCACCAAGATGAGATTGGATGGGTGTACCTTAAGACATACGGAGCGTGAAAAGTCGCTCCTTTAACCGGAGTTTATTTGCAAGACTTTTGGTCATGTACAGAGACTCCAATTTACTCCATATGCCGGCTGCAGTTTTCTCATTGATGACTTCGCGTAGCACCTCACAGGACAAGCATAATTGGATTGGGGATAACGCCTTTTCATCCGTCTCTTCCCACTGCTCTTCCATTGTAGTGGCTGGCTTCGCCGATTTGCCGGACAGAACCTTCTTTAGGCCATTCTGGGTAAGAACAGCCAGCATCTGGACTCGCCAGATAGCAAAACTAATTTTACCATCAAATTTCTCACTATCGAACTTCGTCGATATTTTTAATAAAAAAAAATCCCGGTTGAATTATCGTGGCTCTGATACCAATTTGTAGGGCTACAGAGTGTGGAAGTGTGATAAATTCAACCAAAGATTCCGAGAAATTAATAAAAACAGTAAAATTGACACCAAGGTTTTAGGTGGAAAAACCCTCTTTAAATAGAGGTAAAAAACCACCGGCGAGAGAGCCAAAGATTCCACTAATATTGACGAGAGTACAAAATATTTTCTAGGGACTAACAAGACAAAATAGCCCCTTACAAATTCTCTACGAGTATAGAAATACTCAACCAAGAAGTAGAGAAAGAAGAAAATATAAAGGAGAGATTGACTATTGAAATGTTGTGTGGGTGTCTTTGCAAATGAAGTAGCATTGGCTTTTATAGCCAAATCTGGACCTCAAAAGTCTTGCCTTCATATATGAATGCAGCCACCGATGTTGAAAACACAAAGTCACAAATGTCTTCATCATCCACAATTGTTGAAATATGAGCAACAATTGTTGACAAAAGGAGAGCAACAATTGTTGACCAACAATGTGGTTATAGTAGGTGTTGAACCCCCTTCAACTTAGTTTTCTTGAAATATGGAGGATCTGTTTAGCAGTACCAAGAGTTAACTCTGGTTGTGGGCATACCGGATAGTAATGGCATGCCAACGTTTGTCCTTTGCCACATTCAGTCTCTTTCAAGTGGTCTGGTTTTAGACCAAGAGCTTCTGATAGTAAGCCAAGAAGAATATCCGCTAGTTTTGTGACATGATTTATGTACTCAAGGGATGCTTTCCTGGACATTAGGAAAAGTTACAATTGTGCCCTTTAGATGGATTTGGAATCCCTTATAGTTCATGATGCGCAATGGCATAGGTATATGTGGGGAAGGGTGGTCAGTTGAATACCCTTTAACAAAAAATTATATATGCACATAGAAAATTACACAAAGTATATAGATCAAAAATCATTCTTTATACTTACATATTAAATCTTGAATGCCTTTAATGAAATTTCTGACTTTGCCAATGATTCGGTATCAGTTCTATATGAATTTTGGTTCGGCACAATATATAAACATAATCTTTATCGTGATCTCAGATCACATTTATGACCTCCAACTTTGGACGTGCACAAATAGACACTTAAACTTGTATAAAGTTGAACAAGTAGACACATACTCCCTCCGTTTCAAAAAGAGTGACCTATTTTCCTTTTTAGTCCGTTTAAAAAAGAATAACTCTTTCTTTTTGTGACAATACTTTAATTTTAACTTTCCACATGGTATGTTTCAGACTACAAGATTAAAGGACATTTTGGTACATTTGACACAATTTTAATTTAAGGCCACAAGATTCAAAAGTCTTATTTATTTTCTTGAACTCGGTGTCAAGTCAGAGTAGGTCTTTCTTTTTTAAACAGAGGGAATATTTCCTATGTGGCGTCCTACGTGGTCAATTCTTGTCCTACATGGTGTCTTACGTGTATTATGCCATATTACGGCGTGTGTGTCTACTTGTTCAACTTTATACAAGTTTCCGTGTCTTATTGTGCACACCCAAGTTGGATGTAATGCAAAAACTTAAACATATCAAACATGACAGATATAGAATTGAATAACCTGCAAACTAGTGGTATTTCTTCAGGATGAGAAACTACCCCAGGGATGAACAATGTATCCTTCCAGTTTGAAGTCTTACCTTTTGTTTTGTACACATGAAGATTGCTATCATATCTAAATTTTCTAATTGGATTAGACGAATAGTACTCTTTCTTCATTTCAACATCTTGTTCATGAAATTTACGAGTCCCATCGGTCATTCCTTCCAAAACACTTGAAGGAACTCCATGATTTATCACTTGGAAAAATCCCCATTTCTCATATGTTTTCCTTATTTCATCAACAATCTTCTGACGTCGATCTTCAACTTCTATGCCACTGAAAATTCTGGGGATCTCGACTATTCCAGCGTCGACTAGTCCTTTAACACCAGCTTTTGTATCATCAATAGCCTTTTTCTCATCTGATAGATCATAATCCATTGCTAAATTCAGCTTGAGACTCTTCAGTGCCGGATATTTTTCTTCTTCTTAATTTCAAGGTCAACTCTTGAATATTCAGAAGAAATATAAATCTTTTATAATTAGTTTGAAGTTAAGACTGCAGATCTTGGGTATCACTTTGTCCTTGAATTTTGTAAACTACTACATTTTTTACTATTGTTTTCTTCATATTGTTTGTGTATGAGTATAAACTAATGAAGTTAGGTGGACATTTTGCAAAGAAACCATAAATGCCCACATGGCCACTTGGGACTTTTGGCAAACCCTGTTGGTTTATTTTAAAAAGATGTAAATATGTTTAAAAATGTGTTGAATATGCCATGCTTCTATATAAAGGGATAAGATGCATATTTCTCCAGAGGCATCAAGCATCCTCTGAGTATTTGAAAGGAAAGGAACTATTAAATAAGAAATGGTTCAGCATAAGTGTTACGATGTTCTTTAGAAAATTATTAAATTTTTTGGTTGGGACCGGAAATATGACCCGATGATACTACATTAGATTATTTTGAGATAAGAATGGACAAAAAGAATAAAAGTGAAAGATACACAAGGGTGTGTTCTTGATAAAAACAGGAATAACAAAGATGCTCTTGGCTAATCCAGTATTCATGTGAAAGACATCATTGTATAGATAATAACAAACTTTAATGTAAAAACAATGATAGAGTTTCCGAAGGAATATATTGATGATGTTTGTCGCTGCTTGGTAATGTAGCTCTTGGTCTGTCTTCATAGTCTGAAAAGGTCAAGGGCAGATGTACCAAGTGGCTTGGACATAAATTTAGCAATGTAATCAGTTACTGTAAATTCTTTATATAATGGGGGATTTTCTTCTGATATTAGATCCTTGATTGGACCATAGATTTTTGGATGTGCAAAACAACCATTGAAGAAGCATGGCACTGACATTCTTGGTCCTACCCCGTTCGCTAAAACTCTATGATTAGCACTCACAAACTTGTCATTTGATAGGATCTATTACAAAACCAAACTGAAATAAGTTAGACAATTTTGTTTAGATCGAAGATAAATGAGACTAAAAAGGTTGTTATTTCTTTTTGTTATAAACCTGAAGTGCCTCGCCAATATTAACAACCAGTGCTTCTGCAACCGGTTCAACATCAATCCATTGGTTATTGTGCAGGACTTGAAGGCCACCAATTTGATCTTGAAGAAGGATGGTAAGGAAAGAAGGATCTGTATGCTTCGCAGCGCCAAGAGTTAGCTCTGGCTGTGGGCATGCTGGATAATAATGGCATAACACTGATCTTCCATTGGTACATTCCATATCTTTCAAGTGATCTGGTTTTAGCCCGAGAGCTTCAGATAGTATGCTGAATATAGTTTCTCCTAGCTTTGTGACATGATTTATATATTCAACGGTCACGCTCCTGAATATTAGAAAAAAGATTTGGGTAATATTGTCTAATGTGTCAAAACACTATACTACCATTACTGGAGGACAGATGAATTTCGATATTTCCAAAAGATTTGATACCTTTATCGAGTCTTCTCAATATTAAAAAATTTCAGTAATGCAGATCAGTCATCTTAGATACTAAATGAGGGAAAAGCTGAATGGAACATATCTAAGAAAAATTCTTCCATTGCTTTTAAATAAGTTGTTCACACGATGCAACATGGCACGAGAACAGGTAGACATCATGAGTTCAAATCTCATGACCATCCATTAGGAAAAGGTTCATGGGTTTGACTCATGAAAAAGTTTGGCCTAGACGTCAGATGTCATGTTTGAATTATAATTAAGTGAATAAATTAGTATCCTTTCAATCAGCTTAAGCTTTAAGATGCATGAGATATTCGCAAAATTGAATTTGGACGAGAGCAAGTAGTGGCACGGCCCTGAGTTCAAATCTCACCGACACCTATTAAGAAGAAATATTCATGTGCTTGGCATATGAAATAAAAATCTGACCTTTGTTAGGACTGAAATAATGAGGTGTTGCGTGGAAGATAACAACGCAAACCTCAAAAGATGCCAAATAAGAAGACAAACGAAAAATACCAAAAGAGACGCAATAATTTAACGTGGTTTGGTGAATCGACCTAAATCCACAAAAAGAGATGAGCGATTCATTATATAAAAGAGGGTATAAGATACCTAGAGAGACAACCTCACACAATCCATTCAGAATAAAAAGAGGTTCACATAAATGACACCGTAACACTTGTTTCACACAAATTCTCCCCCAAAATAAAACTCTCAAAGCCCTAAAGACTACATTATAGATGCTACGAAGTTAGAAGGAATGAGCCTCTATTTATAGAGTCATAAAACTTTCCCGACGAGAAAAAGGATTAGCCAAAGATGGAAAATCTATATTTTGCTTTTCCTTAAAGGGACATCCAATTATGGCAAGATAAGTGAGGACAAACACCCAACAACACGCACATGGGGAGCATGTTGAAGATATAATTAAGTGGATAAAGGTATACCCTTTCTAACAACTTAAGCTTTTAGACGGGATTATCACACAATTATTGAAATGTCTGTCCAAGCAACTGATCTAACTACTCCATGAAAAATCAAAGGCATGAAATTCAAGAGCAGAAGAACATATATACTTACCTAAAAACTGCTGGTATTTCTTCAGGTTCAATATGACCAGAAATTAGCATAGAAATGTTCAATGTATCCCTCCAGTTTGCAGTATTTGATTTATAAAGATCGTAGTTGCTCTCATATCTAACACTTCTTGTCTGATCACGGGAATAGTACTCTTTCTTTAATTCAGAATCTTGTTCGTGAAATTTGCGAGTCCCATCAATCATTCCTTCCAAAACACTTGAAGGAATCCCATGATTTATCAGTTGGAAAAATCCCCACTTCTCTGATGCTTCCCTTATTTCATCTACAACTTTCTTACATCGATCCTGAACTTCTATGCCACTGAGATCTATCACTGGACAATGTAGACCTGATTTGCTCCGAGTCAACTCTTCAACAAGTTCATCAGATGGCCTAATGAAAATTCTTGGTATTTCCACTATTCCAGTATCAACTAGTCCCTTAACACCAGATTTTGTATCATCAAAAGCCTTTACCTCCTTCGATCGATCATAATCCATTGTTGATTCAACTTGAAACTCTGCATTTCGGGACATATTTGTTCTTTAATTTCAAGAAGGCTAAGTTTCTTGAGCAATTAATAAGTTAGTTAAAGTCAACTAGAGCTCACAAATAATGTGGTCCAATGTGAATCAATATTCAAAAGAAACACTTTATTTTATTATTAGTCTGAAGTAGGGGTATCAAATATGGCTGTGAATCAATATTCAAAAGAAACACTTTATTTTATTATTAGTCTGACGTAGGGGTATCAAATAAAGGGGTAGCCCGGTGCACTAAAGTTACCGCTATGCGCGGTATCCAGGGAAGGGCATTGTATACAACCTTATCTTGTATTTCTGCCAGAGGCTATTTCCAAGGCTTGAACTAGAGGTGTCAAATGGGTCGGGCCGGGCCAACCCGAAATCGGACCTTCCATTTTAACCGGGTTGCGGGCCAGTTAAGGGCCGGGTTTGATGTTAATCGGGCCGGGCCGGTTAAGGGTCGGGTTTGATGTTAATCGGGCCGGGCCAAACAGTAAAAAAATTAAAACCCACCCTAACCCGGTCCACTTAACCCAATCCGGTCAAACCCACCAAAACCCGGTCAAACCCGGTTAAAAACTGGTCAAACCCATTTAAAAAATAAATAAAAAATCCAATATACACTATATACACTCCAATATACACTATATATTTTTTAAAAAATATATAAACAATTACACATATATACGTACCATTCAATATATAATTATATATGACTATACGTACTACTTTAAATAAAACATATGCTATAATAGTATAATATATATATATACACTACAATATATATATATATATATATATATATATATATATATATATATATATATATATATATACTAATTTATATAACATATACACATGTATACGTTAAATATATACTACTTTAGAAGATATATACACATATATATGCACGATTCAATATATATGTACTACTTTAAATAAAATATGTACTACAATATACATACATATATATACAACAATATGTAGATATATATAGTTACATACTAATTTATAAAACATATACACTTGTATACTTTAAAGATATACATCTATAGAAGATATATACACATATATACGCACCATTCAATATATATGTACTACTTTTAAAAAAGTATATACTACAATTTATATACTAATTTATAAAACATAAAGTAATGTATACGTTAAATATACACGTCTATAGAAGATCTATTCACATATATACACTCTATTCTATGTATATGTAATACTTTAAATCAAATATACTATAATATATATACATTACAATATATATTTGTATAGTTATATACTAATTTATGAAACATATACACATGTATACGTTAAATATACATGTCTATAGAAGATCTATTCACATATATACACTCTATTCTATGTATATGTAATACTTTAAATGAAATATACTATAATGTATATACATTACAATGTATATTTGTATAGTTATATACTAATTTATAAAGCGTATACACATGTATACGTTAAATATACACGTCTATAGAAGATCTATTCACATATATACACTCTATTCTATGTATACACACCATTCAATGTATATACACTACTACTTATAAAATATAGTACATTATATATACATTACAATATATATAGATATACTTATATACTAATTTATAAAACATATACACATGTATACATTAAATATACACTTCTATAGAAGATATATACACATGTATATGCACCATTCAATGTATATATACTACTACTTATAAAATATACTACATTATATATACATTACAGTATATATAGATATACTTATATACTAATTTATAAAACATATACACATGTATAAGTTAAATATACACTTCTATAGAAGATATATGCACAAATATACAAAACATATGCTACTTAATATAATAAATTAATAATATTTGGTAGTAAATTAATGATATATTAGAAGTAAGTTTTTAATTTAAAGTAGAAAACTATAAATTCAATTTAAAATTTTAAATCGTTAAATAAAAAAAAATAAAAAACAAGGACTAGGGAGTGAATGAATTTGGGGAATTTATTGATTGCAAAATGATCCAAAATTTATAATTACATGAATAAAAAATCTATAAATTATGCATCATTTTTTCCAACTCATTCATGTTAATATTAATGGGAACTTGCATAGGATAGTCGAAGTCAACGGGGGTAAAACCATGCATTGGACTTGATTCTGCTGAGTTCTCACGTGAAGTCATAATTTCTTCAAGTTTCAGCTCGTCGCTCGGCTCCGGTTCCATTCCTTGGTTTCTTCTTTCCGCTCTAATCCAATCTCTGAGGCAAACTAGAACATTCATTGCATTGCTTCCCAATGAGTGTCGGTTGTCTCCAAGCTGCTGTCGTCCCTGACTAAAGGCGCTCTCTGATGCAACGGTTGACATTAGAACATTCAAGATATCTCTAGCTAATCTTGAAAGCACAGGATATTGTGTTTCATTACTCCTCCACCAATCCAACGTGTTGATCCGTCGTCTGCGATCCTCTGGTGCCGTCCGAAGATAATATTTCAGCTCTTCACGATAAGTTGATGTGTAAGTTCTCTCATCAACACTGTTCCAACAATTTAAATCATAAAACGAATCAGAAAAACCACTATGTGCCGGCCTTTTAGACGATGATAGCTCCTCGGGAGGATGAGGCGCTACAGTTGGAGTGATATTTGTAGGTACGGCTAAATCAAATAAATCAGCATAGTGATTATATAATTTTTCTATGTAATCTTTTGCATCAGCCGTAGCCGTCAACAAATCAGGTTGTACTTGTTCAGAATCATGGTTAGTATTTATTTCTAAGTTAGTATAAATAAGAGTACTAAAGTGACACATATGATTATATTTCATGCACGGATTTAGCATAGCACCAACCAAGTAAATAGGGGGAATCGAGAAAAAATATTTTTTAAATTTCGTAAACATGACGCCAACAGCTTTTTTATAACCTTCTTTATTTTTATATTCTTTGAGCAAACTAGAAATATCGGCTATATATGCCAAAATATTACAAATAGTAGGATAATAAGCACCGGAAAATTCAACCGTAGCTACATAAAATTTTTCTAAAAACTTAACAAGAACATTAATTACAACCCAATCAGAATTATGTAGCATGCAATCAGCAGAATCAGCAAATGAACCGCAATGTTGGTTAAAAGCTAGTGTAATAGGAATTCTATATTTATAACAAGTTTTTAAAAATTCATACGTAGAATTCCATCTAGTATCAATTTCCTCATGCAACAAATTTGGTGTAAGTCCATTTTCTTGACATTTAACTTTCAATTCTCTAATTCTCGATCTACGATTATTTCCTTGAATAAAACCAACGGCAAGACGAATTTTTTCAATATAAAGCTCAAAAGAGTCAAGACCATCTTTCACAATTAAATTATATATATGACATGCACACTTAATATGAAAAATTTCAGGCAGGGGCGGAGATAGCGTAGATTTTATTTTTGTTATAGCAGTCTTGTTGTTAGAAGCATTATCAAAAGAAATACATAAAAATTTATTTTCGATACCATAATATCCGGCAATTTTAACAATAGAATCAACAATAAATTGTCCAGTATGTTTACGATCTTCATCATATAAAAAAGCAAGAATACGTTTTTTGCATCACGAAATTACTATCCATCCAATGACAAGTAACGGTTAAATAATCATTTTTATTTACAGTACGACCAAGATCAGAAGTTAGGGACAATCTACATTGAATATTTTTTAACAATGTTGATAAATAAAAATAATATTGTGAATGGAGTCTAAAAATATCAGACCGACAAGTAGTTCTAGGAATACCATTAAACATAGGATTATAAATTGCTTGTATATAACGAATAAAGACATCAGTAGAAGGAAAACTAAAAGGCAAACAACCCACAGCTACCATTTTAGCTATTTCTTCCCTGTCCCTCAATTTATTATACTTCTTCGCTACGTGACCGGTTGCTGGGTCCATTCTAGTTTGCGTTGACCCACCAACATCCCCACCACCTTTTGCAATATTTAACTCTCTTTTGTGATCTTCAGCTACATGTCTCATTAACGTACCCGTACTCCCTTGCTTGCCTCCACTTCTATGCTTATATATTTGTTGACAAATATTGCATTGCACCTCAATATTTGATATACGTTCAAAAAATTGTTATGCAATACTAGTTCTTTTACGAGGTTTTGGGGCACTGGGAGGACGGGGAGGGAGATTAACTGATTCAGATCTAACGTTAGCATCTCCTACTGCGGGTGTCTCAGCAATATTTTCATTATCTTCATCTAAATTAACCGCATCTACTTCATTTTCTATTTCTATATCGTAATTTTTCTGAGCTTCTACATAATCCATATCGTGAGCACCTACACCTATTTCTTCCTCAAAAGGTGTACCAAGCGGTACCAGAGGCGAAGGCACATGGGTATATCTACTACTTGAACTACCTCTACCGCTAGTAATTCACTTTTTACTACCACTACCGCTTCCGGGACAAAAAAATTTTAACACCTTTAGTAGCGAGGTTTCTTAATTTATCCATAATATAAATTAAATTAAACTAAAAATATTCAAAAAACACAAATATAATAAAATTAAATATTAAACAATTAATACAATAAATCAAAATTAAACGTAAGAGATGGAACGACAATACCAAATTTTGGAAGTATCCGAAGATTGCGACTTTAGAAACTTCCGCTCGTACTTTGTAAATGAAAAATTAAAAAATTAAAGTGAACACTTTAAGAAATTAAATATATTGAATATTTGAGAATTGAGAATTGAGAGAGAATGAGATTTGAGAGAGTGAAAAATTGTGTGAAAAATGATTTGAAGTTGTAGGGTATTTATAGATTTTTTTTTGGGATTAAAAAGTATTTTTTAAAGTTTTTTTTTTTTAAATAAATGGGCCCAAACTAGCCGTTTGGACCCAAAAACGGCTATATAGCCGTTGGGCCAATGGCTAGTTTGGCCCAAAATCCAAAATATCTTTTTTTTTTCGGGCAGGTTAACCGGCGGGCCTGGACCGGGCTTGGTCCGGGCTAGGTTAACCGGGGCCATTTTAACAAAATAATCGGCCCGGGACCCGAAACCCTAAAGCCCTAGGGCTTATCGGGCCGGGTTGGGCCGACCCACTTGACACCCCTAGCTTGAAACCGTGACCTCATGGCCACAAGGCAACAACTTTACCAGTTACTCCAACGCTACCTTCAGTAGGGGTATCAAATATGACTGAAAAAATTGATGGTCCCAATCCATCCAAACTTTTATCGGTTGGGCACAAACTAATTTTTGTATTGGGTTATTTTTTAGTGCAACCAGCTTAATCCATTTTTAAATTAATCTCTATTGTAGTCCAATTATAACTGATTGTTAAGATTTACATAGAGGTGGAAAGGGGATGCAGTGTGGGGCCTCGGGAGTGGGATGGCTAAGGGGTAAGGGTTGGGGTCCATTGGATAAGTGGGAAGATACTATAATAAACATAGAAAGCCACTTATAGAGCTTGTTTTCTTGACTGGCCTTAAGAAAGTCATTTGAGAAAATCAGATAGGAGGTGACCAAAAAATCCTTTAAATTAAAAATGGTGATAACTTTGATCAGTTAAGATCAAAGTTTCATTTAAATTGTGATTAAGTTAATTGGGGTGTAAAGTATAATTTTTAAGAACTTTAACCGTCGGCCTCCCTTCCCCCTTTCTCTCCCTCTATTTCTCTTTAACCGTCGTTGCTACCGCCGGATTTAGCCAACAAAGGCTGACAACCCGCTAGCACATTGCTACTTCTTTCTCCTGCTGTCACCGCACTCATTGGCCGGTGAAGAGTCCAGCGTCGCCGTCGACAGGAGGCTCCAAGACTAGGGCACATCAGTCCTAACGCTGGTCATTGTCGATCGGCGATTCTCCATCACATACAGCCACCGCTCTTCCATCCTTTCCCCCATTTTTCATCTCTTATCCGACCAAATGGCAACAACGGGAAAACCTCTCCTGCCTTCTCGTCGCTGCTTGCTCCGGTCAACTTTCTGCAGAAAATCAATGGGTTCTTAAGAACTCATCCAGGTTTAATCTTATATTTTATTTGAAGTCTCAAAACCGTTTCTACTTTTTAATTGTTTGACAGATTTCGTGTCAAATTAATCTTTTGTTCGGGATATTTTCGTGTTTGATTTGGTTGATAGTCGAGTTTTGGTACCTGTTAAGATTCTAAAACTGCTTTATTCTCTTCTTCATCAATCGAAAACATTCGGAAGCTAATTTGGAGATTTTATTGTCCACCGCTTCGGTGAATCTTCGAGGACATTCCGGTGACGTAACGAACGACTTCTTTCTCATCGACCTTATTTTGGCAAACACTTTTTAACACCAACATTGCCAGATCAGCAGCACGGAGGCGTCCCGGTGACATCCAAACTTTGGTTCTTTTGTAACTTTATATAGTTTGATTTCTTTATATTATTTTGCTCCTTGTCTTTTCCTTGGTGCCAGGCCATTAGTGTGCTCTATTTTTCTTACTGTTAGTTTTGTCCTTACCTCAGTTTTGTTTTTTCTCCCTATTTGAGTTTAGTTTTGTTTCTTGATTATTTTTTCTAATTTCTGTGAGCCTTGTATTTCCTGCTGCAGCTTTGTTACTACCATTGTTTAGATTTTCTTATATTTTCTTGTAGTAGTAGCTGTGGGAGTTGATGGTTGGATAGGGTCATGTTTGAGGGGGTTGGGACGGGGGGCCATTGTGGGGGCGGAGGAAGAGAAAAGAGAGGGGGTGGGAGGGTGGCCAAGGTTTGGCCTCAGGGGCAGTAGAGGAAGATGTGTGGATAGAGATGGTAGGCTGAGGGTTGGGTCTTGGAATATAGGGATTCTTCAGGGTAAGTCCATAGAGCTTGTAAAGATTCTTAGAAAGAAGAGGATTAATATTACGTGTGTTCAAGAGACCAAGTAGGTAGGGTCTAAGGCTAGGGATATGGACGGTTACAAGCTTTGGTACTCTGGGAGCGAGAGGCGTAGGAATGAAGTTGGCATCTTAGTAGATGAAGAGCTTAGAGGTCAGGTAGTAGAGGTAAAGAGGATCAGCGATAGGTTGATGACTATTAAGTTGGTCATTGGGGGGTGTACCCTGAACGTGTGTAGTGCTTATACGCCGAAAACGGTCTTGGATGGGGAGGAGAAGATACGGTTTTTGGGAGACTTTGGATGAGGTGGTGAGAGGCGTGCCTAGCTCAGAGAAAATTGTTGTAGCAGGAGATTTCAATGGGCACATCGGGGTATTACCAGGAGGCTTTGGTGATGTGCATGGTGGTTTTGGGGAAAGAAATAAAGAGGGGGCTACTCTATTGGATTTTGTGAGGTCCTTTGGGCTGGTGGTGGTGAACTCGAGCTTTCTGAAGAAGGATGATCACCTGATCACCTTCTGAAGCGCGATAGCCAAAACCTAGATTGACTTTTTGTTGCTTAGGAAGGGGGATAGGGTGTTGTGTAAGGACTGTAAGGTTATCTCGAGTGAGAATATTTCGACCCAGCATAGGCTCTTGGTTATGGATTTAGGTATAAGGAAAGAAAGGAAGAGAAGGGGTGAGAAGGGTAGACCTAGAATTAAGTGGGTTGGATTAATGCCAGTGAATGCGTGGGAGATAGGGGAGAAGTTGGCGAAAATAGGGGTATGAGAATGTAGGGGGGACGTGGATAGTATGTGGGATAGGGTGGATAGGTGCATTAGGGAGAATGCTAGTGAGGTGTTAGGTGTTTCTAGGGGCTGGGCTGGGCATCATCGAGGGGATTGGTGGTGGAATGAAGAGGTTAAGAAGAAAGTGGAGACCAATAAAGGGGTGTATGCTAAGTTGGTTGAGAGTAAGGACGAAGAAGAGAAACAGATAAACAGGAAAGAGTATAAGTTAGCTAGGAAGGAGGCTAAGTTAGCAGTTACGGCGGCTAAGATGACAGCTTTTGAGAGCTTGTATGCGGGGTTAAAGGAGAAAGGAGGGAAAAAAAGTTGTTTAAACTCACTAAGGCTAGAGAGAGGAAGGGTCGTGACCTCGACCAGGTTAAATGCATTAAGGGGGAGGGCGGTACAGTGTTGGTGGAGGATGGCCACATTAAGAATATATGGTAGTCATATTTTCATAGACTTTTGAATGACGAAGGGGATAGAGTTATTGTGTTAGGGGAGCTGGAGCACTCAGAGGAGTGTCGGGATTTTAGTTATTGTAGACATTTTAAGGTAGAGGAGGTTAGAGAGGCTGTTTATAGGATGCGAAGGGTAGGGCGACGAGGCATGATGAGATACCGGTGGATTTTTGGAAGTTTTCTGGCGAGGCTGGTTTAAGGTGGTTGACTGGATTGTTTAACAAAATTTTCAAGACGGCGAAAATGCCCGAGGCTTGGAGGTGGAGTACTATGATCCCTCTTTATAAGAAAAAGGGTGACATTCAGAGTTGCAATAACTATAAGGGTATTAAGTTATTGAGTCACTCTATGAAGATTTGGAAGAGAGTGGTCGAGGTTAGGCCGAGATGGATAGTGTCTATTTTGAAGAACCAGTTTGAATTTATGCCTGGATGTTCGACGACGGAGGCAATTCACCTGGTACGGAGGCTGGTGGAACAGTATAGGGAAAGGAAGAAGGACCTGCACATGCTATTTATCGACTTGGAGAAGGCATACGACAAAGTTTCCAGGGAGGTGCTTTGGAGATGCTTGGAGGTGAGTGGAGTCCCGGTGGCATATATCAGAGCAATTAAGGACATGCATGATGGAACTAAAACTCAGGTGAGGACGGCGGGAGGAGACTCAGAGCATTTCACTGTCTTGATAGAATTGCATCAGGGATCTACTCTTAGTCCTTTTTTATTTGCTTTGGTGATGGATGTGTTGACGCGGTGTATTCAAGGAGAGGTGCCTTGGTGTATGATTTTTGCAGAAGATGTGGTTTTGATTGATGAGACGCAAGGGGTGTGAATGATAAATTAGAGGTGTGGAGACAAACTCTTGAGTCTAAAGGGTTCAGGTTGAGTAGGAGCAAGACAGAGTATTTGGAATGGAAGTTTAATGACGTGAGGCTGGAGAATGAGGTGGTAGTGAAGTTGGAATCACAGGTGGTATGTATGAGGGATAGTTTTAAGTATCTCGGGGCCGTGATTCAGGATAACGGTGAGATTGACGAAGATGTCTCGCATCGTATTGGGGCGGGATGGATGAAGTGGAAGCTTGCTTCGAGGGTGTTGTGTGATAAGAAGGTGCCGCCCAAGCTTAAAGGCAAATTCTACAGGGTGGCAGTCCGTCCGTCCATGTTGTATGGAGCGAAGTGTTGGCCAGTTAAGAACTCCCACATTCAAAAAATGAAGGTGGCGGAAATGCGGATGTTGCGTTGGATGTGTGGGCTGGCTAGGGGGATAGAGTTCGGAATGAGACTATATGGGAGAAGGTTGGTGTGACTCCAGTGGAGAATAAGATGCGAGAAGTCCGATTGAGATGGTTCGGACATGTGATGAAGAGAGGCATGGATGCCCTAATTCGTAGGTGTGAGAAACTAGCTTTGGATGGTTTTAGGCGGGGTAGGAGTAGGCTGAAGAAGTACTGAGGAGAGGTGATTAGGCGGGACATGGAGCAGTTACATCTCACTGAGGACATGACCCTAGATAGGAAGATCTGGAGGACGTGAATTAGGGTAGAAGGCTAGGGTCAGTTTGGGTTGCTAGTGTAAGGAATTACTTGGTGGGGGTATTATTCTTGTTATAATACCTTGTGTCATGCTTTATTACGAATCTGTTTACTTTTCTCTGTTTTCTATTACTTGTGGGTGTCGTATTTATGTTATGCCATCTTGTTCCATGCTTTACTATGTATTTGTGTAGTATTCCGTGTCTCGAGCCGGGGGACTATCGAAAACAGTCTTTCTACTTCTTTAGAGGTAGAGGTATGGACTGCGTACATCTTACCCTCCCCAAACCTCACTATGTGGGAATACACTGGGTTTGTTGTTGTTGTTGTTGTAAAATTTTTTAAAGTCTTCCAACTCCCAATTTCAAATTTTAGAATTTCCATCATTTTCTTATCTTTCAATCTTTTTTTTCTTTCACTCTCCAAATTGCTTTTTCCCATTTCTTCTTCTTATTTTTTTCTCTCTCTAGATTTTACTTTCTTCCATCTTCTCTTCTTTTTTTTTTCTTTCTCTTTTTATTTCGTTCTTTTTTTTTTTTTAATTTTCATGGACTATTTTTTAAAAAAAATTGAAAAGTTTGAAAAGAAAATTTTTGATTTCTTTTAAAAATAAATGAAAAATAATTCAGCAAATTCAACAACTACAAGAGTTGTTTTAGCAACTACAGTAATTGTTACAACAACTACTATTAGTTGTTGTGTTACACAATTATCGAAGTTGTTGCAACAACCATCGAAGTTGGTGCAACAACTTCGATTATTGCTGAAGCAACTTCGATAGTTACTTAATTTCTGAAAAAAATTTGATTGGAGGAGGAGCCCACGAAAAATTGATATTTATCATAAAAATGGAGGTGGGGGTATTGGTGGTGACGTCGAATGAGAAGATGACATTTGTTGTGGTATTGATAGCGACGGTGGGGGGGGGGGGGAGAAAGAAGAAAAATAGGAGATATTTATGTAGAGGGGTGAATCTAGAAGAGGTGGCAATGGTAGTGATAGTGATAGTGGAGGAAGAGGAGGTGGCGGCAGCGGCAACAAAAAGGGTGTGGAGGAGGAGTGATGGTGATGGTGTAGGGATCTTTGTGTAAATAATAAAACTTAAGGGTTTTAAAATTAGTGTCATTAACACTAATCTTAAAATTATCACCTCTATTCAATATTTAAAACTTGTATCACTCTTTTTTAGTTTTGAAACATTTTTGTCACCCTTAATTAATTTGCCCAAGTCATTTTCCTAATGTTTTTCAGAAGTTTGGTCCAACCAAGCATCAGTGGTGGATGTAGAGTAGAAGGTGGGGGTTCCCGGGAACCCACACCTGCTACCGTAAGGCTTAAAATTACATAGAAAATCGCCAAAGTTATAAATATTAATAGGTGGGAACTCATAACTAAACCAAGGGATAGCTTAGTGGCAGGAAAGAGCCCTTGGGAACCCACAAGTTTAAAATTCTGGATCCCACAAGTTTAAAATTCTGGATCCGCCTCTGCCAGCATAACAAAATAAAAGAACATTTTTCGGAAACTTCTTTCCTCCATACCAAACACACCCATGCTCTTAATGTATCATAAGCTTGCGATATCATTATGCTTCCTTGTGGAATTAACAAGATTATATAATACCTATGGGACTTTCTTTTTATGGACTATGAGACCCGAGTATTGCCACTTAAGCAAGCAACTTCCTCAGTACCCTTGTCCTGTCAACTATTTTTCGAGCCCAAGAACTAGCTATTAAGGTGGGAGAGCAGGACTATAAATACTTTTGTAGGTAGCTCTTTCCCAGTCTCGACGGTTGTGCGCTAGACATCACTAGCTCCAGCCGAACATTGCCATTAAGAGAATTCCATAATTGAACCATACCCCAAAAGCTAGCTATTAAGGTGAGAGAGCCCAAGGCAATAAATATCCCACACCAATACTTTGTAGTACTAATGTAGGACTTTTTGCAATGGATCATAACAAATTTTTGCTGAAGGGAATTGATATTTATGCATTTATACAGCTTGCTTGGGATGTTTGTGATCCTAGTGGGATTATATTTGTTCCTACGAGCAAAGAGAGAGGAGCTCAAAAATAAGAAAAGTACAGAACCTGATGATGATGCAAGTGGAGAAGCGAAACGTGACATATGAAAGTGACGGAGGGAGTAATATAGTAGTAATTCCAAATGAAAGTGTGAGATTGCAATCATCAAGAACAGCAGGATGATAATAAGCGTACAAGATTATAATGAAAAGCCTTTTCACACACAATATCCCAATGGATAAATTCATTCCTTATCATATCTGAATCTGTTTAACACCAAGTAGAAAGCTGAGAAGATGGTGAAACATATCTGCAAATCGGTTTGATTATTTCTGCAATCTGAAAGGTGACAATAACGAAGTTCCATCGAGCCCTTTGTTGTATAGATGTGTGACATACTCTTTTCTGTTTGTTTCCCTGTACATTGGAGGATTTTCGTCAGATAACAACTCCTTAATCGGGCCATATATTCTTGACTCACTGCCTTCTTGAAAATGCATTCTGAAAAAACTTGGCACTGAAATTCTTGGTCCTACATTTTTCGCCAGAACTCTGTGAAGAACACTTTTGAACTTGTCATTTGTGATGAGCTGCGAAAACGAAAAAAAGGGGAAATAGTGAATTCATTAACAAGTTCGTGGCATTTATAAAGAGTTTAAGTTAAGAGCACCGAGAGCTCATAAATTTCTTACACCATCATGTTAAATCGACCTACAATACCATGTAGTTCTCATAACAAACCTAATACGGTAACCTGGAAAGCAGAATAATAACGTGCTATATCCGTGCACTGCTAGTGTAATATATAAATGATATCCATGTAATTATAAATCAGGTTCATTTTACAAATTCTACTTGCCTGCATAAGATCTCCAATGTTCACAATTAGAGCTCCAGGCAAAAAAGGAACATCAACCCAATGATTTTTATGAAAGACTTGGAGGCCACCAATTTGATCCTCTAATACTATAGTCAAGAAGCCACTATCCGTGTGACCGCTAAGGCCTAAAGTGAGATCTGGTTCAGGGCATGCCGGATAATAATGGCCAGCTACGAGAAGCCCCTCTGCACATTCCATGTCTTTCAAATGATCTGATTTGAGTTGTAGAGCCTCAGAAAGTAGCTCAAAGAGAGTAAGTCCCAGTTTCATGATGTATTCCGTGTATTCGATCAAAACATCTCTGTGAAGTCGAAAAATGAATCCAATAAACCAGGTGAAACTTGACTTAAAATTCATATTAATGGAAACGACTCTGGGAAAATCTAAGCAAATTTGAAGCAACTTTGAACATTAGCAACATATAATTAGTTTATAACAAAAAACTTCTTTTTCTCTTAAGTATCAAGTATTGTGAAACAAATTAATTGGCTAAAACGACTAATACTTGAGAGCGGAGGGGTTAACATTTTGTACCTGAAAACCTCGGGAATTTCTTCAGGTTCAGGAGGATTAGGAGCCATGACACAGTAAAGGGTGTCTCTCCAATTAGCTGCTGAGGATTTGAGTAGATCAAAATTGCTATTGAAGATGACCTTCCGCGTGATATCACGTGAGTAGAACTCTTTCTTCACAACAGAATCCTGCTCGTGAAACTGGCGGACACCTTGTAGCACTTTCTCCATGTTACTTAATGGGATTTCATGGCGGACAACCTGGAAAAATCCCCAGTTTTCACAAGCATCTTTTATTTCTCGAACTATATCAGCTCGCTGAGCTGCACTATTGCCCAAGCCTTCAAAATCTACTACCGGAATGCTAAAAGCACTTATAACATCAGGATCCGATTTCTTTTCACTCACATACTGGTTGTTTAAGAATATACGCGGTAACTTTGTGACACCAGCATCTAGTAGTCCCTTTACTCCCGTCTTTGAATCATCAAAGGCGTGAACTTCACTTTTTCTATCATATTCCGAACTGTCGTGTTGCTCAATTTTTTCATTTCTTGAGACAACCATTTTTCTCCTTCTAGAGGAAAATTCTGTTGTTGAGTATGAAATCAAGTTTTTTTTTCAGACGTTATGAAAAGATCATTGTGGTTCGGCTCTTCTACAAACCCCGCGCACAGCAGAAGCCTTAGTGCATCGGGCTGCCCTTTTATACATTATAAAATAAGTACATAATAGGGATGCTTACTCAGTTGATATGTTTTATATAGTTTTTATGGAATCAGATTCCTTCACATTGAAAAGCCAAGAAGATCCAGGACAAAGGTAGGTATACTGCATACTGTCTGTATTAGGCTATGTAATATGTTTTGTCTTGTTGAGTGTGCTGATGATAAGAAGAAATACAATTAAAAAAAGACTTTGAAATATTTTGCTACAAGTCCCCCAAGTAGCAAGACAGAAATATGAAGAGCACACCAAAGGGCGTGTTTGATATAAAGGAAAATATTTTTCAGAAAATGTTTTCTAATTTTTTAATGTTCAGTTGGTCAAAATTCTTGAAAAATATTTTCTCCAGGAAAATGACTTCTCCAGGAAGTGGAGAAAACAACTTCCAAAAGTGGCATTCCACATTGATTGTGTCCTTCCCACCTTTACACACATCTCATCGTCACCCTATCCCGTAGCCTTCATCCAACCCACTCCCGGACCCCTCATTCTCACTATCCAACCTCTCATAGTATTTATCTATAGATTATATACAAATGCATTAGGATAGTATTATTTACTTGCGTATCGAACAAAAGAAAATAAGTAAGAAATCACTTATTCTCTTGAAAACATTTTACGACACATATTTGACACATTTTGTGTGTGTCAAAAACATTTTCCTTCACACCGAACACACCTTCAATATGACATATGTTTTACACTTTGATCACCATAACTAACATCAAAAACTTATCGAAATGGTGACATACTGAACCAAATCAAGAAAATAGGAGAACATAAAAGCTGTACGTAAACTGACAATCATCCTAGTGTCAGCATGAATAGAAACTATAAAGATGAAGATTTGTAATCATAAATATCGATATACTAAATTTTATGCTTAATCACATAATAGGTTTACTATATACTTAGTATCAAAATCACAAGTCTTTAGGTAGGAAATTGAAGTTCCCATTCTTGGAATATAAGGGGACATAATCAAAGCTGGAGAAACCTCAAACAAGCTAAAATGAAGATCATGTCATTTGATCTGGTTACAACTCAGAAGGCTAAAAATTATTGACAATGTATAACTCTTAACATATTTTTCGACATTTTTTGTGTTCAAGAAACCACTCTTCTAAATTAGATGAACAACACTTTCAGTATATACAGAATAGAAACAAGAATTTCAAGTGAACTCACAAGCAGAACAACACAGCCAAGGAGTAAAACCCTAGGAAGATTATGAAACATTTCTACTGAGCCGGTTACTATTTCTGTAATTTGAAATATTGTGACAGCAAAGAAGTTCCATCGAGCCCTTTGTTGTATAGATAAGCGATATAATCTTTTCTGCTTGGTTCCCGGTACTTTGGAGGATTTTCTTCTGATAACAACTCCTTGATTGGCCCATACAGTCTTGATTCACTGCCTTCTTGAAATTGCATTCTGAAAAGACTTGCCACTGAAATTCTTGGTCCGGCATTTTTAGCCAGCACTCTGTGATGAACGCTTTTGAACTTATCATTTGTGATCAGCTACAAAACAATGGAAACTAGTTAATTTATCGATCAAGTTTGTGACATTTACATATGTAATTTACAAATATGAACTTGCCTGCATTAAGTCTCCAATGTTCACTATTACAGCTCCACGCATGAAAGGAACATCAATCCAGTGATTTTTATGGAAGACTTGGAGGCCACCAATTTGATCCTGTAATAAAATAGTCAAGAATCCGCTATCGGTGTGATCGCTTAGACCTAAAGTAAAATCTGGTTCAGGGCATGCAGGATAATAATGGCCAGCTATGAAAAGCCCCTTTCACACATTCTATGTCTTTCAAGTGATTTGGTTCAAGTCCTAGAGCTTCAGAGAGTAGCTCATATAGAGTAAGCCCCAGTTTCATCACATACTCCATGTATTTGAACATAACGTCTCTGTGAAGTCAAAATATTGTGTTCATAAAAACCCGATGAAACTTCTTTTAACGATGCATATTAAAGGAAAGAATATCTTATATCAAATTAGAGATGAGGTCAGGAGAATTTGAGCAAACAGCAACATAAGCATAACAGTTATGAAGCATACCATAATATTATGAGCTGAAGTTGCATAAGCAAACAAAGGTATATTAGTAGTAAGCATATTATGTACCTGCAAACCTTTGGAATTTCTTTTGGATTGGGAGGATTAGGAGCCATGACACAGTAAAAGGTGTCCCTCCAGTTAGCGGTTGGTGCTTTGTGTAGATCATAATTGGTATTGTAGGTGAACTTTCTCGTAACATCACGGGAGTAGAACTCTTTCTTCACCTCAGTATCCTGCTCATGAAAATGGCGAACACCTTCTAGTACCTCCTCCATAACACTTGATGGGATTTCATGGTGGACAATCTGGAAAAATCCCCAGTTTTCACAAGCATCCCTTATTTCTCAAACAATATCAGCTCGCTGAGCTGCATTTTTTCTCAGACCTTCAAAATCTATGACTGGAATGCTAAACTTAGTAGCTGCATCGGAGTCCAATTTATTTTCAATCACAGGCTGGTTGTTCAAGAACATACGCGGTAACTTTGTAACACCAGCATCCAAAATTCCCTTGACACCAACCTTCGAATCATCAAAGGCTTGAACTTCACTTTTCCTATCATATTCGGAACTATCATCTAGCCGACTTCTGCCATTATTCGAGCCAGCCATTTTACTTGCTCTAAAGGAAACCACAACCTTTGACTATGGAAGCAACATTTCTTGTGAAAGATTGAGGATATAATAACGACGCTTATTAGATTATTATCCATCAGAATTCAAAGCCAAGAAGTCCCAGGACAAAATTAGGTATACCTAACTCTTATATTTCCAAACTTGTTCTCTTTCAATTAATTGATCATTTGCTTATTTGAGATAGCAAGTGGAGCAGTTCTATGTCACTCTTGTTAAAAGATAGATGAGTTCAATCTTTTAAAATGATAAATTTGATAAGTTACATCCTCCAAATGAACACATCAAAATTGAATCATTTCTTCAAATTATATATTAGATCCTTTAAATTTATTACTTTTAGGAAAATGATGGATTAACTGCTATTTTGACTTTTCTAGTGTAAATGATATTTTTCTTGATTGCCATCTCATTTCTAACGCAAAAAGCATGAAATTATTCTGAGAAAACTCTAAATGTGATGCTTGAGCAGGGAAAACAACATTTCTAATGGCTAAAATAACAGGTTTGTTTAATTGCTAAGAGATGTGTGTTCAACAGGTACAAGAACACTTAATTGAACTCACAAGCAGAAAAATCACTGGAAAATGAAACATTTCTCCTGGTTCTACCACTATTTCTGTAATTTGAAATTTGACGATAAAGAAGTTCCATCGAGTCCTTTGCTGTATAGATATGTGACATACTCTTTTCTGCTGGTGTCTCGGTACATTGGAGGGTTTTCGTTTGATAGTAACTCCTTGATTGGCCCACATAGTCCTGATCCACTGCCTTCTTGAAAATTCATTATGAAAAGACTAGCCATTGAAATTCTTGGTCCTGCATTAGTTGCCAGCACTCTGTGATGAACGCTTTTGAACTTATCATTCGTGATTAGCTACATAACAAAAATGGAAGCAAATGAATTAAAATCAACTTTGTGACATTCATATCAATGCATCAAGCTCAGTTTACAATATAAACTTGCCTGCATAAGGTCTCCAATGTTCACAATTAGAGATCCAGGCACGAAAGGAACATCAAACCACTGATTTTCATGAAAGACTTGGAGGCCACCAACTTGATCCTGTAATAATATAGTCAAGAAGCCACCATCTGTGTGACTGCTAAGGCCTAAAGTGAGATCTGGTTCAGGGAATGTTGGGTAATAATGACCAGCGAGGACAAGCCCTTTGGCGCATTCCATGTCTTTCAAGTGATTTGGATTGAGTCCTAGGGCCTCTGAAAGTAACTCAAATAGAGTAACACCCAGTTTCATCACATACTCCACATATTTGATCAAAACATTTCTGTAAAGTCAAAATATGTGTTCATATAAACTGGATGCAATTTTCATTGTTGATGCATATCAGTGGAAAGACTAATATATCAAATTATGTTTTTTACGCTTCAGAGTTCCAGCCCTAAGCGTACAAGAGGATGTTAAGAGTTTCCACGTTAATTAAATGAATGGGTTAACAATCCTCATCTTATGAGCTAACTTTTGAAATTAAATTAGGCTCAAGGTCCATTTTCTTAACAGAGAATTAGAGCAAAACTGATCCCTAGTCTCGGTTTGCAACTCAAGTTATGTTATCCACGCTCCAACTATCTAGACACGGGCTTACGGGGTGAGGGACTGCTATTAAGTGACCCAAATCTTTTGAAGAAATAGGCTGTCTGGTCATATGATTTTAAGAAATCCTCATCTCATGAGTTAAATTATGGGATTGAGCTACACTTGAGGTTTACTGTTTTGCATGGTATTGAGCTAGACCTATCCTGATCTTGGTACATTCAACTTTGGTCTACCTTATTGTATTGCCCATGGTCCAGATGACCAACTCTAAGCATGTAAAGTAACGGGAGATTTATGTGTCCACATTGGTTAAGAGAATGAACTGGTGTCTCCTTATATGGTCTTGACAATTCTTACCTCGTGATCTAGTTTTTGGGATTGAATTAGGCCAAGTCTATTTTCTTTACAAAACCTTAGCCATTTCTTTGGGATCAGGAGCATTAGGAGCAAAAACACATGAAAGGGTGTCCCTCCAATTAGCTGCTCGTGCTTTATGTAGATCGAAATTGCTATTATAGCTGAACTTCGTTGTAACATCACGGGAGTAGAACTCTTTCTTCACCTCAAAATTCTGCTCATGAAAATGGCGAACACCTTCTATTACTTTCTCCATCACTCTTAATGGGATCTCATGGTGAACTACCTGGAAAAATCCCCAGTTTTCACAAGCATCTTTAATTCTTCGTACAATATCAGCCCGTTGAGCTGCACTCTTTCCCAAGCCTTCAAAATCTATGACTGGAATGCTAAACTTTGTAACCATCTCGGAGTCTGATTGCTTTTCAGCCACATACTGGTTGTGTAAGAATATACGCGGTAAACTTTCGACACCAGCATCCAAAAGTCCCTTTACACCAGCCTTTGAATCATCAAAGGCTTGAAGTTCTCTTTCCCAATCATACTCTGAAGTCTGAGCTATCATCTTGTTGAGTTCTTCCATTGTAACACCCGCATTTTTTTTGGGCTAGAAATTGAAGCGTCGTTCCCACGCGTATTGATCCGAACTCGATGATTATTTGTTAATATATGTGTGGTGATAAATCCTACAATGTGGGAATACCTTTGGATACGAATTGAGGTCACAAAAATCCCCTAACTCAAAGACGAGTTAAAAACAATTCCATCGAGTACGTTTTAGTGGACACTTCAACTTGGGTTAACTTTCGTCGAGCATAACTTCTTTCATATAATTAACTGAATGGCCTTCTATAGATCAAATGAAAGGTCTTTGAGTCCTCTTTCCAACGCAATTAATTTTGTCAAAATCCAACATTGGAGTAAAAAGTTATACCCAATTTACGTCAGTATGTCAGTCTGTCAAACCGAGGGACTGCTGCGGCGTTTTTGATTTCCTTAGGGTATTTTGGTATTTTTCATCATCCCAAACTTCTTCCACACAATTTAAATCATCCAAAACACTCTATAATTCATTTATTTTATCAGTTTTAATCTCTCAATGCCTCTCCTCTCTCAAGAGTAAAATGGAAACTAGGCTTTTTTTCAAGATCAAGAATCAATCTCGTAAGTCCAAGATTTCCAAAGAACAAATCAAGATTCGAGTTCTACTCTTCAAACCTTGTAATCTAAGGTACGTAGGATTTTCCTAAATCTACATGGGCATGGTAAATTCTTATTAATCATGTTAAAAGTTTAGAAATTATGAATTTACAAAAAAAAGGGATTTTGAATTTATAATTAGATTCATGCTTTTAAAGTTTTTGATGATATTAATTTGGTCTTGAGACCTTTCCCCCAAATTTAATTTATAACCATGTTTAAGTAGATATATGTATGAGTTTGATGAGTTTGAATTATGAATTGAGAGTATGAACTATTTGAAATCCCTCTCATATTTACAAGTCTCTTAACTTCGTAAGATATGATGTGTTCGAAATGTGATATTGGAAATATAATTTAATATAAAAGCCTCGACTTTATTTATGACTTGATTATGATTTTTGAATAGAAGAGAGAGGGTTTTACATGTTGGTAAGTATTGAAAATATATATATATATATACATGAAAAAAAATTTGTGGGTTGTTGAAACTCATGACCACCACTTGTTTGTTGAAATGATTGAAAAGAATGACCTTTGCGTAATTTGATAAATATTTTGGAAGAATGAATCTTTCGGAATTGTTTGAAGTATGGTGATCTAACATTTGTATTTTGAAAGAGAAAACTGTAAAGGATATTTTATGGCTCGGAATTATGACTTGCAAATCTTGGTATGACGATACCAAATCAGATAAAGTCATGATAAAACTCAGAACAAGATACAAATTTCATTTTAGATTTCACATTTTGAATTCAAAAAGATGCATGTTTAGAATGGGTTAAAAACTGGCACTAAGAGAGTTAGGTGGTTACCCGAAGAAGGCACGAGTCATATGATTCATTGCCCGAAATCATGTTTTAGCGATATGAGTATATTATTATACGCTGGTCTAGTGCCCTGGAGCGTATCAGATTCAGATACTTCAACCCTTGCGGCAAACTTGGATTGGGGGCTTGGCCATCGAGTTAATGGCGGATCCCATATTGCCCATGGAAAACTTTCAGATATGTAGGGTGTACCACTTACCTCAGAAGTAAAAAAAATAAAGAATGGATTTACATCTACAGATTTGCATTGAACGATAATTTTAAGTTGCCCATGTGTTTTAAATTATTTCTTGCTTAATATTTTTATGAAAAGCTCTCACTTATGTTGTATATAAAAGTACATTATTTTGGATTGCTCTGCGTACCAGTACATCTGTATTGATCCCCCCTCCATCTCAGGATCTAAGGCACAGTCTAGGAGTCCAGTTCAGCAATATGTTTGAGTGCGTCGGAAGTTGCAATTGGTGAGCCTCCCTTACATTGGAAGGACTGTATTAGAACTTGTTATTGTTATTTCATTTTGATTCATGGTCCGACCGGGGGATTATCCCAGATTTCAGACAAATGATTTTCAGTTGTTAGAGATTTCGCAGACTGATGTTAGACGTTGTTTAGAGGTTTATGCTTTCCATTCCAGATTGTTCAATTGAATTATGATATCGACTGTGATTTTGTTTTGTTTTGTATTTTCATAGTTTCTCTTTGTAAATGAATGGTGTATATGATTGCAAGTTAGAAGGGCTCTCGGGCCTTCATGGTTTGGGATCCCCATCACAGCCAGGGCCCCAGCTTGGGTCATGACAAATTTGATATCAGAGCACGGTTCATGGTCCTAGAGTGTCTCCAAAATCGCGTCGGGTAGAGTCTTGTTTATGGGTGTGTAGCGTGTCATACTGATAAGCAGGAGGCTATAAGACGTTTAGGAATATCTCTCTTTCTTCATGTTCTAGTTTGTGTTGTGGAGTCAAAATGTTCCTCTTTCATACTCTAATTCGTGCCATGGTGTCACCCATATGAAAGAAAAGTTATCCTAATTATTTCCTTACTCTGGTGTTCCTAGATAATGCTCTCAGATTTACTAGTAGAAACTTCAGAAGTCACACAAAGGGCTTGAGAGGAGCTCAATAGTGTGTCATAAGTCCCTCAAGTTTAAAGTTATTTTCTTATTCTTATGAGGCATTCAGTTAAGACAGAGTAAGATGTGTATTCTTAAGTCATTGAATATTGTGTGTTAAGTTTCTATCTCTTGTAATCTTATTATCATTGTGTTGTTAAAACTAAAAGTCTACTGAAGCCGTGTGGGTCTCTTTCGATTCACTAGCATAGTTGCTTTGTTATTCATCTCATTTTCCTATTCAAAACACAAAATCAAAGTATTGTGAAGCCGTGTAAGGCCTATTTCGATTTACTAGCAACTTGTTATTCTTGTGTTGGTTGGAAACTAAGGGTTTAGAGATGTAGTGACAAGAAAAGTGGTAAGGGTTATTTCTTGGATATATATAAATGAATCTTTTTGCATATGATTGAGTTAGTAATGAAGTGATATATCCTTGTGTGTTAGGTTAGTAGAAGGTAGAGAAGGAGTTATTGGTTAAGGTAAATTATTTTCTTGCCTGAAGTATGAAAAGAGTTGTTGATAGTGTTTGTTGTGCTAGAAAAGTATAGGTTATTGGTGAAAGTACTTAGTGGATGAATGTTATTAATTTAGGCTTCCTTGAGGTTGCAAGAGGGAGTTTAGTTGAAACTTATAGAGCTATGAAAGAAGTTTAGGTGTATAGATAGGTAAATAAGATAGGCCATATGACTATGATCGATTATTGTTGTTATGAGATTTTAGTGGGCTAGTGTTTCTCGGTGTCTTATTCTATAGCTTCCTAGTGAGATTTGTATGTAAGGTGGGTTATTATATAAGATTAAGGTTGACCATGTCTATTATATGACTTTACCCCCTTGACCCTCTTTTCTTTAGTGGTTATAAACCAATACTTCATGTGAAAAGGTATGAAGTGGATCTTAAGCTAATATAGTGGTATCATGGAGGGGATTGTGATTGTAGGTAGTAGTTAAATGAAATGAGTATTTGGAGTTGATTTCTCAATTTGATGGACTGGTATATTATGTTGCGTGCTTTACTTTATTTGTGGTAGATGTTTGATGCTAGGTTATAGGCTTGAATTGTAGATGTAGAATATGATGGTAAGAATAGTATCTTATGATTAATGATGTATGTTTTATGGGAATGAATTAGTAGGCTTGATATGATTTGTGAAAGAGCCCAGGTTAATACTTGATAAAAAATTTAAGTGGTAATTATGAGGTATATGTATATATGAGGACTAGTGTTAAAATGATGATTTTTGGGCGAGTCATTAAGTGGATAAGGGTGTAAGTATATAAGCATAAGTTCCCCCCCCCCCCCCCCCGATAGTATGGCATTACTCGCTAGGTAAGATTTTATGATATGAGTTATAGGATTAATGGTCTAATGTTAGAAAGTTAGTAATGGAGAGTGAATTTTTATGTGATAAGGAGTGAGGTTGTATATGCTCTTGGGACTGCGAGTTGTGCGTTGATGATGATAGAGGATGGTGGAAAGCAATGCCCTCAGAGTATACTTAAAAAGGGAAAGTGTAGCATTTATGTTTATAAGTTTTTTGCGTACCTAGTTTGTATTCTTGAAAATTGTGGTATGGAGAAGTTTGGGGAGTTATGGTATAGCGTAATTTAGAGTTGAATTGAGAAAATATGAGTGGTCAATATGCGCCTTTGGTATAGTTTTACAAAGTTTTTTAATTTGTAAGTTGTATGATTAGAGGTGTAATGCTAGTATTCTAAGGAGTTGAAGAAGAGGTGTTGAGCGATTCGAAGCATAGACGCCCCTACCCATAATGATGTTAGTCATGAGTTATGATTTTGGAGTTATAGGAAGTCATGATTAGTATCCCTGAGGGGAAAATGTCCCAGATATGATTTAGTGTCTTTATATTAAAAAAATAAATGAGAAGAGTTGTATTCATGTATATGTCGATATCCCTTGGTGATAGGGCATGTGAATACGTACACTCATGGGAGTGGGGGTTGTAGAGTGATGGCTATAGCGAAAGTTAAGAGTAACATTTACCAAAAACCAAGGCCTTCGGGGTATAGATCATTAGGGAGAGTTAGAGTTTAAGTATATGGTAATGTCTTTTTTATGTTGAGAGTTGTGACTTTGATCTAAGGGGGAGATGGTGAGTTAAGGTAGTTTTCCAAATTTTCTCATTGTGGCAAGTTAATGAAGAGTCATGATGAACTTACTCCTATTCAAGAATATTCCTCCTACTTCAGTTTAGGAGTTCATCCTACCAAGGTCTTATGAATTCAAGTCCTGCCGATGTCTAAGGTTTGAGTTCTCTATGTATGTCATGCCTTAACCCGACGTCCAAACAAGAAGCAATAATGTTCATCAGTGACCCAATACGTATCCAAGTCATATGTTATGTTGTTCATGATCCAAACCTATGTCTCACAACATGCTTGGTCATAAGGAAATATGTTCCTGTATGTCACTGAATCATTTTATGTTGGAATTAGCCAAAGCGGTAAAGTTGTGCGAACTTATTACTATTTCAGATCTGAAAATGAGAAGCAATAGCTTCAAGTATTCAACTTTGTCTCAATCATAGTAATTTATGAATTCGACCCTTATGTTATACAAATCATGAGATTTGTGCACCAATGTTTCTCACCGTAGTCTATCCTAAGAAATCATGTTGTGTTGTGGTTGTGCCGAATGACTCAATGCTTACGATTCAGACACCTAATATCTGAAGCACCCTGTCTCTCTTTTATTGTATATTCACTTCATGTCCCTCCTTGAGTAGTATTATGTCACACCCCTTTTTTCGACTCCAAAAAAAAAATTTATATTTAGATTTCGAAAGGGTTTTTATTATTAAAGTGACAAAAGATGAAAATTTGTTTCGAAAAGGATTCATTTTGTTCAAAACTCAGATTCGCCACCTGGCCTAATCCGGTGTGCCAAGTCCCTTTGGAAAACCCTTTTCAAAATAATTTTGACTCTATAAACTGATCCGCGAACAGAGATTCCGACTAAGAAATTCTGTTGACCGAGGGGAAGGTGTTAGGCACCCCTTGGTCCCGTGGTTTGACCACGGTCGCTTGGTGGAGTGTATTGGCTATTTTGGCATTACAAATGTATAAACCACACAAAAACACATAAAACAATCAAACCAAACAAAACGAATAAAAGTATAGTGTTCAATCCAATTATACAATCCCAAAATAAATAAAAATGCGAAAATGAATCCTATCTAGCCTATATTAATCCTAACTATGCTCTCAGGTTTTACCTGATGCCTCGGGCCTTGATCACGAGCATCCTCCGAGTACAAGATACCTTGGGGAATTCCCTGGTGAATAAGTACATAAGGCCTCAGGGCATTCCCTGATTAAATGAATACATTTCTCAACCTTGTGCGCTAAAAATAGAAAGAACCAATCACCAAATATTCACACATTCAACAAATCACCAAGAGTCCTAAATTTTGCCTACCCAAAATCTATTTTTTCCTATTCATTCCAACATATCATAATTCTGTCGCATTCCAACAACATTCATGCGTGTTTAGAATTTAACAAAAACTACAATAAATCAAAATTCATCCTATTCAACCATTTTTATCAAGTTTCCAACTCTCACCCCCCAACTTCATTTTCGACCACATGATTTAACCAATTTCGATGAAGAATCAACAAGTGGATATCAACAAACATTCACGGTGATCCAAAATATATCAACATCAACAAACAAGAATCCACACATAATGAATTTAACAAATGAAATATCAAACAATTAGAAATTAATAGAGAACGAGATGAAAAATGGACCTTAATGTCGCTTTTATTCAATCAAACGAAGTAGCTTCGCGGATTCGAAACCTCAACTTAAAACGACTTCGAACAAAACCCAATACCAAAAATCCGAAAAGCAGCTTTGAAGAAGAAACATGGACCAAACCTCGACATGAGAACCAAAAACCGAACCCAGAACGATGACTAATGAACTCAAAGTTCGGTTTTGATCTCGAATCACTAAAATAGACGAACCCAAAGCTTCAAAAATCTGGTAGAGAACTAAAAAATCCACACGAATTGAATTTCGGTGAGATAACAGTGACCAAAACAGACGGAAGTAAGTCGAATTCTGGAAAAGCAGAATATTTCCTAAATGGGGGCACTTGAAAACGTTCAAAAACGGACTGTTCCGGAGAGATTATCGTCTCTCTATTGGATTTTCCCAGAAGTCAAGAGAGAACAATGAGGTTCCGACGAAGTAGTCACCGGAACAGCTACCAAACCCACCGGAACCCATTTTCGAGTAACCCAGAATCAACCCCGCTTTCTTCTATGTTACAGATCTTGACCTCGAATCCCTCTCTCTCTCTCCCGAATCTCTCCGTCAGCTCTCCATATCTCTATATGGTGCGTGCGATTGATACGTGACTGGTGAGATTGGTTCGTTATTTGTTGATTTTATTTTAGTGGGAGCTTTAGTGAGGCTCGTCCATGGCCGTGGGTATGTGAAAAGGTGTATGGATTGAAAATGGAAAACTGATGGAGAAGGTTCGTGACGACGGAAACCCCCTTTTCAATCTACTCCATTTTTCTTTTGTTCTTTTTAAATATTCCGTGAGTGTATAGGTGGTGTAATGGAGTATGTGTTGCTACTGTCAGTGGAAATGTGAGTGATGTTCTCTGTCATTTTTGGTGAGTGAGATTGTGTATCTATGCGTGTGTGCTCTGTGTGAGAAGAAGAAGAAGAAGTAAAAATCCGTCGCTTTATTCTGTGTGCGAAGTGTTGTTATATTGTGAGTGGATTTCAATTCCAGTGAGGTGAGGGTAGGGTAGTTAGTTAGGGTAGTTGAGGTGTAAGGATAAAGTTTGTTAAGATAGGATCAAAATAAGATAAAGTTTGTTAAGGGTTGTTATTTTTGTCATTTAATGGAGGGTATAATCACGTGGGTAAGGGTATATCATAAAGTGAGGTAAAAATGAATAAAATTGGACTTGGGAGGGACAAAATTAGGTGTCTACAATAAGTATAAGCTATGAATTGATAAGTGTTACTTCTATTCATGACGTTTATGCTCGAGTCTCTCAATCACCCTCCGTATGGTAGTATGATGGTGGTTGTGGAAGCGTGGTGATGTGCTATGTAGAGGAGTAGATGTTGTTAAAAAAAATTAGTGTGAATTCTCGAGATAAGGTTATAGGGGAAAGGGGAAAAGAAGGAGATGAACTTTTGTTATGTGGAAAAAGTCAGGAAGGAGATATATGGCAAAAAAATTTGTGAATGTGATTGAATTTGCTGATCTTAGTGGGGAAAATCCATGAAGTGGGTGTAGTAATGATAGGCTTGAATGTTGAGATTGATGAAAACTTAACCCATGTACTACGCGGTTAGTATTCCTTAAATTAAAACCCGAGGGTGTTTGACGATAGTGATAAGGTAAGGTAACGTTCTTAATGGGATGTAGAGTACAAGGTCCTATAGCTTAAGTTAGCACCTTTTAACTCCGAGTTGGGCTTCAATATAGCAGTACTAAGTAGTGGGACTCAAATTCTTGTGGCTAGAAGTGTGGTTGGAGATTTGTAAGTTGAAAAGTGTGAAATATGTAATTTATTGTTTGGGGCGTAGATAAATAGTGTCTACAAGTTTAAGTATTTTCATTATATGTTGTAAGATGGAGAGTGTTCATATTCTAATGCCCCACGAGAATCTTATCTCATGTATTGTACCAATCTTAATCATGGTCTATGATCATCAAATAAACCCCTACCATGTATGGTGCTGCTGATGATTCATAGAACTCATGTGCAAGATCATCCCTATGTAAAGTCTTATTGTCTTGTGTTTCGTGCTTTCACGTTTTGCTAGGGGTTATCATGAAGCTTGTTTGATTCTTTTGCATATTTTATCAAGGAAAAATGTTCAATGTAACACTGCGTTCTTTATTCTACACTCTTAGAGATTCAAAAGGTCCCTACCCATCATTCGGGGATGAATGATCCCAAGGGGGAGATAATGTAACACCCCGTATTTTTTTTGGACTAGAAATCGAAGCGTCGTTCCCACGCATATTGATCCGAACTAGATGATTCTTTGTTAATATATGTGTGGTGATAAATCCTACAGTGTGTAAATACCTTTGGATACGAATTGAGGTCACATAAATCCCCTAACTCAAAGACGAGTTGAAAACAATTCCATCGAGTACGTTTTAGTGGACACTTCAACTTGGGTTAACTTTCGTCGAGCATAACTTCTGTTATATAATGAACTGCGTGGCCTTCTATATATCAAATGAAATTTGTTTAAGTCCTCTTTCCAATGCAATTAATTTTGTCAAAATTCAACATTGGAGTAAAAAGTTATACCCAATTTACTTCAGCATGTCAGTCTGTCAAACCGAGGGACTGCTGCGGCGTTTTTTATTTCCTTAGGGGTATTTTGGTATTTTTGTCATTCCAAACTTCTTCCACACGATTTAAATCATCCAAAACACTCTATAATTCATTTCTTTTATCAGTTTTAATCTTTCAATTCCTCTCCTATCTCAAGAGTAAAATGGAAACTAGGCTTTCTTTCAAGATCAAGAATCAATCTCGTAAGTCCAAGATTTCTAAAGAACAAATCAAGATTCAAGTTCTACTCTTCAAACCTTGTAATATAATGTACGTAGGGTTTTCCTAAATCTACATGGGCATGATAAATTCTTATTAGTCATGTTAAAGGTTTAGAAATTATGAATTTACAAAAAAAAGGGGTTTTGGATTTATAATTAGATTCATGCTTTTAAAGTTTTTGATGATATTAATTTGGTCTTGAGACCTTTCCTCCAAATCTGATTTATAACCATGTTTAAGTAGATATATGTATGAGTTTGATGAGTTTGAATTATGAATTGAAAGCATGAACTATTTGAAATCCCTCTCTTATTTACAAGTCTCTTAACTTCGTAAGATATGATATGTTTGAAGTATGGTGATCTAACCTTTGTATTTTGAAAGAGAAACTGTAAAGGATATGTTATGGCTCAGAATTATAACTTGCAAGTCTTGGTATGACGATACCAAATCAAATAAAGTCGTGATAAAACTCAAACAGGATACAAAGTTCATTTTAGATTTCACATTTTGAATTCAAAAAGATGCATGTTTAGAATGGGTTAAAAACTGGGCACTAAGAGAATTAGATGGTTACCGAAGAAGGCATGAGTCATATGATTCATTGCCCAAAATCATATTTTGCCGATATGGGTATATTATTATACGCTGGTCTAGTGCTGGGGTGTATCCTATTCAGATACTTCAACCCTTGTGGCAAACTTGAGTTGGGGGTTTGGCCGTTGAGTTAATGGTGGATCCCATATTGCCCGTGGGAAACTTTCAGATATTTAGGGTGTACCACTTACCTCAGAAGTAAAAAAAATAAAGAATGGTTTTACAGCTACAGATTTGCGTTGAACGATTATTTTAAGTTGCCCATGTGTTTTAAATTATTTCTTGCTTAACATTTTTATGAAATTCTCTCACCTATGTTGTATATAAAAGTACATTATTTTGGATTGCTCTGCGTACCAGTACATCTGTATTGACCCCCCCCCCTCCATCTCAGGATCTGAGGCATAGTCTCGGGGTCCAGTTCAGCAATTGGTTTGAGTGCGCTGGAAGTTGCAATTGGTGAGACTCCCTTACTTTGTAAGGCCTGTATTAGAACTTGTTATTGTTATTTCATTTTGATTCATGGCCCGACTGGGGGCTTATCCCAGATTTCAGACAAATGTCATTTTCAGTTGTTAGAGATTTCGCAGACTGATGTTAGACGTTGTTTAGAGGTTTATGTTTTCCATTCCAGATTGTTCAATTGAATTATGATATCGACCATGATTCCGTTGGACGTTGTTTAGAGGTTTATGTTTTCCATTCCAGATTGTTCAATTGAATTATGATATCAAATATGATTCCGTTTTGTTTTGTATTTCCGCAGTTCCTCTTTGTAAATGAATGGTGTATTTGATTGCAAGTTAGAAGGGCTCTCGGACCTTCATGGTTCGGGATCCCCGTCACGGCCAAGGCCCCGGCTCGGGTCGTGACATCCATTGTTTAGGCCAACCATTCTTCTTCCTTTCTTTATAAAAAAAACACAACTCTTGACTATGCAAACAAGATTTCTTGTGAAACATCAGGGATATAATAAGGATGCTTATTTATTATACAAAAGTTGATATTTCCTATAGCTTTTCTGCAACCAGATTCAATCACAATGCAAAGCCAACAAATTAGAGGACAAAGGAAGATATAAAGTTGATAATTCAAGACTTTTTCTCTTTGACTTAGTTCACATAATTTTTGGCACTAATTGGATGTCGACATTTCGTTATTCTCTGTTCAACTTGTAGCAATTTTCCAAATGCAGAGGACAAGAAGGAAAAAGTTAAAAAAAGTCATAGTGCTTCTGAAATACATAAATAAATTAATTAGTTTTTTCCGATGTTCCTGGAAAAGAAGAAGACAGAGATCTCCTGCTAGAATATTTCATGAAGAAGAATTTGTCTACTGATAACTTTTCCATTTATGAAGCTTAAGCATAAGAATTATCTTACTATAGAAGATCATAAGTTAGATTTTCTAATCCTACTTTCTAATTCTATTACATAGCTATTACGTAACTGATAAAGTTGTCATCATGTAACCAGAATGTCTGGGGTTCAAGCATTGGAAACAACATCTTGCACAAATATAGGATAAGACTGCATACGATAGACCATAGTGGTTTAGTACACCAACTTTTTTTATGGTTAGATCTTGTAATGCAACAGTGCAGAAGTTCCATCTAGACCTTTATAGCGGAAGTAATCAGCATAGTCTTTTACTGTGGTTGCGCGATATTTTGGCCGATTATATTCAGACAACAACTCTTTAATTGGTCCATAAAGCTTGAAAGTTGGCAATGAACCAGTGTAGAAGAAGCAAGCTACTGATATTCTTGGACCAACTTTATTTGACAATACTCTGTGCTCAACACTTAGGTACTTGTCATTTGATATGAGCTGAAAAAACAAAAACCAGAATAACAACAATTGGTTTTACTAACAAACAAAGTTTCATGTTCATTTTCCTGAAAAAGGTCCAAATTTGCTCCTCTTATGTATGAATATCTTAATTTTACCCTTTGTTTTACCTATAAACCATTCATATCCTTGCCATTAGCAAATTGTAGTCGCTTCTGCCCTTGATTTTAACAAAGTTCCAGTGTGGATAGATGGATTGAGTTGTTAAAATACTTACGGTAACAGATCTAAATTTTGTCGGTCTTACTTTCGCTTATGGTTTAAAATTACCCTCCATTGTACTTTAGGTTGGAGCTTCATCCCAGGGTTAAGGGCGAATATGAAATGATTTGCTAAGGCAAGGGTATTAATGGAGGGTAAAATTAAGGTATTATATAGTAAGGTTATATTTGACCTATGTTGTTTGGTCTTTTAAAAAATGCCACCAGGTGCGTGTCAGATCCTCCAAAAATAGTATATGTTTGGAGGATCCGATAAACAGCAGAGAGCACAAGCAACATAGTTTTTGACCCTTTAAAATAAAACAGGATACTAACCTGCAGAAGATCTCCAATGTTGACCACAAGAGCACCAGGTGTAGGAGGAACATCAACCCACTGATTATGGTGAAGCACTTGGAGTCCTCCGATATGATCTTGTAGAACCACTGTTATAAAATCATTGTCAGAGTGTTTATTGATGCCCATTGTGAGTTCTGGCCGAGGGCATGCTGGATAATAATGTCCCAAAACGCGGAGCCCCTCGGCACAATCCATTTCATTGAGATGAGATGGATTAAGACCTAGACCCTCAGACAATAATTCAAACAAGAATTTGCCCAATTTCATGACATGCTCAGAGAACTCCATTAGTATTTCCCTGCATCAATTTCAATAAAATTGAGGAAACAGGACGTATCAAGCACTCAAAAACAAACAAACAAAAATATAACACATATAAACCTGCATGCTGTTGGCAATTCCTCTGGACTAGGATGATTAGGAGCCATTAAACAGAAAAGTGAGTCTCTCCAATTTGTAGCTGGAACAGAAGGACTATACAAATCAAAATTGCTAACATGAACCACTTTTTTGGTATTATCTCGAGTGTAATATTGTTTCTTAACTTCAATATCTAGCTCAAAGAATCGACGTGTTCCTTGCAACATTTCTTCCAGGACAGGTACTGGAATGTCATGATTAACCACTTGAAAGAAACCCCATGTCTCCGATGCATCTCGAACTTTGTCCACAATCTCTTTATGCTTGATTGGATCTTTATCGATGCCTTCAAGATCTATCACTGGAAAAATGAACTTTGTTTCACAGCTGCTTACAGATTCCTCTAATTTAGTTGGCTGAACGAATATTCGAGGCACTTTGGTGATTCCAGCATCAACAAGTCCTTTTACACCAGCTTTAGTATCATCAAAGGCTCTTAATTCACTCATTCTGTCATAACTTCCCTGAACTCTGACCACAAAATCATCTGTGCTAGAGACTGCCATCTTTTTTTGCTCTGATATTTCGATGAAATAGAGTTCCTCAGTTTCTTAGTTTTGATGAAGAATATTTCATAATGGCTAGATTTGAAATCAAGCATTGTTTATTGAAAAAGAGAAATTAATCTATAGTTTTTTAAAATCGAGGAGTCTGCCTTTTTATAGTTTAAGACTTGCATTGTACAATCAAATGCTCAAAGAGTCTTTTTTTAATAAAAATGAGTTGTCCTAATTATCATAGTTTAAGATTTAGTCTGCATAATCACATGAATTGCCAATGAATCAAGAGAACATCTTTATTGAAAGATTTGTCTGTAATATACATCTTTTCTTAATGATGCTTTTAGACACTGAATTGTTTAACATGTTTGAATGTCACAATTACAAGCTCTGAAGTTAGGGAGGAAACAGTGTTCCCATTTTTGGATAACACCTCAGACAAGCAACAAACTTTAAATGTATAAGAATACTAGTTTATTCGTACTTGCTTTGCGCACGTCTAACGTTTGATTAGTTAAAATTAAAGGATTTTATCTATTGTAGAGATTTTTAATAAAGTGTAAAAGTTTAAATCACTTTTCAAAAATCTTTCACACTTTAATATAATAATAATGTAAACATAAACATATACACATATATTTTACCAACAGAAGTTTCAAGTGGTTGATGAATCATCACTTTTGCGTTTGTCATATAGTAACTCTTTTCCTTGTTGCCGGATGCTAAGAGAGATGCATCAATTTGAATCATATTTGTATTACGATTATTTTTCCTTTTTTATATATTTAAAATCTTTTCTTATTTTTAAATTTAAATTTTTACAAAAACATTGATTACATTCTTATTACGTACTTAAAATTTTTAAAAATCTTATACTTCTTAAATTTTTCTTATTCTAACCACTTTATATTTATTTCTAAAATTTTCAAACATTCTTAAAACCATATTTAGTTTATTTAGAATTCTAAACTAATAGGAAAAATATTAATTGTCATTAATTTTAATGATTTCTAATAAGAAACGGTTTACCATAAATATATTTAATTAATTTTCAACTCTTAAATTAGGAAAAATAGTGAAATTCTAATAACTTTTAATAAGGAAAAGTTTTACCATAAATATATTTAATTAATTTTCAACTCTTAGATTAGGAAACATAATGAAATTCTGATAATTTTTAATAAATAAAGATTTTATCATAAATATATTTAATTAATTTTCAATCCTTAAATGTTAGAAAAAAATAGTGAAAACGATTTTGCCTTGAGCAAAGATTTTTAATGAATGACAAAAAGTTCAAACAATATTTCTAAGGTCCTTCACACTTTTAATATATTATTATTTTCACATTTTCAACATATTATTATATATATAAATTATAGATATAGATGTATGTATACCCTATGTACATGTATTTGTATACGTACACATAAAAACAAGACAAATAGAACAAAAAGGAATATTTAATAATGCTACATGTCTTAATTGACAATAATAATGTATTTCTACCGTTTGAATGTTGGTATTATAAATCCATACCTATTCTATATATATCGGTAAAAAAATTATAAAAAGATAAGTATCATAAATCCATACCTAAATCCATACCTATTCCATATATATCAATAAAAAATTATAAAAAGATTATTCTAAATCCATACCTATTTTCATCAATAAAAAATTATAAAATGTTATAAACTAATAAAGAATAAAGAAGAAGAGTAGAGAAAATAGAGAGAGTAATTCTTATTTCTTCTCTTGAGGGATATTTACAATGAAGAAACCCTTCTATTTATAGGGAAATTTTTCTCTAGTTTCACACTAAAAGACAAATACATCAAATCCTGATAGATATCAATTAGATCTTATTAGATCTTGATATATATATATATATATATATATATACTATATTGTAAATAAATTTATAACACTCCCCCTTGAATGTCTAGACAGATAATGTGCCTCGTTAAAACCTTACTAGAAAAAACTTAATAGGAAAAAAATCTAGAGAAGGAAAAAGAGTACACATTTCTAACAATACGCATATCGACTGCCTCATTAAAAACCTTACAAGGAAAACCCAGTGGGACAAAATCTCGTAAGGAAAAAAGAGTACAGCGCGTATTAACTCCTCCTAATGAGAACATCCTTGAACCTTTGCATCCCGATCTTGTGCACCATCTTCTTAAAAGTTGTAATTGGAGAAGACTTGGTAAATAAATCAGCCACATTTTCACTTGAACGAATCTGTTGCACGTTGATATCACCATTCTTTTGTAGCTCATGTATGTAGAAAAGCTTTGAGGAAGTGTGCTTCGTTCTATCTCCTTTTATGAATCCTCCATTAAGATGCGCTATGCATGATGCATTATCTTCGTATAAAATTGTAGGTAGATTGTCATATTTCACACCACATTTTTCTCAAATGAGATGTATCATGGACCTCAACCATACACACTCGGCTTGCTTCATGAATAGCTATTATCTCAGCATGATTCGATGAAGTGGCTACGATAGATTGCTTTGTATATCTTCAAGATATTGCAGTACCACCACATATGAACACATAGCCTATTTGAGACCGAGCTTTATGTAGGTCAGATAAGTACTTAAAATCAGCATGACCAATAAGATCGGGACTGCAAACTTGCTAAAAAATTAACTAAAAAAGGCTATATCAGGCCTTGTAGTATTTGCAAGATACATTAGTGCATCAATTGCACTAAGATATGGTACTTCATAACCAAGGAGTTCCTCATTCTTTTCTTGAGGTCGGAATGAATCCTTATTCAGTTTTTGCATGTTTCTCATTTAACCAAATACTCTATTTATTTTGAAAACTCTCCAAGAGTTTCAATGATACTCAAATCATCAAATTATATCTTATGATGATAATAAAAAGTTTTTCAGAAACTTTATATGCTTCAGGCATTTTGAATCTTTTAGGAATTTTCATATGGATGTTTGCCAAGTAACAATATCCAACATGTCAAGTGTGACATCTTCAAGTGTCTGGACTGCAAATCAAATAAGTTTTACGCTTATAAAAATACATCCTTTCAGGTCACTTGAGAAATATTTCTACATCAGCATGCTTAAATTAATATAGAATTCAAATCCTCATAATCTTTTAAAATATTGCGTCAATATTGTATCAAAGATATCGTCGACGATTTCTTATTTTGTATCAGTTCACAATGAGACATAACATTTTGAGATCTTATCACTTTATTATTTTCAGCTACCTAAACCTCTCATAAGGTTTCATGAAGTGTTATGTCGTAGGCTCTTCAAGAGCACAATGCCTTTTTATCATGATTATTTTCTCCTTATCCTTTTCAAGGATTATTTCATTTGGAATCGATTGTTCTATCATGCTTCACGCATGCATAGACTTTATCCTTTAAGGACACAAACTAGGAGCACTTGCAACTAAATATGAGATGCTTTCGGCATTTGTCTTGAATTATCTTTTGAATGAGGATCTGATGATAATTCCTAACGTATTTCATAGCTGCTTATAATCTCGCTCTTATGTTAGGAAAACTAACATACATTGTCACGACCCGAGCCTAGGCCCTAGCCGTGACGAGCATCCCGAACCATGAAGGCCCGGAACACCCATTCTCTATCTGGTTATCATGCACAATATTTATAATCATAACAAAATGCGGAATTTAAATTGAGTACGGAAAACATGGTCAAGTCCTGCATTATTTCTGAATAATACTATCTGACATCAGTCTGCGAAATCTCTACTAAGAACACAAACATCTGTCTGAAAAGAAACTAGGACAAGGACCCCAGTAAACCAAAAATATAATAAATAAGATAATGTCTGACATAATTAGGCCTTCCGAATAATAGAAGGCTCACCACTATGAGATCAAGTCTGCAAATCCGAGAATATCTACTAAGTAGCTGGACCCCTAGACTGTGCCTCAGAACCTGGAAGGAGAGGGGGGGGTCAGCACAAAAGTACTGGCATGCGAAGCAATCCAAAAATAGTATAATGGAACATATATACATATATATATATATATATATATATATATATATATATATAAGTGAAAGAAATTTTCCATCAAGATATCCTGTATAAAACTGTTTCTGAAAAATACATGGGCACTTTCTGAAAACATGCAACCTGTCTGTTCATTTCAAATCATGATCTGTGTTTTACTTCTGAGTTAGGTGGTGTTCCCCTACAAGTCTGAATATTCCACAGGCTGTATGGAATCCGCCATTGACTCGGCGAGGAAGCCCCCAACCCAAGTGTGCCGCAAGGGTTGGAGTCTCTAAGTCTAATACGCCACAAGACATTTAAGTCAGTGCATAATAATATACCCGGGTCGGCAAACCACGGTTTTAGGAAATGAGTCGCTTGAACTCAAGCCCTCTTCGGGGGACCACCTAACATCTCTGTATGCCCATTTTTAACCTTTTCTGTACATGCAACATTCTGAATGTCTAAAATCATGAAAGTCTGAAATATCTGTTAGTCTGAGTCTGATAAAAATCTGATTTCTGTACTAATCTGTATCTGTTATGGCATTTGTCTGAGTTGGTATTGTCATACCAAGACTTGCAAGTCCTATTTCTTAGCCATAGTGCATTTAGCATGATTTTTCATAGAAATAACGTTTCAGACCACCGAAGCATGTAGTTTACATTAAAGATGTCATGTTCCGAAACTCAAATCAAATCCATGCAAAACTTTCATCAAACATATGGTGGTCATGTGCATTTTGGCAAAACCATGCATTCTTTCATTACATGCATATTCAACATTCACAACCCTCTTTTTCGTGTTCAAAATCATATTCCAAAATAATTTATATTACGTGAAACATGGAAAACTTTACATTAAGAGAGGGTTTTCGTGAAAATCATGCTCTAAATTCATATTTCAGGACAACCACATATATACGTATATATATAATTTTCAATCACTTTGGGGGAAAGACAAAAGGTCAAAACAGTATCATTAAAGCTTCTAAAACATGAGTATGTACATGAATTCGAAAACCCCATTCTTAAAACATGATTTCTATGCCCATGAGTTTTTAGGAAAACCCCGCGTACCTTGTTCTCCAAGGATAATAGATGTTTCTTGAAGCTTGCGGATTGGTGATTCCGAATATGTAATTATCTTTGAAAACTTACGGTCGAATCTTGAACTATTTGGGTTTTTATTTTGAAACCCTAAGGAGAATTCTTGAGGAATTGTGAGGAAAGCATGTGTATTATGGTGTTTGAGGGATTAAATCCCGTGTTGGTGGTATATATAGGGGTGGAGGATGACCAAAATACCCCTAAGGAACAATTAAGGTCAAATTTGTCCCTCAGTTGACAGTTTGATAGGCTGGAGTAAATTGATTATAAACTTTTACTCATATATTCAAATTCGATGAAACCAACTGAATTTGAAAGAGGACTCAAAGATCTTTCGTTTGATATATTATAGCTCACACAGTTCATTATATACAGGGAGTTATGATTGTTTGAAGTTGACCCTGAAATGCTGAAAAACTGGGCAATAGGCTATGCGTTTTGCTACTGTTTTGAAATCCAAACGCAGCCTTATGCACTCCGAAAAAAAATCCAAAACTTATCCGAGATGTACTATGAGATTGCCCGATCGTAACGCAACTTGAAAATATAAAATTGAAGATCGGGAAGGTCGAGAAGTTGTATCCCGAAGGTTGCCAGCTAAGAATAAGTCTAAGTCATTTCAACACTTAGAAAAAATTTAAAACTTAAGTCTAAAGCTCAGAAATTACAGTCTAATACATGCATGACTTTTACTGGGAATTACATACATCCTCCATCTTCTTTGAGAAATTCATCTTTGTGCATCATGTTATATTTATTAATCGTATACCGCACATCAAAACTATTAGATGGAATAGTTGGTTCCTGACCTAAACCAATTGAGAGGAAAGGAATAATCATAATATATTGGTTTAATGCATACAAGTGCTATTGTATGCAATATATCATATTTCATATCAATACATGAAACTTTGTTCTCATTAGTAATGGTTCAAATATTTATGGAAGACATTCAATGCTAAACCATCATCATCAAGATGAATTATCTTGATTACACAATTTGAAAGTTATGCTCAATTTATATTGAACAAGTAACTTTATGAGTGTCAAACGTAGGTTGACCATGATACATATGATCATCTTATTGATGCATCTTTTCAACATATCACATGATAGGTAAATGGACCCTTATTCACCTTTTATTCTTTTCAGATTTTGAGGGATCCAATCCCAAAATTAGTTGGTCCGACTAACTTATTATGAGAACAAGCAACATTAAAGTTCATGAAGAATTAGAAAATTCTTTAATATATATTCAATACTCAGTATGCACATCTTCGGGATATCGCAATCATTCATGTCAACTTATGAACTTTTAATTTTGCTTTAGTAAATTTCAGATTTACAATTATATGAATAAATTTCAGATTTACTATAGATTTTAAAATTATTCAACCTCTTTCAGAGGTGAGTTGTGATACAATCACAATAAGTGTGCGTTTGCATTAATAAGTTTCGTATTCCCCATGAATGGAATATAATCATGCCTTAAGCCTATCAAATTATGATAGCTTATAACCTCTTTTAAGATTTTGCTACTTTAGAAGCAAATCAAGGCATACATATGATGTAGAGAAATTTTCTCTTGTATATTTTATAATCATATAAGCATGTGAAAATATTTTTTTATGATCATTATCATATTGTCCCTCCACGCGTATATTCGTGCATTCAATCACTTGTCTTCTTTTTGACATATTATGCGCTGCTACCACATACACCACAAGAAGAATGAAGTAAGTTGTCATATTTCAGACTTATCATATATTGCTACCACATTCACTTCATGGAATGGAGCATATTCAATGGGTCGAATTTCATAACTTTTCATTAAACACTCATTATTTTGCCTTAGCCATCATAATATCATCAATATAGTGTATTAAGATTCAAACTTAACATCTTATCCATATAAAAATGTCTTAGGCATGAATCAATGGGACTTGAACCCAACATATTATCATTTTTTTTTATAATATTGTTCTTGAAGAATAAATTTAAAATATAAATGGTTCCAAACCAATTATTTTTCCTCAAATCCAATAATAATTATATTAGTAGTAGCAAAAGAAAGATAACATAAAGAATTACTAACCTTGAAATCCTTCAGATTTATAATGTCACCTTGTTTGGCAGAGTCTCATGCTGATAACGTGTTATAAACGAATAAAGAATAAAGAGGAAGAATAGAGAAAATAGAGGGAGTAATTCTTATTTGTTCTCTTGAGGGATATTTACAATGAAGGATGCCCTTCTATTTATAGGGGGAATTTACTCCTAGTTTCACACTAAAAGACAAATACATCAAATCCTCATAGATATGAACTAGATCTTATTAGATCTTAATAGATATTCACTATAATGTAAATACATTTATAACATATAATGTAAATACATTTATAACATAAAAAGATATATGTATTTATCTTTTTATGTATTTATAACATAAGAAGATATAAAAAGATATGTATTTATAACATAAAAAGATATGTATGACCGCATGATATTGAGTTTGGAGAGCATTATATTCCAACTAGTGAATTTGTCCGGTTGAGTAGATTTCTATCAAAATCATAGATTATTATTTTGAATCAAAATAATTATAAAACTACAATAATAAAAAATTCATATAAAATACAAAGTAAAGAGAAATCATATAGAGAACGTGCAAAATAAAAAGATGCAACACGAACTTAACCATTAAAAACATGAAAGTATAATAAGCACCAAAAACATAACAATAAAAATGGTAAATGCATTTTTATAATAAATTAACATTTGAATTTAGTAACTTTTCTTTCAAAAATAATAATAATTTCTTTCAAAAATAATAATAATGAAAGAGTTACTCCTTGAATTCAAAGGACAGAAAATAGAACATGCCTTAATTATCCATCATAAAGAGCAAATAACATAAGAAAGTAAACGAAACAGATATAAAGAACAAATATTAATAGAAAAGGTGAAGAGAAACATTATTCACAAAATTTATGATAAATTAATATTCCTTAAGAAGCAAGCTTAATTCTACAAATAAAAATTAAATTGGCTATTAGAATCAAACATTCAAAAATTAAAAGAAGGATCTAATATTCATAATTAGTATTTGATCTATATGAATATTTTTCTTCAGTTTATAAAATAAAAAATTTATGATGCATTCTTACAAACTTTCAGCTACTAAGACACAAGAAAAATAAAGTATATTTGTTTATCTTGATAATTACCTTTAGAGTAATGAAGAAGCACAATATTGACCCAATGCTTAATAAGCCATAATTGTCATGTCTAATTCTCTTTAAAATTTAGTTAAAATGGGAGTATCAACTTTTAGATGATTTTTGAATTTTTAAAATATTATATAAAATAAAAAGAATAGGGAGATTTTATCACAAAAGTATTTTTAAATCCGGAAAGTGGGATGAATTATTTTTTCTCAAGAGAAGAATAGATAAATTAGATGGTTTTTATTAATTTTAAATAATTTATTAAGATAAAAATAGGAGAAAATAATTCAAAACCCCCCCACAAAATAGATAAATGACATTAGAGACCTCTAAGGTATAATAATACAAAATTTGTAATAATTGTCATTAGATATATGTGCATTACGAAACTGGTTAAATAAGTAACCAAAGGCAAAATGAGAAGGAAAAAAAAAAGGTATAGAGGAGATCACACCAAATTTTCTGTTACATAAAATGGGACTGGGACTTTTGATCATCACATGACGATGAATTTAACTATTTGATATATCAATATTTAAGTTGCAACCAAACCACACATTATATTTGAAATAACAATACGATACAATACAACAGCCAATAACCATCCGAACAAGCATCAAAAGTTAAATTTTCAGTTCTCATTGTAAAGTCAATTATTACATTAGTATTAGATCTTGTAATCCAACAATGCAGAAGTTCCATCTAGACCCTTTTTACGGAAGTAATAAAGGTAGTCATTCGCTGTGGTTGCACGATATTTTGGAGGGTTATCTTCTGACAACAATTCAGTAATTGGTCCATAAAGCTTGGAAGATGACATTGTACATGTACTGAAGAAACATGCAACTGACATTCTTGATCCAACTTTATTTGCCAATGCTCTATGCTCAACACTTAGGTACTTGTCATTTGACATGAGCTGAAAATGCAGCAAAAATAAGCATAATTGGTTTCAGTACCGAATAAAGGTGTTATGTTCGTTCTTATTGATTTGAAAAGAACAAGAATACTAGCCTGCAAAAGATCTCCAATGTTGACCACAAGAGCACCAGGTGTAGGAGGAACATCAATCCACTGATTCTGGTGAAGAACTTGGAGTCCTCCGATATGATCTTGTAGAAGCACTGTGATAAAATCAGCATCAGCATGTCTGTTGGTGCCTATGGTGAGTTCTGGCTGAGGGCATGGTGGATAGTAATTGCCCACAAGAGCGAGCCCCTCCGCGCAACCCATATCTTCGAGATGACAACGATCAAGACCGAGACCTTCTGACAATAATCCAAGCAAGGAACAGCCCAGTTCCATCACATGCTTAGAGCAGTCCATTAGTATTTCCCTGCAGTAATTTCATAAAATCAACATAAGTGCTATTTTTGATTGGCTCTTAGGTACCGGACTTCTAGCTAAATTTTCTTATTTTCCCCAATAGGTATTCTTAGTTTTATCACAACATAACACATATTCAACTACTAGGTAAATAAATGAAATTGGTTATTAGTTTTTCTAACATACCCGCATTGTCTTGGAAATTCTTCTGGTCTGGGGGGATTAGGAGCCATTGAAAAGAAAATGGAATCCCTCCAATTTGCAGCTGGAACCGAAGGTCTATACAAATCAATATTGCTATTGTAATATACCTTTTTCGTAGAATCTCGAGTGTAATACTGCTTCTTAACCTCGTTATCTTGCTCAAAAAACTGCCGCAGTCCTTGTAACGTTTTGTCCAAGATGGATGTTGGAATGCCATGATTAACCACTTGGAAGAAACCCCATGTCTCTGATGCATCACGAACTTTGTACACAATCTTTTTATGCTTGATTGGGTCCTCGTCGATGCCTTCGAGGTCTATCACTGGAAAAATGAACTTTGTTCCACATGTTACAACCCTGTATTTTGGTGGTAGAATGAATATTTGAGGTACTTTAGTGATTCCAGAATCAACAAGTCCTTTAACACCAGCCTTAGTATCATCAAAGGCTTTTAATTCACTCATTTTGTCATAACTTTTCTCAAATTTGGCCTCAAAATTATTTGTGCTAGAGATTGCCATCTATTATTTTTTTTGTTCTGATGCTATAAACTAGACAAGATGGCAGCACAATATTTGTCTTGTACATTTATAGGAGAATGGTAATAATTGAAAATTATGACAAGTGTTCAACACTTGTCTTCAAGGATCCATGCAAGGTGCCACCACAATGTTATGTACATGACACTTGTTAATGTGCATGCTAGCTAGAGACTGCCATAGATCTGCTATGGTGCTTTGATGTAGTAGTGTTCTTGAGGTATAAACCTTAAAAGGGTTATTACTTTCTAAAGCAAAAATATCCAAAATATGAGAGGTGTTAGAGTGGAGTACATGAGTTAGATAGGGAAATGAATTGATTGTTATGGATTTGGACAATTTTCTTGGGTGAAAAACTTTGATTAAAAAATCAAACTTCCCCCTCATTGAACAATAATTATACTCCCCTTTATCTCATGCAATGTTCATTTTGTCCTTTTAAATTTTAATTTTATATTTATGTAATATTTTTTTATATTATATGTAATAAATATTTTTTTTTAACGTGGATATTTATAGCATTTTATTTAAGTTTATTAACTTTATAAACAAATTAATACTTTTTATAAATTTATCACAAAATTTAATGTTATTTTTTATATTATATGTATTAAAGAGTCGTTTGACGTGACGTATAATTATAATAATTCAGAGATAAAGTTCATAATTATTTATCCTGCGTTTAATTAGATATATTAGATAGTCTCAAAATTATTTATATCACCATTTATACCACAGTGATGAGATAAGTTATCACACATACATATTAGTACAACTTAATTTTGTAATAACTAATCCCGGAATAACTTGTTTCCAAACAACCCACCCCTAAGTATGTATATATACATATGTATGTACATGTATGTGCATATATTTTCGTGTTTTATCACTCTCTTACTAAATTCGTTTCGTATTACTTAACTTTTTGTTGATATAACACAATCCTTAGGAAAAATTTACTTAGATATTTTGCTAAATTAACCTTATTAACGATAATTTAAAAATTTAAATTTGTCTATACTGTTACTTTATATAGTTATTTAACACTAAAGGGTAGAAAAAAATATAATAGAATTCTCTTAATTTCACAAATTAAGCAGATAAATTAAAACATCTATTTTTAGTAAGAGGATCAAGTGATAAGAAACGATATTATCTATTGTCTATATTAGTAAATAAGCTGTGATTGTCATTAATAGAGTATTACATATTTTATAATTTATATAAATAAATATAATCTTTAAAATTTGACCTTATTTTTATTCGAGAAAAACATCTAGTTCCCCGAACTATGACCAAATTTGCTACGACACACGTCAACTTCACGGGGTCCTATTACCCCTTAAATTAAATTTTAGCGTATTTTTATCAATCTTTTTAGCTAACGTGATACCTTTTGTCAATCATTTTTGATAGTGTGACACCTTTGGTGTAAGCTTCATTTTATGTAATAAAGGTGCCACATTAGCACAAAAAAATGACAAAAATAAGCTAAATTTGAGTTCAGGGGATAATAGGACCCCTGTGAAGTTGAAGTATGTCGTAACAACTTTGACCATAGTTTGGGGTGGTACTAGAGGCTTATCTCTTTCATTTATTGTTTGTATTTTCTGCATTGAAACATGTTTATAAAATTAGTATTACTTATTATTTTCACTTGTAAAATAAATATTATAGTTTTGATCATTATTACTAAAACTAATTTTCTTCGTAAAGATCATCATTAACTTATATACTTAATTAGTATTTCTTACTTTTCTTTTTCCTAGAAGATAATGTTTATGTTTTTCTGAAAATTTTGTTATATGAATTTTTTTTTAAAATAAAAATATGATGATTTTAAAGAAATTAAAAAAAAAATAATAAAAAAATTGATGATAATGGGTAAAATAAGAATTTTAAAAAGTCAATTAGGATAAAGAAGAGTATGATTATTATTCAAAGTTGAGGAGGAATTTGATTTTTAAGACAAAGTTAGGATGGGAAAATGATTTTGACCCATTTTCTCTTTATAAATTAGCTTTAGAGGTTAAGTTATATTTAGATACCTAGCTTAACAAAATTATACATATTGAAATTATTTTATATATATATACAGTAGATATTGAACATCCTTTGATTAATTCGTTTGTTTGCTTCTTTGTATTTGAGTGAAAATTTTGAATCCTTTGATTAATTCGTTTGTTTGCTTCTTTGTATTTGAGTGAAAATTTTGAATCCTCTATTTATCTCACCCTCACTTTTGAAATCTTTAATTTCTTCTTTGTATTTGAGTGAAAATTTTGAATCCTCTATTGGTAAGATGTATAGCAAAATATAAACAAGAGAGAAAAAGAAGCAACTTTTCTTATTTTGCTTCCTTCTTCAAACCTAATAAAAGATATGTTTTCTCTTTTATCTCACCCTCACTTCTGAAATCTTTAATTTCTATACAGATCTATGTACTATTTTTTTCATTTTACTTAGATTTTATACTAAAAATAAAATTTTCTTTATTTAACTATTTTAATTAATCAAAAACTAATAGTATTTTTCTTTAATATTATCTTTATTAGTATTAAATAACAACATAAAATATTAGTAATTAAATTTAGAAAAATACTTAATTATAGTATAAGTTAAAGAGAAGAAGGGCTTTTTGTGTACGGGTCAGTGAGAGAGAGTGGGCCCAAAGCCCAAAACTATTGAACCGGATTGGTGATAACAAGTGATTTTGTATTCAAAATTTGGTAGTTCATTACTTGTGGGGGTGTTTGATTCGAGGTATAAAGTGGGATATTTCATGTTTAAATTTGATATTAAATTTTAATATCATATTTGGTTAATGGTGTAAAAATTTGTACCATCAATCAGACATGATATAAATCTAATGGTGAAATTATAATCCCTAACTAATTTGGTTTGCGTACCAAACAACTCCTATCGTCCGTTTATAGGATTGTGTCACGTGTCCCTTCATTAGTGTAAAGGGAATATACACCCCAAATGATTGATGACAGGGGCAAATATGTACCTAAAGTATAACTAAGGTTATATACGTACCATTTACAATAGCTTGGGTATATATATTATGTCCCTTTTCCGTAAAATAAATAAAAAGTAGACAAATGCATCGGATTGTACCATGTGTCCCTCCGTTAGTGTAAAAAGGATATATACATACTATTTATAATAGTTCAAATATTTTTAAAATACATCTAGTATTATTTGAGGATACCTATGATCATATGAGGTTGAGTGATGCACTGGTTGAAAATTGATCTTAAATACAGATCGATGGATCGAATCTCACAAAGTGATGATGTAATTAATTATCGTTTGCTATAAAACTTCATCTTCCAATCCTAAATTCATTTATGATATTGATAAGAGGAAAAAAATGAAGTGACGAAGGTACAATGAGAGAGGAAAAAGAATGAAGTATATAGGTGTAATACCGGAGTGATTCAAGGATAAGACTAATAAAACGTTTATTTGAGGTTCCAGAAATTTAATATAAATTATGATTTTAATTTTACTTAAATAATATGATAGAATGTAAAATATAAAGGTATAAGAATTAAATTAAAAAAGAAAGAAGAACTATCTACTTTTCATCAAATATATTAGAACTTTGAATTAAACAATTCAAATCTTCATATTAATAAATAAATTTTTTACAATAATATTTAAGGCAATGCATTACAAGCAAATGATTAATATCTTATTAATTAAAACTAGTCCTTCCTTTTATAAATAGTAGTAATATTAGTACGCGAAGTTAAATGTTTAATGTCTTCTAAGGATACTATAGTAAAAAATATTGTACATAGCTCTAAATTATTAATATAATTTTGTTATGTGCATATATTTAAAGCCCTATATTAATTTATTTATTTTTAAATAATAAGAATTATTCCAATTTTCTGTTAGAAGTGCACGAAAAGAAATGCACTAAGAAGTAAGGGTGGTAAATTGCTTGATCAACTAATTGCAATTTCTTGAATGATTATGTTCTTCCATTGGCTGTAAAACAAATTTCATCACCATCCCTCAAGGACAGCATCCACCCAACCACATTCCTCATCGGTAACTCCCTACCCTTCAGTTTTCAGTGTTTGAACTCAAAACGTGCTATTATTTGTTATCAAATCGAATCGTACGTTTATTTGTTATAGAAAAATGACTTTATTACGGAACTAGAGGACAAAAAAGTGGAGGTATTCTTGTAAGGATATGTTGAATTGAATGAGCAAGAACAAGAATATGATGTTTTTCTTCTTCATGTTAACCAGGGATTTTTCATCAGGAACCAGATCGACGTTATATTGAAAATGTTGCACAAACTCATTGGCTAGGTCATTCCAGTTGTTCCACTTGTCAATATCCTGATCGATAAATCATTCCGAAGCCAGATCGGAAAACTTTCGCTAAAGAAAGCCATGCGTAACTCTTCTCTTCCCCCTGCACCCCTCAATTGGTTGTAATAACGTCTCAGATGCGCCACGGGATCACCATGCCCGGAATATTTCTCAAACTTGGGCATTTTAAAACCAAAGGGAAGGTTAATGTCTGGGAAAATGCAAAGACTTATAACCTCCGACCCCTGCAAATTCCTCATGGCCTGTTCTAAACTCTTCAACTTCTCTGCCATGATTTCGTGTTCCTTTGTTGCAACAGGCAGGGATTGATAGAAAACCAAGGAGAAAAGGTCCGACGGGGAGGTGAACTGTAAGCTGCAGAGGTCGCTAGAGCTCCGACGACGCAAAAATACTGATTCTGAGATCCCCAGTCATCACCAACAACAATCAGTGACCACCTCCGGTATTAGTTTGGGGATTTAGATTCGTTCTGTCTCGACCCATTCGTGCTTCATGGGTATTGTTTCAGATTTGCTCAGTTTTGGGGGGTTTGCTCGAGTTGGCAGATTTGAGTTGAGTTTGTCGGATCGAGTCATGAATTTGGTTCCAGTTCATTGGCAACATAAATAATTTAGCGTTGAAATAAACTTAAGGTCCATTTTCATCTCTTTCTCCAGAATTTTGTAATCTTTACGTGAATGATGGAGTGAATTGTTGTTTATTTTAATTCGGTGTTTGATTTTCGTAATTACGGATTGCATGATAAAATGGTATCTTGTTTGAGAATTAAAGTTGATTGTTTGGGAGCGGGATCGAGAAATTGATAAAAGGAATGTTTTTAAAATTAACGTTGGTTTGTTGATTGTTCTGTTTAACTCGGAATCAAGTTTGTGAATTCTATAGTATCATGATAGGTCGAATTGGATAGGCAAAATATTTTAAGTTCGGGTAGGCAAATTTAGAACTTGTGGTTGTTGAATGTTGAAAGTGTTTGTTGAATGTTGTTATTTTATGAATTTGATTCAAGTGTATCATTTGGTCGGGGAATGCCCCAAGATTTTGTGTATGTATTCAACGGGGAGTGCCTCGACGTACTATGTTGGCGGAGGAGGTTCGTGATGAAGGCTCAAGTCATGGGATAAAGCATTGAAGTTTAGCCTAGAATTAGTTTAGCATAGGATTTATATTTCCGTATTTTTCTATTTTTGGGACTGTATAACTCGGACTGGATATTATTTTGGCTTTTGAATTTTGTTTGATTTGTTTTGTTGCTTGTTTTATGTGTTATGTGGTTTATATATTCATAATTTCTAATTAGCCGATAAGCTCCGCCAAGCGACTGTGGTCGAACCATGGGATCAAGGGGTGCCTAACACCTTCGCCTCGGTCAACATAATTTCTTAGCCGAAATTTCTGTTCGCGGGTCAGTTTTAGAGTCAAAATAGTTTTTTGAAAATGAATTTTTAAAGGTGACTTGGCACACGCGATTATGCCAAGTGGCGACTTTGAGTTAATTATAAAATGAATTCCTTTCGAAATAATTTTCATCTTTTTTCACTTTAATAAAAAACCCTTTCAAACTTAAAACGAATCTTTTTGAGTAAAAACGGACGTGACAACTCTGGCGACTCTGCTGGAGATTTTTTCAGAATTCAAGCTTATTTTTGGAGTTGTATCGGCTTAGTTTGATGTTATGAGTGTATAAACATTTCATTTGTGTTATTGTTTTATCATTGTTGAGTGCCTACGTGCTCTTTGTTTATATTTTTTCTTATGTTTTACTGCTTTATATCTGACATCATGTGCATAACCCGAGTCAATTCTTTCTACAACAAGTTCTGTAGTACACGCTGTGTACACGACCTGTAGTTGAGTCACCCTGATTTTTGGAGGGGGAGCCATTGGCTGGTATGGAGTTGGTAGAAAGCAAAGCAGCCACTATCGACCATACGCTCCCTCGAAAAGCCTTGTAAGTGAACCCCAACGTAGGTCAGCCTTTAGGTCATGCTTATGTCATCATATTGAAACCTAGTGGGCCCCATTTGGTCCTTTGTAAGAGACTTACCTCTAAAGCATCCCTACGTGCTAAATGTTGCATCTCTGATGGTAACGTGGTTATTTGTCGGACTGATTTGGAAAAAACATGTGTTAGAAGTAAAGTGTGTAGGCAATGAAAAAAAAAAGTAGTGAGTCGGAAAAAGGTGAATCGAAAAAGAGTTTCGTAGTGTTTTCTTTTTAGAGTTTTTTATGGCTTTTGTTTTTCACAATCCAAAAATTCAAAAAGATTTTTACCTTTTGCACTCATTTGTCAAAATAAAAAACATCAAAAAAAAATTCTTTTGTTTCCTTTAGCAAGTATTCATAATTTGAAAACTTCAGAAAAGATTTTTTATTCATAGGATTTTTTATAAAAGAAAAATGCAAAAAATTGTAGGAGATTTGTACATTTCATAAAAAAACCAAAAAGATTTTTCTTTCATAGTTGTTGGTGTCAGTTTTATGTGGAGTGTCAAAGTGAAAACCCCAAAAAAGATTTTTATCATTGTAGTCTCGTCTCTCAAGTTAGGGTTCAGTTGGTTATTTAATCCTTAATTGTCCAATCTGGATGAACTACGCACCCTTGATTCTCCTCTCTTAGGAGTGAGATACATAGGCAGCCTATTGTTGGTTCGGGGATCTTATTTAAAAAATTCAAATATATTTTCTTCAGTCGTTATTAGAGTAGGTGTTTCACATACATATTTAAAAGAAAACTACAAAAAGATTTTTCTTTAATAGTTTCAAGTTTTATTTTTGCATGAAATTCAAAATCGAAAACCCAAAAAGATTTTTCTTTGGTAATCATAGGTTTTATTTTGTATAGGAAGTTTAAACTTGAAAAATGCAAAAAAAAATTTCGTCAATTCTTTTGACAATTTGTTATTTCCTTTTCTTTTTAAAGTTTCAAGAAAAAACAAAAAAGAAAGGAAAAACAATTAATTGGCCATTTTGGCAAGCCTTCACGAACTACGCACACCTGATTCTCCTCTCTCGGGAGTGACATACGTAGGCGCCCCTCTTGAGTTCGGTGACCTTTTCAAAAAGAAAAAAAAAGTGTTGAATTCTAACGCATTTGCTATCTCTTGTTCAGTTAGTTTAAAGTGGTTGGTTTGTGGAACTTTGGCTGGTCCTCCATATTGCACCAAATCACAGAGAAATTTATGGCCAACAAAGATATCAAGTTTGTTGTCACTGATCATATAGGGAGTTCGGGAAATGAGAATTTAGGAGCTAATGAAGAGATTCAAAAATTATGGCAACAAATGATAGAAATGCATCGAGCTTGGGCTAATGGGTTGCCACCTCTTCTATTTCCCACTGATAATCTCGAATATCTTTCTAGATTGCCTCTAATGTCACATACACTGTTTCTTATTTTTGTTGACACACCACAACATGCATCAGAACCTGCTCTGGGGCAACACTATCCAAACACTTTCAATATTCATTTCCTCACTCCTCAACACAAAGCTACCACATGCTCAGCTCCACCCACTGTTCATGTTTTTGCAGCACCACCCCCCACCCGAAGCTCCTACTTTTGAGGTTTATCCATAAGTTGTGCCTCCTCACTCTACAAGAGAGACTGTATTGAATATTTTTGCTGATCAACATCATGCTATTGAGCCCACATTTAAGTCAACTAATCCTTATGGCTGTACTCACTTGCCTGAATTTCCTCTTAACACTGAGAAGCCTGTTATAATAGAAGAATAAGGAAAAATAACCAGAAAATTGAGAAGTTTAGAACTGGCTATGAAAGACCACCAGGGACTTGGGTGATACAAAAGTGTCTCATATAAAGATCTGTACATATTTCCAAGGGTTCATCTTCCTTTTGGTTTTAAAATGCAGAAGTTTGAGAAGTATGATGAACATGGCAATACTGTAGCACATTTGAGACGTTATTGCAACCAACTAAGGGGTGTTGTGGTAAAGGAAGAATTACTCATGGCATATTTCGGTGAGAGTCTTTCAGGCCTAGCTTTGGAATGGTTTGTTGACCAAGACATAGACAAGTGGATTAGTTGGGATGAACTAGCTAATGAATTTGTGCAACAATTTCAATACAAGTTGGAGTTGATTCTTGATGAGAAATCCCTAACTAACATGAAGAAAAAGAGTACTGAGACTTTCAGACAGTATGCAATTAGATGGCGTGAACAAGCTGCTAGGGTGAAACCGTCAATGAAAGAAAGTAAGATAGTAGAGGTATTTATTCAATCGCAGGATGAAACATATTATCAACACTTGTTACCTACATTAGGCAAGCCATTTATTGAGGTCCTCAAAATGGGGGAGATGATAAAGGATCGAATTAAGATCGGCCACATTGTGAGTTTTGCAACATTGAAAGTGATTACTCAAGAAATTCAAAAAGGTTCGGGAAGTGTCGGAGGGAAGAAGTATGAGAAAGATGCATCTACTATTGTAGTTGGACAACAGGCACGGGCAAGAGGACCATACCATCGTTACCCACAGGCTCGTACCCAAGCTTATGCCCAAGCTCCACAGAATCTTTCCCAAAATCCATTATATGGTATTTTCCCACCTACATATCCAATATACAATACACAACCCTATGGCCAATTCTCTTCTTACCCATAATGACGTGCACCATCTCTTCAGAGTCACCCTCAAACTCTACAAATATACCAAAGCCCTTCTAGGTTCGATTTTCGATCCACACCAAACAATGAAATAAGGCAGAAGTCAAGAGATAGCTTCACACTAATTGGAGAGTCGTACATCAGTTTATTCCAGAGATTGGTACAGTGGGTCATGATCACTCCTCTTCTTGGGTATACTTCTGACCTGCATTCAAGAAGTTTTGATGCTAATGTACGATGTGCATATCATTCTAAATTTCATGATCACGGTATTGAAGATTGTCGTTCTTTGAAAAGAGAAATAGAAAAAATGATTTAAGATAAATCAATTATGGTGCAGACCATTGACAATGAGGAAAAATCTAGTCATGCTGATACGCAAACCAGTGACTAAGATGTAAGGATGAGCAATAGAGAAGTCACCCCTCTCCCTACTAGGAAGAGGTCTGGTAGTGTGTTTTATTTTATTTTCTGTTGTCTGAATTATTTCAGGATTGTAGTTCTGTTGTCTGTGAAATGACACGCTACCGGAATTTTCAGTCAGATCTTGAAATCCAGTTTAAGTATGAATATTGAATTAGAGGTTTGAGTTAGTAAAAGAGAATATCTGAGGAAATAGGTAGAGTGCTGAGACATTTGGTGACAAGTTGAAGCCTTCTTTGAAAATTAAGGCACTTATTTTGAGAATCACAAGAATAACTTGGTCATCAATTGAAAGACATGTCTCAATTAGGTCAAATAGTAGTTGTGTGAATAGAATGAAAATCAGCTCCACAAAATCATGAGTTATTCATTGTGTGGAATATGCAACAAAAAAGGAGTTGTATACTAGAAAAGCGCAAAAGAAATAGTGATGCACAGACTCAATCAAAGTTAATGCTGCAAAAGATGTCACAAGTGATCTTCATTTTTCACTTCCATATTGCATGATATGTACTTGCATTTTTAAGGACTGATAAGACGAAGACATTTCATTTTGCTATCCAAACATTGTGTCATCCTTTGTTTACCCTATTTGATTTTTAGTCCTATTTTCTTTCATACCCCTATTTTGGAATTAATATAGAGTCAGTAAAACTCAAAAGAAAAAGTATCGAAAAAAATGTATCCAAAAGGAAAGAAAAGAGAAGAGTGTCAAAAATAGGGTCAGAAAAAAATTCCAAAGATAAAAGAGTAAAAACAACAAAAAGAAACAAAAATCAGAATCAATTAAAAGAACAAGTTGCCAGAACTACGCGTGACCTGATTCTCCTCTTTCAGAGGTGAGATACGTAGGCTGCCCTACTCTGGACTTGGTCAAACCAACCAAACAGTTTAGAATTTCCCAGTCAACAGAAACTGGGGCATGAGTTAATCATCATTATTTGAGTCTATTCCAAAAGTTGTAAGTCTCATCCTACTTCAAGTGTCGTTTGGGCCCCATGCCATCCTTTCTTTCTAACCCTATCCAAAATCCAAGTTATAACTAAAGAAAGACCTTCAGATCAATCTTTGAGAATGTTAAGGATAAGTATGCAGAGAATGTGGTGACGCATTTTGGAAACTACTTGTCTTCCTCAACATAAGGAACCAAGCGAGAAATAAAATGAGAGAGTCTTATCGGTGAATATCCTTACGGTCACTATAAGACGACGGTGAGTTGAGATAAATGAAAATAAGATAGTCTCATTAGTGAAAAACCCTCACGAACACCATAAGGCAATAGTGAACAGGGAAAAAAGAAATGAGAGAGGCTTGTTGGCAAAAATCCTTCAAGGCGCCACTAGCCGAATGAGGCCTTAAATACAATTGATCTAAGCAAGAAACTCAGTTTCGAGGCCATTAACTCAACAACAATTGGTAGAAAGTTTTGGATAGAAAGATAAGGTGGTTTAATCCGATAAGCATATCATAATCATTAGAGTTGACTGTTATATTTAGATAAGCTTTTCTTTCATCTTTTTCAATGGGGACATTCATTGTCATTTTTTCCCCTTCTCTTTAGTTATATTTTTATTTTCTTGAGTTAGGTAGCCAAATAAAACAAAAGTTGTTGTCATCTTTCTTGTTTCTTTGAGTCAAGTCCATGTCAAAACAAGTGAGAAAAGATTTCAAAACTGGTTACCAACTTCTTCAATTGCACAAAGCAAGACAGAAAGGCCAGCACATGAAATAGACATGATTGTGAGCCAAAAAAGGGGGCATACAGAAAGCTTTGTCAACAGTCAAATATGGGAACTCATAAAAATACCAAAGTTTAAAGGGTTTATCTGATAAGCATGGTAAAGCAGAGATACTGTGTTTATTTCAGAGTCACTCTTAATAATCTGAGTTTGGGCCAATGACACGATAAAGCAGGGGCAAGTGCCAGTAATCTGAAATATAAGAAAGGGAATGAATACTGGAGCAGGTGTCAGCAAAGCCAAGTGCTGCAAACCACCACTAAGATTTTAACTGACAAATTTTATTTGTTGAAACAAGGGCAAATTCGCTTCACATAATTCAGCTACCATTGGAAATACAGATCCAGGGAATCTACTTTATATTCAGGACCCTCATGGAAAACGAGAATTTACTTTCTGTTCAAGACCCTCCTGAAAAATGGGACATTACTTTATGTTCAGGACCCTCCTAGAAAATGAAACTTTACTTTCTATTCAGGACCCTCCTGAAAAATGGGATTTTACTTTCTGTTCGGGACCCTCCTGAAAAATGGGACTTTACTTTCTGTTCAGGATCCTCCTGAAAAATTAGATTTTACTTTGTATTTAGGACCCTCCTGAAAAATGAGACTTTACTTTCTGTTTAGGATCCTCCAGAAAAATAGGATTTTACTTTCAGTTTAAGACCCTCCTAAAAAAATGGATTTTAATTTCTGCTCAGGACCTTCCTGAAAAATGAGACTTTACTTTCTGTTCAGGATCCTCCTAAAAAATGGAATTTTACTTTCTGTTCACGACCCTCCTAAAAAATAAGATTTTACTTTCTGTTCAGTACCCTTCTGAAAAATGGGATTTTACTTTCTGTTCAGGACCCTCCAGAAAAATGGGACTTTACTTTCTGTTCAAGACCCTCCAGAAAAATGGGACTTTACTTTATGTTCTGGACCCTTCTGAAAAATGGAATTTTACTATCTATTCAGGACCCTCCTGAAAAATAGGATTTTACTTTTTGTTCAGGACCCTCCTGAAAAATGGGATTTTACTTTCTGTTCAGGACCCTCCTAGAAAATGGGATTTTACTTTCTGTTCAGGGCCCTCCTGGAAAATGAGATTTTACTTTTTGCTCAGGACCCTCCTGGAAAATGAGATTTTACTTTATGCTCAGGACCCTCTTGGAAAATGAGATTTTACTTTCTTCTTAGGACCCTCCTGAAAAATGGAAATTTACTTTCTGTTCAGGACCTTCCTAAAAAATGAGAATTTATTTTTATGTTCAGGACCCTTCTGGAAAATGGGTACTTACTTTAGTTCAGGACCCTCCTGGAAAATGAGAAATTACTTTCTGTTCAGGACTCTCCTGAAAAATGGGACTTTAGTTTTTGTTCAGGACCTACCAGAAAAATGGAAATTTACTTTTGTTTAGGACCCTCCTGGAAAATGGGACTTTATTTTAAGAAAGAAAATGAAATCTTTCTTTATCGTAATATTTGTTTGTGATAGTTTTTGTTCTAGTTTTGATTTTGATTTCAGGAGCCCTCCTGGATAACAGGGTGAGGAAATTGTAAGTCAGGAGACCGCCTGGAGAACAGGGTGATGAAATTGAAACCCAAGCAACGAGTTGAAGAAATTGCAAGTCAGGAGCCCGCTTGAAAAATAGGGTGATGAAATAGCAAGTAAAGAGTCAAGGAAAGCTGCATAGATAGGATTTTTGTAGTTTCATTTATGTTCTTAACTTGTAATTTTTATTTTTGATGTAATGACAGAGCCACAAATCGAAACCTCGATGGAACCTCACTCAACTCTCCAACTCGGTATAGTCCCTCTCCTTCCAATCCTTTGAGATATTTATTACTTGATTCTCTCATAACTTGGGTAGATAGGATGTCCTAAGTCAAGACTCGGCTGACCTGCTCCCTTCTGTTTCATTCTTTCTGAATAATGATTAGGACAAAATTCTATCTCGTTGTCTACTGCTTTGTCTAAAAACACTTTGTGTTTACATTCAAAAGGGGCATGCTGTAGACACCTAATTTTGTCCATCCCGAAATAGATTTTTATTTATTTTTAGCTCATTTTACCATATACGCGCACCCATGTGATCATATCCCACAAAAAATACAAAAAATGACAACCTCAAAATAAAATTCCTAACAAATTTTATGTTATTTTAATTTATCCTAACAACTTTATCCTAATCACCTACCTCACTTCATTATCCCTACCACCTACCCCACGCTCCCCCCTAACCCCATTTACATGTTTTCCTCATTTTTTCTATAACAGAATAAGCATACAGTACAAAACAAAAAGGGAGGAGGGGCCCACTTTAGAAATATGGGTGGATGGTCCAATTCATGAATAAAAAAGGGTTTTTTCATTTTTTTTTTGGTTTTTCATTCATAGACACAAGACAACAAATAGAAGTGAGGCATACAAAATTATTTCATCACCTTCCATATAGACTTTATCATCTTCACAGAATAAGGGGGGATCTTTCTTTTTCCATTCATCACAACAAATCATGGACTGGAAAGAGGATTCCATTTTTTTGGTTTCTTCTTCACACACAACAATGAAAACATCAGACACGCATAATTCACTAATACCCTCATGCACAGCACACATACACACACTCCATTCGTCTCTTCTTCACATTATACATACACGCTTAGAATTGAGAGAGTGAGACAGTGACAAGAAAGATGGGTGGGTAGGAAAAAGAGAGGAGAGAGAGAGAGATTGAGAAGAGAGTGAGAGATTGAGATTGAAAAATAAAGGTGATTGATAGAAAACCAAGGAGAAAAGGTCCGACGGGGAGGTGAACTGTAAGCTGCGGAGGTCGCCGGAGCTCCGGCGATGCAAAAACACTGATTTTGAGCTCCGCATTCATGAAATACATCAGGAAACATCACCAACAACAATCAGTGACCACCTCCGATATTGGTTTGGGGATTTGGATTCGTTCTGTCTCGACCCATTCATCATGCTTCATGGGTATTGTTTTGGGTTTGCTCAGTTTTGGGGGTTTACTCGAGTTGGAAGATTTGAGTTGAGTTTTTTTGATCGAGTCATGAATTTGGTTCCGGTTCATTGGTAACATCAATAATTTGGTGTTGAAATAAACTTGAGATCCATTTTCATCTCTTTCTCCATAATTTTGTAATCTTTACATGAATGATGGAGTGAATTGTTGTTTATTTTTATTCGGTGTTTGATTTTTGTAATTACGTATTACATGATGAAATGGTATCTTTTTTGAGAATTAAAGTTTATTGTTTGGGAGCGGGTGTAGACACCTAATTTCGTCCCTCCCCGATATCGTTTTTACCCATTTTTACCTTATACTATCGTGTACCCTCACCCGTGTGATAATCCCTCCACAAAATGACAAAAATAACAATCCCCTAACTAATTTTATCTTATCCTAACAACCTATCCAATCAAAATAAAACACATCACACCCTACCCCTACCCCCACCTCAGTACCCCACCTATCGAACCCCACTCACATTTTTCCCATTTTTGGTTTTTCCATAACAGAATCAGTAACAAGGAGAGAGAGGGGGATATTTACACAAGACCCATATATATGATTCCCTCACAGAAAACATCTCCATGGTCACTCACATCCACACCATTAACACACAATAAGGACCCCACACAGAAGACCTGAGAAGACTCAATTTTATCAATACACACATAGAAACATACAGAGGACTATTCTCAAGGACGGAAACACAACACAGAAACCTTGCAATTTCCATTCCCTGGTACACCATTAGAGGTCCCATTTTGTTCTTACTATCGTCATTCGTCACCGTCCATCACTGTACACACACATATGCACACTGAATCGTACACCATACGTTGAAAAATGGAATAGATCGAGAGAAATTCATGTCATTGGTCACTGCTCCGGCGACTTAGCTCGCCGAAATCGATATTAGGCTCATCATCTAGGTCTGCTCCATCCTAAAATTCCCAAAATTCTTTTGGTCGTCTTAATTTCTAGAAGAAATCCAGCTGGAAGCTGCTCCATTCCAGTCGATTTTTGTCACTGGCAACTCGTCAGAGTTCGGGGTTTGAATTTATACACGCCCTCAGTTTTCTACTGGGAAGTGGGCTGGAAATTTTGTTGTTGGCGTTTGTTTCTGGGTCAGTTGTTCTACTTCGCGACTTTTCATCAATTTTTTTAAACTGATTCGAGTTGGGGTTTTGTCGTTGTTGTGGTTTTCTCTTCGAGCTTTCGGATTCGGATTTCTTTAACTCATCATTATCAACGACAATCGATTTCGAAAGGTCCATTTCTTAGCCCACTCTCTTTTTATCTATCTTAGTGCGTTGAATGGTTTGTGATTATGTGTGGTGTTATTATGTTTTGTTGGATTCTTGTTGATGTTGATCATGACGTTTGTGATTCGGATATGTTGGTTTGAGGAATGAGTTTGATCATGTTTAATGGGTTGATATAAAAAAATTGGGGTAGAATTACGAGATTGGTAAAATGATGAATTTGGGTTAATGATGGTTTTATTGTTACTTTTTGTTCAACTTGGAATAAACATGAATAATGTTGGTGAACTCGATAGTGTCACAATTTTAGGTCGCTAATTGGATATGGAAATGGTAGGTTCGGGTAGGCAAATTTAGGCATGGTGGATTGATGACATGTTTGAAATATGTGTTGGAATGGTTTTGTTTTGTCGCATTTAATTCAATTGTATAATTCGGCCGGGGAATGCCCTGAAGTATCTGTATATATTTATTCACCGGGTAATGCCCCGAGGTATCATGTACCCGAAGGACGTTCGTGGTGAAGGCCCGAGGCGTCGAGTAGAGCATTAGTTTAGAATTAATTTAGCGTAGGTTTATATTTTTGCATTTTGTCTATACTCCAGACTGTATAATTGAATTGGACATTACATTTTGGATTGTTTTTGTTTATTGTTCGATTGTTTTGCGTGCTTTTGTCTGGTTTATACATTTCGTAGTGCCAAAATAGTTGATACACTCTACCAAGCGACCGTGGTTGAACCACGGGATCGAGGGGTGCCTAACACCTTCCCCTCAGTCAACAGAATACCTTAGTTGGAGTCTCTGTTCGCAAACCAGTTTAAAGAGTCAAATGGTTTTGATAAGGATTTTCCAATGGTGACTTGGCACACCAGACTATGCCAAGTGGAGACTTTGAATAAAAAATGTAAATAATCCTTTTCCAAAAAAAAATTTCATTTCTTGTCACTTAAATAAAAAAACCCTTTCGAACTTTAAACTATAATTTTTTTGGAGTACGAAAAAGTTGTGTGACAGCTCTGGCGACTCTGCTGGGGACGAGTATGAGAATTCGAGCTTATTTTTGAGTCGTATTGGCTTTGTTTGGCATTACGAGTGTATAAGCATTGTTTATGTTATTTTTTTCACTTTTGTGCGTTTTCGTGCTCTTTGTTTATAGTATTTATCCTATGTGTTATCACTTTATATCTGTCATCATGAGTCCACCCCTCGGCCTTCTTTCTGCAACAAGTCCATAGTACACGTGTTGTACACAACCTCTAGTTGAGTCACCCTTATTTTAGGGGGGGAGCCGTCGGTGTTATGGAGTAGGTGGAAAGCAAAGCAGCCGCTATCGACCATACGCTCCCCCGAACAACCTTGTTAGTGAACCATAACATAGGTCAGCCTTTAGGTCAGCCTTTGTAGGAGACTCACCTCTAAAGCATCCCGACGTGCTAACTGTTGCATCTTTAAGGGTAACGCGGTCATTTGACGGACTGATTTAAAAAAAAAAGTGAGTCGAAAAGAATGAATCAAAAGGAATGTCGTAGTTTATTTTAGAATTCTTTATGGCTTTTGTTCTTCACGATCCAAAACCTCAAAAAGATTTTTTTTTACGTTTTGCATTTGTCTTCTCAAAGTACCGTAAATTCAAAAAAAAATTGAAAAAAAATAAAAAAAATAGAAAAAGTGAGTCGAAAAGAATGAATCAAAAGGAGTGTCGTAGTTTATTTTAGAGTTCTTTATGGCTTTTGTTCTTCACGATCCAAAAATTCAAAAAGATTTTTTTTTACGTTTTTGCATTCATCTTCTCAAAGTATCGTAAGTTCAACAAAAAAAAATGAAAAAAGAGGGGTTTTGTTTGTCTTTTCTTCTTATTTGTCAAAAATAAAATACCAAAAAGATTTTTTTCATAATTGGTGGTGTCAGTCTTAGTTGAAATGTCTAGATGAAAATCCAAAAAGTTTTCATTCATTTGTTTTTGGTTGTCTCTTAAGTTAGGGTCAATTTATTAGTTAATAGTTAATTGTCCAATCTGGATGAACTACGCATACCTGATTCCCCTCCCCCGGGTTGGGATATGTAGGCAACCCTCGGGGGGTCCGGTAATTTTTGTGTTGGCCTTTGTCTTATTATTAGCCTAGGTCTCTCGCCTCGTAATCTAGAGTTGTTGGCCAAGTAGACTGATCTCGCTCAGTACTTCTATTCGGTAAATTGGAGTCATGAATGTGGTCTGTCCCATCGACATATGCTTGCGTCAAAAATACCAAGGGTTGGGAATCTTCTACTCCTATCAATTTTTAAGATAACGTCTTATGTGTTATTACAGGATGGATTTGTCCACCAAGTCTAGAGTTCTGATGGTTGTCAAGGTGCCCAAAAAGTTAATCAAGTGGTGGGAAATGTTTAACTATGTTGATCAGCAGAAACTGATTAAAATATTAGGTGATCTTACGGAACTTCTGCATGTTACCCCTCGTCCAGATTTAATAGAGGCTTTGTTGACCTTTTGGGATCCAAGTAGTTTGGTGTTCAGGGTTGGGGAATGTGAAATGACTCCTACTTTGGCAGAAATATCTGATTTGTTGCATTTGCCCTATATCGAGAAGGATATGATTCGAGCACAAAATCATACTGGCGTGAGATTTTTACAGTCTTGTGGTTTAAAAAGCAAGGGTATGAGTTTGAGTTGTTTAAGTGATTCGTGGGTTTCCTTAGATTTTTTGTTCTCTAGATTCGGACCCTCGGAAGGTTTTGATTGCTTTTGGGATGAATTTCATATGACTAAGGAGAAGTGGGAGAGAAAGCGTCTTGAAGTCTTCACCCTTGCTTTGTTAGGCATTTTAGTGTTTCCACTAGAGGAAAGACGTATTAATACCCGTTTGTAATTAGTGTTGATGGCCCTATTTCATAAGGATCACAACAACAAGGGCATTAATCAAAAGGACAGGTTCACTCTCATACCTATGATCTTAACAGAAATATATAAGGCTTTAACCGAAGTGAAGGGGGGAATGAGATTTTTTGAGGGTAGTAACCTGATATTGCAGTTATGGATAATGGATCATTTGCATGCGCCTTCTTTAGTTAGACCAGACGTGGTAGATCATTGTATTCCCAATCGAGTGAAAGCCATGGACTCCAGGTTGCGTTTGGATAAATTCATGCTACCCGTGGGAGTCGACGCTTAGATTGAATTTCTTGAGTCAAGAACCGGGGATAACATTTGTGGACTTATCTGTGGCTTCGACCAAAAATAATCTTGTTGGGTTGTCGGGCGCAGCTCCCTTCAGTTGTGTTAGGGCTCAATTGCACTAGACCATACAGTCCTTTTAGGAAAATGCGCCAGTTGGGTAGGCTGCAGGACGTATCACCAGCACTGGATCTTCTGAAGGATGTTGAGTACTTCAAGGACCAAACCTTAGGTAATAGCAAGTACAAACAGTTTTGGAAGCATGAAACAAAGCTAGGTGTGAACACACTCAAAGAAAGTTTGGATAATCCGGGGTACACTTAGGGATTTGGGGTCTGGCTTCAATCTATCCCTAAGGGTATCAGTCAACCCTTACCAGCACAGCTTAGAGGGAGAATACAGGAAGAATGCATAGTAGACAACCATCAGGATGAAAGTGCGGGGTCCAAAGCGGAAACACTGAGAGTTCAGTTAGCAGATTTGTTCAAGACGGTAGAAAGGTGTCAGAATAATCTTTCCAAATGCACTCCTCATGAGGCAGGATTACGGGCCCGAAGCTTCTTCCCTAATATCAGGGTGTCTTTACAAGATATGCTACAAAGTTTAAATGGGAGAAAGAGAACTTCACAGGCAGGTCCATCTCAGCCAGGGTCATCACGCAGATCACCAGTCTGAAAGAACATTTTCTTATCTTTATTCAGTTTGAGTCTTTTATGTGTCTGTCATTGTAGGGTGGTGTCTGCTTTAAGTCAAAGTCAAGTTTTTTTTGGTATTAGGGTCTTTATTAGTAATTTCACGTATGTCGTCTTAGGGGTCTAGGATAGAACTTCACAGGCAGGTCCTTCTCAGCCAGGGTCATCACGCAGCATCATTCTGAAAGAGCATTTTCTTATCTTTATTCAATTTGAGTCTTTTATGTGTCTGTCATTGTAGGGTGGTGTCTGCTTTAAGTCAAAGTCAAGTTGTTTTTGGTATTAGGGTCTTTATTAGTAATTTCACGTATGTCGTCTTAGGGGTCTAGGATCTTGTTTCGTATTTGTTGTTTAGTTTTAAAGTGGTCCTAAATTCTTTGTATGTTTTGTTGTTTCTTTCGTCAAAATGCTATGATGTTACATCTTTTCTTTTTTAGTTTATTTTCATTTTCGCAAAAATAAAAAATAAAAATAAATAAAAATAAAATAATAAAAATAAAAACATGTAATGTTTATGCATATGCTGCCCGAACTACGCAAGATCTGATTCATGTACAACATGATACGTAGGCAACCTACTTTTGGGTTTAATCTAATCATTTTGTTTCGTTGTTTTTCATTATTTTTCCTCTTTTAAAGAAAAACAAAAGCTATAAAGAATGATACAATGAAGGAAGATAGCGAGAGAAGAAAAGAAAGAAAGGATGATGAGACAAGAAAGGAAAAGAACGAAGATTGATACGAAAGAAAAAAGGAAAAAAAAAAGAAAAAAAGAGAGAGGGAAAGAAAAAAAAATAAAAAATAATAATAATAATAGGTGTAGATAAAAATAAGTGTATATAAAAATCGGGATGATGTTAAAATGACCTCGCTACCCTCAAAAGCTGGTAGAAATGAACATGAATTTAGGACAATTTTACCAATGTGATTCCCATGCTTGTTGTGTGCCCTAATCCTAACGGATGTCGTCTTTGATGAGCATGTTCTTTGAGATAACAGTGGTAGGTTTGCAGCACTCTGGATAGTCACCCATACTTCACTAGATCCAAAGCAAAGATCGCCATAGCTAGCAGGGAGATTGAAAATTCGCTCATTGACCCGGATCAGGATCACAGGGAAGAAAGTTCAGAACACAATGATGAGGTAGTAAGGCTCAGGCAACAACTGATAGATTTGCACCGGGCATGGGCCAGTGGAATGCCTTCTCCTCCGCTTTCTAAAAGTCTTGGGAATATCTCTAACTGCCCATCGCTCTCTCAAGCGCAATTCTCTGCTCCTACTGAGTCACCTGAGCACGCGCCAGGATTTACTTCGCGACATTTTTATCATGGTAGTTCTGGTGTGCCCTTGGCATCTCCCCAATCAAGATCAGCTGCTTAGCCAACGCCACCGATCACACCGGTATTCGTGGCTCCGCCACCACATGAAACTCCTATATATGTTGTGCGTCCCACAATGAGGCTTCTTAGGTCTGCCAGTGATCCAGTACTGAAGGTTTCAGATAGTCAGTATTATGCCCCGGAGCCTACTTTGCAAATGAATGAACCGTATGAGTACACTCAGCCGCCTGCATTTCCATTTGAAATGGAGAAACCTGTCGCAACAGAGGAACAGGATATCATAGCCCGGAAATTGAAAAGTTTAGAACAGGCTATAAGGAATTTGCAAGGAATCGGAGATTATTGGAGTATTTCCTATAAAGATCTTTGCATGTTCCCAGACATCAACCTTCCCCTCGGTTTTAAGATGCCTAAGTTTGAGAAGTATGCAGGACACGGTGATCCCGTGGCACACTTAAGACGTTATTGCAACCAGTTGAGGGCTGCAGGAGGAAGGGAAGAGCTGCTCATGGCCTTCTTTGGCGAGAGTCTCTCTGATCTGGCCTCAGAATGTTTTATCGATCGAGATATCGATAAATGAAACAGCTGGGATGAATTAGCTTCTGAATTTGTTCAACATTTTTAGTATAACATCGACCTAATTCCGGACGAAAAATCCTTGGTCAACATGAAGAAAAAGAGCACTGAAGGTTTTAGGGAATACATGATAAGGTGCCGTGAGCAGGCCGCCAGGGTAAAGCCTCCAATGAAAGAAAGTAAGTTGGTAAAAGTTTTCATTCAGGCACAGGATGAGACCTATTTTCAACATTTACTTCCGGCAATGGGAAAATCTTTTATTGAAGTCCTCAAAATAGGGGAGATGATAGAGGACGGAATTAAGACCGGCCGAATAGCGAGTCTTACCGTATTAAAAGCAACCACACAAGTGATTCAAGGTAGATCTGGTGCATTTGGAGGTAAAAAAAAGAAATAGGATGTGGCGACTGTCGTAGCTGGAACCCATTCCTATACCAAAAGACCATCTCGCCCCTATCCCCAATCCCAAGCCCAAGTCTACGCCCAAGGTCCATATATTCCTCCCTACCATTACTACCCTCCACAAAACCCTTTATATTCCATTCCACCACCCCCGTACCCAGTATATAGCGCGCAACCATATGCCCAAACCCCTTTTTACACGCAGTGGCGTGCGCAAGTTCCACAAAATTGCCTATTCGCTCCACCAAATTACCAAAATCCCTCCAGACCCAGTTTTCAGCCTAGTCCCAAGTATAAGAAAGAGAAGGCGATCAAAAATCAATTCACACCTCTTGGGGAGTCATATGCTAGCTTGTTTGATAGGTTGAGAAAGTTAAAGGTTTTAAGACCAATTCAAGGAAGGCTTTCAAATCCACCGCCGAGGAATATCGATTATTCTTTAAGGTGTGCGTACTGTTCTGACATGCCAGGCCATGATATCGAGAAATGCTGGCATTTAAAGAGAGTTGTCCAAGATTTAATTGACACAAATCAGATGCTGGTCCAGGCCCCGGAGGGTCCAAACATTAACCAGAATCCACTGCCAACCCATGCTGAAGCCAATATATTAGAATTGATATATGATGGGAAAGAGTCTTCGAGGGGTTATAAGCCTATTGTCAAGATATAGACCATTGAGGAGAAATCGGTGAATGTAGCAGAGTTTTTGAAAGCAATGTCATTGAGCCAGAAAGGAATGAAAGAAGATAAAGCCCAAGAAAGCACAAAGAAACCCCTGATCACAGTACAAGGCGCCAGAAGATATGTTGATTTAAGTCAGGATAAACCTAAGTTGACAGTGGTAGGAACTCTGAGTCAGCCCACCTTGACTGTGAAAGGAGCACTAGCAACGCCTATTGTCCTCAAACTGGTGACCCAACCTCCGATAGTTGATACAAAAAGGGTTTTTTGGAATTATGGGCGGGCTGTGATGACCTATCATGGGAAAGAAATAGTGGAAGATGTAGATGAGGTAAGGGGTTTGACTAGGTAAGGAAGATGCTTCGTGCCTGAAAGCTTAAGAAAGTCCAAGCCAACGGTGAGTGGACCGTCATCTATCAAAAAGCCTATCACCGAAGAAGAAGCCGAAGAATATTTGAAAAAGATGAAATTGCCAGAGTATTCAATATTAGACCAGTTGAAGAAAACCCCTGCTCAAATTTTACTTTTATCTTTGTTGTTGCACTCGAAGGAGCATCGTGATATTTTTTACTGAAAGCATTAAATGAAGAATATGTTCCTAGGGAGATTACAATCAACCAACTTGAGAAAATGGTTGGAAAAATCTTTGAGGTCAATCGGATCAGCTTTTCTGACGATGAATTGCCTGTTGAAGGTACAGGGCATAACCGGGGCCTTTACATTACAGTGAAGTGTAAATATTTCTACGTCACTCATGTTATGATTGACGGAGGTTCAGGTGCAAATATCTGCCCTATGTCTACTTTGCAAAAGTTAAATATTGGTGCTGAGAGGATCAGGCCCAACAATGTATGTGTTAGGGCTTTTGATAGTGCAAAATCAAACTCCATTGGCGAAATAGAACTAATATTGATCATAGGGCCTGTCGAGTTCGCCATAGAGTTTTAAGTATTGAATATGGACTCCTCTTACAATCTGTTGTTGGGAAGGCCATGGCTCCACAAGGCCAAGGCGGTTGCATCTAAACTGCACCAAATGATTAAGTTTGAGTATAACAAGCAAGAAGTGGTTATTCACGGTGAAGGAGATTCGTCCGTCGGTGAAGATTCTCCTTTGTCTCTTATTGAAGCAAATAACGTAGAGGAGACATTGGTCTATCAAATTTTTGACACAGTGCCAGTGAATCGTATCCTTGAATGGCAGGTTATATCAGGATCGCAATTGTCTTCCGCTTCTATCATGATGGTGAGTGAACTTTGGAAATACGGATTTGAGCCAGGAAGGGGTTTGGGAGCGTCTCTGCACGGTATAGTTCATCCCATATGTCTGAGTGAGGACGTGGGCACGTTTGGTATGGGATTTGAGCCTACGGTTGAAGATCTGAAGAAAGCCAAGGGAAGGAAAAAGGAAACATGGTCACTCCCTCGCCCAATGCCACTACTCAGTGAATCATTTGTTAAGAGTGGTGTCATGACGCATGTGGAATTTGAAGTTGAATTGGTTGATGACTTCCAGAACCTTTTTATTAAAGTTGATATGGTAGAAGCAGGAGAAGGTACCAGTATGGCAGACGTACAATTCATAGGTCCAGCTGTCTGGCTCAATAATTGGGAAGTCACTCCTCTCCCCGTCAAGAGGGAGTTTTGGTAGTTTATTTTATTTTTCTTTGTTTTTATCCGAGTTATTTCAGGGTTATAATTCAGATTTTAGTTTGTTTATATTATGTTTGCATCTATGTTTAAACCCTTCTATCTTTTTATTTAATGAAATGCAATGTCCCTTTTATTTCATGTCTAATATATTTTGTTTTTTCTTTTTTACACAGTTCTCTTTATGCTGATTCTAATGACATGACATGCATGCAAAATTTTCAGCCTGATCTTAAAATCAAAACTAATCAAGATGTAATGAAGCGGGATGGGGAATATGATGAAGAAGAAGCACTAGAAAACATAAGCAAAGAGTGGGAACAGTTTGAAGACAAACCGAATCCTAATTTGAATGAGACTGAGCCAATAAATCTAGGGGATCAAGAAGATCTCAGGGAAACTAAAATCAGTGTACATGCTTTGTCATAGCTAAAAGATGGAATGATGCAGGCATTAATTGATTACAAGGATGTTTTTACATGGTCTTATGATAATATGACTGGTTTAAGCACTGAATTAGTGGCTCACAAATTTCCAACTGATCCCGTATTCCCTCCTGTCAAACAGAAGTTGAGAAAGTTTAAAACGGATGTAAGTATTAAAATTAAAGAGGAAATCATGAAACAACTTGAAGCCAAAGTAATTCGAGTAGCTCGCTATCCCATGTGGTTATCCAATGTTGTTCCCATACCAAAGAAAGATGACAAAATTTGAGTGTGTGTTGATTACCGTGATTTGAACAGAGCAAGTCCGAAAGATGATTTTCCACTGCCCAACATCCACATGTTGTTAGACAACTGTGCTAAACATGAGGTTGCCTCTTTTGTGGATTGCTATGCCGGATATCACCAGATCATTATGGATGATGAAGCCGCGGAGAAGATGTCTTTTATCACACCATGGGGGACTTATTGTTATCAAGTGATGTCGTTCGGTTTGAAGAATACTGGAGCAACATACACAAGAGCCATGACTACTATGTTTCATGATATGATGCATAATTGAGGTCTATGTGGATGATGTGATTATTAAGTAAAAAAGTCGGCCGACCATGTTAAAGATTTAAGAAAGTTCTTTGAAAGACTTCGCAGGTATAATCTCAAGCTCAACCTGACAAAATGTGTATTTGGAGTTCCATCTGGAAAGCTGTTGGGGTTTGTAGTCAGCCGTCGGGGGATTAAATTTGATCCCTCAAAAATCAAAGCCCTTAAGGATTTGCCCCCGCCCAAGAATAGGACAGAGGTGATGAGTTTGCTTGGTAGACTGAACTACATTAGCAGGTTTATTGCTCAACTCACAACTACTTCTGAGCCCATATTCAAGTTGCTGAAAAAGAGTGATGCGGTAAAATGGACTGAAGAATGTCAGGAAGCATTCGATCAAATTAAAAGATATTTGTCAAGTCCGCTCGTGCTGGTACCCCTGGATCCTGGTAGGACTTTGATCTTATATTTATCAGTCATGGACAATTCTTTCGGTTATGTCCTGGGTCAACATGATGTCACAGGCAAAAAGGAGCAGGCTATTTATTATCTTAGCAAGAAGTTCACCACATATGAGGCCAGGTATACTCTTCTTGAAAGGACATGTTGTGCCCTAACTTGGGTAGCACAGAAGTTGAAGCATTATCTCTCATCCTATACTACTTATCTCATCTTCCGCATGGATCTTTTGAAGTATATATTTAGAAGCCTATGCCGATGGGTCGAATGGCAAAGTGGCAAATATTGCTTACCGAGTTCAAGATTGTATATGTGACTCGAACTGCCATGAAAGCCCAAGCCTTGGCAGATCATCTTGCTGAGAATCCCATCGATGAAGAGTACGAGCCATTAAAGACATATTTTTCTAACGAAGAAGTGTCGTTTGTCGTTGAAGTCGTTATAGATGCTGATCCACGTTGGAGGTTATTCTTCGATGGAGTTGTTAATATAAAAGGAGTCGAAATAGGTGCGGTTCTTATCTCTAAATCAGGACAACATTTTTCGGTAACAACACAACTTTGATTCTATTGTACTAACAATATAGCAGAGTATGAAGCCTTCATTCTTGGTTTGAGGTTAGCTGTTGATATCGGAGTCCAAGAATTATTGGTGTTGGGAGATTTGGATTTGCTCGTCCATCAAATTCAAGGCAATTAGAAGACGCGAGATTTGAAGCTCATCCCGTATCGATAATGCTTGTAGGAGCTATGTCAACGATTTGTTTTAGTAAAGTTTAGGAATAATCCAAGGATTCATAATGAAATTGCTGATGCTTTAGCCACTCTGTCTTCAATGCTCCAACATCCTGACAAAGCCTACATCGATCCAGTGCATATACAGAGTCGTGATTAGCATGCTTACTGTAATGTGGTTGAAGAAGAGATCGATGGAGAACCTTGGTTCTTGTATATCAAGCGGTACATTCAGTCAGGACAATACCCAGCATATGCCACCAACGATCAAAAGAGGACTATTAGGCGTTTGGCTAATGGATTTTTCTTAAGTGGGGGAATCTTGTATAAGAGAACCCAGATCTTGGACTTTTGAGGTATGTAGATGCAAGAGAAGCCTCGGCAATCATGGTTGAAATACACTCTGGAGTATACAGATCGCATATGAACGGTCATGTCTTGTCAAAGAAGATTCTTCGAGCAGGTTATTACTGGCTTACTATGGAAAGGGATTCTATTCAATTTGTTTGAAAGTGTCATCAATGTCAGGTACACGGTGATCTGATACATTCTTCTCCTCTTGAGTTACATGCAATGGCCGCTCCATGGCCGTTCGTGGATTGGGGAATAGATGTGATTGGACCGATTGAGCCAAAGGCATCAAATGGACATAGGTTCATTTTGGTAGCTATTGACTACTTCACAAAGTGGGTAGAAGCAGTAACTTTCAAGTCAGTGACAGAGAAGGCTGTGGTAGATTTTGTTCATGCCAATATCATTTGTAGATTTGGAATTCCTAAGATGATCATTATAGACAATGCTGCCAATCTCAATAGTCATTTGATGCAAGAAATGTGTCAACAGTTTAAGATCGCACATCGAAATTCTACTCCATATCACCCAAAGGCCAATGGTGTTGTAGAAGCCTACAATAAGAATATAAAAAAAGATACTGCGAAAAATGGTACAAGGGTCTAGACAGTGGCATGAAAAGTTATCGTTTGCATTGCTAGTTTATCGTACCACTGTTCGTACTTCAATAGGGGCAACTCCATATTTATTGGTGTATGGTACAGAAGCAGTCATCCCTGCAGAAGTTGAAATTCCCTCTCTTTGAGTCATTGTAGAAGCAGAGATTGATGATGATTAATGGTTAAAAACCCGACTGGAACATTTGAGCTTGATTGAGGAAAAAAGGCTAACGTCTGTGTGTCAAGGCCCGTTGTATCAGAGGAGGATGGCTCGAGCGTATAACAAAAAGGTCCGTCCTAAGAATTTTGAAGTTGTTCAGTTGGTATTGAGACGTATCCTTCCTCACCAGGTTGAAGCGAAAGGCAAGTTCTCCCCTAACTGGCAAGGTCCCTTCGTTGTGAAGAAAGTGTTGCCCAATGGAGACTTATATTTGACAGATACTGAAGGCAAAATGGTAGAAATGGCTATCAATGCTGATGCGGTCAAAAGATATTATGTATGATATTTGATCCTTTGTTGATTTTATTGCATGTTTAGTACTTGCATTTTTGAAGATTGATATGCTGAAGGCATTTTATTCTTCTATCCAAACATTGTGTCATCCTTTGTTTACCCATTTGAGCTTCATTTTAATTTTCTTTCATATCCCTCTTTTGGAATCATAATGGAGTCAAAGATAAATGTCGAGGAAATAAGAATAAAAGAAAGAGTTCAAAAATTAAAAAAAAAATCAAAATCAAATGAAAACAAAGAGCAAGCTAATGGAACTACGTGTAACCGATTCTCCTCTCACGGGAGTGACATACGTAGGCTGTCCTATTTTGGGCTCGGTCCAACCAAATAAAGATTTAAGATTCACTCAGACAAAAAACGGGGGCATGAGTTAATGTGTTGTTTGAGTCGATTCCAAAAGTTGTAAGTTCCACCCCCACTTCAAGTATCGTTTGAACCCCTTGCCATCCTTTTCTAACCTTAACCAAAAGCCAAGTTACAACCAAAGAAAGTCGTTCAGATCAATTTTTGATAATGTTAAGGCTAAGCATGGAATGGATATGATGATACATTGTGAGGTACCACTTGTCTCCCTCAGCATAAGAAATCAGGAAAGAAATATAAAAATGAGAGAGTCTTATTGGTGAAAACCCCCGTGGGCATCATAAGGCGATGGTGAGTGGAGAGAAATGAAAATGAGAGAGTCTTATTGGTGAAAACCCTTGCTGGTACCATAAGACGATGGTGAGTGGAGAGAAATAAAAATAAGAGAGTCTTATTGGTGACATCCCTCACGGGCACCGTAAGGAGATGAAGAGTTCAAGAGAAAAGTAAAAAGTGAAAAGAAATAGATTCATTGGCGAAAGTCTTTTAAGATGTTGTCAATCGAATGTGATGTATGAGTCCAATGGATTTGAAGAAGCGGCTCAGTGGAAAAGGCACGAACTCAACAATAAATGGGGAGTTTGGATAGGAAGATCAGGCAGCTCAATCCAAAATGCATGTCATACTCATTGGAGTTGGTTGTCGTATTCAGATAAGTTTTCTTTTTGAATATGGGACATTGACCTTTTCTTTCATTTACATATTCATGATTTTTGTCTTTTTATTTTCATTTATTAAAATAAAAGTCACCATCATTTCTTTACATTTTAAGTCAAGTCTATGTCAAAACAAGCAAGAAGAGATTTCAAAATTTACTACCAGTCTTTTCAATTATATGAGAAAAAGCCAAGGAACAGCACAGGAAAGAAATATGATCGTAATTCAACACGAAACAAAGGAAGTCTATCAACCGACATGCTGTTGGATTCGTGGAAGCATTCAGATTTGGGAAAAGGGTGCACCTCAGAGGCATGGTAAAATAGAAACCCATTGTTCGAGTCAGAACTCGTTTCCCTCAATCTGGATCCGGGTCAATGATGCGGCAAGATAGGACAAGTGTTAGCGATTTGGTACAAAGATGAAAGGAACGAGTGCTAGGGCAGATACCTGAGAATCCAAGAGTTGTAAGCCACCACTAAGTTTTTAACTGACAAATTTTCTTTGTTGAAATAGGGGAAAATTTGCTTCACTTAATTCAGCTACCATTGGAAATGTACATCCGTGATATTTTACTTTATGTTTCGGACCCTCTTGAAAAATGGGAATCTACTTTATGTTCAGGACCCTCCTGAAAAATGGGAATCTACTTTATGTTCAGGACCCTCCTGAAAAATGGGATTTTACTTTCTGTTCGGAACCCTCCTGGAAAATAGGATTTTGCTTTCGGTTCAAGACCCTCCTGAAAAATAGAGTTTTACTTTCTGTTCAGGACCCTCTTGGAAAATGGGATTTTGCTTTTTGTTTAAGACCCTCCTAAAAAATGGGACTTTACTTTATGTTCAGGACCCTCCTGAAAAATGAGAATCTACTTTATGTTCAGGAACCTCCTGAAAAATGGGATTTTACTTTATTTTCAGGACCCTTTTGAAAAGTGGAAATTTTACTTTATGTTCAGGACCCTCCTGGAAAATGGGATTTTACTTTCTATTCAGGACCCTCCTGAAAAATGGGATTTTACTTTCTGTTCAGAACCCTCTTGAAAAATGGGATTTTATTTTATGTTCAGGACCCTTCTGAAAAATGGGATTTTACTTTATGTTCAGGACTCTCCTGGAAAATGGAAATTTACTTACAATTCAGGATCCTCCTGAAAAATAGGAATTTACTTTTTATTCAGGACCCTCCTGAAAAATGAGAATTTACTTTCTGTTCAGGACCCTCCTGAAAAATGGGACAACGCTTTCAAAAATGAAATACTACTTTACTATAATTTTTGTTTGGGATAATTTTTGTTCTAGTTTTAATTTTGGGTTTCAGGAGCCCGCCTAAAGAACAGGGTGATGAAATATCAAGTCAGGAGCCCGCCTGGAGAATAGGGTGAAGAAACGAAAAGTCAAGCAACAAAGCGAAGCAATTGAAAGCCAAATAACAAATTGGAAGAAATTTTAAGTCAGGATCCCGCCTGAAGAATAAGGTGATAAAAGTCGAGTAAAGATCCAACAGAAGCTGTATAGAGAGGATTTTATAATTTCATTTATGTTTTAACTTGTAATTTTCATTTTCTGATGTAATGACAGAGCCGCGGACCGGAACCTCGATGGAACCTCACTCGACTCTCCGATTCAGTATAGTCCACTTCTCTTCCAATCCTTTGAAATACCCGTGACTTGATTCTCTCATAATGTGAGTAGGTAGGATGTCTTAAGTCAAAACCTGGTTGTCTTTCTTCCTTCTACTTCTTTCTTTGAATAATGGTCGGGTCAAAATTTGGTTTCGCTGTCTACTTCTTTGTCTGAAAACACTTCACGTTTACATTCAAAGGGGGCATGATGTAGACACCTAATTTCGTCCCTCCCCGATATCGTTTTTACCCATTTTTACCTTATCCTACCGTGTACCCTCACCCGTGTGATAATCCCTTCATAAAATGACAAAAATAACAATCCCCTAACTAATTTTATTTTATCCTAACAACCTACCCAATAAAAATAAAACACATCACACCCTACCCCTACCCCTACCCCCACCTCAGTACCCTACCTACCAAACCCCACTCACATTTTTCCCATTTTTGGTTTTTCCATAACAGAATCAGTAACAAGGAGAGAGAGGGGGATATTCACACAAGACCCATATATATGATTCCCTCACAGAAAATATCTCCATGGTTACTCACACCCACACCATTAACACATAATAAGGACCCCACATAGAAAACCTGAGAAGACTCAATTTTATCAATACACACATAGAAACATACAGAGGATGATTCTCATGGACGAAAATACAACACAGAAACCTTACAATTTCCATTCCCTAGGACACCATTAGAGGTCCCGTTTCGTTCTTACTATCATCATTCATCACCGTCCATCACTGTACACACACATATGCACACTGAATCGCACACCATACGTTGAAAAATGGAATAGATCGAGAGGGTTTCAAGTCGTTGGTCATTGCTCCGGCGACTTAGCTCGCCAGAATCGACATCAAGCTCATCATCTAGGTCTGCCCCATCCTAAAATTTCCAAAATCCTTTTGGTCGTCTTGATTTCTGGATGAAATCCAGCTGGAAGCCTCTCCATTCCAGTCGATTTCTGTCACTGGCAACTCGTCGGAGTTCGGGGTTCGAATTTATACGCGCCCTCAGTTTTCTACGGGGAAGTGGGCTGGAAATTTTGTTGTTGGCGTTCGGTTCTGGGTCAGTTGTTCTACTTCGAGACTTTTCATCAATTTTTTTAAACTGATTCGAGTTGGGGTTTTGTCGTTGTTGCGGTTTTCTCTTCGGATTCGGATTTCTTTAACTCATCATTATCAACGACAGTCGATTTCGAAAGGTCCATTTCTTAGCCCACTCTCTTTTTATCTATCTTGGTGCGTTGAATGGTTTGTGATTATGTGTGGTGTTATTATGTTTTGTTGAATTCTTATTGATGTTGATCATGACGTTTGTGATTCGGCTATATTGGTTTGAGGAATGAGTTTGATCATGTTTAATGGGTTGATATAAAAAAATTGGGGTGGAATTACGAGATTGGTAAAATGATGAATTTGGGTTAATGATGGTTTTATTGTTACTTTTTGTTCAACTTGGAATAAGCATGAATAATGTTGGTGAACTCGATAGTGTCACGGTTTTAGGTCGCTAATTGGATATGCAAATGGTAGGTTCGGGTAGGCAAATTTTGGCATGGTGGATTGATGACATGTTTGAAATATGTGTTGGAATGGTTTTGTTTTGTCGTATTTAATTCAATTGTATAATTTGGCCGGGGAATGCCCCGAAGTATCTGTATATATTTATTCACCGAGGAATGCCCTGAGGTATCATGTACCCGGAGGACGTTCGTGGTGAAGGCCCGAGGCGTCGGGTAGAGTATTAGTTTAGAATTAATTTAGCGTAGGTTTATATTTTTGCATGTTGTATATACTCCAGACTGTATAATTGAACTGGACATTACATTTTGGATTGTTTTTGTTTATTGTTCGATTGTTTTGCATTCTTTTATCTGGTTTATACATTTCATAGTGCCAAAATAGTTGATACACTCTACCAAGCGACTGTGGTTGAACCACGGGATCGAGGGGTGCCTAACACCTTCCCCTTGGTCAACAGAGTTCCTTAGTCGGAGTCTCTGTTCGTAAACCAGTTTAAAGAGTCAAATGGTTTTGATAAGGATTTTCCAATGGTGACTTGGCACACCAGACTATGCCAAGTGGAGACTCTGAATAAAAAATGTAAATAATCCTTTTCCAAAACAATTTCATTTCTTGTCACTTAAATAATAAAACCCTTTCAAAATTTAAACTATAATCTTTTTGGAGTACGAAAAAGGGGTGTGACAGCGGGATTGATAAATTGATAAAAGGAATGTTTTTAAAATTAACATTGGTTTGTTTATTGTTCTGTTTAACTCGGAATCAATTTTGTGAATTCTGTAGTATCATGATAGGTGGAATTGGATAGACAAAATATTTTAGGTTTGGGTAGGTAAATTTAGAACTTGTGGGTGTTAAATGTTGAAAGTGTTTGTTGAATGTTGTTATTTTATGAATTTGATCCAAGTGTATTCATTTAGCAGGGGAATGCCCCAAGGCTTCGTGTATTTATTCACCGGGGAGTGCCCCGACGTACTATGTTAGCAGAGGAGATTCGTGATGAAGGCTCGAGGCATCGGGTAAAGCATTGAAGTTTAGCCTAGAATTAGTTTAGTATAGGATTTATATTTTCGTATTTTTCTATTTTTGGGACTGTATAACTCGGACTGGACATTATTTTGGCTTTTGAATTTTGTTTTATTTGTTTTGTTGCTTGTTTTATATGTTATGTGGTTTATACATTCATAATGTCAAATTAGCCGATATGCTCCGCCAAGCAACCGTAGTCGAACCATGGGATCGAGGGATGCCTAACACCTTCCCCTCGGTCAATAGAATTCCTTAGCCGGAATATCTGTTCGCGGATCAGTTTTAGAGTCAAAATAGTTTTTTGAAAAGGAATTGGAAGAGCTGAATGACAAGAAAATATATTGGAGGTCTTGGAGTGTAACACCCCGTAAAAGTCGTGCATGGATTGGCCTTTAATAGAGTGCCCTTAGACTTAAAAACTTGAAAATTTTTCTAAGTGTAATGAGGACTTAGTTTCATTTTAGCTGGCGATATTCGGGATACAACTTTTCATCCTTCCAGACATCCGTTTTTAGATTTTCAAGTTGCGTTACGATTGAAAAAGCTCATAGTACATCTCGGATAAGTTTTGGAATTTTTCGGAATGTGTAAGTCTGCGTTTGGATTTCAAAACAGTAGCAAAACGCATAGCCTATTGCCCAGTTTTCAGCATTTCAGGGTCAACTTCAAATGATCATAACTCCCTGCATATTATGAACTGTGTGAGCTATAATATATCAAACGAAAGATATTTGAGTCCTCTTTAATATGAAGTTTGTTTCATATAATTTGAGTATATAAGTAAAATGTTATGATCGATTTACTCCAGCCTATCAAACTGTCAACTGAGGGACAGATTTGACCTTAATTGTTCCTTAGGGGTATTTTGGTCATACTCCACCCCTATATATACCACCAACACGGTATTTAATCCCTCAAACACCATAATACACATACTTTCCCCAATATTGCTCAAGAACTCTCCTTAGGGTTTCAAAATAAAAACCCAAATAGTTCAAGATTCGACCGTAGGTTTTCGAAGATAATTACATATTCGGAATCACCAATCCGCAAGCTTCAAGAAACATCTATTATTCTTGGAAATAGAGGTACACGGGTTTTTTTCTAAATTCTCATGGGCATAGAAAAATCATGTTTTAGAATGGGGTTTTAAATTATGTATATATATTTATGTATAAGATGTTTTAACATCATTGTTTTGGTCTTTTGACCATTTCCAAAGCGATTTGACAGTTTATATACATATATGAATGAATGTGTTTCAATTTTGAATACATGAACTTGCTAAAGGCATTTGACCACCAGGTGTTTGATGGAATTTCTGCATGAATTGAACTTTAAGTTTCAGAATATGAAATCCTTTACATCAGTTACATGTTTTGGTGGTCTAAACTATGTTTTGAATGAAAGCTCTTACTTAATACATTATGGCTCAGAAAGATCATGACTTGCAATGTCTTGGTATGACGATACCAATTCAGACTAATGCCATATCAGACTCAGACTAACAGACATTTCGGACTTTCATGATTTTAGACATTCAAAATGTTACATGTACAGAAAATGTTAAAAATGGGCATACAGCGATGTTAGGTAGTTCCCCGAAGAGGGATTGAGTTCAAGCGACTCATTTCCTAAAACCGTGGTTTGCCGACCCGGGTATACTATTATGCGCTGACTTAAATGTCCTGTGGCGTATCAGACTCAGACACTCCAACTCTTGCGGCACACTTGGGTTGGGGGCTTCCCCGCCGAGTCAATGGCGGATTCCATGCAGCCCGTGGAATATCAGACTTGTAGGGGAATACCACCTAACTCAAAAGTAAAACACAGATCATGATTTGAAATGAACAGACGGGTTACATGTTTTCAGAAAGTGCCCATGTATTTTTCAGAAACAGTTTTATACATGATGTCTTGATGAAAAATTGCTTTCACTTAATATATATATATATATATATATATGTATGTATGTTCCATTATACTATTTTTGGATTGCTTCGCATGCCAGTACTTTTGTGCTGACCCCCCTCCTTCCAGGTTCTAAGGCACAGTCTAGGGGGTCCAGCTACTCAGTAGAAATTCTCGGATTTGCAGACTTGATCTCACAGTGGTGAGCCTTCTATCATTCGGAAGGCCTAATTATGTCAGACATTATCTTATTTATTATGTTTTTGGTTTACTAGGGGTCTTATCCCAGTTTCTTTTCAGTCAGATATTTGTGTTCTTAGTAGAGATTTCACACACTAATGTCAGATAGTATTATTCAGAAATGTTGCAGAACTTGACCATGTTTTCCGTACTCAGTTTCAATTCTGCATTTTATTATGATTACAAATATTGTGCATGATAACCAGATAGAGAATGGGTGTTCCGGGCCATCATGGTTTGGGATGCTCATCACGGCTAAGGCCTAGGATCGGGTCATGACAAACTTGGTATCAGAGCACGGTTCATGGTCCCAGGGTGTCTGCGAAATCGCGTCAAGTAGAGTTCTGTTTATGGTGTGTAGCGTGCCACACTTATAAGAAGGAGTCTATAAGACGTTTAGGAATGTCTCTCTTTCTTCATGTTCTAGTTTGTGAAACAGAGTCAGAATGTTCCTCCTTCATACTCTAATTCGTGCTATGGTGACATCCATACGAAAGTAAAATCATCCCAAATTTTTTCCTTACTCTGATGTTCTCAGACCTATCACATTTCTGGGTGAATCAAGTGCAGAAGTTTAGAGTCTAAATGGTATTGTCCCTTTGGATAGCATCATATAAGATCTTAAAATTGTGCAAGGACTTGAGAAGAGTTTGTTATTGCTTCAGAGTGTATGGGTTCTAGTGTGAACCTTGATCTTGACAAAATTGTGCTTTTCAGCCTTCTGTATTGAGTATATTCGTCCCTTTTCAAAAATTTATGTTACAGATGTCATGCTTAAGGGAAAAGATGTGTAGTAGAAGTGTTGAAATTGTATTTCCACCCAAATAGTAGTATAAGTTAAAGTGTCGGTGTCATGACCTATTGGTAGCAAGTAGCGTGTGTGGATTCTATGATAATCTGTGGGGGAAATATTTGACTCAGATTTTTTTTCTATACAAAGTAAGATATGTATTCTCAGATTATGGAATGTTGTGTGACAAGTTTCTATCTCTTGAAAATATTTTATCATCGTGTTGGTGAAACTAAAAAGTCTAGTGAAGCCGTGTGGGGCTCTTTCGATTCACTAGCATAGTTGCCTTGTCATTTTTCTTATTTTCTTGTTCAAACTACAAAAAAATCTAAGTCGAGTAAAGTCGTGTGAGGCCTATTTCGATTCACTAGCAATTTGTCATTCAACATGTGGTTCTTGTGTTGGTTAAATATATGTATAGCTGAATCTTTTTGCATGAGATAGAGTTGGTAATGAAGCGATTAGTCCTTGTGTGTTAGTTTATTAGTAGAAGACAGAGAAGGAGTTATTAGGCGAGGTGAATTGTCCTTGCTTGAAGTATGAAAATGGACAGATTAGCCAGTAGGTTATAAGTATAGACTTATGGTTGTTGTGGATTTTGAAGGTAGTGTAAATGTACGCTTGGGTAAGTAATTGTGATGTGAGAAAGAAGTATAAGTAGATACGATTGTACGGGGTTATAATATAAGGATAAGGTTGACCATGTCTATTATGAGGCTTTAACCCCCTTGACCCTCTTTTCATTGGTAGTTGTAAACTAGTGATACTTGTGAGAAGGTATGTAGTATATTTTTGAGATATTTGGGTAGAATATCCCAATTTGATGGATTAGTATATTTATATTATGTTGCATTCTTCATTGGTGGTAAATGATTGATACTAAACTATAGGCTTGAATTTAAATGGTGTTGTGGTAAATAGTGGCACGAGTTTGATGATGCATGTTTTGTGGGATTAAATTAGTAGGCTTGATGTGCTGAAATAGTACATGCTAATGGATTATGATAAGGAAAACCGTTAGGTCATGATCGATTATTATGGTTATGAAGTTCTAGTGCACTAGTATTTCGTGATGTTTATTTCATAGTTTTCAAGTGAAAATTTCGTGTAAGGTTGGGTTGTAAATCATGCATAGCACTAGATATTAAGTTTAACAGTTGATGTCCATGAAGGTGGATGTGAAGATTTCTTGGTTAATGAATACTAGTTGTATAGAAGTGATCTAATAGACTTAAACGGTGCATGCAATAGAGTAAGTTTATTTAATTCGTAGTGGTGTATGATATTGCATGTATGATGTAGAAGTATGCCTAAGGTGACATGAGGTTGCAGCATTTTTCTAAGGCTATTACTTGTTGTGCGTGGCTAGGGGTACCATTGAATTGTTAAGTGGAGAAAGACTAGTTAGATGGTACATGGTGATCTAAATAGCCATGTTAAGGTATTTTGATTGATAGTGTTGGGCCTTTTGCGGTGATCTTGATTCTCATAGTAGAGGGATATAAATTTGGAGGCGCAATAGTGGTATGCTCTATCGAAAGAGATTTGGTTCATCAAAGGCTTGGTGATATCTATGTTAAGTGTTAGCATCTAAGCTTGACTTTTGAAGGTTGAACCGATAGAATAAGTGTGCAAGCATTATACTATGACTATTGGTGGCTAGAGAAAGATAGAGTGTATCCCGGAAGGTAGTCATTCGGGCTAAGTTCTATGATATGCATGTATTGTTATTTTTTTTCAGACCCTAGAGTGTAGTAAGTGTAGTTCAGTTAGAATCTGGTAAAGGATCTCCCAAACTCTAGATGATGACTTGAAGCTAAGGGGGAGATGACAGAACGAATGACCAAGTAAGGCTCTCAAATTCTAGTAGTGATGCAGTATGATTTAGAACGTTAGAAAGTGAGGGTGAGATTCAACCCATTCTTATATTAGTATTTTTCAGTGATCCCAATGCCTACTCAAGCTTTACGTTTCAGTTTCGTGATCATAGTTCGTGATTCCTGTATATGATAGAGAGTCGCGTACTCTTCCAGTTCCAAGATAATGAGTTCTAGTTCATTCAAGTAGTCGAAATTACATTCCTTATGTTAGAAACTGTAGTTGAGGTCATGCAACTCATGATGCATGTACTCACTCTTTATACTGCGTTCGGTCCCATATAAAAATCTTCTCATGCTTCAGGGTCTTATGTTTTTACCTTTTAGTGACCTCCCTATGCAATGATAGTGGTGATGATGTAAATGTTCTTGTTGATGGAAGATCATAGTACGTTTGTTTAGATAAGGCCATAAGTATGAAGTGAGATTTGGGAGTATGAAGTGAGATTTGGGGCCAATCTTTAATACATGTGATGTTTAGTGGAAAAGTTTGTGTGTGTATGTTTTTAGGATAGCACGTGGGAGTTATATTGATAATAGTTTAGAAACTATGTGAAGTATGTATTTATGGGTGTTTGCCTTGAAGTTAACATGTGGTTATAAATTAAGTTTGAATGACGTTTCGGGATTGTAGTGGAAGGTTGCAATATGCATTAGCGACTTCATATTAAGAGTTCAGAGTAGTTATTAAAGTGGTAAGGCATGTTATGCTTAGAATGTGATCTTTAAAAGAGGTATAGAAGGTGGCATAATATGATTTAGAATAATAGCGTGGTGTAGCATGTTGTATTTTTGTGACTTAGAGTTAGGCTTGATCGCGGGGTAAGGATTAAGCTATTTTAGACATTAGTAGAAAAATTTGTCAATGCTCATATGAGAAATTTAAGTTGAATTGAATGAATATCATATTTATAGGGAATAGTATAGTTAAGGGATGTTCGGGAAGTGCGCTAAGCCTGAAAGTAAGAAGTCGTATTGCCAAAGGTCTGAAAATTGTATCCTAATTTAGGAGTTATATGTCTATATTCCAGACTGCAGAGTAGAGTCAATGTTGTGATTTCCTCAGTTGGATGTCTTGCGTAATCCATACCCAAGATTCGTGGCTCCCTATTACTGTTAGAACTTCTTTAGAGAGAGTGTTGAAGAGATACTCCAGTTAAGTATGAAAGTCCAGCATAATTCAATCTGTATAGTTAGTAAGTCAGTTTAACAGGCAGATTCGCATGACTTGTTTTCTCGTCTTTTCATTTATTCATGCTACCCGAAATCTCAGACATACTACTATTCCAAGATAGAGTATACCAGTAGTTGCGAGTATATCTCAGTTCATGTGTCATGCATTAGATTCAGATTCCAGATGTTCAGTTATGATTCAATTTGTAGGTTCCTAGTGCATCGCCTCAATTTTTTTTCGAGTATCTTAATGAATTGAGCATTCATAGAGGGACATAGTGTCCCAAGGGGGAGATACCTCATTCAGCTGCATGTATAGATTCTTATTACAAGCCTCGCAACAGTTATCTTTGCGTAATCAGTCATACATTCATACGTTAGTCCAGTCAGATATGCGTGCATTAAAAATGCATGTTCAATAGAAAAAGTTCAGCTTATCAGTGTATTTAGTCCTGCGTTCATGAGAACAACTCAAGGACAGATCCATGCATCAGATATGCATGTTCATTATGAGAATTCAGCTTATGAATAACTTTAGTCGTGTATTCCATGCATCAGATATGCGTGTCCGATATAAGAATTCAAAATATCAGTAGTTCCAGCCATATGGTCATATTTCAAATTAGTGTATTCTTTATTAGAGGACATGTCGTGTCCGCGTTATTCTATATCTTTAAGGCTTCAACTAGTTTCTACCCATCATTCGAGGACGAATGATCCCAAAGGGGAGATAATGTAACACCCCGTAAAAGTCGTGCATGGATTAGCCTTTAATAGAGTGCCCTTAGACTTAAAAACTTGAAAATTTTTCTAAGTGTAATGAGGACTTAGTTTCATTTTAGCTGGCGATCTTCGGGATACAACTTTTCAACCTTCCAGACATCCGTTTTTAGATTTTTAAGTTGCGTTACGATTGAAAAAGCTCATAGTACATCTCGGATAAGTTTCGGAATTTTTCGGAATGCGTAAGTCTGCGTTTGGATTTCAAAACAGTAGTAAACGCATAGCCTATTGCCCAGTTTTCAGCATTTCAGGGTCAACTTCAAATGATCATAACTCCCTGCATATTATGAACTGTGTGAGCTATAATATATCAAACGAAAGTTATTTGAGTCCTCTTTAAAATGAAGTTTGTTTCATATAATTTAAGTATATAAGTTAAAAGTTATGATCGATTTACTCCAGCCTATCAAACTGTCAACTGAGGGACAGATTTGACCTTAATTGTTCCTTAGGGGTATTTTGGTCATCCTCCACCCCTATATATACCACCAACACGGGATTTAATCCCTCAAACACCATAATACACATACTTTCCCCAATATTTCTCAAGAACTCTCCTTAGGGTTTCAAAATAAAAACCCAAATAGTTCAAGATTCGACCGTAGGTTTTCGAAGATAATTACATATTCGGAATCACCAATCCGCAATCTTCAAGAAACATCTATTATCCTTGGAAATAGAGGTACACGGGGTTTTTCCTAAATTCTCATGGGCATAGAAAAATCATGTTTTAGAATGGGGTTTTAAATTATGTATATATATTTATGTATAAGATGTTTTAACATCATTGTTTTGGTCTTTTGACCATTTCCAAAGCGATTTGACAGTTTATATACATATATGAATGAATGTGTTTCAATTTTGAATACATGAACTTGCTAAAGGCATTTGACCACCAGGTGTTTGATAGAATTTCTGCATGAATTGAACTTTAAGTTTCAGAATATGAAATCCTTTACATCAGTTACATGTTTTGGTGGTCTAAACTATGTTTTGAATGAAAGCTCTTACTTAATACATTATGGCTCAGAAAGATCATGACTTGCAATGTCTTGGTATGACGATACCAATTCAGACTAATGCCATATCAGACACAGACTAACAGACATTTTGGACTTTCATGATTTTAGACATTTAGAATGTTGCATGTACAGAAAAGGTTTAAAATGGGCATACAGCGATGTTAAGTGGTTCCACGAAGAGGTCTTGAGTTCAAGCGACTCATTGCCTAAAACCGTGGTTTGCCGACCCGGGTATACTATTATGCGCTGACTTAAATGTCCTATGGCATATCAGACTCAGACACTCCAACCCTTGCGGCACACTTGGGTTGGGGGCTTCCCCACCGAGTCAATGGCGGATTCCATGCAGCCCGTGGAATATCAGACTTGTAGGGGAATACCACCTAACTCAGAAGTAAAACACAGATCATGATTTGAAATGAACAGACGGGTTACATGTTTTCAGAAAGTGCCCATGTATTTTTCAGAAACAGTTTTATACATGATGTCTTGATGAAAAATTGCTTTCACTTAATACATATATATATATATATATATATATGTTCCATTATACTATTTTGGATTGATTCGCGCGCCAGTACTTTTGTGCTGACCCCCCTCCTTCCAGGTTCTGAGGCACAGTCTAGGGGTCCAGCTACTCAGTAGACATTCTCGGATTTGCAGACTTGATCTCACAGTGGTGAGCCTTCTATCATTTGGAAGGCCTAATTATGTCAGACATTATCTTATTTATTATGTTTTTGATTTACTGGGGGCCTTGTCCCAGTTTCTTTTCAAACAGATGTTTGTGTTCTTAGTAGAGATTTCATACACTGATGTCAGATAGTATTATTCAGAAATGTTGCAGAACTTGACCATGTTTTCCGTACTCAGTTTCAATTCCGCATTTTATTATGATTATGAATGTTGTGCATGATAACCAGATAGAGAATGTGTGTTCCGGGCCTTCATGGTTCGGGATGCTCGTCACGGCTAGGGCCTAGGCTTGGGTCGTGACATGGAGGAACTGAATGACTTTTATGCGCATTGTTGAAAAAAAATTAGAAATATCCAATATAAACAAAAGGCAGCTCACATTGTCGAGAGAGAAATTTGATTATGATTTTGTTTTGTATGATCAGTTAAACATAAGGGTGTCAAGTGGGTCGGGCCGGGTCAACCCAAAATTGGCCCATGTGATTTAGCCGGGTTGTGGACGGGTCCGGTTCTGGGCCTAGTTAAACGGGCCAGTTCAATTCCCGGCCCAACAGTAAATTTTTTAAAAACAATCCTAAACTGGCCCACTTAACTCAACCCGGTCCAACTCACCTAAACCCGGTCATAATCAGTTAAAAATCGGTCAAAAACAAAAGAAAAAGTTTTTTCTCCAATATACACCATATATACCCACCAATATACATTTTAAATACGTTAAACAATATATATTCACTATATATATAGTATATACTACATTAGAATTTAAAAAATATATACACATAATACATATACACAATTACACATGTAATTGTGTATACGACTATACATTAGTTAAATGTATATACTACTCTAAATAAAACTTATACTGCAAGATATATACTACAATATAATGATATATATAATAATTTATAAAACATATACACATGTATACGCTAAATATATACGTCTATAAAAGATATATACACATATATACGTACCATTCAATATATGTACTAATTTAAATAAAACATATACTACAATATATACATACACTAAATATATAGTTATATACTAATTTCTAAAACATATATACATATATACGTTAAATATATACTACTTTAGAATATATACACACATATATACGTACCACTCAATATATACATACTACTTTAAATAAAATATACTACAATATATATACTATAATATATACATACACTAAATATATAGTTATATACTAATTTATAAAACATATATACATGTATACGTTAAATATATACTACTTTAGAAAATATACACACATATATACGTACCATTCAATATATATGTAATACTTTAAATAAAATAGACTACAATATATATACTACAATATATACATACACTAAATATATAGTTATATACTAATTTATAAAACATATACACATGTATATGTTAAATATATACGTCTATAGAAGATATACACATATATATACATACCATTCAATATATACGTACACATATAAAATATATGTACTTCTTTAAATAAAACATATGCTGCTTAATATTATAAATTAATAATACTTTATATTAAATTAATAATATATTAAAACTAAGTATTTAATTTAAACTAAAAATTCAATCTAAATCATTAAATGAAAACAATTACAAAGTAAGGACTAAGGAGTGAATGAATGTTGAATTTTATTGATTGCAAAATAATCCAAAATTTATAATTTACATGGATGAAAAATCTACAAATTTTGCATCATTTTTTCCAACTCATTCATGTTAATATTAACGGGAACTTGCATAGGATAGTTTAAGTCAACGGGGGCAAAATCATGCATTGGACTTGATTCTGCTGAGTTCTCCCGTGAAGTCATAATTTCTTCAAGTCTCTGCTCGTCGTTCGGCTCCGCTTCTATTCCTTGATTTCTTCGTTCGGCTATAATCCAATCTCTAAGGCAAACTAGAACATTCATTGCATTACTTCCCAATGAATGTCGGTTGCCTCCAAGATGCTATCGTCCCTGACTAAAAGCGCTCTCCGATGCAATGGTTGACATTGGAACATTCAGAATATCTCTAGCTAATCTTGAAAGAATAAGATATTGTGCTTCATTATTCCTCCACCAATTTGTTGATCCGTTGTCTGTGATCCAACTCTTTTCGATAAGTTGTTGTGTAAGATCCCTCCTCAACACTGTTCCAACAAGCTAAATCATAAAAATGATCAGAAAAAACAGTATGTGTCGGCCTTTTAGAAGATGATGGCTCCTCGGGAGGCGAGGAGCGAAAGTTGGAGTGATATTTGTCGGCACAGCTAAATCAACTAAATCAGCATAGTGGTTATATAATTTATCTATGTAAGCGTTCGCATCGGCCATAGCCGTCCACAAATCAAGTTTTTCTTGTTCTTCATCATCATAATCATTGTTAGTATTTATCTCTAAGTTAGCATAAATAAGAGTACTAAAGTGGCACATAGTAGTATATTTCATGCACGAATTTAGCATAGCACCAACCAAGTAAATAGGAAGAATCGAAAAAAATATTTTTAAACTTTAGCAAACATGGCACCAACAGCTTCTTTGTAACCTCCTTTTTATTTTTATATTCTTTGAGTAAACCAGAAATATCGGCTATATATGCCAAAATATTACAAACAATAGGATAATAAGCACTGAAAAATTCAATCATAGCTATATAAAATTTTTCCAAAAACTTAACAAGATCATTAATTACAGCCCAGTCAGAATCTTGTAGCATGCAGTGGGCAGAATCAGCAAACGAACCATATGTTGGTTAAAAGATAGTGTAATAGGAACTCTATATTTATAACAAGTTTTTAAAAATTCAGACGTAGCATTCCATCTAGTATCACAATCTTCAAGCATCAATATCGGTGCAAGTCCATTTTGTTCACATTTAAGTTTAACGTTTTTAATTTTTTTCTACGATTATTTCCTTGAATAAAACCAACGGCAATCCTAATTTTTTCAATATAAAGTTCAAAAAACTCAAGACCATCTCTTACAATTAAATTATATATATGACAAGCACATTTAACATGAAAAATTTCAGGTAACGGCGGAGATAGCTTAGATTTTAACTTTGTTATAGCAGTCTTATTGTTAGAAGCATTATCAAAAGCAATACATAAGATTTTATTTTCAATACCGTAGAATTCTGTAACTTTAGCCATCGAATCAGCAATAAAATTTCCAGTATGTTTACGATTTTCATCATATAAAAAAGCAAGAATACATTTTTGCATAACAAAATTACTATCTATCCAATGACAAGTAATGATTAAATAATCATTTTTATTTACAGCACGACCAAGATCAGAAGTTAGGACCATTCTACATTAAATATTTTTTAACAATGTTGATAAATAAAAATAATATTGTGAATGAAGTCTAAAAATATCGTCCCTACAAGTAGTTCTAGGAATACCATTAAACATAGGATTATAATTTTCTTGAATATAATGAATATAGACATCAAAAGAAGGAAAACTAAAGGTAAACAACCCACAGCTACCATTTTAGCTATTTCTTCTAGGTCCCTCAATTTATTATACTTCTTCATTATCTGACCGGTTGCTAGGTCCATTCTAGTTTGCGTTAGCCCACCAACATCTACACCGCATCGTGCAATATTTAACTCTCTTTCGTGATTATCACTTATATGTATCATTAACGTACCCTTACCCCCTTGCTTGCCTCCTCTTTTATGGTTATATATTTGTTGACAAATATTGCATTGCACCTCAATATCTGATATACAGTCAAAAAATTGCCATGCAATACTAGTTGATTTACGAGCTATTGGGACACGGGGAGGACGGGGAGGGAGATTAACCGATTCAGATCTAACGTTAGCATTTCCTAATGCGGGTGTCTCACCAATATTTTCATCATCTTCGTCTAAATTAACCGCATCTACTTCATTTTCTTCTTCTATACCGTAATTTTCCTGAGATTCTACATAATTCATATTGTGGGCACCTACACCTATTTCTTCCTCAAAAGGTTGACTAAGCGGTACCAAAGGCGGAGGCACACAGGTATATCTACTACTTAAAGTACCTCTATCGCTAGTAATTCGCTTTTTACTACCACTACCACTGTCGGGACAAACATTTTTAACATCTTCAGTGGCGAGGTTTCTTAATTTATCCATAATATAAATTAAACTAAAAAAATTTAAAATGCACAAATATAATAAAATTAAATATTCAACAATTAATACACAAATTAAAAATTACATGTAAGAGCTGGAACGACAATACCAAATTTTGGAAGTATCCGAAGGTTACGACTTTAGAAACTTCCACCGTACTTTATAATCGCAAAATTAAAAAATTAAAGTGAGCACTTTGGGAAATTAAATATATAGAATATTTGAGAATTGAGAATTGAGATTTGAGAGAATGAAAAATTATGTAAAAAATGATTTGAAAGTGTAGGGTATTTATAGGAATTTTTTGGGGTTAAAAAATAATTTTAAATGAATTTTTTTCCTTTTTAATTAAATGGCCAAAGTATCCATTTGGACCCAAAAACGGCTATATAGCCATTGGGACAACGACTATATAGCCATTGGGACAACGGCTATATTGGGCCCAACGGGTTAATTTGTTAATTTAAAAAAAAAATTAAACAGGGCTGATTAACCAGTGGGCCTAGACCGGGCTTGGTTCGGGGCAGGTTAATCGGGACCAAAATCAAAAATAAACCGGCTCAGGACCCGATACCCTACAGCCCGCGGGCTGACCGGGCCGGGTTGATTAGGTGGGCCGAATAGGCCCGACCCGGTTGACACCCTTAATTAAACATCATCCTCCAGTTCAAGAAGCAAATCCTCATGTTCAATAAGCAAAGAAGAAGCACACCATGATGAAGTAGAGGAACAGGATGATGATCAGGTGTGTCAGTAATTTCTTTCCATCTATTCAAAGAAATGTCACCAACCCTGTTTAGAGTACGAACCTCACATTTTAGTTGAGCAAGCTGAAGTTTGCCAGGAAGACACCGGGAACCCTCTAGAAAAAATGCACCACTTTGTATTCCTTCCTTGAGTGAAGATTTTCAAAACCAAAATGGTAATATCCAGGGGTAGCAGAAGGTGAACATTTCTACAGTTCACACAGTTGTTGCATGGCAGGATTGCACAAATAAATACGATGATAATCCATTTTAAGGCAAACCAAACCATAACATACTTGCATTTTGCTGCAAGAAAGTTGCCGATCAGGAATTGTGACAGTGTATAACTCCTCATTTCTTCCATCCAAGTCAACTGAAAAAAATCGCAGCCTGGACCTTTCTGACCGGTGCAAGAAGTTCTAAGAAGTTGGGGGCCATTTTCTGCATGCTTGGGTGGTCTGAATTATGTTTTAATGAAAGAATCATACATGGTACAATATGACTCAGAAGTAGGACTTGCAAGTCTTGGTGTGACGACACCAACTCAGTTAAAGCCATAGTAATTCAGAACAGAATAGAACACATGTTTGAAATAAGATTTTCAGATTATGATTTTTAAGAGATGCATGTTTAAAAAAAAGTTTTAAAAATGGGATTAAAGAGAGTTAGATGGATACCTGAAGAAAGTACGTGTTGAAGGACTCTATGCTAGAAACCGTGATTTACCGAAACGGGATTATGGTACCATGCTTTGTAATATTGTGTACCTTGATTCATTTCTTCCCAAATTGGGACTATGGTTAGGATCCCTGCTTTGTGATCTTGTGCACTAGCATGACATATTAATTTGATTAGGGATTTTGGCACCCTGTTGTGTGATCTTGTGTGTCCCCTTATAGATACTCCAATCCTTGCGGCAAACTTGGATTGGGGGTTTGGCCGCCGAGTCAAGGGCGGATTTCATATAACCTGTGGAATTACAGATTATAGGGTGTACCATCTAGCTCATAAGTAAGACAAAGAGTAAGTCATAATTTCAAAGAAATGTTTCAAAGTCTTTAAAATGTGCCCATGTATTTTCATATATTATATGTAAAATGTTTTATGAATTGCTCTCACTTATGTTATATATAAATACATTATTTTGGATTGATCTGCGTACCAGTACAATTGTATTGACCCTCTACCCTCCCAGGTTCTGAGGCTCAATCTTAGGGTCCTGATAAGAAGTAGATTTCTTCTGGCAGAAGTGTAGAGTTCAGTTGGTGAGCCTTCTATATTTCAGAAGGCTTAGTTGTTTTCAGTCATTTATCATTTATTATGGTTTTGGTCTACTAGGGGCTTTGTATGATATGATTCAAATGGCCGACTTAGCTTTCAATAACATCATTTGAAGTCAGTGCGTGAGGCATCAAGCTTTGGTTGCATTAAGGAAATGGGATCCTACATGGAGGGGTCGATTTGAGTACACCAAAGAGCAATCCAAATAACTTACGATAAGATCTTTCTGAAGGAAGTTGCTTCCCAATTTTGTGATGGACTTTTATACCAAGGTAAAGACGAACATAGTCATGAACTTCAAGGTAAAATAGCTAACCCTTACACTTTTGTGCATGTGAATGATAATTGTGTGGCTAGTAGCCCATTGAGTGTGAGTTATAGCTTGCCTATATGTGAGTCTATTGTTTCTTTGTCACTTGATGATGATGTACTTGTTGTGTGTGTGGATACACTAGTTGATCCTATTGATGACCGAATTGACTCTTCTTGTAAGATCAATTTATGTCCACCTAGTGTTGAAATCATTGTGTTGAATAAAAGTACATCGTCTTGTAAAATTTATGTTGATCAACTTTTGTGTGAAAATTGCCTACCACTTGAAGATGTGTGTGATGTGATTAATGAATCTCAAGTGTGTGATGATGTTAAAAATATTGATCAAATGAATAAGAGTGAACTCGAGAGCTATTCTTGGGATAATCTTGAACTTGAAATCTCTTTGAAACTTGATATTAATCTTGTAGAGAGTGATGAATGTGTTTGTTCCAAATCTGCCCGTGAAATAGATCATGCTCTCTTAAGGTATAATGTCTTGTTTGAAGATGATATAACCACTCCTAATGAACCTAGTGGTTAAAATGATGGTATATCTTGCCTTAGAAGCTATAGCCAATATGCTAACCCACTATGGTGTGACAACATTCCTTCTAAAAATGAAAATCTCTTCTTGGAAGATGAGAGTACTCTTTTTTTTTTAGAGTACTCTTAAGGGTAAGGGATGTGTGGTTTTGGAAACTACTTCTCTTTATAGTTTGTGTGACTTTATTGTTGAGATTACTCATGGAGATGATTGTGAAACTAGTAGTGAGTACAGACATGAGGGCACCATAGTAGAAGTCGACTTGAGTGATACCTTTCTCTACTTTCTATTTGCTCTGGATAATATATATGCTATTGTAGAGAGTATGCCGTTTAGTTTGGGTGGAGACCACGGGAAAGGGGAGTGTTTTCTAGACCCGTGTCTATGGCCACTCTTCCTGTTTGACCCCGGTGCTAAATATAGAATTGGTGATGATGGTGTACCCAACTTGTTGCTTGGTTTACATGACAAACAAAGTATCATTTTTCGTGAATTCTATAGCCAAATCCTTTGTGCATTTTTCATCAATTATGTAATATTTAGTTCAAAGGATCCTTGGTTATATTTTAAATATGTGCAACCTTGGCATGTTGGGGTGATTTGTCGTGCTTACCCTAACCCTCATGCCATGAGGAGTTTGTATTTGTGTGTCCTTTCTTTGGTTTTGCAAAGTTTGGATTCGATGTCGAATCCTTTTCAAGAAGGGGAGGATGATATGATTCATATAGCCGACTTAGCTTTCAATGACATCATTTGAAGTCAGTACATGGGGCATCAAGCTTTGGTCGCATTAAGGAAATGGGATCCTACATGGAGGGGCCGATTTGAGTACACCAAAGAGCAATCCCACGTGTGAAAGATTGCTTGGAGAATTGAAAATTGAGGAATCACGGTTTTGGACCTTCATTAAGGACATTTTGGTTACTTAGCCTTGTCCAAGTAACACTCCATGACCACCCCTTTTCATTAAGGGTATTGTGGTCATTTTTTAATGTAATAAGTTAGACTATAAATAGGTTCTATTAGTTCATTTGCTAGTTAGTTTATGAAATATGAAAGATTGAAACACTTGAAATCCTTTCTCTTGAGAGTAGACCACCTTAGTATAGTCTTAGTTAGGACTTGGAAAAGTTATCCTTAGTATAGGGCTTGGAAAAGCCAATATTGTTCTTTGCTTGGAAATGGTGGATCTTGAGGTGAGTCGATTACCTTGGCAGTCACCGTAAGAGTGTGGTTTTGATTATTACATTCATTAGGGGTTAATGTTGAAATATACATGGTTCTTAATCTTGTAATAATCTTGGTATTACTATATATCCTTTCATATTTTGCAAATCTGTGTGTTTTTGTGTTTGTCATCTTGTATACCTTTGTGTTGCTTGTTCTTCTCACATTTTGTGGAATGTTTTGGCATCTTGGTGGACTGATTTGTATCATTGTCCCAGTTTTCAGACAGCTTTAATTTGATCATGTAGTAGAGATTTCGCAGATTGGTTCAGACATTGTCTAGTTGTTGTTGGGCTTTATTTTCTATATTATAAATTAAATTCAGACTTATGACCATCATTCCATTTCATTATGTATTTTTTTGAATTTTCTATTTGTCTATGAATGGTGTATATGATTACAAGTTAGAAGGGCTCTCGAGCCTTTATGGTTCGGGATTTCCGTCACGGTCAGGGCCCTGGTTCGGATCATGATAGAAAGTATGGAGCATGACTTTAAAGAACTAAAAATTGGGTTTAAGAGAGATAGTTAGTTACCCGAAGAAGGCGTTTGAGTGTAGGGGCTCATCGCTGGAAACCGTAGTTACCGATGCGGGACTTATGATATATTGACATTTAGGACATCTCACATGGGAGAATTTCTTGCAGTGTGCTCACATGGGGGTATCACCACTCCAATCCTGGCGGCTACTTGGATTGGAGGCTTGGCCGCCGAGTTAAGGACAGGTTCCACATAGCTCGTGAAATTACAGATTTGTAGGGTGTACCGACTAGATCAGAAGAATAACAAAGAGTGAGTCAAAGTTGTCAAGAATTATTTTGAAGTGCACTAAAATATGCCCATGTATTTTTACTTGTATTATGCTCACTGATATTATGAAATGCTCTTACCTATTTTTTTTATAAAAACATGTTATTTTGGGTTGTTTGAGTTGTTTCACATACCAGTATATTTGTATTGACCCCCTATATTTCAGGATCTGAGGCACAGTCCCGGGGTCCCTCTAAGTAGTAGATTGGTTTGTCAGAGTTTGCAGTTGGTGCGCCTCCCTTATTTCAGAAGGCCGTGTTATGGGACATTGTCATTTGCTTTTAGATCATGGTCCGACTGGGGGCCTTGTCTCGGTCACAGACAGATGTTGTTTTCGTATTGTTATAGATTTCACAGACTGGTCTTAGATGTTTTCTGAATGTTTATGAACTCATATTTGTATGGATTAGTTGAAGTAAGAGAATGACCATCTTTCCGTTTTGTTATGTTTTCCGCATTTCCTTTATAGTATATGAATTATGCATATGATTGCCAGTTAGAAAGGGCACTCGAGCCTTCATGGTTCGGGATGCCCGTCGTGATCAGGGCCTCGGTTTGGGTCGTGACATAATCGATCTGTCTATATATAAGTCGGATCGATAATCGATCTGTCTATATATCTGTCGGACAGATAATAGATCTGTCTCAAAAATGGGTCATCTCCCTAAACAAAAAAACTTATAGTCCATTTAATTAAAAAAATAGACTTAAAAGGTCTATTTAACAAAGAGTCCCAAGCTATTGACATAACATGGTATCTAAAAGCTACAACGAGAAAAAAAATTCAAATTATTTTCTTCAAAGAATTTCTTGCTCATATCATCAAGAAATCCAAACAAACAATAATAAATGTACAATTACAACAAAATTAAAGAGTTATAATCACATTAGGCAAGTCAAATCATTTTTCCTAGTAGATAACATTCACGTACTCTGTAAATCTGATCAAATAAATCAAAAATTGGTAAATATACATTAAGTGGTATATGATGGGGCACATATGCACCACTTTTTTAACGAAGAATATATCACTTTAAATCACAAAATTGAGAGAATATTTGCCGCTCTCAGTGATTTTGATTGCGTTGAGTGAGATGGTCACATAGATTGGTTATTCTTAATAAATAAATTAAAAAAAAAAACAAAAAAACTGGAAAGTCACCTCTTTGAATTTTTCCAAACTCAATCTGCCTCTGCCTTTTCTTCTCTTCTTTATGCACACCACATATCCATGAGTACCATTAAATAACCCTTTTGTTTGCTCTCTTCGTCTATCTTTACTTGGGATGTTACTAAACTAGACGTTCAACTATATTTGTTCAGTTTTGAAAATCAATCAATAATTTAACCATTTGTACTCATTTAACCTTCTGTAATAAACAAGTCGAGCGCGCTCCTGAGGTTATCAAGGGCTGATGAGTTTTACTGCACATATTTCCTAAATTAAATAGTGGTTAGAGTTACTGTCAATGAGCTACTAGCGTACATGCATCTTATGATTAATTTCCTAAGACATGAACTAGGTAATTAATTCATGTACGAGGAATGAATCTATTTACTGAGACACTACTTTAGACTCTAGGACACTTGGAATTTAGACCCGTCACCGTCAACAATCCATACTAACAAACTAGCTATTTGAAGCCCAATAAAGCAAAAGAAATGAGTTCGTCATTTTTTATGCCTGTGTTTGGTCGCTGTCTGAACTCACTGGCTCACCCACCCCACCCTCAAAGATGAGGATATCAGATGATATAGTGGTAGCTACGGAAGGCCGGAAGGGAGATAAGCAGAACAGAAACAAAATCTTTCATGATCTTAGCTAATTGTAGTTGTGGAGCTTGTTTTTACTGACAATAGGCATAACTCATTAATAACTAGCAATCAGCAAAACAATATTCAAGAATACAGCATATTTGAGTTTGTTTTAGGTACTATAGTGATTCCAGCATCAACAAGATTTTTGACGCCCGCCTTAGTATCATCAAAGGCTTATAAGTCACTCATTTTGTCATAACTTTCCTGAACTCTGGATTCAAAATCATCTGTGCTAGAGACTACCATCTTTTTTTGCTATGATAGTCTCCTAACTTGGATGAGAAATACTTCAATTTGATGTTCTAATGTACTTTGATTTCTATGACTACAAGAGAACTATAAAAAATATATATATATCAAATCTAGAAAAGAGAGAAGATGAATAACAACATGTGGAATTAAGTCTAGGAAAGGAAAAATTGGTTTGCAAGCTGCAAGTACACATTTTAATGTCACAATTACAAGATATATCTCTTTTATCAATAATAATTTTAGACACTGAGTTGGTTGACACGTTTGAATGTCACAATTACAAGCTCTGAAGTTAGAGAGGGAGCGGCATTACCCACTTTTGGATGATAAGGACATCATTCAAGCTGGATAACACCTCAGACAAGCAACAAACCTAGAATGTATAAGACGTGCATATATATGTATATGTACACATAATTACTTATTAAAAAAAGACATACAAACTATATCGGTTTTCCAAGAACAGGTCTAAGAGATTAATAGAAATAGAAGGTAGTGGCAAGCATCTCAGAATAGTACATATCTTTTGAAATTGTGAAGACATTATTGAATGAAAAAAACAGGATTCCTACTGTAACAACTTAGATGTATTAAATGAGGTGGTCAGTCATATAGAACTCCTAGTTTCATGTCTCACTGTCAGCCAGTACCAAAAGGTACTTCCACATGCATGGCCCAAGAAAATGATCAGGTTAGCACAAGTAGGCATGCTAATATAAGATTGAATTAATATATGTTTTCTTCCCTTGAAATTTTAACACATTTAGAAGAGATGGTCACAAGAAGTTCAACAAAGATGACTAGGCTTAAGCTTCTACATAAGGTGACGACATATAGTTCGACAGGGATGACAAGGATTGAGATGCAAACCCTTTGACACGAGTCTGAATTTCGTTAAAAGGGAGAAAATAACCTTTTAATAAGTATGGAGTGCATCTATCATTCATAAACTTTCTGTTCCTTTAGGCATTTCTTTGCTCAAATCTTGAGAAGAGAATATCTTGTGAAAGCTAATATGAGTCCACCACAGTACTAAGGACCTGTTTCTCAACCTGGTGGCTAAGCTATAAAGACAAGTTATCTCAAGAACAGGAAGTAAACAGCAGTAAAGTAGGACAAAGGATGTTTACGTGTAAACTTCCTTGATCAAGGGAGTAAAATCACGACCTTCCTCAATGGGATTTCTCAACTGCTTCACTAGCGCCAAGCAAAATTCAGATTACAATCTTATGTAATCTAGAAATTAACCTCTTAATCCCTGTTAAAATGTATTAGTTATTGATCACTTTTCTGAGTTAGCTCATTAGCTAATTTTTTACTGTTTTTAGGTTTTTACTGTTACATTGATAGAAGGTTGATTAGCCAAGTTAGTTAGTGAAGTTAGTGGAGGCACCAAGTTAGTGGTTGCTGATTAGATTAGTTATCCAAGTTGTTAGAGTTAGTTAGGAATGTTCTAGAAGCTCATGTGGCATACATGTGAGCCTATAAATAGCAACCATGCCTCTCTCATTGTATACTCTCACCACTTGAATAACAATATCTTAGCTCTTTCCTTTCTTCTCTTCTCTGCTTCAATGGTTTCCGTGTGTGTGAGAGCATTGTAATGCATCAGTTTAACAATCCCTAATCCCTTGCAATAATTTATTGCAATCCCTCATCACAATAACTCCATTGCAAAGACTCCGTCAGCTAACTCTAGCTAACACCCACAAGTAGAAAAGAAAAACAAATACCTACACTGATCTCTTGAAGAGGAGTGGGTTTACAATGTTAAAAATGAAATTACAAAGACTCAAGCAGGGACACTTTTCACCATGAGCAGAATGGTTTCTCGGTTGTTGAAGCTTTGTCTTCAATAGCTCAGAACGGTAGCTTTTGCAGAAGAGAATAAGCTCCTTTTGTTTTTTGCAAAAACTAGGTTTTCTTCCAATGTAATGATGTGTGTATATGTATATATGAGGGGTGACGGGAGAGAAAAGCCTTAATTGATTCTCATTGGAGGACAGGGGAGGACCAGTGAGGTGCACCTCAGCCCTACTTCCATTTACTACTGATACAAAGCAGTACAGAGACAGATTTCGTGTAACAAACTTGTAGGGAAGATAGCATTGCATACCAGGTGCTCTCATCAGGTTTGTCAATCATCAAAATTCACGATGCTAGGAGGCACCTGAACTCATCATCTTGTATTTCCTTTTCGTTTATACAAGTTTTAGCTCCAGAATTTGAAACTAATTTTCGTTACTCATTAGCAGTAGTCACACCACACTATATTTACAAAAAAAAGAAAAAAAAAAAAAGATAAATAGAACAAAAACAAACATTTTATCCAATGCTACATGTATTTAATTGACAATCATTTATTTTCAGACCAGAATAGACAATATAACAAATAGAAAAACTTTGCCAGCCTGATCATTCACGAGGACGATCTTGCAAAGATCATAACAGTTGATGTTTCAACATATATAAACCTTCAGCATAAGATACATCAAAAGTTAAATTCTTATTACTCATCATACTTTCATTGTTCCATTGCTGTGATTATATCTTGAAATGCAACAATGCAGAAGCTCCATCCAGGCCCTTTTTACGGAAGTAATGAGTGTAGTCTTCCACTGTGGTTGCGCGATATTTTGGAGGATTATCTTCTGACAACAATTCAGTAATTGGTCCATAAAGCTTAGAAGATGGCAATGGACCTGTAAAGAAGAAGCATGCAACTGATATTCTTGGTCCAACTTTATTTGCCAATACTCGGTGCTCAACACTTACGTACTTGTCATTTGATATGAGCTGCAAAAAAAACAGCAAAAATAAGCACAACTAGTATCAATACCAAATAAGGTATTACATTCATTCTTATTGAGTAGATATTGTCAAGAATAGATCTTGGGCCTAACTCAACCTCAAAAGCTAGCTCATGACGTGAGGATTACTCAAGTTCATATACGCAAACTATCAGTCCTATTCCCCAACTAATATGGGACTTTTTACCCACTCTAACAGATATAAGGATTGAAAAGAAAAATACTACTAGCCTACAGAAGATCTCCGATGTTCACCACAAGAGCACCAGGTGTAGGAGGAACATCCACCCACTGATTCTGGTGAAGTACTTGTAGTCTGCTGATATGATCTTGTAGAAGCACTGTGATAAAATCATTGTCAGAATGTTTACTGGTGCCAATGGCGAGTTCTGGCTGAGGGCATGCTGGATAATAATGGCCCAAAACACTGAGCCCCTCCGTGCAATCACTATCATTGAGATGAGATGGAGTGAGGCCTAAACCCTCAGACAATAATTCAAACAAGGATTTGCCCAATTCCATCATATGCTTAGAGTAGTCCATTAGTATTTCCCTGCAGCAATTTCATAAAATTAATGAACAGCACATATCAGTATTAAAAGAGAAATGCTATGCTTGATTGGCTCTCTGGGTCCGGATTTCTAGTTAAATTTTCTTACTTTTCCCAACTAGTATTTATCAAAACTTACCCTCAGAGTCAGCGTAACTCAATTGCAACGAAACATATAACAATGCCAACATTTTAATGGTTTATTCTTGATTTTTGTCACTACACAATACATAGTATTTAGTTACTAGGTTATAAATGAGGTTGGTTGATTTTCTAATTCATCCTCAGAACATATACCTGCATGGTCTTGGAAATTCTTCTGGACTGGGAGGATTAGGAGCTAATAGACTACATATATAATTATTAAATACATCTGGGTTATTCTGTAATTAGTTATTCTTCAGTTCTCTATATATAGAGTTGTAACCCCTTCAATATCAATAAGATCAATTATTATTAAATTATATCATGGTATCAAAGCTAGGGTTTCTTCTTCCGCCCAAACCCTAATCTCTCCTCTTTTCCGCCGTGTGTGCGCCGCCGCCACCGTCTACACCACGCCGCACGGCCTCCCTCCTCCACCGTAGGTCGGCGCCATGGACAAGGTTGTTGATCCTCTGTCAAATTTACCGTCTGGAGTAAAATTACTGCTCAGGAATCTCCACAATCTCATCCCCGAAAAATTATCTGACAACAACTACCCGGCCTGGGCACTTAACGTCCGCACCGCCCTCGCAGCCAACTTTCTGCTCGGATGGATTGACGGTGCGGAGAAGCCGCCGCCCGAGACAGCCGAGGAGGACGGCGTCATGCTCCCAAATCCCGACTATCTTCCGTGGATGATCGTAGACACTCAGATCCGAGCCTGTCTTCTCGCCGTTATTAGCCCCTCTGTGCACAAACACGCCCGGGGTTTTCTCACATCGGCTTCACTTTGGGACGCACTAGCCACAAGGTACAACTCTGTATCCACGGCTCATATTTTTCAGTTGCGTGACAGATTGCATACTCTTCGGAAGGGAACGAAGACGATGACTCAATACCTTGATGATGTGGCCTCTATTCTGTCTGACCTAGATGCTGTGAACGAGATTATTCCTGAACGAGACGTGGTGAATGCCGTGATACGTGGTCTTCCGTCTAGCTATTCCTCTCTCAAAAAGCATATTCGCCTCTCACCTGTCGAAATCACTCTGAATCAACTGTCTGGATGGCTTAATGCAGAAGAATTGAATCTAGACATGGAACACAAATTACTGCTCGGAGAAGCCAGTTCCACCCCTGGCGTCACGGCTCTTTACTCGGCTGGCAGCAGGGGCTCGGCCAGGGGTCGCGGTGACGATCGCCGTAACCAAGGGCGAGGCAGCGGCGGCGGTGACCGTCGGAACGCCGGGCAGCAAGGCAGAGGCGGGCCTCCACCGAGGGACGGCTTCCAGTCAGGCCGCGGACAGGGACGAGGAAACCAGCGGGGGCCCACACGAGATCTTCCGACGTGCCAAATTTGTGCTAAACAGGGCCATTCTGCGTCTAATTGCTGGTATCGTTATGATGACTCGCAGAATGTAAATCGCCAGTCCGGCGGATCAAGGGCGATGCATGCGTCCACAAACGCTCAATCTGGCGATTGGTATCTAGACACAGGTGCTAACACCCATGTGACGTCGGATTATTCACAACTTCAAGCTCCTCATCCGTATCATGGCTCAGAAACTATTACAGTAGGCAATGGTCAATCCCTTTCCATCACAAACACCGGCTCTGGGTATGTCTATACCCCAAATGGTAAATTTCATCTCTCAACCCTTCACCACGTCCCTTCCCTCACATCCAATCTTTTATCTGTTTATCGCTTTACTAAAGAAAATAACTACACCCTCATTTTTAATGACACCAATTTCCAGATAGTGGACAATACCACGAACCGGGTGCGGTACACGGGCCGCTGTGAGCATGGGCTATACACTCTTCCATCCAGGTCTCCGTCTGTTGTGAGTCAAGCCATTCTCTCGTCCACCTGGCATCGCCGGCTTGGGCACCCATCATCCGCCATCACCAAATCCATTTTATCTTCCTTAGGTTTTAATTTTTCAGAGAAATTACATTGCGAGTCCTGTTCAGTGTCTAAATCTTGTCGTTTACCTTTTTCACTGTCTGAACACAAGGCCACTGCGCATTTCAATTAATTCATTCTGATGTTTAGGGTCCAACCTCAGTTCCTTCTGTTCAAGGTTTTCGTTATTATATCTGTTTTGTTGATGATTACAGTAAATTCACTTGGCTTTATCCTCTGAAATTTAAATCCGAAGCTTATACTGTTTTTGTCAACTTTGACCGAATGGTTCAAAATCAATTTAATGCCAAAATCAAAATTTTTCGAAGTGACAATGGCAAAGAATTTGTCAACAATGCATTTGGTGTTTTTCTTCAAAGTCTAGGGGCTCTTCATCACACTTCATGTCCATATACACCTGAACAAAATGGCGTTGCTGAGCGCAAACACCGTCACCTAATAGAAACAGTTGTTGCGCTCCTCCATGATTCCACCTTACCTGTTTCCTTTTGGGTTGATGCCCTTGCTACTGCCAACTACCTCATAAATCGCATGCCCACTCACACTCTCTCCAACTCCACTCCATATGCCCGTCTCTACAATCATCCATCCGACTACATCCATCTCCGCCCGTTTGGGTGTCTGGTTTATCCCTGGTTGCGTCCACACACTCAACATAAACTTCAACCTCGGTCCACCCCTTGTGTCTTTCTAGGCTATCATCTCACTATCAAAGGTTACAAATGTTTCGATCCTGTATCTCAGAAAACATATGTTTCCCGTCATGTTCGTTTTGTGGAGGAACAATTTCCTTACACAAGTCTTTCCTCTACTCCATACTCCCCCAATCCACTTGGTATTGTGCCATTATTTCCATCCTTTTCACACGCTCATGCTCCGGCTCACTCGGTACCTAACCCGGTACCCCACTACACCACTACCCACCCGTACCAACCACCTAGCCACTCGAACCAACCATCCACCCACCCGAACCCCCAAACCTCCCACCCGAACACCCAGCCGACTGCCACACAACCCACCACTTCCCTTCATCATACTCCTAACACACATACAGCCACCCCATCCACCGCTGCACATCCCAGCTCCCACGGCAGCCCCACCCAACCCCCGTCCACACATCATACAACTCCACCACCCCTTTCTAATCACCCTCCACTCAACACTCACCCTATGACAACCCGAGCCAAGGCCGGTACCTTCAAACCCAAAGTCTACCACACTCAAATACCCTTTGATGCACATCCCATAACTGAGCCTACTACCTACAACCAAGCCTCCAAAAATAGGTTCTGGTGCCAAGCTATGGATGAGGAATTTCAGGCTCTGAATGAACAACGTACATGGGATTTGGTACCTCTGCCTAGTAACCGAAAGTCTATTGGGTGCAAATGGGTGTTTCGCATCAAACGAAATTCAGATGGATCTCTTTCTCGCTATAAAGCACGTCTGGTTGCCAAAGGGTATCATCAGAAGTATGGTGTGGATTATAAGGAGACCTTCAGCCCTGTTGTTAAGCAACAGACTATTCGTCTGGTCTTGTCTCTTGCTCTTCACTATGATTGGCCGCTTCATCAGTTAGACGTCAGCAATGCCTTTCTTCATGGTCATCTTGAGGAAGATATCTATATGGTTCAGCCACCGGGATATGTTAATCCCAACCGTCCTCACTATGTTTGCAAGCTTCGCAAATTACTGTATGGCCTGAAACAGGCCCCACGTGCCTGGTACACACGCCTCTCTACTTTTCTGCAGGGTCTTGGTTTTCGCACCTACCATCATGACAACAGCCTCTTCACCCTTCACTGTTCTCGAGGGACAGTCATCATTCTTATCTATGTGGATGATATTGTTATTACAGGCAGCTCGTCATCACTCATCACTGAAATTACTGAGGCTATGCATCGTGACTTCAAACTTAAGGACCTCGGTCCTCTGGAGTTCTTTCTTGGCCTCGAACTCATCCGCAAATCGGGAACCATATTGATGCATCAGACACAATATACCCTTGAACTTCTAAATCGAGCTGGAATGACAGACTGCAAACCCGCGGTCACTCCCATGGCAGTCCGCCAATCCCCAGGGCCGAATACTCCCTTTGCCGATCCTACACTATATCGGAGCCTCGTCGGTGGACTTCATTATCTTGCTGTTACTCGTCCGGACATCCAATATGCAGTCAATCGAGTCTCCCAGTCAATGCATGCTCCCACAGAACAACACTTTCAGGCCTTGAAACGCATTCTGCGCTATCTTAAAGGTACTCTTCAATGTGGAATTTTATTTCAAAAGGGCTCGTTTGATATATCTGTTTTTTCTGATTCGGATTGGGCAAATGACAAAGATGATCGGAAGTCCACTACTGGATATATTGTTATGATGGGACCGAATCTGATTTCCTGGTGCACCAAGAAGCAAACGCGAGTGTCCCGTTCCTCCACAGAAGCAGAATATCGTGCCATGGCTGCGGGTGTTGCTGAAGCCATGTGGTTACGATACCTTACAGATGCACTTGGCATTCCCCCGACGAAACCACAGATTTATTGTGACAATCAGTCCACTATTTGTGTTACCAAAAATCCAGTCCTTCATGATCGTATGAAGCATGTTGGGTCCGACTGTCACTTTGTTCGCGATGAGGTACTTGCAGGAACGATGGCCACGCACTATGTCCCATCTACTGACCATTGAAAAGAAAATGGAGTCCCTCCAATTTGCAACTGGAACAGAAGGGCTATACAAATCAAAATTGCTAATGTGAGCCACCTTTCTCGTGATATCTCGAGTGTAATACTCTCTTAACCTTGATATCTTGCTCAAAAAACTCTCATGTTCCTCGCAACATTTCTCCAAGGACAGATGTTGGAATTTCATGATTAACCACTTGGAAGAAACCCCATGTGTCCGATGCATCTTGAACTTTGTCCACAATCTCTTTATGCTTGATTGGGTCTTCATCCATGCCTTCAAGGTCTATCATTGGAAAAATGAACGGTGATCCACATCTATCCGAGGATTCTGGCCTGTTTTTTGGTGGTAGAATGAATATTTCAGGTACTTTGGTGATTCCAGCTTCAACAAGCCCTTTAACCCCAGCCTTTGTATCATCAAAGGCTTTAAGGTCACCCATTCTGGCATGACTTTTCTGAATTGTGGCCTGATAATCATCAGTGTCAGAGACTCCCATCTTCTTTGCTGGAATGTTATAAACAGGTAACTTCCAGAGGTTCTTAGAACCCAATGGGTAGCACAGGATAATATAAAAACTACTTACTCTTTATGCACAACACTATCATTCCTATCCACAAAAAAAAGAAGAGGATCTAATAGTTTTAGTCCCTTTCACTGGTCACTGTCTGCGCCCGCTGTCATTCTTGACCCCACTGATATACCCAAAACAAGAAGGTGGATAAGCAAAACAAAACAAAAAAAATATTACCACTCTTAACTAATGTGTTGAGAAAATAATAACCCACAGCAATAATATCAAAGACAAATGACAAAAACAAGACTGTAACAAGATTCTTAACTAATGTGTTGAGAAAATAACACTCAATAAGAATAATACCCACGACAAATAACATAAACAAGACAGTAACAAGGCACCAATTCTTTTTAGCATGGAAAATATAATGTGTAACAGATCGAAATTTAATAAGAAACATTTTTATACTTAGGTTATAAATTCAAGTACTAAATTCTGTGTAAATTAGAAATGCATATATCAATATTTATGAAACTTTAATTACAGTATGTTATATTTGCTAATTGTACATCACGGCTCAATTATTTGTACTAATATGCATTTTGTTATGAATTTCTCCATTTCTGTGACAAGAACTTGTAATGCAGCAATGCAAGAGTTCCGTCAAGGCCTTTTTTGCAAAAGTAGTCTGTATGTTTTCTCACTTTGGTCACACATAGTTCTGAAGAGATGACTAGGATTAAGATGCACACCCTTTGACACGAGTCTGAATTCACTAGAAGGGTAGTTTTTGGACAACGGAGAGGGAGAAAATAACATTTTGTAAGTATGAAATACATCTGTCAGTCATAAACCTTCTGCTCCTTTAGGCAGTTCCTTCAGAAGGAGAGAGGAATCTTAAGAAGAGAATTTCTTGTATTTCCTTCTTGTTTACTCAATGAGCTACTAGCATAAATGCATCTTATGATTAATGTTAGTCTAAGTTTAGCGGACTCTTCACTTTCAATGCTGCACCGTGTCGGATTCTTCAAAAATACACTAGCTTTGGCGAATCTGACACGTACCTGTTGACATTTTTGAAGAATTCAGGCAACATAGATTAGAGTTTGTGACCCAAATTTTGTTGATCCGTCCTGAAAAGTTCGCGGTGCGACCCATGTTCGATATTTTTTTTGGGGGGCGGTCTGTTGATACTATTCAAATGGCCGCCTTAGCTTTCAATGACATCATCCGAAGTCAGTATGTGGGGCATCAAGCTTTGGTCACATTAAGGAAACGGGATCCTACATGGAGGGCCCGATTTGAGTACACCAAAGAGCAATCCCACATGTGAAAGATTGCTTGGAGCATTGAAAATTGAGGACTCATGGTTTTGAGCCTTCATTAAGGACATTTTGGTTACTTATCCTTGTCCAAGTAACACTCTATGACCACCCCTTTTCATTAAGGGTATTGTGGTCATTTTTTTATGTAATAAGTTAGACTATAAATAGGTTCTATTAGTTCATTTGCTAGTTAGTTTTATGAATGATGAAATATTGAAACATTGAAAGTCCTCTCTTTGAGAATAGAACACCTTAGTGTAGTCTTAGTTAGGGCTTGGAAAAGCTATTGTAGTTTAGGGCTTAGAAAAGCCAATATTTATATTTGCTTAGAAACGGTGGTTTTTGAGGTGAGTTGATTCTCTTAGTAGTCAGCGTAAGAAGATTGGTGTTTGATTATTGAGACTTTGAGGGTCTCTTTGTTTAATACATATGTTGATTCCCATTGTTTCGTAAGATCTTATGTCATCTTGCCTATCCCATATCTTATTTCACTTTGTATATTTGTATCTTGTCTTTTTTATCTCGTGTATTTGCGTTGTTGTCGTGACTTGTCTCTATCTTGCTCTAAATTTTTCATTGTGTTGTGGACTATTTTAGAACTTTGTAGATCGTTCCTGTATCATTTGGTATCAAAGCATGGATTAATCTTGTTCCCACAAGATCAATCTTGGGCTCGTAAACTTGAAAATTAAAAAAAAAATATTAGAAAACTGAAAAATTAAAAAAGAGGTAAATCTGTCCATTTTTTTTGTTCTTGGCCGAAATTGTGTTCTTGTTGTTGTTGTTGTTTTGGCCAAGATTTTTGTCTAAATTTAGGTGTTTTTTGATTGTCTTAGTTGTTTCTAAGTGTTAGTTTTGTTTTCACGAACACCCTTGAGTCTAGATCCAAGTTGAGCTTGAACATTGTTGTTGGTATTGTTGTTTCGGTTTCAAGAACTTAAACATTGTTGGTCTTGTTGTGCGGACCAAAACTTGAAGGTGGTTTGAGCTCGTATTGTTAGTATTTTGTTGTGGGTTTTAAGCTTGAAAAATATGTTGTTGATTGTTGGAGGTTCAACGTGAGGCTAGGTTTTTAAACTTCTATTGAAAGTTCTTGTTGTTCTAGACTATCTTCATGTCTAGTTGCAAACAAGCTCTTCAATAGTGTTGTTTGATCTAAAAGACAAGTGGAAAGAAGTGAGGCCTTTGATAGTTTTAAAACAAATCTCAAAGACCTACCAAAAGGGAAGGGGGACAAAAAGATCTACAAAAGACTTGGTACTAAAAGAGGAAAAAAACACTTTTCTAGGTGTCCAAAAGAGGAAAGGGCCACCAACCCTTCAAAAAGGTGTCTTGCCCAAAAGGTGTAAGACAAGTCAAACCTTTTTGAATGTGAAAAAGGGCTTCAATCTTGATATTTTTCTTCCCCAAGGCCGAAATACACTTCTTCAAGAATTAAAAATTGAACCAAAATTTTAAAGTTGGAAAAATAAGAACCTTTCAAAAACCGCAACCGATCCTAGACCGCCACATCACTAATTTTTGTACAATACCGAAACTTAGGTCTCAAAATCTTGGATTCTTAGTTTCTTATTGTTGATTCTTAGTTTCATTTTTTTTATTCTTATACTAATTGGCAACTAGTAAATACCTACTAAGTTGTAAATTAATTTTTGAATATGTTTCTTTCGTGTCTTCGTTATTTGTGTATTTTTCTCCTTTGTAACTCGTAGTAACTTCTTTATTTAAAGTTCATAAGTGAATTTTATTTTGTGTCTTGAGTCAATCAAAATAAGAATCCATTTCGGCCGCCAAGTAGGATTGGCATCTTATTGACTACCAAAGTATAAGCAACTTTCAATATTTGCCGCTCCAATTGTGAGAATCACAAAGGTGAGTGTCTCGAGTGTTGGTAAGGATCTTTTTATTTTATTTTATTTGTTGTTGTCTTTTTTTTTTATTAGGTACCATGGCTGCACATAATTTCAAGGCCACGTGTGATCGCTTCCATGACAATCTTGAAGATATGAAACAACACATTAAAATTATACGCTAATTTTTACCCAAACTCTTCCCTCAAAATCCAATTGTCTAAACAACTTGCGATAAGAGCTTTCTGCTGTCCAATATTGTGATGGACATTCACACCGAGGTAAAGACGAACATACTCATGAACGTCAAGGTAAAATAGCTAACCCTTACACTTTTGTGCATGTGAATAATAATTGTGTGGCTAGTAGTTCATTGAGTGTGAGTTATAGCTTGCCTATATGTGAGTCTATTATTTATTTGCCACTTGATGATGATGTACTTTTTGTGAGTGTGGATACACTAATTTATCTTATTGATGACCGAATCGACTCTTCTTATAAGATCGATTTATGTCCACGTAGTGTTAAAATCATTGTGTTGAATGAAAGTACATAGTCTTGTGAAATTTATGTTGATCAACTTTTATGTGAAAATTGTCCACCACTTGAGGATGTGTGTGATATGACTAATAAATCTCAAGTGTGTGATGATGTTAAAAATATTGAACAAAGGAATAGGAGTGAACCCGAGAGCTATTCTTGGGATAGTCTTGCATTTGAAATCTCTTTGAAACTTGATATTAATCTTTTAGAGAGTGATGAACGTGTTTGTTCCGAATCTACCTGTGAAATAGATTATGCTCTCTTAAGGTATAATGTCTTATTTAAAGATGATATAATAACTCCTAATGAACCTAGTGGTGGAAATGATGGTATATCTTGCCTTAGAAGCTATAGCCGATATGCTAACCCACTATGGTGTGACAACATTCCTCCTAAAGATGGAAATCTCTTCTTGGAAGATAAGAGTACTCTTAAGGGTAAGGGATGTGTGGTTTTGGAAACTACTTCTCCTTCTACTTTGTGTGACTTTATTGTTGAGAGTACTTATGGTGATGATTGTGAAACTAGTAGTGAGACACACATGAGGGCACCTTAGTAGAAGTCGACTTGAGTGATACCTTTCTCTAATTTCTATTTGCTCTGGATAATATGTATGTTATTATAGAGAGTATGCCATTTATTTTGGGTGGAGACCGTGGTAAAAGGGAGTGTTGTCTAGACCCGTGTCTATGGACACTCTTCCCGTTTGACCCCGGTACCAAAAATAGAATTGGTGATGATGGTGCACCCAACTTGTTGCTTGGTTTACATGACAATAAAAGTATCATTTTTGGTGAATTCTATAGAGAAATCCTTTGTGCATTTTTCATTAATTATGTAATATTTAGTTCAAAGGATCCTTGGTTATATTCTAAATATGTGCAACCTTGGCAAGTTGAGGTGATTTGTCGTGCTTTCCCTAACCCCCATGCCATGAGGAGTTTGTATTTGTGTGTCTTTTCTTTGGTTTTGCAAGGTTTGGATTTGAGGTCGAATCCTTTTCAAGAAGGGGAGAATGATACGATTCAAATGGCCGCTTTAGCTTTCAATTACATCATTCAAAGTCAGTACGTGGGGCATCAAGCTTTGGTTACATTAAGGAAACGAGATCCTACATGGAGGGGCCGATTTGAGTACACCAAAGAGCAATCCCACGTGTGAAAGATTGCTTGGAGCATTAGAGATCGAGGACTCATGGTTTTGGGCATTCATTAAGGACATTTTGGTTACTTAGCCTTGTCCAAGTAACACTTCATGACCACCCCTTTTCATTAAGGGTATTGTGGTCATTTTCTTATGTAATAAGTTAGACTATAAATAGGTTCTATTAGTTCATTTGCTAGTTAGTTTTATGAATGATGAAATATTAAAACATTGAAAGCCCTCTCTTTGAGAATAGAACACCTTAGTGTAGTCTTAGTTAGGGCCTGGAAAAACTATTGTAGGTGAGGGCTTAAAAAAGCCAATATTGACATTTGCTTAGAAACGGTGGTTTTTGAGGTGAGTTGATTCTCTTAGCAGTCACCATAAGAAGATTGGTGTTTGGTTATTGCGACTTTGAGGGTCTCTTCGTTCAATACACGTGTTGATTCCCATTGTTTCGTAAGATCTTATGTCATCTTGCCTATCCCTTATCTTATTTCACTTTGTATGTTTGTATCTTGTCTTTTTTATCTTGTGTATTTGTGTTGTTGTCTTGACTTGTCTCTATCTTGCTCCCAGTTTCTCCTTGTGTTGTGGACTATTTTAGCACTTCATAGATCGTTCCTGTATCATCTATGGTGGTAGCAGAGGGATCAGGCCGAGTATGTGTGACATCCCGAGAGTACACCCTAGATGCCACACGGTGCCTACGTCCCTGAAGGACCACCAGCTAACCCATGTTGGTACCTATTGTGAGCACTGAATAAAATAACAGAGAATATGTGCGAAATTTAACTAAAAATGCCATAAGGTTTTAAATACAAAACAATACTGAATCGAAATACCAAAAACATTTGTCTGAAAACAATACTGTAAGACTGTCAATAACAACTGATAACTGGATAACTAACTCAAAATATCTGAAAGCCTCTAACTGACTGACTGTGGAGTTGATGGGACAAGTCCCCAACTAACTCCGACTAACTACTGTACTAAACCGAAATAAATATAAACGGTCCTCGGAACACGAGGACTCACCACTGCTACTGCTGCTGATGTTCTGGGAGGTCTAGGCGTGGTCAGGAACCTGAGCATCCGAACCTATGTTCATAGCACAAGAAACGAGTCTATGGTCAGTACTTCGAATGTACTGGTATGCTAAATGGGGTTAGGCTATTATGCATGGGTTCATGTGCATCAGCAATAACTAACTGAATGAATAACATGAAGTACTGAGTGAGAATGCATGAAAGTTGTAAAATTTGAGAATGCATGATCAAGAAATACTAAAATACTGAACTGTACAACTAATGACTGTATGCCATGGTCAAGCAAACCTGAAACGAAGTACTGGACTGAATACTGGACTAAGACTGTGGGAGCTATCATACCGACATGTCCTAAAATGAGCTAATTAGGGTCCAACCTTGTAACCCCGATTGGAAAGGTGTCAGTACCATGCCATGGGATTAAAACTGGCTATGTGGATCTACTAAAGTGTTGTCCCGAAGGACTAAGGTTCACCCTTAACTGGAAGGGCCCTAATGAGATATGTGTCAACCCTTAACTAGCAGGTTAATCTCTTAACCTACACTGGTTATGTAGTTCTGGAATGCATGGATTGATACTAAAGGTCACACCCTAAACTGGCAGGTGAGCCCCCATCCCTGGGTTCTATCGGTGCAAGTCCTACTCCTAACTAAACTGAACTAAGCTTATTGACATGATGTACTGACTGAACTGATAATGCTATATCTGAAATCATACTGGCAATACTAAGACTAAGCAAGCAACTAAGTTTTCGGGTATCAAAACCCCAGGACTCGATAGCAATATCAATAAGAATAGATGAGAGCATTTGAAACCATAGTGCGATCTAGAGGACATCATAAATAGTCATTGTTCAAATTCATCTATGAGGCAATTCATCAAACACATTAGGGTCATGAGTTAAAGCATGGAGATAGTTTTAAACATATGGTTGTAACATAATTTCAATACTAAAATCATGGGTTTAGGACTTAACATGCAAATATCATCCTCCAAACGGATCAAAGGCTAATCCCAACAAGAACACATGTAGACATAATATAAAAATTCAAAATTCATGGAAGTTCATGATAAAATTCATAAATACATATAAATACCATAATTTAAACTTGAAATTGAGTTCTTGAACTCCATGGATGAAAAGGATCCATGAATGAACATCTAGCATACCTTAATTGAAGAAGTATTGGAAGTTCTTGGTGAATTTCTTGAGAATTGATCTTGAATGTTGAAGGGGCTAGGATTTGTTCTTGAGAAGAAATGTTTTTGATTTTGAGAGGATTGTGGAAAAAATGAGGCAATAATGTTGTTTTGGGACCTAAATCCTGCGTTAAAGTGAGGAAAAAAGATTGAAATACCCTTTTAGACCCGAATTTATTAAGCTGGAAACACGCCCAGTAACGCGATTAGAGACGCGCCGTGTAGCTGCTGCCAACGCGGCACCCAACGTGACGCGGCTATATCGCGTTGGTCTACTTTTTTGGCCACCCAAACATGACTCAAACATCGTCCGAAAAATTCGAAACTCGTCTGAAATGAACTATAGACAATCTTGATCATAAATTAACTTAGAAATCAATTTTTGGGGTCGAGAAGGTCGAGAATAAAATTATCAAAGCTTTGAGGCCAAAAATGAGACTAAGTCTTCAACACTTAGCTAAATTTTTTTTGAGATCTTAGGACTATTATGCATACATTATGAGCTGAATTGCACTAGGAAGAGTACGGGGTATTACAGTATGGACCTGTATGTTTTTGGGCTTAGGATTTATTTGTACGCGTGTATATATAAGTGTGATTTAGTGGGTTATTTTTTGAAGGTGTTGATTGATTTAGTGGATTATTTTTTGAAGGTGTTGATTTTTGTCTTTGATATTGGAGAAATAAAAGAGAAATAGTTGGAGAAAAATAAAATACGGCAATAGTATTGTCAAAGAAAATTATTTTATTAATAACTCAAAACATGTATTTATAGCTAAATTTATAACTACACTCCAATTTAAATTGGGATAACTAATTCTTATTCAAATAATAAAGGGACAACTAATTCCTAAGTCACATTGGGCTCTAATAATTAAAAACTATTAAAAGTATCTATTCCTACTTTATTTCTAAGACATATTTTCAATACTCCTCCTTGGATCAGAAATTGTCTCGGCTTCGACTGAATTTGACTTCTTAAATAAATCTGTCATTTCATCTTTGTTCTTGCATGGCTTATGTACATCTTCTATTGGATTGAATATGAAACTTTTGTCTCTCCTGTCAACTTGTAAAATCTCATGATTAGTAGAATCAAAGAATAGACAGTATTTGTCTCCAAATAATAATTTAAATCCTTCTTTCATTAGCTAGCCAATACTTAACAAACTTTTGTCAATATCAGGCACGTAAAGGACATTTGAAATTATTTTTGTACCTGAAACTATTTTGATTGCAACATTCCCTTTTCCTTCTGCAGGAATATAGTCACCATTCCCAATTCTGATTTTCTTATTTTTCAAAGGCAAAAACTCTTTAAAAAGAGTTTTGTCATATGTCATGTGGTTTGTACAACCACTATCAATCATAAAAAAATTAGACTTCTTGGTTAAAGATGTTGCCACAAATAAGTAATCTTCTTCTTCTTCTTTGATGACTTGGGCTTCTGCTTCATAATTTTGAGATTTGTTTTTGCAAATCACAGCTTCATGGCCAAGTTGATTCCAAATCTTGCATTGTGCATCTGGTCTCTTCCCAACATTTAAATAGAAGATGACCTATTTTGCCACAGTGCTGGCAAGGTGGGTAATTTTTTTCTTGAATTATTATCCTTGCTTTGAGTCTTGTGGTTGACTGTCAAAGCTCCTTCAACCATACCATCCTGCCTCATAAGCCTCCTTTGCTCTTGCGCCTGCAACATATTTAACAATTCTGCCAGGATAATCTTGGACAGATCTTTTGTGTTTTCCAAGGTAGTTATTGATACTTCGTATCTTTTAGGAACTGTAAGAAGAATTTTTTCAACAATTTTTGAATCCTTATATTTTGTGTAAAAAAATCTTACCTTGTTAACAATGTCAAGAAGACGGTTTGAGTACTCTTTGACGGTCTCAGATTCCTTCATCTTTTGCAATTTGAATTTCCTTATTAGATTCAACACCTTCATGCCTCGTATTTTTTCATCTTCTATATATTCTTCCTTCAGATTACCCCAAATTTCTTTTGCCGATTTAAAGGCCATAATTCTCGTGAAAATTGTTGGAGAAACACTAGCAAACAAAGTCGCTTTTGCTTTTGATTTTCTTATTTTCTTTTCCTTTTGACTTTTGATCTGGACTACCGTGGGATTATCAGGCAGCGGAAGAACCTCATAATCCTCCTACATGGCCTCCCAGAGATCTAAGCCCTCAAGATAAGTCTCCATTCTTACTGCCCAAAGATGGTAATTCTCACCATCAAAGACAGGAGGAGCTATTTGGAAAAAGTTGTTTTAAGAATTCATCGCTTACAGATCCCTCAAGAAATTGGCTCTGATACCAATTGTTGATTTTTAGCTTGGAATTGGAGAAATAACAGAGAAAGAGTTGGAGAAAAATAAAATACGGTAATAGCATTGTCAAAGAAAATTATTTTATTAATAACTCAAAACATGTATTTATAGCTAAATTTCTAACTACACTTCAATTTAAATTGGGATAACTAATTCCTTTTCAAATAATAAAGGGACAGCTAATTTCTAAGTCACATAGGACTCTAATAATTAAAAACTACTAAAAATATCTATTCCTACTTTATTTCTGAGACATATTTTCAACAGACGGTTTTTATACGTCATTGAGACTTTCGTCTCCTCATTATATTCCTCTCCATTATAGTGAATTTCCTCCTTCTTTGCCTGTAGTTTTTTCTGTCAACAGTTTCCACGTAAAATCTGTGTGTTCTTGTTTTCTTTTGTTTTGTGGTATTGGTTCGTTTCAATTACAATTAATTTCCTAAGACATGAACTAGGTAATTAATTCATGTACTAGGAACGAATCTAGTTACTTTAGATTACTTTTTCCAGAAGAGACACCACTTTAGACTCTTGGACACTTGGAATTTAGACCACAATGGTCGCTATCAATTGTTCATACCAACAAACTAGCTATTTGAAGCCCAATAAAGCAGAAGAAATGAGTTGATCATTTTTAATGCCTGTGTTTGGTCACTGTCTGAACTCACTGGCTCAGACCCCCCCCCCCCCCCCCCACCTCAAAGATGAGGATATCAGATTATATAGTGGTAGCTATGGAAGGCCGGAAGGGAGATGAGCAGAACAGAAACAACATCTTTCATGATCTTTGCTAATTGTAGTATTGGAGCTTGTTTTATTGACAATAGGTTTAAGTCATTAATAACTAAGAATCACTAGAACAATATTCAAGAATATAGCATATTTGAGTTTGTTTTAGGTACTTTAGTGATTCCAGCATCAACAAGGTTTTTGACGCCCGCCTTAGTATCATCAAAGGCTTTTGTCACTCATTTTGTTATAACTTTCCTGAACTCTGGCCTCAAAATCATATGTGCTAGAGACTACCATCTTTTTTTGATCTGATAGATTAATAAACTAGAGTTCTTCAGGCTCTTTACTTGGATGAGAAGTACTTCAATTTGATGTTCTAATGTACTTTAATTTCTATGACAACAAGAGAAATAAAAAAAATGGCAAATCTAGAAAAGAGAGAAGATGAATAACATCGTGTGGAATTAAGTCCAGTAAAGGAAAAATTGGTTTGCAAGCTGCAAGTACACATTTGAATGTCACAATTACAAGCTCAGAAGATTAGGAGGGAAAGGCATTACCCAGTTTTGGATGATAGGGACATCAGACAAGCAACAAACCTAGAATGTAGAAGACTCTGTATATGTACACATAGTTACCTATTAAAAAAAAAAGACATACAAACTATGTTGGTTTGTGCGGCAAGTTATATTCCACTTCGATTTTCCAAGAACAAGTCTAAGAGATTAATTGAAACAGAAGGCAGTGGCAAGCATCTCAGAATAGTTGATATTTATTGAAATTGTTAAGACATTATTGAATAAAAAAACAGGATTCCTACTCTTAACAACTTAGATATATTAAACGAGGTGGTCAGTCATATAGAACTAGTGTCATATCTAACTGTCAGCCAGTACCAAAAGGTACTTCCATATGCATGGCCCAAGAAAATGATCAGGTTAGCACAAGTACGCATGCTAATATAAGATTGAATTAATATATGTTTTCTTCCCTTGAAGTTTTAAAACATTTAGAAGAGATGGTCACACAAAGTTCAACAAAGATGACTAGGCTTAAGCTTCTACATGAAGTGGCGACATATAGTTTGACAGGGATGACAAGTATTAAGATGCAGACCCTTTGACACGAGTCTGAATTTCGTTAGAAAGGAGAAAATAACATTTTAATAAGTATGAGGTGCATCTATCATTCATAAACCTTCTACTCTGTTGAGAGTAAGCAACAAGCAAGGGTAGTTTAGTAATTGTCTCAATTATACAGCCACTGTATTAGCAGTTAGTTAAGGCGTTGATCAAGATTAGTTAAGGCAGTTAGAAGTAGTTACTCATTGAACTAGTGTATAAATACCTACCAAGTGTACAGTTCAATCAAGATAATCAATACATTCTACATGTTTTCTCTTAATTCTCTTCTTCTTCACTATTTCCTACTATACTTTCTTCATCAGTTATTCCTATAGGGAGTACATAATCTGCAGATTACACAGATTACAACATGGTATCAAAGCCTACTAGGCGAAGCTAGTCGATTCTGCTCAACTAATTCTGTGATGCTACTACTGATTCTTTCCATCTCTTCTCTTCTCTGAAGCTTTCTTGAAAATTCTAGCTGATAACAATGGAGCCTCCTAGAGTCACAAATGCCTCATATTCCAATAGTGATCAAGCCTCTACCATGGATCAAGCCTCTACCATGGATTATAATCACCCACTATTCCTCCAACCCTCAGATCTTACATCTCAGATAATTTCATTTCAATTAACTAGGGTTGATAATTATGCAATGTGGTATAGATCTATGAGAATTGCATTGTTGGGCAGAAACAAGCTAGGGTTGGTGGATGGTTCAGGCCCAAAAGAAAGATTTCCAGAATTGGGAAATCATTGGGAAAGGATAAATGCCATAGTTCTATCTTGGCTTATGAATTCTGTGTCAAAGGGTCTGTTAGAAGGTATAATGTATGCTTCAAATGCTCAATCCGTGTGGGAAGAATTGAATGAAAGGTTTCACAAAGTTGATGGGGCAAGAACTTTTAACATTCATAAAGAAATAGATATCTTGAGTCAAGGAACTACTTCGGTGACTGTGTATTATTCAAGGCTGAAGGATCTTTGGGAAGAATTTGAGTCTCTAGTTCCTGCAACCTGCCTGTAATTATGAAAAGTCAAAAGAATATGTGCAACACATGCAGAAGTTGAAATTGTTCCAGTTTTTTATGGGGCTAAATGATTCCTACATTCAGGCTAGTAGTCAAATCTTGTTAATGAACCCTATGTCATCAGTTAACCAGGCTTACTCTATGATTATGTGTGATGAGATTATCTGTGATGAGAGTCAAAAAACCATGAGTGCTAGTTCTGGGATATTAGGTTCTAATACTGCGATAATTCAAGGGTCTTATGATGCTGTCATGTACTCAAGAACTAGATAATCTTAAGTCTAGAGCAAGGCCTGCTGTACTTATGGGATACTCAGAAGTACAAAAGGGCTACATTCTTTATGATATTAAAACTAACTCTTTCTTTATCAACAGAGATGTTATTTTCAAGGAAGATGTGTTTCCATTCACACTAGTGAAACAAGATGCTGATCCAAGCATATTTCAACAAGTTGAATTAAGCTATGACGAATTGGAAGTCGATGAAGGATTAAATCCACCTTTATCATCTACAATTCCTCCACCACATCCCCCAGAAGTTGATCATCAAAGAAATGGTCATTCAATACCTCACACAGACCATACGAATAATATTCAGGAGCACAGAGATTAGAAACGGAAAGGAGGCACCCCTGTGGATGAAAGATTTTGTGTCACTAAGTATCCAAGATGGTCCCTATGCTATGGACAACTACATTGCATATGATCAGTTATCTGCTTCCTATCAGACATATTTAGCTAATATGTCCAATATGACTGAACTAAAAACCTTCAATCGGCTGCTACTGATCCAAGATGGATAGACGCCATGCAGTCAGAAATTTCTGCACTTGAAGGTAGTCAGACCTGGGAAATTGTTAAACTACCTGAAGGGAAAAGGCCTATAGGATGTAAGTGGATTTATAAGATTAAATACAAGTCAACAGGTGAAATTGAAAGACTAAAGGCTAGACTTGTAGCTAAGAGGTATAGTTAAAAGGAAGGGATTGACTATCAAGAGACTTTTTCCCTAGTAGTTAAGATGAAAACTGTCAGGACAATCTTAACCATTGCTGCTTAAAATCAGTGGCATATACATCAGATGGATGTATTTAATGCCTTCCTTCAGGGTGATTTTCTTGATGAGATTTATATGGAAATGCCTTAGGGATTTCAAAGTCAGGGGGAGAAGATAGTGTGCAGACTTAGAAAATCCCTCTATGGTCTCAAACAAGCTTCAAGATAATAGAATGCTAAGCTGTCGGAAGCTTTGATCAATCTTCAGTTCACACAAAGTGAGTTGGATCACTCTTTATTCATCAAGAAATCAAAAGTTGGGGTTGTGATAGTTCTCATATATGTTGATGATATGCTCATAACGGGAGACAGTATCAATGTCATAGAAGAGACTAAAGCATATTTAAAGAGGTGTTCAAGATGAAGGATCTAAGAGAGTTAAAATACTTCCTAGGAATTGAATTTGCTAAATCTAAGCATGGAATCTTAATGCACCAAAGGAAATATTCCTTGGAACTCAATGTATAAACAGGACTAGGTGGTGCAAAACCTACAGCAACACCTGTAGATACAAACACAAAGCTGACAACCAAAGAGTTTGATGACTATATCAAAAGCACTGAATCTTCCGTAGTAAATGATTCTTTAGCTGACCAAGAAAAGTATCAAAGGTTAATAGGTAAACTTCTATATCTTACCACGACAAGACCTGATATAGCTTTTGCAGTACAAACTCTAAGTCACTACTTACAATAGCCAAAATAGTCTCACATGGAAGCTTCTATGAGAGTTGTGAGGTACATCAAGAATCATCCAGGTCAAGGTGTACTTTTATCCAGTAAGAGCAACACTGATATCACAGCATACTGTCATGCTAATTAGGCAGCATGTCCTCACACTAGAAAGTCAGTTTCAGGCTACTTTGTTAAACTAGGTGACTCACTGGTGTCATGGAAATCAAAGAAACAAAGCACCGTGCTAGAAGCTCTGCAGAATCTGAATACAGGAGCATGGCTACAACAGTAACTGAATTAGTTTGGATCTTGGGATTGATGAAAGAGCTTGGCATTAAGGTAAAGTAGTAAAGCAGCAATGCAAATAGCATCCAATCCAGTTTACCATGAAAGAACCAAACACATTGAAATAGATTGCCATTACATTCGGGAGAAGATCAATCAAGGAATGGTGACAACCAGATATGTTTCAACAAGGGATCAACCAGTTGACTTACTAACCAAAGGACTGACAAAAGTTCAACACCACTATCTCAGCTCTAAGCTTGGGCTGCAGGACATCTTCACTACTCCTAGCTTAAGGGAGAGTATTGAGAGTAAGCAACCAGCAAGGGTAGTTTGGTAATTGTTTCAATTATACAGTCATTATATTAGCAGTTAGTTAAGGGGTTGATCAAGATTAGTTAAGGCAGTTAGAAGTAGTTACTTATTGAACTAGTGTATAAATACCTACTAGGTGTACAGTTCAATCAAGATAATCAATACATTCTACATGCTTTCTCTTAATTCTCTTCTTCTTCACTATTTCCTACTATACTTTCTTCATCAGTTATCCCTATAGGGAGCATATAATCTGCAGATTACACAAATTACAACATGCTCCTTTAGGCAGTTCTTTCCTCAAATCTTGAGAAGAGAATATCTTGTGAAAGCTAATATGAGTCCACCACAGTACTAAGGACTTATTTCTCAACCTGCTGGATAAGCTAGAAAGACAAGTTATATCAAGAACAGAAAGTAAAGAGCAGTAAAGTAAGGACACAGGATGATTACGTGGAAACTTCCTTTATGAAGGGAATAAAACCAAGACCTTCCCAAATGGGATTTCTCAACTGTTTTACTAGCACCAAGCAAATTTCATATTACAATCTTATGTAATCTAGGAATTAGCCTCTTACTCCCTAATCCCTTGCAATAACTCTATTGCAATCACTCTTCACAATGACTATGTTGCAAAGACTCCATCAGCTAACTCTAGATAACACCCACAAGTAGAAAAGAAAAAAGAAACATAAATACCCACACTGATCTCTTGAAGAGGGGTGGGATTACAATGTTAAAAATGAAATTACAAAGACTCGATCATCCTAGAAGAAGGGACACTTTTCACTCTAAGCAGAATGGTTTCTCGGTTGTTAAGCTTTTTCTCCAATAGCTCAGAGCGGTGGCTTTTGCAAAAGAGAATAAACTCCTTTTGATTTTTGCAAAAACTAGGTTTTCTTCCAATTTAATGATATATGTGTATGTATATATGAGAGGTGATGGGAGAGAAAAGCCTCACTAATTCTCATTGAAGGACGGGGGAGGACCACTACGATGCACCTTAGCCTTACTGCTATATACAACTGTCACAGAGCAGTGAAAAACATATATCGCGTAATGAACTTTTAGATAAGATAACATTGCATACAAGTGCTCTCATCAGGTTTGTCAATTATCAAAATACAAAATTCTAGGAGGAACTTGAACTCATCATCTTGTATTTCCTTTTTGTTTATACATTATTAGCTTCGAAATTTAAAACTAATTTTCGGTACTCATTAGCAGTAATCACAACAACAACAACATACCTAGTATATTCCTACATAGTGTGGTCTAGGGAGGGTAAAATATACGCAGTCTATACCACTACCTCCGAAGAAGTAGAGAGGCTATTGCTAATAGACCCCCAGTTCAAGACAAAAGACAATAAACAAAGTTGTAATAAAATATGAAACAAGATGAAATAATAGAAATAAGACACCACAGAGTAGTATTATACACTATCTAATCGAAAGTGCACACCTTACTCAAACCCTCCTAACTAGAAACTCCAACCTATATGCAAAACCCTACGACTACTAGCAAGGCTACACCAAAGCACTCTTATTTATTGGCTATGACGCACCCACACACACTAGCGCTCTAACCTAATTCGTGTCCTCCATACCTTCCTATTTAGGTCCATGTCCTCAGTAAGCTGTAACTACTCTATGTCATGTCTAATCACCTTCCTACTACTCCATGTCATGTCTAATCACCTTCCTCCAGTATTTATTCGGCCAACCTCTACCTCTCCTGAAACCAAACTGGGGCATCAGTGCCCCTCCTCATCACATGCCCAAACCATCTCAACCTCTCGTATCTTGTCCTTCACTGAAGCCACTCCCACCTTCTCCCGAATAGTCTGATTTCTAACTCTATCTCTTCTAATAAGTCCACACATCTAACGCAACATCCTCATTTCTGTTACCTTCAACTTTTTGATGTGAGAGTTCTTGACTAGCCAATACTCCGTTACATACAGCATGGTCGAATGGACTGCCAGTCTATAGAGGTTGCCTTTAAGCTTGGAAGGTACCTTCTTATCACACAAAACTCCAGAGGCGATCCTCCATTTCATCCAACCTGCCCCAATATGGTGAGTGCTATCCTCGTCAATCTCTCCATTCCCCTGAATTGTTAGAGTTGTGACCCGAATTTTGTTGATCTGGCCCAGAAAATTTCGCGGTCTGACCTATATTTGTGATTTTCAATGGGGTTTGTGGTGATAGCATAGGGATCAGCCAACAGGTCCGATCCCAAATATCTTGATGGGGTGCGAGGTCAAGCCCCCGCCGTATAAACCTTTATGTTTTTGGGCCTAGAACTTATTTGTATGCATGTATTATATAATTGCAATTAGTGGTTCGATTTTTATTCATTCAAAAATTACGCCAATCCACATTGTACTCCTCTCCTTTAAAAGTGAAACCTCCTCTGCCTCTGCCCGTGATTTTTTCCGCAAGGGTTTTCACGTAAATCTATGTGTTCTTGTTTTCTTTCTGCTTGTGGTTTGCTTTATTTCTGCCTGATTTCTAACATGAATCATAGACCAAATATACTTAAAACTATTGCTCTTACAAACAACCTGGAAATCCATCTTCACTACCACCTCATCCTCATACATCAAATGACTGAACTTACATTCCAAGTACTCCGTCTTGGTCACACTATATTTACAAAAAAAAAAAAAGATAGATAGAACAAAAACAAACATTTTATCCAATGCTACATGTGTTAATTGACACCAGAATAGACACCATAACAGATAAAAAGGACGATCTTCCAAAGATCATAACAGTTGTTGTTTCAACATTTATGTACCTTCAGCATAAGATACATCAAAAGTTAAATTCTTAGTACTCATCATACGTTCATTGTTCCATTGCTGTGATTATATTTTGAAATGCAACAATGTAGAAGTTCCATCCAGACCCTTTTTACGGAAGTAGTGAGTGTAGTCTTCCACTGTGGTTGCGCGATATTTTGGAGGATTATCTTCTGACAGCAATTCAGTAATTGGTCCATAAAGCTTAGAAGATGGAAATGGACCTGTGCAGAAGAAGCATGCAACTGATATTCTTGGTCCTACTTTATTTGCCAATACTCGGTGCTCAACACTTACGTACATATCATTTGATATGAGCTGGAAAAAAAGTAGAAAAAATAAGCACAACTAGTATCAGTACCAAATAAGGATCGAAAAGAAAAAGACTACTAGCCTGCAGAAGATCTCCGATGTTCACCACAAGAGCACCAGGTGTAGGAGGAACATCAACCCACTGATTCTGGTGAAGCACTTGTAGTCCTCCGATATGATCTTGTAGAAGCACTGTGATAAAATCATTGTCAGAATGTTTACTGGTGCCAATGGCGAGTTCTGGCTGAGGGCATGCTGGATAATAATGGCCCAAAACACTAAGCCCCTCCGTGCAATCTATATTATTGAGATAAGATGGATTGAGACCTAGACCCTCAGACAATAATTCAAACAAGGATTTGCCCAATTCCATCACATGCTTAGAGTAGTCCATTAGTATCTCCCTGCGGCAATTCCATAAAATTAATGAACAGCACATATCAATATTAAAAGAGAAATGCTATGATTGGTTAGCTCTCAGGGTCCGGATTTCTAGTTAAATTTTCTAACTTTTCCCAACTAGTATTTATCAAAACTTACACTCAGCGTAACTGAATTGCAAGGAAACATATGACAAATGCCAACATTTTTATGGTTTATTCTTGATTTTTGTCACAGCATAATACATGGTATTTAGTTACTAGATTTATAAATGAAGTTGTTTGTATTGGGACATGATTGATTGAGTAGTAAATTGTGCAGATTTCTCTCCCTAATTTGTGCTCTATTAAATGTATATAATTCTCTAGCTGATTTCTATTGATTTAGATATCTAGTTACCTTAGTTAGCCTTTCCCTTACTTGTATATATATATCAATGTAACCTTTGGATAATACACAAGTCTAATACATTACTTCTTCATCTCTCGAACCTTTATGGTATCAAAGCCTTTCTAAACTCCAACGAGTCTTCTCAATCGCTTCCAACTTTTTTGCTCTTTGGTTCTATGGCATCCATGGTGAATCCAAGTGATTCTACTATCCCTGCTAATAACACCATCCATCTGGTGCAATTTAACCTAAGTTCCCAGCTTCCCCTCAAACCTACTGGTCCAATGAACTTTGTCATTTGGAAAGTGCAGGTCGAATCTCTCATGTTCGGTCATGATCTCTACTGCTATCTCGATGGAACCTTGACAACACCATAAAAAACTGTAACCCTCAACAATCAAGAGTTACCCAATCCAAAGTACAAACTCTGGTTTCGCCAAGAACAGTTGATACGCAATGCTTTAATGGCATCTGTTGATCCTACAATCACCTCTGCAATCGCCAAAACTTCCACCTCAAAGCAAGCGTGGGACACACTGCATAACCTATATGCTAACAAATCACATACAAGGGTTTTTAGTCTCTAAAACTCTCTAGCTACCATCACAAAAAACTCTCGCAGTATGACAGAGTACTTGCGCGAGATAAAGAATGTTGCTGATGAACTTGCAACCGCTGGAACTCCTATTCCAGATGATGAACTTGCGTTCAAAATTCTCAGTGGTCTAGGACCAGAGTATGATTCAATTTCAGCGACTATCCAAGCGCGAGATACACCTATCTCATATGAGGAACTATACAATAAGCTTCTCAATAGAGAGTTTCTCCTCAGACACAATGAGCCTAATCAGGCCTCAATTATAGTTGCAGTGGCACATAAACCATCACCAAATAACTTTACACCCCACAATAATAAGAGAGGACAACCATGGCGTCCATAACATCCCAATCAGTAAAATGCACAAACCCCATCTCCAAATTGGCATCCAGCGAATGCACCAGCCGCATCACCAAATTGGCGTCTAATAGCCCCTCAACAAACTCGTCCAGTTTGTCAGTTATGCGATCGCACTGGGCATACTGCCAATGTGTGTCTTTCATGTTCCCATAATCGAAGCCAGAGCAAACTTTGCTTCCATGCCTGGGGTTATCGATTCAGGAGCATCGCATCATGTGACTGCTGATTCTCAAAATCTTCAACGTCCAGATGACTACACTGGTACTGATGATATTACCATGGACAATGGTAACAAAATTCCTATAACTCACACTGGTCATGTTCAAATAAATGCTTCAAATAAAAAGTTTCATCTTTCGAATACTTTGTGTGCACCAGAGATTAAACATAACCTTATAGAATTTTTTCCGTTTGATTTTATTGTGAAGGATCTGAGTACGGGGGCACCATTGGCACGAGGCCAGAATAAAGAAGGACTTTATGAGTGGCCTGTTGGAGGATCCCAATGCAATCTGAGCTACCAATCCTATATGGAAAAATCTCAACAATCTTGGCATAGAAAATTAGGACACCTAAATAAAAGAGTGTTTAAAACACTCTCACATAAGTTTTCAATTCCAATTCCAAATTCTAAAATGTTTGATCATTGGAATTCCTGATCTTCTAATAAAAGCCATCGGCACCCCTTTTCTAAGAATACTCCTTTATAAATTATTTTCAGTGATGTGGGGCCCATCACCTATTTTGTCAATTGACAAAAAATTATATTATGTAATTTTTGTTGATCAATTTACAAAATACATTTGGTTGTATACACTTAAAAATAAAAGTGAGGTCAAAACAGTTTTTTTCTAAATTTAAACCCCTTGTTGAAAATTATTTTCATACAAAAATACTCTCAGTTTATACTGATGGTGGTGGTATGTTTGAAGGTCTTAAGTCATTTCTTCACACCACTGGCATTGAGCACCTTGTATCACCACAATATACACCACAACGGGTAGCTATGGTTGAACGTAGACATCGGCACATCATTGAAATAGAAAAAACCATTTTACACCAAGCCTCCATGCCTCCAGTATTTGGTCCTTTGCGTGTCAACAAGCCACATTCTTGATTAATTGGCTTCCCACCCGCACACTTCATTATGATTCTCCATACCAACAATTATTTGGAGAAATCTCAAATTATCAATCCATTCGTACGTTTGGTTGCCTATGTTATCCATGGCTTAAACCATATGCCAAACACAAACTAGAACCCAAGTCCACCCCTTGTGTTTACTTAAGCTATTCTAATACCCATCACAGCCATCAGTGTTACAATCCTATTTCACAAAGGATATATATTTCATGAGATGTTATTTTGTATGAAAAATAAATTTCCTTTTTCTGATATATTTTCATCTTTGAAAAAAAAAAAGAATTTCAAAATTAGAGTGGGATATCTTGTACAAAGAGTCAAATGACCTTAGTGTCAAGTCTATGCCTCCAGTGGATTATGAGATTCTCCAGCCAATCAAGGTTGCTCCAGAATTGCCGATGATACCTCCTATAGGGTCTTCTTCAGGTCCTTCTTTAGCAGCAACACCAACTCCTACTCCTGCCACCAGCTCAGATTGCTCCACACAGCCCATTGTTATCCCACCTACCACACAACCACTAATTCAGTATCAACACTGAAATCGGCACACCCAGACAAACCCTTTATCTACACCAACTCTAGACCCCTTTCCATTCATTCCATCTTACAATCATCACCAATTCTCTACCACAGCTTCCGAATATACCCAACAACCATCCATTCACCGACTTGTTACTCGTTCATAAAATAATATCACCAAACCCAAGCCAATATTTGATTACTTGCAGTTGCATTAATTGAACCACTTCCCACCACTTATAACCAAGCCCAAAAGAGTCCACACTGGAAAGAAGCGATGAAACTTGAGTTTGAAGCATTGATGAACAACAAAATATGGAAGCTTGTACCACCATCCTCTTCTCAAAATGTTGTTGATTGTAAATGGCTCTATCGTATCAAAACCAAATCAGATGAAAGTGTTGACAAGTATAAAGCTCGACTAGTTGCAAAGGGCTTCACACAACGACCAGGTGCGGATTATAACTCTACATTCAGTCCAGTGGTAAAACCTATTACTGTTAGACTCATTTTATTGCTTGCAGTTCAGAACAATTGCCATTTATACCAACTGGATGTGAATAACGCATTTCTTCAAGGACACCTTGAAGAAGATGTTTATATGTGTCAACCTCGTGGGTATGCTCATCCTGATTTTCCTCATTATGTGTGCAAATTAAAAAAAGCAATTTATGGACTTAAGCAGGCCCCTCGATCCTGGTACTCAGAGTTAAAGCAATTCTTGCTTCAAATTGGCTTTCAAAAGTCTAACTCTGAATCTTCTCTGTTTATTCGTCATCAAAATGAAGCATTGATCTACATTCTTGTATATGTTGATGACATAATTATCACTGGATCAAAATCTGAGGTTATCAAGAAAACTATTCAGGTTCTTTCATCCAGATTCTCTCTCAAAGACCTCGGACATCTCCACTACTTTTTAGGTATTGAGGTTCTCCGCACTAAAGAAGGGATCGTCCTTTCCCAGGCAAAGTATGTTTCTGATCTTATTGCTGCCCATAATATGTCTGAATGTAAGCCTATTACAACTCTCATGAGTTCCATGGCCTCACTGTCCTTAAAGGATGACACACCTCCAGCGGATGCCACCTTGTATCGTCAAGTACTTGGTGAGCTTCAATATTTGTCATTCACCAGACCAAATATAAGATTTGCAGTTAACAAATTATCTCAATTCATGCATGCTCCTACACAAACACACTAGTCTCTTGTTAATCTACTCTTGCGATACCTCCAATACACCAAAAATCATGGCTTACAGATAACGAGCAAGACAAATCCTGGGTTGTTTATGTATTCAGATGCCGATTGGGCTGGTGACATTAATGACACTTCTGGATATATCCTGTACCTTAGTGCATATCCTATTAGTTGGTCATCCAAAAAGCAACGCACTATTGTGCGCTCCTCCACTGAAGCAGAGTATCGTCCAGTAGCTTCTGCACTTGCTGAAGTCAATTGGATTCAAAAAATTCTTGTTGAATTACATGTGCAGATGCCTGATCCACCTATAATATATTGTGATAATGTTGGTGCTACCTATCTTTGTCAAAATCCGGTACTTCACAGTAGGATGAAACACATTGAAGTTGATTTTTGCTTTGTTAGAGATCAAGTGTAGCGAAAACAGGTGCTAGTTCAGCACTTACATGCTGCCGATCAGCTCGCAGGCATGCTTACAAAGCCTTTGCCTCGTCTTCTGTTTCATCAACATCTGTCCAAGTTAAAGGTTATTGATGCCACCTTCAACTTGCGAGGGCGTATTAGGACATGATTGATTGTGTAGTAAATTGTGCAGATTTCTTTCCCTAATTTGTGCTCTCAATTGTGCAAATTTCTTTCCCTAATTTGTACTTTATTAAATGTATATAATTCTCTAGCTGATTTCTAGAGATTTAGATATCTAGTTACCTTAGTTAGCCTTTCCTTTACTTGTATATATATATATATATATATATATATATATATATATATCAATGTAACCTTTGGATAATACACAAGTCTAATACATTACTTCTTCCTCTCTCGAACCTTTAGTTTGGTTTTCTAATTCATACTCAGAACATATACCTGCATGGTCTTGGAAATTCTTCTGGACTGGGAGGATTAGGAGCCATTGAAAAGAAAATTGAGTCCCTCCAATTTGCAGCTGGAACAGAAGGGGTATACAAATCAAAATTGCTAATGTGAGCCACCTTTTTTGTGACATCTCGAGTGTAATACTGTTTCTTAACCTCGATATCTTGCTCAAAAAACTCTTGTGTTCCTCGCAACATTCCCTCAAGGACAGGTGTTGGGATACCATGATTAACCACTTGGAAGAAACCCCATGTCTCCGATGCATCTCGAACTTTGTCCACAATCTCTTTATGCTTGATTGGGTCCTCATTCATGCCTTCAAGGTCTATCACTGGAAAATTGAACTGTGATCCACATGTATCTGAGTATTCTGGCCTGTTTTTTGGTGGTAGAATGAATATTTGAGGTACTTCAGCGATTCCAGCGTCAACAAGCCCTTTAACACCAGCCTTAGTATCATCAAAGGCTTTAAGGTCACTCATTCTTTCACGACTTTTCTGAATTGTGGCCTGATAATCATCAGTGTCAGAGACTCCCATCTTCTTTGCTAGGATGTTATAAACAGGTAACTTCCAGAGGTTCTTAGAAGCCAATGGGCAGCACAGGATATTATAAAGGCTATTATAAATACTACTTACTCTGCCTATTTACTCTTTATGCACAACACTATCATTCCTATCCACAAAAAAAAAAAGAGGCTATAAATAGTTTGTCTCTTTCACTGGTCACTGTCGAACCAGCTGTCATCCTTGACCTCACTGATATACCCAAAACTACAAGGTGGACAAGCAAAACCAAAAAAAAAAAATATGACCACTCTTAACTAATGTGTGGAGAAAATAATAACCCACAGGAATGATATCTACGACAAATAACAAAAACAAGACAGTGACTAGGCTCTTAATTAATGTGTTGAAATTTGAAGATTTAATTGAGAGCATGAACATATAGAATCCCTCTCTTGCTATGGATCCCCATTGTTTTCATACGATATGGATTATTTCAAATGCATTTTTGAGAAGCATAATACAAATATCTTGATTTTTGTTTTATGACTTGGTTATGGTTTTGGATTGAAGAGAGGGGGGTTTTATATGTTAATAATATTGAAGATATATAATGAAAGAGTTGCATGATTTGTCACAAACTTCATGACCACCACATGTTTGTTGAAATATTAAAAATAGTGATCTTTATATAATTTGACAAATGTTTTGAAGTATGAAACTTCTTGAATTTTTTGAAATATGGTGGTCCAACTTTATGTTTTGAAAGCAGAGACTGTAATATGATATTTTATGGCTCAGAAAGATGACTTGCAAGTCTTGATATAATGATACCAATACAGATAATGCCATGGTATCATAGAACAGAACGGAATGTATATTTTCATTCAGATTTTTGAACTTAGAACGATGTAAGTTTAGAAAGGGTTAAAATTGGGCTTAAAGAGAGTTAGGTGCTTGCCCGAAGAAGGCACGAGTTCAGAAAACTAATTGTCCGAAACTGTGTTTTGCCGATACAGGTTTATTATGTTCCCAAAGAGGAATTATACGCTGGCCTAGTGCCCTGTGGCGTATCAGAACAGAAACTTCAACCTTTGCGGCAAACGTGGGTTGAGCGTTTGGCTGCGAGTTAAGGGAGGATTCCATATAACCCATGGACTGTAGAATTGTAAGGTGTACCACCTAGCTCAGAAGTAAACTAAAGAATGGTTTTGCATCTACAGAATTGTTTGAATGATCATTTGAAGTTACCCATGTGTTTTGAATTATTTTATGCATGATGTTTTATGAAATGTTCTCCCTTATGTTATATATAAAAGTACATTATTTTGGATTGCTCTGCGTACCAGTCCATCTGTGTTGACCCCCTATGTTTCAGGGTCTGAGGCTCAGTCGAGAGGTCCTTCTAAGCCGTAGATCTATCAGACAGAAGTGTACAGTTGGTGAGCCTTCTTTATTTCAGAAGGCATGTTCTTAGAATATTATTATTTCATTTTTGGTTTTGGGTTCGACTGGGGGCCTTGTCTCAGTTTTAGACAAGTTATTATATTTTGATGTATTAGAGATTTCACAGACTGAGATGGATGTTGTCTAGATACTTATTGATTTCATTCCGTACTGTTAAGTTAAACTCAATGCATGACCATGAGTTCGTTTGTTTATTTCTGCATTTCTCTTGTATTATTGTGAATATTGTGCATGATTACCAGATATAGAAGAGCGCCCGGGCCTTCATGGTTCGGGATGCTCATCACGGCTTGGACCCCGGTTCGGGTCGTGACATAATACCCCATAGGAATAATATCCACGACAAATAACAAAAACAAGACAGTGACAAGGCAGCAAGTCCTTTTAGCATGGAAAATATAACGCGTAACAGATCGAAATTTAATCAGAAACATATTTATACTTAGGTTATAAATTCAAGTACTAAATTGTGTGTAAATTAGAAATGCATGTATCATCATTTATGGAACATTATTTACAGTATGTTTTATTCACTAATTGTACATCACAAGTTCAATTCTTTGTTCTAATATGCATTTTGCTATGAACTTCTCCATTTATATGACAAGGCCTTTCTTGCGAAAGTAGTCTGTATGTTTGTTCACTGCTGTCACACAGTTCTAAAGAGATAACTGGGAATGAGATGCAGACCATTTGACATGAGTCTTAATTCATTAGAGGGTAATTTTTAGACAATGGGGAGGGAGAAAATAACATTTTGCAAGTATGAAATACATCTGTCAGTAATAAACCTTCTGCTCCTTTAGGCAGTTCCTTCAGACGAGAGAGGAAATCTTGAGAAGTGAATTCCTTGTATTTCCTTTTTTTCTATACAAGTTTCATCTCCGGAATTTCAAACTAGTTTTTGTTACACGTTAATAGTCATGCCACACTATATTAAGAAGAAATCAAAGCGAGACAGATAGAACAAAAGGAATTATCTGATCCAATGCTGCATGTGGCAATTGAAAATCATGTATTGCTGACAAAAATAGAATCTACAACAGATAAAAGAACATTGCCAGCCTGATCAGTCATGAGGATGATCTTGCAAAGATCATACTAGTTCATGTTTTGACATCTTGGTTTAAGTTGGCCCTATAAACATGACCAACTTTGGGAATGCACCCCTTAAAGATGTCCAGATGTGCATTTTCGTTAATTTGTCCTCGAGATGGAACTATGTCAAGTTGAAGTGCTATGATCACAATGAAAGTTGGGATGTTCAAGTGCCACAGTTATAGTGTCTATCTACGTATTATGTCTTTTGACATCTGTGAAGTTTCAGCAACATACACCAAAAATTAAATTCTCGGTATTCATCATACATTTAATTGCTATATTACTATGTTAGATCTTGAAATGCAACAATTTAGAAGTGTCATATAAGCCATTTTTATGGATATAATTAAAAGAGATATACGAGAATAATTTGTAAGAATATCATTAGTTATCTGTTTGTGCAGCTGCTATCAGTTATTGTATCTCTTTAGGAGTGTAATTAGCTGTCGTATTACTTTAGGACTCAGTGTTGTATTAGAGCCTATATATTCTCCTTTAACGGATGAATAAACCATCGATCTTCTCATTCTTTGTTCAGCAGTAGTCCCTTTATGGTAGCAGGGCTCTAAAGCTCATACGAGTACGATCCCAATTTTTTTTTTCTCCAACCCTACCTACTGCCTCACGTAAAAACATGGCCACCAAAGCCACTGTTGTTAATGCAGATAACATTGCCAGTAGCACTACCATCGTGCAGTTTAATCCTTCATCTCAACTACCTATCAAACTTGCAGGCAGCCACAACTTCACAACCTGGAAGGCACAGGTGTCGATGCTCATGCACGGACACACCCTTTTCGGTCACCTTGATGGTACAATCGCTGCTCCTCCGACCACACTTACAGAAAACAATGAATGCAATCCTAATCCAGCTTATATTAGCTAGTTCCCATAAGATCATCTAGTTCAGAATGCCATCTTGGCATTGGTGGAACCTACACTTGCATCTATGTTGCAACAGCCAAAACAGTCAACAAAGCATGGGAATCCCTGCACACTTCCTTCGCAAACAAATCTCATACTAGAATTATCAGTCTCCAAGATCAATTAGCCTGTATCACCAAAGATTCTCGGTCTGTCACTGACTATCTACGTGACATACGTTCCATTGCCGATGAACTTGCAATCGGTGGAGCGCCAATCACAGATGTGCAACTTACCGTGCGAATCCTCCAAGGCCTTGGTCCTGAATATAATGCTATTTCTGCGTCCATCCGGTCACGTGAAACAATAATCACCTATGAAGAACTCTATGAGAAACTTCTTAATCATAAAATCCTTCTTAAGCAGGAAGAAGCTAAACGGACACCACCAATCACTGTTGCAATTGCTCAACGAAACAACCAAGCACCTTCAAGAAACAACAACAATCAAAAGCAAGGAAGTAATACCTCACAAGGTAGCCAACCATGGCGTTCCCAGACAGCTTGAGACTCCTCAAATACCCAACAATGGCGCTCTCGTCAAAATCAGCAGCCTCAAAATACTGACCATTTTCTTCGTTGTCAACTCTGTGATCGCCCCGGTCACTCTGCCAAAGTGTGTAGATTCCGGTCTCACAACCACTTTCAGGATCGAGCTAATTATATTGCTCAGATTTCACCGCAACAAGATCCATGGATTGTTGACTCCGGGGCTAACCATTACATCACAACTGAAGCTAGCAGTTTAGCCACTTTTCAGGACTACAATGGACCCAACGAGATCACAATGGGAAATGGTAATACCATTCCAATTTCTCACACTAGTAACACTCTCTTATGTGCATCAAATAAAAGCTTTAAATTAAATGATACCCTCAGTGCCCCAGCCATCAAAAGAAAACTTCTCTCTGTCTCTAGATTTTGTCATGATAACAAAACATCCATTGAATTTTTTTCTTTTAATTTTGTTGTGAAGGATCTGACTCGGGGGCGCCTATGGTGTGTGGGCAGAATAGACATGGGTTGAACGAGTGGCTGCAAGAGACAACATGCATTTTCCAACCTCAATCAAATTTGGTAGTTAGCCGTCTTCCTGTTGGCCTGTGGCATCGACGATTGGGGCACCCAAATCGTTAAAGTTTACATAAGTTGTTAAGAAAGTTTTCAATTCCATTTTGTGATTCAAAAACTCCTTTAGTTTGTAATTCTTGCAATTCAAATAAGATGCATAGGTTACCTTTCTCTGCAAATACTCTGCAAAGTCAACAACCATTGCAAATTATTTATAGCAATTTATGGGGACCTTCCCCGGTGTTGTCAATTGATCAAAAGTGTTACTATGCATTGTTTGTTGATCACTTTTCAAAATATATGTGGATTTTTACTCTGAAAAATAAAAGTGACGTTAAAGATGTTTTTAAAAGTCTGCATCCTTTACTTGAACGTCGCTTTAACACAAAAATTCTCTTATTTTACACTGATGGAGGTGGTGAATTTGAAGGATTATCTACCTACTTAAAAACACATGGTATTGAACATTTTGTTTCACCCCCTTATACACCTCAACGTGTAGCTTTAGTTGAACGACGCCACAGACACATTATTGAAACAGCCAAAACCTTAATTCATCAAGCCTCCCTTCCCTCGAACTTTTGGAGTTTTGCTTGTCTTCAAGCAGTTTATCTTATCAATAGGTTACCCTTAGTTACCCTAAAAGATAAATGTCCTTATGAAATACTCTTTCAAGACACCCCAAAATTTGATTCCATGAGAACTTTCGGGTGTTTATGTTATCCTTGGTTCCGACCATACGCCAAAAATAAGTGTGAGCCTCGTTCAACTCCATATGTATACCTAGGTTTTTCCAACAAATATTATTGCCATCAGTGCTTTGATCCAATCTCTTGAAAAATATATTTATCTAGAGATGTTCTATTTTTTGAGAATAATTTTCTGTTTCAAAATATCTTCTCCCATTTATCAAATTTTCAAATTAAATCATGGGAAATAGTTGAACAGAAAAATAGCCAAATCACCTGTAAAGCTCAAAATTTAAACATGGAACTTCCTCCTGTTATTGCGTGTACACCTTGCCCACAAAGTTCGCCCATGCCAATCGCCACAACCAGAGAGCAATCTCAAGGTTTAGGTATGATCCTCAACTCTCATCAGAAGTTCTTTATCTAATGAAACTGTGATTTCCTCTTCAAATTCTAGGCAGTCACTCAACCTTTCTGCACCTTCTTCCACGAAGCAAATCACCCATTTCCAAACAAACAATTCACCCCTTTTATCTTATAAACGACGGAATCCACCTTCAGCTCCCAACGTATAAAACCATACATTTACAACCTTTCGTACCTTCCCCTATTACAGTGCCTTCTACTCCAAATTTGTCGGCTATCATCAACCCCCCAAACACACAACCAACTCAAATCGCTTCAGCCGCACCTTCCACCACAATGCCAAGTCACCCAATGGTTACCCGTTCCAAAAATAACATCCTTAAGCCCAAACATCAACCTAACTTTCTTGCTCACTTTCCAAGTCTAAAAACGCCCTCTTCCTACAAGAAAGCTCAGTGTTCACACTGGAAAGCTGCTATGCAAGCTGAATTTGATGCTCTTGTGAGAAACCAATGTGGACTTTGGTTCCCAACGATCCTTCGAAGAATGTAGTAGACTGTAAGTGGCTATTTCGCATTAATCATCATCCTGATGGTTCTATTGATAGTTATAAAGCTCGATTAGTGGACAAAGGCTTCACTCAATGGCCTGGACTTGATTACCATTCCACCTTCAGTCTGGTAGTCAAGCCTACGACTATTCGCCTAGTTCTCGCCATCGCTGTTCAATACAATTGGCATTTTCATCAACTTGATGTAAATAATGCATTCTTGCAAGGTCATTTAGAGGAACAAGTTTATATGAGAAAACCTCCTGGCTTTGAGCATCCGAATTTGTCCAGTCATGTCTGCAAACTGCACAGAGCTATTTACGGTCTCATACAGGCACCTAGAGCTTGGTACACCGAGCTCAAGAACTTTCTGGTAACACAAGGTTTTTTTAAATCACAATCTGAATCGTCCTTGTTCATCATACATTATTCAGGTCTCACTATTTATATCCTTGTATATGTGGATGACATTATTGTTACTGGAAATCAAGAACATGGTATTCGACAAATTATCAATGCCCTTGCTCAACGTTTCTCTATCAAGGACCTTGGCCACTTAAACTACTTTTTGGGTATTGAGGTTTTGTCCTATCAAGATGGCCTTCTGTTGTCTCAACAGAAGTATGTAGAAGACCTTCTCCAGGAAGCCAATATGCAAGAAAGCAAAGGCGTTTCCACTCCTATGTCGATCTCTACTGTTCTTAGTGTAAATCAAGTTGATCCTATTGTTGATGACTCTCTCTTTCAAAATATTATTGGCAAGCTACAATATTTGTCGCTGACATTGTTTTTACAGTAAATAAACTCTCCCAGTTTATGCATTGTCCTCAAGCTAATCATTGGAAAGTTGTTAAGCGATTGCTTCGATATCTCAAACAGACCTCCTCCTTTGGGATTCAAATAACCCGTGAGACTGATAGTCGAATTATGGTGTACTCTGACTCTGATTGGTCTGGTGACCCTGTAGACAGAACTTCCACAACTGGCTATGTTATATACCTTGGAAGTACGCCAGTATCGTGGTCCTCCAAGAAGCAGTGATCCATCTCTCGGTCATCCACCGAAGCTGAATACCGAGCTGTAGCTGCTGCTCTTGCAGAAACCAACTGGATCACCAACCTACTGCGTGAGCTTCGTTTTTCCCTTGCCTGCATTCCGCACATACTCTGTGATAATATTGGAACTACATTCATCTACGAGAATCTTGTCTTTCATAGTAAGATGAAGCATATTGCCATCGATTTCCACTTTGTCCGTGAGCAGGTGCAATGCAAAGAGGTTGAAGTCAAGCACTTACATGCTGCTGATCAGGTTGCTGATGTCCTAACCAAGCCACTTCCACATGCTTCTTTCAGTCGTATGTTTGACAAGTTGGGTATTGTAGACGTCAACACCAACTTGCGGGGGCGTAAAAGAGATATACGAGAATAATTTGTAATTATATCATTAGTTATCTGTTGTTATCAGTTATTGTATCACTTTAGGAGTGTAATTAGCTGTTGTATTATTTAGGACTCAGTGTTGTATTAGAGCCTATATATTCTCCATTAACTGATGAATAAACCATTGATCTTCTCATTCTCTGTTCAGCAGTAGTCCCTTTAATAATCACTTCCCCGGACACCGCGCATAGCGGTGGCTTTAGTGCACCGGACTGCCCTTTTTATCTTCTGACAACAATTCAGCAATTGGGCCATACAGCTTGGAAGATGGTGATGCACCTGTACTGAAGAAGCATGCAACTGATATTCTTGGTCCAACTTTATTTGCCAATACTCTGTGCTCGACACTTATGTACTTGTCATTTGATATGAGCTGAAAATGCAACAAAAATAAGCATAATTGGTTTAAGTACCGAATAAAGGTGTTATGTTCATTCTTATTGATTACAAAGAAAAAGAAACTAGCCTACAGAAGATCTCCAATATTTACCACAAGAGAACCAGGTTTAGGAGGAACATCAATCCACTGATTATGGTGAAGCACTTAAGAGTCCTCCAATATGATCTTGTAGAAGCACAGTGATAAAATCACCATCAGAATGTTTGTTGATGCCTATGGTGAGTTCTGGCTGAGGACATGCTGGATAGTAATGGCTGATATACCGAGCCCCTCCATGCAATCCATATCTTCGAGATGACAACGATCAAGACCAAGCTTGACCTTCTGACAATAGTCCAAGCAGGGAACATCCCAGTTCCATCACATGCTTAGAGTAGTCCATTAGTATTTCCCTGCAGAATTTTCATAAAATAAATGAAGCAACACATATGCTTGATTGGCACTCCCAGGGACCGGACTTCTAGTTAAATTTTCTAATTTTTGCAAACAGTGTCCATCAAAACATACATTAAGCATAAATCCATTGCAAGGTAACAAATAATGATTCCAAGATTTTCATGGTTTATTCTTGATTTTTATCGCAACATCATACATATTCAATCACTAGGTAAATAAATGACAGAGAAAGAAGACATAAAATCACTCCGAAACTTATCAAACTTACTATAGCACTTTAACTTTATGGGTATTAAAATGCCACCCTAAAGGACTTTCAAGTTAATTAAATATCACCCTAAGATAGTAATATCAGTCTCACTGTAGAAGTTAGTACTACTCATGCTCCATGTCATTGTCACATTAGTACCACATCATTGTCACGTCAAAAATTATTTAAATTTTGTTTTTCTTCCCCTCTCTCTTCCATAAACCACCCTCCACCCTCATTAATGTCTTCTCCATTGGTTAACTTTAATTTTTTCTAATTAAAGAAATAAAATTTGAACTTAAAAAATCTCAATCTTCATAGAATACAGCCCCCTTTTCAAGATTTTAACCTAAAAAAATTCTAATTTACTAATTAATTCATGAAATTATAAGATATGTTAATGTGATCTCTTTTTTTCGATATATGTCTTAATTATGATAGGAATTAAGTTTGATGATTTTGATTTCTTTAGTTTATTTAGAAAAATAAAAGTTAAAAAAAAATTACAAAGAAAAAGATGAGAATTGAGGTGCATAAGGAGTTGGGGTCAAAGAAGAAGGAAAGGGGTGGGGCGTTTTGCAGAAAGAAGAAACTGGTAGAGGTATTTCTTTTTTCTTTTCATTTTTATGTCACATCACCTTGTGAAATTTATTCATTTGAAAGTTATTTAGGGGTAAATAATTATCCGTAAAGTTAAAATGTTAAAGTAAGTCATGTTCAAAACATACACCTGCATTGTCTTGGAAATTCTTCTGGACTGGGAGGATTAGGAGCCATTTAAAAGAAAATGGAGTCTCTCCAACCTGCAGAAGGGCTATACAAATCAAAATTGCTAGTGTGAACCACCTTTTTCGTGAAATCTCGAGTGTAATACTGTTTCTTAACCTCGATATCTTGCTCAAAGAATTCTCGCATGCCTCGCAACATTTCTTCAAGGACAGATGTTGGGATGCCATGATTTACCGCTTGGAAGAAACCCCATGTCTCTGATGCATCTTGAACTCTGTCCACAATCTCTTTATGTTTGATTGGATCTTTATCAATGCCTTCAAGATCTATCACTGGAAAAGTGAACTGTGTTTCACATGTATCCGGGGATTCCGCTCTGTTGTTTGGTTGTGGAATGAATATTTGAGGAACTTTAGTGATTCCAGCATCAACAAGCCCTTTGACACCAGCCTTTGTATCATCAAAGGCTTTTAACTCACTCATTCTGTCGTAACTTTTCTGAACTGTGGCCTGAAAATCATTGGCGCCAGAGACTACCATCTTCGTTGCTAGAATATCATAAACAAATAGACTTCCTGAGGTTCTTAGAGCCTAATGGGTAGCGCACGATATTATGAATACTACTCTCTATGCACAACACATTCCAATCCACAAAAAAGAAGAGGCTATAAGGAAAGAGATATTCATGATAAGCTTTAATTGGTTTTAGTCCCTTTCACTGGCCACTGTCTAAACCCACTGTCATTTTTGTCCCCACACATATCCCAAAACCACAAGGTGCACAAGCAGAACAAAATAAAAATTTCACTTAACTAATTTCATTGAGAAAATGATTCCACGTAGTAATAATATCCACGACAAATAAGAAGAACAAGAGAGAAACAAGACACGAAGTCCTTTAAGTATGGGAAATATAATGTGTAACAGATCGAAATTAAATCAGAAACTTTTTTATTCTTAGGTGATAAATTCAAGTACTAAATTGTATGTAAATTATAAATGCATATATCAACGTTTATGAAACTTTAATTACATTATGTTTTATACGCTAATTTGTACATCACAAGCTCAATTATCTGTTCTAATATGCATTTTACTATGAATTGCTCTTCTGCGACAAGAATTTTTAATGCAATAATGCAAGAGTTCCGTAATGTCAAACTAGTTCTTGTTACTCATTAAAGTGGTCACGCCACACGATATTAAGAAGAAGAAAACGAAACAGCTAGAACAAAAAGGAAGTATTTGATTCAATGCTACATGTAGTAATTGACAATCATGTATTTGCTGACAAGAATACAAACTACAACAGATAAATAAAACTTTGCCAGCCTGATCAGTCACGAGGACGATCTTGTAAAGATAATACTAGTTCATGTTTCAACACAGTAACTTGGTTTAAGTTAACCATATAAACATCCCAACTTTGAGAGTGCATGTGGAATGCACCCGTTAAAGGTGTCATCATGTGCATTTTAAAAGATTAAGGTGTTCGCGAGATGCAACTATATCAAGTTGAAGCGTCTAGATGATCACAATGAAAGTTGGCTGTTAACTGTCGGTGGAGGCCAAGCTAAAGTGTCGATCTATGTATTATGTCCTTCAACATTTATGAAGTTTCAGCAACATACACCAAAAATTCAATTCTTGATATACATTCCAATTGTTACTATGTTATATCTTGAAATGCAGCAAAGCAGAAGTTCCATCTAAACCCTTTTGACGGAAGTAATCACCATACTCTTTCACTGTGGTCGCACGATATTTTGGAGGATTATCTTCTGACAACAATTCAGCAATTGGTCCATACAACTTGGAAGATGGTGATGGACCTGTACTGAAAAAGCATCCAACTGATATTCTTGGTCCAACTTTGTTTGCCAATACTCTGTGCTCAACACTAATGTACTTGTCATTTGATATGAGCTGAAAATGCAACAAAAATAAGCATAATTGGTTTAAGTACTGAATAAAGGTGTTTTATTCATTCTTCTTGATTACAAGGAAAAAGCAACTAGCCTGCATAAGATCTCCAATATTGACCACAAGAGAACCAGGCATAGGAGGAATATCAATCCACTGATTCTGGTGAAGCACTTGGAGACCTCCGATAAGATCTTGTAGAAGCACTGTGATAAAATGAGCATCAGAATGTTTGCTAATGCCTATAGTGAGTTCAGGCTGAGGACATGCTGGATAGTACTGGCCCACAACACCGAGCCCCTCCTTGCAATCCATATCTTCGAGATGACAACGATCAAGACCGAGACCTTCTGACAATAATTCAAGCAAGGAACGTCCCAGTTCCATCACATGCTTAGTATAGTACATTAGTATTTCCCTGCAGAAGTTTCATAAAAAAAAATGAAGCTGCACATGTGCTTGATTGGCTCTCAGGGACCGGACTTCTAGTTAAATTTTCTAATTTTCCCGAGCAATATCCATCAAATCAATACAAAAAAAAAAAAAAAAAAAAATCCCGGTGCACTAAAGCTCCCACTATGCACACGGTCCGGGGAGGGCCCGAGCACAAGGGTCTATTGTAAACAACCCTACCGGGTGTTTCCAAGGCTTGAAAGTCACATATTAGAAACTTTACTAGTTACTCCAGGCTCCGCTTTATCCATCGGACATACATTAAGCATAAAACAATTGCAAGGAAACAAATAATAATGCCAACATTTTAATACTTCATTCTTGATTTTTATCACAACATTATACAAATTATATTACTGGGCAAATGAATGAAATTGATTTTCTAATTCATGTTAAAAACATATACCTGCATGGTTTTGGAAGTTCTTCTGGACTGGGAGGATTAGGAGCCATTGAAAAGAAAACAGAGTCTCTCCAATTTGCAGCTGGAATAGAAGGGTTATACAAATCATAGTTGCTAGTGTGAACTACCTTTTTTGTGAGATCTCGAGTGTAATACTGTTTCTTAACCTCGATATCTTGATCAAAAAATTCTCGTGTTCCTTGCAGCATTTCTTCCAGGACAGATTCTGGAATGCCATGATTTACCACTTGGAAGAAACCCCATGTCTCGGATGCATCTCGAACTTTGTCCATGATCTCTTTATGCTTAATTGGGTCCTCGTTGATGCCTTCAAGGTCTATCACTGGAAAAATGAACTGTGATTCACATGTATCCGAGGATTCTGGCCTGTATTTTGGTGGTAGAATGAAGATTTGAGGTACTTCTGTGATTCCAGCATCAACAAGCCCTTTGACACCAGCTTTAGTATCATCAAAGGCTTTTAGTTCACTCATTTTGTCATAACTTTTCTGATCTGTGGCCTGATAATCATCAGTGCTAGAGACTACCATCCTCTTTGCTAGAATGTTACAAACAAGTAGAGTTCCTGAAGTTCTTAAGACCTAAGGGGAAGCACAGGATATTAATAATACTGCTTACTCTTTATGCACAATACTATCATTCCTATACACAAAAACTAGGGGCTATAAACAAGTGGACTTCATGATAAGGTTTAAATTGCTTTTAGTCCCTTTCACTGCTATAAACAAGTGGACTTCATGATAAGGTTTAAATTGTTTTTAGTCCCTTTGACTGGCAACTGTCTGAACCCACTGCCATTCAATCTTCACCCCATAAATATGTTGACTAATTCTTCAATAATCAATCATGTGCAAAATGTTTTCTTTATGGTAATAATCAATCACGTGCAAAATATTTTCTTTATGGTCCAATTTTTTAGTCTTAGTGGAATTATGTTTTACTTGGCCAGTATTTTTTTATTTTCTGTTTTCTATTAGTGGAAAGGTTGGTGTTTGTGTCCTGATTCACCACTACTTGTTAGTTCCTATTTTTTAGCTTTAGTTGTTGAGTTGTAAGCAGATCTTTTGTTTTCAGCAGTTGAATTGAGAAGTAAAACAAACGAGTCTTTCTTTCTCACTTTGCCTACTTTTTTCTAACATTTTTGGTATCCAGAGCAGCCAAGTTTCTTCGTCTTAGAGCCAGAGTGAGGATGAGAAAGAGAATTATAAAACGCAAGAGAGAAATCCATCATCTTCAGATAAGAAAATTAAAAATGGAAGTGAACACCAACTCAAATTCTCAACCTCTTCCTAATGGAGCATGTATTCCTGATTGATAACTTATTGATAACTGAGATATGGAAGATCAGTTTAGTGATTTAGTTTCTATTTAGGAGAAGATCACAATTCTTTATTAGTTGATACGTTCCTTATTTGTTTTGTGTTCTCTTGTATATATACACATACATATCAATGAAATCAATACAACTTCATCTTCATTCTCTACATTTATATGGTATCGGAGCCAAAATACTCTTAACAGAGTCCAAGATCCATTTTTTTCTTCTTCTCTTTGCAGCGATGGCCTCTTCTACCCCCGTCATTAATGTCGACGCAGCCCCTGTCTTCAAACACTTGATTAAATTCAATCCATCATCCCAGTTGCCCATTAAACTAATTAGAAGCACTAATTTCACCATCTGGAAATCCCAGATTGCCATGTTGCTTCATGGCCATGACCTCTATGGTCATCTTGATGGCACCATGCTGTCCCCTACTCAAACAATAATAACTAACGGTTATGAGACAGCCAACCCTACGTACAAGGATTGGTTTCGACAGTATAAATTGATCCAAAATGCTCTCATGGCCTCTGCAGATACCACAATCGCACCCACGGTAGCTTCTGCTATCAATTCCAAAGCTGCATGGGATCAACTTCACACTTTCTTTGCAAACAAATTGCAAACTCGCGTCTTCAGCCTTCGTCACCATCTTAATCGAGTTAGTAAAGACAATAAATCCATTGCTGAATATATACGAGACATTCACTCTCTCTGATGAACTCGCCACGGCAGGTTCACCCGTCAATAATGAAGAACTAGTGGTGAAAATACTTAGTGGACTCGCGTCAGAATTCCGCGAGATCTCTGCAGCCATACAGGCAAGGGACTCTCCTATTATCTATGAAGAACTTTTTGACAAGCTTCTTGATCATGAACTTTTCCTCAAACATGAGGACCTCAAGAAGACTTCTACCCAGATCACAGCAGTTGTTGCTCAACAAGAAGCTCCATTAGCCCCACGCAACAATAGACGCCCATCCAACAACAATAACTGGCGTCCTCAATACAGGAAGCCTAATCAAAACACTCATTCTCAGTAGCCAACGGATAATTCCCAGTGGCGCAATCCAATGGATAATTCTCAGTGCCGTAACTTCCCACACCATTCATCACAAGTATGTTGCCAACTTTGTGACAAATTTGAGAATACAACAAATGTTCGCCACTCTCGGTCCCATAACCACTTTGAAGCAAAAGCAAATTTTGTCGCGCACTTAACACCGAGTGACCCCTGGATTCTTGACTCAGGTACTTCTCACCACATCACCTCGGATACCATCTTACTCCACAATGTTCAAGAATTCAAAGGTCTGGACGCAGTGACAATGGGAAATGGTAATGTGATTTTGATTACTCAAACTGGTAATACTCACTTAACTGCATCAAATACTGCCTTCAAACTCTCTAGTATTTTGTGTGCTCCGGCTATCAAACACAAACTCATTTCAGTTCATCAATTTTGCAAAGAAAATCTAACCTCCATAGAATTTTTTCCTTTTACTTTTCTTGTGAAGGATCTGACTAAGGGAGCACCTCTTCTGCGCGGCCCGAATAAAGCAGGTCTCTACAAATGTCCATCCCTGACTCGACCAAACATCAACATTGCCATTGCTGGACCTTTCTTACATCTTTAGAATTAAAGATTGGGCCATCCCCACTCTTGAGTTTTGCTTTTCATTTTAAACAGTTCCCGTCTTTCATATTCTTCAAAAGACAAGTTTACTTATTGTAATTCTTATTGCTACAATAAAGCTCATAGATTTCCATTTTATTCAAACACTTTGTCCAGCAAACATCCATTAGATAATTTACAGTGATTTATGGGGTCCATCCCCTGTTCTCTCTATTGATAAAAAATGTTACTATTGTCTATTTGTTGATCAGTACACCAAATACATTTGGTTGTACACAATAAAAAACAAACATGAAGTGCAAAAACACTTTCAAAACTTACATCCTGTGCTTGAAAAATATTTTAGTCAGAAAATCCTTACTCTTTACACTGATGGAGGCGGAGGATATAAAGTCATGGAACCATACCTTAATTCTAATGGCATACAACACCTTTTCTCTCCCCCTATACTCCTCAAAGGGTTGCCTTGGCTGAAAGACGTCATCGACACCTTATTGAGATTGTCAAAACGTTGCTTCATCAAGCAAGTTTGCCCTCCAATTTTTGGACATTTGACTACCATCATGCTGTCTTTCTCATTAATCACCTGCCCACTGCCACTCTTGATAACAAGTCCCCATTTGAAGTTCTTTTCAACAAAACACCTGCTTATGAATCTCTCCGTATATTTGGATGTCTATGCTACCCATGGTTATGACCATACACCCAAAATAAATTAGAACCATATTCCAAACCTTGTATTTATCTCGATTTCTCCGTCACTCATCATTGCCATCAATGTTTTGACCCCGCCAGCTCTAAACTTTTTCTCTCATGGAATGTAAAATTTTTAGAAGAAATTTTTCCATTTGATAATATTTTTTCTCACTTGAAACAAAACTTTTCATATTTAAATTGTGAAAACACTTTACAACATCAAAATCCAGATGTGGAAATTAGTTCCACCGTTATTAATCCATATTTCACCTTGCTTCCTCCCACTATTCCGTTCAGGCCAGGTGCACACCAAGATATCTGCTCAGTTCACGCCACGCAGGGAAATCAGAGTCGGATCATTTCACCACTCTGGAATCAGGTAATCCTCAAACTACTTCCCTATCCCCTGTTATTGATACCCAACCATCCCACTTCATATTTCAAAGCCAACCCCTACCCTCTCTGCATCCTCACAATCTACATCGCCGACCACCAGTTACTCATGTTTATCAGTATCGCCCAAAGCTATCACGATCCCTCCATGCTAACAGAGGTGTGAGTAGTTGCTCTCTTGATTTGACTCTACCCACTAAACCCATATTTCAAGTTCCACAAATAGAGCAAAATCGTGTAGTAACAAGGTCGCAAAATAACATTGTTAAGCGATGAAAAATTATTGGCTACACTGCCCAAATAACCCAGTCTGTACCCATCATTTTACCTGTAAACCACTAAAAAAGAACAAAAATTATCATATTAGAGAGATGCTATGCAGGCTGAGTATGATGCACTAATAAAAAATCAGATGTGGGAGTTGGTTCCACCAGACCACACCAGAAGACCACACTAGAAATGTTGTTCCCTGCAAATAGTTATTTTGAATCAAAGCAAAGCTTGATGGCTTCATTGATAGGTACAAAGCACGTTTGGTTGCAAAAGGGTTCACCCAAATGCCTGGGGTTGATTTTCATAAAACATACAGTCCTGTGGTTAAACCAACCACAATCCAGACCATCCTTACCATCACTATACAAAAAAGTTGGCCCTCACATAAAATAGATGTCAATAATTTTTTTCTTCAAGGGAAGCTTCAGGAAGATATCTATATAACCCAACCACCCGGGTATGAAAGTTCAGCACATCCAGACTATGTTTATCATCTCAAAATGGCTATCTACGGACTACGAAAAGCTCCTAAAGCCTGGTATGATGCACTCACTGATTCTCTGATCAGAATGGGATTTCATATGTCTGAATCTGATAATTCTTTGTTTGTTCTGCATAACTTTGGAGTAACTATATGTATACTAATATATCTGGACGATATCATACTCACCGGAAGCAATGAATCACTCCTTCAAGAAGTCATTTCTTCTCTTTCCAAAAGATTTTCTCTTAAGTATCTTAGTTTACTACACTATTTCTTGGGCATTGAGGTATACAAGGATGCCAACAGTTTGTTTCTTAGCCAATCTAAGTATATTCAAGAGGTGTTGCATGACACTCAAATGCAGGACTGCAAAGGCGTTCAGTCCCCAATGATTACATCTGAGGCACTACTGGTAGATGATGGATCCCCTAAAACTGATGGCAAAGAGTATAAGAATGTACTTGGTAAACTTTAGTACCTTTCTTTTACCAGACCGGATATCACATATTCGGTAAACAAGCTTACTTAGTTCAATAACTCTCCCTCCGTGGTTCATTGGACGGCCATTAAACGCATCCTTCAGTACCTCAAAGAAACATCCCAGAATGGTATTCATATTTCTCCACATTAGTCCACTGATCTTTATGTATGCTGATGCTGATTAGGCGGGTAATATTAATGATTACCGCTCAATCTATGGCTACATTATTTTTCTAGGTATGACTCCTATCTCCTGGTGTTCTCGCAAGCAACCTACCGTCTCCCGATCCTCCACTGAGGCTAAGTATAGGGCAGTTGCCTCTGCCTTGTCTGAAATAAACTGGATCACTCACTTTCTCAAAGATCTTCATGTGTCACTCTCTGTTGCACTTACAGTACTTTGTGATAACCTTGGGGTCACATACATTGCTGAAAACCTGGAACATCATACAAAAATGAAGCACCTCGAGGTCGATCTTCAATTTGTTCGCAATCAAGTTCGAAATGGCCTAGTCTAAGTATCACACATCCACTCCACTGATCAAGTTGTTGATCTGTAACGCCCCGCATTTCGGGCTACAATATAGACCATGACTCTGATGCGTTGATAATCCAGAAGCCATAAATCCTATGCCAATTTGGCATGTTAATCAATGTTGTAGTATGTGAATCCATTTGAGCACGAATTTATATCATAGAAGTCCTTCAACTCAAGGACGAGTTAAAACCATTTCGATCGATTAAGTTTTAGTGGATGTTGTAATTTGTGTCAAATTCTATTGACCATAACTCATTGTATATGATGAACTGGGTGGCCTACTATATACCAAATTGTATATAATTTAATAAGCTTTCCAACGATACCAAATTCGCCTAAAAAGGACACCCGGTGAAGAAGTTATGGCGTTTTAAAGTCGAATGTGTCGCCCACGCACATATAGGCGATGCATAGGGCGGCGCCTATGCAAATATAGGCGGTGCCTATGTAAATTTAGGCAATGCAAAGGGCGGCGCCTATCCTAGTCTATGCGATGCAAAGGGCGGCGCATACTTATGGTTTCAGGTGACGAAAACACTCTGTTTTTTTTAGATTTTCAAGGTCAACTTCAAACGCTCATAACTCTCTGAATATAATGAACTGGGAGAGCTGAAACCTATTAAATGAAATCTCTTCGAGTTTTCTTTCCAATGCAACTGGTTTCATCCAAATACAACATCTGAGTAAGGAGTTATATCCGTTTTACTTCAGTCTGTCAGTTTGTCAACTGAGGGATAGTTTCGACTTTTCTTATTTTCTTAGGGGCATTTAGTCATTTCACCTCACCCCAACTTTCGGCTATAACACCAGATCTAGCTCCCAAATTCAGCAAAATATATCCTTTTCTCAAATTCTCTCTCAAGAACACCCTTTAGGGTTTCAAACAAAAATCCCAAATAACTCAAGATTCAACCGTTGGTTTTGGAAGATAATTTCAGATTTAGAATCCTCTCGACGTAGGCTTTGATAGACACCCAAAATTCATGGAGAACAAGGTACGCGGGGTTTTCCTAAATTCTCATGGGCATAGAAATCATGTTTTAAGAAAGGGATTTTTGAATTCAAGTACATATTCATGTTTTAGAAGCTTTATATGATATTGTTTTAGCCTTTTGGCTTTCCCCGAAGTGACTTAAAAATTATATGTATATGTATATATGTGTTTTGCCTTGAAATATGAATTAAGAGCACAATTTACATGAAATTCCTCTCTTGATGTAATTTTCCCATGTTTCACATGATATAGATTGTTTTGAAACAAGTCTTGAAAAATCATGATATGAAATGCTTTGGCTTTGCTATGTTTCGAATACGATTTTGAACACGAAAGAGAGGGTTGTAAATTTTGAATATACATATAATGAAAGACTGCATAATTTTGCCAAAAGCACATGACCACCATATGTTTGATGAAAGTTTTTGCATGGTTTTGACTTGAGTTTCGGAACATGAAATCTCTTATGCAAATTACATTTTTGGGTGGTCTGAAACTACACTTTTATGAAATATCATGCTTAATGCATTATTGCTCAGAAATAGAACCTGCAGGTCTTGGTATGACGATACCAACTCAGATAAATGCCATATCAGACTCAGACTAACAGACTTTTCAGACTAGTTCAGAAATCAGATTTTTATTAGACTTTCATGATTTTAGATATTCAGAATGCTGCATGTACAGAAAAGGTTAAAAATGGGCATACAGAGATGTTAGGTGGTCTCCCGAAGAGGGCTTGAGTTCAGACAACTCCTTGCCTAAAACCGTGGTTTGCCGACCCGGGTAGATTATTATGCGCTGACTTAAATGTCCTGTGGCGTATCAGACTCAGACACTCCAACCCTTGCGGCACACTTGGGTCGGGGGCTTCCACGCCGAGTCAATGGCGGATTCCATACAGCCCGTGGAATATTCAGACTTGTAGGGGAACACCACCTAACTCAGAAGTAAAACACAGATCATGATTTGAAATGAATAGACAGGTTGCATGTTTTCAGAAAGTGCCCATGTATTTTTCAGAAACAGTTTTATACAGGATGTCTTGATGAAAAATTGCTTTCACTTATATATATGTATGTATGTTCCATTATACTATTTTTGGAGTGCTTCGCGTGCCAGTACTTTTGTGCTGACCCCCCCTCCTTCCAGGTTTCGAGGCACAGTCTAGGGGTCCAGCTACTCAGTAGACATTCTCGGGCTTGCAGACTTGATCTCACAGTGGTGAGCCTTCTATTATTCGGAAGGCCTAATTATGTCAGACATTATCTTATTTATTATGTTTTGGTCTACTGAGGCCTTGTCCCAGTTTCTTTTCAGACAAATGTTTATGTTCTTAGTAGAGATTTCGCAGACTGATGTCAGATAACATTATTCAGAAATGTTGCAGATCTTGACCATGTTTTCCGTACTCAGTTTCAATTCTGCATTTTATTATGATTATGAATGTTGTGCATGATAACCAGACAGAGAATAGGTGTTCCGGGCCTTCATGGTTCGGGATGTTCATCACGGCTAGGGCCTAGGCTCGGGTCATGACAAACTTGGTATCAGAGCACGGTTCATGGTCCCAGGGTGTCTGCGAAATCGCGTCGAGTAGAGTTCTGTGTATGGGTGTGTAGCACGCCACACTTATAAGCAGGAGGCTACTAGGCGTTTAGGAATGTCTCTCTTTCTTTATGTTCTAGTTCGTGCAATAGAGTCAGAATGAACCTCTTTCATACTCTTATTCGTGCTATGATGTCACCCATATGAAAGTAAAAAGTCATCCCAAATTCTTTTCTTACTCTAATGTCCTCAGATATGTCTCATTATTGAGGTGATTCAAGTGTAGAAGTTTAGAATCTAAATGGTATGGTCCTTTCTGATCGAACCATATAAGAGTTAAAATTTGTGCAAGGACTTGAGAAGAGTCCGTTAGTGCTTCAATGTGTATTGATTCTGATGTAGACATTGATCTTGATGGAATCGTGCTTTTCAGCTTCAGGTATTAATTGCATTTAGTCCCTTTCAAATTTATGTTACAAATGTCTTTCTTAAGGGAGGATGATGTGTAGTAGAATGTTGGAACTGTATTTCCACCCGAATAGTAGTATGCGTTAAAGTGTTGTTGTCATGACCTATTGGTAGTGAAATTATACCAAGAAGTTGGTGATGTGAAGTCACAAAGTTAGAAGTCAGAGTGAGGGTGACTTTTGTGTAAATGAATATTTTAGTTGAATAACCGATGTTCGAGAATGATTTACCCCCCCCCCCTTATGGTGATAGACTAATGTGGTAACTAGTAGCATGTGTGGATGGTATGGTAGTCCATGGAGGAAGTGTTTGACTCCTATTTTATTTATACAGAGTAAGATGTGTATTCTTAGTTCATTGGATCTTGCGTATTAAATTTCTATCTCATGTAATCTTGTCATCAAGGTGTTGTTGAAAAAAAAATAAAGTCTAGTGAAGCCGTGTGGGGCTCTTTCGATTCACTAGCATAGTTGACTTGTCATTCATTTCATTTTCTTGTTCAAAATACAAAATCAAAGTCTAGTGAAGCCGTGTGAGGCCTATTTCGATTCACTAGCAACTTGTTGTCCAACCTGTTGTTCTTGTGTTAGTTTAATAGATGTATAGCTGAATTTGTTTGCATGAGATTGAGTTGGTAAAGAGGTGATTCATCCTTGTGTGTTGTTTAGTAGATGGTAGAGAAGGAGTTGTTAGTTAGAGTGATTTGTAGTTTGCTTGAAGTGTGAAAATGGCTATATTAGCCAGTAAGTTGTAAGTATAGACTCATGGTTGTTTGTGGAATTTGAAGGTAGTCTAAATGTATGCTTGAGTAAGTAAGCGTGATGTAAAAGTAGATAAGATTGTATGGGGTTATGGTATAAGATAAATGTTTCTCATGTCTATTATGCGACTTTACCCCTTGAGCTTCTTTTCCTTGGTAGTTATAAACTAGTACTACTAGTGAGAAGATATGTAGTAGATTTTTGAGGTATAGTAGTAATGTTATAAAGGTGCTTTGGTCGTGGATAGTATCTAGATAAAAATCAAGTATTTGGGGTAGAATGTCCCAATTTGATGGACTAGTAAATTATGTTGTATTCTTCATGGGTGGTATTTATTGAATAAAACAAGTATGAGTTGATGCCTATGATGCCTTGCAGCATGTATTTTTAGTACCTGAAAGTCCCTAAGTCAACAAGGTACAAAAATGCAAGCTATACAATTATCAACTACAAGCTGAAAATCTGAAAATCCTGCACATGCATGCTGAAATTTCTGCACATGCTTGACAACCTTTGTGAACCTTTTAAAGTGGAAAAAAATTGCAGTTTCATACCAGCCCGTGTGAACTTCCTAAAGTCTAATAAATGTGCTGCCAGACTATTTTGACCATCTAGAAGGTGCTGGAACGTTGGCAGCAATGCGGGGCATTTATCGAAGCCCCGCCAAGCTCGAAAACGCGCCTGAATAGTTCGAAATATGGCGAAAACGTAAGGAGTTTAATGGGTTGTGATGTTGAGCGTCACAATGTGGTTGTAAAAATAGCGACTTAAGATTATGATGTATGTTTTGTAAGAATTATGTATAAGGTTGGGTTGTAAATCATGTTAAGCACTAGACATTAATTTTGAACAATTGATGTCCATGAAGGTGGATGTGATGATTTCTTGGTTAATGATACTAGTTTTATGGAAGTAATCTCATAGGCTTGAATGGTGTATGCAAGAGCCTAAGTTTATTTGATTCGTAGTGAAGTATGATGTTGCATATATAATGTAGAAGTACGCCCAAGGTGATCTGAGGTTGTGGTATTTTCTAAGACTACTACACGTTTTGTGTGACGAGTGGTACCGTTGATTTGCTAGGTGGAGAAAAACTAGTTAGATGGTATATGGTGTTCTAAATAGTCAAGTTAAGGAGTTTTGATTGATAGTGTTGAGCCTTTTTATATGATCTCGATTCTCATAGTAGAGAGATGTAAGTTTGGAGTCACGATATTGATAGACTATGTCGGAAGTAGTATGATTCATTGAAGGCTTGGTGACATCCATGTTGAGTGCTAGATTCTAAGTTTGAGTTTTTGAAGGTTGAACTAATAGAAATAAGGGTTAAAGCACTAGAGGGTGTGCAGTCCGACTATGGGGATACTCATGAAGACTCGAAGTTAGTAAGTGTGCAAGTATTATATGATGACTGTTGGGTCTATAGAATGATAAAGTGTATATCAGAAGGTAGTATTAACAGTGGGTTTTCCACTTTCAGGTGTAGTCATTTGGGTTAAGTTCCATGATATGCGTGCATAGTAGTTTTTCAGACCCCAGAGTGCAGTGAGTTTACTTCAGATTAAAGTCTAGTAAGGGATCTCCCAAACTTAATATCATGGCTTGAAGCTAAAGGGGAGATGATAGAGTGAATAACCAAGTCAGGCCTTCAGATTCTAGTCGTGATGTCCTGATGATATAGAATATCAGAAGGGAAGGGTGAGACTCAACCCATTCCTTTCTCACTATTTTTTTTGTTATCCTAATACCTACTCATACCTCATGTTTCAGTTCCATGATCATAGATCATGTTCATGTATATGATAGAGAATCGCGTGCTCTTCCAGATTCCTAAATGAGGAACTTCAGTTCATTCAGCAGTTGGGATCACATTCCATATGTTATGAACCCTAAATTGAGGTCATGCAACTCATGATTCATGTATTCACGCTTTATAGTGTGCTCAGTTCCCATAATTCATGCTATACTCTTTATGATGGGCGAAATATAGTCCATAGCCATGTATGCCTAATTCATATTTTTCTTTGATAAATCCTGGATATTGATTTGCTATTCCTCAGGCCTCAGTTAAGTGTCAAGTTTCATATAATATCTTTCCATGCTTCAACATCTTATGTTCTAATCTTTAGCGACTCCTCTTTATGTGATGATAGTGGTGATGAGTAAATGTTTCTTGTTGATGGAAGATCAAAGTATTCTTGTTTTAGATAAGGCCATAAGTGTGAAGTAAGGTTGGGGCCAAGTATTTTATGCATGTGATGCTTAGAGGAAAGGTGTGTGTATGTTCTTGGGGTAGCATGTGGGAGCTATATCGATAGATGGTTAGTAGAATATGTGGAGTGTATCTTTACGGGTGTTTTCCTTGAAGTCCATATGTGGTAATTAAGATAAGCTTGAATGACATGTTGGTATTTATGTGGAGGAACACAATATGCGCTAGTAAATCCATAGTAAAGAGTTCAGAGTTAGTCATTGAAGTGGTAAGGCACTTTATGCTTAGGGTGTGATCTTTAAAAAAGATATAGAAGGTTGAATCTTTTGGTCTAGACTTGTGTCGAGGAATGGCATGTAGTATTTTGTGAGGTGGAGTTAGGCCTGATCACGGTGAAGAGGATTTAAGTTACTATAGACATTAGTAGAAAGACTTATAAATGCCAATGCGAGAACAAATAAGTTGAATCGAATGAATGTGGTATCTAAGGTAAATAGTACAGTTAAGGGAGTATTCGAGGAGTGTGCTAATCTTGGAAGTAAGAAGTCGCATTGACTAAGGACTGACAATTCTATCATGATTTATGAGTTATATGTCTATACTCCAGATTGGGTATAAGTTTCCTGTATAGTTCAGTCTATGCAGCGAGCAAATCAGTTCAATAGTCAGAAAGTCAAATTCTCATGATTTGTTTGCTTGTCTTTTCAATTAATCATGCTACCCGAATTCACAGATATGTTACTATTCCAAGATTGAGTATACTAGTAGTTGCGAGTATTATTCAGTTCATGCGTCATGCACTAGATTCAGATTCCAGAGGTTTAGTTATAATCAAAATCGTAGGTGTCGTGTGCATTTCCTCCATTTTCCGAGTATCTTAGTGAATTGAACACTCATAGAGGGATATAGGATCCCAAGGGGGAGATACCCCATTCGGTTGCGTGCATAGATTCTTATTACAAGCTTCGCATCAATTGTTATCGCGTATTCAGTCATACGTTCTTGTGTCAGTTCAGTTAGATATGCCTGTATTAGAAATGCATGTTCAATAGAAAAGTTCAGCTTATCAGTGTATTCAGTCCTGCGTTAATGAAGACAACTCAGACACAGACCCGTGCATCAGATATGCATGTCCGGTATAAGAATTCAGAACATTTGTAGTTCCAGTCTTATAGTCATGTTTCAGATCAGTGTATTCCTTATTAAAGGACATATTATGTCCACATTATTCCATAGCTTTAAGGCTTCAACAAGTTCCTACCCATCATTCGAGGACGAATGATCCCAAGGGGGAGATAATGTAACGCCCCGCATTTCGGGCTACAATATAGACCATGACTCTGATTCGTTGATAATCCAGAAGCCATAAATCCTATGCCAATTTGGCATGTTAATCAATGTTGTAGTATGTGAATCCATTTGAGCACGAATTTATATCATAGAAGTCCTTCAACTCAAGGACGAGTTAAAACCATTTTGATCGATTAAGTTTTAGTGGATGTTGTAATTTGTGTCAAATTCTATTGACCATAACTCATTGTATATGATGAACTGGGTGGCCTACTATATACCAAATTGTATATAATTTAATAAGCTTTCCAACGATACCAAATTCGCCTAAAAAGGACACCCGGTGAAGAAGTTATGGCGTTTTAAAGTCGAATGTGTCGCCCACGCACATATAGGCGATGCATAGGGCGGCGCCTATGCAAATATAGGCGGTGCCTATGTAAATTTAGGCAATGCAAAGGGCGGCGCCTATCCTAGTCTATGCGATGCAAAGGGCGGCGCATACTTATGGTTTCAGGTGACGAAAACACTCTGTTTTTTTTAGATTTTCAAGGTCAACTTCAAAACGCTCATAACTCTCTGAATATAATGAACTGGGAGAGCTGCAACCTATTAAATGAAATCTCTTCGAGTTTTCTTTCCAATGCAACTGGTTTCATCCAAATACAACATCTGAGTAAGGAGTTATATCCGTTTTACTTCAGTCTATCAGTTTGTCAACTGAGGGATAGTTTCGACTTTTCTTATTTTCTTAGGGGCATTTTAGTCATTTCACCTCACCCCAACTTTCGGCTATAACACCAGATCTAGCTCCCAAATTCAGCAAAATATATCCTTTTCTCAAATTCTCTCTCAAGAACACCCTTTAGGGTTTCAAACAAAAATCCCAAATAACTCAAGATTCAACCGTTGGTTTTGGAAGATAATTTCAGATTTAGAATCCTCTCGACGTAGGCTTTGATAGACACCCAAAATTCATGGAGAACAAGGTACGCGGGGTTTTCCTAAATTCTCATGGGCATAGAAATCATGTTTTAAGAAAGGGATTTTTGAATTCAAGTACATATTCATGTTTTAGAAGCTTTATATGATATTATTTTAGCCTTTTGGCTTTCCCCGAAGTGACTTAAAAATTATATGTATATGTATATATGTGTTTTGCCTTGAAATATGAATTGAGAGCACAATTTACATGAAATTCCTCTCTTGATGTAATTTTCCCATGTTTCACATGATATAGATTGTTTTGAAACAAGTCTTGAAAAATCATGATATGAAATGCTTTGGCTTTGCTATGTTTCGAATACGATTTTGAACACGAAAGAGAGGGTTGTAAATTTTGAATATACATATAATGAAAGACTGCATAATTTTGCCAAAAGCACATGACCACCATATGTTTGATGAAAGTTTTTGCATGGTTTTGACTTGAGTTTCGGAACATGAAATCTCTTATGCAAATTACATGTTTGGGTGGTCTGAAACTACACTTTTATGAAATATCATGCTTAATGCATTATTGCTCAGAAATAGAACCTGCAGGTCTTGGTATGACGATACCAACTCAGATAAATGCCATATCAGACTCAGACTAACAGACTTTTCAGACTAGTTCAGAAATCAGATTTTTATCAGACTTTCATGATTTTAGACATTCAGAATGTTGCATGTACAGAAAAGGTTAAAAATGGGCATACAGAGATGTTAGGTGGTCCCCCGAAGAGGGCTTGAGTTCAGACAACTCTTTGCCTAAAACCGTGGTTTGCCGACCCGGGTATATTATTATGCACTGACTTAAATGTCCTATGGCGTATCAGACTCAGACACTCCAACCCTTGCGGCACACTTGGGTTGGGGGCTTCCACGCCGAGTCAATGGCGGATTCCATACAGCCCGTGGAATATTCAGACTTGTAGGGGAACACCACCTAACCCAGAAGTAAAACACAGACCATGATTTGAAATGAATAGACAGGTTGCATGTTTTCAGAAAGTGCCCATGTATTTTTCAGAAACAGTTTTATACAGGATGTCTTGATGAAAAATTGCTTTCACTTATATATATGTATGTATGTTCCATTATACTATTTTTGGAGTGCTTCGCGTGCCAGTACTTTTGTGCTGACCCCCCCCCCTCCTTCCAGGTTTTGAGGCACAGTCTAGGGCTCCAGCTACTCAGTAGACATTCTCGGGCTTGCAGACTTGATCTCACAGTGGTGAGCCTTCTATTATTCGGAAGGCCTAATTATGTCAGACATTATCTTATTTATTATGTTTTGGTCTACTGGGGCCTTGTCCCAGTTTCTTTTTAGACAAATGTTTATGTTCTTAGTAGAGATTTCGCAGACTGATGTCAGATAGCATTATTCAGAAATGTTGCAGATCTTGACCATGTTTTCCGTACTCATTTTCAATTCCGCATTTTATTATGATTATGAATGTTGTGCATGATAACCAGACAGAGAATAGGTGTTCCGGGCCTTCATGGTTCGGGATGCTCATCACGGCTAGGGCCTAGGCTCGGGTCGTGACAAGATCCACTCACCAAACCATTGTCTAAGCTAGCCTTTCAGCGGATGCTACCCAACTTAGGTGTTGTCTCGTCACACCTAACTTGAGGGGGGCATAATGGAGCATGTATTCCTAATTGATAACTGAGATATGGAAGATCGGTTTAGTGATTTAAAAGATCAGTTTAGTAATTTAGTTTCTATTTAGGAGAAGATCACAATTCTTTATTAGTTGATACTTTCCTTATTTGTTTTGTGTTCTCTTGTATATAAACACATACATATCAATGAAATCAATACAACTTCATCTTCATTCTCTACATTTATACTTCAAATTTTTAAAGGGGTGAATCATTAGTTTTGGAGTCTTAAGATGAAGATTCTTTTTAAGTCTCAAGAGCTATGAAACTTGGTGGAGAATGAATTTCAAAACCTGGATGACGGCCACGCACAACAGCTCCATAAAAACTGCAGGAAGGATTCGAAGGCATTGCTCCTGACTCAACAAGCCCTTCGTGATGATATCTTCCCCAGAATTTCAGCAGTAGAGACATCCAATAAAGCTTGAGAAATTTTGCAACAGGAGTATATGGGAGATAAAAAGGTAATTGTAGTTAAATCACAAACCTTACGTCGTTATTTTGAGACTTTAAGCATGAAAAATGGTGAATCGGTGCAAGACTATATGTCTAGAGTCTTTGCAATTGTTAATCGGATGAAGTTTTATTGAGAAAAATTAATGATGAAACTGTTATAGCAAAAGTTTTGAGGTCTTTAACCAATAAGTTTGAGCATGTAGTTGCTTCTATCGAAGAATCCAAGTATTTATATGATTATACATATTAACAACTAATTTTTGCCCTCCACGACTAAATTTAATCCTAAGTTTCTTCGGTTTTTAATAAAATCAAAATAGTTATTTCATCCGAATAAAAAATTTAAAAATATTTTTTGTACTTGATTTTGTCATTTTAAGTAGCGAATATATATTATCGTGTTTAGTCATACGAGATTATATAATTTGATTACTTAAATATTTATTCTATGGAATATTGAATTTTAATTAGGGATTATTTTGAAAATAAATATAATGATTAAAATCTTGATCTTAATATAATTTATTATCAAAATAATTTATTTGATTAAATATGCATTTGATTTTATTAAATCAAGAAGATCGGGATTAAAAGAAGTATTAATTCGTATCGAATTTCAATTTAATTTAGTCAATCTATTAGATTTGGCCATAATTGAAATCAAATTGGTCATAATTGCAATGCAATCCGTCAATTGATTTTTAATTTGGTCAAAATTAAATGAATATGGCTAAATTTTAAATTCCAATTGGGGTTATATTTTAAATAACCCCAAAATTCCCAAAAACTCTCATAACTTCTACCCAATTCCCACCAAAAAATAATTTTAAATTGTACTCCATTGTACTATTTTCCCCCAACTTTTTCTTTTCCCAATTTTGAAATTCAAAAATTATACTACATTGTACAATTCCCCCCTCCCCCACATTGTCTTTCACCTCACCTTATCTTCTATTTTTAAATTCCAAAAACCCCTTAATTGCTTTTTCTCCCAAAGTGGTGGATGAAAAGAAATAAATCCTCATCCTTTCCTATAAATACTTTTCTCCCACATTGGTGGAGGAAAAAAAAAAACTCTCATTCTTTCTATAAATACTACCACTACTTTGATAGAAAATGGTGGAAAAGTAAGAAAAAAAAGAGGCTAGAAAGGTGAAAAGAGGGTAGATTTTATGCAGACCTTATCTCAAACTCAAAGGTAGAGAGGTTGTTTCCGATAGACCCTCGGCTCAAGGAAAAACAATCCAAAGTAGTGCCGAACAAGTAGTAACGGAAGTAGTGCCCGGCTCAAGGAAAAACAATCCAAAGTAGTGCCGAACAAGTAGTAACGGAAGTAGTGCCGAACAAGTAGTAACGGAAGCACAAGAAACAAGAAACAAATAGTAACAGAACAAAACCACAACAACACAACATGATAGTCAAGGTACAAGAACAACAAATAGTAACAGAGATCGAAGGACAAATAGATGAACTCCAGTATCCTGTTTCTTAACCTCGTTATCTTGCTTGAAAAACTGTGTTCCTTGCAACGCTTCGTCCAGGACAGATGTTGGAATTCCATGATTAACCACTTGGAAGAAATCCCATGTCTCTGATATATCTCGAACTTTGTCCACAATCTCTTTATGCTTGATTGGGTCCTTATCAATGCCTTCAAGGCCTATCACCGGAAAAAGGAACTGTGTTTCGCGTGTATCTGAGGTATCATCAAAGGCTTTTATGTCATTCATTCTATCCTAATTTTTCTGAACTGTGGCCTGAATATCATCGGTGCTAGAAACCGCCATCTTCTTTGCTAGTGTTCCTGAGGTTCTTAGAATCTCATGGGCTGCATGGGATATTAAATATACTAGCTATGCAAAACATAATCATCCCTATTCAGCACAAAAATAGAGGATCTAGACTAGGAATTAGTCATGATAAGCTTTAAAGGGTTAATTAATTTTTACTGAACTTTTTTCCATAATATGGAGGCTTTCTCTAAAATGAGGACCACAAGAGAAAGAGAACATTTAGATATTTCTTCAAAGCACATAGTGGTTAGAGTTGATTTGTCAAAGAGCTACTAACTTAGACTCATGGATAGTTATAATTTGGACCACAAAACAGAAAAGTTCACTATTTTTAATCCCTTGTGGGGATCTTAGAAAATATTGTGTTAGCTTATGAAAGGTACATAAGCCGAAGAAAATAAAAAACTTCATCGCTCTCTAATTGTACTTATGGAACTAGTTCCCATTGATAGTATGCACGACACGTTAATGACTACAAATCACCAAAATATTTAAGAATACAAGCTATTGCATATGTTATTGTGTAAATTGTTTTCTCAAAAGTTAGAATATGGATTTAAAGGCATCCTTGCACTTTTATCGCCATGACTAACACGGAGAATCATCAAACAGTGCCGCGCTGAATTAAATCCAGAAAGTAACAGATTGACTCAATATCCTTTTATTAAAACTAACAACAACAACAGCATACCCAGAGTAATCCCAAAAAGTGGGATCTAGGAGGCTAGAGTGTACCCAGACTTACCCCTACCTCATAGGTAGAGAGGTTGTTTCGGTAGACCCTCGACTCAAGAACAAGATAATATGATTAAATTTTACACTATTTCAGTGTCTATACAAGTATGAAAAGTCTTACGCTTACATAACTACTAAGAAATGAAAATTTTGATTAAAAGCTGCTAGTAAATTGGTGATCATACGTGGCTAGCTAGCATGAATAGAAAGCATATAATATGGAAGTTTAATAAGAAATATTTCGTAGTTTCTATAGTTGATGCCTTGGAGTAACTGGTAAAGTTGTTGCTATGTGACCAGGAGGTCACGGGTTCAAGCCTTGGAAACAACCTCTGGCAGAAATGCAAGATAAGGCTGTGTACGATACACCCTTGTGGTGGGGCCCTTCCCCGGACACCGCGCATAGCGGTAGCTTTAGTGCACCGGGCTGCCCTTTTTTTTTTTTCATAGTTGATGACATTTTCAAGCGTTTAATTGTTTGTAAGCTTTCTATGGAACTTCAGTTAGCAAGACACTTATCAACATCTATGGAACTTCAGTTACAGTATATCGTATTTACTAACTGTATATCACAAGCACTGGCACGTTGCAGATTAAATATACTGTAACTAAAAGATCCGTAGCAAAAATAAGACATTCATTATAAGTAATACAACAAAAAATTAATTCAAAACTACAATTTTATGTTAACATATCATGACATATTGAGTGACTTAATTAAATCACGCTTGTTAATTTTTGTGAATGTGGAAACAATGGTACATTATTCATAATCATCCATGGTGTAACACCTTATAATTACTTGTATATGTTCGACTAAGTTGACGTCGATTAAATTTCTTGAGTTTGAAAGATTTGGAATGTATGTGATCCAACTTTTAGACAAGTACAAGGGGAAAAAATAACATTTTGCAAGTATGAAATACACAAACTAGTTTTCATTACTCATTAGCAGTAGTCACACCCAACAACAAGACAAATAGCACTACAAGGAATAGTAATGGCATAATACATAATCAGACACTCACACATCGCCTCAGCTGACAGATAAACACTCTTTAACTTTATGAGCGCACATCCAGATACCTCAACTTGATCTCAGCTGGTAACTAAACACTCCAACTCGTCCTCGTTGTGTCTCGCGGAATGACGCGACATATAAATTTTGGAGGTGTTTAGATAATCATTTTGTAATGGAGACGAGTTAAGGTGTTTATATGTGCACTCTCAAAGTTGGGGTACTTTACTTGCCAGCTGATGTCAAGTTTAAGTGTCATAATTGTTTCATTATTGTGATTAGATCTTGTAAGGCGACAGCGCAGAAGTTCCATCTAGGCCTTTACTAAGGGCGTAATTTCTGTATTCTTTCGCTGTGGTGGCACGATATTTTGGCGGATTATCTTCTGAAATCAATTCTGCAATTGGTTGGAACAACTTGTGAGATTCCCATGGACTTATACCGAAGAAGCACGCAACTGACATTCTTGACGCATTTTCATTTGCAATTACTCTGTGCTCAACACTTATGTACTTGTCATTTGACATGAGCTGGAAAAAAAAAATAAGCACACTGGTTTCAGTACAAAATTAAGCGAAAGTGTCTGAAAATGTATATGATTTTCACAGGCATAATACAAGACAGATATTCAAATTTGGCCTCAGCGGACAAGTAAACACTCCAACTTTGAGTATGAACATCTCCGCAACCTCATGTTATCTCTATTGTGTCAATTGAACTCTCCAACTTATAAAATGATCATCAAGACACCTCCATAATTTTTGTATCATGTCAGTGTCAGGTGTCCACGAGACACAGTGGGACGGGTTGGAGTGTTTAGTTGTTAGTTGAAACCAAGTTGAGGTGTCCAGACGTGCACTCTCAAAGTTAGACCAAGTTTGCGTGCGCGTTTATATATTATATCGTTTTCAAATGGCTCCAATGATTAGTTCCATTTTCATGCATATTGTCGGGGTGCATCAAATATATATAATATTAGAAAGAAACAATCGATGTGAGTAACTAACCTGCAGAAAATCTCCAATGTTAACCACAAGAGATCCAGGTACAGGAGGAACGTTAACCCATTGATTTTGGTGAAGAACTTGGAGTCCTCCAATTTGATCTTGTAGAAGCACTGTGATATAACCGCCGTCGGAATGTTGAATGGTACCCATGGTGAGTTCTGGCTGAGGGCATGCTGGATAGTAATTGCCCAAAACACTAAGTCCTTTAGCACAATCCATATCAATGAGATGACAACGATCAAGACCGAGACCTTCAGACAATAATTCAAGTAAGGAAACGCCCAATTTCGTCACATCCTTAGATAAATCCATTAGAATTTCCCTGTACAAATTGAATCAAACAGAACATATCATCAACTTTTTGGAAAAATAAAACAGATTATGCTTGATTGGCTCTCAAGCAAAAGTGCATCCACGATTTAAACTTAATCGATCAGTTCAATTTTTAAGATTTTCATTATTTTATTGAACTCCTTGTACAATTTTACTCCTTGTCAGAATTTATGAGTTCAGATGGACCGTAGCCTAAGGCCACATCCGATCCGCCCGTGCTCTCACAGGCTGTCTTCTAGTTAATTTTTTAATTCATGTGTCATGGATCTTTAGTTTTTGTCACAACACAATGATTTGCTTTGTTTCAATTTATTTATTTATTACTTTTATTTTTAATCTGTTTTCAAAAGAATGTCTCTATTCTTTGGTGGCAACAGGGGCGGCTCAAGCGTATTAGTGGCCTAAAGTCAAAATGGAGACCTTAAGTTTTTCCATAAAAATTAACATATTTTTTTCATAAAGTCTATTGCGTTCAATCTTTTTTGATGACATAGCACTCTAGATACATCTAATTTATTTGAATTATTCTTTTTTATATAAAAAGTTTATTTTTCTACAAACAATATTTAAATCTTTAAAAAAATTTATAATATTATTACTAAAACAAAATGAGGCTCCTCAAATTGGAGGCCAAAGGCGGTGCCTTTTTTCTATAAGGGTAGAGCCGCCCCTAGGTGGCAACTTTTTAATTTCAATTCACCACATGACATGTTTAAAATCAGGAGATTAAATAACATTTTAGTATATTGTACTCCCTCCATTTTAAAAAAAAATGAACTACTTGTGAATCTTGTGACCTTAAATTAAAGTTGTGTTAAATATTTCAAGATGTTCCTTAATCTTGTGGTCCTAAACATGAAAAGTTGAAATTAAAGTATTGTTAAAAAAAAATGAGTAATTTCTTTTTAAACGGACTAAAAAGTAAAGTAGCTTATTCTTTTTTAAACGAAGGGAATACAACATCAAGATTTAAAAGTCTTTTCTTACTTCTTAAACCTCATGTCGATCAAATCAAAATCAGACGAACAAATTGAAACGAAAGAAATTTTTAACAAATGAACATGTATATTCATGTACCCGCATGCTGGTGGAAATTCTTCTGGATTGGGAGGATCAGGAGCCATGGAAAAGAAAAGTGAGTCTCTCCAACTTGCAGCTGGAACACAAGAGCTATACAAATCAAAATTGCTAACATAAACCACTTTTTTCCCAATCTTCCTAGTGTAATACTGTTTCTTAACCTCGTTATCTTGCTCGAAAAACTGTCGTGTTCCTTGCAACGTTTTGTCCAGGATGGATGTTGGAATTCCATGATTAACCACTTGAAAGAAACCCCATGTCTCCGATGCATCACGAACTTTGTCCACAATCTCCTTATGCTTGATTGCATCCTCATTGATTCCTTCGAGGTCTATCACTGGAAAAATGAAGTTTGTTTCACATGTCACAGCCCTGTGTTTTGGTGGTAGAATGAATATTTGGGGTATTTTAGTGATTCCAGCATCAACAAGACCTTTAACACCAGCCTTAGTTTCATCAAAGGCTGTTAATTCACTCATTTTGTCATAACTTTTCTCAACTTTATTGGCCTCAAAGTCATTTGTGTTAGAAACTGACATCTATTTTTCTATGATGTTGTAAGCAAAATAAAAAGCAACGTATAGCAAAATATAAACAAGAAATGGTAAAATAAAGAGAAGCAACTTTTCTTGTTTTCTTCCTTCTTCAAGTGTGTTTTTATAGTGAAAGGAATGGGCATCCACTCCTCAATTATTTAGACACTCTCCCTTCAAAGTTCATATGGAAAAATTTATGTGATACAGATTGTTTGTTGTCAATTAAAAATCTTATAAGGAAAATTCAACAAGCACATAATATTATGAATTGCATAGTCAATATAACGAGAAATTACTTTGCAAATACCTAGAACTTGCAAACGTAATAACAAGGCTACTAGTCAAAGATATGTTTTATCTTGTTTTTCCAACTTTTGAAATCTTTAATTTCCATACGTATCTAATTATTTACTTCTGTCATTTTTATCTATCGCGTTTCGCTTTGTGAGAGTTAAACTATATGAATTTTGACGAACACTTTAAATATTTTTTTCTTATATTAATATGAAAAGAATTACAATTTATATATAGTATTTTTTCGTATAATTTTTAAATATTTATATTTTAAATTTAAAATATTAAATTAATTTATTTTAATTTAATCTTAAAATTTATTCAAGTGACTTTCGTAAAGCGAAACATCACAAATAGGAGTACATACATCATCAATGAAGAGAGATGTGGCTTTTTATGAACCCCTTAATTTCAAACTTTTCTTCCAAGTACTTTTGATCTCATCAACTATAATAAGTTCACTAGCAGCTACAACCAAATAGGCAAACGTTGAATTTTCCAAGTCTTGTTGTGGAAAAAAAAAAAAGCAAACGAAAGCTATACTTTACATATAAATTCCTTTTACTTTGATTTTTTTTCTTTTTTAATTAATTTTTCTAATCATGTTCAATATATATTTGTATTGAGGTCTGATAAAATTTGAATTAATGCATAATGAGCCAGATTTGTAAAAAACGATGCTCTCAATTAAGTAAATTTTCCATTTCCAAAGGTTCGAATGGGAAATCTCTAACCAATAGTGAAAGGATCTCAACTGTCTCAACACAAACCCCGCATATAAGTCAGCTTTGAATTTTCATATTGATTTAACTTCCAGGAAATTATTTTCTCATTAAGTGAATGTATTTTCCACGGATCAAGTGTTAGTCATCCATTCAAGTTGTCTTCTTCTTAGACTGTTTTGAATTGCATACAAAAAAAAATGTTTCTTTTGGTGTTCCTCAAGGAAAAAAAAAAAAGGAAATCGTGGACACATTAGGCTGACGTGGCATATAAATTTTGAAGGTGTTTATAAGATTATTTTGTAAGTTAGAGTGTCTAACAGATACAATAAAGACGAGTTGAGTTTGTCTAGATGTGCATGCATACTCAAAGTTGAAATATTTTACTTGTCTGAAAAATTTGGAAGTCTTTTTATGTATTACGCCTTTGAAAAATCATACACATTTTCGAACACACCATTGTTTAGTTTTGTACTGAAACCAGGTGTAATAATTGGATCATATATTATCCCTTTTTGTGCCATTTGTGTAATGAAAATTAGCTAAGTTTGAAATTCTGGAGCTGAAGTTTTACTTCATATATACTCGCGAAATGTTTTTTACCCCTTGTTCTTGTTTAAAAACTATATATTTTCATGTAGATAGACTAACAGACACATTCTTTTTTAAGGAGTTATCACCAACTTAATATTCAAATATTTCAAAGGAGAATCGAGAACATTCAAACAAATGTAGAAGATTAAAAGAAGAGTTTTAGGAACCACGCTAGGAAAAGTATTATACAAAAGTTAGAACATTCATCTTAATTTTGTGTATAAGATTGAATTTCTAATCAATTATTTATATTTATTATCTTGAAACAGCATCTGCCTATATGGGTAAGGACTAAAATATTGTTAAGCTCAACACTAAGATCAGTTGATATTAGATATTTGTTGTAGATATTTTGTACAACTATTAATGAATTGTTAGGAGTTAGTTAGTCTAGCTGTTAATGAGTTGTTAGGAGTTAGTTAGGCGGTTAAGGGGTTAGTTTAAGTTAATTACAGTGCAGCATCTATAAATTGACCACTTCAGCAATGTAACAATAGATTCTCTGTATTCATTTTGTTCTCAGCACAATAGTGAAAATCTTCTCTCTAAAATTCCTCTCTTTGTTTTGTGCTTCTTCTTCAAATTCAGTAGATCATTGCTAGAAAATTGATATGGTATCAGAGCAACGGTGAATGGATCTAGGAATTCTTCTTAGAATTTTTGGAGAATTGACAGATTCGTCAATTTTTTCATTATTTTTCTTCCTATTTTGCCCTAGTTTTCTTCGAATTTACTCTGTTTTTCTTCCTGCATTCTAATCAACAATGGAAGAAACTGTACCTCCTGCTTCTGTTGTAGATCACACACATCATACTCGTCTTTTGTATCTCAGTTCATCGGATATTCCTGGTGTTGTACAGGTCGGTTTTTCGCTAATAGGCATAGACAATTACTCTCTCTGGAGTCGGGTAATGAGATTGATTCTTCTCACGTAGAATAAGCTGGGTTTTGTTGACGAAACAGTCAAACGAGAAGCTTTTACTACTGATGCAGATTTAAAACAATGGAATCGCTGTAATGCAATTGTAATTTCCTGGATCATGAGCAATGTTAGTAAGAATTTGGTTAGTGGAATTCTTTTTCGATCTAATGCTTATCTCATCTGGATTGATCTTAGGGAGAGATTTGATAAGGTTAATATGTCTAGAATTTACCATCTTCACAAGAAAATTACTACATTGAGTCAAGGAATTTTATGAGTAGCAAGTTACTACTCTCAATTGAGACATCTTTGGGATGAATTTGACTCAATTATTCCTCCTCTTTCATGTGACTGCGCCAAATTCAAGGATTACGCAGAGAACATGATGAGGCAGAGGTTGCTACAATTTTTAACGGGGTTAAATGATAGCTATAGTCAGGCTAGAAGTCAAATACTTCTAATGAATCCTACACCTAATATAAATCAGTGTTATACCATGATCGTACAAGATGAAAGCCAAAAGGCATTAACTGGGGATAGTTCAGGATCTAGTAATAGCTATTTTGGATCTGGAAGCATTAGTTCAGGTTGTGCTGGACCTTTTAGTGGATATTCTGGTGGTAGTGTTCATTCAGGTGCTGGTTCAAGTGGATCTCAGAGGCAGGGAAAACAGATGTTTTGTGATTACTGCAACATGAGAGGCCATAGCAAAGACACATGTTATAAACTCATGCATTGTAGCTATTGTAACCAGAAGGGACACACCAAAGACACTTGCTAAAAATTGATAGGATATTGATACGCCCAAATTACAACTCTCAGTAGAAAGTGTAAGCGGTCGCTGTCAAATATAGAACCCAACTTGGTTGGGTGTCGAATTCCACAGGGAATATTGTGCTCACTAAGTGTTGTAATTGTTATTAGAATGTTGATCAGAGTTTCTTAACCAAAATGGGGGTTTGATTTTTGATAAATTGTAACAAGATTAGTTCAACTAATGATTTTCTCCGTATTTTCTAACTTTATGAGATTAATCAAACTAGGGTTATGATCACCAAAATGCTAGCATCATTTGGGTTGTGAATTATTTATGAGTTTCACTTAACAAATTCAATTGTAAAAAAGGTTGAATCCTATTCTATATCCATTAGTTTCTCAACCTAAATGGATAGGTTATCCTATAGTTTTCTCAAACTCATAAGATGCCTTATTCTTTCAACCTAATTCTCATGTAAGCTAATTCTATTATGGCATTAGCTATTACTCTAAAGGTTAAGGCCCTTAGAAATCATGTAAACACTTTCTTTTCCCCACAAACACTTTTCTCTCAGACAAGTGGTGTTCTAGGGCTTACTCCTTAAGTTTGCAACCAAGAAAATTCATGAAATTGAAGAAAGGTTTATGTAATGTTATTCAATTATGGAACTCAAAGTGATAACCAACCCATAGATGCATTTCACATTAAGGATCCCATAACCCTAGTTATGAGATTTAGCCACAACACTCCATAGAAGATAAAGAATTCATTCTTGTATTATTCATAAATAAATGGAAAGTTTACTTACAAAGAACCCCAAGAATCAATTCTTGAATCTTCAATGATCAGTTGTTTGATACTAAAATTCCCCAAAGTACTTGGATACCAAGAGGTTCAATAGATGAAAAGAAAACTTGTAAAAGGTAAAAGATGCATTCTTAACCCTAAAAGTTGGTATTTATATGTCCCAGCTAAAAAGAGAATTTAAAATTTAAAAATGGAAAAACCGCACCCATTTGACGGTCCATATGATGGACCGTCAAAGATCTGACGGTGCACCATCTTTACCGTCACTCGATTCATCCGAATGGCAGTTTCTAGATATCATCTGACGGTCCACCTGGCGGTCCATCGATAGACTGATGGTCCTCCATCTTTACCATCATGGAGTCCTTTTGGAAGGCAGCTTCTGGATAAGAACTGACGGTCAATCTGGTGGTCTATCCCAACATTGACGGTCCACCACTTTGACCATCACGGAGTTCCTCAGAAGAACATGTTCTGGATAAGCATTGACGGTCAATCTGGTGGTCCATCCCATGTCTGACGGTCCACCACCTTGATTGTCACCAAGTCCCTCTGAGAACTAGTTTCTGGATAAGTTTTGATGGTCCATCTGGTGGTCCATCACATGTCTGACGGTCCGCCATATTGTCCATCACTCGACTCCTCTGGAGTCCTTGTTCTGGTTTAACTTGACGTTATATATAGCAGTCCGTCGTAAACCTGACGGTCCATCATTTTGATCGTCAATTCCCCCTTTTCTGCTACTTTTTTCAGTTTTCTTCTGTGGTTATCTCCTTTCACTGAAACACTAAAAACCTTCATTAAATATCACTTTGATTGCTTGAAAACATACAATTTTCCTAAGAAAATAATGCTAAATATTCCGTAAAACACCGGAACATCAACACCCTCAACTTAAGATCATTGCTTGTCCTCAAGCAACTCAACACCAAATTGCGCACATGAACAATAAAATGATAGGCAACCAACCATTGAAACATTCTCTTATGCAAACATTCACACATCAGCTTAATATCATGCATTTAACACAACAGAATCCACACCCAGCATTTTTTATAATTCAGCACACAAGCATGAATGTTACATCCCACGGATAAAAGAAAATTCAGTAAAACTTCGATTGCCCTCACAACAAAGAAGTCCACCACTCATTATATGATGAAGACACTGTCCAGCTCTCACACTCACAAAAAAAAGTTTCAAACATAGCCTAAGTACCCATAGGCTTGCCCTGTCCATACGACACGTCCTCACGGTTGACTCACTAGGATCAAACAGGTCTTTTCAAGGCTTACAACAAAGTTTAGGATTAGGTGGGGTTTGTTTCCTGGTGAAGTGACTCATTGAAACTTAAGTCTCCTTGCCTTAGCATATTTTCACCCTCAATCTGCTACTTATGTCTTTTTTTTATTTTATTTTTATTTTATTTTTTAAATAGAAGAACTAGTCACCCTCAACTTATGCTGATGCAGGCAGTGACCAATTGTTTCTAATTGGATTCTAGCTCACACTCCATTGAGGTCTTTCATTTTTTGACACTAGTCACCCTCAACTTAGATGCTTCGTCTAAGTTAAAATATACAATGTTAGCATTTGGCTAAGTTCAGAGCTGAATGTTAAATTCCTATAGAGAGTTACTGACAGGGACAGGAGGTTAAACCAATTCTTAGAGGTACAAGATGGGTTCAAACAAAAATAATCTTTCAGGTCGGGTTGTTTTTTTAGGTTAGAAGGTTTAGAGCTTCAAGGAGGCCTGTTATCCTATCCTAATGACTCCACTAGAAGGCTGTATCCATGGCTCGGGCAAGTTCTAGGTCTTATCCTATGAAATAACTACAAGTAAATCCTCACACCCATAGGCATCGAAGTTAAACATCCTTTACAATTCTCAGAATGTATATTACATGATTCATGCACTTTTTTATAAACCAATACTGAATTCAAAATTACTGATGGTTATTTGCACATGCTTAACTGAAAAAGTAAATAATTATAGACACATGTTCAATGTCTTATGCCAACATCATTCATTCTCCATATTTACAACTAAGTGCTGAAACAGAACCAATTCATAGATTGTTATTAAACACTTGTATTTACATTACGCTTTGCAGAATTTAAATGCAAAAATGAAAACAACCTAGACATGCCGATTCTACTAGATAGCACATGATTGGATTCAGAATATTGGCAACAACATCTAACCATGGTGTAAATACCCCCACCCCCACACAGAAAAATATGCATTGTCCTCAAAGCAATAAATTACCATACATAAGAATTGGGATATTTATGTGGCCTCTCACTCCTCTGAGGTATCTGTCAAGTGTGGTGAGTCTCCATCGTCCTCACCCTACAAAATGTTGGCCCCTATGGTGGTAAGAGCACTCACAACTTCACCCTCGACATTTTGAGGGATGGTTTCCTAAATTGAACCTGCACTTCACCTCCTTTCTGGGGCAGCACTAGTAGAGACTCCTGCCGGTTCATTTTCTTGTTCTCTTTGCTTCCTTTCATCTTTCTTCTTTGATTTCATCACAACTCTCTTCAGGTTGTGCTGGTCTAACTCCTCAGGTGACATTGCTTCTCTCTTTCTCTTTTTTTCTTCTTTCCTTGCTGCTTGTTCATTCATTTGCTGCTTGCTTTTATCCTTCACTGGTCTACCCATCAGATCCAGAATACCTTCATCATCATCACTTACCGCCAGAGTCAGATCAAATGTAGGCGGTTGTTATTGTTTCTTCTTTAACTCAGCTATGTCAGCCTTTTCCTGCTCAAATTTAGCCATGAGCTTGGCAAGATTAGGAAGAGATAGTGAATCTAGCCTTTTGTTGATGCGAGCCTCCATGTTATCCATCCTTACTTGAATAGTTTGAAATGGCCTGACTGCTTTGTCCATGATTCTATCCACAAAAGGTTTAAAATCTCCAGCCCACTTTTCTAACTGCTTTTGGAACCGCTTTTGATTCTTCACAACTTTGACAAAATTCATCGGGTTGAATCTGTATTCTGCAAAATCTGCTCCACTAGTAAACTGCATAGAATCTGACCCTGCAGACATACCCTGGGGCACATAATCATGAGGCACATATGTGGTAATGGGTAAAGGCATACCTTCGGGCATTTTTGTGGTTTCGAGAACTGGTACAGACTGAGGCTGATGCGCTGGAGGCTTGTTCACTCAAATGTCAAACTTCGACTTATCTCTAGACTTCTGAATGTCCTGTTTATGAGTGGCTGAAACTTCATTATCAACGCCTCGAATCAGCGGCACACCAGTTTATTTGCATAATGCAGTATCAAACATGGGAAAGGTATGGAAGTAGTCTGCTTATGTGCCCTCACAAACATCTCGTCTGCAATTAGATGGACAAAATCAATGTCCAAACCTGAAATCAAACTGGCTACCATCACGGCCCTGTGATTATCCAGGTTTCCATCTCCTTTAGTTGGCATTAACCTCAATCGAACAATATCCCACGTGAACTTAGCCTTGAAACTAAGTGTGAATTTTGCAATGCGTTCTTTGGGGTTAGTTGCCCAGGATGGATTCCATCATCAGTGATCAAAGATGCTGCCCAACATCTCTGGCCTAAGCATTTCTCATTCTATATTCAAAATCAGGAACAGCAGGTGGAGCTTCGTATGTTGGCCCAAACAATATTTTGTTGATAGTTTGGGTCGAGATATCAACAACAACTCCTCGGACTGGAACAGACTCCCTGTTTGGTCTATTCGAAATTGGAGTCCCCTTCATACATTCAGCTTTTACCAGACAAATATAATTTACAAAGAATTCCCTTACCTAATTTGGTTGGTACTCCCCTGGTGGCGTGCTCATCCATGTCAATCCCTAATCATTGAATCAGCGTTCCAGTTCCGAATATTCATGAAGCTTCGTGGCCATAATATGATGTTCTTCAGAGAATGATCTCCGGATCCCTTGAGCAGTAGGATGTAACCCATCATAGAACTCTTTTTGTGCTTCCTCAATTTGCCACCTAATAGCATCTCGTACTTGGGGATCCTTCCGTCCGATCACATTTTCAGCTTCAGGTTCAAGGACTTCTCTTTGGTTCTCCACATTATTGGCTTCAGTTTCACCTTTTATAGGTAATGGTTGAGTTGAAACAATTGTCGCTTCATCTGGGCTTAAATCGGTAAAACTAATGTTATTATCACTCCCCTCCTCAGACTGGGGGATTATGATGGCTTCTCTTTCTGTTTGCCTGGTGTTATAGGCCAGTGCGGATGTGTTTCTACCTCGCTGAGATTTTTCTTCCTTGGTTTGTGTATTTTTAGGAGCCATGTCACCTAAAAATGGATTAAGAAATCAGTGCAAGGTAAAACACAGGCAAAACAGTTCACAGTGAGGCCTGACGGGAGATTTAACGGTCCACCAGTGGTGGGATGGTCTGTTAGGTCCACCGTTAGCTTTATCCAGTATGTTTCATTTTTTTGACTTTTGGGACGGTCAACTTGGTGGTCCGTCGAAAACTTGACGGTCCACTAGTCTGACCATCAAAATCAATCCAGAAACTCATTGTCTTTGACCTTTGGGATGGTCAACTTGGTGGTCTGTCACAAAGTTGACGGTCCACCATGTTGACCGTCAGACCTTCGTCCTCAGGCACATTTATGGGTTCGACTGATTTTCAGCGCAGCTTAAGATCAAATCAATTTTTAGCTTAAGCAACAGCATTAAAACCACATTTTCAGCAAGACTTCATCCACTAAATCAAACTTAAGCATAAATCATTCAAACTTAACACCATTAGACTAAATCATGAAATAATCCATGCCCTTACTCTTCAAATGAACAAGAGGAAAGAAGTAAATGCTCATACCTTGATATTGCAGTATTCTACTTGCTTGAGACTTCAGAGACTGAACTACTTGCAACTTCTATCACTTCTGTTACTCTTTAGTTTGTGATGGGGATAAGGAAAGAATGACCTAGCTTAAATAGAAAAGTGATGGAGGAGTGAAGAAGTCTTAAATAGGATAACTCAGTTCAGGTTCTTTGAATTTTGGAGAAGTGGAAAAATTAAAGGTCATGGAATGGTTACAATGAGTGTACCCTCTCAATTTTATTCTTAAAATCTCATTTCGGGTCAAATACAGAGTACTTATAAAGAGTACCGTTTTAACCCAACCCGATTCAAAATTAGGGTTAAAGTGAAAGTTGAATTAACGGTCCATTATAAGTGTGACGGACCACCACTGGGAACGTCACCCCTCAGCTGAGTCGATGAGTTTCTATTTTAGTGTGACGGTTAATGGGATGGTCAACCACAGTCGTGATGGTCCACCGAATTGGCCGTCACTACTTACCAGAATGCAGGTCAGCAGTCTTGCTTCTGATGTCTACTTTGACGGTCCACCATATACTTGATGGTCCACCACTCATGTCGTCATGCCCTATCTAGTGAATGCATTTTCCTGCCTGTTTTTTACGGTTGAGTGTGGTGGTTGGCGATCCGTCAAGTGTACTGTCGCAACTTTCCAGTAGCTCAAATGCGCCCAATTTTTCTCTTTACAGCACTTCTGGTCCTGCACACTTCATAAACACCTCAATATTTCTCAAAAACATAAAATAGACTCTACTTATGGTTACAACAACATGTTGTGGGTTGCCTCCCACTAGCACCTGATTTAACATCATGGCACGACTTAGGTATCTCGAATACTCAGACTTCATCGAGGTAAAAGACATCAACACTTTTTATTAGGTCTTTTGGACCAATATAAAGTTTGATTCTTTGCCCGTTCACTTTGAAGAAACTACTATCTTCGTTTTCAAGATCGACTACTCCAGATGAGTCGACTTGGCTAATTTTAAATGGGCCTGACCATTTAGACTTCAACTTACCCGGAAATAGCTTCAGTCTGGAGTTGAAAAGAAGGACCAAATCACCTTTAGTAAATTCTCTCTGTGTAATCCTTTGGTCATGGTATTTGTTTATCATTTCTTTGTACAAGTCAGCTCTTATGGAGTTCGTCCATCTCGTTAATCTGCTCCAATCTTAGATCAGTTGCTTCCTTCCAATGCATATTCAGCTTTTTAGAGCCCACAAGGCCTTATGTTCCCGCTCAATTGGTAAATGACATTCCTTCCCATAAACTAGATGATATGGTGACATGCCAATTGGTGTCTTAAAAGCAGTTCGATATACCACAAGGCATCATCGAGCTTTCGATACCAATCTTGTCTACTGGCATTCACAGTTTTGGCGAGAATGGCCTTGATCTCGCGATTCGACACCTCCACTTGCCCACTAGTTTGTGGGTAATAACGAGTTGCTATACGGTGTTGTTTTACTCCGTACTTCGCCAGCACAGCCTTGAAGACTTTATTGCAGAAATGGGATCCCCCATCACTTATGATTGCTCTTGGTACTCTAAAGCGAGAGAATATGTTCTTTTTTAGAAATGAAACAACTTTTTTTCCTTCATATTCAGCTAACTCCACAGTTTCTACCTATTTTGATACATAGTCTACAGCTACTAGGATGTATTTTAACCCATACTAGCTTACAAATGGGCTCATGAAGTCAATGCCCCATACATTAAATAACTCTACTTCCATCATCTTGGACATTGGCATCTCATGACGTTTGGAGATTGATCCTTGTCTCTGACATTGATCACATCTACGAATGAGCTCATATGGATCTCTGAATAGTGTGGGCCAATAGTAGCCACACTGCAGTATTTTCTGAGCAGTGTGGTCGCCTGCATGATGACCACCAACGAGTGAAGCGTGGCATGCTTCCAAAATATTCATCATCTCAACATCTGGTACACAGCACCTAATAACACCATCTGCACATTGCCGAAAAAGATAGGGCTCATCCCAGAAATCTTGGATAACATCATGAAGGAACTTTTTCCTTTAGTGAAAGGAAATATTATCTGGCATCACCTCACTTACCACGTAGTTTGCAAAATCAGCATTCTGCTCGAACTTAGCAGCTAGTATCTTCTAATTCGAAAAGGAATAATCAATATCTAACTTGTCCTTGATTGTTTGTTCGCATTCAAGTTTGGATAAGTGATCAGCCACCTGATTTTCGCACCCCTTGCGATCCTTTACCTCAAAGTCGAATTCTTGAAGCAACAATACCCACCGGATCAATCTTGGCTTCGCATCTTTCTTATCTATTAACTATCTCAGAGCTGCATGATATGTGTGGACCACCACCTTAGTCCCTAACAAATACACCCTGAATTTCTCAAAGGCATAAACCTCAGTCAGAAGTTCTTGTTCAGTGACAGTGTAGTTCTTTTAAGCCCCATTCAGGGCTTTGCTGGCATAGTAGATTGGATGAAACAACTTATTCTTTTTCTGTCCCAACACAGCTCCAAGCGCCACCCCGCTAGCATCACACATTACTTTAAATGGCTTTGTCCAGTCGGGAGAAATAATAACTGGAGCCTCCACTAACTTCAGCTTAATGCATTCAAACACCTGCCTGCAGTCATCATCAAAAGAGAACTTGGCCTCTTTTTTAAGAAGTTTGCACAATGGGTTTGCAACCTTTGAGAAATCCTTTATAAATCAGCGATAGAATCCTGCATGTCCAAGAAAGCTACGCACCCCTTTTACAGAGATGAGGGGAGGTAGTTTCTCGATAACCTCAACTTTGGCCTTATCCACCTCAATAACTTCCGCAAAAATTTTATGACCGAGAACAATGCCTTCTTTCATCATGAAGTGGCATTTTTCCTATTTAAGGACCAGGTTAAACTCTTCACACCGCTGTAATGCTTGACTTAGATTCAGCAAGCATAAGTCAAAGGAATCTCCAACCACTGAAAAATTATCCATAAACACCTCCAAGGTGTCTTCAACCATATCAGAGAAAATCGACATCACGCACCTCTGGAATATAGCCGGTGCATTACATAATCCAAAGGGCAACCTTTTAAAAGCAAATGAGCCATATGAGCATGTGAACGTCATTTTCTCCTGATCCTCAAGAGCAATGGAGATCTGATTATACCCGGAATACCCATCCAAGAAACAGTACCAGCCTCTTTCTGCCAATCGATCAAGCATCTGATCCATGAATGGCATTGGAAAGTGATCTTTCAGTGTCCATGAATTTAGCTTTCGATAGTCCATACACATCCTACAACCTGTGACAGGCTAAGTAGAATTAGATCATTCTTCTCGTTGGCCACTACCGTCATGCCTCCTTTCTTGGGCACACATTGTACAAGACTCACCCATTTACTGTCTGAGATTGGGTACACCACCCTTGCATCTATCCACTTGATGATTTCTTTCTTCACTACCTCTTACATAGGTGGATTTAGGCGACGCTGATGCTCAATAGTGGGTACACAATCTTCCTCTAACTGAATCTTGTGCATACATATGCCAGGAAGGATACCAATGATATCTGTAATAGTCCAACCAATATCTCTCTTGTATCTCTTAAGAATAGAGATGAGAGATTCCACCTATTGTTTGCTGAGATCAGCAGCAATAATAACTGGCAGCGTATTTCCACTACCCAAGAACACATACCTCAGATGACTAGGTAGATACTTCAAGTCTAACATTAGTGGCTCTTCAATGGATGGCTTCGCCGGTGGTGAAGGTCGATTGTTAAGTTCAAGATCCAGCTTCTTGGGGGCATAAGAATACGACCCCATTCCTGTCAAACCACAGACAGTTTCTTCGTACTCACCAATATCCTTACGATCAAAGTTCATGAGCACAGCAGCCAATGGCTCAACAGTAAGCTGCTCCTCCAAAGATAATTCCATCTCTTCCTCATAATAAATATCAACTATAGAGAACACATTTATTTCTTTGGGCTACTTCATTGATTTGCATATATTGAAAAGCACCACTTCATCGTTCATTTGGAATAAAATCTCATTTGCTTGCAGATCAATAAGTACACTTTCGGTTGCGATGAAAGGTCGACCTAAAATTATGGGCACCTCGAAGTCCACCTCACAATCCAAAATAACAAAATCTGCAGGAAAAATGAATGTATCCACCTTCACTAATACATCATACAGAACCCCAACAGGCCATTTTACCGATCGATTTGCCATTATAAGCCACATGTTAGTTGGTGTAGGATCTCCCAAACACAACTGTTTATAAATGGCTAGCGGCATCAAATTAATACTAGCCCCGAGATCACATAAGGCCTTGGCAAAATCCAAAGACCCCACCGTACAAGGAATAGTGAAGGCTCCCAGATTTGCCTTCTTCTGAACTAATGACCTTGTAGAAATCGCACTATAATGATGGAGATTATTAATTGGTTCATAACTTGCTGCTCTCTTCTTTGTCAAAAGTTCCTTCATGAATTTGGCATACCTTGGCATTTGCTCCAATGCCTCAACGAAAGGCACAGTTATAGTCAGCTGCTTCAACATAGACATGAATCTACTGAACTTCGCATCGTCGGTCTTCTTTTTCAGTTTTTAAGGGAAGGGAGGTGGTGATTTTGGCAAAGTTTTAACCACAACTTCCTTTTTCTTGTCCTTCTTTTGTTCAAATGTAATAGTCTGCTGACAATCAGGTACAGTATCTGGAATAACCCTATCTGATCCTATAGATTCCATAAAATTATCAATATCAGCTTCATCCGTATCTTCTGCTATCACATCAACTACCGACTTACCCACAGATTGGCTCTCCAACACCTTACCACTTCTAGTGGTAATTGCCATGCATGATCTATCCTTCTTAGGATTTTGGACTGTGTCACTAGGTAACATACCGGCCTTCCTTTGATTAAGTGTCGCAGACAATTGTCCCATTTGCTACTCCAATTGTTTGATCGACGCAGAATGTGAGTCAACCAATTGGTTCATCGAAGATAAATTATTTTTTACCTCAAGTACTCCAGCGTTGGTTGCTTCTACTCCCTTCAATAGCTTGGACATCATGTCCTCCATGAACATCTTCTTAGAACCAAACATAGCTGCATCACGACTTCTAGGAGGAATATATAACCAACTCCTATCATTTTTGCTTTTCCAATTTGCTTGGTCACGATCCTTGTATCCGGTTCAATCATAATAGTTCCGACCTTGGTTTCCTTGGCCACTGCCTCAGAAACCCCCCCTGATTGTTTAAGTAATTCACTTTTTCTTTAAAATCGGAGTCAGCTTTTCCCTATGATACAACAGCTTTAACCTTCTTTGTCTTTCCTGATAATAAATGCTTAGTGAGAAGGTCTATCTAAGTTTTCATGTGAGCCATATCTTGGTCACGTTCTTCTTTCCTTCGCCTCTGTTCTGCAGTCATACCAATAGATATAGTAGAGTTTGTTTCCTCAGAATACCTGGTATGCCAAGCTCTACTCTGCTTTGTCATACGATTTAGCATCTCAGATGCCTTAAAAAAGGTGAGATCCATGAATGACCCACCCGCAGCATTATCTACCACTGGCTTGGTCATCAAATTCAAGGCTCTATATAATATCTCCATCAAATGGACATTTGTCCTCTAATGATTTGGGCACCGCATAAGCTTTTTCTTAAACCTCTCCTAAGTCTCGTGGAGAGCCTCAGTTGGAAGCTATCTGAAATTTCTTATCTCATCTCTCAATTGTGCTCTCTTAGACGGCGAAAAGAATTTTTCTAGGAAAGCATCTTTTAGTTGCCTCCAATTGGTGATAGAGTCAAGAGTTAGCCCATTCAGCCATAGAGTTGCCTCTCCAGATAGAGACAATGGAAATAGGCATAGACAAATTGCATTCTAACCAACCCCCGAATTGTCAAACGACTTGCATGTTGAGATAAAATTAATCAGATGCATATTCGGATCATCGCATGTAAGTCCACCAAATAACCCTTTGAGTTGCAGCAGCTGGATCATAGTGCTAGTAATTTTGAACTTGGCTCCGGGTGCTAAAAACGGAGGAATAATAGCCCATGTGGCACCATCCCCATCTAGTTCATTATCGTCATCATCTAAAGCAAACTACACAGCTTTGCGTTCGGGTCTCATTCTAGCATGGCAATCTCTATTGACAAGTGTAGCCAAATTATCTGCACGCCTTGGATTTAATACCTCATCATTACCCAGATCTTCATCGTCAGGATTTAGTGCCCGTCCTAGGTTATCAGCATTCTGCTCATTTACTTGCGCAGCTGCCAATGCAGCTAACCTATCCTACTCCTGTTGAGTAGTTATTCTTTCAGGGTCTCATTGCGCATCCATTCTACCAATGAGATGTGGTTCAGGATTTATAGGTAATAATGGTTGACCCGATCTCCGTGTATTTGGCATGCACAAGAGTCAACCTGTTCAAAACAAAAACAACAAACAAAAATTAAGTTTGAGAATCTTTGACCAAAGGGTTTATTAACTATCACAAACTTAGTTGACAACCGTATTCCCCAGCAACGGCGCCAAAATTTGATACGCCCAAATTACAACTCTCAGTAGAAAGTGTAAGCGGTCCCTGTCAAATATAAAACCCAACTCGGTTGGGTGTCGAATTCCACAGGGAATATTGTGCTCACTAATTGTCGTAATTGTTATTAGACTATTGATCAGAGTTTCTTAACCAAAATAGGGTTTTGGTTTTTGATAAATTGTAACTAGATTAGTTCAACTAATGATTTTCTCCATATTTCGTAACTTTATGAGATTAATCGAACCAGGGTTATTATCACCAAAATGCTAGCATCATTTGGGTTGTGAATTATTTATGAGTTCCACTTAACAAATTCAATTGCAAGAAAGGTTGAATCCTATTCTATATCCATTAATTTCTCAACCTAAATGGATAGGTTATCCTATAGTTTTCTCAAACTCATAGGATGCCTTATTCTTTCAACCTAATTCCCATGTAAGCTAATTGTATTAGGGCATTAGCTATTACTCTAAAGGTTAAGGCCCTTAGAAATCATGTAAACACTTTCTTTTCCCCACAAACACTTTCCTCTCAGACAAGTGGTGTTCTAGGGCTTACTCCTTAAGTTTGCAACCAAGAAAATTCATGAAATTGAAGAAAGGTTTATGCAAAGTTATTCAATTATGGAATTCAAAGTGATTCCCAACCCATAGATGCATTTCACGTTAAGGATCCCATAACCCTAGTTATGAGATTTAGCCACAACACTCCATAGAAGATAAAGAATTCATTCTTGTATTATTCATAAATAAATGGAAAGTTTACGTACAAAGAACCCTAAGAATCAGTTCTTGAATCTTCAGTGATCAGTTGTTTGATACTAAAATTCCTCAAAGTACTTGGATACCAAGAGGTTCAATAGATGAAAAGAAAACTTGTAAAAGGTAAAAGATGCATTCTTAACCTTAAAATTTGGTATTTATATGTCCCAGCTATAAAAAGAATTTAAAATTTAAAAATGGAAAAACCGCATCCCATTTGACGGTCCATATGATGGACCGTCAAAGATCTGACGGTCCACCATCTTTACCGTCACTCAATTCATCCGAATGGCAGTTTTTGGATAACATCTGATGGTCCACCTAGCGGTCCATCGATGGACTGACGGTCCGCCATCTTTACCATCGCGGAGTCCTTTTGGAAGACAGCTTCTAGATAAGAACTGACGGTCAATCTGGTGGTCCATCCCAAGATTGACGGTCCACCACTTTGACCATCACGGAGTTCCTCTGGAGAACAGATTTTGGATAAGAATTGATGGTCAATCTGGTGGTCCGTCCCATGTCTGACGGTCCACCACCTTGATCATCACCAAGCCCCTCTGAGAAGTAGTTTCTGGATAAGTTTTGACGGTCCATCTGGTGGTCTGTCACATGTCTGACGGTCCACCATATTTTCCATCACTCGACTCCTCTGGAGGTCTTGTTCTGGTTTAACTTGACGGTATATATAGCAGTCCGTCGTAAACCTGACGGTCCATCATTTTGATCGTCAATTCCCCTTTTCTGCTACTTTTTCCAGTTTTCTTCTGTGGTTATCTCCTTTCACTGAAACACTAAAAACCTTCATTAAATATCACTTTGGTTTCTTGAAAACATATAATTTTCCTAAGAAAATGATGCTAATGTTCCGTAAAACACCGGAACATCAGATATCCAACAGATTTCAAGGGAAAAAAAGAGTTAATGTTGTTGTTAGACAGCATCACAGTGGTACAACATGCATTCACTCATCCTCATATCTTCTGTTTACATAGGATCAGTACAATCAAATTATTCATCTCTTGAACAAATCAACATTGGAACAAGAGAGCAATGGTACAAGTGATGTTGGAGGCAATGCACATATAGCAGGTATTTTTGCAGGACACACTTGTTTCAATACATTACAACCTGATGTTTCTCCTTCCTGGATAGTAGATAGTGGTGCTACTGATCATATAGTCAGTAATGAAAATTTGTTGCATGATACATTGACAGTGAGAAACTAAGGACATGTTCAACTTCCTGATGGAGGTTCAGCGGCTGTGACTAAATCAGGAAATTATTTTTTAAATGGAAGTGCATGCGTTAAAAATGTCTTATGTGTACCAGCTTTTAAGTTTAACCTTTTGTCTGTGTCAAAACTTACAAAGGAATTGAATTGTTATGCCTTATTTTTTCCTGGTTTTTTCATTCTCCAGGACCTCTTCACTGGGAAGGTGAAAGAGATCGGTAAAGAACATGAAGGTTTGTATATTTTAAAGACCAATAATAAGAAGAAAGTAAATGGAATAAAAGTTATTGCAGTTGTTGGATACTCAATCACTAGTGAATTTTGGCACAAGAGATTTGGTCATATACCTATATCTGGTCTTAGGAAGATTGCTTCTTTACCTAACCTTTATAGTGTGTCTTTACATTATTGTGATATATGTCCATTAGCAAGACAAGTTAGATTACTCTTTCCTACTAGTGCTACTAAGGTTTCTAATTATTTTTATTTGATACACATGGAAGTATGGGGACCCTACAAGGTTGCAACTTCTAATGGAATAAAATATTTTTTTACTTTGGTGGATGACTGTTCTAGATGGACTTGGATTTTTTTATGCATCTTAACTTAGATATAATTGTTGTACTTTAACAATTTCTAGTAATGACTGGTACTCAGTTTAATACGAAGGTGAAGGCTTTTAGATTTGACAATGGTGGAGAATTCTTCAATCAAAATTGCAGAATGTTATTTCAGCAACATGGTATAATACATCAGAGTTCATGCCTTTATACCCCACAACAAAATAGAGTGGTGGAGAGAAAGTACAAGCATATTCTAAAAATTGCAAAAGCAATAAGATTTTAAGGTTTCTTGCCGATCAAATTCTAGGGATATTGTGTATTAGCAGCAGTACATATTATTAATAGGATTCCTTCTACTGTCTTGAAAAATCTTAGTTCACATTAGGTGCTTTATGGAAGGGATCCATATATATATCTCACCTGAGAGTTATAGGTTACCTTTTTCATGCAACCAACCTTACTAAAGGGGATAAATTTTTTCCAAGAGCAATTAAATCAGTACTATTGGGGTATGCTGCAAATTAGAAGGGTTATAAGTTGCTTGATTTAAACACTAACTGTGTATTTGTTAGTAGATATGTGACGTTCATTGAAGATGTTTTTCCTTTTCAGCAATCCTATCCTATAATACATCTTAAGAATAACTTCTATGTTGCAAATGAGTTTACAACTTGTGATGACTGTGCAACTATTCCTCCTCATACAGAAAAGATTAATTCAAGAGATGCACTTGATAATAATGTACCTGGTTATGCAGCTTTGACATACACAGAGGTTAATTCTCATTTGGTAGAAGGAGTGGTGCTCAACATCTACATCCAGTACATGAAAATGTACTTACACCTGAGCATGTGGATGCTCAATATTTGCATCCAGTGCATGAAATTGTAGATGCTGAGACTAATGCAATTGTGGATGGTGAAGGTATAGCCCCAGAAGATATTTTTATGACTCGGTCAGGAGATAGGAGCAAGTCCAGCAGAATTAGTCGACCTCCAATTTAATTAAAATATTTTGATAGCTCGAGATCAAGGAAGAAGGTTTCCAATTCATGTCTTTATCCTATTGCTCATTTAATTGTATATGATGGCCTTTCACAAAATTATCAAAAGCTTCTTGTCTCAGTTTTCTTCTCAAATTGAGCCACAAAGCTTTTATAAAACAACAAAAGATCCAAGATGGATAACTGCAATGGAGTCTGAGATCACTGCACTTGAAGAGAATAACATATAGGATGTAGAGCCTCTACCAATTGGGAAGAAGGCCATAGGATGTAGATAGGTGTACAAAATTAAGTATCAAGCAGATGGCAAGGTTGAAAGATTCAAGGTCGGGATTGTAGCAAAGGGATATAACCAGAAAGAAGGTTTGGACTATTAAGAAATCTTCTCTCCAGTAGTTAAAATGGTGACAGTTAGGGCTATGGTATCTTTAGCAGACACTAAAGGGTGGAATATTCAGTAGGTGGATGTGTACAATGTATTCCTTCAAGGTGATCTAGAAGAGGAGGTGAATATGCAACTACTACAAGGTTTTAGTTATGATTCACAGGGGCACCAAGTTTGCAGACTTAAGAAGTCCCTTTATGTATTGAAGCAGGCATCTAGGCAATGGAATATTAAGCTTACAACTATCTTGATTACTGTAGGTTTTAGTCAAAAGTCATTTGAATTATTCTTTACTTATCAAGAGATCTGATGAAGGTGTGGTGATTATTTTGATATATGTGGATGATATTTTGATCACTGAAAGTAGCATGAGGTTGATTGAGGATGCAAACAAGATTTTGCAGACAAACTTTAAGATAAAAGATTTAGAAAATCCCAGATATTTTCTTTGTATAGAATTTGGAAGAAGCAAAGAGAGTATATTGATGCATCAGAGAAAGAATGCCTTGGAACTTATCTCAAACTTAGGATAAACAGGATCAAGGCCTATTCATGCATTTATGGAGGTGAATCAAAAGCTTACTACCCTAGAATATGATCAACATATTGGGATAACTAATGAACCAGCTTTCGTTGATTTTTGAGAGGTATCAAAAATTAGTTGGAAGGTTGTTATATTTAACCATAACTAGACCGGATATTTATTTTACAGTTCAAAGCTTGAGTCAATACATGCATGCTCCTAAATTATCTCATCTAGAAGCTGCATTAAGAGTGGTAAAGTATATCAAGCAAGCAACTAGTTTTGGGATACTTTTAGGTGCAGAAAATGCACCTGCACTACGAGCCTATTGTGATGCTAATTGAGTTCGTGTGTGAGCACAAAAAAGTCCGTTACTGGGTATTTGATCAAGTTTAGAAGTTCACCTATATCATGGAAATAAAAAAAAAATAAGCTACTATATCGAGAAGTTCTGCAGAAGCAGAGTACAAAAGCTTGGCATCCACAGTAGCAGAATTAGTTTGGATTAATTGGTTTGTTCATGGAGTTAAATGTCCATCTCAATCTACCAGTATCAATCTATTGTGATAGTAAGGCAGCAATCAAAATTGCAATCAATTCAGTATTTTATGAACGCACTAAACATATTGACATTGATTGTCATTTTATTGGAAAAAAAGCTCACACGAATTTAATATAAAATCTCTATGTACCTACAACTGAGCAACCTACAGATGTCTTCACCAAGGGATTTGGACATGCTCAACATGCTTATCTAGTATCCAAGCTATGGATGAAAAACATCTTCATACCACCTAGCTTGAGGGGGGTGTTAAGCACAACACTAAGATCAGTTGATATTCGATATTTGTTTTAGATATTTTGTACAACTATTAATGAACTGTTAGGAATTAATTAGTCCAGTTATTAATGAGTTGTTAGGAGTTAGTTAGGCATTTAAAGAGTTAGTTTTAATGCATCTATGCTCATTTTGTTCTCAGCACTATAGTGACTTCTTCAAATTCAGTAGTTCATTACTAGAAAATTGACAAATATTTATTTTATATATATAATTTATCAAGCAAAGATTAAGAAAAAAAAAAAAAAAAAAAATTAAAATCACTCATTATAAAAATTATTTTTATAAAAAATAAAACATCAAGATCAGCTTATTTCAGAACAGATTAATTGTAATGTTTGGCCATGGTCAGCATGGACAATTTATAACTAGTAGTAGTGACAAAAGATGGCAGACTCCAGCACAGATGACTTTGTTGGCAGAATATATTATGTTAATAGTTCGAAAGATTATTAGACAAGCTTCGACATACCAAGGGTCATGTACATAACTGACAACACATCGTGGTGGCACCACTCTTGAAGACACTTGTCATTCTCCTATAACCTTTTCAAAAGACATTTTCAAAAGACATTATAATTAATAAAGTATTTCCTCCGTTTTATAATAAGTGAATTATTAAAATATTTTTTAATATTTAAAATAAGTGAATGATTCATAATTAAAGGTAGATGTTGAAATGTATTTTTAAATTTATCATTCATTAAATGTGTATTGAGAGTGATGTATTTTTGTTAAGGTTTTAAAATTTGAAAAGGATAAAAATAGAAAAACATGATAAATTTTTATTTTTATTTTTTTTCTTAATATGTATGTCAAGATCCAACAATTAACTTATCATGAAATGGAGGGAGTTATTCTTTTGGTACCTTAATGTGCTGCAAAAATATTAATTCATTAAGTTACAAAAAACCTAAGGAATTCTACTCTGAACCCTCTTCACAAAAAATTATAGTATACGATATATTTATATATATATATATATATATAAAAGGCAATTTTTTTATTTTACATATATAGAATAGATAGATAAAATTTAATTTTGAATCTTCTTAACACACAATAACAAGTGGGTTCAGTAATTTAGGATTTAAAATTTTAAAATTTATCTATTTATAGATAAATAGATAGATAAAAGTTGGTTCAATTTAATTTTGAATATTCTTCTGTTTGTTTTTTGGCTTAAAAATGCTTTTTTGTTAATTTTTTAACTTAAAAATACTCCTTCATTAATTTTTGGCTCAAAAATATCTTCTCTTTAATGAAATGCCACTAAGCACACTATGTAAGTAAAAAAAGTCATTTAAGCAGTCCACGCCAGTATACACGTGGAAAATCACTTCATTTAATCCGCCTAACAATCAACTAATTTTATTCTATTTAAAAATTCAATCTGATCCATATTCAAAAAATCCGAACTAAGAGGCAAAATTCAATTCTTCAATTTTTTTCTTCTATCATCCCTTTCACCGCCTTATATTTCATTATTTTACATTTTCAAAGTTACGAGACTTATTGAAGCAATTTTTGACCTCATTAATTTGTGGTTGTCCTACATTGCCACTAAATTTTCACTCTTCAAATTTCAATTTCGTTTATGAATTACCATTCTACTCACTACAAACAGGTTTCTCATTAGACAAATTCAGATAGGACATCCAGTAGCAATCCGAGCTCTTGAAAATCTTATCAACTATTTAAGGATCCAATTGTTTAGGATCGACCCGATTAAAATCTAATTCTTTTGAATCAACAATTTAAGGAACTAAGTGCTTACTCATCTTTTGATCAATTCGAAATATCTAAATCCATCGAATGAAAAAATAAGCAATCAAATTCTTCAATTTTTTCTCTTGAATTGAATTTTTTTTAATTATGGATGGAGTTGGGTCTTTTAAATTAAAAAAAAATGGATTGATAATTAGATGAATTAAATAGAGTGATTTTTCATTTGTGTATGTTGATGTGGACTGATCAAGTGACATTTTTTATTCATATAGCGTGCTTGGTGGTTTTCCGTTAGAGAAGGATATTTTTTAACAAAAAAATAATGAAGAGATATTTTTGAATCAAAAAAATAAATAAAAATGTATTTTTAAGCCAAAAATAAATGAAGAATATTTTTAATTTATTTTAAATAATTCAAGAATATTTTTAACTCTTTTCTAAATTTATTTTGAGATTTTAAATTTAAATCTCAAACACTATAAAAATAAAATACGTGATATATGTAGGGTAATTAATTTATGTAAAATCTTTGAATTTCCTCAATAGACACCACATGATAAGAAGTTGGTTCAGTAGTCTAGGAAGCCTAGTATTTATCTTTAGCTTTAAAATTTAGTAGGCGTTGGGACATTCTTCCTCTACCTCTTCCTCTTATATAATAAGTGGGAGTGGAGCTAGTCAAACAGACTCCACATCGTCGATATATTTGCTTGTCACATATCTGCTTACTTCATAATTTTATTATACCTATACAATAAGTAGGAGTGGAGCTGCTCAAGCAGATTCCACTCCATCGATATATCTGCTTATCACCTATTTGCTTATTTTGTGATTTTACTATATCATTCCTAATTAATTATTATATGATATTTAAATATTAAAAAATTAATAATATTTAATAAAAAATTAAAATATACATTTATGACAAGTCTGCTCCAACTGTTTCAATCATAATTTTACTAATATCATCCCTAATTAATTACTAGAGGTCATTTAAATATTAAAAAATTAATAATATTTAATTAAAAAATAAAATAGACATAAAATAATAAATTACCTCAATAATATTTTGAATTAATTTGATATCTTATATAAGGTCTACTTAGACTTTTTTTCATGAGTATTTTTATAGCATCACTTCTAATTAGTTATTATGAGTCATTTAAGCCATGTCTACTTTGCTGCTTCAATCATAGTATTTGTTTGACATCAAAATTATATCAATATCGTTTAAATTAGAATAGAAGAAAAATTATTATAAATCATAATAATTAAAAACTTAAATTATTTTTAAAATATAATTGACTATCAATGCCACAGAAATTTGAACAGGGGGAGTATTATAAATTAGCTAAGAACTTAAAATAGTAAATTACAATATCAAAAAAGGTATTATCAATTACAATAGTTAACAACTTAAAATATCTAAAAAAATAATTAATCTTTTATATATTCAAAAAAAATATTATTTATAAATTACATAAAAAGTACTATAAATTATCATAGTTAACAATTTAAAATATCTAAAAAATAATTAATTTATTATATATTTCAAAAAAGTACGTAAAAAAAATATATTAATCACAATAATTAATAGTTAAAAAAATTAAAATATAAAATATTTGTTTGACTCTCGAAATCTTATGGTGTCATATTAACAACTTAAATTAACTACTAAATAAAAGTTTTAATTAAATGCTAAAATTACACATATCGTGAAATTTTTAAGTATCAACATTGGGACCGTGCGTAGCATGGCTAAGCCACCTAGTATTATATAAGAGTAAGTTGGGCGGTTGAAGCAGCTCTCCGTCGACATGTCTTTTTCAGTTGTTTGTTTTATTATTTTACTATATCAAGATTAATTAATTATTATAAATTATTTACATATTAAAAAATTAATAATATTTAATAAAAAAAATAAAATAGGCATGTCACGCCTCAAATCCTATTGGGGCGGGCTGGCACCCGTAACCGAGGAGGCCCGGGAGAACCATCTCATAACCTTATACTTCCCATGCATACCTCTATGACAACCCGAAATTCGGACAGCATCACATCACATATAAAAGGAAATAATCACCTATATAAGCTCGAGCACACATATATATGTATATACAATACTTGGTCGTTGGAGTCATCACGTCTATTAACAAAACACCACCTTGACTGTACATTAGGTCTACAAAGCCTCTAGACAATACACAGAGTTTAACTAAGGTCGGGACACACCCCGCCATATAACTAACTTTTATACAATACCAAAAGAGACTGGATATGACATGGAAAGCCCCGAAGCAAACTGGAGCTCACCAAAAGCAGCTAGATATCCTGGCTCCTACTTGTGCGGTGTATGAGCTGAAGTACCTGTGCCTGCAGCATGAAATGCAGGTCCCCCATGGGGGACGATAGTACGAAATATGTACTGAGTGTGTAAAGCTGTAGATAATCACATATGATATAGGAGCTCAATAGAAATCAGAAACAAGTGAATAAATCGTAATAGAAGTGGACCACACTTACTAGAACTTGTGACAACTTGTACATTGTATTTATTCAATCACTTTACCTACGTTCTTATCATCTTTGTAATCATTATTGTACTGTACTGTGACCATTAGGCTGCCTCCAGTACATATCAACTGGGATCGACCCATGATAGGCTTATGCCCCTGCGATACCACCCATAAACACATAAATAGGGATCGACCCATGATAGGCTTATGCCCCTGGGATACCACCCGATATCTTTGAGATTGTTATTTCGGTCGCCACCGTATTTTTGATACTTTGAAACAATGATACGTCAATAAGAGACATATAAATAGACCATCAATGCAATAACAATGAAGTAAGAACTCATTGGCACATCAATGAAGTGTTTTGGATTCATCAATGCCATAACAATGAAGTAGGAACTTATTGGTATATCAATGAAACGTTTTGGAGTCATTAATAGCACATGGATCTTGTTTGAGTAACCGGATACCTTCTGACATTCATTAGTGCAATAAACATATAAGATTTGGAAAACGAGTATTAGAATGTCTTAACATCTTGTAGGGTGGAAACAAGTTCATTGGTAACGTAGGACATCATACAAAACCATTATGGATCACATGTTATTGAATAACTTTGGAAACTTTCTTAATAGAATAATTGTTCACTTTCATGCCAAAGATATGGTATAGAGTATGCTTTACATACCTGACTGTCAACCTTCAATACTAGTGTAACGCCCCGTAAAAGGCGTGCATAGATTAGTCTTTAATATTGAGCTCTTAGACTTAAAATTTTCCAAGTGTAAAATGAGACTTAGTCATTTTAGCTGGCAATCTTCGGGATACAACTTTTTAACCTTTTCGATATTCGTTTTTAGATTTTCAAGTTGCGTTACGATCGGGAAAGCTCATAGTACATCTCGGATAAGTTTTGAAATTTTTTGGAATGCATAAGGCTGCGTTTGGATTTCAAAACAGTAGCAAAACGCATAGCCTATTGCCCAGTTTTCAGTATTTCTGGGTCAATTTCAAACGATCATAACTCCCTGTATATAATGAACTGTGTGAGCTATAATATATAAAACGAAAGCTATTTGAGTCCTCTTTAAAATGAAGTTGTTTTCATCCAATTTGAATATATGAGTAAAAAGTTATAATCGATTTACTCCAACCTATCAAACTGTCAACTGAGGGACAGATTTGAACTTAATTGTTCCTTAGGGGTATTTTGGTCATCCTCCACCCCTATATATACCACCAACACGGGATTTAATCCCTCAAACACCGTAATACACATACTTTTTCAAAATTGCTCAAGAATTCTCCTTAGGGTTTCAAAATAAAAACCCAAATAGTTTAAGATTCGACCGTAGGTTTTCGAAGATAATTACATATTCGGAATCACAAATCCACGAGCTTCAAGAAACATCTAGTATTTTCGGAAATAGAGGTACGCGGGGTTTTTCCTAAATTCTCATGGGCATAGAAAAAAATCATGTTTTAGAATGGGGTTTTAAATTATGTATATATATTTATGCATAAGATGTTTTAACATCATTGTTTTGGTCTTTTGACCATCTCCAAAGAGATTTGACAGTTTATATACATATATGAATGAATGTGTTTCAATTTTGAATACATGAACTTGCTAAAGACATTTAACCACCAGGTGTTTGATGAAATTTTTGCATGAATTGAACTTTAAGTTTCGGAATACGAAATCCTTTACATCAGCTACATGTTTTGGTGGTCTAAACTATGTTTTGAATGAAAGCTCTTGCTTAATACATTATGGCTCAGAAAAATCATGACTTGCAATGTCTTGGTATGACGATACCAATTCAGACTAACGCCATATCAGACTCAGACTAACAGACATTTCAGACTTTCATGATTTTAGACATTCAGAATGTTGCATGTACAGAAAAGGTTAAAAATGGGCATACAGAGATGTTAGGTGGTTCCCCGAAGAGGGCTTGAGTTCAAGCAACTCATTGCCTAAAATCGTGGTTTGCCGACCCGGGTATACTATTATGCGCTGACTTAAATGTCCTGTGGCGTATCAGACTCAGACAGTCCAACCCTTGCGGCACACTTAGGTTGGGGGCTTCCCCGCCGAGTTAATGGAGGATTCCATACAGCCCGTGGAATATCATACTTGTAGGGGAATACCACCTAACTCAGAAGTAAAACACAGATCTTGATTTGAAATGAACAGGCAGGTTACATGTTTTCAAAAAGTGACCATGTATTTTTCGGAAACCGTTTTATACATGATGTCTTGATGAAAAATTTCTTTCACTTAATATATATATGTATGTTCCATTATACTATTTTTGGATTGCTTCGCGTGCCAGTACTTTTGTGCTGACCCCCCCTCTTCCAGGTCCTGAGGCACAGTCTAGGGGTCCAGCTACTCAGTAGACATTCTCGGACTTGCAGACTTGATCTCGCAGTGGTGAGCCTTCTATTATTTGGAAGGCCTAATTATGTCAGACATTATCTTATTTATTATGTTTTTGGTTTACTAGGGGCCTTGTTCCAGTTTCTTTTCAGACAGATGTTTGTGTTCTTAGTAGAGATTTCGCAGACTGATGTCAGATAGTATTATTCAGAAATGTTGCAGAACTTGACCATGTATTCCGTACTCAGTTTCAATTTTGCATTATATCATGATTACGAATGTTGTGTATGATAACCAGATAGAGAATGGGTGTTCCGGGCCTTCATGGTTAGGGATGCTCATCACGGCTAGGTCCTAGGCTCGGGTCGTGACAACTAGTCCCAAATGGACTTCCCATCTTTTCGGATTACTTATCTACAATGAACATATATAGCAATCTAGTATTAGCAACCAAACGTCACAATTCAATTATTTGAATTCACCAAACTAGTGGTTAAGTAGTAAGCCTTAATTACACCATAAAGGGTGTCACTTTAACCCTCTTATACTCCAATTACATTCATATACCATGCATATTCATACAACATCCTCCAATATCAAGTTTGGATTCATTTATCCTTCCAACCAATCCATTAAATCAAATTGAGCCATAGACATAAATAATCATCAATTCAATAGTATATCACCATATCCACCTTCCATAACTCAATTACCATATCCACCTTCCACAATTCAATACAACCAAACCATGCAAAATAGTCCATAACCCTATTTTCATCACCTTTCAATAACAACCAATACATATAATCCTCTATCACACATATACATATGGAAAAAAACAAAGGCAAGCAATATTCATACCTTAGAATTCACCTATTGATTATGCAATCCTGTTTGCACAAATAATAGGTGTCGTTCGAAGCTCTCGAGATGACAAACGCAGTTATCGGATTACTTTGGAATTTCTACGGTTGAATCAAAAGTAATTTAAAGGTCAAATTTGGCTAGGGTTTGTTCATTCTCAATGATTGATGATGAAAATGAGTTTTTGAACTCATATACATGTATATATACACATATTCCCGTCCATAATATAATAGAAAATGACCAAAATGCCTTTAAAATTTAAATAATGTCAAATCTGTCCTTTGGTGGACTGTTTTGATAAGCTAAAGTAGATCGACCATAACTCTTTGCTCCGATATTGGATTTAGGTGAAATTGATATCGATGGAAGGATAATTCAAAGGGCTTTCCTTTCATATAAATTAGGCCACCCAGTTCGTCCTGTATAAGGAGTTATGGTCGTTTGAAGTTGACCCTAAAAATCTGTTTTGATAGACTGAAGTAAAACGAGTATAACTCCTTACTCAGACGTTGGATTTGGATGAAACCAATTGCATTGGAAAGAAGACTCAAAGATGTTTCTTTTCATAGGTCGCAGGTCTCCCAGTTCATTATATTAAGGGAGTTATGATTGTTCGAAGTTGACCCAAAAATTCGACTGGCCTCAGTAGTTTGTGTGCAGGAAATTTTCCTGCACATTTACTATTCCCAAATATCCCGGTCACCATTTTATAGTTTTGAACGTGCTCGATTATATTCAAAACCTATCCATTTTTGGAAATCTTTATATCGTTGGAAAGCTTATTCAATAACCTTCGCATGGAACCATCGACGGGCAAATTCCGGTATAAATAAAATAAAAAAATTAATTTCATATAAATAAGACCAATACACGTACTTGAATACACCAACACACGTACTTGAATACGGAGTGTTACAAGGCATGTGTGCTTCGGCCGTTTTAATCAAAATTTTATTAAATACCACCCTAATTAATTATTATAAATCATCTAAATATTAAAAAAAAAATATTTAATAAAAAAAAATTAAAATAGATATAAAATCATGAGTTAACTCTTGATATTTAAATTAACTCCACGTCTTATATGATGTCCACTTAATTTTTTTCAAAAGTATTTTTTATAAATTTTGCTATATCTCTTCTAGTTAGTTGTTGTAAGTTATTTAAGACATGTTTTCTTTGCTGCTTCAATCGTGATTTTACTTTATCACCTCTAATTAATTATTATAGTTTAAAATTATGCCACTTAAATTGAAATATAAATAAAAGTTTTATAAATCACAATATTTAAAAATTTAAATTATTTAAAAAATATAATTGACTATCAATACCACAAGATTTTGGACAAAGTGAATAACATATATTATTTAAAAATTACATAAAAAGTATAAATTACAATAGTTAACAATTTAAAATATCTTAAAAAAATTAATTTGTTATATATTTCAAAAAAAAAACTATAAATCACAATAATTAACAATTTAAAAAATTAAAAAGATAAAAAATATTTGATTGAATCTAGAAATTATATCAATGTCACTTAAATTGAAATAAAAGAAAAGTACTATAAATCACAATAATTAAAAATTTAAATTATTTTAAAAATATAATTGACTATCAACGCCATAAAAGTTTGGACAATGAAAGTAACATATACTATTTAAAAACTAAAAAATATATAAATTATAATAGTTAACAGTTTAAAATATCTAAAAACATATTAAAAGTATGATTGATTATCTAAATTTTATTTGTGTCGCATAAATTGAGACCAAAAAGAGCGAGTTGGGAGGCTAAAGCAGGTTGCTCTCCGTCGACATGCATGTTTCAGTTGTTTGCTCCGTCATTGTCACACCCCTTTTTTACGTACTCCTAAAAAAGGATATGATTATTGTTTTAAGGGTCGAAAGGGTTTTATTATTTAAGTGACAAGAAAATAAAAAAAAAATTCGAAAAAAGGATTATTTACATCGTTTTACTCAGAGTCGCCACTTGGCATAATCCGGTGTGCCAAGTCACCTTTGGAAAATCCTTTTCGAAATCATTTGACTCTTAAACTGGCTTGCAAACAGAGATTTCGGCTAAGGAATTCTGTTGAACGAAGGTAAGGTGTTAGGCACCCCTCGATCCCGTGGTTCAACCACGGTCGCTTGGTAGAGTGTATCAACTATTTTGGCATTAAAAAATGTATAAACCACACCAAAAGCACACAAAATAATCAAACAAAACAAAACAATCCGAAATGTAAAGTCCAGTCTAATTATTACAACCCGAAATAAAAAGAACTGAAAGTAAACCTACGTTAATCCTAAACTGATGATCTACCCGACGCCTCGGACCTTCACCACGAACATCCTCCGGGTACATGACACCTCGGGGCGTTCCCCGGTGAATAAATATATACAGATACTTCGGGGCATTCCCCGGCCAAATTATACAATTGAATTTTTCGTACAATAAAGTAAAACGAACCATTCACGCACGTATTCAAATATTCCAATAAATCGTTGTTTCTAAATTTGACTATACGGCCTACATTTGCCTATCCCAGTTCAACATATCACGATTCTATCATATTTAACATTATCCATGCATCAAAATTGATCGACATTCATTTTAGCAATTTTTAATTCCCACCCCCAAACAACCAATCTTAATTCTCCAAACAAGATATCATCTCATCACATAATCCATAATCAATCCTCAATCAAGGGAGTTAAAACACCAAACCAGAACAAACAATCCACATCATCATGAATCAACCGACACACAATATTAGAATCAATGCATCGGATACCATCAACAATAAAACAAAAGAGGTAAAGAGTAGAATTAGACCTTGATGACGACTTTATTCCAAATATCAGTCAATCAAAAGACGGAATCCGCGCACCGAAAAGCCTGGAATCAGACCACAACAACGAAACTAGTCCAATTTTGATATACCTCGACCCAAACAGCGAAAACAGCCTAATTCCGAACTCGGTTTAATCACCACATCAGAACAAAATATCGTAGTAACGAAAACCTACAACTGATTTCAAACATAACCCAAATTCAAACGATCGATTCGCCTAGTTCAGAAAGAACAACGACGAAATCTAGTCCAAAATAATGATTGACCAAAAACAAAATGCAAGACCAAACCCGCGCCCAATTTCAAACAGAACCGAACACAACCACGATTCCGATGGACGTGCCGGAATCTGGTCGTACTACCCTCTCTCTGTTTCGCCGATCTGAGCGGCGGCTGAAGGAGAACGGAGGGGGGCTCGGAGGCATCTGGAGACGGTGAGTTCGCAATGGTAGCGACGCTGGTTTGCTGGTTGGATTCTCGTCGGTGATGGCGACGGCGTGGAGGGAGGTGGACTATTTCGCCGGCGACGGAGGTTTTCTCTGGTTTGTTGGGGCGGGACTTTGGTTTCGAGGGGAGGAAGACGGTGATGACGACGTTATTGCCGTCGTCGTTAGTCGGACGGAGAGGTGGTGCCGCTTCTCCTTTTAGTTTTTGGAGAGAGAAAGAGAGAGTAGAGAGAGTGGAGCTGGGTTTTTTTTCAGGTCCTACCCCTTTTTGTTTTGTGTGTATGTGTGTATATATGAGGTAAGGGTGGGTATTGGGGTAGGGTAGGTGGGGTAGGGTATGGGGCATGGGATAGTGATGTATTGTCCAAAATTAATAGGAAGGGTGGTTAATTTTGTTACAAAAGAATAATTGGGGATTAGGTTTGCTAGTGAGTTTGTTATTTTTGTATTTTTATGGGATATAATCATACGGGTGAGGGCACGTGGTAAGACAGGGATAAAAATGTGTAATTTGAATCTTCGGGAGGGACAAAATTAGGTTTCTACAGTCATTTTACTATATCATCTTATTATTATAAGTTATTTATATATTAAAAAATTAATAATATTTAATAAAAAGTAAAATAGACATTTATGACATGTCTGCTTCAATTGTTTCAATCATAATTTTACTAAATACCACCTTAATTAATTATTATAAGTTATCTAAATATTAGAAAAAATATTTAATAAAAAATATAAAATAGATAGAAAATAATAAGTTAGCTCTTGATGTTTTTAAATTAACTTCACATCTTATATGAGATCCATTTAATTTATTTTCACAAGTATTTTTTTATAGTAATACTGTTATATCAATTTTAATTAGTTGTTGTGAGTCATTTAAGATATGTTTATTTCGTTGCTTCAATCGTGATTTTACTATATTACCTCTAATTAATTATTATGATCTGAGCATTTTGTCACTTAAATTAAAATATAAATAAAAGTTTTATAAATCACAATAATTATAATAATTACAAACTTAGATTATTTAAAAAATGTAATTGACTATTAATGCCACAAAATTTTGAACAAGGAGGATAACATATATAATTTAAAATTACATAAAAAATATTATAAATTATAATAGTTAACAACTTAAAATATCTAACAAAAAAATTATTTTTTTATATATTTAAAAATATATATAAAATGATTATAAATTACAGTAATTAACAACTTACAAAATTTAAAAGATATAAATATTTGATTGACTCTAGAAATTATATCAATGCCACTTAAATTGAAATAGAAAAAAAGTATTATAAATCACAATAATTAAAAATTTAAATTATTTTAAAAATATAATTGACTATCAATGCCACAAAAGTTTGAACAAGGAGAGTAACATATATTATTTGAAAATTAAAAATAAATTATAAATTATAATAGTTAACAACATTAAATATCTAAAAACATATTAAAAGCATGATTGATTATCTAAATTTTATTTGTGCCACATAAATTAAAATAAAATAATAACATATACTGAGTCTGTATTATCTAAAAAATAATAATTTAGGTCAATCAAATTTTATTTTTCATACTATTTATTAATTTATATATTTGTAGAGTTTAATTTTGATTGTGAATTAAATTTTTGAAATAAAATTATATATTTAAATGATAAATTATGATTATTGATAATTTAAAATATTTTAAAAATATATATAAAAATTTATTATAAAAATAAATTTATTAAATTTCAAAATATAAATAATATCATATTAATTGATAAAATTATTATTATAATATTAATTTAAAATAGATATTTGGTCCGTGCTTTGCACAGGCTTTTCTCACTAGTGTAATAATGTGACATGACATTACATAGGATAATAATAATGGTGTGGGACTTAGCTATTCAAGGGTAAACATGTATTCAAAATTGGTGGTAGGGGCAAATATAGTCAAAAGATATATTAAAGGATAAATATAACTTTTTCCTAACAATACATGGGTAAGTATGACTTTTTCCCTTAAATAAAGCATTTTCTTTATTTCAATTTGTTTAACTGTTTTAATTTGACATTAATTTTAAAAATAAAAAAATAATTTTTTAATTTTATATTAAATTAAAATTAGATTAAATATATTAAAATATAAGAAATATTTTTAAATTTTATTTTAAATTTAAAATATATTAAATATTTTAAAATATTTTTTAATTTTATAATTTTAAATATATTCTTTTAAAAATCTGAAATTAAAAAATTCTTTCATGTGAAACGTTAAAAGTTGAAATTAAAGAATTTGTTAAAATGAGAAGGGAGGTGTCATTTTTTAAGAACAGATTAAAAAGAAAGTTAAGACCAAATAAATTAAAATTGGACTAATAAAAAGAAAGCTAGGATTACCTTGTCACAAAGTGTCAAGTTTTCTACCAAACTTTAGGGTGTGTTTGTACGAAGGAAAACATTTTTTATGGAAAACAAGTTGATTTCTTATATTTGGTTGGTGAGTAGGAAATATTTTTTGAAAAATATTTTTTAGTGTTTGGTTGGTGAATAAAAATCTTTTTTCTTTAAAAAAAAAATACATTTTAGTGTTTAGCTAAAACGTAAAAATATATTTTAAAAAATAATTTTTGATCTCAAAAAATATCTTTTTAAGGTGTGTTTGATATGAAGGCTGAAAAATATTTTCTCAAAAAATAAATTGTTTCTTACTTATATTTTTATGTTCGTTATACAAATTGGGTAAGCATATATTTTGTAAAACTATTTATATATGTTTGACAAAAACAATGAGAACGAATAGGAGAAGAAGAATGGATAAGAAAAATTTTGATTTTAGAAAAAAAAAATAATTAAAAATATTAATTTTTTCTTGGAGAGGAGGTTGATAGGTGGGGGTTGCGGTTGTCAAAATAGATAGTAAGGACAGGCAGAATTTTGATTTTAATTTTTTTTTTTTTTTGGGGTAGGAGGGGGGGTAGGAGTAGAGGAGTAAGAGTGGGTGGGGTAAAGAAAAAATTGAATTTTTCAAAAGATAAATTTTAAAAATATAATATTTTTAAGGAGGAGGGGGGGAGGATAGGACAGGTAATAAAAAAGTTAAAGAAAAAATAAAAAATTAAATTTTTTCTTTTTTTTTTTAAATGGAGGAGGAGGTAGGGTTTTGAGTTTTGGGTAGGAGATGAGCTATAAGAGCAAAATCTGAAATATATTTTTTAAATGGGGTGGTAGGGGATGAGGTAGGATGGGGAATTAAGGATCTGAATAAGATGGTGATTTTGAGAATTGTATGAATATTTTAATTCAAAAGTAAATTTGAAAAGGAGTTTTGAAAAATATTTTCATTACTTTTTGAATGGAAATCAATTTTCGAAAAATAAATTAATTTTAAAAATATTTAAGTCAATCAAACATAAAAAAAATTAGAAAACATTTTCGACAAAATATTTTCCACATACCAACCACACCCTTAACCCCTTTTTTCTCTCTTCCCCACCAAATTGATTCCACACATATACACACATAACACATTGACTATTATTTCTAGATAGACATAAGCTCAACTTTTCCTTCTCCAAAAAGGCTGTTGATTTCGACTATCAGCTGAAGATTTTGGTAAAGTTTAAAGGGACTTTTGCTCACTCAAGCCTCAAGGTGTCTAATTCAATCCTTTTCTTTTCATATTATTCTTTGCTTTCATGTGATTTGATGGATCGTACTCGCTTTACTTGATTCATATTGACTGTAGATTTCATAACAAAATATTAATTAGAGATTTATTTTAATAAAATATTTTGAAACTCTAAATTTAATTATTTTGTAGTGCTTTCTTCATCTTCATATTACTTGGCCGTTATTATATGTCATGTCCTTTAAGAAATTTTTAGTTAGAAATTTATTTTAATATACTAATCTTACTAATGATGTGTTAGAACTCTAAATTTGATTACTACTTGAAATATTTGTTTTAGTACAGGACAGTGTCAAGTAAAATGAAAGGGAGGGAGAGGGAGGGAGTATGATTCTTGCCATTTTCATTGTGTTTGATCTTTGTGAATGTTTATATGAAGTAATTAGTAGTTGGCCAGTGTTGATTACTTGTTTTTAATTGGACTGATTCATATGGATTAAATGGGATTAGTTCACTGCAAGTCTATATTATTTGATTACTTGGTAAAATTGTTTAGTTTTAGTTGAAGAAATTACTTAATTGTATAGGATATGCAAGTTTAAATCATATAGTAATAAGTATCAAAGGGTATTGCACACATTAATCTCGGTCAACCGAATTCCTGAACTCGAATCTTTGTTGCTTACTAGTTCTTAGAGTCAAACTTGATCCGAAAGGGTTATCTATTTTTCTAAGGTGACTCGACACACCAAGTTTCAACGTCAAGTGGTGACTCGGTTTTTAAATTAATCCCTTTCAAAACACATTTTGTTATATTCAATCTTGAAAACCTTTCAAACTTAAAGGAACAAAATCTTTCTTTTTGAGAGCAAAAAAAGGGGTGTGACAAAAACGAGGCAAACAAATTAAAATGGATGGAGTATTACTTATCAAGATTTGAATAACTTATGGATGGAATTTGGAAATTTACTAAAAACAAAATGCCTTGGGCACGAAGCCAATTTAAAAACTTGTGCAATCTGTGCGTGAATTACTGCCTATTTTTTTTTTTTCCTTCATTAGTTTTCTCATACGAGGAGTGTTAGAACATGCAAGTAATTGAGGAGCGAATGCCCATTTCATTCACCATATGGAGTGTTGTAAATAATTGAGTGGATGCCCGTATCTTGTTTTTATTTTGCTATACATTGCTTTTATTTTATAATATAAGATCCTCCTCCATGTTTTAGAAATTTTTGCTATAAAATTAATCAACCATTTAAAGTTTATACATCAGGAACTCTACTTGTTTACAGCATCAGAGTAAAATCGATGGCGGTCTCTAGCACAAATGATTTTCAGGCCAAAGTTGAGAAAAGTTATGACAAAATGAGTGAGTTAAAAGCCTTTGATGATACTAAGGCTGGTGTCAAAGGTCTTGTTGATTCTGGAATTGCTGAAGTGCCTCGAATATTCGTTCTGCCTCCAAAACACAGGGCGGAATTCTCGGAAGCAAGTGAAACACGATTCACTTTTCCAGTGATAGACCTCAAAGGTATTGACGAGGATCCAATCAAGCGTAAAGAGATTGTGGACAAAGTTCGAGATGCATCGGAGACATGGGGTTTCTTTCAAGTGGTTAATCATGGCATTCCAACATCCGTCCTGGACAAAACCTTACAAGGAACACGACAGTTTTTCGAGCAAGATACCGAGGTTAAGAAACAGTATTACACTCGAGATACTACGAAAAGGGTGATTTATGCTAGCAATCTTGATTTGTATAGCCCTCGTGTTCCTGCTGCAAGTTGGAGAGACTCGATTTTCTGTTTCGTGGCTCCTAATCCTCCCAGTCCGGAAGAATTTCCAACAGCCTGCAGGTACATATGCTCGTTTCTTAATTTACCTAGTAACTACATTTATATGTATAAAAATCGTTTCAATGAATTTGTGCAGGGAAATAATAATGGATTACTCCAAGGATGTGATGAAATTGGGCTTCTCCTTGCTTGAATTATTGTCCGAAGGTCTCGGACTCAATCGTAGTTATCTCAAAGATTACATGGATTGTTGTCATGTGAGTTATTCGTGCAATTACTATCCACCGTGCCCTCAGCCAGAACTAACGATGGGCACCATTCAACATTCCGATGTTGATATTGTCACGGTTCTTCTACAAGATCATATCGGAGGACTTCAGGTTCTTCACCAGAATCAATGGGTTAATGCTCCTCCTATACCCGGTGCTCTTGTGGTAAACATTGGAGATTTTCTGCAGGCGAGTACTCTTTCTTTATGATCTTATAGATTATCTAATGCACCCCGACCATATTCATGAAAGCATAATTTACCGTTGAAGCCGCCATTTGAAAATCGTCTATACATTTTCAAACACCTTTGTTTAGTTCTTTATTGAAAGCAGTTGCGCTTATTTATTTATTTTCCAGCTCTTGTCAAATGACAAGTACATAAGTGTTGAGCACAGAGCAATTTCAAACAAAGATGAATCAAGAATTTCAATTGCTTGCTTCTTCGGTGAAAGTCCATGGCAATCTACCAAGCTGTATGGACCAATTACTGAATTGTTATCAGAAGATAATCCTCCAAAATATCGTTCAACAACAGTTATCGACTACACTAAGTACGTCCATAGTAGAGGCCTAGATGGAACTTCTGCATTGCTGCGTTACAAGATCTAATCATGGTAATGTAACAATTTGTATTTCGTTTTGTGCGAGCTATTTGTCTAGTTGTCGATGCAAACTAGTTTGTGTATTTCATACTTACAAAATGTTATTTGGTTTGTTACACAACATCTTTCTGGTCAGCCATTGCCCTCTGTAGGAAGTGATTTGAACTGTGTGGCGAACATTGTTATTCTTCGCATAATAATTTCGCATTATCAAATTGTCATCCACAATTACTCCTACTTGTTATTATTCACCGTATAATTATTTTGTGCATTACAATCTCGGGATATAAGTATGATGTGAACGAAATGACCCTTAATTTTTCGACTCCATATCTGAAGTTTAGATTCTGTAGTGAAGCTGATTGGAAGTTCCATCAAGTCCCTTGTGGCTGAAATAATCATAGAAGTCCTTCAATGTCGTCGCATGATACTTTGGAGGATCGTCTTCTGATAGCAGCTCGTCAACTGGTCTATATAGTTGTAAAGATGGCAATGGTCCGGAGCCGAAGAACCTTGCTACTGATATCTTGGACCAATTTTGTTTGACAAAGCTCTATGTTCTACACCTTTTGTACTTGTCATTTGATATGAGCTGAAAATCCAAAGTTAAAACAAAAATATAGAGATAATACATCGAAACACCCCTAAACTTATAGCCAAAACTTACTTTAAACCCTAAACTTGTATGATAATTATTTACCCCCTTAACAACTTTTAAGTGAATTAATTTCAACCTCAAAATCACAAGTCCACTCTCACAACGGAGGGTGCACTACACACGCGCCATATCATTGCCAAATCAGTGCCACATTAGTGTCATGTCATTGTCACGTAATAAATTATAATTTTTTTTAAAAAAAAATAATCCCACACATTTTTCTTATTCACAACAAGAAAACACTACAATGGTGTACTGAAGAGCTCGCGAATGAGAGTAAACAACAGTTAATCTCAAAGCTAGGGATCCATCCACCTCCGCACCCCTTCCCTTGTGGGCTTTTTTCTTCATCCCCTGCAACCGCCGCCGCCCCCACCCCCCTCTTCAGTCTCCTTCCTCCTCATCTGGAAAGGAAGTTTTCAAACTCCAAATAACCCCCAAGTTTCAAATTCATCTTCAAGTTCATAGATGCTTTTCAATTTCAATTTCATTTCAATTTTTCATATCCACAAATCATCTTCAAGTTCATAGATGCTTTTCAATTTCAATTTCATTTCAATTTTTCATATCCACAAAGATAAATGAGACTCCCTTCAATTTCAATTTCATTTCAATTTTTTATATTCACAAAAATTATATATATTATGATGGGTGTGTCTATTATGAAGAGAAAAAAAATGGAGTTTCGATCGTGATGTTTTCCGGTGAGGTGGGTGGTTTCCGGTGAGGTGTGTGCCTCCTCCGTTCACTCTCGATCTCACTGTGTGTGTATACAGTGATTTGTGGAGTGAAAAAAGAAAAAAATGGAGTATCCGATCTTCCAATGTCACATTAAAGAATTTTATCAAATTTTTAGCAAGTCTCAATCATATTTGGCAATTGGTTGAGAAGAAGTCAAGATCTTTCAACTTTAATCTTGTTTCTTGTGATGACAATTTACAAATAATGCACCAACAATGTGTTGGGGGATTGGGGGGTGGGGTGGGGTGAAGGGAACGAAGGGGGAGGGGTTGAAGAAGTTGAAGAAGTGAAGAAGATGAAGAAGATAAATTTGTTTTATTTTTATATATATATATATAAAGAATTTGTAACATTTAAAATGTGGATCCCACATTTTTTCATGTTTTTTTGGCTATTCACTCGTTGTTTTTTAAATTTGCCACGTTCATAATTTGGGTGGAAATTAATTCACTTGAAAGTTGTTAAAGGGGTAAATAATTAACATACAGGTTTAGGATCTAAAGTAAGTTTTGACCACAAGTTTAGAAGTATTTTGATGTATTATCTCCAAAAATATAAGTTGATTATGACCTATTAAATGTAGTGAAGGAACATGCCTAAGCTTATTTGGCCTTCTAAAATATGGGGGTTCCCTTGGGCACATATAAAGAAGTTTTCATGAAAATTGGAACCTATAAGCTTTAAATCCTGGATTCGCTTCTGATCCACCAATAGGACAAATCAAAGAGCTTAATTCGGTAGTTACACTTTCTGATCCCACGCCAACAACTTTACTGTTGTTCCTAGCTCTCCTTCAAACTCTTTATACATATGCACAAGAAAATTAGTGTATACATATGATAGGAGCATACTCGTTCTTCACCTAATGACTCTAGATCCTGAATTCGACTGGCTAAGAAGCACAAAGAAAAAAGACTTGCCTGGAGAACGTCTCCGATATTGATGACTAAAGCTCCTGGTGTGGGAGGAACATCAACCCAATGATTCCGATGAAGAACTTGGAGACCTCCAATATCATCTTGCAGGGCTGTGAAGAAGTCATTGTCTGTATGTATGCTGACGCCTATGGCTAGTTCTGGCTGTGAGCATGCTGGATAGTAATTGCACAAAAGCTCACGCTATATGTGGGGTCTAGGAAAGAGCAGAACCACAAGCGTTTATTCTCACGATATGTGTGTCTAGGAGAAAGCCGAACCACAAGTGTTTTTTATTTAATATTTCATGATCCTTCTCGTTGTTCCACGTATTTTTCTTTTACATTATGCACCATCGATTGACAGTAGAATTTTCATTGAGGGATTCATAAGTATATATACGAACTAGTCTAAGGGAGTTTAACATCTACTATATATGTATAAAAAATATTTTTAACCATATAAAAATAGTATAAAAACAATACAATTTTCTATTGAAGTGAGTTCGGATAAACCCTGGAGCAAAGGTGGCTCTGCCACTGCCAACTGAACATAGAGTTTAAGATATACGTTGACTTCCATTGGAGTATTACTCATTCATTCAATTTTACTCCTCAGTTTTAAAATAAATGGGATTTTTAGTTTGGACATGTCTCTTGAGAAAATTATTCACTCCTGAAAAGTAAAAAGTATTTTTACTAACTTACCCTTTAACTAAACCCCTTGAGAATAAATAAACTCTTTAATGATTTCTTGATTATCTAAAATATTCATTTAATTAAATAAGGGTAAAATTGAAAGAAAAAATAAATCTAACTTCTTGGTTTTGTGAAATATCAGTTATTTTAAACCAAAATGAAAGATTAAAATACCACTTATTTTTTAAACGGAAGGAGCATGTGGCAGGATTTGGAGTACAAGGGTCAAATAATTAACTTTCTCGTGAATTCGAAGATAGATTCTTGTAGTTTTTTCTAAAATCAAATTTATTTTCAAAATATATAGTCAACAAAATCATGGTCAAAGAAGAAACTTTTCACTTTTCAAAGAGTAACATATAGTGTCGCATAAAATGAAACAAGATAGCACATCCATTTTTTTTTATATAATCATGGTGTCAACTTGCGTGTATAAAATCAGATAGAGAAGTAGTCGAAAGATGATTTTATTCCTTCAGCTTCCAAAGTTTAAATACAATAACTAACAACAACCTACAACTAAACTTAAGGAACCTAATTGCTACGTATACTCCTGAACAGTTGGAGTCTTCTACATATATACAACAACAATAAACTCCTACAATAAGAGGAGTCTTCTACAAATACAAAAAAGCAGTAACTATAACAGTAAATTATTCTAATAATGATAATATAAAATAATTATGCTTAATACACCCCCTCAAGTTAGGTGTGGTGCAACAACGCCTAACTTGGAACGACACCTTGCAAAGGCTGGTTCTGGCAATGGCTTGGTAAGTGTATCAGCAAGTTGATCACAAGCATGAGTGTGTTTGACAAGAACCCGATGCGCTTGAACTTGGTTCCTAACATAACAAAAGTCGACAGCAATATGTTTCATATGGCTATGGAACACTGGATTATGACAGAGATAAGTGACACTGACACTGTCACAGAAGATTGTGGGCATATTTGGAATGGTGATACACAATTCATTGAGCAAGTTGCGCACCCATGTGAGTTCCGCAAGAGCATTTGTAACTGATTTGTACTCTGCTTCAATAGATGAGCGAGCTACAGCTTATTGCTTTTTTGACGACCAACTGACAGGATTGCACCCATAGAAAAGAACATAGCCTAATGTGGATACTCTGTTATTCGGGTCTCCCACCCAATCAGCATCAGCATACATGTAAAGACTGCAGTCTGAGTCACGACGAATATAAAGACCTGAAGTTGTTGTAGCTTTGAGATACCATAGTATCCGTTTAACCGTCTTTCAGTGTTCATCAGTAGGATCATGCATAAACTATGAAAGTTTGTTGACAGCATAAGATGTCAGGCCGTGTAAATGATAAATATTGCAACTTACCGAGGTTGCACCTGTAGAGTGTAGCATTCGCAGGTGGAGAATGTAGTTTACCAGAGCACATTGGTGTCAAAACTCCTTTACAATTTTGCATATTCAATTCGGACAGAATGTCAAGAATGTATTTCGACTGACAGAGAATAAGACCATCTGACACTTTTTTTGCTTCCACACCCAAAAAGTACTTTAAATTGCGAAGATCCTTTAGAGAAAAACGAGAACCCAAGGAATCAATAACATGTTTAATCAAGCTAGGATGACTTCCCGTGATCAAAATGTCATCAACATAAACGAGCACATAAACAATAGAGCCAAATTCTTCAAATAAACAAAGAGGTGTCGGATTCAGATTTAATAAATCCCACTCTCTATAGATGATTATGCAATGCAGTATACCAAGCCCAACGGGCCTGGTTAAGATCATAAATAGCTTTTTTTAATCTACAAACATGAGAAAGGAATTAAGAATTGATAAATCCTTAGAGGTTGAGACATAAAAACCTCTTCAGTCAACTAGTCATGTAGGAAAGCATTGTTGACGTCGATGTAATATCCCGCATTTCGGGCTAGAACGTAAACCGTCATTCTTTCACATAGAGGTTGCAAAATTCATGAATCCTATGAAAATTTAGTGTGTAATCAATTATGTAGTGTGTGAATCTAATTGAGATCATAGAAGTCCCTTAACTCAAAGACGGGTTGAAAACTTTTCTATCGTTCAAGTTTTAGTGAACGTTGAAACTTGGGTCAACTTCAATCAATCATAAATCATTATATATGACTAACTGGGTAGCCTACTACATATCAAATTAAAGATCTTCGAATTACCTTTCCATCGATACCAAATTCGCCTAAAACAGACACTCGATGAAGAAATTAGAGCAGTTTTAGTTTCAGCATTCCCATTTGACTGGCCACCGCGTCGCGATGAGCCTTAAATTGACAATTGTCAATTCCAGTAGCTCATCGCAATTTCCAGCGCATCGCGGCCCCAAACCCATCCAAACACGGGATTTAATCCCAAATACACCTAAATACATACACTTTCACCAAAATTCATCAAGAACTCTCTCTAGGGTTTCAAACAAGAATCTCAAATAATTCAAGATTCAAATGTGAGTTTTTAAAGATAATTAGAGATTTGGAATCCCCAATCCGTAAGCTTCAAGAATCATTCATTATTCTCCGGAATAGAGGTACGTGGGGTTGTCCTAAATTTCATGGGCATGTTTTCAAAAAGGAATTTACGCAAGACTTTAAATTTATACAAGTATATATATGTTTTTACAAATGGGGGTTTTCAATTGATACAAATAACATGTTTTGATATATGATTTTGAAAGAATTATTGAGATATCATGGGGTTGTTTGTTTAAATGTATTTAAATGGTTGAATTGTGAACATGTGACCTGAAATTTCAAAAGGGTGCGATGTACATGAGTTGTGAATTTTCTAAATTCCCCATGATAATGTTTATACCCCATATTATACTAGTGTTAAACCATTGTGAGCATGAGTTTTGCAATTGATATGACATTACTCATAAATGGTTAAACTTCTTGAATAATTGCATGTTGAGAACCATGGTGTATGTGTTTTAATGGTGTGAAAGTCATACATATGTGCATGTGGTAAATGGTATGAGAAGTTGGAAATTTGATGTGATATTGATGACTTGAAAGTCGGGTATGACAATACCCTGCAGAGTATGACATATGATTGATTAAAATGAGTTTCATGCATTGATTTTGTGAGATAGGTGGTTATCCGAAGTAAGCACGAGTCAAATGACTCTACGCTGGAAACCGTGTTTACCGGCTCAGGAACTTGGTACCGTGCTGTGTGATCTTGTGTACCTGACATTATGTCATCCCAAATTGGGACTATGGTTAGGAGCCCTGCTTTGTGATCTTGTGCATTACCATACTTGATTGGGTCGAGACACCCTGTTGTGTGATCTTGTGTAGTCTTTCCCTCACTTATACTCTAATCTCGATGGCAACCGAGATTTGACAGTTGGTGAAAATGTGAAATTGTAGGGTGTACCACCTAGCTCAAATATGTTGCATTATTGTTGAAAAATTTGTACACTAAGCCCATGTATTTTCGAAATCATTTTGCAATAATGTGTTTTATAACAACTCTCATTTAGTTTATATAAAAATCTCTACTTTGTTTTGGATTACTCTGTGTACCAGTACTTTATATTGACCCCCTTTCCTCCCAGGTTCGGAGGCACAGTCTAGGCGTCCAGATAATCAGTAGATTCTTCAAACAGATTTGCAGAGTCAAGTGGTGATCCTTCTATATTTCGGAAGGCCTGATGTTTGGCAGTTTATTTATCATTTAATAATTTTGGATCTACTGGGGGTCTTGTCCCAGTTTTCAGACAGTTGTTTGTTTTAGTCATGTAGTAGAGATTTCGCAGATAGTTTTCAGATGTCGATAGATGTTGTGGGACACTATTTCCCATTATTGATTTCATTAGACTCGTGACCATGTTTCCATAATATTGTGTATCTTCCGCATTTCTTTTTATCATATAAATTATGTGCATGATTACCAGATAGATAGGGGTGTTTTGGGCCTTCATGGTTTGGAATGCTCGTCACGGCCAGGGCCCCGGTTCGGGTCATGACAGTTGAGTTGATGAATCAACCAATTGTGTTGCACGGATAACACAAATCGCATTGTTGTTGGCTTAATAACTGGACTGAAGGTTTCATGAAAATTCAATCCAGGGCGTTGTGTGAACCCCTTTGCAACAAGGCGAGCTTTATATCGATCTATAGAACCTTCCATTTTTATTTTAATGCGATACAACTATTTACATCCACAACATTCTTCGTTGAGTCTCGTGGTACCAATTCTTAAGTTTGATTCTTCATTAAAGCATCATATTCTGCTTGTATAGCTTGTCTCCACTCTTTGTGGATGTTGGCTTGTTTGAAGGTTGTTGGTGTAGTAGTGAAGTGAGTTAGAAAACTGAATTGTCTTTTGGGCTTGGTAATATTATTCTGGGACCTAGTGGTCATTCGGTTTACTACAGGCTCTGGAATTGGCATGGGGGGCTGTTCGGAGATGAGACTTTTGCTGCCAGGAAGTGAAGAAGTTATCAATGGTGAATTAGTGACTGGAGATGGAGCATTCGGGATTTGGTGTAGAGTGTTAGTGTTAGATTTACGTCTTTGATATCTTATCAAAGGTGCAGGTTGTGTGTTTGAGATTTTGTGATGCTGGGAAGAAGTAGAAGAAAGTGTAGAAGTACCTGGAATACTTGCAGTAGTTGTTGGTACTTGGCCAGAATTGATGGACCAAGTATTTTGTGATTCTAAGGACCGTGGTATTGTTGGTGGTATATCAGTAGAGGGTGTTGGAATGGTAGTTGGCTTCAAAATTTCCTCTTTGGAGTTAACGTCTTCCTAGGTCAGTTGAGAAAAGTTTTTCCTTATATGTAGAAACATTGTTTTAAAAGGAAAAAAAATTTCATAAAAAGAACATCACGACTAATGAATATTTTCGACTGCACTGGGTCAAAGTAGAGGTGTGCATGATGGCTCTGAGAAACGCCTAAATACACACAAGGGGTGGACTTAGACTCTAATTTATTTTTGGTGTGGGGTTTAAGCCATGGATAACATAGACAACCAAAAATTTTAAAGTTGACGTAGTTGGTGGTTTACCAAATAATTTTTGGTAGGGTGACTCGTTATTTAAGATGGGTTGGGTAGTCGATTAATGAGATAAACAACATGATGGCAGGCAAAAAACCATAGTTCTAGTGGTAGGGATGCTTCATAGAGAAGGGTTTTGGTTATTTCAACAATATGACGATGACGACGTTCAGCTATGGTAACGCGTTGTGGCGTGTAAGGAGGTGAAACTAAATGTTCAATTCCATTTTGTTGAAGATAGGGCTGGAGACTTTTTTATTCACCTCCTCCATCTGAATAAAGAGATTTAATTTTTGTTTTGAAAAAATTCTACTAAAGGATGAAAATTTTGGAACAAAGAGGCGACTTCACTTTTATTTTTAATTGTATACAACCAAGTATACTTGGTGTATTGATCAACAAAAATACAGTAATATAACTTTTTGTCTAGTGATAAAACGGGCGATGGTCCCTATAAATCGCTAAAGATAACCTGAAGAGGATCATTATTGGATAAAGTGAGTTGTTGAAATGAAAAACGATGTGCTTTATTAGAGGAACAAGCATTACAAAATTCAAATTTTTCTTTAGTAGCAACAGGAAAACTTCTTCAAAATAAAATTTAAAATTGTCGAATGAGGATGACCCAAGAGACAATGCCATAGCTGAAAAGGAACTTTTGTGGAGGAAAGATTGATGGATATTGATGGTCTGGGTGGATGTTGTGGCCACTCATAGATTCCATTTTTATTCCAGCCTTGTACCAACGGTTTCTGAGTATACAGGTCCTTCACAAGAAAAGTAAAAGGAAAAAATTCAACAGATGTTAGATTGTCTTGACAAAATTTGGCAATAGAAATAAGATTTTTTTTAATTGACAGAGCACATAAAGTGTTAGAAAGCCTGGAAGCAGAATTAGATGCTTGTATCTGAGTAATAGAAATGGTTTTACCGTTACCCATGGATGAGTCGCACCAAAACCCAAGAGCTTTCTGCTGACTACAAACTAGAGGCAAAGTTGGCCTTAGCTTCAAAATGATTGTGCGATTTGGAATGACATATATCTGCAGTGTGACCAAATTTTTGGCATAATTGGCATCGAACAAATTGTCTTGAGTTTGATCTCTAATTCTGCAGATTGTTGAAGCTAGATTGTCGAGGAGCAGATTGGTTCCACTACTGATTGTTGGAGCTGGATTGTCGAGGAGCAGATTGGTTCCACTGTTGATTGTTGAAGCGACGATTGTTCCTGTTAGACTGGTGTGGCATGTTTGTCTTCTGTGCTACAGCAACTGTGATATTAGAGGATGACTTCTCGAGATCTTGGTGCTTGAGGAAAAGCTCATGATATGTGAGCTTGTGAAACAATTCTTCAAAACTCAATGAAGAGTCTCTTACTCTTATAGCGGCAGAGATTTCACGATACTTGGGGCCTAGGCTGCTTAGAATCTTGACAATAAGTTCATCATCTGTTACTGGTGATCTAGCAATTTTGAGAGCATCAGAAAGAGATCATACCTCTTGTAAGTATTCTGTGACAGATTTAGAGGCTTTCTTGATATTTTGCAATTGGTCGCGCAAGCTGAAAATGCGAGTGTGGCTCTTATTTGTGAAAGCCATGTGAAGAAGTTCCCAGTCTGTCTTAGCAGATGGAGTTGTGGCAACAGTAGGCGCAAATGTGGGATCGACAGATGCCATCATTGTTTGCTGGATCAGTTGGTCCTGAGAGAACCAGATTTGATATCTTGGATTTGGCATCGTAAGGTTATCTTAAGTAACAGTCATTGGTGGTGCTGATTTTGATCCATCAAGATGTCCCATGAGTTGATGGCCATTGAGTAGTATCACAAGTTGTGCTTTCCAAGTCGAGAAGTTGAGATTACCTTGCAATTTGATAGGTAACTGAGATGCGGAATTGAATTGTACCACATGAACAATAGGTGAAGCAGCAGAAGCATTGTTGTTAGTAGCAGTAGCATCATCAGAGTTAATAATAACTGGAGGGATTGTTTCTTGAGAGGTAGCCATAGATGGGGAGAGAAAAAGGATCTAACTCGTAAGAGGCTGGAGGCTTTGATACCATATAAAATCAGATAGACAGAGGTAGTCGAAAGATGATTTTATTCCTTCAGCCTGCAAGCCTCAGGCAATTCCTCAGGGTTAAAAGGATCAGGACCTATAGTAGAATAAAGTGAGTCTCTCCAGTTTGCGGCTAGAGCTTTAGAACTATACAGATCAAAATTGTTGTTATAAACCACTCTCCGAGTATAATCGCGATGATAATATTTCTTCTTAACCTCGATATCTTGCTCAAAGAATCGACATGCTTCTCGCAGCATTTCATCTAGGACAGGCACAGGTATACCATGATTGATCACTTGGAAGAAACCCCATGTCTCTGATGCATCTCCAATTGTTTTGACATTCTCTTTGTGCTTTACAGGATCTTTGTTGATGTTTTCGAGGTCTATAATTGGAAACACAAAATGTGTTTCTTCAGGGCTGGATGGATGAATATCTGAGGTACTTGAGCAATCCCAGCATCAACTAGGCCTTTGACACCAGCTTTTGTGTCATCAAAGGCTTTCAGTTCTCTGGTTTTATCATAGATTGGTGAGACAGTCTCCTGAATTTGTGTTACCATCTTGTGTGGTGGCAGAATCAGAATCAGAATCAGAATTAGAATTTTCACTAAGGGAACAAACTATAAAGAATTAAATATACGAAGAAGTCAATGGATTTCAATATCTATTGTATATACATAAAAGATAATTTCGATCATGCATATAGATATAATTTTTCGATGAAGGAGATTCGGGTGTACAACAAATGCGAGTGTCTTTTGACTATGATGAGATCCCATATTTGATCCCAAGTTTTACAAAAGGCTAGAAAGATGACAAGAATTGAATGAGATTCATTTTAAACTAATTAACAGCCACTTGTTTGGAGAAAAGATGTATTGACAATAAGAGTAAAGTATCTCAATTTTTTTTTGGTTTTCTATCCGAGTGTCCGATATTGGTATTGGAGCTCGACTAATTTGGATTCGCGCAGGGTAGGGCCCCACATTCGGGGGTAGCGCTCCCAACAAAGTTTTCTCCATACCCAGGATCGAACCCTCGACTGCTAGTGGTGCAAGTGATTTATATTATTTTTCCTTATTTAAATGGCGGCTTTCACATTTCTCAACAATAATTTTATAAAGTCTGAGCTTACTGTACATTGTTGTTTAAACAATATATCCCATAAATAAATTTAGTTTCTCCAAAAAAGTAGAATTTTAAATTTCAATACTTTAAAAATGGAAAAGTCGACTTACAAATTTATGTTCTGCAAAAATTAAAAAGACCTGTCATTTTGAATTTTACCACCAAAAAAAAATCATGCTCGACTTGAATGACTGTCAATATCACCTGAAAGTATTATTTTTAAAAATAAGTAGCTACAGTATTGTTGATTTTTTAGATCAACTCCTCTTTCTAGAATTATGTGCATCCGAAGTTTATAATGGTATTTTGCAAGCAATTATTTATAAAATGAATATGGAGATAATACGATTTATTAATGCGATCATTAGGATATTCTGTTTTATGAACTATGATTTGTTCTTTTGGAAATTCGAACCTATAACCTTAGAAGGCTTTGGGATTATAATTGCATGTTTTGCTTCTGATTGGTTCTTCAATATTCTTGTGAAAGTGAAGGAAGATTCCTATGATTAAGACTTTGAGTCAATTATGAACGGATCTGAAGGCATGTTTTGAACAGATTATAGGTCCTTTTCTTTTAAATCTCAAGATTTTTCACAGCTGTAAAACCCCGTAGTACTATCAAAATTTGACAACTCGTGGCTGGAAAGTCTACTAAAAAGAAAAGATCCTCAAGAAATGAAGCCAATTTTACTCGTGCAAAACCCTCATATCACACTTTCAATTTGTGCATGAAATAGTGTAAACTGCTGCAAGAAAACCAGAATGACTACAGATTACTATAAGTCTATATAAGACTATAACAATGTAAATATCAACTAGATATTCCTCATGTTGCATTGTCGATATCAAAGTAGTGTTAAAATTGCCGGCAAAAGGAGAAGACAAAGATGAATGCTAAAAAGGGTTGGGTAAAGTTCAACCGGAAATAGAACAAGAGAGGTAAAAGTGCAGTAAAACTATTGAGACTGTGACCCCATGCAACAAAAATGCACCCTATCGCGTCCTTCCTAATTTGCTTTGGCCTTGTGAGACCTCTTCTTTGAGGAGGAGGAGGAGGAGGATCTCCTGGGCAATGAGTTCTTCATACCGATGAAAAAAAGTAATGCACCCATCAATGCCAAGTTCTGTTCAAAAGAAACAGCTCATTAATACATTGCGGATAAGATATCTAGATGAAGGGAGAATTTGGTGTAGAGGTGTATGCGAGAGCGGCTCAATAAGATCGGCGGCCTAAAGCCAACTTTAACAGGAGGCATATCTTTTCTGCTCAAAATATTTTAAAAGAAAAATTAACCTATAAATCTAATATAAGTAAAAAATGGTTGGGTTCGGGCCCAAATGTTGATAGGAACGGCTTTCCTCTTTAATTGGCCTTGTGTATCTAAAAATTGAATCAATCAGAAAATTTTATATAGGTACCAAACACCATATTTAAAAAAAAATTGGGGCTCTCGCTATAGTGGCTTGACCCTCTGGCTAGCCGTGGGTGTATGATGTAATGACTACAAGAGAAGCAAATGGCTGACCTGAGTGAATTTGAAAAAAAGTTGATTAAATTCCTTCTTGTCAGCATCATAGTTGTAGAAGTCATACAAGATGGGAGTAGCAAGGGCCTGATGTAGCAGCTGCATAAAACAAACAAACAAGACGAAGATTAGTCGTATCAAACAAGAAGGTTCAAACAATACCGGTTCCCAAAAAAAGTAACCCCACAAAAGCCATTATTCAAAGGAAGTCCGACCAACAAGAAAATGACACAGAGAATGATACAAACCAGAAGATACGCTCCAAGAGTGCTGCCGAAGATGAATAAAAGGCTTCCAAGACCCTTCAAAACTATGGCCCCCAAAACAAGATGTTTCATCTGTGAATCACATATCATGTTAAGTTGGGTATAACGAGAAAAAAAGACAAATAAGCTGAGCCAAAGTGATACCTCTACATGTGGTATTTCAAATCCGGTGTGCGTTTCCACATGCCTTGACAAAACATTGAACTTTGGTCTTAATGCCTTTGCTGCTTGCCCGCCATCAGTCCCAAATTCTTTGAACCTATAACCAGAGCAGCTAATGAATGCTGACAGTTTACGAATAAAATAAAAACACAAAGAAGTCATAACATAATTTTTCAATTTCCTATATGCCCTTACAAACAGGTGGAAAACAAATAAGAAATACTACTAGGCACAGCAAATTTCTTCCTTTTCTTCACAAGTATACGCATATTTAATATGAACAGTTGGTAAACGGTCCATAGTTTTACTTTTCGTAAGTTCTTCAGCCCAAAGCATCAATGTATACATATAAATCTATGAACTAAGCATCAAAGCCAGTAGCAAGGATCAGCTCAAAGAATAATTATCAACTCCTCTCAATCCCAATAAATTCAATGCATTTCTTCTCGTGTATATTCAAGAATTTTTCATCACAGAGAAGGATCATCCTAGAAGGTTGTAATCTTTCTAAGTTTAAATGCCTCTTGACCAATGATGCTATATTGCAGAAAAGATAGTGGCTACCTCCCGTTGCAGCTATAACCGCGCATATTTCACACCATTTCAGTAGTTATTGACCTTAAAAAATTTCTTTTTGATTTCATCTAATAGCCTTTTGGTAATGGAGGACTTCAGAAAGAGAGTCAAAGAATGTGTTTTTTATATCTGGCCCCACAAACCGAAGAGGAATGTTTATACGCAGCTTTCCACAGAATGAGGCAATGAACGCAAGTTATAGACTTTTTTCAGGCTTGAGGAAGGTCATCATCATGTCATTAAGAATTGGAGCCTCCATACTAACAAAGATTGTACATAACTATAAGCTTAAGTGCATCATAAAAGGATATGCTTGTTCAATCCATTTGAAATGAGTTCATTGAAAGAGAACAACTTCTTTTGCAAATGGCCCAGAAATTAGATTAGTCGGGAAGAAGTAATATGTTTTATATATATAAGCTCTCGGAAGAAGTAACAGTTTACACCATAAACACACACGCTGCATCATGGACAGCCTTAACACCAAATTCAACAATCTAGATTGGACCTCACATTTAAACTTTGTAACGTAATTTTCTTCTAGCAATATAAACTCCACTGACAGATTAACTGTACCAGTAGTGTTAACAAGATGTCAACTGACGGCTTAAAATAGGCATGTTTCAATCAAACACAAGAAAGTACAACAAATATAGACCTTGTTGAGCTATTGAAACTTTGTGCCATATAGCCAGAGATATAGTTGTAAATCTACACCTTAAATGGATCAATACACGGAGCAAAAAACACACAGTTGCAACCGAAACCGAAAAAACACACAGCTTCAACAACAAAGTTGAGAAAACTAATATAACAACATTGAGATATGTCCGATCTAAACTAACTACGCTGACTCCAAATCAGCTACACTATTTCATCCACAACTTAGCGATCCAACTACAACAAACCCAATGCAATCCCACAAGTGGAGTTTGGGGAGGGAGGATGAATGCAGAACTTACCTCTACCTTTATGGGGTAACTTAGTGTAACACCCACACTTTCGGGCTAGAATTTGAACCGTCTTTCATACGCGTGTGTATAGACCCGAACTCAATGATTTTTATTTAGATATAAGTGTTAAGATCAATTATTTAGTGTGGGAACATATTTGGAGATGAATTGAGGTCATAGAAATCTCTTGGATCAAAGTGGAGTTGAGAACTTTCCTACTGGTTGAGTTTTAGTACACGTTCTTACTTGAGTCAACTTACAATGACCGTTACTCCTAGAATATAGTGAGTTAGGTGGCCTACTACCTACTAAATGAAAGGTCTTTGAATCTTCTTTCCTGCAACTGATTGCTCGTCAATCCGGGTCTGAAGTAAAAAGTTATGAGCATTTTAGTGAGTCATTGTCCAAGGTGCGCGATGGCCTATGTAAAAATACGTTTTTCTCTTATTAAATCAAGGGCAAACATGTCCTTTCACCCCATGTCACTCCCCTAAATCGTTTTTAATCCCCAAAATATGAGAATCATTCCCAAATCCCTAACATCTCTTCTTTCCCCAAAACCCCAATCCTAAAGTTTAAAGAAGGATTAAAGATTATAGTTCGTTCTCACACCAAATTCGTCATCAAGGGTATGCGAAACGAATCCATATCAAGTAAGTCTTAATATCGATTTCAAGCTTCAAGGTTTAGTTTTTCTCTAATTCCTTCCGTCAAAAAGGCATGTTGAGCACTCCTTATTTTAAGTATTGCTATATTATGTCAATTTACTTTGTAAATATGTGTTCTTTAATGTTTGTTTAAAACTAGGATTGAGGAGATTGGTTGTGAAAGCTCCGTTAAAACAAGAAAAATCAATGTAAACCGAGTAGAAAACCGTTAAAACAAAAGAAAAAATGTAAAGCTTTCACAACCAATTTCCTCAACCCTAGTTTCAAACAACCATTAAAGAACATATATTTACCAAGTAAATTGACATAATATAGCAATACATAAGGAGTGTTCAAACAACCATTAAAGAACATATATTTACCAAGTAAATTGACATAATATAGCAATACATAAGGAGTGTTCAACATGCCTTTTTGACGAAAGGAATTTGAGAAAAACTAACCGCGAAGCTTGAACCCTAGCTTGAAATCGATATGAAACTTGATTTGAATTCGTTCCACATACCGTTGATGACGAATTTGGTGAGAGAACATTGAGAAGGAAATATAATCTTTAGTCTTTCATGAAACTTTAGGATTGGAGTTATGAGTTTTTGGGAAAAAAGAGATATTAGGGATTTGGCAATGATTCTCATATTTTGGGACGATTTTGGGATTAAAAATGGATTAGGGGAGTGACATGGGGTGAAAGGACATGTTTGACGTTGATTTAATAAGAGAAAAACGTATTTTTACATAGGGCATTGCGCACCTTGGACAGTGTCTCACTTTAAAACGCTCATAACTTTTTATTTCAGGCTCGGATGACGAACAGTCAGTTGCATTGAAAAGAAGACTCAAAAACCTTTCATTTGGTAGGTAGTAGACCACCTAACTCACTATGTTCTAGGAGTAACAGTCGTTGTAAGTTGACTCAAGTAAGAACGTGTACTAAAACTCAACCGGTAGAAAAATTCTCAACTCCACTTTGATGTAGGATATTTCTATGACCTCAATTCATCTCCAAAGATGTGGAACACACTATATGTTGATCTTCACACTTATATCTAAATAGAAATCATTGGGTTCGGGTCTATACACGTATGAAGGATGGTTCAAATTCTAGCCCGAAACAGTTAGTGATCCAACTAAACCATACCAAGTATAAACATGGGGAGGATCTAACCCCCAATGACAGTGTGTTTGAGGCATACGAGTAGCAACCTAAGAGCCCAAATTTGAATCTCAGTTACCTATCCGCCTCCTGCCAGCAACATATATAGACAACCCCGTCAACCCACAATCCCATATTATTCAAAAACCTAATTTACTTTCTTAAACAGCGTGTCAAATCAAAACCATATAAACAAATCGAAAGAGACAGCGCAATATATGTTACTAGGTCAACATGTATTATCATGTTGCACATATCAACTTACATAATAAATCTGGATCCATCAAAAAAAATAATAATATTATGCGTCGAATATTAAAGAAAAAAAGAAAAAAAAAACAGAGCAGATCTGAAGAAGAAAAGACATACTCGAGAGCAAGGGAGAGAATGAAGACAGATAAGAAGAGAAATCTTCCAAGGACGGATAGGAACGCCATTACAATGGATTCAAATTTGTATATGCCCTTGTTATTCTTCTTCTTCTTTTCTCTCTCTACAACTGAGAAAAACAGAGGAGTTCAAACACCCCCCACACACACAGAGAAAAAACAGGGATCTTGTTTGGTCGGAATTTCCTTAATTTATAGGTATAGTAGTAGTACTAGTAGTAATAATACTAATAATAATACTAATAATAATTATAATAATTATAATAATAATAATAACAATAATAATACTAATAGTAATTACATTAACAGGATCTCTTAGGCTGGGATAAGCCGCTCAGCCTACCAGACCATGTAATACTATTGGATTAAGCTAAAGTCGGAAAACCGAACTGAAACACCAACCGAAATAACAAAGAAATTTCAAAATTTCTGACTGTATGGTAAATCTTTCACCCGTACAAGGGGCCTGTCGGAAATCAAACAATTTTATGTTAGCCCATGTGTCTAGTAGTTCTAATTGTGCAATAATCGCCCTTTCTCTTCTTCAGTACGGGCTTCAAAGGCACAACTCACTAGACGGAGTCACAGAGACAAGGCTATCATAAAACTGTTGATCTCGACTGTACCTCCATTTCGGAACCAAGTCGTGAAACCATAAAATTTCTTGTATTATCTAAGTAGAGTCTGGATCTTCCATAGTGAATATACTTCGAGAGGTTAGAACTATAGTATGAACATAAAAAGGAGTCTAGCCGGACATAGTCACGGCGTAGATCTGGGAGAATGAAAAGGAAAACAAAATTTAAAGTAAATTTGTACCTTGCCGGAGAGTCGCCGAAATTGCAAAACAAACTGTTTTTATTTATTGAACAACTAAACTATTACAAGAGGATTTTAGAGAGGGAAAATAAGAGTATGAACTTAGAGAAAACTGTCTGCCTCTTCTTCTAAGAATGAGGCCCTTTATATTATAGAAATAGAATCTTGCACAGTAATATAGTGGGTCCCTGTGCACAGTGTTTTTCTACAGTGGTTATTACAACAGTGTTTACAATAGATTAGATTTTATCTTTGCCCCATTTCTTCAGGAAGATTTCTGCCTTGACTAATTCTTCTTCTGTATTTAGGGTTTCAGGAGGCTGAGAATCGGCGATGAGGTCGTCAGTATTTGCTCATGTGCTGCTCATGGAGGTATCTGAGTGTTGCTCCACAGTATGTAGTAATTTATCACGTACTTCAGCTAAATATTCTTCAATTAACTGAAGTTTATTTCCATCATGGGCGGAGATGCGTCGAGACACATAATTGAGAGTTTTATCTTCCACCAAAATTGATTCTTTAGGGGAGCACTCATATGCTGTGATTTTTTGTTTGATTTCTTCCAGTGCTTCATGCCCATAAAGAAGTTTAGTCTCGGGGTCAATCCTGAGGAGTTTATCCCAGAAGTTGCAATAAAATGTTCGATAAATAGCTGAAATTTGATTAGTGTTGTAGCCCAGTTCTATGGACCATCTATGAATCCAAGGGATAGAAAATTCAATGAAAAAATACATTTGGTCTATAATATCTAGTTTGCAAATATGCTCCGAAAGGTATAATTCGGTGAGAAAGGGAGATGATTTTTTCCAAGAATGATATAGTGAGGAGTATTCAGTTGGTAAAATTTTTATGGTTGGTCCGTGATAAGTCCACCATTGGAGGAATTAATTTGGAATGGGTTTTTCGAAAACTTTAGAGCAGATTTTTATGAACCAAGTGTGCTTGTGTTTGTAGTTATTGTAATATAATACATGAGAGAAGGATTTAATATAATCCCAATATGTAAAATTAGCAATAGTTTGTCCTTGAGGTCCCATAGGTAGGGATCGTTGTGTCATAGAAGAAATACCCCACTCTTCAATAGGGATGAGTTTTTTTATCACAATTTTTGAGTAACCATGTACTCCTGGAGTAGAATCGCCCAGAGGGCTATGGTCAAAAGTTGCACTGCCGGTATGGACCAGAATTTGCTCGTAATATGTACGGGTTTTGTATGACTCGCCGGCAACATAAACATTAGCGGTGAGGTAATTCTTTAGAATTCGCCATGCTTCGTCAGTAGTTTCTTCAGAAGGAATATGCTGATTTTCAATATACACAATAAGTTCTCTCGCATCAAGCTTTTCGTAGGATGGTTTATCTTCAGAATTTTCTGTGACAATGGCTGCAAACGAGTCAGCAGTTTTTCTTTGTTCTGATAAATATGACTGTATTTGCTGAAATAAGGGATGAGTTTCGGGGATGTCTTCTAAGTTGATATTCGGAGTTTGTGGTTCAGAAGATGAAGATGCCTCATTACGAGAGATTTTCGAGTTAACCAAAGTTTTATTTCCCTGTTGGAGTATAGGAAAATTGGAACTCGTTGAGCTATATTCAGAGTTTCGTGTAATATTCCTTTGATAATATGAAGGATTTATTCGGCCGCCATGATGCAAATATGCAGAACTTTGGTAGCGCCCCCGTCCTCGTCCTCTGGCAGTTTGCCAAGGGGGATCTGCCATGCTGCAAGAGTTAATCGTATAAATCAATATCATACCAATCATTATTATTGTGATTAATAGGGTCATTATACCACCAAAGATCGTCTTGAATAAGCCGATACCACCATAAATCATTGTAAATAAGTTGTTGTATAAGAGCTTCTAGAATGAGTTTTTGAACATCTTTATGTAAAGGAATACATTTGAGAATTGTAATTATGGTTTTTTCAGAGAGAAAAGTCGTATAAAAATTCATGTTAAATATTCTCGTGATAGAAAATCAGGTAATGAATTTTCACTACCCCTTTTATACTGAATTTCATAATCAAATGGGGCTAATTGAGCCTGCCACCTGGCAAATATTAATTTTGAAGCATCATGCTTAAAGTCTTTATCAAACATAAACTTAACAGATTGAGCATCAGTTCTGATTATAAATTTTTGATTATATAAATCATCTTGAAATTTTAAAACACATTTAACAATAGTAAGCATTTCATGAGCAACAGTAGCGTATTTTTTCTGACTTTCAGTCCATTTTCCAGAATAAAATCTAATTAAACATTCAGTTTTTGTATGGGGATTTACTTGTTTAAGTATTCCGCCATAACCGAAGTTTGAGGCGTCGGTTTCAATGATTTTTAACCACTTTGGATTAGCAAGAGATGTGCAAGGAAGAGATTGAACTCGAGTTTTGATTAACTTGACCAAATCGGTGTGGTTTTTAGTCCACGGGGTTTTGTTATCCTTTTTTAATCGATCATATAAAGGAGCTAAATCTCTAGATAAATTTTGGTAAAAAGGAGAAATATAATTAAGACTGCCAAGAAACCTTTGCAGTTGTTTTTTGTCAGTAATTTCATCAGGGAATTTTGTAGCAAATTCAAGTACTCGCTGAATGGGCTCAATTGAGCCTTGAGAAATCTTGTGGCCCAAAAATCTGATACTTGTTTGGAATAAACTTATCTTGGGTTTGGAAATGACTAAATCATTTTGAATAATGATTTGTTTGAAAATATGCAAATGTTTAAAATGATTTTCAAGCGTTTTTGAGAAGACCAAAATATCATCTATGTAGACAATAATAAAATCCATATAAGGATTAAAAATATCATTCATAATTTTTTGAAATTCCGAAGGAGCGTTTTTTAAACCAAATGGCATAACATTCCATTCATACTGTCCAAAAGGAACATTAAAGGCAGTTCTATAAGTATGGTTTTTATCAACTTGAATCTGCCAATACCCAGATTTTAAATCAAATTTAGAGAATATATTAGCATCGTATAATCGAGAAAGTAAATCTTTTTTATTTGGAATTGGATACCGGACCCATTTCAAAACTTTATTCAGTGGTTTGTAATTTATAACTAAACGAGGGATTCCTCTTTCCTTTTCAGTAGCGTTATTAACATAAAATGTGGTACAAGACCAAGGGGATTGCGAAGGTTTGATGAGACCCTTTTGTAGGAGATTATCAATCTCCTTTTTACAGAATTCAACTAATTCTGCATTCATTTGACAGGGTCGAGATTTTGTTGGAATTTTGTCTTCGAAAAAATTATCTTCATAGGGAAGAGAAACAATATGTTTTTTACGATTCCAAAAAGCATTTGGATGGTCAGCACAAACTTCAAGCATTAATTGGGAAGAAATTGTTTTTATTTTTTCTTGTACTTTGACAGATTGCAAAGTGTCAGAAATATTAATACTCATTATCTCTAACTGTAAGAAATTAAGTTGATTTTGCTTCATGCTAATAAGGGCATTTATATCTCTTGTTACAGGATGAGTAATGAAGGGATAAGAAATCGGTTGATTTTTATAAGTAGCTTTAAAACCACTGGCATCAATGTGAGTGTAAGGATAAATGGCATTTATGAATGGGGTTCCTAAAATAATAGGAGGATAAATCTGATTTTTAACTAAAAAGAAGAAATGAGGAATACACACTTTGTCACGGCAAATATGCGTGTTAGGCAGTTTATAATTAATATCAAGAGAATGTCCTGATGCAGATCTAATCACATGAGTAGTTTTTTCAAAGTATTTTGTAGGAATTAATCCTTCTTGTATGCAACTAACGTATGCACCACTATCAATCATAGCAACGTTATTAATAAAGAAGTCTTTATTAATCAATATGGTACAATTAATATACCATTTATGGGCAGTGACAATTTGCATCATTCCTAAAAAGGAATCATTTTTCAAATTTTCTGTATTGAAATTTTCAAGTTGAAGAGTATCCTCAGAATTTTTTGATTTTTCAGAATCAAAATCCTTTTCCTTTTCTTTTGAAGAAGAAGTTGAAAAGTTTGTTGTTTCTTCGAGTTTTAAAAGTCGATGATCAGTAATCATCTGATTTTGTTTTAACGAAATAATTTCTTTTTTGAGTTTTTCAACTTCGATTTTTAAATCGTCAAAAGTGGTGTTTCTACCGGGAGTTTTACTTATAGCAAGCCGTCGATTAACTTCAGCGAGAGAATAAGTCATAGGCTGATGTTCAAAAGTATTATCTCTAGGCGTACTAGAAGAAGCAGAAGATTTTTGCGTAGCAAGATTTAGGATTTTTTCACGAAGTTTTTCATCCGTAACTTCTTTAAGTAATTCAAGAACATTTTCAGCAGTAAGAGTTTTAACATCTAAATCAAGATCTTTAAATTGTGCTTGCAGTTTATACATCATTTCATCACAATTACAATCATGATTATCACAATCATTACATTTATTATTCTGCTCTAATTCACTAGTAGAATCGGGTAATTCCAAATCATTATCAGAAGAAGAATCAGAATCTGAATCAGAGGTGTATAATAAATTGTAAACTTGATCATGAATCTCTTCAGAAAGTTCAAGAGATTTCAGTTTTTGCAATTTGCAGTTTGGAGCGATATGACCATACTGATTACATTTATAGCATTTGATTTTTGCTAAATCACGCTTCAAATGATTTTTGGCAAATCTAGTAGACTTTCGGAAGGATTTTCGAGCTTCCCGCTCTTCCTTACTCCGATGTCTAGAGTGTTTGGGTTTATAGTAAGGTTTGGATTTTGAATATTTCCGGGATTTTTGAACTAAGGGTTTTTCCATGCCGAATTGTTCACAGAAGTCGCCCAATTGAGATTTCTCTCGGAGTTTATCAAGCTTGACTTGTCTAGCTAATTTTAGCTCATTACAGAGGGCTAAGCCTTCTTGCGTACAAGCTACAATTAGTTGACCATAAGTTTTTTCAGAATAAGGAATCTCGCCATAAGATCCCCTAAGAGTTTTACGAACACGTTCAGCAAATAAGGGGGGAAGACCGTCAATGAATTTAGCTTTCCAGTGTTCATACTTACTCTCAGGTAAGTCCATGACACGGCTAAGAAAGGTGTCTTTATACCAACGAAATTCACCAAGATGGCGGCATTTTAAACCATTAAGAAGAGTTCGAATATTTTTGAATTGATTGGTGAATCGTCCGCCGAAATGTTCGATAATAGTCAGCATAAGAGTATAGACAGCATCAGATCTACCTACCGGAAGATCTCGACCAAGATTATCTTTTCCTGGTTGATCATTTGTGGCGTTAAAAATAGCTTGGCATTTGGTATCATCTAAAAAATTATCACACCATCCACGGAGCTGACCAGTAAAACCCGTAACAATCATTTTACAAATGGTTTGGTCAGTTCGAGTGGTGTTAGAACTGGAGGATTTAGTAGCTAAGGCAATAGTAGAATACATGGGCATTCGATGAATAAGAATTAAAATTTGTCGATCGGATAAACCGTCAATATTCCACTCATAAATAGCGTCGCCGCTATAGGAAGTATTTGTTTGATTCCAATCCCTTTCTTCTATCAGAACATCTTGAGGAGTAGGACGTGGATAATAGGCAGTAGTCATACGGGGAATATCAGCGTATTTGGTTTTTCCTGGCTGTCGTTTAAACATGCCTTTGAGTTTGTAAAGTTCAGACGAGAGAACTTTACCCGGATTATCAGAAGAGTCCAGATTGTCAGCAAAGTTTGACTCAAGATTTTGAACAAAATCATTTGAAATATTCAGTGGTTGAATATGTAAATGAGAGAATTTTTTATGTAAGAGTTTTTCTAATTGATCTATCGGAGAGTCTTTTGTGAAACCATCGATTTCAAGAGGTCGTTGAATACAAGGCTTAGAGAGAATGAAGCCTTCATCGACTGTGTTTTTAGAAGTAGAAGGTATATTGGAGGAATTGATTTTGGTATTAAGCTGGTTAACTAAAACAATGAGTTCATCGAGTTTGGTATCCAGAGAGGAGATATGTTCACCGAGAACTTTAACATAAAGACTCAGATAATTATTTTGGGATATAAGATTATTTATCTCAGAGACAGTAACTTTACCTACATCATCATGGATGAACTTTTGAAAGGCTGAAAAAGTCATGCCTGTGTTATTTAGTAGAATAAATGACGATTGAGGAGGATAACAGGCTTGAGTGACTGTACCGTCGGGATTTTGATAGGAGCGTTCTATAAGCTTGATATAAGAAGGCAAATATGCTGACATAAACCAAGGAACAAAAAAGATAATTTGATTATGCAGAGCACACATTTCATAAAATTCTTCAGAAATATTTCGTAATTCATCTGTAGTATAGGTTTCAAAAAACCAAGTCCTAAAAGTGATCCATTTTTCAGTAAAAAATTCCTTTTGAATATATTTTCTGGCCTGAGAGCCAGGACTAAAGTCAATAAGTTGTCTAATCATATTTAAACAGAATTTATATCGAATTCCATCTCGGAAGGAGTTGGATTTTCATTATTGAAATCTTGAACAATATTGGTTTTAGAATTTATTTTAATTTTATCAACATTTCGAGAAGTTATTGGTAAATCTGCAGAGTTTAAAGTATGCAATGATGCAGCGCGATTCCTAGCTGGGCCATATACTGGTGCAGAAGGTTCAATAGGGGAAATATGCTGAATTTGAGGGAGTCTTCTAGGCAAAGAGAAAGAATTTCTATAAGCAGGAGGACCATTGTCAAATTGAAGACAAATTTGTCCGTCAGAGTTCTGAGTTACTTGCGTTAACTCAGAATTAGTTACTTCGTCCGCCAACTGTTTCGGGGAAGCAACAGAGTTTAAAATCCAAGTTTGAGGGAAATCAATTTCATCCCATCTAATAGGCCTTCGAGTAGTTATTTTGGATTTTATAAAATTGGTTTCAATAAGAAGAGTGCAATCAGAATTATCATCAATTAGTTTACAACGGGGATTTAAAGTAGATAATAATCGATAATATATGCGGTATGATAAACCAATAAGTTCAGATCCTGGAGCATAATTATATCCATGAGTTTTGATATTGAGTGTTAAAGCATGAAGGATATTCACATCAGTCAAAGATAATAACAAATTAGGTTGAGTATTAAAATAGACGGGGCCATAAGCAAGAGTTGATTCAATAGAGCCCATTAAAGATTTTCGGAAATTTAAATTTCTAGCATCTCTTAGAGCTGCTAAAAATGTTTCGGGAAGACCCTTTAAGGTTAGAGGTCTAAAGGCAATTTGCACAAGACCAATATGCATATAATTAAAATTGCGTTTAAAAATATCAATATCACGTTTATTCAGAAGTTGAATAGTCTGTTCATCAGCATTTAAAGCAAGAGATTGTTCTGAGGTTTTAATAATCTGCTTGTGTTTAATTTTATCAAAGAAGCCATATTCATATATAGTTTTTAGTTCAACTTTCGGAGTCGTCCATTTATTCAGAAGATCTATATCTTGAGGTAAATCTACCTCTTCGAGTTTAATACTCTTCGTACTAACTTCGCCCATGTCCATGATTAAAATATTTTTATGTTCATACTAATTGTTTTCACCGTCTCTAATAATAATAGTAATAATAATAATAATAATAATAATAATAATAGTAGTAATAATAGTAGTAATAATAGTAATAATAATAATAATAATAATAATAATAATAATAGTAATAGTAATAGTAATAAAAATAATAATAATAATAGTAATAATAATAATACTACTACTAATAATAATAATAGTAATAATAATAATACTAATAATAATAATAATGATAATAATAATAATAATAATAATAATAATAATAATAATAATAATAATAATTTGACCATTTGTCAAGGAGGATCCATACTGCATCAATAATCAGGAATTTGATCAGCATACCATGACATATATTCAAAGAGATCTTCAGAAAGAAATATGTACCTGATTAGCCGGGAACCAGACTGAAATAGTAGTAAACAATAGCTTCTTCTTTATTTAATTCTTAAATATGTTATAATGAGAGATAGAGGGAGAGAGGGGGAGTTTTTAGAAAACAAAAGGAGAGAACTTCTTAACTCCTAGGTTTAACATAAGGTTATTAAATCTCTGACAGACCCCATGTTTGGGTAAAAGAGCCCATACAGTCATTAAACTATTTAAGATTCTTTTCTATTTCGGTTGGTGCTTTGGTTCGGTCTTCTGACTTTGGCTTAATCCGATATTGTTATATGGTCTGACAGGCTAAGTGGCATACCCCAGCCTAAGAGATCCTGTTAATGGTATCAGAGCCTGTGAATTTTCATAGTAAACATGTTAAGTGGGGTGAAGTTTTTTAGCATAGATATAAGGCTTTTATAATTATGGATATGGGAGTAGTTAGTACTAAGAGAACAAAATTCGAAGAGATAGATTTACCTCAAGATATGGATTTATTAAATAAATGGACAATTCCAAAAGTTGAATTAAAAACCATATATGAGTACGGATTTTTTGATAAAATAAAACATAAACAAATTATTAAAACAACTGAGCAATCCCTTGCTTTAAATGCTGATGAACAAACTATTCAACTCCTAAATAAGCATGCTTTTGATATTTTTAAACGTAATTATAATTATATGCATATTGGACTAGTACAAATTGTCTTTCGACCTTTAACACTTAAGGGTCTCCCTGAAATATTTTTAGCTGCTTTGCGTGATGCTAGAAATTTAAATTTTAGAAAATCCTTAATGGGATCTATTGAATCTACTCTTACCTATGGTCCTGTATATTTTAATACTCAGCCAAATTTACAATTATCTCTAACTGATGTAAATATTCTTCATGCTTTAACCTTAAATGTGAAAACTCATGGTTATGATTATGCCCCTGGATCTGAGCTTATAGGATTATCTTACCGCATATACTATCGTTTATTATCAACCTTAAATCCTCGATGTAAATTAATAGATGATACTTCTGATTGCACTATGCTTATTGAAACTAATTTTATAAAATCCAGGGTTACTACCCGAAGACCTATTCGATGGGATGAAATTGACTTCCCCAAAACATGGATTTTAAACTCAGTCACTTCTCCAAAACAAATGGCGGAGGATGTGACTAATTCAGATTCAGATGGACGAATTTGTCTACAATTTGATAATAATCCCCCAGTCTATAGAAATTCTTTTTCACTACCAAGAAGACTTCCTTCTATACATCATATTTCTCCTATCGAACCTGATTATGGTCCAGCTAGGAATCGAGCGACATCCTTGCATACTATTAATTCTGCAGATTCGCATGTTACACCTAAAGGTGTAGAAAAGATAAAAATAAACTCTAAAACTAATATAGTTCAAGATTTTGATAATGAAAATCCTACCCCATCTGAGATGGATTTTGATATCAATTTTTTTTAACTATGATGACACAATTTATTGATTTTAGTCCTGGTTCTCAGGCAAGAAAATATATTCAGAAAGAATTTTTTTCTGAAAAATGGAAAACCTTTAGGACATGGTTTTTCGATACTTATAATTCTGATGAATTATGAAATACTTCTGAAGAATTCTATGAAATATGTGTCTTGCATAATAAAATTATTTTTTTGTACCATAGTTTATGTCTGCATATTTACTGTCATATATCAAAATAATTGAAAGATCTTATCAAAATTCTGATGGTACAATTACTCAGGCCCTATATCCTCCTCAGTCTTCCTTTATATTACCCAATAATACTGGAATGACTTTTTCTGCTTTTCAAAAATTTGTAAGTGAAGATGTTGGAAAAATTACTGTTTCTAAAATAAATAACCTTATCGCCCAAAATAATTATTTGAGTCTTTATGTTAAAGTTTTAGGAGAACATATTTCCTCTCTTGATAAAAACACTGGATAAATTAATTGAGTTAGTTAACAAACTTAGCCCGCAGATGAATTCCTCTAACATTCCGTCTACTTCTGAAAACAAAGAAGAAGAAGGATATATTTTATCCAAACCTTGTATCCAAAGACCTTCTGAAATAGAAGGATTTGAAAAGGTTTCTCAATTAGACCAATTAGAAAAACTCTTAGATAAAAAGTTCTCTCGTTTAAACATTCAACCTCTTAATATTTCTGATGATTTTGTGCAAACACTCGAGTCTAATTTTGCTGATAATATCGAATCTACTCAAAATACTAGAGATATAATCTCTTCCGAGCTAAATAAGCTAAAAGGTATGACTAAAAAACAATCGGGAAAAAAATACGTTGATATTCCCCGTATGTCTACTGCATATTATCCACGTCCAACTCCTCAAGATATTCTGATAGAGGAAAGAGATTGGAATCAAACAAATACTTCTTATAGTGGAGAAGCTATTTATGAATGAAATATTGATGGATTATCAAATCAACAGATCTCTATTCTTATCCATCGGATGTCCATGTATGCTACTATTGCCACAGCCACTGCTTCAGCAGAGAATCGGGCCAATCGTACTGACCCAACAATTTGTAAAATGATTGTTGCGGGATTTACTGGCCAACTTCGAGGCTGGTGGGACAATTTCCTAGACGATGATAAACGCGAGGCTATTTTTAATGCCACCAATGATAAACCTGAAAAAGATAATCTAGGACGACCACTTCGGGTAGGACGATCAGATGTTGTCTATACCCTTATGCCTACAATTATTAAACATTTTGAAGGAAGATTTACCAATCAGTATGAAAACATTAGAACTCTTCTTAATGGTTTAAAATGTAAACACTTAGGAGAATTTAGATGGTATAAAGACACCTTTCTTAGTAGGGTTATGGATTTACCCGAAAGTAAGTATGACCATTGGAAAGCTAAATTCATTGATGGACTTCCACCTTTATTTGCTGAAAGAGTTAGAAAATCACTTAGAGGATCTTATGGCGAAGTCCAATATTCAGAAAAAATTTACGGTCAGATTATTGTAGCTTGTACTCAAGAAGGCTTAGCCCTTTGCAACGAGTTAAAATTAGCCAAACAGATTAAGCTTGACAAACTCAGAGAAAAATCTCAATTAGGAGATTTTTGTGAACAATTTGGTATGGATAAACCCTTAGCAAGAAAAACCCAAAGATATTTCAAGCCTGATAAATCCTATAGAAATAAACGTTCTAGGCATAGAACCAAAGAAGAACGTGAAACTAGAAAATCCTTTCGTAAGTCTACCAGATTCACGAAAAATATATCAAAAAGAGAGTTAGCAAAAATTAAGTGCTATAAGTGCAACCAATATGGTCACATAGCTCCAAACTGCAAATTAAAAAAACTCAAGTCCTTAGGACTTTCTGAAGAAATTCATGACCAAGTTTATAATTTATTATATACCTATGATTCCGAATCTGATTCTACATCTAAAAATGATTTTGAATTACCTAATTCTGATAGTGAACTCAATCAGGTTGATAAATGCAATGATTGTGATAATGATATTTGTAATTGTGATGAAATGATGTATACACTTCAAGTGCAATTTGAAGATCTTGATTTAAATGTTCAAACTCTTACTGCTGATAACGTCCTTGAATTGTTGAAAGAAGTTACTGATGAAAAACTTCGTGAAAAAATCATTGATTTTCCTACTCAAAAAACTTCTACTAATACTAGTATTTCTAAAGATAACTCTTATGATAACTATCACATGTCGTATTCCTTAGCCGAGGTTAATCGACGTCTTGCGTTGAGTCAAACTCCAGGTAGAGATACTACCTTTAATGATTTAAAAATTGAAGTTGAACAATTAAAAAAAGAAACTGTCTCCTTAAAACAAAATCAAATGATCTCCGATCATAGAATTTTGAAAATTGAAGAAAAGATTCCTGACATCCCTGAAACTCCAATTACTTCAAAAGGAAAAGAAAAGGATTTTGAATACTCTGAAAATTCTGAAATTGATAAACTTAGTCCAAAAGAAGATTTAAAAAGGGATTATTTCTTGGGGATGATACAAATAGTTACTGCTCATAAATGGTATATAAATTACACTATTATGATAAATAAGGAATTTTCTATCACTAATATTGCTATGATTGATAGTGGTGCTGATGTTAGCTGTATTCAAGAAGGACTAATTCCAACCAGATGTTTTGAAAAAACTACTCACATAGTTAAGTCTGCATCTGGTCATACTCTTGATATCAACTATAAATTACCAAATACTCATATATGTCGAGATAAAGTCTGCATTCCACATTTTTTCTTTTTGATAAAAAATCAGTTATATCCTCCTATTATCTTAGGAACACCTTTTATAAATGTTATTTATCCTTATACACATATTGATGTAAATGGTTTTAAAGCTACTTATAAGAATAAACAAATCTCTTATCCTTTTGTTACTAATCATGTAACAAGGGATATAAATGCCCTTATCAGTATGAAACAAAAGCAAATTAATTTTTTACAATTAGAACTAATGAGGATTAATATTTTTGATACTTTAAAATCAGTAAAAGTCCAAGAAAAAATAAAATAATTTCTAATCAATTGATTCTTGATATTTGTGCAGATCATCCAAATGCTTTCTGGAACCGAAAGAAGCATATTATTTCCCTTTCTTATGAAAATGACTTCAGTGAAGAAAAAATTCCAACAAAATCTTGACCCTGTCAAATGAATACAGAGTTAGTAGAATTCTGTAAGACAGAGATTGATAGTCTTCTGCAAAAAAAGTCTTATAAAACCTTCAAAATCCCCTTGGTCTTGCACTGCTTTTTATGTCAATAATGCTGCTGAAAAAGAACGAGGAGTACCTCGACTAGTCATAAACTATAAACCTCTGAATAAAGTTTTAAAATGGATTCGATATCCTATACCGAATAAAAAAGACTTACTTTCCAAATTATATTATGCTAATATATTCTCTAAATTTGATTTAAAATCTGGTTACTGGCAAATTCAAATTGATAAAGAACATACTTATAGAACTGCTTTTAATGTCCCTTTTGGACAATATGAATGGAATGTTATGCCATTCGGTTTAAAAAATGCTCCTTCCGAATTTCAAAAAATTATGAATGACATTTTTAATCCCTATATGGACTTTATCATTGTCTATATTGATGATGGTATTCTCAAAAACCCTTGAATCTCATTTTAAACATTTGCATACGTTTAAACAAATAATGATACAAAATGGCTTGGTCATCTCCAAACCAAAGATAAGTTTATTCCAGACAAATATTAGATTTTTAGGACATAATATTTCTCAAGGTTCTATTGAGCCAATACAACGAGTTCTAGAATTTGCTAAAAAATTTCCTGATATTATTACTGATAAAAAACAACGTCAACGATTCCTCGGTAGTCTTAATTATATTTCCCCTTTTTATGAAAATCTGTCTAGAGATTTAGCTCCTTTATATGATAGACTAAAAAAGGATCACAAAACTCCTTGGACTCAAGTCCACGCTGATTTAGTAAAATTAATTAAAAACCGAGTTCAAACTCTTCCTTGTACATCTCTTGCAAACCCTAACTGGTTAAAAATCGTTGAAACTGATGCTTCTAATATTGGGTATGACGGAATACTTAAACAAGTTAATCCCCATACAAAAACAGAATGTTTGATTCAATTTTATTCTGGTAAATGGACTGAAAGTTAGAAAAAATACGCCACAGTAGCCCATGAAATGTTAACTATTGTAAAATGTGTTTTAAAATTTCAAGATGATTTGTATAATCAAAGATTTATAATTAGAACTGATGCTTAATCCTTTAAATTTATGTTTAACAAAGACTTTAAACATGATGCCTCTAAATTAATATTTGCAAGATGGCAAGCTCAATTAGCCCCTTTTAATCATGAAATACAATATAAGAAGGGTAGTGAAAATTCTTTGATTGATTTTCTATCTCGCGAATATCTAACATGAATTTTTACACGTACTTCCTCCCTGAGAAAACTATAATTACTATTATCAAATGCATTCCTTTAAACGAAGATATTCATTTTCTTATCTTAGAAAATCTAATTCGTAGCCTAATAGAAGAAGATTTATTCCTTAACGACGACGAATTCCTTGAAAATGAAATTTAACGGTTTGATATTGACTTAAGTGATTAATGTTTACAGATATAATGAAGTTCTTTCTACACTTTTTATTTGAAAAGTTCTTAATCACCTTTATAAAAGCAGTTCCTCTAAATATGGACCCACACATGCTCATACTTCGAAAAGTTGTAGACGCATAATTTTGTCCCTCCGAAAGATTAATTTACCCAATTTTACCTTATCCTACCATGTACCCTCATCCATGTTATTATACCCTCACAAAATAATAAAAAATAATAATAACATACTCCCTAACAAATTCTATCCAATCCCAACCCTTTACATCTCATCCTAACAACCTACCCAAACAAAAATAAACACCTAACCCTTATCCCTCCAATTAAAAAACAACACCTACCTACTCTATCCTAACAAACTCTACCCCACGTCACCCTACCCCAAACCCATATGCCAACAGAAATATATATACATCATCAAATCACTGACCAGGGACACTTTAGATAGAGATACATACACAGAAAAATAAGGAAGGGAGGGTCACATTTTTTGGGAAATAATTATCATCTTCTTCGGAGGAACCTGACCATATATACACGAGTTCATCTTCCATTAACGGACACAGACACATATACACTACACCTCACAGAAAAAAAATGCGACCCAAAAAATACACCAACACTCTGATTATCCATCTTCTCTTCTCGACCTTCATCCATACACAACATAAACCATTTGAACACACACTTCTCATCAACACATACGGGTATGCCACTACACGAAAAAAGACATGGATCTCTCGGATAGATAGAGCTCCTCCATCATCACTGAGAGAGAGCAGATGGAACGACATAGAGCTCACTGGAAAAGAGAAAAAAAATTCTCCACACATCACTGATTCACGACTCTTGCTTCACTACACTGTACACACGAGTTCGATCGAGAGTTAGAATGGGCTGTTTTGGTCGTTTTCAGGTTCTGTAGGCTTAAAATCTATTATGATTTTGAAACTCCACAAATCCTTTTATTTTTCTTGATTTCCTGGGACGAATCTGGCCGGAAACACACTAGATTCCTAGAATCTGATCATTTTGCCTTCATCTAAGCTCGTTGGAGCTTCGGTTGTTTTCTATAATTTCTTTTCTGGAAATTCTAATTTCTGTTTGGGTTATCGCATTTCTGGGTTGTATCTCGAGTAATTTGGAGAGTCGAGATCTCGTTGGTATTCTCCAAGGTTCCGAAACAGCTCTTATTTCTCTTCTCAAGTTAATCGAAGAAAAGCAAGTGATTGAGATACAGTTTGGTTTTAATTGGGTTATTGCGAGTGGTTCGGGTGACAATTTCCCAAATACCAGGTGGGAGTTCGATTCATTATTGAGGTTTCCGGTGCGGATTCTCTTTTGTTTCAACAGGATAACGCTCATAAAATTGAAATTTGAGGTCCATTTCTTCTCTCGTTCTCTATCTTTATCTTGAATCTCGATTATTTTTTTTATATGAATGTCTTTGTGTGCTTGCCATGTTTGAATCTTTATTGTGTGTATGGTTGATGTTGGTTTTGAATTTTGAAGAGAAAATTGAATCGTTAATCGAAGAATGAATTTAGCGTGTGACTGATAATGAAATTGTGGGGCTTGGATTAAAAATCGAGAAAAGTGAATGTTGATTAATTTTGATGCATTGATATTGTTGAGCCCGATAGTGCCATGTTTCAGGTCGATAAGGGATAGGCAAGACGTAGGTCGGGTAGGAAAATCTAGAGATTGTGGGTTGATCGAACATTTGAGATGTGTGGTGAAATGGTTTTGTTTTATCATATTTGACTCAAATGTGCTATTTGGCCGGGGAATGCCCCGAGGTATTTGTGTTTATTCACCAGGGAATGCCCCAAAGTATTTTGTATCCGGAGGATGTCCGTGATGAAGGCTCGAGGCATCGGGTAAAGCATAGGAGTAGTTTAGGATTAGTTTAGAATAGAATAGGTTTGCTTTTTTCGCATTTTTCATTTTTCAGGACTGTATAATTGGACTGGACATTATATTTTGGATTATTTTGTTTTGTTTGCTTGAGTGATTGCTTTGCGTGCTTTGTGTGGTTTATGCATTTGTAATGTCAATTTAGCCGATACGCCCTGCCAAGCGACCGTGGTCAAACCACGGGATCTAGGGGTGCCTAACACCTTCCCCTCGGTCAACAAAAATCCTTAGCCGGAATCTCTATTCGCAAACCAGTATTAAAGAGTCAAAACCATTTTGAAAAAGGATATCCATAGGTGACTTGGCACACCCGATTTATGCCAAGTGGCGACTTTGAATTTTGATTGTTAAAAATAATCCTTTTTCGAAACAAATTTTCATCTTTTGTCACTTTAATAATTAAAACCCTTTCAACCCTTAAAACATAATCTTTGGAGTACGAAAAAGGGGTGTGACAGCTCTGGCGACTCTGCTGGGGAACTTTTCAGAATTCGAGCTTATTTTTGGAGTCGTATCAACTTTGTTTGGCATTATGGGTATATAAACATTGTTTGTGATTTTTGTTTGTATTATTGTTATTACTGTTGTGCGTTTTTGTGCTCTTTGTGTACAGTATTTATCTTATGTGTTACCGCTTTTATATCTAGCATCATGTGTCTACCCCCAGGCCTTTTTTCTGAAACAAGTCCGTAGTACACGTGTTGTACACGACCTCTAGTTTAGTCACCCTTATTTTAGGGGGGAGCCGTCGGTGTTATGGAGTAGGTGGAAAGCAAAGCAGCCACTATCGACCATACGCTCCCCCGAACAGCCTTGTTAGTGAACTACAACGTAGGTCAGCCTTTAGGTCATGCTTATGTGCATCATACTGAGACCTAGCGGGACCCGCATAGCCCTTTGTAGAAGACTCACCTCTGAAGCATCCCTACGTGCTAACTGTTGCATCTTTAAGGGTAACGTGGTCATTTAACGGACTGATTTGAAAAAAAAACATTTGTTAGGAGTAAGGTGCGTAGGAAAAAATGAAAAAGGAAAAAAAAATAAAAAAATAGAGAAAAAAAGTGAGTCGAAAAGGATGAATCAAAAGGAGTGTCGTAGTTTATTTTAGAGTTCTTTATGACTTTTGTTCTTCACGATCCAAAACTCAAAAAGATTTTTTTTTTTTTACGTTTTGCATTTATCTTCTCAAAGTACCAAGAAATGATGAAAAAAAAACGAAGGTTTTGTTTGCCTTTTCTACTTATTTATCAAAAACAAAATACCAAAAAGATTTTTTTCATAATTGATGATGTGAGTCTTAGTTGAAATGTTTAGTTGAAAATCCAAAAGTTTTCATTCGTTGGTTTTTGATTGTCTCTTAAGTTAGGGTCAATTTATTAGTTAATCATTAAGTGTCCAATCTGGATGAACTACGCATACCTGATTCCCTTCCCTCGGGTTGGGATACGTAGGCAACCCTCGGGGGGTCCGGTAATCTTTGTGTTGGCCTTTGTCTTATTATTAGCCTAGGTCTCTCACCCCATAATCTAGAGTTGTTAGTCAAGTAGACTGATCTCGCTCAGTACTTCTGTTTGGCAATTTGGAGTCATGAATGTGGTTTGTCCCATCGACGTATGCTTGCGTCAAAAATCCCAAGGGTTGGGAATCTTCTACTCTTGTCGAATTTTTGAGATAACGTCTTATGTGTTATTACAGGATGGATTTGTCCACCAAGTCTAGAATTCTGATGGTTGTCAAGGTGCCTAAAAAGTTAATCAAGTGGTGGGAAATATTTAACTATGTTGATCAGCAAAAACTGATTAAAATATTAGGTGATCTTACGAAACTTCTGCATGTTACCCCTCATCCAGATTTAATAGAGGCTTTTTTGACCTTTTGGGATCCAAGTAGTTTGGTGTTCAAGTTTGGGGAATGTGAAATGACTCCTACTTTGGCAGAAATATACGATTTGTTGCATTTGCCCTATATCGAGAAGGATATGATTCGAGCACAAAATCATACTGGTGTGAGATTTTTGCAGTCTTGTGGTTTAAAAAGTAAGGGTATGCGTTTGGGTTGTTTAAGTGATTCGTGGGTTTCCTTAGATATTTTGTTCCCTAGATTCGGGCCCTCAAAAGGTTTTGATTGTTTTTGGGATGAATTTCATATAACTAAGGAGAGGTGGGAGAGAAAGCGTCTTGAAGTCTTCACCCTCGCTTTGTTAGGCATTTTAGTGTTTCCACTAGAAGAAAGACGTATTAATACCCGTTTGCAATCTATGGTGATGGCCCTATTTCATAAGGATCAAAACGACAGGGGCATTAATCAAAAGGGCAGGTTCACTCTCATACCCATGATCTTAACAGAAATATATAAGGCTTTAACCGAAGTGAAGAGGGGAATGAGATTTTTTTAGGGCAGTAACCTGATATTGTAGTTATGGATAATGGAGCATTTGCATGCGGCTTCTTTAGTTAGACCAGACGTGGTAGGTCGTTGTATTCCCAATCCAGTGAAAGCCATGGACTCCAGGTTGCGTTTGGATAAATTCTCGTTACCCGTGGGAGTCGATGCTTGGATTGAATTTCTTGAGTCAAGAACCAGGGATAACATTTTGTGGACTTATCTGTGGCTTCGACCAAAGATAATATTGTTGGGTTGTCAGACGCAGCTCCCTTTAGTTATGTTAGGGCTCAATTGCACTAGACCATACAGTCCTTCTAGGGTAGTGCGCCAGTTGGGTAGGCTGTAGGACGTGCCACCAACAGTGAATCTTCTGAAGGATGTTGAGTACTTCAAGGACCAAGCCTTAGGTGAGAGCAAGTACGAGCAGTTTTGGAAGCATGCAACAAAGCTAGGTGTGGACACACTCAAAGAAAGTTTGGATAATCCGGGCTACACTCAGGGATATGAGGTCTGGCTTCAATCTATCCCTCGGGGTATCAGTCAACCCTTACCAGCACAGCTTAGAGGGAGAATACAGGAAGAATGCATAGTATACGACCATCAGGATGAAAGTACGGGGTCCAAAGCGAAAACACTGAAAGTTCAGTTAGCAGATTTGTTCAAGACGGTAGAAAGGTGTCAGAATAATCTTTCCAAGTGCACTCCTCATGAGGCAGGAATACGGGCCCGAAGCTTCTTCCCTAATATCAGGGTGTCTTTACAGGATATGCTGCAAAGTTTAAATGGGAGAAAAAGAACTTCAGAGGCGGGTCCATCTCAGCCAGGGTCATCACGCAGAGCACCAGTCTGAAAGAGCATTTCTTATCTTTATTCAGTTTGAGTCTTTTATGTGTCTGTCATTGTAGGGTGGTGTCTGCTTTAAGTTAAAGTCAAGTTGTTTTTTGTATTAGGGTCTTTATTAGTAATTTCACGTATGTCGTCTTAGGGGTCTAGAATGTTGGTCCGTATTTGTTGTTTAGTTTTAGAGTGGTCCTAAATTCTTTGTATGTTTTTGTTGTTTCTTTCGTCAAAATGCTATGATGTTATGTCTTTTCTTTGTTGGTTTATTTTCGTTTTCGCAAAAAAATAAATAAATAAATAAGTAATAAATAAATAAAAATATAAAAAAATAAAATAAAACAAAATAAAAAAATAATAAAAATAAAAATAAAAATATGTAATGTTTATGCATATGCTGTCCGAACTACGCAAGATCTGATTCATGTACAACATGATACATAGGCAACCTACTGTTGAGTTTGATCTAATCATTTTGTTTTGTTGTTTTTCATTATTTTTCCTCTTTTAAAGAAAAAGAAAACAAAAGCCATAAAGAATGATAAAATAAAGGTAGATAACGAGAGAAGGGAAAAGAACAGAGATGGATACGAAAAGAAAAATAATAATAATAATAATAATAATAATAATAAAATAATAAGTGTAGATAAAAATTGGGATGATGTTAAAATGACCTCGCTACCCTCAAAAGCTAGTAGAAATGAACATGAATTTAGGACAAGTTTACCAATGTAATTCCCATGCTTGTTGTGTGCCTCAATCCTAACGGATGTCGTCTTTGATGAGCATGTTCTTTCAGATAACAGTGGTAGGTTTGCAGCACTCTGGCTAGTCACCCATACTTCACTAGATCCAAAGCAAAGCTCGCCATGGCTAGCAGGGAGATTGAAAATTTGCTCATTGACCCGGATCAGGATCACAGGGAAGAAAGTTCAGAACACAATGATGAGGTAGTAAGGCTCAAGCAACAATTGATAGATTTACACCGGGCATGGGTCAGCGGCATGTCTCCTCCTCCGCTCTCTGAAGGTCTTGGGAATATCTCTAATTGCCCACCACTTTCTCAGGCGCAATTCTATGCTCCTACTGATTCACCTGAGCACGCGCCAGGATTCACTCCGCGACATTATTATCCTGGCAGTTCTGGTGTGCCCTTGGCAGCTCCCCAATCAAGACCCGCTGCTCAGCCAGCGCCACCGATCACACCGATATCGTGGTTCCGCCACCACATGAAACTCCCATATATGTTGTGCGTCCCATAATGGGACTTTCTAGGTCTGCCAGTGAGCCAGTATTGAAGGTTCCAGATAGTCAATATTGTGCCCCGAAGCCTACTTTAAGAATGAATGATCTGTATAGGTGCACTTAACCGCCTGCATTTCCATTCGATATGGAGAAACCTGTCGTAATGGAGGAACGGGATATCGTAACCCAGAAGTTGAAAAGTTTATAATAGGCTATGAGGAATTTGCAGGGAATCAGAGATAATAGGAGTGTTTCCTATAAAGATCTTTGCATGTTCCCAGACATCAACCTTTCCCTCTGTTTTAAAATGCCAAAGTTCGAGAAGTATGCAGGGCACGGTGATCCCGTGGCACACTTGAGACATTATTGCAACCAGTTGAGGGCTGCAGGAGGAAGAGAAGAGCTGCTCATGGCCTTCTTTGGCGACAGTCTTTCTGATCTGGCTTCAGAATGGTTTATCGATCGAGATATCGACAAATGGAACAGCTGGGATGACTTAGCTTCTGAATTTGTTCAACACTTTCAGTATAACATCGACCTGATTTTGGACGAAAAATCCTTGGTCAACATGAAGAAAAAAAGCACTGAAGGTTTTAGGGAATACGCGATAAGGTGGCGTGAGCAGGCCGCCAGGGTAAAGCCTCCAATGAAAGAAAGTAAGTTGGTAGAGGTTTTCATTCAGGCACAGGATGAGACCTATTTTCAACATTTACTTCCGGCAATGGGAAAGTCTTTTATTGAAGTCCTCAAAATGGGGGAGATGATAGAGGACAGATCAAGACCGGTCGAATAGTGAGTTTTGCCGCATTAAAAGCCACCACACAAGCGATTCAAGGTGGATTTGGCGCATTCAGAGGTAAAAAGAAGAAAGAGGACGTGGCGACTGTCGTAGCTGGAACCTATTCCTTTACCAAAAGACCACCTCGCCCCTATCCCCAATCCCAAGCCCAAGTCTACGCCCAAGCTCCATATATTCCTCCCCACCATTACTACCCTCCACAAAACCCTTTATATTTCATTCCACCACCCCCGTACCCAGTATATAGCGTGCAACAATATGCCCAAACCTCTTCTTACCTGCAGTGGTGCACGTAAGTTCCACAAAATCACCTATTCGCTCCACCAAATTACCAAAACCCCTCCAGACCCGACTTTCAACCTAGGCCCGAGTATAAGAAAGAGAAGGCGGTCAAAAATCAATTCACACCTCTTGGGGAGTCATATGCTAGCTGGTTTGATAGGTTGAGAAAGTTGAAGGTCTTAAGCCCAATTCAAGGAAGGCTTTCAAATCCACCGCCGAGGAATCTTGATTATTCTTTAAGGTGTGCGTACTGTTCTGATATGCCAGGCCATGATATCGAGAAATGTTGGCATTTAAAGAAAGTTGTCCAAGATTTAATTGACACCAATCAGATGCTGGTCTAGGCCCCGGAGGGTCCAAACATTAACCAGAATCCGCTGTCAACCCATGATGAAGCCAATATGTTAGAATTGATATATGATGGGAAAGAGTCTTCAAGGTGTTATAAGCCTATTGTCAAGATACAGATCATTGAGGAGAAATCGGTGAATGTAGCAGAGTCTTTGAAAGCAATGTCATTGAATGGGTAAGGAATGAGAGAAGATAAAGCCCAAAAAAGCACAAAGAAACCCCTAATCACAGTACAAGGCACCAGAAGGTATGTTGAATTAAGTCAGGATAAACCTAAGTTAACAGTGGTGGGAGCTCTGAGTCAGCCCATCTTGACGGTGAAAGGAGCACTGACAGCGCTTATTATCCTCAAACCGGTGACCCAACCTCCGATAGTTGATACGAAAAGGGTTCCCTAGAATTATGGGCGGACTATGATGACCTATCACGGGAAAGAAGTAGTGGAAGATGTAGATGAGGTAAGGGGTTTGACTAGGTCAGGAAGATGTTTCGTGCCTGAAAGCTTAAGAAAGACCAAGCCAATGGTGAGTGGACCGTCATCTATCAAAAAGCCTATCACCGAAGAAGAAGCCGAAGAATTTTTGAAGAAGATGAAATTGCCAGAGTATTCAATAATAGACCAGTTGAAGAAAACCCCTGCTCAAGTTTCCCTCTTATCTTTGTTGTTGCACTCCAAGGAGCACCGTGATGTTTTACTGAAGGTATTAAATGAAGCATATGTTCCTAGGGAGATTACAATAAACCATTTTTAGAAAATGGTCGAAAAAATCTTTGAGGTCAATCAGATCAGCTTTTTTGACGATGAATTGCCTGTTGAAGGTACAGGGCATAACCGGGGCCTTTACATTACAGTGAAGTGTGAAGATTTCTACGTCACTCATGTTATGATTGATGGAGGTTCAGGTGCAAATATTTGCCCTATTTCTACTTTACAAAAGTTGAATATTGGTGCTGACAGGATCAGGACCAACAATGTATATGTCAGGGCTTTCGATGGTGCAAAATCAAATTCCATTGGTGAAATAGAACTAATGTTGACCATAGGGCCTGTTGAGTTCGCCATAGAGTTTCAAGTATTGAATATAGACTCCTCTTACAATCTGTTGTTGGGAAGGTCGTGGATCCACAAGGCCAAGGCGGTTTCATCTACACTACACCAAATAATTAAGTTTGAGCATGACAGAAAAGAAGTGGTTATTCATGGTGAGGGAGATTTGCCCGCCAGCGAAGATTCTCCCTTTTCTCTTATTGAAGCAAATAATGTAGAAGAGACATTCGTCTATCAAATTTTTGATACAGTGCCAGTGAATCATATCTTTGAATGGCAGGTTATACCGAGATCGCAATTGTCTTCTGCTTCTATCATGATGGTGAGTGAACTTTGGAAATACGAATTTGAGCCAAGAAAGGGTTTGGGAGCATCGCTGCATTGTATAGTTTGTCCCATATGTCCGAGTGAGAACGTGGGCACGTTTGGTCTGGGATTTGAGCCTACGGCTGAAGATCTGAAGAAGGCCAAAGAAAGAAAAAGGAAACATGGTCACTCCCTCGCCCAATGCCACTACTCAGTGAATCATTTGTTAAGAGCGGTGTCACGAAGCATGTGGAATTTAAAGTTGAATTGGTTGATGTCTGTCAGAACCTTTTTATTGATGTTGATATGGTCAAAGCAGGAGAAGGTACCAGTATAGCAGATGTGCGATTCATAGGCCCAGCTGTCCGGCTCAATAATTAGGAAGTCACTCCTCTTCCCGTCAAGAGGGAGTTTTGGTAGTTTATTTTGTTTTTCTTTCTGTTTATTCGAGTTATTTCAGGGTTGTAATTCGGATTTTAGTTGGTTTATTTTATGATGGCATCTATGTTTAAACCTTTCTATTTTTTTCCATTTAATAAAATGCAATGTCCCTTTTGATTCGTGTCTAATATATTTTGTTTTTCTTTTTTTATATATACAGTTCTCTTTATGCTGATTCTAATGACATGACATGCATGCAAAATTTTCAGCCTGACCTTAAAATCCAAACTAATCAAGATGTAATGAAGCAGGATGGGGAATATGATGAAGAAGAAGCACTAGAAGAAATAAGCAAAGAGTTGGAACAGTTTGAAGACAAATCGACCCTAATTTGAATGAGACTGAGCCAATAAATCTAAGGGATCAAGAAGATCTTAGGGAAATTAAAATCGGTGTACATGCTTTGCCACAGCTAAAAGATGAAATGATTCAAGCATTAATTGATTATAAGGATGTTTTTGCATAGTCTTCTGATGATATGCCTGCTTTAAGTACTGAATTAGTGGCTCACAAATTGCCAACTGATCCCACGTTCCCTCTTGCCAAACAGAAGTTGAGGAAGATTAAAACGGATGTAAGTATTAAAATTAAAAAGGAAATCATGAAACAACTTGAAACCAAAGTAATTTGAGTAGCTCGCTATCCCATGTGGTTATCCAATGTTGTTCCCATACCAAAGAAAGATGGCAAAATTCGAGTGTGTGTTGATTACCGTGATTTGAACAGAGCAAGTTCAAAAGATGATTTTCCACTACCCAACATCCACATTTTATTAGACAACTGTGCTAAACATGAGGTTGCCTCTTTTGTGGATTGCTATGCCAGATATCACCAGATCATTATAGATGATGAAGACGCAGAGAAGACATCTTTTATCACACCATGGGAGACTTATTATTATCGAGTGATGTTGTTCGGTTTGAAGAATGTTGGAGCAACATACATGAGAGACATAACTACTATGTTTCATGATATGATGCATAAGGAGATTGAGGTCTACGTGGATGATGTGATTATTAAGTCAAAAAATCGGGCCGACCATGTTAAAGATTTAAGAAAGTTCTTTGAAAGACTTTACAGGTATAATCTCAAGCTCAACTCGGCAAAATATGTATTTGGAGTTCCGTCTGGAAAGCTGTTGGGGTTTGTAGTCAGGCGTCGGGGGATTGAATTGGATCCCTCAAAAATCAAAGCCATTCAAGATTTGCCCCCGCCCAAGAATAGGACGGAGGTGATGAGTTTGCTTGGTAGACTGAACTACATTAGCAGGTTTATTGCTCAACTCACAACCACTTGTGAGCCCATATTCAAGTTGTTGAAAAAGAGTGTTGTGGTTAAATGGACTGAAGAATGTCATGAAGCGTTCAATCAAATCAAAAGATATTTGTTAAATCCACCGGTGTTGGTACCCCCGGAGCCTGGTAGGCCTTTGATCTTATATTTATCAGTCATGGACAATTCTTTCGGTTATGTCTTGGGTCAACATGATGTCACAGGCAAAAAGGAGCAGGCTATTTATTATCTTAGCAAGAAGTTCACCGCATATGAGGCCAGGTATACTCTTCTTGAAAGGACGTGTTGTGCCCTAATTTGGGTAGCACAGAAGTTGAAGCATTATCTCTCATCCTATACTACTTATCTCATCTCCCGCATGGATCCTTTGAAGTATATCTTTCAGAAGCCTATGCCAACGGGTCGATTGGCAAAATAGCAAATATTGCTTACAGAGTTTGACATTATATATGTGACTCGAACCACCATGAAAGCCCAAGCCTTGGCAGATCATCTTGCTAAGAATCCCATCGATGAAGAGTACGAGCCATTAAAGACATATTTTCCTAACGAAGAAGTGTCGTGTGTCGATAAAGTCGTTATAGATGCTGATTCAGGTTGGAGTTATTCTTTGATGGAGCTGTTAATATGAAAGGAGTCGGAATAGGTGCGGTTCTTATCTCTGAATTGGGATAACATTTCTCGGTAACAGCACAACTTCGATTCTACTATACTAATACTATGGCAGAGTATGAAGCCTGCATTCTTGGTTTGAGGTTAGCTGTTGATATGTGAGTCCAAGAATTATTGGTGTTGGGAGATTCGGATTTGCTCATCCATCAAATTCAAGGTGATTGGGAGACGTAAGATTTGAAACTCATCCCGTATCGACAATGCTTGCAGGAGCTATGTCAACGATTTGTGTTAGTAAAATTTAGGCATATTCCAATGATTCATAATGAAATTGTTGATGCTTTAGCCACTCTGTCTTCAATGCTCCAATATCCTGACAAAGCCTACATCGATCCAGTGCATATACAGAGTCGTGATCAGCATGCTTACTGTAATGCGGTTGAAGAAGAGCTCGATGGAGAACCCTGGCTCTTGGATATCAAGCGGTACATTCAGTCAGGAGAATACCCAGCATATGCCACCAACGATCAAAAGAGGACTATTAGGCGTTTGGCTAGTGGATTTTTCTTAAGTGGGGGAATCTTGTATCAGAAAACCCCAGATCTGGGACTTTTAAGGTGTGTAGATGCAAGAGAAGCCTCGGCAATCATGATTGAAATACACTCTGGAGTATGCGGGTCGCACATGAACGGTCATGTCTTGTCAAAGAAGATTCTTTGTGCTAGTTATTACTTGCTTACTATGGAAAGGGATTCTATTCAATTTGTTCGAAAGTATCATCAATGCTGGTACACGGTGATCTGATACGTTCTCCTCCTGTTGAGTTACATGCAATAACCGCTCCATGGCCGTTCGTGGCTTGGGGAATGGATGTGATTGGACCGATTGAGCCGAAAGCATCAAATGGACATAGATTCATTTTGGTAGCCATTGACTACTTCACAAAGTGGGTAGAAGCAGTAACTTTTAAGTCAGTGACAAAGAAGGCTGTGGTGGACTTTGTTTATGCCAATATCATTTGTAGATTTGAAATTCCTAAGATGATCATTACAGACAATGCTGCCAATCTCAATAGTCATTTGATGCAAGAAGTATGTCAACAGTTTAAGATCGCACATCGAAATTCTACTTCATATCGCCCTAAGGCCAACGGAGCTGTAGAAGCCACCAATAAGAATATTAAAAAAGATACTGTGAAAAATAGTACAAGGGTCTAGACAGTGGCATGAAAAGTTGCCGTTTGCATTACTAGGTTATCACACCACTGTTCGCACTTCAACAGGGGCAACTCCACATTTATTGGTGTATGCGACAGAAGCAGTCATCCCTGTAAAATTTGAAATTCCCTCTCTTCGAGTCATTATAGAAGCAGAGATTGATGATGACGAATGGGTAAAAACCCGACTGAAACATTTGAGTTTGATTAAGGAAAAAAGGCAAACGTCTGTGTATCATGGCCAGTTATATCAGAGGAGGATGGCTCGAGCGTATAATAAAAAGGTCCATCCCAGGAATTTTAAAGTTGGTCAGTTGGTATTGAGACGTATCCTTCCTCACCAAGTTGAAGGAAAAGGCAAGTTCTCCCCTAACTGGAAAGGTCCCTTCGTTGTGAAGAAAGTGTTGCCCAATGGAGCCTTATATTTGACAGATATTAAAGGCAAAATGGCAGAAATGGCTATCAATGCTGATGCGGTCAAAAGATATTATGTATGATATTTAATCCTTTGTTGATTTTATTGCATGTTTAGTACTTGCATTTTTGAAGATTGATATGATGAAGGCATTTTATTCTTCTATCCAAACATTGTATCATCCTTTGTTTACCCGTTTGAATTTCGTTTTAATTTTCTTTCATATCCCTCTTTTGGAATCAAAATGGAGTCAAAGATAAATGTCGAGGAAATAAGAATAAAAGAAAAAGTTCAAAAAATTAAAAAAAAATTTAAAAAAATTAAAATCAAATCAAAACAAAGAACAAGCTAATGGAACTACGTGCGACCTGATTCTCCTCTCTCAGGAGTGAGATACGTAGGCTGCCCTATTTTGGGCTCGGTCCAACCAGATAAATATTTAAGATTCACCCAGTCAACAAAACTGGGGCATGAGTTAATGTGGTGTTTGAGTCGATTCCAAAAGTTGTAAGTCCCACCCCCACTTCAAGTATCGTTTGAACCCTTTGCCATCCTTTTCTAACTTTAACCAAAAGCCAAGTTACAACCAAAGAAAGTCCTTCAGATCAATTTTTGATAATGTTAAAGCTAAGCATGCAGTGGATATGATGATACATTGTGAGGTACCACTTGTCTCCCTCAGCATAAGAAATCAGGAAAGAAATACAAAAATGAGAGTCTTATTCGTGAAAACCCTCGTGGGCATCATAAGGCGGTGGTGAGTTGAGAGAAATGAAAATGAGAGACTCTTATTGGTGAAAACCCTTGCAGGCACCATAAGGCGATGGTGAGTGGAGAGAAATAAAAATGAAAGAGTCTTATTGGTGAAAACCCTCACGGGCACCGTAAGGCAATGACGAGTTCAAGAGAAAAGTGAAAAGTGAAAAGAAAGAGATTTGTTGGCGAAAGTCTTTTAAGATGTCATCAATCGAATGTGATGTATGAGTCCAATGTATAGTCCACTTCTCTTCCAACCCTTTGAGATACTTGTGATTTCCTCATGACTTGGATAGATAGGGTGTCCGACAGGAGTCGATTGTCCTTCTTTCTTTTACTTCTCTCTTTGAATAATGATCAGGACAAAATTCGGTCTCGTTTCTTCTTTGCCTGAAAACACTGCGTGTTTACATTCAAAGGGGGCATGATGTAGACGCGTAATTTTGTCCCTCCGAAAGATTAATTTACCCAATTTTACCTTATCCTACCATGTACCCTCATCCATGTTATTATACCCTTACAAAATAATAAAAAATAATAATAAAAAACTCCCTAACAAATTCTATCCAATCCCAACCCCTTTAAATCTCATCCTAACAACCTACCCAAACAAAAATAGACACCTAACCCTTATCCCTCCAATTAAAAAACAACACCTACCTACCCTATCCTAACAAACTCTACCCCACGTCACCCTACCCCAAACCCATATGCCAACAGAAATATATACACATCATCAAATCACTGACCAGGGATACTTTAGATAGAGATACATACACAGAAAAATAAGAAAGGAAGGGTCACATTTTTTGGGAAATAATTATCATCTTCTTCGGAGGAACCTGACCATATATACACGAGTTCATCTTCCATTAACGGACACAACCACATATACACTACACCTCACAGAAAAAAAAACGATACCCAAAAAATACACCAACACTCTGATTATCCATCTTCTCTTCTCGACCTTCATCCATACACAATACAAACCATTTGAACACACACTTCTCATCAACACATAAGGGTATGCCACTACACGGAAAAAGACACGGATCTCTCGGATAGATAGAGTTCCTCCATCATCACTAAGAGAGAGTAGATGGAACGACATAGAGCTCACTGAAAAAGAGAAAAACAATTCTCCACACATCACTGATTCACGACTCTTGCTTCACTACACTGTACACACGAGTCCGATCGAGAGTTAGAATGGGCTATTTTGGTCGTTTTCAGGTTCTGCGGGCTTAAAATCTATTATGATTTTGAAACTCCATAAATCTCTGTATTTTTCTTGATTTCTTGGGACAAATCTGGCAAGAAACACACTAGATTCCTAGAATCTAATCATTTTGTCGTCATCTAAGCTCGTCGGAGCTTCAGTTGTTTTCTACGATTTCTTTTCTGGAAATTCTAATTTCTGTTTGGGTTATCTCATTTTTGGGTTGTCTCTCGACTGATTTGGAGAGTCGATATCTCGTTGGTATTCTCTGAGGTTCTGGAACAACTCTTATTTCTCTTCTCAAGTTAATCGAAGAAAAGCAAGTGATTGAGATACAGTATGGTTTTAATTGGGTTATTGTGAGTGGTTCGGGTTATAATTTCCCAAATACCGGGTGGGATTTTGGTTCATTATCGAGGTTTCCGGCGCGGATTCTCTTTTGTTTCAACAGGATAATGTTCATAAAAGTGAAATTTAAGGTCCATTTCTTCTCTCATTCTCTATCTTTATCTTGAATCTCGATTGTTTTTTATATATGAATGACTTTGTGTGCTTGCCATGTTTGAATCTTTATTGTGTGTATGGTTGATTAATACTGGCATTTGTTATGTTCATAATCTTTGAAGTACGAAAAAGGGGTGTGACAAAAGTCATTGATAATCTTATCACAAAGGATACACTTTATGAAGATCTCTTTGAATATATGTCATGGTATGCTGATCAAATTCCTGATTATTGATGCAGTATGGATCCTCCTTGGCAAATAGCCAAAGGAAGAGGAAGGGGTGAAAGGAGTCAAAATTCTTCATATCAAGGAGGACGAACAAACCCTTCATATTTTGATCGAAGAAATTCTGCATATAGCTCTGCAAGTTCTAATTTTCCTATATTACAACGAGGATATTGAACTTTAATTAATTCAAAAATTCCTCAAGATGAATCATTATCATCCAAAACTCTGAATATTGGCTCTTTCGTGCATTTAAAAGATATTCCTGAAAATCATCCGTTATATGAACAACTGCAATCTTATCTATCAGATCAACAAAAAACTGCAGATTCTTTTGCGTCCATAGTTCAAGAAAATTCTGAAGATAAGCCTTCATATGAAAAATTGGATGCTAGAGAACTTATATTGTATATTGAAAATCAGCATATTCCTAGTCAAGAAAATTCTGAAGAAGCATGGCGAATACTTAAAAATTATCTTACTGCCAACGTATATTTTACTGGCGAATCATATAAAACCCGAACCTATTATGAACATATATTAGTGCAAACATTCAGTGCAACTTTTGATCACAGCCCCCTCGGAGAAACTACCCCTGGAGTACATGGATACTCCAAAATGGTAATTAAAAAACTTATTCCTATTGAAGAATGGGGTATTTCATCAATGACTCAACGATCTATGCCAATGGGGCCAATGGGACAAACACTAGCCAATTTCACCTACTCGAATTATATTAAAGTCTTTTCTCAAGTATTATATTATAATAATTATAAGCACAAACACACTTGGTTTATAAAAATTTGTGCTAAAGTATTTGAAAAGCCTATTCCAAATTGGTTTATTCAATGGTAGACTCAACATGGACCTACAGTCAAAATATTACCTCCAGAATATTCTTCTCTGTACTATTCATGGAAAAAATCCTCCCCTTTCTTAACAGAATTATATCTTTCAGATCATATTTGTAAGATCGATACTATTGATCAGATGTATTTCTACATAGAATTCTCTATCCCTTGGATCCATCAATGGTCAGTAGAAATAGGCTATGACACTCAACAAATTCTTGCCTTATACCGAATATTCTATTGTAATTTCTGGGGCAAATTGCTTCGAAAAGATTCAGATACTAAACTCACCTATGGTCATGATCAAAGGGAGGAAATAATCAAGAAAATTGATGCATATGAAAAAACTCCAAAAAAATCAATGTTGGTTGAAGAAAAAAGTCTTAACTATGTTTCTAGAAGAATATCTGCACATGACGGGAATAAAATGCAAATGATAAAAGAATATTTATCAGAAGAGATAAATTACTTCAAACTGTTGAGCAAAATTCAGACATCTCAATGAATAGTACCGAAGCAAATACTGAAGATATTACAGATTCCCAACCTTCGAAAATTCTAGTAGAAGAGGAAGAAATTGAAAAAGCTGAAGCATTCATCAAGAAATGAAAAGGCAAAGACAAGTTATGACTGTTTGATAAGACCCCTCTGCTTTATGTAATAGTAAAATCACTGTGCACAGGGACCCATCCATTACTGTGCAAGATTCTATTTTTTATTATTTATAGACGCCTCATTCTTGTGAAGAGGCAGGAGTTAAGAAGTTCTCTCTTTTTGTTTTCTAAAAACTCTCCCTCTCTATCTCTATCTCTCTTTGTAACATATTTAAGAATTAAATAAAGAAGAAGCTACTGTTTACTACTATTTCAGTCTGGTTCTCGGCTAATCAGGTACATATTTTTTTCTTACTTGTGTGCATTTAATTAAACTTCTACCCTAACCCAGTCGTGACTATGTCCGGCTAAAAGGTTTCTTATATCTATGTTGAAACTATTAACAGGATCTCTTAGACTGAGGTATGCCACTCAGCCTGCCAGACCATATAACAATATCGGATTAAGCCAAAGTCGGAAAACCGAACCAAAGCACCAATCGAAATAGAAAAGAATCTTAAATAGTTTAATGATTGTATGGGCTCTTTTACCCAAACATGGGGCCTGTCAGAGATTTAATAACCTTATGTTAAACCTATGTGTCTAGAAGTTCTAATTGTGCAGAATTCGCCCTTTTCTTAACAGCACAATGGGCTAGAGAGGCACAACTTACTAGACGGAGTCACAGAGACAAGGCTAACATAAGTGTATTGAACTCGACTGTACCTCCATTTTGGAACCAAGTCAAGAAATTAGAAAGATTCTTTTATATTTTGATAGAGTCTGGAGCTTTTATAGTTAACATATCAGCGAAGTTAGATCTTCAACATAGATATAAGAAACCTTTTAGACGGGCATAGTCATGGTTGGGTTAGGGTAGAAGTTTAATTAAATGCACACAAGTAAGAATGAAATATGTACCTGATTAGCCGGGAACCAGACTGAAATAGTAGTAAACAGTAGCTTCTTCTTTATTTAATTCTTAAATATGTTACAAAGAGAGATAGAGAGAGAGGGGGAGAGTTTTTAGAAAACAAAAAGAGAGAACTTCTTAACTCCTGCCTCTTCACAAGAATGAGGCGTCTATAAATAATAAAAAAGAGAATCTTGCACAGTAATGAATGAGTCCCTGTGCACAGTGATTTTACTATTACATAAAGCAGAGGGGTCTTATCAAACAGTCATATCTTGTCTTTGCCTTTTCATTTCTTGATGAATGCTTCAGCTTTTTCAATTTCTTCCTCTTCTACCAGAATTTCCGGAGGTTGGGAATCTGTAATATCTTTAGTATTTGCTTTGGTACTATTTATTGAGATGTCTGCATTTTGCTCAACAGTTTGAAGTAATTTATCTCTTACTTCCGACAAATATTCTTCCATCATTTGCATTTTATTCCCGTCATGTGCAGATATTCTTCTAGAAACATAGTTAAGACTTTTTTCTTCAACCAAATTGATTTTTTGGGAATTTTTTCATATTCAACAATTTTCTTGATTATTTCCTCCCTTTGATCATGACCATAGGTGAGTTTAGTATCTGGATCTTTTCGAAGCAATTTGTCCTTGAAATTACAATAGAATATTCGGTATAAGGCAGGAATTTGTTGAGTGTCATCGCCTATTTCTACTGACCATCGATGGATCCAAGGGATAGAGAATTCTATGTAGAAATACATCTGATCAATAGTATCGATCTTACAAATATGATCTCAAAGATATAATTCTGTTAAGAAATGGGAGGATTTTTTCCATGAATAGTACAGAGAAGAATATTTTGGAGGTAATATTTTGACTGTAGGTCCATGTTGAGTCTACCATTGAATAAACCAATTTGGAATAGGCTTTTCAAATACTTTAGCACAATTTTTTATAAACCAAGTGTGTTTGTGCTTATAATTATTATAATATAATACTTGAGAAAAGACTTTAATATAATTCCAGTAGGTGAAATTGGCAAGTGTTTGTCCCATTGGCCCCATTGGCATAGATCGTTGAGTCATTGACGAAATACCACATTCTTCAATAGGAATAAGTTTTTTAATTACCATTTTGGAGTATCCGTGTACTCCGGGGGTAGTTTCTCCGAGGAGGCTGTGATCAAAAGTTGCACTGAATGTTTGCACTAATATATGTTCATAATAAGTTCAGGTTTTATATGATTCGCCAGTAAAATATACGTTGGCAGTAAGATAATTTTTAAGTATTCGCCATGCTTCTTCAGAATTTTCTTGACCAGGAATATGCTGATTTTCAATATACAATATAAGTTCTCTAGCATCCAATTTTTCATATGAAGGCTTATCTTCAGAATTTTCTTGAACTATGGACGCAAAAGAATCTGTAGTTTTTTGTTGATCTGATAGATAAGATTGCAGTTGTTTATATAAGGGATGATTTTCAGGAATATCTTTTAAATGCACAAAAAAGCCAAAATTCAGAGTTTTGGATGATAATGATTTATCTTGAGGAATTTTTGAATTAATTAAAGTTCAATTTCCTCGTAGTAATATAGGAAAATTAGAACTTGCAGAGCTATATGCAGAATTTCTTCGATCAAAATATGAAGGGTTTGTTCGTCGATATGAAGAATTTTGACTCCTTCCACCCCTTCCTCTTCCTTTGGCTATTTGCCAAGGAGGATCCATAGTGCATCAATAATCAGGAATTTGATCAGCATATCATGACATATATTCAAAGAGATCTTCATAAAGTGTGTCCTTTGTGATAAGATCATCAATGACTTTCCGAAGTATGAGCATGTGTAGGTCCATATTTAGAGGAACTGCTTTTATAGAGGTGATTAAGAACTTTTCAGAGAAGAAGTGTAGAAAGAACTTCATTATATCTGTAAACATTAATTACTTAAGTCAATATCAAACCAATAAATTTCATTTTCAAGGAATTCATCGTGGTTAAGGAATAAATCTTCTTCTATTAGGCTACGAATTAGATTTTCTAAGATAAGAAAATGAATATCTTCATTTAAAGGAATGCATTTGATAATAGTAATTATAGTTTTCTCAGGGAGGAAGTACGTGTAAAAATTCATGTTAGATATTCGCGAGATAGAAAATCAAGCAAAGAATTTTCACTACCCTTCTTATATTGTATTTCATGATTAAAAGGGGCTAATTGAGCTTGCCATCTTGCAAATATTAATTTAGAGGCATCATGTTTAAAGTCTTTGTTAAACATAAATTTAACGGATTGAGCATCAGTTCTAATTATAAATCTTTGATTATACAAATCATCTTGAAATTTTAAAACACATTTTACAATAGTTAACATTTCATGGGCTACTGTGACATATTTTTTTAACTTTCAGTCCATTTACCAGAATAAAATCGAATCAAACATTCTGTTTTTGTATGGGGATTAACTTGTTTAAGTATTCCGCCATACCCAATATTAGAAGCATCAGTTTCAACGATTTTTAACCAGTTAGGGTTTGCAAGAGATGTACACGGAAGAGTTTGAACTCGATTTTTAATTAATTTTACTAAATCAGTGTGGACTTGAGTCCAAGGAGTTTTGTGATCCTTTTTTAGTCTATCATATAAAGGAGCTAAATCTCTAGACAGATTTTCATAAAAAGGGAAAATATAATTAAGACTACCGAGGAATCGTTGAAGTTGTTTTTTATCAGTAATAATATCAGGAAATTTTTTAGCAAATTCTAAAACTCGTTGTATAGGCTCAATAGAACCTTGAGAAATATTATGTCCTAAAAATCTAATATTTGTCTGGAATAAACTTATCTTTGGTTTGGAGATGACCAAGCCATTTTGTATCATTATTTGTTTAAACGTATGCAAATATTTAAAATGAGATTCAAGGGTTTTTGAGAATACCAAAATATCATCAATATAGACAATGATAAAGTCCATATAGGGATTAAAAATGTCATTCATAATTTTTTAAAATTCGGAAGGAGCATTTTTTAAACTGAATGACATAACATTCCATTCATACTGTCCAAAAGGAACATTAAAAGCAGTTCTATAAGTATGTTCTTTATCAATTTGAATTTTCTAGTAACCGGATTTTAAATCGAATTTAGAGAATATATTAGCATAATATAATCTGGAAAGTAAGTCTTTTTTATTCGATATAGGATATCGAATCCATTTTAAAACTTTATTCAGAGGTTTATAGTTTATGACTAGTCGAGGTACTCCTCGTTTTTTTTCAGCAGCATTATTGACATAAAAAGCAGTGCAAGACCAAGGGGATTTTGAAGGTTTTATAAGACCTTTTTGTAGAAGACTATCAATCTCTGTCTTACAGAATTCTACTAACTCTGTATTCATTTGACAGGGTCGAGATTTTGTTAGAATTTTTTCTTCACTGAAGTCATTTTCATAAGGAAGGGAAACAATATGCTTCTTTCGATTCCAGAAAGCATTTGGATGATCCGCACAAATATCAAGAATCAATTGATTAGAAATTATTTTTATTTTTTCTTCGACTTTTACTGATTTTAAAGTATCAAAAATATTAATACTCATTAGTTCTAATAGTAAGAAATTAATTTGTTTTTGTTTCATACTGATAAGGGCATTTATATCCCTTGTTACATGATTAGTAACAAAAAGATAAGAGATTTGTTTATTCTTATAAGTAGCCTTAAAACCATTTACATCAATATGTGTATAAGGATAAATGGCATTTATAAAAGGTGTTCCTAAGATAATAGGAGGATATAACTGATTTTTTACCAAAAAGAAAAAATATGGAATGCAGACTTTATCTCGACATATATGAGTATTTGGTAATTTATAGTTGATATCAAGAGTATGACCAAATGTAGACTTAACTATGTGAGTAGTTTTTTCAAAATATCTGGTTGGAATTAGTCCTTCTTGAATACAGCTAACATCAGCACCACTATCAATCATAGCAATATTAGTGATAGAAAATTCTTTATTTATCAAAATAGTGCAATTTATATACCATTTATGAGCAATAACTATTTGCATCATCCCCAAGAAATAATCCCTTTTTAAATCTTCTTTTGGACTAAGTTTATCAATTTCGAAATTTTTCGAGTATTCAAAATCCTTTTCTTTTCCTTTTGAAGTAATAGGAGTTTCAGGGATGTCAGGAATCTTTTCTTCAATTTTCAAAATTCTATGATCGGAGATTATCTGATTTTGTTTTAAGGAGACAATTTCTTTTTTTAATTGTTCAACTTCGATTTTTAAATCATTAAAGGTAGTATCTCTACCTGGAGTTTAACTCAACGCAAGACGTCGATTAACCTCGGCTAAGGAATACGACATGTGATAATTATCATAAGAGTTATCTTTAGAAATACTAGTATTAGTAGAAGTTTTTTGAGTAGCAAAATTAATGATTTTTTTCACGAAGTTTTTCATCAGTAACTTCTTTCAGCAATTCAAGGACGTTATCAGCAGTAAGAGTTTAAACATTTAAATCAAGATCTTCAAATTGCGCTTGAAGTTTATACATCATTTCATCACAATTACAAATATCATTATCACAATCATTGCATTTATCAACCTGATTGAGTTCACTATCAGAATTAGGTAATTCAAAATCATTTTCAGATATAAAATCAGATTCAGAATCAGAGGTATATAATAAATTATAAACTTGGTCATGAACTTCTTCAGAAAGTTCTAAGGACTTGAGTTTTTGTAATTTGCAGTTTGGAGCTATATGACCATATTGGTTGCACTTATAACACTTAATTTTTGCTAACTCTCTTTTTGATCTATTTTTCGTGAATCTGGTAGACTTACGAAAGGATTTTCTAGTTTCACGTTCTTCTTTGGTTCTATGCCTAGAACGTTTATTTCTATAGGATTTATCAGGCTTGGAATATCTTTGGGTTTTTCTTGCTAAGGGCTTATCCATACCAAATTGTTCACAAAAATCTCCTAATTAGGATTTTTCTCTGAGTTTGTCGAGCTTAATCTGTCTAGCTAATTTTAACTCGTTGCAAAGGGCTAAGCTTTCTTGAGTACAAGCTACAATAAGCTGACCGTAAGTTTTTTCTGAATACTGGACTTCGCCATAAGATCCTCTAAGTGATTTCCTAACTCTTTTAGCAAATAAAGGTGGAAGACCATCAACGAATTTAGCTTTCCAATGGTCATACTTACTTTCGGGTAAATCCATAACCCTACTAAGAAAGGTGTATTTATACCATCTAAATTCTCCTAAGTGTTTGCATTTTAAACCATTAAGAAGAGTTCTAATGTTTTCATACTGATTGGTAAATTCTCCTCCAAAATGTTCAATAATTGTAAGCATAAGGGTATAGACAGCATCTGATCGTCCTACCCGAAGTGGTCGTCCTAGATTATCTTTTTCAGGTTTATCATTGGTGGAATTAAAAATAGCCTCGCGTTTATCATCGTCTAGGAAATTGTCCCACCAGCCTCGAAGTTGGCTAGTAAATTCCGCAACAATCATTTTACAAATTGTTGGGTCAGTACGATTGGCCCGATTCTCTGCTGAAGTAGTGGTTGTGCCAATAGTAGCATACATGGACATCCGATGGATAAGAATAAAGATCTATTGATCTGATAATCCGTCAATATTCCATTCATAAATAACTTCTCCACTATAAGAAGTATTTGTTTTGATTCTAATCTCTTTCCTCTATCAGAACATCTTGAGGAGTTGGACGTGGATAATATGGAGTAGACATACGGGGAATATCAGAGTATTTTTTTTCCAGGTTGTTTTTTAATCATACTTTTTAGCTTATTTAGCTCGGAAGAGATTATATCTCCAGTATTTTGAGTAGATTCGATATTATCAACAAAATTAGACTCGAGTTTTTGCACAAAATCATCAGAAATATTAAGAGGTTGAATGTTTAAACGAGAGAACTTTTTATCTAAGAGTTTTTCTAATTGGTCTAATTGAGAAACCTTTTCAAATCCTTCTATTTCAGGAGGTCTTTGGATATAAGGTTTAGATAAAATATATATCCTTCTTCTTCTTTGTTTTCAGAAGTAGAAGGAATGTTAGAGGAATTCATCTGCGGGCTAAGTTTGTTAACTAACTCAATTAATTCGTCCAATTTTTTTATCAAGAGAGGAAATATGTTCTCCTAAAACTTTAACATAAAGACTCAAATAATTATTTTGGGCGATAAGGTTATTTATTTCAGAAACAGTAATTTTTCCAACATCTTCACTTACAAATTTTTGAAAAGCAGAAAAAGTCATTCTAGTATTATTGGGTAATATAAAGGAAGACTGAGGAGGATATAGGGCCTGAGTAATTGTACCATCAGAATTTTGATAAGATCTTTCAATTATTTAGATATATGACGGCAAATATACAGACATAAACCATGGTACAAAAAAATAATTTTATTATGCAAGACACATATTTCATAGAATTCTTCGGAAATATTTCGTAATTCATCAGAATTATAAGTCTCGAAAAAACATGTCCTAAAGGTTTTCCATTTTTCAGAAAAAAATTCTTTCTGAATATATTTTCTTGCCTGAGAACCAGGACTAAAAATAATAATAATAATAATAATAATAATAATAATAATAATAATAATAATAATAATAATAATTGGAGAAACTTTATGCATTTGGCTATGAAATTTTCATTTTATTGGAATTTTAAAAATTATGAAATTCCTTTTTATTTTTTTTTATTTTTTTTTTTACAAAAAAATATGAAATGGTAAAAAAAATTAGGATAAGTTTTAGTAAAATTAAAATAACAGCCTAATTTTGGTTGTTTTATCTGAATTTTAAATAAAATGATGTCAAGTGTATTTTAAATTCTTAAGATTAAATATTTTCAAATAAAATAACAATCCCTAGCTTTGTATTTGTTTATTTTTTTTCAACCTTTCTCTAAAAGCACCCATACTTTTTCTTCCCTAATAACTCAATAAGAAAATTGTGAACTTTGATAAACTTGGGGCTCTTAATGACTCGACAAGAGGTTGATAGCTTGGTAAAAATGGGTGAAATACATCAAAATATTCTTTTAATTTTGTAATTTTAAATATTTATAAAAAATAAGAACTAAAAAATTGTCATATATATATATATATATATATATTTTAAAATGATTCAAAAGAAAAGTAATATATTTGATTGGGCTTATTTTAAGTACTTTTTACATTTTTATAGTGTTCGGGTAAAATATATAAATATTTTAAATATTTATTTTTAAGCTGAAAAAATTAAAATAAACCAAAAATTATAAACTAAAATTTCTAACTTATTTATAAGCCTGTCCAAATATGACTCTAAGATAAACAAATTAAAAAGTACAACTAATGAATTAGTTGTTTCATCATCAAACACAATGCTATAGGTTACGAAACGTGTATCCTCCAATCAATTAGTTGCATATTTTGGTGTTGCAATTAATTCGTTTAAAAATAATATTAATTTATTTTAATCAATAATATAAATTTTAATGACATATTTAAGTCTTTTTTTCTTATTAATTTTATCTTACTCGCTAGCGTTTGATGCCTGCACAATGAAGCTTATAGTTTGATTACACTACAAAACAAAGTCGTCAAAATTGAAGATGAATACTAGTTTTAGCTAAATTTAATAATTCTTATATCGAAGCATCATTTTTTTATAACAGAAAAAAGGGCAGCTCAATGTATTAAAGCTATTACTATACGTGGTGTTCAGGACCCATCACAAGGATGTATCGTATGTAACTTTACCTTGCATTTCTGCTAGAGGCTATTTTTAAGACTTGAATCCGTGACCTTCTGATCATATAACAGCAATTTTACCCGTTACTCCAACTTCTTCAACAGAAATTTTATAACAGAAAATATTTTAGAAAAAAGGTAAGAAAAATTGAGTTTTCTTTTTCTATTCCTCTCAAACAAACACGATTAAATTCACAATAAAAAATTACTTAAATAAATAAATTTACTTAAACCTTAAATTTGCAAATTTAAGCCATCAAGTTGACAAGTGAGGCTTGCCCAAGTGGTTGAGCACCTCCATCTTCAATCGGTAGGTTGAGGGTTCGAGTCACGCTGGAGGGGAAGTGTGGGAACACTATTGATCCTCCTGGGGAGATAAAAAAAAAAAAAAAGCCATCAAGTCAGTATAAAAAAAATTTAATAAATAAATAAATAGGTGAGAGCTTAAGAAACAGAGAAAAAAAACACACTAAAAATTTAGCAATTGAATTTTGGGTCAATTTCAATGGGTATATAAACTAAACCCCCTTGTTCAGTAGTAGTCTCTTCAGCTCCCTCAGCATCAGCTCAAGCTTTGGCCAATGGTACTCACTTTCACAATTACTACTACATACACTCTTTTTCTGTAGTAGTACTTATTCTACTTATCAATCTAGTATTTCGAATTTATGAATTCTGAATTCTAGAAAAAAAAAATCGCTTATCGAAACTTATACATAACCAAATACAACTTTTTTTTTTTCAAACCTGTAAACACAAATATAAAGTTTGAATTAAAGTTACGGCGCTCTCTCTTAACAATTTTTTGGTTGAATGGCATATACACAGGATTACCTAAAAACAGTAATTCCTTCTAATCTCTTCGCCGAACGTGGCACCAATATTGTCGTCATCAATCCAGGTACTTAACCCTAATTCCCTCCGTTCTGAAATACTTAGTCCTAATTTTTGAATATTTAAATTTTAATTTTAAGATATCGAATTAATTTATTGTAATTTGGCTTGAAAATTAGTGAAAATGACCTTCAAAAAGTTAAATGTGACAAGTTTGTTGTTGTTGAAATGGAGGGAGTAATTTGTTAATTAGTACTTATATAATCATGTGTAAATTAATTTCACTGTAATTTAGGTTCGGCGAATATCAGAATTGGATTGGCTCAACAGGATACTCCATTCAATATACCTCATTGTATTTCTCGCCGTACTACTCAATTACCTAAACGAAATGTTCAAGATCAAGTAAGTCCAAATTTTAATTTTATAAGTTCAAATTAAAGTTTGCAATTTTATCTGATTTTTTTTATCGAAATCCGATTTACCCAGTATAATCACACAAAGTGGGGTCTGGGGAGGGTAGAGTGTGTGCAGAAGGTGGAGATGCTATTTATGATTGATCCTCGACTCAAGAGGAAAACAGTCCAAAGCAGTCCTATACTGGAGATTGAAGATAGTAAGAGGACAATAACTACAACAAAATAGTATGATAGTTGAAGTACAAGGCAACACATAAACTCAAAATAACAACCTCTATATCTTTGAGATTGGGGTAAGGTCAGCCTACACTCTACCCTCCTCGGACCACACTTTGTGGGATTTCACTGGGTATGTTGTTTTTGTTGTAATTTAATGTGATTGAATGTATTTCAATGATATTTTTTTGTGCCTAGATGTTGAATTCTCAGGTTACAAAATTTGAATTTTTGTAATAAAGTTTGCAATTTTAGGTGATTTTTCTCAAAATAAGTTTTTAAGTTTTAATTTATCTTAAGTTTGTGGATCAAATTTCAAATGTGTATTTTTATGTGATTGAATGTGTTCTGATAACATCTTCTTGGAATTGTCTTTTTTGTACTTAGATGCTGAATTCTCAGGTTACAACTGCACAACATATGGAGCGGGAAAGAGCGTATGACATTGTTAGTACATGAAATTTAGTAAACAATGTTCAATTATATATGCGAGCTTGAAGAAAAAGGATGTTAAATCATATATGTGTGAATCTGAAGTTTCTATATATTGATGACATGAATATTTTATAATATACTTTAAATTTTCTCTCAGATTGCGTCGTTATTGAGAATTCCATTTTTGGGTGAGGAGATAGCTAACAGTTCTTACGCACGCAAGGTACCAGGGACAATTATCTATGACTTTTTAAGTAGAATATAAATTTGTTTTTTAATTCTGCGAGATTTCCATGTAAATGTGTGGTAAGAAGTGGTTATTGGAGCTACGGAAGCTCAATTTTATCAGGAATGTTTTTTTTGATGAAGATTTTATCAGGAATGTTTTCATGGAATCCAAACTAGTTGAATACTTAGCGATAGTCGTGCTTTCTGGAATACTTCTACCTACAAACTCATGTGTGTATTTTGTGTTTATCTGTGCAGATGGGGCGCGTAGACACGGATCCTCCGCAAAATAACATGAAAGAGCCTGTGTTCTCTTGGGCTGATGTTTTTGAGAAAAATGTCCCTCCTCCTTCAGTAACAGGTGAGTAACAGGTGAGAACTGTAACCTGTTCATTCTTTGAATGGAGCATTTATTCATTTTGTTTGGTTGCTGCATTCTTAATGATGAATGTTATAGGTGGTGTACAATTATATGTACCTATACACAATATTTTTTATTGAATTTGATAACTCTTTTAGTCGACATACATAGACTACTCATTATTCTTTGCCCGAAAGCGATGTCCTAGGCAGATTGGCAAGTAGCCCTATGTTCTATCTGGCATGCCAATATTTTCTGTTGTTAATGTCAAAAGTAGCCAAATGATTCCCTCTTTCTTTCTTTTTTTGATAACCGTGGTGTCTGGGCCAGCTTCGTGCACCTCGACTAAATCCACGGGATAATTGCCACCAAATGGTTCCTTCTCTATAATACTAGGAGAGCTACTGTGGGTGGTCTAATTCATATTTTTCTTGGAGATCTTTATGCGTTTAGATATCATCTGATATTCCTGTGTCAAGCTTCTCAGATGACCGATGAGCGTTATGATGAGGATATTATGCGCCAAATCTTCCATTGTTGATTACCTGATTTTGAATTGTTGGACTTGGAAATGTTGATTTTCTTTCTCAAGATTTTTGTTAAAACTCCCACCATTGATGAATTACTGGACAAGAATGGGAGAAATACCTAGGCTGAATAGGGAAGAGAAAAGCTAACTGCTTGCATTGCTCTGAAATGTACAAGAGTAGTGAGTACAAAATATCTACACATGGCCCTTTATATAACTGTTTCAGCCTCTAATGTAACAGCTGTCAATACAACTGTCAATACTTGATTCTAACTAACTCAACTAACAACTACACAGATTTACATGTATGCCACTAATCACCTATATCATCTTTGCTTATTATTTCAACACTCCCCTTCAAGGTAGGTGGTGTGAAAATGTTCAACACACCTAGCTTGGACAGTAGATGATAATGTTGAGCTCCTCCAAGACCTTTAGTGAGTAAGTCTGCTTCTTGTCCACTGGTTGAGATATACTCAGGATGTATGAACTTCTGCTGTACCTTCTCCCTTATAAAATGACAGTCGATCTCTATATGTTTTGTCCTCTCGTGGAAAACTGGATTGTTTACTATTTGCATAGCTGCTTTACTATCTGTAAGTAACTGAATAGGAGTAGGAATCTCAGTTCTCAGGAACTTGAACAATCCTATCAACCAAATCAACTCTGAAACTGTCAAAGCCATACTTCTGTATTCTGATTCCGCTGAGCTCCTTACTACTGTGTTTTGTTTCTTTGACTTCCATGAGATTAATGATCCTCCAAGCTTCACAAGATATCCTGTCACTGACTTTCTTGAATTGGGACAGCTTGATTATCAGCATCACAATATGCCTTCAATGATATACTTCCTCCTGAGCTTAATAAAATGCCAAGTCTAGGCTCATTTTTAATATACCTCACCACTCTGTAGGCAGCTTCTAAGTTAGATTTTTTGGGATGCTACATGAACTGGCTTAGTGTTTGGACACTATAAGCTATGTCTGGTCTAGTTAAGGTCAGATATAATAGTTTCCCAATCAACCTCTGGTAACTCTTCACATCACTCAATGCTGAATCCTCCACTTTATTGCAATGCCGATCATATTCCAGGCTGGTTAACTTGTGATTCTACTCCAGTGGTGTATAAGCAGGTTTTGAACCTGCTAAACCTAACTCAAGTATCAGTTCCAAAGCATACTTCCTTTGACACAATATAATTCCCTTCTGTGATATGTTAACTTCAATGCCTAGGAAATACCGCAAAGTACCAAGGTCTTTAATCTTGAAAGCTTTTATGTAAGACATTTTTGGCTTCTTGTATTAAGCCATCATCATCACCTGTCATCAGTAAATCATCTACATAAACAAGTATGATAACTTGTTTGCCATGCTTGTTCAATATGAAAAGAGAATGATCATGCTGACTCTGAATGAAACCAGCCAACAAAAGAGCATTAGAAAGCTTTAGGTTCCATTGTCTAGATGCTTGCTTTAAGCCATGGAGAGATTTGAGTAGCCTGCGACTCTTATTCCCCCTTGGCTATCAAATCCAGGTGGGAGCTGCATGTAAACTTCTTCTTCGAGATCACCTTGCAAGAAGGCATTATAAACATCCATTTGGTACAAAGACCAATTCTTCTTAGCAGCCAAAGCAATTATAGCTCGAACTGTGACCATCTTCACCACAGGAGAGAAAGTTTCTTGGTAATCTAAACCTTCCTGATGGCTATAACCTTTAGCAACAAGTCGAGCCTTAAACCTCTCCACTTCTCCAGTAAACTTATATTTGATCTTGTACACCCATCTACAACCAATGGGAACCTTTCCTTTGGGTAAATCCACTACTTCCCATGTATTGTTATGTACTAAAGCATTGATTTCACTCTTCATAACATCAATCCACCTGGGATCAGTGATGGCTTCAGCATAAGAACTAGGTTCAATATCAGTAGAAAGAGCTGTAACATAAGCCTGAGAAGAAGCTGGCAGTGAACTGTAACCCAACACATTAGACATAGGATATTTGTAAGCTGACATAGATTTAATAGGACAGACAAAGTCAGACAATCATGCTGGAATTTTAGAACCTCTAGAAGACTTTCTCAATACTGGAACAACATTAGGAGACGTAGAATGCACTGGAATATCTGGAGGAGGATGAGAGGGATTAGAAGGTAATGCTGATGATTCACGTGGAGCTATAACAGGTGAAAAAGACTCAGCTGGTGCATTATCAGAAGATAATGCTACATGAGTAGGCACATGTGCTGAAGTGGGAACATCTGCTAACTCCAAAAATATAGGAATAGAATGACCTTGCTTCAATTGTTGGAAATGTGTTCCTTAAAAGTGACATCCCTGCTTACAAACATCTTTCCAGTCTTAGAGTCATATGACTTGTAAGCCTTTTGAGAGGTAGCATATCCCATGTGCACAGCAGCCACAAACCTTGGTGCAAACTTGTCAACATTATAAGGAATGGTCGCAAAACACAAACAACCAATCACTCTTAAGTGAGCCAAGCAAGGACTAGAGTGATAAAATACTTCATAGGGAGATTTACCATGTAAAATAACAGATGGTATCCTGTTAATGAGACAAAACAGCTGCAAGCACACATTCACCCATAAATGCAATGGTATACTGCCTTGGAATCTGATAGCTCTAGCCATTTCCAAGATATGCCTGTGCCTCCTCTCAACTACTCCATTCTGTTGTGGAGTGTGCGGACAACTGGTTTGACGTTCAATACCACTGTTTAGCAAGAAATCAGTGCACTCTTTACTAAGGAACTCTGCACCATTATCTGTTCTTATCATTTTAATTTTCTTTCCAAACTGCACGTTAAGCATCTTAACAAAATGCTTAAACATAACAATGAAATCACTTTTCAATTCCAACAAGTATATCATCTTAGAATGATCATCAACAATGGTCAAGAAATGTCTGTGGCCATTACAAGTAGAAACTCTATTGGGGCCCCACAAATCCATATGCATCAGCTGAAAAATTGCAGTAGATCTAGTACTACTTAAAGGGAAAAACTGTCTCACTTGTTTTGCTAATGGACACACTGTACAACTATTAAACTTGCACGTAGGAACTTTATTCTTCAGAATAGCCATCTTCTTCATCACATTTGCTGGTATATGTCCAAATCTTTTATGCCAAACTTCAAAATCTAATGTGGATACTTCAACTAAACAACTATTCATTTTATTGACTACATTCATGTCTTGTGTTCCATCATGGTCTTCAACCTTGAGAACATACAAACCTCCTTTTTCTTTACCAATTCCCTTCACTTTCCCATTGCGTAGGTCCTGGAACACACAAAATTTTGGAAAGAAAAGTACTGAGCAATGCAGTTCTTTTGTCAGTTTTGACACAGACAACAAGTTAAACTTGAAGTCAGGTACGTATAGAACTTCTCCTATCTCATAACCATTCCCAATGTTGCATTTACCTTGATAACTAACAAGCACACTCTTACCATTAGGGAGATGCACATTACCTTTTCTAGAATCTGGTAAATCAGTCACATGTGTCAACAATTTTGCATTGTTAGTCATATGGTTGGTTGCTCCTGTATCTATAACCCAAGGATCAGTGTTTCTCCCTGCATATTTAAAGGTAGCATTACCTGCCATGTGAACTGCAGGTGCATTTGCTGCTCCTTTGCCTTTGGTCAGGAGTCCAATAATCTGATCATATTGCTCATCAGTGAAGTAATTCTGCATTCTTGATCCACGATTTCAGCCAGTTCTGCTGCTTGCCTCATGATCATTATCCCTGTGATGCTGCACACTCTGCGTATTTCCTTGCTTATTCTGGCATGGGTACCCTGCATGTATCCATTATGATCTCCTGCACTTACCCTGCAACCTACATCTTCACTTACAGAAGAATTGTTTTCATTCATCACTGCATTAGCTTGTCTGTATAATGGTTTCTTCTTCCCCTTATAACCTGATGGATAACCAACCAGTTTATAACAAGTCTCTTTTGTGTGGCCTTTGTTTCTACAAAATTCGCAAAATAAGTGGCCAAAGCTTCTATGCTTTGCAAATCTCTGATGAGTTTCAGCAACATTGTATCTCTGTTGACCTAAGTTGCTCGGACTCTTCAAAAATGTCTACGATTGTGTGTCGGATCCTCCAAAAATAGTGTAAAAAGGATCCGACACGGGTGTGGCAACATTTTTGGAGAGTCCGAGCAACTTAGCTGTTGACTGTTACCAAACTTCTCTTAGCTATCTCTAGTATTGTATCTCCTCTAATTTTCGTTCATACTCAACAAAGCTGTTCCTTCGTTGATTTCACTCTCTATATTTCCGTGTGAACTAGAACTAGACTCACAAATGATTCTCTGACTTTCTTCATGAGCCAACATAGCATGAGCTTGACTGACGGAGGGAGTTGGTACCATTAAGCGAATTTGACTTCTAACAGCACTATACGACTCATTCAATCCCATCATAAACTGAAAAAGCTTTTGTTGCTCCCGATGAACTAAAAACTCTTTTGACTTAGCACAACCACACACACCAGGAATCAAAGATTGATATTCATCCCACAACAAGCGTAATCGTGAATGATAATCAGAGATATTAGCAGTACCTTGAGAAATTGTTTAATTTCTCTGTGTAAATTGTAGATTCTCGATCCATTCACCTTATCGAATCGATCTCTGAGGTCCATCCACACTACATGAGCATCATCTGCGTACACGATTCCATTCACCAATTCCTTAGATACCGTATTCATGATCCAAGTCAGAATTGTGGCATTGACGCGCTCCCATTCTTCTACCAGATCACCCTTGAACAAACTCCTCTTGCATGTACCCTCGATGAACCCTAACTTTCGTTTAGCTCGAAGAGCAATTTTCATTGCTCTGCTCCAAACCGAATAGTTCTCTGATCCTTTTAGCTGAATCGAGATTATCACATTTCCTGGATTATCAGATGGTTGCAAGTATAGAGGATGACGATGATCGTCGATATCCAAATCCACCATTGTTAACCTCAGAAGAAAACTCTAAATCAGCTGAAACAAATCGACAAAGTCTTCGCAAGCCTAAGGTGTAACTTCGATCTGCCTAACCTGGCTCTGATACCATGTTAAAACTCCCACCATTGATGAATTACTGGACAAGAAGGGGAGAAATACCTAGGCTGAATAGGGAAGAGAAAAGCTAACTGCTTGCATTGCTCTGAAATGTACAAGAGTAGTGAGTACAAAATATCTACACATGGCCCTTTATATAACTGTCTCAGCCTCTAATTTAACAGCTGTCAATGCTTGATTCTAACTAACTCAACTAACAACTACACAGATTTACATGTATGCCACTAATCACCTATATCATCTTTGCTTATTATTTCAACAATTTTGTTTTGAACACTAAGGACTCTTTAGTTCTATCTCTACTGGAAATTTAGCTTCTACCAATTGTGCATATAAATGATTTCAGTTCTTGTACACCATGAGAAGACTACTCATGGACCGGGACATCCATATCGGAGAGATGATATTTTCTGTTTGGCTCAGTTTTTGTTTGATTTTCAATAGTAGCTGATACAAGAACCTGCTTAGTTTGTTTATTCTGTTATTTTCACCTTTTCAAGAACAAGTAAGTATGTTTTGCGATAGCAGTAGAAGATGCACCCAACGAGGGTGATACCAGTGAGTCCCCAACTCTGAAGGAAAGCAAGATTAAGGTTGAACCTAATTCCAGAGAACGCAAATATAGAGAGTACATATGTGGAGAGGAAGCTCTAAGAATATCCCCAACTGAACCATATTGCTTGCGCCGTCCTATACGCCGAGGTCATCTGAATGTATCTCAGCATTATTCGACGCAGCAGGTAATATCTTGTTTCAAGATATCGTTAGATACATGGAAAATTTGATGTGCATCTGCTTCTTCTAGCTGTGACTCACAATTTAGTGACTTCACTTTTGAAATTGATGTTTTTGGATTTCCCATTCCAATTTTTTCATTGAGCATCGGTATTTTTTTTTCTGCTGGTTTTCCAAAAGGTGCATAAATGCAACTTCTTTCACATTAACTAGAGTTTCAGTAACCATTAATTTAATATAATACTTGGGGATTTTTAGGTTCTTGAAGATCTGCATACCATCTGGGATTGGATTTTGGTTGAGAAATTGCATATTCCCCATCGTGAAAGAAACATGTATTCTGCAATCCTTGTTATTCCAGAGACATTTGACAATCGTGGTATATGTACTTTTATCTTTTCCTATTCATTTTTCCTGTGTCTGAAACCAGAACTCTGGTAAATGTATCTTTAGGCTAGAATTTTGTTATTTTGGTCAAATCTGCAATATTTGGTGGAAAAGAAGGGTGCATACTCCACTAGATCTTGGAATTTAGCTGTTTATACTCTAGCTAGCTTTGCTAATGCACGTCTGCATAAGGTCTCTTGTGTGTTTTGACTGAGTTGGTTTCGTAAATGCTGTTGTGTTATTCATGGGATACCTGTTTCCATTGATGAAGTAATGTGAAGTTTCAGCATTCTAGAGAAAATAAATACTCCACTCATTGGATTATCAAGAGAGAGATATGTGGCTGTGACAGTGGGGGTCCCCAGCTGCTCTGGCCTTAGTGGACAGGTCTAATGTTTACCAACATTCGTGCTTGTGTGCTGTAGTAGGTGAATTGGTTCAGGTTTGTGCAAGTTGGCCTGAATGCTACTATCAGTTAAAAAAATGTGACGGTTTCTTACATGTGCATTGTCTTGCAGACTGAAATGAGGATAATCAATTTAATTAACAATAGGTTGAGGTGAATCTAAAGAGCTGTTCTGCTCTCATTTCCATTGATTTTTGGGAACGGAATGGTAAGGCAACCGAGAGCAATAAGTATAGGAAGAGGGAAAATTGAAAAGAAAATTGAAATTTGTAGTTCTAGAAGGAAATTATATTTCCATGTTCCTTCCTCTTCCAACTGCTAACACCAAATGGCGAAATGGAAAGATCAGTGCTTTTCCTCTACCTTTCCCTTATCTTCCATAGTTTTCCATGAATTAAAATTTCCTTGCCGTTCTAGATACTGAGAATGTGATCCATCATATAATGGTCTCTTGGAAAATTTCTCTATAAAGTAGAAAAATCAGGATTCAGAGCAAGAACTTTGAAAGAGGGTATTGTTGTCCATGGAGATGCCCAACAGTAAGAGGAAACTTCCCTATAGTTTTCCGCAGCTTGTCATTTTAATTTCTTTGGTAGGGTGTCTTAGAGATTGCTGGTAAGTGACTAATCTTTGGATAGATGAACCCAGATTGGACTGCAGCTGACAGAACATCTTAAAAAGATTTTTGCTTCATCACATTAAATACATAAGAAGAACAAATATTAATATTATGTCAATCTCTACGTTAACTTGCTACTATGGGTGACATAGAAGTATTGCATTTTACTTTCTTCTCCTGGAAATTCTTTCAAATTTCAACACGTTCACTGACTCTTCCTCGCAAACCATCCATTATCCTCTTGGTACTTCATCACAAGGAATCTAGTGGCTAACTGGTCATTGAATCTTTTATGTTTTATTCTCCTGCCTGTTTTGTGTCCATTTCCTGAGAATGCTTTTTCTTTCATAAAAGCTCACCGAAGGCTTCATTGTCCATGCACGAACAAGGTAAAGGAATCTCTACGACTGTAGGCATGGTCAGTGAGGATTCATATAGCTGAACGGAACTTGTTTGGGAATAACGCATAGTTGTTGTCATTGTTGTTGTATGTGAGTGACTTTACCACATGACCACCCCTTGCTATCGTTGCTATAGCACTTTTTGTTCCTAGTAAAAAATGTAACACTTCTTGTTGTTTATGCAAGCAGAAATTAAAGAAATGCTATCCATCGTATTGCACGACTTACGCTTCGGTTCAGCAGTAGTCCACCAGGTGACGTTATGTCTCTGAACTCTTTTGGCATTAATGTAAAGTAATTGTATGCACTTAAGTGACAAGTTGACCAAAACCTTCATTCTTATTAACCTGTTTAGAAGTTTTTTCAACTACAGATAACACGAACTTTGAAATATATGTATATATAGCTATAGATTGCTTATCCGATAATTGCTTGTCCTATGCTTTCCAATCTACAATATAACCAAGAATGCTTGTGTGTATGGCATGTATTGTTAAGTAGTGCCATTTGGATCTATAACCCTAGAAGACCTTGCATATTACTACACTCTTTGCAAGTTTCTAGATAGGGTTGCTGCACTTTCTAAAAGGGAATCGCATTTAGGTTTTTAGGGGATCTTTTTTTTGATAACCGTGAGCTACTTCTTAGAAGTTGGTTTTAGGCTATTTAATGTAAGATCAAAGTTAATACGTTCTATTTTCATTTAATTAAGGAAAATAAAAAAGATTTATGTTTTACACCATTACGTTTAGCAATAACTTGCCCAACAGATGGGCCCGACTTGCTTTCTTATGGAGTTCCTACTTCTTGATGAAATGAAAAGAAAAAAAGAAGGATCAAGACAGAATCTATTAAAAGCACTTATTTATTTGAAGTTGGGCATAGTGTGAGGAGGTTGGGGACGGTGAGTAAATCTCTGTATTGCTTAAATAAATAACTTTGGCTCCTAAAATATCCTGTATTTAGGGTGTCACATCATGTTATGTTTTCTCTTTCCTAGTTAACTCTTATAATCACGAGATCTAAATTTTTTACTCCCCTCGATTCCAGTTTATGGGACAAAATTTTAGTTCGTTTTAAAAAAAGAATGACAATTTTCTAAGTTTGGAAATATTAATATAAACCTTCTATTTTAACCTTCATGACAATCTTTTGCATGAACTTATGGCATGTTTAATGCAACAAGTTTTAAATGTCTCCTTTTCTTTCCTGAACTCTGTGACAGTTCTCATTGATGAAATATTGTTAGTTAACTTAGAAGGCTAAGGAAGAAAAGTTCGATGACGTTAAAAAGACTGCTGAAGTAGGAAAATTTTACTCTTGAATCTGTAATCACCTGTTCTTGGAAATGCTGACTACTGAAAACGACTAAGTGGAAGTGCTAACTATACCTTGTAATCAAACAGTAGGGATGAAAATGTACAAAATGGCTTTATTATTCATGTTCTGTTTGAATTGGTTAAACCAGGAAGGTCTTGCTGCAGCTTTTGGAAATGGTTTATCAACAGCATGCATTGTCAACATGGGAGCTCAAGTGACATCTGTTATCTGTGTTGAGGTACGGAAGCTTTACTTCTGCCTCTCTATATGGTTGAAAAGTTACAGTTAAGCCCTCGTTTCCATTACAGCTTTGTTTATAGCTCTCCAGTATTAGATATGGGATCCAGGATAAGGATTCTAGTGACTTTGATACTGGCATACTGCAAGGATTTTTCCTTGTGCATGCGGAAGTGCGTGATGGTTATAACTGGACATGAATCATGGTAACATTCTGAAAGTAATTCATGTTACTAAGGCATCAAGACTCAGAGTAATGGTAGCTTTCCTCTTAATTTCTTCAACAGATTCTCCGAACTACTCTCACCACCTATTATGACACATCATCATAGTTAACACATTCAGTACCATCAATGCTATTGATGCACACTCAAGTATAACAAAATTTCTCATTACCCATAGCCTCGATACTTAGGTTAAAATTATACAAAAAATTGAGATTCTGAGAGTGCTATTTTATCATTGCCTTGATATCTTTCATTAAAATCATTACTTCACTGTGATTACTGCTTCAGCATGAATCCTGTCATTTGAGGAAGAATATCAGGGGAAACCACCCCTTGGTCTCCCCAATTGCTCTGCCGATGCCTTGTTTATCTATGTAGATGACCTACAGTTTATACATCTCCTGTTGCTTAAATCATGAAGCAGAGAGACTTCTGTGATATTATTATGCTTTTTAACAAATAACATCCTGAAAATTTCTATTTGACCTTTATGCTGATCCTCAATGTGTCCCTATGCTAATGATTGATGCTGTTGCACAGGATGGAGTGGCTCTACCCACAACACATATATCTTTACGTTTTGGTGGAGAGGTGAGCATTCAATGAGAAGTATGGATTTTACTTTGCGGAGTGGATAAGTCAAGAAGCTCAATTCTTCTTATCTTTTATGGTTCTTATACTAGAGGCTGTTTTGATTTTTATTTCTTGGAGATTTTATGTAGGGTGAAGCATATAATCGACTGGTTACTTGTTTAATCAGATTTTTGCTGTCAATAGCTGCGTATGCTTGAAAACTCGATAGGGATTTGCATAGAGTAATTGAAATGAGCTCAAAGATCAAGAATCAGAGTACCTTGATATTACTGACTTCAATATATACATGTCTTATCCTTGTTCAATTAGTCAGTCATTTACGCCTCAATGCTAACTAGTTAGTTCCGACTTTATAAAAAAGGGCAGCCTGGTGTACTAAAGCTACCGCTATGCGCGGTGTCCGGAGAAGGGCCCCACCTCAAGGGTGTATTGTACGCAGACTTAACTAGTTAGTTCCGACTTTATGAATCCCTTATATCCATTCCTCTCTCTTTAAACTTTTTTATTGCAAAACTAAACTACTTTTCTTGTAAGGCAAATTAGGGTTTTTTTTTTTTCAATCTTTTACTTTCTTTTAACATGGGAGGGACGAATTGAATTAGTGGTTCTCAAAACTAGATTAGCCATAATCTCTTCGATCTCTTCATTTACTTGCCAAAATATAGATTAAGAGATTTGGTAGCTAAACGGAAGCAGTCTTGTCTTTGTTTGCTGTAATCATAACCAAAGGGAGCAGCTTCAAGGATTTTTGGAAAAATTGTGGGGTCTCTTCTTCTTCAAGTGTTGAGACATAATATGATTAAATAATTAAAAGTGTGCTCTCACTAGTAGCTTAAGCTTTTAGATGAGATTGTCACACATTTCAGCATCAAGCTTGGAGCAAGTTATTAAGTTCGTGGTTTCTTGCTCTTCAAATTTTTCTCAATGATTTTTTGATCGGTCTTTCTTGGCTGAAACATCTGTATTTTTTTTTTTTTTCAATTCTAACAGGATATATCAAGATGCCTTCTTTGGACTCAGAGGCATCATCAAACATGGCCACCGATTCGAACTGATGCCCTGTCAAAGCCTGTAGATTTGCTGATGCTTAACAGACTTAAAGAGTCCTACTGTCAGGTCAAAGTGAGTTTCCTAAACTTTTAAAAAAAACAAATTTAAAGCCTTTAACATTTAAATGCCAGAAACATGTATAGCCCATTACCGGATATCCTCCACTTTGGTAGTCAACGTATCACTCTGGGAATGTATATCGAAAAATGTCCTTCGGATGAATAGAGACAATTATGGAGGTCGTTCAGTCTATTTGTTCGATTTATCACCTTCTGTTGTAATCAACCGAACTGTTTATAATAATTCTAGTTATGAATTTGATGCATCATTACATGAACACCTAAATGTTTAATCTATTCCACCGTCCAGGAGGGGGAAGTGGAAGCTGTTGCCATGGTACATTCATATGAAGATGGAATGCCACCTGGATCTCATAAGACACGACTGACTGCTCTTAATGTATACCTGTTAACTTCAAAATCCTCTTGTATTTATTTTGCTTTTATTGAAGAGGATGTGTGATTGATGTCATTTGTTTTACTTTCACATTTCTAACTTTCCAGAGATAGATTCTGCTGATGCCTCATATTTTCTGTGGCAATAGTTTCAATTGCAATAGATCACAAGGTTACTGTTTACAAGAGAGTGCAGCTAGTGTTTTTTGTCATGGTTAGACAACTTGCATTGTTTAATCCAAACAAGTTTTTTATCAATCATACTTCCAAGGAAAATCCAAAATTAAATCATGACATGCTTTTGCAATTGAGCTGAGATTTAGCGTGAGCAATTGTGACATGGTTTTGCTGTTGAACATGAGATCCCATGTTAACAATTAGCCAAATCTTTTACAGTATCAAATCCCATCTGTATTTCAATTGAAAGAGGCATATTTTGTACTTGCTGATAAAAGATGAACATTGAAGCCATAAGGTTTGATATCAAGTGTTTTGTGCCTGATTGGTTTTAATACAGGTTCCCCCAATGGGTTTATTTTACCCAACGCTTTTGGTTCCAGACGTTTATCCTCCGCCACCCCGCACTTGGTAAGTTAATTACATATGATGGGTCTAAATCCTTCCTCATCCTTCTGTGCTCAGTTTTGCATCTAAATAGGTTGAAAGATTGTGATGATATGCTTGAGGACACTTGGCACATGGACTTTTCTGGTGGTGGTGCATATCCAATGTGGGAGAGCTACCCAGTTTACCAAACAAAGCCAAAGAAAGAAGATGATATTGGACTTGATATTGGGCTTGCTGAAGCTATTACAAAGAGCATTCTTGCGACAGGTGATTAGTAATCTATTGTATAATGTGGTAGAATTTGGGTATACTCTTTCTGAACCTTGTTTCATACAATTGACAGGGCGTATTGACCTACAGAGGAAGTTATTTTGCAGCATGCAATTGGTTAGTTATTTGGACATTCAACCTATAGTTGTTGTCATGTGGCTCGAAATGTGATATTTTTCCGTTCTCCAGATTGGTGGAGCTGCATCAGTTTATGGTCTCATTCCAGCTGTGGAGGAAAGGTTCGTTCAAGTCTAGTTTTGCCTAAATGTAACTGGAAAAAAGGAAACAATACCCCTGTTGCTAGAAGTTGGACATAATTATATATACATATAACCAATGAATATTTCACCCTCTGTTTAAAAGATTTTTGAAGCATAACTAGACCATTGAATTTGGGTATGTTATCAGGTAAAGTGCTAGTAAATAGAAAGTTCACAATTTTCTAAGCTATAGGAATGGTTTAGGAGATCACTAGTATGCTTTTATGCTGACTGCTCTCATTCGTTTGCAGAGTTTTACATGCAATTCCTTCACATGAAGCAATTGACACTGTGGAGGTAGTTTTTAGCTTTTGATTATTTTTCTGTTCTCATTGTTAGGTTGTTCTTCAATTTCCGAACAATCTCGTGTACCTTTGTTTCTTCTCTTTGCCAGATGCATATGTCTGGCTTCTGGATTTAACCAAATAGATTTTATATGAGTCCTGCCCCGTTATCATCTCAAGGTTTCATTATGTGTTTGGCCTTTTCAAATATATCCTTCAGATGCTTAGGGTGTTTTTAGCATGCTGAAGACCATAAATGTGGAAAACGAATGAAAAAGGGAAAGGAGAATGCAAAAACCGAGTATATGAGATTTCCTTGGTTTTTCCTTAGGAAACATGCACATCTTTTGCACTCACTTGTTGATGAGTACAAAATGCGATTTTGGCTAATTTAATGCTTGTTCAGCTTAGCTGATAATCAAGTAGTAATAAGGCTGTTTTAGTGTTAAAATAGATTTTACTAATAAGCAATTATATGTTGGGGGTAAGTGCTGAAACTGATAATAAGCAATTGATATGTTCACAATAAAACGAAGTTGATTATTTGGCACCTTTGTTTTTTTTAAAAAAAAGAGTTAATTATTGCAAGATTTTTAATTCTAATACACATCACTTTACTCTAAAATTGATTAGATAGGATTATCTTTAGTGACTGTAAATTATGTTGGGATATGCAACTAAGAGCAAAGGAGAAGAACAAATGGTGAAAATGGAATGAACAGGGAGCTAGGAGTGTTGTTTTGAGAAGGGTATTTTGGGATTAATAGTAAAAGTTCTTGCCGAACCAAAATACTTATAAGCTGAAAAGCTATATGTTGGGGTTGATTAATTTATGAATTTTCGCTGATATTGGTGTATAAGCACTTTAGTATTAAAGAATGTGTAGATAAGCCAATAATTTATAAGCTTAGTCAGATACCCTCTTACTCAGAAAGTTTCTTTTATGTTCATCTTTTCCTCTATTTTGTTTCCGACAGATAAAGTATTCTAATTAAGATTCATATGTGGAATGAATGGCTAAAAGACAATTATGAAGTGTTTTTTGTTCTGTTCCAGATTCATATAGTTGAAATAACTTGCTCGGATAAAGCGTCCTAATTGTTGTTGTTTCGTTTTTTCCCTGTATGTAGATTCCTTCGCCCAACTAATCCAATGTGTTGGTATAAATATGTAAAATGGAACAAGTGTGGTTAATTATTTGGATTAAACTTTGAAGAATCTCTGGCTTTTTGATAGGTGCAATAGAAACTATTATGTATGGATGCCCATCCTTTTTTTCGGCCCATACTGTCCTTGCAAACTTCCATCATCTTGTTTTCTTCTCATCTTTTATTCTCTTTTTATATAGTAAGTTGCTGTCAGGAATTCACATTTTAGTTTGTGTGTATATTTATTAGGTTTTGCAATCGAGAACAAATCCAGCATTTGTATCATGGAAAGGCGGAGCAGTAAGTAGACACTTTTTATTAGAGGTTCTGCTTAATGTCCACATCGCACTATTTTTTAACAGCTAAACCCTATATTCTGGTAATATTGCTCTGATATGAATAATAAGCCAGCAAGCTAGCTCTCACGACATAGTTATAAAAATAGGAATAAAAGGAGTTGATAAATAATAACTATCTATTGTAGCATTACCTGATGTGTATTTTTGTCACTAAGGAAATAAAGGGCACTGAAGAGTTTGAACAGCATAACGGACCTGCTAATCACATCAGCTGACCGTACTACTCCAGCTACATGGTTTAAAGAACCGTTGATGTTACAGATCATTATGCCATTGAACCCATTTTGGTGCATAATTTATGAATAATATCCCTCAATTCAAGATCAGGAGCCTAAGAGGGACCAAGCATTGTATTGTGTTGTGCTTTTTGTTTTATAATCCTAGTTCCTGAAGAAGACTTAGTGGTACTAGGTGATTTCTTCTCCCATCTGCTCTATAGCCTTGATGGACAGAGTTTGGTACCTTGGGAGGTGGCAGGTATACCGTGGAATTAGTCAAGGTGCGCGCAAGCTAGCCCGGACACCACGGTTAGCAAAAACAAAGAAGGATTCTTCTTTTCAAAATAACAACCGGGTCAATTTGAGATTGCTATATTCAGGAAGCTAAAAAATGTACTTATCTTGTTGAGACAATTTTCTTTTAATCATGCGTAAGGTGATACCTGTTCAACCAAACCCTGTATCATGCTTCACATTTAAGTTTGGATGTTCTTCAGATCCTTGGAATTCTCGATATTAGTAGGGAAGCCTGGATTCATCGAGAGGACTGGATTAGAAATGGGATTCACATTGGCAGTGGTAGAAAATACAAGGATTCATATTATCTTCAAGCACAAGCAATGTGCTATATGAATTTATAAGAGGTACAAATCCATGTTCTAATTTATCCATTGGTAAATTTATTTTTCAACTACATCACAGTTTAACAAAACTCTGTGCAGGTCTTATGCAATGCTTTTATTTTTGCTTCAGATAGTGGGAAGGGGAAGGGGTGGGTCGGAGGATTAATCTAGGAATGATGAGGAAAGGAGAGGGTTACAAGTATTATCTTTCCTTTCCGTCCTACCAAGATATGATTCTTGTCCAGTTGTCCTTGCCTTCTGATTTCTTGTTATTGTTATTGTTATTTTTTTTGTGCTGGACTGCTGGTGGTAGGAGTATATGCTTTCATATTGTTGTAATTTTAGAAGAGATTTTGAGAGATCACTGGGAAGTAAAAAATTTGAGCCAGTTTTGGTCATCAATATTTTGTGTTTTACACGTATATTCAGAATTGTTCAAGATAGAAGGGGGCTCTTGGCGTTACTGATAAAGTTGCTGACATGTGGCTAGAGGTCATGGGTTCAAGCCGTGATGACAATCTCTTGCAGAAATGCAAGGTAAGGTTGTGTACAATAGACCTTTGTGGTTCGGCCCTTCTCTGGACCTCGAGCATAGCGGGGCTTAGTACATCGGACTGCCCTTCTATTCAAAATTGTTCGAGATAGAAGAAACATTCAGGGAGTATGCATACAGACGTACATACAGGCAACACAATCACATCTATAGACATTATTATTTCAATCAATAAGTAGGCAGCAAATATGTTAATTACGTACTGCTTTTCCTTCTTTGTCTCAGTTGGGTGCTTTTAGGAGTTCTGGTTTAGACCTTACTTCTAGGAATGAATTGTGCAGTAAAAAGTATAAAGGGACAAACACGTCGAGTATCCACCACTGCATTCTTCTTGTAGATGTTGCGATATTATTGCTATTAACATTTCTCTGTTGTTCAGCTTTCTGCAGACTTAACGAGATTTGAGAAAACGGAGACTGGGGCTTACTAGCTTATCTTGAAGCAAAGGAACCGAAAGCCTCCTTCCTCCCTCCGAACTCATTTGGTTAGCGCTTTCATCCATCTTATTTCGGAGTATGTGGTAGCACTTGTGAGCGAGGATATCGACAGTTTTCAAACCTGAAAATCAGCCAAAAATTATTGCTGAAGTACATTCTAGGCAAACTTAGTCACAGTATAGGGTTAAATATTTAATCTTGGTATTCAATATTTTTTTCCATGATCAAATGTCAATTCAATTGGATACCAATTTGGTTAGTGATTCAATTCCTATTAGTTGCACATGCCAATTATTTTCCATCTAAATTTGTATCTCGCGTTTCTATTTTATAATATTATCTCTTGAAGTATTACTTTATAAAAATTTCTTACTGTGATAAAAGATACAAGTTCTAATTGACACATTAAATTTTGCGTTGAATCAAATAACATCACATAAAATGCAATGAAAAGAGAAAGAAATATATATTTTGGAAGTTGATATGTGAACACGTTGTTGAGCAAAACAAAGCTGAATCTCTTTTTCCTTTTTTCTTTAAGTGGGTGGGGTGGGGGTGGGGGTGGGGGTGGGGGGTTCATGTTCAAAGATCGATCTGACAATTGCTTAAGTAAGGTAGTTGCTTAATTTGCTGGCGCAAATTTCTCTGTCGCCTATCTCATGTCATGCTTCTTTTTTCTCCAAATTAATTCTAGTGTCCGTCAATCAAAGATTCATCATCAAGAAAGGGAAGAGCCTCGACTTTGGGTACGTTGGTCTCATCATTTATGCAATTCTCCCATCCATTGATTGATCATGCGAGTACGCATTCAGTCAGCCATAGCGAATGACAAAAATGTTCATCCTGAATTCTCTTCCTCAAAAAAATTGTCTATCAATTGATCCCTACGATTATAGCCACTTTTAACACTCTACTAAGAAATGCACTCTTGTTGATAGAAATCGGCAAGGACCTCATACACGCCCTCGAGGGCAACGTTCATGACAATCATCACTATGACTTTGTAGCCTTTTTGGAGATCCGATTAATTCGGACTTGTGTTAAAAAATATTACTTTTTTAAAGATAATTTTATCCTCAAGACTTGAATTCATGATATCTCGTGAAAAGTCAATCAAGCTGACACAATTAAAATGACATCTTTAATTTCATGGTAGTTATTATTCCCTTGTTATCTAGCTAACTTCAATGTTGGATGATATTTCCCTTTTGGGAATTTTCCATTTGGCTGTCATGATATTCCTCATGAATTTCCTGTCTCGATGTGAATATTTTGCTTGTTTTTAATCAAATTAGGGGATAATATAATTAGTCAAATAAATATGATATTCACTTGTTTTTAATCAAATTAGGGAATAATATAATTAGTCAAATAAATATGATTATCATGTTCTATTAAATATTAAACCATGCAGGAAGAATCAAGCAGTCATCAGAATTCGACGCATTAGTCAAACGCACAACAGTTCGATGAACCTTATTAGCATTAATATGATACACCTATTAAAATATTAATATTTATCATAAGTGTTATTTGCTTAAAATATTTTTAATTTCTCTTCATACTATCTTCGATGATTTTCTAATACAACAATTAGAATATCCAACGAGAAATACCTCATTAGAAGAGTCCTCACATAGTGATTACTCTTATCACTTAAAGAGTGATTTATTGATTATGCCTCGAATAGATTTAAGTAATCATCGTAAGTTCTTTGTTAGCTTAATTACGTTATAAACAAAACCATTTAATTTGCCCAAGGAGAACATAAATAGGAAGAGCGAAACGAGGAGAGGAGCTGACGATAACCGATAGGAAAGGATGGACAATCATACCATTATTATTATTATTATTATTATTATTATTATTATTATTTTCGGGGTTTGGTGGGGCGGGTTGAGATAGGTAGGTATATGCAAATTTTTTCAATACCACATGGAGGTACTATTTTTGAAAAATCCTCGCTCAAGTATAGCAAATTCAATTCACGTTATCCAACAAAAAATACCTCTTGTCACGTTGAGTGATTTCTTGATTAAGCCCCAGATAGATTTATCTTTTAAGTAATCATATTTAGCTCTATGTTAGCTTAATTACACTATAAACAAAACCCTTTGTCAAGTAATCATATTTAGCTCTCTGTTAGCTTAATTACACTATAAACAAAACCCTTTGTCCTATTGGAGAACATATCTAAGCTAATCTTTATGGTTTCTATCACCAAAACTGTGACATAGCTACATTGACTCAAATGTGGTCATTCAAACATCCTTTATTCAAAAATTATATCGTGCACATAGAAAATAATATTTTTAAAGATCAAAATAGACTAAAATTTTGAACAGTATTCTCAATAAAATTTTTAACTTTTGTTATCGATGATAATTCTAGATCAAATTAAACATGTCTTGAAACTTATTGATGGTGTTTCACCTCTAAGTGTCACTTGTAAAATTGAAAAGAAAAATTCATGATGTTTCTTTTTTTAGCCTAGTTCATTGATCTATTGCAAAATCTTGAATTATTTGCCACACACTTGTTCTCTATTACTTAGCTTTCCAATTATTTTATTGTATACTTTTAGGAAAATACGAATTAACATCTTTCCAAAATATGCTAATCCAAGCAAAGGAAGTAAAGGATGAATAAAAAAAAAATTATTCTTCTCTTTTGACTTAGTTAACACTTACGACTGAAATATGAGAAAAAATTTTCAACTATAGATTGAATTATGACATCTTAATTGTTACATTTGAAGTTGAACTAGAGAAAAAAAAGCTCAACATAATGTTTTTTTTTTTTGACCTAGTAATAATTGGTTGATCTGTTTTGAATAGCTTAATCAAAGGTCTCAATTTCAAGTTCTGAATATGAAAAATTCTTAATAAAAAGTATTTTTTTTAATATATTCTAAGTGGGATAAATTTGAACTAGTCAAATTCTAATACGAATACCAAGCATCCTACAAAAAAAAAAGTTAAAAAAAAAGAGGAAAAGAAGAAGAAAATATGCTATAAAGAGTGGATAAATTATTTTAAGCATAGTCAAAAATGTTCTTCCAAATCTTGTAGTAGTAAATAAAGTAACAAAAACTAGTGTTAGGGGTTAATTGATTCCCTCTTTTGTCTTTGGATTTAGATTGGGTGTTTGCTTGAGTCCATTCATTTGTGTATATTCTTTTTTTCTTTTTTCTGTTTTTGTCAAAGGTGGTTCAACAATGACCCACAATTGGCACTTTGACTGGGACACACAAAGAATATTTAGAAATTATGTTTGTTCCAAAATGATGTACTGGGGATATCATTTGGTCCATGGTATTTCTTATGTGTAATTTATATTCCCAAAATCTATTTTATATATATATATATTTATTTGATATTCAAAAATTATTGACTCAATTATTTCAAATTTTATGATACCTCAAGGAATGGTGGATCGAATACCAATTTTACATGTCATTTTTTATATTTAAAAAATTATCAAATCATAATATGAAATCTCATATCAAACTTTTGAAGAATTTGAGCTTGCATCTCATCTCATGAGATAAAATCAATATTAAATCACATATTCAAACATTAATTATATTCATGTCTTTAAATTATGAAATGAAATTACATGTATAAATATTTATTAAGAAAAAAAAATATTTCATCCCATTCTAATACATCATAAAGTGAAATCATCTTCTTCTTTTTTTTTTTTCTCATATTTAATCATTGATTTAATTTCATAATTTTAAATCACAAAATAAAACACCATAATGGCATATCCAAACGAATGGAACCAAAAAATCTCATTCCTGCTAGTGCACGGGTGGGCGATATTATCGAGAAGGAAATGAAATGTGTGACAGTAAAAGCAGACAGACAAACTAGGATAACTTTCGATATCTCCCATCCGACGTGCACTGTCTTTTTTAAGGATCAGAAATGCCCACGTACCTCTAATCTTTGCCCTTCATTAGTCACATCAATCTGTTCCAATGATGATATGGTTTCCACGTGCGCCTCTGTAACGTTATCTTTCATTTCAGTTAAAATCAATTACTCCCTCCATTTCATTTTAATTGATCCTCTTTTTGAAAATAATTATTTTAATTTAGTTATTCCTTTTATTGAAATTAAGAGTATTTTATTATGTTCTTTCAATACTATCCTTAATATTAAATAACTAAATAAAATATATTTACTTAAATTTATATTTCAAAACATAATTAATAAGTCTAATTTAATAAAATAAATCCCTAATAAATGATTTCTTAAAAGGAGTGTGTCAACATTCAAAGACGAAGAAGAAATCGACGGAAAACAATGGAAAATGACACACATCAATGGAACCTTCTAGAGAGAGAAAGAAGAGAGAAGGGAGAGTATTTTCATTATTTGAAAAAGAAAAAAATGAAGTTCGCTCCTAAAAATATCTTGTGTCCATGTTTATATACACTACATATGGGTCGGGTCATAATAAAGAAGAACAAATAAAAAATAATCGGACCTAGCCCATTACATCAATGATAAAGAAAAAATAAGAATGGCCCAATTAGTCTTCAACATCTCCCCACAAGTTAGAGAGGGAGACAACTCCCAACTTGAGCAAGTGAGAATGATGTTGGACACCAGGCAAGCATTTTGTGAAGACATCAGCAAGCTGGAAAGAGCTGGAAGTATGTGACAGAGAAATCAGACCATCAGCCAATTTGGTGCGTACAAAATGACAATCCAACTCGATATGTTTGGTCCGCTCATGACATACGGGATTCCTGACAATGTGAATAGCAGTCTGATTGTCACAAATAAAAAAAATAAGAGTTAGACCAGAAATACCAAAATCAGAGAGCCAAGTAATCTCTGCAATTGCTTTACTCACTGCCCGATACTCGGCCTCTGCAGAGGAAAGAAAAATAATAGACTGCTTTTAGATTTTCAACCAATCAAATTATTACCCCAAAACACACAATAATCACTGGCAGATCTGCGATTATCAGCACAAGCACCTCAATCACTGTCACAATGCACAGTAAGCGAAAGAGCAGAATCAGTGGAGAAAAAAATACCATGATCAGGAGTACCCCTGAGATATCGAAGCAGATGCAAGGCTGCAGACCTGTGAGACACATAAGGATGATGCATAAACTGGCTGAGGTCTTGAACAGCAAAAGAGATGTCAGGACGTGTGTGTGTGAGAAAATTAAATTTCCCAATCAAACATCGATATTCTTCAGGATTGGGAAGAAGATCAACATCATTAGCCTTGAGTTTAATGTTAAATTCAAGAGAACAGATCACAGAAGAGCAAACCATGCTGTTAAAAGAGTCCAAGAGGTCATGAACAAACTTCCTTTGGTGAAGTAAAATATCCGAGTCAGTATATAACACTTCAACACCCAAAAAATAATTGAGGGTGCCCAAGTCTTTGATTTGAAAAGATGAGTGAAGATAGGACTTGAGATCAACAATCTCATTTAAATCACAATCAGTTAAGATAATGTCATCAACATAGATGGAAAAAATAACAAGGGAGTCACCAGAACCCTTTTTGAATAAGAAATAGTCATTAAGAGACTATGTATACCCGCGAGAACATAAAGCATGAGACAACTTGGCATACCACTGCCTTGAAGCCTGTCGTAAGCTATAAAGTGACTTTTGTAAGAGATCAAAAGCATTGCTCTTTGCACCCACCTAGCCCGTCGTAAGCCATAAAGTGACTTTTGTAAGAGATCATAAGCATTGCTCTTTGCACCCATGAGGTGGGTCCAGGTGGCTCTAGAAAATTCACCAACAATGGTTAAGAAGTACCTAGCCCCATCATAAGTAGGAGAGTGATATGGACCCCAAGTATCAATGTGAATTAATTGGAAGGGCATAGTGGTCTTTATTGAACTATCAGAAAAGAGAAGCCTTGTTTGTCTAGCTAAAGGTCAAACGGGACAAGAAAAAGACTGTTTTTGAGATACAAGAGACTGTATTTCTGGAATGTGTTTCATTCTAGAGAAAGGAATATGACTAAGTCTATAATGCCAAACAATATTAATTTTATTAATGGATTCATGCATGACAGAAACAGAATTTGCTACATCAGATGAAGATTTACAAGAGTCAAACATAATAGGATTAGAATAAGAAGAAAAAGAACCAACAGCAGAACTGGAAGGCAGCAGTAATTTGTACAGGCCATTGTCTACCTTACCAAGAACCAGAGTCATCTTCTTAGAAGGGGCCTATAAAACACACAAAGTTCTGATAAAGTAAACAACTCCATTCGTTTATTCAATTAGTTTGTGGACAGAGATCAAATTATACTGAAAAGTAGGGATGTAAAGAACATTGTGTAAAGTAATGTAAGGAAACAAGGTTAAGGAACCTGTATTGGTAACCTTGACCTTGTACCCATTATGAAGAGAAACAAGAACATGAAAGGGCAAGGTCTGAATGTTGTGAAGTAGTTCTTTATGGGAGGTCATATGGTCAGAAGCCCAGAGTCTACAATCCACAAAAAATTAACTACTTGAGAGTGCAAACATGAGCTAAACACAATATTATCATCTATAAGCTTACCATCAAAACCAGCAGATGCCAGCATAGATGATGAAGAGGGAGTAGTCTCAATTCTAGGTTGACAAATCTGAGCTTGTTGCAAGAGACAAAACAACTGAGTGTGTTGCTCAGCAGTCAAACCAGGGAATCCAGAAATAAAAGTAGAAGACACAGTAGAGTCTGGAGCACAATGTGCAACTTTCCCATATGCAACAACTTTCTGAGGACCCATGGACTTGGTAAACTTAAAACCGGGTGGGAAGCCATGCAATTTGTAGCACTTATCAATGTTATGGCCTGATTTCTTACAATACTTGCAAATCAGATTGAATCTAGTAGTGTTAAAATCAAAATTTACCCTGGATGAAAGAGTGGAGTTGTTCATAACAGTCCCAGCATTGACGGATAAAGACCCAGAAAAAAAAGGCAATGAAAAATCAGTAGAGACTTGCCTTTGCCTCTCATCATTTAACAGTATACCATAGGCAGCATCAGCAGAGGATAGAGGTTTCGTGAGGAGAATATGACTCCTAACCTGGGCATATGTCTCATTTAGCCCCAACAGAAACTGATATAATTTCTGCTCATCCTCTTGATATGAGGCTTTGGCACCACAAGTGCAAGACCTAACTCGCTTAGTAGAGATGGATGAAATTTCATCCCAAAGCTGTTTAATTCGATTAAAATAGGAAGGAATGTCTTGAGAGCCTTGAGAAATATGCGCAAGCTCTTTTCTCAGCTCAAATAGTCTCGTACTATCTACTTTAACATATCTATCCTCAAGCTCACTCTAGACCTCACTAGCAAGCTCAAAGTACTCGACACCTCTACTGATTTCTTTACTCAAAGAGTTAAGGAGCCATGACAATACTAACTCATTGCATCTCTGTCATTGTCTAGCTAAGGAAGAATCAGAGGAAGGATGCAGGGATCCACTGTTGATGAAATCCAGTTAATTACGAACAGAAAGAGTTACTAGGATGGTACGTCGCCAACTAGCATACCCAGTTCCATCAAACGGAACAGAGACAAGGGATCCTCCCAAAATGTCAAAGGAATGCATAGAAGGGATGACAAGGATGAGTGAAATCATCATTGTGAAAATCGGTTCTAGGGAGTGTAGTAGCAGCACTAGTAGAGGAAGGAGAAGGTGGAATTCTATCCATTGAAAACAGCAACTCAAGTGCAGACTAACAGAGCGCCACCACCAAAAAATCGATAACGAGAGAAACTCAAGCTTGTCCACATACAACCCAGTAAGAATATGCCAAAAAAAAAACAAGGGTGAAAAAGAATACCAGACAATTTTACGATCGAAAAGCGAAACAGTCTTCAAAAAAATTCAAAGGATGAAATCGATTCACCATCGCAGACATCGGTTCAGTTATAAAAATTCACAAAAATCTGATCAACCACCAGTAATAAATCGAGAAAATCACCAGCAATAAATCGAGAAATATCACTGCAAATCGATTCACCTCCGCAGACGTCGGTGCAGCTACAAAAATCCACAAAAATCTGGTCAACTACCAGCAATAAATCGAGAAATTTCTCCGCTCAACCCAATACGATAATGCGAAGAAGATTTCGAACCATAGGGAATACCAGATCTACCAATGTTTGGCTCTGATACCATGTCAACATTCAAAGACGAAGAAGATATCGACGAAAAACAATGGAAAATGACACAGATCAATGAAACCTTCTAGAGAGAGAAAGAAGAGAGAAGGGAGAGCATTTTCATTATTTGAAAAAGAAGAAAATGAAGTTCGCCCTGAAAATATCTTGTGCCCATGCTTATATACAATACATGTGGGCCGGGCCATAATAATAAAGAACAAATAAAAAATTATTGGGCATAGCCCATTACATCAATGATAAAGGAAAAATAAGAATGGCCTAATTAGTCTCCAACAGAGTGTCAAGTCAAAATGGATCAACTATTTTAAAATGGAGGAAGTAATTTACTGAAACTTTCGTTATCTATGAGAATGATAGCTTTTTAAGTTGTAGTGTTAATAATTTTTTAATCTATAGATGAGACTGATAACTTTTTCAGTTGTAGTGTTAATAATTTTTTGATGTACTATACTAGTTTTGAAATTTTAAGTAATTCTTTCGTATAATCAAAAACAAGTTAATCACAATTATAAATTTTGTAAATGCAATTTATTAAATTTCAAATATATATATAGTGAATCTTTAAATATAATACGAGATTTTAACTAAATTATTAAGGTCTATCGAATTGGTAATTTGATTCTAATTATCTAACATTGTAGACACTTTTTTTTAAAAAAAAATCGTTGTCTTTTCACGAAGGATCAATAATGTTTCATTTACTTTTTAAAATGAGTTGAACCCATATTTTATTAATTAATGATGGTGAAGTGCTCATCAACTACTTAAAAAATTAACACTATTTGACAAGTGTTTAAGTAAGTTTTTTCATGAACTGGGAAGGAACTTATCTTAATCATTTGATTGAATAATTTTTTACTTTTAAGTACAATTACACAAGCATTTTCACATATTTTATGGACAAGGTTGGTTTAAAATTTGCCCCATAATAGAAAGAGTGACGTTGGGTTAATTAGGACGATCCAGTCAGCTGTGTAACACTTTTGACGAAGTGATAAGCTTTTTTTTAATATTAAAATTAAGAGTTTTTTTTTGCTCAAGCCGCTATGTCAATTAATTACTTTCTTCGTTTCAATATGTTTGTCCTGCTTTTTTTTTTTTAATTCTGTATATTTGAAGAGAATGGAATGTCCGTTATGCAATTTTCACAAGCAAGCACACCGTATTCATCGAGAGATTTAGAGATCGTTTAATTAAGAATAAGTTATGATGAGATTAATTATTTTAAAATTAGCTATTTTAAAATGAGTTATCTCATATAATAAAATGAATTATCCCATCATGCATATAAGATAATTTATTCCATCACTAAAGTGTAAATTCATAAATAAATAATTTCAAAACTAATTAATACCTCCAATCAAACACAAAATAAATAATTTTATATTTTATTTCGAAATTATTATACCTTATCATCACATAAATCAACCCCTTAAAAGTCGTTTGACAGAGCACATTGAAAAGAAGAATGTATGCATTAAGTTTTATGTATTATTAGTACTTTATTTAATATACTTTTACAGTCGGACGGAAAATACGAGAAACAATATTTTCAGTGTATTACTCATGCAAACATTATTTAAACATTCTATTGAGTATTAGGTTATGTATCACCAATATATGAAATTCATAGTCCTAGTAATGCAAGAATTTTACTATGTGTACTAGTACGATTAAAAATATTATTATTCTTCAAAAAAAAAAAAAATCGCATTCTTTCTCTCATATTTATAATGAAAAATATTTTTATAAATAAATCATGTTTTTAAGAAATTACGTAAATATACATCAAATAAATATCACATAAAAAATAATTTAACTAATATAAACATAATTACTGTCAACTTTATAAATATCTACACTATCAATACATCATATTCGGTACTATTTTTATACGACAACCTTTTAAGAGATTGTTTTACAGTTACAAAGCATAAGGCAGAACAAGCCCAAATGAAAGAGGATGTTTTTAATAGATTGAATTTTTTATGTTTGATAGATTGAATTTTCTTTTCCTGTTTAGTTATTAGCTACTTTTACCTGTAAATAGATAAGATTTACTACTTAAAGATCTAGTTCTAGAGTCTAATAGAAATTAGTGATTGTGTATATATCAGTTGGTTGAATTAAAACTTTATAGTTTGACCAAGAAAAAAAAAAATTAATAGTAGTTGTAAGTTCTAGATAAGATTTACCTCGACGGAAATAACATTGATGAAGTATTAATGATGGTCAATTACTTCTTCTGTCCATTTTTATTTACTCATTATATTAAATATAATTATTTAATTTATTTATCTAATTTAACAAAATTAAAAAATAGCATATTAAAATAGACTGAGAGAGTACATATAGTATTGATTAATCAGTAGCAGTCAAAATCTAAAGTTTCAGATTACTATTAATAAGATTACTATAATATTTCTTACATTTTATTTTTTTATTTTAATTTATTTATTTAATCTATGAAATCAAGATAGATTTTTTTTTACATAATTTATGCGAGAAAATTTAACTTGATGCTGAGTTTAAGAAAGAAAGAAGAAAGTTTGACTATATATTGAATTTAAGAAAGAAAGAAGAATATTTATAACTTATGATTTAAAATAAATCATAAATATTTGTATGACATAGATCATTAATTGATATTACTAAATAAATATTTTAAAATTAAAATATTACTAAATAAATATTAAAGTATTATTTTTTAAACTGATTAAAAAAAATGAATCGAAGTTGAGAGTGTATTTTCAACACTACTCTTATCACGATTATTATTACTCCCTTTATTTCTTTTTAATTATTTCATTTTTCTAAAGTCCAATATAAATTTTACTCAATAATTTAAAATATATTTTTAATTAAATTAAAATAATTATAATTAATAATATTTTTTATATAATTTTTAAATATTTAAATTTTAATTTACAAAATTAATTTAATTTAACTTTAAAATTTAGCAAAATTAACTCATAAAAAATAATTAAAAATTAAAAAAATAAATAATCAAACAAAACTATCAAGTCAATATAGATGGAGTTAAATTAAATGAAAACAGTAAATAGAAGAGTAATTAATTATTAATCCAGTTTAATCCAGCTCAAAGCCAAGCTGGGTACAACATAAATATTTTGGCTCTTTCATCTTTGACCATTGACTCAATCTCTCTCTACCACCACGTGCTCTCCACGTGCCCCCCTATATATACTTACCTTCTTCCCCGTATTCATACACTACACATCACCAATTCTTCTCTCCTCTTTCAGACCAAATTTTCAATGTCAAACAACCACCGTACTTCCACCGCCGATCGCCGGAACCCTAGCCGCCTCCAACGGCGAGCTCCGGCGTCGATACAAATCAATCGGTCAACCGATTGGAATGTAGCTATACCGCTTTTGTCGCCGTTGATTACTTCTCCCGTTGATGATGAAGGTAATCTCAAATTTGCAATTAATAGGCTCGCCAATTCGAGTAACAATAGTAATAAGAAAGAGGAGGTGGTGAAGAAAGAGGTGGTGTTTAAGAAGTGGCAACATCCAGCGGCGCCGTTTTGTCATGAACCAGCAGCAGCAGCACCGCCGTTGATTCAGTTTGCTTGCAGTGGTGCAACGACTAATAGAAGGTGAAATTTATTTATAGAAGATGTAGAAAGATCGATGATGAATCTTAGATGTTGAAATAGACAGAGATCTCTGATTGATTGATGAAGCTTTTTCTATAAGCTTATTGTTGATAGTTTTTGAATTAGGTTGGACAACTTTGTATAATTAGAGATGGATTATTATTGACAAGTTATGAATACTAATTTGAAGGAAAAGTTCGTCTCTCTTTCCCTATTTCTTTTTTTTTTCATTGTTTTTCTTGTCACTTGGTGGTTTGAATCTACCCATCTTAGGATTAAGGGGTTGGTTGGTGTGAGGCATACGATATAATAGTTTTCATATAATAGAATATTTTATGTCGTTTTATTGGAGGTATGACTTAGTTTCGAGATTACTTATGCTATATATTGAGATAACTAATTTCAGAACTAATTATTTTGAGATAACTCATTTTCAACTCGGCGACTCCTAAAAGTCTGGGAAGATAAAGTTGTCGTTAAGGTTACGAGTTCAACCAATTTGAACCTACAAATCTTAGGATCAATGATCTTGAATGATAAAGTTGTCTTCTTGTAATTAGAAGGTTATGAATTCAAGCAACTGGAACCTACAGATCTTAGGATTAATGGCCTTGGATGATAAAAGTAGTTGTCACGTAATCAGAAATTTACGAGTGAAAGTGATGCAAGTACATTACTCTTTTTAGTTCAGTTCTTTCTTCAGTGTGACTAAATCAGAAATTTAAAAATTGTCTCTTATAGTGATACAAGTACATTAGACTCTTTTAGTTCAGTTCTTCCTTCAATGTGACGTAATCAGAAATTTACGAGTAAAACATTGTCTCTTATAGTGATACAAGTACATTAGACTCTTTTAGTTCAGTTCTTCCTTCAATTTGACGTAATAAAAAATTTACGAGTGAAAAATTGTCTTTTATAGTGATACAAGTACATTAGACTCTTTTAGCGTAGTTCTTCCTTGAATTTGACGTAATAAAAAATTTACTAGTGAAAATTGCCTCTTGTAGTAATGTAAGTATTTTATAACTTTTTAGTTCAGTTCTTTCCTTCAATTTGATATGCTATGAGAGCCTTAATACACCAGGCTGAGGTGATAAGTTGTAGATGCACTACTGGAAATTATCCATATGGCAACGAATTTTTTGGCGATATGAAAATAAACGTTGGAATAAGTAATGAAATAGTTATAATAGGTAGTCAACAATTGTTGCAATAGAATAAAAAAAAGCGTCGCAATAGATGCTGTGGCAACGGTTAGTAATCGTCGCAATAGAGTCTATTGTGACGGTTCTTAACCGTTGCAATAGATCAAAATAGGAGTCTTAATAAGTCCAAAAATAACCGTCACAATACGCCCATCTATAGCGATAGTTGTCGTAAATCGTCGCCATAGGTGTAGCTATGGTGACGGTTTAGACGACCGTCGCAGAAACCGTTGCCACAGACCTATCGCAACGCCCATCTATGGGACGCTTGCCAAACCGTTGCGATAGGTCTATGACAACGATTTTTTGGTCTATTGCAACAATTTTGCAACCGTCACCATAGATCTAATTTCTGGCATTGACGATATCTGACATTTGATTTGCTTTAGAACAAAATGAAAATGTCTGTTTGGATTTTTGAGTAAAAAGGAAAAGAAATGGAAGGAAAATGTTGACAATTGGAAAAAAACTAAAAGGGAGATTTCTGAGTTATTGAATTTCCGGTTGTTAATTTAATTTTTCCATTTTAAAATAGTTCTCTCTCTTTATTTCGAGAGCTAAATCTTATTAATTTTTCAAGCTTAATTAAGCGAAGCCAAATTAATCTAAAGATTATAGAAAAATGTTGTAGGTTGTTATTTTTTATATGAATATAGTTAAGAAAATATTTTAAAATTTTCATCATAGTTAGAATAGTTTGATTTTTGAAAAGTGAAATATGATAAATATTTGAAATGGAAAATTACCTATTAAGCATTTGGTATTAATGACAAATATTATCATTTGACTATATTGTATTACTTTGGAACTTTTAATCTCGAAGTTTATGTGATTATTGTTAAATAATGTCTTCTAATTGTAAACTAAAATAAGAAATAAACATTTAGGAAGAAAAATAAGTCTTTATTCTTTTCTGGTCGAAAATACGACTAAGTGATTAATGATATGAATGTAGAGAATTATATCAGTTTAGGTTTAATATTAATAATTTTTATTTTATATTCAAAGTTTTAGGCGACACGATTACTCAATATCACATGCCAAACATCATGACAATAAGAAAAGATCCCCAATTTAAGATACAAGAAATATTTGTACCCCTCATTTCTTTCATCAAAACAATTTAGGGCTCGTTTGCTAGAGTGTATTAAAATGTTAATGTATGTATTAGTTTAATGTGTATTAGTAGTACTGATTTGGTATACCTTTTTACCCTATGTATAACTAATGCAAACATTAGTTATACACTCTATTGTGTATTGAGGTGTGTATTACTAATACCTCAAAATTCATGGCATTAGTAATGCAATGAATTTAATGTATGCATTAACATGCTTAAAGACCCTATTACCACTCAAAAAAAAAAATTCCGCATCTTTTTCAACATATATATTTGAGGGTATTATGTAAAAAAAAATATTTTTTTTAAAAAAATTATGTAATTCATGTTTTTTTTAATGCATCAAACCAAATACTGCATAAGAAAAATGCAAGCATTACTAATACAAGCATTACTAATACACTATATTTGACATTATTCTTATACACTCTGTCAAACGACCCAATGATTAATGAAATGGGTAAAGAAACAAGTGATTTCAGATTCAAATATTAGATGATTTCTTTGCGAAATACTTCGTCAATACAAAAAATGACTCTTTTCTTTTTATCCTTTTTTAATATATGCATGAATTAAAATCTAAATACCACATTCTGCAATAGAGCTTTCATTTACTATGTGTACGAATTATAATGATTCATTTGTATGCAATCGTATCTTAGATTTCTGCATGAGAATATTTTTACGATTCGAATACGTAATCTTTATATTATACGACAATAATTTTACCAGTTACTTTTCGGGACTAAATTCTAGTAGTACCTAGAAAACAAAAACTAAAAGGTTATCCACTTTGGATGATTGTAAAAATGATGATAATATATTTGCTCACCTTTTTGCTTTATCCTTTTCCACACAAATTAAATAATTTCATCACGTCTTATTGTTCTTGTCCATTTTTGTTTCCTAGATACGTATCTTTTCATTTTTGTCTCTTCAATCAAACAAAATAAGGCAAGATCATTGACAACTAAGTTCACTAGTTTTTCTTCTTGATACCAAATAATTCACTATCAAGAAGTCACAATTCCAATTTGTGTTTAGAGGTCACAATTCACAATCCAAACCTTAATAGGAATTTCAACAATCTTAATCATAACTAGCAAGTTGCTAAAAATGAAATCAGTAAAGTAAGATGTCGAAACTCTTGTTTTAATACTCGTCATAAAAAGGCTTATTCTGAATCGTGTTATATAATTATAATGAAATACACAATCAATCTAATATTTTGATTTATTTCTTAAATCAAATAAATGTTTATTTGGTGCATATTGCCATTGTTAATGACTTAATGTTAATGACTTAATGCTTATTTGGTGCATATTGCCATTGTTAATGACTTAATGTTATAGTTACACTGCTGTATGAACATTTTGTTCTATAATGATTGATATTCCATATGTTCATTATTTCTAGTACTTCATGGAGTTTTTGGAGGGATATACAATAAATTCTTGGAATTTTTTATTTTTATATTGCTAATTTTGAAACAATAGTTTTGGTTTTGTTATAAGACAACAAAGAATAAAGAAGAAGAGTAAAGTGAATAGAGAGAGTAATTGTTATTTATTCTCTTGAGGGATGAGAGATCATAAGATTGTCAATACAATGAACAAAAACCCTCTATTTATAGGGAAAATTTACTCCTAGTCTAAGTAAAAGACGGATGATTCAAATCCTAATAGATATCAAAGTAGATCTTGATAGATCTTAATAGACATTCAGTAAATACATTTATAACACTCCCCCTTGAATGTCTAATTGATTGATAATGTGCCTCGTTAAAACCTTACTAGAAAAATCCCGGTAGGAAAAAAAATCTAGTGAAGGAAAAAGAATACATATCTCTAATAATACGCACTTCAGCTGTCTCATTAAAAAATTTACAAGAAAAATCCAGTGGGACAAAACCTCGTAAGGGAAAAAGAGTACAACGCCTATTTAACTCTCTTAATGAGAATATCCTTGACCTTTGCATCTTGATCTTATGCAGCATCTTCTTGGAAGTTGCAATTGGAGAAAATTTGGTGAATAAATCAGTCACATTGTCAGTTGAACGAATCTGTTGCACGTTAATATCATCATTCTTTTGTAGCTCATGTATGTAGAAAAGCTTTGATAAAATGTGCTTCGTTCTATCTCCATTTATGAATCCTCCCTTAAGATGTGCTATGTATGCTGAATTATCTCTGTATAAAATTGTGAGTAGATTGTCATATTTCACACCACATTTTTCTCGAATGAGATGTATCATGAACCTCAACCATACACATTCTCGGCTTGCTTCATGAATAGCTATTATCTCAGGATGATTTGATGAAGTGGCTACGATAGACTGCTTTGTATATCTCCAAGATATGGCAGTATCATCACATATGAACACATAGCCTATTTGAGACTGAGCTTTATGCGGGTTAGATAAGTACCCAACATCAGCATGACCAATAAGATCGGGACTGCAATCTTTAGAATAAAACAAGCTCATGTGTTTTATTCCATTTTGATGTCTCATAGTAGGAGCAGAAATATACGCTGCTAACAAATTGACTGAAAAGGCTATAGGCCTTGTAGTATTTACAAGGTACATGAGTGCATCAATTGCACTAAGATATGGTACTTCATAACCAATCCAATTCGATATATTTCAAATTTCAGCAAATAATCTATTAATTTGAAAACTCTCCAAGAGTTCCAATGATGTTCAAACAATAAGCTTATACAATATAAGGATTATAAATAAGTTTTCCAGAAACTTTATATGTTTCAAGCAGTTTGAATCCTTAAAAATTTTCACATAAGTTTTGTCAAGTGTCAATATTCAACATTTCATGTGTGACATCTTCAAGTGTCTGGACTGCAAATCAAATAAGTTTTACGCTTACCAAAATGCATCATTTCATGTCACTTGATTAATGTTTCTATGTCAGCATGCTTAAATAAACGTAGAATTCAGATCCTCGTAATCTTTCACAATATTGCACCAATATTGTGTCAAAGATATTGATGATATATCATTTCATATCGGTTGACAATGCAACATAACATTTTGAGATCTCATCACTTCATTATTTTCAGGTACATAAACCTCTCATAAGGTTTCATGAAGTGTTATGTCATAGGCTCTTCAAGCGCATATTACCTTCTTATTATGATTATTTTCTCCTTATTTTATACAAGTACTATTTTATTTGGAATCGATTGGTCTATCACGCTTCACACATGCATAGACTTTGTCCTTTAGAGACATAAAATAGGAGCACTTGCAGCTTAAATATGAGATGTGTTCGGCATTTGACTTGAATTATCTTTTGAATGAGGATCTGATGATAATTCCTAACATACTTCATAGTTGCTTATAATCTCCCCCTTATGTTAGGAAAGCTAACATACATCCTCCATCTTCTTTGATGGATCCATCTTTGTGCATCATAGTACATTCAATAATCGTATACCACACATCAAAACTATTAGATGGAATAGTTGGTTCATGACCTTGAACCAATTGAGGGGAAGAAATAATCATAATTTATTGGTCTAATGCATACAAGTGTTATTGTATGTAACATATCATATTTCAGATCAACACATGAAGCTTTGTTCTCATTAGCGATGATTTAGCTATTTATCGAAGGCATTTAATGCCAAATCATCATCATCAAGATAACTTTCTTGATTGCACAATCTGAAAATTATGTTCTTAACTCAATTTTATTGAGCAAGCAACTTTATGAATGTCAAACTGTAGGTTGACAATGAATGTACATGTGATCATCTTATTGATGCATCATTTCAACATATCACATGATAGATGAACGGGTCCTTATTCACCTTTTAAAATTTTCAGATTTGAAGGGATCCAATCCTAATATTCGTTGGTCCAACCAACTTATCATGAGAACAAACGACATAAACAATTCTTGAAGAATTTTTTAGTTCTTCAATACATGCACATCTTCGAGATGTCACAATCGTTCATATCAATTTATGAACTTTTATTCTAGTAAACTCCAAGTTTACTATGACATGTATTTTTTCTTTAGTAAATTTCAGATTTACTATTACATGAATAAATTTCAGATTTATTACTTAAGAAGTAGATTTCAAAATTATCAAACCTCTTTCGGAGGTGAGTTGTGATACAATTACAATCAAGTGCACCTTTGCATTAATAAGTTTCTCATTCCCCAGGAATAGAATATAATTGTGCCTTAAGCCTATCAAATTATGATAGCTTATAACCTCTTTCAAGATTTTGCTACGTCAGAAGCAAATCGAGGCATACATATGATGTAGAGAATTTTTCTCTAGCATATCTTATAATCATATAAGCGTGTGAAAATATCATCACTTTTGATGATCATTATTATATTCGTGCATTCAATCACTTGTCTTCTTTTAGACATATTATGCACTGCTACCACATACACCTCAAGAATGAAGTAAGTCGTCATATTTTAGACTTATCATATATTGCTACCACATTCACTTCATGGAATGGAGCATATTCAATGGGTCGAATTTCATGACTTTTCACCCAATACCCATTATTTTGCCCTAGCCATCACAATATCATCAATATGGTGTATTGAGATTCAAACTCAATATTTTATCCATATAAAGGCGTCTTAGGCATAAATCGATGGGACTTGAACCCAAATATTATCATCCCTTTTGATAATATTGTTCTTGAAGAATGAATTTAAAACATAAATGGTTCCAAACCAATTATTTTTCCTCAAATTCAACAATAATTATATCATTAATAGAAAAATACAAATAACATTAGCTTATTAGATATAGTAATAGGAATTACTAACTTTGACCTTTAGATTTATAATCTTACCTTATTTGGCAGAGTCTCGTGATGATAACTTGTTATAAAACAAGAAAGAATAAAGAAGAGTAGAGAGAATAGAGAGGGTAATTGTTATTTATTTTCTTAAGGGATCAGAGATCATAAGATTGTCAATACAATGAACAAAACCCCTCTATTTATAGAGGAAATTTACTCCTAGTCTTAGTAAAAGACGGATGTTTCAAATCCTAATAGATATCAAAGTAGATCTTGATAGACATTCACTATAATGTAAATACATTTATAACAGGTTTATCGTTTTTTCACAAATAATGAGCGGCTAAAGAATAAAAGGAAAATTAAAGATAAGGTAAGCCTACGTTAGGCTGCCTACTTTAGGCAACTCTTTTGGTGGGCTAATCACAAATAGGGTGGACATATAGTTTGAGCAATTTGAAATTTACAAATTCAAATTTTTTAAATATTTGATTTGGGATTTTAGATTATGAATTTTGAATTGGATATGACATTTTAGCATATTGTTCAAAATTTCAAAATTATTATGTCTGATAGTTGGTCCTACCAACATTATATGTGCTTATTGCTAATAAATTCAATTTTCAAAGGTCCAATAGATTAGTACCCTGTAATCCTATCTATTATAGTATTATGTCTAATATGAAATTACACGATATGACCAGTATGATAACATCAATTTTCGTTAGCTGTATAAAATTATGCACTCTAAGAAGCAAACTAACCGGTGAATTGAGAATGTCCATGACCAGCTTAAAATTGTCCAAGTCGAACCTATTTGATTGGATTTGGATTGTAATTTCCTCAATCCAAGAATCAAAAATTCAAATCAAAATTTTCATATCCAAAAACACAAATGCCCATCCTGACCACAATACAAAGCAATTGCCAATCTCAACTAGCTAGGATATAAGTTAGTATTAAATATGTTGATAAATGATAAGTGTTAAAAAAATATATACTATTAATGCAATCTAATCAGTTATATAACTTATAAGTACCTATTATACTATTGGTTAATTAAGAGTAAATACATAATTATACCACTGATCTTGTTCAAAACATCTAAACTTTAACTTCAATTTATTACCCCATGAATTTTCTTTATTTCATCACAAATACACTATTTTGACCCTCTACGTGTATACACGCGCCACAAGCGCGTGAAAAGATAAAAATTGACTTTTTTGACCAATTAGAAGCTGCCACATGTAAATAATTTATTATATAATTTATATTTTTTTTAAAATTAATATTTATTTATTTGTTAAAATTATTTCATAACCCCCACCCACCCCACCCCTGCAACCCCACTCTTCCACCATTATCTTCTTCCCCAACTTCTTCTTCATCACCATAACTCAACAACAACATCAATTACAACAACAACATCAATTAACGCAACAACATCATCATCACCATAATTTTAAAAAGGAAAATTGATGTACAATCTCCATTTTAATGGAGCTTTAAGCTTCATTTTAATGGAGGGAACTGGACGGGAATGGGGGAGGAAGGTGTTGGATAGGGTGGGGTCATAAATAGATATAGAGCTTAAAGCTCCATTAAAATGGAGATTGTACAGGAGCTTTAAGCTTCATTTTAATGAAGAAAACTGGACGCGGAGGGAGGGGGGAGCTGTTGGACCTGGACACGGGGGAGCTGTTGGACGCGGGGTGGGGTGGGGTGGGGGAAGAGGGGGGTGATAAATTAAATAAAAAGGAAAAAATTTATCAAAACATAAATAAAATATGAAATTAAAAATATTTGACACGTGGTAGCACCTGATTGGTGTTTGCATTCACTTTCTTTATATGACTGAGATTCAGCGAAAAATGATATATTTACAACGAAATAAAAAAGAATCATGGAGTAATAGGTCGAAGTTAAAATTTAGATGTCTTTTTAGAAAACTCGAATAAGATCAGGGGTAATTATGTATTTACTCTTAATTTAATTTAATCTGATCGTGTGAAAACTCACTATACATTTATCAGCTGATGGACAGTACTTATACCCGTTTCAACCATGATATATTTGTTAACATAAATGATAACCTATTAATTAAACAACTTAAGGTATAGTACAAAGTATTATTAGTATTTGTTTAGTTAAGTCCATCTTACCACCACAGGTGTTGTAGTGAAGAGCTCTCGAGTTTGAATTCGGAATATGAAGTGTTCTTTGATAGGAAACGTCTTACCTTGCATAGTGGGACTTTCTGGCACCAGTGGCGAAGACATGATTTTCATTGAGGGGGTTCAGAATAAATATACGGACTAGTCGAAGGGGGTTCAACATCTACTATATATACATAAAAATATTTTTAACCATATAAAAATAGTATAATTTTTTGTCGAAAGAGATTCGTATGAACCCCTGATTACAAGGTGAATCCGCTACTGTCTGACACGAATCCAGATTAATCAGGGTGAAATGAAAAAAAAAAAAGTCCATCTTTAAAATTAAGTTGAAAATATTGATAATAATATTTTGTAGTAAGAGAGAAGATGAGGAATTAGACTCAAAACAGCCAACGTTCATAAATCTAGGCTTCGTAAACCAGCCACACATATAATATTATTATTTTCATCATCTCAATTTATACGATATATTTCACTTTCCGAGATTCAAACTAGATAAATTTGATCATAAATTTTTTAATATGAAATATTCAATTGTTTTTAAAATTAAATTTAAAAATTACGTAAAAAGTACTATAAATCACAATAATTGACTAGTTAAAATATTTGAAATATATATATATGAAAATATTATGGCGAAACATAGATATATTTGAATCGTTGAAAGCAAATATGTCATGTAAATTGAGTCGGAGGAAGTAGTTATATTAATAATTTTATATTATATGTTGGGATGATTGGTTTGATTTTGAATGGTCTACAACACAAATAAATAAGAAATAAAAATCCATGCAAAACATGATCCACTTCATTTAATTTATTCCTTCCCTACAATTATTTATTCAACTTGGCTTTGTATCTCCTGTATTTTAATTATAGCTGATTTGACATATTTATTTAATTTGAATCGAAGACATATCAAAAATAATTTATCTTCATAAAATAAAAGTAATATGTATTACATTTTGCTTTTACCAAATATGTCATTGTTATTATAATAATCTATTCAACGTCAATACACTAGAAAAGTATTAGATGCCAACTTCATGAAATATTATTATAGTATTCATATGTTGACACTTTATTATGACTCTTTTTTAGGAAAAAAAGTTACTTTGTTTAGGTTTGACTTATCGTTGGAGAATGGCCTTGGTTTATCTCTTTTTTGCCCCATGATAAGCTATTTTTTTTTACTTAATCAAATTATATAATGCACAGAATTATAAATACTAAGCAACCTGTTGTAATATATTAAATTGCACATTTGATATTAAAATTCTTCACACTATTAATATACTTTATTCGGCTTATTTTAACTGTCCCTTTGGCTAAAAATAATTATCCTAAAATATGTGTCATTTCAGAAATTCAAAACCAAATTAAATCGATATTTTTAATTATACTTTTAATATTAAAAAAGTAGTTGTTTTAAATATTATCAGGATAATAAATAATAAGCAACTTGTTGTAATGGATTAAATTGCGCATTTCATATTAAAATTCTTCACACTATTAATACTACATACTTTCTTCGACTTATTAAACGTCGCTTTGACTAAAACAACTTGTCCTAAAATATGTGTTATTTCAGAAAGTTAAGTCCAAATTAAAGTGATAAGTATTTTCAATTATACTTTTAACATTAAAAAAGTAGTTGTTTTAAATATCATTCAATTCTCAAAAGAAAAAAAAATATCTAAAAGATAGGAGTAACTTAATAAGTTACTCTATTCGTTTTCATTTTTTTTAATGAACATGCAAAGAGCTAAAGTGATAGTTAAAAAAATGAAGGGAGTATAACTTAAAATCTAAGCTCGTTTGGTGTGAGTTATAAGAGATAAATAATTCCGAGATAAAATGAAGGATTATTTTATTCTATATTTAGTTGGAGGCATTAATTAATATCGGATTACTTATCCCATCATTTACACTATAGTGATGGAATAAAATATCTCATATACATAGTGAGATAAGTTATCTCGGATAATTTTTTCCCAAACAAAAAGACCTCTAAATATCAGTGGTATAGTAGCTAGTGTGAACATAAATATATAGAGCATATTAAAGTCTTAAACCGCTGGCGATATGATTACTACAGAGAAGTCTAGAAACTGATAAACTCACGACTTAAATATGTTAGAAATGTGACAATTGGTTGAGTAGAGAATCTCCAAAATAAAGGGGTCTAGTTTGATACCATCTACATCTGTTTCTCGATCGAGCTTGTTACATGAAGCTTGTTTAGTGCGTACTTCATGCAGACTATTATTGAAGTAGTGTTACCCAAAGAGCATCGGTTGCGAATCTTCTTGTTACCTAAACTAAAAATATGCTCAAGTATCTTTCAATCGAAAGTACAACCACTACCAGTATAATCTCATAAGTAAAGTATGAGAATGGTAGTGTATATGCAGCCAGGAGCGGAGCTATCCTTGGGTTAGGGGGTTCATCAACTTCTTCGGCGGAAGACTATGTTATATATATACATGGTTAAAATTATTTTTTATAAATATATAATATATGTAGAACCCCCTTTAATAATTAGTTAGTATATTTACTTATGAGTCCTCTTAGTGAAAATTCTGACTCCGCCACTGTACACAAGCCTTACCCTACCCGAATGCAATTTATTATTTATCAATGACAAACCCCTCATAATTTTATTTATGAAATAAAATCCAAAAGAGTAGTCTAACCTGTCGTCTGCCTAGTAGTACTTCTTAGGAAAATCAATTTTGTAAACCTATTTGTTTAACTAACAAAAAAGTTTAGGTGCGTGTAGGGTTAAATTGTCAACATTAATTATTTTGACATAGATTGTTTAGGTTATTGTTTGCCTTACGAAGTTAGCTTATTACTTTAGGTCTATTAATATTATTATTTCCGTACTCATTGTTCTTTGAATACAACGAAGTATGAAATGAATTTTGCATATTTAAATTGTTACACATCAATGTCATAAAACTATAGTTTAAGTTCAAGGTGCATTCAGGTTTTTAAAAAATTAAGTTTGGTGCATTAGTGTATTCAAAATTTATATTGACGTGTTTAGAATTAACTCGTTATATTTTTAAAATTATATATGATTTTTTTAATTTATTTCTTTACCTTTTTTTTTTGTGCGACAAAAGTTTATATTTTTGCATCACCTTTCAATACCCGGTCTCGAATGCTACGCAAACCACCATCCTCAAACTGCTAACAAGATAGATCTAGACTCTGCACTAGCAAAAATTCACCTGGGATCTGAGATATCAAGCCGAACCATCATGTTGGCTAGGGACGGAATGTCCAAGGCCAAAGTCACTCAAAAACTGAAATGAAGGCTAAGGTACCTACACTTATAATATCTCACAAGTTATGCTTCGCGTCTTTTGAAAAACTTATACCCTATTAGACATAAGTTAAATTTCTAAGAGCAAAAATTTAAAACTTACTATTTGAAGAGCAAACTGTGCTATTAAAACAATTATAATACCTCTTCATCCATGAATTGTTTCCACAAAGACAAGAACATACACCAAACTTGGCCCAAGAAAAATATAGGCTCATGAGTCATGGGCCTGCTACAAACAATTCTAGGTAAAGATGGCGTGCGCAAGTCGGAGGAGGCAGAGCTAAAATTCTCAGTGTATTCGTTTTGAAATATTGGAATTTATAGAGTTCTTGGAATATTATTTATATATATATATATATTTAGTGGATTTTAAAGCACAAATACGAAGTTTGAGCTCAAGTCTAATGAATTCTCCTGAGCTCGTATTTAAAGTTGTAACTCCACCCCTACCTACAATTGGTCAGAACCAACCTCTCGACTTAAGTTTGAGAGTTGAATATATTAACTTTGAAAATAAATAATTAAGGACCCATTTGTTCATAAACTTTGTATCAAAAATTTGAAAAATATTTGGAATTTATTTGAAATAAGTGTAATGTTTATCAAATAGCCCATTATTTAAATTTCCCATTTGACTTAGGCAAATAAATTTTAGAAGTTTTACAAAAAATAAATTCAAGTTTATACTCACAAAACTTCGACTGTATTTTATGTCTAAATACTTTTTTTTTTTTTGCAAAATAACTTTCAAATATTAATATTACATTTTGATCCACGATTGCAGGTGAAATCCTATTGAAAATGCTATTTCCTCCGTTTCAATTTGTTCAACCTAAAATGATGTTTTGATATATTTAATATATCTTTAATTCAAGATAATAACATTCCAAAAATTTCTTTACTTTCTTAAACTCTGTGTCAAATCAAAATATCTCAGACAAATTAAAAAGGATACAGTAGTAAAATAAAAGGACAAACAACATAAATCCCAACAGTTTGAGCTTAATTTTTGAAAATCCTGACTTTGGATGTGTCGAGATACATAATCAGTTCCCGAAACATCCAACAAGGATACATTTTTTCTTTTGTAAAGATACATAATTAGTTTCCGATATATTTTTTTCTATTTGGGATTTATCAAGATACATAATACATCCAACGCCGATACATTTTTTTCCTTTGTAAAGATACATAATTAGCTCCCGATATTTTTTTTTTATTTTGAGTCTGTCGAGATACATAATTAGCTCCTGATACATCTAACGAAGATACATTTTTTCTTTTGTAAAGATACATAATTAGCTTCCGATATATTTTTTTCTATTTTGGATCTATCAAAACACATTATACATACAACGCTAATACATTTTTTTTTCCTTTGTAAAGATATATAATCAGCTCCCAATATTTTTTTTTCAATTTTGAGTCTGTCGAGATACATAATTAGCTTCTGATACATTCAATGAAGATATATAATTAGTTGAAATTCTTATAATTACTTTGTATGGATAGAGATTAGTGTAACTATGGCAAGTTAAGGTGCATATTTATGTTAGGAAACATCTCTTTCGAGTTTGGGCTCCACAAAAAGACTATTCATTGGGCTTTACAGAATGGATTAGTCTGTTATTGAAAGGCACATTTCTGTCCGAAATTTTGAATTGGGCCTTCCTACATGGAATAGTCTTTTAATTAACAATATTGAAAGGCACATATCATGATTCAATTATTTAAATTTGGGGAAAATGTTCAAATTCTGTACTACTTGAAATCGACTTATATCATCCTCTGTTAAACTTTGGCTCTAGTATTAACTTAAAAGGGAAAAAGACATAAATAATACTGCTGTTGAAACTGTTGACATAAAAATGGTAATTTGAATTTTAATTCCATTTTTTAGCTATTTATTGGTAGCTTTATACAGTGTTGATACAGATTTGATACATATCTTATACAGATATGTATTCTATATACATTTCTATATGCATTTTATACATTATACAACAATGATACAAATTCTATGCACATCATATTAAAAAATCCATATTCTCAATGATACAATTTTTACCATAAATTCATTGCTCTATTTTATTTTTTTATGAACTGTATCAGTAGAGTATATGGATTATATCAATATGCTATATGAACTGTATTTGAACTACCTGAGCCAAAATGACCCAAATTATGAAATTTATTTGGGCCAAGTGTCTATGAATGTCCAATGGCCCAAACATGCGTCAGTTGTTTTGTAAAAAGGTCAGCCCATGTCATTGTGCCTTAATAAGTCTTGGTTATGCCCTTAATCCATAACACGACTTAATTTAAAACTTTTTTCCGATGATTTAGATACGTGTAGTTCACCTATTTATTTCTTTTTTGTTAATGACAGAGATAAATACGAAACAATATGCTAACAACAAAGATATAATTAGACCAATAGTGTAACTAATGGGAAAAATGAACAATTTGGGAGAGGACAGAAGCAATCTTTGTTAATGACAAAAGACAAATAAAAAACAATTTGCTAGCAACAAGGATATAGTATGCTTTAGACAAAGGTCGAACAATTTTTCCCCAGAAATTGTAACACTATTAAGAATATCATCATAAGTAGGTAAATTCTTTTTCTTTTTTACTTTTCATATGAGATTTTATTCACATACCCCTAACATTTCTTATTTAGCTATTCAGCGTTTATTATGGGCATGAAAACAACTAACTAGTAATATAGTTGAGAAGAGTACTTTTGTATTTATAATATAATAAACAGAAAAAGTATGGACCATTAGACTATGTACTGACTTAATAAAAAGATACCAACAACTTGGATCTTTAAAACATGAATCTTCTTATGTCTATATCTAGGTTCTAGTACCACTTGAATTGAAGGTCATCTTCTAGAGTTAGAAATATGTTGAAATATCTGTATCTCTATCCCACACACACATATATATATATATATATATCAAAGGCTGGCTCCGCCCCATTGGTCATATTATGTTGAACCAACTTTTTTGGGGGGCGTTTTGTCAATCGTTGTCTGTATTTATATTGAGATTCGACTAAATTCAGATTCATCACGCATTGCAGAGCTAATTTGGGCAGCACTCCCAAGAGGATTTTTTTTCATTTCCGCGGCTCGAATTTGAGAACTATGATTAAGTTAGTGTCACACCCCCGGTTTTTCACCGCATCCGACCCCGCTAGGGAGTTAGTTTTAGAGAAAACGGATTTTTCCAATTAAAGTGACGTTTTGAAAAAGGATTATTTGATTTACAGAGTCGCCACTTGGAATTGAGTTTGGGTGGTCCAAGTTACCTTATTGAATCCCTATTGAAATGACTCTTTAATTTTTATTTTTTGGTCTGCGAACTAGAAATCCGGATAAGGAATTCTGTTGACCGAGGGGAAGGTGTTAGGCACCCCTCGAGTCCCGTGGTTCTAGCACGGTCGCTTTAATGACTTACGTCTGGCTTAAATCTTTTTTTTTTTGTTTTGGATTTATAATATTTGTTAACCTAAAAGTTATTTGCCTCCCGCTTTTAATTTATTTTAAATTATTTAAAACTGCATTGATGTATGGCTTACCGATAGTAGTACTTTTCGACCTCACCACGAGGTTTGGTACATCACTCGCGCCTTTGGGGCATTTATGGATCGTCCCTATTTTCTAGTATAAATAAGCACCTAATAAGTTTAAAATCTACCCAACCCAAGTCAATCGGCTTCAAATGGTCAATTAATTTAATTATAACGAATGGTCGGTAGCAGGGCTTTCCAACTTCATCGTTAATTTTCACTTGCACATTAAATTCTTAATTTTCTAAAGATCAAGGTCCTAAATAATTCTTTTCTAGTTCGTTCCCTTGCAAATGAGTCTTTCCTCTCTTTTACGCAATGGAACTTTGAATAAATTCGTATCCCATTTTATTCATCTCTCAATATTTAATAATTTTGGGTCTTAATCCGTCTTCTTGATCCGAAATTGCATGACCGATTATTAGATTAAAACGGAAAATCCAAGACAAATAATAATTGTAAGAATTATCCAATCGACTAAACATAAACATCTGAATAATTCATTTTGCGTCAAGATTTCTACGTTAATTTTCAGGTCATCCAACATTTGAACCACATTATTTTCAAACACATTGAAAGTACTAATTAAATTGTCAAAAGCCAGGCCAAACAAAGTTAACAGTCCAAAGATTTCAATTATTAAAGGTCCAATGTTATTTGTGTAAACATAAAATAGAACAACATAAAATAAGAAAGTAGAGCAGGTAAATAAATGAAAATTTTTATTCATTATATCCTATATTCTAATTACAACATATGCACATGGTTCATTACAGTATACACGTAAATGATCCATCCTATGAACTCCACTATCCTTAAATATTTTCCCACAATATACTCACTTTTAACTGCACCCCTCTCCTACTCTCAAACATTAGACAATATTTCCATATCAGGTCATTTTTTGTTGCATGCATGAGCGTAACTTATAATAGTTCATTACACAATTACGTCGATTGCATATCAATTGAATGTGATGTTATAAGACAAATCAGATCTAGCACATACATCTGACCCATTGATATTATCATAAAGAATAATCACTATAGGAGAAAAGAAATCCAACTAATCCAAGATAAGAAGCACTCAATATCTTATACGTTTTGCAAAAATAATACAGAAACATCCAAAAAAAAATAAAAAAATAATTCACCCAAACTTCAATTAATTACATAACGTATAATACAACATCTCACGAATTATTCGAAGCCCAGGTGACAGTTGGACTTTATGCATGTCATTATACCAAACAACTTACTTTAAATTTATCTAATGTAAAAAAAAACCTTATGTTGAAACATCATATACAAAATATGAACAAATTTGTAACATTGGAATCAAATCTCGCCTAATCACAATGTTACATTGTACAAAGAATAATTGAGGTTTATCACTTGAAAAGATAACTTACAAATAAAGTCAATGTAGTTTACTGATTTAGGAGCCACGACCATGAAATCGTGAACGAAAACCTCAAAACGTTTACTTTTTTCTCTCTCGTGAACTTCGTTTTCCCTTTTTTCTGGTTTTCTCCTTCTTCTTGTTTTTTTTTTTTGGGTAGGCTTACTTTTGTTTCTTTTGGTTTCTTTTTTCTGTTTTTTGGTTTTTTGTTTCTTGATTTGTTGTCCGTGTATCCTTCTTTTTTTTTTTTCCTTCCTTTCAAGTGCATGTGTGCATGTGTTATATATAGTAGTAGGTGTGTGTGTGCTTGTCGTGTGTGTGTGTTTGAGTGAAAATGGGAGTTGAGGGAATAATGGGGGAGAGATGTGGGTTATGGGTAGTTTAGGATTTTTTTTATTTTTTTATTTTTAATTAATTTTTTAAATAAAATAAAAATAATAAAATCTATTTAAAACTAACAAAACACAAGATAAGTTAATTAGCTAGTCTTAGGAATATGGTTAAGAAATATTAATATCACAACATTCTTTATTAAAAATTGAAAGAAGAAAACAAATATAATTTATTTATTTTTTTAAATAAATAAACAAATAAAAAATAAATAATAAAATAAAAACTTATTTAAAATGTGACTTTATTTTTGTAGTTTTCAAAATTTTTAACGAACCTCAAAATAAGATAAATTTAAAATGCCTAAAAATAAAAATAAAATAAAAATTAATTGAACATTAAAATGGTATAAAATATTAGGTTTGGGTCAAAAATTAGGTGTTTACAGTTAGTATTAATCAAAATAGATTGTCCACTTTGGCACTCCCAACAAGATTTTTTTTCATTCCTAGGTCTCGAACCTGAGACTTATAATTAAATTAGCATAATCAACATGGGTTGTCCACTTCTGAGGTAACACTTTCAACATGATTCTTTCCATTTCGGAGGGTCGAACCTGAGATCTCTGATTAAGGATGAAAGGATCTCGACCATCCCACAACTCACGTTGGTTGAACTAGCTTTTTTTTTGTAGCATATTAGTCTTTCTTTCCCAGGGTTCGAACCTGAAACCTATGATTAAGTTAGTATGATCAACATGGGATGTCCATTTCTGAGGGTGGTACTCTCAACAAGATTTTCTCCATTTGTGGGGGCTCGAACTTTAGATCAATCTCTGATTAGTGATGAAAGGATCTCAACCATCCCACAACTCACGTTGGTTACTAACTTTTTTTTCGTAGCATATTAGTCTTCCATTCCCGGGGCTTGAATCTGAGACCTATAATTAAGTTAGTATAATCAACATGGGTTGTCCACTTCAGGGGGCACTCCTAAAAAGATTTTTTTCATTTCGGAGGCTCAAACTTGAGATGTCTGATTAAGGATGAAAGGATCTCGACCTTTCCACAATTCATTCTTGGTTGAACTAACTTTTGTTTTGTAGCATATTAGTCTTCCATTCCTAGTGCTCGAACCTGAGACCTATGATTAAGTTAGTATAATCAACATGGGTTGTCCACTTCTGGAGCCAGCACTCTCAACAAGATTTTCTCTATTTTTGAGACTCGAACCTGAGATCTCTGATTAAGGATGAAAATATCCGAACCATCCCACAACTCACGTTGGTTGAACTAACTTTTGTTTCGTGGCATAGCAGTCCATATTTGGAGGTCAACTAATACAACATTCTTGCTGAATATTCTGTGGAAAAACAATAGTTCCATATTGTCTTTATTTAGAAGTTTTAAGTATTTGAGTTGCATTTTGTAACCTCTCTATTTGACAAGGACAAGGTGACACTACGTGAGCCTACATGAACTTCATTCGGTATTCGATATCTTTTTTAGCCTTGAATAATTTGAATTTAATTTATACCGCATAATACCTGTTAAAAGATGAAGTAGTCGATATTTTTTCATTTCTCAAACTTAAATTCAAAATTTAAATATGAAGAAGTTCTATCCATCTCATCAAATGCTAAAAGCACTTGTATTGAACTTGATTTCTAAATAAAACATATCGATAATCCAAGAATTTTTTAATGTTAAAATGATTGAAATAGCCTTAAAATATTTACATAGTAAAACAATCCGTTATTGTGAGATTTTTAAATTCAAATTGATTCAATACGAAATTAGTTCACCAAATTTTGAATTTGACAAATTATAATTTTCTCATTTAATTTTGTGGTCAATATTCAAAACGAGGTGGTTCAAAAAGATGTGTGTTATTTTTAACTTGTCATGAAGACGTTTTTATTAAGAACTCACTTTGTTTTTTCAGTCTAATATCCTTTGAACATTAATAAATGAGAGGATAGATTTTAAAAAAAAAAAAAAAGGTTGTGTAAGGACATTATTTTTACAGAAGATTAAATTTTATATAAAAAATTTAGACACTGTTTTCCCTCCTAAATATTCACAACAACTGCAAAATTACTGTTCATTCTATGCAATAATTGTTTAACATAATGGTTAATTAAACACCATAAAATTATTTAAGATACATTACTGATGTTATATTAAATAAGATATACAAAACTATCCAAAAAAACTGTTGGATATATTAATTCATTACCAATTGAATTTAATAAGTTTGTTTTCATGTTTCTCAAGTTATTTATTTTGTAGGTTTAAAAGAGAGAGAAGGAAAAAAAGGAAATGAAAAAATATCTGTTATTTAATTATATTGATTAAAGAAATAATGAAACGAAAAATTACTACAAGGTTGTGGTGTTATGATAATTACTCCTCCATTTTTAATTAAAGATTTCGGGATTGAATATTGGCGGATAATTTCATCCATGGTCATTAACTTTATATCTATTACGCAAAAGTCATTTTTCTTTCATTCATTTCACCCATAATCATTTAACTTTATATTTATTATGCAAAAGTCACTTTTCTTTCATTCATGACACAAAAGTTATTTAACTTTACTTCGACCATCGCAAAAGTCACTATAACCGGATTTTACAATATTTTCATAAAAAAAATGATGTGACAACCTTAATTAGTATTAAGCTTAATTTAAGTGAATATATAATATATTACTCATATCTTGACTCTTTTTATATGTGCACAACCCAATTTTTCTTATGAATTATTTAATGAAAGAATATCAATTTCTTAATAGATTAGATTATCTAATGAAGACTATTTTTATAAAAAAAAAAAATGATTGATATTTTTATGAAACATTTCATAATATTGCATTAATCTGCCAAAAAGATGCATAAAAAAAGTGATAAAAAAGATAAATTTTATTTAAAAAAATATAGTTTAATTCTTTGAAGATAAATCAACATGCTAAAGATAGTTTTAAAATAAAAAAATTTTAATCGTGTTATTGAATAAGTATTGTCAAAATTTGTACTACAAATAATGTTATATTAACGGTTTGTTAATAAAAGTTATAAAATATAAGTATTTTAATAGATAAAGAAATTATAGGATATCTAATTTTTATATTTTATCAATTAAATTAATTAAACAATATGTGATTTATCAGAAATTGAATATTATAATTAAAAAAATTAAGAGAATTAATCGATTAGTCAAACAATTAAAAATATAAAGACAAACTCAATAAATAGAGTAGTTTATCATATTATTGTGATATACCGAATGTAAAGACCCAAGTGGCAAAAAACTAATGTATGAAAAAAATATTTTTATCAACTACATGTCACAATTTTAGAAGGAGAAAAATTATTTTATCAACTACATGTCATAATATTAGAGAAAAAAATAATTTACCAACACATGTCTCAACTTTAGAGAATTTTAAGAATATATAAGTATAATTTTATTTCATAAAAATATCAATTTTTTTTTATGAACATAGTCTTTAGGTAGCCTAAGAAATTGATATTCTTCGATAAATAATTCATAAGAAAAATCGGATTGCGCACATATAAAAATCATCAAGATATGCGTAATATATTATATTCTCTTAAATTAAAATTAAGAGTTAATTAAGATTGCCACATCATTTTTTGGTGGAATTGTTGTAAAATCCGGTCATAGTGACTTTTGTGATGGCCGGAGTAAAGTAAAGTGATTTTTGTGTGATAGACACAAAGTTAAATGACCATAGATGAAATGAATGAAAGAAAAGTGACTTTTGTGTAACAAATACAAAGTTAAGTGACCATGGATGAAATTTATCCGGGGTATGGAGTCGTCTTTGGTAGAGAACGGTTTATCCCCATAGTGAGACTTTCCAATACGAATTCAAATTAGTCGAACTTCAATATAGATACCGGACACCAAGTGAGAAACCCTCACCCTCACCCTCACCCCACCCAGACACCCCACCCCCACCCCCCACCCCCAAAAAAGGAAAAAGTAGGTTTATGGTAAATTATTAAACTGATCCTAATCCTAGATTACGTGCCCATGTTTCTTGTAATTAATCATGATTATAATACCACTAAGGTGTTACGTGATCCTATTTAGATTATCATGGCAAGAAACTAATAATAATAAAAAAAACATTGCTTTCTTTTGCTTTCTTTTTTTTTCTTTTTTTTTTTTTGGATTGAGACATCTAATTAAACATCTATTTTTATCATATAAATCGGAGCAGAGCTACAAGTGTCGAATTTAATATCTCCTGCTCTAATAATATATTTATATTTAAGAATTCATTAAATATGTGTAATAATAAATGTAGAACACAGTTATTAATATTAGATTAAATCACGTTCTAAAATTGAGAATTCATTAAATTAAAATTTTAATTCCGTGCCTGTACGTGGAACTTATAAACTCATTCTCTAAACTTTAAAATCAAGTTAGGTTTTCTTAATTAAATATATAGGGGGCGGAGTGGAGGCTAAATATTTAGGTGGCTCATAATCACTCGTATTTAATTATTAGGTATCGTTTGAAAAAATTAATTGTCTTTTTAAAAAAAAAAATATTTTGAAAATCTTTATGTGGGAAAAGAAAAGCAAGGGAAATAAATTTTAGCAAGAAGTAGAAATAACGGTATACCGAATTTTATTGGTGTAATAAGGAGATACAAACAATAACTTTAAATTAGACTTTATATGTGTATTAAAGATTAGAATTGAATAACTCTAAGCAACTAATGTTGAATTCAATAAATTAAATGAGTTATAATACGCTTTTGACAGCTTTATTTCCTCCATTAGGCTTAGGAGGAATTGAATTATCTCATGAACCGAACAATTCGACTAATTTAAAATAAAAATAAAAAATTGAATAAGTCGAATCAACAGATTTCAGATACTAATTAAAGGATTAAACAAAAATATTAAAATATTTTTCATGTTAAGAAAAGATAATGGTGATAAATGGACAATACATGATATCTATTGATAAAAGTTAAACCTTCATCATAGAGAAAAAATGAAAAACTTTTATAAAAATTCTCTTAGAATTGTGAATGAAGATTTAATTTTGTATATACCAAATTATGAATTAGTAATTGCGTCTACTTTAAAAAAAAAAAAAATCAGTTGTGTCATACTTTTGTTTCTCGAAATAGTTACATAAAAAAAATTCTTAGAATAAAATTAATTTTTATTTCAAGTTATATGAGGTTCTCTTTAAGAAAGTCTTGAGAGAATTTATTTGGTCCATGAGAAAACTGCTCTAACATATCACATATGCTTCAAATGAAAAATTGAAGTGGATTAATGAATATTTTTTTATTTTTTATCTAGTATCTGATTTTTTTTTGGGGGGTCTCGATTAATTAGAAATCATATAGGAAAATTCCACATTAAAAGAGAAAGCATTTTCTATCAAAGATGACTCAATATCCCGAGTTTGAATATGAAACCTTTAATTAAAAATGAAAAAATACTTATCACTCCACCAGTTATCGAGTTGATTAATGTAAATGTATGCTGGACCATATCTATATAAGAGCCAAACTATATAAAGGCCACTGCTCTTTTTAAAAGACTGTTAACAAACCTTTAAATCAAATGATGATAATCCATCGATGATCCATATGATATAAAAGTTTCATCAAAAGAAGGGAAAAGTAGAAACATTAAAAAATAAAAATAAAAAAGATAGGCAAAATCATACCACTAATTGATTAGGTTAATTCTTGGTTACATTAAAAAGAGATATATAATTGATTGATTGTTTCATAGTGGTTAACAAAATTGATGACTTTTTGTTGTCAATTGAGGGGTACAATATGTCAAAAAGTAGAATCTAAGTTCTAAGTTTAATCAATAATTAAAGAACAAAAAGCAACCTTCTCCATCATATTGACATTTTTTTAATCAAATTGAAATTCTGTATTGTGACTAATTATAGGTTATGGTTATTACCTTAATTAATATTCTAAAAGTTTGTGGGGCTAATTTCAACAGCTTTTTAATATTCTTCTAGGAAAAAAAAAGGAAGAAGAGAAAGTTTAACATGCTTAATGGAGGGAAACTTGTTTATCATTGATTCTATATATTCTTCTTGATAAGAAAAAGAAAAGTAGAAATTTAAGGTGTGTTTGGTATGAAAGGAAAATATATTTTGTATTTGCTCGAGAAAAATTTTATATATCATATGTAAAAGAAATAAGTTATATAAATGACATTCCGATGCTTTCAAATTGTACCCCTTAAACATTCAGCTCCATCGATTCTTGCGCGACGGCCGACCCGTCCCATAATTTTTTTTTTTAGATTGTATAGAAATGCTCTTCAAACATTGTTTTAATTTACTAGAACTAAGGAAGTAAATAAATTACTTTTTTTTTAATCAAGAAGAAATTTTCAAATAATATTTTCCATTAAGGACATTTTAATTCATACCAAACACACTTTTTCCAAACAAAGGAGAACATACTTGTACAAGTTGTAATGGTTGAAAATGAAATATAGAGGATTTGTTATATCTTCCTTTTTGAATTTTGATAGATTAGAGGACATAAAAAACAAATCTAATTTAGGTAAACTAGAATAGGAAGAAAAAAGAAAAAGTTGTTTTAGAAAATGACCATAGAAAGGGTTAAAAAGACATTTCCTCCGATCCACAAAGTATTTTTTAAGGTTTTGACACCCATATAAAGAAAATTATTTAGTAATATTAATTAAATGGTTTTTTTTTTTACTAAGTTGTCATTTGTTTAAAGTTTTGTTCATATCATTTATTAAATAAAAAGATAAATTTGACGAAAAAATCTTGATTCAAGTTATTATTTAAACCAAATTGGAAAAGTTGAAAAAATCGTTAATCATACATCCAAAGATTATTTGATTACATTATTTTTTATCTCTCGTCGACATTATTTTTTATAATCGTGATATTCGAATCAGCTTGTACGTACACTAAATATTTTGATTAAAGACCTCATGGTGCTCAACTCAGCTTCATTAAACCATTAGACCATACTATTGGGTGCATCTCTCGTTGATATTAAATATAAAGTATTGAAAGACTTTCTCCATTTTGTTGATTTCGCCTTTAAATAAGAATAATTTTGAAGAAAGAAATATTTCTTAATTTTAAAAGTAAATTACATATTTTCACACAATTTATTTAGTTTTTTTTTTTAAAAAAAAAAAAGTCGCTTATTGTGCACCGAACAAAACACTTACACCGCAGGATTACTTCTATTTTACACGTGAAAGGTAGACATTTTATGTGTCTTTTCAATTCTCCTTTTCATAACTAGGTCGTTTGGGCCACAAAAATTTAAATTTAAAAAGAAAAAGTATTAAAGAAAAAGGGCAGAATATATGCTAATCCATTCAAATGATAAACGTATAGATGAAAAATTGTTAGTATTTATTTTATTGGGAGAAGATAATGAATTAACTTTTTTAAAAATAAAAAAGAAAAGAAATAAAGAATAATTAAATAACTTTCTGAAAGTTGGGATTCGTCTCTCCTTAAGATTTCTGGATTCGAGCTTCTGAGAATAAAAAAATTCTTATTGAGAATGACCATCTTTTAAAAATGAGTCTTGCAATGTAAATGTGTCCAAATACAATTAAATCTTACCGTGAATATCAAATAATGAATGAAAAAGAAAACTTTCTAAAATTTGAAACCTATTTCAATTTTTGAATTGGAGCTCAACTAACCAAAGAAAAGTTTAAGAAAGTAGACTTTGCAAGTCATTTTTTAAAAATTATTTTTTGAAAAAATAGCCTAATCAATGATAGATTGCGTGATACATGTCCATAATTCAACATTCCATTATGTATTAATTAAATAAATATAACATGCAGAGATCACTGAAAAATAAATAATTTCGTGCAGAGGAAATGGTAAGCATGTGAAAACCAAATGAGAGATTTATTTCTATCGTAGAACTTTAAAAAAGAAATTCTAACCCTGAAAACAATTATTTTTTTTTAAAAAAAAATATTGAATATCCAAAACAAAACAAAAAAATACGGTTTGAATGTTCAATTTTATTTGTACTTTGGAGAATCTATGTGAGTAGCTATTATGGTCCAATGCTATGGGATTTGAGTCTCAGATTGATATAAAAGTATGTTGATATTTGATTTATATGGCTTTGGATTAAGAATTTCCTACCTCAATAACAATTTTTTTTCTGATGTAATGTTTATTGAATTGTATCAATGATATTAGAGCTTTTCATCACCTTTCATGCCCATATAGTGTTATTGATCGAAGATAATATTGTTATTGTTGTATTCGCTAAGAACTATTTATATCTAACTAACAGTCGTCTGTCGTGGAATACGATAGATGCGGAGTGTGATGGTTTATCATGGTTCATTGCAAAATATAGATCTTGAGCCCCAATTAAGAATATAAGAATATTTTGATGTCAGATTCTATATAATATTGAACTCTTTTTTTCTAAAATCTCAATAGCTAGTTTTTGAAGTGTAATTTTCTTTTAGTTGCATCAACTGCATGCCATTGACCTAAAATGTGAATGGAATTCAGTTCGTTGTACTTGCAAAAGTTGGCCAAAATCCAATTCAACAGATAATAAAATATGAAAAAATAAATAAAATCCAAACTAAGTATTCTCAATCCATTTTCTAGAGAAATGAAATGTGTGTCCAACAAGAAGAGAGAATGCTTTATTTATCTACCCCAACAACAATACCCGGCTCGTGCTTGACTCTATTTGTAAGACATGCATGTGCAATCACTTAGAGAATAGACATGATTGGAGAAAAGAAATTTTCGCGAAGATAGTTGACGCAAACTTATCATATACAACTCTTACCTACAACAAAAGAATTCATATAAACCAATTATCCAACCACTCCGATCACTTTATGGTAATAAGAACATTCGTCTACAAGAGGTTACTAACAATATATCCAATATAATCCACGAATGAGGTCTGCAACTGCAAGGGTGAAATGTACATAAACTTTACCTTTACTTGCGTGAGACAGAAAAATTATTTTCGATAAATCTAATACTTCATTTATCTATTGATTTAATATTCTGAATGACTCAATCTATTCCACATGGTCATTTCATTCACATTTGTAGTGGAAGAACAAAAAAGAATTATGTGACAAAAGAACAAAACAAAAGAAAGTAAGTACACAACAAAAGCAAATTGTGATATGCTATAATACATGAGTGGAAAAATATGATGTACTGTCTAAAAAGACATTTAAACCAAACCAAACCCACAATATACTCAAGGTGACTAGCTAGTTGGGCAGGTTACTCTCTTTTTGTCATTATGTACTTTGTCTTTGAATAATGATTTTGTCTTTTTATTTTAAGAATAATACTTAATAATGTCAACAACTCCCACTATATATTTTTCATCTTTTTGACATAATTTAGTCAAGTTTCCATCTCAATTTTTGTCTTTACACCTTGTAAAATTGAACTAAACTTACCAAATCCAATTCAATAACCCCATTTAAAAGATAATGAAGTACTTTTGATGTAGATGTTACAAGTCTTTTCGTGCTATAATTAATATAATAATTCATGTTCATATCACATTATCGTTCACTATTTTTTTCTATGATGAAAGTTTATCATTCTTGCCTAACTGTTTACTTTAGAGACTTGAAAGGACCACGTCAAGCTCCATGGGAAGAGCTAGGAACCAATTAGGTTGTTTCAGATTCTTTCGTCTAAAAATTACATCATATATATATACATAATATTAAAATATTTTTTTATATATATACAATAAATATTAAATTTATTTAGCTTTTTCATATATTTATCTTTTATATTCCGCCACTATTAACTATCAAGCTCATACTCAAATAATTATTTTGAGATGGGTCTTTACCCTTTCCCTAATCCAAAAGATCTAAAGAAATTCGAAATTTAGAAGGAAAAAGAATATAAATATAAGGTGGAGTAATTTTTTTTTAGTAAATACATAAAGGCCCCCCGATCTTGTTAGTCTTTTTAAAAAAGACACCCAAATTATATTTTCGATTTATTACCTCACGAATCTTACTTAAACCGTTGTAAATGCACCATTTTAACTAAAAATTTGACTCTGCGTGTAGACACGCACCTAAAACGTGTAAATGAAAAAAAATATTAAACCAACAAATTAAAATATGCCACGTGTAATAAGAAGGACCCACTTTTTAAATTTTGTATTTTAGCTGTTTTTCTTCATTTTCCATCTTTTTTATTTGTTTCTTCTTCTTCTTCTTCATTAATCTCCATTAATGGTATTTTTCTTCATTTTCCATCTTTTTCATTTGTTTCTTCTTCTTCTCCATTAATCGTGTCACTCGATTTTCTTCCCTATTTCTTCTTCTTCCGATTCCTTGTTCTTCCGTATTTCTTCTCCTTAAACTTTCGCTGAATTCCGATTTCTCTGTGTGTAGTATTTATCTAAAAAATATTATTTTGAATAATGACGAGTAAAATGAACAAGAAACAATAATTATCTATACCGGTGCACTCAAGAGTCATTTCTTATATATACTTATATATATATATTTGTGTGTTAAAAAGTAAGAAAGAGCCCTGGTGATTATTCTGTGTGTGCATAGTGTATTGTGGAAAGATGAGGAAGATAACAATGGAGGAGAAGAGAAAAAAAAAAATTGAGTTAATAAAATAAGAAAAATAAAAATAAAAATTTAACACGTGGCAAACTGTAATTGATGCGTGATTACACTCTCTATCTTATGAATGGAATTTAGTGAAAATGGTGTATTTGCAACGATTTAGTAAGATTCGTGGGGTAATAGGTCGAAAATATAGTTTAGATGTCTTTTTGAAAAACTCGGATAAGATCAGGGGGGTCATTATGTATTTTTTCTTTTTTTTTTATTAAAATTTATTTCCATTGGGATATTTATAACAAATTAAGTAATTTTACCTCAATTAATTACTACATAAGTTATAATAAAATTTTAAATAATTATAACATTTTCTTTTATAACTTTAGTGTCCGGGCTATCTTGCGCGTATCTCAACTAATTTAACGGAATACCTGCACTTCCCACCAGCAACATGTATAGATAACTCTATCCATCGAAATTAAAACAAATGAAAAAATATTACTTAATGTTTTATCTATACTGAAAATTAAACCTGAGAATTTTAGCGCGCACCATTTTGCCACTAGACTAATATAAACATTGAGGGGTCATTTGCTGTGAGATATAAGGGATAAATAGTTTCGGGATAAAATAAAAATTATTTATTTCATATTTGGTGTGAGATATTAGTTAGTACAGAAACTATTTATCCCACGATTTACACTATAGTAATGGAATAAATTAATTATTTTGAAATAACTCTTTTCCAACCAAAGGAACCCTCGAATACTTATATAATCATTCTGACCATTAGACTAATACTCTCTCCGTTTCATAATAAATGAATTATTGGATTTTGATACACAGATTAAGAAAAAAACATTAAAGACATAAATTTAACATAACTTTTTATTTTTACCTTCAAAAAAAGAAAAAGTTGACCTTATAATACCTTTTCAAAAGTTAATTGATTGTCAAATCATAAGGATAAATTTGAAAAAAAAATTCAATGATTCACTTATTTTAAAATATTAATAAATATTTTAATAATTTATTTATTCCGAAACAGAGAGAGTATAATCCTTATGAGTTTAATATCCAAAGGTAAATTTGGCAAAAGAAAGGACAAGTTGTTTTTTACTGCAAAAATGACAGACTTTTTGGCCTATTTGACTTTCTAAAATCATGATTATGATTTTTACATCACTTGCTACTTACATTTTGTTTTATTATTCAAATTTGTGCCTTGCTTTTGACTTTGGAAATGGCATTCTACAACACCACTAAATTTTTTTGACTTTGAAAATTTTATTTCTTGGAAAATTACATATGAAATTTTAACTCTTTCAGACTCTTCTTCAATAAGTGCACTTCTTTTCCATGTTTTTCCTACTTTTTCTTTTTTCACTTTTGATGCAATTTATGCATTTTTTATTTGTCCAATATTAATTTAGCATATCTTTAAAGAATAATAAATAAAATAGTAATTTTATATTATTTTTGGAGTATAACAAATTCAAATTTTGAAAAATGTATTGACAAATAACTATAGTTAATAACAAGGGTGAATTAGGAATTAGGAATTAGGAATTAAGTGATAAAATTGTTTGTTGATCTTTTAAATTGAAGAAGTAAATGGACATCTATTTTTAGTACAATATAAAAGTAAAATAGACGAAAAGGGTAACTTATTTTTTAAAAATAGAAAATTTGTAAGCATAGTTTCTTGCTTTGACAATTTTTATACATCTCTTAAAAAGGATATTTATTAGTAAGTTTTATCATAACATTATTCATCTTAAAAATCTTTTATCTCTTCTTTAAAGTTTCATTTAATTAACACTAATTTAAAGTCTCATTTACAAAAATAACTATCCTTTATGTTCTAATTTATCTCAAAAAGAATGTCATGAGTTTTTATTTAAAATAATTTAATTTTAAATATTTAATTTTATTTTTAATGAAATAATTTATGATCGTACAAACTTCTACAACTCATTTTTAGACTACACCACTATTTTTATTTTTTTACTTTGAAACTTTTATTTCTTGGAAAATTACATATGAAATTTTAACTTTCACACTCTTGTTCAATAGGTGCACTTCTTCTCCATGTTTTTCCTACTATTTTTTCAATTTTAATGTCTTTATGTATTTTTATTTGTCCAGTGTTAATTTGGCATACTTTTAAAGAATAATAAATAAAATAATAATTTTACTATATTACTCTAGAATTATAATAAATTTAAAATTAAAAAAATACATTGAGAAATGACTATAGTTAATAATAAGGATAAATTAAAAATTAAGTGATGAATTATTTGCTGACTTTTCAAATCGAATAAGTATAATAGATAAGTAAAATATACGAAAAGAGTAATTTATTTGTTAAAGATAGAAAATTTGTAAGCATAGTTTCTTTCTTTTACAATTTTTGTGCATCTCTTAAAAAGGATATTTATTAGTAAGTATTATCATAACATTATTCATCTTAAACATCTTTTATATCTTCACTAAAGTTTCATTTAATTAACATTAATTTAAAGTCTCATTTACAACAACAACTACTCTTTATGTCCTAATTTATGTATGATACTTTACCTTTTAATTTATCTCAAAAAAAAAAATGTCATGATTTTCCTTATTTAAAATAATTTAGTTTTAAACATTTAATTTTATCTTTAATGAAATAATTTATAGTCATATAAATGTCTACTATTCATTTTTAGGTCACAAATTTCAAACAAAAATTATTTCTTTCTTAAATTTTGTGTCTGATCAAACGTTGGCATAAATAGGGATGGACGGAGTAAAAACCTTCTCCGTCCCAAATATAATAGTCACTTTAGCTAATAAAACGAAAATTATTCCCAAAAAAAAATTCACTTCAGAAATTCAAGATTAAGATTGACAGTTATTTTAATTTATACCCTTATAATTCTTTTTAATATTACTCAATTTAAAAAAGAAAAAACTAATACTATATATCTATAACTTAATAAAATATACTTATATGTATTTTTTTTTATAATAAACTTTGGTTCATTCGAATCTCTAAAGTGAAATATTATATTATATCTATAAAAATATTTTTTTTTATCATGTACTTATAACAAATATGAGATCTCAACTTTTTCTTATATTTTTTAAATGGAAAAGGGTCAAAAATACCCCTAAATTATTTGAAATATAGATTAAAAATATCCCTCGTTAATTTTTTGACTAAAATATACCTCTCCGTTAAATATTTGGCTCAAAAATACCCCGCTTAATAGAATTCCACCAAGCATGACACCTAGGTAAAAAAAGCCACGTGGCCATGTCACCTCACCATACACGTGTCAAAAGTGCGGATAACCACCTTTTCAAATATAGCCACATTTGCAAATATAAACACATTCATCATCCCATTTCCGCCACCCCTTCATCCCGTCACCGTTGGTGATTCTCGATGAGGGTAATTCAATCAATTCACTCTGTAAATCCGATCCATTTCAATCTACAGTTAACAAACTCAATGAAATCGGAGAAATGTTTTGGCTACAAGAACACTGTCTACCCAATCGAAAAGGTAACACCACCAATAAGTAATTTTTTGTGTAAAATTTCTACAGTTGACGCGTTTCATGCTAATATTTTAAAACAGATGCAACATTAACACTTGATTTTGTGTTTATAGGTATCAGTTAATGGTACATCATACCACAAGAGCTGCTTCAAATGTAGCCATGGAGACTGTGTGATTAGCCCTTTCAACTATATTGCCCATGAAGGGCGTCTTTACTGTAAGCATCACCACATTCAACTTATCAAAGAGAAAGGCAACTTAAGCAAGCTTGAGGGTGACCACGAGATGAATCCCGCGATGACAACAAAAGTTACTGCAGAATCATAAACAGATGAAACAGTTGATTGTGCCTTAGCTTTCCGCTATCATGTCTACTTGTCTCCTATATTTAAGAATCTGAATGTGCTACGCGTTATTTCATTGAGGTCTTCAACAACATCCATTAATGTGCTTCCGTTTTGCAGCATATGTTTTCTCTCATCTTACATTTATTTGAGGTTGAATTGTAATCTACTTTTGTGTTAACTGTAGATTGAAATGGATCAAATTTATAGAGTGAATTGACTGAATTACCCTCATCGGAGAATCACGGCGGCGACGGGATGAAGGGGGTGGCGGAAATGAGATGATGAAATGTGGTTATATTTGCAAATGTGGCTATATTTGAAAAGGTGGTTGTCCACACTTTTGACACGTGTATGGTGACGTGGCATGACCCCGTCGCTTTTTTTACTTAGGTGGCATGCTTGGTGGAATTCTGTTAAGGGGAGGGGTATTTTTTAGCCAAATATTTAACGGAGGGGTATTTTTGAGCCAAAAAACTAATGAGGGATATTTTTGATCTATTTTAGATAGTTCATGGATATTTTTGACCCTTTTCCGTTTTTTAAATATGAAAATTCCGTCTTCCACTGAATTAAGTACTCCTATAATTAAATAAAACATCTTCCATTAAAGCAAATGGAGCCTACTATATTTAGTATTTACCCAATTTTTACATAATTTCATTAAACCAAATACAGCTTATATACGCTGAACTTTAATGATAATTACGTACTTTTTCTCTCTCTAAGGTTCTATATAGCTGTATCTAAATAATTATAATAATGATTGATACTGGTCCAGTTGGTTTTATATTTGACTCATACATATTATTCAAAATAAATTGACCATAGAGACACAAAAATTTCCATTCCTTATAATTACCACTCAGATTTGGAGCATAATCAAATTTTCCCACTACCTATTGCTAACTAAATAAGATACAATACTATCCCGTAAGATAAGGAAATATTATGAAATCTTGCAAAAAATAATCATATGTTTGCAAAGATACATCACTCAATAACTATATATATATATATATAGTATAATCTTAATCGTAAATTTAGAGATAATAAAACGTATGCATATTTTATCTCAATTTTCACACAATAGAAAAATAATTTCTCAAAAGAACAGTAATCACCACATAAATGAAAGGAATAACACGACTTGTATCACAAAAATTTATACACAACTCATAAGCATCAATATGAAATATATTTCTTATATTTCGAAAAATGCATTGAAAATTACTTATAATTAATAATTAATAATAAAGGTAAACTATGTGATAAATTATTTTTTAATTTTTTAAACTGAACAAGTAAAAATAATTATTTATTTTTAATATAATAAATAAGTAAAAATGAATGAACAGAATAAAGAGTAATTTGAGTCCACTGCTTTTAAAAGTTACAACAAATAATTTACCATGAATTAAATAGTACATAAGTTAAAAAAAAATAAAAAAATTTACTCCATTTAACTTCATTGTCATGCTTGTCCCCCATAAATTTGGAAAACATGAAAGACTACTTTTACTATACCATATTCAATTCTCCATGCGTCTATTAATGCTTACAGCTAAGGTAATCTCAAATTATATTACAGTAGTTTTTTTTTTTCCAAAATATTTGTTTTTATTTTTGCAATACTACTATTTTTTATTTTTGAAATGAAAGACATAAGGTTAAAGAAGAAATGAATTTGGTCAAAAAAATTTACAGTCGAAAAAGGAAAAAGAAGAGAAAAAAATAAAGCACTAACAAATTATAGTATAACCTATAAAGGTAACATATGAAACATGGAGTATTTGATTACTCTTTTTTCTTTTCTTTTAAGTTCGTTAGACACTTTTCATATTTGAAACATATTTAACCAGTAAAATAAGTTAATGATATATCCTTGTGATGAAAACCACTAGATATTAAAAATAGTTTAGATTATGCTATGTTCTTTTCATCTCAAATTATTAGAAATAGTTTAGATTATGCTATATTCCTTTCATTTCATATTTATATGATAATGCCTTTTCTTTTAATTTGCTCAAAAGAAAGTCACACAACTTGAATTTAAATATAATTAATTTTATACTTAGATTTACTCTCATATATTATTTGATAGAGTGTATAAAAATAATATTATTAAATTGAGTAGACTAGTACCACTGAAATTAAGAATGTTAATATTATTAAATTGAGTGGGCTAGTCCCATTGAAATTAGGAATAGTTATATTGAAATTATTTTTTATCCATTTTGGTGTATTTAGTATAGTTTTGTCTTTAATTATGCTTATTATTTATTATTAATGATTGTATTACTAATACTCTACCATATTAGATATACATAAGGTGCAAATCTTATCAAATAAAATAATGACTAATACATCCTATCAAAGGATCCGTTAAGTAAAATTATAGAATTAGACAAACATCATTCAATTCACATAACCACACCTGACATCTTCATATACATATTCTAACCGCGCTTAACATAAGCAAATAAAATACACAAATATCTGAAGATATCTTGTATAGAAAGTGTATATAAAGATACCCATATACATAATTTCGATCGATGTATCTAAACTACATGATAAATATTATAAATTTTTGAAATCTATATTGCTATATGTAATTGTAGTCTAAAACTCCTCCTTTTTGTGGTTTGGTAGTCAAACAAAATTTGTTACTCCATGTTCAAGCCCATAAATTTAGTGATGATACAATATTTTTTTTTTAATTCTCATCCGATGTTCAATATCCACATTAAAATTCAACTAATTCAGATTCGGCCACATAGGACCCCAACGCTTTCTATTAAGGATTTTTTTATACTCAAGTTCAAATTTAATACCTTTAATTAAGGGAGGAGCAGCCTCCCATTCGCTGCACCACATCCTCCGGTGGTGGTGGTGATGGTGATGATACAAATTCTGTTACATAAATTAAAATGTTTTAGTATATTCTTTTTCTTTTTTATATTTGTTTGGGATGATGTGGTACAGTTGAGGAGGGTATTGGTTTAGGTGGGTGGTGGGGTGGGTAGGGAGCTTTGGCTTCTCCTTCCTCTTCAAAAACTACCATTACCTTTTCAAAAACAAATCATTACAAATTTCTCACACTTACAATTCTTTCTTCACAAAAAGCTCTCACAAAAACCACTCAAACATAATTTTCCATTCTCTTCAAGTGCTTATTGCACATTTTTTACATAATTCACACCATGCTCATTTTCTTGAAAGAACTCATCTACATTGTTCCTACTTTTTTCAACACCAAAAATCAATGAACTCCCTTTTTTCATCCATTCATTTCTTGAAAACTTCATTCCCAAAATACCCTCTTCAGATTTCTTGAATTCCACCATTTCCCTTGTTGATTTCACTTCTTTTGCAGATCTATTGAAACCCCATTTCAAGAAAACATGGTGGCTGAGCCTTGGTGTTTAAGGATGGGCAATCAAGTAAGTACAAATGTGAAAAGACAACATTCTTTACTCAAACAAGGACAACAAGAGAAGCAAATTATAGGTATATTGTCATTTGAAGTAGCTAATATGATGTCAAAGATTATTCATTTACACAAATCTTTAACTGATAGTGAGATTATTAAGGTTAAAAATGAGATCTTTAAGTCTGTTGGAGTGAAGGTTTTAGTTTCTGATGATGAAGATAAGCTTCTTGAATTAGTACTTGTTGAAAAACTTGATGATTTGAATAGGGTTTCTAGTGTTGTGTCTAGGCTTGGTAAGAAATGTAGTATTCCTGCCTTGCAAGGTTTTGAGCATGTTTATGGTGATGTTGTTTGTGGGGTTATTGATGTGAAGGATTTGGGATTTTTGGTTAAAGATATGGAAGGGATGGTTAGGAAAATGGAGAGGTATGTGAATACTACAGCTAGTTTGTATTGTGAGATGGCAGTTTTGAATGAATTGGAAGTGGCAACAAAGAAGTTTCAGCAGAATCAGCATGAGGAGAGTAGGAGGGCATTTGAGCAGAAGTTGGCTTGGCAGAAACAAGATGTGAGGCATTTAGAAGATGTTTCACTTTGGAATCAAACTTATGATAAAGTTGTTGAACTGTTGGCTAGGACTGTTTGTACAGTCTATGCTAGGATTACTGCGGTTTTTGGTAATGCTAAGAGAGAAGGATTCAGTGAGAAGTCTGGTGTAATTGTTGCAGATAGCAAGGTTGAAGTCATGGATGGTGAATTCAAGAAGCCTGTTTTAAGGAATAGCAATGGAATCTATCGGTCAGGGTCAATTGAGAGAGGGGTATCGGGAAAGAGGAGCATGAGCCATAACGCTCAAACTAAGGTTGGAAGAAATGAAGGGAGCTTATTTGGTAGTGAGAATTTCAGTTTTGCTTGTGGAATGGGACCTGGGAGGCTATTCATGGAATGTCTAAGCTTTAGTTCTGGTTCAAAAATGGATTTCGACAATGATCTTGGGACTGATGACAGAAGTAGTCAGAGATCTGGATGTTGTAGTGTTTCAAGTGGCACGAAGAGGGAGCAATCTAGCATTTCAGGTTCATTTAATAGGTCACCTGGTAGTGTCCGTTTCACCGGGGATGCTAGACAACTAAAGAGTTGTGTGTCTGATGCTGCAAAACATGGTCCCAAAAGTAGGATAACGTTGTATGCTCCTCCCACAACAGTCGGCGGCTCTGCTTTAGCCCTGCATTATGCAAATGTGATAATCGTCGTAGAAAAGCTGCTCCAGTACCCACATCTGGTTGGTGACGAGGGGAGAGATGATCTATATCAAATGTTACCGACAAGCTTAAGGAAGACGTTGAAGGCTAGTCTGAGATCTTATATGAAAGGTTTAGCCATATATGATGCCCCTCTTGCGCATGATTGGAAAGAGAGGCTTGAAGAGATACTCAAATGGCTTGCGCCTTTAGCACATAATATGATTAGGTGGCAAAGCGAGCGAAATTTTGAGCAGCAGCAGATTGTTAAGAGAACTAACGTTCTCCTGCTTCAGACATTGTATTTTGCCGATTGTCAGAAGATGGAGGCAGTAATTTGTGAGCTGCTTATTGGATTAAACTACATATGCCGGTTTGAGCAACAGCAAAATGCTTTGTTGGACTGCGCCAGCAGCATTGATTTTGAAGATTGTATGGAGTGGCAACTGCAATTCGGAGGTTCTTTTCATTCTTGATCACATTGTTAACATTGGAGCACTTAGTGTGGTAATTTTTTAATTTGATCCGTTTGTACGATAGTTTAGAATATAGTTTGACACGATATCAACATCAAAGATCCAGACACTACCTGAATGTCTGGCTCTCTGAAGTTGATCATTTAGATATTTCATCGCAACTTATTGAAAAGTAAGTACTTCAAAGAGTACATATTTGTGCACCTCCACTTAGTTGCAGTTTAAGTTGTATATGTTTTTCGTCTTCAGAATAGACGTCATTATTTGTTATCCATTTCTATCGTTAGGTTGACATACTCTACGGATTATTACTGCTCCATTTGATCTGTTGTCTGTTTTAGATCGAAAATTTGTCAGCAAGAACCTTAGAATGATCAATGAAATCCAGAGTACTGAATGGACATCCAATCTGTTAAGTTAGTTTATGTAATTGAGACTGAAGATATTTACAAATATGAAGAGTTCTACTAGAGCAGGCATTTCTTCCAAGATTAGCCATAGTTCTTATGTCTCAGAAATTCTTTATGATGTTCCACTCTACAACAACAACAACACGGTTAGTATGATCTCACAAGTGAGGTTTGAAGAAGGTAGGATGTATTGTAGAGACAATGTTTTAGTTTCACTGTATGTTATCACAATAATTTGCTCAAAATAGTTTTTATCATCCTTAAGTTGGATTAAAAGTTTGTAGGTCAGTTTGTTCTTATGATCAAATGTCATTCTTTGATCTAGTAGTAGGCATGTTTAGTTCTTGTCAATGAGAACTAGAAGTTTGAGCTCCTTGTTTAACTTATCATATTTTGTGCAAGATTATAGTTGAGAAAAGAAAATCTCCGATTAGGATCAAACACTGGTCACAATGCTCAATATTATAGTTGATAGCAAGGGTACAATTTTATTTCTTAACTAAATTCACTAAGCAGGCTTCATGTTCGATCATGACTCCGACTTGGACAACTCCATCCTCCTCGTAGGCCTTGCCATAGGCATGAATATGATATTGGTGTTAACCAATAATCCTCCTTCCAGCCCCTGCCTTATGGAATATGTTGCTCTTCGGAATCGAATCATAACCTTGACTCTGTTATCACTTATTAGGATTAAACGCTTACCATCAAAATTGTGTAGCAAAGTTTTTTGGCCAGAAACTTAGATGAAGTAGAGGTTGACATTAAAAAAGAAAAGAAAATGAAAAATTAGAATATGGAGACATTGTGGTACTTGAGTGACATAGAGGTGTAATAACTCATTAGAAAGGGTAAAAAGAAAAAAAGAACTTCTATTCTTCATCTTGTTTTCTTGTTTTGAAATTTATTTGCTCCAGTTAACATAGGAAAGAACTCCAAGCAAGATACTTGAACACTTTGATTCATTTTAGTAGAACATATATGTTTAAAGAGCATTACAATGTATTTTAGTAGTCTTTTAAGTTTTGAAGTGGAGCTTCTTCTTAAAAATATAATTGGTAATACCTCATTCACGACAATACTATATATATTGACTGAATATTAAAATTAAAAAAAGAACTTTTGATGCTTGTGTTAAAATTCTATAATTCAACAAGAGCACCTTAATGTATTGTTCCAATGTTTCACTATCAAAATTTTATAAGTATCAACTAGGAAAATATTTTAGTTGATAGCTGAGCCTTGCTAAAGTGGTTGAGCATGTTCATCATCAATTATATTATTTACATCAATTAATAGGAGTAGTGAGGTAAAATAATTATGTTAAACATTATTTTTCTTAATCAGTGTGTAAGTCAAAATATATCAAAGTAAAAATAAACGAACATAGGGGTGTGCGGTTGTTGGTGTGTGTGTATGTCTGTTCAAATGCATATTGCTGGGCTCAAATCAGCTCAAAATCACTCTTACATGGTGCAATATGGTCCTCTTTACACCAAGTCTATACGATTTTTCCTAAAAGGTCTCAATTCATTAAAAGATCCTACATTTTATACGTAGCTTCCCAGTTCCTTCAGCTACTAATTTGGGACTTTGATTCGCACACCCAACAATCTCTCCCTCGAACTAAGTTTCAGGTGGCCCATCACCATGATCCATGGGTCAATTTTCGAGATTCATTGTATTGTGTCCAACAATCTCTCCCTCGAACTACGTTGCATGTGGTCCATCATCACGATCCACAGAGCCATCGAGATTAACTGTACTGTGTGCTACCCATATTGCTGAGTATTTATGGCAACCGAAGCCTACAACTACTTCTCGTATGTGCATCTTCAAGGTCGTAAGGGTAAGCAAATTGAGCACCACACGCATCGCTCCGCCGCATTCTCATACTCATCTTACTAAATCTGTGATCTGATATCAGTTATTGGGTTCGAAATAATTAGGTTTCATGCAGAAGCTAACAAAGCATATCTTAAAAGATGCCACATAAGAAGACATGCGAGAAATACACCAAAAGAGACACAATAATTTAACATACTTCGATCAATCGACCTACGTCCACATAAGGAGATGAGCAATCCATATATAAAATAAAATATAAGTATAGAGAGAGACAACATCAGACAATTCACTCGGAATAAAAGAGGTTTACACAAGTGACATCGTAACACTTGTGACTCACAAATTCTTCTCCCTATACAAATCACAAAACCCCTAGGACTACATTGTGAATGCTACCAAACTAGAAGAAAGGAGTCTCCATTTATAGAGTTTATAACTTTTCCTATAAGAACAAAGATTAGCCAAATATTGAGAATATGTATCAATTATGGTATCTAAAGGAAAACCCAATTATGATAAGAAAGTCAAGACAAACACTCAACAATTCTCCCCCTGGCCTTAATTTCTTATAAAATAAATTTGTTCCACCTTCTGCACGTAGTCTTCAACAACTTTCATCTCCGTCTTTAAAACCTTTCCATTAAATCTTTGTCTCTACATGGAGTAACACTCTGATGAAGTTTCTTCCTAAAATTCTTCATTATCTCAAATAGGTTGACGCCTTCATTAAGATATCTTACACCTTGTATGTAAATTTTCACTCTTTTAAGCTATCAACGTGAGACTTTTCTTCGCACACCCAACAATCTCTCTCTCGAACTAAGTTCCACGTGGCTCATTACTATGATCCATGGGTCACCGAGATACTTAACAATCTCCCTCTTCGAACGAAGTTTCATGTGGCCCATTCCAATTACCACGATCCACAGGTTATTTAGATTTACTGTGTACCACCCATATCGTCTAAGTATTTATGGCAACTGAAGTCACGCAACCTAATTCTTCTCGTGTGTGCATCTCCAAGCTCGTAAGGTTATCGAATCGAGCCTAACACCCCATCACTCCGCCACATCTCATACTCATCTCGCTGAACCTTGGTTTTGTTACCAGTTGTTAGGCTCACATCAACTCAAAGACACTCTTATATGGTGTGATATTATTCGCTTTAGATCAACTCCGTGCCATTTTCTTCAAAAGGCCTCGTATCATTAAGAGATCCTACACTTTATAGCTTTTCAATTCCTTCAGCTACCAATGTGGGATTTTGGTTGACACACCCAACATATACTCCCTCCGTCCCATTTATGTGACACACTTTGACTGTACACGGAGTTTAAGAAATAAAGAAATACTTGGTGATATTTATCAAATTTCTTTTATTAAAAATATGCTATTACTATCTTTAATTAAATGGGACCAAGGATAAAAGTAAAATTGTATCTTTAAATTGTTACCAAATAAGGAAATATATGACCATTTTTTTGGGGACGGACCAAAAAAAAATAAAGACACATAAATAAGACGGAGGGAGTATAATTTAGACTTACTAATTTAGGTGTATGTGCCTCGCGCGTGTACGTCACTTTAATGATTTCAAACGTTATATTAAATGCGGTATTTGTTTAAATAATAGAAATGAATACAATAATTAAATTCAAAATCTTTTGAACAAATTGTTGGGTTCAAGGTGTATGTATGAATGGAAAATGGAGGAAAAAAAATAGTGGAGTATACTATTTTAATGGAAAGTTCACTAATTCTCCCACATGAAATTTTTAAATGTTTATAATTAGGAACATTTATTCCACTTGGATAGTGAGGCAAGAACAAAGTGATGCCTCACGGCGTCAGCGCCCTCGCTCGGTTTTGGCTTTGGAAATTGATGAGATATATTTTTTAGATAAAATTTATTTGAAACTTGATGAACAAGTGAAATTTTAATCCAAAGAATCTGATAGAAATATTTTTCTCCATGTGCGGGTGCATTTCGGACGCCATACACAACGCATCTCGAAGGGATGCGACCCTTCGAGGTAAAAGACACAGTGTTTCGCGCTGTTGGGCGATCTGCGTGCGCACTTTGATAACCTGCGGGCGCAGGTGCAGCGTAAGTACTTACTGAAATTCGGACAGTGCCACCTGCGGCCGCAGATCCAGCATAGAGGTGACACGATGGTACTATAAATTATAGATATAGATATAAATTTTAATTAATACAAATAACGTAAAAATTTAAGTAAATATTAGGGAATTGGCCAATTTCTCGCACCGACACGCAACATGACAGGCCATTTTAACTCAAATTTCAGTTGCTTTTCCCATTTCCAACATTTCCAATCCCATTTGAATAAATACATACCACTTTATCACTCAAATAAGTTCCATTTTTTCGCCTGCATAAAATTTCCCGATCTGCACTTTGCTGCCACAAAATGCACTTCTCCTTGTTCCAATCATCGATTTCTACTTCCGGATTCTAGAATCTTCCATTTCTCCAATGAGTTATCGCAGGTCAGTCGCTTCGATTCTCTGTTCCACTACTACATTTATTTATATATACAAGCATTCGCCACATGTATATATTCCTTTGTCTGGTTTTGAGAGTTTTAACAAAGTAAAAATATTTTTGTATTTTGTCGTCTTAATATAAAAATAACTCGAACGTATCAAAATATCATTTAGTTTTGTTGTTGTCAGTGTGACCTGTGAAAAGTTGGAATTAGAAAATTACCGGGAAAGGAATGAGGTATTCTTTTTGAAACAGACAAATAAAAAATAAAACAAATAAATTGAAATAGAGGGAGTATATATGTGCCATTGGAAGGTAATTTGTGAACTTGAATGTATGTTAATGGAAGTATTTGGACTATTCCTGTATTATCGTGCATTTGTACTTTAGAATATTCTCCTGTCAAAAAGAATGATGGATAGAGTCAAGGTATCTAATTTTTGGTGAATGTGACATTGATGCCCTAATTAATTAAGCTGAAAAACAAAATCATTGAAGTACATAATCTGTAGTACAAATTACATTTTTTTATGCAATTCGGAGGTGTGAGAATTTAGCTATGAATGGTTTTTGAATGGTTTTAAGAGAGGTAGAGGCGGGTTGAAGAAGTATAAGGGAGAGGTGATTAGATAGGACATGACGCGATTTCAGCTTGTCGATTAAATGATCTTAGATAGGAGGTTGTCGAGGACACAAATTAAGGTAGAAGGTTAGTAGGTAGTAGTGCATTGTCTCGCTATCCGTCTATACTAGATGCCATACTATTGCTCTTGTAGTTTCTTGCCCTTTGATTTCTGTTTCTTTCTGCTGTTTCTTGTACTTTATCGTATTGTTTTATTGTAATTTCTTCACAGTATACTTTGTTATGCTTTCACTTGCGTTACTTCTTTTTGGACTGCTTTGAACTGTTGTTTCTTGAGCCGAGGGTCTATTGGAAACAACCTCTCTACCTCTGAGGTAGTGGTAAGGTCTACGTACACTCTAGCCTCCCCAACCCCACTAGGTATTTTTTTTTTTGTTAAATGTATTGAAAAATCTCTGAGAACTGATGATAATGTGTAGTACAAGCTTCTCTCCTGCCAGAGAGATTCGTTAGTTCAAGATAGTGCAGTAAATTAGGGGGTTATCTCATGGAATTAACATTCTCAAATGCTATTGGGATTATTGATTTTGCAATTACGGTGATATTATGACTCTCCTTTCAAGTTAATTGACATTAAAAATGAACAAAGAATCTCAATACGAAAACCAAATTGATCAGTTCGATTCGTTGGGGCTATGACGTGAGGATTTGAAGTCCCTAGTCCAACGAGAATGGGAAGGGGAGTTAGTCTGCACGAAAGTTCGCCCGAGGATATCGCAATCACTAAACTTGAAGAAAGAATAGAATGTTTATCGGTCCATTTCAGGTTAAAGCCATAGCTGGTGCTTTTCTGGCTCCCTCTCTAATTGTGCTAGACTTGGTGAAATTATAATATCAAGGTTTTCACATAACTCGGTTAAGATTATTAATTGCAGCAATAATCATCAGAGAGGATTTAATATAAAAAGTTGACATAGGACAGTTGAGTTGTTAAAATATATTTGACTGCACCCAAGGGTGTGGCCTAGTGGTTCAATAAAGTTGGGTTGAGCACCAGTCTCATGTTCAATTCCCAATAGAGACAAACACTAGGTGATTTCTTTCCATCTATTCTAGCTTTGGTGGACAACTGGTACCTGTTGCAGTTGGAAGGTGGCATGTATCCCGTGGAATTAGACGACATGCACGCAAGCTGGCTTGGACTTCACGGTTATCAAATATATGAGGTGGCATGTATCCCGTGGAATTAGACGACATGCACGCAAGCTGGCTTGGACTTCATGGTTATCAAATATATATATATATATATATATAAACTCAATCACTGAAGAGGTTAAATATGTTAAGTGAGTTGAATTCTCCACTTTGAGGTTTATACTATTTTGGACCAATGCTCTAAATTCAATAGTGTGATTTCGTACGCCATTTTGCTATCTGCAATTTGGAGTTTTGTTGAGACTAGAAAAATGAGTCATTATATGGCCTCTCTGCTAGTGCAGATACCACGAGACACAAGCCCTCTGCCGGGTGTCAATGTGAATGGCATGTCATATTTCTTTTTTAAATTCAAATATTTACGTGCAATTGCACTCAGTTCATAGTATCTTCCATAAATCATAAGTAGTGGCTGATAAGACTGATAAGACTGCTGCTTTAACATATGAAGATAATGTAACTTAGTTCCTTAGTTTCAGATAGGATAGAAGCAGCTATCTATTAGTAGTTGTTAGTAGTTATCTTTAGTAGTTGTTAGTAGTTATCTATTAGTAGTTGTTAGTAGTTATCTATTAGTAGTTGTCAGTAATTATCTGTAGTAGTTATCTACAGCAGTAACTGCGTATGTCTGAGTTTAAATAGGAGAATCTGGTAGAGTTCTAAAGACGGAAGAAAAATATTATCATTGTCTTTATATCTGGAGATTTGTCCACTCCATACGGACTTGGTTATTGATTAATATAGTGTTTAAAATCATTGCACTTTATTTAACCAGTAATATTTCCTTCTCTATCTCTTCTGCATCCTAGTTTCTATCATTGGTATCAGAGCAGTAAGATCTGTCATGGTTAATACACGGGCTAGCTCTTCCCATAGCGAACCTATCATGTCGACTACTGATCAGATCAGCCAACAACTGACTACTATAGCAGCAAAATTGGAAGCCATGGATGCTTTGGCTGCTGATGTGGCTGCATTAAAAACACAAAACAATCAGAATCAACGAGGAAAATCTAAAGTTTCACCGGAAGAAGGTGACGTTGAAAGCACTTGGAAGCATCAAGAAACTTATCGGCGTCCTCACACAAAGATGGAATTTCCAAAGTATGGGGGGGGGGGGAGATCCCAGAGGTTGGAGGTTGGATTCTGAAAGCGGAGAAATATTTTCAAAATTATCAAACACCTGATGATTGTAAGGTTGATGTGGCTTTAATGTCTTTGGAAGGAGATGCACTAGATCTTTTTGCTTGGATCAACAGTGAGAGAACCATCTATTACTGGGATGAGTTGGTTAAAGTTATGCAAGAAAATTACGGACCCGTTGAGTTTCAAAATTGAACTCTTGTGTGGAATCCAACAGACTGGATCAGTGTTTGAGTATAGGCAAGAATTTGCAAAACGGGCAGCCCGTGTGCAAAACTGGCCAGAACACTGTCTGCTTGGAGTTTTCCTTAGTGGGCTCAAAGAAGACCTTCGCGTGGAAGTTATGATTCACAAGCCTCCATCTGTGTATAAGGCAATGAGTCTGGCTCTAGAATATGAAGGAAAACATGAAACAAATCAGTCCAGTAAGGTAACCGATTGGCCTTCTATATCACGACCTTCATCAATTGGAACTTCCTCTCCAATGGTTCAAGAATCCTTTAATTTTCAGTCATCTCTTCAACCAGTACACTCTTTTCAACAATCATCGCTTCCAAACATTCGTCCTCTAAATTCTGAACAACAAATTCGCCGAGAAAAAGGCCTATGCTATCGTTGTGGATACAAGTTTGCCCCAGGTCATCGCTGCAAACTTGGAACGTTTGTATCTTTGGAATTAATGCAAGAGGAGAACACACAGTATCCTTCTTTTCGCCTTGAGGACAAGGCGATTTTTCAGGGGAATGTACTGATAAGACTGCTGCTTTAACATATGAAGATAATGTAACTTAGTTCCTTAGTTTCAGATAGGATAGAAGCAGTTATCTATTAGTAGTTGTTAGTAGTTATCTATTAGTAGTTGTGAGTTATCTACAACAGTAACTACTTATGTCTGAGTTTAAATAGGAGGAGAATCTGGTAGAGTTCTAAAGACAGAAGAAAAATATTACCATAAAAATATTATCATTGTCTTTATATCTGGAGATTTGTCCACTCCATACGGACTTGGTTATTGGCTAATATAGTGTTTAAGATCCTTGCACTTTATTTAACCAGTAATATTTCCTTCTCTATCTCTTCTGCATCCTAGTTTCTATCAGTGGCACTTTAGATCTTTCACAAATTAAGAAGTGGAAGTTTGCATGAGTTCACTATTGCCCTTATATATAAAAGGCTTTTGAGAATCATGCCCTTGACCTTAACGTTATGTGATTATGGTAGTTTTGGAATGAAAAGTTCTATCTTTGGTAGACGTCCAAAAAGGAAAGGAGAGAAAATGCTGGGATGGGGGGATTATCTATATAGTGGCACATTCATCTGACCTTTTGCATTTTGACATGTTTGTTCTGGCTCCAGTTTGCTGCTTCTTAAAAGATAGGCAGATGCCCCTGTTATTTTTTGGCTCATGTTAAATCATGGCTAGGGAAGTTAGTCTAACAGCTTGGTGTCAGGAACATACTGAGAGTAGCTGAAATACTTCTTTCGAAGAGTATGTCAAAACAGGAAGAATAGTTCACGAATCCGACAATCTGATGGATTAAGATTCAGTTTAAATGCATTGACATAGATTTCATGGTGTGTAATTTTGAGATAAGTTGGATATCTGGAGGGCATATTTGACATTAATTGAAACTTAGACTGGGGTTAGAAGATGGAAGACATAAGAAAAGAAAGCATTGCATTTCAGTTATCATGATCTCATTTCTTATATGCCAAGTGAATGTTCCACTTTGTGATTTATGCTATTTTGGACCAATGTTCTTGACTCGATAGTGTGATTTTTGTACGCCATTTTGCTAACTGCAATTTGGAGTTTTGCTGAGACTGGAAAATGAGTCATTATATGGCGTATCTGCTGATGGAGATACCATGAGACACAAGCCTTCTGCCTGGTGTCAATGTGAATGGCATGTCATCTTTCTTTTTTAAATTCAATGATTAACGTGCAATTGCACTCAGTTCATAGCATCTTCCACAAGTCATAAGTAACGGCACTTTAGATCTTTCACAAAGTTAAGAATTGGAAGTTTGCATGAGTAAAGGCTTTTGAGAATCATGCCCTTGACCTTAATGTTATGCGATTATGGTAGTTATGGAATGAAAAGTTCTATCTTTGGTAAAAGCAACAATGTTCAGACGTCAAAGAAGGAAAGGAGAGAAAATGTTGGGATGGAGGGAATATCTATTTAGTGGCACATTCATCTGACCTTTTGCAGTTTGACATGTTTGTTGTGGCTCCAGTTTGCTGTTTCTTAAAAGATAGGTAGATATCAATTTAATTGGCTCACGTTAAATCATTGCTAGGGAAGTTACGAACATCTTGGTGTCAGGAACATATTGAGAGTAGCTGAAATACTTATTTCAAAGAGTGTCAAAACAGGAACTTGTCTTGTTTGAAGGAGGAAATCAATTGACAATAGTGTATAGATGCTTAAAACCAGCCTACCAATGTTGAGATTTTGGCAAGATGCCCAGGAAGAATAATTGACGATTCTGACAATCTGATTGATTAAGATGCCAGTTTAATTGCATTGACATAGATTTCATGATGTGTAATTTGAGAAATAATTTGGATGTCCGGAGAGCGTATTGTGACATATGATTGAAGCTTGACTGGGGTTAGAAGATGGACGATATAAGAAAGCACACATTTTAGTTTTATGATCAAATTTCTTATGTGGCAAGTGAATGCTCTTTTTGCTGTGTGTCTGATGTTTGCTGCTAAGAAAAACTTGGACATTTGAAGAGGGGTATATGACAAAAAGAGAAAAACAAGATGTACTTGAAGTAGCAATATCTGGTTTGGACTTTGACATTCTGGGGAACATGCCTAGTATGTCTTTGACTACTCTGAAAGAGAATGTTTTAAGTGTGAAAATTATGTACTGAAATCATAGATTGTCAGAAATTATTTTATGGATATAGAATTATAGAGTAATATGGTCGATCCAAGCTGGTTTGGGATTGACATAGTTGATTGATATTTCTGGACACTTCAGCTAGTTGTCAAGATTTCTGGTAGATCTCTAATGCTTGTTAATATACTTTGAGCTGTGATACATGGACCAAACTATAGGTACATATCAAATACAGCTAGATTTAAGTATTTAGTATAGGAATGTTCAGTTTTTGCTAATTTATAGTGTAATTTGAAGAATTCACATGACGTACCCGTTGGCCATATCCATATTTCAACTTTTCGACATGGGTAGATGTAGGCAAGCAGATGATCCATGCAACATTGATTTTGAAAAGTCAAAATTCGATCAAATATATTCCCTCTATGGGGGAAGGATGTGGTATGAATTGTTTCTTCTTTAGGGTGTGCACTCGTGCTGCAAGCAATTTGTGCCAGGGATTTCTCCTGATATTGCAAAATAAAGGCATCACATCTAATTCATGTTATCTAGACGTTAATCTTGTACAATTCTTGTATCTGCATATAAAAAGCTCTTTCTTGCCTCTACTTCAAAATTAATTATATTAAAAGAAACGGATACAATACAAGTCTTGACTTCATCTATATTCATTGAAGGCCTTATTGCCATGATTGGTCTATTTTATCATCCTAGGGGACTCTTGTACAATGAGATACATTGCAAAGACATAGATGTAGTTACCTTACTGACTGCTAGCACATGTACTAATATCAGAAGTCTCTTTTGTTCTTGTTTCATGGCCTTAGAAATTGCATCTGAACTTCTTGGTCCACAGGGATCATCGAGCCTATAGAGCTGCTCTCTTCGATAACTATGATAGTATTGAGGAGGGTGGTATAAGGGCTTCATCTTCTTATCCCCGTGATCTTGATGAACGAGACAATGGCAGAGCTGAGGATAGCTTACATGACAGAGTCAGCTTTTTAAAGAAAGTAAGTTTTGCAATGTTCTTTATCTTCTTACTCCCATTTTCTTATTACCCCATCTCTTTGTTTTAGAGCATATAGTCCACTGAGTAGCTGTCGTTTCTGTGCAAGCTTCACTGCCTTTGATATTAAGCAGAACTTTCAAAAAGTACGAAAAGTTTATACTGTTTGAGTTGGGGTCACATTCTAGTTATGTGTGGATTGTAAATTAATAATGCAAATGAAATATTTATAATGTAAGGGTTGATAATAATAAATAGATTATTGTGTGGTAAACAATAGAGTAAGTATTGTTTTGTGATGAATAATGATACAGGGAATATCATGTAGGAGTAGCTTACTTTAAGATATTGTTGTCCTCAAATACTTTTATCTTAGTATTGTTTGTGCACATGTTCCTCATCTACATTTTAGAAAAACTAATGCACAAATTTGCGCACCACTTAATATGGATATTATTTTTTACCCCGACCAAATGTTGCATTAGTATTGGGGGTTATATTTTATGTTTCCCAATCCCTCCAATCAAACATTATATTATTTTTTGCAGGATCTTATACTGATTAACTTTTGTAATCCCGCAAACCAAATGACCACTTAGTTATGTTGTACATGATCCTTGGACCTTGGTGGTGGTGCACTTAAGTAAGTTTATCAACATTATATTTAAAAGGGTAAAGTGCAAAAACGACGAGGTCAGCTGTGGTTGAAACGAAACGCGCGAACTGAATTACACAATTCTTTGAAATGAAGCACATTTCAACAACAATAACAACATACCTAGTATATTTGTAATTAGGCAAGACAGCAGTAAGCTTCTTGCAGAGTTAGAAATGGAGGAAGCACAGATTCTGTGAGTAGAAGAAAGTAAGGAAGAAGCTGAGAGAGAAAGAATATTAGAGATAAAGGAATAGACTTGTATTGATTGTGTTGTCAGCATGTACATTGTCTTCTATATATATAGACTAGCTTTGTAAGGTGATCAGCTAACTAATCTAACCGTTAACTAGTCTATGTAACTAACTATTAAGATAGTTATAACAGAAATATGGAAGTAAGTCTACTCTGTTTTCTTTTCAATCCACCAAATTCTCTGCATCTTCAACACTCCCCCTCAAGCTAGGAAGGTGTAAAGATGTCACAGATTCCTAGCTTGGTATTGAGATGAACTTGTTGTGCTCTTGTCAGTCTTTTAGTCAGCATGTCTGCAGGTTGATCTTGAGTTGCAGTATAGTGAGTCCTGATTATTCCTTGAACAATTTTCTCCCTTATAAAGAAGCAATCAATATCAATATGTTTTGTCCTCTCATGATATATTGGATTTGCTGCTATTTGCAGAGCAGACTTGCTATCACTGAACACATCCATAGGTAGCACCACTTTACTTCCAATCTCCTTCATCAGACCTAGAATCCATATCAGTTCAGTTGTTACTGCTGCAAGATTTCTAAATTCTGCCTCAGCTGAGCTTTTGGATACAGTGGTTTGTTTCTTGGATTTTCAGGACACTACTGATTCTCCAATCTTCACAAAGTAGCTAGTCACAGACCTTCTAGTTTGTGGGCAGTATGCCCAATCTGCATCACAGTAGGCACTCACTCTATTATCTGAGCCACTAGACAATAACACACCTTGACCTGGTTGACCTTTAACATACTTCACCACTCTGAATGCTGCCTCCGTGTGTGACTTCTTAGGATCTTGAAGGAACTGGCTTAGTGTTTGAACACAAAAGGCTATGTCTGGTCTTGTCATAGTTAAGTACAACAACTTACCAATCAATTTTTTATTAGCACCTTGATTGGCTGGTGGATCATCAGTAGTCTGTCTTTTTTGACATGCTCATCAAACTGTCTAGATGTTAGCTTGATGTTGTAGTCCATAGGAGTAGCTGCAGGCTTGGCTGCTGTTAAGCCTAGTTCAGATAGTAATTCTAATGCATATTTTCTCTGATGCATTAATATTCCTTTGTCAGACCTTGCAAACTCTATTCCAAGGAAATATCTCAGCTTACCTAGATCCTTCATCTTGAAGTTTTGGTGTAGAATTGTCTTGGTCTCTTCTATTAGTTTTAGACTGTCTCCAGTGATCAACATGTCATCAACATACACTAGCACAAGAATGACTCCTTCTGTTGTCTTTTTGTCTTTCTGATATATAAAGATGGATCATATTAACTTTGAATGAAGTGGGATCTTACCAAAACCTCTGATAGCTTGGTATTCCATTGCCTTGGTGCATGTTTGAGGCCATACAGGGATTTGAATTTCAGCTTGAAACCTGATAGCTCTTATCACCTCTAGGATGTGCCTGTGTTTTCTCTCAGCAAAACCATTTTGCTGAGGAAAATATGCACATGTAGTTTGATGAATTATGCCATTTTCCTAGAACAAATTTTTACACACTGAGTTGACAAACTCAGTACCATTATCAGTCCTGATCACTTTGATGGTCTTCTCAAACTGAGTCTTAACATACACAAGAAAGTGTTATAGTTGAATACAAACATCAGATTTAAGCTTTAACAGAAATATCCAATTAAACCTTGAAAAATCATCGACCACTATTAGAAAATATATGTTGTCATTCATAGTTGGTACTTTGTAAGGTCCCTACACATCCATGTGCACAAGATCAAAACATGTACTTTGGCTGTTAGTAGATAGAAAAGGTAACCTAGTTTGTTTAGCACTAGGACAGATACTACATTGCTTTATTCTATCTTCTATTACTTGAATTTCTTGAGGTATAACTCTTTTCAACACACTGGTTGATGCATGTCCCAGCCTTTGATGTCACAAATCCATTTCAGCTGAGTTCTTTCCATAGGTGGTTCACTAGATGCTTTAGTTGCTATTGCAACTTCTTTCCTTGAATGATCTACAAGCAGATATAAACCTCCATCAAGCTTACCAATCCCCCTTACCTTTCCAGTACAAAGATCCTGGAAAACACAGAAATCAGGATAGAAATTCACTGAACAATGCCATTTCTTAGTCACTTGTGACACTGACAAAAGACTACATGTAAATTGTGGAATGTGATAGACATCTGTGATGTTATTTCCTTCTGATAAGCAACTAGTTCCCACATGTGTGACTATTGTAGTGTCACCATTTGGTAGATATACCCTCTTTGGTTTTTCCAACTCTGTAACACTCTTGTTAAGTAACTGCTCTGAGTCCTTAACCATATGGTTAGTAGCACCAGTATCTATAATCCATTTCTGTGAATCAAAAGAAGCTAAACAAGTAGAAATATTTGCACTTGTTACATTTGCAGAGTCACTAGGTGTGTTGACAGAATTGTTCTTGTTGATCATTTGCAAGATTTGCTCATATTGTTCCTTGGTAAATGCTGTATTTACCATCTGACTTAATTGCTCCAGCTGACTATCAGACACTAGTGGTTATCCTGCATCCTTAGTAGACCATTTCTGCAGAGACTTAGAATGAGGGCATTGACCTGTATACTGATCATAGCCACTTTGATCCACTGGATATTCATGATGACCCACAGACACATTGTAAGCTGTGTTAGTCCCTTCATGTCTGAACTTCTTCTTAGCCTTGTAATCTTGAGGATAGCTAATTATCTTCCAGCAGTTCTCCTTGGTATGCCCTTTGAGTTTGCAGAAATCACACTGCAGGGTGAAATTTTTCTTGAACTTCTGACTGTGGCTTCCACATGGTCCATTTCTTGCATACATGGCTATCTCAAGGTTTATAGCACTAACTGCAACACTCATTCCCAAGATCCCTGCCTGGTTTGCGATAGATTTGTGACTTTCATCACTAATTATCATTGCATAAGCTTGGTTTACATTTGGCAGAGGAGTCATAAGCAATATTTGTCTTCTTGCTTGTGTGTATAACTCATTTAGACCCATAAGAAATTGAAACAGTTTCAGCTTTTGCAGATGTAACACATACTCCTTTGACTTACCACATTCACACCTAGGTGCAGGCACAAGAGCCTCAAATTCTTCCCATAAATCTGTAAGTTTTGAGAAATACACAAACACTGAGGCAGTTCCTTGAGACAATATGGCTATTTCTTTGTGCAGATTGAATGTTCTTGCCCCATCAACCTTGTTAAACCTTTCAAATAGCTCATTCTAGACAACACTAGCCACAGATGCATACATAATTTTTTTTGATAAGGTAACATTTGTATTATAAACCAGAACTTAGGTAGTGCAAAAAACCCTTACAGATTGAGCGTCTAGCTAAAAGAAGATAGAAAAACAAAACAAGAAAAAGGCTCCCTCCTGGCTAGCTTCTAAAACTTCTAGGATGTGTTCAACTTCTACAGGGGAATTCTTTGTACACCAAAAACATAAAAGCAAAATACAATCAGTCTTAATCTTCTGAAGTGATCTGCTTTTGCTTTCAAAACTTCTTGCATTTCTCTCCTTCCAAACAGTCCACCAAATACAAGATGGAATAGTTCTCCAATATTTCAAGTTCTTTGCTCCCTTCCCAGCTTCCTCCCAACTAGATAGAGTGTCAACAATCTTTCTAGGCATTACCCATTGTATGCCTCTGAGATTGATGAAGATCTTCCATAGTTGGTCAGTGACTTTGCAATGCAAAAATAAATGTCCCACCGTCACAGCTGCCTCTCCACATAGACAACAATGTGTGACTAGAATTATATTCCTCTTTCTCAAATTTTCATGTGTTAACACAGCCTCTTTCGCTAACAACCATGAAAAGCACGCAACTTTCAGGGGGGTATTTGTTTTCCAGATTTGTTTCCATGGCCAGCTGCTATGTTGTAGCATTGTTCTATTTAGTAGCTTGTATCCAGAGTTGACCTTATATGTCCCTTTGTGATGTTCATTCCACCAAAGTATATCCTTTTCCTCTTTAAAACCTTCAAATGATTGAAGAACTTTAAGGAGTTCCACCATTCGGATTTCCCAATCATTCAAATTTCGTCTAAGGCTTAAATCCCAACCTTGTGGAGACCACCTATCAGCTACAGATTTGTCTTGTTGTTGAGTTAGAGCAAACAAGTCTGGGAACATCTCTGTAAAGCTCCTATTACCTAACCACCGGTCTTTCCAAAAGACTGTTTTGTTACCATCAAAGACTTTGATGGCGACATGGTTTTGCATTATAGTCCACCAATTCTTGATTGACCTCCAAACAGTTACACTATAAGGATTGGGAGCTTCTTTGGTAACCCAACCATTCATATCCCCGTACTTCAGCCCGATCACCCTTTTCCATAGAGTTTGTGACTCTTGAGCATATCTCCACAACCACTTCATTTTCAATGCTTTACATTGATTCTTCAAGTTCTTGATACCCAGTCCTCTTGTTTTTTACTGGTTATGAGAACTTTCCACTTCGCTAGGTGAAACCCTTTCCTGGTTTTGTTACCTTCCCAAAAGAATGACCTTCTGATTTTATCCAACCTTTGTACCACACTTGCTGGGATGAGGAATAAGGTCATCATGTAGGTCGGGAGTGCATCAAGAACTGCATTGATCAAAGTAAGTCTTCCTCCCAGGGACAGGTATTGAGCTTTAGAAACTGAGTTCATGATCCAAGATTGCACAATTGCATTGACTCTCTCCCAGTGACTGCTTAACTCATTGGAGAACTTATCTTTAGAACATGTTCCATCAACAATGCCCAATTTATTTATCCCTACTAAAGCTATGCGCATGGATCTAAACCAGATTGAGAAGTTCTCAACTCCTCTTAATTGAAAAGAGATTATTTGTATGCCACTTACATCAGAAGGGCTGAGAAAGAGAGGATGATTATAGTCCAATGAATTGGGAGTAATTCTGGATGCTTCACCGGACTCAACAATAGCATTTTGGTTCACCATTTTTGCAGATTTGCAATTCTTGATTCAAGATTTCTTGATCTTGCCGTGAAGATATCAATACACCAGAACCGATCTTGCTCTACTAGTTTTCTAGTGAGTAAAACTCTGATACCATGTAATTAGGCAAGACAGCAGTAAGCTTCTTGCAGAGTTAGAAATGGAGGAAGCACAGATTCTGTGAGTAGAAGAAAGAAAGGAAGAAGCTGAGAGAGAAAGAATATTAGAGATAAGGGAATAGATTTGTATTGATTGTATTGTCAGCATGTACATTGTCTTCTATATATATAGACTAGCTTTTAAGATGATCAACTAACTAATCTAACCTACTAGTTTATGTAACTAACTGTTAAGACAGTTATAACAGAAAAATGAAAGTAAGTCTACTCTGTTTTCTTTTCAATCCACCACATTCTCTACATCTTCAACAATATTCCCACCAACTGGGGCCTGGGGAGGGTAAGTGTACGCAGTCCATACCACTACATCAAATGTGAGATAGAGAGGCCGTTTCTATAGACCCCCGGCTCAAAATAAAACAACCTAAGATAAGGAATAGTAATAGTAGAAATGAAGCACATTTCACAACACTAAAAAATACCAAATATATATGAATTAAGCACTATGTTGCTCAAATTACAATCAAAATACTCCCTTTGTCCCAATTTATGTGTCATTCATTCCATATTGGTCTGTTCCAAAAAGAATGTGATCCTCCGTAAGTTAGAAATAGTTTAATTTTAGACTGCCCAATTTGTCCTTAGTGAAATGATTTATAGCTACAACAATGTTTACTTATTATATCACAAGTTTCAAAAGTATTTATTTTTCCTTAAACACTGTGCCCAGTCAAGCACCGCCACATAAATTGGGACAGAGGGGGTGACAAATTTCAGTATTTATGTCAATATTGGTCCAAGTCCAACTCCTTGAAAGTGAGACCTAAAGAATAGGCCACTTCCTGTTGAGATTACTTTGTTCATCATTGTTGAAATACACACTTCCATGAAGTGGTGGCTTCACTCTTGAAGCGCTAACCCTTCAGTCATTGCTTTAAGCATAGAAGGGATGACTTTTAGTAACATTATTTATCTCTACAAATCTTTGAGTTTAGATGTAATTCGACCTGCGGCCTAACTGCCATAAAATTTGGGTAGAATTTAAGGGGAACATTTGCTGTGGAAAAAAGAAAAAGAAAAGTTAGGACTTCGGAGGAGCAATATGGCATATATACCTGTCATCTTATCTTTAACCTACTTGACCAAATTGGTCGTGCCTAGGATTTTTTTTTTTTAACTACAGACTTATAAATATCATTGGCTAAGGAGAAAAATTACTGTTCATCTTCAAGGGCTGTCATTCAGTGCTTATGTGAAGTGTCAGCAAAGGATGGTCCCAGATTGTTGACATATTACTGCAATGTGATGACATATTTTTATTCTGACTATTCACCTACAGTTTGTCATTTAACTGCAATATCATGTTTGTGTCCATGGCAGAGGGTAGGCTTCATTGCCATCTTATGGACCACATTGTCTGATGCTTCTGTTATTTTCATGACAAGTCAAAAAGTTTCATTTATAAACATTAAGTGACGAAAATTAAGTACAAGATGTGCTCATGACTCTGCTTGAGTCATACATTGTCTTCCACCATGTTTGGCCAAAATTAATGCAACATGGTATTTTCTCCTGGCAACAAAAATACAAGTGACTGAAAATCAGGGAGTTGGAGAAACAATGTGTCCTCAGTGTTATTGACCCTCTGGAGGTTAATCATTCATTCTCAAATTTCTGGTGTTACTTTCACTTAGAAAGCTACATTCATTGTATGCATTTTAAAACTTTTGCCTATTGAAGTTGCGTATGTGCATAATTAATATATGACATGATGCTCGGTGCTAGGTAAATGAAAGCTGTTCTTCTATTGTCATATCACGTGTAATATTCTTAAGCACCAATGATATCAATTTTGGAGTTTATTAATTTTTAAACGTTCTTTGAGGCATTAATAATGTATTTGCACTTGAACAGTTAACTGGTGACATTCATGAGGAGGTGGAGACCCACAACAGGATGCTAGACCGAATGGTAAGCCAGCTAGTTTTGTGAATCTTTCTTGCAAACTACTAGCTAACTTCTTCAATAAGCCAGCTAGTTTTTGAATCTTTTTAGTACACTATTTGTTAACTTTTCCTTTCTTGGATTATTTCCATTAGGGGAATGAGATGGATTCATCTAGAGGGATCATGTCAGGAACCATGGATCGATTCAAGATGGTAAGCACACTTGATGTATTATGTTTTTATGTGGTGTGTGTTTGTGATTGTGTCTGGCATACTTACAGGATATGCTATGTTTTCCTGTAATTTCCTTTTTATAAAATGCTAGTCTAACAACCCATTTTCTTTCATAGGTGTTTGAAAAGAAATCAAATCGGAAAGTGTGCAAACTTGTTGGCTACTTTGTACTTTCCTTTTTCCTAATATATTACATATTTAGGTAAGTATCTCTACTTGGATTCTACAGTTCCCATTTTTGATACAAGACACTAAATGCAAAAGGCTTGCTTTTATACATACATACATATATATATATATATATATATATATATATACAGTAAGAAACCACGTAAACTTGCTTTATTCTTCCATCCCAAGATAGCGATCCTAAAGGTATGTCACCTTAGTTTTCTAAATGATTATCTAACCAGAGCCATAAACTAAGGTTTTGAAAAATGATGAGTGTAAATGGACCTCTGATTTCTCATCTCTGATGTTCACTCGCCTTTGGTAAATAACTTTGTTCCTACCCATTCAGTTCCATTAGTTGCTTCAAGATGCCATCCTTGTATCAGGTTTTGATTTGAATATCTACTGCACTGTTACAATTAGCAACTAACTTTGTGTTGCTATTTGCTAATGAGAGTGACACCATCATTTAAAAACAAAACCAAATATAAAGGTAATAGTCTGAACATGATGATAATCATTGAGGCAATTGATGGCTATCTATGAGCCTATGCTAGAAACCCATTTAAATTAATTAGAGCTGGTTATAACCATTTTTCATCCATGATGCATGGTATGCTGTCCATATTGTATGAATTGACTAGACTAATGAGGGTGTTAGTAGAAAGCTTGAGTTATGCAAAATTGCTCTAAAGAAAACTGATTTTAGGATAAGTAGGAGTAAGACTGATAGACTATTTTTGTCTTGAGCGGTTGGGGGGTGGGGGGGTGGGTCTATCGGAAACAGAGGTAAGGTCCGCGTACACACTATCCTCCCCGGACTCCACTTTGCGGGACTACACTAGGTATGTTGTTATTATAGGAGTAAGATGAATATATATATATACTGCAGGTTTAGCTAGTATCAGAAAAGTGAAGTTAAAGATGAGATTAGACAGGAATTTGATGCATAATATCTACACTCAGCGTTTTATCTTTACTTCTGGTAAAAAATAAATAGCCAGGATAATGATATGATAGATGAAGAATTGACAGAGAATTATATAAGATAGCTGTAATGAAGAAGTATCATCAAGTGTTATATGATAAGGGGAAACCTATCAAAGTGAAACATCAGTTCTATAAAACAGTTGTAGGACCAACAATGCTATAATGAGCAAATGTTGCTCTCATAATTTCAACCACATCCACAAGATGAGTGTTGGAAAATGCATTTTGTTAAGATGGATGTGTGTTAGACAAGATTTTACAAGATCACATTCAGCTGAAGGTGCAAGTAGCACGCTTACAAGGTAAGGTGAAAGAAGGCCGCTTGAGATTCCTTGGTCGGTCCTATGTCGACATAGGTATGGGAATATATTTATTGAATGTGTTTAAGCAGTAACGAGACCCAAGAGTTACATGGAAGGAAGTCTTTTTGAAAGACCTACAATCTATTGAAATGCATGCAAACTTAGGGAAAAAAATGAACAAAATGGAATATCTTGAGACTAGTTTAAATGGAGCGACATGGATAATTGGGATTTATATAGACTAGTTCTTATCCGTATGGTCTGGCCATTTTGTTTGAACTAGGTCAGTGACACTCAATCTGGCTGTTACATAATTAAACTATCTACTAGCTGGGTACGTTTATGTCATCTTAGAACTTCAGTGGAATGCCTTGAGAATCATTTCACTGTTTCCTTGAAACATAAAATCAGTAAACCGGAGGGATTCGAAAATAGATGGACTCTTAATTTCCATTTGTTTCTTTTTCGCTTGCAGGTTTCTCATGTATTTCATGTATGGTTGAGGGGCAGGATCACTAAGACAGTAAGATTGTTCATCCAAATCAGTTGGTCACACCACAAAACACGACATATATAACAGGCACCTTCTTCATTCTTATCGGTAAAAGCTGGCACTGTAAATATTATATTTCATGTTGTGTCGAGTAATCAAAGACGTATGCTGTTCGCGTTGAAAATGAAGAAATTTTTATACATTCTTTGACAAAATCATACAAAAAGCAATATGGTGCAACTTGATAAAAGAATTGTTGGTATTCTGACCTGTATAGTAAGCGTATTCTGATGTTATGCTGATGACGACTTCTATATTTTTTAACTGAAAATGTTGAAAGTCAGGGAGTTTTACCAGTGTCGTTGTGCCGTCTTCATTGAACGACAGTTATTTCTTTATAGGCAAGTAAGTAGTACTAATATTTGTTTAGTTACAACAAGGTTTTGAATGTTTGACCCACTGCCTATCTTATGTGAAATGAGGGACACTATCTTGTCCTTTTGTGCTTTGAAAATTGTCCCTTTCATTTGATTGCTAATCTTCACGAAATGGAAACTTTCGCTATTGGCGTTGGCTTCTTAGTGCCTGTTTGGATGGTTGGTTTGATAATCATGAAATCTCTTAATTTTTAAAATCACCGATTTGGTGGTATCTCATGGTTTTCTTATTTCTTTTTCCGAGTATGCCCTTACTTAATATTTCAAATCCTATTTTACCCTATATTAATTCCAACCCTACATTTTTATTTTTTTCATTTTTCCTGTACATTTTTCTCCTGTGCGTTCTCCTCTGCATTTTGCATCCACTTGCAATTATGAGTTATCAGTTGAGGTTCTATAAGAGTTAAAATATAGTTAGGTCACTTATATTGGAATTAAATATAACAATTTTTTTCTCTGGACACGTGATGGATCATAATTTGGTTGCTAAATTATTAAAGTTCTACAGAATATTTGGTTTATGAGAATCATGAAGCTCCTTCATTAAAAGAATCTAAAACGATTTACAAATACTAACTTATTTTAATGGTTCTTTAAATCGTTGTGATAAATTTAAAATTTATAGTAATTAGGGATATTTTAGTAAACTCATTCGTTACGATACAGTATCATATCATCAAATCAAACAAAAAAATTGCTATTCAAACATTGTATTGTACTATACTATATGATATCATACTATATTGTACCGTACATTATGAAATCATGGCAAACCACCATCTAAACAGAGTGTTATTAGCATCCTAATATTTGACACCGTAGCAAGTATGAAGTGGTCGTTTCGTAGTGTGGTGGGGTGAATAAGAATGATATTAATTAGGGTGTATTATTTATGGTGACTTTTTTTTGTATGGATGGTTTGGTTTGTCATACTATTAAATATACAAGGTGTATTAGAATAGGAATAATAATGAAAAAAGTGTATTCATCAGAGTAGGAATAGTATGTCATATGTTAATGACATGATTTACTATGTATACCTCTGTGGTCAATTCCTACTAACCACCTCCGCTATCACTGTTAGCATGACCGCCAATTACCATCAGCACCATCTTCGATCCACAAATACATTCTCCGTTCGTCAACACACTAATTACTAACATCAATCAAATTCACTATTACTATCAACTACCAATATTGTGTCATTCACTACAACATCAATCACCTTCACCATCATAACTATCCCCACCACCATTGTTAGCTATTGACATCAACCATCACCACCACTATCAATGGCGGACCTAAGGCCAATTTTGGGGTGCTTCGGCCCCCATTAAATTTGTATCAGACTAGGTATAATTATATAAAAAGAGGTATAAAAATTGATATAAAACTTAGATAAACAATCAGTAAATTGAGAAGGTAGATGAGTGTTTTAGTTTTCAGACAAAACATTAAAGCTTTAGACGTCACTATGCTTGTTCGGACCTTTCGAACACTCACGATCCCTAAATTTTGGATCTGCCACTGACCACTATAAACCATCTTCATGACTTCATCAACACCAACAAATATAAATATTTTCGTTATTCAAATAATGATTTTATCATATGAAATTTAATTTTTTTCCTACTGTAATATTTAACTATTTTTTTGTTTGAATTGTTAAAAAAAAGTTATACATATTCATCGTTGTATTTTAGTTTTCAGACGAAACATTAAAGATTTAGACATTAATGTACGTGTTTGGACCTTTCAAACACCCACAATCCCTAAATTCAGAGTCCGACACTAACCACTATAAACCATCTCCATGACTACATTAGCACTAACAAACATAAATATTTTTCTTTATTCAAATAATGATTTTATCATAGTAAATTTAATTTTTTCCTGCCGTAATATTTAACTATTTTTTTTTTGTTGAAATTGTTAAAAAAAAATTATACATATTCATCCTTAATTTTTTAGTGTTCAAATCAAAAGACAATACGTTAATCATTTGAATATCTATTGAGATTATGATATCTTATCGTAATGCAACCAAATGAAACCTAGGTACCTACATCGCATTGAAATGTCAATTTTTGGCAAAGTGATAACGTTAGGTTGGTATCACATTTCCACAACATTTAACTATGTTAATCTTATGTTTTAAAGCAATTCAACTTGGAAAATGGTTGTTGAAAATTAAACGTTAAAGTGCCATTCCTCCATAGGTTTTGCCAATTCAGTTTTCTAATGCTCCACAAGAAACATATAAACTTTGAGATAAATTTGACATTTAAGTTTTTTTTCTCACTACTATAGTCTAGTCCACAACCTGTCACATTCTTTTGTTTGATTAATTCACATTCGGATTTACTTGTTCAATTATATCCCCCTCCCCCCTCCCTTTTTTTGATGGGGTGGGGGGTGGGGTTGGTGGCAAGCCAGCATCTTAATTGAGGGGGTTCAAAATAAAAAAAAATGTAAACGAAATAATTAGTCGAATGGGGTTCAGCGTTAACTGTATATACATAAAAAAATAATTTTAAACTTATATACATAGTATAATTTTCCGCCGAAGGGGATGAACTCCCACATTATGAGCTGGATCCGCCACTGGTTGGTGGGAAGAACTCTAACTTTGAACAACGATCCGGATTGAAGAAGTGCGGAATTCTCTTTTCGACTCTGACTTTCCCCTCCAGTACTGTCGAAAATTTTTCAAAATCGATCAGAATGATTTTATATAAGTATTAAATAATATACTATAGAGAAGTAATTTTTATTCACAGTACATAATAGTTGAGTGACCGTTTAAACAATGAATGGAAGAAGAGGAAGATTTGAATATATGATTTTTTTTTTTCCTTTAGACAATTTCCTTTTCATATAATTGTAGATTGAGAGAATATTGTTGTATCCTCTTATCATATTTTGTGTTTTTTTTAAGGCTGATTCCTGTTTTACTTTATTGTTCAATATTTTCATTAATATTATTTCACATTAGGAATTTCAAAAGTCCCAAGTGTATAAATAATTATAAACAAATAAGCTGTCAAATAATGAAATACCACGTTTTATTTTCTTGTGCTAATGATTCATTGACACCATACTATTTTTTCAACATATCATGAGAAACGTGTAGTATGTGTTAAAAATCATCAATTCCAGACAAAATAATTGAGCATATCACAGAGGAGTATCTTTTATTTGTTTTTATTGCTTTTAATAACTGTATGTTACGCTGACTCTTTTAAAAATTTTGTTGTATTTGTAGTACATGCTATAAATATGAATAAGAATATGAGATTGATATAGAATTTGGTCAACTTATAATTTTGATTACTTTGAGTGCATTTTGTGACAGAGAAATATAAATACTTTGAATTATGTTAAATATTTTTATGGAGTTAAAGGGGAATTGAATGGTCAAGAAGGAAAGGAAGCAAGCAACTTCAAACAGAATTTAGAGTGCTTGAAAGAATTAAATAGAGAACTGAATAGATAGGAGTACGAAACGAACCAACCCACTTATTTTGATCAAAGAAGAAAGAAAGAAAGAGAATAGTGGCTTTCATCTCCTTTTTTCTTGGAAAATGTTTTCGAAGAATAATGTCAAGAAGAGTGATAACCTTCTATTGATTACGTTCATTAAATTTTGATATATATATATATATATTGGATTGATATCTTTCTATCGGTAAATAATCTATGAGAAATGAACATTGATTTGATTTCAAATTTATAAAATCAATAGATAACTTATCTATTTTTATTCATTTTACTATTCATATTAAATATAATACATTACTCATTATATTTTCTAAAGTAAAAAAATTATTATATTCAAAGAATAAAATAATAAAATCACTCTTTTATTTTATTATTTGTAAAAATATGTGTCAAGTTAAAAATAAATAAATATTTACGAACAAAAAAGTATTTTGTAAATATTTTTTTCTAAGTAAATATAAAGTGGAAGATCCTCTGGACATCGGCATTAATTTTCGTATTGAGCTGACAATTTCGAAGGTGAGTACACGTGTGCACAAAAACCCTATTATATATGGTCGAACCGTCATAGTCAAGATAGATCCCCTTGGAGCCACATGAACAAAACTATTACTCGAGCCGTTGGCTTTAATTTGTTACATTTTAACTCGACATATTATTAAAAAATAATAATTAATATATTTATTTTATCACATTATACCTATTAAATAATAACTTATTAAAAATTAATTTAGAGAATAAGTATTAATGCTAAAGATAAAACATGCAAAGAATAATTATCTTTTTTTAGATATGTCAAAAGCGACAAGTAAAATAAACATATTATAAAACAAGAAAGAACAAAGGAGAAGAGTAGGGAGAGTAGAGAGAATAGAGAATAATTCTTATTTCTTCTTTTGAGGGATGATTTACAATGAAGGAAGTCATTCTATTTCTATGGGGAATTTGCCCCTAGTTTCACACTAAAAGATAAATACATTAAATCATGATAGATATCAACTAGATCTTATTAGATCTTGATAGACATTCACTATAATCTAAATACATTTATAACACTCCCCTTGAATGTCTAGATAGATAATGTGCCTCGTTAAAACCTTACTCGAAAAAACTTAGGAGGAAAAAAATCTAGTGAAGGAAAAAGAGTACACATTTCTAACAATACGCATATCGGTTGCCTCATTAAAAACCTTACAAGGAAAACTCAGTGGGACAAAACCTCGTAAGGAAAAAAGAGTACAACGCGTATTAACTCCTCCTAATGAGAACATCCTTGAACCTTTGCATCCCGATCTTGTGCACCATCTTCTTAAAAGTTATAATTGGAGAAGACTTGGTGAATAAATCGGCCACATTTTCACTTGAACAAATTTGTTGCACGTTGATGTCACCATTCTTTTTGTAGCTCATGTATGTAGAAAAGTTTTGATGAAGTGTGCTTCGTTCAATCTCCTTTTATGAATCCTCCATTAAGATGTGCTATGCATGATGCTTTATCTCTGTTTAAAATTATGGGTAGATTGTCATATTTCACACCATATTTTTCTCGAATGAGATGTATCATGGACCTCAACCAAACACATTTTCGGCTTGCTTCATGAATAGCTATTATCTCAATATGATTCGATGAAGTGGCTACGGTGGACTGCTTTGTATATCTCCAAGATATTACAGTACCACCACATATGAACACATAACCTATTGAGACCGAGCTTTATGCGGGCCAGATAAGTACCCAACATCAGCATGACCAATAAGATCGGGACTGTAATCTTTAGAGTAAAACAAGACCATATGTTTTATCCTATTTTGATGTCTCATAGTAGGAGCAGAAATATATCGTGCTAACAACTTAACTGAAAAAGCTATATCAGGACTTGTAGTATTTGCAAGATACATGAGTGCACCACTTGCAATAAGATATGGTATTTCATAATCAATCTAATTCAGTATATTTCTTATTTCAGCAAATAATCTATTGCTTTGAAAACCTCCAAGAGTTTCAATAATTTTCAAGCTATAAGCTTATACAATATAAGGATTATCAATAAATTTCCCAAAAACTTTTATATTTTGAATCCTTAAAGAAGTTTTCATACAAATTTTGTCAAGTGACAATATTCAACATTTTATGTGTGACATTTTCAAGTGTCTGGACTGCAAATTAAATAAGTTTTCACTTACCAAGATGCACCCTTTCATATCACTTGATAAATGTTTCTACGTCATCATACTTAAATAAACGTAGAATTTAGATTCCCATAATCTTTTACAATATTGTGCCAATATCATATCAAAGATATCGTTAATGATATATCATTTTGTATTGGTTCACAATGCGACATAACATTTTGAGATCTCATCACTTCTTTATTTTCAGGTACCTAAATCTCACATAAGGTTTCATGAAGTGTTATGTCGTAGGCTCTTCAAGAGCACATTGGCTTCTTATCATGATTATTTTCTCCTTATTCTTTTCAAGGATTATTTTATTTGGAACCGATTGGTCTATCATGCTTCACGCATGCATAGACTTTATCCTTTAAGGACACAAAATAGGAGCACTTGCAACTAAAAATGAGATGCTTTCGGTATTTGACTTGAATTATCTTTTGAATGAGGATCTGATGATAATTCCTAATATATTTCATAGTTACTTATAATCTCCCCCTTATGTTAGGAAAACTAACATACATCCTCCATCTTCTTTGAGGAATCCATCTTTGTGCATCATGGTATATTTATTAATCGTATACCGCACATCAAAATTATTTGATGAAATAGTTGGTTCCTGACCTTGAATCAATTGAGAGTGAAGAAATAATCATAATATATTGGTCTAATGCATACAAGTGCTATTATATGCAACATATCATATTTTAAAGTTTAAACCAAAACATGAAACTTTGTTCTCATTAGTAATGGTTCAGTCATTTATGGAAGACATTCAATGTTAAACCATCATCATCAAGATAAATTATCTTGATTACATAATCTGAAAATTATGCTCAATTTATATTGAACAGGTAACTTTATGAATGTCAAACGTAGGTTGACCATGAATGTACATGTGATTATCTTATTGATGCATCTTTTCAACATATCACATGATAGGTGAACGGACCCTTATTCACCTTTTATTCTTTTCAGATTTTGAGGGACCCAATTCCAAAATAAGTTGGTCCAACCAACTTATCATGAGAACAAGCAACATTAAAGTTCATGAAGAATTTTCTAATTCTTCAATATATGTTCAATATTCAGTATGCACATCTTCGGGATATCACAATCGTCCATGTCAACTTATGAACTTTTAATCTAGTAAACTCCAAGTTTACCATGATATGTGTTTTTGCTTTAGTAAATTTCAGATTTACTATTATATGAATAAATTTCAGATTTACTACTTCAGAAGTAGATTTCAAAATTATTCAATTTCTTTCGGAGGTGAGTTGTGATACAATCACAATCAAGTGCACGTTTGCATTAATAAGTTTCTCATTCCCCAGAAATTGAATATAATTGTGCCTTAAGCCTATCAAATTATGATAGCTTATAACCTCTTTCAAGATTTTGCTACTTCATAAGCAAATCGAGGCATACATATGATGTAGAGAATTCTTCTCTAGTATATCTTATAATCATATAAGCGTGTGAAAATATCGTCACTTTTAATGATCATTATCATATTGTCCCTCCACGCGTATATTCGTGCATTTAATTACTTGTCTTCTTTCAGACATATTATGCACTGTTACCAAATACACCTCAAGAATGAAGTAAGTTGTCGTATTTCAGACTTATCATATATTGCTAGCACATTCACTTCATGGAATGGAGCATATTCAATTGCTCGAATTTCATGACTTTTCATTAAACACCCATTATTTTGCCTTAGCCATCATAATATCATCAATATGGTGTATTGAGATTCAAACTCAACATCTTATCCATATAAAGGCATCTTAGGCATGAATCGATGGGACTTGAACCCAACATATTATCATCTTTTTTGATAATATTATTTTTGAGGAATAAATTTAAAATATAAATGGTTCCAAATCAATATTCTTTCCTCAAATCCAATAATAACTATATCAATAGTAGCAAAAGAAAGATAACATAAAGAATTACTAACCTTGAAATCCTTCGGATTTATAATCTCACCTTGTTTGGCAGAGTCTCATGCTGATAACGTGATATAAAACAAGAAAGAACAAAGAAGAAAAGTAGGGAGAATAAAGAGAGAATAGAGAGTAATTCTTATTTATTCTCTTGAGGGATGATTTACAATGAAGGAAGTCATTCTATTTATAGGGGGAATTTGCCCTAGTTTCACACTAAAAGATAAATACATAAAATCCTGATAGATATCAACTAGATCTTATTAAATCTTAATAGACATTCACTATAATGTAAATAACAGAACATCAATTTTAGAAATAATTGATAAGTAAAAGTGAACGGAGAGAGTAAATATTTATTCATTCCGAACCACTTTACTTAGCGTAATTATTTAAAATAGATGGTTCAAAATGCTTTTTCTATTCACTTTTACTTGTCAATTAATCTAAAATAGATTGCAATATTAATTGTAACTTTTAATATATCAAGAAAATATTATGATAATCATCATTAACATTGTACACATATATATAACAATACCACACTATAATAACCATAAAACTTTTAGAAAAACACTGTCACTCTAGCGAGGTTTAACAATATAAACAAACTTTCGAAAAATTAATATCTTTCGTTTCTGCTTCTTCTTCTTCCTCCTCCTCACTTTCCTTATTCTCTTTCTTTTAATTGTTAGATAATAGTAATTTTCGAGTTTATATTATGATTATAATATTTAATGAAGCATTGAATTTTAACTATGTAAAATAAGTTACTATATAATAGTAATTTACAATTATTTGTTTTATTAATTCTTTTTCTACTAGAAATGTAAATACTTGTATTATGGCTAATAACCACACTAAACATTTGATTTGCACATAGTGGCAAATGCCACATGGAAGGTCCCAAATTAAAGGAACACTTACATAATCTAATTAGCAACAAGTTAAAGAAATACACCCAGGTTTATTTTATGTAGATTTTTCTCTCGTGCAACTTTAATTAATTTGCCCAATAAATATATAACAAAATGTTATTCATTATGGCAAAAAGTTCACCAATAAATTTTTTACAATCAATTTAGTACTTCTATAATATAGTACCCTGTTATATATTATTCTGAAGTTGATGTGAGCATTTTGCCTTTCACTATATTCCACCATATATTATTTTACCCTACCTACCAAATGAAGTAGTACTATATGTTCAATTCATAATTAAAAATAATAAAACATTACAATATTATTAATAACATCAATGATTACATGCCGATAATTGAATAGGTTAAAAAAAAGTTGTTAACTAAAACCATACACAGTTGGCATTTTAGAGCTATAAGAAATCCTAACGCGTCAGGATACTTGTAAATTAATACCACTAAAGGATATGATGCAACAAGCGAGCTCGTCTGCTCTTTTCTTTGTTAAAGATCTTGATTTCGCATTTGATATATGAAATTTTTTTCATAGAAAGACGCTTTCTCAGATTGAACTTTGTACTACGTGAATATGAATTAGTTGAATTACAGTATATATTCATAGTATATATATAGCAATCATGGAAAGCTAAAAGAAATACATACACATATATATTGTAAAAAAATTTCATATTATTGGTAAATATAAGTTAAACCTTTTAACCTATATACAAAATAATGTATACTTTTGTTGTAGATTATTAGGTCATCTTTTTGTTTTTTCTTAAGGATATCTCATATTTATCTCTATACAAATAATATATATAAAGAGAAAATTCTTAAATCTTCACAATAAATTTTTGGTCAAACCAACCGATTCTTATTAAACAAAATCCATTACACAATAAATTATTACCTCATAAAATTACTTAATTAAGTATGATAAATTAGTGTGATTTAATATAATTATAAGTAATCCCATATCAATATTTTTTTTAAGTGTGTTTAATACGTTGGGGGAAGCGATAGCGACGTGCTTCCCACAATGCCACTTGCCCACGCGCACATGACCCCACTATTTTGGACTATGGACACAAACTTCAAGAAACCCTAATTTTTATACAAATAAAATATTAGGGCAAGTGACCCGCAAGATTGGCTGAGTTGGTCGGGTGAATGATTTCTCACGTAGCAGACTTAGAATCGATTCCTTTCACTAATTAAATTAGTTTAAAAGGATTCAATATCTATTGTATATATATAAAACAAAATTTTAATTCTATATAAATAGCGTAATTTTTTTTAAGAAGTTTAGATGAACCTCCGCATTATATGCTAGCTCCACTCCTGCTTTTATTAATATAGCCTTTTCAGTCAGAGCTCGCAGCATAATACTCGCCTAATGCGGTTTACATATTAATTCTGTGTATTTAGAAGGTATTGAACAACTTTAGTCATACGCACCCAAAGAATATTGGTTATGGGTTCCAAAAAAACAGGACAAGTGACATATTTGATATGCCGATCAAAATAATTATATTCGCTACTTAAATACAATAACAATAAATTCAGTGTATTTCCACAAAGTGGGGTCTGGGGAAGGTAAGATGTACGCAGTCCATACCATTACCTTCGAAGAAAGTAGAGAGACTATTTTGGACAGACCCCCGACTCAAGATAAAGAATAATAAATAAGGAGGGTGGATGACACAACAGAAAAAAAGGAATAAGAAATAATAGAAATGAAACCAGAGAAAAAACGAATACAAGAAATAAAGGCAACGCTAAAGAAGAAAATAGGAACTAAGAAATAAGAAATATGCCCCCCTCCTAGTAGTAACATACCCTCACATACCAACGACACCTATGTACACAGTCCTAGGGTTACGAACCCGGCTACACAAGATCTCTCTTGACTGCCTGCTACAATTCAAACATTCACACTATCCTTCTACCCTTATCCGCGACCTCCACACCTTCTTATCTAGGGTCATGTTCTCAGTAAATTAAAGTCGTTTCATGTCATGCTTAATCACCTCCCTCCAGTATTTCTTCGTCCTACCTCTACTCCTCTTGAAACCATCCAAAACCAGTCTCTCACACCTACGAAATGAGGTATCCGCGCCGCTCCTCATCACATGCCCAAACCATCTCATCCTTCCCGCATCTTGTCCTCCACCGAAGCCACTCCCACCTTCTCCCGGATAACCTCATTCCTAACTCTGTCCCCTCTAGTAAGCCCACACATCCAACGTAACATTCTCATTTCCGCCACCTTCAATTTTTGGATGTGGAGTGCTTGACCGGCCACACTCCGCTCCATACAACATGGTCGGGCGGACTGCCACTCTATAGAAATTGCCTTTAAGCTTAAGGGGCACCTTCTTATCACACAACACTCCCGAGGCGAGCCTCCACTTCATCCAATCTGCTCCAATACATTTAGAGACATCCTCATCAATCTCATCATTTCCTTGAATCGTAGACCCAAGATACTTAAAACTATCCCTCTTACAAACATCTTGGGAGTCCAACCTCATCACCACTTCATCCTCCTGCCTTAAGTCACTGAACTTGCATTCCAAATACTCCGTCTTGGACCTACTCAACCTGAACCCCTTAGACTCAAGGGTTTGCCTCCAAACCTTCAATTTGTCATTCACAATCCCCCACGTCTCATCAATCAGCACTACATCATCCGCAAACAACATACACCAAGGCACCCCGCCTTGAATACTCCGCGTCAACACATCCATCACCAACACGAATAGGAACGGACTAAGAGTCTATCCCAACCCCGTCTCAACCGGAAATGCTCTGAGTCTCCTCCCGCAGTCCTCACCCGAGTTTTCCCTCCATCATACATGCCCTTAATAGCTCTGATGTATGCCACCAGGCCCCTCTCACTTCCAAGCATCTCCAAAGAACCTCCCTCGGGACTTTATCATACGCCTTTTCCAGATCGATGAACACCAAGGATAAATACATGATCCAGGTCGCTAGTTAAATACATGAGAAAATCCATATTATTTAATTAAAAAATATACATTTTGTATATCATATAATTTTATAAATTATTATTTTAATGAACGACTAATATTCAATATTGTTTTTCTAATAAAATATACACTATTTTTAACACCCATCCACTACTTTATGAGCGAGTTCTATAAAGAAGAAAAAAACTCAACTCTCTGAAGTCATTTCTTACTCACCCCTGCTCACAATCCTCTCCTTTAGACCTTTTGTAATAGAAGTTTCTTTTTTCTATAAAGAAAAAAAAGAAGTTGTCACAAATATATATTCTATAGATTATATACTATGTTATACAAACTTTGCTCCTAGTTTTTTCAATCTCTATGTGCTTTATTCTTTTCCTTATCCTCCTTTGGGTTTGATTCTGTCCAGGATTTCTGTTTCTCTTTAATTAATTAGATCATCACTTGTTCCTCTTTTTTATTTTTTTCCTTTTTAAAAAAATAAAATAAAAATCTGCTTCTAGTTAGCTATCATATCATCTTTGCTCTTCTCTTTACTTGATTCCATGAACTTCTTCTGCATCTAATTCTCCTTTAAAGAAAAAAAAGGTTTTCCATCTTACCCTAGTTTCTATCTTCTCAAGAAGTAGAGAGATTTTAAAAAAAGTCCTATATATATGTTAAAGATGGTCTCAATTATTTAGGGTCTTGCTGAAAATCAACAAACAAGTAAGAATTTTGGTTTTTGAGCTAATTTTCTTGGTGAAATTTGTGCTAAAAATTTGCAATTCTGGCTAATTGGTGGGGTGGCCAGGTGGGCATGTCTGGCCTAGAGCCAGGATCTTGCCCACCTATGCTTCTGACGAAGCAGGTCTCGGTTAATGAGAGTGGAAGTAGTGGTGATAATCAAGAAGACATTAATGATCGCGAAAATGGGGATCATGAACCTAAAGAAGGTGCTGTTGAGGTTGGAAATCGAAGACCTAGAGGTCGTCCTCCAGGATCAAAGAACAAACCCAAACCACCAATTTTCGTGACTCGTGATAGCCCTAATGCTCTCAGGAGTCACGTCATGGAGGTGTCCGGAGGCTCAGATGTGGCAGAGAGTATAGCACAATTCGCGAGGAGGCGCCAACGCGGCGTTTGTGTACTAAGTGGGAATGGTTCAGTTGCAAATGTAACCCTAAGACAACCATCATCACCAGGTGCTGTTGTACTTCAAGGAAGATTTGAGATTTTATCTTTGACCGGAGCTTTTTTGCCCGGTCCAGCCCCTCCTGGCTCGACCGGGCTAACTGTGTACTTGGCAGGTGGCCAAGGACAAGTGGTAGGTGGGAGTGTTGTTGGGCCATTAATTGCTGCTGGACCGGTGATGATTATAGCTGCTACTTTTTCTAATGCAACTTATGAAAGATTGCCATTAGAAGAAGAGGAAGATGTCGGAGGCGATCGCTCCGGCCAGTCTCAAGTACAGGCCGAAAATTCGCCTCCGACCTTATGTTCAAGTGGTGGAAGGCCACCACCACAACTACATGAATTGCCTGATCCATCATCACTACCTATTTATAGTTTTACACCAAATTTATTACCAAATGGTGGACAATTGAATCATGATGCATATGCTTGGGCAAATCCTAGACCACCTTATTGAGATTGAAAAAAAAAGTGGGTAAATTTGAAGAATAAAAGAAGGGTAGTAGGATCAAGAGATCATGTACTAAGGTAATTTTTTTCTATCAATGTTTGATTTTATACATAGAGTTTAATGTTTTTGTGTTTTGTAGGAAAATGTTTTGGAAGAAGTATATATAGTTAGGATGGAGAGACTATATTACTTTTTCTTAGTAAATAAACATTTTCTCTTGTAGCTTCCATTATGGTTGAAATAAAATATGGTTTCCTTTTTCTCTAATAATTTACTCTATCTTTTAGTTAAGAGTGAAAAAAAAAAGTATGTTAATTACTAGAAGAACTATAGAAGGATGTGTCTTCTTTTCTTGTTTGTGCTTCAATTTTGTGACTAGAAACAATGAATGTTCATGTCTTTTTCAAAATAAAATATTCAATATTCCCTTTTGCACTTTGATTTGTGTTTTCTTCATCATACTAGTTTGTCCAAATTAACACTAAAGAAAGACCAATCCATGTGCTTACTTATATTTAATATGTTTTTTGTTTTTACTAGTTTACTTAATTAGTTGATGTTGTGGATAAGTACTGAACTTTGTTTATTTTCTGTCTGATTTCGTGAAAATGAACTAGAACTAAAGAAATCCATGGTGGTCTCTCAGCAAAATCTAGGAATGTTAAGTTAAAATATAATGCACTTGAACTGATAATTTAATATTTTTTATTGCTACTGTAATATTTATTTGATTAATTGCTACATAATAATAATAATAACTAATTAGCTACTATGGACAAGACTCAAATATTCTCTTGGAAATGATCCAGCTATTCATGCATGTTTTTTTTTTTATTAACTTATAGTAAATCATTTAGTATTTTATTGATTACTGTGATAAGGAGAGTGTTTTGAAACAAGAAATGAGCAAGAATGCTTCCTTATTCAAGAGGAAAATTTTGTGGTGAATCCGGATTTGAAGTTTATTGATTCTTATGACAGATCCCAAGTTACTATCTTATAATAATTATATTCATAATGCAATCAAATATTTATACTTTCTTCGTATTAATTTATGTGACATTTTTTAAATTTCACAAATCAATGAATTTTTCCTTGATCGTGTTTTTCTCTCTCTTTTAAAAATATATTCAATAATCAATTATTGTGATTTTTAATATTTTTACACAGTTTCAAACATGTATATTTTATTTCAAAATACTAAGATTCCACATTCATATTCATGATGAAAACTAAAACATTTGATTCTCCAAATTTCACTTGTCACATAAATTGAAACATAATAGTGAATTCACGTGAACCGATATGTTACATATTCTAGATCTCTCTGTGGAAGAGACATTTCCTGGCTGCTTCTATAGACATGTTTTTGGGTAAATACATGCACACACATTCAATTATAACTAAACTAAAAATAGTTCAATTATTACTTTGGGTTATATATATATTAATTATATTCCCATCCCAACAAATAATACAAAATGAAAAGAGTTGACAAAGTGTTATTTGAATCCCCACTTGCAAGGAACAATAACTGGAATCACTTGACGTCTGTCCACTTGATTTATAAAGGAGTCAAATTCAATACTGATGACAAATTGTGAATTTTTTTTTCACCCGGTTTGATATTCATATTAGAATGTCGATTAATTTGAATTATGCACTACAGGGCTCATTTTAATTGGCGTTTCCAACAAAAAAAATTTCATATCCAGAGCTCGAGCCCAAAATCTCTAGTTAAGGATGGAGTAGTCTCATCACTACACCACAATTCATGTTGGTGAGAAATTGTGATCTTAACCAAACTAGATTACATGTTACTATTTTCTTATATAAATAATAAAGTTGCTAATGTATATGGTGTATTCACTTAGAGTGCATTTGGGCATAAAAATGATGAAATTTGGAAAAAAAAATAGTAGTATCTGTTTTTAAATTGAAAATGATATTTCAAAATTGAAGTTATATTTGGACATGATTAAAAATAAGAATCAAATTTTATAATGATGTGGACTTGGAATGGAAATTATGAAAATAGTTTTTTGGAGTTTTATCCATCCTAAATAGACACTTCAAGTGATATATACTGCAACATCAAGTAAACATATTACGTAGGCGTTTTATCACACAATATTATTCAATGATAACATCGAGTTTCATCTAATAATTTTGATTCAAACCTTATATATTTATTGAAAAGTTCATTAACTAAGTATACACAACATATTTCGAATTCAATAATCCAATAGAATGTGGTAGAATATGGTATTTGAACTGTTAAAACCAAAATTTTGAATTTGGAGTGCAACATATAGTATTAACGAATTACTAATAGTTGCAATTTGATGCATTTTTTAGACTAATAGCTTGTTTGGTTAAGCTTATTTAAAAAAAAAAGTGTATTATTATTTATTTTTTTTAAAAAAAGAGTTGTTTGGTCAAGCTTTTGAGAGAAAATAAGTGTTTCTAGAGAGTAATATAAGTTGTTTTTCAGAAGCTAAAAAAAGCATTTTTTTTCCTAAAAACACTTTTGAGAAGAAAAAAAAACATTTAAAAACACTCTTAAAAAGTTTGATCAAATATTAATTGTTGTTTTAAAGTGCTTTTCAAACTTATGGTCAAACACAAACTGCTTCTCACAAAAATTACTTTTTTTGAAAAGCACTTTTAAATTTTTTTTTTTTTTTAAATAATCTAATTTTATAAATTTAGCCAAAAAAATTATTATGCCCAAGTAATTGAATAACAATTTGTTGTATAAATCGTATATAATGATGCATAGCAATGAACATAGGTACGATACAAGCTAGGAGATATGGTCGAAAGAATCATGATTGGGATGAATTAATTGAGTCCAAATTTAATTTTGGAAATAGTGTGTAACAACATTAAATTTATCATTTTGAGTCAAAACTTTATCGAAAATATTTTTTATATTTCATAAAAATAGAAATAAAATTTGCATACATTTCCTTCTCAAATTTTACATCTGAAACTACGCTTAATATATTGGTATAAGTTTCAGATATGCAATCTAAAAATAATTAGAATTATTAAAGACTCATAACATGACGTTAAACGACACTTGGTTTTACACGACCTAAAACTGGTTAAAATCAAAGTCCCTATCAAGGTTAAAATCAAAGTCCCTATCAAGGTTAAAATCAAAGTCCCTATCAAGGTCCTTTGATATGCAGATTAAATTATCTCAAAATCTGAGATAAATTTATATCTTTAATTAAATATAATATAAATTTAATTTGAATATATCCTATTTTAATTGAAAATTTATCTTAGATTTCGGGAATGAATTGTGTGAATGAGTAGATTTATACCTTGATATATAAAACTTAAATTCATGAAGAAGTTGAATGGAAAAACACTATCCTATATATATTAACTATAAATTTTCGAGAATCACGTTATATATATTAATTACAATGTTTTGTAGAACCACGTGATTTTGTTGCTTCTTCATTGATGGGTAGTTAAAGAAGAAAAAAAAGTCCTATTTAAGCTACAAATGTTATAATCTATGGATTCTATGCGTTGTTGACGAAAAATAATACAGAAAATAGAGACTTAATATAGCTATATATGAATGTTACATAGTTATCAGGATACTTATACCGTTAACATTAGTAGTATCTAGGATGTGCGAAAATCGAACAGATAAAATTGTTATTGGGTTATTGGATTAACGGTTTTATAAAAAAAAATTATTGGGCTATTGATTCGGTTCGTTTTTTTCTTATTGGGTTATTGGGTAAACCGATAACCCAATAAGAATATATATATATATACATATATATATATATATATATATATGACTTATTATATATTTCTCTTTAATTTCTACAAATTAACAAACCTATTATTTCAATTATACAAACTCCTAACAACATTTAGTTCAAACTTGAAGATTCTTGTAAATTAAAACACATCATATAAGATTTTTTATTACAACTAAGATTCATTTTTTTTTCCTGTTACTTACTACTATTTCTATTTTATGAGTATTTTCTTATCGGTTAAACCGAACCGTTAAGGACTAAAAACCGATAAACCAAAAACTGATAAAAAATATCTTATTGATTTGGTTATTGGTTTAACATATTTAAAAATCGAAAATCGATAAATCGAACCGATAGTATATAAAACCGAACCGAACCGACCGATGCACACCCCTAGCAGTATCAAATTGAGGCGGATTTAGAAGTCTGGATACAGGTTCACGTGAATTCAGTACTAAGTACTTAAATCATGTATATAGTATATTATTATTGAACGGACAGAAATAAGTAATATCATACACAAAAAAAACAAGAAGAACACACAGATTTTATGTGGAAACACTTGACGGGAAAAACCACGGGCAGAGGAGGAGAAAATTCACTATAGTCGATAGGAATACAATGAGGAGACGAAAGTCTCAATGATGTATATAAACCGTCCAAAAATAACCCACTAAATCGCACTTATATAATACATGCATACAAATAAATTCTAAGCCCAAAAACATACAGGTCCATACCCGATCTCTCCGCTACCACCACAGGCCCCCAAAAATTCTCAAACATGGGTCGCACAGCGAACTTTTCAGGACCGGATCAACAAAATTCGGTTCACAAACTCGAACATATATATTACGAATTATATTAAATCTTGAATCATAAACGCAGTTATTATTAAGTATTGACTTGTGGTTGTTGCAAGAATTATAAAATTTAATTCAGACCTCCGCCATAATATGATAAAAACATTGTATGAATCTAGAAAATAAATTATTTAACTTTGATTGGAAACTAGTGTTAGGATCGATTTGCTTACACACACTAGATTGACGGAGAGGATGGAGAAAATGAGAGAGAGAGTTCGTAAGGAGAGAGAGAGAGATGCGTAAGAATGAATTACGTGGTAACACCCGTTGGTAAACTCCACGGCAGACGGGATATTTATATTGATGATTCAGAGTATGTACAATTACACAGAGAAATAAGAATAAAAAGGTACAACCTAAAATTTGGGTCGGGCTATTTATATTGATGATTCCCAATAAAAAGGCTGAACTGCGTGAAAATTAATATATGACAGTACATCATCTATTAATCAGGCTCCACAACCCAATAATTCTCCCACTTGGAGACTGATTTTGTCACCCAAGAATTACATTCTCAAAAAAAAATTCCTCTATCATCAATATCTTTGCCGCACCGCAACATCTGTAGACACAACTACAGAAGATCAACTAAGGTTTTGCAAAACCTTAGTTTACCAACATCAACACATTTTGTCAACATTTCTGCTGGATTCTTTGCACCCTATAACTTTTCCAAACACATATCACCTTCTTCCACTGCCCTGCGAGTGAAATGATACCGTCTTCTAATGTGTTTCGTCTTCGAATGATAGACCGAGCTCTTCACCAACTATATGACACTCTGGCTATCTGTATAAAGAATCTTCTCGCACTGCTTCTTGCCCAGTTCTTCCAGATAATCTGCCACTCATATCATATCCTTTCCAGCTTCAGCTATTGCCACATACTCAGCCTCAGTAGATAAAAGAGCAATGCACTTCTGAAGCATGGACATCCAACTCACTGCTGTATCACCTACAGTGTAAATGTATTCGGAAGTGCTCTTGCTCGAGTTCACATCCCCACCAAGATCAGCATCAACAAAACCTTGCAAAATCACTTTGTCATTGCCAAAACAAAGTGAAGTACTGGATGTACCTCTCAGATATCTTAGAAGCCACTTCACAGCTTTCCAATGCTCTTTCTCAGGGTTTGCCATGCACCTGCTAACAACTCCTACTGTATGTGCTATGTCAGGTCTAGTGCAGACCATAACATACATCAGACTCCCAACTGCAGAAGCGTATGAAACAAATGTCATGTGCTCCCGCTCCTGAGCTATCTTTGGTGACTGCTCATTTGATAATTTTATGTAATTTGCCAATGGAGTAGTCCTAGGTTTAGCATCATTAACTCTGAATTTGGACAACACCTTCTGAACGTACTGCTCTTGGCATAGATTTAAAGTGCCAGTAGATCTATCCCGAGAAATCCTCATCCCAAGAATTTGCTTCGTTGTACCTAAATCTTTCATCTCAAACTCAGAGGATAGACTTGCCTTCAGAGAGTTTATATCCTTCATATTGATCCTGCAATTAACATATCATCCATATATAATAGTAAGAATACATAAGAATCAGTCTATTTCTTGAAGTAGCAACACTGATCCTTTTCACTCATGCGGAAACCACTCTTGCTCAAAATGGAGTCAAACTTCTTGTACCACTGTCTAGGTGTTTGCTTCAGCCCATACAAGCTCCTGTTGAGATTGTACATTATGTGTTCCTTCCCTGGAACTACAAACCCCTCTAGTTGTTGTATATAGATTCCCTTATCCAAATCTTCATGTAAAAACACAATTTTTACATCCATTTGCTCAAGATACAAATTCTCCGGTGCAATAATACTCAATAAGATTCGGATAGTAGTTAATTTCATGCAGAAAAAAATATTTCAGCATAATCAATACCTTTCCTTTTTGAATATCCTTTAACTACTAACCGAACCTTGAACCTTCTTTTGCCATCTAGTTCTGCCTTGATTCTGAACAACCACTTGTTCAACAAGGATCTCTTCTCTACAGGTAACTCAGTCAACATCCACCTGTTATTCTTATCAAGTGAGCTCATCTCATCATTCATGGCTTGCTACCACTTGATTGAGTCCTCCACCTGCAGGGCCTCAGCAACAGACTTTGGTTTCCCTTCATCGATCAACAACAACTAATGTAATGATGGTGAATACTTATCTGGTGCTCTAATGGTCCTGGATGAACTCCTTAAAACCTGCTCAGGTGTCACCTGCTCCACCTCTGATTCTTCAATGACAGTGTATGGAGTTTGTTGAGTTTCTGTTGTAACATCTTTGGGTGTACTCTTTAGCAACTCAAGCTCAACTCCCATTTGCTTTATAGTCTCTTGAATATTTTGCTCTCTGTCTTTGTACAAGACATTTTCATCAAATGTCACATCACAATGTCTTAGGATCTTCTTGTTTCTGTCATCCCAAAACCTGTACCCAAACATGTCAGAACCATAACCTATAAAGTAGCACTTTATAGCTTTAGAATCAAGCTTATCTCTCTTCTCTGGATCAACATGAACATAAGCAGTGCAACCAAAAGTTCTCAAGTGAGAATACTTGAGTTCTTTTCCTGTCCATACTTCGTCCGGAATCTTGAACCCCAGAGGAACTAATGGTCCCCTGTTGATCAAGTATGCAGCTGTGCTCACAGCATCTGCCCAAAATGTCTTAGGCAACCCACAGTGTATCCTCATGCTCCTTGCACGCTCATTCAATATTTTGTTCATCCTTTCAGCAATTCCATTCTGCCTTGCCTTCCCGGGAACTGTCCTCATCAATCTGATTCCCTCAGCTGTACAGAATTGCTTGAATTTTGACTTGTCATATTCTTCTCCATTGTCAAACCTCAGGCATTTGATTTTTAAACCAGTCTGATTTTTAATTTCAGCTTTCCACCTCCTGAAAGTAGCAAACACATCTGACTTACGTTTCAAGAAGTAAACCCATACCTTCCTGCTGAAATCATCAATGAAGGTGAAATAAAATCTAGATCCACCAAGTGATAAAATATGAGATGGTCCCCAAACATCTCCATGGACCATTTCCAACCGTACTTTCTTCAACTCTTTTGCAGTCTTCGTGAAGCTTACTCATTTCTGTTTGCCCATAACACAGCTCTCACAAAAACCCATATCAACAGATTTCAGTCCCTCTAAAGCTCTTTTTGCTGCCAGCATCTTCATTCCTTTGGCACTTGTGTCCAAGTCTGTTATGCCAAAGACATGAACCAGAAGCACCCTCAGCAACAGCAGCCATGTTTATACACCTTGCAGTGGTGTACAAAGTTTCAGATTTTGTGCCACGTGCTACAACCATAACACCCTTCACAATATTTCACGAATCTTTCTAAACTTTGCTGCATAGCCTGTGCTATCCAACTGACCAGCAGAGATCAGATTCTTCTTGAGACCAGGAATATATCTGACATCCTCCAATGTCCACTGATTTTTTGCTAGAGTTTTTATGCAGACATCCCCCTTTCCTTCTATCACTAACAGTTTGTTGTCAGCAAGATACACCTTTCTAAAATTTCCAGACTTGAAATTTTAAAATAATTTCTTGCTTGGAGATAAATGAAAAGATACACCAGAATTCAATATCTAGGATTCAACCGGGGTTTCCACACTAAGGATTAGAGCATCTCTATTGTCTTTTACTGAATTAACAAAGTCATTATCATCTCCAGATTTCTGATTCTGCTTCTTCTTGGGTTTCTTGCAATCTGTCCGAAAGTGTCCTTTCTCTCTACAATTCCAACATGTCACATTGGATTTTTATGAAGATTTTCTATGATTCTTTGATTTTGATCTGCCATGTGTGTTCTGACCCTTCGATTTTTCTCTCCCCCTTCGGTCAACGCTGAGAGCACTACCCGATAACTCCCCAATTTCTCATTTGCGAATGCTTTCGCTAAAAACAACATTTTTGATTTCATCAAACTTCAGCTTCTCAGATCCACGAAAACTGCTAATCGCAGCAACAACAGTATCCCAAGACTTGGGTAAAGATGACATCAAAATCAATGCTTTAATTTTATCTTTGAAATTAATATCCACAGAACACATTTGACTAACAATCATATTGAACTCATTTATATGATCAGCAACAGATCCATTCTCAGACTTCTGTAAATTAAACAATCTACGCATCAAATATACCTTGTTCATCGCAGATGGTTTTTCGTACATATTTGATAGCTCCTTCAACAGATCGGACGCGATCTTCTCCTTGACGATGTTGAACGCCACGTTTCTCATCAAAGTCAACCGGATCAGCCCTAGAGTCTGCCGATCCTTGAGCTTCCACTGCTCCTCCGTCATGGACGTCGGCTTCAGCCCGGTCAAGAGTTTGTGAAGATCTTTCTGGTTCAGATAGTCTTCGATCTGCATCTTCCAAAAATCAAAATTGGATCCATCAAACTTCTCGATTCCAAGCTTCGATCCTTCCATATTCAGTGATCGTGATGAATCTCCTAAGCTCTGATACCATTTGTTAGGATCGATTTGCGTACACACACATTAGATTGACGGAGAGGATGAAGAAAACGAGAGAGAGATGCGTAAGAATGAATTACGTGATAACACCCGTTGAAAAACTCCATGGCGGACGGGCTATTTATATCGATAATTTAGAATATGTACAATTACACAGAGAAGTGAGAATGAAAAGGTACATCCTAAAATTTGGATCGGGGCTATTTATATTGATGATTCCCAATAAAAAGGTTAAACCGCGTGAATATTAATATATGACAGTACATTACATATTAATCAGGCTCCACAACATAACAACTAGCACTCAATCTCAAATCTACCCATTTCTTCCCTCCTAACAATTTGACGAAGTATAAACATGAAAAAAAATGGTATTAATGTATTCACAAATCAAATATTCCTATCCCACATGCAAGTTGAATGTAAATAAAGGTTGGACCCAAAAAAAAAAGAAAAAAAAAATGTAACTATGTAAGGATATGTACATGTAAATTGTCATGAAAATGAATTTGCATTATCATGTGGGCACGTGGTAATAATTATTGCACACAGAGAGTTGTGAAAGGGTTCCGACCAAAAAAGTAAAAAAATATTTAATTTGTTTCGACTGTTAATCTATTAGTGCCATCTTGTGATCCACGTTCATGTCCGATATTGTTCGCTTTAGTCCAATAGATTTTACTGATTTATCTTTTTTTGTTTATATTATTATCGAGTACGAACGAATGTGGATCATACAAATTTGTGTTGTTTTTTTAAAAGTTTTTGACTTTCTTCTTTCATTTAGATATGAGATTCGTGTAAGATGTTGTATGTAGCCCTCTTTCAGAAAAATGAAAATCTAGATGCATGTCAATCCTTCTCTTTATCTGTCCTCGTCTGTTTGTTGGAGTCCCTCATTGATGGGTTAGAGGGTTCTTGGTCTCCTTATATGGTCTTGGGCAATCCTTATCTCATGAGCTAGTTTTTTAAGCTGAAGATCTATTCTTTACATGATATCAGAGTCAGACCCACCCAATTCATTGTTTTCGATGTTGGGTGACAATTCTCACCTGGGGAGGGGGTGTTGAAGTCCCACATCGGTGGGTTAGAGGGTCATTGGTCTCCTTATGGCTTATATGATCTTGACAATTTTCACCTGGGGGTCTTGGAGTCCCACATTGATGGGTTAGAGGGTCATTGATCTCTTTTTGAGGTTGAGTTAGGCCCAAATCCATTCTTTAAACTGTTCGTCCTTCATAACGAATGGCTCAACATCTTCTTTGAGGTTTATCCTACCACTATATTAAGGGAACTCATGCTCTGGTATCGTATTTGTGACGACCTGAGCTCATGACACGTATTGACTACTTTGACCAAATTAAATAGATTTTATAAATTTGTTCACCAGATCACACGCTATCATCAAATGCAAAGATGTGTATACAATATGAATTTGTGTTGTCTGTCATTCTTCAAAAGATTGCTAACCTAAAAACTCACTGATTTTTCTCTTTGATTCATCCTCATCGATCTGTCTTCCGTACTCAGAGTTACATAATCTATTCGACTTAACTTCACTCTTTTAGAAGATGTTGTCACATAATAAACAAAAACAATGTTTCTATTTCATCATTACTAGATACTTGGTTCTAATTTCATGTTCCAAACTTCATAGTCTATATACAATCATATATGCCTATATTAAACATACACGGTCGATAAGTACTTATTATCAAATCCAAAATCATTCAAAAATAAAAAATTTATCTTAATTAGCTTAATTTTTTTTGTGTGTGTGCATTTCCATAATTATATCATGTGTATTTTAAAAATAAAACTTTCATCTTATTTAACTTTAATTTTTTTGCGTGTGTCTTCTCATGATTATGCCGTGTGTGTTTAAATTTAGTTTGAAATAAAAACTTTCAACTTAAGTTTGTTAAAGTAAAAGAGGATTTGTTATTTATGTCACTTCATTTAAACACATATCACTCATATAATACAGAATATTAAAATTCATTTAATTGATATATACAATATCAATTTTTAAGAGATTAAAAAACTATTTAATTTAAAATATGTAATTCAACAATGGAGTTGAAATTTTTATTATTTTTTAGAGAAATTAAAATATATATATATATATATATATATATATATATATATATATATATATATATATATATATATATATATATATATATATATATATATATATATATATATATATAAATAAACATAATAATTATTCAAATAAATTTAACGTATTATATATTCATAAAAAAAATATTTCTTAAATGTGTATGAATCTCTAATATTTCATGTTAAATTCCTTATTTTGTTTTAAATTTCATAAAATATTGATAATCTCATTTTTTGTTAAAAAAATTCATCATCAAAAAATGTGAAAATGAACTACTCTCACTTTTCATTATTTAGTATCATTTATATTTGTAGATTCAAGTTATATTTTTTAATAAAATTAAATTTTCAAATATTTTTAGCTAAATATAAAAATATTTTTTTATTTAATAGTCAAGCATGTATTAAGTTAGAAAGGGAATGTCAACATACTTTAATAACTTGTCCATGATTTTATAAAAATACCTTATATTTTATATAAGAAAAATAAAGTAATATATATATATATATATATATATATATATATGTATATATTTATATATATGTATGTATATATTTATATATATGTACATAGTGATAATCTAAAATTTTGGAGGGCAATTGTGTTCTTTTCTAATTTTATTCCAAGGATAAATAATGATGGGATTGTTATCCCAACAAATGGGTGGATAACTTATCCCGATATTATTTATTAGTCCCAGAATAAGTTATCCCGAATATTGCCAACCAAACATGCATTAAAAATTTTATCCCGAGATTATTATTTTATTCCGAAATTATTTGTTTTTGTATCTTAAACCAAACGGCTCCAAAGTATATCCTTAGTATTTTTTTTTTTCTTTATAAAATTAAAGATTCACAAACATGTTAATCCCGGGATAAGTTATTCCGAATATTACCAACAAAATATGCATTAAAAATTTTATCCCAAAATTATTTATTTTTGTACCTTAAACCAAACGGCCCAAAGTATATCCTTAGTATTTTTTTTTTCTTCATAAAATTAAAGATTTACAAACATGGAGGTCCCCCTTCACATGAATTCACGTGTGAAGGTAATTAATTAATTAATCTTAATAAAATATACTTAGCAACTTGGACACAACATTCCAACACTAAAGTCTTTCCATATTAGTGGGGGGCCTATTGTATTCAATAATTTCAACTATTCTTGCCCTGATTTCCTCTGCTCTAAACTAAAATAGTGAATTAATTCTTGACCAAAGGGGCCAATTTAGAACAAATAGGTTCTTCCCTTTGTTCCCATTTGCATTTGCTAACTACTTTAAGCATAATTCAACTCTAAGTACTCCATTGAAAATATCTTTTGATTTCAAGTCCGAATAAAGAAAGGGAATTGCTATAAGATGAAACACATGAAAAGAAACTACCTATAATAAATCTTCACAACAATAACAACATGAAATGATACCAAGACCTATTCAAAAAATCCTCAACTAGGGATTGATAAATACTTTAGCTAAGTGATAAATTCATAGTTAATCCTATATACCGGTGAATCATACAAAAAGAAAAAAAAATTACTAGTTACAAAATATATAGCAATAGCTTTCAAATTATTTTTTTTTTAGTTGTTAGGAGTTCTTTTGTAACAATAGGGAAAAGTGTTTTGTCTGCGTGGTATTTTGGTGATATTTATGATTTCGAATAGGTAGTTTATAATATTATGTTGTGGTTGTCTTGTTTTCAGTATTAGCTAGCAGTGTGTTATTCCTTTTTGTTGTGTGCTTTTATGTTTTGTGTTTGTTACACTGTTATCTATCATGAGTCGAAGATCTATCAAAAACAGTCTCTCTATTTCATTCATGGTAGTGGTATAATCTACATACACATCTGCATATATTATTGCTGCTAGTATTGTATAAAATCATATAAGAAATATGGACTAGTTAGGGATTGACATGACTAGTTGATATTGATTGGAGGGTGACTTTTACTTTTGGCTATACTGACCTTTAGTCCCCTAAGATTAAGCCAATTTGAAACAATTACATCACTATGAAAGGGAATCCATTAAACTTGCATTAATGAAATGTAGACCACGCATTATATATTATATAACCACTTCAAATACATTAATTATTGTGTGCACCAAATTTCATTAATATTAGTGGTGGGGGCATAAGCATTACATATTTCAAGTAAAAAACAAAATATAGTTTGGCTCTTGGCTTAGCTTTTATTATGTGCTCTTTCAAAATCTAAATTGGATGCAACAAATCTAAAAGGACCTTTGTCTTTGTCATGGAGTACACCTCATCTATTTATGGGTCCAAAATGTTTTTAACTTTATCCTAATATCTTTTGTGCTTTTTGGAGACACATTTCTTGTTACATGTTGATATGTGAATATGAGTCTTGAATCTTGATGTGTTCGTTTTCTGTTGGTTCGTATGAAAAAGAATATCATCTTTTTCTATTTGGTAATTATTTAATGATATTATTCTTATTTTATTTTGAGTGGGTTTTATTTTATAAGAGTAGACAATTAAAAAGTAAATTTTAAGAGGGATAATTTTATAAATTTCATAAAGTCGTCATTTATTTCTTTAACTTTGTGTCCAATCAAATAGTGACACATAAAATAAAATGGAAGGAGTAGATATTAAATAATGTTTTTTTTTTTACTAAGATCGAGATTGCCCCTAAATTGAGTTGAAAAGTGATTGACATCTTATTTCTATTATTCAATGAGTAAACTTTATTTTAATAGTTTGAAAGCTATTACTCTGTCCGTTTTAAAATAATTAAATTATTGGTGTATGTTTTAATGTTCAAAATAGTTGAATTATTCATTATTCAAGATAATGTTAGAAGATTTTTTCAATTTTATCCTTCACTAATTAAATTTGCAAGGCTGAGTTCCAATGATCATTAGTAATGTTTTGGAATTTGAAAAGGGCAAAAATGAAAAAAGAACATGACTAATTTATGCGTTTTGTCTATTTTTTCTTAATATATGTGTCATATTTCAACAATTCAATTATTTTGAAACGGATAGACTAATAAATTTAATATAACATTAAATGTTATTTAACTATGCAATTTTAGATTGCTTGGCAATCGACATTTGTATATCAAGAGTAAGGCCTAGTCCTCCACTTTTATACCGTTGACCATCCTCAAGTGAAAGATAAGAATAGCTTTGGTTATATTTACATATATAATAGAATGTTGCTAGAAGTGAATCAAGTAATTCACATAACACATATTATGAATATGTAAACTGAAGATGAATTTGAACACTGAGTCTTAAAAGGGTCGTTTGGTTGGAAAATAGTTATTCAAATTAATTTCGAAATTAATATCCCACCATTCATATGTGATAACTTATCCCACCACTATAGTGTAGGAATATCAAAATGACGAATGACTGAAAAATATCAAAAATACGCTCAATGGAGTTGTCATTTGATATATAATTCAATTCATACTTCAATATAGTCTATTCACTACTTTCTAAGCACCCATATTTCCAATAATTATAGTGTAAAATAAAACTAAAATTGAATCATTACAATAATAACAAACCGAGTATATTCTCACACAGTGAGATTTGGGAAGGATAAAATGTATGCAAATACCACTACCTCCGAAGAATAAAATTGAATCATTAATGATGAAATTATGTGAAATTTGAACTTTAAGGAAAGGCAAAACACAAAAGAGAAAATTAAGGTCCCATTTAAGCATGAGAATCATAATTTTTTAGAGTTGAAGTTGGAGTTGGAGTTTTGTTTCATAACAAATAAAAATGAAGTTATTTTTGAAATTAGTGAGAGAAATAAAAATGAAAACAAGTTTTACTTATTTTTACTTTTCTAAATATAATTTCAAATTGTATTTAGAATTCTTATAATCAAACACATTTTTACTTTTTTCATTATAATAAAATAATTATTTTAAAAAAATAAAAAAAAATCATGGGGAATTATTTGGCTAATAAAACAAGAACCAAAGATTATAATGGTGATTCCAACAATGTGGGACCCACAAGTCCTTGTCACTTTTTAGAGGGATACCCATTGACTAAGACAACCGTTGAGATTGGGCCACGTGGAAAAAGATAAACACGAAGGGGGTGTAAACGCGTCAGTCTTGCTCTCTAAAGTGGGTGATCTGTAGCCGGAGGCTGTGCACTATATATATATATATATATATATGGTAAAGTTATTTTAATTTATTTATCTCGTTTTGATTTAATACATAAGTATATTTATACTTCGTATAAACTAAAAATAATTTAATTTCTTACTTATTTTATAATGATGGACAAGTAAGTAAAAAATATTTATAAATAATCTAGCATAAAATTATAGAGGTGAAAGCCCACGCAGTGGAATGGGATGATTTGAGCCGTTAAAATGAGATTGGACCGTTGGGCCGGTCCGACCCAACCTATAATTTAATAGAGTTGAGCTTTAGTTTTTGCTATCCATTTAAGAACAAGACTTTTTAGCTCAGTCAGTATAAGCCTGTGGCTCATGGGGTTTGAGCAATGTGGGTGGGGCTAACCTGCTGGTCAGCTCGTTAGTCAAATACATGCAATTATTTAGATTGTTTATTATTATTTTTATTTGATTCGAAGAATACCATGTCAAAAGTTATTTAATTTCGTAATTAAGAGTATTTTTGAGATGTTGGAGACTTGATTAACAAGTATTAACACAATGTAATATTGTCTGGTAATACTTTTGTTTATTAATATTCTAAAATTAAATTATAAAATATTATTTTTTAAAAAGTGGACTGGCCCATGAGGTCCGCAACCCACAAAGTAATGATGTGGTTTTGATGTTTTTTGGCCCATCATTTTGATGGGTCAGCCCGTCCTGGCCCATCAAACTCAAACTCGTGTGGGTTGGGTCGATCCGTATTGACAGCTTCAGGCATGATCACAGGGACGGATTTACATATATTTTCGGGGTGCTCCGACACCCATCAAACTCAATGAGAAATAAGTATAATTACATAAAAAATATACACGAATTTGTATAAAACATATAAAAGCCCCCACTAAAATAAAAAGTTGGTTAGGTGCACTGACATTTAGGTTAATCTTAAGCTACTCTACTGTAGTGGCGTCCCGAATTTGAACCTTGTTGAGGTGACTTTTCTTTTTTTTTTTAACTTTTTAATTTTTTAAATACCCACAATACTTAAATTTTGGATCCAACATTGGATGATCATAAAAGAGATAGGGATAGGAGGGCATTGGGTGTGTGGAAAAGTACGGTAAACATAAAATATCACTTGTAAGACTAGTTTTTCCTAAGTTTATTAACGAAGTTATTTTCCTCGTTTTAAGAAATTTATTTTATTAAAGGTAGATATTTAAAAAAAAAATTATCCAATCAAACATGAAAAGGTAAGAAATTATTTTAAAAAAAATATTTTATTTTAAAGGAGATTTTTGAATGTTGTGGTCTAAAATTTAAAATATGTAAGTATGTACTAAAATTTTCTTTGATTTTGTTGTCTTAAATATGTTAGGCGAAAATTTAAAAGATAAGGAACTACTATAAAGGAAAAAAATGTTCGTTTTGAAATAGAAAAAGAAAAGTAAGATAAAGAGACTGAAACGAAGAGAGAATTTTACTGTAGAGTTTAATATTTACTGATCTGATGAATTCAAATTTAATTCGCATAGGTTCATTAAAAAGGGATAATGCTTCTATTATGAACTTTTTATTCTCAAAGTTTGAATCGATACCTTTGGTTATGGATAAAGTGATCCTACCCATAAATTAGAGTCATGTCATACATAGTAGGCATTTTCATGAATATTATTCACAATATTTCAGAATATGTTCTTATTTTTATTTTAAAATATTTATTTGGTCATAAATATTTTTGAAAAATATCTTCACAATGTTTGAATTTTTGAAAAACTCTCAAGAGGTATTTTTGCTATTTTTGAATTCACTTTTTGTATTTTTAGATTTATTTTTTAAAAAAAATATATATTTTTTACTCTATAATAGAAGCGGCAATGTTGAGCAGCTTGGGGTCGTCCTGACTGCTTCAGCTGCCTGCTTCAAACATAATTTTACTATATTACCCCTAATTGATTATTATAAATTATTTTATTTAAGTATTATAATATTAATAATATTTAATAAAAGGATAGTTTTCAAAATGACTACTAAGTTCCTCAAAGTTTCACTTAATATTATTCGGAAAAAAAAAATTAGCTGCTCCAATCATAAGTCTAATGTATCACCTCTAATTAATTATTATAAGTCATTTACGTATTAAAAATTAATAATATTTAATAATAAAAGACAAACATTTTTGACATGTCTGCTTAAATTGGTTCGACGTAATTTTACTATATCACCCCTATTAATTATTATAAGTCATCTAAGTATTAAAATTAATATCAAAAAAATATTATAAAGTCATCTAAGTTTTAAAAAATTAATAATATATATTAAATTAACTTGACGTCTTATATGAGATCCACTTAATTTTCTTAAAAGTATTTTTTATATTAATTTTTTTATATCACTTCTAATTAGTTATTATAATTTATTCAATACATGTCTACTTCGCTGTTTCAATCACGATTTTATTAAATCACCCCTTATTAATTATTATGGTCATCTAAGCATTATGCCACTTAAATTGAAAAGTTATATGTAAGAGGGAGTTTTATGCTTAAGCAGGCAGCAGGTCGGCATGCCTACTTCAGCTGTTACAACTGTTTTTTTACTGTATCATCCTTAATTAATTATTACAAGTTATTTACGTATTAGAAAATTAATAATATTTAATACAAATAAGTAAAATAAATATTTCTGACATGTCTGTTTCAATTGCTTCAACCGTAATTTTTACCACATCACCCCTAATTAATTATTATAAGTCATCTAAGTATTAAAAAATTAATAATATTTAATTAAAAAGATGAAATAGACATAAAATACTAAATTAACTCTTGATGTTTTAAATTAGCTCGACGTCTTTTATGAGGCTCACTTAGATTATTTTCACAAGTAATTTTTTATAGTTATTATGCTATATCACTTTTAATACATGTCAACTTCACGGCTCCAATTGTGATTTTACTATATCATCCCTAATTACTTATTATGGTTATTTAAGCATTAAAAAAAATTATATTATTAGTACCCTATATAAGAAGTCACAATAAGTAGCTGAGGCAGGCTGCTCATGTTCGACATGCCTGCCTCAGCTGTTTCAATCGTGGTTTTACGATATTACCCCTGAGTAATTATTATAAGTCATTTACGTATTAAAAAATTAATAATATTTAATAAAAAATTAAAATAGATATTTATAACATGACTGTTTCAACTACTTCAATCGTAGTTTTACTAAATTACCCATACTTAATTATTATAAGTCATTTAAGTATTAAAAAATTAATAATATTTAATAAAATAAAGTAAAATAGATGTAAAATAATAAATTAATTTTTGATGTTTTAAATTAACATGACGTCTTATATGGAGCCACTTAAAAAAAAATTCACAAGCATTTTTTATAATAATTTTACTATGTCACTTCTAATTAGTAGAATAAAAAAAAATATTATAAATCTCAATAATTAAGAACTTAAATTATTTAAAAAATATAATTGACTATTAATGTCACAAAAGTTTGAACAACTTAAAATATCGTTATGCAAATTTCATCAATCTAAATATAATATTATATGTCTAACTTAGAATTTATCAACCAAACAAATAAAACTTTTAATTAAATGACAGAATTATACATAGTGTAAAATTTTTAAGGATCAACATTGAGCCGTGCATAATACAGCGTAAGCTGGCTAGTTATTTTCATAAAACTCTAAAATTTTATAAACTTATTTTCACTTTTTATAATTTTTAACTTCAAAAATATTTTATTTTCAAAATATCATGACCGACATAATTTTAACTCTATTTTCAACTTGAAAAATAGCTAAGAAAATAAATATATTTCCTTTTATGGTCAAACGGGTCCATAAAACATAGACAGGAATATTTTTGAGACACCTTTCTTTTTCAAAAATAGGATTATATTTTATAAAGATGCTTGAAATGACAATTTTAACTTCTAGTATTACGTGAAAGTTGTGCCTGTTTATTTCCCCTTACTTACATGAAGAAATATAAGTATGCAATTTCCTGCCAAAGGTATGTTGTTTTATCTAGTATTTTCAAATTAAAATAGTTACTTATAAGAGTGTGCATGATTATTAAGAAGCAATATACGTACATCAAGAATTATAATGGGTTGAACAAGTTTTTTTTTTTAATTTTAAATTAGATGTCTCGAACTTTAGTTTTGAATGATTTTTTTTAAAGTAGAGATCGCTTCTTCTTTAATGAATCTTATGCAGTGTGAATTATAGCACCAAACATCAATCAGAAAATAAAAAAAAGAACAAAAATCTCAATACGTTTTTCATTTTTAATTTTAGGTTGTACATTCATCAAATAATTTTAGACATTATTTATTTTTCTTTTGTAATTATAAGCCGTTGATAAATCTACTTTAATACTAGATTTCCAATTAATATTTATTTTTAAATATTTAATAGATTTTATAATATGAATACAAAATCTATGTAAGTTTTTTTTAAAAAAAAAGAATTCGCTCAATCTGCCTCTAACTATCTATGAATATGATAGTCATATAGGTTTCGTAGTAGCCAATTACTATCTTTGCAAATTTAAAGTCAACATCAATTAGGAGACAAATCATCTTCATAAATCCAACTAGTATATATATATATATAAGATAAATTAAATTTAATCCATGCATCTAACACGCAAAATATTTCTCCTTCGAATCATATATTAATTATTATCTCTATTCTTAATTAATGATCGAGATTAAAACTTCCTGCCAACTAACCATGCTAATATAATTAAACTATGATCACCTATAAACATCTATAGACTATAGATATCTATTTTGCAGACAGATCCATTAAAGAAAATTAAAACACAATGGCTTAATTTGTAGTCACTTAATTATTCGAAATTTTCAGCCAAGTAAGTTAATTTTTTATTTGTAATTTAAAAAGTCACTTAAATATGTATATTAACACTTTGAAAGTCACTCAATCGATCAAATATCCATTTTACCCTTTAAATTTCAATTCTATTTTTATCCTTTCGAATATTATGATATTTTCTCTCATGGATGAAATTAATGGGGTTGCATGCTTGGGACAATAAGACTTCAGAGCTTATTAGTAAATTTATAGTAGATTCAAAATTTTAATGTAGTCAATATACTAATTCAATTATTAATATCTCTTCTATCTATAAATTGACTCAGTATTAGGGAGAGTTACTTAGATATAATATAGCGCACCTACATCTAATCACGGACATGTCACTAGATAAGAGGATTTGGAGGTCGAGGATCAGAGCAGAAGATAAGTATGTAGTCAAACGTTAACTAATTTTTCTAATCAATATTACTATTATTATTCTCGTATCTTATTCTTCGCATTTATTACTACATGTTCTTTTTTGTTTATGTTATCTTTCATTATTATTGCTATTATTCTTTTCTCCAATTTTTTCTATGTGGCTTTTTCACTACGTATTTTTTTACACTATCTTTTATATACTTTATTTAAACAGATGATCTATCGAAAATAATCTCTCTACTCTCACAACATAGAAATAGGATTGCATACACACCACTCTCTCCAAACGCCACTTGTGAACTTATGTTGTTAAATTGCTATCAGTAATCCATTAAGGGATTAGCTAGTGTCATGGATTTCAATAATTAAAAAAAGAACTTCCCTTGATGATGAAATCCATGGAGTATATATCTAATTTATTTCAGTTTGCCACACTTAATTAGTTGTCACTAAACTCCAAGCCCATTGACTACTAATGATTTGGGTTTTGTATGCAAATAAGTGTATAAATTTTGTATATTTTTAATTTATATACATGATACGTAAGGTTTACATCTCAATGAAGTAGTATTCATTCTATTCACATTTTTCTATTTTTTGGCTCTCTGATACCATAGGCTAGACAATATCCACTCATTATTTGACAATTTATTCTAGCATAAATATAATTCCTCTTCTGAAGAACCTATGATTTTCTCATAGATTTATCATCTTTTATACCTTTAATTTTATTTATTGAATAAGCATCAACAACAAAATTACACTTACAAAGGAGAAGATAAAAGGGCCCAAAGTTTAGGCATTTCACAAGTAAGGTCCACTTAAACTAATGGAGCACAATACGAAACTTATAGGCCCATCAATCTGATCTTTAAGCCCAAATTTGTTTAAAGTATGAAATTCATATTATTTTATGGAAAAATTACATCACAATTTTCACTATTGGGAAAAAAAATCTAAATATACCTCCTTAGATTATAAATTGCAAGTCATAGCAAGTCTTCTTAGATTGCAACTAATAACAAGTTTTTTAAAAAAATAAAAAAATAAAAAATTTAAACAAACAAAATTAAGAATAAAACGTTTTTTAATATGCTAATTAAAAAAACTCCCATTTTAATAGGAGTTAGTTATTAAGTGGGCTAAAATTATGGAACCTATTAATGTGCATGTTTTTTCCATTTCTTAAATTATATTTATATTCATTTTTTTAAAAGAAAAACAAATACTTCTTCTTTTTCCATAATTCACTCTTACTCAATCTCTATTTTAATATCTAATTCATGAATTTTGAATTCAAAATAGAATTGGTGATAGTAAATATTATATGTTAATAATTTATTTTTAATTTGTGAATTGTATACAATCTATTATTCATGTATTATTTTATACAATTAAGCTAAAATCAATTTATATATAACAAAGCCATATTTTAAATATTTTTTTTATTTTTGGGGTCTCAATTTATGAAATTGGTATATAAGATTCTATATAAATGATATATCTTATAACTGTTTCTAGTGTATGAAAATGGTACATAATATGATATATGAAAATGGTACATAATATGATATCCACGAATTAGTTTAATAAATTTAATTAAAGTCATTTTATCTTGTCATACTTTTTTTTTTTTTGGAGGGGGGGGGGAGGGTCTCAATGTATGGAATTGACATTAAAATTGGTATTGATGAAATTTCGTATATGTCACATTTGTATGAAATGGGTTTTATGAATGTGACAATTGATGCGAAAAATGGTGTTGTATATTACATAACTTTTTTAGTGTATGTAATGGATATTTAATGAAAAACTGTCACTATACATATTGAAAATAAACTAACCGATAATTGTTTGGTATCAAATAACTTTTTGTTGCAATAAAAAAGGTAATTTGTATTAGCCATGGTTGATATTGGTGTTGATTCACTATATTAATTTTGCTTTTTGCAATCAGTATAGTTCAATAGTTATACAAAAATATAGTTACAACTTGCAATAAACAATCTAAAATACACACACACACATATACATACATATATATATATATATATATATATATATATATAATTTTCACATATAATAAAATTAAATCTATTAAATAGGTCGGGATTTTAATTGATAAAGTGTTACATTTCCTTACAATATTATACTTCCCCGTTTTTCATTTTTCCTATTGAATACTTTATTTGGCAAAGTTAATTCTCAAAGTATGTGTCATATTTTTTTTTTTAAAAAAAAAGATCAAAAAAGAATTTTTTTTAAAAAAAACTTTTTTAGCTTTATTTTAATATTATTTATTGAAAGTCACTGTTGTGATAAAAAGATGAAATCTATGAATAATGGAAGAAGAATTGAAGGAATAATGTGTATCAATATAGAAATATTTTATCAAATTTTACTTCTTAATTTAAGAACAAATTTTGTTACTTTACTGATAAATTTAAAAAAAGTATAAATAAAGATAATTATTGAAACCAAAATTTATTCTTTAACATAGTTATCAATAGAGTTAATGAGGAGAGAAAGAATATTAAAGACTAAAAAATAGGAGATAATAACAAACACTTATTTTTTTAAAAAATATTATTTTTTAAAGAATTGGTATAACTTGCAATTAAATCTTTAATTCAATAATTATGTAAAAATATTACTATAACTTGCAATAAATAATCGAATAACTATATACAAGATAATTTGCACTATTTATTATCTTATTACTATATCTATGTAATATTTAATATTTTTTGTTAAATTATATTCATCTCATATTTTAAGTAATGTATCTGAAGGCAGTATGTATCTGATGAAAATTAAGTAATATATTATGAGTAAAATGCAATGTATCGAGACCAACGAAATGTATCAACAAATTATCTACAAAGAAAATGTGCATTAACTTCATCCTAGCTACCACATTTGGGATGATATCTGAAGCTAGGGTTGTATCTCAATTACTTTAGAGATTTTATTTATATACTCCATCACTAGCACAAATAGATAAGAAAATAAAGAACTTTCTTGTCCCCCTCCCCCCCCTCCCCACTTTTTTTTCTTAGATTGAAACTTATTAATATATTTGAAAAAAATTATGTTAATTCTCTTTGCAAGCAGAGCGGTAGATCGAAGAAAAAAAATCATTATCTAAGTTCAAGCAATTTTTCTTATTCTTCTTTCTTTTATGAAAAGTTAGTAACTAAAGATAGTCTCATCAATTTTTAGGATCGAGAACTCGGTTATTGTGGAATTTAGCCAAATAATGTTATAATGACAATAACAAAGACAATAATAAGTTGATAGTAACGATACTTAAAGAAAAAATAAAGGAGGCATAAATTTAACGTGGTTCGATCAGTGTGACCTACGTCCACGAACGGAGAGGAACAACTTCACTATATCAACAAGAGTACAATAGAGAGATTACAAAATTAGAGTAGTCACTCTAATTAACCCAAATATCCTAAGAGAAAATCTCACAAGATCACTCCAAAAGAAAGGGTTCACACAAAGTATTTCCCAACACCAACTCTCTTAACTTAATACTCTAATAGGAAGGAAGAATAAATACAAGAGAATGAAAGAAAACTCTTGTAATTTGATGTGTATTACAATTGAGAAAGAAGGCCTCTACTTATAGAGATGAAAATGAAGACAAGTAGCAACTTTGTTTGAACAAGGAGCAACTTGTTTGAACAAGTAGCAATCTTGTTTGACAAGTCAAAAAATAATCTTTCACAATTATTTGATAGAAACTTCCTTTGATAAAGCAAGAGTGAATCAAACAAAGGCCACATTACATAAATCATTATCAATTCAAATATAAATAGTCTCATATATAACTCATTATCAATTCAAGTATAATATTTTGGCAGGAGATCTATCATATTAGGAGACACTCCCTTCTGAGAATATTATTTTTACTAAAACTCATGTGCAATGATCACATTATCTATCAACTTGTCTATCACTAATTTTAGTCAGGCAGTAAGAAAGAAAATAATCCTGATTATGAATTTATAAATGGTACTTGTGCATCACGCTATAGCTCTAAATTCTTTGACATATACGACATTAGGCATTTTTTTTTTTTTTTTTTAGTTTTACACCCTGTATTTGGTATTCATATTGAAGCCTAGATTAATTCGGATTGCGCATTGTTGGGCTCATTCTAAAGTGACGCTCCCAACAAGATTTTTTCCACCCCAAACTCGAACCCCATACCTAGAGGTACCTCATTAGTCATTAGCAATGGTCTCCTACAATAATTTTTTTGAAAAAAATTCTCTATTTGTATGACAATGAAACTAGAATCATAATGTGGAATCTGACATATCATTGGATTAAATTTATACTTTGTTTGAAGGTATACATCTATTCAGGATTAAGTTTGAGATTAAATTTATAGTTTATTTGGTTAAAGATAATACGTTCAACCAAAGATAATATAAATCTAATCTCAAATTTTATCTTGATCATCACATCTTATCCCATGAACCAAACGACCTCTAATCTACAGAAGTTATTAAATTTTATTTTCTTTATTGTTCTTATCTTTTAGTTTTATTAAAACGTTCAATTTTAAACTCCTACTTGTCTTTTTCTTTTGGGAAAATTGGTAATCTGGACTGTTTACGAAATTTAGCAAATGGACTATCTATAAACAAATAAAAAAGTTGTCTTTTTTTTAATTAGGATCTAGCTAGTACCTATGTCTAGATCTTGATGCAAGTCAACTACTATTATACATTGAAGAAAAAAATTACAAGAGCAAAGTACAAGTATTACTATATTAAGTAACTAGTAATATTCTTGTACTTAATTAATTTACAAGTATTGATTAATTTAATAAAATGACATAATTGCTGTCTGATGAAACTTAATTAAAAATACTAGTACATCAATTTGACCATATTATATTTGTCGAATGATTAAGTCTATAAATTAAAAAGAAGGGGTACCAGCCTTTTTAACCTTTTTTGATATATATAGGTAATTCAATTGTGCGTGGAGAAAAAGCAAAGACAGTTGATTTTTATAATTAACTTACTAACAAGTGGACTAGCGTAAAATGGGCTCAAGGGTATGAATCTGCCCCTAAGGAGTCTTTTTTTTTTCATTTGCTACTCGATATCCGCTTTCAAGCTCAATTAATTTAAATTCATAGAGTAAAGTTCTATTTTAAGAGTAAGCGTCTTGTGTCAAAAAAATAATTTCATTCTCATTATTCAAATTAATAGGTGGAGACATGATTAGAAGCTTTTGAGATTGAAACTTTAGTCATCTAAAGTTACTAATTTGTACATACTTATTAAAATTTTTAATATAAATAAGTATGAGTTTTGAATCAAAACTATTGAATTCAGATAAACTTGTAATCAAAATTTAGTTCCGCTCCTACTCAAATTTAAAATTTTTAATTAAGAAAAAATACTTAATATTCCACCTCATTTTTTTTTTGTTGGCTCAAGAAAGGATATCTCTCTCTTTCAAGTGGAATTGTATTCTATAAATAATTAAATTGAATATTTTTCTGTACTTTGGAATTTGGATCAGTACAGCTCCCTTGGCACATAACTTTCGTTTCCAAATATCCAAGTGACCTCATTGTACACTTAGATAATTACAAAGTGATCATGATTCATGCCAAGAGTAATAGAGATAAAGGCATGAGTATTCCTGAATTATAGTCAAAGTTGCTATGATACATTTGTGTGCATACAGGAAGTAAGTTTGAGCTTGATGCAAATGGTTAAAATATCATCTGCTTTACATGATTATCAATTAAATAAATAATTATTTTATGTATCGATCCTTACATCTCCGACAACTGGTGGAGTGACAGCTAGTTTTGGTACCCCCTAAACTTACCTTTTCTATATTTTCATGCTCCTTTTTATGATGTGGCTGTCAAGTTGCAGAATATTTTTGTGATCTTTTTATACTGATTTGATAGTTATGTCAGCACAAAAGGAGAACAAAATACAGAACGGACATAGATCCAAAACGGACAATACTAACCATGAGCTTAAATCGTGACAAACAGACTAGTACTTTGTAAACATCTTGTGTTTGCACTTTGCTACATACAACAAGTGTTAGTAAGACTAATTTCAGTTCCAATGAACCTAGATGCCTTTTATACATATAAGACACCTCACACGCTATCAGCCACTCTAGAATTCATCATATAGTATCTATTGTATTTTTAGCATGAAATACTTTCTAGTTGGGAGTGTGCAATGATGAAATCAAAACTTAAATTTCAATGGATTTAATTATTAGAATATTTTTATGTATAGTAGAGTGTAATTTTCCTAAAATTAGATGAAGTCCATCATGACTTTAATGTTGACACAATATGGAGATTACCTACCTATGAACTAGCACCTAATACTTCCAAACTCACCATCTAATAGCAATACTGCTAACACAGAGGGAGACATGATTTGATTGACAATAACATTTGTGAAACAAATTCAATGAAAAGGAAGAAAATTATACTGACACTATGGAAAAGAAAATACTAATAAATATGTTCCCTTATGCGTGTAGATTCAAAACAACTTTTAATAGATGATGCTTCGACATAAAAATGATGAAATTAAAAAAAAAATTGAAAATGGTATTTTAAATTGGAATTATGCTTGGGCATAAATATCAATTGAAGTTTGCATAAAAAAAAAAACTTTGTAAGTAATTTGGATTGAAAATTATAAAAATACATAGTTTTTGAAGTTCAAGTTCAATTTCGAAAAATTAATGACTATCCAAACACCAAACAGTTTCCCAAGATAGTATTCTAGAAAAAGAAACACACACTACGTATAGTTTGAATAATTTTTGTCATTTAACTTTCTCGTGATGAGAACTAGTTCCTGCATGTTGATATATATATATATATTTTTTTTCATAAAAACGAGAAAGTAAACTAGAATTCTTTAATTTTTATTTTTTTGGTTTTAATTCCTTGAGGGGTGGGTGGAGAAATGAGAAACATAGTACTTGTTGAATCTTAACTAAATTTTAGTTTGGTCAGTGATTTTAAAGAATCAGTGTCATTTTTTGTCAAAATATAGTTATATACATAGGAAGAACTATATACAATGGGGTGTGGGGATGAAAAAGGAATAAATGGACCATATGGTATATATGGGCCACAGATAGAAACACGAAGATTAAAATAAGAAAGAAAGAGTGCATGTACGTAACATTAAATTTCATGCACGGTTCCTAATTTTTTATGTTAATAGAAAGGGAATAACATAAATGCAATTTTGACCTATTTATTCTCCACATACTCATGTCCTTCCCCTTTTAGATATAAGGTGGATTCTCCGGATTCAACTGAATTCATTAGTTCCAGTTTAAGTCAATAGCTGACCTTATATATAATATTAGCATGTAAATCTTTAAGGAAGAACCGCCTTCGACTAAAATTATGTATGAACAATAAGATGATGTGTAGACTCACCGGCTCTAGATCCTGGAATAGATGTCTCTCTAGTACACATAATTTAGGACACAATTGAGGAATGGGAGCACATGGAATACACGTGCAGTTGGTGATGGTGAGTTGAAAATTGGTCTGGTTTGTTTGAAGACAGTATACCTGGACATGATCAACCATTTAAGAGAATATTGTAGGATATTATATGATCAGTAGGATCAAGCAGAACAAAAAATAATATATGAATCCAGTATAAGAATGTTATCCAAAATAAACCACAGAGTATATACCTATATACCATATGCCTAAACCAAGTGCAATAGGAACTTGGGGAAAATTTTCTTAAAATCAAAATCAAAATCAAAAGAGATATTAAAAAAAAAAAAAGAGGACAGACTGGTGCAAAGCATTTCGTGTTAGCAAGATCTGGAAAAGGAGCACACCTCAAGCGGTGTGATGCAGACAACCTATCCTAATACTAGTTCAAGGGGTGTGATGCAGACAACCTATCCTAATACTAGCATTAATTGCTGCTTCTACGATTCGAACCCGTAACTAAAGGTCACATGGAGACTCAAGTTGAATATTACATGGAGTCAAAGGGCGGCCCGATGCACTAAAGGTCTTGCTACGTACAGATTATGGAGAAGGATCGGACCACAAGGATATACGCAACCTCACCTTACATTTCTGCATTGTTTCCACAGTTTAAACTCATGTGACAATAATGTTACCAATTACTCCAAAGCTCCCCTTCTCAAATAATATATGGCGAATCTAGAAGAAAAACTCATCATCAATAATGTTGTCTAAAAAGTAAACACCTTTTGGGGACATGTTAGCCAGGTAACAGGTTTGTCAAGTTTGAAAGAAACTGAATATGCTGCATCAAATTGATGAAACACTTCAAGATTCTATATGAACAGAATAGAAGACACAAGTTTCTATACCATGATACAGTTTTCTATTTTTACATCTAGCATTGTGCCTTAAAAGACTTCCTACCTTACTATGGTTTTACATCTAACATTATACCTTAATACATATCCTGCCTGAGTACTATGGTCTATCGTATGTAAAACTTCACTATCATGGCATTACTCTGCGCGCCTGAAGCAGAACCTTCTGAAGCTCATCGGCAAGACCTGGTAAGAGCACTGGTTTAGGGATGATGCCATTCATTCCGATCTGTAGGCATTTTTGACCGACATCTTCATCAGTAGTTGCAACTAAACCGATGATCAAAGGCCAGTCCTGCCTTCCACGCTTGCGAAGTCTCCTGGTAACTTCAAAGCCATCAACAAGAGGCGGGTGAAGATCCAAAACTACAATTTGGAACAAGGATGCATCAGAGCAAACAGCACCGAGGCATTCATATCCAGATGAAACTACAGAGACGATGCATCCCAGCTTCTCGAGCATCTTCCTTGTTACGGCTCTATTCATGTCATCATAGTCAACTAACAGAACTTTCTCACCATGTAGTAGAGGATGTGGATATGTGGGATCTGACGATTCCCCATATCCGGACATGCCTAAAGGAATTGATGGTTGCCTTTGAAACCCCACAATGACAACCATGCTTTGGTCAAAACCTTCTGGATTTGGTTCTACAATAATGTCTCCTTGCATTAACTGTTTGTCATTTTTCACATACCAGAAGGAAGTTAGTTTAAAATTCAAATTGCAAACATTATGGACTTATATTTAAAAATTTAAAAACAAAAGCGAAGACAAGAAAATGAAAGTGTAATCGGTAACTAAATGCTGGAATATGAATAGACTTACATGAACCAACTTCCTGCAAACGGAAAATCTCAAACTCTCCTCAACGTCCCCACTGCAGCTCGTTGGAGTACACAGTACGATCTCTGACTGAGACTGACTAACGCTTGTGCGAATTTCGAACCTGGTATACACTCTGTCACTAGATGAGTTTGATCTCCTCGTTTTCCAGCTTACATAATCTTCACTTGCTGGGAGGACTCGGAAGGTAAGATGCCCTCCGTTGGTTCCATTCAAAAGATTTCCGACTATATAAAGCAAAACTTGAGAGAATCTTCTTTCATCACCCATAACATGATTAGGCAAAGATTTGTCGACTTCAATGGTAATATTGTAACCCTTCGATGCACACAAACACTTGACAAGACAAGCAGCTTCTCTTATCAAGGAATGTAGCTTGAAATGCCTCATTTCCAATGGGAATCTTACGTTGCCCTTCATTGAATTAACTATCACATCATCCATCAGGGCGGAGACAACGCTGCTGGTTTTGATCATAGAACCCACAAGAAGCTTCTGCTCATCTGTTAACTTCTCTTCCTGCAAGACCGAGATCAGACCCATAATTGAGTGTATCGGTCTTCTCAGCCGATTACTCATAACCGTCTGAAATGCACTCTTTGCATCACTTGCCCTAAGAGCATCCTGTTTCGCTTTCAGCAGTGCTCGGTTCTGTTCCAATAATCTTTCACTTATATTCTGAGATTCTTCAATCATTGCAGCATGGGACAGAGCCACAGCAACTTGATTGGCTGCAGCCTTCACAATCTCAATTTCCTGGTTACTCCAAAACCTACCACTTCCATGAGGTAGAACCAGAACGAGGATAGCATAACATTGCGGGACAATCTCAGGAGTTCCAGTTCGGAAATTCGAGACCTTCAGCATTGGTATCCTGATTGCAGCCACGGTTTCTGGGTCGCAACTCTTTCTACTACTTGCAGCAGCAAGTTTGGATCCCACGTCAAGTATCTTTACAGCATTACTCGCCTTGATCTCTTTTACATCGGGATCACTGATTGGGATGGGCATATTATTATACACACTGGAAACATCCGCCCTTGTAGGATCATGAGTCAGTCTCATCTCCGTTCTGTTCTCATTAGGCATCCATATAACACAATTCTGCAAATTCAATATCTTCGACAGCTCAACAAGAGTTGTGTAGAGTATTTTATGACGATCAAGTGACTTCCTGATCTCTTGTGTAAGCATCCGAACATGCTTTCCAACTTCCTCTTTTTGCTTTATTTTTCCAACTTGTTGATCAAGATCCCAATTCTTTTGTATCAGCATTAATTCCCTTAGCTTCACTTTAAGTAGCATCGGGATAAGGTTGACGAGAGATACAGCAGTGAGCACGGAGATCAGCGCAGTGAGTAGTTTGGAAACAAGAATGCCAACCAAAATATGAAATGTGCGTTGGCCCAAATAAGTCATGAAACTTAGAAAATGTGTTAAACCACAGAATATAATGAATGCTCCGAATTCAATGAGCACCCATTTGAATGGAAAGTTGGAACGACTGACGAAGTAAATGATCTCCAGCGGGATAGAAAAATACGCCAATGCAATAAATAAATCACTGGTTCGTTGGGCAAATAACATACTATCGATGCTCCAAAATGCCTCATCATCATCGCAATTACATTCAGTAGCGCCATCAACAGCCGATAAGGAAGCAATGAACGATAAAATCAACAAACATGATGCTACTTTCATCAGCATTGCATCCATTAGACCCTAGTCTTGTTTACACCAATGCTGCTTAATGTACAATCAGAGACCTGTTAAGATTCAATTCCTTATTAAGTACACAAAAACCAACATTTTTTTTCGAGTGAAGGTTGAAGTACACCTAAAGTATCCCGGTTTTCTGAGTTTTACACCTGAATTATCAGACAAGTGTATGGATTTCCTGCCTGAACTATCACGAACCATTTATCAAAACCCACCTTAACTATTAGTTGTTCGCTTTTCTACCTGAAAGTTCAGGTATGAAACTTAAACAATTAACTATTGAGGTATATTTTGATAAATAGTTTGTGATAATTAGGGTAGGAAACTCGATACTTTTAATGTGTTTTCGACAATTAAAGAAAAAAAAGGAGGCTAACATCAATATAAAATTTCACAGATATACACACAAATGCATGCACCAACATCAACTTGCAATTAACATAATTAATATCCAAAAGGAAGGAGAGTAAAAGGTGCCAAATAACAACTAGCCCCACACGCCCACAAACTTAAAAAGGCATCTATTTATTTCAATGTCAAAATTTGACTTTCACAATACTAATATAACCATTTCATAAATAGAACTTAGTACAAGGAGACTAAGAAGCTACTATGCACCTCAACTATAGTACTTAACAAAAAAAGGAAAACCAGAAAACTTTGAAATGAAAGTTAACACCTCTCGACAAGAAACTTTAAATAAATAATTTTCAATTTGTGGTTGTCTAAGAAACTAAAAAGAAATTTTGAATTTTATGGTCCTAAACTAAAATATATTGAACGCACTAAAATATCCTCTGACCAAAAATTTAGACTTAAAAAAGAACTGTTAAAAATCATACTAATAAAAAAATAAGACAAACAAATTGACAAGGAGCAACATGTAGTTTCACTAGTGGAGTCCGAAGAATCTAGACCTTAACCCTATCTGAAAAGAGGAGTTAGAGAAACTGTTTTCGATATATTCTGAGGAAAAAGCAAAACAAAAGAGTCCCAAAAGAGAAATAACATAAGTGAAGAAAGATGATCAGCTAAATTTACCTAAAAAGAAGAAAAAAAAAACACATCTTTCTTTATCTAAGAAACAAAAAACCAAAAACAAGTCAATCCAACACACAGATCTTTATCTTTAACCAGCATGCAGACCCAAATAAACATTTATAGAGGTCTTTAAGTCATCTTTTTATCCAAAACTCAATCAAAACCAATGTAATTTTTCCAGCATTGGTATTATCAAAAAAGAAAAATCTATAGCCCACAGAAAAAGCTCCAAATAACTACTCAAAAAGAACCATAACCCAATGCACCACAAAGAAAACAAATACAAAGTTTTTCTTCAAGTGAAAATAAACTGAGGTTTTTCAATGACCATCTTGCCTTTACAAGCTAAAAACACTTAAAAAGAGTAAAAAGGATTAGATTTTTACACCCCCCAAAAAAAAAAAAAAAGAATAAGATCTTTTTACTCAAAAAAGGAAAGAAAATAAAAACAAGAAAGACATAGAGAACTTCACTGATTTTTCAAGAATTCAATGACCCTTTTCATTTCTGTACCTTTTTCTTATTCTTGTATGCTCCAAATGCAAATTTGATATCAAAAACAGTTGAACTGTTTGAAGAAGTTGTCATATACAGAGAAAAAGAGAGTAGAAAAATGTAAGCTAAAAATGAGGAAGGAAGACAAGAAAATATAAGCTTGTTGGGGTGGGCGTGGGGGTGGGGGTGGGAGTGGGGGTTGGGGGTTGGAGGGACCCACAGATTTTACATGAAGAGAACTTAGACACACTTTAACTCTTAATAAATGTCTTCTTCAGCTATAAAGTTGTAGAAGTAAACCTTTTAACACCAATTTTTATTTTAAGAAAATTATCATTTAGTTTACTAATTCTATTTTATACTCTTTTTTATGTGTCATTTTATAGAGGCTGAAATATATATTATGTGGTCCCCTAAATTTGACCTTTTTAAAATTGGATACCTTAACTAAAGGTGTAGTTTATTCATCACTTCATTAATGTTCAAAGTGTCTATTGAATATCTAATTGACAATTTCTTACAAAATCCAAGTGTATGATTGAGTGGGGATGCAGGATTTTCCTTCAGGAGTTCCAAAAAAAAGTAAGTATATTTATAGTGTTGTCAAATTAGCGGATTGAATATTATATGAACAAGTTAAATCATATATGAGTGAGTTAAATTTTAATAATTTTTCTTAAGAAGTTTAGTAAATAATATTTATTTTGAAATCAATTTATTGATTACTATAGTATATAAATTTAATATTTTATAAAAATCGATAAATTGGTAGGTGATATTAATAGGGTAACATTATGAGGTAACATTAGTAGACAATACAACTTATCTAAAACAAAACTGATAAAATAAATAAATTCATCCACTAAGATTTGATCTTGGATCCTTTGGGGAAATCTAACCCCCCTAAACTGTTGCACTACTCACTACTGTTGTATCGAGGAGGGGGAGGTCAATATTTAATAAATATATACGTATACTGCAAATTCAATCCTATATACACAATATAAGTTTTTGAGTGAGGGGTTCAGGTGAATTCACTTGGCTCCACCCCTGACACGACTCTCAAATATAATGACTTGGGCAAAATTGAACTAATATATGATACATGAATTTTTTAAGAAAGAAGAAATTTTTTTTGATTCTCACATGTATTCGCTTGGCAAAAAAAAAGCAAATTAATGTTTGACTTTGCAAAAGAAGTTAACTAATGCTCGACATGTGAATTTTTTTTACAATAAGAAAAATTCCTTGACTCCCCAACGTAGTGGTTTGACCAAAAACGAATCAACATTCAAGTTTTGCACGTGAATCTTTTTACAAGAAAAACTTTGACTTTTCAACATAGTGTCTGAGTAAATATGTGAATTATCATTTGATACGTGAAGTGACTTGATAAAATATGTGAATCAACATCCGATACATAAAATGGCTTCACAAAAGATACGAATCAACGCTCGATACGTGAAATGGTTTGACAAAAAACGTGAATCAACACTTGACATGTGAAATAGCTTAGCAAAAGATGTGAATAAACATCCACATATGAAGTGGCTTAGAAGAAGATGCGAACAAACACTCGACACGTGAAAGGCTTAGCAAAAGACGTGTATTGATATCTGACACATGAAATAGTTAGAATATAAAAAGAAACATATTTAAAGCACATATAGGAAATCTTGAACGTAAAAAGAAACATATTTAAAGAACATGTAGAAAATCTTTTCCGAGAGTGGTTGCTTTCTCTTAGACTAACTTGTCTTCTACTTCTAGATGACTTTAAAGCACATGTAAGAAATCTTTCTCAAGAGTGGCCACCTTCTGTTAGACCAGCTGTAACTTCTATTTCTAGACGACTACTCTATAACAGATTTTCGGCTTTCTTGGTTTTGCTTGTCTCTTATCAGAAAGTATCATTTTTCACTTTTAACACACACTTATTTGATGAGCTAAGACTTAAGTTTCATATAATTCAAAAGCTAGCCCGAGACCTAAATAGATAAGGTCGAAATTCGAGCCAAAAGTATGATTCATATGCCCATTTCTTAATTTAAGGAGATTCTATAATTATTAGTCCTAATGCAGACATCTTTATCTTTTTGAGATGAAATAAAAGAAAAGTTCTTATTTGAAAGACTGTAATTTATTAACTGTCGTGCTATCACTATGCTAATAGTTTAGCAATTTCGCTGTTGTTGGCCTTGTTTCATAGTGAATTTATGGAAGATCTAAATACTTCTAATATCGAATTCGGCGTTATTTCTTTAAGAAGAATTTTCACTTTGATTTAAAACCCACTACACTAGATTTAGCCAACTCAGATAAGGATTTTATTTTTCAAATTTATTCTACATGACGAAAACGAGGCCATCCATGGGGTAAAGAGTCCTTAGCATTCCTAATCCAAATTGCATATATCATCTCATTCGTATTTATACTATTTTACTATCTATAATTGATGCTGTTCTTTCTGAATACCTTTTCATGCTTCAACAATCCAGATATGCATCTTGATCTTTCCTAATAAGAAAGTAGCTTTGATTTGGAAATAAATTTTCTTGTCACTTCACTTAGTTCTAAAATTTTGATGTCATTGAAATGGACAAAGGAAAAGAATAAGTAGTCTGAGAACAACAATAAGAGAACGCTCTAGTATAATTTATTTTTTGCTTAGAATCTCTTTCAGTAACAGGCTTAAAATAAAGTACTAATAATGTGAGTGACTACATGAGAAAGTTTTTGAGTACTACAATGTGAAAAGTGACAAGACTCACTTTTCCTACTTGTTTCTCGCATATATAAGAAAAATCAAGAGGGTTAGATGAGGAATTGCTTCCCCCATTTCACATGGCAACAACATCAACACATTAAAAGAAAAAGATTGAGGAACAGGATGATGCAAGAATTATGGAATCCTAACTAGTAAAGGAAAAATATAATCTCTAGCTACAATTCTAACTACACTCAAAGCTTTTTCTCTCGATAGAAATTTAAGTTTCTCTTTGTCTTCATATTTTCAAATAACAAATTTTAGAAATCGATAAAATATCTTGGGAGTCATTAATATGTTATCCCTGATGAGGGAGCAAACAAAGAATATTGAATCTTACTACTTATGAGAAAGAATTCATTTTGACTTGATCACGTATATTAATTTTTTAATGTCTTATCCTAGGCCCATTTAGTTGATCGATGAATAGATGTGTATAAAGAATATTGGATCCATTAATCTCTTAGTCATGCTCCACTTCAATCCACCACTCCATCGTTACCATTGAAAAATACTTTGGTAAACACCTTCATCAACGCCTTGAAGAAAACTTCAGAGAAAGTGCCTCTTTATGATAGTAGACATGATGTCAGGGTTTTATTATTGTTACTGTTAAGAACTCTTAGGCAAAGAAATCACATTTGTTATAATAGAGACCGAGTTGGGGCATGGTAGTTTTGAACTACACAAATTCTGCATAAAGTTAGTAATAATAGTGTCTCTTATCGATTTTACGCACTGCCATTTGATCTGAGAATCATAGGTCGCTCAATATTTATTACTATGTGATTTATGTTCCTATTACAATGGGTCGTTTGAATCTTGGAAATCATTATTTAGGTGTTGTATTTAATATTTCTAATGTCATAGTATATGTTTAGTGGAAAGTTTTTAAGTGGCTAATGAAACTTTCAATAATGATTATAGTAGTGTAATTGTGAGATTTCATTGTGATTAAAGAGTAGAGGTAAAAAATATCAAGGTTGAGATAAGACTTGACCTAATGAATTTAAATATTTATTGACTTGAGGTAGTGAAAATGATGGTTGTTGAAGAAGAAAATAAAGTCTTATGTTGGAAGTTAATAAGATGGGTGGTCTCCTTATAAGGCTTGGACAATCCTCTTCCTTTTGAGCTAACTTTTGTTGTGTGTGTTGGGCTTAAGAACTAATTTTACATGGTATCAGAGCATGATTCATCTCAATCAATATTGGGCCTCCAAATTAAAAATTGACCACGCACCAGGTGTTCAATGCTGAACATGATGTCGGGTATTAAAAAATAATTTTTTTTTTTACATCAGTGGCTAATGATATGGGTGGTCTCTATATAAGATCCAGATAGTTTTCCTTTGAGCTAACTTTTGAAGTGTGAGTTAGGCTCAAGACCTAATTTTACATATTCAAAAATAAAAAAAAAGACTCAATTGGTGGTTAATGAGATGAGTGGTCTCGTTATAAGACTTGCGCATCCTCTTATCTTTTTTTTGATAAATAAAGTGTTTTATTACCAAATGTAGCGTTACAAAGCATCAAGTTTGGACAACCCCAAACTTGAATTTTTCGATAACCTCTACAACTAATTCTAACATCACACAACTAACTGTGGATAATAATTCAAACTATTAAGCCTACTCCTCAGTGTAGTATACTTAGCACCACAAAAGTGAATTTCCTGAACAATCTGTCTCAGTAGGACATTTTCTATGACCATTTGTTGCTGAAATATCTTTCTGTTCCTTTCCAGCCATATCATATACATGCAACACGCTAAGGACATTCTGAAAATAGCCGCACCACAGCTTTCCCCTTTGGCTTGTGACACTGCCCATTGGATTTCATCACTCCAATCCTCCTATCTTTAAGTTAACTTTTGGGGAGTGTTAGGCGTAAGACCTAATTTTATATGGTATCATAGAAGAACTCATCTCACCTAATATTGAGTCTCCAAATTAGAAATTGTTCAGACACTAGATTTCATTCCTGGGCCTGAAGTAGGATTTTGAAGAATTAAAAAGAGACGACATTGATGATTTATAAGATGGATGATCTTTGTATAAGACTTGAACAATTCTATTACTTTTAAACTAGCTTTTAAAGTATCAGTTAAGCACAAGATTTAATTTTATATTGGTCAATAAATGATCTACTATTGATCTTTAAATGAAAAAGATTCTATTGAATAGTGTCTTGATAGTGTTATTTACCCTAAAGAGACCATCAAAATATATAAATATTTGATAATTTCTCATGAACTTTTCTAGTGCTTCTAAGTGAATCTTTCTTCAATAGTCTCTTTTCTATTCATTTTTATTATTTCTTTGGTATGTGACTTTCGATTTTCTTATAAAAAATAATTTTATTTGTTTGAGCCATTATTACTTAATACATATTGGTGGTGTAACACCCCATACTTTTACCTAACTTAAATTCGTCCCAAAAATGTCAAAGACTTGCTTTAAAGATGAATACACTTTTATACATATGAAATTTTTTCAGATTTTAACTTTTCATTGCGTAAGAAATTTAATTAGCTTTCCAACGATATAAAATTCGCGTAAATCAAATAACTGGGTAAGAAGTTATGACAATTTTATGTTTGAGTCATTAAACATCATTATTCAGGCCAGTAGCGCATCACAGAGTGTGTCAAAATAACAATTGTCAATTTTTAGTGTTGCTCCATGATATTAGTGCGTCGCGCCATAGACCCAGTTCACAAATGTCAATTTCCAGTGTATCAACGCGATTCCACCGCGTCGCTGTGCCCTTTCAGTTCACAAACAAAATGGCAACGTGATACCATCGCGTCGCACCACCAAGCAATTTTCCAGTTTTCCTTTTTTTCCAGTGACACGGCGCGATGGCGCCGCATCACGCCAAGAGCCCAGATTGGAATTTTTCAGTTAATTTTTAGTTTTAAGTTCCGAGCTTTTAAATTATTTCAGGGGTATTTGAGTCTTTTTTCACGGCCCTAGTCAACCTTTAACACGAAAATCAACCCTAATAAATCTAGTTACACCATTATTCATTTAGTTTTTCCCCAAATTAAATCATTCTCTCTCAAGAGGCAAAAGTCCTAGTTCAAGAATCAAGGCCAATCCTCAAGAATTTCTCCAAGAACCTTCAAGAACTCTTCTTCTCAGGTATGTTAGATGTTTATTCATAGATCCTTATATTTCATGGAGCCCAAGAATCCCTTTTCAAAATACAAGATTAATGATTTATGATTTCCATGTTTGAATTAGATTGAATTTATGTTCATGATGTTGTTTGAGTTTTAATCCATAATTTAGATTACAAGATTCAAGAATTGATCCTAGTATGTGTTGAATTACATTATATTCATGATGAACCCTTCAATTTGCAAGTTGATTGTTGTAGCCATGATTGACCCTAAGTGTTTATGAATTAATGAACCAAGCATGCTTCGCATGTGTTTGATAAATTGTCTATGAGAATGAAATAATGTCATTATAGCATGCTAACATGTATTCCCCATCCATGTACAAGTTAATGCATTATAAGTGTTTGATAAAATGTCTCTATGAGTGAATTGTGACCAAGTGAACATTGTTATGTTATTCAAGATGATGTCTTGCTTTACTTTTCATGTTATTGAATCCTGGGGGTATTTAATACCCGATAATTTAGTTGTTTATCTAGAGCCAGTGTCAGTTACAGAATAGTATCAGTCATGTCATGATCAGTAGTACTCTCAATCCATTACAAAACTCAGTAGAACTCAGTCCGTTACAGAACATAGGAAAACTCAGTAATCTCAATATCAGTCCAGTCCAGTATACTCAGTTCAGTGTCTTTCAGTTAGGAGTAGGATTCAACATCGAGCGATCCTAGGGAGTGGGGCACACCCGTTAGCTAGGACTGGGTCCCTAGAAGCAATTCCTAAGTTTTAAAACTACGTAGCCAACGTAGGTTAAGAGATGTCACCCGTTAGATAGGACTAACATACTCAGGGATCACCCGCTAGTTTAGGACGGATCTCAGGGTCACCCATTGGTTTAGGAATGACTCCACAATAGTTGTCTTTACTCGTGGTACGGTAGTGACACCCTTCCAATTGGGTTACAGATTGGACCCCTATTAGTTTAGATTGGGGCATATCGGTTAGATGATTACCTCCCACAGTTTTAGTTCAGTCTCAGTAGAATAGAACTCAGTTCAATTCTACAAAATCTGGACTGTCAGATACAATCACTCAGTTATCAGTAATTTAGATTATCAGTGATTTAAGATTATCAATATATTTAGTTATCAGTTATCAGATCCAGTTTCAGTATACTTAGTTATAATATGCACAGTATGTTCAGTAGTTACATATCCTCCATGTATGCTAATCCAGCTCTTGCATGTCATTCAGTTAGTTATTGTTCATGCATATAAACCATGCATTCAGCCTTATCTCTTTGACCATACCAGTACATTCTCACGTACTGATCGCATACCCATTTCTTGCGCTATGATGTTTCATATCATAGGTTCGGACGCTCAGGTTCTTGACCGCACTTAGCCAGATTCAATCAGCAGTAGCAGATTTAGCAGTGAGTCTTCATCTATTGAGGATATGCTTTTATTTTAGTACTTCAGCTAAGCAGTATTTTAGTAGATGGAGTTAGGTGGGGGATTGTCCCATCAACTCCACTTTCAGACAGATTCAGTTAGAGGCTTTTCAGACTAGATTTTCAGACAGTGTTTCAGATTTAGATGTTATTATTCATTATCAGTATTTTAGATGTTTTGAACCTTATGGCATTTCAGCCTATTATTCCACAATTATTTCAGTATTATTGTTCAGTGCTCTCAGAAGATATCATTCATGGATTAGCTTGTGGTTCTTTGGGGTCACAAGCACCGTGTGACAACTAGGGGATAGTCCCGGGTCATTACAAGTGGCTAGAAATTTTTCCACTAGAATTGAAAGAACAACAATAAACTTAAAATTAATGACAATCAACAAATCCAACAAGGTATAAAGGTTCTTTTTACGATTTTAGCTAAATCTAATTATAAAAATTATTATATATTTGACAAAAATACAATAATTATTTTTGACAAACTTAAAGGATAAAAATGCTCATAATTAATATCTAACGGACTACTTTGAACTTTATCGAAATATAAGAGACTTTTTGTTAATTTTAAAAGAAAAAGATTGAGGTAATAATACCACGAATGAAATGCTTTATGGCATCACAAAATTTAAGATTTATTTATGCCACGAATTTTAAAAGCATTTCTTTTTTCTACTTCATGGTTAATCAAATGATGTCCCATAAATTGAAATAAAAAATAGTTAAAAAAAGCTAAGACTTGATTCCCTTATTTACGTATTTTATGTTTCATTTATTTGTGCCTAATAAAAATTAAAATTTTGATCATTCAGATCTTAACTCATAATTATATACTTAATATTTTGTTTGAATCTAATCATTTAGATCTCAATAAGTGTACTATCCCATACACCTTGACACAATATTACTATTACAAAGTACTTCATCCAATCATTTTTAGTTTATCATTCTGTATCTATTTTATTACTCTTATTAAATATTATTTATTTTCAAACACGTAAATGACTTATAATAACTAATCAGAAGTGATACAGTAAAATTATTTGTGAAAAAATTTAAGTGAGCCCCATGTAAGTTGTCAAGTTAATTTTAAAACATCAAGAGTTAACTTTTCATTTTGTATCTATTTTACCTTCTCTGTGAGTTATTATTAGTTTTCAATACTTCAATGACTTATAATAATTAATTAGAAGCGATATATATAGTACAATCACGATTGAAGCAGTGAAACAAACATATCTTAAATGACTTATAATAACTAATTAGAAATAATATAATAAAATTAATATAAAAAATACTCGTGAAAAAATTCAAGTGAATCTATATAAGACATCAAAAGTGAATTTATCAATTTATCTTTTTCTAACTTTCTTTATTAAATGTTATTAATTTTCTAATACTTAGATGACTTATAGTAATTAATTAGGAATAATATAATAAAATTATGACTGAAGCAGATGTCACACCCCTATTTTTACCGCATCCAACCCCACTAGGGAGTTGGTTTTAGAGAAAATGGATTTTTCCAATTAAAGTGACGTTTCGAAAAGGGATTATTTATTTTACAGAGTCGCCCCTTGGAATTGAGTTTGGGTGTTCCAAGTCACCTTATTGAATCCCTATTCAAAAGGAAATGATTCTTTATTTTTGATCTGCAAAATAGAAATTCGGATAAGAAATTCTATTGATCGAGGGGAAGGTGTGAGACACCCCTCGAGTCTCGTGGTTCTAGCACGGTCGCTTTAATGACTTATGTCTGGCTTAAATTAATCTTTTGGATATATAATATTTGTTTGCCTAAAGTGACTTCTATCCTGCTTTTATTTATTTTGAATTTATTTAAATCTGTATTGATGTGTGGCTTACCGATTATAGTACTTTTCGGCCTTACCACGAGTTTTGGTATATTTCTCGCGCCTTTGAGGCATTTATAAACAGACCCCATTTTTCTAAGTCTAGATAAGCACCTAACAGGTTTAGAATCTACCCAACCCGGCTCAAACGACTTCAAATGGTATGTTAAATTTTATTATAACGACTGGTCGATAGTAGGACTTTCCAACTTCATTGTTAAATTTTCTCTTGTATGTTTAACTTTAATTATTTAGACGTTAAAAACCTAACTCATTATTTTACAAGTTCACTCCCTTACAGTTGTTTTTTCCTCTCTTTTATTTTCAATTATGACTATATATATATATATATATATATATTTAATCTTTTAAACATAACGGATTAGTCTTACTCTTGCACACAAATTATTAATACATAAACTTAAACAAACATTACTTAAATGCCACATTAATGTAATTCTTCGCAACACAGTTAATTAATAGAATCACATTTACTGAAACTACCATTACGAAGTTAACCCCAAAATTAAAAGATCACATATTGCATTTAACCAATTTATTACAACGAAATTAACATATAGAAAAAAAATTAAATTTTGTAATCACGCCATTTCTTTTAAATAAATGAAACAACTTTATTATTTTTCTTTTACTACTTTTGAAACAATTATAACTTTTTAAAACTTGTTTATCATTTACATACTTATATAATACATGGGCTTATTATTGCTACGACTATTTATGATCACAGATTACAGAGAACATAAAATACCACAAATTAAAGGTAACATTACTCATGTATTGTGTAGGCTTGATGATTTGAGAATCTCTTGATTAACAGTAGGTTTAGATATCAAGGTCATGCATGCCTGAGTCACGTATTAGCTAGGGTATATCATAAATACTTTCTACGTAACCTTTTCAATCTTTCAACGTTATTAACTTTAATAACTATCTCATTTAAAATTCAAAAGTAGTTTAATTAACATTATCTCAGAAAAATAACACACGAGTTATGAATAAAGACGTAGACATGAACTACATATAAATAATAAACTACACATAATAAATAATATAACAAGCCATGAGAATAACGTTATTCATTCTTCAATCAACAACAAAACATATAAAATGATACAGATGGATAAAAACCTGAAAGATGAACTGATTAAAGAAAGTACGAATGACGTCCGAAAACTCTAACGGGAACCCTCACGAATTCGTTCTGCTACTTCTTTTCCTTTCTTTTTCCTTTAAATCTTTACTGTCTTTATGCATTTCTCCTCTCTATTTTCTTCTGATTTCTTTCTCTTTTCAGTGTTTCTGCCTTTTGTTTCTTGTTTTCTCTAAATTTTCTTTCTTTATTTTTTCCTCTCCTTTGTTTCTTCTAAGTCTTTTTTTTCGTCTGTTTTCTCCTTTTTCTTCTTTGTCCGTGTCTCTTCTAATCTCAATTTGTTCTCCCCCTTTTATTGTGTGCATGTGCATGTATATATATTAGTACATGTGTGTGTGTCGTGTGTTGTGTAGTAGAGGTAATGGGGAAGTTTAGGGGAGTATTTTAAGGGGGAAAAGGGAGACGAGAGGAGGAGTTGGTGAGGTAGTTTTAGGCTAGGATTTTTTTTAAAATAAATAAATAATAATAATAATAATAATATAAACAAAATTTTATTTAAAATGTGACTCTATTTTTTGTAGTTTTCAATACTTTTTAACAAATTTTGTAAAATAAAATAAACTTACAATATTTAATTTAAACCTAAAAATAAAATAAAATAAATAAATAAATTGAACACTAAATTGACATAAAAACGTTAGATTTGATAAAAAATTAGACGTTTACAGCAGATAAAGCAGACATATCGAACATGAGTTACATGCTTCAGCAGCTTCATTCACACATAATAATAATAATAATAATAATAATAATAATAATAATAATAATAATAATAATAATTGAATTTTCTTATTTATACTGAAGGACTCAAATTTTAACCCACGTGGTGATAAGAGAAACAATATGGTTTAGAGAAGTTGCGTACATAAATTTAGCATAAGAAAACGTCAAGTGTGTTACGGTGGTCGGTGTTTTGAAGTAGTATAGTAATCTTTTCTTTTTTCAATTTGGCTTTTATGAAAAAAAAAAAAAAAGACTTTGACCATAAAAATCCAATAAAGATATATTTTTTAAGAAAATATAAATAAAGATAATATTTTGATTGTATATTTTACCTCCTAAAATATTTCACCATATTATTCTTGCTCAATAAATGTATGTATGTTTGTCAACTCCATCAATGATACCCTTCTAACTGTTTTAATAAATACAATGTGTAAAATGAAAAAAGAAGTACTTAATTATAAACACTAGTGTAATTATTATCACGCCAGTACGCGTTAATCAATTTTAATATACTCCATTCGTTTATTTTTATTTATCAATAATTTTTTAATTAAATTTTTATTTTTACTTATCATTTTTGACATATCAAGAGAAGATAACTTTTTTTCTCTATTTTACCCTTAGCATTAATTATTTTTTCTCTAAATTAATTTTAAGATACAATGTAAATATTATTTAATTGGGGTACTATAGTAAAATAATTATGTTATTAATTATATTTCTTAATAGTTATGTCAAATCAAAATGTGACAAATAAAAACGATGAGGAGAAGAAGAAGTTATTAAATTCATCTTATCACAAATGATCCTCTAAACTTGTCAACCAAAATTAATTTAGAAATCTGTCTATTTATTTAATAGAATAAAAATAGACAAATGACATCATTAGAATTTACTTTTAAATTACTCTATGCCGTTTATAAAAGAAAATAACTTTCTTCCAATAAAATGAAAGTCAATAATATCCATTTTCCTCAATTAGGACAACTTATTTTTTACGTTTGATTCATTTTCATAATTACAGTTTTTGGATTTAAAAATTCCACTGAAAGAAACTTTACAACACTTATTAGGAACCAAAAGTGTTTTAAGTAATGCTTAATCAGTAGATGAATTAAAACGTGATACACATAATCAGATACATATAAATTTTAGAAAAAGACGTACGTGGCAACCACTAGCCTATTTGGATATGATGAGTTATGATAAGATGGGTGAGATTCATATACCTTTAATTAGAGGTTTTGAGTTCGAACTTTTGAGAACGGAAAAGTTCATCTAGGAGCGACGCGTCCAAAAATGAGTCATACAATACGTGCATTTAGATTTAGTCCAGTTTCAATATGAATATCAAACACAAAATAATAAAAAAGAAATCTAGCTCGATGTCTTAATTTAATATAAATATTTCATAAAAAAAGATGAAAAATGGATAGAACACTTCTATTTTAAGAAAAACTATTTTGGCACTATCCTTTTATTTATATTTTTGTTCCTTATATGATTTTGTGGAACATAGATTTGTCAATTTCTCCTAAAGTTATATTCCATCTTAACCCTCTAAATTTTCACATTGATATCATTTGTATTGGTTAGTTTTAGCTGTGAAAATTCATTTGGTTGGAGAAACAAATGAAGAATTTTTAATTTATTTTTAATTTTTTTATAAAATATTTAAAATGTAGAAAAAAATTGAACTTTTATCACGTAGGGGGTAAGGAAAGAGAAAACAGAAGAGGAGATTATAATAGTTTTTTTTTTTTTATAAGATGGATAATCAAAACTTTATAAAATAGATGAAAGTCCATGTAGCCAATCAACTAAATTACTACTAATTATGCTCCCACATAGGATCAATTGGTTTTGTAGTTCTTTTCAAATTAGTTTTTAGTTTTATGTTCTTTTTATCAGAAATTTTTATTTTTATAAGAAATTAAAAAGTAAAACCATTTAAGTGACCATTTTTCCATCTGACACGATTTATAGGCATGCCCCATGCTACCTATGAACATATTTTTGAGACAATTAAGAACAAGTGTTGGGGTATTGCTATATGAATTGTTGTTTTCACGAGAAAAAGACATTTATCAATTACTTTTGTAAATATGATACCTATGGTTAATCTAAGTGCTTAAGAACATAAGAAAGACAATAATCTAGTTTTAATCTCCTTTATATTTGATACAATAACAATACTGATTTACATACCCGTGGCCAACTCGAAGGGGCTAAAGTTCGACTTTCAAATTTGGTTCCTGACAGTGGCGGAGTCAGGATTTTCATTGAGGGAGTTCAGAAGTAAACATACGGACTAGTGAAAGAGGGTTCAACATCTACTATATATACATAAAAATATTTTTAACCATATAAAAATAATATAATTTTCCGTCGAATGAAGTTCGAATGAACCCCCTGATTACAAGGTGGATCCGCCACGGGTTCCTGACATAAAATTATCTTGTACCATATTTTTGAAAATCTTTTAGTTTCTAGCGTATAATAAATTGTTGCACCCTAAACTGCAAAATTATCTCTCGAAAACTTTTTTATTTTTTTTGTTAAATAGGGCCTCATATAAGAAATGCCACTTCCACATTTAAATCAACTAGCAAACCACTAATGTATGGTTAGTTAGAAAAAATAGGTTTAAAATGTTCATTAATATAATCATGGATGGGATGTTTAGGAATGTATTTTTATTATAAGACTAAGTCAAAATTTAGTTAGATACATTGCATGGGAATATACTATCAACTCAGTTAGAAAAAAAAAGGCAGGATTAGTACCCAAAATTGACATTTTCCATAATCTTATCATATCATCATTTGTTAAATGAAGTTGATTAATTAAAAGTATAGTGACACAACATAGAATTATGTTGGGCTTGGAATAACACTATCCCTAAAGGTAAGCCATGTGTCAAGAAGTGAATAACCCTAGATTATATTTTCTTATAATCATTCTCTACTCAGAATTAACTGACCTGATTAATTAAAATTTGTATCACATATATAACTCATTAAAACGAAAGTATTTGTCACTAAAATTTCTTCAATTCCAAATTTCAAAACCTGAGATTTTTAATTGAAAATAAAAGATATTTCATACACCCCATCACAATTTTTGATGGCAACCTAAAGTGCCTGATTTCTAATTAGTAATCATAAGTTAAATCAATTTCCAGGGTAGACAGATTCTTAAATCAACTTGTCAATATGTGGTCTGAAATTTAGATTTGTTTCTTAATATAGTTTAATTGGATGACTTCATGTCATTTCATCTTGAATAAATTAAGACTTTGTCAATATTCAAGATTTAAGGCTTTTTTTCTTTTTTTTCTTTTTTGGGTTCATTTACCTAAAGAGAAGTATGGTTGTGGAATTGACTATTGCCCGTACACCATTAATACTTCACTATAATACAATATTTCAGTGTAAGTTCACAAATAGTGTGTAAAGAAAATAGTTTAAACTAGTATGTAAATATGATTTAATTGCAACTTTAGAGATAGAAAAATTATTTGTGATAGACTCTCGATTTAACTGGTACTTGTCAACAATATGAAAAAAACTGATACAAATATGGGGCAATTACAATATAAACTAATCGAACTGGAAAGCGCTACATAATACACAATAAAAAAATAAAATAATACAATAATTGCCACATAAAATATCAGTGAAAGGCTGAAAGCTGAAATTAAAGATCAAGGAATAATAAACGTAGTGCTAACGATATTAAAAAAGATGAAAAGAATGACCACCAAATCTATCTCAAAGGAAAGTCAAATAAAACACTCAACTATCAACTAAACTTCTATCCTCCAAAGTATTTCAATTCCATATGCTTAGCACCTTTTGAATACTTATCGTTCATAGAGAAGAAAACTGCGGCGGTATTGTCACAATAAATTTTCAGTGGCCTGACTATAGTGTCGATTAGTCCAAGTCCTGAAATAAAATTCCGCAGCCAATTAGCCTGGACTGTGGCCTCAAAGCATACCACAAACTCAGCTTCCATAGTGGATGCAGCTATAACAGAATGCTTCGCACTCTTCCATGATATTTCTTCTCCAGCTAATAGAAACAAATATTCAAATGTGGATTTTCTTGTATCCACACAACCAACATAATCTGAATCTTAATATCCAACCACATCTAAATGATCAGATCTTCTATAAGTGAGCATATGATCTTTTGTTGCTTGTAAGTATCGCAACACTTTCTTTGTAGCCTTCCAGTGATCTATTCCAGGATTACTTTGATATCGACCCAGCATTCTAACAGCAAAACTGATGTCTGGTCTTGTACATGTTTGGGCATACATAAGACTCCCAACTATTGATGCGTAAGGAATATCTTTCATTTGCTTTCGTTCCAAGTCATTCTTTGGATATTGATTGAGACTAAACTTATCTCCTTTCTGACTTGAAACGGGACTTGATGAGCATTTTTTCATTCTAAATCTCTCTAATACTTTATTAATATAGGTTTTCTGAGATAATCCCAACAATCCTTGTGATCTATCTCGAAATATTTCTATTCCAATCACATAGGATGCCTCATCCATATATTTCATTTCAAAGTTGTTAGAGAGATATTTCTTGGTATCATGTAACAAACCAAGATCATTAGTAGCCAGCAAGATGTCATCAACATACAAGACTAACATAATAAACTTATTCCCATTGACCTTCAGTTATATACACCGATCAACAGTGTTTTCTTTAACTCCAAAAGTGACAATCGTTTCATTAAACTTAAGATACCATTGTCGGGAAGCTTGTTTAAGTCCATATATTGACTTCTTAAGTTTACACACCATGTGTTCCTTTCCTTTAATAGAAAACCCCTCAGGTTGATTCATATAAACTTCTTCCTCTAAATTTTCATTCAGAAAGGGTGTTTTCACATCCATTTGATGTAGCTCTAAGTCATTATGAGCTACCAAGACCATTATAATTCTGAGTGAATCTTTTCTAGAGACAGGTGGAAATGTCTCTTTATAGTCAATGGCATCTTTTTGAGTAAAACCTTTAGCAACAAGTCTGGCCTTGTGACGTTCGATGTTGCCAGTTGAGTCGCGTTTGGTCTTAAAGACCCATTTACACCCAACTCTTTTGCAACCTTCGGGTAATTCAACAAGGTCCCAAACTTCATTCTGTTCCATAGATTTTAACTCATCTTTCATACCATTTATCCATTTATCAGAATTATTTCTTTCAATGGCTTGTGAAAATGAAACTGGATCATCATCAATTCCCAAGTCCGTTTCTCACTCATGTAGATATACCAAATAATCATCAAAAATAATAGATCTCCTTTGTCTTTGAGATCTTCTTGATGCTATTTCTTGTGGTTCATCTACTACAGGTTCATCAATTATGGCTTCATTAATAGGAATATTAATTTGTTGTTCTTGTTGATTACTTTGTTGTACAACATCTTCAGGAACAACAAATTTAAAAGAAGTTCATGGTAGAGGAATTTTCATCCTAACTTCTTTAATTTTCACATTATGTGGTTCTTCACTCCCACTAATTTCGCCATTCTCAATGAATCTAGCGTTTCCAGTTTCAACTATTCTCGTACTATGATTAGGACAGTAAAATCTATACCTCTTTGGTTTTTCTAGATAACCAATGAAGAAACCACTGATTGTTCTTGAATCCAATTTCTTTTCTTGTGGATTATAAACTCTAACTTCTGCCGGGTAACCCCAAAGATGCAGGTGCCTCAAACTAGGTTTCCTACCAGTCCACAGTTCAAAAAGTGTCTTTGGGACTGCTTTACTGAGAACCCTATTTAAATGTATATTGATGTTATCCTTTGGGAGAAACATCAAAATACAACTTTAAACATAATGATGCTTAAAATATATTTAACACAAAACGATAATATTTAATGCATCAATTAATAATATTTATCATCTTTGGATAAATAAATAAAACTAACAATACATCAAAATTATCTCTTTAATATTTATTGGTCATACGAACAAACAATCAACCTTTGGGTGATCCACAAATGTCTTATAACCAAAAATTTAATTTACCCATAATTATTAAATCAATTATAAGCATCAAGATTAATGAGTAATTAATTTACACTTTAACCTTTATTTTGTAATTAATTTTATAAAGATTCGACCACTTTGGTGATTAACGAATCTTACATATATGATTCCAAGTTATATTAAGAAACAATAAATTTTATTATTGCATACTACAACGTTCTAACAACAAAGAGTTGTTTCTTTAATATTTAAAATAACAAAGATTAAACTCATGTTATTTTAAATAGAATCAATTATAGTAATATCAATATTTCAAATTTCGTTATTCAATAATTGTGAAATTTATAACAAACATAATTAAAATTCACAAAATCTGGAGAAACATTAATTTTAATAAAAAATCACTTGTTCCGAAAATCAGGCTCTGATACCACATGTAAGCATAAAACGGATTATATAAACTTAAACAATCTTATACATAAACAATCCTATCCATAATCCTTTGTATTATTCAGGAACGTTGAACTTAATGATTTTCACATACACATAATAACAATAATTCAATAAAGAATTACTTACCTGAATTCTCCATAGTTTTAGCGGAAGCAAAAGCACTGAATTGTTTCTCTCTCTTTACCTTTCTTTCAGAATAATTGTGATGGAGCTTATTCTTCTTTTGGCAGAGAGAGGACCCATTTTATAATGGGAATAGTCAGTTATGTTTTCACATTCCATCAACGTGATTGGTAGATACAATCATTATCCTACTAGGAGTCAGTAATTGTGGATACAATCCTATTAGAAGTCAGTAATTATCCTACTAGGGAACTTTCCATATAGATTAAGGATTTAACTTATTCAATTATTATTAAACCAATAAATAAATTAATTATATGGGCCATAGAAATTTACAACACAATCATTAACTATTGATTTCTCTAAGAAGTGTAGAATAACACGTGAATCTTTCTTATTGTAGTACTGTAGTATTAGATTATGTTAAATTAATAGATCAATTAATAAATTATAAAGATTATATAAATCAATAAGTACTAAATTCTTAGTTACTCAAAGTGATTTACCTTCTATATTGTCACGACCCAAATGGCTATGAGTGGCACCCACACTAACCTTCATGTGAGAGAATCATCTAAATCAAATCATTACCCAATCACTTAGTCAATATTAAAATGATATTTTCATAAAATCATCTTAACAATAATAATCTGAAGTTAATCATCAGTAATGCGGAAACCAAACAATTTACTTACTGAAATTCTCAAGACCCGAAAGTCAATCTACAAGAACCACTAACAAAGATCATATCTAAAGTAAATCTGTCAACGGGGCCGGACCGGGTCAACCCGAAATCGGCCCGTGCTTTTTAACTGGTTCGTGGGCCGGTCCGGTTTTGGACCAAACTGGTACCAGACCCAACTGTATTTTTTTAAGAAACAACCCGGGACCAGTCTATTACACGTAGATCAGTCCAACCCAGGTCAACCCGGTCAAAACCTAAAAAAAAATAATTAAAATTTAAAAGCTTTTCTCCAATATACACTATATATATCCATCTATATACATTTTAAATACGTTAAACAATATACACACAATATATATACACTATATATATAGTTTATACTACATTAGAATTTAAAAAATAAATACACATATATACACAATTACACATGTAATCAATCATGTATACGACTATACGTTAAATATATATACTACTTTAGACTTTAGAGTCTATAGAAAATATATACACATATATACGTACCATGCAATATATGTATTACTTTAAATAAAACATATACTACAATATATACACATACTATATATATAGTTATATGCTACTTTATAAAACATATACACATGTATATGTTAAATATATACTACTTTAGAGTGTATACAAAATATGTACACATATATACGTACGATTACGATATAATGTATGTACTACTTTAAATAATATACATACAACATATACACATTACACACTATATATATACTACTTTATAAAATATATACACATTTATACGTTAAATATATACTACTTTAGAGTCTATAGAAAATAATACACATATATACGTACCATACAATATATGTACTACTTTAAATAATATACATACAACTTAAAAACACTAAATATATACTACTTTATAAAACATATTCTCATGTATACGTTAAATATATACTATTTTAGAGTTTATAGAGAATATATACACATATATACGTATCATAAAATATATGTACTACTTTAAGTAATATACATACAACATATAAACACTATATATATATACTACTTTATAAAACATATACACATGCATACATTAAATATATACTACTTTAGAGTTCATAGAAAATATATACACATATATACGTACCATATAATATATGTACTACTTTAAATAATATACATACAACATATAGACACTATATATATACTACTTTATAAGACATATACACATGTATACCTTAAACATATACTACTTTAGAATCTATAGAAAATATATACACATATATACATACCATACAATATATGTACTGCTTTAAAAAATATGCTACTTAATATAATAAATTAATAATACTTGAGGTTTTAAACTTAAAAGAAATTTATTTTTTCATTATGTGTATATATGATTATACGTTTGTTATGTGTAAAGTTTGATAGTAAATTAGTAATATATTAAAACTAAGTATTTAATTTAAACTAGAAATTCAATTTAAATGAAAAAAATTACAAAGTAAGGAGTGAGTGAATGTTATATTTTATTGATTGTAAAATGACCCAAAATTTATAATGTACATGAATGAAAAATCTACAAATTTTGTATCATTTTTTTCAACTCATCTATGTTAATATTAACGAAAACTGGCATAGGATAGTCAAAATCAATGGGGGCAAAACCATGCATTGGACTTGATTGTGTTGAGTTCTCCCTTTAAGTTATAATTTCTTCAAGATTCTGTTAGTCTTTCGGTTCCACCTCCATTCCTTGATTTATCTGTTCTGCTCTAATGCAATATCAAAGGCAAATCAGAACATTCATAGAATTGCTTCCCATTGAGTGTAGGTTGTCTCCAAGCTGTTGTCGTCCCTGACTAAAAGTGCTCTCCGATGCAACGGTTGACATTGAAACATTCAATATATCTCTAGCTAATCTTGAAAGCACAGGATATTGTCTTTCATTATTCTTCCACCAATCTAACGTGTTGATCCGTCATCTACGATCCTCTATTGGCGTTTGAAGATAATACTTAAGCTCTTCCCGAGAAGTTGTTATGTAAGTTTCCGCCTCAACACTGTTCCAAATATTTAACTCATAAAAGTGATCAGAAAGACCACTATGTGCCAGCCTTTTAGAAGAAGATGGATCCTCGGGTGGATGAGGAGCGACAGTTTGAGTGATATTTATCGGTACAACTATATCAAGTAAATTAGCATAATGGTTATAGAACATTTGTATATAAATGTTCACATCACTCATAGCCGTAAACAAATCTGGTTGTTCTTCATCTTCAGATTCAGGTTCAACATTTATCTCTAAGTTAGAATAAATAAGAGAACTAAAGTGCCACATAGTATTATATTTCATACATGGATTTAGTATAGCACCAACCAAGAAAATAGGGGAAATCGAAAAAAAATATTTCTTAAATTTAGAAAACATAGCACTAACAGCTTCTTTGTAACCTTCTTTATTCTTATATTTTTTGAGTAAAACAGAAATATCGACTATATATGTTAAAATATTACAAATAGTAGGATAACAAGCACCGAAAAATTCAACCGTAGCTATATAAATTTGTTTCAAAAACTTAACAAGATCATCAATTACAACTCAATCAGAATCATGTAGCATACATTCAGCCGAATCAGCAAATGAACTAAAATATTGGTTAAAAGTTAGTGTAACCGGAACTCTATAAGCATGACAAGTTTTTAAATAAGCATATGTAGCATTTCATCTAGTATCACATTCTTTAGGCATCAATATCGGTCTAAATCCATTTTGTTCACACTTAACTTTAAATTCTCTAATTCTTTTTTTTCCGATTATTTTCTTGAATAAAGCCAACAAGAAGTCGAATTTTTTTCAATATAAAGCTCAAAAAGTTCAAGACCACCTCTTACAATTAAATTATGTATATGACAAACACACTTAACATAAAATATTTCAGGTAACAGCGGAGAGAGATTAACTTTTAACTTTTTAATAGCAGTTTTGTTGTTTGAAGCATTATCAAAAGCAATACATAATACTTTTCTTTCAATACCATAAAATTCTGCAACTTTACTAATCGATTCAGCAATAAATTTTCCAGTATGTCTACGATCTTCATGATACAAAAAAGTTGGAATACATTTTTGCATAACAAAATTATTATGTATTCAGTGACAAGTAATAGTTAAATAATCATTTTTATTAACAGTACGACCAATATCAGAAGTTAGAGTCATTCTACATTAAATATTTTTTAACAATGTAGATAAATATAAACATATTGTGAATGAAATCTAAAAATATTGGCCCGACAAGTACTTCTAGGAATACCATTAAACATAGAATTATAAATTGCTTGAATATAATGAATAAAAGCATCCGAAGAAGAAAAAGTGAAAGGCAAACAACCCACAACTACCATTTTTGCTAGTTCTTTCCGATCCCTCAATTATTATAGTTCTTAGTTAATTGACCGATTGTTGGGTTTATTCTAGTTTGTGTTGGCGCACCAACAGCCTCACCACCTTTTGCAATAAGAAACTCTCTAACGTGATTATCTCTTAAATGACTCATTAACGAACCCGTACCCCCTTGATTTCCTCCTCTTTTATGCTCATATACCTGTTGACAAATATTGCATTGTATCTTAGTTTTTCCTTCTATAGATGTAAAAAATTCCCATGCAATACTAGTTTTTCTACGACTTTTAGGGACAACAGGAGGACGGGGAGGAAAATTAACCGATTTAGATCTAACGTTAGCATTTCCTACTGCGGGTGTCTCACCACTATTTTTATCTAAATTAGCCGCATCTACTTCATTTTCTTCTTCTATACCGTAATTTTTCCGAGCTCCTAAATAATCCATATTGTGAGCACCTACACCTACTTCTTCCTCAAAAGGTTGATTAAGTGGTATCTGAGGCACGCGGGTATATCTACTACTTGAACTGTCTCTACCGTCACTAATTCACTTTTTACTACTACTACAACTACCACTTTTGGGATAAGTTTTTTTGACACTTTTATCGAAATTTCTTAATTTATCCATAATATAAATCAAACTAAAAAAAATTCAAAATATACAAAAATAATAAAAATAAATATTCAATAATTAATACACTAATTAAAAATTAAAAGTACGAGATGGAACGACAATACCAAATTTTAAAAGTATCCGAAAGTTGCGACTTTAGAAAACTTCCACTCGTATTTGTAATCGCAAAATTTAAAAATAAAATTGAGCATTTTAAGAGATATATAGAATATTTGAGAGAATGAAAATTGTAGAAAATGATTTGACAGTGTAGGGTAATTATAATAATTTTTTTGGAGTTAAAAAAATATTTTAAATTAATATTTTTTTTTAAATGGGCCAAATAGCCGTTTGAGGCTCCAAAAGGCTATATAGACATTGGGCCCAACTACTATTTTGGCCTAAACGGGTAATTTCCCACAATTTCACAAAAAAAAAAAAATATAACCGAGCCGGGCAACTGGTGGGTCTGGTTCGGGTCAACTAGGCCCAAAATAAAAAATGGACCAGCCCAGGACCGCTAGCCCGTTAGCCCATGGGCTCACCGGGTCGGGCGGGCTTACCGGGCCGGATCAACCCAGCCCATTTGACAGACTCAGTCTAAAGAGATAAGCAAAATAAAGTAAATAAGGAATGTCACATTGCCCGAAAGATGGAAAATAACAATAAGATGACCCGTGTCAGACAGAAAATGGAGTGCTCACCCTTGGATCAAGATCTGCTATCAAACTCTAGAGGTGAGGTCGTGCTTTAGCCTCTGGAACACTTTCTGTACCCAACAAAATAAGAGTACAGGGTAGTATCAGTACAAACCACTATATACTGGTAGGTATCATAGGCCAACTTAACTTAATAACATACACGCAACATAAATCAAATAACAAGTAGACAAGCATCATCATATAACAAATTCTCAATGAATCAACAATACAGCAGTCACAGGTCAAACAATGCTCACAAATAAGTCATATAACCATCAAGAGTATCAACCATACTGTAAACATCCATAAAATCAACACAAATATGTACACACATGCTATGAGACTTATTTTTGCCCAAATAGTCATGACCTGCAGGGAACAGTCTATGTTCATGTACCATACCAGTGTGGTACCAGATCCAACATATACATATTTGTACCGGCGTGGTACCCAATCCAACATATACATGTCTATACCGGCTTGGTACCCAATTCAATATATACATATCCATACCGGGGTGATACCCAATCTAACATATAAATATCCATACCGGCATGGTATCGATCCAACATATACATATCCATATCGACGTGGTACCCGATACACCATAAACAAGTATTATAAATATCAAATTTACTCTACCTCAAACCATACAACATGATGTACCAAGTTTACAAGTACACTTAAAATCATAAGACAATTCCATCAAGTAAATTTCACTAATCATTTATACACGCATCAATAATTCAAACATCAATAATTTTAAGCATGTCCGAATATCAATCAACAAGTATCCAATTTAGGAGCATAAATGCAATTAAACTAAGTCTAAACTCCAATTAAACCGTAACCTACCTCAATCAAGGAACCCGAATATCACTAGTCCACAAGTGTCTTGCCCTTCCTCAAATTTTTGAAACGTTCAAAAATCTGTTCAAATATATAATCCTCACGAGAGTTCGAATTTAATAACACCCTCTTTATAAATTCTTACTTTAAAAATTCTCGAGCCAAATTTTCTATAATAAAAGAAACTAAACTGTAATTAGTGGCTATAAGGTCGTAACTACTGAAATTAGCAAATCCTAATTATCAAATCTTCGCATTATTCATAATTCTAAGGCACTGATTATGCCATTATGTACAATAAACAGAAAAGGACAAAATTCTTATATTGTAACCCATTAATCCTAAGGAAAAGTAATTACAATCTGACAGAAATTTATATGTTCATAACATCTGTTACCGCCACTTTCAATTCATTGAGTTTTGTCTTTCTGCCAACCATTGGCATTCTAATTGCCATAACTACGTCCAACCATTATCGATTGGCGTACCTTCTAGCCCAACATTGACCACTTACTCGTTATTATTCAATCTATTCAACTTTCTCAACCACTAACAATTATTAACATTACCAACATATATGTATTTCATTTATAGAAAGGGGAATTCTCACCTGAAATTCGTTCCTCACCTCTTTACATAGCAACAGTTTTCCACCCCCTATTTATTTTTGGCTGTCATTCAAAAGGGTTAAATCCTATTAACTGAAAGTCACGTAATATCTGATAGTAAGAAGATTGTAGTTTTGACCTACTAAATCACTAATTAAATTAATTATTTAAAATATCCTAAACTTTTTAATAAATCCTCAAAATTTGTTCGGAATCTCATAAAATAAATTAAATATGTAAGTTAACTATAAATTACATTCCGAATCTATTGAAAACACTAATTCGGGGTCATTTTGATCAAAGATTGATCGCAGTCGAATTTAATTTTCTTAAATTCAGTAACTCGACTAGTAACTTAAGTCACTTCCGAACAACCCAAGAACAGATACTACTCATTCACCGTAAGTTATAATTCATCTACATAAACTACGAGGAGAGCTAAAATAGGAAAAATGAGAAAATTTCACAAACGATTGGGTGAGTCATTACATCAAATACCAATTAAACAACCGTTTGTCCCCGAACGACAACAAGTAACAAGGAGGGAAAACAGGAATTACCTGAATCAACAAAAAGTTGTGGATATTTGCTACCATGTCTTCTTCGTTATCCCAAGTGTCCTCCTCAATAGGACGATTCTTCCACTGGACCTTTACAGACGCAATCTCCTTAGTCCTTAACTTACGGATATCGCTATCAATAATAGCAACAGGTTCGTCTTCATAAGAGAGGTTTTCTTCTAACAAGACCGAATCCCAATGAATTATGTAGTTACCTTCACCATGAAACTTCTTTAACATAGAAACATGAAATACAAGGTGAACTCCCGATAAGCTTGGAGGCAATGCCAACCTGTAGGCCACTAGACCAATGTGATGAATAATTTCAAACAGTCCAATATATCTAGGACTGGGCTTACCTCGCTTTCCAAAATACATGGCACCCTTCATGGATGAATGATACAAGGCAAATGGCCGCCTTAGATTTTGATGACATCTTTGGAGGCCAACACCTAAAGGCTCAAGACTTGATCACCCCGAGAGCACAAGGATATGCAAGGATGGTTCGTTTTGAGCATGAATTGAAGCAATCCCGTGTATGGAAGGTTGCTTGGAAGCTTACATTGATGTTAACCCGAAAACCACAAGCCTTGAAGACTTAAAACTCTTGGGTTTGGACCACCTTTATTGGTTCACGATTTTCGTTCCCTTTACTAAGGGCATTTTGGTCACTTAGACTTAAGGGCATTTTTGACAATTCATATTGTCTTCCAACACATCAAGGCCACCCTTGGTCATTAAGGGTAGTGTGGTCTTTCTGTCTCCCTTTGTAATATACTATAAGTAGTACATTTTAGGTCTTTTCTCTTTAGTTTATGAATGATGAAATATTGAAACATTCAAAGTCCTCTATTTGAGAGTAGAACACCTTAGTTTAGTCTTAGTTAGGGCTTGGAATAGCCATTGAAGTTTAGGGCTTGGAAAAGTTAGTATTGATCTTTGCTTGAAAACGGTGGATCTTGAGGTGCGTTGATTCCCTTGGCGGTCACCGTAAGAGTGTGGTGTTGATTATTATAATCATTAGGGGTTACTGTTGAAATACTCTTGGTTATTAATCTTGTAATAATCTTTGTCTCACTATCTATCCTTTTCATTCTTGCAAACTTGTTGTGTTGTTCTTGTTCTTTACTCTTGGTTTGTGTTTGTTCTTGTTGGTTGAAATTGTTGCCTTCTTGTTCTTCATTTATGTATTGTTAAGCTAGTTTGGGTTAGCTGAAATAGGTGTCAAACACCTTTTTATCTTCTCATTCTAGTGTTGTGTTGTGAATTCGAGAGAGGTCTCCAATCGGTCCAAGGATCTTAGTGATTTGTGTATTGTTTTGGAGTGTGTTTGTAGACTGTTTTGAGTCATTTCGTGAGTTTCTTATTTTTCTTGTATCATTTAATATCAAAGCATGGCTTGATCTTGTTCCCACAAGATCAATCTTGGGCTTTTTAGTGGAAAAATAAAAAAAAGTGTTCTAAACTAAAAATTTCAGAAAAAAATAGCAATCTGTCCGTGTTGTGTTCTTGGCCAAAAAGTGTGTTCTTGTTGTGTCTTGGCCGAGATTTTTACTTGTATTTGTTGTCTCTAAGTGTTAGTTTTGTTCCTCAGTCTATATCTAGATTTGAGCTTTAAAAATTGATATTGTTGTTGTGAACAAGAAGTGGCTGTGAGTTGAAGTTGTTGTTCTAACTTGGCCATGTGGTGACCTTGTTATTGGGCGTTGGTTGGTGTTTTTGTTGATCGTGGTTGTTGTTGTTGCATTCTTGCTGTTCATCACAACCTTCATCTAGTGTTAAAATCGAAAATACAACACCAAAAAAACTTGGCCGTTTGTTGGTGGTTTTATTGTTGGTCTTGTTGTTGTGGAATTGGGCATTGGAACCTGTTGTTGTTCTTGGGAGATTGTTGTTGGTTGTTCTTGTTGTGGTGGTTGTGTTCTTGAAGTTCTTCACCATATTCATCACCTTGTTAACATAAAGTGAATGATAGATCCTAAAAGGTGAAGGAAGGATGTGTAAGTAATTGTTAGTCTTGAAAGACCCCCAACCATCAAAAGACTTTACATCACTTTTCAACCACTTTCCCATGAAACAAGGGTCCATGTTTTAAGGAAAAGTACTATAAAAGTCAAGTCTTGAAATTTGAAACTTGAAAAACGGCTCCAAGACTTATTCTTCCCTCCTTAAAATAAATTTCACCAATCCAAATTCAAATTGGTTATGACTTGGACTTTGGAAAATAAAAATTATAGAAACCGCAACTGATACGTAGCTGCCATGTCATCAAGTTACTGTTCACACATCAAATTTTGGCTCAAATTTCAGATTTTGTAGTTTCCTTTTGTTGTTCCTTAGTTTCAATTTCCTTGGTTCCAATACTAATTGGCAAACTAGTACTCATATACTAGATTGTTAGTTAGTCTTTGTGTTAGTTCATTTGTGTTTGGCATTTGTTATGTGCTTTTCTCGTCTTTAACTCGTCGTAACTTCTTTGTTTCAAATTCATAAGTAAATTTTATTTTGTGTCTTAAGTCAATGAAACAAGAATCTATTCCGGTCGCCAAGTAGAATTGACATCTTATTGACTACCGGAGTATAAGCAACTTTTAATATTCGTCGCTCCAATTGTGAGAATCACAAAGGTGAGTGTATACGAGTGTTGGTAAGGAGCTTTTACTACTAATCTTGTTTGTTGTGTTGTTGTTTATTGTTGTCTTTTGCTTTTAGGTACCATGGATGCCACTAATCTCGATGCCACATTTGATCGCATCAATGACGATCTTGAAGGTATGAAATGACACGTTAAAAGGCTACGCCAACTGTTACCTAAACTTTTCCCACAAAATCCAATTTCTATTATCCAAACAACTTGCGATGAGAGCTTTCCGAAGGAAGTTGCTACCCAAGTTTGTGAAGGACCTTCACACCGAGGTAAAGACGAACATACTCATGAACTTCAAGGTAAAATAGCTAACTCTTACACTTTTGTGCATGTGAATGATGATCGTGTGGTTAATAAGCTGTTGAGTGTGAGTAGTAGCTTACCTACATGTGAGTATATTGATTATTTGCCATTTGTGGATAATGTACATGGTGTGTGAGTGGATATACAAGTTGATCCTATAGATGACCGAATTGACTCTTCTTGCAAGATCGATTTGTGTCCACCTAGTGTTGAAGCTATTGTGTTGAATGAAAGTACATCGTCATGTGAAAAATATGTTGACCAACTTGTGTGTAAAACTTACCCACCACTTGAGGTTATGTATGATATGATTAATGAATCTTAAGTGAGTGAAAAATTTGAAAATGTTGGTCAAAGAAATAGGAGTGAACCCGAGAGCTCTTCTTGGGGTAATTTTGTGCTTGAAACCTCCTTGAAATTCGATATTGATCTTTTAGAGAGTGAGGAACTTGCTTGTTCCAAATTTTCTAGTGGGTTGGATAATGCTCTCTTTAGGTATAATGTTTGGTTTGAAGATGATATAAACACTCCTAATGAACCTAGTGGTGAACATGATGGTATAGCTTGCCTTGGAAACTATAGCCGATATGCTAACCCACTATGGTGTGACAACATTCCTCCTAAAGATGAAAATCTCTTTTTGAAAGATGAGAGTACTATTACGGGTAAGGAATGTGTAGTCCTTCTTGAAAAACTGAGGGCAAAGGTGTCTTTGACTCCTTGGAATAATGTTTCTAAATTTGTATCCTTGCTCGACACACTTGTGCTTACATTGCATGAATACCAACTTGAGGATGCCAAGTTGCCTACTTGCTTGAAGTAAAGAATGTGTATGTGTTCAAATGTCTTATCTTCACCCGTGTATACCTTTACACTTGGTTCTTTACTGTACTACCTCTTTTCCTATGATGACATCCATGCTAGTTATGGATTTGTATTATGTAGAGGTAGAAAACTTATTGGTTGGTTCACTTGTTCTAATGACTATGTTATGAGTGTTGGGTGGACTTTAAAACTAATAGTGGCACAACGATTGATGAGGTCACTTGAAGAGGTAATGAAACAATTATGCTTTATGGTCCCTAAGTTACGGGTGGCCTTACCCTTGGGACTTTGGGATACCATTGAGTCCTTTGTAGTTTCTTTATCTCTTGATACTTGTCATAACCATGCCCTTTGTGATGTTTTTGCTAAGATTTTCATGACTAACACCACGGATTCATGGTTATATTTCAAGTATGTCCCACCTTTGCATGATGATGTTTTTTATTATACTAACCCTAACCCTTATGCCTTGAGGAAGTTGTACTTGTTTTTCCTTTCTCTTGTTTTGCAAGGTATGGATTCGAGGTCGAATCCTTTTTAAGGAGGGGAGGATGATACAAGTCAAATGGCCACCTTAGCTTTTGATGACATCTTTGGAGGCCAACACCTAAAGGCTCAAGACTTGATCGCCCCGAGAGCACAAAGATATGCAAGGAAGGCCCGTTTTGAGCTTGAATTGAAGCAATCCCATGTATGGAAGGTTACTTGGAATCTTACATTAATGTTAACCCGAAAACCACAAGCCTTGAAGACTTAAAACTCTCGGGTTTGGACCACCTTTATTGGTTCACGATTTTGGTTCCCTTTACTAAGGACATTTTGGTCACTTAGCCTTAAGGGCATTTTTGACAATTCATATTGTCTTCCAACACATCAAGGCCACCCTTGGTCATTAAGGGTTGTGTGGTCTTTCTGTCTCCTTTTGTAATATACTATAAGTAGTACATTTTAGGTCTTTTCTCTTTAGTTTATGAATGATGAAACATTGAAACATTCAAAGTCCTCTATTTGAGAGTAGAACACCTTAGTTTAGTCTTAGTTAGGGCTTGGAATAGCCATTGTAGTTTAGGGCTTGGAAAAGCTAGTATTGATCTTTGCTTGAAAACGGTGGATCTTGAGGTGCGTTGATTCCCTTGGCGGTCACCGTAAGAGTGTGGTGTTGATTATTACATTCATTAGGGGTTAGTGTTAAAATACTCTTGGTTCTTAATCTTGTAATTATCTTTGTCTCACTATCTATCCTTTTTTCATTCTTGCAAACTTGTTGTGTTGTTCTTGTTCTCTACTCTTGGTTTGTGTTTGTTCTTGTTGGCTGAAATTGTTGCCTTCTTGTTCTTCATTTTATGTATTGTTAAGCTAGTTTGGGTTGGCTGAAATAGGTGTCAAACACCTTGTTATCTTCTCATTCTAGTGTTGTGTTGTGAATCCAAAAGAGGTCTCTAATCGGTCCAAGGATCTTAGTGATTTGTGGACTGTTTTGGAGCGTGTTTGTGGACTGTTTTGAGTCACTTCATGAGTTCCTTGTTTTCTCGTATCAGTGAAACTTTGAGCAACACTTGCTCACCCTCCATAAAGTGCATATCTCTAACTTTCCGATCCGCATACTCTTTTTATCTACTTTGAGCCGCTATTAGTTTCTCCTGAATGAACCTGACATTCTCTAACGATTCTCTTAGTAGATCAGTACCCCACAGTCTCACCTCAAAAACATCAAACCATCCAATGGGAGATCTATACCTTCTCCCATACAAGGCCTCAAACGGTATCATATCGATACTCAAATGATAACTGTTATTATATGCAAACTCGGTCAAAGGTAAACTGATCCCAATGACCTCCAAAATCCATCACACACGCATGAAACATATCCTCCAACACCTGAATCATTCACTCGGACTGCCCATCAGTCTAAGGGTGAAAAGCTGTACTAAGTTCCAACCTTGTACCTAACTCCTAATGCAGCTTCTTCCAAAAGGTAGAGGTAAATTTAGTAACCCTATCCGAGATAATAGAAACTGGGACCCCATGCAACCGAACAATCTCCTTAAGATAAATCTTGGCCAACTTTTCTGCATTGTAAGTCACCTGAACTGGAATGAAATATGCAGACTTCGTCGACCTATCGACAATAACCCATATAGAATCATACTTTCCCAAAGTCTTAGGAAGACCAACAACAAAATCCATAGCTATCCTCTTTCATTTCCATTCAGGAATGAGCATCCTCTGAAGAGTACCACCAGGCTTCTGGTGCTTGTACTTTATCTATTGGCAATTCTGGCATTTAGCAATAAAATCAATTATGTCATGCTTCATCCGACTCCACCAGTAATGCTGCCTCAAATCACCATACATCTTAGTCGCTCCAGGATGTATAGAATACTTTGAACAATGAGCTTCAGCTAGAATAATAGGAATCAAATCATCAATACGAGGTACACAAACTCGCCCCTTAATCCGCAACACACCGTCAGCATCAAGAATGGCCTCCTTGGCCTCACCCTGCAAAACCTTAACACGAATCTTGTTCAACTTAGTATCCTTAAATTGTTTAGCCTTGATTTGATCAATAAATGTGGACCTTGCCTCAATGCTGGCTAGAATTCCTCCTTTCCCAGTCACTTCAAGTCGAACAAACTTTTAGCTAGAGTCTAAATCTCTCCAGCCAATGAACACTTGCTAGCATTCAGATAAGCCAAACTACCCATACTTGCTAACTTCCTTCTCAATGTATCAGGGACCACATTAGCCTTCCTCGGATAGTAGAGAATGGTGATATCATAATCTTTATGCAACTCTATCCATCTACGCTATCTTAAATTCAAATCCCTCTGCGTGAATACATACTCTAAATTGCGGTGATCAATGAACACTTCAAAATGAGCCCCATACAAGTAATGCCTCCATATCTTAAGAGTGAAAAACCACAACAGCTAACTCCAAGTCATGAGTGGGATAATTCTTCTCATTGGGCTTCAATTGCCTCGAAGCATAAGCAATAAAATTCTTTTCCTGCATCAACACAACACCTAAACCAAAATGTGAGGCGTCACAATAAATAATAAAATCCTTACCTTTTATCGGCAAGGCAAGAATAAGAGTGGTAGTCAACAAGGTCTTGAGCTTTTGAAAGCTCTCCTCACACCCATTCGACCAAATAAAAGGTACATCCTTCTGGGTCAAACCGCGTCATATGAGTAGGAATAGAAGCAAACCTCTTCACGAACCTGTGATCATAACTCGCTAAGCCAACAAAGCTACGAACCTCCGTGACTGAAGTAGGCCTAGGCCAATTCTTAACCACTTTAATTTTTTGAGGGTCTACCATCACCCCATCCTTCGAAACCACATGCCCCCAAAAGGCTACAGTACAGAAGACAACCGGAACTCACACTTAGAAAACTTTGCATAAAGTTTCTTATCTATTAACAAACCCAAAACAATCCTTAAGTGATTCTCATGCTCCTCTTTACTCTTAGATTAAACTAGAATATCATCAATAACTATAATCATGAAAAAATTCAAGTAGGGTTTAAATATTCCATTCATCGAACTCATAAAAGTACTTGGGGCATTAGTCAACCCAAAAGACATCACAAGAAACTCATAGTGCCCATACCTGGTTCGGAATACATTCTTAGGAATATCGTTAGGCCGAATCTTAAGCTAATAATACCCAGACCTCAAATCAATCTTAGAAAATACAGATGCACCCTGCTACTAGTCAAATAAATCATCGATACGGGGCAAAGGATACTTGTTACGGATCGTAACTTTGTTCAACTACCTTTAGTATATACACATCTGAAGACTACCATTCTTCTTCTTTGCAAAGAGGATAGGAGCACCCCATGGAGAGGCACTCGGATGGATAAAGCCCTTACTAAACAAATCCTGCAACTAAGCCTTTAGCTCCCTCAACTCAGCCGGAGCCATCCTATAGGGAGGAATAGAAAAAGGACAAGTACCTGTCTCTAGATCAATACAAAAATCAATGTCATAGTCTGGTGACATACCGGGAAAATCTACAAGAAAAACCTCTTGGAATTCACACACCATAGAAACTGACTTAATAGATTGGATCTCTGCGGAAGTGTCCCGAAGATGTGCTAGAAAAGGCCAAACGACCTCTCCCAATTAACCTTTTTACACGCAAAAAGGAAATATGTTTCATTAGAGCAGGACTATAATCACCCCCCACTCAAGTCTATCCATTTCCATCATAGCCACCATCACTGTCTTAGCATGATAATCTAATATAACATGATAAGGAGACAACCAACTCATACCCAAAATTATGTCAAAATCTATCATGTCTAGAATCACTAAATCTGCCCAAGTTTGATACCCCATAAACATAACAGAATAAGAACAATAAACCCTATCAGCAACAATAGTACCACCAACAAGAGACACGGGAATCGAAAAGTCAAGCAAATCACACACCATGTCCAATCCCACAACAAAATTAGAAGATACGTATCAAAAAGTAGAGCCAGGATCAAATAATACAATGGCCATCTGGTCACAGATAAGAATAGTACTTATAATAACAATGTCTGATGCCTCTACCTCAGGCCTTCCTGGAAAGGCATAGATATGGGCCCTACCATCAATCTGAGCGTCACCCTTGCCAAGCTGAGAACCACCTCGATGGGGTGGATTACGACCCCTACCTGCTTGATAACCACCACGACCACTCTTTGGACCACCTTTACCATTACCACCACCTATCCTACCTGCTAAAACTAGAGCTCTAGGAGTCTGCTATTGGCTAGACTGATCAAAATGCCTCACATTAGGACAAAACCTCCTAACGTGACCCACTCTGCCACACTCGTAACATATACGGTCCAAGGTAGGCCACTGAGATTATGAAGATGAAGCGAGGTAACCACCAAAGTTTAAAAATGCTGGCTAGCTCTTGACGGACTACCCACAGACACCAACATCGCTTACTGAATGGGGCGGGTAGGGTATCCATATGCACTCTAACCCCTAGAATAAGAACCACTGAAACTTCCTCCTCTGCAAGCCTTCTTTTCAGATGCCTTGGCATAACCCTCTTGTCTTACGCCCTCCACCTTCTTGAGAAAATAAATCATCTCCTGGAAAGACGTACCTGAAGATGTCATCTGAAGAGCAAAAAATTGGAGACCTGTATTTAACCCCTTCATAAAAATAGACGGATCCTCTCCTTTTAAATTCTAAGCAAGTGAGATGCATACCGAGACAATAAATAAAATTTGACTTATAAGCCACAACTGACATATTTCTCCTCTTAAAATTAGCAAACTCATCCCTTTTTCTATCTCTCAAAGTACGAGGCACGTACTTTTTTTAGGAAAATTAAGTAAAACTGTGTCCAAGTCAAGAGAGGCAAAGCTGCATCCCTACACTCAACATAGGCCCTCCACCACATCTTAGCATCCCCTGAAATTGGAGAGTAACCAATTCTACACCATACCTTTCATCTACCCCCACCATGCACAGCCTCTGATGACAGTTAATAATAAACTCGTAGGCATCCTCCGACTCAGTTTCCATGAAAAACAGGAGGCTTCATTTTGATAATCTTACAGAACAACTCTTGCTCTTCTCCGATCATAACCGGGCCTACTATCTGTCTTGGAAAAATATCTGATTATGACATTTCTTTCATCTAAGAGGCTACAACAGCAACATGCTACATCCCATGCTGAACTGTGGGTGATGCATGCATAGTCCCTGATCCTGCCAAACCACTCAAAAAATGCAAAACCTGCTGAATCATAGTGGAAGACATCTGAATCAGAGCTGCACCTCCCCGACTTGTTGAACCCCCATCATGAAACGATACTTGTTCATTCTACACTAGTATAGCTCCATCCTCTGCTACCTCACGAAAATCCTCATGTAGGGGAGGAGATACTGGCCTCTCTCTAGCTGGCCTCGCAGCCTGAGCTCTGCCCCTGGTGGGCACTGCTCTCTTTCCTCTGCCACGTCCTCCTCTTGCCTAGCCTCTACCGTGACTGTTGCCTCAGCAACCACTACAGGCACCTCAACTCTTGCCTCATTTGTTCGTATTCTTACCATTTGCGAGAAAAGAGTGAAAGAAGTTAAATACCAATTGGAATCGCTAGATATCAATTGAAATCAAGCAATAGCACATAATAAAGAAGAATTTGAATTTTCGTCTTGTCTTGTACCCTTTCGAAGAAAAGTACAGATGTCTCCGTATCATTTTGCAAGACTCTACTAGACATGTTCTTATACGATGAGATTGACGAACCTAGGATTCTGATACTAACTTTGTCATGACCCAAATGGCCATGTGTGGCACCCACACTAACCTTCCTATGGGAGAACCATCTAAATCAAACCGTTACCCAATCACTTAGTCAATATTAAAATGATATTTTCATAAAACCATCTTAACAATACTGAAATTTCCAAGACCCAAAAGTCATCGTACAAGATCTACTAACAAAGATCACGTCTAAAGAGATAACCAAAAGAAAGTAAATAACGAATGTGACATTGCCCAAAAGATGAACAATAATAATAAGATGACCTATGGCAGTCTGGAGACGGAGTGCTCACCCTTGGATCAAGATCTGCTATCAAAATCTAGAGGTGAGGTCGTGTTTGAGCCTTTGGAACACTTTCTGCACTCAACAAAAGAAGAGCACAGGGTAGTATCAGTACAAACCATTATGTACTGGTAGGTATTATAGAGCAACTCAACTTAATAACATGTACACAACATAAATCAAATAACAAGTGGACAGACATCATCACATAACAAATTCTTAATGAATCAACAATACAACAATAACAGATTAAACAGTGCTCACAAATAAGCCATATAACCATCAAGAGTATCAACCATACTATAAACATCCACAAAATCAACACAAATATGTAAACATATGCTATGGGACTTATTTTTGTCCAAATATTCATGACCTGCAGGGAGCAGTCTATTTTCATGTACTGTACCAACATGGTACACGATCCAACATAAACTAGTATTATCAATATCAAATTTACTCTACCTCACAGCATACAACACGATGTACCAAGTTTACAAGTACAGTTAAAGTCATAAGACAATTCCATCAAGTAAATTTCAATAATCATTTATACACGCATCTGTTATACCCCATTTTAAGATGGGTCAAACCGAGGTACAACATATTGAAAATTTTTTGAGTTAAATAAGAAAGTCGCCACCAAATTAGTTCTACGGTGAATTAGGACACCTATTATAAACTATGTGATTAAAGTAATTAAAGACTTCATTTTAAGGTTTACACAACCTGAAATTCTAGGTAAGGATTCTAATTATCCTAAAGGGAAGGGATTAGGCACCCTAAAGGATTCACTAACTACGGTTAACCGGCCAAACTTAAGTTAGATAAGGAAATCAAAGCTATGTTAAGAGGGATATGAAAAAAATATATTATATACGTTTTATTAAAATAAAACACGCTAATTATTTATAAAACAAAAATTAAAAACTAAAAATTTGCCCACTTTTGAAAGATTATCAAAGATAACTCCTAAAAATAATGCAGCCTTATTGTTTTCAAAAGAAGATTGTTTAAAATTATTTTCTTTAAAAAGGCTTTCAATTAAAAGTTAATTATATGAAGAACTCCTTATTTTATTCTAACAAAATGACTCTTTTGCTTTTTTAAATCAATTTTTCATAAAAATAAGTTAATTATCATACACTAAGTGAATAGATAAAATATATAATTGTTTAGATATAAAATGACTTGAGAATTTATTATTATGATGATGAAGCTAAAAATGAATAAATATTTTCGTCATTTTTTTTTTTTTTTTTTCTAATCCCCCCCCCCCCCCCCCCAGGAGGATCAATAGTGTTTCCACACTTCCCCTCCAGCGTGACTCGAACCCTCAACCTACCGGTTGAAGGTGGAGGTGCTCAACCACTTGAGCAAGCCTCACTAAAAGAGGGGTTTGCGAAGTGCCATCTTTTACTTGAGATTAATGAATAATAGTAATCATGATAATAAATAAATAAAAAATAGAGTAAAATTTCAAGCCGATTTTCCGCAAAAAACTTATGTTTTATTAATCCAAAGTTACTAATTAGTGAAGACCTAACTGGATTCTAAAGATGGGTTATTATTTCATATTAAAGGAGTATTAAAGGATTCTAACAAACTTGACCATTTATTCTAAAGGGCATGGCTTTACCTACCAAATTTTAACCTTTTAATGATATAAAATAAATACCTAAGTCTATTATTTGTGCTAAGTTTAGAATCTAAAGGGGAAAGGTAACAATTAAACTTATTAAAATTATTTAAAGAATGACGCTAATTCAATTGAGAGACATACAAAAAATGCAAATTCGAAATAATAATGTACAACGTATTAAACAAAATAATAATAATGTCTAGGAAGAATAAAACTTGAAATAGGGAAAGAGGCACTAGACTGCTAGATGAAAAGGTGTGATGCATCTATTATGGTTTCTCCGATTTGGACAGAGATAAGAGTCAAGCCATGAGACTCCAAATGTGCTCCCGAATTCACATGACGCAAAGAAAAAATAAGGATTAGTGACCGATTGACTAACTAAAAATAGCAAGATAAAATCGAATAATGTTGACAAAACATTTTAATAACAAAAAGTTTATAGGAACAAAATTTTTGCGGCTAACAAAAATAAGCCCATATAAGATGCAAGGACGTAAGAAGAGCGTATGGGCACTTCCACGCACAAAGAGAAGCTTCAAAACACACTAAACATTATATCTACATTGTTTTGGTTAAATAGGAGAAACATATCTAGTGATACAACCACCAAGGCAACTACTAGAATGGACATAATATGCCTTGTTACTTTAATCTTTTCTGAGAAGGGTAACATTAGGTTAATACTAAGCCAGTGATCCAAATACACAAATACCAAAATTCTTACATCACTTTCAAGTATTCAATAGCTATACTCCTAACATGTTCACCTGCACGCAACCTATTAATCAAATCTAACATCTCAAGTATCAAGACATGAAAGCATGAGTTAAGAATCTTAAACACAAAATAAGCAGGGATTTTGAGAAAACAGAAGGTGCAAACAAAGAGAGATGAAATTGAATTGCTGATTTAAGAGCCAAATAATATGTGACCAAGCCAATTTTTTATGCTCAACTTAGATAAAATAGACAACCAAGGTTATGGTTTGTACACAATTGATAGCATTACCAACCATGTCAATCCGACAGTGCAAGGAATAGCGCAAAAGCAGAAAAAAGAGGAAAAGAAAAAGGGAAATCCTCACATGTTACATATGCTTAGACACGAGGCTGCCATATATATACTAGGACACAATCTTCTTTTAAAAAATGACCAGTAGCACCTAGGCAAGGAAAACTCATGTATTCACATGACTTCTCGAACTCAGAATCGTACATATCAGGGTACAACAACACCGGATAGATAAGCACCACATATTCACGGGATCAAACTAAGATGAAAGGAAAGAATATTAACAACAAAATTAACAGGGGGAAAGGGGCACAGATTCATGCATTTAGAACAGACTTCGAGTTAAACCATATTCCTGAACTCTACTTAGAGATAATGAGCAATAACGCCGTAACCGAATTCAAAATCTAAATACATCATATATTCACACACATACAAAACAACATCACAAGAGTCTGAATTTTATTTCTTATCCGCAAAGTTGATGAAAAATCAATCAAAAAATTTAAGAATATAACAAAAACCAAACAGGGAAAAAACTGGAGAAAGGAATAGAGGAAGTTGATTCGCACCACCATAAACAACGGATAACAACACCTCCATAACCAAACCTCAAGGCCAAAATTACGTATTCACCAACAAATCCACTTCCCAAAACCAACAACAACGACATATATTTCATTAATCCAGAATCGACAATAACGAAAACGACACAAGTTTAACCAAACTTAAGCAAATCGTATATTCTCATAATCAAGGCAAACAAAAGAGGTGGATTCGTACCTTTTATGGGGCAGCAAACTAGGACGACAAGTTTTGATTACGAACTCGTCCGATGAAAGAGAGTCAACGAGAGTGATGGAAGTGAATGAAAACAAAGGAAAATAGAGCCAAGAAAGTAGAGAAATCAGTGACTAAAGAGTGTGATCCCCCAAAAAAGAACCCTTTTCTCTTCTACTGAACCCCGTTTTATAGGGGTTCTTGGATTGTAGTGGCTTCTTAAGGCTTTCAACAATTCCCAAAAAATATATTTAAATTTTGAATTCATAATTGGGAATACCAATTCAGCAGGATTAATGGATGAAAAGAAATAAAGGTCAGAAAAGGGTTAACTTCTTTCAATCAAATTAAAGAAAAAGTGACAAATTGGAGGCAGTGGGGGCTTGAGATCATTAGATTAAGCTCTATAGTCATCCAATCAAGGGTGAAATACCTCAAATACGATGGATTTTTGGAGTTTCCCATCTCTTTCCTGAGTTCACAGAGCCTCGGGCTTGCTTTGTTGGAACAAAGAGAGAAAAAGAGATGAGAGGTGATGACCCAACGGATTTGTATCCGTCCATCGGTCCGAAGATTGTCGTTGGTGTTGTTCGACTATTGCTGGCATCGTTGTTACTATCAGTATTACTGTTGTCATGTATATGTACGCTATTGCCGGTGATTTTTTGTATGCTGTTTGCTGATACAACTGTTGTTGTCGTTGTTTTGCCGCGTTATTGATAGAGATAATAGAATGGGTCGGGTCAGGTACAAAGTGGGCTGGTTTGGGGTTGGTTTTAAAGCTATTGAGTTGTTGTTGTTGTTTGGGTTAAGGGAAAAAGGGAAGTGAGGTGGGCCCTTTATGATCTTTATTGTTGGGCCCAAGTTGGTTAAAGGGCTAGGGGCGTTGGGCTGGTGTAGGTTTGGGCTTGGGGCTGCTGGGTTTTGTTGGGTCAGGTATATTGGGTAAAAGGAATTTTGGGCTGGGAATTATAAATACTTATTATCCAAAAGTATCTGTTTTATAATAAGCATATTTTTGAAGCTTGAATATCAAAGAATTTCTAAATTGTCTAATTGATTAATGGCAATCATAAGAACTTAAGAAGTATTACTTCTTTCTTCCAATTTATGTGAACTTTTCTATTGTTGAGATTCAAACCGTGTAAACTTTGATAATAATATGTAATGTATTTTTTTAATTATATTGATATAAGAAAAAATTGTAACATATAATACTTTTCATATATATTTTTAAATATTTAAAAATATTAAATTAATCTAATTCGATTTAGTATAAATGCCACAAAATTGAGACATATGAAGTAATTGTTAGGTGACATTTGACTTTAACAAAAGAAAGTACATATATAAGGACTAGAAAACCCAAGGTTTTCAAGAGAATATATCTATTTAGAGCTTGGAATGATTTTATGCTAATTATTTTTATTGACGACCCAAAATGTACCTTCAATTAATTAACCAATATTTTCCAAAAGTCTCTATTCAATGAATTTGCCCAAGTTTTCATAGAAATCCAGATTTTTAGCCGTCTACTAATTGCACTATTGGTTGATCTTGTTGATTTCGTTTACAATAAAGGCTAAATAAAACTAGCTAAGAAAAATAAAATTTAACTTACATACGATACTGATAATATAAAAATTTTATAATTTATCATAAAATTTTATTTTAACTTACATACGATACTGATCTCGTTGATTTCGTTTATTATTGTAATTTAATTTAATTGTCTATAACAAATTTTATTTTATAGTTTATCATATTAGACTTGAGGTAGGTCACATGAATTTTCTATTGTTATTGGGGGCTAATTTTTTCTGATTAAGTAAAATATTGACACGTTAACAACGCACAAAATTATATAAATCCAAAAGAAGTCACTATCCCTATGTGAGTTTGGTGTAGAGGAAAATATCTGTGGAAATTTTTTCTTCAAGGACTCTAGGTCAAGTCAAGTGAAAATATTCAAAAGGATTAATAACACATTTTACACCATAGCTAGGTTATTGAAAAAATCTATTTGAGGCCTTGTTACGACTTAAAATATTTAAAATTAAATTAAAGAAAATATGTCCATTTGATTCTTTCAAAGTATAAAATATGTTGTAAAGTCGTTGAACATGAAGTAGCCCACTATAAATTTAAAATAACACATGAATAATTAAGTGATAAAATAGTAAATAATTATAGTTGATTTGTGAATATATGTACAAGCAAATAAATCAATAGCTCACAATTCAGCTAATTGAAGATTTAATGTGATCAGTCATATACTCCATAAAAATTAAAATCAAAATAACAATAATCGAGGGACCAAAAGTGTTAATTCAATCCAAAACATTAGTGCTTAGAGTTAAAAATAGAATGACGGAGGGACACCAATAAGGGCGGTGGTGGAGTAGTAAAGACTCCTTCATTCTTAATTAGAGTTTTCGGATTCGAGCGCACTTGGGTTTGGAGTCGTTCTTGTCAGGGAGCATTTTACCCTCCAATATAGGATCTTTTGGCGCGAATTCGGATTTGGTCGGACTCCAATGCAAGTATCGATCCAATGTAGCATTTTTCCGACGTGAATCCGGATTCGATCCAATGTAGATTTTTCGATGCGAATTCAAATTTGGTCGAATGCCAATAAAGATATCGAACAGAGTGGGTGAAACCAAACAATAAAAAGAATTGCTGAGTGAGAGCCAAGCTGGAAGATTCATGCATTTGTAGAAAGAAAAAAACATGAAAAAACACCTCTTTCAAAAGTCAATTATGTTACGCAATTTGCAAAAAAACAAGGACAACGTTGTTTTTTACGTTGCTAAACATCTTGACACACAAAAAATCAAATGACGTTGGTGTTCTATGGTTTTTTCTTATAATCCAACCAGCTGGTTTTCATACATATACCCAAAAAAAAAAAAAAAAGCTATGAGCAATCGGCTAGCTTATGTAGTACGCCAAGGGAGGATATATGTAGGAGTCTGGAAGTGTCACGCCACTTGAATGTAGTTTGGAGGTGTCACACTACTCAAACGTTGAGACAAAATTATATTTATAGGCATTTTACATTATAAACATATATAACTCACGATTGACAACTGTGGGGTATCGGCTAACTTATGTAGTATGCAACGGCGGATCTACGTAGAAGTTTCGAGGTGTCATGCCATTCGAATGTAGTTTGGAGGTATCACGCCACTTAAACGTTGAGACAAAATTATATTTGTTGGCATTTTACACTATAAAACATATATAACTCAAGTTTGACCTGTGGGCTATCGGCTAACTTATGTAGTATGCAAGGGCGAATTTACTTAAGAGTTTAGAGTTGTCACGCCGCTTGAATGTTGTTTGGAGGTATCATGTCACTCAAATGTTGAGACAAAATTATATTTGTAGGCATTTTACATTATAAAATATACGGAAAAGGCTCAAAAATTCCCCTGAACTATCTGAAATAGCTCAAAAATGCCCCTCGTTAGATTTTTGGCTCAAAAATACCCCTCCGTTAAATATTTGGCTCAAAAATACCCCTTCCTCTAACGGAATTTGGAAAAGGATCAAAAATACCCCTGAACTATCTGAATTGGCTCAAAAATACCCCTCTGTTAAATATTTGGCTCAAAAATACCCCTCCCCTTAACGAAATTTCACCAAGCATGCCACCTAGATAAAAAAAAACTACGTGATTATGCCACATTACCATCCACATGTTTTCTTGATGATGATGCTAAAATAAAAAATTAAATAGTTTTAAAACATACCTAAGCCATGATTTCATAAGATCAAATTCCTTCATAAAAAATTTAAGTTCCTCATTAGGATCGTTTAAATCAGCTAAAACCTCTTTCTCCTCTCGAGGACCCATCTGTTTTATCTGTGGACAGAGAGGGCACAAATCCTATAGCTGTAGGCACAAGCCTGAAAGTATGTGGGTTTGAAAGTCCAAAGGAAGCATATCTAACCCTCAAGGACCTAAGACCACTTTGGTACCTAAGCAGAGTTAATCTTTTCGTTTTGACGAAACATGTATGCAAAAATAAAAAAAAGGGAAACATGAGCTCCTGATCGCGGATGTTTCAAATATATGACTGGAAAGAAAGAAATCTCCTATGCTTTAAATAATGCAGGTGAAGGGTCAATCAAAATTCAGTAACAGTGCCAGAGGCAATGTCATCAGATCCGACTCCATAAATAATTTATAATTTGGAGATAATGCTCGCACAATCTCTGAGCTATCATAAGACAAGTCAACTATACCCCCCTCAGAGTCGCCTCTTACATCTGAAATGATGAAATGAAAATGAAGACTGGTTCCCTCTAAGAGGGTACTAACCTCAATAAAATCTCTCACAAGGTTAGAATCAATACGAAGAGGAGATTATAATATATTTTTTAAACAAAGTACGAAATCAAAACTTATAAAAAAGGTGAAAATTCATTTAGCAAACCAACAACTAAGCTACTACTACTTATTCTCCAATATAGGTTTATGTTCTGTTTATCAGATATTTTTATTTTCATAAGAAATTAAAAAGTAACACACAAGTAATTTGTTAGAAATCACAATGGTTCATCTTCATCATCTCACCCTCACTCTCAATGACGAAATAAATATTTGGGCTAACATTTTGGACACATAGGCAACCCAACAACTGAATAATTTCTTTTATTGATTAGCTTAGAATAGAAGGTTCTTTTATTCTTATTGTTTAGCTTACAAGAGAAGCTTATTCTTTTATTTTTATTGTTTAGCTTAGAAGAGAAGGTTTCTTTCATTCCATTAGCTTATATAAATAAATGTGATTAGCAAGGAATATACAGAGAAGAAAATTCTCAAATATTGTCTCTTATTTGTACATGGTATCAGAGCAGTAGGTTGTTGCATACAAATCATCTTCTCGATTATCAATTTCCTTCATGTGACCTATCTCTACAATGACGAATGGAGTCACTACTTCTTCATCATCTTCTGGTTCTATCACTAGAACTCCACTCGCTATGAATCCCACTCACGTTTATTATCTTTATTCTTCAGATTCACCTAAAATGGCTTGGTTAATACTCCATTTGATGGAAAAAGTTATCAAGGATGGAAGAAATCAGTGCTTATAGCACTGTCAGCCAAGAACAAGCTTGGGTTTATCACTGGTATTGATGCTTCACCAGAATCTCCAAATATGCAATCTTGGAGCAGATGCAATGACATGATAACATCTTGACTTCTTAACTCTCTTTTTAAAGATATTGCTGATAGTATGATATATACTCTAGGACTGCTAAAGATTTATAAATGAGTCTATAGCATATATTTGGACAATCTAATGGAGCTAAATTTGCTTCAACTATAAAAAAAACTAAACAGGTTAGTTAAAAAAAATAATGACATTGCAGGATATTTCACTAAACTTAAAAGACTTTAGAATGAGTTGGAATCTCTCAAGTCTGTTAAGTGCACCTGTGTGTGTAACTGTGAAGGTAAATTGAAGCTTGAAAAATCTTTTGAAGGTGATGAACTTATACAATTTTTATAAGTCTAAATAATGTGTATGCTCAGGCAAAAAGAAACATCTTAATGATGAATCCTTTACGCAACATAAATGTTGCTTACTCTCTGATTTTGGAAGATGAAAATCAGAGAGAAACCTATATGAGTGGCTTGATCCCAAACAATTCTTTTTCTTTTATGGTAAGCAACTTGAATCAAAGCAAATTGTTTGACAAGAAAGTTCAGAAAATCCCTGGTGCTATGCCTAATTTTGGAACTAGATCATTCAATTATCCAAAGACGAACAATCATCAGAAATTATCCAAATACACAAGGACAAACCAGCCACAACAGAAATTTAGGATTAAGAAAAAGTATAATCCTAATGTATCTTATGATTTTTGTGGTAAGACTAGACATGTTGATGATGATTGCTTTAGGTTACATGTTTTTTCTGAAGATTTTCAATTTACAAATAATAAAGATGGACAGGTTCAGATTATAAAATATGTTGTTATGTCTGGAGAAGAAGGTGACAATGAGCATATGATTGACATCAATTTAATTAATCAACATTTCACCAAAGAACAGTTCAAGCATTTCATTCAAATGGAAAAACAGAAATCAACAGAGGGATCATCTATGAACAAAGGATCTGAGATAAATGCTAACGCTGTGGCTGGTACTGTGCTTAGATATATTAAAACTTGCATTTCAGTCTTTAATTCTGGAACATGAATAATAGACTCATGTTCTTCTAAGCACATGTGTTACAACTCTAGTTTTTTTTCTTTCCATGACAGCTCTTAAAATTTCCATTAACATTAATTTTCCCAACTCTCAGTCTATCCTTGTGACTCACATAAGAAGTTTTCTAATTCCTAATAACCTCATATTATATAATGTTATTTATATTCCAAGTTTCAGATATAGTCTGTTGTCAGTTCATAAGTTTAATGTCCAATACAGTTATACTCTATCTTTCACTTTTAATAGTTGTGCCTTGCAGGGCTCTTTAATAAAGAAGCCTCAAGCTTTTGGTGAAGTGAAGGAAGTTCTATACTTGCTTCAAATTATTCCTAAGGAGTCTTGTGGGAACCAAGAGATTTACAAGGATTCTAAAATCTTTTCTAACTTTAACAGTACTGGTTCTAGTCCCAGTTCAGTTTCACATTATTTTTCAGTCTGTTTTAATGTGAGTTCTGATATAAGGTTATGGCATCTAAGACTTGGTCATTTCCCTTATTCATCAATGAAAAATGTTCATTTCCTTACAATTTCCTCTAATTATGATTGTCATTGTGAAATCTGTTCTTTAGTGACGTAAGCTAGATTGTCTTTTTCTATCAGTCAAGTTACTTCTTAATTCATTTTTGATCTGTTTCATATAGACACTTAGGGTCCTTATAAGTCACTTACTCATAATAATTATTGGCATTTCTTGACTATAGTAGATGATTATAGTAGCGGAACCTTTTTATACTTGCTAGAAACTAAAAATAATGCATTTTTTGTTATTCGATGTTTCTTGAAAATGGCTGAAAGACAGTTTCACAAGAAGGTAAAGATTATTAGATCTGATAATGCAATGAAGTTGGGTAGGAGTACAGATACATTAAATTTTTTAACATCTCAAGGAATCATACACCAGACATCTCATGTTGTTAATCCACAACAAAATGGGTAGCTGAAAGAAAGCACAGACACTTGCTTGAAATTGCTAAGTCTTTGATGTTTTAATCTAGAGTTCCTATAATCTATAGGGGTGAGTGCATACTCACTGCCGCATTTCTAATCAACATGTTGCCTTTCAAAGTTCTTAAAGGTAAAACACCTTATGAAATTCTATTGGCAAAGCACCTTCTTATCAATTATTAAGATGTTTTGGTTGCCTATGTTTTGCTAACACTTTATCTCATGGGAGGAGTAAATTTGATCCTAGAGCTACTAAGTGTGTCTTCTTAGGATACCCAAGTGATCAAAAAGGATAAAAACATCTTGACCTATCTTCTAAGAAATTTTTTATGTCAAGAGATGTTCAATTTGTAAAACATGTGTTTCCTTTTGCTTCTAACCATTCACATATCCCTACTCCTACTTTTACTATCCACACAGAAGAAGTCCATTATTTCACTCCAGGATATCTCATTCCTTCTAACCCTACTGAACCAGATTCTAACTTACCACCTTCTAACATTTTTGAACCAACTCTTGATCATTCTAATTCTTCTAGTCCAGCCGTCATACTATATTTTCCTTCAGAACAAGATATTTCACAACCCCTGCCTCTTCCTAGAAGATCTCAAAGAAGAAACATTGATGAACTACCTTCACATCTCAAAGATTATATCTGGAATACTATTTATCTTAGTGATATGACTAAATCTTATTTTGGTACTCCTATTAAACCCACATGTCTATTAGTTTATACTCTTTCCACACCCAACCAAGCTATACTACATTTTGTTCCCTTCATTATTGAACACAACAGTTACTCTCAAGCATGTACTTATCCAGGTTGGGTGAAGGAAATACAAGATATGATTGGTGTTTTAATACTCAATCAGACTTGGGACGTTATCTATTTTCCACAAGGTAGAAAGACATTGCCTTGTAAATAGATCTATAAAGTGAAACAACATACGGATGGAACTCTTGAAAGGCTAAAGACACGCTTAGTAATTAAAGGTGATATTCAGCAAGAGGGAATTAATTTCAATGAGACTTTTTCTCTAGTGGTCAAAATGACCACCATCAAATGTTTATTGGCAATTGCATCCAAAAAGAAATGAAAAATCTCACAGTTTGATGTGAATAATGTCTTCTTGCAAGGAACTTTGCAAGAAAAAGTCTATATGAAATTCCCTGCGGGAAAGGAACCTCCCCAACCTAATATGTTTTGTCAAATTAAAAAGTCACTTTATGGCTTAAAGCTAGCCTCAAGGCAATAGTATGCTAGGCTTACCGAAGCCCTAAAATTTTAAAGGTTATACAACCTTCCTCAATGATTATCCTTTATTCTTTAAACAATCAGAAGAGCTTGTCTCTATCGTATCTGTCTATGTCGATGATATTTTTGTTATAGAGGATGCTATTGATGAGATACATAACCATAAGGAGTTTCTTCATATTGAGTTTAAAATTAAGGATCTCGGCTCACTACATTATTTTTTTGGGAATGAAAATTCTGCAGGAATAACACGAAATCATAATGAGTCAATGAAAATATACCTTAGATTTAATCAATGAATTTGATGTTTCACATCTTCCTCCAGCTTCTTCTCCGTTAGATCCTTTAGTCAAGTTCTCTGCAGATTCAGAAAATCATATGTCAGATCCTACACTTTACAGGCATCTCATTGGTAAACTCAATTATTTGACTCACACTAGACTGGATCTGTGTTTTGTTATTTTGATTCTCAGTCAATTTATGCAACATCCTAGCATCGATTATTTTAAAGCAGGATAGCGAGTCATAAGTTTCCTGGAAGCATATTTGAATCAGGGCATCTTTCTCAATGCTTCACCCTCTTTCTCTCTCGCTGCTTATTTTGATGCTACTCGGCCTCTTGCCGCACTACACGAAGGTCAGTCAGTGGATTTTTTATAAGCTTGGGAGGTTCATTGGTCTCCTAGAAATCAAAGAAACAATCTTCCCTCTCCCTTTCATCTCCAGAGGCTGAATATCAATCAATGAGGAGATTAGTTGCGGAATTGACCTGGATGACAAGATTGCTTACCGATTTATCCATTCCTCCCCCTCTTCCTGTTCCAGTTCACTCCGAGCAGCGTTACATATAGCTCAAAATTCGGTATTCCATGAGCGAACGAAGAACGCCGAGCTTGACTACTAATTCTTTCGTCAATAATATCTCTCAGGCTTGATATCTCTTTCTTTTGTTCCATCTAAGGACCAACTCGCTGACATCTTCACCAAATTTTTTGCCGGACCTCCTCACCATTAGAATTTGTGCAAGGTAGGTATCACTTCTTTCCCCTCCAACTTGAGGGGATGTTAGAAATCACCATGGTTCATCTTCATCATCTTACCCTCACTCTCAAAGACGAAATAAACATTTGGGACACATAGGCGGCCGAACAATTGAATAATTTCTTTTATTGATTAGCTTAGAATAGAAGGTTCTTTTATTTTTATTACTTAGCTTACAAGTGATGCTTCTTCTTTTTATTTTCATTGTTTAGCTTAGAAGAGAAAGTTTCTTTCATTTCATTAGCTTGTATAAATAAATATGATTAGTAAGGAATATACAGAGAAGAAAATTCTTAAATACTAATTTAAAATAAGAGACAATTTTATGACCCTCCATATTAAGTGACACCATTTTTCCATTTGAAACTTGTAGGCATGCCCCATGCTACGCCTATGAACATATTTTTTATTTGAGATAAATAAGAACCAAGTTTTTGGGAATTGCTAGGTGAATTGTTTTTTTTCAAGTGAAAAAGATATTTATCAATTACTTTTGTAAATATGATACCTATGGTTAATCTAAGCGCTTAAGAACATACGATTGGCCATAATCTAATTTTTAATGTCCTTTTATATTTGTACAATAACAATACTAGTATTTATATATCCCGTGGCCAACTCAAAGGGGCTAAAATTCGACTTTTAAATATGATTTCTAATACGATATTTTTGAAAATCTTTCAATTTCTAGCCATAATAGATTGTTGCACCCTACACTACACTGCAAAGATTATCTCCTCAAATTTTGATTTTTTATGTTAAATAGGGCTTCAGATAAAATATGCCACTTCCACATTTAAATCAACTAGCAAATCACTAATGTGCGGTTAGTTTGAAAAATAGGTTTAAAATGCTCATTAATATAACCATGGATGGGATGTTTAGAACTGTATTTATATTATAAGACAGAGTCAAAATTTAGTTAGATACATTGCATGGGAATATACTATCAATTCAGTTAGAAAAAAAGGCAGGATTTATACCCCAAATTGACATTTTCCATAATCTTATCATGTCATCATTTATTATATGAAGTTGATTAATTAATAAGTATAGTGACACAACATAGAATTCTGTTGGGCTTGGAATAACACTATCATTAAAGGTAAGCCATGTGTCAAGAGGTGAGTAAGCCTAGGTTATACTTTTTTTATAACCATTTTCTCGTCAGAATTTACGGATTCGATTAATTAGAATTTGTATCACTTATTATAACTCATTAAAAGGAAAGTACTTGTCATTAAAATTTCTTCATTTTCAAATCTCGAAATTTGAGATTTTTTATTAAAAATAAAAGATATGTCATATATGGATCATTTTCCTTCTCTTCAATTTCTCCAAGTTCTTGCTTGAATTAAAGATATATGTCATAGTTTAAAATTAATAATTAAAATTTAATTAGTTAAATCAAAGTTTTAATCATAGTTATCTACTTCCATATATTTATCGCTTAAATATTTTTAACAATCCATTATATCTTTCTTAAATATATTAAATTATTTTCTTTCTATCGTTGAATAATTTTCTGCTAGGTTTTCACTTTTTTTTTTGCTAATGTTTGCCATTTTTCTTAAGTAATGTTTTTCAAATAAAAAAAAATAAAGATTTTGTCTTGAAGATTTTATAATTTTATTTTCTTTATGTGCCAAATAAATTCATTATATGTGTGCCAAATAAAATATAAAGATTATGCCAAATAAATCTATTGTATTTTCTTTATACTTTTCTTTTTGCTAATGTTTTCCATTTTTTATTAAGTAATATTTTTTAAATAAAAAAGATAAATATTGTGGCTTGAAGTTTTTCTAATTTTATTTTCTTTATGTGCCAAATAAATTCATTATACATGTGTCAAAACAAATAGAAAGATTGTGCCAAATAAATTCATTATATTTTCTTTATGTAGCTCTTTTGAATTCTCAACTAGAAAAATTAAAATTTTAAATATATTATGAATTTTAACAAAATAAAAATATTTATGAAAAGTTTTTAATATATATTTTGTGGCAGTAAAGATTTTTTTTGAAAAAATATTGAGTAAAAGATATAATGAATATTTAGAAAACAAATATAACTAAATATATGAAAGTAGATAACTATGATTAGAACTTTAATTAACTAATTAACTTTTAATCATTAATTTTAAACTATTCAATCCAAGCAAGAATTTAGAGAAATTAGAGAGAAGCCGGATCCGTCATACATCCTATCACAATTATTTTTGATAGTAAGCTGAAGTCATGAATGATTTCTAATTACTAATCGTATGTTAAAGCAATATGACAGACAGATTCTCAAATCAACTTGTCAATATGTGGTCTGAAATTTAGATTTGTTGCTTAGTATAGCTTAATTGGATGACTTCATGTCATTTCATCTTGACTAAATTAAGACTTTGTCAGTATTCAAGATTCAATGTTTATTTTTCTTTGGGTTCATGTACCTAAAGAGAAGTATGGTTGTTGAATAGACTACTGCCCGTACAGTATTAATATTTCACAATAATACAATAGCATTTTGATATAATTTTATAAGTGAGATTTGAAGAAAATAGTATGTAAACAAACCTTATTACAACCTTATAGAGGTATAGAGGCTATTTTAGATAGATAACTTAATTAGTACTTGCCAACGATATAAAAAAAGAAAACGGATATAACTATGGAGCGATCATAATACAAGCTAATCGAACTGGAAAGCAACATACAATAAGAAAATAAAATAATGTAATAATCAACACATAAAATATCAGTAAAAGATGAAATCAAATATCAAGGAACAAGTATAGTACTAACGATATTAAAAAAGATGGGACATCCAAGAATGATCATCAAAGGAAAGTTAAAAATGACGATCAACTATCAACTAACTTTCTACTATGATAGCATGCGACGTTAAAACTCTCTTGTCTAACAATATATATATATATATATATATATATATATATATATATATATATATATTACAATTCATTTTTCATGTTATGTTATAGAATATCATATGATTTTCATAATAATATTTTAATACAACAGTTAAAACAATAATATTATATTCAATATGAATACAATTTTTCCTTCAGATTTCCATTATCTTTTTGTGGAATCACTATATTTGGGTTTATCTCTCCAAATATAATTGTTTTTTTTTTTTTTGCACGTTGTCATGTAGGTAGTTAGGGGAGTAGGTATACAGATGGATTAGGATAATCCAACAAAATCATTCATTATTGATTTCTCTAAGAAGTGTAAAGTAACACGTGACTAGTATTAGATTATGTTATGAAAGAGATCAATAAATAAATAATAAATGTTATATAAATCAATAAGTACAAAATTCTTAGATACTCAAAGTGATTTACCTTCTATATGGAGTACTAAATACCCCTGCCTGTGCAAGGCACAAATATTTTCACAACACGAATGTGGAAAAGAGATTCAATTTTGGAGAAGATTATTTTCTATTTATTTTAATTATTTAGTATATGAGTAAAATAAAATAAATGTAATACAATGAGCTGGTGTTAACATAATATATACATTCAATATAGTCATTTACTAAGGAATAAAAAGATATTTATAAAAAAATACTACCATGTATAATTCAATTACAAAGGTCTAAATAAAAAAATTATTAAAATAATACATGAGAACAAAACTAATAAATATATAAAAAAATCAATATGCATGTATAACCATTTTATTACACCATAAAAATGAGGATGAAATTAATAAATATAAGAAAAAAATCATATGCATGTGTAATCATTTTATTTACTACTATATATATATATATATAAATATAAGTGAAGGTTGAGGTGATTAAAATTATCGAAATACCCTTGATAGTCACTCCAACCTTCACTTATATATAGTTATAAAGTACAGTAAAAAGATATGCATGTATAATCATTTTATTATACCATAAAAATTAGGACTAAACCAATAAATATAAAGGAAAACCCATATGCATGTACAATCATTTTATTTACTACTATATGTAAGTGAAAGTTGGGTGACTAGAATTACCGAAATACCTTTGGTAGTCACCCCAGCCTTCACTTATATATAGTACTAGCTACCCGTGCCCGTGCAAGGCACGGACATTTTGACAATACTAATGTGCAAAATAGATCCAACTTTGGGGAATATTATCTCTTACTTGTTTTAATTGTTTAGTATTAAAAGAAAAGAAATGTAATACAATGAACCGATGTTAACATAATATATACATTCGGTATAGTCATTTAATAAGAAACAAAAAGCTATTTATAAAAAAATACTATCATGTATAATTCAATTACAAATGTCTAAATAATAATATTATCAAAATAATACATGAGGACAAAAATTACCGCCATAAAAATGAGGATAAAACTAATAAATATAAGAAAAAAATCATATGCATGTGTAACCATTTTATTTACTACTATATATAAGTGAAGGTTGAGGTGACTAAAATTATCGAAATACCCTTGGTAATCACCCCAACCTTCACTTATATATAGTAGTAAAGTAAAGTAAAAAGCAATGTGCATGTGCAACAATTTTATTGCACCATAAAAATGAGGACTAAACTAATAAATATAAAGGAAAAATCATATGCATGTGCAACCATTTTATTTACTACTATATGTAAGTGAAGGTTGGGGTGACTAAAATTACCGAAATACCTTAGGCAGTCACCCCAACTGTAACGCCCCAAAAAATGGGTCCCGGAGCGTCACACGGTGCTTGAGGCTACGAGTAGTCCCAAGATAACCCTTTGAGCCATTTTCATTCAGTTCAATACAAATCAACGGGGTTTCCATAAATAACCCTCAAATGTCAACAGAGTAATCATCATCCAAAAATAAAAGAATTTCAGAAAGATAACAAAATATGACTTATTAGTCAACTCCCAACATCTATACTAGTCTGACAAGCCTCTAAGAAAATCAATAAAGCCAGTGAGCCATTGAGACATGCCCCAACTGACTCATACTCAGTTATCAAATGTAAACAATTCCGTGAAACCAATATCAGACATCACGTCCTAGGAACATGAGGACTCACCACAACAGAGGATGTAGAACAGCGTGCCCGAAGAATCACTGTCGAACCTGGAACTGAGCACCTGAACCTACATTCCGAGAAAATATAGCCCACATCCGAAGATGTGGGTCAGTACTATGGAAAGGAACCGAGTATATGGGGGTGTATACAGTTATATAAACATCATCATCATAAATATTTATAAGAAATATGTAGGATGTATGAAAGAGTCACATTGCCCGAAGAAAATCATCATATTCATGAGAGGATGAAATAAGTACAATAACACATGTGAGTCATCATATAATTTGTCAATCACTTTCAGTTCATCAAGAATATCAATTCTCATAATGTAAATATCATTTAAATCTTTCGTGTAACACCCCGTATTCAAGTACATGTATTGGCGTATTCAAGTACGTGTATTGGTCTTATTTATATGGAATTAATTTTTTTATTTTATTTATACTAGAATTTGCCCGTCGATGGCTCCATACGAAGGTTATTGAATAAGCTTTCCAACGATATAAAAATTTTCAAAAACGGATAAGTTTCGGATATAATCGAGCACATTCGAAACTATAAAACGGTGGCCGGGATATGGTGAATAGTAAATGTGCAGGAAAATTTCCTGCACACAAACTACTGAGGCCTGCCAGTTTTTTGGGTCAACTTTGAACGATCATAACTCCCTTAATATAATGAACTGGGAGAGATACAACCTATAAAATGAAAGATCTTTGAGTCTTCTTTCCAATGCAATTAGTTTCATCCAAATCCAATATCTGAGTAAGGAGTTATACCCGTTTTACTTCAGCCTCTCAAAACAGATTTTTAGGGTCAACTTCAAACGATCATAACTCCTTGTACAGGACGAACTGGGTGGCCTACTTTATATGAAATGAAAGACCTTTGAATTATCTTTCCAAAGATACCAATTTTACCCAAATCGAATATCGGAGCAAAGAGTTATAGCCGATTTACTTTAGCCTGTCAAAACAGTCCACCATGGACAGATTCGGATTTACTTAAATTTTTAAGGGCAATATGGTTATTTTCCATCACCTCATGGACGAAAATTGGTCATTATATACATATACTTAGCCTCATATCCATCATTTATCATCCATTATTTAAGAATAAGAAACCCTAGCCAAATTTCAACTCCAATTATCTTGTGATTCAACCGTAGAAAATCCAAATTGATTCCGTAGTTGTGTTCACCGTCTCGAGGGCTTTGAGAAGCACCCCTTATTTGTGCCAACAGGACTTCGAAATCAAAAGGGCCATTTTATGGTAAGGATGTAAATTATGTTGGTGTTATTTATATGGATATGTATATATATATGCATGTGAGCATAAAAAGTATGTTATTTGATTGTTGTTGAAAGATGATTGGAAATGATGTTGGATTATTCTCGTGCATGGTTGGATTATGTTGAATTGTGAAGGGATTTGCTGTGATGATGTGGTATTGAAATGATGATTATATATATATATACACATAAACCTATTGTTCGAGTTGGTTTTTGGAATGCTTTGCAAATATTGGTTGTATGGAATTATGGAAGAGAATTGTCGTGTTGGGTTGCTAATACTAGATGCCAAACATTTCATTGTAGATAAGTGATTTGTAAAGGCGAGAAGTTGTGTTGAATTGGTATCCGAATCTACAACGAGGTATGTAAAGCATACTCTAACAATGTTCTTTGGCATGAAAACACCAATGTTCCATCAAATAAGATTCCGAGGTTGTCCAAAAACATGTATTGTTCTACATTACCAACGAAGTTGTTTCCATTTTATAAAGTGTCAAATGTTTCATTGATATACCAAAAGGCTTCTATTTCATTATTGTGATATTGATGATTCTGAAACACATTGTTGATGTACCAATGAGTCCTTATTACATCGTTATTGTATAGAAGGTCTATTACTTGATTCCTATTGATGTATCATTGTTCCAAAGGTGCTATATTGGCATGAACACTAATGTAATAATCTCAAAAGCTTTTGAACTAAGTTATTGGAAAGATCTCTTATATGTGTTACTTGATATACGTGTGGGTGGTATCCTAGGGGCATAAGCCTAGCATGGGTCGATCCCTATTTATGTGTTTATGGGTGGTATCCCAGGGGCATAAGCCTAGCATGGGTCGATCCCAGTTGATATGTACTGGAGGCAGCCTAATGGTCACAGTACGGTACAGTATTGATTATTGTTAGGTGGTTGGAGGTTCGGGAGGAGGAGGTGATGGCGAATGATAATTGTAAAGAATGAAATGAACGAATGTATACCGTTCCACAAATGTGTTTGAATTCAAGAACCCAATTCAGATTAATGATAATGTACATGATCCTAAAAGTGTTTATGAAGTGTGGTTCACTTCTATTATGATTTATTCACTTGCGATTGATTTTCTTGATCCCCCATATCACATATGATTATTTACAGCTTTACATACTCAGTACATATTTCATACTGACGTCCCTCACGGGGGACCTGCATTTCATGCTGCAGGCACAGGTGCTTCAGCTCATTCACAACATAGATAGGAGCCAGGTCATACAACTATTGTTGGTGAGCTCCAGTTTGCTTCGGAGCTTTCCGAGTCGGTTCCTTATGTTTTGTTATTGTACAGGAGTCATGTGTGGGCGGGGGTTTGTCCCGACCCTAGTTATGTCATGTATATCCTAGAGATTTTGTAGACATAAGGAAGGGTAAAGTCATGGAAGTTTATATAGTGATGTTATATTTGTATATGTGGTGGCCCCGACGGCCAAGTATTATATTTATATATATATTTGTGCGTGTTGTGCTGATACAGGTAATTAGACCCTTCTATATGCAACGAAGTGCTGTCCAAATTTTTGGTGACATGTAAGTGAAAGTACAGGTATTTGAACGGGTTCTCCCGGGCCTTCTCGGCTTCGGGTGTCAGTCCGGCCCGATGGGATTTTGGGGCGTGGAGACGTGGAATATTGGATGAACAGAGGACAACTCGGAAGGCAACTCGACTTCACTAAGCTACCTTACCAACACGGCTAAGAATTTTGTAAGGACCAACATAACGGGGACTAGGCTTCCCCTTCTTTCCGAATCTCTTTACCCCCCTCATGGGTGAAATTTTTAGATACACTAGGTCACCAACTTCAAACTCAAGGTCTCTCCTTCTAACATCTGCATATGACTTCTGATGACTCTGAGCAGTTTTCAACCTTTCCCTAGTCAACTTAACTTTTTCTATATCCTCAAATACCGAATCAGGACCACTCACAGCCGCTTCAACCACCTCGAACCAACCTATGGGTGATCTACACTTCCTCTCATATAAGGCTTCAAACGGAGCCATGCTAATACTAGAGTGGAAACTGTTATTGTAAGCAAACTCTATCAATGGTAAGTGATCATCCCAACTTCCTTTAAAGTCAAGTGCACAAGCTCTAAAATATCCTCTAAAGTCTAGATGGTCTGCTCAGCCTGACCATCGGTCTGCGGATGAAAAGTAGAACTCAAAAGCACTTGGGTACCAAGACCCTTCTGAAAAGCTTTCCAAAATTGCAAAGTGAACTGAGTACCCCTATCCGAAATGATAGACAAAGGAACTCCATGCATTCTGACTAGCTCTCGAATATACAATCTAGCGTAATCCTCAGCAGTATATGAAGTATGAACAGGAAAAAAATGAGCAGACTTAGTCAACCTATCAACCACAACCCAAATGGAATCATGATGGCATCGGAAAGGAGGTAAACCAATCACGAAGTCCATAGTTATCTCTTCCCACTTCCAAGTGGGAATACTAAACTCTTGCATCATACCACCAGGTATTTGGTGTTCAACCTTAACCTGTTGGCATGTTGCACACTTAGCTATACATGTTGCTATATCTTCTTCATACCACTCCACCAATAGATTTCATGCAAGTCTCGGTACATCTTGGTGGCACCAGGATGAATAGAATATCGTGCCCCATGCGCTTTAACCATAATCCTTTGTCTCAGATCATCAACATTTGGGACACACAATCTACCCTACAATCTCAAAACACCATCTCCCCCTTGGGAGAAAACCTCTACTTTTTGTTCCTTGACTGACTCCTTCAGTCTGACCAAACTAGCATCTAAGTATTGCTTTTCCTTCACTTTCGAAACCAAGGAGGATTCGAAACTACTCTGAACCCCTATACTACCTTTAGCAGAGTCAAACAACCTAACCCCCAATCTAGCCAAACAATGTACATCACGAGCCAAATCTTTCTTACCTTCTACCACATGCGAAACACTACCCATGGACACTTTACTTAGGGCATTCGCCACAACATTGGCCTTGCCCGGATGGTACAACACACTCATATCATAGTCCTTTAACAATTCTAACCATCGTCTCTGCCTAAGATTCAATTCTCTCTGGGTAAACACATACTGCAGACTCTTATGATCAGTGAAAACATCAACATGGACACCATACAAATAGTGTCTCTAGATTTTCAAAGCAAACACAACAACAGCCAACTCAAGGTCATGGGTGGGGTAATTTTTCTCATGGGGTTTCAACTATCTAGAAGCATAAGCTATCACCTTACCCTTCTGCATCAATACGCAACCCAACCCAACTCTCGAAGCACCACAATACACCATAAAACCATCAACACCATCAGGCAAAGTCAAAATAGGGGCTAAAGTGAGCCGAGTCTTCAACTCTTGAAAACTCTTCTTACAAGATTTGGACCACAAGAACTTCACTTTCTTTTTGGTCAACCGAGTCATAGGAGGCGCTATAGATGAGAAACCCTAAAAAAAATGGCAGTAATAGCTAGCTAAACCCAAGAAACTTTGGATATCAGTCGGAGAAATAGGTCTAGGCTAATTTCTAACAGCTTCGATCTTTTGGGGATCAACTCTAATACCCTCGAAAGAAATGGTATGACCCAGAAAAACAACTGACCTTAGCCAAAACTCACACTTACTAAACTTGGCAAACAACTTGTGATCTCTAAGGGTTTGCAAGACAGTTCGGAGATGATCTGAATGTTCATCCTCACTAAGGGAGTACACTAGTATATCATCGATGAACACTATGACAAACATATCCAGATATGATCTCAACACTCGAGTCATGAGGTCTATCAAATCTGCTGGGGCATTAGTTAACCCAAAAGACATAAAAAGAAACTCAAAATGGCCATAACGAGTTTGGAAAGCGGTTTTTGGGATGTCACACTCCCTAACTTTTAGTTGATGATAGCAGAAATGAAGATCTATCTTTGAGAAATAACTTGCACCTTGCAATTGGTCAAACAAATCATCTATTCTCGGAAGGGGGTACTTATATTTTATAGTGTCTTTATTCAGTTAGCAGTAATCAATGCACATATGCAAAGAGCCATCTTTCTTTCTCATAAACAACACAAGAGTACCCCAAGGAGCAATACTGGGCCTTATGAAACCCTTATCTAGTAGATCTTTGAGTTGCTCTTTCAACTCATTAGGTTCTGCTGGGGCCATATGGTAAGGAGGAATAGAAATGGGCTGAGTATCGGGAAGATGATCAATCCCGAACTCTATCTCTCTATTAGGAGGTATCCCTGGGAGATCATCCGAAAAGACATCAGAAAACTCATTGACGACATTAATAGACTGGAGAGTTGGAGTCTCAGACTTAGTGTCTTTTGACTCTAACCAAATGGTAAATACACCCCTTGGAAATAAGATTTCTAGCTTTGAGGTAAGAGATAAAATGTCTCTTGGGTGACACAGAATTCCCAAACCACTCAAACACGGATGCACCCAGAAACTGAAACTTGACCACTCGGGTCCGACAATACATAGAGGCTTAAGAAGAATACAACCAGTCCATACGCAGAATCACATCAAAATCTACCGTGTCTAACTCAATCAGATCAGCCAACAAGACTCTATGAAGAACGATAATAGGACATTTTTTATACACTTTTTGGCACGTTTTCATTCAATGGGTCAGCGGGTTGAGGTTGCTGACCATCATTATTTCTTCTCACTCGATGTGGAGGCATATTTCTAAAAGAGGAGAGAACGAATCAATAGCACAGAGAGACACTTTAAGCACGATAGACTTCTGAAAGAAAGAATCACACTTTTTTCTAAAACATCTTGTAGCCTCTTACTCATAGATGTGGCGCGCTACACACCGATGATCAAGACTTTACTTAACGCGGCTTGTCAGACTACCTAGGACACCTTAAAACCTTAGGCTATGATACTAAGTTTGTAACACCCTGAAAAACGGGCCCCGAAGCATCACACGGTGCTTGAGGCTACGAGTAGCCCCAAGCAAACCCTTTGACCCATTTTTATTTAGTTCAACACAAATCAACGGGGTTTCTATAAATAAACCTCAATATCAATAGAGTAATCATCATCCAAGAATAACTTTTTTTAGAAATATAACAAAATACGACTTATTAGTCAACTCCCAACATCTATACTAGTCTGACAAGCCTCTAAGAAAATCAATAAAACCAGCAAGCCATTGAGATATGTCGCAATTGACTCATACTCAGTTATCAAATGTAAAAAATTTCGTGAAACCAACATCAGACATCACGTCCTCGGAATATGAGGACTCACCACAACAGAGGATGTAGAACAGCATGCTCGAAGAATCACCGTCGAACCTAAAACTGAGCACCTGAACTTACTTTCCGAGAAAATACAGCCCACATCCGAAGATGTGAGTCAGTACCATGGAAAGGAACCGAGTATATGGGGGTGTATGCAGTTGTATAAACATCATCATCATAAATATTTATAAGAAATATGCAGGATGTATGAAAGACTCACATATCTCTAAGAAAATCATCATAATCATGAGAGGATGAAATAGGTATAATAGCACATGTGAGTAATCATATAATTTGTCAATCACTTTCAGTTTATCAAGAATATCAATTCTCATAATGTAAATATCATTTAAATCTTTCGAAAGAATAACTTTCACAATTCCACTTTCAAATCACTTCACCATTCACCATAGACACAAGGAAACACACACACACTGGGAGATCCTATAACCGGCATAAACCATGTGAGCTACATGGAGTCCAACGTACAACCCACGTTGGGGAAATCCGTCCTATCCTTTTCATCAGAGTAGGACTATCGATATCAACTCTACACAAACTAGTGATCACTGTATAAATCAACCTCAGGCTCACTCCTACGGGGGCACGTAGTTCTAAGGAATTAAGGTCGCTTTATACCTCCCACTCGATGCTAAAGATTTCTCCTGGACTTATCTCAGATCATTTCAAATACAATCCACAACAAAACAATTTCAGTAATATATAAATATACATTGGGAGCCATCATGCTTCCCATTTATCAAAATCAACCACGTTGTGGATTTCCTTCACACTCAAGTTCAAAACAACTCCATTAAGACAAAAAGGTCAAATCATTCAAAATACCTCAAATATTCAACATCAACGTGCTTATAACACACATTTTCTAAAAAAACACAATTTCCAATGGGGATTCACGACCCAAATATCAAAATTATGATAAATATCGTTCAAGATTCATGCTTTATATCACCACATATGTAAATTCATCTTTCAAAATCATAAACATCAAGATTTCATAATAATCATCATAAGATATGGGTTCATGCTTCAAATTCATAAAAATCAAATAAAAATTATACCTTTGTAAAGAAAATTACTTTTGGGCACAAGAACGAAAGAGAGTTCTTGTTGAAAAATCCCACATACCTTGAATGATGAACTGTAGATCAATACTCATTTTTGAGATGTTAATCGTTCCTTTGAATGATGGTTCTTGGAGTTCTTGAACTAGGAACTTGGAATCTTGAATAAATTTGCAGAATTAATGGTGAACTTTAGAGGTTCTTGAAGTTGGATGTAGGAGCTTAGGGTTTTCTTTTTGATGGAGTTTGATGAAATATAACATATAATGCTTCTAATAGGCTTTAATATAGGGTTTGGATGGATTTTGGGTGAGGAAAAATGACCAAAACACCCCTAAAAATAAAAAAAATTCTCGAATCTGTCCTTTGGTAGACTGTTTTGATAGTCTAAAGTAGATCAATCATAACGTTTTACTCCGATATTCAAATTGGATGAAACCAATTTCATTAGAAAAAGGACTCTCATATCTTTCTGTTGATATATAGTATCTCACCCAGATCATTGTGTACGAGGAGTTATGATCATTTTAAGTTGACCCAAAAATTCAATTTTGATAGGCTGAAGTAGATAGACCATAACGTTTTGCTCCGATAGACAAATTGGATGAAACCAATTTTATTGGAAAGAGGACTCGCAAAGCTTTCTGTTGATATATAGTAGATCACCCAGATAATTATGTACAAGGAGTTATGATCATTTATAGTTGGAGAAAAAATACGCCAGGCCTCAGTACTTTTTCCTGCACGTTTTACTGTTCACTACTATTCATGGTTCAATCGGAATGTTCATAACTCGTCGCTCGGGTGTACGTTTTGGATGATTCGCATATTGTTGGAACCCAACACGTTTACGCACAAAATTTCAACGAAAAATTTCTCGGGGTATTACACCAACCTTCACTTATATATAGTAATTGTCACACCCCTTTTTTAACCCGAAAAGATTCATTTTTTAAGTTAGAAAGAAGGGATGACATGAGGCCCAAATAATACTTGATGCGGTGTAGGACTTACAACTTTTGGAATAGACTCAAACAATGAGGATTAACTCATACCCCAGTTTCTTTTGACTGGGAAATTCTAAACTATTTATTTGGTTGGACCGAGCCCAGGGTAGGGCAGCCTATGTATCTCACCCCCGAGAGAGGAGAATCAGGTCACACGTAGTTCTGGCAGCTTGTTCTTTCACTTGATTCTAAGTTTTTTTTTCTTTTGTTGACTCTTTTTCTCTTTGGGACTTTTCTGACTTTATTTTTCTCGGCGCTCTTTTTTTTCTCTTTTTGGACACATTTTTCTCTTCTTTTTTTTTGAAACTTTTCTGACTCTACTGTTTTGCTCGACATCTTTTCTTTTGAGATTTGTTCACTCTATATTGATTCCAAAAGAGGGGTATACAAAAAAATAGGACTAAATCTCAAATAGGGTAAACAAAGGATGACACGATGTTTGGATAGTCGAATAAAATGCCTTCATCATATCAATCCTTAAAAATGCAAGTACATATCATGCAATATGAAAATGAAAGATGAAGATCATTTGTGGCACTTTAACAACACTAACTTCAACTGAGCATGTATGTCACTTCTTTTTCTACATTTGTCAAACATACAACTTCATTTTCGTTGTACATTCCTCACTCCGAAGGACTCATGACTTCGTGGAGCTGATTTTCTTTCTATTCCTCTTGATATAGGATCACGCAGCCACTGTTTGACCTAATCGAGACATGTATTTCAATTGATGACCAAGTTAGTCTTGTAATCTCAAAATAATTGCCTTAATTTTCAAAGAAGACTTCAACTTGGTCACCAAATGTCTCAACACTCTACCTATTTTCTCATATGCTTTTTCTAACTTTAACCCTCTGATTCCATGCTCATGCTTAAACTGGATTTTAAAATCTGGCTGAAAATTCCGCTAGCATATCATATCACTAGAATCAACATAAAATATACTATGTAAAGAAAACAAAATAACAACACTTTTAAATCACATAGGAAACGGGGACACTCTATTTAATTAAAATGAAAGATAGAAGGGTTTGAACATAATGACAAAGGGACAAAACAAAATAGATCCCGAACTACAATCCTGAAATAATTCAAAAAACAGAAAAGAAGACAAAACAAACTACCAGACCTCTTCCTAGTAAGGAGAGGGGTGACTTATCAATTGCTCAGTCTGACATCTTAGCCACTGATTTTCATATCATCATGACTAGAGCTTTCCTCACTGTCAATGTTCTATACCATAATTAATTTATCTTGAATCATCTTTTCAATTTCTCTTTTCAAAGCACGACAATCTTCAATACTATGACCCTGAACATCAGAATGATATTCACATTGTATATTAGGATCAAGACTTCTTGAATATGGGTCAAGAGTATACCCAAGGAGAGAAGTGATCATGCCCTACTATACCAATCTCTGGAATGAACTAGCATAGGATTCCCTAATAGGAGTGAAATTATCTTTTTCCTTCCTCCTCTTTGCGAACTCTGGCCTTGGATGAAACTTAGATTTGGAGGTTCCTTGGTAAATTTGTGGGGGTATAGGATGATGTTGCTGGACAGGTTCATGCCATTGTGGATAAGAAGATGGATGAGCATACAATTGTGCATTATTCAAAGGATATTGAGGAAGTAGAATAGGATTTCTTGGATTTTGGGTAAAGAAACCTTGTTGCAAGTGGTTACGTGGATCTAATATGTAAGCTCGGGATTGAGGCTAAATGTATTGGTGGGTTGGACCTCTCAAACTCTGCTTTGTCCCTGGCATGACAATAGGTGCCTTTTCCTTCTTCTTTCCTTCAGTTTCCCTTGGTTGATTGCAATGTCGTCCCAAATGTTTCACAGAATCCTTCTGTCCATCAGGCTCCCCAAATTTTGTTGTCTCAAAGCTAGAAGGAAGGTTAACACTTGAAGACATGCCCCATTTTTTATATGAAACATCTTCATAGCCCATAAGTCCAGGGGAATTTTCCATAATATTTTCTACACTCTTAACTTTCCCAACCACTTTCTCTAGCTCTTCTAGCATGCTAGGCTTCTTAGTAAGAAATTTTGGCGGTCCACTTAATTTAACGGTAGGCTCAAGAGTATGATCATCATGAGTATTGAATGTGGATTCACTAGTGGACTGGGGAAGCGCAATCATTGGATTGATAGCCAAAGTGGAAGTCTTAGTAGAAGGTTGAGCAACAAAAGCATAGACGGTATGTGGTGTTCTGAATGTGGTAGACTTATACTGAGGAGCTAAAGAAAGAGTGGTGGAAGTATTGAGTTGCATTTTACGTGGAATAGATTCTGAGGCATGCTGTGGTGCATCAACAACAGTAGGAAACTGACTTTGCAATTTTGGTGGAAGACTCAAGGTATTAGCAGGGTCAAAAGTAGGGAACGGAGGTGGAGGTAGCCCACTAGCCCAAGCTCAGTACATTTTCATCATTTGTTATCTTAGTCTCAAATTCTCTTTCTTTAAACTCTCAATTTCCTGACTCTTTGTTTCATCCATGATGCCACTCTCTATATCCTTGTTGGACACAACTAACCCTTTCTTGAATTTGGTGTGATATGAAGGATCAGTCAGGATGCCACAAACCAACCACCTTAAACTAACTGAATAAGAGGTAACAAGGTGTTAAAGTTTAACACTTTCTCAAAATCTTCTTTTTTTTTTAGTTTTTCCTTTTCTTTGAAAAAGATCACCGAACCCAAAAAAGGGTGCCTACGTATCTAACCCCCGAAAGGAGAGAATCAGGTGTGCGTAATTCGTGAAGTTTTGCCAAAATGGCCAATTAAAATCTTTTTCTTTTCTTTTTTTCTTTTTCTTGAAACTTTAAGAAGAAAAAGAAAATAACCAATTATCAAAAGAATCGACGAAAATCTTTTTTGAATTTTTTTTAGGTTTAAACTCCCTATACAAAAATGAAACCTACGATTACCAAAGAAAAACATTTTGGATTTTCAATTTTGAATTTTATATGAAAATTAAACTTGAAGCTCTTAAAGGAAAATCTTTTTATAGTTTTCTTTTAAAAATGTCTATAAAACACCTACTCTAATAACGACTGAACAAAATCTTTTTGAATTTTCAAATAAGATCAACCAAAAATGAAACCTACGACTATTAAGGAAAATCTTTTTGTAGTGTTCTTTTCGAGGCATATGTGAAACACCTACTCTAAGTGAAAAGTGAAGATTTTTTTTTTTGTTAATTTTTTAAATAAGATCCCGAACCAACAATAGGCTGCCTACGTATCTCTCTACCAAGAGAGGAGAATCAGGGGTCCGTAGTTCGTCAAGTCTGGACAACTAAGGATAAATAATGAACTGAACCCTAACTTAAGAGACACGACCAAAGACAGACGATGAACAATGTAAATAAAATCTTTTCGAGTTTTCATTTAGACAATTCACATAAGACTGACACTAACAACTATGAAAGAAAAATCTTTTTGGCATTTTCATTTTATGAAATGGAGACAACTACTACCATTTTTGAAACTTCTAAAGAAAATCTTTTTTTGGAATTTCTGAATTATGAATGCATGCTAAAGAAGATAAAGGGAAAATCTTTTTGAAATTTTATTTATTTGAGAAAATGAGTACGAAAGGTAAAAAATCTTTTTGATTTTTGAATTGTGAAAAATTAAATCCATAAAGAATACTAAAAGCTATGAAACCCTTTTTGACTCATTTTTCTTTTTCTTTTTTTTTCTTTTTTTTTCAAACACACCTTACTTCTAACATATGCTTTTCCCGAATCAGTCCATCAAGTGACCCCTTACCCTCAAAAGTGCAACAGTTAGCATGTAGAGATGCCTTATGGGTGAGGCTCCTATGAAGGACCAAGTGGGCCCCACTAGGTCTCAATATGATGCACATAAATATGACCTAAAGGCTGACCTACGCTGGGGTTTACTAACAAGGCTGTTCAGGGGAGCGTATGTTCGATAGTGGCTGCGACAGCTTTCCACCCACTCCATACATCCGACGGCTCCCGCTCCTAAAATAAAGGTGACTTAACTAGATTTCGTGTACATGAAGTGCACTCCGAGACTTATTTCAGAAAGAATTGATTCGGGTTATGCAAATGATGCCAGATATAAAGCGTTAACACATAAACAAAAACTGTAAACAAAGAGAACGTAGGCACTCCACATTGATAAAATAAATACAAACGATAGCATAAATAATGTCTATACACCCATAATGTCAAACTAAGCTGATACAACTCCAAAAAATAAGCTCGAATTCTGAAAGTTCTCCAGCAGAGTCGCCAGAGCTGTCACGCCCCTTTTTAACTCTGAAAAGATTTATTTTTTAAGTTCGAAAGGGTTTTTATTATTAAGAGACAAAAAGATGAAAATTTGTTTCGAAAAGGAATTTTTATATTCAAAACTCAGAGTCGTCACTTGGCATAAATTGGGTGTGCCAAGTTACCCATGGATATCCTTTTCAAAATGGTTTTGACTCTGTAACACTGATCCACGAACAGAGATTCCAGCTAAGGAATTCTGTTGATCGAAGGAAAGGTGTTAGGCACTCCTCGGTCCCGTGGTTTGACCACTATCGCTTGATGGAGAGAATCGGCTAATTAGACACCACGAATGTATAAACCACACAAAGCACATAAACAAACATCAAACAACAATCCAAAACCAAAATAATAATGTCCAGTCCAATTATACAGTCCAAATAGAAAAATCGCAAAAAATATAAATCCTATTCTATACTAATGCTATACTAAACTCCAACCCGACTCCTCCGGCCTTCGTCATGAACGTCCTCTGAGTACAAATACTTCAGGGCATTCCCTGACCAATAAACAAAAATACCTCGGTGCATTCCCTGGCCAAATGAATACAATTGTGTCGAATACAATAAAACAAAATCATTTCAACACACATCTAAAACATTCAATCAATGCACAATCTCTAGATTTTCCTACCTGACCTATGTCTTGCCTATTCCTTCTTGACCTAAAACATGGCACTATCGGGTTCAATCATATTCATGTTTAAATTGAATTACACCAACATCAATAAATCTAAATTAATCTATATTCATTTTTTTCATTAAGATCGATCCATCCCGAAACCATTCTCAAAATAATTAATTACTTCTTCGACTACTAATCCAAGCTTTCAATATTTGAATTCAATATCAACCAATACACAATTAAGATTCAAACATACCAAACACACAAATCCTCCACGGTTATGTAAAAATTAAATGATAGAGGATAAAATTAGACTTCAATGATGATTTTATTCCAAATATCAGTCAATCAAGAAGACAGAGTCCGCATGTCGAAGAACCCTGAATCAGCCTCGACAACAAATCAAATTCCAACTCGGTATCAGAAATCGAAGCCCGTCAAACCAAATCGGAAACTCGAAGAAAATATTACAAAGTCCGAAAGTCCATACTTGATCAGCCCGCTCCGTTACTATATTTGGTCATTTTTTGGTAGATCTCACCGGAATCAAGACTGGTTGAGCCAATTTTGATTGCTCGCCAGTGGGTTTTGGCACCTTTCGATGGATGGTCGCTGGAAATGACACTGGGGGGTTGGGTCGGTGTTTTCCCAGTATTCTCCTGTCAATGTGGTAGCGTTGTCGGAGCTCCGTCAATCTTAAGAGCGGCGTCGCTGTCTTCCTCCTCCCAAATTCTCTCTCTTATTCGACCTCTCCTCTCTCTCCAGATCAATCTCTCTCACTTATGTGTCGGTGTATGAATCTCGAGAATATTCATGAGTGAGTGACCTATGTGAGCTATGTGTATGTTGCCCGTTTTCCGGTGAACAGTGCGTGTGTGCGTGAATAGTGAAGAAGAAGAAGAAACCTCCTTGTTCCTATATTTTCCTGTATCTATATTCCCCTCCCTAATGTGCTAATATGAATTGGAAAATCCCCTCAATCTTCTCTGTGCCCCCCCCTCTTTTTTGTTACTCTCTCTGTATGTATATATATGGAAATTTCTTTTAAAGGTGATGGATTGTGTGATTTCAAAAGCAAGTGGGCCCCCTGGTGAGAGTTTTTGTTTTTTAATTGAAAAAGATAGAATCTTCTTGGTGGGCTCTTATTATCTGATGTGTTTGTTATCAAAAGAAGCCAAAAAAAAATACAAGGGGTACGTAGGGTATGGGGTTAGGGTAAGGTAGTGGTGAGGTGGCCTAATTTTATAGGGAGAGTTGTTCATTTGTTATCAATTAAGATGAGGTGGGAACTTTGGAAAAAAATTTATTAAGAGTTGGTCATTGTTTTGTCATTTTATGGAGGGGTTATCATGTAGATGAGGGTACACGGTAGGATAAAGTAAAAATGGGTAAAAGTGATGTCGGGGAGGGACGAAATTAGGTGTCTACAGTAGTAATAGTAATTTATTAGTTTTATCATCATTTTTATGGTGCAATAAAATGGTTACACATGCATATTTTTTTTTCTTATATTTATTAGTTTTATCCTCATGTATTATTTTAATAATATTTTTATTTAGACCTTTGTAATTGAATTATACATGGTAGTATTTTTTTATAAATATCTCTTTGTTCCTTATTAAATGATTATCAAGGGTATTTTGGTAATTTTATGGTGCAATAAAATGGTTACACATGCATATTATTTTTTTTTATATTTATTAGTTTTGTCCTTATTTTTATGGTGCAATAAAATAGTTAGACATGCATATTATTTTTTCTTATATTTATTAGTTTTGTAGTAGTAATAAAGTAATAATAATAATAATAAAAACAACAACAACAACAACAATAGTAGTAATAGTAAAATATATATATATATATATATATATATATATATATATATAATTAAAGGTTTGGTAGTACCACAAAAGGAAAATTAGTAGTACACCAAACCTTTTTTCCTTATATGTATTAATTTTGTCGTCATTTTTATGGTACAATAAAATGGTTAAACATGCATATTGCTTTTTTCTTATATTTATTTATTTTGTCCTCATGTATTATTTTAATAATATTTTTATTTAGACCTTTGTAATTGAATTATACATGGTAGTATTTTTTTATAAATGTCTTTTTTTCCTTATTAAATGACTACTAAGGGTTTAACCAAAAAAAAAGGCTACCAAGGGTATTTTGGTAATTTTATGGTGCAATAAATATTTCAAAATCGGTGTATGTTCATATGCATGTTAACCATTTTATTTATTTTTATTACTATATATAAGTGAAGGTTGGGGTGACTAAAATTATCAAAATACCCTTTTTTTTGTTGAATAGAGCATTGAAAGATAAAAGTTACATTGTTAGTGAATTACATAGAGCCAGGATAGTTAGCCTGGGTTAATAGCAAAAGATAAAGATTCGGAAGACAAAGTTTGTGCTGCGGGTAATCTAGTACATCTTTCAAAAGACGTTCCTACCATGTCTGCCCACAAAGATTGTCGGGCATACACGGGAGGAGCTAGGAATATTTCAGCTTCTTCAAAAAAAGAGGAGGTTGCTCCATTTTTGGCTAGTACATCAGCAACTTGATTTTGTTCCCTGTAGATATGAGTTACCACTGATCCCTGCATCCTTGCTAATCTGGTCCTGCACTCATCAATAATTCCGTTATAGAGGAGGTTACCCTTTCTTAACATTTTAATAACTTTCATGGAATTAAAACTAATTTCAATAGGTAACAGGTTTTGAGACTCGCATATTTTAAGACTTTTCAAGAGAGCTAAAAGTTCCATGTGGCTGTTCGTAGAATGAATAAAACTCTTGGTGAAACCTATAAGACAATCTCCATTGTGATTCCTAACAACGCCACCAATGCCCTCTTTCCCCGAGTTACCTAAACAAGAGTCGTCTATGTTGAGCATGAGAGAGTCCCTTTTAGGAGGATTCCACTTAGTGGAGATGTTCATTAATCTACTGAGGTGGGGTCTTTGGCTGCCAATGTGACTAAATTTAATAGCTTCAGTATAGGCCTCTTGGAAGAAGGGTTTACTGGAGGAGTTGTTAAAGAGATTGAAATTTTTATTCTTCCAAATCACCCAGAGACATTGGGGGAGGATTTCAAACCACAACAGTATATTATCATAAGGTTTGTGTTTGATCTTGGTCCACTTGTCAGTCCATCTTTAAGAGAGTGTGTTGGAGTGGGAGAAGGCACAAGGTTTCTTGGCTTTATGAAAAAAATTATGCTAGAGATCCGTAGTTAGAGGGCATCCATAAAAAATGTGGTGCCTATCTTCAGGGGTCTGGTTACACCCATGAAAGTCAGGGCTTATAGCTAGACCTTTTTTGGCTAGATTAAGGCTTGTGGGAAGCCTATTATGAACAAGCAGCCAAATAAGGTATTTGATCTTATTGGGAGCTGGGAGGGACCAGATGATGTTAAAATTTGTGGAGCAATTGTTTAAGCTCTAGTTTCCCTTATTAACAAGGTAATTGTAGGCAGAGCTACAGGAGAAAGAACCAGTGCCTTTGAGGTCCCAAACAGGGGAGTCTTCAAGGATCCTATGGTTGGGATGAAAAGAACTTTTAATGTGGCATTGGATATTTTGAGGAATTTCCATGTTAAGATTGCTGAAATCCCAACTATTGTCCTTCCAGATATTAGAAAGCTTGGTATTTTGATCATAAGGAGTTAGAGGGCCCTAAATAAGGTTCCTGAGGGCAGGTTAATTGGGGATCCACTTGTCCATCCAGAAAAGAATATTCGGGCCATTTTTTGCACTCCAGGTACAGGATTCATTGCATTGACTCCAACCCCTGTAAAGAGCTTTCTAGGTCCTAGAGTTGGAGGGGTTAGAGTTCATACCTTTTTGCAATACTTATTTTTTAGGATAGAAGCCTAGAGAGTCTGAGGGTTTTTAATGAACCTCTGACAAGGCTCATAAAAAGAGAAGTATTCTTGGGCTTGGATCTTTGAATCCCTAATCCACCCTCCTTTTTTCGGTGGGTGATAGTGTTTCAAGAGAGCTAGTAGATTTTCCTAACCCTTCCATAGTGCCCCATAGAAAATTTCTTTGGATTATGTCAATAGAGTTCAAGATCTTATTGGGAATGGCAATGAATTAAATTATGTGATTGGGAATGCTATTGATGGAAGATTTTGCCAGGATAGTTCTCCCAGACATGTTAAGGAATTTGGTCTTCCAACCCCCAAGTTTGGAGTTCAGGGAGTCCAGAATGAATTTGAAGTCCTAATTTGTAGTTTTTTTTTATGGAAGATGGGAAATCAGGTATTTCCCATACTCATGACCTTCCTTGATTTTAAGGTTAGTGGCTAACTTCTCTCTAAGTTCAGTCTTATAGTTATGGGAGAAGATGAGCTTTAACTTAGAGCAATTGACCCTTTATCCAGAGAACTGGCTGAATATATTAAGAGTGTGAAAAATGGTGTGATAGTTTTTCTGGTCAACCCTGGCAAAAAAGATGCGGTCATCAGCAAAGAAGAGGTGGGATAAGGAAGGGCCACCTCTACTGATGGAGATAGTAGTCCAGTTGAGAATGTTTACCTCATGATTTATTCTTCTAGAGAGAAGTTCCATATAGATGATAAAAAGATAGGGAGAGTTGGGGTCCCTCTGTTTAATTTCTCTGGTGGGAATGAAGAAATCAATTTTGTCCCCATTGATCAGGATAGAGATGGAAGAAGTAGAAATGCAAGACATGATGAGGGCACTGAGTTTAGGGGGAAAATTGAGAAAATGAAGGGTTTGCCTGATGAAGGACCACTCAATTTTGTCAAAATCCTTTTCAAGTCAATTTTCAGGATCATATTTGATTGTTTGCCTTTCATCTTAGAGAAGTGGGTTATATATTTTTGCATAATAATTCCATTATCAGCGGCCCTTCTTTTTGAGAGAAAACTAGCTTGGGTGGGGCTGATGACATCTGCCAGGAAGGGCTTTATTCTGTTGGCAATGATCTTGGTGATAATTTTGTATTGGGTATTGCATAGGCCAATGGGCTTAAAATTCTTCAGGTGGGTAGAATTTTTTGTTTTGGGAATAAGGCACAGGTAAGTGCTATTGACCTCCTCCTCCATGGTAGCCATACTAAAAGTTTTCTGGCAGAACTTGATGACAGAGGGACTTAGAATATCCCAGTATTTATGTTAAAGAAGGGGGTGGATACCATCAGGCCTAGGAGATTCTTTGGGCTTGAAAGAGAAAACAACCCTCTTAATCTCTTCAGGATTAGGAATAGAGTCTAGAAATTGATGATTTGAAGTACAGATGGAGCCTCTAGAGGAAGGGTTGACTTGGCATTTGAAGGGTGAAGTAGCATGGTCAGATCAATAAGTTACCAAAGGTTTCCTTATTCCACTTGGAGATGTTGGTTTCAAAGTGAGAAATAGCTTTGGTAAGATTAGGATCATTTTCAAAAGAATTCCTGACTATTTGGGGAAAAGAGGGACGAGAACACCACATAGATTCTATTCTGAAGGGTTTATGATGGTGAGTGTGATAGTTGTCAAGGTTGATGTGCAGGGGGAGTGATCAGAATGAGTTCTAGAAAGATGGGTGACAGAGGCATCAGGGAAGAGCTTGATCCATGTGTCATTAGCCAGGCACCTGTTTAGCCTTTCAAGAATAAGGGTATGCCTTTTATTATATCTTTTATTGGTCCAGGTGTATCTACTTCCTTTGAACCCAAGATCAATAAGTTGGCAGCAGTTAATGCAATCCTAAAAGTGATTGGCCCTAAAGTTATTTATAGGATTCCCTCCAAATTTTTCATTGGCTTTGAGAATTTCATTAAAATCACCACCCACCAACCAAGCATTATTAGGCTGGTTTCTTATGAAAACAACAAAGTTGTTTAGTTGATTCCAGAGATCCAGTCTTTCCTCATGCCTATTACTTGAAATGGTGCTAAAGAACCACATAGAAGGAGGATTGCTAACCTAAACAGAAATGTGAATGCCTTGGAGGAAGATGTTGATGTCATTGATGGAAAGATTATCATCCTTCCACATGATTACTAGGCCTCCAGAACTCCTAACAGATGGGTATTAGATTTTCTTGGGAAAGCCCAGGTCCTCAGCAAGTTTATTATGGTCACTTATTCTCGTTTCCAAGAGGGCAAGGATCGAAGGATTATGGATGTCCACCATGGATTTACAGTGTCTCTTGAATTCTGCACTGTTATCCCCTCTAGTGTTCCATATTATGCAGTTCTTCATCAAGAGAGATGGGTTGAGGATTTCCTGCATAATCGCTTTGCCCTTCCCCAGTGGGTGAGGCAGGTTGAGATCCCCTGATCTCTTTTTCTTCCTGATTAGAGGGGACATCTTCGTTTTGTAGAAGTTTCTTATTATTGGACTTGGTGGGGTGATTTCCAAATCGAAGAGGCATATATCCTTTAGGATAAGAACTATAGTCAGTTCGCTTATGATGTCCTCGAATGTGAGATGAATTGGCTTTTCTAGGGTGACTACTTGTGTGTTTGTAACTCGCATTGTGGCTAGAATGGACTCCATTTCCCTATTGCTTTCTCTTAGTATCTCTAGAGTTTTCCCCTTTCTATAGTCTCGAGTGGAGGATAGGGTTTTGAGGGAATGGGTGGACATTGTGTCAGTGTTGGGGTATCCCCAGAGATTAGCGCAAAAGGAGGTCCCTCTTCCAAGAGAGTTGTCATTCGAGGGGGGAAGAAGGGTAGAGACTGACTGAGTAGGCTCATTTCTGTGTTGATTATTTCCATGGTTAGGGTCCCCATTGATGATAGATTGGTCAGGCGAATAAGAGTCGTCATCCAAATGTTGGGGCCGAAATTCTGAAGCCTTTGTCTTAGTCCCTCCATGAATACTTGGGCAAGATAGAGGGGGTTCTGGGTGAAGATTTTGAACCTCCTCCCTCCCCATTCCAGTTGGAGGGGTACTATCTATTTTGTTAATCCCATTTCTAACCAGGAGGATGGTTGGTAATTCATAGGTAGAGGGAGTGTAGAGAAGATCAGAGTTTGGAGGTCCAGATTTGAATTCAGAGATGGTAGGTCCTCCATTTTTTTGGATTGGTTTAGGGGTTCCTGTTGATTGTTAAAGTTTTGAGAGATGTTAGCTAGGGTAACCTCTACAGAAGAAGTATTTTGGAGAAGGAAAGATTTTTGTCCCATTGTCAAGGAAGCATCAGTTATGTCTTGGTCAGTGATTTGACTAGTTGAAGCTTTTAGCTTCCAAGGAGAAGGTGCCTTAGAGGCATCATTAGTGGTGGGCGAAGGGGCTAAATTTTGAGAATAGTTGGTCATTTTTCCCCCCAACAAGACATTTTGTTGAGGGAGTTAAGAGGTGTTGACTTGATGATTGGGCCCCTTCCCGAGAGAATGTGATTTGGGCTCATTCCCAAAATGTTTGGTTAGGAAACCTAAGTTGGGCCTGTTGTTAGAGTTTCTAACATTAGAGGTCCCAGGAGAGTTAGAACTAGGGCCATGGGTAATGGGATTTTGGGTAGAGGGCCCATTCCCCTTCAGATCAGGATCCGGTTGGCCCAGAACCCTTGTTCCTTTATTCTCTTTCTCTTTCGTAATTGTGTTATTCCCTTTGGAGTGGGCAATAGGAATCTTTAATTGAGAGTTTGGTAGAAGAGAGAGCTTACCTTTGCCTTCCGTATTCAGGTTTTGTTGAGATATGGAGGGTTTACCTTTGTTGGTGCTCTTACCTCTCCCTCTTTTGAAGGAGACTGTTTTCCATTTCGATTGTTCATCACTGTGGAGTAGAGAGTTTTGTGGTTGATACAACTGTTCCTTCTCCCTGGAGATTTGTGCTTTCCTGTAATAGGTACTAGTGTTGCCAAGACAACCACAACCATGGCATAGGAAACCTTTGCCTTCGTAGAGAATTTGTTGTGAGTGCTGGACAATCAATACTGAAGTCCGCATTTGAGTTTCCATGGGAACTTGGATGCAGATACGCGCGTATCGTCCCCTCAAAGTAGAGGAGGTACAAGCGTCTACCTCAAGTAGCTTCCCATTTTCCCTCCAACTTTTTCCAAAGTATCCTTATCATAGAATTTCGTTGGTAATTGGGGGAACCTAACCCATATAGCAGTAGTCAAGATCTTGTTTTCTATGGGCACGAAGTTGGGCTCCCAGCAGCGAATCGATATATAGGCTCTCGCAATGAACCATGGTCCCTGTTGGAGCGTTTTTCTTTGGTATTCTTCGCAGTCAAATTTGACGGTGTAGAATTCCTTGCCAAGATCTATTAACACAAGGTTCCCCTGAATTTTCCATAGCTCAATTAGCTTTGTTCTTAAGTATTGGTGAGTGAATTTCTTCCCCACAGGCTTGATAATTACTGAGAATCTCCATGGCTTATAGATCCGTAATTTGTCATCTGGGGTGAGGGGAATGACGTCATCTGAAGTCAGCGGAGTCTCTGAGTAGGATGGGTTTTCCAAAGAGAATAGAGGTTCATTTGGTGTGTAGAGGGTTTCCTTCACAATGTCGCTGTACGATGCCATTTTTGGATTGTCAATTGTCATTTGGCATTCTCCTTTGTCAGGAGGCTCCAGAGGGGTGAGGGGTATAAGGTGGGATAATGTAGCTTCGATCATTGGACTGGGACAATTACAGTAGGGAAGAAGATAAGAGAGAAGGTGGACCTTCTCTCCGTAACTGTTTCTTGTGGGAAATGATATTTAGCTGCAAAATATTTCTTACCGAAATAACCTTTGTAGTAGTAGTAGTAACTACAACAACAACAACAACAACAACAACAATAATAACAATAACAACAATAGTACTAATAATAATAGTAAAAAAAAATGAATATATAAGTAAAGGTTTTGTAGTACCACAAAAGACAAATTAGTAGTACACCAAATCTTTACTTATATATAATAGATAGAAATAATTGTAATTTATTAGTTTTATCATTATTTAGAGAAAAGTCATAGTTTCCACCTCAAACTATATATGAAAAGTCTAGGACACACTCAAACTATCATACTGACCTATTGCACGCCTATACTATATAAAAGTAAAACTATTAGTCCTCAAGTATTATTTTAATAATATTTTTATTTAGACCTTTGTAATTGAATTATACATGGTAGTATTTTTGTATAAATATCTTTTTGTTCCTTATTAAATGATTACCAACGGTATTTCAGTAATTTTATGGTGTAATAAAATGGTTACACTTGCATATTATTTTTTTCCTTATATTTATTAGTTTTGTCCTCATTTTTATGTGCAATAAAATGGTTAGACATGCATATTATTTTTTTCTTATATTTATTAGTTTTATCCTCATGTATATTTTAATAATATTTTTATTTAGACCTTTGTAATTGAATTATACATGGTAGTAATTTTTTATAAATATCTTTTTTGTTCCTTATTAAATTACCTATTTTTATACCCCAAGGGTATTTCGATAATTTTATGATGAAATAAAATGGTTATACATGCATATTAATTTTTTCTTATAGTTATTAGTTTTGTCGTCATTTTTATGGTGCAATAAAATGGTTACACATGCATATAATTTTTTTCCTTATATTTATTAATTTTGTCCTCCTATATTATTTTAATAATATTTTTATTTAGACCTTAAGGTTGGGATGACTAAAATTACCGAACTCCCTTTGATAGTCACCTCAACCTTTACTTATATAGAGTAGTAAAGTAAAGTAAAGTAATAATAATAATAATAATAATAATAATAATAATGAAAGGTAATAGTAAAAAAATATATAGTAGTAAAGTAAAGTAATAATAATAATAATAATAATAATAATATAATAATAATAATAATAATAGTAATGGTAATAGTACAAAAAAAATATAAGAGTGATAATAATAATAATAGTAATAGTAGTAATACTAATAACAATAATAATAATAATATATAATTACTTATAAATGAAGGATTGGTGTACTACACAAAAAAGACAAAATAATAGTACACCTATTCTTCATTTATATATAAGAGTAATATCACACTTATTTATTTATTCAAGGAAATAAGTTTCTTGGTGTTCCAAATACTGATACAAGTAAGTGGAGTAGTGATGTTGCAATTGTAAAATTATTTATTTTATGTGGACTTAACATTAACTTTTTGTTACGTTAAAATAAAGTGTAAACTACATAAATTTACTACCTATTGAAACTAATTGCATAAAATTCCTTCATGCTTTCTCTCTCCCGATTTTGTAAATATACTCATACATTCGGCCGTCCCTCATACATTGATCGAATGCATGATAAAATAGTTAATCCTATATTTAAGACAAGGTAAATCATAAATTATTTTACTGTTTCTTAATTAACGTCAATAATTATCTAACATTAATTAAGGTATGATTAAAAAACGTAATTGAAATTTAAATGTCAAATATTTGCTAAACATCAAAGTAAAGTCGTCTTGTTTTTTGATTTTACGATCTGAAATTTATTTTTTCTTATACTCCATTCTTCAATTCGCTTAAAATCAATATGAACATCTCCATATCAATATCGGAGATGGCAAAACATACTACAGCATGCTCGCCGGGATACAATTAAGGCTGAGTTTAAGGATTATGAAACGAAGAAGGCGGCAAAATTCAGTGACCATTCAGGGAATGCATGTGGCAAATGATTGATTTACTAGTTGAAGAAATACAAGGCTTGATTTCGTGCAAGGAACTTCATCATAAGAGTTACAATAAGGCATATGTGTATGTAGTGTCCCTTGGATTCTCATTAGTATTAAATTAGCTCCTAAACTATTACATTTTAGTTGATTCTCTTTTTAAAAATATTTATTTGACGATTGTGTGTTACACAGTTAACATTAACATGTTAAACTTTTTTAACATGTATGATGTTAAACTGACACCACTGATGTTTAATTGACCACATGTATTTTTTTTGTTTAAACAACATAAGAAATGGTACACTCATGTAACATAAATCGTGAATAATTAAGTTGCTTTTTCCATTTTGTTTTATGTGTATGATTATAAATTATACGTTAGTGTAAATGTATGATACATTCACAAAGTATTAAATGTAAAATTCCTTAATCGTATGCTAATAATGTATGATATTGTATTATACTTTGTACATATGTATGATATTAATTATTTTCTATCAAGTCTTGAGCGTTTAACAACATGTATGATTTTATGTAATACATAAATTTAAACGTATGAGACACCTGTTCAATGTATCATTATCATATATCATAATTTACCTGCTGGTAAAAATGCAATGTGTTTTTTTTGGTTAAATAAAAATACAATGTGTTGATATACAATAACACATTAAAATATAATTTATTTTTATACGTTATATATAATAAAATGTAAGGTAAACTCATTAACTATCAAACTATATAGTAACAGTACAATATAGTGTAATTTATTGCAAAATAATTCTTCAAGAAGATATATGTATAGGAACAATAAGGATATCCATACAATTTGAAGATAGCAGCAAACCGATATTATACAAACTGAAGACATTTACAAATGTAAATTAACATCGAACAAGAATCATTGTAACTGTTTAACATCAACTACAAAAATAAAAATTAGATGTTTCAATCCCGGCTATTATAAAAAAGTGCTACTCTAAAGTAACAATTCCACTTCCATCAATTGTTTGGAGAAAACTATTCCTTGGCCGAGGAGGATCGTCATTATCACCCATGGACCCTTCGTTGTCCTTTGTCACTACGTAATGCCATAATAATGAAGAATAGCGTACACGTCGACTTCCAGCATCAAAACACATGAATGCACTTGATGCCCTTCACTTAATATTTCTACCTAGGCAGCAACAAAGGCACCGCAGTCCTTGATTTGAAAAAAAATGATGAAGTAACAATTTGTTCAATAATTATAACATCATTATACATGTAAAAAAAATTACTTACAAACTATCAGACGTTTGCTGTGGTATGTTTTGAACGTATTCAACATCAAATGAATTTTAATTTGAGCCGATACTTTGTCAATACGGTATTTCATAACCTTAAAATAAACAAACTCAAATTCTTAGAGAAAAAAGATTGCAGCAAACTGATACGTATAAAGATGACATTATACAACATTTGCACATGTATGTGGACATATTATACATTTAAATAATAGTATAAAGAAATGTATAATGTCATACAATACATATTAATAATTAACTTTCAACATGTCTGACTTATAAGCTTGTCATAATGTATAATTTTACCTTATACAAATAGCAGACATTCAAAAAGTATAAGAATTATACAATCATCATACATTCACAAAATAAAAGATATGCACAATATCATAATATAAAAATAATCAGAATGTATAATGTGACATTATACAATCATCATACATTCACCAAGTCAAAGGTAAGCACAATATCATAATGTATAAATAATCAGAATGTGTAATGTGACATTATACAATCTGCAGACATACGCAAAGTAAAAGATATGCACAATATCATAATGTATAAATAATCAGAATGTATAACGTGACATTATACAATCATCATACATTTACAAAGTAAATGGTATTCAGTATGCAGACATTCACAAAGTAAAAGGTATGCCCAATATCATAATGTATATAAGATTAGAATGTATAATGTGACATTATACAATCTGCATAACAACAACAACAACAACAAACCCAGTGTATTCCCACCTAGTGGGGTCTGGGGGGGGTAAGATGTACGCAGTCCATACCTCTACCTCTGAAGAAGTAGAAAGGCTGTTTCCGATAGACCCCCGGCTCAAGATAGTCGCCACACAAATATAAATATAAATATAAATATAAATATAAATATAAATATAAATATAAATATAAATATAAAGTAACGCATGGTAGTAGGAAACATGGGGAAGCACTCAGATACATAATAAAACATGGAACACCGAAATCGTAACAAGAAGAAGAATAGGAATAGGAATAAAAATAAGAGTAGGAAGAATAACAGGAATAATCCCCCACTCCCTACCCTTGCGCCCCCAAACTGGACCTAGTCTTCTGCCCTAATCCTCGCCCTCCAGACCTTCCTATCTAGGGTCATGTCCTCGGTGAGCTGTAACTGCTCCATGTCCCGTCTAATCACCTCTCCCCAGTACTTCTTCGGCCTACCCCTACCCCGCCTAAAACCATCCAACGCTAGCCTCTCACACCTACGGACCGGGGCATCCATGTCCCTCCTCTTCACGTGTCCAAACCAACTCAATCGGACTTCCCGCACCTTGCACTCCACTGGAGCCACCCCAACCTTCTCCCTGATAGTCTCATTCCTAACTCTGTCCCCTCTAGTCATCCCACACATCCAGCGCAACATTCGCATTTCCGCCACCTTCATTTTTTGGATGTGGGAGTTCTTAACTGGCCAACACTCCGCTCCATACAACATGGCCGGACGGACTACCATCCTGTAGAATTTGCCTTTAAGCTTGGGCGGCACCTTCTTATCACACAACACCCCCGACGCGAGCTTCCACTTCAACCATCCCGCCCCAATACGGTGCGAGACATCCTCGTCAATCTCACCGTTACCCTAATCACGGACCCGAGATACTTGAAACTATCCCTCTTACATACCTCCTGCGATTCCAGCTTCACTACCACCTCATCCTCCAACCTCACGTCATTAAACTTGCATTCCAAATACTCTGTCTTGCTTCTGCTCAACCTGAACCCTTTAGACTCAAGAGTTTGTCTCCACACCTCTAATTTGTCATTCACACCCTTTCGGGTCTCGTCAATCAGAACTACATCGTCTGCAAAAAGCATACACCAAGGCACTTCCCCTTGGATACTCCGCGTCAACACATCCATTACCAAAGCAAACAAAAAAGGGCTAAGAGTAGATCCCTGATGCAATCCTGTCAAGACAGTAAAATGCTCTGAGTCTCCTCCCGCCGTCCTCACCTGAGTTTTCGCTCCATCATACATATCTTTAACTGCTCTGATATAGACCATCGGGACTCGACTCACCTCCAAGCATCTCCAAAGCACCTCCCTGGGAACTTTGTCGTAAGCCTTCTCTAGATCGATAAACACCATGTGCAGGTCCTTCTTCCTTTCCCTATACTGTTCCACCAGCCTCCGTACCAGGTGAATTGCCTCCGTCGTCGAGCGCCCAGGCATAAATCCGAACTGATTTTCCGAAATAGACACTATCCGTCTCAGCCTCCCCTCGACGACTCTCTCCCAAATCTTCATAGAGTAACTCAATAACTTAATCCCCCTATAGTTATTGCAACTCTGGATGTCTCCCTTATTCTTATAGAGAGGGATTATGGTACTCCACCTCCATGCCTCGGGCATCCTTGCCGTCTTGAAGATTTTGTTAAACAGACCAGTCAACCACCTTACCCCAGCCTCTCCAACGTACTTCCAAAACTCCACCGGTATCTCATCCGGCCCCGTCGCCCTACCCCTCCGCATCCTGCGAACAGCCTCTCTAACCTCCTCTACCCTAAAATATCCCTCAAAAATACCTCTCCAATCTTTGTTTCCGCAATCGCTCCAACATCCAATCCAAGAAGCACTTCGTACAAGGTGCTCACCTCCTCTCTCAAGCCAAATCCACCGCCTCAGCAAAACACCCAGCATCAACATCAACTTCTTCTTCTTCTTCGTCTTATTCACTCGCTAAATTAGTGAAAGAGCAAGCTGATTCAGCGATATCGGCTTATTTTGATGTCCTTGTTGTATGCAATTGGATTACAGAAAAAATTAAAATAATTTTTGATTTGGAAAATCAAAAAAAAAAGAGCAAAAGATGGCTTGATTTGAAATTCCCCAGTCAGATTAGCTTGATTCTAGGCGTAAATAAAGGAACACAAATATAAAGCAAAAAATGGTGCACAAAATATGGAGCAAAAAATGTTATTTTTGTATGTATGAGGGGGATGAGAGAGAAAGTAAAAAAAATAGGGGATTTCAATAATTAGTTTGGAATTTATGTAATTACTTTTCCAATATGAGATTTTATGTAATAAGGTAAAGTTACCTTGTGTATATATGTAAATTTTGCTAAAATAAAACGGGCTGATGTTATTAGTTGGTGGACAAGACACAGACCGTGTATTCATGTGGATTCCATATGAACCTGTATCCATTTCATGTTGTTGGTGTGGGCTGACAATAGTGTGGGACTGTAGTAGATCTGTGAGCTCATAATTAGGGAGGGGGGAGGTGCACGGGTGAATCTAAAAAATAGACCCAAATTAGGAAACCTTTCAAATTTTAGGCCCAAATAAAAAATCTACCTTAAAATAGCCTTTACCTATTAACTAATATTTTTTTGGATAAAATTGTCCCTGATCAATGGAATAAATTACATAAATGATCATCATAATGGATAAAAACTCCATATTTATATTTTTCAACTTTTATTTTTTTTTCTCTTTTTAATTTTACTTTGATTTTTATTTTTTATTTTCTCTTTTTATTTTTAATTTTCTCAACCCTTACTTTTTTTCTTTTTTCCTCTCAATTTTTTTTTCTTTTTTCCTTTTTCTTTTATATTATTTTTAGTTTTTCTTTCCTCTTTTTTTTTTTTTTAATTATTTTTAGTTTTTCAACCCTTAGTTTTTTTTTCTTTACACCTTTCAACGTCCACTTTTATAAAAAAAGAAAACTTTTTTTTATTTTTCTTTGATTTTGTTTTTTTTAAATTTTTATCGACCTTTATTTTTATTTAGTATTTCTTTTTTTATATCAACCTTTATTTTTTCCTATTTTCTCTCAACTTCTATATTTTCTTTGATTTTTATTTTTTTAATATTTTTCTTCATTTTCTTCTTTTTCTGCAATTTTTATTATTTTTGTTCTTTTCTTTGATTTCTTCCATTTAAGTTACATCTCATGAGAAAGAGTTGACACTATCACATTGTAAAGGTAAGACTTACGACTTTCCAACAATAAGCTACGTTTCATGGGCAAGAGTTGACACTACTATATTATAGAAGCAAGACTTATGACTTTCAAACAACAAGTTATGTTTCATGGGCAATAGTCGACATTACCACATTGCATTTTGATTTATGAGATGTTTTATAACTCTTACCTTAGAGGAAAGACTTAGCTCAAGGACTTTCAAACAACAAATTAGACCCCACGGGCAAGAGTTGACTCTACCACATTATGTTTTTATTTATGAGTTGTTCTACAACTATTGCCTTAAAGGAAAGACTTAACTCAAGGACTTTCAAACAACAAGTTATGTTTCATGGGCAAAAGTCGACACTACCACATTGTATTTTGATTTTTGAGATGTTCTACAACTATTGTCTAAGAGACAAGACTTAGCTCAGGGACTTTCAAACAACAAATTATGCCCTATGAGCAAGAGTTGACTCTACCACGTTATGTTTTCATTTATGTGATGTTCTACAACTACTGCCTTAGAGGCAAAACTTAATTAGCTCAAGGACTTTCAAACAACAACTTATGTCCCACAGGCAAGAGTTGACTTTATCATGTTATGTTTTCATTTATGAGATGTTCTACAGCTATTGCCTTAGAGGCAAGACTTAGCTCAAGGACTTTCAAACAACAAATTATGCCCCACGGGCACGAGTTGACTTTACCACATTATGTTTTCATTATGAGAAGTTCTACAACTCTTGCCTTATATGCAAGACTTGACTCAAGGACTTTCAAACTACATATTATGCCCCACAGGCAAGAGTTAACTCTACCACGTTATATTTTTATTTATGAGATATTCTACAACTATTGCCTTAGAGGCAAGACTTGGCTCAAGAACTTTCAAACTACAAATTATGCCCCACGGGCTAGAGTTGACTTTACCACATTATGTTATTATTTATGAGATGTTCTACAACTATTGCCTTAGAGGCAAGATTTAATTAGCTCAAGAACTTTCAAACTACAAATTATGCCCCACGGGATTGAGTTGACTCTATCACGTTATGTTTTCATTTATGAGATGTTCTACAACTATTGCCTTAGAGGAAAAACTTAGCTCAAGGACTTTCAAACTACAAATTATGCCCCACGGGCAAGAGTTGACACTGTCATGTTATGTTTTTATTTATGAGATGTTCTACAACTTTTGCCATGGAGGCAAGACTTAATTAGCTCAAGGACTTTAAAACTATAAATTATGCCCCACGGGCTAGAGTTGGCTCTACCACGTTATGTTTTCACTTATGAGATGTCCTACAACTATTGCCTTAGAGGCAAGACTTAGCTCAAGTTCTTTCAAACTACAAATTATGCCCCACGGGGAAGAATTGACACTATCACGTTATGTCTTCATTTATGAGATGTTCTACAACTCTTGCCTTAGAGGCAAGACTTAGCTAAAAGACTTTCAAACTACAAATTATGTTCCATGGGCAAGAGTTGACACTACCACGTTATGTCTTCATTTATGAGATGTTCTAAAACTCTTGCTGTAAAGGCAAGACTTAGCTCAAGGACTTTCAAATAATAAATTATGCCTCACGAACAAGAGTTGACACTACCATATTATGCCTTTATTTATGAGACATTCCACAACTCTCGCCTTAGAGACACGACTTATCTCAAGAATTTTCAAAAAACTTCGTAATAACAATTGAAGCCCTTAAATTTTCTTTGATGTCAAAAAAAGAAGATATCTTTGTGGATTATCTAATTTTTTATTTATTAGCAAAATATAATAGAAGTTGAGAAAAAAAAAACGATCAAACACAATAGAGAAATAAAAAAAGATTGAGAAAAAAATGGAAAGAAAAAAAATAAAGATCAAGAAAAAAGCGAAGAATTAAAAAAATTGAGAAATAAAAATGAGAGAAAAAATAAAAATAAAGTTTGAGAAAAATGAAGGAAAAAAAGAGAACCGAAAAAAAGAAAAAAACGATCAAACAAAATAGAGAAATAAAAAAAAGAGTGGGAAAAAAAAGGCAAGAAAAAAAATAAAGATTAAGAAAAAAGCGAAGACTCAAAAAAATTAAGAAAATAAAAAATGAGGGAAAAAAAGAGAACTGATAAAAAACCAAAAATAAAAGAAAAATAAAGGTTAAAGATAATTGAATTTAAAAAATGGACAAAAAGAAATAGATAATGCTTGAAAAAAAAGAAAAAAGACAAAAAAAAGGATGAGACAAATGAATTAAAACATGAAAATAAAATTAATGAAAAGTAGTAAAAAGTGAAAATAATAAAAAATAAAATAATAAAATTAAAGGAAAAAATAAAAAAATGAAAATAATAAAAAATAAAATTTGAGAGGCAAATAAGTATGGAAAGTTTAAAAAATATATTTGAAGTGTAGAAGAGCAAAATAGTACTTGTACTATACTTTAAAAGTAAGGAATGCTATTCTTTAAAGACATTTCTTATTTGGGTCAAATATCTAAAGCCGCCCATATTTGGGTCTATGGCATGCAATTTAGGCGCGGTGCACTAGATTAAGGCATTTAAACCTATAAATATAAGACTAGGTCCCCTCTCCCGGCTTTAACATAAGACGTATTCCTATAAGCTGCCAGCCGTCATAAGCAAAGGAGAGGAAGACTCAGCCTAGTTCGTCTTCGGTTACGTGTTGCGATGGCGGACAAAGGTACGCATCTTTCCTCTCGCATATTTGTTACTTTATGGGTGTTCTTGGTTTATGTGAACCTGTGGTGTGTTTCTCTTTAAATCTAATACTTGGTATCGAAGCTTTTCACATAGATATTGAACCCTATTACTCAGTTCATGAGAAAAATAATTGGAAATAATTGGAAATAATTATCGTGACGCACTCCGTCTTAAACTTAAATCTGAAATGATTTTCCTATTCCTTTTGGCGGCTGACTTCGTTCGATTGCCTCACACTACTTTATTCCATTAAACAAAGGTGTACATATGATTAAGAGTCAGTCGATGGCCAAATCTATTGGATTTGGAAAAGTGGATGAAACCAAATCAATTGAATTTGTTTTTTAAAAAAATTGTGGTGTGTTTTTCGGGTTTTAGGTGTTATTATTGTGGGTAATGGAACAGTTGTTTTTATTCGTTGTAGAAATTAATCTATGGAGTGTTGTTAGTTTTAAAAAAAATTGTTTGGAGCTGTAATTACAAAAAAAATAAAAAATTAATTGTATTCTTTGACAAAGTTTTTCGCTGCTTTATACCTTGTCAAAAGTGTCTAAGTATGTTTTAAAGTGTATTGATAATATTTGCAAATTAAAATTATTTCAGAAGTTTTTCACTATCTTGAAAGGCGAAATCGTACTTTAAAAGACATGATGAGAAGTATGATAAGTAGATCTAACTTACGTGAGTTCGTCTGGGGTTAAGCTATTAAAACATCCATGTACATTTTTAATCGTGTCCCTGCCAAGTCAGTCCCTAAAATTCCTTTTGAGTTGCGATCCAATAGAAAATCTAGTTTAAATCATTTTCGAGTTTGGATATCCCGCAGAGTAAAGATATATAAAACTAAACCTAGAACCCCTCAGCTTCTACTGTCCTATAAGGAGGACCAAAAATGTTGAATTTTAAAATGCAAAATTTTTTGTATGTGGGACTATCCTAAACTCCGTGGGCATAAATTTATCGATTAAACAAGCATTTAAGGTATTTAATTTTATACATAAGATGAGTTTTGAAATCATTGAAGAGCATTTATTATAATCCCCGTTTTTTGATGAAATCTTATATAAACTATGAGGTTGTTTTCCTTAAACTTGAATTGTTTTCACGTGTACAAGTGTTATTAGTTTGAAAAGTTATATGAGAGCATGATTACCTCTCTTGTTATGACATCCATTGTCCTAACAATGTTATGAATTATTATTGTTTTATAAACTAATGAGAGGGGTTTGTCCTTGATTTATAAATGCTCATGTTTTCTAATAAAGAATTTGCATGTGATTGATGAAAGAGATGATCATCGTGTGATAAAGTATAAAGTATTGAAAAGGGAGTAGTTTGCATAAGTTTTCATGTGTTTTGAAATAAGAACTCCCTTATGTGATGTTTAAATATTTTGGGTGGTCATTAACATGCTTTTGAATAAAAAGAATAAAAAGGGCTATGTGATGTATAAATATTTTGGATGGTCATTAACATGCTTTTGAATAAAAAGGGCTATAGATATGATGTGGTATGAAATGAATGACTTGAATTTGGGACTATTGCATGAAACTAAGCATTCATTATACAAAGTGTTTGATATGAAAGATCTAGGAGAGGCATCATTTATTCTGGGCTTTGAGATTCGACAAGATAGATCTCGTAAGTTATTGAGTTTCATAAAAGACCTATATTGATCGTATTTTGGAAAGATTTCAGATGAAAAATTGTAAGTCCGGAGATATCACTATGATGAAAGGTGATAAGTTAATCTTACACTTGTGTCCCAAAAATGATCTTGAGAAACATTCTATGAAAGATATGACTTATCTATGTATTTTCTTCACTGCGTTTCTTGCTTACAGAGTGCTAATTTTATTTATTTTTTAATATTAATTGAAGTAAAGTCGGCTAAACTAAAGTCTTCTTATGAATGTGTTCTAGCGGCTATGTTATTAAAGATTCATTCATTTATTTAGTTCCATATGCTTAAATTAAATAATATAAAAGGTTACTTATTTTATTAAATTTTTAAGAAGTCTAAGTTATTGTTTATGAAAGATGTCGAATTGTTATTTATTTATTTAATTTTATTTTGGTTTCATTTGAATTGTAAATAAATCAGATTTATAGCATTTTTAATTGAGTGGATAATTACTGTGTCACATGAGTTATAACGCCCCAAAATTTGATCCCGAGATGTCACACAGTGCTCAAGACTACGGTTAGCCTTAAGCTAACCCTGTCTGCCTGTTACTAAATCTGAATCTCATGATAAAGGAAATATAGACATAAGAGCCACACTAAATGCGGAAAACTGTCTGAAATAACTAAAAATGAATCTGAAGTAATGTCTGAAAATTAGTACTGTAAGTCTGAATAATATCTAGCAGTCGGACAAGTCTCTACTACTAATAACTAGAGAGTCACTGGGACAAACCCCCAGCTAACTCGAACTATCGGAAGAGAAATACTGAATCATGTAAAACTAATAAGCTACAAAATCTGAATGAACAAGTCCCCGAACTATGAGGACTCATCAACTGTAGGATGTAAATGGAGATGCTCAACCTACTCACACTGCTGATACTGAGCACCTGAACCTACGTTATGAGACAATGTAGCACATAGACATATATGTGGATCAATGGTTTGAGGATGTACTGAGTATATGGGGGTGAAATGCCTAAGTAAAACATCATCTCATCATCATAATTTATAAAATAATGCATGCTAAATGTAAATGACTCACATAAGATAGAATATCTGAAATACTAAAATTTGAAATCATGAACAGCAAATCATACTTTGTAAATCTAGTGAGTCATAATATTTAGTTCTAAAAGTTGTACTAATGTTCTGTCTGTAAGTCATACTGTCTAAGTGTAGAAAAAGCTCACTTCTGAATCTGAAATCTGGAAGCTGAAATGTTTAACTTTTATCTTTCTGTAAAGTATAATCTGAATAAAATTTGTGAGCCTTTGTACTTAGTTTTCTAAAAGCATTTCTGTAAATCTTTTAATTTAACTAGAAGGGAGGTTCTCTTAACCGAAATAAACCATGTGAGCTAACATGGAGTCCAACATCTCATCCTCCTAAGGAGGAAACCTCACGTTGGGGAGAGGTATCATACTCTTGTCAGGGAGTATAACCTACTATCCATGGGATCGATCACAAGCTAAATTTTTCATCCATATTGGAATGTGAATAATCTGATAATATATACCTACATTGGCTACGTAGTTCTGTGGAAGATAGGGCTCGCTAATCCCGCACTTTCCGCTTGGTGCTAAATACTACTCCTTTTAATTTGTATGCTTATTCTGTTAGAAATTCATTTTAAAAACTAGCATAAGGGTTTATTCTAAAACCAGTTATATCTTTATCTGATTAAATCTTTAAATAAAGATGATCTGAACTCTGTAATCTGTAATAAATCTGTAAAGTGGATTTCATGACTAAACTGAGGATCAAAGATCAAAGCTTTGTTGTAAATCTGAAATAAATCTTATCATAAGGTTCTTAAAGCATCATCTTTCTTGAAATATCAACATATAAACTTGGGCTTGATAACCCATGCATCAAATACATGTTAAAACATCATAATAATCATACTTGATAATGAAAACAATGATAATTCATCTCAAAATCTGAAAATTACTGCATTAGGCATGAAAATATGAAAATATACATGGAATTCAGCTTCTAAAACACTTGAAATCTCATAATCTTGCAAATAACAATAATGGGTATGAACCCTAATTCAAATCTCATGAATATTCATTCAAAATCATATGAATTTGTAATTAAAACTTGGTTTTGGGTGCAAGGATGGAAGGAGATCCTTGTTCATAAACCCCACATACCTTGATTGATGATTAGATGAAGAAACCTTGAATTTTGGACTCCTATTTGAGTTCTTGGAGATGGATTCTTGATTATCTTGTCCTGGGAATCCTTAATTTAAAGCTTGCTTGGGGAAACAATGGTGGATTGTAATTTCTTGGAGAAGAATCTCTCGGATTCTAGGGTTTTTCTTTGAGAAAGAATGGATGAATTTGGTCATCAAGTTCCTTGAATATATTTAATCTCATGTTTTGGACGGATTTGGGGTCTTGAAAATTGACTAAAATACCCCTTTTAATATTTAAACGGAACTGGAAAAGCAATATTTTTCTACTCTGGCAGTCCACCGTGATGCGCCACTATTGTGGTGGCTCACTGGAAATAGGACAATTGGGAACTGGGTGTTCTCCGCGATGCACTACCATTATGGTGCCCCTTTTGAATGCCATTTTGGCCATTGGCGCGATGCCTCACTATCGCGTTGGGCTACTGAATTTTGACAAATGGAAAATTGGACCTCTCCGTGATGTGGAGCTATCGCGGAGGGCCACTAAAATTTGATGATTTTCATTTTGGCATCCACCGCGACACGGTGAGTGCCCAAGTAGGACACTGTTATACTGAATTCGCCATAACTTCTCAATCGGGTATCGGAATTAGGCGAATTTGATATCGATGGAAAGCTTATTCAATTTTTCACACAATTAAAGGTCTAAATCTGGAAAATTCTATATGAAATAAATATTATTTATTTTGGAAGCTCACCCTTAACATTTTAGGAATGAACTTAAGTTAGGAAAAATACGGGGTATTACATAAGCAAATCAAGCAATGACATGTTGATTCCCTGAGATTGATTTTTTTTTGTAAATTAGGGTAAATAGCATACATCAAAGTGACATATTTTCTTTATTTCATAAGACTTGTTTAATCTATTTCGAGGGATATCACTAAGTTAGAACATAAAATGATCTGCCCAAAGGAGATTACTGTGTGTTTTAAATTAGTATTGTGATGAGCCCCATTATGTGAAAATATTTTGATTTTAGTAAATTTATCTGCCCCAAGGAGATAGGTTTCTAATATTGAAAATATTTTCTTGCCCTGCCCAAAGGGGGGGCTACTTGTTGATGTTGTGGGACTCATCGTTGTGATAACATTATTATTCTTATGCCTTGCTATTTTGATAAATTCATTTATGTTATGTCATAAAAAGTTATCATTTATTTGAACAATTACAATGCTGAAGTTGTGGTTCTGTCGGGCTCTAACTTTAAGCAATGGAAAGAAGATCTTGAATTTGCTTTAGGCATGACTGACATAGATCAAGACTTGCATGAGGATGAGCCTCCAACTCTCACCGATTCTAGTACAGCTGCTAAAAATAACTTTATGCTAAGTGGGAGTGATCTAATAGCCTATGCATCCTTGCCTTTAGGAGATCGATTGCTTAGCACCTTAAAAATGGCTTGCCTGAAACTATCAGTGCCAAAACGTTTCTTGCCCAAGTGGAAGAAAGGTATCTTATATCCAATAAGGCTGAGACTGGAGATCTAATGAATAAACTTGCAGGGATAAGGTATGACTTTATTGGGGGTATTAGATATTAAATACTTAAGTTGGTCCACATTCAGCCTAAATTGAAAACTCGTGAAACAACTCTTCCTGAAACTAACATTGTTTACTCTGCTCTTAAATCTTTGCCTGCTGAGTTTAGCCCAATGAAAACTGCCTATAATACTCAGGATGAATCTTGTTCTATCAATGATATCATCTCCAAATGTGTTATTGAAGAGGGAAAAAATTAAAAAGGAGAAGGGTGAGGTTGCTACGTTATCTGCTCATAATTCTAAAGCAAGCTCTTACAATGGACCTAGGAAGTTAGAAAGATCTAATAATAATACTTTTAAGAAGGATTCAAAAGAAGGTAATCATATAACTCTTGTTTGTTTTGAGTCATACTTTGTAGATATCCCCATTAATTCTTGGTTTGATAAAGGAGCTACTGCTCATGTTGCCATTTCCTTGCAGGGGTTCAAAAACAAAAGGAACCCAAAGAAAATGGAGTCAAGAAATTAGAGTCACCACAAATGTTTAAGTTGAAGTAGAGTTCATAGAAACTGTAGTTTTAGACTTAGAAACTGGTTATAAGCTTGTTCTTGAAAACACTCTATGTATCGTCTTTTAGACGACCTTTGATTTCTAGTCCAATTTTAGACAGATTTGGTTATGATTTTAATTCTCTTAATGAAAAATTTAATTTACTTTTGAACTCCGGAGTTGCTGGTCATGGAATGCCATTTGATGGTTTATTTAAAATTTTCTTGACTTCTGATTTTGAATACAACTCTTTTAATTTTGAAATTATTGTATCTAAATGGTTAATTTTAAATTACAAAAAATGGGCATGTTGTGGGATAGGCATTTAGGTCATATCTCTAAAGATAGAGTTGATAGGTTGGTTAAGTCTAATATTTTACCTCATCTTGATTTTGGAAACATAAGAACATGTATTGATTGCATTAGAGGAAAGTTGACAAAAAAAATGCTTTTCGTAGTTTTGATTTGTTGGAAATCATTCATACAGACATAAGTGGTCCGTATTCTACTAAGTTATTTTATCATCTTCATTGATGACTTTACTCAATATGGTTATGTTTTTCTTATTAAAAAAAAAATCAGATTCTCTTGAAATGTTTAAAGTATTTAAAATTGAAGTAGAGAAACAACTGGGAAAAGGTCATTAAGATAGTGAGGTCTAATCGTGGGGGTGAGTACTATGGTAGATGCACTGAGACTGGGAAAAAGATGAGACCCTTTGCCAAATATCTACAAGATTGTGGCATCTAAGGATTCTTTTTTAGGATCATTGTGCATTGATAGCCCATTTTGATCTTGAGCTACATCAGATGGAAGTAAAGACAACTTTTTTTGAATGATGATGTTAATGAAGAGGTTTACATGCAGCAACCTCAAGGTTTTGTTGGTAAAGGAAGTGAGCATCTTGTGTGTAAGTTGAAGAAATATATCAATGGCTTAAAGCAAGTTTCTCGCTTCTCGACAGTGGTATTTGAAGTTTGAGGAAATTATCACTTCTATTAGGTTTGTGGAGAACAAGATTGATCATAGAATCTATCTCAAGATTAGTGGGAGTAAATTCATCATTCACACTTTAATATTATTTTATTACATTAAGGCTTTTTACCTTACGTGTTGGCTATGTCTCATATTGATAAGATCATATTGTTTTTTTATTGGATCTTTCTTTTGAAACATATATGGTATATCATTCTACCTTGTGATTTTTTTTGGTTGTTGCACCATGTAATAGGTTGCACATGTTGAACCTTAAAAATCAAGATTTTCTGGTGGAGAACATGTTATTTTAGTGCTCACAAATGCTGTAACAGAAAATCACGGTGACGATTTTTTCTGTGGTACGCATGTTGATTTTAAGAATACATATAGATATGAAAAATCTTTCGAAGGACTAAAATGAAATAGCCTCGTTTTGATCCATGTTGGCTATTTCTTGCTACACTACCACATCATTTGATTTATGTCTAAGAAAACTTCAGTGTTAGTAATTGTGGACTGGTCTTGTGTTGTTGGTTGATGCAAGTACTGTTGCAGTTCAACAGTGATGTTTTGCTTGACTGAACTATGTTGGAGATGACGTTCCACTACTAAATGTTCATGGTCACTGTCTATTTAGTCTGAGAGTCATTTTCATAAAAATAAATTTTCTGGAACTTTTCTTTAAAAGTTAACGTTGTCCAAGTGGGAGAATGTTAGAATTATTTATTTCATGTGGACTTAACATTAACTTTTTGTTACGTTAAAATAAAACGATTTGATGTTATTAATTGGTGGACAAGACACAGGTCGTGTATTCATGCGGATTCTATTTAGGCCTGTATCCATTTCATGTGTTGGTGTGGGCTAACAATAGTGTAGGTCTGTAGTAGATCTGTGAGCCCATAATGGGGAGTGCACTAGGTTAAGACTTTTAAGCCTATAAATATAAGGTTAGGTCTCCTCTCCTGACTTTAACATAAGATGTATTCCCATAAGCTTCCGACCGTCATAAGCAAAGGAAAGGAAGACTCAGCCTAGTTCGTCTTCGATTACGTGTTGCAATGGTAGACAAAGATACGCACCTTTTCTCTCCCATATTTGTTACTTTGTAGGTGTTCTTGGTTTATGTGAACCTATGGTGTATTTCTCTTTAAATCTAACAGCAATCACACAATTAGCAAGTTGGAAAAAAAAAGTTTTTCATCGTGAAGTACTTCTGAAGTCTTCATTAAGCACAAATTGCTTCTAATATTGGCAAAGTTAATTCTCAAATTAATTAGTCAAATACAAATATTTATTATGCAAAAGTATCTTTTTGTAATAAGCAAATATTTGAAGCTTGAATATCAAAGAATTTCTAAATTGTCTAATTGGTGAATGGTAATCATATAAGAAGTACTATCTCTGTGTTTCAATTTATGTTAACTTTTTTATTTTTGAGATTCAAACCATATAATCTTTTATAATTATATATAATATATTTTTATTATGTTGATATGAAAAAAATTGTAAAGTATAATACTTCTGATATATATTTTTAAATATTTTAATTTTAATTATAAAAATATTAAATTAATTTAACATAAAATGAATTATCAAATTGACTCTTCAAAAGTGAAAGGCGCCACAAAATTGAGACATAGCAAGGAATTGACTCTTCAAAAGCGAAAGGCCCCATTTGACTTTAACAAAAGAAAGTACATATACAAGGACTAGAAAACACAAGGTTTTGAAGTGGATATATCTAATTTGGAGCTTAGAATCATTTTATGTTGATTATTTTTATTGGCTACCCAAAATGTACCTTCAATAATTAAGCAGTATTTTCCAAAAGTCTCTATTCAGTGAATTTGCCCAAGTTTTCATAGGAATCCAAATTTTAAGCCGTCTACTAATTGTACTTTTTTTTTACTACTACATTTATTTTGCTTATGCGACTTACTATTAGTTGATTTTGTTGACAATAAAGGGTTAATAAAGCTAGCTAAGAAAAATAGAATTTAACTTACATACGATACTGATAATATAAAAATATTACTCCTATTATATTATTATTGTAATTTAATTGTCTATAACAAATTTTATTTTATAGTTTTAACTTACATATGATACTGATAATATAAATTTTTTGTTATATTTTTATTGTAATTTAAATGTCTATAACAATTTTGTTTTTAATAGTTAATCATATTAGACTTGAGGTCACATGAATTTTGAAGGTTAATTTTTTCTGATTAAGTAAAATATTGACACGTTGGCAATGCACAACTTTATATAAATCCAAAAGAATTTAAGTCACTATCCCTGTCTGAGTTTGGTGTCGAGGGAAATATATGTGGAAATTTTTTCTTCAAGAACTCTAGGTCAAGTGAATTAAATCAAAAGGATTTATAACACATTTTAGACTCTTAAGTTACTGAAATTTCTATTTTAATCTTTATTATATATGACTAAATGTATTTAAAATTTAATTAATCAAAATATGTGTGTTTGATTTTTTCGAAGTATAAAATATGTTCTACTCATTGTAAAGTTGTTGAACATAAAGTAGCACACTGTAGAAATACGACGCATGAATAATTAAGTGATGGAATAGTAAATAATTATAGTTGATTTGTGAATATATCTATAAGCAAATAAATCAATAGGAACAATTCAGTTAATTAAAGATTTAATGTGATCAGTCATATACTCCATAAAAATTAAAATCAAAATAACAATAATGAAGGGACCAAAAGTGTTAATCCAATCCAAAATGTTGGTTTTAGAGTTAATGACAAAATGGCTGAGTGAGACCAACAAGAATAGGAGTGTAGTAGTAAGTATTTATTCATTTTTAATCAGAAGTTTCAGGTTTGAGCTCCTCTAATTACACAGTTGTCTTTGTTAAGGAGCGTTTTACCCTCCAATTTAGGATTTTTCGACGCAAATACCAAATGGGAAACCAAACAATAAAAAGATTGGCTGAGTAAGAGTCAAGCTGGAAGATTCATGCATTTGTAGAAAGAAAAAAACATGAAAAAACACCTCTTTCGAAAGTCAATTATGTTACGCAATTTACAAAGAAACAAGGACAACGTTGCTTTTTACGTTACTAAACATCTTGACACACAAAAATAAAAAAATGACGTTGGTGTTTTATGGTTGTTTCTAATAATCCAGCCAGCTGGTTTTCATCTCTCTCTATATATATACCCAAAAAGAAAAAACAGTGGGCTATCAGCTAGCTTATGTAGTACGCCAGGGTGGATCTACGTAGGAGTTTGGAGGTATCACGCCATTCGAATGTTGTTTGAAAGTGTCACACCACTCAAACGTTGATGAGACAATTATATTTGTGGGCATTTTACATTGTAAAACACATAAAACTCAAGATTGATAGGTGTGGGCTATCGGCTAACTTGTGTAGTATGCAAAGGCGGATCTACGTAAGAGTTTGGACTCGAATGTAGTTTGGAGGTGTCACATCACTCAAACGTTGAGATAAAATTATATTTGTAGGCATTTTATATTATAAAACATATATAATTCAAGATTGACAGTTATGGGCTATTCGACTAACTTATGTAGTATATGCAAGGGCGAATTTATGTAAAAGTTTGGAGGTATCACGCCACTCGAATATAGTCTAGAGGTGTCACGCCACTTAAACATTGATACAAAATTATATTTTGTTGGCATTTTACATTATAAAACATATATAAATCAAGATTGACACCTGTCGACTATCGGCTAACTTATGTAGTATGCAAGAACGGATCTACGTAGAAGTTTGAAGGTGTCACGCCAGTCGAATGTAGTTTGAAGATATCACGCCACTCAAACGTTGAGACAAAATTATATTTTGTTGGCATTTTACATTATAAAACATATATAACTCAAGATTGACAATTGTGGGCTATCACCTAACTTATGTAGTATGCAAGGGCGGACCTATGTAGAAGTTTGGAGGTGTCAAGCCATCCGAATGTAGTTTGGAGGTGTCACGCCACTAAATGTTGAGACAAAACTATATTTGTAGGCATTTTACATTTTAAAACATATATAACTCAGATTGACACTTGTGAGCTATCGGTTAGCTTATGTAGTATGCAAGGGCAGATCTATGTAGAAGTTTGGAAGTGTCACACCATTTGAATGTAGTTTGGAGGTGTCACGCCATTCCATTCAAACGTTCAAACAAAATTATATTTTGTTGGCATCTTACATAATAATACATATATAACTCAAGACTGACACCTAAAGGTGTCAAATGTTAGCTCAACCCGCTCAACTCGTCACGAACTTTCTCAGGTTGGGTAATAAGTTTATTTTTTGATGGGGTCAATTTGAGTTATAGCAACTTTAGTTGACCTATTTTTATTAGTAATCTATATTGTCTTTAGAGATGAAAACTAATATAATTATCAATTTTATAGCTCACATACATTTATTGGGCATGACATAACCTATCTTTAGCTTATCAAGGACAAGATCTTTGATAGAAGGCTACATAGATTGAAGATTAGGAAAGAAGATTGATAGGTAGTTGAACGTTTTTCTTTTCTATTTTCATGACTATTAGTATTGTTCTTGCATTTCTTAATCTTTACCACATGTTTCTTTATTCTTTCATCTTGTTATCGTTTTTGTTGTTGTTACCGCTACATTTTCACTGAGAAGATTTAGGTAAAATGCCACACTGAAAATTTATTTTGAGAAAAAGACACCCTTTTTTGTTTGACCTAATTTTTTAGGATTTTGTAGGGTATGAGTTAAAGTATAAAATAAAAAAATCTTTTGGCACCCTTATGTATTTATTAAATCTTTTAGAACCCCTTTGTGTATTTATTAAATACATTTTTAACCCCACTCTTTCATTAAATACAAAAAAAAAAAAAAATTCTCTCTCATCTTCTCTCATTACCAGCTTCATCTCCCCTTTCCACCATTTTTTAATTTAAAGCTTGTGTAAATCATCTCCAACTTCGATCTTCAACTTCAGGTAAGTTATATTCATCTTCCGGTTAATTTATGCTCCATATTGATGGTTTTATTTTTTATTTTTTTTCGAATTCATTTGTGGCGATTGAACTCGTTGGAGTTACAAAAATTTAATTTTTTTTTGAAAACGGGACTTGATTTTACTAAAATTGGTTGTTTTTAGTTTGTATTTACTTGATTGGTGATGGATAATTGGTGTATATCGATTATCTTTGGCGATTGTATGTTGAAATTTCTTCACTAATTTCGTCGGAATGTGGCAAGATATGTGATATTTGTTCAAACTTTTCTCCAATGTAATGGTGTTGTAGAAGCATGTTAATGTTGGGGATTCCTTGATTTGAATCATTGACTCGAAAAATATTTTTTTTTTTAAAAAAAATGGGACTTGATTTTACTTAAAATTTGTATTTTTAAGTTAGTATTTGGTTCGATTTTGCATTATTTTTTTTGGATTTTAATTTTCCTCGACGATTGCATTGAGAATTTTTTATCAATTTTTCTCGGTTTTCATGCTAAAAATCTGGGTTTCTTCCTTTTTTTGTTCAATATAATGGTGATTTAGATGTATGTTCTTGTGGGTGATGGAGTTGTTTTGGAAGAAACTTGTTCTGCAAATAGGCTTTTTTGGTGCTGCAACTGTTGTCATGTTAATAGACTGCTAGGTCGATTTGATATCGTTTTTGCTGTTATAGTTGAGAAAAGTTATTTTTTATCTGTAGATCATAACAAATGGCTAGAGGTAATAAACCCAAGGCTAGAATTTGATAGGTCTGAGAAAAGAAAAAAACGAGTAGTCGATGAATCAAAGAATAGAAATTGCAGCGAGAAAGATGTTGATGCTTCGGTTTGAGATGAGACGGAGGAAATAGAAATTGAGGTTAGGATAGACAAGGAAACATTGATCTTGCCCCATTGTTCAAGGTTTATTTCGGCTAAAAATTACGACCTCACCACAGTCCTGGATGATGTTGGATTATTTCCGGCTAAGATATCTGTTACGTCCTGTTTGAAAATGTTTTATGCATTCAAAAAAGTCGTGGTTGATCAATGTATGAAGTCTAGATTTAAGAATTCCTATTTTGGTAGTTTATGGGACTTGTCAGAATATATGAAGTTCATGGACAACTTGTCTACTATACACTTTTTTACCGAGTTGAACAGGACAACAAGCTGCGTGAAATATGGTTCTGCATCAATGACAGGCCTGCATGTTTGGCCTGAAAGAGTTTACGCTAATCACGGGTTAAAATGTGAGTGTTATTCCCATGATTCAAAATATGTCAAAGTGATGAAGGAGGGTGAAGCTTTTTTAAAAAAAATTGCGAAAAAAAGGAACGTAAATGCGAAGAGATTGATGAAGATTATTAAAGGTGGGAGGCTGAACAAGGAGGAAAAGTTCAAATGCTGCTTGATTTAGTTCGTGCACTGAATATTTCTTGCACACAACTTGTCAAAAATCGTGGACATAGACACCATCAAGATGGTGGATAACTTGAGCTTCTTTGAGAGATACCCTTGGGGGTAAGGAGTTATTTGCCTTGACTCTAGACTATCTAAAGAAGCGGATAGACTTCAACAGACAGAAGAAGATATTTGTGACAAAGAGAGTTTCATCATACACGCTCTGTAGATTTTTCTTGGAATTTATGGTATTTTATTATAAATCATTAAAGTAGTTTATTATATATTGTACTTCATCTATGGTGTCTATACTATACTGACTCTCAGTTATATGTTTTTGTTTTTTCTTTTGATCAAAAATTTGAATATACGAAGCCTTTTTCGCGCTCGACAGGGGAAATAATAAATCAACTGAAGACTCGCTGCCCATTACCCGATTGCTCAGATGGCACATCTCAAAAGGTGATAAATTAATCGAAGGTGATTCATATTTGAACGGATGGAGCACAAAGGTATGAAACTATTTTTTGAAGAATACTTTTACCAATATTGTGTTGCTAATCAATCACATTTGCCTATTTATCTGTATAGAGTGCACCCATACTTTATCCCCACAGCTCCTGAAATGAAGCAGCACTACACGAAAAAGTTCAAAGCATTCACGGACGAATCGATGGACATATTTATCGATGGCTTGAAGGACCATCTAAAGGGTGTGGCTGTCATCACCTCATCAGGGGATGGTGAGGATAGGGATGATGACCGATATTTTGATGTAAATGTTGTTTCAAGGCATGTCACTTATGGTACGGGGACGAGTAAGCTGAGAGCATCAGAAAAGACTCCGATGATTGAAATCTAGAAGTGCACGTGTTTAGGATGGAGGAGTCGATCAAGGACATTATTAATTTTATGAAAGAGGAGAGGCTAAGGAGAGCAGAAAAGGAGAAGCAAAAGAAGAGAGATGAAGATGAAGCTAATATCTGCTCTATATATTATAGAAGTTGCATATTTTATATAATTCCTTTTACTTATAACAGAATCTATGCCATTCTTCATCAACCTATTTCTTAGTTTATTATAAACGGTAAATACTTAAAAATACAGGTGTGCGGGTGCACAATTGACATTCAGCGACGAGGGTTGTCTGCGATGACAACGACATTGAAGAAGTGCTCCTTGATGCAACAGCTTTGGAATAGGCCTCGATCAATGCTGATGAGGTGATGATCCTTGAGGTTGCAACTGTTGCAGAGAAGAAAAATCTCAATGAAGGTGATGATCCCTGAGGTTGAAACTGTTGTAGAGAAGAAAAATCTCAATGAAGACAATGAAGATAAAGAACAAGAAAAAAATGAAGAAGCTGTTGGTGAAGAAGAAAATAAAGCTGATGGATCAGCTGGTGTGGAGATGGTGGATCATGACGAAGGCAGGAAGGATGAAGAAGATAAAAATAAGAAAAGTGTTTGTGAAGAAGAAAACAATGAAAGAGATGGAGAGGAAGCAGAAGAGAAGAAAGCAGGAGAAATGGAAAAAGAAGAAGAAAATAATGATGCACTAGAAAAAGAAGGTATCGTGTAGAAAGAAAATGAGAATAAATTTCCGAACTTAGATAAATTTCGTAATGAAGTTACTCAGGACACCAACAAGATGCAAGTGGAAGACAAAAATATTGAATGTTTAGACAATATTTAATTTTTATTTGTGGCTGATGATTATTTTTATTAGACTAGACAATCTTAATTTTTAACTTTCAGCTCAGGATGTGTACAACTGAACAATTTTATTTTATAAACTGCTTTTATAGTTTATGATAAACATTATAAATTTTATATAATCAACGTATCATTGCTTTACATGAATGTCATCGTTGATTATAGACGCTGACTAAAAGGTAAAGTATATACAGTAGAGTGTTGTGTAGTCGATGAATGAAAAAGGTAAATCATATATAATATAAGTAAAAAATAGTCGATTAATAAAAGAGTTAGAATACATTCAATCCCACTACACCTCCATTACACCTTTTCAAAAAGCTAAAACTAATAGTAAATCATACACCATAATTTTCATGTCCTTTTTTTTTTCTTTAGCCATAGCCAATCTATGCTTAAGTTGATCCCTCTCAATTTCAACGTCTTTCAATAATATTTTTAAGTGATCAATCTTGTGTTCTGATTCTCTATATAATGTCATAAGAAGATCCTTGTTTTCTTCAGAATTTCTAAGCCTTTCCAACATTTCAAATTTTGCAACGCCTTGAAATTTTGATACCCCAAAATTAGAGGGAAGCCACTTGAAATAAGAGCAACCGCCATTATCCTAAAAAAATGAGGATAAATTAGTAAATTGAATTTTGTGATGAACAAAAATAAATTTTTATTTGAACAAAAACAAATCTCTCCAACCGCACAACTGTAGAATTTTCAACCCAAATTTTTATCGGTTCGTGATGTTTTCAACACCTCAGGATTACCACAATGACAAAGATAAGAACATTCGGACGTTTGAGATGACTGCGACATTGTTATTGTTGAAGCAAAACTAGAAAGTGATGAATAAATGAACATGAAGGAGTTCAAAAGAGTCCCTTTAATTAATATAGTAAGGCTACCTAAATCTAACTGTTGAAGCCCGTCTGAAATTGTACCGTTGGAGAAAATTTAAATGGATTATCATTTACTTCAAAGGGTCTCCAAAGAATGTTTATGTCTTCTATAATCGACTGGCTCACATATAAATTATATATTGATGTCAGTGTTGATTATCCCGTGTATTAAAATATTATCGATTTAGACTTAGGTTGATTATAGACCCTTCATACAGTCTATGATTAACTTACTAAATATATGAACAGCTTAAAATAATGACAAAAAAGGAGAACCTAAATAAAATACAATTAGAGTATGTCAATTAATACCATTAAAATATTGTAAAGCAATAAAGATACATCAATTGTGAGTCACAATCACTTTTGAATGTGATCAAGTGTTATCTAAGACACGGAGTAGTCGTAGATCATTGAGATGACACAAAAAATTAGAGAAAATAAAATAAATTAAAATAAATACTAATCATCCAAGCAGTAAAGAATGACTACATATCATGACAAGAGATTAGATGTGTGAGATGACCATAAGGAAGAGTGGTGGTCGTCACTTGTGAGTATTCAATGGACAAGTAGTGTCTAAGAACAAAAAGTCTTTCTCAACAGAGACGCTTGTTTTGAGTAATTGGTTGTTACTACTACTTCCCTCCCCTATATTCATTTGATTGAGTATCCAATTATTTTGTAATCTCATATTATGATATTTAGTCACTTTCCATTGCGTGAATGATGTTTATTTATTTTATTTTATTTTATTTCTCCCTTTTTTTGAATCTCACCTCCTTTGAAAATAGACTCAATTGGTCGATACATCACTAATAATATAGTCTGATATAGATAAAGCTAATTATCTATAATATACTCAAGATATCATCATAGGTCTATTTTCAAAGGAGGTGAGATTAAAAAAGAGAGAAATAAAATAAAATAAAATAAATAAATATTATTCACGTAATGTGAAGTGACTAAATATCATAATATGAAATTACAAAATACTTGAACACTCGATCAAATGAGAATAGGGGAGGGCAATGATAGTAACAACCAATTTCTCAGAACATGCGTATCTGTTGAGAAGGACTCCTTGTTCTTAGACACTACTTGTCTATTGAACACTCACAAGTGATAACCACCACTCTTCCTTATGGTCACCACACACGTCTAATATCTTGTCATGATATGTAGTTGTTCTTTAGTGCTTGAATGATTAATATTTATTTTAATTTATTTTATTTTCTCTCCTTTTTTGTATCATCTCAATGATCTACGACTACTTCGTGTCTTAGATAACATTTGATCACGTCCAAAAGTGATTGAGACTCATAATTGATGTATCTAAATTGTTTTACAATGTTCTAATGATGTTAATTGACATACTCTAATTTTGTTTTATTTTATTTCTCTTTTTTTTTCATTATTTTAAGTTGTCCATATATTCGATAAGTTGATCATAGAATGTATGAAATGTCTATAATCGACCTCAGTCTAGATAATATGTCAATATACAGGAGCATCAATATTGATATCTGTATATAATTCATACGTGACCCAGTCGATTATAGAATTCATATTTAGCGTAGTCGATTATTTATTCGTACTGTACTCCGAGTTTAAATAATGTTTGTAAATCTTTAAACATGCACTACTGAAGAAACACCAACAAAGACGGAAAGATAGAAAATTATTATAGATAAATTAGAATATCATGAAAATAGAAATTTGTTTATAGATAGATAGATGTTCATTGCATCTATATTTGCAATTTTTGAAAAAAATCTCAAACGAAAAGACAAAAATGAAGCTTTCATTTACATAACCCTACCATGAAAGCTTCATTCAACAATGAACTACAAAAAAAAAAATTAAACTATACTAAGGGATGAACGAGGGTAATAAGTACACGGGGGTCCAGGTTGAGCCTCTCAGCTATAACAAGAAAAAAATGAGCCATACACCAGAGCTCTCTATCTAGCCACCGTTGATCGGCGGCAAGATCCTGAAAAAGAAAATCTAGGTCGCTGCGAATTCTAAGCAACTCTATGTTGTTGATAGTTGTTATTCTGTGCATTTGTCGTGGTGTGTACCTCCTCCTAGCCATCTTCTTCTCTCCTTAGTATTTTTTTTTCACAAATTGGATTTACAATCAACAAGGGCCTCTTTAAATAGACCAAAGCACGAGACAATCGATCAATAGAAGTTGTACACGTGTTGATGAAAGGGGAGAAGGCATGTGAGAATAGAAAATAAAAAGTCTCCGCGATTCTGGCAGTCGAGTCATTTCAAATTGTGGTATTTTTCGAAGTGTAATAATTACATTGAAAGGTTCAGTGTATGAGGAAAAGGGTTTCTTTAATATACTACACGATTGGTCGATGAATTACTATGTAGTTTAAGCTATACCACGTAGACCATGCATCGATCTATTATATATTTTGAGTCCAGTCGATGTGTAATGTGTATAGTCAACTTCAGAACTTGATGTGACAGTTTTCAAATTGACACCCTTTCCAATGCGTCATAATAATTTTGAATTCAACATTGTATGAAGAAAAAAATTTGTTCAATAGACAACTAGGTAGGTTTATAATACACTACATATTGACTATTTACTTTGTAGATCAAACACTGATATATTATATATTATAAGGCCGGTCAATTATTTAAGTCTATAATCTATTTATTACGTAGTATATCATATATGAACTGGAATCGATAATGCACAACAACAAAAAAATTGATTTTGACTACAGGCCAGTGGTTTTCAAAACAGAATACACATTATATACTGCCCAATGCATTTGAACAAACAAAAAATATAAAATACAATGACAATCATATTATCCTACGTTAACGTTGTATGTTGTTCTCTTATATCCCGTCCTTTTGCACTTGGAGCACTTGTTTCTTTTCTTGTACCTTGAAGGCTCCAACACACCCTTAACACGTTTCACCTTCCTCCTTCTGAGTTTGAAATCAAAATTGGGTGGAGAACTTGCATTTCTAGATGCTTTTGCGCCACACTCCACTCCGAACTAGTGGTGCTGCATAAATAGGTTCCAAGTATGTAAGGAGGTATGATTCTTTCGAATATATTTGCGAAGAGTAGTTGTAAATGCTAATGTCATATTTATCTCCGTGCTTTAAACGCAGCGCTGCCATTGCATGAGTGCATGGCAATTTCATCAAGTCGTACTTTCTGCAAGAACATGATTGTCTCGAAAGATTAACTTTGACGGAATAACCATAACCAAGCATGATGAATTCGTCGGTGCTTTCGTTTATGTTGTTCACATATAATTTATCGCCCTCGATCATGTTTTTCCTCAAGATCGTCTCAGATACGAGAACAAATATTGTATTTAAATTGTCTACCTCCGTATACCTCTTCCTAAATATTTCTCCAAACCTATGAGCAATTGAATTGAAGATGGACACCACTGGATACTCTCTTTCTTCGTGCAACATTGAGCTGAGCAACTCGGCGATGTTTGTAGTCATGACGTTGAATCGATTACCTGGAAAGTAAGCCCGGCTCCACTTTTCAAATCCAACTTCATGCTCGAGGCAAGCTGCTGCGCTGGGTCATCTTTCTTTAAGGACATTGAAGTAGTCATTAAATTCTTTCAACGTGTACGCCTTGGCCGCATGGTAGTACAAATAGAGAGAATTGGAACAAGGGTGATTTATTCGGAGATTTTCACCGAGATGCCTCATACAAACACCGTGATGCGCAAGCGGATAATACCTTGCGAGGCCATTAGCTACGCTTACGTGTCTGTCGTAGATAATGCACAACTCTGGTTCATCGACAACAAAGGCTTTAAGCTTCTCAAAGAAGAATCCCACGACGTATCGTTCTCTTTATTCACCACACAATACGCTAAGTGATAGATATGATTTTGCGTATCTTGAGCAACAGCGAACAACAACATGCCCTCGTACTTGCCAGACAAATGCGTTCCATCAATAACAACAATCTTTCTCATATGTGCATATCCACAGATAGAAGCCCCAAACGCCATAAAGTAGTAAATAAATCTGCCCGAATCCTCATGGACCATGAGGGAATTAATTGACTTAGGATTGAGGCCGTTGAAAACATATGAAAATGAGGGAAGCATTGCATATCCGTGCTCGGGCGTACCTCGAATTATGTTCTTCGCAATATCGCCTGGCATCTAATACTTCCAATAGACTGACCTGCAATGTATCTCCCTAAATACGATCCTCTCAATCTCCTTCAATTATCTCCCTAAATACGATCCTCTCAATCTCCTTCAATCTTGGATCTTTGCTGTCGACGAAAAAGTTCAAAATACGTGAGGCAATGACCTCCACGGTGACATTCTTGTGCTTTCTCGTGACATGATCAACGCTACAAGTATGCTCTTCCATGTACTTGCGTATATGAAATCAACCCGATTTTCTGATAGCACATATGTGCACCATCCACGGGCAAGTAGGATCTACTTACCTCACCCTCAAGTATTTCTTACAACTCTTCACCTTTGTGTAATTGAACGACATTTTCACTGGGGCCTGCTTCAACAAAAGATTCAACTTTTTCTTATCTTTGAATGTTTGTCCTACAAAAAGATTGGTGCCGTCCGAGAAAGAGTGGCTTCTTTGTGGTTCGAGTTGCCTGTCCTCACCTCCTCCACACTCTTCTTCTTCTTCTTCTTCTTCTTCTTCATAATCTTCACTATTATCCTATTCATCACCACCCATGCAATCGTATTTCATTAATGTATCATCCATTATCGGGGATAGGGGTAGGGGTGGGGGTAGGGGTGGGGGTGGGGGTGGGGATGGGAGTGGAGCTGATGTGGAAGCTTCTTCCCGTGACCTTTCAACAACTTTAACCCGCAATACAGGTCTGGAGTTATCAGAATCAATGTAAAGCGTGTATAATTCCACATGTCTATCATTCCTTATGAACGTTGGATGGATCCCTCCCCCTCCCGTTCATCAAGTAACTAATTACCACCTCGCTTTGATCATAACTTAATTCACCGCTCTCCGTTATGATTTTAACCATATCGACGTATGAATCGTTGCGATGAAGGGCAATGGACACTGTCTCCTTAGACGCGATTTTTCAAACCCAACATTTAGTAGTCTCCTCCCATTCACCAGAAAATATACCACCAACAACCACGTAATCTATAGTAGACATGATATACCTCGATAATAGTATTTAATAGACTTGAATAGTGATTTATAGGCCTAGACTTAATAGACTGAAGTCTTCTTCTTCTGAGTTGTTGGCCGTACAGTGCACGATCGACCCTTTTTCGATGACCACCAAATAATCTGACGAATTTCAACTTACAACCAACCTAAGGAGTGTTGGAATGTTGTTATTGAGCCAAGACTCAATTTCGAAATGTGAGATTGATTTTTAAGCTTTTTGTATGAAAATCAAAGAAAAATTGGAGCTAAAAATAAACGAAAATGGCTTAAAACAATGGAGATAATGTCACTTTCTGATGGATGCCGAAAAATTCGACGAAAAATGGCCGAAAAATTGAGGAAATGGTGCCAAAATTGAGTGGTTGGTAGTGGATTGGTTGAGAAACTTTGAAATATTTTTTTTAAAAATTAATTATCCAATATTTATATTTTTAGACATGGACTAAAGTGTATATGTTTTAAAAAAATTAGGGCTAAAATGGAAAAGGGGCTAAAGTGTATATTTTGTAAATTGAGTGCTAGGGTTGCATTTTCTTTTTGTGATCCCATTAAAGTGTCTATTTTTTCAATTAAAAAAACTTGCTGTCTAATTATCAAAAAAGGTTTGGATCGTTGTGAAGTGACATTTTAGGCAACTACCCCTTTTCACTTGTCCTTCTGTTGGAGATCTTCAAAAACAGTGTATTTCATAAGTGAGATAAGAGCTGCATATACTCTTCTTTTCATACATTATTTATGAAATTTTACTGAATTGTTATTGTTATTATATTCTTTTTCTAATGATACTATGGATACAATATTTTTATTTTTGAAAAGCTTTTTCCAAAGAATTAAATTGTTAGTACTAGATATGTATTTGACAAAAAGGATGGAAAAAAGAGGTAGAGCCTAAAATTGTTGTTTCATAGAGTAGACACACTAAATGATTAGAGCTGAGAAAGTCAATTTTCACTTTATTTCCCTTTTTGTGTCTTTTATTTTTCAATCTCTTCACTGTCTAATATTTTCTCCGTCTCAAAATTGATATTTATAAATTATACATAATTATTAAGAAAAAAATTAATTGGAAATATGATTTAACTAATATAACTCTTGTTAGTTCTTTAATTCTCATCTATTTATGTGCATCTTAATTCTAAAATAATTATTACTAAGGATAGAATTAGAAAAAAAATGACTAATTATCTATCTCTTGATCTTTTAAACATGCAAAAAAATTCTTCTCTAACAAACATGCAAGAAAATTCTGTTTGAACAAACATATCAATTATTTTGAGACGAATAGAGTGTATGTGATATAGCACTAAAAAAAAAAATCGTAAGTGATTTGGAGTGAAAATTATGAAAGTAGTTTTTGAAGTTCAAGTTGAATTTTGAAAAATTGATGAATGTCCAAACACCAAATAATTTTCCAAGATAATATTCTGGAAAATAATTAAAAATAATTCATGGTCAAACAGACGCTACATATAGTTTGAATATTTTTTTTTTTTTAACTTTCTTTTGATGAGAACTAGTTTCTGTATCTTGATATTTTTTTAATAAAAATGAAAAAGAGAATTAGAATTCTATATATTTTTTTTTGTTTTTAATTCCTCGAGGGGGTGGGTTGAGAAATAAGAAACATAGTATTTGTGAGTCCTAAATAGATTTTGTTCTGGTGAATGATTTTAAAGAATCAGTGTCATTTTTTGTCAATATATATAGGAAGAATCATATATCGTGGGGCATGAAAAAGGAATAAATGGACCATATGGTATATATGGGCCACAGATAGAAACATGAAGATTAAAATAAGAAAGAAGGAGTGCATGTACGTAACATTAAAGTTCATGCACGGTTCCTAATTTTTTATGTTAATAGAAAGGGAACAACATGAATGCAATTTTGACCTATTTATTCTCCACATAGACTACCATTACTCGTATCTTTCCCATTTTAGATATAAGCCGGATTCTGTGGATTTAACTGAATTCGTTACTTTTAGCTTGAGCCAATAATGGAGCTAAAAAAGAATATTAGCATGTAACTCTACTAACGAGAAAATTCAGATAAACCCCTTGTGGCACACAGCTCTACCCTCGACTCAAGCAGAACAAAAAATAATATATAAATCCAGAATAAGAATGTTATCCAAAATAAACCACACAGTATATACTCATCAGAGTCAGATGCTCGCGTTAGCAAGATTCAAGGAGGAGCTCATCTCATCTCAAGGGGTGTGATATAAACAACCTACTCTAATACCAGCATTAGTGGTTACTTCCATGATTCGAACTCATTCTAACTCGTAACCTATAGGTTGCATAAAGACACCTATAGGTCGCATAGAGACAAATGGAGGCTCCCCAATCAAGTTGAATATTATATGGAGTCAAAGAGCAGTCCGATGCACTAAAACTCCTGCCATGTAACGGGTTTGGAGAAGGGTCGGACCACAAGGATCCCCTATCAAGTTGAATATTATATGGAGTCGAAGAGCGGTCTAGTGCATTAAAGCTCCTGCTATGTAAGGAGTTCGGAGAAGTCCGGACCACAAGGATCTATTGTGTGTAACTTCACTTTACATTTCTGCATTGTTTCCACAGCTTAAACCTGTGATCTCCTACTCACATGAAAACAATTTTGCCGGTTACTTCAAAGTTCTCCTTCTAATAATACATGGAGAATCTAGAAGAAAAACTCATTATCAATAATGTTGGCTGAACAGTAAACACCTTTTGGGAAAATGTTAGCCAGGTAACAAGTTTGACAAGTTTCTATACCATGATACAGTTTTCTATTTTTACATCTAGCATTGTACCTTCAAAGATTCCTGCTTCACTATGGTTATACATCTATCATTGTTCCTCAAAAGACTTCCTACCTTACTATGGTTTTACATCTACATTATACCTTAATACATTTCCTGCCTTAGTACTATGGTCTATCGTATGTAAAACTTCACTATCATGGCATTACTCTGCGCGCCTGAAGCAGAACCTTCTGAAGCTCATCGGCAAGTCCTGGTAAGAGCACTGGTTTAGGGATGATGCCATTCATTCCGATCTGCAGGCATTTTTGACCGACATCTTCATCAGTAGTTTCAACTAAACCGATGATCAAAGGCCAGTCCTGCATTACACGCTTGCGAAGTCTCCTGGTAACTTCAAAGCCGTCAACAAGAGGCGGGTGAAGATCCAAAACTACAATTTGAAACAAGGATGCATCAGAGCAAACAGCACCGAGGCATTCATATCCAGATGAAACTACAGAGACGATGCATCCCAGTTTCTGGAGCATCTTCCTTGTTACGGCTCTATTCATGTCATCATAGTCAACTAACAGAACTTTCACACCATGTAGTAGAGGATGTGGATATGTGGGATCTGAAGATTCCCCATATCCGGACAGGCCTACTGGAATTGATGGTTGCCTTTGAAACCCGACAATGACAACCATGCTTTGGTCAAAACCTTCTGGATTTGGTTCTACAATAATTTCTCCTTGCATCAACTGTTTGTTGTTTTTCACATACCAGAAGAAAGTTTAAAATTCAAATTGCAAACATTATGGACTTATATTTAAAAAAAATTTTAAAAAAAAACTAAGACAAGAAAATGAAAGTGTAATCGGTAACTAAGTGCTGGAATATGAATAGACTTACATGAACCAACTTCCTGCAAACGGAAAATCTCAAACCCTCCTCAACGTCCCCACTGCAGCTCGTTGGAGTACACAGTTCGATCTCTGACTGAGACTGACTAACGCTTGTGCAAATTTCGAACCTGGTATACATTCTGTCACTAGATGAGTTTGATCTCCTCGTTTTCCAGCTTACATAATCTTCACTTGCTGGGAGGACTCGGAAGGTAAGATGCCCTCCGTTGGTGCCATTCAAAATATTTCCGACTATATGAAGCAAAACTTGAAAGAATCTTCTTTCATCACCCATAACATGATTAGGCAAAGATTTGTCGACTTCAATGGTAATATTGTAACCCTTCGATGCACACAAACACTTGACAAGACAAGCAGCTTCTCTAATCAAGGAATGTAGCTTGAAATGCCTCATTTCCAATGGGAATCTTACGTTGGCCTTCGTTGAATTAACTATCACATCATCCATCAGGGTGGAGACAGCGTGGCTGGTTTTGATCATAGAACCCACAAGAAGCTTCTGCTCATCTGTTAACTTCTCTTCCTGCAAGACCGAGATCAGACCCATAATTGAGTGTATCGGTCTTCTCAGCCTATTACTCATAACTGTCTGAAATGCACTCTTTGCATCACTTGCCCTAAGAGCATCCTGTTTCGCTTTCTGCAGTGCTCGGTTCTGTTCCAATAATCTTTCACTTATATTCTGAGATTCTTCAATCATTGCAGCATGGGACAGAGCCACAACAACTTGATCGGCTGCAGCCTTGACAATCTCAATTTCCTGGTTACTCCAAAACCTACCACTTCCACAAGGTAGAACCAGAACGAGGATAGCATAACATCGTGGGACAATCTCAGGAGTTCCTGTTCGGAAATTCGAGACCTTCAGCATTGGTATCCTGATTGCAGCCACGGTTTCTGGGTCGCAACTCTTTCTACTACTTGCAGCAGCAAGTTTGGATCCCACGTCAAGTATCTTTACAGCATTACTCGCCTTGATCTCTTTTACATCGGGATCAGTGATTGGGATGGGCATATTATTATACACACTGGAAACATCCGCCCTTGTAGGATCATGAGTCAGTCTCATCTCCGTTCTGTTCTCATTAGGCATCCATATAACACAATTCTGCAAATTCAATATCTTCGACAGCTCAACAAGAGTTGTGTCGAGTATTTTATGACGATCAAGTGACTTCCTGATCTCTTGTGTAAGCATCCGAACATGCTTTCCAACTTCCTCTTTTTGCTTTATTTTACCAACTTGTTGATCAAGATCCCAATTCTTTTGTATCAGCATTAATTCCCTTAGCTTCACTTTAAGTAGCATCGGGATAAGGTTGACGAGAGATACAGCAGTGAGCACGGAGATCAGTGCAGTGAGTAGTTTGGAAACAAGAATGGCAACCAAAATATGAAATGTGCGTTGGCCCAAATAAGTCATGAAACTTAGAAAATGTGTTAAACCACAGAATATAATGAATGCTCCGAATTCAATGAGCACCCATTTGAATGGAAAGTTGGAACGACTGACGAAGTAAATGATCTCCAGCGGGATAGAAAAATACGCCAATGCAATAAATAAATCACTGGTTCGTTGGGCAAATAACATACTATCGATGCTCCAAAATGCCTCATCATCATCGCAATTACATTCAGTAGCGCCATCAACACCCGATAAGGAAGCAATGAACGATAAAAGCAACAAACATGATGCTACCTTCATCAGCATTGCATCCATTAGACCTTAGTATTGTTTACACCAATGCTGCTTAATGTTCAATCAGAGACCTGGTCAATCAAACCATATACGCATAAGCCAACCAGTTAAGATTCAATTCCTAAGTACACAAAAACTAAACATTTTTTTTTAGAGTGAAGATTGAAGTATACCTAAAGTATCCCAGTTTTCCGAGTTTTACACCTGAATTATCAGTTGTATTGATTTCCTACCTGAACTATCACCAACCATTTACCAGAATACACCTTAACTATTAGTTGTTCACTTTTCCGACCTGAAAGTTCAGGTGTGAAACTCAAAACGATTAACTGTTGAGGTGTTTCTGACCATTAACTCTTTTTTAAAAAAAAAAAAAAAAGAAGAGAAAAGGAGACTAACATCAATATAAAATTTCACAGATATACACACAAATGCATGCACCAACATCAACTTGCAATTAAATAATTAATATCCAAAAGGAAGGAGAGTAAAAGGTGCCAAATAACAACTAGCCCCACAAGCCCACAAACTTAAAAGGCATCTATTTATTTCAATGCCAAAATTTTGACTTTCACAATACTAATATAACCATTTCATAAATAGAACTTAGTACAAAGAGACTGAGAAGCTACTATGCACCTCAACTATAGTAACTTAACAAAAAAATGAAAGCTAGAATAACTTTGAAATGAAAGTTAACACCCCTCAACAAGAAACTTTAAATAAATAATTTTCAATTTGTGGTTGTCTAAGAAACTAAAAAGAAATTTTGAATTTTTTGGTCCTAAACTAAAATATATAGAATGTACTAAAATGCAATTTTGAATTTTATGATCCTAAACTAAAATATATTGAATGTACTAAAATGTTCTTTAACCAAAAATTTAAGCTTAAAAGAACTGTCAAAAAACATACTAAAAAAAAAAATAAGACAAAGAAACTGAAAAGGAGCAACATGTATCCAACAACATATTCAGTGCAGTTTCACTAGTCCTTACTCGTCGTACCTGAAAAGGCGAGGTAGAGAAATTGTTTTTGATATATCGTGAGGAAAAGCAAAATAAAAGAGTCCCAAAAGAGAAATAACATAAGTGAAGAAAGATGATCAGCTAAATTTACCTAAAAAGAAGAATAAAAAACACATCTTTCTTTATCTAAGAAACAAAAAACCAAAAACAAGTCAATCCAACACACAGATCTTTATCTTTAACCAGCATGCAGACCCAAATAAACATTTATAGAGGTCTTTAAATCATCTTTTTATCCAAAACACCATCAAAACCAATGTAATTTTTCCAGCATTGGTATTATCAAAACATAAAAAGAAAGAAAAAAAAGAATCTATAGCCCACAAAAAAGCTCCAAATAACTACTCAGAAAGAACCGTAACTCAATGCACCACAAAGAAAATTTTTATTGTGAAAATAAACTGAGTTTTTTCAATGACCATCTTGCTTTTACTAGCTTAAAACACTTAAAAAGAGTAAAAAGGATTAGATTTTTACACCCAAAAAAAGAAAAAGAATAAGATTTTTTTCCTCAAAAAAAAGAAAGAAAATAAAAACAAGAAAGACATAGAGAACTTCACTGATTGTTCAAGAATTCAATGACCCTTTTCATTTCTGTACCTTTTTCTTATTCTTGTATGCTCCAAATGCAAATTTGATATCAAAAACAGTTGAATCGTTTGAAGAAGTGTTTGTCATATACAGAGTAAAGAAAGTGACTTTAAAGAGAGTAGAAAAATGTAAGCTAAAAATGAGGAAGAAAGACAAGAAAATATAAGCTTGTTGGGGTGGGGTTGGGGGGACCCACAGATTTTACATGAAGAGAACTTAGACACATTTAACTCTTAATAAATGTCTTCTTCAGCTACAAAGTTGTAGAAGTAAACCTTTTAACACCAATTATTATTTTAAGAAAATTATCATTAAGTTTACTTAATTTTATTTTATACTCTTTCTATGTGTCATTTTATAGAGGCTGAAATATATATTATGTGGTCCCCTAGATTTGACCTTTTTGAAATTGGATACCTTAACTAGTGGTGTAGTTTATTCATCATTTCATTAATGTTCAAAGTGTGTGTATTGAATATCTAATTGACAATTTCTTACAAAATCTAAGTGTATGATTCAGGGATGCAGAATTTTCGTTCAGGGAGTTTGCTAAAAGTAAGCATATTCGTAGTATTGTTAAATTAATGGATCAAATTTTGTATGAACAAGTCAAATCATATATGAGAAAATTTAATAATTTTAATCTAAATTTATTGATTGAATTACTATTATATATAAATTTAATATTTTATAGAAATCGATAAATTAGTAGATGATATCAACAGAATAATATTATGAGGTAATATTAGTAGACAATACAAACTTACCTAAAACAAAACTGACAAAATAAATAAATTTATCCACCAAGATTTGATCTCGGGGTCCTTTGGGAAATCTACCCCCCTCCTAAACTGTTGCACTACTCACTACTGTTGTGTTGGGGGTGGGGGAGGTCAATATTTAATATATACGTATACTACAAATTCGATCCTATATACATAGTATAGTTTTTCAAGTGAGGGGTTCTGGTGAGCTCACTTGGCTCCATGTGGGTCCTCCCCTAATATGACTCTCAATATAATGACTTGGGCAAAACTGAATTAATATATGATACATGAATTTTTTAATAAAGAAGAAATTTTTTCTGATTATTCTCACATGTATTCGCTTGGCAAAAAAAAAAGCAAATTAATGTTCGATACATGAATTTTTTTTATAACAAGAAAATTTATCTGAATCTTAAACATAGTGACTTTGCAAAAGAAGTTAACTAATGCTCGACATGTTAATTTTTTTTACAATAAGAAAAATTTCTTGACACCCCGACATAGTGGTTTGACAAAAAAAGAATCAACACTCAAGTTTCGCACGTGAATCTTTTGTCAAGAACTTTATACTTTTCAACATAGTGTCTGAGTGAATATGTGAATTATCGTTTGATACGTGAAGTGACTTGATAAAATATGTGAATCAACACCCGATACATAAAGTGACTTGACAAAAGATACGAATCAACACTCGATACGTGAAGTGATTTGACAAAAAACGTGAATCAACACCCGACATGTAAAATGGCTTAGTAAAAGATGTGAATAAACATTCCACATGTAAAGCGACTTAGAAGAAGATGCAAACAAACATTCGCCACGTGAAGGGCTCAGCAAAAGACGTGAATCAATATCTGACACATGGAGTAGTTAGAATATAAAAAAAAAACATATTTAAAGCACATATAGGAAATCTTGAACGTAAAAAGAAACATAGTTAAAGAACATGTAGGAAATCTTTTCCGAGAGTGGTCACTTTCTCTTAGACTAACTTGTCTTCTATTTCTAGACGACTTTAAAGCACATGTAAGAAATCTTTCTCAAGAGTGGTCGTCTTCTGTTAGACCAGCTGTCTTCTATTTCTAGACGACTACTCTAAAACAAATTTTTTTCTTTCTTGAATTTTCTTGTCTCTTATCAGAGAGTCTGACATCATTTTTCACTTTTAACGCACACTTATTTGATGAGCTAAGACTAAGTGTCATATAAGTCAAAAGCTATCCCAAGACCTAAATAGACAAGGTCGAAATTCGAGTCAAAACTATGATTCATATATCCATTTCTTTATTTAAGGAGATTCTATAATTATTAGTCCTAATGGAGATATCTTTTTCCTTTTGAGATGAAATAAAAGAAAAGTTCATATTTGAAAGACTGCAATTTATTAACTGTCGTGCTATCTACTCTTACTAATAGTTTAGCAATTTCGTTGTTGCTGGTTTTGTTTCATAGTGAATTTATGGAAGATCTAATGTAACACTCCGAGTCTATACCCCGGATGCTACACGGTGCTCATAATTTCAAAGGGTCGCAAGTTAACCCATGACCGGTACCTGCAGCAATAACTGTGTAATAATTGCAGAATTTAGGCGAAAACTTTTCATAAGGTTCAAATCTGAAATAATTATTGATTACGGTATCAAAATACCAAAACTGAACATCAATACTGAAATTTGAACAACTATCTGAAAATACTCTAGTATGAAAAGCCTCTACACTGTCTGAACTGTAGAGATGATGAGACAAATCCCCAACTAACTTCGACTACTGAAAATAAATTGAAATGCTGAAAAAAATCATGTCTTCGGACTATGAGGACTCACCACTAACTCTGTCTGCTGAGAATCTGGACTGCTAAGGGTGCTTTGGAGCCCGTGCGTCTGAACCTATGATATAAGACATCATAGCGCAAAAGAAAAACATGCGTCAGTACGTTGAATGTACTGGTATGCTCAGTGAGGTAGGCTGAGATGCATGGGTTTATATGCATGAACAATGCTAACTGAATAACATGATTATGACTGAATGAGAGTACATGCATGAATACGTAGATTGTAACTGAGATTGTGATAACACTGAATACTGAGTCTGAATATTGATTTACTGATATCTGGGTTTACTAATACTGTATCTGATAGTTATGATTCTATGGAACTATACTGAGTTTTATACTAAGCTGAGCGACTGTAACTGACAGTCCTGAATTTGTAAAACTGAACTGAGTTCTATACTAAGACTAAATTTGAAACTAAAACTGTGGGAGGTAATTATCTAACCGACATACCCCTTTCTAAATAGATTGGGGTACAACTTGTAACTTCAATTGAAAGGGTGTTAATACCGTGCCACGGGTAGAGACAAGCTGTGAGTTAACCCTCTCTGCAAGGAAGCTTTTTCGCAACCCTCGCTGGTAGGAAAACTCAAATGAGATGTATCAACCTTCATGATATCTGGAAGGAAAATATCTCAACCTACGCTATCTACATAGTTCTGTAACACAGGGATTGCTACTAAGGGTCAAACCCTATGCTGGCAGGAATGCCCCCATCCCTGAGTTAACTCGGTGCTGAATCCTACTCCTATCTGAATAGACACTGAACTGATTTTCCTAGCTCATACTAGGCTTGACTGAATTGTTACTGAGTTTACTCAGTTTTGTTGTGTCACACCCCAAATCCCATTGGAGCGGACTGACACCCGTAGCCGAGGAGGCCCGGGAGAACCCGTTCATAACCTATACTTTCACATTTACATTACTTATGAAAATTAGAAATTTGGGCAGCACTTCATTGTAAATAGAAGAAAACAGTACCTGTATCAACCCAGCAGACACGCATAAATATATATATATGAACAGTAATTGGCCGTCAGAGCCATCACGTCTATCAGCCAAACACTCCTATGGCTGTACAATATGTCTACAAAAGCCTCTACATAGATACACAACTGAGTTGGGGTCGGGACGAACTCCCGCCCACAAAAGACTTTTATACAAATACCAAAGGTACATATAGAGACGACTTGGGATGCCCCGAAACAACTGGAGCTCACCACTAACAATAGAATGTCCTGGCTCTTACTGCTGAGGTGTACGACCTGAAGTACCTGTTCCTGCAGGCATGAATGCAGGTCCCCCGTGAGGGACGTCAGTACGGAAATATGTACTGAGTATGTAAGGCAGGGAGTATCAACATGAGATACAAAAGATCAACAGAACCCAGATACCAGTGAATAAACAGTATGAGTAGACCACACTTAAAAGAACTGATGGGATACCTGCACATTACTTTCATATCATTACTTCCCGTAATCCTTATCAATACATAACATATGTCATACAATGGCCAACTGATCAGTGGTACTAATACAATACATCAGGGACTACCCCTGGAATAGCATATATATACATAATCTTTATAATACAATGGCCAACTGATCAGTGGTACTAATACAATACATCAGGGACCACCCCTGGAATAGCATATATATACATAATCTTTATAATACAATGGCCAACTGATCAGTGGTACTAATACAATACATCAGGGACCACCCCTGGAATAGCATATATATACATAATCTTTATAATACAATGGCCAACTGATCAGTGGTACTAATATAATACATCATATTATCAATTTAAAATATAGACATTCCATTTTTTAGCATATATATATATATAATCTTTATAATACAATGGCCAACTGATCAGTGGTACTAATATAATACATCATATCATCAATTTAAAATATAGACATTCCATTTTTTAGCATATATATATATAATCTTTATAATACAATGGCCAACTGATCAGTGGTACTAATATAATACATCATATCATCAATTTAAAATATAGACATTCCATTTCTTAATTCAATTAATCTTTGAGATTGGTTACTTTGTGGTCACACTTTATGGAACTTGAAACCATGATACCTCAATAGGAAAAACATGTAAATAGGTAATCATTATCATGAAAATGAAGTAGAGAATCATGGATACCTCATTAAACCATTTCGGAGTCAACAATAGTATATGGATATTTTTTGACTAGCCGGACATCTTAAAAGTGAAAACAAGTTCAATTGGTAGTGTCGAAGATCATATGATGTTATTATGTGTCATGTGTCGTAGTACAATGTTGGAAGCTTACTTGAGAGTGTCATGGGTCATTATTCATGCCAAAGAATAAATAGAGTATGTCTTACATACCTTGATATAACCACTTCAATACAAGTGACTTCCCGTACTCTTCGAACACTTATCTACAATAAGTCATTTGTGGAAAACTAGTATTAGCAACCAAACCTTACCATTTAGGTATTAACTTCACCAATTAATGTCTAGGAAGTAATCCCTTAGCTCATCAATAAGAGTACTACATACATCCTCTTATACTCTTATTACATTCACATATCATGCATTTTCATGAAATATCCCTCAACATCACTCTTAGCCTTTATTTCCCTTCTTAATCACCATCCAATACCAACATGATCACTAGGCATACATAACCACTAATATAATGATATATCACCACAATTCATTCTTCATAATCCAATACAGCAACTTCCATAACTTACTACTAACAATTTATACACAACAATTCATAACTATGTTTCTAGTTATCTTCCAACATCAAGACAATACTCATAATTCTTTATCAATACTTATTCATGGATAAGAATCAAGAATAAACAATATTCATACCTTAACAATGGACTCTTGTATTTAGAATCCTCCTTACATAACCATGGGGTGCTTCTCGAAGATTTCGAGATGGTGAACACAACTACGGAACCAATTTGAATTTTCTACGGTTGAATCTTGAGTTATTTGGGATTTTGTTTGAAACCCTAAAGGGTATTCTTGAGAGAAAATTAGAGAAAAGGGGTATATTTTGCTGAATTTGGAGCTGAATCAGATGTTATAGACGAATTAGGGGTGAGGTGAAATGACTAAAATGCCCCTAAGAAAACAAGAAAAGTCGAAACTATCCCTCAGTTGACAAACTGACAGGCTGAAGTAAAACGGATATAACTCCTGACTTAGATGTTGTATTTGGATGAAACCAGTTTCATTAGAAAGAAGACTCAAAGATATTTCGTTTGATATATTATAGCTCACACAGTTCATTATATACAGGGAGTTATGATCGTTTGAAGTTGACCCTGAAATGCTGAAAAAAAAACTGGGCAACAGGCTTTGCGTTTTGCTACTGTTTTGAAATCCAAACGCAGCCTTATGCATTCCGAAAAATTCCAAAACTTATCCGAGATGTACTATGAGATTTCCCGATCGTAACGCAACTTGAAAATCTAAAAATGAAGGTCGGAAAGGTCGAGAAGTTGTATCCCGAAGGTTGCCAGCTAAAATGACTCGAAGTTACACTTAGAAATTTTTTTCAAGTTTTTAAGTCTAAGAGCACTCTATTAAAGGCTAATCCATGCACGACTTTTACGGGGTGTTACATGTTGACTGACAAAATACTATTGAATTTTGTTAGCTGACTGAGTTTACTGAGGTATGAACTAAATACTGAACTAGACTGGACTGATACTGAGTCTACTAAGTTTTTCTGAGTCCTGTAATGACAGAGAGTACTAGGATAGTGACGTGACTGAGATTATTCTATAACTGACACTGGCTCTATGCAAACAGCTAAATTGTTGGGTATTAAATACCCCCAGAACTCGATAGCATGAAAATAAAACATAACATGATCTTGCTTAGCATAAACATGCACATTGGAGTCATAATGCATCTATAGAGACATCTTATCAAACATTTGCATGGTATAACTTGCAAATAAGCTATCATGACATGATTTTTTCCTTTATTAGTTCATATGAACAATTCATCAAGCACTTGGTGAGCATAGTATATGCACATAATAAGTGAATATCAAGATTTACTTCAAATTTCACAATTTCAAGGGGTTTAACATGGATTCATACGAATTTACACACATAGTAGTCAATCCCACATGAAAGGTATAATAATTCATGAAATAGAAATCTAACTCACATACTAATCATGAATACAATTTTAATTTCAATCATGGAAATCATGATTTCAAACTACTTGAAATTTAAAAAAGATTCTTGGACTTCAAAGGTGGAAGGAACCCTTGGAAGAACACTTCACATATCTTAGTTGGTGAATTCTTAAAAATTAACGGTAGAATCTGAAGCCTTGAATTTTAATTTAATTCACCTATGGTTTTATTCTTGAGCAATTTGTGAAAGAATGAATATAACTAGCTAAAAGAGGGCTAAATTTCATGTTATGGGGGATGAAGGGTATGGGAAAAAGAGTTAATTAACCCTGAGGACGTGACTTTTTAATGACTGTAAATTAAACCATCGACGCATAGACCGACATGCCATGTCATTGGCATCGAGGCGATAGCTAACGCATCACGTCGAGTCTGCGTCGGCTCACTAGAATTTGACGCTAGGAGTTGGGGAAAACATTTATCAATGCGATAGTCGATGCGACACGTCAAGATCGCATTGAATCACTGGTTTGGGACACCAAAGTTTCCTCAAACGAAGTCCAAAAAATTTGAAACTTATTTGGGAACACCTACGGGCATTCCTGATCATGAAACAATCTAAATATAGATACTTTAAGGTCGTAAGGGTCGTGAAATTGGATTGCCAACTTTCGAAGGCTAAAATAACACTAAGTATGGATACATTGCTAAATTTTCTGTCTGGACCCCTTGACAAACTTTAAAAGACTGAATTGAGCTTAGAATTTTGTAGGGTCTTACAATATCTCTCCCTTGGGAACATTCATCCTCGAATGAGTCTGATTAAACCGAGAAAACTGAGAGACTGGATTTAGACACTAAGCATGCACAACTGAAGGATGATTTCATGACTGAGATTACTGATATACTGAATTATCATACTGAACATGCATATCTGATGCATAAATATATGACTGAACTGACTCATGGACATATGAATGAATACGCAATAGTAACTGATACCAAGTTTGCAATAGAAATCTGAGCATGAAACTAAATAAGCTTAAGGAAAACTATTGCCTTAGGCTGAGTTTGTGGAGAAGAGGTAAGGGTACTTGGTCCACATATCTGCTTTTGCTTCCCAAGTAGCTCCCTCAACGGACTGATTCCGCCAAAAAACTTTAACTAGAGAGACTTCTTTGTTCCTCAATCTGCGAATCTAATAACCAAGGATTTAGATTAGGATCTCTTTGTAAGAGAGGCTGTTCTGAACATCTATGCCCTCTATAGGGACTACGACTGATGGGTTACCTATACATTTCTTTAGCAAGGAGACATGAAACACTGGATGAACTGAAGATAGATCTGAAGGCAACTCAAGCTCGTAAGCTACCTTTCCAAAATGGCTGAGAATTCGGTACTTACCGATATATCGGGGACTGAGTTTCCCTTTCTTGCAAAACTTCTTCATTCCTTTTATAGGAAAGATTTTCAAGTACACATAGTCACCAATCTCAAACTCGAGATCCTTTCTAGCACATCTGCGTACGATTTCTGTCAGCTCTGAGCTGTCTTAAGCCTTTCCCTAATAAACTGGACTTCCTCTAAGGTATCAAATACCAAGTCATACCCTACCACTGCGGCCTTACCCACTTCAAACCAACCTATGGGAGATTTACACATCCTTTCATAAAGCACCTCAAACAGAACTATTTGAACACTAGAATGATAGTTGTTGTTTATGCGAACTCAATCAACGGTAAGTGGTCATCTCAGCTACCTTTAAATTTTATTGCACATGCTCGCAGCATATCCTCTAAAGTCTGAATGGTCCTTTCTGCTTGACCATCTGTCTGAGGATGAAAGGTTGTACTGAGGTAAACTCGGGTACCAAGACCCTTTTAGAATGTCTTCCAAAAATGAGAGGTGAAATGGGTACCTTTGTCTGAGATAATGGACAACGAAACACCGTGAAATTTAACCAACTCCCTATTATATAGTTTGGCGTAATCCTCGACTGAGTAAGAGGTATGGACTGGTAGGAAATAAGCTGATTTGGTCATCTTGTCTACAATGACCTAAACTAAAAATCATGCTGACGACGAGTATGAGGCAAACCCATCACAAAGTCCATGTTAACTTCTTCCCATTTCCAAGTGGGAATAATGAACTCCTACATGGACCCACTAGACTTCTGATGCTGCATGGACCTACTAGGTTTCTGATTCTCAATCTTAACCTGCTGACATATTGAGCACTTAGCCACAAACTCTGAAATATCTCTCTTCATCCCACTCCACATATAGATCTCCCATAAATAACGGTACATCTTAGTGGCCCCTGGATGAATAGAGTAGCGTGCACTATGCGCTTCTACAAGGATTTATTGCCTCAAGTCATCTACGCCCATCATATATAGTTGACCCTGATAACGCAAAATATCATCTCCCTCTTACAAGAAAACCTCTACTTTCTGATCTCTGACTGATTCTTTCAACTTGAACAGACTGGGACCCCTGTCCTGCTTTTCCTTCACTTCGGAAACTAGGGATGATTTTGAACTACTCTACACCCATACACTACCTTTTGCTGAATCGACTAAGCAGACACCTAGTCGGGCTAGCTGATGAACTTTCTGAGCTAACGTCTTCTTACTGTCCTCGACATGAGCATTACTACCCATAGACATTCTACTGAGAGCGTTGGCCACTACATTAGCCTTGCCTGGATGATACAGGACACTCATGTCATAGTCTTTCAACAACTCTAACCACCTTCTTTAACGGAGGTTTAGGTCTTTCTGAAAGAACACATACAGTAGACTTTTGTGGTCAGTGAACACATCAACGTACACATCAATACATCAATATTGGCTACTGGGTTGGCTGGGAAAGCAGTTGGACATTCATTCTAGGTTGCCAAAGAATAAGCTAGGGTAGTGAAGGCTTCTCTGAACTCAGCGTGAGAGATGTGTTCGTCCAGAGGATCTGGTTGAACAGGTTGGGGTTCTGACTGGTATCCAGTTCCTCTCCTTTTAGTCCTCTTTGGAGGCATATTCTGTAAATGGAAGAGAAAGGACTAGACAAAGAATTTAACTTGAGTTTGTGCTTATTCGCACGATATAATTTCTAAAAGAAGGAAAACTTTTCCTAAAACATCTTGTAGCCTCCTATCCATAAGTGTGGCGCGCAACTCACCCATGCACAAGACTCTACTAGATGTGGCTTTTAGACTTCCTTGGACTCTGTTGAACCTTAGGCTCTGATACTAAGTTTGTAACGCTACCTCGGACGCTACACGGTGCTCATAATCCCGAAGGACCACAAGCTAACCCATGACTGGTACCTGCTGTAATAATTATGTAATAATACTATAATAATTATAGAATTTTAGTAAAAACTTGCCATAAGGTTCAAATCTAAAAGAATTACTGATTACGGTATCATAATACCAAAACTGAACATCAATACTGAAATACGGACAACTGTATGAAAATACTTTAGTATGAAAAGCCTCTACACTGTCTAAACTATGGAGTTGATGGGACAAGCCCCCAACTAACTTTGACTACTAAAAATAAACTGAAATACTGAAAACAATTATGTCCTCGAACTATAAGAACTCACCACTAACTCTGTCTGCTTAGAATCTGAACTGCTAAGGGTGCTTTGGAGCCTGTGCATCTGAACCTATGATATAAGACATCATAGCACAAAATAAAATCATTTGTCAGTACTTTGAATATACTGGTATGCTCAGTGAGGTAGGCTGAGATGCATGGGTTCATATGTATGAACAATGTTAACTTAATAACATGAGTATGACTGAATGAGAGTACATGCATGAATATGTCGATTGTAACTGAGATCGTGACAACACTGAATACTGAATCTGAATATTGATTTATTGATATCTGAGTTTATTGATACTGTATTACTGATAATTGAATGATTGTATCTGAAAGTCATGATTCTACGGAACTATATTGAGTTTCATACTGAACTGAACGACTGTAACTGACAGTCCTGAATATGTAGAACTAAACTGAGTTCTATACTGAGATTGAATCTAAAACTAAGATTATGGGAGGTAATTATCTAACTGGTATTCCCCTTTCTAAATAGATTGGGGTCCAACCTATAACCCCAGTTGGAAGAGTGTCAATACCGTGCCACGGGTAGAGACAAGCTATGAATTAATCCTTTCTGATAGAAAACTCATTTGTCAACCCTCGCTGGCAGGAAAACTAGAATGAGATGTATCAAGCCTCATGATATCTGGCAGGAAGATATCTCAACCTACGCTGGCTACATAGTTCTGTAACACAGGGATTGCTACTAAGGGTCAAACCCTCTGCTGGCAGGAATGCCCCAATCCCGGGGTTAACTCGGTGCTGAATACTGCTCCCATCTGAATAGATACTGAACTAATTTTTCTAGTTTATACTAGGCTTGACTGAAATATTACTGAGTTTACTGAGTTTCGTTGACTGACAGAATACTACTGATTCTGCTAGCTGACTGAGTTTACCTGAATATTGAACTAGATTAGACTGATATTGAGTCTTCTGAGTTTTCCTGAGTCCTGTAACTAACTAAGAGTACTAGGATCATGACGTAACTGATATTATTCTGTAACTGACACTAGCTCGAGGCAAACCGCTAAATTATTGGATATTAAATACCTCTAGGACTCGATAGCATGAAAATAAAGCATCGCTTGATCTTGCTTAGCATAAACATGCACATTGGATTCATAATGCATCTATAGAGATATCTTATCAAATATTTGCATGGAATAACTTGCAAATAAGCTAGCATGACATGATTTCTTTCCCTTATTAGTTCACATGAACAATTCATCAAACACTTGGTGAGCATAATATATGCACATAATAAGCGGGCATCAAGATTTACTTCAAATTTCACAATTTTAAGGTATTTAACATGGATTCATACGAATTTACACACATAGTAGTCAGTCCCACATGAAACGTATAATAATTCATGAAATAAAAATCTAACTCACATTCTAATCATGAATACAATTTTAATTCTAATCATGGAAATCATGATTTCAAACTACTTGAAATTTAAAAGAGATTCTGGGACTCCAAGGGTGGAAGGAACCCTTGGATGAACACTTCACATACCTTAGTTGGTGAATTCTTAAAAATTACCGATAGAATTTGAAGCCTTGAATTTGAATTTAATTCACCTAGAATTTTGTTCTTGAGCAATTTGTGAAAGAATGAATATAACTTGCTAAAAGAGGGCTAAATTTGTGTTTTGGGGGCTGAAGGGTGTGAAAAAAAGACTTAATTAACCCTAAGGATGCGGGGTTTTAATAACTGTAAATAAAACTATCAACGCGCAGACCGACGCACCGCATCGTTGGCATCGACGAGATAGCTAACGCGCCGCGTCGAGTCCGCATTGGCTCACTGAAATTTAATGCTGGGGGTTGGGAAAAATATTTATCAACGTGATAGTCAATGCGACGCATCAAGATCGCGTTGATTCACTAGTTTGGGACTCCAAAGGTGCCTTAAACGAAGTCCAAAAAATCTAAAACTTATTCAAGAATACCTACGGACATTCCTGATCATGAAACAACCTAAAAATCGATACTTTAAGGTCGTAAGGATTGTAAAATTAAATTTTCAACTTTCGAAGGCTAAAATAACACTAAGTATGGATACTTAGCTAAATTTTCTAAGTCTGGGACCTCTTGACAAACTTTAAAAGACTGAATTAAGCTTAAAATTTTGCGGGGTCTTGCATCTAAATACTTCCAACATTAAATTCAGCGGTATTTCTTTTAAAAAGAATTTTTACTTTGATTTAAAACTCACTATACTAGATTTAGCCAACTTAGATAAGGATTTTATTTTTCAAATTTATTCTACATGACGAAAACGAGGCCATCCATGGGGTAAAGAGTCTGTTGCATTCCTAATCAAATTTTCATATATCATCTCATTCGTATGCATACTAACTTACTATCTATAATTGATACTATTCATTCTGAATACCTTTTCATGCTTCAACAATCCATATGTGCACCTTGATCTTTCCTAATAAGAAAGTAGCTTTGATTTGGAAATAAGTTTTTCTATCACTTCACTTAATTCTAAAATTTTGATGTCATTGAAATGGGCAAAGAAAAAGAATAAGTGGTCTGAGAACAACAATAAGAGAACGCTCTAGTATAATTTATTTTTTTCTTAGAATCTCTTTCAGTAACGGGCTTAAATAAAGTACTAATAATGTAAGTGACTACATGAGAAAGCTTTTGAGTATTATAATGTGAAAAGTGACAAGACTAACTTCCCCTACTTGTTTCTCACATATAAAAGAAAAATCATGAGGGTCAGATGAGGAATTGCTTCACCCATTTCACATAGCAACAAGACAACAAAATCAACACATTAAAAGAAAAGGATTGAGGAACACGATGATGTAAGAATTATGGAATCGTAATTAATAAAGGAAAAACATAATCTTTAGCTTCAACTCTAACTAAACTCAGAGATTTTTCTCTCGATAGAAATTTAAGTTTCCCTTTGTCTCCATTTTTTCAAATAAAAGATCTTAGAAATTGATAAAATATCTTAGGGGCCATCAATACATTATCCCTGGCGAGGGGGCAAACAAAGACTATTGAGTCTTACTACTTCCGAGAAAGAATTTATTTTGACGTGATCATGTGTATTAATTTTTTAATGTCTTATCCTAGGCCCATCTATTTAATCAAGGAATAGATGATTATAAAAAATATTGAATCCATTAATCTCTTATTCATGCTCCACTTAGTCCATCACTTCACCATTATCATTAAAAAATACTTTGATCAACATCTTCAATAGTTCGTTGAAGAAACTTAAGAGAGAGTGCTTCTTTATGACAATAGATCACATGATGTCAGGGTTTTATTATTGTTATTGTTAGGAGCTCTTAGGCAAATAAATCACATTTGTAATAATAAATATCGAATTGGGACATGATATTTTTGAGTTACACAAGTTATGCATAAAGTTAGTAATAATAATGTATCCTATCGATTTTACGCACTACCATTTGATCTGAGAATCATAGGTGACTCAATATTTATTATGTGATTTATGTTCCTATTACAATGGGTCATTTGAATCTTGGAAATTATTATTTAGGTGTTGTATTCAATATTTCTAATGTCATAATGTATGCTTAGTGGAAAGTTTTTAAGTGGCTAATGAAATTTTTAATAATGATTATAGTAGTGTATTGTGAGACTTCATTGTGATTAAGGAGTAGAGGTAAAAAATATTAAGGTTGAGATAAGACTTGATCTAATGAATTTTAATATTTATTGACTTGAGGCAGTGAAAATGGTGGTTATTGAAGAAGGAAATAAAGTCACATGTTGAAATTTAACAAGATGGGTGATCTCCTTATAAGGCTTGGGCAATCCTCCTCCTTTTGAGTTAACTTTTGTTATGTGTGTTAGGTTCAAGACCTAATTATACATGGTATTAGAGCATGATTCATCTCAATCAATATTGGGTCTTCAAATTAAAAATTGACCACACACTAGATGTTCAATGCTGAACGTGATGTCGGGTATTAAAAAATAAAAAAAATCTCACATTAGTGACTACTGATATGGGGTGGTCTCTATATGATTTAGATAGTCTTCCTTTGAGCTTATAACTTTTAGAGTATGAGTTAGGCTCAAGACCTAATTTTACATATTAAAAAATAAAAAAAATCTCAATTGATAGTTAATGACATGAGTGGCCTGTTATAAGACTTACACATCCTCCTATCTTTTTTTTGATAAATAAAGTATTTTATTTCCAAATGTAGCGTTACAAAACATCAAGCATCAAGTTTGGACAACCCCAAACTTGAAATTTTTGACGACCTCTACAACTATTTCTAACATCACACATCCAACTATGGATAATAATTTAAACTATTAAGCATATTCCTTAGTTTAGTATACTTAGCACCACAACAGTAAATTTCCTGGACAATCTGTCTCAGCAGGACATTTTCTGTGACTTTTTGTTGCTGAAATATCTTTCTGTTCCTTTTTAGTCATATCATATACGTGCAACACGCTAAGGACATTCTGAAAATAGTCACACCACTTCTTTCCCCTTTGACTTGTGACACTGTCCATTGGATTTCATCACTTCAATCCTCCTATTTTTAAGTTAGCTTTTGGGGCATGTTAGTCCTAAGATCTAATTTTATATGGTATCATAATAAAATTCATCTCACTCAATATTGTGTCCCCAAATTAGAAATTGTCCATACACTAAATTACATTTCTAAACCTGAAGTGAGATGTTGAAGAATGAAAAAGAGACGACATTAGTGATTTATAAGATGGGTGATCTCCTTATAAGACTTGCACAAATCTATTACCTTTAAACTAGCTTTTAAAGTATCAGTTAAGTGCAAGATTTAACTTTACAGTGGTCAATAAATGGTCTACTATTGATCTTAAAATGAAAAAAAAATTGTTGAACAATGTCTTGATCGATAGTGTTATTTACCCTAAAGTGACCATCAAGGTATATAAATATTTGATAATTTCTCATAAACTTTATTTTTTTTTGGTGTAAGAGATTGAATTAATGAGTAAATAAAGTTGTAGCAAGGGTTACAAAAATAGAACTCAATCCGATTCTATGGTGAAATGGTTTGGGTTGTGTCCGAAATCAGAGTTGTTAATCCTAAAATTTCTAGTTCCATTAATGTCTACCCATGCTCGGACTAGTGCATACACCGATGGAACTATAAAAAGTTGAAGTCTTCTAGGGACTCCCATTGCAGTAGCTTTCTTTTCCAAAGCATCAACAACTTTATTCTACTTTTTATAGCACCATTCTGCTCTCTGTAGCAGTGTTTAACGGTTACTCCTTCTAATCCTTTTAGCACATCAACCTACAAGCATCAAGTAGAGGGTCATAATGAGAATTATCACCATGCAACATGCGAATTACCCTCTGGAATCAATGCTGATATCCAGAGGTTTGAAGTTGTTCTGAAGGGATAAGCTTAAACCTTGTCTGAGGGCCATAAGCGTCATTTGGTTATTAGTTGCTATGTTATAGCTTTTATTAAAACCAAGGAGACAGTTGCTAGAGCGGTCTCTAAAGATGCCCTTTATTCCCCTTTTCCCAGGATTTTTCATACAAGATCCATCTGTATTAAGCTTAAAGGACCCTATCATGAGAGTTTCCCATTTAAGAGAGATGATATTAGGGAAGTTGTGACTGGTGGCCTCACCTTGGAGTTGAAAGGATTCAAGTGTTTCCAAATAGGCCTGGGCAAAGGAGGGGGTGTCATTGCCTATATTGAAGCAGTTGTTGTTCCTATTTTTCCAAATGATCCAAAGGCAAAAGGGGAGGAGGTTACTTCATGAAAAAATCTCTCTACTTCTTTAGATGTAGTGGCATGAACTGCGTACATTCTACCCTCTCCAGATCTCACTATGTGGGAATATACTGGGTTTGTTGTTGTTGTTGTTGTTGAACCATGTCCAAGTGGTAAACCAATTTTCAAAGGAAAAGTAATGAGGGTTGAGGGTAGACATGTTGGATTTCTGGATAAGAGTGCCCAGAAGTGGCCACTCAACTGACATTGGAAGAAAATGCAATTGATGTCTTCTGGGGTGTTGGGGCAATGGATACAGTTTGGTGAGGTGTTTATGCCCCTTCTGGCAAGAGTGTTGTTTGAGTGAAGACTATTGTTTTGGAGTGCCAAAGGAAGAATTCAATTTTATTGGGGACTTTGAGACTCCAGATCCAGAAAAAGTTGGAAAGGCCTTCATCATTGACATGTTTGTTGCTGAGGAAGGTGTAGGCATTCTTACAGGTGAAGAGTCCATTGGAGTTGAGCCTCCGGATGAGAGTATCCTTTTAGGATTCTTAGCTTGGAAGAAAGTGTCCTCAATTGTTTGAAGGACATGTTCATCATGAACTTTTCTAGTGCTTCTAGGTGAATCTTTCTTCAATAGTCACTTTTCTATTCATTTTTGTTATTTCTTTAGTGTGTGATTTTTGATTTTCCTATAAAAAATTATTTTATTTGTTTGAGCCACTATTACTTAATACATATTAGTGGCTAGGAATTTTTTCAGGAGAATTGGAAGAACAACAATAAACTCAAAATTAATGGCAATCAACAAATCGAACAAGGTATGACGGTTCTTTTTATGATTTTTGCTAAATCTAATCATAAAAATTATTATATATTTGACAAAAATAAAATAATTATTTTTGACAAACTTAAAGGATAAAAATGCTCATAAATAATATCTAACGGACTACTTTGAACTTTATCTAAACAATAAGAGACTTTTTGTTAATTTTAAAAGCAAAAGATTGAGATAATAATACCACGAATGAAATGTTTTATGACCACACAAAATTTAAGATTTATTTATACCACTAATTTCAAAAGCATTCCTTTTTCCTACTCCATGCTTAATCAAATGATGTCACATAAATTGAGACAAAAAAAATAGTTTAAAAAGTTAAAATTTGATTCCCTTATTTACATATTTTATGCTTCATTTATTTGTACCTAACAAAAATTAAAATTTTGATCATTCAGATCTCAACTCGTAATTATATACTTAGTATTTTATTTGAATCTAATTATTTAGATCTCAATAAGTGTACTATCCCATACACCCCGACAGAAAATTACTATTGCAAAGTACTTCATCCAATCACTTTTAGTTTATCATTCGGTATCTATCTTATTCTTGTTATTAAATATTATTTATTTTCAAATACTTAAATGACTTATAATAACTAATCAGAAGTAATACAGTAAAATTATTTGTGAAAAAATTTAAGTGAGTCCCATGTAAGTCGTCAAGCTAATTTAAAATATCAAGAATAAACTTTTCATTGTGTATCCATTTTACCTTCTCTATGAAATATTATTAGTTTTCAATACTTAAATGACTTATAATAATTAATTAGGGGGTGATATATATAGTAAAATCACAATTGAAGCAGCAAAACAAACATATCTTAAATGACTTATAACAATTAATTAGAAGTGATATAGTAAAATTACTATAAAAAATTCAAGTGAGTCTTGTATAACACATCAAGAGTGACTTATCACTTAATGTCTTTTTTTATCTTTTTTGTTAAATATTATTAATTTTCTAATACTTAAAAGACTTATAATAATTAATTAGGAATAATATACTAAAATTACGACTGAAGCAACTGAAGCATGCATGTCAATCATAAGTTATCTGCTTCATCTACACTTGTATAATAATAATAATAATAATAATAATAATAATTATTATTATTATTATTATTATTATTATTATTATTATTATTATTATTATTATAGACACGTAATTTTGTCCTTTCTCGAAAATATTATTTTTTTTAATTTTATTTTTATTTTATTCACCTTACCATACTTTTGTTTAATTGATAATTTCTCCCCCCCCCCCTCCCCCCCCCCCAAAAAAAAAACAAGAAGAAAGAATTGAAAATAATTAAATACATAGCATTTTTGCCACCTCAACACCTCACTTTCCATTTTTCATTGGATACATGCAAAAGGCACACGCCCTACTCATTTTTTCACATGCCACCCTCATCTTTCCACATGCCACACTAACTTTTCCACATGCCATACACTTATTCCCACAAGCCACCAATTATATGCTTCCATGATGTTGCGTGATAAAAAGGTGCCGCCCAAGCTTAAAGGCAAATTCTACAGGGTGGCAGTCCATCCGGCCATGTTGTATGGAGCGGAGTGTTGGCTAGTTAAGAACTCCCACATTCAAAAAATGAAGGTAGCGAAAATGCGGATGTTGCGTTGGATGTGTGGGCTGACTAGGGGGGATAGAGTTCGAAATGAGACTATCAGGGAGAAGGTTGGTGTGACTCTAGTGGAGAATAAGATGCGGGAAGTCCGATTGAGATGGTTCAGACACGTGATGAGGAGGGGCATGGATGCCCGGTTTGTAGGTGTGAGAGGCTAGCTTTGGATGGTTTTAGGCGGGGAAAGGGTAGGCCAAAGAAGTACTGGGGAGAGGTGATTAGGCGGGACATAGAGCAGTTACAGTTCACTAAGGACATGGCCCTAGATAGGAAGATCTGGAGAATGCGAATTAGGGCAGAAGGCTAGGGTCAGTTTGGGTCGCTAGTGTAGGGAATTACTTGGTGGGGGTATATTCTTGTTATGATACCTTGTTTCATGCTTTATTACGAATCTGTTAACTTTTATCTGTTTTCTATTACTTGTGGGTGTCGTATTTATGTTATGCCATCTTGTTCCATGCTTTACTATGTATTTGTGTAGTATTCCGTGTCTCGAGCCGGGGGTCTATCAAAAACAGCCCTTCTACTTCTTTAGAGGTAGAGGTATGGATTGCGTACATCTTACCCTCCCCAGACCCCACTATGTGGGAATATACTGGGTTTGTTGTTGTTGTACATAGGATAATAAATAAAGAAAAAAAAAGATATAAAAGGAAAATTCTAAAAGGGAAAAGGGGGGAGGCTCATTCTTTCATCATCATCTTCTCCACAATAACAACAATCACAAAATCATCTTCCTCACAAGAAGAACAAAAAAAATCGAGGGAGAGAAGAGAGAATCGCGTGAGAGAGAAAAAAATCGAGAGAGAAACAGTATTGTGAACAGTGTTGTGAACAGTACCATGAACAATGTCGGTTTTTGGGTTCGATTGGATTTACGAAGCTTCAGTTTTTTGTCTCAAATTTTTCAATACGGAGTTGGAGTTTGTCATTGTTGAGGTCCTATTAGGGATTCTATAGTCCGGGCTTTCTTGATTTTATTATCAACGAAATCGATTCTTTAAAGGTCCATCTCTCAACTCTACTTTTTATTATATCGAAGTTGGTTAATATCGTGATTTTGTGGTGCGGTTTTGAATATTTCGAGCAAAAATGTTACTTGTTGTTGTGGATATGAATGATTGGTATGCTTAAATGTTTGAATCTTTGTTGGGGTATGTGTTGTTGGTTTCGAATTTTGAAAAGTGATTTGATAGTTGAACTGGTTTAATAATGTGGATGAAAATGAATTTGGGGGATGAAATTAAGAAATTGATAAAGAAGTTGAATTTAGATTAGCTTTGGTTTATTGTTGTTTTCGTAATGAGCATGAATATTATTGGAATGTGATAAAATTATGATATATTGAAATGGATAGGCGAATATTGGTTCGGGTTGGCAAAAATTTAGGAATAAGTTTTCTTGTTGAATGTTTGAATGTGAAATTTGAGTTGAACGGTTTGGTTTTAGTTCTTGCATTTGAAAATGTATTCATTTAATCGGGGAATGCCCCGAAGTATTTTGTATTTGGAAGACGTCCGTGATGAAGGCCCGAGGCATAGGGTAGCATGGGAGCGTAGTATAAAATTAGTGTAGGGTAGAATAGGATTTACATTTTCGCATTCTTTTTCTATTTTGGACTGTATAATTGGACTAGACATTTTTTTTGGATTTGTTTGCTTGATTGATCATTTTATTTATGTTTGGTATGGTTTATACATTCATAGTGTCCAAATTAGCCGATATACTCTACCAAGCTACTGTGGTCGAACCACGGGATCGAGGGGTGCCTAACACCTTCCCTTCGGTCAACAGAATTCCTTAGTCGGAATCTTTGTTCGCGGATCAGTTTTATAGAGTCAAAACCCTTTTGAAAAAGGATATCCACGGGTGACTTGGCACACCTGATTTATGCCAAGTGACGACTCTGAGTTTTGAAACTAATGAATCCTTTTTTTAAACAAATTTTTAATCTTTTGTCACTTTAATAATAAAAACTCTTTCAAAATTAAAATTGAATCTTTTGGAGTTAACAAAGGGGTGTGACAATAATAATAATAATAATAATAATAATAATAATAATAATAATAATAATAATAATAATAATAATAATAATAATAATAATAATAATAATAATAATAATAATAATTGATTTTTCTTATTTATACTGAAGGACTCTAATTTTAATCCACGTGGTGATGAGAGAAACAATATGGTTTAGAGAAGTTGCCTATATAAATTTAGTATAAGAAAACGTCAAGTGTTACGTTGGTCGGTGTTTTGAAGTAGTATAGTAATCTTTTTTCTTTTCTCAATTTGGCTTTTATGAAAAAAAAAAAAAAAAAAAAAAGATGGTGAAATACTTTGACCATAAAAATCCAATAGAGATATGTTTTTTAAGAAAATATTAATAAAGATAACATTTCATTGTATATTTTACCTCTTAAAATATTTCACCATATTATTCTTGCTCAATAAATGTATGTATTTTTGTCAACTCAATCAATGATACCCTCTTAACTGTTGCAATAAATACATAGGGTAAAATGAAAAAAAAAACATACTTAATTTCTTATCTTAATTTTTAAAATGACAATATTTTGAGACTGATAATTTTACTAAGGATGACAAATATTTTGAATATGATGGAATCTCAAATTAACTGTTATCAACCAAAACATACCACGTAATTTGATAGAATGTGCTCCATCAAATTCATATTACTTACTGCTGTACTAAAAGGAGTTATTTTAATTTATTTGTCTGATTTATAAAATAAAAAAAATTATTATATTTTTTCACTATTCTTAATATTAAATAATAATATAAAATAGTAATGATAGTGTTATTTTTGTTTGTATTTTGGGTATACAGAATCAGTATATGCAGAACAATAACTTCAACTAGAGTTCAAATATAAACAAGAATACAATGAACTATATCAAATACCCTCAACACAAGATCAAAATGACCTTTCCAAGAGGTGTATTTTATTATTTCAGAAATTAAGATGAAACATAAAATAGTCAAGTCGTCCGAATTCACGGAGTTTGCTTAAGGAAATAATTCCCCTCACTGTACCCGAGGTTGTGAAATTTTTTCTCCCAGAATAAAATGGCTAAACAGACCAACTGCAGCGGTACCTCAAACGGTTGGAATATCTTCGAACGCACAAAACGTTTTGATTGATCACACAGAGTAATTTGGAAGACAAGAAGTAATTTTGTATTCTGAAATTTTCGTTCCAAAACCTGTGGAAGAAAGCAGGTTTTTATAGCCATAGCATGTCTCTTCTCACTTCAAAGGTTGCACCTTTTCTGTAAATTCATGTCTGTTCATCAAGGAGTGTGTTTGTTCCAAAAGAGTTATGTCATTTCATGCGAATCAGTGTGTTTGTTCCGAAATAGTCATGTCAGTTCACGAAACATTGTGTCATTTTCAGAAGGGTTGCATCCTTCTGAAACTAAATATCAGTTCGAAACATTCCTTGTTCAAACCATTGCATCTGTTACTGTTTCACTATTACTGCATGTATATAAATGGAGTTCTGAAACTCTACAATAAAAATTTACTGCATTTTTCCTTGGCATTCTTCGAAATTCAAATAAAGTTTGTCCAAAAAGATAGATCTCATCAATCGATCCAAATCCGAAGCCGAGCCGAGCGAGCGACGACGGCGACGGCGAAGACATCTCTTATTCCTTCCTCATTTATCCATGTGGGAGTGTGTTTCACAATATAAACACTTTAAAGCTTCTTTCTCTAACCAATATGGGAGAATTTAGTAAGCTTTCCTATTTTTGAGTACATTTTCCATATTGGTGTGATCTCAATTTTCCTCCTTCACTTGATTTTTCTCCATTTTTCATTCACACTTCTCATCTACTATGAACCCAAAAATCCCCCACATGAATGGGGAATGACTATTTTTCGTAAAAGTTTTACGGACAAGTATGTGATCATCAAGCCAAGACCGATTGTATCTGGATAAGTGGGTTTCCCTTTGAACTTTCCGTAGTGAACATGCATCGGATGCACTCGATCAATCGGTAGATTAGATATATTTGAACCATTAAGCTTTAATGTACACCTAGACAATACATGTCACTCAACCAGCCTTTTAACGTTTATGGTTCTCATGGTTTTATTTTTTTTCAGCCATGAACTCGTCCCATTTTCATGAGAGCTTAGAGAATATGTCTTTACTAACATTCTCCTTGAAGCGGCTTCCACTTCATCCTCAAGTCTTGGGATCTCAAGTCTGCTAGGTAGAGTTACCGCCGTGCTGACTTGTCTTAGGCCTTAAAGTCGTTCCCTTGGATGTCCATTTGTTTTCTACAGTAATAATTCCACTAGAGAGAAGTTCCCTAGCGGTATTGTGTCTTTATCGTATGTGACGAGATTTACCGTTGTACATCATGCTCCCTGCCCTACCTATTGCCGCTTGTCTATTACAGTGTATTCATACTGGTGCCACTGACTTAGGCCAATAAGGAATATTTTCTAAGAAATTTCGGAGTCATTCTGCTTCTTCACTGACTTTATCCAATGCGATAAATTCAGATTCCATTGTAGAGCGAGCGATACAAGTCTGTTTGGGTGATTCCTACGAAACTGCTCCTCCACAGATAGTAAATACATATCCACTTGCGGATTTTACTTCATTCGATCCGGTGATCCAATTTGCATCACTATATCCTTCAAGTACCGCAAGATATTTATTATAATGCAAAGCATAATCTTGAGTGTATTTAAGATACCCCAAAACTCTTTTCAATGTCATCCAATGAGTTTTGTTGGATTACTCATATACTGACTCAATTTACTGATAGTGCATGCTATGTCTGGTCGTGTACAGTTTATTATATACATTAAACATCCCAATACTCTTGTGTACTCCAATTGCAAGTCACTTTCACCTTCATTCTTTCAAATTACAAAGTTCACATCCAATGGAGTCTTGGCAATACTGAATTCCATATACTTGAACTTGTCAAGTACTTTTTCGATATAATGAGACTGTGACAATGCTAACTCTTGTGGAGTTCAATGGATTCTTATACCTAAGATCACATCTGCAACTCCAAGGTCTTTCATATCAAACTTGCTCTCGAGCATTCATTTTGTTGCATTTATGTTAGAAATGTCTCTACTGATGATCAACATATCATTCACGTATAAACAAACAATGACTTGGTGATTTGGTGTGTCTTTAATATATATACATTTATCACATTCATTTATCTTTTATCCATTTGCCAACATGGTTTGGTCAAACTTTGCATGTCATTGCTTAGGTGCTTGGTTTAGTCCATAAAGTGACTTAACAAGTTTACACACCTTATTTTTTTTCTGGAACCACAAAACCCTCAAGTTGTTCCATGTATATTTATTCCTCCAAATCTCAATTTAGGAATGCGGTCTTCACATCCATTTGATGGATTTGAAGATCATATACCGTTGTCAAGGCAATTAACATTCGAATGGAGGTTATCCTTATTACTGGCGAGTATGTATCAAAGTAATCTAAGCCTTCCTTCTGTTTGAAGCCTTTTACTACAAGTTTTGCCTTGTATTTGTCAATAGTACCATCCGCCTTCGTTTTTCTTTTGAAGATCCATTTAGAACCTAAAGGTTTATTTGTGGGAGGAAGGTCAACCAATTCCCTTGTATGGTTGCTTAAGATTGAATCTATCTCTATATTGACTACCTCTTTCCAAAAGGATGAGTCTGACGACGACATCACTTCTTTAAATGTTTGAGGCTTATTTGCTAAGAGAAATATTACAAAATCCGATCCAAATGAAGTTGACATTCTTTGACGTGTACATTCTTGGATTTATTATTACTACATCTTGGATTTTTTACTACATCTTGGATTTTTTTCATTATGTACATTCTCACTTGGTTCATCTCGAGGTCGTTTAGATCCTCCAATAGACTGTTCATGTCTAGTTTTATACAGATAAATGTTTTCAAAGAATTCAATATTGTCTGATTCAATTACCGTATTTTCATTAATATCCGGATGTTCGGATTTATGAACCAAAAATCGACATGCCTTACTGCTTTTAGCATATCCTATGAACACACAGTCCACCATCTTTGGTCCTATCTTAACCCTTTTAGGCACAGGAACTTGGACCTTTACTAGACACCTCCACACTTTGAAATATTTCAAGTTGGGTTTTCTTCCTTTCCACTTTTCATAAGGAATTGATTGCGTCTTACTAAGGGAAACTCTATTGAATATACGATTGGCCGTAAGGATAGCCTCCCCCCCATAATTTTTGTGGTAAACCAGAACTTATAAGTAAGGCATTCATCATTTCCTTCAAAGTTCGGTTTTTCCTTTCCGCAATTCCATTAGATTGAGGTGAATATGGGGTCGTAGTTTGATAGATTATTCCAGTCTCTACACATATTTGCACAAAGTGAGATTCATAATCTCCGCCCCTATCACTTCTTATCATTTTGATCTTTTTGTCTAATTGATTTTCAACTTCAGTTTATATTGCCTAAACGCATCTATTGCTTCATCCTTACTATTTAGCAAGTAGATATGACAATATCTTGTGCAATCGTCAATAAAAGTTATGAAATACATTTTCCCACCACGTGATGGTGTTGACTTCATATCACAAATGTCAGCGTGTATTAAGTCTAAGGGATTGGAATTCCTTTCAACGGACTTATAAGGATGCTTTGCATACTTCAATTCCACACACGTTTGACACTTTGGTTTATTGCAATCAAAGTTTGGCAAAACTTCTAAGTTAATCAGTTTTCGTAACATTTTGTAATTAACATGGCCTAAACGTTCATGCCATAAATCATAAGACTCAAGAAAATAAGAAGAATTCAAACTTTTATTTATCTCAACAGTCATTAGATTCATCTTATAAAGGCCTTCGGTCAGATAGCCTTTCCCTACATATATTTCTCCTTTGCTAATTATAATTTTTTTAGAAATGATTACACATTTGGATCCGTTCTTATCTAGGAGTGAAACAGAAATTAAGTTCCTACGTAACTCTGAAACATATAACACATTGTTCAGTGTCAAGATCTTGCCGGAAGTCATCTTTAAGCAAATTTTTCCTGTTCCCTCTACCTTAGCAGTAGCGGAGTTAGCCATGTAGATCATTTCTTTTGCTTGAGCCGGAGCAAATAACGAAAACAACTCCTTGTTGGCACATATATGGCGGGTGGCACCAGAATTCATCCACCATTCATGAGGATTCCCCACCAAGTTGCATTCTGAGAACATAGCACACAAATCATCGCATTCTTTGTTGGATTCAATTATATTTGCTTGATCTTTTTTCTTTCCTTTCTTCGGGGCTCGACAATCTGCGGACTTGTGGCCAATTTTGCCACAATTGAAGCATTTTTCCTTGAACTTTTTCTTGGGTTAATTTCTTCTATGTTTAACTTTCTTTCTTTTCTTCGAATTATTTTGGTCATCTTCTACAATATGTGCTCCATTAATTGCAGAATTCCCGTTTGACTTTCTTTCGAAGGCTTTATTATCCTGTTCAATATGAAGTCGGACGATAAGATCTTCAACAGTCATCTCCTTGCGTTTATGATTTAAGTAGTTTTGAAGTCTTTCCACAAAGGTGGTATCTTATCAACTATCGCTACTACTTGGAAAGCATCATTCACAATTAAACCTACAAAACAGTTTATGTGAGTATTAAGAACATTTTTAATTTGTTCAACTAAGGTATTTTTCAAAGATATACCTTCTGCTAGGAGATCATGTATGATGACTTGCAACTCCTGTACTTGAGAGACAACAAATTTTCTATCTATTATTTTGAAGTCCAGAAATCGTGCAACAAGGAGTTTCTTAATTCCCGCATCCTCCGTCTTATATTTTCGTTCAAGTGCCCCCCACTGTTCCTTTGATGTCTTGGTTCCACTATAAACATTGTAGAGGTCGTCTTGGAGACCACTCAGAATATAATTTCTGCAAAGGAAGTCCGAATGTTTCCAAGCTTCTACAATAATGAGGCGTCTTTGTCCGAGGTTCCCTCGGGCACCTCAGGAGTGTCTTCTCTAGTGAACCATTGTAGACATAAAGTGCTGAGGTAAAAGAACATCTTTTGCTGCCACCGCTTAAAGTCAATGCTCAAAAAATTTTTGGGCTTCTCCGCCGGTGCCATTGTTGGCGGAGCATTTGTGCGACTTGATGTGGCAATATTAGTTGCTCCCACAGGCGTTGTCGCATCCATCATTTGACTTTCGTTAGTCATCTTTCCTGTCAACACAAGACAGAAAAATTTAGTATTTTCAGAATACTACTTATAAATTTAAATAACTTTTCAACTTTTCTTCTTTTTTCTAATTAACGATGAAGTTTTTATAACTTTAAATCGTCAACCGAGTGAACTTTAACTTGTGATGAAGATTTTATGTCTTCTAATCACTAGTTAAATTCAAGCGGAGTAGAAAGCTTAAAGCTTTAATCTCCAAAAACAAGTTATATAGATTCTGTAAAATTAATCATTTCCTTAAGATTATTATTTTCGTTTGTACTTCGGGTACACAGAATCAGTATATGCAGAATAATAACTTCAACTGTTCAAGTATAAACAAGAACACAATGAAGTATATCAAATAACCTCAACACAAGATCAAAATGACCTTTCCAAAAGGTGTATTTTATTCTTTCAGAAATTAAGATGAAACAGAAAATGGCTAAGTCGTCCGAATTCATGGAGTTTCCTTAAGGAAATAATTCCCCTCACTGTACCCGAGGTTGTGGAATTTTTTCTCCCAGGATAAAATAGCTAAACAGACCAACTATAGCGGTACCTCAAACAGTTAGAATATCTTCGAACGCACAAAACATTTTGATTGATCACACAGAGTAATTTGGAAGACAAGAAGTAATTTTGTATTCTGAAATTTTCGTTCCAAAACCTGTGGAAGAAAGCAGGTTTTTATAGTTATAACATGCCTCTTCTGAAAAGAGGCAATGGTTCACTTCAAAGGTTGCACCTTTTCTGTAAATTCATGTATGTTCATCAAGGAGTGTGTTTGTGCCAAAAAAAGTCATGTCATTTCATGCGAATCAGTGTGTTTGTTCTGAAACAGTCATGTCAGTTCACGAAACATTGTGTCATTTTCAGAAGGGTTGCATCCTTCTGAAACTAAATATCAGTTCGAAACATTTCTTGTTTAAACCATTGCATCTGTTATTGTTTCAGTGTTACTGCATGATGCATGTATATAAATGGAGTTTCAAAACTCTGCAGTAAAAATTTACTGCATTTTTCCTTGGCATTCTTCGGAATTCAAATAAAGTTAGTCCAAAAAGATAGATCTCATCGATCGATCCAAATTCGAAGTCAAGTTGAGCGAGCGACGACGACAGCACGAGACATCTCTTATTCCTTGCCTCACTTATCCTTGTGGGAGTATGTTTCACAATATGAACACTTTAAAGCTTCTTTCTCCCACCAATGTGGGAAAATTTAGTAAGCTTTTCTATTTTTGAGTACACTTTTTATATTGATGTGATCTCGATTTTCCTCTTCCACATTGTTTTTCTTCATTTTTCATTCACACTTCTCATTTACTATGAACCCAACAGATAGTAGTAGTAAAATTTACAGTTTATTAAAATACACCTCAAATTAAAATTTTCATAAGAATATTCCAGATCAACCGGAGCCAAGTAATATGACTTGAAGAAGTAATTATAAACACTAGTGTAATTATTATCACGCCAGTACGTGTTAATCAGTTTTAACATACTTCCCTATTCGCTTTTATTTGTCACTAATTTTTTAATTGAATTTCTACTTTTACTTGTCATTTTTGACATATTAATAAAAGACAACTTCTTTTGTTTCCATTTTACCATTAGCATTAATTATTTTTTCTCTAAATTAATTTAAATATGACAAGTAAAAGCAAAGAGGAGAAGAAGTAGTTATTAAATTCATCTTATCACAGATGATCCTCTAAAACTTGTCAACCAAAATTAATTTGAAATGTATCTATTTATTTAATAGAATAAAAATAGACAAATGACATCATTAGAATTTACTTTTAAATTACTCTATGCCGTTTATAAAGGAAAATAACTTTCTTCCAATAAAATGGAAGTCAATAATATCCATTTTCCTCAATTAGGACGACTTAGTTTTTACGTTTGATTCATTTTCATAATTACAGTTTTTGGATTTAAAAATTCCACTGAAAGAAACTTTACAACACTTATTAGGAACCAAAAGTGTTTTAAGTAATGCTTAATCAGTAAATGAATTAAAACGTGATACACATAATCAGATATATATAAATTTTAGAAAAAGACGTACGTGGCAACCACTAGCCTATTTGGATCTCAATGATCAGGATGACTTGTGATGAGAAGGGTGAGATTCATATACCTTTAATCAAAGGATTTGAGTTTGTGCTTTTGAGAATGAAAAAGTTCATCTGGGAGCGTCATTGACATAATCAGAATTTCTATTAAGGGGTTAAACTAAGCACATGACCTCAATCTTGAACCTTTTTAAAAATAATTTACATATTTAGAAACTACATAAAAAGTACAATAAGTTACGAGAATTGTACTTTACATTTAAGTTATTTATACATTAATATGATAAACTAATATTAATTTTTTCTTAATTTTAAGGAGAGAAGATATAAAATATTTAAAATCAGCCAAAATAGATAAACAACAAACAAAAGTATATACTAGTATAATTTTGTGAAAAAATAGAAAAAAAAGTCAACCATCAAATTAGGAACCATGAAAGTGAGAGAGAAGAGAAACCAAAAAGGGGATAGAACGTAAGATCGAGAGCAGAAAGTAAGTAACTAGGGATTTAATCCAAAAGCTAATATAAAAAATTGAAAAAAACAGTGTTATTCAGACTCGAACGCACATTGAATGAGAAATTTTACAGCCCTTCATCACTGAACCAAAGCCTTGTGTCAAGGGGAGTACTTAACATATACGGTAAATCAAAATTTTGATCATATATACATAATGTAATTTTTCGCCGAAGGGAGTTCAATAAACCCCTGAACTGCATGTAGATCCTCCAGTGAGTGACACACCCATAAATGAGCCATGCAATGCATGTATTTAAATTTAATCGAGTTTCAAAATAAGTATCAAATACAAAATAAAAGAAAAAAAAAAGGAATCTAGTTCGATGTCTTATTCTATTGTAAATATTTCAAAAAAAAAAAAAGAAGACGAAAATGGATGGAACACTTCTATTTTAAGAAAACCTACTTTGGCACTATCTTTTTTTTTTTTTTTGTTCCTTATATGATTTTGTGGAACATAGATTTGTCAATTATTTCTCCTAAAGTTTTGTTCCATCTTAACCCTCTAAATTTTCACATTGATATCATTTGTATTGGCTAGTTTTAGCTGTGAAAAATTATTTGGTTGGAGAAATTAACAAAAGAAGAAATTTAAGTTTATTTTTATACCTTTTATAAAATAATTAAAACGTAGAGAAAAAAATTGAACTTTTATCATATAGGAGGTAAGGAAAGAGAAAACGGAAGAGAAAATTATAATAAGATTTAAAAAAAAAAAAAAAATAAGGTGAGAAATCAAAACTTTATAAAAAAAGTTACTACTAACTATGCTCCCACTAGGATCAATTGATTTTGTAGTTCTTTTCAAATTAATTTTAGTTTTATGTTCTTTTTATCATAGGTTTTCATTTTCATAAGAGATTAAAAAAGTAATACACAAGTAATCTTTTTGAAAAAAAGATCACTTTTTTTTTTATTAAATAAATATTATAAGTGGAGCCTCAAGGGGTGGTTGAGTTGGTTTGAGGGGGACTTTCCATAGCAGAGGTTGCAGGTTCGAACTATCCCTAATGCCTTCTCAATCGAGCTTGTCGCACGGGGTTTACCTAGTGCAATTTATATATCCTGTGTAGTTTGTGAGCTGTTGTACAGTGAGGGGTTTACCCAGTGCGCGTGCTCACCACAGAGTGCTCACCCGAAGAGCAGAGGCTGTGACAAAGGATGTAGCGGCTGAAAATTTTTCTGGAGTTTCCAAAAGAAAACAAAATTATAAGTGGTCATAAAAGACAATTTTACGACCCTCTATATTCAGTTTCAGTGACACCATTTTTCGTTTGAAACGACTTATAGGCATGTCCCGTGCTACCTATGAACATATTTTTGAGACAATTAACAAGTGTTTGGGTATTGCTACATGAATTGTTTTTTTTTTCAAGTGATGAAGATATTTATCTATTACTTTTGTAAATATGATACCTAAGGTTAATCTAAGTGCTTAAGAACATAAGACAGGCAATAATCTAGTTTTAATCTCCTTTTATATTTGTACTATAACAATACTTGTATCTATAGACCCAGTGGCCAACTCAAAAGGGCTAAAGTTCGACTTTTAAATATGGTTCCTGATATAAAATTAATTTATACGATAATTTTGAAAATCTTTCAATTTCTAGCCATAATAGATTGTTTAACCTTACACCGCAAAGATTATCTCCTGAAAATTTTGAATTTTAATGTTAAATAGGCTTCATATAAAAAATTTCACTTCCACATTTATATCAACTAGCTAGAAAATCACTAATGTGTGGTTAGTTTGAAAAAATAGGTTTAAAATGTTCATTAATATAATCATAGATGGGATGTTTAGCAATGTATTTTTATTATAAGACTAAGTCAAAATTTAGTTAGATACATTGCATGGGAATATACTATCAATTCAGTTAGAAAAAAAGGCAGGATTTATACCCCAAATTGACATTTTCCATAATCTTATCATATCATCATTTATTATATGAAGTTAGATTAATTAAAACTTTTAATTTAAAAGTATAGTGAAACAACATAGAATTATGTTGGGCTTGGAATAACACTATCTCTAAAGATAAGCCATATGTCAAGAGGCGTATAAGCCTAGGTTATATTTTCTTATAACTATTCTCTATTCAAAATTTAGTGATCCGACTAATTAAAATTCATACCACAAAAAATTCATCAAAACAAAATGTTTTTGTCACTAAAATTTCTTCATTTCAAATCTCGAAACCTAAGATTTTTAATTAAAGATGAAAGGTATTTCATACACACCATCACAATTTTTGATGGCAAGCTAAAGTGCCTGATTTCTAATTAGTAATCATCATATGTTAAACCAATTTCTAGGGTGGACAGATTCTTAAATCAACTTGTCAATATGTGGTCTGAATTTTAGATTTGTTGGTTAATATAGTTTAATTGGATGACTTCATGTCATTTCATCTTGAATAAATTAAGACTTTGTCAATATTCAAGATTTAAGTTTCTCTTTTCTTTGGGTTCATGTACCTAAAGAGAAGTATGGTTGTGGAATTGACTATTGCCCGTACACCATTAATATTTAACTATAATATATACAATAATATTTCAGTGTAATCTTATAAATGGTAAGTGAAAAAAGTAGTTTAAAGTAGTATGTAAACAGACTTTATTGTAACTTTGTAGAGATAGAGAGGCTACTTCCGATAGACCCTCGATTTAACTGATACTTGCCAACAACATAAAAAGAAACCGAATATAAATTTAGACCAATTACAATACAAACTAATCGAACTGAAAAATACTACACAACACACAATAAAAAAAAATAATGCAATAATCGACATATAAAATATCAGTAAAAGATGAAATTAAAGATCAAGAGCAACAAGCATAGTGTTAATGACATTAGAAAAGACAAGACGTCTAAAAATGACGACCAAACCTATCTGAAAGAAGAATCAAAAAACGTTCAACTATCAAATAATCTTATATTTTGATAGGTGATCTCTAAACTCTCCTATCTAAGTATATGTATTGGAATTGATCTTTCAAGATATGTATGGAATATTATATGGTTTTTACGATAACATTTTGATATATCAGTTAAACAATAATATTATATTCATATAGATATAATTTATCCCTAAGATTTCCATAATCTTTTTATGAAATCACTATATTTTGGTGTGTCTATGAAAATATAAATTTTGCACGTTGGCATTTAGGCAATTAGGGGAGTAGGTATACAGATGGATTAGGATAATCCAACACAATCATTAATTATTGATTTCTCTAAGAAGTGTAAAGTAACACGTGAATCTTTCTTATTATTGTAGTACACTGAAGTATTAGATTATGTTAAAAAATAGAGTAATTAATAAATAATAAAGATTATATTATTAATCAATAAGTACTAAATTCTTAGATGATAGTCAAAGTGATTTACCTTCCATAGATATCACACTTATTTATTTATTTATTTATTTATTTATTTAAGGAAATAAGTTTCTTGGTGTCCCAAATACTTATACAATTAAGTGGAGTAGTGATGTTCTAATCACACAATTAGAAAGTTGAAAAAAAGAATTCCTCATGAAGCACTTCTCTGAAGTCTTCATTAAGCACAAATTGCTTCTAATATTAGCAAATATAATTCTCAAATAAATTAGTCAAATACAACATCTTTGTTCCGATTTATGTGAACTTTTTTATTTTTGAGATTCAAACCGTATAAATTTTGAGAATAATATATAATATATTTTTTTATTATATTGATATGAAAAAAATTACAACATAGAATACTTTTCATATATATATTTAAATATTAAATTTTAATTATAAAAATATTAAATTAATTTAATTTAATTTAACACAAAAAAATTATCAAATTGACTCTTCAAAAGTGTAAGGTGCCCAAAATATTGAGACACGTGAAGTAATTGCTAGGTGCCATTTGACTTTAACAAAAGAAAATACGTATATTAAGGACTAGAAAACACAAGATTTTGAAGAGAATATGTCTAGTTTAGAGCTTGGAATCATTTTTTGTTAATTATTTTTATTGGCTACCCAAAATGTATCTTCAATTAATTAAGCAATACTTTCCAAAAGTCTCTATTCAATGAATTTGCCCAAGTTTTCATAAAAATCCAAATTTTAAGGCGTCTACTAATTGTACATTTTTTACTACTTCATTTATTTTGCTTATGCGACTTATTATTAGTTGATCTTGTCGACTTCGTTGACAATAAAGGCTCGATAAAGCTAGCTAAGAAAAATAAAATTTAACTTACATACGATATCGATTAATATAAAAATTCTGTTATATTATTATTGTAATTTAATTGTCTACAACAAATTTTATTTTATAGTTTATCATATTAGACTTGAGGGCACATGAATTTCTTATTATTATTAAAGGTTTTCCAATTAAGTAAAATTATTGACACGTCGGCAATGCACAATTTATATAAATCCTAAAGAAGTCACTATCCCTATGTGAGTTTGGTGTAGATGAAAATATCTGTGGACATTTTTTCTTCAAGAACTTTAGGTCAAGTGAAGTGAAAATTAAATTCAAAAGGATTTATAACACATCTTAGTCCCTAAAGTTATTGAAAAATTCTATTTGAATCTTTATTATATATGACTCAACATATTTAAAGTTTAATTAATGAAAATATGTGTGTTTGATTCTTTCAAACTATAAAATATGTTCTATTCCACTGTAAAGCCTAAAGCCGTTGAACACGAAGAGCACACTGATTTAATACAACACATAAATAATAATTAAGTGATGGAATAGTAAATAATTACAGCTGATCTGTGAATATATCTACAAGCAAATAAATCAATAGCTCACAATTCAGTTAATTGAAGATTTAATGTGATCAGTCATATAGTCCATAAAAATTAAAATCAAAATAACAATAATCGAGGGACCAAAAGTGTTAATTCAATCCAAAACATTAGTGCTTAGAGTTAAAAATAGAATGACGGAGGGACACCAACAAGGGTTGTGTGGAGTAGTAAGGATTCCTTAATTCTTAATCAGAGGTCTCGGGTTTGATTCAATGGAGAATTTTTCGACTCAAATTCGAGTTTAGTCGAACTCTAATACAGATATCGAACATTGTGTCTGAAACCAAACAATAAAAAAAATTGCTGAGTGTTAGTCAAACTGGACGATTCATGCATTTGTAGAAAGGAAAAAACATGAAAAAATACCTCTTTCGAAAGTCAATTATGTTACGCAATTTACAAATAAAACAAGGACCACGTTGTTTTTTACGTTACTAAACATCTTGACACACAAAAAATCAAATGACGTTGGTGTTCTATGTTTTTTTCTTATAATCCAACCAGCTGGTTTTCATATATATACCCCCAAAAAAAAACTATGAGCTAACAGTTAGCTTTTGTAGTACGCCAAGGGCGGATTTACGTAGGAGTTTGGAGGTATCACGCCATTTGAATGTAGTTTGGAGGTGTCACGCCACTCAAACATTGAGACAAAATCATTTTTTGTTGGCATTTTACATTAGAAAATATATATAACTCAAGATTGATAGTTGCGGGCTATCGGCTAACTTATGTAGTATGCAAGGACGGATCTGCGTAGAAGTTGGGAAGGGTCAAGCCATCCAAATGTAGTTTGTAGGTGTCACGCCACTCAAATGTTGAGACAAAATTATATTTTGTTGGCATTTTACATTATAAAATATATATAACTCAGGATTGACAGTTGTGGGTTATCGGCTAACTGATATAGTATGCAAGGGCGGATCTACGTAGGAGTTTGGAGGTATCCCGCCACTCGAATATAGTTTGGAGGTTTCATGCCACTCAAACATTGAGACAAAATTATATTTTGTTGGCATTTTATATTTTAAAACATATATAACTCAAGATTGACACTTGTGGGCTATCGGCTAACTTATGTAGTATGCAAGGGCGGATCAACGTAGAAGTTTGGAGGTGTCACGCCACTCAAATATAGTTCGGAGGTGTCACTCTACTCAAACGTTGAGGCAAAATTATATTTGTAGACATTTTACGTTATAAAATATATTTTACTCAAGATTGACACCTGTGGATTATCGACTAACTTATGTAGTATGGAAGTTGAATCTACATAGAAGTTTGGAGGTGTCTCGCCACTTGAATGTAGTTTGAAGATAACACACCACTCAAACATTGAGACAAAATTATATTTGTATGCATTTTATATTATACTCAAGATTGACACCTGCGGGCTATCGGTTAGCTTATGTAGTATGCACGGGCTGATCTACGTAGAAGTTTGGGGGTGTCACGCTATTCGAATGTATAGTTTGGAGGTGTCACACCATCTGAACGTTCAGAAAAAATTTTATTTATAGGTATTTTACATAATAAGACATATATAACTCGAGATTGATACCTAGAGGTGTCAAATGTTAGCTCAACCCACCCAACCCGTCACGAACTTTAACGGGTCGGGTCAGTTATTTTGACCTGGTCAATTTGGGTTATAGCTTTAGGTGACCTGATTTTAAGTTACCTATATTTATTGGTTGAATCTAAAAAATATATCCAAATTGGGGTGGTTTTCAAATTTTAGCTCAAAATAAAAAAGTTTTCTTAAAATAGTCTTTACCTATTAACTAATATTTTTTGGAACAAAATTGCCCCTAATCAATGAGTAAATTACATAAATGATCCTCATATTGGATAACAACTCAATATTTATATCTTTTAACTTTTTTTTTCTCTTTTTAATTTTACTTTGATTTTTGTTTTTTGTTTTTAATTTTCTCATCCCTTACTTTTTTCCTTTTTCCTCTCAACTTCTTTTTTTTATTTTTTATTTTATATTATTTTTATTTTTTCTTTCCTTTTTTTTTTTGTTCTTTTTAGTTTTTCTCAACTTTTACTTTTTTTTCCTTTACACCTTTCAACGTCTACTTTTATAAAGAGAAAAAATTATTTTATTTTTCTTTTTAATTTTCTCATCCCTTACTTTTTCTTTTTTATTTTATATTATTATTATTTTTTATTTTTTCTTTCCTTGTTTTTGTTCTTTTTAATTTTTCTCAACTGTTACTTATTTTCCTTTACACCTTTCAATGTCTACTTTTATAAAGAGAAAAACTTATTTTATTTTTCTTTTTAAATTTTTCTCGACCTTTATTTTTATTTAATCTTTCATTTTTTTTATCAACCTTTAGTTTTTTCCTATTCTCTCTCAACTTCTACATTTTCTTTGATTTTTATTTTTTAATAATTTTCTTAATTTTCTTCTTTTTCCACATTTCTTATTATTTTTGTTCTTTTCTTCAATTTCTTCCATTCAAGTTACATCTCATGAACAAGAGTTGACACGATCACATTATAAAGGCAAGACTTACGACTTTCGAACAATAAACTACGTTTCATGGGCAAGAGTTGACACTGCTACATTGTAGAGGCAAGACTTATGACTTTCAAATAACAAGTTATGTTTCATGGGTAAGAGTCGACACTACCACATTGTATTTTGATTTATGAGATGTTTTATAACTCTTACCTTAGAGGAAAGACTTAGCTCAGAGACTTTCAAACAACAAATTATACCCCAAGGGTAAGAGTTGACTCTACCACGTTATGTTTTCATTTATGAGATGTTCTACAACTATTTTCTTAGAGGCAAGACTTAGCTCAAAGACTTTCAAACAACAAGTTATGTTTCACGAGCATGAGTCGACACTACCACATTGTATTTTGATTTATGAGATGTTCTACAACTATTGTCTTAGAGGAAAGACTTAGCTCAGGGATTTTCAAACAATAAATTATGCCCCACGGACAAGAGTTGACTCTACCATGTTATGTTTTTATTTATGAGATGTTCTATAAGAGAAGGGACTTAGCTCAAGGACTTTCAAACAACAAATTATATCCCACGGGCTAGAGTTGACTCTACCACATTATATTTTCATTTATGAGATACTCTAAAACTATTGCCTTAGAGGCAAGACTTAGCTCAAGGACTTTCAAATAACAAATTATGCCCCACGGGCAAGAATTAACTCTACCACATTATGTTTTCATTTATGAGATGTTCTACAAATCCTCCCTTAGAGGCAAGACTTGGCTCAAGGACTTTCAAACTTCAAATTATGCTCCATGGGCAAGATTTAATTCTACCACATTATATTTTCATTTATGAGATGTGCTACAACTATTACCTTATAGGCAAGACTTGGCCCAAGTGCTTTCAAACTACAAATTATGCCTCACGAGGAGGAGTTGACTCTACCACATTATATTTTCATTTAAGAGATGTTCTACAATTATTGCCTTAACGGCAAGACTTAATTAGCTCAAGGACTTTAAAACTACAAATTATGCCCTACCACGTTATGTTTCATTTATGAGATGTTCTTCAACTCTTGCCTTAGAGGCAAGACTTAATTAGCTCAAGGATTTTCAAACTATAAATTATGCCCCACGGGTAAGAGTTGACACTACCATGTTATGTTTTCATTTATAATATGTTCTTCAACTCTTGCCCTAGAGGCAACACTTAATTAGCTTAAGGACTTTCAAACTATAAATTATGCCCCATGGGCAAGAGTTGACTCTACCACGTTATGTTTTCATTTATAAGATTTTCTACAACTATTGCCTTAGAGGCAAGACGTAGCTCAAGGACTTTCAAACTACAAATTATGCCCCACGGGCAAGAGTTGAAACTAGCACATTATGTCTTCATTTATGAGATGTTCTACAACTCTTGCCTTAGAGGCAAGACTTAGCTCAAAGACTTTCAAACTACAAATTATGCCACACGGGCAAGAGTTGACACTACCACGTTATGTCTTCATTTATGGGATGTTCTACAACTTTTGCCTTAGAAGCAAGACTTAGCTCAAGGACTTTCAAATAATAAATTATGCCCCACAGGCAAGAGTTGACCCTACCACATTATGTCTTTATTTATGAGATATTCTACAACTCTCATCTTATAGACACGACTTATCTCAAGAATTTTCAAAGAACTTCGTAACAACAATTCATGCCCTTAAATTTGCTTTGATGTCAAAAAAGAAGAAGATACCTTTGCGGATTATTCAATTTTTTATTTATTAACAAAATATAATAGAAGTTGAGAAAAAAAAAACGATCAAACAAAATAGGAAAATAAAAAAAAGAATGACAAAAAAGGAAAGAAAAAAAATAAAGATCAAGAAAAAAATAAAGAATTAAAAAAAATGAGAAAAATAAAAGTGAGAGTAAAAATAAAAATAAAGTTTGAGAAAAATGAGGGGAAAAAAGAGAACTGAAAAAAGGAAAAACAATCAAACAAAATAGAGAAATAAGAAAAAAAGAGAGTGAGAAAAAAATAAAGAATAAGAAAAAAATGAATAATTAAAAAAATTGAGAAAATAAAAAATGAGAGGAAAAAATAAAAATAAAGTTTGAAAAAAATGAGGGAAAAAAAAGATCTGATAAAAATAAAAAAAAATAAAGGTTAAAGCCAAATGAATTAAATAAAGGAAAAAAAAAAAGAAATAGATAATGCTTGAGAAACAAAGAAAAAAGAGAAAAAAATAAAGGTTGAGACAAATGAATTAAAACATGAAAATTAAATTAAAGGAAAAAATAAAAAGTGAAAATAATAAAATTAAAGAAAAAAATAAAATGTGAAATTAATAAAAAATAAAATTTAAGAGACAAATAAGTATGAAAAGTTTAAAAAATATATTTGAAGTGTAGAGGGGCAAAATGGTACATGTACTATACTTAAAAATAAAGGAAAGTTATTTTTAAAGACATTTCTTATTGGGGTTAAAGATATAAAGCCACTCATATTTGGATTTATAGTATGCAATTTCCTGATATTTATACGCATACTATATTAGATTGCCCTTCTTTTTATTTAGAGATGAAAAATAGTATAATTACCAATTTTATAGCTTAAAACTATAGACACGTACATTTATTAGGCATAACACATGACGCGTTTTCAGCTTATCGAGGATATGATCTATTGACAGGAGAATGAAGTTGAGAATTAGGATAGAAGATTGGTAGGTAGTCAAACGTTTTTTCTTTTTTTTCCAATTTCTAGGAGAATTGTTCTTATAATTTTTAGTTTTTACCACATGTTTTTTTTTTACCTTGATTATTCTTTCTATCTTGTTGTCATTCTTGCTTATTGTTACTGCTTTTTTTTCACTTGCCTTGAGTTGGGGCCTTCAAAAATAGTGCCACGGGTGAAGTAAGATGAGAAAATTGAAGGAAATGTGTCTTTTAAGTCTTGAATGGAGGATTGGTGACATTGACCAATAGATAGAGTCAAACATCATTAGAAAACTTGATTAAGTTAATTGTGAACTTGATTAATATTTTTAAAACTTTTTAATCTTTTTAAAAATACAAATTAACCCAACCCACACCCTTCTTCAATCCAAATCAACCGCTCTTTCCTCTCTCTCGACAGCTTCTCTCAACTCTCTCCCAACCAACAGTTCTGCAAAATTTCTCCCTTCAACCCCCGATTACTTTTATCTCTGGTGACAAATAGTTGGGATTCGAGTTTCTCCCTTTTCTCCCTTCAACCCCCGGCGACTTCTATCTCCGGTGACAAATAGTTGGGCTTCAAGTTTCCCTCTTCAATTCACATCAACCTGTCTCTCATCCCTCTCTCGACAGATTCTCTCAACTCTCTCTCAACCAACTGTTCTGTAAATTTTTCATTTCAATCCTCGACGATTTCAACATTCGACTACAAATAGTTGGGCTTCGAGTTTCTTTTCGACTTCAACCTTCAATCGACGTGACAACCTTGCTCTCCGGCAACAGCTTCGAATTCTTCATCGTTCATTTTCTTCTTTCACAGGTTAAAATTTATGGCCTTTTTAGTTTTGAAAAAATTGAGGAACTTAAGCCAAATTCTCTCATAGTATTAGTTAACAATTTCAATATTTATTGCATAAATTTAAAATGTGGTCTGAATAAAACCCTAATTTCTGATATTTCTTCTCTTTTTTTTTCAAAGTGAATTATGATATTTTGTTGTTTGTTGCATTTTTGTAAAGTTTGATTTTTATTATTTGTGTTTATGAAAACAAAACAACAATTTGGATTGATTCATTCTGTTCTTGTTCTTGGTAAAAATGGTGAAATTGTTGTTTTTTTGTTGAACAAAATTGTGCTGCTATCTTTGTTTCCTCCAATAGATTACCCATCTGGTACAACATATTAACCATATGATGCAACAGATCAACCATCTAATGCACCAGAGAAACCATCAGATTACAATTCTGATGCAACAAATTAATAATTCGATGCAACAAATTAATTATCTGATGCAACAGATTAACCATATGTTACAATGGATTAAGCATCGAATAAAAAATCTGATACAACTAATTAACCATCTGGTGCAATAGAAGAACTATCAGATTAATGATCCAATGCAACAGATGAACCTCTTGTTGGATAAAATCTTATCAACTCTTTCAATAAAAAATGTCCAAGACTTGATTTTTCCAACTGATCATTCATCTGTCGCGATAGACAGCCCTATGTTGGAAGAAATCTAAATAATATTGACCGTTGATAACTGTTCTAACAGATCACTCATGTTTTACAACAGATGTGTGACCTGTTGCATAAACCATTCATCTTTCTCAATAGATGAATGATATATTTTGTACTGTCACAATAGATTTCTCAGTCGTTGCTGCAGGTTAGTTAACTGCTCTGACAGATCACTTATATGTTGCAACAGATGTATGATCTATTGCATAAACCATTCATCTTTCTCAACAGATGAGTAATATGTTTTGTATTGTCACAACAGATTACTCATCTATTGATACAAATTATTGAACTATTCCAACAGATCACTCATATGTTGCAATAAATGATATTACAATAGAAGTGTGATCTGTTGCACAAACTATTCATCTTTCTCAACAGATGAGTGATATATTTTGTCTTATCACAACAGATTACTCAGCCATTACTACAGGTTATTTAACTATTCTAACAGATCACTCACATATTGCAACAGATGATGTTGCAACAGATGTGTGATCTGCTCCACAGACCATTCAATTTTTTAACAGATGAGTGATTTATTTTGTATTGTTGCAATAGATTACCTATCCGTTGTAATAGGTTATTTAACTGTCCCAACGGATCACTCATATGTCGTAATAATATGTGATCTGTTGCACAGACCATTCATCTGTCTTAAAAGATGAGTGATATATTTTGTATTATTATAATAGATTACTCATCTGATGCAATAAGTTAGTTATATGCTGCAACAGATATACTACCTGGTGCAACAGATCAGTGATCTGGTAGAACTGTTATTTTACTATTTTGCTTGTTTGATTTACTGTTATTCCTTTTTAATGATGCATTAATCAACTATAATATATTTTTTTATGTTCTTGTTAATTTTAGATAATATGGTTCCCAAAAGAACAGAAACCGAATCAAGTCCAAGTAAAGGAACAAGTGAAGCAGCTAGGTACATCCACCACTCTATGAGCTTGCTTTACAAACATTATCTCAATCGGAAGCAGAATATGATGACCATGGGGAGGAGAAATATTTCAAAAGAGATGATTCAAATGCTACCCCACTATGTGGGAATATACTGGGTTTGTTGTTGTTGTATGATGCAAATGCTAAAATCCCTTCCATCGAAGCGTTGGTCAAAGCCTTCAGCATTGATCGTTATCCTATGAGAATGCAGTGTGATGGTACCACAGATTTAACGGGTGATTTCGTGGTGAAGTTATCCATAGGAAAATCTTTCGACTCCTTCAAAAAAATACTTCGAGAACAAAAATTGGATGCTTATTTCAAGGACAACTACTTTGGGAAATATCTTGATTTTTCATAGGACAACAATGCTCGTTTCCAAATGAAAATGGTATGTGAACTTCTCAAGCGTAGGTTTATGTATGAAAATAAAGATAAGATGGATGAGGTGTAGATAAATTAATGTGGCATGCCTATTTGTTTTGGTTGGAAGGAGTTTGTCATAGTTACTGGACTAAATGTTATCCTCCTTCTCAAGTTATACCTATTCTAACCCAAAAAACACCCCACACACCCAAAAAAGGCAAAGGCAAGTCGTTTGATCGTGATGACCTGGTGTCCATTTTTTGTCCAAGCTTCAAAAACAAAAATTTGACTGAAGCGTTGAAAGGTAAAGGACTTTCAAAGAAGCACAAGTAGTCATTGTGCTTAGTTTCGTTTGTACATAATATTGTTTGGGCGAGAGACGTTAACAGCAACATAAGCCTCAGTTTAATAAAGCTCTCTGAGGATCTTGAGGCATTTAACAGCTATCCTTGGGGGTATGACATCTTCAAAATGACTGTCAAATATTTGTTGAATTCGTTAATGCCAAAGACAGTCAACTTATATGGCTTCCCATGGGCTTTCATGGTAAATGTTTCTTTCTTCTATTATGATATCATTCATTTTTTTTACTCAATAATGGTTTTGATTTTTTGGCGTTATTTGATAGGCTTGGCCGTTTGAAGCCATTCCTTATTTGAGACAACAAGTGAACTACCCGAAAGGAGTTTCCTGTCCAAGAATCTTTAGATGGTTGTCGGCCAAAACTGACAAAAATGCAAAATTTCTTGATCTCTTCAACCCCCCGAAGGATGCAGCAAGTATAATTATAACTAATATTTTTTGAATGATCTAATCATCATTCTAATATATGTAATGATTTATGTTAGATTGTGCATCCGTCGCTAGTTTCGACCAATCGAGAGTTGAAGATGCCATTTTTCTTACTTTACGGTCTGTGCAAACTTTATCGAACCCTAAGGTCATCGGCAGAATAAAAATAAAATTATTTGGAGAATCAGCCATTACAAGAAAAATAATTTTGGAGGGAGGGCTTGTTAAAAAAATAATTTTGGAGGGAGGGCTTGTTGTTGATGGTCTTAGTGGTGATGGAGCTGTTGGTGGTGGTAGTGGTATTGTTGTTGGTGCTAATGATGGTCTTCTTATAGTATTTAAAGCAAACCATTATGAGTATGATCATACTGGTTATACAGATTTTGCCTCTCCCAACAAATGTTCTACATGCAAATGTCAAGACTGCAGGGCGAAACATGATGTAGTGATTAATATTATTAATGCATTAACTGCTTCTGCAAAGGAATTGATATCTAAGAGGGGTCTCATTCCATCAAAGAGGATTTTATTTCCATCCGCTCCATTAGAGATTAGGGCTAAGAGGAGAAAGAGAGTGATTTCCAGGGCATTATCAAGCATCCAAAAAAGCGAAATTACAACTCCTTTGTCTGTGTGGTACACTGAGCAATGTACAATGTCCAAAGAAGAGTAGCACGAGCTAAAGAAGGTGAATATATATGTCTTCCAACTGACAAAACAAAAAGACACATATCTATTTCAACAGATGACACATCTGCTGAAAATTATCAAATAGATATATACATCTGTTGCAACAGTTGAATGACTTATTGCACCAGATAAAGTATCTGGTGCAACATATGTCTCGTCTTTTTTAACAAATCAAACAGCTCTTCATACCGCTTTTATTTATACCAATAGATGGCCTATCTGCTGCAACAGACGATTCATATATTACAACGGATTGTCCATTCGTTGAAAATTATCTTACAGGGTCTTTCTCATGTAGAAATTTGTCCCAACAGTTGATTCATTGTAGCAACAAAAATATAATCTATTTGGGATAATTTAAAGTGGGAGGAAAACCTATTTGATTTGCTAGAAGAGATGAGTTATCCTTTTCCATTTTTGTTATATCCCCGTGATTAGCATTGACCAATTCTAGCTTTCCAGGTGGCAACATTGACAATATGCTACTCTTTTTACAGAAATACGGCGAACAGAAAACACAGAAACCATATGTAAGGACAATAAAGATTCACGACGAGCAAAGCTGAATTCCATAGCACCGGATGAAGAACAACGTGTCCATACTGAGTAGATCTTTATATCTTGAGCATGTCAAATTAATCATTGGTGTCATATTTAAATTGTTATTGATGTATTTGTTAAGATTTGTACCCAAAATAATTTTTTTATATTTTATTTATTCGTTGACTTATTTAAGCTAATTTATGAAGGCTTCGATTTATTTTATTTTGTCTATGAATTATTTATTCCTTAGATTTTAGCTTATTAATTGAAAAGGAATATTAGATTCAAATATTGCAACAAATAATGTATCTGTTACAACAGACGACACATCTATTGGAAAAATCAAACAGATTTAGACATAAGTTGCAACAGGTAAGTAATCCGTTGGAATTTATCAAATAGGTCTTTCCACTGTTGCAATAGATGGACTTAGATAGAAACATCGAGATAATGCAACAGATGACCAATCTATTATAACAGATAAACTATATGTTAGAACAGGTAGAATAACTATTACAACGGCTCGAGAATCTGTTGCATTATAAAAATTCAACTTTCATTGGACATAAAAAATTTTCACTACGTGTAAAAAGGTTAAAGTGAATTGAAATAAAAAAGGCGAAACCCATCGACGGTGTTCAGTTCAAACACCTAAAATAAAATAGGCATCAAGTATACAATGTTTATTTTAAACACGTAAAATAAAATAGGCATCAAATGTGTCAGTCTGGCACATTTTACTGACTTGCCGTCACTTGGCCCCCAACGGTCATTCCCCCCCCCCCCCCACATTGTCTTAAATATTCATCTTCCTCCTAAAATTTAACCCTAAATTCTCAAATCTTATTCTTCATCGTCATCTTCTTTTATCTATCCAAATTTCTCAAATTATTTCTTTCATTTTTTCAACTGATCTTGACAATGTCGAGCGCATCTTCCACTATTTTTTGTGATAAAGATTTTTGATATTGTAAGTACGGTCATGAAACTCTGTTAAAGACTCTTGGACTCAACAAATCCGGGTCGTAGGTTTTTTACTTGTAAGATTTCAAAGGTAATATTTTTTTTATTTAATTAGTTAATTAATTATTGACTTGTAATTGTTTTGTAATTGTGTTTGCTTTTTTACAGAAATTGGATGGACGCGATTACTTTGATTGGAATGAATGACGCCCTTCACAAGCAAATCATATAATTTAGTGTTTGTTAAACAAAATCAAGGCTTCTGAAGAGAAACAAAACCGATCAAGAAGATACTACATTGTTGCCGTTATTGCTACTAGTTTGGTGTTGTTGGGCACATGGATATTCAAGCCTAATTAATGAAATTTTCATGGTGGTGTGTGTATTTTCTACAGGTTTGGTGTTGTCGAGCACATGGATATTCAAGCGTAACTATTAGGAAATATCAAAAAGATTTAGGCATATGTTGTAAAATTTAGGTCATCTGTTGGAAATTATCAAACAAGTCTTCCCATTGTTGCAACAGATTAGACTTAGATTAGATAATTAGATTATTCATAGAAATAACATCAGTGTAATGCAACAGATGACCAACCTATTACAATAGATAAACTATCTACCAGAACAGATTACATATATTTTACAACATATTGACAATCTATTTCATTATAAAAAACTCAACTTTCAAAAGAAAATTTTGTTGTCACTACATGCACATGTAATAAAGTGAAGGGTGACTTGAAATTAAAAATTGTTATTTCACAGGCTCTTCTATATACATAGGCTTTAAGCGTCCAGTTAGTACCCCATAAACCGAGATCTCTTGCAGGTTTGCCACAACTTTTTGCACAAAAAAGTCGTTGGCTCGGCGATTTTTGTGTCGATCAACAAAAATTCAATGTGTGCAAGAGCATGCGAGTCGCTCGCTTTAGTGGCATCCTATTTTGGAAGGATCATTCCCTTGTTTTGACCTTCAAAATTCCATGATTTCTTCATTAACACTTTCTTTGGCAAATGATTCATTAGTTTACTCTCCCTCAACAAGATGGACAACAACACCATCAGTGTCTCCACGAGGAGAAAAAGATCAAAATCATCGATGAGAGGTACGTTAGAGTCATAAGCATTGATCTTTCCCTCCTCGAGTAGTATCTCAAAAGCTGGATAATGCATACCATTCACGCTAATGACTACAAGAGTCTTTTTTGCCTCGGTCTAGCTCTTGCCGTGTGGATTTGGCCTCTCCCCTCTAACATATTTTATCATTTCTTCTTCATCCAAGACCGACGTAGTAACTAGGAAATCAAGTCCCACACCAAGGGATAACTCCTTCCCAGTGAGTTGATCGTACTAATCCTTAAGTTTCTTGTAGAATTCGAGGTCCATTATCCTATCGGCAACGTTATAACCTTCTCGGTACGTTAATTGCCTTTTCCTCATGAGGCAAAGAATTATGTCAACATGTTGTGATATAAGAAGTCAATTTTTAAATAGATTAGTAATTTTGAAGATTCAATAGATGGTCCATTTGTTGCATAGGGTTCTCTAAATCAATAATCCAATGCAACTTATGCAAAACATGGATAATAAGTTGCAACAGAACCACTGCCAGTTACACCAGGATAGCCAGCTGTTGCAACAAATGTAAAATCTGTTCCGTAGCTTCTTATTCATGGGGTATATTAGAAGGGATAGGTTAGGAAAAGTAAACTTACCTTGTCCTCGTACGGCATATGCATATCAGTCATAGTCTGGAAGTCTTGAGGGGGAAAGGGAGGCCTTGGTAATCTGGTGCGCCTGGCTTGGCATTCTGGCCTGTGGCAGATCCCTCTTCTCTTCGGTGCCAAGTTTCGCGTATATGTCCACCTTCTTGACTGGCCCCTAAACTTCAACAGCTTTTGGAGAGGGAGGAATTGCAATTTCTTTTGATTTTCGATCGGAGAGTACGTCTCTAATTGCTCTTTTCTTTCTCCTAACCAAAACTGTAGGAGTGCGTGGCTCTCTCACCTTCCTTGATGGTATGACATGCCTCTTAGATTTGAATTCCTCGATAGCTTTAGAGATAGCCTCTACTTTTTCAAAAAGTTATCCCATCTGTCCTTGCACTCTTTGCATTGGCAATGAGAACACGAGGGTGAAGAGGGACCTGTGTAAGGGTGAAAAGGGATGTTTTCAAACATATTTATTCTTTCTTGTGCATTAACAAGCTCATCATCACGAGTGGTAGCAACATCAGTATGGCTGCCACCAACACCAACAACTCTACTAGAAGAAGTACCAAGATCTGCCTTAGTAGGTTGGTCAAGAAGAGACTCAATTTTAGGCTGACCTTGCCTAACTGCTCTTCTTATGGCTGTTGCTCCAGCCAATTTCTTCTTTATTAACTCCACCGTTGGGTCTACTATAGTATCAACATGACCTAGAGTAATATAAGAAGTCATCACCGACTCCTCCTCAATAGACACGATCCATGAATGTACAACCTATAAAAATGAAAAAAAAAAGATAGATGCTTTTAAATCATATAATATTATAATTTTCATAGTTGGGCTTCATTTAAAAAAAGGCCCATTTGTTGCATAGTTTTCAGTATATGGTTAAAATTCATTTGAGTCTGGTTAAGAGAAACAGAGCAACACAAGGATAATCTGATGCAAAATATCAATCACCTATTATAACAGTTGCATAAGACGGGTAGTCTATTATGCAACAAATAATCTATACGTCGCAACAGATGAACAATATGTTATCAGATTACACATCTGTTGCATAATTTGTAGTAGATGGTTAATCTGTTAGGAGTCGGGTTCAAAGAACCAAAGAAACAGATGGGTAATATGATGCAAGATATCAATCGTACCCTGTCACAACAGATGTCCCATCTGATGCATCAGATATAACATCTGTTGCACCAGATATAACATCTGTTCAATATTTTTTTTTGAGTAAAATTATTTTACTCGAAGAAGATGTACTGCATCATCCGGAGGGTTAAAAAGACCAGCCTCCTTAATATTGGTGTTGCTCTTTGCAGCCAACCACCTAAACATCCTTGGATGAGAAACCTCATTCGGGTAATCCATAAACTGCTTTTGGAGGGGAGAAATGGCTTCAAATGTCCAAGCCTAAAAAATGTAAATAGGAAGCAAGCAAAAAAAACTCATAAAACTATATTCAATATAAATTAATGGATGAATAAAATTAGTGATTAATTTTACCATGAAATCCCAAGGAAAGCCGTATAATGTGGTCGTCCCTAAGGATAGCTTTGTCAGTAAATATTGGACAATTAAGTAGAAGTTGTCATATCCCCAGGGATAATTGTTGAATTTATCAAAATCCTCAGCACACGCCAACAAATCATCTTCTATGACCTTGTTGATGTCTCTTGCCAATATAACCAATGGGCAAACCAAACTAAGCACAATTGCTCCCTGTATTGCTCTGGTATGGTTTTATCCTCGAGATCTGTCAACAAATCTGATGCTTTGTAGCCACGTCAAGCAATGTCAAACAACCAATCTATTTTTTCTTTACATTTGCTTGCCTTGGATCTTTTGCGGGGTGGTGGTCCTCCTGGACGATGGCATCTCAAGCCCATCACTATGAAAAAATCTTGCAAGCTAAAACAAATAGGCATGCCACAGTAGTTGATCCAGATTTCATCCATCTTCTTTTTGCCCCCTCCTCCGGATCTTTATCATCCCCTACATACTTGTTTCTGCCCTTGAGAAGATCATATACTGTCATCATAGGGAAATGGATATTGGCAGAGGGGTCCTCAGGCAGCTCAAGAAAACGTCCAAAGTAGCTCTTCTTAAAAAGTCCGCCTATGTTTTTGTTCTTCATAATTTTCATAAAATATTCAAAAATTTTCCCCATCTGACATTTAAGTACAATTTGACCAGTTAGTTGTTTTGCTTTTGGGTCATTTATCGGCATCACAACTTGAAACCTAACAATACTATAAGTTTTGACAGGATCATGCTGGGATGCCGATATTAATTCATACCCCATTGGTGATCCTTTATTATCATGTTTATGATCATCCTCTTTCTCTTTCTCACTCTCCAATTCCTCCTTTTTCTCAGGTTTATTTTCTTCATCACCGTCTACAGACCCTTGTCCACCTCCCTCAATGTTGTTTTCATATCTCTCCTCAGCTTCACTTTTCCCTGACTGAGATTGTTTAGGAAGCTCCTCCAAATTCCTTTGTACTATAGCCTTTTTTTGGGTGGTCAAACGTTGATCCACTTTCACTTTTTTTCTTTTGGGAGACATGTTTTACCTACAAATAAAGAAAAACAAAAATTATATTAAAACTGATGTATGCATAAATTTTAAAAAATACATTAAAAACACCACAAATACCGACATACCAACTACCATCACCACAAAACCACCAACCAATGCCACAAAAAAATACTATAAATATCGACACCACCAACAACCACCACAAGCACCACCAACCAATTCCACTACCAGTGCCACCATGACAACTACAAACACCACCACCACCACAACTGCCACCACCACCACAAACACTAGCCAACAATACCACGACAGTCAATGAAATACTGCGATGGAAACTAGGGATTTCTTGAGTTCTTCCTACGATTTTACCATCAAAACTCAAAATTGTAAACTTATTCTCGAAGATAATACAACTAAAAGTTTTATTTTTCTTCATTAACTTAAAATCTCTTATTTTTTAGAAAAAAATAACAAATATAGAGCTCTTCTCAAACTCTGTTACCTACGAAGATAAAGAAAATGACTGATACAAGCAAGAATGAAGTCGAAAATAACATCTATGTGGTCGAAAATGAGACGAAAAGCGATCTGTTGTGGAGGGTTGAGCAAATTTGTTGAGTAGTTGTAGTTTGTACTGTATTGTTCAGTGAGAATGAGAAATAGCGAGAACTCGAGATTTAAAATGATGAAACATTTTGTATGGGTTGATTTATATTTTGAAAAAGAATAACAAGTTTTGAAAATGTTAATTTGGTCCGAATTGATCTTAATTATTTTTAAAATCATAAAATATATACGTAATTTTTAACTCTCTCATATTGAAATTGCCAAAAGGGTAACTCAATTGAAATTGTATAAAAATAATTGTAGTTGTAGTTGACCGAGTACTTTAGTTGACCCTATGAAAACTCACCCCTGTTCCTAGATTAATCAGTTTAGGTACTATTAGTCTAGCATATGAACTCAATTGAAATTGTATAAAAACAAATGTTCAACATGTTGCATCAGCTTTTGCATCTGTTGTAAATTATCAATCAGATTATGTAACAACAGATTACGAATCTGTTGTAAATTATCAAACAGATTAAGTCATCTATTGCGACAAATTACCCATTTGTTGTAAATTATCAAATATACGCTGCCATCTGTTGTGGCTTACCCTATGAGAACTCACCCCTAGTCCTAGATTAATCAATAGTTGACCCTATGAAAACTCACCCCTAGTCTCAGATTACTAAATTAAGGTATTAGTTGAACATATGAGGTAGTAAGAATCGGTTCGGCTCAGAGTGATCGATCAAAGACTCTGGTCGGGAGGAATGTAGTACAGTGTCATCATACAATTGCCAAAAGACTCAATTGAAGTTTTAGTTGACCCTATGAGAACTCACCCCTAGTCCCAGATTATTCAATTAAGGTAGTAGTTAAACATATGAGATAGTAAGAATTAGTTCGGCTAAGAGTGATCAATCGACGACTCTTGTCGGGAGGAACACAGTATCGTCTCATCATGCAATTACCAAAAAACTCAATTAAAGTTATAGTTGACCCTTCAAGATCATTCATTCATCCCTAGTTCCACCTAGATCGATGCAGGTACTATTATTAATCTTAACATTAAGTTAATGAGAACTCATTTCAACTCAGAGTGATCGATCGATGACTCGAGTTGGGATGAATGCAATACTAACACCATGCAAATGAAATGACTCAATTGGATTTGTAGTTGACCCTGTGAGCTCATTCATTCATCCCTCTTTACACCTAAATCGATGTAGGTACTATTGTTAATCTTAACATTAAGTTAATGAGGAGCTCATTCATTCATCCCTAGTTCCACCTAAATCAATTGCAATAAAATCTGTTGCAACAAACGACTGAGCTATTGGAGAATTTCAAACCGATAATAATATCTGTTGCAACAGATGACATATCTGATTTAATTATCAAATAGACGCATCTGTTGTGACGGATGACTGAGCTGTTGGAAATTTTCAAACAGATATTGATATCTGTTGTAACAGATGACATTTCTGATTTAGTTAACAAATGGACATTTCCATCTGTTGTTACAGATGACTGAGCTGTTGGGATTTTTCAAATAGATATTTATATCGATTGCAACGGACTACATATTTGTTTGAGAATCTTTTTTTTCTTTTAATTTTAAAGCAAGCTTCTGTCTGAGTAGATAAAGTAGTAGTACTACTAAAGGCGGTAAAAATTATTTCTTGGATAGTTATCATAGACTTTTTTTCCCTCCTATTTCTCATAAATTTTTGTTCGGATCTAAACCAATCCATATTCATATCTTAGATTCCTCGACTGAAATTGCTGTTTTAATCCACTTTTGACATTAAGGTATGATTCACTATTGCTCTTTCATTCTCGTCTTCTTCTTTCAAGTTATTTACATTTTTTTATTTAATTACCATTTTCTCATATCATATTAATTTAAGAAAATTGAAGGAACTTTTAATTGTTGAATAAACGAACCGAGAATTTTTATTACAAGATGCGGAAAAAAGTCATCTGTTGGGAGAAGCTTAAAAACTTTGTTGACAGTATCATTTTTTTATGTATTTTATTTTTTTCTTTGTTGTTGATGCTGTTGGTGGGATTGGCGTTGTTGGAACTTGTGATGTGGTGTAGTTGACAGTGGCGGATTCAGGTTTTTTAGATGGTGGGTGCTTCTTAGCTTAAAAATAGTGGAGTCCGAATAATCAACACAAGGAGTAAGGGAGAAAAAAATAAAAGAAAGTTTAAAGTGAATAAGGAGAGAAGAGTTGGTTACCAAAATTAAAAAAATATGTGCTGAGTGGGAATTGAACTCAAGATCAAAAGAAATAAATAGCCTTAAGCACCCATAAACAATAACTAGGCTAACCAAATAACTCTTACTATGGGTGTTCACTTATTAGATTATATACATTTTTTCTTAATTTCCATATACATATATAAAGTTCAGTTTGTGGTCGCACACTCGGAGGACTCCATGTGGGTCCGTCCCTGGTTGTTAATGGTGTTGGAACATAGGATGCATGCTTCTTTATTATTGATGATGTTGTTAGAACAAATGTTGTTGTTTTCTTTGTTGTTGATATTTTTAATTTGTTGTTTATAGTTTATGTTGTTGTTGATATTGCAACTGACGGAGAAACTCTTGGAACAAATCAAACCACCAGCAAGGCTGCTAGGTATTCCAATAGACTCCACATCTATTGCATCAGACTCCACATCTGACGTAACAGACTCCACATCTGATGCAACAGACACCACATCTGATGCAAGAGACTCTACATCTATTGCAATAGATGAATAATGTTCTTTCTGTGATATAAATTTTTTTCTTCTTCTTTGTAGATATAAAAGGAACTGAAAGTTGATCAACTTTTGACTGACCATCACAAGAGGCTGCAGTAAAGATAGGTTCTGAGGATGTCATAGATCATCAAATAAGATATCTATAATTGTACAGTTAAGTTTGGTAGGTTCGAACTGATAAGGCTGAGGGACCATGAATATGGTTCTGATACCTTGTTAAGATTTAAAGTCGGATGTTGCTCATGTTTATTTGTCATGCCTTCTACAGAATTTCGCTGTGGAAAACATTTTTGGCGATGGTGTAGACTTTTGCATGACGGATATGTTGTCCTCTATATGAGAGAGGAATGATCAATCTTGCCCCTCCTTGCTTATCTTGTGCATGTAAATATGAAGAGTGCAAGGCAAAACATGATGGTGTCATTAATACTTTTAATGCATTAACTGTTAATGTAAAAGAATTGATATCTCATAGTAGTGTCATTCGATCAAAGAGAATTTCAGTTTCATTCACTCCATTAGAGATTAAGGCTAAAAGGAGAAAGAAAACAATTTTCAACGCATTATCAAGTATCCGAAAAAGAAAAATTTCGGATCTGAAAAAGGTGAGAAGATAAAAAGGGGAGGAATAGGAAGGAAAATTTAAATGCTAGATTTAGTTCATCTTGTGTCGTTATGTAGAGATACTCCACTTAATATTGACTGCTTTTCCTTTTCAGGATGGTAAGAAAGGTAGAATCTCCCCATCATTAGCTAATACCGGAAATAAGACATATGATGTTATTGAATCACCAGACTGCCCTGTGAAGTTTGATAATCCAGAAGACATCTTTTCTTGAGTTAGTCAAGAGATTAAACGATCTCAATCACTTGATTTTTTGCTGATCAATCTTCTCCGTAGAAGACAATATATCAACAAAACTGCTTGACACAACGAAAGCTGATATTGATAGATTACTGATTATGTCTTCTCAAGAGTTGCTTCTACCAGAAAAATATTCTGCATTAAGTGTTGCACTATCCATATATACTGCAGCACAGGATTTATCAGCCGAGAGAGTGCTTGCCTTGGAAAAACTCAAAGAGAATCTTCCATACTTCTCCTTGACTTTGCGTAGAGCTAAGAAGGACCAAAAGGAGTATTATAAGAAAGCTGCCAAGAAAGAAAGTGGTCCTTGTTCACAAAATCACAAAAGATCAAGAGCTCTATACTGAGCTTAACGACCACAGTGATAAAATGATTGAATTGGAAGCGGGGACTTGACTTAGTCAAACAAAAAGCCACGACTGTTCATATCCCTTAATTAAATAAAAGTGGTGACTTTCGAAAAGATACAGATTGGTAATCTGTTGCAAAATATATTCCACCTGTCAGATAACTTACAACATATGGATAATCTGTTGCAATAGATGGATATATAAGTTTGCTTTTCCATCAGCTGACGTCTGTTGTAACTTGCTAGTCATCTGTTTATTCAATTTCATCGAGAGAAATAGATTTTTCCAAACACTTCTTGGCCCAACTCAATTTTTGCTCTTAGATTGCTTCTCTTTTTTTTCTTTACATCCTTCAAACTGACCTCCAGATTAAATTTTTGCTCTTGGATTGATGGAAAAAATTAAATTTGGAGGCCAGCTTGACGGATGCAAAGTAAAAAAGAGAAGTAATCCAAGAGGAAAAATTGAGTTTGGCCAAGAAGTGTTTAGAAATATCTATTGCTCTCGATGAAATTGAATAAACAGATGACTAGAAAGTTGCAACAGACGCCAGCTGATAGAAAAGCAAACTGATATATCCATCTTTTACAACAGATTGTTCATATGTTGTAAGTTATCTGACAGGTGGAATATATTTTGCAACAGATTACGAATCTGTCTCTTTAAAAAATACAATAAAAAGATAAAATGTTGTATTTATTTAGATCCAGTTTTTTTTTTTAATTTACATATTTGAAAAGTCACCAGTTTTATTTAATTAAGGGATATGAAAAGTCGTGGCTTTTTATTTGACTAAGTCAAGTCCCCACTTCCAATTCAATCACTTTATAAATAGGTCCCTCCGGCCTCCTCGCACTCACTCTCACTCGTTCATTCTATTACACTTACAATACTAATATGGCAAATCTAGATTCGTACAAAAAGATTCATATCGAGTCCTTGCAAGAACTTCAAAGGCATTTTGATGAACTCCAGAGGGATTTGGCCGACTTCGGAGCAAGGCTGAGAAGGGCCCAGCTGCTGCCGGATGAAAATTGCCAGGTTGACAATAATAATAGTAATAATAATAATAGTAGTAGTAGTAATAATAATTAGGTTATGTTTTTTCTTTCTTTTAGCGTATGTAATTTCCTTTTTTATATCCAATCTACTTATAAGGGATTCAAAAAAATCTATGTATATGTTTGGTTTGGTCGACTTTTAATTTTTAATTCTTATTCAATATTTAATTATCATTCTATTTATTCTCTATTCTCAACATGTCGACGGTTGGAGGTAGAGATTGAGCACTTGTGGCAACAGATAGTGGTGAAAAGTCATATGATGAGAAATTCTCCTAAAAATGGTTAGTTAATAAATAATAAGGAACTAAATGATATTATAATCGTAAAAGAAAGATTATTCAAATTAAAAAAAGGTCACAACATTTGATTAATTTAATTAAGTTATATGATGATATGATTGTTAAGAAAAAAGTGAATGAATAGTCATGACGGTGACTTTTGTCTAAACACATTCAACAACAAACAAAAACAAAAAAGTTGTTGATGCATCAAATTCCTCATCTATTGCGACTGATAAATCAGTTAGAAGAAATAAAAAAAGCTCCTTAAACAGATGGTCGATTTATAGCAATAGATGGTATATTGTTGAAACAGGTGGGTTATCTGATGCAACAGATATACAATCTGTTGCCATAACTCAATTAAAAAAATGGTTATTAAAGAAACGGTTATTGAAAATCAGGTGTATTTATTTTTTTAAATTGAGAAAAAGGTTATTTGAATTTAATAAGCTGAAAAGTCATGACTTGTCACAATAATAAAACTCACCATCTTGATTTGATTAAGTCATTCTTTTCACAAAAAAGAATAAGAAAATAAATAATAAACACAATTTAAACCGTAAAAAATTCACCAGAAATATTCTTGTTTTTAAATATTCTTTATTAATTTATATAATTAAAAAGTTAGAAAATTTGAATGTCATGAAGATAATTTTTTTAAAAATATATATATTATATGTTGCAACAGATATATTATCTGATGCAATAGGTTATCTATTTGTTACAATGGATGATATATCTGTTGTAACAGATGAGTTATCCGATGCAACAGATATATAATCTGTTGTCCAACTCAGTGTAAAAAATAAATTATTTTAATAATAATAAAGCTGAAAAGTCATGACTTATCACAATATTGCTTAATTTAATTAAGTCATAACTTTTTACAGTAATCAAGAATGTCATTAATAATTGGAGGTGAACAGTTGTGCCTTTAAATCTGCTTTATTAATTTATATAATTAAAAATTCAGAAAATTTGGATGTCATGAAGATAATTTTTTTTAAAAAAATATATATATATATATATTATATATTGCAACAGATACATTATCTGAGGCAACAGGTTATCTATTTGTTACAACGAATGATACATATATTGTAACAGATGATTTATCTGATGTAACAGATATATAATCTGTTGTCCAATTTAGTGTAAAAAATATAGTTCCTAAAAAGAACTAATTATTTTAATAATAATAAAGCTGAAAAGTCATGAATTATCACAATATTGCTTAATTTGATTAAGTCATAATTTTTTACAGTAATCAAGAATGCCATTAATAAATTGAGATGAATAGTTGTGCCTTTAAATCTGCTTTATTAATTTATAAAATTAAAAAGTCAGAAAATTTGGATGTCATGAAGATAATTTTTTTTAAAAAAATATATAGATTATATGTTGCAACAGATATATTATCTGATGCAACAAGTTATCTATTTGTTGCAACGGATTATATATCTATTGTCATTGATGAGTTATCTGATGCAACATATATATAATCTGTTGTCCAACTCAGTGTAAAAACGGTCCTGAAAAGAACTAATTATTTTAATAATAATAAAGTTGAAAAGTCATGACTTATCACAATATTGCTTAATTTAATTAAGTCATAACTTTTTATAGTAACCAAGAATGTCATTAATAATTGGAGGTGAACAGTTGCGATTTTTTGCCTAACTCATTCAAGTTCAATCCTTTATAAATAGGTCCCTCCTTACTCAATAGTTCGTTCTACTACAAACTATTTATTCCTTGCTCTTGTTACACCTTCAACTACTTTCTCTTCAAGGACTTGATAGTTTTTTCCTGTCTCTGATAAGTTTTTTTCTTGATTTTTGTATAACTATTCATTGTATATTACATTACATTCGAATTCTTTCTTTTCTTTACTTTTGTTTTTACGTGTGTTTTGTCAACTTATGCGTTTTCTAGATATGACTGATCCTGTGTGGGATGTCGCTATTTTACAAGACGTCATGCGGGAACAACAGAAGAAGGTTCATGACCTGCATTGGGAGTTAGCCACCGTCAGAGTAAGAATGTTGCGGGAGATCCACAGGCTGAGGAGGGCGCTGCTGCTGCAGGTTGAAGATTGGCCGGCTGGCCATACAAATAATAATGATGACAATGATGATAATAATAATTAAGCTTTTTCTCTTTTATCTATGTATTTTTTTTATTTTTTTATAAAAAATTATGTTTGATGTACTTGACTTTTTATTTCTTATTTAATTTTCGTGCTGTCTATTTCTATTTGTTAACGAATAACATGTCTACAATTAAGAAATAATTTGATTCCAGTATCAATTGAAAGAACATATGAGTTATCTGTTGGGTTTGGGTTTGTGACAGGAGCTATAATTTGTTGTTCGAAACATATTAGTAATCTGGTGAAACAGATTATTTATCAGTTGAAACAGATTATTAATCTGGTGCAATAGAATACTCATCTATTTGATTCATATTACCGGCACCTAGAACTATAAACATGAATCCAACATGAGTCTACTGTTACAACAGAACATTTATCTGGTGCCGCAGATAATGGATCTGTTTAAACAGATTTCTCTTATGTTGCATTCATGTTTGCATTCTAGCTATTGTTGAAAAAATAGCACACTAGTAGTTAACCCAGATGACAAATTCAACTAAAAAGTATAATTTGACTTACCAAAGTCTCCTCTCAAGTAGATGCCAAAGTTGAAAGTGATTTACGAAAAAAAAATTGACATAAGAATTTGGTCAAAGAGCAGCAGTTGGGGTAACAACAACAACAATGGTCAACAAGAAGAATATGAAGATGATAATGAAGTATAAGATGATGATAATGAATCAGAAGATGATGAATAAAACAACAATAACAATGAACAACAAATATCGCGAAGAGAGAGAAAATAAAAACGAATGAGGAGAGAGATAAAGGCGCCTTTTTCCCCTTTGTTTCCCGTTGTATTAACTAACATTTGGATCAACGTGTAAATTTTAAAACTTGTGGGTTACTTTGAAATTTTCCAAACTTTCTTAATCCATAATTAAGTAATTGTCACCTCTACTCAATTATTAAGACTTATGTCACCTACATCTCATTTTAAATGTCTTTTGTCACATGTGGCCCAAAGCCCAAGTAAGATCTGCATATACTTTATTTTTTTCATACATCAATTATGAAATTTAACTGAATTGTTATTGTCATTATATTCCTTTTTAGTGATACGAAGGATACAATATTTTCATTTTCGAAAAGCTTTTTCCAAAGAATTAAATTACTCTGCTGCACTAGATATATTTCACAAAAAGGATGGAAAAAAGAAGTAATTGTTGTTTCATAAGTTTTGGTAGACACAACATGATTAGAGTAGAGAAAGTCAATTTTCACTTTATTTCCCTAGCTTTTTGTGGTTTTTATTTTTCAATCTCTCTCTCTTTAACAATTGTAATGTCCCCGTCAGTTGGCTCGTACCTTGATTAATTTTATGAGATACCTGTTGTCTCCCACCAGTAACAGGTACAGGTAATAACTCTATCCATCAAGGCTAGAACAAATTCGAAGAAATCATCCAGTGTTTGTCTTCGTTGAAAATTAAAATTATGTTTAACTCAACTTCATTGAATCACTAAGCCATAACCTTGGATGCTATTTTTCAATCTCTTTACTGTCCACTATATGTGATGCAACACAAAAATCAGATGATAAAAACGAGCACACCAGTGATCATGCCAAAATCAGCTTAATTATTTTGAAAAATACTTTTTATTAAACCTGCTTTTTTAAAAAGCACTTTAGAAGAATAGTAATTTCTGTTTGGCTAAATCTTCAAGAAGTGCTTAGTTAATAATTTATGTTTGACCAGCTTTTAAAAACTACTTTTAAGCGTCAAATTACTAGGAAAAAAAAAAGAAGAATAAATAACTAATTAATTTAGTCAATGTGAATTTTGGATAAATTTGAAAAGCTTAAGAACATTAAACTGGATCCGAGCCCAGTGGTAATAGAAGTGTATTACTTGTAGGCTATTCGAATTCGCACCGTGTGTATTTAAAACGCACTCTAATAAAAACGACTTAATACTTTGAACTCGAGAGGTCTGATTATAGATGTGTATTTATCTCCTTGAATCTCAAATCAATGGAGACTTATGAATGCGGTACCAAGTTTTAACAAAAAAGGGTCTAGAAGTGTCCCATAATGTTGCATAATAACATATTCTTTAGGAACATATCCCATAATGTTATACATGTACATTTCAGGACTTTGATTTAGTCCTAGAATAACTCTGGCAACAACCATCAACACTTATTTTGGCAGTTGATCTAAGACGCTTCAACGAACACCACAATATATCATGTCAAGATGGAATTTCAGTTTGTTTATTATAATATAGACTGTTAAATGTCTGGTTGTAAAATTGCAGACTTTTAAGTCCCTTTTACATTTCTAAAAGCATATTTTAAGGGAACCAAAAATTGTGGTCCTATTGATACAATGATAAGTGTGGAAAATTAAATGTTACCTAATACCTTCTAGGTGGTCGTCTTAAGAAAATATGAATACAGTTATTATTGTATATCTATTAATTTTAAGATATTATAGGAATCATAGACTTTAGATTCTAGATCTCTTTGGTATGTATGTAGGTAACCAATGAGAGTGGCAGGGTCAGGGCAGAGTCAAGTGAGGAGGGAGGAGGAGTTCATCCGAATCTCATTTGACGAATTCCAGGGTGGTGAATTTTTTTGACGTTTTTGTATGTTTACTTTTATATATTTTAAACTCCTCAATTAAAATTTCGACTAAATGCATGAGTATAGAAAGTCTCGTCTGTTCCCCACTATAGATGATAGCTTTCAGAAACATTACATATTCAAGAACGTGATTTAAGAATTCAAATGAATAATGGTGTACAGAGTCTTGTATCAAAATGAACAGTATTATGGTTTATATGATCTTGAGCAAAAATTTGTATAATATATATAGTTATAGAAGTCCAAGTATATAAATATAAATCCACCACTCACAAGTGAAATTTTGCTTATATGTAACACTCTAGTATGATGGAACTTCTTAGGTAATTGGTTTTCATATCTGGCATTAAATCCATTAAAATATTAGAGTTAATTATCATATTGTCATTCAACTAATAATTATTATCTTAGAAAATGACTGTAGCATATAATTCCATTTATTCCAATCTGCATGCATATTTTACAGACATCTTCATCAGCGGTTGTGGTTGAGCCAATGATCAAAGGCCAGCTCCTGCTTCAAGTATTTTTTTTTTTAAAAAAAAAATCCCTCAATGAGTACTACTAGCTTATAATTATTATCTCTTAATTTATATATCTGGTAAAAGAATATGATGTTAATTACGCTAGGATAACCTTATATCCATGTTAACACCAATATTTGTTTGAATACTAAATGGTTGGGTTATAAGATTAGACTTTACCTTGTACCTATGGGCTGAAATTCAACAATTCCAAGTCAAGCCTTCATCAGACAGACCCAGGCCCAATGACCAATCCGAGGAATTTGGCCCATAGCTAGAGCCATTTTCCGATCGTTAATCAACATCTATATTTGTTTGGCCAATAAATTTAAAAAACTAAAAATTACACAAATAAACAATTTATGTTTTTAATATTACAAAAAAATCTAACTCTCTAAACATATTACAAAATCCCAACATATACACAGAATGTTATGTATATGTCGGCTATGTTATGTATATTAATAGAGAGAGAAAGTAAAGTAAATAAAAAAGTGGGAGAGAATGTAATTACTTCCAAAAGGGTTGGTATTTATGTTATTTATACTTTAAAAAACACTTCCGAGTAGTAATTAGTGTTTGATAAAAACCTTTTCTAAACGTGCTTCTAAGTGCATCTTATCTCAAAAGAGCTTTTACGGGAAAAAAACTACTTTTTTCGCTTTTGAAAAATAGTTTCTGCCACTCCTGTATTTATTTTCTCTCAAACTCATGATTAAACACCCCTTTTTTGAAAAAAAAAAAATACTTTTAACCTCTTAAAATTTGCTCAAATAGGCTATTAATCAGCTGCCAAGACTATGCAAATATGAAAATAAAATTTAGAAAAATACTCTTAGCTAAAACACCAAAAAAAAAAATTAAAAAATCAGAGTTTGAATTATGTCCTGGAACTCCAAGGCGTTAATAAAATTTCACTTCTATAAGTTTAAACGCCAAAATGTCATGGAGTTTCCCTTATATTAAATTTGAATTCTAAGGCACATTTTGCTGTTCAAACTTTCAAGTGAAACTTCACACAGTTTGACCAATTGACCTAGTGTAGCATGTTGGACAAGAGAAAGGGGTCCAAAATTTAAGCGTCTAAATCAGACTACCAAAAATAAAAATAAAAGATAAAATAATTTGGTGCACTAAAACTTTCTCTATGCATAGGATTCGAGGAAGGATCGGATCACAAGGAAGTAGGCCGGTGTAATAAAGCTCCTTCTATGTGCATGGTCCAGGGACGGATCAGACCACAAGAATATATTGTATGCAACCTTACCTTGCATTTCTGTAAGAGGTTGTTTCCACTCCTTAAACACATAACGGTCACATGTAAGCAACTTTATATCAATTACACGGGAACTCCATTTTCTCAATTTCTAACAAAATGACCAAAAGTAGTACTACTACTAGTCTAAGCAGTAACGACATATAACCGACTATTTCTTAGTTAAATATAATACCAAACAACGACAACAACAAAAATCAAAGAAACAGTTGTAACTTGTAAGAGAACAATATCTGTTAATACATTTTTAGAAAAGTTAATAAAGAAAAAAAAATTATATCATAGTTTAATTTACTCTCCATTTGGCGAAAATCTTTACCATTTTAGTCTTTCATGTTATGTACAGTCATAAACAGCTTGCAAAACGATACTACAAAATAATTCGAAATAATTATATATTATATAATGATGCTTCTAGAAAAAGCTTCTTATAATATATTACATTTTCATTCGAGTCCTAATTAATTATAAGCTCACTTTTCCATTTTCCATTTATATTATGATAAAGGGTAAAAAAATGTCTTTAAAGTATGCGAAATTTACTAAGTTTGTTCCCCGTTGCTTTATGTGAAATTTACTGAATTTGTTTTCTGTTGATAGTTTAGTCCAAATTTGTCCATGTCCTTATTTCCTTCAAAACTTAACAAAATATAATATGGGGACTTAATACTTGAACCTACACACATACTTTAAAGACATATTTGAACCTACACACATACTTTAAAGACATTTATACCTACTACACATATTTGAAATTCGATTTTGACTCTGTAAAATCCTGAAGTAATTTTATCACAAACCCATAAATAATATCATAGTAGGGGACTTAATATGATGTACTCCACATCGTGTAAATCAAGAATTGAGATTAATTTTATTGGCTGATTCTTACATCAAGATAAGAAGTTAACCTTATACCTAATATACAACACTAAAGATCAACTCAAGATCACATAAAGAGACCTTATCCCTACTAGATATGGAAACTCAACAATGACTATCTAAAGAAGCATGATCAAGAAAATATACCTAGTGTAAAAACTATAACCTAAAGATAAATATGCATATGAAAAATGCCAATTCCTCTTAGTCAATTAATTACTTGTGTACTTATCTTTCTAGGCAAATGAAGACAATAAGTGATGACTAGTTATTCTTTATCACAAGATTTTATCATGTTACAAAAGCAAGGGGCATTATTTTCGGGCATTACTAAGGAGTAGGTGTCTTGACATATACACACTAAACAAAAATAGCACACCAAGTGTAGCACTTGTACATAATACTAAGGAAGAAGAATCAAGAAAGTTCAAAGTACTCTAGAGGTTACTAATTACTAGTCCAAGCTAAATAAAGTAAATTAACACAAATTAAAATTACATAGAAAACAACTAGGCTAGTTACAAGGGAAAAAAAATATTCTACAGAATGAAATATCTACAAAAATAAGGGGGAGTGTCTACTTCTCTATGATGTAAATAACTATGTTAAAGCTACAGCTTCTTGTTCAGCTCCTATGCAATCTCTTAGACAAGCATAATTAATATGAGCTCAATTCTTTGTAAAAAAAATATGAATAAGTTAATAAAAGAAGAAACACGAGAGTACTTTAGAAAATATAGGTGCCTCTACATTATGCATGATTTTCGCGTAACCAAATATGAACTGATTCTGAAGGCACATCATTTCTTTTTGACTTTGTTACGAGAGGCAATGCTTCAGAATTTGGCCAGGTGGCTAATTTTGATCAATATTGTTCAAATCTTGGTCTACCAGAGTTGTTCTATGAGTCACTCTAGCAAACAAAGAAGAAGAGATGGGTGTTTTTTCGAACGTCTTACAACATTTTACAATTTTAATTCTTTATTGAAATATTAATGTGATGTCATAGAACTAGTGATCACTAGTTGGTTATCTTAGTCTTGTTTTGTAGGAATCTTAGAGAAATACGTATATATGGATGAATTCTAGGGAAATTCTAAGAATCGACCTTGTTAAGTCCTAACCTAGGGTGGAAGAAGCTAAAAAAAAGTGAAATCAGCACTTGCATATTATCCTATATGATTTTGCCATGGCATTGAAGTTCCTCCCACCAAGTCCACATAATCCATACAAAATTCTTTTTAGAGTAACATGTACAAATTATAATCATTCTGTTCAGAGTAACATGTACAAATTATAATCATTTTAGAAGCTTCAGTAAATCAATAAAGCCTATGCCAAAATAATGACACTTATGATCATGTGTTTTTAGCTCATGTGCTAAAATATTATCTACTACAATAAGTTCCATAGGATTAATTCCCATTTTTTTAATTTTTTTTTGTTGTGTACATGTGTGTGGTACTTGGTGTTCATAAACACTTTCGAGATCTCTATTGACATGCAATTTCATAAGTAGAGTGGGTGCGATTGAAAAATATGGACCTAATTTAACGACAAAAGTTAGTTACTCAGCTTGTTCAAGATCATATAAGAAGATTAAGTCCTCCATACGTGACCGATTTGAGAAACTCAAAACTCCCCCAGAATCAAGCCTATCAATTGCAGTGTAGATAATATAATAATACACAGGGCCGACATTCGATAAACCGAGAATCTAAATGAGTATATCATGATAAAATGATAGATCTTAGGTATAACTCTGCTCCAAAAGCTAACTTAGAGATTATAATTGCCCAAAAACCATATAAATAGTGATGATATAATATGAGGACTCATCATCAAGTAAATCTAGAATTAAACTACTTAGTTAATTAAATAAAAGTATCTCAAAACCATATGAGGAAACCAATAATCCCCTCAAGAACCAATGTGGAAAAATATATTCAACAGTATGATCTTCATTACTAGTCCATATATGGAGATGATCAAAGAGAAATGAGTACAATTGAACACTCAAAACTATTTTCATAGTATATACAATAATTACTTCCATATCTCTAAACTCTAAAGTCAAACGAATAGGATATATCTTTACTTCCAAAATGTTTAACAACTAATTAATTGTTTGCATGGCTTAACTTATATAGAAAGATTACTCCATATAACTAAGAAAAATAATTCCTAAATTTGCATGTTGCTGTAAATGGCATAAGCCTCGGAACATAGATAATCATTGATGATCACTCAATTTTTAGTCATAGTACTAGGCTACTAGCTGACCATCGTCATTTCTTGGCATGTGAAGATTAAATTGGGGGAAAATGACAGAAAATTTGGAGACTAGAAAGTAATACTCCTTGTTTGCTTCATTTGAAGTTAATGACAAGAAAATTAGAAGAACTGCTATATATGTATCAACCACAAACGCATTGAGGCACAACAAAAACAACATACACGTGGGGTCTAAGGAGGGTAGACTGTACGCAAATGGCTCAAGCATATCAAAGCAAATCCAAAAAGATATCATGAAAAAATACTATAGAACATTGAGACACAAATGTTTCTTTAAAGTAATACATATATAGCAATAGAAGAAGAACACACAAAACAGAACTTGCAAACAATGTCCATATACCTACACAAAAGATTTTCACTTATAGTGTGTAAATATATGCACATATTTCTTGAAAGAGATATTGATGTTTCTAAACAAACTTAAACATTTTACTCACCAATTGGTCCCCTATTTTCCCCTTTCGGCTTCTGAATAAAGCACTTCAATGGGTAACCACTTGATTTCTGTACACCATGATCATTTCTTCAAACTACTAAGTATAGAAATAAAAATTGATCACTAACGAAGATTCACTACTGATTATTATAGCCAAGACGAAGCTCCAAATCAAGTTCAACATCGACATTTTTCTTCCCTCCTTGATCTTCTTCATCATCGTCAACAAGTGTAGGTCCAATTCTCAGACTAAGATTATTAGCATCATAACAATTGTCATGCCTCGAACGCGAATCATCATGGTGATTATTATAAACATGTTGGTAGCTAGGGTTTTGAGGTAATTGGAAGAAAAATTGGTAACTATTCATTTGTGCCCTAGAATAGTGATGTTGTTCATCATGAGTACTTGAATTAGGTGCAGAGTACCTTGAATTATCAAAGGCATAATAATTAGCTTCTTGTTGGGATAATTTTCTTGAAGTAGATTCTTGATGATGATGAGAATTGTTTTGCTTTGCCTTCAACTTGTCTTTTCTATGAATATTCATGTGACCACCTAAAGCTTGAGCATTTGTGAACCCTCTTTTACAAAAATTACACTCATACGAACGACCCATACCAGTATTATCATCGTTGAATTTCTCCGATTCGCGATCCATCGTGTCTTCACTTGAACTATCAGAATAATTGTTGTTCTTTTCAGATGCCATTTGATGATGAAATTTAGCTAGCAAGTTGCTTGATCTTCTTGTGTTTAATTTTCTTGAAAATACACTTAGGTTGGAAGATGTTTTACTTGGTGTTTGAGAAATTAATTAGGGATTGCTAATTGAAGTGGTTCTTGTAGTTCTTTAGTAAGTTGGAGGTCATTTTATAACTAATAAAATCTTGGGGTTGAGGAGACAATGATAAGGACAATAGAGAAATTTTATTTTGTTTGGTTTTTAGGTAAAGGATATTTTTCTTTGTTTATTATTGTTTTTAGTTGAAACTTGCACCACTTTTACTATTTCCTGCCGGCTTCCTGTGCTTGGGACTTAGGTATCAATTATTTGTTGATTTCATTTGTATACGTCTACAAGTGTATTTTGATATACTCTATTGTATAATTTTTGAGTATATAAATTATAAATATATAATATTAAGTTGATATAATCTAATTTATTTGCAAGGTTCAACATTGCTATATAATATTAACAAATGCAGAAATGCCACTTTCCTCAAGAACTTTAGACCCATAGGCCTCTGCAATACTCAATATAATGTCATTACCAAGATTATAGCCATCAGACTGAAACCCATGCTTGCCAAGATCATTGGCTCTAACCAAGCTAGTTTCATGGCTAGAAGAAAAGCCTCTGATAATGTCATTATTGTCCAGGAATATATTAGTCACTTCTCCAATATGAAGGATAAGAAGGCTAACATGATCCTTAAGATAGACCTTGAAAAAGGTTTTCATAGGCTTGAATGGTCCTTCATTAGGCAGGCACTTCACTTTTTCAATTTTCCTCACCACCTCATTAAACTCATCCTCTCTTGCATCTCTACCTCCTCTATCTCCATTCTTGTTAATGGGGAAAACTAACTTCTTCCATCCTTCTAGGGGTATTAGGCAAAGGAATCTCATGTCACCCTACCTCTTCATTCTGTGCATGGAACTCCTCTCTAGGAGGATCAACTCTGAGGTTGACACCCTTCACTAGTATCCTATATCCATCTCCAAAGGTGGACCCCCCATCTCCCATCTCTTCTTTGCTATGACCTCACTCTATTGCAAAACCTGATCTTAAGAACTGCCAAACCATTAATAGGATCTTTCATAGCTTCAATTCCCACTCTAGGTAATGAATCAACTATGCAAAATCTAAGGTCATCTTCTCAAAAAACTGTAGTTTGAATGATCAGTACAACCTTTCCTCTATCCTGGGCATACACCCCTCCAACTCTTTTGGCAAATACCTGGGTTTTTCCATCTTCTATAAGAAACCTGAGAGGGGGACTTCCAATTTATTATTGACAATCTGAACAACAAGCTTGTAGGGTGGAAAACCAAGTTCCTTAACATGACTGGTTGGGTAACTCTAGCCAAATCCTCTTTGTCACACCCCCTTTTTTTTAACTCCAAAAGATTATATTTTTAAGTTTCGAAAGGATTTTTATGATTAAAGTGACAAAATGAAGAAAATTTATTTCGAAAAAAATTATTTACTTTTAAACTCAGAGTCTCCACTTGACATAAATTCGGTGTGCCAAGTCACCTTTGGAAATTCTTTTCAAAACTATTTGACTCTTTAAAACCGATTTGCGAACAGAGATTCTGGCTAAGGAATTCTCTTGATCGAGGGGAAGGTGTTAGGCACCCCTCGATCCTGTGGTTCGACCACGGTTGCTTGGTAAAGTGTATCGGCTAATTTTGACATTACAAATGTATAAACCACAGAAAACACATAAAACAATCAATCAAACACACGAATCAAAACAAACCCAAAATATAGTGTTCAGTCCAATTATACAGTCCAAAATAAAAAATATGCGAAAAAATAAATCTTATTCTAAACTAGTCCTAGACTAAGCTCCAATGCTTCACCCGATGCATCGGACCTTCATCACGACCGTCTTCCGCCAACATAATACGTCGGGGAGGTCCCCGGTGAATAAATACAATATGTCTCAGGGCATTCCCCGGCCAAATGAATACACTTTTCAAATACGGTAAACAAGACATTCAACAAATATTTCAAACATTCCAACAATCCACCAATTCTAAATTTGCCTACCCGAGCCTATTATTTGCCTACCCGCTCGATGACATACCACATTCAACATCAACAATACCATAATATTCACTTTTACCAATTTCGATTCCCGTCCCCAATTTCATTTTCATCAATCAATGATTAACACATGCTTCGATTATCAATTCACTTTTCAACATTTAAATCCAACATCAACCAATACACAATCAAGATTCAAACATACTGAACACACAAATCATTCATGATTACGTAAAAATTAAAGTGAGAGAAGATAGAATTGAACCTCAATGTTACTTTTATTTTAATCTGTCAAAATATTTGATTAGAGCTCCGACCGGAATGCCTTGACCCGACCTCAACAATGAACTTGACCTACTCAAAACTTTGACCCGACCTTCGTTCGAATCAAAAGCCAATGGAGAAATCGCGAAATCAGAAACCAATTTGAACTGAAATAAATATCGCCGAAAAAAAATAGATCAACCAAACCAGTTTCTGATCCGGCGAACCGAACCACGCCTGGAATTTGGCGAGCTAACCGGGTTTCCCCTCCTAGTTTCTGATCTCTCGGCCTCGAATCTCTCTCTCTAGTTTGATCTCTCTCTCAATCTTTTCTCTCAATTCCCAAATTAACTCCCCTCTTCTCACTGTTTTTCTACCTCTCTCTCTTAATTTCTCACAACCTCTCGCCATCTCTGTGTGTGTGTGTTATAGAGGAGACCAAAATATTGTGGGTATGTGTATGGTTCTTGTAACAATATCGCAAAGGTGAAGAAAACAACAAAAAATGGAGTGCTCAAAATGGCGTGAGGTTAAGAATTGTGTGGGTGAGTTTTATTGTGATGTGAATATGGTCCCCCTCATAAAGATGATGATGTGTGTGTATATATCAATTAGGGAATTTTCTATGGGCCCCATTGAAAAAATGGAATTCTATTTTTTGACCCCCCCCCCTTTTTCTTTTTATCTCTATCCGTATATGGGTTAGGGGTGGTGAGGTGAGGGTAGGGGTAGTGGGGTAGGGTAGGGGTGATTAGGATAGGATAAAATTTGTTATGGGTTTGTTTAGAGTTGTTATTTTTGTACTTTTGTGGAGGAATAATTACATGGTTGAGGGTACACAATAGGATAGGGGAAAAAGGTGAAAATTAATCTTTTGGAGGGACAAAATTATGTGTCTACATCATGCCCCCTTTGAATATAAACATGTAGTGTTTTCAAACAAAGAAGTAGACAACGAGACAAAATTTTGTCCTAACCTTTATTCAAAAAGAATGAAACATAAGGAAGGAGGGAGACCAAGTTTTGATTTAGGACATCCTACCTACCCAAGTTATGAGCGAGTTAAGCCGCAGGTACTTTAAAGGATTAGAAGAAAATGGACAATACCGAGTTGGAGAGTCGAGTGAGGTCCCGTCAAGGTTCCGGTCGCGGATCTGTCGTTACATCAAAAATAAAAAATTACAAGAGTTAAAAAGATAAATAAAATTACAAAAGTCCTATCTATGCAGCTTCTTTTGAACTCTTGACTTGAGTTTCATCACCCTATTCTTCAGGCGGGCTTTTGACTTGTAATTTCTTCAACTTGTTGACTACTTTCAGTTTCTTCATCCTGTTATCCATGTGGGCTCCTGACTTGCTATTTTTCAATCTGTTGACTTTCAACTTATTTGCCCTGCTCTTCAGGCGGGATCCTGACTTTCAGTTTCATCAACTTTTTATTTCATCACCCTGTTCTTCAGGAGTACTCCTGACCTTCAATTTTATCACCCTGTTCTTCAGGCGGGCTCCTGAATTTCAATTTCATCACCCTATTTTTCAGGCGGAATCCTGAAACCAAAATCAAAACTAGAACGAAAATTAATCAAAATCAAAACTAGTACTGAAACTATCCCACACAAAGATTATCATAAGGTAGTATTTAATTTTTGAAAGTGTGGTCCCATTTTTCAGGAGGGCCCCGAACAGAAAGTAAAATCCTATTTTTCGGGAGGGTCCTGAACAGAAAGTAAAATTTCATTTTTCAGGAGGGTCCTAAAAAGAAAGTAAAATCCCATTTTTCAGGAGGGTCCTGAACATAAAGTGAAATCTCATTTTTCAGAAGGGTCCTGAACAGAAAGTAAAATCCTATTTTTCAGGAAGGTCCTGAACATAAAGTGAAATTCCATTTTTCAGGAGGGTCCTGAACAGAAAGTAAAATCTCATTTTTCAGGAGGGTCCTGAACATAAAGTAAAATCCCATTTTTCAGGATGGTCCGGAACAGAAAGTAAAATCCCATTTTTTAGAAGGGTCCTGAACATAAAGTAACATCTCATTTTTTAAGGAGGGTCCTGAACAAAAAGTAAAATCCCATTTTCCAGGAGGATCCTGAACAGAAAGTAAAATCCCATTTTTCAGGAGGGTCCTAAACAGAAAGTAAAATCTCACGGATGTGCATTTCCAATGGTAGCTGAATTAAGTGAAGAGAATTTGTCCCTATTTCAACAAAGAAAATTTGTCAATTAAAAACTTAGTGGTGGCTTGCAGCACTTGGCTTTCCAGACATTTGCTCCAGTGTTCATTCCCTTCATTTTGTTTCAGATTGCTGGCATTTTCCCCTGCTTTGTCATGTCATTGATCCAAACTCAGATTATTATGAGTGACTCTGAAATAAACACAGTATCTCTGCTTTGTCATGCTTCTCAGATAAACCCTTTAAACCTTGGTATTTTCATGAGTTCCCCAGCTTATCTATTAACAAAACTTTCTGCATGCCTTATTCAGCTGACAATCATATCTCTTTCATATGCTGACTTTGTCTTGCTTTGTGCAATTGAAGAAGCTGGTAGCCAGTTTTGAAATCTTTTCTTACTTGTTTTGATATGAACTTGACTCAAAGACAAGAGAAAAATGACAATGACTTTTATTTGGACCACTGACTCAAGAAAACAAAATAAAAATAAAGAGAAGAAAGAAAAGACAATGAATGCCCCCGTTTGAAACAAAGAAATGAAAAATTTATCTAGAAATGATAGTCAACTCTAACGATTATGCATGCATATCGGATTAAACTGCCTGATCTTTCCATCCAAAACCTTCTACCAATTGTTGTTGAGTTAATGACCTCAAAATTGAGTTGTTTCCTTTGGTCAGTTGCATTTAAGACCTCATTCGGCTAGTGGAGCCTTGAAAGGTCTTTGCCAACAAGCCTCTCTCATTTTATTTTTCCCAGCTCACCATTTTCTTATGGTGTCCGTGAGGGTTTTTTACCAATGAGACTCTCTTATTTTCATTTTTCTCAACTCACCGCCGTCTTATAGTGCCCGTAAGGGTTTTCACCGATAAGACTCTCTCATGATTATGCCAGGCATATCAGATTAAACTGCCTGATCTTTCCATCAAAAACCTTCTACCAATTGTTGTTGAGTTAATGACCTCAAAATTGAGTTGTTTCCTTAGGTCAGTTGCATTTAAGACCTCATTCGGCTAGTGGATCCTTGAAAGATTTTTTCCAACAAGCCTCTCTCATTTTATTTTTCCTAGCTCACCATTGCCCTATGGTGTCTGTGAGAGTTTTTCACCAATGAGACTCTCTTATTTTCATTTTTCTCAACTCACCGTCGTCTTACAGTGCCCGTAAGGGTTTTCATCGATAAGACTCTCTCATTATTATCTCTCTCAGCTTACCATCATCTTACGGCACCCGTGAGGGTTTTCACCGATAAGACTCTCTCATTTTTATTTCTCTACTGATTCCTTATGCCTAGGAAGAGAAGTAGTTACCAAAATGCGTCATCACATCCATTGCATACTTAGTCTTAACATTCTTAAAGATTGATCTGGAGGTCTTTCTTTGGTTGTAACGTATCTTTTGGATAGGGTTAGAAAGAAAGGATGGCATGGGGCCCAAACGACACTTGAAGTGGATGACTCTAAATTGTTTATTGGGTGGGACTTACAACTTTTGGAATCGGCTCAAACAATGAGATTACCTCATGCCCCATTTTCTTTTGACTGGGTGGCTCTAAATTGTTTATTTGGTTGGACCAAGCCCTGGGTAGGGCAGCCTACGTATCTCACCCCCGAGAGAAGAGAATCAGGTCACACGTAGTTCCAGCAGCTTATTTTGCATGATTTAGACTTTTGATTCTTTTTATTTTATTGACACTCTTTTCTCTTTGGATTTTTTTTACTCTATTTTCTTTGACACTTTTATTTTTGGACATTTTTTTCTTTTTTTTTGAAACTTTTCTGACACTATTTTTTTTGTTCGACACTTCCTTTTTGAGCTTTGTTGACTCTATCTTGATTCCAGAAGAGGGATATAAAAGAAATAGAACTAAAGCTCAAATGGGGTAAACAAAGGATGACACAATATTTGGATAGAAAAATGAAATGCCTTCATCGAATCAATCCTTGAAGATGCTAGTACATTGCATGCAATGTGAAAGTGAAAGATAAAGATCATTTGTGACACTTTTACAACACAAACTTTAACTGAACATGTATGTCACTTCTTCCACACTTGTCAAACATACAACTCCGCCTTTGTTGTACATCCCTCACATTGAATGAATTATGATTTCGTGGAGTTGATTTTTGTTCTAATCCTCGGGAGCACACATCCGCTATTTGACCTAATTGAGCTATATTTTTCAATTGATAACCAAGTTATTCTTGTGATTCTCAAAATAATTGCCTTAATTTTTAAAGAAGGCTTGAACTTGTCACCAAATGTCTCAGCACTCTACCTATTTTCTCGGATTCTCTCTTTTCCTAACTTTAACTCTCTGATTCAATGCTTCATGATTAAGTTGGATTTCAAGATCTGACTGAGAATTTCGCAGGCGTGTCATAGCAATAGAATCAACATAAGATGCATTGTGTAAAGCAGACAAACAAATAACTTAAAATAAAACACTACAAACAAGGGACACCACATTTCATTAAAAGGAAAGACCGAAGGGTTTAAACAAAGAGACAGAGAAACAAAATAAGATAGATCCCGAACTACAACCCTGAATAATTTAAAAAATAGAAAAAAAAAAGAAAACAAACTACCAGACCTCTTCCTAGTAGGGAGAGGGGTGACTTCTGAATTACTCAGCCTGACATCTTAGCCACTGGTTTGCATATAATCATAACTAGAGCTTTCCTTACTGTTAATGTTCAGCACTATAACTGCTCTATCTTGAATTATCTTTTCAATTTCTCTTTTCAAATATCGACAATCTTCAATACTATGACCATGACCATTAGAATGATATGCACATCATACATTAGGATCAAAACTACTTGAATGCAAGTCAAGAGTATATCCAAGGGGAGGAGTGATCATGCCCCTCTGTCTCATTCTCTGGAACAAATTGGCATAGAATTCCCCAATAGGAGTGAAGTTACCCTTTTCCTTCCTCCTCTTTGCGAACTCTGGCCTCGGGTAAAACTTAGATTTAGAGGTTTCTTGGTAAATTTGTGGGGGTTGAGGACAATGTTGACAAATAGGTGTATGACATTATGGATAAGAAGATAGATGAGCATACATATTTGAATTGTTCAAAGGGTATTGAGGAAGTGGAATAGGATTTCTTGGATTTTGGAGAAAGGAACCTTGTTGCAAGTGGTTATGTGGATCCATCTTGTAAGCTCGGGATTGAGGCTGACGGTTTTGGTGGGTTCGGCCTCTCAAACTCTGCTTTGGCCCTAGCATGACAATAGGTGCATTTTTCCTTCTTCTTTCATTTAGTTTTACTTGATTCATGGCAATGTCATCCCAAATGTTTCACAGAATCCTTTTATCCATCAGGCTCCCCAAATTTTGATGTCTTAAAGCTTAGAAGAAGGTTACCACCTTATGATATGCCCCAATTTTTATCTGAAACATATTCATATCCCACAAGCCTCGGGGAACTTTTCATATCATTTTCTACATTCTTCACTTTCCCAACTATTTTCTCTAGCATGCTTGGCTTCTTAGTAAGAAATTTTAGAGGTCCACTTAACTTAATTGTTGGATCAATAGTATAGCAATGATCATTAACATTATTGAACGTGAATTCAGTAATGGACTGGGGAAACACAATCATTAGATTGATAGTCAAAGTGGAAGCCTCAGTAGTAGATTGAGCAACAAAAGCACCGACAGTAAGTGGTGTTGTGAATGTGGTAGGTTTATACTGACGAGTTAAAGAAAGAGTGGTGAAAGTATTAAGGTGTATTTGACGTGGAATGGATTCCAAGGCATGCTGTGGTGCATCAACAACAGTAGGAAACTAACTTTGCGATTTTGGTGGAAGACTCAAGATATTTGCAGGGTCAAAAATGGAGAACAGAGGTGGAGGAAACCCGCTAGCCCAAACTCGATACATTTTCATCATCTGTTGTCTTAGTCTCAAATTCTCTTCCTTTAAACTCTCAATTTCTTGACTCTTTGTTTGATCCATGAGGTCACTCTTTATATCTTTATTGGACACAATTAACCCTTTCTTAGATTTGGCGTGATAAGGAGGACTAGCCAAGATGCCACAAACCAACCACCTTAAACAAACTGAACAAGAGATAACAAATATATTAGAGTTCAACATTTTTTTGAAACCTTTTTTTTTCCTTTTTTTTCAAAAGATCATCAAACCCAAGAAGGGCGCCTACGTATCTCACTCCCAAGAGAAAAGAATTAGGTGTGCGTAGTTCGTGAAATCTTGCCAGAATAGCCAATTAAACTCTTTTTCTTTTTCTTGAAACTTTAAAAAGAAAAGAAAATAACAATTTGTCAAAAGAATTGATGAAAATGTTTTTGTATTTTTCAGGTTTAAACATCCCTATACAAAGTGAAATCTATGATTACCAAGGAAAATCTTTTTGGGGTTTTCAGTTTTAAATTTCATGCGAAAATGAAACTCGAACCTATTAAAGGAAAATATTTTTTTTTGTGATTTTCTTTTAAGATGTATATGAAACCTACTCTAAATGAAGAGTAAAGAAAATCTTTTTGAATTTTTCAAATTCCTATACAAAATGAAACCTATGATTACCGAAGAAAAATCTTTTTGAGTTTTCGATTTGAAATTTATACGAAAATGAAACTTGAAATTATTAAAGGAAAATCTTTTTTGTAGTTTCTTTTAAAGATGTATATGGAACACCTACTCTAAATGAAGAGTAAAGAAAATCTTTTTGGATTTTGAAATAAGATCAACCGAAAATGAAACATACGACTATCGAGGAATTTTTTTTTAGTATTTTCTTTTCAAGACATTATGAAACACCTACTTTAAATAAAGAGTGAAGAAAATATTTTTGGATTTTTTTTAAATAAGATCCCCAAACCCACAATAGGTTACCTACGTATCACACTCCCGAGAAAGGAGAATCAGGGGTGCGTAGTTTGTCCAGATTGGACAATTAATGATTAAATAACAAGCTAGACCCTGATTTAAGAGATACAACCAAAGACGGACGATGAACCACATTAATAAAATCTTTTGAGTTTTCATTTGGACACGTCACAGAAAAATGACATCAACAACTATGAAACAAAAATCTTTTTGGTATTTTCGTTATACGAAAATTAAAAAATTTCTAACATCTTTTTTTTTTTGCATTTTCCTTTTATAAAAACTCCTATGAATGAAAAATCTTTTTGAAGTTTTCGAATTGTGAATGCATGCTAAACGAGACAAAGGAAAATATTTTTGATGTTTTTGAGAAAATGAGTGCGAAAGGTAAAATAATCTTTTTGAATTTTTAAATTGTGAAAAACAAAAGCCATAAAAAACTCTAAAAACTACGAAACTCTTCTTCATTTTTTTCTTTTTGACTCACTTTTTCTTTTTTTTTCCCTCTCTATTTTTTTTTTAGTTTTTCCTTGCCTACACACTCTATTTGAATTTAGCACATGCTTTCCCTCAAATCAATTCGTCAAATGACCCCATTACCCTCAAAGATGCAATATTTAGCACGTAGGGATGCGTCAGAGGTGAGTCTCCTACAAAGGACCAAATAGGCCCCACTAGGTCTCAATATGATGCACATAAGTATGACCTAAAGGCTGACCTATGCTGGGTTTTACTAATAAGGTTGTTTGGGGGAGCGTATGGTCGATAGTGGATGCTTTAGTTGTCCACTGAATCCATACCAACCAACGGCTTACCCCCAAGATAAGGGTAACTCAACTATAGGTCGTGTACACAGTGTGTACTATGGACTTGTTGCAGAAAAATGACTCGGGTTATACACATGATGCCAGATATAAAGCGGTAACACATAAATAAAAATGTAAACAAAGAGCATGAAAACGCACAACAATAACACAAAAAATAATAATAAATAAAATTTCTATACACCTATAATGCCAAACTAAGCCGATATGACTCCAACAAATAAGCTTAAATTCTGAAAAGATCCCCAGCAAAGTCGCCAGAGCTGTCACACCCTCTTTTTTTAACTTTAAAAGATTATATTTTTAAGTTTCGAAAGTGTTTTTATGATTAAAGTGATAAAATGAAGAAAATTTATTTCGAAAAGGATTATTTACTTTTAAACTCAGAGTCGCCACTTGACATAAATTCGGTGTGCCAAGTGACCTTTGGAAATCCTTTTCAAAATTGTTTGACTCTTTAAAATCGGTTTGCAAACAGAGATTCCGGCTAAGGAATTCTGTTGACCGAGGGGAAGGTGTTACGCACCCCTCGATCCTGTGGTTCAACCACGGTCTCTTGGTAGAGTGTATCGGCTAATTTTGACATTACAAATGTATAAACCACAGAAAACACATAAAACAATCAATCAAACACACGAATCAAAACAAACCCAAAATATTGTGTTTAGTCCAATTATACAGTCGAAAATAAAAAAATATGCAAAAAAATAAATTCTATTTTAAACTAGTCCTAGACTAAGCTCCAATGCTTCACTCGATGCCTCGGGCCTTCATCACGAACGTCTTCCACCAACATAATATGTCGGGGGATTCCCCGGTAAATAAATACAATGTGTCTCAGGGCATTCCCCAACCAAATGAATACACTTTTCAAATACGGTAAACAAGACATACAACAAATGTTTCGAACATTCCAACAATCCACCAATTCTAAATTTGCCTACTCGAGCCTATTGTTTGCCTACCTACTCGATGACATATCACATTCAACATCAACAATACCATAATATTCACTTTTACCAATTTTGATTCCCGTCCCCAACTTCATTTTCATCAATCAATGATTAACACATGCTTCGATTATCAATTCACTTTTCAACATTTAAGTCCAACATCAACCAATACACAATCAAGATTCAAACATACCAAACACACAAATCATTCACAATTACGTAAAAATTAAAGCGAGAGAAGATAGAATTGGACCTCAATGTTACTTTTATTTAGATCCGTCAAAATATTTGATTAGAGCCCCAACCGGAATGCCTTGACCCGACCTCGACAACGAACTTGACCAACTCAAAACTTTGACCTGACCTTCATTCGAATCAAAATCCAATGGCGAAATCACGAAATCAAAAACCAATTTGAACTGAAATAGATATTTCCAAAAAAAATAGATCAACCGAACCCATTTCCGATCCGGCGAAACTGGACCACGCCTGGAATCCGACGATCTGACTGGGTTTCCCCTCCTAGTTTTTGATCTCTCGGCCTCGAATCCCTCTCTCTAGTTTGATCTCTCTCTCAATCTATTCTCTTAATTCCTAAATCAACTCTCCTCTTCTCATTATTTCTCTACCTCTCTCTCTTAATTTCGCACCTACCTCCCGACATCTATGTGTGTGTTATAGAGAAGACCAAAATGTTGTGGGTGTGTGTATGGTTCTTGTAACGATATCGCAAAGGTGAAGAAAAGAACCAAAAATGGAGTGCTCAAAATGGCGTGAGGTTAAGAATTGTGTGGGTGAGTTTTATCGTGATGTGAATATGGTCCCCCTCATGAAGATGATGATGTGTGTGTATATATCAATTAGGGAATTCCCTGTGGGCCCCCTGAAAAAATGGAATTTTGTTTTTTATCCCCCGCCCCCTTCTTTTCATCTCTATCCATATATGGATATGTATATATTTGTTAAGGGGTTAGGGGTGGTGAGGTTAGGGTAGGGGTAGTGGGGGTAGGGTAGGGGTGATTAGGATAGGATAAAATTAGTTATGGGTTTGCTTAGAGTTGTTATTTTTGTACTTTTGTGAAGGAATAATTACATGGTTGAGAATACACAATAGGATAGGGTAAAAAGGTGAAAATTAATATTTTGAAGGGACAAAATTACGTGTCTACACTCTTTAGCCAGCATGCCCAACCATGTCATGCAATATAACCACCTTCCTAACAATATCCATAAACTGATTGACAGAGCCCAAAGGAATTTTATTTGGGGCACCACTGATATAAAATTAATACACTTGGTTGGGTGGGACACCATCACTCTTCCTAGAAGGAAGGGTGGTCTAGGCATGCAAACTGTAGCCATTAAAAATGACTCTCTTATCTGTAGTCTAGGCTGGAGATTGTATACTAACCCCATATCTCTATGGGTCAAAACTCTTATTTCCAAATATGGGAATAGAAGTAAAGGTGGAAACAAGGGCTCTAGGACCTGGAATAGCATCCATAAATGCTAGAACCTATGTAAGGATGCTTAATTTTGGACTATCAAAGATGGAAACAAGGTTAAGGCCTGCGATGATAGATGGATCCCGGGGATGCATCCCCTATCATCCATCATCCATGGCCTAAATTTTCCTACTTCTGACACTATTATGGTCAAAGATATCTGGAAGAATGGGATGTGGGATTTTACTCTTCTACTTTTTGATTTCCCCCCACTATCTCCTACAATATCTAAATTGCCTTTCTTCACAGTAACTACCTCAGTCAAGACACTCATCTCTACAGGCAATCATCAGGCCAACCATATCTCTTCAAGTTGGATCTGGCACCTCAGAATCCCCAACAAAATCAAGACCTTCTTGTGGCTCATGCACCACAATAGCTTTCCCACTAGAGTAATTCTCTCAAAAAAGGGCTTGAATGTCTCCACCTTTTTTCATAGCTACAACTAGGGGTTTTCATAGTTCTGGTTGGTTCGGGTTTTATTAAAATATACTCAAACAATAAATATTGGTTTTCTAAATCTATAAACCAAATCAAACAAATATACAATCGGTTTTCTTATTTCGGTTTTAGTCGGGGGGTTTTGATTTTTCGGTTTTCTCGGGTTTTTTACAATTATAATGTGATTGGAGAAAACAATTAAATATTTTCACAAAAAAGATAAAAAAAAATAATTTTCATAGAGTAGTTTCAATAAAAATTAAGTTGAAAAATTACTAAGACGTCTAAACTACTATCTCTCAAAGTAATATTATGTGGATACCCAAGTAGTTCAATTTCTAAGTCACTAGTCACAGTAGCTTGTCTGAAAGTTTCCTTCACATAAAATGTGAGCATACAAAAGAACGAAGAATTGGAGACAACTTATTAAATACTTAACTCCATAAAGTAATTAATTATAACATAATTTCATAAAAAGAAAAAGAGAAAGAAGAGAAATAAACCTAAATCATAACTTGCTGAATGAGAAAAGTAAGATGAAAGTAAGATGAGAAAATAATGAGATCTCTCTGAAAACTTGAAAAGTGTTATAAATGTAATTACATTATAGTGAATTTCTATCAAGATCTAATAAGATATATCAAGATCTAGTTAGGATCTATCAGGATTTAAAGTATCTATCTTCTAGTCAGAAACTAGGAGTATTTTTTCCTATAAATAGAGGGGTTTTGTTCATTGTATTCTCAACAATCTGATGATCTATCGTCCCTCAAGAGAAATAACAATTACTATCAATTTTCTCTCTACTATTCTTCTTTATTCTTAGTTATTTCATAACACATTATCAGCACGAGATTCTGCCTTTGAGTTTACATTTATGCCAATATTAAGGTAAGTGGTGTAAAATACTAATAGGCTAACTAATTTTATAGAAGGTTATTTTATAGGATTGTTCATGTATGAGGATTCATAGCAATTACTAATAGGCTATAGGATTGTTACAAATGGTTACTTTATGCGTGAACAATTTTATAGGACTGTTCATGTATGATGAGTCATAGCAATTACTACTTTTAAGACATTACAGAAGGTTACTTTATAGGATTGTTTTTGTTTTTGGCTGTCTTTGTTGGTTGAGACATGATAAATTACGTAGTGATGTCTCACACAAAAAATTTTATATGCTTTTTATATGTGATAATTTTATAACCAATTTCTACCACATCAAAACGAGACTCTGTCAAACAAGGTGAGACTATAAATCTAGAGGATTTCAAGGTTAGTACTTCCTTATGTTATTTGTCTTTTGCTACTAATGATATAATTATTGTTGAATTTGAGGAAAATAATTAGTTTGGAACCATTTATGTTTTAAATTTATTCCTCAAGAACAATATTATCAAAAGGGATGATAATATGTTGGGTTCAAGTCTCATTGATTTATGCCTAAGACGTTTTTATATGGGTAATACGATGTGTTTGAATCTCAATGCACCATACAGATGATATTATGATGGCTAAGGCAAAATAATGAGTATTTGGTGAAAAGTCATGAAATTCAACCCATTGAATATACTTCATTCCATGAAGTGAATATGGTAGCAATATATGATAAGTTTGAAATATGACAACTTACTTCATTCTTGAGGTGTATATAGTAACAGTGCATAATATGTCTGAAAGAAGACAAATGATTGAATGCACGGATATAAGCATGGAGGGACAATATGATAATAATCATCAAAAGTGATAATATTTTCACACGCTTATTATGACTATAAGATATGTTAGAGAAAATTCTCTACATTATATGTATGCCTCGATTTACTCTTGAAGTAGCAATATCATGAAAGAGGTTATAAGCTATCAGAATTTGATAGGCTTAAGACACACTTATATTCCATTCCTGGGGAATGAGAACTTATTAATGCAAACATGCACTTGATTGCGATGTATCACAACTCATCTCCGAAAGAGGCAGAATAACTGAGAAGAGTTATTTTGAAAACTACTTATAAAGTAGTAAATTTAAAATTTATTCATGTAATACTAAATCTGAAATTTACTAAAGTAAAAGGTACATGTCATGGTAAACTTAGAGTTTACGAGAATAAAAGTTCATAAATTGATATGAACGATTGTGACATCTCAAAGATATGTATATTGAGTATTATATATATATTGAAGAACTAGAAGATTCTTCGAGAATTGTTTATGTCGCTTGTTCTCATGATAATTTTGTTGGGCCAACTAATATTGGGATTGGATCCCTAAAATCTGAAAAGTATAAAAGGTGAAAAAAGGCTCGTTCACCTATTATGAGATATATTGAAAAGATGCATCAATAAGATGATTATATGTACATTCATGGTCAACCTGCAATTTGAGATTCATTAAGTTGCTGCTCAATAAAATTGAGTTAAGAGCATAACTTTCAGATTGTGTAATCAAGACAATTCATCTTGATGATGATGGTTTGTCATTTAATGCCTTCGATAAATAGCTAAACCATTATTAATGAGAACAAAGTTTCATGTGTTGGTCTGAAATATGATATGTTGCATACTATAGCACTTGTATGCATTAGACCAATATATTATGATTATTTCTACCCTCTTAATTGGTTCAAGGCCAGGAACCAATTATTTCATCTAATAATTTTAATGTGCGGTATATGACTAATGAATTTACCATGATACACAACAATGGGTTCCTCAAAGAAGATGAAGGATGTATGTTAGTTTTCCTAATATAAGGGGGAGATTATAAGCAGCTACGAAGTATGTTAGGAATTATCATCAGATCCTCTTCAAAAGATAATTCAAGTCAAATGCCAAAAACATCTCATATTAAGCTACAAGTTCTATTTTGTGTCCCTAATGGACAAAGTTCATGCATGCGTGAAGCATGGTAGACCAATCGATTCCAAATGAAATAATCCTTGAAAAATAAGGAGTAAATAATCATAATAAGAAGGCAATGTGCTCTTGAAGAGCCTACGACATAACATTTTATGAAACCTTATGAGAGGTTTAGGTACCTGAAAATAATGAAGTGATGAGATCTCAAAATGTTATGTCAAAATGTGAATCGATACGAAATGATATATCATCATTATCTTTGATATAATATCGTGAAAGATTATGAGGATCCGAATTCTACGTTTATTTAAGAACGCTAACGTAGAAACATTTATCAAGTGACCTAAAAGGATGCATTTTGATAAGCGTAAAACTTATTTGAGTTGCAGTCCAGACACTTGAAGATGTCAGACGTGACATGTTGGATATTGTCCTTGACAATAATCTATATAAAAATCCCTAAAGTATTCAAAAATGTTTGAAGCATATAAAGTTTCTGGGAAACTTGTTTATTATCTTATAAGGGATAAATTGATGGTTTGAAAATTATTGAAACTCTTGGAGAGTTTTCAAAAGCAATAAGATTATTTGCTGAAATGAGAAACATACCGAATTGGATTGGTCTTGAAGTACCATATCTTAGTCCAATTAGTGTACTAATGTATCTTGAAAATACTACAAGGCATGATATAGCCTTTGATTATTTTGTTAGCAAGGTATATTTCTGCTCCTAATAGGATCCATCAAAATTGGATAAAAGATATGAGCTTACTTTATTCTAAAGCTTGCAATCCCGATCTTGTTTGCTATGCTGATGTTGGTGCTTATTTGACCTACATAAAGCTCGGTCTCAAACAGGCTATGTGCTCATATGTGGGGGTACTGTCATATCTTAGAGATATACAAAGCAGTCAATCTAGCCACTTCATCAAATCATGATGAGATGATAGTTATTCATGAAGCTAGACGAGAATGTGTATGGTGGAGGTCCATGATACATGTCATTCTAGAAAAATGTGGTTTGAAATGTGATAATGTACGCACAGTTTTATACAGAGATAATGTAGCATGCATGGCACATCTTAATGGCAGATTCATAATAGGAGATAGAACGAAGCACACTTTATCAAAGCTTTTCTACATACATGAGCTACAAAAGAATGGTGATATTAACGTATAACAGATTTGTTCAAGTGAAAATGTGGCTGATTTATTTACCAAGTCTCCTCTAATTGCAACTTTTATGAAGATGGTGCACAAGATCGGGATACAAAGGCTCAAGGATATTCTCATTAGGGGGAGTTAATACACACTGTATCTTTTTCCCTTACGAGGTTTTGTCCCACTAGATTTTCCTTGTAAGGTTTTTAATGAGGAAGCCTATATGCGTATAGTTAGAGATGTGTACTCTTTTTCCTTCACTGAATTTTTTTTTCCACTGGATTTTTTCTAGTAAGGTTTTAATGAGGCGCATTATCTATCTGGACATTCAAGGGGGAGTGTTATAAATGTATTTAAATTATAGTGAATGTCTATCAAAATCTAATACGATCTATCAAGATCTAGTTGGAATCTATCAGGATTTGAAGTATTTGTCTTTTAGTCAGAAACTAGGAGTATTTTTCCCTATAAATAAAGAGGTTTTGTTCATTGTATTCTCAACAATCTGATGATCTGTCATCCCTCAAGAGAAATAACAATTACTAGCTATTTTCTCTCTACTCTTCTTCTTTTAACAACAACAACAACAGACCCACCCAGTGTATTCCCATAAAGTGGGGTCTGAAAAGTGGGGGTAAGATGTACGCAGTCCATACCGCTACCTCCGAAGAAGTATAAAGACTATTTTCGATAGATCCTCGGCTCAAGATACAAAATAGTAGACATGAGGATGGATGACATAACAGAAATAGAAATAACAGACACAAAAATAAAAGAGATAAGGTGTAAGGAATAATAAAACATAAATCAGAGAAATACGCAATATGAGATATAAGACAACATGCAATAAGAAAAATGGAACTAAGAAATAATGAATGGGACATCCGCGTAGAAGTAACAAACACTCACAAACCATAGGCACCTATGCGCACAGTCCTAATAGTACTAGCCCGCTAGCCTTCTACCCTTATCCGATACCTCCACACCTTCCTATCTAGGGTCATGTCCTCAATATGCTACAGTTGCTCCATGTCATATCTGATCACCTCCCTCCAGTATTTCTTCGACCTACCTCTACTCCTCCTGAATCCATCCAATGCTAGCCTCTCACACCTACAAACTGGGGCACCCACGTCCCTCCTCATCACACGCTCAAACTATCTAAGCCTTCCTTACCGTATCTTGTACTCTACCGAACCCACTCCCATCTTCTCTCGGATAATCTCATCCAACCCTGTCCCCTCTACTCTTCTTCTTTATTCTTTGTTATTTCATAACAGAAAGTAAAATGTAAAAAGTGAAGCAATTAAAGAGTTTTAGGCTTTTATATTAATATCAGACTTTGTATTAATTTGTTATTAATGGAAAAATACTATAATTAAAGGCCCAAGAATATATATCTATTTTCTGAATATAAAAAATAATAAAAGTAATTAAAAAGTAGATTATAAGTGGAGTAATATTTTTTTACGTATAAAAAATTAAAATTATATATGTATTACGTCGGTTCAGTTTGGGTTCGGTTTGACTTTATTTTTGCTAATACCAAACCAAACCAAGAATGATCAATTTTTTTTCTAACACCAAACCAATCAAACCAAACCATAAGTCTATTTTTTCCTCGGTTTGATTTGATTCATCGGTTCGGTTTAATTTAACGGTTTGGTTTGTACACCCCTAGCTGCAACACTATCCCTGAAGACTAGCAACACATTTTCTTTAGATATTACTTAGCCAACTCTTTTTGGTAAAAACTTATCCAAAAATATAGGGGGAGTACCTATCTTCAGCTTTCTATGTTTAATACCAACAATTGGACCACTACATGAAAAAATCTGAGGAGGGACTGGTTTGACACAAACACTCCTTGGGGCACCCTCCTACCCTTTTGCCTCTGGCACCTCTAGAAAACCAGAAATACCAACAAATTTTAGAACACCAACACTCAGCCTTGATTTGGCATCCCCCACGCTAAGGTTGTGGAATATCACCACCTGGGCAACTTCACTATTGCCCCTCCTAAAAACAATGTCACCATTAAATGGGTACCCCAAATCACCAACCATTTTTAGCTTAACACCGATGGATCTTGTTTTGGTAACCGAGTAGAGAGGGGATCGGGGAAGTCATAAGGAACTGTATAGGGGACTAGGTCATTGTCTTTACAAAAGCTTTGCCCATGCCACCAACAATCTCATGAAGCTCTTGGCCTTAAAAGAAGGCCTGAAGCTAGCCCTTGAGCAGAATCTGAAACCCCTAAAAATTTGCATTGACTCTCGGGAAATCATTAGAATGCTTCAATATGGTAACTTACTATATGATCCAGCTATATATGAATACAGGTCACTACTGAGGAGCTTGGAGGGACCTCCAGTTCGTCACACTTACAGGGAGAAGAATAAAGTAACTGATCTGATGGAAAAGCAAGGCTCAGAGCAGGATCTTTTTGACAAACTCTATGTTTTTGTAACTCCACCTGCTAGTGTAGGAGTAGTTTTTTGGGAAGAATTTAATGGGAAATCATCCGATCGCTCTGTAACCAGTTCTTGGAGTGTTAAACCCAACAGTTATGTTTTTGTGCCTGACTAGGCTTTGCTGTGTAAAACTCAAGTTTATTCTTAATGCATCTCTATTCCACCAAAAAAAAGGTCGCAAATGTCCAAGGAAAATGGAGTATTACAAACGAGGATTTGAATATTTTTGCACATACTCATCTTCCTTCGATGGCCATTGAACCTTACAGACTTGATCTTATACAAATGGAATACCTTCAGTAAAGTGTTACAATTTTGTATAGAAATGGTCTAACTGAGATGCTAAACAATATTTTTGCTTAATTTAATTATTATTATTGTGCAAATTTTGTATAGTTTTGTCTGTGCTTTAGTTTTTTGCAAGTAGTCAGTGGCTACAAATTAGAATAGTGAATTGAGGTTATGCTCCCCTCAACTTTAAAATTTCCTATTTATTGATATATAGGACACGCCATCACACGATGATAAGTTATTTTCTAAAAAGAATTAATTCAATTTCAAAAATGAGTCAAACTGACTTTTAAAAGAAAAACATGGCCATTAATTTTGTTACTCCCTCATCGCAATATACGTCTTTTTTTTATGTTTGTACCAAAAAAAATATCACACTTTCTTATTTAAAAATAATTTAATCATAAGTTTTTCATTTTAACTTTAATGAGGTAATGTTATAAACCAAATGGGAGAGCCCAATCCAAAAAACTAGTCTAATAGATAGGAGAGCCCATTTGACTTATAATCCTCTTAGCATTTCTCTATTTTTCCAATGTGGGATAATTCGTTCATAACAATTGCCTCCGCTTGATAACCAACGACCTCGTTGGTCACGAATGATCCCAGTTAGTCACGGTTGTCACCCCTCTTAGGTCCAGGCCACCACTCCTAGCGCACAGGCCACCACTTTAAGTCATGGCTCCACGCATGGATCGATCCTCGTTGGTCACGGCTATGCCCAGTTGGTCATGGCTGGCACCCCTTTTGTCTTGGGTCTAGGCTACTACTGCTGGCACATAGGTCATCACTACGAGTCACAGCCCAATGCGCAGCTCCCCACATGTGGGTCGATCTTCGTTGGTCACGACTACGCTCAGTTGGTCACGGATGGCACCCCTCTTGGGTCCAGGCCACCACTCCTAGCGCGCAGGACACCACACCGAGTCACGGCTCAATGCGTGGGACTCTCAATGAAAGCACCAATGTTATAAACAAAATGGGAGAGCCCAACCCAAAAAACTAGTCTAATAGGTGGGAAAACTCATTTGGCTTATAATCCCCTTAGCATTTCTCTATTTTTCTAATGTGGGATAATTAGTTCATAACAGGTAACCTTAACAATTTTAGATATAGGTTTAAAAAGAATGTTTCTCAGTGCACACTGCACACCCAAAAGATAGCGGCAACGGATTTTCGTAGGGATCCAACAAAAAGATATTTTTTGTGTTCTTAAACTCTATACTAGTAAATACCAATGCATAAGTTGGAATGAATAGAATATCACACGTAATATTTAAGATATTTTTAACATACTGTCTCACTCTTTATACATGTTATAAATTTCACTTGACATAGGTGTGTGTATATACATATATATACATACACACACATATATATATAAACGAAATAATCGTATTTATAAATCACCAGGATAAAATGGTCTATTACCCCCCCCCCCCAACATTTAGTCAAAATTCCAACTACACACTCAACCTTCACGGAAGACCTATTACCCCCCTAAACATTTTTTTACTGAATTTATTACCCCCCAAATTGTTGACCTGTTAATGGACGTAACTACATCGCCCATGGGCGCATTAGTTGACTCTTTTTCACTTTAAATTCTTTATTTTTTAAGAACGTCATTATTTTTAATAATATAATAATATTCCCTTCTCCAATTATTAAAGTGTGTCCCCAACGATAATTTTTCAATACAAACTCCATCTTCTTCTTTGAGACTTCTTCTCCTCCATTTTTTTCGATTTCTCTCAAAAGATCTTCTTAGCTTAGTTTTTAATCCCATTTTCTTGTTGAACTCTTGAAGTTGTGATTTATAATATTGTCCAACTTTAATTTGGGGTTCGTAATGTATTGATTGATTTTGTTGGAATTCTTCATATGGAAAATGTGGAATTGAATAAGCTTTGTATGGATGAATCAGACCCAATATTCAATGTTTTAGTGAGATACAAACATGAAATTTTGTTGAACTTGCAAACTTCATGGTCAAAATTAAATCCGAGAAGAAGATTTGGATCTTGTCCCTACTATGGTGTATGTATTTATTTTCATCGTATTTTGCTCCACTTTAGATTCATTTGTTGGTAATGTACTGATTTGTAAATTTTTTTAGAGGATCAAAAATGTAATTTTTTTTCTATGGAGGGACAAAGAAAAAGTCGATCCACGATCAAATTTTATCTTTCCAATATTAGTGAACAAAATCAAAGATTTGGAACAAAAATTATGGCTTAAACAGGTTCAAATTGACAAGTTGACTTCGGAAAAGAGGCTCAATGAAAGATGGAAATGGTACAGGTTCATTAGGAAGACACTTTTTTGTATTTTGATTTGTGTTGCTGCCATTTTCATCGGCAATAAATCTGTTTAAAGTATAATTAATTGATTGTTTATGTTTGAGTTTGTATGTGTTTCTACCTATATAGACATATTGGATTATGGTGTGTTATGGTATTTTAGTTAAGTGTTCAATTCTCTCTTGTGTAATTCAATCTATATTCTTTAAATTATTTACTCTTAATATCTAGTAATTACAATGTTGTGTCAACACAACTATATAATCCAACTGTTTTGACAACACAACTTTAAAACAACACAACTATTGTGACAACACAATTTTAAAACAACACAACTTTACAACAACACCACAACACCATCATTTGAACAAAATAAAATACGATCATTCATTAAAACTTCAATGCCTAAGATAAGGCAAAATTTCATCAACACACTGTTTTCAGCAACTAAGAAAAGTCAACAGTCATAATGCCTAACATAAGGCAACATTCATTAAGATACAAAATCAAAAATAGCAACCGTAAGTAGTTCACCATCATCATTCTCAAATACAAATTAATGCCAACTGGACTAACTTAAAACAGTGCTTAAAATAATCAACATCACTATAAATTTTAGGGCATCTTTGACTTTGAAGAATGCTATTTTGTCTTGAATTATTTGAACTGCTTCCCACATTCTTCTTTCTTTTCTTCTCTTTAATCTCTTGTAGTTTTTTGTTAACATTGCTATTGTGTCATTCCATTTTAGCTTACTGGTATTACTTGGTGTATAATCAATGTTACCAGTTATTAGGGGTGTACAAACCGAACTGTTAAGTCAAACCAAACCAAGGAAAAAGCCGACTTATGGTTTGATTTGATTGGTTAGGTGTTGGCAAAAAAAACTGATCATTCTTGATTTGGTTTGGTATTAGAAAAAATAAAATCAAACCGAACCAACGTAATACATATATAATTTTAATTTTTTATACGTAAAAAAATGTTACTCCACTTATAATCTACTTTCTAATTACTTTTATTATTTTTTTATATTCAGAAAATAGATATATATTCTTGGTCCTTTAATTATAGTATTTTTCCATTAATAACAAATTAATACAAAGCCCAATATTAATATAAAAACCTAAAACTCTTTAATTGCTTCACTTTTTACATTTTACTTTCTGTTATGAAATAACTAAGAATAAAGAAGAAGAGTAGAGAGAAAATAGATAGTAATTATTATTTCTCTTGAGAGATGAGAGATCATCAGATTGTTTAGAATATAATAAACAAAACCCATCTAATTATAGGGGAAAATACTCCTAGTTTCTGACTAAAAGACAGATACTTCAAATCTCAATAGATCCTAACTAGACCTTGATAGATCTTATTAGATCTTGATAGACATCACTATAATGTAAATACATTTATAACACTCCCCCTTAAATGTCTAGATAGATAATGTGCCTCATTAAAACATTACTAGAAAAATTCCAGTGGAAAAAAAATTTAGTGAAGGAAAAAGAGTACACATCTCTAACACTACGCATGTAGACTACCTCAGTAAAAACCTTACAAGAAAAACCCAGTGGAACAAAACCTCGTAAGGAAAAAAGAGTACAGTGCGTATTAACTCCCCCAAATAAGAACATCCTTGAGCCTTTGCATCCCGATCTTGTGCATCGTCTTCTTCAAAGTTGCAATTGGAGGAGACTTGGTAAGTAAATCAGCCACATTGTCACTTGAACGAATCTGTTACACGTTAATATCACCATTCTTTTGTAACTCATGTATGTAGAAAAGCATTGATGAAGTGTGCTTCGTTCTATCTCCTTTTATGAATCCTCTATTAAGATGTGCTATGCTTGCTACATTATCTCTGTATAAAACTGTGAGTACATTGTCACATTTCAAGCCATATTTTTATCGAATGACATGTATCATGGACCTCAACCATACACATTCTCGGCAAGATTCATGAATAACTATCATCTCATCATGATTTGATGAAGTAGCTAGATAGACTGCTTTGTATATCTCTAAGATATGGCAGTACCCCCACATATGAATACATAGCCTGTTTGAGACCGAGCTTTATGCGGGTCAAATAAGCACCCAACATCAGCATAACCAACAAGATCGAGACTGCAAGCTTTAGAATAAAGTAAGCTCATTTCTTTTATACCATCTTGATGTCTCCTATTAGGAGTAGACATATACCTTGCTAACAAAATAACCGAAGGGCTATATCATGTCTTGTAGTATTTTCAAGTTTTATTAGTACACCAATTGAAATAAGATATGGTACTTCAAGACAAATCCAATTCGGTATGTTTCTCATTTCAGCAAATAATCTTATTGCTTTTGAAAACTCTCCAAGAGTTTCAATAATTTTCAAACCATCAATTTATCCCTTATAAGGATAATAAACAAGTTTCCCAGAAACTTTATATGCTTCAATCATTTTTGAATCCTTTAGGGATTTTAATATAGATTATTATCAAGTGACAATATCCAACATGTCACATGTGACATCTCAAGTGTCTGGACTACAAATCAAATAAGTTTTACGCTTATCAAAATGCATCATTTCAGGTTACTTGATAAATGTTTCTACGTCAGCATGCTTAAACAAAACGTAGAATTTGGATCTTCGTAATCTTTCACAATTTTGTATCAAAGATAATGATGATATATCATTTCGTATCAGTTCACGTTTTGACATAACATTTTGAGATCTCATAACTTCATTATTTTCAGGTACCTAAACCTCTCATAAGGTTTCATGAAGTATTATGTCGTAGGCTCTTCAAGAGCACATTGCCTTCTTATTATGATTATTTGCTCTTTATTTTTAAAGGATTATTTCATTTGGAACCGATTGGTCTACCATGCTTCACGCATGTATGGACTTTGTCCTTTAGGGACACAAAATAGGAGCACTTGCAGCTTAATATGAGATGCTTTCAGCATTTGACTTGAATTATCTTTTGAAGAGGATTTGATGATAATTCCTAATATATTTCATCATTGCTTATAATCTTCCCCTTATGTTAGGAAAACTAACATACATCCTCCACTTTCTTTGAGGAATCCATCTTTGTGCATCATGGTATATTCATTAATCGTATATCGCATATTAAAATTATTAGATGAAATAATTGGTTCCGGGATTTGAACCAATTGAGAGGGAAGAAATAATTATAATTTATTGTTCTAATGCATACAAGTGCTATTGTATGCAATATATCATATTTCAGACCAACACATGAAACTTTGTTCTCATTAACAATGGTTTAGCTATTTATCGAAGGCATTAAATGCCAAATCATCATCATCAAGATGAATTGTCTGGATTATACAATCTGAAAGTTATGCTCTTAACTCAATTTTACTGAGCATCAACTTAATTAATGTCAAATTGCAGCTTGACCATGAATGTACATGTGATCATCTTATTGATGCTTCTTTTCAATATATCATATAATAGGTGAATGATCTCTTTTTTACCTTTTATACTTTTCAGATTTTAAGGGATCCAATCCCAATATTAGTTGATCCAACCAACTTATCATGAGAACAAACGATATAAATAATTCTCGAAGAATCTTCTAGTTCTTCAACATATGTCTAATACTCAATAAGCACATCTTCGAGATGTCACAATCATTCATATCAATTTATGAACTTTTATTCTAGTAAACTCCAAGTTTACCATGACATGTACATTTTACTTTAGTAAATTTCAAATTTAGTATTACATGAATAAATTTCAAATTTACTATTTTATAAGTAGATTTTGAAATAACTCTTCTTAGTTATTCTTCCTCTTTTGGAGGTGAGTTATGATACCATCGCAATCAAGTGCACATTTGCATTAATAAGTTCTCATTCCCCAGGAATGAATTATAATCGTGTCTTAAGCCTATCAAATTCTAATAGCTTATAACCTCTTTCATGATATTGCTACTTCAAGAGCAAATCGAGGCATACATATAATGTAGAGAATTTTCTCTAACATATCTTATAGTCATAATAAGCGTGTGAAAATATTATTACTTTTGATGCTTATTATCATATTGTCCCTCCACGCTTATATTCGTGCATTCAATCATTTGTCTTCTTTCAGACATATTATACACTGTTACCATATACACCTCAAGAATAAAGTAAGTTGTCATATTTCAGACTTATCATATATTGCTACCACATTCACTTCATGAAATGGAGCATATTCAATGGGTTGAATTTCATGACCTTTCACGAAATGCCCATTATTTTGCCTTAGCCATCATAATATCATAAGTATGGTACATTGAGATTTAAACTCAACATCTTACCCATATAAAGACATCTTAGGCAAAAATCAATGGGACTTGAACCCAACATATTATCATCTCTTTTGATAATGTTGTTCTTAAGGAATAAATTTAAAACATAAATGATTCCAAACCAATTATTTTTCCTCAAATCCAACAATAATTTATCATTAGTAGCAAAAGACAAATAACATAAGAAAGTACTAACCTTGAAATCCTTTAGATTTATAGTCTCACCTTGTTTGACAGAGTCTCATTTTGATGTGGTAGCAATTGGTTATAAAATTGTCACATATAACAAGCACATAAAATATTTTTTTGTGACACATCGCTACGTAATTTATCATGTCTCAGCCAACAAAGACGGACAAAAATAAAAACAATCCTATAAAGTAACCTTCTGTAACATCTTCAAAGTAGTAATTGTTATGAATCATCATACATGAACAGTCCTATAAAATTGTTCATGTATAAAGTAACTTTTTGTAACAATCCTATATCCTATTAGTAATTGCTATGAATCATCATACATAAACAATCCTATAAAATAACCTTCAATAAAATTAGTTAGCATATTATTATTTTACACCACTTACCTTAATATCGGCATAAATATAAACTCAAAGACAGTACCTCGTGTTGATAACGTGTCATGAAACAACTAAGAACAAAGAAGAGGAGTAGAGAGAAAATAGATAGTAATTGTTTCTTGAGGGATGGGAGATCATTAGATTGTTGAGAATACAATTAACAAAACTCCTCTATTTATAGGAAAAAATACTCCTAGTTCCTGACTAAAAGACAGATATTTCAAATCCTGATAGATCCCAACTAGATCTTGATAGTTCTTATTAGATATCGATTGACATTCACTATAATGTAAATACATTTATAACACTTTCCAAGTTTTCAGAGAGTTCTCACTATTTTCTCATCTTACTTTCATCTTACTTTTCTCATTCGGCGAGTTGTGATTTAGGTTCTCTTCTTTTTTTTTATTTTTATGGAATTATGTTATAATTAATTACTTTATGGAGTTAAGTTTTTAATAAATTGTCTTCAATTCTTCGTTCTTTTGTATGCTCACATTTTATGTGAAGGGAACTTTCAGACAAGCTACTGTAACTAGTGACTTAGAAATTGAACTACTTGGGTATCCACATAATATTACTTTGAGCGATAGTAGTTTAGACGTCTTAGTAATTTGCCAACTTAATTTTTATTGGAACTACTCTATGACCATTATTTTTTTAATCTTTTTAGTGAAAACATTTAATTTTTTTCTTCAATCACATTATAATTGTAAAAACCCGACTAAAACTGAAATAAGAAAACCGATTGTATATTTGTTTGATTTGGTTTATAGATTTAGAAAATCAATATTATTGATTTGGTGATATTTTAATAAAAAACCAAACCAACCCGACCTATGTACACCCCTACCAGTTATATCAGTTGATCTTGTCACCTTTGTTTGACCAGTAGAGCATATCTTACTGCTAGGCATGCCAGGCTGCAATGAAGGATAAAAATTATTCATTTTGTCATACATTAAAGACTCATTATTTACACAATATATAACAAAGTAAGATACTTAAATTTAGGACTTTGAATCCATTTTCAGCTTAGAACACACCCATTCCCATTACTTTTAACCTTTTCAATGGAGATGTTTTTTCCCGACCATTACCCCTTCCTCTTTTAGTAGTACCAGCCATTGAAGATGATGCACAATAATCAGAATGTGCACAACAGGGTGCTGGAAAAATAGTAGGTGCAGAAGGTGTTTTAGGTAGAGGAGGTGCACTAGGTGCTACTGGTGTTGTCTTTTTTGGTCTCTTTTTTTCTTTTTTTTTCTTGTTGACATGCACTAATGATTTCTGATGAAGTTTTCTATACATATAAAAAGAAGAGAGTTATATAAAAGTTATTGAGCTAATTAGTACAAGTGTAATATTACCTTAGGTCTGCCTCTTTTCCTGCCTGAACCAACACTGCCTTGAGGAGGTGTATTTGGTGTTTCTGGTGGAGTTTTCTACATATAAAAATAATGTTAAGAAATTTGAGAAGTAAGAAAAGTAATATACTAAATTAAGTATTAAAATTACCTTTGGTATGCCTCTTCCCCTGACTGAACCAGTAGGTGTTGCTGATGGTGCAACACTTGGTTCTGCTGATTGTCCTCATAGAGGGCACCCTCTTTTGTTGTGACCTCTAACGTGACACAAACTACATGTCATTACTAGTCCAGTTCTAGGCAATTTTCTAGATTTCTTTGTTTTTCCAGATTCCTTCCTCCTAGACTTAGATGGCCTGCCAGGAAAAGTACTGATTTCAGGTGGTGCAACAATAATGTTTGATGAAACAGGCCACATTTCCATGTTTGTTAATGGTTTAAGCATATTGGCATAAGAATTCAATATGTTTTCTTACTGTAGCAGTTATCAATATAGTCATACAAGGGGTGTTTCTTGAACAACAGTGCAGTCACACCATATGCACGTGGTATGCCCTTTAACTGCCACAACCTATAACTACAAGTCATCTTAACAATATCCACTGTATGTTGACAAAGCCCTTCTTTCACATCAAAACCATACACTCCATTAAACTCAATGGTACAATCCATAGACTTGTTGATGTTCTCCTCTAAAATCTTCAAACACATTAGAGAGTAATTACTACACCAAATACTTAGAAACTTTCTTAGAGTGCCTATTCTTGTCATCATCTTTACTCTGATTTCTTCAAGTAAGGTAATGATGGTCCTGTGCCTAGCTGTCAAGATCCATGTATTAAAACACTTACTCGTGTTGTTATATATAGAATCACACTTTACTTCAGCGTTGAAGTAAATCTTGCACTAGTAATTAATGTTGTAGTACATTAACTCTTTCATTATTTTTTTAGGACCAAGCAACTTTATCTTCTGTATGTCCTTCCTCAATTGAGACTTAAATTTACTTTTTGCTATCTTCCAAAACTGTTGTCTTCTTTGAAGACCTCTCCAGTCCTTAGCCCAATTAGCTAAGGTGTTCCTTGCACATCTTCTATGTTTAGATTGAGGTAACACCTCCTCAATTGTTTAAAATAGTCATTTTAGTACACATACATAACAAGAAAAAGGCAAACAACAACAACAACATACCCAGTATATTCTCACATAGTGGGGTCTGGGAGGGTAGAGTGTACGCAGTCCATACCACTACCTCTAAAGAGATAGTGAGGTTATTTCTGATAGACCCCCAGCTCAAGTTAGAAGACAAGATACAAAAGCATGAAAATCCTAGAACACAATAAAATAACAACGATACGACATCCACAGAAAATTGCACGTTGCCAAACACAAGACCCCAAAGTCCACCTAAATACTGACAACGCCTCAACCATAAAATAGTTTACATACCTTCTTCATATCTGTAATCAAGGTGAGACCTTCACCTTCTCCAAGTCTTAGGTCATCCCTTATGCACCTAACAAACTATGTCCAGGTGTTTATGTTCTCTTTTTCAACTACTGCCCAAGTAAGTGGCAGTATCTGGTCCTGCTTCATCTATTGGTACCTCTCCAATGTAAGTTGGTACTCTCTCACTTCTTTTTCTCTTTTGAAACTTCCTTTTTCCAACTCTCAACTCCCTAACCTCCTCATGTACATCACTGCCATACTCATTTTCATCATCATCTCCAACTAATTCTCCTTCTGACTCAACACTATCCTCAGTAGAATAATTAGAACCCTCTACTTCTTCTTCTAAAAAATCAGATCCAGCAAGACCAACATCTATATCATCTACTGCAGCAACACTTGGTATTGGTGCAGCAGCATTAGCCCTTAGTACAGCAGCCCTTGATGCAGTAGTGAAAAGAGGTGTGGTATTGAAAGGAGGTATGGTTGGAAAAAAAGAAGAAGCAGGGTCGTCAATATTTAAATGGTCCTCACCTACCCTAAAGTTAGGCCTAGTATTAAAAGATGCATCAGATTCCTCCAAATTCCCATGACAAATATTTTCTAATTCTAATAAAAGATTGGGGGGTGGGGGGGGGGGGGGGGCCCACAACAATTGGCTCATCAACTAAATGGTTGACGAATACCTCCACTTCATCCCCATCTTCCAAGAAACACATCATGTCTAAGATATTCATATTATTATCAACATCTACCAAAATTCCACTGTTAGGTGCTTTAATACTAAAGGTGCAGCTTGTGCTATATCCCAATTTTCTAATATAGTCTCTCAACTCAAAATATGACATCTTATCTATATCAATATCCAAAAATTCTGTAACTAATCCCCCTTTATAAATTGATTTTCCACTACTTAAATCTAACACCCCACCATGATACCATCTTAGAATAATCAAGGTAAAACCATTCATGTCTTACCTGATGATAATAAAGAATCAAATAAGACATAGTAGCATAGCAGAAATATTATAAAAAAAAAAAATTATTTCATGAACATGCCACAAATTGAACACCAAAATAACAAGATATTAACATGCACATGCTATTAAACACAATTGATTTTTTAATTTTTCATGTTAACAACAAATTGAAGAAAAGCCCTAATTTCTAATAAACCTACTTAAAAACCAAAAAAAATTTTAATTTGATGTAATTATGAACGTAATATGCTGTTAATTAAACACTTAGACAACATAATAGCAAAAAATACAACTTAATGTCACTCAATTAATTTCTAATTTTAGGGGTTAGGATAAAACCCTAATTAATTTTAAATCAGTTTAGGAAAAAAATCACTCAAAATAACAAGATATTAACATGCACATGCTATTAAACACAATTGATTTTTTAATTTTACATATTAACAACAAATCGGAGAAAAGTCCTAATTTCTAATAAATCGAATTTAACAATCAACAAAAATCCTAAGTTGATGTACTTATGAACGTAATATGTTGTTAATTGAACACTTAGACAACTTATTAACAAAAAGCATCAGTTAATTTCACTCAATTAATTTTAAAATTTAGAGATTAGCTAAAAATTCTAATTCAATTTTTTTCAGTTTAGAAAAAAAAAACATCTTTCTAGATTATAACAGCAACAAGATAATTGTTTGAAAATCCACAACCAAAGTTTAAATTACAATAAAAATCTCCAAAAAAAAAAAAAAAAAGATGAAATCACGGTGTTAGAGAGAAGAGAGAGGAGAGAGGAAGATGAAAAGGTTCTTAAAAATGAAAGGATGAAAGAGAATGAGATATTTTGTTTTATTTAGAAAGAAAAATGAGAATATCGGCGTGGGCCTAGGCGCGTGAAATACACGAATGTGTTATTACTTGGTTTATATTGACAGGTCAGTAATTGGGGGGTAATAAATTCAGTAAAAAAATGTTTAGGAAGTAATAGATTTTCCGTAAGAATTGAGTGTGTAGTTGAAATTTCGATTAAAGGTTGATGGGTAATAGACCATTTTCTCAATCACCAGTGACTAAATCAGCACAAGTCTTAGCAACAGTCATTGGGTAGAACCAAAGAAAGTTACTATAAAAGTTTAATTTTTCTTACGCAATAATTCTCCTTTTATTTATTTATTTTCATTTTTTTTGGTCTTTTCGTTCTCTAAGTTTCAAGTGATTAATCTAACTAGCATTACTATGTTGAATTAGATTGTTCTAATCGGACAGAGCTAGCAAGCGGGTTAGACTGGATCCAATAATAATCGTTCAAATTTTATATTTGTGTTAAAAAATTATTGAATATGTACAAAATATTTATTTAATACTCAATAATTTTTTTAAAAAATTCCGAACATATAAGCTTTAAACTTCACCTTCATTTCTAATTAAAAAGTACTTCCACGATCTCTTGCCAATCGGAAGTACAATTTTCATTACGTATTAAATGACATGGCAGCTCATCCAAATAATTACAGTTTCTTTTATGGTGATGTTCTTCGAGTTGAAGTAATCTACAACATAACAATTATAGAAGTATTTCTTTTCTGATCTATGACCATTTCGTCCTTTTCTTTAGGGATTTTTTCTTTAAAGTGCCCTATCCAAGTTGACTAGGTCAATTAAGAATTGATGCTTACACAATTCTGTGCAGACTTCATGATACTTTGGTCCTGTTTGAACATGCTACGTAATCATGATTTCAAGTAAGATTTACATGAATTTGAAGTTTTGTTTGGATATTATGTAATTGTCAAATTCTTATACATTTTTTTTTTTTCAAATGAACAAATTATGATTCATAAATAAGATAACGAACTATACTAAAGCGCCAAAGCATTGATTTAAAATCATGAGTTCATATCGCATGTCCAAAGGCAAGTTGTGTACCCCATTTTGAACTTTAAGGAAAACAAAAACCTAGAAGAAATTACATAAAAAGATGTAACACAATAGTTAAAATTAAGTGGATGAAAAATAATATTGATAATAACAAGTCTTGTTGCGTCTCCATTGCTTTATATAAAAGGATTAATCGGCCAATGACGCGTTTAAGTAATAATTAAAAAAAATCAAATGTTACTGTAGTTTTTTTTTTTTTTTTTTTGACAATGTCCTAATAACGAAATTAGTGTTAGCAGACGGCAAATTTAGTCAAAAATGCAAATCCAGTTGAGACTAAAAAGATTTATATATTTAGTGGACAAATCGAAGTATAAGAATCAAGGAAAGTTACACAAGTGAGTTTCTAATGCATCTTATTGACCTAGCCTTTAGGTAAGGTCTATATATTGATGTTTAGATCAATTTTGTTGCGGGTGAAGTGTTTTTCAGTCAAGAACTTTTATATTTAGAAGATACTAGTAATGGAAATGAGGATCCTGAGATGGATATGTAGATATATTAGGAGCAATAAGATTAATGAGGAATGAGGATATTGATTGGCTACGAACACGAATTTTTAATTATCTTTGCCTATTATTTATTACACTTTAATTGGGTTTGAGCTAATACGTGATGAATTTATACTCAAAAAACGTGTTTTACTGTGTAGGGCGTGCTTCCGAAATAACGAATGAGTTTGAATCTAAGAAAAGTGATTTGAGACTTAGAAGTCAGAGTAGAAGTCTAAGGAAATTAATCAAGATTGAGTTTGGAGTTCAAGGAACAACTGAAGTGAATATATATAGTGGTGTAAAAATAATGAGATTAAAATCAAAATAAATTAAATCGGAAGAGGAAAGAAGAAAATACAAAATTGTCGTGTGTTAGAGCTAGGGGTGTCAAGTGGGCCAGGCCGACCCGGCTCGACCCAGCCCGACCCGACCCGACTACCTAACCCGGCCCGGTAAGCCCTAGGGCTTTAGGGTTCCGGGTCCCGGGCCGGTTATTTTGTTAAAATGGGCCCGGTTAACCCGGCCTTGACCAAGCCCGATTCAGGCCCGCCGGTTAACCGGCCCGGCCCAACCAAAAAAAAAAAAATTGGATTTTGGGCCCAACGGCTATATAGCCGTTTTTGGGTCCAAACGGCTAGTTTGGGCCCATTTATTAAAAAAAAAAAAAAAAACTGTTGGCGCCATGTTTACGAAATTTAAAAAATATTTTTTTCCGATTCCCCCTATTTACTTGGTTGGTGTTATGCTAAATCCGTGCATGAAATATAATCATATGTGTCACTTTAGTACTCTTATTTATACTATTTTAGAAATAAATACTAACCATGATTCTGAACAAGTACAACCTGATTTGTGGACGGTTACGGCTGATGCAAAGGATTACATAGAAAAATTATATAATCACTATGCTAATTTATTTGATTTAGCCGTACCTACAAATATCAGTCCAACTGTCGCTCCTCATCCTCTCGAGGAGCCATCATCTTGTAACAGGCCAGCACATAATGGTTTTTCTAATTCGTTTTATGATTTAAATTGTTGGAATAGTGTTGATGAGAGAACTTACACATCAACTTATCGGGAAGAGCTGAAATATTATCTTCGGACGGCACCAGAGGATCGCAGACAACGGATCAACACGTTGGATTGGTGGAGGAGTAATCAAACACAATATCCTATGCTATCAAGATTAGCTAGAGATATCTTGAATGTTCCAATGTCAACCGTTGCATCAGAGAGCGCCTTTAGTCAAGGACAACAGCTGCTTGGAGACAACCGACACTCATTGGGAAGCAATGCAATAAATGTTCTAGTTTGCCTCAGAGATTGGATATGAGCGGAAAGAAGAAACCAAGGAATGGAACCGGAGCCGAGCGACGAGCTGAAACTTGAAGAAATTACGACTTCACGGGAGAACTCAGCAGAATCAAGTCCAATGCATGGTTTAGCCCCCGTTGACTTCGACTATCCTATGCAAGTTCCCATTAATATTAACATGAATGAGTTGAAAAAAATGATGCATAATTTATAGATTTTTCATTCATGTAAATTATAAATTTTGGATCATTTTGCCATCAATGAAATTCCCCAAATTCATTCATTCCTTAGTCCTTGTTTTTTATTTTTTTTATTTAACGATTTAAAATTTTAAATTGAATTTCTAGTTTTCTACTTTAAATTAAAAACTTACTTCTAATATATTATTAATTTACTACCAAATATTATTAATTTATTATATTAAGTAGCATATGTTTTGTATATTTGTGCATATATCTTCTATAGAAGTGTATATTTAACGTATACATGTGTATATGTTTTATAAATTAGTATATAAGTATATCTATATATATTGTAATGTATATATAATGTAGTATATTTTATAAGTAGTAGTATATATACATTGATTGGTGCGTATACACGTGTATATATCTTCTATAGAAGTGTATATTTAATGTATATATATGTATATGTTTAATAAATTAGTATATAAGTATATCTATATATATTGTAATGTATATATAATGTAGTATATTTTATAAGCAGTAGTATATATACATTGAATGGTGCGTATACAAAGAATAGAGTGTATATATATTGTAGTATATCTCATTTAAAGTATTACATATACATAGAATAGAGTGTATATATGTGAATAGATCTTCTATAGACGTGTATATTTAACGTATACATGTGTATATATTTTATAAAGTAGTATATAACTATATATTGTAATGTATATATATTGTAGTATATTTGATTTAAAGTATTATATATACATAGAATAGAGTGTATATATGTGAATAGATCTTCTATAGACGTGTATATTTAACGTATACATGTGTATATGTTTCATAAATTAGTATATAACTATACAAATATATATTGTAATGTATATATATTATAGTATATTTGATTTAAAGTATTACATATACATAGAATAGAGTGTATATATGTGAATAGATCTTCTATAGACGTGTATATTTAACGTATACATTACTTTATGTTTTATAAATTAGTATATATATTGTAGTATATACTTTTTTTAAAGTAGTACATATATATTGAATGGTGCGTATATATGTGTATATATCTTCTATAGATGTATATCTTTAAAGTATACAAGTGTATATGTTTTATAAATTAGTAAGTAACTATATATATATACATATTGTTGTATATATATATATATATGTATATTGTAGTATATATTTTATTTAAAGTAGTACATATATATTGAATGGTGCATATATATATGTGTATATATCTTCTAAAGTAGTATATATTTAACGTATACATGTGTATATGTTTTATAATTAGTATATATATATATATATATATATATATATATATATATATATATATATTGTAGTGTATAAATATATTATACTATTATAGCATATGTTTTATTTAAAGTAGTACGTATAGTCATATATAATTATATATTGAATGGTACATATATATGGGTAATTGTTTATATATTTTTTTAAAAATATATATTGTATATTGGAGTGTATATAGTGTATATTGGAGTGTATATAGTGTATATTGGATTTTTTATTTATTTTTTAAACGGGTTTGACCGGGTTTTGGTGGGTTTGACCGGGTTGGGTTAAGTGGGCCGGGTTAGGGTGGGTTTTAAGTTTCTTACTACTTGGCCCGGCCCGGCCCGGTTAACATCAAACCCGGCCTTTAACTGGCCCGCAACTCGGTTAAAATAGAAGGGCCGGTTTCGGGTTGGGACGGGCCGGCCCAGCCCGTTTGACACCTCTAGTATGGGTGTCAAGTGGGTCGGGTCGGCGACCCGGCCCGGCCCGGCCCGGTAAGCCCTAGGTCTTTAGGGTTCCGGGTCCCGGGCCGGTTATTTTTTAAAATGGGCCCGGCTAACCCATCCCGGACCAAGCCCGATCCAGGCCCGCCGGTTAACCAACCCAGCCCGGCCCGGATAAATTTGAAAAAAAAATGAGATTTTGGCTTTTGGGCCAAACTAGCCGTTGGACCAACGGCTATATAGCCGTTTTTGGGTCCAAACAGCTAGTTTGGGCCCATTTATTAAAAAAAAAAAAATTTAAAAAAAAAATTTTAATCCTAAAAAAAAATCTATAAATACCCTACAACTTCAAATTATTTTTCACACAATTTTTCACTCTCTCAAATCTCATTCTCTCTCAAATCTCAATTCTCAAATATTCAATATATTTAATTTCTTAAAGTGTTCACTTTAATTTTTTAATTTTTCATTTACAAAGTACGAGCGAAAGTTTCTAAAGTCGCAATCTTCGGATACTTCCAAAATTTGGTATTGTCGTTCCATCTCTTCCGTTTAATTTTTATTTATTGTATTAATTGTTTAATATTTAATTTTATTATATTTGTGTATTTTGAACATTTTTAGTTTAATTTAATTTATATTATGGATAAATTAAGAAACCTCGCTACTAAAGGTGTTAAAACTTTTTGTCTTGGAAGCGGTAGTGGTAGTAAAAAGCGAATTACTAGCGGTAGAGGTAATTCAAGTAGTAGATATACCCGTGTGCCTTAGCCTCCGGTACCGCTTGGTACACCTTTTGAGGAAGAAATAGGTGTAGGTGCTCACGATATGGATTATGTAGAAGCTCAGGAAAATTACGGTATAGAAGAAGAAAATAAAGTAGATGCGGTTAATTTAGGCGAAGATAATGAAAACATTGCTGAGACACCCGCAGTAGGAGATGCTAAGTTAGATCTGAATCAGTTAATCTCCCTTCCCATCCTCCCAGTGCCCCAAAACCCCGTAAAAGAGCTAGTATTGCATGGCAATTTTTTGAACGTATATCAGATATTGAGGTGCAATACAATATTTGTCAACAAATATATAAGCATAGAAGTGGAGGCAAGCAAGGGGGTACGGGTACGTTAATGAGAGATGTAGCTGAAGATTACAAAAGAGAGTTAAATATTACAAAAGGTGGTGGGGATGTTGGTGGGTCAACGCAAACTAGAATGGACCCAGCAACCGGTCACGTAGCGAAGAAGTATAATAAATTGAGGGACCGGGAAGAAATAACTAAAATGGTAGCTGTGGGTTGTTTGCCTTTTAATTTTCCTTCTTCTGATGCCTTTATTCGTTATATACAAGAAATTTATAATCCTATGTTTAACGGTATTCCTAGAACTACTTGTCGGTCTGATATTTTTAAACTTCATTCACAATATTGTTTTTATTTATCAACATTGTTAAAAAATATTCAATGTAGATTGTCACTAACTTCTGATCTTGGTAGTACTATAAATAAAAATGATTATTTAACCGTTACTTGTCATTGGATGGATAGTAATTTCGTGATGCAAAAACGTATTCTTGCTTTTTTATATGATGAAGATCGCAAACATACTGGACAATTTATTACTGATTCTATTGTTAAAATTGCCGGATATTATGGTATTGAAAATAAATTTTTATATATTGCTTTTGATAATGCTTCTAACAACAACACTGCTATAAAAAAAATTAAAATTTACGCTATCTCCACCCTTGCCTGAAATTTTTCATATTAAGTGTGCATGTCATATATATAATTTAATTGTAAAAGATGGTCTTGATTTTTTTGAGTTTTATATTGAAAAGATTCCCCTTGTTGTTGGTTTTATTCAAGGAAATAATCGTAGATCGAGAATTAGAGAATTTAAACTTAAATGTCAAGAAAATAGACTTACACCGATTTTGATGCCTGAGGAAATTGATACTAGATGGAATTCTACGTATAAATTTTTAAAAACTTGTTATAAATATAGAATTCCTATTACACTAGCTTTTAACCAATATTGCGGTTCATTTGCTGATTCTGCTGATTGCATGCTACATAATTCTGATTGGGTTGCAACTAATGATCTTGTTAAGTTTTTAGAAAAATTTTATGTAGCTACGGTTGAATTTTCCAGTGCTTATTATCCTACTGTTTGTAATATTTTGGCATATATAGCCGATGTTTCTGGTTTGCTCAAAGAATATAAAAATAAAGAAGGTTATAAAGAAGTTGTTGGGGCCATGTATACGAAATTTAAAAAATATTTTTTCCCGATTCCCCCTATTTACTTGGTTGGTGCTATGCTAAATTCGTGCATGAAATATAATAATATGTGTCACTTTAGTACTCTTATTTATACTAACATAGAAATAAATACTAACCATGATTCTGAACAAGTACAGCCTGATTTGTGGACTGCTACCGCTGATGCAAAGGATTGCATAGAAAAATTATATAATCACTATGCTGATTTATTTGATTTAGCCGTACCTACAAATATCACTCCAACTGTCGCTCCTCATTCTCCCGAGGAGCCATCATCTTAAAAAGGCCGGCACATAGTGGTTTTTCTGATTCGTTTTATGATTTAAATTGTTGGAACAGTGTTGATGAGAGAACTTACACATCAACTTATCGGGAAGAGCTGAAATATTATCTTCGGACGACACCAGAGGATCGCAGACGACGGATCAACACGTTGGATTGGTGGAGGAGTAATCAAACATAATATCCTATGCTTTCAAGATTAGCTAGAGATATCTTGAATGTTCCAATGTCAACCGTTGCATCAGAGAGCGCCTTTAGTCAGGGACAACAGCAGCTTGGAGACAACCGACACTCATTGGGAAGCAATGCAATGAATGTTCTACTTTGCCTCAGAGATTGGATTAGAGCGGAAAGACGAAACTAAGGGATGGAATCGGAGCCGAGCGACGAGCTGAAACTTGAAGAAATTATGACTTCACGGGAGAACTCAGCAGAATCAAGTCCAATGCATGGGTTTGCCCCCGTTGACTTCGACTATCCTATGCAAGTTCCCATTAATATTAACATGAATGAGTTGGAAGAAATGATGCATAATTTATAGATTTTTCATTCATGTAAATTATAAATTTTGGATCATTTTGCAATCAATGAAATTCCCCAAATTCATTCACTCCTTAGTCCTTGTTTTATATTTTTTTTTATTTAACGATTTAAAATTTTAAATTGAATTTCTAGTTTTCTACTTTAAATTAAAAACTTACTTCTAATATATTATTAATTTACTACCAAATATTATTAATTTATTATATTAAGTAGCATATGTTTTGTATATTTGTGCATATATCTTCTATAGAAGTGTATATTTAACGTATACATGCGTATATGTTTTATAAATTAGTATATAAGTATATCTATATATATTGTAATGTATATATAATGTAGTATATTTTATAAGTAGTAGTATATATACATTGAATTCCATAGAAGTGTGTATTTAATGTATACATGTGTATATGTTTTATAAATTAGTATAGAAGTATATCTATATATATATATATATATTGTAATGTATATATAATGTAGTATATTTTATAAGTAGTAGTATATATACATTGAATGGTGCGTATACATAGAATAGAGTGTATATATGTGAATAGATCTTCTATAGACGTGTATATTTAACGTATACATGTGTATATGTTTTATAAATTAGTATACAACTATACGAATATATATTGTAATGTATATACATTATAGTATATTTCATTTAAAGTATTACATATACATAGAATAGAGTGTATATATGTGAATAGATCTACAGATGTGTATATTTAACGTATACATGTGTATATGTTTTATAAATTAGTATATAACTATACGAATATATATTGTAATGTATATACATTATAGTATATTTCATTTAAAGTATTACATATACATAGAATAGAGTGTATATATGTGAATAGATCTTCTACAGACGTGTATATTTAACGTATACATGTGTATATATTTTATAAATTAGTATATAACTATACAAATATATATTGTAATGTATATATATTGTAGTATATCTCATTTAAAGTATTACATATACATAGAATAGAGTGTATATATGTGAATAGATCTTCTATAGATGTGTATATTTAACGTATATATGTGTATATGTTTTATAAATTAGTATATAACTATACAAATATATATTGTAATGTACATATATTGTAGTATATCTCATTTAAAGTATTACATATACATAGAATAGAGTGTATATGTGTGAATAGATCTTCTATAGACGTGTATATTTAACGTATGCATGTGTATATGTTTTATAAATTAGTATATAACTATACAAATATATATTGTAATGTATATATATTGTAGTATATTTGATTTAAAGTATTATATATACATAGAATAGAGTGTATATATGTGAATAGATCTTCTATAGACATGTATATTTAATGTATACATGTGTATATGTTTTATAAATTAGTATATAACTATACAAATATATATTGTAATGTGTATATATTATAGTATATTTCATTTAAAGTATTACATATACATAGATTAGAGTGTATATAGTGAATAGATCTTCTATAGACATGTATATTTAACGTATACATGTGTATATATCTATATATATATATATATATATATATATTGTAGTATATTTTATTTAAACTATAAAGTTTAAAGTAGTACATATATATTTGGATGGTGTGTATATATGTGTATATGTGTATATATTTTTTAAATTCTAATGTAGTATATACTATATATATAGTGTATATATATTGTTTAACGTATGTATAATGTATATAGGTGGGTATATATAATGTATATTGAAAAAAAGTTTTTCTTTTTATATTTTTGACCGGGTTTTTAATCAGGTTTGACCGGGTTTATGTGGTTTGACCGGGTTGGGTTAAGTGGGCCGGGTTAGGGTGGTTTTTGATATTTTTACTGTTGGGCCCGGCCCGGCCTGGCCCACTTAGACCCCAACCCGGACCCGGACCGACCCTCAACCCGGTTAAATAACACGGGCCGGTTCCGTGTTGGCCCGGCCCAGCCCACTTTACAGCCATAGTTAGAGCACGCAACTGACTTCTGAAGACGCATAGAGAGAGCCAACACTTGATGCCCATATGGTCGTATGTCCAAATCCTAGGTGCGCGCCATCACTTGAAGCTCGGCTATAACCATTTTTATTTAGGGCAATTCAAAAATTTTGCAATTGAAGGTCACACTAGATATATACGAGTTGAAACTTGTCTTAGATTAGGTTATCTTGATTTGGAGCGGTAAAAATTTGGAGGAACGCTAGAGAACAAAGAATTCACTATTTTCTATCACGATTCGATTCAATATAAAAGTTTGAATCAACTATCGGTTATGATGTTTTCTTATTCATATTTGTTTTCATCTTCTATCATGGACTATGGGTTCTGGACTGAGATGGTGTCGCACCCCTATTTTTAAAGTAATTGAAAAAGCTTGTAGAAATTATTGAGTTAAACCAAAGAGAAAATATTCGAAAGACATTTTTCCTTACGACTAAACCCTAATGATTATTCTTGCATATCTGTGTTCACAGGGCTTCAATTAGTTTATTCTTTCAAGTTTATAGTTCATCGAAAATTAAATCTAAATTTTAAGAATTCTTTGATTAGCTATTGAATTCATAAAAGGACATTAGACGTGAATACTAAAAGAAATCACATCTCAATTGTTGTCTTGCATCTGTCTTGTCTGCTGTTGTTACTTCTCACATTGATAGTTTGTAACGCCCCAAATCTGGTACACGAAATGCTACACGGTGCTCATGACTCCGAAGGACCACAAGATAACCCATAACTGATATCTGTACCTGAATACTGCATAATATACCGTATAAATGCGGAAATAAAGGTTGTAAGTCCATAAGGTTCAAAACTGATAAAATAATCTCTGAATGATATGGTATCATAATATCGAAACAAAACTGAAATAAATTGTCTGAACATGATAGTATGAAAGGACTCTAACTGACTGAACTGTCTGAATAAGGAGTTGATGGGACATGTCCCCAACTAACTTCAACTACTGAAATAAATTATTAATGAGATAATAAAGTAATGGTCATGTCCTCGAAGGATGAGGACTCACTGCTAACTCTGGCTGCTGAGATTGGAATGCTACTGATGCTCTGGAGCTCGTGCTTCTGAACCTATGGTATAAAACATCATAGCGTAAATGCGTCAGTACGTTTGAATGTACTGGTATGCATGTGAGGTAGGCTGAATGCAAAAGGGTTCACATGCATGAACTACACTAACTGACTGCATATCATAAACGTGAGAATACATGCATGACTACCTAATAACTATAATTGAGTTCATGATAACAAGATTACTGAGTCTGAGTACTGATAACATGAGATACTGATATCTGTATAACTGAAATAACTGATAATGAGCAATTGTATCTGACAGTATGGGTTCTGATGGAACTAGCTGAATTTCATACTATTCTAAGTTGACTGTATCTGAAAGTCTTGAATCCTATAGAACTATTTGAGTTCTATTACTGAGACTGAATGACTGTATCTGACAGTTCTGATTCTGTACTAAAATGGTGGGAAGTAGTCCTTTAACTGACATGCCCCAAATAATGCATTATAGTTGAGTTGGGGTCCAATCTGTAATCTCAATTGGAAGGGTGTCAATATCGCATCACTGGTAAGGAAAATCTGTGAGTAACCCTCATATAACAGGTAACTCTATTGAGAACGGTGGGAACCCTTATAGAACAGCTTAATCCACCTCATCTAACCTTATATAACAGGCTATGATGTCTCAACCTACGCTGTCTACGTAGTTCTGGAACGCAAGGATTTCTTCTAAGAATCACACCCTTATATAACAGGTGGGTTCCTATCCTTGGCTTCGCTCGATGCTAATTTCTACTCCCATCCGAATAAAAACTGAACATGATTAACTGAACTGACTGGACTGAGTTAACTGAATTTCCGTGGACTGATGGAATGCTACTGAGATCTGATAACTGTCTGAGATTTCTAAGATTACTGAAATTCTGAGCTTTCCTGAGTCACATGAATGACTGAGTTCTATGGATCATGGATTGACTGAGGATATCGTAAAAATATGGCACTGGCTCTAGGCACACAACTATATTATTCGGGTACAAGTACCCCCAGGACTCGATTTAAAGAAACCGACAAAGTATGACCTTCTTGAATACATGACCAACATCAACAATCCATAATATAATAAGTTGGAGATTTCATGAAGTACAAGTTCTAAAGCACCACAAGGGCTACACATGTATTCATAATTCACTGACTAAGACATTTCATCAAATATTTGACATGTATAAACTTGTACATGAATCAGGATTACATATTATCACACTAGTATGGCATTTTTCCTTCACATAGGCATTTAATCAAACACATGAGGAGCATGCTTTGGTTATACAATCATCAACACATCTACTAATCATAGATACATCAATCAACATGTACTATTTAAGGGTTTATCATGATTATGATGCAAATCACCACATCATAGGGTCAATCATTGGAATATGTAATTTCAAACATGAATCAAAACCCCGCAACATCATGAAGATCTTGTTTCTTGAAGATCTTGGAATCTCTTAGTTTCTTGAAGAATAATTTGGATCTTGTTATTGGAGATTATCTTTGAGAGAAAACCCTAATTTGATATTGTAGATAGATAATGAACTTATGAGTCTTGGTCTGATATAATTAGGGGTTAAAATTGGTGGAAAAGACCTATATACCCTTTTAAAAATGAATTTAAAATAAATGAACGAACTATACAATGGTGGGTACGACGGTCTGTTGGTCCTGACCATTCACCTGGGCAGAATAGGGTTTCACTGCCTTTGTTGCAAAGGTTTGGGCGACGGTCCGTCGCTAGCTCGACGGTCCGTCGCTAGCTCGACGGTCCGTCGTCCTGAGCCATCGCCCTTAGGCAGAAGGTGGTCTCACTACCTCTGCTGCGACGGTTTTGGTGATAGTCCATCGCTAGCTCGATGGTTCGTCGGCCCTCATCGTCGCACCTGGGTAGTTTTGACTGCTTTCTGTAAAACGACCATAACTTTCTACCCCGATACCTGATTTGGACGAAATTGATAACGTTGTAAAGCTAATTCAATTTCCCACATGACAAAAAGTGAAAATATTAAAAATTCCACACGTATAAAAGTGGATTCATCTTTCAAAGTAAGTTTCTAACATACTTAAGATGATTTCAAGCTAGGTAGAAGTACGGGATATTACAATATCTCCTCCTTGAGAACATTCGTCCTCGAATGAGACTGAATGAGAGGGAAGAAGATAAACTGACGTACATACTGAACATGAATAACTAGAACATGATCTCATGACTGACATGACTGATAACTGAATATATATCATACTGAACATGCATATCTGATGCATGAGTTACTAATTTATGACTGCATGACTGAATTACTAATAAGATGAGTTTCTCATCAAACTGAACATGCATATCTGATGCATGAATACGTGACTAAACTGACACATGAATGCATGACTTACTTTGCAATGGTACTTAATACCAAGTTTATAAAACTGAAAAGCTTAATAAGAATTATTACCTTGAGCTAGATCTAAGTTTACGGAGAAGAGGTAAGGATACTTGGTCCGCATGTCTGCTTCTGCTTCCCAAGTAGCTCCCTCAACGGACTGATTCCGCCAAAGAACTTTGACTAGAAGGACTTCTTTGTTCCTCCATCTATCAGTCTGGTAGTCAAGAATTTCGACTGGAATCTCTTCATAAGAGAGGATGTTCTGAACATCTATGCTCTGAATAGGGACTACAACTGTTGGGTCACCTATGCACTTCTTGAGTAAAGAGACATGGAAGACTGGATGAACTAAGGCTAGATCTGAAGGCAATTCGAGCTCATAAGCTACCTTGCCTAAATGACTGAGAATTTTGAAGGGACCGATATATCGGGGACTGAGCTTTCCCTTCTTGCCGAATATCTTCACTCCCTTCATGTGAGAGATATTTAGATAGACATAATTACCAATCTCAAACTCGAGATTATTTTTCCACACATCTGCATAAGACTTCTGTCAGCTCTGAGCAGCCCAAAGTTTTTATCTGATCAACTGGACTTTCTCTAAGGCATCGAATACTAAGTTAGGCCCTATGACTGAGGCTTCACTAACTTTGAATCAACTGATTGGAGATCTACATCTCCTACCATAGAGAGCTTCGAATGGAGACATCTGAATACTGGAATGATAGTTATGATTCTATGCAAACTCAATCAAAGGCAAGTGGTCATCCTAACTACCCTTGAAATCAATTGTGCACGCCCTTAGCATTTCTTCTAAAGTCTGAATGGTCCTTTTTTCTTGACCATCTGTCTGAGGATGAAAGGTTGTACTAAGATGAACTTGGATACCAAGACCCTTTTGGAATGCTTTCTAGAAATAAAAGGTGAACCGGGTACCTCTGTCTGAGATAATAGATAACAGAATACTGTACAATGTGACCAAATCTCTAATGTAGAGTTTGGCGTAATCCTCGGTTGAATAAGAGGTATGGACTGGAAGAAAATGAGCTAATTTAGTCATCCTATCTACAATGACCCAAACTGAATCACGCTGGTGATGAGTACGAGGCAATCCCGTCACGAATTCCCTGTTCACTTCTTCCCACTTCCAAGTAGGAATACTGAACTCCTGCATGGACCCACTAGGCTTTTGATGCTCGATATTAACATGTTGACATGTAGAGCACTTAGCCACAAAGTCTGTAATATCTCTCTTCATCCCACTCCATTAATAGATTTCCCGTAAGTCACGGTAAATCTTTGTGGCCCCTGGATGAATAGAGTAGAGCGCACCATTCACTTCTGTAAGAATTCGCTGCCTTAAGTCGTCTACACATGGAAAACACAGACGACCCTGACAATACAATACACCATCTTCCCCTTGGGAGAAAACTTTTACTTTCTAATCCTTGACTGACTCTTTCAACTTGACTAAACTGGGATCTCTATCTTTTTTTCCTTTCACCTTAGAAACTAGAGATGATTTTGAACTACTCTGAACCCATATGTCACCCTCCTCTATATCGACTAAGCAAACACCTAGTCTGGTAAGCTGATGGACTTTCTGAACCAGCTTCTTCTTACTGTCCTCAACATGAGAAACACTACCTATAGATAGTCTACTGAGAGCATCGACCACTACATTGGCCTTGCCTGGATGATAAAGGATACTAATGTTGTAATCTTTTAAGAGCTCTAACCACTTTCTCTGGTAAAGATTGAGATCTTTCTGAGAAAAGACATACTGAAGGCTCTTATGATCTGTGAACACATCCACATGAACTCCGTATAGATAATGCCTCTAAATCTTCAAGGCAAATACTATGACTGATAACTCAAGATCATGAGTAGGATAATTCTTCTCATGGGGTTTGAGCTGTCTAGAGGCATAGGCTATGACCTTACCATGCTGCATGAGGACACAACCCAAACTTACTTTGGATGCAACACAATACACTACGAACCCATCTGAACCATCTTGAAGCGCTAAGACTGGAGCTGAGGTTAGTCGAGTCTTCAACTCCTGAAAACTCTTCTCGTAAGGATCTGCCCACTGAAACTTGACTTTCTTTTGAGTCAATCTGAAGATAGGAGATGCAACAGAATAAAATCCCTTAACAAACTGTCTGTAACAGCCAGCCAAACCCAAGAAACTCCTGATATATAATGGAGAGAGGTCTGGGATAGTTTTTTACCATATCGGTCTTTTGAGGATCAACCCCAATGCCATCACCGAAAATGATATGACCAAAGAATGCTGCTGACCTTAGCCAAAATTTGCACATACTGAATTTGGTGAACATCTGATGATCTCTAAGAGTCTGAAGTAAGATTCTGAGATGGACTGCATGATCACGCTCACTGCAGAAATAGACCAAAATATCATCTATGAAGACTATGATGAACATATCCAAGTACTGCTTGAATACCCAATTCATCAAGTCCATGAAAGCTTCTAGGGCATTGGTAAGACCAAAGGACATAACTAAGAATTTGAAGTGGTCATACCGAGTATGAAAGGCTATTTTCAGAATGTTACATTCTCTAAATTTGAGCTGATGATAGCCTGATCTAAGGTCTATCGTAGAGAAATAGCTGGCACCCTGAAGTTGGTCAAGCAAGTAATCAATTCTGGGAAGTGAATACTTGTTCTTGACCGTGACTTTATTGAGCTGGCGGCAATCAATGCACATTCTGAGAGAACCATCTTTCTTATGCACGAATAAGACTGGTGCATCCCACAGGGACATACTGGGTCTTATGAATCCCTTATCTAGGAGATCCTTCAACTTTTATTTCAATTCTCTAAGTTTTGCCGGTACCATTTGGTATGGCGGAATAGATATAGGCTGAGTATCTGGAAGAAAATCAATGCTGAAGTCTATTTTCCTTTCAGGAGAAATTCCTGAAGGATCTTCAGGAAAGACATCTGAATATTTATTTACGATTGAGACTGATTCGAGACTCGACGTTTTGGAACTAGTATCCTTAACTCGAACAAGATGATAGAAATATTTTTTAGTTATCATCTTCCTTGCCCAAAGGTAGGAAATAAGCTAGCCTTTGAATACTGAAGTGCTACCCTTCCACTCTAGGACAGGTTTATTTGAAAATTAGAACTTGACTATTCTGTTTCTGCAGTCGACTGTGGCATAGTAGGAATGAAGCCAATCCATGCTGAGAATAACATCAAAATCAGTCATCTTTAATTTGACTAAGTTTGCTGAAGTAACTTTCTGAGATACCATAATTGGATAGCTCTTGTATACCCGTCAGGCTATGATGGTTTTACCTACTGGGTAGACACTGAAAAGGGCTCTGCTAGAAGTTTGGGACTGACTCCAAAATCAACTGCTATATAGGGAGTAACAAAAGACAAAAAAGATCCTGGATCTAGCAAAGCATAAACATGCTCATGAAAGATCTGTAATGTAGCAGTAACCATATTAGGAGAATTTTTCTGATCTTGCCGGGACTGGAGAGCATAAAGTCTATTTGGGTGTTGCCCACAAGTAGCACTGAAAGTGGCACTCTGCTGATTTGGACGACCGGACTGAGCTGGGAAACGGGGATAATATCTGATTCTATAGCCTGGCTTGCCATATCCAAAACAGACATCGCTACCAGATCTGTAAGCACCCATGTGGTTTTTACCACAAGTCTGACAAAGGGGATTAGTTCAGGCATTGTTAACACTGCCCTAAGACTTAGAGCCTGGTGCCATATCTCTATTACTATCTTCGAACTTAGGAGACGGAGCACTGGCTGAAGAAAAAGTTGGAACTGATGACTTAGGATGAAACTGAGAACGGTTTCCTCCTTCTGATTTGGGCTGAGCAAAGTTAAAACTACCTGTCCTTGCTTTCTTATTCTGCTTCTCCCTTATCTTAATATTTTGCTCCTCTATCTTCTAAGCATGATTCCTAAGCCTAGCTATGTTCATGTCACTATTCAACATCGCGTACCTACACTCATTGGCTACACTATCATTAACCCCAGAAACAAACTTACTCATCTTAGCCCTGCTATCTGCAACCACATGGTAGCATTCTGGCTAATTGAGTAAACTTAAGAGAATACTCTTTCACTGTCATATTTCCCTACCTGAGGTTGATATCTAACACTTTAACTTCTCTCAAATCTAGGAGAAAGAATTTATCTAAGAATGCAGTAACAATCTCCTCTCACTGAATAGGCCCTGCATCTTCAGCCCTCTCTGACTTCCACTATTTGTACCAAGTGTGAGCAACATCCTGCAACTGATATGCAGCTAGCTCCGCACTCTCACTAGAATTAACCCTCATGATATCTGTAACCTTCTGAACCTGATCAAGAAATTCCTGAGGGTCCTCATCTGACTTAGACCAAAAAAGGAATGGAGGATTTATTCGGGTGAAGTCCCGAATACTGGCTGCAGCTGAATTGGCCATTGGGTTGGCCAAAATGATAGTTGGTCATTCATTCTGAGTAGCAACTGATTGAGCAAGAGTAGTGAATACAGCTCTGAACTCTGCAAGAGAAACATGTTCGCCCAAAGGTTCTTCGGGCAAGGGGCTGGCTGATTCCCGTTTCTTCTTTTGGGAGGTATGTTTTGTAGAAGAAAAGGAGAAACAGATTAGAGTGAGAGTTAAATTTGAGCTCACGCTCACTAGCACGACATGAATACTGAAAGAAGGAAAACTGTTCCTAAAACATCTCATAGCCTCTTGCACATAAATGTGGTGCGCAACACACCCATGCACAAGACTCTACTAGATATGGCTTTCAGACTTCCTAGGACTTTATTGAACCTTAGGATCTGATTTCAAGTTTGTAACGCCCCAAATCTAGTACCCAAAATGCTACACGGTGCTTATAGCCCCAAAAGACCACAGGCTAATCCATAACTGATATTTGTACTTGAATACTGCATAATATACCATATAAATATGAAAATAAAGGTTGTAAGGCCATATGGTTCAAAACTGATAAAATAATCTCTGAATGATATGGTATCATAATACCAAAACAAAACCTGAAATAAACTGTCTGAACATGATAGTCTGAAAAGCCAATAAACTAACTGAACTATCTGAATAAGGAGTTGATGGGACATGTCCCCAACTAACTTCAACTACTAAAATAAATTAATTAATGAGATAATAAATTAATGGTCATATCCTCAAAGGATGAGGACTCACTGCTAACTCTGACTGCTGAGACTGGAATGCTACTGATGCTCTGGAGCTCGTGCTTTTGAACCTATGGTATAAAATATCATAGCGCAAGTTTGAATGTACTGGTATGCATATGAGGTAGGCTGAATGCAAAAGGGTTCATATGCATGAACTACACTAGCTGACTGCATATCATGAACATGAGAATACATGCATGACTACATAATAACTATAACTAAGTTTATGATAACATAATTACTGAGTCTGAGTACTGATAACATGAGATACTGATATCTGTACAACTAAAATAACTGATACTGAGTGACTGTATCTGACAGTCTAGGTTCTGATAAAACTAGCTGAATTCCATATTGTTCTAAGTTGACTGTACCTGATATCCTGAATCTTGTAGAACTATTTGAGTTCTATTACTGAGACTGAATGACTGTATCTGACAGTCCTGATTCTGTACTAAAATGGTGGGAACTATTCCTTTAGCTGACATACCCCAAATAATGCATTATAACTGAGTTAGGGTCTAATCTGTAATCCCAATTGGAAGGGTGTCAATACCGCGCCACTGGTAAAGAAAATCTATGAGTAACCCTCTTATAACAGGTAACTCTAGTGAGAACTGTGGGAACCCTCATAGAATAGATTAATCCACCTCATCTAACCTCATATAACAGGCTACGATGTCTCAACCTACGCTGTCTACGTAGTTCTGGAACGCAAGGATTTCTTCTAAGAATCACACCCACATATAACAAGTGGGTTCCCATCCTTGGGTTCGTTCAATGCTATTCTACTCTCATCTGAATAGACACTAAACATGATTAACTGAACTGACTAGACTAAGTTAACTGAATTTCTGTAGACTGACGGAATGCTACTGAGATCTGATAACTGTCTAAGATTTCTAAGATTATTGGATTTTTGATCTTTCCTGAGTCACATGACTGACTGAGTTCTATGGATCATGGCTTGACTGAGGATATCATGAAAACATGGCACTAGCTCTAGGCACACAACTATATTATTCGGGTACAAGTACACCCAGGACTTGGTGGAAAGAAACTGACAAAACATGACTTTCTTGAATACATGACCAACATCAACAATCCATAATATAATAAGTTGGAGATTTCATTAAGTACAAATTCTAAAGCACCACAAAGGCTACACATGTATTCATAATTCACTGACTAAGACATTTCATCAAACATTTGACATGTATAAACTTGTACATGAATCGGGATTTCATATTATCACACTAGTATGTGACTTTTCCTTCACATAGGCATTTAATCAAACACATGGGGAGCATGCTTTGGTTATACAATCATCAACATATCTACTAATCATGGATACATCAATCAGCGTGTACATTTAAGGGTTTATCATGATTATTATGCAAATCAACACATCTTAGGGTCAATCATTGAAATATGTAATTTCAAACATGAATCAAAACTCCACAACATCATGAACATGAATTTCAATTCAATTTAAATCATGAACATTCATAAATAAACAAATCTTGGATTTCGAAAAGAGATTCTTGATCTTCATGGGTGAAAGGGACCCATGAATCAACACATGACATACCTAGGTTGTGAGTTTCTTGAAATTCCTAGACTTAATGAACTTGGAATCTCTTAGTTTTTTGAAGAATGATTTAGATCTTGTTCTTGGGGATTATCTTTGAGAGAAAATCCTAATTTGATGTTGTAGATAGATAATAAACTTATGAGCTTTGGGCTGATATAATTAGGGGTTAAAACGGGTGAAAAAGACCCAAATACCCTTTTAACAACGAATTTAAAATAACTGAATGAACTATGCAACGGTAGGTGCAACAGTCTGTCGCTGGGTCAACGGTCTGTCGATCCTGACCATCGCACCTGGGCAGAATAGGGGTTCACTGCCTCTGCAATAACGGCTTGAGCGATGTTCCATCGCTAGCTCGACGGTTCGTCGGCCTGAGCCGTCGTCCTTAAGCAGAAGGTGGTCTCACTGCCTCCCCTACGATGATTTGGGAAATGGTCCGTCGCTAGCTCGATGGTTCTTCGGCCCTCATCGTCGCACCTGGACAGTTTTGACTGCTTTCTATAAAACGGCCATAACTTTCTACCCCGATACCGAATTTGGACGAAATTGGTATCATTGGAAAGCTAATTCAATTTTTCATATAAAAAAAAGTGAAAATCCTAAACATATCACACGTATAAAAGTGAATTCATCATTCAAAGTAAGTTTCTAACATACTTGGGACGATTTCAAGTTAGGTAGAAGTACGGGGTATTATAATCGTAATCATTGCTCTTTGAATCAACCGTTTAAATTTACATTACCAAGTATAAATCATGGCGCTAACCACAATTAATCAAGTTTTGATTGCCTGGATAATACGTAGTAAAATTTTATTTGAATTACTATTTGTACCAATTCTTATGGAGATGATCTATTAATACTATACTATCTTTGGCTAGCGAAGTGCTTAGTTTATACTATATTTCGCACTAGTCAGATATCTAAGTCAAGGAGTGGCGGATCCAGGAATTTTCTTCAGGGGGTTCAAAAAATAATAAAAATATAAATATGTGAATAAGCCAACAAAATATAATTTCAAGGGATGTAATAGTATATAGTCTATAAATATAAAATACTTATATAGTCTATAAATATAAAATACTTAAACTTATATTTTAACTTATTTTAATATTTTTTTTTTAGGCTTATACTTAAACTTATATTTAACTTATTTTAAAGTGTTTTTTTTATATAGCAGGTGAGGTATGTAGTCTTTTTTTTTAATAGGTGTAGGCTTTTCTTTTTAGTTAGGCGTCCAGCTGTAGGTTTCAGTCTACTCTTTAAAAGAAAAGTAGCGTAATGGGGATCGAACCCGCGACCAAGACTGAAGTAGCGCCCCAAGAAGTAGTGATTGTACCACTGAGTTATCCAACAACCTTGTGTTAGGTGGTTCAAAATTAATATATGTACATAAATATAGATTTTCTACCTTATATTATACAACGTAATTTTTTGCTGAGGGGGGTTCGGGTGAACCCCCTCGGCACTACGTAGGTACGCCCCTGGAGTCAAGGGGTGAGTGACCTCCATAGTGGACAAGATTAGGAAGCGATGCGTAGATGATTTCGGCAAGTGAAGAGGAGAAGAACAAATACCCTATGAGAAGGTACGATAGGTTGAATATAGTGCATGCTAGGAGAGATAGAGATTATTAGACATCGGAAACTATTTCTGGTAATGTAAGCCAATTTTTGGCATTGGATTGCTAGAAAAGCATTTATTCTAATACGAAAAAGTGAGTTCTCGCACTTTTGGGCAATTGTGTAATTAGGATTTTCATGAACGAGGTTTAAAATATGAAGAAATAAATACACGAAGAAGTCAAGGAAATTCAACATCTACATGTATAGAAAAAAAAATAATTTGAACAATATATAAGCAGTTTAATTTTCCACTGAAAGAATATTCAGATGAATCTCTTGATCTTACCTGGCTCCGCCCTTGCTTTTGATTAGGGCCTTTTTCTTTTGCAAACGATCGATCTCAACTTTTAACTTCATATATCTCTGTTTCAATAAACGTTTTGATATTATTATTACTATCAATCGTTGATAAACAAAAAAATGTCCACTAAAAACCCTATTATTATTATTGTTGTTGTTGTTGTTGTTGTTGTTGTTGCTGCTGCTGCTGCTGCTGCTGTTGTTGTTGTTGTTGTTGTTGTAGTATCAGTCGTTGATAAACAAAAAAATATCCACTAAAAACCCTATTATTATTATTATTGTTGTTGTTGTTGTTATCAAACTTAATAAATAATTTTTTTTTTCCAAAATTACTTTTGACTCCAACCAAACAATATAGAATATTTTGAGTTAATTCCACAAAATGTCATTGAACTTGTGTAATCATCCCACTAAAGTAACTTTTGTTTCTTTTAGGACAATGTTGTCACTAAACTATACACTTCTTTCCATTATAAGGTAAATTTAGAAATTGTTAAGAATATGTTTGGAGGACCACACGGAAAATGAAATTAGATGTAATTACATAGTCCAATTCTCAATTAGGAATAGAGAATTAGGTGCAATTACGTGATATAATTACAAAGTTACATTTTATTTTTTATTTTAAAATAAAATTTAATATATTTTTATTTTGATTTTTTTTATTTATATTATTTTAATTTCTTTTTATTTTTACTTTTTTTTTATTTTACATTATTTATCTTTCATCTCCTTTTTTCTCATTTTTCAACTTTACTTCTTATGTTTCAATATAATTACTCATGTTTTTTTTCGTTATTTAGTGCATTATTGAATTTTTATAATTTTTATTCTAGTGTTTGAATTAAAGTAGTATTTTATTATTGAATGAGATTATAAACTTATGTGTTTTTCGTTCTTCTGAATTATATTTACTCGTCGAAATTTTATACAAGAGTATTATGTTTTTCTCTTGAATTTTGAATTTATTTTTCGATTTATTTTTTTTAGTATTATAGACATGCTATTTTATATTGCATGTCGCTGAAAATTATCTAATAACATATAATTTCAATTTTTCTATGGCTTTTCAAATATGTCCTTTAACCATTTTTTAGTTTCACCTTATTTTGGAAAGATGTACATAGTTTAATGACAATATTTTCGTAAAAGAAATTAACAAAAGTTACTTTAGTAGAATGTTTGCACAAGTTCAATGGCAATTTGAAAAATTAACTCGACAATTTGAAGTGACATGCAGTATTAAATAACAAGTCTATAGTACTAAAACAAATAAATTGAAACATAAAACAAAACACAAATTAAAAATTCAAGAAAAAAAACACAATACTCTTATATAAAATTTCAACAAGTAAATAATTCAAAAGAAAGGAAAAACACATAAGTCATCTCATTCAATAATGAAATACTACTTTTGTCACACCCCTTTTTTGACTCACAAAAAAAGAATTCGTTTTAAGTTCGAAAGGATTTTTATTAGTAAAGTGACAAAAAGATTAAAAATTTAATTCGAAAAAGGACTATTTACATTTTTTATTCAGAGTCGCCACTTGACATAATCCGGTGTACCAAGTCACCTTTGGAAAATCCTTTTCAAAACTGGTTTGCGAACAGAGATTCAGGCTAAGGAATTCTGTTGACCGAGGGGAAAGTGTTACGCACCCCTCGATCCCGTGGTTCAACCACGGTTGCTTGGTGGAGCGTATCGGCTAATTCGACACTAAAGATGTATAAACCATATAAACACACAACAATCAAGCAAACAAACACAAACCGAAACAAATCCTAAGAATATAATGTTCAGTCCAATTATATAGTCCAAAGTAAAAAAAATGCAAAAAATATAAATTCTATTCTAACCTATACTAATCCTAAACTGTGCTCCCATGCTCTATCCGATGCCTCGGGCCTTCTCCACAGACGTCCTCCAAGTACAAAATACTTTGGGGCATTCCCCAGATAAATTAATACAAGTACTTCGGGGCATTCCCCGGTCAAATGATACATTTGATCCAAAAATAAAACCATTCAACAAATATTTGGAACATTCAACAATCCACAAGTTCTAAATTCGCCTACCTGAACCTACTATTTGCCTACCCGACTCGACCTATCATGATTCTATTACATTCAATATCATCAATGGATCAAAATTAACCCGGATACAATCAACATTAATAACCATTTCAAATCAAACAATCTATTCAAATTACTTCATTAACTTTCGATTCCCATCCCAAATCATTTTTAATTATTGTTCCAACATAACAAATCAATGATAATATTTCAGCAATCCATAATCAATATCACTCGACATTCATCATTCACATCACACATAAGATAAGAAAAGTCGAGACGATAACAATCAACCATACACAACAATAAAAATTAACTAAGGATAAGAATGAGATAAAGAGATGGACCATAAATTGAGGATTTTATTCACCAACTTGAACTGATTTCAATGACTACAGAGGTATTTCAATGACGACATAAGCCTCGTGGACCAACAAATCACGGACTGACCTCGAGCTCGAACCCCTCCAAAATCCCAAAGACAAACCCAGTGACGTTTCTAGCCAGTTTTTGATCGAAAATCAATCAAAAAAGAGATAAATTTGAGCTGCGGTGGTACTGGTGGATTTTCGATGGCGAATCTGGTGAATTTCTCACAAAAAATAGTCAATAAACAACGGTTTTCCTTTCTCTCTCTCGAATTGCTCGATCTCTCTCATTCTCTATCTCCCTCGTCTCTCAATTTCTCCCTCTCACTGGTCAATCTCCCTCTTTTTTTTAATTTTCGTAGGTGAGTGTTGTTGCTCTCTGTCCTGTGAAGATGAAACCAGAAATCAAAAATGGATTTTTCCCCTTTTTTTCTCTTCTTCTTCCATTCTTGTGCGTCCCTCTTCTCCAAAAATAGAAACCCCCCTTCCCTGCATAAATATCAATTGTCTCAATCAATGCAAAAATCCCCTATTTTTTGTGTATGCATTTTCTGTGTGGATAAGTGTCGTGGAGAGCAGTTCATGGAATTTGTGAAGAGAATTTTGTGAATTTTATGGAGGAGGGTCCATTTCTGCATGTGTTGTCTTTCAATGGTGAGGACCAGTGAGTCCTCCCCTTTTTTTTGTTATTTTTATTTTTCTTTCTTTTTCTGTGTGTGGGAGTGGGGTAGTTGGGGCGTAGGGTATAGGGTAGGGGGGGTAGTGGTGGTTAGGATAGGATAAGATTTGTTTGGGAGTTTGTTTAAAGTTGTTATTTTTGTATTTTTGCAGGGTATAATTACATGGTTGAGGGTACACAATAAGATAAGGTAAAAATGAGTAAAGTGATATCGGGGAGGGACAAAATTAGGTGTCTACATCACGCCCCCTTTGGATGTAAACACAAAGTGTTTTCAAACAAAGAAGTAGACAACGAGACCAAATTTTGACCCGACCATTATTCAAAGAAGAAGCAAAAGGAAGAAGGACAATTGAGTTGGAGAGTCGGGTGAGGTGCCGTCGAGGTCCGGTCCGCGGCTTTGTCATTACATCAGAAATGAAAATTACAAGTTAAACACAAATGAAAATTACAAAAATCCTATCTATACAGCTTCTTTTGAACTCATGACTTGAGTTTCATCACTCTATTTTTCAGGCGGGCTCCTGACTTGCAATTCTTCAACTTATTGCTTGCCTTTCAATTTCTACACCCTGTTCTCTAGACGGGTTCCTGACTTGCTATTTCATCAAATTGTTGCTATGCTTTCAATTTTTTCGCCCTATTCTGCAGGCGGGCTCCTGACTTGCTATTTTTCAATCTGTTTGACTTTTAATTTCTTCACCTTGTTTCTTGGTTTTCCATTTATTCGCCCTGTGCTTCGAGAAGGCTCCTAAAATCACATCAAAACTGGAAAGAAAATTATCCCAAACAAAGATTATTATAAAGAGATTTCATTTGCTAGAAAAGTGAAGTTCTAAACACAAGAACTAAATGTTGCGCCAGTTTATCATCGAAGGACTTTGTGAAAGTCACATCATTATGGGAATCAAGGAGAATGACTCGAATAAAGGTACATCTTATAGGAATCAAGGGGATGAATCGACTAAAGGTACATTTTGTAGGAATCAAGGGGAATGACTCGACTAAAAGGTATGTCTTATAGGAATCATAGGGGATGACTCGACTAAAAGGTACGTCTTATAGGAATAAAAGGGAATGACTTGACTAAAAGGTACGTCTTATAGGAATCAAAGGGGATGACTCGACTAAAAGGTACATCTTATAGGAATCAAGGGGATGACTCGACTAAAGGTACATCTTGTAGGAATCAAGGGGAATGACTCGACTAAAAGGTACGTCTTATAGGAATCATAGGGGATGACTCGACTAAAAGGTACGTCTTATAGGAATAAAAGGGAATGACTTGACTAAAAGGTACGTCTTATAGGAATCAAAGGGGATGACTCGACTAAAAGGTACATCTTATAGGAATCAAAGGGAATGAATCAACTAAAAGGAACGTCTTATAGGAATCAAATAGGATGACTCGACTAAAAGGTACGTCTTCTAGAAATCAAGGGGAATGACTCGACTAAAAGGTACGTCTTATAGGAATCAAAGGGAATGACTAGACTAAAAGGTACGTTTTATAGGAATAAAAGGGGATGACTCGACTAAAAGGTACGTCTTCTAGGAATCAAGGGGAATGACTCGACTAAAAGGTACATCTTATAGGAATCAAAGAAGATGAATCGACTAAAAGGTACGTCTTCTAGGAATCAAATGGGATGACTCGACTAAAAGGTACGTCTTCTAGGAATCAAAGGGGATGACTCGACTAAAAGGTATGTCTTCTAGGAATCAAAGGGAATGACTCAACTAAAAGGTACGTCTTATAGGAATCAAAGGGAATGACTCGACTAAAAGGTACGTCTTATAGGAATCAAAGGAAATGACTCGACTAAAAGGTACGTCTTATAGGAATCAAAGGAAATGACTCAACTAAAAGGTATGTCTTATAGGAATCAAAGGGGATGACTCGACTAAAAGGTACGTCTTATAGGAATCAAAGGGAATGACTCGACTAAAAGGTACATCTTATAGGAATCAAAGGGGATGACTCGACTAAAAGGTACGTCTTATAGGAATCAAAAGGAATGACTCGACTAAAAGGTACGTCTTATAAGAATCAAAGGGAATGACTCGATTAAAAGGTACGTCTTATAAGAATAAAAGGGGATGACTCGACAAAAAGGGTACGTCTTTTAGGAGTGAAGGTTTAATTTAAGAAGTGTATCACCCAAAAAATGAAAACTAAAATCCCTGGACAAGAAAGTGTGTCTCCGAGAGATATAAGATAATGAATTTTACCAGGATTTGATTACCAAACCTGTGCAGCAACGTTGCTTCATGCATTTGTAAAAGTGAGGCATTGCAGGCCTTGATATTTATGCTCTGAAGTCCTTGCTTTGAAGGTAATATGTTTCCTATTTCATCAAAGAAAACTTGTGAGTTTAAAACATAGTGGCTAATTTGTGGCTTTGGATTTTACGGCGATCGCTCTTGCCCTTGTCACATTTAATATTGCTTTCAACCATTAGCATATGTCATTGACTTGATGCAACGTTGACCCAAACTCAGATTATTAAAATTGACTCTGAAACAAACACAGTATCTCTGCTTTGCCATGCTCCTCAGATAAACCCTTTGAACCTTGGTATTTGCATGAGTTCCCAGACTTGTCTACTGACAAAACTTTTTGCATGCCTTACTTCGGCTCACTATCATGTCTCTTTCATGTGTTGGCTTTTTGTCTTACTTTGTGCAATTAAAAAAGCTGGTAGCCAATTTTGAAATCTTTTCTCACTTGTTTTGATATGAACTTGACTCAATGACAAGAGAAAAATGACAATGATTTTTATTTGGATAACTGACTCAAGAAAATAAAAATAAAAATAAAAACAGAGGAAAGAAAAGGCAATGAATGTCCCCATTTGAAATAAAGAAAAGAAAAATTTATCTATAAATGACAGTCAACTTTAATGATTATGCCATGCATTATGGATTAAGCTGTCTGATCTTGTCATCCAAACTTTCTACCAATTGTTCTTGAGTTAATGGCCCTGAAACTGAGTTACTTCCTTGGACCCATTGCATTCAGAGACCTCATTCGTCCAGTAGCGCCTTGAAAGGTTGTTTGACAACAAGCCTCTCTCATTTCTTTCTCTCAGCTCACCATCGCCTTATGGTGCCCGTGAGGGTTTTCATCAATAAGACTCTCTCATTTTTATTTCTCTCTTTATTTCTTATGCTGAGGAAGACAAGTAGTTACCAAATGCATCATCATATCCCTTGCATGCTTAGCCTTAACATCCTCAAAGATTGATCTGAAGGTCTTTCTTTGGTTGTAACTTGGATTTTGGATAGAATTAGAAAGAAAGGATGGCACGGGGCCCGAACGACACTTGAAGTAGGGTAGGACTTACAACTTTTTGAGTCGACACAAACAATGAGGATTAACTCATGCCCCAGTTTCTTTTGACTGGGCAATTCTAAACTGTTTATTTGGTTGGACCGAGCCCTTAGTAGGGCAGCCTACGTATCTCACCCCCGAGAGAGGAGAATCAGGTCATACGTAGTTCTGACCGCTTTTTCTTTCTTTGCTTGATTCTGACTTATTTTTCTTTTGACTCTTTTTTTTTTGTCATTTTATGACTCTAAATTCTTGACGCTTTTTCTTTTCCTTCTTTTTGACACATTTTTTTGAAACTTTTTTGACTCTATTCTCTTGCTCGATACTTTTTCTTTGAGCTTTGTTGACCCTATCTTGATTCCAAAAGAGGGGTATGAAAGAAAATAGGACTAAAGCTCAAATGGGGTAAATAAAGGATGACACAATGTTTGGATAGTAGAATGAAATATCTTCGTCATACCAATTCTTAAAAACAAAAGTACATATCATGCAATATGAAAATGAAAGATGAAGATCATTTGTGGTACTTTAACAACACTAACTTCAACTGAGCATGTAACTCACTTCTTTTTCTATACTTGTCAAACATACAACTCTATTATCGTTGTACATTCCTCATTATGAAGGACTCATCACTTCGTGGAGCTGATTTTCTTTCTGTTCCTCTTGATAGGATCGCGCAGACATTGTTTGACCTAATTGAGATATGTCTTTCAAATGCTGACCAAGTTATTCTCATGATTCTCAAAATAATTGCCTTGATTTTCAAAGAAGGCTTCAACTTGATCACCAAATGCCCCAGCACTCTATCTATTTTCTCAGACGCTCTTTTTTTTTTAACTTTAACCCTCTGATTCAATGCTCATGCTTAAACTGGATTTTAAGATCTAGCTGGAAATTTCACTAGCATGTCATATCACTAGAGTCAACATAAAATGTACTGTATAAAGAAAACAAATAAACAACACATATTTAAAACACAAAGCAAAAATGGACACTCTATTTAGTTTAAATAAAAGATAGAAACGGTTTGAACCTAAATGACAAAAGGGATAAAATAAGATAGATCCCGAAATACCACTCTGAAATAATTCGGATAACAGAAAATAAAATAAAACAAATTGTCAGACCTCTTCCTAGTAGGGAGATTTGCATATCAGCATGACTAGAACTTCCACCGCTGTCAAACATATTTCCTTTAACAAATAAATTCTGGATAGCTATGATTAACTCATTACCTCCCACATATTGTGCGGTATCGCGTTCTGGTGAAGAACTCTGTGGGATGGTTGAGGGGCCAATGTTTTACACCATAATTAATTTATCTTGAATCATCTTGTCTATTTCTGTTTTCAAAATACGACAATCTTCAGTACTATGACCTTGAACATCAGAATGATATGCACATCGTACATTAGGATCAAAATTTCTTAAATATGGGTCAGGAGTATACCCAAGGAGAGGAGTAACATGCCCCTCTGTCTCAATCTATGGAACAAACTAGCATAGGACTCCCCAATAGGAGTGAAATTATCTTTTTCCTTCCTCCCCTTTACGAACTCTGGCCTCGGGTAAAACTTGGATTTAGAGTTTCCTTGGTAAATTCGTAGGGGTCAAGGACGATGTTGATGGACAGGTGCATGCCATTGTTGATAAGAAGATGGAAACTAACTTTACGATTTTGGTGGAAGACTCAAGGTATTTGCAGGGTCAAAAGTGGGGAACAGAGGTGGAGGTAGCCCACTGGCCCAAGCTCGGTACATTTCCATCACTTGTTGTCTCAGTCTCAAATTCTCTTCCTTTAAACTCTCAATTTCCTGACTCTTTGTTTCATCCATGATGCCACTCTATATATCCTTGTTGGACACAACTAACCCTTCCTTGGATTTTGTGTGATATGGAGGACCAACCAAAATACCACAAACCAACCACCTCAAACTAACTGAACAAGAGATAGTAAATGCGTTAGAGTTCAACACTTTCTCAAAATCTCTTTTTTTTTCTTTTTTTATTAAAAGGTCACCGAACCCAAGAAGGGCGCCTACGTATCTCACCCCCGAGAGAGGACAATCAGGTGTGCGTAGTTCGTGAAGTCTTACCGAAATGGCCAATCAAACTCTTTTTCTTTTTCTTGAAGTTTTAAGAAGAAAAGAAAAATGACAAATTGTCAAAAGAACAGATGTAAATCCTTTTAATTTTTTCGGCTTTAATAACCTATACAAAATGAAACTTATGATTACCAAAGAAACTCTTTTTGGGTTTTCAATTTTGCATTTTATACGAAAATGAAACTTGAACCTAAAAAAGGAAAATCTTTTGTAGTTTTCTTTTAAAGATGTATATGAAACAACTACTCTAAATGAAGAGCGGAGAAAATCTTTTTGGATTTTTTGAATAAGATCCCCGAACCAACAATAAGCTGCCTACGTATCTCACTCCGGAGAGAGGAGAATCAGGGGTGCGTAGTTCGTCCAGATTGGACAATTAACGATTAACTGACAGACTGACCCTAACTTAAGAGAAACAATCAAAGACAGACGAATAAAAACTCTGATTTTTTCTATTTTTTTTTTGAGTTTTTGATTAGACACTTCAAATCAAACGGACACCAACAATTATAAAGAAAAAAAAATCTTTTTAGCATTTTCGCTATATGAATGTACAAAACTTCTACCTTTTTTTCATTTTCTTTTATAAAAACTCCTAAAATAATTTTATGAAATTTTTGAATTATGAATACTTGCTAAAGAAACAAAGAAAAATCTTTTTGATGTTTTTGTTTTTGGACAAATGAGTGCAAAAGGTAAAAACTCTGTTTAAATTTTTTTTGAATTTTGGAAAACAAAAGCCATAAAGAACTCTAAAAATATGAAACTCTCTTTTTGACTCACTTTTTCTTTTTCTTGTTTTTTTCAACACTTTCTTGTCTATACACTTTACTTCTAACACATGTTTTCCTCAAATCGGTCCGTCAAACGACCATGCTACCATCAGAGATGCAACATTTAGCACGTACGAATGCTTTAAAGGTGAGTCTCCTACAAAGGACCAAGTGGGTCCCGCTAGGTCTCAATATGATGCAGATAAGCATGACCTAAAGGTTGACCTACGCTGGAGTTCACTAACAAGATTGTTTGGGGGTGCGTATGGTCGATAGTGGCTGCGGGATCTTTCCACCCTCTCCATAACACCGATGGCTCCCTCTCCTAAAATAAGGGTGACTCAACTAGAGGTCGTGTACAACACGTGTACTACAGACTTGTTGCAGAAAGAATAACTAGGGTTATGCACATGATGCCAGATATAAAGCAAAGTAAGTTGTAAACAGAGACCACGTAGACATTCAACACTGATAAAATGAATACGAACAATAACACAAACAATGTCTATGCACCCATAATATCAAACAAAGTCGATACAACTCCAAAATTAGCTCGACTTCTGAAAAATCCCTAGCAAAGTTGCTAAAGCTGTCACACCCTTTTTTTTAACTCTAAAAAAGAATTGATTTTTAAGTTCGAAAGGGTTTTTATTAGTAAAGTGACAAAAAGATTAAAAAATTGTTTCAAAAAAGTTTACATTTTTTATTCAGAGTCGCCACTTGGCATAATCCGGTGTGCCAAGTCACCTTTGAAAAATCCTTTTCAAAACTATTTTGACTCTTTTAAAATTGGTTTGCGAACAGAGATTCCGGCGAAGGAATTCTGTTGACCGAGGGGAAAGTGTTAGGCACCCCTCGATCCCGTGGTTCGACCACGATCGCTTGGTGGAGCGTATCAGCTAATTCGACACTAAAGATGTATAAACCATTTAAACACACAACAATCAAGCAAACAAACACAAATCGAAACAAATCCCAAAAATATAATGTTCGGTCCAATTATACAGTCCAAAGTAAAAAAAATGCGAAAAAATATAAATTCTATTCTAACCTATACTAATCCTAAGCTATGCTCCCATGCTTTACATGATGCCTCGGGCCTTCGCCACGAACGTCCTCCGAGTACAAAATACTTCGGGGCATTCCCCGGATAAAATAATACAAGTACTTTGGGGCATTCCCTAGCCAAATGATACATTTGATCCAAAAATAAAACCACTCAACAAATATTTTGAACATTCAACAATCCACAAGTTCCAAATTCGCCTACCTGAACCTACTATTTGCCTACTCGACTTGACCTATCATGATTCTATTACATTCAACATCATCAATGGATCAAAATTAACCCGAATTCAATCAACATTAATATCAATTTCAAATCAAACAATCTATTCAAATTACTTCATGAACTTTCGATTCCCACCCCAAATAATTTTTAATCATTGTTCCAACATAACAAATCAATGATAATATTTCAGCAATCCATAATCAATATCACTCGACATTCATCATTCACATCACACATAAGATAAGAAAAGTCGAGACGATAACAATCAACCACACACAATAATAAAAATTAAATAAGGATAAGAATGAGATAAAGAGATGGACCTTAAATTGAGGCTTTTATTCACCAACTTGAACTGATTTTAATGACTACAGAGGTATTTCAATGACTACGGAAGCCTCGTGGACCAACGAACCACGGACCGATCTCGAGCTCGAACCCCTCCAAAATCCCAAAGACAAACCCAGTGACGTTTATGGCCAGTTTTTGATCGAAAATCAACCAAAAAAGAGAGAAATTTGATCTGCGGTGGTACTGGTGGATTTTTGATGACAAATCTAGTGAATTTCTCGCCGAAAATAGTCAATAAACATCGGTTTTCCTTTCTCTCTCTCGAATTGCTCGATCTCTCTCATTCTCTATCTCTCTCATTCTCTATCTCTCTCGTCTCTCAATTTCTCCCTCTCACTGGTCAATCTCCCTCTTTTTTTAATTTTCATAGGTGGATGTTGTTGCTCTCTGTCCTGTGAAGATGAAACCAGAAATCAAAAATGAATTTTTCCCCTTTTTTTCTCTTTTTCTTTCATTCTTGTGCGTCCCTCTTCTCCAAAAATGGAAACCCCTTTCTCTGTGTGAATATCAATTGTCTCTATCAATGGAAGAATTTTCTATTTTTTGTGTATGTATTTTCTGTGTGGGTGTGTTTCGTAGAGTGCGGTTCATGGAATTTGTGAAGAGAATTTTGTGAATTTTATGGAGGAGGGTCCATTTCTGCGTGTGTTATCTTTCAATGGTGAAGACCAGCGATTCCTCCCCTCTTTTATTGTTATTTTTATTTTTCTTCCTTTTTCTGTGTGTGGGAGTGGGGTAGTTGGAGCGTAGGGTATAAGGTAGGTGGGGTAGTGATGGTTAGGATAGGATAAGATTTGCTAGGGAGTTTGTTTAAAGTTGTTATTTTTGTATTTTTGCGGGGTATAATTACATGATTGAGGGTACACGATAAGATAAGGTAAAAATATGTAAAGTGATATCGGGGAGGGACAAAATTAGGTGTCTACAACTTTAATTCAAACTCTAGAATAAAAATGCAATAATGCGCTAAATGAAGAAAAAATACGAGTAATTATATTGAATCATAAGAAGTAAAGGTTGGAAAATGAGAAGAAAAGAGATGAAAGATAAATAATGTAAAATGAAAAAAATAAAAAATAAAAAGAAATTAAAATAATAGAAATAAAAAATATAATTAAAAGAAAAAGAAATGAAAATTAAAAAAAAAAAAAAATGTAACTTTGTAATTACATCACGTAATTGCACATAATTCTCTATTCCTAGTTGAGAATCGGATTATGTAATTACATCTAATTTTACTTTTCTTGTAGTTCTCCAAACATATTTTTAACAATTTCTTAGTTTTACCTTTTAATGGAAAGAAGTGCATAGTTCAGTGACAATATTGTCCTAAAAGAAACAAAAGTTACTTTAATGAGATGTTTACACAAGTTCAATAACATTTTGAGGAATTAACTCGAATATTTCTTCAAAAAGTGAATCATTTTCCAAAATACTTTTTCTTTCATGGTAACACACACTTTTGTGTGTGTGTTGTGTTTAGTAAAGCTCAATTATTTTGGTGAAGTTAGGAAGATGTTGATGAATTTGCTCTGCCTTTTCCCATACCTTTTCACTTTCAGAGTGTCACTATAATGTGGTACAATTCATCCTCGATTTTCGAGCCTGAATATCCCACCTCGTGATGAAAATGAAAGCGAAAACTACCACATTAATCTTTTAAAAAAAAAGGGATAATTTGTATAATTATTCTTTATGTTGTATTAAAAAATGTATTGTGTAGTAAATAGTTTATATTTACTTTTATTTTCCTTCTAGCTCAAATATTTGACGGGTTGGGAGCATGAGAGGAGCTAGCAAGGGTCCAAGGGATTCATCCGAACCTCCTCGGCGAATAATTACAGTATTTACATATGGTTAAATTTTTTTAACGTGTATATAATTGATGTCGACCTTCCTCCCCCTCCCTCCCCCTTAATTCTGATTCTCTTCGTCTACTTACTTTTTATATTTCGAACTCATTTAATAAAAATTCTAACTCCACCCATGAGTAGAAACTAGAAAGAAAGAAAAATGTTCTGTTAATTAGAAAATAAAAGAAGTATATATGTTCGATTCACCCCATTTGAGTAGTCTTCTGAAGTAGTTGTGCATTTCTCAGTCTAAAAAATATGAATACATATATAATGTACTTTCTCTTTAGAATGAGGAACGAAAATATTTTCCCCGTATGATGTTTTTTTGAAAAATAAGTAATTTTTTAATTTATTTTTTACTATTTGATAAGCAGAAATTACTATCTAAAAATTATCTGTATTAATCTAAAAAAACAGTGGGGTGACAATGGAGGCTGGTTTGCATATGAGGAGTCAATCAAGGTGGAATGTCAAATCACTTATATATGAAACTTGTTTTTTTGAGCCTGCTTCTCCGATAAAGTCATATTATATATGTGTAGTTTTTAAGGAACTTATTTATCTAATCTAGATAAACGATCAGAATGTTTTGACCAATCATGGTTTTCCTCCTTACCAAACACACCCTTTAGTTTGTCTCTCTTTATTTTTCTTTTGAATTGAGTTCTTAACAATAAAATAAAATAAAATCTCACATACAATACCAAAAAGAAAAACTAAATACCAGGAGTATATTATATAATAATGTGAAGGACATATGGAAATTAAGCAAGTAATTCCAAAAGAGCATTTTCTAGCTAATATTTGTTGTTGGACTTTTTATGTTGAGAATAGCAACACATGGTATGATGAAAGAACACAAAAGACATGACGTTTATAGGTTCAGACTTCAGAATAATTCAACTGGTGTACTGTCTTCAGAGATCATTGTCATGGCTATTAAGTCACATTTGAATGTGCCCTTTTCCATTCAATTTATCGCTTTGGACTCATCATTTATCACTTCCATTGATTTGCTAGGTGCCCTCTTCCTTTTCTTTGACCATCACTTGCTTTTCTTGAGTTGCAACATGCACATCAAGAATCTATCCCCGTGACGTCATCTGTGAAATTACACTGAATTGGTATTGTTATTATAGTAGAGTATTAGTTAGCACAACATGCAAATAGGTAGATTGAGAGATCGTTTTTTCAAAAGATAAGTAGATCTACCAATATGAAATTGGTGCTGAGTCAATCTAACCTACCTCCTTATTTGATAGGATTGGACTAAGATTTTTCAACTCTGTTCAAAATCAAGAATTTTTAGCCTGACATAAATAAGTTGACCCTTAAGGCTTGATCGAGGTTGGGCTAGGCCGCCTCAATGGGCCAAATGGAAAGATATTTAGTTCAAATTATTAAAAATATAAAAAAAAATAAAAGTAAATAAGAAACTAAAAGTAACAGAACTCTTTCTGGACAAACATATGGAGACATTTTTGAAGAACCCAAAAGACTTGAGGCTTAGCTGAGATTGTTAGAAGAAAGCAGTATTACCAGCAACACTGCTAGAAATTTGAAGGTTCGGGACTCCATCAGTGACGAATTTACGAATTATTTTTTATCTATATACACAGTATTATGTATTTTTTTATAGGTACAACATAATTTTTCGACAAAGAAAGCTCGATCAAGTGACCACACTTGGATCAATGTAGCTATACCACTGGACAGTGAACTCCATGCTTAGACAAAAGGCTAGGGTAAAATGGTTATTTGAAGAAAAAAAGCATATATATACATGAGTATGCAGTTATAACTTAAAAGAAGGAAAAAAACATAAACTTGAAGACCTTTATGTGTTATTTTGTTTGTCCATTTTGTATGACTAATCTTTTTCCAATACACTTAAAAGTTGTGTAACTTTAGCATCGTGTTAGGAACAGCCCAAATTTAATTAACCAACTTTCGATCCATGTTTTTTTTAAATTGTACTTTGCCATTGCTTGGCTTATATATAGCATCTTTTGCTATTTTGGTTGAAATTTATATTTTTATGTTGTTGTCCTTTGCAACTCCATACTTTGGAGAATTGATGCTAATATGTTAGGGATTATTTTTAAGCCAAATATGGTAATAATTCTTAGTCAGTTGATATTAATTTAGGTCTAGCATAGGCTTATAATTACTAGTTTTTATCAACACCTTTAAATATCTATAATATGTTATAGACCAAAGCCTGTGAAGGTGTTTCGTTTTCTTCTTAAATCATATGCCAGTCAACTATTTTCACATAAAATTAAGAAAGACTCAGTATGATACTTCTTGAAGTTTCCTAATTAAAATGAATGTATTATTGCAAAGGATTTACAAGGTTGCTGGTGGCAGACCAACCCATGTCTAGTTGATGTAAGAATTGAAAGGAATTAAAAGAATTACGGAAAAAAAAGACAAGAATTAGTGGAAAAAAATTTTCTCCATTTTTTGATTGAGTAATAATTTTATATAATTTTTAATGTATATATACAAATAAAAAATGGAAGTAAAATCAAAAGAAATCAAACCTAAACACCTAAGGACCATTAAATAAGGTAAAGAATAATAAAGAAACACTCCTAAATAAGGTAGCATACTAGCCTAAATAAGGATACACAAAAGATTTACCTAGGGTTTACAAAAGGAAATAAATAATATTTACAAAGATTTTCTGAATATTTGATTTAATTAATATGTTGAGGCTGATAATATTGAGGCTGTCACAAGTCATTCACTGCAGCAGACGAGTATAATATAGCAATCAGATGAAACAGGTGAACCAATCTGGTCCAATGATTAAATTACAATATTATCTCAACAGTTGACACTCCTTCGTTAAAAAACTACATTGTGCAGATAGAATATTTTTTTGTACATATTTGGCAGAATATATATCGATATCTTTTAAACTTGTCAATATATATATTTCATTTAGGCACCCAAACAACGATATATTTGAATTGAGTATCTAAATACATAATTAAATAACGTTTCCATTAGACATTTTCGACTAAAAATTTAAAAAGTTTTTTGCACATGTTTAATTCCAAATGCTCATTATATAGACAAGTTATTCACTTAAAATGTCACCCCATTAATTATACGCACTAACTGCAAAACCTCAAGCTTTTTCAATTAATGTTGATCTATATCATTAAAAGAGATGTCATGTTTTATGTAACTATTTCAATTAATGTTGATCTATATAATTAAAAGAGATCATATGTTATGTAACTACATAATAGACCCTACCTTAAGAACACATGGGAAAAAAATTCAAAATTTAGAGGCAAAAGTGTCTAACATGCACACTTTATTATAATTAGAATGTTTAAATAAAATTTATTGATTAACTTAAGGACTATCAATATATTCAACTTATGTATTTTGACTTGTACTTTTGATGAAAATTCTAACTTGGTCATCGAGTACTTCCATTGAATAAGAACTGGTACTTGGTAGATCCTGTACATATTAAATCATAAGATAAGCAGTAGAGGGGTTGAAGGGGGGGATGTTTGAAATAGAGCAAAGTATTGTAAGTGCCAGTTTGTACTAATTAAGGAAACATACTGTGCTTGCTTACTTGCTTACTCGTAATGTTACTGAACAAACACAGCTACACCATTTTACCTGTTTTAGGAAATGTCATGATGCCCTTTGACACCCAGAGGTTGTCGGGAACATGCAAGCTACTCAGATTTTGGAAAAAGTGTCTAGTGAGCCCTCTAAATCGTTTGGCCATGAAAATTACTTTTTTTTTTGAGTTGGAGTTGTGTTTGGTCATGTCTTTTAAAAAAAAAAAATTAGGCTTTTGAAAAATCTTTTTTAAATATGATTTTATGCCTTCAACAATTAAAAATTATCAAAATCACCCAACTACTAATTTAGCTACTACCATACAACCAAATGTTGAGAAAATAATTTATATGTCTTCAATTGATAAAATAATTAACAACAGACTAATTATTATGATTGTTATTCTTCTAAAATTTGAATAAAAATATCACAAGCACGAGCTAAATAAGTTTATCTAACCATAATCGATTAAATAGAGAAAAATATATTTTGATAAATATGATTGATAGATATAAATATATTTTATATATTCTTAAATTTGTTGATGAAAATTCTTAATTATTTTCACTTGAATTAATTATTTTATTGAATTTGATTTTTTTAAAAAAAAATATGAAATTTAGTTAATAAGAGGGGTTAGTGTAAAAATTTAAAGATTGAGGTTATATGTAATAATAATGGAAGTGGAATTGTTTTTCAAAGTTTTATGGCCAAACACCATAATTTCCAACTCCGAAGAAAAGAAAAAAATATCCATGGTCAAACGGGCCAATGCCTCACCTTCCCCCCCCCCCCCCCAACCTTACCTCACCCCATCATATACTCATAAAAAGAATGATTTAATTTAACTTGATATGAAGTTTAAGAAAATAAAAAGATTTTTAAATTTTATGGTCCTAACTTAAAGTTATGTCAAATGTATCAAAATGTTCTTTAATCTTGTGGTCTTAAATATCTCATATGGAAAGTTGAAAATAAAATATTGTTAAAACAGAAAAGAGGTCATTCTTTTTTAAACAAATTAAAAATGAAAATAAATTATTCTTTTTAAAACGGAGAAAGTATTTTTTATTTGCATGACTCTTAAGAAATTATGTATTTTACCACAACATTCTTATTTAATTTCTTTAATTGATGAAAAGTGTGATCTTTCTTCCATAAATGAAAGTATGTTGCGGATAAAATGGAAAGAATATACTCAAAATGTCTTTACTTTTTATAATTACAAGTATTTTGGAATATCTATTTTTAGTAAGAATGATAAATAATTAGAAACGAAGGATATATATACCAACAATTTCTTGAGTTTGCCAGTAAATTTTATTTAAATATTCAAATTATAAATATATATTTAATTTGATTGAGTATATGAACACATGATAAAGTGTTCATATTAGACACTTTCGATGCAACAAGAACAACATACGATGTTGTCCACAAGTTGAATCTAAGGAGGGTGGTGTATGCACATATTTTATCCCTATCGTGTACAAGTAGAAAGGATACTTCAGAAAGAAATTAAACTTTTGACTCAAATTTTGGGAAAACTTCTGTGTGCCTATATATTTTCAAGTGTTTGTTACGTCAATAAAGTAGTCACTTAATATATTACCTTCCCGCATTGTCTTAACAAGTAATAAACTCCAGTTTTTTCCTATTATAATTGATATGTATAATAAAAAGAAGTGACTATTTTATTTGGTTAAGTTATGTGCGTAACGAATTTTTGAGAACATGTGAATGAGATTTTTAATTTCTTTTAAGTGGTAAGCGTAATAAAAACAATTCGTGATGTGTTCAATTGAATAATGGAATAGTAGCAATTACTTCAAAACGTTATTAATGTATTCAGCCTTATGTATATTAAAACAGAAGTGCAAATTTTTATACTCTACCAGAGAATTTTAACATGTAGTAACAGGTCAATTAATTACTAAATACTTCATTCATTTTAATTTGCTTAATATTTCGATTCGACATGCATGTAATTTTAAAAATTAAGAGAAAAATATTTTATAATGTGTGATCTCAAATATATCATAACTTCTATGCATTATACGACATTTTTTTTAATTATGAATGTTTATGGATATACTTATCTATACTTACCTAAAACCTAATTATGCAAATATTTTTTACACCAAATTTTAACTCTGGGTAAGAAAATGTAAAAAGGACAAGAGACAATAATGCATGACTTATACTAGCTCCTATTCAAGTACTTCATCAGATAGAATTGTCTTTCTTGAATTAAAACTTTCACAATGGTTAAGGAAATATGAAAAGTACAACCCCATTATTCAGTTGGTCCTTATATAAGCTACATGAAATTTTGTAAAGGGCAGAGACATATTATATTAAATTCATGTATTGCATAAAAATATGATATATTTTTGGCCTGCTCCTACTTAGCTTAAGTCTGCTTACTACAGTCTTTAATATATGTGATAAAGTGTAAATAGACTTTAAAGGTTAAAAACTTGTTAGAACCTTTTTCTATGTTTATTGTCTATATTTTTCAGTCAACAGTCAACTATACTCATTGCCTAAGACTAAGTATTAGTTCAGTAGATATGTTAAGTGTTGGTACCTTTTATGATTTTATGTTTCAACTTTCAAGTTCCTACTGGTGCAATAGGAGTAATAATTTAATCGGAAAAGAGTTTAAAAAAAAAAGGCCTCCCACGTATTGGAAATGGGTTAAATTTGTCTTGTCATCCTACCTGTTGAGACACAATTGCCCAAACTTTATTTTCTGAGTTACAAATATCTCCTTTTCTACCAGTTAAAATCCAAACCCCAAAGCTAAACTAAACTAAAGTTTTATAAAATTCAAAGCAAAAGTTATGCAAATATTGAGTCAACTATCTAACATAATATATCTGAGAGACGTAATAAAAATTCCAAGTCACCAATTATTAAGTATAGTACAACGTTGTACAATAGGGACAACGTGCACAAGACGTGTTATATAAAACCAAGTCTTGATAGACTTCATGTCAAATGTAGATTTAAGGTTTCTTTGTTTTTCTTAATAGGGTGTCTGAAATCTACGTTGGACCTTGATTACTTCGTATATATTGATACCGCGTACTGCTCATTTAGGAAAAACACTCCCTATGAAGGATGTTTTTATATCCCAGATTCGATCTGAAACCTTTGTTTAAGGAAGAAGTAACTACATCTACTGCACTATTGGAAAATATGTAGCAAGAACACAAAAATATATGAAGAAGAAGCAAGATGAAACTTTAATAATCTGAACGACGAATACATAATTTGAGGCTTAATATACGTACGAAACGTTTGCCTAAAAACAATATTTGCTCCCTTTCCAGAGATCACTATGGACTGTACGCAAATAGTTTTAATGGATATGACAAATCTATGAATTTCTACACTAAACAAATAGTAAAGAAGTTCTATTCGAAAAGTAAGAACTTGAACTTGATCTTGTTGGAGAAGAAAAAATTCTTTTGGAGAGTGTTTTATGATCGTTGCTTTGTAAGAAGTTGTGTTGAAACCTACAGAAGTTGAATTTAAATAAAAATAAGTAGAAATCAAAGAATAAAAAGATGCAACCTCTTATTTAAGAGACATCTCTTTATTTAAAAATCTTTTATTAATTTAATTTAAATAAAAATTCAACAATTTCCCGCTTAGTTAAACTTGGATAATCCTCCTCCTTCTGAGTCGAGAATTTTTACTTAAATTTTTTTATACCATCAGCTAAACGTCATCAATGTATTATATTACTTAACTAGTTTTTTTTTCTTCTTTCAAAAACATAGTTCTCTCATCTATTACATATATATTATATACTCCCTCCGTTTCAAAAAGAATTATCTATTTTGACTTGACACAAAGTTTAAGAAAACAAAGAAGATTTTTTAATTTTATGGCCTTAAATTAAAGGTGTGTCAAATGTACCAAAATACCCTTTGATCTTGTGGTCCTAAACATACCATGTAGAAAGTTGAAATTAAAGTATTGCCAAAAAAGAAAAGGTTCATTCTTTTATAAACAGATTAAAAGAAAAGTAGGTCATTATTTTTTAAACGGAAGGAGTATTAAAAATTTGTTGGTTAATTGTTCAATCACGAAAGCTTTAGTACTCAAATATCAATATTCAAAGTGGTACTTCGTGTCGATTCACTTTCCTGATAAATGCAACATTTTTCCATGTGCACCCATGCATTTTTCATGTTTGTAAGGCCATTAAAATGAAATATAATGTCCTTTCTCAAAGTTTGTACTTGACTACATTACTTTGTGCACAAGTCCACAAGAGTTCATTTAATATATATATATATGTTTAACTGTGTAACCATTTCATTTAAAAAATTTAAGTTTTAAAGAGAGAACGTGGTAGTATTATTTACTTAATTATATTCTTAATAACATAAATATAATCAATTTACCTATGCACATTATCTAAGTAGATTTAAAGGGTAGTTCAATACACAAAGCATCATTTGCATCTTAATTAGCTCCAAGGAGACATGTGAGGTAGCCTATCCTACACAAACATAAAGAAATTATCCCAAATTTAAATCGATTATATATAAGTCTAAGAAAGATAGCTTTATTGTTGTTCAATAAGCTCCCCCTTTCGTGTCTAAGTAGACTTATTATGTACAAATTATGCATATCTTAACTATGTCTTTCTAATACCCTAACTTCTGATAATGAAAGAAATTGCATCTTTCTGACAATTATTAGATCACAGATGAAGACTTTTCTTCTTTTTCTTATTTTACTTTACTAACTAACTAGTTATAATGTTATATAGACCCCTACCATATAAATTAAGATTAACCAGGAGCAAAGTACATCTTATAAATTATTTAGAGAGGCTAGGCAATAGGCATCTTATTCCTCAGATTGTTGTTCATTGTTTGACAATTTTATAGTAGTTCATACTAATTAGACATGGAAACAAACTCTTTTGTACTTTTACACAAATTAAATCTTCTCAAATAACCATTTCAACCAATAACTTATCACATAAAATGAGGACACAGAACAAGCAATTACCATCACCACCACTCATTCGACTTATCATCTCAAAACTACAAGAGATAGGATGTTTAATCATTCTCAGATGGTCACCCAACTATATAGTTATTATCTCAGAAAGCCATGTGCTTTATTAAGAAAAATTAGAATCAAGAAGAAAGGTGACTATCATCTTTTGAGATAATAACTATTAGTCGAGTGACCAATTGAGAAATCAATTCAAGAGATAGGAAACAGAAAAGAAATATAGAAAGAAATGCATCTAATTAGAGTTAGTATAGGTTCTAAATGATTAAGCAAATTGAAAGAGACAAAGTGAAGAACTTTGATAACAATAGTAATATTATATAACTTGAGAAAACAGTAATTTACAAGATAAACTAAAGTACAATACCTTCATAACATCAAAATATGGAACAATTAAGAGACAATAGTAAGAATTATAGGATTGAAAGACACTGAACTTAAAAAACAACAATATTATCTGGCTGGTCTTCATGATGCCAATCACATCTTTCCATCTTCAATCTTAACTTCAAACTTCAATGGTGCACTTTTTGTTAAACTTTCTTATCTCCCCGCCCCCAACCCCTTTCTTAAACTAGTAAAAAAGCTAACAACTCAAGCATTGAACATTTTTTTCTAAATGTAACCAAGTCTAAGCTCCAAATCCAGATCATCTTTTGATTCACTAATCAAGCCAATTCCCAAATCCAATCTCAAAAATTCACCCTTCTTCACCACTTCACTACATTCTTTTCCATTTTTCTCAAATTTTGCACTTCCCATTTTTGTCAAATCACCATTTTTCATCCCATGAGAGACACCAGCGGTAGAAGAAGAAAACGAAGTAGGAGATAATAATGGGGGTAGTGTAGGAACAAAAGGAGGAAAGAATTTTCTTGATGGGGAAGATGGTGATGAAACACAACTAGGGTTAGGGTAAGGATTAGGGTTAGGGTTTGGAATAGTATCAGATAATGATTGAAGTCTAAGTCTAGCTCTATCTCTTCTATGAACATTCATGTGACCACCAAGAGCTTGAGCTGATTTGAATTCTCTTTTGCAAAAGGTACATGTGTAGGATCTTGGTGGCCATAAAAACCCTCCTACTAAGTCTCCTTCATCTCCACAATTAATATTATCCCATGAATATTCTTTAACATTCTTGTTGTTGTTGGTGGTGGTGGTGAAATCCTTCATGGTTTGGTGTTTGAAGTACTTATTGCTACTTTTCTCCATGGCCAATAAAGATCAATGTGCCAACTAGGAACAATATTTTACTTTATATTATATATTTTTGTTTGAGGGAAGGGAAGGAAAGATACATAGGGTTAAATGAGAGTTACTGGCAGAGCATAGTTGATGATGATATAGAGCTAACATTTGGGACATTGTGTTTGTATTTGTGAGAGACAAAAAGGCAATGGGGTTTGTGGGGTGGGGGGTTAAAGGGTGGAGGGTGTGTGTGTGTGTATATATATATACATATAAATACTAAGCCAACAGAAGAAAATCCCATTGATGAGCATTATTTAGGATATAGAACTTAATTACTATGTATTGATGGTTGGCTAGCTGAAGTTTCACTTTGTTGGCGAGTGTTTGATTCCCAAAGTGTAATCTCCTTCCCCATTTACTTTTAGAAAAATGTACCAATGGTAAACGAATATTTACACATGAATCGTGAAATGGGATGATTCTTGTACATGATTTCTGAATTTATTCACAGTAATTCACGATATGAGATAATGAATTTTCCTTTCTAAGTTATTTCTTTTGTCTAAATTTATTTGACAATTATTCTGTTTTTAGTCGGTCTAAAATAGAATAATATCTTTTCATATTTAGTAAGAATTTTAACTTAAAACTTCTCATTTTATTCTTAATGAGAAAATTTATAGTCACATGAATATCTATCGACTTGTTTTAGACTGTTAATTTCAAATATTTTTTTATTCTTAAACTAATATCTAATCAAACACTTTCACATAAATTGGGACGAAGAAAGTATAATGGAAAATAATATAATTTGTTGGTCCAATCTATTCTTGATGAAATTAACAAATACTACAACTTGCAACACTCCCCTTACCAAAAGAAAGTAATAATCCAATCACTGCATTTAGATCAATTGGATTTAGGTAAGTAATGCGTAAGTTTCTGTAATAAATATTACTAGTAATTAATATATCATCTGATAAAAGATCCAACTAACTTCCTATCATATTCTAAAATTTATTATAATGTGATAATTGTTTACCATATAATATAACTTAATTGATTGGAGGAAATATATCCTATCTGGCTTTATCTTGCCAGTTTTAGCCTTTTGCTTATTCTAGGAAATACAATCAGAGGATGTTCCTCTGATATACAATAAATACAGTTTTTAACATTATGTCATCGTCTTTCATTTACATTTCCAACGCTTAATTTGGCAATTCAAAACAATAATTTTGGATATTATTTTATGAATTTTAGTTAGAAAAACTCTAAGAGAGGTAATGAATTTAAATCTTAATGCATTGGGACATCATTAAATTTGAATTCGGACATTATGTATACGAATTCAATTTTTAAGGGGCGCTTTTTATAAAAAAAGTTTATTCACAACTGCTCGAACTTAAGATATCTGATTAGGTCGTTAGGAGTCCGACTTCAATCATAACATCACAACTCATATCTTGATCTTAATTCGATTTAATTATTTGAATAAAAAAGGACTTTAAATATTTTTACCTCCATTATCTATTAGTATATTGAAGTTTTCTTTTCTAACACAGTCAAAGCATTTTGTTCGATTTGAAAATCTAAGAGTTGATGCATGTCAATATATGTCATCATCAATTTTTCTCATTCTAATTTCCTTTTTGTAATCATTACATATGACAGTTGGATTTTTTATTTTAATATTTTTTTAACTAGCATAGTACCACAACTAGATTTCATATATTCCTTGTATTCTTAAAGTAGAAATAACAAAAGACTGAGTTTAATCTAAAGATGACAGTATATGCTTAACAACTGATAGAGAAAGACGATATCTCAGTAAAAGGTTATTATTTGTTTAAGGGACATGCAATAAAACTTGGCTCTAATACATAAAAGCTAGTCGTCAATATTCTTTTTCTTAATAATTTATGAGTAGTACTTCCCATATTCTAATTCAAAACATGTAATGAACTTTTCTTGTCTGCCCCAAAAAGATATAAAAGCATGTAATTTAAGAATATTTTAAAAAAAAAATTATGATAAAAAATTAGCTATAATTATTTATGTGGCAATAAAATATCCCATTAAGGTAAAAATAACAAATTTAAAATTAATTTTTTGGAACTAAATATAGAGAAATCATTTATTTTAGATTGATTAAAAATGAAAGAATGACTTATAAACTGATTTAGAGGAGTATTTCTTACAATTAAAAATATTGTAATTTAAATTTCTCATTTGACCTTTCAATGAATTATAGCCACTCACAAATAATTATGATTTATTTTAAACTATAAATTTTAATATAAACTACATAAATTTTTCTTAGTAAGTGAAAGTAATTACATAAAATTCCTTCAACCTTTCTCTCTCCCGATTTTAAAAAATATACTCATACATCTAGTCGATCCTCACACATTACTGGTCTGGAATGTCTGATAAAGCCGATTAGGTTATATTTAGAAAAAGATAAATCTGATAATATCAATCTGTTATTTTATTCACGTCATTAATTACTCAACATTTAATGGTGTATGATTAAATATAGTAACATAAATATCTTCTTTATTGAATTGCGTTCGATGAAAAAAAAAAACATCTTATACTGCTTTCTTCGGTTCTCAAAAAAATCAATATAAACATCGGGCAACAACAAAGAATTACTACAACCATTTTTGGTTGGCACCAACTCTCCCTCTACCCAATTATACCATGCCACAGTTCTCTTTTTTCCATCCCCAAGGTCCGGAATTGCCGATCCAAAACCCATTAGTATCAGTTGTGAATGGGAATCAAGCAAATCAGCCCGTCTTTCTAATGCACCAACTTCAGATGGATCTACTAATAAATCAGTGTAATCCCAACTATCAGTTGGTGGAACCTCTCCTTTACTACCCACCTGGGGTATATGCACCATCAGGAGAGAGATCCAACAGGCCAATCCCGAATAACATTGCATCGACCTCGCAAGTAGACATGATACCACACATTCCTTTCTCTTTGTTGGTTTAAAACCGTTAAAAGGAAAATAACGCAGGAATTCAATTGAAAAACTGACCACAGAAATAGAGATGGGAGTTTAAAGAAGAGAATACGCAAAACAGTTATTTTTTCTTGTAAAAGTCGTATGTTATTGATCATCAATTAACAACTTAAATAGTTGCTATTACAACTAAAAATAGGATAAAGAAACAACCCACTTCTACCAAAATTAAAATAACTAATTAGTTTCCTACCAAAGATAGGACTCCTAATTTAACTAGGATTGTACTTAAAAAAAAACTGCCGAAAAAATCAGAAAAAACAGTTGCATTATTAAAGCAACTTCCAACACTCCTCCTTGCTTTATGAAATGCAAACACCAATTCTTTGCCTTAGAAGCTCGAACTTCCTGACTGAAAGTTGCTTAGTGAACAAGTCTGCTAGCTCGTCTTCAGACTTGCAGTAGATTAAAGTCATTTTTCCCTTTTGTTACACTTCTCTCAAGAAATAGAGCTTGATGTTGAAATGTTTGATCTTCCTATGAAACACCGGATTGTTTGAGATCGCAATAGCGGCTTGGTTGTCGACTAGAATCTCAGTACCGTCATTCTATTCCATATGTAAATCACACTTGATCTTTCTGAGCCATAGGGCTTGGTTTACTGCTGCCGTTGCTGCTATGAATTCAGCCTCTGCGGTAGATTGTGTAACAACTCCCTGTTTCTTAGATGACCATGAAAAGATTCCTGAACCTAGGCTGAAATAATGTCTAGAAGTACTTCTCATATCATCAATGGATTCAGCCCAATCACTATCCGAAAAAACAAGCAACTTGAAACTTTGAAACTTCTCAAACTTTACACCATAGTCAACTGTCCCTTTGATATATCTTAATTTTTTTTTGTTGCTCTTGAATGCGTCTCACTTGCATAATGCATAAAACGGGATAAGTGACTCACAACAAATAGAGTACCCGGCCTTGTCGCAGTAAGATACGTTAAGCATCCGATCAAGCTTCTGTAATACCCTTCATCAACTTTATCGGCTCCATCTTCTTTACAAAAATTCTCTTTTTGATTCATTGGTGTGCTCATCGATTTGCAATCCTCCATTTGAAATTTCTTCAGAATTTCCTTTGCGTATTTCTTTTAGCGAATGAACAATTCACTTTTGCTTTGCTTGATCTCCATCCCAAGAAAATAGGACATAAGACCAAGATCTATCATTTCAAAAACATGGATCATTTCTAATTTAAACTCGTCAATCAACTTTAAATTATTTTCTGTTAACAGAAGATCATCAACATAAAGAGACACAATAAGATTATCATTATCTTTGTGTTTTACATAAAGAGTGGATTCCGATAAGCTTTTCTCGAAACTCAAGCCTAATAGATAATCATCTATCCTGCTATACCAGGCTCTTGGTGCTTGCCTTAAACCATAGAGAGCTTTCTTTAGCAAATAAACTTTATTTTCTTGTCCATTGACAACAAAACCATCTGGTTGCTCAAAATAAATCTCCTCCTGGAGAAGACCATTAAGAAAGGCCGACTTAACATCTAGTTGATAAAGTTTCCAATTCTTTTCTGCTGCAATGGCTAGTAGCAATCTGATTGTGTCAAGGCGAGCAACTGGTGCAGAAGTTTCAGAGTAGTCCACTTCGAAGATCTGAGTGTAGCCCTTTACCGCAAACCTCGCTTTTTGTTTGTTTATAGAACCATCTGCATTTAACTTTGTTCTATAGACCCATTTAACACCAATGATCTTTCTGTTAGGAGGTTTCTCAACAAGCCAAGTTTGATTTTTCTCGATCATCATCATCTCCTTCTTCATTGCAGCCACCATTTTTCATCACCTTCTGCTTCCTCATAACTTGAGGGTTCACAAATTGCGGTATTACATCTCTGATAGATATCAGTGATTAATCTCGTGCCCTTAATAGGAGGTTCATCTACTAAATCTTTTAGATCTAAATGAGTGATGATTGTTGGATATTTTTTGGACTTTTCCCAATTCCAATATTGGTCTTCAATAAAGTGAACATCTCTAGTTACAACAATTTTCTCCATTTGAGGTTGATAGACCTTATATGCTTTGGAAACATTACTGTAGCCTATAAAGATGCCGAGAATCGCCTTCTTGTCAAGTTTGTCGCGTTTAACCTGAGGAATGTGAACAAAACACACACAACCAAACACTTTAAGAAAACTTAGTGAAGGTTAAACCCATACCAAGCTTCAGATGGTGTTTTATCTTTCAAAGCCTTCGTTGGAAGTTGATTTTGCACAAAGTCTGCAGTATTTGCTGCCTCTGCCCAGAATTTTTTAGGCAACTACATCTCATGTAACATACAGCTGGCCATCTCCATTACCTATTTATTTTTTCTTTCACTGACACCATTTTGTTCTAGTGTGTATGGAGTTGTAAGTTGATGAACAATGCCAGACTCCTCACAGAATGAATCAAATTCCATTGAGGTATATTCCTTTCCATTATCAGACCTCAAAGCTTGAATCGTACAACCACTTTGATTTTTCACCAATTTCTTGAATTTCCAGAATACACTAGTAACTTCTGACTTGAATTTCAAGAAAAAAATCCAGCTCATTCTTGTAAAATCATCAATGAAGAGAACGTAATAGATGCTACCTTTTAGTGATGGAGTTCTTTGAGGTCTGGCTACATCAGTGTGAATTAGTTGCAGCTTTTGTGAAGCTGCCTAAGTTGATTCTGGAAAAGGCTTTCTGTGTTGCTTACCATATTGGCAGGCAAGACATTCAGTAGCGTTAACATCCAAATCGGGTAAGTTCTCTACCATATTCAATTTCTGCATTTTGACAAGCCTTTGATAATGATAGTGCCCATGTCTCCTATGCCATAATTCAACAATGTTTTTTTTTGCTGAATACACCATCTGCTCTTCTTCTAACGGATTTAATGAGAAACTTTTGCCTTTCATTTTGACTTTAAATAGGTCTTGTCCAGATATTTCCTTGATCAAGCAATGTTTATCTTCGAAATACAATTTGAAACCTTTTTCTAATAACTGACCAACACTTAACTAGTTCTGGTCCAAATTAGGTACATAAAGAACATCAGAAATTGTTTTAGTGCCCGATTGTGTTTCAATTGTAATGGTTCCCATTCCTTTTGCTGGAATATAACCACCATGGACGATTCCAAATTTTGTAACTTGAGTAGGCCTTAAATCTTTACAAAGATCTTTTTCACAAGTCATATGATTTGTGCATCCGCTATCGATCAACCACGACTCGCTTGAGACACTACTTGTAAAACATGATGCGACAAAGAGTTGATCTTCTTCCTGCTCATTAACAACTCGATCCTCTGCATCTTGCTACTGTATTTTGTTCTTGCAGATGATCGCTTCATTCCTAAGTTGATTGTACTTAGTGCACTTAGCATCAAGCCTCTTCCAACACTTGAAAGGCGCATGCCCGAGCTTGCCGCAATGCTTACAAGGAGGGTAGTTTCTTTTGAAACCACCTATTTTGTTTTTGTTGCTTTGCGCTGAACCTTCTCCATCAGTTGGTTGGTACTTCTTATTCTTCTTCTTAGAACGTCCATCATCGTGATGCTTGGCTGGTAAGGCACCTTCGACAGCTCCTCCTTATCTCATAACACGCCGTTGCTCTTGCGCTTGAAAAACACTTAAGAGCTCTGCAAGTATGATCTTAGACAAGTCCTTAGTATTTTCTAAGGTTGTTGTGGTAGGCTCAAATCTTTCAGGTGCCGTTACTAGGATTTTTTCAATGATCCTTGAATCATTGAAAGTGGAACCCAACAATCTGATTTAATTTGCTAAATTAAGAAGTCTATCAGAGTACTCCTTTATGGTTTCACTTTCTTTCATCCTTTGCAGCTCAAACTCACATACCAGATTTAACACTTGTATCCCTCGAACCTATCATCTCCTTCATACTCAGTCTTGAGATAATCTCATACCTCTTTTGCTGATTACAGAGACATGATACGAGTAAGGATGTTAGATGAAACTACAGTAAATAAGCATGCCATTGCCTTTGATTTCCTTGTATTCTTCCCCTTGTGAGTTTTAATCTGCACCGCCGTGGGATTGTCCGGCAAAGGAGCTATCTCATATTCAGCTTTAACAGCTTCTCAGAGATCCAAAACTTGCAGATATATTCACATTCTAACTGTCCACATTTGATAACTTTCTCCATCGAAAGTTGGTGGTGCCATTAAGGAAAAATTTACTTCTCCGTTCATGGTATCCACTGGATCAGATTGATGCAAACACTCATAGGTTGTAACACCCCGTACTTAATTACGTGCATTATCCATTGTTATATGTGTTGGAGTATATGTATTGATCCTAAGTTAGGTATATATGAGTATTGATTATTTTGAGATGGTTTCAAGTGTATAGTTTGATTATATGTGTATAGGAATCGACCTTATTTATATCGGAATTTGCCCGTCGATGTTTCCATACGAAGGTTATTGAATAAGCTTTCCGACGATATAAAGATTTTCAAAAACGGATAAGTTTCGGATATAAGCGAGCACGTTCGAAACTATAAAACGGTGGCCGGGATGTGAACAGTAAAATTGCAGAAAAATTTCCAATTTTTGGGTCAACTTTGAACGATCATAACTCCCTCAATATAATGAACTGGGCGAGCTACCACATATCAAAAGAAAGATCTTTGAGTATTCTTTCTAATGAAATTGGTTTCATCCAAATCTAACATCTGAGTAAGGAGTTATACTCGTTCTATTTCAGCCTCTCAAAACAGATTTTTGTGAACAGTAAATTAGCAGGAAAATACTAAGGCCTGCCAGTTTTTTGGGTCAACTTTGAACGATCATAACTCCCTCAATATAATGAACTGGGAGATCTACCATATATCAAAAGAAAGATCTTTGAGTCTTCTTTCCAATACAATTGGTTTCATCCAAATTTAACATCTGCGTAAGGAGTTATACGCGTTTTACTTCAGCCTCTCAAAACAGATTTTTAGGGTCAACTTCAAACGATTATAACTCCTTGTACAGGACGAACTGGGTGGCCTAATTTATATGAAATGAATGAACTTTAAATTATCTTTACAATGATACCAATTTCACCCAAATCCGATATCGGAGCAAAGAGTTATGGTCTATCTACTTCAGCTTGTCAAAACAGTCCACCGGAGGACATATTTGACATTATTTAAATTTTAAGGGCACTTTGGTCATTTTCTATGGTATTATGGACGGGAATATGTGTATATATACATGTATATGAGTTCAAAAACTCATATTCATCATCAATTATAGGAAAGAACAAACCCTAGCCTAATTTTCAACTCTAATTATCTTGTGATTCAACCGTGGAAAGTCCAAATTGATTCCGTAGTTGTGTTCATCGTCTCAAGGGCTTCGAGAAGCACCCCTTATTTGTGCCAACAGGACTTCAAAACCCAAAGGGCCATTCTATGGTAAGGATGTAAATTATGTTGGTGTTATTTATATGGATATGTATATATATATATATATATATATATATATATATATATATATATATATATATATATATATATATATATATATATATATATATGCATGTGAGCATAAGAAGTATGTTATTTGATTGTTGTTGAAAGATGATTGGAAATGATGTTGGATCATTCTTGTGCATGGTTGGATTATGTTGAATTGTGAAGGGATGATGTGGTATTGATGATATGGTATTGAAATGATGATTATATATATATATATATATATACACATAAACCTATTGTTCAAGTTGGTTTTTGGAATGCTTTGCAAATATTGGTTGTATGGAATTATGGAAGAGAATTGTGGTGTTGGGTTGCTAATACTAGATGCCAAATATTTCATTGTAGATAAGTGATTTGTAAAGGCGGGAAGTTGTGTTGAATTGGTATCCGAATCTACAACGAGGTATGTAAAGCATACTCTAACGATGTTCTTTGGCATGAAAACACCAATATTCCATAAAGTAAGATTCCGATGGTTATCCAAACACATGTATTGTTCTACATTACCAATGAAGTTGTTTCCATTCTATAAAGTGTCAAAATGTTTCATTGATATACCAAGAGGCTCCTATTTCATTATTGTGATATTGATGATTCTGAAACATACTGTTGATGTACCAATGAGTCCTTATTACATCGTTATTGTATAGAAGGTCTATTACTTGATTCCTATTGATGTATCATTGTTCGAAAGGTACTATATTGGCATGAACACTAATGTAATAATCTCAAAAGCTTTTGAACTAAGTTATTGGAAAAATCTCTTATGTGTTACTTGATATACGTGTGGGTGGTATCCCAGGGGCATAAGCCTAGCATGGGTCGATCCCAATTGATATGTACTGGGGGCAGCCTAATGGTCACAGTACGGTACAGTATTGATTATTGTTAGGTGGTTGGAGGTTCGGGAGGAGGAGGTAATGGCGAATAATAATTGTAAAGAATGAAATGAACGAATGTATACCGTTCCACAAATGTGTTTGTATTCAAGAACCCAATTCAGATTAATAATAATGTACATGATCCTAAAAGTGTTTATGAAGTGTGGTTCACTTCTATTATGATTTATTCACATGTGTATGATTTTCTTGATCCCCCATATCACATATGATTATTTACAGCTTTGCATACTCAGTACATATTTCGTACTGACGTCCCTCACGGGGGACCTGCATTTCATGTTGCAGGATCAGGTACTTCAGCTCATTCACAGCATAGATAGGAGCCAGGTCATACAGCTGTTGTTGGTGAGCTCCAGTTTGCTTCGGAGCTTTTCGAGTCGGTTTCTTATATTTTGTTATTGTACAGGAGTCATGTGTGGGCGGGGGTTCGTCCCGACCCTAGTTATGTCATGTATATCCTAGAGGCTTTGTAGACATAAAGAAGGGTAAAGTCATGGAAGTTTATATAGTGATGTTATATTCGTATATGGGGTGGCCCCGACGGCCATGTATTATATATATGTATATATATTTGTGCGTGTTGTGCTGATACAGGTAATTAAACCCTTTTATATGCAGCGAAGTGCTGCCCAAATTTTTGGTGACATGTAAGTGAAAGTACAGGTATTTGAACGGGTTCTCCCGGGCCTTCTCGGCTTCGGGTGCCAGTCCGGCCCGATGGGATTTTGGGCCGTGACACAGGTCCCTTAAGATTAAAGCTCTGATACCATTTGTTGGTTTAAAACCGTTAAAGGAAAACAACGCAGGAATTTAATTGAAAAACTGGCCACAGAAACAGAGATGAGAGTTTAAAGAAGAGAATACGCAAAGCAGTTATTTTTTCTTGTAAAAGTCGTCTGTTATTGATCATCAATTAACAACTTAAATAGTTGCTATTACAACTAAAAATAGGACAAAGAAACAACCTACTTCTACCCAAATTAAAATAACTAATTAGTTTCCTATTAAAGCTATGACTCCTAATTTAACTAGGATTGTACTTAAAAAAAAACTGCCGGAGAAAACAGAAAAAACAGTTACATTCTTAAAGCAACTTCCAACACTCTTCTAAAAAATATTCAGGAAAACATGTACGTACAAGAAATAAAGGAAGCAATAGACTTAATAAGAGAAATTAGGACAGAAATACTAGTACTAAATGAAGAGTGATAGTGTTCAAAGAGATTCCCGTAAAAAAAGTCATCCTTATCTGTCCACCTAATCTGTTGAAAAGATCACTAGATATAACGATTTCAACCTCCACTTACTTTCTTCATTAATAGAAATTACAATTGTGTATTATAGTTGTTAAGTTTTGTTATTTTTTTCTGATATGTATTGTATTATATTATACGTTGAATAAATATGAAAAATTTAATTATTATAGATTTTAAAGAAGTTCATTTTTTAATGTGTTATTGCGGTTAATATAATTACTATTGTATTAATTGTTCCTATACATTATAAAATATGTAAAATTCTGGTATACTAATATATAATGACTCATCATACATATAGACTTATGTATGATGAAATATTTTGACATAATATCTATATCATCGTATAGTATTTTCGTGATAAATTATTCTTTTGCAGCTATCATTGTAACGTCTTATGCTATAGTAATATACATGTAGTGAAGCGTTTGTATGAATCAACCAATTCAATGTTACAATATCTTCATACAATATAGTTTCATGTATAAGGTTACCAAATTTTAGAACATTATTAAATATGTATGTGTAAACCTTATATAATTAATAATATAGAATTAATACATGTATAATGAAATCTTATACATAGAATCATACTAAGAAAACAAATAAAAGACCATCTCCTACAACAGTTTCATATGTATATGTAAATCTTATACAAGTAATAAATATAATCTAATACTGTTTCACATGTATACGAACACCTTATACAATTCACTATATAATCTTAACAACTGTATAATGAAATTTTATACATAGAATAGTGTTTCTAATACATATTTTAATGATAACTAAACCTTTGGCAGACGTGGTCGTCAAGAATCATCAACCTTTTTTTTTACTTGATGATTTTGAAGCTTTCTTATTTGAACTTGAACCGGTCACATCCCTCAATTTCTTCATTGTTACTGGATCGTTTCGGTCTTCGAATGATTCTCTGCAAAATTGGGTTCTTCATAATCAAAAGAACCAAGAACAAAACCAACAATGAGAATAACAATACGCGACCATTAAGAAAATATTTCCTTTGGCTTTTACTTTCGTCCCTCGTTAAGAAAATTCAGTTTTTTCCTCTAGGTGCTTGATGAAATTTGAGAATGCTTAAAAAAAATTTCTGGCTTTTTGAAGAAACTGTTCTTTTCCTCTAGTATTGGATGAAATTGAAGTTTTCTTTTTTTTGGGGGGGGGGGGAGGGGGGGGGAGGTTGATGAAAATGGAGAAGATTTTGTCGATTTTGGACAGAGAAAATGGAGATATTTTTTTTTGAAGATAGATTATTATAGATCGAGATTTGTGGGTGTGGAGAGATAATAAGGAGATTTAAATTTTAATGTAGATAGATAATTGGAGAAATAAGGTAGCAAAGTTTTAGGTGGAAAATATAGAGTTGTTTGGGATATATAAGAAGGAAGAAAGAGAATAAAAAAGGCAGGAATTTAAGTAATTAATTTGTAATTTTTTTAATTTAATTTTTTATATAAAATTTTATGTAATAAGGTAAAGTTATCTTATGTAATTTTTAGTAAATTTTATTTATTTTTCTTTTCTTAAGTTAGTGTCCAATTATATTGTAGTTAGTATATTGAGAAGACACGTGCGTAGGTAGTATAGTCGGACCTCTTATATATAGCACTTATCCTCTATAACAAAATTTTACATTAACAATCATGTTTTCCGAGAAGTCATTTTTTATATTCAAAATGAACACCGCTATTAGAGAGATGTTTGACCGCAAAATGAAACACCATGCATGTAATGATGAGTAATAAGTAGTTAGTTCGTCACGTCGCCCTTAGATTTACAATTCCAAAGACGAGAAAAAAGAAATCTAGGTGGAGATATACATATATACACATATAATCTAAGTGAATTTCTCCTCAAAGATTTGGTTTCCATTTACAACAAACAAAAAGGACTTCTTTTTCAGAGTCGCTCAAACTATACAAAAGATCGTACCATGTTTAGCTCTAGATTTATTGAATGACTAGTGGCCAATTGAAGAAGCCAGCCTTAACACCCCACCCCACCCCACCCCCAGCCCCACCCCACCCAACCAACCAAACCATATAGTTATCCAAAAGTATAATTTCAGAGCCGAAATTGCAGAGGTTATTTAATTAATTTACAGAGAGAATGCTTTGTTTATTTTGCTTTTGCCGTCTCTACTAGTTAAAGGTTTTTAGTATGTTAATGAATACTTACTATGTTTATGTGTGACAAAAAAGATGGTTAATAAAGTCATCTTCAGTGAACACTGATTCCAACCCTCAAAATGTATACTCATGGCTTCATTTAGAAGAAGTTATGGATAAGTACATTTCGACCAATTAGTTTACCAACGAGGAGCGGAGCTAGCATATATTCAGGAGTTCATCTGAATTCCTTCGACAAAAAATAATGTATTATTTATATATGGTTAAAATTGTTTTATATATATATAAAAGTTATTGAACCCTTTTCGGCTAATTCGCATGTGCACTTTCAAACACCCTTAATGCAAATTTTAGTTCCGTCACTATTACCAATATGATCAAAATATGCATAGTAAATACGTAATATATATGTGTGTGTATATATATATTTATCACTCCAAAAGGCCTTAAAATATTATCTGTTTTTGGTGTTGGTTTGGTGATGAAAGATGAATGTGTGTTGGGAAGAATGGATGGAATAGAAATTAAGGAAACAGTGGAAGAGATGCATGGGAACTATCAAAAAGCCACTTCATTCCATTCATTTTGTAAGTATTTATTTGTTTGTTTTGCTAGTAATCATGACACTTCTGTTTCTAGTACAACTCACAACATGTAGTAGTAGTATTTTTGTCTTTTATTTTTAGTGTTAAAAGGGATACATAGAAGAGCATCTTAGATACTCCTCATTCCTCTTTATTTCTTTTACTTTTGAATAATATTTGTTCTTTAATTTTTTAAAAATAGTTTTAACAAAATCTTTGTATTTATATTTTTATTTAATTAATATAATTATTATTAATTTTAAAAGAGATATAAAATTTAATTAGGAGTATATTACAACTCACAACATGTAGTAGTAGTATTTTTGTCTTTTATTTTTAGTGTTAAAAGGTATACATAGAAGAGCATCTTAGATACTCCTCATTCCTCTTTATTTCTTTTACTTTTGAATAATATTTGTTCTTTAATTTTTTAAAAATAGTTTTAACAAAATCTTTGTATTTATATTTTTATTTAATTAATATAATTATTATTAATTTTAAAAGAGATATAAAATTTAATTAGGAGTATATTAATAAAAATATTTTAAATTTTATAGAAGTAAGAAATTTATTAAGGGGTATGATCAATCCAAATAGAGCAAATAAAAAAGAATGAAACGAGTAATATTTTCTCCGTTCATCTTTAATTGTCAAGTTTTCTATTTTGAAATGTCCAATAATACTCACTATTAAAAAATCTGTAAAAAGAGACTTAAAGAGGTCTCTTTCACTCAAAAAGAAACTTCAAAGGCGACCTCAATTGACGGTATCTAAAATATAGGTCGCTTTTTGTGAGAGACCTCATGAGGTTGCTAAAAAGCAACCTCACGAGATCACTAGGTTATTTCTTAAATTTTACAAAAAAGAGACCCCGTAAGGTTTCTAAATTATTTTTTATAATTATTACTATTCTATTAAAAAGAGACTTCATGAGGTCTCTATTTATAAAATCAATGAATAATCTATCTATTTCTATCCATTCTACTCTTAACATTTAATGCAGTTCACTATTTAATGAATTTTTCAAAATAATAAATTTATTATATTTAAAAGGTAATATTATAAAATTATCTCCATCATTTACTATTTCTTAATTCATGTGCCAATAAAAAAGTAAATAAATAGAGATAGACGTAGAAAATACTATACTAATTTACTTGGAAAGTCTAGTATGTAAAATACTTTCTAACAAAAACGGTTTTATAACTAACAGGATTTAAATATAAAAACTCTTATTAAAAATGAAATATTATTTACCACTTCAGCTCAACCTCCTGGACAACATGGAAACTAAGCACATAGCTTATTCTGAAATATTATTCTGCTGAATATATATTTACTGCTTTTAATAAGGATTGTTCAAGAACTATATAGCTTATTAGTTATTAAAGGTGATAGTAATATAATTTCATACTATGCTTTATTTTAAAACATATCTTGCCTTTCGATTTTATAAATACAAGGAACATTATCAACAAATTATTATGTGTACTATTGTGTACCTTTTATTTGAGGTCGCTCATAAAGTTGAGAGTATGTAATAGACTCTTTTTGATAAGTTTCGGTGATAATTTATGTATTTTTACCATATTTAATGTCCCAAATTTGCTGGACTTGGATAGACTTGTAAGCCTCTATCCTAAATTTTAAGTAGTCGTTTGGTTTGAGATATAAAGTATAAATAAATTTGAGATAAAATTTAAGATTCTTTTATATTGCGTTTGATTGGAGGTATTAATTAGTCTCGAGATTATTTATTCCACCTTTTATACCACAGTGATGGGATAAGTTCACTAAAAAAAAATGTTAAATTGTGGAGGTTAACACGACAAATTATGGAGGTTTTAAACTTCCGCTATTTGCTGACAGAAAATAGCGGAGGCTTATAACCTCCGCAAATTGGGATTATAACCTCCGCAAATTGCCATTATTGCCATTTCAATCTCCCGCAATTTATCTTTTTCTTGTAATAGTTATCTCAAGATAGCTAATCACAGAATAATTAATCCCAAGATAAATTGTCCCCAACCAAACGGAGTATCTAGCTGTGCTACATATGAATTGGCTTGAAATGGGCTGGTAAATATAGCCAGGAGTTTTGCTTGGGCTATGTAAGCCCAATAATTCTTATTATACAAACCCAGGAATTGATCACATTGAAATTTTTTGTCCAATTAAGAATTGAATTCACCATCAGTATAGTGTTCAGCCCAATCTTGATTTGTTTTGGATTTAGACAACATTGTTAATGACTTCGTGTTAAAGCCCAGGAGTAAGAATGGGCTTATATGGGCAAGTTATGTATTTGGTGGGTCAGTAAAAATGGGAAAACTAACTAAATAAATTTATTAAACTGTTTATTTCAAGTTATAGCAAAATTTTTTAGTTTTCAAGTTATAATAACTTTTATTTTAAAAAAAAGTTGTTAAAAAAGATTTTTTTATTTTTTTTTTAAATATAAAAAAGTAATTACTGAAAAGGAAAATAAAGATTAAATACATACAATAATCCTTTCTTAAATGTAGTTATATTTAATTATTGGTATCAATCCACCCCAAATCTCTCTTATCATTTTTCTTTTATCCTTTTTTAATATTTCCATTAAGATTTTTCATCTTCATATACTACCTTCTTTTTATACACGATTTATTTGTTTCAGTCACAAACGCTTTAATGAACAAAGCACGATCAGTATGTCTCCATATCCAAGAATCCTCACATTCTTTCAAGGGCTTGCCGCAAAGTTCTGGATTGTTTGCACAACTCTGAGCTGCGAAATTCTTGCTAACAAATGATGACACTAGTCCATTCAAGTAATTGTTGGCTACACTGAACGTCTTAAGGCGAGGCAAATCGCCTATTTTGCTTGGAATTTCACCTTCTCTAGATCATTATTATCCAACTTTAGAACATTAAGGTATTGACAGTTAGCTATATCAGGTGGTATATTGCCAGAAAACGCGTTAATGGTTTCATACAAATTGTTGCCTGAGGGATCTACCAAGAACAAGGCCGAAAGTCTCGTTATGATGCTTCACCTCCATTTCAAATCTTAAGACATACTACTACTTAGATAATCTGTTTAATATGATTCTATCAATAGATCATTATAAATAGTCAATGGGTAAGTAAAATAATCAGGAATCAGATAAATAATAAATCAAACAAAAATTATCGTCTTTCATTACACTGTCTTCTTTTTCTACTTGATTTAGTTTCAATAAATCAAATACGTAATTTTCATTTCTTTTATGCAACTGTTGAGAATTGTTTTTTGAAAGAAAAAAAAACATAAGTAATTCTTGTGTTATAAAAATATTAATTTTAATAATTTGTATTCAACCATGATACGTAATGGAGGGAGATGGAATTCGTCAGGTATGTTAAATTATTTATGAAAATTGATATTTTACAATCAAACGTAATTAAATAATTTTTTTATGTGTTTCTTAAATTTTTTATTGTTAAAATGTTGAATTAAAGTTTTGTTCCAACTTCATTAACATATAAACGGTTTCTTCTTTCAAAAATAACATTCAATCTGTGATTTCATAATTCGATCATGTTTCATACATTAATAGTTTTTTATAATGTTATTCTGATTGCTTTGAATAGAAAAATTTTGATATAATATTTATGTTGTTGTATTATTTTATGTATATTTTTGTATGTTGAAATTATGAAATTTAAAAATAATTCCTACTAATGAACTATGTAATATGTTTATAGGAAACCTAAAGATTTTATTGTAGATAGAATTATATAAGATACAAATTCAAAGTATAGAGGATTGGTTAATGCAATATCAAAACAGTTGAAGATTGACATTACCTCAATCCAAATTGAGATTAAGTTTTTGATAAGTGATACATGCCCATCAATGCTCATACACAATGACACGAAAGTAATGGTGTATTTAAATAAAAAAAATTAATATTATCGATTTTTTTTTGTTAAATATCTATTGTATGTGACAACAAAATATATGTCAATGAATATTAATGAAAATATTGAACAATCTGTTATTTGTGTTGGTATATAAGATTCTGCATACAAATGATGTACTGTTATAACTGTTTTTAGTGTATGAAACTAGTATCGTACACAATACAGTATCCATGAATTGTTTAATAAATTATGTTAAAACCAGTTTATATACTTATTTCATACTGAAGTAATACTTTTATTTTGAGTTCTTAATTTTTTAAATTGATATTAAAATTGGTATCGATGAAATTTCGCATTTATCACATTTGTATTGAATGAGTTTTATGAATGTGACAATCGATAAGAAAAATTATGTCTTATGTTACATAACATTTTTAGTGTATGTAATGGATATTACATGAAAAACGCAAATGTTGAAAATAAATTAATTGATGATTGTTTGATGTCAAATAATTTTTCATTGAAATAAAAAAATAATCAGTATTAACCATGATTGATATTGGTGTTTGCTTTCTAGCAGAAGAAGATGAAGAACATTATATAAATACTATGTTAAATACCAAAACTTAACTTTGTTCATACCAATAATCTTATAAAGACTAAAAGTAATGAGCACTAATAAAAATCAAAATACAATATTCATGTCAAACATTACTAATTGCAGAATCGAAAAATGTATAATTTGATGAAATTGATTATCAAATTTAATACCATCTGATTCGACTTAATTCATATCAATTTCATTCAACGACGTAAAATACGAAACAAATATTAAAGTAGCATAATATTATATAAATATTACATAAATACAAAAAAAAATTTTGTTCATACCAACAATCTTAGAAAAACAAATAGTAATGAGCACCAAAAAATTAAATCAAATTATTAACTATCTTAGAAAAACAAACAGTAAATAAAAAAAATGATTCGATATCAATTTTATACCAATTTAATACAAAAAAAATCAAATATTTATAAAAGACGATGCCAATTCGAAGTCAGATAGATGAGGATTGAGTGTTGTATCAAGCAAAATATTTACAGATTTGATATTCTTGTGAACTAAAGACGGTGAACAAACTTCATACAGATACCTGCAAAAAAAAATGCTTATTTTAACAACTAATCAAGAAACTTAAGAAGAAGAAGATGAAAATATCAATATATTAAACATGGTGGCTAAACAATGGCTGACAACGTATACTCTATTCTTTTAATGTGTAAATAAATGATTATCTTCTTGCATGTTACATAATCACATACCAGAAGATATATGATAGAGAGTAACATTTCGACCAATGGTACAACCAACTATGAAACCTCGTTACAAGTTCCGTAAACATTATAAAATTGCATAAAAAAAATTTGTAGATCATGAAACTCACTCTAGTGCCCTTGTTGTTCCTAATGATATACCGTAAAACATGAAAATTTGTAAAAAAAATTAAAAGAAAGGAAAAAGAAGTTGAAAAAAATAAAGAGTTAAGACTTCTATTGATAATGAAAGTCGGTAAAATGTGAAAAAGTATAGAAGCAAGTTAATTATTAAAATTAATAAAAAGTAAAAAAAATCAAGTCTTAACTTTAAAAAATATATTTAGCATATATGACTCCTTAAATTGTGAACAAACTTTAATACTTAATTATTAAAATAAAAATAAAAATCATTGATACCAATAATATAACTTGCCATAATTATCCAAAGTTTTAGTTAAGAGTGATAAATGTTAAATGCTAAAAATAAGAAAATAATATAAATAATAAATATTTAAGAATTGATTTTCGAATATTTAATTTAAATAGATTTTTCTAAAAAGTTTCTATAACTTGTAATTATTTCTTTAGTCTAGTAATTATTAAAAAGTTTTGCTATAACTTGTATTTAACAATTTAATAAATCTATTTGGGATAATTTTCACAGTAAGAATTAATTATATTTACCAGTTAAATATATTTTAAAGAATATATTATTATGTATCAAAAATATATATTTTATACATAAGTATATACAAAATATATGTTACTGACTATTATTTGGGTGAATGATTAATTATGTCAATTTCTGATAGGCCAAATCTCAAAATATGGTAGGATTCAAAAAATTATTGTGTTCTTGTGTGAGACTTTTTTTCGTGTCACAAGTTAATATGGATCCAAAATTTGTGGGGAACATATAAAACATCATCATTATTATATCCGAAATAGTTTTCTAGCTCTTTATAAAAAATATATATATAATTTATCTTTATAAAGCTATTTTTATTTTTTCATACATCAAAAATATTCATCTTAAATTTTAACACATAAAAAATCTAAAAAAATCATTTTTTTCTATTCAAATTGTAAAAGACAAGAAATTTATCTCAATCAACACATTATTCATCTTGTTATGCATTAGTTGATATTATTGATGTTATTAAAGGCCAGCGTATACAATGCCTCTTACACGTGTGAGAGTATCAGGATTTTCAATGAAACAACTTAAAATATAAAGAATTAAATACATTAAAGTAAGAGAATTCAACATTTATTATATATACATATAAAATTTATCACTGAAAAAATTCGGATAAATTCTTTAGACACTACATTTTCAACGGTTCAAACTAAGTACATGTCATTGCCAATGGTGGCAAAAAGGTTCATCGAAAGAATTCCGTTCCTCTACGTAATTTGTCATTTGCTTGAAGGTGCATCTATGGACATGAGCCTTTAGGGTGTGAAAAAGTTATCTCCTATTATCTTTTAGTTCAGAAAATAATAGCCTTTTCAAATTTTTGAATAGCAAAATAAATATAAAAAGGTGCATTAAAGAAAATGAATCTTTCTTTAGAATGAAAAAATTCACTCAAGATCCAGGACTATATGATAATGATGAAAAATATTCTCTTGGATTTAATTTATGTATCTATCTTCTGTATTATTTTTCACAAATCTTCTATGAAAAGAGTCATATAACTAATATTTACCGATTTCCCACACTAAAATAACCATCTTCATGTCATGTAAAATATTACTTAATTGATATTAACTTTTTTTTTTTTCATTTTTTTTCTTCCCCGTAGGAGGATCAATAGTGTTTCCACACTTCCCCTCCAGCGTGACTCGAACCCTCAACCTATCGGTTGAAGGTGGGCGTGCTCAACCACTTTTCTTGAGAAAATACATAAAGACCCCCTGATTTTGTCCGAATTTTTCAAAAAGACACTTAAACTTTACTTTCGATCTATTACCCTATAAATCTTAATTAAGTCATTGCAAATACACTATTTTTCGCTAAATTTTAGTCACAAAAAAAGAGAGAATGCACGCACCAATCAGATGTTGCCATGTGTTAAATAATTTAATTTCATATTTTTGAATAAAATTTTTCTTTTTGTTATATTTATCACCCCACCCCACCCCCTCTCCCCCACCCCCACTCCGTCCAACATCTCTCTCCCCCATCCCCCATCCAACAGCTTCTCTCCACCCCCACCCCCATCAGTTGCTGATTGCTCCATATATTCTTCTTTCTCTTTGGATTTCTATGTTAATTTTGTGCTTTTCAATTTCTGGTTTATGTTAATTTTGTATTGCTTCTTAATTTTGTACCATCAAAACTCCACTAAAATGGAGCTTTATAGTTCTTCTTAAGAGGATATATATTGGTTTTTATAAAATTGTTCAAAATGTAAAAAAGAAAAAAAATTAAAATAAGAACTTGAAATTGAAGAAAGTAAACATGGTGATGGTAAAAAGTGAGTAGAATTATGGTGATAATTGAGAGGATTGAGGAGAAACAGAGTTATGGTGATGATGATGTTATTGTTGTTGCTCTAATTGATGATGTTGTTGTCACACCCCCTTTTTTAACTCCCAAAAGATTAGATTTTAAGTTTCGAAAATGTTTTTATTATTAAAGTGACAAAGGATTAAAAAATTTTCGAAAAGGATTATTTTCATTCAAAACTCAGAATCGCCACTTGGCATAAATCAGGTGTGCCAAGTCACCTTTGGAAATCCTTTTTCAAAAACGATTTGACTCTAAAACTGATCCGCAAATAGATATTCCGAATAAGGAATTCTGTTGATCGAAGGAAAGGTGTTAGGCACCCCTCGGTCCCGTGATTTGACCACGGTCGCTTGGTGGAGCATATTGGGCTAGTATGACATTATGAATGTATAAACCACAAAACACATAAAATAATGAAACCAAACAAACGAAAATCCAAAAGTTAATGTTCAGTCCAATTATACAGTCCAAAATAAAAATGTGAAAACGTAAATCCTATTCTAACCTAGACTAATCCTATACTATGCTCCGCTGCTTCATCCGACGCCTCGGGCCTTCACCACGAACATCTTTCAAGTATTAGATATTTTGGGGCATTCCCCAGATAAATCAATTCAAATCCCTCGAGACATTTTCCGGCCAAATGAATATATTTTTTAGTGGGAGAAAATCACACTATTCAACAAAATTTCAAACATTCCACGAAATTTTCAACATTCAACCAAAGCCACCAATTCTAAACATTTGCCTACCCAACCTATGTTTGCCTAAACCAATCAATGTATCATGATACTACCAAGTTCAATTACCGTTCATTTCAAGTTAAACAACCCATGAAATCAAACTAACCAAAAATCACCAATTATATCAAGGTTTCAATTCTCACCCCCAAATTCATTTTTAACCACATGATTAAACCAATTTGACTATCAAATCACTTTCAAGATCTGAAACCAACCTTGAACACATACCCCAACGAAGATTCAGGCATTTACGCATATCAATCATTCATATCCACAATAACAATTAACGTTTTCTCAAAATATTCAAAACCACACCACAAAATCACGATATTAACCAACTCTGATACAATAAAAAAAGTAGAGTTAAGAGATGGACCTTTGAAGAACCGAGTTTGTTGATAATAAGGTTTAAGAAAGCCCGGACTATAGAATTCCGAAAAGAACCTCGACAATGATGAATCCAACTCGAATTGCAAAACATCAATCCAAAACTAATCGCAACGATCTTACTGAGACCCAAACAATAACCAATGTCCAAAACTAGTACAAAAAACCAACGAATCCCAAAAATGATGTATCCTCAGAACAAATCAGTCCACCCATGATTTCTATGAAAGGCAACCGTCTGAGCTTCTGTGAGCTACAATGATTGAATCCAGCCTATAAATAACCAAATTCGGCCGAGAACTCGCTCGAAGGATTTTGATTCAACCAAATATCGTCAGAATTGCGCACCAGACGTGGAAAAACCGTGTTTCCAGTGAGATTTGAGGGCGTGGCTGCATTCTCTTTTTTGATCTACTCCATTTTTTTGAGTGTCGTGTGGCTGTGTACACTATATGTGTGTGATTTTTTTTGTGAAGAAGGAAGGAAGTTTTTTTTGTTTTTGTGAGTTTTTTCCTATGGAGAAGATCAGATGATGATGAGAATGGGTCCTTTTTTTCCTCTCCAGTTCCCTTTCATTGTATCAATGAGTGTGTATATATTGGTGAGGGGAGGTTTCCAGTGGGGTACCTTCTAAGTGTGTTTTTTGTGTGTATATAATTCTAAAAAATGCAAAAAGGTCCCCAATTCTATTATGGTCTAAGAAATGTGTAAAAGTGTAGGGGGTTGGGTAGGGGTATGGTGTGAGGTAGGATAAAATTTGTTATGGGTTTGTTAAGGATTGTTATTTTTATATTTTTGTGGGGTGTAATCACATGAGTGAGGGTGTATGATAACGTGAGGTAAAAATGGATGAATTGGGTTTTGGGAGGGACAAAATTAGGTGTCTACATCATGCCCCTTTTTGGGTGTAAACACAAAGCGCTTTCAGAAAAAAAAGTAGACAACGAGACCAAATTTTGACCCAACCATTATTCAAAGAAAGAAATAGAAGGAAGAAGGGAAACCAAGTCTTGACTTTGGACATCGTACTCATCCCTAGTTATGAGGAAATAAAGACATAGGTATTCCCAAGGACTGAAAGAAGAGGGACTATACCGAGTTGGAGAGTCGAGCGAGGTTTTGTCGAGGTTCCGGTATGCAGCTCTGTCATTACATCAAAAACAATAATTACAAGTTAAAACATAAATGAAATTACAAAAGTCCTATCTGTGCGGCTTCTTTTGGACTCTTGACTTGAGTTTCATCACCCTATTCTTCAGGTGGGCTCCTGACTTGTCATTTCCTCAACTTGTTGCTTGGGTTTCAATTTCATCACCCTATTCTTCAGGTGGGATCCTGACTTACTATTTTTGAATTTGTTGACTTTCAATTTCTTCACCTTGTTATTTGACTTTCCATTTATTCGCCCTGTGCTTCGGGCGAGCTCCAATGTTGCTTAAATTATCAAAATAAATAAGTGCCTCTCCTTACAAATACCGCTTGAATTACCCAAATAGGGAAGTGTGTCTCCTTAAGAATATTGCTTGAATTACCAAAACAAGGAAGTGCATCTCCTTACAAATGCTGGTTGAATTACCCAAACCAGGAAATGCATCTCCTTACAAATGTCGGTTGAAATTACCCAAACAAAGAAATGCGTCTCCTTACAAATGTTGCTAGAAATACCCAAATAGAAAAGTGCGTCTCCTTACCAATGCCTCTTGAATTACCAAAATAAGGAAGTACATCTCCTTACCAATGTCGCTTAAATTACAAAAATAAGGAAGTGTGTCTTCTTACCAATGCTGCTTGAATTACCCAAACAAGGAAGTGTGTCTCCTTACAAATGTTGCTAAAAATACCCAAACAGGAAAGTGCGTCTCCTTAACAATGCCTCTTAAATTACCAAAACAAGGAAGTGCGTCTCCTTACCAATGCCACTTAAATTACCAAAACAAAGAAGTGTGTCTCCTTACCAATGCTGCTTGAATTACTCAAACAAGGAAGTGTCCTTGCAAATATTGCTTGAATTGTCCAAATAAGGAAGTGCGTCTCCTTACAAATGTTGCTTGAATTGCCCAAACAAGAAAGTTCATTTTCTTACAAATACCACTTGAATCATTTTCTTACAAATACCACTTGAATTAATAAACAAGGAATTGCGTCTCCTTACAAAAACCGCTTGAATTACCAAAACAAGGAAGTGTGTTTCCTGACTAATGTTGCTTGAATTACCAAAATAAGGAAGTGCGTCTCCTTACAAATGTTGATTGAATTGTCCAAACAAGGAAGTACGTCTCCTTACAAATACCACTTGGATTACCAAACAAGAAAGTGCGTCTCCTTACAAATACCGCTTGAATTACCAAACAAGAAAGTGCGTCTCCTTACAAATGTTGCTTGAATTGTCCAAACAAAGAAGTGCGTCTCCTTACAAATACCACTTAAATTACCCAAATATGAAAGTGTGTCTCTCTACAAATATTGCTTGAATTACCCAAATAAGGAAGTGCGTCTCTTTACAAATGTCACTTGAATTTTCTAAGAAAATGCGTATCCTTGACAAAGAAGTGTGTCTCCTAGAGATCTTGAATTATGAGTTTTACCATGGTTTTGATTACCAAACTTGTGCAACAACATTGCCTCTTGCATTTGTAGAAGTGTGAAATGATGGTCTTTGATGCTTAGGCTCCGAAATCCTTGCTCTAAATGTAACATGTGCTCCTATTTCATACAAAGAAAACTTGTGAGTTTAAAACATGGTGGCTGGTTTGTGTCTTTAGCTTTTGCGGCAATCGCTCTTGCCCCGTCATATTTAGCCTTGCTTTAAACCATTAGCATATGTCATCGACTTGCTGCACTATTGACCAAACTCAGATTATTAAGAGTGACTCTGAAACAATTACAATATCTCTACTTTGCCATGCTCCTCAGATAAAGCCCTTGAACCTTGATATTTCCATGAGTTTTCAAACTTATCTATTTGACAAAACTTTCCGCATGCCTTATTTTTTCTCACACTCATGTCTCTTTCATGTACTAGCTTTTGTTTTGCTTTGTGTAATTAGAGAAGTTGGTAGTCAGTTTTGAAATCTTTTCTCACTTATTTTGGCATAGACTTAACTTAAATATGAGAAAAATGACAATGATTTTTTGGATAACCGACTCAAGAAAATAAAATAAAAATAAAAATAAAGGAAAGAAAAGACCATGCATGTCCCCATTTGAAACAAAGAAATGAAAAATTTATCTAAAAATGACAGTCAACTCTAATGATTATGCCATGCATTTTGAATTAATCTGCCTGATCTTTTTATCCATACTTTCACCAATTGTTGTTGAATTAATGGCCTTGAAAATGAGTTGCTTCATTAGGTCAATTGCATTTAAGACCTCATTCGGCTAATGACACCTTGAAGGATTTTTGCCAACAAGCCTCTCTCATTTTCTTTTTCTCAGTTCACCATTGCCTTATGGTGTGTGTGAGGGTTTGTCACCATTGAGACTCTCTTATTTTTATTTCTCTCAACTTACCATCGCCTTACGTGCCCACGAGGGTTTTCACCAATAAGACTCTCTCATTTTTATTTCTCTCCCGATTCTTATTGCCGAGGTAGATAAGTAGTTCCCAATGTACGTCATCACATTCATTGTAAGCTTAGTATTAACATTCTCAAAGATTGATCTGAAGGTTTTTCTTTGGTTGTAGCTTGGCTTTTAGATAAGTTTAGAACAAAAGGATGACATGAGGCCCAAATGACACTTAAAGTGGGGTGGGACTTACAACTTTTAGAATCGACTCAAACAATGAGGACTAAATCATGCCGCAGTTTCTTTTGACTGGGCAATTCTAAATTATTTATTTGGTTGGACCAAGCCCTTAGTACGGCAGCCTACGTATCTCACCCCCAAGAGAGGAGAATCAGGTCATGCGTAGTTCTAACAGCTTGTTTTGCTTGATTTTAATTTCCTTTTTTTTTCTTTTGACTCTTTTCTTCTTTGTGATTATTCTGACTCTAATTTTTATACACTCTTTTCTTCCTTTTTGGACACATTTTTCTCTTTTTTTTTTTGAAATTTTCTGACTCTATGCTTTTGCTCGACATTTTTCTTTTGAGCTTTACTAACTATATCTTGATTCCAAAAGAGGTGTACGAAATAAAATAAAACTAAGACTCAAATGGGGTAAACAAAGGATGACACAATGTTTGGAAAACAGAATGAAATGCCTTCGTCATATCAATCATTGAAGATGCTAGCACATAGCATACAATGTGAAAGTACATGATCAATATCACTTATGACATATTTTACAACACTAACTTGCCCCGGGCATATGTGCCATCTCTTCTTCTACACTTATAAAACATACAACTCCACCTTTGTTATACATCCTTCACATTGAATGACTCATGCTTTCATGGAGTTTATTTTTGTTCTGTTCCTCGGGATAACACATCCTCTATTTGACCTAATTGAGCTATGTTTTTCAATTGATGACTAAGTTATTCTTATGCTTCTTAAAATAATTACCTTGATTTTTAAAGAAAGCTTCAACTCATCACCAAATATCTCAACACTCTACCTATTTCCTTAGATGTTTTTTCTAACTTTAGCCTTCTGATTCAAAGTTCATGCTTAAAACAGGACTTTAAGATCTGCCTGAAATTCCGTAGGCAGGTCATATCACTAGAGCCAACATAAAATGTACTATATACAGAAAAAAAAAACACATATTTAAAACACAAAAAGGGACATTCTCTTTAGTTGAAATAAAAAAGAAAAGGGTTTGAACATAAACGACAAAGGGACAAAACAAGATAGATCCCGAACTACAACCCTGAAATAATTCAGAAAATAAAAAATAAAACAAAACAAACTACCAGACCTCTTTCTAGTATGGAGAGGGGTGAATTCTCAATTGCTCATCCTGACAACTTAGCCACTGGTTTGCATATAATCATGACTAGACCTTCCCTCACTGTCAATGTTCTGCACCATAATTGATCCGTCTTCAATTATTTTTTTCAATTTATCTTTTCAAATCTCGACAATCCTCAACACTATGACCCTGAGCATTAGAATGATACACATATCGTACATGAGGATCAAAATTGCTTGAACGAGGATTAAGAGTGTGCCCAAGGAGAGGAGTGATCATACCCCACTTTACCAATCTCTGAAATAAACTGGCATACAACTCTTCAATTGGTGTGAGGCTATCTCTTGACTTCTGCCTCATTTAATTATTTGACTTGGATCGAACATCGAGCCTAGAAGGGGTTTGACATGTTTGTAGAGTTGGAGGGTGACTCTAAGGCGTTGGTACGCTCCATTGTAAGTAAGAAGAGAGTTGAACATATGGTTGTGCATAGTATACTAGATATGAAGGTGGGGAAATAGAGTATAATGGATTTTGGGAGAGATTATAGAGAGCTTGGGTAAGAAATTGGGCTTGAGACTGACGGTGACGATAACGTCGTCTTCTTGGATGTGCCCTTTCTCCAACTACTTTAGCAACTGCATATTTCTCATTCTTCTTCCCTCTAGTTTCCCTTACTTGATTGTAATATTTTCCCAAATGCTTCACGAATTCCTCATGTTCATCTTGCTTCACAAGTTTTGATATCTCAAGAATTGGAGGGAGGTTAACACTTGAATACATTCCCCAGTCTTTATATGAAACATCTTATTTACCCACGGGTCCTAGGGAACTTTTCTAGCATTTTCTGCACTCTTCATTTTTTCAACCATTTTCTCTAGCTCTTCTGGCAAACTAGACTTCTTGTTAAGAAATTTTGGTGTCCAATTAACATTGATGTAGGATAGGGAGTATAGCAATGATCATTGAGAGTATTGAACATGTGTCTACTAGCATATTGGGGCAGCACAACCATTGGATTGATAGCGAAAGTGGAAGTCTCAACAGAAGGTTGTGCAACAAAAGCACAAGCAGTATGTGGTGATGTCAATGTAGCAGGCTTATACTGAGAAGCTAGAGGAAAAGTGACGGAAGCATTGGGAAGTTTTTGGCTTGAAAGGAATTCTGAGTCATGTTGCAATGCATCAACAAAAATAGGAAATTGACTTTGCGATTTTGATGGAAGACTCAAGGTATTTGCAGAGTCAATAGTGGGGAATGGAGAAGGAGGTAGCCCACTAGCCAAAACTTGGAGCATTTCATTCATTTGTTGTCCTAGTCTCCTAATCTCTTGCTTTAAACTGTCATTTTTCTGACTCTTTGTTCGATCCATGATGTCACTCTCTATATCCTTGTTGGACAACACTAACCCTTCCTCGGATTTGGTGTGATATGGAGGACCAGTCAGGAAGCCACAAACCAACCATCTTAACTAACTGAACAAGAGGCAACAAATATGTTAGAGTTCAACATTTTTTCTTCAAAACTTTTTTTCTTTTAGAAAAGATCACCGATTTCAAGAAGGGCACCTATGTATCTCACCCCCGAAAGAGGAGAATCAGGTGTGCGTAGTTCGTGAAGTCTTGCCAAAATGGCCAATTAAACTTTTTTCCTTTCTTGTTATTTTTCTTGAAACTTTAAAAAAAGAAAAGAAAATAACAAATTTTCAAAAGAATTGGCGAAAATCTTTTTGCATTTTTCGGGTCTAAATTTGTATACAGAATGAAATTTATGATTACCAAAGAAGAATCTTTTTGGGTTTTCAATTTTGAATTTCATATGAAAATGAAACTTTAACCTATTAAACGAAAATCTTTTTGTAGTTTTCTTTTAAAGATGTATATGAAACACTTACTCTAAATAAAGAGTGAAGAATTTTTTTTTGGATTGTTCAAATAAGATCCCCAACCCCACAATAGGCTACCTACGCATCTCACTCCCGACAGAGGAGAATCAGGGGTGCGTAGTTCGTCCAGATTGGACATTTAAGGATTAAAACGAACTAAGACTTGAATTAAGAGACGAGATTACAGATGGACGATTAGAAATAAAATCTTTTGGGGTTTTCAATTAGACACTTTACACAAAACTAACATCAACAACTATGAAAGAGAAAAAAATCTTTTTGGCATTTTTGCTATATGAAATGTACAAAACTTCTACCATTTTTCATTTTCTTTTATAAAAACTGCTAAAAATCTTTTTTAAAAATTTTGAATTATGAATGCATGCTAAAGGAGACAAAGTGAGAAATCTTTTTGATGTTTTGATTTTTGAACAAATGAGTGCAAAAGGTAAAAAATCTTTTGAATTTTTGGATTATGAGAAGAAATCAAAAGTCATACAGAATTCTAAAAACTTACGAAACACTCCTTTTTTTTTACTCAGATTTTCTTTTTCTCCTTTTTTTTTCAACATTTTCTTGTCTACACACTTTACTTCAAACACATGTTTTTCCAAAATCGGCCCGTCAAATGACCACGCTACCCTTCGAGATGCAATATTTAGCACGTACGGATGCTTTAAAGGTAAGTCTCCTACAAAGGACCAAGTGAGTCCCGCTAGGTCTCAATATGATGCAGATAAGCATGAGCTAAAGGCTGACCTACATTGCCGTTCACTAACAAGGTTGTTCGGGGGTGCGTATGGTCGATAGTGGTTGTGAGAGCTCTCCACCCACTCCATAACACCGATGGATCCCCCTCCTAAAATAAGGGTGAATCAACTAGAGTTCGTATACAACACATGTACTACAAACTTGTTGCAGAACGAATGACTCGGGTTATGCACATGATGCCAGATATAAAACGGTAACACATAAAGTAAAACTATAAACAAAGAGAACGTCGGCACTCAACATAGATAAAATGAATACGAAAAATAACACAAAAAATGTCTATACACCCATAATTTCAAACAAAGCCGATACAACTCCAAAATTAGTTTGAATTCTGCAAAATCCCCAGCAGAGTCGCCAGAGCTGTCACACCCCTTTTATAACTCCCTAAAGATTAGATTTTAAGTTTCGAAGGGGGTTTTATTATTAAAGTGACAAAGGTAAAAGATTTTTGAAAAGGATTCTTTTCATTCAAAACTCAGAGTCGCCACTTGGCATAAATCGGGTGTGACAAGTCACCTTTGTAAATCCTTTTTTCAAAATGATTTGACTCTAAAACGGATCCGCGAATAGAGATTCCGAATAAGGAATTCTGTTGACCGAGGGAAAGGTGTTAGTCACCCCTCGGTCCCATGGTTTGACCACGATCGCTTGGTGGAGCATATCGGCTAGTATAACATTATGAATATATAAACCACAAAACACATAAAACAACCAAACCAAACAAACAAAAATCTAAAAGTTAATGTCCAGTCCAATTATATAGTCCAAAATAAAAATGCAAAAACGTAAATCCTATTCTAACCTAGACTAATCCTATACTACACTCTGCTTCTCCACCCGACGCCTCGAGCCTTCATCACAAACATCTTCTAAGTACAAGATACTTCGGGGCACTCCCCGAATAAATCAATACAAATCTCTCGAGGCATTTTCCGGCCAAATGAATATATTTTTTAGTGCGAGAAAATGACACTATTCAACAAAATTTCAAACATTTCACAAAATTTTCAACATTCAACCAAAGTCACCAATTCTAAACATTTGCCTACCCAACCTATGTTTGCCTAAATTAATCGACGTATCATGATACTACCAAGTTCAATTAACGTTCATTTCTAGTTTGTCACACCCTTTTTTAACTCCAAAAGATATGGTTTTAAGGATCGGAAGGATTTTTAATATTAAAGTGAAAAAATGAAGATTTGTTCTGAAAGAGGATTATTTTTACATTTAAAATCAGAGTCGCCACTTGGCCTAAACCAGTGTGCCAAGTCACCGTTGGAAAATCCTTTTCAAAATGATTTGACTCTTGAAATTGGTTTGCGAACAGAGATTTTAGTTAAGGAATTCTGTTGACCGAGGGAAAGGTGTTAGGCACCCCTCGATCCCGTTGTTCAACCACGGTCGCTTGGTAGAGTGAATCGGCTAATTTGGCACTACAATGTACAAACCACACAAAAACATGTAAAATAATCAAACAAACAAACAAAACAAAATGAATCCAAACTATAGTGTTCGGTTCGAGTTATACAGTCTCGAAATAGAAAAATAAGAAAATGTAAATCATATACTAAACTAATCCTAGATTAAGCTCCAATGCCTCACCCGATGCCTCGGATATTCATCACGAACATCCACCGAGTTTAAAATACTTCGGGGCATTCCCCGGATAAAATAATACAAGTACTTCGGGGAATTCCCCGGCCAAATGATATAAGTGACCCCAAAGCGATAGAGCCAAAAAGCCATTCAATCACATAGTTAAAATATCCCATCAATCCACAGTCCCTAAATTTGCCCACCCGACCAATGTTTGCCTATCCCACTCGAACTACCATAATATTATCAAGTTAGATATCAATAAATCAAAACCACAATAATCACTTTATCAACTTTTAACTTCTTCCCCAAAACAACCAACTTTAATTCTCAAACGAGCTATCATTTCATCACATAATCCATAATCAAGAGAATCAAACAACGAATCAAAACAACCATCAATTCACATCATCACAGATCAACCAACACGATATTCAATTCAATGCACCCGATATCATCAACAATGAAATAAAAGAGGTGAAACAGTAGAATTAGACCTTATTTGAACCTTTCGAATTCAATGTTATTCCAATAAAAAAAGTCCGCTCCTGATAACTTTGAATCAAACCTTAACCACGACCAAACTCAACTCGTTATAGAGAACTAATAGCCGGACAACTTCAAAATCAGTGGGAATAAAACTTCAATACGGAGTCCAAATCACCCCAAAACTCGATATCGACCACAAACCGCAAAATAGACAAACTCAAAACCCCACCAATATGATAAAAAATTGAAAACAAATGTAGCCCGAGCTCTGGTGAGCTCCGATGATGGTATAAAATGAGATCAGTCGAATTTCGACAAATTTACCCTTTTTCGATGGAGTTTAGACTGAAAACTCAAAGAAATGAGGAGATTTTAGTGATATTCCAAAACTTTTGGACGAAATTGATACCTGCAGCGCCTGAGTCCGACCCAAAATATCTGATTCTGGCTAAGAATTCGCCGGAAAAAGCTAAGCCTCGCTAGAACCGTAGCTCAAGCACGACAATCACATTTTTCTATGAGATCTAAATGCATGTTCCAAATAGAAACTCTAATTTTTTTAGTAGGATCGACTCGTTTTGAGATTATCCATACCCCCCCCCCCCCGATCTCCTGATCTACGCGTGTATTCTCTCCGCTACTCTCTCTCTCAATCTACTCTCTCTTGATCTACTTATTTTTCTCCATTTTTTGATGTATCGTCTATTTCTTCATTAGTTATCTGTGTATGGTGGTGAATCGAGAATAGGGTGAAGAGTGTGTTTCTAAATTCCATTCTGTGTGTGTTTCTATGAGTAGAAAAATGGAAGATGATGGGGAATCCATGGCTGGTGCGTGTATATCCCTAGTGTGTGTAGGTGTATGGGTGTAAAATGTGTATTGGTGTATGAATATGGTGGGACCCTCCAGAAGATGCTCATTTTTCATTTAAAAATAAAAAATGGAATCCTTTTGGTCTTTTTGTTTTTGTCTCTTTTGTGAATAGGCTAAGAAAAATGAAATTCACGTGAGTAGGGTAGGGGTAGGTGAGGGTAAGGATTGTTATTTTTATTTTTTTGTGGGATATAATCACATGGGTGAAGGTACACGGTAGGATAAAGTAAAAAGAAAAGGATAAAAATGATATTGGGGAGGGACAAAATTAGGTGTCTACATCATGCCCCCTTTGAATGTAAACAACAGTGTTTTCAAACAAAGAAGTGGACAATGAGACAGAATTTTATCCCGACCTTTATTCAAAAGCACGGAGCAAGAGGAAGGAGGGAAACTAGATCTTGACTTAGGACATCCTACCTACCCAAGTTTTGAAAGAAACCCATCATAAGTACTTCCAAAGGAAGAAGAAGGGCTTTACCGAGTTGGAGAGTCGAGTGATGCTCCATCGAGGTTCCGTTCCACGGCTCTGTCACTACATCAAAAATGAAAATTACAAGTTAAAGCATAAATGAAATTACAAAAATCCTATCTATACAATTTTTTTTGGACTCCTGACTTAACTTTCATCACTCTATTCTTCTGGTAGGCTCCTGACTTGCAATTTCATCACTTGTTGCTTGGTTTTGAATTGCTTCACCTTGTTGCTTAACTTTTTATTTATTCGCCCTCTGCTTCGGGTGGGCTTCTGACTTGCCATTTCATCACAGTGTTCTTCAGGCGGGCTCCTGACTTGTAATTTCCTCACCCTATTCTTTAGGCGGGTTTCTGACTTGCAATTTCATCAACTTGTTGTTTGGCTTTCAATTGTTTCACCTCATTATTAACTTTAAATTACTTTACCCTATTCTTTAGGTGGGCTCCTGACTTGCTATTTTTCAATCTATTAACTTTCAAATTTTTAGCTTGTTGCTTGACTTTCAATTTCTTCACTTTGTTACTTGACTTTTCATTTCTTTACCCTGTTCTCCAGGAGGGCTACTGAAATCACATCAAAACTAAAAAAAAAATTATCCCAAACAAAAATTATTATAAAGAGGTTTCATTTTCTAGAAAAGTAAAGTTCCAAACACAAGAATTAAATTTTTCCCCAGCTTATCATCGAAGGACTTTTGTGAAAGTCACATCATTATAGGAATCAAAGGGAATGACTCAACTAAAAGGTACATTTTATAGGAATCAAAAGGAATGACTCGACTAAAAGATACGTCTTATAGGAATCACAGGGAATGACTTGACTAAAAGGTACGTGTTCTAGGGGTCAAAAGGAATGACTCGACTAAAAGGTACGTTTTTTAGGGGTCAAGTGGAATGACTTGAATAAAAGGTACGTCTTATAGGAATCCAAGGGATGAATCGACTAAAAGGTATATCTTATAGGAATCCAAGGGAGATTACTCAACTAAAAGGTACGTCTTATAGGAATCAAGGGGAGATGACTCGACTAAAAGGTATGCCTTATAAGAATCAAAGGGAGATGACTCGACTAAAAGGTATGCCTTATAGGAATCAAAGGGAATGACTCACTAAAAGGTATGTCTTATAGGAATCAAAGGGAATGACTCGACTAAAAGGTACGTCTTATAGGAATCAAAGTAAGATGACTCTATTAAAAGGTACGTCTTATAGGAATCAAGGGGAATGACTCGACTAAAAGGTACGTCTTATAGGAATCAAGGGGGATGACTCAACTAAAAGGTACATCTTATAGGAATCAAAGGAGCGACTCGACTAAAAGGTATATCTTCTAGGGGTCAAGGGGGAATGACTCGACTAAAATGTACATCTTATAGGAATCAGGGGAATGACTAGACTAAAAGGTACATCTTATTGGAATCAAAGGGGATGACTCGACTAAAAGGTACATCTTATAGGAGTCAAAGGGAATGACTCGACTAAAAAATACGTCTTTTAGGGGTCAAGGTTCAATTTAAGAAGTGTATCACTCAGTAAATGAAAACTGAAATCCCTGAACAAGAAAGTGTGCCTCCGAGGAATATAAGATGATGAATTTTTACCATAATTTAATTATCAAACCTGTGCAGCAACATTGCTTCCTACATTTGTAAAAGCAAAAAATTACGGGCCTTGATGTTTAGGATTTGAAATCCTTGATTTGAAGGTAACATGTGTTCCTATTTCATGCAAAGAAAAGTTGTGAGTTTAAAAACACAGTTCAATCATCTTTTCAATTTCTCTTTTCAAATCTCGACAATCTTTAGTACTATGACCCTGAGCATCAGAATGATACGCACATAGTGCATTAGGATCAAATTTTTTTGAACGCCGATTAAGGATGTGCCTAAGGAGAGGAATGATTATGCCCTCCTATACCAATCTCTGAAATAAACTGGCATATGCCTCTTCAAGTGGTGTGAAACTATCTCTCAACTTCTCCCTCATTTTATCATTTGGCGTGGATAAAAAATCAGGCTTAGGAGGGTTTTGGTATGTTTGTGGAGTTTGTATACACCTAATTTTGTCCCTCCCGAAGACCCAAGTTACACATTTTTATCCCCATCTTACCACGTGCCCAACCCCATGTAATTATCCCTCCACAAAATAACCAAATAACAAACCCCTAACAAACCCAATCCCTAATTATTCTTGTGATAACTAATTAACAACCCTACCTATTAAATTAAAACACCTAAACCCTACCCCATCTACATGTAACCCCTCTCTTCAGGGCTTTGTTTTTCTCTTTAATAGAGTTGATAAGAATAGAATAAAGGGGGGCCACCATTTACAAAATAAAGGGAATCATCATATATATATACATAGAATTATATACACAAGGGTGGAGGATATTCATATACGACACCCACATTTACTCACTGGAACACCATTAACACACCTCACAGTAGACCATACACACACGAAATCATGCACACACTCATCACACACACAATTTCTATCATACATACTGATCAAAACTACACACACATGTAGAATTAGGAGAAATCGAGAGAGAGAATAGATTTGATAAAATAGAAGGAAGTGAAGGGCGAGACAGATCAGAGAAAGAGAGAGTGAAAATAAGAAGAGAGAGAAGGAAAACTGGTGGTTCTCGACTGTTTCATCGATTCATCACCGGAAAAACGTCATTAATGCTCTGAATTTGATTTGATTTTCCTTTTTTTCTATTCCTTCTGAGCTGTTCGGAGTTCATCATCTCCGTCTTATTTTGGGTAACACTTAAACGACGATAACCTAGCTCCGTTATCTGGTGGGATTCATCTATGGTGGGTTGGAAATTGTGGGTTTGAGGTTATCATCGACGTCGTTCAGTCAGATTTTGAATTCTGTTCAGGTTTCTAGTTCCCGATACCAGTGGAGTTTGGGTATTTAGGGTCTTTCGTTGGTTTCAAATTTGTCCGAGTTTGTCTTTCAATTCAAGTTGGTCTTGTTCGTTGGTTGAGGTTCGAATCGGGGTTTTTGGATGCGGTTTTCATCTTTTTATTCGAATAATATTTGATTTTGAAAGCGTCAAAATGAGGTCCAATTTTATCCTTTCTCCCTTTAATATTTATGTGAATGTGAATAATTTGTGGTTTGACATGTTTGAATCTTTGTTGTGTGTTGGTTGATGTTGGATTTGAATATGAAAACTTGAATTAGTAGTCGAAGAGTTGATTAATTATTTCAAGAATGAATACGGAAAGGGATTGGTCTCGATAAAATCAAATTTGAATAAATTTTGATTCGTTGATGATGCTGAGCGTGGTAGAATCATGATAGGATGAGTCGGGTAGGCATATAGTAAGTTCAGATAAGCAAATTTTAGGAATGGTGTTTTGTTGAATGTTGAATGTTTTGTTGAACAATTCTCTTTTTCTCGCATTTGGAAATATATTCATTCATTCGGGGAATGCCCCATGGTCATTTGTATTCATTCACCGGAGAATGCCTCGAGGTACCTTATATTTGAAAGACGTTCGTAATGAAGGCTCGGAGCATCGGGTGAGGGTAAGGCATTGGAGCGTAGTTTTAGGATTAGCTTAGAATAGGATTTATATTTCTTCGCATTTTTTTCAATTTGGACTGTATAATTAGACTAAACACTATATTTTGGGTTTGTTGCATTTCGTGTGTTTAATTGATTGTTTTGTGTGCTTTATGTTGTTTATATATTCGTAGTGTCAAATATAGCCGATACTCTCCACCAAGCGACCGTGGTCAAACCGCTGATCCAAGGGGTGCCTAACACCTTCCCCTCGGTCAAACGAATTCCTTAGTTGGAATCTTTGTTCGCAAACTAGTTTATAGAGTCAAATGGTTTTGAAAAAGGATTTTCCAGTGATGACTTGACACACCAGATTATGCCAAGTGACGACTCTAATTTTGAATGTAAAAATAATCCTTCTTTGAAACAAATCATTTTATTTTGTCACTTAATAATAAAAACCCTTTCTAACCTTAAAATCTAATCCCTTCGGTTAAAAAAGGGGTGAGACAGAGTTATAGGATGACCCTGGGGTGTTGCGATATGCCATTGTGGGTAAAATGAGGGTTTATCATATGGTTGTGCATTATACACTGGATATGGATGTGGAGAAATAGAGTATAATGGATTTTGGGAGTGATTATGTGGAGCTTGGGATAAACTAGAGTTTGAGCCTGAGAGCGACGATGACGTGGTCTTCTTGACCTTTTCTGCGGTCTAACTGCAATAGCAGATGTATCTTCCTCATTCTTTTTCTCCCCAATACTTCCTGAACCCTTTTGAATTTCTTGAGTAGTCGCTTTCAATGTTGCAAAACTCATAATGCGACCAGTCTTAATTCTCTCTTTTATCATCTCCCCCATTTTAAGGACCTCAGTAAATGACTTGCCTAATGCAGGCAACAAATGTTGATAATATGTTTCATCCTGCGCTTGAATAAACACCTCCACTATTTTGTTTTCTTTCATTGGCGGTTTTACTCTAGCAACTTCTTTGCGCCATCTGATCGCATACTCCCTGAAACTCTCAGTATTCTTCTTTTTTATACTAGTTAGGGATGTTTCGTCAGGGATCAACTCCACATTGTATTGAAATTGTTGCACGAATTCATTAGCTAGGTCATCCCAACTATTCCACTTATCGATGTCTTGATCAACAAATCATTCTGAAGCTAGGCCTGAAAGACTCTTCTCGAAATAATCCATAAGTAGTTCTTCCTTCCCTTCAGCACCCCTTAACTGGTTACAATAACATCTCAAATGTGCCACTGGGTCCCCATGTCCTTCATATTTCTCAAACTTCGGCATTTTAAAGTCAGGAGGAAGGTTGACATCCGGAAACATGCATAAGTCCTTATATAAGACACTTTTACAACCCTCAAGTCCTTGCAAGTTCTTCATAGCCAGTTCCAGACTTCTCAATTTTCTGATTATTTCCTCTTGTTCTTCTGTCATAACAGGCTTCTCAGTGTTAGAAAGAAATTCAGGCGGGTGATTGTCACCGAAAAGACCAGTCAACTTGAATTAGGCTCGGTAGCGTAACATTGATCACCAGTAATATTCAATGCAGGCTCTCTTGTAGAGTAGGGAGGCACAACTTGGGGATGAACATTAAAAGTAGAAGCTTCAGGTGGGGGTGGGGCTACAAAATCATAAATAACAGGTGGAGCCGAGTATGTGATAGTCTTGGATTAGGGAGTGAGGAAATGAACATTGGATGTGGTTGGATATTGTTGCCCTGGAGTCGACCCTGATGCTTGTTGTGGCATGTTAACAAAAATGGGAAATTGTGCATGTGACACGGGAGTCAAACTAGAAAGATACTCCAGATTATCAGTGGGAACTGGAGGAGGCGGCAACCCATTAGCCCAAGTTCGATACATTTCTATCATTTCCTGCCTTAATTTTCGAATCTCTTTATTAGCTCCTAAATTCTCATTTTCTGAACTCCCTATCTGATTAGTGACAACAAACTCAGTATCCTTGTTGGTCATAACTTTCTCGATGACTTGGTGCAATATGGAGGACCAGCCAAAATGCCACAAACCAATCACCTTAAACTAACTGAACAAGAGATAACCAATGTGTTAGAATTCAACATTTTTCAAAAACTTCTTTTTTGCTTTTTGAAAAGATGACCAAACCCGAGAAGGGCGCCTACGTATCTCACCCCCGAGAAAGGAGAATTAGGTGTGCGTAGTTGTGAAGTCTTGCCAAAATGGCAAATTAAATTCTTTTTCCATATCTTTTTTCTTTTTGTTGAAACTTTAAAAAGAAAAGGAAATAACAAATTGTCAAAAGAATTAATGAAAATCTTTTTGCATTTTTCATTTTTAACATCCCTATACAAAATGAGGAACTATGATTACCAAAGAAAATCTTTTTGGGTTTTAATTTTGAATTTTACACAAAAATGAAATTTGAAACTATTAAAGGAAAATCTTTTTGTGGTTTTTCTTTTCGAAGATGTATATGAAACCTACTCTGAATAAAGAGTGAAGAATTTTTTTTTGATTTTTGAAATAAGATCCCCGAACCAACAATAGGCTGCCTACATATCTCACTCCCGTAAGAGGAGAATCAGGTGTGCGTAGTTCGTCCAGATTGGACAATTAAGGATTATTGAACAAACAAAACCTTGGCTTGAGAGACACGAGTACTCGATGAAAATATTTTTTTTTTGGATTTTTAATTTGACACTTCATACAAAAATGATACCAAAAACCATGAAAGAAAAATGTTTTTGATATTTTTGATATGAAATATACAAAACTTCTATCATCTTTTATTGAATTTTCCTCTTATAAAAGCTCCTATCTAACAGAAATATTTTTGAAAATTTTGAATTATGAATGCATGATAAAGGAACAAAAGGAAAATCTTTTTGATGTTTTTGAGAAAATAAGTGCGAAAGGTAAAATTTTTTTTTGAATTTTTGAATTGTGAAAGAAAAAAAAATCAAAAGCCATAAAGAACTCTAAAAACTTACGAAACTCTCGATTCTTTCTTTTTCACTCACTATTTGTTTTCTCTTTTTTCAACACTTTCTTGTCTACACACTTTACTTCTAACATATGCTTTCCCTAAATCGGTCCTTCAAATGACCACGTTACCCTCAAAGATGCAACACTTAGCACGTACGGATGCTTCAGAGGTGAGTCTCCTACAAAAGACCAAATGGGTCCCGCTAGGTCTCAATATGATGCAGATAAACATGATCTAAAGGCTGACCTACATTGAAGTTTACTAACAAGGCCATTCGGGGGAGCATTGGTCGATAGTAGCTGCTTTGCTTTCCACCCACTCCATATGTCTGACGGCTCTCCCTCCAAAAATAAGGGTGACTCAACTAGAGTTTGTGTGCACGACATGCACTCCAGGACTTGTTGCATAAAAAATTGACTCGAGTTATTCACATGATGCCAGATATAAAGCGGTAACACATAAGAGAAAACTGTAAACACGTAGCACGTAAGCACTCACCAATGATAAAATAAACACAAACAATAACACAAACAATGCTTATACACTCATAATGTCAAACTAACCCGATGCAACTCCAAAAATAATCTTGAATTATGAAAAGTCCCCAGCAGAGTCCACAGAGCTGTCACACCCCTTTTTAACTCCAAAAGATATGGTTTTAAGGGTCGAAAAGGTTTTTATTATTAAAGTGATAAAATGAAGATTTTTTCTGAAAGAGGATTATTTTTACATTTAAACTCAGAGTCGACACTTGGCATAAACCGGTGTGCCAAGTCACCTTTGGAAAATCCTTTTCAAAATGATTTGACTCTTGAAACTGGTTTGCAAACAGAGATTCCGGTTAAGAAATTCTGTTAACCGAGGGGAAGGTCTTAGGCACCCCTCGATTCCATGGTTTGACCACGGTCGCTTGGTAGAGTGAATCGACTAATTCGGCACTACAATGTACAAACCACACAAAAACATGTAAAACAATCAAACAAACAAACAAAACAAAATGAATCCAAACTATAGTGTTCATTCTGAGTTATACAGTCTCGAAATAGAAAAATACAGGAATGTAAATCCTATTCTAAACTAATCCTAGATTAAGCTCTAATGCCTCACCCGATGCCTCGGATCTTCATCACGAATGTCCACCGAGTATAAAATACTTTGGGACATTTCCCAGATAAAATAATATAAATACTTCGAGGCATTCCCTGGGCAAATGATATAAGTGACCCCAAAGCGATACAGCCAAAAAGCCATTCAATCACACAATTCAAATATCCCATCAATCCACAGTCCCTAAATTCGCCTACCCGACCAATGTTTGTCTAGCCCACTCGAACTACGATGATACTATCTAGTTCAATATCAATAAATCAAAACCACAATAATCACTTTATCAACTTTTAACTTCCGCCCCAAAACAACCAATTTTAATTCTCAAACTAGATATCATTTCATCACATAATCCATTATCAAGGGAATCGAACAACGAATCAAAACAACCAACAATTTACATCATCATAGATCAACCAACACGATATTCAATTTAATGCACCAGATATCATCAACAATGAAATAAAAGAGGAGAAACAGTAGAATTGGACCTCATTTGAAGCTTTCGAATTCAATGTTATTCCAATAAAGAAAGTTCGCTCCTGAACCATGAACTGAACCTCAACCACGACCAAACTCAACTTGGTAGAGAGAACTAATAGCCAGACAGCTTCAAAACCAGTGGGAATAAAACTTCAATACGGAGTCCAAATTACCCCAAAACCCGATATCAACCACTAACCGTAAAATAGACGAACCCAAAACCCCAAAAATACAATAGAAAATTGAAACCCAGTGTAGCCCAAGCTCCGATGAGCTCCGACGATGGTATAAAATGAGATGAGTCGGATTCAGGTAAATTTACCCCTTTTTATGAAGTTTAGACTGAAAACTCAAAGAAACGGGGAGATTTTTATAATATTCTGAGACTTTGGGATGAAATTGATACTTGCAGTGCCTGAGTCCGACCCAAAATATCTTATTTCGTCTAAGAACTAATCAGAAAAAGCTGAGCATCACTAGAACCGTAGCTCAAGCGCTACAATTACATTTTTTAATTTGATCTAAATGCGTGTTCCAGTCATAAACTCTAATTTTTCTATGGGATCGACTCATTTTGAGATTACTCGTACCCCCTCCCCCCGATCTCCTGATCTACGCGTGTATTCTCTCCGCTACTCTCTCTCTCAATCTACTCTCTTTTCTCCATTTTTTTTATGTATCATCTCTTTCGTCGTGAGCTCTCTGTATATGGTGGTGAATCAAGAAGAGGGTGAAAAGTGTGTTTCTATATTCTATTCTGTGTGTGTTTCTATGAGTAGAAAAATGGAAGATAATGGGGAATCCATGGCTGGTGTGGGTATATTCCCAGTGTGTGTAGGTGTATGGGTGTAAAATGTGTATTGGGGTATGAATATGGTGGGTCCCTCTAGAAGATGCTCCCTTTTCGATTGAAAATCAAAAATAGAATCCTTTTGCTCTTTTTGTTTTTGTCTCTTTTGTGAATAAGCTAAGAAAAAATGGAATTCACGTGAGTGGGGTAGGGGTAGGTGAGGGTAAAGGTTGTTATTTTTGTATTTTTGTGGTATATAATCACATGGGTGAGGGTACACGGTAGGATAAAGTAAAAAAAATATGTAAAAACGATATCGGGGAGGGACGAAATTAGGTGTCTACAAAGTTAAACAACCCATGAAATCAAACTAACCAAAAATCAACAATTATATCAAGTTTTCAATTCTCACCCCCAAATCTATTTTAACACATCATTATACCAATTTGACTATCAAATCACATTTTAAGATCTGAAACCAACCTCGAACACATACCCCAACGAATATTCAGACATTTACTCATATCAATCATTCATATCCACAACAACAATTAATATTTGCTCAAAATATTCAGAGCCACACCACAAAATCACGATATTAACCAGCTTTGATACAATAAAAAAAAGTAGAGTTAAGAGATGGACCTTTACAAAACCGAGTTCGTTGATAATAAGTTTTAAGAAAGCTCGAACTATAGAATTCCGAATAGAACCTCGACAGCAATGAATCCAACTCGAATAGCAAAACAGCAATCCAAAACTAATCACAATGATCCGGCTGAGACCCAAACCATAACCAATGTCCAGAACCAGTACAAAAAACCAACAAATCCCAAAAATAGTATATCCTCAGGAAAAATCAGTCCACCCGCGATTTCTATAAAAGACAACCGTCTGAGCTCCAGTGAGCTACAATGCTTGAATCCGGCCTATAAATGATCGAATCCGAATGAGAACTCGCCGGAAGGAGCTTGATTTGGCAAAATGTCGCCGAAATCGCGCACTAGACATGGAAAAACCGTGTTTCCAGTGAGATTTGAGGGCGCGGTTGCGTTTCTATTTTTGATCTACTCCATTTTTTTTGAGTGTCGTGTGGTTGTGTACACTGTGTGTGCGTGATTTTTTTTTTGTGAAGAAAAAAGGAAGGTTTTTTTGTTTTTGTGAGTTTTTTTCTGTGGAGAAGATCAAATGATGATGATAATGGGTCCTTTTTTTTTCTCTCCAGTTTCCTTTCATTGTATCAACGAGTGTGTATATATTGGTGAGGGGAGGTTTCCAATGGGGTCCCTTCTAAGTGTTTTTTTTTTGTGTGTATATAATTCTAAAAATGTCAAAACGTCCCCAATACTGTTATGGTCCAAAAAACGTGTAAACAGGTAGGGGGTTGGGTAGTGGTGAGGGTAGGGGTATGGTGTGAGGTAGGATAAAATTTGTTATAGTTTTGTTAAGGGTTGTTATTTTTGTATTCTTGTGGGGTGTAATCACATGGGTGAGGGTGTATGATAATGTGAGGTAAAAATTGATGAATTAGGTTTTGGGAGGGACAAAATTAGGTGTTTACAGTTATTGTTGTAACTGATGTTCTTGTTGAGTTATGGTGATGAAGAAGAAGAAGGCAATGGGGAAGAAGACAATGATGGGTAGGGGAGTTGGGGGGTGTATGAAATAGTTTTTAAAAAATAAATAAATATTTTTTTAAAAAGATAAATTATATATCCAAATATTTACATGTGGCAGCTTTTAATTGATAGAAAAAGTCAGTTTTGAGCCTTTTCATGCACCTGTTGCACGTGTATACACGCAGAGGGTCAAAATAGTGTATTTGTAACGATTTAAGTAAGATTCGTGGGGTAATAGGTCGAAAGTACAGTTTAAGCGTCTTTTTGAAAAACTCGGACAAGATCTGGGGGTCTTTATGTATTTTCTCAATTTTCTTCTTTCACTGATGCATGCATGCATATATCTATATCTATAATCTATAATCTATATCTATATCTATAATATATTAAAAGTTTGAAAACCCTTAAAAAGTTATTTGAATTTTTTACCCTTCATTAACAAACTTTTTTTTAGACAAAACTGACTATTTACTATTTTTTAATTTATTATTTAATTATTTTTTATTATATTAATTTGACTTCCTAAAATATATGGGACTCCTAAAATATATAGTATGAGAATTAATTAATATTTTAATTTTTACTAGACTTCCTAAAATATATGATAGGTGAATTAATTAATATTTTCCTTTCTACTGTTTAATTAGAAAAATACTCCTAAGATAAGACTCTATTAAGGAAATACTTCTATAAATATTTAGATGTACGTTAAACTAGAGAACAAATCGTTTTGCCTATTGGGAGAATACGATTGATGCTTATCTAACTTGATTCGATTGCATGTCTGGATGCTTGATTTTCTAACCCTCAACTTATTTACTATTTTTGTCAGCATAATAGAATTCAACATGTGTTTATATATATTTCTTTGTTTTCATTCAAAATAATTCTTTATGATCAAAATTTTCACTCAGATAAGAATTAGTTGGATCAAAATCAAAGTTTTGTCATCACTATTATATTTTTTTTCAATAGTTTACAGGTCGTAGATGAATGTTGGTTGGCTTTGAAAAAAATTTTTAGGTAAAGATTAGGTTTAATTATATTATCATAATATCTCTATTAGTTTGTTATTTTGTGGTAATTTACGGTTCGTAGATGAATTTTGATCGGCTTCGAGAAATTTTTGTGTGTAAAATTTAAGTTTAATTGTATTGTTTTGATATCACTTTTATCGTATTATTTTGTTGCAGTTTACAGGTGATAGATAAATGTTGGTCGGCTTTGAAGAATTATGTAAAGGTTAGGTTTAGTTGTATTATTTTGATATCTCTATTATCGTAGTATTTTGTTATTGTTTACAGGTGGTAGATGAGTGTCAGACGACTTTGAGAAAAATTTTATGTGTAAAGATTAGATTTAAATGTATTATTTTGGTGTCTCTATTATTGTATTGTTTTGCGGCAATTTACAGATGGTAGATGAATGTCGATCGATTTTTAAAAATATTTTTAGTAAAGATTAGGTTTAATAAATAAATTCTCCATCTTTGCATACTCAAAATGATATTAAATTTAATTATTATATTCATATTTATTATTTAAATAAATATCTTATTTAATGTAATGTTTGAACTCATTAAAGTGAGGTACACGCGCAAGACGCGTACATACCAGTCGTATCTTACGTGCCTCACGTGTGTACCTAACTTCAAGGAATTAAGTTAACAAAATCACTTCGATATTATAAAAGAAAATATGCTTGAATTAAGAAATAAATTTATTTATTCTTTTAATACGAAAAACACTTAAATATAAACTAATATATTCATACACATAATATAAAAGACGTAAGAGAGTATTAAGTTAATTAACAACAAATATATATACATACATACATATATATATATATATATATATATATATATATATATATATATATATATGAAAAATAAATTCATGTGTATACGTTATATTATTAAGTACTCACTTAAAAAATTGGTGTAAATTATTAACCATATTTACGGTAAATTTACAACTTTAATTTACTGGGTTTAGTATTAAACCAAATTAACTTGTATTAAAATGTAGTCAATTTAGGCAAATTTTGATAGTTATTTATATAGAATCCCTATTTTAGTATATTTATTTTATAAAATATGAAATTTTAAACTAAATTTGTAGTTATTTTGGTTTGTAAAAATTATTTTCTATACAAGATATACCTAAATCAACAAGAACTTTAATTAATTTCATATTTTTTAATATTTCATATAATAAGTAATAATAATTATTTAAGAAAAAAGGTGAAAAAATAATTTTATTTATTTCAAAATCTTTATGAATGACAAAAGTGTGAATCACTTTTCAAAGAGTGGTGTACGTGTTTTGTACGTGTCTCTCTTGTCAATTAAAAAATTCATTATATCTATATAACTTGTACTAATAAATCAAAAGAGTCTGGAAAGCCATCTCTAAAGGTATCGATACCTGCAGAGAAAGCACTCTTTGCATCATCCAGAAAGGAGACAAAGTCAACTTCTGGGAAGACATTTGGATTCCTAACTTCGGCAGCATTAGGAGCCACATCCAGGGCCCTTTCCAGGAACAACCCCTGAGAACCAAAGTTTTCCAAATCTGGAAAAATGGAACATGGGACTTCTCCACCTTCTCCTTTGACTTACCTCCCTCTATTAAAACCACCATCATGAATAACTTCTTCCCTATCACCAGTAGTGACAGAGACTACCCCATATGGAAGTTGTTGGTAATGGTGTGTTCTCATGTGCCACTGCTTCTAAACTCCTTTACAACCATGACAACCAGGCCACTGCGGCAAATTCCTTCGCTTGGAGTTGGAAACTGAAAATTCCTCCTAAAATCAAACACTTTCTTTGGCTAGCCACTCATAATAGAGTCCCCTGTTCCAGCACCCTAAGGAATATGGGAATTCCTTTAGTCCAGCAATGCAAGAGTTGCTCACATCCGTGCGAAGACATTTCATATGTCTTTTGGTTCTGTCCCATCACTACAAACCTCTAGAATGACCTTCTTTCTCATTGCAGTCATCCCATCCCTTCTAATCTCTTCAACCAGGTTCTGAATAATTGGGGTACCACGTTGAAATCCTTTCAAAATAAACCTTTTGACGAGCTCATAAACATGGATATCTCTTGGCTTTTTGCTTATGGTACATCTGGAAAGTAAGAAACGACAATCTATTCAACAATCACTCAAACAATCCTTCCTTTAATCAAGCTTACTCTGAAGCAGTTGAACGCTTTCATCTAGCCATGTGCTTCACCAGTTACCATAACCCTCATGTCTACATAAACATCAAATGGGAACCTCCTTCACCCAATCACTTCAAACTCAACATGGATGAGTCGTGTTTAAACAATACCGGAATAGAGGGTATAAGAGGTGTCATCAGGAACAGGAACGGAGACTGGGTCCTGGGTTTTACTAAAGGTTTTCGATTTTCTACCAACAACTAAATAGAGCTAATAGACCTTTTTGAAGGCCTGCAAATTGTGGAAGAACAGAAGTTGCTGCCCATTGAAATTAATATTGACTCTGTTTAGGTAATAATATGCTAAAAAATGGTAACCTTCACTATGACCCCATTATTCATTTGTGAAGGTCAGCGTTGAGAAAGATAGGGAACCCACCAGTCCTACATTGCTATAGGGAGCAGAACAGCGTCGCTGATGCATTAGCTAAGCATGGACCAACACGACAATTTTTGGTCAGATCAACCATCTGGCAGTTCCTCCTGTGTATGCCCTTAAACATGTGTGGTCAGACGCATTAGGAACTACCTTTGTTAGGAAACGAAATCATCAACCTAATGATGATAACGAAATAAGCTTTTGTTATGAACCTGACTGATAGTCAGTTTATGTGTTTTGTAATATCATTTGGTGTAGAACTCCTTCTCTAATATAATATATCTCCAACTTACCAAAAAAGAAAAAAAATCAAAAGAGCTTATTGTTAAAAATAATGACCATATGTCAGATCTCATAGTTTATTAATAATTGAAAAAAATTGCATATAATTAAATTTTAAAAGGAAATTCATATAGAATCAAAATGACTAATCAATTTCTTATGACGGAATGTAATGATTCAAAGAATTTGTTCATATTTATAAATAAGTCAATTTCAAATTATTAATTGTAAATGCATCATTATTAACAAAAATTACACACACAAAAAAAATCAATTAACAATTATCTATCAAGCATACATGATAATTTGTTATTTTAAACTTCAAGAGCATACTACAGTTACAATCACACAAAAAAAATTCTCAATTAACAATTATCTATAAAATATACATGATATTTTTGTAAACATAAAAAACTATACAGAAAAAATTTCAGACCTTACCTCAAATCACAAACAAATTTATCTCTTCAATTATAGATACCATTAATATTTCAAAAATAAAAAACTTCTCAGAAAGCAATTGTCGAGATCAAGAATAATGATAGATTATTATTGTAAACTTCAAGAATATACTAAAATTTTAAAAAACTTACCTCAAATAACAAACAAATTCATCTCTTTAATCATAAATACTAATAAGATTTTAATCATCAAGAATATATTACAAAATTTAAAAAGTTACATCAAATCACAAGTAAATTTATCTCTTCAATCATAAGATATATCAAGATTTTACTAAAACACTTCTCAATTAACATTTATATATCTATAAAATTACATGATAATTTATTTGTTGTAAATTTCAAGAATATACTAAAATTTTAGAAAATTTACCTCAAATCACAAGAAAATCTATCTCTTCAATCAAACAAAAGAAAAAACACAATACACTAAACCAAGAAAAAATTGCCACATGCTATAAAACAATATGAATATTGCTTAAATTACTCACTTTGATGAGGAACAATCAATTATATGGAGAACAAAAAAGAAGATATTAATAAAGTTTAAAACTTTTCTAATATAAATACTATTATAGCAAGTTTTTTTTTTCTCATACGATGTCCGGTACCCACATTGGAGCTCGACTAATTTGGATTCGCACCGGATAGGACCCTATTCGGGGGGTAGCACTTCCTATCAAGGATTTTTTCATTCTTAGGGCTCGAACCCGAAATCTCTAGTTAAGGGATGAACAACCAAATCCACTACACCACATACTTTGGTGGTATTATAGTAAGTTTTCTACTTATTTTGTTATTTTTTTTTCCTTTTAAATCTAAGTTAATTAGGTCTCTTCTTTAATATGAATATAATAATAATAGTAAAGAGACAACTCCAAAGTTATTACTCGTGTGAAGGAAAAAAAAGAGTAGATTTCTACTTTTGAAATTAGTGTTAATCTTTATAGTGAGTATAGTTCTAATAAAATATAATTTTTATATAAGGTAAAATTATGATTGATTAAAATTACCTCTTATCATAAATTTTAGGATTTTTAATTTAAGAAAAAAATCTTACCATATATGTTAAACTCTTGATCCCCTATATTTTAGGAGACAATATTATAAATATAATTAAATAATAATTTAAGAAAATAGTGAAAAGACATTTTTGTCTAAAGAAGAAACTTTTAATGAAGGGCAAAAAGTTCAAATCACTTTTTTAAGGGTTTTCACACTTTTAATATATTATAAATTATAGATACAGATTATAGATTGTAGATATAGATATAGATTATAGATTATAAATTATAAATATAGATATAAATTATAGATTATAAATTTTATATATATATATGAACCACGTAAGCAGGACCCACTGATAAAACCATGTGCCTTATGGACACGTCACCTTGTTGGTTAACGGCAAAAGGCCTCCGACGTCACTTTCCTCTCTCCATCGTGAATCACGTATTGTCACGGGCACTCCTTCACAAAGGACTCATTTGGTAGGAGAGATAACGGATGATTAATTTTGAGATTAATTTTAGAATGAATTTATCTCATGTATGATTTGAATAAAATATATGAGATGACTCATTTTAAGATTAATTATTCTGAAATTATATTATTATTTTTATTCCTTTTTGAAGGTGGAATAACTAATCTCAAAATAGCTAATTTGAAAGTAGTTAATCCTTAGATAACTAGTTTTCCAATCAAACCGTCTTTAAGGGGTTGTTTGGATACAGGATGAAATGGGGATATCCATATGGGATGAACAAATTTTGGAAAACATAACGAAACTGCTAGGAGGAAAAGAATGCAAAAGTGTTATATTAAGATTATAAAACAGAATGCAAAAGTGATGAAAGATATATTGATGATTAATCTTATAAATAATTATCTTTTCTATTATAATATTTCTGTGATATTATAAAAATTTCAACTTCAATACATGATATATTTTATGACCTAAACTTTCACTTAATTCATTTTTCAAGAATATTAACATAAAAAAAAATTGCCTCATTTTTGTAAGTGAAGTTATAGCCGCGTACAGTATACATACATACATACATCTTTATACTCATATAGCATTTACATAGGAGAACGGTAAGTGATTTTAGGAGTTGATAAATCGCTCTTCTCTGAAACGAAATCCTCGACATATTACAAATTTACAATTATTATTTTTATAGTTTTGTTAAAATACATAACTGAACAACATTATTACCGTAAGTTATTCAATCTCGACATGCTCATCTCAACTATTAAACTCAAAAGTAAGATATGCATATTCAAGAATCAATCCATAAGTCTACAAAGCAAATTTTATTATCTAAGCAACAATAAAAAACATTAGATTTATATTATGGAATGATAAGAATATTAGATTCGTACTATATATTATTGCATGAGGATTTTTAAAGTTACTCTCTGTTTATTTATTTGTGTGTTTTGAAGATAATAAACATTAAATTATATTTGTATCCTCTATATCTTTAGCATTTTTCCTCGCCGACTATTTAAATTTTCACTAAATAAATTATTAGGAACTACATATACGTATTTGTTATATTTTATATCAGATCTAGCATGAAAATTTATTAGAATAAGTATTCTCCATCTTCATACTTAATTTTCTCTCTTCATGTTCGTTTTATATTTTTTGTTCTTTCTTCTCCAATTATACGTATATTAAATGAGATTTTTTTTTTGAAAAAAAGAGATAATTATAAGAGAATAGAGATATACAACTAACACTTACATTGATCGGTTGGAAGTTATAGAGGTAATGTAGTTAAAATTGGCAACATGAGGTTTGATTTTTTTTTTTGTTTTTTTATCTCTTATCTTTAATATATATCAATACATATTAATCAAAAATAATTAAGAGGAAGGGGAGAAGTACCGTAACATTTAAAAAATTTAATATTATATTTAATTTTAGGCTTTTAATTCTCATTATCATTAGAATGAAAATTATAAAAATGAAGTGTGAGTTACGGAGACTTTTTAATACCTAAAGTAAATTATTGTATTATAATTATATAATAAAATAGAGTAAGAATGCCAAAAATTAAAAAGATAAATATGAATGATGATAATAGGAAGGTGCCAACATTAAATAAAAAATTCTTAAGGACTAACCTCCCATCAAACTAAAGGAATAACAACATTATCATTTTGAACCTTAAAAAGAAAATCCAAAAATTATAAATCTAAAAATAAATGTATATAAAGATATATAATTAAAAGAATTACAAACATTGCTTTAGTATATGTATTACCGCTAACAAAAAAATAAAATCAAAGAATTCCAACCTCATACAAAATGGGATAGATATTAAGACTATTATATATTTTCAAGAAAGAAAATGTCATTAATAATCTCATACAACCAATCATCAAAAACTTACTGTCGCTTTAATTTCGTCTTGTGAAACGCACCCTTCACTTGCATGACAATATTATTATGTAGATATTGAATGTCAAAAAGATAAAAGATTACAAACATTGCTTTAATATATGTATTACCGCTAACAAAAAAAATAAAATCAAAGAATTTCAACCTCATACAAAATGGGAGAGAGATTAGGACTATTATATATTTTCAAGAAAGAAAATGTCATCAATAATCTCATACAACCAATCACCAAAAACTTACTGTCGCTTTAATTTCGTTTTGTAAAATGCACCCTTCACCTGTATGACAATATTCTTATGTAGATATTGAATGTCAAAAAGATAAAAGATGAATTTTTTTGGGAGATTTAACAAGTTACCTTATGATGATGTGATAAAGAGATAGAAAATATACCAAAAGGTTATACATGAATGCATATTAAGATATTCAGTTAAGAAGATAATTATAATGGAAGTTAAAAAGTTGATTAATTGAATCTACATATTTTTGGGTTTAATTAAGATAAACACAAATAGATAAATAAAGAGAAAAAAATTCAAGAAAGGAGAAAATAGATAAATGTCAATGAAGGCCAAAAAGGGGTACCAGATCACCTCTATGTTTCTCTTTTATTAATATATACATATACATATATATATATATTGATTGATTTTAGTTCTGCAGCTAATAAATTAATAATTAATATCTTTATAACATAGACATGATACTGCAAATAAAACTCTTTTTTATCTTTGGATTTTCGTTAATTCCTTGAAAATGCTAAAAGTGGTACAAACATCTACGTTTAATCTTAATCAACATTTTTTGTACACGTAACATTTTAAAAATTATTTATTACAAAATTGAATTATAAAAATGAATATTTACTTCTTAGCAGAGACTCTAACTATTTCCCAAAAAAAAAAAAAAAAAGACTCTAACTATGATAAAAGAGGAAAGACTTTCTCCCTATCTCAAGACATGCTAGTGCCTCTTTTTTTTTGTGTGTGTGTGTGCGTGGGTGTTCTTCAATGGCATACAAACTAATGCTAAAGTATCTGAATTAAAAAAAAAAAACTAATGCTAAAGTATAAAACTATGAAATTATGATGCCAACAAAAATGGCTAAACTCTTTCTCATAACTAATGCTAAGAAAATAGGGGTAATACTCTATGTTGTGTTAGGCTTGCTACTCTTTCTCCATTTCCATTTCATTCAAATTAAATCAAAGAAGATGAAATGAACTAATATTTTTTATTAATGTGAGTTATAAATATATATTAGTCTCTCCGTCCTATTTTAGTAGATCATTTTACTAAAAAATAACATATTAGTTGATCACTTACTAAATTATGATAAAATTAATTTTTTTTCATTTTATCCATACATTAAATGTGAACAATTATAATTTCAATGTTTATTCATATGTCCAATGAATATCACTAATATGGATAACAGGTAAAATGATAAAATTCATCATTCAATTTATGATTTTTAATTACCGTATAAAATGAAATGTGTTCAACTAAAATAGGACGGATAGAGTACTAATTAAGAGTAGAAGTTCTGAATATGAAAATGTGTGAGTTAGAGAGATGATTTTCTGAAATAAAATAGTTAAAAAAGTGAATTTTAAAAAAAATATATAAATATGATTCTAGAGACGTGTCACATCATTCTATTATTGCCTAGCTTTATACTATATAAATTACTCCATATATTAAAATATTTATTTTTGATACAGATCAAGCACAATGTCTTAGAATCATGAAAAATACCTGCCTCTCTCTTTGTATATATATGAGTTTGAATGCTAAAGTTGTAAGATGATTTTATTAATCTGTAAAAAAAAGTGATTATACTAAAAAAAAAAAAATCAATTAAGAAAATGCATTTGATAATGGGACATTTTTTCATTTAACTAGAATTGAACGATGTGCTAATGTCATCTTTTATGAGGACCCTATTTTATAATAAATAAATATTCTATTAATAAACAAAAATCTGACACTACCCCCATCAGTAGTGGTTCTCATCCCCCCAAAAGAGGAGATTAAAGAGTGAAATCAAGAATTTATGTTTCGAAAATAAGTTGACAAATAACATATTATTTTTCGTGGCCACATTTGTAATGCATGTAGTATAACTTCAGTCATATAAATTCAACATTCCTTACTTTTACTAATAAAGAAATTAATAAGACATAATTAGAAATAAAACTATAACATTCCAATTCAACTAAAGATCATGTAACGTAATGTAAATTTCAAGAGAAAATAATTGAAGCTTACCTTCGTAAGAGTAAATCTTTGTGTTGATTTTTAGTACACAAAAAGAATCTGCAGTAAAAAAAGGAAAGAGAAAAGAATCAAAATATAAATAACATTATAATTAAGTAATAATGTACGGTAAAATGAAATGAAGGTGAGAATCAAATTTAACTAGAATATGAGAAAGATAAGTCGAGAAGGGAAGAGGAACTACTGCATGTTGAAAGGAAGACGACATCAACCGTCTTCATTTTCATTTATAATCAAGACACAATTAATAGATACTATTGAAAGCAATAGCATTCATGCTGTCGTCAATTCCATGCATTCCTTAAATTATATTAAAGTGGTGTAAGTAATTTTTTGGCTCTTGAAATACTGTAACCGTCTTCATTTTAATTGCTGGTTAGAGAGTTTGTGACTAACAGCCACATCAGCTGCCCCATAGTAGCCATGTCAGAATCCACATAACACAAGAATAATTAAGAAAAATGTCAAAAATTTGATAAAAAAGATAAATTTCATTCTTAGCTTTTGAAGCATGCCACATCAGCAACTCCACAATCTTCCTTTATAGAGAGAGATTATCACTACTCCTTTGCTATCCATAGTTGGGAGGAACTTTTAAGGATATTATGCTATCTTTAGTTTAATAACTTGTCGAAAAAATTAAATAGTTAATTTCATGTCTTAAAAGGATAAGGATTTGAAATCCCCAAGTTACTTTCTACAACTCAGTTTGGTTTATTGTATCGATTGCTATTTTTTTGTTTGTTTGTTTATTACAACATCATTGAAGCTTAAGGTCATGAGAGATAACAATTTCAACAATTTTTGTGCTGTGTTTAAATGAGCTTTTGAGGCTTGTGATGGATAGGTCTTCTTTGATTGAGGCTATTCTATGTTAGACTTTTCTTTTTGATATTGATTGTATGTTTAGAATTTCATATATTTTTCATTCATTATTGTAATAATTGTTCTCGTCTTTAAACCTAAGTTGTTATACAATAGACAAAATTGTTTTTTACTATTTTAATTAAACTATTATATTATTATGTCTATAATATTTCACGTGTACTATTTAAAATTGGGTTTTACATTGAAAGATCATGTACTTAGCTATTTCGTATTCAAAATAAAATTAGATTCTCATTAATGTTCGAAGTTCTTTTTGGACTGGTTTACATGCATGGCTTAGTGCCGATTGAAAAATCTTTTTTTTTTTTCCATTAAACATTTTCAGAAAGTGTCTCTATTATTGGTAATGGGGTGAATGATTTTTACGGAATTTTCAATTAGTGTTTTGAAATTTTCTACTTTTAGTCGAAATTGCGAAAAGAAGCATTGAATTTGAGGTTCAATTCTTCACGGATTAATAGTGTATTTGGTAAAATCTTGTGGTGCATATCTCCTACATGAATTGTGAACATGATAGAAGTCTACGGTTGAACATTACATATTTTCGGATGAATTTTTTGCCATTATTACTAATATAAACACTACATTATGTTATTAGTTTCGGGTGGCCCATGCTAAGCCTAAATCCAACGTCAAGATATGAAAACAATAGATAATTTATCAAATAAGTATAATTTATTTCATATTTTCAACTACATAATTAATTTAATGTTATTCAGGTTAATCATATCTAGTCAATAAATTTTCAGAACTATTAGAGTTTTGTATTTGACTCATGCTTATGAGCCTCGATTCAAAACTAACATAAAAAGTTAAATTTGTATACTTTTTATTTCTTTGCTTTTTGTGACATTAAATTATTAAAAGAATAGTTCAAAATTTTCTGCAAACTCCTAAAAAGTAAATCATTGTATAAACGTATTTTCAAGTTAAAGAAGAAATTATTTGTATTTTCAAATCGATACGTAATATAAAAGCTATTTCTATTGAATGTTTTAACCATAGAGCATTTAATATTTCAAATTGAACTTAATTATATGTTAAATTAATTTTTTGAATAGTTGCACTCTTAGATGAATCAATATATATTTTGAGATTAAATTTTTTTACAAAATTTATAAAAAAATTAAATACTTACGACACATATATATTTACCACTAAACAAGAAAAGAAGAGGAGGGAAGAGGTTAGAGATTGAATTTAAGTCGCACCATATCTAATTTTTTTTATTTTATCAAATTATGTGAAGACAGTTGAAGTGATATTTAACTAACCAAGGGGTAACATAAAAGAGTAATCAATAAAAATTTTGAAGTTAGAAAGTAATACGTCATTTAATAAAGAGAAAAGACATCTTTTCCCTCCCGAACTTGTTGTCACAACTCACTTTACCACTTAAACTTAACTTCCATTTATTTACCCCCCTTAACATCTTTAAAGTGAATTATTTTCACCCCTCAAAACTGAATACCACTCTCACGACGAAGAGTGCGTTACACACGCGTCATGTCATTGCCAAATCAGTGCCACATCAGTGCCATTTCATTTGCCACGTAAGATTTTTTTTTTATTTTTTTAATAATCCCACACACTAACTTTATATATATATATATATATATATATATATATATATATATATATATATATATATTTAAAAGAGTATATTTTTATAAAAAAAATATATTTTATATAAATAAAATAGACCCCACCCCCCTTCCTTCTTCTTCTTCACAACCCCCACCCCCTTCGTTCTTTCACAGCCCCCACCCCACCCCACCCCACCCCACCCCAATTCCTTCTACTTCTTCATTAGACGGTAGCTCCCGTCCCCTTCCTCCTCCTCCTCCTCCTCCTTCTTCTTCACATAAAAGCATCACTTTTTCTATTTATTTCACCATTACCATAAGTTTTTTCAATTAATTTTTTTCTTCATCAAATACAAAATTAACTTGAATTAGCTTGAGCAAATCCATCAATGACTAAATACAAGTACAAGATCACAAAAACACATCAATACACAAAAACTCAAATCCAAATTCTTTCACATTAACCAAAACCTAAAATTCTAAAACTCCTAAATTTTCAATTTCTTACTCAAAAATGTCTACAGAAATAGCATAAACAGTCTGAAATTCAAAAATGGCATAGATGATATTCGCATGACATGAAATTCTTGCCCAAGAATCAAACTTGTTCATCAATCTTGAACCCTTTTTGATTGTCGAAAAATAAAATTTTGGATTAATTAGGACTTGATAGGAAGGGAATTACGAAGAAACAGGGTGGGGTACGAAGAAGATGAAGAAATAGAGTGTTGGGGGTGGGGAAGGGGAGCGTTGAAGAAGATGAAAATGTCTGCTATGAAGACATTTTTCTTTTAATGTTATATATATATATAATGTTATATATATATATATATATACATATATATAAATAATAATAATAAGAATAATAATAATAAAAATAGCAATAAAGTGGTCTTTTAAAAAAAAAATCACTCGCTCTTTTTTTTTTGCCACGTCAGTTATAAAGGGGAATTTAATTCATTTGAAAGTTGTTAAGGGGGTAAATAAACAGAAGTTAAATTTTAGTGCTAAAGTGAGTTGTGATGACAAGATCGGGGGGGGTGGGAATGTCTTTTCTCTTTAATAAAGAACACTAACTTTATAAGATTGAAAAATAACTGTGTGAATACAACACACAAACATGTGTACATACATACACATACAAAAACACACACACACACACATATAATGAAAAATTCAATAGTAATTTTTCATATTATGACACGTCACCAAGTACAAATATTCATGTGGCAAGAAGGAAATATTTCATCTTTATCAATCACGTCCCACTTTTTTAGAGGATTAATAAATTCACTAAAACAAATTAAATAAAAATAATTAAATATTGATATAAGAAATATGTACAAAAAGTAGGGGCGGATCTACAAGGAGCCCAAAATTGATCGAAAATTTATACTGTATGTATAAAATCAGATTTGTTATAAATGTACCACATATAGTGAATGTCTACTTTACCATATATAGTGAACACCTACTTTATCATATATTGTGTATGCCTATTTATGGTAAAGTTACAAACCCCAAAGTTAGTTTTTCCCTATAAATAAAAGAGTTTTTCTTCATGGTAATTCACCCCTCAAGAGAAATAAGAATTACTCTCTATTTTCTCTCTACTCTTCTTCTTTATTCTTTATTAGTTTATAACACGTTATCAACACGAGACTCTACCAAACAAGATGAGATTATAAATCTAAGGTAATTTCAAGGTTAGTAATGCCTTATGTTATTTGTCTTTTGTTACTAATAATATAATTATTGTTGGATTTGATGAAAAATAAATGGTTTGGAACCATTTATGTTTTAAATTTATTCCTCAAGAACAATATTATCAAAAAGGATGATAATACATTGGGTTTAAGTCTCACCAATTTATGCCTAAGACGCCTTTATATGGGTAAGACGTTGGGTTTGAATCTCAATGCACCATATTGATGATATTATAATGGTTAAGGAAAAATAATGTGCTTTGAATGAAAAGTCATGAAATATGTCCCATTGAATATACTCCATTCCATGAGGTGAATGTGGTATCAATATGTGATAAGTCTGAAATATGACAACTTACTTCATTCTTGAAGTGTATATGATAGCAGTGCATAATATGTCTGAAAGAAGACAAGTGATTGAATGCACGAATATACGCGTGGAGGGATGATATGATAATGATCGTTAAAAGTGATGATATTTTCACACGCGTATTATGATCATAAGATATGTTAGAGAAAAATTCTCTAGATCATATGTCTGCCTCGATTTGCTCCTAAAGTAGCAATATTATAAAAGAGGTTATAAGCTATCAATTTGATAAACTTAAGACACGATTATATTTCATTCATGGGAATGATAATTTTAATTGTCATAAGCATAGATCCATTCCCTAGGTGAATGTGATGATATTTAGTGAAGCTTATCAACAAACGTAAACTTGATTGTGATGACTTCACAACTCACCTCCGAATGAGACAAAATAATCAAGAAGAGTTATTTTGAAATCTACTTCTAAAGTAGTAAATCTGAAATTTATTAATGTAATAGTAAATCTGAAATTTACTAAAGTAACAGGTACATTTCATGGTAAACTTGGAGTTTGCTAAAATAAAAGTTCATAAGTTGACATAAACGATCATGACATTCCGAAGATGTGCATATTAAGTATTGGACATGCAATAAAGCATTAGAAAATTCTTAAGAATTATTCATGTTGGTTGTTCTCATGATAAATTGGTTGGACCAACTAATTATTGGATTGGATCCTTCAAAATCTGAAAAATATAAAAGATGAATAAGGGCTCGTTCACCTTTAATGTGATCGGTTGAAAAGATGCATCAATAAGATAATCACATGTACATTTATTGTCAACCTTTAGTTTGACATTCATAAAGTTTCTTGCTTAATAAAATTGAATTAAGAGCATAACCTTCAGATTGTGCAATCAAGACAACTCATCTTGATGAAAATGGTTTGACATTGAATGCCTTCAATAAATAGCTAAACCATTCCTGATGAGAACAAAGATTCATGTGTTGGTTTGAAATATGATACGTTGAATACAATAAAACTTATATGCATTAGACCAATAAATTATGATTATTTCTTCTCTTTCAATTGGTTCAAGGTCAGGAACCAACTATTTCATTTAATAGTTTTGATGTGCGGTATACAATTAATAAATATTCCATGATGCATAAAGATGTATTCCTCAAAGAAGGTGGAGGATGTATGTTAATTTTCCTAACATAAGAGGGAGATTATCAGTATCTACGAAATATGTTAGGAATTATCATCAGATCCTCATTCAAAAGATAATTCAAGTCAAAATGCCGAAAACATCTCATATTAAGCTGCAAGTGCTCCTATTTATGTCCCTAAAGGATAAAGTCTATGCATGCGTGAAGAGTTGTAGACAATCGGTTCCAAATGAAATAATCCTTGAAAAAGATAAGGAGCAAACAATCATAATAAGAAGGAAATGTGCTCTTGAAGAGCCTATGACATAACACTTCATGAAATCTTATAAGAGGTTCAGGTACCTGAAAATAATGAAGTGATGAGATCTCAAAATATTACGTCACATTGTGAACCAATATAAAATGATATATCATCGATAATATCTTTGATACAATATTGACATAATATTGTAAAATATTATGAGGATCCAAATTCTACGTTTATTTAAACATGCTGACATAGAAATATTTATCAAGTGACACAAAAGGATGTATTTTGGTAAGTATAAAACTTATTTGATTTGCAGTCTAGACACTTGAAGATGTCACACTTGACATGTTGGATATTGTCACTTGACAAAAATCCATATGAAAATCTCCAAAGGATTGAAAATGATTGAAGCTTATAAAGTTTTTGAAAAACTTTTTACTATCCTCATAAGAGACGATTTGATTATTTTGAGTATCATTGGAACTCTTGGAGAGTTTTCAAAAGCAATAAAATTTTTGCTTAAATGAGAAACATGCAAAATTGAATAAGGATCCATTCCAACCCCAAGAAAAGAACGAGGAACTCCTTGGTTATGAAGTACTATATCTTAGTGCAATAATGCACTAATGTATCTTGCAAATACTACAAGGCCTAATATAAAATTTTTCAGTTAATTTATTAGTAAGTTTGCAGTCTCGATCTTATTGGTCATGTTGATGTTGGGTACTTATCTGACCTACATAAAGTTTGGTCTCAAATAGGCTATGTGTTCATATGTGGTGGTACTGCAATGTCTTGGAGATATATAAAGCATTTTATCATAGCCACTTCATGAAACCATGCTGAGATAATAGTTATTCATGAAACAAGCCAAGAATGTGTATGGCTGAGGCATGATACATCTCATTCGAGAAAAATATTGTTTGAAATGTGAAAATATACCCACAATCTTATATGAAGATAATGCAGTATGAATAACACAACTTATGGGAGGGTCCATAAAGAGAGATAGAACGAAGCACATTTTATCAAAGTTTTTCTATATATATGAGCTCCAAAGGGATGGTGATATTAACATGCAACAGATTCGTTCAAGTGACAATGTAACTGATTTATTCACCAAGTCTCCTTCAATTGCAACTTTCAAAAAGATGTTGCACAAGATCGAAATGCAAAGGTTCAAGGATGTTCTCATTAGGGGAAGTTAATACGCGTTGTACTCTTTTTCCTTACGAGGTTTTATCCCACTGGGTTTTCCTTATTAGGTTTTTAATGAGGCAACATATATGTGTATTATCTATCAATTAGACATTCAAGGAGGAGTATTATAAATGTACCACATAGAGTGAATGTCTACTTTACCATATATAGTGAATATCTACTTTACCATATATTGTGTATTCCTATTTATTATAAAAGGGTTTTTATTCATTGTAATTCATCCCTCAAGAAAAATAAGAATTACTCTTTATTCTCTCTCTACTCTTCTTCTTTATTCTTTATTAATTTATAACAAGATTATCATTTTAGTTATAAATAGCTAACATTGCACCTCCTAGACAAAGGAGAATTGGCAGCTTAATGGCAAATGGGCTCAAAGTTATCACTTTTGCCCAAGATCAAATCTTGGTAGAGGCGCGCTTGTCTCTCCCCATATGCTATCATCCTGTCACGCCCCAAAATCCCATCGGGCCGGACTGGCACCCGAAGCCGAGAAGGCCCGGGAGAACCCGTTCAAATACCTGTACTTTCACTTACATTCACAAAAAATTTGGGCAGCACTTCGTTACATATAGAAGGATCTAAATACCTGTATCAGCACAAATATATATATATATATATAATACTTGGCCGTCGGGGCCACCACATATACAGATATAACATCACTATATAAACTTCCATGACTTTACCCTTCCTTATGTCTACAAAGCCTCTAGGATATACATGACATAACTAGGGTCGGGACAAACCCCCGCCCACACATGACTCCTGTACAATAACAAAACATAAGGAACCGACTCGAAAAGCTCCGAAGCAAATTGGAGTTCACCAACAGTACCTGTATGACCTGGCTCCTACTTGTGCGGTGTATGAGCTGAGGTATCTGTGCCTGCAGCATGAAATGCAGGTCCCCCGTGAGGGACGTCAGTACGAAATATGTACTGAGTATGTAAAGCTATAAATAATCATATGTGATATGGGGGATCAAGAAAATCAGACACAAGTGAATAAATCATAATAGAAGTGAACCACACTTCATAAACACTTTTAGGATCATGTACATTATCATTAATCTGAATTGGGTTCTTGTATTCAAACACATTTGTGGAACGGTATACATTCATTCATTTCATTCTTTACAATTATCATTCGCCATTACCTCCTCCTCCCGAATCTCCAACCACCTAACAATAATCAATACTGTACCGTACTGTGACCATTAGGCTGCCTCCAGTACATATCAACTGGTATCGACCCATGCTAGGCTTATGCCCCTAGGATACCACCCATAAACACATAAATAGGGATCGACCCATGCTAGGCTTATGCCCCTGGGATACCACCTACACGTATATCAAGTAACACATATAAGAGATCTTTCCAATAACTTAGTTCAAAAGCTTTTGAGATTATTACATTAGTGTTCATGCCAATATAGTACCTTTGGAACAATGATACATCAATAGGAATCAAGTAATAGACCTTCTATACAATAACGATGTAATAAAGATTCATTGGTACATCAACAATGTGTTTCAGAATCATCAGTATCACAACAATGAAATAGAAGCCTTTTGGTATATCAATGAAACATTTGACACTTTATAGAATGGAAACAACTTCGTTGGTAATGTAGAACAATACATGTTTTTGGACAACCTCGGAATCTTACTTGATGGAACATTGGTGTTTTCATGCCAAAGAACATCGTTAGAGTATGCTTTACATACCTCGTTGTAGATTCGGATACCAATTCAACACAACTTTCCGCCTTTACAATTCATTTATCTACAATGAAATATTTGGCATCTAGTATTAGCAACCCAACACCACAATTCTCTTCCATAATTCCATACAACCACTATTTGCAAAACATTTCAAAAACCAACTTGAACAATAGGGTTATGTGTATATATATATAATCATCATTTCAATACCACATCATCAATACCACATCATCCCTTCACAATTCAACATAATCCAACATCAGTTCCCAATCATCTTTCAACAACAATCAAATAACATACTTCTTATGCTCACATGCATATGCATATATATATATATATATACATATACATATAAATAATACCAACATAATTTACATCCTTACCATAAAATGGTCCTTTTGATTTTGAAGTCCTGTTGGCATAAATAAGGGGTGCTTCTCGAAGCCCTCGAGACGGTGAACACAACTACGGAATCAATTTGGATTTTCTACGGTTGAATCACAAGATAATTGGTATTGAAATTAGGCTAGGGTTTCTTATTTCAATAATATGATGATAATTGATGGATATGAGACCAATTATATCTATATAATGACCAATTTTCGTCCAAGAGGTGATGGAAAATGACCATATTGCCCTTAAAAATTTAAGTAAATCCGAATATGTCCATGGTGGACTGTTTTGATAGGATAAAGTGAATCAGTCATAACTCTTTGCTCCGATATAGGATTTGGGTGAAATTGGTATCGTTGGATAGATAATTCAAAGGGCTTTCATTTCATATAAAGTAGGCCACCCAGTTCGTCCTGTACCAGGAGTTATGATCGTTTGAAGTTGACCCTAAAAAGTTGTTTTGAGAGGCTGAAGTAAAACGAGTATAACTCCTTACTTCGATGTTGGATTTGGATGAAACCAATTGCATTGGAAAGAGGACTCAAAGATCTTTCTTTTGATAGGTCGCAGATCTCCCAGTTCATTATATTGATGGAGTTATTATCGTTCAAAGTCGACCCAAAAAACTGGCTGGCCCCAGTAGTTTGTAATTTCCTGCACATTTACTGTTTACAATTATCTCGGCCGCCGTTTTATAGTTTCGAACGTGCTCGATTATATCCGAAACTTATCCGTTTTTGGAAATCTTTATATCGTTGGAAATCGTATTCAATAAACTTCGTATGGAAACATCGACGAGCAAATTCCGGTATAAATAAAGTCGATTCCTATACACATGTAATCAAACTATACACTTGAAACCATCTCAAAATAATCAATACTCATACTTAAACTCATATATACCTAACTTAGGATCAATACTTATACTTCAACACATATAACCATGGCTAATGGACATAATTAAGTATGGGGTGTTACACATCCCTTCGTTCTCTCTTTTTCCTTTTCTAAACAATAATATTCTTGTCAATTTTCTTAAAACAAAAAGCTTTAATATAAATTTATCCAAATTTTTAAAATTTATGGATTTCTATTAAAATTTTAAATTATATTTAATAATAATTTAATTTTAAAAATATTAAAGTAAATATTATTATATATCTAATAAAAATTTAATATTATTATTTAATTTGGAGTTAAAAATATTGAATCTCCGGGTAATTATCTAATACCTCAATTCATTAATCTAGCTAATATTATTGAAAACTAGTTCAACCAAATCTAGTTTATTTTTGAGTATTTTTATTTTCTATGTAATCATGGTTTGAACTTTCACATATAGGATGACAAAATGATAATTTTTATATTTATGTCAAGTTCTTTGTCATGATTCAACAAATGTAATATTAGATTAAAAGTGATTAAGGGATCATTTGATTGCTCGTTGAGAAGATTTATTTAAGGTTGCTTCTGGATAAAAATTCCGAATCTGCTACTGCAAATAAAAATAAATAACAACCAGAGATTTACAAAAAAGATATTATATATAAAATTATAAAGATTCAAATGAAAATAATTATTAAGTAATAATGTTTTTTTAGTATAAGCCATCTCAATAGTGGGGGTTAGGCAGGCCCTGCCAGTTCATTTCATACACTAAAAGATGGGCAAGTTTACCAAAAGGAAACTATGGAAAACTATTTTGCAAAAGTTCCAAACTTGATGTATAATTTTCCAAAAAGACACTTAAATCTACATCATCATCAACTTTCCCAACTTAACAACTTCACCCATAAATTTTATAATAGCTCACTTTAACCCAATACTTCCAACTTAATAAATTCATCCACAAGTTTTAAATAATACACTTTAACCCACTCCATCATCCATTATTATATATATAAAAATATCTAGGTTTTCAAAAATATTAAATTAAAAAAATCTAAAAGAAAAAATAGAAGGTGGTTGTTTTCCCTCCAAAAAGCTCCAATTTTGGCCACTTTTTCGATTTTATTTTCTGGAGATCAGCTCTAAATTAGTCCACAAACATCATAAACTTGTCCATTGCACCCATTGTTACCCCATTTGTTTGGTATCTTCTCAAACACACTTTCCACCATTGCTAAAAATCTTTAAACCATCCACATTATACAAAAGCACTTTAGAAAGTACATACAGCAGCTCAGACGACTCCAAGTTCATTTCTCTATTCCATAAATCCAAGGATCGTTGATTAGAAGCAATATTTACAATTTCATAGTTTTCGCACAAAATGCTGCCCAATCATTGACCACTGATCTCATTCATCAATCGTAAATATAACTCGACCTATACCATAAGCATAATTTACCGTCATTCGAAGCCTAATTCCACGTTGTCTATTGCAGAATTTGTTCTGGTTTCTGGTGATTTTGTGGGAGTATGGGTGGAGACTCCCAAATGCTGGAAATGGAGATCTTTTACCAAGGTGACAATCCCTGTTGCTGTTCGCCGCAATAGTTCGTATAACGAATTGGTTCCAAGCATAATGCAGAGCGGGGATCTAGATTGCACGTCAGATGACGTGGTGATTAGTTATCTAATAAATTCGAGGGAAAAGGTGAATCCTACGATCATAAATAATGATGTACGTGTGTTGATGTACATGATAGATGTCGATGCAGATGGCTTTAGGACTATTTTGAGGATAAATATAGTTGAGAGGTCCTTCGAAGGACCGGTAAATTCATCAGAACCCCCACCTCCGTGCTTGAAAGTCGATGATAATTTCAGTGATTACGAGAAGATGGCGATCATTCTATTAATACGGAAGATGATTCTATGTATATGGAAGATATTTCATCGGACTCGCAAGACAATGAAGAAGTCTGTGGAACGGGATCACAATTGGGACATTCCTTCACCGATGGAGCCAATTTTCATATCAATCAAACATCCTCCGATAAGAATGTGCTCAAAATGCTACTTGACACAGCAACGGTGAGGCAGTGTTTTGATTATTGTTTAGAGAAGAACTGCTCTAAATTCTTGAAGGCAAAATGTTTATCTCGTGGTTGTGGGTGGTTGTTGAGGGTAATAAAGTACAAAACCTCATGTAGATTTCGTATATACAAGTATGTCAAGTTGCACACGTGCGGTGTTCAACACGCCACCCGTAGGCATAAGAGATTGTCCTTCAAATTGATTTCTTCACTATGCGTAAATGATTTTTGAAATGGTAAGGGTCCAATCATAAGCGAAATTCAAAAATTATATTCAAAGAGTTGCATTGCCATGCAAGCCATTGGATGTATTGGAAAGGAAGTGTAATTGTGAAGAACATCATTTGTGGAACACTGAAGCACGGATATGCTTGTTTGCTGGCTTTTTCCCACATAGTAGAGTTGTTGAATCTAGGGTATTCCTACTCTATCATGGTAAACCAGATTAATGACTCATTCGTTTACTACTTCTCAGTATTCCGAGCTTGCATGCGGAAATATGCCCACATGAGAAAGGTAATTGCCATTGATGGCACATATTTGTAGGGAAAGTACGGGGGCGTATTGCTGAGTACATTTGCACAAAACACCAAAAATCACATCTTTCCAATTGCCTTTTGTGTCATCGATAAAGAGAACGATGCTTCTTGGACCTTCTTCTCCTAGATGTTGAAGTTTGTTATAGAAGATGAACCAGATCTATGTGTCATCTCCGACAGGCACATCAGCATTGCCAATGCCTTCTCTCGTGTTTACAGATGTGCACATCATGGACTTTGCATGAGGCACCTCGCTGAAAATCTATGAGTAAATCAGTATTGTAGAGAACATCTTTATCTGTTCTATGCTGTGGCAAAGGCGTATACTGTTGATGAGTTTAGCAAGCATTTTATTGAATTGAAGAATAATATCCCCGAGGCAGCACATGTCCTTGAAAATGTGTTTAGTTTTGAGAAATGGAGTAGAGCACACTTTCCAGGCACTAGGTACGATGTAATGACCACAAACATTATCGAGTCGCTCAACTCGGTGTTGATGGATGAACGGGAGTACCCCATGTCGTACATACTCAATTCAATTACCAGAAAATTTGGTGAAAAGTTTAGGGAGCGGCATGCCTTTGTTGCTGGTCAAAACAATAAATTTGTGTCTTGTGGGAAAGGATCCTAAGGGATAACGAGAGTGTGAGCGATTCCTTATATGTGACTAATGAAAATGGGGGTCTCGACCAATTCACGGTGTTCTGCAATGGTGTTGCTGTCAAGGTCAGTCTGTTGGAGAGAAGTTGTTCTTGTCGAAAATTTAACTCGGTGAAAATGATGTGCGAACATGCGATGACAGCTTTGCGAGCAAAGTATGGCGATGACATAGGTTATGGTAACTCTATCTATGAGTACTCTTCGCCAATTTATAAAGCTGAAAATTACCTCGTCACGTACTGGAAACTATTAAAGTTGTCCTTCCAGAGGCTAAATAGACCGTGCCACACGAAGTGCAAGACAGAAAGATTTCTCCACCCCTCCTATGATCGCAAACTCAAAAGGAAGAAATTCAAACACACTAAGGGAATCAGTGAGACATTCAAGGACAAAAAGTGTAATAGGTGTTCGATATGCAAGAAATCCAAGCACAAAAGAACCACATGTGGAATGGCCAACAAATCGTAGGCAGCTTTTTTTTTTTGCTTCAGTTGTAAAGCTACTGTTTTAGGGGATAAATGTTCATTTCTATAGAATTTAACGTTCAGTTTTAATCGACTTAAAGCATTGTCTAGGATAGACTACATAAATTCTACGGTATATCATTCACACGGTCTATAATACATTATATATTGGTTATATGATTGCTTATCAAACATGCTATGTTAGTCTTTTTACTGCCTTGTCCCTCCAGTCGATGCAATCAATCATTATTTTCCATTCCCATTTAATGAAAAGCTGCAAAAACGTCTGTTCACAAAAAAAATAGCTGGTATACACAAACCAAGCGTTTTCTCTTCTGATACACGTCGACTGACCATTGTGTGGATATATGAAAGAACGTCATCGATTGGTCTATAAGTAGAGTGCCTATTTCTACGTAACCCTTTATTTGTCCCTAAAACCAATATCAAAAACCTTTCTTCTTCTTTTTCTTCTTTTTTTTCTTCTTTTTCTTCACCCAAATCAAAAAACATGCCTCCAAGAAGAATACCCCTGCGCCCCATCAGACGTGTTCCCCCAAGAAATTACTACCTACTCCTTCTTAGGAATGATTTTGATCGTTTTTTCTATGGCTTGCATCAAGACCGCATCTACCTAGAGCAGGAACTTCACCGAATTTCTCTTTTCCTGAGAGAAATTCTAAACAGGCTTGGAATGGATGGCCCTGACTACATCACCCCAGCATCCCCGTGAAATCTTCTTTTTAGTTTTTTAGTTTTTTTTATGTTTATAAGTTTTTGTTTTGTGTTCATTGCAGAAGAAGCTTTCTAGTAGGATTGTTGTTAGGAGAAAGCTTCTTCTTCTTTTTACTTATTTTGTAGGTTCTGGCCGATGTGCCAATGTCATCTCTGTAAAAATCATTTGATTATGCAATGAACAAAGTTTTTATGTTTTCAAATTGAGTTTTCCTCTTTTTGGTTATTGTTATTTTTTGTGTTTGCATCAGTAGTGAATGCATCTGTAAATACAGATCACATAAACAGTTTATCGTCGATTGTAAAAATGGTCTATCCTCAATCACATACATAGTCTATCGTCGACCTAACATAGTAGTCGATCGTCGATCATGTTAATCGATGGACCAGTAGTAATAACAAGTTTTGGGGCTGGTGGAATAAAATAATTAAATTAAAAATGATAAAAATAGATAATGACATGTTTTGGGACTGGTGGGATAAAATAATTAAAGTAAAAATGATATAAACAGATAATAGCATGTGTTGGGACTGTTAGATAAAATAATTTAAACTGATAATAACATGTTTTGGGTTGGTGGAATAAAATAATTAAATTAAAAATGATATAAACTGATAATAACATGTTTTGGGGCTGGTGGAATAAATTAAAGTAAAAATATTTTGGGACTGTCAACGATGTTGATCCATGTTAAATCCATGTAAAAATATAATATTTTAGGACTGTCATCGATGTTGATCCATGTCAAATTCATGTAAAAATACTTGTGCTTTGAGGGTCCATCGACCCTTTTGGTATACTATAGACTTACACCTTCAGGATTGCATAGATTGGTCTCCTGCTTATTCGTAGACCACAAATATCTATGTACCCTTATATAGACCAACACTTGGATGTTGTTTTAAAATGAATAAATAAATTAAAAATAAATATAGTGTGGGTTGGTACACATATGAAGGAGTGTAAACAAGTCACATAAACATATTAGAGCTTATAAAAATTAGGGGTGGTGAATTAAGGAGAGTGTGGGTGGGTATTGGTCAAACAAACAATATCCTAAGAGTAATGTTTGTCGAAGCACAAGTATGTTTTGATGATGCTGATTGTATTTGATGACTACTTATTCCTCATACTCCTTCAATCACCACTCTTAAATCACCACATCCAAATCAAAAGAGCATGTGGAATGGATAGTTGTTGAATAATCATCATCCTCAAAACACATTTGTGCTTTGACAACCATTACTCTTAGAATATTGTTTGTTCGACTAATACCAATCCACACACTCCATAATTCACTACCCTAATTTTTATAAGTTTTAATATGTTTATGTGACTTGTTTACACTCCTTCATATGTGTTCAAACTCACACTATATTAATTTTTAATTAATTTATTTATTTTTAAGCAACATCCAAGTGTTGGTCTATAGCATAAGTCTACGCATAATCAGGAGATCAATCGATGCACTCCTAAAGTCATAAGTCTACGATAGACCAACTGAATTGATGGACCCTCAAAGCACAAGTATATTTTTTACTGTAATATTTTTACTTAACATATTCTTGAGGGTTCATCGATTACGAGTGTCTGCGGTAGACTTTGGTTTCTCGTTGATGGTAGATATAGGTCATGGTCTACGACGGTCTATTAATTTTCACCACTATTTTAAAAAAAATGTTGTTCCAACGGTAATAAACGGCTACTTTTGTAATCCATCAATGTTAACACTTCGTTTTTACTTCATATATAAGGTGTTTATCCCTTATTATTTTATTTCATTTACTTTTTTTTATTTTTAAAAAATCTACAATGTCGCAAGCATCTCAAACATCCAATTCTAAAAATCTCTAATTTGTCATTGTGAGAATCAAACTCTCTTGAGGATGTCACACGCAGATTCAAATCCAGGTCGCAAATTTTATAATTGTGCAATTGCTAAGGTGAGCTGTGTTTTCTTTATTATAAAGTTAAGTTAATCGTTGTGTAATTATTATTATTTTTCCTAGGATAACGGAGCATGCTTGTTTTTTAAATGGCTCGATGAGCTATCACCTCCAAGCAATCCATCAACGTTGAGTTCGGGACCCGGGGCAAAAAAATTTGGTGGCTTGGCAAAATTTAATCTACTACAAAGGCTTCAAGAATGCGAAGAAAATAGAGATTTTGTTATGAATTTGTCCAAAGAAGCCAAAGAACAAAGGGATCACCTCAAAGTATTGATACATGACACCTAAATAGAGAGGGATCAACTAAAATAAAAATTAATTTTGGCTGAAGAAAGGAAGAATGGCCTAAAAATGAAGTTATGTGCTATAATGCTAGTATTCATTCTTTGGAAAAGTGTAACATGAATTTAGTGATAATGAATAAATAATAATGCTTCTATTTTTCTACAATGTTAAACACTGTTTTTGATAAAATCATAGTCGATCAATCAACACATCAACTTAAAATGGGCCAGCATGGTAATGATAGACTATGAAAGAAGTATACAAAATATTAGATAACTATTCTATGAAACATAGGAATGTCTCAAATATCCTACTAAATAGATCATTCAACACATTAACAATAAAATAATTCAAATGTCTTTTTCACTATTTTCCTCATTATCAGCATAAGTGTTGTTGATTTCATCAACGATATCCATGAACCCATCTTATTTTTCTTCCTCATCTTTTTTTTCCTTCACCTTCAACAGCTACTTCTTTCTCATCTTCCTTTTCTTCCTCACCTTTTTTTCCATCACCTTCACCCGCTGCAGCTTTTTCACCTTTCTTTTCTATTTTTCTTCACCCACTGCAGCTTTATCAACTTCTTCTTTGTCAGCTTTTTCTTCTTCTTCATCAGCTGCTGCTTCTATTTTTTCAGCTTCTTGTTTTTCCTTGGCTTCTTCAACTACAGCTCCTTTTTCCTTACATCCTTCTTCAACTGCTGCTGCTTTTTTTTTCAAATTTTTCTTCTTCTACTACAGTTGCATCTTTTACACTTTCTTCTTGGCTCTTATCTTCTTCCATTTCTTCTTCTTCATCCATCTTTTCTTCTTTTTTTTTCTCTTCCGTCACGATAGAGGCCAACTCATCCATTTTGCTTTATTTTTCTGCTTCTTCATTCCTCTTCGATTCGTGAAGGTCCGCATGCACTGTATCATTATATTACAAAGTGTTACTGATATTTAAAGCTGAAAATTCATTAACAACATCAATTATTGAATAAAGTTACCTCGCTCGGGTTGTCGCTCATCATGTTTCTTTTTCTTCAGTCTTTTCTCTCTAATATAGGCAGTAATATCCAACATCGCTTCCTCGAGCGCAGCAACACACTTATGAAGATCCTCAAAAGATGAGGTGCTCGCTACATCTTTGGAGGTGCTCGGAGTATCATCATCACCAACGCGTACTTCAACGGGGTTACCACCCAAATCACCGTCATCATCACTGTCCTTATTTGAAATAAGGACAGTCAAGCCTTCTAACTCCTTTTTAATCAATCGAGGATGTTATTCTTCACTTTTTCCGTATATGGCTCAAAGAAAATCATGTAATCCATCTTTATCTCACGAAGAGTTGGGATGATGTACGGCTGTACGTTCTACAAAATATCAATTAACAATTAAATAACATTCGATACAACAGTAGTATTATTATTGCATAATAAACAATAAGTTTATACCTCAGTAAATTTTCCTTTGTACTTGAATGGGTCATGCTCGATTATCTGGTGACTTTTTGTAGTGTGCCATTTGAGGATACGAGGAATGAAAATAGGCTCATCCATTGATTTTTCAGCAAATTTTCCAAGATGAGTAAAGGCCTCTTAGATCCAGACTTGTAAGCAGTACAACAGTGAAAAAAGAACTCAGAATCTATGATAGAGTATAAATAAAACAAGAATCTACGATAAACTTACTAAAGGGTCTATGGTAGATACCATGACTGCCCAGGGAAGTCCAAATAGAGCATAGGATGCCTTTTGCTTCTCATTAAATACTTTTCTCTACTTCTTCAGGTCACTTTTCTTCTTCAGATAATCCAGGGTCAGTTGAAATGTGTTTTCCCCCACGGATAATTCTCGAAGAAACTCAAAGAATCGACCATTCGAATCAGTTTTATGTCGACAACCTTTGTCGAATCTTTTGGAAGCAACATGGTGTGAAAGAACTATAGTAAACAACACTTAAACTTCTAATCCTCGTTTAGCTTATTCCCTCTGATCAAGTGTAATAAGTTGGCCATCGTAATATTTTTAATTTTCGTCACCTTAAAGTAAAAATGCTCCCCCTTGTCTAACACCTTCTTCATTTTTTATTCTCTTGGGTATGATGAGCAGTTCAGCCCTGTGATCAAACAAAATTCTTTCAAACCAAAATAGACAGGCTTGTTGTTAACGCAGAACCATATCTCATGACGTACTTTATCCCTCTTGACGTGTCGCAACAACAAATAATGGACCAACTGCCCATTGAACTTGAGATGTTCTATCAGGTTTCTTAGGTGTCCAAAACAGGACCGCTTGAATCTGTTTGAAAAGAAATAACAACCTTTTAGGTTGTTGCATAATCATTTGCCGGTTGAAAATGTCTTCAAAGTGGGGTGCCCCTTTTGGACATCGATGATACTTTATGCAGAAGGGTTCCTGCGATTGTGTAACCTTGTGTTGATGTGGTAACCCTTTTGAGTCACCTATAATGCTTGTGGAATGATGACTTCTATGGTTATTGCCAATAATTCTTTCCATATGATTGAAATAATTCTTGCGCATCTTTGTATCAATACGGCTTATAGATTCCTCTTGAATTGTCAATCTTTAGATTATTTTGTGCATTATTTGATGTTGGATACGAAACAACTTATAGATATTTTTTGAATTGATAGCCTTTAGGTAATCCTGCACATTATCCGACTTTAGGTAAGAGATTACTTACAGATATCCCTCCAATTGCTAGCTTTCAGGTGTTCCTGCACATCATCCAACCTTGGACACAATATGACTTATATATATATCTCAAATTATTTTTCCTTGGGTAATCCTGCACATAATCAATCTTGGATAAGAAGCGGCTTATAGAGAACCCTTGGATATACCAATTTGATGATCTCGCATATTCTCCGATAAGGATTTAGTTACGACTTATGGATAACCTTCGGACTATCAATTTTTGGGTAACCTTGCATACTATCTGGTTAGGATGTTATTGCGGCTTACGAATGACCTATGGACTATCAACTCAGAGGTAATCTTGCACACTATCTTATTTCAATTAATATGACTTATAGATGATCCTCAAATTATCAATTTCAAATAAATCTCACATGGCGTTCGCTTTCAGATAGTGACTTATATATGAATCATGTGCTTTTGATGAATTCAGATACTGATTCATAGGATAATGAGATATCCTTGACGCCAACGTATGCTATCTCACGTGTCAATAGATATTGAATGTTGATATCCTTGATTGATGTATTAGTCATAATCCAAGCTTGAACACTTTTAAGCATATTTTGGAAATCCTCCTAAAGATTTGGTTGAACTCCTTATGACTGAAGTAACAAGTGTTTGATCTTGCACTGATCCTCGATGTGATTTTAGTGTATTTGGATTGATAATATATTTAACAATATTTGTAGAGAAGATCTTTGGTTAAGTGGTGGGAGTGTCTTTGGTATTGGCCTTTGGTGCATTTTTTTGATATTATAGATAAGTTGTACCCTGTTGATATCTTGCAACTTTTGTGATGACTTGCGTTAATTTGGTACAAATCAACCTTGGTCGTAATGTTTCCAAGTTGAACGTCCTAGACTTCGTTGATTTTTAAAGCATTCATCAAAATTTTGCCCCAGTATCTTGGAGAGATGTTCTCGACGATTCTCCATTGTGTATCTTGAGATAGTCCTGATGGATCATTTCGGGTTTTTTGGATACCTTCGCGTTCAAGTTTTGCTCGTCGTTAGGGAAAATAGATTTTTTTATTATATAGTGACGAGCCTTATATAGGCTGCCTACGTATCCCACCGAGGGAAATCAGGTCACACGTAGTTCTAATTACAAAAGGGATTAATGATTTTACTTAAGCCTAACCGAACCCGATGAGGATTGCCTATGTATCTCACCATGAGAAACCAGGTCAGAACGTAGTTCTGTTACATGATAATTAGAGGAGATCCTATGCCTTCAAATATAGGACTCTATTTATTGTCTCTGATTCGATCAACTTGGATTCGTCTATATCGTATTCCCGCTAAAGTTAGTGCTTCTCTATAGAGTTGCTTATATGAAGGCCCCGCTGGCTCGACGTGGAGGATGGTGTCTCTCTCATATACACTCATCTATTTTCATGATTGGGCACCGAATCATTATTTGTATTTGGTTGATCTTCGACATATTGGATTGCCCCGACCTTGATCAAGCACTCAATTCTATGCCTTAACCTATTACAATCTCGAGTAACATACCCCAAAACTCCAGAGTGGAAAGCACATCGCTTTGTTTCTTCGAACCATTTAGGTAATGGATTAGGAATCTTCGTCAACTCCGGTCGCAATAAATTTATAGCTTCCAGTCTCTCAAAAAGTGTCAATGGTTCAATAAATTGAGTGCAGTTTCGATTGCGCTTACCCTTCGAATTTTGTCTTAGTACAAAAGGTGTCGGATTTTGATAAACTGACAATTGGATTGGTACGCATGGTTGTGGTGGATTTTGGTATGTGGGAGCTTGGGGTTGAAGGTAATTTTGTTGGATGCTATAGGCATGATGAAATGTATGATTCGATATTTGCATCAGTTTATTATCAGGACTTTGAAGTGATTGGGATGATTCAGGTATTGAATGGTGTGGTATCATAACAAATATTTCTTCTTCATTCTCCTCCTTGGATCTTTCCAGAGTTAATCGCCTCTTCTATAAAATTCTCCATTTTGACACAATCAGCAAACTTCTGCCCCAATGTGAACATTATCCTTTCATAATAGACACCATTTTGACTGTGGATAAAATACTTCGTTAATTAAATTTCATCCATTGGTGGTTGAACCTTTTCCGCCTCATACCTCCATCGCCGAGCATATTCCTGGAAGGATTCAGAGGACTTCTTTTGTATATTGATAAGGGAAAGTCGATCATGTACAATTTCTGTATTAAACTTGAAACGATTCATAAAGTCTTCAGCCATGTCGCTCCATTCCCACCAATGACGAGGGTCTTGTTTGGTGTACCAAGCGAGAGCCTCACCAGACAAATTTCTAATGAACAACTTCATTATGTGCTTCTCATTTTTTCCAATTCTCACCAATTTATCACTTTTTGTCCTTGTACTTATCAGAAGCCTACCTTTAGCAGGCACGGTGAAAACGGGTGTCTCAATCACGCACATTGAAGAAATATATTATTCTTGAAAGATAGCGTGATTTGTTCGTTGAATATCATAAGCAGATGTGACAATATTTGGATGTGGGGTGCAATGAGAAAATTTATGGGATGTGATGAGTGTGAATGGGGATGAGGGATTTGTTAAACCAACAGTCGTTGTGGGAGGTTTTACTGACTGATTGCGTTTAGGTATTGGAGTTTCTATGAATAAAAAATTAGGAGGGCGTGGTAGAGTAGCCGTGGATGGATTTGTGGGATTCTTTCCTTGGTGTAGTTCTCCTTTTAACGTCTCGAGTTGTTGCTCCAAAAGAAGCATACGTTCATTATCTTATCTTTTGAAAAATCCTGATACATTTTCCAGCGTTAGAACACTTCTGGTCAGGTCAACGGTATTGATGTTCATTATATAGCTTAAGTCGGCTAGTTATATCGATCAATACAATCAACCTCTATCGGGAAATAATGCAAGCACAAATGAAAGTTGAAGAGTTAGTTCATATTGATGGACAAGCACATTCAGACGACGTCGAGTAAGCCTATCTTATATTGTGGAGCCTCATTTTGCCAGAGGTAGGCCTTCGTCCAAACAAACTGGTATAGATGAATCTAGATTTTGACACATTTTGGATTTAGAATAATATTAAGTTTTCTTGAAGAGGGAATGTATCCAACAAGGGCGGCTAAAAGAGGCCTATATAGTCGATAAGAATTGATAGAAGCGGGCTAAAATGATGCCTTCAAAAGAGTGAGTATCTCAAGTCATGTTATTGATGAATGAGGATATTGTGGTAGAGATATCGAACGGAGGAGAAGTATCGACAATGCCTCACGCTCATTGGCTGGAAAGAGTTAGAAGTGGGTGAAGATGAATAATATTCCACATTCATTGTTTTGAAGAAGGGTATCAAATAATTGTAGAGTTTTGAATAATATTCTACGTCCATTGACTAGAAAAAAGAATCAAACATTGGAAGAATGCTTGACGACATTCCACTCTAGTTTGGATCAAAAAAGAAAAAGTTAGATGTAGGTGTAGTTTTTAGTGACATTCCTATCTGCGGACTTGAAGAGAAAGTTAAACGAAAGCAAAGCATTTTTAGAACACTCAACTTTCATGGACTTTGAGAAAGATATTTGTGAAGCAGAGTTTTAACAACACTCTGTATTCGTGAAAATGGTGTCAAATATTGGCAAGTTTAGGTAATACTTTATGTCTATTGACGTGAAAATGATTTCGAATGAAGGAAGAGTAAAAGAAGGCCAATTTGGTTGTTCTGAATCCATTAATGTTCGATTTCTGGATTATCTGAATCAGTTCTAACACAAAATATGTCATAAAGGTTTCATAACCTTCTGACAAAAGGGTGGCTTCCTAGTTGCGAAGATGATACCTTGGACCGTCCCGCCTAAGGTATATGCAATATGACCTACTACTAGAGTAGGATTTTTCCCTAAATGTTCAAGAGTGGGACTAAATATTTGCGAAAAGGTGCACTAAACTAACTGCACCGACTCTGAAACTAAGGAATCCAAAAAAGGTTCTGAGGAGTGTAGTACACCCCTCGCCTGTACTACAGTGTGTGAAATGTGTACGACCAAAGACTCGATAGAAAAATACAAGTGATAAAGCAGTAACAAGTAGTGTTATTCAAACAAATAAGGAACGCAAGTTTGGATTTGGCTTGCGTCCTTTCACACGTAGCATGATATAAAAATATGTAAAACAAATAACATAATAAAGCATAAAAATCCTAAACTAAGCATGATAAAAAAATGTAAAGAATTTATGAGCAAATTCACATAATTTGCAGTGTAATAGGTAAAGAAGTTAAGATATACAAAAAATATAAAAATACCTCCCTTGATTGAAAATCGAGTCGATCATGGTTAGAACGCCTCCTCCTTCCTAGTAGAGTCTCCATTCTGTCATACCCTATTTTTACCTGAGGTCAAAACGAGCACGACGTTATGGACTCTAAATGAATTAAAGTTTGCACAAAGTCGCCACCTAATTTTTAAGGAAAAATAGGAAACGTATTCATTTGTTAACATGTATGATTTGTATTTTTTTAGTCTGCGAAAAAACAATTGAGATTCTAGGTAAGGGTTCAAATTATCCCGAAAGAAAGGGGTTAGGCATCCTTCAGGATCCACAAATATGGCACCCGGCTAGACTTAATTTTTCAAAGAGGGAGGAGGTATAAAAAATAATATAAAAGTGTATGTATTAAATATAAATAAATGTTTAAAGCTATGTAAAGGTATATGTATATTAAATATATAACTAAAACACATTATTATGAAACACAGGTAAAATATATGTATATAAAATGAATAAATTACATGTGAAAAGAAAAGTATTTTGTAACATGTATGATAAGAAGTGTATCTTGATATGCTATGAAGAGAAAAAGTATTTACAAATAATACTTTTACTTGATTTAAAAATTTATGAAAAACGTAAATATTTATTTGAACAGAAAAGATCACAATGTTTATGATGTCAAAGTTAAACTAATTGATTAACTTAATTATTTTATGTAAATATTAATGGCCTAAGTTTTGCCTAAAAGTGATAAAATTATGTAAATGAAGAATATCCCTGCCCGACACCCAAAAAGTAAAGTTTTCACTATTTGTTACTTGTACAAGTGTAAGAATAAAAATACAAAAAATAAAGTTTTTCTTGAAGCATTCCCGGCGAATATTCCAATAACTTGTATAAGCACTTGTAAAAAAAATGTTAGTAACAAATAAATAATTATCAAAATAAATTGAATAAATATGTGTGCAGATAAGTGGTTAAAAATGTATTTTTTTTTGCTGAAAATGGGCTCAGATAAAGTCATGGCTGCCAAATGTGAATTGTAAAATCTTGTGTTATTATAAAGTTTCATCATCGCCCAAAAAATATTTTTTATTAGGTATTTGTATACATAAAGTCCGTCTTTTATTTACGGAGGCCTCAAATGAATAATAATTTTTTTTATCGGCCACGATAGTATTTGTTCGTTATCAGTGTATATCCAAAAATGAGTACAGGAAGATAAAATTTCATCTAAACTGATACAAGCATGATCATGAAGATAAACGTTTTTGAGTATTTTGGATGTAACCTCGGAGGTGTACGAGTTGAAGTGTTAAAAAAGGCTCCAAACTGCACTTAAATTAGAACACTCCATGGGTGCCTATTTGCCTACTTGGTCATTAAAGGGCCTTTTATCATTTTATCTTTTTATTTGCAAAGTACTATAAATAGAACAATATAGGGTTTTAGTTCATTAATTTTTGTTGGATATTGTTGAAAGAACACATCTCTTGAGAGAGAGGGTCTCTAGGCCTAAACTAGGACATGAACAAGTGCGGATTCACTTGTGATTGTGTATTGCTTGAAAATGTTGTTGCTTGAGTGGTGGAATCCCTCTTGTGTCACGTAAGAGTGTGGTGTTGCTATTGTAAGTCTTAGGGGTCGTTAGATTTTATACATATTTGGATTATTAACCTTGTAATAGTGTATGTCTCACTTCCTATCTTTACATATCATATACTAGTTGTGTAGTCTAGTGAACGGTCCGGTTCTTGTTGTTTTTGTAATCTTGTAACCGTTGGATTGTTGCTATTGTAGTGTTGTTCCTCTCATTATTGTTGTTTATCTCTTGTTGATGTTAGTGTTTTTGGTTTCATTAATGGTACCAAAACTCCCCAAGAACACACGAAACAAACACCAATCAGTCCAATAGTTCAAGAACTATGAACCCTTTTGATGACCTATCTCGGATTCGCAAGAAGAACAAGAAAGGAAGTGATATCAAGAGTAAACACACTAACAAAAAACAGCAAAAACAGGTGATGAACAAGATGAACACAAGAATACAACTTTCGGATTCAACAAAGTACAAAAACAACCAACTACAAACATACAAAATGCAATAAGATAAAGATAGATATATAGACAATTGAAGATGTAATATTAACAATCCAAATGCTTATTCCACTTTTGGACCTTTAATATCACACACAAACTAAACCTATCTCTTACATGACCTCAAGGGAACCGGAATCCCCAAGCAATCTCCGTTTCTAAGCGATTCATCAACACAAGAATTCCACCTTGCCCAAGGATTCCACCTTGCTAAGAGTCTCTCAAAAGAGGCTACAAATATCATCAAAAATCTGCCCCAAAATGACCTAATAAGGTTATATTTATAACTAGGATAACTTATTACAAATGACCAATAAACCCTTGCAAAGGGGGGAATGAACAGTGATGGATGAACAGTAACAGCTTTGGAGTGTGGGACTTGTTCTCTACACTTCAAAGCTTGTTCCTTGGATTGACAGCCCCACAAGCTCGGGTCTTCACTCGTGTCTTCATGTCCTCGAGTGCTAAGATGCCTCTTTGACTCGTATCATCATCCCCTCCTTAGAAAGGATTCAACCTCAAATTCAAACCTTAAAAAATGATAGAAAGGACAAACAAACACAAGTTCCTCAAGGTATGAGGGTTAGAGTTAGTGTAATGAATCATAGCATTATGCCAAGGTGGCTCAAACTTCACGTATACCTAAATATCCCTCGGGTTCTCAAAAATGATACACCAATCACGGGAAACCCAAATTACATACAAGACATTCTTAGCATCAATATAATCATGCTCACACAATGCACACATGGCATTACCGAATATGGTTTAAAGTGAATCAATATAATACCTCAAGTGATCAATGGGATCAAAGGGGTAGGGTATCCATGGACATGGATGGAGGACGTGCTTCCTTTCCCCGAGACTACCACCAATACAATCACGTATCCCTTCTATGCTAGGATGATCTATAAAAAAAACAACTAGAGGGTCATCTTTAGTCAATCGGCCAACTTGTTCAACATCACCATTTTCATACATAAGTTGGTTGTCATGACTTTCATAAGACAATGTAATATCACTTGTTACAATGGATTCAACATTAGGTGGATCAACTAGTATATCCACAATTTCAAGTTGTACATTATCATCACAAAATAAAGGCACATTCGACTCACTTAAAGACAAACTATCATTCACACTTAGTTGGCTATTATCCTCATTCACTAGAGTGCAAAAGTTAGTTTGATTACCTTGTAGCTTATGTGGAGCATGGCCACTCACGGAAATTTGATTAGGAAGACTTTGATACTCCATCAAGTTATCCAACTTCTTGCAATGAGAGCCTTCCATCCCTTCTAATCTCCCTTCCATTCTGTCTATTATTTGACTATTGATGGCATCAATCCTTGCCATGATGGATTTAACCCAACTAAGCATTTCAGCTTCATTCGCCATTGTAACTATCAAGAGCTACTAAACAAACAACACAAAAATATCAAACATGTTAAAGGTTAGCAAAAATCAGTCCGCACGACGTATCAAAATAGTCCGCACACTCTCAAGCTCACACTTTTGAAGTTTTCACTCTATTGGCCTCACAAGTGTTGATAACTCGCATGTACTCCAATGAGGTCACTTGGTTCCAATTGTCGCTAGAGGGCGTATTAGATTCTTGTTTTAAACGACGTAAAAAGTAATGTACAAACTTGAACCAAAAAGAATACTACGACTCAAAAACGAGAAAAGCACACAACAAACGCTTAACACGAATGAATGAACACAAAGACTAACTAACTATCTAGTAGATGAGTACTAGTTTGCCAATTAGTATTAGAACCAACGAAAATGAAACTAAGGAACAACAAAAGGAAACTAAGAAATCTAAAATTTGAGCCACAATTTGATTTGTGAACAGTAACTTGATGATGTGGCAGCCACGCATTGGTTGCGGTTTCTATAATTTTTATTTTCCAAAGTTCAAGTCTTGACCAGTTTTAATTTGGATTGGTGAAATTTGTTTTAAGGAGGGAAGAATAAGTCTTGTATCCTTTTTTTCTCAAGTTTCACACTTCAAGACTTGACTTTTGTAGTACTTTTCCTTAAAACATGGACCCTTATTTCATGGGAAAGTTGTTGAGAAGTGATGTAAAGTCTTTCGTGTGTAGGAAAATTCTTTGAGTCACAAGTACTACACCTTGAAACTTGGATCTATGTATTGCAAGACTAACAAAATACACAATCTTTTTTTTTCAACTTCTAAGATCAACAACCACTTTTTTTTCAACAAGGAGATCGTGAAGAACACCAAGAACACAAACTTTGAGTCTTGAAGTTCTAAGGTTCAAGTTGGACCTCCCAAACAACAATAACAACTTCCCAAGCTTAAATTCCACAACACAATCTCCACAATACACTTTCAAAACTTGAAACAACAACACATCACACGTTCAAGTCTTGAACCCGCAACAACAATACTAAAAGTAATCGACCACACTTTGTTCACATTAACAACATCAACATTTCAAACTCAAATCTAAGATATAGACTAACGTGTTAGTGAGAAACAAAACTAACACTTAGAGGCAACAAAGACAAGTAAAAATATTGGCCAATACACAACAAAAACACAATTTTCGACCAAGAACACAAAATGGACAGATTGATATTTTTCTGAAATTTTCAGATTTCAACTTTTTTTTTTCAAGTGAGCTAGCCCAAGATTTGATCTTGTAGGAACAAGATCAAGACATGCTCTGATACCACATGACATCAAAAATCTCCAAGAACACACAAAACAAACACCAATCAGTCCACTAGTTCAAGAACTATGGACCCTTTTGATGATCTATCTCGAATTCTCAAAAAGAACAAGAAAGGAAGTGATATCAAGAGTAAACACACTAAAAAAAAAATAGCAAAAACACGTGATGAACAATAAGAACACAAGAACACAACTTTCGGATTCAACAAGATACAAAAACAGTCCACTACAAACATACAAAATACAATAAGATAAAGATAGATAGATAGACAAATGAAGATGTAATATTAACAACCTAAAAGCTTATTCCTCTTTTGGACCTTTAATATCACACACAACCTAAACCTATCTCTTACATGACCTCAAAGGAACTGGAAGATGGGAGTCTAGAATCATTGTGTTTATTTTTTCATGCAACGGAGTAAAGAATAGCTTTATTGTTAGAAATTCACATAATGCTTCATCGTCTTTGTCTAGGTTTTTCTAGCACAGAAGTTTCTTTAATTTTAATCGCCAACTTAAAATATATGTAAGTATCTTTTTACTTCTAAATATCTAATAATGTTATCCCATTCTATTATCAATATTTTCTATTTATTAGCATCACTTTGATTAGTTAAGATTTCTAATTAGGTTAATTTAAAACTATATTTTACATTATATAACGAATAATAACTTTTATAATAATCAATTAAAATTTACATGCATCATAGGTACCATAAATTAATAAGTTGTAAAAAAGGGGATCTACTCCCTTTATCTCTGACACACCCTGTCATACATATCTACCGGGAGTTAGATATACTAGCATATACTCTAACTAGTCATGAAAATATATACTATTAGATAATTATTTCTTATTATAACATATCATTCATTTTTCAAATAAAAATATAAAAATAAATAATTTACTATATCAATAAAAGTCATATAATAATATAAAAACAAAAAATATATTTCTCAAATAAAAATAGAAAAATAAATAACTTAATATAACAAATAAAAATCATATAATAATATAAAAAAAAATACATCAATGCACCAAATTTAAATTTTTAAATATTGACAAAATCTGTTCGGACAGAGCGAATAGATGGAGACCCACTTTAAAAAAGACACCTGGAGTCACATAGGTGACACGTGGCTAGCAAACAACGAATCTATCTATCTAGAAAGTCATGATGTGAGCTGACTACAAAATAGATGGGGTCCACTTATTCACTTCACGGGGTGTGGGTGATACACGTTATATGGTGGACCCCAAGAAAATAGTCCTCACCGACACCACACCATCAACAAAATTATTGAAAATTGGGTCCCACTTTTTAAGTACCACGTGTAAAGATGCTTCACAGTCCTCGTTGGCCGTGGTACTTTGATATCAGAACCAACTGTCGTGGCCTATGCAACACCGTTCGATTTCATCAATCTATATATATAATTCTACGAATAAGATCTGAAAAAAATTAAGGTGAGGTACAATAATTACTTCGAATACGATCCAAAATAAGAAAACGAAAGCATATTCCCCTGAATCGTTCCTGAAAAATGTATGTTATTATGCCCTGTGTATTGTAAATAAGGGAAAGAATAAAAATAACATTTAAAATTAAAATAATATTTAAAATTAAAAATTCAGTAAATAGTTATTTTCATACGCTTACTACATATAATTGAAAATGTATTAAAATTAAAATATAACTTTACTTTTTTTTTTTTCATTCACAATTTTCTTTTCATTCAAACTACTAATTCTTCATTCCATTATTTTTTCTGATACTTATCTTCTACATTCAATTAGGTTCATATAGTTTTTCATCAATAAATGATAAATTATCCTTAATAAATTCATAAACAGATAAAGAATTGTCTTTCATCATTTTCTTGCTTGCTTTTTCATACGATGGACCCAATGTTTCCACTATTTTCAACAAAAATTTCAAAATCAAATAGAGAATTTTGAAGCAAAATAAAATTTTTTAGGTACGTTATATAGCAGAAAAATGTAACAAAAGAGATTTGTTGATATCTCATACGAGTAGTATATTTATCAATTCAAGGGTGATGTGTTTTGCATTTCTTATACAAAATATGCATTATTACGCGTTGTTTGATCAATGAAATATGTTTACTTCTCACAAAAATTAAATTTCATTATATATTTTTGTTTTGTACTTTTTTACTTGATACTTATTGCTTTGACACAAACCTTCAGAAAAATTCATTAAAAATTTAATTTATTAAATTAACTTTATTATTATACTTAAAAAATTTATATTAACATATTAATATTTTTGTATAAGACAATAAACTTTTTAAATTTACTAAAGTAAATAATTTACAAAAGTATTTTTGAAATATGAAAGCCAATAAAAATAATAAAATTTGTTTTCCTTATAAAATAGTTATACTTAATTAATTTGAACTATTTAAATATATTAAAACTAAAATAATTTAATTTATTTAAACCTAAATAAAAACAGAAAATGACATGTGAACAACTATTGGACCTGCTGCAATTAAGTTAAGACCATGGGCCCTTAAAAGATTAAAATGTAATCACAATAAATTTGTACAACTTTTTCAACACAGTGCACAAATAGATGCTACAGAACAGAAAAGTACAATGGGACCAATCATATCTTTGGACATGATATATAATTAAATGAAAAAAATGTGATTTTTCTTTGAGATACGGTCTGTAATTAAATGAAAAAAATGAGTTTTTACTAAAACTTTTGCTCTATTTGTTTTAAAAAGAAGGGTCTATTTTTTTTTATTTTGTTTAAAAAAAAATGATTCTTTTTTGATAATATTTTAATTAAAATTTTTTACATGATATATTAAAAATTACACGATTAAAGAATATTTTGATATGTTTAACACAACTTTAATTTAAAATAACAAGAGAAAATCTTCTTTATTTTTTTTAAAGTTTGTATTAAGTCAAATTAGATCATTATTTTTTAAAGAGAGAGTAATAAAGTACAAATGAGACAACAAAAAAGACAATTTATTAAGCAACTTTGATCTTTTAAACTCCTTTAAATGACATTAATACCCTCAAAATTTATTTAAATGTTTACAAGCAGACATGTTAAAACTCACACTTTTAATATAGATAAAAATTGATGTAAGAAATAAGTATATGAAAGGTAGTACTGACTTTATTTTTCATTTTATATGTCATAATTTGACTGGATATAAAGGTTTAAAAATAAGAAAAGACTCAATGATATTTATCACATTGTCCTTTATTGAAAATGTACTATTACTATTATTTTTAATTGAGACATTATAAATAAGAGATCAATAAGAATAAAAGTAAAATTATATCTTTAAATAGATATAAAATTAAAAAAAAAAAACAGCATTTATTTTAAAACGGAAAAAAAATAACGACATATAAATTAAGTTTAAGAAAATATTAAATATGAGTATTTGTCAGATATTAGGACAGGAGTTCATACTTGTGTAGGTTCATGCTATTTTCGTGGAGGATAAAATACGGGAAGGAAGGTTGAAATGGTTTGGGCATGTGATGAGGAGGGGTATGGATGCCCTAATTCGCAGGTGTGAGACGATAGTGTTGGAGGTTTTCAAGAAGAGGAGAGGTGCATAGAAGTACTGGAGGGAAGTGATTAGACACGATATGGAGCAGCTGCAACTTACCGAGGACATGACCCTAGATAGGAAGGCGTGGAGGTTGCGAAATAGGTTAGAAGGCTAGGATAAGTGCGTGAGTTGTAGCAAGTAGGTAGGAGCCACTAGTCAAGAGGGTCTAGGTGTCCCTGGTTTGTGAATGTTTATTACTACTAGGGGGTGTCGTATTCTGGATGCCCTATCGCTTATCTCTTATTTATTGGGCCTATTTATCTTATTTAGTATTGCTCGGATTTATATTTTATTTTATTTTTATTTTAGTATGTTTTATTCTTTTTTATGCTATGTTATTCATCATGCTTCACTACGCTTTGGTTACTATTCACTACTTAGAGCCGGGGGTTTATCAAAAAAACAACATCTCTACTTCTTTGAAGGTAGCGGTATGAATTGCGTACATTGTACCCTCCCCAGACTCCACTTTGTGGGAAAACACTGGGTTTGTTGTTGTTGTATGAATTTTTAAATAATTTAAATTATTGATTATGATGATATGTAATATCTTTTTTTATATAAATTTTAGATAATATATATTAATCTCATTGTTTCCATTTATGTGACAGTGATAAAATTTAAAGAGTCAATCAAATTTTTATATAATTTTAAGATTATTGAATATTTTAAAAATATTTTAAGTTATTAATTATTGTGATTTATAACAGTTCTATATACCTTATAAATAATATATTTTACTCTCGCCCCTAGTTTATGTGATACTGATGAAATTAAGATAGTTAACTAAAATTTTTATATATAATGTTACATATTTTTAATTACTAATTATTATAATTTATAGTAATTATTATAAATTAATTTTCAAGTAATATATTTTATACTTTTCTTGGCATAGGTGTCATTTTTAAGTCTCTGATTTGCTACCTGATGATAATATATTTATTTAAAAGTTAGTGCATCACATCAATATAGTTAGCTTATATTTATTCAAGTTTTCTTCTAATAATTTTAGCATGTATCTAGAGTTTCGATAAATCTGTCAATCAAAATTATTTTGCTGGGGGTAACATAGAGGGTCCATGCCATCACTGGCTCACTGTCTCTCAAAAATACTTTTGTGGACTTACGTTAACGCGTAAAACATGCTCTTAAAGAAGATTCTCTTTTTTTTTTTTTTTGGACTTTTATAAATTTTTATTTGTTAGAGTACCTTTTTCGATTTAAAAAAAAATAATTTATTTTGACTTGATATAAAATTAAAAAAAAAAGATTTATGATCTTAAATTAAAATTATATTAAATATATTAAAATATTTTTTAATCTTGTAATTTTAAAGATGACATGTGAAAAATTGAAATTAAATTATTGCTCAAAAAAAGAAAAAGGTCATTCTTTTTTGAATAGACAAAAAAAATAAAAGTATGTAATTCTTTTTTAAATGGCGGAAGAATTTTATTTTTCTGATATTTGTTATTCGTTGTCATATTTCCTGGCAATCCAACATTGAAAAAAAAAAAATTTTAGCTGAAGATCTACTGCATTTAGCCTCTCAAGAAAGGAATAAGATCATATATTTCATTTTTCTCTGATTTCACTTATATAGAATTACAATAGATTTAATTTGTTTTTTTTTTTTTTGGTGGTAATACATATGTTCAAGTCATCAAAACAGCCTTTGACAGAAATGTAACGTTAGACTTCGTATAATAAATATTTATGGTCCGTCTTTTTTCTGAACCTCGCACATAGCGAAACATTAATGTACGAAGCTGCTTTTTCTTTTATTGGTAATATAAATTTCTTTACTATATATTGTTGAGAAATATATTTCATGGACACAAAATTGACGAAGAAGAACAAAAGATGAAGGTTCAACAATATGAACACCAAATAAAAAATGTGACGTTTGATGCACGTTTGAAATTCTTTTCTAAAAATGTTATTTGCCCCTTCTACTTTGCGTTATAGCAAATAGTTTTAGTTGATATGACAAGCTAATTGAATTCTGCACTAAGTAAATAGTGGAAAAAATCTTCTCAAAAGCAAGAAGTCATGAACTTGACCTTTTAGGGAAAGAGAGAAAAATTTTGGAGAGTATTGTATGAGAGTAATTTTAACTCTCAATTGAAGCGGTTCCACTTCTATGTTCATCATATGGGTGAAGCGCTTTCAACTTCTTTGTCATATTTGGGTCACTTGTTCCATGAGATGAACCTCATTAATTGAAATTCAACCCTCCAATATATGACAATTAGTACTAGTATATTTCTTACGTAAGTACTGAAACATCTATGTATCAATAACTTATTGTTTTTTTTTTAAATCATAAATATCTATAATCTATAATTTATAATCTATATCTATAATCTACAATCTATAATCTATAATCTATATTGATATCTATGACGATATATTAAAAGTGTGAATGGCCTTAGAAATATTATTTAAACTTTTTGCCCTTCATTAAAAATTTTTACTTTAAACAAAATCTTCTTTTCACTATTTTTTCTTAATATCTAAAAGTTAAAAATTAATTAAATATATTTATTATAAAGCATTTCCTTATTAAAAGTCATGAATTAATGACAACTAATACATTTTTCATTAATAATTCTAAATCAACTAAAAGTTCATAAAAATTTTATATATAAATATAAATGCGTTACAATAGAAAAAATTTAAGAAGTACCAACTTCTAAAAATTGTAAGTAACTAATATATATTACAACACTAATAATATTATAAAATAAAAAATTCAAAAATAAAATCCTCCCCAAATTAAAATTTTCAAAGCTGCTGACTTAGTCATTTTTTTTGTCCAAAAATAAAATTCTCCTTAAATTAAACTTTTAAAGTTGCCTTTTTTTTACTTAGATTTTTTTAGTTCAATAAACAATTGACTTTTCTTATCTAAACCTTTTTTTTTTTTTTGGTATAGCAAATGATATTATATTAAAATATAAGCAACCAAAACTTACAGAGAAGTACTTAGTGGTGAAGCCACTGTACAGGCGTTGACAGCAGTAGTTACATTCTTATTCTTACTATTATACAAACTATTACACAAAGCTCCTGCATTTGTCTCATTCCTGATTCGTCTAGTAGCTGGTCCTCCTGTCACATCCCTTTTTAACTACAGAAAAAGATCCGTTTTAAGTTCGAAAGAATTTTTATTATTAAGTGACAAAGAAAACTGATTTTTGCTTTGAAAAAGGATTATTTTTACATTCAAACTCTGAGTTGCCACTTGCCATAATCCGGTGTGCCAAGTCACCTTTGAAAAATCTTTTTTGAAATGATTTGGCTCTTAAAAAGGCTGGTTTGCGAATAGAGATTCCGGCTAAGGAATTATGTTGACCAAGGGGAAGGTGTTAGACACCCCTCGATCTCGTGGTTCGACCATGGTCGCTTGGTGGAGCGTATCGGCTAATTTTGACACTACGAATGTACAAACCACACAAAACACGTAAAACAATTAAACAAACAGACAAAACAAAATAAATCTAAAAAAATGTAATGTTCAGTCCAATTTATACAATCCAAAATAGAGAAATGCAAAAAAATAAATCCTATCTAACCTATACTAATCTTCACTATGCTCCCTTGCTTTACCCGACCCCGCGGGCCTTCATCACGGACGTCCTCCAAGTACAAAATACTTCGGGGCATTTCCCGGATAAAATAATACAAGTACTTTGGGGTATTCCCCGGCCAAATGTTACAATTAAATCCAAATGCGATAAACAAAACCATTCAACACATATTCCAAACATTCCACAATTCACCATTACTAAATTTGCCTACCCAAACCTAAGATTTGCCTATCAATTCTCGGGATAACACATGATGCTATCGAGTTCAATGACATTAATAACCATTTCAAATTTAACAACAATTGATGAATCAAAACACAATAATATTCATTTTTATTAACTTTCAATTTCCGTCTTCCCCAATTTCATTGTCAAAACTAATTCACCAATTCTTTGATTATCTAATCCAACATCAACCACACGCAACATAATTCAAGCATGTCAAACACATAAATCACCCAAAATTACGTAAAATTAAAAGGGAGATAGAATTGGACCTCAATTAGGATTTTATTCCAAATATCAGTTAATCGAGAGGACGAATCCGCGTGCTAAAGAACCTCGATTTGGAATCTCAATTTGAACCCAAGCTCCGATATCAAAAAACAATTGAGATCCAAAACTGAATCCTCGATCCAGTATGAAGAACGATGAACCAACACAGAAATTGCTACAAAACCCACCAAACCCGAACTCGAAACTATCGCAAAATTGATTTAAACCAGAAAACGCTACCTTCGCTGTTTCCCTCACTTCAACCAGTTTTCTCTCTCTCGAGATCTCCTCTGTTTTTCTCTCTATTCTTCTTCTTGCGTCTCTCTCTCTCCAAACACTCTTTTTTCTTTCTGTTTCACCTATCTATCATCATTTGTGTGTTGTTCCTATTCTTTAATCAAGTATAAAAAATAGAGTATGTGCCTAGTAGTGTTCTGTGTATTTAGTGAAGTTGAGTGTTATGTTTGTCGTGGAGAAGAAAAATACAAATGGAGTTCATCCATGGCTACTGTCATGTGCTTCCAGGAAGAAATGGAATTCTGTATGTTCAATAATGGAAAGGGTCCCCTTTTTTTCTTTTTTTTTTTCCTGTTCATCCCCCTCTTCAATTCCAAGAAATGGCCTTACACTCAAGGATTGTGGGGTCCAACAGTGAAATACCTTTTTTCCCCCTTCTTGGAAACTTTCTCCTTTTGTTTTATAATGTCTTGGCATAAGACTCTTTCTTTGTGGGCAAAAAAAAGGAAGAGAGGGGGGTCACGTGAGGTGGGTAGAAGGGGTAGGGGTTAGATGTCCATTTTTGATTGGGTGGGTTGTTGGGAGGTTTTAAAAGAAAAGACAAAATTGGTTGGAATTTGTTATTTATATAAATAAATAAATAAATAAATAAATAAATAAAATGAAGTGGTTATTTTATTTGTTTTCTTGAAGAAAATTATAAGACGAGGTTAAAGTGCGTGATAACAGAGTAAGAATTATTGCTGACGGGGCAAAATTACTTGTCTACATCATGCCCCTTTTGAATGTAAACACCGAGTGTTTTCATACAAAAAAGTAGACAACGAGACAGAATTTTGTCCCGATCATTATTTGAAGAAAGAAACAGATAGAATAGGGCAACCGAGTCTTGACGAACATCCTACTACCCAATTTTTGAGGGAATCAAGTGATTGGTATTTTACAAAATCGGAAGGAGGTGGAGTATACCGAGTTGGAGAGTCGAGTGAGGTTCCATCGAGGTTTCAGTCCGCGGCTCTATCATTACATCAAAAATAAAAATTATAAGTCAAAACATAAATGAAATTACAGAATCCTATCTATGCAACTTTCCTTGACTCTTTACTTGAGTTTTATCACCCTATTCTTCAGGCGTACTCCTAACTTTCCATTTCTTTCAACTTATTGCTTGGTTTTCCATTGCTTTACTTTGTTGCTCGGCTTTCATTTATTCACCCTGCTCTTCAGACGGACTTCTAACTTGCCATATTTGTCTTTCCATTTCATCACCCTGTTCTTCAGGCGGGTTTCTGACTTGCAGTTTCTTTAATTTCCCATTTCATCATCCTGTCCTTCAGTGGACATCCTGACTTACAGATTCATCACCCTATTCTTCAGGAGGGCCCCTAAAACCAAAATCAAAACTAGAGCAAAAATTAACCCGAACAAAGATTATAATAAAAAAGTTTTCATCATTCTTTGAAAGTAATGTCCCATTTTCCAAGAAGGTCCTGAACAGAAAGTAAATTCCCATTTTCTAGGAGGGTCCTGACTGAAAGTGAAATCCCATTTTTCAGGAGGGTCCAGAACAGAAGGTAAAATCCTATTTTTCAGGAGGGTCCTGAATAGAAGTAAAGTCCCATTTTTTAGGAGAGCCCTGAATAGAAAGTAAAATCTCATTTTTCAGAAGGGCCCGGGACATAAAGTTAATTCCTATTTTTTAGGAGGTTCTTGAACTGGAATGTAAAATCCCATTTTTCAGGAGGGCGCTGAACAAAAAATAAAATCCCAATTTTCAGGAGGGTCTTGAACAGAAAGTAAAATCTCATTTTTCAGGAGGGTCCTAAATAAAAAGTGAAACCCATTTTTCAGGAGGGTCTTGAACAGAAAGTAAATTCTTATTTTTCAGGAAGGTCCTAAACAGAAAGTAAAATCCCATTTTTCAGGAGGGTCCTGAACAGAAAGTAAAATTTCATTTTTAAGAAGGGTCCTGAACATACAGTAAAATCCCATTTTTCAGTAGGGTCCTGAACAGAAAGTAAAATCTTATTTTTCAAGAGGGTCCTGAACAGAAAGTGAAATCCCATTTTTCAAGAGGGTCCTGAACAGAAAGTAAAATCCCCCATTTTCCAGGAGGGTCCTGAACATAAAGTAAAATTCTATTTGTCAGGAGGGTCCTAAACAGAAAGTAAAATCTCATTTTCCAGGAGGTCCTGAACAGAAAGTAAAATCCCGTTTTCCTGGAGGGTCCTGAACAGAAAGTAAAATCTCATTTTTCGGGAGGGTCTTGAACATAAAGTAAAATCCCCAAATATGGTTTCCCAAAGGTAGCTGAACTTATTGAACAAACTTTTTCCCTGTTTCATCAAAGAGAATTATTTAGTTAAAACTTAGTGGTGGCTTGTAGCACTTGGTTTCTCAGCATCTGCTCCAGCACTCATTCCTTTCTTTTTTTTGTTCTGAATCACTGACACTTCCCCTTATTTTGCCGCATCATTGACCCAGACCAGATCGTTGGAAATTACTTCTGACTTAAATAATGAATTTCTATTTTACCATGCCTATGAGATGCACCCTTTTCCAAATCTGAATACTCCTACGAACCCAACAGTCTGTCTTTTGATAGACTTCTTTTGCTTTGTATTGAATTACGATCATATTTCTTTCATGTGCTGCTCCTCAACTTTTCCTCATACAATTGGACTGATAACAAGTTTTAAAATCCTTTCTTACTTGTTTTGACACAGACTTGACTCAAAATATAATGAAATGATGGTGACTTTTACTTTGATAAGTGACATAAAAAGACAAAAATATGAATATGCAAATGAAAGAAAAGGGCAATGTCCCTTATTCAAAAATAAAACTTATCTGAATACGGCAACCAACTCCAATGAGTATGACATGCATTTTTGATTAAGCTGTCTGATCTTTCTACCCAAACTTCAACCTTTTGTTGTTGAGTTAATGACCTTTCCGTTGAGTTGCTCTCTCAAACCCATTAGACTCATACATCTCATTCAATTGACGACATCTTGAAAGATTTTTTACCAATAACCTCTTTTTTCTCACTTTTCTCTCGAACTCCCCATCGCCTTACGTTGCCCATAAGGGTTTTCACCAATAAGACTCCCTCATTTTTATTTTCTCTCAACTCCCCATCGCCTTATGGTGCTCGTAAGGGTTTTCATCAGTAAGACTCTCTCATTTTTATTTCTCTCGACTCACCATCGCCTTATGGTGGCCGTGAGGATTTTCACCAGTAAGACTCTCTCATTTTTATTTCTTTCCTGATTTCTTATGCTGAGGAAGACAAGTAGTACCCATAATGTATCATCATATTCATTGCATGTTTAGCCTTAACATTATCAAAGATTGATCTGAAGGAATTTATTTGATTGTAGCTTGGATTTTGGATAAGGTTAGGAAAGGATGGAAGAGGCTTAAACGACACTTGAAATAGGGGTGGGACTTACAACTTTTGGAATTGACTAACAACATGTTAGCTCATGCCCTAGTTTTTTGTTGACTGGGTGACTCTAAAATCTTTATTTTGTTGGACCGAGACCTGAATAGGGTAGCCTACGTATCTCACTTCCAAGAGAGGAGAATCAGATCGTACGTAGTTCAATTAGCTTGTTCTTTGTTTTGATTTAATTTTTTTTCTTTTTTTTTGCGAACTCTTTCTTTTATTCTTGTTTTCCTGATATTTATCTTTGACTCTAATTTGATTCCAAAAGAGAGATATGAAGGAAAAATAAAACTAAGCTCAAACGGGTAAACAAAGGATGACACAATATTTTGCTGGAAGAATAAAATGCCTTCATCATACCAATCTTCAAAAATTCAAGCACTAAATATGCAATAAAATCAACAAAGGATAAAATGTCATACATGATATCTTTTGACCGCATCAACATTGATAGACATTTCTTCCATTTTGCCTTCAATATTTGTCAAATATAAGGCTCCATATGGCAACACTTTCTTCACAAGGAAAGGACCTTGCCAGTTTAGAGAGAACTTTTCTTTCGCTTCAACCTGGTGAGGAAGGATATGCTTCAATACCAACTGACCAACTTCAAAATTCCTGGGTCATACCTTTTTGTTATATGCTCGAGCCATTCTCTTCTGATACAATTGTCCATGACATACCGATGTTAGCCTTTTTTTTCTCAATCAAACTCAATTGTTTTAGTCGGGTTTTGATCCACTCATCATCATCAATCTCTTCTTTCCCAATGACTCAAAGAGAGGGAATTTTAACTTCTACAAGGATGACTGCTTCTGTCCCATACACCAATAAATATGGAGTTTCCTTTGTTGAAATGCAAACAGTAGTGCGATAACCTAGCAATGCAAATGGAAACTTCTCATGCTATTGTCTAGACCCTTGTACTATTTTCTGCAGTATCTTCTTGATATTATTATTTACAGCTTCCACAACGCTATTAGCCTTCAAACAATATGGAGTGGAATTTTGATGTGCGATCTTAAACTGTTGACACACTCTTAGCATCAAATGACTATTAAGATTGGTAGTATTATCTGTAATGATCATCTTAGGAATTCCAAACCTACAAATGATGTTGGCATGAACAAAATCTACTACCGCCTTCTTTGTCACTGGCTTAAAAGTTACTGCTTCTACCCATTTTGTGAAGTAATCAATGGCTACCAAAATGAACCTATGCCCATTTGACAATTTCGGCTCAATCGGCCCGATCAAGTCCATACCCCAAGCTACGAAAGTCCATGGAGCAAAAATTACGTGCAATTCAGTGGGAGAAGAATGTATCAGATCACTGTGTACCTGACATTGATGACATTTCCGAACAAAATGAATGGAATCCCTCTCCATAGTAAGCCAATAATAACCTGCTCGAAGTATCTTCTTTGACAAGACATAACCGTTAATATGTAGGCCGCATACTCCAGACTGAATTTCAACCATGATTTTGAGGATTCTCTTATATCTACACACCTCAAAAGTCCCAAAACCGGGTTTCTCTTATATAAGATTCCCCCCACTTAATAAAAATCCACTAGCCAAATGCCTAATAGTCCTCTTTTGATCACTGGTAGCATGTGTTGGGTATTTTCCTGAATGAATGTATCGCTTGATATCAAAGAACCAAGGTTCTCCATCGAGCTCTTATTCAACCTCATTACAGTAAGCATGCTGATCACAACTCTGTATATGCACTACATTGATGTAGGCTTTATCAGGATGTTGGAGCATCAAAGACAGAATGGCTAAAGCATCAGAAATCTCATTATGAATCCTTGGAATATGCCTAAATTTTTCTAACACAAACCGTTGACATAGCTTCTGCAAGCATTATCAATATGGTATGAGCTTCAAATCTCGCATCTCCCAATTCTTGAATGTGATGGACGAGCAAATCTGAATCCCCCAACACTAATAGTTCCTGGACTCCTATATCAATAGCTAACCTCAAACCAAGAATGCACGCTTCATATTCCGCCATGTTATTAGTATAATAAAATTAAAGTTGAGCTGTTACCGGGAAAAGTTGCCCCAATTTAGAGATAAGAACTGCACCTATTGCGACTCTTTTCATATTAACAGCTCCATCAAAGTACTGCTTCCAACCTAGATCAACATCTATAACGACTTCATCGACACACAACACTTCTTCATCAGTGAAATATGTCTTTAATGGCTCGTACTCTTCATCAATGAGATTCTCAGCAAGATGATCTTCCAAGGCTTGGGCTTTCATGGTGGTTCGATTCACATATACGATGTCGAACTCGGTAAGCAATATTTGTCACTTTGCCAAATGGTCGGTCGACATAGGCTTCTGAAATATATACTTCAAAAGATCCATGCGGGAGATAAGATAAGTAGTGTAGGATGAAAGATAGTGCTTCAACTTCTATGCTACCCAAGTTAGGGCACAATATATCCTTTCAAGAAGATTGTATGTGTCCTCATATGTTGTGAACTTCTTGCTAAAATAATAAATAGCCTGCTCCTTTTTGCCCGTGATATCATGTTGACACAGGACACAATTGAAAGAATTATCCATGACCGATAAATATAAGATCAAAGGCCTACCAGGCTCCAGTGGTACCAGCACGGGAGAATTTGATAGATATCTTTTGATTTTGTCGAACGCTTCCTGACATTCTTCAGTCAACTCTACCGCAACACTCTTTTTCAACAACTTGAAAATGGGCTCACACGTGGTTGTGAGTTGAGTAATAAGCCTGCTGATGTAGTTTAGTCTACCAAGCAAGCTCATCACCTATGTCTTATTCTTGGGCGGGGGCAAATCCTGGATGACTTTGATCTTCGAGGGATCTAATTCAATTCCCTGACGGCTTACTACAAACCCCAACAACTTTCCAGACGGAACTCGAAACACACATTTTGCCGGGTTCAGCTTGAGATTATACCTGCGAAGCCTTTCAAAGAACTTTGTTAAATCTTTAACATGGTCAGCCTGACTTTTTGACTTAATAATTACATCTTTTACATAGACCTCAATCTCCTTATACATCATATCATGAAACATAGTGGTCATGGCTCTCATGTATGTTGCTCCAGCATTCTTCAAACCAAACGACATCACTCGATAGCTATAAATTCCCTATGGTGTGATAAAAAATATCTTTTTCGCATCTTCATTATCCATAATGATCTGGTGGTATCCGACATAGCAATCCACAAAAGAGGCAACCTCGTGTTTAGCACAATTGTCCAACAAAATATGGATGTTGGGCAACGAAAAATCATCTTTCTGACTTGCTTTGTTCAAATCACGATAACCAACACATACTCAAATTTTGCCGTCTTTCTTTGGGATAGGAACAACATTGGATAACCACGTAGGGTAACGAGCCACTCAAATAACTTTGGCTTCAAGTTGTGTCATGATTTCCTCTTTGATTTTGATACTTACATCAGTTTTAAACTTCCTCAACTTCTGTTTCACAGGGGGGAATGCAGTATTAGTTGGCAATTTATGGGCCACTAATTCGGTGCTTAGACCAGGCATATCATCATAAGACCATGCAAAAACATCCTTATAATCAATTAATGCTTGAATCATTTCATATTTTAGCTGTGGCAAAGAACGTACACTAATTTTAGTTTCCTCACACCTTCTTGATTCCCTAGATTAATTGGCTAAGTTTCATTCAAATTAGGATTCGGCTTGTTTTCAAACTGTTCCAACTCTTTGCTTATTTCCTCTAGTGCCTCTTCTTCATCATATTCCCCCTCTTGCTTCATCATATTTTGATTAGTTTGGATTTTAAGATTAGACTAAAAATTTTGAATGCATGTCATGTCATTAGATCAACATAAAGAGAACAGTATAAAGAAAAAGATAAAACAAAATATATTAGACACGAAACAAAAGGGACATTGCATTTCATTAAAATGAAAGATAGAAGGGTTGAAACATAAATTCCAACATAACATAAATAAACTAAAATCCGAATTACAACCCTGAAATAACTTGGATAAACAGAAAGAAAAATAAAACAAACTACTTAAACTCCCTCATGACAGGGAGAGAAGTGACTTTCTAATTGTTGAGCCGGACAGTTGGACCTATGAATTGCACATCTTCCTTACTGGTACCTTCTCCTGCTTCAACCATGTCAACTTCGATCAACAGGTTCTAGAAGTCATCAACCAATTCAGCTCCAAACTCTATAGATGCCACGACACCGCTTTTGATGAATGACTTACTGAGTAGGGACACTGGGCGAGGGAGTGACCATGTTTCCTTTTTCCTTCCCTTAGCCTTCTTCAAATCTTCAGCCGTAGGTTCAAATCCCAGACCAAAAGTGCCCATGTTCTCATTCGGACATATAGGATAAACCATACCGTGCAGAGACACTTCCAAACCCCTTCCTGGCTCAAATACATATTTTAATATTTTATTTATCATCATGATAGAAGTGGGAGACAATTGTGGCCCTGGAACAACCTGCCCTTCAACGATACGATTCACCGACACTATATCAAAAGTTTGATAGACAAATGTCTCTTCTACATTATTTGCTTCAGTAAAGGACAGGGGAGAATCTGCGTAGGCAGAAACATTCCCTTTACCATAAATAACCACTTCTTGCCTATCATGCTCAAACTTAATCATTTAGTGCAATGTATATACAACCGCCTTGGCCTTGTGGATCCACGGTCTTCCCAACAACAAATTGTAAGAGGAGTTTAGATTCAATACTTGAAACTCTATGGCAAACCCAATAGATCCTATAATCAACATTAGTTCTATTTCGCCAATGGATTTTGATTTTGCACCATCGAAAGCCCTGACACATACATTGTTGGGCCTAATCCTCTCAACATCAATATTCCACTTTTGCAAAGTAGAAATAGGACAGATATTTACACCTGAACCTCCGTCAATCATGACATGAGTGATATAGAAATCTTTGTATTTCATTGTAATGTAAAGACCTCGATTATTCCCGGTACCTTCAATAGGCAATTCATCGTCAGAGAAGCTGATCCGATTGACCTCAAAGATTTTTCCAACTATTTTCTCAAGATGATTTACTATAATCTCCCTAGGAACATATGCTTCGTTTAATACCTTCAATATAATATCACGATGTTCCTTGGAATGCAGAAACAAAGATAAGAGGGAAATTTGAGCAGGGGTTTTCTTCAGCTGATCTATTATCAAGTACTTTGGCAGCTTCATATTTCTCAAAAAATCTTCAATTTTTTCTTCGGTTACAGGATTCTTGAGAGATAAAGGCCCACTCACCCCTGGCTTGGGCTTTCTTAAACCTTCAGGCATGAAGCATCTTCCTGACCGAGTCAGACTACCTACCTCATCTACATCTTTCACTACTTCCTATCCCTGATAGGTCATCACAGTCCGCTTATAGTTCCAAGTAACCTTTTTCGTATCAACTATCAGAGGTTGGGTCACCGATTTGTGAACAATAGGTGCTGCCAGTGCTCCTTTCACCATCAAGATAATCTTACTCGGAGCTCCTACCACCGTCAACTTACGTTTATCCTGATTTGAACCAACATTTTTCTGCCTCCTTTCACTGTGATTACGGGTTTCTATTTGCTTTCTTCAACTTTATCTTCTTTTGTTTCTTTATAGCTCAATGACATTGATTTCAATGAATCTGCCACATTCACTGATTTGTCCTCATTGGTCTATATTCTGACAATAGGATTCCAACACCTTGACGACTCTTTCCCATTATATATCAGTTCTAACATATTGGTTTCAGCATGGGTTGGCAGGGGATTCTGGTTGATATTTGAAAGCTTTGGGGCCTACACCAGAATTTAATTTGCATAGATTAAATCTTGGATGGCTCTTTTCAAATGCCAGTATTTATCGATATTAAGCCCTGAAATGTCAAAACAGTACGCACACCTTAAACAATAATCGAGATTCCTCGGAGGTGGATTTGAAAGCCTTTCTTGAATTGGCCTTAAGACCTTCATCTTTCTTAACCTATTAAACAAGCTAGCGTTTGACTCCCCAAGAGGTGTGAAGTAATTTTTGACCATCTTCTCTTTCTTGTACTTGGGCCTGGGTTGGAAACTGGGTCTGGAGGGGTTTTGGTAATTTGCTGGAGCTGATGGATAATTTTGTGGAGCTTGCGACCGACATTGCAAGTAAGAAGGGGTTTGGGTATATGGCTGCACACTATATACTGGGTTTGGAGTAGTGGAATGGAATATAATGGGTTTTGTAGAGGGTAGTAATGGTGGGGAGGAATATATGGAGCTTGGGCGTAGACTTAGGCTTGGGATTGGGGATAGAGGCGAGGCGGTATTTTGGGATAGAAATGGGTTCCAGCTACAACGGTCGCCACATTCTCTTTCTTTTTTTTACCTTCAAACGCACCAGATCCACCTTGAATCGCTTGTGTGGGGGCTTTCAACGCGGCAAAACTCACTATTCGATCGGTCTTGATTCTGTCCTCTATCATCTCTCCCATTTTGAGGACTTTAATAAAAGACTTATCCATCGCTAGAAGTAAATATTAAAAATAGGTCTCATCATGTGCCTGAATGAAGGCCTCTACCATCTTACTCTCCTTCATTGGAGGCTTTAACCCGGCGGCCTGTTCATGCCACCTTATCACGTATTCCCTAAAGCTTTCAGTGCTTTTATTATTCATGTTGACCAAGGATTTTTCATACTGAATCAGGTTGACATTATATTGAAAATGTTACACAAATTCAGAAGCTAAGTCATCCCAGCTATTCCACTTGTCGATATCTTGATCGACAAACCATTCTGAATACTTCTCAAACTTGGGCATTTTAAAACAGAGGGGAAGGTTGATGTCTGGGAACATGCAAAGACCTTTATAGGAAACACTCTTATAACCTCCGATTCCCTAAAAATTCCTCATGGCCTGTTCCAAACTTTTCAATTTCCATGCTATGACCTCCTGTTCCTCTATTGCAACAAGTTTCTCCGTATCAAATGGAAACAAAGGTAGCTGAGTATACCCATACAGTTGATTTATTCTCACAGTAGGCTCCGGGGTATAATACTGACTATCTGAAACCTTCAATACTGGATCGCTAGCAGACCGAGGAATTACTATTATCGGACGCACAATATAAGTGGGAGCTTCAGGTAGTGGCGGAGCCCCGAAAACAGGCGCTGCCGGTAGCGCCGGCTGAGTCACGGTCCTTGGTTAAGGAACTGCCAGGGGCACACTAGAAGTGACAGGGTAATATTTCCGCAGAGTGAATCCTAATATGTGCTCCGGTGACTCAATGGGAATAGAGAATTACGCCTGAGAGAGCTGTGGGCAATTGGGTATATTCCCAAGAACTGCAGGGAGTTAAGGAGGACAAATGCCACTAGCCCATGTTCGGTGCAGATTTAGCAATTGCTTTCTAAGTCTCAATACCTCATCATTGCGTTCTGAACTTTCTTCCCTGGGATCCTGATCTAGGTCCATGAGTGAATTTTCAATCTCCCTACTAGCCATGGCAAGCTTTGCTTTTGATCTAGTGAAGTACGGGTGACTGTCCAGAGTGCTGCAAACCAATCACTTATCTGAAAGAACATGCTTATCAAAGACAAAACCCGTTAGGATTAGGTCACACAACAAGCATGGGAATCACATTTGTAAAATTGTCCTAGATTCATGCGTATTTCTACCAAACTTTGAGGGTAGCAAGGTCATTTTAACATCATCCCGATCTTTTTCCTACACCCATTTGCATCTTTACTCTAATCACACCTCTCTTGTTTTGTGTTTTTGTTCGCTTCTCTTTTATTTCACATCAGTCTCTTTCCTTCCTTTTCTTTCTCATTATCCTTTCTTTGTTTTCTTCTCTCGCTATCTACTTTTATTTTAACATTCTTTGTGGCTTTTGATTTTATTTAAAAGAGAGAAAAAATAATAATAATGAAAACCAACGAAACAAAATGATTAGATAGAACCCAAAAGTAGGTTGCCTACGTATCATGTTGTATATGCATCAGATCTTGCGTAGTTCGGTTAATGCACACACATAAACGCCACAAAGTTGAAGATTTCTTTTTTTTTTATGAAGATCACAGAAAGGAAACAACTCCGCAACTTCACTATATTTCATAAAAGAGACGACTAAACAAACTTCTCATCTATCAACTTAAAAACCGATCAACAAAGACTAAACAACATTCAAAACCCAAAAGACAACATGCGTAATACTCCTAGTGAAGACTTTTAACATTAGAACAAACTTGACACCGACTTAAAAATGACACAATACTACAAGGCAGAAAAGTAAAAGACTCAAACTAAACAAAAGATAGGAAATGCTCCTTCAAACTGGTGCTCTGTGTGATAACCCTGGCTGAGATAGACCGGCTTGTGAAGATCTCTTTCTCCCACCCAAACTTTGTAACATATCCTGTAAAGACACCCTGATATTTGGGAAGAAGCTTCTGGCCCGTATTCCCGCCTCATGGGGAGTGCACCTGGAAAGATTGTTCTGACACCTTTCTACAGTCTTGAATAAATCTGCTAACTGACTCTCAGTATCTCCACTTTGGACCCCGAACTTTCATCCTTACTATATCATCAACAATGCATTCTCTGGTATTCTTCCTCTAAGCTGCACTGGTAATGGCCTGCTAACTCCCCGAGGTATAGATTGAAGCCAGACCCCGTATTCCTAAGTGTACCCTGGATTATCTGAACCTACTTGGAGAGTATTCACACCTAGATGTGTTGCGTGATTCCATAATTCTTCGTATTTACTTTAGCCTAAGGTTTGATCCTTAAAATGCTCAACATCCTTGAAGAGATCCATTACTTGTGGAACGTCTTGCAGTATACCCAATCGGCATATTACCCTAAGAGGAGAGTACGATATAGTGCAATTGATCCTTAATAGAACTAAAAGAGGTTGCATCTGACAACCACAAAGGATTATTTTTGGATGAAATCAGAGATAAGTCTACAGAATGTTGTCCTCAGATCTTGACTCAAGAAATTTAATCCAAGCATCGATCCCTATTGGCAGCAAAAACTTATCGAAACGCATTCTATGATTTATGGCTTCCACTCGATCAAACATACAATGATTCATCACATCAACCTAATCAAAGAAGGCATATGCAAGTGCTCCATCATCAATAATTGCAATATCAGGTTGCTTCCTTCGAAGAATCTCACCCCTCCTTTTACCTCGATTAAAGCCTTATATATTTCCGCCAAGATCATAGGTACGAGAGTGAATGTTTCACCTAATTGTTCATGAAATAAGGCCATCACCATCATCTGTAAACGAGTATTAATTTGCCCCTCTTCTAATGGGAAGACCAGAATGCCCAACGAGACTAGCGTGAAGACTTCTAGATGATGTTTTTCCCAATTCTCCTTAGTTGTATAAAATTCATCCCAAAAGTAATCAAAACCATCCGAGGGCCCAATCCGAGCATACAAATGGCAAAGGATACTCAAGATTGTTTAAGACTTGTTAGGTGCTTATTGGCCTTTAAACCACAACCATGAAGAAACCGTATGGGGGAATGTGTTCACGCCTGAATCATCATTTTCTTAATGTAAGGTAACTTACAGAAACTAGATATCTCTTCTAGAGTGGGTGTCATTTCATAATTTTCAAACCTAAACACCAAACAACCCGGGTCCCAAAAAGTCAATATAGCTTCAATCAGATCTGGGCGGGATGTGAGTTCTAGGAGGGAAGTGAGAGAGACTAACTTCTTTGTTAACTCCTGTTGAACATGTCCAACCATTTGATTAACTTTCTGGGCACCTTGACAACCATCATGACTCTAGACTTTGTCGATGGATCCATCCTATAGTAATACATAGGACATTAACTTGAAAATCCTATAAGAGCAATAGATTTCCAACCCTTGGGACCTTGTCGCATTCATATGTCGAAGGGACAGACCACTTTATGACTCCAAATCGCCGAATAGTAAGACAAACTAATAACACTAGATTACCAGGAGAAAGACCTAGGCTAAGGCTAAGACAAAGGCTAAAATAATGATTACCGGACCCACGAGGGTTGCCTACGTATCACGCCCTGGGGGACGAGAATCAGGTATGCGTAGTTCATCCCGATTGGACAATTAACGATTAACTAACAGATTTACCCTAACTTAAGAGACACAACCAAAGACAAATGAATAAAATCTTTTTGGGTTTTTAATTAGACACTTTAACTAAAACTGACACCAACAATTATGAAGGAAATTTTTTTTGGCATTTTCACTATATGAAATGTACAAAACTTCTATCATTTTTTATTTTCTTTTATAAAAATTTCTAAAATCTTTTATTTTTGAAAATTTTGAATTATGAATGCATGCTAAAGGAGACAGTGAGAAATCTTTTTGATGTTTTGGTTTTTGAACAAATGAGTGCAGAAAATAAAAAATTCTTTTTGAATTTTCGAATTGTGAAAAACGAAAGCCATAAAGAATACTAATAGCTACGAAGCTCTTTTTTTGACTCTTTTTTTCTTTTTCCCTCTTTTTTTTAATTTTTTCCCACCACACACTTTACTTCTAACACATGCTTTTTCCAAATCAGTCCGTTGAATGACCACATTACCCTCAAAGATGCAACATTTAGAACATAGAGATGCTTTAGAGGCGAGTCTCCTACAAAAGGCCAAGTGGGCCCTGCTAGGTCTGCAATATGATGCACATAAGCATGACCTAAAGGCTGACCTACGTTGAGATTTACTAACAAGGTTGTTCGGGGGAGCGTATGGTCGATAGTGGCTACTTTGCTTTCCACCTACTCCATACCAGCCAACGGCTCCCCCCTTAAGATAAAGGTGACTCAACTAGAGGTCGTGTACACAACGTGTATTACGGACTTGTTGTAGAAAAAATGACTCGAGTTATGCACATGATGCCAGATATAAATGTGGTAACACATATGATAAATACTGTAAATAAAGAGCACGAAAACACACAAAAGCGATAACAATAACACAAAAAAAATCATAAACAATGCTTATACACTCTTAATGCCAAACAAAGCCGATACGAATCCAAAAACATATCTTGGATTCTGAAATTGTCATCCCCAGCAGAGTCTCCAGAGCTGTGACACCCCTTTTTAACTCCAAAAAAAGATTCGTTTTAAGTTCGAAAGGGTTTTTATTATTAAGTGACAAAGGAAAATGATTTTTGATTTGAAAAAGGATTATTTTTATATTCAAACTCAGAGTCGCCATTTGGCATAATCCGGTGTGCCAAGTCACCTTTGGAAAATCCTTTTAAAAATGATTTGACTCTTAAAAATACTGGTTTGCGAACACAGATTTCGGCTAAGGAATTCTGTTGACCGAGGGAAAGGTGTTAGGCACCCCTCGATCCCGTGGTTCGACCACGATCGCTTGGTGGAGTGTATCGGCTAATTTTAACACTACAAATGTACAAACCACACAAAACACGTAAAACAATCAAACAAACAAACACAAAAAATAAATCCAAGAAAATGTAATGTTCAGTCCAATTTATACAGTCCAAATTAGAGAAATGCAAGAAAAATAAATCCTATCTAAACTATACTAATCTTCACTATGCTCCCTTGCTTTACTCGACGCCACGGGCCTTCATCAAGGATGTCCTCTAAGTACAAAATACTTTGGGGCATTCTCCAGATAAAATAATATAAGTACTTTGGGGTATTCCCCGGCCAAATGATACAATTAAATCCAAATGCGATAAACAAAACCATTCAACACATATTCCAAACATTCCACAATTCACCATTTCTAAATTTGCCTACCCAAACATAAGATTTGCCTATCAATTCTCGGCATAACACATGATACTATCGATTTCAATGACATTAATAACTATTTCAAATTTAATAACAATTAATGAATCAAAACACAACAATATTCATTTTTATCAACTTTCAATTGCAGTCTTCCCCAATTTCATTGTCAAAACTATTTCACCAATTCTTCGACTATCTAATCCAACATCAACCACACGCAACAAAATTCAAGCATGTCAAACACACAAATCACCCAAAATTACATAAAATTAAAAGGGAGATAGAATTGGACCTCAATTAGGATTTTATTCTAAATATCAGTCAATCGAGAGGACAAATCCACATGTCGAAGAACCTCAATTTGGAACCTCAATTCGAACCCAAGCCCCGATATAAAAAAAGTTGAGATCCAAAACTGAATCCTAGATCTAGTATGAAGAACGATGAACCAACACAGAACTTGCTACAAAACCTACCAAACCTGAACTCGAAACTATCGCAAAATTGATTCAAACCAGAAAATACTACCTTCGCTGTTTTCCTCACTCTAACCAATTTTCTCTCTCTCTCGATCTCCTATGTTTTTCTCTCTATTCTCCTTCTTGCGTCTCTCTCTCCAAATACTTTTTTTTCTTTCTGTTTCACATCTCAATCATCATTTTTGTGTTGTTCCTGTTCTTTAATCAAGTGTAAAAAAATAGAGTATGTGCCTAGTAGTGTTCTGTGTATTTAGTGAAGTTGAGTGTTATGTGTGTCGTAGAAAAGAAAAAGAAAAATGGAGTTCATCCATGGCTACTATCGTGTGCTTCCAGGAAGAAATGGAATTCTGTACGTTCAATAATGGAAAGGATCCCTTTTTTTTCTTTTTTTTTTCCATCCATCCCCCCCCCCCCTCCCCCTTCAATTCCAAGAAATGGCCTTATACTCAAGGATTGTGGGGTCCACCAATTAGGTGCCTTTTTTTTCCTTTCCTGAAAACTTCCTCCTTTTGTTTTCTAATGTCTTGGTATAAAATTCTTTCTTTGTGGGCAAGAAAAGGGAAGGGAGGGGGGTCACGTGAGGTGGGGTAGAAGGGGTAGGGGTTAGATGTCTATTTTTTATTAGGTGGGTTGTTGGGAGATTTTAAAAGAGAAGACAAAATTGGTTGGGATTTGTTATTTGGATAAAGACAAAAATAAATAAATAAAATGAAGTGGTTATTTTATTTGTTTTCTTGAAGAAAATTATAAGACGAGGTTAAAGTGCATGATAACGGAGTAAGTATTATTTTTGACGGGATAAAATTTTGTGTCTACACCTCCGGCTATAACAACATGCAAAATATCCTTCATGCATGCAGGAGGGTCCCAGCTGCCCTTCTTTTACAAGTTTTTTAGTTTAAAAATAATTGATTTTTCCTATATTACTCACCTAAAGTTTCAATTAAATGAAAATATTCAGAAATTAATTAAATTTTAAAAATATTATATTATCTAATTCTTCTAAATTAATTATAATCTTATTTTATATAAAACAAAGAATCTCTATGATTCTGTTTAAATAATATGTTGATCATGTTTTACCATAAAAATCTGGTCCTTCTATTTTTACTTTTCTTCTTATTCTTATTTCATTCAAGTTTTCTTTCGTTCATTATTTTGAATTTTTTTTCCTTCATTAAAAGACTTTGTAATAGATAAAATCGGTATTTACTATTTTTTTAAAACATAATCAAAATTTTATATTCATTAAAATTTTGCTTAATGATTTACTATATTAAAAAGTGAAATAAAAAACTACCTACATTTGTTGTTTTTCATTGTCGGACAAGACTTTAATTTAGGTAAGTTTTAAAATTCTCATAGGTTTAGGATTCTTATGATACTATTTTAGTTGTTTTATTTAGATTTATTTTATGATAAGAAATACAAAAAATTTCAGAAATTTTAGAATATATGGTAATAAATAATTTTTTAATATATAAAAGGAGATGTTGTCATTTGTTGGCATTTGAATTTCAATAAATTTTTATGTATAACTAAAATACCAAGAACTCCAACAATATTGATCTTTCGTCATTGCCCGGTGGTTACGTATATAAGAATTCTATGATGTTTTTCGATTTATTTCATAATTTCTTTTGGTTTGATTTAAATTTGAATGCTATAGAAATATACATCGTAGTATGTTTATGATATATTTATTTTGAGGAATTTGTGTTTTTTTTATACAAGTGTATTAGATAGAAGAAGGATATTAAGATTGCAGATGGGATAGAAGGTTGAATTCTTTCTTATTTATGAATCATGTTTTTGTATTGTTATAGCTTTTAAGTGCAATTTAATTTTAATATTATTTTATATTTGTAATATATTTATTTTAGAAACTTGTGATTCTTTTTATACAGGTGTATTAGATAGGATAGTATGGAGATAACAAATAAGAGTACAAGTTTAAATGTTTTTTGATTTATGAATTATGTCTTTTGTAATGCTGTGGCTTTTGTGTGTAAATTAGTTCTAATATTATTGTATGTCCGTAGTTGATTTGTTTTAAGAAATTTATGATTCTTTTCCATACAGGTACATTAGATACGAGGGTATGAAGGTCACAGACTAAGATAAAAGGTTAAATTGATATTTTTGAACTATAAATTTTATTTTTTGTAATGTCGTAACTTTTATGTGCAATTTAGTTCTAACATTGTTGTATGTATGAAGTATATTTATTTTAAGAAATTTGTGATTCTTGTTTAATATAGATGCATTACATAGTTGGATATGGAGGTCATATATTAGAATAGAAGGTTATTAGTTCTAATATTGTTGCATACCCGTTGTTGATTTGCTTTAAGAAATTTGTGATTCTTTTCTATACATGTACATCAAATAGGATAGTATAAAGATCAGGAATTAATGAAAAAGGTTAAATTTCTTTTTAATTTATGAATCATATTTTTATAATGCCCGCAATTTATTTTTGGTGGGACTCTACAACATTTACATATATTATCTTTATGTTTGGTGTGGGACTCTACAACATCTACATGTATTTTCTTTCTTTTGATGTCCATTAACATGTATTGTTATTTTGTTTCATTTACTGCATTATTTTGTGCATCATTTCTCGTAATGCTCTCCACTGCTTTCCTTACTAATTAACATATTTTTTCACTGTCATAGTTTCTTAATACGGGATATTGACATTGATATCTTTATTGCAGAGATTTTTTGGAGTAGAGCAAAGAATGGCTTTGTTTTTGAAAATTTTCATAAATTCTCCACTCATTATGCTGTCTACATTTTTCAAACACGACAATTTCTTCAATTTTATTCTCCAATTTAAAACATATATAAGTATTCTTTTACCTCAAATCCATATCTAATAATGATATCTCATTCTAGATTATGAACATTTTTTATGTGTTAGCTTCAGTTTGATTTGTTAAGATTTTCAAATAACCCATTTAAGAATTTTGTTTTGCATTATATTAAGAGGTGATGATCAATTAAAATTCACATGCAACACGCATATACTAAATTAGTATTTGCAAAAATGTATTATCATCTAAAAATATATACCTTATATAAAATAATATAAAAAACATATATTACTAGAGAAAATTGAAGGAAAGATGTCTTTTAAGTCTTGAAAGAAGAATTGGTGATATTGACCAATTTAAAGGGTCAAACATAATTAAAAAACTTGATTAGGTTAATTGTGAACTTGATTAATATTTTCTAAACTTTTTTTTTTTTAAAAAACAAATTAACCCACACCCACAAAACTTTCCTCCCTCTGCAAATCAATCTCTCTCTTCTCTCTTTTTCTCGATAGTTTCTCTCTCTAACTTCTCCCAACCAACAACTTTTTAAATTTCTCCCTTCAATCTTGTGCAACTTCAATCTCTGGCAACAAATAGTTTTGAGTTCTTGCCCATTCCTTTTTTACTATCAACCGTCAATTGACATGACAACATTCTCCGGCGACAACAACTTTGAGTTCTTAATCATTTCTTTTCGATTTTCACAACTAAAAAATTAGGGCTTTTAAGTTATGACGAAAATGAGGAACTTGATTTGTTGGTGTTTGTTATTTTTTTATGTTTTTTGTTATTTTTTTTTAATGTTTGTTATTTTTTAGTTGAGTTTCTTATCTGGGTGTATCTGCTATTGCTGTTTTTTTAATAATGGATAAAACATGTAACGTGAATCCAACAGATGAGTATTTGTTGCAACATAGATGACTAATCTGTTGCAATATACATGACTAATCTGTTGCAACATATATGACTAATTTGTTGCAACAAATGAGTAATCTGTTCGAACATATATGATTAGTCTGTTGCAACATATATTACTAATTTGTTGCAACAAATGAGTAATCTGTTGCAACATATATGACTAATTTATTGCAACATATATGACTAATCTATTGCAGCAGATTACTCATCTTTTGGATTCGTTTTATAGTGTTGTAATATGAATCCAACATATGGGTCAGTTGTGTCACACCCCAAATCCCATTGGAGCGGACTGGCACCCGTAGCCGAGGAGGCCCGGGAGAACCCGTTCATAACCTATACTTTCACATTTACATTACTTATGAAAATTAGAAATTTGGGCAGCACTTCGTTGTAAATAGAAGAAAACAGTACCTGTATCAACCCAGCAGACATGCATAAATATATATATGAACAGTAATTGGCCGTCAGAGCCATCACGTCTATCAACCAAACACTCTTATGGCTGTACAATATGTCTACAAAAGCCTCTACATAGATACACAACTGAGTTGGGGTCGGGACGAACTCCCGCCCACAAAAGACTTTTATACAAATACCAAAGGTACATATAGAGACGACTTGGGATGCCCCGAAACAACTGGAGCTCACCACTAACAATAGAATGTCCTGGCTCTTACTGCGGAGGTGTACGACCTGAAGTACTGTTCCTGCAGGCATGAATGCAGGTCCCCCGTGAGGGACGTCAGTACGGAAATATGTACTGAGTATGTAAGGCAGGGAGTATTAACATGAGATACAAAAGATCAACAGAACCCAGATACCAGTGAATAAACAGTATGAGTAGACCACACTTAAAAGAACTGATGGGATACCTGCACATTACTTTCATATCATTACTTCCCGTAATCCTTATCAATACATAACATATGTCATACAATGGCCAACTGATCAGTGGTACTAATACAATACATCAGGGACCACCCCTGGAATAGCATATATATACATAATCTTTATAATACAATGGCCAACTGATCAGTGGTACTAATATAATACATCATATCATCAATTTAAAATATAGACATTCCATTTCTTAATTCAATTAATCTTTGAGATTGGTTACTTTGTGGTCACAATTTATGGAACTTGAAATCATGATACCTCAATAGGAAAAACATGTAAATAGGTAATCAATATCATGAAGATGAAGTAGAGAATCATGGATACCTCATTAAACCATTTCGGAGTCAACAATAGTATATGGACATTTTTTTGACTAGCCGGACATCTTAAAAGTGAAAACAAGTTCAATTGGTAGTGTCGAAGATCATATGATGTTAGTATGTGTCATGTGTTGTAGGACAATGTTGGAAGCTTACTTGAGAGTGTCATGGGTCATTATTCATGCCAAAGAGTAGATAGAGTATGTCTTACATACCTTGATATAACCACTTCAATATAAGTGACTTCCCGTACTCTTCGAACACTTATCTACAATAAGTCATTTGTGGCAAACTAGTATTAGCAACCAAACCTTATCATTTAGGTATTAACTTCACCAATTAACGTCTAGGAAGTAATCCTTTAGCTCATCAATAAGAGTACTACATACATCCTCTTATACTATTATTACATTCACATATCATGCATTTTCATGAAATATCCCTCAACATCACTCTTAGTCTTTATTTCCCTTCTTAAAACCATCCAATACCAACATGATCACTAGGCATACATAACCACTAATATAATGATATATCACCACAATTCATCCTTCATAATCCAATACAGCAACTTCCATAATTTACTACTAACAATTTATACACAACAATTCATAACTATGTTTCTAGTTATCTTCCAACATCAAGACAATACTCATAATCCTTTATCAATACTTATTCATGGATAAGAATCAAGAATAAACAATATTCATACCTTAACAATGGACTCTTGTATTTGGAATCCTCCATACATAATCATGGGGTGCTTCTCGAAGCTTTCGAGATGGTGAACACAACTACGGAACCAATTTGAATTTTCTACGGTTGAATCTTGAGTTATTTGGGATTTTTGTTTGGAACCTAAAAGGTGTTCTTGAGAGAATTTGAGAAAAAGTATTGTATTCTGCTGAATTTGGGCTAAATCTGGTGTTATAGACGGAATTGGGTGAAGTGAAATGACTAAAATGCCCCTAAGAAAACAAGAAAAGTCGAAACTATCCCTCAGTTGACAAACTGACAGGCTGAAGTAAAACGGATATAACTTCTTACTCAGATGTTGGATTTGGATGAAACCAGTTGCAGTTGAAATAGGACTCAAAGCTCTTTCGTTTGATATATTATAGCTAACATAGTTCATTATATACAGGGAGGTATGATCGTTTGAAGTTGACCCTGAAATGCTGAAAAAAACTGAGCAACAGGCTATGCGTTTTGCTACTATTTTAAAATCCAAACGCAGCCTTATGCATTCCGAAAAATTTCAAAACTTATCCGAGATGTACTATGAGATTTTCCGATCGTAACCCAACTTGAAAATGTAAAAATGAAGGTCGAGAAGGTCAAGAAGTTGTATCTCGAAGGTTGTCAGCTAAAATGACTCTAAGTTACACTTAGAAAAATTTTCAAGTTTTTAAGTCTAAGAGCACTCTATTAAAGGCTAATCCATGCACGACTTTTACGGGTGTTACAAGTTGTTGCAACAGATTAGTCATATATTGCAACAGATTACTCACTTGTTGTAATAGATGACTCATATGTTGGATTCATGTTGCAGGTTCTATCCATTGTAGCAGTAGCAATACACCAAATAAGAAATTCAACAAAAATTATTATCTTACTTACAAAATAAGCTATGAAGTAATGTTCAAGTGATATATGAAAAAAATTTGACCTAAATTTTTTTTAAAAAATTTCAACAAGGGCACAATGAATAAGTAAAAACACATAAAAAATTTCATGAAACAGGTAAAGAAGACAAAAATAATATACCATACATCAAATGCAAAAGGATCAAGGGAACAAACATTTGAGTTCTCCTAAAAACGTTTAAGTTACCTAATATTTTAATTACTTTCTATTAGTTGACCCATCTGTTACAACAGATTTTCTATCTGTTTAATAATTTCTAACAGATATATCATCTGATGCAATATGCTAGTCATCTGTCGATTCAAATTAAGCAATTATTAGTAATAACTAGATTGATTTAGCTAAAATTAAAGACGTCTCTACGACAATGGGACAAACATTTGTGTTCTCCTAAAAATATTTGAGTTCCCTATTATTTTAATAATTTTCCAACAGATTATCTATTTGTTGCAACAAGTTAGTCATCTATTGCAACAAATATTTATAACATGTTAGTCATTTGTTTATTCAAATTAAGCAATTATTAATAATAACTAAATTAATTTAATTAAAATTGAAGACAAGTCTATAATACAAGACCTTAGATAAGGGGGCAAATGTTTGAGTTCTCCTAAAAATATTTGAGTTTTAGTATTTTAAATTGTTTTTCAACACATAGAACTCAGAACCAAAATAAGCCACGAAATAAAAAAAAGTGACCAAAATAGGCCACCTAATTAAAAAGTTACCAAAATAGGCTAAACACAATAATCTATTAGGTTTTCTACTTTTTTCTTAATAGTCAACTAATGGAGTTGACTTTTACAAAAACGTAAGAATTTCTTACGTTTTATATTTTTTTTGTAAAACGTAAAAAATTCTTACATTTTATAAAAAAGAAATATAAAACGTAAGAATTTCTTACGTTTTACATAATAATCGAGGAAAAAATACAATGAATTGTCAAATCAATTAAAAAGGTACTAAAAAAAGAGTTGTTCAACGTAATAAAAAGTTACGTTCTTAACTTTTTTTATAGCAGTGGTCCCCCACCCACGATTCATTTTTTCACAAATGTCCCATCACTTCTACTTTTTCCTCCTTTTACATATGATAATTATGAATTTTTTATTAGTTAAATTTTTTATATTTTACATGTAGTTCAAATAATTTATTTTTTCTAATAAATTTTTACATTTTACATAAAAAAAATTAAAAAAAGAAGTATCAATTACCTCATTAACTTAAAAATTTTCTTATATTTATTCTACATCAAAAAATAATCACTTTTATCCTTAATTATCCAATTTATCTTTAAAAATATTATACTTTTGAGTTTTTCTCTACCCCAAAATAGTGAAATGTTGAATTATCGACCATCAAATATGCTACTATATACAAGAATTATATTTTTTTAGGAGTGTTCCTAAATTAAATTGTGATTTTTACTCCATTAATTATAATATGAAACGTATTTGTGCATGTGAGTCTCCTCAATATCCTAATCGAAACATTAATCGAAAACTACGATGAATCACTATCCGAAAAAATTAATTTCATATTTTTAACACACCAAAAAAATATAATTCTTGTATATAGTAGCATATTTGATCGACGATAATTCAACATTTCACTATTTTAGAGAAGAGAAAAACTCAAAAGTATAATTTTTTCTTAGAGAAAAATCGGATAATTAAGGATAGAAGTGATTATTTTTTTATATAGAATAAATATAAGAAAATTGTTAAGTTAATGAGGTAATTGATACTTCTATTTTTTAATTTTTTTATGTAAAACGTAAAAATTTATTACATAGAAAAAAAATAAATTATTTGAACTACATGTAAAATATAAATAAATTTAACTAATCAAAAAAATTCATAATTATCATATGCAAAAAGAGGAAAAAGTAGAAGTGATGGGACATTTGTGGAAAAAATTTTTTTGGGTGGGAGACCACTGCTATAAAAAAGTTAAGAACATAATTTTTTGTTATGTTGAACAACTAGTTTTTTAGTATCTTTTTAATTAATTTGATAATTCACTGCATTTTTTTCCTCGGTCATCGTGTAAAACATAAGAAATTCTTACATTTTTTTATTTTTATAAAACGTAAGAATTTCTTACGTTTTACAGAAAAAATGTAAAACATAAGAAATTCTTACTTTTTTGTAAAACTCAACTCCGTTGGTTGACCGTTAAGAAAAACTATTTTAGTAACTTTTTAAATAGATGACCTATTTTGGTCACTTTTTAAATTCCGTGACTCATTTTGGTTGTGAGTTCACATATATCTTGTCTATTTAATATTTTCCAATAGAGGAGTCATATGTTGCAACAAATGTCTATATTTGTTGGATAATTTTCAATAGATGAGTTAGCTATTGCAACAGGTTAGTCATCTGTTGCAACAGATGTCTATATATGTTTGGTCATTTTCAACAAATGTCTTTAACTATTTGGTCTTTTTCAACAGATTACTCATCTATTGCAACATGTTAATTGAAATCGTAATTGAACTTATCAATACATCTTTAATTTTAGTTAAATCAATGTTGTTATTACTTATAATGTCTTAATTTGAATCATTTCAAATAAAATTGGTCAATTAACACTTTACTCAAAACGAATACACATAGATGATCATGTAATTACTATGAGATTAACTGAAATCGTAATTAAATTATCCATTCATCTTTAATTTTAGTTAAATCAATTTAGTTATTACTAATAATTACTTAATTTTAATTATTTCAAATCAAATTGGTCAATTGATCATTCTACTTAAGACAAAACACTTAGTGGATCATGTAATTACTATAAAATTAAATGAAATTGTAAGTGAACTTACTAATTAATCTTTAATTTTAGTTAAATCAATATAGTTATTACAGTGACAAAAGATTGAAAAATTTGTTCCAAAAAGAACTTCTTATATTCAAAACTCAAAGTCGCCACTTGGCATAAATCGGGTGTGCCAAGTAACCTTTGAAAATTCCTTTTCAAAATAATTTGACTCTTTAAACTGGTTTGCGAACAGAGATTCCGGCTAAGGAATTTTGTTGACCGAGGGGAGGGTGTTAGGCACCCCTCGATCCAGTGGTTTGACCATAGGCGCGCGGTGGAGCAATATCGGCTAATTTGACACTACGAAGATATAAACCACACAAAACATACAAAGCAATCAATCAAGCAAACAAAACAAAACAATCCAAAATTTAATGTCTAGTCCAGTTATACAGTCCAAAATAAAAAAAATGCGAAAATATGAACCTATGCAAGCTTACACTAGTCCTACACTACACTCCAATGCTTTACCCGATGCCTCGGGCTTTGATCACGAACCTCCTTCGAAGACATAATACGTTGGGGCATTCCCCGATAAATAAGTACATGAAACTCAGGGCACTCCCTGGCCAAATGAATACACTTGAGTCATATACGATAAACTAGCAAACATTCAATACACATTCCGCATTAAATCATTCAACGAAAAACACTTATTCCCAAATTGATGCCTACCCAAACCTATATTTTTGCCTATCCGTTTCAACGTATCATAATTCTGTCTCATTCCAACAACATTCACACGTATTCCGAATTTAACATAAAATTACAATAAACCAAAATTGATCCATATTCAACCATTTTTATTAATTCCTTAATTCCGCCCCCAAAATCCCTTTTAACACCAAATTTGTACAATTCACAATCACCAATTCAACTATCCTTAATCATTTTTTGATTCACAAAATTAAACAACAACTCAACATCACTCAAATTTCATCATCGAAAGCATAAACATTGACAAAATCAAACAATCATGATCAACGAACACCTAATCACATTCACAACCAATTCATCCAACCAACCAAATAAATAAAAATAGATGGGTTAAAGAAATGTACCTCGATGTAACGTCTTTGTCGATAATAAAGAAATTTGAGACCGAAATCTTCGAACGGGAACCCCAACAACGAAACAAAAACAACTTGAATTGGGAGAAATCCAAACCCGAAACTGAAATCGAACTTAAATTCCAAAACCACTACCGAGATCGATGGACCAAAACGGAAATCGTACTAAGAGAGTCAATGAGTTTAAAAATCCGGTGGACCCATTGATGGTAGTTACAAGATTTCGATGAAACCTCAACAAAAATGAAGTCAAAAATCGATTAGCTGTGGGTTTACAGTCGCTGCCAAATCCGGCAACAGCTCTGGCCACACGAACAATAAAAACGACGATGGTATAAGGGATATTTGGTCGCCGACGTTGGGTTTTCAGGCCTAATTTACATCAAAAAAATGACCGGTATCTCAAAAAATTTGAAACAAAGGGACAATACCGAGTTGGAGAGTCGAGTGAGGTTCCATCGAGGTTCTGATCCGCGGCTCTGTCATTACATCAAAATAAAAATTACAAGTTAAAACATAAGTAAAATTACAAAATCCTATCTATGTAGAATTACTGTTAGACTCTTGACTTGCTACTTCATCACCCTATTCTTCAGACAGGCTCCTGATTTGTAATTTCTTCAACTTGTTGTTTGGCTTTCAATTGTTTCAACTCATCGCTTAACTTTCAATTTCTTCACCATGTTACTTGACTTTTCATTTATTCGCCTTGTTCTTCAGGAGGGCTCCTAACTTGCAATTTTTTCAATTTTCCATTTCATCACCCAGTTCTTCAGGCGGGATCCTGACTTACCATTTTCCCACACTGTTCTTCAGGCAGGCTCCTGAAAACAGAATCAAAACTAGAACAAAAATTATCCCAAACAAAGATTATAATAAAGAAGGATTTCATCATTTTTGAAAGTAATTTCCCATTTTCCAGGAGGGGCCTGAACTGAAAGTAAAATTCCATCTTTCAGGAGGGACCTGAACATAAAGTAAATTTCTATTTTTCAGGAGGGTCCTAAACTGAAAGTAAAATCCCATTTTTTAGGAGGGTCCTCAGCATAAAGTAAATTCCTATTTTTGAGGAGGGTCCTGAACTGAAAGTAAAATCCCATTTTTCAGGAGGGTTCTGAACATAAAGTAAATTCTCATTTTTCAGGAGGGTCCTGAACTGAAAGTAAAATCTCATTTTTCAGGAGGGTCCTGAACATAAAGAAAATTTTCATTTTTTAGTAGGGTCCTGAACTGAAAGTAAAATTCCATTTTTCAGTAGAGTCCTCAACATAAAGTAAATTTTCATTTTTCAGGAGGGTTCTGAGTAGAAAGTGAAGTCCCATTTTTCAGGAGGGCCCTGGATAGATAGTAATATCGTATTTTTCAGGAGGGTCCTGAGCAGAAAGTACAGTCGCATTTTTCAGTAGGGTCCTGAACATAAAAATAATTTTCATTTTTCAGGAGGGTCCTGAACATAAAGTAAATTTGCATTTTTCAGGAGGGTCCTGAACTGAAAGTAAAATTCTATTTTTCAGGAGGGTCCTGAAAATAAAGTAAATACCCATTTTTCAGAAGGGCCTCGAACATAAAGTAAATTCTCATTTTTCAGGAGGGTCCTGAACAGAAAGTAAAATTCCATTTTTTAGGAGGGTACGGAACATAAAGTAAATTCCCATTTTTCAGGAGGATCCTGAACTGAAAGTAAAATACCATTTTTCAGGTGGGTCCTGAACATAAAGTAAATTCTCATTTTTCAGCAGCGTCCTGAATAGAAAATAAAGTCCCATTTTCCAGGAAGGTCCTGAACAGAAAAGTAAATTTTCATTATTCAGGAGGGTCCTGAACTGAAAGTAAAATTCCATTTTTCAAGAGGGGCCTGAACATAAAGTAAATCCCATTTTTCAGGAGTGTCCTGAACATAAAGTAATATCTCATTTTTCAGGAGAGTCCTGAGCAGAAAGTGAAGTCCCATTTTTCAGCAGAGCCCTGAACCGATTGTAAAATCTCATTTTTCAAGAGGGTCCTTAGTAGATAGTAAAGACCCATTTTTTAGGAGGGTCCTGAACAGAAAGTAAAAATCCCATTTTTCAGAAGGGCCTCGAACATAAAGTAAATTCTTATTTTTCAGGAGAGTCCTGAACTGAAAGTATAATCCCATTTTTCAGGAGGGTCCTTAGTAGATAGTAAAGACCCATTTTTTAGGAGGGTCCTGAACAGAAAGTAAAAATCCCATTTTTCAGAAGGGCCTCGAACATAAAGTAAATTCTTATTTTTCAGGAGAGTCCTGAACTGAAAGTATAATCCCATTTTTCAGGAGGGTCCTGAACATAAAGTAAATTTCCATTTTTTCAGGAGGGTCCTGAATTGAAAGTAAAGTCCCATTTTTCAGGGGAGTCCTGAACTGAAAATAAAATCCCATTTTTCTGGAGGGTCCTAAACAGAAAGTAAAGTCTCATTTTTCAGAAGGGTCCTAAACAAAAAAGTAAATTCCTATTTTTAGGAGGGTCTTGAACTGAAAGTAATGTCCCATTTTTCAGGAGGGGCCTGAACATAAAGTAAAATCTCATTTTTCAGGAGGGTCCTGAACAAAAGTGAAATCTCATTTTTAGGAGGGTCCTAAACATAAAGAAAATTCCCATTTTTCAGGAGGGTCTTGAACTGAAAGTAAAATCTCATTTTTCAGGAGGGTCCAAAACATAAAGTAAATTCCTATTTTTCAGGAGGGTCCTGAACGGAAAGTTAAATCCCATTTTTCAGGAGGGTCCTGAGCAGAAAGTAAAGTCACATTTTTCAGGAGGGCCCTGAATAGAAAATAAAATCCCATTTTTCAAGAAGGTCCTAAACAAAAAGTAAAATCCCATTTTTCAGGAGGGTCCTGAACATAAAGTAAATTTCCATTTTTCAGGAGTGTCCTGAACTGAAATTAAAATCTCATTTTTCAGGAGGGTACTGAATTGAAAGTAAAGTTCTAATTTTCAAGAGAGTCCTGACCTAAAACGTCAAATCCCATTTTTTAGGAGGATCCTAAATAGAAAGTAAAGTCCCATTTTTCAGGAGGGTCCTGAACAGAAAAGTAAATTTCTATTTTTCAGGAGAGTCCTGAATTGAAAGTTAAATTTTATTTTTCAGGAGGGTCCTGAACACAAACTAAATTCCCATTTTTCTAGAGGGTCCTGAACATAAAGTAAATTCTCATTTTTCAGGAGTGTCCTGAGCAGAAAGTGAAGTCCCATTTATTAGGAGGGACCTGAACAGATAGTAAAATCCTATTTTTTAGGAGGGCCTTTGCAGAAACTAAAGTCCCATTTTTCAGGAGGGACCTGAACATAAAGTAAATTCCCATTTTTCAGGAGGGTCCTGAACTGAAAGTAAATTCCCATTTTTCAGGAGGGTCCTGAACTGAAAGTAAAATTTCATTTTTCAGGAGGGTCCTGAACATAAGGAAAATTCTCACGGATGTGCATTTCCGATGGTAGATGAATTAAGTGAAGCATATTTGCCCCTGTTTTAACAATAAAAAATTGTACAATTAAAACCTTAGTGGTGGCTTGCGGCACTTGGCTATCCCGACACCTGCTCCAGTGTTCATTCCTTTCATTTTATTTCAGATTGTTGGCACTTGCTCCTGCTTTGTCGGGTCATTCACCCAAACTCGAATTATAATGATTGACTCTGAAATAAAAACAACATCTCTTCTTTGTCATGCTTCATGAATAAACCCTTTAAACTTTGGTATTTTCATGAGTTGCCAGACCTTTCTATTGACAAAACTTTCTGCATTCCCCTTTTTTGGCTCACAATCATGTCTCTTTCATGTACTGGCCTTTCTGTCTTGCTTTGTCCAATTGAAGAAGTTGGTAGCCAATTTTGAAATCTTTTCTCACTTGTTTTGGCATGGACTTGACTCAAAAATAAGAAAAAAATAACTTTATTTTTATTTAGATAACTGACTCAAAAAAATAAAAATAAAGATAAAGAGAAGAAAGAAAAGACAATGAATGTCTCCATTTGAAATAAAGAAATGAAAAATTTATCTAAAATGACAATCAAATCTAATGATTATGCCATGCATTTGGATTAAGCTGCATGATCTTTTTATCCAAACTTTCTACCAATTGTTGTTGAGGTAATGAGCCTGAAATTGAGGTACTTTCTTGGGTCAATTGCATGCAGAGACCTCATTCGGCTAGTGGAACCTTGAAAGGTTTTCGCCAACAAGCCTTTCTTATTGTATTTTCCTCAGCTCACCATTGCTTTATGGTGTCTATAAGGGGTTTTCACTAATGAGACTCTGATTTTCATTTGTCTCAACTCACCATCGCCTTACAGTGCCTATGAGGATTTTCACCAATAAGACTCTCTCATTTTTATTTCTCTCAACTTACCATTCATCTCACGGTGCCCGTGAGGGTTTTCACCAACAAGTAGTTCCCAAACTACGTTATCACATTCATTGCATGCTTAGCCCTAACATTCTCAAAGATTGATCTGAAGGTATTTCTTTAGTTGTGACTTGGCTTTTGGATAGGGTTAGAAAGAAAGGATGGCATGGGGCCCAAACTACACTTGAAGTAGGGTGGGACTTACAACTTTTGGAATTGATTCAAACAATGAGGAATGACTCAAGCCCAGTTTCTTTTGACTGGGCAATTCTAAATTATTTATTTGGTTGGACCGAGCCCAGAGTAGGGCAACCTACGTATATTACCCTCGAGAGAGGAGAATCAGGTCACGCGTATTTCTGGAAGCAAGTTTTGCTTGAGTCTAATTTCATTTTTTTCTTTTATCGACTCTTTTTCCTTTGAATTTTTTTTTGACTCTATTTTTCTTGACAACTTTCTTTTTTCTTTGACACCTTTTTTTTGAAACTTTTTTGACTTTATTCTTTTGCTCGACACTTTTCTTTTGAGTTTTGTTGACTCTATCTTGATTCCAAAAGAGGTGTATGAAAGAAAATAAAACTAAGGCTCAAATTAGGTAAACAAAGGATGACACAATATTTTGATAGTTGAATGAAATGCCTTTGTCATATCAACCCTTGAAAATGCAAGTACATATCATGCAATGTGAAAGTACACAATCAATATCACTTATGACATATTTTACAACACTAACTTGCCCCGAGCATGTATGCCACCTCTTTTCTACCTATTCCCAGCATACAACTCCACATTTGTTGTGCATCTCTCACATTGAATGACTCATCATGCTTTTGTGGAGTTGATTTTCTTTCTATTCCTCTTGATAGGATCATGAAGACACTGTTTGACCTAATTGAGCTATGTTTTTCAATTGATGACCAAGTTATTCTCGTGATTCTCAAAATAATTGCCTTAATTTTGAAAGAAGGCTTTAACTTGTCACCAAATGTCTCAGCACTCTACCTATTTTCTTAGATGCTTTCTTTTTCTAACTTTAAACCTCTGATTCAATATTTCATGGTTAAGCTGGATTTTAAGATCTAACTGATAATTCCTCTAGCATGTCATATCACTAGAATCAACATAAAATATACTTTATAAATAAAACAAACAAACAAAATATATTTAAACACAAAGGAAAAGGGAAAATTCATTTAGTTGAAATAAAATATAGAAGGGTTTGAACATAAATGACAAAAGGACAAAACAAGATAGATCCCAAACTACAACCCTGAAATAATTCAAAAAAAAAAAACAAAACAAAACAAAATAAACTATCAGACCTCTTCCTAGTAGGGAGAGAGGTGACTTCTCAATTGCTCATCCTGACAATTTAGCCACTGGTTTGCATATTAGCATGACTAGAGCTTTCTTCACTGTCAATGTTCAGCACCACAATTGATCCATCTTGAATCATCTTTTCAATTTCTCTTTTCAAATCTCGACAATCTTCAATACTATAATCCTTAGCATCAGAATGATACGCACATCGTACATTATGATCAAAATTTCTTGAATACCAATTAAGAGTGTGCCCAAGGAGAGGAATGATAATGCCCTCCTCTACCAATCTCTAAAATAAACTGGCATATGACTCTTCTAGTGGTTTAAATCTATCTCTTGACTTCTGCCTCATTTCATTATTTGGCTTGGATAGAAAATCTGTCCTAGAAGGGTTTTAGTACGTTTGTGAAGTTAGAGGATGACTCTGGGGAATTGGGGTATGCCATTGTAGGTAAGATGAGGGTTGAGCATGTGGTTGTTTATTAGACACTGGATATGGATGTGTAGGAACAGAGTATAATGGATTTTCGGAGTGATTATGTGGAGCTTAGGTATAAATTTGAGCTTGAGCCTGAGAGCGACGACGACGTGGTTTTCTTGACCTATACTGCTGTCCAACTACAATAGCAAATGCATATTCCTCATTGTTTTTATCCCAACACTTCCTGAACCCTTTTGAATTGCTTGAGTTATCGTTTTTAATGTTGCAAAACTCACAATGCGACCAGTCTTAATTCCATCCTCTATAATCTCTTCCATTTTAAGGACCTCAATAAATGGCTTGCCTAATGCAGGCAACAAGTTTTGATAATATGTTTCATCCTGTTCTTGAATAAACACCTTTACTATCTTTCTTTCTTTCATTGGTGGTTTCACCTTAGATGCTTGTTCACGCCATCTGATCGCATACTCCCTGAAACTCTCAGTATTCTTGTTCTTCATACTGGTTAGGGATTTTTCATCAAGGATCAATTCCATATTATATTGAAATTATTGTACAAATTCATTAGCTAAATTATCCTAACTAATCCACCTATCAATATCCTGATCAACAAACCACTTTGAGGCTAGACCCAAAAGTCTCTCACCAAAGTAAGCCATGGCCAGTTCTTCTTTGCCTTCGACACCTCTTAGTTGGTTACAATAACTTCTCAAATGCGTCATCAGATACCCGTGTCCATCGTACTTCTCAAACTTTGGCATCTTAAAATTGAAAGGGAGATGAACACTTGGAAACATGCACAGATCTTTATATAAGACACTTTTGTACCCCCTCAGGCCCTTGGAGATTCTTCATAGCCAGTTCCAAACTTCTTAATTTTTTGGTATTTTCTTCTTGTTTTCTTTCATAACAAACTTTTTGGCATTAAGAGAAAATTCAGGCGGATGAGTGTAGCCATAAGGATCAGTCGACTTAAATGTGAGTTCGGGAGCATAATGTTGATCACTTGAAATATTCAATGCAGGGTCGATTTTAGAGTGAGAAATCACAACCGTTGGATTGACATTAAAAGTAGGAGCTTCAGGCAGGGGTGGTGCTGCAAAAATATGAACAACAGATGGAGCCGAGTAAATGGTAGTTTTGTGGTGAGGAGTGAGAAAAGAAATATTGGAAGTGTTTGGATAGTGTTGCCCTGGAGTAGATCCTGATGCATATTGTAATGTGTCAACAACAATAGGAAATTATGTATGTGACACTGGAGGCAAGCTAGAAAGAAATTCCAGATTAATAGTAGGAAATGGAGGAGGCAGCAACCCATTAGCCCAAGCTCGATGCATTTCTATCATTTGCTGCCTTAATATCCGAATCTCTTCATTAGCTTCCAAATTCTCATTCCTCGAACTCTTTATCTGATCAGTTACAACTATATGGAGGACCAGCCAAAATGTCACAAACCAACCAGCTTAAACTAACTAAACATGAGATAGCAAATGCGTTGGAATTCAACACTTTTTTTCAAAACTTTTTTTTTCAACAAAAGTTCATGAACCCAAGAGGGGTGCCTACGTATCTCACTCCCGAGAAAGGAGAATCAGGTGTGCGTAGTTCGTGAAGTCTTGCCAAAATGGCCAAATTAACTCTTTTTCTTTTTTTTTTCTTGAAACTTTAAGAAGAAAATAAAATAACAATTTGTCAAAAAAATTGACGAAAATATTTTTGTATTTTTCAGGTTTAAACTCCCTATACAAAATGAAGCCTATGATTACCAAAAAAAATATTTTTGGATTTTCGATTTTGAATTTCATATGAAAATGAAACTTGAAAATATGAAAGGAAAAATCTTTTTTGAAGTTTTCTTTTAAAGATGTATATGAAACAATACCTACTCTAATAAAGAGTGAATTTGTTTATTATTTTTTTGAATTTTTCAAATAAGATCCCTAAACCAACAATAGGCTGCCTACGTATCTCACTCCCGAGAGAGGAGAATAAGGGGTGCGTAGTTCGTCCAAATAGGATAATTAAGGATTAAATAAACGACTGAACCCTGAATTGAGAGATACGACCGCAAACAGAAGACGTAAACCAATAGAATCTTTTTGAGTTTTTAGTTTGACACTTCACGTAAGATTGACACCAACAACTATGAAAGAATTTTTGTTGGGTATTTTCATTATATGAAATGTACAATACTTCTACCATTTTTCATTTTCTTTTATAAAATTTTCTAAAATCTTTGTATTGAAAATCTTGAATTATGAATGCATGTATAAGGAGAGTGAGAAATCTTTTTGATGTTTTGGTTTTTGAACAAATGAGTGTAGAAAATAAAGAAACCTTTTTGAATTTTTGAATTGTGAAAAAGAAAAGCCATAAAGAATACTAAAAGCTACGATTTTTTTTTGACTATTTTTTTCTTTTTACCTCTTTTTTTTTTTTGATTTTTCCCTGCCACACACTTTATTTCTAACAATTGCTTTCCCCAAATCAGTCCGTCAAATGACCACGTTACCCTCAAAGATACAATATTTAGCACGTAGAGATGTCTCCTACAAAAGGCCAAGTGGGCTCTGCTAGATCTTCAATATGATGCACATAAGCATGACCTAAAGGCTGACCTACGTTGAGGTTTACTAACAAGGCTGTTCGGGGAAGTGTATGATCGATAGTGGCTGCTTTGCTTTTCACCTACTCCATACTAGCCAATGGCTCCCCCCTTAAGATAAGGGTGACTCAACTAGAGGTCGTGTACACAGTGTGTACTACGAACTTATTTCAGAAAAAATGACTCGGATTATGCACATGATGCCAGATATAAAATTGGCAACACATATGATAAATACGGTAAACAAAGAGCACAAACATACACAAAACCGATAGCAATAACACAAACAAAAATCACAAACAATGCTTATACACTCGTAATTCCAAAGAAAGTCGATACGACTCCAAAAATAAGCTCAGATTCAGAAATTGATTCCCTAGTGGAGTTGTCAGAGCTGTCACACCTCCTTTTTAACTCCAAAATATTGATTTTAACGTTTGAAAGGGTTTTTGTTATTAAAGTGACAAAATATTAAAAAATTTATTTCGAAAAGGACTTCATATATTCAAAACTCAGAGTCACCACATGGCATAAATCGGGTGTGCCAAGTCACCTTTGAAAATTCCTTTTCAAAACAATTTGACTCTTTAAAATGGTGTGCGAACAGAGATTCTAGCTAAGGAATTCTGTTGACCGAGGGAAAGGTGTTAGGCACCCCTCGATACCGTCGTTCAACCACGGTCTCTTAGTAGAGCAATATCAGCTAATTTGACTCTACGAAGATATAAACCACACAAAACATATAAAGCAATCATACAAGAAAACAAAATAAAACAATCCAAAAATTAATGTCCAATCCAGTTACACAGTCCAAAGTAAAAAAAATGCAAAAATATAAACTTATGCTAGTCTACACTAGTCCGCACTACGCTCCAATGCTTTACCCGCTTCCTCGGACTTTGATCACAAACCTCCTTCGAAGACATAATACGTCGGGGCATTCCCCGATAAATAAGTACATAAAACTTTGGGGCATTCCCCGACCAAATGAATACACTTGAGTCACATACGATAAACTAACAAACATTCAATACACATTCCGTATTCAATCATTCAACGAAAAACACTTATTCCTCAATTGATGCTACCCAAACCTATATTTTTGCCTATCCGTTCAAACAACATTCACGCGTATTCCGAATTTAACAAAAATTATAATAAATCAAAATTGATCCCTATTCAGCCATTTTTATCGATTCCTCAATTTCGCCAGCAAAATTCCTTTTAACACCAAATTTCCACAATTCACAACCACCAATTCAACTATGCTTCATCATTTTTTGATTCACAAAATCAAACAACAACTCAACATCACTCTAATTTCATCATCAAAAGAATAAACATCGACAAAATCAAACAACGAAATAAAACCAACTTGAATTGGGAGAAATCCAAACCCAAAACTGAAATCGAACTTAAATTCCAAAACCAGTACTGATATCGATGAACCAAAAAGGAAATCGTACTAAACGAGTCAATTAGTTTGAAAATCCGGTGGACCCGTCGATGGTAGTTACGATATTCCGATGAAACCTCAACTAAAATGAAGTTAAAAATCGATCAGCTGTGGGCTAACCGTCGCTGCCAGATCCGGCAACAACTTCGGCCACATGAACAACAAAAACTAAGATGGTATAAGGGATATTTTCTCGCCTATTTTTGCCGAAAAAACTTAAAAAAAATAACAACAATGGATCCTTACCGATTTCACTATTACCGCCAATTTCTTTCTTCAATTCTGATTTTTTTATCTGTTTTCTCTCTCTCTGTCACTCACTCTCCCTCTTGATCTACTCCCCAATCTCTAATTGATGGTGTGTTTGCAAATAAACATCATTATGTGAGTGTGTGTGTGCGGTGGTGGGTGAGTCATGAAAATGGTGACCAACCCGTGTGCGTAAGGGTGAGGGAAAATACAAAAAATGGACAGTGTCGTTGTGTGTCTTGTTGGAAAAAAAATCCCCCCCCCCCCCGATTCTGAAGTTAGATACTTGTATGATTTGTATATATGATATCCTCTAAAGGATCAATTCCAAAATGGGCGTATATGGGTCCCCCCTTTCTGAATGTAGCGTGTAGTATATATATATATATATGGTTAATACCTTTGTGAAATTGGGAAAAGATGAAAGAAAGGGAATCTTTTGGTGGTCCCAATATATGACAAATTGTTTGTGATTTGGTTCAATGAAATGAAAAGGAACGTGACGGGTTGGGGACGTGGGGTATGGGTTAGGGTGTTAGGATAAGAATAAAATTGGTTAGGGTTTGTTATTTTTTGTCGTTTTATGGAAGTATAATAACATGGATGAGGGTATACGGTGGGAAAAGGTAAAATTGGGTAAAGAATATTATCGGAGAGGGACAAAATTAGGAATCTACATCAGAGTTGTCACACCCCCTTTTTAACTCCAAAAGATTGATTTTAACGTTTGAAAGAGTTTTGTTATTAAAGTGACAAAAGATTGAAACATTTATTCCGAAAAAAACTTCTTATATTCAAAACTCAGAGTCGCCACTTGGCATAAATCGGGAGTGCCAAGTCACCTTTGAAAATTTCTTTTATAAATAATTTGACTCTTTAAACTAGTTTGCGAACAGAGATTCAGCTAAGAAATTCTATTGATTGAGGGGAAGGTGTTAGGCACCCCTCAATCCCATGGTTCGACCATGGTCTCTTAGTAGAGAAATATCATCTAATTTGACTCCACGAAGATATAAACCAACAAAACATACTAAGCAATCAATCAAGAAAACAAAACAAAACAATCCAAAATTTAATGTCTAGTCCAGTTATACAGTCCAAAATAAAAAAATGCAAAAATATAAACCTATGCTAGCCTACACTAGTCCTACCCTACGCTCAAATGCTTTACCCGATGCCTCAGGCTTTGATCACGAACTTTCTTTGAAGACATAATACGTCGGGACATTCCCCGATAAATAAGTACATGAAACTTTGGGACATTCCCCGGACAAATGAATACACTTGAGTCTTATACGATAAACTAGCAAACATTCAATACACATTCCGCATTCAATCATTCAACGAAAAACACTTATTCCTAAATTGATGCCTACCCAAACCTATATTTTTGCCTATCCGTTTCAACGTATCATAATTCTATCTCATTCCAACGACATTCACGCGTATTCCAAATTTAACAAAAAATTACAATAAACCAAAATTGATCCCTATTGAACCATTTTTATCAATTCCTCAATTTCGCCCCCAAAATCTCTTTTAACACAAAATTTCCACAATTCACAATCACCAATTCAACTATCCTTAATCATTTTTTGATTCAACAAAATTAAACAACTCAACATACCTCAAATTTCATAATTAAAAGCATAAACATCGACAAAATCAAACAATCAGGATCAACGAACACCTAATCACATTCACAGCCAATTCATCCAACCAACCAAATATAGAAAAGAAGATGGGTTAAAGAAATGGACCTCGATGTAACATCTTTGTCAATAATAAAGAAATCTGAGATGAAAATCTTTGAACGAGAACCCCAAAAACGAAACAAAACCAACTCGAATTGGGAGAAATCCAAACCCAAAACAGAAATCGAACTTAAATTCCAAAACCAGTACTGAGATCGATAAACCAAAATGGAAATCGTACTAAGAGAGTCAATGAGTTCGAAAATTCGGTGTACCTATCAAAGGTAGTTACGATATTTCGATGAAACCTCAATGAAACCTAAGTCAAAAATCGATCAGCTGTGGGTTTACCGTAGCTGCCAGATCCGGTAACAACTCCAGCCATACGAACAGCAAAAATAGTGACGGTATAAGAGATATTTGGTCTCCGACATTGGGTTTTACAACCTAATTTACACCAGAAAAACTCAAAAAAAACAACAACGGATCCTCACCGATTTCACTGTTATCGTCGGTTTCTTTCTTTAATTCCGATCTTTTTTAATCTGTATTCTTTCTCTCTCACTCACTCTCCTTCTTGATCTGCTCCTCAAACTCTAATTGATGGTGGGTGTGCAAATAAACATCAGTATATGAGTGTGTGTGTGCAGCGGTGGGTGAGTCATGAAAATGGTGACCAACCCGTGTGCGTAAGAGTGAGGGAAAATAAAAAAAATGGAGAGTGTCGTTGTTTGTCTTGTTGGAAAAAGAATCCCCCCCCCCCCCGATTATGAAGTTGGGTCCCTGTATGATTTGTATGGAATGGAAAAGAAAAGGAAGATGGTGATTATCTTTCACTCTGGGGCCCCCTCTAATTCTTTTTGTTACCTCCTCCTGTCCATGATTGTGCAGAAGAAGATAAATATGGCCTGGAGTCCATATTATTCTGTGGGCCCCTCATTTTCCTCCCTTTTTAATTGAAAACCAAAAAATGGATCCTATTTTTTCTTTGTGGACAAGAAATGTGAGGAGTGGGTCACGTGAGTAGGTAGGGTGTTGGGGGTAGGGTAGTGTAGGTAGTGAGGTAAGGTGTTGCCATTTGATAGGGTAGGCTGTTTGTTTGTTATTTTTTTTATCTTTTTTGCGAAGGGATTATTGTACGAGGTAGGGTATGCAGTAGGATAAGGTAAAAATGGGTAAAAATAATATCGGGGAGGGACAAAATTAGGTGTCTACATCATGCCCCCTTTGAATGTAAACATGAAGTGTTTTCAGACAAAGAAGTAGACAAAGAGACAGAATTTGGTCCTGATCATTATTCAAAAGCACGGAACAAGATTTAGGACATCCTGCCTACCCAAGTTATAAAAGAAACAAGTGATCGGTCTCTTAAAAGATCGGAAGGAGGTGGACTATATCGAGTTGGAGAGTCGAGTGAGGTTCCATCAAGGTTCAGGTCCGCGGCTCTGTCATTACCTCTAAAATAAAAATTACAAGTTAAAGCATAAATAAAATTACAGAATCCTATCTATGCATCTTTCCTTAACTCTTTACTTGAGTTTTATCACCCTATTCTTCAGGCGTGCTCCTAACTTTCTGTTTCTTTCAACTTGTTTCTTGGTTTTCCAATGCTTTACTTTATTGCTAGACTTTTATTTATTCTCCCTGCTCTTTAGGAATACTTCTAATTCGCCATATTTGTCTTTCCATTTCCTCGCCCTGTTCTTCAGGCGGGTTCCTGACTTGCAATTTCTTTAATTTCCTATTTCTTTACCCTGTTCTTCAGGTGAGCTCCTAACTGACAAATTCATCACCTTGTTCTTCATGCAGGCTCCTAAAATCAAAACAAAAACTAGTAACAAAATTATCCCCAACAAAGATTAAGAAGGCAGTATTTCATTTTGAAAGCACCGTCCCATATTTTAGAAGGGACCTGAACAGAAAATAAAATCTCATTTTTCAAGAGACTCCTAAACATAAAGTAGAATCCCATTTTTCAGGAGGGTCATGTACAGAAAGAAAAATCCTATTTTTCAGGAGGGTCCTAAACAGAAAGTAAAATCTCATTTTTCAGGAGGGTCCTAAACAGAGAGTAAGATCCTATTTTTCAGGAGGGTCCTAAACATAAAGTGAAATCCCATTTTTTAGGAGGGTCCTAAACATAAAGTAAAATCCTATTTTTCAGGAGGGGCCTGAACAAAAAGTAAAATTCCATTTTTCAGGAGTGTCCTGAACAGAAAGTAAAATCCCATTTTTCAGGAGAGTCCTGAAGAAAACATAAAATTCTATTTTTCAGGAGGGTCCTAAACATATGGTAAAATCCTATTTTTCAGAAGGGTCCTAAACAGAAAGTAAAATTCCATTTTTCAGGAGAGTCCTGAACAAAAAGTAAAATCTCATTTTTTAGGAAGGTCCTGAACAGAACGTAAAATTCTATCTTTTAGGAGGGTCCTGAACAGAAAGTAAAATTCCATTTTCAGGAGGGTCCTAAACTGAAAGTAAAATCCCATTTTTCTGGAGGGTCCTGAATAAAAGGTAAAATTATATTTTTGGGGAGGGTCCTGAACAGAAGGTAAATTTCCATTTTCTAGGAGGGTCCTGAACATAAAGTGAAATCCCATTTTTCAAGAGGGTCCTGAACATAAAGTACAATCCCATTTTTCAGGAGGGTACTAAACATAATTTAAAATCCCATTTTTCAGGAGGGCCTTGAACATAAAGTAAAATCCCATTTTTTAGGAGAGTCCTAACATAAAGTAAAATTTCATTTTTCAAGAGGGTCCTGAACATAAAGTAAAATCCCATTTTTTAGGAGGGTCCTAAACATAAAGTAAAATCTCATTTTTCAGGAGGGTCCTGAGCATAAAGTAAAATTTCATTTTTCAGGAAGGTCCTGAACAGAAAGTAAAATTCCATTTTTAGGAGGGCCCTGGATAGAAAGTAAAATTCTATTTTTCAGGAGGGTCCTGAACAGAAGGTAAAATACCATTTTTTAGGAGGGTCCTGAACAGAAGGTAAAATCCCATTTTTCAGGATGGTCCTGAACAGAAAGTAAAATCCTATTTTTCAGGATGGTCCTAAACAGAAAGTAAAATCCCATTTTTTAGGAGGGTCCTAAACAGAAAGTAAAATGCTATTTTTCAGGAGGGTCCTGAACAGAAAGTAAAATTCTATTTTTCAGGAGGGTCCTGAACATAAAGTAAGTAAAATTCTATTTTTCGGGAGGATCCTGAACAGAAGGTAAAATACCATTTTTCAGGAAGATCCTGAACAGAAAGTAAAATCCTATTTTTCAAGAGAGTCCTGAACATAAAGTAAAATTCCTATTTTTTAAGAGGATCCTAAATAGAAAGTAAAATCCCATGGATATGCCTTCCAATGACAGCTGAACTCAATGAACAAAACTTTTCCCCTTTTTCATCAAAGAAAAAATTTTTAGTTGAAAACTTAGTGGTGGTTTGCAGCACTTGGCTTTTCTTGCATCATGCTCCAGCAGTTGTTTCTTTCATCTTTGTTTGAAATTGCTGACACTTGCCCCTGTTTTGTCGCATCGTTGACCCAGACCAGATCGGGGAAATGTCTTTGACTCAAATACCGAGCTTCTATTTTACCATGCCTCTAAGATGCACCCTTTGACATCTGATACTCTCGTGAATCCAACAACCTGTTGGTTGATATACTTCCTTTAGTTTGTGTTGAATTATGATCCTAATTCTTTCATTTGTCGGTCCTTGGATTTTCCTCATATAATTGGAAAGACTGGTAGCAAGTTTTAAAATTCTTCCTCGCTTGTTTGGACAGAGACTTGACTCAAAACGTAAAGGAATAACGATGACTTTTATTTTGATAAACAACATAAAAAGACAAAAACATGAATATGTAAACAAAATAAAAGGGCAATGTCCCTCTTTTTAACAAAGAAGAAAACTTACCTGAAGATGGCAACCAACTCTAATAACTATGACATGCATTTTGGATTAAGCTTCCTGATCTTCTTATCCAAACTTCCCATTTGTTGTTGAGTTCGTTCCTTTGTCGCTGCTGCTTTTTCCAACCCGTTGGACTCATATATCTCTTTCAATTACCGACATATTGAAAGATTTTTTCCAACAAATCCCCTTTTCTTTTCACCTTTCTTTCGAACTCGCCATCGTCTTACGGTGCCCATGAGGGTTTTTACCAATAAGACTCTCTCATTTTATTTCTCTCAACTTCACATCGCCTTATGGTGCCCATAAGGGTTTTCACCAGTAAGACTCTCATTTTTTATTTCTCTCAACTCACCATCATCTTATGGTGCCCGTAAGGGTTGTCACAAATAATAATCTCTCATTTTCATTTCTTTCCTGATTTCTCATGCTGAGGAAGACAAGTGGTACCTCAAAATACAACATCATATCCATTGCATGTTTAGCCTTAACATTATCGAAGATTGATCTGAAGGTTTTTCCTTGGTTGTAACGTGGCTATTGGATAAGGTTAAAAAAAAAGGATAGCAAGAGGCTCAAACGACATGTGAAATGGGGTGAGGCTTATAATTTTTGGAATCGACTCAAACAACACATTAACTCACGCCCTAGTTTTGTTGACCGGGTGACTCTAAAAATTTTATTTGGTTGGACTATGCTAGAAATAAGGCATCCTACGTATCTCACTCTCGAGAGAAGAGAATCAGGTCGCACATAGTTCCATCAGCTTGTTCCTTGATTTGATTTGACTTGTTTTTTGCTTTTTCTTTTATTATATATATGTATATATATATATATATATATATATATATATATATATATATATATATTTCCTTTTATTCTTCTTTTCTTGACATTTTATTTTTACTCTATTTTGATTCCAAAAGAGAGGTATGAAAGAAAAATAAAACTAGGATCAAACGGGGTAAACAAAGGATGACACAATGTTTGGATAGCAAAATGAAATGCCTTCATCATATCAATCTTCAAAAATGCAAGTACTAAACATCGAATAGGACCAACAACGGATAAAATATCATACATAATATGTTTTGACTGCATCAGTATTGATAGCTATTTCTGCCATTTTGCCTTCAATATCTGTCAAATATAAGGCTCTATTGGGCAACACTTTCTTTACAATAAAGGGACCTTACCAATTTGGGGATAACTTGCCTTTTGCTTCAACCTGATGAGGAAGGATATGTTTCCTAACTAACCAACTTCAAAATTCCTGGGATGGACCTTTTTGTTATATGCTCGAGCCATTCTCTTCTGATACAATTGTCAATGACATACCGATGGTAGCCTTTTTTCCTCAGTCAAACTTAATTGTTGCGGTCAGGTTTTGACCCACTCATCATCATCAATCTCTGCTTCCACAATGACTCGAAGAGAGGGAATTTCAACTTCTGCAGGGATGACTGCTTCTGTCCCATACACCAATAAATATAGAGTTGCCCCTGTTAAAGTACAAACGATAGTGTGATAACCTAGAAGAGAAAATGGCAACTTCTCATGCTATTGTATAGACCCTTATATCATTTTCCGCAGTATTTTCTTGATATTCTTAGTGGTGGCTTCCACAGCCCCATTGGCCTTTGGACGAAATGGACTGGAATTTTGATGTGCGATCTTAAACTATTGGCGCACTTCTTGCATCAAATGACTATTGGGATTGGCAGCATTGTCTGTAATAATTATCTAAGGAATTCCAAACCTACCAATGATGTTGGCATGAACAAAATCTACTACCGCCTTCTTTGTCACTGACTTGAAAGTTACTGCTTCTACCCACTTTATGAAGTAATCAATGGCCACCAAAATGAATCTATGCCTATTTGATACTTTTGGCTCAATCGTCCCAATCACGTCCATCCCCTAAGCTACGAAAGGCCATGGAGCAGATATTGCATGCAATTCAGCGGGAGGAGAATGTATCAGATCACCATGTACCTGACATTGATGATATTTTCGAACAAAATGAATAGAATCCCTCTCCATAGTAAGCCAATAATAACCTGCTCTGAGAATCATCTTCAATAAAACATAATCACTCATATGAGGCCCGCATACTTCGAAAGGAACTTTAACCATGATTGTCGAAGCTTCTTTTACATCAACACACATCAAAAGTCCTAGATTTGGGGTTCGCTTGTATAAGATTCCCCCACTTAAGAAAAATCCACTAGACAAATGCCTAATAGTCCTCTTTTGATCATAGGTGGCGTGTGTTGGGTATTCTCCTAACTGAATGTATCTCTTGATATCAAAGAACCAAGGTTCTCCATTGAGCTTTTGTTCAACCACATTACAATAAGCATGCTGATCACGACTCTATATATGCACTGGATCGATGTAGGCTTTATCAGGATGTTGGAGCATTGAAGACAGAGTGGCTAAAACATCAGCAATCTCATTATCAATCCTTGGAATATGCCTAAATTTTACTGACGCAAACCGTTGACGTAGCTCCTGCAAGCATTGTTGATACGGTATGATCTTCAAATATCACGTCACCCAATCGCCTTGAATTTGATGGACTAAAAAATCTGAATCCCCCAACACTAATAGTTCCTGGACTCCCAAATCAACAGCTAACCTCAAACCAAGAATGCACACTTCGTATTCTGCAATGTCATTGGTACAATAAAATTGAAGTTACGTTGTTATCGGGAAATGTTGCCCCAATTCAAAGATAAGAACCACACCTATTTCGACTTCTTTCATGTTGACAGCTTTATCGAAGAACAACTTCCAACCTAGATCAACATCTATAATGACTTCATCAACACACAACACCCTTCATCGGGAAAATATGTCTTTAATGGTTCATACTCTTCATTAATGGGATTCTCAGCAAGATGGACTGCTAATTCTTGAGATTTCATGGCGGTTCGAGTCACATATACAATGTCAAATGCGGTAAGTAATATTTTCCACTTTGCCAATCGACCTGTCGGCATAGGCTTCTAAAAGATATACTTCAAAGGATCCATGTGGGAGATGAGATAAATAGTGTAGGACGAGAGATAATGCTTCAACTTCTGCACTACCCAATTTAGGGCACAACACATCCTTTCAAGAAGAGTATACCTAGCCTCACATGTGGTGAACTTCTTGCTAAGATAATAAATAGCCTGCTCCTTTTTGCCTGTGACATTATGTTGACCCAGGACACAGCCAAAAGAATTATCCATGACTGATAAATATAAGATCAAAGGCCTGCCAGGCTCTGATAGCACCACCATGGGCGGATTTGACTGATATCTTTTGATTTTGCCAAACTCTTCTGACATTTTTCAGTCCACTCTACCGCAACACTCTTTTTCAGTAACTTGAAAATAGGCTCACACGTGGTTGTGAGTTGAGCAATAAACCTGCTAATGTAGTTTAGTCTCAAGCAAACTCATCATTTCTGTCCTATTCTTGGGTAGGGGCAAATCCTGAATGCCTTTGATTTTCGAGGGATCCAATTCAATTCCCCGACGGCTGACTACAAACCCCAACAGTTTTTCAGATGGAACTCCAAACACACATTTTGCCGGGTTGAGCTTGAGATTATACCTACGAAGATTTTCAAATAACTTTCTTAAATCTTTAACATGGTCTGCCTTACTTTTTGACTTAGTAATCACATCATCTATATAGACCTCAATCTCCTTATGCATCATATCATGAAACATAGTGGTCATGGCTCTCATGTATGTTGCTCCAGTATTCTTCAAACCAAACGACATCATTCGATAGCAACAAGTCCCCCATGGTATGAGAAAAGATGTCTTTTTTGCATCTTCATCATCCATAATGATCTGGTGGTATCCGGCATAGCAATAACAAAAGAGGCAACCTCATGTTCAGCACAGTTGTCCAGCAAAATATGGATGTTGCGCAGTAGAAAATCATCCTTTGTACTTTCTCTATTTAAATCACGGTAATCAACACATACTCGAATTTTGCCATCTCTTTTTGGGACAGGAACAAAATTGGATAACCACGTAGGATAACGAGCCACTCAAATGAATTTTTCTTCAACTTGTTTCATGATTTCCTCTTTGATTTTAATGCTTACATTAGTTTTAAACTCCCTGAACTTCTGTTTTATAGGGGGGAATGTGGGATCAGTTGGCAATTTATGAGCTACTAATTCAGTGCTTAAACCAGGAATATCATCATAAGACCATGCAAGAACTTTCTTATAATCAATTAATGCTTGAATCATTCCATCTTTTAGCTGCGGCAAAGAATGTACACTAATTTTTGTTTCCCTAACATCTTCTTGATTCCCTTGATTGATTTGCTCAGTTTTATATCAAATTAGGATTCGGCTTGTCTTCAAACTGTTCCAACTCTTTGCTTATTTCCTCTAGTGCCTCTTCTTCCTCATATTTCCCCTCTTGCTTCATTATATCTTTATTAGTTTGGATTTTAAGATCAAGCTGAAAATTTTGTATGCATATCATGTCATTAGAATCAGCATAAAGAGAACTGCATAAAGAAAAAGTCAAACTCAAAATATATTAGACACAAAGTAAGGGGACATTGTATTTCATTAAAAAGGAAAAGATAGGAGGGCTTAAACACAAATGACAATAAAATTTAAACAAGCTACATTCCGAATTACAAACCTACGAATTAATAAAAATAAAAACAAAATGAACTACCAAAACTCCCTCCTAACTGGGAGAGGTGTGACTTCCCAATTGTTGAGCTGGACCTCAGGACCTATGAACAACATGTCCGCCTTACTGGTACCCTCTCCTGTTTCAACTATGTCAACATCAAACAACAGGTTCTAGAAGTCATCAATTCAACTTCAAATTCTACAGGTTTTGTGACATCGCTCTTGACAGATGATTAATTGAGTAGTGGCATTAGGAGAGGGAGTGACTATGTTTCATTTTTCCTACCCTTGGCCTTCTTCAAAACTTCAGACGTAGGTTCAAATCTCATACCAAAAGTTTCCATGTTCTCTCTCGGGCATAGGGGACGAACGATACTATGCAGAGACATTCCTAAACCCTTCCCTGGCGCAAATCCATATTTCAAAATCTCACTCACTATTATGATAGAAGTGGAAGACAGTTATGGTCTCGGGATAACCTGTCCTTCAAGGATACGATGTACTGGCACTGCATCAAAAGTTTGATAGAAAAATGTCTCTTCTTCATTATTTGCTTCAATAAAGGACAAGGGAGAATCTTCATAGGTGGATAAATCCCCTTAACTATGAATAACTACTTCTTGCATGTTGTGTTCAAACTTGATCGTTTGATGCAATGTAGATGCAACCACCTTGGCCCTGTGGATCCACGGTTTTCTCAATAACAGATTGTAAGAGGAATCTATATTCAATACTTGAAACTCTATGGCAAACTCAACAGGCCCTATAATCAACACAAGTTCTATTTCACCAATGGAGTTTGATTTTGCACCATCAAAAGCCCTAACACAAGCATTGTTGGGCCTGATCCTCTCAGCACCAATATTCAACTTTTGTAAAGTAGAAATAGGGTAGATATTTTCACCTGAACCTCCATAAATCATGACATGAGTAACGTAGAAATCTTTGCATTTCACTATAATTTAAAGACCCCGGTTATGCCCCGAACCTTCAACAGGCAATTCATCGTCAGAGAAGCTGATACTATTGACCTCAAAGATTTTTTCAACCATTTTCTCCAGCTAATTTATGGTAATCTCCCTAGGAAAATATGTTTCATTTAATACCTTTAATATAATATCACGATGTTCCTTGGAATTCAACAACAAAGATAAGAGGGAAATTTGAGCAGGGGCTTTCTTCAACTAGTCTATTATTGAATACTCTGGCAACTTCATCTTTTTCAAAAATTCTTTGGCTTTTTTTTTGGTGATAGGATTTTTAATAGATGAAGGTCCTTTCACAATTGGCTTGGACTTCCTTAAACTTTCTGGAACGAAGCATATTCCTGACTAAGTCAAACCCCCTACCTCATCTATATCTTCCACTACTTTCTTCCCCTGATAGATCATTAGAGTCTGCCTATAGTTCCAGGGAACCTTTTTTGTATCAACCATCGGAGGTTGGATGACCTATTTGAGGACAATAGGCGTTGCCAGTGCTCCTTTCACCGTTAAGATGGGCTTACCCGGAGCGCCTACCACCGTCAACTTGGGTTTATCCTAACTTAAATCAACATACCTTATGGAACCTTGCACTATGATTAGGGGTTTCTTTGTGCTTTCTTGGGCTTTATCTTTTCTCATTCCTTCCTGGCTTAATGACATTTCTTTCAAAGACTCTGCTATAGTTACCGATTTCTTCTTATTGTTTTGTATCTTAGCAATAGGATTATAACACCTTGATGACTCTTTCCATCATATATCAATTCTAACATATTGGTTTCAGCATGGGTTGGCAGCGGATTCTGGATAATTTTTGGAACCTCCGGGGCCTGGACCAGTATTTGATTTGTGTCAATTAAATCTTGGATAGCTCTCTTTAAATAGCATTATTTCTCGATATCATAGCCTGGCATGTCAAAATAGTACATACACCTTAAATAATAATCAAGATTCCTCGGGGGTGGATTTTTAAGCCTTCCTTGAATTGGGCTTAAAATCTTCATCTTTCTCAACCTATCAAACAAGTTAGCATATGATTCCCCAAGTGGTGTGAACTGATTTTTGACCGCCTTTTCTTTTAGGTACTCAGGCCTAGGTTAAAAATTAGGTATGGAGGTATTTTGGTAATTTGGTAGAGCTGATGGGTGATTATATGGAGCTTGCGCACGCTATTGTAGGTAAGAAGGGGTTTGGGCAAATGGATGCACATTATATACTGGGTACGGGGATAGTGGAATGGAATATAATGGGTTTTGTAGAGGGTACTAATGGTAGGGAGGAACATATGAAGCTTGGGCATAGACTTGGGCTTGGGATTGGCTAGTAAGAGCGACATTGTGTCTACTAACTATCTACCTTGAGTACAGGTACGTGTAGAAAGCAAAACACAGACAAATGAATTCAGGTGAAGCTATTTTCAAATCATCGGAAAAACCATTGCATATCATTGCCAAGAGGGCCATTGGATACATTGCCAAGAGGGTCAGTTCATATCATTGCCAAAAGGGCCATTGCACATCATTGCCAAAAGGGTCATTTCATATCATTGCCAAGAGGGCCATTCATGCCATTGCCAAGAAGGTCATTTCATATCATTGCCAAGAGGGCCATTTCATATCAATGCCAAGAGGACCATTCATGTCATTGTCGAGACGTCCATTACATATAATTTCTAATAGGGCCATTTTATGCAATCGCTAAGAGGGTCGTTCAAAAATCTATTGACACGCGAGACATAAATGTTAGCGTCAAGGATATCATCAACATTTCATATCTATTGATAGGCGGTACATAAATGCTAGAGTTGAGGATATCATCGGAATTTCATATCTATTGACATGCGAGAAATAAACACTGGCATTGAGGATATCATTGGCATTTACTATTTGTTGACACGTGAGACATATACGATATCGTTGAGGATATAATTAGAATTTCCTATTTCATGACACGTGGGACATAAATTCTGGGGTCGAGGATATCATCGATATTTCATATCTGTTGACATGTGATACCTAAACGCTGGCGTTGAGGATATCATCGGTATTTAATATCTGTTGACATGCAAGACATAAATACTGGCATCGAGGATATCATCAGTATTTCATATATGTTGACATAGGAGTCATAAACACTGGCATTGAGGATATCATCGGCATTTCATATCTGTTGACATGCAAGACATAAATGCTGTCATCGAGGATATCATCAGCATTTAATATCTGTTGACACGTAAGACACAAATACTGGCGTCGAGGATATCTTATAATTTTATGAATCAGTATCTGAATATATCAAGAGCACACGATTTGAAGGGACTTGTTTAAGTCGATATCCAAAGATGGATTACATAAGAGATTTCCTAGAAATTGACAATTTGAGGGTCATCTATGATCTATGAATTGATAGCCCATAGGTCATCCGAAAGTCACAACAACATCCTAACCGAATAGTGTGCAAGGTCACCCAAAAATTAATAGTTCAAAGGTTATCCATAAGTGTAATAGCCCGCAATTTTCCTAGCCTAAACTCGTCCCAATTCTGAAAAAGATTAGCTCTTAGAATGAATGATGTTTATTTTGTGTGGAATTCTTTATATTTGAACTTTTCATGGCATATGAAATTTAATAAGCTTTCCAACGATATAAGATTCAACTAAATCTGACAACCGAGTATTTTAAGTACCAGTTGCAAAACACCATCATTTGGACCCTTAGTGCATTGCAGAGCAGTGCACAATCCCAAATGTAATTTTCCAATGGCCCTCCATGATATTGGCGCATCACAAAGAGGAAAAATTTTCCGTTTGTCAATTTCCAGAGGCCCAGCGCAATAATGGCGCATCGCGCCATGGTATAAAATGGCATTCCAAAGGGGCATCGCAATGACCCCGCATCGTAGAGTCTGCCCAGTTCCTGGTTTTCATTTTCCAGTGGCTTGGTGCGATTTTGGCGTGTTGTGCTAAGGCCAAAAATTGGGATTTTGAGGTTTTCTAGTTTCAGTTAAAAGTTTAAAGGGGGGTATTTTGGTAAATCCTCAACCCCCAAATCCATCCAAAAACATAAGATAAATCATATTTGAGAACACTTCATGCCCTATTCCTTATTCTTTTCAAAACAATACCCTAGTTCATCATACTTCCTCTCCAAGAAACTCAACATTCCTCCCTTATTACTCCAAGATAAGTCAAGATTTAGAATCCCCAATTCAATTACACTAAGAAATCATCTCCAAAGCATCAATATGAAACTAAGATTCAAGCCTTTTATCAAAGATCATCAAATTACGGTATGCGGGGTTTGAACATGGGTAATTCTTTCACCCCTTGTGCCCAAAACTTTATTTTTATTACAAATTTACTACAATTTATATGATTTCTCATGAAATTCAAGTTAGGGTTATTACCCATTATCATTCTTTGCAAGATTATGAGATTTTTCATGATTTAGAAGTTGAATTACATGATTATATTTATGTTTCCATGCATATTACTGAAATTTTTAGATCTTAAGATGATTTATGAATATTTACATTACCAAGAATGAATTTTGAGATGTTTTAATATGAGATTGATGCTTGGTCAATAGACCCCATTTAAAGATTGTTGTTTCATAAAATTGTTGTGCTATAAGCACCCCATGATTAGAATGCTTTTAGATTATTGAGAAAGATTTGACATTTTGGTATTAGAACAGATTTAAAATCCACCTTATAGACTCAGATTATATATTTATAGTTTGTTTTTTATTATAAACCATTAGATTACTTTTAAAGTGGATTTTCTTAAAGATTTTGAGTATAAGATTGGGAGAAGTATTTAGCACCAAGCGAAAAATATGGGATTAGTGTGCCCTATCTACCATATACTTAGTACATCCTTAAAGTACTGTGATGATATTGTTTACTGATTGCATGCACCCCATATACTTAGTACATCCTTAAAGTACTGATCTATATATATGTTTATGTGCTAGATTATCTCATACTATAGGTTCAGGTGCTTAGTCTCAACAGCGTCAGTGAGTTTTGAGCATCTCATCTGTATCCCTAAGTTGGTGAGTCCTTATAGTTCGAGGACTTAGCTATTTATGTTTCAGATTATTAGTAGATGTTCCTTTATTTATTTCAGACAGTTTGAGTCAGCTGGGACCTGTCCCAATGACACTCTAGAGTCAGATAGTAGAGGCTTATCGGACTACCAAATTCAATCTTAGATCTCAGTTGTCATATTCAGAATTTTTAGTATTTGTTTAATTAGATTGATGAGATTAGTCCTTTCAGATATATTTAGATCATTTTTCTATATTTTATCATGATTTTATACTTATATTTCCCTATGATGAGATTCAAATGTATTAGAAAGAAGTCAGGGTTAGCTCAGGACTACTTCTAATTTGAAGCACCATGTGGCATCCTAAAAACTAGATTTTGGGGCTTTACAAACTTGGTATCAGAGGATAAGGGTTAGAGATTCCTAGGGAGTCAGAAAAGCTGCGTTACATAGATTCTTGATCATCGGTGTGAAGTGCGCCACATCTATGAGCAAGAGGCTATGGAGCATTTTAGGAAAATCCTCTTTTCTTTCATAATCCATCGTGCTTATAACTATTTCTATATAATCATAACTCATGCTCTTTTATGGCAGAAATTCCTCCTCATAGAGCTAACTCACACAGAATTAATAACCAACCACCTCAACTCACAAATCCTTTGAATAAAAATATGTCACATGCAGAGTTTTAGGTAGCTTTTTTAGTGCTAGCCCAAACTGTGACAACTAAAATTCAGGGTAATCATCAGGCTGCAGTGCCTCCCTAGTAGGATGGGGATTTAGCCGCAGCTAGTATTTGATATTTCATGAGAATGAACCCGCCAAATTTTTTTGGGTCGAAGGCAGGTGAAGACCTACAGTTATATCTTGATGAGGTAAAGAAGATCACCTAAATTATGCATGTTTCTGAAGAAGTGAGTGTAGAATTGGCATCATATAGGCTGAAGGATGGTTCTTATGATTGGGTGGTGATGTGGAATAAGAGTAGAGGGAAGAATGAAGCTCCTATAACTTGGCAGATATTTCAGGATGCGTTCCTAGACAAATTCTTCTCACTTGAGATGAGGGAAGCTAAGATAGAAAAGTTTATGAACCTGAGGTAGGGATCTGTGATAGTGAAGAAGTACTGCCTTAAGTTCAATCAGTTGTATAAGTATGCCCCTGATTAGATGGATGACCCCAGGTCAAACATGAGTAAGTTTGTGACCGATGTATCTGGGATGGTAGTTAATGAGTGTAGGACTGCTATGCTCAATAGGGATATGGATCTTTCTAGATTAATGATGCATGCTCAGTAGATTGAGAAAGAAAATATGAAGGAAAGAGAGAGAGTAAATAAAAGGGCTAGAACATGGTTGTTTGATCATGGTCAGAATAGGTCTAGAGGAGGAAATCATTCGTAGTTTCAAAATCGTTCATCTATGCCTATATCTTCTTCATCCAGTGCTCCTGCGCCCAGAAATAGGCAAGAGCAGTGGGGTAAGTCTTCAATGTCCAAATCTCAGGGTAGTGTGAGTGGGAAGCCAAATCATCCTCTATGTTCAAATTGTGGCAAGCATCATCGAGGTAAATATTTGTTGGGATAATAAAGTTGTTATGGTTGTGGACAAGAGGGTCACGGAATCAAGGAATGCTAGCATTCTAGACGGGGAAATAGAGATATTCGTCCCCAGACTCAGGCTAATAGTGCACCAGCTCCTTTAGGTAGGCTAACAGTGCACCAGCTCTTTTAGGTTGCCCAGCCTCTCCGCAGGGTACATCATCCGGTATTGTTGGCGGTCAGCGCCAGAACAAGTTCTATGCTTTACCATCCAGCCAGGAGCAGGAAGATTCCCAATATGTTGTTACTGGTATTCTTCGTGTCTTTCATTTTGATGTGTATGTGTTGTTAGACCCTGGGTCAATTTTTTCTTATGTGACCCCGTTAGTAGCTGTGAATTTTAAGATAAATTTTAAATAGATTCTTGAGCCTTTCTTAGTTTCTAGCCCAGTAGGTGAGTCAGTTGTTACAAAGCAAATCTACAAAAAGTGTCCTATCACTATCCTTCATAAAGTCATGTTAGCAGACTTGATAGGGTTAGATATGATGGATTTGGATCTTATTATTGGTATGGATTGGCTCTATTCTTGTTATGTATCTATAGATTATCACACTCAAGTAGTGAAGTATCAGTTCCCAGATGAGCCAATCTTTTAGCGGTCGGGTAATTCTGTTTCTCCCAAGAGTCATTTCATATCTTATCTTGAGGCCAGAAAATTGATATCCAAAGGTTGCATTTACCATCTAGTTTGAGTTAAAGACACTAAGTCTGAGTCTCCAACAGTTCAGTCAGTCAATGTAGTAAATGAGTTTCCTAATGATTTTCTAGAAGATCTCCCAAGGGTACCTCCCGATAGGGAAATAGAATTTGGTATTAACCTTCTCCCCGATACCCAGCCTATTTCTATTTCTCCATATTATATGGCTCCTGCCGAGCTTAAGGATTTGAAGGAGAAACTCAAAGATCTTTTAGATAAAGGTTTCATAAGGCGTAGTGTTTCTCCATGGGACACTCCTGTCCTATTTGTGTGAAAGAAAGATAGTTCTTTGTGCATGTGCATTGACTATCGTCAGCTAAGCAAGGTCATAGTCAAGTACAAATATGCTCTTCCTAGAATTGATGACCTATTTGATCAATTGCAAGGTGCAAGTTATTTCTCAAAGATAGACCTTAGATCTAGATATAATCAACTTAAAGATAGGGAATGTGATATTTTGAAGACAACCTTTAAAACTCGCTATGGTTATTTTGAGTTTCTAGTCATGTCTTTCAGGCTAACCAATGCTCCAGCAGCTTTGACAAATCTCATGAATCGAGTGTTCAAGCAGTATCTAGATATGTTTGTCATAGTGTTTATAGATAATATCCTCATATACTCCCGTAGTGAGGATGACCATGTAGACCATCTTGGAATTGTCTTGCAAACTCTTAGGGATCATGAATTATTCGCCAAATTCAACAAATCTAAATTTTGGCTAAGATCAGTAGCCTTTTTTGGTCATATTATCTCCGCCGACAGCATTAGAGTTGATCCCCAAAAGATAGAAGCTATATGAAATTGGCCTAGACCTATCTCTCCATCAGATATAAGGAGTTTCTTGGGTCTAGCTGGCTATTACCGATGTTTTGTTAAAGGTTTCTCATTTATTGCATCTCCTATGTCTAGATTAACCCAAAAGAAAGTTAAGTTCCTGTGGTCATATTCCTGCGAGAAGAGTTTTCAGGAGTTGAATACTCAACTTACTTTAGCCCTAGTGTTAGCATTACCTAATGGTACCAATGGTTTTGTGGTGTATTATGATGCCTCTAGAGATGGTTTGGGTTGTGTGTTGATGCAGAGAGGTAAGGTCATAGCCTATGCCTCTAGACAATTAAAGCCTCATGAAAAAAATTACCTAACCCATGATCTGGAATTAGCTGTTGTGGTTTTTTCTTTGAAGATCTGGAGACAGTATCTGTATAGTGTTCATGTTGATATATTCACACACCAAAAAATCTTGAAGTAGGTGTTTACTCAGAGGGAGTTGAATTTCCATCAGAAAATATGGTTAGAGTTGCTGAAAGACTGTGGTTGAGTATCTTGTACCATCCAAGCAAGGCCAATGTAGTGGTAGACGCTCTTAGTAGATTGTCTATAGGCAATGTTGCTCTTGTGGAGAAAGATAAGACAAAATTATCTTGAAAAGTTCATTGTTTTGCTAGGTTGGGTGTTAGGTTGGTTGATTCAACTGAAGGTAATGTTTGGGTTCAGAGTAGTTCTGAATCTTCCCTAGTTTCAGAAGTGAAGGAAAAGTAAGATATGGATTCTAGCATCGTCATCATGATTTGATTTGGATTATTGTAGATAGATTGAATAAGTCAACACATTTCTTGCCAGTCCATACATCCTACACAGCTGAGGATTACGCAAAGTTGTACCTTTGAGAGTTAGTCAGATTGAATGGAGTTCCCTTGTCTAGCGTTTCAGATAGGGGTACTCAGTTCACTTATGAGTTTTAGAAAGCCTTTCAGAAGGGTCTTGGTATCCAAATCCATCTTAGTTTAGCTTTTCATCCGCAGATAGATTGGCAAAAAGGACCATCCGGACTATAGAATATATGTTGAGGTCATGTGCTCTTGATTTCAAGGGAAGTTGGGATGAGCATTTTCCATTGGTTGAGTTTGTTTAAAATAATAGTTACCATTCTAGCATTCAGATGACCCCGTTTGAGGCTTTGTATGGGAGAAGGTATAGGTCACCCATAGGTTGGTTTGAAGTGGGTGAGGCCACTTTTCTTGGGCCTGATGTAGTATTTGAAGCTACGGTAAAAGCCAAGTTGATAAGAGAAAGATTGAAAAGATCCTAGAGTCACCAAAAACCCTATGCAGATATGACAAAAAAGGACCTTGAGTTTGAAGTTGGTGGTTTAGTGTATCTGAAGATTTCACCCATGAAAAGGGTGAAGAGATTTGGCAAAAGGGGGAAGCTTAGTCCCTGCAATGTTAGCTCTTATAGAATTCTGAGTCGTGTTGGGTAAGTATCTTATAAGATTGAGTTGCCCACAGACTTGTCAGCAGTTCATCCTGTATTCCATGTCTCTATGCTTAAGAAGAGTATCGGTGACTCCACTATTGTAGCTCCTTTATAAAGCTTTGATATTCAGAACAACCTTTCCTACAAAGAAATTCTAGTTAAGATTCTAGATCATCAGATCCGTAGATTAAGGAACAAAGAGGTTCCCTTGGTCAAAGTTTTTTGGCGAAATCAGTCTGTTAAGGGCGCTACTTGGGAAGCAGAAGCAGACATGCTAGCCAAGTACCCTTACTTTTTCTCTGCAACCTCAGATTTAGCCGAAGGTAATACTCTTCCTTAATTCAGTCCTTTTCTAATCAGATATTCAGCAATATAGATGTCCTTATGTAAGTTCATGCACTCACAGAACTACTTAGAAGCTCAGCATGATTTAGATTTAGATACTCAGTTCATTTCAGTTGTGCATGCTATCTTATACTCTCATATTCCCTAGAAATTTTAGCTTAGCTAGCCACATTTGAGGACGAGTTTTCCCATGGAGGAGATATTGTAATATCCCACAATTTTCCTAGCCTAAACTCGTCTCGATTATGACAAAGATTAGCTCTTATAAAGAATGATTTTTATTTTGTGTGGAATTCTTTAGATTTGAACTTTCCATGGCGTAGGAAATTTAATAAGCTTTGCAACGATATAAGATTCGCCTAAATTTAATAACCGAGTGAGAAGTTATGGCTATTTTAAGTTCCAGTCACAAAACACCGTCATTTGGACCCTTAGCGCGTCACGGAGCAGTGTAAAATCACAATTGTCAATTTTTCAGTGGCCCTCCGCGATATTGGTGCATCACGGAGAGGGTAAATTTCCCGTTGGTTAATTTCAAGAGGTCCAGCGTGATAATGGCACGTTGCGCCATGGTATAAAATGGCATTCCAAAGGGACACCGCGATGACCCCGCTTCGAGGAGTCTGCCCAGTTCCCAGTTGGCATTTTCCAGTGGCTTGGCGCGATAATGGCGCGTCGCGCCAAGGCCAAAAATCAGCATTTTGAAGTTTTCCAATTTTGTTTAAAAGTTTTAAGGGGGTATTTCGGTAAATCCTCAACCCCCAAATCCATCCAAAAACACAAGATCAATCATATTTGAGAGCACTTCATGCCCTATTCCTTATTCTCTTCAAAACAAAATCCTAGTTCATCATACTTCCTCTCCAAGGAACTCAGAATTCCTCCATTATTACTCCAAGATAAGTCAAGATTTAGAATCCTAATTCAATAACACTAAGAAATCATCTCCAAAGCGTCAATAAGAATCAAAGATTCAATCCATTTATCAAAGATCATCAAATTAAGGCATGTGGAGTTTGAAAAAGGGTAATTCTTTCTCCTTTGTTGCCAAAACTTTTTTATATGATTTCTCATGAAATTCATGTTAGGGTTACTAGCCATTATCATTCTTTGCAAGATTATGAGATTTTCCATGATTTAGAAGTTGAATTATATGATTATGTTTATATTTCCATGCATATTGCTGAAATTTCTAGATTTTAAGATTATTTATGAATATTTACATTACCATGAATGAATTTTGAGATATTTTAATATGATATGATGCTTTGGTCAATAGACCCCATTTAAAGATTGTTGTGGTATAAGCACCCCATGATTAGAATGCTTTTAGATCATTAAGAAAGATTTGACTTTTTGTTCTCAGAATAGATTTAAAATCCACCTTACAGACTCAGATTACAGATTTATAGTTGGTTTTTTATTATAAACCATTAGATTACTTGTAAAGTGGATTTTCTTATAGATTTTGAGCATAAAATTGGGAGTAGTATTTAGCACTGAGTTGTTTTTATCAAGTTTTGATAGATTTTTGTCTTAGCTTCTGTTCTTTGTTATCCCTGTCTGGCCTCGTAATCTATGACTTATTTTTTACATTGTTGATTAGCTTCTGCCCTAACTTTTATTAAAAGCACTGACTGATGTTTGAGTAATTGGTTTATCGCCTAAAGTTCGCGCCTTTGATTTTTGTTCCATTGTTTACATAGATGTCATCGGGTTTAGTTCGTTAATGCTGTAGTCTAGTTATGGGTTTCATTGGAGAGACTACCTCTTCAACTCCTTTGGCTTTTTATATGCCAAAAGGACAACGAGCAAAGTCTAAAGAATTTACTACAAAATCCTAAGATCCCTCAACGGCCATGTCGTTCGAATGAGGAGGAGGAATATAATAATATGTTGAATCATTCGTCATTACTGTTTGACGTAGTCTTAGATCATTGTTTTCTATTTAATTGGTAACACCACCAGTAAGACTGCCTCAAATGTTCCTCTGGCTTTGGGAATAATGAGATATGTCCAAAAGCATACTAGAAAATCTCGTGATTCCTCAAGGGCCATACCGACCACCTAAAAGCTCACTTTTGAGTTCGTCGAAAAGAGGAGGAGGATAAAAAAAATAATATGCACCACCTACTCTCCCTTAATTTCTTAGCCTCCTGATCGTGTTCCCCTTCTGTTTGTAGAATTATAAAGTTATATTTCTCCATATTTCCTTTTTCAGTTTGTTTCAAGTTGGTGTTTTGCTTGTTGGACCTCGAGTAAAATGCAATGGCTTTATTGTAAAAGAGAATGGGTTGGTTCTCCTTAATTCCTTGAGTTTCCTGTTTTATTGGTTTGTGTGTATGATTTAGCCGCAACTCGCATGGTCTCTTTGATTCATGATAACAGAAAGGGCATGTGGGTTTGGATAATACCAATCTTGAGGATTATTAATTTTGTTCTATTACATTGTTTGACAAAAGGAGGGAAAAACATGTTCGAGATTTTTCAATATTGATCAAGTAATTTTGCTTCAGTTTAGGGACTGCTCCCCGTCATTTTACTCAGCTTAAATGTCTTGTTATGTTGTTTCCAGATTGTTTTACCTTTATAGCATTTTATTCACATGGCTAACCTGCAAGCTTGTGTCGATAAGTTTACTGTTCCTACTAATTTGAATTGTATACTGGCTCATTGGACTTTATGGTAGATTCAGCATGTTATGCCTTTGAATTGAATCACGTTTGCTCCGTTTTGAACTTGTAGATTGAAGCTAACTTTTTTCTGATCGGTTTGTTTATGAATTTGTAGTTTACTGACGATGTCTTCTCAAATTGACTGAATGTACTTAAAATTTAAATCCCGAAACCTTTTCTCTAAGTGTAATCCTGGATGTTAATTGTTTTTCTTTATAGACGCCTTCTTTGATTCCGTAAAAACTATCATAAGCGTGCATATAAATTTTCTGTGTGATTGTCAGTCACAGCCTGTTGCAATGTATGATTCTATTTGAAATGCATGATTACAGTAAAAACTGAAACTTATTGATTAATATGGGTTTTACACCTTTTTTCTCTTTATTTGTGATGCATGTGAATTTGTCGCGTTTGAGTTCGCCATGAACTCTTGATTGCATTTTCCCCATCAAGTCGATTCATGAGAAAAGCCAAAAATCGAGTTCCAAGGCATATGAATACAAGGAGTCAAGAGAAAAAGAATAGGTTAAAATCCCATCCTTGAAGCAGCAAAGGAACTAAAAAAGTCTTTTTTTTTATTTATTTGTTTATTTTTAATTTGTTATCCTTATTTATTTATTTTCCTATTTATTCATTTGATCCTCGAAGCCAAAGTTGTATTTAATACAGGTGGAGCAAGACTCGAGCTAAAGGCTCAAAAACTAGATTAGGACAGGTTTCGTTGTTTTGGGCCTAATGGCCTAAATCGTTTACGTTCTCCTTCCTTCCTCTTTATGTGTTTATTCGCTTGTTCGTTTTGTTTAGACTTAGTTAAAATCTCTACTAAGGTTCCTAAATCTATTTTACACAAGTCTTTTCTAGAAAATCAATCACTTTTCAATAAATTAATTATTTTAAAGTTAGTCAAAAGACGTTTTCAAATAGTCCGGATAATCACAAGTTAGCGGACGTTTTAGGTGCCTTAAACCTTCCTAAAACGTTAATAGGAATAACTTACTCATAATCTTTAAACTTAGAAGATTTTGTCTATTTTGGATCGTTTAAAGTCTTTCATAAAGTTTTCTTAATTTCTTTTCAAAAATTAAGTGACGACTCTTAAAGTCAAAATTTCCGCAAAATAGCGCCAAGGGACAAATTCCCATCTAGTGAGGCTCCGCGATTCCATCGCATCGCGCTAGCATGCCAAATCGGGATTTTTCAGTCAGTTTTGATTTATAATTTCAGGGGCTTTTAAGTCCTTTTTTTCTCACCCCAGACAACCCAAACATGAAATTTAATCTCAAATAACCTAATTAGTTATTTTTTTTATTCAATTTTTTCCCAAAATCAAGAACATTCTCCCTATTAGCGAAACCTTAAACTTCAAGAATCAAGGTCAAATTTCAAGAACTCACCATCAATTCTCACAAATTCGTCAACCTAGGTATGTTAAGTGTTCATCCATGGGTTCCTTTCTCCCATGGAGTCCAAGTATCCATTTTTACTTACAAAATTTTGATATTTTCAAGTTATCACAATTTTAAATCATGTTTGCAACCATGAATCTCCATGAACTTGGATTCTACACTATGTTTAAATGAAATTATTGTTGTTGTCAACTCCCACATGTTTTAATGTTATTATTCATCGAGTTGAATCATGATTTAGCATCATGGATGTTGAATTCATGTTATTACTTCAATTTCCATGTCATTCCCATGATTTGACTAAACTTTGAACTACAAGTGTTTGATAAAATGTCTACAAGAATGAGTACTTGATAAAAGCTCTCATGCTATGTCCTCTAGGCTTGACATTATTTTACTATTATTGCTTTTGAGTCCTAGGGGTTTTGAATATCCAAAAATTATAGCTGTTTACTTAATCTCATTTCAGTATATACAGAATAACTTTAGAATATAATATGAGCATTATCAGACCAGTCAGTTAAACTCAGAACAATTTAGTAATCCAATGTCATTTAGTTGGGAGTAGGATTTTGCACCGAGCGAGTACAGGGATAAAGGCTTCCCCATCAGATAGGCAGAGTCGCTAGTAGCAATCCTTGTACTCCATAACTACATAGCCAACATAGGATATGATAAGTCACCCATCAGTTTAGGCTTGACTATCTTGTAGGGGCCACCCGTCAGTTCAGGCTTGACACCCTTAGACCTCAAGGACAACACAGTACACTATCTCAGTAGATCCACACAACCAGCGTTAGTACCCGTGGCACGGTACTAACACCCTTCCAACAGGGGTTACAAGTTAGACGCCAATTAGCTCAGATTGGGGCATGTCGGTTAGATGATACCTCCCATAGTGTCAGTTACAGTCTCAGTGCAATTATTCAGTTTCAGTTTCTTAACCATAGCATACAGTTACCAGTAACTCAGCTATCAGATTTTTAGTATTTACAGATTATATTCAGATCATGTTATATGCTTGGTCATGCTTCCGTAGTAGATACAGATTTTATGTATCATCAATACTTGCAGTTTTTATGCATTTTTAGTATTTACAGATTTCATACACTCTATTCAGTACCTTATATTATTTGTATATATACTCAGATGATTATTTGTTCATGTTCATGAAACCATGCATATATGTCTACCTCATTTAGCATACCAGTACATTTAAAGTACTCATCTCATACACTTTTTTGCGCTTTGATGTTTCATATCATAGGATCGGACGTCCAGTTCCCGAATCATGCTTAGAATTCTCAGGCTTTCAGCAGTAGCAGTGGTGAGTCCTCATATTTCTAGGATAGATTATTTTATTTCATGCTTTCAGTTTAATAATCAGTTGGATTTAGTTGGGGCCTGTCCCATCAACTCATAATCAGTTAGTTTAGAGGTTTTTAGACACTACAGTCAATTATTCAATATTCAGACTTCAGTTGATATTGTTAGATTATTTTATCAGTTTGGCATTTACAGATTTTATCAGTTTTCATTACTTAAAACCTTATGTCACAACAATTGTTCTTCCGTATTATCATTATATTATTCAGTGCTCACAGCAGGTTCTAGCTCATGGATTAGCTTGTGGTTCCTTGGGATCGTAAGCACCGTATGACGCTCAGGGTTTATTATCGGGGAGTTACAATAAATGATAGCAAAGTATTGTTATTATAATATTCTAACTAACAAATGCACAGGTCTATTTCCCAAAAGAAAGCTCAAAAAGATACTATTCCATTGTCAAGTAAACAAACTTAAAAGGTCAAAGAAATTAAAATTAGTGAAATTGCAGATTATTTGTCCTATGATAAAAAGGTACTATGTTCAACTACAACAAGAAAATGTTTCCCTGTTACCTTAATATGGCACCTAAGTATTCTTTATTTTTTTGTAGATTGAATATGAAAAGTTTACTACAACTATTATGGCTATAGCGAATAGTGATGACCTCTACTATGATGCTTGCACTAACGGATATAAAAAGTTCAAATCAATGATAATATTGTAAAATATCCTGATTTTCCATGAAAAAAATTACTTACGAGGATAGGTAACACACATAACAACTACCAAATTACTTTTTAGACAAATCAAAAAATGATATGAATATTTATTTTTCGACGACTTTGTAGATTTCTTCTAAAATTTGATGTCTTAGTTGAGAATGAATGTTATTCTGTTATATTATTTGAGGCAGGAAAATACTTGATTGGTTGCGATGTTACAACGTATAGGCAATCAATTTTTAAAAAGATTGTCCTTTAACACTTATCAAGTATTAAAATTATCTACTTTATTTTGAATTCAACAGATTACCCTTACATCCTTTTTAATGATACAAAAAAAAAGGAGTCCTCATTTTATCATAACTTCATGCTAAGTAAGGAAAAGGTGTGCATATTTCTTATCAAAATTGATGCAAAAAGTAACCGCGATCGAGCGGGCAGACGTTTTATTGCAAAAGAACTCCAAAAAGTAACAAATATTATTGCGATTGACATAGTAGATGAAGAAGTAAACTCAGAGAATTCAGTTAAGGAGACCCGAAAAATAAAGACGCTGGTGACACATTATCTCATTTAAAGAATCAAAGTGAAAAAGAATTAGTGGTGTTTTGTTCTCTAGACAGTAGAACCTCCATATTTTTTAAGTCTAAATAGTTGATGATCGTTAAGGTTAAGAATGAATAGTCTAAGTGTAGATACTTATTCATTCTTTAAATATTTCATATTCTAAACACTAAGTAAATTTTGTTGGCATAGCAAATAATATTGGTTATTAGATTTGTCTATAACTTGATCTAGCTATATAATATTTATTTTCACTTATTTACTATATGTTTTTAATCGCTTATTTTATATTACAAATTATTATTCTTTAAGCATATTTAGTCTGTAACCATAAATAAAATATTTTGGAAGACGGGCATTAAGGGTTACAATTTTGTAAATAGAGCAGGCTAAACATAGCATATGTCGTTTATCATACAATGTTTGTGTTTGCATCATCGGAACCGCTACAGTGCTACTGTAACTCTAGTAAAGCATATTGATCATGCTAGTTGTATTCTCGTCATAAGTTTCAATAGAAAAAAAAGATGCACCACTAGCATCCTGAATTTTCCTCAGTTGTTCTCTTTCACAAAGACACAAATTTGATGTTGACACTCTAATTTGTAAATAAATTAGATCTAGTTTTATTTTTTTTTAAAGCTGACAAAAGGATTCCGTCTATACATGATATCGATATTGAAGAAATAAGACCAAGAAAGAGACACATAATAAATTGGTTTCTAAAGTCTCTATCGCAAAGGTGTAAAATTGAAGGTAATGTAATACTAATTTATCAATTAAAGTTACTTGTATTATATTTGTGATACATTTATTATCTACTAACATTTATAACATTTTCCACAATAAATTTAGGCGAAATTGACTACATACCATCAATATCATGTATTCAGAAATTAAAAAATGTTCCTAAATTCACTAATTGTCATGCTATGAAGTTTCAACACGAAACTTCAACATTTTGTTGTGATAGTGGATTAATAAAACTTGCAAATACTGAAGTTCCAATTCAATTATATGATTTCTTTTTCTCTAAATCTGAAGTAGCAGAAGAATTTTGAAGACACATTAGAGCATATAACAACATATTTGAATTTACTTCTTTAGGTATTAAACTTGACAATGATCTGGCATCTTCGCGAAAAGGAGTTTACACATTTCATTCAAAGGATCAAATATATCATGATCTCCCCTCATTACTACCCCATGATAATAATCCATGTCATTTTCAGATGTACTTTTTTTACATAAAAAATAAGTAATATAATAGAATTTCGAAAGTTAAAGAAGCCAATTTATCTGAGGAAGTTGTTGCAATGATTAAAAAAATAATGGGTGTCAATCCTTATGCACAATTGTTCATGAACATTCTAGTAGTATTATAGAGTTAAACATTATTACAGTCGTTATGACCCACTAAGTATCCTTTGCTTTTTTCCAAGTGGTGAACTAGGTTGGCACCAAGGAATAAAAAAATAACATAAAACAAATAATGGTAAGTGTGGAACTGAAGTTGAAGGCCCCAACTAGAATTTCATACGTTTGTATCCGCTGATAAAAGTGTTTGACAACGAGGAGCAAGGTAAAGTTTAAAAACAAATTTACAACTAATTTTAGAATTATGTACTTACAACTCTCATATCAATATATTTATAAATATTTTGTAGGTGTACGACGTGGAGAAAAAAATTGTGTCTCTTGTAGAGAGTACTACTACTATAAGCTGCAAATACACAGTGAAGAAAATACAATAAAACTATTGTGTGGACAATTGTTTCAACAATTTGTTGTCAACATGTACATCAGGAAACTACTCGACTTGAATATTTTAGGTTTGAGCAATCAAATTATAGAAGCAAAATATTACAAGACATAGTTGATAGTTTATAGCTGGAGAAAGTAGAGGCTCAAAAGTTGGTCAAAGAGTAATACTTCCTGCATCATTTGTCGAAGGACCTAAGAATATGCATCGTAGATATATGGATGCAATAGGTTTGGTTCAATATTTTGAAAAATCATATCTATTTATTATCATGACATGTAATCCTGATTGGCCAGAGATCCAAGAAAATTTGATAGGAGGACAACTTGTTCAAGATAGACCAGACTTGGTGACTAGAGTTTTCAGATCAAGGTTGTACGATTTAAAAAATCAAATCTTCAAGAAACAAATATTTGGGCCTATTGTAATGTTTACGTGATTCAATTTAAAAAAAGAGTCCTACCACAGATTCACCTTCTCTTTATACTTGAACTTTCTGATAAAGAAGAATTTTCAATTTTGTATGATTTGGTTATCAAGCATATGCATGGCCCATGTGAAATTTTTTTCCAATGAATTCATGCATGGGAGATGGTCAGTGCAAAAGTCATTATCCTCTATCATTTAGTAATAAATTAATACAATGAAAGGATGGCTATCCAATTTACAAGAGGCAAAATAATAGAAAGAAATAAAAGGCCCGAGGTATGGCAATGAATAATCGATGGATTGTTCCATATTATTCTTATTTACTAAGTGGATACAATTGTCATATCAATGTTGAGTCTTGTGCAGGGGCAAAAGCAATAAAATATCTTTATAAGTACATATATAAAGGGAGTGATAGGTCCGATGTTTATATTGTATCAGATGATAGAGAAAAAGTCATTGATGAAATTAGGAGTTTTCAAGATGCGTATTGGATTATTACAACGATAGCGCTATGGAGAATTTATGAATTCTATCTCAGTTAAATGTAGCCTCCAGCCATTAACCTTCAACTTTATCTTCCAAATAAACAAATAGGTAAATTATTTCTAATACAAATTTTAGCTACTATCCATTAAATATTTATATGCAGTATTACTCAATTCCAGCTACTTTTCATTAAGTGTATTTGTGATAGGCAAGCCAAGACATAGCCCAAAAAAATAGATAATGGGCTAATAGGCAGAAATCAAGAAAGATCGCGTATAATGATAGTAATAGTAATAAAAAGTAACAAATAGAAAGTAACCATATCTCATGTACTAAAACGAGAGAAGAAAAATTATCAAATACACAAAAGAATTCCTTCCAAGACCTGGTAAGGTCGGTACTAGAGCCACTATTAAAATATACCCAGAGTACTAAACAAAATCTCAAATATACCCAATATGCACAAGCAGTCTCGAGTACAAAAGACTAAACCAAAGTTGATAGAGAAGGATCAGCCTCGGACGAAAATTAGCTCACCCTACTCCAAATCAGCACTAGAGGGTAGGATTCACGTCAACGTCGACTGCTAGTATTCGGATCTGCATCAGGAAAAAGATGCAGAAGTGTAGTATGAGTACCAAAGCAACGGGTACTCAGTAGACATCATCGGCCGACTAAGCTCAATACAGAAAAGGAATAACTACAATGCGTAGGCGTAATTTGAGTCATTAGTAAATAGGGATGGAAAGGTAAACAACTACCAAGATACGCAATGGCTGTAAAGGAATAAACTTATGCAATACAAAAAAATAAATAATGCAGTAATAACAGACAAATCAAACATAACCTAATTGGGGCCCCATAAGCCCGCTAGTCACACTGAAGAAGACAATTGACCCAACCATACCCCCATAAGTCGGTGGGACACACAAGTAATGAAAATAAACATAAATAATCTATAACTGGACATAGTGAGTAATAACGATAGGCCACATATATAGAATTCATAATCAGATGCCGGACTCTAACCGAAACTTAGCGGAAGCACAACCATAATCAGATGCCGAACTCAAATCGGAACTCATAGTAACAATAATAATAAAATGCCCGACTCAAACCGAAACTCATAGTAACAATAATAATCAAATGCCGAACTCGAACTGAATCTCATAGTAACAATAATAATCAAATGTCGGACTCAAACCGAAACTCATAGTAACCATAATAGTCAAATGTCAGACTTGAACCGGAACTCATAGTAACCATAATAATCAAATGCCGGACTCGAACCGAAACTCATAGTAATCATAATAGTCAAATGCCGGACTCGAACCGAAACACATATTAACCAAAATAGTCAAATGCCGGACTCGAACCGAAACTCATAGTAACCATAATAATCAAATGTCGGATTCGAACCGGAACTCATAGTAACAATAATAATCAAATGTCAACGTCTAAATAATCATCAGCCAATCTTAATTAAAAAAAGGGGTAAATTTATGGTTTTGCAATTTAATTTCACGTCCCAATGTAATAGATGTTATATTATACTAAAAGATAATATTTCAATATTTACTAGAATGGGGTCCTAATCCGGATAAATAAGATAATTTATATATATCAACTTTTACGCATCTACAAGCACTTATCCAAAGTTAGCATAATAGTTTACATTTTAAGTAAATAAGCTCAATCTAAAAATAGGGTAAACCTAGCCTACTTGGATACCAAAGCTATGAGTCTTTCTGCGAAACTTTCGGATAGTGTACTACTAGAACCCGAATTTGAATAACATCAAAGAAATTATTTTCCACAACGCGTCTTAACTTATAATCAACTTTGTAAAGCTAACCAAGAACTCTAACTAATTTGAAAAAAAAAAAAAAAGCAAACCGAGAAAGTGCAATGATCGGAGAACAACAATATGATAAGTGTGTATATATTTTCTTGCAGTGAATGACAACTCTCTCTAAAAGGGTCAAAAGTTTCTTTTATATTTATAATATATAAAAGTAATAAGGTTAGCCTAAAGTTAAACAGCAAATGGCAGCAACCTTGTGTCCATTCCAATTTCAACGTGTGGTAATTGTGGTCACATCAATTAATTTTCTACACTCTGTATATAATAGGATATTGCATAAATTTGTGGTAAAATAATTATAATATTTTAAATATATCATAATTAATAAAAAATTATTTCTAACAAAACTTCTATTATATAATAATAATATTTTAATTTTTCTAAATTTACTATCTTCGCTTAAAATATTAATAACTCATAAAAATCTATTATAACAACAACAAAAACAAATCTAGTGTATTCCCACAAAGTGGGATTTGGGGAGGGTAAGATATGCAGTTCATACCTGAACTTGCATTCCAAATACTCCGTCTTGGACCTACTCAACCTGAACCCCTTAGATTCAAGGATTTGCCTCTAAACCTTCAATTTGTCATTCACCCCCTCCCCCCGTGTTGCATTAATCTGCACTACATCATCCGCAAATAACATACGCCAAGGCAACCCACCTTAAATAATCTGCATCAATAAGTACATCACCAACGCGAATAGGAACGAACTAAGAGTCGATCCTTGATTCAACCCCGTCTCAATCGAAAAATACTCTGAGTCTCCTCCCGCCGTCCTCACCCGAGTCTTTCCTCCATCGTACATGTCCTTAATAGCTCTGATGTATGCCACTGGATCATTCATAAACACATCAAGGAACATGCAACCATAGTGATGGAGTCACGCAATAGACTCTCAACACTGATATCCCCAACATAAGCATGAAATAACTCACAACCAAAGATATCAGTCGCCTAGATGGAACGTAAAAAAATCCCCAACTCCCGAACCTCGTGTCCAAGATATCTTCATAATGAGTGACCCAATAAAAACTTAAAAACCAATTCAGACACTACGCACGAAAAATGGACCAAGAAAATGAGATTGTTTCCTAAAAAAATGCTATGTAGCTTTTCGAAGATAGGAAACAAACGTCTCTGTGCCGATCTGCAAGAGTCTACTAAACATTGTCTCCAATACTAATAATGCCAGTGAGACCTAAGCTCTGATACCAATATGTCACGACCCAATTTCTCAAGTCGTGATGGCGCCTACCTTATCCCCTGATAGGCAGGTCAAACTATAGCCCAAAAAAATAAATAACAGGCTAATAGGCAGAAATCAGAAAAGATCGCATATAATGATAGTAATAGTAATAAAAAGTAACAAACAAAAAGTAATCATATCTCATATACTAAAATGAGGGAAGAAAAATTACCAAATACATAAAAGAATCCCTCCCAAGACCTGATAAGGTCGGTACTAGAACCACTACTAAAATATACCTAGAGTACTAGACAAAATCCTAAATATAACCAATATACACAAGCAGTCTCGAGTACAAAAGACTAAACTATAGTAGATAGAGAAGGATCTGCCTCGAACGACAATAAGCTCACCCTGCTCCGAATCAGTACTGGAAGGTAGGAGTCACATCAACATCGACTGCTAGTACCTGGATTTGAATTAGAAAAAAGATGCAGAAGTGTAGTATGAGTACCAAAGCACCATCGGCCGACTGAGCTCAATACATAAAAGGTATAACTACAATGTGAAAACATAATCTAATTCATCAGTAAATAGGGATGGAAAGGTAAACAACTACCAAGCTACACAACGACTATAAAGGAATGAACTTATGCGATACAAGAAAATAAATAATGTAGTAATAATAGACAAATCAAACATAACCTAATTGGGGCCCCATAAGCCCGCTAGTCACACTGAAGAAGACAATTGACCCAACCATACCCTCACAAGCCGGTGGGACGCACAAGTAATGGAAATAAACATAAATAATCTATAACTACGTTGATCCCCGTAAATCATGATAGTTATCGAGATGTGCACCAAACTTGAACCGGCACCAATGTGTTGTAACGAGAGGACACGAGTCGGATTTCAATCGAACATAGTGAGTAATAACGATAGGCCACATATATAGAACTCATAATCAGATGTCGGACTCGAACCCGAACTCGACGAAACCACAACCATAATCAAATGTCGGTCTCGAACCGAAACTCATAGTAACAATAATAATCAAATGCCGGAATCAAACCGAAACTCATTGTCACAATAATAATCAAATGTCGGACTCAAATCAAAACTCATAGTAACCATAACAATCAAATGCCGGACTCGAACCGGAACTCATAGTAACCATAATAATCAAATGCGGAACTCGAATCGGAACTCATAGTAACCATAATAGTCAAATGCCGAACTCGAATCGGAACTCATAGTAACCATAATAGTCAAATGCCGGACTCGAACCAGAACACATAGTAACCATAATAATCAAAGTCCAGACTCGAATCGGAACTCATAGTAACAATAATAATCAAATTTCAACGTCTAAATAATCATCCGTCAATCTTAATTAAAAAAAGGGTAAATTCAAGGTTTTGCAATTTAATTTCATGTCCCAAAGTAATAGATGCTTTATTATATTAAAAGATAATATTTCAATATTTATTAAAACGGGGTCCTAATTCGGATAAATAAGATAATTTATATATATCAAATAATACGCATCTACAAGCACTTATCCAACGCTAGCATAATAGTTTACATTTTCAGTAAATAAACTCAATCTAAAAATAGGGTAAACCTAGCCTACCTGAATGCCAAAGCTATAAGCCTTTCCGCTAAACTTTCGGATAGTGTCTTGCTAGAACCCAAATTTGAATAAAATCAAAGAAATTATTTTCCATAATACCTCTTAACTTATATGCAACTTTGTAGAGCTAGCCAAGAACTCTAACCAATTTTTATTTTTTTTTAAAAAAAGGAAGCAAATCGAGAAAGTGCAATGATCGGAGAACAATGATAGTGTGTTTATAATATTCTAGCAGTGAATGGCAACTTTCTCTAAGAGGGTCAAAATTTGCTTTTATATTTATATATATAAAGGTAATAAAGTTAGCCTAAAAAACAAATGGCAGCAACATTGTGGTCCATCATTTCAATTTCAACGTGTGGTAATGGCGGCCACATCAATTAATTTTCTACACTGTGTACATAATCGGATATTACATAAATTCATGATAAAATAATTATAATATTTTAAATATATCATAATTAATATAATTTACTATCTCCGCTTATTCTATATCATAATTAATATTTTTGAATATACTATCTCCGCTTATTATATTAATAGCTCATAAAAATCTATTATAAAGTGATATAAATATATCATTACTTAAAGAAGTTTACCAATATAAAAAATATTCTAGAAGGATACTAAATCATATTTCTATTAAATTCCAAATTATATTAAATAAATCTGTCATACATTTAGATAGTACTAAAATTATATGAAAATAAAGAAAAATGACCTTGAGGGTTATTACATATGCGAAATATGTGTTTCTGTGTTATTTGACATTTTTATTACTCCCCGTAGTTGTATTATGGTATTTCTGGGGTGTGAGAGTAATTGACATGATTTTTGATGTATTTTGATACCATTTATGCGACATTGTAGTTTTTAATGGCTTCGAGAGCCTTATTTTGGACTTATAAGGATATCTTTTGATCCATGCTACAGATGGCCGAACGGACCGTACCAACAACTCCAAGATATCAATTTTAGCCTAGGTAGACCTTTGGTTCGGGTCTCGGTGCACCCGAGCTCATTTCAATCTATTGCTCGAAAAGTTGAAAAATTGAAAATATGAGTGTGGGATCCAAATTTGGTCAAAACGTCTTTGAATGGAAAATCCAACTTTGAAAGAAGATCCAAAATATCGATTTTAGGGTGGTAAGATATTTGATGTGATTTTACAACTTTTAAATCTCATTTCGTCCCTCGATTTGAAAAATTGCAATTTCAAATTTTGGGGGTCAACTTTTTAAAAATGATATTTTTTTCAAAAATCTGACTTTTCCAACGTATTTGAAATGTCGAATTTAGTGTTGTTACATAATTTGCTTACATATATCGGACTCCAAATGAATCCCGGACACTCCGTCGAAGTCCTTCTAGACTTAAAAAATCTGCAATAGTGCAGTTTTTCTACTATAAATAGCAGTTGTTTTCCCTTTTTTGGTATATTCACCTCATTTTTCATCTAACCTTTTAGGAGTTAAACCCCAATATAGTGTGGGAGTAAAGTTTATGGTAACTTGGGAAGCTAGATTAGCACATATTTCTAGATTTTATTACGAATTTAAGGTAAAAATTCACCATTTTCTTATTAATTTCTTGAGAAATTCCTCGAAACTCCAAAAATCTTAGGACTTGATTTTAAACCACAATTTCACTTATTTTCACTTGAATAATATTTTTATCTGATAATTACTAGTTTTTCATCAATTTAACCTTCAAAACAACTCTTATTCTTGATTTTAATTCGGATTTCAGAGATTTTACCCGGCCAAGCATAAAAATGGTTTTTCCTCAATCTGAACCTTATTTTTGAGTCGATTTGACTAGGGTTTTCAACTGTAGATTCCTAAAAATGTAAAATATACTTTTGAAGTAAAGCTTCAATTTTGCTCTTCTATTTAAAAAATCCGTACCGAGATCCATTTTGATCTCGAACCAAAATTAGTTAATATGGGTGTCATTGGTTTCATTTTGATACTTAGATTCCATATTTGATATTTTTAGTGGAGATCGATATTGTTCGTGAAAATATGATTTTGACTTCGAAGTGTAGCGGACCAGTTTTGATCTTTGAGGTAGGTTATGACTAAACTCTTTCAGACTAGACTGGTTAGTAAATGATATTACATAATATATGTTAAGGGTGGGAACTAATCAGGAAAAATGGCTATCAATGTGTTTTACCCGTGTAGGATATGTGATGTAATTGTCAAAATTGAGATATTATATGATGAGTGGGACTGTGTGGGGTCCTATGTGATATTGATAGCCTTGAATACATGTGAATAATTATATTGTATTGTTTAAATATCTAATGTGGAACCATTGGTGTATTATGATACATTCATACTTGTTGGTATATGAGACCTGTGGAAATTCATGGATGAAACAAAAATAATGAGTGGATATTGACTCACATAGTTTTGAAAATGTATCATTATAGTTGGTTGTGATAATGTATCGCTGTGGTTGGTTATGAAAATGTATCATTGTGGTTCGTTGTGAAAATACATCATTGTGGTTGAGTGTGGAAATATATCATGTGGTTGATTATGGAAATACAAATTGTGATTGATTGTGAGCATCACATCTCACATCATACTTATTCATAAAATATTGGAACCACCGTGACAACACCAGAGTAGCACTAGCAACACCCTTTTAAAACCCTTCCCAGGGGATATTTTGGGGGAGGAGATATTGTAACACTTTATAAGACCCTTTCCAAGGAATTTGCTAGAAAAGAGATATGAGATATGTGGATTATATACAGGTTGACGAACTACCCATGGTTCCTGTGTTGGCAGGCTTTCCTCTGTAGGCTTACATGGAGATTGTGTGACGATCTCAGAGGTTGTGCGATGACCTCGTGCATCATCATCATCATCATCACCATATACATTGCACTTACTTTGTCATGTTTATATTGTGTTGTATTGTCGTATTGACTTATCATCATTGTAATTGTCTTATCTTCTTTTACTTGTATTTGGTGATCTTGTAGATGTTTGTTCCCTCTTGTTCTACTTATATGTGATGTAATACATACTCGTTTTCTATCTTGGTGTGTATGTGATATATTAGAGCTGTTAGTGCAAGCGGTGTGGGCTACCGTTGTGGGATATTTTCTAATTGCAGGTGACATGACCTTAGTATATATTTTGTATTCTTTATTTACTTCTTTTATTGGTTGGCCTATGATACCTACTGAGTAAAAGTGTACCGTACTCATGCCTACTGCACATTTTTGGTGCAGATCCTAGCTCAAGTATATCTCAGCTTGCTTAACTCAGGCGATTGCGCTTCCAAGGTAGCAGTTAGACATTTATGCATCCGGTGCTCACCTCTTTCTATAGTAGTTATGCCATTATTAGTGTTTGGAGACAAATATTATTCTCTTGTGGTTATTTTTCTAATGTATTTGACTTCTGAATTGAATTAGTAGTTCTTGCACTATTGAAACTTGATTTTGGTCATGGTCAGTATTTTGGATAGTCCTTTTTGCATTGTTATGATTACTTGTATGATTTGTCTTTGTTCTAGAAGCCTTACCTAGGGATATTTCTATCTTTTTCTCTTTTTCTATCAGTTTGAGTGATAGGTTTACTTGTCAAGGTACGCCATGACATATGCCATCATGACCTTCATTTTTGAGTCATGATAAATTAGTATCAGAGCAACCAAGTTTCATTGGTCTCAGCAGTGTAAAAATGAGATGTCTAATAGAGTCTCACAGATAGGTACTGGATGCCTGTATCTATCTTTGAGAGGCTATAGGACGTCTTTAGAAAACTTCCCTCATTTTATTCTTTATCGTAAGAAGTTCTTTCATTCCTTGTGTTCTGAGTTGTATTCCACTCATTTTGTGAGGATGGTGTGTCTTATACTACTATTAGTTGAGAGATGCCGCGAGAGATTAGCAGAGATTGTTTGTTGGCTGTAGGCCTGTTGATGCTCCTGAATTGTCACGGGATCAGTTTGTTGATGCCTTTCTAGAGAAATTCGTACCTTATAGTTTGAGGGATCGAATGCAGGACAAGTTTGATCATTTAGAGCAGTGCTCCATGACAATTGTTGTGTATGAGACACACGTCCATGACCTGTCTAGATATTTCTATGATAGCATTTTCACCTAGTCTGAGAAGATTCAAAAGTTTGTGAAGGGTTTGGATGTCTCCCTTCAAATGGCTACGTCTCAGGTGGTCGTGTTTGGGGATTCTTTTCAGAGTATTGTGGATCATGCTAAGATGGCAAAGGGTATTCTTAGTGCATCTAATGGAGGCACCAAGAAGGCATGATATTTTGGTGAGTTTAGGTGTCAGACCTCTCAAGGAAGAGATTTTAGAGGTTGTCATGGATTTCATGGTAGCCTAGTGGTGGATTTAAAGAGTTCAGGTGGTGGATCTTCTAGTTCAGCAGTTTAAGGTGGCCGTTAGGACCTAGTTGTATCTTCTCTTACTGAGGCTGGTCATAGTGGTTGTTATATGTGAGATGAGGTTGGCCATGTGGCTAGGGACTTTCCCATTGGGTAATTTGGGCTACTTCTATTTCATGAGAGGCAGGGGTTCTACCAGAGGTGAGAAAGGTAAAGATGGTGAAGCCTGTGGTGGTGGTCGTGGGTCCACCTAGACAGTTTTTGGCCATGGTCAGTTTTATGCTATACCAGCCAGTCCTTAGGCAGAGGCTTCTGATGTTGTGATTACAAGTATTGTTCCCATTTATTTTAGACCCGCATCTGTATTATTTGATCTTAGATCAACTTTTCCCTATATGTCTATATATTTTGCTTTGGATTTTAATTTTTTTGTAAGCCTCTTGCCAAGGCTATTTGTGTATCTACCCTGGTAGCTGATAATTTAGTGGTGGATAGGGCATACCAATCTTGTGTTGTGACTTTTGCCGAGTGTGATATTATGATAGATTTTCTTGTATTAGATATGGCTGATTTTGATGTTTTTTTTGGCATAAATTGGTTGGATCCTTATTCACGCTGACTATGATCTTAGCTTTGCCAGGTGTACCAAGGATATCTTGGAATAGTGCAGTTTATTCGGGTCCTAAGAGGATTATATCTTATGTTTAGGCTCATAAATTGATTGAGAGGGGATGTCTATCTTACTTGGATTATATTTGTGACAGTGTTGTTTCACCTCCTTCCTTGGATTCTGTCTGTATTTTTCATGACTTTATGGACGTTTTCCCTACTGACTTGCCTGGTATGCCTCTGAATCAAGATATTGATTTTCCTATTGATGTTGAGCCAGGCACCAAACCCATTTATATTCCTCCTTATAGGATGGCTCAAACAGAGTTGAAGGAACTGAAGAATCAACTGCAGGAGTTATTGGATAAGGGATTTATCCAACCTAGTATTTCACCTCGGGGTGCGCCTGTCTTATTTGTGAAGAAAAAATGGGTCTATGCAGATGTGTATTGATTATCGACAGTTGAATAAGGTGACGATTAAGAATAAGTATCTTCTTTCTTGCATCAATTATTTATTGATTAGCTTCAGGGTGTTTCATTGTTTTTGAGGACTGATTTGAGGTTTGGTTATCACCAGTTAAGGATTAGAACTTTGAATATTCTGAAGATAGCTTTTTCGAATCAATATGGTCATTATGAGTTCTTGGTCATGTCCTTTGGATTGATCAATATCCCTGCCGCATTCATGGAGTTGATGAACTGGGTGTTTCGATCATATCTTGACTCCTTTGTTATTGTATTTATAGATAATATCTTGGTGTATTCTAAGAGTGAGGTTGATCATGAGGAGAATTTGTGGATTGTGCTTCAAAGATTGAGGGATTAGAAGTTGTATGCTAAGTTCTCTAAGTATGAGTTTTTGTTGGAGTCTATTTCTTTCTTAGGTTATATGGTAACTACGGAAGATATTTTGGTTGATACAGCCAAGGTTGCAGTAGTTTATGTTTTGGATAGACCTATTTCTCCCACTGAGATTCAAAGTTTTATTAGCTTGGCAGGTTATTATCGGCGTTTTATTGAGAGTTTGTCTTCTATTGCAACTCTGTTGACCAAGTTGACCTAGAAGAAGATTTCTTTTCAGTGGTCTGATACTTGTGAGGTAAGCTTTCAAAAGCTCAAGGACTTGTTGACTTTAGTCCTATCTTGACTTTGCCCATGGAGGGCGTGGGTTATACCGTCTTTTGTGATACTTTAGGTTTTGGGTTAGGTGTTTTGTTGATGCAGGAAGGTAAGGTGATTGCTTATGTGTTTCTTCAGTTGAAGCATCAAGAGAAGAATTATCCAACCTATGATTTTTAGTTATGCGCAGTTGTGTTTGCCTTTAAGTTATGGAGTCACTACTTGTATGGAGTCAGTTGTGAGATCTTCTCAAATCATCATAGACCCTGAACCTTAACCACAGGGATAACTCTAGAGCACAACCGCCTAGTGTAGTTACATAGTTTGTTTGCATATATTGGATTCCGAACAAATTCTGGGCACCTCATTGAAGTCCGTTTGAACTTTAAAAATCTGCAATAGGGCAGTTTTTCTGCTATAAATAATAGTTTTTTGTCTTATTTTGCTCATTTTGATCTTGTCTCTTGGGAGTTAAACCCCAAAATAGTGTTGAAGCTTAATAGTAAAGTTTGTTGGAGTTTGAGAAGCTTGATTAACACTATTTCTTGATTCTATTATGGATTTAAGGTAAAAATTCCCTATTTTATTAGTAATTTGTTGATTAATTTCTCAAAACCCCAAAAATCTCAGGGCTTGATTTTAAACCCTAATTTAACTTTTTTTTCACTTGAACAATATTTTAGTAAAGTTTTAAAATGATTTTCTTCAATTTGAACCTCGTTTTTTACTCGATTTAACTTTGATTTTCAGCTGTAGATTTCTAAAAATATGAAAAACATATTTTTTGAAGTAAAGTTTTGATTTTCCCTTTCTTTTTCAAAAATTCATTACGGGGATTCATTTTGACTCTGAGCCAAAAGTAGTCAATATGGGTGTCGTTGGTTTCGTTTTGACGCATAGATTTTATTTTTGATTTTTTAATGGAGTTTGAGATTGTTCACAAAAAATAAGGTCATTGGTTTGATGTATAGCGGACCGATTTCGGCTTTTGAGTAAGGTTATGGCTTAACACTTTCAGACTTGGCTGGGTAATAAATGATGGTACAAAATGCATGTTAAGGGTGGGAGCTAATCATGAAAAATGGCTATCTATGTATTTTGCTCGTGCAGAGGCCTATATGTGATGTAATTATCGAAATTGATATATTATGTGATGTGTGTGACTTTGTGGGGTCCAATATGATGTTGATAACATTGAATACATGTGAATAATTATATTATGTTCTGAAATGTCTAGTGTGGAACCATTGGTGTATTGTGATACATTCATACTTGTTGGTATATGAGACACGTAAAAATTCATGAATGAAACGAAAATAATGAGTAGATATTGTCTCACATGGTTGTGAAAATGTAATAATATGGTTGGTTGTGGAAATATATAATTGTCGTTGGTTATGAAAATGTATGATTGTGCTTGGTTGTGAAAATGTATCATTGCAGTTGGTTATGAAAATGCATCATTGTGGTTGGGTGTGGAAATATATCATGTGGTTGATCGTGAAAATACTCAGTGTGATTGATTGTGAGCATTACGTCTCATATAATACTCATTCATGAAACATTAGTACCACCGTGGCAACACCTGAGTAACATTGGCAACACCTTTTTTAAAACCCTCCCCAAGGAATGTGTCGGGAAGGAAATATTGTAACACCTTATAAAACCCTTTTCAAGGGATGTGTCGGAAAAGAGATATGAGCTATGTGGATTATATACGGGTTGGCGAACCCCCCATGGATCCTGCGTTGGGAGACTTGCCTTCATTAGTGTATACGGGGATTGTGCGATGATCCCGAAGGTTGTGTGATGACCTCGTGCATCATCATCATCATCATCATATACATTGTACTTTGTTTATGGTATTTATATTGTGTTGTATTGCCGTATTGACTTGTCATCTAAGTAATTGTTTTATCTTTTTTTACTTATATTTGGAGATCTTGTATATGCATGTTCCCCTTCTTCTATTTATATGTGATATAATGCATACTCGTGTTCTGTCTTGGTGTGTATGTGATATATTAAAACTGTTAGTGCAAGCGGTGTGGGATAGCGTTGTTGGACATTTTTTTATTGCAGGTGACACTCCCTTAGTGTGTATTTTGTATGCTTTATTTACTATTTCGCTTGGTCGGCCTATGATACCTACTGAGTATAAGTGGACTGCACTCATGCCTACTGTTCCCTTTTGGTGCAGGTCCTAGCTCGAGTGCACCTCAGTTTGCTTGACTCGAGCGATTGTTGGAGCTTCCAAGGTAGTGGTTGGACTTTTATGCATCCGGAGATCACCTCTATCTTTCAATAGTAGTTATGTTTTTATTAGTATTCAGAGATAGATATTATTCCCTTGTGGTTAGTTTTTTTTTTATGTATATGACTTTTGAATTGTATTAGTAGTTCTTACACTATTGACATCTGGTTTGGGGCATGATCGATATTTTGGATAGTTCTTTTCTCATTGTTATGATTACTTGTATGGTTCAGCTTCGTCCAAGAAGCCTTAGCTTGGAATATTTCTGTCTGTTCTTTTTTTTGTATTAGTTTATGTGATAGGCTTTCTTGTCAAGGTACGCAACGACAAGTGTCATCATGATCCTCATTTTTGGATCATGACATTTATGAATCTGTTGTAGACATACAAATTATGAAACTAAAAAAACAAAGAAAAATAGACATAAAAAATATGGTACTGCAGCTAGTTAAAAGAATGCAATAAAAATATTTTTCAGCTACTCCCACCAGTGAAGTTATTAAGAACAAGGGAAGCAAAAGAATAAAAGAAAAAAGAAAAATAAGAAGAAGAGAAGTACCTTAAAAAATTTCAGTGCGGTCGCTTTCACGCAATAGTCCACTTTTATAAAATTAAAATACACACACTTTTCTGCTGCCTATGCCCTTCTTTTAGCTTCACTATTTAGAGGTTGAAGCTCCTTAGTCAGTTGTATTACCTTGCTTAAGCTATCAAAATTCTACAGCTTCACCCTTCTGAAAAAATAGTCATAGATTCAGTTTGTAATAACCTGCTTTTAGATATGATTTACCATGAAAAAATTCATAAAATTATATTGTACAAAATATTCTGCTAATCTTCCTAATACTATTTGTTCACACTGTAGTGTGCTATTAGGGCAATCAAAATTTGAAAAACGTTATTGTGTAGGAATACACCTCCACCAATGCTCACCGAGTATTTTAAAAAATATTCAACGGACAAAGAAGCACCTAAATACATATATAAGGAATTTTTAAAGTACTATGTTTGAAACGCTCAGGGTAAGATTTGGATGCATAGAAAAACAAGATCAGTAATTGGTTGAATTCATGTTGGTAAGAAATTCAACTCGATCACTCTTAATATTTGTAAATGTTCAAATATTATTTATTTAGTCTCATTTCTTTAACATCGCACCTAATCCAACAAAAGGCGAAAGGTATTATTTGAGATTATTATTGAATCACATACGAAGACCGACTTCATTTCAATACTCGTTGACCGTTAATAAAAATTTATGTGACACATTCAAAGAATCTGCAAAAGAAAAAGGTCTACTCGAATCAGATAACATCATTTCTGGATGCTTATGTGAAGAGATCATCTTCAAAATGCTAGTAGCTCTGAGAAATTTATTTTCTACAATTTCGATTCATTGTAACTCGTCGGATGTTAGAAAGCTTTGGGATACATATTATGATGACATGTCACAAGATTTTAAGAGAATACACAACAATGCTTCTATTGCTCAACTTCAATATACATTGAAAAACATATATCATGTCTTAGAGAGCATGGGTAAGAGAATCGAAAATTATGACATACCTCAACTGGGATTTTTGCAAAATACAAAGCTTAAAGCAAGCTACATGGGAAAATCATTTCAGCTTCCAGCTAGCTTAAATCGCGATAAACGATAAAACATGACCCAAAAATAAGCTACTCTTTGAAGTTTAAAATCTTGGTCTTGTCCAGTTGCAACTCTTCTCATCAGTACCTGCTCAAGACTTTCTCATCATTAATGAGCTAATGTCTTATTAAATTGAGAAGAGCATCGAATGCTGGATTAATAGTTGCAAATTTATTATTCTCCCTACCTAAAATGCAACCCTTCCATTTGAATTTTTCTTTGGAGACTAGATTTACTTATTTTTTAATACAACCGTAGTGTCTGAATTAGCTTTCTCACACTTCGACTAATTCTACGAGATGTCTACCACCTCCTAACGGCAACGGGTATTAGGTAACTCTATTCACCAAGGACACAACAGGTGAGAAAAAATTGACTTGTCCAGTTGTGCCTCACAACCATCGCTTTTAAGGTTTATATCCACGCTGTGCAAGCAGCCTAAACTTCTAAAGTTGAGAGTAAAAATAAACCTTGATGTTGTACTAGACTAATAAATTTCAGTATTAGACATCACACCAAATGCAAAACTTTCTTTCATAGTAGAATGGAGATGAATTTAGACGAGATGACAAATATTAATTGGTATCTGAGCAACCAACACTCAAAAACCAACATTAGCGAACATTTTATGAGGTTGATCAATTAGACACAATCAATGATACAATAGCCGAAATAAGCTCAAACCAAAACATGCAACTACCCTAAAGTAATTAAACACAACAAAAATCTAAAATTGACATGGCAGAAGTAAGATTTATCTTTTTTTACCTTAATTAAGGAAAGAACGCCTTTCTGGGGATAATAGAATCCAATAATCATTGACACTTCTTGAAATTTTCGCCTTAAAAATCTTATCAGGGCATGCTTTAGATGAGGTATACATGGGACAAAGAGATACACCTAAATGGACAAAGGATTAAGAGCCATTTTTAGCTTTTGATAGGTTTGGAAAGAAGTTGAATGATATTGAGGATCAAATTATGCAGATGAATGCTGATCATCAGAAATGGAAAAATAGGTTAGGTCCTGCTAAAGTTCCTTATACTTTGCTCTTCCACATAAGTGAAGAGGGACTCCAGTTACAATAAAAGGTGCAATGTTGTAATAAGTTCTTCTATGTACTGTATTGTTATTTAAATATAATGTTTGTCTTGACTACTACTTAATTTTATTGTTACACCCCTTTTTTTTACGTACTCCAAAAAAGAGATTTTTTTTTTAAGTTCGAAAGGGTTTTAATTATTAAAGTAACAAAAGATGAAAATTTGTTTCGAAAAAGGATTATTTACATTTTTTATTCAGAGTCACCACTTGGCATAATCTGGTGTGTCAAGTCACCATTGAAAAGTTCTTTTCAAAACCATTCGACTCTTTAAACTGGTTTGCGAACAGAGACTCCGGCTAAGGAATTTTGTTGACCGAGAGGAAGGTATTAGGCACCCCTCGATCCCGTGGTTCGACCACGGTCACTTGATAGAGTGTATCAACTATTTTGGCATTACGAAATGTATAAACCACACAAAACCACTCAAAATAATCAAACAATAAACAAAACGAAACAATCCAAAAATGTAAAGTCCAGTCCAATTATACAGTCCAAAAATAAATAATGCAGAAATATAAATCTATTCTACCCTAGACTAATCCTATGCTACGTTCTACCGCTTCACCCGACGCCTCGGGCCTTCACCACGAACATCTTCCAAGTACAAGGTACTTCGGGGAATTCCCTAGATAAATCGTTACAAATCCTTCAGGGCATTCCCCGTCCAAATGAGTACAATTTAAACTTTTCGTGCAATAAAGTAGAAAGTACCATTCATGCACATATTCAAACATTCCAACAAATTATTATTCCTAAATTTGTCTACCCGGCCTACGTTTGCCTGCGTTTTTGCCGGTCTTATCATGATACTACTGTATTTCAACCATATTTATATTTAAACCAAATTAAACCAAAAGTCTTTAATCAATCCAAATTCACCATTTTATCGAATTCTAGATTCCGCCCCAATTTTCATTTTAATACTAAATTTTCACAATTCACCATTTCTATTTCAACGATCCACAATCACTTTTCAACGAAATTAAACAAAGAGTCAATATCAAAATAACAACCTATAACCAATCAAGACAACATGCTTTCATCACCAACAAGTATCAAACAAAATCCTAAGCTTAATCCAAACACCAAAGAATAGTAAATAATAAAATAGAAGAGGAAAAGAGTAGAATTGGACCTTTCGATAGTCGATTTTGTTGATAATAACATTTAAGAAGGCCCGGACTTCAGAACCTCAACAGAGACATACTCTGACTCGATATAGAAATTTGAAACCCCAAAGATGACCTCGACAGACTGATCGCACGGAAGGAAAAACAACAGAAACCCAAACTGAAATCGAACTTAAATTTCAAAACTAGCACCAAGCTCGATGAACCAAAATGGAAATCGCAATAAGAGAGTTAACGAATTTGAAAATTTGGGGGACCCGTTAGAACAGTAACAGGAACAATGGTTGGGTGTCTTTCGGTGGATTTTGAACTAAAAAACGAGGACTCTTTGCTACGCCTGAGCTCCGGTAAGTTCGGCAGCAACTGGAAATGGAGATGCGATCTGTAGCGACAACGTTTCCGTCGAAAACTCAGTCCAAATTTCTTCTCTGGTTTTAAACTCTCAACCTCAGATCTCACTCTCTCCGGTCCAATCAGCGCAGGCAACGGCGCTCGTGAGGTTGCCGATGGTGGCTACGACGGAGAGGACGAACGAAGGGAGATGACGGCAATTCAAATGGCGACTGGCTTTAATTTTTCCTTGGGGCAGAGATGTTAGTTTCGAAGGGAGGAAGACGGTGATAATGATGTTATTGCTGCCATCGTTGGCTGAACAGAGAGGCGGCTTCGCTTCCCTCTTTCAGTTTTGGAGAGAGAGAAGGTAGAGAGAAGGAGAGAGGGGGCTGGTCGTTGAGTTCACCGGACTCTGGCATCTTTGGCTGCTACTGTTTCTGGATTGTGGTTGGATTCTTGTCGGTGATGGCGACAGCGGGGTGGTGGCTTAGGTCGTCGGTGGCTGTTGAGGCGTGGCAGTCGAGGGAGAGGGAAGAGAAGGCTAGCCGGTACTGAGATGGACGACGTCAGCCATGGAAGCCGATGGGATCATTTGGTTGGTCGCCGGAGAAGTTTTTTGAGAGAGAGAGTGAGAGTCCTCTAAAGAAGAAAAAATGTTCTGCTTTTTTCAATCCCCTTTCTGCGTATCAATTGTGTGCGTTTATATAGGCTGTGAGGGTGGGTATTGGGGTAGGGTAGGTGGGCTAGGGTATGGGGGAATGGGGTAGTGATGTGTTGTCCAAAATTGATAGGAGGAGTGATTAATTTTGTTACAAAAGAATCATTGGGGATTAGGTTTGTTAATGGGTTTGTTATTTTTGTATTTTTATGGGATATAATCATACGGGTGAGAGCACGTGGTAAGACAAGGATAAAGATGTGTAACTTGGGTCTTTGTGATGGACAGAATTAGGTGTCTACATCATGCCCCCTTTGAATGTAAGCACGAAGTATTTTCAGGCAAAGAAGTAGACAGCGAGACCAAATTTTAACCCGGCCATTATTCAAAGAAAGAAACAGAAGGAAGAAGGACAACTGGGTCTTGACTTAAGACATCCTTCCTACCCAAGTTATGAAAGAATCAATTCACTAGTATTTCAAAGGATTGGAAGAGATGTGGACTATACCGAGTTGGAGAGTCGAGTGAGGTTCCGTCAAGGTTTTGGTCCGCGGCTCTGTCATTACATCAAAAATGAAAATTATAATTTAAACATAAACGAATTTACAAAATCCTAACTATACAGCTTTTGTAGGCTCTTGGCTTGACTTTTATCACCCTATTGTTCAGGCGGGCTCCTGACTTTCCATTTCTTCCAACTTATTGCTTGGCTTTCAATTGCTTCGCTTTGTTGCTTGACTTTTCGTTTCTTCACCCTATTCTTCAGGCGGGATCCTGACTTGCTATTTTATCACTTTGTTGCTTGACTTTCATTTCTTCACTCTATTCTCCTGACGGGCCTCTGACTTGCTATTTTATCACCCTTTTCTTCAGGCGGGCTCCTGAAACCCAACATTAAAACTAGAACGAAAATTATCCCAAACAAGAATTATAATAAAGTAGTATTTCATTTTTGAAAGCGTTGTCCCATTTTCCAGGAGAGTCCTGAACATAAGGTGAAATCCCATTTTTCAGGAGGATCCTGAACATAAAGTAAAATCCCATTTTTCAGGAGGGTCCTGAACAGAAAGTAAAATCCCATTTTTCAGGAGGGTCCTGAACATAAAGTAAAATCCCATTTTTCAGGAGGGTCCTGATCAATCCCATTTTTCAGGAGGGTCCTGATCATAAAGTAAAAATCCCATTTTTCAAGAGGGTCCTGAATATAAAGTAAAAATCCCATTTTTCAGGAGGGTCTTGAACATAATGTAAAATTCTATTTTTCAGAAGGGTCCTGAACATAAAGTAAAATCCCATTTTTCAGGAGGGTCCTGAACATAAAGTAAAAATCCCATTTTTCTAGATGGTCCTGAATATAAAGTAAAATCCCATTTTTCAGGAGGGTCCTGAACATAAAGTAAAATCCCATTTTTCAGGAGGGTCCTGAACATAAAGTAAAATCCCAAAATCCCATTTTTCAAGATGGTCCTGAATATAAAGTAAAAATCCCATTGATGTGCATTTCCAATGATAGCTGAATTAAGTGAAGCGAATTTGCACCTATATCAACAAAGAAAATTTGTCAGTTACAAACTTAGTGGTGGCTTGCAGATCTTGGCTTCTCAAGTATCTTCCCAGCACTCGTTCCTTTCATATTTGTTCTAAATCGCAAACACCTACCCTATTTTTCCGCATCATCGACCCGGATCCAGATTGAGAAAATGAGTTCTGACTAAATAATGGGTTTCTATTTTACCATGCCCCTGAGGTGCACTCTTTTCCCAAATCTGAATGCTTCCACGAATCCAATAGTCTATCGGTTGATAGACTTCCTTTGCTTCATGTTGAATTATGATCATATTTCTTTCCTGTGCAGTTCCTTGGCTTTTCCTCATATAATTGGAAAGACTGGTAGTAAATTTTGAAATCCTTTCTCACTTGTTTTGACACAGATTGACTTAAAATATCAAGAAAATGATGGTGACTTTTATTTTTGATAAAAGACATAAAAGACAAAAACCATGAATATGTAAATGAAAGAAAAGGGCAATGTCCTATATTCAAAAAGAAAACTTATCTGAATACGACAACCAACTCCAATGAGTATGACATACATTATGGATTGAGCTGTCTGGTCTTCCTATACAAACTCCCCATTTGTTGTTGAGTTCGTACCTTTTGTCGTTGATCCGCTTCTTCAAATACATTGGACTCATACATCACATTTGATTGACGATATCTTAAAAGACTTTCGCCAACAAATCTCTTTCTTCTCACTTTTCACTTTTCTCTTGAACTCTCCATCACCTTTCGGTGCCCGTGAGGGTTTCCACCAATAAGACTCTCTCATTTTTTATTTCTCTCCACTCACCATCGCCTTATGGTGCCTGCAAGGGTTTTCACCAATAAGACTCTCTCATTTTTATTTCTCTCCACTCACCATCGCCTTATGGTGCCTGCAAAGGTTTTCACCAATAAGACTCTCTCATTTTCATTTTCTCTCAACTCATCATCGTCTTATGGTGCCTGCAAAGGTTTTCACCAATAAAACTCTCTCATTTTCATTTTATCTCAACTCAACATCACCTTATGATACCCACAGGGGTCTTCACCAATAAGACTCTCATTTTTATATTTTTTTCCTAATTTCTTATGTTGAGGGAGACAAGCGGTACTTCACAATGTGTCATCATATCCATCGCATGCTTAGACTTAACATTATCAAAAATTGATCTGAAGGACTTTCTTTGGTTGTAACTTGGCTTTTGGTTAAGGTTAGAAAAGATGGTAGGGGATCAAACGATACTTGAAGTGGGGGCAGGACTTACAACTTTTGGAATCGACTAAAACAACACATTAAATCATGCCCCAGTTTTGTTGACTGGGTGAATCTTAAATCTTTATTTGGTTGGACCGAGCCCGAAATAGGGCAGCCTATATATCTCACTCCCAAGAGAGGAGAATCAGGCCAGATGCAGTTCCATCAGCTTGTTCTTCGTTTTGATTTGATTTTGACTTTATTTTTATTTTCGAACTCTTTCTTTTATTCTTATTTTCTTGACATTTATATTTGACTCTATTTTGATTCAAAAAGAGGGATATGAAAGAAAAATAAAACGAAGCTCAAACGGGTAAACAAGGGATGAGACAATGTTTGAATAGAAAGAATAAAATGTCTTCATTATATCAATCTTCAAAAATGCAAGTACTAAACATGCAATAAAATCAAACAAAGGATCAAATATCATACATAGTACCTTTTGACCGCATCAGCATTGATGGCTATTTCTGCCATTTTACCTTCAATATCTGTCAAATGTAGGGCTCCATTGGGTAATACTTTCTTCACAGCGAAGGGATCTTGCCAGTTAGGGAAGAACTTGCCTTTCACTTTAACCTGGTGAGGAAGGATACGTCTCAATACCAACTGACCAACTTCAAAATTCCTGGGACAGACCTTTTTTTTATACGCTCGAGCCATCCTCCTCTGATACAACTGGCCATGACATACAGACGTTAGCCTTTTTTTCTCAATCAAACTCAAATATTCCAGTCAGGTTCTTACCCATTCATCATCATCAATATCTACTTCTACAATGACTAGAAGAGAGGGGATTTCAACTTCTGCAGGGATGACTGCTTCTATCCCATACACCAATAAATATGGAGTTGCCCCTGTTGAAGTGCGAACAGTGGTGCGATAACCTAGCAATGTAAACGGTAACTTTTCATGCCACTGTATAGACCCTTGTACCAATTTTCACAGTATCTTTTTTATATTCTTATTGGCGGCTTCTACAGCACCATTGGCCTTTGGGCGATATGGAGTAGAATTTAGATGTACGATCTTAAACTGTTGGCATACTTCTTGCATCAAATGACTATTGAGATTGGCAAGATTTTCTGTAATGATCATATTAGGAATTCCAAATCTACAAATGTTATTGGTATGAACAAAATCTACCACATCCTTCTTTCTCATTGACTTGAAAGTTATTGCTTCTACCCACTTTGTGAAGTAGTCAATGGCTACTAAAATAAATCTATGCCCATTTGATGCCTTCGGCTCAATCGGTCCAATCACATCCATTCCACAGGCCACGAACGGCCATGGAGTAGCCATTGCATGCAACTCAACAGGACAAGATCGTATCATATCACCATGTACCTGACATTGATGACACTTTCGAACAAATTGAATAGAATCCCTTTCCGTAGTAAGCCAGTAATAACCTGCTCGAAGAATCTTCTTTGACAAGACATAATCGTTCATATGCGACCCGCATACTCTAGAGTGTATTTCAACCATGATTACTGAGGCTTCTCTTGCATCTACACACCTCAAAAGTCCCAGATTTGGGGTCCTCTTATACAAAATTTTCCCACTTAAGAAAAATCCATTAGCCAAACGCCTAATAGTCCTATTTTGACCATTGGTGGCATATGCTGGGTATTCTCCTGATTGAATGTACTGCTTGATATCCAAGAACCAAGGTTCTCTATCGAGCTTTTATTCAAACGCATTATAGTAAGTATACTGATCACGACTCTGTATATGCACTGGATCGATGTAGGCTTTCTCAGGATGTTGGAGCATCGGAGACAAAGTGGCTAAAGCATAAGCAATTTCATTATGAATCCGTGGAATATGCCTAAACTTTACTAACACAAACCACTGACATAGCTTTTGCAAGCATTGTCGATACGGGATGAGCTTCAAATCTCGCGTCTCCCAATCGCCTTGAATTTGATGGACGAGAAAATCCGAATCTCCCAACACCAATAATTCTTGGACTCCCATATCAATGGCTAACCTCAAACCAAGAATGCAGGCTTCATACTCTGCCATATTGTTAGTACAGTAAAATCGAATTTGTGCTGTTACCAAGAAATGTTGTCCCAATTTAGAGATAAGAACCGCACCTATGTTGACTCATTTTATATTGCCAGCTCCATCGAAGAATAACCTCCAACCTGGATCAGTATCTATAATGACTTCATCAACATACGACACTTCTTTGTTAGGAAAATATGTCTTTAATGGATTGTACTCTTCATCGATGGGATTCTAAGCAAGATGATCTGTCAAGGCTTGGGCTTTCATGGTGTTTCGAGTCACATATACAATGTCGAACTAGGTAAGCAATATTTACCACTTTGCCAATTGACCCATCGGCATAGGCTTCTGAAAGATATACTTCAAAGGATCCATGCGGGAGATGAGATAAGTAGTATAGGATGAGAGATAATGCTTCAACTTCTGTGCTACCAAAGTTAGGGCACAACATGTCCTTTTAAGAAGAGTACAACTGGCCTCATATGTGGTGAACTTCTTGCTAAGATAATAAATAGCTTGCTCCTTTTTGCCTGTGATATCATATTGACCCAGGACACAATCGAAAGTATTGTCCATGACTGATAAATATAAGATCAAAGGCCTACCAGGCTCCGGGGGTACCAGCACGGGCAGATTTGACAAATATCTTTTAATTCGATCGAACGCTTCCAGACATTCTTCAGTTCATGTTATCTCGGCACTCCTTTTCAGCAACTTGAATATGGGCTCACAAGTGGTTGTGATTTGAGCAATAAACGTTCTAATGTAATTTAGTCTACCAAGCAAACTCATCTCCTCCATTCTATTCTTGGGCGGGGGCAATTCCTGAATGACTTTGATTTTTGAGGGATCTAATTCAATTCCCCGATGGCTGACTACAAACCCCAACAGCTTTCCAGACGGAACTCCAAATACATATTTTACCGGGTTGAGTTTGAGATTATACCGGCGAAGCCTTTCAAAGAACTTTCTTAAATCTTTAACATGGTCGGCCTGACTTTTTCACTTAATAATCACATCATCCACGTAGACCTCAATATCCTTATGCATCTTGTCATGAAACTAGTGGTCATGGCTCTCATGTATGTTGCTTCAACATTCTTCAAACCGAACGGCATCACTCGATAACAATAAGTTCCCCATGGTGTAATAAAAGATGTCTTATCCACATCTTCATCATCCATAATGATCTGGTGATATCCGGCATAGCAATCCACAAAAAAGGGAACCTTGTGTTTAGCACAGTTGTCTAATAAAATGTGGATGTTGGGTAGTGTAAAATCATCTTTCGGACTTGCTCTGTTCAAATCACAGTAATCAACACACACTCGAATTTTGACATCTTTCTTTGGTACGGGAACAACATTGGATAACCACATGGGATAGCGAGCTACTCGAATTACTTTGGTTTCAAGTTGTTTCATGATTTTCTCTTTAAATTTAATACTTACATCTGTTTTAAACTTCCTCAACTTCTGTTTGACAGGAGGGAACGCGGGATTAGTTGGCAATTTGTGAGCCACTAATTCAGTGCTTAAACCCGATATATCATCATAAGACCATGCAAAAACATCCTTATAATCAATTAATGCTTGAATCATTCCATCTTTTAGTTGTGGAAAAACATGTAAACTGATTTTAGTTTCCCTAACATCCTCTTGATCTCCTAGATTTATTGGCTCAGTCTCATTCAAATTAGGATTCAGTTTGTCTTCAAACTGTTCTAACTCTTTGCTTATTTCTTCTAGTGATTCTTATTCATCATACTCCCATCCTGCTTCATTACATCTTGATTAGTTTGGATTTTAAGATCAGGCTAAAAATTCCACATGCATGTCATGTCATTAGAATTAGCATAAAGAGAACTGTGTAAGAAAAGAAAAATAAAACATATTAGACACGAAACAAAAGGGACATTGCATTTCATTAAATAAATGATAGAAGGGTTTAAACATAGATGCCAACATAACATAAACAAACTAAAATCTTAATTACAACCCTGAAATAACTCGGATAAATAGAAAGAAGAATCAAAAAAACTACCAAAACTCACTCCTAACGGGGAGACGAGTCACTTCCCAATTATTGAACCGAACATCTGGACCTATGAATTGTACGTGTGCCATACTGGTACCTTCTCCTGCTTCGACCATATCAACTTTAATAAAAAGGTTTTGGAAGTCATCAACCAATTCAACTTCAAATTCCACATGCTTCGTGACACCACTCTTAACAAATGATTCACTGAGTAGTGGCATTGGGTGAGGGAGTGACCATGTTTCCTTTTTCCTTCCCTTGGCTTTCTTCAGATCTTCAGTCGTAGGCTCAAATCCCAGACCAAACGTGCCCACGTTCTCACTCGAATATATGGGATGAACTATACCATGCAGAGATGCTCCCAAACCCTTTCCTGGCTCAAATTCGTATTTCCAAAGTTCACTCACCATCATGATAGTAGCAGAAGACAATTGCGGTCCCGATATAGCCTCCCATTCAAGGATATTCACTAGCACTGTATCAAAAATTTGATAGACGAATGTCTCCTCTACGTTATTTTCTTCAATAAGAGACAAGGGAGAATCTTCGTAGGATGACAAATCTCCTTCACCATGAATAACTACTTCTTGCCTGTCTTGATTAAACTTAATCATTTGGTGCAGTGTAGATGCAACCGCCTTGGCCTTGTAGATCCACGGCCTTCCCATCAATAGATTATAAGAGGAGTATACATTTAATACTTAAAATCTATGGCGAACTCAACAGACCCTATGGTCAACATTTGTTCTATTTCACCAATGGAATTTGATTTTGCACCATCGAAAGCCCTAACACATACATTGTTGGGCCTGATTCTGTCCGCACTAATATTCAACTTTTGCAAAGTATAAATAGGGCAAATATTTGCACCTAAACCTCTATCAATCATGACATGAGTGACGTAGAAATATTCATACTTAACTGTAATGTAAAGGCCCCGGTTATGCCCTGTACCTTCAACAAGCAATTCATCGTCAGAAAAGTTGATCCGATTGACCTCAAAGATTTTTCCAACCATTTTCTCAAGTTGGTTGATTGTAATCTCCCTTGTAACATATGCTTCATTTAATACCTTCAGTGAAACATCACGATGCTCCTTGGAGTGCAACAGCAAAGATAAAAGGGAAATTTGAGCAGGGGTTTTCTTCAACTGGTCTAATATTGAATACTCTAGAAATTTTATATTTTTCAAAAATTCTTTGGCTTCTTCTTCAGTGATAGGTTTTTTGATAGGTGAAGGTCCACTCACCGTTGGCTTGTACTTTCTTAAGCTTTCAGGCACGAAACATCTTCCTGACCTAGTCAAATCCCTTACCTCATCTACATGTTTCATAACTTCTTTCCCGTGATAGGTCATCACAGTCCGCCCATAATTCCAGGAAACCTTTTTCGTATCAACTATCAGAGGTTGGGTCACCAGTTTGAGGACAATAGGCATTGTCAGTGCTCCTTTCACCGTCAAAATATGCTGACTCAGAGCTCCCACCACCGTTAACTTAGGTTTATCTTGACTTGAATCAACATACCTTCTGGCGCCCTGTACTGTGATCAGGGGTTTCTTTATGCTTTCTTGGGCTTTATCATCTCTCATTTCTTCCTGGCTCAATGACATCGCTTTCAAAGACTCCTTTACATTCATCGATTTCTCCTCAAGGGTCTATATCTTGACAATAGGCTTATAACCCCTCAAAGAATCTTTCCCGTCATATATCAATTCTAACATATTGACTTTAGTATAGGCTGGCAACAGATTCTAGTTAATGTTTGGGCCTTCCGAGGCCTGGACCAGCATCTGATTTGTGTCAATTAAATCTTGGATAGCTCTCTTTAAATGCCAAAATTTCTTGATATCATGGCCTGGCATATCAGAACAGTACGCATACCTTAAAGAATAATCGAGATTCCTCGGCGGTGGATTTAAAAGCCTTCCTTGAATTGGGCTTAAAACCTTCAACTTTCTCAACATATCAAACAAGCTAGCATATGACTCCCCAAGAGGTGTGAATTGATTTTTGACCGCCTTCTCCTTCTTATACTTGGGACTAGGCTGAAAACTAGGTCTGGAGGGGTTTTGGTAATTTGGCGGAGCGAATGGGCAATTTTGTGGAGCTTGCTCGCGCCACTGCGGGTAAGAAGGGGTTTGGGCATATGGCTGCACACTATATACTGGGTACGGGGGTGGTGGAATGAAATATAAAGGGTTTTGTGAAGGGTAATAATGGTGGGGAGTAATATATGGAGCTTGGGGGTAGACTTGGTCTTGGGATTAGGGATAGGGCGAGGTGGTCTTTTGGGATAGGAATAGGTGCCAGCTACGATAGTCGCTACATCCTCTTTCTTCTTTTTACCTCCAAATACGCCAGATCCACCTTGAATCACTTGTGTGGTGTCTTTTAATGCGGCAAAACTCACTATTCATCCGATCTTAATTCCGTCCTCTATCATCTTCCCCATTTTGAGGACTTCTATAAAAGACTTTCCCATTGCCGGAAGTAAATGTTGAAAATAGGTCTCATCCTACGCCTGAATGAAAAGTTCTACCAACTTACTTTCTTTCATTGGAGGCTTTACCCTGGCGTCCTATTCACGCCACCTTATCGTGTATTCCCTAAAACCTTCAGTGCTCTTTTTCTTCATGTTGACCAAGGATTTTTCATTATAAATCAGGTCGATGTTGTACTAAAAATGTTGAACAAATTCAGAAGTCAAATCATCCCAGCTATTCCATTTATCGATATCTCTATCGATAAACCATTCTGAGGCCAAATCAGAAAAACTCTCTCCAAAGAAGGCCATGAGCAGTTCTTCCTTTCCTTCTACAGCCCTCAACTGGTTGCAATAACGTCTCAAGTGTGCAACGGGATCATCGTGTCCTGCATACTTCTAGAACCTAGGCATCTTAAAACCGGGGGAAAGATTGATATTCGGGAATATGCAAAGATCTTTATAGGAAACACTCCTATAATCTCCGATCCCTTGCAAATTCCTTATAGCCTTCTCTAAACTCTTCAGTTTCTGGGCTATGATATCTTGTTCCTCTGCTGCGACAGGTTTCTTCGTATCAGATAGAAATGCAGGCGGCTGAGTGTACCCATACAGTTCATTCATTTGCAAAGTAGGCTCAGGGGCATAATACTGACTATTTGGAACCTTCAATATTGGCTCACTGGCAGACCTAGGAAGCCTCATTGTGGGACACACAGCATATATGGGAGTTTTATGTGGTGGCGGAGCCACGAATACCGGTGTGATCGGTGGTACTGGCTGAGCCGCTGGTCTTGATTAGGGAGCTGACAAGGGCACACCAGAACTGCCAGGATAATAATATCGTGGGGTGAATCCTGGCGCGTTCTCGGGTGACTCAGTAGGAGCAGAGAATCATCTCTGAGAGAGCGGTGGGCAATTAGAGATACTCCCAAGACCTTCAGGGAGCAGAGGAGGAGGCATTACGCTGGCACATGCCCGATGTAAATCTATCAATTGTTGTCTAAGCCTTACTACCTCAACATTGTGTTTAGAACTTTCTTCCCTGTGATCCTGATCTAGGTCAATGTGCAAATTTTCAATCTCCTTGCTAGCCATGGCGAGCTTTGCTTTGGATCTAGTGAAGTATGGGTGACTAGCCAGAGTGCTGCAAACCTACCACTGTTATCTGAAAGAACATGCTCATCAAAGACGACATCCGTTAGGATTAGGGCATACAATAAGCATGGGAATCATATTGGTAAAATTGTCCTAAATTCATGTTCATTTCTACCAGCTTTTGAGGGTAGCGAGGTCATTTTAACATCATCCTGATTTTTGTCTACACTTTTTTACACTTATTATTATTATTATTTCGTATCCATCTCTGTTCTTTTCTTTTCTCTCGTTATCTACCTTTATTTTATCATTCTTTATGGCTTTTGTTTTTCTTTAAAAGAGGAAAAATAATGAAAAACAACGAAACAAAATGATTAGATCGAACTCAAAAGTAGGTTGCCTACGTATCATGTTGTACGTGAATCAGATCTTGCGTAGTTCGGGCATCATGTACATAAACATTGCCCACTTTTTTTTTTGCGAAAACGAAAATAAACAAACAAAGGAAAGACGTAACATCATAACCTTTTGAAGAAAAAAAACAACAAAACGTACAAAAAAGTTTGAGACCACTTTAAAACTAAACAACAAATACGAAACAATATTCTAAACCCCTAAGACGACATATGTGAAATTACTAATAAAGACTCTAATACCAAAAACAACTTGACTTTGACTTAAAACCGACACCACCCTACAATGAAAGATACATAAAAGACTCAAACTGAAATAACGATAAGAAGTGCTCTTTCAGACTGGTGCTCTGCGTGATGACCCCGACTGATATAGACCTGCCTCTGAATTTCTTTTTCTCTCATTTAAACTTTGTAGCATATCCTGTAAAGACATCCTGATACCGGGGAGGAAGCTTCGGGCCCGTATACCTGCTTCATGAGGAGTGCACTTGGAAAGATTATTCTGACACCTTTCTACCATCTTGAACGAATCTGCTAACTGAACTCTCAACAACCCAACAATACTATTTTTGGTCGAAGCCATAGATAAGTCAACAAAAAGTTATCTTTGGTTCTTGACTCAAGAAATTCAATCCAAGCGTCGACTCCCAAGGGGAACGAGAATTTATCCAAATGCAACCTGGAGTCCATGACTTTCACTCGATTGGGAATACAACGATCTAACACGTCTGGTCTAACTAAAGAAGGCGCATGCAAATGCTCCATCATCCATAGCTACAATATCAGGTTACTGCCCTCAAAAAATCTCCTTCCCCCCTTCACTTCGATTAAAGCCTTATATATTTCTGTTAAGATCATAGGTATAAGAGTGAACCTGCCCTTTTGATTAATGCCCTTGTCGTTTTGATCCTTATGGAATATAGCCATCACCACAGATTGCAAACGGGTATTAATACGTCTTTCTTCTAGTGGAAACACTAAAGTACCTAACAAAGCGAGGGTGAAAACTTCAAGACGCTTTCTCTCCCACTTCTCCTTAGTCACATGAATTTCATCCCAAAAGCAATCAAAGCCTTCTGAGGGTCCGAATCTAGCAAACAAAAAATCTAAGAAAACCCACGAATCACTTAAACAACCCAAACTCATAACCTTACTTTTTAAACCATAAGACTGCAAAAATCTCACATCAGTATGATTTCGTGCTCGGATCATATCCTTCTCGATATAGGGCAAATGCAACAACCCGAATATTTTTGCCTACCAAACCACTCGGATCCGAAAAGATCAACAAAGCCTCTATTAAATCTGGATGAGGGATAACATGCAGAAGTTTTGTAAGATCACCTAATATTTTAACCAGTTTCTGCTGATCAATATAGTTAAACATTTCCCACCATTTGATTAACTTTTGGGGCACCTTGACAACCATCAGAACTCTAGACTTGGTGGATAAATCCATCCTGTAATAATACACAAGACGTTATCTTAAAAACTCGACAGGAGTAAAAAATTCCCAACCCTTGGGATTTTTGACGCAAGCATATGTCGATGGGACAGAACACATTCATGACTCCAATTTGCCAAACAGAAGTACTGAGCGAAATCAGTCTACTTGGCAAACAACTCTAGATTACGGGGCGAGAGACCTAGGTTAACAATAAGACAAAGGCCAACACAAAGAATTACCGGACCCACCGAGGGTTGCCTACATATCCCAACCCAAGGGAAGGGAGTCAGGTATGCATAGTTCATCCAGATTGGACAATTAATGATTAACTACTAAATTGACTCTAACTTAAGAGACACAATCAAAAACAAATGAATAAAAACTTTTTTTTTTTTGGATTTTCAACTAAGACTGACACCTTCAATTATGAAAAAACATCTTTTTGGTATTTTGTTTTTGACAGATAAGTAGAAAAAGGCAAACACACACTTTTTTTTTAATTATTTATTTGAATTTATGGTACTTTGAGAAGACAATGCAAAACGTAAAAAATCTTATTGAGTTTTTGGATCGTGAAGAACAAAAGTCATAAAGAATTCTAAAATAAACTACGACACTCCTTGTGATTTATTCTTTTCGACTTACTTTTTTTTTCTATTTTTCTTTTTCGTTTTTGCCTATGCACCTTACTCCTAAAAAAAACAACTTTTTTTTTTCAAAAATCAGTCCGTCAAATGACCATGGTACCCTTAAAAATGCAATAGTTAGCACGTAGGGATGCTTTAGAAGGGAGTCTCCTACAAAGGGCCATGTGGGTCCCGCTAGGTCTCCGTATGATGCACATAAGCATGACCTAAAGGCTGACCTACATTGTGGTTCACTAACAAGGCTGTTCGGGGGAGCGTATGGTCGATAGTGGCTACTTTGCTTTTCACCTACTCCATAACACCGATGGCTCCCCCCTAAAATAAGGGTGACTCAACTAGAGGTTGTATACAACACGTGTACTACGGACTTGTTGCAGAAAGAAGGCCAGGGGGTGGACTCATGATGACAGATATAAAGCGGTAACACATAGGATAAATATTATAAACAAAGAGCACGAAAATGCACAAAAGTGAAAAATAACATCAACAATAATCACAAACAATGCTTATACACTCGTAATGCCAAACAAAGCCGATATGACTCACAAATAAGCTCAAATTCTCATACTCTTCCCCAGTAGAGTCGCCAGATGCTGTCACACGCCTTTTTTTACGTACTCTAAAAAAGAGATTTAGTTTTTTTTAAGTTCGAAAGGGTTTTAATTATTAAAGTGACAAAAGATGAAAATTTGTTTCGAAAAAAGATTATTTACATTTTTTATTCAGAGTCGCCACTTGGAATAATCTGGTGTGCCAAGTCACCATTGGAAAATCCTTTTTAAAATCATTCGACTCTTTAAACTGGTTTGCGAACAGAGACTCCGACTAAGGAATTCTGTTGACCGAGGGGTGCCTCCCGTGGTTCGACCACGGTCGCTTGGTAGAGTGTATCAACTATTTTGGCATTACGAAATGTATAAACCACACAAAAGCACGCAAAACAATGAAAAAATAAACAAAACAAAACAATCCAAAAATGTAAAGTCCTGTCTAATTATACAGTCCAAAAATAAATAATGTGAAAATATAAATCTATTCTACCCTAGACTAATCCTATGCTATGTTCTACCGCTTCACCCGATGCCTCGGGCCTTCACCACGAACATCTTCCAAGTACAAGGTACTTCAGGGCATTCCCCGGGTAAATCATTACAAATCCTTCGGGGCATTCCCCGGATAAATCGTTACAAATCCTTCGGGGCATTCCCCGGCCAAATGAGTACAATTTAAACTTTTCATGCAATAAAGTAGAAAGTACCATTCATGCACATATTCAAACATTCCAACAAATTGTTATTCCTAAATTTTCCTACCCGGCCTACGTTTGCCTGCGCTTTTGCCGGTCTTATCATGATACTACTGTATTTCAACCATATTTATATTTAAACCAAATTAAACCAAAAGTCTTTAATCAATCCAAATTCACCATTTTATCAAATTCTCGATTCCACCCCAATTTCATTTTAATACTAAATTTTCATAATTCATCATTTCTATTTCAACGATCCACAATCACTTTTCAACGAAATTACACAACGAGTCAATATCAAAATAACAACCTATCACCAATCAATACAACAGGCATTCATCACCAACAAGTATCAAACAACATCCGAAGCTTAATCCAAACACCAAAGAATAGTAAACAATAAAATAGAAGAGGAAAAGAGTAGAATTGGACCTTTCGATAGTCGATTTCGTTGATAATAACATTTAAGAAGGCCCGGACTTCAGAACTTGGAACAGAACCTCAACAGATACGTACTATGACTCGATATAGAAATTTGAAACCCTAAAGCTGACCTCGACAGACTGATCGCACGGAAAGGAAAAAACATAAACCCAAACTGAAATCGAACTTAAATTTCAAAACTAGCACCGAGCTCGATGAACTAAAATGGAAATTGCAATAAGAGAGTTAACGAATTGAAAAATATGGTGAAACCATCAGAACAGTAACAGGAACAATGACTGGGTATTTTTCGGTGGATTTTGAACTGAAAAACGAGGACCCTTTGCTATGCCTAAGCTCCGGGAAGTTCGGCAGCAACTGTAAATAGAGATGCGATCTGTAGTGATAACGTTTTTGGTGAAAACTCAGTCCAAATTTCTTCTCTGCTTGTAAAATCTCAACCTCAGATCTCAATCTCTCCGGTCTAATCAGCGCAGGCAACGGCGCTCGTGAGGTGGCCAATGGTGTCTACGGTGGAGAGGAAAAATGGAGGGAGATGGCGGCAGTTCAAATGGCGACTGGCTTTACTGTTTTGTTGGGGCGGAGACATTGGTTTCGAAGGGAGAAAGACGGTGATGACGACATTATTATTGCCGTCGTTGGCCGAACGGAGAGGCTGCGCCACTTCTTCCTTTTAGTTTTGGAGAGAAAGAAAAGGTAGAGAGAGGGTTGTTTGTTGAGTTCACCTAACTCCGACATCGTTGGCTGCTACTATTGCTGGTTTATGGTTGGATTCTCGTTGGTGATGGCGATGGTGGCGTGGTGGCTTAGGTCGTCGATGGATGCTAACGGTATGGCGGTCGAGGGAGAGAGGAAAAGAAGGCTAGCCAGTGCTGAGATGGACGGCGTCAGCCATAGATGCCGATGGGGTTGTTTGGTTGGTCGCCGGAGAAGTTTTGAGAGAGAGAGACTGAGAGTGCTCTGAAGAAGAAAAAATGTTCTGCTTTTTTCAATCCCCCTTCTGCGTATCAATTGTATGCGTATATATAGGCTGTGAGGGTGGGTATTGGGGTAGGGTAGGTGGGGTAGGGTATGGGGGCATAGGGTAGTGATGTGTTGTCCAAAATTGATAGGAGGAGTGTTTAATTTTGTTACAAAAGAATCATTGGGGATTAGGTTTGTTAATGGATTTGTTATTTTTGTATTTTTATGGGATATAATCATACGGGTAAGGGCACGTGGTAAGACAGGGATAAAGATGTGTAACTTGGGTCTTCGGGAGGGACAGAATTAAGTGTCTACATTTATTATATTGCAGTGTTAGATAAAGGAATTACCAATAATACCTCTATATAGAACTGTAGTTCTATGATATATAAACACTAAATAAAACCTTTATTTTAGGAAAGCTCCAGTTACAATAAAAGATGTAATGTTGTAGTAAGCTTATTTAAATATAATATTTGTCTTGACTACTACTTAATTGTATTGTATTGCATTGTTATGTATTTAGTATTTCTCAGTTTTTACTTTGATCATAGTTATGAATATAGTCTTTGTGTGTCCCTTTGAAACATTTAATTTTGACTTTGTTCAAAATAAGTTTATTGAATGCCATTGTCAAAAGAATCAATGCAACTCAAAATATTTCACTAACTTAACAAGAAAACTTATGTATGGAGGAAGTTACAAAAGTTACAATCTATTAAACACTAGACAGATTATGATGTCTTAAAAAGTAAAAAGTGAGACAAGTATTCATTTTTTTTTACTCTTGGTGAATGGTGATGCTAACTCTATTAGTAGAATAATAATCTTTCTAATGAAAGAAAATAGTTATAAGAAATGGTCTTAGCTTTCTAAGATTCCTTCTACAATAAAAATAGAAATTTCATTTTTGATGGTACATGTATAGTCAGGAGTTGAAAATACATCAAAGATACTTACTTGGGAAAGTGGGATTTTAGCTGTATTTGAGAACTATGTGACACAAACAATATCTACATACAAGGATACCTTACTGCAAGCAGTTTTTTCACAACTCAAAATTGTGACTTACAAGTCACATAACGGCAACTTTAATTGCATGTAAGACCCAGTCATACCAGAAATTTCTAAAAGATACAAAAGGGCATTCCAGTAGACTAAGCACTCGTATGTATGAAGTTCGGCTATGGGTCGGCCGACAAGGGTCTATTGTGTAACAGTTTTACCTCCTATTTAATATTCACATTGCGAAAAATTTACTTTACCAGTTATGCCAATTTCTATGGGTTCAAAGTTCAGAATAGAGTCAGAATTTCAATTTTATGAGTTTTAAATTTTAAACGACGAGTTCAAAAACTACTAATTAAGTTCTAAATTTAGTACACAAACATACTGTTTGACCAAAAAGTTATTAGCTTTGATGGACCTTCTTCTATTTTCCAAGAAAAAAAATAACAATAGTAACCCAAAAAAGAGAAACAAATCACAATATTTATGTTTACCTGCTTCTATTTTTATTCCGTACCTCAAATTCAAGTTTCTCAGTTGACATGCAAACATCAGGACATTCAAAATTGACAACATTAAGCATACATGACACATATTATATATAAATATCAGTAAATCACACCTGAAACAAGAAATTAAATCAGAATGTATTTTAAAAATCAAATTTTCGAACATGCATAGCAAAAGGAGAAACAAAAAATTAAAACTTGAAACATATGATGCAACAGTAGTTTTAAGAGAATCAAAACATAAAAATATAAAACAAAAAGGGTTAAAAATCAAATCTTCAAACGTGCTAAAGCATAAAAAATGAAGGAAAAAGGAAAAGAAGAGGGAATTACAGGTGAAGCTTGACATACGGTTGTTCAATGGATGCAGTAGGAACATACTTTTCAACATTTGATTTATCAAAATTTAATTTTGAGCTTGATGATTTCAGCTTATTCATCAATTTTGCGATAAAATAAGATGTAGTATCATAATAGAGAGAAGATGTTTGAGGAAAGAGAGAGTTTCGTGAGAAGAAAAGAAAGCTTCTGGAGTTCATAAAAACAAATATGAGTAATAGATTTTTACATTTTTAATTCTTTCTAAAAATTACACAAATACACAAATTATGTTTTCAATATTACAAAAATTCCCAACTCCCTAAACATATTACAAAAATCCCAATATAGACACAGAATGCTACGTATATGTCGGTTATGTTATGTATAATAATAGGAAGAGAGAGTAAAGTAATTTAAAAAGTGGGAGAAAGTGTAATTATTTTCAAAAGGGTTGGTATTTATGTTATTTATACATTCTTTTTTTGTCTTTTTAAAATTATTGGGCCTTTTTGAGTTTGGGCCATACTTTACCATTTTTACTCTTCAATATGCTTGTTTATAGGGAATGTTTCAAAAATAGTCATATTTTGCTGAAAAACTCACCTTTCATAGCCATATTTTATATAATTACCATTTATATCCATTGTATTCAATTTACATCAGTTGTATTCAATTTTATCAATAGTCTGTATTCATATAAAATATAAATACAGTACCATTTAGCTGTTGTATTCGATTCACAGTCGTTGTATATACTTTTACACAGTGATCTGTATTCATAAAAACATAAATACACTACATATTTAGTCTTGCTAAAATCACTACCATTTTTTTTTATTTTTTTTATATCTTTTGTTTTTCGTGTTTTCCTAGTTTCTTCTTCTTCTTTTTTCTAATTTTTTCTATTTTTTTTAATTTTTTATATATTTTTTCTCTCTTCTATCTCACTTTTTTTTCTTTTTCTTTTCTTTGTTGTACTTATTTTCTTTATCATTTTTTTTCTCCATTTTATATTTTTTGTATGTTTAAAAAATATAACTACTCGAGCACAAGTCATTGATGATAACATAACTACCATAATTGTTTATCTATTTGTAGTCACGCCGTCATTTATATTGTTGTATTCATTGATACAACTGTATTTGTATTTGTATTTTAAAGTTCATTCTTGTATTTGTATTTTGTAGTTCGCGTTTATATTTGTATTTTACAGTTCACACTTGTATTTGTATTTGTTAGTTCGTACCATCATTTATATTTTATATAATTCGCACTTGTATTTTAAAAAACTGTTTTGTATTTGTATTTTATAATTGACTGTATATTATATTGGATTATATTTGTATTATGATTTTATTGTGTTTGTATATTTAGATTATATTTGTATTTGTATTATATTTTCATCGATGTCTTTTTATTTTTAAAGAATTATTTTGTATTTCTATTTGTAAGTTGATTTCATATTGTATTTAGCCGTGATTATGTACAATTTATCATTTATATTTGCATATAAATAATTAAATGCATTAATTATATTTCTTGATTCTAAAATATATAAATATGCAATGTATCATTTGATACAAATGTACCGTATTGTATTTGTATGTCAAAATTATTATTCGTATTTGTTAATAAATAAACATCACTTGATACAAATACAATTACAAAAAAATGAAACCAATGATTTTAAAAATACAAATACATATTGCATTTATATATATTGTATTTTTTAAAAAAAAATGAATTTTATTTATTTTTATCAATAAATACAACTCGTATAAATAAATATAAATAAGTATTCGTAAAAAAATAAATCAATCGATCCTTTTAAATAATTAAAAAATACAAATGATAGATCACACTTGTATCTATATGTTATAATTCGCATTTGTATTTGTATTTTATAGTTTCCACTTGTATTTGTATGTTATAATTCGTCTTTGTATTTATATTTTATAGTTCACACTTGTATTATGTTTGCTAGTTCGCACAAATGAAAAGAAGGAGAAAAAAAAAGCAAAAATATGAAAAAAAAAAAAGGAGAAAAAAATACAAAAAAAAAGGAGAGTAATAGAAAATAGAGAAAAAAGCAAAAGAAAAAAAGAAGAAGAAAAAAAAAAAGAAGAAAAATAAAAAAATAAAAAAAAAGACAATGACAAAATACAACGAAAAAGAAAAATTTGAAAAAAGAAACAAGAAAGCGAAAATAAAAAAAATGGAAAAGAAAAACTGAAGAAAAAAAAGAGTAATAGAAAATAGACAAAAAAAAGGGACAAAAAATAAAAAGAAAAAGAATATAAAAGAAAAAAAAACGGAAAAATAAAATTGAAACATAGTTCAAACTTGTATTTGTGTTTGATAGTTCGCACAAATAAAAAGAAGGAAAAATAAAAATAAAAAAGAAGAGAAAAAATGTGAAAAAAGGAGAAAAAAATATAAATAAGAATGAGAGTAAGAGAAAATAGAGAAAAAAAAAAGAAGGAAAAAATAAAAAGGAAAATAAGAAAAAGAAAAAACAAAGACAAAATGAAAAAAAGACAACGAAAAAGAAAAAATAGAAAAAATAAAGAAGAAAGAGAAAAGAAAAAAAGAAAAAGAAAAGACAAAAAAAGAGTAATAGAAAATAGACCAAAAAAAAGAGAAAAAAGTAAAAGAAAAAATTACAAAAGAAAAAAAGAAAAAAGAAAAAATTAAAACTTAGTTCACACTTGTATTTGTGTTTGCTAGTTCGCACAAATGAAAAAAAGGAGAAAAAAAAAATAAAAAAAGAGAAAAAAATACAAAAAAAAGGAGAATAATAGAAAATAGAGAAAAAATAAAAAAAAATAAAAAAATAAAAAAGGAAAAGGAGGAAACGAAAAAAAAAAACAAAATAAAAAAAGACACGAAGAAGAAAAATTGGAAAAAGAAAGAAGAAAGAGAAACAAAAAAAGGAAAAGAGAAAAGGAACAGAAAAAAGAGTAATAGAAAATTTAAAAAAAAAAAGGAGAAAAAAATACAAAAGGGAAAAAGAAAATGAAAAAGAAAAAATTGAAACATAATTATGAAAAAGAAAAAATTGAAAAAAGAAAAGAAAGAGAAAACGGAAAAAATGAAAAAGAAAAAATGAAGGAAAAACTGAAAAGAGAAAAAAAAAAGGAAAGTAATAGAAAATAAAGAGAAAAAAAATATATGAAAAAGACTATGAATTATAATTATGAAAAATTAATAGGCAAGAGGAGGTTATGAATTGTAATTAATTGAAATTAGGTTAAACAAGGTAATTAGAAGTCAATAGTGGCTAAGTTATGTAATTATCCCTTGTTTATATACATAAAATTTTAAAATTTTATATAAAGTTTACTCACTATTTATCAATTTACATAAAGTATATTTTAAATGAGTACAAAATTAAAAAATTAATTGTTACGATTTATGTTTTAAATTAAATTATATATTTTATGTATTATAAACTATTTCATTATAATTACATTTTACTTAAATTATAAATATATAGAATTCTAATAATAAAAATATCTTTTCGTAGAAATAACGTTATTTTAGAAGTAGGAACTAAGTAAATATAATGACAAAATTCCTCTTTAATCAACTGCATTTTTTTTCTTGAAAATTTTAAGTTGTTTTCTTAACGTTTTTGTATTTAGTAAAATAACACACGTTAATATATTTTATACATATGTTTGTTCTAAAAAAGTTTGATACACGTGCAGCGCACGTACATTATTCTAGTGTGTATGTGTGTGTGTATATATAGTATCTAATATATTAAAAGTGTGAAGTGTTTTAAAAATATTCTCTTCTACATTCAAAAAATACTTATTTTCTTTCGAAAGCTTGACCAAACATCTCATTTTATTTAAATTAAGCACTTAGGAAAAAAATCAGCACTTTCAAGATAAAATAAGCTTGGTAAAAAAAGAGACTAAGGTTGTTGTTCTAACATCTTATTGAAAATCAATACAATTCAAACAAGAGATACCACAATTGATAAGAGCCGCAGATATTTCAAATACAGAAAGAGCATGAATATAGAAAAACGCAAATATTAATATTGGTTTTTCCGAGAAGATATGACATAATTGATGTGCATAATTTAAATATAATTTTTTTCTTTTAATTCGATATTCATACTTGAGATAACTGTATCTATGACATTAATGATATATGGTTACCATGAATATTTTGATATTTTATTTCTTACATAATATATTTCTTATAAAATGTTATTATATAATATTTGAATATATTGTTATAGAGAGGTAATTTTTATAAAGACTGTACTGCTATATAATAAACATCATTATTGGTATAGATAAAATATTGTTATAGAAGTGAATAATCAGTTTTTTAAAAAATTATACCGCTACAATAAAATATCGTTATAACGAGTTGACGTTAGCACACTACACCCGAGGCTATCCCCCGGTAATACTAAATACTTTGAAGTAACTAATCAAACTTATGGCACATGCCAAGTCTTAGGATCTTAGTTGCTTGTAAATAATTATCAAAGAAAAAATATAAGTTTTTGTATATGCCTCCTCCTTTTGTTATATGGCCTTACCCTTCCGCCTTCAGTGGTGGAGTCAAAATTTTCACTAAGGAGTTTATTAGTGTACAGAAAAATTAATCGAAGGAGGATCAATATTTAATATATATATATATATATATACATAAAAAATAATTTTAACTATATATATATAGCATAATTTTTTACCAAAGGAGATTCGGATGAACCCTTAATCCAAATATAGCTCCTTCACTGCCCCTCCCTTTTGCTCAACCAATACAACATCGTCCAGATCTTACTTGGGTATTAATCTAAATAAAAAAAAAACTAATCTAACTTATGCTTGACCAACAAAAAAAAAAATAATAATAGGAGGGACATGGATGTCCCGGTTCGTAAGTGTGAGAGGCTAGCGTTGGATGGTTTTAGGCGGGGTAGGGGTAGGCCGAAGAAGTACTGGGAGAGGTGATTAGGCAGGACATGGAACAGTTACAGCTCACCGAGGACATGACCCTAGATAGGAAGGTCTGGAGGACGCGAATTAGGGCAGAAGACTAGGGCAAATTTGGGTTGCTAGTGTAGGGAATTTTTTGCTAGGGGTAGTATCCTTATTATGATTCCGGGTTCCTTATTTTAGTACGAATCTGGGCGTTTTACTCTGTTTTCTTTTACTTATGGCTGCCGTGTTTATGTTATGTAATCTTGTAACCTTGTTCGGTGCTTCACTCTATATTTATGTACTATGTATTTGCGTGGTGTCTCGTGTCTTGAGCCGGGGGTCTATCGGAAACAGTCTTTCTACTTCTTTAGAGGTAGAGGTATGGACTGCGTACATCTTACCCCCCATACCCCACCAGGTGGGAATACACTGTGTTGTTGTTGTTGTTGTTTATCATGAAAAATAAGTAAAACAAGAAGCTATATTCTGATTTACCTCTCGATCAACCTTGATCTAAGCCAAAGAGTAAAATTAATCCATTTTGAATAATTGATGGTATCCTTTTTTTCCAATTAAGGATTATTATCATTAAAAAAAAAAGAGCCTCACTTTCCTAATATAAATTAGACGACATCATCATTTTAACACCAAAAGTCGTCTCTATATATGAGAGTACTAGATTTGATACTAATAATTTCATATATAATGTTGTTGCACCTACTGACTAACTGTATAAAAAGGAAATCACTTTTTTTTAATCTATAGCTAGATACTATATTTAATACTTAGTGACAATGAATATTTTCTGATAATGACACAAAATACTTTTCTTATCATAGGTGTCATCTTTTAGTCTCTGGTTTGCTACCTGATGATAATATACATTCATTTAATTAGTGCATCACGTCAAATCATCAGTATAATTAGCTTATATTTATTCAACTTTTCTTCTTATAATTTTGGCATGTTTTTAAAGTTTCGATATACTAGACGTACGTAAAATCTGTCAAAATCCAAAGGATTCACCACATCTAAATATTTTGCTTGTGGTCAGATAGAGGGTCCATGCCATCACTATAAGTTTAATACTTTCTTCGTTCTTAATTATTAAATTTTGATATATATATTAAGAAAAAAATGAAGATATAAATTTATGATGTTTTTTCATTTTTACTCTTTTCAAATTTTAAAATCTTAATAATGATACATCACTCTCAATGCAAATTTAATGGAGGGTAAATTTGGAAAAAAATTTCAACATCTACCTTGAATTGTGAATCATTCACTTAATTTGAACACTAAAAAATACTTCAACAATTCACTTATTACGAAACAAAGGAAGTAGTATTTACTTTCTAATCATAAGTTAAAAAAAAAAACCACAATTTATAATTGTATTTTCATATCACATATAGGGAAAACTAAATTTACTAACTCATGTACTCTAGATCTTATATTCATTTGTAATAATTTTAAGTATACATTCATACTTGTATACAATGTAATTTTTTATATCATCCTACAACTTAAGTTACTTAACAATAAATTATGCATATGAGCTTTATGCAAGAATCATGAATCACAATGATGACATCAAAAAAGATATTTCAAGTAAAGATCATCACAAAGATATCATCTTTCCTAATTTTATTAAAAAAAAATTCATAAACAACAAAAAATTATAATTAAATAATAAATAGGATTGAGAAAATAAAATCCGATTTGTTGCAACTTCTTTCTTAATTCGCCGTGATTTGTTTGTATTATTCCGTTTGAAACCAAGTTTCCGCTCTTTAAATAAAGACGATTGCTTTTAATAACACCACTTAATAGAAGTGTCAAAAAATCGAACCGATCAATAAATCGAATTAATAAAAATGTTATTAATTTATTTTTATTGGGTTAACGATTTTTTAATGGTTTTATAAAAAAAATTATTGGATTATTGATTTGATTTGTTTTTTTTCTTATTGGGTTATTGGGTAAACCGATAGCCCAATAAAAGTATTTCAAATCACACTTTATCCCTATATATATATATATATATATATATATATAAAACCTACTCTATATTTCTCTTTTATTTCTATAAATCTATTCAATTTCCTGAAAACCTATTTAATCTTGAAGATTCTTATAAAATAAAACATCTCATGTAGGATTTTTGTTGCAACTAGGATTTCATTTCGTTTCTTTTCTTGTTAGTTGATACTATTTTTATTTTATGCATATTTTCTTATCGGTTAAATCGAAAATCAAATCATTAAGGACTTAAAATTGATAAACCGAAAATCGATAAAATTCATCTTATTAGTTTAACATATTTAAAAATCGATAACCGATAAATCAAACCGATAATACATAAAATCAAATTGAACTAATCTATGCTCACCCTACCACTAAAGATGGAGAAAACTAATACAAGTCCACTTTGTCCACCTATTTATGTTTCGAGATGCCATCACTGTAAAAACCAATGCAAGTGTCCCTTATTTATGTTAATTTCTGATGTTTGCCAACTGCTGATATGGTATCCGTAAAATGACACTCATTGACTTCAAGTCAATTGTCCCCAAGCCAAAAGATGTGGTACCATTTTTATCACAGAGCAATTGTTATGAACTCTATCACAGGCTTTGGACTTGGGTCTGAGGTGAAGTTACAGCTCAACAAAAAAGTGGATTTCATTTGGGATCTGGGTTAAGCAAACACGTTAAATGGGAGCAGTTACCTACGGAAGAGATTAACCCGATTATGTTGAAGCTTCGGCTTAGTCTATATTCTCTCATCTCCCCTTCAATTGTCTATTATCTCATCTCCTTCTAGTTACCTTTTTCCTTTGTTACTCTTAGATTTCCCATTAGTATTTGACCATTGTTACTTTGTTGTTCGAATTCTTATTTGTATTCAGATTTGAAGTATAATATATATATATATATATATATATATATATATATTAGAGTTGTGTGAAATTGAGGTTGTTACATTGGTGTTTTCATCGATCGTACTCCTATTGCAGTGATGGTCATTGATAAGTTTTGTGGTATCAACCCATAAGGGTGGATTAGTCGTGCCGAGCAGTATTTTGCCTACCTCGGCTTCCCCGAGAAAGACTGGCCTGCTCCCTTCAATCTCAATGGTGCTGCTTATGATTGGTTCCAATGGTTGTATCACAACAAGCAATTTTTTGATTGGAAGAATTTCACTGAGAAATTGAGAATCCATTTTTGAGATGACTCTAACATGATGCATAACTATGTCGACATTGCCCGTAATTTGATGCCAAAGTTAGACGAGAGTTACTTTTCTATGCTCAGTAAACTTGACAATCTGCACCGTGCACTATCGGCTTGCTCTCAGCCAGCCACTACAAATATCAGGCTTTCAGATGCAAACTTGTTTTGCAAAGATAAGGAGGATTTTGACTTGTCTAAGCTAGTCGAATATTCTCTTGTCTCTACAAATCTAGGTACGGCGATTGACGAGTCAGTTAAGGGCTTTTCAGCAATATATGAGGGCCAGGTGTTTGATGATTTGTCTCAACAAATTGAGCATATATTTTTAAAGTTATCCCTTACAGATGATAATTTCGAGAATATGGGTCGGGTTCTCAACAAAAATCGAGAGTCAAAGATTGAATATTGTGGGAAATTAGGTTTTAATATTGGAACCTGTAAATTTCCTTTGGTTATTGAGGATGAAAAAGGTAATGTCACAACATACCAAGATGAAGAGAACTCCAAAGCTTATGTGGGTCAGGAGCATAATCTTCATGGTATCTTGTTATCTAAATTGAGAGAGCTTAATAATGCGGAGAAAATAGAGGGGGTGTTCGAGGCATTTGCTGCACGATACTCAGAACAGATGTAAAATATTCTGGTAAACAAAGATGATGTGCTCTTGTTTGCTATGTTTGTAGTAGTTCATATATCAAGGTGAACTTCACATATCTTGTTTTTTATCCTGGTCCTTCTCTTGATTATGATTTGTCTGTGATGTTTTCGGGTCATTTAATGGATCCAATCTCTGTTGTCTTTGATAACGTGATAAAAGATGACATTTGGAGAACACATATAAATGAATTTTGTGTTGATGCAAAACCGCAGTGGCGTACAATTTTAATGATGTGTTACCTGAGTTGATGGGCTCTGTTTACCCAATGAAATCTATTATGTCTGTATCTCATGTTTCCTCACTGGTTCTATCAAGGAAATTATCTGATGTAGTGGTTATATTTTGCCAACTGTTATATTTTGGCAAAGAACTTCGGCCACAGACAATTGACAAACAATTCACCTCATGCTACCAGATGATGCAGAATTATCTCATTGATAGCATTGGTTTTGAGAGTAATTGTTTTCAAGCGGAGTCCCTATTGTAGTTCATTTGGTTAATGGTACTGACAGAGCACAAGCTTAGATCGTGGGGTGAAAGAGCTCGTCTTCTATCGACTTTTATTTGTCCTCTTGAACTCATTGGAGAGCATATTGTAGCTCCTTTTTCCTTCAACAATCACTGTGAACTGAACTTGAAGGTAGTTTTTAAGAATATGGAAGAGAAGGACAATTTAGCCACATTAGAAAAAATAACAGGTTCCTATTTTTGCGGTGTATCATCTGTTGTACCTCTGAATTACAGGGCATTTCTTTGCTAGTTCACTATATTGAAAATGTTAAGAGACTCATCGCTTTGGTCAAATGATATTTACATGGATTCTTTCGGAGGTTTGTGGCCAGGAGAAGTTAAAAGTTGGAGTGAGGATCTTTTGAAGTTCAAGCTGACTATATTTTGTAGAGCTCTAAGAGTTTCTGATAGAATATGCATAAGCGTTGTGAATGCTGCAGGTGGAGGTTCATCGAAGAAGTTTCTTTGGCACAATGCATGTAACTACAAGTTATGAAAAATAGAGAAAGACCCTAGGCAATGTGCAAAGTCATATGGTTATTGCACCTGGTGAACATCAAATCCATCTATGCTCCATCAAACCTTGGTCAAAATTTAATTTACTTTTTGTTGGATTCCTTATCTTGAACCTTGAGGACAATGTTCTTATTGAGGATGGGAGTATTGTTATGAACTCTGTCATGGACTTTGGACTTGGGCCTGAGGTGAAGTTACAACCCAATAAAAGAGTGGATTTCATTTGGGATCCGGGTTAAGCAAATACGTTAAATGGGAGTAGTTACCTATGGAAGAGATTATGCAAATTATGTTGAAGCTTCGGCTTAGTCTATATTCTCTCATCTCCCCTTCAATGGTCTAGTATCTCATTTCCGTCCAGTTACCTTCTTCCTCTATTGCTCATAGATTTCCCATTAGTGTTTGTCCATTGTTACTTTGTTGCTCGAATTCTTATTTGTATTCAGATTTGGAAGTATAATATATATATTAGAGTTATGGTGTGAAATTGAGGTTGTTACAACAATTTATCAATAATTTCACTCGTACCCAATCTTAACCCTTGTAACATTTATCTGTGTGTACTTATAATGTCACCAGAAGCCAGATCAAATTCACAAAAATATAGTTTTTAGATTGTTGGGAAATATGTTTCTACGAATATTAAATATACGAAGAAAAACACAAGATGAAGGTTTGATAACATGAACACCGAACACAAAATTTGAGGCTTGAAACACCTGTGAAAAGTTTTTCTAAAAATGATATTGGCTTTTTCTCCTATGTGAGATTGCTATGGGATTGTACACAAATAGTTTTAGTAGATATGACAAGCCTATTGAATTTTGTACTAATCAAACTGAAAAATTCTTCTGAAAAGTAACAAGTCAGGAACTTGATCTTTTAGGAAAGAAAGAAAATTTCGGAAAATGTTATAAAGACACTTTTCTGTTACACTGTAAAAGTTAAAAAGATGTTTTTCAGAAATTGGAGAAGTTGGGTTTAAATAGAAATAGTAGAAAGCAAAAAATAAAAGACACAACCTTTCATCTAAAAGATACTGACCTCTTCATCTAAAAAATACCTCTTCACTGAAATACTTATAATTATTAATTTACCTTAAACACATCCAACATCTCTATAAGTTAATCCTTTTAGTTTGTTAACTTGAATTTTCTCAATTGACATGCAAATGCCGTGCAAAATGCAAATATTGGACAAAACTTCGTGCACGTTACATGCCAATTGAGTCGTGATCATCAAAAAAATAAAAGTCCATATAGCTAAACTTAGTTGACAGTTGTGATCATCAAAAACTAAATGAAAAGTCCATATAGCTAAAGTTTTCCTACCCTATAAAGCCATGATACTAATTTATAACAATTTCCATAATTCCATCCATGGAATCTAAGAGAAATAGTCCTAGTATCCTACTATTTCCATGGCTAGGTTTTGGTCATGTAAACCCCTTTTTGGAACTAGCCAAGAAATTATCAAAAATGAAGTTCCACATATATTTTCTTTCTACACCTATTATTCTCAAATCTGTCAAGAAAACCCTAGATAGAATCTCTAATAATAATTTCTCAATACAACTTGTTGAATTTCACTTGCCTTCTTTGCCTAAGTTACCTCCTCATTACCATACAACTAATGGCCTCCCTTCCCATCTCAATTCCACTCTCATTCAAGCCTTTCAAATTGCTTCTTCCAAATTTCCAAGCATAATTGAAACTCTAAAACCTAACTTGATTATCTATGATGGGTTCCAACCATGGGTAGGAAATATTGCTTCATCATGTAATATTCATGCTATTATGTTTTATGTTTCTTCAGCTTCTACTCTTGCCTACATCTACCACCATTTTCTTTATGGAACACCAAGCCTTACACCTTTTCCCTTTTCTTCCTTGTACCTTCATGACTATGAGATAAAGAAATTAGACATACAACCGATAAAACCACGTGATGAGAGAGCCTTTGCGTACGTGATCCTTAAATCGTTTGAGCAATCTCACAAAATTGTTTTGTTGAACACTTGTAGGGAGATTGAGGGGAAGTATATAGATTATGTTTCTACCATATCAAAGAAGGAATTGATACCAATTGGTCCACTTATTCGCGAGGCGTCCATAGGTGAGGAGGAGCATTGGGTGACAATTCAATCATGGTTAGACAAAAAGGATCAATTTTCATGTGTTTATGTGTCATTTGGAAGTGAAAGTTTCTTCTCAAAGCAAGAAATTGAAGAGATAGCCAAAGGGCTTGACCTAAGCAAAGTTAGCTTTATTTGGACAATCAAATTTCCAAAGGGGCTAAACACTAAAATAGAAGAAATGGTTCCACAAGGTTTTCTTGAAAGTACAAAGGGAAAAGGGATGGTTATTGAAGGATGGGCACCACAAAGTCAAATTTTGAACCATTCAAGTATTGGAGGTTTTGTAACTCATTGTGGATGGAATTCGATGTTAGAAAGCATGAGTTTTGGAGTACCAATAATAGCCATGCCTATGAATCATGATCAACCATTGAATTCAAGAATAGTGGAAGAACTTGGCATAGGGGTGGATATTTTGAGAGGTGAAAATGGGGAAATAAAGAGAGAAGAGGTGGCAAAAGGAATAAGGAAGGTGGTGGAGGAGAACACTAGGAAAGAAGTAAATTTGAAAGCAAGAGAATTGAGTGAGAAGATAAAATTGAAAGGGGAGAAAGCTATTGATGAAGGTGTTAAGAAGATGTTGAAGCTTTTCTATTAGTTTGTAAGGGAATGATGTGGTTGAATTAGGACATTATAGGGATTTGGATCATAGAGATCCAAATATGTTATTTGTATTGAATGTTGTAATATCTAGAGACAGGCTTCTTATAATTTCTCTATGAGTTCAAACTTTAGTTGAACACTTGAACTTTCTTCCTTGCAATTGTGTAATTAGAAAGGATTATACCTATTAAGGAAATATACCGAGAAATGCATATAAAGCTTAAATTATTTCAGACATGAAAAGATACTTGAAAGCAAAAATTCATGATCACCATCAAAAAAAATATAGTAGAATGAATAAGATTCCTCGTCTTTTTTCAGAGATCTCGAGCCCGACTTCTAAAAATGAAGGAAGTCTAGTGTTTCTCTCTTTATAACCGACGACATGATTCTATATTAGTCAAAAAAAAAAAAGCTAATCGAACCAAATGAAAGTTCAAGTAACCACTCAACTCGACTATAAAAATCACTCAACTCGACTATAAAGATTCTATGATGATAGATGTGTTGGTTTTAACTGTAACTAGTCAAAAAAAATACTAACCCAATCACGCCAGTGTCTTCCTGAGGTGGGGGATTTGATGTGACCTTTACCACGATCATTAATTTCTATATTATAGAATAACTAGCTTTGACCAGCTCTTTTTTATTTATCATTTTATTTTTAATTACTTCATAATTTATTATATTATTCTTAATTAATTATTATAAGTCATTTATATATTAGAATTAATAATATTTTTTATTATATTATACCTAATTAATTATTATAAGTCATTTATATATTAGAATTAATAATATTTAATTACAAAAGTAGATATTTATGACGTTTGTTTCAGTTGCTTTAACCGTGATTTTATTATATTATCCCTAATTAATTATTATAAGTCATTTATGTATTAAAAAATTAATAATATTTAATTAAAAAATAGATGACATGTTTGTCTATATTAACCCTAATTGTTCAGTGATTTATTATATTACCCCTAATTAACTATTATAAGTCATTTATATATTAAAATATAATATAGAAATTAATTAATTATTAAAAGTCATTTATATATTAGAATTAATAATATTTAATTAAAAAATACATATTTATGTCGTTTGTTTCAGCTGCTTTAACCGTGATTTTACTATATCATTCCTAATTAATTATTATAAGTCATTTATGTATTAAAAATTAATAATATTTAATTAAAAAACCAGCTACTTGATCATTTACTATATTATCTCTGATTGCTCCATGATTTACTATATTACCCCTAATTAATTATTATAAGTCATTTATATATTAAAATTAATATTATTTTTTATTATATTGCCCCTAATTGATTATTATAAGTCATTTATATATATATTAGAATTAATAATATTTAATTAAAAAATAAATATTTATGACGTTTGTTTCAACTGTTTTAACCGTGATTTTACTATATCATCCCTAATTAATTATTATAAGTCATTTATGTATTAAAAAATTAATAATATTTAATTAAAAAAATAGATGTCATGTCTGCCTATTGTTTCGACCAGCGCTTCATCAATTACTATATTACCCCTTGCTTCGTGAATTACTATATTACCCTAATTAATTATTATAAGTCATTTATATATTAGAATTAATAATATTTTTTATTATATTACCCCTAATTAATTATTATAAGTCATTTTACTATATTACCTCTAATTGCTCCATGATTTACTATATTACCCCTAATTAATTATTATTAGTCATTTATATATTATAATTAATTCATTTTAGTTAGTCATTTATGTATTAAAAAATTCATAATATTTAATTAAAATATTAATTTCGACATGACTGCTTCAAGAGCTGCACCATGATTTCACTATATCACCACTAATTATTTACTATAAGTCATTTAGGTATTAGAAAATTAATAGTATTTAATTAAAACAAAAAAATATGCGTTTATGACATATTTGTTGCAGCTGCTTCAACCATAATCATCTTTGAGAAGATGATCCAAGACTTTATTGTTAATTGAAGCATCTATGTTTCAGTTTTTGTATGAAATAATCCTACGAATATTAGTTCTACATCTTTTCTATATTTTGTAACAAGTCTCAATCTTATCATCAAACAATTAAAATAACTCGACTACACGACACATCACACTTTCTTATCATGTGGGAAAAAACTATCTTATAAAACTTCACTTCTTAGCAAGTACTGTCAAATAGTTATTATTTAAAAAGTTATCGTTTTAAATCAATGTACATTTATGTTTGTATTTCATCAATATCAAATATTAGTGCTAAAAGATGTCTATAGTATTGGGCCCGTGCTGACACAGGCCATGCACCTCTAGTGAGGTGGTTTCGACCACCTCTTCATTTACTATACTACCCCAACATTTACTATATTATATCCTAATTGCTCCATAATTTACTAGATTATCCCTAATTAATTATTACAAGTCATTTATATATTAGAATTAATAATATTTTTTATTATATTACCCCTAATTAATTATTATAAGTCATTTATATATTAGAATTTATAATATTTAATTAAAAAATAGATATTTATAACATTTGTTTCAGCTGCTTTAACCGTGATTTTACTATATCATCCCGAATTAATTATTATAAGTCATTTATGTATTAAAAAATTAATCATAATTAATTCAATAAATAGATTACTATATTAACCCCTATCATTTACTATATTACCCCTAATTGCTCCGTAGTTTACTATATTATCCCTAATTAATTATTATAAGTCATTTATATATTAGAATTAATAATATTTTTTTATTATATTATCCCAAATTAATTATTATAAGTCAACCACTTCTTCATTTACTATATTACCCCTATCATTTACTATATTATACCCTAATTGCTCCATGATTTACTATATTATCCCTAATTAATTATTACAAGTCTTTTATATATTATAAATAATAATATTTTTTTATTATGTTACCCCTAATTAATTATTATAAGCCATTTGTATATTAGAATTAATAATATTTAATTGAAAAAATAGATATTTATAACATTTGTTTTAGTTTCTTTAACCGTGATTTTACTATATCATCTCTAATTAATTATTATAAGTCATTTATTTATTAAAAAATTAATAATGTTTAATTAAAAAATAGATGACATGTCTGCCTACATTACCCCTAATTGCTTCATGATTTACTATATTATCCTTAATTATTTATTATAAGTCATTTATATATTAGAATTAATAATATTTTTTTATTATATTATCCTTAATTAATTATTATAAGTCATTAATATATTAGAATTAATAATATTTAATTTTAAAAATAGATATTTATGACGTTTGTTTCAGCTGCTTTAACCGTGCTTTTACTATATCATCCCTAATTAATCATTATAAGTCATTTATTTATTAAAAAATTAATAATATTTAATTAAAAAATAGATGACATGGCTGCCTATATTACCCCTAATTGCTTCGTGATTTACTATATTACCCCTAATTAATTAGTATAAGTCATTGATTTATTAGAATTAATAATATTTTTTTTACTATATTACTCCTAATTAATTATTATAAGTCATTTATATATTAGAATTAATAATATTTAATTAAATCAGTGTACATTTATGTTTATATCTCATCAATATTAAATTTTAGTGCTAAAAAATATTTATAGTGTTGGATCTATGCTGACACGGGTTATGCACATGTAGTTATAAGAGAAACACAAATATGAAGGGGCACGTCAAGTCAAAAACCATCAAATATCACATATGCTGCAACGTATAATATTTTGCTAAAGATTTGGTCTTCATGTTAGCCTAAATCATACAGTGGAATCAGAAGTACAAAATTAACAACAATTACAGTAAGAACTTGTTTAGACTACAAAATATAAGTGTATGTACCAAACTCTAGGACTAGGAGGTTGAGTGGGACATATATTCATCGACATTAGTCATTTTGGGTATGTCTAAGTTACCATATCTTGAGTTTGGACCAATTTGGCTTATGGCTGTCAAGTGGGCTGGTCCGGGCCAACCCGAAACCGGCCCGTTAAAATTAATCGGATTGTGGGCTGGGCCGGGTCTAGGGTGGTTTTAAGTGGACCGGGCCGGGCTCAACAGTAAAAAATTCAAAAACCACCCTAACCCGGCCCACTTAATCCAACCTGGTCAAACCCACCTAAACTCGGTCAAACTCAGTTAAAAATCTAGTCAAACCCGATCAAAAATTAAAAAAAAAAAGACTTTTCTTCAATATACACAATATACACCCACCTATATACATTTTAAATACGTTAAACAATATATATACACTATATATAGTATATACTACATTAGAATTTAAAAAATATATACACATATAAACGCACCATTCAATATATACGACTATACGTACTACTTTAAATAAAACATATACTACAACATATATATACTACAATAGATATAAGTATATATATATTATAGAGTTATATACTAATTTATAAAACATATACGCATGTATACATTAAATATGCACGTCTATAGAAGATATATACACAAATATATGCACCATTCAATATATATGTACTACTTTAAATAAAACATATACTATAATATATATATATATATATATATATTATATACAATACAATATATATAAAACATATACATATGTATACATTAAATATACACATCTATAGAAGATATATACACAAATATACAAAACATATGCTACTTAATATAATAAATTATTATAATACTTGGTAGTAAATTAATAATATATTAGAAGTAAGTTTTGAATTTAAACTAGAAATTCAATTTAAATCATTAAATGAAAAAAATTATAAAGTAAGGACTAAGGAGTTAATGAATGTTGAATTTTATTGATTGCGAATTGCGAAATGATCCAAAATTTATAATTTATATGAATGAAAAATCTACAAATTATGCATCATTTTTTCTAACTCATTCATGTTAGTATTAACAGGAACTTGCATAGGATAGTCAAAGTCAACAGGGGTAAAACCATGCACTTGATTCTGCTGAGTTCTCCCGTGAAGACATAATTTCTTCAAGTTTCAGCTCATCGCTTGGCTCCGGTTTCATTCCTTGGTTTCTTCTTTCCGCTCTGATCCAATCTCTGAGGCAAACTAGAACATTCATTGCATTGCTTCCCAATGAGTGTCGGTTGTCTCCAAGCTGCTGTCGTCCCTGACTAAAGGCGCTCTCTGATGCAACGGTTGATATTAGAACATTCAAGATATCTCTAGCTAATCTTGAAGCACAGGATATTGTGTTTCATTACTCCTCCACCAATCCAACGTGTTGATCCATCGTCTACGATACTCTGGCGGTGACCGAAGATAATATTTCAGCTCTTCCCGATAAGTTGAGGTGTAAGTTCTCTCATCAACACTGTTCCAACAAGGTAAATCATAAAAGGAATCAGGAAAACCACTATGTGCCGGCCTTTTAGAAGATCATGGCTCCTCGGGAGGATGAGGAGCAACAGTTGGAGTGATATTTGTAGGTACGACTAAGTCAAATAAATTAGCATAGTGATTATATAATTTTTCTATGTATTCATTCGCATCACTCATAGCCGTCCACAAATCAGTTGTACTTGTTCAGAATCATTGTTAGTATTTATTTCTAAGTTAGCATAAATAATAGTACTAAAGTGGCACATAGTATTATATTTAATGCACGGATTTAACATAGCACCAACCAAGTAAATAGAGGGAATCGAAAAAAAATATTTTTTAAATTTAGTAAACATGACACCAACAACTTATTTATAACCATCTTTATTTTTATATTCTTTAAGCAAACCAGAAATAGCTTTTATGCTTATATATTTGTTGACATATATTGCATTGCACCTCAATATCTGATATACGTTCAAAAAATTGTCATGCAATACTAGTTGTTTTACGAGGTTTTGGGGCACGGGGAGGACGAGGAGGGAGATTAACAGATTCAGATCTAACGTTAGCATTTCCTACTGCGGGTGTCTTATCAATATTTTTATCATCTACGTCTAAATTAATTGCATCCACTTCATTTTATTCTTCTATACCGTAATTTTTCTAAGCTTCTACATAATCCATATCGTGAGCACCTACACCTATTTCTTCCTCAAAAGGTGTACCAAGCGGTACCGAAGGCTAAGACACACGGGTATATCTACTACTTGAAGTACCTCTACCACTAGTAATTCACTTTTTACTACCACTACCACTTCCGAGACAAAAATTTTTTAACACCTTTAGTAGCGAGGTTTCTTAATTTATCCATAGTATAAATTAAATTAAACTAAAAAAATTTAAAATATACAAATATAATAAAATTAAATATTCAACAATTAATACAATAAATAAAAATTATACGTAAGAGAAGGAACGACAATACCAAATTTTGGAAGTATCCGAAGGTTGCGAATTTAGAAACTTTCACTCGTACTTTGTAAACGCAAAATTAAAAAATTAAAGTGAGCACTTTAGGAAATTAAATATATTGAATATTCGAGAATTGAGAGAGAATGAGGTTTGAGAGAGTGAAAAATTGTATGAAAAATGATTTGAAGTTGTAGGGTATTTATAGAATTTTTTTGGGATTAAAAAATTATTTTAATTTTTTTTTTTTTAATTACTGGGCCCAAACTAATCGTTTGGACCCAAACTAGTCGTTTGGACCCAAAAACGGCTATATAGTCGTTGGGCCAACGGCTAGTTTGGCCCAAAATCCAAAATCCAACTCTTGACTACGCTAAGGAGACAAGAGTTGAATTGAAGGAGCCTCACTTGGAGTAAACTCTAAATAATGAGAGTTCTGATTGAAGGGGGAGTTTGAAATAAAGAATGACTCTTTGAAGAGTTGTGCTTTAATAGTAGATGTATTATTTAAGGTAACTTACACACTTATTACAAAGAAGAAAAGGACAATCGACAGATTGACTTCACGAAGTTCTACTCAAATACTGAAGAAACACATTGAAGAACCTAGTCCTAGTATAGAATCTGGCTAAGAGTTTTAGCGTTGATTGTTAGGATTTGTTCATTAGGTTGAACTATTGATGCGATATTTGTTTCAATGTGTTATAAACTGAACTAGGAGTTAGTCTTTGACTTGGAAAAACTCAGAAACTTTGGGAACGCTTACCTTGGGTGGTGTGTGTGTAGTTAAGAATTAGATTTTATAATTCCTAGTCGTTGAGTTATAGGAATTAGAGTTTATATAATTCCTAGGTTATAGAGTTGTAATCAGTTGTTGTTGAGCCTCAAGTGATTTAGTGGAGTTGTGGTTAAATCCTGTAGAGGTACAGATCGTGATTTTTTACACCTCTTTGAGTAAGGTGTTTTTCATGTAAACATCACTGTGTGAGTTACTTACCGTTTTAGCCAGATAGAAATACGTTAGTTAACCTATTCCATTAATAGGCAATTGTTAGGCTAGGATAAGGTAAGCAGTAGGGCACATACTGTAACAAGTGGTATCAGATCGGATTGTTGTAAAAAGGGCTAGCACCTAAGATAAAAGATCATGATGATGAATTTTGCAGCACCTACTAGTCACAGTGAAGGTCAATTAACAACACAGTCACCATTCTTTTATGAATCTCATTTTTTTTTTGGTGAAAAGCTCAAACAAAAATGTTCTTGCAAGGAGAAGATTATGAGTTGTGGGATCAAATCATTGATGGACCCAAAATCCCTATGAAAATAGTTAATGGAAAACTTGTCAAAAAAACTAGAAGTGAGCTTACTGTTGAAGATCTTATTGCATTAAAGAAAAATGTAAAGGCCAATAATATTCTAGTGTGTGGACTAGGTCTTTCTGAATACAACAGGGTATCCAATTGCAACTCTGCTAAAGAGATATGAGATGCTTTGGTGAATGCTCATGAAGGGACTTCTTAAGTGAGAAAATTCAGTACCGCTTACCTTTTCACTGAGTATGAAGCATTCAAGATGGGAGAAAATGATTCTTTACATTAAATGATGACCAGATTGACTACCCTGACAAATGACTTGACATCTTTGGGAAAAGTCATCTCTATTGAGGAACAGGTGGAGAAGGTTTTGAGAGTCCTACCAAAGTCTACGTGGGATGTCAAAGTTACAACCATAAGAGAAGCTAAGTATCTTACTAGAATGACCCTTGATGAGTTAGTTGGTAATTTAAGGACTTATGAGATGAACATGGAAGATCTAAAAAAGGCATCTGAAAGTGATGAATCTGAATTGGATGAAGAACAAGTAGTCTTAATTACAAAAAACTTCAACAAGTTTTTCAAGAAAAGGGGACCTGACAAGGAATAAACAAGTAGCAAGAAGCGGTCCAATGATCAAAATCAGGCTGGATGTTACAAATGTGAAAATACTGATCACCAAATCAGAGATTGTCCCATCTGAAAAATTAAGTGGAGAAAGGAGAGAGCTAAAAATGAATTAAAAGAAAAGGCTAAGAAAAAAAATAAAGAATATGCTATGGTGTCTATATGAGGATCAGATTCAAATAAATCAGACGATGAAGAAGATGATGAAACTGCTCTCATGACCATTGGAGATTCGGATATAGAAGACGAAGATGGAAACTCTGAGATAAGTATTCTTGAACTCAAAGAGAAGTTGCTTTTATTTTTTAAAAAGAAACTTATTTCCTTAATGAGTGCTCTAATTGATGATTTCTAAGAATTAACTTCTGATAGGGATGAGTTATTCAACAATTTTGCAAGTTTCAAGTTTAATCTTATTGATCCAGAAGTTTGTAAGAACACCGTTGAAAAGAAAAGCTGCACTCTTAAGGAATAGGTTGGTCAACTTGATTCTTCAAATCTAACTAAAATTTAAAATTTTAAAACTGACTCTTTCTGATAAAGAAAAAAAAGTTATGAGTGAAGATCAGAAAAAAAATTGAGTCAAATCTTAACAAATGCAAAAATGATTATTTTTATGAAAAAAAAAGTGAGAAAACTAACTCAAGAAGTGTCGAAGCTAAAAATAGATCTTGAAAGAGTAAATAGATGGACTAACTCATCTAGAATTGTGAATAAATTGTGTGAAAGAACTCATAATGAAAAGTCTGAATTAGGATTCTATAAAGAAACAAATGTTACAAGGGATTTGTGTTACATTTGTGAAAATCTTGGACATGCTACTACTGAGTGTTCAGTTTCTGCAAAGAGTAGGGCTAGAAGCATGAATCTAGCAAAGGGAGCTGACTTCAAGTTAGCTCAAGATAATAGAAAAATTGTCAAAATTGGTCAGAGAAACAGGTCCACAAACCTGTTGCCTACGTGGGATAGAAGAAATTTAATTCATCTATTTGATCATAAGAAATTACCCAAGCTTGTTTGGGTGCCTAAAGTTAACCCTTAATTTGTTTTGCAGGTGAAAATGAAAGGAGGCAAGAAAAATTAGTACATGGATAGAGCTTGCTCAAGGCATAAGACTGGAAGTAAATAAAGTTTCTTTCACTAACCACATTTATAGTGAAAATGTCAAAAAGAGAATCATTACTGGAGTTGGAAAGATTGAGAGAACTAAAACAAAACCCTTCAGATTTGTGGTGCTCGTGTAAGGGAAAAACAAGGGAGATCATCTTTTAAAATAAAGAATTATATAAGAACGACCAAGTGCTTGGACCTGATCCGTATGAATCTTTGTGGACCAATGAGCGTAAGAACTAGAGAAAGTAAGGGGAGCATGTTGTACCACCTGGTCCAACTATTATGCTGAGGACATATTGATAGGGGGAAAACAAATCAATAACTTGGGACTATGGTATCCAAAGAAAAGTAATTTCACTCTTGTGGCCTATAAAGATGTTGATTATGTGGATTACTTAATTGACTAAAAATGCACCACTTGCACTAAGTAGATAGCATTTTGAAAAGAAAAGGTTAGACTTGGGGATGATTAATATTGCATGAACTCCTCTCAATGATTGTCTAGAATAACTATTTTCTTTTTAATCTTATTAGCTAAAAAGTTATTCGATTCAGTCTATCGGAAATAACCTCTCTACTTCTTCAGGAGTAGCGGAATGGACTACGTACATTTTATCCTCTCTAGACCCTACTTTGTGGGAACACACTAGGTTTGTTGTTATTGTTGTAGTTGTGTGTCTCAATTTCAGATTTTTTATTCTTTTAACCTAATTTTATATTAGATTGTACAGAAAAATAGGTACAAAAAAGCAATTGTGACCACAAAGTTCTTCTTATCAAGTATGTTCTACACTGGCATAAGCATAGACTGTCTAAGTTGAAAAAGTTGAGCACTCCTATTCAATTCCTCACACTTCATCCTCCTCTTGTCCTATAAAACTGACAAATTGGTTGACCAAATTTTCTTTGATTCTCTTCAAATGGTTGCGCACAAATGTGTTAATCCTACACCAGAAAAATCTTCTTCTCTTTCAACCTAAATATCAATTTTTGTACCATGGATTTCCTAAGCTTGATCATCAATCACATGCAGTATATGTGAAAGGGGATATGCTCTCCCTTTTAGTTTCTAATTGGCTCATATTTTTTTAGGACTTCTTAGTCTTAATTTAGGGTTGACCTTTCAAAGAACAAAGAATGTTCTTAGATAGATGAATCATGTTGCTCTACCTATTTCAATAAGAAGGGCTAATACTCATTTGCAAAAAAATAATAATAAAGAAATGCTTTAGCTGAGAAAACTTCTGAACTAGAAACTGCATAAGACATTCATGGAGTGGAATAAGAGGTCCTTCAGGCTAGCTTTAAAACTTTGAAGCTTTCCTTTATTGAGAGATCGAGGGATGAAAATGTTGAAGTCATTCGTCAATTGACACAGTTTATATCACTTGTTCCACCTTCATCTGTTCCTCACTATTCGTATCCTTAGCCATGGCCTACTTTTATACCGTATCCTTTTGTAATTAATGCTCAATTGGTTTGTTTTGCTAAGTACTAGCTTAGGTTTAATATGGAACATGCTCTGGCAATTTAATGAAATGATTATATTTTCTTAATTGACTTATGTTCTTGTTCTCTTTAATATATTACTTTGTTAGCTAAAGTTTTTGTCTGATTGTTTTGGTGATAGCCCTAGTGGCCATGAATAGCATAACTAATCACTTTGGCTAGTATATTACTGAATTAAAATGATTTTTCGATGATGCCAAAAGTAGAAAGATATGGGTTGTGCAGTGCTTATAACTCATTGACTAACCTGTTTCAATCTAGTGTTTCATACTTCAGTGCCTACAGGTAAAGATATTTGAAAGTACAAAGACAGGAGGTTTGTCATCATCAAAAAGGAAAAATTTGTTGGGCAGTGTTTATAACTCATTGACTAACCTATTTCAATCCAGTATTTCGTACTTCAGTGCTTACAAGTAAAGATGTTTGAAAGCACAAAGACAAGAGGTTTGTTATCATCAAGAAGGGAGAATTTGTTGGGTACTATGTAGTTTTGATGATTAACAACGTGATATGAAGCATGTCAGTCAAGATGGTTCAAAGACATAATGTCTCATGTAGCTGAATTTATAACAAAATTGTCGTTGATTAAAGACAAGGGTGCAAGACTCACGGATCAGATATGTGGTTAATTCTGATAAACTCAAGGAAATAAACATGTGTTAATTTGAAGAGTTGGAGTTTGACTACAACACTAAGGAGGCAAGAGTTTAAATTAAAGGAGTCTCAGTTTGACTACAACGTTAAAGAGACAAGAGTTGGAATTGAAGGAGCCTCACTTGGAGTAGAACTCTAAATAATGAGAGTTCTGATTGAAGGGGGAGTTTGAAATAAAGAATGACTCTTTGAAGAGTTGTGCTTTAATAGCAGATGTATTATTTAGAGTAACTTACGCACTTATTACAAAGCAGAAAAAGGCAATCGACAGATTGTCTTCACGAAGTTCTACTCAATTACTGAAGAAACACATTGAAGAACCTAGTCCTAGTATAGAATCTGGCTAAGAGTTTTAGCGTTGATTGTTAGGATTTGTTCATTGTGTTGAACTATTGATGCGATATTTGTTTCAGTGTGTTATAAATTGAACTAGGAGTTAGTCTTCGAGTTGGAAAAACTCAGAAACTTTGGGAACGCTTACCTTGGGTGGTGTGTGTGTGTAGTTAGGAATTAGAGTTTATAATTCCTAGTCGTTGAGTTATAGGAATTAGAGTTTATATAATTCCTAGGTTATAGAGTTGTAATTAGTTGTTGTTGAGCCTTAAGTGATTTAGTGGAGTTGGGGTTAAATCCTGTAGAGATACAGATCGTGATTTTTTACACCTCTTTGAGTAGGGTGTTTTTCATGTAAATATCACTGTGTGATTTACTTACTGTTTTAGCCAGACAGGAACACGTTAGTTAACTTGTTCCACTAATAGACAACTGTTAGACTAAAATAAGGTAGTCAGTAGGACACGTACTCTAACAAAATGTATGCACTACCTCACCACATTCCGACAATATTTACAGGTAATCTTTCTTAAAACGTAGAATTTGTAATCTTGAGAAAAAGACAAACTACATGCCATTACCAGTAAGAGTGAGTTAATAGTACCAAATGAAAATAATGCTAATGCAATAAATTGAACAGAAAACATTTGGCTTTGCAAATGGTGGTGTTATTTTCACAACATTGAATAGAGCATTATTTATACGCATTACTATACACAAATTTGCTTTCTTGTATAGCCAAGAAAATATTTTTTTTTACTTGTCTTTATTTGATTATAGTCCCTCTAATATAGGATGACTAAGAACTAAACAATACAATGAAAGGAAACCTTGTCCAGACATCTCTTCAAAGTTCCTCTCTGACACCAATCTTTTCATTCCAAATATTAAACACACCACATTAAACACCACTAAAAATGTCAAAGGAACCATGAAAAACTTAGCACCTTGGAAATCAAATTTACACTTTACATATTTCCTTAATTTCTCTTCATCTATAGCTTTGTTTGTCAACCTGAAATTTGTCTTTGCAACACCTAGCCACTTCATTAAAATATCTAAGCATCCAAATAAGCAAGTTGTTACTGTTTTTATTACCCAAATTCAGTGTTCATTCCACCATGTACTCAGGTTGCCACCACTAGACAAGACTTCATATAAATGTTCAGCTAGAGATGACAAGAATATGGTTGTAAATAGTGCAAACCATGGACTTGTCACCTGTAAATTGAGAAAAGAAATGACAATAAAAACGAGTCATGTGGATGAATTTCTATATTATCATCAATTTAGTAAGAAGACTAGCTAGCTATATGCTTTGGTGTGATTTTAATAAGTTTATCAGATTGTTGATCTATGACACAATAGATAGTATATAATGTTCTTGTTGGAATCAACCTGCAATTTTATCACATAGGGTGGGGTGAATAGATGGAGATAGGTCTAGGGTTTGAGCATCGAGAATGCAGAAATTTATTGTAGGGAGCACTTCCTCCTTAATGAGCCTTAAGTGGCATGACAGACTTAACCGTTCCAATGAATTTTGAATACCAGATGGTTAAAAAAAAAATAAACTAGCATTTCATTAATCGTCACTATAGTTTAATGAAAATTCCATCAGGCCATAGGAGATCCACCTTTCTTTCTCTTCTTCAAGGTCTAATAATTCGACCTGATCATGTAATCAATCACTCATATGTCCATCTCGACTAGCAAAATCAAAATATTTTACATTTTCTAATGAGAGTACTGTACTAGAAGATAGGGGAGAGCCACCATTTTAGCTACAAGTTTGGAAGAACTCAATAGTTTTGGTTCAAACCTTGTCCTTGTGATATAAAAGAAAATCATTTGGTATGTCTAAATAATCTGTCCATAACCTAGTTAACAAAATTAGAATCATGGTTCAGAACTCATAAACTAAAAATTATGGCTCAGCTTTTGATTTAAGAAATGTTTATAGGTAATAAATTTTAATTTTCATACTTGAATATTGAAATCTAACAAATTACCATAATATTGAAGGATGAATGTCAACCCAAGGGATAAAAGATTTTACCTTGGGAAACACTGGAGTGCCAATCAAGAAGCACAAGGGTGGAACAATGCCATAGAGGAAGCAAGGAATGAGAGAAAATGTGAGAACATGAAGTATGCATAACACATATTTTGGACCAAAGGCATTCTTGACATGAATCCATAAGTGAGTGGACTAAATTTTGAGAACCCAACTTGTACTAGCCCAGAAGCCCACTTCATGAGTTGGACCAAAGCATCTTTCATATCAATGGTGCTACAACCAAGAAAACATGGTCTCTTTGGATAAAGATATACTGATTTCCACACCTTAGAGTGCAAGAGATAGCCAGTGTATGAGCTCTCAAGTAAACTGTCGTATCTGTAAAGAAAATAACAATTTAGGTTTTTAGATGAAATGATCACATAATTAAACAGTTTAAGTTTTTCGATGAAATGATCACATAATTAAACAGAGATGGATACAAAAGTCCTGATAAAAGTGACAAAACTATCCCATGAAAATTGGAGACGTAATCTGTCCAAGTTTGGGCGGGCTAACGACTCGTTCATTTGTTAACTCAGCTCTTTTGAAGGATGTTTATTGAAGTATGGGCACCACAAAGTCAAATTTTGAACCATTCAAGCATTGGAGGGTTTGTATCTCATTGTGAATGGAACTCGATGCTAGAAAGCATGAGATCTGGAGTACCAATAATAGCCATGCCTATGAATCATGATCAACCATTGAATTCAAGATTGGTGGAGGAATATGCATGGCATAGGGGTAGAGATTTTGAGAGGTGAAAATGGGGAAGTAAAAAGAGAATTGAGTAAATATGAAAGCAAGAGAATTGAGTGAGAAGATAAAATTGAAAGGGGAGAAAGTTATTGATGAAGGGGTTAGGAAGTTGTTGAAGCTTTTGTATTAGTTTGTAAGGGAATGATTTGGTTGAATTAGGACATTATATAGGGATTTGGATTACAGAGATCCACATATATTCAAGGACTATTTGTATCCAATGTTGTAATATCTAGAGATAGGCTTCTTATAATTTCTGTATCCAATTGCAATTGTATTTTGTGTATTTATTTAATTAAGAAGTTTGGGACAATTTTTTTTTTTTTAAAATAAATTAAAATATGTATATGTAAACATCAAAAATACGTGATGTATAACTGAAATGCAAGCACAAAATAACTAACTAAATAAATAGAAGTGAATATTCCGCTACTTATTCAAAATTGTCAATGTGAGTAGATATTATATATTTCTTCTTTCTATTACTCCGTCTGTTTACTTGTCATTATTTCACCTTTTGATGTCAAACTGCGTGAATTTTGATCAACATTTTAAGATATATTTTTTCATCATTTAATATGAGAAGGACTGAAACTTATAGCATTTTTCATATTGTTTTCGACCATATAAATTTTAAATTTAAATAAGAAACTTATAGCATTTTTCATATAATTTTCGACCATATAAATTTTAAATTTAAATATTAAATTAATCTACTTCAATTTAACTTTGAAATTTAAGCAAATTGAACTTGAGAAACAAAATAATGACAAGTAAAAGTGAACGGAAAGAATACTCCACAATCAATGAATTGGAATTGTAAATCCACACTGTACAAACTTAAGAGCTTCTAATTTAAATCCTACAATAAACAAAAGCTCTATCAAACTATGATAATTTATTATTGTAAACATCAAGAATAGACTAAAATTTTAGAAAATTTACTTCAAATCATAAATAAATTTGTCTCGTTCACATATACCGTCAAGATTTTATGAAAAAACTTCTCAATTAGCAATTGTATATTAAGAATACGTGATAATTTTTTATTGTGAACTTCAAGAACATACCAAATTTTTTAAAAAACTTACCTCAAATCACAAGTAAATTTATCTCTTTAATCATAGATGCTATCAAGATTTCAATTGATAAGAAAATTCTACAACTTCAAGAACATACCAAAATTTTAAAAAACTTAACTGAAATCACAATCAAATTTATTTCTTTAATCATAGATGCTATCAAGATTTCAATGATAAAATATTTATATTTAAACTTGTTTTACACTAAAATTTCTCAATTAGCAATTGTCTATAAAAAATACACGATAATTTATTATTTTAAACTTCAACATTATTATATTAAAATCACAATGAAAACTTCTCAATTAGCAATTGTCTATCTATCAAGAATATAAGATAATTTTATTATTGTGAATATCAAGCAAATATGTCTCTTCAATCATAAATAGTATCAAGATTTCACACAGGAAAAAATTTCTCAATTAAAAATTCTCCATAAAAAATACATGATAGTTTATTATTATTAACTTCAAGAACACATTAAAATTTTAGAAAACATATACAATCTAATTTTCAGTTGGTAAGAAAATTCTACGCCTAAACTTATTTTTTCACTAAAAACTTCATAATTAGCAATATTAGGAATTAGGATTTCTAGAACCCCCCGGTTGATGTTGATACAATCACATACAAAGTCTAACTTAAAATTTGTACTTGGTTCTTACCTTTTGAATCGCGAAAATAATCATAAAAATAAGATTTTTGACAATTTTGGTGGATTACCCAAAAAATTATGAACCTTGTTGGAAATGGGGTGCACATGATGTTATTTTCTTAATATAGACATTATTAAATACTACTTTTTACCTGTATCAAATCTGGTAGCATTCCTTTTTAATGTATACAAGGAAAAAAAAAACTACTTACATTAATTTTTTATATTTATTTTCTTACTATAATTAATATAATAAGTGAAGAGAAAAAGTTTGTCTATTATAAACTCTTTTAATGACGTGCAAAAAGTTTAAATTATTTTTCTAGAGATTTTTACACTTTTAAATATGCGTTACACGTGTGTAAGTCAACATTATTAACTTGAATGCTAGAAGTGTTTGAAAATCTAGAATATTGTTGTAAGTATACATATATTTTTTTTTTATTTTTTCATCCGGTATTTAGAACCTATATAAAATTCTGACTAATTCAAATTTACACTAGAGTTCATTAGGGGATAACACACACTAATGATTTTTCAATACCGACCTACACAAATTTAAGCAGATGAAGTAACAAATCAACTTTCTCCATACAAAACTCTATAGAATATATTAAAAAAAAATTATATATGTTGATGAGTAATAACCTTAGAATTCTTGAAAATTATTTTTCTCTACTATATATTTTAGGGCTCCCTAATTATTAATTCTCACCCTACCTATTTTTTTTTTTTTTTTTTTTTTTTTTGGGTTAGACCCTCAACTTTTTCCAGCAAAATATAAGTTGTTTTTGCCTGTGGGTGATTATGCATTGGAGGGGTTGTCTCTCCATCTTTGATGATATTCATTACTTTACTATTAACCAGTTCAGGGTGCAACACCATGTAACCATCATTTTCATATCCTTGTAGCTTACAATGTTTAGGCAGAAAATCATACCTTATCTTTTTCCTTTTTATCTTTATTCCTCTAATTTTTTCATCCTTGATTTTTATGTTAACAACCTTAGTATTTTTTTAATTTTTTTTTTTGGGTTAAATTGTTGCCCTTCTTTCTAATTTGTTATTGTTCCTTCAAAATAGTGGCAAAAATAAGTAAAGCAACACAATGTTATCAAGTTTTTTCCTCTAAAATCCGTTGTTAATGTCGTCTGCACAATGATCATCTCTATTTCTCATCTTCCTTACATTTCTGTATGTTGATTATTTCTTTTTCATGGTTTGTAGATTCTCCTTTTTCTTATTATTTTTGTTTTTGGAGTTTTTTACTTGTTAATGGCAAAGATTTGGCTCAAGAATTTGTGATAAACTTGAAAGAACATAATATATAACGTCTCTATTGTGTACTTTATTTGCTAGGTAAATTCCATTATAGTGGCAGTGGACATGCTTTCATGGTGGATCTTGTTTTTCTATGTCCTATACTCTCTACTTTAGGACCATAATATCATTTTTCCGCAAGTGTTAAAAATTAATTAAAAAGAATTTAACCTCTACAAAAAAATTCCTTAAAGCTCAGCCGAACATTTATGTACTATTATTTACCATTTGTATTAAGCAGAAAAATAACAGATAGCAACAAAATACGAACTCTAGCAACACAAAACAACAATGGAGATATAAGAACAATATGATTAAAATACCCTTACTCAAAAGTTTCTTATAGTCTAATTAAATATTCATCTACCACCTATTTAAGGTGAAAATATAGCAAACAACAATATAATAGAAATTACAACAACTCATGCTATAAATTGAGATATCAAAATAATATGATTAAATCTAACCAACATAAAAATTTCTCAAAATTCGTCCGAACATTCATATACTACAACAACAACAAAAAACCCAGTGTATTCCCACAAAGTAGGGTCTGGGAAGGGTAAAATGTACGCAGTCCATACCGCTGCCTCCGAAGAAGTAGAGAGGTTGTTTCCGATAGACCCCCGCCTTAAGATAAAGGATAGTAAACAAGAGCGTAATGAAACATGAAACAGGATGGATGACATAATATAAATAAGGAATAAGACATAATAAAATAAAAAATCAGAGCAATACAAAATAAGATAAATAAGCGCAATATGGAATAAGAGATAAGAAATAGGACGTCTGAAATAGGACACCCACCTAGTAGCAACATACACTCACAGACCAAAGACACCCACCACACCCAAACCCTCCTGACTAGGGGCTCCTACCTATGGACACAGTCCTAGGATTACTAACCCGCCTATACATGAGCTCTTCTAACTACTTTCTACAATCCACGCACTTATCCTAGCCTTCTACCCTTATCTGTGACCTCCACACCTTTCTATCTAGGGTCATTTCTTCAGGAAGATGAAACTGCTCCATGTCATGTCTAATCACTTCCCTCCACTATTTCTTCGGCCTATCTCTCCTCCTCCTGAATCCATCCAACGCTAGCCTCTCACACCTACGAACTGGGGCATACGTGCCCCTCCTCATCACATGCCCAAACCATCTTCGCCTTCCCTCTCGGATCTTGTCCTCCACCAAAGCCACTCCCACCTTCTCCCAGATAATCTCATTCCTAACTCTATCCCCTCTTGTAAGCCCACACATCCAACGCAACATTCTCATTTCTGCCACCTTCACTTTTTGAATGTGAGAGTTCTTGACTGGACAATACTTTGCTCCATACAGCATGGCTGGACGGACTGCCTTTCTGTATAATTTGCCTTTAAGCTTAAGGGGTACCCCTCTTATCACACAACACTCCCGAGGCGATCCTCCACTTCAATCAATCTGCTTCAATACGGTTAGTGACATCCTCATCAATCTCGCCATTCCCCTGGATCATAGCCCCAAAATACTTAAAACTATCCCTCTTACAAACATCTTGAAAATCCAACCTCATCACCACATCATCCTCCTGCCTCAGGTCACTAAACTTGCATTCCATATACTCCGTGTTGGACCTACTCAACCTGAACCCCTTAGATTCAAGGGTTTGCCTCCAAACCTCTAAGTTTTCATCCCCCCCCCCCGCGCGCGTCTCATCAATCAGTACTACATCATCCGCAAACAACATACACCAAGGCACCTCCCCTTGAATACTCCGCGTCAACACCTCCATCACCAATGCAAATAGAAATGGACTAAGATTCGAAACCTGATGCAACCCTGTCTCAATCGAAAAATGCTCTAAGTCCCCTTCCGCCGTTCTCACCCAGGTCTTTCCTCCATCGTACATGTCCATAATAGCTCCGATGTACGCCATCGGGACCCCTCTTACCTCTAAGCATCTCCAAAGAACCTCCCTAGGGACTTTGTCATACGCCTTCTCCAAGTTGATGAACACCATGTGCAAATCTCTCTTCCTTTCCCTATGTTGCTCCACCAATCTCCTCACCAGGTGGATTGCCTCTATCGTCGAGCGACCAGGCTTAAAACCAAACTGATTCTTCGAAAAGGATACGAACATTCATATACTACCTGTATTAATCAGAAAAACAACAGATAGTAACAAAATAGAAATAGAACAAAACAATACGATAATTAATGGTAATGATACTTTTTTAAATTAGTGGTAATGACACATATTTTTAAAACGCCCATAAATTTTTTTTTTTACACAAATCTCCCATTACTTTTTCCTTTTTCCCTCTTTCACTTCTTCGACCCGATTTTACCCCCTACAAACTTAAGAGGGTGAATTAAAAAGAACTTTTGAGAATAAAAATAAATCAAATAGGATATAAATCTTAAGAATGTAGTGAAAAGAAATACTTTTTTAATTAGTGATTAATAATAATGACACATATTTTCAAAACACCCATAATTTTTTTTATTTACATAAATATCCCACTATTTTTTCCCTTTTCACCCTTTTTATCACCTCAGCCCAATCCCCTCCCCCGCCCCTAACACCCTCCAATGAAAGACAAAAGTACAACACACATGAAGCACACAAAATAATCTAACTTTAGCAATTCAGTGTTCGGAACATAATCACTTCATTATATTCATTACCTTCTAGCTCCTTCTTCTTTCAGTCATAACTATCTCTTCCATGGCTTCCATGTTCCAGCTTTCCACTTTGAGCAAGACTCCTATCACTATGTTGTTCTTTCTAACACTGTTATGAGGGTGCAGTTCAAAGGCATGCCATGCATGGCTATTCGAAAGAGAGATGGATTTGACTACTCAAGTGGTCACTTTAAAAGATCTTTATCCAGCCAACTAACTGCAGCTAGAAAACAAAAGCATCCTCACGGTGATAAGGATTCAGATGTGGTTAATTCTTATATCACCATTTATGTTATGCTTCCTTTGGGTGTCATTAGCCTAGAGGGTGGTATTGGGGACATCCTCAAAAACCACCTAGAGACATTAAAGTCTATCAGGGTTGATGGAGTTATGGTGGATTGTTGGTGGGGCATCGTGCAAGCTGCTCTAAGACAATACAATTGGAGGAGATACATAGGGAGGCTCAACCAATTTCGTGGCCTAAAGGCGAATCATAATGAGAGGCCTTAAACATTTTTAGAGACCTTAAATGTAAACATGTGAAAATAATCAAATTTTTTTATCCGATTGAGTATAGTAAAAAATTATCCTCTATTTGTATCAATGTCCTTCACACTTTTATTTTAAAACATAAATCAAAACTATTAATATCTAATTAACATTATATTTTAAGAAACTTTCATGATTAATATAATAATTTTTTCATGTTCCTATCACCCGGTGATCTTAATTTTTACACCAAATAAAAAATTTAAAATATTTTTCATATACTTCGATTGTTCAAATTTTTTTTTTATAATTTTCTTTTATTTATAGTTTAAATATTATTTATTTATTTTAAAATAAATTTATAAATTTATTATTATTATTCAAAAATGGGGCCCCAAAAAATTAGGGGCCTAAAGTCGTTGCTCCATTGGCTTTACCCAAGAGCCGGCTCTGGAGATACATAAAACTCTTTGACATGATTTGAGGCTTAAATCTCAAGATCCAGGTTGTCATGTACTTCCATAAATACGGAGGAACTATCGGGGATGATGTCCACATTCCTATTCCTCAACGGGTTGGTTATAGCAGTTGGAGCCAAAATTCCGACACATTCTTTATGTACATAAATGAAAGAAGGAACAAAGAGTGCCTCAGTTGGGGTGTGTCATTGATAATGCTCAAACTACAACTCTCGTAAGAGTGTAAGCGGTCGTTGTCAAATATAGAACCCAACTGGGTTGGGTGTCGAATCCCAGAGGGAATACTTGGTCACTAAGTATGCAACGATTCGTAGACTTTTGGTGAAAGTTCTGCCGAAAAAAAGGGGGATTTTATGCGTGAAGTAAAATTATCAAAATAGCAAAGTAAAAATGGAATGTTTAGTAAGATTTTAATCAATGAGAATTGTAAGTTAGGGTTATGTCCATCTTATGAGTTCTACATATCTATTGGCTATGAGTTATGCAGAATTCAAACATGCATGCGCTTATAGAGTTTCGTATTCTATAGTAAATGCTAGCGTCTTTCGACCATCAAGGATTATCTCACTTTAACTCTTTCGAGCTTAAAGCGTATAACTAATGGTACGAATTCTCCAAGAGGTTAATCCAGTTACGGCACTAACTTTTAAACAGGGGTTGGTAGCCCTATTTCCTTGTCACTCTCTCATATCCAGACATGTAACTTTTCTTTCGAACAAGTTAATGCTATACTGGCATATTCTATATGTTTACAACCACAAGAATTCAATTAAGATGAAGAGAGTAATGATATAAGCAGCATTCGTACCAAGAATTCACAAACTCATAGCAATAGATAGTACCTCATGAGGCTTCCATAACCCTAACAGAGAAGTTTAGCTACTCATAATTGTGAAGGAAAACAACGAGGATATCATCATCATAACAATATCACGATATGTATGTATTTGCGTCACTTGTGGCGTGATTTTATTGCTAGTAGCATTTCTCTTATCGTGAAAATTAAAAGTCAAATAGATGAAAAATAATGTCAATAACGAATTTAAGAATAGAAGAGAATAAGAATGAATTGAAAGAGAATGAATTGAATGCTGAAAAATTCAGCAAATAAGGGTTTTTATAACACCCTTGTCCTAGTCCTACTGAAATAGGGTTTTTATCCTTGTCCTAGTCCTACTAAGTTACTGCTGATCTCAAAGTCTTTAGAAATACTGTGTTTGCCCGGGACAAGTTCTCCATGCATCACTTTCAGTCCACCAGTTTCCAGAAGCTGCCTTCCTTCTTCCGTTGAAGTTTTCTTTGGCGTCTAGCAGTCCATAAAATGCTGAAATCTTCATCATTTATACCTGAACACTTGCTAATCACGTTGGTTAGCTTACTTACAGGAAAAAGGACTAAAAGTGCAGGAATTATATATTTTGTCCTTAAAACTTAGCTAAAATATGGGTAAATTAAGGTGCTTTAGGCGTGTAAATACGCCTAACATCAACACCCCACACTTAAAGCTTTGTTCGTCCTCGAACAAAATATCATGTCCATATAAACATCTACTTAGGGTTTCACAGTAAAAGCACAAAATATTCATCAAGACAGGTACAACAATTATTAACAAAGAGTAGTTTTCTGATCACTACTAGAAATAATTCAACCTCCAACCTAGACTCGTAATGATGGTTAATTCGTATCCAAAAATTAAGGCACAAAGAATCATACACAACTACCCAAAACTCATCAACCATGTGTGTCTCACAATATATCACCCATAATCACTCACAAGTATTTCATTTTTCGAAACATGGGTATAAGATTTTCCTTGCTCTCACTCTCACAAAGAATTCATATGTTGCAACTGATGACCATAGGATTGCCCTTAGTGTAATGCTCTACTAATATCAGAATGCTAAGTTTAGGATCATATAGGTCTTTACATGGTTGTAATGTAGGCTAAGGGACAAGTAGGACTATTTTGGCCAGAAATAGTGACTATGTTCCCTAAGCGCTTTAATCCACTACATTGTGTCATTAACGCTCTTTTTTAAACAATCCTGCTACCTTTCTTTCATGTAACACCCCTTTTCACCTTATTTTGTTATTTAAACATAAACACAATTATCTTTTTAGTTTTCTATTTCTTTTTTTTATAACACACCACTATGATAGCCATTCTTTTTTACAACTATTTCAAGTACCAATACACTCTGATGCATCACTCTCACCCAATTTTCTCTTATTTTGTCACATGATTTTACAATTTAAAGTGCTTAGTAATTTGGATCAAATTATGGTCTTAAAAAAAATGGATCAGGCTACATAAGAGGCTGTCAAAGAAGATGGCTTAAAGGCTCAAAGGGGTTTAACTAGGATAAATGTTCATGGGTAGGTCAAAAGAAGGTAAACAAGTACAGGTTGCCAAAGAAATGCCTAAATCATCTCCTAAACTTACACTCTTTATTTCGCTTTACACACACACCAGGCAAGTTCTAGCATCAGTCACCAACACAGAATATACTATTATCTCACACACACAAGGCACATGGTCAACTTTATTGGGAGCAGTATAGACTCTTGACCCAACAGATGAAGGAATTAAACCACACACTTATCACATAGTGAGTCACACTTAGAGCCTAAACATCTCAATAGTAATGATTTTAGCACAACTCTTGTCATAATACCATGCCGCCTATCAGAACAATTTCATGCACTTTATGCAAAATCTAAAAAAAAAAACACTTAAAGAGAAAAAAATTTTGAAAAAATTTAACTTCGAAAACATTTAACTACTACTAAAAATCAAACAGATGAACATGAATAAATGCAGGTAAGCAAAGAAATACAGCATACAAATACCAGCACCCCACACTTAGACGGGACACACTGCCCTCAGTGGAAAATAAATAAGAAGAACCTGATTAGTCGGACTCATCCTCTATGTCTGGGGTCATGCCCCCTGCATCGGAATCATCATCAGAGTCTTCATCCTCAGAGTTTCCTCAAATTGTACCCCACTTGATGCCAAAAGTGCGTCGAGGTATTTGTAGCAAGGAGGATTCAGCTTGCTCTTTTCTTCCTCTTTTCTTACCTTTCTGTGAGGTGGGCATTTTTTGTTTCCCTTGTCGTCCTTTTGAGGCCATTCTACCTGAGATCCTAACAGAGTCATGTTAACTTTATCTCGAAAGATTCAATCGACAAACAGACAATAGTGGAGCCACCCCACACTTAATTTGTTGACACAAACTAATTAAGTGAATGATGTCGATTACTCAGACTTCATCGACATACATTTAGGGGATATGTTCCAACAATATGTTTAGCACGGTCATACTTTCATGTCATCTTACTATCCTTTCCAACTCTATTTCATGTAATCTTGACTATACTTTTATGTGTGGATTAATGCATTTTTTGAACAAGACTACTACATAGAGATCGTATCAAGTTATGACATAGAAATAATCACAACATCTCATGCTTGTATTCAATCATGATCTTTATCTCGATGAGCGAGTCCTTCAAACATTCAATCATTCAACTTTGAAGAGTATGCAATTAGCTTCACCATTTCCATTTCTCAAAAAGAGGACAGTGTATAACAATCAAATACAAGTCGGTACTAAGTCCATAATACCCATACGTATTCTTTCACTCAACTAGATGTATCATACAAATCAACATATTCTAATCACCAACACCACTTTAAGATCTAAAATACCATGATAAGTGTAAGATTGTAACAACTTCAGAATATAAACGAAGAACTTACTTGGTGTTGAACTCGGAAGATGCTCTTGCAAGGTTAGATGAGCAAAAATAAAAGTTTTGAGAGATTTGGGAGGCAAAGGCGGCGCCTAATGCTTTGCCTAGTTGAGCATAGGCGGCGCCTATGCTATGGCATTGTAGATTCAGAGACCAAAGGCATTGGCATAGGCGGCGCCTATGCTATGGCATTGTTGGACCAAAGGCTTTGGCATAGGCGGCGCCTATGCTATAGCATGGTAGATTCAGAGACCAAAGGCCATAGCATAGGCCTTGTCTTGTCCATTGCCTAGATTTACATAGGCCTTGCCTTGTCTATTGCGTAGATTTTTATAGGCAATGCCTAACCGAAAGCCTTTTGCTCCTTCATTACTCACTTACCACCTTTAACATTGCTCACTTTCAAATCAAAATTTGAGACCAAGCTCCTCCTTTATACGTCTTTCACCTACACTTACTCAAAAATAACAAAAACGATTAGAACGATGGGTTGCCTCCCACCAAGCGCCTTAGTTTTGGTCGTGGCTCGACTACAAAAACAAACTCCTAGTAAAACAAAACAATTTAAATACGATGGGTTGCCTCCCATCTAGCGCTTGATTTATTGTCGCGGCACGACATAGTTATCTCGATTACTTAGACTTCATCGAGATATATGGTGCATCATTTTTTGAATGGATTCAGACGACGCTGATGCTTACTTGTAGGCATGCAATCTTCTTCAAGATGACTCTTGTACATACATATCCCAGGAGGTATACCAATTATATCATCAATAGTCCATCCCATAGCTCTCTTGTACCTCTTCAGAGCAGAGATGAGAGCCTCTACGTGCTGTTTACCTAGATCAGCTGCAACACTCACTGGAAGTGTATTTCCACTTCCCAAGAACGTATACCTTAGGTGACTGGGGAGCTCTTCCGATTCTAGCACTGGTGGCTCTTCAATGGAAGTATTCGCTGTTGGTGAAGGTCGATTCTTAAGATCAAGGTCCAGCTTCTTAGGGGCATGAGAATAGGACCCTATTCCTGTTAGAGTACAAATGGTTTCTTCATAATCTTCAGCATCCTCATGCTCAACATTCAACAGCACAGTCGACAATGGCTCAACAATAAGTTGCTTTTCTACCGATACTTCTTTCTCATCCTTATAATAAACATCATCTACAGAGAACACATTCATATTGCTGGGCTGCTTCATTGCTTTGCATACATCAAAACAGACCACTTTGTCATTCAACCAAAATAAAAGCTCATTAGCTCTTAAGTCAATAAGCACACTTCCAGTTGTGAGGAAAGGGCGTCCCAAGATTATGGGAACTTCAGAATCCACCTCGCAATCCAAAATAATAAAGTCTGCAGGAAAGATGAAGGTGAAAACCTTCACCAACACATCATTACCGACCTATCTGCCATCATGAGCCGCATATTGGTTGGTGTAGGGTCACCCAACCCCAAATTTCTGTAAATAGATAGTGGCATCAAATTGATGCTAGCTCCCAAATCGCACAATGCCTTAGCGAAATCCAACGATCCAATCATGCAAGGAATAGTGAAAGCACTAGGATCTGTCTTCTTCTGTACTAAAGATCTCGTTGCAATTGCACTGCAATGATGAACATTATCTTTCAGCTCATAGCTTACTGCCCGCTTCTTTGTCAAAAGGTCCTTCATGAATTTAACGTACCCAGGCATCTGTTCCAGCACCTCCACCAAAGGAACATTAATAGTCAACTGCTTCAACATAGTCATGAATTTACTGAACCTGGTGTCATCAGCCTTCTTCTTCAGTCTCTGAGGAAAAGGTGGTGGTGGTAGAGGAATCATTTTCTCCACCACTTCCTTTTTATCTTGCTTCCGATTATCACTCTTTTTAGGCTGGTGACGTCTAGGTGTAATATCATGAGCACTCACTTCAGCTTCTACGGCATCTTCAAACTCTGTATCAAGAACATTCTCCTCTGTATTATCAACTACCTGCTTACCTTTGGACGGATTTTCCAACACTTTACCACTCCTGGTAGTAATAGCCATACATGATCCATCATTCCTTGGGTTTTGTACTGTGTCGCTAGGTAGCGTTCCAGCTTTCCTTTGGTTGAATGCTGCTGAAAGTTGACTCAATTGTTGTTCCAGCTATTTTATTGAGGTAGAATGCGAGTTAACCAATTGGTTTATTGATGACAAGTCATTCTTCACTTTGGTTACACCAATGTTGGTTGTTTCTACTCCTTTCAACAGTTTAGCCATCATGTCCTCCATGGACATCTTTCCAGAACCAGATGCAGTGGCCTCTCGGCTTCCAGGTGGAACATACAAACCACTCCTGTCAGTCTTATTCTTCCAACTACCTTGATCACGGTCTTTGTTTCCAGATTTATCATAATAGTTCCGACCTTGGTTTCCTTGGGCATTGCCTCGGAAACCCCCCTGATTATTCAAGTAGTTGGCTTCTTTCTCAGAATCAAATTCGTCTCGTCCCTGTGATACAATGGCCTTAACCTTTTTGGTCTTCCCTGATAATAAATGTTTGGTAAGAAGATCCATCTGCGTTTTCATGTGCGCCATATCTTGATCACGTTCCTCCTCTCTTTGCCTTTGTTTTGCAGTTATGCCAATAGATATAGTGGAGCTTGCTACCTCAGAATCCCTGGTATGCCAAGCTCTACTTTGCTTTGTCATACGATCTAGCATATCACTTGCCTGAATAAAGGTAAGGTCCATGAATGACCCTCCTGCAGCATTATCAACTACTGCTTAGTCACCGAATTCAAAGATCTGTATAATATCTCCATCAAGTGGACATTGGTCATATGGTGATTTGGGCACCTTATAAGCTTCGTCTTGAACCTCTCCCATGTTTCGTGGAGAGCTTCAGTTGGAAGCTGTCGAAAATTGCTGATCTCATCTCTCAACTGTGCTCTCTTGGATGACAGATAAAATCTTTCTAGGAAAGCGTCTTTCTGTTGCCTCCAATTAGTGATAGAGTCAGGAGTTAGCCCGTTCAACCATAGAGTCGCCTTACCAGATAGAGACAATGGAAATAAGCGTAGTCGAATTGCATTCTGTCCAACGCCTGGATTGTCGAATGACTTGCATGTAGAGATAAAGTTGATCAGATGCATATTTGGATCATCGCCTGCAAGTCCACCAAATAACCCCTTGAGTTGCAATAGCTGAATCATGGTGCTAGTGATATTAAACTTGGCTCCAGGTGCCAAGGGCGGAGGAATAATAGCTCCTGTGGCACCAGCTCCGTCCAGGTCGTCATCATCATCATCGAAAGGCATTTGCATAGAGCGGCGTTCAGGCCTAAATATGGCTTGACGATCTCTTATGTTTACAGGTGTCGCCACCTCAGCATCACGCCTAGGGTTTAGTAACTCATCATCACCTAGGTCCTCATCGTCAGGATTTGTGGCCCGCCCAGGGTTATCAATATTCTGTTGATGTACTTGGGCAGCGGCCAACGCAGCTAGTCTAGCCTGCTCCTGTTGAGCAGCCCTTCTCTCAATGTCACGTTGTGCATCCATCCTTCCAATAAGTTGTGGTTCAGGGTTTATGGGTAATAATAGTTGTCCCGAACTTCGAGTATTTGGCATGCACTAAACAAAAACCTGCAGAAAACAAAAACAACAACTAAAAGTAAAGTACGAGAATCTTTGACCAAAGGGTCGAGTAATTATCACAAACTTAGTTGACAACCGTATTCCCTGGCAACGGCGCCAAAATTTGATAACGCTCAAACAACAGCTCTCGTAAGAGTATAAGCGGTCGTTGTCAAATATAGAACCCAACTGGGTTGGGTGCCGAATCCTAGAGGGAATACTTGGTCACTAAGTATGCAACGATTCGTAGACTTTTGGTGAAAGTTCTGCGGAAAAAAGGGGGGATTTTATGCGTGAAGTAAAATTATCAAAATAGCAAAGTAAAAATGGAATGTTTAGTAAGATTTTAATCAATGAGAATTGTAAGTTAGGGTTATGTCCACCTTATGAGTTCTACGTATCTTTTGGCTATGAGTTATACAGAATTCAGACATGCATGCGCTTATAGAGTTTCGTAATCTATAGTAAATGCTAGCGTCTTTCGACCATCAAGGATTATCTCACTTTAACTCTTTCGAGCTTAAAGCGTATAACTAATGGTACGAATTCTCCAAGAGGTTAATCCAGTTACGGCACTAACTTTTAAACAGGGGTTGGTAGCCCTATTTCCTTGTCACTCTCTCTTTTCCAGACATGTAACTTTTCTTTCGAACAAGTTAATGCTATACTGGCGTATTCTATATGTTTGCAACCACAAGAATTCAATTAAGATGAAGAGAGTAATGATATAAGCAGCATTCGTACCAAGAATTCACAAACTCATAGCAATAGATAGTACCTCATGAGGCTTCCATAACCCTAACAGAGAAGTTTAGCTACTCATAATTGTGAAGGAAAACAACGAGGATATCATCATCATAACAATATCACGATACGTATGTATTTGCGTCACTTGTGGCGTGATTTCCTTGCTAGTAGAGTTTCTCTTGTCGTGAAAATTAAAAGTCAAATAGATGAAAAATAATGTTAATAACGAATTTAAGAATAGAAGAGAATAAGAATGAATTGAAAGAGAATGAATTGAATGCTGAAAAATTCAGCAAATAAGGGTTTTTATAACACCCTTGTCCTAGTCCTACTGAAATAGGGTTTTTATCCTTGTCCTAGTCCTACTAAGTTACTGCATCCTTGTCCTAATCCTACTAAGTTACTGCTGATCCCCAAGTCTTTAGAAATACTGTTTTTGCCCGGGACAAGTTCTCCATGCATCACTTTCAGTCCACCAGTTTCCAGAAGCTGCCTTCCTTCTTCCGTTGAAGTTTCCTTTGGCGTCCAGCAGTCCATAAAATGCTGAAATCTTCATCATTTATACCTGAACACTTGCTAATCACGTTGGTTAGCTTACTTACAGGAAAAAGGACTAAAAGTGCAGGAATTATATATTTTGTCCTCAAAACTTAGCTAAAATATGGGTAAATTAAGGTGCTTTTGGCATGTAAATACGCCTAACATCAGTCATACCCCTTTTTAACCAAAAATGATTCAGTTACGTTTCGAAAGGATTTTATTTGTTAAAGTGACAAAATGAAAATTTGTTTCGAAAAGGACTTTTAACAATCAAAACTCAGAGTCAACTTGGCATAATTTGGTGTTCCAAGTCACCTTTGATAATCCCTTTTCAAAACTTTTTTTGACACTTTGAAACTGATCCGCGAACAGAGATTCCGGTTAAGGAATTCTGTTGACCGAGGGGAAGGTGTTAGACATCCCTCGATCTCGTAGTTTGACGGCAGTCTCTTGGTGGAATGTATTGGCTAATTTAACACTACAGATGTATAAACCACACAAAACACATAAAACAATCAATCAAACACACGAAACAAAACAAATCCAAAATATAGTGTTCAGTCCAATTATTACAAACCAAAGTAAAAAAGAGTACTAAAAAGTAAACCTACACTAATCCTAAACTATGTTCCAATGCTTTACCCGATATCTCGGGCCTTCACCACGAACCTCCTTTGCATACATGATACGTCGGAGAATTCCCCGATAAATAAGTACAAAAGATCCTGAGGCATCCCTCGGTAAAATGAATACATCTTTTCAATGCGATAAAATCAAACCATTCAACAAAATTTCAAACATTCAACAAAACCACAAATTCTAAACTTTGCCTACCCAACCTACGTTTGCCTAGCCCACTCACCCTCTCATGACACAATGAAGTTCGATTAATCGTTCATTTCAAGTTAAATAATAATCATGAATCAGACCAACGAAAATTCACTTTTTATCAACTTCTCAATTCCGTTTTTAATTCTCAAATGAGATACCATTTCACCATGCAAATCATAATCAAAGAAACCAATCACGAATCAAAACAAACACGTGTTCATCACCAAAAGGGATAAAACAAAACACCATATTCAATTCAATACACCAAATATAGCAAACAATGAAACAAAAAACAAGAAAAGAGTAGAATTGGACCTCAATTGTCGATTTTGATGTATCGTGGATAGAATCATATTCGAAATACCTTGATTTGAACCTCGATAGCCAACAACCCCAACTCGGTATCGCAATTTACCACCCGAACAGATTTGAAACCCACAAGCAAACTCAATATAAACTCTCGATTCGACAACTTCGCACAAAAACTTTAACTGGGAACGCTCCCTCCGATCACTCTCTTCTCTAATTTTCTCTCCTTTTACTGCTTTGCTCTCGATCTTTTGATCTATTTCCCTTGAATCTCTCAATCTGTATTCTCTCTCAAACTCTTTCTATTTTTGTTTGCCAGTTTTTTCTCACGATGTGCATGTGTAGTGTTCAATAAACAAACAAAAAAAAAACATTCCTCAGATCTGTTGTGTCCGTGTATGAAACTATATGTAAATGGTTCTCCAATTTTCCTCTGATGTGGTGTGTGTATTGTGAGGATTCTGTGAGTTTTTCATTGAATCAAGTCCTTTCCAGTGAGGAATTTTGTTCTCTGTGTGCAATTTTTGTTGAAGAAGATCCCTATGTATTCAATTTTGTAGTTCCATCAATCCCATGACAAAAAATGGAATTCCCCCGTTTCCTCCCCATTGTCTTCTGTATGTCCTGGTATATATCCTATATATCTATATGTGGGTGAGTGTAATTGTGTATTCAGTGTTTTTTTAATGGAAAATGGAGTGGTGTCGTGTGTGCTCTAAGGAGAAGAAGAAATTTCTTTTGTTTTTTGAATTGTCTCTCTGATCGTGGTCCGCCCTCTTCTATCCGATCACACCTTTTCTCTCTCGCCTTTATTGGTTTCTCTCCGTTCTCCCTCAATCAATTTGTGGTTGTGCAATTTGTGTGTAAATATGGCGTCTGTGTATTGTCGATCCAAGAAGAGAAAAGAAAAATGGATGATGGATGATGATCTCTAATGGAATCGTGAATGGGAACCCTAAAAAATGGGTTCTCCATGTATGTATATATCTGGTAGTGTGGTGAGTGTGCTCTATTCTGTTATGGGGAATATGCTGTGGGTCCCTTTTCTCTTTTGTATTATGGTATTTTAATTCTGTATCCCTTTGTGTGACGTGTAATAGTGAGGTAGTGGGGTAGGGTAGGGGGTGTGAGATGGTAAGTAGGGAAGGGGGTAGGGGTAGGTTGTTAGGATGATTAAAACAAGATAAAATTTGTTTGAAATTTTGTTAAGGGTTGTTATTTTTTTGTATTTTTATGGGGTATAATCACATGAGTGAAGGTATGTAGTAAGGTGAGCTAAAAATGGATAAAATTTAATTTTGGAAGGACAAAATTAGGTGTCTACAGGGTGTTGATAAAGAATGTGTGTTAGAGGGAAGGCCGGATCTTCAGGTCTACTTTGGCTTCATGAGTAGTTTTTTCACAAGTTTGAGGACCTTTTTAAGCAAGGTACGATCTTCTGAAGTGGAGATAGGCTTGGGGCCTTGTGGGGACCTTCGCTTTCTCTCATATCTAGCAAAATTCTAATGGATATTTCTTGTTATTGGTGGATTTCAAAAAGCTTGTTGTATTTGAGTCTTAACTACATCATTCACCCCTCCAAAGTATAAAGCACTTCTAGCTTGATTAGCTTGCAAACTAGAAGATTCTATGAATATTGAAATTTAAAAAGCGAATGCGAGAATGAAAATATATAAAATAGGACATAACTCTTAAGAATGTAGTAAAATGACACTTTTTTAATTAGTGATAATGATACATATTTTAAAAACGTTCATAATTTTTTTATTTACACAAATCCCCCACTATCTTTTTCTTTTTTCCTCTTTCACCCCTTCAGCCCGATTTGAGCCCTACAAACTTGAGAGGATGAATTAAAAAGAACTTTTGAGAGTGAAAATAAATAAAATAGATACAACTCTTAGAATATAGTGAAAAAAATATATTTTTAATTAGTGATTAATGACAATGACACGTATTTTCAAAACACCCATAATTTTTTTATTTACAAAATATCCCCACTATTTTTTTCCTTTTTCCCTTTTTACCACCTCGGCCCGATCCGATCCCCCACCCTTAACACCTTCCAACGAAAATACACACACGTGAAGCACACAAAATAATCTAATTTTAGCAATATCAGTGTTCGAAACATAATGGCTCCATTATATTCATTACCCTCTGTCTAGATCCTTCCTTCTTTCATTTCATTATATTCACTACCCTGTACCTAACTCCTTCTTCCTTCACTCCATTATATTCATTACCTTCTAGCTCCTTCTTTCAGTCATGATTATCTTTTCTATGGCTTTCATGTTCAAGCTTTCCACTTTGAGCAAGCCTTCTATCACATATGTTGTTCTTTCTAACACTGCTATGAGAGTGAAGTCCAAAAGCATGCCATGCATGACCATTCAAAAGAGAGATGAATTTGACTACTCAAGTGGCTAGTTTCAATAATCTCCATCCACCCAACTAATTGCAACTAGAAAACAAGAGCATCCTCAGGGTAATAAGGATTCAGACATGGTTGATTCTTATATCTCTGTTTATGTTATGCTTCCTTTGGGTGACATTAGCCTAGAGGGAAGTACTGGGACCCATACATCCTCCAAAACCACCTAAAGAAGTTGAAGTCTACTGCGTTTAATGGAGTTATGGTGGATTATTGGTGGGGCATCGTGGAAGTTGCTCCAAGACAATACAATTGGAGGGGATACAGAAAGCTCTTTGACATGATTCGAGGATTAAATCTCAAGGTCCAACGCCATCATGTACTTCCATAAATGCAGAGGAAATATCGGGGATGATATCCACATTCCCATTCCTTAATGGGTTTTAGCAATTGGGAGCCAAAATCCCGACATATTCTTTACGAATACAAATAGAAGAAGGAACAAAGAGTGTGTCAGTTGGGGTGTTGATAAAAATGGGTGTTGGAGGGAAGGACGATTCTTCAGGTCTACTTCAACTTAATGAGTAGTTTTCTCCATGAGTTTAATGACTTTTTTAAGGAAAGTACAATCTCTGAAGTGGATATAGGCCTGGGGCCTTGTGGGGAGCTTCGTTTTCCCTCATATCCAGCTAAATTCTGATGGCTATTTCCCAGTATTTGTGGATTTCAGTGCAATGACAAGTACTTACTTAAAAGCTTGAAAATAGTAGCTGAGGAAGCTGGATGCTCAACATGGGCTAGAGTGGCTAAGAATGCAGGTTCCTATAATGCAAAACCTCAAGACACGAAGTTATTTAGTGATGGTGGAGAGTATGATACCTTTTAATTTATGGCAGATTCCTTTTGAGTTGGTACTCTTAGGTTTTGATCAATCACGGTATAAAGTTCTTGGATTGGCAAAATCTATATTTAGAGGCACTCCTATAGCAGAAAAGCTATCAGGAATCCATTGGTATTTCAAAAGTGCTAGCCATGCAGTTGAACTCACCGCTGGCTTTTACAATCTAAGCACTCATGATGTCTATATGCCCATTACTTCAATGTTAAAAAAACATGGAGCAGCTTAGAATTTCACATGTCTTGAACTGCTAACACTTGATGTGCAAAGGGACTATCCAAAAGCATTAGCTGATCTTGAAGGATTAGTTTGGCAGGTTCTAAATGTTGGATGGGCTATCGAAATTGCTGTTGCTGGCGAGAATGTCCTTCCCTGCTACGACAGGAAGGGCTATAGTAAAATATTAGAAGTCGCAAAACCAGTCGGCAGCCCAAAACATAGACAGATATATAGGTTGACCTACTTAAGGCTCTGTTCTACTCTACCGGATCATGATAATTTGATGGAGTTCACGAGCTTCGTTCAAAAGAGGCATGGTGTGAAGCCATCTGGATAGAAGAAGTGTCCCATTCACGCCCTTCAAATTTGAAACTGTGCTATTTTAGAACTTCATTAACTTCTTGATTCAGACATTGTTGTATATGGTTCTTGATGTTACTTTTTAGTTGGTATCAGTACTGTATTAATTTACGCGAAGCCTTTCATATTTTTGAATTCATGACTATATTTTCATTTTCGGAGTAAAAAAGAAGTGTTCGGAACATTTTAGGGTATGACCGAAGCAACTATTTAATGATCGAATACCTCCAAGTTAGGCCAACCTACTAGCCGATTCCTTATTAGGGTATTATACCAAGTAATTTGCTATCCTAATGAAAAAATAGTTGCATACTAGCATTATCCAAACCTCTTACCAAGTCAAAAAGGGAGGGTTCGACCAAAGCCAAACACCGATCCTGCAATAAGAGTAGACAATGCAAATTAGAATAAGCAATAAAATACAATCATATGATGATATTCCAGCAGAAGGATATCTCTTTGGGTGATTTTCTACTTATTGCTGAATGATATCTCTGAAATCTTTGAGATCTTGAGTTGGTCTCATGGGAATAATTGTCAAAGAAAACTTTTGAAAAACTATTTTGTCAAATACCTACTTAATTTCTTTTTGATTTATTTTTTAGGTTTAGGATGTAAAAAGTGAAAAAAGTGGGGCCCACACGTGGGCCAAGGGATCAATTCATCATTTATACAACTTTACAAATTTAATATAATACACCTAACTCCCTCCACTTATTCTAATATCCAAAAAAAAAAAACCTCTCTCTCCTCTTCACTTCCCAACTCCCGCTTTCAAACAACTTCTCCCAAAAACTTCATTTTCGTACGTTCTTCGTCTGCAGCTGCTAAGGGGGCGTTGTTGCTTCGCAAGGTTAGTTAAAATCAAGTTTCGATCATTTCTAGATCTATTTAAATGGTTTTCCTTTTTGCTAATCGATTGGTAGTGATGTAGGTTTTTTTTTTCGAATTTGGTGTTTTGATTTAATCGTGCTTTTTTTAGCAATGAAGTGTTGAATGGTGGTATAATTGTTGTTTGAAGAGTTATTTTGGCATTTTGATTTGAACAACGTCTTGTTTCTGTCTGTAGACCCGCGGTCTATTCGTAGACCCGTGGTCTATGATGAGAATGCCCTAGATATATTTCAATTTTCAGACGTATGAAATTCTTTTAAAACATGATTGCTGAAATAGTGAAAATTGAAATATTAATAGCTAATTAGTTTGATTAGGTGAACTAGTTTGATTTTTAGCAATTGTTGTATTTTGATATTTTGCATGTTCGATTTTGGTTCAATTATTGTATGTTTGTGTAGTGAACTGTTTAATGGTGGGGTGTTTGTTAATTTTTTTTTTGGGGGGGAGTTCATTTGATCATTGAGTTATTTTTGTTGATAGACTTGTGGTCTATGAACTGAAAATGGGAGATTTGTTCTTTAGGTGTAGACTGTGTTGAAAATGGGTAGAAAAAATGTTATTCCTAAACAGAAAGATGATACCGCTGGTAGTAGTAGAAAAAGAAGAGCTGCGGCAGTTGAAAAAGTGTCAAAAAGAAGGAAAATTGAAGAGTCGGTGTCCGAATCAGATTCAGAGTTAAAGGAGATAAGCGACTACATCAATTTTAGCGAAGATGTTGCCAAGCGGAGTCTCAGTGGTGATAGTGAAGAGTGCGAGGGAAGTGGGAGTAATAGTGATGATGGGGATAATGAAATATTGTCCATTCAATATCTTTCAAAGTGCATTTCCGTGGAGCGGTATGACGTTCGAACGATAATTGACGAGGTCGGATCTTTCCCGGCAAAGATATCGATCAGATCAAGAATGGCTGCTTATCGAGAATTTAAGCAAATTCTTGTCGACCAAGAATTGAAGAAAAGATTCAAGCGGTCCTATTTTGGACACTTGAGAAACCTGCCGGAACATCTCAAGTTCAATGGGCAGTTGGTCCATTATTTGTTGTTGCGACGCGTTAAGAACGATAAGATGTGTCATGAGATGTGGTTCTGCGTTAACAACAAGCCTGTCTATTTTGGCTTGAAAGAGTTTTGTTTGATCACGGGGCTGAATTGCTCATCATACCCCAGTGAATCACAAATGAAGAAGGTGTTAGCAAAGGGGGACAATTTTTGTTTTAAGGTGACAAAAAACAAAAACATCACGGCGGACAACTTGTTACACCTGATCAGAGAGAATAAACTAAACGAGGACCAGAAGTTCAATGTTGTCTACTGTGGTTCTTGCACACCATGTTGCTTGCGAAAGATTCGACGAAGGTTGTCGACACAAAACTGATTCGAATGGTTGACTCTTTGAGTTTCTTCGAGAAGTATCCGTGGGGGAAAAAGGCATTTCAACTGATCATGGACTATCTGAAGAAGAAAAGCGACCTGAAGAAGTAGAAAGAAGTATTTGATGAGAAGCAGAAGGCATCCTATGCTCTATTCGGATTTTCCTGGGCATTCATGGTATCTACCATAAACCCTTTAGTAGGTTTATCGTAGATTATCATTTTATTTATACTATGTCATAGAATCATAGTTATTTTTTTCACTGTTGTACTGCTTACAGATTTGGATCTATGAGGCCTTTCCTCATCTTGGAGAATTTGCTGAAAAATCAATGGATGAGCCCTTACCCATCCCCCGCATCCTTAGATGACACACTTCAAAAAGCGATAAGATAATCGAAGGTGACCCATTCAAGTATAAAGAAAAAATTACCGAGGTATGAACTTATTTTCTATAATGCAATAATAGTACCATTTTATCAAATGTTATGTAATTGTTAATTGATATTTGGTAGAACGTACACTCGTACATCATCCCTACTATTCGTGAGATGAAGATGGATTACATGATTACGTTTGAGTCATATACGGATGAGGTGAATAATAATGTCCTCGATGGATTGAAGAAAGAGTTAGAAGGGGTGACTGTCCTCACTTCAAATGAGGACAGTGATGATGATGGGGATTTGGGTGGTAACCCCGTTGGAGTACGTGTTGGTGATGATGATTCTCCGAGCACCTCCAAAAATGCAGCGGGAACCTCATCCCCCGGGGATCTTCATAAGAGTGTGGTTGCGCTTGAGAAAGTGATGTTGGATATTGTTGCCTATATCAATGAGAAAAGTATGAAGGAAAAGGAAAATGATGAGCGACAACATGAGCGAGGTAACTTCATTCATTAATTGATGTTGTTAATGAATATTCAGCTTTAAATATCAGTAACACTTTGTAATATAATGAAATAGTGCATGTGCATGAATCGGAGAGGAATGAAGAAGGAGAAAAAAAGAGTAAAATGGATGAGTTGGACGCTATTGTGGAAGAAGAAGAAAAAGAAGAAGAAAAGAAGGATGGTGAAGAAGATAAGAGCCAAGAAGAAGGTGGAAAAGTAGCAGCAGCAGCAGAAGAAGAAGAAGCGGCAGCAGATGAACAAGGAGGCTCGAAAAAAGGAAAAACTGTTAAAGAAGAAGCTGACAAAGAAGAAGTTGAGCAAGAAGCAGCAGGTGAACGAAAAGAAGAAGCTGAGGAAGAAACAACTGCTGAAGTTGAGGAAGAAACAACTGCTGCAGGTGAAGTAAGAAAAGAAGGTGTGGAAGAAAAAGAAACTGAAGAAGCAGCAGTTGATGTACATGCTAAAAAAGAAGGAGAAGAAGGTGAGAATGAAGAAGCAACTGCAATTGTTGAGAAAAAAGAAATTGAAGTTGTCCAAACAGATGTGGTCATGGACATTGTTGATGAAATCAACAGTAACACTTGTGTTGATGAGGAACTTAGGGAAAAAGACATTTAAATGCTAAGATGTTTAATTTGTTGTTAAATGATGAGTTGTTAGGATAAGGCAATTTTTTTTTATTTCACAAATATGAAATTTGAACAATTTGGTGGTAGGATATGACAATTATTCTTTTATTTTATGAAACTTGTTATGATTCTGAGCTGAATCTGTTTCTATCAAACTAATTTGTGGCATGGAATTTGAATATGCAGGATGTGGTCATAGTTGGTACATTGTATGCTTGATATCATAGAATGCATACTTAATATTCCATATACCGTATGCTTAGTCTATCATTACCCTGCTGGTCGAATTTAAGTTAACGTTTTGTTTAATCGACTATGGTTCTATCAAAAATAGTATTTAACATTATACAAAAGTAGAACTATTATTATTTATTCAATATCACTACATCCATGTTACATTTTTTCAAAGAACGAATACTAGCATTATAGCACATAACAACATTTTTAGGACATTCTCTCTTTCTTCGGCCAAAATCAATTTTTGTTTTAGTTGATCCTCTCTATTTGGGTGTCACGTAGCAGTAGGTTAAAGTGATCCCTCTGTTCTTCGGCTTCTTTAAACAAAATCATGAGAAAATTTTTATTTTCTTCGCATTGTTGGAGCCTTTGTAGTAGATTAAATTTTGCCAAGCCTTGAAAATTTGATGTTTCGAGTCCCGGAATAAACATTGATGGACTGGATGGACGTGATAGCTCATCAAGCCATTTGAAAAACGAGCATGCGCCATTATCCTAGGAAAAATAATAATTACATAACCATTAACTTAACTTTTTTAAAAAAACACGCACACCTCACCTTTGCAATTACACAATTATAAAATTTGCGACCTGGATTTGAATCCGTGCGTGACGTCCTCAAGACAGCCGCATTTCCACAATGACAAATTAGAGTATTTTTAGAATTGGGTGATTGAGATGCTTGTGACATTTTAGAATTTTTAAAAACAAAACAAAGTTGATGAAATAAAATAAGGAGGGATGTACACCTTATATATGAAGTAAAAACAAAGTGTTCACACTGATGGCTAACAAAAGTAGCTGTTTTTTACCGTTGAAAAAGTAATTTTTCTCTTTTGAACTGGTGGTGACACTAAATAGACTGTCGTAGATCATGACCTATGTCAGCCATCGATTTGTATGGTTTACCATAGACTTACACCTTTATTAGTGCATCGACTGATATCCTGATTATGCGTAGACTACTGTGATCTATGTACACATCTATAGACCATCACGTGGAGGTAGTTAAAAAATAAATAATTAAATTTAAAAAAAAATTAAATAGATAATAGTAACATGTTTTAGGGATGGTGGAAGAAAATAATTAAATATAATATGATTTAAATGGATAATCACATGTTTTGGGGCCGGTGGAAGAAAATAATTACATTAAAAATGATTTAAATAGATGATCTTGGACTGGTGATGACACTTAATAGACCGTCGTAGATCATGAACTATGTCATCCATCGATCAGTATAGTCTATCGTAGACTTACACATTTATTATCGCATCGACTGATATCATGATTAGGCATAGACCACAATGATCTATGTACAAGGTTATAGACCATCACTTGGATGTAGTTAAAAATGATTAAATAAATTATAAATAAATGTGGTGTGGATTTTTACACATGTGAAGGAGTGTAAACAAGTCACAAAATCATATTAGAGCTTAGACAAATTAGGGAGGGTGAATTAAGAAGTGTGTGGATGGGTAGTGGTTGAATACTCAATATCGTAAGAGTAATGTTTAAACAAAGCATAAGTATGTATATAGGATATGTATTGTATTTGATGCCTACACATTCCACATATTTCTTTCATCACCACCCCTAAATCAAAAGAGTGTGTGCAATTGATAGTGGTAAAACATTTATCATCCTCAATACATACTTGTGCTTTGAGAAACATTACTCTTATGATATTGAGCATTCAATCACTACCCATCCACGCACTTCTTAATTCACCCTTCCTAATTTATCTAAGCTCAAATATGATTTTGTGACTTGTTTACACTCCTTAACATGTGTAGAAATCCACACCATATTTATTTATAATTTATTTAATTATTTTTTAACTACATCCAAGTAATGGTCTATAACTGTGTATATATATCACCATGGTCTACGCATAATAATGATATCAGTCGATGCGATAATAAACGTGAAAGTCTACGATATACCAGACTAATCGATGGAGGACATAGTGCATTATATACAACGGTCTATTAAGTGTCACCACCAGTCCAACATCATCTATTTAAATCCTTTTTAATTAAATTATTTTCTTCCACCAGCCACAAAACATGTGATTATCCATTTAAATCATATTATATTTAATTATTTTCTTCCACCAGCCCAAAATACATGTTACTATTATTTATTTAAATTTTTTTTAATTTAATAATTGTCTTTCATAATTTTCAAAATGTGTGATTATCTATTTAAATCATTTTTAATTTAATTATTTTCTTCCACCAGCCACATAACATGTGATAATCTGTTTAAATCTTTTAAAATTAAATTATTTTTTAAAAATCTGTTATTATTTGTTTTAATTTACCCGATGATCCATCGATTCATGTAGTCTATGATCGACTAATATGTACAGTCGATGAAATACTTTGTATAAAATTTAAACATTAGATTTTACTCTTCAGGAAATTAGTCAAACCACAATACTGTAACTTGAAAAGGCAGACATATTTGATTCAAGTTTTCAAACAAGGGATCAGAACAAAGATGACAAACACACAATGTTAAAAGAAACTGAAACATAGTTGTATTAAAATTGTTCATTGCATTATATAATAAAATTTACATCAAAAAGGAAAAATGGAAGAAACTTTCTTCTAATAAGATCCTACAAAGAAAGCTTCTTTAGCAATGAACAAATCAAAAAAACTTAAAAACATATACTAAAATAAAATATTTAAACTAAATTATGGGGATGGTGTGGGGGGGGGGGATGTAGTCAAGGCCTTTCATTCCGAGCCTTTCCAGAATCGCCCTCAAGAAATGAGCAATTCGACGGAGCTCCCGCTCCAGGTAGATGCGGTCTTGACCCAGCCTATAGAAAAGTAGGTCCAAATCATTCCTTAGGAGGAGGAGGTCATAGTGCCTTGGAGGAACACGTTTGATGGGGCGCAGGGGTATCCTTATTGGAAGTATTTTTTTTTTTATTTGGGTGAAGAAGATAAAGAAGATGAAGAAGAAGAGACGATTTCTGATATTTTCGGTTTAGAAAAAGCTGAAGGGTTGCGTAGAAATAGGGCCTGTACTTATAAATCTGTAGATTGTGTCCATTCATATATCCACCCAATGGTAGGTTGACGTGTCTAACAAGAGAAAACGTTTTGTATGCGTATACCAGCTATTTTTCCTCGTGAAGAGACGTTTTGTGCAGCTTTTTAATAAATGGAAACGGGAAACAAGGAAAATAATGATTTATTGCATCGATTGGAGAGATAAACCGGGGAAATGACCAACATAACGTGTTAGATCAGCAATAATATAATCAATACATAATATTTTATAGACCATATATTAAATATACCGTAGACTATAGATAGTCTATCGTAGACAAAGCTTTAGGTCAATAATAACTGAACATTAAAATCTACAGAAATGCACATTCATCCCTCAAAATAGTAGCTTTACAACTGAAGCTAAAAAAAAGCCTATTTATGATTTGATGCCCATTCTACACGTGGTTCCTTTGTGTCCGGATTTCTTGCATATTGAATACCTATTCCTCCTTTTGGACTTGAATGTCTCACCGACGCCCTTAGTGCGTTTGACTTTCTTCCTTTCGAGTTTGGGATTGTACGGGGGTGGAGAAATTTTGGTGTCTACCAATTCCTATGGCACAGTTCATTCAGCCTCCAGAGGGACCACGTTAATTGCTTTCGAGTATACGAGGAGGTAACTTTCAGCTTTATAAATTGGCGAAGAGTATTCATAGATGGAGTTATCATAATATTCGCGATCGTCGTACTTTGATCGCAAAGCTGCCATCGCGTGTTCGCACGACATTTTTACCAAGTCAAATTTCCGACAAGAACAGCTCCTCTCCAAGAGATTGACCTTGGCAGTAACGCCATTGTCGAACACCGTATACTCGTTGAGAACCCTATTTGGATTACCACATACAAGGAATCGCTCACACTCTTATTATCCCATAGGATCCTTTCCGCAGAAGGCACAAATATGTTCTCTTTACCACCGACAAATGCATGCCGCTCTCTAAAATTTTCACCAATTTTTTTAGCAATTGAATTGAATATGTACTACACAGGGTACTCCCGTTCATCCATCAAAATTGAGTTGAGCGACTCAGTGATGTTTGTGGTCATCACGTCGTACCTATTGCCCAGAAAGTGTGCTCTACTCCATTTTTCAAAACCAAGCACATTTTCAAGGACATATGCTGCCTCGGGGTATTTACTCTTCAATTCCACAAAATTATCGCTAAACTCATCAAAGAAATAAGCCTTTGCCGCGGCGTAAAATAGATAAAGATGTTCTCCGCAGTGTTGATTTATGCGAAGATTTTCAGCGAGGTGCCTCATACAAAGTCCGTGATGTGCACGACTGTATACAAAGGAGAAGGCATTGGCGATACTAATGTGCCTGTCGGAGATGACGCATAGATCTGGTTCATCTTCTATGATAGACTTCATCTTCAGAAAGAAGAAGGTCCAAGAAGCATCGTTCTCTTTATCGGCGACACAAAAGACAATCGGAAATATATAATTTTTGGTGTCCTATGCAACGGCGCTCAACAGAACGCCCCCATACTTGCCATATAAATGTGTGCCATCGACGACAATTACCTTTCTCATGTGGGTATATCCACGTATGTAAGCTCCGAATGCTAAGAAGTAGTAAATGAACGATCCATCCATCCGGTTTACCATGATAGAGTAAGAAGACCTGGGATTTAATAACTCCACCATGTGGAAAAAATCCGGCAAGAAAGCATATCGTGCTCCGGTGTCCCGCGAATGATGTTTTTCGTAATTACACTTCCTTTCCAACACATCCAATAGCTTGCGTTGCGACGTAACTCCTTAAATACAATTCTTTGAATTTTTCTTATGCTTGGACCCTTACCAACTCGAAAATGATTTACACATACTGAAGCAATCAATTTGGATGAGACTTTTTTGTGCCTGCGGGGTGGCATTTTCAACGCCGCACGTGTGCATCCCGACATACTTGTATATGTAAAATCTGTCTAAGGTTTTGTATTTTTTTGCCCGCAACAGCCAGCCACAACCACGAGATAAGCATTGCGCCTTCATCAATTTCGTGCAGCTCTTCTCCATATAATAATCAAAAAACTGTCTCGCCGGTGCTGCGTCTAGTTGCATTTTCTGCTCTTTTTTATCGGCGAATGTTTGACCACAACAGAAATTGATTCCGTCGGTGAAGGAGTGTCTTGCTTGTGATTCCATTTCACGGTCTTCTTCATCATCTTGCGAGTCCGATGAAAAGTCTTCCATATGCATAGAATAATCTTCCATATTAATTGTATCATCGACATTGTTCTCGTATTCATTCAAATCGTCGTCGATCAAATCATCGTCGACTGTCGGGCACCGCGGTGGGTGTGCTGATGAATTCAGCAGTCCTTCAAAGGACCTCTCAACCACATTTATCCTCAAAATTGGCCTAAAGCCATCTGCATCAGCATCCATTATGTACGTCAGCACACATATATCGCTATTTATGATCGTAGGATTCACCTTTTCCCTTGAATGCCTTACATAACTAATCACCACGTCACTCAGCGCGCAATTTTGTTCCCCGCTCTGCATTACGCTTGCAACAAATTCGTCGTATGAACTGTTGCGATGAACAGGAATGGAAATTGTCACCTTGGTAAATGATCTCCATTTCCAACATTTCGAAGTCTCCACCCATTCTCCCCTGAAATCACCAAAAACCAGAACAAATTCTGCAATAGACATCCTAAAATTAAGCTTCAGTCGATGGTAGATTATGCTTATGGTCTATGTCGTGTCGTATGCACGGTCGATGACTGGCGAGGACGGATCGATGACTGCGCAGATTTCCATACAAATACTTGAAATTGCAAATGTTGCTTGTAATCAATGATTGTTGGGTTTATGGAATAAAGAAATGAACTTGGAGTCGCCTGAGCTGTTGTAATGCACTTTCTAAAGTGGTTTTGAGTAATGTGAGTGATTTAAAGCTTTTTAACAATGGTGGAAAGTGTGTTTGAGAAGATAGGAAACAAATGGGGTAACAATGGATGCAATGGACAAACTTATGATGTTTGTGAACTAATTTACAGCTGATCGCCGGAAAATAACGCTGGAAAAGTGGCCAGAATCGGAGCTTTTTGGTGGAAAAAATAACCACTTTCTATTTTTAGCTTTTGAATTTTTTTTTTTAATATTTTTGAAAACCTAGATATTATTTTTATATATATAGTAGTGGATGATGGAGTGAGTTGAAGTGTATTATTAGAAACTTGTGGGTGAATTTATTAAGTTGGAAGTATTGAGTTAAAGTGAATTATTATAAAGGTTAGGGCTGAAATTGTTAAGTTGAAAAAGTTGATGGTGAGGTGAAATTAAGTGGGTATTTGATAGATAATTTAAAACTTGTAGGTATTTGACAAAATAATTTAAATAAAGAATCTTTTTGACATACAGGCCTAGGTCTCTCACCTTATTTTTTTTTACCTTCGGACTTCGGTGGACGAAAGAGGCTGATGTCAGCGGATGAGAAGAGAAACGTTTGAAAATCTAGGATTATAAAATGTTTTATCTAGTGATGGGCGACAATGATTCACATTTAAATACTCCGTCTCCTTTATCTATCCTATTTTATGTGTCACTTTATTTACTTATTATAGTTACAAACTTGAGAGGGTGAATTTAAAAAAAAAATTGAGACTAAAAATAAATAAAAAATTCTTAATAATGTAGTAAAAATGATATTTTTAAATTAGTAATAATGACACATATTTTCAAACGTCTGTATATTTTTTTATTTACACAAATTCCTCACTATTTTTTTTATCCTTTTCCCTCCTTTGGTCCAATTTGACACTCCTCCCCCTCCCCCTCCCCCCCGCCCCCCAAATTGGGATGGCGAATTAAAAAGAACTTTTGAGAGTGAAAATAAATAAAATAGGACATCTTAAGAATGTAATAAAAACGATACTTTTTTAATTAGTGATAATGACACATTTTCAAATTCGACCCCCCTCCGCCCCTAACACTCTAACGAAAGTACAACACGCGTGAAACACGCAAACTAATTTGAGACAAACTACTTTTGACAAAAATAGACTTTTTATCCTTAGATTTAGCTGACAAATCCTTTAAGATGACATATTCTTCTTTGAACGAGTGAACATAAGAAATGCAAAGGAATCAAAAAAATGCAAAGCAAGTTTCAAAGTTCGAATATTTCTCACGATGTTCAATAATAAACACCTTTAAAAAAATAGGGTATGATCGAAATAACTGTTTAACGATCCTTCAAGCTAGGCCAACGTACTGACCTATTCTTTATTAGGGTATTATACTAATTAATTTGCTATCCAATGAAAAAATAATTGCATACTAGCATTATCCAAAAGTCTTACCAAGTCAAAAAGAGAGGGTTCGACCAAAGACAAACACTGACCCTGAAATTAGGGTGTCAAGTGGGTCGGGCGGACTCGGTCCGATTATTTTTTTAAAATGGGCGCGGCTAACCCGGCACGGATCAAGCACGGTTCAGGCCCGCCGGTTAACCGTTTCGGATACCTTTTCTTAAAAAAAATAAATAAAAATTGAGATTTTGGGCCAAACTAGCCGTTGGCTAACGGCTATATAGCCGTTTTTGGGTCCAAACGGCTAGTTTTGGCCCATTTATTAAAAAAAAAAAATAACTTTAAAAAATATTTTTTAATCCCCCAAAAAATTCTATAAATACCCTACAACTTCAAATCATTTTTCACACAATTTTTCACTCTCTCAAATCTCATTCTCTCTCAAATCTCAATTCTCAAATATTCAATATATTTAATTTCTTAAAGTGTTCACTTTAGTTTTTTAATTTTTCGTTTACAAAGTACGAGCAAAAGTTTCTAAAGTCGCAACCTTCGGATACTTCCAAAATTTGGTATTGTCGTTCCATCTCTTACGTTTAATTTTTATTTATTGTATTAATTATTTAATATTTAATTTTATTATATTTGTGTATTTTGAATATTTTTAGTTTAATGTAATTTATATTATGGATAAATTAAGAAACATCGCTACTAAAGGTGTTAAAATTTTTTATCCCGGAAGCGGTAGTGGTAGTAAAAAGCAAATTACTAGCGGTAGAGGTAGTTCAAGTAGTAGATATACCTGTGTGCCTTCGCCTCCGGTACCGCTTGGTACACCTTTTGAGGAAGAAATAGGTGTAGGTGCTCACGATATGGATTATGTAGAAGCTCAAAAAAATTACGGTATAGAAGAAGAAAATGAAGCAGATGCGGTTAATTTAGACGAAGATAATGAAAATATTGTTGAGACATCCGTAGTAGGAGATGCTAACGTTAGATCTGAATCGGTTAATCTCCCTCCCCGTCCTCCCAGTGCCCCAAGACCTCGTAAAAGAACTAGTGTTGCATGACAATTTTTTGAACGTATATCAAATATTGAGGTGCAATGCAATATTTGTCAATAAATATATAAGCATAGAAGTGGAGACAAGCAATGGGTACGGGTACGTTAATGAGACATATAGCTGAAGATCACAAAAGAGAGTTAAATATTGCACAAGGTGTTAGGGATGTTGGTGGGTCAACGCAAACTAGAATGGACCCAGCAACCGGTCACGTAGTGCAGAAGTATAATAAATTGAGAAACCGGAAAGAAATAGCTAAAATGGTAGCTGTGGGTTGTTTGCCTTTTAGTTTTCCTTCTTTTGATGCCTTTATTCGTTATATACAAGCAATTTATAATCCTATGTTTAACGGTATTCCTAGAACTACTTGTCGGTCTGATATTTTTAGACTTCATTCACAATATTGTTTTTATTTATCAACATTGTTAAAAAATATTCAATGTAGATTGTCCCTAACTTCTGATCTTGGTCGTGCTGTAAATAAAAATGATTATTTAACCGTTACTTGTCATTAGACGGATAGTAATTTTGTGATGCAAAAACTTATTCTTGCTTTTTTATATGATGAAGATCGTAAACATACTGGACAATTTATTGCTGATTCTATTGTTAAAATTGCCAGATATTATGGTATCGAAAATAATTTATGTATTGCTTTTGATAATGTTTTTAACAACAAGACTGCTATAAAAAAAATTAAAATCTACGCTCTCTCCGCCCTTGCCTGAAATTTTTCATATTAAGTGTGCATGTCATATATATAATTTAATTGTAAAAGACGGTCTTGAGTTTTTTGAGCTTTATATTGAAAAAATTCATCTTGCCGTTGGTTTTATTCAAGGAAATAATTGTAGATCGAGAATTAGAGAATTTAAAATTACATGTCAAGAAAATGGACTTACACCGATTTTGATGCCTGAGGAAATTGATACTAGATGGAATTCTACGTATGAATTTTTAAAAACTTGTTATAAATATAGAATTCCTATTATACTAGCTTTTAACCAACATTGCGGTTCATTTGCTGATTCTGCTGATTGCATGCTACATAATTCTGATTGGGTTGTAATTAATGATCTTGTTAAGTTTTTAGAAAAATTTTATGTAGCTACGGTTGAATTTTCCGATGCTTATTATCCTACTGTTTGTAATATTTTGGCATATATAACCGATATTTTTGGTTTTCTCAAAGAATATAAAAATAAAGAAGGTTATAAAGAAGCTGGTGACGCCATGTTTACGAAATTTTAAAAATATTTTTTCCCGATTCCCCCTATTTACTTGGTTGGTGCTATGCTAAATCCGTGCATGAAATATAATAAAATGTGCCACTTTAGTACTCTTATTTATACTAACTTAGAAATAAATACTAACCATGATTCTGAACAAGTACAACCTGATTTGTGGACGGCTACGCCTGATGCAAAGGATTACATAGAAAAATTATATAATCACTATGCTAATTTATTTGATTTAGCCGTACCTACAAATATCACTCCAACTGTCGCTCCTCATCCTCCCGAGGAGCCATCATCTTCTAAAAGGCCGGCACATAGTGGGTTTTCTGATTCGTTTTATGATTTAAATTGTTGGAACAATGTTGATGAGAGAACTTACACATCAACTTATCGGGAAGAGCTGAAATATTATCTTCGGACGGCACCAGAGGATCGCAGACGACGAATCAACACGTTGGATTGGTGGAGGAGTAATTAAACATAATATCCTGTGCTTTCAATATTAGCTAGAGATATCTTGAATGTTCCAATGTCAACCGTTGCATAAGAGAGCGCCTTTAGTCAGGGACGACAGCAGCTTGGAGACAACCGACGCTCATTGGGAAGCAATACAATGAATGTTCTAGTTTGCCTCAGAGATTGGATTAGAGCGGAAAGAAGAAACCAAGGAATGGAACCGGAGCCAAGACGGGCTGAAACTTGAAGAAATTATGACATCATGGGAGAACTCAGCAGAATCAAGTCCAATGCATGGTTTTGCCCCCGTTGACTTCGACTATCCTATGCAAGTTCCCGTTAATATTAACATGAATGAGTTGGTAAAAATGATGCATAATTTGTAGATTTTTCATTCATGTAAATTATAAATTTTGGATCATTTTGCAATCAATAAAATTCCCCAAATTCATTCACTCCTTAGTCATTGCTTTTTATATTTTTTTCATTTAACGATTTAAAATTTTAAATTGAATTTCTAGTTTTCTACTTTAAATTAAAAACTTACTTCTAATATATTATTAATTTACTACCAAATATTATTAATTTATTATATTAAGTAGCATATGTTTTGTATATTTGTGCATATATCTTCTATAGAAGTGTATATTTAACGTATACATGTGTATATGTTTTATTAATTAGTATATAAGTATATCTATATATATTGTAATGTATATATAATGTAGTATATTTTATAATTAGTAGTATATATACATTGAATGGTGCGTATACACGTGTATATATCTTCTATAGAAGTGTATATTTAACGTATACATGTCTATATGTTTTATAAATTGGATATCTTCTATAGAAGTGTATATTTAACGTATACATGTCTATATGTTTTATAAATTGGATATCTTCTATAGAAGTGTATATTTAACGTATACATGTGTATATATTTTATAAATTAGTATATGAGTATATCTATATATATTGTAATGCATATATATTGTAGTATATTTTATAAGTAGTAGTATATATATACATTGTATGGTGCATATACACGTGTATATATCTTGTATATTTAACATATACATGTGTATATGTTTTGTGAATTAGTATATAAGTATATCTATATATATTGTAATGTATATATATTGTAGTATATTTTATAAGTAGTAGTATATATATACATTGAATGGTGCGTATATATGAGTAATTGACTAATTGTGTATATGTGTATATATTTTTAAAATTCTAATGTAGTATATACTATATATATAGTGTATATATTATTTAACGTATTTATAATGTATATAGGTGGGTATATTTAATGTATATTGAAAGAAAGTTTTTTTTTTTTTTATATTTTTGACCGGATTTGACCGGATTGGGTTAAGTGGGCCGGGTTAGGGTGGATTTTAATTTTTTTACTATTTGGCCCGGCCCGGCCCGGCTAGCGCCAAAACCGGCCCTCTACCCGGTTAAAATAGAAGGGCCAGTTTCAAATTGGCCCGGCCCGTTTGACACCCATACCCTGAAACAAGAATGGACAATACAAATTAGAATAAGTAATAAAATACAATTGGACTTACTTTGTTTTTCTTTAATATAAAAATTAGAATAAAAGTGGATTTACTTTTTTTTTTTTGCCTCAATTCTATTAGTGTTTCACTATCATTCTTGAACATAGATTCTCTGAAGGTGAGAAGTTTTAATAAGTCACTCCTATTAAGTTTGAGAACAACCGAAGGACAACATCAAAAGCCCTCTAACTTGTGTACTCTCTATTGTGGTGTATTTAAATTTGCGGATGAATCTGTTTACGCCTTACCCTTTGCATCCATTACTATGATCTCACTTGGAAGAGGTTTAGCTCTATCCACTTCTATCAACATTCGAGCATATGAGATCCTAGTCTATTTAGCATTACACTTATCAGCAAACAGAGGAATGCCTATTGCACTTGCAATCCTGCTCAAAGAGTCACAACCCCAAACAATTAAGAGGTAGTTTTGGAAAAGTAACCCAAAGAGGTATTTCAACTAAGAATTCTGATTTAAAATCAAGATTAGATGACCGTTTCTTCAGAATCATTGGCTTGTTACTGATGCTATGAGGTCCTGTATGTAGAATCTCCTTCATATCAACTTCAAACAAAAATTTCACAATGTAATAACTTTTATCAGAGTAAAAGAAATCTGGCTTTGTCACAGAAGTTCAATGTTGAGCCATATATTTCTTCATAAAATTAAAATCAGGCATTTCCCCTATCACTTACAACACCAAGGAGTATTTTCACTTAATTTCCTCCTTCTCCAGCTCTTGTTTATCTAGTTACACTACAACGGATCCATTTATCAATTGGAGTGCAACATAGTTGAGTGACATACCATTACTTGCCCTTCTATTGCCAGCAAAGAGATTAATCCAATCCTTATCTTCCTTAATTGCAACTGGATCTAGATCTGCTTCATTATCTTCAGCATGAGAAGTTTGAGATTCTATCAGATCCACTGAAACAGGTTGACGTTTCCCCTAATGAATCAGTGTAACGATGAATAGTGTTCAATGAAACAGTAGCCATAAGTACAACGTTCATTGGTGTGCATTTCAAATTATTCCTCTAATTCTACTAGAGTCCTTTAGGGCTCCATGCAATCGATCTCTGGATCGATTTTGAAGAACCACTCAATCCTAATGATAGCTGAAGCCCTTTACTCTACGGTTTCTTACCTCCACTGGTCGACGCTGCATTAGCTTCGTCGCACAGATCTTTCAATTGAACGTCGATGGATTTAGTCCTTGAACTCTCAACAATGGATAGAATTTTCTTTCTAGGATTCCCTCATCTTCGCTTGCCCTCCATACTTCCTCCGCGCACGATAGCATAACCTACGCTGAGAGCATCTCAGACAAGAGAGAGAAAATTAGGTTGATCACTTCGAAAAGTTTTCCTTAAATGCGAATTTTAATAAAATTTATACTCCTAAATATTTTAGGTGAAATATTACAAACACTATTAAATAATAATTTAAGAAAAAAGGTAATAAGACGACTTTGTATATTACATAGTCTTTTGATGAAAGACAAAAAGTTTAAATAACGTTTGTAAGGTCCTTCACATTTTTAATATAATATAATGAGTTTAAACTTTACTTGCAATTGTGTGATTAGAGAGGATTATACCTGTTAGTGAATATACCTAGAAATGCACATAAAGCTTAAATTATTTCAGACATGAACAAAATACTTCAAAGCTAAAATTCATGATCACCATAAAAAAATGTGGTGGAACAAAGAAGATTTCTTCATCTTTTGCAGAAATCTTGAGCTCGACTCCTGAAAATGGAGGAACTCTAGTGTTTCTCCCTTTATGACCCACGACATGAATTTATATTAGTTACTAAAAAAAATAATTTAATCATATGAAAGTTCAAGTAGTCAATCAACTGTTACTAGTCAAACAAAGATATTTATCCAATCACTCAGGGTGTCTTCCTTAGGTGGTGGAGGATTTGATGTGACCTCTACCATGTTCATTAATTAAAAGAGAATACAAATATGAAGGGGTAAGTCAAGTCAAAAACCTTTAAATATCACATATGTTGTAAAGTAATACTTTGCTCAACATTTGGTCTTCATGTCAGTCTAAATCATACAATGGAAACAAAAGCACAAAATTGACAACAATTACAGGACTTATTTAGACTACAAAATACAAGTGTATGTACCAAACTCTAGGACTACGAGGTTGAGTGGGGGATATATTCATTGACATTAGTCATTTTGGGTATAGTCGAAGTTACCTTATCTTGAGTTTGGACCAATTTTGGCTGTATTTATAGCCATATTGGATTTAAAATTGAGAGAGCGTCACGCAAAAGCTAATATTTTATAAATAATTGAGATAATAATTCCGATGACACATAAAAATATACTAAAAATATATTATTGAATATGGTTTGACCAATTGGCCTACATATTAAAAACTAAATAAAAAACATAAAAATTATTTGAGAGAAAGTCTCCCCCTAAATAAGACTCTTTAAACGTTAAATTGTGGATGTTGTTTTCTTATGATATGAGAAGAAGGTTCTTCTATTTATAGAGTTACAAAACCATTCCTCCAAGAAAGAGGTAAAACTTATATTTTCTTTTCAGAAAAAGTATAAGGAATTATGGTATTACTTTATTTTCCTTCCAAGAAAAATAAAACTTAAATTTAGTAAGAAAATCGGCACAAAAATCCTAACAAATTAAATTATCCATAAGATAAAATATTGAAAAATAAAATCTTTGAAATTGAATTGTATAAAATAGGCATGATAAATATCGATATATAGAATTAGGCCTTTTTATTTTGCAGTGAAGAGATAAAATATAATAAGAACGTGATTCTAGAGAACTCTCAAGCAACAAACAAAAAAGTCAAAGTAAAAAGTATCATGGGTTAGATAGAGACAGTCCCGCCTCTCTCTAACTTTCCCCTTTAACTTTCTTCGGTTTCACTTTCCAAATCAAAATTCCTACTCAAATTTTTCGTCTACTTTCTGTGTAGGCCTCTTCCTTCGTTTATTTCCTTTGTCCCATCCTTCATCTTTCTTCCTTATGGATATCCCAATGGCAGAGATTTCATCATCTACAAAGATATCACGTCGAACAAACTCCCTTCCCTCCCAATTCTAATCGAAGATCCTCTGGTCAACGATGTCACGAATAACATCAATGATTCCATGGTCAATCACGAGGATAACTCTCAGCTATATGCTCCTTGGAGACACTCGATCATTATTAAAGCATTTGGGGGGAAGTTCACCCATCAATATGTGAAAACAAAATTAGAGGCCGTTTGGCATCTGTCTGAGCCTTTTTGCTTAATTGATTTGAGTCTAGATTTTTATACGATCAAGTTTAAGAATCCAGAGAGTCAATCCGAAGTCTTGGAAGGGGGTCCCTAGTTTATTGCGGGCAATTTCCTAACAATAAGGAAATGGAAACCAAATTTTGTCCCTAGTAATTCCAAAATCCATGCCACCGCTGTTTGGGTTTGCCTTCCTCAGTTACCTACTGAATTTTATGATCTTCATATTTTGGAAAGAGTTGGTCGAAATCTTGGGAAGCTTCTTAAGGTAGACACATGTACCTCGGCAATAATTCGAGGGCACTATGGCCGCATCTGTATCCAAATAGGTCTTGGATGCCCTATTAAAACTTCTGTCACTATTGGAAGCCATAAACAAAGCCTAGTTTATGAAGGGGAGAAAATTCTTTGCAAAGCCTGTGGTTTCCTCGGCCATATAACCCAGCACTGTACCAACCAGCCAACAATCGAATCCACTGCCTGCCAGCCTTCCCGATCTGCTCAATCGGTTTACAATCTCAGAGAATGGAAAATGGTGCCTTTCAAGAAGAAGAGAAGTCCTCCTCATTCAAGCTCGTCGGTACTTCAGCCCACGTCAATTCGGTTAGGAAAACAACCGACTATGCCGGCGCCAGGTAAGTCCTCTCTTTTTTTCCTCGTCCATGGCAAATGCTGTCACCCCCTCCAAGAATGGAGGATCTGGTAAGCGAGGGTTCCCCCATAAAATTGGGCCTTAGCAGGTCGATATGTGTCTTGGTCTAGACAACATTGCCCCAAAGACCACTTTGAGTCCAATAGTGGCCATCTCAAACCCTTTCTCTCCAGTTAGGACTAATATGAGGGCTAACATTTCTTTGCTAAAGTCCAATAGCTCAGATAACCCAGATAACCTGGGCCCAAATAGTGTATGGACTTGGATCTCCCCACTAACATTGAGCCCACCTCGTACTCACTTAATTCTCCCCATTCCAGCCTAATACAATTCAAATGGTCGCCTTAGCTTTTAATGACTTCTTTGGAGGCAAACATCTAAAGGCTCAAGATTTGGTCACTCTGAGAGAACAAGAATATGCAAGAAAGGCCCATTTTGAGCTAGACATAAAGTAATTTCGTGTGTGGAAGATTGCTTGGATGCTTGCCTTGATGCTAACCTGAAGACCATAAACCTTGAAGAATGAACCATCCTCGATTTTGATAGCTTGAAAAAGATGCCATTCATCAAGTCCAAGCACACAAGATGCCATTGATGAAGATGGAGGCTCGTGAGAGTATGTGGCATTCATCCAAGGGAGTGTACTTGCTAATATGTGAAGAGGGACCTTAAATATACTCCAAGGCAGCCTTGGATACACTCCAAAGGCACCTCAACTTAGGGGTATTATGGTCTTTTGAGACTCCTCTTTTATACTCCAAAGGAGCACCCTTCATTAAGGGTATTTTAGTCTTTGTTTGTTATAAGTATAAATAGACAATTAGGCTTCTATTTTTCTAAGTTTTGAGAGAATGAATTGAGTGACTTTTTAGATTGTAATATTAGTGTTAGATTGTAGTCTTCCTCTTCTCCTTAAGAGAGGAAACACCGAAATTGAATATTGAATGCAATTGAAAAAAGATTTCACTTGTATTGAATATTTGTCAAGAAAGGTGTGCTTGAGGAAGTGTACGTGAGTCCTTTGGGTCACCTAAGAGAGTGGTTTGATATTACATTGGTGATATGTGTTTGAAGGTTTGATACTCCTTCTAGTGCTATTCATTGGTGGAAGTGAGGGTCTCTCCACTATCTTTATTTTATGCATCTCTTCTTTATCTCTTTTCTTCTATGTGTGTTGTTTTTTCCTTTTGTGTGTTTGCAGATTTTTGCCTTCTAGTGCTTAATTTCGTGTTTTTGATAGTCTTTAAGCTATCATTTGGTATCAAAGTCATGTATTAGAGTTGTTCCCACAACACTAAGTCTTGGATCTAAGAAAATCTTCACAAAAAAAGAGTCTGGAGTAAAAAAATCCACAAAAAAGAGTCAAAATCTGAAAAACTCAAAAAAATTATGTGTTGTCTTGTTGTTGGTAGCAGATCCGAATTTCACAACTTAGATATACTAATATTTAGCTTGTTTTGATAGGTTCTAGTGTTAGATTCTTGTTCTCTAGCACTTAAATGGTCTAGATCTAAGTTTAGAACAAACTTTGGTTGTTTTTGAGCTAGATCCACTATTGTTGTGGCTTGTTTAAAGATTTTGGGAGGTGGTGACATTTTGGGTTTGTATTGGTGACGTGATTTGTGGCTGATTTTTGTTGATTGAGCTTGCCTTGGACTAAGGAACTTAGATCCAAAAGAAAATTTGAAATTAGGGTTCATTTGCTTGTTGGTCAAACTTGGTCAACTCTTGAATATTCATCTTGTTCTTCCATCATCTTCATATCTTAGGAAAGAAGAATATTCAAAGAGCTTGTTTGATCCAAAAAGAAGGAAGAAATAGATTGTACTTGTTGTTTGTGAAAAAATATTCCTTGGCATATTCATTGTCATTCAAAAGAAAGATGAGACAAAGGGAATAATCAAGTATAATTAAAAGTACAAGGGGAGGGGGGACTAACTCATTTTGAATTCATTTGAAACTCCAAAAAGGCTTCAAAACCTTCATTTTTTCCTCTAAAACCGAAATTCTTCTTCCCTAAAGGAGTGTTTGGCCGAAACAAGAGATTTTGAAGTTGAAATTTTTTTTGAAAAAATGATGTCCAATCACAAGTTGCCACGTCATCACTTTTGTGAACGACCAAATGGAGTTCCAAATTAGATTTCTAAGTTTATATTTATTGTTTCTAGTTGCTTTTGTGTTTATTCTACCACTAATTACCAAACTAGTAATACCTACTAGGTTGATAATTAGTATAGAGTTCTTTGTTTCGCGTCTACGTTTCTTTTGTGCTTTTATTATTTGTAATTCATTGTAACTTATTGGTTCAAGTAAGCAATTTTCTTTGATTCATATCAAACAAAAATCTATTTCGAGCCAAAGTAGAATCATCTCACACTCACTTGCCAAGTACATGCCAAAGTTTCAACACTTGTGAGACCAAGTTGAGGTAAAAATTCGAGAGTGAGAGAGTTGGTAAGGATATTGGAACTAACTTGTTTGTTCTCTTTGTAGGTTTGCTTCTTTCTTATAGGTACCATGGCTTCCAATAATTTTAATGCCACATTTGATCGCATCAATGATCATTGTGATAGCTTCATTGAAGATATACGCCAAATTCTTAGTGCACTAAATCCCAATTTTGGGAAAAGAGATGAAGAGGTGAAAGAAGGGAGAAAACTTGACAAACTCCCTTGTGATGTGAGATCTCAAAGGAGAAAGTGGGATGCCATGATCCAAACCAAGGCAAAGAAGAATGTGCCCAAGAACACAAAGGTAAAATAGCAAACTCTTACACTTTTATACATGTGAACGATGATTGTGTGGCTAGTAGCTCATTGAGCATGTGTGGTAGATTATCTATTTGTGAGTCTATTATTTCTTTGACTCTTGGAAATGATGTACATATTATGAGTGTGGATACACTAGTTGATCCTATTGACGACCGAATTGACTCTTCTTGTAAGATCAATTTAAGTCCACCTAGTGTTGAAGCCAATGTGATGAATGAAAGTACATCGTTTATTGATTCTTTGCCTATTATTGATGATGCACATGTTGTGAGAGTGGACACACTTTGTAACACCCCATAAATTTTTTCGTACACTTATCGCGATTATATGAAGTCCTAAAGACTTGCATATGGGTTAAATTAAGTTTATGGTATTCGGAAGTATCCCGCTAATAGTTGTATGTGTAGGTATTGGAATAAGCTTTCCAACGATATAAAGTTTGCCCAAAACAGAGGAGTATTTCATATAAGCGAGCACATTCGAAATTTCAAAACGGTGGCCGGGAAGCCTGTGAACAGTAAATCTGCAGGAAAATTACTGCAACTAGGTAATTATTTTTTTGGATCAACTTTAGACGATCATAACTCCTTGTACAAAAAGAACTGTGTGAGCTGCTATATATCGACAAAAATATCCGTGTGTCTTCTTTCCGATGAAATTGGTTTCATCCAATCCAATGTCTAAGTAAGGAGCTATACCCGTTTTACTAGAGCCTATAAAAAAAAAAACAGAATTGTGGGACAGATTTTTGGGTCAACTTTAAACGACCATAACTCCTTGTACAGGAAGAACTGGGTGGTATACTTTATATGAAAATGAAATCCCTTTGAATTATATTTCCAATGCAATTGGTTTCACCCAAATCCGATACCGGAGCAAAGAGTTATGATCGATTTACTTCAGCCTGTCAAAACTGTCCACTGGGGACAGATTCGGAATTATTCAATTTTGTAGGGCAAAATGGTCATTTTCTATTACCTCTTGGACGAAAATGGGTCTTTATAAACCTACACTTAGCCTCATATATATCATACATCATCCAATTATTAAGAGAAGGTGAAACCCTAGCCTAATTTCAACTTCAAATATTTTGTGATTCAACCGTAGAAAATTCGAATTGGTTCCGTAGTTGTGTTCACCATCTCGAAAGCTTCGAGAAGCACCCCATGGTTATGTAAGGATGATTCTAAATGCAAGATTTCATTTTTAAGGTATGAATATTGTTTATTTTTGATTCTTATCCATGAATAAGTATTGATAAAGGATTATGAGTATTGTCTTGATGTTGGAAGATAACCAGAAACATAGTTATGAATTGTTTTGTATAAATTGTTAGTAGTAAATTATGGAAGTTGTTGTATTGGATTATGGAGGATGAATTGTGGTGATATATCATTATATTAGTGGTTATGTATGCCTAGTGATCATGTTGGTATTGGATGGTGATTAAGAAGGAAAATAAAGACTAAGAGTGATGTTGAGGAATATTTCATGAAAATGCATGATATGTGAATGTAATAAGAGTATAAGAGGATGTATGTAGCACTCTTATTGATGAGTTAAAGGATTACTTCCTAGACATTATTTGGTGAATTTAATACCTAAATGGTAAGGTATGGTTGCTAATACTAGTTTGCCACAAATGACTTATTGTAGATAAGTGTTCGAAGAGTACGGGAAGTCAAGTTGGACTTGTATTGAAGTGGTTATATCAAGGTATGTAAGACATACTCTATCTAATCTTTGGCATGAATAATGACCCATGGCACTCTCAAATAAGCTTCCAACATTGTCCTACGACACATGACACATAATAACATCATATGATCTTCGACACTACCAATTGAACTTGTTTTCACTTTTAAGATGTCCGGCTAGTCAAAAAAAATGTCCATATACTATTGTTGACTCCGAAATGGTTTAATGAGGTATCCATGATTCTCTACTTCATTTTCATGATATTGATTACCTATTTACATGTTTTTCCTATTGAGGTATCATGGTTTCAAGTTCCATAAGGTGTAACCACAAAGTAACCAATCTTAAAGATTAATTGAATTAAGAAATGGAATGTCTGTATTTTAAATTGATGATATGATGTATTGTATTAGTACCACTGATCAGTTGGCCATTGTATTATAAAGTTTATGTATATATGCTATTCCAGGGGTGGTCCCTGATGTATTGTATTAGTACCACTGATCAGTTGGCCATTGTATGACATATGCTATGTATTGATAAGGATTACGGGAAGTACTGATATAAAAGTAATGTGCAGGTATCCCATCAGCTCTTTTAAGTGTGGTCTACTCATACTGTTTATTCACTGGTATCTGGGTTCTGTTGATCTTTTGTATCTTATCTTGATACTCACTGCCTTACATACTCAGTACGTATTTCCGTACTGACGTCCCTCACGGGGGACCCATATTTATGCCTGCAGGAACAAGTACTTCAGGTCGTACACCCCCGCAGTAAGAGCCAGGACATTCTGTTGTTAGTGGTGAGCTCCAGTTGTTTCGGGGCATCCCAAGTCGTGTCTATATGTATTTTTGGTATTTGTATAAAAGTCTTTTATGGGCGGGAGTTTGTCCCGACCCTAACTCAGTTGTGTATCTATGTAGAGGCTTTTATAGACATATTGTACAGCCATAGGAGTTTTTGGTTGATAGACGTGATGGCTCTGACGGCCAATTACTATTTATATATATATATATTTATGCGTGTCTGCTGGGCTGATACAGGTACTGTTTTCTTCTATTTACAACGAAGTGTTGCCCAAATTTCTAATCTTCATAAGTAATGTAAATGTGAAAGTATAGGTTATGAACGGGTTCTCCCGGGCCTCCTCGGCTACGGGTGCTAGTCCGCTCCAATGGGATTTGGGGTATGACAGAAGTGGTATCAGAGAAGTTCATCCTAGTGAGTCTACAAAGCCGTGTCTACGTAGAATATCGTTTATCGGTGTGTTGTGCACCACATCTATAAACAGGAGGCTATTGGACATTTAGGGATTGTTTTCACTCTTCATTTCTTAGATCGTGCAATAGAGCCCATATTAGAGATAAAGTCATAATCGATCGCTTAATCCAATTTTTTTTATTATAGTAACGATGCCGGTTACAAGGAGAAAGAATAAGTGGAAGCGAGTGGATGTAGTGGCCGGAGAAGGTACTAGTAAGTCACCACCGGCACAAGCTGAACAAAGTGAGTCTCAAGCTGAGCATATATCAGAAACTTCTTCTCCTCCGGAAGGGCCATCTATTAATGCTGTTGATCGAGATTTGAGGGATGTAGTACAACTTCTGACGCGTATACTTGCCGGTCAAGTTCAAGGGCAAGCTATTCCTACCACGGGTTCTAGTGGTACGGATAGAGCAGCTAGCCTTCGGACACAGGATTTTTTGAAACTGGATCCTCCTACTTTTACCGGATCAGATATTAAAGAAGACCTGCAGGACTTTGTCGATCAAACCCAAAGGGCTCTAGATGTTATGCACATATCCGGTAAAGAGATGATTGAGCTAGCAGCATATAGACTGAAGGGAGAGGCTATATTGTGGTACGAGGATTGGAAACGATCTAGGGGTATTGATGCACCTCCAACTACGTGGGGAGAGTTCAAAGATGCATTTATTGATCATTATCTTCCATTTGAGACTCGTCAGGCCGTGCAGATCAATTCTTAAATCTTCGTCAGGGTAATATGAGTGTAAGAGAGTATAGTCTTCGATTTAACTCCTTGTCTCGATATACTTCTAATGTGGTAGCTACTATGGATGACAGAGTTCATCACTATGTGGATAGATTGGAACCATACTTGGTTAGAGATTGTACCATTGCTGCTTTGAACAAGGACATGGATATAACGAGGATACAAGCTTTCACCCAGAAGATGGAAGATCAGAGGCAAAGAAGAAAAACCCAGGAATCAGAAAAAAGGATATTCTAAGCGGGCCAGAGCTATAAGGCAGTTTATGGCAACTCAGGAAGGTTTTAGGCCTTCGTTCTCTCATAGATTGCCTAGCCCGTTATCTTCTTATCCGACAATTAGTGCTCCACCGCAATTTCAAAGGTTCAGAGGTAATCAGTTCGGGCAAAGCAGTGAAAATCAGAGTTCGCGAACAGTGAGGTATCAAGGGCAAGGGAGTATGAGTCAATTGAGACCTCCACAACACCCGTGCCCCATATGTAGAAGATTTTACTTTGGCGAATGTCGGCTTGGAACGAACAATTGCTTTTGGTGCGGTAGGCCGGGGCATATGGCTAGAGATTGCCCACGCAGGACCACAGGTGGTATAACACGACCTACCAGATCAGCTGTTGCGTCATCATCGGTGCCTCCTTTGAGTAGGGGTGCACAACCTATGGGTCACGGTAGAGGTGATAGAGGAGCAGCTAGTTCTAGCGGAGCTCAGAACCGTGTGTATGCCCTAGCAGATCGGCAGAATTTAGAGGCTTCTCCAGACGTGGTTACAGGTACATTGTCCATCTTTGCATTTGATGTGTATGCCTTAACTGATCCTGGTTCTACATTATCGTATGATACTCCTTTGGTTGCGGGAAGGTTCAGGAGAACACCCGAATTATTAGCCAAGCCATTTGAAGTATCAACGCCAGTGGGGGAATCTCTTATAGCTAGGAATGTTTATCGAAATTGTGTTGTGAATATTTGTGGTCGTGATACGATGGCCTATCTTGTTGAGTTAGAAATGGTAGATTTTGATGTTATTATGGGCATGGATTGGTTAGCGTCTTGTTATACTACAGTAGATTGCCGTTCTAAGAAGGTGTATTTCCATTTCCCAAATGAGGCAGTCCTTGAATGGAAGGGTAATGTTGGCGCATCGAGAGGTAGATTTATTTCTTACTTTAAGGCAAGAAAAATGATTTCCAAGGGGTACATATACCATTTGGTTAGAGTAAGGGATACAGAGGCAGAGCCGCCAACTTTTCAGACCGTTCCGGTTGTGAATGAATTTCCTGATGTATTTCCTGAAGAACTACCAGGTTTACCTCCTGAACGAGAAGTGGAGTTTGGTATTGATATGTTGCCAGACACACAGCCAATCTCAATTCCTCCTTATAGAATGGCACCAGCAGAGTTGCGAGAATTGAAAGAGCAACTGAAAGACTTGCTAGAGAAGGGATTCATCAGGCCTAGTATATCCCCTTGGGGAGCACCAGTATTGTTTGTGCTTAAGAAAGATGGTTCGCTGAGGATGTGTATTGACTATCGGCAATTGAATAAGGTGACTATCAAGAATAAATACCCTCTTCCCCGAATTGATGATTTATTTGACCAGTTGCAGGGTGCCCAGTGTTTTTTCAAGATTAACTTGAGATCAGGCTATCATCAAGTGAGATTCAAGGATAAAGATATACCCAAGACAGCTTTCCGAACATGGTATGGTCATTATGAATTTCTGGTTATGTCATTCGGGCTGACAAATGCACCCGCAGTTTTTATGGATGTGATGAATAGGCTGTTTAAGCCGTTTCTAGATGTGTTCGTGATAGTTTTCATAGATGATATTCTGGTCTACTCTAGATCAGAAGAGGACCATGTTAATCACTTGAGGCAGGCGTTGCAGATTCTTCGTGATCGTAAGCTGTATGCGAAGTTTTCTAAATGTGAGTTTTGGCTTAAGTCAGTGGCATTTTTGGGCCATATTGTATCCAGTGAAGGCATAAAAGTTGACACTCAGAAGATTGAGGCTGTGAAGAATTGGCCAAGACCCACGACGCCTACGGAGATTTGTAATTTCCTCGGGTTGTCCGGTTATTATAGAAGGTTTTCTTCTATTTCTGCACCCTTGACTAAGTTGACGCATAAAGCCTCCAAGTTTCAATGGAATGATGCCTGTGAAAAGAGTTTCCAAGATCTGAAGAGCAAGTTGACTTCTACACCGGTATTGGTACTTCCTGAAGGCACAGAAGGGTATGCAGTGTAGTGTGATGCTTCGAGAAGTGGCTTAGGATGTGTATTAATGCAACATGGTAGAGTAATAGCCTATGGCTCTAGACAGTTGAGACCACATGAGAGGAATTATCCCACACATGATCTTGAGTTAGCTGCAGTTGTATTTTCTTTGAAGATATGACGCCACTACTTATATGGGGTTTATGTTGACATATATACCAATCATAAGAGCCTGCAATATATCTTCAGTCAGAAAGATCTAAACATGAGGCAGCGGAGATGGCTTGAATTATTGAAAGATTACGATGTTGATATCTTGTATCATCCAGGGAAAGCAAATGTGGTAGCGGATGCACTGAGTCGTAAGTCTAAAATGGCATCTATAGAAAAGCAGGGGATGATTAAGGATCTTCACCAACTAGCTAATTTGGGAGTTCGACTTCTCAAAACTCCAGATGAAGAGGTTATTGTAAGTAATGCAGCGGAATCTTCATTGATAGCTGAAGTGAAAGAGAAGCAGTATGCAGATCCAATTTTATTGCAGCTTAAGGAGGATGTGCAGAGTGGCACGACAAAGGCATTTGAGCTTACGCGAGAAGGAGTGCTTCAGTGTCAGAATCGTTTATGTGTACCTGAAAACAATATATTGGTGGAATGACATGAAGAAGAATATTGCCGAATTTGTAGCTGAATGTCCGAATTGTCAAAGAGTCAAAGTAGAACACCAGAAACCCGGTGGTTACATGCAATGTATAGATCTTCCAGTCTGGAAGTGGGACAAAATCAATATGGATTTCATCACGGGTTTACCTCGTACATATCGAAAGTTTGATTCCATATGGGTGATCATTGATAGGCTTACCAAATCTGCGCACTTCTTACCAGTTAAGACAACTTATACGACGAAAGAGTATGCGAAATTGTATATTAAGGAGATCGTTCGGTTACATGGATTTCCAATTTCCATTATATCCGATCGAGGAGCCCAATTTACCGCAAATTTCTGGAAGTCTTTTCAAAGGAGTTTGGGGACACAAGTAAATCTAAGTACGACTTTGCATTCTCAAACGGAAGGACAAGCGGAACGTACCATCCAGATACTTGAAGATATGCTACGAGCATGTGTATTAGATTTTAAAGGCAACTGGGATGATCACCTACCTCTTATTGAGTTTGCCTACAATAATAGCTATCATTCAAGTATCAAAATGGCACCATATGAAGCATTGTATGGAAGAAAGTGTAGATCGCCAATAGGATGGTTTGAAGCAGGTGATGCGGTCTGGTTTGGACCGGATCTTGTTTATCAAGTAATGGAGAAGGTTAAAGTGATCCAACAATGGCTTGAAACAGCTCAAAGTCGACACAAATCTTATGCGGATGTTAGAAGAAGAGGACGTGAGTTTTCTATCGACGATTGGGTATTCTTGAAAGTATCACCAATGAAAGGAGTGATGAGGTTTGGCAATAAAGGAAAGTTAAGTCCACGATACATAGGTCCGTATAAGATCATTCAAAGATTTGGACAAGTTGCTTATGAGTTAGAGCTACCTCAAGAGCTCTCAGCAGTTCATCCCGTATTACATGTTTCGATGCTTCGCAAGTACATCGGAGATCCATCGCACATCACTACTACGGAAGATGTACAAGTTACAGAAGATCTCACTTTTGAAGAAATGCCTATTGCTATTCTTGATCGCCAGATTAAAAAGATAAGGAATAAAGAGATAGCATCGGTAAAAGTACTTTGGAGGAATCAACAAGTTGAGGAGATCACATGGGAAGCCGAGGAAGCGATGAAGATTAAGTACCCTTACCTATTCAACGATGAGGAGGAAGTTCATGAGATGGAAGAAGAACAATAACACGTAAGTGTTTATTTTTATGCAAGTATGTTATGATGATGAATATGTTAATTGTAAGCTTGGACATGTCTTAATTTAGTAACTATGCTAACATTCGAGGACGAATGTTCTTAAGGGGGGAGAATGTAACACCCCGTAAATTTTTTCGTACACTTATCGCGATTATATGGAGTCCTAAAGGCTTGCGTATGGGTTAAATTAAGTTTATGGTGTTCAGAAGTATCCCGTCAATAGTTTTATGTGTAGGTATTGGAATAATCTTTCCAACGATATAAAGTTTGCCCAAAATAGAGGAGTATTTCATATAAGCGAGCACATTCGAAATTTCAAAACGGTGGCCGGGAAGCCTGTGAACAGTAAATCTGCAGGAAAATTACTGCAGCTAGGCAATTATTTTTTTGGATCAACTTTAGACGATCATAACTCCTTGTAAAAAAAGAACTGTGTGAGCTTCTATATATCGACGAAAATCTCCGAGAGTCTTCTTTCCGATGAAATTTGTTTCATCCAAATCCAATGTCTGAGTAAGGAGCTATACCCGTTTTACTACAGCCTATAAAAAAAAAACAGAATTATGGGACAGATTTTTGGGTCAACTTTAAACGACCATAACTCCTTGTACAGGAAGAACTGGGTGGTATACTTTATATAAAAATGAAATTCCTTTGAATTATATTTCCAATGCAATTGGTTTCACCCAAATCCGATACCGGAGAAAAGAGTTATGATCGATTTACTTCAGCCTGTCAAAACTGTCCACTGGGGACAGATTCGGAATTATTCAATTTTTTAGGGCAAAATGGTCATTTTCTATTACCTCTTGGACGAAAATGGGTTTTTATAAACCTACACTTAGCCTCATATATATCATATATCATCCAATTATTAAGAGAAGGTGAAACCCTAGCCTAATTTCAACTTCAAATATTTTGTGATTCAATCGTAGAAAATTCGAATTGGTTCCGTAGTTGTGTTCACCATCTCGAAAGCTTCGAGAAGCACCCCATGGTTATGTAAGGAGGATTCTAAATGCAAGAGTTCATTGTTAAGGTATGAATATTGTTTATTCTTGATTCTTATCCATGAATAAGTATTGATAAAGGATTATGAGTATTGTCTTGATGTTGGAAGATAACCAGAAACATAGTTATGAATTGTTTTGTATAAATTGTTAGTAGTAAATTATGGAAGTTGTTGTATTGGATTATGGAGGATGAATTGTGGTGATATATCATTATATTAGTGGTTATGTATGCCTAGTGATCATGTTGGTATTGGATGGTGATTAAGAAGGGAAATAAAGGCTAAGAGTGATGTTGAGGGATATTTCATGAAAATGCATGATATGTGAATGTAATAAGAGTATAAGAGGATGTATGTAGCACTCTTATTGATGAGTTAAAGGATTACTTCCTAGACATTATTTGGTGAAGTTAATACCTAAATGGTAAGGTTTGGTTGCTAATACTAGTTTGCCACAAATGACTTATTGTAGATAAGTGTTCGAAGAGTACGAGAAGTCAAGTTGGACTTGTATTGAAGTGGTTATATCAAGGTATGTAAGACATACTCTATCTAATCTTTGGCATGAATAATGACCCATGGCACTCTCAAATAAGCTTCCAACATTGTCCTACGACACATGACACATAATAACATCATATGATCTTCGACACTACCAATTGAACTTGTTTTCACTTTTAAGATGTCCGGCTAGTAAAAAAAAATGTTCATATACTATTGTTGACTCCGAAATGGTTTAATGAGGTATCCATGATTCTCTACTTCATTTTTATGATATTGATTACCTATTTACATATTTTTCCTATTGAGGTATCATGGTTTCAAGTTCCATAAGGTGTGACCACAAAGTAACCAATCTCAAAGATTAATTGAATTAAGAAATGGAATGTCTATATTTTAAATTGATGATATGATGTATTGTATTAGTACCACTGATCAGTTGGCCATTGTATTATAAAGTTTATGTATATATGCTATTCCAGGGGTGGTCCCTGATGTATTGTATTAGTACCACTGATCAGTTGGCCATTGTATGACATATGCTATGTATTGATAAGGATTACGAGAAGTAATGATATGAAAGTAATGTGCAGGTATCCCATCAGCTCTTTTAAGTGTGGTCTACTCATACTATTTATTCACTGGTATCTGGGTTCTGTTGATCTTTTGTATCTCATCTTGATACTCACTGCCTTACATACTCAGTACATATTTCCGTACTGACGTCCCTCATGGGGGACCCGTATTCATGCCTGCAGGAATAGGTACTTCAGGTCGTACACCCCCGCAGTAAGAGCTAGGACATTCTGTTGTTAGTGGTGAGCTCCAGTTGTTTCGGGGCATCCCAAGTCGTGTCTATATGTATTTTTGGTATTTGTATAAAAGTCTTTTATGGGCGGGAGTTTGTCCCGACCCTAACTCAGTTGTGTATCTATGTAGAGGCTTTTGTAGACATATTGTACAGCCATAGGAGTGTTTGGTTGATAGACGTGATGGCTCTGACGGCCAATTACTGTTTATATATATATTTATGCGTGTCTGCTGGGCTGATATAGGTACTGTTTTCTTCTATTTACAACGAAGTGCTGCCCAAATTTCTGATTTTCATAAGTAATGTAAATGTGAAAGTATAGGTTATGAACGGGTTCTCCCGGGCCTCCTCGGATACGGGTGCCAGTCCGCTCCAATGGGATTTGGGGTATGACACAATTGTTGATCCTATTAATGACCAAATTAAATCTTCTTGTAAGATTGATTTGTGTCCACCTAGTGTTGAAGCCATTATGTTGAATGAACTTACATCGTCTTGTGAAACTTGTGTTGATCAACTCGTGTGTAAAAATTTCCCACCACTTGAGGTTATGTGTGTTGTAATTAATAGAACTCAAGTGATGAAGAATTTGATAATGTTGGTCAGCAAAATGGGAGTAAACCCGAGAGCTATTCTTGGAACAATCTTGTGCTTGAAATTGCTTTGAAACTTGATATTGATCTTTAGTAATAATGTCTTGTTTAAAGATGATATAAACACTCCTAATGAGCCTAGTGGTGAAAATGATGGTATAACTTACTTTGTTGGCTATAACCTATATGCTAACCCACTATGGTGTGACAATATTTCCCCTAAAGATGGAAATCTCTTCTTAAAAGATGAAAGTACTCTTAAGGGTAAGGAATGTGTAGTCTTGGAAAGGAATAACCAATTGGATGATGAATGCTTTGATTTTCTTGAATATTTAAGAAACCCAATAGGCGATTTTTCCTTGAAAATGATTGCGTATGTGATCCTTTGTATGACACCCCACCTTTGTTTGATAATTATGAGAATGAATTTCTTGCTTCTTGTAAAGACTTAAGCAATAATCCCTTTGATTTTTGTGGTGGTATATGTCTACTTAAGGGACCTTCCATAAGAGGAGAAAGTGTCTATTGCTTTTAAATTATTTCTTGTACTGTGTGTGACATTATTGTTGAGAGTAATTATGGCAATGATGTTGAAACTAGTGGTGAGTACATACATAAAGACAACTTAGTAGAAGTTAAATTGAGTGATACCTTTCTTTACTCTCTACTTTCTTTTGATGACATATATGCTATTGTAGAGAGTATATCGTGAAGTTTGGGTGAAGCCTATGGGAAATGAGAGTGTTAGCTAGACCTGTGTCTATGGACACTCTTCTCGTTTGACCCTGGTGCCAAATATAGAATTGATGATATTGATGTACCTAACTTGTTGCTTGGAATGCATAACAAACAAAGTATCACTTTTGGTGAATCCCATAACCAAATCCTTTGTGCATCTTTCATTGAACTTTTAATATTTAATTTAAAGGATTCTTGGTTATATTGTAAATATGTAAAACCTTGGCATGTTGAGATGATTTGTTGTGCCAACCCTAACCCTCATGTCATGAGGAGTTTGTATTTATTTATCCTCTCTTTGGTTTTGGAAGGTTTGAATTCGAGGTTGGATCCTTTTCAAGAAGAGGAGGATGATACAAGTCAAATGGATGCCTTAGATTTTGATGAATTCTTTGGAGACCAACACCTAAAGGCTCAAGACATGGTCACTCCAAGGGAACAAGAATATGCAAGGGAGACCCGTTTTGAGCAAGACATAAAGCAATCCCGTGTGTGGAAGGTTGCTTGGATTCTTGCCTTGATGCTAACCCGCGGACCATAAGCCTTGAAGAATGAACCATCCTCGATTTTGTGAGCGTGAAAGAGGTGCCATTCATCAAGTCCAAGCACACAAGGTGCCATTTATGAAGATGGAGGCTTGTGAGAGTATGTGACATTTATCCAAGGGAGTGTACTTGCTAATATGTGAAGAGGAACCTTGAATATACTCCAAGGCAGCCTTGGATATACTCCAAAGGCACCTCAACTTAGGGGTATTATGATCTTTTGAGACTCCTCTTTTACACTCCAAAGGAGCACCCTTCATTAAGGGTATTTTAGTTTTTGTTTGTTATAAGTATAAATAGACAATTAGGCTTCTGTTTTTCTAAGTTTTGAGAGAATGAATTGAGTGACTTTTTAGATTGTAATCTTAGTGTTAGATTGTAGTCTTCCTTTTCTCCTTAAGAGAGGAAACACCGAAATTGAATATTGAATGCAATTGAAAGAGGATTTCACTTGTATTGAATATTTGTCAAGAAAGGTGTGCTTGAGGAAGTGTACGTGAGTCCTTTGGGTCACCTAAAAGAGTGGTTTGATCTTACATTGGTGATGTGTGTTTGAAGGTTTGATACACCTTCTAGTGTTATTCATTGGTGAAAGTGAGGGTCTCTCTACTATCTTTACTTTATGTATCTCTTCTTCATCTCTTTTATTCTAAGTGTGTTGTTTTTTCCTTTTGTGTGTTTGAAGATTTTTGCCTTCTAGTGCTTAATTTCATGTTTTTGATAGTCTTTAGCTATCACGGCCTCAATTTAGTTGTATCATCTTCTCAATCTAATAATAAAGAGCCTGGGAATGTCCCTCATATGGGGACACTCCAAAGTCAGCTTATCATTACCCCTTTGAAGCCTATAGATATTCCGTACATCACACCGATGGAAATCCCCTCAACTTCCCAAGAGGATTGGATGGTTACTGTGTCTCACTCAGACATAGCATTAAATGCTTTTGTTACTCTCCAAGCTCTGCCTCTTCATCTTTCCCTTGTTTTTTATTTAAATAATATTGCCTCCACCATGCAAACTAGTATCAGCCAAAATCATCTTTCTACCACCTCCACAAGTGACCTCTCTATTCCTCTCTGACCAATAATTCCCACTCCACCTACAGTGGTAGGGTCTCTATCTCACCCTCCACATCCAAGACCCTCGTTATCTAGCCCAACTAGTAATGACTTGCCTTAACGAGGGTCTTCAGAGCTTCGGGTCAAATATGTCGTTGGTGACCCTGCTTCAGATATTCATTCCCAACTTCCAAGGGAACCTAAATTTGATGCTCATTTCAGAACTTATGACTCAAACTAGCTTGTCCCTACCATTCTTCCCACCCCTGAATCCAAATCTTCTAGCTAGGGACCTCGTTTTGTGAATCTCTTTGGGGACACCACTCTGCCAATAACTCAAAACCCACCCTTAACTCAAATTCCCTCTTCTCTGCCTCTGGAAATGATAGAAAGTTATGAGACCCTAGATTCTGTAAGGGAGAGCAACCGAGAAATGGAAAAGTTATTGGCCCAGCTGAGAATACTGAAGACAGATGTGCTCACTTTGGAAAATCTTGTAAGTCTAGAACTTGTGGAGCCTATGCACAAGATGGTAATTGTTCTTCTGCCAAAAGACTTAAACAAAATAGAATTAGGGGTAAGTATGCTAAGCCTTATGCTAGGAGACCCATTCAAAATGCTAGTGGTTTCTCTGCCCAGGAAGAGGAAGAACCTTTCCTCTTCGAGTCCACCCAATCCTTTAGGGAAAGGGAAATCAGTTGCTGTGGATACCCCCTCAACCATTAAATCAATGATGCAGAATGGAATAATATGGAATGCTAGGGGGAAATAATGCTGAATTTCGTAGTCATTGCAAGTCTATGCTTGACATTCACCAATATTCCATCTTGGCCCTACTTGAAACCAGGATGGTTGATCATTCCAAGATTGCTGATGAGATAGGGTTTTCTGGTTACCTCCAATCTAGTGCCTCTGGTCATTCTGGAGGCATATTCATTCTCTGGAAGGATGATAATATCTCCATCACTAGCATCTATATCACCCCTCAAGCTATATATGTTATAGTTAAGGTTAGTAACCTCTCTTCTTGTTGGATTCTTTCTGTTGTCTGTGCCAACACTGCTTTTAATATTAGAATATGTCTTTAGGAGCAATTAATGAGCTTGGTTGGTTCCTTAGACTCCCTTAATAGTGCTTTCTGGCTAGTAGGAGGGGACTTTAATAAGATCCTGACAACCTCAGATAAGTTTGGTGGTAATAGTATTAACATGCATAGGGCTACTACTTTATGGAACTGTATTAATTATTGTGCTCTTATTAACTTGGGGTTTAGGGGCAGTAAGTACACCTGATCCAATATGAGGTATAGAAATAGGCAAGGTCTTATTCTAGAGAGAATTGATAGGTGTCTGGCTAATGACAACTGGATCCACTTATCCCCTGAGTCTTCTATTCATTCTCTTCCTAGGACTCATTCTGACCACTCTCTCTTATTGCTTTAGCTTACTAGACCCTACTCTAATATCAAAAAGCCTTTCAGAGTGGAGCCTTTGTGGTGTAATCATAGGGATTTTCCTAACCTGGTGAATCATGTATTCCTTGAAGGTCCTGACCCTACTAGTGCTACCCTTGTCTTTGAGAATAAGGTTAGAGTGTGGAATATAAAAGTCTTTGGTAATCTCTTTTATAGAAAAAAAAACATATTCTGGCTAGATTTGCTGGGGTTCAGAATTCTCCCCACTACCCCACTAGTTTTTTCCTTCACAATCTAGAAAATCACTTTATAAGCCAGTTTAGATACCTCCTTAGAGATGAAAATAACTTTTGGATGTTAAAATCTAGGATTAATCGGCTTATGAAAGGGGATAGGAACACCAAGTTCTTCCATACCTCCACTCTCAATAGGAGAAGGAGGAATAACATTCAATCTTTGAATGAGAATGAAGTGTCGATTCATAACCAGGAAGATATTAAGACTGTCATTTACTCTTTCTACACTTCTCTTTTCACTACTTCCCTGACTACTAGCTCCCTTGCTTGTCAGTCAAATCCCTCTATCCTTGGGTCTATTAGCTCTTCCTGCCACCCTCTCCTAGATTCTTTTCCTACCCTCTCTAAGGTCAGTAATGTTATTTTCTCCTTTAAACCTCTTAAAGCCCCTGGGCCTGATGTTTTTTACCTCTTTGTGTATTAAAAATACTGGTATATCCTAGTCCTACCTCTCTTAGACTTCTGTTCTCACACTTTCTCCTCCTACTCTATGGACCCAAGTTCAATTCTACTTACTTGTGTCTGATCCCTAAGTGCAAGAATGCTACTACTCTCCAAAATTTTAGACCTATTGGCCTTTGCAACACTCAATATAAAATCATTGCCAATAGAATTAAGCCCCACCTTCAGACCCTTATCGACCCAAATCAGGCTAGCTTCCTTTCCAAGAGAAGGGCTTCGGATAATGTTATCACTATTCAGGAGTACCTAAGACACTTGAAGAAGCTCAAAGGTAAGACCCACCACATGATTCTCCAGATTGACTTAGAGAAGGCTTTTGATAGATTGGAATAGTCTTTCATTAGTCAGACCTTTTTTTTCAACTTTCCACCTGGGCTGTATAAGCTTATTATGTCTTACCTTTCATCCTCCCCCATCTCTGTTCTGGTTAATGGTGGCAAAACTCCTTTCTTCTAACCATTTAGAGGTATAAGACAGGGGGATCTCTTGTTCCCTTATTTATTCATTCTCTGTATGAAACTTTTGTCAATAAGAATTCATCATGAGGTGGATACCCTCCAGTGGTCTTCTATTCAAATAAGTAGAAGGGGACCCCATATCGCTCACCTCTTCTTTGTTGACGACTTGATAATTTTAGCAAGCACTCTGGGAAAAAATTTAATCTCTTCAAGTCCAAGGCCATCTTCTCCAATAATTGTGATTCTTCCACCCAAGTTGCCCTTTCTTCCATCTTAGGAATCAAAGCCAACAACTCTTTTGGAAAGTACTTAGGTTTCCCCATGTTCCAAGAGACTCCTAAGCCAAATCACTTTAAATTCATCTTGGATAATATGAATAACAGACTGGCTGGGTAAAAAACCAAATTCCTTAATATGGCTGGTAGAACTACTTTTACAAAGGCCTGTCTTAGTAGTATTCTCAACCAAGTCATGCAATTCATTTGCCTCCCTAGTAAACTTCATAAGCTCATTGATAGATCTCAACGAAATTTTATTTGGGGTAATATTGTTGTCAAGAAAAAGATGCATATGGTAAGTTGGGACACTTTTACCCAACCTAAACATCAAGATGGGATGTAATCTGCCAGCCTTAAGAATGACACTCTTCTATGCAGCCTTGCTTAGAGATTACATACTAACCCCTCCTCCTTATGGGCCCAAATCCTTACTAAAAAGTATCACTCTCAGGCCTAGACTAACTTTTACTCCACCTCTCCTATATGGAAATATATCCAAAAGGGTTGGCACCTCAGCAAGGATGCCATCCACTGATCTATTTATGATGGCAGCAAGGTGGATATCTGGCAGGACCATTGGGTTTATTTTTTCCTTTTTCTCTCCTCCATCATCTATGGTCCTCTTCCAAATCCCCTCATCTCCATAAAACTGGCCTCTTACTAGCAGAATAGAGGCGTTGCTTTTCTTTATTTCTAGAAATATGGATGCTAGGATTAAAACCACTTTCTTGTCTGATCATTCCATTCACTCTGATTCCCCATACTGGCTCCTCACTGGCAATGGTAAATTTACCTGTAAATCTGCCTATGAGCACCTTCTGACCAAGAGAACTAACTCAACCCAAGCTCAAGTTTTTTCTTTGGCTTATTCATCATAACAACCTCTCTACTACATCCAACCTTGCTTATAGAGGTATCAATACTCCCTCCTCCTTTCCAAATTGTGAAATCTCTTTAGATGACAATAGCCACATTTTCTTTAACTGATCTCATGCCACCATCCTGTGGTCTAACCTTCCGCATGAGTATACTGGAGAGCTTTTCATTACCATTAATTCCTTTTGCTTATCTAACTGGCGCAGCACTTAGAATCTGCTGCATAATTGCAATTTTGACAACTTTATCATATGGTCTACTTTTCTCCCTTTCTGGACCATTTGGAGACCTAGGAACTCTAATCTTTTTGATACAAAATCCTCTCATCCCTTCTTTACTCAAGCTTATTTGGAGGTTGTTGAATTCTCTCAGCTAACTCACTCTTTCCTTTCTTTCCCTCGCATCCCTATTCCTTTCTCCTGGATCCCGCCTCCTAGAAACTCCTACAAGCTTAACACTAATGAGTCCTGTTTAGGAAACTTTAGTAAGGGTGGAACAGGTGGAATTGTCAGAAACTCCAATGGGGACTAGGTAGTTGGATTTTCCCAGCATTTCACTCATGCTACTAATAATTTAATAGAGCTCTTAACAAAGGCCTTAGTCTAGTTTGGGAGCATCACTTGTGGCCTATTGAGATTAATATTGACTCTAAGGAGGTTATCCTAATTCTTCACAATGAAATCTTCTCTATAACCCTTTACTTCATGAATGCAGGTCACTGTTAAGCAAGTTGGGATGCCCACCAGTTTATCACTGCTACAGGGAGCAGAATATGATAGTTGATGCTTTAGTTAAGTAAGGCATAAGGATGGAAGTTTTTGATAACTGCAAATATTTTGTAACCCCTCCCCATTTTGTAGACCAACTTGTATGGGCAGATATAGCAGAAAATAGTCACCTTAGAAGTGTTCATGTACTCTTTCATGGGCATAGCTTAGAGAGCTCTACCTCTATAAATACTATCTTTAATTAATGCATTCTCCAATTAACCAAAAAAAAAAGAGAACCCTCAAGCTTATTAAAAACGAATTTATACATATACAAATAATCTAATAAAATGTATGCACTACCACAATTTACAGGTAAACTTCCTTAAGACGTAGAATTTATAATCTTGAAAAATGACAAAATACATGCCATTACAAAGTAAGAGTGAGTTAATAGTACCAAAAGAAAATAGTGCTAATGCAATAAATCGAACACATAAAACATTTGGCTTTGCAAATGGTGGTGTTATTTTCACAATATTTAATAGAACATTATTTATAGACATTACTATACACAAATTTGCTTTCTTGTATAGCCAAGGAAACATTTTTTTTTACTTGTCTTTCTTTGATACTAATCCCTCTAATATAGGATAACTAAGAACTAAACAATAAAAAGAAAGGAAACCTTGTCCAAATATCTCTTCAAAGTTCCTCTCTGACACCAATCTTTTCATTCCAAATATGAAACACACCACATTAAACACCACTAAAAATGTCAAAGGAACCATGAACAACTTAGCACCTTGGAAATCAAATTTACCCTTTTCATATTTCCTTAATTTCTCTTCATCTATAGCTTTGTTTGTTAGCCTGAAATTTGCCTTTGCAACACCCAGCCACTTCATTAAAACATCTAAGCATCCAAATAAGCAAGCTGTTACTGTTTTTATTATCCAAATTCTTTGTTCATTCCACCATGTCCTCAAGTTGCCACCACTAGACAAGACTTCATATAAATGTTCAGCCAGAGATGATAAGAATATGGTTGTAAATAGTGCAAACCATGGACTTGTCACCTGTAAAATGAGAAAAGAAATGACAATAAAAATGAGTCATGTACATGAATTTTTATATATCATCAATTTAGTAAGAAGATTAGCTATACTATATATTTTGGTGTGATTTCCCTGCTTATTAAGTTTGTCCGATTGTTGATTCATGACACAAAAGTTATATATAATGTTCTTGTTTTAATAGACCAGCAATTTTATCACATAGGGTTGGGTGAATAGATGGAAATCTATTTTAATTAGAGGTCTGGGTCTGAACATTGAGAATGCAGAAATTTTTTGTAGGGAACACTTTCTGCTTAATGAGCCTTACCTGGCATGATCTGACTTAACCGTGACAATGAATTTTGGATACCAAATGGTTAAACGAAAAATAAACTAGCATTTCATTAATCGTCACTATAGTTTAATGATAATTCCGTCAGGCCTTAGGAGATCGACCTTCCTTTCTCTTCTTCAAGGTCTAATAAGTTGACCTGATCATGTAATCAATCACTCATATGTCCATCTCGACTAGCAAAATCAAAATACTTTACATTTTTTAATGAGAGTATTGTACTAGAAGATAGGGGAGAGCCACCATTTTAGCTTCACGTTCGGAAGAACTCAATAGTTTTGGCTCAAACCTTGTCTTTATGGTATAAAAGAAAATCATTTGGTATGTATAAATAATCTAACCGTAACCCAATTAACAAAAGAATCGTGGTTTGGCCCAACTTAATTCTAATTTAAGAAATGTTTATACTTGAATTTTGAAATCAAACAAATCACCATAGTATTAAGAATCAAGATTAGCAAAGGGATATAAGTCTTTACCTTGGGAAACACTGGAGTACCAATCAAGAAGCACAAGGGTGGAACAATGCCATAAAGGAAGCAAGGAATGGAGAGAAAATGTGAGAACATGAAGTATGCATAACACATATTTTGGACCAAAGGCATTCTTGACATGAATCCATAAGTGAGTGGACTATACTTTGAGAACCCAACTTGTACTAGCCCAGAAGCCCACTTCATGAGTTGGACCAAAGCATCTTTCATATCAATGGTGCTACAACCAAGAAAACATGGCCTCTTTGGATAAAGATATACTGATTTCCACCCCTTAGAGTGCAAGAGATAGCCAGTGTATGAGCTCTCAAGTAAACTGTTGTATGAATACCCTATCTGTAAATGAAATAACAATTTAAGTTTTTAGATGAAATAATCACATAATTAAACAGAGATGGATACAAAAGAACTAATAAAGGTGATAAAACTAGCCCATGAAAATAAGAGATGTAACCCGTCTGAGTTTTGGCGGGCTAACGACTCATTCATTTGTTAACTTAGCAGATCTTTTGACCCACTCAATTCAGTCAATCCAAAAGTTGGATTAATTCGGAGAGAATATCTAACGCAAATCTTCTCATGAGAAATTTTATCAAAATATTTTAATTCTAAACTTCTTTTTGTTTCCGTAATAAAGAAAAGATGTTCTGTTAGTTTTTTGTTTGATAATTAAACATAATTAGAAGAATACAAATAAATAATTTAAAATTTGGTAAGAGATTACTAGTTTGATTATGATTCTTTGTGCATCCCATCTTGACTCAGTCCATTTAAATCTAGTTTGATTACGATTCTTTGTCCAGCCCATCTTGACTCAATCCATTTAAGTCTTGAATATATGAATTAATGACTTGTCCATTTATTAACGTAACTCGACTCATTTAAGTTTTTAAATTGAATTCAACTTGCTTATTTAATTTCTCTAACTTGAAGTATATAGATAGGTAGTAGTAGTAAGATGGTACTTACTTCTTTACCCCAACTTGTATTTTCTTCATATGTACAAGAAGCAAGAGTTTTAGCTTCATCTATTATCTCATCACATAGAATCTCCTTTCCAATTTTTGGATCATTCAAAGAATTAACAGAATTGATGAACTTTCTAGAAGCACCAAATTTTTGTTCTGCCTCTTGAAGTGATTCCTCTGTGAACCAAATATTAATTAATTAATGTTCAAAGAACTATATGCTAAAAAAAATAACCACATTTATGAGTAAATTGATAAGTTGAATACCTGATTGATACAGTAGAGATTCCCACTTATATTGTGATTGAGCTTTTAGAAAAAGTGAAGTCATGTCATGTTGGTTAATTGGACTACCATATAATGCTTCTTTCTTCAAATAATAGCCTGTGCCTGCACAAATAGTCCCTCCCACTCCATCCATGCCTTGATACTTATTCTATAAATTATAAAAAAAAAAAAAGTTTTGACACATAGTATATACTGATGAATGATGATTTCATAAATATTTCTTCAGATCATTTATAATATAGTTATTACTAAATATATTCTTATGATTAGCGTTAATTGATGACCTAATAAAAATGATAACTAACATGGTTAAACTATATTAACAGTGTAGAATCTTGTCATAAGCTTTGAATTTGCAAAGTTATCGATTAATAAAATTAAAGGCTCGGTGAGCTATTGAGATTTCTTGTTTAATTTGCGTTTTCGATATCTTTGAAAGAGAAAAGGAGAAATCACATTAAGATGGCACTTCATCCCAGCCCGAGCCAAACCCTACTAAACCTTTAATAGTTAGGGGGTGTGATCAGTGGCGAAGTTAGAAATTTTACTAAGAAGTATCAAATAACAAAGGGGTGTGAAAATTGACAACTCTTAGCATAAGGTGGCTCCATGGGCCACCTCTTTTCTCGAAAACCTGGTCCCAACCCTAAGGCAACCCTGTTCTGAGACTATTAGGGCCTACCTTTAATGGGTTGGGTTTGTTCTGGACCAGGCTTGGTAGACAACCAACTTAAATCCAAAATTTTTATGTCATGAAGTTGAAAAACTTGAAATAGGATACAATTATTGTAACATATAACAGAATGTGCATGTACCTTATATGCTGATCTTGATTGAGCATCATAAATGTCATTTTTGCTAACATTGTAAAATGTTTGAGGGAATTGTACATAGGAAAGAGTAGTTGAAATGTTTTGATCAAGATGAAAACACATTGCTTGTTTGGCAGAGGAAGGATCATTGCAATACATGTCACAATCCAACACAAGCATGTATGGTGCATTGCTCATTACCCCTGATACTCGAAGCTGTCCACCAACACCAATAATAACCATAAGTTTCACATTCAATATATGTAGTTAACAAGAAGACAGTATAATTCTATAAGAATTTTAAGTTATAGATATATAGCAATCATATTCTATACTAGAAACTAGTCAATTATTTGTCCAAAATGTGAGGATTTGTTTACTAATTTCTATTGTAGTGATTGTAAAATTTTAATTTACAAAAGCAGGTTAGTTACTATTTTTTATCATATTGTGCAGGTTTTTCTGATAACTATATGGTATTCGAAACCTACATTGGCCTGAAAATATGTATTTGCATTATGTATGTCTCATTCTCAAACTCAAGCCCTCGTATTAAGGTTAGACGTATCTCAATATCTCATCACACCCTTGGTAGTATGTTTGTAGCTTACCAATCTAGATCTCTACTACAAAAATTACATGTGATTGGCTTTCTCAAGTGATGTTATATGAGAAAATTCTATACACATCCCATTTCCTAGAGACCTTTTTCCTAATCCTTTGCGATAAATCTTGAAACCAGAAAACTTGTGATAAAAGTGAAGTTGATGCAATGTAAAGTCATCCACTTCAAGCTTTTAAAGTAAAACTCTTCTTCCAATTAATTATCATATTGCAATTCAAGTGACCAGACATAACATGACAGAACAACAACATACCCAATATATTTCCACAAAGAGGGGTCTGAGGAGTAAAGTGTACGCAGTCCATATTACTACCTCAAATGAAATAGAGAGGTCGTTTTCGATAGATTCCCAACTCAGGATGACCAAACATGACATGAACGTAAAATATTTTATGCATGGAATATAAACCAAAAAGAAAACCTAAGGAGAATGTGGCACTTACAAGAGCATTTAAGGCTCCAGCCTTGAAACGATGAGGGCGTGATGGTCTCCTCTCACGTGACATATAAACTAATAGTGGGAACTTGCTTTCCTTATTGTCATGTATCACCTGCACCCTCATAAATATCATTATTTATTGTTAATCCTTAAATGGATTACGGTAATATTTCATACATGAAAAAACAAAATTGATATAGTTTGAAGTGTATTTTGATAATAAATTGGTGATATAAGTTTGGATAGAAAATGTTAACACTTGATAGTTCAGGAAGAAAACTTGTGAAAACGTACTTCAAGTGTGTTTTAGATCAGGAGCGGAGCTAGAAAGGGCCGAGGGGTTCATCCGACCCCCTCCGGTAAAAAATTATGTTGTTATAATTCATATATGGTTAAAATTATTTTTTATGTATATATAGTAGATAATGTTGAACCCTCTTAGGCATCTTCTTATGTTTACTTTTTATATTTCAAATCTCCTTAGTGAAAACTCGAGCTCCATCATCGTTTTTGACCATTAACATTATAATAATTTATATTCTTTTCGTCCATATTTGATTTGGCACATTCCTTAAAAATAATATAAAATGATAATTTTACTGTATCACTCTTAGTTATCGATAGTCATCTCACTTAAAAAATATGAATAGGAAATGATTAATAGTATTATATAATAATAAGAATAAAATAGATATAAACTAATAAATTATCTTTCAATTTTTTAAATTAAAATATTTAAGCACCTCAGTGTAGGGAGGTCGATCCATTCTGACGGGCCCTTCAACGCTATTGGCTTTCTCAACATTTTTCTTCAACACTTCGTATGCGGCCTGCACAATAAAATAAATAAATTCATTGTCTTATATATGTGTTAAGTCCATATTACCCTTTTGTTAAACAATTAATTCGACAATTTTCCAGTTCTAAAATTTCTAGTTAAAACGTTCAATCATGGACAAGATTATTTGTTGAAATCACAGGATACAAGATAATTATAAACAGATAAACATATACTAATTAAATATTGCAAGTTTTGCGTCGATATATAAGCCTAAATAGAAGTCATCGTGAAAAGAGAGTTTTGAAGTGCGTCGATAAAGTCATTTAAAAGTTTTCCTTGACTTGACCAATTAAATTATTAGAGATATTACATTATCTTTGTTTACTTAATGATCTGTTCGACAAAAAGAAAGTCAAATCTCTGATGGTGATAGCTTTACCATTTAATTAGTGGCATAAAATAAAATTGATGACAGTTTCAAAGTCATTCATTTGAAAGAAAATAAAAACGAAGTTATATAATTTTCGAGGTAGTTGTTAAAGATGACGGTAGTTACTATATTATTGTTCTTAATTTAATCCGCTAAGATTTTATTAACGAAGGAAGAATTCAACGTTACTATTACAAGAATATTTTTTTATCGTAGCTGTTAAAGTTGCTCAATTTAAATAATAATATGCTCAAATTAAAATGTTTTATGTCTAAATCAGAGAGTTAACGATCACCAAAAATTGTGGTGGAGTGGCCGGTACGAACGTATTCTTTCATTTTTAACTAGAGGTTTCAGGTTTCAACTCGAGGAAATGGAGTCATCTTTGATATGGAACGCTTTATCCCTCATACTAGGGCTTCCTGAAGTGAATACGGATTAGTTGAACCACGACAAAATGAAGTTCCACACCACATCGGTTGTGGGAGAAATAATTGAGCTTCTAATATGGTTTTACCATTTTTGACAACCTCACTACATGATCTAACTTTTGGGATTCAGTTAGCCTCTAGATTAATTTCTTTACATGGTATTATCAGAGTCAAGACTATCTTAATTCTTAAATTTACTTGACGTTGAATTTCCTTTTTATATTATTCACTCACTTTCGCTTCAAATATCTAATCCTGTTTGCGAGGGGCGTAAAAGTTCCAGATCAATTGTGAAAATTGGTCTATTTACATTTAAATCTCTCTATATCAGCAATCCTTCATAACAATATTCTTTATATAACATGTGAAATTGATATTTTATGTTATGTTATGATATATGTTCCCTATAACAACATTTTCATTATAACAACCAAATTATACTGACACAAATGATGTCATTATAGAGAGGTTACTGTATATAATTTTGGACAATCCTTACCTCATGCATAAGTTAGCCTTTGAGATTAATTCAGATAGCCTTTGAGAATAATTCAGACCCGAGATCTATTTCTTTCATATTGTAACATATTATCTTCCAAAAGGGTAAAAAAATATTTATCTTACCTTAATATTTTCCTCTTCATTCTTGAACTCATTTCTTCCCATCGCCATCAAACGTTCATCATCACCAAAAGAAGAAAAAAATGCGTCTGGACAAATAGTCTTTATACCATACTTCCTAACAAAAGGCACCCAAACCTTAGCAAATCCACAAGCTTCCTTAACAGCATACAACGTCACGGCGGCGCCACCATCATCGGAGAGATAAACAGCTAGTTTCTCTGGTGGATAATCAAGTGACATAGCTGATAAAACAGTATTCATAACCTCAACAACAGGTTCTTTAGTAGGGTCAGCTGTGCATATAAATACGTCGACGCCAGGTAGCTCTGTCTCAGCCGGAAGATTTTCCGGCCTAATGGACCGAGCCACCGGGCGCCAACGAAAGGATTGTGTTACTAACCATATCAAAGTGAAAATAAGTTCAGCAAATGTGATAAGTCCCCATGAAATAATTGGCACATCTCCGTGTAATAAATGTTTTATTCTATAGTATAGTAACCCTAATATGGCTGAAAAGTGTAATAAGATGTGGATTCTACCAAGTGTTGCGCGAGGCTGTTGTACAGTGCATGTGTGATAAGGTGCATCCATGACCAAATCTTTTTTTGCTATTGAATTTGTTCTTGAGATGGTCTTGATTATGAAGATGGTATATATTGCTCTTTATTTATATAGGAAGAAAGAGGGTCCAACATGATAGCTAGGATAAAAACAAATGGAATATTTAATTTTTATTATTCTGCATTTAATTTTACACTCTGTTTGGATGTTGCTACGTATTCTTTCATACTATATTATATTGATTTGTGTTCTATTGCGAGTATTATCTAATCGAATATAATGTTTAAATAAATTATATTAGTTTTTGTTGTTATATAATATTACACACTAATAATTTGAAAGATAAACCTGCTAGAAAAATAGCTAACTAGGTATGAAGTAGATCTATAATAAAAGGGTAGGGTAGATAATTAAGTAGAATAATTAAATAATATAGGTAAATGAAACTTTTCTTCATTATATGTTAATGGATTTAACAATACACAATAAAATTTAAGTAACAGTAACAACAATCATTATATTTAAACTAATAACACAATACAAATAATTAACAATCATTGAAACTAGTTGTAGGATAGCGACCTTAAATGCTAACAACTAGATTCTGAATTATAACGAATTTTTTAAATATTTTGTAAGCAAAATTTTTTATATAAATATGAAGTATGAATCAAAATTAGTGAATTTGTCAAATTCATATCTTACCATCTGGATTATCCGCCATATTGTGTTTTAATATTAGTGACAAATAAATATTATGAATGTCTTGAAATAGCACCCTAGTGAAAAATGACTAAATAAAAAAGTCGTTTTCCAACATAAATGTACAAATGTTCCATGATACTTCTTTTTGTTCCCTAATGACTGTTCCTTTCATCAATAATATTTGTATATATGTTTAGATTTACTAAGCACTCAATCTCATTAAATTTTACAGAAAGCACTTTTTTTTTTTAATAATTTAACGATGATATGTCTAAACACATCCTTTGTATGTGGTTTATATTTTCATTTTTTTTTATCGATCAAATATGTAAAATATTTTTTTCCTTTTTCGGATTGAAATAAAACATGAATTCGAACCTGAGAACATATCAAATTAAAGAATTTTCAAATCTGATCCTTATATGTAAAAAATATTAAAGAGTATGACTATTTTATCTGAAAGCTTATGTTATTAGTGAAAAGAATATAACTTTAAATTACCAATCATGTAATATCTTAATAATCTTAGGAGTTAGTATAGCAGATGAGCTAAGCAACTAAAAACAAAAGAATGTAGCAACTTGGTTCAGACATGTGGACTGCATGCCATGAGGGTGTTCACACAAATCCATCGGTAAAAACTTATATCGTATATATATAATATAATTTTATTATTTGTAGTTTCTCTCTATATAAATATAGATATATAGAGAGATTTTGAATTGGAATCTTCTGAACACAAGATTAGACGTCAATTTAATGGCTTAGAACGTTCAACATTTACCTCGAGGTTTTAACTTCAAATCAAAATGCTATAGTATTATTTTTCAGATCCTCTTAATAAAAATCCTGAGTTCGATATTAATGTTCTATGTTGGCTTACATATTAAAATTCTAAATAAAAAAAATTAAAATCTATGTGAGGAAATTTTCCCTTAAGAAAAATTCTTTGATAACTATATCGTGGATGTTATTGTGTTCAGGGGCGGACCTACACATCAACTTTGGGTGTTTCGGCACCCACTAAACTCGACGCGAAATAGGTATAATTACATAAAAATATACAAAAATTGGTATAAATTATATAAAAGCACCCACAAAAAGAAGAAGTTGGTTAGACGCACGTGATTTTTTATTTTTTTCTGTAGTAAACACCCACTCTCTTTAAATCCTGGATTTGTCACTGATTGTGTTATGGTATGAGAAGAGAGATCTTCAATTTATAGAGGTATAAAACATTTCCTACAAGAAAGAGGTTAACCAAATAAAAAAAAAGTTTTATATTTTATTTTTAGAAAAAGTAAAAGTTATGATAATAATACATTTATTTTCCTTTTAAAAAAATTAAAAATCAAATTTAATAAGAAAATTGAGACAAAAACCTAGCAAAGACATGCATCGGCATTTTGCATTCATGTGATATTGTTTCTTTGCACCTTGTGGAGAATAAGAGACCCATGCATGAATTTGGATACGTATCATGATATCAGTGATAGAGATAAAATTTTCACTAAGAAAGTATCAAAATATAAAGAAGTAAATTTACGAAAAATTATGATATGCCAATATAAAATATATATTCATAAAAAAATATTTTTATCTAATTTTATAGTGTAATTTTTTCATGAAGAGGTGTCGGTCGACACTCCTCAAGCTTATGTAGCACTGCTAATGTACAATACATGCTTTCTCTAGGATTATAATTTTAAGATTAACTTATTTCATTTAAGAGATGTATAAAATTTCAAGTTAATGAAATTATAAGATTGATATAGCAGGAATTAAATATGGGATAAACTTTATACGGATATAATAAATTTTATTTCAAGCTGGACTCTGAGAAGATATTCCACATTATCCGTGTACCAAATGACCCCTTAGCCAACGGTATTACAAAAATACGTGAAATGACATTTTAATCATCATTTCAACTTTTATTTGGGAATCTGCATAATCGCTCAAGAAAATAAATTTATTTTTGTCTCAAAATAATTAATTTTTTTTTAATATTTATTTTAATTTAATTATCTTATTTCTAAAATTAAGAGAGTTTTATTATGTTATTTCACTATTGTCTCTATCATTGAATAACTATATAAATTATATAATTTTAAATTTATATTTTTAAATCATAATTAATAAGATTAATTTAGTAAAATAAGCTACTAATAAGACAATAGAAATTAACTATTTTAAAACAGAGGAGTACTATGATATTTGACTTTTTTTTTAAAAAAAAGAAAAACACAATTATCTCATTCATTTTCATCAAGCTTTCCTTAAGATTATCGTAACATGCACGTAGTTTTGCAAATATCTAGAAGAATCTATGATGTATATAAAATCCTCAAAGGAAAATAACTACAATTGGATATTTTTTTTATCCTGTTTTTTTCACCTTAAATAGACATGTTCATATATAAATACTAATCCGGATCAGTACAAATTAGGATTCTTCTTGAAAAGATAAATCCTAAATAGTCCAAATCAAAGAACCTTGATATGGAAACCACCCCCTACTAAAAATAATACTCTAATAATTAAAACAATCCCTACTTAAAAATATGGTAAGGTGGCTATTTTCAAGAAGTATTGGCAATTGTCCTTAACCTTAACAATAGTTGACATTACATAAAAAATAACTACTAAAAATTAAGTTTATTTTTACTTATCCATTAACTAAAAGAAAAATGTCCATTTTTACTTATTTATTTTTAAAAATCAAGAGATAAAGTTATAATTTTATATCTATGTTACTCTTAGTATTAAATTTTATTCATCTTTCAACATTTAGATATGTTATAATAATTAAAAGTGATATATTTGATAAAATATTTATTTATTACTTCTTAACAAATGCGTCAAGTCAAATATAAAAGACCAGAGTAATAGTATTTTTCAAGGCAAATTGAATGCATGTAATCCTAAGATTCTTAATTATGTAGTCAACGTTTATCCATCAAAGATAATGACTATAATGTAAATTTGTTCCATTATTTCTCTAGCTATGCGTAAGCATTGGATAAGTTTTACTGTTAATTAAAAATAATTTATCTTTAGTTTAAAATTTAAATTCTAAAAAAAAAAAGAATTAGTAAATTCCATTAATTCCCTAGTACCATCTGATTGAAAACTGAAAAGGAAAAGGAAACATAAATATGTAATGAATTTTTCATGTTATGTTATGTCATTTCTTAAATAAATATTACAAGTCTAGTTCTTTATATGGTAAGTCACAAACATATATAGGGGTCGTTTGGTTACAAGGACAAGGGATAACTAATCTTGAAATTAATTTTAAGATGAACTTACCCCATAATGATTGGAACAAAATTCATGAGATTAATAAGCTTACGACCACTGAACAAACTTAGTTGACGAACATAGTTTATGCGCCACTAATATAGCAGCTTATCGAGCCTTCCTCTCGCACCCTGTCTAGTATCTCTTAGGTCGATATCCAGTAGCTCCAGTAGCAGTAGAGGGAGAAGATCGGTAGTAAAAGGTAATGAACTAGAGATTCAGAGAGAGATCAGAAGCAAAAGTCGACAAGAAGAAGGCGGAACCCAGGTGCTACACTAAACTAGACTGAGACCCGTAAGTAGCGGAGAGCGAGAGTGGATTGGGGGTTTGAAGAAAAACAAACACGAAGCTTCGTTCCTTTCCTTGTAGGAGAGCTACTTCGTTCCTCAGCAAAGTGTTCACTTTTTTTTCGCCGGGTTTCATTCGATTCGTGGATTGGATGATTCAATTCCATTTGACTCGGGGCTTCAGGGACCCTCTAACAGAAACCTCGTATTTTTTGTTGTCGATAAGCTCTCCCTCAGTGCCCTTGCCATCCACACCAGAATAAATAGTATTTTCCGAAAAAACCTGCTATTGGTGGAAGACCTCCTAGGGATAAAAGACATAGGGCTAAAGAGAGAGCCAAAAGAGGATTTTTTGTGTATAATCCTGCATAATCTCGAATGTTATCAGTTCCGGTATGCAGACCAAATAATACAATGCAAGCAAACGTTTCTAGATTAATGGAGACTATTTCCTACTATTAAAGAAAATAGAGAAAACTGCTAATCCCACCCACGTCGTAAACAGATGCCCTACCTAATCCAATTCAAATCCAGTCGGAGGTCTTCGAGCCTTGTTACGGGCTAAATTCCTAAAGTAAAGCGACCCCAATCCCTCCCCAGCCTAGGTCAAAGGTCTTCCTGCCCTTTTTGGGGCAGATTCAAGTTCATTACGGTTAGCAAATTAGCCCCGCATCGTATCGATAGCGACTTAGATCACCTCCCCAAGCCTGCCTAACCTAATTGTCTCTTACCCATATCTTACCATTTCTTTGGAATTATCACTCATAGCACGATGGAAGCATCTGATTATATCATGACTCGTTGCTTCAATGGTTAAATATGAAATAAGAGTTGCTCTACAACTTTGAGTGTCATATCTTCCAAAACCAAGTTATGTACTATTCGTTCCTTCAATTCTTTTGAATTCATTGGACCTTTTCCCTCTCTTCCTCCTTTCAAAGGTAACTGACTCTACTTATTATAGATTTTAAAAACCTCTATGTCGAAGGAGTACCATCAGCTTGCCAAGTTAATATCGAAGGTGAGGCACAGGTAAGCCTTCAATCTTGAAATCTTATCAACATCATCACCAGCGGCCATAATATTCTATGATCTGGCTTACTTATATCGAAGTTTACTATGATTAGGCTCACTTTCTCACCCTTTATTACATTAAGAAATGTGTGTGATCAGAAGCACACCTTTTGTAGCCAAACTAAACTATGGCCATACTGAGTGCCCCTTTCCTAGGGCTGGTTACATATAAGAACATAGAGTTTTTGCTTTCTTTGATTCCCAATGGTTTTAGTTATAGTTGTTGTTTTTCTGGACAGTTTCAGTTGCTTTTATTATCGGTATAGTGGAGGAGTAGAAGCGTTGGTCCCCTTCAATCAACTTGCGTGTGCTTGCCGTTACCTACTATAGGACCTCTATCCCCAAAGCGAAGAAAGAGGATCAGGAACAAGAGTTTGTCCTCTCTGCATTGTAATAGACGAAATTCTTTGAGGAGTTGAAAATCAGCATAAATTAGAAGATTCTTGAATAAGGCAACCTTTTGAACTGTTGTTGAATCCATGGTCATCCCCCTCGTCAGCTCTTTGATTGGGATACTATTACCTAGGTTCCTAAACTTGGAATGGGAATCCTGTTTAATTTTAACGGCAAACGCTTGTATAGGTTGGAAAAGGGCTGGGTGGATTACCTTTGGGAGCTAATTCAAAGATCTCGGTGGTCTTATGAGTGGTTGATAAACTGCAATTGCAGTTTCATCCGTACCTATTCTTCTCCTCTTAGAAGTAACGAAGGATCTATTGAGATTGATTCAAATTGGACATATAGATCCTATTTCTTCTTTTCGAGTGAAGTAGCTTACTCTTGCTCTGTGCCCTTACGCAAGGATAAAAGTAAAATAGGCTCGGACAATAAATCAATAGTAGAATCTGGGTGGGTAGCAGTGGAGTAAAGAAGCCTGTCAAAAATCCTCCCATTTTTGGGATCTTACCAAGAGGGACTAAGTGCTCAGATTCACCTAAATTTTTATGTCCTGCATCCTTTCACCAGCGATGGTAAGTCAACAGGTTCCATTAATAAATTGGTCCCTGAGAACCCACCCAGTATCTATCTATCAAATTGAACCTTTTGGGTTGTGAAGTTATAGCAGGACTGACCAACATCCAACAACTCCAGTCCTTCTAGTTTGCACTAAAGTATTTTAAGTAGACCTCGAGGAGTTCGTTTATTCTCTCCATCTGAGCTTTCAAAGATATACCAACCTACGATATCTGACCATCAGATACCCGACTTTGAAATTTAGTAAGAATGATGGCCTGCTCTTTGAAAATCCAGAGAGGAATAGATGTTTGGTTGGAAAGCTTATCTATCTGACTGTACTCAACTAAATCTAACCCTTGCTCTTGGAGTGGTTAGTCAATTCATGCAGAATCCAAAACAAGATCAGTGGGTGGCGTTTTGTCCTATTGAGGTACCTCAAGAAAACTCCTTTCAATATTGAAAGAGCATTGGATAAAGGAAGTCTTCGTTTATTCAAAAGTATTACCGACCGGTCTAGGTCCTTTGGGAGCAGAGAATAGGATAGGCTGCTGGTAGGACTGGCTTATTAGGATAGGTCTGACAAATTCCTCTAGTGGAAAAAATATGCCCATAGAGAAAAAGACAAAATAAGGCAGCCAGAAGCGACCAACATTTACGGTCGAAGCTTGGCTCTAGCTGCCAATCTACTCTTGCTCGCCGCTACTAACAGGGTCTCGATTGATTCCCTTACTTTAGATACTAAGATGTTTCAGTTTGCTAAGTTTGAAAAGTATAAAGAGCATAGACTAGCTACGGAGCTTGGATACAATTTTCTGATCGGAGATCCATGGATCACAGATAGTATATCCCTATAAAATTCAATACTAATAAAAAAGGTAATCCCATCGCTGAAAGATACCAAAGAAGGTTCAACTAGCATCGGTGTGAGGCAGGTGCTTACCACTCCTCGATGGCTCTGATGCCCATCCAATGCCCTATTCCAAGGATCTCCGTCTAGTTAAAGGAGTATTTGTCTTTACATAACATAGAGGGGATTTTTCTTTAATACCTAAAAAATAGGCCGAAGGTGGTTGAAGTGGTCATTTAACAAATAACTATAGTCCACGATTAAAGTATACTATCAGTCGTCTAAGTACGATAAAATATCTCATTGTGGAGGGAGCAGAACGTGGTAGGGGAATTGGTGAGTCCAAAAGGCATAACCAGATCAAACGCCCCTGGTCTAGTAATGGAAATTACATTAGTAGAAATATAAGCCAAAATATCTCCCGATTGAGTTTCAACTATTGGTAAGGCGGTATTCTAAAAAGAAAAAAGTTTAGGGGGATGAGAAGCTCTTGCTTGCTACTTGTTGTCTACTTTGCAAGCCTTCACTACCCTGTTCTGTAACTTCCCTTTTTTCGTCCGTTCATGAGGTTGTAAAAAGAGAGAAAGGGGAGGCTATCTAGCGAGAGTCATTTTGGTTGTATGCCACGAAGTTCCTATGGACAAGGGGACACATGAATCATCACTTTTAGGTGCAAGTAGCCCTCTACCATCTATCCCATTGCATTCTATTGTCTCGTATTTTACTGTGCTTTATCAAACCAGATAGATCTATTGAGTGAGAGAAAGGGATAAAACTCTAATTAGATATTCTTTTTTATATTGATAGGGATCCCCATTCATTCCTAGATTCCTATCACTATAGACTTATTGTCCCTACCTAACTACATGGTAGTGGTCTAGGGAGATCAATTACCAAAGCATGGGAGAATGTTGAGTAATGATTTTAGCAAGAGCAGCCAGACGAATTACTATAGTGAGTCTAGTGATTACTAGAGTAGAGTTAAGTCAAAAGGTATGGTATAGAAGCCTTTCTGAGCGAGCCTCTAGGATCTCTTATAAACCCCCATATGTAAGTTTGTTATTCCTGGCATTATAGGTGTTGCTGCGTCATGAGATCCTAATTTCCATGGTTCTGCTGCATCATAAGGAGCAATTGTGAGCAATAGCCATTCTAGAAAAATCATTTGGTTTGGTTCATTCTTTAACTGTTTGTTCTTTCTTAGTGATATTAGGTCACCAATCGGTGACATAGTTTAGGAATGAATATTCGTAACTCCCATTCTAGTAGTTTAGGAATGAATATCCATAACTCCCATTCTACTACTTAAACTGACAGAATGGAATAAATAATCAAGACCTGACTCAGGTCTAACCCCGCCACACTCAGGGTTAGGAACGTGTGCTTACTTATATTGCTTTTGGTTTTCATATCATGGATCTTGGTTCGCACTTTATGACATTTCTACTATAAAAAAATCCAGACATTTCTAGTATACCTATTATGGAAAGTGTTTGGACTTTGTCTTTTTTTTTTCGTTCTCTTTTTTATTTTCAAAATTGTTGTTAGAAATGGTAGACTGCATAGGAAAGGATTCATTTAAAATGTCGTGAGATAGTTCAGTTCCTATATATCATTGGTGTTAAAGGGAGAATTGCGAGAAGCCAACCCTAGTACGAGAGAACTGGGTTGGGATAACCTATGGTGTACCGATTGTTATGCTAATAGCAGCGCCGGGTAGCTAAGTTTGTATGGAAGAACTGTTGCGCCTCAGGACATCTTTCTCTATACAAGTTCTCAGATGAGGTTTTTGAACAGAACTTTGATAGGCGAGAGGTATAAGCACCGAGAGGTGTGAAGCAATCTCGTACTAAATAAAATATTTTGTTTTTCTTTTTTGAGCGATCTCAATGTATTTCAGCTTCTACTTTCATCTGTCTCAAAGTCAACTTTCTCCCCTTTTACTAGTAGTTGAGTGTCCATTGTCAGAAAATGGATTCCTATTCAAAGAGTGCATAACTATATGGATAAGCTCACACTAATCTGTCAATTTGGGATCCAAATTCAATATTTTCCTTCAGAGGTATCGGGAAGGAATCGGAGTTTCCTTAGGTAGCCACCGACCTACAATTACCCTTAAACTTCTATGATTAGTGGAGAAGAAGCGAATAAAAGTTCGTTCGCTTACTGTCTTGTTCTCTATTGTGAACTGGGATCGCTCGCCAGGTAGGTCAGATTAGAGAAAGATTTTTTGGGAACATATTTCCCATATTTGGGGACAAGGGGCAAAGTGACTGGTGGTGTGGTATGTAGTGGGTTTAGTACACCCCGCCCAAACAAATGGCTCCATAACAAACAAAAAAGTGTGTGCCGCACTCACGAAAGACTATTGGAATTAGTTGACAAAAACCTTGAATATAATCGACTTCTTTCTTAACAACAATAAAGAAAGAGATGGTTTGGTGAAGAATTCATTCCTCTTCGAGGAGTGAAGTGCCATATCCTATAGAGAGGGTTTTACCGATTGTTAAGATAGAGTTGGTGTCGGTAGCTATTCTTACTTAGCGGGATCAGGTCACCAATCAGTGACATAGTTTAGGAATGAATATCCGTAACTCTCATTCTAGTAACTAAACTGAAAAAATGGAATAAACAATCAAGACCGGGCTCAAGGCTAACCCCTCCACACTTAGGGTTAGGAATGGGAAAAGGAGAATAAGTAGGACAGTTATGTAGCTCCTCTATCTAAGGCTAAGGTAAGCAGAGATCTTCTAATACTCCCAGTTCAACCAAACCTAATGCAATTGACAGACCCTCCATTTCTTTCCTTCAATATTGCCTTCGCTTCACTTCGACGATGCTATTTATGAAGTTTTTTTAACCCGATACCTTTTTAGAGGCCATATCTCAACCCTGCTGGCAGCTCTATGCAGAAAGAGATCATAGAACTAGAATGGTTTGCTACTTTGGATTGAGTCTCTCTTCATCTAGGCAATGAATCCATTGGATAAAAGTGACTCGATGAGACCATTGACTTTGCAAAGGCCCGAGGTCCCTGCCTTCTTTGCTTGAAGCTCAGATTTTCTTCCTTTAATATTGCAAACAGCAACTATCCATAGAAATAAAGATTTCTTATCTTTGTTGCCTACCTCCCTATAGAAATATAATAGCACGATAGAATCCCTAACCTATAGAAACTATAAATATCGAATCAAGTCTCCGCTCTTTAGATCAGTCCATCCGTAGTGGAGGAATTATGGTCAATTTTTTCTAAATATGACCTTCCCCTCCTATAAAGGGAGTTTCTTGTTCCTTTTATAACTCGGATGATGAGCGACAATGAAATGAATTTAATACTAAGAAAAAATGTAAGCCCTCCGCTAAAAGAGACCAAACAAGGTTCAACTAGCCCCGGTGCAAGGCCTTCAGATAGTTACCGGTTTGCACGAGTTAAAAAAAAGGAGAGATCGAGTCACTAAGTAGAGAATTAGATCTGATAATGAAAGAGATTCTAAAATTTCACCCATGGGGCAACCCATCCACCACAACGTCTGTACAAAGAATTGCGTATGGGAATTATTGAAACCGTCCTTTCCAGTAGTATTGTTGTTGTCTATTTTGCAGCTTTTATTATTGCCAAAACTATGTGGTATGGTTTGGAAACTACCCCAATTGAAGTATTTGGGCCCTCTCGCTATCAATGGGATCAGGGTTTCGTACCGGATTCATAGGCTTGGATAAGGCTTTCACCGCCTTCGCTAAAGGGAGTTCGTTGGTTCAGTTTGCTTAGAGGCAAACACGTACGTCCTCTCTGTAATTTTCTTATCTTTGTTATGGTTTCAGGGCCTACTTCTACCCGTATGGATCCACCATCATTCGTAAGGTATTAATCAAGAAGTAAGATAGATGAGATGCTTCATTCCCCATGCGCATGCCTATTTCACTTCAGGAGGTATCGGAGCAGAGTTTTGGGTAAAAACCTTTCAATTTATGCTAATTCTAATCTACGCCCCTTACAGGTTAAGGTCACTCAAAAGCTTCATTGCCAACGATGCAATCTATGGTGCCTCCGAGACATCCAGGCGATCCTTACCCTTCCAAGTGAGAAAACATACACCACACTTTTTTATCAGCTTTGCTCACAAATTCACATTCCTTATTTTGATTCTTTATTTTTGAGTTTCTCATATATGTGGAACTCCAGTGACCAACTAGAACATTCTCTCCCTAAGAAGACTGGAGTGGAATCTGCATTGAAGCATTACTCACCTCTTGGCAAAACAGGTTGATGGGAAAGCCCCCTCCTGTCGTAATGGTGTGGGGCATCAGAAATGTATCAATAGTAACATAGTCCTACTACTCCAATTAAAAAACTAAATCAAAATAATGAAAGTCAAATACTCTTCTTCAAATTCTACATTACATACTCTTTTCTACGAGATTTTAGGAATCCCTTGTACCATATAGTACGTAGATTTTGAAAAAGAGTATAAATAAGATAAAGGAGTTTTCAGAATTTAATTTTTTATTCTTTTTATCATAAATAATTGCCAAAAAGAATTTGGTTCTTTTTACAAACTTGATATCGATAAATCTGCGAATCTAGAAATTTATTTCGGCTAATTGTACCTTCTCGAACTGTTTCTTTTTAAGAACCAAAAATTTTTGTGCCAAAATAACAGATGCCAAGAAGAACTAAAGTCCTTGGATACGTAATGGATCTTGAAGTACTATTTCTGCATCTCCCTGACCAAATTCGCCTACATTAGGATTACTCGTTAATGGTTGATCAGATCTAGTAGACTCCCTCTTTCTTATTTAAGTATACTTATACTTAATTTAGTCTAATTCTCTAAAGTCAGATTCACCTTATCTAGGGATTGGTCTACCTTAAAAATCCAAATAAGTCCTGTTGCGAGTTGCGTTGGAATTGATAAAGTTCCGTGGAGTTCATCTTACTTTGTTGGATTATTGGAAGAAGATGAGCCTATGTAAGAATTAGAACATGCATTCTCACGATCTGCAGAGTCCTTATGGCTTGCTTTGACTATGAAAAGCTCCAAATAGGCACACGGTAGTTTATAGTAGAAGGAGCGGAAAGCCACTTGACTGGTTAGAAATGAGCTCTGACATTGGAATTCAATAGTGAAAGAAATGGTCATCTATGCTCCACAAATTTCATATCAGGAACAATCCTTTCTTATTCTAAGATGCCAGTCTAAAAATCCCATCGTCCTTACCTTCAATCTAATCTAATTATGATTCTACGGAAAGTCTTTTAAGTTCGAATATGATCACCCTATATAACCCTCTTTAACTGTCCTAGCTTCTTGCCCATCGGGCATGGTGGCACGAAGAGGTTACAGGTTGTTCTTGCGATAATCCGAAGGTTGCGCAAGACCTCTTCAACCTGGCCCCCATGTTATTAATAATTTTTCTGAAGAAAATAGGAAAGAGAATGAACTAGAACAAAGCGAAATTTATTCATTCCAGCACTAAACCAGTCAAAGTAGATTGTCCCACACTAGCGCTTCCGTGCAATAATTCGACCAAAGGTGATCCTATTATAGGAATAGTATCAAGGACACCTATTACTATTTTCACTGCCCAATAACCAATTTGGTCCCGAGGTAAGAAATAAACAGTTATGCAAAAATCTAGGTCCAAAAGCTTCCCAAAAGATTTGATCCAACAGAAATCCTGCATTGAGTGTAGCTGATATGCGGCTATGTACGCCTTAACATAACAGGAAGGACTGCAAGATGGTTACTGCTTCTGTCTGAATTCATGATTTAAGCGCATAATATACGACCTTAGCATTCATCTTATTGTTATAAGCATAATTTGGAATATTTTGTGCAACTAGTTCTTTCACTTGCTTCCAAATCCATCCATCTTACTTACTTAAAAGCTTTGAATATTCTACTAGAAATCTTGCTTCTAGCTTTGGGAACCTCTGACATAAACATAAATAGTGTATATACAAGGCTAGACATTTTATTAAGGCAACACACAAGCAAGACGAGCACTGTTATTAGTGGATAAGCCAAAAAGCGCAAACCAAGATTCATAAAAAAACTTGAATGAGGAAGATACAATCCCATTTTCATTTTTTAGAATTGTAATAACTGAACGTAGCCATCCTTGCTCCATTACGTTAGAACTAGAAAGAAGTTACTATCTTTCTCAAGCTTGCCCAAATAGCTATATCAAATAGGAATTGGCTTTATATGATTTTGAACAAAATCAACCCGAAGTCCTTAAAAATTCCCCAGGCTCTCCTGATAATAAATGGAGATTATTTCATCGGATAAGTTAGAAATTAGAATGAGAAAATATGCTAAATTAGTCAAAATAAATGAACATGTTCAATTCAATAAAAACAGTACCTTTCTAATTGATACCCCAATCATAATGTCACCCACGTCTTTTTTTCTTTTGAACAAGCCTTCTAAATCCAATTTTTTTGTCTTTTTATTTGAGTGCATAATAATAATAACTGGTGGGTTTCATTAATAAAAATAAAAGCGGAGGCTCGTCATTTGCTAGAATTGTGGTTTTCCATTGATTGTTTATTAATGGACCACCCTTTCTTTGAACGTTATCAATAATTGAACTTAAATTTATAATTTGAGTGCCATTTGATGAGTAGCTGAGAACAGAGGAGAGGGGTATGGAAAGAATGAAGTAATGAAAGAGGAAGTCATTGCTAGTAGTAACGACTTGTCATGATCCATTGGTTCATATAGAATCCATATCCTAGGTGTATCAAAAAACATTCTTTTTGGTAAGAGTATATAATAAAATAGAGTGAAAAGGTCCACCCCAAAACCAAGGGGGTACTAACTAAGAGCTGAGTCCTCTCTAAATCGTAGGAGATAGTTGCCCATCATACAGCTCACCAACTTCACTTACCTCTATGGGAGGCTTGCTCAAGGCAGGTTCAGACCACTTACAATACATGGGCTCTAAGAAGTAAGAAGTTGGGTTAGGAGCATTTTCAATATAATTCTTTTCCTGTATTTGTTTGATGAGAAATGCGAGTCTGTTTTGTCCACTTTCTTCATCCTCTTCTATCAAAATGATCAGAAATAAAGTCGAGATTGCTTCTTATTCACGTGTTTGATCTCTTCCATCTCTGCCTGGCTCCACTCTTGACATGCAGGCATATTGTAACGCCTTGAAATAGGGTCCCAAGATGTCACACAGTGCTTAGGATCACAAATCACACTAGTCTAACCCTGCTACTGGCATAACTCATAAGCAACTGAACAAAAAGTATAAATCTATACAAATCTATGAAAAATAACTCTTTTTTGAATATGATAGATGCAAAACTAAATTTACAAGATTACAACTCTGCTTTTACAACCAAAACTAAAATGGAATACATAAACTTCTACTGACTGTCTATGAAGCCTCTACTAGTACTGACTGTAGGTAGCCGGGTCATGATTCCCGATTAACCCAACTCAATACGACTGAATAAATAAAATACAACACTTCTCGAACTGTATAACTAACTTAATCCCTTGAATCAAAGAGACTCATCACCTGCTGACTGGATTCCATGAACTGGCTGGATCTGAAGATGTACGCTATACCTTGTACCTACATTTCAAGAAAATGTAGCCCACATACGAATATATGGGTCAGTACCATGGAAACGTACCGAGCATATGGGGGTGCAATGCATATATAAAATAATATCTTAATATTTATAAAATTATGCATGCTGATATAAATGACTCACTTAGCTCGAATTAAAATCATCATAATCATAAGAGAGTAAAATATATCGGGTAAAACATGTGAGTCATCATAATAAATCTCAACTCACTTCCATCTCGATTCCAAATCATCAAAGCAATCAAATCTCATAACAATTCTCTTTGGAATATATGTTCATTAAATCTTTCAAAAACAATGACTTTCTCAAACTCAGTCTTTCAAACAAATATGTTTTCATCTGAGATAAAAGAATAAGACTTTTCATATTAGATAGGAGAATACACACACATTGGGAGTCTCTTACAATCAACATAAACCATGTGAGCTACATGGAGTCCAACGTCCATCCCATGTTGGGGAGAGCTGTCCTATTATTGCCATCGGAGTAGGACCTTAATCTTTTGTTCACTAGTGATCACTATCTCAATCAGCCTTAGGCTCACATCTTATGGGGGCACGTAGTTCTAGGGAAGTACCAATCACAGCTGTGCTGTGCCTCCCACTCGGTACTAAATACTACTCCCGAACTTAGCTCAGATTATTTCAAAAGAAAATCCACAATAACGCAATTCAACAATTCATATCAGGAGCCATCATTCTACCACTTTTTCATAATAAATCAACATGTGGATTTCTTTTCTCATTCGAGTTCAAAAATAACTCTTTCAAGACCAAAAGGTCAAATCATTCAAATATCAAGGTGTGTATAACACATTACTTCACCAAAGATCATAATCTCAAAGAGGGTTTAAATCCCATATATCAACACTTGAGCAAAACATTTCAAGATTCATACTTTGTATAGCAAACAATTATAACTCATGTGAAAATATGGAAATTCAACTTGAAACATGATATTAACATCAAAACTCAAGGAATTTATCTTTAAGACATCACAAAAATATCACAGTTTCTTGAACAAGAATATAGGATAATAGTTTCCATTTCAAATTCATAATTAAACAAGTAAAATCTTGTATCTTCGTAAAATAGTACAAATTTTTGGGCACAAGAACGAAATGATGATCTTGTTGAAAACCCCACATACCTTTATGGTTATGGATTCATTGAAAGATTGGACCCTCAATATTGGTTGTGCGACCCTAGTTGTTTTTCTTCTTTAGTGCTCTTGGATGATGAACTTAGATTGATAATAGGGTTATGATGTGTTTAGATTCTATTAAATTCGTAAGGTTAAGTCTAGGGGTGTGTAAGGAGTTCCAAAAGACTTAATTTCCCTCAAAATAACTCAAAACGAAGTGTTTTTACTACCTGAAAGACCAAGTGTGCTCCGCATTGCTTATCACATACATTTACGTATGCGCCGCATTGCTTATCGCATACCTATTCCAGTATCCATGCGCGATTGGTTAGACGATGCACTCTACTTCACAAACCTATAACTCCTTGCTCGGGTGTCGGATTTTGATGAAATTGGTATCATTGGAAAGCTAATTCAATTATCTTCAATTTGATAGGTTTTGGGATGAAAAATTACATGTATATTAAGAGATATTCACGTTTGAAGTTGACCTTTATAGAATCGAATGTCAAACTTTGGATGAATCAATTGTTCTTAGCTCAACCTTGTTCTAATGTCATTGCTATAAACATTTTTCACCTCTAAAATACTACATAGACTAGGATAATTATCATGCAACTTTTATTCAAGTGAGAATCACTTGGATTAGAGATTAGACGCGCAGGAATGATGGTTAGAATTCTAGCACGAAAATAGGGGGTATTACATTATCTCCCCCTTGGGAACATTCGTCCTCGAATGTGGATAATTAACCTGAAACACAAAGGAATATTAGTCTTCAGGCTATCATGTGTAACTGATAGAACTGAATTACTAGATCTCAAGAATAATGAGCTACTGAACTGGTCTACAAGTGCATGAATCCTCAAGAAAAATAACTAGATGGCTAAGATAGAAACGAGAATGTCAACTTATGAGTAACCATTACTTTGCACTGGATCTGATCTCATGAGAAAGGATGAGAGGTTTATGACATGAAAACTCGGGGTAGTACAACATCCCTCTCTTGGGATCGTTCGTCCCCGAATGATAATAATTTGATGAAAATACTAGGAAGAGACTGTGATACTACACAGGATACTTACAAACTGAATCATGACTTAATATCTAAAATTGAAACTGATGCATGAACTGAGCTGAATTCATAATTTAATTGGACACAAACACATTGCCTCTTGGAATGTACATACGTATAAGACTGTGGTTAGTAAGACTAGCTAGAAAATTAAGAATCTATAGGAGCTTATCTCCTTGATTGCTAAACTAGATTATAGGCTATATGGACTGGATCATACTGACTACCCATACTCTAATGGAGTATTTCTTTAGCACTTTTCTACGAAATTCTATTGACATTAGGGAGCAAAGAATTTTGGGCATGCTCTGAACAAGACATTTGACTAAGGAATTACAACATTGATATAACTCTACAGCATGGAATATAATTATATAACTCATAAACTAGGATAGGATTGCTAGGACATAGGCAACGTAACTTCTTAATTTCAAGCTTAGCATCACTTTTCAAATGCTCTCTCAACTATACTATTCCCCTTAAATACCATACTCATTTGATTCAACTTATAATTCTCATATTGGCACTGCGAAATCTTTCTAATAAGGTCTAAACTAAACTAAGTTCTCTCACCATGATCAAGCCTAACACTAAATCACAAGATACAACATGTCAAACCACAATACTAGTCTAAACCACTAGGTTCAATATTCTATATCTTCTTAGAGCTCACACCCTAAGCGTAACATGCCTTACCACTTCAATGACTAATTTAAAACTCTTGATATGGATTCACTAGTGCATATTGCATTTATCATCTTACACCTAACACGACATTCAAGCCTATCATTAAAAATCACATATAATTTTAAGGCAAATACCCCTAAAGACATACTTCGCATATTCTCTAAACCTTTATTAACAACAATTTTCTTGCACTATTCTTAAAAACATACACATAATTTCTAACTAACCATGACATGTATCAAAGACTCGGCATCAATCTTACTTCACACTTTAGCCTTAGATAGAAAATCATAAATAATCTTTCTTAATGAGGGTCATCAACTCTCTCACATATAAACCATTGCTTATCCATTATCATCACCACTATCTTAACATAGGAAGAGGTCACCGAAGGGCTAGCGCATATGAACCTGAAGCACGAAAACTACAACACATAACATTAACACTTATCTTTGTCCTAAGGAATAAAATATCAAAGGCATGGATTCATTAAAGAAATCTAAGCTGAGGACATGCATGATATAATGCGAACTTCACTAGTATCATGAATTTAAAAACTGGTCATCTGAAACATGAGTTTATACTTATCATAGGCTATTCAACATAAGACTGGAGTTCATAGATTCATAAGAGATAACTCGAATCATAGAGTGAAGCTGTTACATGCTTGCTAGAAGCTGAGAATGGGCTTGAGCACACATGATAGGTATAAGCATAGGCCTGTGGCATGGATTTGTCAAGCAAGTGATAGATTTGGTGTTGTAATGAGTGAAATCTAAGGAATACTCTAGAGTAAGAAGGGATCACTATCTCATCATAACTCAATATTGACATGTATCACAATCTAATTCTCAAAACTCGGTTTGGTTCTTCACTAACCATCTCACCCTTAGGTCAAAGATTGTATTGTAAGTATGATGGTCTACTCCATATCCTCAAGATTAAGCCATAATTTCATCATTCTATTATCTACACATAAATGCTAAACTCACAAGAATAAACTAATTTCGAACTTACCGGCTTCATTCTTGAACAACCCATTCATATGTCATCCTTAATTCCTAGCTTCAATAATCATCATCAAAGACTTACACTCTTATTTGCAACCATATCTACATCTCTAATCACATAATCATAGCCTACCAAGATCACACTTCTATACTTATATTTTTCCCAAACCATGAGAATATCATACTAAAAACACTCAACATCTTCAATCATAACTCCTTAACTTAGCTATCAAGAACAACATAAATTATCTAACTAGCCTTTCTCCACCTAGCAACTCAACGTTACTACTAACCACACAATATGCAATAATCCTTAAAAAAAGAAATAATGCAGCCCCATAGCACCTTGGGCACACCTCTACACCATACTTAATTACGAACACATGATCTTATACTCTTGCATACACTGTTCAGGCCTGCTAGATCACGTTTATATAATTGGCATCAATAACCAAACCATCAACTGTTCAAACTTAATGTCTAGAGCTAAACATGATTTACAACCCAATCTCACACACAATTTTCACTTCAAAACTATAGAACATAGCATTAAGAAAAACTAGTACACAATGACAATCGATCATAATCATATGGCCTATCTTATTCATAATCTGTTAACACGTCCTTCTTCCTCTTGCAATCTCAGGAAAGCCTAAATTAGCAATACTCAACCACCATGTACTTCCATCAAAACATATACTTTCCTAGCCCAACAAATACCATCAATAACTCTTTTCATACCTCAAGCAAACAAAAATCCACCTTAACTAATAATCTCCTTCTCTAACTTCACTAAACTAACAAACAAGGGTATATAACTTCATTACTAATTCAATCATAAGCAAAAATTCAGCTATACATATTCAATAAATTGCCCTTACCACCATTCTTACCACTACACTTCTAAACCCACAAGTTCAACTAACACAAGACTTTCAACTAAACGTTACTACTTCTGTCACTACACAGAAACCCACACTTTTAAATAACACCAGAATAACAAGATAAACAACAAGTTGCTAGTGAATCGAAATAGGCCTCACATGGCTTCACTAGACTTTTGTTTTGTGTTTTGAACAAGAAAATTAGATGAATAACAAAGAAACTATGCTAGTGAATCAAAATAGGCCCAACACGGCTTACTAGACTTTGATTTTTCACAACCACAGTGATAACAAAATTACGTAATACAAGAGATAGAAACTTGACACACAATATTCAATGATCTAGGAATACGCCTTACTCTATCTTAATTGAATAACTCATAAGAACAAGGGCATAACTTAAATTTGAAGGACTTATAACACACTAGAAGGCTCCTCTTAAGTCATTTTATGAAACTTTTGAAATTTCTGCCAGCATATATAAGAGCATTATCTGGGGAGGAAATTGAAACTTGCCGAACATGTTACCTCAAGAACAGTACATAGATAGAGAAGTATAGATTATCATTATAGATTCAGAGGAGAAATTTGAAAGCATATCTAACTCGGGCTTAGTGCACGATTTCTATAGGCCTGATAAAGAACTTCAGTTTTCGGAACTCAAAAGTACTGATAGGATACTTTTGTAGCTCTCTTACAATTCCATAACTATCTATGGAGAATTATGATCAACTATTTTTGATACCTTGGAAATAAGACAGAGATGGCCTGATTAGAGTAAGATGAGAATCTGTATAAGTTTCTTGGAGAACTTTTCTATAGCATGATTTTAGATTTAAAAGAATGGAGACATTTCCTAAATGCCTTGTAGCCTCTCAAAGAAAAGTACAGACGTCTCTGTACCATTCCAAAAGACTTTACTAGAAATGACTTCATATACATCCTAGGACACTTGAACTCTGTGCTCTGATAACAAGTTTGTAACGCACTAAAATTGGGTCCCGAGATGTCACACGGTGCTTAGGATCACAAGTGACCCCAAGCTAACCCTTCTACTAGCATAACTCATAAGCAACTGAACAAAAAGTATAAATCTATACAAATCTGTGGAAAATAACTCTTTTCTAAATATGATAGACGCAAAACTAAATTTACAAGATTACAATTCTTCTTTTACAACCAAAACTGAAACGAAATACATCAACTTCTACTGACTGTCTATGAAGCCTCTATTAGTACTGAGTATAGGTAGCCGGGTCATGAATCCTGACTAACCCAACTCAATATGACTGAATGAAGAAAATACAACACTTCTTGAACTGTATAACTAACTCAAGCCCTTGAATCAAAGAGATTCATCTCCTGCTGACTGGATGCCGCAAACTGACTGGATCTGAAGATGTACACTATACCGTGTACCTACATTCCAAGAAAATGTATCCCATATACGAATATGTGGGTCAGTACCATGAAAACGTAACGAGCATATAAGGGTGCAATGCATATATAAAATAATATCTTAATATCATCACAGTTTATAAAATTATGCATGCTGATATAAATGACTCACTTAGCTTGGATTAAAATCATTATAATCATAAGAGAGTAAAATATATCAGGTGAAATATGTGAGTCATCATAATAAATCTCAATTCACTTCCATCTCGATTCCAAATCATCAAAGCAATTAAATCTCATAACAATTCTCTTTGGAATATATGTTCATTAAATCTTTTGAAAACAATGACTTTCTCAAACTCAGTCTTTTAAATAAATATGTTTTCATCTCAGATAGAAGAATAAGACTTTTCATATTAGATAGAAGAATACACACACACACACACATTGGGAGTCTCTTAAAACCGACATAAGCCATGTGAGCTGGGGAGAGCTGTCCTATCCTTGCCATTGGAGTAGGACCTTAATCTTTTGTTCACTAGTGGTCACTATATTAATCAGCCTTAGGCTCACATCCAATGGGGGCACATATTTCTAGGGAAGTACCAATCACAGCTATACCTCTCACTCAGTGCTAAATACTACTCCCGGACTTAGCTTAGATCATTTCAAAAGAAAATCCACAACAACACAATTCAACAATTCATACCGGGAGCCATCATGCTACCCTTTTTTCATAATAAATCAACATGTGGATTTTTTTTCTCATTCTAGTTCAACAAAGATCATAATCTCAAAGAGGGTTTAAATGCCATATATCAACACTTGAGCAAAACATTTCAAGATTCATACTTTGCATAGAAAACAAGTATAACTCATATGAAAATATGGAAATTCTACTTGAAACATGATATTAATATCAAAACTCAAGGAATTTATCTTTAAGATATCACAAAAATATCATAGTTTCTTGAACAAGAATATAGGATAATAGTTTCCATCTCAAATTCATAATTAAACAAGTAAAATCATGTATCTTCATAAAATAGTACAAATTTTGGGCACAAGAACAAAACGACGTTCTTGTTGAAACCCCCACATACATTTATGGTAACGGATTCGTTTAAAGATTGGACCCTCAATGTTGATTGTACAGCCCTAGTTATTTTTCTCCTTTAGAGCTCTTGGATGATGAACTTAGATTGATAATAGGGTTATGATGTGTTTAGATTTTATTAAATTCGTAAGGTTAAGTCTAGGGGTGTGTAAGGAGTTCCAAAAGACTTAATTTCTCTCAAAATAACTCAAAACGGAGTGCTTTTACTACCTGAAACACCAAATGTGCGCCACATTTCTTATCGCATACATTTATGTATGCGCCGCATTGCTTATTGCACACATTTAAGTATTCTCTTTTTTGCTTATCGCACATATTTAAGTATGCGTCGTATTGCTTATCGCACACATTTAAGTATGCGCCGCATTGCTTATCGCACAACTATTCCAGTAGCCATGTGCGATTGGTTTGTCGATGCACTCTACTTTTCAAAGCCATAAATCCTTGCTCGGGTGTTGGATTTTGATAAAATTGGTATCGTTGGTAAGATAATTCAATTATCTATAATCTGATAGGTCTTGGGATGAAAAATTCCATGTATATTAAGAGATATTCACATTTGAAGTTGACCCTTGTAGAATTGAATGTCAAACTTTGGATGACTCAATTGGTCTTAGCTCAACCTTGTTCTATGTCATTGCTATAAACATTTTCCACCTCTAAACTACTCCATAGACTAGGATAATGATCATCCAACTTGTATATATGTGATAATGCATAGGAACGATGATTAGAATTCTAGCTCAAAAATATGGGGTATTATACATATCTCATTGAATCATTCTTTTTTGCCACATCGCGTATAAGGGGAATTAAATTGCCTCTACTCCTAGCGGTCGATTTTTAAAACACAACAATTATTTGTTTTATGGATAGTTATATTATTTCTAGCCTAAGTAAGGTAGTGCCTAATGTCACCTGGAGTGAGTTAGAAAGGGGGGCTGAGTTATTGAGAATGGATCAAGGAAATCTTGATGCTCTAATGGACATTCCTCATGCTGAACAGGATATGGGGGATCTGGATCTAGCCTTGTGATTGGGGCCACCTAGCCCAACAAAAGAGGCTCTCAAAAGAGAGCTTTCAACCTTTTTTTTTCTTTTGGAAATAGGGAAGTTAGATCCCAAGGGCAAGTTCCCCGGGAGAACCCAACAGTTGATTAAAGATTTGAAAGCGCATAACAAGGATTCATTAACACCTCGGGGTGATACCATGATTCACTTCAACATGAAGAATGGTCCATGAGCGCAAGGCATTTTGATGTCCAATTTTCAAAATAGAGCGCACAAAAAAACCCTGTAGAAGTCCTCAATCTATATGTTACCTACCTAACCATCCATCTATCATTAGAATCAGAAGAAATTGGTCCATCAAATGCCTTTAACCTTGTTCCAAGAAGATCTCATTTCACTAGCTACGATACAAAGATCTCAAGCATTATGGAAAAAAGATCACTCCTAACTAACTAGTCAAGTGAAAGAAGCTCGCTTACCCACTCCCCTTTCCCCTCATTGCTAGGAGACTCACCCTCTTAACTTGATAAGTTAAGAAGACTACAACACCATATTACCTTTTTTTTCTTAAAAAAAGGTGATATACTATCTCATATATATCATAAAGGAAGCAGACTCTTTTTAGCTATTTTGATTCTTTTCTTTGTGGTACCACTAAGAGACTTTTCCTTTCCTTATATTGTATACATAGTCTTCATTCTTACCAAAAATCATTAGTTCCTGGATTCACTAAGAGCTTTAGCCTTCGTTGAAAGGTTTAGACCTTTGTGTGAACGGGCCCATCCACCCAAAAGAATAAACAGCTACCACACAATCGTGATAATCATGAATTTCTCCATTTTCTCTAAAGTATTCTATCTATCTTTTACGTCAGAAGAAATTATTTTTGACTAACCAGATAGACCCACTAACCATGCAACCTGTCAAATTTGCCTTTAAAACAAGCCTTCACATAGGGCGATGCATCCCCCATGGTGTGTTGATTAAAAGCCTTTTTCGACTTAGACCCTACACTATGTCGTTAAATTGATTATTAGAGTAACACTCATAACTATTAACATATAATTGGGTCACCTCCTATAGAGAATACCCCATGATAACTTTCATTATCAAAGTACCACATTCCATCTTATACTAAACAAAACTGGTACCATTTATATAATTAAGAGAAGCTCATAGATCAAGGATTTCATTAAGAGCAATCCCCTTGGTCAGAACAAAGAGCGGTCTAGATATTATTAAAAGATAACTAGTGAAGTAGACCAATGACCTATTCCAGCGGGTCACGCCAGGGATGGCCTCAAATGGATATTCCACTGGTTCAAACCAATGAAATAGAGCCTTCAAGTCTTATCCCACTCATCCTATCAAACCAAACTAGTCGGTCTCAGGGGGCTCCTCGGTTCCAACTAAGAGTCTTTTAGAGTAATAAGCCTGGGATGGACCCTTACTAAGAAGAACCAAAGATTGTGGTGAGATATTAGTGTGATGAACTTTCAAGAAAGATAAGAAAATGTCATTTTAACTTCTTACTTTCAAGAAAACCCACCATCATATCACCCTTACCAGTGCTTCATGTGACACCAATAGGAAAAATAAACCTAAAGTGATAAATCAATTTGTGCTCAGCCTCCTACGAGATAGGGGGAAACCTCTCTCCCTTTTGGAGTTGTTACTCCAATATGATGCCTTCCTTGTATTGTATACAATTTAAATAAAAGCGAAAGCACTTTATTTTAAGAATGTATCTTGTTCCATCTTTCTTTCATTAGTTAAGCCACTTTTTTTCTAAAAAGAATTGTAGTAATTCTAAACTTTTATTTGTATTATACTTTTTATTAGTGCTATTGGAAAATCTGCATAGATAGGATTGCATACTTGGTCACTTGATGCTATGGAGGGTCACACTCTAGTATACGCTTTGATTCATGCAGCTACTATGGTAACAACTGGCGTTTTCATGATAGAAAGGTGCTTCCCTTCTTTTAAATACCCACCTATGGCTTTGATTGTTATTAATTTTGCAGGGGATATGACGCCATTCCTTTAGGCAACCACTAAAATATTATAGAATAATCTAAAGAGGGTCATAGCTTATTCAACTTGCAGTCAATTAGGCTATATGATCTTTGCTTATGGCATCTCTAATTATTCAGTCAGCGTTTTTCACTTAATGAATCATGCTTTTTTCAAAGAATTACTATTCCTGAGTGCTGGTCGGTGATTTATGCCATGTCGGATGAGAAAAATATGTGGAAGATGGGGGTCTTGCCTCCTCGTTCCCTTTTACTTATACCATGATGCTCATGGGTGGCTATCTCTAAGTAGATTTCCTTTTCTAACTGGATTTTATTCCAAAGATGTGATCTTAGAGCTCGCTTACACTAAGTATACCATTAGTGGGAACTTTTCTTTTTGGTTGGGAAGTGTCTCTATCCTTTTAACTTCTTTCTCCTTTCATTCACTTTTTCTAACATTTCTAGTACCAACTAATTCATTCAGGCAAGACATCTTATGATGTCATGATTTGCCCATTCCTATGGACATTCCTTTAATACTTCTGGCTCTCAGAGTCTCTTTTTAGGATACTTATCCAATGTAATATCCCTTAAAAAATAAGTTAATAAAGAAAATAAAGTGGGCTAAAGCAACTTTTTAAAAAAGAAAAGGGAGTGATATGTGACTCATAATTCCAATTCAAGTGGGAATGGGAAAATAATAATATATATTTATATATTATAAGGGGCCTTGCCCCATTACCTTTTCAAAGAGATATTAAGATTAGCAAGGCAGTACTTCTGCCTGCATTCACACCAAAACAGGAGAAAGAATTCCAAACCAAATCTTTCGTTCAGTTGGAAGAAAAAAAAAGAGTTCAAGCTTTGATTGGAAAATTATTTTGGGTTAAGATAAATTTGTTCCTACATCTTTATTATAAATTTTAGTCAAGTTAATTTGAATTGGGTATTGAAATTTAGTTACAAAAGACAAGAATTTTGGGTAATAAGATGTTTTGGATACAAAGTTTAAGAAATTGAAGGTTATTATGAAAACTTAAGGGTTGGGTAGTCTAATTTATCACAGAATTAGTCTAAACAAGAGAATTAACTAGAGATTGATATGATATGATTTTAAATTCGATCGAAGGGAGTCCTATCGATTATTCGAGGTGATAAGTTGGTATTCCAAAAATTATACTGTGAGTATTAATCTTACCACAATTTGTGTTTATTAAATTACATATTTATACATGTTTTTGATGAAATAATGAGTTATTATATACTTTGAAATTGCATGTGGCACAAGTCCTTTATTTGATATGATATTGAAATAGTTATTTGAGATATGATCTTGATATGATATTGGAATGGTTATTTGAGATATGATATTGATATGATATTGAAATGGTTATTTGAGATATGATCTTTATATGATATTGAAATGGTTATTTGAGATATGATCTTGATATAATATTGAAATGGTTATTTGAGATATGATCTTAGTATGATATTGAAATGGTTATTTGAGATATGATATTACCATGGTGAATATTTTTACTTACATGAGAAATAAGTATTTTTGACATGTATTTTTATTCAAGTTTATATGTAACATGATTTGATATGAACTTTAATTTATATGAATTATTCTGAAAAATGTTTTCATATGAATATCCTATTGTTTACAAAGAATTTATAAATGTGAGTAGACCTTGATTTGAATCCCGTAGCTAATGGCGGGATAGTTAGATTTGGTGCACCTTGTATTTACCGATGAATGTTACAGCCCTCGCTAGTGGAAAGGTAGAAATAGCATACTGATACTGATATGATTTGACTCCTTTATGAGGGGTCCACTGTTATAGGTTATTCTTAATGGAGAAAAATGTCTCACTAATTACATAATTCATTCTTGAAAACCTCCTAAATATGTAATATTTGATATGATACGATGTTTTTCAAAGTTTATTACTAAACTATTGGTTCACTTGGCTTACATGAAAGAATGATATTATTTATCATTACTGTTTTCTGAAAGAGCATTATTTCATGATGTTTTATGACTTGTCCCCATTTTAAAATGATTATGGTTAAGTGTTATTACTCACTGAGCTAGCATCTCACTCCTCGCTATTATTTTTTCAGAGAACGTAGGTGATGGTGAGGATCGTGTTGGCTAGAGGATTCGAGTAGTATATTCCTGGTGAGCCCCGTAATTGTTTGTATGGGCTATAGTTTATTTATTCGTTATGTTTCTTTTTCTTGAATGCTCTTAGTTGCTCCATAGTCATGTCTTTAGAGTTTTGAGCATTCTTTCATTATTTTAGAATTGTGGAATGTTGGATTTTATCTCATCTTTGGAGATGGTTTTCGTATTGTTAGTTGGTGGTATTGGTGAAGTTTTAATGATCTATGGTGAATTGTGTTGGTGTTTGTGCTGTTGGGTTGTTTTGTTGTTGAATTGAGTCAGGAAATTTTCTTGTTAGGCCCAAAAAGGGGGGAAACTCTACCCGATTTTCTATAGAATTCTAACAAGGCTTGCTTTGGAGTCCTAAAATCCTTAGCGTCGGTCATGATCCTATTTTGGGTCGTGATAAAGTTGGTATCAGGGAGAGTTTAATTTTGTGTCTATGGAGCACATGATAGTATTAGAATCTCATTTGTAGTTGTGTTTCCAGCCATTGCTATAGTCGTGATTCTGTGAGAGCATAATGGGATGTGTCTTGATTTTCTTTCTTATTCTTCTATATATGTGTGACATTTAGGATCAATTAGATGAATCTAACTTTTTTGATTTGTTAAATTAGATAGTTCATAGAGCAACTACTGGTAGGGGAAGAGGTGGAGCTTGCAGAAGAGGCCAAGGTAGAGGTATCGTGATACCATAGGGAATCGCACTGTCACTCCAAGAAGTTCAATAGAGCCTACTCCTAAAGGAAATATTAGTCCACCTCCTCCATCTTATGAGGGTAGTACTGTCGAGGCGCGTTCTTCCATGCAAAGAGCCATAGAGGGTTTGGCTAATCGACTGATAGATAAGAGAGGGGTGGTCAACACAATTCTGCATAGTTACAGGCACCTGTTCAGACTTATAACTTTGGAACAAAGAGGTATCTTTGTAGAAGTTTCTAAAGTTGAAGTCACCAAAATTCACAAGTTTAGACAGTTTAGCTGATCCTCAGAGCTTTTTGGATGACACTTTTAAGGTGATATGGGCGTTAGGATGTTCTAGTGAGAGGGCTGTGGAGCTTACATCATACAAATTAAAAGACACGACTAACACTTAGTATGATACTTTATTTTTAAGAAGGCCAGCAAGAGCAGCACCTTTGACATAGAACGAGTTCACTAAGTTCTACATAGATACCTTTCTTTCTGACAGCCAGAAATAGAAATATGAAGCTCAGTTTCAGATATTAGTTCAGACTCCAGATATGGATATATTAACTTATAATACTCTATTTTGCAAGCTGGCTAGATATGCTCCGTACTTGGTGTCCACAGAAGAAGCTCGAGTCTAGAGGTTTGTAAATGGGCGGGTTCCTCATCTTTATAGTATAGTGGCCCTACAGATGAAAGTCTTAACCTATTATGAGATAATGAATCTTGCTAGAATGATTGAGGACGAGGGTCATGCAAAACAAATAACTTACGAGGTTCGTAAGAAGGCTAAGATGGGTGGATCTTTCAATGGTGACTTAAGTGCAAATCGCATAATGGAAAATAAGGGAAAGCATCAGGGCCATTAGACAGGGAGAAATTTGGTTTCATAGTCTGCGTATAAGCCACCTGCTAGATAGGGTACTCAGGGGTCTTTAGTATCTTAGAGATATTGTAGTTCGGGCCAGATTTATGCCACTAATACATCCTACCAAACTTATGGAAAATCACATAAGGGTCAGTATTATGTTTTGACTAAAGAGTGTTTGCGATATGGTTAGTCAGGTCATCACATTAGAGATTGCTCTCAACTTTAGAGAAATATTAGTTGGGGTTCTGGTCAGGTAGATGTACCTAGTCAGGCTACTCGTAATCCTACTGGTACGAGAAATAGAGGTCAAGGTAATGGAGAATGGGTTGTTGAGAATCAGGTGCAAGAAAGTGCTGGTAGAGGCCAACCAAAAGTCTTTGCACTTACTAGACAAGATGTTCAGGCCTCGAATGCAGTGGTTACAGGTATTCTTTCCATGTTCTCTTTTGATGCATATGCTTTAATTGATCTAAGTTCCACCCACTCTTATGTGTCCTCATACTTTGATGTGAGATTCGATAGATAGCCTGAGATATTAGATTGTCCTTTTCTTATTTCTAATCCCATGGGAGATTCCTTATTAGTTGAGTATGTATACTATGTTGCAATATTATAGTGGGAGGTAGGGTTACCCTTGCTGACCTAATTGTACTTGATATGATTGACTTCGATTTGAGATACCCAACGAATCTAGTTTTGTATTGGAAGGGGGTCAAGTTCTAGAAGATAGTAAAGTTATATCTTTTATGAAAACCCAATGACTTTTGAAGAAAGGTTGCATGGGTCTCTTGGTTTTGATAAGTGATGATAGTAAGAGAGGACTTAGTTTGGAGAATATACCTGTGGTGAAGGAATTTTCTAATGTATTTCTTGAGGAGTTGCCATGATTACCTCTAGTATGTGAGATAGACTTCGGGATTAATTTGGCACCTGACACTATGCCAATATCTATACCATCACACCGTATGGCACCAGCAGAGTTGAAGGAGATCAAACATCATTTGCAATACTTGCTTGATAAGCATTTTATCAGACCGAGTATGTCGCCATGGGGTGCACCAGTTTTTTTTGTAAAGAAGAGAGATGGGTCTCTAAGAATGTGTATTGACTACATATAGCTAAACAAGGAAACAATATGCAATAAGTATCTGTTACCTCGTATAGAGGATCTATTTGATCAATTACAAGGAGCTGCTCATTTTTCAAAGATTGATCTCTGATCGGGTTACCATCAGGTTAGAATTAAGGAGAAAGATATATCCAAGACAGCATTAGGAACTCAATATGGGCATTATGAGTTTCTTGTGATGCGTTTTGGGTTAACCAATGCTCCTGCTGCATTCATGGACTTAATGAATAGGGTGTTCAAGCTGTTCCTGGACAAATTTGTGATAGTATTCATTGATGATATTCTGATATATTCTCGTAGCTAGGAAGAACATGAGAATTATCTAATGACTGTATTATAGACATTACGGGAACATAAGCTCTATGCTAAGTTCTCAAAGTGTGAATTTTGTCTTGACTCAGTATCATTTTTGGGGAATATTGTATCCAAAGATGGTATCGCATTGGATTCTAAAAAGATAGTAGTGAAAAATGGCCTAGACCTACTTCACCTATGGAGATTCGTAGTTTTATAGGTTTGGCTAATTACTACAAGCGGTTTGTGCAGGATTTCTCTAAAATTGTAGCTCTATTGACCAAGTTAACACAGAAAAATGTGAAGTTCCAGTGGACAAAAGAATATGAGTAGAGCTTTCAGAAACTTAAAACATGTTTGACCACTACACCAGTTTTATCCTTACCATCAGGTTCTAGAGTATTTAAGGTATTCTGTGATGCTTCACGTGTTGGATTAGGATGTGTCCTCATACAACATGATCATGTTATAGCTTATGCTTTGAGATAGTTGAGGAAGCATGAGCTGAATTATCCAACCTATGATTTGTAGATGGCCGTTGTGGTTTTTGCTCTTAATATTTGGATGCATGACTTATACGGTGAACCTTGTGAGATTTATACTGATCATAAGAGCTTGAAGTATATTTTTTAGTAGAGAGATCTAAATCTTCGACAGCGTTAGTGGATGGAACTGCTCAAAGATTATGATTGTGCTATCTTGTATCATCCTGGAAATGCTAATGTTGTGGATGATGCTTTGAGCAGGAAATCTATGGGTAGTTTGGCGCATATAGCTCCTGCAAAGAGGTAGTTGGCAAAAGATATGCAGAAACTTAAAGGCAAAGGTGTCAGTTTTGGTGTTGGAAGGTCAAAGGTGTTGTTGGATTATGCTCAAGATAAATATTCTTTGGTAGAGTGCATAAATGCCACTCAATTTAAGGATGTGCAGTTGTGTAAATATCGAGATAAGGTCCTAGCTGGTCAAAATAAGATGATGAGTGTTGATTGTGATGGTATTCTTCAAGTGGGTAATCAATTATGTGTACCAGCTGCGGATGGGTTAAGACAAGCTATTCTTGAGAAAGCTCACAACTCAAGATATACCATTCACCATGGTTCCACTAAGATGTATCATGATCTGAAGCAATTGTACTAGTGAAAAGGTATGAAGAAAGATGTTGCTAACTTTGTTTCTAGTTGCTTGACTTGTCAACAGGTTAAAGCAGAGCATCAACGACCAGCAAGATTATTGCAAGAGATCAGGATTCCAGATTGGAAATGGGAAAGAGTTACCATCAATTTTGTAATCGGGCTACCGCAAACCATTAAGGGTCATGACTCTGTATGGGTAGTTGTAGACCGACTTACTAAGTCTACCCACTTTCTGCTAGTAAAGACAACATTTAGTGGAGTGAAATATGCTCAATTATTTATGAATAAAATTGCCTGACTTTTTGGAGTTCCATTGTCCATCATTTCTGATAGAGGATCCCAGTTCACTTCACGCTTTTGGAGGTCTTTCTAAGAAGCATTGGGTACCCGAGTGGATCTTAGTACTACATTTCATCCGCTGATGGATGGACAGTCTGAGCGTACTATATAAATTTTAGAAGATATGTTGAGAGATTGTATTCTTGATTTTGGAGGTAGTTGGGATACTAACTTACCCTTAGATGAATTCGCTTACAATAATAGTTTTCAGTCAAGTATTCAGATGGCTCCATATGAAGCTTGTATGGAAGGTGATGTTGTTGATGATAGGCGGATTTACACGCCTATATCAATATATTTTTCTCATATTTTAGCCTAGTTTTGAGAACAAATTATATATTTCATGTACTTTTAGTCCTTTTTCCTATAAATGAGCTAACGAACATGATTAGTAAAGTTTCAGGTATAAATGATGCAAAATACAGTATTTTATGGCTTACTTGACGCAAAAGAAAGCTCATGAACGAAGGAGAAGGAAGCTGGACGCCTAAAGGACCAAATCTGCTGCATGGAAAATCTGTCCCGGGCTAAAACAACAATTCTGAAGACTTTGGGGACTTACAGACACAAAGCTGGATTTTTACAAAGATACATTAACCTAATACAATTAGGCTATGTATTTCATTAGTTTATTTGGATTATGATAATGTTACCTTAACCTAGTACATTTGGGTTAAGTATTCCATTAGCCTATTAGGATTTGGTTATTTATTTTATTAGCTTAGTAGGAGTAGGATATGGGTATTATAAATACCCTATCATGCTAGAGATTTTTAATTCATTCTTCTATCTTTCAATACATTCCCCTCTTAACAATACATCTTTCTATTCACTCTTCTAATCTTTCCATTAATTCTACTCTTCTTCTATTCTTAAATTCCACAACAAGAGAATCGTTACTTGCTAAGGAATCACGCCTCACGCCTATCACCTAATCCACACTCCTAACACCTAATCCACACGCCATTACTCAACAATAACAATGCAAATCGTGATCTCCTTCACATTCATGGGTAATTAAACTTCTCTGTTGGGGTTATGGAAGCCGAATGAGTTACTATCTATTGCTGTGAGTTTGTGAGTTCGTGACACGTATATTGCTTATATCACTATTCTCTTCATCTTAATCTACATTCTTTGTGGTTGCAAAAGCAAGAATACGCCAGTCTAACATTTAACTTGTTCGAGAGAAAGGTTATTTGTCTGAAAAAGAGATAATGTCAAGGTAGTAGGACACCCTTTCCTATTAAAAAGCTAGTGCCGTAACTGGACTAACCTCTTGGAGAATTTGTACCGTTAGACACTCTTTAAGCTCGAGAGAGTTAATGTGAAATAGTCCTTGTTTAGGTCGAGAGACGCTTGGATTTACCATCGACTACAATTCTCTATAAGCAATTGCATGTCAAGACTCTACACACTCATAGCCAATAGAGACGTATACCTCAGAAGGTGGACATAACCCCAACGCTTCAATTCTCATTGTTTACAACCAACGTAACAATCTCTCTCTTTTTACTTTGCTATTTTCAGCTTTTACTTTATTGTTTTGGTTACACATTACAATCCCCCCTTCTTACGAGACTTGTACCAAAAGTTTAGTAATTTTACTTACTTTTTGGCCAAGCTATTCCCTATGGGATCGACACCCAACCCAGGTTGGGTTCTATATTTGCTAACGACCGCTTTACACTCACAAGAGTTGTAGATTGAGCGTTATCAGTTGTTCTCCTATCGGGTGGTTTGAAATTGGAGAGGCTAAAGTTTTAGGACCAGACTTAGTACAGGATTCTATGGACAAGGTCTAATTGATTAGACAGAGGTTGCCATTGCTCAAAGTAGAAAAAAGTCTTATGCATACAAGAGGAGAAAAGATTTGGTGTTCGTAGTTGGGGATAAGATTTTTCTCGAGTATCTCCACTGAAGGGTATGATGCGCTTGTTCCAAGGTGACGGTGAGGATCACGTTGGCTAGGGGATCCGAGTAGCATATTTCTGGTGAGCCCCATAATTGTTCACGTGGGCTATTGTTTATTTATTCGTTATGTTTCTTTTTCTTGAAAACTCTTAGTTGCTCCATAGTCATGTCTTTAGAGTTTTGAGTATACTTTCATTATTTTGGAATTATAGAATGTTGGATTTTCTCCCATCATTGGAGATGGTTTCTGTATTGTTAGTTGGTGGTATTGGTGAATTTTTGATGATCTATGGTAAATTGTGTTGGTGTTTTGTGGTGGTTGTGCTGTTGGGTTATTTTGTTGTTGAATTGAGTTTGGAAATTTTCTTGTTAGGTCCAAAAATAGGGGAAACTCTACTCGATTTTCTATAGAATTCTGACAAGGCTTGCTTTGGAGTCCTAAACTCCTTATCATCGGTCATGATCCTATTCTGGGTTGTGACAGCCAAAGTGTGACCTGTTATCCCATAAGTAAGTATTGTAAAAAAGTGAATATTTCTCACTTGACACAATCGTACGAGGTCACAACTCACCCAACACGATCATCTAGGGTGAATAAGAATTTGGGATCGGATGCGGGCAAAATTCCTACCAATGGCTGAGTTTTCAATCGACTCCCACCCCTTTTGTGGGGGCTATGGTAAAAGTATTTTCCAATCCATCACGTTAGCCAAGTGTATTTTAGTTAATCTACCCATTTTACGGTCGCTTTCTTATTATTCTTTGCTTGTAGTGACTGAATCTTATTTCCAATACAGCCTTATTGATTGGTCTATTGGCAAAGTAAACCATGGAATTAAGGATTTTGTTCTGTCCGGAGGACATTTATTATATTATCACTACTTCTTGTCAATTTGGGTGTTGGACTTGGTTGGAGTAGGTTTATCAGACCGAAGAGTGGCTGGATCTCTTTTGTAATGGCACTTCCACTACCGTCTTCATTTTCACAATAGTATGGTATTCCCATAGTTGTATAAAACATACATTTGGGATCTTATGATATGCCCATGATAGTGATATTGTGGTATATTCAAATGCATTTGTTTGATATAATGTGCAATAGTTACTTCATATTGATCTTTATATGTAGCCTGATTATTATAGTACGATCATAGCAAAATTATGCGTTGGGCCTGTGCGAAGTACGGACATACCCATCTAGTCCATGTACTATATAAGTAGTATATACAAAAATAATAAAAATAGAAATGTCATATATACTCATCGTTAATAAAATTGTCTCATGTTCAATCTGCAATCATTGTCTGTCCAGGAAACCTTAAAGATGCATTACAAACTTTCCCTCTTATCATCACCATCAACACTTCAATAGTACCGCTAGTATGAAGACGGTGATCTCACAATGCTCCTGGTTCTCCTTTTGAAACTCTTTGAGCTCAACCATATCACAAACTTTGAAACAATTTTGGGAATTAAAACACATTATGCTCACATGTGTACGCAAATATCTTTTTCATTTTTTTAAAGAAGTTTTTGGATAAGTAAGAGTGCAAGATGATGTTAGATCACAATTCTAACATATCCACTAAATACTTCCTAACTGGCAAAAACTAATACCATGATTTACTAAGTTGCCTTATTCTTTGTAAATTGTCAGTGAACCTAAGTAGTTGAGGATGATAAGATTTGTCAAGTGGAATGTCTCAACAAAGCTGACCTTCAAATTCAATGTCATTTTCATATGCATCTTCTAACACAAACATTCCAACAGAGATCTTGATATGGTTTCCTTCTCCATCCTTGTAAACAAAAGTTAAGGATATTCTATAAATCAAAAAAAGAGAGATTTACGATGACCATTTCAGTAAAGTTACGGTAGAAGTTATAGTATTTTACTCAATGTGTGTAGATGGTGTAACTATGACAATCGTTTCAGAGGTCATCTATTAGCCATCTCCGTCCAAAGATATGCTACACAACTCAAAATGTAGTACCACCAAAAATAGTTCACTATCTCTATAATTTTGCTCCTTATAGTAACAACATACTTCTACAATTCTCAAAAGAAAATTTTTGATCATCTACCTTGCTGAAGTGTTGAATAGAAAATCAATATATAAGAAGCTATAGATGAGCTATGTATCAACACTCCAATCCAACTCTAAAAAATTCTTAATTTTTATCTCGTTCATAAACATCTCTTTCTCTTTCGTAATTCTATTAATATTAGAGCTTTAATACCAGGAACTCTATCTACCAAAACTTAGGCCTATAGAAAGAACTCACCAAGTATCACATTTATTTGAATTTGAACCTGGTTCCCAAGGTTGTTACTTCAACTATTCAATCCCTGTCGCTTTGTAGTTGTAAGATCACCTTAGTAATTCTCTCATATAATAAGTCTCCCATTTAAACTTGTGTCTAGAATGTGACTGATACAACATGTATATCAACTCTTCACTACAAAACATAAAAACGACTACCTACTTCTTCAAGCAAACAACCAACTTGCATTGTGGTAACTCAAATATTTTAAAAGTTATAGATGCCTCCATAAGAAAGGGTGCCTATATATTTTGAAAGAACGCACCTGTTTTTCAAGGCTCTAGCTTGTGACTCCTAATTTCCTGTGCATATTGAGTATTGATATTTCAAGAACTTGTGCTTTTAAGCACTCTAAGATTAGCATATTTTGATTTATATAATATTATTTGATCTTCGGATCCTCGGTTGAGTTTTGGAATCCATTTTTCAAAGTTTATTACAGATTACAGATATGAGTTTGGTTTTCTTTATAAACTATGAGATTATTTTAAAAGTGAATTTCTAATGAGATGAGCGTAACTAATTAAACGGAGTAGTATTTAGCACCGAGTCGAGTAATTTACTATGATTTCATACTCTAGAACTACGTGCCAACGTAGGATTGAAACTTTTGGGCCTGAGGCCGAGATAATGATCACTGAGTTGAGGTTATACTCCCTGGCAAGAGTACGAAGCCTCTCCCCAATATGAGGTTTCTTCCTTAGGAGGAAAAAACGCAGGACTCCATGTAGCTTGTATGGTTTATGTCGGTTAAGAGAACCTCCCTGCTAGTAAAATTAAATAAACAGATTTTGAGTATTTTTCCCTAATAGTAAGATTTTCAGAGCAGTCCCTAAAGTATGTTACTTTGAGATGAGTTATTTTCCCTAAAGCTTTGAAAGATTTCCTTGTCAGTAAATATTTTTAGATACTAAGTGTAAAGTCTCACAAGCTTATTCAACTATTGTTTTACTTGAGATTTTTATTTCAAAGTTATAGTCTTAGCTTTCAGATACAGAGGTGAGCACTTTACCACTTAGTCTATATGTTTTGAGAAGTGAATAGAACTACAGATTTTAGAACTAAGTATAACGACTCATGAGATTTATGCTACATGTTTTATTATTCATTATTTATGAGATTAATATTTCAGAGTTTATTTAAGCTATGTGAGTCATTTATGTCAGCATGCATGATTTTATAAAGAGTAATGATATTGTTTACTTAAATGCATACACCCCCATATACTCAGTACATCCTCAAAGTACTGATCCACATATATGTCTATATGCTACATTATTCCAAAATATAGGTAAAAGTTGTAGCACATATACCATACTAAGTCAGTTTGCAGCTTCTAGTTAGCAGGTGATGAGTCCTTTTGATTCAAGGGCTTGAGTCAGTTATATAGTTTGAGAAGTCTTATATTTTCTTTATTCAGTTGTATTGAGTTGGGATAGTTGGAATTCATGATCCGGCTACCTATAGTCAATACTAGTAAAGGCTTCATAGACAGTCAGTAGAGTTAGTGTATTTAAATTCAATTTTGTTTGTAAAAGCAGAGTTGTAATCTTATTTATTCAATTTTCTATTGATCATATTCAAAAAAGAGTTATCTTTCGCTAATTTGTACCAATTTGTACATTTTATTCAGTTGCTTATGAGTTATTCCAGTAGAAGGGTTAGCTTGGGGACACTTTTGACCCTAAGCATCGTGTGATGTCTCGAGACCCATTTTTGGGGTGTTACAAAATTGGTATCAGAGCACAAGGTTCAAGTGTCCTAGGATGTGTATGAAGTCGTGTCTAGTATAGTCTTGTAGAGTGGTACGGAGACGTCTATACTTTTCTTCGAGAGACTACAAGGCATTTAAGAAAAGTTTCCTTTCTTTTCTACTCTAGATCGTGTAGTAAAGTTGTTCTCTCAGAATCCCCTGTCTATTCGTGTATTACCCAAAATTCCTCACCTATGTATTATTTTTGAGATAGCATGATCAGCAAGTTCCAGTTCCTCCTTAGATAATGCTCCTATATTTGCTAGCAGAAGTTTTAAAAGTTATACAAAGGGCTTGAGAAGAACTCTTTAGTGGTGTTAAGTTCCTTAAGGTTAAAGTTATGTCCTCATTCTTATGAGATGTTTTGTTAAGACAGAGTAAGATGTGTATTCTTAGATCATTAAATATTGTGTGTCAAGTTTCTATCTCTTGTAATCTTTTTATCATTGTGTTGTTGAAACTAAAAGTCTAGTGAAACTGTGTGGGGCTCTTTTGATTCACTAGCATAGTTGCTTTGTTATTCATCTTATTTTCTTGTTCAAAACACAAAATCAAAGTCTAGTGAAGCCGTGTGGCTATATTTCGATTCACTAGCATAGTTGCTTTATTATTCATCTTATTTTCTTATTCAAAACATAAAATCAAAGTCTAGTGAAGCCGTGTGAGGCATATTTTGATTCACTAGAAACCTGTTTTCATCTTGTTGTTCTTATGTTGGTTGAAACTGGGGGTTTAGAGGTGTAGTGACAAGAAAAGTGTTAAGGGCGATTTATTGAATACATGTGCAGCTGAATTTTTGCATATAATTGAGTTAGTAATGAAGTGATATGTCCTTGTGTGTTAGTTTAGTAGAAGGTAGAGAAGGAGTTTTTAGTTAAGGAGAATTGTTGTTTGCTTAAAATATGAAAAGAGTTATTGATGATATTTGTTGTGTTAGAAAATTATAGGTTATTGATGAAAGTATTTGGTGGTTGAGTGTTGTTAATTTAGACTTCCTTGAAGTTACAAAAAGGGAGTTTAGTTGAAACTTATAGAGCTTTGAAAGAAGTTAGGTGTATAGATGGGTGAATACTAATGATGTGTATAAGGAGGATGCGTTAATATATTGTAAATAAGATAAGCTATATGATTATGATCGATTATTGTTATTATGAATCTCTAGTGGACTAGTGTTTCTTGATGTTTTATTTAATGTCTTCTAAGTGACAATTGTATGTAAGTTGGGTTGTTAAATCATGTTTAGCACTAGACATTAAGTTTGAATAGTGGATGGTCATTAAGGTGAATATAATGATTTCTTGGTTAGTGTGGCTAGCTGTATGGGAGTAATCTAGTAGGCTTGAATAGTGTATGTAAGATTTTAAGTTTATTTAATTGCAATTTAGTATGATGTTGCGGGTATGATGTAGAGGTGTGCCCAAGGTAGTATTGGGCTTTATTATTTTGAAATTTCTTTTGTATGGTTAGTAGTACCCTTGAATTGATAAGTATGAATGAGGCTATGTGGATATGATGTTCTTGTGAGTTAACTTATGAGTTATAGGGTGATAATGTTGGGTGTGCTAGTGTAAGATTAGAGATGTGATATTAGTAAACTACGAAAAAAGTTAGTATGGTTCTGCAAGGGTTTAGAGATATCCATGGTAAGTGTTAGAATCTAAGTTGGTGAATAATTAAGTTGTTATATGATGACTTTTGGGGCTATAGAAATCTAAGAGTTGAATCTCAGAAGGAAGTATTAGCATTGGGTGTTACATGTGAAGATATAGTCCTTTAGGGTAATTTTAGTTTTATGTACATTGATTATATGCCAGACTCTAGAGTAAAGTGATTGCAGTTTAGATTAGAGTTCATTTCGTGGTTCACAGACTTAGAGTAATCGCTTAAAGATGACGGGGAGATGATAGAATGAGTAACAAAGTCATACTTCCAGATTCTAATAGTGGTGATGGGTAATTGTGTTGATGGGAGAGAGTAAGTGTTTCTTGTTACAAAAGATAAATGTATGCTTGTTTTAGCAAAGGCCATAAGTATGAAGTAAGATTGAGGGCAAGTCTTTGATACAGGTTATGGTTAGTAGAAATTTGTGTATGCATGTTCTTGGGGTAGTGCGTGGGAGTTCTTGTGATAGATGTTTAGAGAATAAGAGAAGTATGCTATTATGGGTATTTGTTTAAACGATCTTATGTGGTTATAACAATAGGCTTGAATGCCATGTTGGTGTATAAGTGGGTGAATATGGTGCACATTAGTTTCCAACCTTCCCGAACTTAGAATGTAAATCCTTAAGTGAATTCATGATCGGGGTTGTCAATAGCACATCTCGTGTAAGTTTCAAATTTTTCGAGCGAGGTTTGATGGTAAAAACAGTAAGGCAACGCGATATGGCCGCGGCACATCGTATATTGCATTGGTTGGGATCAACGCAACGCGTTGCATATTGATCGGAATCCTAGTTCTGTTATGATATTATATGTAGTACCCCATGATTTTGAGTTAGGCTTGACCATGGTGATAGGACTTAGTTTAGTTTAGACTAGTTTAGACCTTAGTAGATAGGTTTATCAATGGCCATGTGAGAATTAGAAGTTTAATCAAGTAAATATGGCATTTAAGGGGAATAGTATTATTGAGGGATAATCCGAGAAGAGTTGCTAAGCTTGAAAGTAAGAAGCTGCATTGCCTAAGGCCTAGAAATTCTAACCTAGATTATAATCTATATGTCTATGTTCCAAGCTATAGAGTTGTATCAATGTTGTGATTTCCTAGTCAAATGTCTTAGTCAAATCATGCCCAAAATTCTTTTCCCCCTAATATTGTTAGAACTTCCTAAAAGATTATTAAAGAGATACCTTATTTTGGTGTGATCATTCAGTATGAATCATCCTGTGTAGCCAGCAGTCCAATTTAACAGTCAGACAGACAAATTTCTATAGTTTTCCATTTTCCAATTTAGTCTATTCTTACAACATGAAGTTTCCTGAGTATGTCCATTCCAAGAGGTAATGGGTTTGCATCCATGTAAATTATGAATTCATTTCAGTACACACATCATGCATCAGTTTCAATTTCAGATATTACAACCATGATTCAGTTCATGATTATCTTGTGTATCATCTCAATTTTTCCTAGTATTTCAACCAAATCAGTATCATTCGGGAACGAACAATCCCAAGAGGGGGGTATTATAATACACCAAGTTTTCATATTATAAACCTCTCATTTTCTTTTCTCATGAGATCAGATCCAGAGTAAAGAAATGGTTACTCATAAGTTGACTCTCTTGTTTCTATCTTAACCATATAGTTATGTTCATAAGAATTCATGCACTTGCAGATCAGTGTAGTAACTTATTATGTTTGAGATTCATCTATTCAGTTTATTTCAGTTGTGCATGATAGCGTATAGCCTCAGATTCCTCAGTGTTTCAACCTAATTAGCCACATTCGAGGACAAATGTTCCCTAGGGGAAGATAATGTAATACCCCATACTTTTTTGAGCTAGTCTATGAACCATTGTTCTTATGTGTAAAAACTGCAATACAAGTGATTCCCATGAGAATATAAGTTTCATTATCCTTATATTCATGTTTTATTTGCTTTTGAGGTGAAAAATGTTCATAGAAAACATTTATAGCCAAGTTGAGCTAAGATCCTTTGATTCGTCTAAAATTTGATATTTGATTCTACAAAGGTCTCCTTTAAACATGTATAAATTTGTATATACATGAAAATTTTCATCTCAAGACCCACCAAATTATACATAATTGAATTAGCTTTCCAACTATACCAATTTCTCCAAAACCCGACACCTGAGCTAAAAGTTACAGCCATTTTAGTGAAGAGACAGTAAGCCGAGGCACTGGGCAAGGCGGTGCCCTAACTATTTTGGCTAGTGTAATTTCCTGCATTCAAGCTCCACATTCAAGAGGGGTATTTGGGTCAATTCCCACCCTTAATAAGCCCAAAAACACTAAATTCATCCCCCAAACACCAAATTATACCCTCATTCTCTCAAATTCTCTGAAGAACACATCCTAGGGTTTCTACCCAAAATTCAAGAAAACTCAAGATTTCACCATGGTTTTTCAAAATTGATTCAAGATTCAATATTTCTAGACCAAGATCTTCAAGTGTCTACCTTCAAGAACACCATTGAGGATTCAAAAGTTCAAGCTTTTACATTCAATTCATCCTATGAAATCCAAGATTCAAGCTTTCTCATCTAAGATCATCATCTAAGGTATGTGGGGTTTTGACAAGGACAATTCTTTCATCTTTGTGCTCAAAACTTGCTTTAACTAATAAATTACTGAATTTTATGTGATTTTTCATGAAATTGAAGTTAGGGTTTATACCCAATTTATATTGTGTGAAGATTGTAAGACTATTTTCATGTATTTATGCGTGTAACGCAATATTTCAGATTTCTGAAAGTGAGTTTAAGTATGATATTGAGATTCTTGATCTTATTATTTTGGTGGTGTTGAAGTATTTTTCAAGTAGCATATTGAGTTGGATGTTTTTCTATGATTTTGAATGTTTATATATGAGTTCTAAATTGAGATTCATACCTATTATCATTATTTACAAGATTATGAGTTTTTGAGAGCTGTTGAAGATAAATTTCATGAGTTTGTTTATATTTTCATAAGTATTGCTGAAATTTCCAGATTTTAATATGATTTACGAATGTTTATATTATCAAGCATGAATTTTGAGATGTTTTTACATGAGTTTGAAGCATGGGCTTTAATCCCTAAGATTGAGTATTGATATTTCAAGAACTTGTGCTTTTAAGCACCCTGAGATTAGCATATTTTGAGTTATATACTATTATTTGATCTTCGAATCCTCCGTTGAGTTTTCAAATCCACTTTTCAGAGTTTATTACAGATTAGAGATATGAGTTTGGTTTTCTTTATAAACCATGAGATTATTTTAAAAGTGGATTTCCAATGAGATGAACGTAGCTAATTAAAGAGAGTAGTATTTAGCACCGAGTCGGGTAAGTTACTATGGTTTCATACCCCAAAACTACATGCCACCGTAAGATTGAGACTTTTGGGCTTGAGGCTGAGATAGTGATCACTGAGTTGAGATCATACTCCCTGGCAAGAGTATGATGCCTCTCCCTAACATGAGGTTTCTTCCTTAGGAGGACAAAACATTGGAATCCATGTAGCTCGCATGTTTTATCTCAGTTTAGAGAACCTCCTTGCTAGTAAAAGTTAATAAATAATTTTTGAGCATTTTTCCCCAATAGTAAGATTTTTAGAGTAGTTCCTAAAGTATGTTACTCTGAGATAAGTTATTTTCCCTAAAGTTTTGAAAAATTTCCTTGTGAGTAAAGATTTTTAGATACTAAGTGTAAAGGCTCACAAGCTTATTCAAATATTGTTTTACTTGAGATTTTTGTTTCAAAGTTATAGTCTTAGCTTTCAGATACAGAGGTGAGCACTTTACCACTTAGTCTATATGTTTTGACAAGGGAATAGAACTACAGATTTTATAACGAAATATAATGACTCACGAGATTTATCCTACATGCTTCATTATTCATTGATTGTATTATGAATGATAGTCTATTGCCATGTTATGTACTAGTTGTCCTGTTTTGTATTATTTATATTATCGAGTCCTGGGGGTATTTAATACCTAACAATTTAGCTGATTGTCTAGAGCAGTGTCAGGTTTCAAGATAATCTTAGTCGTGCCATGATCAGTAGAACTCATTTAGTTATAGAACTTCAAAAGACTCAGTAATCCCAGCATCGGTTTATTCCAGTTCATTATGCGGTTAGACCTCAATAGTATTTGATTAATCAATTCAGAACTCAATAGTATTCAGTTAGTCAGTCAACACAACTTAGTAGTATTCCATCAGTCAACGAAACGCAGTGAACTCAGCTTAGCTCAGTGATAGATTCAGCTCTGTCTAGTATGATCTAAGAAATCAGTTCAGTATCTTTCAATTGGGAGTAGGATTCAGCACTGAGCGAACCTAGGGATGGGGGATCACCCACTATATAGGACTGAGATCCCTAGAAGTAATCCCTAATTTCCAAAATTATGTAGCCAGCGTAGGAATGAGATGTCACCCGTTAGATAGGACTGGCATGCTCAGGGATCACCCATTAGATAGGACTGATCTCAAGAGTCACCGGTTAGATAATACTAACTCCATAATAGTTTTCTTTACTTATGGAACGATACTGACACGCTTCTAACTGGTGTAGAGGTTGTACCCCAAACTAGCCATAAAGGGGCATGTCGGTTAGATGATTACCTCCTATAGTCTCAGTTTTAGAAACAGTCTCAGTAAAGGAACTCATCTCAGTAGTACAGATTCATGACTGTTAGATATACTCAACCATTAGCATTATCAATAGATTTAGAGATCACCCGCTAGATAGAACTGATCTTACATTAGTCAAGCAATATCAACATTAGTAGATTTAGAGATCACCCGCTAGATAGGACTGATCTCAGATATAGTTAATAAGTATCAGTAAGCTCAGATATCAATATTAGTAGATTCAGTTATTCAGCATCCCAGTATTAGTAAACTCAGATGTTGGTAAATCAGCATTTGGAACTCAATATTCAATGTCATACAATTTCAGTTATAGTTTATGCATTCATGCATGTATCCTCATTTAGTATACTCAGATTATTTAGTTAATATTGTTCATGCATATGAAACCTTGAATTTAGACTTACCTCATCTAGCATACTAGTATATTCCCCTAGTACTAACGCATACTTGCCTGTGCTATGGTGTTTATACCATAGGTTCAGACGCACAGGATTTCGAGCACCCATAGCAGTTCAGATTCAGTCAGCAACAGTAGATGTAGAAGTGAGTCCTCATCATTCGAGGATAATCTTTATTTTATTATTGTATTATATTCAGTATTTTAGTAGATGGAGCTAGTTGGGGACCTGTCCCATCCACTTCACAGTTCAGACAGTTTAGAGGCTTTCAGACTACAGTGTTTTCAGACAGATATATCAGTATTCAATTTTTAGTTTTGAGTATTTTAGATTTTTTGAACCTTATGGTAAGTTTTCGCCAGTTTTTTGAATTTACTTCAGTATATTGTTTAGTCCTCACTTACAGATATTAGTCAAGGGTTAGCTTGTAGTCCTTCGGGGTCATGAGCACCATGTAGCATTTTGGGTACCAGATTGGGGGCGTTACATATCCCCTTAATTATGAGTTTCATAGAAACACTTTTATAATTACATAATATAGCAAGTTGTATTTTATATTTTTGTAAATTGTTGCTATAAAAATACAAATACAACTATTTTTACTTCCCTTAATTAACTGATTTAATTATGGTAATAATTTCTTAAATTTAACTTTTAAATATTACCATCCCACTAAAAGCTCTTCAATCACTCCTTTTCTGTTATATGCTAACAAACCTATTCAAATTCAAAAAATAGTTTCCTTCATATCATAACACGTGATCCTTAAAAAAATCAATTCCAATTAAGTTGAATCGTCAATTTCACTTGAATTGAACAGTTAAAATTCAATTGTATTTGTTGGTGTTCAATATTAGTTTGAACAATCAATTTTGTTAAGTTCAACGATCAACATTACCTTCTTATCAAAGCATTAATCTCATTGAATCAAATTCAATTGTTGATTTTGCAATTCAATTTGTTCAAACTCAAACATCAGTTGCAAATTCAACCATTACTGTTGTTGAAGGTACATAATCAATATTGTTTTTTGGTCCCTTTTTTTCAACCGTTATTGATACTCCGATCTAGTTTTTGTGGTCGTCGTTAATTTTTTTTAAAATTGTTTTTTAATGAATTTTGAGTTAAAAGCAATGCAACAGTAAATTCAACATATAGAACAAAAAACCTCATAATTCAACTATCTGTTGCAAATTTTAGCTTAACAGTTGTTTTATGTATTGAAACTTCATAATTCAACTTTTTTGTGGGGATCGGTTTTTGTTATTTTGATTGTTTTAACAATTGAACAAATTGTGAGGCTTTGTAGATTTTTTACACTTTGTTGTAGAATTGTTTATGAATATATTATAAAAAAAATTGATTTGAAGTTTATTCAAGTGTTTTCTGAACTCCTAGATGAATAAATGATCTAATTCAGCTTTTCATTGTGATGAAGTTTAATTCTTTATTTGTTTTGCTTGTCGAAATTTGAGAGTATAAATGTATATATGAAAAGATCTTTTATATCTATTTTATTTTTTTCGATTCAGTACTTTCTGTATTTGGTTGAAAGTTATTGTTGTGTTTGGTTTTTACTTTAAACAAATATTGTTTAAATGTTTTTTTTCATTTGGAGATGTTGACTATGTAACTTTGTTTGCAATTAAAGATGAAAAGTGTATGTTGTAACAAGTGACATCTGAAAAAATATGTATGTTTATGTATTATTGGTTAAAACAATTAGAAATGAAAAGCATACCAGTCTTTGTAAAGCACTTTGGTAGGTGGACGTATGAAAAAACTACTAAGAGTACAACACTGATACTATACTGTTGAGCACAACATCATCATTCATTGAACTGGATGATGTTTGGCATCTTACTTAAATGTGGACTTAACAAGAAAATGAATTCAAGTGGAATATCAAATAACTGGTAACATAGGTCAAATATAAATACAAAATGATATGGGATTAAAGGTTTTTATGTTGCAGAAAAAACATATACAAGACATTAATTGTCTTCCTTTATATGTAAGCATGTGTTTTTGAAAGAAGAGTTGTCTGTAACAACGTGAAAATAGTATTAAATACATATAACGAAGGAGCTTTGGTGGTTTCTGAAGAAACTACAAAATTAGATGTATTTGAGATGGATATGGGTGAGGTGATTATCTCTGACCCACATCACAAGAATATTGAGGCAAACCAAGTTTACTTGACAAAAAATATTTTAAAGTCAGTCATGAAGGACTATACAATTAGGGAGAAATTTCAAACGCAAAGTCAAAGGTCAAATAAGAAATGGTACGGACGTTCTATATCATTTTGATCATATTTAAAATGAGTTTGAATATGTATTTTAATAGTATTAATAAATATTGGATGTTTTTATACATTGTTTTGCTAATCAGGGAATTGCAATTTTTTAATACGTGCATCTGGTATGGGAGAATCTAGAATGTTTAGAATAAGAGAATTCATACCTCAACATACCTGCCCAGTGAAGGACAAGGTCTATCCAAAAGTTCATGCTACTAGCATGTTGATAGGTGGTATGGTTAAACAAAAATTCAAAAACCACAAAAGAAAATACAGTGCAACAGAAATTAAAATGACATAAAGGAAGAGTTTGGTATGGATTTGACTTACACTTTATGTTGGAGGGCCAAGGAGAGAGCATTAGAAGAGTTGAGTGGTAAGCCATCTGCATCCTATGGAAAATTACCATCCTACTTAAATGTTTTGAACAATACATATCCTAAGTCACATAGTAGAATGAAGAAGATGAATGAGAATGAGTTCTTGTATGTATTTATATCCCTCCATGCATTCATTAAAGGATTCTATCATTGTAGACCTGTCATAATTGTTGATGGTAGTCATCTTAGAGGAATGTATACTGGGACATTTGTAACTGCATGTACGATGGATGGAGCAGGTTAGTATAATTTTGTATTTATGTTATAGAGCTAGTTGTATGTTTATATATATTTTCTACACATGTATTTTCTGCATATCAGTTAAAAATACAAATGTCTAGTTGATCTATACATTTCTGTTTACAAACATATATATTTCAAAAGTTTCATGGATGAACCATGTGATGTGCATTTACATGTTAGTATATGTAATTGATGCTATTTATTTGGTAAAAATATACAGTTTTTGGACCTGTATTTTAATAAAATACATACACAGTTATTATATGTATTTATATATGAAAGTCCAAAATGTATTTATAAATACAGGTCATATATTTCCTTTGGCATATGGTGTGCTTGATTCTGAAAATGATGCATCTTAGACTTGGTTCTTTGAGAATTTAAAGGAAGCATACGGGGAAAAACCAAACATATGTGTTGTATCTGATCGGAATCCAAGCATCATAAAGGTAGTTGGTTATGTGTACAAAGATGTTCCGCATTATGCATATATGTGGAATGTGAAAAAACTTTATGAAAAGTCACACGATGAATTATCGGAGATCTTTTATACAATGGCCAAAGCATATTCAAAGACAGAATTTCATATATTAGTGGAAAAGGTTGAGGCAGTTGATATTAGGGTGAAGAAAATATTTGGAATTGGTTGGTTATGAAAAATGGGCTAGGTCCTATGCAACAGTTCACCAAGGATGGACTATGACTTCAAAAATTGTTGAGTCAGTAAATGGAGTACTTGTACAGCTAGAGAATTGCCAATTTATGATTTTCTTGAGGAATTTTGATTGTTGTTTGCAAAATGGAATTGCAAAAATAGGCAGGAGGCTTCATATACCTTCACAACACTCATTGAAAAGTTTAATGACACTCAAAGAGAACGAGGCTTTGTGTACTCGTATGACGGTATGACCTTTAAGATTTGTGGAATTTATAATTATGTAAACATAAGTAACAGAATAACTTCCATTCAGTTCTAAATTAATGGAAACATATAAAAAAAAGAAAATTAATAAACATATTATGTATTATGCATATATATTTTTGGTATTGAAAATTCTTCACACTGCATATGTATTTAGATGGTCAACATAAATGATGTACACTGCATATGTCTAGTAATATAATAAAACTGATCTTCATTAACAAATAATTTTTTTTTGTAATTTTTTTGTATTAAGAAGATATTTATGTAAATGTATAGTTTTCTTGCAAAAATACATATGCTGGTTTGATTAGAACATTTCAGAGAATATGGTTTGCATCTTTTTGTAGAAGTGCATTTACATATTTCTTTTGATATCAGGTTGTATCTTCCACAAAATATATGTATACAATGCCTGACAAACAAAAGCACTTCATCATTTGCCTCACAGAAATAACGTGCTCATTTAATGCATTTCAACTCAACGAAATACCATGTGCACATGCTTGTACGGTATTGGACAGCAAGAATTTTCAGAAGGAGTCATATTTTTATGACTTGTTTAAGCCAAAAACTGTGTTGAAGACATATGATGTTCCAATCTATCCTTTACTACACAAAGATGATTGGATAATTCCAGTTAGTGTAATTGGTGAAATAGTACTACTTCCGAAGTTCAAACAACCTCCAGGAAGACTTCCAAAGAAGGATCGTGGAAAATTGGGCCGGAATGTGTTTGAAAAGAAGAACATCAACTCATGCAGTGGTTGTGGGGCTAAGGGTCACAATAGGCATTCTTGTAGGAAATATCGCACATCATAATTTGTTCTTCTGTATTATTTCTTAAAAGTTTCTTCTTCATTTTTTATAATAATAAACTATTCTTTTGAGATAATATAGTTATGCATCATTTGATAACTGAACACAGTTAGATCTGAATACTGCACATTAATATATTTCAAAAATCTGAACATTGCATATGTATTTTTGAATTGCAGAATCTGAACACTGCAAATGTATTTTAAAGTTAAATACATATGCATATTAGCTATGTTCCATAATTATTTTTGTAATGCTTAATCTTAACACTACACATGTATTTTTAAGTTAAATACACTTGATTGATAATGCATATGTTATTTTAGGCAAAATACATTCAATGTATAATGCATATAAATTTTTAAGCAAAAAATGAACACTGCATATGTATTTTTATAACTAAATCTCGCAATATAAAGAACTGCATAAAATACTCAAATGTATTTATTTTGATAATAAATGAACACATATTAAAACATATATTAGTTATGCTCCAGATGTATTTTTGAAATGAGATATGTTAACACTGCAAATGTATTTTTAACACTGCATATGTATTTTTAGGCATATGTTATGTATTTTAAAGTTAAATACATATTCATATTAGCTATGTTCCATAATTATTTTTGTAATGTTGAATCTTAACACTACATATGTACCTTTAAGTTAAATACATTTGATTGATAATGCATATATATTTTTAGGCAAAATACATTCGATGTATAATGCATATGTATTTTTAAGTAAAAATGAACACTGCATATTTATTTTTATAACTAAATCTCACAATATAAAGTAGAACTACATAAAATACTCAAATGTATTTATTTTGATAATAAATGAATACATATTAAAACACATATTAGGTATGCTCCAGAAGTATTTTTGAAATGAGACATGTTAACACTGTATATGTATTTTTAACACTACATATGTATTTTTAGGCATATGTATATTAACACTTCATATGTGTTTTAACATTGCATATGTATTTTTTGAAATGCTTAGTGTTAACACTGCATAAAATACTCAAATTAATCTTGAATTCAAATACTCATTTATTATGATAAAAAGTGAGCACATATTAAAACATATATTAGGTACGCTCCAGATGTATTTTTAAAATACTTAATTTTAACACTGCATATGTATTTTTAGGCAAATTACATTTTATGTATAATGCATATGTATTTTTAAGAAAAAAATTAACACTGCATATATATTTTTATAACTATATCTCACACAAAAAAAGTAGAACTGCATAAAATACTAAAATTAATCTTTAATTCAAATACTCATTTATTTTTAATAACAAATGAAAAAATATTAAAATTTATATTAGGTATGCTCCAGATGTATTTTTGAAATGCTTAATCTTAACAATGCATTTGTATTTTTAGGCTAAATACATTTAATGTATACACCATATGTATTTTTAAGCAAAAAATAACCGCTGCATATGTATTTTTGAACTAAAACTCACAGTGAGTGGTAGAAGTGCATAAAATACTCAATTTAATCTTTAATTCAAATCAAAATTAAAAACACTTCAGAACTGAAATAAGTTCATTGAGTTAAAAAATAAGTACTATTATAACCTACAATTAGAATCACTTCAAAACATAAAACTTAATTTGTACAATCAGAACCTATATACATACACCATTTTCTCAACCATCCAAAGTAATAAATCCATCAAACATCATACATCAACAACTTCAGTGACGCTAGTTATTATACTTTGCCTTGCAGGCCTCGAGGGTGCTTCGATGTCACTATGAGAATTTGCTTCTTGTTTTCGGATGTTATAGTCCCACAAAAGTGCAGCATATCTTGTACGGAGTGCGTTGGGGTCAAACTTAGTCGAAATAATTTTGTGACCATAAGAAAGACACTCTGTATATGTAACCATATAGATACGACAATCCCTACAAGCACAAAAAAAATTGATTAATAAGTAAAAATAAATTTTATATAAATTTACAATTTTGGTATATGTATATTAAAATACTTACAAGCTTCCACTCGGTTGTGGAGGAAAATTCTCTTCAAATAAAATATCAAACATATTTGAGGAGTCTTTGTCTTTGTATCTTGGATGGTTTTGAAGATCAATTCCTTTCTTATCATAAAAATCACAAGATTGGAGACACAAAGGAATTATCTCACCCAATTTCTCAATCTCAGCAAGAACAACGGAATGATGACCAGATGATTCATATGAATCATATAAGAATATGCATCTATCTGAAAAGGACAAAACTGCAAGAACCCAATGATGTTTTTCCTTTATATTGACTGGAATATAAATGTCTTCCAATATATGTCATGGCACAACAGCATGCATACAGAACCCATTGATGATTCATTAAGATGAGCCTCGTGTCCTCCCGCCATAATGTTTGAATCATCCGCACAATAAACATCATGAACAGACCTAATTATATTCATAAAGTTGCAGTCTACCGTGCTGAATTTGTAAGACCTGTTGGGGTCATACTTTGACTTTTTTCTAAAATAGTAGAAGCAAACATGAATTTGCTGCCTTAATTATTACCACAAATATTAGAACATTCAAACAATTTGTATACTAAATTACCATGTGTATGTAATATAAAATATATATGCAATTTATAGTTTAATGTCTAATATTTGCGTGTTTCTAATTTCATTAGTAAACAACACTTAAATACAGACAATGCAAGAAAAATGAATATTCAATAGTATGTGATTTAATAGAAATTCATATGTATATTCATAAGTTATCTATGAATTATTAACACAGTATTTTGTAATATTAAAAAAACATATTAAAAATACATATATGTACCTGTATATGTAAGCATAATATGTATTTTAAGTAGTGTTACAACTGTAAACGAAAATTTGTCAAGGTAATATACTAACTGAGTCTGTTCATGACTGATCAGGGAACCCCATTGTGTAGAATCAGTTTTTATTTTCAATAGTTTCAACTCCAAAATGCATCATTGGAATGTCTGATTTGCCCCTTTTGTAATGATCCACATTTCCCTTCTTTTTTTATCACTACATGTTAAATAATGAAAACATAAAAAGAATTAAAAAAAAATAAGTTGAAACAGTTTAGTAGAAATGTAATGTCCTAAAAATGGATCCCAAGACGTCACACGGTGCTTAGAATCATAAGTGATCCCAAGCTTATCCTTCTAATGGCACAACTCATGAGCAACTGAATAAAATACATAAATCTGAATAAAATAAGTAGAAGATAACTCTTTTCTGAATCTGATCATTAAAAAACTTAATTCACATGATTACAACTCTGCTTTTAAAAGACAAAACTGAAATTAAAGTTTACATAACTGACTTTGATAGATATTTGTGAAGCCTCTACAATACTTTAAATAGTTGGGAAGTTACTCCAACTATTGCTAATCAATACATAGATGAGTAAGAAAATAAACAACATAAGTAAATCTAACTTAAGTCTCCGAAGTAGGAGGACTCATCATCTTGCTGGCTCGAATCTGCAACTGTCTGAGTCTGAGTATGCATACTAAAACTTGTACCTACATTATGAGACAATGTAGCACATAGACATATATGTGGATAGTACTTTGAGGATGTAATGAGTATATGGGGTGAATGCATAAGTAAAAACATATCTCATAATCATCTAAATCATGCATGCTAAATGTAAATGACTCACATAGCTTGAGTAAATCTGAAATCTAAAGATCATAAATCATGAATTGTAAATCATGTAGTGTAAATCTCGTGAGTCATTACACTTAATTCTAAAATTTGTATTTCATTCTTATTCTCAAATTATGTAAGCTAAATGAAGTCTGAAACTTATTATGCATAGTAAACACTTTTATCTCAAATATTTAAATCAAAAAACTGTTTTAAGAGTGGGGACATCTATTTGGGGGGTTCTTTTAACCGACATACACCATGTGAGCATCCATGGAGTTCCACTTCTAGCCCCCGTTAGGTAGGGCTATTCTACCCTTGCCATTAGAATAGAACAATCTAATCTGTGTGATCACAATCTGAGTCATCCATGTAGAAGTAGAAATAAATCTGAACTCTATACCTATGGTGGCACGTAGTTCTGTGGAAGATAGGGCACACTAATCCCATAATTCACGCTCAGTGCTAAATACTACTCCCAATCTCATGCTCAAAATCTTAAGAAAATTCACTTTAAAAGTAATCTAATGGTTTATAATAAAACTTGCTGTAAATCTATAATCTGAATTTGTAAAGTGGATTTCAAATATATTCTGAGACCAAAAAGGTCAAATCTTTCTCAACTATCTGAAAATATTCTAATCATGGGGTGCTTATAGCACAAAAATTCTCAAAAATCATAATCTCAAATAGGGATTAATGTCCCATGTATAAATCTCATGATTAAATATCTCAAAATTCATGCTTGACAATATAAATATTCATAAATCATCTCAAAATCTGGAAATTTCAGCAATATGCATAATAATATCAACATACTCGTGTAATTCAACTTCCAAAACATTGAAAATCTCAAAATCTCATGCATAGCAATATTGGGTATAAACCCCAACTTCAATTTCATAGGAAAACATATAAAATCATGTATCTTTGTAATTAAAATCAAGTTTTGGGGACAAGGACGAAACGATTGTCCTTGTTGAAACCTCAGATACCTTGGATGATGAACTTAGATAAACAACTTGCTTTTGAGATTTTATTTGTACTCTTGAACGTAGACTTTTACAGTTCTTGATCTAGAAATCTTGAATCTTGAATCAATTTGGAAATATAATGGTGGAATCTTGGGGTTCTTGGAAGTAGGTTAAAAACCCTAAGGTTTGTTATTGAGAGAATTTGAGAGAAAGTGGGTATATTTTGGTTATTAGGGGTTGAATCTCGTGTTTTTGGGGATATTTAAGTGTGGGAAATAACCCAAATACCCCTCTTGGACGTAAAGCTTGACTGCAAAAAATTACACGGTCCGGAATAGACAGGACGCCGTGGGCATATTGCCTCGGCTTACTGCCTCTTCACAAAAATAGTAGTAACTTTTCGCTCGGATATCGAATTTTGGCGAAATTGATATCGTTGGAAAGATAATTCAATTATCTACAATTTTATGAGTCTTGATATGAAAAATTCCATGTATATAAAAATTTATACACATTTAAAGTAGACCCTTGTAGAATTAAATATCCAATTTTGGACGAATCAAAGGATTTTAGCTCAACTTGGCTCTAAATGATTTCTATGAACATTTTTAACCTCAATAGCACTTCACATAGGATAAAAGATCATGAAACTTATATTCATGTGGGAATCAATTTGATTATAGTTTATACACATAAGAACGACGATTCAAATACTAGCCCAAAAATGCGGGGTATTACAATAAATACCTTTTAGCATGAACTTTTCTATGGTCGATAGAAATCCAGTCCTTGAACTTATTGACAATCTTCGTATCCACTATCTCATCATTTAGATGATAAACAAATGGATGTTTCTATGAGGATATATATATATATATATATATATATATATATATATATATATATATATATATATATATATATATATATATATATATATATATATGCCCTTCTAAGCTCTCTCTATAGTAGCAAAATACAAAAATGTAATTAATAAAAAGTATTTGCATAACTTATTACATTGAAAACTACATATATAACTTAGTGTACTTACTGGCAGCTGAACCAAACTTCATCATGTACAGTGACTCCATGAATTTGTATAGTCTCCTAATTCTTAACTTTTGAACAGGAATTTGAAGTTCACGATTAGCAGAGGGATAAACAATAATGCTTTTACTACTGTAGACATTCAGACTAGGAAGCAGCTCATCAGGGATTATGTTTTATGAATCAGGCCAAATAGGTTCATCCCTTTGTTCATCAGTGGTTAGTTCTTGTATTTTAGGAGGTGTCGTAATTTGCACCTCTACACCAAAATCAACCTCCATGCATCTCCGATTTTAAGCCAATCCAACGTTCTCTTTATTTTTCTTCAAAAAATAGAAAAAAAATAATTTTTAATATCCAGAATAACCCATATAACCTCAAAAATATGTTCATTATACATACTTGACAATCATCTTGAACAGCAGACTCAGACTTTTAATCATTCAAATATTCATCAGTAGGTTCTTCTTCACGTGTTGCCAATGGATGTGTCATGATGCTTTCTCTCCGGTATGCATTTTGACTTGGTAACAACTCATCTGGGATTGTAAAATACGAATCAAACAAATTTGTTTCATTCATTTTCTCATCATTGATCTGCAAATTAAATGATAGAAAGTAGATAGTTGTCCTCTGGATTGTTAGGATTGTTACATCACATAAACTCAAAGTTCATTTCAATATACATACTCAACCATCATGATGAACAATCTTCTCAAAATGTATATAATCCAAATTTATACTTCGAAGAATCTCATCAGGGATTAAATATTGAGAATTAATTTCAATGTTTATTTTTTCTGGTTACAAATCAATGCACACCTTACAAACAAGTAAAAAAAAATTAAAACAACATCAGACAAAAAGCCAGTTGTATATGTTTATACAAATCTATATATAAAATAACATATAAAAGCTAAAAATACAAAATTACATATGTTCACTCAAATGAAAAATCATATGTTAGTTATTATTTACCTTTGTACCATCCTGATTTTCACCCAGATTCTGATCAACATTAGGACTGAATCGTTGTGGTGATGTTTTGGCACCAGCATAATCCATCTGTTGGACTTCAGGATCTTTATTTTCATATTGTAGCTACAAATATAAGTTCAAAAAACTATTAATACTTGAGTTCACTGAATATGTATATACCAACCCACGAAAAATACATAATGCTATAAACATTCTCAATATATGTACTAATATACAAAATAAAAAAAATATTTTACAGATTATAATATTTGCAAATCAACCTAACAATACATATTATTATAACATAATAATCACAAATTACATATGTATTTTTGGATACACTACATATGTATTTTTGAATAAACTGCATATGTATTTTTTTAATACACTGCATATATATTTTTGAATACACTGCATATGTATTTTTTGAAATCTCTGCATATGTAATAATAAAATTTTTAGTTTGCTTTGTTCAATTGCTTTAAGCATCAGCTTGAACTCTTTTTTCACTAATCTACGAATTCCTTCAAACTCTTCACGAACCTGTTTTCATACAAAATCATTACACAATTTTTTTAATGTAAAACAAATATTTGACAAAAAACTTACCTCGTTGCAAAATGCATCAAAAAATTTATAAATTTGTTATAAATGAAGGTTTCTCCTAACATGAAGATTAGGACCCTAAGACTAAAAAATATTTACACCAAATTCTTACTTGAATCAAGAGGAACTCATGAACCTCAAGACCCCCAATTTTCTAGCCAAAGAACAACAAAAGTGTTACTACACTTTGTTGTCTAGCTTTGGGTTTACTCTCAAGAACAAGAGAGAGAAGTTCTCAAAATATTACAAGACTTGTGTTTCTTCAATAATAAAAATGAATTAAGTTCAAGAAATATCCCTATTTTTGTCTATTTATAGTACTCCACAAAATGAAAAGAAAATGGCCATTCTAGCCTTGGTCTTGGGTGACTTTGGAGTGTAATAAACTTACACTTCAAAGCCCCTCTTCACATTTCAAAACATGTAATCCCTTAGATGAATTAATTACACACTCACACACGATCATTTGCCTGAACATGGCTTGGAGTTCTTGTAACTCCCGAGATTGGCTACATGTGAATGGTCTTGAGCTTGTTGTACTTGTATCAGGAAGTCATCATCAGAGTCAACTAAACATTCATCTTCAATTACATCCTTCTGTGGTATTTGAAACTTTGTCAATTCCGCTTGAGCTGGCTTTATGTTCTTAAATACAACCTAGCAATATAGATAAAATATGTTAAAGAATATGTTAAACAATTGTAAATGAAAAAGAATATATGTAGACTATAAAATGCATATTAATACATATCTATTTATTAACAACAAAGCTTGCCATTGTCTTTGAACATTGCATCCATAAAAAACTCAAAACGTAGTCGAGGTGCATTTGTCTTCCAATTTAATAATCGGGGAATTCGATTATCAACCTTTGATGCTATCTTTTATGGAACATTTGAACAACACTCGTAAAGTCACACTTGAATAGCCAGTGGCATTCCTAAATCAAATAAAATTTACCGCCAGTTTTCAACCGGTTGTTCAAACTTCTCGCTAGATCCTCAAAAGATAAAGTACCCCATGGAAAATCCTTATATCTTTCACTTTCTACCAAATCAAAATGAAGTCGGGGTATAACCACAGTTTCAACATTAGATAACACAAAAGAATGCAGAAAATACAGAATTGCAAACTTCTCAGCATCCTCATCATTGTTCTCACCCCAAACTTTCTCTGTGAATGCTAGAAATAGTTGCCTTTCTGTATAATTTCTGCACCATTAAAATACTTCTCAACAATCCTATTTAGTACACCCTCATCAAAAATAAAGTCGTACCTATTAGACACACAATTCAATCCAGTTACAATAGCAAATTTTCTAGGAGTAAAATTAAGATATGTGCCATTAGCATATATCACAATCCCAGAAGAAGAACTACCCTTAACCTCAAGCATCATAACGCATCTACACAATTGTGCCTACACTACACATTGCTTCTTCTTCATGAAATAACCAAAAGTGTTATTGTCAAAAAAAAATTTAAACTGTTCCTTGTTTAATATGATGCATATGTTTCCATAAATATTATTGTCACTGTACGAGCACATGTGTGGTGCAAATCTTGAAAGTTTTCTAACAATGAATATTTCGTCACGCATGACCTATACAAATTAAAAGTACAACTTCTTAAATTGTTAAAAAAAAATTCAAATCAGCAATAAATTACATATAAATATGCATATGTCTTTTGATCATAAAAAAAATGCAACCAATACTGAAAAATGCATATCAATTATACTAAAAATATATATAGCCAAACAACTTCTTAAACTGTTACAAAAATTCAAATCAGCAAACAAATACATATAACATGTATATGTAATTTGATCAGGACAAAAATGCAATCAATACTTAAAAATACATATCAATAATACTACAAATACATATAGCCAAATGACTATTCATGACTAGTTAATATAACAATATATTTTCACAATTATACTATCATCTTCACAAATCAGCTTTCTACCATCCCTAAAAATAAATATCATCATAACATAAAAAAACATATTAACTACTTGAAAAAATACATATAACTCCCAACTTTGATAACATCTTTAGTTAGAAAAAAAAATAATACTTAACATGCAATAATAATAAAAAATATATTTACAATAAAAAATACCTCTTCCTCACTATCTTCGTCTGATTCATCAGCAGACGAGTTCCGAACATCGTCATCAACCTTACTTACATCTTCAAATTCTTTAGCTTTCCTTTTCTTCTCGTATTTTTTAATTTTTTGTTCCTTTGGAGAAGGATTTTTCTTCAACGTTATTTTTTTTTAAATTTCAGTCATCTTCACTGGATCGTTGCGAAACTTCGACCTAATCTCTTTTGATTTCCCAGATTTATTTGACTGTAAAGGATTTGAAACAACTTTAACTAAATCTTCTTGAGTTAACCCAATACTAAAAGATGGTGCATAATCAGTAACATCTTTTAGTGTTTATTCAGCCATTAAGGCATAAAAACCTTAAAATCGGATTTTGAGATGAATTACAGTTGAAAAAAAAGGAGAAACCGCTAACATTCAATAACTGAATTAAATAGTTACCTGAAATAGAGGAAGATAATCTTATCGGATCATGCTAAAAATCATGCAAAAGGAAAAAAATTGAAGAGGAAACTAGTTGTTGATGGCGTAAAACAAGGGAAAACGTATTTTTAAATAAGGAAAGAGAAATAAGAAAAGCGTGAAAGAGGAAAATATTTTGCACGGTAACTTCTTAGGCGGCAAAAGTAGGGGACCACATTAAAATATTGCTACAAATGCTACAAAATGTAATTTGATATAAGTGTAGCTATTTTTTTGTAATTTAATACTTAGTTATGCTACTCCATGTAATTTTTCCTACTTAGAAATTTATGCAATTTTTTAGTAATTCAAAACTCTCAAATAATGGTAGTTGGGCTTTAAAGATTAGAGGTGAATGATCATGCAAGAAATTGCTAGTGAAGTTCCCGTAAAACTACATCATCCATATATACGAAATTATATTGAAGATTTTCATTTATCAAAATTTAGAAGGAGTTTCTTTTCAAAAATATATGCAAAAACTTGCTCAAGGCTTAGAATTTTACTTTAATTTTTCACACACACACACACATATATATATATATATATATATATATTAAAAAATATTTTTTTTCCTAAATACTGTCTTTAAATAAAAAGATTGTAGTGCTCCTTATCTTCAAATTGTACAACGTAACATGTGGTTTTTAGAATACTTGTCGTTTTGTAGGATGTATAAGGTGGAATATCTCATGGATAAGTTTGAGATATTTATAAAAAAAAATTATACCTTATTTGATTGATGGTATAACTTTAGCCCGGAACTAATTTATATCATCAATCAAACATGGTAAAACTAACAGCAAATTTAGTCTTTAGGATACATAATTAAACGTCCTCGTAGTTTTAATGGGCATCTCCCACCTATCACACATGAACTCAATTTTTATCGTTCCCCTTCACTTTTTGTATGTAAAAACTATATGCATATAAAAAAATAATATTTTTTTGTAAATACTGGTTTTAAATAAAAAGATTGTATTGTCCCTTATCTTTAAATTGTACACAGTAACATGTGGTTGTTAAAATACTTGTCATTTGGTAGGATGTATAAGGTGGAATATCTCATCGATAAGTTGAGATATTTCATAAATAAACTTTATACCATATTTGATTGATGTTAGCTTTATCCCAAAACTAATTTATACCATCAACCAAACATGGTTAAACAAGTACCAAATTTAGTCTTCAGGATACATAATTAAACACCCCCGTGGTTTTACTGGGTGTCTCCCACCTACTACACGTGAATTCAATTTTTACTTTTCTCTGTATGTATATATATATATATATATATATATATATATATATATATATATATATATATATATATATATCAATGTCTGATGCACTGATACTAAAAGTTTTAAATTTCTCCACCACAATTAATTAATTATTGAAAAATATAATTTTTCGTCTTGAAATTCCATGGATATGCTAAAGAATCTGCAATAAACTCCTTGTCTTTCAATATAATTTTTAATTGAATTTACCAATTGGTTTGAAAAGTCTTATAATTCAAAAAATTTGCATGCTATAGTCCAAGTTTCTAGTGTAGCATTAAACCTGTGCGTTTCAAATTCAATAATCTTTTCTTTTAGGATTTCTGATTTTGATCTTCCTTTGGCCATTAAGACTAAATAAGTGTCTCTGTGGAGAACTTTGTAATTATCCTCATAACTAGAGGAGCATGGCCCGTGTCAGCACGGGTCCAACATTAAACTATTTTAATTATGTACGATAAGTTAAATTGATATCAATTCGAATTATGAATTATAAAACATGAATACACAAAATTAACATATTAGCTACTTGATAGTATTTTTTAAGGATCCAAGTCTCACAAGATAATTATGTATATTTTATTTATATAAATGACAAAATTTGGTGCGTTTTTAAGTTTAGATCTTTAATCATATAATAAAGGGTTATCTAGTCATGCATATTTTTTTTATGTAATTTTCAAATAATATATGTTACTCTCCTTGTCCAAACTTTTATGGTATTGATAGTCAATTATATTTTTTAAATAACTGAAATTTTTAATTATTATGATTTATAATACTTTTCTTCTATTCTAATTTACGTGACACTAATATAATTTTGAGAGTCAATCAAATATTTTATATCTTTTAAACTTTTAAAGTTGTTAATTATTGTGATTTATAATATTTTTTACATATTTTTGAAATATATAATAGATTAAATTATTTTTAATTATTTTAAGTTGTTAACTATTGTAAATCTCTCTCTCTTAACGTTACACTCAAACGGTCACTTTCGACTACCAGCAACGGCGACTTTGACGCTGGTATTGATGCACCGGCACAAGTAAGTCCTCCTCCCTCTCCTTTGATCTCTCCCTCCCCAGTCCCCAAGTCTCCCTTCCCCCGACATTCTCTCTCTCCCGAGTCCCACTCTCACAATATCACTGAGGCAGCACCGATCAGAACTGGATAAAATTGTCAGTTCGACTACAATCGGCGACCAGCGTACGGCAAAAGCAAGGAGATGCCCTGGCGATATTCCAGTGAAATTCCGATGTCATTCTGATGAAATTTCGATGACTTTTCGGAGGCTTCTTTGTCGGCAGCCCTAGTTAGGCAACAAATGTCGACACCAAAACTGTAGTAACCAGCTATAGCAGGAGTACTCCCGGTGATTTCTAACCCTTTATTTTATTTTTACTTTATTTTATATCCTTGTACTTTATTTTATCCCGCAGTTTTCAGGTATTTTTGCTGCCTGTATTTTTTGTGGGATTTGTGTCGGTTAATTGGGTTCGAGTTGCTATTGTTCTTAAAATTGGGTTAAACTCTGTGCTTTGAGTTGTCGTTATTGTTTTGCTATTTTAACCTTTTCTGTTGCATTTGTTGAGTAGTGGCTTGGGTAGTAAATGATGGACTATAGTCATGTCCTGGGGGACCTAGGGGGCTACGGGTGTGGTTGGGGCCAGGTGGTGGATCAAAGTTGAGACGCGGAGGATGGGATTTTAGGGGAGGGGAGTCGAGAGATTATAAGTTTAGGGTAGGGTCGTGGAACATAGGGACCCTTCAGGGTAAGTCGATAGAGCTAGTTAAGATTCTTAGGAAGAGAAGGATCAGTATTACGTGTGTCCAAGAGACTAAATGGGTAGGTTCTAAGGATAGGGATGTGGATGAGTAAAAGTTATGGTATTTAGGTAGTGAGAGGCGTAGTAATGGAGTAGGTATCTTAGTGGATGAAAAGCTTAGGGGGCAGGTAGTGGAGGTTAATAGGGGTAACGATAGGGTGATGACTATTAAGTTGGTCATTGAGGGTTTTACGGTGCACGTTTGTAGTGCTTACGCGCCACATGTGGGCCTGGGCGATGAGGAGAAGAGGAGTTTTTGGGAGTTCTTGGATGAGGTGATTCGAGGCGTGCCTAGTTCAAAAAACTTTTTTTAGGAGGGGACTTCAATGGGCATATAGGGCATTTACCGATAGGATACGATGATGTGCATGGTGGCTATGGTTTTGGGGATAGAAATGATGAGGGTACTTCTCTGTTGGATTTTGCTAGGGCCTTTGGATTGGTGGTAGTGAATTTCAGCTTTCCGAAGAAACAAGAGCATCTGGTTACTTTTCGTAATAGGATAGCCAAGACCCAGATTGACTTTTTGCTGCTTAGGAAGGGGGATAGAGCTTTGTGTAAGGACTGTAAGGTTTTTTCGAATGAGAATTTTGCGACCCAACATAGACTTTTGGTGATGGATTTGGTTATTAAGATAGGCAAGAAGAGGAGGGGTGGGGAGGGTCGACCTAAAGTTAAGTGGGGTAGACTGACTCTAGTCAGTGCTTTAGAGATAGAGGCAAAGTTGGATGGGATGGGGTGTGAGAGTGTCGGGTGGACGTGGATAGTAAGTGGGGTAGGGCAGCGGGTTGCATTAAGAAGACTTCTAGAGAGGTTTTGGGTATCTCTAGGGGATGGTCTGGCCGGTATTGGGGGGACTGGTGGTGGAATGAAGAAGTTAAGAAAAAGGTGGAGACAAAGAAGACGACTTACATTAAGTTGGTTGAGAGTAAGGAAGAAAAGGAGAAGTGGGTGTGTAGGGAGGAGTACAAACTTTCTAAGAAAGAGGCTAAGTTAGCAGTTACGACTGCTAAGACAGCAGTGTTTGAGAGACTTTATTTGGGTTTAGAGGAGAGAGGTGGGGAAAAGAGGTTGTATAGGCTTGCCAAAACTAGGGAGCATAAGGGTCGGGATCTGGACCAAGTGAAGTGCATTAAAGAAGAGGATGGAAAAGTTTTGGTGGAGGACGTTCTAATTAAGAAACGATGGCAGTCGTATTTCCATAAGCTCCTAAACGATGAAGGGGACAGAGGTATTGTCTTAGGGGAGTTGGAGCACACTAAGAAGCCTTGCGATTTTGGCTATTGTTGGCGTTTTAAGGTTGAGAAAATATGTGAGGCTATTCGTAAGATGCGAAGGGGCAAGGCGACGGGGCCTGATGAGATTTTGGTGGACTTTTGGAAGTATGCTAGTGCAGCGGGATTGAGGTGGCTAACCTATTTGTTTAACAATATTTTCAAGACCGCTAAGATGCCCGAGGCGTGGAGATAGAGTAAGGTGATTCCTTTATACAAGAACAAGGGAGACATTCAAAGTTGCAAAAACTATCGTGGTATTAAGTTGTTGAGTCACACGTGAAGATTTGGGAGAGGGTGGTGGAGCGGAGGTTGAGGAAGATAGTGCCTATTTTGGAGAATCAATTTGGATTTATTCCTGGTCGATCGACGACTGAGGAAATTCACCTTGTGCGGAGACTGGTAGAACGATATAGAGAGAGGAAGAAGGATCTGCACTTGGTGTTTATCGACTTGGAAAAAGCGTATGACAAGGTTCCTAGGGAGGTGCTGTGGAGATTCTTGGAGGCGAGAGGGATACTAGTGGCATACATACGTTCGATTAAGGACATGTATGAGGGGGCGAAGACTCAGGTAAGGATGGTGAGAGGGGATTTCAAGCACTTTTCGGTCTTGACAGGGCTGCACCAGGGATCGACTCTAAGCCCGTTCCTATTCACCTTGGTGATGGATATGTTGACTCGAAATATACAAGGGGAGGTTCCTTGGTGTATGCTCTTTGTAGATGATGTAGTTTTGATTGATGAGTCGCGCCGAGGTGTTAATGATAAGTTGGAGGTTTGGAGACAGACCATGGAATCTAAAGGATTCAGGTTGAGCAGGACCAAGACGGAGTACTTAGAGTGCAAGTTTAACGACTTGAGGCAAGAGGACAATGTGGTGGTGCAGTTGGAGTCGCAGGCGGTTTGTAGGAGGGATAGTTGTAAGTATCATGGGTCTATGATCCAAGGGAATGGAGAGATTGATGAGGATGTCTCCCATCGTATTGGGGCAGGTTGGATGAAATGGAGGCTTTCCTCAGTAATTTTATGCGATAAGAAGGTGCCTCTTAAGCTTAAAGATAAATTCTATAGAGCTGCGGTCCGGTCGGCTATGTTATATAGGGCGGAGTGTTGGCCTGTTAAGAATTCTCACATCCAAAACTTGAAGGTTGCAGAAATGAGAATGTTACGTTGGATGTGTGGATTTACGAAGGCAGACAGGGTCAGGAATGAGACTATTCGGGAGAAGGTGGGAGTGGTTTCGGTGGAGGATAAGTTGCGGGAAGTGAGGTTGGGATGGTTTGGCCACGTGATGAGAAGGGGCACGGATGCCCCAGTTCGTAGATGTGAGAGGTTGGCCTTGGAGAGTTTCAAGCGGGGTAAGGGTAGACCAAAAATGTACTGGCGAGGAGTGATTAGGCGTGGCATGGAACAGTTACAGATTACTGAGGACATAACACTAGATAGGAAGGTTTGGAGGAAGAGTATTAAACTAGAAGGATAAGGTGGGTGGTCGAGTCGTAGTCCGTAGTTAGGAGGTTTAAGGATAGCTTGGTTGGGAGTTCAAATTATGGGGAAGGGGGTCCTTGGGTTGTTAATTATACTGTTTTTTTTGTGAATGTTGGTTCTTTTGTTACTTTAGCATATTGCTTGCCTTTTGGTTAATTATACTTTATTTTTGGGGATGTTAGTTCTTTGTTGTTTATCATGTTGCACAACTGTTGGTCTACGGTCTTTTGTCTTGAGCCGGGGGTCTATCGAAAACAGCCTCTCTACTCTGTCAGGGGTAATGGTATGGACTGCGTACATTTTACCTTCCCTAGACCCTACTATGTGGGAATATACTGGGTTTGTTGTTGTTGTTGTTGTTGTTAACTATTGTAATTTATAATACCTTTTAAGTAATTTTAAAATAATGTGTTACTCTCCTTGTCCAATTTTTTTGTCATCGATAGTCAGTTATATTTTTTAAATAATTTAAAATTTTAATTATTGTGATTTATAATACTTTATCTACTCCAATTTAAACGGCACAATGCTTTGATGGCCATAATAATTAATTAGAGGTGATTTAGTAAAACCACGATTGAAGCAGCGAAACAGACATGCCTTAAATGACTTAAAACAATTAACTAAAAGTGATATAACAAAATTACTATCAATAAAATACTTGTCAAAAAAATTTAAGTGGACCTCATATAAGATGTCAAGTTAGATTTAAACATCAATAGTTAATTATCATTTTATATATTTTACTTTTTTTATTAAATATTATTATTTTTTTAATACTTAGATGAATTATAATAATTAATTGGGGGTGATATTTAGTAAAATTATGATTGAAGTTGCTGAAGCACACATGTTATAAATGTAAATTTTACCTTTTTATTAAAATATTATTAATTTTTCAATACATAAATAACTTAAAATAATTAATTAGGAGTGATATAGTAAAATTACTGTTGAAGCACACATATCATAAATGTCTATTTTACCTTTTTAATTAAATATTATTAATTTTTCCTACATAATTGACTTATAATAATTAATTAAGGGTGATATAGTAAAATTATGAATTTAATATTATTATTTTTTTAATATATAAATAACTTATAATAATTAATTAGGGGTGATATAGTAAAATCACGGATGAACCATCTGAAGCAGATGTGTCATAAATGTCTATTTTACTTTTATAATTAACTATTATTAATTTTAATAAAATATTATTAATTTTTTAATGTATAAATAATTTATAATAATTAATTAAGGGTAATATAGTAAATTTATTTCATCGATAGTCAATTATATTTTTTAAATAATTTAAAATTTTAATTTTTGTGATTTATAATACTTTTCCTATTCAAATTTAAGCGGCACAATGCTTTGATGGCCATAATAATTAATTAGGGGTGATTTAGTAAAAACCACGATTGAAGCAGCGAAACAGTCATGACTTAAATGACTTGCAACAATTAACTAAAAGTGATATAACAAAACTACTATAAGTAAAGTACTTGTCATAAAAATTTAATTGGACCTCATATAAGACGTCAAGTTATTTTAAAGCATCAAGAGTTAATTATCATTTTATATATTTTACCTTTTTTATTAAATATTATTAATTTTTTAATATTTAGATGACTTATAATAATTAATTAGGGGTGATATTTAGTAAAATTATGATTGAAGTAGCTGAAGCAAACATGTTATAAATGTAAATTTTACTTTTTTAATAAAATATTATTAATTTATTAATACATAATTAACTTATAATAATTAATTAGTAGTGATATAGTAAAATTATTGTTGAAGCACACATATCATAAATGCCTATTTTACTTTTTTTAATTAAATATTATTAATTTTTATTACATAACTGATTTATAATAATTAATTAGGGGCGATATAGTCAAATTGTGAATTTAATATTATTTATTTTTAATATATAAATAACTTATAATAATTAATTAGGGTTGATATAGTAAATCACGTTGAAGCAGCTGAATCATACATGCCATAAATATTTATTCTACTTTTTAAATTAAATATTATTAATTTTAATTAAATATAATTATTTTTTAATATACAAATAATTTATAATAATTAATTAAGAATGATATAGTAAAATCACGGAGCAAGCAGCTTGCTGAAGCAGACATGTCGAAACCTAATAGATATGCACGGCCCTTGCTAGCACTGGCCCAATATATATATTTTTATTTTTATTTATGTAAAGTAAATAGAATTTAAATAATTAATCATTAAAATAATTTAAGTTTTTAATTATTGAAATTTATAATACTTTTTCTTCTATTTCAATTTAAGTAACAATGATATAATTACTAGAGCCAGCCAAATATTTTATATTTTTAAATTTTTAAAATTGTTAATTATATGATTTATAATATATTTTACATAATTTTTCAATAAAATATGATTAGTCTCTTCGTCCAAATTTATGCGGCACATATAAAATTTTGGCAATCAATCAATTTTTTAAATATTTTTGTAAATTATTGTTATTTATAATACTTTTTATTTCATTTTCAAATAGTATATGTTGCTTTATGTCTTCCTCAGTCTCTTTCCAATTAATATCGCACTAATATAATTTTGATTGTCAATCAAATTTTTTATGTTGACATATCATTTTGTTATTCTTATATTTTTAATACATAAAAAACTTATAATAAGGAGTGATATAGTAAAATCATCGTTTGAAGGACGACAATTTAATTTAAAACATCAAAAGTTAATTTCATATTTTATGTCTGTTTCATCTTTTTATTAAATATTATTTTTTTAATACTTAGATGACTCATAATAACTAATTTAGAGTGATTGATTATGTTACTCCTATTAAAATTAACATAATTTTGTCATATCCAATAGTAATCATCAATAACTCATCGGAGTAGTATATTAATTAAGTACGGGATGCTATATTTTGCATATACAAAATATGATATTATTAAACATTATTGGATAGTGCATTATATTTATCTCTCACAATAATAAATCACAAATGTCAATTTAAATTCTGCAATGCTTAGACGACCACAATAATTAATTAGGAGTTATATAACAAAATTATGATTGAAGCAGGGAAACAGACATATCTTAAATGGTTTATAACGACTATTAGAAATGATATAGCAAAATTCTTATAAAAAATATTTGTTAAAAAAATTTAAATTAGTCTCATATAAGACGTCGACTTAATTTAAAACATCAACAATTAATTTATCATTTTCTATCTATTTTATGTTTTTATTAAATATTATTAATTTTTTAATACTTAGATGACTGATAACTCACAATAATTAATTAGGAGTGATATTTAGTAAAATTACGATTGAAGCAGTAAAAAAAGATATGTCATAAATATTTTTTAAGTCAATATTATTAATTTTTTAATAAATAAATGACTTATAATAATTATTTAAGGGTGATATGGTAAAATCATGCTTGAAGGATGTCAATTTAATTTAAAACATGAAGAGTTAATTTATCATTTTGTGTCTATTTTATTTTTTATTAAATATTATTAATTTTTTTATATTTTGATGATTCATAATAATTTATTAGGAGCGATATTTAGCAAAATTACGATTGAATCAGTTGCAGTAGATATGTCATAAACATATATTTTCTTTTTTAAATCATAAATATATATTTCTCTTTCTTAGTTAAATATTTATTAATTTTCTAATACATAAATGACTTATAATAATTAATTAGAGGCGATATAGTAAAATCATGGAGCAGCTAATCACCAAGCATGTCGAGACCACCGTTTAAATATTTGTGAAAAAAATTTAAATGGTACTCATATAAGAAGTCAACTTAATTTAAAACATCAAGAGTTAATTTATCATTTTATGTCTACTTTATCTTTTTTATTAAATTTTATTAATTTCTTAACACTTAGATGATTAATCAAGAGCGATAATTAGTAAAATAACAATTCAAGCAATTGAAGCGGACATATCATAAATGTCTATTTCTCTTTTTTTAATTAAATATTATTAATTTTTTAATACTTAAATGACTTACAATAATTAATTATGGGTGATGTAGACACGGTTGAAGGACGCCAACTAAATTTAAAATATTAAAATTTAATTTATTATTTTATGTCTGTTTTATCCTTTTTATTAAATATTGTTAATATTTTAATACTTATATGTGCCATAATAATTAATTAGGAGAGATATTTAATAAAATTATGATTGAAACAGTTGCAGTAGACGTGTCGTAAACGTCTATTTTTATTTTTAATTAAATATTATTAATTTTCTAATACATCAATGACATATAATACTATTTCTCTTTTTAAATTAAATATTTATTAATTTTTAATACATAAATAACTTATAATAATTAATTAAGAGTGATATAGTAAAATCACGGAAAAACTGGCAAAGCAGTATGATGACACTTGATTAGGGTACGAATTGTAATTTGATGGAAAAAGATGGACATTTCATTAGGGCATTGATTATAATTTTATGGGAAAGAATGGCTTTTTGTCGAGGTTGTTGCAAAAGTCCAAATGAAGAAATACAAAACACAATTCAATTTAACCAACCTTATCTAGTAAATTATATAGAGTGGTCATAATACCCTCAATCTTTTTTGCAATGACGAACCTGACAGGTTGAAACCATCATTTCTATAATATAGAAAAGAAATAATGTTTTTAAGGATGTATATCACAATGACAAATTTCATAATATCACTCACTAACCATTAAAAATTCAATCTCACACCAAAATAAATAATTTGCATATGTTAAACATAGAGTAAATACATAATTACCCCACTGATATTGGCCGAGATTTTCAAAAAGACACCTAAACTTTGAATTCGACCTTTTACCCCACGATTCTTTTTTATTTCGTTGCAAACACACCATTTTTCGCTGAATCTCAGTTACAACAAGGAGAGTGAAATACATGTGTCAAATACGTTTAATTTATATTTTTTAAAAATTTTTAAAATGAAATTTTACTTTTTATTTAATTTAACACTCCATCCCTCTTCCCCCCACCCCACCCCATCCAGCAACTCCCCCCTAGCAGCTCTCCTCTACTCCACACCCCCATTCAGCACCCCCACCCCCGTCCAACACCCCCACCCCATCAGCATCTCCCCCAAGCACCCCAAACCCCCCACTCCGTCACCATTCTCTCTCTCCGTTCATTTTTTTCAAATCAATTCAAAAAATAGTTTTATGATTGAATTTAGTTTTAAAGATAGTTAAATGATATGATTTAACTGAAAAATTAAGCTTTAATGATATGATTTAAAAAAAAAAAAATCTTCAATGGAGGAGCTATAATGGTGACATTGTGTTGAAGAGCTTTAATAGTGTGGAAGAAGATATTGTGTTGAAGAAGAAATAGTAGGTAGTTAAATGATATGATTTAGTTGTAAATTGGAGTTTTAATGAATGATTTAAAAAAAAAAAAAACTTCAATGGAAGCTTTAATGGTGAATTGAGTTGAAAAAGAAAGAGTGGGTGGGTTGGGGAGGGGGGCGGAGAGGGGATAGGAATAATTTTTAAAAATAAATAAACATTATTTAAAAAAAATATAAATTATATTTTAAATTATGTTACACGTCGCAGCTTTTAATTGGTCAAAAAAGTCAAGTTCAAGCCCTTTCACGCGCTTGTGGCGCGTGTATACACGCAATGGGTCAAAATAGTGTATTTGCAAAGAAATAAAGAAGAATCGTGGTGTAATAGGTCGAAGTTAAAGTGTAGGTGTCTATTTGCAAATCTCGGACAAGATCAGGGGGTAATTATGTATTTACTCTTAAACTTATGTTAAATATATCAAACATATATAAATAAATTTAAATGAATCGCTATCACAAAGTATATGACATATGTATCACCAATATTCCAACAACAAATGTATCATACTGGTAATGTATATATTTTGATAACTGATTAACAACACCAATACACATTTTTCATACTATTATATCAGTGTTACACATATCGTTTCTCACAGAATAAAATGCATCAATGGTGCATGTAAAAAATATATCACGAAATTAAATAAAATACCATATATATCAATTGAGAAATATCCAAACTGAATGAGGTTGGTGAAATCATTAAATGAACAAAAAACATATGCATCATCCTTAAAATTATGAAAAGAATATACAAGTTCTTTATATATATTTATAGATATATTAAATACATTTATTTGATACATATGATTGATACATATGTATATGTCTTGATACATATGTGTATGTCTTGATACTTATGATTAATACATATAATTTCACCTCCCCCTCTGTCATTTGTCCGCACCATCACCGCCACCTTGGCCACCCCCTGTCGTTCTTATTTTCCACCATTGCCACTTTGATCGTTATCGTCAAAAATCTAACAACTGATTGTTCAATTTACTTATGATTGATACATATAATCCACCACCACCACCACTCCCTCCGTCGTTCGTCCTCACCACCACCGTCACTTTGGTCGTTCTCGTCGGAAATCTAATAATTGATTGTTCAATTTCTCATCTTTTCCTTCATGGGTACTAACTTAAAAGTTGAAAAAGAATACAAAATTGATAATAGAAAAGTTGATAAAAAGATTAAAAAGAAAAAAAGACAATGAAATTAGTGAAGAAATTGCAATAAAAGAGATGAAAGTTGTATCAGTTGTTGATAATTTGGGAGAGATTTTAGGGGATGAAATATTTAAAAAACAAAATCTTCAAAGATAAATAGACTGTATACATTAATTGTAGAGTTAAAGTAGGGTGGAGGTTTTATTCATATGTATCAAGAGTAAAATATAAAATTTGAGTTTTAAGTAATTATTTAAAAAGTAAAGGATTTTAGGTAATAAGGTCTCTTAGGTTTGTGGCTTAGTGTAGTTTATCCCTTTTTTTTTTTTTTATAAATAACAAAGTATCAAGACCAACTCATTTTAGGACCACTTCTAAACTTAACCCAAGTACAACATCTTAAAAGTCCATCTACCAAAAGTACTACATCTTAGAAGCCTAAAAGTCCATCCACCAAAAGTACTATATCTTAGAAGCCCATCTACCAAAAGTACACAGGAAATTACGCCTAATAGTCCTCAAAGTGTTTGGTCTTGAATTATTCATAACGATCTAAAAATTTGATAAATATGTAAAATGTTTGTTTTGGTGTGATTTAACTGTTTTATCCCTCCCCGTAGTTGCATTATGGTATTTCTGGGGTGTGGTGGTGATTGACACGATTTTCAAATGCATTTTGACACCATTCATGTGATATTGCAGTTTTTGATGGCTTCGAGAACCTTATTTTGAATCTATGTGGATATCTTTTGATCCGTTTGAGGGATGGTGGAATATCGATTTTAGGCTGGATAGACCCTTGATTCAGGTCCCGATGAACCCATTTCGATTTGTTGGTCGAAAAGTTGAAAAATTGAAAATATAGGTGTGGAACCCACATTTGATCGAGACAACCTTAGATAAAAAATATAACTGCACCAGCGGCTCCAGAATATCGATTTTAGGGCGGTAACATGTTTGGTGGAATTTTACGGCTTTTAAATCTCATTTCGATCCTCGATTTGTAAAATTATGATTTCGAATTTCGAGGTTCAACTCTGTTAAAATGATATTTTTTCAAAATTCAACTTTCCCAACGCGTTCGGAACGTTGAATTTAGTGTGGCTGCATAGTTCGTTTGTATATATCGGACTCCGAACGAATTTCAAGCATTCCGTCAAAGTCCGTTTGGACTTAGAAAAATCTGCACTATAGTAGATTTTCTGCAATATATAGCAATTCTTTTTACGTTTTTTTTTTTGGCTCATTTTGTTAATTCTTTCACGTTGTCACTTGAAAGTTAAACCCTAAAATAGAGTGAGAGCTTAAAAGTGAAGCTTGTGGATGCTTGTGAAGCTAGATTAACATCTATTTCTTAATTCTATTACAGATTTAAGGCTAAATTTCTTTCTTTTCTTACTTTGATTCTTGATTTAATTGTTAAAAACCACAAAATCCTTTTGTTACCCTTCTCGTTGGTAATTAAAGAGTAAGAAATTCATTATTCTATTGATATCTCACTTTTTTGTTAAGGAAATAAAAAAGAATTCAATAATACACTGTCGGCGGTACCGAAACAAAAATGTCTACTTCTAACCTGCATACAATAATTCAATTTCGATTGATCAATTTATGTAAGGCTTCCAGTTTTTGAGATTCAAACTTTTTATTTGACTATATATTGGGATATAATTTTTTTAAAAATAAAAATTACATATTTGAAACAGCTAAAAATACAAGAAGTTACAATAATTAATAATTCAAAATATTTTTAAAATACAAATAAAATTATGTTAAAAAGTAATTTATTTGACTCTCAAACTTAAAAAATCATCATATAAATTGAGATGAGAAGAATCTATGGTTGGCAGAGGAAACTAATAATGTTAATGAAGTTGCATTAGCTTAAATTTTGCTGCATTAGATTTTTTATTTTCTTATAAGAAATTCCAATTCCTTTCTCTCGAGGCTTTGACCCAATATTTGTGATAAAATGTTTATTGGTGACGTGCGCCTATTTCATAAATCTCATGCTCATTTTAACTACTAGAACAAAGTCCTGAAAACTCATTTGGATAATTTCTTTTTGATCTATGTATCCATTGACCAATGACTACTGTAGCTTATTGGCTATACGTTAAACTTATTCAACACTTTCGACACAAAATATTGATATATTATATAGAAAAAAAATTATGATAAATATTACTCAATATTGAATCTGTAATTTTAAATATATAAAAATATTTTTTTTTAAATCCGCTTCTATCACATAGAGGTATCAGACTGCTAAACCACAATATGAAAGTTTGAGAAAAAATGTTGAAGATAGGTTAAAGAGGAGCATGACTATTTTTGTAAATCAGTTCAAATTCTATTTTCTTTTGGTTGGATCAAAATAAATTCAAACTACTTAAAATATATTTTTCTTCTTGTCAATATAAAAGTTCATAATAAACAGAATCATTCCCCTCTAAGAAAAGAAAAAGAAAAGAATTAATACATTCAACCTTTATATTTTCAGTTTCTATGGAGGATCTAATTTAATAAGCTCACTTACAATTTGAATAAAAGTAATGACCTTACAAAAATCTCAAAAAATGTATTTTGTATATTTATCGATCTTCTATGTTATTCTTTTTGGGTAATCTTTCGTGAAAAAAATAAATCATATAACTAGAGAATATTTATAAGCCATTATAAAATCAGATATCTCATTTGGTCCTTGTCCAATTTATAATTTAAAGATTTGGGGTCGGATAAGAAAATAAATTTTGAGACAAAATTTTGAATTAACTTTACTTCATATTTGGTATGAAGTACTAACTAAATATGAGATTATTTTATTGCGTTATTTATATTAAGAAGGTGAAATTACTATATCATATGGAGAGTGGATAAAATAATTCTATCAGATATTTCAATACATGAAATATCCTTACTTATCCCGTCGGCGTACCAACACCCTCGTGGTTTTACGGGGTGTCTCCCACTTACTACACGAGAATTCAATTTTTACTGTACCCCTTCACTTTTCAAGCCCTAAGTCTTTTGAAGTTTTGAAAAATTAATCAAGAATTAGCGTAGAAAAGCATGACATCTCACCTTAAATCCGTAATAAAATCAAGAAATAAATGTTAATCTAGCTTTCCAAGCTCCCACAAACATTAATTTTATGTTCTCACACTATTTTAAGGTTTAACTCTCAAGAGTTAAGGTGAAATAATGGTGAAATAATGGGAAAAAAAGAGGGGTCAAAGCTATTTTTATATTTTTTAAGTCCAAAAACGAAATTCGACAGAATGTCCGGAATTCGTTCAGAGCCTGATATATTCAAACGAACTATACAGCCACACTAAATTCGATGCTCCAGACTCAATTGCTATATCAAAATTTCAAAAAAAATAATATCATTTTCACAAAGTTGACCCCCGAAACTCGAAATCGTATTTTTCCAAACCTAGAATAGAAATGAGATTTAAAAGTCGTAAAATCACTTCAAATATGTTACAACCCTAAAATTGATGTTCCGGATCTGCTGGCGCAATTTGTTTAGTCATTTATTGCACGGATCAAAAGATATCCATCAAAGTTTGAAATAAGGCTTTCGAAGCCACCAAAAATCACAATATCACACAAAAGGCACCAAAATGCATCGGGAACTGTTCCAACCACCCTCACACTCCAAAAATACTGCAATGCAACTACGAGGAGGGATAAAACAGTCAAATCATATGAAATCATAAATTTGACATATTTCATCAAATTTTTAAGTCGTTATACCAGTGGAGTCGAGTGGTGTACTACGCATCTTGCTCACCTTGAGTTCCAACAACCTTGTTTCCCCTATTACAAACTCAATATTTTTTTTATGTAAAATAAGATCATAAAACAAATGCCATTGTCAAAAAAATAAAACTCAGTCAACTCCAATATCATCATAAATAAGTGAAAAACAATCAAAATAATTCATGCGACATGAATGCTTACTAACTATTGAGAATCTTGTTCACGGGGCATGTCTCTATTCTTATTAGTACCTCTAATGACTATGCAATCGACACAAAATAGTGAATGAGGACTTGGATAAACTCCCTCCATTTAAAAAAGAATGATCTAACTTGACTTGACATGGAGTTTAAAAAAATAAAGAAGACATTTGGATTTTGTGGTGTTCAATTAAATATGTGTCAAAGGTACCAAAATGTTCTTCAATCTTATAGTCTTAAACATGCCATTTAGAAAGTTACAATAACATACTCAGTGTATTTCCACATAGTGGGGGTCTGATTGCCATTTAGAAAATTAAAATTAAAAAATTGCTAAAAAAAGGAAGGTCATTATTTTTGAAAGAGACTAAAAAAAAAGTACGTCTTTCATTTTGAGGCGAAAGAAGTACAAAATTAGTAAAAAAAAAAAAAAGTGAAGAACAAAAGTGATGAAAGATGTAAGGAAAGAGTGAAAACCCCCTAAAACAATACACAATGCTATCTTCTTGGATTTCTATAATCTCTAAGAAAACGCCATCCAAATAAAATCAAAAAATTTGACCAAAAATTTCTAAACAGAGCATGCATGAGTAGACTCAATTAAGAACTAAAGACATGTAATTTTACAACAGCCATCAAAAAATTTCATACCTTGTAAAGATACTAAATTAGCAGTGACACTACAAACACAAAAAATCATTCATGAAATTGGATGAGAAGGGAAGAAATCTCCAAAGTAGAACTATGTCATTGTATTGAATATCTCACTTTAACTCATCGAAATTACCTCTCAATAGTTAGAAGTTTCTAACTATTACACAGAACAAAGCATAGAATGAAGATCTCTCTTTTCTTTCCGTAATTTTAAAGAAGTAATTGGGAATTTTCAATTTCAGATATTCAATCTTCAAATGGTTCAAAGGAAGCTTAAAAATGATATATGCTATTCTGTCGGTTCCAATGAGTGAGAGGGGGGAGTGGGGGGGGGGGGGGGGGGGGGGAGAGTGGAGAGAGAAGAAGATAAGGGGTCTTAGATTAATTGGTAATGATTCACAAGGAGAGAAGTATACCTATTTTCTCTATTACAATACACATGTCTCAAACTCAGTAAAAATTAGAGGGTTGTTCATTGAAGCTTTCGTACAATACATATTATGTTTTTGTACAATTATTTTAAGTCGTGTTTGTCCAACAACTTATTGGTTTATATATAAGGGTAATATTAAAACATAATATTTTTTTCTAGTTACTGGCTTTAAATGAAAAGATCGTATTGTTCCTCATCTTCAAATTGTACAACGAACAGGTGATTGTTAGAATACTTGTTGTTTGGTAAGATGTACAAGGTGAAATATCTCATGAATAAGTTTGAAATATTTCATAAATAAAGTTTATGCCATGTTTGGTCAATGATATAACTTTATCCCGCAATTAATTTATACCATCAACCAAACATGGTAAAACTAATATCAAATTTAGTCTTCAGAATACATAACTGAACGTCGTCATAGTTTTACTACGTGTTTCTCAGCTAATAAACGTGAATTCAATTTTTACTGCCCCTCTTCACTTTCCATATGTAATTCACACACACACATATATAGATTAAATAATAATATTTTTCCCTGATTACTAGCTTTAACTGAAAAGACCGTATTGTCCCTTATCTTCAAATTGTTTGAGATGTTTCGTAAATAATATTTATACCATATTTGATTGATGGTATAACTTTATCCCATAACTCATCTATACTATCAATCAAACATGATAAAACTAATACCAAATTTTATCTTTAGAATACATAATTAAATGCCCTGGTGGTTATATTGGGTGTCTCCCAAACGTGAATTCAATTTTTACTGTCCTCTTTCACTTTCTGTATGTAATATATATGTAATATATATATATATATATATATATATTTCTCTACTTACTGGCTTTAACTGAAGAAATCATATTGTCCCTTATTTTCAAATTGTACAACGTATAACATGTGGTTGTTAGAATATTTATCGTTTGGTAGGACGATATCTCAGGAATACAACAACAACAACAACAAACCCAGTGTATTCTCATCTGGTGGGGTCTGGGGGGGATAAAATGTACGCAGTACATACCTCTACCTTTAAAGAAGTAGAAAGGCTGTTTCCAATAGACCCCCGGCTCAAGACACGAGACACCACGCAAATACATAGTATATAATAACATAGTACATAAATACATAGTAAAGCACCGAACAAGGTTACAAGATTACATAACATAAATACGACAGCCATAAGTAAAAGCAAACAGAGTAAAGCGCCCAGATTCGTACTAAAACAAGGAACACAGAATCGTAATAAGGATACTACCCCTATCTCAGGAATAAGTTTGAGATATTTTATGAATAAAATTTATACGATATTCGATTGATGATATAACTTTATTTTAGAACTAAGTTATACCATCAACCAAATATAATTAAACTAATAGTACCAAATTTAGTCTTGGTATAACCCATATTATCTCATCAATCATGAGACTATTTTATACCACCTTTTATCTGATAAAAAATAATCCAGGGATTATAATCTCAGAATTATAATCTAAGATAATATAATCTACGTACGAAATGACCCCTTGAAATTTAACGAATATTCCATTGGCCTCACACGAAATTTAATTTATCGAAATTTAACTTATCGAAATTTAACTAGGCTAAAACCACAACTTCAATAAAAAAATGTTTCATGTTGGACAATTTTATTTGGACCATTAGATAATTCAACTAAAGTGTACGAGGTAAAATCTGAACCATCTACTCTTAAATGAATTGAAATAAATCAACCTAAATAAATGCATAAAATCATCTCAAACTTTGCAATTTATACAATATTAAAAGATAATAAATTTGTCTATTGGCTTTAAATGAAAAGACCTTATTGTCCCTTCTCTTCAAATTGTACAACGTAAAATATGTTTGTTAGACAAGCAAATATCTGCAAACATAAAATTAAATGAAGGCTTCACAAGTTGGTATACTCCCTCCGTCCCATTTTACCTGTCCCAAATTTTCTAATCTGATGTTCTATTTTACTTGTCCTTTTTTACTTATCAAGATAAGATAATTTTTTTCCATATTTTACCATTTGCATTAATAACTTTTTCTTTAAATTAATATGTAAACATCATTTAATAGGGATACTATGGTAAACTAGCCATGTTATTTATTATTTTTCTTAATAGTTGTGTCATCCCAATTTGGGACGGATAAAATGGAACGGAGGGAGTACAAATTAACGGAAGGCTCCACAAGTAGATATATAAATTAAATGGAGGCTCAAAATAACTCCCTCTATATAACCCCCTAATGAATCTAACAATACACATCACAACTTTGATTTTTCTGTTATAAATTTAACCAAAAGTAGACCAACATATATGAAAATGAAACAAGAGAATTTTATATATATATATATATATATATATATATATATATATATAGTATTTTCACCTATGTCTTCTTTTTTTCTTGTTACAAAATGAAGACTATGGCATAGCTATTTATAGCCTAAAAAGAAAGATAAAAGTTTTGCCACTAACAAGGTGGATGATCCTTAATAATTTGGATGATGAATGGACTTCTACAATAATTTTCCTAACACTCCCCCTAGAAGTCCATGTAAAGAAAATTCTATTGAATACACATTTGAGTAATGCCTCATTAAAAACTTTATCAGGATAAAAATGTTGGTTAAGGAAAAAAGAGTACAACACATATTTTTACTCCCCCTGAAGAAGACCTTGATTCAACTTATTCAGTCTTCGCATTCCAATCTTATGTACCATCTTCTCAAAGGTTGAAGTTGATAAGGATTTGGTGAACAAATCTATTGGATTGTCACAGGAATGGATCTGCTGCACATCAATATCACCATTCTTCTGAAGATCGTGCGTGAAGAATAACTTTGGAAAATTGTGCTTCGTTTATCTTCCTTGATAAAGCCTCCTTTTAGTAGAGCTATGTATGATGCAGTCTTCAAATATAACTGTGGGTACCTTGATATCGAGCTTCAAGCCACATCTTTCTTTGATGAAATGTACTACTAATCTCAGTCATATGCATTCTCTACTTGCTTCATAGATTGCAATTATCTCAACATGATTAGAAGAAGTAGCAACGATGGACTGCTTTGTCGATCTCCATGATATTACAGTACCTTCGTATGTAAACACATAGCCTGTTTGGGACCGTGCTTTATGTGGGTCAGATAAATAACCTGCATCTACATGGCCAACAAGATTTCAACTAGCTTTGTTAGTATAAAATAGACCCATATCAATAGTCCCTTTTAGATACCTCAATATATGCTTAATTCTATTCTAGTGTCTTCGCGTAGGGGAAGAACTATACCTTGCTAGTAAATTAACAGAAAATGCTATATTCGGTCTTGTAGCATTAGCAAGGTACATAAACACTGAGATATGGTACTTCGGGACCAAGAACCTCTTCACCCTCTTCCAGAGGTCGGAATGGATCTTTACTTACATCAAGTGATCGAACAACCATTGGAGTACTTAATGGATATGCTTTGTCCATGTAAAAATATTTCAAAATTTTCTAGGTATAGGCTGTTTGGTAGATGAAGATTCCGTCTGCTAAATGTTTAACTTGCAAACCAAGATAAAGTTTTGTTTTTTCAAGATCTTTCATTTCAAATTATTTGTTTAGATATTCGATTACATTTTGGACATCTTTTAGAATCCTGATAAGATTTATATCATCCACATAAACAGCGAGTATGACAAACCCTGACACTATTTTCTTAATGAAAATACAAGACCAAATAAATTATTTATGTATCCTTCATTTTTCAAATACTCACTTAGGTGATTATACCACATACGCGCTGATTGTTTTAGACCATACAACGATCTTTGTAATCTGATTGAATATATAATTATCGAGACTTTGAACTATATGCTTCACACATTTTTAATCCTTATGGGATTCTCATGTAAATGTCATTATCAAGTGAACCATAAAGATAAGCTGTAATCACATCCATTAGATGAATTTCAAGATTTTTCTATACAGCTAAACCGATGAGGTATCGAAAAGTTATTGCATCCATGATAGGTGAATATGTTTCTTCATAGTCAATGCCGTGTTTTTGAGAGAAACCTTGTGCAACGAGGTGTGCCTTGTATCTTATAATTTTATTTTTCTTATTTCTTTTACGCACGAAGACCCATTTATAGCCGACTAGTTTTACACCATCTGGGGTTTGGACTACAGGTCCAAAAACCTCACATTTAGCAAGTGAGTTCAATTCTAATTGAATTGCCTTTTTCCATTTTGGCCAATCTTTTCTTCGTCGACATTCTTCGACAGATAGAGGTTCAAGGTCTTCATTGTCTTGCATGATATTTAGTGCAACATTATATGCAAAAACATTATCGATCATAATTTTTGATCGATCTAAATTTACCTCATCATTAGTAGAACTTATTGAAGCTCTTCATTCACTGAGTCTCGGGTTCACTGATTTCTTTAGGACTATCAGGATTAATCAAATTTTGAGTCTGTTTAGGAGAATCTTTTATAATACTATCTTTATCATTTTTTGCGCTTTTTTTTCTAGGATCTTTATCCTTTGAACCCAATGGTCAGCCACGCTTCAGGCGTACTTGGGATTCAGAAGCTATGACTTTAGAAGATTGTTCTTTTGGAACTTCAATTCGGATAGGAATATTCATTGTAGGGATATGTGACTTGGTTATCCTTTTCAAGTCAGTAAAAACATCTGACATTTGATTTGCTAATTTCTATAAGTGAATGATCTTTCGAATCTCACTTTCACATATGGGGGTATGTGGATCAAAATGAGATAATGATGAAACTTTACGTGCAATTTCTCTTTTAAGTTCACGTTTTTCTCCCCCTAATTGAGGAAAATTTATTTCATCAAATCGATAATCTACAAATCAAGCAGTAAATAAATATCTTGTCAATGGTTTAAGGTAGCGAATTATAGAGGATGAATCAAACCCTATATATTCCTAACCTTTTATGGGCCCCATCTTAGTACGCTGAGGTGGTGAAATTGGCACATATACAACACATCCAAAAATTTGTAGATGAGAAATATTTGGCTCATGACCTAGAACCAATTGTAATGGGGAGTATTTATTATAATGAGTTGTCCTGAGACGAACAAGTGATGCTGCATGTAAAATAGCATGACCCCAAACAGTAGTTGGCATTTTTTTTTTTATTAGCAATGATCTTGCTATCAATTGTAGGCTCTTAATAAATGACTCAACATGGACATTTTGAGTATGAACATGAGCAACAGGATGTTCAACTTTTATATCAACTAACTGTAATGCTCGAATTCTAAACCCTAGATGCTACAGGTGCTCACAATCCCAAAGGTCCATAAGCTAACCCATGACTGATATCTATAACTGAGTATTGTACTGTAAAAAATACAAAAAAATGGCAAAAACTTGCCAAAAGTTTCAAAATGAAAATACAACTAAATAAAGTATCAAAATACTAAAACTGAACATCTGTCTGAAAAACTCTAGTCTGAAAAAGCCTCTAAACTGTCTGAATAAGGATTTAATGGGACAAGTCCCCAACTAAATCCGTCTGCTGAAATACTAAATCTAATAAAATAATAAAATAAGGGTAATCCTCGAATGATGAGGACTCACTGCTAAGTCTACTGTTGTTGGCTAAATCTGAACTGCTATGGGTGCTAGAGATCCCGTGCGTCTGAACCTATGGTATAGGACACCATAACATAGGAAAGTATACTTCAGTACGTGGGAATGTGCTGGTATGCTAGATGAGGTAAGGCTAAATGCAGGGGTTCATATGCATGAACAATACTGAATGAATGATATATATAAGCTGGATAAACATACAAAGAGAATTTGTAACTACTGAAAATGAGTATGATGAATGAGGATACATGCATGAATGTATAAACTATAACTGAAATCATAGTGATGCTGAATACTGAGTTCTAATAGATAACTACTGATAACTGGTATCTGAGCTTACTAATACTGTATTATTGATAACTGTTGTGGGGTCGAGCCTTATTTAAAGGGTGACCCTTGAGATCCGGCCTATCTAGCGGGTGATCTCTGAATCTGCTAATACTGATACTGATTGACTGAATCTGAGATCAGGCTTATCTAGTGGGTGATCTCTGGATATACTGATACTGAATTTATAGAACTATCTAAGTTTCTAACCGAGATAAGTGACTATATCTGATAGTCATGGTTTTGTATAACTGAACTGAGTTCTATTACTGAGACTGAGACCGAAATTGTGGGAAGTAGTCATATAACCTATATGTCCCTTCTAGCTCATTTGGAGTCCAACCTATAACAGTACCGTGCCATGGGTAAAGAAAACTATTGTGGTCAAGCCTATCTGATGGGTGACCTGAACAAGAAATCAAGCCTAATCTGATGGGTGACTCCTGGGAGGTAGTCAAGCCTTAGTCTGATGGGTGACTCCCCATCCTATACTGGCTACGCAGTTCTAGAGTACAGGGACTGCTACTAATGACTTTGCCTAACTGACGGGGAAGCCATCATACCTTCCCTCGCTTGGTGCTGAATCTTACTCCCAACTGAATAGACTCTGAATTGATTCTTTAGGCTATACTGGACTGGGATAAATCTGTTACTGATCGTACTGATTAAATGAGTTGAATTGAGTTCACTGAGTTCTGTTGACTGACGGAATACTACTGAGTTCTGAATTGATTACTGAGCTGAACTAGAATGCTACTGAGATTACTGAATTTCCTAAGTCATGAAGCTGACTGAGTTCTACTGAATTTTGTAATTGACTGAGACTACTACTTATCATGACATGACTGAGAGTACTATGACTGATACTGACTCTAGGCATACAGCTAAATTATCAGGTATTAAATACCCCAGGACTCGATAGCATAAATAGAAATAATACATGGCAATTCTTGAACAACATGACAACATTCTATCATTCACAATACTATCAATGAAACATCTCTTCATGCATTTGGGAATCATAAACTTGTACATGAATAGGCATGCATACTAATGTTTCGCAATTTATTCATCAAAGCCTTTCAACAAACACTTAGCATGCATTATCTTGTTCATAAATGGGGATTTCATATTAACATGCTATAGTTACACTACTTAATTCACCTTGGCATTTATTCAAACATATGAGGAGCATGCTTTGGCTATTCAACAAACAAAACATCTAATAACATGGCTACATCAATCAACATGCAATTTGAAGGGTTTATTATGAATATCATGTCAATCACACATACTAGGATAAAAGCTTGCAACTTATAGTCTAAAACATGAATTATAACTCTACAACAACACGGACATAAACTTCAAATTCAATAATAATCATGGAAATCATAAATACACAATCTTTATAATTTGAAAAGGATTCTTGAGCTTCATGGGTGGAAGGGACCCATGAATCAACATCTAACATACCTTAGTTCTTGATTTGAAGAAGATTGACGGTGGAATCCTTGAGTTTTGGATCTTCAACTAGAACCCTAATGCTTGTTCTTGAGAGAATTTGGGAGAAAACTAGTATATATTGGTGAAATATGGCTGAATCTCGTATTTTAGGGTTATATAGGGGTGGAAAATTAACCCTTTTCCCCTTGGAAATATGGGCCTGGACTGCAGAAAAATTGCCCAGCCAGACTAATCAAGGCACCGCCGCACTTAGAGTGCCGGGATAGGCAGGGCATCGCCCTTCTTAGAGCGGCGAGATAGGCAGGGCGACGTGGGCTAATCGCCCTGAGCTACTGTTTCTGAAATCCAAACATGCCCTTATGCTATTCCAAAAATCTTAAAACTCATCCGAGATGTACTATTGACTTTCTCTATCATGAATCAACTTGAAAATCAAATTTCTGAGGTTAGAAAGGTCACGAAATAAATATTTGAAGTTCGGAGTCTTAATATGAGACTAAGTCCTTAACACTTAGCTAAAATTTTCTAAGTGTTGGGTCCTTTGTAGAGCTTTAAGGAACTGAATTAGACTTAGAATTTTGCGGGGTCTTACAATATCTCTCCCTTGGGAACATTCGTCCTCAAATGGGACTGACTAAGCTAAGATTTCTGATAGACTGACCTTACTTATTGGACATGAACATCTGAAACATAACTATATGACTGGAGCTTCTGATACACTGAAATTTCATAGTGAACATGTATATCTGATGCATGAGTACCTGACTGAATTCTTACACCGAGTATGCATATATGAATAACTGACTCATGAATGTATGGCTGAAATTACTGTTAAGCTAAGTTTCTCCTACCAAACATGCATATCTAATGCACGAATATCTGACTGAACTAACTCTTGAATGCATGACTGAATATGCAACGATAACTGTAAGAAAAATATGATCATGAAACTATATGGCTTTAAGGACATGAAAGCATCGAGGAGTCATAGGGTATCTCCCCCTTGGGACACTATGTCCCTCTAAGAATTCTTACTTTACTAAGATACTGGGGCAATGTACAAGGCACCTACAAACTGAATCGTGACTAAACATCTGGGATCTGAAACTAATGCATGATACATGAACTAAGCTGAACTCACATCTACTAAGATTTTCTATCTTGGAATAGTTACATTCCTGAGATTTTTGATAGTATGGCTAGATGGAAAGATGAAAAAACAAACCATACGAATCTGACTACCTAGCTACTAAACTGACTTGCTGGCTCTGCCGACTAACTCATGCTGAAAAATTAAGAAAGCAATGGATCTTACAAATCATATCATGAAGATGAAAAACTCTTAACGTACCTAAATCTATGTTAGGGGAACTTTCCTGATCATGATGAGTCTGAAGTGCATAGAATCTATTCTGATGCTGACCACTAATGGTACTGGAAGTGATGCCCTACTGACTTGAATCTATACCCCTATGAGCTAGAACTCTACACTCCCGCATACTGCGGCCTGGCTTACCATATCCAAAACATACCTGGCTACCTGCTCTACACATATCTAGGTAATTTCTACCACACTTTTCACAACGCGAATTAGTACGAACACCGCTTGCACTACTCTGGGCATTGGATTCTGGCGTCCCATTATGACTTTCATTCCTGGAATTTATACTGATGCACTAGCGAAAGATGGAACTGGAATTGAAAACTTCTGACTATGCTGAGAATGGTTACCACCTTGTGACCCTAGCTGAGAAAAACTAAAACTACCTGTTCTGGCTCTCTTATTTACTCTCTTTCTTTCTTTAGCTTTTTTTGCCTCAATCTACTGAGTGTGCATCATAAATCTAGAAAGATCCATGTCTCTATTGAGCATAGCAGTCCTACACTCCTTAACTACCAACCCAGACACACCGGTCACAAACTTACTCATGCTTGATCTAGGGTCAGCCATCTGGTCAGGGATATTCTTAGACAACTGGTTGAACTTGAGGTAATACTCATTTACTGCCATACAGCCCTGACTCAGGTTTATGAACTCTTCTATCATAGTTTTTCTCATCTTTAGTGGGAAAAACTTGTCTAAGAATGCATCCTGAAAAACCTGCCAAGTCATGGAAGTTGCATCCTCCCCTCTACTCTTCTTCCACATCAGTACCCAATCATTAGCAATATCCTTCAGCCTATAGGATGCCAATTGTACACTCTCTTCTTTAGAAATAAGCATAACTTGGATGATCTTCTTTACCTCATCAAGATAAAGCTGTGGGTCCTCATCTGCCTTTGACCCAAAGAATTCTGGTGGGTTCATTCTCATAAAATCTCTAATTCTGGCTGTGGCTAATCCCCATCTTACTAAGGTGGGGCTGCATCCTGACGGTTACCCTGAACATTAGTTGTCACAGCTTAGGCTAGTGCCTGAAAAGATGCCCGAAACTCTACATGTAACACATTCTCATTTAAAATATCTACGGGCTGAGGTGGATGATTATCATTTCTACAGGCATTAGTACTACAAGGAGGCATATTCTGTATACGAAAGGAAGAAATGAATTAGACTGGGAATTTAACTTAAGCTCATGCTCAATTGCACAACATGAATACTGAAAGAAGGGAAACTGTTCCAGAAATATCTTATAGCCTCCTGTAAATAAATATGGTGTGCAACACACCCATGCACAAGACTCTACTAGATACGGCTTTTCAGACTTTCTAGAACACTGTTGAACCTTAGGATCTGATACCAATTTTGTAATGCCGCAAATTCTAAACCCCGAAGCTACACGGTGCCCATAATCCCAAAGGACCACAAGCTAAGATATCTGTAACTGAGCACTAAATAATATACTGGAAAAAAATACAAAAAATTGGTGGAAACTTGTCATAAGATTCAAAACTAAAATACAACTGAAGAAAGTATCAAAATACCAAAACTGAACATCTTTCTGAAAAACTCTAGCCTAAAAAAGCCTCTAAACTGTCTGAATAAGGAGTTGTTGGGACAAGTCCCCAACTAACTCTATCTGCTGAAATACTGAATCTAATGCAATAATGAAATAAAGATTATCCTCGAATGATGAGAACTCACTGCTAAGTCTATTTCTACTGGCTAAATCTGAACTGCTATGGGTGCTTGAGATCTCGTGTGACTGAACCTATGGTATAAGACACCATGGCGTAGAAAGATATGCGTCAGTATATGGGAATGTACTAGTATGCTAGATGAGTTAAGTCTAAATGCAAGGGTTCATATGCATTAACAATACTGACTGAGTGATATGTATAAGCTGGATAAACAAACAAAGAGAATATGTAACTACTGAACATGAGTATGATGTATGAGGATACATGCATAAATGGATAAACTATAACTGAAATCGTAGTGATGCTTAATACTGATTTCTAATAGTTGAACTACTAATAACTGATATCTGAGTTGATACTGTATTACTGATAACTGTTGTGGAGTCGAGCCTTATCAAACGGGTAACTCTTGAGATCAGGCATATCTAGCGGATGATCTCTAAATCTGCTAATACTAATACTAATTGACTGAATCATAGATCAGGCCTATCTAGTGGGTGATCTCTGGAGTTTGTGATATTGAATCTGTAGAACTATCTAAGTTCCTTACTGAGCTGAGTGACTGTATCTAACAGTCCTGGCTCTGTATAACTGAACTGAGTTCGATTACTGAGACTGAGACTGATATTATGGAAAGTAATCATCTAATCGACATTCCCCTTCTAGCTCATTTAGGTCAAAACTGTAACCCCAGTTAGAAGGGTATCAGTACCATGCCACGGGTAAAGACAACTATTGTAGTCAATCCTATCTGACGGGTGACCTGAACAGAAATTCAAGCCTAATCTGACGAGTGACTCCTGGGAGGTAGTTAAGCCTTAGTTTGACGGGTGACTCCTCATCCCGCGCTGGCTACACAGTTCTGGAGTATAGGGACTACTACTAACTACTCTGGCTAACTGGCGGGGAAATCTTCATCCCTGCCCTCGATCAGTGCTGAATCTTACTCCTAACTGAATAGAAACTGAACTAATTCTTTAGACTGTACTAGACTAGGCTAAATCTGTTACTGATCGTATTGATTAACTGAGTTGAACTAAGTTCACTGAGTTCCGATGACTGATGGAATACTACTAAGTTCTAAATTGATTACTGAACTGAACTGGAATGCTACTGAGATTACTAAATTTTCCTAAGTCATGAAGCTAACTGAGTTCTACTGAATTCTGTAACTGACTAAGACTACTACTGATCATGACGAGACAAAGAGTAATATAACTGACATTGGCTCTAGGCACACAGCTAAATTATTGGGTATTAAATACCCCCAAGACTCGATAGCATAAATAGAAATAAGACATGACAATTCTTGAACAACATGAAAACATTCTATCATTCACAATACTATCAATGAAGCATCTCTTTGGAAATCATAAACTTGCATATGAATAGGCATGTATACTAATGTCTCGCAATTCATTCATCAAAGCCTTTCAACAAATACTTAACATGCATTATCTTGTACATAAATCGGGATTTCATATTAACATGCTATAATGTCACTACTTCATTCACCTTGGCATTTTAATCAAACATATGGGGAGCATGCTTTGGCTATACAACAAACAAAACATCTAATAACATCGCAACATCAATCAACATGTAATTTGAAGGGTTTATCATGAATATCATGCCAATCATCACATACTAGGATCAAAACTTGCAACTTATAGTCTAAAACATGAATTATAACTCAACAACAACACGGACATAAATTCCAATTCAATCATAATCATGGAAATTATAAATACACAATCTTTATAATTCAAAAAGAATTTTTGAGTTTCATGGGTGGAAGGGACCCATGAATCAACATCTAACATACCTTAGTTCTTGATTTGAAGAAGATTGACGGTGGAATCCTTGAGTTTTAGATCTTCAACTAAGAACCCTAATGCTTGTTCTTGAGAGAACTTGAGAGAAAACTAGTATATGTTGGTGAAGTATGGCTGAATCTTGTGTTTTAGGGCTATATAGGAGTGGAAAATTGACCCCTTATCCCTTGAAAATACAGGGCTGGACTGCAGAAAAATTGCCCAGCCGAACTAAGCAAGGAGCCGCCCCACTTAGAGCGCTGGGATAGGCAAGGTGCGACTCTACTTAGAGCTCCGGGATAGGCAGGGCGCGACTCTACTTAGAGCGCTGGGATAGGCAGGGAGACGCGGGCTAATCACCCCGAGCTACTATTTCTGAAACCCAAACATGCCCTTATGCTATTCCAAAAATACTGAAACTCACCCGAGATGTACTATTGACTTGCCCCATTATGAATCAACTTGAAAATTAAATCTCTGAGGTCGGGAAAGTCGTGAGATAAATTCTCGAAGTTCAAAGGCTTAAAATGAGACTAAGTCCTTAACACTTAGCTAAAATTTTCTAAGTGTTGGGACTTTTGTAGAGTTTTAAGGAGCTGAATTAGACTTAAAATTTTGTGGGGTCCTACACTAATATACAATAATCATCAAAAGCTTGGGATGTAAATTCTTCAGCATTATCTAGGCGAATAGCCTTAATAGGATAATTTGGGAATTGCGCCCTTAATCATATTATTTGTGCCAATTATTTTGCAAACGTCAGGTTTCGAGATGACAAGAGGCACACATGCGACCATCTTGAAGATGCATCTATTAGGACCATAAAATATCTAAATGACCCACTAGGTGGGTGAATAGGCCCAGATATGTCCCCATGTCTACGTTCTAAAAATAGAGGAGATTCGATGGTCACTTTTAGTGGTGATGGCCTAGTTATCAGTTTGCCTTGATAACAAGCAGCATATGAAAATTCATCCGGTGTAAGAATCTTCAGGTTCTTTAATGGATGCCCTGAATTTTAAATGATTTGCCTCATTATTATTGATCTAGGATGGCCTATTCGATCATGCCAAAGTACAAATGTATTTATATCTGTAAGCTTCTGGTTTACGATAGAGTGTTCTTTAGCTGTACTAATTTCGGCATAGTATAAGCCGGAAGACAAAACTAGTAATTTCTTCAACATTTGTTTTTGACCAGATACATTCTTGATAATGCCAAGATATTCGACATTCATTTCATTTATTGTCTCAACATGATATCCATTTCTGCGAATATCTTTAAAACTCAATAAGTTTCTTGGGAATTTAGAAGAGAACAATGCATCTTCTATAACTAATTTTATCCCTTTAGGCAAAAATATAGTAGCTCTTCCGGAGTCTTCGATCAATTTTGAATTACCAGCAATCGTTGTAACATTTACTCTTTTTCTAAGTAAGTGGAAAAATTATTTTTCATCTTTAAATATTGCGTGCGTTGTTTCACTATCAATTACACAAATATCGTCATGATCGATTATCGATCCAAATAAGATTTGAGGAGTATCCATATTTTATTTAAAATAAAAATATAAAAAAAATAAATATTATAATATAACTAGCACATAACATATTATATAAACTTTATTTATATGCAAGATTAGTAAAATATTAATAATAGAAACGTAAACTAAATTAACTTTAACAGAAATTAATATAATTAGACCATTTTACAATCATCACCTACAGGGTGATTTACATGTTCTTTAGGAATGACAAAGAAATCTAAAACTTCTAGGTCCATGGACTCAACATTATCTTCAAGGAGAAAGTTTGTTTCAACATCATTTTCTGGTTTCCTTAGGGATGCTTGATAGAGTTTTACCAGATATTTTGGTGTACGATAGGTACGCTTCCAGTGTCCCTTTCCTCCACATCGATAACATCTACATTCAGAGTTCGTCCTTGGCGCTACTTCAAGAGTTTTCCCCCTCCTTTTGCATTGCTGGTGCTGAGGGTTATTGTTTATTGTAAGACAATCACCCAGATTAAAATACCTTTCATGGCCACGACCTCGACCTCGACCATGACCACAACTGGGGTCAGGACTTCTTTCACGCCTATTTGGGTGAAAATTTGTAGCATTCACTTCTGGGAATGAAGCATTACCGGGAGGCCGACTTTCATTATTTTTTATTATAAGCTCATTATGTTGTTCAACAACAAGAAGATGAGCAATTAATTTAGAATATTTTCGAAATCCCATTTCTCGGTACTGCTGCTGCAGGAGCATACTCGAGGCGGAAAAAGTAGAGAATGTTTTCTCTAACATGTCATGATCTGTGATACTTTCCCCACATAAATTAAACTGCGATTTAATTCTAAACATCGCAGAGTTATATTCAGTTACATTTTTAAAGTCCTGAAACCTCAAATAGGTCCATTCATTACGAGCTTGTGGAAGAATGACCATCTTCAGGTGGTCGTATCTTTTTTTTTTAAATTGTTCCACAATACGAGGGAATCTTTAATCGTGAGGTATTCCATTTTTAAACCTTCGTCAAGATGATGACGAAGAAATATCATGGCCTTGGCTTTGTCTTGATTCAATGCCTTATTATCATTTTTTATGGTGTCTGCCAGACACAATGCATTTAAATATATTTCTGCATCTAGTGTCCAGGACATATAAATTTTGCCTGATATATCTAGGACACTAAATTCACGTTTGGAAATATTAGACATTATTTAAGAAAATTAAATACTAACCTTTAAATATCGTCGAAAGGGTGTTACAAAGACTCGTGTTGATAACGTGTTATAAATTAAATCAAAAGTAGACCAACATATATGGAAATGAAACAAGAGAATTTTTGTATATATAGGAAATGAAACAAGAGAATTTTTGTATATATATATAGTATTTTCACCTGTCTTCTTTTCTTCTTGTTACAAAATGAAGATAAAAGTTTTTCCACTAACAAGGTGGATGATCCATTAATAAGTTGGATGATGAATGGACTTCTACAATAATTTCATAACATTTTCTTTAATAGTTGTTTTCTCTTCTACAAGACAAGGCAATAATATAATGGAGATAAAGATTTGTGCAGGGGTGGACCCACGTGTATTTTTCGGATGCTTCGGTACTCACTAAACTCGACGTAGATTAGGTGTAATTATATAAGAAATACAGAATAAATGATATAATATATTAAAATGCACCTAGAGAACCAACACATGGTTGGACGCAATGGCTTGAGGTGTTACTTTCATATCCAGGGATTTGGGTTCGATTTCCTACACCTTGAAAACCTGGGTCCGCCACTGAATTTGTGTCAAGTTAGCTCATGTTGCTTTCTTGCTTCTAGCATCATGTTAGCATCTTTCCCTCTTTCTCAAACACATTTTACTATTATATTTAATTAAAATAACATGTAGAGTACGTTATAAAAGAAAACTGACATAACTTTTTATGAAATAATTATTTTGATAGATTTCTAGCCTATCGTTGCACAAGATGCGATAGTCACAGCATGTATTGGGCTAACGGAAGTCATAGAGCTTCCAATGGCAAAAGAAATTGAAGTGGAAGCATCACGCCATTTTCCTCTTTGTGATCGTATGACTTTTATCTTTCAACTTCTATAAAATACTAGTAACGAGTTCACTTTGAAGTCAACTAAACATATACTAGTAAGTAGTAACATTTTATAATAACTACGAGTAATAATATATTAACTTGAAAAAATAAAGTAAATTATGTGTTGCAATAAATTACACCAAATTAATTGTGTACAGTAGGAATTATGCATGTACCTTTTAATGCCTATGGTTAGTGCTGCTCGAGTATATTAGTGACCGAAAGTTTAAAATCGAAAGAAGAAATTAAACTTTAATCGACATATTTTTAGAAGTCTATACTTCTAACTCTTTCAGATATAAAGTTGTTAATAACTTCTGTATTCAAATAATTTTTTTTAAATTGATAATATAGCTAATTTATTTTTAGCTTTTCCTAAGATTTACTTGTATCAAACTTTTAATACTTCCTTCGTTCCACAATAAGTTAATTGTAGAATTTTGGCACACATGTTAAGAAAAAAAAAAAACAAAGACATAAATTTATCATGTTTTTCCATTTTTACCCTGTTAAAGAAACAAAGACACATGATACATCGCTCCCAATGCACATTTAATGGAGGGTAAATTTTTAAAAAAATTCCAACATTTACCTTAAATTGTGAACCATTCACTTATTTCGAAATACTAAAATTGCTCCAACAATTCACTTATTATGAAACGGAGGGAGTAGTTCTTTCTTAGAATAATAAAATGGTCTCGTGGATCCTTATACTTGTCCGAGTTTGTAAAGTGAACACCTCTACCTACACTTTTTGTCATCCGAATCCCTCAACTCAATAAAACTCAACATTTTAAATCTTATTTCGGTGAGTGTAACACAATCACCTCCATGTCAGCTTTCACGTCATTTTTAAATGTTACATTAAATTTCACGTCATTTTTAAATGCCACATAAAAAATTAAATATTAAAATAAATAAACAACTTTTACAAATTGTAGAAAAGTTTAAATAATCATGTTCTTATATTTGCTCACAAATTAAGCATCAAATTCATTCCAAATAATTGAAATTCCTCTCCAACTAATTTAAATTTTCAACTATAAATTCATATATATAGATATAATGATTTTTCAATTTTTAAATTTGAATATCTTTAACAAATCCACAAAAACTTTAAGCTTTTTCAAACTTATCCATGAATTTCACTAATTTTTCAATATCCATTATCACTCACTTTCAATTCAAATTTAAATTTTAATCCTAAAAAAAATATGAAAAGGTTGAATGAGAGAGGACATTTTACAAAAAATTATTAAAAAGTGACTCAAGTTTTTTTTTTGATTTGGGGGGTGGGGGCTGGTGCGGAGGAAGAGGGGTTGGGGAGGCCTGTAGGTGGTGCCGGGGAGGGGGGCTAGTGCATTGGGGGTGTTGGGGAGGGAGGCTGGTGCGATGGTAGTGGCCTTTTTTTTTTTTTATAATTTTTTAAATTATTTTAATTTGTTAAAATAATTTCCACTCGCACCCACGCTCTTATACTCACACGTTTTATCCAACTCAGCCTTCTCCATGCCACATAAGCTTGGTCAACAATTAAAGGAATCTAAAATATTATATTTTAATAAATTAAGGGATTCAGATGACAAAAATATAAGTAGAGTTATTCACTTTACAAATTTAAACAAATATAAGGATCTACAAAATTATTTTACCTTCTAAAAAAATCTATAACTTATTATTGCTTAGGAAAAAATTGAGCTCCTCATATTTTGGGAGCCCAAGGCACATGCCTTTTTTTAACACCTTAGAATCAGCCTTGCCTACGGTTCTAGAAAAATGCGAATCATTGTATAGATTCCATTAAAATATACTCAATATTATAAATTACTTTTAGAAGTCTATACCTCTAACTTATTGAGATGCAAAGTTGTTAATACTAATTTTTATATTCAAATATTTTTTTTTTAAATTGATAATAAAACTAATTATTTTTAGCTTTATCTGAGATTTAATTGTGTCAAACTTCTTTTAATATTTCTTTCTTAGAAAAACATATAACTTATTGTTGCTAAGAAAAAAATTGAGCCCCTCAAATTTGGGGTCCTAAGGCACGTCCTTTTTTAACACCTTAGAACCGGTCTTGCCTACGGTTCAAAAGAAAATGTAAACCATTGTATAGATTCCATTAAAATATACTCGATATTACAAAATTATTGACAAAGGTGTAGTGTATAGAAGCTTTTATTAATTATATCTCTATTTTTTTTTTTCATGTTTGTGTATGTATATACAGGAAAGATTAGATGGCCAGAGCTTGTAGGGAAGGATGGTAAGGAAGCAAAGGAAATAATAGAGAAAGAGAACACAAAAGTCAAAGCTTTCATTTTACCTGTTGGCTGTATAGTCAAAGCCTCGTATTATTGGCTGTATAGTTTTTGTTTTTTGTTGACGATGACAACGAAGTTGCAGAAATTCCAATTGTCTGAGTAGCTAATTAATTAATTAAGTAATAATGTTGATAGGAGATAAGGTTATGTATACAATATCCACTGCATCCTAGACTCATGAAATTACTTTCTCATTATATATGCTATATGTTTGTAACAAGAGTATAGCAACTTTTTTGGTGCCATTACAACATCCACGGATAAGGATAATGATTCTTTTTTATTGATTTTTCATTCTTTCGTACCCTTATTAAACCCATACTAATTTCAAATTCATACTGAAAAATTCCACGTTTGAGGCAAAAGCACGCCCTAATAAAAATAACCTTGTACCGAGAATATTGACTTTTGGGTATGTATAGTATATGTGTTGGGACATGTTTTGGAGAGCAATAAGAATGTGTAGAAGTGGAAAGAGATAGTTTGATACAAGTTGAAGATCTTAAATAAAAAAGGAAAAAGGATAAAAAATTACTCCTAACCTACTAGATTTAGCTCAAATTTACCCACTATCCACTTATAGGGATTGTTTTGGGGATAAATAATATAAATCCCGATAATTTAAAGCTTAGTTACAGAAAATTTCGATATTTTGCACAATTACTGAAAATTTCAATTTTGGGTCTGTCGAGATACATAATTAGCTCTCGATACATAATTAGCTTCCGATATATCCAACGATACATTTTTTTCATTAAAAATTATCTCCTGATACAATTCAGTGAAAATGCATAATTAGTTGAAATTATTTGTAATTACTTTATAAGGATGAGAGTTTACATAAATATAGGAAGTTAAGGTGTATGCTTTTTTTTCTTCCCCCCTTTTTTCGAACAAAAAAAGATGTCCAAAGTTACGTATGACCTCATTATATTGCATGCATAAAAGTGTGTAATTGATTATATTGTTTATAAAGTGTATAATCTCTCTCTCACAGATTTTATATTTAGGTTTTGATAGTAAATGAGGCTCTGAATTTTGTAAATTGGGGTTTTAACTCACAATCTTTAGCATTCAAGTGTGCTATTCCTACCTCTAAGTTATCCCACTATTTCGTTATGAGTTGCTATCTATTAATATTTAAATCTATGATAATTTTTTCTAATGTAATTATAATCCTTACGGTAGTCAACCCGCACCCGCAATGTATAGATAATAGAAGAGAATTGATGAATTTGTTGAAAAAAACTATGTACGACCTAGTAATGATCATGTCTATTCTCAAGACTAGAACTGATGGTCCACATAATATTTCATGAGTTGATGCATGAAGTTCACGCTTGATAATGAAAATAATGATAATTCAATTCTAAATCTGTACATTACTGCAATACACATGAAAATACGAAAGAAGACATGCAATTCAATATCTATATTACTTGAAATCTCATAATCTTCAATTAGAAATAAGTGGGTATAAACCCTAGACTGAAATTCATATAATTTCATATAAAATGTAACTTTAAAACTAATTTTGGACACAAGGATGAAAGGATTACCCATGTTGAAAAACTCCACATACCTTAATTGATGACTAGATGAAGAAGCTTGAACTTGGAGTTCCTATTTGTTCTCTTGAAGATTGATTCTTGAAGTTCTTGAATTGAAAATCTTGAATTTTGGGTTATCTTGGAAAAAGAATAGTGGAATTTGAATTTTTTTAGGATTAAGATTTGATGTTCTAGGGTTTCCTTGGAGAGTAATTTTGATGAAAATATGCATATAATGGTTAGAATAGGATTAATTATCTATTTTTGTATGGATTGGGGCTTAGGGAAATGACGAAATTTCCCTTAAGAATTTAACTCGGAATTGGAAGTCCCAAATTTTGGCCCCACCGCGACGCGTCGCCATCGCTGTGGATTACTAAAAAACTACGATTGCCATTTTGGCCTCTGGCGCTATATGGCGTAATCGCGTTGTGTCACTAGAAAAGGACGAGTGTCATTTTTCACTCCACCGCGATGCGGTGTCTGTCCAATTGGGATTTCTGGCGTGATCCAGGCTAATCATCGTGAGCTACTGAAAAGGGACGAACAGGAATTGGAGCTTCACCGCGATGCGGCCTAATCGCGGTGCTCCACTGAAAATTGGAAAATTACGATTCTTCCCTCTACAACGATGCGGTGCTTATAGCGGTGCTATATTTCTTTCACTAAAATCACCATAACTTCTCAATCGTATATCGGATTAAGGCAAAATTGATATCGTTGGAAAACGGATTCAATTATCTACACATTGGTTGGTCTAGAGCTGAAAAATTATGTACGTATCAAGAGTTATACAATTTTAAAGTTGACCCTTGACAAACTAAGAGCTAAACGAGACTAAGAAAAGAATGGGGTATAACAATATCTCCCCCTTGGGAACATTCGTCCTCGAATGAGACAAGTTAAACTGAGGATACTAAGAAATTGAGACTATATGCTGGCATGCACAATTGCAACAAAATTATATGTTTGAATCTAAATGATACGAAACGACTGATTGGACTGAGAGTTCTTAACTAAGGTAACTGAGATCATATACTGAACATTCACATCTGGGAACATACTAACATGACTAAGTCTGAAACATTAAAACCTCTATCATGAAACTGATTTTTAAGCTGACTTGCCTTTACTTACTATAAGAAGATGATTCATGCTGAGAGTTTAGAATTCACTTGAAGTGTTCAAGATGCAAACATACATATAGAACTGCAAACTGATAACTTATCCAGGCACAAATCATGATACAACAAGGCTAAGATCATATAATGGGTATTACACTGTCTGAGCAGGAATACTTGGATACTAAGACCATTCACTGAATACTTATAAACTGAATCATGACTAACTATATAAATCTAAAACTAATGCCGGATGCCCGGACTAAGCTGAATTCATAATTTGCACATATGCAAACATTTTACCTTATGGAATGGCCTTACTCGAGAAACTTTAGGTAGTACGACTAAATAGAAATTTGGGAATCTATAGGAGCTTATCTTTTTGACTTCTAAACTGGATTGCAAGCTATATAGACTGGATCATACTAAAAGCTCATACCTAAATGGGGTATATCTTTAACATTCTTCTAGGCAGTTCTAGCGATATTAGGGGGCAAAGAACTCTGGGTATGATCTGAACAAGACATATGAATAAGAAATTACAACATTGCTACAACTCTATAGCATGGAACATAGACCTATAAATCATAAGCTAGGATAGAATTACTAGGCCTTGAGCAATGCAACTTCTTACTTTCAAGCTTAGCAACACTTCTGAAATACTTGTAAGACCCCACAAAGTTCCGCATTGTCTAAGCCCTTTAAAGCATGTCAAGGGAGGTCTCACACTTAGAAAATTTGGCTAAGTGTTGGAATCTAGTTATTTCATAAGCCTTCAAACTTTGAGGATTTTGTTTTTGACCTTCCCGACCTCCGACAATTGATTTTCTTATTAATTCATGATGGGGCAAATTGAGAGTACATCTCGGGTGAGTTTTAGAATTTTTGGACGGGTGTAAGGGCATGTTTGGTATGGAAAAATAGTAGATTGGGGCGATTAGCCTGTGGTGCCTCGCCCAGTACGATACCTGGGGGTCACTGTGATGGGCAAGGCTGCACCCCTCCCAGTTCAGTGGAATAGGCACCGCAGCGCCCTAGCCAGTCCGTCTAGGAAAATTTTTGCATTCCAACTCCGTGTCATTAAGGGAAAAAGGGTTATTTTCCACCATATATTAGCCCCAAAACACGAGAGAAAGCCTTCTATAGCCAAAATATAGTCACATTATCTTAATTTTTCTCAAGTACAAAGCTTAAGGTTTAAACCCAAGATTCAAGAAAACTCAAGATTCCACCGTTAGTTTTCCAAATTAATTCAAGAATTAAGATCCCTAGATTAAGAGCTTCAAGAATTTTCATTGAAGAACACAAATAGAGTCTCAAAAGCAAGTTCTTCATCTAAGATCATCATCCAAGGTATGTGAGATTGGAACAAGAACAATTCTTTCGTTCTTATGCCCAAAGACTTAATTTTTTATTAAAGATTTCATGATTTGTATGTTGGGGTTTTACCCAAAATATCTTGCTTTGAGTTTATGAACTTAAAAGTAATTTAAGCCTTGAATTGCATGGTTATTTTATCAATTTATGTTTTGGATTGAGGATTTATACCATGAATTGCACATTCCAATAGTGAATTGATATTTTCAAGTGTTTCCAAGGTAGTTGACAAGAATTAAGTTTTATTATGAAATTTTGATCATTTAAGTATATTTTCTTTAAACCCAAGTATGAATTTTGATATCTCATGAAAAGTATAATATTAATACGTTTTAACAAGCAAGTATTCGAATTTTAAGGAGAGATTTATCTTTGATCCTAAGCTAAGATAGAAATCTATATTATTTATACAAATTATAATTTAAAGCTAAGAGAGCATAATTGGTTTTAATTACGAACCCTTATTCTATTTTTAAGGTGGATTTTCTAAAAGTCCTGAGCAATATGTATGGGAGTAGTATTTAGCACCGAGTTGGGTATGATTCCAAGGTCTCATGCCCAAAACTACGTGTCACCGTAGGCTTATGATGCCCATAGTGGGATAAGATAGTGATCACTTAAGTTAAGGTTCTATTCTGATGGCAAGGGTAGAACAACTCTCCCCAATGTGGGTAAGACGTTGGACTCCATGAAGGATTCTCACACGGTTTATGTCGGTTAGAAGAAGCTCCCAAGTCCTTGAGTTCACAAAGTTCTATAATCCCTAAATTTCAAAAGAAGTCCCCTATTCTCCTTAAGATAATAGTATATATATATATATATATATATATATATATATATATATTGAAAGCTATTTGTTTTAAGATTTCCCAAGTTCTCCAAGTTCCTAAGTCCTAAGAGAGAGAATTTAAGTACAACTTTTAGAAATGAATATGATGGCTCACAAGACTTATAAAGCATGTTTTTCTTCTTATTGTTACATATTTCAGATATTCCAGCTTATGTGAGTCACTTATGTAGACACCTAATTTTGTCCCTCCCGAAGACCCAAGTTACACATCTTTATCCCTGTCTTACCACGTGCCCTCACCCGTATGATTATATCTCATAAAAATATAAAAATAACAAACCCATTAACAAACCTAATCCCCAATTATTCTTTTGTAACAAAATTAACCACTCCTTCTATCAATTTTGGACAATACATCACTACCCCATGCCCCCATACCCTACCCTACCTACCCTACCCCAATACCCATCCACGTGACCCCACCTACACTGGCCCTCACTCACCTCAGAATTTCAATTTCACCAACATATATACAATGACCCATATACACAAAAAAGGGGAGTACATATGCATCACTCATCTTCAACCCTTCAAAAATGTCATATACATATTAATCACCGGAAAAAGCTTCACCGAAATACGTGCAACAGTAGAAACCAACGATGCCGGAGTCCGGTGAACTCAACAACCAGCCACCTCTCTCCCTCTCTCTACCATCTCTTTCTCCGAAACTAAAAATAAAAAAAAAAGCGGCGCCGCCTCCCCCATCGGCGACAACAGCGCCGCTCCTACTCTCGTCCTCTTCTTCCTCCGCTCAAACGCCGACCAGCCAGGGACGGTGCTACCTCAAAAGGCCAGCACGGGCTGCTCCTCCAGCCGCCGCTCAGCTCTGGCCTCCTCCGTCGTCCAGCGCCTTCTCCAACGACCATCACAACCGACCCGACACGACCTCTCTCCGGCGATGGCAGCAGTCACCGGTACGACCTGAACTCTCTCCAGTGAATTCGAATCTCACCGGAAACAGTGAAGCCAGTGTCCAATCAACAACGCCCATTTCCAGCGATTCCAGCGAGATTCGAGTTGGTTCCGACGAGATTTCGCATATGGGTCTTCTCGATTTTTCACAATTTCAGTCTCGATTCTTTTGATATTTCTTATTTCTTAGGGTTTTAAATCCATCCGAGTTTGCTATTCCTCGATATCGAGTTGGTTTGGTTCGTGCAAGGTTAGTTGGAAATCGATGGTTTGGGGTTTCGAATTGGAGATCTTGGGTTGTTTTTTATTTCTATTCGGGTTTGTGGGTCATTCATTGTGAGGCTTTTCGTTGTTTTCCAATCTGTCCGGTTGAATTCAATATCGAGTTTGGAGTTGTTGGTTATCAAGGTTCAAATCGAGAGTTTTGGATCCGACTTTGTCTTTTCATCAAATATTTTGGCACAATAAAAGCTTCAATCGAGGTCCAACTCTACACTTTCTCTTATCTATTTTATTATTTTGGATGTTTCGTATTTCGATTTAGATGTTAGTGTGTGGTTTGATCTTCGTTGGTGATGAATAACTGTTTGTATTGATTGGTTGTTGATTTCATTAGTTACGATTGTGTGTGATGTGAATGGTGGATATTAATTTTATAGTGATCGTGGATTGTTGGAATAGTAATCGTGATTGTAGAAATTTTGTGTTAAAATGGAATTGGGGGTGGGAATTAAAAATTGCTAAAATGAATGTTGATTAATTTTGATGCATGGATAATGTTAAACACGATAGAATTGTGATATGTTGAACTTGGATCCGCAAATGTAGGCCGGGTAGTCAAATTTAGAAATAATGATTTGTTGGAGTGTTTGAATAAATGCATGAATGGTACTTTCTACTTTATTGCACGAAAAGTTTAAATTGTACTCATTTGGCCGGGGAATGACCCAAAGGATTTGTATTGATTTATCCGGGGAATACCCCGAAGTACCTTGTACTTGGAAAATGTTCGTGGTGAAGGCCCGAGGTGTCGGATGAAGCGGTAGAGCGTAGCATAGGATTAGTCTAGGGTAGAATACATTTATATTTCCGCATTATTTATTTTGGACTGTATAATTAGACTGGACTTTACATTTTGGATTGTTTTGTTTTGTTTTGATGATTTTGCGTGCTTTTTGTGGGTTTTGTACATTTCATAATGCCAAAATAGTTGATATACTCTACCAAGCGACCGTGGTTGAACCACGAGATCGAGAGGTGACTAACACCTTCCCCTCGGTCAACAGAATTCCTTAGCCGGAATCTCTGTTTGCAGACCAGTTTAAAGAGTCAAATGGTTTTGAAAAGGATTTTCTAATGGTGACTTGGCACACTAGGTTATGCCAAGTGGCGACTCTGAGTTTTGATTGTTAAAAATAATTCTTTTTCGAAACAAATTTTCATCTTTTGTCACATTAATAATTAAAACCCTTTCGAACTTTAATAAACAAAAATTGTTAGGAGTACGTAAAAGGGGTGTGACAGCTTCTAGCGACTCTGCTGGGGACAATATGAGAATTCGAGCTTATTTTTGAGTCGTATCGGCTTTGTTTGGCATTACGAGTGTACAAGCATTGTTTGTGATTATTGTTGATGTTATTTTCACTTTTGTGTGTTTTCGTGCTCTTTGTTTATAGTATTTATCCTATGTGTTACCGCCTTATATCTGTCATATGAGTCCACTCCCCGGCCTTCTTTCTGCAACAAGTTCGTAGTACACGTGTTGTACACAACCTCTAGTTGAGTCACCCTTATTTTAGGAGGGGAGCCGTCGGTGTTATGGAGTAGGTGGAAAGCAAAGCAGCCACTATCGACCATACGCTCCCCCGAACAACCTTGTTAGTGAACCACAACGTAGGTCAGCCTTTAGGTCATGCTTATCTGCATCATATTGAGACCTAATGGGGCCCACTTGGTCCTTTGTAGGAGACTCCCCTCTAAAGCATACCTACGTGCTAACTGTTGCATTTTTAAGGGTAACGTGGTCATTTGACGGACTAATTTTTGTGAAATATATATAAATAAATATATATATATATATATATATATATATATATATATATAATAGAAAAACAAAACCTTTTTAGGAGTAAGGTGCGTAGGCCAAAAAAAAAACAAAAAAAAATAATAGAAAAAGTGAGTCGAAAAGAATGAAAAAAAGAGGAATGTCGTAGTATATTTTAGAATTCTTTATGGCTTTTGTTCTTCACAATCCAAAAACTCAAAAAGATTTTTTTACGTTTTGCCTTTGTCTTCTCAAAATACCGTAAAAGCGAAAAAAGGGGGTTTTGTTTGCCTTTTCTACTTATTTGTCAAAAACAAAAATACCAAAAAGATTTTTCTTCATAATTGGTGGTGTCAGTGTCTAGCTGAAAATCCAAAAGTTTTTTTTTCTTTTGGTAGTGTCTCTTAAGTTAGGGTCAATTTATTAGTTAATCGTTAATTGTCCAAACTGGACGAACTACGCACCCCTGATTCTCCTCTTTCGGGAGTGAGATACGTAGGCAGCCTATTGTTGGTTCGGGGATCTTATTTAAAAAAAAAAAAATTCTTCACTTTTCATCTAGAGTAGGTGTTTCATACATGTCTTGAAAATAAAAATACAAAAAAAAAAAAATTATTAACAGTCGTAGGTTTTATTTTTGGTTGATCTTATTCCAAAAAAATTTCAAAAAGAGATTTTCTTCACTCTTTATTTAGAGTAGGTGTTTCATATACATCTTCAAGAGAAAACTACAAAAAGATTTTCCTTTAATAGTTTCAAGTTTCATTTTCATATGAAATTCAAAATTGAAAACCCCAGAAGATTTTTCTTTGGTAATCATAGGTTTCGTTTTGTATAGTTTTTTTAAAAGTAAAAAAAAAATGCAAAAGATGTTTGTCAATTCTTTTGACAAATTGTTATTTTTCTTTTCTTATTAAAGTTTTAAGAAAAAAAGAGTTTAATTGGCCATTTTGGCAAGGCCCGAACTACGCAAGATCTGATTCATGTACAACATGATACATAGGCAACCTACTTTTGGGTTCGATCTAATCATTTTGTTTTGTTGTTTTTCATTATATTTTCTCTTCTAAATAAAAACAAAAGCCATAAAGAATGATAAAATAAAGGTAGATAACGAGAGAAAGGAAAAGAGCAGAGATGGATACGAAAAAATGTAATAATATAATAATAATAATAAGTGTAGATAAAAAAATAAGTGTAGACAAAAATCAGGATGATGTTAAAATGACCTCGCTACCCTCAAAAGCAGGTGGAAATGAACATGAAGTTAGGACAATTTTGCCAATGTGATTCCCATGTTTGTTGTGCGCCCTAATCCTAACGGATGTCGTCTTTGATGAGCATAGGCAACCTACTTTTGGGTTCGATCTAATCATTTTGTTTTGTTGTTTTTCATTATATTTTCTCTTCTAAATAAAAACAAAAGCCATAAAGAATGATAAAATAAAGGTAGATAACGAGAGAAAGGAAAAGAGCAGAGATGGATACGAAAAAATATAATAATATAATAATAATAATAAGTGTAGATAAAAAAATAAGTGTAGACAAAATCAGGATGATGTTAAAATGACCTCGCTACCCTCAAAAGCAGGTAGAAATGAACATGAAGTTAGGACAATTTTACCAATGTGATTCCCATGTTTGTTGTGCGCCCTAATCCTAACGGATGTCGTCTTTGATGAGCATGTTCTTTCAGATAACAGTGGTAGGTTTGCAGCACTCTGGCTAGTCACCCATACTTCACTAGATCCAAAGCAAAGCTCGCCATGGCTAGCAGGGAGATTGAAAATTCGCTCATTGACCCAGATCAGGATCACAGGGAAGAAAGTTCTGAACACAATGATGAGGTAGTAAGGCTCAGGCAACAATTGATAGATTTACACCGGGCATGGGCCAGCGGAATTCCTCCTCCTCCGCTCCTTGAAGGTCTTGGAAATATCTCTAATTGCCCACCGCTCTCTCAGGCGCAATTCTCTGCTCCTACTGAGTCACCTGAGCACGCGCCAGGATTCACTCCGCGACATTATTATCCTGGCAGTTCTGGTGTGCCCTTGGCAGCTCCCCAATCAAGACCCGCTGCTCAGCCAGCGCCACCGATCACACCGGTATTCGTGGCTACACCACCACATGAAACTCCCATTTATGCTGTGCATCCCACAATAAGGATTCCTAGGTCTGCCAGTGAGCCAGTACTGAAGGTTTCGGATAGTCAGTATTATTCCCTGGAGCCTACTTTGCAAATGAATGAACCGTATGGATATACTCAGCCGCTTGCATTTACATTTGATACGGAGAAACCTGTCGCAACAGAGGAACAGGATATCATAGCTCGGAAATTGAAAAGTTTAGAACAGGCTATGAGGAATTTGCAAGGAATCGGAGATTATAGGAGTGTTTCCTATAAAGATCTTTGCATGTTCCCAGACATCAACCTTCTCCCTAATTTTAAGATGCCTAAGTTTGAGAAGTATGCAAGACACGGTGATCCCGTGGCACACTTAAGACTTTATTGCAACCAGTTGAGGGCTGCAGGAGGAAAGGAAGAACTGCTCATGGCCTTCTTTGGCGAGAGTTTTTCTGATCTGGCCTCAAAATGGTTTATCGAACGAGATATAGATAAATGGAACAGCTGGGATAATTTGGATTCTAAATTTGTTCAACATTTTTAGTACAACATCGACCTAATTCCGAACGAAAAATCCTTGGTCAACATGAAGAAAAAGAGCACTAAAGGTTTTAGGAAATACGCGATAAGGTGGCATGAACAGGCCGCCAGGGTAAAGCCTCTAATGAAAGAAAGTAAGTTGGTAGAAGTTTTCATTCAGGCGCAGGATGAGACCTATTTTCAACATTTACTTCCGGCAATGGGAAAGTCTTTTATGGAAATCCTCAAAATGGGGGAGATGATAGAGGACGAAATTAAGAACGGATGAATAGTGAGTTTTGCCGCTTTAAAATCCACCACACAAGTGATTCAAGGTGGATCTGGCGCATTTGGAGGTAAAAAGAAGAAAGAAGATGTAGCGACTGTTGTAGCTGGAACCCATTCCTATCCCAAAAGGCCACCTCTCCCCTATCCCTAATCCCAAGCCCAAGTCTACGCCCAAGCTCCATATATTCCTCCCCACCATTACTACCCTCTACAAAACCCTTTATATTCCATTTCACCACCCCCATACCTAGTATATAGCGCTTATCCATATGCCCAAACCCCTTCTTACCCGCAGTGGCGCGCACAAGCTCTATAAAATTGCCCATTCGCTCCACCAAATTACCAAAACCCCTCCAGACCCAGTTTTCAACCTAGGATCGAGTATAAGAAATAGAAGGCGGTCAAAAATCAATTCACACCTCTTGGGGAGTCATATGCTAGCTTGTTTGATAGGTTGAGAAAGTTGAAGGTTTTAAGCCCAATTCAAGGAAGGATTTCAAATCCACCGTTGAGGAATCTCGATTATTCTTTAAGGTATGCATACTTTTCTGATATGCCAGGTCATGATATCGAGAAATGCTGGCATTTAAAGAGATCTGACCAAGATTTAATTGACACAAATCAGATGCTGTTCCAAGCCTCGGAGGGTCCAAACATTAACCAGAATCCACTGCCAACCCATGCTGAAGCCAATATGTTAGAATTGATATATGATGGGAAAGAGTCTTTGAGGGGTTATAAGCCTATTGTCAAGAAACAGACCATTAAGGAGAAATCGGTGAATGTAGCGGAGTTTTTGAAAGCAATGTCATTGATCTTGGAAGGAATGAGAGAAGATAAAGCCCAAGAAAGCACAAAGAAACCCTTGATCACAGTACAAGGTACCAGAAGGTATGTTGATTTAAGCCAGGATAAACCTAAGTTAACAGTGGTGGGAGCTCTGAGTCAGCCTATCTTGACGGTGAAAGGAGCACTGGCAGCGCCTATTGTCCTCAAACCGGTGACCCAACCTACGATAGTTGATACGAAAAGGATTCTTTAGAATTATGGGCAGACTGTGATGACCTATCACGGGAAAGAAGTTGTGGAAGATGTAGATGAGGTAAGGGGTTTGACTAGGTCAGGAAGATGTTTCATGCCTGAAAGCTTAAGAAATTCCAAGCCAACGGTGAGTGGACCGCCATCTATTAAAAATCCTATCACCGAAGAAGAAGCCGAAGAATTTTTGAGAAAGATGAAATTGCCATAGTATTCAATATTAGACCAGCTGAAGAAAACCTCTGTTCAAATTTCCCTTTTATCTTTGCTGTTGCACTCTAAGGAGCATCGTGATGTTTTACTAAAAGTATTAAACGAAACATATGTTCCAAGGGAGATTACTATCAACCAACTTGAGAAAATGGTTGGAAAAATCTTTGAGGTCAATCGGATCAGCTTTTCTGACGATGAATTGCCTGTTAAAGGTACAGGGCATAATCGGGGCCTTTACATTACAGTGAAGTGTGAAGATTTCCACGTCACTCATGTTATGATTGATGGAGGTTCAGGTGCAAATATTTTCCCTATTTCTACCTTGTAAAAGTTGAATATTGGTGCTGACAGGATCAAGCCCAATAATGTATATGTTAGGGCTTTCGATGGGGCAAAATCAAATTCCATTGGCGAAATAGAACTAATGTTGACCATAGGGCCTGTTGAGTTTGCCATAGAGTTTCAAGTATTGAATGTAGAATTCTCTTACAATCTGTTGTTGGAAAGGCCGTGGATCCACAAGGCCAAGGCAGTTGCATCTACACTGCACCAAATGATTAAGTTTGAGCATGACATGCAAGAAGTAGTTATTCATGGTGAAGGAGATTTTTCAACCTACAAAGATTCTCCCTTGTCTCTTATTGAAGCAAATAACGTAGAGGAGATATTCGTCTATAAAATTTTTAATACAGTTCTAGTGAATCATATCCTTGAATGACAGGCTATACCGGGACCGCAATTGTCTTCTGCTTCTATCATGATGGTGAGTGAACTTTGGAAATATGGATTTGAGCCAGGAAAGGGTTTGGGAGCATCTCTGTATGGTATAGTTCATCCCATGGGTCCAAGTGAGAACGTGGGCATGTTTGGTCTAGGATTTGAGCCTACAGCTGAAGATCTGAAGAAAGCCAAGGGAAGGAAAAAGGAAACATGGTCACTCCCTCGCCCAATGCCACTACTTAGTGAATCATTTGTTAAGAGTGGTGTCACGAAACATGTGGAATTTAAGGTTGAATTGGTTGATGACTTCCAGAACCTTTGTATTGAAGTTGATATGGTCGAAGCAGGAGAAGGTACCAGTATGGCAGACGTGCAATTCATAGGTCCAGCTGTCCGGCTCAATAATTGGGAAGTCACTTCTCTCCCCGTCAGAAAGGAGTTTTGGTAGTTTATTTTGTTTTTCTTTCTGTTTATCCGAGTTATTTCAGGGTTGTAATTCGGATTTTAGTTTGTTTATGTTATGTTGGTATCTATGTTTAAAACCTTCTATCTTTTATTTAATGAAATGCAATGTCCCTTTTGTTTCGTGTCTAATATATTTTGTTTTTCTTTTCTTCTGTTACACAGTTCTCTTTATGCTGATTCTAATGACATGACATGCATGCGGAATTTTCAGCCAGATCTTAAAATCCAAACTAATCAACATGTAATGAAGCAGGATGAGGAATATGATGAAGAAGAAGCACTAGAAGAAATAAGCAAAGAGTTGGAATAGTTTGAAGACAAACCGAATCCTAATTTGAATGAGACTGAGCCAATAAATCTAGGGGATCAAGAAGATGTTAGGGAAACTAAAATCAGTCTACATGCTTTGCCACAGCTAAAATATGGAATGATTCAAGCATTAATTGATTATAAGGATGTTTTTGTATGGTCTTATGATGATATGCTTGGTTTAAGCACTGAATTAGTGGCTCACAAATTGCCAACTGATCCCGCATTCCCTCCTGTCAAACAGAAGTTGAGGAAGTTTAAAACGGATGTAAGTATTAAAATTAAAGAGAAAATCATGAAACAACTTGAAGCCAAAGTAATTCGAGTAGCTCGCTATCCCATGTGGTTATCCAATGTTGTTCCCGTACCAAAGAAAGATGGCAAAATTTGAGTGTGTGTTGATTACCGTGATTTGAACAGAGCAAGTCCAAAAGATGATTTTTCACTGCCCAACATCCACATTTTGTTAGACAACTGTGCTAAACACGAGGTTGCCTCTTTTGTGGATTGCTATGCCGGATATCACCAGATCATTATGGATGATGAAGGCGCGGAGAAAACATCTTTTATCATACCATAGGGAACTTATTATTATCGAGTGATGCTGTTCGGTTTGAAGAATACTGGAGCAACGTACATGAGAGCCATAACCACTATGTTTCATGATATGATGCATAAGGACATTGAGGTCTACGTAGATGATGTGCTTATTAAGTCAAAAAGTCAGGCCGACCATGTTAAAGATTTAAGAAAGTTCTTCGAAAGGCTTCGCAGGTATAATCTCAAACTCAACCTGGAAAAATGTGTATTTGGAGTTCCATCCAAAAAGCTGTTGGAGTCAGCCGTCGGGGAATTGAATTGGATCCTTCTAAAATCAAAGCCATTCAGGATTTGTCCCCTCCCAAGAATAGAATGGAGGTGATGAGTTTGCTTGGTAGACTGAAATACATTAGCAGGTTTATTGCTCAACTCACAACCACTTGTGAGCCCATATTCAAGTTGCTGAAAAAGAGTGTTGCGGTAAAATGGACTGAAGAATGTCAGGAAGCGTTCTATCGAATCAAAAGATATTTGTCAAATCCGCCAGTGCTGGTACCCCCGAAGCCTGGTAGGCCTTTGATCTTATATTTATCAGTCATGGACAATTCTTTTGGTTGTGTCCTGGGTCAACATGATGTCACAGGCAAAAGGGAGCAGGCTATTTATTATCTTAGAAAAAAGTTCACCGCATATGAGGCTAGGTATACTCTTCTTGAAAGGACGTATTGTGCCCTAACTTGGGTAGCACAGAAGTTGAAGCATTATCTCTCATCCTATACTACTTATCTCATCTCCTGCATGGATTCTTTGAAGTATATCTTTCATAAGCCTATGCCGACAGGTCGATTGGTAAAGTGGCAAATATTGCTTACCGAGTTTGACATTGTATATGTGACTCAGACCGCCATGAAAGCCCAAGCCTTGGCATATAATCTTGCTGAAAATCCCATCGATAAAGAGTACAAGCCATTAAAGACATATTTTCCTGACGAAGAAGTGTCGTGTGTCGATGAAGTCGTTATAGATGCTGATCCAGGTTGAAGGTTATTCTTTGATGGAGCTGTCAATATGAAAGAAGTCAGAATAGGTGCGGTTCTTATATTTGAATCAGGACAATATTTCCCGATAACAGCGCAACTTTGATTCTACTGTACTAACAATATGGCAGAGTATGAAGCCTCCATTCTTGGTTTGAGGTTAACTTTTGATATGGGAGTCCAATAATTATTGGTGTTGGGGGATTCGAATTTGCTCGTCCATCAAATTCAAGGTGATTGGGAGACGCGGGATTTGAAGGTCATCCCGTATCGACAATGCTTACAGGAGCTATGTCAACGGTTTGTGTTAGTAAAATTTAGGCATATTCCAAGGATTCGTAATGAAATTGCTGATGCTTTAGCCACTTTGTCTTCAATGCTCCAACATCCTGACAAAGCCTATATCGATCCAGTGCATATACAGAGTCGTGATCAGCATACTTACACGGTGATGTTATACGTTCTCCTCCTATTGAGTTACATACAATGGCCGCTCCATGGCCGTTCGTGGCTTGGGGAATACATGTGATTGGACCGATTGAGTCGAAGGCATCGAATGGGCATAGATTCATTTTGGTTACCATTGACTACTTCACAAAGTGGGTAGAAGTAGCAACTTTTAAGTCAGTGACAAAGAAGGCTGTGGTAGATTTTGTTCATGCCAATATCATTTGTAGATTTGGAATTCTTAACACGATCATTACAGACAATGCTGCCAATCTCAATAGTCATTTGATGCAAGAAGTATGTCAACAGTTTAAGATCACGCATCAAAATTCTACTCTATATCGCCCAAAGGCCAATGGTGCTGTAGAAGACGCCAATAAGAATATAAAAAAGATACTGCGAAAAATGGTACAAGAGTCTAGACAGTGGTATGAAAATTTGCCATTTGCATTGCTATGTTACCACACCACTGTTCGCACTTCAACAGGGGCAACTCCATATTTATTGGTATATGGGACAGAAGCATTCATACCTGCAGAAGTTGAAATTCCCTCTCTTTGAGTCATTGTAGAAGCAGAGATTAATGATGACGAATGGGTAAAAACCCGACTGGAACATTTGAGCTTGATTGAGGAAAAAAGGCTAACGTCTGTGTGTCATGGACAGTTGTATCAGAGGAGGATGGCTCGAGCGTATAACAAAAAGGTCTGTCCCAGGAATTTTGAAGTTGGTTAGTTGGTATTGAGACGTATCCTTCCTCACCAGTTTGAAGCGAAAGGCAAGTTCTCCCCTAACTGGCAAGGTCCTTTCGTTGTGAAGAAAGTGTTGCCCAATGGAGCCTTATATTTGACAAATATTGAAGGCAAAATGACAGAAATGGCTATCAATGCTGATGTGGTTAAAAGATATTATGTAAAAATATTTGATCCTTTGTTGATTATATTGCATGTTTAGTACTTGTATTTTTGAAGATTGATATGATGAAGGCATTTTATTCTTCTATCCAAACATTGTGTCATCCTTTGTTTACCAGTTTGAGCTTCATTTTATTTTTTTTCATATTCCTCTTTTGGAATCAAAATAGAGTCAAAGATAAATGTCAAGAAAATAAGAATAAAAGAAAGAGTTCGAAAATAAAAGAAAAAATCAAATCAAAACAAAGAACAAGTTGATAGAACTACGTCCGACCTGATTCTCCTCTCTCGGGAGTGAGATACGTAGGCTGCCCTATTTTGGTCTCGGTCCAACCAAATAAAGATTTAAGATTCACCCGGTCAACAAAACTGGGGCATGAGTTAATGTGTTGTTTGAGTCAATTCCAAAAGTTGTAAGTCCCACCCCCACTTCAAGTATCATTTGAGCCCCTTACCATCTTCTCTAACCTTAACCAAAAGCCAAGTTACAACCAAAGAAAGTCTTTCAGATCAATTATTGATAATGTTAAGGCTAAGAATGCAATGGATATGATGATACATTGTGAAGTACCACTTGTCTCCCTCAGCATAAGAAATCAGGAAAGAAATACCAAAATGAGAGAGTCTTATTGGTGAAAACCCCTGTGGGCATCATAAAGCGACGGTGAGTTGAGAGAAAATGAAAATGAGAGAGTCTTATTGGTGAAAACCTTTGCAGGCACCATAAGGCAAGGGTGAGTGGAGAGAAATAAAAAATAAGAGTCTTATTGGTGAAAACCCTCACGGGCACCGTAAGGCGGTGGAGAGTTCAAGAGAAAAGTGAAAAGTGAGAAGAAAGCGATTTGTTGGAGAAAGTCTTTTAAGATGTCATCAATCGAATGTGACGTACGAGTCCAATGGATTTGAGGAAGCGGCTCAGCGGATAAGGCACGAACTCAACAACAAATAGGGAGTTTGGATAGAAAGATCAGGCAACTCAATCCAAAATGCCTGTCATACTCATTGGAGTTGGTTGTCGTATTCAGATAAGTTTTCTTTTTGAATATGGGACAGTGCCCCTTTCTTTCATTTACATATTTATTCTTTTGTCTTTTTATGTCATTTATCAAAATAAAAGTCACCATCATTTCTTTACATTTTAAGTCAAGTCTGTGTCAAAACAAGCGAGAAAGAATTTCAAAATTTACTACCAGTCTTTCCAATTATGTGAGGAAAAGCCACGGAACAACACAGGAAGAAATATAATCGTAATTCAACACGAAGCAAAGGAAGTCTATCAATAAATAGGCTATTGTATTCGTAGAAACATTTAGATTTGGGAAAAGAGCGTACCTCAGGGGCAAGGTAAAATGGAAACCCGTTGTTTGAGTCAGAACTCATTTCCCTCAATCTGGATCCGGGTCAATGATGCAGCAAGACAGGACAAGTTTTAGCGATTTGGAACAAAGATGAAAGTAACGAGTGCTGGGCAGATACCTGAGAAGCCAAGATCTGCAAGCCACCACTAAGTTTTTAACTGACAAATTTTCTTTGTTGATATAGGGGAAAATTTGCTTCACTTAATTCAGCTATCATTGGAAATGCACATCCATGGGGATTTTACTTTATGTTCAGGACCCTCCTGAAAAAATGGGATTTTACTTTCTGTTCAGGACCCTCCTGAAAAATGGGATTTTACTTTCTGTTCAGGACCCTCCTAAAAAATAGGATTTTACTTTCTGTTCAGGACCCTCCTGAAAAATGGGATTTTACTTTCTGTTCAGGACCCTCCTGAAAAATGGGATTTTACTTTCTAATCAGGACCCTCCTGAAAAAATGGGATTTTTACTTTATGTTCTGGACCCTCCTGAAAAATGGGATTTTAATTTTTGTTCAGGACCCTCCTAAAAAATGGGATTTTACTTTCTGTTCAGGACCCTCCTGAAAAATGGGATTTTACTTTATGTTTAGGACCCTCCTGAAAAATGGGATGTTACTTTCTGTTCATGACCCTCCTGTAAAATGGGATTTTAGTTTATGTTCAGGACCCTCCTAAAAATGGGATTTTACATTCTGTTCAGAACCCTCTTGGAAAATGGAATTTTACTTTATGTTCAGGACCCTCCTGAAAAATGGGATTTTTCTTTATGTTCAGGACCCTCCTGAAAAAAGGGATTTTACTTTATGTTCAGGACCCTCCTGAAAAAATGGGATTTTACTTTCTGTTCAGGACCCTCCTGGAAAATGGGACAACACTTTCAAAAATGAAATATCGCTTTATTATAATTCTTGTTTGGGATATTTTTTGTTCTAGTTTTAATTTTGGGTTTCAGGAGCCCGCCTGAAGAATAGGGTGATGAAATAGCAAGTCAGAGGCCCGCCTGGAGAACAGAGTGGAGAAATGAAAGTCAACCAACAAAGTGATGAAATAGCAAGTCAGGAGCCCGCCTGGAGAATAGGGTGAAGAAACGAAAAGTAAAGAAATAAAGCGAAGCAATTGAAAGCCAAGCAACAAGTTGAAAGAAATTGCAAGTCAGGAGCCCGCCTGAAGAATAGGGTGATGAAAGTCGAGCCAAGAACCAATAAAAGCTGTATAGATAGGATTTTTGTAATTTCATTTATGTTTTAACTTGTAATTTTCATTTTGATGTAATAACAGAGCCGCGGACCGGAACCTCGATGGAACCTCACTCGACTCTCCAACTCGGTATAGTCCACCTCTCCTAATCCTTTGAAAAAACCCGTGAATTGATTCTGTCATAACTTGGGTAGGAAGGATGTCTTAAATGAAGACTTGGTTGTCCTTCTTCCTTCTGTTTCTTTCTTTGAATAATGGTCGGATAAAAATTTGGTCTCGCTGTCGACTTCTTTGCCTGAAAACACTTCGTGTTTATATTCAAAGGGGGCATGATGTAGACACCTAATTTTGTCCCTCTCGAAGACCCAAGTTACACATCTTTATCCCTGTCTTACCACGTGCCCTCACCCGTATGATTATATCCCATAAAAATACAAAAATAACAAACCCATTAACAAACCTAATCCCCAATTATTCTTTTGTAACAAAATTAACCACTCCTCCTATCAATTCTGGACAACACATCACTACCCCATGCCCCCATACCCTACCCCAATACCCACCCACGTGACCCCACCTACACTGGCCCTCACTCACCTCAGAATTTCAATTTCACCAACATATATACAATGACCCATATACACAAAAAAGGGGAGTATATAGGCATCACTCATTTTCAACCCTACAAAAATGTCATATACACATTCATTACCGGAAAAAGCTTCATCGGAATACGTGAGTCAGTAGCAGCCAACGATGCCAGAGTCCAGTGAACTCAACTACCAGCCACCTCTCTCCCTCTCTCTACCATCTCTCTCTCTCCCAAACTAAAAAAAAAAAGCCGCATCGCCTCCCCCATCGACGACAACAGTGCCAACGCTGCTACTACTCTCGTCCTCTTCTTCCTCCACTCAAAGGCCGACCATCTAGGTACGGTGCCGCCACAAAAGGCTAGGACGGGCTGCTCCTCCAGCTGCCGCTCAGCTTCGGCCTCCTTCGTCGTCCAGCGCCTTCTCCAGCGACCATCATAACCGACCCGATTCGACCTCTCTCCGGCGATGGCAGCAGTCACCGTTACGACCTGAACTCTCTCCAGAAAATTCGAATCTCATTGGAAACAGTGAAGTCGGTGTCCAATCAACGATACCCAACCCGTTTTCCATCAATTCCGGCGAGATTCAAGTTGGTTCCGATGAGATTTTGCATATGGGTCTCCTCGATTTTTCACAATTTCAGTCTTGATTCTTTTGATATTTCTTATTTTTTAGTGTTTTAAATCCATCTGAGTTTGCTATTCCTCGATATCGAGTTGGTTTGGTTCGTGCAAGGTTAGTTGGAAATTGATGGTTTGGGGTTTTGAATTTGAGATCTTGGGTTGTTTTTTATTTCTATTCGGGTTTGTGGGTCATTCATTGTGAGGCTTTTCGTTGTTTTCCAATCTGTTCGGTTGAATTCGATATCGAGTTTGGAGTTGTTGGTTATCAAGGTTCAAATCGAGAGTTTTGGATCCGACTTTGTCTTTTCATCAAATATTTTGGCACAATAAAAGCTTCAATCAAGGTCCAACTCTACACTTTCTCTTATCTATTTTATTATTTGGGATGTTTCGTATTTCGATTTAGATGTTAGTGTGTGGTTTGATCTTCGTTGGTGATGAATAACTGTTTGTATTGATTGGTTGTTGATTTCATTAGTTACGATTGTGTGTGATGTGAATGGTGGATATTAAGTTTATAGTGATCGTGGATTGTTGGAATAGTAATCGTGATTGTAGAAATTTTGTGTTAAAATGGAATTGGGGGTGGGAATTAAAAATTGCTAAAATGAATGTTGATTAATTTTGATGCATGGATAATGTTAAACACGATAGAATTGTGATATGTTGAACTTGGATCCGCAAATGTAGGCCGGGTAGTCAAATTTAGAAATAATGATTTGTTGGAGTGTTTGAATAAATGCATGAATGGTACTTTCTACTTTATTGCACGAAAAGTTTAAATTGTACTCATTTGGCCGGGGAATGACCCGAAGGATTTGTATTGATTTATCCGGGGAATACCCCAAAGTACCGTGTACTTGGAAAATGTTCGTGGTGAAGGCCCGAGGTGTCGGATGAAGCGGTAGAGCGTAGCATAGGATTAGTCTAGGGTAGAATAGATTTATATTTCCGCATTATTTATTTTGGACTGTATAATTGGACTGGACTTTACATTTTGGATTGTTTTGTTTTGTTTTGATTATTTTGCGTACTTTTTGTGGGTTTTGTACATTTCATAATGCCAAAATAGTTGATATACTCTACCAAGCGACCGTGGTTGAACCACGAGATCGAGAGGTGACTAACACCTTCCCCTCGGTCAACAGAATTCCTTAGCCGGAATCTCTGTTTGCAGACCAGTTTAAAGAGTCAAATGGTTTTGAAAAGGATTTTCTAATGGTGACTTGGCACACTAGGTTATGCCAAGTGGCGACTCTGAGTTTCGATTGTTAAAAATAATTCTTTTTCGAAACAAATTTTCATCTTTTCTCACATTAATAATTAAAACCCTTTCGAACTTTAATAAACAAAAATTGTTAGGAGTACGTAAAAGGGGTGTGACAGCTTACATTTAGCATTCATTGTTTTATAAGTGATGAATATGAGACATGTTTTATTTATGCATTGCACCCCCATATGCTTAGTATATCCTCAAAGTGTTGATCTACATATTTATCTATCTGCTACATTGTCTTATAATGTAGGTTCAGATGCTCAATATTAGCAGTGAAAGTAGTTCGAGCATCTCTATCTACACTCTTACAGTTGGTGAGTCCTTATGGTTTGAGGACCTACTCTTGCATATTTCCAGTTTTCTTTGTATTTGAGTTAATAGTTTCAGTTCAGTCCGAGTCAGCTGGGGGTCTGTCCTAATGGCTCTCTAGTTCTTCAGTAGTAGAGGTTTGTCAGACTATTAGTTGATTTTTAGACTTTCAGTATTTTTCATTCAGATAGTGTACGCAGTTTATTTCAATTTAGCGTTTATATAATATAGGTCTAAGGCTTGATTAGTTTATCTTGAAGTAAACTCCAGATTTAGTAGTAGGCTCAAAGGGTTAACTTGGGGCTATTCTTAGCCTTGAGCATAGTGTGACGCCTCGGGATATAATTTTGGGGCGTTACAAACTTGGTATTAAATCTAAGGTTTATAGAGTCCTAGGGAGTTGTACAAGCCGCGTTATGTAGAGTCTTGACCATCGGTATGAAGCACGCCACATCTATGAGCAAGAGGCTAGAAACGTTTAGGAAAATCCTTTTTTTCTATCACAATCCATTGTGCTTACATATGTCGCTATCTACTATTAACTCATGCTCTTTTATGATAGAATATGCCTCTTAGTAGAGCTAATGCCCATAGAAATGATAACCAATCACCTCTGACTACTGATCCTATAAATGAGAATATGTCTCATGCTTAGTTTTGGGCTGGCTTTCAAATATTAGCCCAAGCTGTGACCGCCAATGTTTAAGCCAATAATCAAGCTGCGGTTCCACATCAACAAGAAGGTGATTTATCCATAGCTAGACTTCATGACTTTATAAGGATGAATTCGTTGGAATTCTTTGGGTCAAAGGCAGGTGAGGACCCACAACTGTATCTTGATGAGGTGAAAAAGATCGTTATTGGGATCTATTAACTGACTAAGATTACTGAGATTTACTAAGATTACTGAGATTTCCTGAGTCATGAGACTGACTGAATTCTACTGATCATGGATTGATTCAGAGTATCTTGAAAACTGATACTGGCTCTAGGCACATAGCTAAATTTTCGGGTATTAAATACCCCCAGACTCGATAGCATGAAACTGACATGACATGATACTTCTTGAACACATGACGAAAATCTCCAATTCATAATACAATCATTGGGGAAAATTCATAAGGTACTTGCTAATCATAATCTTACACATGAGTAGGAATGTATATAAACATGTCATAATTTCATCAATCTAATCTCATGAGAATTCCATCAACCAATTAAAATGCACAATAATAGCATGTGAATCATTTTGAACATAAGGATAAAGCATAAATTCAACATTTATGCCCTAGTGAGTCATACGTCATAATTCTTGTTCGCTTAGGCATTTTATCAAACACCTAGGATGCATAACTAGGGTCATAGGCATAATCATCAAATTAATACATCATAATTCCATAAAACAACTCCATTGATAGGTTTTCATGACACATGCTAACATAGATTCATGAAAACATATTAAAGATTCCAACTTGGGAATCATACAACAACACCAACATGATCATAATCAATCCATAACATTAATATCATAATTTATGATTTAAAATTAGATTCTTGGTCTTCATGGATGAAAGCAATCCATGAATAAACACCTGACATACCTTGGATGGAATATTCTTGAAGATAACGGTGGAATCTCTTGAATTTGAATCTTCTATGAAAACCCTAGACTTGTTCTTGATAGTATTTGAGAGAAACAACTATATTTTTGGCTTCAAAATGGCTAAATCTAGTGTTTTTAGGTTCATATTGGGGTGAGAAATTAACCCTACTGCCCTTGAAAGTTTGGGCTGAATGCTGAAAATTTGCCCCAGGTGGAGTACCCAGGGTGGTGCCCTGCCTAGCCCGGTGGAGTATCCTGGGGGGCACCCTGCCTATCCTGGGGGAGTATCGTGGCGGCGCGGGCTTATCGCCTCGAGCTACTATTTTGGTATACCAAATATACCCTTAAGCTCATCTAAAAATTCTAAAACTCACCTGAGATGTACTATTGACTTGCCCCATCGTGATGCAACTTGAAAATCAACAAATGGAGTTAAGGAAGGTCATAAAATAAATCCCCGATGTTCGGAGGCTTAAAATAAGACTAAGTCACTAAACACTTAGCTAAAATTTTCTAAGTGGTGGAGCTTTTATAGAGCTTTAAGAGCTGAATTTTGCCTTAGACTTTTACGGGGTCTTACACCAAAAGATAGAAGTTTTCTCCCAAGGGGGAGATGGTGTATTTATATACCAAAGTAGACTGTGTGTACCTTGTGTTGATGAGTTGAGGCAAAGAATTATAGCTGAAGTGCATGGCACATGGTATTTTATTCATCCCAGTGCTACCAAGATGTACCACAATTTATGGGAAATCTATTTGTGGAGTGGTATGAAAAAGGACATAGCAGAGTTTATAGCAACGTGTGCAACTTGTCAATAGGTTAAGGTGGAGCACCAAAGACTTGGTGGTACATTGCTAGAGTCTCGTATTCCCACTTAGAAGTGGGAAGAGGTGAATATGGATTTTGTGACTGGTTTACCCCTTTCACGTCGTCGTCATGATTTGATTTGGGTTATTGTAGACAACTTGACTAAGAACATTTCTTGTCAGTGCATACGTCCTATACAACTGAGGATTATGCTAAGTTGTATATTCAAGAGTTAGTCAGGTTGCATGCAGTTCCCTTGTCTATCATATCAGATAGGGGTACTCAGTTTACTTCTCAGTTTTGGAAAGCCTTTCAGAAAGGTCTTGGCACCCAAGTTCATCTTAGTTCCTCTTTCCACCCTCAGACAGATGTCCAGGCAGAAAGAACCATCCAGACTTTAGAAGATATATTGAGGGCATGTGCTCTTGATTTCAAGGGTAGTTTGGATAAGCATTTGCCATTGATTGAGTTTTCTTATAATAACAGTTACCATTCTAGCATTTAGATGGCCCTATTTGAGGCTTTGTATGGGAGAAAATGTAGGTCACCCATAGGTTGGTTTGAAGTGGGTGAGGCCACTTTAGTTGGGCCTGATGCAGTGTTTGAGGCTATGAAGAAAGTTAAGTTGATTAGAGAAAGGTTGAATACATCCTAAAGTCATTAGAAGTTATATGCAGATGTGAGGAGAAGAGATCTTGAGTTTGAAGTTGGTGATTTAGTGTATCTGAAGATTTCACCCATGAAAGGGGTGAAAATATTTGGTAAAAATGAGAAGCTTATTCCTTGTTACGTTGGCCCTTATAGAGTTCTGAGTCGTCTTGGGAAAGTACCTTATGAGATTGAGTTGCCCGCAGATTTATCAAATGTTCATCCAGTATTCCACGTCTCTATACTTAAGAAGTGCATTAGTGATTCCGTTATTGTAGATCCTTTAGAAAGGTTAGATATTCAGAATAGTCTTTCATATGATGAGATTCTAGTTGAGATCCTAGATTATCAGATTCGTAGACTAAGGAATAAAGAAGTTCCCTTGGTCAAAGTTCTTTGGCGGAATTAATCAGTTGAGGTGCTACTTGGAAAGCAGAAGCTGATATGCGAGCCAAGTACCCTCAACTCTTCTTCGCAAACTCAGCTTTAGTCAAAGGTACTAATCTTCCTTAATTCATTTCCTTTCTAATAAAAAATTCAGCTATATAGTTATATTTATTATAAATTCATGCACTCAAAGATTATCTCAGAAGCTCAGAATGATTTAGAATCAGTTTAGCAATCTTATTTCAGATGTTCATGCTATCATGCACCCTCACATTCCTCAACATTCGTAGCCTAATTAGCAAGATTCGGGGATGAATGTTCCTAAGGGGGAGATATTGTAAGACCCCAAAAGTTCCTCGTTGTTTAAGCCCTTTAAAGCATGTCAAGAGAGGTCTCATACTTAGAAAATTTGGCTAAGTGTTGGAACCTAGCCATTTCATAAGCCTTCAAACTTTGAGGATTTTATTTCTGACCTTTCCAACCTTTGATATTTGATTTTCTTGTTGATTCAGGATGGGGCAAGTCGAGAGTACGTCTTGGGTGAGTTTTAAAATTTTTGAATGATCGTAAGGGTATGTTTGGTATGGAAAAATAGTAGCTCGGGGAGATTAGCCCGCGGAGCCTCGCCCAGTCCAGTACCTGGGGGCCACCACGATTGGCAAGGTGGATCCCCACCCAGTCCGGCAGACTAGGCACCGCGGCACCCTGGCCAGTCTAGCTGGGGCAATTTTTGCATTCTAACTCCGTATTATTAAAGGCAAAAGGGTCATTTTCCACCATCTATTAGCTCCAAAACACGAGATCAAGCCTTCTATAGCCAAAATATAGTCGCATTCCCTTAATTTCTCTCAATTTCAACCCAAGATTCATGAAAACTCAAGATTCCACCGTTAGTTTTCCAAATTAATTCAAGAATTATGATCCCTAGATTAAGAATCTTCATTCAAGAACACAAATAGAGTCTCAGAAGTGAGTTGTTCATCTAAGATCATCATCCAAGGTATGGGAGTTTGAACAAGAACAATTCTTTCATTATTGTGCCCAAAGACTTAAATTTTTATTAAAGATTTCATGATTTGTATGTTGGGGTTCTACCCAAAATATCTTGCTTTGAGTTTACGGACTTATAAGTAATTTAATCCTTGAATCGCATGGTTATTTTATCAAATTATGTTTTGAATTGAGGATTTATACCATGAATTGCACATTCCAATAGTGAATTGATATTTTCAAGTGTTTCCAAGGTAGTTGACAAGAATTAATCTTCATTATGAAATTGTGATCATTTAAGTATATTTCCTTTAAACCTAAGTATGAATTTTGATATCTCATGAAAAGTATAATATTAGTACGCTTTAACAAGCAAGTATTCGGATTTTAAAGAGAAATTGATCTTTGATCCTAAGCTAAGATAGAAATCCATATTATTTATACAAATTATGATTTAAAGCTAAGAGACCATAATTGGTTTTAATTACGAACCCCTATGCTATTTTTAAGGAGGATTTTCTAAAAGTCCTGAGCAATAAGTATGAGAGTAGTATTTAGCACCGAGTTGGGTATGATTCCAAGGTCTCATGCCCCAGAACTATGTGCCACCGTAGGCTTATGATGCTCATAGTGGGCTAAGATAGTGATCACTTAAGGTTCTATTCTAATGGCAAGGGTAGAATAACTCTCCCCAACGTGGGTAAGACATTGGACAACATGGAGAATGCTTACATGGTTATGTTGGTTAGAAGAAGATCCCAAGTCCTTGAGTTCACAAAGTTCGATAATCCCTAAGTTTCAAAAGAAGTCCCCTATTCTCCTTAAGATAAAAGTATATAAATTTTAAAAGCTATTTGTTTTAAGATTTCCCAAGTTCTCCAAGTTCCTAAGTTTTAAAAGAGAGAATTTAAGTACAACTTTTAGAACTAAATGTGATGGCTCACAAGACTTATAAAGCATGTTTTAATTCTTATTGTTACATATTTCAGATATTCCAGCTTATGTAAGTCACTTACGTTTAGCATGCATTGTTTGATAAGTGATGAATATGAGATATGATTTATTTATGCATTGCACCCCCATATATTCAGTACATTCGCAAAGTGCTGATCCAAATATATGTCTATGTGCTACATTGTCTTATAATGTAAGTTTAGGTGCTCAGTATCAATAGTGAGAGTAGTTCGAGCATCTCTATCTAAACTCTTACAGTTGGTAAGTCCTCATAGTTTGAGGACATACTCCTATAGATTTCCATCTTTCTTAGTATTTGAGTTATTACTTTCAGTTCTGTCTGAGTCAGTTGAGGGTCTGTCTTAATTTCTCTCCAATTCTTCAGTAGTAGAGGCTTTCAAACTATTAGTTGATTTCAAGACTTTTAGTATTTATCATTCAGACAGTGTATACAGTTTATTTCAGTTCAGATTTGATATAATATATGTCTAATGCATGATTAGCTTATCTTGAAGTAAACTCCAGATTTAGTAACTGGCTCAAAAGGTTAGCTTAGGGCTATTCTTAGCATTAAGCACCGTGTGACTCCTCGGGATGTAATTTTGGGGCGTTACAATACTTCCTCGGCTATACTATTCCCCTTAATACCATATTCACTTGATTCAACTTATAATTCTCACATGGTAATTGATAAATCCATCTACTAAAGTCGAAACTAAACTAAATTCTCACATCATGGTCAAGCCTAGCTCGAAATCACAAGGTACTGCACATAACACCATAATACTTGTTTGAACCATGAATTTAGTGCCCCAAGAGTTGTCATAACTTCTCACCTCTAGGATAATTTTCTTATCACTTCAACAACTAAATTCATCCTCTTACTTGAAATTCATTAGTGCCTAATGCACCTATCCTCTAATATACCAACATGACATCCAAGCCTATTTTCATAACCACATATGCGCTTCTAAACAAACACCCATAGAAGCATCTTTCTCATATTCTCTAATACCTCTATCAATAAAAACTTCCATGCACTGTTCTTAAGAAGACACGTATAAAAATATTTTCATCTAACCAAGTCATACACAAAAAGCTTCACCTCAATATTCCTTCACTTATAGACTTACATAAAATAAGCATACAACCATTTTTCCCAACATAACATATTTACTCTCTCTCATCTACACTATAGTTCATCATCACTATCTTGATCTAACGGAAGGTCACTGAAAGGTTGGAATATCAGGAACCAAAACATGAAGGTATACTAAGCATAAGTTGACACTTTACTGAGGCCTGGGGAATAGAGCATTCCCGACATAGATTCATTAAAGAGATATAATCCAATGACGTATATGATATAAATATGAATTTCACTGATCATTAAGAGTGTTGCATGAGTACTGGAATAGAAAATACTGTAAAGAATGAGTACCTGAGTCTGAGTTTAGAGTTCATGATTTTATGGAACATGATTTCGACTGCTGAATGAACTGGAACTCCTCATAATAGGAACTGGGAGAGTACATGATTCTCTATTATGTGAATGAGCATGAACTATGATCATGGAACTGACACGTAAGGAATGAGTAGATATCAGGATAACCAAAGTACAAATACCAAAATAAGAATGAGTCGGGCATCTTTCTCCCACACTAGCAGCACTACTAGAATTTGAGAATCTGACTTGGTTACTTATCCTACCATCTCCTCCTTAGCTTTAAGCCATCATTCTAAGTCTGTGGAACTCCTTTACTAGACTCTAAATTGGACTACAATCACTGAACTCTAGAGTCTCGGATATAAAAATACACGTAAATAATAAACTTAACCCGAAAGACTACTTCTGAGATACAACTCTATCTTTCTATAGCCCCAATAGTCATCATATAATACTTGAACACTTACTAACTTAGAATCTTCATGAGTATACCCATAGCCAAAGTGCAAACCATCTAGTGCTTCAACTCGTATTTCTATTAGCTCAATCTTCAAAAACTCAATCTTAGATTCTAACACTTATCATGGATATCACCAAACCTTTAATGAACCATACTATTTCCATTATAGCCTACTAGTATCACATCTCTAAGCTTATATTTTCCTGATCCATGAGAATCAAGATCATATAAAAGGTTCAACATTATCTATCCATAAGTTCTCAACTTAGCTATTAAGAACGGCATATACTATATAACTAGACTCCTTCCACTTAGCAACTCAACGGTACTACAAACCACACACAACACGTAATAACCTTAGAAAATAAAGCAACTCCATATCATCTTGGGCACACATCCACATCATATGTACAACATCATACTTAATTATGAATAAATGGACTTAAACTCTTGCATATACTATTCAAGCCTACTAGATCACTTCCATTCAACTAGCATCACTGACCGAGCAATCATTGCTTCCACCTTGATGACCATCTACTGTTCCAACTTAGTGTTTAGTGCTAGGCATGATTAACAACCCAATCTCACATACTATTCTCACTTGGAAGCTATAAAATAAAATATCAAGAAACACTAGTACTAGAGTCCCATAACAACTATAATCGATCACAATCATATAGCATACTCTATCAAAATCCGTTAGCACAACCCTCTTCCATACAGCTCTATTACTTACCCATCTATATATCAAATTACTTTCATGGCTCTTTTAGATAAGTAATTTCATCCCTCTCTGAAATTATTTTTTACTCATTTACCACTTTACCATACACCTTCTTTTAGTTGATAATTTTTGCATAAAATAAAAAAAATAATAATCAACCTTGAACAAATCCATCACAAAAAATAGCAACCTTATCAATTAAAAGTGGATACCTCACCCCACACCCTCACTACCTCACCCCACCCCTACCCACGTACACCCCCTCCCTTACATTTTTTATTTTCTATTTAGACCATAGACACCCCACAATAACAAAATGGGGCACAAAACAACAAATACACACCCTCACTAACAAATTCATAGATACCACATGAAAAATACACATAGTAGACTCTTTATTTTTTCCACAGAATATTCACCAACAACACACATAGAGACTCTCATTTTTACATTTCACATAATTCACACACACTCTTCACAAACATATACAAACATGACACACAACGTGATCGGCACACCTTATCAAAAATGAAAACCCATTTACACACACACATCTAACCAAATCCACACATACTCAGGAGAGGAAATATAAGAGAGATTAAGTGAGCAGAGAGAGATTGAGGTCTAGATATGGAAATTGAATGAGAGCGTGATGGTACGGGTTTGATTTTACTAGTTTTCAGCAAATTTTCTTGCCAGAAACATGTTGATTTAGTCATAAAAAATCTAGCATTGCCGGTTGTACTATTTTGGGTGAAATCTGTTGGAAAAGGGCATTGTCAATTAAAAATCAATCCAAAATTATGTTGTTTGTTCATATTCATCTTGGGATTTGGGCGTCATTATTTGTTGGTTTGTCTGTCTTTTTTTGGGGTTGCAATTTCTTGATTCAACTTGTTTGTTTGTTATTGAGGTCGGATTAGAGGTTTTCTGGATGCAGTTCTATCTTTGATATATTAAAATCGACAGTTGAGGTTCAATTCTATTCTTTTTCCTCTCTTTATTTCATTGTTTATAATATTTGATGTGTTGGATTGAATATCATGTGTTGGTTGTTCTCTATTGGTAATGAATAATTGCTTGTGTGGATGAGTAGTTGATTTACTTGATTAGTGGATTGCATAATTGAATTAGTTTAATCATGTTGAGAATGAATTTGGGGGGGGGGGGTGAGAATTGAAAATGAATAAAAAATGAATGTGATTGGTTCGTATTGATTAGTCGATGTTTTTTTGTTGCGAAATAGGCATCAGATTTTCTAAGTTTGATAATATCACGTTTTAGATCGAAACTAGTAGGCAAATTCTAACTCGGGTAGGAAAATTTTAAGAATGATATTTTTTTGAAAGTTTGAATGTGTGTGTGAACATTTCTTTTTACTTTATCGCATAAGATTTGATGATGTATTTGTTCGCCGGAGAATTCCCCGAGATTATATTGTACTTATTCACTGAGAAATGTCCTAAAGTATTTTGTACTCAAAGGACGTCCGTGATGAAGGCCCGATGAATTAGGTAAAACATTGGAGCGTAGTTTAGGATTAGTGTAGGTTAGCGTAGGTTTAAGTTTCCGTATTTTTCTATTTTGGAATTGTATAATTGGACTGGATATTATATTTTTTGGGATTCATTTTGTTTGTATATGTTTGTTTAATTATTGTGTGTTTATGTGGTTTATACATTCTTAGCATCGAATTAGCCGATATACTCCACAGAGCGACCGTGGTCGAACCATGAGATCGAGGGGTGCCTAACACCTTCCCCTTGGTTAACAGAATTTCTTAAATAGAATCTCGGTTCGCAAACCAGTTTTAAAGAGTCAAATCATTTTGAAAAAAGATTTTCCAAAGGTGACTTGGCACACCAGATTTATGTCAAGTGGCGAATCTGAATATAATTATTAAATGGATCCTTTTCGAAAAAAATCTTCATTTTGTCACTTTAATAATAAAAACTATTTCAAACTTTAAAATTTATCTTTTTAGTAAGAAAGGGTGTGACAGCTCTGGCGACTCCGATAGGGATATTTTCAGAATTTGAGCTTATTTTGAGTTGTATCGACTTAGTTTGACATTATGAGTGTATAAACATTATTTGTGTTATCGTTTGTATTTGTTTTATCATTGTTGAGTGTCTACGTGCTCTTTGTTTACAGTTTTTCTGTTATGTGTTACTGCCCTACATCTGGCATCATGTGTAAACTCGAGTCATTTACTTTGCAACAAGTCCATAGTACACATGTGTACACGACCTCTAGTTGAGTCACCCTTATTTTAGGAGGAGAAGCCGTCGGGTGTATAGAGTAGGTGGGAAGCTGTCGCCGCAACTAACGACCATACACTTTTCCAAACAACCTTATCAGTGAATCCGAGCCAAGGTCAGCCTTTAGGTCACGATTATCTACGTCATATTGAGGCCTAGTGGGACCCACTTGGTCCTTTATAGGAGACTAACCTCTACCGCATCCCTACGTGTTAATTGTTGCATCTTTGAAAGTAACGGGGTCATTTGACATATAGATTTGGGAGAAAGCATGTGTGTAGACAAGGAGAAATAAAAAAAAAGAAAAAGAAAAGGCGAGTCAAAAAAAGAATTTCGTAGTTTTTAGGGTTCTTTATGACTTTTGTTATTCATAATCTAAAAATTCAAAAAGATTTTCTACTTTTTGCACTCATTTTCTCAAAAAACAAAATCATCTAAAAGATTTCATTTGTCTCCTTTAGTAGGCATTCATAATTCAAACTTTTCAAAAAAGGATTTTTTTAATAGGAGCTTTTATAAAATTTAAAAAAATGGTAGAAGTCTTGTACATTCGGCATAACAAAAATATCAAAAATATTTTTTCTTTCATAGTTGTTAGAGTCAGTTTATGTGAAGTGTCTAATTGAAAACTCAAAAAGATTTATTTTGTTTAATGTTGTTCATCGCCTGTCTTTGGTCATGTCTCTCAAGTTAAGGTTCAGTTTGTGATTTAGTCTTTAATTGTCCAATCTGGACGAACTACGTACCCCTAATTCTCCCCTCTTGGGAGTGAGATACGTAGGCAACCCATTGTGGGTTCGGGAATCTTATTTAAAAAATCTAAATTTTTTTTTCTTCACTCATCATTTAGAGTGGGTGTTTCATATACATATTTAAAAGAAAACTACAAAAAAAAATTCTTTAATATGTTCAAGTTTTATTTTTGTATGAAGTACAAAATTGAAAACCCCAAAAGATTCTTTGGTAATCATAAGTTTCATTTTGTATAGAAATCTGAAAAATTCAAAAAGATTTTCTTCACTCTTCATTTAGAGTAGGTGTCATATACATTTCTTAAAGAAAACCACAAAAAGATTTTCCTTTAATAGTTTCAAGTTTCGTTTTCGTATGAAATGCAAAATTGAAAACCAAAAAAAATTTCTTTGGTAATCATAGATTTCATTTTGTATAGGATTTTAAAACTGAAAAATTCAAAAAGATTTTCGTCAATTCTTTTGACAATTTGTTATTTTCTTTGCTTCTTAAAGTTTTAAGAAAAAGAAAAGATAGAGAGTTGATCGGTTGTTTTGTGGCCAAACTTCATGAACTACGCACACCTGATTCTCCTCTCTCAAAAGTGGGATACATAGGCACCCTTCTTAGGTTCACTAGCCTTTTCAAAAAGAAAAAAAAGAGGTTTTGAAAAAATGTTGAACTCTAACACATTTGTTACCTCTTGTTCAGTTAGTTTAAGGTGGTTGGTTTGTGGCATCCTAAATGGTCCTCCATATCACAAGGAAGGTTAGTTTGTATCCAACAAGGATATAGAGAGTGACCTCATAGATCAAACAAAGTATTAGAAAAATGAGAGTTTAAAGGAAGAGAATTTGAGACTAAGGCAACAAATAATGGAAATTTATCGAGCTTGGGCCAGTGGGCTGCCTCCTCCTCCGTTCCCCACTATTAACCCTGCAAATACCTTGAGTCTTCTACCAAAATCACAAAGTTAGTTTTCTACTGTTGTTGATACACCACAGCTTATCTCAGAATCCATTCCACGTCAAATGGACACCAATACTTCTACCATTCTTTATTTAGCTCTTCAGTATAAGCCTATCACATTCACAGCACCACATACCGTTTGTAATTTTATTGTTCAACCTTCTACTGAGGTTTCCTCTTTGGATATCAATCCAATAATTGTGCTTCCCCAGTCTACTAGTGAATCCACATTCAATACTCTTGATGATCATTGCTATACTCTTGATCCTGCAGTTAAGTTAAGTTGACCGCCAAAATTTCTTACTGAGAAGCCTAGTATATCAGAAGAGCCAGAGAAAATGGTTGGGAAAGTGAAGAGTGAAGAAAATGATATGAAAGTTCCCCCGAAACTTGTGGGCTATGGAGATGTTTTGTATAAACACTGGGGCATGTCTTCAAGTGTTAACCTTTCTCCAAGCTTTGAGACATCAAAATTTGGGGAGCCTGATGGATAGAAAGATTCCATGAAACATTTAGGATGGCATTACAATCAATCAAGGAAAACTGAAGGAAATAAGAAAGAAAGCGTACCTATTGTCATGCCAGGGCCAAAGAAGAGTTTGAGAGTTTCAACCCACCAATATTGTCAGCCTCAATTATGAGCTTTCATATTAGATCCACATAAACACTTGCAGCAAGGTTCCTTTCTCCACAATCTAAGAAATCCTATTTCACTTCCTCAATATCCTTTGAACAATGCACAATCATATGCTCATCCATCTTTCTATCCACAATGGCATACCCCGGTCCCTCAACGTCATCCTCAACCCCCACAAATTTACCAAGAAACCTTTAACTTTAAGTTTATACTAGGCAAAGGATAATTTAGGGAGTCCTATACTAGTTTGTTCCAGACATTGAGACAATGGGGCATGATTACTCTTATCCCTGGGTATACTTCCAATCCACATTCAAAAAAATTTGATCCTAATGTACGATGTGCTTATCATTCTAATATGCAAGGTCACAGTATTAAAGATTATTGTATTTTGAAAAGAGAAATAGAGAAAATAATTCAAGAAAAATTAATTGTGGTGCAAAGCATTGACACCTCAACCATCTCACAGAGTTCTTCGCAAGCATGTGATACTGTACAATATGCATGAAGCAATGAGTTAATCTTGGGGAGCTAGAACTTATTTGTTGAAGGGAATATCTCTGATCGTGGTGTAAGCTCTTGTCATGCTGATATTCAAACCAGTGGCTAAGTTGTCAGGTTGAGCAATTGAGAAGTCACCCTTCTCCCTACTAGGAAGAGGTCTGGTAGTTTGTTTTGTTTTCTTTTTTGTTTTTCAAATTATTTCAGGGTTGTAGTTTGAGATAGATCTTATTTTGACCCTTTGTATTTTATGTTAAAACCCTTCTATCTTTCATTTTAACTAAATAGGGTGTCCCTTTTCCCTTTATGTTTTAAATATGTTTTTTTCTTTACATAGTATATTTATGTTGGCTCTAGTGATATAACATGCTGGCAGAATTTTCAGCTAGATCTTAAAATCTAATTTGAGCATGAACATTGAATCAGAGGCCTAAAGTTAGAAAAAGAATTTGAGAAAATAGGTAGAGTACTGAGACATTTGGTGACCATGTTGAAGCCTTCTTTGAAAATTAAGGACATTGTTTTTTAGAATCACAAGAATAACTTTGTCATCAATTGAAAGACATATCTCAATTAGGTCAAATATTGAATGTGCGATTCTATACCAAAAGCAATAGAAAAAAAAAATTAGCTCCACAGAGTCATGAGTCCTTCAGGATGAGGAATGTACAACAAAGGTGAAATTGTATGTTGGACAAGCGCAAAAGAAGTAGTTATGCACAGGCTCAGTAAGTTAGTGTTGTAAAAAATATCACACATGATCTTTATCTCCCAGTTTCAAATTACATGTTATGTACTTGCATCCTCAAGGATTGATATGATGAAGGCATTTTATTCTGCTATTCAAATATTATGTCATCTTTTGTTTGCCCCATTTGAGATTTAGTCCTATTTTCTTTCATACCCCTCTTTTGGAATCAAGATAGAGTCAGCAAAGTTTAAAAAAAGTATCGAGTAAAAGATTAAAGTCAGAATAGTTTTCAAAAAAAAAAAGAAAAAGAGAAAAAGTATGTCAAAAAGAAAAAAAAGAGTGTCAAGAAAAATAAAGTCAGAAAAGTTCCAAAGAGAAAAAGAGTCAACAAAAGAAAAAAAATCAAAATCAACCAAATGAACAAGCTGTCGGAACTACATGTGACCTAATTCTCCTCTCTCGGGGGTGAGATATGTAGGCTTATTTACATTGGGCTCAGTCCAACCAAATGAATAATTTAGAATTGCCCAAGTCAAAAGAAACTGGGGCATGAGTTAATCTTCATTGTTTGAGTCGGTTCCAAAATTTATAATTCTCACCCCACTTCAAGTGTCGTTTGGGCCTCATGCTATCCTTTCTTTCTAACCCTATCCAAAAGTCAAGTTATAATCAAAGAAAGACTTTCAAATCAATCTTTGAGGATGTTAAGGTTAAGCATGCACGGGAAATGATGATGCATTTGAAAACTACTTGTCTTCCTCGGCATAAAGAATCAAGAGAGAAATAAAAATGAGAGAGTCTTATTTGTGAAAACCCTCCCGAGCACCGTAAGACAATGGTAAGTTGAGAAAGATAAAAATGAGATAGTCTTATCTTGAAAACCCTCACGGGAACTGTAAGACAACGGTGAGTTAAGAGAAATAAAAATAAGAGAGTCTCATTGGTGGAAAACCTCACGGACACCATAAGGCAATAATGACATGAGGAAAACAAAATGAGAGAGGTTTGTAGGAGAAAACCCTTTAAGGCAACACTAGCCGAATGAGATCTCCGAATGCAATTGGCCCAAGGAATTAAGTCAATTTTAGGGCCATTAACTCAACAACAATTTGTGAGAGTTTAGATGAAAAGATCAGTCAGTTTAATCCAAAATGCATGTCATAATCATTAGAATGAACTGTAATTTTTAGATAAACTTTTCTTTTATCATATTTTTTTGTAATAGAGGCATTCATTGTCGTTTATTTCTTCTCCATAGTTATATTTTTATTTTCTTGAGTCATTTATCCAAACATAACAAAAGTTATTGTCATTTTTCTCTTGTCTTTAAGTCAAATCCATTTCAAAATAAGTGAGAAAGGATTTCGAAACTGGCTACCAACTTTTTCAATTGCACAAAGCAAGACAGAAAGGCCAGTGCATGAAAGAGACATTATTGTGAGAAAAAATAAGGCATGCAGAAAGCTTCCTCAACAGACAAATCTGGGAACTCATGTAAATACCAAGGTTCAAAGAGTTTATCTGAGGAGCATGGCAAAATGGAGATGTTGTGTTTTGTTTAAGAGTCACTCTTAATAATCTGAGTTTGGGTCAATGATGCGGGAAGTCAATGTCAAATGTTAATGGTTGGAAGGAAAATTGAATGTGACCAGCGCAAAAGCAATTGCCTCGAAAGCCAAAGCCACAAACTAGCCACCATGTTTTGACTCCTACAAAATGCACTTTCTAGTCGAATCATTCCAATTAACCCATAGACGATACATTTCTTAGTTTGGGTTTTTCAAGTAGTTATGATGTGACTTTTACAAAAGTCCTCTGATGATAAACTGGGGCAAAAAATTAATTTCTATTTTTGGAACTTTACTTTTCTGGCAAACAAAATTTCTCTTTATAATAATTTTTATTTGGGATAATTTTCTTTCTAGTTTTAATGTGATTTCAGAAGCCCTCCCGAAGAACAGGGCGAATAAATTGAAAGCCAAGCAACAAGGTAAAGAAATTAAAAGTCAATAGATTGATGAAATAGCAAGTCGGGAGGCCACTTAAAGAACAGAAAGAAGAAATTGAAAGTCAAGTAACAAGGTTAGAGATTGAAAGTCAAGCAACAAGGTCAAGCAATTGAAAGTCAATAAAGTTAGGAAATTACAAGTCGGGAGCCCGCCCGAAGAATAGGGTGATGAAATTGGAAATCAAAAATTAAAAAATAGCAAGTTAGGAGCCCGCCTGGAGATCAGGGTGAGGAAATTGAAAGTCAAGCAACAAGGTGATGAAATTGCAAGTCAGGAGCCCGCTTGAAGAATAAGGTGATGAAACAGCAAGCAAGAGCCAAGGAAAGCTACACATATAGGACTTTTGTATTTTTATTTATGTTTTTTAACTTGTAATTTTTATTTTGATGTAATGATAGAGTCGTGGACCGGAACCTCAACGGGACCTTACTTGACTCTCCAACTCGGTTGCCCTTCCTTCTTATGTTTCTTCCTTTGAATAATGATTGGGTCAAAATTCTATCTTATTGTCTACTTTTTTGTCTGAAAACACATTGTATTTACACCCAAAAAGGGACATGATGTAGACACATAATTTTTTTCCTCTACGAAATTATTTTTTACTCATTTACCACTTTATCATACACCCCCTTTTAGTTGATAATTTTTCCACAAATTAACAAAAATAATAATCAACCTTGAACAAATCCATAACTAAAAATAACAACCTCACCAATTAAAAGTGGATACCTCACCCCACCCCCTCACCACCACACCCCACCCCTACCCACGTATACCCCCTTCACTTTTTCTATTTTCTTTTTGGACCATAGACACCTCACAATAACAGAATGGGGTACAAAACAACAAATACACACCCTCACTAATAAATTCACACACACCACACCCAACAACAAATTAAAAACACACAGAATATGCACACAATAGACTATCCATTTTTTTCCACAGAATATTCATCAACAACACACATACAGACTGCTATTTTTCCATTCCACAGAATTTAGACACACTCATCACGAACATATACATACACAGAACATATCATGATCAGCATACCTCACCGAAAATGAAAACCCATTCACACACACATACTGATCGAAGCGACACATACCTGAGAGAGAAAAAATAAGAAAAATCAGGTAATAAGGGAGAGATTAAGGTCTAATATGGAAATTGAGGGAGAGCGTGATGGTACGGGGTTGATTTGACTGGTTTTTGGCAAAGTTTCTCATCAAAAACCTATCGATTTAGTCGTTGGAAAAATCCAGCATCACTGGTTGTATTGTTTCTAGTGAAATCTGCCAAAAAAGGGCGTCTCCAGTTGAAAACCAATCCAAAATTATGTTATTTTTTCATATTCAGCTTGGGATTTAGGCGTCGATATTCATTGGTTTGTCTGTCTTTTTTGGGGGGTTGCAATTTCTCGATTCGAGTTGGTTGTTCATTATTGAGGTCGGATTTGAGTTTTTTTGGACGTGGTTCTATCTTTGATATATCAAAATCGACAATTGAGGTTCAATTCAATTCTTTTACCACTTTTTATTTCATTGTTTATCATATTCGATGTGTTGGATTGAATATCGTGTGTTGGTTGATCTCCATTGGTGATGTATAATTGCTTGTGTGGATAAGTAGTTGATTTACTTGATTGATAGATTGCGTAATTGAATTAGTTTAATCATGTTGACAATGAATTTTGGGGTGGGTGGTAGAATTAAAAATGATAAAGAATGAACGTGATTGGTTCGTATTGATTAATTGATGTTTGTTTGCTGCAAAATAGGTGTCGAATTTGCTAAGTTTGATAATATCATGTTTTAGATCGAAACTAGTAGGTAAATTCTAAGTCTGTGATATGGGAATTCCTAGCTCGAGACCTTTCACACGATGCCAAGAACGTGACTAGCAACGACTCCAAGCCTCGTTCACATTCTTGGCCATGTGTGAGGCCCTTGTGAGCCCATCTAAGGGCCAATATTTAATAAAATGTAAAGAGGCCCACCAAGACACCCCAAACCCACCCACTTAAATGCCAAGGGTAATTTGGTCTTTGTCCCTCCTTTCTAAGTGATTATATAAGTCATGTAATAGGGCTAGTCTTACTTTAGTTCATTCCTATTATTCAAGAAACAAAGACTTGTAAATTTTTTACTTCTCTTTCTCATCATTTGGAGAGGCCAAAACTAAATTCTCACTAGTAGAGTGACACTAGTATTGTATCTTGGCTAGAAACTAGGTTCTTGAGGTTCTTTGAGTTTCTCTTGGTCCAAGTAAGAACTTGGTATTGATATTTATTAGTCTTAGGGTCCTTTCTCTTGCTAGGGTTCTTAGATTAATGAATATTGTGTGTCAAGTTTCTATCTCTTTCTTTGTAAATCTTGTTAACATTGTGTTGTTGAATATAAAAGTCTAGTGAAGCCATGTGGGGCTCTTTCGATTCACTAGCAATATTGTCTTTGTTGGTCTTGTTGTTAAACTCACTTTTCTAGTTCAAACAAGTGTTGCAAGACTAGTGAAGCCGTGTGTGGCCATTTTCGATTCACTAGCACTTTGTTGTTCATCTTGTTGTTATTGTGTTGGTTAGAATCTCTTTATACACACTTAGCATTTTATCATTTGGTATCAAAGCTCAAGGCTTGGTTTTGTTCTTACAAAAACAATCTTGGAAAGCTCTTACCAAAAAGTGTGTTCTTGAACATTTTGGTTAAAAAATTGGTTGTAGATCTACAAAAGTTTTACTTGTTTAGTTGTTTCTTGTGTTGGTTTCTTTCTCATCAACACAAAGGGTGTCTAAATCTAAAGTTGAGCTTAATGAAAAAGAGAATTGTGTTGTGAAAAAAAAACCTTGGAAGTGACCATTATGGTGTATTGTTGTTGTGTTCTTGAAGGTATTGATGTTGTGTTCATCCTAAACTTCTCCTCATCTTATGTCTTAACTTCTATAAAGATAAATAGATCCAAAAAGGTTGTAAGACAAAATTAAAAATTGTTTGTGAGAAGACTTGCCAACATCACCTTTTCAAGACTTGACAACTACTTTTCCTTAAAACAAGGAACCTTGTCTTGTGGGACTAGTGAGGTCAAACATCACCTTTTGAGTTTGAAAAAAAAGAAAAAAAAAAGGGTTTGAAAAATGTCACAACACTTAATGTTTTCCATCCCAATAACAAGTCATCCATTACAAAAGACCTAAGGGGACTAAGACTTCAAGTTGATGAACTATTTATGTGGACCCGTGGCCATTGACATGCTGCCATGTCACCCTAGTTACTGTTTACGTGATAATTAAGCTCAAATTTGGATGTTCTAGTTTCTAATTATTGATTCCTAGTTTTCTCTAATTGACTTGAGAGCTAATTAACAAACTAGTACATTCCTACTAGCTTGTCAATTAGTCACTTGAAGCCTTGTGTTCGTGTCAACGTTTGTTTGTGTGCTTTTGTCATTTGAATACGTTGTAACTCTTGGCTTTAGTCCGATGAGAATTCTTTGAGTTTCAAACAAGAATCCATTTCGGGCAAGAGCATACTCATACCTTACGGATTCACGGGTTCCTAACCAATCTACAACTTATGTGGAACTTAAGTGTGAGTGAACCAAGAGAGTGTGAGTGAGGAGAGGGATTTTAAACTAACTTGTTTGTTGCTTGTGTAGATGATACCTTGATAATGGAGGGAACCACGTCTCAAACCGTGGATTCTAATGAAATGGAGAATATGAGGGTCAGTCTTGAGGCTATGACCCGAGCTCTTGAAAGTTGAGTACGAAAGTGGGAGCCATAAGGGGAAAAGTGACAACTATTAGTGGGAGGTTATAACAAGTGGAGATTCAAAGGAACTCTCGTCCTTCTACTCCTCGACATGTTTCATCAAGTGGACATGATAGAAATTCCTCCACCACCGTTAATCCCGAAACATGTCCACAATTGCCAAATCCTTCACTAGCTCCACTAAATGCCACAAGCCAAACCACGTATAATCCTCTAAATTGAGACTCCAATAGACCAACCAATTCCCAAATGTCTCAAGTTCCGCAAGAGGTACTCGGACATCAAATGCCTCCATAAAATCCAAACCCCCTTCCAAGCTCCACTAAACCAAAGACCACCACCTCCACAAAATCTAATTCCTCCAAATCAAGTTCCAAATGTCCAAAATCATCCCATCCACCTTGAGGAATATGGTAGAGAGGATTATGAAGGGTATGAAGCCTTTGACGATGACTACATGAGGGAGAAAGAGATGAGAGAAGATTGTGTGGATCCAAGGAGATACCGAGGGTATGGAGAAAGGGGAAACCGTCACTTAGAAAGAGACGTAGGCATCAATACCATCAAATTGAGACTACCTATCTTTAACGGTGAAAGTGACCCCGAGGTGTATCTTGCTTGGGAGTCGGCGTGTGATAAAGTTTTTCAAGTGAATGATATCTCGGAGGAGAAGAAGAGTTGTTATGCCATAGCTCATTTTGAAGGCTATGCTAACACTTAGTGGTAATAGGTCAAGAGGTTCGGCAATGACTTGGTAGAGGGACAACCACCAACATGGTTTCGGTTGAGGTACCTAATGAGGCAATGATATCTCCCTAAAAGTTATCATCATGAGTTGCTTTCTAGGTTGTACAATTTTCAACAAGGGAATCGAAGTGTTATGGCATACTATGATGAGTTTCAATAATTTATGTTGAAGCTTGATCATCGGGGAGAACAAATTATCCATGATATTATTCAGTTCAAGTATGGGTTGAACAAAGAGATCTCTACTCATTTGACGCTTCACAAATTTGATACCGTTGAAGGGATTTTCCAAGCGGCTCTTGAGATTGAAAGGGAGCTTAAAGAGAGGTCGTCGTTCAAGGCAAAGGGACCATCAACCTCAGGTTGGCCGAGAAGCAAAGATATGGATCAACTATCTTCGGTTTGGCCCAAAACAAGGACCAACCCGCCACTATAAGGCTGTCCGAGCCTAAAACAGTCCATAAATTTCCTCCCTGGAAAGAAGCTCACAAGTATCCTAATCCTAAAAGGTTCCAATTTTTCAAGTGCCAAGGTTGGGGACATAAAGCCAATGAATGTCCAAACCAGCGCAATGTGATCCTAAGGTAAGGGATATTGTATTACCTTGGTGAGGAAGTAGTTCTTGGAAAAGAAGAGAATGAGGCCGAGCCTCAAGATGGAGAGAAACCCAAAAATGAGCCACATGATGATGGTGATTGTGAGGATGCTTATTCGTAAGAAGGGGAGTACGTGGTTCCAAACTTTGTAGAGAGGTGTGCCATGATTAGTAAGTCGATAGATGACCCTAGCCAACGGGAGAATTTATTCCATAGTAAATGACTTGTGAAGGGAAGTGTGTATACTATGGTGATAGATAGTGGAAGTTGTGTGAATGTGGTTAGTGTTGCGATGGTGAACTTTTTGAAATTGCCGACTACACCTCACACTAGTCCTTACAAGTTGCAATGGTTAAATGAATGCGGCGAGTTAAAGGTCACAAGGCAATGTGTGATACGTTTTAAGGTAGCCAACTACCATGACGAGGTTTTTTGTGATGTGATACTAATGCAAGCTTGTCACTTGTTGTTAGGAAGGCCTTGGCAATACGATAGGTCGACCAAACATGATGGAAGGTCCAATCGGTATACACTTGAGAAGGATGGCCGAAAGGTCTCTCTTCATCCATTATTGCCTTCCCAAGTGAACGAATTGTACCAAAAGATGTGGGAATTGAGGGAAAAGAGAAAAAAGGCCGAGAGTAAACCCGAGAGTAAGGGAGTAGGGGAAACCGAGGGGCTCCTAATTTCTAAGGGGCAAGGAAGTGTGGTGATGACGGCTAGGAGGAAAGAATTATTTGTGGATCATGACGGGGACACTCTGATGCTCCTCTTGGCTCATTGTTTTAGCATTAACGCCACTAACATTTTCATTTCTCCTCCTATTTGTCATATTGTGCAGGATTGCGAGGATGTCTTCCCAAAGGAATTACCGCAAGGATTTCCCCCACTTCGGGGAATTGAGCACCAAATAGATTTTGTGCCAGGTTCATAATTGCCCAACAAACTGGATTATAGGAGCAACCCGATGGATACCAAGGAATTGCAATGCCAAGTTGAGGAACTCCTCAACAAAGGATATATCAAGGAGCGTATAAGCCCTTATGCGGTTCCGGTGCTACTCTTTCCCAAGAAAGATGGACTTGGCATATGTGCGTTGATTGCCGAGCCATCAACAAGATAATGGTAAAATATCATCACCCTATTCCTAGGTTAGATGATATGCTTGATGAATTGAGTGGTTCATGTTTGTTTTCTAAAATTGATTTGAGGAATGGCTATCGCCAAATTCGTATGCAACCTGGTAATGAATGGAAAACCACCTTCAAGACCAAATTCGGTCTCTATGAATAGATGGTTATGCCATTCGGCCTAACAAATGCTCCAAGTACTTTCATGAGGCTAATGAATCATGTGATGAAGCAATTTATCAGAAAGTTTGTTGTTGTTTATTTTGATGATGTATTGGTGTATAGTAACTCCTTAGATGAGCATGTAAAGAATTAGCAATGTGTGTTTGATGTCCTCCTAAAGGAGAAGTTATATGCTAATCTAGAAAAGTGTTCTTTTGGTGTCCATGAGGTTGTATTTCTTGGGTTTCTGGTGAGCTTAAGAGGGGTCGAAGTGGATGAATCTAAGATTGACGCCATTAAAAATTGGCCAACTCCCAAAACCGTAGGTAAAGTGAGAAGCTTCCATGGGTTGGCTAGTTTTTATAGACGTTTTGTCAAAGGATTTAGCACCATTGTCGCCCCCTTGACCGAAGTGCTTAAAAAGGACCGGCCTTTTAAGTGGGGAGATGAACAAGCTAAGGCCTTCGAGGACTTGAAATCTATCCTCATCTCGGCCCCTTTGCTACAATTGCCAAATTTTGACAAGACCTTTTAGGTAGAATGTGATGTAAGCAAAGTCGGCATAGGCGCGGTTTTAATGCAAGAATTAAAGCCTATTGCCTACTTTAGCGAAAAGCTCAAAGGAGAAAGTCTAAACTACTCTATGTACGATTTAGAGTTGTATGCCTTGATTAGAGCCTTGTCCACTTGGCAACATTATTTGTGGCCTAAAGAATTCGTGATCTGAACGGATCATGAATCCTTGAAGCATCTACGGGCACAAGACAAGCTTAACCGGCGGCATGCCAAATGGATTGAATTTCTTGAAACTTTCCCTTATATTATTCAATACAAGAAGGATAAAGACAATGTGGTTGCCAATGCTTTGTCCCGAAAACATGTGCTTGTGTATTCTTTGTCGTCTAAGTTGATGGGGTTTGAAAGCCTCAAGTCTTTATATCCCGAGGACCCTCACTTTGCTCCTATATATAGGGAAAGTGAAGAGTTGGAAAGGGATAGGTAGGTTACGGATAGGCGTTCCCATCCCTATACCAAATTTAATGGATACTTTTTTAAAGGTAGATGATTGTGTGTTCCCTCAAGTTTGTAGAGAGAATTATTTGTGAGGGAAGCACACAATGGCGGTCTAATGGGCCATTTTGGGGTCGAGCAGACCCTCAGAATTTTGGAAGAACAATTTTATTGGCCTATAATGCACAAGGATGTGGCCCGGATTTGTGGCCAATGTGTTGAGTGCAAAGGAGCCAAGTCACGGCTCCAACCCCACGGGTTGTACACCCCATTGTCCACCCCTTTGCGTCCTTGGCTTGACATATCAATGGACTTCGTGTCGAGATTGCCAAGTACTAGAAGGGGGAGGGAGAGTATTTTTGTCGTGGTAGAGCGGTTTTCCAAGATGGCTCACTTTATTCCTTGTTCTAAATGTGATGATGCGCTTAGCGTAGCCTCTTTATTTGTTGATAATATTATAAAACTTCAATGTGTTCCGAGGACCATAGTGAGTGATAGGGATTCTAAATTCCTAAGCCACTTTTGGAAGTCCATGTGGGGTAGACTCGGTACTAAGTTGTTGTTTTCGACTTTATGCCACCTACAAACCGAAATGAAAGTAGTAAATAGGACCTTAGGGTCTATGCTACGGTCCATGGTTAAATAAAAAATGACTTCTTAGGAGGAGCATTTACCATTGATTGAGTTTTCTTATAATCATGTTATACACTCGAGCACGGGGATGACACCCTTTGAGTGTGTATACGGCATCAACCCCCTCACCCCTTTGGATTTAACCCCTTTGCCAAGTGATTTTGTGATAAGATTAGATGGAATCAAATGGGCTGAGTCCATGAAAAATCTACATGAGAAAGTGAGGTTGCGGTTGGAGAAGAAAAACCAAGAAGTTGCGAGGCGAGCCAACAAAGGAAGAAGAAGAAAGCTCACTCTTGAACCAGGAGATTGGGTGTGGGTGCACCTAAGGAAGGATAGATTCCCGTCTACGGAATGCTAAGTTAATGCCACGGGGTGATATCCCATTCCAAGTATTATAAAGGATCAACGATAATGCCTACAAGATTGATCTACCCCCGGAATATCAAGTGCACAACACTTTCAACGTGTATGATCTCTCTCGGGTGGAAACGGTGGAGGATGGCAATGATCCAAATTTGAGGACAAATTTCCTTTAAGATGGAGGGGATGATATGGGAATTTCTAGCTCGAGACCTTTCACACGAAGCCAAGAATGTGACTAGCAACATTTCTTTTTACTTTATCGCATAAGATTTGATGATGTATTCATTCGCTGGGGAATGCCCCGAGATTATATTATACTTATTCACCGGGGAATGCCCCAAAGTATTTTGTACTCGGAGGACGTCCGTGACTAAGGCCCGAGGTATCGAGTAAAGCATTGGAGCATAGTTTAGGATTAGTGTAGGTTAGTGTAGGTTTACGTTTCTGTATTTTTATATTTTGGGACTGTATAATTGGACTAGACATTATATTTTTTAGGATTTTTTTTTGTATTTGTTTGTTTAATTGTTGTGTGTTTATGTGGTTTATACATTCTTAGTGTCGAATTAGCTGATATACTCCACTGAGAGACCGTGGTCAAACGATGGGATTGAGGGGTGCCTAACACCTTTTCCTCGATCAACAAAATTTCTTAACTAGAATCTCTGTTCGCAAATCAGTTTTAATGAGTCAAATCGTTTTGAAAAAAGATTTTCCAAAGGTGACTTGGCACATCAGATTTATGTCAAGTGGCGACTCTGAATATAATATTGAAATGAATCCTTTTCAAAACAAATCTTCATTTTGTCACTTTAATAATAAAAACCCTTTCAAACTTTAAAATTTTTCTTTTTGGTAAAACACGGTATGACAACTCTATAAGTTTCAACTAAACTTCTTTTTGCAACCTCGAAGGAAGCCTAAATTAACAATATTATACCACCAAATACTTTCATTAATAACCAATACTTTTCTAACAAAATGAATACCATTAATACTCCTTTTCTACTATGAACAAACAACAATTCACCTTAACTAATAACTCCTTCCCTACCTTTCACAAAACTAACACACAAGGACATATCACCTTAACACAAACTAAATAAAATGCACACATTCATCTATATACTTTCGATTAATTTTCATTCCTACATTTCTCGACACTACACATCCAACTATAAGAATTTTCTACTACTTATAAATCATAAAACTCTAGGTTGCAATATCCCTCGAATACAAATTCTATTTAACAATCTAGTTTCATACTATCTCCTCCCACGTGCATTATCTGAATTGAAGGGTTAATGAGGAATCTGAATTCATTACATATTTTGTATTAACTTTACAACTCATATGTATAAGGACATAAACTTTCAACTTAAGGAACTTAAAACACTAGGAAGCCCCTTATGTGACTTTTGAAGTTACTGATAGTAAATCTGAGAGCATTACCTTGGGAGGAATTAGAACTTTCTAATCATGTTATCTCAGGAATAACACACAAATAGAGAATTATGGAGTTATGCACAAATCGAGAGGAGTTTCTGAGAGAACAACTTTATAGCATGACCTAGAGTATGAAAAAGAGGAAACTTTTCTTAAATGTCATGTAGCCTTTCGAAGAAAAGTACAGACGGCTCCATACCATTTTGCAAGAATCTACTAGACACGGCTTCATAGACACCCTAGGACACTAGAACTCTATGCTCTGATACCAAGTTTGTAACACCTCAAAAATGGTTCCCGAGACATCACATGGTGCTTAGGACCATAAGTAATCCCAAGCCAACCCTTGTATTGGCATACTATTTAAGCAATTGATTTACATATGTATAAATTGACTGAGTTTACTGTGTAAAAATATGATCATGATGAAATCTGGGAAAAATACAATATTGATACAATTTTACATTTTGATAAAACTGAAGAATAGAACTGAAATTACATGACTGACACTACACTAACTGATGTCTATGAAGCCTCTACTATACTAACCATAGATAGCTAGGATGCGACTCCAACTACTATTAATCAATACATATGAGAAAGAAAGTAAAGTACATAAATAACATCTAATTGAAGTCCCCGAAGTAGGAGGACACATCATCTGCTGGCTGAAATCTACAACTGTCTGATCTTGGTATATGGACTACAATTGAACTGGTACCTACATTATTAAACAACGTATCACATAAATTTATATATGGATTAGTACTTCCGTATTGTACTGAGTATATAGGGGTGAATGCACAAGTAAATCAATATCTCAATAATATTATAAATTTGATAAAGAATGCATGCTAAATGTAGATGACTCACATAAGTTAGAATGTCTGAAAACTGACAATCATAATCATGAATAGCAAAACATGGTGCATAAATCTAGTGAGTCATAAAATTTAGTTTTTAAAAGTTGTACCGGTATTCTGTCTTTAAATTATGTTGTCTAAGTGTAGAAAGAACTCACTTCTGTTTCTGTAAACTAAAATCTGAAATCTCATAACTAATGTCATATGTAAAGCAATAACTAAATAAAACTATGAGCCTTAGTTTCTAAAAGTTTATTAGGCTATAGGGAAATACTTTTAAAAGCTATTCTGAAAGTCTTTACTATTAGGATTACTCATTTCTGTATGGAGGTTCTTCTAACAGACATACACTATGTGAGATATCATCGTGTCAAACGTCTAGTTCCCATATGGGAAAACCTCACATTGGGGAGAAGTGTTATACTCTTTCTAAGGAGTATAACCTAATCTAAGTGATCACATCTATATCTGTCATTCATATAGAAATGGAAATAATCTTATAATTTGAACCTGCATTGGCTCGTTGTTCTAGGGTATGCAAATATACCCAACTCGGTGCTAAATACTACTTCCTTTAATTTGTATGCTCATTTTGTTGGAAATTCACTTTAAAAACTAGCATAAGGGTTTATAATAGAAATCAATTATGCAACTATCTATTTCAAAATATAATCAAAGCTAATCTATTTTTTGTAAACTGACATAAAATTATAAAGTGGATTTCATATCTTATCTGAGGATCAAAAGATCAAATCCTTATCAAAGTCTGAAGGTAACTAATCGTAGGATGCTTAAAACATAACTATTCTTGAAATATCAACATCCAAACTTGGGCTTCATAAACCATGCATCAAATTCATGTCAAATTATTATAAAGTTCATGCTTGATAATGAAAATAATGATTATTCAATTCTAAATTTGGACATTGCTGCAATACGCATGAAAATATGAAAGAAGACATACAATTCAACATCTATATTACTTGAAATCTCATAATCTTCAATTAGAAATAAGTGAGTATAAACCCTAGACTGAAATTCATATAATTTCATATAAAATGTAACTTTAAAACTAATTTTGGGCACAAGGATGAAAAGATTACCCTTGTTGAAAAAATTCACATAACTTAATTGATGGCTAGATGAAGAAGCTTGAACTTGGAGTTTCTATTTATGCTCTTGAAGATTGGCTCTTGAAGTTCTTGAATTGGGAATCTTGAATTTTGGGTTATCTTGGAAAAAGAATGGTGGAATTTGGATTACTTGAAGATTAAGATTTGATGTTCTAGGGTTTCCTTGGAGAGTAATTTTGATAAAAATATGCATATAATGGTTAGAATAGGATTAATTATCTTTTTTTATGGATTGGGGATTGGAAAAAATGATGAAATTGCCCTTAAAAATATAACTCAGAAGTAGAAGTCCCGAATTTTATCCCCACCGCGACGAGCCGCCATTGTGGTGGATTACTAAAAAAAGGAAGATTGTCATTTTGGCCTATGGAGAGATGCGGCATAATCGCATTGCGTCACTGGAAAAGGACGAGTGTCATTTTACACTCCACTGTGATGCGGTGTCTGTCCAATTGGGATTTTTTGCGCGATCCAGGCTAATCACGATAAGCTACTAGAAAGGGATGTAGGGGAACAGGAGCTTCACCTTGATGCGGGCTTATCGTTGTGCTCTACTAGAAATTGAACAATTGTGATTTTACCCTCTACCATGACGCGGTGCTTATCGCGGTGCTATACTACTTTAACTAAAACCGTCGTAACTTCTCAACCGTATATAGAATTAAGACAAAATTGATATCGTTGGAAAGTTGATTCAATTGTCTATACATTGGTGGTTCTAGAGCTAGAAAATTCTATACATCAAGAGTTGTTCACTTTTAAAGTTGACCCTTGACACACTAAAAGCTAAATGGGACTAAGAAAAGAATGGGGTATTACAATAACATAATAGAATTCAACGTATGTGTGTGTGTATATATATATATACATCTTCCTTGTTTTTATTCAAGTCATTCTTTAGGATCAAAATTTTTGCTCAGACAAGAATTATTTTTAGCAAAACTAAACCTTTGTGAACACTATTGTATTATTTTGTTGTAGTTTACAGGTCGTAGATGAATTTACCGGTGGAAGATGAATGTCGGTCGGCTTTGATGAAATTTTTAGATAAATATTAGGTTTGATTATATTGTATTTATATCTCTGTTTTGAGAATTTTTTGTGTAAAGGGTAAGTTTAGTTGCATTATTTTAATACCTCTATTATTGTATTATTTTTTTATAGTTTACAGGTGGTAGATAAGTGTTCGAAAGCTCTGAGAAATTTTTTGTGTAAAGGTTAGATTTAATTATATTATTTTGATGTCTCTATCATCGTATTATTTTGTTGCAGTTTACAGGTGGTAGATGAATGTCGATCGGCTTTGACAAATTTTTTGGTAAATGTTAGTATTGGACAATAAAATTTTGAGATCAAAAAATAAATAAATCAAGACAAGAAAGTATTGCAACAATCAATTTGTTGATTTCAATATGTGAGTGTTACAATCTCTATGAATCCTCTGATTCGCCTTTTCAAATATAAATTCAAGGGCTTAAAGCTTGATCTTGAATTTGAACTTGATTTGTCGATTTGAGGGACATTGATCTTGACTTATGCTTGAATTTCAAGGATTTTGAGCTTGTTCTTGAATATTGCGGTTTGATCTTGAATCTTGATGAACTTTATTTAAATGCTTGAGCTTTGTAGAAATTACAGTGTTTGATCCATGAGCTTTCTCTTGCTTCTTGTTAGAGTTCTTAAGTCTTTTTCTGGATTATGAGACCCCTATTTATGGTTGTGGAAAGAAAAGAGTCATGATGAATATGGACTTCTTTTGACCAATCAAATTCAAGTGATGTGGCATCTTTTATGGGCTTTTGATTTCACTAGGCCTGCTTTATCATTTTGACATGTGGCATGGTTTAATTGGCTCCTCCAGTTGACTGGCATGCCACGTCATTCGTCATGTGACGCTCCTTTGGACCTCTAGAATATGATAATATTTTGGGCTTAGTAAAGTAGTTCATCTTTTATAACCCAAATCAATGGGCTAGAATAATAAAAATTGAACTTTAATTAAATCCATACACTTTTGGACTTAAATAATCAATCCAATTCTATTAATCCACAATATTTATTTGGGACTAATCTATTTTGAATTTAACATAATTCAAATTTTGTACGAATTTCAATTTAATAAAATTTTGTTGCCCATAAAATGTCCCCCTACTTCAAGACTTGTCGTTGTCAAGATATTTAATATTTTTGAGACTATACTTGAAGTATGATTTATTTAAACATGCTTCCTTCATGCTTCAAAAATTTCCATAAAGTTGAACCATGCAATTTACATATTGATATTGCCTCTCAAAAAATCTCTTCTTCTTTTTTTCATGAATCTCTGCACGTAAGTCCCGTTGGTGAGGTATGAGATCCCATTCCTAATAAATTTTGAAAAACTTCTTGCCGCCTTCCTTAACCAGGAATAAAACTCTTCCAATTTAAATTTATATTGAAGAAGAAAAAAAACCTCCAATTTGAATTTGTATGGGAGAAGAAAATAACTTTCAATTTGAATTTGTATTAGAGATGAAAACTCTTCCAATTTGTATTGGGGAAGGAAACAACCTCTAATTTAAATTTGTATGGTAGAAGGACACAATCTCCTGTTTGAATTTGTATTGGAGATGGAAGCTCTTCCAATTGGGGAAGGAAACATCCATCCTAAAACTCTATAAAAGGACGTAGGATTACCACTTTGGGGTTTTCAAGCCATGAATAATATTGAGGTAATTTCTTTCCCTCCTACTTTTCTTTTATTTCCGTCACTTTTTTTCAGCACAACATCTTAGTGGTAGAAAATTCATATCTTATTGTAGGAATATCAAAATCATGAACCATTTGATATTATAGAAACTAGACTTTGAGATTTAAAACATATATAAAATTCAGCTTTAAATTCCATCAATATAATTCTCGATAATTTTTTGAAGTTAGCCCTGAATTTTATCATGCTAAAAATTTTAGATCTGCGCGTCTTTATTAAAACTTTCATATCTTGAAGCAGGAACGACAAAATTGCAAGACGCTTGATTTTTGTAAAACTAGACACAAATATCTATAGTATATCTAGAATACATAATTTAATACCTTTGAGATTATTTTAGGTGTTATCCCGAAATTAGCATTGAGTTTTGATTCATCAACAATTTCAGATTTATACGACATTACCAAAAAAATTATATATAAATATGGGAGTATTCAAATTACGATCCACTTGATTTTATAGATCACGAAAACATTTATATATAACATATCCAAAATTTGAATTTTAACACTTCTTGGATTGTTCTAGATGATTTTTTAAAGTCAATCTTATATACTATCCGACAGAGGATTCCAGATTTGCATCACCTCACCAAATAATTTATATCTTGATGTGGGACCATCACCACCAAAAAGTATTTTAATTGATTCAAACTTGATTTTGAGGGCTTTATTATCATCAAGGCATCTTGTCTCAATCCAAGTTAGTGATATACAACTTTTAAGATCGCAATGCTCTGACAGGTAACATCTTTTCTATTTGTGTTTTTACTTTCTTTCTTGTTTCCCCCCTTCTTGCAGGATTGAAAAAAATAGCAATATGCAAAAATCGGCGGATATCATCTTAAGGTGAGAGATTTTAACTATATCAGCTTAAGGTGAGAGATTTTAACTTTGCCTTCATCACCTTAAGATCAAAAGATTTTGCTTGAAGATGGTGGACGTCGCTAAAGTTGCAAGGGTTTAACTTTGCCTCCGTCATCTCAAGACCTGGCCAATTTTTCTTGAAGACCGTGAACGTCGGTTTAAGGTGCGAGGGTTTAAATTTGCCTCTGTTACCTCAAGAACAGATTAATTTTGCTTGAAGACGATGGACGTTGGCTTAAGGTGTGAGGGTTTAACTTCGCCTCCGTCACCCTAAGACCAACCAATTCGACTTCAAGATGGTCCCTTTACGTAAAAAATCCATTTGAATTCCAGCTTAAGGTGCAAAGGGACAAATCTTATCCACCTTAAGGCATGAAAATTCTGATATCCTTTTAAGGATAAACACGTAAGAGGCCTGCTTAAGTTTCAAAGGGACAAATTTTGTCCACCTTAAGGCATGAAAATTTTGATATCCTTTTAAATATAAACCCATGGGAGGCCAGCTTAAGGTGCAAAGGGATAAATTTTGTCCATCTCAAGGCATGAAAACATTTGAGATCTTTTTAAAGATGAACCTGTGAGAAACCAGCTTAAGGTGCAAAGGGATAAATCTTGTCTACCTTAAGGCATGGAAAATTTTAAGGATAAACACATAAGAGGCCAGCTTAAGGTGCAAAGGGGCCAATCTTGTCCACCTTAAGGGATGAAAATTTTGATATCTTTTTAAGGATAAACCCGTTAGAGGCCAGCTTAAGGTACAAAGGTACAAATCTTGTCCAACTTAAGGCACAAAAGCTTTTAAGGATAAACACGTAAGAGGCCAGCTTAAGCTGCAAAGAGACAGATCTTGTCCACCTTAAGGCATGAAAAATTCAATATCCTTTTAAGGATAAACCTGTTAGAGGCCAACTTAAGGTGCAAAGGGACAAATTTTGTCCACCTTAAGTCATAAAAATTTTGAGATCCTTTTAGTTGTAGACTTGGAGAACTTTAGCATTCCAAATTCCATTGAAGGAACTCTTTTTCTTTTCAACGGGTTGCCCCATTGAGCCACCAATAGTTTGAGTAAGTCCAAAATTTAATTAGAATAATTTCATACTTGGCGTTCATACGGCGGATACTACAAGAACATATTTTTTTCTTACTTATGTAACTGAACTCAGAATGAAATTCTAAGCACCTATGTACTTCAGTGAAGGGGATTAAGTCACAACGTAGTTCTGGGTGAGTGTTTTCTTTTTTTTCGTCCTAACTTTTGCCTAGGCCGCCTCTTTCGAGGTTTTAAACTTAGCAAACTTCTTTATTTTTATATTTTATTTTTTAGCCATACACAGTTTATACTCTTGTGGGCTAGGAGTGTACATACAGTTTATACTCGTGCCTTAAGGAATGTGCATGCAGTTTATACTTGTGCCTTAAGGAGTGTCCATGCAGTTTGTACTTGTGCCTTTAGGAGTGTCCATGCATTTTATACTCATGCCTTAAGGAGTGTCATCTTTCTTTAAGAATAGTACATTTTCAACAACTTGGCGTTGATAGGGACGATTTTCACTCCATCTACATCGATGAGCTTATAAGAACCATTTGAATATACCTCTTATACGACATATTGTCCATCCTAATTTGGGATAAATTTGCCCCCAGACTTACAAGAAGTAATAATGGTCCTTCTTACAACAAAACACCTCAAGCGAACTCTTTTGTTGAAAGAATGAGATAGACGGCCTTGGTAACATTCAAGATTTTGTTGAGCCTCTAGTATATTTTCATCAAGATCCTCTAACTCCGCAAGACTCAACTTAATATTTCCTTCATTGGTGAGCCCTTCTTGAATAGTCTGTCTCAGAAAAGGTATTTGACGCTCAAGTGGTAGGAATTCTTCAACTCTAAAAACAAATGAATATGGGGTTGCTTACATCGGTGTACGATAAGTCGTTCTATATGCCTATAGATCTTCGTCCATTTGTTCATGCCAGTCTCGCTTGGACTTGAAGACGACTTTATTCAATAGACTACACAAAGTCTTATTAAATGCTTTGGCTAGACCATTGGCGGCAGCATGGTACATAGAAGACTTACACTACTTTAAGATAAAGAGATCACAAATCTTATTCATCAGCTTGTTATCAAACGACTTACCATTGTCAGTTATTGTATCTTGAGAGATTCCAAAGTGGTAGATAATATTCACTCAAATGAAATTCGCGACATTTTACTTCTTTACTTCTTTGAAAAAAATATCTATGGCCCATTTTGAGATTTAATCTATTGCAGCCAAGATGCATAAGTATCCACCAGAAGATTTTGGTAGTGGAACAACAACAACTATTCCCCAAGCATTGAATGGCCAAGATGCTACAGTTGGGTGTAGTACTTTAGGAGGTTGATGTATGAAATTCGCATGGAATTGACAAGCTTTGCATCTTCTAGCATAGTCCAAGCAACCATTATTAGCCAACAGTATCCCATCCTTTTAATGTGAAAATAGAACTTCGGTACAGACTGATGTGATCCACAAACTCCTGAATATGTTTTTTGTAAAGCTTGAATTGCTTCTTTCTCTCCCACATATCGCAAGAGTATTCCTTCAAATGATTTTTTGTATAGTGTGTCTTTATAGTAAACGAAGCAAGGTGCACGATGAGGAATATCAGTCCTTCTCCTTGGATCCTCTGGAAGTATCCCATAACATAAGTAATCAATGATAGGTTGTGGTCAATCTTCTTTTACAGCTTCATACATGGAAACAAGGTATTCAACCTTATTTTATACATCCTCATTTAATGGTGATACTATCCATTCTTGGTGGATAGTAGCTCGCATCTAATTTGGAAGAGTCAAGGTTGAGGCCAAAGCAGCTAGGGCATCACCTTGCTTATTTTCGCTCCTTGGCACATGTTGTAGGGTTACTTCTCTAATCCATCCCATAAATTTCTATACATAATCACGATATTGTCATAGTTCAGGCTTTCTAACTTCATAGCTTCCCAAAAGTTGCCTGATCACCAAATGGGAGTCACCAAAGACTTGTAATTGTAGTTGTTTCATGTCAACTTCCGTCTCAATTCCAAGTATTAATGCCTGATATTCAATATCATTATTAGAGCAATGGTTTGTTAAGGTAAAAGAGTATGGGATGACCTCTTCTTATGGAGTGATAAATACAATACAGGCACCAACTCTATCTCGATGTGTGACACCATCAAAGTACATCTTCCACAGGGTTCTGGCTTCAATAACCATTACATCTTTGTCAGGAAATTCATCACTCGATTCTCAATTATTAAGTATCGAGTGTTATTTCAAGAAAGTCAGTCAATGTTTGTCCCATTACAGCCGTTTGGAGAACGTACATAATCTCAAATATTGAAATTGAAGGCACCATCTTGTAAGTCGGTCACTAAGGACTGGTTTCGACATTACAAACTTGATAGAATTTTCCCTAGACACAAGATGGACAATATGATCTTGAAAGTAGTATTTTATCTTTTGAATTGAGAAGGTCAATGCCAACCATAACTTTTCGATTGGATATTACTTTAGCTCATTCGGGATCATCATTTTGCTGAGATAGTAAGGAAAGATTTCTTTGCCTTCAGTATTTTCTTGAGCCGGTAGTGCTCCAACTGACCTCTCTTGTTTCGTGATATAGAGTATCAATGGTTTCCCAGGTATGGGTACTGTAAGAACTGGTGGGTTCATTAAGTATGATTTGATACTCTCAAAGGCATTACTATAATCTTTGTCCCATTCGAAAGAAGTGTCCTTCTTCATGAGATGACTAAATGATTGACATTTTCTATCAAGGTTTGATATGAACCTCTTTAAATATGCTAGCCTTTCTTGAAGGATTTTTAACTTATGAATGTTTTAAGGATGGGGCATCTTCAAAATTGCATCGACCTTGGCTTGATCAAATTTAATTCCTCGGTGTCGCACAATAAAACCAAGAAAATTTCTAGAAGTAACTCTAAAGGCACACTTCAATGGATTCATCCTAAGTTGATATCTTCGAAGTAACTCAAACATCATTCTTAGATCTTTTAAGTGGTCACCTCTCTTTTTTGAATTTACCACTAGATCATCCACATAGCATTCAATATTTTTATGGAGCAAGCCATAAAATATGTTTTTCATATCCCTTTGATAAGTGGTGCTAGCGTTATTCAAACCAAAAAGCATCACCCAATAGCAATAAATATCTTTGGTCATACAAAATGTAGTGAGTTCTTTATCCTTTGGTGCCATGCGGATTTGATTGTAGCCGGATGAACCATCCATGAAGGACATTGCCTCATAACCAGTAGTGGCATCAATCATCAACTCTGGTATGGGGATTGGAAATTCATCCTTAGGTCAAGCATTATTGAGATCACAAAAGTCGATACAAACTTGAAGTTGGCCATTCTTCTTTCATACTGTACAATACTTAAAATCCACATAGGATATTTTACTTCACAAATAAATCCAGCTTCAATGAGTTTGTTAACATCATTTCTAATCAATGGAACCAACTCTGGCCTAAAGCGTCTTTGGGATTGCTTAATAAGACAAGCCTCATTCTGGAACGCCAACTGATGGAATACTACTTTTGGGTCTAAGACAGGCATTTCTTTGTAACTCCAATCAAATAAATCTATATATTCTTTGAGTATGTCCATATAAGGAATTTTCTCCTCCATCTCTAGAAAGACACTCAAGTAAGTTGGTCTTGGGTCTTCATTGGTTCCAACATTAACTTCCTTCAAGCGATCTATTGTGGCCTCCGCTCATTCTTCAAGTTGCGATGGAGCATCTCCAACATCTTCTTCCTCTTGGGGGTCATTATCATTGATGGATATATGATAACGCTAGAAAGCATATTCTATTTCTTTATCAACCTTCATTTGAGACGAGACATATTTCTCATTCTGGGTCATAACATGATAAGAGAAGCCAATGCTTTCTTCATGTTCCTTACATTTCTTGGTATAAACCATAGTAAGAACCTTTGCTTTTAACACCTCTTCGCCACCAACCGTAGCAGCACCATCCGCTAAAATTTGTCCCTTTTTAATGCATTTACCCCGAGGAACCTGGTTGCATGAAGTCACCAGTTTTGTGTTTCGTCTTATTTTAGAAGAAATCAAACTTTAGAAATCCTTCTGGATTTTAAGTGAAGAGTGCATCATCATGATTTAATGACTTCTCTAACTCTTGTTGCTTTTCTTTTTATTTAGAGGTCCTAATCTTTTTAACACATAAGTTCTTACAGTTGATTCTCTAAGTCGGTCAAAGTCAGAAGGCCTTTTGTTAGATGCAGTAGACTTTTCTTCTACAGTGATGTAGTTACTAATGGCCCTTCTTATGGAGATACAAATTGGAGTTGGCTGCGTGTATCTTAGGCCTTCACGTGACTGCCTAATTGTACCTTCCAACGAAAGTTTTCCCAACCTTGATGGCTCATTAGGATTATATCCATTCTTTATAAATAGCTTTTATGCATTTGGGTTGAAGCCCTCTTTCGTACACTTTATAGGGAATGTCATATCTTGTGGCGGATTTTGAGCCACAGACTCTCCAAGTAGTCTTGAGGATGGATTTATTGTGTCAATCCTCCTGATAGGTAAAGTTAGTCCCTTTAGCATATTATTTTGGGCATCAGAAAGGTGACCTTTCTCTTTCTTTACCTTTGGTACGTAGCGAAGAACAGGAGTTGCCTTCTTTTTCGTAGGTGTGATGCTTTATTTATTCAAAGTGAAGAGGGGCTTCTTGGTGGCGACTTTTTCAATAGCCACCGCGACCTTCTTATGTGTAAGATTATCACACTTGGTCTTGGTGACATTTTCAACCCTTTTCTCATTCACAACATCATTCTTTAAGTAGAATTTTGCATCGGCAAAGAGTGAGTCAACTTCAATGAATAGCTTATCATCGGCAACTATCTTTCTTTACATTCCACCTTTGGGGTACTTCAAGCATTGATAGTAAGAAGATGAGATAATTTTGTTCTCGTGTACCCAAGGCCTACCAAGTAATATATTGTATGAAGTTTTAGCTTTAATCACATGCATCAATGTATTTGATTGAAAATCATCCACACAAATCCTCAACTTGACACTCTCATAGCCCTCTAGCCCCCTTAGTTGAAGCCTTGGATCATTATACGACTTTCGTCCAGTTCATCGGTAGCAATGCCAAATTTCTTCATTTACAGATAGGTAGGATGTTAACTCTAGATCCCTCATTAATCAAGACTCTATTTATCTTCTTTCCTAAAGCTTGACCTACCATGTATAAGGGATGATTGTGTAGGGTTATTCCAAGTAGAAGATTGTTATTTATAAATGTGATTTTTATATCACATATATGTGCCTCTGGGTTAAGTGGATCCGTATGCTTTTCAAAAGATGGAGGAACCTCCGTAGGTAGGTTTTCACCCTTTGTCCCCTCTTTGCCAGTATTAAAACATGATGCCTCAAGGCTGACTTGAGCAGTCTTAGCATGGAACCAACATGGTAAGAGTCTTCCCATGTTAATGAACACCGTGTTTTTTTGGTGGTGAAGCTTCATTACCCTCGTCTTCTTCAAAAGTTCAATCAGCTTCTGTTTTCTTGGTTTCTTTACTATCCTCATTCTAGTTGGCTGCTCGGATGACTCCTTTCATAGACTTGTCTTCTTGCATCTGCACCTAGTCACTTAAGTTCCACCTTCATTAACTGAAGACCTGTCATGCTCAAATATTTTCTCATTATGCTCTTCGACACATATTTGGATTGGATAGAGTAAGCCAAAAGTGATAGAGATTTAATAAGAACTGGTTGTCTCATTGTCGAAGATCTTTTTCTCATTTGCCAATTGTATGACTTTGTATTTAAAGATAAAACACTTTTCCAAAGGATGACTCAAAAGCCTATGATACTTACAATAATTAGGGCCATTGATCCTTCCAGCTTCGTTGGGCCACTTCATCTTTGGGATTTTAATGAGCTTATGCTCAAGGAGTTCGTCAAAAATCTCAGCAACATCAGAATCAAGGGATATTCATTTTCTTGCATCTTCTTTAAAGTTTTTTGATTTGGACATACTCCAGAAGTCGTCTTCATACTTTGCTTCTTGCTCACCTTTGTGGTGACCTTCGCAAGAGACACGTCGAAATTCATAGATTCCTTGCTGTCATTTTTGGAGTCAAACTTGCCCCATCTTTTGGGTTCCTGCTTATCCTTTCCCGTTCGAGGGTCATGGATAGGCATTTCTCCCTTTTTATCAGAAGACATGCTCAACCTCATGTCGTGAGAGCGGGTAGCTAACTCTTCAATGGATTTAGTCTTAATGCCTTACAAGATGTAGAGAAGCTATCTGTCATTTCTTGGATGCACATCTCTATTGCAAAAGCTTCGTTGAGCCTATCTTTGCAGTTTAGGCTAGAATTTCTCCATCGATTAATGAATTCAATGACTGGTTCATCCTTTCTTTGTTGAGTATTTGTAAGCTCTACCATGCTCACTGTAAGCCTTGTGCTATAAAAGCAATTCAGGAAATCATCCTCCAATTCCTCCCAACTATCGATGGAGTTAGGCTTGAGATCCGTATACCAATCAAAGGCGTTTTACTTTAGGGAACAAATAAACCGTTTGACAAGATAGTCACCGTAAGTTCCAACATTATTACATGCCTCAACAAAGTGTGCAACATCTTATTTTGGGTTCCCTTTGCCCTCAAATTGTTAAAATTTTGGGGATTGATAGCCAGCAAGTATTTTAAGGCTATCTATTCTCGCAGTGTAGGGCTTGGCATACCCAAGGGAATACTTGGTGACAACATCATACTTTTCTGTAAGGGTCCCTTCAATGAATTCCTTCAATTGCTCAATCGAGATTATTCCCTCAAAAGAAACTTGTACCTCTTTAGTTGGTGGTGTTTGTTTCATGGATGTTCTGTCTCGTGAGCCTTTGGAGATTTTTCAGGTGCATGGATAGAATCTCCGTCTATCAGTCCTTCCATCTTATCCACTATCTTATCAATACGAGCATCTTGATTTTGAACATATTTGGTCAGGCCCTCAATTGCCTTTGCCAGATTCGCAAGCTGCTCCTCATAGATGAGGAATCAGTTACCATCTCTTGCATGATTATTGGAGACGTTGGAGAGTAACACGGATTATTGCCTAAGTTGATCTTTAAAGTGCTCAGCTTATGCCGTGTAAGTGGAGATGACGAATTTGTTAAGCGACCATCGCTCTTTGCGCTAGAGTATTTGGAACTAGAATGCTGAAGTTGAGCTAGAGTCTTCTTAAGTGATTATGCCACACTGCTTCCCCCTTCCAAAGCACTGGACTTCGTTGCTTTTGGGATTGAAGATCCAAAAACTGGAGTTGGCGCGGACGTTTGTTGTCCTATCAAGCCTGCCTTTCTCCTTGTGACAGCTCCTAAGCTTCTAAAAGTGACACCATTGATGCTTTCTACTTCAGAAGAACTTTCAATCAACAACCTTGGAAGCAGTTGATTGAGAGTTGACCTTCTTGGAAGTCATTTTGTTGTTCTTAAACTTTGAAGTATGAAAAGTTGAAATGAGAGGTAGAGATTGTCCCACTGAGCGTGCTAGAATTTATTGAACAATAAAATTTCGAGATCGAAGAATAAATAAATCAAGACAAGAAAATATTGCAACAACCAATTTATTGATTTCAATATATGAGTGTTACAATCTCTATGAATCCTCTAATTCGCCTTTTCAAATATAAATTCAAGGGCTTAAAGCTTGATCTTGAATTTGAACTTGATGTGTTGATTTGAGGGACTTGATCTTGACTTGTGCTTGAATTCAAGGGATTTTGAGCTTGTTCTTGAATATTGCGGTCTTGATCTTGAATCTTGATGAACTTGATTTGAATGCTTGAGCTTTGTAGAGAAATTACGACATTTGGTTCACAAGCTTTTTCTTGCTTCTTGTTAGAGTTCTTGGGTTTTTTTCTAAATTATGAGACCCCTATTTATAATTATGGAAAGGAAAGAGTCATGATGAAGATGAACTTCCTTTGCCCAATCAAATTCAAATGATGTGGCGTCTTTTATGGGATTTTGATTTCACTAGGCCTGCGCATCATTTTGACACATGGTATGGTTCAATTGGCTCCTTCAGTTGACTTAGCATGTCACGTCATTCGACATGTGGTGCTCCTTTGGACCTCTAGAATATGACAATAGCTTGGGCTTAGTAAAGCGGGTTCATCATTTATAGCCCAAATCAATGGGCTAGCCTAATAAAAATTGGACTTTAATTAAATCCATACACTTTTGGACTTAAATAATTAATCCAATTATATTAATCCGCAATATTTATTTGGGACTAATCTATTTTAAATTTAACATAATCCGAATTTTGTACAGATTTTAATTTAATAAAATTTTGTTGCCCACAGTTAGATTTAATTAAATAAATTCTCCAAAAGATGTTGAACTTAATTATTGTATTCATCTTTATTATTTAAACAAATATCCTATTTAATGTAATGTTTGAACTCAATAAAGAGAAGTACAAGCGCAAGTCACATACACCTAACTAGTGTACTAATACACATTAATGATATATAAATAAACTTGACAATAGAAAAGGATAGAGACTGAAATAATTTCTTGTGCGTATCAGCCACAAGATTTGGACTCCTATAGAGGGTTGAAAATCTACAAAGGCTGTTAGGTCTCTCTAAAAATTAATTTTGTGTTTTGTTTGTGAAAGAAATAGAGAGTTCCTTTTGTTTTAAGTGTGAATTTCATTTTTTTTTTCTAATTGTTAATTTAATTTTATGTTTTTATTTATTTTATGTATTTTTCTTTTTGAAAAATCTATGTATATAGCAAAAAGAGAAAAATAGGTATTGCAAATTGTAGAATTTATGTTTCCTATATTTTTGTTTTGCTTAGGAAAACAATGATATAAAGGGTGGGGCTCAAAACCACAACCAAGACACAGCAATGCTTTCCCATCCGCTTTCTTATCCCTGCACCATCAGATTACTTTTGTTAGGGGGTTTTCATAAGTTGATATGTATATATATTTACTGAATTTTCTAATGTAAATACAAGATGTATATAAAAGCTATTGTATTTGGCATACAAAATCTATATAAAAGCTATCATATTTGATCGAACCTTCATGTTGTACTGTAGTTCCTCCCCTAATGTTTTTGAAACGATTAAAATTAGTGTATAGTACTCTGTACTCTGTATTCCCTTCATCCATTAATAATTGTCTATTATTGACTTGGCACACAGGTTAAGAAATGGTAAATGATAGAAAAATTATATCACCCTTTGAATATAGTAAGTAATCTAATGCTTTGAGAAATGTATTGGGTAATAACTGTAATTAATAATTAAGGTAAAATAGATAGAAAAAAGTAAATTATCTATTTTATTTTCAAATGGGAGAAGTATTGTTGGACATCTATTTTTAGTATAATGAACAAGTATTATTGGACAGAAGGGTAGTTGTTACTTTAGGAAGATGGGCTTTTAAGATGTTGTACTTTAGGTAGATGGGTTTCACGATCCAAAATAGGGCCATGACCGACCCTAGGGATAAGGGTGTCAAGTGGGCCGGCCCGATCCAGCCCTTGTAACTAACCCGGCCCAGCTTGATCTGGTCCGGTAAGCCCTAGGGCTTTAGGGTTCCGGGTTTCGGGTCCCGGGCCGGTTATTTTTTTAAAATGGGTCCGGTTCACCCGGCCCGGCTCGGATACCTTTTTCAAAAAAAAAATTTGGGATTTGGGGCCAAACTAGTCGCTGGTCCAACGGCTATATGGCCGTTTTTGGGTCCAAACGGCTAGTTTGGGCCCATTTATTAAAAAAAAAAATTAACTTTAAAAAATATTTTTTAATCCCAAAAAAAATTCTATAAATACCCTTCAACTTCAAATCATTTTTCACACAATTTTTTACTCTCTCAAATCTCAATTCTCAATTCTCAAATATTCAATATATTTAATTTCTTAAAGTGTTCACTTTAATTTTTTAATTTTTCGTTTACAAAGTACGAGCGAAAGTTTCTAAAGTCGCAACCTTTGGATACTTCTAAAATTTGGTATTGTCTTTCCATCTCTTACGTTTAATTTTTATTTATTGTATTAATTGTTTAATATTAAATTTTATTATATTTGTATATTTTGAATATTTTTAGTTTAATTTAATTTATATTATGGATAAATTAAGAAACCTCGCTACTAAAGGTGTTAAAAAATTATTCCAGAAGCGGTAGTGGTAGTAAAAAGCGAATTGCTAGCGCTAGAGGTAATTCAAGTAGTAGATATACCCGTGTGCCTTCGCCTCCGGTACCGCTTGGTACACCTTTTGAGGAAGAAATAGGTGTAGGTGCTCACGATATGGATTATGTAGAAGCTCAGGAAAATTACGGTATAGAAGAAGAAAATGAAGTAGATGCAGTTAATTTAGACGAAGATAATCAAAATATTACTGAGACACCCGCAGTAGGAGATGCTAACGTTAGATCTGAATCGGTTAATCTCCTTCCCTGTCTTCCCAGTGCCCCAAGACCTCGTAAAAGAACTAGTGTTACATGAAAATTTTTTGAACGTATATCAGATATTAAGGTGCAATGCAATATTTGTCAACAAATATATAAGTATAGAAGTGGAGGCAAGCAAGGGGTATGGGTACGTTAATGAGACATATAGCTGAAAATCACAAAAGAGAGTTAAATATTGCACAAGGTGGTGGGGATGTTTGTGGGCCAACGCAAACTAGAATGGACCCAGCAACCGATCGCATAGCGAAGAAGTATAATAAATTGAGGGACCGGGAAGAAATATCTAAAATGGTAGTTATGGGTTGTTTGCCTTTTAGTTTTTCTTCTTCTGATGCCTTTATTCGTTATATACAAGCAATTTATAATCCTATGTTGAACGGTGTTCCTAGAACTACTTGTCGGTCTGATATTTTTAGACTTCATTCACAATATTGTTTTTATTTATCAACATTGTTAAAAACTATTCAATGTAGATTATCCCTAACTTCTGATCTTGGTCGTGCTGTAAATAAAAATAATTATTTAACCGTTACTTGTCATTGGATGGATAGTAATTTCGTGATGCAAAAACGTATTCTTGCTTTCTTATATGATGAAGATCGTAAACATACTGGACAATTTATTGTTGATTCTATTGTTAAAATTGTCGGATATTATGGTATCGAAAATAAAATTTTATGTATTGCTTTTGATAATGCTTCTAACAACAAGACTGCTATAAAAAAAAAAAAATCTATGTTATCTCCGCCCTTACCTGAAATTTTTCATATTAAGTGTGCATGTCATATATAATTTAATTGTAAAAGATGGTCTTGAGTTTTTTGAGCTTTATATTAAAAAAATTCGTCTTGCCGTTGGTTTTATTCAAGAAAATAATCGTAGATCGAGAATTGGAGAATTTAAAGTTAAATGTCAAGAAAATGAACTTATAATGAAGAAAACCCTTTATTTATGGGAAAAATTTACTCGTAGTTTCTCACTTCAAATCCTGATAGATATCAATTAGATCTTAATAGATCATCAAATACTGATAGATATCCACCAGATCATGATAGACATTCACTATAATATAAATACATTTATAATAGGATTAACTTTTTTTTTGAGATGATTATTTGATAGATTTAAAGCCTCTCTGCCATGGCTTTCTCTAATAGGGGCTTGCTTTTTTAAGCTCCACCCAACCTATACAAGGTGTTGCTCGCTTTCTCTTCGGCCACTAGTGGCTTATGTAGTGATCGGCATTCCTAGCTTGTAGGGATGGATGGGGAGGTTGCAAAGGGAGTACTAGAGTAATTCCCCAGGGATTTTCGATGTAATAGAGTTTGGATCTGGATTGACAACGACCACAAAGTCGTACAAGGCGGAACTAGGATTTTGAGGTTTCGGGTGCCATATCCTATATGAACAGTAGTGTAATTTCAATTTTTACATAAGAGAAAACTAATAGCCTGCTAGGCCTCAAAAGTGATTATTTTTGGGGAAAAAAAAAAGAACTAAGTTTTTTGAACTAAAAAGAAAATTCTACGCATGACCAAGTATATCTTGAATGTATTATTTTACGCATGATACAAGGTGAAATAACTATTCTTCATAAGATATAATATATAAATTTCCTAATAATCAGTCCATGTATTACTATACCTACGGCTGCATAACTCTAATGCTGCATAACTCTAATCATCTACCGTTTACCCCTCGAGTTATTAAATAAGATGAACACATAATTTAATATTGTATAATGTACCAAATAAAATGCATAAGCTAAGCATCAAGGAACAGTGCAATCACAGTCAATTTCTTTCTTGGTCTCATAGTCTTGTAACTCCCTTCAACCAACATATGAGTATCACCTTAATCCCATAAACTACTAGTATTTACCAACCACTAACACCACCTTCCAATCAAAATGACAAAGTAGTATTGCCATCATAAACATTTGCCAAAAAAGAGCTATTAACAGACTTCAGCACAAATGAAATGGAAAGGGTAACATAGAAGGGCATAATCACTTAAATCAACTTGTTGAGGGACCTAAACTTGTAAACATACCAATATCATTCGGGTGGGTGAAATGCGCAGTCCGATGGTGTGAGATCCATCGTTCAAACTCGGAAAGCCTGAGTTAGACAACAATGTTTGTCCAGTTCCATGCTCTTCGTGTAACAAGTTGTTAATGATATCGAGATGTGGGAATTCATCGGCAAATACACTCTGGGACTGGCACCAAGAAGGACAGGTTGGAAACTCTGATGGAATGTGATCAGGGGTTCTGTTGTTTAAAAGCTTGAACATATCAGCATTCCAATTTTCATTTCCTATAGAAGGATGATCTTGTGATATATTCCTGCTGCTGCCCCTTCAGGAATACTCACGTTGCTGTCCATTCTGCACGGTATCATGATTCACCATTTCATATGAATAGCTTGGTAGAATAAAACTAGGTTCTATTCTTTCCAAGCCCTGTTGTGAAAATACTGGACCAGATTTAGGAGAGGGTGGTTGAGAATAATAAGGTGAAGAGTCAACCAATGAATGATGATGATGCAGTTGCCGTGTGGGAGCAGAAATCGGGGCTTGGTTCTGGATACTGTCACTACTGCTAATATTTCTCGGTGGACTGAATGTAGAATGTGACCCAACGTCGGCTATCTGTGGGTGGTCGTGGATCTCTTTCCTGTGAAAATTTTGGTGGCAACTACAAGCTGCACATTTCAGGGTTTCTGGTGTCCCTATTCCTCCACTAGGCATGAATTCTCCATATCCATCGACAGCATGTCCTCCCATGCTTGCAGCATGATTCTTGAGACACTCTCGGTATCGGACTGAGATGGTAGTTTCACTTACTGAGGTTGTAGACGGTGGTTGTAATTGTTCTATCCCGACAGTCATATTTGGTTCTTTATATGAATTGAGTTGATTATGCTGCTGAGCAAGACTGTGCTGATCCAAGGCTTTGCTAGGGCTGGGAAAGGTGCTTTCACGGCCAGCTTGCTCATTTCTTCCGAAGAAAAGGGCTGCCCACAATTCCTTTTGGAGAAAACTGAGAAACATAAATGCCTGTAGATGTGAAAGGATCAGTGCACGATTGACCAGCTATGCTTGCTGAATGACCCAATAATGGTAATGGAGGAGGTACTGAAGGAGCACTCAAGCATTCGGAGATGGCAGGCACTTGTGGCTTTTCATCTGTTGCAGGGGCAGTCACATGATGAGACTGGAAATTCTTAGCTGTAATAGAAACTGACTGCACTGACGGTTTCTCCATGGCTTTTGGTTTTATGCCTTTATGAGGATCAGCATTCAATAAAACAGAAGTTTCAGCTGAATTAACCATGGTAGCTGATTGCTGAGTCGGCTTGGAGCTATCTGAGACCGATCTGTTAACTGAGTTAGGATCATCTAAGACCTTCAACTTGGACATCGCCTGGATGACAGAGCCTATACTTCTTGGAGGGCTTCTAGTAGGAAAACTAACATTTGGCATCTCCAAGGAAGGCTTTTCTCCATCCGCCTCAGTCAGGTCGCTCGGATATGAAATGACTACTTCCTGCATACAACAAGAAAGCAACATCATGTAAAAGTTGGAAGCCATTGAAAAAATGACATACACATAATCAAGGCATCCGTAGAAAAAAACTTTTTTCGTCCAACTTTCTAAATGGGGAAGGCTTAATTTACACACAAACAACGAAACAAGCATACCAGCAAAATACAATTATACTAAGCTTGCCAAAGATTCCCTGTTTTCTTACATTTCCTATTTATTCAATCTATACATCAACATAAAGGAAAATGACGAAAAGAAAGGAACAGAGTAAAGCTTATAAGGAAAAAAATCAGGAGAAGCAAACAACCTTCTTCAGCAATTGTTGCACCGACGAAGAAAGTACAATAGCCTGAGAGTTGGATCTAGTTTCCTCACAACTTATAGATATATCACTAGTTAACTTGCTTCTGTGGTTCCACCCTCTAAAAAAAGTCAAAGACCAGAAATTAGATCCACCAAAGAAATCATGAAAGATATTCAATACGATGCAAGAAAATAAACAATCAAAGAAGGTTACCTGCTAGGTGGTTGCTGATTTTTATGGTTCAAAGACGTCACTCCAAAAGGTCAATCGGTAACAAATGGGGGAACTGAGTATGTGGAACACATTGATGAACTATAATCCATAACATCATAAGGACTTCTTGCAATTATATTTTGTGCAGCTGAAAGGCCATTTATAGAAGGATGCAGCTTAGAGGTGTTTGTATTCCAATTCACAGGATTTGCATCACTGAATCTGAAATCAGGATGAATATTTTGATTCTGCATAGGCAATTTTTTATCAGTCAAGCTCTATGATATAAGAGCTAACATAAACGGAATGGCTAGGAAGTACAGCAGTGCATGTGCAATTGTCGAAAACCGCACAGATATTGCACTATGATGCCAACAACAAAAGCTAATAAGCCACCAAGCGAACTATGATTCCTCATTAGGACGGTAAAGCAAGGCCTGGCCTCGCTTGTGCTTTCTTATTTGAGATTTTGTTACTATTTATAAAATAAGCCACCAAGGTACTATGCTTGGCATTAAAAAGATTCAAAACAAAATTATCCAAACCAAAGATATTACACCACAAGTAAATACTAGAGTGCAGACACTAAGATCTCCTAAGTCTAGTTTTGTAGCAAGACTTCTACTAGACAAACCCTCTTGCCTAACACTGTCTTGGTATCGTCACATAAACATATGTGATAAACTGTAAGTAACAAAAAGTTTAGATATTGTATCCATGCAAAATCAAAAGCCACCTACAAGCAAAAGACACCAGTTATGACAGAGCCTCCCATTAGAAGAGGTACCATGATAAAAACGATATATGTACCCAAATTGGATTTGAAGCACTCACAACTTCATGGTGGGAATCTGGAGACGACCAGGAAATCTGCATGAGGGAACCAGCAAGAATGAACGCTCTCTTGTACAAAATAGTATAGTAATCCTTTTCATTGGTGAATAAAAATAATATTTGACGAGAAGTACAATGCCTAATCTTCACTTGGCCTTTCAGAAGGTTCTTTGCTCTGAAATCAATCCGGATTTCTTTCATTTTCAGTCTCCTATAGGAGAAATTCTCAATCAAAGTGCGCTTATAACCAGGTACTAAACTTTCACAGTGATTCACTGGAAAGGCTAGTGTTGGGTATCCCATAGAGGCCGAATATTGCACTTCGATCGGAAGTCTTGATTTCTGATTCTCATGGTGTTCAACAATTGGAAGAGAAGATAATGGTTGACCAAGTGTTTCGCAAGCCCAACCAGCTGCTTCACTAATCGACTTGCTTCCATAATTCCACTCTCTGAAAAGCCAAAGAACAAGGAATTAGAACTACTAGAGACATTATCCAAAGATATTCAAGTCTGGATGCAAAAGTGAATGGCAGAAAAGGTTACCTGCTATATGACTTTTGATTGTTGTGGTTCAAACAAGTCCCCCTAAAAGGAACAAAGTCTGTCGAACACATGGATGAACTTTCGAATGCAACAGAAGGAATTCTTCCAGCAATCCCGTATGGAGCAGATGCAAGGCCACTAAATCCACTGCAACTAATTTCCACGGAAGAACGTCTTTCAGAGGTTTCACTATTGACAGGACTTGCAACTCTGTCCTCTGAATCAGAATGAGTTACTTCTGGGACACAATCTACTGAATCAGAAATATACGAAACATCTCTCTGTATGAGCGAATTTTCAGGTAATGCTTCTGCCTCTTTTATCCCGCACTCATTTCCACTGCCAATATGTTCATCTCCTTTGGTATTATCTTGCTCCATAACACCAAATGTTTCTCTCTGCATTGCAAGGTAGCCATAAAAAATTACATCATACACTATTCACTTTCTTGAGGAGGCAAAAACTGTCAACTAAGAACTTCAGCACAAACTGGTTAAACTTTATCCCAGCACCATACAATTTTCTCTTTACCGCTCTTTCGTTTGAATCTTTAACTTTTTAGATCTTTGTTTTTTAAGCAGGTACTTGATAACAACTGATGATTTACTTCTTCCATATTGCATTAACTTTTTACGTTAATAGATTTCTATATTGCATCACTCAACATATTTTCCGAATTATTAACGTCTTTCTGCATAAAGAAATCTTTTACAGTTAAGCTCGATTATGAAATCTCCAAAGCAAAAGCTAGGCAGTACAATAGTAATATATGCAAGTGTCTAATACAACATAGAAACTACACTAATGGTGCCAATAACTAAGAGTGAAGATCTCAGTTATCACTCCAAAAATAGTGCAACTATTGTAAATACTAAAGCTCAGATATAAAGAGTTCCTTGGTCCGGCATCTCCTATAATTGCAATATAGCATTTCTAAACAAAGGTAAAATTGTTCTTCATATAAGGAAAAAGTTGAGTAAAGTGGCAAAGTGGGTTCAGAATTGCTTCAGGTCAATGGCCATAGGTTCTTATCTCATGTGTGACATTTTTTCCCCGAATCTCCTTGTATAAATTCCTGGTTCTGCCACTACTGGAGACGGACTATACTTGGTGAAACTTCAAACGTACACAAGAAGATTTTTACTTAAAAATCACTCAGGCAATCACTCAGGCTTCATGCAGATTAAATGAGGTGCACTATACATATCAAGATTCATCAAAGTTTAATTATTTTCAAGCGGTGGCAAATTACACATCCCTCCTCCTTTACTTGCACATCATTGATCTGGAGAAGGCATGCGAAAAAGTCACCAGGGAGATTTTGTGGAGGTGTTTGGAAGATAGAGGGTGTCTGTGGCGTACATGAGGTCGATTCAGGACATATATGACGAAGCAAAGACACGTGTAAGGATGGTAGGAGGAGATTTAGAGCCCTTTTCTATTTTGACAGGGTTGCACCAGGGATTGACTCTTAGCCCATTTTTATTTGTGTTGGTGATGGATGTTTTGACATGGCGTATTCAAAGGGAGGTTCCTTGATGTATGTTATCTGTTGATGATGTTGTACTGATTGACGAAACTCCGGGAAGAGTTAAATGATAAGTTGAAGGTTTGGAGGCAAACCCTTAAGTCTACAAGATTTAGGTTGAGTAGGACCAAGATGGAGTACTTGGAATGTAAGTTTAGTGATCTGTCGCATGAGGACGACATATTAGTGAAGCTGGATTCTCAGGTCATTCAGAAGAGAGAGGGTTTCAAGTGGGAAATAGTGAGATTGACGAGGATGTCACACATCATATTGATGCAAGGTCGTTGAAATAAGGATCGCTTTGGGAGTCTTGTGTGATAAGAAAGTGTCTCTGAAGCTTAAAGGTAAGTTCTATAGAGTTCCAGTCCGATCGACTATGTTGTATGTAGAGGAGTGTTGGCCAGTTAAGAACTCCCGCATCCAAAAGTTTAATGTGGCGGAGATGAGGATGTTGCTATGGATGTGTGGACTTACCAGGAAAGATAAGGTTAGAAAATGACATTATTTGAGAGAAATGAGAGTGGCTTCAGTGGAGGACAAGATGTGGGAAGTGAGGTTGCAATGGTTTAGACATATGATGAGGAGGTGCACGGATGCTCCGGTACGGAGGTGTGAAAAGCTGGCTATGGATGGTTTTAGGCAGGGTAGAGGTAGGAACAAAAAGTATTGGAGGAAGGTGATTAGGCATGATATGGAGCAGTTACAACTTACGGAGGACATGACCCTTAATAGGAAGGTATGGAGGAATCGGATTAGGTTAGAGGGTTAGTGGGTAGGAGTTCAGCCATTATAGTAGGGAGGAGTGTTTTGTTTGCATCTACGCCTAAAGTTTCTTGTCCATGCTATTTCGGTGATGTCCATGATATTGGATAGATAGTTTATAGTAGTACATTACATTGTGGGTGTCTTATTTCCTTTATTATCTAGCGGTGTGTTATCCCATCTTGTTGTGTGCTTTTGTGTTTTTATTTGTTACACTATTATATATCTTGAGTCGGGGGTCTATCGGAAACGGCATCTCTACTTCATGGACTGTGTACACTTTACCCTCCTCAGACCCCACTCTGTGAAAATACACTGGGTATGTTGTTGTTGTTGTATATACTAAATAAGATGTTAGAACCCCATTGACTTCTTCTTACGTTTACTTCATTTTTTAAAATTTCGTTAATTTATTTATTTTTATTTTAATAATTGTGACATTCTGACCAGTTTACACGTACTCCTTAGTAAAAATTTTGACTCCCCTAATGCCCCTATCCCACCTTTAGTCTCTAAACCCCACAAGTCACAGTATCTACACCCTTGCCCACCTTTCACACTCACCCTAACCCCTACTCGCTCTTCCTATTCTCCATTTCATCCCTCTCCTCTATGACCCACCTATATCACCCCTACCCCACCCCACCTCCCCCGCCTAGAAGCAGAGCTAGGTAGGGGTGAGGCGGTTCATTCAAAGCTAGGTAGAGGTGAGGGGGTTCATTCAAACTCACTTCGTTTAAAAAATACATTGCATATACAAAGTTACATATATACACTAGATGTCGAATTCACTCGACTTCTTATGTATTTACTTGTACATATTCCAAACTCGCTTACTAAAAATTCTGGCTCCGACACCGCTTATTTCTCCCACGACCCCACCAACCTTTAGTGTTTGTCTAAATTACATATAAATATACTCCAATTATATATTCGATTAACTTACCAAAATACCAAAAGATCAGTGATTTTCTTCATACCAAATAGATAGAAAAAAAAATATTTCTAACATCATAACTAAGCAATCAAACAAATTAACAAAAAACACCAAAAGCACTCACAAATTGATGATCATGAAACTGTGGGGTCCACTTAAAAACCTTCATAACAGCACCAGCAACAACAACTTTTCCCTTCATCAACAGACATTCATAATCCTCTTCATTATTAAAATCAAGGAACACATGTAGAGCATCATAAGACCTAATCATGACAACCCCTTTAGTTGGGAATTTTGCCTTGAAACTAACACGGATTTTAGTCATCTTTGGTTTGGGTGTTATGCAGAATTTTCCAACCATTCGCATGTAATAAGGGTTGATGAACAATTGGGGTGTCGCCATTTTGGAGTAACGGAGTCTGCAGTTTGTTGTTGTATGGGAAGACCAAAAGTCTTCATCTTTTATATACTACTATCTTCGGAGTGTTGTCACAAGGGCTTATTTGCTTGTGAACTAAGTTGAGAAAATTAAAGAAAAGGTGTCTTGAATGAAGGATTGATGACATTGACCAACAGATAGGGTCAAACATCATTAAAAAACTTGATTAAGTTAATTGTGGACTTGATTAATATTTTTAAAACTTTCTAATCTTTTCAAAAATACAAATCAACCCAACCCACACCCCTCTTCAATCCAAATCAACCATTTTCTCCTCTCTTTCGACAGCTTCTCTCAACTCTCTCCCAATCAATAGTTCTGTAAAATTTCTCCCTTCAACCCCCGACGACTTCTACCTCTGGCGATAAATAGTTGGGCTTCGAGTTTCCCTCTTCAATTTCAATGAACCTGTCTCTCATCCTTCTCTCGACAGTTTCTCTCAACTCTCTCTCAACCAACTGTTCTGCAAATTTCTCATTTCAATCCTCGGTGACTTTAACATCCAACTAAAAATAGTTGAGCTTCAAGTTTCTTTTCGACTTCAACCTTCAATCGACGTGTCAGCCTTGCTCTCTGGCCACAATAGCTTCAAATTCTTCATCGTTCCTTTTCTTCTTTCACAGGTAAAAATTTATGGCCTTTTTAGTTTTGAATAAAACGAGGAAATTGAGCCAACTTCTCTTATAGTATTGGTTAATATTTTCAATATTTTTTGCATTAATTTGAAATGTGGTATAAATAAAACCCTAATTTCTGACATTTCTTCTCTTTTCAAAGTGAATTATGATATTTTGTTATTTGTTGCATTTTTTTGAAGTTTGATTTTTATTGTTTGTGTTTATAAAAACAAAACGACAATTTGGGTTGATTTGTTCTGTTCTTGTTCTTGGTAAAAGTGATGAAATTGCTGTTTTTTGTTAAACAAAATCGTGCTACTATTTTTTGTTTCCTCCGACAGATTACCCATCTAGTGCAACATATTAACCATCTGATGCAACAAATTTATTATATGATGCAACAGATCAACCATCTAATACACCAGAGGAACCATCAGATTACAATTTTGATGCAATAGATAATCTGATACAATAACTTTACCATATGTTGCAACAGATTAAGCATCAGATAAAAAATCTGATGCAACTAATTAACCATTTGGTGCAATGGAAGAACCATCAGATTAATGATCTGATACAACAGATGAATCTCCTATTGGATAAAATCCTATCAACTCTTCCTACAGGAAATGTCCAAGACTTGATTTGTCCAACTAATCATTCATTTGCCGCGATAGACAACCTTATGTTGAAAGAAATCTAAACAATATTGACCATTGATAACTGTTCCAATAGATCACTCATGTGTTGCAACAGATGTGTGACCTATTGCACAGACCATTCATCTCTTTCAATAGATGAGTGATATATTTTATATTGTCGCAATAGATTACTCAGTCATTGCTGAAGGTTAGTTAACTACTCTAACAGATCACTCATATGTTGCAACAGATATGTGATCTGTTGCACAAACCATTCATCTTTCTCAATAGATGAGTGATAGATTTTTTATTGTAGCAATAGATTACTCAACCGTTGCTACGAATTATTTAACTATTCCAACAGATCACTCATATGTTGCAACAGATGATGTCACAATAGTTGTGTGATCTGTTGAACAAACCATTTATTTGTCTTAAAATATAAGTGATATATTTTGTATTGTTGCAACAGATTACTCATCCGCTACAACAGTTTGGTTATATGCTGCAACAAATATACTACCTGGTGCAACAGATCGATGATCTGTTGCAACTGTTATTTTACTGTTTTGCTTGTTTGATTTACTGTTATCCCTTTTTAATGATGCATTAATCAATAAAAAATTATTATTTTATATTTCTGTTAATTTTATATAATATGGTTCCCAAAAGAATAGAAACTGAATCAAGTCCAAGTAAAGAAACAAGTGAAGCAGCTAGGCTACATCCACCACTCTATGAGCTTGCTTTACAAGCATTATCTCAATCGGGAACAGAATATGACGAACATAGGGAGGAGAAATATTTCAAAAGAGATGATGCAGATGCTAATAGCTCTTCTACCGAAGAGTTGGTCAAATACTTCAGCATTGATCGTTATCCTATGAGAATGCAGTGCGATGGTGCCGCACATTTAACGGGTGATTTCGTGGTTAAGTCAGCCATGGGAAAATCTTTTGATGCCTTCAGAAAAATACTTTGAGAACAAAAATTGGATGCTTATTTCAGGGACAGCTGCTTTGGAAAATATCTTGATTTGCCGAAGGACAACAATGCTCGTTTCCAAATGAAAATGGTATATGAACTTCTCAAGCGTAGATTTATGTATGAAAACAAAGATAATATGGATGAGGTGTGGATAAATTACTATGGAATGCCTATTTGTTTTGGTTGGAAGGAGTTTGCCATAGTTACTGGACTAAAATGTTATCCTCCTTCTCAAGTTATACCTATACTAACCCAAAAAAAAGCACCCCGCACACCCAAAAAAGACAAAGGCAAGTCGTGTGATCGTGATGACCTGGTGTCCATTGTTGGTCCAAGCTTCAGAAATAAAAATTTTATAGAAGCGTTTAAAGGTAAAGGACTTTTAAAGAAACACAAGCAGTCATTGTGCTTGGTTTGGTTTGTACATAATAGTCTTTGGACAAGAGACGTTAACAACAACATAAGCTTCAATTTAATAAAGCTCTCCGAGGATCTTGAGGCATTTAACAGCTATCCTTGGGGGTACGAAAGCTTCAAAATGACTGTCAAATATTTTTTGACTCCGTTAGCACCAAAGACAATCAACTTATATGGCTTCCCATGGGCTTTCATGGTAAATGTTTCTTTCTTCTATTATGATATGATTCATTTTTTTCACTCAATAATAGTTTTGATTTATCGGTGTTATTTTATAGGCTTGGACGTTTGAAGTCATTCCTTATTTGAGACAACAAGTGAATTACCAGGAAGGAGTTTTCTGTCCAAGAATCTTGAGATGGTTGTCGGCCAAAACTGATAAAAATATAAAATTTCTTGATCTCTTCAACCCCCGCAGGATGCAGTAAGTATAATTATAATTAATTTTTTCTTTTAATTAATGATTTTTTTTGAATGATCTAATCATCATTCTAATATATGTAATGATTTATGTTAGATTATGCATCCGTCGCTAGTTTCGACCAATCGAGAGTTGAAGATGCTATTTTTTCTTACTTTACAGTCTGTGCAAACTTTATCGGACCCTAAGGTCATTGACAGAATAAAAATGGAATTGTTTGGAGTAACAACCATTACAAGAAAAATAATTTTGGAGGGTGGGCTTGTTGTTGTTGATGGTCTTAGTGGTGATAGAGTTGTTGGTGGTGGTAGTGGTAGTGGTGCTGTTGTTGGTGCTAATGATGCTCCTCTTACAATATTTAAAGTAAACCATTATGAGTATGATCATACTGGATATACAGATTTTTCCTCTCCAGCGAATGTTCTGCATGCAAATGTCAAGACTGCAGGGCGAAACATGATGTAGTGACTAATGTTATTAATGCATTAACTGCTTCTATAAAGGAATTAACATCTAAGAAGGGTCTCATTCCATCAAAGAGGGTTTTATTTCCATTCACTCCATTAGAGATTAAGGCTAAGGGGAGAAGGAGAGTGATTTTCAGGGCATTATCAAGCATCCAAAAAAGCGAAATTATAACTCCTCTGTCTGTGTGTTGCACTGAGCAACGTACACTATCCAAAGGAGAGCAGCACGAGCTGAAGAAGGTGAATATATTATATGTCTTCCAACTGACAAAACAAACAGACACATATCTGTTTCAACAGATGACACATCTGCTGAAAATTATCAAATAGATATATACATCTATTGCAACAGTTGACTAACTTGTTGCACCAGATACTTTATCTGGTACAACATATGTCTCGTCTGTTTTAGCAAATCAAACAGCTCTTCGTACCACTTTTATTTGTACCAACAGACGATCTATCTACTGCAACAGATGATTCATATGTTGCAACGAATGGTTCATCTGTTGGAAATTGTCCCAACAGTTGATTCATTATTGCAACAGAAATATAATTTTTTTGAAACAATTTAAAATGGGAGGAAGACCTATTTGGTTTGCTAGAAGAGATGAGTTATTCTTTTTTATTTTGTTGTATCTCCGTGATTAGCATTGACCAATTCTAGCTTTTCAGGTGGATGTAGAAGAAGCTATTACTGAACAGCATTGATAATATGCTACTCTTTTTATAGAAATACAGAGAACATAAAGCGCAGAAATTGTACGTAAGCGACAATAAAGATCCACGATGAGCAAAGCCGGATTCCATAGCACCGGATGAAGAAAACTTGTCCATACTGAGTAGATCTTTATAGCTTGATCCTGTCAAAGCAATCCTTGGCAGTATACTTAAATTTTTGTTGATATTTTTGTTGAGATTGGTACCCATAACAATTTTTTTATATTTCATTTATTCGTTGACTTATTTCAGCTAATTTATGACGGCTTCGATTTATTTTAGTTTGTCTACGAATTTTATTTATTCCTTAGATTTGAACCTATTAATTGAAAAGAAATACTAGATTCAAATATTGCAACAGATAATGTATCTGTTGCAACAGACGACACATCTATTGGAAAAATCAAACAGATTTAGACATATGTTGCAACAGGTAGGTGATCTGTTTAATTTATCAAACAGGTATTCCCACTGTTGCAACAGATGGACTTTAGATAAAAACATTGAGATAATGTAACAGATGACCAACCTATTGCAACAGATAAACTATATGTCAGAACAGGTAAAATAACTGTTACAACGGATGGAGAATCTGTTGCATTATAAAAATTCAACTTTCATTGGATATAAAAAATTGCCACTACATGTAAAAAGGTTAAAGTGAATTGAATTGAAATAAAAAAGGTGCAACCCATCGACGGTGTTCAGTTCAAACACCAAAAATAAAATAGGCATCAAGTAGAAAGCGTTCATTTTAAACACGTAAAATAAAATAGGCATCAAATGTGTCAGTCTGGCACATTTCGCTGACTTGCCGTCACTTGGCCCCCAACGGTCATTTTTTTCCCCCATTGTCTTATATATTCATCTTTCTCCTAAAATTTAACCCTAAATTCCCAAATCTTCTTCTTCACCGCCATCTTCTTTTATCTATCCAAATTCTTTAAATTATTTCTTTCATTTTTTCCAACTAAGTTTGACATGTCGAGCGCATCATCCACTATTTTTTGTGATAAAAATTTTTGATGTTGTAAGTGCGGTGATAAAGCTCTGTTAAAGACTTCTTGGACTCAACAAAATTCAAGCCGTAGGTTTTTTACTTGTAAAATTTTAAAGGTAATATTTTTTTATTTAATTAGTTGATTAATTATTGACTTATAATTGTTTTGTAATTGTTTTCTCTTTTTTTATAGAAATTGGGTGGATGCGATTACTTTGATTGGTATGAAGAACGACACCCTTCACAAGTAAATCGTGTAATCTGGGGTTTGTTGAACAAAGTCAAGGCTTCTGAAGAGAAACAAAATCGAGCAAGAAGATACTACATTATTGTTGTTATTGCTACTGGTTTGGTGTTGTTGGGCACATGAATATTCAAGCCTAATTGCTGAAATTTTTATGGTGGTGTGTGTATTTGCTACTGGTTTGGTGTTGTCGAGCACATGGATATTCAAGCGTAACTATTATAAAATATCAAAAAGATTTAGGCATATGTTGTAAAATTTAGGTTATCTGTTGGAAATTATCAAACAGGTCTTTCCACTATTGCAACAGATTAGACTTAGATTATTAGATTATTCAGAGAAATAACATCGGCGTAATGCAACAGATGACCAACCTATTGCAACAGATAAACTATCAGCCAGAACGGATTAAATATATTTTACAACAGATTGACAATCTAATCTATTGCATTATAAAAAGCTCAAGTTCATCAGAAAAAATTATTGTCACTACATGTATATGTAATAAAGTGAAAGGTGACTTGAAATTAAAAATTTCTATTTCACAGACTCTTCTATATACATAAACTTCAAGTGTCCAGTTAGTACTCCATAAGCTCAGACCTCTTGCAGGTTTGCCACAGCGTTGTCTCACAGAAAATTCATTGGCTTGTCCATTTCTGTGCCGGTCAACAAACATTCGATGTGTGCAAGAGAGTGCACGCCGCTTGCTTTAGCGGCATCATTTTTTAGAAGGATTATTTCCTTGTTTCGACCTTCAAAATCCCATGATTTCTTTATCAACACTTCCTTTGGAAAATGATTCATCAGTTTACTCTCCCTCAACAAGATAGGCAACAACATCATCAGTGGCTCCATAAGGAGAAAAAGATCAAAATAATCGACGAGAGGTACGTTGGAGTCATAAACATTGATTTTTTCCTCCTCGAGTAGTATCTCAACAGCCCAATAATGCATGTTGTTCATGCTAATGATTGCAAGAATCCTGTTTGCCTTCGTCCAGCTCTTGCCGTGTGGATTTGGCCTGTCCCCTCTAACATATTTTATCATTTCTTCTTCATCCAAGACCAACGTAGGAACTAGAAAATCAAGTACCACACCAAGGTCTAATGCCTCCCCATTGAGTTGATCGTACTTATCCTTAAGCTTCTTGCAGAAGTCGAGGTCTATTATCCTATCGGTAGCGTCATAAGCTTCCCGGTACGTTAATTGCCTTTTCCTCATGAGGTAGAGAATTAAGTCAACATGTTGTAAGATAAGAAGTCAATTTTTAAATAGGTTAGTAATAGTAAAGATGCAACGGATGGTCCATCTGTTGCATAGGGTCCATCCAACGCAACTTATGCAATAGATGGGTAATAAGTTGTAATAGAACCACTACCAGTTGTACCAGTATACCCAGTTGTTGCAACAGATGTGAAATCTATTGCGTAGATTCTTATTCATGGGGTAGATTAGAAGTGCTAGGTTAGAAAAAGTAAAATTATCTTGTCCTCGTACGGCATACGCATATCACTCATAGTTTGGAAGTCTTGGGGGGGAAAGGGAGGCCCGGGTAATTTGGTGCGCCTGGCTTGGCATTCTTGTCCTGTCACAGATCTCTCTTCTCTTCGGCACTAAGTTCGCGTATATGTCTACCTTCTTGATCTGCCCCTAAACTTCAACAGCTTTTGGAGAGGGAGGAATTGTAATTTCTTTTGATTTTCGACCGGAGAGTAAGTCTCTAATTGCTCTTTTCTTTCTCCTAACCAACACTGTAGGAGTGTGCGGCTCCCTTACCTTCTTGGATGGTATGACACACCTCTTGGATTTGAATTCCTCGATAGCTTTAGAGATAGCTTATACTTTTTCAAAGAGTTTATCTTGTCTGTCCTTGCACTCTTCTCATTCGCAACGAGAACACGAGGGTGAAGAGGGGTGAGAGGGACCTGTGTAAGGGCGAAAAGGGGTATTTTCAAACATATTTATTCTTTCTTGAGCATCAACATACTCATCATCATGAGTGGTAGCAGCAGCATCATGCCTGCCACCAACACCAACAACTCCACCAGAAGAAGCACCCGGATCTGCCTTAGTAAAAGGTTGGCCATGAAGAGCCTCAACATTAGGATGACCTTGCCTAACTGCTCTTCTTCTGGCTGTTGCCCCAGCCAATTCCTTCTTTATTAACTCTGTCGTTGGGTCTGCTATAGTATCAACATGACTTAGAGTAATATAAGAAGTCATCACCGACTCTTCCTCAGTAGGCATGATCCATAAATGCACAATCTATAATAAAGAAAAAAAAAGACAGATACATTCAAATCATATAATATAATAATTTTCACAGTTGGGCTATATTTAAAAAAAAAAAAAACAAGACCCATCTGTTGCATAGTTTGCAGTATATGGTTAAAATCCGTTTGAGTTTGGTTCAGAGAAACAGAGCAACACATGGATAATCGGATGCAAATATCAATCATCTATTGCAACAGTTGCACAAGATGGGTAATCTGCTATGCAACAAATGATCTATACATCGCAACAGATGAACAATATGTTGTCAGATTACATATCTATTGCATAATTTACAGTAGATGGTTAATAATTTAGGAGTCGGGTTCAGAGAACCAAAGCAACAGATGGGTAATATGATGCAAGATATACCCTATCGCAAAGAATGTCCCATCTGGTGCATCAGATATAACATCTGTTGCACCAGATATAACATCTGTTCAATATCTTTCTTATCTTTGAGTAGAATTAGTTTACTTAAAGAGTACGCACTGCATCATCCGAAGGGTTAAAGAGATCAGCCTCCTTAATATTGGTGTTTCTCTTTACAGCCAACCACCTAAACATCCTTTGATGAGAAACCTCATTCGGTAATCAATTAACTGCTTTCAGAGGGGATAAATGGCTTCAAATGCCCAAGCCTTAAAAATGTAAACAGGAAGCAAGCCAAAAAAAGTCATAATAACTATATTTAATATAAATTAATAGATGAGTAAAATTAGTGATTAATTTTACCATTAAAGTCCAAGAAAAGTCATATAATATGGTCGTCCCTGAGGATAGCTTTGTCAGTAAATATTGGACAGTCAATTAAAAGATGTCGTATCCCCAGGGATAATTGTTGAATTTATTAAAATCCTCAGCACGCACCAACAAATCATCTTCTATGACCTTGTTGACATCTCATGCCAATATAAACGAATGGGCAAACCAAACTAAGCATAATTTCTCCCTAAACTGCTCTGGTATGGTTTTATCCTTGTGATCTGTCAATAAATCCGATGCTTTGTAGCCACATCGAGCAATATCAAATAACCCATATATTTTTTCCTTGCATTTTCTTGCCTTGAATATTTTGCGAGGTGGTGGTCCTTCTAGATGATGGCATCTCAAGCTCGTTACTATGGTAAACTCTTGCAAGCCAAAACAAATGGGCATGCCACAGTAGTTGATCCAGATTTCATCCATCTTCTTTTTGCTCCCCTCCTCTGGATCTTTATTATCCCCCACATACTTGATCCTGCACTTGAGAAGACCATATACTATCGTCATAGGGAAATGAATACGGGCATAGGGGTCCTCAGGCAGCTCAAGAAAGCGTCCAAAGCAGCTCTTCTTAAAAAGTCCGCCTATGTTTTCGTTCTTTATAATTTTCATAAAATGTTCAAAATTTTCCCCCATCTGATATTTAAGTACTATTTGACTAGTTAGTTGTTTTCCTTCTGGGTCATTTATTGGCATCACAACTTGAAACCTGTCAATACTAAAAGTTTTGACAGGATATGTTGGGATGTCGATATTAATTCATGCCCCATCGGTGATCCATTATCATCATGTTGATGATTATCCTCCTTCTCTTTCTCACTCTCTAATTCCTCATCTTTCTCACTTTTATTTTCTTCATCACTATCTATGGACCCTTGTCCACCTCCCTCAATGTTGTTTTCACATCTCTCCTCAGCTTTACTTTTCCCTGACTGAGATTGTTCAAGAAGATCCTCCGAATCCCTCTGTACTGTAGCCTTTTTTTTGGGTGGTCAGAAGTTGATCCACTTTCACTTTCTTTTCTTTTAGGAGACATGTTTTACCTACAGACAAACAAAAACAAAAATTACATTACAATTTGCATAGATTTTAAAAAATACATTGCAAACACCACAAATACCGACACACCAACAGCCACCACCACAAACATCACCAACCAATGCCAACAAAACAAACACCATGAATACCGACACCACCGACAATGACCACGAACACCACCAACAAATGTCACCACGACGACCAAAAACACCACCACCAACACCACCAACACCACAAACACCATCCAACAATACTACGACAGTCAATGGAACATTGCGATGGAAACTAGGGATTTCTCAAGTTCTTCCTATGATTTTACCATCAAAACCCAAAATTGTAAACCCATTCTCAAAGATAATACAACTAAAAGTTTTATTTTTCATCATTAACTTAAAAGCCCTTATTTTTTAGAAAAGAATAATAAATATAGAGCTCTTCTCGAACTCAGTTGCCTATGAAGATAAAGAAAATGACTGATACAAGCAAGAATAAAGTTGAAAATAATACTTATGTGGTCGAAAATGAGAAGAAAAGCGATTTGTTGTGGAGGGTTAAGCAAATTTGTTAAGTACTTGTTGTTTGTACTGTATTGTTGAGTGAGAATGAGAGATAAAGAGTGAGACCTCGAGATTTGAAATGATGAAATGTTTTGTATGGGTTGATTTGTAATTTGGAAAAGAATGACAAGTAGTTTTGAAACTATTAATTTGGTCTGAATTGATCTTAATTATTTTTAAAATCATAAAATATATGCGTAATTTTTAACCCTCTCATCATGTAATTTCCAAAAGGGTAATTCAATTGAAATTGTATAAAAATAATTGAAGTTGTAGTTGACCGAGTACTCTAGTTGACCCTATGAAAACTCACCCCTAGTCCTAGATTAATCAATTTAGGTACTATTAGTCTAACATATGAACTCAATTAAAATTGCAAAAAACAAATATTCAACATGTTGCGTCAGATTTCTCATCTGTTGTAAATTATCAATCAGATTAGGTAACAACAGATTATGAATCTGTTGTAAATTGTCAAACAAATTAAGTCATTTGTTGTAAATTATCAAATGGATTGTCATATGTCGCAACAGATTACCAATATGTTATAAATTATCAAATAGGCGCTCCCGTCTGTTGTGGCTGACACTATGAGAACTCACCCCTAGTCCTAGATTAATCGATAGTTTACCCTATGATAACTCACCCCTAGTTCTAGATTATTCAATCAAGGTATTAGTACCCTAGTCCTAGATTAATCAATTAAGGTATTAGTCTAACATATGAGGTAGTAAGAATTAATTCGGCTCAGAGTTATCGATCAATGACTCTGGTCAGAAGGAACGCAGTACCATCTCATCATGCAATTGCCAAAAGACTCAATTGAAGTTGTAGTTGACCCTATGAGAACTCACCCTTAGTCCTAGACTATTCAATTAAGGTATTAGTACCCTAGTCCTAGATTAATCAATTAAGGTATTAGTCTAACATATGAGGTAGTGAGAATCGATTTAGCTCAGAATGATTGATTGACGACTCTGGTCGGGAGGAACGCAGTACTGTCTCATCATGAAATTGCCAAAAGACTAAATTGAAATTGTAGTTGACCCTATGAGAACTCACATTCAATTAAGGTATTAGTCTAACATATAAACTCAATTGAATTATATATAAACAAATGTTCAACCTGTTGCAACAGATGTCTTTTCTGTTGGATTAAATCAAATAAATTATGTAATCTGTTGCAACATATTATGCATTTATTATAAACTATCAAACAGACTACATCATTTGTTACGACATATCATGAATCTGTTGTAAACTATCAAATAATTTAAGTCATTTGTTGCGACAGATTACCCATCTGTTATAAATTATCAAATGGATTAAGTCAATGTCGCAATAGATTACTCATCTATTGTAAATTATCAAGTAGCCGCTGTCATCTATTGTAGTTGACATTATGAGAACTTACCCTTAGTCCTAGATTAATCAATTAAGGTATTAGTTGAACATATGAGGTAGTAAGAATTGGTTCGGCTCAGAGTGATCGATCGACAACTCTTGTCGGGAGGAATGCAGTCTTGTCTCATCATGCAATTGTCAAAAGACTCAATTAAAGTTGTAGTTGACCCTATGAGAACTCACCCCTAGTACCAGATTATTCAATTAAGGTGTTAGTTGAACATATGAGGTAGTACGAATTGGTTTGTCTCAGAGTGATCAATTGATGACTCTTGTCGGGAGGAATGCAGTACCGTCTCATTATGCAATTGCTAAAAGACTCAATTAAAGTTGTAGTTGACCCTTTGAGCTCATTGATTCATCCCTAGTTCCACCTAGATCGATGTAGGTACTATTATTATTCTTAAAATTAAGTTAATGAGAACTCATTTCAACTCAGAGTGATCGATCGACGACTCAGGTCGGGATGAACTCAATACTAGCACCATGCAAATGCAATGACTCAATTGAATTTGTAGTTGACCCTGTGAGCTCATTCATTCATCCCTCATTCCACCTAGATCGATGTAGGTACTATTATTAATCTTAACATTAAGTTAATGAGGAGCTCATTCTTTCATCCCTAGTTCCACCTAAATCAATTGCAATGAAATCTGTTGCAACAAATGACTGAGCTGTTGGAGAATTTCAAACAGATAACAATATCTGTTACAACAGATGACATATCTGATTTAATTATCAAATAGACATTTGCATCTGTTATGATGGATGACTAGGCTGTTGGAAATTTTCAAACAGATATTGATATCTGTTGTAACAGATGACATTTCTGATTTAGTTATCAAATAGACATTTTCATCTGTTGTCACAGATGATTGAGCTATTGGGATTTTTCAAACAGATATTTAAATCTATTGCAACAGACGACATATCTGTTTGAAAATCTTTTTTTTCTTTTAATTTTAAAAGCTAGCTTCTATCTGAGTAGATAAAGTAGTAGTACTACTAAAGGCGGTAAAAAATATTTCTTGGATAACTCAAAAATCTCATTGAGTAGTCTTGTCCTGTCTTTTCAATGTCTCCCGTTTTCTTCCTCGTGCCCCTCAAATTATTAGTGAAATATTAATTAATGAATATTGAAACCCCTAATACTTCTTTCATTTCATATTTGACTTGGCACACCCATTAAGAAAATATTAATTAGAGGTTTATTTTACTACCAAAGTAGCCTTATTAATTATGCTTTGAAAATATAAATTTAAATAAATACACTTTGTTTAGTCATTTAATATTAAGGGTAGTACATCTAGAAATTAGAATTATCTCATCTCTCCTCTCCTCTCCTTCATCCCTAAATTTATTTTATTCATCTCTCATCTTTTTTCTTTCTATCCTCTTTAGGGTTATCACAACCTTTTTTTCTCTCCTCTTTCTCATAAATTTTTGTTCGGATCTAAACCGATCCATATCTATATCTTAGATTCCTCAACTGAAATTGTTGTTTTGACCCCCTTTTGACATTAAGGTATGATATGATATGATTCACTATTGCTCTTTCATTCTCGTCTTCTTCTTGCAAGTTATTTGCATCTTTTTTTTATTTAATTACCATTTTTCCATATCATATTTATTTAAAAAATTTGAAGGAACTTTTAATTGTTGAATAAACGAACCAAAAATTTTTATTACAAGATGCAAAAAAAAGTCATCTGTTGGGAGAATTTTAAAAGCCTTGTTGGCAGTATCTTTTTTTTTATATATTTTGTTTGTTTCTTTGTTGTTGATGTTGTTATTGATGTTGGTGGTGGGATTGGCGTTGTTGGAATTTGTGGTGTGGTGTTGTTGACAGTGATGGATCCAGGTTTTTTAGACAGTGAATGCTTCTTAGCTTAAAATAGTGGAGTCCGAACAATCAACACAAGGAGTAAGGGAGAAAAAAATAAAAGAAAGTTTAAAGTGAATAAGGAGAGAAGAGTTGGTTACCAAAATTAAAAAAATATGTGCTGAGTGGGAATTGAACTCAAGACCAAAAGAAAAAAATAGCCTTAAGCACCTATAAACAACAACTGGGCTAACCAAACAACTCTTACTATGGGTGCTCACTGATTAGATTATATACGTTTTTTCTTAATTTCCATATACATATATAAAGTTCGATACGAGTTCAGTCTGTGCTCACGCATCCGAAGGACACCATGTAGGTCCGTCCCTGATTGTTGATGGTGTTGGAACATAGGATGTATGCTTCTTTGTTGTTGATGATGTTGTTGGAACAAATATTGTTGTTTTCTTTGTTGTTGATGTTTTTTATTTATTGTTTGTAGTTTATGCTATTGTTGATGTTGCAACAGACGGAGCAACTGTTGGAACAAATTAAACCACTAGCAAGGCTACTAATGTATTCCAACAGACTCCATATCTGTTACATCAGACTCTATATCTGACGCAACAGACTCTACATCTGATGCAATAGACTCCTCATCTGATACAACAGACTCTACATCTATTGCAACAGAAGGATAATTTTCTTTCTGTGACATAAATTTTTTCCTTCTTCTTTGTAGATATAAAAGGAACTGAAAGTTGATCAACTTTTGCCTGACCATCACAAGAGGTGCAGTAAAGATAGGTTCAGAGAAATAAGCTGCATGCAGATGCAACCACTTCATATGTGGGAGGTATGTATTACTGATAATGTTATCGTGGAAACACACATAGAGTACACTGATTTTATGAATGTTGTTCTTACCAATTAGTCATAGATTATTCAAATAAGATATTTGTAATTTTACAGTTAAGTTTGGTAGGTCCGAACTGATAAGGCTGAGGGACCATGAATATGGTTCTGATACCTTGTTAAGATTTAATGTCGGATGTTGCTCATATTTATTTGTCATGCCTTCTACAGAATTTTGTTGTGGCAAGCATTTCTGGCGACGGTGTAGACTTTTGCATGATGGATATGTTGTCCTCTATATGGTAGAAGAATGATCAATCTTTTCCCTCCTTTCTTATCTTGTGCATGCAAATATGAAGAGTGTAAGGAAAAACATAATAGTGTGATTAATACTGTTAATGCATTAACTGTTGATGTAAAGGAATTGATATCTAACAGTAGTGCCACTCGATCAAAGAGGATTTCAGTTTTATTCACTCCATTAGAGATTAAGGCTAAGAGGAGAAAGAAAGCAATTTCCAAGGCATTATCAAGTATCCGAAAAAAGAAAAATTTTGGATCTGATAAAGGTGAGAAGATAAAAAGGGGTGGGGAATAGAAAGGAAAAACTGAATACTAGATTTAGTTCATCTTTTTTTGTTATGTAGAGATACTCCATCTAATTTTGAGTGGTTTTTCTTTTCAGGATGGTGAGGAAGGCAGAATCTCCCCATCATTAGCTAATACCGAAAATAAGACATCTGATGTTATTGAACCACCAGACTACCCTGTGAAGTTTGATAATCCAGAAGATGCCTTTGCTTGAGTTAGCCAATAATTTAAACGATCTCAATCACTTGGTTTTTTGCTGATCAATATTCTCCGTAGAAGACAATATATCAACAAAACTGCTTGACACAGCGAAAGCTGATATCGATAGATTACTGATTATGTCTTCTCAAGACTTATTTCTACCATAAAACTATTCTACATTGAGTGTTGCACTATCCATATATGTTGCAGCATAGGATTTATCAGCCGAGAGAGCGTTTGCCTTGGAAAAACTCAAAGAGAACCTTCCATACTTCTCTTTGACTTTGCGTAGAGCTAAGAAGGACCAAGAGGAGTATTATAAGAAAGCTGCCAAGAAAGAAAGTGAGTGGTCCTCGTTGACAAACTCACAAAAGACCAAGAGCTCTATACTGAGCTTAATGACCACAATGACAAAATGATTGAATTGGAAGTGGTAGTGACTTGACTTAGTCAAACAAAAAGCCATGACAAGTTATCTATTTGTTTCAACGGATGATATATCTATTGTAACAGATAATATATCTGATGCAACATATATATAATCTGTTGTCCAAGTGTAACAAAAAAACGGTTCCTGAAAAGAACTAATTATTTTAATAATCATAAAGCTGAAATATATATATTATATGTTTCAACAGATATATTATCTTATGCAACAGGTTATCTATTTGTTGCAACGGATGATATATCTGTTGTAACAGATGATATATCTGATGCAACATATATATAATTTGTTGTCCAACTCAGTGTAACAAAAAAGCGGTTCCTGAAAAGAATTAATTATTTTAATAATAATAAAGAAGAAAAAGTCATGACTTATCACAATATTATTTAATTTAATTAAGTCATAACTTCTTATAGTAATCAAGAATGTCATTAATAAATAGAGGTGAACAGTTGTGCCCTTTAAATCTGCTTTATTAATTTATATAATTAAAAAGTCAGAAAATTTGGATGTCATGATGATAATTTATTTATTTTTTAACTATATATATATTATATGTTGCAACAGATATATTATCTAATGCAACAAGTTTTCTATTTGTTGCAAATAATGATATTTTTGTTGTAATAGATGATTTTTCTGATGCAACAGATATATTATTTGTTGTCCAACTCAGTGTAAAAAAATGGTTCCTGGAAAGAACTAATTATTAATAATAATAAAGCTGAAAAGTCATGACTTATCATAATATTGATTAATTTAATTAAGTCGTAACTTTTTACAGTAATCAAGAATGTCATTAATAAATGTAGTTGAACAGTTTTGATTTTTTGCCTAACTCATTCAAGTTCAATCCTCTATAAATAGGTTCCTCCTTACTCAGTCGTTCGTTCTACTACACACTATTTATTCCTTGCTCTTGTTACACCTTCAACTACTTTCTCTTCAAGGACTTGATAGTTTTTTCCTGTATCTAGTAAGTTTTTTTCTTGATTTTTGTGTAAATATTCGTTGTATATTACATTACATTCGAATTCTTTCTTTACTTTACTTTCGTTTTTACGTGTGTTTTGTTAACTTATGCATTTTCTAGATATGACTGTTCATGTGTGGGATGTCGCTATTTTACTAGACGCCATTTGGGAACTGCAGAAGGAGGTTCATGACCTGCATTGGGAGTTAGCGTTGTGGGAGATCCGCAGGCTGAGGAGGGCGCTGCTGCTGCTCGTTGAAGATTGGTCGGCCGGACATACAAATAATAATGATGATAATAATAATTAAGCTTTTTTTTTCTTTTATCTATGTATTTTTTTATTTGTTTTATAAAAAATTATGTTTGATGCACTTGACTTTTATTTCTTATTTAATTTTCGTGTTGTCTATTTCTATTTCTTAACGAATGACATGTCTACAATTAAGGAATAATTTGATTCCAGTATCAATAGCAAGAACATATGAGTTATTTGTTAGGTTTGTGTTTGTGTGTGACAGGAGCTATATTTTGTTGTTCGAAACATATTAGTAATCTGATGAAACAGATTATTTATCTGTTGAAACAGATTATTTATCTGTTGAAACAGATTACTAATCTGGTGCAACAGAATACCCATCTATTCGATTCATATTACGGGCACCTAGAACCCATAAACATGAATCCAACATGAGTCTACTGTTACAACAGAACATGTATCTGGTGCCACAGATAATGGATCTGTTTAAACAGATTGCTCTTATATTGCATTCATGTTCGCGTGCTAGCTATTGTTGAAAAAACAACACACTAGCAGTTACCCAGATTCAACTAAAAAGCATAATCTGACTTACCAAAGTCTCCTCTTAAGTAAATTCCAAAGTTGAAAGTGATTTACGAAATAAAATTTGACATAAGAATTTGGTCAAAGAGCAGCAGTTGAGGTAACAACAACAACAAAAATAATGGTCAACAAGAAGAATATGAAGATGATAATGAAGTATATGATGATGATAATGAATCAGAAGATGATGAATAAAGCAGCAACAACAATGAACAACAAATATCGCGAAGAGAGAGAAAATAACAACGGATGAGGAGAGAGAAAAAGGCATCATTTTTTCCTTCGTTCCCCGTTATATATTAACTAACATTTGGATCAAAGTGTAAATTTAAAAACTTGTGGGTTATTTTGAAATTTCCCAAACTTTCTTAAACCATAATTAAATAATTGTCACCTTTACTCAATTATTAAGACTTATGTCACCTACACTTCATTTTAAATCTCCTTTGTCACCTGTGGCCCAAACTCCCAACGAAGTTATTTCGAGATAATTAATTAAAAAAATATAAATATACATTTTTAACTTATTGTAATCTTATTCTTATAAAGTAATTATAAAAATTTCAACTAATTATATATCTTTGTTGGATTACGTATTTCTAAGATTTTAAAATAAGAAAAAATATATCGAAAGTTAACTATGTATCTTTACAAAGAAAAAATTGTAGCAGCAGTTAATTATGTATCTCGACAAACTCAAAATCAAATTTTTTCAGTAATGATGTAAAATATCAAAAAAGAATCGAATTAAGCTCAAACCGTCAAAATTTACCCTAATTAATTTCAAGATTAGTTATTCGAGTTGGTTACTTCACTCATAGGACGCATTTGGTACGAGGGATAAGAAATAATTAATTTTGGAATCAATTTTAGGATGAGTTCATCGCATATTTGATTGAGCTATGATATATGAGTAACTCATTCTGAAATTGTAGTGTTATTATTATTCTATATTTAGGGCGAATAACTAAACACAGGATTACTTATTTCCCAACCAAACACCCCTTAAAGTTCGTTTGATACGAGGATAGGGATGATTTTTGTTGTTCCTAAATTAGTAATATTTTTATTTTGAATACGCCCATTAAAAAACTACTCATATATAGAAGATCAAACGTATTCTTATTAATTTATCCTTAATAAATATTTTGAGAAAAATGTAATTCTTTATTGTTTTATTGGTTATGTATTTACACGTCATTTGAAGAAGGATAAAAGTGAAAAAACAATCATTAATGTCTTTTTAGGTACGAATATATCCCTTAACTTTGATAAATGGAACAAATATACCCTCTGTCATACTTTAGGTACAAATATACTCTTGCCGTTAATGAAAAGGTATGTATATATCCCTGAACTATTATAAATGGTACAGATATACCCTCTATCATACTTTAGGCACAAATATATTGTCGTTAATGCAAAGGCATGTATATTCCCCTGAACTTTGATAAACGGTACAAGTATATCCTCGTACGCATAAAACCTTCTCACTAACGTCAAGACATGTATCACAAGCTTATCATTTGCCTTTTTCAATTTAATCTCTCCTCGCCTACCTAAACAAAATTCTAATTTAACCCACAAATTGATTCAAATAATAACCCAAACCCGATCCGATCTAATAGAACCTCCAAGATATATCTTTATTCATGCATATTCATTTTCTCTTTCTCTTTCTATAAAATCGGGTTGATTTTGGGTTATTATTTTGGATCGGGTTATGGGTTAAATTAGAATTATTTTGGGGTGGGGTTGGGATAAATTAAATTTTAAAAGGCCAAATGAACTAGATTGTGACACGTGTCCTGCCGTTAGTGTGAAGGATATATATGTACCTTATCATTAATACAAGGGTATATTTATACCTAAAATATGTCAGAGGGTATATCTATATCATGTATCAAATTTCAAGGGTATATATGTATCTTTTCATTAATGGCAATGATATATTTGTACCTAAAGTATGGCAGAGAGTATATCTGTATCATTTATTAAAGTTCAGGGATTTATTCATACCTTATCTATATCTAAAATAGTAACTTATTTGGGTATAAAATGAATAAGTTGAAGAAAATACTTAATTAAAATAGAGAGAGTAATTAATTCCGAGATTAATTTTAGTATGTTTTTATTCTATATTTGGTTAGCATAAAATTGAGGAATAACTTATCCTGAAATTATAGTGTAATATTTATCGTACATTGGGGGTGAGAAAAAATCATGAATAACTAATTCGGAATAATTAATCTCATCCGAAATAACCAATCAAACAAGTTCTTAATACGGGATAAAAATAACACCATAATTATAGGATAGTTGATTTTTTGATAAGTTATTTCATAATTTTATCCTAATCGACATAAAATAAATTTATTTTAAAATTAATTTCAAAATTAGTGATGTCTTATCCCATACAAAATGAGCCCTATGTGAATTTCAAGTGATTGAAAGTTTTCTTGATAAAAGAATAAAATAAAATTTACAACACAAAATTTTATATTTTGGTATTGTAACATATTATTAAGTTATGCTTTATAATACCTCTTAAGGGTGAAAATTGTTTTCACCCCTCAATTTTACTTTAAAAATTAAATTGTCCCCTCAATATTATATATATATATATATATATATATATATATATATATATATATATATATATATATATATATATATATTAATCTAGGTATTTATAGCATTTTATTCAAATTTATTAACATTATAAGTAAAATAATACTTTTTATAAATTTATCGCAAAATTTAATATTATTTTTTAAGATCGTTATTTCAATATTATATGCATTAAAGAGTCGTTTGGTATAAGGTATAATTATAGTAATTCGTCGATAAAATTCATGATTATTTTATCATGTGCTTAGTTAGAGGTATTAATTAGTTCCGAAATTATTTATCTCACCATTTATACCACAGTGATGGGATAAGTTATCACATAAACATGTTGAGACAACTTATTTTGGAATAACTAATCCCGGAATAACTTGTTCTCAATCAAACTTCCCCTAAGTGTGTATATATGTATGTATATGCATGTGCGTATATATTTGTGTTTCACCAATCTCTTACTACATCCGTTTCATATTACTTAACTTTTGTTGACATGACACAAACCTTAAGAAATTTTATTTATTAATGATACTTTGAAACTTTAAATTTGTCTATACTACTATATTATGTAGTTATTTAATACTGGGTGCAGAAAAAATGCAATTCTCTTGATTTCATAAATTGAAAAGTAAATTAAAACAACTATTATTAGTATGAGGGTCAAGTAATAAGAAACGATATTATCTATGAGTTGTGATTGTCATTTAATAGAGTATTACATAAATTAAAATTTTTCTAAATAAATATAATCTTAAGAATCACATCTTATTTTTATTCATTATTTTGTATTTTCTGCATTGAAATATGTTTATAAAGTTAATGTTACTTATTATTTTCACTTGTAAAATAAACATTAGATTTTGATTATTATTAATAAAATTAACCTTCTTATTATGCTAATTTGCTTCATTATAAATCATATTTATTTCTCACTTTTTTGGCCAAGAAGATAATATTCATGTTTTTATGAAAAATTTGTTATATGAATTTTAAAAAATAAAAATATGATGATTTTAAAGAAGTAAAAAAAAGTTGATAATGAGAGGGTATGATAGGTATTTTAAAATTTTAATTAGGATAAAGGGAGGGAGTATGACTATTATTCAAAATTGAGAGGGAAATTTGATTTTTAAATCAAAGTTGGAGAGGAAAAATTTATACAGAACTTATATCGGTAGAAGCATAAGTTTAGTTTATAATTCATAAGTTATGTGTTTGTACAAAACTTAGGTCAACAGAGTTCAGTTTAAAATTCATTATGTTTAAAGAAGTTTATAGTCCACAACTTTTGGCTTACAAGATACTATTTAATTCGTATATAACTTACGTGTAATAGAGACACAAATTTAATTTTCAGAATTCATAAAGTTATGTCTTATTCTTAGAGAAATTTTTGAAAATTCAATGTGTTTCTGTACAAGTTTAGTTTCAAAAACATCATGTTTTATGAAGTTTATAGTCCACTTCTGTCTTACAAGATATTATTTAATTCTTGTAGAACTTATGTGTAATAGATGCACAAATTTAATTTTCAGAATCCATGAAGTTATGTCTTATTCTTACAAAAATTTTGAACAGAGAAAGATCAAAGTTTTCTAAACTTATGCCTTAGAAAAAATATATCGTAGTTAAAAATGTTTTAGCCCACATAATTTCATTAAATGAGTTGTAGTGACAAGAATTAAAAACCACTAATTTCAAAATTAAGTCATCTAGACAAATAACAAAACTAGAGTGAGAAAGACCTCCCTCTCTCTATACCCTCCTCTTCCACCATCGGCACCAACTCAGCCATGGATGCCACTTTAACCCCACCTCTCCTACCAAATCCCCCAATAGCAAATCGTCTTAAAGAGATCCTCGTGGCAGAACCTCTACCATCTTACAAGGACATTGTAGCTAGGAAAATCATCCCACATGAAACCCCTTTGGGAACTTCAAATCCCAACAGAAGTGAAGTCTCAAAATCAGACGTAAGGAAAATCCTATTATCGAAGAAAGATGAAATTATGCAATACGCGCCTTGGATTCACTCTGTCATTATCAAGCCCATAAAAGGGAATTTCAATCATCAATATCTGAAAAAGAAGTTGGATGACCTATGGAAACTAACAGAACCCTTATGTCTCATAGATTTGGGTATGGTTTTCTTCACTGTAAAACTCTCAAAATCGGAAAGCCAAGCCTCAATCCTCCACGGAGTACCTTGGTTCATTGCCGGTATCTTCATCTCTGTAAGGAAATAGGAATCCAATTTCATTCCAAGCCACTCTAAAGTGGATTCAACAGCCATATGGATCAGGCTTTCACACCTGCCCACAGAGTTATACGATGCCTCAATCCTCCATCGAATCAGCACAAAGATTGGGACTCTGTTGAAAGTAGATGCTTGCACATCTGCGGCTCTACGAGGAAGATACGCTCGAATCTATGTTCAGATCCCCCTAAATATCCTAGTGATAGCTTCGATCTCTATCAATCACCATAATCAGCCCCTCCTTTACGAAGGGAAGGGACTTCTGTGTAAGAATTGTGGCCGTCTTGGCCACACATCAAATATCTGTTCATACCTGCTAACGTCAAATAAGGATGATGGTGCATGTGAGGCAACAACATCAACGGCCACCCCCTCCACATCGGAGGACAAAGCTTTGCTAGAGGAGCACTCAGAATGGTAAAAACTTTCATTTGCCAAGAAGAAGAAATCGGGGCCAAAAAAAAAAACAATATTCGAAGGAAGAACCCATCGTCAAGGTCAAAACCTATGACGCGGACTAAGGTAAGTTCCTAAACCTTAACCTAACGGAGGCGGCGATGGGAGAGACCATCAGGACTCCCCCCAAAGGAAACTCCCAATGCTGGACTGGCCCAAGGAGAAACCTCAAGGCCCACCAGCGTGGGAAAAAGGCCCAAAAATATTTAGGCCCACTCGCCCAATGCCATTAAGGGCCCAAAAAACCCTTCAATAGGTCAGAGGCCCAAGTCCTCTATTAACCATGGGCCTATCCTTAAGGACCAGGGGAGCTCTGAGAAACCCGAACCCCCTTCTTTACATTCCACTTCTATTAAATTAATTTCTTCCCCAACGCTTATGAGAATTAAGAAGAGTGAAGCTCCTACTAATGGGGCCCCTCCCAGCCACATGGACTAAGGCAATGATGGGCCTAATGTCCTGGCGGCGAAAAACCTTTCCACTTACCGCAATGATATAATGAAGGTTGTCCAGGGAATGGACAGAGCATTAAATACTGGTGGTATTTCCCATGGGAAAACCCTTTAGCTCCTCTCCCCCACCTCCTCTCACTCGATATACCCTGAGGAGAACATAGCAGACTCAACTCAAGAAAACAGCCATGGACTCCTCAAGATCTAACTAAATTACCATTGCAACAACTCTTTTCTCCCCGAATTATCAGTTAATGTCATGGCTGGAGGTTTTTCTATCCAATTAAACTGTACCTCTGCACCTCAAATAAGAGACAAGAGAGTTCATTATCTTTATTCAGGACCCTAGTACCTAGCATAACTAACAATGGTGAGCCTGAACCAGGGGATCCAAACATACGGGTCCAACGTCTGGATGGATACTCTCTTTCACGTGATCAACTCACCCTTCCAGGAGGAATTGACATTGGAATACTTATCCAGCATCATGAAAAATTTGAGCCTCAGCCTCCTTTTCTTTCCTCTCCAAGATCCTACAATGATACTCCTAGGACCATCTTTTGCCTCCCTCCCTTCCCCCGACGCTCCTCTGGAGAGCTCCTAGTCTTTCCAACCCAATCAACACCTCTCTCCTTAACCACATCATCTCCTCACCTCACATGGGAGAGGGTGGGGAGATTAAATGCCTTGAAATCTCTGAGATCCTCCAACAAGGATATGGAGGAGTTCCTATCCAATCTCAGAGTCCCAAGGTCAGAGATCCTCAACATAGAAGAACCTCTAAATCTAGAGTTCACAAAGCCAGTTTAGGAGATTGTGATCATCCTGATTCCACTAGGGCTGGCAGGACTAGGTATAATAATAAATACAGCAAACCCTATGAGAAAAGAGATCCTCGCCTTGACCCCATTCAACAAAAAAAGAAGTCCCACTCACTAGCACTCACCTTTACCCCCAAGGAGCAGGACAAGGTGACAGTACTAGGGCCGCCATATCCCCCCACTCAAAAATGAAGAACTGCATAGTGTGGAATGCTAGAGGGGTAAAGAATGATGAATTCAGAAAGCATTACAAAGCCATGGTCAATATACACCAACCATGCATCTTGGCATTGCTAGAAACTAAGATGTCTGATCATCAAGACCTCTGTGAAGAACTTGGATACCACCAACATATTCAATCTGAGGCTAATGGAAACTCTGGAGGCCTAGTCATTATATGGAAAGATGACTCTATCTCTATCACCTCTGTTTACACTTTCTCTGAATCCATTCATGCCAAAGTCAAGGTTAGCTCTCCTTCTTCTTCTTCGTTTATCAGCATAATTTATGCTAGCACTGATTTCAACTCTATGATTATTCTTTGGGACCAACTCTCCTCCTTCTCTAATACCTATATTACCCTTGAGGGTAAGAACTGGCTAGTTGAAGGGGATTTTAATAAGGTGCTGGGAGCCTCTGAAAAGTTTAGAGGCTCTAGGGTATAAAGCCCTAATTTTCTGAACTGGAATGTTACACAGTGCTCATGATCCTAAAGGACCATAAGCTAACCCATGATTGATATATGTACCTGTACACTGCATAATATAACATGATAATGTGGAAACATGAACTGAAAGGCCATAAGGTTCAATACTGAACATTAGCAGAATGATATAGCATCTGTGTGGGGTAATAGAATACCCAAAAAAACTAGAAATACTAAAGTATGAAACATAATAGTTTGGAAAGCTTGTAAACATGACTGAAACTGTCTAAGAAATCTGAATAAGAAGTTGATGGGACATGCCCCCAACTAACCTCATCATATAAAATAAATAATGAGATAATAGAAAAATAATCATGTCCTCGAAGGATGAGGACTCACTTCTAATCTGACTGCTGGAAACTGGAATCTACTATTGATCTGGAGCTCGTGTCTCTGAACCTATGGTATAAGATACTATAGAGCAAATGCGTTAGTACTTTTAATGTACTGGTATGCATGTGAGGTAGGTTAAATTCATGAGGTTCATAAGCATGAACAATAACAATAACTGACTGACTATCATGAGCGTGAGAATGCATGCTTGAGACATAATAATTCATACTGGTACCATGATGACATGACTACTGAATCTGGATACTGATAACAGAATACTGATAACATGATCTACTGATAACTGATATGAATAATAACATAAATTACTATATCTGAATATAACCGATAACATGAGTGACTGTATCTGACAGTCCTAAAATTGATAAAACTATCTGAGTTCCGTACTGTATCTAAGTTGACTGTATCTGATAGTCCTGAATCTGAAGAACTATCTGAGTTCTTTTACTAAGACTGACTGACTGTATCTGAAAGTCCTGATTCAGTAACATAAAACTATGGGAATTAGTATCTAATCGGCATGCCCCTAATACGCCATTATGGCTGAGTTGGGGTCCAATCTGTAACCCCAATTGGAAGGGTGTCAATACCGTGCCACCAGTAAGGACAAACTTTGGGTGACCCTAATCTGATAGTATCCCCAAAAGAAAATGGTGGGGCCCTTATCTAACAGTATTTATCCACCTCATCAACCCTTATCTGATAGCATTGATGTCTCAACCTATGCTGGCCACATAGTTCTGGAATACAAGGATGACTTCTAAGGATCACACCATAATTAACCGAACTGAACTGAATTGAACTGAACTGAACTGAACATGGATTGAGTTACTGAATTCCGTGACTGAAGGAATACTACTGATATCTGACAACTGACTAAGTTCATGAGATCATGGAGAATTGCTGAGTTATAAGGCTGTCTGAAGTCTAAGGATTCATCGCTTGACTGAGAGTATCTTGAAAACATGACATGGCTTTAGGCACACAGCTAATGTTTCAGGTAAAAGTACCCTCAGGACTCGATGGAAGGAAACTTAAATGACTTAACATTCTTGAATACATGATAGTCACCACAATACATTTATTGAAGCATTTTATCAAACATATGATAGGCATAACTTGTACATACATGAGGATTTCATGACATCATGCTAGATAAATAATTTTACTTCATCTAGGCATTTAATCAAACATATGGCAGGCATAGTACATGTAAACATCATTGAATAGCAATTAAACATCATGATTCACTCCCAATTTCATCATACAAGGGCTTAGTCATAAGATTTCATAAATCATTATCTATACAAATCAACCCACATGGAATCTATCATCAAATCATGGAATAGAATTTAATTTCACATTTATCGTCATGAACATGAGCAGCCAAATCATGGAAACCTAAAGAAAATCAATAACTTAAGTTTTAGAAAAGGGATACTTGAACTTCATGGATGAAAGGGGTCCATGAATGAACACTATGCATACCTTGGTTCATGATTTCGTGAAGATTGACGGTGAAACCTTCTTGAATTTGAATCCCTAATAGAAACCCTAGCTTGTTCTTGAGAGAAACTAGTATATTTGGGGTGAATAATGGCTAAATAACGTGTTATTAGGTTTAATAGGGTTAGAAAATTGACCCTTTTAACCCTAGACTCATCTTGTAATTTCAGTAAAATATTTTTGAACTGTGCCCCTGGCGCGATGCGGCGTTATCGCGCCGTGTCACTAGAAATTGACAATTAGGAAATTAAGGGATGGCACTATGTGTAGCCATCACGTTGGCCCTTCCTTCATTACCTAGAACTTTGGTGCGACGCGTGGGAAATTGCGCTGAGACACTGGAAAAAGGATAATTCTAAATTTGAGCGCTGGCGCGATGCGCCATAATCGTAGACACCTACTGGAAATTTCCAAATGTCATTTCCTCTTGTGGCGCGGCGCGCCACTGACTAATATAGCACTATTTTACGATGGGAACTTGAAATAGTCATAACTTCTTACCCAATTATCTGATTTAAGTGAATCATATATCGATGGAAAGTTTATTGAATTTCCCACATGACAAAAAGTGAAAATCTTATAAATTCCTCATGGAATAATTATTATTCACTTTAGAATCTAATACTAGGCATTCTTGGGATGAAATTAGCTAGAAAACTTTGGGTAATACAATATCTCCCCCTTGAGAACATTTGTTCTCGAATGAGACTGACTGAAAGAGGAAACAAAAAGCTAAACATGACCTGAGCATGAATGACTGGAACATGATCTCATGACTGACAAGCTGAACACATAACATACTGAACATATAAGGCTGAACATGCATATCTGATGCATGCATAACTGATTCATGAATGCATAACTGAATGTTCTAAGAAACTAAGTTTTCTTACAATGAGAATGCATGTCTGATGTATAACTATACAACTGATCTGATACATGTATGCATGACTGAGTATGTGGTAGTACTTAATACCAAGTTTATAATGGGAACATGAGCATAAAACGGGATACCACATTTGTGATAAATACTGAACATGAAACTGAGTAAGCTTAAGGACAATTGTTACCTTGAGCTTGATCTGAGTTGGCGGGGAAAAGGTGAGGATACTTGGTACACATATCTACTTTTTCTTCCCTAGTGGCTCCCTCGACGGACTGATTTCGCCAAAGAACTTTAACTAGAGGGAATTCTTTGTTCCTTAATCTACGAGTTTGATAGTCTAGGATTTTAACTGGAATATCTTCATAAAAGAGGCTATTCTAAACATCGGTGCTCTAAATAGGGACTACGACTGATGGGCTACCTATGCACTTCTTGAGCAAAGAGACATGGAAAACTGGATGAACTGAGGTTAGATCTGAAGGAAATTTGAGCTTATAAGCTACCTTGCCAAAGCAACTGAGAATCTTGAAGGGACAGACATATCAGGGACTGAGCTTTCCCTTCTTGCCGAATCTCTTCACTCCCTTCATGGAAGAGATCTTGAGGTAGATATGATCACCAATCTCAAACTCGAAATCTTTTCTGTGAACATCTACACAAGACTTTTGTTGGCTCTTAGCAGCCCGGAGTCTTTCTCTGATCAACGGTATTTTCTCTAAGGCGTCGAATACCAAGTCAGGACCTATGACTGAGGCCTCACTAACTTCGAACCAATCAATTAGAGATCTACATCTCCTACCATCAAGAGCTTCGAATGGAGCCATATGAATACTAGAATGATAGTTGTTGTTGTATGCAAACTCAATCAAAGGCAAGTGGTCATCCTAACTACCCTTGAAATCCAGTGTACAGACCCTTAGTATATCTTCTAAAGCCTGAATGGTCCTTTCTGCTTTCCATCTATCTAAGGATGGAAGGTTGTACTAAAATGAACTTGGGTACCAAGACCTTTTTGGAATGCTTTCGAAAAATAAGAGGTGAATTGGGTACCTATGTCTGAGATAATAGATAACGGAACACCGTGCAATCTGACCAACTACTTGATGTAGAGTTTGGCATAATCCTTGGCTGAATAAGAGGTATGAACTAGAAGGAAATGAGTTAAGTTGGTCATTCTATCTACGATGACCCAAACTGAATCATGCTGATGAAGAGTTTGAGGCAAACCTGTCATGAAGTCCATGTTCACTTCTTCCAACTTCCAAGTAGGAATACTGAACTCCTGCATAGGACCACTAGGCTTCTGATGCTCTATCTTAGCCTGCTGGAATGTAGAGTACTTAGACACAAACTCTGCAACATCTCTCTTCATCCCACTCCACCAATAGATTTCCCACAAGTTGTGGTACATCTTTGTGGCCCCTAGAGGAATAGAGTAACACGCACCATGCGCTTCTGTAAGACTTCACTGCTTTAAGTCATCTACACCCGGAACGTAGAGACGACCTTAACAACGAAGAACACCATCTCCCTCTTGGGAGAAAACATATATTTTATAATTCTAAAATAACTCTTTCAACTTAAAAAGGCTGGGATCTCTATCTTGTTTTTCTTTCACCTCGGAACCTAGAGATGATTCTGAGTTACTCTAAATACATACGCCACCCTCTGAGAAATCGACTAAGTGAATGCCTAGTCTGGCAAGTTGATGGACTTACTAAGCTAACTTCTTTTTACTATCCTCAACATGAGAAACACTAACCATGGACAATCTACTGAGAGCGTCGGCCACTACGTTGGCCTTGCCCGGATGATAAAGGATACTCATGTCATAATCTTTCAAAAGCTCTAACCATCTTCTCTGACAAAGATTGAGATCTTTCTGAGAAAAGACATACTGAAGGCTCTTATGATCTGTGAAGACATCAACATAAACACTGTATAGATAATGCCTCCAAATCTTCAAGAAAAATACTCCGGCTACTAACTCAAGATCATTAGTAGGATAATTCTTCTCATGGGGTTTAAGCTGTCTGGAGGCATAGGCTATGACCTTACCATGCTGTATGAGGACACAACCTAAACCCACACTAGATGCAACACAATACACTATGAACCCATTTGAACCATCTAAAAGAGCTAAGACTAGAGCTGAGGTGAGTCAAGTCTTCAAGTCTTCAACTCTTGAAAACTCTTCTCGCAAGGATCTGACCACTGAAACTTGACTTTCTTTTGAGTCAATCTGGACTTAGGGGATGCAATAGATGAAAATCCTTTAATAAATCATCTATAATAGCCAACCAAACCCAAGAAACTCCTAATATCTGATGGAGAGGCAGGGCGAGGCCAGTTTCTTACTGCTTCGATCTTTTGAGGATCTACTCTAATGCCATCATCGGGAATAATATGACCAATAAATGATACTGACCTTAGCCAAAACTTGCACTTACCGAATTTGGCGAATAGCTGATAATTTCTTAGAGTCTGAAGTACTGTTTTGAGGTGGTCTGCATGATCGCGCTTAGTGCAAGAATAGACCAGAATGCCATCTATGAAGACTATGATAAACATTTCTAAGTACTACTTGAACACATGGTTCATCAAGTCCATGAAAGCGACTGGGACATTGGTAAGACCAAATGACATGACTAAGAATTTGAAGTGACCATACCGAGTACGGAAAGTTATTTTGGGATATCACATTCTCAAACTCTGAGCTGATGATAGCCGAATCTGAGGTCTATCTTAGAGAAATAACTGACACCCTGAAGTTGGTCAAAAAAGTCATCGATTCTGGGAAGAAGATACTTGTTCTTTACCATGACCTTATTGAGTTGATGGTAGTCTATACACATCTTGAGAGAACCGTCTTTCTTGCGCACGAATAAGACTGGTGCGCCCCATAAGGAAATGTTGGGTCTGATATATCCCTTATCTAAGAGATCCTTCAACTTTTTTTTAAATTCTCTGAGTTCTACTAGTGCCATTTTGTATGGAAGAATAGATATAGGCTGAGTGTCTGGAAGAATATCAATACTGAAGTCTACTTCCCTTTCAGGAGGAATTCCTGGAAGATCTTCGGGAAAGACGTCTGAATATTCATTTACGCCTGAAACTAATTCAAGACTAGGAGTCTCAGAACTAGAATCCTTAACATGAACAAGATGATAGACATATCCCATGGATATTATTTTTCTTACTTGAAGGAAGAAAACAAGCTGAACTCTGAAAGCGGATACACTACCCTTTCACTCAAGGATGGGTTCATTAGGAAACTAAAACTAGACTATTTTGTTTCTGTAGTCGACTGTGGTATAGCAGGAATGAAGCCAACCTATTCCAAGAATGACATCAAAATCAGTCATATCTAAATTGACTAAGTCTGCTGAAGTGACTTTCTGAAATATCATAACCGGGCAGTTCCTGTATACCCGTCAGGCTATGATGGTTTTACCCACTGGGGTAGAGACTGAAAAGAGCTCTGCTAGAATTTTGGGACTGATTCCAAAATCAACTGCTATATAAGGAGTAACAAAGACAAAGAAGCTCCTGGATTTAGCAAAGCGTAAACATGCACATGAAAGATCTGTAACGTACCAGTAACTATATCAGGAGAATTTTTCTAATCTTGCCGGGTCTGAAGGGCATAGAGACGATTTGGGCGTTGCCCATTAGTAGCACTGGAAATGGGACCCTGCTGATTTGGGCGACCGGACTGAGCTAAGGAACGGAGATGACTCTGATATCTTGACTGAGGGTAGTCTCTGAATCTATGGACTGGCTTTCTACATCCGAAACAGATATCTCTGCAAGCTCTGCACACACCCTTGTGGTTCTTACCACAAGTCTGACAAAGAAGATTAGTTTGGGCACTGCTAACACTGCCCTGGGTTTTATCCTGGTGCTCTATCTCTGTTACCCTCAGGAACTGGAGCACTAGCTGTAGAGGGAGCTGGGGCTGATGATCTAGGACAAAACTTAGAACGGTTTTCTACTTCTGACTTAGGTTGGGCGAAGTTAAAACTACCTGTTTGCGCTTTCTTATTCTATTTCTCTCTTATCTTGATCTTTTGCTCCTCTATCTGTTAAGCATGGGTCATAAGACTGGCTAAGGTTATGTCACTATTTAGCATGTTGGATTTGCACTCATTAACCACGTTGTTATTCACCCCTGAAATAAACTTATGCATCCTTGCCCTGCTATCTGCAACCACATGAGGGGCATATCTGGCTAATTGAGTAAAGTTGAGAGAATACTCGTTCACCATCATTTTGCCCTGCCTGAGTTTGATGAACTCTAACACCTTGGCTTCCCTACACTCTAGGGGAAATAATCGATCAAGAAAATCTAAAGCAAACTCCTTTCACTCAACTAACCCTGCATCTTCTACCTGCTCTGACTTCCACTGCTTTAACCAAGTATGAGTCATATCCTGCAACTGATATGCAGCTAGCTTATCACTCTCAATAGTAGTTACCCCCATGATGTTTGTCACCTTCTAAACTCGATCTAGAAATTTCTGTGGGTCTTTGTCTGTCTTGGACCTGAGAAAGATTGGAGGATTCATTCGGGTGAAGTCCTGAATCCTAGCTGCAGATGAATTGGCCACTGAGTGGGCCATAATGATAGTTGGTCATTCATTAAGGGTAGATACCGACTGAGCAAGGGTGGTAAATAAGGTCCTGAACTTCGCATGAGAAACATGATCACCCAAAGGCTCTTCGGGATGAGGGGCTGACTGGGTTCTTCTTTTGGGAAGCATATTCTGAAATAAAGAGAAGAAGCGGATTAGACTGAGAGACTAACTTGAGATTATGCTCACTAGCATGACATAAATATTGAAAGAGAGGAAACTGTTCCTAAAACATCTTATAGCCTCCTGCACATAAATGTGGCGTGCAACATATCCATGTACAAGACTCTACTAGATGCGGCTTTCAGACTTCCTAGGACTCTATTGAACCTTAGGCTCTGATACCAAGTTTATAAAGCCCCGATTTTCTGAACTGGAACGTTACAAGGTGCTCATGACCCTGAAGGACCACAAGATAGCCCATGATTGATATTTGTACCGTTACACTGCATACTATAACATGATATTGCGAAAACATCAACTGAAAGGCCATTAGGTTCAATACTGAACATAAGCTAAATGATATAGCATCTGTGTGGGGTAATAGAATACCCAAAACAAAGTAGAAATACTAAAGACTGAAACATAATAGTCTGGAAAGCCTCTAAACATGACTGAAATTGTCTGAGAAATCTGAATAAGGAGTTGATGGGACATGCCCCCAACTAACCCCATCTAATAAAGTGAATAATGAGATAATAGAAAAATAATCATGTCCTCGAAGGATGAGGACTCACTTCTAATCTGACTGTTGGAAACTAGAATCTACTATTTATCTGGAGCTCGTGTCTTTGAACATGTGGTATAAAACACTATAGCGCGAATGCGCCAGTACTTTGAATGTATTGGTATGCATATAAGGTAGGTTAAATGCATAGGGTTCATATGCATTAATAATAACAATAATTGACTGACTATCATGAGCATGAGAATGCATGCATGAGATATAATAACTGATACTGGTACCGTGATAACATGACTACTGAATCTGGATACTGATAAATGAATACTGATAACATGACATACTGATAACTGATATGACTGATAACATGAATGATTGTATCTAAATATAACTGATAACATGAGTGACTGTATCTGACAGTCATGAATCTGATGGAACTATCTAAGTTTTGTACTACATCTGAGTTGACTTTATCTGACAGTCCTGAATCTGAAGAACTATCTGAGTTCTTTTACTGAAACTGATTGACTGTATCTGACAGTCCTGGTTATCTAATAGTGTCCCCAAAAGAAAATGGTGGGGCCCTTATCTGACAGTGCTTATCCACCTCATCAACCCTTATCTGATAACGTTGATGTCTCAACCTATGATGGCAACATAGTTCTGGAGCACAAGGATGACTTCTAAGGATCACACCCTCATCTGATAGTGTGTGTTCCTATTCTTGGGTTCACTCAGTGTTAATTCCTACTCCCATCTTATTAGACTCTGTACATGATTAACTGAACTGAACTGAATTGAACTGAACTGAACATGGACTGATTTACTAAATTCCATGACTGACGGAATACTACTAATATTTGACAACTGACTGAGTTCATGAGATCATGGATAATTCCTGAGTCATAAGATTGTCTGAAGTCTAAGGATTCATCGCTTGACTGAGAGTATCGTGAAAACATGACATGGCTTTAGGCACACAGCTAATATTTCAGGTACAAGTACCCCCAGGACTCGATGGAAGGAAACTGACATGACTTGAAATTCTTAAATACATAATAGTCACCACAATATATTTATTGAATCATTTCATCAAACATATGATAGGCATAATTTGTGCATACATGAGGATTTCATGATATCATGCTAGTAAAATAATTTTCCTTCATCTAGGCATTTAATCAAACATATGGCAGGTATAGTACATGTAAACATCATTGAATAGCAATTAAACATCATGGTTCACTCCCACTCATCATACAAGGGTTTAGTCATGAGATTTCATAAATCATTATCTATACAAATCAACCCACATGGAATCTATCATCAAATCATGGAATAGAAATCAATTTCACATTTATCATCGTGAACATGAGCATCCAAATCATGGAAACATAAATAAAATCCATAACTTAAGTTTTAGAAAAGGGATACTTGGACTTCATGGACGAAAGGGGTCCATGAATGAACACTATGCTTACCTTGGTTCGTGATTTCGTGAAGATTGACGGTGAAACCTTCTTGAATTTGAATCTCCAATAGAAACCCTAGCTTGTTCTTAAGAGAAACTTGAGAGAAACTAGTATATTTTGGGTGAGGAATGGCTAAATCACGCGTTATTGGGTTTAAATAGGGGTAGAAATTGTCCTTTTTAACCATGGATGAGTCTTGTAATTTCAGTAAAAAAATTTCGAACTGGGCCCCTGGAGTGACGCTGCGTTATCGCTTCGTATAACTAGAAATTGACAATTGGAAAATTGAGGGATGGCGTGACGCGTAGCCATCGCGTTGCCCCTTCCTTCGTGACCTGGAACTTTGGTGCCACGCGGGGGAAATCGCGCTGAGACACTAGAAAAAAGGATAATTCTGAATTTGAGCATTGGTGCGACGCTCTATAATCACGAACACCTACTGGAAATTGCCAAATGCCATTTCCTCTTGTGGAGCGGCACGCCACTGACTAATATAGCATTGTTTTATGACGGGAACTTGAAATAGTCATAACTTCTTACCCGGTTATCTGATTTAAGCGAATCATATATCGATGGAAAGCTTATTGAATTTTCCACTTGAAAAAAAGTGAAAATCTTGAAAATTCCTCATGTAATAATCATCAATCACTTTAGAAGCTAATACTAGGCATTCTTGAGACGAAATTAGCTAGAAAACTTTGGGTATTACATAGGGTTCATCTTAATAGAACCAATATGTTCATAAGCTCCCTAAACCACTGTCAGCTCATTGACATGGTATTTAGTGTTAGAAAATATACTTGGTCCAACATGAGCTATAGAAATAGACAAAGCCTTATTCTGGAAAGGCTTGAAAGATGCCTAGCCAATGACCTGTAGATCCACCTATACCCTAAGGCCTCTATCACCCATCTCCCTAGAACTCACTCTGGCCATTCCCCTCTTCTTCTTAACTTAGGTAATCCTCCTTTTAATCAGATAAAGCCCTTCAGGGTGGAATCTATGTGGCTCACTCACCAGGACTTCCCTAACCTGATCAGGAAAGTTTTCTTTAACTATCTCTGTGTCACCATAGCCACCTCTGCTTTTGAGAACAAGGCTAGGGAACGTAATAGACACACTTTTGGAAACATTTTCAGAAAAAGAAGCACTTGATTGCAAGGCTAGCTAGCATCCAAAAGTCTTCTAACTACCCTACTAGCCCCTTCCTCCATAGACTTAAACACACTTTTCGAAAGGAATTCAATTACATTCTCAACTTAGAGAATGAATTCTGGAAACTCAAGTCCTGGATCTCTTGGCTACTTGAGGGAGACGCTAATACTAGATTCTTTCATACTTCCACTCTCAACAGGAGGATAAGGAACACGATCAATTTTATTATGGATGATAGTGGCACTTGGCACTACCATTAAAAGGATGTTTCCACTACTATCTCTAACTTCTATACTAATCTCTACACCTCTGAGCAAACCTTGGGTTACCTCAAAACCCAACCAAATCCCTCTACTTTGGAATCCCTCTACTTTGGAATCCATCATCTTTCCTAATCATGACCTCCTTCAAGCCATCCCCTCATTTGAAGAGGTCAAAAGAGATATCTTCTCTTTCAAGCTTAATAAATCTCCTAGGACCGATAACTATCCCTTTGTCTATTAGAAATTTTGGAACACACTGGGCCCTCCCATAGTGAAGTTCTACCAGGACGCCTTCACTTCTTTCTTTATAGACTCTAGAGTAAACTTCACCTACCTTTGCCTCATCCTAAAGTGTAGGAATGCCACTACTCTCAAGAACTTCAGACCCAGTGGGTTATCCAATACCCAATATAAATCATCACTAAAATCTTAGCCACCTATATCAAACCTTTCCTTGCCAACATCATTAGTCCTTCTCAAGCCAGTTTTTTGGCTAAGAGAAGAGCCTGTGACAATGCTATCATTGTTCAGGAGTATGTCTCTCACTTCTCCAAAATGAAAGGTAAGAAGTCCAACATGCTCTAAAAAAATTGATCTGGAAAAAGCTTTTGTCAGGCTTGAATAGTCCTTTATTAGACAGACCTTGTCCTTCTTCAACTTCCCTCCAAATCTCATAAAAATCATCATGTCTTGTATCTCATCCTCTTCCATTTCTATCCTGATCACTGAGGAGAAGAACACTCTTTTTAATCCTACCAGTGGCATTAGACAAGGAGACCTCATGTCACCCTATCTCTTCATCTTATGCATGGAGCTCTTATCAAGGAGGATTACCTCTAAGGTTGACACCCTCCAATAGACCCCATTATCCATTTCCAAGGAAGACCCTCACATCTCTCACCTTTTTTTTGTTGATGACCTTACTCTCTTTGCTGAGGCTAATGCTAAAAACTTTCATACTATTAGCAAAATCCTCCTCAACTTCAGCTCCCACTCTGGCCAAAGAATTAACTTTGCAAAATCTAAGGACATCTTCTCCAAAAACTGTGGGTTAGTAGAACAGGAGAACCTCTCTACCCTCCTAAGCATTCAACCTTCTAGTCACTTTGGCAAATACCTGGGTTTCCCCATCTTCCATAAAAAACCTGTCAGGGGAGACTTTCACTTCATCATTGACAACCTGAAAAGCAAGCTGGCTGGATGGAAAACCAAGTTCCTCAACATGATTGGTAAAGCTACTTTGGTAAAATCCTTCTTAGCCAGCATCCCAAATCACATTATGCAATACATCAAGCTTCCTAGGACCATGCATAAGGTGATTGACAGAACTCAAAAGATATTCATCTGGGGCACCAGTGATATCAAAAAGAGAATGCACCTTTTTAAGTGGGACACTATCACTCTCCCTAAGAAAGATAGTGGGTTAGGTATGCAGAGAGCTGATTTTAAGAATAAAGCCCTCCACTGCAACTTGGGTTGGAGAATGTACTCTAATCTAAACTCTCTTTAGGCTAGCATCCTCATTGCTAAGTATGGGGCTATTAGAAAAGGCTACAATAAAGGTTCCAGGACTTGGTGCAACATAACCAACTATTGGAACCTTTGTAAGGATGCCTTATTTTGGGCCATAAAAGATGGCACTAAAGTTAATACTTGGGAGGATAGATGGATCCATGGGATGCCCTCTCTCTTTTATCATCCAGGGGGCCACTCTTGACTCCCCTAATCGGGTTATAGTTAAATACATTTGGAGGGATGGAAGATAAGATTTCACGCCTCTTCACTTTGATATCCCTTCAAACACCACTCATACTATGCAGAATAATTTCATGTAGAGCACCCATCTCAGGCATGACACCCCCATTAGAGACTTAGAGGGAATGGCACTTTCACTTGTAAAAGTGCCTACCAGTACATTGCTATCAGAAGGAGGGAACCTCAAAGATCTGACAGATCCTTCTCCTGGATATGACATCTTAGAGTCCCTAACAAAATCAAGACCTTTATGTGGATCTTGCACCATAATAACCTTCTCACTAAAACCACTCTTCACAAAAGAGGCATCAATGTTAATACTCAGTGTCATCACTGCAATGATACTCGGGAGGACCAATACCACATCTTCTTTGGGTGCAACTTACCCATGACCTTCTGGAACCAACTCTTTTATAAGTATAGAGGTAGCACCCCTTAACGTCTCTCCATGTTTGATCCCAATAGCTGACCCACAACATGGGAAAGAGTGAACAACCTTATTTTTGACAATAATACTCCTTGGTCCACCCTACTACCTCACTGTCTCTGGCACTTTTAGAAGGTGAGGAATGCTAACACCTTTCAAAATCCTACCTTAGGGCCTTGTTTCAGCATACCTTATATTGAAGCAGTGGAGTACCATCACTTGGGATCAGTCATTGATATCACTCCAAGAACAACCATCACTCTTAAATGGAATACCTCCCCCCCCCCCAACTCTTTTAAATTGAACACTGATGGATCTTGTATTGGAAACCCTAGAAAGGGAGGGATTGGGGGAGTCATCAGAAGCTGCAGAAGTGATTGGGTTGTGGGTTTTAGTAAGAGCTTAACCTATGCCACAAATAACCTCATGGAATTCTTAGCCCTCAAAGAAGGCCTCAAGATAGCTTTAGACCAAAATCTCAAACCGAAGTTTGCATTGATTCAGTGGAAATCATAAGAATGCTGCAACATGGTAACCTACTCTATGATTCAGTTGTTATTGAATGCAGGTGCTTGCTAGGGAGCTTGGGGAATCCTCCAGTCTATCATACCTACGGGGAGCAAAATAGGGTAGTAGATTTGTTGGCAAAGCAAGGCTCTGAGCGAGACCTTTTTGATAGGCTCCATGTTTTTGCAACTCTGTCAGTTAGTGTTGGAGTCGTGTTTTGAGATAATTTTAAGGGAAAATCACTCTTCCGATCTGTAATAAGTAATGGGATCACAAGTCCCTTTTGTTATTTTTTGCGCCGGACTAGGCCTTGCTTTGTAAAACTCTCTTATTAATGCATTCTCTTCTTACCAAAAAAAAGACCCACTAATTCAAGCGATAAAAATTAAAGGCCACTTTAAAATAGAAGCAAACCATTCAAAAACTTGTAAGTTAATTATCCATATTTTGGACATAAAAATGATGTGATATTTTAAAAATGTTAAAATTTATAAAAGAAATGCACTTGGAAATTAAATTGTTTCTTGACTTAAACTTGAAAAAAGAATTAAGGGCTCATTTGGCCATGATGTAGAATCAAACTGAAATTTTATTTAGATGTGTAAATTAAAAATTTTTAAATTGATTTGATTGACTACATTAATATTCATTTTTTTTTTGTGAAGGTTTAGTTCTCCATATTGTAATTCCTTCCTCTTTTTCCAATTTTTTTTTAAAAGAATGTATTTTTTAATTGAATATTTTCACCCCCACAATTTATGAGAACCTAATTTTTACAAAATGAGCAAATCAAAATTCATAATAAGGTATCGAAATATTCTAGAGTAAACAACATAAATCCATCCTTAATGAAAACTAATTACATAAGATCCCAGATTTACTTTATTTCTTCCAAATTTAAAAAAATACATATACATGTCGTTGTACCTCATACGTATCTGCAATGTACGATGAAACTGTTATGCCTAAAATTATGAAAATAAAATCAGAAATCAATATTCTCTTTCCAAATTAACGGTTGTAATTAATGTTCTGATTTTGTGGAGGCTTAAAAATAGTAACTGTAATTCAAATTCAAAAAATATTCAAACATCACCATAATTATTATTTTTTTTAAATTGCGATTTGAAATTAAATTTGAAAAAAAAAAAAGCCAAAAACATTTGTTTTCTTCTGTTTCCCAAAATCAATAGGAAAAAAGTCGATATTTATTTATGCATATCAGCAAACTGTCAAAAACAAAAAAGATTATCTTATATAATAGTTCAATATGTATGTGTCCACCTTATACATAGTATATCTATGTGTAATGTTATCATGAAAATTAATGCAAAATATAAGCTTTCTAAATGTATTATGTAACCTTATACATAGTATATCTATGTATAATGTTATCAAGAAAACTAATGTAAAATATAAGCTTTCTAAATGTATAATGTAACCTTATACATATTATAACATAACATATAAGGTTACAATTGTTAAGTATAATGTACCCAACATGTATCAAAATATATCAACGTAAAGTATTATAAAAAAGTATTAACATATAATGTAAATATCTAAAGTATAATGTGACCATAAAACCAACAACATATAAAAGTAATATATAATGTAAACTTTCTAATGTATAATACGACCATAAAACCAACAAAGCTTAAGTGCCGGAAATTAGAGAAGGCGGAATTGGAGGAGGGATTTTTTTTCGTCAACACATGGAAAAAATTGAAAAAACAAAACTTACAAACTACGGATAAAATGCGCCGAAATTCATAAATTCTGTACAGAAGATGATTTTGAAAAATGAAAAAGTCGATAAAGAGTATAACTCACAAAATATATAGTTTTTCGCCGGAGAAAGAGAGATCGCCGACGAGTTGTCGGTGACAGCAAAGAGAGAGATATGTTGAGCTTGGGTGAATAATTTGAAATTCCTCAGATCACGTTAGCTTAATTGTAGGCCTAAATAAGGGATCACAGATATGGAGCAAAAACTAGTGTAAAAAAAAGGAGTAAAATACGGTATTTTGATATGTATGAGCGGATGAGAGAGAAAAAGTAAATTTAAGGATTTTTATGTAATTAATAAGAAATTTTTGTAATTACTCTAAGAAATAGGAATTTTATGTAATACTTAATTATTAACTTGTGTATATATGTAATTTTTCCAATATTCTAATATTCATTGTTAATAAATTGCATATCTCAATTTTCCTTCTGTGCCGGCCTCTTGAGACCAGTATATGTAGATTTATTAAAAATAACGTAAATTAAAGACTAACACCCGATCTCCGAAGGCCGATTTTATTTAAAAAAATATATATATTTACCCAGTCCACTGGATTGTTTATTAATATAGCTTTTAGTTTTTTAACTGAACATATAACCTCCTTAGAGGACGATGTTACTAAAAATTAAATGAAATAATAAGTAATGTTTATATTATTTTTTAAAAAATATGTTTGAGTGAATTAATATTCCATATTTTCTTTATTTTTTCATCTAATACTTACTTCAACTGGTCGATTTTTGGTGAATTTAATTTTCTCCGGAAAGTTTCCGACTTCCTGGAGTCGATAAATAAATCCTCCACATTTTTTTGCAAATGTAAATTACGTTGAACATGGGTCTTCTTTTGAAAAATTTAAAATGTTTTTTTTTTTTTTCAAATCATAAGCTTAAGGGTCTAGTTTTACATTTTAAAAAATTAAAATCACAACTTGATATTTGATATTCTTTTTTTTTTTTTTTGAGAATTTAAGATTTAAATTAAAATTGAAATTAAAATTTTATGCAGATATCATAAACAACCGCTAATTTCAAATCAAAACTTTAATTTAGAGCCCCAGATTCGATGGCCAAACACCTACTAAAAGTTTGTGTGTCAACGAAAAAATTACTTGAGAAATAGGTGAAATAGAGTAACTCTTTTTTTATAAGTAAATATGTACATATACGTATATATGTATATATGTATACATATGCATATATATATACATATATGCATAAAAGTGTGAAGGTCCTTAAAAAAGTGATTTGAACTTTTTGCCCTTCATTAAAAGAATTTGCTTTAGATAAAATCATCTTTTAACTTTTTCCCTACAATAAATTTTTTCAAAATAAATGTATTAAATTTTTTCTGCAATTAAATTCTTCCCAAATTTGTGTCATACTTGATTTGTTTCACCAAAAAAAAAACTCATTTTTTTTTTGTTTTCCAACATTCAATGTTTTAGTTGGATATTTTCTTTCTTTTTAGTAATTTTTTCCTCAAATTATGGTAGTTTTTACTTCTAGTTTATTTTCCTGTTTGACTTGGTTTGTTTAAAAAAAGCCACCCATTTTTTTGTATTAAAATTTTCCTGCATTAAACTCTTTCCAAATTTCTGAAGTTGAATTTTCCAACCTTCAATGTTTTCGTTGGGTGTTTTCTTTCCTTTGATAATTTTTTCCTCAATATTTTTTCCCTCAAAATATGGTAGTTTTTATTTTTAGTATTATTTCCTGTTTGGTTTGTATATTCTCTCCTTCTATATAAACGCTTGTAGTTGCTTTTTTATTGTTCATCGTTATAAACGGTTGCGAAAAACCTGAAAATAGAATTGTTGAACCAGTATTGAGACAAAAAACGATGAACAATGATAAATTAACTATGAACAACGGAAAACCAAACAATTTCAACAATTCTATTTTCAAATTTTTGTTGTTATAGCATCTCTCTATTGTTACATTGTTAATTTAAACAGAATATATTACTTGTTATGTCAGCTTAAATTGTTTACTCAACTTCTTCACTGTTTTTGTCAGCATAATATAATTCAAATGCATGTATATATATATCTTCTTTGTTTTCATTCAAAACCATTCTTTAGGGTCAAAATTTTCGCTCAGACAAGAATTAGTTGGATCAAAATCGAAGATTTGTGATCACTATTATATTATTTTTATATAGTTTACAGGTCGTAGATGAATGTCGATTGGCTTTGAAGATTTTTTTGTGTGAAGGTTAGATTTATATGTATTGTTTTAATATCTTTATTATGTTATTGTTTTATTTTAATTTACAGATTCTAGATGAATATGGGTGGTTGGCTTTGAAATTGTTTTTAGGTAAAGGTTAAGTTTAATTGTATTATTGTAATATCTGTATTAATTTGTTATTTTGTGATATTAACATCCTTTTATTAATCCACTTGGCATTACATTAAATTCAAAAAAAAAAAAAAAAACCTTGTTTTTCGATAACTAATGAATTCCAAGCAACATTATGTAGGAACAAAGTCGAAAATAAGAAAATTCAAAGCCACATAACATGAGTAGAGATATATAGGCGGACTAGAAGAGCTAATAAAAAATTCTAGCAAAATTGAGATGATGCAATTTATTAAAAATTGTGTTAACATTTGTTCAATCTTTGGTGGACAAAGTTACATAGTATCTGTTGCTAGCGGAAAGTGGAAGGTATCCCGTGAGATTTGTTTTTTCGTTGTTCATAGTTAATTTATCATTGTGCATCATTTTTCACCTCAATACAGGTTCAATAATTCTATTTTTAGGTTTTTCGCCTCAACACAATTTTAATAATTCTATTTTCAGATTTTTGTCATTATAGCATCTCTCTATTTTTATATTATTAATTTAAACACAATATATTACTTGCTATGTTAGCTTAAATTGCTTAATTTACTTTAGCTTAATGTGTACATTAGTCTACTTATATTGAGGTTATTACCTTAATGTGTCTTGTTAGTTGAATATATTATAATTTCTATTGCTTATAACTAATCTTTTTCATCTACCCACCTACCAACAAGATTCACATATTCAAGTATAATTCTTCTCATATCATAAATTTACCTCTATTATGAAATTATACGTTCTTATCATTGTATGTATCCTGCTAATAGAATATATTAAAATTTTATTGCTCATAACTAACCTTTTTTATCTATCCATCTACCAATAAGATTCACATATTCAGGTATAATTCTCCTCATCTTACAAACTTTCTTCTATTATGAAACGAAACGTTCTTATCGTTCTAACTCTCATCTTGCAAACTTCCGTCTATTATGAAATTATACGTTCTTATCGTTATAACTTTTATTTTCTTAAAAATTATTACAATGGATCCTATCACCGAAGTCGTGGATATCAACACCTTAAAGCCAAAGAATTGTATCTGGATGATCAAAGTCTTGGTCATCGAAAGCTGGCCAACGAAGCCGTTTAAGAATGGAGGTGATTCTCGAAAAATGGTAATATTAATTGATGAGGAGGTAATATTGTTCTTTCATACCTCACATGCTTTATAATTTCTCATGGGTGTCAAAGATTAGTGTTGAATATTTGAGATGTGACAATTTAAACTTTTTTATTCTTTTCTTTTTTCTTCGTAAACATGCTTGTGTTCTTTTATTCATTGGATCGATTTCTACATATGAATTTGTTGATGTTCCAAGTCATCAAAAACACTACAAGAGATAGAAGTATTGCTTTAAGCTGGTAAGTTAATCAGACTTTTGATTTTCAATTGTTTTGTAATAATTACGAACTTGAATCATTCAATCATCTAATTTATAAAATATGTACAAAGTGGGATGTGGCTCACCTCGAGTACAACTTTGTGTCCAATTTGTCATGTGCAGTCTTAATCTTATTACAATTGTGCACTATTGAATCGAATGGTCAAATTCGACTTTACTAAAACATCTATTGTGTTTTGAAATGAGAAGAGGGATCTTCAACTTATACAGTTACAAAAATTTTCCTCTAGGCAGGAAATAAATCAAATATGATAGAGTTTTATATTTTTCTTTTAGAAAAAAAGTAAAAGTAATTATTATTATAAGAAATAAAACTTAATTTTGATAAGAAGATCAGACAAAAGCCTTAACATTTTGTCCGTCATTGAAAGGCTATATAGTAGGGCAAATATCAAATCACAACGTAAATAAAACAAAAGAGAGTATATCTCAAATACAAGGTACAAGTTGTAAAACATAAAGTACAAAATACTCTGGCATACCACTACTGCCATTGTTACCAAGTTCCAATAAGACCTTTGATTAGAATCCTTAGTCATATTTAATCAAGACCCTATAACTAACAAAACTCAGCTCATAATTAAGGTAAGTGAAAGTTTTCAACTTTTTCACTGTGAACAAACAAAGCCAAATATGTAAAAAGTCGTTTTTTAATTTAGGTAAGAAATCATAATATTTAATATTTTTAAATTATTTAGAATTTTACCTTAAATAGGAAATCTAAAATATATTATAAAAAGTATTATGAGAATTAATAATTAAGAAATTTCACAATTCTATTTAACTAATTTTTTACACACAATTTATTTAAGTTTATACATAGACTCCTAGAATATATGAAAAGGAAAATTAGAAAAAAAAAATCCCAAAATATATGAAAGGCAACATTAATAGCTAGGTGAATGTAATTTAACTTAATGTAATATTTTTAACTAAAGATATTTGAATTCTAACTTGTATAGTAAAGGAGGGGAAATATTACCTTGAAAATTTTTAATTTCTTCTTCAAATTAAAAGTGAATAAAATATTGCACTCTATAACTTAAATTTTATTTATTAAAACTTTTCCCAACAATATACGGTATACACACGTTCTTTTCCCTAAAAAATTAGGATGCTTTCTTCTTATTCTTTTCTCATGTTTTTATCCTAAAATTTACAATTTCAATCCATTTAGAATATATTTTTTTTACGTATTACTACTTTTTAATTCTTTTCTTCTTCTGTAAATAATTATAAGGATCTTAGAAATATTATTTGAACTTTTTATCATTCATTCCATAACAGATAAAATCGTCTTTTACTTTTTATTTTAATTATTATAATATTAAATATTGACTATAATAAATATATCAGATGTTTTTGTGAAACTAAAATTCCTAAATATATGAAAATTCTTATGTGAATATTCTTAACTTGTAAGTATAACTACAACATTGTTTTTTTAATATTAAGGAAAAAAAGATATAGATGTTTGAAATTAATTATGTTGCCGTATAAAGTTTTGAAGTTGCCTTTGTACTAGCTCTAATTATGGTACAACAAACAAATGTTTTGAAATTTCCTTTCCATCTAGGAGTATTTAATTTTCTTTCATCTACTAATATTTTAATACTTAAAAATTAATTAAAATTTTATCTTATATAAAAAAAAATTATTTCTACAATTCTATTTAAGTAATATTTGATCAAATTTTACTGATAACGTACACACTTCGTCTGGACATGCAACATTGTATCTACTTTCAGATTTTCTTTGCTTATTGTAGTTTCGATCAATTAATAAATATTACAAGGGAAGGATGATGAAGGGATTTCGAAGATTATATTGGAGGAGAATGAGTCATTAACTACTGGCTTGGACTAGACCTCCATGGTTAGCTTTATTTTATTGTATAAGTAAGATAATTGTATAAATAATTTTCTTCTTGTATAAATAATTTTCAATTGCTTTTCTATTCGTGTTTAGTAGTATTACGTGTGAGGCATATACATTGAAAATATCAAGGTCCTTAACTGCTTCATACACCATAGGGGAAAAGTTTTTAAATTATTTTTTGGAATAATGAATCGTTTCCTTCCCAAACTATGCAAGAAAAGTCGAAGTCACACTAAACTATACTAGTGACCTATTGCACACCTAAACTATAAAAAAAGTGATACTATTTCCACCTTAGAAGGTGACGTGACAGAGAAGGTGTATTCACCTTCCTAAGGTGCGTGAGAGAAGAAAAAAAATCTTAAAATGACAGCTTCCATACATGTGTCACTATTTCATTTGTCAATACATGATTAAGTACTCCTAATACTCTTCTTAATATATACAATTATATTAATTATTTTTGCAATTGAAAAAACGTTAATAAAATTAATTTTTTTATTTTACCAATTGAAAAAAAAGTTAATAAAATTTAATTTTATTATTTATTATTTTGATATGTGGGTCTCGCCTATTGCTTCTTCTCCAACAAAATCACCATTAAAACACCATCATTAAATCACCATTTAAACGCCATCATTGACATCATCATCATCAAACTCAAATTTTCACCATAATAATTTTAAAAATTCAAACTTCATTATCGGAATCACAATACAACCATTAATATAACAAAAATCACAAACAACCACCGTAAAATTCAATATCCACTACTAAAATTGTCATCGGAATCACAATATGTGCAATTAAATCTTAGTTTTAAATAGTCAATAAAATTACCATCGAAATCACAATTGTCAATCTCCCTGTGCATACCCCGAAATCACAGCCCTCCATGTTATAACATTCAATTCGTCAACACTCCATTAATTGATGAATCATAGAATATCCAAAGCCCAAAGCCTTCCAAGAAATCTATGGTGTGATTTGTTACACCATAGATTTTTGAGAATACCACATCTTTCATCTCCAATTTAGGCTGTGATTTTCAATTCGTCAAATAGTCCAATCTGAGAATACCCAGTTACCCATGTGTTTCAAGAAACCATATCTTTCACCTCCATTAACTCAAAAATCTTATCATCATCATCCAAACTCTTGCATTTTGGATCTGCTAAAGGTGAAAAGGCCCCAGTGACAACGAGTTTGGCTTTGATACAAGATTTGCATTGTTTGATTAAGTGAGTAAAAGAAGGAGGAGTTGTTGGTGAAGAGAAGAAAGTGAAAAAGAAAGTGAATTTGAAGGGAAAGTGAAGTAGAGAATAAGTGAACATTTCAACAATTTCATATTTTTAATGGTGAATTGTTGAATATTTCTTCCATCAAAATTTTCTTGTTGAATTTTCTTGGTTATTTGAAGGGAAAGTGAAGCAGAGAATAAGTAAAGAAGGAGGAGTTGTTGAATTAATGAATTTTCTTGATTATTTATTTTTAATCACAAGGGCTATTTATTAATTAAATAAAATAAATAAATTAACACGTGTCATCAGCATAGGGCGAGTGGAGTACACTCCACTCATTAAAATTGGGCATGGGTGTCGCGGGGAGGTAATAGTATCACTTTTTTTTATAGTTTAGGTGTGTAATAGGTCACTAGTATAGTTTAGGTATGGCTTCGACTTTTCTTGTATAGTTTGGGGTGAAAACGATGCACTTTCCCTTATTTTTTTAATATTTAAGATTTTAAAACCAACTTAATATTGTATGTTAATATTTTTTTTATTTGAGTTATGTAATATGACATATTTATACTTAAGTTAAGAAGAAAAAATTATACTGAATTTGAATTTCATGTTTGTTAGTATATGACATTGATGGCGAATTCTTAACATTTTATTCTTTACCAAAAAACCATTCAAGAAAATTAAAAAAAAAAAAAAAATTACTCTCAGCTATATTTTGAGAATCATATGAAGGATTGGAATAATTTTGTGATCAAGTTAATAGTGGATGTTTCATATGAACAATTAGAGAAAATAACTTCAAGCTGAATCATTTTGTAATATTGGAAGATTTGAGATTGAAAAAAAGGGGATATTCAATAAAGTTATGTTCATTCAATAAAGATTTACAAGTACTTTATTTACATGTATTGCCACATACAATTGTTTCATACAATTTTGAGACAAGAATTGGTACAAGTTTGATCATATTGATGCAGACGCAAAAGAGGAGGATTGTTGGACTTTCAAAATTCATCCTTTTTTATTTTCATGTGTTGATGATTTGCTTGCTTTCAATAAATTGAGGTAAGTTGACTATTTGATTCGGCATTTTTCGAAATCATGCATATAGCGAAAGTTTAATGCACTGAGCTATTCTTGAGACAAGTTGATTAATTTGTCAGTATCTTAACAATGTATAAGAGGATTAAGAGGAACAACATAAATTTATTTTTTATTTTTTGTTGATGTTAGTAGGGTTGGAAAAAGCTCTGTATACTTATATTAGTGTTTTTGGAGATATTAAATGTGCTTGCATGCTGTTATAATGGTAAGATTTTGCTTGGACGTTTATCGGCAAATTCGCCAACATTAAACGGATAGCTAGGCATCTCATACTATCATTTGTTATATTCTCATTGCTATTAATTTGATTATTTAGGAATGTGTTGTTGCATTATATGGTAGTGAAGTATTTTTTTTTTCTGGAGATGTCATTGTTGTTGTACACAAATTATATCTACACCCTTGCCCACTGATGATCGATCACAAATAAAATGTTAATGTAAACAAATTGATTTATAGAAATATGGCAACAAGGACCTTGAAATTATTTTGGTAAGATATAATATTTGAGATACAATAATTATTTATATAATTTAAACATACACAATATGTATTTTAACGTCTATTGCTACTTTTAAATAATGTGTTCTTCTGTATATATTTTCATTGATCGATGTGAGCACCTGTAAGCAAATGGGAAGTGAATTTTTCGAGAGTGATGATGAAAATAGTACAACACAAATTATTTTAAAGAAAATTACATTTTACAAAGAGTACAAATGTATAACACGTCCATATTTGAATTAACCGTCAATACACCATAACTTATTTCCTATGTACCTACCAAACATTTTATAAGTTATACATAGTTTAAATGCATGAATAACTCTATCCTTATATACAATCAAACATCCCTAGCTTGTTAAAGATTTATAATCATCTAAATTACCCTCAATTTTGATAAAAATATAGAATCCTGAGAGTAAAAATAACTCTTAATAAAAACAAAGTACTTTTAGAATTAATAAATAAGTATAATGACTAAATTCTCTTTAATTAATTACTCTTTTATCTTCAAAATTTTATATTATCTTTTTACTAATTTTGTACTTAATAAAATATCCAACACACAATAATTTATTTTCTTACATACGTTTATTCTTAATTAACGCTTGATACATGTGCAACGCACGTATTCTAAACTAGTATATATATATGTGGCACCATTTTTAAAATAAATATTTATGTGGCAATGATGTGGTAGTGATGTGGCAGTGACGTGGGTACGTGTGTAGTGCACCTCCTTTTGTGAGAGTGGTAATATATCTTTAGGAGGTATTTAATTCACGCGAAAGTTATTTAAGAGGTAAATAAATGAAAGTTTGGTTTAAGCGCTAAAGTAAGTTGTGCCGATAAGTTCAGGGGTGAAATAATGTATTTTCTCTTTTATCTATTACTTCTTAAGGGATGCACAAATCAAACATGGACAAGTAAAGATGAATAAAAAATGTATTTATTATTACAAAATTAAGATAAAATTAATTACTTTTTTATACTCCCTCCATTCAAAAATATATGAATTGTTGAGCTCTTTTTCAATGTCTGAAATAAATTAATTGTTCGTTCTTCAAGAGACATGTTGGATATTTCTCTCAATTTTATCCTTTCAATTAATGAGGTTCTTAAGTACTTCACATTTTCTAGGAGAGTAATTTATGAATTAAAGGGTAATGGTGGAAAGTAACCTACAATCTATGCCTTAAAAGATTTTTCTTAAGAAATGTGTCATACCCAACAATTCAATTATTTTGAAATGGAGAAAGTATTTTATTCTTAATATTAATTGTTTTTGAAAATAAACAACATTGATTACATGGCATTGATATTATATATTTTTGAAGGGTTCAGTGACTTTTGGGTTTGTTTAAGTACCCAAGGAAATTTATTTTTTAACGTAATACTCTCGAAGTTTTACTTTCTTCATTCGATTTTACTCGTCATAATTGAGATGACATACCTATTAAGAAAAATAATTATAACATGACTATTTATCATAATACCTCTATTAAATAATGGTTACATTATGTCTTGAGATTAATATGAAGAAAAGATAATTAATACTAAGGGTAAATAGGAAAAAGAAGTTGTTTGTTCTTGATAGGTCAAAAATAACAAGTAAAAGTAGAAATTTAATTAGAAAATTTGTGACAAGTAAAAACGAACGGAGGGAGTATTTTAGATCGTTCTCTTACTAATAACATTTGTTTCAATATAGTTGCCTCATTTATGAAATTAAGAAAATTTTATTATGTTTATCGAGTACTACCCTATCATTAAGGTCTCATTTGTTTACACTTAATGGGAGTCTGAATCTGAATGATTCAGACTGCGGACCATAAAGTGCATTTATTTTTCGTTAAGCTTTTGGCTCTTAATAGGTATGAATTCATTCAGATCTGAAACTAAGTCTTAATTATTAAGAAGTATTTTTGTATTGATAATATTCAACACCACTCTATCAATAATCATCAGTCACTACCATTAACCACCTCTGCCACCACCACCATTGACAACCACCACCACCTAGCCACCAACCACCACCACTACTAACCACATCCACCATCACAACTACCATTCACAATTACAATTGCTAATTGCTACTAACCACTATTTTAAATCGCTACCATATCGACGACCTCTATTATTTTAATTATATCCTCCGTTATCACCACCGTCAACGCCAATGCCAATACCACCACCATCATCAATCACTATCGGCCAATTTCAACTACTAACCAACTCATCTATCACAACTAGCGCCACCACTAACTACGACTAACACATCATTATCATCCACACGTTCTTCGGCCACCATCACCACCACCACTATCACTGATGTCGCCACCTCTACCACCGCTTCAATCACCATCATCGATACAGTATATCTCTACTAATAATCATCTCCACTATTACAGCTAATAATACCTCCAACTACCATCAACACATCGCCAATCATCATGCATTCATTTTTAAGCTATCACAATCAACATCTCTAACTACTACTGTAACGCCTTGAAAATGGGTCCCAAAACGTCACACGCTGCTCGAGACTACAAGTAGTCCAAAGCTAACCCTGTAAGCCTTCTACTAAATTTGAAACTCATATCTAAGGGATTTGAGCATATAATCAATACTGAAATACTAAATTCTGTCTGAAATATACTGAAATTAGCTGAACATAATGTCTGAGAACACATAAACTAGAAGGTCTGAACAATCAATACTGAGTTATAACTAGCAATCTGACAAGCCTCATCCACTAACAACTAGAGATCCGCATGGACAGATCCCCAGCTGACTCGAACTGACTGAAAATAACTAAAATCAAACTGCTTTAATAAGCTGGAAAACTGGATAACTGGGTCTCCGAACTATGAGGACTCATTAACTATCGGAAGTAGATGGAGATGCTCGAAATCACTCACGCTGCTGAAACTGAGCACCAGAACCTACATTATTAAACAAGGTAGCACATAGACATATACGTGGATCAGTACTTTTGGAATGTACTGAGCATGTGGGGATGAATGCATAAATAAAACAATATCTCAAGTTCATAGTTATTCATGAAAGAATGCATGCTAAGTGTAATGACTCACATTGGCTTGAATAACCGAAAGTTGAAAATCATCTATCATAAATAAAGAACCATACTGTATAAATCTTGTGAATCTTCACATTTAGTTCTAAAAGTTGTACTTGTATTGTATCTTTAAATTATTCAAGCTAAGTATGGAAAGGACTCATTTTTATATCTAAAAATCAAAAGCTGAAATATCATGACTAATATCAGATGTATAATATTGTCTGAATGAAACTGTGACCCTTCACACATAGTTTCTAAAACTTTTCTGTTATTGATTCCTTTTAGGCTGTAGGGTTACTCTTTTCTGTAGGGATGTCCTTCTAACCGACATAAACCATGTGAGCTATCATGGAGTCCAACGTCTAGTTCCCCTAAGGGGAAAACCTCACGTGGGGAGAGGTGTCATACTTTTGCCAAGGAGTATAACCTGAGCTAAGTTATAACAATCTTTATCTGTCATTCATATAAATGGGAATAATCTGAATGTGTACCTATGTTGGCTCGTACTTCTGGGAAAGTAGGATACGCTAAACCTACACTTCTAGCTTGGTACTAAATACTACTCCCTTTAATTTGTATGCTCATTCGGTAGGAAATCCACTTTAAAACTAGCATAAGGATTTACAATGAAAATCAGTTATGCATCTGTTTACTTTAAACTGTAATCAAAACTGTAAAGTGGATTCCATATCTTAGCTGAGGATCAAAAGATCAAGTCTTGTTCAAAATCTGAATATAAACTAATCACAGGATTCTTAAAAGTATAATCTTATTGAAATATCAATATTCAAAATAGGGCTTAGTAACCCATGCTTTAAATTAACACAATTTGTGCTCAATAGTCAAAATCATGAAGTCATTGCACAATTCTAGTCAAAATAATGAAATTCAACCTTCAATATATCTAAAACCACTTCAAAAGCATAAATCTGCAAAATAGGCATGCAATTCATCATCTGAAACACTGGTAGCATCATAATCGCCAAATCATAATAATTGGGTATGAACCCTAAATTGAAATTCATGTGGGTTCATGTAAAAACATCATTGAAAGTTAGTTTTGGACACAAGGGTGAAAGGATTACCCTTGTTCATAACCCCACATACCTTAATAGATAAAATAGATGAAGAAACTTCACTTTAAATTCTTATTTGTTCTCTTGAAGATCTTGAATTGGAAACCTTGAATTTTGGATTATCTTGGAAAAAGAATGGTGAATTTTGGAGTTTCTTAGAGTTTGAAATTGAAGCCTAGGGTTTACTTCGAGAGAATTTTGATGAAAAGTGAATATATTATGCTTAGAATAGGTTTAATCCTCTGTTTACACGATTTAGGGGTGTGGAAAAAAGACTATGCTGCCCTTGGAATTTAAAATTCGGAATTGAAGTGCGATAGAAGCTTCACCGCGATGCGGTGGCCTATTCATCTCGATACTCACCGTGACGTGGTGCAATCGTGGCAAGTAACTGGATTGGGACTATTAGCGATTTGGGCATCACCACGACATGATAATTTGGTCATCGCGATACTCACCGCGACACAGTGCAATCATGGTGACCCTCTGGAATTCGACAACTGCCCTTTTAAATTCGTCGCATCGCGGTGGACCTCTTAACACCATACTCACTGCGATGAAATGAAATCGCGGTGAGCTACTGTTTTTCCAATTCAAACACCATCCGAACCTTATTCGAAAAATTCAAAACTTACCCGAGACATACTACTTACACCCCTTAATATAATTCAACTCAAAAATCAACGCCTCGAGGGCCGAAAGGTCAACTTAAAAATCTTCGAAGTTTAAAGGGAGTCAAAAGAGACTAAACTCCTCAACACTTAACTTTATTCTTAGATTCTAAGTGTTAGAGACACGTAGTAAGGGCTGAAGTGAGCTAGGAAAGTGCGGGGTATTACAATATCTCCCCCTTGAGAACATTCGTCCTCGAATGAGGCTAGTTAAGCTGAGGTTATGTAAGACCCCACAAAGTTCCCTCGTTGTGTAAGCCATTTAGAGCATTTCAAGAGAGATCTCACACTTGAAAATTTGGCTAAGTGTTGGGACTTAGTCATTTTTAGGACCTTCGAACTTTGAGGAATTTATTTCCGACATTCCCGACCTCCGTTTGTTAGTTTTTTTGTTGATTCACAATGGGTCAAGTCGAGGGTACATCTCGAGTGAGTTTAAGAATTTTTGGAAGGGCATAAGGGCGTGTTTGATGTTCCAAAATAGTAAGCTGGGGCGATTAGCCCATGGCACCTTGCTTAGTCCGGTGCCTGGGTGTCACCGCGATAGGAAAGGTGGTGCCTTGCTTATCCTGGCAGACTAGCCTCCGCGGCGCCCTAGGTAGTCTGGCTGGGGTAATTTTCAGCATTTCAACTCCGCTTCATTAAGGGCAAAAGGGATATTTTCCACTCCCTATTCAGCCATAACACGGGATTAAACTTTCAGAACACCAAATTATAGTTACTTTTCTCAAATTCTCTCAAGAACACAACCTAGGGTTTCAACCCAAAGTTAGAGAAAATTCAAGATTTCATCGTTACTTTTCGAAATTGAGTCAAGAATTAGAATCCCCAAACCAAAAGCTTCAAGAATCTCCGTTCAAAGTCGCGAATAGAGTCCCAAAAAGTAAGTGTTGATCCAAAGTTCATAATCTAAGATATGTGGGGTTTAAACAAGAACAATTCTTTCATTCTTGTGCCCAAAGATTTGATTTTTATTAAAGAATTTCATGATTTGAAAGTGGGGTTTATGCCCAAGTTTCTTTGTTTTGAGTTTATAAATTTATAAGTTATTCAAGCCTTGAATTGCACGTTCATCCTACCTATTTATGCTTTGGATTGAAGATTTATATCATGAGTTGCACTCTTCTTTTAAGAATTGATATTGTTGAATAATTTCAAGAATGATTTTGAGCATAAAGTGTTGTTGTGAATTGCCACGAGTTTAAATCTTGAATTTGAGCACAAAGATTAAGTATTGATATTTTAAGATCATGTTATTGAAAGTTTTGATTGTTATAATCATATCAAGAATGAGTTTGAATTTTTAAAGAAAGCTGATGTTTTGATCTTAAGCTAAGATAGGAATCCACATTATCCTTACAGATTATGATTTAAAGTAAAGAGAAGAATAATTGGTTTTTATTTTAGACCTTATGCTATATTTTAAGGTGGATTTTTCTAAAAGTTCTGAGCCTAAGTATGGGAGTAGTATTTAGCACCGAGTTGGGTATGATTCCAAGATTTCATGAGCCAGAACTACGAGCCACCGTAGGATTATGATTCTCCCCAAGTGGGTCAAGATAGTGATCACTAAAGTTAAGGTTCTATTCCGATGGCAAGGGTAGAATAACTCCCCCCAACGTGGGCAAGATGTTGGACTCCTTGAGAATGCTCACATGGTTTATGTCGGTTAGAAGAAACTCCCAAAGTCTCCCAAGTCCTTGAGTTCCTAAAGTTCTACTATCCGTATGTTTCAAAAGTTGTCCCCCACTCTTAAAACATTTACAGATTTAAAGTCTTGAGATAAAGTGTTTATTATGCAAAGATGACTTCAGACTTCATTTAGCTTATAAGATTTGACATTATAAGAGTACAACTTTTAGAACAAAGTGTAATGACTCACAAGATTTAAAGATATGTTTTCCTTTACATGACTTCAGATTTCGGTATCTCATATTTACTCGAGCTATGTGAGTCATTTACCTTAGCATGCATCATTTTATAAACTGTGATGATGTTATTTACTTATTGCATGCACCCCCATATACTCAGTACATCCTCAAAGTACTAATCCACATATACGTCTATGTGCTACATTGTCTCATAATGTAGGTTCAGGTGCTCATTCTCAGTAGCAACATTGATCTTCTAGCATATTATCTACATCATTATCTTTGGTGAGTCCTCATGGTTCGAGAACTAATTCATGTAGCTTGTTTGCTTTTACAGTGTTTGAATTATGATTTTTAGTTCAGTCCGAGCCAGTTGGAGATCTGTCCCAATGACTTTTTAGATCTTCAGTAGTAGAGTCTTGTCGGATTATCAGTTGTTTTTGAAAGACTTTTTCAATATTTGTTTTTCAGACAGTATATTTTAGTCGTTTTAGTTATGAGTTAATAAGATATAGTACTATCATCTAATTTGATTACTCGAAGTAAGTTTTATACTAGTAGCAGGCTCAAAGGGTTAGCTTGGGGCTACTCGTAGCCTTGAGCATCGTGTGACACTTCGGGATGAGATTTTGGGGCGTTACAGGTTATTGAGGAACTAAGACTATAATTGGCATGCACAACTAAAAGCATGACTGCATGACTAAACTGATTTGCAAATGCAAGAATTATAAAGAGAGTGACTCTATAAAGCTAAAACTTAGAATGGAAAAGAGATGATCTGAGGGACTTGTTACCTTACACTAAATCTGAATCGGCGGTGAAAAGATGAGGATACTTGGTTCACATATATGCTTCTGCTTCCCAAGTGTCGACCTCAATGGATTGATTCCTCCAAAGAACCTTGACCAAGGGTACTTCTTTGTTCCTTAGTCTACGAATTAGGTGATCAATAATCTCAACTGGAATCTCTTCATAAGAGAGGTTATCATGAATATCAGTGATTTCTAAGGGTACTACAACAGTTGGATCACCAATACACTTCTTTAGTAAGGATACATGGAACACGGGGTTAACGGATAACAAATCTGCAGGCAACTCAAGCTCATATGCTACTTTCCCAATACGACTCAATATTATGTAAGGGCCAACATATGGTGGACTAAAATTCCCCTTTTTGCCAAATCTCTTCACCTCCTTCATGGCCGAAACTTTCAAATAAACTAACTCATCAACTTCAAACTCAAGATCCCTTCTCTTCACATCTACTTCAGATTTATGACGACTCTGGGCTATTTTCAACCTCTCTCAAATCAACTGGACTTCCTCTATGGCTTCTAACACCACACTTGGCCTTATCAAAACGGCCCCATCCACTTCGAACCAACCGATGGGTGACCTACATCTCCTCCCATAAAGAGCCTCAAATGGTGCCATCTGGATGCTAGCATGGTAACTGTTATTGTAGGAGAACTCGATCAATGGCTAGTGCTCATCCCAACTACCCTTGAAGTCAAGAACACATGCCCTCAATATATCCTCTAGGGTTTGAATAGTCCTCTCTGCCTGACCATCTGTCTGAGGATGAAAAGCTGAACTGAGATGAACTTGGGTACCAAGACCTTTCTAAAAGGCTTTCCAAAAGTAAAAGGTAAACTGAGTATCCCTATCTGAAATGATAGACAAGGGAACCCCATGCAATCTGACCAACTCTCTAATATACAACTTAGCATAATCTTCGGTTGAGTAAGACGTATGAACTAGCATAAAATAAGTTGATTTGGTCAACCTGTCTACCATAATCCAAATCAAGTCATATTGACGACGCGAACGGGGTAACCCTGTTACAAAATCCATGTTCACTTCTTCCCACTTCCAAGTGGGAATACTAAACTCCTACAAGGTGCCACCAGGTATTTAGTACTCCACCTTAACTTGTTGACAGACAGAACACTTAGCCACAAACTCCGCAATATCTTTCTTCATACCACTCCACCAATAGACTTCCCTTAAATCTTGATACAATTTGGTAACGCCTGGGTGAATGGAGTAATGCACACAATGCGCTTCATCCATAATTCTCCGCCTCAAACCATCAACGCACGACATACATAATCTAATCAGGTATCTCAACACACCATCTTCCCCTTGGAACAAAACCTCTACCTTCTGCTCTCTGACTGATTCCTTCAACTTAAATAGACTGAGATCCATATCTTGTTTCTCCTTTACCTCAGAAACTAAAGAAGTTGTTGCACTAATTTTGACCCAAACATTTCTCTCAGCCGAATCAACTAACTGCACACCCAGTCTAGCCAACTGGTGAACTTCTCAAACCAACTTTTTTTTATCACCCTCTACATAAGCAACACTACCTATCGAAAGTATACTAAGGGCGTCTGCCATAAAGTTGGCCTTGATTGGATGATACAAAACATTCATGTCATAATATTTCAACAATTCTAACCATCTTCTCTAATAAAGATTTAATTCTCTCTGCATAAATACACACCCCATAAATATAGTGCCTCTAGATTTTCAAAACAAACACAACAGTAGCTTACTCAAGAGCATGGGTTGGATAGTTTTTTTGTGAGGCTTAAGTTGTCTAGAGGCATAGGATATGACCTTAATTCTCTGCATCAAAACACAACCCAGACCAACTCTAGAAGCATTACAATAAACAACGAATCCATCTGTACCATCACAGGAAACTCATTGACTACACGGACTGACTGAACTATTGGAGCCTCCGACTTAGTGTCTTTGACTCGAACTAAATGATAAATGCACACTTTTGAAATCAACTTTCTATTTTTGATATAGAACATGAAATGACTCTTGGGAGATACTGAATTACCTTCCCACTCAAAGACAGGATCATTTGGAAACAGAAACTTTACCACTCGAGTGCGACAATCTATAGATGCATAACAGGAAGGAAGCCAATCCTTGCCCAGAATAAGGTCAAAGTAGACCATATCTAACTCTATTAAGTCTACTAATATGATCTTATAAAGGATAGTGATAGGACACTTTCTATACTTTTGTTTGAAAACAACTGACTCACCCACTAGGGTAGAAACTAAGAAGGGCTTAGAAAGATTTTCAGAACCTACTCCAAAATTTACCGCAGCAAACGGAGTCATATAAGAGAGATTTGACCGTAGGTCTAACAACACATAAACAGATGAAAGACATAAAGTATACCAGTAACAACATCTGGTAAAATCTCCCGCTCCTGGAGGGATGGCAAAGCATAGAATCGATTCTGGCGCTAACCGTCACCGGTACTGGATGATGCGCCCTAAGGAGGGGCTGGGTGACCTAGTGAAGCTGGTACACTAGTAGCTTGAGTCTGGGGAAAAACATACCTGTTTCCTTGCCTAGCATATGGGCACTCTCTGATTTCATGACCCAACTTACCACATCCATAACAACCTTTCTGTCCCAACAAACACTTACCGAGATGATTCTTACCATATTTAGCACACGCAGGACAATTGGAGTTTCTACCCACACTATTCTAAGACTTGGATATAGAAGTCTTACCCCATTGCTCCTACTTGGCTTTAGGTGCGGGAGCACTGGCTGAAGATAGCACCGGCAAAGATGGGCAGCCCTAAAACTGCAAATGATTTCCCCATACAGATTTTGATTGGCCAAACTCAAACTGCCCAGTTCTAGCCTCTGCCCAGTTCTAGCCTTCTTATATCCTTTATATCCCCCCTTCAAATTTTTACCTCAATTTATTGGGCATGAGTCAGATCCATATCCCCAATAAGCATGGCAGTCCTACACTCCTTGACTACTAAACCATACTCTCCAATAACAAACTTACACATACTAAATCTAGGGTCAGCTATCAAATCAGGAGCATATTTAGACAACTAATTAAACTTAAGGTAGTACTCTTTCACTGTCATTGAGCCCTACCTCAGGTTCATAAACTCCTCAATCTTTGCTTGTCATAACTGACTCAAGAAGAACCTATCTAGAAACGCATCCTGAAATACCTCCCAACTCAAAGGAGCTGCGTTCTCACCCCTACCTTTCTACCACATAACAACCCAATCATAAGTAACACCTTCAACCTGTAAGAAGCCAATTCTATGCTCTCCTCTTCAGTAACATGCATAACTTGGGTGATCTTTTTCACCTCATCAAGGTACAATTGTGGGTTCTCACTTACCTTCAACCCAAAGAATTCAGGCGAATTCATCCTCATAAAGTCATGAAGTCTGGCTGCATCTAAATCACCCTCTTACTGATATGGGACTACAGTCTGATAGTTATCCTAACCATTAGCAGTCACAGCTTGGTCCAATGCCTGAAAGGCATCCCAAAATTTAGTATGAGACACATTCTCATTCAGAGGGTCAGCAAGATGGGGTGGCTAGTTATTATTTCTGCGGGAATTAGCTCTGCGGGGAGGCATATTCTGTCACATAAGAGCATTAGTTAAAAGCATATAGAGACAGTTGTAAGCATGATGGATTATGAAAGAAAAAAGATGATTTCCTAAAATGTCTCGTAGCCTCTTACTCATAAATGTGGCGCGCTTCACACCCATGATCAAGAATCTACATAACGCGGCTTGTCCAACTCCCTAGAACTGTTTAAACCCTAGGATCTGATACCAAGTTTGTAACGCCCCAAAAATAGGTCCCGAGACATCACACGATGCTCGAGACTACAAGTAGTACCAAGTTAATCCTGTAAGCCTTCTACTAAATCTGAAACATATATTTAAGGGATTTAGGCATATAATCAATATTGAAATACGAAATTCTGTCTGAAATATACTGAAATTAGCTGAACATAATATCTGAGAACACATAAACTAGAAGGTCTAAACAATCTGAGTTATGACTAGCAGTCTGACAAGACTCTACTAGTAACAACTAGAGAGCTGCTAGGACAGACCCCCGGCTGACTCGAACTAACTGAAAATTACTAAAATCAAACTACTTTAATAAGCTGGAAAACTGGATAACTGGGTCCCCAAACTATGAGGACTCACCAACTGTCGGGATGTAAAAGAAGATGCTAGAAATCACTCATGCTATTGAAACTGAGCACCTGAACCTACATTATTAAACAATGTAGCACATAAACATATATGTGGATCAGTACTTTTGGAATGTGTGGGGGTGAATGCATAAATAAAATAATATCTCAAGTTCATAGCAGTCCATGAAAGAATGCATGCTAAGTGTAATGACTCACATTGACTTGAATAACTGAATGTTGAAAATCATCTATCATAAATAAGAAACCATACTGTATAAATCTTATGAGTCATCACATTTAGTTCTAAAATTTATACTTGTATTCTATCTTTAAATCATGCAATTTAAGTGTGGAAAGGACTCACTTTTATTTCTGAAAACCAAAAGCTGAAATATCATGACTAATATCTGATGTATAATATTGTCTGAATGAAACTGTGAGCCTTCACACTTAGTTTCTAAAACTTTTTTGTTATTGATTCCTGTTAGGCTATAGGTTACTCTTTTCTGTAGGGAGGTTATTCTAACCGACATAAACCATGTGAGCTATCATGGAGTCCAACATCTAGTTCCCCTAAGGGGAAAACCTCACATGAGGAGAGGTGTCGTACTCTTGCCAAGAAGTATAACCTGAGATAAGCTATCACAATCTGTATCTGTCATCCATATAAATGGAAATAATCTAAATCTATACCTACGTTGGCTCGTAGTTCTGTAGAAGTAGGATGCACTAAACTCACACTTCACGCTCGGTGCTAAATACTATTTCCTTTAATCTGTATGCTCATTTTGTTGGAAATCCACTTTAAAACTAGCATAAGGGTTGACAATAAAAATCAGTTATGCATCTATTTACTTTAAACTGTAATCAAAACTGTAAAGTGGATTCCATATCGTAGCTGAGGATCAAAAGATCAAGTCTTGTTCAAAATCTGAATATAAACTAATCATAGGATGCTTAAAAGCATAATCTTCTTAAAATATCAACATTCAAACTAGGGCTTAGTAACCCATGCTTTAAATTATCACAATTTGCGCTCAATAGTCAAAATCATGAAGTCATTACACAATTCTAGTCAAAATAATGGAATTCAACCTTCAATATATCTAAAGCCACTTCACAAGCATAAATGTGCAAAATAGGCATGCAATTCATCATCTAAAACACTTGTAGCATCATAATTTTCAAATTATAATAATTGGGTGTGAACCCTGAATTGAAATTCATGTGGGTTCATGTAAAAATATCATTGAAAGTTAGTTTTGGACACAAGGGTGAAAGGATTACCCTTGTTCATAACTCCACATGCCTTAATAGATGAAATAGATGAAGAAACTTGACTTTGAATTCCTATTTGTGCTCTTGAAGATTGTTTCTTGAAGATCTTGAATTGGGAACCTTGAATTTTGGATTATCTTGGAAAAAGAATGGTGAATTTTTGAGTTTCTTGAAGTTTGAAATTGAAACCTAGGGTTTTCTTTGAAAGAATTTTGATGAAAAGTGATATATTATGCTTAGAATAGGTTTAATCTTCTGTTTACACAATTTGGGGGTGTGGAAAAAAGACTATGTTGCTCTTGGAATTAAAATTCAAAACTGGAGTGCCGATAGAAGCGTCACCGCGATGCAGTGGCCTGCTCATCACGATACTCACCACGACACGGTGCAATCGCGATGAGTTACTGGATTGGGACTATCGGCGATTTGGGCGTCACCGTGATGCGATAGTGGGTCATCGCGATACCCATCGCGACGCAGTGCAATCACGGTGACCCACTGAAATTTGACAATTGCCCTTTTACACTCCACCGCAATGTGGTGGACCTCTTAACGTCATATTCACCGCGATATGATGGAATCACAGTGAGCTATTGTTTTTTCGATTCAAACACTATTCGAATCTTGTCCGAAAAATCCAAAACTTATCCGAGATATACTACTTACACCCCTGAATATAATTCAACTCAAAAGTCATCGCCTCGGGGCCCGGAAGGTCAACTTAAAAATCTTCGAAGTTTAAAGGAAGTCAAAAGTGACTAAACCCCTCAACACTTAACTTTATTTTCAGGTTCTAAGTACTATAGGCACGTACTAAGGGCTGAACTGAGCTAGGAAAGTGCAGGGTATTACAACTAACATAAACCAATTTCACATCACTACCACTATCAATCGTCAGCATCGTAACAGTTACTATAATACCAAACATCTCTATCATCACAACTATCACCACCAACATTACTAATCACTAATATCAATCATTATCACCACCACCACCATTAAAAACCATCTCCATTATCACTAACAAATATAAATATTTTTTCAATTAAATAATAATTCTATTGCATTAAATCAAATATTTTTCTAATATATAATTATTTTTTATTTGAATTATATTTTTTATTATATATGCAAATAAATAAATTTTGCATATTCAAATGTTGAAAAACAAATAGTCTTAATCATTCAGTTTTCAGATCTGAAGACAACATCTTAATCATTCAGATATGCATTCAGATTCAGATGTCTGAATCTTTATAAAAACAAATACAACCTAAATGACTACATAAAGCATATATATACTCAAATTATTTTCAACACATAAGGCTAATGTTGCAAAATAAACTCCAAATAAATATTTTTTAAGAAGAGTGTCAACTGTCAAGTCAATAAGGATCAATCATTTTAAAACGGAGCAAATAGTATATAATTTTATGGTAAATCATGGGGCGCACATAATAATAACTTTGATCCGTGACGGACCCAAAATTCACAAAATTTGAACTTGAACCTAAAGTAATTTTTGAACTTCATGACTACTAGCCTATTACAATTTACAATGAAAATTTATCTCATGTGAAAGAGATTCAAAATTGTTTTATCCTATTTCAGTACTCACTGCTTGGACCTTGTGTTTAAGAAATTTACTAACTAAATACTCCTACAATAATTTTGAGTAGCCTGATAAATCTGATGAATTGTGATGAAACTCAACCTCAAGCCTATAAAATTCAAATTTTGGATCTGCATATATTGTCGGTGCCTGCAACATTCACAGAATGGATAAGCATGTTAGTGCAAGCTAACGAGATTGTTGAATTCGCCCTCAAACTTTTATAGTTTAAATTGTGAATCCGTCTTTTTTAGTGGCAAGAGCCACCGTGGCCGCGACCATTCCCCGGGATATTGGTGCAAGGAGAAGCACGAGATGGTGGAACTCGACCTCTAGGCAACGATGTCATTAGTAGAATGGCTTCTTTGTCTATCAATTTAGCCATATCTAATGGCCTTGCACCTTCTGCTAATAATAATAAATAATTATTTGTAGTTAAAACAATGATAATAGAAACCATAAGAAATAAAGAAATGAATCTTCTCGGGTTATCCATATTTCTTTTTTGAGGTTTTTTGGGACTATGACATGTCACTCGAGTGTATTTATGGGCAACGTACGAACTAATCGAATGGAAGTCAACATCTACTATATATAGAGAGAGAGAAAAATTAATCCCCCAACCCAAAGATAGCTTCGTCCCTGCTTATTCATGTCTAACTGTCTTTCATAGTATTTGTCTGAATTATACACATATAATAATATTTTTACTAACCGAACAAACACTCTGAAGGTTGGATTGTTATTCCTTAAATTTGTTACAAATCCAAAGACATGAATACTTGTTTAATAAGTTTGGTTTGAAATTAAAAGGTAATATTTTTTGCTGACTTTGACTGCATATGTGGAAATTGTTGGAAAAAATGAACTATTTTTCTGTCCCTTTTGGATCGCTTTCAAGCAGAAAATAATAACAACATAAAGATTTAACGTGAAAACTTTTCAATTGGAGAAAAACCACGGGCCTCCCAGAAAAATATTCACTATATGAAAATTATTTCACCATACAATACACAATATTTTTCTCACACACCCTCACTTCCTAAAATACTATTCTCAAAGAGATCTCCAAGAAAATTATCTCTAAACCTCTTTAATAGTAAACAAGAAAATAAATATTTTTGTGTGTACCAACAATGAAGGAGGTGGAGGTTTATTTATACCTCTCAACCTCCTCCCAACCAAAGTAAATTTCCGATGTGGGAGGTTTTCTTTTCTTCAAAACAACTTCAACAAATCTCCATCTTTTGAAGAGAAGAAAATACAATCCGTTGGCCCTTTATAATTGTCCAGCTACATATAACAAAATCAGTTCTCCACCTGACTCTAAACTCGGCCAATCATATGTAACTGCAACTTCCACATTGTCTGCTACTGACAATCATAATTCTAAATTCAAGAATTATCATACCCCCACCATAAAGAGTACATCCACTCAGATTGAAAAACCAATCCAAGAATTTTCACTTGAAATCACTTCCTAATTTCAAGAATTTCATTTTCGGCACATGTCGAAAAAACTGCTAATAACTTATGGTGCAACTCTCTTGTTGATTTCTTGAGAGTTCATTAGCCATCGACATCCTTTCCACCATACACCTTGCATCACCTATCAACCAATGCCCATGTGCAAACTTGTGGACCAGCTACCAATTAAACATCCTCTTCCATGGCAATTCTAAAAGTAGCATTCATGCCATGAGGATTTTCATCTTTCTTATAAAGAAATATCATCCCACTGTTCTAGGGAGACAACATTGGCAGCATTTTCTTTGAAGCTTCCAGCCGAACTAGCCCCATTATTTGGACAATTATTTTTAACATTCCTCGATTGTTTACAATTCCAGCAGATGACCTTCTTCTTAGAGTTTTGCTTCCGTTTTCCTTTAACAACAAGAGCTGAATCTTCTAGAGATTTTTCATCTCCGTTCTTCAATCTTTTTTCCTCAGAAATCAATTTGTTTGTCACTTCTGAGAAAATCACAGTTTCCTTCTCATACATTAAAATGGGTTGCATGTGCTTGTAGGAAGATGAAAGAGACCAGATGAGTCGAAGTGCCTTGTCTTCATCATCAATTTTCACTCCAATAGATTCTAATTCAGAAAGAATCTCATTCAAGACACTCAAATGATCAGAAATAGTTGTACCTTCAGTCATTTGCAATTTATGAAATTGCTCCTTCAAATATAACCTATTTAAAATACTTTTGGTTTGGTACAATTCTTCAAGTTTCTCCCACAACTCCTTTGTTGTAGACAATCCAATCACATTAGCAAGAACATTTTTAGCTAAACACAAGCGAATTTGACTTGCCGCTTTCATGTCTATCTCTTCCCATTCTTCATCACTAATTCTTGATTTTTCTGAGTCTTTACTGCTTTCAGATTTTTCTGAATCCTTATCACCTTTTCCGCTAGTTGGTCTCTCTTTCAATGCCTTGTGTAATCCAGATTGGATTAACACATCCTTGACTTGTACTTGCCACAAGCCAAAATTAATTCTCCCATTAAATTTCTCAATCTCAAATTTTGACCCCATCTTGTTTATCAGTACTAATAAATGGACAATAGTAATTAAAGTACCCACTAAATTAGTTCCTAGGAAAGAGAGGTGGATCATAAGGGATACACTTAAGTACCAAGTCTTTCCTTAGCCAGAACCTCTTTAGATTGTACTTATTCCCACTATTACCAAATATACAAGTACCCCAAAGTAACTCCACCAGAATAGCAAACTCCACCGGAATCAGACTCCACTTGCTACTCCATCGGGACGAAACTTCTGCTTGAGAACAATAATTTTAATTCAAAAATTTTTTCTGATGTGGAAGATCAGACAAAGCTACAACCACAGAGCATACTAAAATTTCAAAAGAATTATTTCACACCGAAGGCTCTGATAACACTTGTTGGGAAAAATGGACTATTTTTCCTGCCCCTTCCGGACCGCTTTCAAGCAGAAAATAAGAGAGAAATTAAGAATAACAACACAAAGATTTAACGTGGAAAACTTCTCAATTGGAGAAAAGCCACGGGCCTCCCAAAAAAATATTCACTATATGGAAATTATTACACCATACAATACACAATATTTTTCTCACACACCCTCACTTCCTAAAATATTATTCTCAAAGAGATCTCCAAGAGAATTATCTCTAAACCTCTTTAATAGTAAACAAGGAAATAAATATTTTTGTGTGTACCAATAATGAAAAAGGTGGAGATTTATTTATAACTCTAAACCTCCTTCCAACCAAAGTAAATTTCCGATGTGGAGGTTTTCTTTTCTTTAAAATAACTTCAACAGAAATTACAGTGGAAAGGATTAGTTAGGTTAATTAGGCCTCGTTTGAATTTTCAAACAACAGACCACCTCGTATATATTTTAGACCACCAAAAAAATATTTCTTTTTGAAAAAGGACTCCTCCATGATAAATAGGTTATGAACGACGAAATTGTGGGATTTCTTGCGTTTTTACAATTTGAATTAAAAGAAAATAATATTTTTGGATCTTTACATAAAAATGAAGATCTTTTGTGCATAAAAAAAGTCATAAAACTATAAAGAAAGTTTAAAAGCTAGAAAAATCATCTCAGAGGAATATATAACACAAAGAGCATCTATTTTTTTATGGGTCTAATTATTTTTTGATACCTTTCGACATTTGAAAATAAAAAATTAACTTTAAACTTCTCACTTTATTCTTTCATAGCCATAGAAATATCACGAAATGTTTGACTTGATAAATTTTAAGAGTACCCTTGGTTTTCGCGTAAAACTCGTGCCTAGTTAAATATGAACATGTCTCATGTAAAATAAAATGGATGGAGTACGTAGTAGCGAATGTGAAAAGCAAAAACATTTTATATTTCATAATGCACAAATTCGGTGGCAGAGTCAGGATATATATTCACTAAGGCAGTGGCGGATGTACATGTATTCCAGGGGTTTATCCGAACCCTCTTCGTTGGAAAATTATACTATTTTTACATGGTAAAAAAAAAAATTTATGTATAAATAATAGAGGTTGAACCCCCTTCGATTAGTCCGTATATGTACTATTGAACCCTCTCACTGAAAATTCTGGATCTGCCCCTGCACTAAGGGAGTTCATAAATGAACATACGAACTAACCGAAGGGGGTTCAACATCTAATATATATACATAAAAAATTAATCTTAACCATGCATATATAGCATAATTTACGTGCTATATGGCAAAGGGTAGCTCCTCCCTGCAAAAATTATTTACGTGCATGCTTGACACTGGAGTGTGGGTTGAATGATAGTATGATTCATCGAGAATTACTACTTGATCTAGTCACTGCTGTGCAGGGGTGGAGCAACATATAAGGTAGGGTTTATCCGAACCTCTTTCGACGGAAAATTATATTATATATATATGGTTAAAATTATTTTTTATGTATATAGAGTAGATGTTGAACCCCCTTCGGCTAGTTCTTATGTTAATTTGTGAATCCCCTTGATGTCAATCCTGTCTCCGCCATTGCTGTTGTGCATATACTAGAGGTCATTTGATTGAAAACGAGTTATTTCAGGATTAGCTATCTCGAATTAGTTATTTCATTCTTAAAAGTAGAATAAAAATAACATTACAATCCTGAGATAACTAATCACGGGGTGAGTAAACCAATACATTTTATCCCAACCAAACATGGAATAAGCTCATCCTAAAATTATTTGTTCTCTCTTATTCCTTGTATCAAAAGAGCTCTAAGGGTGTGTTTGGTGCGTACAGAAAATAAATGAATTCTTATTTATTTTCTTATATTCAATAAGTACTTATTTTCTTATATTCAGTAAGTAAGTAAAAAATTTTATCTTAAAAGTATGTATATATAATTTAGATAAATAGTATATGGAAGATATGGGTGTGGGGTGGTGGAGATGGGGGAGAGGAGTGGAGAGGAGATTTGCAAGGTGAGGAGAACACATTCGATGTAAAATGTAATGAGTGAAACTTGCTTTCCTTAGTTATGTCATGAAGTCATTTTTCTCATTTTTAAAGAGTTTATTTTCCCATAAAAAATGCTTTTAAAAAATTTTGATCAATTTATTCTCAAGACTACCGAACTGAATTTCACTTTCCCTCGCTCTGAACAATTTGTGTAGAGGAGTTAATGCAATTATATATCGAAGAAACAATAGACAAAAATAACGATGAGAAAACAATAAGAGATCTTACTCCTATAGTGGTGCATTGTGGTACAAAAGAGAAATAATAATACTCCCTCCGTTTTAAAAAAGAATGATATACTTTCCTTTTCAGTCTGTTTTGGAAAAAATAACCTTCCTTTTTTGGTAATACTTTAATTTCAACTTTCCACATGACATGTTTTAGACGGCAAGATTAAAGGATATTTTGATAAATTTGATACAACTTTAATTTAAGACCACAAGATACAAAAATCTTCTTTATTTACTTAAACTTCGTGTCAAATCAAAATAAGTCAAGAACTTTGAGTAATTAAAGGGGAATAATGGTTTTCAGATATTGGATATCTATCAAAAGTAATCTCAACCCCTATTTATAGTTGTCAGACGTTATCAAAAGTGATCTCAACCCTATTTATAGTTGTTAGACGGTACCAAAAGTGATCTCAACCCTTGTTATCAAAAGTAACCTCGACCCCTATTTATAGTTGTTAGGCGTGACCATGAGTCACTTTGTGGGCTTTGAAAGAAGTACTCAGCATACCAAGACTAGGATGAAATATATTCCTCAATAACCCTAAACCATTCTAAGCAATAAGAAGAGAATTGGCCTAGACCTTTTGATAGCAATACCATAAGGGGTCGTCTGGTACGTGAGATAAGGATAAACTATCGATGATAGGCCTGGTCGTTACCCCATAGACCAGTCTCCAATCAAGATCTAAAAAAGAAAATGAACCCTAGTATCAGACTTGATGAAAGAAAGGGCAAACTCTTAAAACATCAAAACCCCAATTGAAGTGATAGGAAAAAAGCCATATTTTTGAAAGCTAATAAAAATGGAAACCAACAAGGGCATGCATAATCACTCTTTACAAAACGTTTCCTTGCCAGGGGGTTACAACCTCACTCCACTATCCAAATACCAAATGCTCTCCTCTAGTACATTATTATAACGCAAGATAGCACAGCCTCCATAGCTTGTTAAAGACCATTTGGAGGCCTATATACTCCATAGCCATTTACACCACAAGCCACGTTTGAATAGTCGGGGACGTGATATGGGTAGCTGGGGTCATTTTCTGCAGTTCTCATTCTGAGAAAGGATGGATCAGAACCCATCATCTGCTGCTGCCACTGGTTTGGTATTAAACCATCGATCTGCTGCCCACTTATAAATCGTGGACTAGGCTGCCTAATCATGTCTCTAGCACTATCAAATGGGCCTTCATAAAAATTATGCTGGATGTCATCATGATAACTCCGCGTTCTCTCAAACCTACAGGAACTTGTCGAAGGACCTAAGTCAGCAGACATTCCAATATCACCAGGGAAAGAGAAATGCCGATGCAGATGGTGTGACCCATTGCTATAACTTTGGAAGCCTGTGGTTGGCATTAACGTCCTTCCAATTCCTTGCTCATCATCCAGCAAGTCGTTAATGATATCAAGATGTGGAAATTCATCAGCCAGTGCACTCTGGGACTGACGCCCAGACGTGCAGGCTGGGAACTCAGATGGGATGTGATCATGGGTTCTACTTACAGGCTGGAACACATCAAAGTTTTGAAACTTGTTCAATACAGAAGGATGATCCCGAGATATACTCCTGCTGTCCCGCTGGGAACTCTCACATTGAAGTCCATTCTGCAGGGTATCATGATTCATCATTCCATATGAAAAACTTGGTCTGATGCAGCTAGTTTCTATTCTTTCTGAGCCCTGGGGTAAAAACAATGGCCCAGAAATCAGTGAAGGTGGTTGAGGGTATGCCTTCGAACTGTTAACCATTGAACTTGGAGAATAGGGTTGACTAAAACCAGCATTTCCAGAAACGGGATTGCCCACAATTGCATTACGATAGGACTGAGGAACATAACTGTGGGTTGCTGGTGAAGGTTCAGAGCCCAATTGACCTGCTGCGCTCACTGAACGTGCCAGTAATGGCGACGTTGTAACCATGGAAACAACAGAGGCAGCAGGCCTAGGCCCAGGTACTACAGGAGCACTCAAGGGTCTGGACAAGGCAGGGACTTGTGATTTGGGCTTTTCATTTGTCGCAGAGGCAGTCACTTGATGGGATTGGAAGTTCTGAGGCATAATAGATGCCGAATGCACCGAGGCCTTCTCCACCACTTGTCGCTCTATACCTTTAGGAGGATCACCCTTCAACAATACAGCAGTCTCAGCAGAATTAGCTGAAGTAGTTGATTTATGAACCAGCTTAGGACTCTCCGAAGACAATCTTTTAACAGAGTTTGGATCACTTGTGGTCGAGACCTTTAGGTCTGACTTCGACTGAATGGCACACACTGAACCTTTTGCAGGGCTTCTAGGAGGAGATATGGCATGTGGCTTCTCCAAGGGAGGTCTCCCCGAATCAGGCTCAGACAGCTTTCTCTGTTGTGAAACTATTACTTCCTGCATACAAGAAAATCTGGCATGAAAGTTGGAATTCACTGAAAAAACAGCATAAGCAGAATCATGGCATCCACAGTAAAGTTGCATCGAAAATCAAAAGACGAAAATTAACACAAAGAACAAACGAGCAACAGCATACCACCGAAAAAGAAAAAAAAAAAAAAAAAAACTAGGCAGTTCATCACTATATCGGGAAAACATGGTTTTTTTTTGAGACATTGACATAAATAGCCTTTTTACAAAAATAATAGCCAGCAAATGTTATTGTATACAACAACAACAACAACAAACCCAGTGTATTCCCACAAAGTGGGGTCTGGGGAGGGTAAAATGTACGCAGTCCATACCGCTACCTCCGAAGAAGTAGAGAGGTTGTTTCCGATAGACCCCGGCTCAGCAAATGTTATTGTATATTAATGAATAATACACTTAAAATATACATTAATGATACAAATAGCGTCCATTTTTTTGTATATTTGGCTAGAGAATGTAATTATTTTTAGCCAACCAGCAAAATGTGTAATTTGCCCTTTTTTGCATGAATAGAATAAGAACCAGGTACTCAGCTTGTGAGATTATTTAGGTTCTTTCATCCCCTTTTCATTCGCTATATAAACAAACATGAAGGAAAATGCTGAAAAGAGAGGGGCAACCCAAAAACAAAAGAAGATCCATAAATATGCTCGAAGTGTTATAGCTCGAAATCCTCAGTAAAGCTCTTTTTCTAGGATAATATAGAGTCAATTCCAGCGGAATAAGAGATGAATGCATAATGGGAGAAAATGACAAACCTTCTTCACCACTTCCTGCTCGTGCGAATGCGCTATAGCCTGAGACACAGATCTAGTTGCCCCACAACTTACAGTTGTATTAGTTGGCTTTCCTGAATCTGGAAGAGCATCTACTGGCTGCCTATGTATTTCACTAGCCCAGTCAGTCGCATTACTAGTTGACTTGCTTCTGAGGTTAACCACTCTAAAAAGTTGAGGCACCAGCAATTAGAAAAAACACAAATCATAAAAAATATTTATGGATGCCAAAGTTTTTTAAATAAGGTTTACCTGTTAGGCGATTTCTGGATTTTATGGTTTGAAGAAGTCCCTCTGTGAGGCGCATTCATAGCCACTGAAGGAGCTGAGTATGTAGAACACGTTGATGAACTATCATCCATTGCATAAAGACTTCTTCTTGAACTACCATTCTGTGCAGCTGAAAGGCAATTTAACCCACTGCAGCTAGTTTCTGTGGAAGGATGCATTTCAGAGGTGTAAGTATCGCACTTGACAGGACTAGCAGCTCTGTCTTCAAAATCAGTTTGGTTTACTTCTGGGACACAATCAACTGAATCAGAAACATCGGAAACATCTTCCCGAATATCTGGTTTTCCCAGTGCTGAGTCTGGCTCCTCAGTCTCGTAGTCATTTCCATCTACAATACACCCATCTTGTTCAGTCTTCTCTAGCTCAATAATACAAGTTTTTTCATCCCTCCCCTTATCCTTCGTTTTGCGGTTATTCTTTTTCTGTTTACCCTGAAATACAAGGTAAAAATGATAAAGTGTATCTATAATATTCCACAAAGCACTTTCTTCAGGAGGCGAAAAGGTCAAGTATATTAACTAACCCCCGATCAACAGTTCAGAGCTTGCGCACAAACTAGATGACAAAGTCTACAACTTTTTTTTTTTACAACTTTGAATCTGTCTCAGCACAGATTCTTGTCAATTTATCCGTAACCTTCTTTCAACAACAACAACAATAAACCCCGTATATTCCCACAAAGTGGGGTCCGGGGAGGATCCTTAACCTCCTTCATTTAATTCAATTTCTATTCTTTCTTCTTCTCTTTTTCTTTTCTGCTATTATAATACAAGCTTTCAACACTTTTTCATGGAGAACATTGTTTTTTCTGCATAAGAAGCTTTTATCAGCCAAGCTCATTGATTATATCTCCAAAGAAAACAAAATTTAGGCGATGCAGGGGAATATACAATCATTTGATACAGCATGGAAACTACATTAATAATTGATAGCCATGACATGGTTTTCAAGCCAAACTATAAAAACTTGGGCCGACATAAAGAGCTCCTTGCTTCAGCATTTCCTATAAGCATAATTTGCCAATAAGAAGAACCAAGGAACACATAACTAACGTTGCTGCCCATCCCCTAAAGTTAAATAGCAGATAACAGAGACTCAAACTTTAATACCTAATTCCACTATGTAGGGAAGGTATAAATTTAACAGCCCAGCTTTCTTAGCTGGCAGAGAAATTCTCATCCCATGTGAAGACTCAGCAATGTGTACCAGGTAACAAAGACAATGTCAAAGATGCATGAGTTTTTTTAACATTGATCTGGTAGCATAACTTAAACAGATATCCTGGCATAGTATGAATAAAATATAATTCTGATATCTCAACTGTGTAATCAAATAATATAAACATATGCAAAAGGATATGTACCTGCTTTTTCTTCGACTTCTTTTCCTTGTCAGACACTTTTTTAGCTTTCTGCTCAGTTTCAGCTAGCCAAGCAGCCTCCTCTTCACGGATGAGCTCCTCTTGCCTCTTTAAAGCAACAGCTTCCTGATATGAAACCTCTATTTTACTACAGAGGGTGAAATGTGTTTTATCAGTATAATCAAGTCATTTTTAACCATCAAAAGCTCTAGTATGACAACTAACACAAACTAGATCACTACACAAATTTTGAGATAAGGTACAACACATCATCCCGCATTAATGCAGAAAATACAGTTGCAAATCCAGCTGCTTCCGAATTTGAGGTTAGAGAATCTCTGTGGACCACTTCTAACATTAAATGGCGGCAACAGTAACTCGATGAGTCGTAGATAGCCATTTCAATAACAATAGCAATGAAATCTCTTCTTCTCCTTTTTTGTTTGTTTGTTGGGTGGGAAAGCTGTTCAACCAGTTAGTTTTGCATTTGATCACAGTTAAGAGCAAATAAGTGATTAAAATGGTTACCTGAAAATATGTGCAAGGACAAATATCTCAATGGTTCTACGACCAAGTTCAGTTAGGCGCCTCTCGTCACGCTCAATGGAATCTTTGTTAAAGTCCTCTCCAGAAGTACCATCCTGAACAAAGAATGATAGAATAAGTAAATGAGAATGGATAGATATTATACACTACGAAGAAAAGAACAAGTGCTTTTATTTTCGTTCTTTTCCCCTGGAGAGATGTTAGAATGTGGCAAGACCCAAAAAAAGAGGTAGTAAGAGAAGTGACTCTGACTAAACTAACTCTTGGCTGTATATATGATTCTTTCAGTTCTCATAGGCATTCAAGTGCGACCCAGTTCAAATATCATCCATAACAAACAAAAGTTCACTTACTCGACCACTTCATAATTCTTTCCATGACTATCCAAAATCTCAATCTCATTCTTACTCGCACTCAGTAACTTATCCACGAAAGCAGCTTCAGATGTATCCAAACATGTCAATGAATCATAAAATGTGTGTTTGTCAACAAATAGGGAATATTACTGAAGCATATTTATCTATTATAAAACCTTTGACAGAAGGGATAATCTAGATTCTGCTAAAACAAAGAAATAAATCCTAGAGCAGTAATAACAAGAAACACTAATGCAATATTAGAACAGGTAAAAAGAAAATCACTAACAACAGTTTCAATCATAAACACCCATTTTCAGCAGTGAAGGAAGACACAGTTGCAGTAGGTGATGCAATTGAAGCCATAAATTTTGTAGCATTTCTGAATAGGGCTTCAACCATGGAATTCTGTGACTTACCTTTGTACGGTTCTGGGGACCTTTCTCCTCCTTTGGAGGCAGCGGTTCCAAGGCAGCCCTCTCAAGCAATAGCAAGACATCATCCACCAAGACAAATATGTCTTTGTCCAAACGAACAATAGGAACCAGTTGTTCTTCTGCATCCAGATATTTCCCCTTTCCTTTCTTGCCTTTAGTCTGGCCTTCAATAGCCTTAAGACCACTATACAAAGAATCCATCACTAGAGTAGATGTAACCTCTTTTTCAATGAAGAAGTGTTTGACCACCACTTTCAAAATCGAATCTGATTTCTCCCGGGACATGCGGCGCCTAGAAGTTTGGTCCATTCCCAACCAAAAAGCACAGAAACTGAATTTCCATGTCGAGTGAGAAGTCAGAATGCGTTCAGGCAAAAAGCTAAAAATGTCACACATAAGGGGAACAAATATGACATTCAACACAAAATAATGTCCATATTCAGCACCACTATTGAGATAGATAAATAAGACACGACAAAACATAGATAATAGTAGCTACAAAGCTAGGCTAACAGTCTCTGGAACCAGGTAAACAATTGAGAAAATTTACACCTTACCTCGACCATCTAGCTTTATCCTCTATCAACTTTCCAAGTTTTCCTCGACGCTCTTCCACGAAACGGCGGCAGATCTGTTCAACATTGGTCAAATAGACTCTAACAAGCTCCCTCCTATATTGACAGTCAAGGCAACGGAAGGGACGATCGGCTCTCTCCCTACAAACAAAGACATATTCAGATTAGTCAGGATCTCCATTTGAGATCCATCAGCTTAGCATACTACAACAACAACAACATACCCAGTGTATTCCCACAAAGTGGGGTCCAGGGTGGGGAGGGTAAAGTGTATGCCATCCCCATACAACTATACAACTACCTCAGATGAAGTAGAGAAGTTGTGTGAAGTTGTTTCTGATACCCTCGGCTCATGAAAAATAATAGTATAACAAACAGAAAACAGAAAAACAAACAACAAAATGGGGTAACACACCACTAGATAATACTATAAAGTACGGATTATTTTAAAGAGAAGAGCACTTTACGCTCAAACAGAGGGGAGGGGGGGATTTTCTAGCGGTGGAAAAAAAGAGTTAACCTGAAAACTTAAAAGAGAGACAAAACTTCCAAAATAATATTGCCTTCATACAAAAGACTATCTTGTCTCCTAAGTCTATCTTAGTGCAAGTGGCAATGGGGTTCAAATAGTCTTTTTTAAAAAAAAAAAGATAACTATTTCATATATCACAAAAACCTGTCACCAAAAATGATGTCGAGGGGATATATTTTTTTTGGTCCAAGAGGACATCGGAAAGAGCTAGAAACTGAAAAGGTAAGACTTTACACTTTTCCTATGAATTCTACTACGTCATCTATATTCCCCATAAGATCCTATTTACACCCAAAATAAAAGAAACTAAGGCACAAACTCTATTATATGCAAAGTACCAACATTTCTAAATGTCATCATGTCCACATCAAGAACCATGTTTGACATGACCAATGCAGACATACATCAAACAGGTTAAACAGATCATTGATCTCCCAACTTTTCCTTTCATGGTTTAACCAACAAATACATGACATCAGCATATTTGAAGACTCCTATCCCATGTCTCATTCTTCCTGAGATATACAAAACCTAGTAACACCAATGAAACTATCTATGTGAGGTAATAATGAGTTATCAAGTTACGTACTATAACCATAAAATATTAATACAAGAATGTGTTTCAACTTTTAGTTTCCATTCGAACCCATACATGCTAATAGTGATGCTATAAGAGGAAAATATTGAAAACCAAAAATCCATTGTGCTGTGTCAAACATCTGATAGAAAATTTATGTCAGCATGTCCATGTCAAACATTTATGGCATGTTCTATCCATGTTGACATCTCTGATACTATTTTTATATGTGAAAACCTATGTTGAACGAAAAGGTCGAACAAACTAGTCCTTTTAAAGCTTCCAGGCATGAAGCAGAATCATATTAAAAATAACTAATAAATTGAAATTGATTTAAATACTTACATGCTTGGATAAAAGTGTTGAAACTGATAATAAGTCGTTGGTGTGTTTGGTGAAAGAAATGTTGATGAGCACTTTTCCATTAAAATAACCAAAATGTCAAGTTACAAGTATTTTATTTGGAAAAAAAAAATATGAACGAAAGAAATAAATAAAATGGAGATGGAGAAAACAATAAAAAGATTGGACAAACCAAAAGTGCTTAAAAGTTGAAAAATCATAAGTTGGGGTGACCAACTTATGGCTTTTGAGTATTTTGGCTCATGAGCACTTTTGGTTTACCAAGTGCATAATAGACTAGCAACTGGTGGTGGAAAATCATGCTATGAGGCTACAACTAACCATGCCGTAGGTAACGCAATGTACAAAAATTGATATAAAATTAGAATATATACAGATTAAAGTGGAAGGGGAGCCTTGGAGTAACTGGTAAAGTTGCTGCCATGTAACCAGGAGGTCACGGGTTCAAGCCTTGGAGACGGCCTCTGGCAGAAATGCAAGGTAAGGCTGCGTACGATACACCCTTGTGGTGGGGCCCTTCCCCGGACACCGCGCATAGCAGTAACTTTAGTGCACCGGGCTGCCTTTTTTTTATATATACAGATTAAAGTGAGAAAAGACCTGATAACTTGAACTTGAGCTTTAATTATGAGGGTATCAGCATCAATAAATCCTTCTAAAACTTTTGAAAGCTCCATAAACTTTTTCCAACCCCAATCATGTTCTTTCTTCCAGAATCGATGTAATGTATCTGCAGAAATTTGCTATTGTGTCAACACGAACAAGCAAAGATTTCAAGATCCATTGCAAAAGAACAAATGTAATTTACACACCCGAATACTTAGACTTCTTAGGATCTTTGTTCACCACAGCAATAGTGAATTGAGCAAAATGACTCCAGCCTGTACTTATCAAAAGAAAAGAAAATATCAACATCACAGCTGCAGCAAGACTTTGAAGATAGTTTGGGGTGAACTACCAACATTATCACACCTGGAAGGAGCTTGTCATGATTAGCCACACACAGAAACAAAGAGAGATGATTGCAGACATCGCATCCTTGTGGGTAAATCAAAATATACCTGACGCAAACAGTTTGATCACAACAAGCATTTGTCAGTAATTCTATAATTCCTGAACTGCGAATTGTCATTCAATAAGAGGAATAAACGGTCATACAAGATTACAGTAAATAACCATTTTGGGTGTAAGAATATCAAACTTGGTACAACACAATCTACAAAACTTAATAGGAAGCAAGATTAACGGTGTCTATGATCACCTCTATATCAATGGAAGGGATAACCTAGTGATCAAACTCCAGCAGTCGTCAGCCTACTTTCTAAGAGTATATTAACAGTGTCAGCAGTCATGCAATCTCTCACTAAAAAAAGGTAACATGGGGGTACAGGGACGAAGCTCCTACACTTTTCTAAGGTAAGTATCCACCAGGAAGTCAAAATAGATCAAATTCCTTATATTCATCCAATTTCAAGTAGGATTGTAAAGATGACTGGACAAGGTGCATGTCCCTCTACTTCTACTTCCTAACAAAGGCACCACAAAACCCTTTCCTCTTCTCTTTTGTTTAATCCTGCACTTGACTCCTAATGTTCCAAACCAAAAACAAAGTATGCACTTATAAACAACTTTCTCTGCAATTTTCTATCACATGGATGAGTTGTGTGCTCACCTAATTTGAATTCAAAACCAAGCACGGGGAATAGCCCTTTTCTCTTCCCCTCTTATATCCTGGCTCCTCTTCTAAACCAATGGAACAGGATCCAAACTAATGAAAAGTATGTGCATAAATAACTCACTCCACAAACTTCTTAGTTCCTACCTCTACCGGTAGAAAATAGAGAAGTCCAATTCTCTTCCCACTACATTTAACTTTATCCAGGTAGACATCCATAGACATAGAGAAAGCATTAGCATAGTTTTTGAAATTGATACGCACTGCACGTACAGAATTATGCTTATTGAACAATATATAGTTTGTTCTACAAGTAGTTAAGAATATAAGAATGCATAAGTTCTTTCCGGCCAAATTTAAAGGGATGAGACCACATATAAGGGCCACCGTACAAGTACGTGTCAGAAAATAATTCTTCCCAAAGATCATACCATTTGTAGCCTCCAACCTCAAATGCATTACTCCGAAGTTCTCTCTTGTTAATTTGTGAAAACTTATCAATCTTCCAGGTATATTTCCCATAAAGCTCAGAAGGTTTAGGTCCTAAGAACAATAAGCGAGAATAAATGAATAAATAACCAAAGGGGCTTCCAATAAGCACATAAAAGGATACAAAAAGAAAGAGATACAAACTGTAAGACATGTTACCATTCTCAAAAAAAAAAAAAATGGAGAGAGAGAGATAGTGAAGCGTAAGGAACAAACTTCTAAAGAAATACTAGTAGTCTCACAGACTAGAGGCACACACAACTCAAGAGTCCAGTAATGGCATTTCAAAACCACATGCATTATGGAAAGCAGGCTGCTAAACAGTTCTAGATAGCTGCTACTGCTTCTTTTTTATCAACAGTTCAACATCAGCACCAACCCCAAAATGAATAAAGCAAATGTAAATCGGAGACAAGGAGCTTTAAAAGAAAACTACTCTTCAATAATAGTGTAATTAGATTCCACTGCAGAAAAAACGTTACTTCTGGTAAAATCTACTTCACATTATTGCTTAGGTCTTAGATAGCAGTAAACCTCCTAGAATTTATGTTGATCATTGGACCCTCCTAGAATTTATACATTTGAGACACTAGACCGGTTTACTTTATATTTACAAACTAGAAAAAGCACAACAAGAGGAGAATTATGGAACTGATTTAGGAGTAAGAAACATGTGTGTGGGTTTGGTCAACTACCAATTAGCCAGCATATATTGGCCAAGAGATGGTTAAATTGAAAACCAACAGTATATCCTAAAAGCTAACCTGCAAACAGTAAGCAGTTTAGACGAGGTTTGAATGAGATAGTCAAATTAATCCAAATAGATATTCTTGTTGTAGAAACACGAATCCTATGAACACACTTTGAGATGAGGACTGGGTATAAAACTAAAAATTATAAAGGCCTACCTGCAGAATATTTTGAAACAATATAGATATCAATCAACAAGATAATTTCTTCTAGAAGAAAGTTTCTATATTGATTAAAAAACAAAAGGAGCACTGCCACAATCCTGTAAATAAGGATTTTCTAATCCAAAAATCTTCCAGTTTCCATCAAACAACAGATCACTGAACACTCTGTCAAACTTAGAACTGAATAAATAATTCAAATAACCAGGAAATACACATAACAACCACCGATGACAAGTATAGTTATTGAAACAGAACAAGCAGTGAGATAGTGCTGTCAATGACATAATCTTGGATCCCTGAATACAAAAACAAAAAGAGAGCATCCCCTAAGTAAAGATCCTATTCCAGTAGAGTAACTGATGTAGTTTAGCATACAAACCAGGAGAAAGTCCGCCCACCAATGACGGGTGTAGTTCATAAGCAATCAATTTTAATTGATATTTGGTTCATCTTCAAAGTAAGCAGTTTAAGTAAATCTGAGCAAGACATTAAACCAATTACACCATCATCAACAAGACTCAAACTCAAACTCAATAATAATCAGAACTCTGACACCAAAAAGAAAGATGTCAATGATTCCACTTAATTTTTTGCAGAAAGGAATAATGGTGATGCAGATTAAAAAAATAAGTCTGTAATGAAAAACTGCAAGCAACTACCAATCTATCACACGAATGGTTCAACTTCCCTCAACTAAGTATGGAAAGAAAACATTGGAACTGGCAAAGAACATCTTTCAAGAAGCAAAAGTATGAAAAGAAAAAACATAGAAAATGACTAGCAGCATACCAGCATCTTCATCATCATCACTGTCCCAGTAAGGAGGCGATGTTGACGGAATTCCATTCTCCACCTGCTCCGAAGACCTCCATTCGGCCAACACTTCACTAGATTGGCATCTCTGCTGGCCATTTGACAGTGCCTCCAAAGACCTAGTGCTACCTGCTTCCTCAGATGCACCTGAAGCCATTCTCACCCCACAACTCCCACCAAAATGCTAAAAGCTTCGCCTTTTCCATCCAAAAAAGATTAAACCACATCAAATATAGAAACAGAAAGGTAAATCCATACAAAAGGCTGAACCTTCAAATCTAAAAGCTCTAACAAAACCCTTGAATTGTATATTCAAGGCTATGTTGCCCGTCTTCAAAAATGTCAACGGCTGCCAGGGCGGATTTAGAGGGGAACGAGGGGGTTCACCCAAACCCCCTCCGCAAAAATTTAAGTTGTATATATAAGGTAATTTTTAAATAATTTATGTATATATATAGAGAGAGAGAGAGAGATTGAACCTCCTAAACATAAGATTAGAGGTTGTCCTAGTTGTCGAGGGAGGTTCTAAATTCACCTAGAGGTTGAGGTTCCAAGTTCAAATCCCAAACAAAACTTTTTTATTTTTAAAACCACTCAGTGAAAATCATGGATCCGCCGCCACTGATGGGTCCACGACGGATTCTCCACACAAGTATATATGCAGAGAATCCGATACAGGTGCGGCATAAAAAATGAAGAGTCCGTGCATTTAATTCCAGATTATCCATATGGAAAGACAATAATAATAATTCAAAAAAACAACAAACATTATTTGTTTTCGTAGAAAGCAATGCAACATGCTGAACACTACAGTTATCTAAAGAACTCCTAGGCCTACATACACATTACATTACAAAAATCTTAAACATTGACCAAAAAATTACAAATTTATGCACATTCCAAATAAGAAGAAATTATAATTCACAACTATACAACACCTGAAAAAACACATAAGGATAACTCCCAAATAAACCCTAATTCAAACCCAACTTCCACAAAATCAAGAACAACCCCAAAACAAAAAATCCAATTATACTCCAAACCCAACTCACCAAATTTCAAGAATCAATTACTAATTTACTAAAAACCCAACTTTGACAAAAACCCATAAAAGGAATTTACAATTATCAACACCCCAAATACAAATTACAATAAATACCCACATAATAAAAGATACAAATAAACCTTAAAACGCCCAAAAAAGGGGGGAGTAGAAGCTAATTTTTTAAAAAAAATAATAGTTTAATTAAATTAATAAATGAAAATAAAAAGAGTAGATCGAAGAAAAGAAGCAAAAACCTGAAGCTTTTGTCAAATGGTGAATAATGGAAGCTGTGTGTTAGACAGAAACAAATAAAATAAAATTAGAAAGAGAGAGATTTGAGAGGAGGAAGAACAGAGACGGAAATATATATATATAAGTTTATTTATATTTTTATTTTTTATCTCCATCTGATAGGAGTACATAAATATAAAAATAAATAAATTACCTTTTTTGCTATTTTCATGATTTTCTAGGGTTTTCCCTTTTATCGTAATTTCAGTTTCTCTTGTAATTTCAGTTTTTCTCTTGTTCTTTTGGAGGGGAGTGGGAGGAGGTTAATAAATTGTGAAATATTATAACATAAAATTTTTAGGGTTTTTCTCTTTGCTATAATTAATTGCATTTTTGTAATAATTTTTGTGATTATTTTTTTTTTTTTTTAGGATTATGGTGTTCAGATCAATTTGTGTAGATCTTTAATTTTATGAGATACTTACTACATCAAACCAGTAACAAGTAACTTAATTTTTATGATTTTTTTTACTCATATTCTTAGGATTGTCTTGGATAGATCAACTGGAGTATTACTTTATAATAGTTTATTTTTTTTATTATTTGTTGTTTTAATATATATTGCTTCTGTATTTTATTTTATTTTTGAATTGTTTTTGTCTTGAGATAGAAATCTATGGGAAATATTTTCTCTAACTCACATTTGATATAGTTCAAAATCAGCTACAGATTCCGTATACTTACCCTTTTCAGATTCTATTTTACGAAAATATATTGCTATATAGTTGTTGATATTTTTGGGATTTGTCCATTTAGGGTCATTTGGTTAATGGAACATAGCCTTTCTATCCCACCTCTAATATAGTAATATGAACTGTGTATATTTAGTATACTCAAACCCTACTTTATGGGAATACGAATATTTGGATTTCTAAATATCAAACTTTAACGAATAGTTATGTTAGTTCTTTTTCTACCATCAATAGTCTTTTAAAAAGGGGATTAGGGTCAAATATGCCCATAAATTTTGTGAAAATGTTCAAATATACTCTCTGTTACAAGTTTAGTCCATTGATGCCTCCGTTGTTAAAGTTTAGGAGCATATATACCCCTTTGACCGTTAAATGATGTGCTGGAAATTTATAAACCCCTTTTTCCCCTTTTTTTAAATTTTAATTGTCACATAAACAAAATAATTATCCTATCACAAAATATATATTCACCCAACTTTTCTACATCCGACCCGTCCCAATATTCATTATTCATTCTTTAATTCTTCATTTATTCTCCCATTTCCAATTTGTTTATCTTAATTTGCCATTCTAAAACTGTAGCAACAAAAGCAGCAACATAACAAACTGCTCCTTATAGTCTCCTCTTCTTCATCATCCCTCCACTTAAATTAATTGAATATCTGTAACCAAGGAAACAATATATAAAAATTAAAATTAGTGAAAAATTCTTAAGATGTATATAAAGAATTTGTGAACCCCGCACCCCCACCTCTTTCCAAGAAAAGTGGAGGTTTGCTTGAGCAACTTTTGCTGAGAAATGACAGTGTGATGAGATCTCAAAACGCATAAGGTTTGTTATAAGAAGAAAAATGGTGTTAGGATTTTTGCTCGGATTTTCTTATAAAATTTAAGTTTTATTTTTCTTAGAAGGAAAATAAAAGTAATACCATAATTACTTTTACTTTTCCTAAAAAGAAAATATAAAAGTTTTTTATATTTGGCAAACCTCTTTCTAAGAGAAAATGTTTTGGAACTCTATAAATAGAAGACGCTCCCTTCTCATACAATAACACAATAGCTTCCACAATGTAGTCCTCAAAAGAGTCTGGTTTAGAGGGAGATTTCTCCCAATAGGTTCTACACTTTTTTAATAGTAGTTTATTAGTTTATAATATATAGGTCATTTGACCTAATCATATTAATAATATGTTTTTTCTTTGTCGTCTGAATTATCATCACAATGGTTTGCAACTAATAGCTTCCGCATGACGCCATCTCGATTTCGAACCCAACAAGTGGTATTAGAGCCTACGGTTCAAAGATCTAGTGGTTTGGTGAAACGAGACTGAAAACAAGTTCAAGGCGGTTCTAATCAATTTGCAATTAATTGAATGATAATGAAGATTTTTGTCCAACTATATGTGAAGAACAAGTTTCAACCATATTTTCAACATTCTTATTGTTGTATCTTTAAAAGTAAAAATAAAATATTAATTTTTAATCCATTTTTAATCATGATATTTTAAACTTTATTTTTAATCATGGCAAGCAACAGAAGATTATATCAGGAACGAAGTTCATGCATGTGATGTGAAGAATGCAGATCAAGTGAAGAAAATCAAGTCAAAAAGAGGAGATTTGTTAGGGTTTTTGCCCTGATTTACTCACCAAATTTAAGTTTTATTTTTCTTAGAAAGAAAATAAAAGTAATACCATAATTATTTTTATTTTTTTGAAAGAAAAATATAAAACTTTTCCATAATTGACAAATCTCTTTTTAAGAGGAAGGGTTTTGGAACGCTATAAACAGAAGACCCTTCCTTCTCATACAATAACACAGTAGCATCCACTATGTAGTCCTCAAAAGAGTTTGATTTAGGGAGAGATTTCTTCCAATAGGTTTTATACTTTTTTAATATTAGTTTATTAGTTTATAATATGTAGGTCGTTTGACCAAATCATATCAATAATATGTTTTTTAGTATGTTTTTTCTTTGTTATCTGAATTATCATCACGATGGTTTGTAACTAATAGCTTCTGCATGACGCCATCTCGATTTCGAACCCAACAAATGGTATGTAGGAGAAGAGACAAAGAAAGAGAAAGGAATATCATTTTAATAGTATATTTTTATTTAAAAATCCTCTACTATTGGAGTTAACCGATTTAGCTTTTAGGCCGGCGAATAAAGATAAACAAATTGAAAATGAGAGAATGAATGAAGAGTTAAAGAATGGTCAATGGCTAATGGGACGGATCGAATTTGGGGCAGAAAAGTTGGGTGGATTTATATTTTGTGATGTGACAGTTATTTTGTTTATGTGATAATTAAAACTTTTTTAAAGAAAAAGGAAAGGGAGTTTGTAAATCTCCAACACATCATTTAACGATCAAAATGGTATATATGTTCTTAGACTTTAACAGTGGAGGTATAAGTGGACCAAACTTGTAACAGAGGGTATATTTGAACCTTTTCACAAAGTTCAGGAGCATATTTGACCTTTTTCCCTTTTAAAAATTTAAATTCTTTGAAGCAATGAAAAATGAAATCTTTTCCGATATTATCTCTTAATATTCCGAATTACATCTATATCCATAATCTATATCGATATCTATAATCTATATCTATATTAATATTTATAATAATAATAATAATAATAATAATAATAATAATAATAATATATTAAAAGTGTGAAGGACATTAAAAATATTGTTTGAACTTTTTGTCCTTCATTAAAAGTCACTATTTTAGACAAAATCGTTTTTTCACTAGTTTTTTCTAATATTTAAGAGTTAAAAATTAATTAAATATATTTATGGTAAAACTTTTCCTTATTAGAAGTCATCAGAATTTCAATATTTTTTCCTAATTTAAGAGTTGAAATTAATTAAATATATTTATGGTAAAATCTTTCCTTATTAGAGATCATCAAAATTAATGGCAACTGATATTTTTTTCATTAGTTTAAAAATTCTAAATCAACTAAATTTGATTTTAAGAAGATTTAAAAAATCTAGAATTAGATATAAAACTATTAGAATAAGAAAAAAATTTAAGAAGTATCAAATTTTTAAAAGTTTTAACTATGTAATAAGAATGTAATAAATGATTTTATAAAGATTTGACTTTAAAAATAAGGAAAGATTTTAAATATATATAAAAAAAAAAAATCATAACACAAATTGATTCAAATTGATGCGTCTCTCTTAGTGTGTGGCAACAAGTGAAAGAGGTACTATATGGCAAACCAAAAGTAATTGATCCACCAACCATTTGAAACTTTTGGTGGTAAAATATATATTTGCCAACATACATGTGTATATGTTAATGTTTACATTATTATATTAAAGTGTTAAAAAATTTTGAAATTGTGATTTGAACTTTTACACTTTATTAAAAATCTCCGCAATGGATAAAATCATTTAATTTTAATTAATCAAACGTTATACGTGCGAAGCACGTGTGATTAAACTAATCTCTATTATCTTAAAAGTGTGAAGGGTCTTGTAAATCACGTTTGAACTTTTTGCGCTTCATTAAAAGTCTTTCCTTTAGACAAAATTGTCTTTTCACATATTCTATTTAAATTACAAATTCAATAAAATAAATATAAGGAAAGAAATAAATATATGAGTCCTAAAATATATTGAAAAGAATGATAGAAAAAGGTCTCCTAATATAAAGAGGACTCCTAACCGTATGTACCTTTTGACTAGAAATAAAATCCCAATCATTCATCGTAAAATATGCTTGCACACAGTCCAACTTGTCCTGAAACTCAACATAACCATAGCAGAGGCTATATCCAGTCTTGCTATCTTTAAAAACTTGAGCAGTTATCACCGTTCCAAACAACGAGAAGATTGTATACAGGTCTGCGGTTTCAACTGTCGAATTTAAATTATAAACCCAGAGCAGATTGTAGAGGTCTTTCAACTCATGTATATAAGGAAGCTCCTCCTCTAATGTTTCTTCATCTTCTTCATCTCCATCATGCTGAGTATGTTTCACATCTGAATGAATCTCAACATGAGAAACAAATGCCTGCTTACCATCGTCTTTTACATCTGCATGAATCTCAACATGAGTCTGTTTACTATCATCGTGTTTCACATGATCTGCATGAATCTCAACAAGAGCTTATTTATTATCATGTTTCACATCTGAATGAATCTCATCATGAAAAAACAACAGTCTGCTTACCATCGTCTTTCACATCTGTACTTATCATAATTGACGAATTGTAATGTAATTTGCGAACAAGGGGTCTTGTGAGAGACAAAATTAGGCGAAGTCTTCATGGATTCGTGATCTGCTAAGCTTATGGCAACAACTCAATATTTTCTCACAACTTAGTTTTATCATCGTTCAAAAAATTGAGTTTTTAAATTTTTAGTATTGTGCTTATTTGTTTATTTTCAGTGAGTTATAATTTATTTTAGTCAGTGAGGTTTATTTGGTTTACTTATGCTTGTGTTTTCTAAATATTCACCTCTTTTTAATCCGTTTTTAAGTTATTTTAGCTCAATATTTTGTAGGAATAACGTTAATGGATGCAACAGAAGTGTTGCCAGAGCATTCTCTAATACTTACCCTGTTACTTATCAAGTATATGTTTATAATTTGTTATATATCTATGTATATATAGAGAGAGAATTATTTCTCGTGTTTGTTTTATATAGAAAGCACTCGAATTGTTGTTCGTTTTTTTTTCTTCAGGAAAGATTTATATTTTCCTTTTAAGTTCATATTCTTTAATGTATGAAATCTTGACTATGTTTATGAATGCAGAAAATCTATATTATGTCGGAGTTGATGTGATTTAGTACTGTGATTTCAGATGATCATTCTCTATTTTAATGGTGAGAAGGCCAGAAGAACAAGGCGGGAATATATATTGATATACTAAGATACCTTTGCATTACAAAGAATGTGTGCGACAAAGGTACAACTATTATATGTGGTATCATGTAGTAATTTTTTCAACTAAGAGAATCACTCAGTATGATTGACTAAGTGTTAAATTATCCAATATATCTTTTTTTAAGGCTTTGTATTTTCTAACTGAGTACGCAAAAATATTATATACATGTTGTATCTTTTGTTAGCTTAGTCAAGATCAATATAACATAAAATTTTACCTAATGTCTCTTTTAAGGTCATTAAAGTGGTTGATTTTGGTATTGTCAGGGTGAAGGTAAAAATTAATGTCGTGACAACATAGATCGAAACTTATAGATGGTTGGATCTTGAAGTATGTCTATATTTACAAACTAATCTTAAATGCTTAAATTGAGAAGAAAACATAGTTTATTATGGAGGATAAGTTTTGTTATATTTTTACAATTTATGTAGTACCTTATAAGTTGTTGTTTTTGTTAAATTGAAGTTTTGTGGTTACAATTACTAGATATCAACTCTTCATCTAGTTGATTGATGAATTCAAATTCTAATATGTTGACTATAGTGATGGCTCTAGGATTGTAGGGTGACTATAGCATCTATGATTAAAGAGATAAATTTGCTTATGATTTAAGGTAAGTTTTCTAAAATTTTAGCATATTCTTGATAATTATAATCTTGATAGTATCTATGATTAAAGAAATAAATTTGTTTGAGATTTGAGGTAAGTTATCTATACTTTTAGTATGTACTTGAAGTTTACAATAAATAAATCATTATGTATTTTTGATAGAAAGTTGCTAATGCGAATTTTTTTATGGAATCTTGATACTCCCTCCGTTTAAAAAAGAATGATCTACTTTAAATTGACACAAAGTTTAAGAAAATAAAGAAGACTTTTGAATCTTGTGGTTTTAAATTAAAGTAGTGTCAAATGTAAAAAAAATTTCTTTAATCTTGTGGTCATAAACATGTCAGGTGGAAAGTTGAAATTAAATATTGCCAAAAAAGGAAAGAGGTCATTCTTTTTTAAACGGACTAAAAAGGAAAGTAGGTCATTCTTTTTGAAACGGAGGGAGTATATCTTATGATTAAAGATACAAATTTGTTTGTGATTTGAGTTAAGTTTTCTAAACTTTTAATAAGTTAAATTTGCTTGTAATTTGAGGTAAGTTTTTTAAAATCTTTATATATTCTTGAAATTTACAAAAACTAATTATTATCAACTTCATAGACAATTTCTATTGATGTCTTTCAAATGGATTTGTACTTCAACTTTATAATGTAAATCGATTAAGTTCAATAATATTAATTTTGTATTGCATTACAATTTTTAACACAAAGTTCTATATCATATTTAGGGATGTGAACATATTGACTGTAGAATTGACAATGAATTTCTACAACTTTACAGAAACATTAGCTTTAGAAAGCAGAAAAACAAAACAACGATTGAGAATAGCTTTATGACGTTATCTTTTAGATAGATTGTTTTTGTTTCTTTCTACGTTTAATTGAAACTCGGTTTTGATTATATTTTTTTTCCTAAAACTTTGGACTTCTAACTAATGAACATATTTCTTTATTCACGTGAAAAAAAGTGTATGATGGTCATGAAGAAGTTGTTGGAGCAAAAGGGAGCTTGGAGACTAAAGTTGCAGAAAGGATAACAAGGAGTTGAACATTTTTTGTTTTAATGTTAAGGTCTGTGTCCAATGTATTTGATGAAGGTTTTAATCTTAATCATTCAGATTTTAATTATTATATTTGTTTAATTTTTGGATAGAGATTTTCTAGAGGAGCAAAAGTTTTTGAACTATACTTTTTGTAGATCTAGATCTTTTCTTTTTAAAAATTTGTTCAGGTATGTCGACAGAGTATTTGATGAAGGTCTTAATCTTAATCATTCATCTTTTAATTGTTATATTTTTTGAATAGAAATTTTTTGAACAAAAGGCATGTAACCAAAGTATTTGATGAAGATTTTCTTAATCATTCAGATTTTAATTATTATATTTATTTATTTTTTAAATAGCGATTTTCTAGAGGAGAAAAAAAAATTTAGATTAGATTTTTGTAAATATGAATCTTCTGTTTTTTAAAATTTGTTAAGTATGCAAGATAGAGTATTTGATGAAGGTATTAATCTTAATAATTCATATTTTAGTTATTTTATTTGTTTGTTTTTTTAGATAGAGATATTGAAAATAATATGAGTATCTTCTTTTTTCTTTTATTTTGATGAAATATATAACACACATATTTAGTCATTTTCCACATTAGCCAGGGACATATACTATATAATTAACTAAATAATATCTATTGATTGTCCTTGCAAATTCAAAAAATATTCAATTTACTTGGAACACAAATTTTGTGTCAATGTATTAATATTATCTCTTCATTTAAATGAATATTATATTTATTTAAGCGTTAATTTATATTACACATAATTCATTCTTATAATTATATATTTATGTATTTTTTTATAAGAATAAAAATTCATGTGCAATGCACGTATCCTAAATTAGTTATCAATAATATCATAAAGCTCGCTCCTCTTTTATAAATTCATTTCGAAGATTTACTCTACTAATCTCTTAATAGTAATGCCATGTTTAGTACCAAAGTTTAATTTGTCTGTAACATCATTAATGCATACATAATTTTTAACGCTAATTTTCAATAGATTTAGAAATTATTTGTGTCAAATAAAATAATTGTTTTGACAAGGCTACCATAACAATTAATAGATTTCCCATCAGATATTTTCTCAATCATATAACAATAATATTTATATTTATTCTATTTGCATGTTATATAGTAGTAATCCTGAAAAGACCTAACATGTCTTCATAAATTGCATTATTGTCTGTATATATTAGAGTTAATTAGGTATCCATTCTAACAATGCTTCCTTTGATGACATTTGTAATTGGTTAGATATGATTAACTACTAAGCATATTTTAGTTGATTCCATCTTTAATTAAGATGACTTTTTATCATTTCAGTTTTTGGAACCTTTTAATCAATATGTAGAAACAACAATAATATAAATAACATGCCTAAATGACCTCTATAAGAATGTGATTACCCCAAACGTTATGTTTAAAGTTGTTATTACACATCTAAATTCTACGATGTTATATTACTCTTAAATTTGTTGTTTCTGTACTTTTGTACTCCTTTTTGCTAAGGTTGTTGTCACGCAACAAAATATTTTTGTGCTTCTTTTATTCGATTTAGCAGTCATGTCATCACAAAGATACAAAAAAAAATATGTTTAGAGAGATAATAGGATCCCGCTAAATTAAAGTATGCCATAGCAGGTACGGCATAGTTTAGCGAGGTTCTTGTGTCTTACCCCTTCAAATTATTAGCAAACTGTCTTGTTAATTTGAAGACACTCAAAACAATGCACGTTAATTAAGTGGTTCCTTCAGCTTAATTGTTTTAAGTCAAGTATTAATGAAGTTTTGTATCGTACAGTATTTACTAGTATGCACAGAGCAAGGGGAGTATCCAGAAATCATAATGGAGACTGAATCAATAATTTTAGGGTGGAGGTAGGCCGAAGAAATATTGGAGGGAGCTGATTAGGCATGATATGAAGCAGTTACAGCTTACGGAGGACATGACCCTTGATAGAAAGGTGTGGAGGATGTGGATTAGGATAGAGGGTTAGGGGTGAGAGGATGTCGGTTGAAATAGGGAGCGTTCCTTATTTGTGTCTGAAGTTTCTTGTTTGTGGGTTGTATGTTGTCTATGGTTTCGGATATATAGTTTTAATAGTAGCTTATGGCACTAGTATTATCTTGTGGCTAGCGGTAGTTTATTTTGCTTGTACAAGTTTATATGCATTTATATTTGGTTGATATACTGTTATTGGTTCTAAGTCGGGGGTCTATCGAAAATAGTCTCTCTACTTCTCCTGAGGTAGTGGTATGATCTGTGTACACTCGACCCTCCACAGACCCCACTAAATGAGAATACACTGGGTTTATTGTTATTATTGGCATAAATCATATTTCATGTTTTTATTTTAAAAAGTGAAATATGTTTGTCAAGAGCTATTATTAAACACATGTTGAAACTTCATCTAAAATTGACTTATAAAGTTTATTTGAGAATCAATGGTCAAACGCTATCCAAGTATGGAGGGCATGCAAGCATTTAGATTCGTCTTTTATGGAAGCTTTGATAATATGAGGTTCTTTTGTTGGGGTCGAAATTGAGAGAGTGTCATGCCGCATGCGGAAGCTAATTAATTTCAAACCACTGGAGCAATATTCAGATGACAAAAATAAAATGCTAAAACATATTATTTGTTATGAAACAAGAAAGAATAAAGAAGAATAGTAGATGAAATAGAGGGAGTGATTCTTATTTCTTCTCTTGAGGGATGAGAGATCATCAGATTGTAAATATAATGAAGAAAACCCCTCTATTTATAGGAAAAATTTACTCCTAGTCTGAGTAAAAGACGAATGCTTCAAATCCTAATAGATATCAAAGTAGATCTTGATAGACATTCACTATAATGTAAATACATTTATAACGCTACCCCTTGAATGTCTAATTGGTAGATAATGTGCCTCGTTAAAACCTTACTAGAAAAAACCCAGTAGGAAAAAAAATCTAGTGAAGGAAAAAGAGTACATATCTCTAATAATACGCATTTCGGCTGCCTCATTAAAAACCTTACAAGGAAAATCCAGTGGGACAAAACCTCGTAAGGGAAAAAGAGTACAACGCGTATTAACTTTCCCTAATGAGAACATCCTTGACCTTTGCATCTTGATCTTGTGCAGCATCTTCTTGAAAGTTGTAATTGGAGAAGATTTGGTGAATAAATCAGTCACATTGTCAGTTGAACGAATCTGTTGCATGTTAATATCATCATTCTTTTGTAGCTCATCTATGTAGAAAAGTTTTGGCAAAATGTGTTTCGTTCTATCTCCATCTATGAATCCTCCATTAAGATGTGCTATGTATGCTGAATTATCTCTGTATAAAATTGTGGGTAGATTGTTATATTTCACACCATATTTTTCTCGAATGAGATGTATCATGGACCTCAACCATACACATTCTCGTCTTGCTTCATTAATAGCTATTATCTCAGCATGATTCGATGAAGTGGCTATGATAGACTGCTTTGTATATCTCCAAGATATGACAGTATCACCACATATGAACACATAGCCTATTTGAGACCGAGCTTTATGCGAGTCAGATAAGTACCCAACATCAGCATGACCAGTAGGATAGGGACTGTAATCTTTAGAATAAAACAAACTCATATGTTTTATCCCATTTTGATGTATCATAGTAGGAGCAGAAATATACTTTACTAATAAATTGATTAAAAATTGATTAAAAAAGCTATAGGCCTTGTAGTATTTGCAAGGTACATGAGTGCATCAATTGCACTAAGATATGGTACTTCACAACCAATCCAATTCGATATATTTTGAATTTCAGCAAATAATCTATTGCTTTGAAAACTCTCAAAGAGTTCCACTGATGTTCAAGCAATAAACTTATACAATATAAAGATTATAAATAAGTTTCCCAGAAACTTTTATATGTTTCAAGCAGTTTAAATCTTTAAAAGTTTTCACATAAGTTTTGTAAAGTGACAATATTCAACATTTCATGAGTGACATCTTCAAGTGTCTAGACTGCAAATCAAATAAGTTTTACGCTTATCAAAATGCATCCTTTCATGTCACTTGATAAATGTTTCTACGTCAGCATGCTTGAATAAATGTAGAATTCAGATCCTCGTAATCTTTCACAATATTGCACCAATATTGTGTCAAAGATATTGATGATATATCATTTTGTATCAGTTCACAATGCGACATAACATTTGAGATCTCATCACTTCATTATTTTTAGGTACATTAACCTCTCATAAGGTTTCATGAAGTGGTATGTCGTAGGCTCTTCAAGAGCTCATTTCCTTTTTATCATGATTATTTGCTCCTTATTTTTCAAGGACTATTTCATTTGGAACCGATCAGTATACCACGCTTCACGCATGAATAGACTTTGTCCTTTAGGAACACAAAATAAGAGCACTTGCGCTTAATATGAGATGCTTTCAGCATTTGACTTGAATTATCTTTTGGATGAGGATATGGTGATAATTCCTAACATATTTCATAGCGCTTATAATCTACCCCTTATGTTAAGAAAACTAACATACATCCTCTACTTCTTTGAGGAATCCATCGTTGTGCATTATTGTATATTCATTAATCGTATACCGTACATCAAAATTATTAGATGGAATAAATGATTCCCGACCTTGAACCAATTGAGAGGGAAAAATAATCATAATTTATTGGTCTAATGCATACAAATGCTATTGCAATATATCATATTTCAGACCAATACATTAAGTTTTGTTCTCATTAACAATGGTTTAGATATTTATCGAAGACATTCAATGCTAAACCATCATCATCAAGATGAATTATCTTGATTACACAATCTGAAAATTATGCTCAATTTATATTGAACAAGTAACTTTATGAATGTCAAACGTAGGTTGACCACGAATGTACATGTGATCATCATATTGATGTATCTTTTCAACATATCACATGATAGGTGAACGGGCCCTTATTCACTTTTTATAATTTTCAGATTTGAAGGGATCCAATCCCAATATTAGTTGGTCCAACCAACTTGTCATGAGAACAAACGACATAAACAATTCTTGAAGAATCTTCTAATTCCTTAATAAGTGTACATCTTCGAGATGTCACAATCGTTCATATCAATTTATGAACTTTTATTCTAGTAAACTCCAAGTTTACCATGACATGTACTTTTTCTTTAGTAAATTTCAGATTTACTATTACATGAATGAATTTCAGATTTACTACTTCAGAAGTAGATTTCAAAATTATTCAACATCTTTCGGAGGTAAGTTGTGATCTAGTGCACGTTTGCATTAATAAGTTTCTCATTCCCCAGGAATGGAATATAATCGTGCCTTAAGTCGATCAAATTATGATAGCTTACAACCTCTTTCAAGATTTTGCTACTTCAGAAGTAAATCAAGGCATACATATAATGTAGAGAATTTTTCTCTAGCATATCTTATAATCATATAAGCGTGTGAAAATATCATCACTTTTGATGATCATTATCATATTGTTCCTCTACGCGTATATTCATGCATTTAATCACTTGTCTTCTTTCAGACATATTATGCACTGCTACCACATACACCTCAAGAATGAAGTAAGTTGTCATATTTTAGACTTATCATACATTGCTACCACATTCACTTCATGGAATGGAGAATATTCAATGGGTCGAATTTCATGACTTTTCATCAAATACCCATTATTTTGCCTTAGCCATCATAATATATCAATATGTTGCATTGAGATTCAAACTCAACGTCTTATCCATATAAAAGCGTCTTAGGCATAAATCGATGGGACTTGAACCCAACATATTATCATCTCTTTTGATAATATTATTCTTGAGAAATAAATTCAAAATATAAATGGTTCTAAACCAATTATTTTTCCTCAAATCCAACAATAATTATATTATTAGTAGCAAAAGACAGATAACATAAGGAATTACTAACCTTGAAATTACCTTTAGATTTATAATCTCACCTTATTTGGCAGAATCTCGTGTTGATCATCTAAATTAGTTAGAGACTCAAAAACTTGTGTAGCCACGTACGAACAGATCTCAATTGGTAAGAGATTTCGTACAGATCTCAATTGGTAAGAGACTTCGTGTTGATAACGTGTTATTAAACAATAAAGAATAAAGAAGAATAGTAGATGAAATAGAGAGAGTGATTCTTATTTCTTCTTTTGAGGGATGAAAGATCATCAAATTATAAATACAATGAACAAAACCCCTCTATTTAAGGGGAAATTTACTCCTAGTCTGAGTAAAAGACGGATGCTTCAAATCCTAATAGATATCAAAGTAGATTTTAATAGACATTCACTATAATGTAAATACATTTATAACATTATTAATATAGTTTAGCCAACTCGCCTACCTATTGAAAAATTATAAAACTTATTAGAAGAAAAGTTTCTCTACTTTTGATGACTATTTTGTGGAAGCTATGATGTTCTGGTATGAGAAAAGGGGTTTCTATTTATAGAGTTTTAAAACTTTTCCTCCAAGTAAGAAATAAAATCAAATATGGTAGAGTTTCATATTTTATTTTTAGAAAATTTAAAATTAAAATTAATTATGATATTATTTTCATTTTCTTTTTAAGAAATTAAAACGTAAAATTTTGGTAAAAAAATTAGGACAAAAAACTTAACACTTTTAAATATACGAGACATTATATATAAAGAAAAAAACTACTACTTTGAAAGTTCATATTATATTATAAATCTATAGAAATGAACATATCGTTATTCAAGCATTTAAGTAGAGCTGTCAATATGGTTTTGATCCGTGAGAGCGGTCCAACCTAATCCTTTAATTAAGTAGGGTTGGGCTAAGTCTTTTTCAGCCCATTTAAAAATGAGGCTTATAAGCCCAACCTCACTTGGTCTGTCGGTCTCAGAGGCCTAACCCGTCAACCTCAGAGGTCAACCCATGAGCTGAGACATTAAAACTAATTATTAAATATTTTTAAGTTGGTCATTTATTTATTAGAAATTAGAATTTTGTCAATCTTTTCTAACTAGTTACTTATTTTTTTTTATCCATTCTTTGGTTGATACTAATTTTGTGAAAGTTCTTAATGTGTGTTTGAAATGGACGGTAAGATACTTTTAGTTGTGAACTTCAAAAAATTATTTTTACTCGTGATGGTTTAGTAGTTGTTGCCTTTGCTTAATGTAATATTCTGTTCTTTAAATTCAGGCTCTCTTCCGTTATAATCTTGCTTCTTTTATGTAAATACTTTGTGTATATCTATATTTATTATTTTAACCATATTAGAATTTTTCTATGAAATTTGTATCTTATTATCATTTCTTTGCTTATTACAGTAAATGCCATGAGCTAATTACAACTAAGGGATCGTTTGGTATGAGGTATAAGAGATAAATAGTTGAGATAAAATGAAGGATTATTTTATCCCATGTTTGGAGTGAGATATTAGTTAGCACCGGCATTATTTATCGCACCATTTACACTATAGTGATGAGATAAATTATCCGTATACATAATGGAATAAATAATTTTGAGATTAATTATCCCAAGATAACTCTTTCCCAACTTAACAACCCTTGAAGGTATTAGTAAGATGTCTATATCATGCTAAAAACTAGTAGGAGACATATTAAAGTGAAATCATAAAAGTTGGTGATAGTCTAGTACTTATAATATTTTTGTTTATCATGTTTTGGGTTGCTTTTATTTTTTCTGAAGGGCCAACCCGCCCCAACCCGCGGCCCGCTTAGAGCTGAGTTGGGCCACTATTTTAAAGGCCCTTTAGTTAAAAAGGCTAGTTCGTCCCAGCCCATTTAATTCTCTAGCCCACTAAGATTGAATTAGATTGGGTTGGGCTAGCCCAGTTCGACACCTCTACATTTAAGTAGTCATATATAAAGTGAAAATTATCTTGTATATAATTATTAAATTCTTTATTGTAAGTTATAACAATACTTTTACATAATTATTGAATTAAAGATTAATTGCAAGTTATAACAATTTTTTAAAAATTATTTTTTTTTAAAAAAATAAGTATTTGTTATTATCTCCTATTTTTTAGTCTTTAATATTCTATCTCTCCTCATTAACTCTGTTGATAATTATGTTAAGAATAAATTTTGATTTCAATAATTATCTTTATTTATACTTTTTTTTTAACTTTATCAGTAAAGTAACAAAATTTGTTCTTAAATGAAGAAGTAAAATTTGGTAAAATATTTTTACATTGATACACATTATTCCTTCAATTCTTCTTCAATTATTCATAGATTTCATCTTTTTATCACAACAGTGATTTTCCATAAATAATAATAAAATAAAACTAAAAAAGTTTTTATTAAAAAAAATTCTTTTTTGATTTTTTTTTTAAATATGACACAAATTTTGAGAATTAACTTTGCCAAATAAAGTATTCAATAGGAAAAATGAAAAATGGGGAAGTACAATATTGTAAAAAAATGTAACACTTTATCAATTAAAATTCCGATCCAGTTAATAGATTTAGTTTTATTATATGTGAAAATTATATTTGTATGTATTTTTTAGATTGTTTATTGCAAATTGTAACTATATTTTTGTATAACTATTGAACTATACTCATTGGAGAAAGCAAAATTAATATAGTGAATCAACACCAATATCAACCATGGCTAATATATATTACCTTTTTTATCGCAACAAAAAGTTATTTGATACCAAACAATTATCGGTTAGTTTATTTTCAATATGTACAGTGATAGTTTTTCATTAAATATCCATTACATACACTAAAAAAGTTATGTAATGTACAACACCATATTTCGTATCAATTGTCACATTCATAAAACTCATTTCATATAAATGTGACATATACGAAACTTTATCAATATCAATTTTAATGTCAATTCCATACATTGAGAATCCCCCCCTCCCCCCCCCCCCTAAAAAAAAAAATAAAAAAATTCTTAAGTATGACAAGGGTATAAAATGAATTTAATAAGATTTATTAAATTAATTCATGGATATCTTATTATGTACCATTTTCATACACTAGAAACAGTTATAAGATATATCATTTATATAAAATCTTATATACCAATTTCATAAATTGAGACCCCAAAAATAAAAAATCATTTAGAATATGACTTTGTTATATATAAATTGATTTTAGCTTAATTGTATAAAATAATACATGAATAATAGGTTGTATACAATTCACAAATTAAAAATAAATTATTAACATAAAATATTTACTATCACTAAATCTATTGTGAATTCAAAATTCATGAATTAGAAATTAAAATAGAGATTGAGTAAAAATGAATTATGGAAAAAGAAGAAGTATTTGTTTTTCTTTTTAAAAATTGAATATAAATATAATTTAAGAAATAGAAAAAATATGCACAGTAATAGGTTTCATAATTTTAGCCCATATAATAACTAACTCCTATTAAAATGAAAGTTTTTTTAATTAGCATATAAAAAAATGTTTTATTCTTAATTTTGTTTGTTTTAAATTTTTTATTATTTTATTTTTTAAAAAACTTATTATTAGTTGCAATCTAAGAAGTCTTGCTATGACTTGCAATTTATAATCTAAGGAAAGCACATGAGAGTTCTACTAAAAAAGTAATCATAAAAATTCCAGAATATCTAAGCACATAACACAAAGTCTATCATTTCGCATTGAGAAACATACAGTGGTTCAATACGAGGAACAAATCGAATAGGAGAAACACATCATTATAGAGAACATGATGAAATTCTAAGATTGTGGGGATTAGTCTTACAATATTTTAACGTTCTTAAAATATAAAGAAGAGTTACCTTATAAGAAGAGTCTTTACCTTGTAGAAGAGAAATTCCGAAAATTTTCACTTGATCCTTAGATGAAGAAAAAAACCTTGAATGTTTATAATTGAAGAAAACTTTTGTGTTAGATTCACGTAATTGATGACATTTAGAGATCACCTACGTGAGTTATGATGAGAGGAGAGGGGTTTTGGAACTATTGAGGTCCAATGAAAGTGAAAAATGAAGGTTTAGAGGTGTTATCAGCCTTTTATAAGCTTTTCCGGGCCACAGGCACCAAATGGTGACCTAACTGAATGTTTTTTTCTCCGAATGCCTCTAAGTCCTTTGGTGATACGATTTTCTAAAATGGATATAACTTTTTTTGTGTTCAGACTGCCAAATGGTTTAATTCGCTGGAAAGAAACTGAAAAAACGTAATTTTATAGATTGTACAACCTTCAATTCCTTGTAGATTGGGAGGCACACTTGCTTAATCTTGATCCTTAACTAAGAAGTTAATATGACTCATATATACATGTATATCATTCATATATGCCCAAATTATGGCCTGTATATTCCATAGATACATGACTCCTCACTTTCCAACAATATCTTTTCAGTTTTATAATCATCCATGTCTCAAATATGACATGTACATTCAATCTGCTATCGGTTTTCACTCAATTCCTTTAAACTTGATCTTTTCTATCCTTCAGACACAAGATGTTGCATATAGTGCGCTAAATTAGTACATATTCTTCAAATTTTTTAATACAAAATAACAAAATATTATTTGATAAAAATAGATGGGCAAATCTTTTAACAAAATGAAATAATTGTTTTTATAAAATTATGTAAGCGAAAACCTCTCAAACTATTTATAAAAGCAATTCTTATAGAGAATGTGATTTTACTAAACGCTACTATTAAAAATGAAAATTTTATTGTAAAGTTGGATGCCATGTGTCCTTTTGGAAGGACACGTGGCATACATTGTGATAGACAACTTGAATTTAGGTACTTCTTTAGAAACAACTTGAATTTAGAGTTCTAACTAGAATTAAATAGAGGACAAAACTTAACAAGTTCAAGAGCAGTGTAACACCAATAGTTGAGCAATCAAAGTGTGAGTACCTGTAATTTTCCATTTTTGATGGTCACTGTCAATTCATTTTTCTCTTGCCATGTCAAGGACTTTCCTGTGATTCAATTATATTAAAGAAGGATACATAATCAACACCCTCATATGAATACAACTATCAACTTAACTGCAAAGTTAAAACGAATTAAAGTAGCATCTGATCGATATTGTTCATTACCAACAATTTTTAAGAATTTATATTCTTGTAGATGAAGCTTCATTAATGGTGCTACTAATTGGTTCATCTTTATTTACATATCTGAGGTTCAGACTGTCTGCGCTGATTTTATCTATATTACAGATAAAGTCATAAAGACATGCAAAATCTCTTCCATTAACACTTCAAATAAAGAGACTGATGGAAGCAGTAGCAGTGACATGATTTTGATTAAGGGAGTCCAAAATATAAAAGAAGTAACATGCCAAAAATCAAAAGAGGTCCCACATCTCCTATATATTACATAAAAAATAATTTTAAAGTTTAACCACATCTAATATTTTTCCCAAACTAATGAATACATAACACATTTCTTCACATATTTTTTTTTTCAATGATCATGGTGTTCGAACCAATTTTCATGTACCTCAACTAATTTCACAGAATATCTATCATCTCAACAGATATCATGTAAGTTTTCACACATCACTATACTAAGAATAGATAGTTAATACATATTCTCACCTTAGTTTTGAATATGACATTGTTTAATAGGACACTTAATTGACACTTCTATTCACAAAGTTTTTTACATAGCCAAGAACTACAAGTTTCACTAGGAGTACCTGCCTTGACATAGAAAACAGAACAAATCAAAGTCGTTATTGTCATCGACAAGAACTAACTAGAGAAATCAAAAGAAATCGTCTTCATAATGCTAGTACAAAATACTCTCAACTAAGAAAAATAATGAAAGAGTGATGTGATTTTTTTGCTGCACACTCTTTTTAGTTTGAAGGGGAAAAAGAAATTTTGACAATATTTTAATCCATTATTTGAAAAAATTGTTAAGAAGCCGCCTTATTTCACGTTATTTTTGGATTCTCAAATAGCCAACACGAATTCAGAAAATCTGTGTAGATACCAAGAAGAAAGTGTTTCAAATGTCGGAAATACTTCTACAGCGAAATATGTATACATAAGAACTAAACACTAAAAATATGCAAGAAAACTTCAATGCGGTGTGTCATTGCTTTGAAGTCTTATGCAGAAGGACCCTAATAATTTTAGAAAATTTGAGAAATCAAACAAAAAATACAAAGATAAGTACTAGAGAGGGTCAGAATACAAGAATACCTTTCTTTGTACGAGGCTTCAGAATTAATGCCAACAAAAAAGAGCTTATCAAATCTCCCTGGCCTCAAAAGGGCAGGATCAATAAGATTTGGCATGCTACTAGCTTCAATAATAAAAAAAGTCATGTATATGAGAAGGGTCAAAACTTAGATCCACAAATAAGATAAGTACCACGGGAACAAAACACTAGCCCCAAGGCTTTGGTCTAGTGATAACAGTGCAACCTGTTAAATATACATTAGACGTAGTCACGATTCTGAAATTCAATAAAGACAAAAATAACTTATTTAAGTGCAGAAGGGTAGAAGGGTCAGTCTATTCTACGCTAAGTTTTGAACCGTTTCAAGATAGTTCTTAGATATTTCTCGATTATCAGACACACAATAAAGAACTATTTTGTGATTTAACTTATTTTATAAAATTAAATTTAAAAAAAGATCTATTTTGTACCTATGTAGAGGGTAACCTGAGTAGAGTTGTTCATACCATCAATTTCAGCAAGCATCTGTAAACAACATATATTTAGTATAACAAGCAATATGTAAGTGGAAAAAAAGAAGAAAATATGACAAATAAACCAATGAATTTGATAACTAAGAAACCACTTAATCAATTACGCCCACGAAATCTCCAAAAACGCCCCTGGGAGGGTCAAGAGAATCAAGTTCATCGAAGAAGATGACACATGATCGAGCTTTTAAGAAAGTTATACCCACAGTAGTTATCAACATAACCAACTTATAACATTTTAATTTGTATGTTGAAGCATATCCAAAGATATCTTTTACAAACATTTCTTGGTATTAATTACTCCTTGCTCTTTTGTTATTTTAATATATAATTTTATATTACGTTTATCAACACGAGTCTCTACCATTTCGAGCAAATACAGGTAATAAAGGTAAGTGTTTATTTTTCTTAAATAATGTAAAATATATCCAAATGCGAATTTGTTGCCTTAGATACTACTAGAAATTCGGTATTTTTCGACAGCACATGTAGTCGAAATATAAGGTATTTCCGATCACATTCCTACTGTTTAGTGGTAGTCGGAAAAAATCTTATCTAAAAAATATTTTTGACCACATCTGTCGGAAATTTTTGACTATTACAGTCAGAAATATTAAATTAAGAATTAAAAATAATTACTTAATAATTATAAATTTTTCTACCAATGTAGTCGGAAGATTAATAAATAATTATTTAATAAATAAAATACTTCCTACTACGGTGGTCATAAGATTAATAAATAATTATTTAATAAATAAAAACTTTCCGACTATGGTGGTCGGAAGATTAATAAATAATTATTTAATATATACATTATTTTCGACTACTGTTGTTGGAAATACTTTATATATTAAATAATTTTTTATCAAATTTTCGACCAACGTAGTCGAAAAGCTTTTATTTATTAAATAATTATTTATTAATCTTTCGACCACCATAGTCGGAAGATTAATAAATAATTATTTAATATATAAATTATTTGCGACCACTGTTGTCGAAAATTTGATAAAAAAATTATTTAATAAATAGATTATTTCCAATCATTGTAGTCAAAATATCCTCTCTGTAACGCCCTGAGTCTGGTACCCCAACGCTACATGGTGCTCATAATCCCGAATGACCACAAGCTAACCCATGACTGGTACCTGCTGCAAATACTGAATAATAACACTGTAAAATGCGGAATAATGGGCTGAAATGCCATAAGTTTCAATACTGAACTATAACTGAAATGCGGTATAACAATACCAAAACTGAAATACTGTCTGAAAATATCGTAGTCTAAAATATCTAGTCTGAAAAGCCTCTAAAACTGTCTGAACTATGGAGTTGATAGGACAGTCCCCCAACTAACTCCAACTGCTGAAAATAACTAAGTACTAAAATAATCATGTCCTCGAATAATGAGGACTCACCACTGACTCTGACTGCCAAAATTTGAACGGCTAAGGGTGCTCTGGAGCTCGTGCTTCTGAACCTATGATATAAAACACCATAGCGCAAGAGAAAAGTATGTTGTATGCAAAGTGAGGTAAGGCTTTATGCAAAGGATTCATATGCATGAACTATAACTGACTGAGAACATGAACATGACTGAATGAGGATACATGCATGAATACATAGACTGTAACTGAAGTCATCACGATACCGAATTTACAGATAACATGGATTTCTGATAAGTGATAAACTGTTAGCTGAGTGACTGTTTTCTGACAGTCTTGATTCCGAGGGAACTAACTGAGTTCCGTACTGAACTAAGCGACCCTATCTGACAGTCCTAAAATCTTTAGAACTATATGAGTTCTATTTTGAAGACTGAGATTGAGACTGTGAGAGCTAATCATCTAACCGACATGCCTCAAATAAGATAACTGAGTTAGGATCCAATCTGTAACCCTAATTAGAAGGGTGTCAATACCGTGCCATGGGTAAATCTGTGAGGGACCCTCATCTAGCAGGTACTCTAAGGAGAATGGTGGAACCCTCATCTAACAGGTTAAGCAACCTCATCAACCCTCAAATAGCAGGTTGGATGTCTCAACCAACGCTTGCTACGCAGTTCTGGAATGCAAGGATTGCTTTTAAGAATATCACTCTCTACTATCAGGTGAGTTCCCATCCTTGGGTTTACTCGGTGTTGAATCCTACTCCCAACTGAATAAATATCAAACTGAGTATACTGAGCTGAACTGGACTGAGTTCACTGAGTTTCATTGACTGACAGATTACTACTGGATTTTGCTAACTGATTGAGTTTACTGAGTTTTCCTTAGGTCTGTAACTGACTGAGTTCTGAAAATGACCGAGAGTACTACTGATCGTGACATGAATGAGATTACTTTATATCTGACACTGGTTCTAGGCACATAGCTAAATTGTCGGGTATTAAATACCCCTAGGATTCGATAGCATGGATATTAATAAAACATGACACTTCTTGAGTACATGTCAATAGTCAACAATTCATAATACAATCAATGATGTATTTCATCAAGAACTTGATAGTCATGAACTTGTACATGAATAGGAATACATACTAACATATCATAATTCCATAATTTCAATCTCATGCACATTCCATCAAACATTTACAAAGCACAACTTTAACATGGAAGTCATCTTGAGCATGTGGGTATAGCATGAATTCATCATTTAGATCACAAATGGGTCACAAGTGCACAAATTGTTCACTTAAGCATTTTATCCAACACCTAGAAGGCATTACCTTGTACTTGGGCATGAACAACATGGTAAAGCATCATGATCATCATATTAAATTAATAATTCAAGGGTTTAACATAAGAGAACCAAAATTCCACATACATACTATCATAATATCATGAAATATATTAAAGATTTCAACTTGAAATCCATACAACCACATCAATATGGATACAAATCAACACACACAACATGAACATCATTATTTAAGATTTAAAAATAGATTCTTGAACTCCAAGGGTGGAAGGGACCCTTGGATGAACACCTTACATACCTTGTTATTGGATTCTTAGAAGATTGACGGTGAAATATTGATTATTTGAACCTCCAATTAGAAACCCTAGGAACTTGTTCTTGAGAGAATTTGAGAGAAAGTGGGTAATTTTGCTTAATGAGGGTTGAATCTTGTGCTTTAGAGCTATATAGGGGTGGAAAAATGACCCTTTTGCCCTTAAAATTTTAGGGCTGGACTACAAAAATTGGCCCAGCCGGATTGGCCAGAGCGCCGCGGTGCCTAGTCCGTTGGACTGGGTGAGGCGCCGCCTTACCCATAGTAGTGACCCCCAGGTACCGCATTGGGCGAGGCATCGCGGGCTAATCGCCCTGAGCTATTGTTTTGCCATACTAAACATGCCCTTACGCGTGTCCAAAATTTTTGAAACTTACCCGAGATGTACTATTGAACTCCTCGATCATGAATCAACCAAAAAATTAAATTTTTGAGGTCGGAAAGGTCACGAAATAAATCCTCGAAGTCCGAAGGCTTAAAAATAGACTAAGTCCTTAACACTTAGCTAAAATTTTCTAAGTGTTAGATCTTTTATCATACTTTAAAGGGCTGAGTTAGACTTAGGATTTCGCAAGATCTTACAATATCTCCCCTTTGGGAACATTCTTCCTCGAATGAGACTGACTGAATCGAGAACACTGATAGACTAAACTTATTTACTGGACATGAACATCTAAAACATGATTACATAACTGACACTACTGGAAAACTAAGATTCATACTGAACATGCATATCTGATGCATGAGTACATGATTGATCTGAATCATGAATGCATGATTGGGATTTCTGATAAACTGAGTTTTCTCATAGTGAGAATGCATATATGATGTATGAGTACATGACTGAACTGATCCATAAACATATGACTGAATGTGCAATGGTAATTAATACCACGTTTATAATGAAAGTCTGAATATGAAACTGACTAAGCTTAAGGAAAATTGTTACCTTGGACTGAGTCTGAGTTTACGGAGAAGAGGTGAGGATACTTGGTTTTTGCTTCCCAAGTAGCTCCCTCAATGGACTGATTCCGCCAAAGAACTTTGACTAGAGGGACTTCTTTGTTCCTCAGTCTAGGAATCTGATAGTCAAGAATTTTGACTGGAATCTCTTCGTAAGAGAGGCTGTTCTGAACATCTATGCCCTCTATAGGGACTACAATTGCTGGGTCACGTATGCACTTCTTAAGTAAGGAGACATGAAACACTGGATGGACTGAAGCTAGATCTAAAGGCAATTCTAGCTCATAAGCTACTTTGCCAAAACAACTGAGAATTTTGAAGAGACTGACATATCAAGGACTGAGCTTTCTTTTTTTGCCAAATCACTTCACTCCTTTCACAGGAGATATTTTCAGATACACATAATCACTAATATCGAACTCGATATCCTTTCTACGCACATCTACGTACGATTTCTGTTGGCTCTGAGCTGTCTTAAGCCTTTCTCTGATCAACTAAACTTTTCTAAGGTGTCGAATACCAAGTCAAGCCCTAAAACTGCGGCCTGACCGACTTCGAACCAACCTATTGGAGATCTGCATCTCCTACCATAAATAACTTCGAATAGAGCCATCTGAATACTGGAATGATAGCTATTGTTGTATGAAAACTCAAGCAACGGCAAGTGGTCATCCCAATTACCTTTAAAGTCAATTGCACACGCCTTTAGCATATCTTCCAAGGACTGAATGGTCCTTTATGCCTGACCATCTGTCTACAGATAAAAGGCTTTACTGAGGAGAACTCGGGTACCAAGACCCTTTTGGAATGCTTTCCAGAAATGAGAAGTGAACTGAGCACCTCTATCTGAGATAATGGATAATGAAACACCGTGCAATCTAACCAACTCTCTAACATAGAGTTTGGTGTAATCCTCGACTAAATAAGAGGTCTGAACTAGAAGAAAATAAGCTGATTTAGTCTTCCTATCTACGATAACCCAAACTAAATCATGCTGACGATGAGTACGAGGCAAACCCATCACAAAGTCCATATTTACTTTTTCCCACTTCCAAGTGGGAATACTGACCTCCTGTATGGATCCACTAGGCTTCTAATGCTTAATCTTGACCTGCTGACATGTTGAGTATTTAACTATAAACTCTGCAATATCTCTCTTCATCCCACAGCACTAATAGATCTCCCACAAATCACAATACATCTTAGAATCCCTTGGATGAATAGAGTAACACACACTATGAGTTTCTGCAAGAATTCGCTGCCTTAAGTTATCTACACCTGGCATATATAGACGATCCTGATAATGCAACACACCATCTCCCCCTTGGGAGAAAACCTCAATCTTCTGATCTCTGACTGACTCTTTTAGCTTGACTAGACTAGGATATCTATCTTGCTTTTGCTTTACTTTGGAAACTAGAGATGATTTTGAACTATTCTGAACCCACCCACTACCTTCGGCTAAATCGACTAAGCGGAAACCTAGTCGAAAAAGCTGGTAAACTTCCTAAACCAACTTCTTTTTTATCTTTCTCAACATGAGACATATTACCCATAGACATCCTAAGGAGAGAATCAACCACTACATTGGCTTTGACCAGATGATAAAGGACACTCATGTCATAATCTTTCAAGAACTCTAACCACCTTCTCTGATAGAGGTTAAGGTATTTCTAAGAGAACACATACTGGAGAATTTTATGATCTGTTAACACATCTATATACACCCCATATAATTAATTCTTCCAGATCTTTAAGGCAAAAACTACGGCTGCTAACTCAAGATCATGAGTAGGATAATTCTTCTCATGGGGCATAAGTTGTATGGAGGCGTAGGCTATGACCTTACCATGCTGCATGAGGATACAATCCAAACCTACTCTAGATGCATTAAAGTATATGAAAAACCCTTCTAAACCATCTGGAAGAGTCAAGACTGGAGCTGAGGTGAGTCGTGTCTTCAACTCCTGAAAACTCTTTTCACATAAATCTAACCACTGAAATTGAACTTTCTTCTGAGTCATCTGGACATAGGGGATGCAATAGAAGAAAAGCCTTTAATAAACCGATGGTAATAGCCATTCAAACCCAAAAAACTGTTGATATCTGATGGAGAGATGGGTCTGGGCCAGTTTCTCACAGCTTTGGTCTTTTGGGGATCAACTCTAAAGCCATCACCTGAAACTATATGACCTAGGAATGCTATTGACCTTAGCCAAAATTAGCACTACTGAATTTGGCGAACAACTGATGATTTCTGAGAGTCTGCAACACTGTTCTAAGATGGTATGCATGATCATGTTCACTGCAAAAATATACAAGAATGTCATCTATGAAGACTATAATGAACATGTCCAAGTACTACTTAAACACACGATTCATCAAGTCTATGAAGTCTACTGGGGCATTGGTAAGACCAAAGGACATGACTAAGAATTCAAAGTGTCCATACCGAGTTCTGAAGGATGTTTTCGGGATATAACATTCTCTGATTCTGAGCTGATGATAGCCTGATCTGAGGTCTATCTTAGATAAATAACTGGCACCCTAAAGTCAGTCATCGATTCTGAGAAGTGGATACCTATTCTTGACCGTGAGTTTATTGAGTTAATGGTAGTCTCTAACTCGCACAAGATGATAGACACATCCTTTAGATATCATTCTCCTAGCTCTTAGGTAGGAAATAAGCTGATCCTTCAATGTTGAAGTACTACCCCTCCACTCTAGGATGGGTTCATTCGAAAACTAAATCTGGACAATTTTATTTCTGTAGTTGATTGTGGCATAGAAGGAATAAAGTCAATCCATGCCAAGAATGATATCAAAATCAGTCATCTCTAGTTTGACTAAGTCTACTGAAGTGACTTTCTGAGATACCATAACCAGAAAGTTCTCTTATACCCGCTGGGATATGATGGTTTTACCCACTAGGGTGGATACTGAAAAAGGCTTTGCTAAAATTTTGGGATTGACTCCAAAATCAACTACTATATTAGGAGTAACAAAATACAAAGAAGCTTCTAGATCTAGCAACGCGTAAACATATAAATCATAAACCTATAACGTACCAATGACCATATCAGGAGAGCTTTCTTGATCTTGTCAGAACTGAAGAGCATAGAGTCTGTTTAGGCGCTAACCACTGGTGGCACTGGATGAGGCACCCTACTGATTCAAGTAACCGAACTGAGCTAGAGGAGGTTACGCTGACATTGGGAACCTGACTGAGGACAATCTCTGACTTTGTGGCCTGGTTTGCCATATTTTAAACATACATCTTTGTCAGCCCCGTAGACACCCTGATGGTTCTTGCCACAAGTCTGACAAAGGAGATAGGTTCGGGCACTGCTAACCCTGCCCTGAGATTTAGGGCCTAAATGCCCTATCCCTATTGCTGTCTTTGAATTTCGGCACTGGAGTACTGACTAAGAAAGAAGCTGGAACTGAAGACTTCAGGCGGAACTGGGAACGATTCCCATTCTCTGATTTAGGCTGAGCAAAATTGAAACTATCTGTTCTAGCTCTCTTATTCTTCTTTTCTTTCTCTTTATTTTTCTGCTCCTCTATCTGTTAAGCATGGACCATAAGCCTGGTTATGTCCATCTCATTAATCAACATTGCGGTCTTGCACTCTTTGACCATACTATCATTTTTACTAGACACAAACTTACTCATCTTAGATCTGTTGTCTGCCACCACATGAGGAGCGTATCTAGATAATTGAGTAAACTTGAGAGAATACTCTTTCACTGTCATATTGCCCTGCCTGAGGTTGATAAATTCTAACACCTTAGCTTCTCTAAGCTCTAGGAAAAAGAATCTATCTAGGAAATCAAAGGCAAACTCCTCCCATTCAATAGGCCCTGCATCCGCGACCCTCTCTGCTTTCCACTATTTAAACCATGTGTGAGACACATCCTGCAATTGATATACAACTAGCTTAGTACTTTCACTAGATCTCACTACCATAATATCTTTGACCTTCTGCACTTGATCAAGGAATTCTGAGGGTCCTCATTTGACTTAGACCAGGTAAAAGATGAATGGTTCATTTGGGTGAAGCCCCGAATCCTGGTTCCAGTTGAATTGGCCACTGGGTTGGCTGGAACGACATTTGGCCATTCATTCTGAGCAGTAACTGAATTAGCAAGAGTAGTGAAGGCAACTCTAAATTCTACGTGAGAGACGTGCTCATCAGGGGATTTGCTTGAGCAGGATGAGGTGCTGCCTGGTTTTCAGTTCTCCTTCTGTTACCCTTCATGGGAGGCTTGTTCGGTAAATGAAAAAAAGAATGGATTATACTGAGAGTTTAACTTAAGCTCATACTCATTCGCACGACATGAATACTTAAAGAAGGGAAACTGTTCTTAAAACATCTTATAGCCTCATGTCCATAAGTGTGGTGCACAATACACCCATGCACAAGACTCTACTAGATGCGGCTTTCATACTTTCTAGGACACTGTTGAACCTTAGGCTTTGATACCAAGTTTGTAATGCCCCGAGTATGGTACCCTGGATGCTCCACGATGCTTTATGATGCTCATAATTCCAAAGGACCACAAGCTAATCCATGACTGGTACCTGCTGCAAATACTGAATAATAATACTGTAAAATATGGAATAATGGGATAAAATGCCATAAGGTTCAATATTGAACTATAACTAAAATGCGGTATAACAATACCAAAACTAAAATATTGTTTGAAAAACACCATTGTATGAAATATCTAGTCTGAAAAGCCTCTAAAATTGTTTGAACTATAGAGTTGATGGGACAGTCCCCCAACTAACTCTAATTGCTGAAAATAAATAAGTACTGAAATATATAATAATCATGCCCTCAAACAATGAAGACTCATCATTGACTCTGACTGTTGAAATCTGAACTGCTAAGGGTGCTTTGGAGCTCATGCTTATGAACCTATGGTATGAAACACCATAGCGTAAGAGAAAAGTATATGTCAGTATGTGGGAATGTACTGGTATGCAAAGTGAGGTAAGGATGTATACAAGGGGTTAATATGCATGAACTACAACTGACTGAGAACATGAACATGACTGAATGAGGATACATGCATGAATACATGGACTGTAACTGAAGTCATCGCAATACTAAATTTACTAATAACATGAATTTTAGATAACTGATATACTGTTAGCTGAGTGACTATTTTCTAACAGTCCTGATTCTGAGGGAACTACCTGAGTTCCATACTAAACTGAGTGATTGTATCTGACAGTCTTAAAATCTGTAGAACAATCTAAGTTCTATTCTGAAGACTAAGACTGAGACTATGGGAGGTAATTATCTAACCGACATGCCCCAAATAATATAACTGAGTTGCGTTCCAATATGTAACCACAATTAGAAGGGTGTCAATACTATGCCACGGGTAAGGACAAGCTGTGAGTGACCCTCATCTAGCAGGTACTCTAAGGAGGACGGCAGGGCCCTCATCTAACAACTTAAGCCACCTCATCAACCCTCAACTAGCAAGTTTGATGTCTCAACCTACACCTGCTACGTAGTTTTAGAACGCAAGGATTGCTTCTAAGAATCACACCCTCTACTATCAGATGAGTTCCCATCCTTGCGTTTACTCGGTGCTGCATCCTACTCCCAACTGAATAGACATTAAACTGAGTATACTGAGCTGAACTAGATTGAGTTCACTGAGTTTCGTTGATTGACAAATTACTATTGAATTCTGCTAACTGACTGAGTTTACTGAGATTACTGAGTTTTCCTGAGGTCTATAATAGAATGAGTTCTACTGAGTTCTGAAACTGACCGAGAGTACTACTGATCGTGACATGAATGAGATTACTTTATATCTGACACTGGCTCTAGGAACATAGCTAAATTGTCGGGTATTAAATACCCCTAGGATTCGATAGCATGAATATTAATAAAACATGTCACTTCTTGCGTACATGTCAATAGTCAACAATTCATAATACAATCAATAGGGTATTTCGTCAAGAACTTAATAGTCATGAACTTGTACATGAATAGGAATGCATACTAGCATATAATAATTCCATAATTTGAATCTCATGAACATTCCATCAAACATTTTCAAAGCACATCTTTAACATGAAAGTCATCTTGAACATGTGGGTATAGCACGAATTCATTATTTAGATCACAAATGGGTCACAAGTGCACAAATTGTTCACTTAAGCATTTTATCCAACACCTAGAAGGCATGACCTTGTACTTGGGCATGAACAACATGGTAAAGCATCATGATCATCATATTAAATTAATAATTCAAGGGTTTAACATAAGAGAACCAAAATTCCACATACATACTATCATAATATCATGAAATATATTAAAGATTTCAACTTGAAATCCATATAACCACATCAATATGGATACAAATCAACACACACAACATGAACATCATTATTCAAGATTTAAAAATAGATTCTTGAACTCCAAGGGTGGAAGGGACCCTTGGATGAACACCTTACATACCTTGTTATTGGATTCTTAGAAGATTGACGGTGAAATCTTGATTATTTGAACCTCCAATCAGAAGGCGATGGTTGAACCATGGTACCATCCTCTGAAGCAGGTTGGATTTGACGCCAATCTTCAATGCTTTTTAGAAATCCTTCCTGAAAGAAAACTAATTATCATTATGTAAACAAGATAAGTTTAATAATAAGAAACTAATGTATATAAATTTTATTATCTTACATATGCATCCTTAGCACACGGTTTGACCCATTCTTGTTTGTACCGTTCGGTTTTTTCTTCTTATGTGTCTCTTCAAAGGTCTTAGAAAGAGGTACATCTACTCCTCCATTTAAGAATTTCTGAAAATTTTTACCCATATACAGGTCAATGCTACTGTAAAAGTTCATCTATGTATGGACTTAAAGAACATGGAAAATTTATCATCACTCTCATCAACACAAGTATGCTTATATAAATGAAAAGTGACCTAATCATGTCTCGACTGAGATTTGAACCCTGATATATCAAAGATTTTCATCCACTTTATTTTATGACAAAGCAAAAGAGAAAGGGATACTGATATGGTTGCAGAGACTAGTTTGCTAAACAAAAGGCAAACAAGGTCCCCCACTAAGATACGAGTCCGATAATCTCAATGTAATGATTGAACATAGTCAAAAAGGGCGTGTCATAATAACAGTTCTATTTTTTTATTTATCTTGTTTATTTCAAAGGGCTATTGACTTTTCAGCTATCCATGAAAATCACTGGAACAGTAGAGAGGGCAACCACCCTTTACGGAAAATCTCAATCGCTACTGCCTCATTCTTCATCCTTTCAAGGCTGTATTCATCTGATACTAAACAAATATGGTGTGATATAGTAGGACTGTAAGATGCTTCAAATTAAACCTTGTAGTATAAAATTGGGTGTTTAACATATTTTAAAATTAAATCACGAAAAAGATTTCTTTTTTCACTCTTTTCATGAAAATAGGGCTCAGATTTGTTCTATGACAAGGCAAAAGAGAAGACAACCACCCCGTGGATGCACACATTGATTGTAGGGGAGAGAGAAGCCTCAATCATAGGGCATACACAGTGTTGCCACGCCAAGATATGGGTCGGGTCATTCTATGCCAGAATTGGTTAGCCCAGAAACAGAAACACCATCATCACTACCTCTTTATGTAACTTCTATCAGCACAGTAACACATACACAAAAAAACAAGAGACTTTTCTAGTTTAAAAAATGCAGTCTAGTGCATTAAGATCCTATTATACACGAGTTCCGGAGAAGGACCGGATCATAAGAGTCTATTGGTTTTCCGACCCGACTAGAATCACCATCCAAGAGAATGAAATAGGTTATGGAGGGCTCAGATTTGCTGTTTTAGAACAAACCATAAGAGGAGCAACACCACCATGGCTACAGACACCATTTTGCTATTTAAAGCCATAACCGAGTCACCCTGCCAATATATAGGACGTGTTATTCTCGATGTTGTGATTGAACATAGTCCAAAAATGAAGGAAGCAATCATCACAACCCTTTTATAATATCATTATCATCAGTAACAACACAAAGAACTTGTTTCAATATCTTTTTCCTTACTTTTTATTTTAAAGAGTTGTTGGATTATTTGGTTATCAATGGTGAAACTAGTGTCTGCAGCCATAGAATGGAACTATCATGCATATAGATGTTTTAATTTTTACTTTATTACTCTTTAGATACTTTCAGTTCCTTTTATGTATCTTCTTTTGTAGAGCAAACATACTAGAATGTACAGACCAAAAAAGAATGTCAGCTTTTCACTTACTGTGGATATACCACAACTTCTCAACATGATCAGAATCAATATAACTATAATTTTATGCTGGTTTTCAATACACACAAACTCTTTTCCTAGATTTTCAAGAACATTGCTATTCAAAATGACCTGTACAAAAACACTGTATGCTATGTGGAATGACAGACTTCCAGTTAAAGACTTCCAGTTATTGTTAAAGACTTCTAGTATAAAAGCCTTGTATTCCCTATCCATTTATTGTTAAAGACTTCTATTTAGCTTAATTAGGAATATTTATCAGCCAAAAGAAACAAGAAACTCGACTAATAAGCACTATGCATTATCAAAGTTCAGACTTTATAGTTAAACACTTAATAGGTAGGTTATTAATAAAAACTAAATTCAGACTTCCAGTTAGCTTAATTGCAGCTACAGAAGACACAAATTCGACAATAACAACAAATTATCTACTCAAAGTATCACATGTAAATAGATAAAGGGGTTGGACAAGAATAGTACCAGTCTTTGTTGATGGGTAGCGAATCTCATCGAACCTCCGATGTGCAGCGAACCACCTATTTCAGAGACTTGATTTGCCTTTACTTGTTCCTTCTTCGCCTTATATTCAAGAATGTCCCATAATATCAAGAATTGAGTCCACACTTCATCATTCAACCAACCAGGTTTTACCAATTTCCTCCGGGCCTCATAAAGGTATTTTTTGATCTGTAGTGCTTCAATAAATGGGTGTAGCAACTTGTAAGCAAAAACAAAAATCAAAAAGGAGTACTAAGAAGAAGTTGTCTTGACACTTGATAATCAAAACTGTTGAGTCACGGAAAATCAAAGAGCTGTCGTGAGCTTCTTGCTGAGTCACGAAAAATCCAAGAGCTGTTGAGTTACAAAAAACACTTGATGAAGTTGTCGTGAGCTTTTTGTTGAGATTGAGAGCAACGTTTGTGAGAATGAGAGACGCATTGAGAGATTGAGAGCAATGTTTGTGAGAATAAGAGATTGAGGGAAATCTCTAATTAAAAATGGACTTAGGTCGGTAAAATCTTGGGCCAGTGCAAAATTGAGTATATTTAATTTTCCGACTACATCAATCGGACATATTTAATATTTAATAATATACTAAATTAATTATTAATAACATTCCGACCACTTCAATTAAAAATATTTAATGTATTTAATTATTAATAATTTTCTGAACACTTCAGTCAGAAGTATTTAATATATTTAATTATTTAATTTCGACTACATCAATCGAAATATTATTAATTAATAAATTAAATATATTATTAAATAACTTTTCTACCACTGTAGTCGGATATATATTTAATTAAATATTAATATTTTGTATAAGGGTTTGAATATATATTTAATCATATACTTACTTAATCATTAATAATATTCTGACCATTTCAGTCAAAAATATTTAATATGTTTTATTATTAATAATTTTTTAACTACATTAGTCAGAAATATTTAATATATTCAATTATCTAATTCCTACTACTTCAATCGGAAGATTATTAATTGATAAATTAAATATATTATTAAATAACTTTTCGATCACTATAGTCGGATAAATGCTTAATAATATATTTAATTAATTATTAATTTTCTGTATAAGGGTTTGAGTATATATTGAATTATATAGACTCGTTTTCTGTATAAGGATCTTATTATATATCTAGTAATATATTTATTTAATGATTTACATTTTCGACTACAATGGTCACAAATATATTTAATAATATATTTAATTAATTATCAATAAATATTCTGACTACAATAGTCGAAATATATATTTCCCAAAATTTATTGCCAAATTTTCTGACTATTGTTGTCGCAAATAGTATCAAAAAAATATTTTGTTAAAAATAAAATAAAAAAATTATATTTTCCGATCGAAGTAGTCGAAATTTTGCAACTAATTTTTTTTCCATTCGAAAATATATGAATTTCTAGCAGTGAGTATATTAGGGCACTGGATGCCGAAATATATTTAGATGTAATGGGTCTGGCAGACACCATCAAAAATGAAAATCAGGCATCAATTTAAGACAGCCGAAGGTTTGAAAATGAAATACCTCACAATTAAGGATCCACTTATATTGTGGAATAATTTAAAAGAAAGATAAGACCACCTGAACATGGTCGTTCTTCCACAAACATACTATGAGTGGACTCATTTGAGGTCTCAGGACTTTAAAAATATAACTGATTATAATTCTGTGATATTTAGAATTAAATCGCAATTGAATTTATGCGGAAAAAATATAAATGATCATGACATGTTAGAGAAAACATTCTCTACTTTTCCCGACTCGAGTATGCTCCTGTTGCAGCAATACCGAGAAATGGGATTCAAGAAGTATTTTGAATTGATTTCTCATCTTCTTGTTGTGAAACAACATAATAATTTTTTAATGAAAAATCATTAAAGTCGACCTCCTGGTACTGCTCTATTCCCTGAAGTGAATACTGCATATTTTCATCAAACCAGGCATGAAAGAAGCCCTGACCCTATTCATGGTTGTGACCGTGGTCGTGGTAGATATTTTAATCATGGTGATTTCCATGCACTAAACAATGACCCTCAGCACCAGCAGTTTAAAAAGAAGGACGAAGCTCCTGAAGCAGCGTCAAGGACGAACACTAAAAATAAATATTATCGATGTGGAGGAAACGGGCACTGGTCGCGTATATGTCGTACGTCAAAGCATCTGGTGAAACTCTATCGGGTGTCCTTTAAGAAATCAGATAATGACATTGAGGCAAACCATATCTCTGAAGATAATACTGAGCTCATGAATTTAGATGCCTCAGATTTCTTTATAATTTCCAAAGGATATGCTGAGTGTTAATCATCATGTAGATGATGAATATGAAATAGTCTGATTGTTTTACTTTCCTATTAAGCTATGTTGGTTTACATTTTCGTTAATAGTATCTCACTAATCTTGTAAATAAATAAAGTTTGTATAATACATTATGTGCTAGTAATGCTATAATGTTTACTTTGTTTATATTTTCATTTTGAAGAATATATGAATACTCTTGAAGTAGAAAATCAGAAATTTACTTCTGAAGTAGTGAATATGAAATTAAAGATATGATAAAGAAATTTTCCTACAGCTATATGTATACCTAGATTTGCTTCTGAAGTAGCAATATATTGACAAAAGTCCTAAGGTATCATAGTTTGGTATGCTTAAGGCACGTTGTAATAATTAATTTCATTCTAGAAGAATGAAAACTTTTGATAAGTTGCTAATTATCCCCCATTCTCAGGGAATAAGAATTTTTGATAAATGTTATAATTACAAACCCATTCCCTAAAGTGGATGTAATATTTAGTAAGGTATATAAATGTGCGCTTGACTGTGAAAACCACATTCAGAAGGAGTAGAATGAATTATTCTAAAATTTACTTCCGAAGTAGTAAGTCTGAAATTTATCTCAAATCTACTCCTGAAATAATAGAATCTTAAAAGTTATTCCTGAATTAGTAAATCTGATATTTACTCCCGAAGTAGTAAGATTGTGTAATAGTAAAATCTTGCAAACTACTCTCGAAGTAGTAGACCATTTACTCTAGTAAATAACTCATGCCATGATAAATTTGGAGTTTACTAGTTTAAATAATTTCATTTGTTGCGTAAATGATGTTGCCATCCTGAAGATGAGCATATTGAGTTTTAGACATATAATGAAGAACTGGAAGATTTTTCAAGAACTATTAACTTATTCTCATGATAAGTTAATTGAACCAACTAATGTTAGGACTGAATTCCCTAAATTCTGAAAAACGTAAAAGGTGAATAAGGGACCATTCACACGTCAATTGATATGATGCATTCATAAGATGGTTACATGTACGTTTATTGTCAATTTGCAGTTTGACATTCATAAAGTTGCCTTCTCAATTAAATTGAGTCAAGAGAATAATTTTTATATAATGTAGTCAAGACAATTGGTCTTGATAATGCTGGTAATATTCAAGTTGATTTAGCTTGAATACCTCATATAAATAGCTAAATCATTGTTTATGAGAACAAAGATAAAAAATATTGGTATGAAATATATATTGCATACGATAGCACTTGTGTGTATTAGACCAATAAATTATGATCAATTCTTCCCTCTCAATTGGTTTAGGGTTAGGAACCATATATTTTCCATCTAATAGCTTTTGACATGCGGTATGTAATTAATAGATATGCCATGATTCACAAAGATGGATTCTCCAAAGTAGATTGGAGTCTATGTTAGTTTTCCTAACATAAGGGGGAGATAATAAACAACTAAGAAATATGTTGAGAGTTATCCTTAGTACGATCTCATTTAAAAAATAATTCTAGTCGAATGCCAGAAGCATTTGCAGACCCAAAATTGATTTTATATTTAGTTGCAAATGCTCCTACTATATGTCCCCGAAGGACAAAGTCTATAGCATGCATGAAGCATGGTAGATCAATCGGTTCCAAATAAAATAATTTTTGAAAAGAAAATGGAACAAATGATCATAATAAAGAGGAAATATGCTCTTGAAGAGCAACGACATACGCTTCGTGAAACCTCCAGAAGAGATCCAGGTACTTGAAAATAATGATATGATGAGATCTTAATAAGTTATGTCATAATTTGAATCGATACAAATGATATCTCATCGACGATATCTTTAGTACAATAGCACCTAATATTGTATAATATTATGAGAATCTGAATTCTATGTTTATTTAAGCATGCTGATGTAAAAATAATTATCAAGTGGAATATGCTTCTTGATTAGCATAAGGTTTATTTGGACTGCAGTCCTGATGCTAGAAAATGTCATGTATTTAATATTGAATGGTTCACTTGATAATGAAATTTGGATGAGAATCCCAGAAGGATTAAAGATGCCTGAAGCATACTTGATAATGAAATTTACACGAAAATCCTAGAAGGATTAACGATGCCTGAAGCATATAGTTTAAAGTTTCGAGAATTATATGTAATCAAATTATAAAGATCATTATACGATCTAAAACAATCAGGGCGTATGCGGTATAATTGCCTTAGTAAGTACTTGATAAACGAAGGTTACATAAATGATGTCATTTCTCCTTATATTTTTATTAAGAATACGACATTAGAGTTTATTATACTCACTGTTTACATGGATGATATAAATCTCATTGGAACTACAGAAGAGGTCCAAAAGGCAATTGAATATCTAAAGAAAGAGTTTGAAATGAAAGATCTTGGAAAGACAAAGTTTTGTCTTGGTATGCAGATTGAACATTTAGTAGACGGGATCTTCATCCACCAATATGCCTATACTGAGAATGTCTTGAAATAATTTTACTTGGATAAAACACATTTATTAAAAAATCTAATGATTATTCGATCACTTGAAGTGAGTAAAGATTCATTCTGACCTTCAAAAGAAGGTGAGGAGATTTTTTATCCTGAAGTACTATATCTTAATGCTATTGGTACATATTCGTTTTGCTAATATACAACGCTTCATATATCCCATTCTGTTAATTTGCTAGCCAGGTACAGTTTTCTTTCATGTAGGCATTGAAATGGAGGTAAGCATATATTGCGATATCTAAAAGGGCATATTGATATGTGTCTATTTTATACTAACAAAGATAGTTTAGATCTTGTTAGTCATGCAGCTGCAGGTTATTTATCTGAACCACATAAAGTAAGATCTCAAACAGGCTATGTGTTTACATACAGAGGTACTGCTATTGTCATGCCTCAAAATCCCATCGGGCCGGACTGGCACCCGAAGCCGAGAAGGCCCGGGAGAACCCGTTCAAATACCTGTACTTTCACTTACATGTCACCAAAAATTTGGACAGCACTTCATTGCATATAGAAGGGTCTAATTACCTGTATCAGTACAACACGCACAAATATATATATATAATACTTGGCCGTCGGGGCCACTACATATACAAATATAACATCACTACATAAACTCCCATGACTTTACCCTTCCTTATGTCTACAAAGCCTCTATGATATACATGACATAACTAGGGTCGGGACAAACCCCCACCCACACATGACTCCTATACAATAACAAAACAAAAGGAACCGACTCGGAAAGCTCCGAAGCAAACTGGAGCTCACCAACAATAGCTGTATGACCTGGCTCCTATCTATGCTGTGAATGAGCTGAAGCACCTATGCCTGCAGCATGAAATGCAGGTCCCCCATGAGGGACGTCAGTACGAAATATGTACTGAGTATGTAAAGCTGCAAATAATCATATGTGATATAGGGGATCAAGAAAATCAGACGCAAGTGAATAAATCATAATAGAAGTGAACCACACTTCATAAACACTTTTAGGATCATGTACATTATCATTAATCTGAATTGGGTTCTTGTATTCAAACACATTTGTGGAATGGTATACATTCGTTCATTTCATTCTTTACAATTATCATTCGCCATTACCTCCTCCTCCCGAACCTCCAACCACCTAATAATAATCAATATTGTATCGTACTGTGACCATTAGGCTGCCCCCAGTACATATCAACTGGGATCGACCCATGCTAGGCTTATGCCCCTGGGATACCACCCACACGTATATCAAGTAACACACATAAAAGATCTTTCCAATAACTTAGTTCAAAAGCTTTTGAGATTATTACATTAGTGTTCATGCGAATATAGTACCTTTGGAACAATGATACATCAATAGGAATCAAGTAATAGACCTTCTATACAATAACAATGTCATAAAGACTCATTGGTACATCAACAATGTGTTTCAGAATCATCAATATCACAATAATGAAATAGGAGCCTTTTGGTATATCAATGAAACATTTTGACACTTTATAGAATGGAAACAACTTCGTTGGTAATGTAGAACAATACATGTTTTTGTACAACCTCGGAATCTTACTTGATGGAACATTGGTGTTTTCATGCCAAAGAACATTGTTAGAGTCTGTATTACATACCTCGTTGTAGATTCGGATACCAATTCAACACAACTTCCCACCTTTACAAATGACTTATCTACAATAAAATATTTGGCATCTAGTATTAGCAATCCAACACCACAATTCTCTTCCATAATTCCATACAACCAATATTTGCAAAGCATTCCAAAAACCAACTTGAACAATAGGTTTATGTGTATATATATATATATATATATATATATATATATATATATATATATATATATATATATAATCATCATTTCAATACCACATCATCACACCAAATCCCTTCACAATTCAAAATAATTCTACCATGCACAAGAATGATCCAACATCATTTCCAATCATCTTTCAACAACAATCAAATAACATACTTCTTATGCTCACATGCATATATATACATATCCATATAAATAACACCAACATAATTTACATCCTTACCATAAAATGGCCCTTTTGATTTTGAAGTCCTGTTGGCCCAAATAAGGGGTGCTTATCGAAGCCCTCGAGATGGTGAACACAACTACAAAATCAATTTGGATTTTCTACGGTTGAATCACAAGATAATTGGAGTTGAAATTAGGCTAGGGTTTCTTATTTTCAATAATTTGATGATAATTGATGGATATGAGACTAATTATATGTATATAATGACCAATTTTTGTCCATGAGGTGATGGAAAATGACCATATTGCCCTTAAAAATTTAAGTAAATCCGAATCTATCCATGGTGGACTGTTTTGACAAGCTAAAGTAAATCGGCCATAACTCTTTGTTTCGATATCGGATTTCGGTGAAATTAGTATCGTTGGAATGATAATTCAAAGGGATTTCATTTCATATAAAGTAGGCCACCCAGTTCGCCCTGTACAAAGAGTTATAATCGTTTGAAGTTGACCCTAAAAATCTGTTTTGAGAGGCTGAAGTAAAACGAGTATAACTCCTTACTCAGATGTTGGATTTGGATGAAACCAATTGCATTGGAAAGAAGACTCAAAGATATTTCTTTTAATAGGTTGCAGATCTCCCAGTTCATTATATTGAGGGAGTTATGATCGTTCAAATTCGACCCAAAAAACTGCAGGCCTCAGTAGTTTGTGTGCAGGAAATTTTCCTGCACATTTACTGTTCACAATTATCCCGGCCGCCGTTTTATAGTTTCGAACGTGCTCGATTATATCCGAAACTTATCCGTTTTTGTAAATCTTTATATCGTTGGAAATCTTATTCAATAACCTTCGTATGGAACCATCGACGGGCAAATTCCGGTATAAATAAAGTCGATTCCCATACACATATAATCAAACTATACACTTGAAACCATCTCAAAATGATCAATACTCATACTTAAACTCATATATACCTAACTTAGGATCAATACATATACTCCAACACATATAACCATGGCTAATGCACGTAATTAAGTACGGGGTGTTACATCCTTCCCCCCTTAAGGACATTCGTCCTCAAATGTAAATGTAGTTATTTAGCCGAAACAAGTTCGAATTCATAATTGATATTCACGTCATCTTATAGATATTATGCATGTGTAAAAACTTACTTGTTAGTGTTTCGATTCCACTCCTTGCACTTCTTTTTCACCTTTGAACAAATAAGGGTATTTCGATTTCATTGCTTCCTCCGCTTCCTATGTAATCTCTTCCCTTTGTTGATTTCTCCAAAGTACTTTCACCGATGCTACTTCTTTATTTCTCATCTTCTTAACTGGACGATCTAATATAGCAATAGGCATCTCCTCATAGGTAAGATCTTCTGTTACTTGCACATCTTCAATAGAAGTAATAAGGGACGGATCTCCGATGCACTTCCGAAGCATCGATACATGAAATACTGGATGCACTGATGAGAGTTCCTGGGGTAGCTCTAATTCATAAGCAACTTGCCCATACCTTCGAATAATTTTATACGGGCCTATATATCATGGACTCAACTTTCCTTTCTTGCCAAATCTCATCACCCCTTTCATTGGCGATACCTTCAAAAATACCCAATCGCCTAACGAAAACTCTAGCCCTCTTCTTCTACTATCCGTATATGACTTGTGTCGACTTTGGGCTGTTTTCAACCGTTGCTGAATCACCTTGACTTTTTCTATGGCTTGATACACAAGATCCGGTCCGAACATAAGAGTTTCACCCGCTTCGAACCATCCTATTGGTGATCTACACTTCCTCCCATATAAAGCTTCATATGGTGCCATTTTGATACTTGAATGATAGCTATTATTGTAGGCAAACTCAATAAGAGGTAAATGATCATCCCAGCTGCCTTTAAAATCTATAACACATGCTCGTGGCATATCTTCAAGTGTTTGAATGGTGCGCTCTGCTTGTCCATTCGTCTGAGGGTGAAAAGCTGTACTCAGATTCACTTGTGTTCCCAAACTCCGTTGGAAAGACTTCCAAAAGTTTGCGGTAAATTGAGTTCCCCGATACGATATAATAAAAGTTGGCACTCCATGTAATCGGACTATTTCTTTAACATACAACTTCGAATATTCTTCAACTGTGTAAGTGGTCTTAATGGGTAAGAAATGTGCGGATTTAGTAAGCCTATCCACAATCACCCATATAGAATCAAATTTTCGAGCTGTACGAGGCAAACCTGTAACAAAATCCATGTTGATCATGTCCCACTTCCAAATTGGAAGATCTATTCATTGCATATAGCCTTCGGGCTTTTGATGTTCCACTTTAACTCGTTGGCAATTTGGACATTCAGCTACAAATTCTGCGATGTTCCATTTTATGTCATTCCACCAATATACCTCCTTCAAATCTTGATATATTTTGGTTGATCCTGGATAAATGGAATACCTTGAAAAATGTGCCTCTGTCATAATCTTCTTTCTTAGCCCGTCTACATCTGGCACACACAATTGATTTTGGCACTGAAGTGCTCCTTCTCGCGTGAGCTCAAATGCCTTGGCCGCACCACTCTGAACGTTCTCCTTAAGCTGTAATAAAATAGGATCTGCATCTTTCTTCTCTTTCACCTCAGCTACTAATAAGGATTCCACGGCATTATGCATAATAATCTCCTCGTCCGGAGTTTCGAGAAGACGAACTCCTAGACTAGCTAATTGATGAAGATCTTTAATCATCCCTTGCCTTTCTATAGGTGCCATCATAGCCTTACGACTCAATGCATCAGCTACTATATTCGTTTTCCCTAGGTGATACAAAATATCAACATCATAATCTTTTAATAGTTCCATCCACCTTCGCTGTCTCAGATTTAGATCCTTCTGACTGAAAATATATTGTAAGCTCTTGTGATCAGTATATATATCAACATGAACCCCATATAAATAGTGGCGCCATATTTTTAAAGCAAAGATAACCGCTGCCAGCTCAAGATCATGTGTGGGGTAATTTTTCTCATGTGGCCTCAATTGCCTTGAGGCATATGCTATCACCTTACCATGCTGCATTAATACACATCCTAAACCAATTCTCGAAGCATCACAATATACTGTATACCCTTCTGTACCTTCTGGAAGTACCAACACAGGTGTAGAAGTCAACTTATTCTTCAATTCTTGGAAACTCTCCTCACACGCCTCATTCCATTGGAATTTGGATGCTTTATGGGTTAGCTTGGTTAAGGGTGCTGAAATGGAAGAAAAGTCTTTAACAAACCTTCTATAATAACCGGCCAACCCGAGAAAACTACGAATCTCCATAGGCGTTGTGGGCCTTGGCCAGTTCTTCACAGCTTCTATCTTTTGAGCATCAACCTTTATCCCTTCACTAGATACAATATGACCCAAAAATGCCACCGACTTTAACCAAAACTCACATTTAGAGAACTTTGCATAAAACTTACAATCACGAAGAGTCTGCAATGCCTGTCGTAAGTGATTGGCATGGTCCTCTTCTGATCTAGAATAAACTAGAATATCATCTATAAAAACTATCACAAATACATCCAGGAATGGCTTAAACACCCTATTCATCAAATCCATAAAAGCTGCAGGTGCATTTGTTAGCCCAAATGACATAACTAGAAACTTGTAATGACCATACCATGTTCGAAAAGCTGTCTTGGGTATATCCTTCTCTTTGACCCTCACTTGGTGGTAACCTGACCTCAAATCAATCTTAGAAAAGCACTTGACGCCTTGTAACTGATCAAATAAATCATCAATTCTTGGGAGCGGATATTTATTCTTAATATTCACCTTATTCAATTGTCGATAATCAATACACATCCTCAGCGATCCATCCTTTTTGGCAACAAATAACACTGGTGCTCCCCAGGGGGACATACTAGGCCTTATGAATCCCTTCTCTAGCAAATCTTTCAATTGCTCTTTCAATTCTCGTAATTCTATTGGGGCCATTCTATATGGAGGAATGGAGATTGGTTGGGTGCCTGGTATTACATCAATACCAAACTCTACTTCTCGTTCAGGAGGTAAGCCTGGAAGATCTTCATGAAATACATCAGGAAATTCATTTACCACCGGAACAACGTGAAGAGTTAGTGGCTCCGCTTCTGTATCCCTTACTCTAACTAAATGATATAGGTATCCCTTGGAAATCATTTTTCTTGCTTTGAAATAAGAAATAAATCTACCTCTTGGTGCGCCAATCTTACCTTGTCATTCAATAACTGCTTCATTAGGAAAATGTAAATACATCTTTTTTGTACAACAGTCAATTTTGGCATAATAAGACGTCAACTAATCCATACCCATTATAACATCAAAATATACCATTTCTAGTTCCACAAGATTGGCCATCGTGTCTCGACCACACACAGTTACTACACAATCTTTATAAACTCTTCTAGCAATAATAGATTCCCCAACCGGGGTAGACACTTCCAATGGCTTTTCTAACAATTCGGAGGTTCTTTTGAACTTTCCAGCAACCAAAGGAGTAACATATGATAATGTAGAACCGGGATCAATTAGAGCATATACATCAAATGAAAATATGGACAACATACCCGTAACCACATCTGGGGAGCCTCTAGATTTTGTCGATCCACTAAAGCATAAGTGCGATTCTGAGACCCAATGGAACTGGCGACTCTTTTTTCATTTTTAGCGTGACCCGCAGGTCATGCACCCCTACCAGAATAAGATACCGGTGACGATGATGCAACAGCTGATCCCGAAGGTCGTGCTACGCCACCTGCGCCCCTTCGTGGGCATTCTCTCATCATATGCCCCGTCATACCGCACCAATAACAAACATTTGTTCCCATTAAACATACGCCCATATGATGATTTCCGCATTGATTACATAGCTCTTGAGAAGGTCTAGATTGACTCATGTTCCCTTGCCCATGATAACCAACTGATCGCGAACTAAGACCCTCACTTCTTTGCCCAAATTGACTGCCTATGAACCCCTGATGCTGTGGTGGAGCACTAGCTGCAGGATAAGAAAATAATGGCCTAGGTGGTCTAGCAGAAAATTGAGGTCTAAAACCTCCATGTGGCGCCATAAACTGCCATGTAGATCTGGCCCTCTTAGAAGATCCGCTTTCAAATTCCTGTGTTCTACTTCTTTGCCTCTGATCTTCCATTTTCTGTGCAAATGCTTGGATCCTAGCTATATCCATGTCTTTATTCAGTGCAGCAATAGTATAATCCCTAACCAAATACGGATCCAATCCATTCGTATACCGATGAACTCTGTCATCCATAGTAGCTATAACATTAGGAGCATATCTGGACAAAGAATTAAATCGAAGACTATACTCCCTTACACTTGTATGACCCTGTCAAAGATTTAAGAACTGATCCGCACGGGCCTGACGAGTCTCATATGGAAGGTAATGATCAATAAATGCCTCTTTGAACTCTTTCCAAGTAGCTGGGGGTGCATCAATGCCCCTTGACCGTTTACAGTTTTCACACCAATATATAGCCTCACCTTTAAATCTATACGCGGCTAACTCCACTGTCTCTCTGCCCGATACATGCATCACCTCTAAGGCCCTTTGGATCCGATCAATAAAGTCCTGCGGATCTTCATTAAGATCTGATCCAGTAAAAGTAGGCGGATCCATCTTAAGAAAATCTTGTGTCTGAAGACTAGCCACCCTATCAGTACCGCTAGAACCCGTGGCAGGGATAGCTTGCCCTTGGACTTGCCCAGCAACTATACGAGTCAAAAGTCGCACTACATTTCTAAGATCTTGATCAACAGCATTAATAGGTGGCTCTGGGGATATAGTTCTCCTCCCCCTTATTTCTTTCAGACTAGGGAAATTTTCTGATGCATGCTCAGCTGGAGCCTCACTTTGATTAGCTGGTATAGTGGGTGACTTACTAGTCCCCTCTCTAATAGCCATATCTACTTGCTTACCGGTATTCTTGCTTCTGGTAACCGACATCATTACTATAATAAGAGAAACAAACTGATTCAGTGGTCAACTATGACTTCATATACAATATAAGCTCTATTGCACGATCTAAGAAATGAAGAAAAGAAACAATTCCTAAATGTCCATAGCCTCTTGTTTATAGATGTGGTGCACAACACACCGATAAACAAGACTCTACGTAGACACGGCTTTGTAGACTCACTAGGACGAACCGCTCTGATACCACTTTTGTCACGGCCCAAAATCCCATCGGGCCGGACTGGCACCCGAAGCCGAGAAGGCCAGGGAGAACCCGTTCAAATACTGTACTTTCACTTACATGTCACCAAAAATTTGGGTAGCACTTCATTACATATAGAAGGGTCTAATTCCCTGTATCAGCACAACACGCACAAATATATATATATATATATATATATATATATATATATATATATATAATACTTGGCCGTCGGGGCCACCACATATACAAATATAACATCACTATATAAATTCCCATGAATTTACCCTTCCTTACGTCTACAAAGCCTCTAGGATATACATGACATAACTAGGGTCGGGACAAACCCCTGCCCACACACGACTCCTGTACAATGACAAAACATAAGGAACCGACTCGGAAAGCTTCGAAGCAAACTGGAGCTCACCAACAATAGCTGTATGACCTGGCTCCTATCTATGCTGTGAGTGAGCTGAAACACCTGTGCCTGCAGCATGAAATGCAGGTCCCCCGTGAGGGATGTCAGTACGAAATGTGTACTGAGTATGTAAAGCTGTAAATAATCATATGTGATATGGGGGATCAAGAAAATCAGACGCAAGTGAATAAATCATAATAGAAGTGAACCACACTTCATAAACACTTTTAGGATCATGCGTATTATCATTAATCTGAATTGAGTTCTTGAATTCAAACACATTTGTGGAACGGTATACATTCGTTCATTTCATTCTTTACAATTATCATTCACCATTACCTCCTCCCCCCGAACCTCCAACCACCTAACAATAATCAATACTGTATCGTACTGTGACCATTAGGCTTCCCCCAGTACATATCAACTGGGATCGACCCATGCTAGGCTTATGCCCCTGGGATACCACCCATAAACACATAAATAAGGATCGACCCATGCTAGGCTTATGCCCCTGGGATACCACCCACACGTATATCAAGTAACACACATAAGAGATCTTTCCAATAACTTAGTTCAAAAGCTTTTGAGATTATTACATTAGTGTTCATGCGAATATAGTATCTTTGGAACAATGATACATCAATAGGAATCAAGTAATAGACCTTCTATACAATAACAATGTCATAAAGACTCATTGGTACATCAACAATGTGTTTCAGAATCATCAATATCACAATAATGAAATAGGAGCCTTTTGGTATATCAATGAAACATTTTGACACTTTATAGAATGGAAACAACTTCGTTGGTAATGTAGAACAATACATGTTTTTGGACAACCTCGGAATCTTACTTGATGGAACATTGGTGTTTTCATGCCAAAGAACATTGTTAGAGTATGTATTACATACCTCGTTGTAGATTCGGATACCAATTCAACACAACTTCTCGCCTTTACAAATCACTTATCTACAATAAAATATTTGGCATCTAGTATTAGCAATCCAACACCACAATTCTCTTCCATAATTCCATACAACCAATATTTGCAAAGCATTCCAAAAACCAACTTGAACAATAGGTTTATGTGTATATATATATATATATATATATATATATATATATATATATATATATATAATCATTTCAATACCACATCATCACACCAAATCCCTTCACAATTCAAAATAATTCTACCATGCACAAGAATGATCCAACATCATTTCCAATCATCTTTGAACAACAATCAAATAACATACTTCTTATGCTCACATGCATATATATACATATCCATATAAATAACACCAACATAATTTACATCCTTACCATAAAATGGCCCTTTTGATTTTGAAGTCCCGTTGGCCCAAATAAGGGGTGCTTATCGAAGCCCTCGAGATGGTGAACACAACTACAAAATCAATTTGGATTTTCTGCGGTTGAATCACAAGATAATTGGAGTTGAAATTAGGCTAGGGTTTCTTATTTTCAATAATTTGATGATAATTGATGGATATGAGACTAATTATATGTATATAATGACCAATTTTCGTCCATGAGGTGATGAAAAATGACCATATTGCCCTTAAAAATTTAAGTAAATTCGAATCTGTCCATGGTGGACTGTTTTGACAGGCTAAAGTAAATCGGCCATAACTCTTTGCTCCGATATCGGATTTGGGTGAAATTGGTATCGTTGGAACGATAATTCAAAGTGATTTCATTTCATATAAAGTAGGCCACCCAGTTCGTCCTGTACAAGGAGTTATGATCATTTGAAGTTGACCCTAAAAATCTGTTTTGAGAGGCTGAAGTAAAACGAGTATAACTCCTTACTTAGATGTTGGAGTTGGATGAAACCAATTGCATTGGAAAGCAGACTCAAAGATCTTTCTTTTGATAGGTCGCAGCTCTCCCAGTTCATTATATTGAGGGATTTAGGATCGTTCAAAGTCGACCCAAAAAATTAGCAGGCCTCAGTAGTTTGTGTGCAGGAAATTTTCCTGCACATTTACTGTTCACAATTATCCCGGCCGCCGTATTATAGTTTCGAACGTGCTCGATTATATCCGAAACTTATACGTTTTTGGAAATCTTTATATCGTTGGAAAGCTTATTCAATAACCTTCGTATGGAACCATCGACGGGCAAATTCCGGTATAAATAAAGTCGATTCCCATACACATATAATCAAACTATACACTTAAAACCATCTCAAAATTATCAATACTCATACTGAAACTCATATATACCTAACTTAGGATCAATACATATACTCCAACACATATAACCATGGCTAATGCACGTAATTAAGTACGGGGTGTTACAGCTATGTCATGACGATCTACAAAGTAGTCTATTATTTCAACTTCTTCAAGTCATGCTGAGATAATAGCTATTCATGAGGCAAGTAAAGAATGCATATCGCTGAGATCAGTGACACATTCCATCAAAGAGAGATACGTCCTGAAGCTCGATATCAAGGTTCCACAGTCATATTTGAAAACAATGCAACGTGTATAGCTCAATTAAAAGAAGGCTTTATAAAAGGAGATAGAACGAAGCACATCTCGCCGAAGTTGTTCTTCACACACGATCTCCAGAAGAATGATGATATTGATGTACAACAAATACATTCTAATAACAATTCAACATATTTTTTCACTAAATCGTTACCCACTTCAACTTTCGAGAAGGTGGTACATAAGATTGGAATGTGAAGATCGACTAAACCAGTTGAATCGGGGTCCTCATTAGGGGAAGTAAGAATACGCGTTGTACTCTTTTTTCCTCAAGTAAGGTTTTTATCCTACTAAATTTTTCTTGCTAATGTTTTTAATGAGGGAGCACTCAAATGCGTATTCAGTAGATTTTTCTTTACATGAACATCCAAGGAGGAGTGTTGTAAAGTTGGATGCCATGTGTCCTTTTGGAAGGACATGTGGCATACATTGTGATAGACAAAAAAGACCTAGTCACAGTATACCCCTTCCATTATTTTATGATTTTTATTTTTGTCTTTGGCTATATATATAGCCATAATCAATGAAAGAAATGGAGAAAATTTTGCACTCTTCTTTCACGTATTACTCCTTTCTCTTTTGTTATTTTAATATATAATTTTATATTATGTTTTTTTATACATTAAAAAATTGTTATAAAGAGGTAAGATATGATAAAGATTGATTCCAAAAAAATTGACTTTTAATGATTTCCTGCTCCATTTAATTTATGTGATTAACTTGAATTTGGAGAGTCAATTTCTTAATTCTAACAGCAAATTTGAATATAAAATATTTAAAAATAAAATTAAGAAATAGTAAAAGTTAAAATAATTAACAATTAATATTTAAAAGACATATGAGTTGCGATAAAAAAACTCATTAAACTCTTAACATTTAAAAAGTGTTAAATAAAAGGGCGCCGAAAATATTATATAAGGCGACTGTTACAGAAAGAACGAACTATATTTTAAAAATATACTACTATATATTTGAATTAACAAATTTATGAAACTAAATAGAACCTCACACTATTTATATAGAGAAAAAGAGATAAAATCTCAATTTCAGCCCAATTATGGAATCTTTTGAGATTTCTATTTCACCTCCAAATGGCTCCTCAACACAGAAAAATAGCTCTTCACTTTGAGAAGCAGGGCAGCTGAAACCTAGTAAAAAAATTGGCGGCCATTTTAGACCCTCAAAGTTGAGGGCCCTATTTTTTACTGATATATTGTATTTTTTTTCTAAAAAAGTTACATATTATTTATAAAAAAAATAAAAAATTATTAAAAGAAGTTCATATATCTAAAGTACTATATCTTAAAAAAATTTAAATGCATTAATTATATTATTACTTGAAAAATTTAATTTAAAAAATTGATTATATAATTAAAAAAATTCATTAAAAAAGAGTTATTTTTTAAAAAAGATTTAAGACTTCCATTTGATTTGGGCCTTAGACCACAAATATGTTTGAGTTACCCCTGTTGAGAAGAGAAGGTTTCAAATTGGCCCGAAATTTGAGGAATGATGCAAAAGCAATGGTTCACAGAGATATGATTGAATGGTTAGGATGTGGGACTTTCACGTAGAAAACTCTGGGGAATCTAGAATTGAATTCAATCCTCATTTAACGCGTTGGTTATGAGCTCATTGCATGATACTTGCCTAGTATATAATTTATATCTTTTGTATGATTTATAAGTTATTACATAATAAATACATTCCCAGAAGGTGTTCCTCTGAAAGACAAAGACTGAAATAAAAATTATAGAAATTCCCGAATTTCAAAAGCAAAAAGATGCAAAAGCAATGAAGTTTGAAGTTGAAATTGGAAGATGCATATACGTAGGTCATTTACCAAATACTTTGAATGTTCTATTTTAATTTATTCTATATTGTTTGACTTAGTATAAGTTTTTTTTTTTTTTTATAGTTATATCCTAGAAATTTATGTAATTATAAATTATTTTATTAAGCACTAAAGAATTTTTTTAAAAATAATTATTACTAATTATAAAAAACATTTTCTTAAAATAACTTTTAAAAAAGGTATAATAAATGTACATGTGGCACGTGGCAACTTTAATTTCCAATAACAATACGTGCAAACTATTAAAGGAAAAGGACATTGTGGGTGTGTTTGGTATGATGGAAAATATTTTTCATGGAAAATGTTTTTCTGAAAAAAGTTTTTTTGAAAAATAAGTTGGTTTTCTACTTATTTTTTCATGTTTGGTTGGTGAGTGGAAAATATTTTTTTACAAATATTTTATGGTGTTTGGTTGGTAAGTAGAAAATATTTTTCAGAAATATATTTTCTAGTGTTTGGTTGGTGAGTGAAAAAATATTTTTTAGAAAATACTACTAACTATTAACTAGTATATCACTGCCTGAATAAATTTAAGCATAACAAATAATATCAATATCAAGTATTAAGATATTACAAGTCACTAAATTTTAAGCAATTACTAATTAGCAAACATATGAGACACTTTTAAACATTTTATCAGGACAATCTCAAAATACCACAATCAATAGAAATATATTTGAACGACGAGCTTATGCAACCTTGTGAAACAAGCTACAACGATGACAAAATGAAATATGCAATTAGCAAAAGTAGCATAGATAAGTCTTCCTCTATGCACATGAAAATAACAATACATTCAACGAACATTGAAAACAAGAAAAAATTCGGACTTCAATATTTTTTATTTCAAGAAGTGAAAAATTGGAGTAAAGCACAGTGAAAAATGTTTCTGAGTAATGTGAATTTTTTGAATAATGTGAATTTGAGTGTTGTTGGGGTGGAGGAAGAGGCGTGGGGTGGGGGTGGGGGCATAAAAGTCACATCTGTCATTTTCTGAAAAATGACTTCCCTTGATCCATGAGGAAAGTCATTTTCCCTCAAATAGAAGAAAATAAGTCATTTTGGAAAACATTTTCCCAATGTTTTAGTACAACCAAACAAGAAAAAATAAGAAAACATTTTTCATCATACCAAACACACTCTGTGTAGGTTTTTTTTTTTTTTAAAAAAAAATAGCCTAAGTTTGGACATATGAACACATAGTGTCCTGTCGGAAACAAATCCCACTTTATGGCCATTGGGCCACTTGGCCATCTTCAGGCCTTTCCTTTGGCCATTGGGCCATTTTTCGGCCCTTGGCTCTTTACTTTTTTTTTTTTTTGATATGAAATTTTAAATTGAAAAATATTTTATTTTTTTATTGTTTAAAAATAATAATTAAGTATAATTGTATAAAAGGGGTATAATTGTTATATAAATATACATAACACTACCTAACACTTTGGTCGGCTTCTGGATGATATTATGCAAATAGCAATGCTATTTTTTGTTTTCACTTTATTAATCTTATTTTTTTATTTCTGTTTTAATTCTAACTATTTTATGTCCTACAATTTTATTTCTTTGCACTTCACCTTTTCTACTTGATAAGATATATGTATAGAAATTATATAATTTTATAATATACACACACACATTCGAATAATAATTGCAGCTAAAGGTTATATAGAATATGTATAAACCTGTATAATTATTGTATAAAATGTGTATAGAAACTATATATATATAAGGTGTATAGAAACTGTATCATTGTTGTATTAAATCTATATATGTATAAAATATGTATAGAAACTGTATAATTATTATATAAAATGTGTATAAATATTATATGATTATTGTATAAAATGTGTATAGAAACTATATATATATATAAGGTGTATAGAAATTGTATCATTGTTGTATATAATATGTATATGTTTAAAATGTGCATAAAAATTGTATAATAGTTGTATAATATACATATATACGATGTGTATAAAAACTATATCATTATTGTATAACTATTATATAGAATATGTATATGTACAAAATGTGTGTAAAAATTGTATCATCATTTATTAAAACAAGTATATGAGTCATTAAAATATGTTATTTTAAAAAAATTATATTTCAAAAAACTACAAAAATTTTTTGGTCACAACATTATAGATTAGTATTTGATTATTTTAAAAGAGAACTGCAAAATTTTATTTGATTGTTTATTGATAGAATTAAAAAAATAATAGGAACATCAGTTTTTAAGAAAAAAAATGAGGACAACCAAACAAAAAGGGAAAAAGAAGAAAACACTACCAGGAAAAAAAAATAACCAACAACGGAAAAATAAAAATATTTTTTACACTTTATATAATAATAATAATAATAATAATAATAATAATAATAATAATAATAATAATAATAAAAGAAGCAAAAGGAGCAACAACAAAAGTAAAACAAAAAAGATAAAATCAGCAAAATTTTAAAAAACAAAAAGTCAAAGTCAAAGAAAGTTGCGAACTACCGAAATGGCTAAAAAATGAGATTTTGAATTCATAGCCATTTTCGTGTCTGTATTTTGTATGGAGAGGCTATTTTTTTTCCTTCTCCCAACTATTAATCCATCATATCATTAGCCTCTCCGAATAGATCAGTTGGGCTTGGGCTTTTATTCTAAATATATATCAAAAATAATATCTCTGTTTTTGAGGCTTAATATTTTTTTTTAGATTTTATGTTAAGAAATTATATGAAATATGTTATTGGTGGTCTTGAGCATTTATGTTTGTCTTTTTAAATAGACATAAAGACCCAATCCCAGCAACAACATATTTAGTATTTTAGGAGTTGTCTGAAACACGTTATTTTGAAATAATTAATGTTGGTATTAGCTATTAATATTTTCTTCGTTTTATTTTATGTGACATATTTTGATCAAATATAGAGTTTAAGAAATAAAAAATATTTAATAATGTCTATTAAATTGTCATTTATTAAAACATATAGTACTGCTATCTTAAATTAAATAGGACTTTATAAATAGGATGAAAAAGTGTAAAACTGAAATTGTGTCTTTAAATAATTATTAAATAAAAAATATTATATTCCTTTTTAGGATGGACCAAAAGAGAAATAACTACACATAAAATAAGACGAAGAAAATATCAATTATTCATTATAAATAATTTTGAGGTTAATTAATACCTATAGTTAAACACAAGATAACTAATCCTCAAGGCTTTTATTTTGAAACTACTATACATCATGCATTTTACCTCACACCAAACAACCCTTAAGGCTTCTTCTATATGGTTGCAGGGAATATTTTGAAAAAAGCAATTTTATGATAATGAATGATAATATATCTGATGTCATGGTAGATAAATTTAAGATACTTGTTTTGTATGCACTTAGAGATATAAATGTTGCAGATATAAGAAAAGTTATATTAGAAAAAGCATATGGAAAAAATTATACGGATAGAATAAATTATATACCACACATACCTAACTACTCTTATAAATATTTATTATGTTAAAATTACGTAGAACTTTTAAAGATACGCGAAAAATACAGTTACTAGAAAAACAGATAAAAATAAATATAGACAAATACATGGAAAATAAAAAATATATAAAATCTCTTAATAAAAATATGCAAAAACTACTAAGTCTAAAACAAATAGCTATAAAATATCAATCTTAAAAAATAGCCCATTTAGACCACCTTAGAATTTTAGTCTTATATATACTTAAGGATATAGAAATAATAGATATTAAGAAAATGATATTAGAAGAAGTAATAAACTATGAAATAAACTATGAAATAGAAATGATAAATGCCACAGCACAAATATACGAAGATATTTACCCAGAAGGATATTATTCAGACCAAGATTGTGGATGTTAGAATATATTAGAAAAACTAGAGAAAATCAAGATAATTTAAATAACGAAATTAATTACAGAAACCGAATTAGAAAAATAATGGAAGATCTAAAAGAAAAGTTAATATGGATAGAAAAAACCTTAGAAAATTTAGAAAAAAGTACATGTAACAGTTTATATAACATAAAATACTCATTACGAGAAGAACAACACAAAATAATAAATGACATAGAAAATCTAGAATTAGATATACACTACAGTACAGAAAGAATAAGTTATTACACAGAAATTTGTAACTCAGCAGTTACTACAGGATAAAATAATAAACTAAAAATTAATGAATACATCTCACAAAAAGAATAACTTATTAAAACAAAATCTAAAAAATAACCACGCACAAAAAAGAATAGATTCATCAGCTATAATAAATCTATTTATAAATCTATTTACCAGCTCAGTTATCCGCACCCCCCTCCAAATGGTATATAATGGAACTTTATTGGGATTGTGTGAATTGATTGCATATTCCAAGGTATGTAATTCATCATGGTCTTTTTTTTTTTTCATCCCCTTTATCTTTTGTATTTTTAGATTTTCTTTCATTTTGATGGCCAACAATTTGGATGGACCAAGAATGTCTTTTTCTTTCTTTTAGTAGGATTTTGGACATAGGTTTCAAATATTTTTACTTTATTTGAAATTTAGCAACACATTATGAAGTAGAAGAGGTGGAAAGTGAGGGTTTAAGGGTGACAAAGTTGAGGTTGAAGGTGTTGGTGGAGAAAAATGAGCTAAGAACCCTTCCCAAGTTTCTAATTAAATAAAAGGGACAAGTGGACCTCATTTTTTTTTTTATTTTTTTTTATTTACTTAAGTTAATTAATTAACATAATTAACACAAAAGGAACTAAATTAGATTATTTGAAACTTGCATTCTTGAAATGGTCTCTCTTGAAACTCACAGATGAAATAGAGAAATTGGTTTCCATCTCCTCTTCACGTCAGTTCATTCTCCAGTTCATCCTTTCCTCTTTTCTTCTTCTCCACCATTTTCTTCAAATCTTCTCTTACAAATCATTCCTCTTCTGTTTACATTTTTTTCTATCAAAAAGATAATCAATTCTATCAAATTTTTTGATACAAGATAAATTTTCTTTCTCTTTTCTATATCCAAGCTTAAAAGTAGGGTTTGATTGAAAAGAAAAATTAGGGGATTTCTCTTTTCTATATTCGAACTTTTATTTTGTAGTATTTTAATGATTTTTGGTGTATATATATTTGACATATTTTGACAGTTACGAAATGCTTTAGTTGCTCTGTAATTGCACTATTCTGCTTTATAGTTTTTCTATTTTTAGTTTATCTTCTTGCTATTTTATGTAGATAATGGGTTGATATAAGAGGAAGCAAAGAAGAGCATCTTCACCTGTCCCAGATGCTAGGAAAAAATCTAGAGCCGTTGTCCAAAAGAAAAATACTGAAAATAATGAGCAGACGATTAGTGAAAAAGAAACACTTCAAAATAGTAGTTGCTAGCCATCTATTAAAGAAAAAAGTGATGAAAGTAGCAGCGAGCAATCTGATGAAAAGAAAAATACTAGTGAAAATAACTGTGAGCAATCAGGTGAAGAAAAAAGTGGCGAGAACAGCTGCGATAAATCACGTGAAGAGAAAAAAGATGATGGGAGTAATGGTGAGGAATAAAGCAAAAATGAAAAAGGTGGTGAAAGCGAAAGTGAGCAATCAGGCAAAAAAGAAAAAGAAGATAGAACCAATGATATTGGTGGTGATGATTTTTCACAAGGTACTGAATCATCTGATAATAATAGTGAGGTCTCTTCCAATTTCAGATTATGTTAAAACAATTTCTATTGAAAATTATAAATTTAAAACCCATTTAAATGTGTTTGGGCCATATGAATCAAAGATCAATGCGAGAGTTGGCTTTGAAGCTCGATTTGTTGAGTTTAGAGAGATTCTAAGAAGTCAGCATATTGAAGATGATTTCAAAAAGACTTGTTTTGATCATTTTCTGAAGTTGGATGAAAAATAGCAGTGCAACTTTCAATGAAGTTAGTACATGGACTTTGTCTTCGTCGAATATTTTGTAAAAAATAAAAGGAGATTTGGTTTGATTATAACGGTTTGCCGATATGTTTTGAAATTAATGAATTTGCTATCGTGACTGGACTTCGATGTCATTCCCTTTCTCCTCTTAGTCAGCAGTTAGCATATATTAAAAAAGAAGGTGAAAAGTTGATTGATGTAGTGGGTAAGTCTCCAAATGTTGATGTACTCATAGAGAAGATGATGGATCCAAAGTTGACAAAAAAGCAAAAGGTGGCTTTTAGTGTGGTTTGGTTCTTGCATTATATTTTATGTTCAAAAAGTTAAATAAGAAGATAAAAAATCAGTGGTTAAAGATAGCGTTGAACAAAAATATATTTGATTCATATCCATGGGGTCGGATAAGCTTTGATCTTACCATTAGCTATCTTTTAAAGAAGCTTGATCCAACCAAATCTCAGTATGACCTTCATGGATTTCCGTGGGCATTCACGGTAAGTAATTACATTGAAGTTTTCATTTTTTGATTATCAATTAAACTATTATTGTGACTTTATTGTGCACAATAAGCTACTTTTTACTATTATATTATAGGCTTGGGCATTTGAAGTTGTTTCGACAATTCAACGACTCTCTAAGGATCCTTCACCAAAAAGATCATTCCCACAAATGATTAGATGGATGATCACAACACCCGCTAACAGGTTAACTGTTGATCCTATTGATCAGACAAGAGAACAAGTAAGATTATCTATGTACATAATTTTAGTTGTGAAGATTATATATGTACATAATTTTAGTTGTGTTGTGAAAAGCAATAACTTTAAATACTAGGCAACTGTACGTGTTTCCACAACTACTTCAGTTGTCCAACAACAGTTGAGTTGTTTCAGTAACTACTTAAGTTGTTCCCACAACTACTTCAGTTGTCCAACAACTGTAGAATTTGTTTCCACAACTTCTTCAGTTTTCCAACAACTGTTGAAGTTGTTCCGACAACTTCTCAGTTGTCCAACAACTGTTAAAGTTGTTCCTGCAACTAGTTCAGTTGTCCAATAATTGTTAAAGTTGTTCCTACAACAACAGACAATCGAAATTATTGTTGAACAATTAAATTAGTTGTTCCAAACTATGTATAATTTTTTTAAATTTAAATGCAGATGCAAAATCAGGTTGTTTACCCTTTTCTTTTCCAACAAACATAGAGAAAGAAGGATTTTTGTTTAAGATATTGAGGCCTATGAAGATTGTTCGGATTAAAAAATTATTGTTTTAAAAGATGAGTTGTCACGTGTAACTGCAATAAAGTTGGATATAAGTGGTGGTGAGGAGAATCTTGAGAGAGTTGGTGATGAGAAAAATCTTAATAGGGTTGGTGGGGAGAATAGTGTTGTGAGAAATTATGGTGTTGAGAGAGATAGCATTGGTAAGATTGTATTTGATATTTATAGATATTTTGATGGAGTGGAAATAGGTGACTCATATACTACTGATCTTGGTTGGGGGAAGATACTCCGGGTGTGACAAAAACAACAAACTTGAATACTTCTAATGTTGATTGTTGTTGTAAATGTCAAACATGTTTTGATAAACATGATGTCCTTTTGAATAAAGTGAAATCTTTATCAACAAAGTTAGATGGGCAGCAATAAAAAAAGACTATATATCCAAGCTATGCAAGAAAATCTCTTTATACTCCTGCGTTAAAAGGAAGATTGACCATGAATTCTAAGGCCAAAAATGCAAGGAGAAAGAATTGACTAGAAGTGAATTTGTACAAACCTCTTGATGTGGAGAATAAAGAGGTCTTTAATGACTTCATTAGTAAGAAAGAAGAGGAAAGAAAAATGTATTTGACTAGTGAATTTAATTATCAAAACTTGATGAACATGACTGATCCATATTTCTAGTTTGAGTGCAAGGTAAATATTGCCAACTTTTTGCTTTATTCAATTACCTATTGATATTTATTTAACTGTTATTTTTATTTTTGTAATACTCCGAGAATCCCAATGAATATTAGAACCATGTTTCAAGCTTATGAGAAATAAATTATAGTGCGTTGGTAGTTTTATAATCTAGTTTGAAGAGTATTAAATCCTTCAATACCTCGTAGCTACTAGGTGAAACAAAACATCCCTTACCAATTGAATTCTTGAGAAGAATATTGTTATAGTCAGATTCAAATGAGCATATCTTGAGTTATACTATGAATTTTTGACCTCATGACCCACCAACAGATATATAATTGAATTAACTTTCTAACGATATCAATTTTGTAAAAATATGATATCGGAGTAAAAGGTTATGGATGTTTTACAGTGAGCTTTATGAACTGCCAAAGTGCGAAGGGAAGGCCGACGGACTGTCGGCCAAACCATCGCAACTGAGGAATAAGTCCATTTTCTGGACATAAAGCAATAGTTTGAGGGACGGTCAGTCCCCAGGGCGACGGTTCGTCACCCAAACCGTCCCGCACCTCCGTTTAGCGATTTAAAGACATTTTAAAAGGAATTTTTGGATTTTTTTTCCATCTTTTATAACCCTTAATTCCATCAATTGAAGAACATAACTCCTCATTCATATTCAACATCAAAATTAGGGTTTCTCTCAAGATCATCCCCCTAGAACAAGATTCAAATCCTTCTTCAAGAAACTAAGATATTCAAGTTCTTTAGGTTCAAGAACCATCAAGAAAACATCAAGATTTGTGTTCCCAATCCAAGAATGTTCAAGAAACGTTAGATCTCTTTCAAAATCAAGCTTTAAGGTATGTTAAGTGTTCATCCTTGGGTATCCTTCCACCCTTGGAGTTCAAGAATCTCTTTTAAACTACAAGTTAGTTGATTTTATAGATCTCATGTTGGATCCAAGTTTAATCTTGATTATGAGATTAAATTGGGTTTTAGTTCCATGATTTACCTCAAGATTCATGAAAACTAGTTAATTGTAGTATGAACTTCATGTTGAGCTCTTGAACTACAAGTTAGAGTAGTATTCATGATTGGATTTAAGAGTATTCATGATTATAACGTTGATTAGGTTTCTAATCCATGATTAAGTGCAAGATTTATGTGAAATTAATAATTATATGTGTAGTATCATGTGAATTCATGTTAGAGCCTTGAAATTGTGAACTTGGTGTTGAAATTGTGATATTCATGTGTTAATTATTATTATGTGCAAATACTATGCCTTTCAAGTGTTTGATGAATTGTTCATGTGAATTAAACTAGAGAAATTATATCATGTAAGCATGTATACTAGTTCATGCCATTCAAGTGTTTGATAAAATGCCTCTATAGTTGCATTATGAACAAATGTGCATTGTTATGCTTCACAAGAACATGTGATGCTTTACTTTTATGCTATCGAGTTATGGGGGTATTTAATATCCAACAATTTAGCTGCTTACCTAGAGCCAGTGTCAGTTACAAAATAGTTTCAGTTATGTGATGATCAGTTGTACTCTCAGTTAGTTACAAAACTAAAAAAAACTCAGTAATTTAGCATCAGTCCAGTCCAGCCCAGTATTCAGTTCAGACCTCAGTAAACTCAGTCAGCTAACAAAATTCAGTAGTATTTTGTCATTCAACGGAACTCAGTGAAATCAGTAACAGTTCAGTCAAGCCTTGTATAAACTAGGAAACCAATTCAGTATCTATTCAGTTGGGAGTAGGATTCAGCAGTGAGTGAACTCAAGGAAGGGGACTCACCTATCAGTAGAGGGTGTGATCCTTAGAAGAAATCCTTGCATTTCAGAACTACGTAGCCAGCATAGGTTGAGACATAAAACCTGTCAGTTCAGGGTTGTTGAGGTGACCTACCTGCCAGTTGAGGGTACCATTATTCTCATTTAGAGCTCCTGCCAGATGAAGGTGACTCAACACTTGTGTTGACCCATGACACGATACTGACATCCTTCCAGCTAGGGTTACAGGCTTGGAACCCAAATCTATTCAGAAAAAGAGGCATGTCGATTAGATGATTACCTCCCACAGTCCCACTTTCAGATTCAGTCTCAGTATAGAATTCAGTTCAGTTCTACAGATCCAGGACTATCAGACATAGTCACTCAGCTCAGTACGGGACTCAGTATAGTTCTACAGAATCATGACTGTTAGATACAGTCATTTAGTTATTAGTAATACAGTATTAGTAAACTCAGATATCAGTTAATCAGTATTCAGACTCAGTATTCAGTTTTATCACGATCTCAATCACAGTTTATGTATTCATACATGTATTCACACTCAGTAGCTTGTTTACAAAATAACTTTCGTCTTATTTAGCTTAATATTTCATGTTAAATTATTTATGTTGTCGTAAATTCTATAAAATGTTGATAATTCAGTTTGTTTTTTAAAAGATTCATTATCAAAAAATGTGAAAAAGAATTACTCTCATCTTACATTATTTAGTATCATTAATATTTGAAAAGTTTAATTGAATTTTTTTAAAAAATAATTAAATTTTCAAATATGTTTAATCTTTCTTTTTCTGGTTTCCCATCCAGTGTAGCATTGGAGCCTCGACTAATCCAGATCGCGCGGTGCATGGCCCATTAAGGTGGCAGCGCTTCCAACAGAGTTTTCTCTGTACCCAGGGTCGAACCCTCGACCTCTGGTTAAGGATGGATCAGCCCCATCCACTGCACCATAACCCATGTTGGTAACATACTTTAATCACTTGTCCATGATAAATTTGTTAGGAAAAATAAAAATTTAAAGTAAGATTAAGAACTACAAAATACAAAGATAATAAACCCTTGGATCGCTTTTGAATTTGATTGTATAAATAGTTAAGCTCATATAAATGTTCAAATTTATCAAAATGAACGAAAATTTGCAGAGTAATTATAATTTAAATTATGGATAAAATTGTCCGAAAAAATTAATGTAAAGACTATCAAAATTTCACATTCTCTCTTATATATAGTAGGAATATATATATACACACACACATACACAAAAAGATGGCCTAAAATGTCCTTCAATTATGTAAAATGGTGTAAAAACGCCCCCCATTTACCTATTGAACCTAAAATGCCCTTCTCGTCTATTGGGCCTAAAATGCCCCTTTCTTCTACCAACTGAGCCTATTTTGCCCTTTTATTTATTCAAATTACATGAAAAGGTCATCTTTAAAACTTAATTACATAAATAATAGTATTTTTTCAATATTAAAAAATAATTTTTTTTACATATATAGCCATTTAAAAAAATTAGAAAAGATAATTATAATTCCTAATTTAATGCTATAACTAATTATCAATTCACCTTAATTTAAGAGATATATTTTCAATCTTCAAATTAAAAGTGGAAAAAATAATCTCTGCTTTCAAATCTTTCTGTCTTATATTCAATATTCAAATATTTTTAAATAAACTAAGTATTTTCTTGAGCCGGGGGTCTATCGGAAACAACCTCTCTACTTCTTCGAAAGTAGCGGTATGGGATGCGTACATCTTATCCTCCCCAGACCCCACCTTTTGGGAATACACTGGGATTTTTGTTATTGTAAATTAAGTATTTCATTATTTGATCGTATATGTTTTATTTTGTTTTCATGTATGTTAATCATCTAATATTATTTCATTATAATATATTTTAAATCCTAATGTAATGGGTTAATGATAATTTTTTATGAATACGTATTTATGGAATAGAAGTCATTATGTTGGAAGTACAAAGTTAGATTATTATTATTATATTTTTGATATAATTTATGGGATAAATATTCATGGTATATCTCATTATGTCGGAAGTATTTTTTTTGTTAAAAAATATTTATTAAATATAAATATATATTTTCAATATTACGGTGTAAACTTATTATATCTAAAATATACCATGTAGTTATGGTATAAGTATAATTTAGATAGTATAAATATAATTTGCATGGTATAAATATACCATGTATCATTTTGACAGAAATATAATTTGTATAATATATAAATATATCATAAATTTTTGTGGTATAAATGTACGATATATTTTTATGGAGACATCGTTAATGCAGACAATAAAAATGAAAAAATGAAAAATTTTGATATAATATATAGAAAATGAATGAACAAAGGCTTTTATAAAATAGACAATAAATAAAAAATATGAAAATTTAATATATAATTATTTTTTTGTATATATTAGAATCTCTTATAAAAGTAAATATTTTATATGCTATATCTGAAAACCAACTAATGCAGCTATGTATATGTAGTAGTTTTTTTTTAAATGACTATTTATGTTGTTTTTCTTTTTATTTATCAGATCAATATAGAATGACGAAAAAAACTATCCATTGTCAAAGTCTCCGCCCTTTTGGTGCTATCATCGTATATATAATAGAATAGATTGATATTGTGCACTATTTATTTGGATAATATCAATAAAAATGATAGGAATTTTATGTACTTTAATAAAGTATTATATATTCTTTTCTTAAATAAAATGTCAAAATAACCTCAATAGGTAGACAGAAAGAGTATTTTAGGCCCAATCAGTAGACATAAAGGGCATTTTAGGCCCAATAGGTAGACGGAGAATATTTTTGCACCATTTCACATAGTTGAAGGGCATTTTAGGCTCTTTTTCATATATATATGTGTGTGTGTGTGTGTGTTTGTTTGTTTTTTTTGTGTGTGCGTGTGCGTATGCATGTGCGCGTGCGCGCGCGCGCGTGTGTGTGAAAAAGTGATAATTAAAGGATTTGGATGGTAATTTTATTATTTTATGTCTTTATCCCAAGGTAAATTATGATTGAATTATTTATACCATCTCTTAAGTGGATAATTCATCCAGATACTTTTTGTTAATTCCCAGATAATTTATCTCGAATTTAACAACAAAACATAACATTAAATTTTTTAATTGCGAAACTATTATTTTATCCCAAAACTATTATTTTAATACCTCACATCAAACGAACCCTTAATGACATCATTGCTAGAGCCATGTAAATGTTACGGTATATTTAAGGCTACAGATTTCAAAAGTTCTTCTAATTACCTCTTCCATGCTAGTCAAACACCTTCGCATAACATAAATTCAATGAAATACTTTTTATCAACTCAACCTTTGGTAGATTGATTGTAACTAATTAAATAACTCGACCAAATTTAACTAATTAAAATTGCCAAAAGAAAAACATTAATTTGATGACCTTGATTGTAGTGCTATTGAAAGTACTACAATTATACTATAAACTTAATAGATTTCCATATTTTCTTATTTATTTGGCAAGTAAATCATCCTCAAATTGAATAATTGGCAAATTAATGAGACGTTTTAGACGTTTTACGTTCTATACACTTCAGTTTGTCCATTCGGTGTTTTATTTGTTTGAATGCTTAGATTTATGGTATGTTTGCAAATTACTATACTTGTTATTTGTCTTTCAACTTGAAACATTATTTTTTCTCAGTTCTTTTTTCACTTATTTTTTTCTTCTTGTAATCAATGCGATGGACAAAGCGCGCACACAATTTGTTTTTGTATTTTATACTAATTAAGAAGAAAAGAAAGTGTTCTAGAACGATAAATAAAAGAAAAAAAGAATTTAAAAAGATCGGAGTTTATTGTCCGAGACATTATTTTTATATCTATAGTTATATTCATCTAATTTTTTAAAATAAGGACAAAACTTAAGGTATCCTAAAAAGGACATTTACATGAATCAACTGAGATGATCAAATGAAATATTACATTTATACATTACTCTTTTAATTTACATATAAATCATTATGAAAAAATAGATTTATATATTTTGAACAATTAATGTTGAACAATTTGGATATATAATTTTTATTTTGGTCAAAATCATCGGTGGCCCCCTAAACTTGGCACGATCTTTCACTTAGGCACCTCAAGTGGACGTTGTTCACTTTTGGCACCTCAAGTATTCATAAACTGTGTCACTTTGACACCTTTCGACACCAACTCTGGTGCGTGAATTGCATGCACGTCCAGCATGGATTAAATGACCGATTAATTTGTGCCAACTCATTTTAAATTGCCACGTCATTATATGTACTCAGAATTTTTTTTTAAAAAAAGAGAAATAAAATACATTATAAGATGTCTAATGAATTAATGACACGTGACTTTTGACCAAATAATTACAGAACTTCATCTTACTCCCCAACCATTCTTCAAGCTCTCCATCAATGGAGGTTGCAACCTCTTTATGGAAAATGGAAAGAACACAGTCGTTCAAAAGCACTTCCATGCATTAAACATGCAAAAATTTTCAGAAATGCACTGGGGAAGGTATCACAATTTCATTAATCATAAGAATCAACAATCATTGAATCAGAAATGTAAGCATCACAAGAAAAATTTTCACCAACATTACAACAAAAAAGAACATGTTTTAATTTAACGAAAAAAGGCGCCAACACACTTCCAACATGACATGTTTAATTGAACCAAGCGAGATGTATTGATTACCATTTACCGAATCAGGTTTATTCTCTTAAACTAATTCTTTTGGTTGAGGGTGAAAGAAGCCTGTTATTTTTTTTCCTAAAGAACTCATATACAGCTACATTGACGTTTGGGAACTTAAAATAGCTTAAAATAGCACAGATAATCTAATTATTCTCTAAATTCAACCAAGAATTTAATAAACAAGAGATTTTCAAACTAGATCTTGAAACCTAACCTCCATATTTTCAATCCGCATTAATAGCTTCTCGAATTTCAGATATATGACTAAAAAGTATGGAGGAGAAGAGGCCCGTGTTCAATTAGAAAATTAATCGACAAAAAAAAAAATTAATGAAGGTTGAAAGATGTTGGATACTCCGTTAATGGCGGTTGGAAGATATAGGATGAAAAAATAGGAAGAAGATGATTAAATTAAATGAAAAATGGGTTTAAATGGCGTTGCCATACGCCCAAAAACGAGTGTGATACACTCACACTCTCCTTGCTAAATCAACAAAAGGTGTCAAAGTGACACAGTTTATGGCTATTTGAGATGTCAAAAGTGAACAACGTTCACTTGAGGTGCCTAAGTGAAAGATTGTGCCAAGTTTAGGGGGCCACTTATGGATTTGATCTTTAATTTATATATCTACTTGTGGAGCCTTCATTTAATTTATATTTGCAGATACTTGCTTGTCTAACTAACATATTTTACGTTGTACAATTTGAAGTTAAGGGACAATATGATCTTTTCATTTAAAGTCAATAATTAGGACAAATTTATAATCTTTTAATATTCTATAAATTTCAAAGTTTTAGGTGATTTTGTGCATTTATTTAGGTTGATTTAGTTCAATTCATTTAACAGTAGATAGTTCAGACATCACCTCGTAAACTTTAGTTGAATCATCTAATGGTCCAAATAAATTTGTCCAACATCAAACATTATTTTAATTGAAATTGTGGTTTTAGCAAAGTTAAATTTCAGTAATTTTCGTGTGAGGCCAATGCAATTTGATTGATTAAACTTCAAGGGCCATTTGATACATAGATTCAATTATCTTAGATTATAATTCTGAAATTATAACTCATGAATTATTTTAGATCAGATAAAAGATGATGTAAAATAATCTCATAATTGATGGGATAAGATATGTTATACCAAGACTAAATTTGATATTAGTTTTATCATGTTTGATTGATGGTATAACTTAGTTTCTGAATAAAGTTACACCATCGATTGAACATGATATAAATTTTATTTATGAAAACTTATCCATGAGATATCGTCCTACCAAATTAAAAGTATTCTAACAATCACATGTTACGTTTTACAATTTGAAGATAAGGGACAATATGGTCTTTTTATTTAAAGCAAGTAATTAAGGAAAACTATTATATATATATGTATATATATATATATATATGTGTGTGTGTACAATTTAAGTGTATGTGCTCAGCACGTGTATATCATGTTAGTCAATTATAAATATATATAAAAGGATAAATTAGCTATTTTGATTATTGTATATATATATATATATATATATATATATATATATATATATATACTTTCAAAACAATGAAAGAAATAAATTACGACAAAAAAGATATTCTTAAACAAACGTGGATGAAATTATTTTTGAATGTACAAAAATTTGCACATGTAAGAAAGAAAGGTGTGAAACTAAAATTTGGTCAAGTTCATGTAATACTATAACTCAATTCAAATAAGAAATGTCAAATTGTTGAATTCATCAATAATATATAAATATGCACTAACACATAATCTTTTTTTTTTGCCATTATTGTTATATAATGATCCAATAACCTGTAATATTTTTCAAGTAAAATTATACTATCATGCTGATTTCTAAAATTCTAATACGCATAATATACGTTGAACTCTTGTAAAAAAAAAATTGATAGATATAATGATAATAGACTAATTTGAACGAATATTTGCTATTAAAATCTGATTCGTTCTACATATAGTATATGAATTGAGAAAAATGTATACTCTCTCCGTTCACTTTATGGGGTACATTTTGAATTTTAAGATTCAAACGATTAAATTTTACCTTTACATAAATTTTGTGAAAGTCCATTAAAAGATTCTATCCACCAAAATACATACATTAGGAACCAAAAATAAATATAAACAAAACCTAGACAATGTATTACAAAAATATTGTGAAAAGGGATATATATATATATATATATATATATATATATATATATATATATATATATATATATATATATATATATTGTATCATAGAATCCATTATAAATTAGAATACCACAATTAAGAATCAATTGTTAAAATAAAGAATCACATTCATATTAAAATAGGACAGAAAAAGTAAAATAAGTAAGAGGTCTTAATTTTTATTTATTTTTTTTTAAATAAAACCTAACTAACTGATGTTAGAAAATTAATAAAGTAAAGACTCCAACCAACAATCACCTCAAAGATTCCAACTTTACCACAAACAATCAAAAAAATTTACTCAAAAGTATTACCACCAAATTCTACAACTATTAAACAAGAAGGGTTTTGGCCATTCACATAGCTACTAAGAAAAAACATAGAACATTATTATGAATTACCAAGTCAGCTGAACTTGGTGAAGGATCAGGATGTTCTTCAAAGTGATGTCTATGGTGGTGATAAGGCCGAATACGACGGATTTTTGAAGAAAAGAAAATAATAAAATAAGTAAAAGATTCCCTAACCCCCTAAAAAAAATGTAACTAACTAATGCCTTGTAAAAATAGGTAAGAAAAAATTAATTTATGAAGAATATTACATGAGTTTTATTTCTAAATTAATTCTATTCCTAATAAATCCTATACTTAAAAGGATTCATAAATTAAATTAGCAAATCTAATAAAATTAAATAATAATTTGAAAAAAAATAGTGAAAAGACAATTTTGTCTATTAAGGAGATTTTTAATGAAGGATAAAAAGTTCAAATCACTTTTGTAAAGGCCTTCACACTTTTAATATATTATAGATATAAATTATAAATTATAGACATATATATATATATATATATATATATATATATTAAATACTACATACGGAAAGTGAAGGGGGACAATAAAAATTGAATTCCCGTAAAGTAGGTGTGAGATACCCAATAAAATCATGAAGGCATTTAATTATGTATCCTAAAGACTAAATTTGATATTAGTTTTAACATATTTGGTTGATGGTATAAATTAGTTACGGAATAAAGTTATACCATCGATCAAGATGGTATAAAATTTATTTATGAACTCTCTCAAACTTTTTCATGAGATATCCCGCCTTATGCGTCCTCCAAACGACAAGTATTCTAATAACCACATGTTACATTGTACAATTTGAAGATAAGCGATAATGCAGTCTTTTCATTTAAAGCTAGTGAATAGGAAAACATATTTTTTTTAATATCTATCTATCTATAATCTATAATATATTAAAAGTGTGAAGACCCTTAGAAAAGTGATTCGAACTTTTTGCCCTTCATTAAAATACTCTGCAATAGATAAAATCATCTTTTAACTCATTTCCTTCAATTATTATTTAATTATTTATGTAATATTTAAGATTTTAAAATCAATTAAAATTAGTTATTAAAGTTTTCCTTATTATTTTAAAGTCCTAAATTACAACGAAATTGTGTGCGGGAAGTTTCGTGCTTGCAAAGGAAAACAAGGGATTTTTTGATAGTTTTTTCGCCCTCTTTTCTTTAGCTTCCTTTTCTTTTTTACTTAATTAATAAATCTACAAAATATTAATGATTATAATCAAGGCAAGTTGAATCCTTTTTTACCCTAATTAGTATTAATTCGTAATTATATTCTTAACCAACTTTATATTCTTTTCTATACTTCAAAATTAGTTAAATTTTACCTTATTTATACATTGAAGAATTTCTACAATTCTTCTTCAAGAAACATACGCACCTTTTACACTATCTTCTACTTTTCTTCTATATTACCTTATTTCTTTTAGTTAGTAAATTCAAAGATTATTTGAATTATACATAATCAATTGTATACTCTTATTTTAATAATCTCTCATGTGATTATTGATTGTACTCTTTTAATAATCTCTCATGTTTCTCTTTCAGGTAAAAATTTCAGATTGAAAGTGACTTCCTCAATTGAAGGTTGGTTTTGATTCTATGTACATTTTTTATAATAAAGTTTGTGAATATAACTACGGAACTATTCTTTATGTGTCCAGAAGTTAGACTTTCATGCTTCTTTATTTGTTGAATAAAGATATGGCTTGTTTTATTTGTTATATGTATAAATAACAAATTACATATATTAGTGATATGAACATAAACATGTACGTGATATATTATTTGTTGAAAACTAAATGTAGACATATCATTATGAGAAAAGCGGTTGGTCTTTGTTTATGATGATATAATTTTCGAGTTTAATTCTTTTTATTTGTGCTTTTGATAGTTTTGTTGGTTTTGAGTATTAATTTTTTTCTACAATTTTGTTTCTAATGTTGTTACATGCCCGTAGTATTTTTAGAAATTTGTGATTTTTTTTTCATCCATATATATTATATAGGAGGGATAAAGGTCGTGAATTAGGGTATAAAATTAGTAAATATTTTAATCCTAACTCATTTTTCGGTTTAGATTTAGTCGTAGCTTAGCCTTTACCCATTTCTAAGTTTTAGCTGATTTTTTTTTTGAAGTACTTAAAAATTCTAGGTTCTGAATTGTCCTTTTTTTTTTTTCAGGTTACCTAGATTAGAATAAAAGATGTTTAGCTCTATTGTTTTTATGCTAAAGTGAAATCTTCTGCAGAGTTGTGTTGCCAGCAGCCAGCTAGATCCTAACTCTTAATTGTCCTAATTATATGGTATAATTTTTCTGATGAATGGAATCACCTTTTCAATCGGTTGTGTTTTGAGTCATACTAGCTATCATCCTTTATATATCAAAAAAGTTAGGTGCTTGCACCCATAAAAAAGAACGTTTTGATTCAATTTATGGGTGTCAAAAGGGCCGGGCCGAGCCAACCCGGAACCGACCCTTCTATTTTAACCGGGTTGAGGGTCGGTTTTGGCGCTAGTCGGGCCGGGCCCAACAGTAAAAAAATTTAAACCCACCCTAACCCGACCCACTTAACCTAACCCGGTCAAACCCACCAAAACTCAGTCAAACCTGGTTAAAAAATCGATCAAACTGGTCAAAAATATTAAAAAAAAACTTTCTTTCAATATACATTACATATACCCACCTATATACATTATAAATACGTTAAATAATATATATACACTATATATATAGTATATACTACATTAGAATTTAAAAAATATATACACATATACACAATTAGTCAATTACTCATATATACGCACCATTCAATGTATATATACTACTACTTATAAAATATACTACAATATATATACATTACAATATATATAGATATACTTATATACTAATTCATAAAACATATACACATGTATACGTTAAATATACAAGATATATACACGTGTATATGCACCATACAATGTATATATACAACTACTTATAAAATATACTACAATATATATACATTACAATATATATAGATATAGTTATATACTAATTTATAAAACATATACACAAGTATACGTTAAATATACACTTCTATAGAAGATATATACATGTGTATACACACTATTCAATGTATATATACTACTACTTATAAAATATACTACAATATATATACATTACAATATATATATAGATATACTTATATACTAATTTATAAAACATATACAGATATATACGTTAAATATACATTTCTATAGAAGATATATACAAGTGTATACGCCTAGAGCCAGTATCAGTTTTCAAGATACTCTCAGTAAAGCCATGATCAGTAGAATTCAGTCAGTCACATGACTCAGGAAAATTCAGTAAATTCAGTATCAGTCCAGTAATCTCAGTTAGTTATGAAATCTCAGTAGTATTCCGTCAGTCAATGGAACTCAGTGAACTTAGTCCAATTCAGTTCAGTGTCTATTCAGATGGGAGTAGGATTCAGCACCGAGTAAATCCAAAAATGGGAACTCACCTACCAGTAGAGGGTGTGATTCCTAGAAGTAAGTCTTGCATTTCAGAACTATGTAGCCAGCATAGGTTGAGACATTAACACTGACAGTTGAGGGTTGATGAGGTGGCTTAACCTGACAGATGAGGGTCCCATTATTCATTTTAGTATACCTGACAGATGAAGGTCACTCACAACTTGTCTTTACAAGTGGCGTGGTATTGACTACTCCCCACAGTCTCAGTCTCAGTAATAGAACTCAGATAGTTCTATAGAATTCAGGACTGTCAGACACAATCACTTAGCTCAGTACGAAACTCAGCTAGTTTCATTAGAACCTAGGCTTTCAGACACAGTCACTCAGTATAAGATATATCAGTAATCTATGTTATCAGTGTTCAAACTCAGTGGTCAGTGTTATCACGATCTCATTTACAGTTATGTATTCGTGCATGTATTCTCACGTTCATGTTATTGAGTCAGTTAGTATTGTTCATGCATATGAATCCATGTATTCATTCTACCCCACTCTGTATACCAGTACATTTCCACGTACTAACGAATGCTTTTGTCTTGCTCTATGGTGTTTTATACCATAGGTTCGGATGTTGTAATGCCCCAAAAATCTGTCCCAAGACGTCATACGGTGCTTAGAACCACAAGTGATCCCAAGCTAACCCATGAGTTGGCATACTGTTAAGCAACTGAATTATGATATAATAAATAACTGTTCTACTGTGTGGAAACATAATCATAATGAAATCCATAACAGATACAATACTTATTACTGCTAAAGCTTTACAATCTGATACATTCGAAGGATAAAACTGAAATTACATGACTAACTCTGACTGACATCTATGAAGCCTCTACTATACTGACTATAGATAGTTAGTACATGCTTCCAACTACCACTAATCAATACACATGAAGGTAAATGAACTGGACATAAACTGAAACCTATCTGGAGTTCCCGAAGTAGGAGAACTCATCACCTACTAGCTGGAATCAGCAACTGTCTGATCATGATATGCGGGCTACAACTGGTACCTACATTATGGAAAAATATAGCCACACAAACGTATATATGGATCAGTACTTCTGGAATATACTGAGTATGCAGGGGTGAATGCAATAAGTAAAAACTGATTTCATACGTAAACGTAAAACATGCATGCTAAGTGTAAGTGGACTCACCAATAGGCAGGAATAAATTAAAAATTAAAAATATTGTAAAGCATGAGAGACAAACATTCTCTGATAAAATGGTAAATCTCTACACTTAGTTTCGGTAAAACTATACTTTAATGATATAAGTATAACTGAAGCTGAATACTGGACATATAAAACTGAACTGTACTTATCTGAATAACTGGACTGAAATTGTGGAGTATTGTGCATATGAGAAAGGGATTGACTGAGTAACATGAGGTAACTGAGCATGAATTCGTAAAAAACTATATTATTTGAGAATGCATGATCAAATGTAGAACATGATTCTGAAATAGTCTGTAACTGAGGTACTAAAATACTGATAACTGAATAACTGATAATTATACGCTATGGTCAAGCAAACCTGAAACTGAACTGAGTTACTAATCTAATTTCTAGACTGAGTTTGTGATTGAGACTGTAACTGAGACTATAACTAGGACTGAATGCTGGGTTTTAATAACTGATTAACTGATATCTGAGTTTATTGATATTATAATACTGGTAGCTGAGCCTAATGATACTGTATTATTGAGAACTGATAACTGAGTGACTGTGTCTGATAGTCCTAAATCTGAAGAACTATTTGAGTTCTTTACTGAGCTGAGTGATTATATCTGACTGTCCTGAATCTGAAGAACTATATAAATTCTTTACTTAGTTGAGTGACTGTATATCACCGTCCTGAATCTAAAACTAAAACTGTGGGAAGTAGTCATCTAACCGACATGCCCCAAATAAGATAACTGAGTTGAGGTCCAATTTGTAACCCCAATTGGAAGGGTGTCAATACCGCGCCACTGGTAAGGATAAGCTGTGAGTGACCCTCAACTGGAAGGTACTCTAATAAGAACGGTGGGAACCCTCAACTGGCAGGTTAAGCCACCGCATCAACCCCTAACTAGAGGTTGATGTCTCAACCTACGCTGGCTACGTAGTTCTGGAATGCAAGGATTGCTTCTAAGAATCACACCCTCTACTAGCAGGTAAGTTCCCATCCTTGGGATCACTTGGTGCTGAATTCTACTCCCAACTGAATAGACACTAAACTGATTTCCTAGTTCATACTAGGTTTAACTAAACTATTGTTGATAGTACTATTTAGCTAAACTGAATTGAGTTCACTGAATTCTGTTGATTGATGGAAATATTATTGAATTCTATTAACTGACTGAATTTACTGAGGCCTGAATGGAATAGTGAATACTACTGAGGTCTAAACTGAATAATGAACTGGACTGGACTAATACTGAGTTTATTGAGTTTTCTTGAGTTTTGTAACTGACTGAGTTCTATTAAGTTCTGTAATTGATTGAGAATACTAATGATTGTGAGATGACTGAGACTATTTGTAACTGACACTGGCTCTAGGTAAGCTGCTAAATTTTTGGGTATTAAATACCCCAGGACTCAATAGCATGAAAGTGAAGTATGGCATGATCATACTCGCATAACAATCGCCAATTGTTCGCAATTCATTCACTGAGACATGTTATTAAATACTTGGAGGTTATGGACTTGTATATAAAGGAGAGACATGGTAACATGTCATGATTACACTATTCAATTCATATGAAGATACTTGGGCATGAGAATATCTTAAGCATGGAAGCATAGCATGGTTACTCAACAAAAATTGTGAATTGGGGGAATTTACACGAATTCACTTGAAATAGAAAATGGGTTTTTCATCAAAACATGTAAAGTTCACTACTTGAACACAAGAAAGTCTTAATCATGAGGGAATAATAAAGTTACATGGTAAAATTCATAACTTGGGGATTCATCTTGAAACTAGTTAAATCATGATATGTAAGCCCTTGTTCAAAAATTATTTTTGTAGGCATTTCATCAAATACTTGTACTTCATGGTTTAGGCTAAGCATGAGAATAGTTAAAAATAGTAGTAATAGCATGCTTTCACCTCTACAATCATCAATTTGGGTTAAATTACGAAACAATAATATTCAAACATGTAAGGTTCAATATCACCAACAATTTCATGGAAACATGATTTAAGCTTGAGATTCATAAAAATTTATAAGCAAAATTCATGGGAACATGTAAAGATTTAACTTTAAACTTGAAATTTGAGTTTTGGGCTCCATGGGTGAAAGAGGACTCATGGATGAACTCTCACATATCTTAATTCGATGGATCCTTGAAGAAATCATGAATTTGACTTTGAAACCCTATAAGATGTTCTTGAATGCTTTCTTGGAATTCTTGAATTGTGATGCTTAATTCTTGAAGTTTATGTTTCATGGATTGGAAACATTGAATTCTTGACTATCTTAAAGAAAAATTGAATGGAGTTTCTTGGTGTTCTTGAGGGGTATAGGGCTTTCTTGGAGAGGAAAAGATGAATGGGAATGTATGTAATGCTTTTGGGGAATGAAATTTGATGTTATGGACGGATTTGGGTAAGAGAAATTTCCCAAAGTAACCCTAGGACCTTTTAGAATTGAATTAGCATGTAAAATAGCCTTGGATCCACGTTAGTTTTTCGTGTCGAGGCGAAGTAGATGCGACGCGCCAAGATCGCGTCGGCTTACTACCTTACACGGAAAATGGCATAACTTTTTACTCGCTTATCGGATTTTTATGAAATTGGTATCATTGGAAAGATAATTCAATTATATACAATTTAATAGGTATTGAGATGAAAAATTCCATGTATATAAAGAGAATGTTTGAAGTAGACCCTTGTAGAATCGAATATCCAATTTTGGACGAATCAAAAGATCTTAGCTCAACTTTGTTCTAAGTCATTGCTATGAACATTTTTTACCTCTAAACCACTTCATAGGCTATGATAAAGATTATGAAACTTATATTCACATGATAATCACTTGTATTATAAGTTAGGCACGTAAGAACGATGGTTCAAATACTAGCCCAAAAATGTGGGGTATTATACTATCTCCCCCTTGGGAAAATTCATCTTCAAATGAGACTGGTTAGACTGAAAGTGTTGTATGAAGGTAACTGAGATCATATTCTGAATATGCATGACTGAAAACATGATTGCATTACTGATTCTAAAGTATGATACATGACTTGAATATCATGAACTGAACTAATTTCTTGAATATATGTACTGACATTAGAATGATTATAAGACCGAGATAGAAACGAGAGTGTCAACTTATGAGTAACCATTACTTCAATCTGGATCTTGTTTTATGAGGAAGAGATAAATGATTCAAGACATGAATACTTGGGGTATTACATCTCCCCATTGGGATACTTCATACCCCGAATGATACTAACTTGGCTGAAATACTAAAGAAAGACTGAGCTGATGAAATGGACACTTTCGAACTGAATCATGACTGAATATCTAGAATCTGAATCTGATGCCTGACGCTGAACTGAACTGAATTTATGACTTGCATGGTCATGAATGAATTACCCCATGAATAAAAAAGATGGGAAATCATACTAACTTGTCTGTCTGACTGCTATACTGGATTGATGGCTATACAGACTGAATTATACTGAAATATTACACTCAACTATGCATCCCACTTGTACACCAATATGACATTCAAACCTAATCTTCATTATCACACTTGTACTTGTAGTCAAACAACCATAAAAACATCTTTCTCATTTTCTCTAAAACCCTATCCTTAAAACTTTCTAGCACTAGCCCAAGAAGCACACATAGAATTTCTTAACTAATCATGACATAAGGAGAGGTTACTGAAAGTTAGAACATGAGGACCTGAAGCATGAAGGAATAACTTTGATACTCAACTGAGGCCTGAGGAATAAAGCATCAATGAAATTAATTCATCAGAGAGGTCTGAATTAAGGACATACATAACATAAACTGAATTTCGTTGATCATTATGAGTGTAGCATGAGTATCTGGATCTTAACATACTATAAAACATGAGTACATGAGTCATGAGCTGCATGACCTGAGTTTGGAGTTCATGATTTCATAAAATATGTTTCGTATTGCTGAGTGAACTAAAACTCCTCATACTAGGAACTGGAAATGCATATGATTCTATAAAAAATGCATGAATATGAGTTGTGTTCATAGAACTGGCATGTGAAGCATATGTAGGTATCGTGATGACTGAAGTACAAAACTGTGTACCAAGATAAGAATGGGTCGGGAATCATCCTCCCTTACTACTTTTCTATACATACTGGCACTACAACCATGGTCTGAGAGCATGACTTGGTCACTTGTTCTATCATCTCCCCCTTAGCTTTAAGACAACATCTTAAGTTTGTGACCACTTTACTAAATACTAAATTGAACTGCAATCACTTTACTATAGGATCTAGGGTATAATAATACACATGAATGATAACTCACCCACACCATCATACTTAATCTTGAATCAATAAAATTAAACGCTTGCATACACTATTCAAGCCTACTAATTCACCATTCGGACAACTAGCCCCATGAATATATAATATGTTCAACCTGGATAACACTATCACAACTCTACTACTGCTAAACTTCTGGGTTCATGATTCTAACTCTAGATCACATACTAAAAAAGAAATTCTGAGAGAAAATCTAAAAACACATCTGACTTTGGCTTAATGCATGATTTTCAGGAACATGAACAAAATATTTTAGACTTTAAAACATAAGGGCACTGATGGGATAATTTTTGAGCCAACATGTAATCCCATAACTATCTATAGGGACTAGTTAAGGAAACACTGTCTGTAAGGACTTAAGCTTCACTATTTCTTTCGCCTCAAAACAAAGGCAGAGTTAGTATAAATAAGAATAGAGCATGATAAGAATCTATATAAGTTCCTTAAAGAACCTTTCTATAGAATGATTTGAGACATGAAAGAAGGGAAAAATTTTCTAAATGCCTTGTAGCCTCTTGAAGAAAAGTACAAATATCTCCGTACTGCTCCATAAGACTCTACTAGACATAACTTCATACACACCCTAGGACACTTGAACTCTGGCTCTGATACCAAGTTTGTAACGCCCCAAAAACCTATCTCGAGATGTCACACGGTGCTTGGAACCACAAGTGATCCCAAGCTAACCCATGAGTTGTCATACCGTTAAGCAACTGAATTATGAAATAATAAATAACTGTTCTACTGTGCGGAAACATAATCATAATGAAATCCATAACAGATACAATACTGATTACTACTAAAGCTTTACAATCTGATACATTCGAAGGATAAAACTGAAATTACATAACTGACTCTGACTGTCATCTATGAAGCCTCTACTATACAGACTATATATAGTTAGTACATGCTTCCAACTACCACTAATCAATACACATGAAGGTAAATGAACTGTACATAAACTGAAAGCTATCTGGAGTTCCCAAAGTAGGAGAACTCATACCTGCTAGCTGGAATCAGCAACTGTCTAATCATGATATGTGGGCTACAACTGGTACCTACATTATGGAAAAATATAGCCACACAGACGTATATATAGATCAGTACTTTTGAAATGTATTGAGTATGCAGGGGTGAATGCAATAAGTAAAATCCGATTTCATATGTAAACATAAAACATGAATGCTAAGTGTAAGTAGACTCACCAATAGGCAGGATTAAATTAAAAACTTAAAATATTGTAAAGTATGAGAGACAAACATTCTCTGATAAGATGGTGAATCTCTAGACTTAGTTTAGGTAAAACTATACTTTAATAATATAAGTATAACTGAAGCTGAATACTGGACATGTAAAACTGGATTGTACTTATCTGAATAACTGGACTAAAACTATGGAGTATTATGCATATGATAAAGGGATTGACTGAGTATTATGAGGTAACTGAGCATGAATTCATAAAAAACTATATTATTTGAGAATGCATGACTAAGCGTAGAACATGATTTTGAAATAGTCTGTAACTGAGGTACTAAAATACTGACAACTGAATAATTGATAATTGTACGCTATGGTCAAGCAAACCTAGAACTGAATTGAGTTACTAATCTAATTTCTAGACTAAGTTTGTGACTGAGACTGTAACTGAGACTATAAATGGGACTGAATGCTGGGTTCTGATAACTGATTAACTGATATCTAAGTTTATTGATATTGTAATACTGGTAGCTGAGTCTACTGATACTGTATTATTGAGAACTGATAACTGAGTGACTGTTTCTGACAGTCCTGAATCTGAAAATCTTTCTGAGTTATTTACTGAGCTAAGTGACTATATCTGATAGTCCTGAATCTGAAGAACTATATGAGTTCTTTACTGAGTTGAGTGACTGTAGATGACATTCCTGAATCTGAAACTGAAATTGAAACTGAAACTGTGGGAAACAGTTATTTGACCGACATACCCCAAATAAGATAACTGAGTTGGGGTCCAATCTGTAACCCCAATTAGAAGGGTGTCAATACTGCGCCACTGGTAAGGACAAGCTATGAGTGACCCTCAACTGACAGGTTAAGCCACCTCATCAACCCTCAACTAGCAGGTTGATGTCTCAATCTACGCTGGCTACGTAGTTCTGGAACACAAGGATTATTTATAAGAATCACACCCTCTACTGGTAGATGAGTTTCCGTCCTTGGGTTTACTCGGTGCTAAATCCTACTCCCAACTGAATAGACACTGAACTGATTTCCTAGTTTATACTAGGCTTAACTAAACTATTATTGACAATACTGTTTCACTGAACTAAATTGAGTTCACTGAGTTCCGTTGATTGATGGAAATATTACTAAATTCTGTTATCTGACTGAATTTATTGAGGCCTGAATGGAATAGTAAATACTACTGAGGTCTAAACTTAATACTGAACTGGACTGGACTAATACTGAGTTTACTGAGTTTTCCTGAGGTAAGTTTCTAAATTTTTGGGTATTGAATACCCCAGGACTCGATAGCATGAAAGTAAAGTATAGCATGATCATACTCACATAACAATCGCCAATTATTCGCAATTCATTCACTGAGACATGTTATTAAATACTTGGAGGTTATGGACTTGTATATTAATGAGAAGACATAGTAACATGTCATGATTACTCTATTCAATTCACATGGAGATTAATACTTGGACATGGGAATATCTTAAGCATGGAAGCATAGCATGGTTACTTAACCAAAATCGTGAATTGGGGGAAGTTACATGAAATTCACTTGAAATAGAACATGGGTTTTTCATCAAAACATGTAAAGTTCATTACTTGAAAACAAGAAAGTCTTAATCATGAGGGAATAATAAAGTTACATAGCATTCATAACTTGGGGATTCATCTTGAAACTAGTTAAATCATGATATGTAAGCCCTTGTTCAAAAATCATTCTTGTAGGCATTTCATCAAATACTTGTACTTTATGGTTTAGGCTAACCATGTGAATAGTTAAAAATAGTAGTAATAGCATGCTTTCACCTCTACAATCATCAATTTAGGTTAAATTTAGCAAACAATAACATTCAAACATGTAAGGTTCAATATCACCAACAATTTCATGAAAACATGATTTAAGCTTGAGATTCATGAAAATTTATAAACAAAATTCATGGGAACATGCAAAGATTTTGACTTTAAACTTGAAATTTTAGTTTTGGGATCCATGGGTGAAAGATGACCCATGGATGAACTCCCACATACCTTAATTCGATGGATCCTTGAAGAAATCTTGAATTTGACTTTGAAACCTTAGGAGATGATCTTGAATGCTTTCTTAGGATTCTTGAATTGTAATGCTTAATTCTTGGTTTCATTCTTGAAGTTTATGTTTCATGAATTGGAAACATTGAATTCTTGACTATCTTGAAGAAAAATTCAATGGAGTTTCTTGGTGTTCTTGAGGGGTCTAGGGCTTTCTTAGATAGGAAAATATGATTGGGAATGTATGTAATGCTTTTGGGGAATGAAATTTGATGTTATGGACGGATTTGGGTGAGAGGAATTTACCAAAGTAACCCTAGTACCTTTTGGAATTAAATTAGCATGTAAAATAGCCTTGGATCCGCATCAGTTTTTCATGTCGAGGCGAAGTAGATGCGACGCACCAAGATCCCGTCGGCTTACTACCTTACATGAAAAATGGCATAACTTTTTACTCGCTTATCGGATTTTTGCGAAATTGACATCATTGGAAAGATAATTCAATTTATACAATTTAGTGGGTATTGATATGAAAAATTCTATGTATATAAAGAGTTATATATGTTTGAAGTAGACCCTTTATCGAATATCAAATTTTGGACGAATCAAATGATCTTAGCTCAACTTTGTTCTAAGTCATTGCTATGAACATTTTTCACCCCTAAACCACTTCATAGACTATGATTAATATTGTATAACTAATATTCACATTATAATCACTTGGATTATAACTTAGACACAAAAGAACAATGGTTCAAATACTAGCCCCAAAATGCGGGGTATTACAGATGCTCAGGTTTCCGAACACACTTAGCAGTTCAGATTTCAGCAGCAGTAGATTAGCAGTGAGTCGTCATCATTCGAGGATGACATGATTATTTTATTATTTTATTATTTTAGTTCATTTTAGTAGATGGAGTTAGTTGGGGACATGTCTCATCAACTCCTTATTTCAGACAGTTTTAGAGGCTTTTAGAATATAATGTTTTCAGACTATATCTTGTTCAGTACTTCAGCTTTGGTATTGTGATATAGTATTATTTAGATGTTATTCAGTATTAAACCTTATGGCAGTTTTCATCCCATTATTTTATATTATAGAGTATTATGTTACAGTTATTGCAGCAGGTATCAGTCATGGGTTAGCTAGTGGTCCTTCGGGATTATTAGCATCATGTAGCATCTGGGGTTCAAATTTTAAGGCATTACAAACTTGGTATCCGAGCCTAAGGTTCAATAGAGTCCTAGGAAGTCTGAAAGCCGCATCTAGTAGAGTCTTGTGCATGGGTGCGTCGCACACCACACTTATGGACATGAGGCTATGAGAGGTTTTAGGAACAATTTTCCCTTCTTTCAGTATTCATGTCGTGTGAATGAGCATGAGCTCAAGTTAAAATCTCAGTCTAATCCTTTTCTCTTCCATTTACAGAACATGTCTCCCAAGAAGATAAATGAAAGGGGAACTGGAAATTAGTCAGCACCTCAACCCGTCCATGTAAATCCCCTGGGAAAATACGTCTCCTATGCAGAGTTCAGAGCTGCATTCACTACTCTTGCTAATTTAGTTGCTGCTCAGAATGAATGGCTAACTACCGTTCTGGCCAACCCAGTGTCCAATTCTGCTGCATCTAGGATTAGGGACTTCACCTGAATGAATCCTCCATCTTTCACTGGGTCTAAGTCAGAAGAGGACCCTCAAGAATTCCTAGATCAGTTGTAGAAAGTTACAGATATCATGGGGGTATCTACTAGTAAGAGTGTTGAGCTAGCTGCATATCAGTTGCAGGATATGACTTACACTTAGTCCAAATAGTGGAAATCAGAGAGATTCATAGATGCAGGGTCAGTAGAATGGGAGTAGTTTGCCACTACATTCTTAGATAGAATCTTTCCCCTAGAGTTGGGAGAAGCTAAGGTGTTTAGAATTTATCAATCTCAGATAAGGCAACGTGACAGTGAGAGAGTGTTCTCTTAAGTTTACTCAATTAGCTAGATATGCTCCTCTTGTAGTGGCAATAACAGAGCTAAGATGAGTAAGTTTGTTTCTGGGGTGAATGATAGTGTGGTCAAGGAGTGCAGGACCGTGATGTTGGTTAGTGAGATGGATATATCTAGGCTTATGGTCTATGCTAAGCAGATAGAAGAGCAGAAGAGAGAGAAGAGAGAGAAGCAGAATAATAGGGCTAGAACAGGTAGCTACAATTTCAGTCAGCCTAAGTCAGAAGAAGGAAATCATTTTCAGTTTCATCTTAAGTTTTTTGTTCCAACTCCTTCCTTAGCCAATTCTCCAGTGAAAAAAATTTAGAGACGGCAACAGAGATAGGGCGCTAAGCTCTAAGTCTCAAGGCAGTGTTAGTAGTGCCCGATCTAATCCCCTTTGTTAGATTTGTGGTAAGAACCACAAGGATATTTATAGAGCTGGCAGTGATGTCTGTTTCGGATGTGGCAAGCCATGCCACAAAGTTAGAGATTATCCCCAATCAGGTCCTCAGGGTTAGCATAATAGTTCCTCATCTCAGTCCGGTTGCCCGAATCAGCAGGGTGCCACCTCTAGTGCTACCAGTGAGCAACGCTCAAACAAACTCTATGCTCTTCAGTCTCGATAGAATCAGGAAAATTATCCTGCTGTAATTGTTGGTATGTTATAGATATTTCATGTACATGTTTATGCTTTGCTAGATCCCGGAGCTTCTATGTCTTTTGTTACTCTTTATATAACAATTGATTTCGGAGTCAGTTCCAAAATTCTAGCAGAGCCGTTATGAGTCTCTACTCTTGTAGGTAAACAATTATCGCCCGATGGATATACAGGAACTGTCCGGTTATGATATCTCTGAAAGTCACTTCAGTAGACTTAGTCGAATTAGAGATGACAAATTTTGATGTCATTCTAGCATGGATTGAATTTATTCCTGCTATGCCACAGTCGACTGTAGAAACATAATTGTCCAATTTCAGTTTTCGAATAAACCCGTCCTAGAGTGAAAGGGTAGTACTTCAGTATTCAGGGGTTAGCTTATTTCCAACCACGGGCAAGGAAAATGATATCTAAGGGGTGTGTCTATCATCTTGTTCATGTTAAGGAATCTAGTTCTGAAACTCCAAATCTTGAATCAGTCCCAGTAGTTAATGAATAATAAGATCTCTTTCTCGAAGATCTTCCAGAAATTCCTCCCAAAAGAAAAATAGACTTCGGTATTGACCTTCTTACAGATACTCAGCCTATATCTATTTTGCCATACAGAATGACACCAACATAACTCAAAAAATTAAAAGAATAGTTGAAGGATCTCCTAGATAAGGGATTTATCAGACCTAGTGTGGCCCCACGAGGTGCACCAATTCTATTCATGCAAAAGAAAGACGGTTCTCTCAGAATGTGCATGGATTATCATCAACTCAATAAAGTCATGGTCAACAACAGGTATCCATTTCTCAGAATTGATGACTTGTTTGACCAACTTCAGGGTGCCAGTTACTTCTCTAAGATAGACCTCAGATCAGGCTATCATCATCTTAGAGTTAGAGAATATGACATTCCGAAGATAGCCTTCTGAACTCGGTATGATCACTTCGAATTCCTAGTCATGTACTTTGGTCATACCAATGACCCAGCAGGTTTCATGGACTTGATGAACCGTGTGTTCAAGCAATACATGGGCATGTTCATCATAGTCTTTATCAATGACATCCTTGTATATTCCCGCAATAAGCATGATCATGCAGAACAACTCAGCATAGTACTTAGACTCTAAAAAATCATCAATTATTCTCCAAATTCAGTAAGTGCAAATTTTGTCTAAGGTCAGTAACATTTCTTGGTTATATGATTTTCGGTGATGTCATTAGAGTAGATCCTCAAAAGATCAAAGCAGTAAGAAACTGGCCTCGCCCTATCTCTCCATTAGATATTAGGAGTTTTTTGGGTTTGGCTGGCTATTACAGATGGTTTTTTGAGGGATTTTTGTCTATTGTATTCCCTATGTACTGATTGACTCAGAAGAAAGTTAAGTTTCAGCGGTCAGATTCTTGCGAGAAGAGTTTTTAGGATTTGAAGGCTCGACTCACCTCAGCTCCAATTTTGACTCTTCCATATGGTTTAGATAGGTTCATAATGTACTGTGATGCATCTAAAATAGGTTTAGGTTTTGTCCCCATGCAATATGGTAAGGTCATAGCCTATGCCTCCAGACAGCTTAAGCCCCATGAGAAGAATTATCTGACTCACGATCTTGAGTTAGCAGTTGTAGTAATTGCCTTAAAGATTTGGAGGCATTACTTATATGGGGTGCATGTAGATGTGTTCACAGATCATAAAAGCCTTCAGTACGTATTCTCTCAAAAAGATCTTAACCTCTGTCAAAGAAGGTGGTTAGAGCTCTTGAAAGATTACGACATAAGTGTCTGTTATCATTCGGGCAAAGCCAATATAGTGGTTGATACGCTCAGTAGACTGTCTATGGGTAGTGTTGCTCATGTTGAGGACAGTAAGAAAAAGTTAGCTCAGAAAGTTCATCAGCTTGCCCGACTAATTGTCTGCTTAGTCGATTCCGTAGAAGGTAGTATATAGGTTCAGAACAATTCAGAATCATCTCTAGTTTTTGAGTAAAGAAAAAGCAGGATAGAGATCCCAGCTTAGTCAAGTTGAACGAGTCAATCAGAGATAAAAAAATATAGGTTTTCTCCCAAAGGGGAGATGGTGTTCTGCGTTGTTAGGGTCATCTGTATGTTCCAGGTGTAGATGACTTAAAGAAGTTAATTCTTGCAGAAGCGCATGGTGCGCGATACTCTATTCATCCAGGGGGCACTAAGATGTATCATGGCTTATGAGAGATCTATTGGTGGAGTGGAATGAAGAGAGATGTTGTAGAGTTTGTGGCTAAGTGCTCTACATCTCAGAAGGTTAAGATAGACCATCAAAAGCCTAGTGGATCCATGTAGGAGTTCAGTATTCCTACTTGGAAGTGGGAAGAAGTGAACATAGACTTCGTGACGGGTTTGCCTCAAACTCGTGATCAACATAGTTCAGTCTGGGTCATTATAGACAGAATAACCAAATCAGCCCATTTCCTTCTAGTTTATACCTCTTATTTAGCCGAGGATTATGCCAAACTCTATATCAGGGAGTTGGTCAGATTATACGGTGTTTTGTTGTCCATTATCTCAGATAGAGGTACCAAGTTCACCTCTCATTTCTGGAAAGCATTCCAAAAGGGTCTTGGTATTCAAGTACACCTCAGTACAACCTTTCATCCTCAGACAGATGGTCAAGCAGAGAGGACCATTTAGACTTTAGAAGATATGCTGAGAGCGTGTGTAATTGATTTCAACGGTAGTTGGGATGACCACTTGCCTTTGATTGAATTTGCATACAACAACAACTATCATTCCTGTATTCAGATGGCTCAATTTGAAGCTCTCTACGATAGGAGATGTAGATCTCTAATCGGTTGGTTTGAGGTAAGTGAGGCCGCCGTTATAGGTCCTGACTTGGTATTCGATGCCTGAGAGAAGTTCGGTTGATCAAAGAAAGACTTTGGGCTGCCCAGAGCTGACATAAGTCTTATGCAAATATGTACAGAAAGGATCTCGAGTTTGAGATTGATGATCATGTGTACTTGAAAATCTTTCCCATAAAGGGAGTAAAGAGATTCGGCTAGAAGGGAAAGCTCAGTCCCCGATATGTCGGTCCCTTCAAAATTCTCAGTCGCTTCGGCAAGTTAGCAATCCAACAGTTGTGGTCCCTATAGAGGGCATAGATGTTCAAAATAGTCTCTCTTATGAGGAAATTCCAGTCGAGATTCTTGACTATCAGATTCGCAGACTGAGGAACAAAGAAGTTTCTCTAGTCAAAAGTTCTTTGGCAAAATCAGTTTGTTGAGGGAGATACTTGGGAAGCAGAAGCAGACATGCGAACCAAGTATCCTCACCTCTTCTCCATAAACTCAGATCTAACTCAAGGTAACAGTCTTCCTTAAGCTCATTCAGTTTCACATTTAGTTTTATTATAAACTTGGTATCAAATACCATTGCATATTCAGTCATGCATTCATGTGTCAGTTCAGTCATGTATACATGCATAAGATATGCATGTTCAGTATACTCAGCGTATCAGTAATCCCAATGATGCATTCATGAATCAGTTACTCATGCATCAGATATGCATGCTCAGTATGATACACTCAGCTTATCAGTTATAAAATTGTGTTTCAGTTGTTCATGTCCTATATATACTTCAGTTTATCATTTCACTCCTCCTAGTCAGTCTTATTCGAGGATGAATGTTCTCAAGTGGGAGATATTGTAAGACCCCGTAAAAGTCTAAGTCTAGATTCATCCTTTAAAGCTCCTTAAGGGATCCCAACACTTAGAAAATGTTAGCCAAGTGTTTAAGGACTTAGTCTCATTTTAAGCCTCCAAAATTTGAGTATTTATTTCAAGACCTTCCCGACCTCCATTTGTCAATTTTTAAGTTGCCTCACGATAGGGAAAGTCAATAGTATATCTCGGGTGAATTTTGGGATATTTGGAATAGCATAAGGGCATGTTTGGTTTCCCAAAATAGTAGCTTGAGGCAATAAGCCCGCGCCGCCCTACTAAATTCGGGAGTATAAGCAGGGCGGCACCCTGGATAGTTTGGGGGTCTAGGCAGCGCGGCGCCTTGGCTATTCCGCCTGGGCCAAAAATCTGCACTCCAGCCCCGAACTGTAAGGGCAAAAGAGTTATTTATCCACCCTTATATAACCCAAAAACACGAGATTCATCCACTTTAAATCTATATACACTTAATTTCTCTCAAATTCTCTCAAGAACAAGCCTAGGGTTTTCATAGAAGGTTCAAATTCAAGGGATTTCGCCGTTAGCTTTCAAGAAGCTTCCATCCAAGGTATGTAAAGTATTCATCCAAGGATCCCTTCCATCCATAGACCTCAAGAATTAAATTTTAAAATCATGAATTGTGAATTCCATATTGTGGGAGGATTATAACCATGTTTATGTTGTTGTATGATTCCCAAGGTGGAGTCTTTAATATGTTTTCATGAAACTTGTTAGCATGTGGGTCGAAATCTATAAAATTGAGTTGAATTATGTAGTCATGATGTGTTGGTTTAATACTCATGCCTAAGCCTAAAGTTATGCATGCAATGTGTTTGATAAAATGCCCAAGAGAATAAGAAATATATATTATGACTCAATAGGACCTAAATGATGAATTCATTCTCTACCCTTATGTTCAAAATGACTCACATGCTATTGTTATGCATTGTAATTGTTTGATGAAATGCTCATAAGATTAGACTTATGAAATTATGACATGTTTATATGCATTCCTATTCACGTAGAATATTGTGATTATCAAGCACCTCATAAAAATCCCCAATGATTGTATTATAAATTGTGGACTATGGTCATGTGTTCAAGAAGTGTCATGTCTTATTAGTTTCATGCTATCGAGTCTTGGGGGTATTTATACCCGATAATTTAGCTGTGTACCTAGAGCCCGTGTCAGTTTTTAAGATACGCTCAGTCAATCCATGATCAGTAGAATTCAGTCAATCATATGAATCAAGAAAACTCAGTAAATTCAGTATCAGTCCAGTAATCTCAGTAACCTCAATAATCGCAGTCAGTTATCAAATCTCAATAGTATTCCATCATTCAATGAAACTCAGTGAACTCAGTCTAGTTCAGTTCAGTTTTTATTCAGATGGGAGTAGGATTCAGCACCGAGTGAACCCAAGGATGGGAACTCACCTACCAGCAGAGGGTGTGATTCCTAGAAGCAATCCTTGCGTTCCAAAACTATGTAGCCAGCATAGGTTGAGACATCAACACTGACAGTTGAGGGTTGATGAGGTGGCTTAACCTGACAGATGAGGGTCCTACCATTCTCCTTAGGGTACCTGATAGATGAGGGTCACTCATAGCTTGTCTTTACCAGTGTCGCGGTATTGACATCCTTCCAATTGAGGTTACAGATTGGATCCCAACTTAACTACAATAACTTATTTGGGGCATGTCGGTTAGATGACTACTCCCCATAATCTCAGTCTCAGTCTCAGTAATAGAACTCAGATAGTTTTATAGAATTTAGGACTGTCAGACACAATCACTCAGCTTAGTACGAAACTCAGCTAGTTCCATCATAACCTAGACTGTCAGACACAGTCACTAAGTATCATATATATCAGTTATATCAATAATCCATGTTATCAGTGTCCATACTCAGTAGCCAGTGTTATCACAATCTCATTTATAGTTACGTATTCATGCATGTATTCTCACGTTCATGTTATCAGTTAGTTAGTATTGTTCATGCATATGAACCCATGTATTCCACCTACCCCATTTTGCATACTAGTACATTCCCACGTACTGATGCATACTTTTCTCTTGTGCTATGGTGTTTTATACCATAGGTTCGAACGCTCAGATTCCCGACCGCACTTAGCAGTTCATATTCCAGCAGCAGTAGATTAGCAGCGAGTCCTCATCATTCGAGGATGACATGATTATTTTATTATTTCATTATTTCAGTAGATAGAATTAGTTGGAGACATATCCCATCAACTCCTCATTTCAGACAGTTTTAGAGGCTTTCAAAATACAGTGTTTTCAGACTAGATATTTTTCAGACTATACCATGTTTAGAAATTTACTTCAGTTTTGGTATTGTGATACTGTATTATTCAGATGTTATTCAGTATTGAACCTTATGGTAGTTTTCAGCCCATTATTCTGCATTATACAACATTATGTTACAGTTATTGCAGCAGGTACCGGTCATGGATTAGCTAGTTGTCCTTTGAAATTATTAGCACCGTGTAGCTTCCGGGATTCAGAATCCGAGGCATTACATATCATGACACACAAAGCACGTATACTAAATTAGTATATATATATATATTACAAACAAAAAGTGAAGAGAGACAGTAAAAATTGAATTCACGTGTAGTAGATTGGAGGCACCAAGTAAAATCACGATGGCATTTAATAATGTATCCTGAAGACTAAATTTGGTATTAGTTTTACCAAGTTTGATTATTGGTATAGATTAGTTCCGGGATAAAGTTATACTATTGACTAAACATGGTATAATTTTTATTTATGAAATATCTCAAACTTAGATATCCTACCTTGTACGTCCTACCAAACGATAAGTTTTCTAACAACCACATATTATATTGTACAATTTGAAGATAAGGGACAATACGGTCTTTTCATGTAAATCCTGTAACTAGAGAAAAATATCATCACTACAAGAAAACACAGAATTCGCAACAACTTTTTACCAACAACTATAATATCGCTGCAAAAATTCAATAATTGGCAACAACTTAAGTTTACTGTTGCCATATGATGGAACTTTTCACAACAAACTGTGCGGATAACTAGGCTGATAAATAGATTCATGGGTGCGGATAACTAGGCTGATAAATAGATTTATTATAACTGATGAATCTAATTTTTTTTTTGTACGTGGTTATTTCTTAGATTTTGTTTTAATTTTTTGTGAGATGTATTCATTTATTTAGTTTATTATTTTATCCTGTAGTAACTGCTGAGTTACAAATTTCTGTATAATAATTTATTCTTTCTGTACTGTAGTGTATATCTAATTCTAGATTTTCTATGTCATTTATTATTTTGTGTTGTTCTTCTCGTAGTGAGTTTTTTATATTATATAAACTATTACATGTGTTTTTTTCTAAATTTTCTAAGGTTTTTTCTATCCATATTAACTTTTCTTTTAGATCTTCCATTATTTTTCTAATATGGTTTCTATAATTAATTTTGTTATTTAGATTATCTTGGTTTTCTCTAGTTTTTCTAATATATTCTAACATCCACAATCTTGGTTTGAATAATATCCTTCTGGGTAAATGTCTTCGTATATTTGTGTTGTGGCATTTATCATTTCAATTTCGTAATTTATTACTTCTTCTAATATCATTTTCTTAATATCTATTATTTCAATATCTTTAAGTATATATAAGATTAAAACTCTAAGGTAGTCTAAATGGACTATTTTTTAAAATTGATATTTTATAGCTATTTGTTTTAGACTTAGTAGTTTTTGCATATTTTATTAAGAAATTTTATATATTTTTTATTTTTCATGTATTTGTCTATATTTATTTTTATCTGTTTTTCCAGTAATTGTATTTTTTGCGTATCTTTAAAAATCCTACGTAATTTTAACATAATAAATATTTATAAGAGTAGTTAGGTATGTGTGGTATATAATTTATTCTATCCGTATAATTTTTTCCATATGCTTTTTCTAATATAACTTTTCTTATATCTGCAACATCTATATCTCTAAGTGCATACAAAATAAGTATCTTAAATTTATCTACCATGACATCAGATATATTATCATTCATTATCATAAAATTGCTTTTTTCAAAATATTCCCTTCAACCATATACATAATAAAATATAGTCATCTCAGATTACTATATACTAGATTATTCTTAAATAACATGTTCTTCGGTCACTACTAGCATGGTAATTCGGATACTTTTCCCTTAAACAGCGCCTCGACTTTGGTTACTCCCCGCCACGGCTTCTTGCCTCATTGGTTTCACCTTTAGGATGGCATAGTTCCTTGGGATTTTTCTCCGTTTCCACTTTGCTAATAAACTTCTTAACATATTATTTTTCGAATAATTCTACTATAAAGTAACTAATATGAATTTATTTTATCATATCATGATTGTCGGGAATTATGAATTTAGCTATTCATAATCATAAATAGATATACCTGTTCCGGTAGCTTTGATATTTCTGAGGTTTGTTGTTCCATAGCTTTTTCCATTGCAGTGTATATATTTAATTAACTAGGCAAAAGTATTTTTGATGGAGAGAATTTTGGCTGAATGTGGGAAAAGCTTGCCTCTGCAATGCTTCCTGAGTTCTTATTTATAGAATGAGAAATGTACAAAAAGTTCTTACATCCGTATAAAAAAAACTTAAAACTAAAAAGAAACTAAAAAGACTTGAAAAGTCTTTCTTTTTCACCTAACCTAATCTAAAGACTTTGAAAATTTCTACTTTACATTAACTCTATAATAAATGCTACAAAGCTAATGTTTATCTTTTACGTAACAACTTTGTACAAATAAGTCTTCCACCTATTTTGTCATATCTGTTGTATCTCCATTATTGCTCTGTTCTTATCTTTCCAGCTGTCGTCCTTATCTTCTTCTATTCTAGCTGTACTGCTGGGACGTCATTATCTCCTCCATTACATTTTGAACATCTGTGATCTGGGTATTTGTGTCCAGTAGTTTTGCAATATCTGGTCAATAATTCTTCTGAAATAAATTTTTCTTTAATAGCTCTGGCGATAGGTTCTGTCTCTGGTTTAAGCAACGTCATAATCCATTGCCTAATAGTTTCCATATCTGTTTCTCGTAGCTCTTTTGAATTTGATTATACATGGTTTCTTGAATAATAACTCCATATAGGATTTTGATTACAATATGTATTTGCTAGTTCTTGTAAAATTGTAGCTAGTCCGATAACTCTTTTGTTCGCATAAAATTTTGGTATCTCAATTCTGGGTATCTCTGGCTGTGTACCAATATCTTGTGGTATAATCATATCTCGTGTCATTCCTATTTTTACAACTTGTATAGGTTTCTTAACTTCGTCAAATAATATCTCTGCTGGTGCCGTGTAGATTTTTATAAAAAATAAAGTACCTTTGGTTATTCTTTTAAATATGGTAAATGCTTCATATATCTCGGGTATAGTGGATATCTCAGTTCCGTCCGTGGTATATATGGTACTAAGTAATTCATATTCGTAGCAAGTTTTAACTAGGCTTGGTTTAGTTTTTGGTAAGGCAATTAGCTTGTTGTATCCGGTTAATTTCTGGGTTATATCGTTCGTATCTGGTTCTTGGATATTTGTAGCTTTTGGGTTGCTATTTAAGAAAGTTTGTACATTGTAGATATTTTCTATATATGTGCGGACTGTGTAGTTGTATGTCTTTTTGTCTTGATTTAGGCTATCTCGATATGTGGTAACTTGTGGGGGTGTAAACATGGGGTCTTTTGGTATATTTGGTGTATTTGGCTTGTCAAATAGCTTATTTAAGTTCATATTTTTTCCAACTCCTTTGCTTGTACCTGCAGAAGTAGATTGATAAGCGTTATGGGTTTTATGGAGTATCCCAACATCTCCTTCTAGCTCTGGAATTTTATTGTCTTCCGATCGACATAGCTCTGCACATTGCTGAGTTAGCTGATTTATAGCTATAGACTTCAGATTATCTTCACTAGTCTTTAGCTTTAGCTTTTCTATCTCAGTACCATTCTTTGCTATCTCAGTACCCATACTGTCTACTTTCAATGAAAGCATAGTCAGGGCGTTGAGTATCTTTTCATGTATATTTTCTTCTACCATTTCAGTTTGTGTAGCTTTGTCTTGATATGTAATCTGCAATAACATTTTTGTTAGTACTGATTACTTCTATTATAAATGTAAAATTTAATATGTTTAAAACTAGTCTCCGAATCTCTTTTGTTGTAACTGAATTTTGTATTTTCTTTGTAAGCCACCAGCGTACCTGTGTATTATCTGTTCGCACAATAAACTTGTTATATACAATATATGGCTCAAATGCTAACAAACATTTATATAATGAACATAATTCTTTTCTATTTATTTCCCACTTTATTTCTGTTTCGTTGAACGTACCTGAGTAGTATCTACAATGGTGTTCTATTTTTTCTGCTTCATACCTATATTTAAGTACTCCTCCGTAACTATATTCACTGGCATCTGCTTCTACTATGTATGTAAATTTTCTATTTTCATCCGGAAATTGTAATTTTGGTAAATCCTTGCAAAGTGATTTTATTTTCTGAACTTGTTTTTTATCTTCTTCATTATAATTATATTCTATATCCTTTTTTAATTTTTTCTGTAGGGGTTTTAGGTTTTCTGCTAATTTTGGAATATATTCTCTTACTTGGTTTACTAATCCTAAAAATGATTGTAATTTCTTTTTTGTATCTAATTCTTCTTTCGAATTTATTATTTTTTGTACTATATGTTGTTGCATTTTTACTCCACTTTTATCTATTTGTATTCCTAAAAATTCTATCTGGTTTTTCATAATTTCAGCTTTCTTTTCACTTAGGCTTATTCCTGATTTTTCTATTATGTCTGTAAATTGTTCTAATAGTTTTATATGTTCTTCTTTAGTTTTTGTATATAATAATATATCATCTATGTATACTATGCAATTAGGTAACTGTTTAAAATAATTATCCATAAAATGTTGATATCTACCTGGTGCATTTTTATATCCAAAGGGTAATACATTCCATTCGTAAAATCCTTGTGGTACCGTAAATGCGGTTAATTCTTTAGATTCTTCTTCTAACTTTAGATGGTAAAATCCTGATTTACAATCGAATTTACTAAAATAATTATATCCTTGGATTTGTCTTATTTTTAATATCTTATTTGGTATTGGATAATTATATGTTGTAGTTTTTGCATTTAAATTTCTATAATCAATAACCATTCTACTTTTTCCTCTTTTTTGTTCACTATGTTTATTTACTATAAATGCTGGACTATTATGTTTACTATTACTTTTTTGTATGTATTGTTTTTCTAATAATTCATCTATATGCATTTTAAATTCTTTTAAATCATCAAAATTATATGTTAATGGTTTTTGGGTTATTATACTATTTTTATCTATTAATTCAATTTTTATGGTAGTTTTATGTTTTTCCCATCCTTTTAATGGATCTTCACTATATAATTGTTCTAGTTTTTTCTTAACTATTTCTATTTTATTTATTGAAAATATAGTTATTCCTGTTTTATTTATCGAAAATACTACTAATTCTATTGTATCTTCAGTAGTTTTTATATTTTCTAACTTTTGTGTAATTTTTTCACTTCCTTTTATCCAGTCAGTTTTCTTTCTTATTTTATTACTAACTCTTTTTGCTCTTACTTTTTGTTTACATGGTGTTGTGAACCACCAATCGTTTCTAGTTATTATATGTGGGTATAGTTTATCTAAAAATGGCATTCCTAAAAGTATATCTTTTGATGTTAGTTCATAATTATAAATTTCTTCTATTGTCAATATCTTATCCCATATTTGTGCTTTTACATTCCTAGCTTTATAAGTAATTAAGCTTCCTTCATTATTAAATCCTTTAACTATTATTGGTATTTTTAATTTATCCCATTTACTTTCTGGTAAGCAATTATATCTACATAAATTAGCTTCTGCTCCTGTATCTATCATAGGCGTATAATATCTACTGTAATATCTTTCCACTACTATCTTCATTAATACGTATATTTTCATTTTATGTTAAGGTTCTTTTTAAGAATAATCTTTTCCTATTATATGTTATGGCTAATTGTGTATGTTCTATATTATATGGTTTTACTTGTTCTAACCATTTTATTCCTAATATTATATCTGCTTTTTGTATTTCTTCTTTTACCTCAAATTCTATTTTTATTTTTCTAATTCCTCCTATTATTATTTCTTTTTCTGCTATATCTTTATTATTTATTAAACTTCTCAGTAGATCTGGGCATATATCATTATCATTTTTTATTTCTTCATTTTTTACTAGATATTTTGCTATATAATTTTCTTCTTGTCCTGTATTTAATAATATTAAATGTTCTTTTTTCATTTATTTTTCCTGTTATGTAATATTGGTTTAAATTACTTATTGAATTTGTTTCATAACTCATTCTTTTTTATGAGCTCGATGATTCTGGTTTTTCATTAGCTATTCTTTTCGTTGTACTTATTCTATCATTTACTATTTCTAAATTTTCTTCTATATCTATGTCTCTATAGCTATAATCATTATAATCTATTGTTTTTACAATTTGTTCAAATGGGCTATCTATTTGTATTTTGTTAATCTTATTTTTTCCTGTTATTTTGTGTTTTGTTGTTAATACATATAAATTTTTACATCTCGCTGTAAATATTTTACTTCCTGGGGTTAATTCTATTCCTGATATCTTCCAATATAATACTAATGATTTATCTATATTTCTATCTGTTACTGCTACTGAATAATTTGCACTTATTATAAATTTAAATTTTTGGTATATTAAATTTCCTTTTACGGCGGTTATTATGCTTTTTTCTATAGGTTTTATAATTCTATCATCTGCTAAATATAATTCTATCGGTGTATCTATTCCTTCTCTAAAACATGCTTTTATTAATATTTCTGTACCTCCGAGGTGTACATATTTTATTGGATCTCTTTTACTTTTTATATCATTTATTTCTTTATTAATTATTCTTTTTGTTACTAGTGGTATACTGTAGATATGCAAAAGGAAAAGCTAGTATACAGCAGATATGACAAAATAGACGAAAGACTTATTTGCAGATATGGCAGATAGACGGAAGACTTATTTACAAAGTTGTTACGTAAAAGATAACATTAGCTTTGTAGCATTTATTATAGAGTTAATGTAAAGTAGAAATTTTCAAAGTCTTTAGATTAGGTTAGGTGAAAAAGAAAGACTTTTCAAGTCTTTTTAGTTTCTTTTTAGTTTTAAGTTTTTTTTATACGGATGTAAGAACTTTTTGTACATTTCTCATTCTATAAATAAGAACTCAGGAAGCATTGTAGAGGCAAGCTTTTCCTACATTCAGCCAAAATTCTCTCCATCAAAAATACTTTTGCCTAGTTAATTAAATATATACACTGCAATAGAAAAAGCTATGGAACAACAAACCTCAGAAATATCAAAGCTACCGGAACAGGTATATCTATTTATGATTATGAATAGCTAAATTCATAATTCCCGACAATCATGATATGATAAAATAAATTCATATTAGTTACTTTATAGTAGAATTATTCGAAAAATAATATGTTAAGAAGTTTATTAGCAAAGTGGAAACGGAGAAAAATCCCAAGGAACTATGCCATCCTAAAGGTGAAACCAATGAGGCAAGAAGCCGTGGCGGGGAGTAACCAAAGTCGAGGCGCTGTTTAAGGGAAAAGTATCCGAATTACCATGCTAGTAGTGACCGAAGAACATGTTATTTAAGAATAATCTAGTATATAGTAATCTGAGATGACTATATTTTATTATGTATATGGTTGAAGGGAATATTTTGAAAAAAGCAATTTTATGATAATGAATGATAATATATCTGATGTCATGGTAGATAAATTTAAGATACTTATTTTGTATGCACTTAGAGATATAGATGTTGCAGATATAAGAAAAGTTATATTAGAAAAAGCATATGGAAAAAATTATACGGATAGAATAAATTATATACCACACATACCTAACTACTCTTATAAATATTTATTATGTTAAAATTACGTAGGATTTTTAAAGATACGCAAAAAATACAGTTACTGGAAAAACAGATAAAAATAAATATAGACAAATACATGGAAAATAAAAAATATATAAAATTTCTTAATAAAAATATGCAAAAACTACTAAGTCTAAAACAAATAGCTATAAAATATCAATTTTAAAAAATAGCTCATTTAGACTACCTTAGAGTTTTAATCTTATATATACTTAAAGATATTGAAATAATAGATATTAAGAAAATGATATTAGAAGAAGTAATAAATTACGAAATTGAAATGATAAATGCCACAGCACAAATATACGAAGACATTTACCCAGAAGGATATTATTCAGACCAAGATTGTGGATGTTAGAATATATTAGAAAAACTAGAGAAAACCAAGATAATCTAAATAACGAAGTTAATTATAGAAACCATATTAGAAAAATAATAGAAGATCTAAAAGAAAAGTTAATATGGATAGAAAAAACCTTAAAAAATTTAGAAAAAAGTACATGTAACAGTTTATATAATACAAAAAACTCACTACGAGAAGAACAACACAAGATAATAAATGACATAGAAAATCTAGAATTAGATATACACTACAGTACAGAAAGAATAAGTTATTACACAGAAATTTGTAACTCCGCAGTTACTACAAGATAAAATAATAAACTAAATTAATGAATACATCTCATAAAAAGAATAATTTATTAAAACAAAATCTAAGAAATAACCACGCACAAAAAAGAATAGATTCATCAGTTATAATAAATCTATTTATCAGCTTAGTTATCCGCACCCCCTCCAAATGAAACTTTTATTCTTGTTGCTATATATTATGGATTAATAAAATAAATTATAATATAAATGCATTAGCAACTATATATTTTTATTGTTGCTAAAAGTAATCTGTATTGTTGATAAAATGCTTAAATTTCTCCACAATTTTATTGATTTGTGACGAAAAATAAATAATTGTACCTTTATCTCAGATTTTAGGAAAAGAATTTCCCACATTTTTTCCTTCCCTTTTTGCTCAATTTTCCCTCTTTACTTTCAGTCAGTTTAGGTTTTTCTCTTTTCGTCAATTAGAGCTTTGAACGAGTTGGCCTTCCCTCAAGCGATTAGGACTCCAATTTGTGTTACATCTTACTATTTTGTTTGCCTTACGTTTGTTCGTCAAGCTAACTCATATGGCGAAAGGCTTTTTTTTTTTTTTTTAATTTTCCTATTCGTTTTTATCTACTTATTTCTTGTCTATGCATCTCATATTCTGGTAATTTCAATTTATGTCTCTTATATTATAGCTCTTCATTAATTTGATCCACCTTCTGCATCGGCTTTGGCCACCAGTTGATTGTTCTTGTTCAAGTTAGCTCCTATCCCCTTTCGAATTCTTTGTCTATTTGCAATATTGCTTCTTCACTTTACATGTGTATTGAAACCCAACTTTGCCTCTCTACCTTCCTGGATGGTTGTAAGGTTTGCGTATAGCTCTATCCTCCCCAAGACCTTACTTGTGGGATTTCACTGGGTATGTTGTTCTATTTAAACCCAACTTGGTCTCCTTCTTACCTTTATATTTTAAATAGGAGTATTATAATGGTTGCTATCCTCCTTCTCCTTGCCCTTGCTGTTAACATTATTCTGCTTCAGATTTGGTATATTTTGGAATTGAACCACCTTTCTTTTGATTTGTGTTTCAGGGGCCTTACAATTTTTTGTATGATCACATTCCTTATTCTGTTGAACCATAGCTCTGGTGGTATCCACTTCAGAAAATTACTTGATTCTATTGATATGAACAAATTTGTCTTCACAATTAATCAAACTCGTTATCAATGTGCCCTTGATGCTTACAATTAAATCAATAATCAGAAATGATATATCTTACCAAAAATATTTTTTAATACATACATATGTTAAGAATATTTTTAGATTCTACTGTGATTTATAATATTTTTTACGAAATTTTTAAGTAATATATGTTATACCCTTTTCTCAAGTTATGTGGTATTGATACAATTTTTGAGAGTTAGCTAGTTTTATTTATTTATACACACACATATATATATTACTTTTGTAAATATAAATTACTTTTTTTGTACATACAGAAAGTGAACGGGGACAGTAAAACTTGAATTCACGTGTAGTAGATGAGAGACACCTAGTAAAACTACAAGGACGCTTAATTATGCATCCTAAAGACGAAATATGATATATATTTTATTTATGGAACACCTCAAATTTATTCATACGATATTCCACCTTATACATCCTATCAGACGACAAGTATTCTAACAACCACATGTTACGCTGTACAATTTGAAGATAAGGGTCAATATGGCCTTTCATTTAATTACATTAATTAGGAAAAATAATTTTTTTATTATATATATACATGAGAAGTGAAGGGGGACGGTAAAAATTGAATTCAGGTGTAGTAGTTGGGAAACAACAGTAAACTAGGAGGGTGTTTGATTATGTATCTTGAAGACTAAATTTGGTATTAGTTTTACCATGTTTGATTGGCGGTATAAATTGGTTCCAGAATAAAGTTATACTATCGACCAAACATGATATAAATGTTATTTATGAAATATCTCAAACTTATCCACGAGATGTCTCATTTTATACATCCTAATAAACAACAAGTATTCTAATAATCACATATTTCGTTGTACAATTTGAAGACGAGGGACAATACGGTCTTTTCATTTAAAGTCAGTAATTAGGAAAAAATATTATATTTTAATTTAATATATATATAACCTACACATATTAATAAATTATTTCTGTTATTCATTTCTTCGTATCCTTTAGTCTAAATTCCTATTTTAATATGCTTCCCAAATTCTTTTAAATTCATTAAGAAATTTGGACTAATATAAAATATTTCTCCATTATTTGTCATATCTACTTCAGTTAATCCAATTATCGATTTCTTAATATCTGACCATCTATCATCATATATTACTATTAATACTTTAGTTCCTAATTTTTTTCTGGTTAATCCTTTTATTCCTATAACTATTAATCCCATATGCATTAATATCATTTTATTATTCCTGATTTGCTTTAAAGATTCAGGATTTACTAGATTTAAGGTTGTAATACTTTCTCCAATGACTGATATTTGTTCTTCTCTATAATGTCTATATAATTGATTATTTGTAGAAAAATATTTAGCATTGTATAAAGTCTTAGGATCTAATAATTTTAATTGATTTTGCTGAAAATTTTGTAAATCTCAATCTACGTCTATTATTTCATTCAGTGTGTCTGTGTGTGTGTTTGTTTTACATATGAAAAGTGAAGGTGGACAGTAAAAATTGAATTCATGTGTAGTAGGTGGGAGACACCCATTAAAATCACGAGATGGTACATGAACAGAATAAGTAGAGGTATTTCATGTATTGAAATTTCTAATGTAATTATTTTACCCCATTCTTCATATGCTATAATAATTCCACCTTCGATTCAAATGATGGAACAAAAGAAACTCGGAATTAGTTTGTACTTCGTATCAAATATGGAAAAAGTTAATTCAAAACTTTATCTCAAAATTATTTTTCTTATTCAATGATCAAATGACCCCAAATCTTTAAATTATGAATTAGACAAGAATGAAATGGTTATTCAATGATCAATGATCCCAAATCTTTAAATTATGAATTAGACAAGAATGAAATGAGATATCTGATTTTATAATGATTTATAGTTAGTCTCTAGTTATATGATTTTTTTTTTCATGGAAGATTACCCAAAAAGAATAACATAGAAGATCTCTCTATATAAAATACATGCTGGAGATCTTTGTAAGGTCATTATTTTTATTCACTGTTAAAGATCAATTTCAATTGTGGGTCTTATATACAAATATATTAAGATTTGTATATATTAATTTTCTCTCATGTATTTATTTTGGGTATTTTCTTTTTATTCTCTCTATCCTATTGGCTAAAAAAAAAAGGTAACAATGGAATATCAAAACACAAGATTTTTTATGATATCTTCTTCAACTATTTTTTCCTTAATTTTCTCTCAAATTCACTCTAATATCCTTGATTTTAAATTTATGATTATTCAAGAGATCTTCTTTAACTTTTTTCTCCTTATTTTTCTCTCAAAGTCACTCTAAATATCACAAAATATAATCCTTGATTTTTTTTGTAATAAATCATTTTGCGGATTTTTCACCACAGAAAATCAGTTTAGAATATTTATTGACATTAAATTTAATTTATTTTTGTTATAAAATTATATAAAAGGAAGGAATGGAGAGGAAAGAGAAAATGGAAATCAAAGAGAAAGTTTGTTGTATTGATCCTTTCTTCTTGTTTTTGTCTCTATGCTAAAACTTCGTTCAAGCAAAGGCTATTTATAGCTCAAAATAACAATAATTTACATAAAGTGGTGGGGATTAATTTTCACTTAGTCATATTAAATGGATGTGCACAAATATTCCACAACGCTCTCTCTTGGACGTCCATGTAAAATAAAATTTACTAAATACGTATTTGAGTGTTGCCTCATTATAAAACTTATCAGGAAAAATCTAGTGGGATAAAAACCTTGGTTAAGAAAAAAAAGAGTACAATGTGTATTCTCATTCCCCCTGATGAAGACCCTGATTTAACTGATTTAGTCTTCGCACCCCAATCCTATATACCATCTTCTCAAAGGTTGAAGTTGGTAAAGATTTGTGAACAAATCTGTTGGATTGTCATTGGAGCGGATTTGTTGCACATTAATATCACCATTCTTCTGAAGGTCGTGATTGAAGAATAACTTTGGCGAAATGTGCTTCGTTTTATCTCCCTTTATAAAGCCTCATTTTAGTTGAGTTATGCATGTTGCATTATCTTTAAATATGACTGTAGGTACCTTGATATCAAGCTTCAGGCCACATCTTTCTTTGATGGAATGTACTACTGATCTCAGTCTTATGCATTCTCTACTTGCTTCATAGATTGTTATTATCTCAGCATGATTAGAAGAAGTAGCACGATGGACTGCTTTGTGGATCGCCATGATATTGCAGTATCTCCATATGTAAACACATAGCCCGTTTGGGATCGTGCTTTATGTGGTTCAGATAAATATCCTGCATCTGCATAACCAACAAGATCTGAACTAGCTTTGTTAGTATAAAAAAACCCATATCAACAGTCTTTTTTAGGTACCTCAGTATATGTTTTACTCCATTTCAGTGTCTTTGCGTAGGAGAAGAACTATACCTTGCTAATAAATTAACAGAAAATGCTATATCCGATCTTATAGCATTAGCAAGGTACATAAGTGCACCAATAGCACTGAGATATGGTACTTTGGGACCAAGAAACTATTCACCCTCTTTCAGAGGTCGGAATGGATCTTTACTTAAATCAAGTGACCGAACAACCATTGGAGTACTTAATGGATATGCTTGTTCATGTAAAAACATTTCAAAACCTTCTGAGTATAGGCAGTTTGGTGGATGAAGATTCGGTCTTCTAAATGTTCAATTTGCAGACCAAGACAAAGTTTTGTCTTTCCAAGATCTTTCATTTCGAATTCTTTCTTTAGATATTCGATTGCCTTTTGGACCTCTTCTGGAGTCCTGATGAGATTTATATAATCCACATAAACGATGAGTATAACAAACCCTGACTCCATTTTCTTAATGAAAATACAAGGATAAATAACATCATTTATGTATCCTATATTTTTCAAGTACTCACTTAGGCAATTATAGCACATACGCCCTGATTGTTTTAGATCGTACAACGATCTTTGTAATCTGATTGAATATAATTTCTGAGACTTTGAACTATATGCTTCAAAAAATGTTAATCCTTCTGGGATTTTTATGTAAATATCGTTATCAAGTGAACCATAAAGATAAGTTGTAACCACATCCATTAGATGGATTTTAAGATTTTCATGTACGGCTAGACCGATGAGGTATCGAAATGTTATTACATCTATGACAGGTGAATATGTTTCTTCATAGTTATTACCGGGTCTTTGAGAGAATCCTTGTGCATCAAGGCGTGCCTTGTATCTTACAATTTTATTTTTCTAATTTTTTTTCGTACGAAGAACCATTTATAGCCAACTGATTTTACACCATTTGAGGTTTGGACTGCAGGTCCAAAAACCTCCTGTTTAGCAAGTGAGTTCAATTCAAATCGAATCGCCTCTTGTTATTTTGACCAATCTTTTCTTCGTCAACATTCTTCGACAGATAGAGGTTCAAGGTCCTCATTGTCTTGCATGATATTTAGTGCAATATTATATGCAAAAATATTATCCACCATAATTTTCGGTCGATCTAAATTTACCTCATCATTAGTAGAACTTATTGAAAGTTCTTCATTCACTTGAGTCTTGGGTTCACTGATTTCTTTTGGAATATCAAGATTAATCAGATTTTGAGTCTCTTCAGGAGAATTTTTTATAATACCATCTTTATCATTTTTCGCGCTTCTTTTTCTAGGATTTTTATCCTTTAAACCCAAAGGCCTACCACGCTTCAGGCGTGTTTGGGATTCAAAATCTATTACATTATAAGATGGTTCTTTTGAAACTTTAATTCGGACAGGCACAATCGCTGGAGGGATACGTGACTTGGTTATCCTTTTTAAATCAGTAAATGCATCTGGCATTAATTTGCTAATTTCTGTAAGTGAATAATCTTCCGGATCTCACTTTTACATATGGGGGTAAGTGGATCAAAATGAGATAATAATAAAACTTTCCACGCAATTTCTCTTTTAAGGTCACATTTTTCTCGCCCTAATTGTGAAAAATTTATTTCATCAAATCGACAATCAGCAAATCGAACAGTAAATAATCTCCCGTCAATGGTTCAAGGTAGCGAATTATAGAGGGTGACTCAAACCCCACATATATTCTCAACTTTCTTTGGGGGCCCATCTTAGTACGCTGAGGTGGTGCAATTGACACATATACAGCATATCCAAAAATTCATTGATGGGAAATATTTGGCTCATGGCCCAGAACCAATTGAAACGGAGAGTATTTATTATAATGAGTTGGCCTGAGACGAACAAGTGATGTTGCATGTAAGATATCATGACCCTAAACAGTAGTAGGCAATTTTATTTTCATAAGTAGTGGTCGCGCTATTAATTTTAGGCGCTTAATAAATGACTCAGCAAGGCTATTTTGAGTATGAACATGAGCAACAAGATGTTCAACTTTTATCCCAATTGACATACAATTATCATCAAAAGCTTGGGATGTAAATTCTCCAGCATTATCTAGGTGAATAACCTTAATAGGATAATTTGATAATTGCGCCCTTAAGAGTATTATTTGTGTTAATAATTGCGCAAATACCAGGTTGCGAGATAACAAGAGGCTCACATGCGACCATCTTGAAGATGCATCTATTAGAACTATAAAATATCTAAATGACCCACTAGGTGGGTGAATAGACCCACATATATCCCCATGTATACGTTCTAAAAACAGAGGGGATTCGACGCTAAATTTTAGTGGCGATGGCCTAGTTATCAGTTTGCCTTGATAACAAGCAGCACTTGAAAATTCATTCGGTGTAAGAATCTTCAAGTTCTTTAACGGATGCCCTTTTGAATTTTTCAATGATACCTCTCATCATTATTGAGCCAGGATGGATTATTCGATCATGCCAAAGTACAAATGTATTTATATTAGTAAACTTTTGATTTACGATAGCGTGTACTTTAGTTGTACTAATTTTGGCATAGTATAAGCCGGAAGACAAAGCTGGTAATTTCTCCAACATTTGTTTTTGACCTGAGACATTCTTGGTAATGCCAAGATATTCGACATTCATTTCATTCATTGTCTCAACATGATATCCATTTTTGCGAATATCTTTAAAACTTAATAAGTTTCTTGGGAATTTAGAAGAGAACAATGCATCTTCTATAATTAATTTTGTCCCCTTAGACAGAAATATAGTAGATCTTTCAGAGCCTTCGATCAATTTTGAATTACCAGCAATTGTTGTAACATATGCTCTTCTTCCAAGTAAGTGGGAAAAGTATTTTTCATCTTTAAATATTGCGTGCATTGTTCCACTATCAATTACACAAATATCATCATGATCGATTATTGATTCAAATAAGACTTGAGGAGTATCCATATTTTTTTCAAATAAAAATATAAACAAAATAAACATTATAATATAACTAGCACATAACATATTATATAATATCTCATTTCATGTTACCTATATGTCAATATAAATAGTGTTTGCAAGTTCATTATAACTATATTTATTATTCAGTTATTTGTTTATGTGAATACGTGCCTATCTATATTACTAAATTTAAAACTCCATTAATTTAATAAATTATTACTATATTATCATGCAAATACCCAATATTCACTTTTAAAAAATGTTTTACTACACAATAAATGCACACAAACATTTATTTATATACCAGATTAGTAAAATATTAACAGTAGAAATGTAAACTAATTTAACTTTAACACAAAATTAATATAATTAGACCATTTTATAATCATCACCTACAGAGTGGTTTACATGTTCTTCAGGAATGGCAAAGAAATTAGAAACTTCCAGGTCCATGGATCCAACGTTATCTTCAAGGAGGAAGTTTGTTTTAACATCATTTTCTGGTTTCTTTAGGGACGCCTAATAGAGTTTTACCAGATATTTTGGCGTACGACAGGTACGCGTCCAGTGTCCCTTTCCTCCACATCGATAACATCTACTTTCAAAGTTCGTCCTTGGCCTACTTCAGGAGTTTTTCCTCCCTTTTTACACTGCTGGTGCGGAGGGTTATTGTTTATTGCAAGACGATCACCCTAATTAAAATACCTTTCATGACTATGACCTCGACCTCGACCATAACCATGACTGGGGTCAGGACTTCTTTCACGCCTATTTGGGCGAAAATTTACAGCATTCACTTCTGGGAATGGAGCAGTACCAAAAGGCAGACTTTCATTACTTTTTATTAAAAGCTCATTATATTGTTCAACAACAAGAAGATGAGCAATTAATTTAGAATATTTTTTAAATTTTATTTCTCGATACTGCTGCTGCAGGAGCATACTCGAGGAGGGAAAGTAGAGAATGTTTTCTCTAACATGTCATGATCCGTGATACTTTTCCCGCATAAATCAAACTGCGATTTAATTCTAAACATCACAAAATTATATTCAGTTACATTTTTAAAGTCCTGAAACCTCAAATAGGTCCATTCATGTCGAGCTTGTGGAAGAATGACCATCTTCAAGTGGTCGTATCTTTCTTTTAAATTATTCACAATATGAGGAAATCTTTAATTGTGAGGTATTCCATTTTTAAACATTCATCAAGATGATGATGAAGAAATATCATGGTCTTGGCTTTATCTTGATTCGATGCCATATTATTATTTTTAATGGTGTCTCAGACCCATTGCATTTAAATGTATTTCTGCATCTAGTGCCCAGGACATATAAGTTTTGCCTGATATATCTAGGGCACTAAATTCACGTTTGAAAATATTAAACATTATTTAAGAAAATTAAATACTAACCTTTAAATACCTTCAAAAGGATTTTGCAGAGACTCGTGCTGATAACGTGTTATAAAATTATATAAAAGGAAGGAATGGAGAGGAAAGAGAAAATGGAAATCAAAGAGAAAGTTTGTAGTATTGATCCTTTCTTCTTGTTTTTCTCTCTATGCTAAAACTTCATTCAAGCAAAGGCTATTTATAGCCCAAAATAACAATAATTTTCATAAAGTGGTGGGGTTTAATTTCCACTTAGTCATATTAAATGGATGTTCACAAATATTCCACAACAATTTTAAAATTTTTATATATTATGTCAGTTAGTCGTTAAATTTCTTCGTTGTTCATCTATTTAAAAAATAAATAGAAAAGGGGGAGCACTCTCCCGTTGCTATAATTTCTTCATTTTTGCGGATTTTTATTTTATAATATAAATTTTTATATATTATGTAAGTCACTCCCTCATTTTTTATTTTTTTATGGATGATTTATCAAAAATATAAAAGGGAAGAATTTTGCATCTTCTAGCAAGGCGTAAAGGAAAAGATATTTTGAGGTATCTAAATCTAAAAGGGGGAGCAATGAAGTTGACAATGATTACGAGGTATTTTTGTATATATTCTCGTGAAACAAAATTGTTGGTCAATATACATTTTTATTTCAATACATGTAGATACGTATACTTTTTTTTTGTAGAATAATACATGCATATATATACAGAGTTAGAGTGTATGTATGTATATACAGTTTGTATTTTTGATATATGTATATACAATTTACATATATGTATATACAGTTAACTTGCACATATACTTTTTGAAGAATAATGTATATGCAGATATATACAGTTTTAGAGTGCATATGTGTAATATACATTCAAATTTGTATATACAGATATACAAATAATAAACATATATGTATATGTTTATTTTTTTGCATATATGTATATACAGATATACAAACGACAGATATACAAATATGTATATTTCATTTGCATGTATATTTCGTTTACAAACAACATTCAAATTTGTATATACAGATATACAAACAACAGATATATAAATAATAAACAACAATTTTTATTTGAATATATGTATATTTCATTTGCAATATCATTTACAAACAACATTCAAATTTGTATATACAAATATACAAACAACATACATACAAATAATAAAAGACAGTTTTGATTTGAATATATGTATATACAGATATACAAACAACAGATATACAAATATCAAATTTATGTAAACTAAAATACAGATATGCAAACAACAAATATACAAATAATAAAAACAATCTTTGTAACCTTTAAAACAGATATACAAATACAATTATACATTTTTGTTAACAGATATACGAAAATTCAAATGTACTATTAATAGATATACATAAAAAAAAATTAAAAGACTGTCAAAATGTATATTATGAAATATGCAATAGAGTAATGAATGAATATATCACACAAATTGCAATTACAAATGGGATTTAGAAAAAAAAAACTAACACAAACAAGGATTATAACCTTTTAACAACTTCTGTGATTTTTTTTTTCAAAATTATGAAAATAAAAATTGAATATGAAAATTGAAACCCAAAATTACAATTGAAGTTATTGTATACAAAAATAATAGTAATTACAAAATTGACAATTTGAAAGTGTGTAAAGTTTATATTGTGCATTTGATTTCGAAAATCTAATTCAAACCAATAATAAAATCGATTTTCATTATATTGAAACTGAATCAATTTTTATTGCGTATTAGATTCAAAAAAGGATTTCAGTAAATAAATTCAAGTAAAAAAATAATCTGCGTAAATCATATATATCAGAAATTTTGTATGCACGAATTACCAACTTTCTCCTGTAGATCACAATTTTTTTTTAAAAAAAAAATTATCAACTTTTGAGGGAGTGATTAACGCATAATTTCATATTTATTGATCTGTTATATCAGAGAAAAAAATGGAAAGTTGGAGAAGATTAATGTCACGCCCCAAAATCCCATCGGGCCGGACTGGCACCCGAAGTCGAGAAGGCCCGAGAGAACCCGTTCAAATACCTGTACTTTCACTTACATGTCACCAAAAATTTGGACAGCACTTCGTTGCATATAGAAGGGTCTAATTACCTGTATCAGTACAACACGCACAAATATATATATATAATACTTGGCCGTCGGGGCCACCACATATACAAATATAACATCACTATATAAACTCCCATGACTTTACCCTTCCTTATGTCTACAAAGCCTCTAGGATATACATGACATAACTAGGGTCGGGACAAACCCCCACCCACACATGACTCCTGTACAATAACAAAACATAAAGAACCGACTCGGAAAGCTCCGAAGCAAACTGGAGCTCACCAACAATAGCTGTATGACCTGGCTCCTATCTATGCTGTGAATGAGCTGAAGCACCTATGCCTGCAGCATGAAATGCAGGTCCCCCGTGAGGGACGTCAGTACGAAATATGTACTGAGTATATAAAGCTGTAAATAATCATATGTGATATAGGGGATCAAGAAAATCAGACGCAAGTGAATAAATCATAATAGAAGTGAACCACACTTCATAAACACTTTTAGGATCATGTACATTATCATTAATCTGAATTGGGTTCTTGAATTCAAACACATTTGTGGAACGGTATACATTCGTTCATTTCATTCTTTACAATTATTATTCGTCATTACCTCCTCCTCCCGAACCTCCAACCACCTAACAATAATCAATACTGTATCGTACTGTGACTATTAGGCTGCCCCCAGTACATATCAACTGGGATCGACCCATGCTAGGCTTATGCCCCTGGGATACCACCCATAAACACATAAATAGGGATCGACCCATGCTAGGCTTATGCCCCTGGGATACCACCCACACGTATATCAAGTAACACACATAAGAGATCTTTCCAATAACTTAGTTCAAAAGCTTTTGAGATTATTACATTAGTGTTCATGCCAATATAGTACCTTTGGAACAATGATACATCAATAGGAATCAAGTAATAGACATTCTATACAATAACAATGTCATAAAGACTCATTGGTACATCAACAATGTGTTTCAGAATCATCAATATCACAATAATGAAATAGGAGCCTTTTGGTATATCAATGAAACATTTTGACACTTTATATAATGGAAACAACTTCGTTGGTAATGTAGAACAATACATGTTTTTGGACAACCTCGGAATCTTACTTGACGGAACATTGGTGTTTTCATGCCAAAGAACATCGTTAGAGTATGCTTTACATACCTCGTTGTAGATTCGGATACCAATTCAACACAACTTCCCACCTTTACAAATCACTTATCTACAATGAAATGTTTGGCATCTAGTATTAGCAACCCAACACCACAATTCTCTTCCATAATTCCATACAATCAATATTTGCAAAACATTCCAAAAACAAACTTGAACAATAGGTTTATGTGTGTATATATATATATAATCATCATTTCAATACCACATCATCACACCAAATCCCTTCACAATTCAACATAATCCAACATCATTTCCCAATCATCTTTCAACAACAATCACATAACATACTTCTTATGCTCACATGCATATATATATATATATACATATACATATAAATAACACCAACAAAATTTATATCCTTACCATAAAATGGCCCTTTTGATTTCGAAGTCCTGTTGGCACAAATAAGGGGTGCTTCTCGAAGCCCTCGAGACGGTGAACACAACTACGGAATCAATTTGGATTTTCTACGATTGAATCACAAGATAATTGGAGTTGAAATTAGGCTAGGGTTTCTTATTTTCAATAATTAGATGATAATTGATGGATATGAGACTAATTATATGTATATAATGACCAATTTTCGTCCATGAGGTGATGAAAAATGACCATATTGCCCTTAAAAATTTAAGTAAATCCGAATCTGTCCATGGTGGACTGTTTTGACAGGCTAAAGTAAATCGGCCATAACTCTTTGCTCCGATATCGGATTTGGGTGAAATTGGTATCGTTGGATAGATAATTCAAAGGGATTTCATTTCATATAAAGTAGGCCACCCATTTCGTCCTGTACAAGGAGTTATGATCGTTTGAAGTTGACCCTAAAAATCTGTTTTGAGAGGCTGAAGTAACATGAGTATAACTCCTTACTTAGATGTTGGATTTTGATGAAACCAATTGCATTGGAAAGAGGACTCAAAGATCTTTCTTTTGATAGGTCGCAGCTCTCCCAGTTCATTATATTAAGGGAGTTATGATCGTTCAAAGTTGACCCCAAAAACTGGCAGGCCTCAGTAGTTTGTGTGCAGGAAATTTTCCGGCACATTTACTGTTCACAACATCCCGGCCACCGTTTTATAGTTTCGAACGTGCTCGATTATATCCGAAACTTATCCGTTTTTGGAAATCTTTATATCGTTGGAAAGCTTATTCAATAACCTTCGTATGGAACCATCGACGGACAAATTCCGGTATAAATAAAATAAAAAATTAATTTCATATAAATAAGACCAATACACGTACTTGAATACGCCAATACATGTACTTGAATACGGGGTGTTACAATTAAGGACATTTATTACATTAATTTTTTTTTTTTTATCTCTTTTTGCTGTTATGGACTTTTTCTTTTTTTTTGTAGATATATATATGAAACTGTCATTTATTTTGTCTATGAATTGTAAATATTGAAATTTAAACTAGGAAGTTAGTTATAGATACTCTAATGAGACTATATGTGAATTTTTGCCTTAATTGTTTTCTTTTTCTTTTCTTAGATGAGGAATAATTTTGTTTATTATGAACTTTTGGATTTAAATGAATGGAAAATACATTTTAAGTAGTTTGAAATTTTAAAAAAGATATTTTTGGTCCGACTAAAAGAAAAAAGAATTTGAATTGGTTTACGAAAATAGTCATACTCCTCCTTACCCTCATCTTCAACATCTTTTTACAAACAAACTTTCATAAATGCTTGATGCCTCTACAAAAAGTACATCTTAAAAGCCTATCTATCAATATTACAACATCTTAAAAGTCCATCTACCAAAAATACATAGTATCTTGAAAGGCCATTAATCAAAAGTACATCCAAGAAATTACGCCTAGTGTTTCAAGTGTCCGATCTTAAATTTTTGCTTTCTAAATATTCGGTCTTAAAATTTTATCCCTCAAAGTATGTGGTCTTAAATTCCACGCCAAATAAGTTTTAAAGTTTGTCTATAAGGCAGAATCTATGGTCAATTGAACAAATACATTATGTTAAAATGTCTTGGACATCTGCCTTATTAGCAAAAGTTATATGACAGACAACAATATTAAGTTCTAAGTTTTTCCTACAAGGTGTAACTTCTGGTCAATTGAGTAGGTTCACTGTTTTAAAAATGATGAGAAGTTTTACTTTATGAACAAGATATCTAAATTCTAACTTTTATCTATAAGACAAGAATTCTGATTAATTATGCCGGTTCATTGTCATGAATGTCTGTTACTCTGTCTTATGGACAAAAGTTAAAGCGTCTGCCTTATGAGCAATAGTTAAAGTGTTTGCCTTACATGCAAAATTTATTAAGCGGGGCCAAAAAATTAAGATAGCCCTTTGTAGAAGTTATTTTTATAAGATTTTTTTTATAAATAACAAAATATCAAGACTAACCCATTTTAGGACCATTGCGAAACTTAACCCAAGTACAACATCTTAAAAGTCCATCTACCAAAAGTAATACATCTTAGAAGCCCATCTACCAAAAGTACTTAGAAAATTACACCTAGTATCCCTCAAAGTGTCTGATCTTAAACTATTGTAGCCCAAATGTCATGTCTTGAATTTTTATCTCCAAAATGTGTGTCTTGAATTTTTGTCACTAATAAATAAGTTCTAACATTGCTTGTAAGACAAAATTTTTGATCAATTGTGTAGGTTCATTAATCTTGAAACGTCATGAACGTCTACATTATGAGCAAAAGTTAGACCATTTGTAATATGGATAACATGTCTAAGTTCTAACTCTTGCCTATAAGAAAAAACTTCTGGTCAATTGCACAAGTTCATTGTCTTGAACTGACATGCACATCTACTTTATGCGCAAGAGTTAGAATGTTTTCCTTACAGGTAAAAATTTATCAAGCAAGGTCAACAAATCAAGACTAATCCTTATGAATGTGTACAATATTTTTTTGATGAGGACAAAATATTAAGACCAACCAATTTTAGACTTAACCCAAAAGTACATCATCTTTGGGCCAACTACCAAAAGTAACAACTATCTTGAATTCTTTTGTTATTTTGACTTTTAAGGATTGGTTGAGAAACAAATTATGCAAGATTAATTATTCAAAGATTAATCCTGAAATAAGTTATCCCGTGATTTTCTCCTAACCAAACATCGCATTAATCATGAAATTAGTTATCCCTTGTACCCAATCGAGCCCTAAAAAAAATCATTGGATGCCAATTTTTTAACATACCACTTGGTACTAATCAGAGACAAATACACTTGATTCTTGATGGTAAGAGTTAGATAAACACATTACAATGCTCCAACAGAGATAGCAACGGTAAAAGGAAAAAGAAAAAAAGCATTTCAAATTCGATCAGACAAAATTACGACTCTCTAAATTTTAAGTAAATTTAAACTACCGCGAGGCTTTCACCCCAAAAGATAGTATATGACAATCATGCAAGAGTAGGCAGTGATACTATGAATAACATCAATGGCTTTTTCTTAATAAAAATACAACCTACGCCAACGTATTTCAATCTAAATATACGAAACTTCCACTCAGAATACAGGTACTTACACGCCTAAAGGTAGTCGATCAAAGCTGTTTAGTCCAGTCAAAAGGCTCCCACTGTCTGGCAAAACTAGCAACAGCTTCTCTCTGTGTGTCAACTGATTCACGCCTCTGGCGCTGATGCATGTCTTCAGCTGGCAACTTCAGCATCCCTCTTATCACATTGAGGCCAAAACTGCTACTGAACTGTTTTTCATCGTCAATTACATGAACGAACCCCTTGTTTAAGCCAAATTCAACATGGAAGTAGGGAAAATCCTTGGGGATTGAAGCCCGTAAACCTTTTACACTTGTATCTATGAGCTTCTTAGCATTGTGTTGACTCCACTCATCTTCGGCTTCATCAATAGCCTACAGCGGATATTTGTTATGAGCAACATTGCTTCAAATATACACAACACCAAATAGGAGTAAAAGGGAGAGAAGAACAAGTATGAACACGCATGCCAGAACCACCTTGAGTATTTCTAAGACAATGTCTATATTTGTTTTTGGAGCTATTTTTTGCGCCAAACAAATCCTAAGTGACTCAATTCTGAATATCTAACAGGTCTATTAAAAGCCAAAAGACAAATCTATGCATTCTTTCAGAGCAATACATAAGCAATAGTTCATAAGAAAAGATGCAATTGAAAGAACATTAGTTTCCAAATACGCCCAGCCACAACCTATAACCTCCTTTTATGACCAAGAAATCCCCGAGGGTCAAAAGGTGCAAGGTTCAAAATTTGGTGGATAATAGGCTTGCACCCCCACCCTTCTGCACTTGTATAAAAGCCTTATGTAAGCAGAGGGGTTCGAACACTTAAAACACACCTCTCCCACACATCACCTGTTATGCTCATACCACTAGATCAAATCCCTGGGGCATTTAACATGTTCTAGCACATCCTATGATTTGTTAATAGTAGAAGACCAAGAAACGAGACACTACCCACTATAACGACAGTTCATATTTCACAGTTCTAGACCAAATCCTAATCATATTTGAAAATAGTCCAACTGGTAACCTTTCAGATGCTTTATCAAAAATCCCTTCAAATCACATTTATGGAAGACTATGTGACCTCATATTTCTTAATTCCTACTCGTTCCAAACTAGATTTGATAGACAGTGCTACAATAATAAAACGGATAACACAAGATGGTTTTGCAAACCTTCTTAAAGTACAAGGGTGCTTGCTTTGCAACATCCTTGGGCAAAGGAATGCACTCAACCAAACAATGCCGCTTCTGCCGGCCCAAACTCATCACAGTCTCGAGAAAGACGATATCCTTCTCTTGCTTTGCAAACACCATAATGAGGCATTTCTTGAAGTTCCTAAACTCCTCCCACACATTATCATCCAAAGACCTTGTAGCTGATTCATGCTGTTCCGAGAGAAAGCAATGGTCAGTATGACGAAAAACACCAAAGGTTGTTCTATAACAAGATTTTTGGCAGCAATAACATCCTGAAGAATCTACCACAAAAGAAGATACTTTTTTTGTAAATAAATGATATCATCCTTTTTACCGTTAGAAGTCAAATTAAGAAACTTCTGCTATAAATGATCTCTTGAAATGCTGAAAGGCAGACAAATGAGGAATAGGAGCTCGGCACTGCTAATAAGACACTACTCATGGAGATGTACCACACGAAAGATTATTTCTCTGAAATTCATTTAATTGGCTAATTGTACAGTTCACAAAAATATAACAAAAATATGACCAGAGAGCTGAAAGTCACCTGCATTGTCAAGATGCAGCAATGACCTGGGGCAATCGGCCGCCATACTGGCAATGATAAGTAACTGAAGTTTGCAATGGCAACCACCAGGTGCTTTGGTCTTGTTGGATTCTCAAAGCAGAATTGGCATCTCTCCTGCTGAGTCAAAATGCGCCTTGCATGATTAGCAGTCTCAAGAGATTTCTGATTCTCCCCACCTCCTTTCTTCCTGAACTTCTTCCTCGGCCCACCATCATAATCATACTCATCATCTGCCTGACCATACGTAGTATACTTTTTGTTTTGCACTATCTTCTGGGCGAGATGCACATCGGCATCCTCCATTTTATTCTTTTGCCGAGCAGATAGGTCATGCATCACATATCTAAACAAAGGATTAAAGCCAGTACACTTGGTCACTGTAGGTATCGAAACCAAAGAAAAATGGGAAAAAAAACACCATTTCCCAAGTCAAGCAAGCCCCAACTGAACATTCAAATCGAAAAAATACCTGCTTGTGCTCCCATCAATCCGTGGTCTACTCGACACATCATTAGCAGTTTGTTTAATTTTCATCTCCTCTGCCTCTTTCTGGAAAAAGAAAGTTACAAATTGTAAGTTGATTACAACCATTGAACCCTAAGCAGTCAACTCAAGATTAAGTGTCATTGTGACTTATATTAAAGCTCCACACTTTACTTGCTTACATAAACCGCAAGCTCCAAACATGGAGATGTTTTTCCTTTGTCACTAGCTTTTTGAAGGGACGAAGGAAGCAAGATATTTATTCTGTTAAAACAATCAATTCAGAAAATTATACTAGCTAGAAATTAGATCTAGGAGACCAGGAGATATCAAAAAATTTGGCACCTAGGACCAATATATAACAGATGACACATTACACACTCTTGATATGTTTTAAAAGGCCTGCAACATCAAATATCATTGATGTCACTTGAAATACGCATGGCCTTGACTAACCGTCATGATGTTTTAAATGATCTATAAAAGAGAGTGAATTTATTGCTCACCAGAAGTTTTTCTGCTTCATCGTGCATCCCTTTCATTCGAAGCTGCATCACTTTTGCTGCTAATTGATTTGCAGTCAAGGCTGGTTTGATATTTGTTGCATCTTCACTTGTTTTCTCATATACAGGTAAATCTGGTTTCAATTCCAAGATTCCTGGCTTCAGATTTGAAGAATCGGGAGCATGGCTAGAATCACCACTCTTTTCAAGCATAAATTCACGCATAAAATTTCCATCATTGGAGAATTTATTTACACTAGAAATTGCCGTGGCAATAAGCCCTGCATCTGCATTGGATATGGTATTATTTTTCTCTTTGCGCCATGATAAAGAATCTTTAAGGTTAGTGGGCATTCGCATCTTAGAACGACCAGGGGATGTCTCCTGCAAGCACATGTTTATGAGACAATTGACACCAATAAAGCATAGGTTAAAAATAGCCAAATTGTCATTTCCTATTTACTAAAGCAAACAGCACAGCTTCCTTCTGAATTTATAAGAAGCAAGATCAGATTCTTAGATATCAGACTACTACACAACAACGAGATCATACGCAGTGTGTTCCCGCAAAATGGGGTTTAGGGAGGGTAGAGTGTATCCAGACCTTACCTCTACCTCAGAGGTGAGGTAGAGAGGTTGCTTCCAATAGACCCTTGGCTCAAGACAAAAACAATCTAGAAAAAGATGTAATGGAAGTACAAGAGAAAATATCAGACTACACTGTTAAGAAAAAAGCCAGCATTAATTTAACAAAACTTGATATTCAAAAGTCATTATTCCCAAGCACTAAAATCACAAATATGCAAGCACAAACTGTAAAGAATAACCAATGCAAGTAATTCCGTCCTATAGTAAATTCACCAACTCCTATCCAACATTACCTTTCTAGAATAAGTCTGATTTCTTTTATCCGAAAGAGCTTCCTTGTCATCCATTACTCCTTGCCTCCTATCTTTGATAGCATGAAGATGAGCACGGGTTGGTGCAGCTTTACCGGAAGACACAGAAATAGCAAGCTGACTAAGTGATCCCCAGCGTTCTGCTGCTACCTGTAAATGTGATAGTTAGAAAGTGACTGCAGTAGACGTGCAAGACAACCAATGAAATGCCAACCTCATCAAGCTTCCGCCCTTCACGATCTGCTTGTTCTTGCGCTCGTCTCAAGGCTTTAAGCCTCCAACTTGCACCTCCATCGCCAACAACAGCAGTAGACAGAAGTTGGCTACCACCACTTCTTGTGCCTTCATCATCAGGATAACCACTTCCACCATCCTTCAGATATGGGTTCAGTTCTCTGGGATTAACTTTTGCCACCTAAAACAAGAAACATACAGGTGCCAATCTGGTTCAGTAAGTACATGACAATATCAAGCAGTGTGAGAAGTACCCTTACTACTTCATATCCCTTCAGTCAATTGAACATGAGTATCAGCACTAGGTATAATAAAGATTCAGGAGGTTCAGTCACTATGCATTCAAAATAAATCATTTGATACATTGGAATAAAGACATTACTTAATTAACAAACAAATGGAAGAATCCCAAAAGATTGGATGAAAAGCAAATTATAGCATGATGGCTTTTTCAACGTGAACAATATATGTCGTCAACTAGCTAGCTTTTGCATTGTTAACATGAACAAACTGATTAAAGCAAATTAAATATAAAAAACAAAAGGCATAAGGCTTGACAAGCATGCCCACAATATTGTTCCACAATAAAAAAAAATGATAAAATGGAAAGAGACAAGCATCCAAAGTCACTAAGAAATCAACCAGAAATATACCTCTTCAGCTGGAATCTCCTCAGCAGAACAGTTAGAAACTGATTCAGGAATCTTATCCACATTGTCTTTTGGCCGCAACATCCAATCCAACCCCATTTCTCTTCTCACAAGTTCATGATCATTACGTGACTCAGATCCATCAAAGCCATTATCTAAAATTCCACAAAAGTGACCAAACAAATTACTCGGTTTAGTTACTTTTGGGGATGGGACGATGAGCAATAAAGTGGAGAATAATTTGATCTTTACTTACCAAGCAAGTTATCTGGCAGTTCATCACCCTTGCTATGACTTTGTCTGTCTTTCTTATTTTTCTTCATTTTCTCACTTTCAGACTCAGATGAAGAACTTCGACTTCTTTCTTTACTTTTTCCATCCTTATTTCTTCTCTTCTTACTTCTCTTCCTACTACTGCTTTTCCTCTCATAATCAGAAGCATCCTCACTCCCACTTTCATCTGAATACGAGGACAAATCCTCATCTGAGGCATACCACTTCTTTTTCTTTGATCTCGCTCTTATTTTATCAAGGTCTTCATCGTCTGAACTAGTGGAACGAGATTTTATCTTTTTCTTTCTCTCCCTTTCCTTCTTATGACCAGATTTTCTCCTTTGTTTTCGAGAATCATCCAAGCTTTCATCCTTTTCCTAAAACCAAATAGGCCACGAGCATCAGAGGCGTAGGACTTTCTCATACACAACTAAAGAACCCAAAAAGATAAAGGTTAAATTTTTATCCACCTTAAAAGAAAAGAAGTTTTTCCACAAATTTCAAGAAACCATTCGCAACAATCACACAAAAGAACAAAGTTTATCTTAACACCAATACAGACTCATGCTACTTCATCACAATGGATATCTTCACAAAGTTTATGTACTGTATTGGTGTTAGAAATTTTTTCCACAAATTTCAAGAAAACATTCACAACAATCACACAAAAGAACAAAGTTTATCTTAACACCATTACGGACTCATGCTACTTGTCACAGATGGATTTCTACTGTGTGATGAGAGTGTTAGTAAGCTTTACCTTTTCTACGTGTTCACGTGGTATGAACTTCAATCCTGAAAGTATACTCATGGTTGTCTCTTAACACCAAGTCCTGTAGAAATTAACCTTTTCAAACACTATCCTGGAAATCAAGATCAAACATAGCAAATTAGAGTAGCTGTGTGATTGCAACAACAAAAGATTATCACATAATTTTTAATAATCAAGAAATCCCTGGGGGCCAATGGCAAATGGTTTGAAGCTTGATGGATAATAGACCCGCCTATCTACCCTTCTTTACTTAAATATCAGGCTTTCTTTCAGCAGCATGGCCTGGTACGAACCCATGACACGAACCTAATAAATGATTATAATCTATACTATCCTAATTAAATTTGACTTCACTACCCAAGGGTGTGTCGTAGCAATCAATGAAGTAGGTTGAGCACCATGAGGTCTCAGGTTCAAATCCAGCAGAGACAAAAAACACTAAGTGATTTCTTTCCATATGTCTTAGTCTTTCCAAAAGAACACTGGTAAAGTTGTTTCTTTGTGACTAGGAGGTCATGGGTTCAAGCCCTGGGAAGGTAAAACTGCGTATAATAGACCCTTGTGGACTAGCCCTTCCCCGGACTCTGCGCATAGCAGGAGCTTTAGTGCACTGGGCTACCCTTTTTTAAATTCTTGGTGACAAAGTTACCTGGTACGTGATGGTTGGAATTAGTCGAGGCAGCGCCGCAGCGCATAAGCTGGCCGAACACCACGGTTATCAAAAAAATTGAACTTTACTGCCAACCATAGTCATCAGCTATAATTATTAGCACACTGAACTCAAATAGTTGTTCAAATTCTCATATATTGTATTTTAATTTAGTTTCAGCTATAAGAAGGGAATATCATAATTTAGGCAAATTACTTGAGATATATAACTTACCATTACAAGAACGGAAAATTCACAAAATACAACAATGCATATACTGATAATTTTATATTTATTTGAGTATTAACAAAAATAAAGCAATACAATCTAATTCCAATTACTAAGTAAACTTAATTAATTTCTAATATTTCATTATAATTTTGAAAAATAGGGATTAAGGTTATTTAAATGAAAATAAAAAAAATAGCTATATAAATCAATGTATGGAGGGAACTTACGGGTGAATTCGGCGGAAATAGGTTGCGGACGGCGGAGATCACGGCGGCGATTCAATTGACTGCGGCGAAGGACAAATCGGCGATTAATTAGGATTGATTTTGTTGGGCCTAATGCAAGATTTTGCACCGACCTACTTGGTTCAGATTGTACTTGGATGGGCTTCTCTTTCAGCCCACTAAACTGGCCCTTGCTACCAACACGGGTTAGTCGTGTATAAAAATAATGTAAAATATAGTGTATGTTAGTAATGCATGTATTAGTTATACTTGTAAAATATAGTGTATGTTAATAATGTAAAAATAATCCTAAATTTGACACCAAATTATAACTTTGACCTTAAACTTTGATAGTGCACAAATAGGACCTTTAACTATTTAAAACCTAAACAAATATGACCTCTGATTTTGCAACCCCATGCGTGAGTCTCACTCGCGCCTACGTGGAAAGGTAATCCAATCACACGGTGCCACGTCGTTAAAAGGGCTGACTTGGAGAGAGGTCATATTTGTGCAGTTTTGAATAGTTAAAGGTCATATTTGTGCACTGTCAAAGTTTTGCTTTTTGTGTTAAAACGACGTCGTTTTTTTTTATTATTATAATAATAATAATAATAATTTTTTATATATTTCTATAGTAGCAGCACCTAACTTTTTTTTAATTTTAAAAAAATATTATTATTATTATTATTTTATTTATTTCTATAGCAGCAACACTTAGCTTTTTTTTTAATTAAAAAAAAACAACCACTAGCAGAGATCGAACTCGCACAGTAGGCTGAAGGAAGCGCCCAAGAAGAGCAAATAACATCATTGGGCTATCTAAGTGTCTTGTTTCATATGGTTCAACATTAATATACGTACATAAATATACATTTTCTATCTTATATATATACAACGTAATTTTTTTACCGAGGGGGGTCGGTTGAACCCCATGGCAACCACGTAGATCCTCCCCTCGTTAATTTAATAACTTTAATTTAATAATATTTTAATTACGTTAATTTCATAACGTTAATTTAATATACTACTACTACTATCCTTAATAACATTAATTTAATAACATTTTATTAAAACTATAATTTTTTTTATTATTAGTATAGTTTCATCTTTAATTTAATATTTAAATAAATAATATTTAGATATATTATATAATTTAAATTTGTTCTCTGCTTTATAATATATATACATACCCGCTCGATTTTTTCGTATGAGGCTGACCCGCTTAATTAATAAATCTTTAATATTGTTCTTTTTTTACAATGGCAAAAGAAATTAGATGTCATTTTTATTTTTGAGCCAAAAATAATGAAAAAATAATAGTGAAGAGTCATTTAAAGGTCATATTTATGCAGTTTTGAATAGTTAAAGGTTATATTTGTTCACTGTTAAAGTTTAAAGTCATATTTATGTATTATGCTCTTAGATTTTAAGCTGGACGCATCCAGTTTTGCGTGTTGAACACGCATTTTGCCACATAGGAATGGAGGTCATATTTATGCAGTTTTGAATAGTTAAAGGTCATATTTGTGCACTGTCAAAGTTTAAGGTCAAAGTTATAATTTGGTGTCAAGTTTAGGCCTTAGGGTCATTTTTATGTATTAACTCTATTAGCTATACTTGCATTAGGTATGTCTGTATTTTTTTTATGCAGTGTTTGATTTGATGTATTAAAAATAGCATGAATTAAATAATTTTTAAAAATAAAAAAATTATTTACAAAAATATCCTCCATATATATGTTGGAAAGGATGTAATTTTTTTTTTAGGGAAATATTGTTTTTAATTATGTTAATGTATGCATTGGATCCATTGCATTGCTAATACCATGAATTTTGAGGTACTAATAATACATACCTCAATATACAATAGTGTATATAGGGTGAAAAGGTATATCAAATAAGATAGTAATAGTACACATTAAACTAATTCATGCATTAAATTAACTTTCCAATATACTAATTCTAAAGGTTTTGAAAAATTAATGAAATATATTTTTTGTCCTATTATAAATTAAATTTATTTTCACCATCATATTTTGGGACTATTTTATTTTTGATGTCATACTTTGAGGGATATTTACCTTCATTGTTAATTTATTTTTTTTCACATATCCCCTTTCTTTAATAAGAAATTCCAAATCAACATTAAATTGTCCACTTTTTAAAAATAAATCACATCCTATTTTAATCTGGCCGACTTGGCCCACAAAAAGTACACAAGAATATATTTGATTCAACCAACAAAACTTCACGACTGTATATTTGATTGTGTATTTTTTGTGGATTAAATCGGACAAATTAGATTAGGATACGATTATTTTTAAGAGATGGATTGATTTGGACTTTTCTATTAAAGAGAGGGTTCATGTGAAAAACTTCTTAACAATAATGATAAATATGACCTCAAAGTATAAAATTAAAGATATTTTTCAAGACACAAATTTATCATTTGTTTCTTTCAAATTTATTTGTCTTATTTTGTTGACACAAAATTTTAAATTTGTTAAATTAAAAAATAAGGAAAATATATAATCAAAATATTCTTTAATTGTACGACCTTAAATATATTATATGAAAAATTTAAAATAAAAATTAGGTAACAATGAAAATAAATATTATTTTTCTATAGATAAATAAATTAAAATAGAAGGAATATTAAAAATAGAAAACAAATAAAAGATTCTTAATTTGTACAAACAATTATAATAATGTTGAAAAAGCAACTTCTGTAACCACACGTGACACCAAGAAGTTGGCTGCAATAACAAACAATCAACAATCGTATCATATATGATAAAAGTTGTGATACAATCAGTCCCAAGAACTTCACAAAAAAAAAAAAAAAAAAAAGTGATGGATTTGAGATTCTTTGTTTTCCTATTCTTATTTTCTGTATACTTTATATGTGATTTTCCAGGATTATATGGTGAAAGAAATGATGAAGATATGACAATAAAAACTATGGAGGAATTTTCTGGATATCCAATTCATGAACCTGACTATGCCAATTCCTTATCTTCTTTATCTGTCAATTCTGATACTCTGCAAAAACAGGTAACTTTTAGCAAAAATAGTCATCTTTTTTATGCATTTTTTTTTGTGTGTTCTTGAATTTGTTATAAAAATTGAATATTGATTAACAAAAAGGGTATAAAGATGTGGGGTAGTGGTTAATGAAGTGGTTCTCAGGTTCAAATTCGACAAACCAAATATTCAGGGATTTCTTTCCATCCGTTCTAGTCTTAGTGGACAGTTACCTGATATTCATTGTTGGTGGAGTGACATGTAAAAAGGACGGCCCGTGTACTAAAACTCCCGCAAACTCCCGCTATGCTCAAGGTCTGGGGAAGGCTCCACCGTAACGGTGTATTACCACAGACTGTTTTCAAGGCTTGAACCCTGACCTCCTGGTAACATGAAAATAACTTTACCAGTTAGTTCAAGATTAGCAAACTAGCAATCTTATTTGTGCATTTTCTTGTCTTTGTTCTTGAATTTGTCATAAAAATTGAATCTTGATTAACAAAAGCCTATAAAGATGTGGGGTAGTGGTTAATGAAGTGGGTCCAGGTTCAAATACCAGCAAAGACAAAACATTCGGTGATTTCTTTCCACCAGTTATAGCCTTAGTGGATAGTTACGTGGTATGCATTGTTGGTGGGGTGGCATGTATCCTGTGGAATTAGTCGAGCTGCATGCAAGATTAGCAAACTAGCAATCTTATTTGTGCATTTTCTTGTCTTTTGTTCTTGAATTTGTCATAAAAATTGAATCTTGTTTAACAAAAGCTTATGAAGATGTGGGTAGTGGTTAATGAAGTGGGTTCCACGTTCAAATTCCAGCAGAGACAAAACAAATATTCAGGGATTTCTTTTCACCCGTTCTAACCTTGGTGGATAGTTACCTGGTATGCATTGTTGGTGGGGTGACATGTATCCTGTGGGATTAGTCGAGGTGCATGCCAGATTAGTAGACTAGCAATCTTATTTGTGCATTGTCTTGTCTTTGTTCTTGAATTTGTCATAAGAATTGAATCTTGATTAACAAAAGCCTATAAAGATGTGGGGTAGTGGTTAATGAAGTGGGTCCAAGGTTCAAATTCCAGCAGAGACAAAACATTCAGTGATTTCTTTCCACCCGCTATAGCCTTAGTGGATAGTTACTTGGTATGCGTTGTTGGTAGGGTAACATGTATCCAGAGTTGCATGCAAGATTAGCAAGCTAGCAATCTTATTTGTGCATTTCTTGTCTTTTGTTCTTGAATTTGTCATAAAAATGGAATCTTGAGCAACAAAAGCCTCTGTAGATATATCCAAGGGTGTGGCTAGCAAAGACAGAACACTCAATGATTTCTTTTCATACGTTCTAGCCTTAGTTGATAGAGTTATCGGGACCTATTACTGGTGGGAAGTGACATGTATCGGTGGAATTAGTCAAGGTGTGCACAAGCTGGCCAGGACACCATGCTCATAGAAGAGGCTTTGAAGATGTGTTCTCGTGAACTCTGAGTTGGGTTCTTCCTTTTAATGAAAACAAACAAAAAAGATACATAATGAATATGCTAAATACATAAAAGAAGGAAAGAGATTTTGTTTGGTTTGTTGGAAACACTGGTCTAGGAAATGCACATAACTTCTACGATACTACTCCGTGTTATTTTTACTTGTCTAGTATTGACTTGACACCCCCTTACGGAACAACAAATAGAATGAGAATTTTACTACATCACTTTTTAAAATATTGTAAATTTAATACTTTGGGAAATGCATTGACAAGACTATAGTTAATAACAAGGGTAAGTCAGGGACTAAGTGATAAATTATCTTTTAATTTTCTAAATTGAACAAGTAAAAGTGGACATCTATTTTTAGTATAATGAACAAGTAGAAGTGGACGAAGAGAGTACTTTTTATTTGTATTTGCATAACATTGGAAGGGGATGAGTTTAAATGTAGCAACATTGAGGATTCATATAGCTAAATCCAACTTATTCGGGATGGATCTCAGTTTACTAAGCATTAAAGGAATTGTGCAAAGTTCACTTTTTTCATCAGCATATTGAAATGTGAATCGATTATTGATGAAACATGGGAAGTCCTTTCAATTTCTGTAGCAGGAATATTAATCTTTGTTCGTAAAGTCTAAGCAAATGCAGCTCAAAGTGCACAACAGAATGGGAAAAAACAACCTTTTCTTTATCCATCGTTTTGACCACTTTCGTTTGCAGTTATATATCCTTTGTGATTTACAATTTGTAGTATTGGGTTTAAAACATAGGATGCAATTTGTACTGTTGAGTTTTGAAGTACCTATTTAAAGTATGATTTGTAACTGTTTGTCTTTTCAACGGTAAGCTTGCGGTAAGCTTGCTTACCGTGGTGTGCCAGGGTCGGGGGTTCGAAACGCCCCTCCAGCAAAGCTGGGGTGAGGGCGGCTGGGGTGAGGGCGCGTAGGTCAGGCCCGGAGTGGTCCCCCCTCCCCGACACCTACGGAGTAGGTATGAACCGGGTCGTCCCTTTTTTGTCTTTTCAAATACACAGGAAAAATGTAAGTTGACATCTCCTTTTTCTGTGATGTATCTCTGAGAAACACTGCAACTTAAATAAACTGGAACTTTTGAAGAATATATTATGCATTTTGAATGTGTTTAATTCAGTAGGAATGGTTTAGCTGTATGCGCTATAGCTTATTTCAACTGGTGTCATGTTAAGTCAATGCCGTTTAAAATCTTATCTAATAATAGTTTGTTGCATGTGTCGTTCTAGATAGATGAGCTAGCAACTTTCTCAGATTCGCCTGCACCTTCAGTCACTAGGATCCTATACAGTGAGAAGGATGTATTAGCAAGGAGGTACATATATTTAGCTTATGAGAACATTTTACTTATTTGACGTTAAATAAAGCCTATATCAGTTTGTGCTATGGTAATGCTTATTTGAGAAACTATAAAGTGAACAAAAAGTCAAGCAAACGTGAACTTGAATTTGGAGTAGCTGGCGTACTCAGTTCTGTACCTTCATTGAAAATAAATTGAATCGTCTTCGTTTCTCTTCCTCTAGTTTGAGTAATCACGAAAGGAGAACAGGTAATCAGGTGTATGACCTGACACCATACAAAATGTACTTTTCGTACAGCACGGCCCCACTTCTTATAATATTCCGTGACAGAAGAGCATATTCTACCAAAGAACTTTGAAATGGAACTACCATGGAAAACACTCCGTTTATCCTCTAATAATTGAGCTTGAGACACTGTTGTTTTCAATGTTTGATTTTAAGTTATGAAAATGTGAAGATGACATTTGCTTCTACATTTCACTTTTGAGGACAAAAGTTGGAATAATGACATTTGAGAAGAGTAAAGTGGATTAGAGAGAGGAATTGCATACAGTATGTGGATCTCAAACTGAATCAAGACGGTGTATTTAAGGCAGTGTAGTTGGGTTCGAGTTTGATAAACTTATATAGGTTCCCTTCTGCATGTTGATTGAAGTTCCGATTTGATGTGTGATCAATGTGTTTATTGTTACTTCTGAATAAGTAATAAAGTAAACACATCTGAATTACTTTTTTGCTTATTTTATCATGCAGGTATATTAAGGATTTGATGAAACTTTCTGGTCTCTCTGTCAGAGAGGATGCCGTGGGGAACATTTTTGGTCGGTGGTAAGTATGTATCGTGATGCTTTTCTTCATCTATTGTACAACAGGAGCTTCATGACTCCTTTTTCTAATACCTTCATATTACTCAAATACGGCAAATGTTTGACAATTTTTTGTTTCTTTGATTCGACCTATGCAAACTTTCATTAATATCTTGAAATATATTCTATGTCTATTTGATATGATGAAATACATTTAATGAACTTTTTGAATATCTACCTTTTAAGTTTTATAAAATGATTAATGTAGTTTGGTGTAGCTTTAAAAATTGGTATTTATCCCGAAAACAAAAAATGTCAAATAAATTGGCACTGATTTTGTACTTGTCTGGTTAGTATTGATTTAAATGTTATGTTTTACGTGGAACTTTAAATTTGTCTCCATTTATTTAGTTGATAGTCTAATTTGAATATTTATTTGCACCCATCTACCATTCTACTTGCTTTATTCCTATCATATCTTGAACATGACTGTCGTCTTGTGGTTCACAGGAATGGCGATGAACCTGAGCTCGCCCCCGTTTCAACTGGATCTCACGTTGATGCTATACCATACTCTGGGAAATATGATGGTGTGGTCGGTGTTTTGGGTGCAATAGAGGCCATTAATGTGCTAAAGAGGTATGCATATAGCCTGACTGTTTAAACGTAACATCTCATTCGCCATCAGACTACAACAACAACATACTCGGTATATTTCCACATAGTGGGGTCTGGGGAGGGTAGAATGTACGCAGTCCATACCACTATCTCAGAGATGAGGTAGAGAGGTTGTTTCCGATAGACCCTGGCTCGAGACTCAGTTATGAAAATCGAAGAATCTAGCCTAGATTTATATGTCTCTTGTTAAACTAAATAATTTCATTTGGAAGATTTCAGCTTTTGAAAAAGGTATCAATCTTCGTTAAAGATGACTTTTCTTTTTGTCTGCCTTACAGTTCTGGAGTATTAGAAATTCTGAATTCTTCTTAGTGAATCTTTCAATGCAAAATGGCAATTCTGTTCTAACCGAGTTGCTTTTGGTTTTTACTTGGGGAGGGGAAGGGTTGTCGAATTCCTCCTTTATAACTCTGCATTACAACCAAGATTTTCAAGAAACGCGGAGTAACAGAGACTTAAGGATGTATAAAAGTGGATTTCATTAACTGTCTTTAGTTATGTGATAGTGAAACAGAACGAAGAAAAGGCAAAAAAATCTTTTATCATGGAAAAGAGTATTATTAAAGTAGTGTTTGTATTAGCTTTCTTATGTTTACTTGTTCGTCCATTGAATACCTCTCTAACACAGAATGCGTTTAATCAAGTTTAAGCTAGCTATGCATGAAGGAATTGGGTAAAGTTTAAGAAATTCTGGCATTTTATATAGTAAAAACTCATTTGCAATCATGGAACTCAGAAAGCTCAATAATTATAAATACACTTTGCGTTTAGCTACTATTTTATTTGACTGCAGAGCTCTGGCTTTTACTTGCTGATTCAAAATCTAAATTACCACAGGTCGGGTTTCAAGCCTAAGAGGTCACTAGAAGTGATTATGTTCACCTCAGAAGAGCCCACGAGGTTTGGGATTAGCTGTCTGGGGAGGTTAGAAGCTTGATCACTTACTTTAACACCTAAAAGCATAAGCAAATGCATTTGGTTTTTGACTGCTTATGTTGCAATATAGCAGTAACTAAACATGTCCCATGTCCAGTTGAGGTTCTAATGGTCATGATATTTGCAGCCGTTTGCTGGCAGGAATCGTACAACTTGCAGAACAACTGAAAAGTACAAAAGATAGCCATAATGTTTCCTTTTCTGATGCTGCTAAGTCTGCTGGTTACGCAAATGCTAAGGGGGATTTGTCTGAAGTCTTTCTCAAAAAAGGAACTTATTCTGCTTTCGTTGAGTTGCACATAGAGCAAGGTCCCATTCTAGAAAAAGAAGGTCAGCTGCTGTTAAATGCTTATCCTATTCTTGATCATCCGATGCAAGGACCGGTTAGTTGTAGTCATATCAACAAATAAGTTGGTGTATCTGTCAATGAAGGTGTTTCGATTGGTGTTGTGACTGCGATTGCTGCTCCAGCAAGCATCAAAGTAACATTTGAAGGCAATGGAGGTCATGCAGGAGCTGCACTGATGCCGGAAAGGTAACTATTTTTGATGAGCCAGAGTTGTTCCATGATTCCGCAGATTCAAGGGTGTCTTCCCTTTTTATTTGAAATTTTCTGTAAAAGCTGCAGATCTCTATGCCGTCTTTCAACTTCTCTTTCACGAAAGATGTTTTTCATATTTAAGAAGTATTAAGATGTTTTCCTGTCTATGTTGTGATAAACAGATAATTACCACCAGGATCATGGGCTATGCTGTCGCTTTTGCTTGGAATTTGTTTAGAAACTTTATACTGTAGAATTTTCCACTACTGAAGAATCCACTCTGGCTATTAGTGTATCGACTTTCAAAGTTTGTGTGCTTGCCACCTTCTTCATCTATGTGTTTCTCATTATTCTAATCTTGAAAAATTAAGCAAATTATGTAGTTGATTTCATGTCATATGCTTCTTGAAAACCATCTTTTTTGTAGTAAGCTCCCTGACTTGCATTGCGACTCTCAAGCCGTAAAGCATTTTGTCTTCTATTGTTTTTCAACTATCATCTACATTATTTTCTAGATGTTGAGACTTGAGAGGCATTTATCTGATTCTATATTGATTGCAACGGAGAATACTAGTCTTACGTGTTCTCTCCTTGAGTAGTGTGCTGCTAATTATCTATTCCAATATATGGCTCATTGTTCCCCGCAACTAATTTGGAACAGAAACGATGCTGGACTGGCTGCTGCAGAGTTGGCTTTAGCCGTGGAGAAACATGTGCTAGATTCAGGATCAGTTGACACTGTTGGAACTGTTGGTAAGCTAATGTCTTTTGCCTCATAATAGAAGACACTGGTCTAGAGTCAACTACCTTGTGCTCCGATGAATCATGAACTAATTAACGTGTGGACAACTAGTTTTCGTGAGACTATTAGGCGATCTTTCAATAAGATCTAATGAATTTGTTTTTTCAAGGCATTCTGACGCTGCATCCTGGAGCAATCAACAGCATCCCGAGCATGGCACACCTTGAAATAGGTACACTTTCTGTCAGACAACGTATTTTGTCTCTATGAATCATTCCAGCAGATAGGATGATCATAGGACTAGTTCTTCTCTAGTTTATCATTTTTGAAAGGAAAAACTCGCATTTAACTATTTACGAATTTACATTATAGTATGCATTCTATCCAGAGTTTAGAGCACTATCTGTTTTGCTGTATCTGATATCGAAGTCATGTTCTTTTTGTATGAGACAGATACACGAGACATTGATGAAAGCCGTCGAAATCTTGTAATTGAGAAAATCCATCAGTCAGCTTTGGACATTGCTAAAAAACGGAAAGTTATCCTCTCAGAGTTTGAAATAGTGAATCAAGATCCACCAGCTCCTTCAGACGAGTCAATCACTAAGGCGACAGAATCAGCATGTCAAGAGTTAAATTTGACTCACAAGAAGATGATTAGTCGAGCCTATCACGATTCCCTGTTTATGGCAAGGTAAGTGAAGGGGGAGCACCACGACATCAATATCATTTATGCTGTCTGACCAAAAATTTCTGCTAAACTTGACGCTAAAATCCTTGCAGAGTATCCCCGATGGGCATGATATTCATTCCTTGTTACAAGGGTATGTCATCTAATCTTCATTCTCCCGTTTCATCTTCTTCTGTGTGTAGTTAGATTACCTATTTCACTTTTTAGAACATAAGATATTTACGACACTAGAAGCCATGGGAGCTACCTTTGGCGAAGGGGGTTCAATTGGATCCTCTCCGCCAAAAACTTAAACTACGGAAAAAGGGTAAAACATATTTTCTTTGTATATGTATATATAAACTATTGAATCTTCTCGACACAGGTTCATATCTTAGGTATGACCTTTCTACGTTCTCTTGAATCCCCTTACTCAGACTCCTGGCTCCGCTACTGACTAAAAGAACTACGCTAGGTTAGCCATTTCAGATGAATATATACTGGATGATTGTAAAAAAAAGTTACACAATGAATCATCTGTCACAAGCTACACATAGCAAGTTCATAGGATATATCTACAGTTGATATTTATGTTTGTTTGTTATTGATTTCGCAGGATATAGCCATAAGCCTGAAGAATTTTCATCCGTCGATGATATCGCGAACGGAGTAAAAGTTCTAGCATTAACTCTTGCTAAATTGTCCCTCTCATAATAGCCTTACTGTAGTTTAAACACTTCCTAATGCTTCAGTGCATCTGTAATTTTTACTTCTACAAGTAATCTGGATTTCCTCTTATGTCTCTATAGTAGTTGGCTATGTTGCTCGAACTCTTCAAACACGCTGATGGGTGCATGTCTGATCCTTCAAAAATAGTGTATTTTTAAAGGATCAAACACGGGTGCGGCAACTTTTTTTTGAGAGTCCTAGCAACTTAGATAGTTGGCTTTGTTCACAAATCATTTTAATTCATATGCAGCATATCTAATTGATTCTACTTTTAGTTATTATGCAACAACAGCAACATGCGTAGTATAATCAAACACAGTGGAGTCAGGGGAAGGTCGAGTACACAGACTTTATGATCAAACACAGTGGAGTCTGGGGAAGGTAGCGTACACAGACTTTATGATCAAACTATGGGTGTCAAACGGGCTGGGCCGGGCCAACCCGGAACCGGCCCTTCTAGTTTAACCAGGTTGAGGGCCGGTTAAGGGTCGGTTTTGGCGCTAGTCGGGCCGGGTCGGGCCAAACAGTAAAAAAATTAAAATTCATCCTAACTCGGCCCACTTAACCCAACTCGGTCAAACCCACCAAAATTCGGTCAAACCCGGTCAAAAATATTAAAAAAAAAACTTTCTTTCAATATACATTACATATACCCACCTATATACATTATAAATACGTTAAATAATATATATACACTATATATATAGTATATACTACATTAGAATTTAAAAAATCTATACACATATACACAATTAGTCAATTACTCATATATACGCACCATTCAATGTATATATACTACTACTTATAAAATATACTACAATATATATACATTACAATATATATAGATATACTTATATACTAATTCATAAAACATATACACATATATACGTTAAATATACAAGATATATACACGTGTATATGCACCATACAATGTATATATACTACTACTTATAAAATATACTACAATATATATACATTACAATATATATAGATTTAGTTATATACTAATTTATAAAACATATACACATGTACACGTTAAATATACACTTCTATAGAAGATATATACATGTGTATACGCACTATTCAATGTATATATACTACTACTTATAAAATATACTACAATATATATACATTACAATATATATAGATATAACTATATACTAATTTATAAAACATATACACATGCATACGTTAAATATACACTTCTATAGAAGATATATACACGTGTATACGCACCATTCAATGTATATATACTACTACTTATAAAATATACTACAATATATATACATTACAATATATATAGATATACTTATATACTAATTTATAAAACATATACACATGCATACGTTAAATATACACTTCTATAGAAGATATATACACGTGTATACGCACCATTCAATGTATATATACTACTACTTATAAAATATACTACATTATATATACATTACAATATGTATAGGTATACTTATATACTAATTTATAAAACATATACACATGTATACGTTAAATATACACTTCTATAGAAGATATATGCACAAATATACAAAACATATGCTACTTAATATAATAAATTAATAATATTTGGTAGTAAATTAATAATAAATTAGAAGTAAGTTTTTAATTTAAAGTAGAAAACTAGAAATTCAATTTAAAATTTTAAATCGTTAAATGAAAAAATATAAAAAGCAAGGACTAAGGAGTGAATGAATTTGGGGAATTTTATAGATTGCAAAATGATCCAAAATTTATAATTTACATGAATGAAAAATCTACAAATTATGCATCATTTTGTCCAACTCATTCATGTTAATATTAATGGGAACATGCATAGGATAGTCGAAGTCAATGGGGCAAAACCATGCATTGGACTTGATTCTGCTGAGTTCTCCCGTGAAGTCATAATTTCTTCAAGTTTTAGCTCGTCGCTCGGCTCCGGTTCTATTCCTTGGTTTCTTCTTCCGCTCTAATCCAATCTCTGAGGCAAACTAGAATATTCATTGCATTGCTTCCCAATGAGTGTCGGTTGTCTCTAAGTTGCTGTCGTCCCTGACTAAAGGCGCTCTCTGATGCAACAGTTGACATTGGAACATTCAAGATTTCTCTAGCTAATCTTGAAAGCACAGGATATTGTGTTTCATTACTCCTCCACCAATCCAACGTGTTGATCCATCTGCGATCCTCTGGTGCCGTCCGAAGATAATATTTCAGCTCTTCCTGATAAGTTGATGTGTAAGTTCTTTCATCAACACTGTTCCAACAATTTAAATCATAAAACGAATCAGAAAAACCACTATGTGCCGCCCTTTTAGAAGATGATGGCTCCTCGGGAGGATGAGGAGCGACAGTTGGAGTGATATTTGTACGTACGGCTAAATCAAATAAATCAGCATAGTGATTATATAATTTTTCTATGTAATCCTTTGCATCAGCCGTAGCCGTCCACAAATCAGGTTGTACTTGTTTAGAATCATGGTTAGTATTTATTTCTAAGTTAGTATAAATAAGAGTACTAAAATGGCACATATTATTATATTTCATGCACGGATTTAGCATAACACCAACCAAGTAAATAGGGGGAATCGAAAAAAAATATTTTTTAAATTTCATAAACATGGTGCCAACAACTTCTTTATAACCTTCTTTATTTTTATATTCTTTGAGCAAACCAGAAATATCGGCTATATATGTCAAAATATTACAAACAGTAGGATAATAAGCACCGAAAAATTCAACCGTAGCTACATAAAATATTTCTAAAAACTTAACAAGATCATTAATTACAACCCAATCAGAATTATGTAGCATGCAATCAGCAGAATCAGCAAATGAACCGTAATGTTGGTTAAAAGCTAGTGTAATAGGAATTCTATATTTATAACAAGTTTTTAAAAATTCATACGTAGAATTCCATCTAGTATCAATTTCCTTAGGCATCAAAATCGGTGTAAGTCCATTTTCTTGACATTTAACTTTAAATTCTCTAATTCTCGATCTACGATTATTTTCTTGAATAAAACCAACGGCAAGACGAATTTTTTCAATATAAAGCTCAAAAAACTCAAGACCATCTTTTACAATTAAATTATATATATGACATGCACACTTATATGAAAAATTTCAGGCAAGGGCGGAGATAGCGTAGATTTTAATTTTTTTATAGCAGTCTTGTTGTTAGAAGCATTATCAAAAGTAATACATAAAATTTTATTTTCGATACCATAATATCCGGCAATTTTAACAATAGAATCAACAATAAATTGTCCAGTATGTTTACGATTTTCATCATATAAAAAAGCAAGAATACGTTTTTGCATCACGAAATTACTATCCATCCAATGAAAAGTAACAGTTAAATAATCATTTTTATTTACAGCACGACCAAGATCAGAAGTTAGGGACAATCTACATTGAATATTTTTTAACAATGTTGATAAATAAAAATAATATTGTGAATGAATTCTAAAAATATCAGACCGACAAGTAGTTCTAGGAATACCGTTAAACATAGGATTATAAATTGCTTGTATATAACGAATAAAGGCATCAGAAGAAGGAAAACTAAAAGGCAAACAACCCGCAACTATCATTTTAGCTATTTCTTTCCGGTCCCTCAATTTATTATACTTCTTCGCTACGTGACCGGTTGCTGGGTCCATTCTAGTTTGCGTTGGCCCACCAACATCCTCACCACCTTGTGTCATATTTAACTATCTTTTGTGATCTTCAGTTATATGTCTCATTAACGTACCCATACCCCCTTGCTTGCCTCCACTTCTATGCTTATATATTTGTTGACAAATATTGCATTGCACCTCAATATCTGATATACGTTCAAAAAATTGCCATGCAACACTAGTTCTTTTACGAGGTCTTGGGGCACGGGGAGGACGGGGAGGGAGATTAACCGATTCAGCTCTAACGTTAGCATCTCCTACTACGGGTGTCTCAGCAATATTTTCATTATCTTCGTCTAAATTAAACACATCTACTTCATTTTCTTCTTCTATATCGTAATTTTCCTGAGCTTCTACATAATCCATATCGTGAGCACCTACACCTATTTCTTCCTCAAAAAGTGTACCTAGCGGTACTGGAGGTGAAGGTACACAGGTATATCTACTACTTGAACTACCTCTACCGCTAGTAATTCATTTTTTAATACCATTGCCGCTTCCGGGATAAAAATTTTTAACACCTTTAGTAGCGAGGTTTCTTAATTTATCCATAATATAAATTAAATTAAACTAAAAATATTCAAAATACACAAATATAATAAAATTAAATATTAAACAATTAAGACAATAAATAAAAATTAAACGTAAGAGATGGAACGACAATACCAAATTTTGAAAGTATCCGAAGGTTGCGACTTTAGAAACTTTCGCTCGTACTTTGTAAACGAAAAATTAAAAAATTAAAGTGAACACTTTAAGAAATTAAATATATTGAATATTTGAGAATTGAGATTTGAGAGAGAATGAGATTTGAGACAGTGAAAAATTGTGTGAAAAATGATTTGAAGTTGTAGGGTATTTACAGAATTTTTTTTGGGATTAAAAAATATTTTTTAAAGTTAATTTTTTTTTTTTTAATAAATGGGCCCAAACTAGCCGTTTGGATCCAAAAACGGCTATATAGCCGTTGGGCCAACGACTAGTTTGACCCAAAATCCCAATTTTTTTTATTTCTTTTATTTTAAAAAAAAGGTATCCAGTCCGGGCTGATTAACCAACGGGCCTGGACCGGGCTTGGTCCGGGCCGGGTTAGCCGGGCCCATTTTAAAAAAATAACCGGTTCGGGATCCGGAACCCTAAAGCCCTAGGGCTTACCGGGCCGGGTCAAACCGGGCCGGGTTAGTTACGAGGGTCGGGTCGGGCTGGGTCGGCCTGGCCCACTTGACACCCTTAGATCAAACACAGTGGAGTCTGGGAAAGGTAGCGTACACAGACTTTATGATAAAACAAAGTGGAGTCTGGGGAAGGTAGCGTACACAAACCTTATGATCAAACACAGTAGAGTCTGGGCAAGGTAGCGTACACAGACCTTACCTATGAAGTGCATAATTTAAAAGCATGAGGTTTCACATTTTATCGAAATGTAAGTGTATATACAACGTACATGGTTGGTGTATTTTCTACTAGTGCGTATATCTATTAAGAACCTATTTTACTAAATTAGTCTTATTAATATGCCTTAAAAATATAAATTTGAGTATTATACACTTTATTAGCAAAGGAAGGACATGATAAACTTCTTCTCTTGATTTCATAAATTAAACAACAACTATTTTTAGCAAGAGTTTGAAAGGGAGGGAGTATTTCTTTTCTATTTTCTCTTAGTAGTAATTGTTCTAGAAAATTAAATTTAAGGGATATAAATATTCAATGAGATTATACCGTAAGACATACATAGGAATAATGTAATATCGTCAAAACTCTTTCTACTTGCTTTTACTTTTCTTGAAAGAAAAATATAGCTTTCTTTCATATTTGACACCTTCTTCTTGGAGAAAAAGTTTGGATCTTTATTAATTGAATATTCTTCTTCTCATATCATAACATAGTAACATGTATAATGTAGTTATTTAAAAGAGTCTTGTTTAGCGAGATAGATTTTCTCCCAACGAGTTTTAAGTTTTATGCTTTTTCAATCTTAGTCTTTCATTATATGTAGGTCAATTGGTCAAATCATCTAATAATATTATGTTTTTTTAGTATAGCATTTTGTCATCTGATTTATCAATATAATGTTTGCAACTATTAGCTTTCACATGATGACTCGCGATTTCAAACCCAACAAGTTGTACTAGAGCTTGTGATGCACAATTGATAATCGAAGGCCAATGGTGAAGCAGTTTTAGAAATTATCTTCGAAAAACTTGTGTGTTAATCAGGAAAATCCGAGAATTTAGCTAAGAATAAGAAGAAATTGAGAGAGAGAGAAAGAGATTGGTTGTTATTCAATGCATGTAACAATCAGTACAATGATTTATATAGCTAAAACTCTTAAATGGATAGTTGTAACCGTCTTAACTAACTTTGGGACACAGCTACTGTAGCAGCTACAGTAAAACAGAATTTTAAACTACCACTATCATTTTAACTGTTTTAACTAATCAATGCCATCTCAACTCAAATTCTTGCTTTCATCTTCTTTATACTCCATGTTGCATACTTGTAACAATACCCCTTTCTTCAGTAGATCCTTGACCTCAAGGATTAAAAGAGGGAAATCTCAAATGAAACTCAAAAGAGAATTCCTACGTAGCCTGATCTTCATCCAAGTTGCACTACTTAATAAGCAATTGTTCCACTGCTTTGTTGCCTTTTTTAACCAGTCTTTTGTCTAGGACTCTCTCAGGGGTAGAGAAGTAGGGACTGGATAAATCAATAACAAGAGGGTGCGTAATGTTCACAGGAACTTCATGACATTTCTTGAGTTGAGAGACATGGAATGTAGGATGAATAAGCGCCTCACTAGGCACCAGTAGTTTGTAAGCAACAATACCTACTCTAGCCTCAATCAAGTAAGGACCATAATACTTTGCGACAAGCTTGTTAAAAGGCCTTGTTGACACTGAAACTTACCTGTAAGGCTGCAACTTCAAGTAGACCCAATCACCTACTTCAAAGGTCCTATCAGATCTATGTTTGTCAGCCAAATGTTTCATCCTTCGCTGAGCTCTAAGAATGTGAAACCTTAAGAGCTGGATAACAGCTTCTCTGGAAATCAATGATCTATCAACCATTTCAGACTTTGATTCACCAGCCAAATAAGGAAGATGGATAGGAGGTTTCTGACCATATAGGACCTTATAAGGTGTGCATTTCAAGGTAGTGTTATACCACCATTCAGCAAGGGGCAAGTAAGACACCTATTCCTTAGGCTTGTCTGAGAAAAAACACCTCAAATATGTCTCTAACGTTCTATTCAACACTTCAGTTTGCCCATCAATTTGAGGGTGATAGGCAGTAGATTGTTGCAACTGAAATCCCAATAAGACAAACAACTCCTGCCAAAAGGTGCTAATGAATATAGGATCCCCATCACTTGTCAAGGTAGCTGGCAATCCATGTAACTTAAAAATACTATCAAAGAAGCTTTAAGACACAATCTGAGTTGTGTAGGGATGCTGTAGACTGATAAAATGACCAGAATTGCTTAATCTGTCAACTACCACCAATATCACTTTTTTACCTTGTACTTTAGGCAATCATTAAATAAAATCCAAACACACATCTGTCCAAATCCCATTAGTAATAGAAAGAGGTTGTAATAACCCTGGATAAGCAGCAACATCATATTTGTGTCTTTGGCAAATATCGCATCTGTTAATGAAATCTCTGATGTCAGGGACAAGTGACTTCCAGTAAAACAATGCTTGCAATCTTCTAATAGTTGTATCCATTCCTGAATGTCCCCCTTGAGGAGTAGAATGCCATAGGTTGATTATATCTTTTCTCAATTGCAAATCATTTCCCACGACTAATCTGTCTTTCCACCTTAGTTGATCATTAATCCATGTAAAAGACTTAAAGGAATGAACTTGTAGCCTGTTAATTACCTCCTGCAATGTAGGATCAGCTTGCCAAGATGCTTGAATTCTTGAGTATAAAACCTCATCATGTGTCAACAAAGAAATAGCTAAAAGCTCAGCCTCAGGTTTCCTAGAGAGAGCATCAGCAGCCTTGTTCTCAGAGCCCTTCTTATATTCAATAGTGAAATCAAAAGCCATCAATTTGGTTATTCCCGCAACCTGGAAATCAGTATGGATATGCTGCTCTAAGAGATATTTAAAGGCTTTTTGATCAGTCTTGACAACAAAAGATCTTCCTAATAAGTAGTGAGACCACTTGGTGATAGCAAAAATCAATGCCAATAATTCTTTATCATAAACTGACATAAGTTGATGTTTTGGTGCTAAGATATTGCTGATAAAAGCAATGGGGTGCCCTTCGTGCATAAGTACAGCACTAATACCTGTCCCATTAGCATCAGTTTCCACCAATAAGGTCTTAGTATAATCTGGTAAAGCCAACACTGGTGTAGATGTCAATGCCTCCTTAAGCTTCTCAAACGCAGCAGTAGCCTTATCTGACCATATAAATCCCTCCTTCCTTAAAAGTTCATGGAGTGGTTGACAAATAGTACCAAATCCTTGTATAAATCTTCTATAATAGCCAGCTAATCCCAAGATTCCTCTCAACTGTTTGAGATTACTAGGAATTGGCCAATATTGAACTGCAGTAATCTTCTTGGGATCAGTAGCAACCCCTTTTGCACTTATGAAATAACTAAGGTATTCCACCTTCAACACACCAAAAGCAAACTTGGACCTTTTAGCATATAATTGAAATTGCTGCATCAACTCAAAGACTATTTGTACATGAGCAACATGGTCACTCCAATTCTTGCTATAGATCAAGATGTCATCAAAAAAGACTAGGACTGATTTCCTCAAGAATGGCTTGAACACAAAGTTCATAAGACGTTGGAAGGATGGGGGGAATTAGTTAAGCCAAAAAGCATAACTAAAAACTCATAGTTGCCCTAACGAGTTTTAAATGCTGTCTTGTGAATATCTCCTTCAAACATTCTCAGCTGGTGATATCCTGCCCTGAGATCTATCTTTGAAAACACCTGTGCACCCCCTAATTCATCCAACAAATCTTCTATAATAGGGATATGAAACTTGTCCTTAATAGTTAGTTGATTGAGCTCCTTGCAATCTACACATAACCTCCAGCTTCCATCTTTTTTTCCAACCAAAACTACCGGTGATGCATAGGGGCTAGTGCTATGTTGTATCACACCTTGATCCAACATTTCTTGCACCAAATTTTCTAGAATATCTTTCTTAAATCCGGGATACCTATATTGCCTCTTACTAATAGGATTAGCAGATTCCATCAATGATATTCTGTGATCCAAGGGACCCCTATGTGGTGGCAAAGTTGAGGGAATCTCAAATATGCTTTTAAACTGATCCAGTATAGGAGTTAAAAGAGAAGGTATTGCATCACCTTGGTCAGCCTGAATGTGACAGCAATGAACTACCTCATAGTTAGCAGGAATAAGGGACAACATGTAAACTTGAGCATCCACCTCACAATGCTTGATTAAGGCCTTACTGCCGAAAGTTTTCAACTGATTAGTTGCTCCTCTTAAGACATGCCTCTTCCCCTGATACTTGAACTCAATGGTTCTGTTTTGGAAAACAAACAAAATCCTTCCCAAGGTGTTTAACCACTGCACTCCTAACACAATGTCTACATTTCCCAAAGGAAGTAGTAGAAAATCTGAGAAAAAAGTAGTTCCTTGTAAAAGCCATTACAGATTCTTGCAAATTGCTGTTGTTGTTACCTTTCTCCCATCAGCCATACTAACAACCTATTCCACTATATTATTAGTCGGACATCCTAACTTCTTGGAAACTTCTTGATCTATAAAGTTGTATGTGCTACCAGTATCAATTAAATCTTACAGAGGTTGCTTTTCATGGTACCCGATCACCCGGATAATTTGATAGCCATTCACTCCAGTAAAGGCTTGGAATGAGCTAGTCATCAACTCTTCTTGTTCCAAGATAATTTCATGGTCTGCATCATTACTTTCTTATTCATCCCCTGCACCTTCATCCACCACATCAATTAAGTAAAGTTGTTTCTTAGGGCATACTTATGTTCCAATTCATATTTCTCATCGCAGAAAAAACATAAGCCTTTAGCCCCCTTTTCATTCATTTCTGCAGATGTTAGTCTCCTTCTAGTGCTATTTCCACTTGTTTTGAAATTCTTGGAAGTGTAGCCTTCCCCTGCTTTGTTAAAAGCAGTGCTTGCTCCTGCTGTTCTTTGGAACACAGGTGGTTTAGAATATGCAGGAGTATATAGGACCTTGTATTCTCCCACCATTTTTTAAACCCCAAGAACTTTCTTGAGCTTAAAATACCTCATCTTGCAATCTTGCCAACTTATAGGCTTGCATCAATGTTCTTGGAGACTGCAATCTCACTGACTTATTCAACTCAGGTGTCAATCCACCTAAATAGCAACTAATTTGGTTCTCAACTGACAAATTGACAAAGCTCAATAGTCTATCAAATTCAGCCTGGTACTCCTTGACACTACCTGTTTGAGTCAACTTCTTGAGTGCTTCCATAGCATCCGCAAACCCTTCCCCAAATCTTTCATTTAAAGCTAAAACATACTCTGACCAACTCAATTCCACACTTGAGTTTCTAGACTTCATGTAGGACCTATGCCAGGCTATAGCCTCCCCTTCCATGTGCACAAAAGTTATCCTAACCTTTTGGTCAAATGGAATATCATCCATCGAAAAATACTGCTCTACTTTGTATAATCAATTGCGTAATTCTGAACCCGAGAATTTGGGGAAATCTAACCTAGAGAATCGAGTGAAAAATATACCATGATTTATATTCTCCTTGGGCCTGCGATTATTGGGCAAATCCATAGAACAAGCTCGAGCAGTTGAGGATTCTGCCCGACCTCCTTCTTTGTCCCTGTTAACATCCCCCAATCTTGCTAAGCTTTCCTTCAACTCACCCAATTCCTTATCAGCTTGAGTGTTTCTGTCCATGATGCTAGTCATTCCTTCCATCAATTTATGAAGTTGATCTTGCATCTGGGATATTTTATCCTCCATGACTTTAGTAGATTTGCTTCTATTAACTATTTATGGCCGAAAAGCGAGTGGCTTTGATACCAATTGATAATCGAAGGCCAATAGTGAAGCTGTTTTAGGAATTATCTTCGAAAAACTGGTGTGCTAATTAGGGAAATTCGAGAATTTAGCTAAGAATAAGAAGAAATTGAGAGAGAGAAAGAGATTGGTTGTTATTCAATGCATGTAACAATCAGTACAATGGTTTATATAGCTAAAACTCTTAAATGGATAGTTGTAACCGCCTTAACTAACTTTGGGACACAACTACTGTAGCAACTACAGTAAAACAAAATTTTAAACTACCACTATCATTTTAACTGTTTTAACTAATCAATGCCAGCTCAACTCAAATTCTTGCTTTCTTCTCTTCTTTATACTCCATGTTGCATACTTGTAACAGCTTGTGGTTCAGTCGTGGATTGAAGACACGGTCAAGATGATTTCAGTTATAACTGTAAGTAATTTGATGATAATAAAATTTTTTGTTCAACTATATGTGGAGAAGAAATTTCAATTATATTTTCAATATTTTTGATGCTGCCTCTTTAAAAATAAAATATTAATTTTTAACTTATTTTTAATCATGGTATTTTAAACCTTATTTTTTATCATGAAAAATAACGGTGATGAAGATTACGTGAAGAATGAAGATCATGCAGATAAAAAAGACGGATCAAATTTTATCAAGAAAATCAAGCCAAAAGAGGAAGATTTGTTAAGTTTTTTATCTTGATTTCTTACCTAATTTGAGTTTTATTTTTCTATGGAAGGAAAGTCAAAGTATTACCATAATTGCTTTTAGCATAAAAAGTAAAAACAATTATGATAATACTTTGACTTTCCTTTCATATAAAATTAAAATTAAAATTGGGAAGAAAATCAAGACAAAAAATCTAATAATTTTTTTTCTGTTTGGCTTGATTTTCTTGACAAAACCTAACCCACCTTTTTCACATGCATGATCTTCGTTCTTCACATCATCTTTATCACTGTTGTTTTTCATATTAAAAAATAAAAGTTTAAAATATCATGATTAAAAATGGGTTAAAAAGGAATGTTTTGTTTTTATTTTTAAAGATACAATAGCAGGAATGTTGAAAATATGGTTGAAACGTCTTCTCCAAATATAGTTGGACAAGAATCTTCATCATCATCAAATTGTTTGCAACTATAATTTAAACCGGCTTGACATTGTCTTCAACCCACAACTAACCATAGACTCTAATACCACTTGTTAAATTTAAAATAATCGAAAGCACGTCATGCCGAAAGTAATAGTTGTAAACTATCATATTGATAAATCAGATAAGAAAAAAACTATACTAAAAATGCATAATATTATTATAATCAATTAATCTATTTATATTGAACGACTAATATTGAAATACCTCTTCTAAACGATCACGTTATGTATACTACTATATTATGACATGGGAAGATGAATCTTGAATTTATGAAAGTCCAAATATTTATTCTTAGAAAGAGGTTAGCAAAATATTGAAGAAAATTATATTTTTCTGCAAAAATAACAATAATAATATTTTGTTTTTCCTTCAATAGAAAATTAGAACTCAAATTTAATAAGAAAAATTAGGAAAAAAAAAAATAACATAAGCACCACTAGCATTAGTAAATTAAACATAAAATTGATGCTTTGATTAGATTGAATGTGAACCATTAGTCCAACTGTTTAAGGCTTTCGGGATAAATATATGTAAATTATAATATTACGAATAATACAATATTCCATGATAATGTTCTCTTTTTAATGTAACAATAGAAAAATACATTAAAAATAAAAAAGCTTACAAATGCACCTACGAGCTTAGATTTATACGTTTTTATTCAAAGGAATTTTATATATTCTATTATTAGGTAGCTACCAATTTTGAAAATATTCCCTCTTTTACATACTATTATTATTCTATTGTAAAAGGACATGCATCACTCAAACACTTAATCAAAATCATAATTAGTGCAAACTAATCCATTTTTCCCAAATAAATATAATTAGGGCTATTATCAGTCATCAAACAATATAAATTGTCATTATATTCTCTTCTCCTTATGCTTAAAATCCTCTTAACACTTTGTAAAATAAATTACAGATATATATATTAGAACGTGAAAGTAGTGCTTTATTCTCAGAAATGATCTCTTATGACCACTCACAAATTGAATAGAAAAAAATAATCATTTCAAAAATCTCTTATATGTAAATTTCCATCCAAATTTCGTTTTCAAAACTATTTTCATGACAAAAGGGATATGAGATAATTATAACAGATGCATCGGTTGAACACCAACCGGTCGTTATTATCCCTTCTAGACCAGAACTTCTTGTTTCCGAGTGCGGTTCAAGTCATAAGGATATATAACTTCTATACTATGTTTGCCCTATATGTATGTATCATTGTATATGCATAAGTATATATTTGTGTATTAGGTAGAAGTTTCTCAAAACTTATGCATTTGCAATTTTGCATTGTATTGAACTACCATCATCTAATTATCTTTTTCTATCAAGATTATATTCTCATTAATTTCTAAATAAAATATGAATTATGACCAAACTATCAATCAATTCCTTTAGGTAGCTAGAATAATATAACTTTATTCTAATTGTTTGAAGTTAGTCGACTCTATGTCATTTAGTGAATAAGAATAAGATAATTCTATTATAATTAGTGTACACCTGTCATTCATTTGCTTTTAAGCCTAACCTTCCTATGATTGGGACACTAAAAGTTCACAAGTCACTATTATAAATTAAATATAATTCATGCCATATTTCAACCAACAAATCAACTTTTAATTTACTTTTTTCATCAAGGAATTTGGAATATTATTAAAATGAATATATAATTACATGGCTTTAATTTTAGGTAGCCCCCTTTATCAAAATTTAGGTATCATATTCATCAATTAGAGACCTTACTAGTTGCCATTTTCCTCAATAGTAAAGCATCTATTATTCCTGAACTATGACCAAATTTGCTACAACGCATTTTAATTTCACAGGAGTTCTATTATTTTTTAAACTAAATTTTAGCATATTTTTGTCAATCTTTTTAGCTGACGTGACACCTTTTTTCAACCTTTTTAGCCGACGTAACACCTTTAATGTGAGTTTTATTTTATGTAATAAAAGTATCATGTTAGCTCAATAGGGTAACAAAAATACATTAAAATTGAGTTCAAAGAGGTAATAGAACCTATGTGAAGTTGGAGTGTAGCGTAACAACTTTGGCCATAGTTTGAGAGGAGGATTGTGTGTATACTCCAGGATGCTTATCTCTTTCCTCAATGTCTGTTTTCTTTTTTGCCTTTTCTAGTAAATACTTTGCTTTGTTGTACTTGAATCGAGAGTCTTTCAGAAATAATCTCTCTATATACACAAAGCAGGGTAAGATCCGCACACACTTTAATTATCTTCATCAAACTTTGCAATTATGAAATTATACTGAGTATTTAATTAAAATATTCATCTTTTTCAAAAGGGTGCTTTTCATAAACCACTTCACTTGGATTAAAGTGTTCTAAATATTAATTTTTAGAAGCATTTAATTAAGATTGTGGTATATTAGTTAGATGTTGGAATTTGATGGACCAACTTTGCTTTGAGTGGAGAATTAGATTAGATGAACTAACCTCCAAGAAGCTTTATGTTTTTGCTTAATTATTATTGTGTTAATTAGAATGCAAATAAATTGATAATAGTTTCCTCTATAATAACTTTATTATTTTCAACATTTTATTAAAAAAAAGAGAGAGAAGAAAATTAAATAATAGTCGTGGCACATTTTTATTTAACCAATATATGGTACGTTATTCCATTTACTCATCAAAATTCAAAACACAAACTTGTCTCTCTTACTTAGTCAGATAGCTACATAAACTATAGCCGATCAGTTGAATATCTTTTATAGAAAAATTATATTTATAATAATAATAATAATAATAATAATAATAATAATAATAATAATAATATTGTACATAGGTAAAAAGATTAATTTATATATGCTTAAACAATCTTAGTGAAAATCCATAAGTTTAACTCATATAATTGAAATCTACTTTATTTATACTTAAACAACCTTAGCGAAATTCTTGATCTTACCTCATAATATTAAAATCTTTCATATATATACATATATTCTAACAAAATTAAGAAAAAAGTGAACATAAACAACTTTCATGAATCCAATTATTGGTTGGTTAACAAGCATTGGTTTGAGACATTTTTTATGCACATAAAAAAATAAATAAAATATATAGAAGTGTTCTTAAGAAGATGCATGGCAAAAAACAAGTTAGGTAATGATTTTTATTCTTAAAAAAAAATAGCCACAACATAGTGACAGTCTAATTGCTTGAAATAGGTTCGATAAAGGGGTCCACGTTGAAAGATCCAAAAATTCTAGTATACAATTTTTTATATTTTGGAGAATAATATTTAAATTTAAAAATAAAAAATAAATAAATATATGTGGTTAGAATTAAAATTTTAAAAAGGTTTAGGGGGTTTATCAAAAGAGTTGGCAAATACTAATCAAAGATGGGACCAAAGCAATAATTATTTGTACAACTATGTCTCTAATCATTCTAATTTAGTTGAGACATAAACGTCATCTTGACTGTATAACTCTTTATGGTTAAAGCATCTTAATTAGGCAGTTTTTTTCTCTAATCTAATTAAGTTTATTAAGATTATCTTCTTGTTTAATTATAAAACAAATAGAAAAAACACACGAAAAATTGAGGTTCAAATATCAAAAGACACAAAAATGTTAGATGAGTTTTGACGAGAAATGTTATTTGGGACATGTTTTTGTTAGATGAGTTTTGACTAGAAATGTTATTTGGGACATGTGTGATGAGAGATAAGAGATATAAACAAAATTAATGACGAATTTAGTATTTGAACTTTTTTTTTTCTCAACATTGAACTTATTATATTTTTGAAATTACGTGTTAAATATATTACGTACAATTTTCTTTTATTTTTTTAGAAAAAGTAAAAATTATGGTATCTCTCTTTAGATGTGTTCGGCGTGAAGGAAATATTTTCCCTGACAATTTCTTTTTGAAAATATTTTAAAGAAAAATAAGTTGAATTTCTCATTTATTTTCTCGTGGTCGATATTTATAAGGAAAATGTATTATTCTAAAAGTATTTGTATATTATCTAGACAAATATTATGAGAGTTGAGGATTGTGTGGTGATGAGGATGGGGTGGTAGGCAATGATGCAGTCAAAATTTTCACTAAAGATATAAATAAGTATATTCACGAAGAAATCAAGAGGTGTCAATATATAGTATATATAGAAAAAAAACATTTTCATCAAGCTACATGCTATAATATTCAAATGAAGGCGCGTAGGTCGACACCCCTCAAGTACTTGTGGCTCTTGGTGTTGGGGATTGGAGTTACATGTGGAGGTGAAAATGAGGTGAGGAGGACAAGATTAATATGAATGTCGCGTCTAGTGAAATTTATTTAAACTATGTTCATTAGCGAAATTATTTTTCTGATTTTTAATAAACTTATTTTTTTAATTATATAATTTTTAAACATGAAAAGTCGAAAAACATTTTCCGAACACGCCCTAAATTACAACATGCCGACATGGTAATATGTTTGTCTATTTTCGAAAGTGGATAAGATGACAATCATAATAATGCATATATCTGCTGTCAGTTTATGTATAATTAGTACTTTTATGACGAGATATTTTTGTTCAAAATAACAAACATACAAAATAAAAGTACTAGTATATACTTCCTCCGTTCTACGATAAATTAATTATTAAATTTTGACACATATATTAAGAAAAAAAGCAAAGATATAAATTTATCCTATTTTTCCATTTTTACCCTCTTTAAAAAGCAAAGAAACATGATACATCACTCTCAATGCACATTTAATGAAGGATAAATTTGAAAAAATTTTCAACATTTATCTTAAATTGTGAATCATTCATTTATTTTGAAACACTAAAATTACTTCAACAATTCACTTATTGTGAAATGGAGGAAGTATTTCTAGACTAGAAAAGAGTTTCTTGAATATTTTAGTAGTGAAATTACTTCATAATATTAAGGTAAAGTCAAGTCTTGAAACCATCATAAATTACTTCATAATTTTAAGGTAAAGTCAAGTCTTGAAACTGTCAAGTTTTGGATATTAGAATTTATTTAATAATTACACAAACAAATTATCCTTATAGACTATAGTTTACGATGACTAATGTACACATCTTCTCCCTTTGTTGTGTTATTATCATTATTATTACTGATACTATACTGTAATTTTTTTTTGTATTATTTTAGTATCAAATGACATGTTATTGTAGATGTGGATGAGACTGTTTCTTTTTAATTAGAGATTTTGATTTTGAGTTTAGAAGGCTTCCGAATGAAGCTTAGTGTGAATTTAGATTAGTCCGAATTCTATACGTATAGCTATGTATATATTGGACATTGAATAGAAAGTACTTTCGCCTTCTCAATTTACTTGCCATAAAATTTAAGAAAAAGAAAGAAAACTTTTGAAATGTATGATACCAAATAATCTTAAATAGTTAATTCTTTCTAAATGGATCCGAGTACAATAAGGTGTCCTTTTTCTTATGACGACTAATAAGAAAAGGGTGCCATATAAATTATTAACGTGAAAGTATTATTTTATCTTTACCTATCTGTTTTAAATTAAAATAAATTAGAAAAAATAATATAACCATACAACTTACCATATTTACACAATTAATTATGTATTTTGTTGGATGTATCAGACCTAATAATGTATAAACAGACTCAAAATTAAAAAATATATCAAAAGCTAATTATTTATCTAAAAAATATATCTTTATTGTATATATATCATGTATCTTGACAGATTCAATACAAAAAAAAAAATGTATAATTATGTATATCAACATATCTAAAATCAAGATTTCAGTAATTACAACAAAATATGAGAATTTTGTGTAATTAAAATTCAAATTATCGAAATTTTGGTTGTGTTTTCCATTAAATTATTTGGAGATGAGTGTTGATAGAGAGGAAGAAGCAGACATATAAATACATGAGTAACAGCAAGTACATATAGAGAGACAGGGACACTTCTCCCATAAACTGGTGGATAAAGCCTAAAAACAGCAATTTCACATTAACAACAACAACCCCAACAATCAAACAAAGTGGACTCTTCTTTCTCAAAGGTCTGTTACAACAGCACAAATTTCAATTTTCACATGTTAGGCTTTTTACTTCTTGGGTTTGTGTTCTTTTTGATACATTCTAGTTGGTAGAGTTCTCATCTTTTTTAGTTGTTGTCATTTGTTCTTGCATTTGGGAATTTGGTGTTAAATGTTATTTTGGTACGTTCTTGGAAAAGTTTTGATCTTTTTGTTTTTTTGATAATGCTGCTGTTTGGGCCAGCTTTCATGCACCTCGACTAAATCCACGGGATACCAATTTTTGAATTTGGGAATTTGGGTTTATGTTATTTTGATATATTCTTGATAAAGTTTTGATCTTTTGGTTTTTTTGTCATTGGTTCTTGCATTTGGGAATTTGGGTTTTAATGCAATGTAAAATCCTTGGTTTAGATCTATACTAACATAGGACATAGAGTCCCAGAAGTTGTTGTTTGTAAAAATTGTTCCTTTGGATATTTTTGGGAATGTGGTTTTAAAAGATGAATGTTTTTGGTGTCTAAGCACTGAGGTTTTAGCCGAGGTTCTATCGAAAACAGTCTCTTTGCCTTCACGAGATAGGGGTAAAGTCTACGAACAACCTGCCTGACTACACGGGTTTGTTGTTGTTGTTAGCTATTGGAAATAGCCTCTCTACCTTCTCAAGATAGGGGTAAGTTCTACGTACACTTTAGTCTCTCCAGACTCTACCCGTTGGATTACACTAGGTTCTTTGTTGTTGTTGTTAGCTGTAGTTTCGGAAACAGCTTCTCTATCTTCTCAAGGCAGCGGTAAGGTCCACATACACCATACCCTCCCGGACTCCACCTTGGAGATTACACTGGGTTTGTTGTTGTTGTTAGCTATAGTTTTGGAAACAGTCTCTCTACCTTCTCAAGAGGTATGGGTAAGGTTTGCAGACATTCTAACCTCCCCAGGCTCCATTAGTAGGATTACACTAGGTCTGTTGTTGTTAGCTATAGTTTCGGAAACAACCTCTCTACCTTCTTAAAATAGGGTTAAGGTCTACTAGACTCTTTCCTCCCTAGACTCCACCAGGGTGATCACACTGGGTTTGTTGTTGTTAACGGTAGTTTTGGCGGGTGATAGCATTGGAAGCAGAAGTTAGATGTTGAGTCTTGAAAAGGGTTCTGAGCAAGAAGTGTTTTGGAGACTAGGAATGACTACTTTCTACTTATAAGATAGGTTGATTCAGATTTTAGAGGTGAATATGTGAATTAATGGGGTTCCTTAAAAATTTTGGAAGTTCAGATTTACAGGACACAATTATACGTTATTCTGTTTTTGTACATTTAAGCTGCTACTCAGGGGCGGAGCCAGGAAATTGGTGAAGAGTGTAGAAACTTTTTTCTCAGTTGTGTTATGGGTGTGCAAAATTAAATATACACTCTTAATAGTTAACATTTAATCTCTGTACCATATAATTTTCCGCCGAAGGGTGTGAAGAAGACCACCCTTCACCTAAAGCTCAGCTCATGCTGCTACTCCCTCAGTACCGTGTTGTTTTGCGCTTCTGACTTATTGAAGATAAAAATTTAACCAATTTTTGGAGCTCAACTAGATTAACTCATATTTTAAAATTCAAATTTAGATAATCAGAAACTATGATTTAGCATCAAAATGGCAAAAGACACACTTTAAAGTGTTACTGAACTTAGTGTGAAATATTTTTGGACATAGGGAGTAATTTGTTAGATCCCTCGCATAAAGAAAATTGTTCTTGTATCCTTTCCATATATTGCTTGTTGGATGGGATTTTATCGTTCTAACTTTCAAAATAGATAGTCGTTTGCTTCAAAATGCATGTAAAAGATTCCATCTTTCCTCGAATCATCGTATCTAGGATCTCCTTAACAAACACAAGTTGTTGGGCTCATTGAAATTCTCGGATCTCTTGCAAACATATGTATGTTTCTGTGGACTGTAGCCATAGGTTTGCATATATTTGTATAGATGGACGGTTTTCTGTTTATAAGTTGATGTAGATGGACTTGATATGTAATGTGGGAAAAGGTTCTGATGTTATCAGTTAAAGCATCAACTTTCCTTTCTTGCGCTATAGTATTATATCGAGTGTTGGTATCTTAGGCTCCTCTTTTAACTGTACATTAAATCATCTAAGGACAAATACATAGTGATGTTGACGAGATGTTGGATGTTCTTTTGTGAGATAGTGACTGGTGGGAAATTTGGCTGCTACGGTAAACATGTGGTGGACTCCACAGCAGCTCAATGGTGCTGAAGAAAGATAAAAGCTTTTTCAGATTCAGTGACTTTGGGGTTGGGGTGTTTTTCCCAGTTAGCGAAATGAGCAACTTTAAACCTTTCACGATAATGTAGTCCTTAGAAAAAAATTGTTTTTTTTATGAACATAAAATTTTCGATGGGAGGACATTAACAATCAACTATCACTGAGATTACATCTCGCATTTTTTTTATGCCTTCGGTAATTTTGACAGCAAGTCGTATGTGCTTGTAATACAGCATAATTCTTATTGAGAGATGCTATTGATCAGATATTTATTTCTCCACCTCCAGAGATCCACCCAACCAAGCATATATGGGTCAAGGCAAAAGTATTGGGAGAAGAAAATTGTTTCGGTAGATAAATAACTAAATTACTTTAACCATAATCTATGTTGGATCAAATATTACTTAAAAATCCTATCCGATGGATCAAATAGAGATTCTTCCATGTTGAAGCCCTTAGCTCTACTTGGTGCTTTCTTATTTATTTTACGTAATTTCAGAGATTATGGAGCTGGAAGTTACTGATATCTGTATGGACAAGGAGCAAAACGGTAGCATAAGTTACTGTGATGGTGCTTCTCCAGATTCAAGTTGCCTAATTGACAGTAATCAAGATGTTCATTCACCCAAGCTTATTATTGGGGAGCACGAAACTGATATGCTGAAAGAGAGTGTTGAAATGAAGGAGTATGAAGTGAAGGAATGCACAGCTGAAGTACCAGTTGAGATATCCAAACGTGAAGTTGAAAGTACCGAGGAACAATATACAAAGGACTCAAAATGTGAGATTGAATCTCCTATAAAGGAGGACAACTCCGAAGTACGAAAATTAAAAGATGATAACAAGAGATCAAGAACCTCAGTGAAATCGGCAACCAAATCTGCTGCTGGAAACTGCAAAACAAAGTGTACAGTTCCTCAACCATTTGCTTTGGCAACTGAGAAGCGTGCATCTCATGGAACTCGTCTCGTTGGAAATGATGCAGACAATGCCAATTTTAAGACACCCGAAGCCAATAATGTGCGAGTCCCAAGTACGAAACACAACAAGGTTAGTGTCCTATGAAGATTTTTACCTTATCTGTTAATCCTTATATCATTAAGGGGAGAGGATCCATCAATATGCACTTGATCTTTGAAATGATATTGCCCTCTTGGCTGATGAAAAGCTTCATCCTAAATGTGTTTCTGCTTCAGAAAAGTTAATGCGTAGCGATTACGCTAGCGTCCTATGTATCTGTTTGCCTGTTTATAGCTGATTCCCTGGCTGTTGTATTTCTGTTCAGATCTCCTCAGCAGTTGCAACTAGGAAGCCGCTACAGCCTGATAACAAAAAGCATTCTGATGAAGAAGACTCATGCTCAGTTATTTCTTGGTATCCATTTCCCCCCCTGATTTAGCTTAATAAGGTCTGTGCTGTTTCTAATGAGTTCCGTTGTCTTATGGTGCTACATTTCTGTTTGATAATTTATCCACCCTGAGAAGTGCTACGCTACCAGCAAGAAAATCCAGGGCCACCGTTGCATCAGCTCCTGTATTCCGATTATCTGAACGTATAGAGAAAAGGAAAGAGGTACATATTGATTTACTGGATTACTGAAAATCCTAACCTAGTTCCATGTTTCATCAGATTGCAACCTTGTTTTTCTTCTCGCTCGCCCCTTTTTAATTGAACAAGAACAACAATGAAAGAGGAACTTTCCTAAAATGTCTAAAAATATATTGGTTAGTTCTTACATTGATTCTCTTTCAGTTTTACTCGAAATTAGAGGAGAAACATCAAGCTTTGGAGGCTCAGAAAATTCAGTGGGAGGCAAGGACGAAGGTGCTTCTTATTGCTACTACAGCTATCACTTGTTATGCTTAGTATAAGAGCATATCCTACCAAAAAACAAGTAATGAATATCTCAACACTCAACTTCAAACATATGAAATTACTTTTTTTTGTATCTTCAATTATTAGGAAGAGAGGGAAGCAGCTATAAAGCAACTGAGAAAAAGTCTGATGTTTAAGGCAAACCCAATGCCGAGCTTCTACCATGAGGGGCCTCCACCAAAAACTGAATTGAAGAAGGTAATACATAAACTCGTGGTATCAAACTTACATAGACGTGTACTCCCTTAGTTTCAATTTGTTTGTCCTATTTTTCTTTTTAGTCTCTTTAAAAAAGAATGCCTCTTTTTGATTCTAACTTTCCACATAGCACGTTTATGACCAAAAGATTAAAGGGCATTTTGGTACATTCTTATATATATTTAGTTTAAGATTACAAGATTCAAAAGTCTTCTTTGTGTTCTTGAACTCCGTGCCGAGTCAAAACCGTACTAACAAATTGAAACAGAAGGAGTCTTTTTTAGCTGAGGTATTGACCAAAATTTTGATCTGCAGTATAACATTTACATATTTTTGAGCAGCTTACAGTGTCACATTGCAGATAAGGTTTCACCCAAATATTAATATCCCAAGCTGTCCAAGGGATATAACCACCTTCTAATTGTAAAATCTTAATTCTTTGAACTGCAGGCACCGCCAACCCGTGCGAAATCACCGAGGTTGGGTAGAAGGAAGAGCTGCAATGACTCAGTTGGTTTAGACAAAGAGATGGGAGCTTATGATCGAGGAACTCGCCGCAGTCTTGAAGTTAACAATGAAAATGATGCTTTTGGTTCAAGAAATAGGAAAGACCGCTTAAATATTCAGAATGGTACTTCCATTTACAAATTTAACAATGAAGCTAATCATGCAGGGGAGATAAATGAATCGTATATGACTAAGATGCGTGAAGAAATGAATATGGACATTACTGTTCATTCTTGAGCCTTTTGTGAGTCTTCTAATTTAATAAACTTAAGAACTTCTCTTTTCGTGGTTTTGCTTCTTGTAACGCTGTAAGGATTGTGCATTTGACTGCGTTCAAAACTGCAAAAGCCTTTTTTGCAGTCGTTTGTGTAACTTTTATTTATGAAGTGTAAATTTCTGTAAGTTATTTCCAATGATTGTGTAAAGTGACTTCATTTTCTTGTAATCTATCTATGAAGAAGCTGGCTACCGCACAATTCATATATAAGTGGAACCTCCACTTTGTATATTGCATTCTTATTGTACTGTGCATATTGCAGTTATGCCATTGTGATCTTAGTATTATCTGTCTGTCTCTTGACATAATTCACATTCTTGCCTCGGTGTAGTCAGCATTTCAGGTGATGAAGTTTCAAAAAGAAAAGGATGTCACGTTTATTTATTTGTAAGGTGTAGTTTGTTCGACGTGCCCCTTGACAGGATTGTTAGAGTGGGTTAGATTCTCACATTGGTTAGGGAATGGAATATTGGTAGTTTGCTTATATGGACTTGGGTATTTCTCCCCCCTTGAGCTAGCTTTTGAGGTTGAGTTACGCATACGTGTCACACTTCTACATGGTATCAGAGCAAGGTCATTCCCCATTTGGAGCTCTCGGTCCGCACTCCATTGGGCATGGACATGAAAGGGGGTGTTAGAGTGCATTTGAGTCGCGCATTGGTTGGGGAATGGACTGGTGGTTTGCTTATATGGACTTGAACAATCCTCTGCTCACAAGCTATAGCTGTTGGGGTGGAGTTAAGCATAGGTGTCTTATAAGGATCAACCTTAATGTTATTATCATGGTCATTCTATTTTTGAAATTATTATATCAAAATTCAAAATTTGTTGATTTCTTAGTGTTTTTTCACGTATATATTTGTATTTTGTCTCGAAAATACAAGGTTCTATTGAACCATTCTTCAAAAGCTCCATCCACCTCTGAGAGGACGGAAGCCGCGGGGAAACAAAGTGAGGAAAGGCCCTTTAAGATGTCTTAGTGGTACATAAACTGTTGTAAATATAGTGTAAAGCACATTCTGTGCATAATCTGCAAAAGATGCCCTTTGGAATTAGCATTTTATGTGTGGAAGCTAAATCACCAGTCAAAAAAGTGATTAGTCTTTCAATTATGTTTGCTTTTGAAATAGTCCTTGACTCTAAACATTAGTTTATGAATTTATGTTCTTCAATTGGCTCTAAGCTATGTTTCTTAAGGTCTTTGAATTGAATTTAGATACCATTCCAACAGGGTATAATCTAAGAGTATATATTCTCGTCCATCGCTGTTTTGTCAAGTTGGTACATGTGTCTCTTCAACTCCTGAGTTTTCGGATACTCGTGAACCTTGCGGCTTGAGATATGGTGCTAAAAGTCTCATACTCAGCATCAATGTCAATGCTGATACTAAACAAGTTGTACTATACTATTTTGTTATTTGGATGTGCAGTTTTTTTCCAGAAAACTAATCATTATGATGAGTAGATAGATCTGCAATGTCAACCTTGTGAAACATGTACCTTTTGTCCTTCTCTTGTTTGCTGTTGAGTTTTATTAACCCTTTCCTTATTCAACTTGATTTGCTTGTGGAAGCCAGTACTTGGTTGATTTCCCTGTACTGAAAAGCAAAGTGTAGACCTTAGACGGTCTCGATTTCGGATAAAGGAGGAGGATTATAGTAGGTTGACAGTCAACTTAAAACAGTCAAACTATAGTTTTGCTTTGTTAATGGATGTTTAACTCAAAACACAATAGCTAGCTCATGAGGCAAGAATAGTCAAAGACCGATCCATTCTCTCAGCCAATGTGGGCCCCGAATTAGACATTGGTTGCGTGAACAATATAACATGGGAATCCAATATTGAATAATCCAAAAAGAGGAAGGGTTTAGTTTTGATACTACGTTAAGAAAATGGTAAAGTTGCTTTTACGTGACCAGGAGGTCACGACTTCAAGCCTTGTAAACAGTCTCCGGAAGAAATGCAAGGTATGACTACGTACAATACACTCTTGTGGTGGGGTCCTTCCCCGGACCCTGTGCATAAAAGGAGCTTTAGTGCATCGAGCTGCTTTTTTTTACTGCATTAAGAAAATAGACCTTCGATCTAACTCAGTTCCAAGGAAAGATACGCAAAGCTTCTATTCAAGTTATCAAGCTAGCACATGCCCTTTGTCGACCATTGGGCTCATCCTCAATACTGATAAGGTTTTTGGGTTAACCCAGTTGTTTGCCGCCTTTCTTTTTGACACCACGTCAAGAAAATAGATTCTGGACCTAACTCAAATACAAAAAAAATTAGTTATGAAACAAAACCTACCTAAAATCATGCAAGCAAACAACTGATAATTCCCTTAATCAATGTGGACACTTAACAATTCCACCAACCATAGAAAAAAGAATTACTCATTGCTTAATGCTAGGTGTAGCCTCCAATCATAGCTATTAGCTAGGTTTCTCTGAAATTATTGCTCAAAAGTTTTTTTATGAAGTGATCATTCAATAATTAAGCTTCTAAAAAAGAAGTATGAACAGGAAAAATTAGGAAATTACTGTTAATGACTATCTTATAGTCAAGATTAGAGTCCCTAAGATACATGTTACTATGGACCACATTATTTACTTTTTACTTCATTAGCCTTTGTTTGTTTCGACTCATTTGGTGGGGCAAGTTTAAGGTATTGGTTGGGGGTGGGTTGAATTCTTTATATTTTTGAAGAATTTTGATAACATTTTGGTAGAATTGAAGCACCACAAAATTTTAAGTATTGAATATGAGTATGCCATTGAATACCAATTAGCACAAATGCACTTTCAAGATTGTAGATGCGATAATATTTTTGAAGAGTTTGAGTAATACGGGATTTAAAGTATTGAATCCGACTCTTTGAATACGAGTTAGCACAATGTCACCTTCAAGATTTTGAAGTGCACTTGCAATTTTGGTGATCGAGCATGAATATGATAATATTTTTGAAGGATTCGAGCTATATAGAATTTTCTCTTTGGGAAAAAAAACGTATATAGCAATTATTAGATAGAAAATTACAACTTATAGCATAACTTTCATTTTTTTCAAGTTATAGCAAATCTTATAATTAAAAAATAAAATATTTTTTTCTTTTTTTAAAAAATACAAAAAAGTAATTTCTGAAAAGGAAAATAAAGATTTAATACAACTAATATGCAATAAGCCTTCCTTAAATATAGTTATTCTTAATTATTGATATCAATCCACCCCAAATCCCTCTAACCGTTTCTCTTTTCTCCTATTTTAATGTTTCCATTAAGAGTTTCTATCTTCATACACTACCTTCTTTTTATACATCATTTAGTTGTTCCAGTCACAAATTGGTATCACCTAAATTTATACACTACCTTCTTTATGAATTTTGATTGCAGCGAGGAACCACTACAAACACTCAGCAACGGCTACCAATCGCCAAATTAAGAACTTTCAACTGGTAAAGATCCTCCACAGAAGTATGGTTATTGCTCTCCTAGGGACTGTTCCATAAATTAGTATCACCTAAATTTAATATTGCAATCCATAAATATCAATTTATATATCTATTTCATACAAATGTGATGTAAGAAAACACTTTATAAACTGATTCGATTCAATTTATAATCTTAAGTATATCTTCTTAATTGAATATCACAATCACATTATACTCATTTCATATAAATCTAACATGTAAGAAACTATTTTATAAACCTTGAATGTAATATTGATATTATACAGGTTCCATACATGAAATAATTCAAAAAATACAAGTTTGTATATTTATTTCATACACTAAAATAAATAATAACGTATAATATTTGGTGAAAGTCGATTTCTATACCAACTTCTGCAAGCATTATATTTATTTTATACTGATTTTATACAGAATTCATACATGAAACAGTTTAATAAGTATATACAAGATAATTTTCACTATATTATTCTTATGAAAGATTACAATCTATATTTAAATCCGTATTTATGTTGTTACCAACACAAACTGGTTGTTCAATATTTTTTCTCTAATATCCATTGACATATTTTTTATTATTATATTCAATGAGTATTTAATAAAGAAGTTGACAATACTCCTTATATCATATTATTTTTAAAGAGCAAAAGGAAAAATAGAAGAAAGAGAATTTATGATGAAGGAGAACAAATCGTTGGTTGAATAATGATTCACAATGGAACAAATCATTGGTTGAATATTCTAGGACTTCTACGCGAAGGAGTAGAATCGAATTTTGGTTTAGACATGATTCATAATGGAGAATGAAAAAATAAATATATCAATTTTATATTTTTCGGAAAGAAGATGAATATTATCTTAAATCCACTTTTTTCAATGAAAAAGATGAATATTATATGAAACCCACTTTTTTTTCAATCTTGTATTTTCAAGGAAAGAATATGAATATTATATGAGTAAGTTAATGGAATCAGAATTTTCAATAAATTTTTAAAAGGTTGAGTATTAGAATGGAGAAAGAGAATATATATTTACCATAATTATGAATACACAATTTAAGGGGAATATTGATTACAACCCTATAAATATGGAATTGATTTTAAATTATATAATTAAAAACGAATTTTAAAAATACAATTAAAATAATATATTTTTTAATAAGTTGCTATAATTTATAACTAAATTGCTATTAATACAATTATTTAAAAATATTGTTAAAGTTTATTATTTTAGATCTACTAATATTATAGGGATAATTTTCTCTTTGTGTGTTGAATCCGGCCCATTGAATACCAATTAGCACAATGTCATTTTCAAGATTTTAATGTGCACTTTATATTTTTGGAGATCTAAGACGAGTACAACATTATTTTTAATGAAAAATAACATAAACATACATCTGAACTTATCTTATTTACACAAATTTCCATCCTTACAAAGTAATTATAAAAATCTCAACTAATTATATATCTTTGGTTGATGTACCATGAACTAATTGTGTATCTTGACTGACTCAAAATCCAAAAAAAGGTATTGGGAGCTGATGATCTATCTTTACAAAGGAAAAAAAATGTATCTTCATTACATGTATTAGAAATTAATTATATATCTCGACAGACCCAAAATTATGATTTTCAGTAATCATGCAAGTCTGTATTTTTTATAATTAAACTCCAAACTGTCGAAAGTTATGTTATTTATCACAATTTTAAAGGATTCCAGCAATATAAAATTTAAATATTGAATCTTGATCCATTAAATAAAGTTAGCATAATGTCATTTTCAAGATTTTTAAGTGGACTTAACTTTTAGAACAGTAAGTACCATCCTACACAAGTAACATCACATGATAACCAACCCTACCTATTCTCCTTTTACTCTTTTTGTTGGACTTAGATCTGCAAAAGCTTTAATTAGGCAACTGATTTTGCCTTTTCATTTAAGTTTGGAATCATTCTACCTTGGCAACACCATCAACAAATTCGGTGTCTTTCCAGCAAGTGAAATCTGAGGAGGATAAGATATACACAATCCATGCGACTATTTCAGATAAAGTAAAGTGGTTGATTCCGATAGACCTCGGCTCACAACAAATAACAGTATGACAAACATAAAAGCATACAACAAAATGAAATTCATTCTATCTTGACACAACAACAACAAAAATAATAATACTGTTTTTCTTGTCTCTAAGAATTATGTACATTTCTTAAGAAAAACATATCATTTGCCTTTATTATAAGAGTATTGGTCTATATTACCTTTTATTTCTTCTGAAAGAATCTAACTTAATTAAATAATTGGTAGATTATTAAGAATAAATTTGAAAAAAAAGACTACCTGTTTTTCTAAAACACAAAATATTTTAAAACAAATTCAGTTTGCAAAATGATCACCTTGAGTGATAGTTCAAATATATATCCTTTATTGCACTCCCCTTTTTAGTTCATACAATAGTTCTAGAGTCTCTTTGGATGAAATGAACTTATTGTTTTTGACATATAGGTTAAAAGTTATAAGATTTCTAATTTATGATTTTTTATTTTAGCTTAAAAAATAGTGCTCAAAAACACTTTTTATTTTATTCAAAAACTATATAATTGCTTAAAGACTATTTTGACTTAAAAGCATCCAAAATAAATCAATTCAAACCGATTCATCGTAACATTTTTTTTACGAGAAAAATATAAAAATGGTTCCTTATAGTTGGATAGATTCAAAATAATCTCTTAAATATATTTTTGATCAATTTTTATTTCTTTACTAAAAGTTATTATTTTGAGCCTGCCTCCAAATATAACAAACCAAGTTTTTCATTTTCTAAACTTTTTACTTAAAATAGGGTTGTTTGAAAACATGGCTTTTGTAGGGTGGGCAGGGTAGGTAGGGCTAAAGGCCTTGATTTTATTTGTTACGTTTTATCATTGTCAATTTGATTAAACTTCAGAGTTAAATTACAGTAGATTAATTTAATATTTTAAATTTTAAATTTAAATGTCCAAAAATTATAGGAGAAATATTACAAGTTGTAATTTTTCTCATATTAATATGATGTAAATATATATCTTAAAATGTTGATCAAAATTCATGCAGATCATCTCTTGAAAAGCGAAATGTGACAAGTAAACTTGGACGGGGAGTAATTGTTAAGAAATATTAAATTTAGAGTTTATTAAATTGTAATTTAGATGCAAATGGTCTTTAACTCAAACTAAATTTGTAAATGGTCTAAGTCAACACCCCCTATTTAATTAAGTTTATCCTTGATGTGTAAAATTAATTGACGGTATACTCTATATATACCCATAATTTTTCTTAGCAATATATAATATTAAATAAAAATTGTCAATTCTTGACAATATATTATTAAGATTAATCTTAATTAATTGTGAAGGCAATTGATCTTTGACTCCCCTTTAATTACTAAACTTATATAGACTAATCATTGTAAAAATGCAAATAGTCATAACTTTCCCTAACTAAAACTTACCCAATCAAAATTATTCAAATTGTTTTTCTTTTTTTTACTGTTCAAAATTAAAATGAATTCTTAAAAATAGAAAAGAACTATAAAAGTATTATTAGCTAGAAAAAGCAAAAGAGCAAAATAGTTATTTTTCACGTATAATTAAGGGCCCTATAAATATGTCATGCATGGTCCCTTACACTAAACCAAAATTCTCAACTTCAATAAAATTATATTCATATTACTACTACTATTTCTTCTTCTTCTTCTTCTTTACTCCAAAGTGAAATATTAGGGGAAAATCAAGATTTTGTTGAGGAGAGTGATGTCTGGTTCGAAATCATTCTATAGAAAGTTAGTGAGGATCGATCGATCCAATTATTGGTGTTTGGATCGTTGAACTTTATGTATGTACGAAAAGTAAGTACAGTATATATCTTTTAGACCTTAGAGATGTCTAAATTCTGGATTCGTCACAGATTAAATTGTTTGATTAATCAATTTGATGAGTGATTTCGGACCAGGCTTCATTCCCCTCAACGTAATTTAAGAGCTTTTCATCTTCAATGTGATACTTATACTTCCCTTAATATAATTTCTTCCTCTTCTTCACACCCAAAGTGACATGTTAAGGGAAAAACCAAGATTTTGTTGCGGAGAATGTTGTCTGGTTCGCAATCATTCTATAGAAAAGGTAGTGGCGGATCCAGGGTTTCAAGTCGTTAACCCTATCCACCACAGACTTATAAGAGTGATCAATCAACTTAATGAGTGATTTCGGACCAGGCTTCATTCCCCCCAACTCTAAGAGTTCTTCATCAATATTGTGCCATCAAAACATTAGCTAGAAATTAATCACACATGTTTTTTGTCTATAGTCTTATATATCCTTCATTTACGATATTAATCATGTGATTTTTTTTTTATGAGTGTTTAACAGCTAAATCAGGAAGATTCAAATCAAACGAAGAGATTGATGTCACCATGTTATTTACTTATATGCTATTTTATTATTCACTATTAGTACTACTACTACTAGATCATCATTCACTCATTCATTTCCTTAAAAAAATTACTTCTAACTTTTTGGGTATCACTAATTAATCTAGTGATATTGGCTGGTCTGTGCCATTATATTGATTTTACCTAAGTTTATTAAATGGGAACAAATTAAGAAAATGTTAATTAGAACGTCAAGATTATTCAGCATATATTATAAATAATTATATTTGTGATTGCAGGTTGTTAATGCACCAGTTGCCACAGGTGGGCATGCATAATTTCAGGCAGGGCAATGAAGTAGATAATTAGATAGACCTCTGGGAAACACATTTTTGATGAAACAATTTCAAAGATTAGTCGTTTGGTAGTTGGTTTGGAGAAATATTATGCTTGTATTAGATGTTGTATAAGCAAAATACCACTAGTTCCTTGGGACTACAATAACCATATATTCAGTGTATTCCCAGAAAGTGGGGTCTGGGGAGGGTAGAGTATACACAGTCCATATACCACTACCTCAGATGAAGTAGAGAGGCTGTTTCCGATAGACCCCCGGCTCAGGACATATAGTAGTTCCTTAGGACTATGTATAAAATTAATACGAGTACTGTGTTTTGATTTACAATTGAGAAACCCACATAACTAATATATGTATTGGTTATGAGGGAATTTGTGTATAATTTTATGCAGAATAGAAGATGGAATAACTAATACACGTGTAAGTAAAACATGAATAACTAACGTAGATCACTAATCACTACATAAAATAATACATAAATTTTCTCATAGCTAATTCATGTATAAGTTATGAGGAAATCTGTATATAATTTTACGCAGAATAGAAGATGAAATAACTAATACATGAATAACTAACCGTAGATAACTAATCACTGCACAAAATAATACATGAATTTTCTCATAGCTAATTCATGTACTATAAGTCATGAGGAAATCCGTGTATAATTTTATGCAGAATATAGAAGATGGAATAACTAATATATGAATAAGTGAAACATGAATAACTAGCCGTAGATAACTAATCACTACATAATATAATACATAAATTTCCTCATAGCTAATTCATGTATTAGGGAATCTGTGTACAATCATGAATAAGTAAAACATAAATAACTAAACTGTAGATAACTAATCTCTGCATAAAATAATACATAAATTTCTTCATAACTAATTCATGTATTATTAATATTTTCATGACTTTAACCAACTAGCTAACGACCCCAAGTTTCTATCTATATCTATGAATTGTCATATTTTTTATTAATGAAAACTTTAGTCTCCATTTATATCTTTCTATGCTTTTCACCAAATTCATTGAAAAACAAGGATTGTGTGTAGTGTGAAAACATGACATGATTGGACAAAAGAGAAAGTTTGGAATAGAAACAAAAGTTGGGTTAGGTTTTCACCTTTTTATACAGTTATTATGAAGAAGATTCTAATTACTTTTAATTATAAAACACCTTTACTTGTAGAGAGTTGCAAAGAATATCATGTTTTCTGTTAGGACTTTAATTTTCTTTTCATTATTTCATATCAGTCAATGATGGCTTATAGCTGCATGAGACTTAGAAGATATTTGACTTTACTTTTTTCTTTTCTTTGTACGTTCCGTTCGAAGTTCAAAATTGATTACTCGATTAATTTATATTTGTGTTGCTTATAAGAATCCAGAAAATTAAAAAAAATCTTTAATATATGTTAGAACTTTTCTCATACCTAATGTTCAAATCTAACACCTCGACACACACACTGCTCAGTGACGGAGCCACCTTTGCTTCAGGAGTTCATCTTCTTCGATGAGAAATTATACTGTTTTTATATTATTTTTACATGGTTAAAAGTAATTTTTATGCATATATAGTAGATGTTATTCAACCCCTTTCGACTAATCCGTATGACATAATACATAAATATGACCCTAAATTTGACACTAAATTATAACTTTGACCTTAAACTTTGATAGTACACAAATATGACCTTTAACTATTCAAAACTGCACAAATATGACCTCCGATTTTATGTGGCAAAATGCTTGTTGTACACACAAAATTGGGCGCGTCAGGCTAAAAATTTGAGTGTTCCAACAGTAAAAAAAAGGGTAAAATGACTATTATGTCCTTATTAATTCCCTTTTATATATTTAAATGAATTTTCAGTATTATTTTTTCATTATTTTCAACTCAAAGATGAAATTATACTAATAATAATAAAAAATTATAGTTTTAATAAAACGTTATTAAATTAACGTTATTAAATTAACGCAACTAAAGCGTTATTAAGGGCAGTAATAGTAGTATATAAATTAACGTTATTAATAAAAGGTTGTTAAGGGCAGTAGTATTATATTAAATTAACGCTATTAAAATGTTATTATATTAACGTTATTAAATTAATATTATTAAAATGTTATTAAGGGCAGCAGTAGTAGTATATTAAATTAACGTTATTAAGATGAAACTTTTATTAAAATATTAATATTAATAATAATAATAATAATAATAATAATTAGTCGTAGTAGTAGTGATGGTATATTGATAGAAACAATAGTAGTACGTAATATGTAGAAATAGTACAATAATAATAATAATAATAATAATAATAATAATAATAATAAGCAAAACAACGTCGTTTTAACTTATAGAAGCAAAACGACATCATTTTAAGCTCCAGATCAAAAGTCCTCCCAGTCAGCCCTTTTAATGATGTGGCATCGTGTGATTGAATTACATATCCACGTAGGCGCAAGTGAAACTCACGCATGGAGATTGCAAAATCGGAGGTCATATTTGTTCAGGTTTTGAATAATTAAAGGTCCTATTTGTGCACTATCAAAGTTTAAGGTCAAAGTTATAATTTGGTGTCAAGTTTAGGGTCATATTTATGTATTATGTCAATTCGTATATATACTTTTTGAATCCCTCAATGAAAATCTTGACTCCATCACTGACGTTGCTCCCACCCCGATCCACCAAAACCACCCCACGCCTAATACCCCCACACCCCTCATTGTGTTTTTCTAGGCTATATATAATGCTTTTTGAATAAACTTTCTACTTATAAAATACAAAAACAAGAAGAAAACTTCAAAAAAAAAATAAAAAAATTCATTCACACCAAACACACCGTAACACCTAGCTACTGTAAGTCTGTAATTTTGTGAACTTTTTACTACAATTGTGGGGCATGTTGTGTTACGCTTGCATGAAAATCTAGTACTAGCTAGACCATCATGTGGCTTTACTCTAGACGTTAATTAATAATCTTGTCTCATCACCAAACTTTATGAGGTTTTCAATTAAACTTTCAGTTAGTCAATGAGGCCAATATAATTAATCAATCGTCTAGGGATGGGTAGTGGGTTCAAACGTTACACTTTAATTTATTTCAAAGAACGATATAAAAATTAAAAGAAAAACTCAAATATGTCATTAACTATTAAAAATGATTTATTTATGTTATCAGTTAAAAGTTTGATTTATTCATGCTATCGTCATTACAAAATCAACTCATTTATACTATCTTTTTAACGGTGAGTTTTCATAAATAGTTTTACTATGTGACCTCTTATTAGAAATCCACGTTATTAAATTGGATCCACTAATTTGATCCATAAATAGTAATTAAATTTGGAACCACTAAAATTTGTTCTTTTACCTTTGGAGCATACATACAATTACACCCACGTGTAAACAAAATTTAATTGCAATTTTCTTGTCAAGTATAGATGGGAAATTTGATTACTATTAATGGATCAAACTTTTAGTGCGTCAAATTTAATGTCGTAAACATCTACTAAGAGGCCACGTGACAAATCTGTTTTTAAAAACCTATTGTTAAAAAATAATAGCATGGAGGAGCTGGTTTTATAACGGTGATGACATAAATGAATCGAACTTTTAACTGATTGCATAAATGAATCATTTTTAATAATTCAGTGGCATATTTGAGTCTTTTTCCTTAAATGAATTAATAAGTCGTGAATTAAAAATTTAAGTATTGTAAACTAGGAAACTTAGCCGCGCTTTGCGCGACCATAAAATACGTTATTAAATATATATTATTTGATCTATTTTAATATATTAAAAATAAAAAAAAAACTTAAATTGTGAAACTCAACCGTAAAATATTTTGATTGTATACATTAATATCAAACACGTGTTGTATCATATTAATATACAATTAAAAAAAAATACATTTTTCATCCCAAAAGTATAATGTGAACCTTTTCAGTGTTCAGATATTGTAAATTTGTGGTCAATTGAATCCACTTTGTTATCATCGTGTTCTAATACATATTCAATCTAGCAAAAATATGTTTATTTCATGGAATCTAAAATAATTGAAAGAAAAGCATTAATGATTTACACATAACTATTTAATAATTAATTGTCACATTATATATTACATATAAAAAAAAAGGGATTGAAAATGAAATTATGCATAATTGTTTACATTTAATGTATATTATTAATTGTAGTGGTAAAATGAGAAAAGTTGATTAATTCTATCCTAATTTAGTAAGTGATCAACTAATATGAGACATTTATTATTAGTAAAATGACAAATTAAAATGTAATGGAGAATGTATTATTTATGAGCACTTTTTATATGTACCGTATTCTAAAGAACCCCAAAGCCTTCTAATATATCTATTTAACTTTTTTCTTCCACTACAATATTATTTTATTTTAAAAGTTGTTTCAGTCTATTATGAGATCAAACTTTTTCATTATCCTATAGTTACTTATTTCTTATGCATTTTATATTTTTTCTAATCATAATACGTAATAAAAATGTTTACTTACTTCTCTTCAATAAAGGAGAAAGACAATTTCATTTCTCAATTATTTTTTTCTACAAATGAATTATGCAAAGAAGCAAATTAAGTTTTAATATTAACTAAAAAGTAATTTTTAATAATATTTCAAAAACTAAGAAGGTGAATAGACGTATAGCTTCATATCGAACCATCTAAATTAGTGGAAGGTTGAAAACTATAGAGAGATCATAAACTTATACATCAATTTTTGGAGGTTATAAATATTAATATTAATATCCCAATAAATGAATTTAGATAGTATCACTAAATTATATTACAAATATCAAAGTTAATTCAAAAGCAAACTCATATATTTTTATAATATCTCAAAAGAATGATTCGATGAGTAGTTGAAAGAATTAGTAGGTAAAATTAGAATTGCATCAATTTCATCTCAAATCTACTTAGCATACAATTAATGATACTTTTATTTGTAATACAATAAAAAAGCTTGAAATTACTACTCTTTCCATTTCATTTTTCAGTTTATTTAATCAATGTTGATTTGTCACATTTCTTAAGAAAACATTTATTAATAGCTTTATTAAATACTTTATATAGTCACTTAAAAGGGACAATATTAGAAATAAATGATAAAACATTTCAACACATTTCGAACATATTCAAATTTTAAGATTCACAATCTTTGTAAACTATAGTAAATTTAGAATTAACTATGGTAATTCAACTTGAATTTATTTAATCTGCATGTGCTCGTATTCTAACTATTTCTTTAAAATATTCTTCAGCTCATAACAAAAATGAGTTTATCCATTTTAAAAGTTGTTTGAACACAATTTTCTCTTTGTCATTCCTAAATTAGATAAATTAAGTTTTAAATTTATTTTATTTTTAGCCATTAATAATTATATTTTTCAAAAATTATAATCAAACTTTATGACATACAAATGTTCGACAATAATTGAAATGAAAGTAAAAATTGTCTATTCTCTATACATTAAAAGAACACCTATGTTTTTTGACGATTGATTACAAATCTCTAGATATCCATCAATTTTTTTTATTTTTTTTTAAAACACTGAAGAAAAAATATGAATAAAATAAGATCTCAAAGTCCAAAAATTAAAGGGGTCCAATTTATAAAGTACTTTTAAGCAGACCAACTTCCAATATAATTATAAGAATAGCACAAATCTAAATAAACCTAATTTAATTCTTTTAAAGAAATAAGAAAGCAATGTTTGGATGAAATCTAAAGGGAGAAAAATCATGTTCTAATTTCTCTGACTTCGAATGAACCTTTGGTTGTAACTCTTCTCAACTTCTATGGAAGCAAACAACAAATAATAACTTCCAAAATTAAATTGTGATTTTGTTTTCTCAACAATAAATGTCTCTTGTATATAAATTAAGAACCTATAGATAATTTGTTTAAATCATGCTATATATTTGTTGCACATAGAATTTTTTAAATTTAATTAATATAATTGAAAGTAATGTATTATTTAGGTTTAGGGCATTTTAATACGTAATTCTACTTTAAAATTTTGAAGTTCATGTTTTTAAGGTCGTATATATATAGATATATATAGCATAAGGAAAGACAGAAGTGGCCTTTTGATATTTTTTAAGAGCAAAATACAATTCAAGTTCTCAAGTTCACGTTATTTTTTCAGTTATGATAAATTTGAATGAGTTTCAACCATCAATTGCTAGTACAACTTTCTCCAAGATAACAACATGCTTTTGGTATTCATCAAACTGTTGTTAACAATAACAATAATATAAATATATTTTATAAATAAATTTAGAAATAATGGATAACATGTTATATCAAGATCAGGAACTGCTCAAGCATATTCGTGGCCTAAGGCAAAAATCAAACAGAGGCCTTAAAATTTTAAGAAAAAATAATTTTTTTTAATGAACTCTATTTTCAAAATTATATAATCCATTTTTTCTAATTATTCTTTTTTAAGTAATAATATAATCTATGCATTTAATCTTTCTTGAGACATAGTATTCTAGATATATGAGCTTCTTATAATAGTTCTTTCCTTTTAATATAAAGGAATTATTTTTTTATAAATAATATTTTTTTTAAAATATATATATATCATTGTAAAAAATGACGCCCCTCAAATTTGGGGGCCTAAGACGGCTGCCTATTTGTTAACAAGGTAGAGCCGCCCCTGATGAAGATGATAAGGGGGGAAATATAAATAAATTACATAAGAGAAAAAAGAAGAGACCTTTTGATATTTGATTAAGCAAAATCCCATCCGAGTACTCATCATGTTTCAACTTATGATAAATTTGATGAATTTCAACCACCAATGCGTAGGGAAACTTTTTCTGAGGGAATTACACGCTTTTGGTATTCATCAAAGCATTGTCAACAATTTCAAATTATGATTTTATTTTTTCAACGATAAATATTTCATATAGATTAGTTTAGAGACGATAGATAATCTGTTATATCAAGACGACAAAGGTAAAAATATATAAATAAATAACATCTAATAGCAAGGAAATAGATAAAATTTTAAGGCTATTGATAGCAAAATGAAATATTTGTTACCATCTATAAAAGTGACAACAATCTTCAATTAGGAATGCTTAAATATTCATCACATGAAATGAGGATTAAATAGAAAAATGAATAAAAATACTACAGACACGATAGCATTTAGCATTCAATTAAAAGCCACACTACCAATTTTTTGGTTGTGTCAAAAGATAATGTATTACTCCATCAAAAACAGTAATCATTGATGTGCTATAGTCAAAAGGCAGTGATTTATGATAGGAAGAGTTTTTCTTTTTTTTTAATAAATGACACATAAAATACGGTAAGTTGAGATTTTATGTAGTCTTATTATTTTGATGGCATAAATGATTCACTAATGACTGAATTAATAGTGACTTTTGGTGTCGCAAGCTGAAAAAATAAGGAATAATTAATAGAAAGTATTTATTTAATTTTAAATAATTTTATAATCTAAAAATAAGAAAAAAATGCCAAAAAATTGACAAAAAAGATAAATCTCAATCCTCACTTTTGAGGCATGCCACATCAGCATGCCTCTAATCCTCCTATATATATACTAGTGAATATAACCGCGCTTCGCGCGGTTATAAGAAATTAATAAATAGATAAATAATTTTTTTCTAAACTTAGCCATGATGAATACATAAAAGTATTATTGTTATTATTAAATATAATTAAATTGATAAATTACATATATAAATCTTTTCATTGAAATTTTGTTGGTTTATTAGTTGCCTTGTTTAGAATATTCTATCATTTTTCTTTTTTTTTTATTTTTATGTCCGGTATAAATTCTTCAATTTGAACTTGTTCTTTAATAAGGGTTATTAGTTGTGTCAATAAATAATTTTTCATCAAAAATTGCTCTGCATAACATGCAACTTGTACGTTTTTCAATTTTGAATTTTTGTATTTGTGGTTAAGACCTTTACAGGAGTATTTAAAGATAGTGATATAGATTGCGTACACTTATCCTCTTCGGACTTCATTTGGTGGAAATATATTGGGTATGTTGTTGTTGTTGTTGTTGTTGTATGACACTCCACACAACAAAATTTTGCTAGACATAAAAGAAATTAAGTAATATCATATTGGTGTAATTTTAAGGTATCATAAATTTGCATATTAAATAATTGAGAGGTTATAAACATAAAAAAATTAAAAGTTATGAAGATCAAGAGGTGTGAGTCATAAAAATGTCTTTTTACAATAAAATAAATAAAAAATAAGAAAAAATTCAAAAAAACATAAATAAAATTTCTGATTAAAAAAAGTTGTCATGTCATTCTTATTCGTTTACACTGCTTTAATGAGACATTAATAAAAATTAAAATATAATTGAACCTATGTCATAATTAATGTCTCATTTAAATCATTATGTGTGAATCTAGATAATAAAGAAAAAAAAAAAAGAAATAGTAAGGTTAAAATCTAGGAATGCAAATCATTTCTTATTTTCTTGTCCAAAACTTCTTCTATAAGGCCTTCTAATTAGTATGAAATGATTTTCAATGTTTTGTATTATGATGTGTTCTTCTTCATCCATCACTACTATTTTTTGGTATGGGCCTTCTAAATATTGACTAAGTAAGATAATATTTAAATTGGATATTGACTATAATTTTTCGTATTGATTTTAGTTAGTACTATCTGAAATACTATAATTTTGAAATAATACTACACATAGAAATAGCTTTTAAAAGCTTAGTATAACAAATTTACATTCTACAAAAAAAAAAATCAAACAGAAACAACATTCAAACTATCATAATAACGAAATCACACAAAAAGAAAAAAATCTATTCAAGGATGGATATTAGCTATACTAAGGATTGTGTGTTGAATATTTCATGTTAGAAAAAGATATATCTACTAAAAAGATTGTACAAATTTCTTCAATTAATTATCAAAACGGAATATTTATAATTTGCCACAGTGAAAACATATGATATGACTATTACTCAAAATTGACGGTGACAAAAAAAATACAATTTCTCAATAGAAAAATATGTTAAAGATATTATTTAAATTTTATAATCAATATTGATGGGAGGAAAAATTATACTAAATAGGTATTACTCAAACGCTCCCCATCGGGCTTCAGTAGTAGCTAGGTTCACGGAGCAAAGATGCCTCAAGAAACCATTGAACATAATTCAAGCATTTGTCAATCTTTGATCTCGTTTACTAAACTTTCGAAAGCCAAATTACTGAGTGCCTCATCATTTTTTGTTAAAGCTCAAACAATCACAAACCACTCAAAGATAGAAACTTTGATATCTCAATGTTAAGAGTTAAAAGAACAACTTGGAACAGTCAGTCATTGGAAAATCATTTTCCTATATACAGAACCATTTAGTTTTATGGTAAACAGAATACTTTTAGGTATGGAACAAAAATAAAATTTATCAATTTCACTCATCCACTCACCATATGCAAAATTAAGTTCAAATCCACTCTTGTTTTCACACCATAAACACGCATAGGGTTTTAAATTGAAAATCGGTACGCACAAAAAAAAGACATACATTCCGATTCAATGATTGCATTTAAATGCCAATCAAATACTTATATATTCCAAAAAGAGCAGCCGAATTCAATTGACACAAAAAAGAAACATTATGTAAATGGATAAAGGAAAAAAATAATGAGGACAATATCTTTTACATAGATATTGATATTTCGCAATCAATATTACTCTTCATTTTTTTTGGACAAAATAATATATAAAAATTATTAGAAGAAAAACTTGTTAGAGATACCACATTACTTTGTTTATGTTTTAAACATAAATTGAAGAAAAAATAAATAGACAAACTCTACAATTAGCAAATTGTTGTATATTGGTTGATAATTGAAGAGGCAACAACAGACACTTATTATAATGTTACGTATGATAAATTTAGATTACCGATCAGTATCGACGTGGAGAAAGAATGAAACTATTATATCAATCAAGAATAAAAAAAATTGTGGTACATACCAACACAAAAATTATATTATGAGAGTCCGTTTAGATAAGTTCATAAGCATATATCACATTACCTTATCTATATTTCAAACACAACATCCATGAAAGTATATGATACATGTTCTTTTAAATTTGTACATTAATCCACAGCCAGATTGAGGCAACTTTGACAAGCGTCAGATTGTCATGCTCTTTCAAATTGAAGACCTAAATAATTCAAAAATAAAAAAATAAGTCAATTAGAAAAAAAAAATTACACATACTAAAATAATGAAAAAATCCAAGCCTGATATAAATAATATGCAAATATGTTTAGAAGCATTCTCAAAATGATATTGTGAAAACAACATATGAAAAGAATAATATAAATAGATTGCTATTACTCTTCCTTATTATCACTCTTTGATGTTTTACAAAAAAAAAAAATATAAAATATGTAAACTTTATAATGAGAATATGAGAAGAAACGGAAAGGTGAAAAGATTTGTAACCACTTTACAATTATGTTAAATTAGCGAAAGTTAATCAATTAAAATAAATACTATTTAAATTTATGGGAATTGATTAAGCATTTTTGGGGGACTTTTTAACACATAAATGCAAAATATATGAGAGAAATTCTCAAAAAAAGGAGAAAAAAGAAAAATACAAACAGAGATCATTGAGAGGTGCTACATAAGCATCCTTCAATGTCTTCTTTATATATATACTAGAGGAGCATGCTCGTATCAGTACGGGCCCAACATTAAGATATTTATTTGTCTTTTCAATCTTGATATATTTAAATAAAAATTTTTAATAAAAGGATTCCATATGTTTTCTAGGATTCATTCGGAATCTAGCATGAGTTCAACATATGTTATTTTAATACGTATTTAGATAATTTAAGTTGTTAACTATTGTAATTTATAATATTTTCTATGTAATTTTCAAATTAATATACGTTACTTTTCTTGTCCAAATTATTGTGGCATTGATAGTCAATTATATTTTAAAAATAATTTAAGTTTTTAATTATTTTGATTTATAATACTTTTCTTGTATTCCAATTTCAGTGACACTAATATAATTTCAAGAGTCGACCAAATATTTTATCTCTTTTAAATTTTTTAAGTTGTTAATTATTGTGATTTCTAGTATTTTTCATGTAATTTTTTTTGAAATATATAACATATTAATTTTTTTTTAGATATTTTAAGTTGTTAACAATTATAATTTATACTACTTTTTATGTAATTTTTGAATAATATATGCTACTCTCCTTGTCCAGAATTGTGTCGATGACAACCAAATATATATTTTTAAATAATTTAAATTTTTTATCATTGTGATTTATAATATTTTTTCTATCTCAACTTATGTGACACAATGCTTAAATGATCATAATAATTAATTAGGGGTGATATAATAAGATCACGACTGAAGCAGCTGAAGTAAAAATCAGTCAATTTTAAAAAAATAATTGTTAATTTTTGTTATTTACAGTACTTTTTATTTTATTTTCAAATAATATATGTTATTTTATATCTTCTTCTGTTCCGTCCCAATTTATGTGGCACTAATATAATTTTGATAGTCAATCAAATATTTTATGTTGACATATCATTTTGTTATTCTTATTTTTCTAATACATAAATGACTTATAATAAGGAGTGATATAGTAAAATTATCGTTCAAAAGACGAAAATTTAATTTAAAACATTAAGTGTTAATTTCGTATTTTATGTCTATTTTATTTTTCATTAAATATTATTTATTTTCTTAATACCTAGATGACTCATAATAATTAATTAAGAGCGATTGATTATGTTATTACTATAAAAATTAATATAATTTTATTATATTCAATAGTAATAATCGATAATTCACCGGAATAATATATTAATTAAATACGGGATGCTATATTTACATATGCAAAATATGATATTATGAAACATTATTGGATAGTGCATTATATTTATCTTTCACAATAATAAAATTTTACTATATATTTTTCTTTATTTCTTTTTAACTTGATACATATTGACCCAACACAAATTCTAAGAAAATATTCATTAGAAATTTACTTTATTAAATTAAGTTTATTAATTTTTTACTTTAAAAATTTAAAGTTAAGTTTAAATATTAGTATTTCTATATAAGAAAAAAATAATTTTAAATTTTAAATTTACCAAAATAATTAAATAAATAAAAATATTATTTTTTATATAAAATTCAATTAAAATAATAAAATTAATTTACTTTAAATATTTATTTGCAATTAATTAATATAATTTTTTTATTTTGTCATGATTTATGTTGCACCGATAAAATTTTGAGAGTTAAATAGAACTTTTATCGATTTTCAAAAAAGTATTTTAACTTGTTAATTATTGTGATTTATAATAATTTTTACGTAAGTATCAAATAATATATTTACTCCTTGTGTCCCAATTTATGTGGCTTCGATACAATTTTGAGAGTCAACTAAAATTTTTATATATCTTTTAAATATTTTAAGTTGTTAATTATTATGATTTGCAGTACTTTTTCTTTTATCTCAATTTATGTAGCATTGCTAAAATAATGAGAGTCGATAAAATTTTTATATGTCTTTTAAATATTTTAAGTTATTAATTATTGTGATTTGTGGTAAAAATTAGTTTTGAATACGATAGTTAATTAAGTAAATAAAAAAAATTTACTTCCAATATGTAGTTATAGTTAATTTATATAAATTAATAGAATATATTAAATATTTAAATCATTATGATGAAACAGTGAAATTATTATATATTGGAGCATGGTATATAATTAAGTGGGAGTAGAGGGTTTTATTTGTAAGAGTCAATAAAATTTCTATATATTTTTTAAACATTTTAAGTTATTAATTATTGTGATTTGTGGTAACAAATTAGTTTTGAATATGATAGACAATTAAATAAATATTTTTTTTTTACTTTCAATATGTAATTATAGTTAATTAATATAAATTAATAAAATATATTAGATATTTAAATCGTTATAATAAAGTAATAAAATTATTATATATTGGCGCATGATATGTAATTAAGTAAAGTTATTGAGTTTTTTAGTAATTGCAAGAGGTGGTCGAAACCACCTCTTCTATATAGTAGAAATATAGATGTTAATATAAGTATTTGAATGTAAAGTATGATGAAGGGAAAAAGCCAATATATCAATTTTATTTATGAGATAATACATAGAAACACTCCTAAACTTATAGTCAAAATTTATTTTAGACCCTAAATTAATCGGGCAATTATTTACCCCCTTAACAACTTTCAAGTGAATTTTTTTCCATCCTAAAAAAACTATACCACTCTCAATACGGAGAGTGAAGTGCACGCATCCCACGTAATTACCAAATCAGTGCTATGGCAATGCCACGTAAGAAATTGTAATTTTTTTTAAAAAAATAATCCAATAAACATATTAGTTTTATATATTTTTTTTAAAAAAATGCAAAAAATATATTTGTACTTTATATATCCCCCGGCCCGTTCCTCCTCCTTCAATTCTTTAACAGCCCCCAGCCCCCTTTTCTCCTCCTTCTTTAATTTCTTTTTCACCATTAACACCATTTTTCACCATTAACACCTATAATTTGCTTCGAATTTAACAAGAAATTGATAAATAACTTGTTCATGTAGATTAAGCCATAGCTCCTCTATCAACATTTAGAAATCAACAATTGCAAGTAGAACAAAACCTAAACTCATCCACAATAATTTCAGATCTACCAAACGATTTAGCAGCAATAATACTAATATTCGTTCCTTTGTTCCGATCTGTCATGAAAATGCTTCCTGCTTAATTTTTTTGCACCATTAACACCATTATTTCAAACCTTCTCAAATGCTCCAATAAGCACACGACGAGGAAGTGATAAATTGTCATAAGTTATTTATCATCACAAATTGGATGTAGTCATTTGAAAAAAATTAAATAAAAGTAAAAAATAATTAATGAAGGGAGGGGTTAATGGAGCTTAGTAATAGTGTTCTTGAAAAAAGAAAAAATTAGCCTAAATAAAGAAGATGAAGAAACGGGGTGGGATGGGGGTAGAGGATATGAAGAAGATGAAGAAATGGGGTGGGAGGTACGAAGAAGATGAAGATATGGGGTTGTTGGGGGCGGGGGTGGGGGAAGGGGGTGGTTATGAAGAAGATGATGATGGAAGTGATTTTTTGATTTTTTTTAAATCTAATATATATATATATATAAAGAAAATTTGTAAAATTAAAAGGTGAGACCCACCATTTTTCATGTTTTTAAAGCAAATTACGCGCTAATTTTTTTAAAAATTGTCATGTCAGCAATTAGAGTGGAAAAAAATTCACTTGAAAGTTGTTAAGGGGAGTAAATAATTGCCCGATTAGTTTAGGGTCTAAAGTAAATTTTGACTACAAGTTTAGGGATGTTTCGATGTATTATCTCTTTATTTATTTGCAAAAAGTTGATCTACTCTATAATCCAATCAACACCAATGATAAGTTTCACTCTGCTGTCTCTATATAATTTACTTTATAAATCCATTTTTAATATTTTCGTGTCTAATTTTCTGTACAAGAATGACATTTTATCGTAAATATATTTAGGTAGAAATTATTCTTGAAGTAAAAAATATTATTGCATGGGAGGAGTCAAAGAATTAAAGTGAGACAACTTGAGGGTAAAATATTTAGATGGAGGGGGTAGGTAATTGGTTTTAAAATACAAGAAATGTATTTGAAATTAAGTGACATTACGTAGGGGTGTTTAGTGTAATTAATTCTTATTAAAAAATACTTTGATTTAATAATTGGACAAACAACATAAATTACGAGATTTTGAAGTGTAATTATAAAAAATCTCGATATTTTGCATAATTACTAAAAATTTTGATTTTGGGTCTATCGAGATACATAATTAGCTTCTAATACATCCAACGAAGATACATTTTTTCCTTGAAAGGATACATAATTAACCCCCGATACATATTTTTCGATTTTGGGTCTATCGAGATACATAATACATTCAGTGAAGATACTTTTTTTCCTCGTAAAGATACATAATTAGTTCCCCGATACATCCAACGAAGATGCATAATTATTTGAAATTTTTGTAATAATTTGTAAGAGTGAAAATATGTATAAATATTGTAAGATAAGGTGTATGTTTATGCTTATTTTTTGCTTAATCTTTGAAATTTGACAGGTTTGGTTGGACTACTCCATCATTTTGATGGGCTTAAAACAGACCGCCCAATCCATGTTTTGTACTGCCTCCATTGCATTATTTTCTCATATGTTATTATTTATGTTTAGGATAAATTACACAAATTTCATACTTAAAAGATTATATTACCTAATATTTTTTACTTTTTTAAAATTTACATAAAATTTTATTTTTTAACTTTACTCTTGATACATATCAAGAAAACCCCACATCCTATTTTTACTCCACCATTAACTCATTCAAGATTTCCTTCCCTAATATATCTCCCTAGTTATCAACAATTAAATCATGTTCCTTCCTGATTTTTTCTCTTCCATTAATGCTTAAATCATCTTCCTTCTTGATTTTTTTCTCCTTTATTAATGCATGCAACTTTTTTTTTCCTCTCCTAAAATCTCTTCCATTTTTTTTTTTTAAATCTATTAATACATATATAAATTTATTTAGTTATTCATACATGTTTATTTTTTTTATGGTGATTCATATGAATGATAAATATGATATCATTATATGAGTATTATGGTGATTCATATGATTGATACATTTTATATGATTTTAACGGGTGATACATATTGTATTATGGTGATTCATATGGTAGATACAATTATTTATTTCAATTATTGGGTGATTCATATGATATTAATGGGTGATATATATGGTATTATGGTGATTCACAAGGTAAATCAATTATTTATTTCAATTATTGGGTGAATCATATATATGGTATTTTGGTGATTCATATGGTAGATACAATTATTTATTTCAATTATTGGTTGATTCATATATATATATATATATAATATTATGGTGATTCATATGGTAGATACAATTATTTATTTCAATTATTGGGTGATATATATGGTATTATGAGTGATTCATATGCTATTAATGAAAGATAATGGTGTAGTCAGCGTAGGAAACAAAAGTAATAATATTTTTTTAAAAAAATTAAAAGCGAAATTGAAACATAATTAAAATTAAATCTAAAAAAAGCAGACTAAAATTAAAGACGAAAAAAAAGAAAAAAGACAAAAAAAAAATATATCATTCATAATTAAAGACAAAAAAAAGAGAAACATAATTAAAATACCTAAATTAAATCTAAAAAAGGAGAAAAATTAGATATCTTTCCTTAAATAAAAGAATACAATGAATAAAAGAGAATCTATTATTTCCTTAAATAAATATCTTGTTAGTTTCAAATATATCACTTTTTTATATGTATCACCATATAACATATGTATCACATTTCAAAAAATCGGGATAAAATGTAATTAACAAAATAGTCGGGATTTTATGTAATATCACTTAAAGATTTAGGGATTTATGTAAGTGTGTATTATCCTGCCCATTCTCCTTCTAAACTTGCTTGTCCCTTCTAGTTTTTTTGGATAGCATCACGTTCTTGAGAGTTTTGATTGATGTTTTCTTTCTCTTGTTTGTCTTTTCAAAAGGGTCTTTCTACCTCACCTCTAAGATAGATGTACGGACGATGCAGTGGCGGACTTAGAATTTAGGGGTCATGGGTGCCTTATAGGAAGGTTCGATGCATATTGATGTCCAGAGCTGTACAGTTTAACCTGAAAATCATAACACTCACTTATTTTCTTGGTTTCTTGGGTGTTTTTTTATTGTTATACCAATTTCTATATATTTCTTATATAATTATACCTAATCTACATTGGGTTTAACGGGTGCTGGAGCACCACAGAAGTGTACCTAGGTCCGCCCCTGAGACTACGTACACTCTACCACCAGCAGACCCAACTTTATGAAAATATACCAGATATGTTGTTTGTTTATATTATTCTTGTTTTTTCTCCTTCCCGGAGGTGGTGCCTTTCATGCATGGAGTAAAGTTATCACCTCTGCCCTTTATTTTCATGTTTAAGCTTCTGTTGATATTGGTGTTCTTTGTAACATTGTTGTTGATGTTGTCAACAACAACAACAACAACAACAAACTCAGTGTATTCTCACATAGTGAGATCTGAGGGAGGGAAGGGGGTAAAATGTACGGAGTTCATACCACGAAGAAGTAGAGAGGTTGTTCTGATAGACCCCCGACTCTGTTGTTGATGTTTCTTTTCCCTTAATTGTCCTCAACTTTCCCTTGGATGTTTTCTATTCTCCCTGTACAAAAACTCTACATTGCAATAATATCAAGTGTCCTAAATCTATGACAACTTTCAAAGGAGGGAAAGACCAGCTTCTCTCTTAATTTCCACACCAAACCTCAGTCCCTCGGAGTATGACCACCTCTATTTCCCAACCCCGGACCCTACTAGAACCCCCTGATATTCTCGATGGCCACATGGTCATAGACTCCCCTTGTAAACCTTTCTTTAGCAATATCGTGAGGGAGACAAATACCCTCACTTCTCTACTTGAACCTGAAGCTGTATCAAGTTCTAATTCGATTCCACACGATGGTGATGTTGATGATCCAATTGCATTGTCCTTGGAGAAGAAGCAAACACTTTACTCCCCATGGAAATTCTCAGTTATTATCAAGTTGCTGGGAAAGAAGCTTCATCAACAATACTTAAAGAAGAAGTTAATTGTCCCCTGGAAGTTAAAGGAAAGCTTTCCTTTGATTGATTTGGGGTTGGACTATTATACAATCAAACTGTCAGGAAACAAGTTGCAGAAGAGAATATTGCAAGAGGGGCCTTGGTTTGTGACTGGTTCTTACCTCTCAGTCCGGTTGTGAGAACCCAACTTTTTCACCAAGTAATCCCAGATCAAATCCACGGTAATCTGGATCAGGCTTCCTCAATTACCTACAGAGCTCTACGATAATTCAATTCTAGAAAGGGTGGGACAAAAAGCAGGTAAATTACTTAAGATCGATGCCTGTATTTCCTCAACTCTCAGATCCAGATACGCCCGTCTTTTTATACAAGTCCCTTTGGACATCCCATTAAAATCCTCAATGAGGATCGAAAACCACCAACCAATGATTCATTATGTGGGAGAGAGATTTCTGTGTAAAATATGTGGGTGTTTGGGACACACTCTAAGTAAATGCACGGTGGCCCAGTCCAAGAAGGAAGACAGGCTTTGACTGTCTCCGATTCACCAAAACCAGTAGAGAAAGAATGTACGATGTTCATCTTCAATCGAAGGAGAAAAGAACATGTCAAATCAGCTCAAGGAGGTAAAGCAAAGCAACATAATATCAAGGTTAAAAGATCCGATGCAACTTCTTATAAGTTTCTTGATTTCAAATCCTCTGACAATATAGTTGCGCCAACCTCCAATGTACTTTCAGGTGCGACTAAGGATAAGAATCTGGAACCCTCTCTTACTAACCCTAATAGACTGGGTCCTTCTAAGACAAAAATATTATTTGGGATTAAAGAGGACCTGTCTAATAGTCAACCCATCCCAGTTGAGCAGCTCTGGCCAAATTCCCACCCTCCTTTTGGGCCGACAAATATTGAACGCCCTACTAATATAAAAAGGCCCATCAACTTGGGCCAACCAAGACCTGTGGAGGCCAGTGGCTTACTTTCCACTATCCCCCCGACCCAACCCACCTCTAAAGCTGCTAGCTTAGAGGAAACTCCTCCGCATGCTGAGCTGGAAGGGGTCCTATCTCCTTTCTCTCTCTCTCCTAAATCTTGATGTTTCTTTTAATTGTGATTTGCTGGCACACATCAATCAAAAAAGTAAGATTGTCTTTTCCAACAGACACTCATTAACTGCTCATCCAGTCAGTAATGATGGAAACTATACAGGCTCTCAATCAGACACTCTACAAAGAAATACTCAAAAGTCAAGTAACTTGGTTACTGTCACTTCCATTTCTTCTTCCTTTCCTAATCTCTCTCTCAATGGATTTCTCGAGTCAATGTCTTCTTCCTCCTCTGGTATTCACCACCAAACTGCAAGAACCAAATCATTTTCCAATATCATGGTTGGAGATATATCTGTCCCAACAAACCATCCCCTTAAAGCTAAATGTGGAGGAGAGGATACTCATCCTCTTAATATAAGACCCTCACCACCTTGATCAACTAGTGAGAGAGGGCACGAGTTAAGGTCTGTCCAACTACAGTCAGAACGTATGGATAACTACAATGAGAAGTATCTTTAGTCAAGGATTTGTAATCAGTTGGTCAACAAAATTTATCACATCAGAACTCTCCAACATGAGTCAAAGCCTACCATTATTCCCTCCCCAAATATTAGAACTGTTGTCGGAGGGCCCTCTTTTTGTGAGAAACTCTGAGGACCCCTGCCAGCCCCAGATTCAATCAAACTCACCACTACACATGCCAAACTCATTATTTCTAGAGATGATAGAACAGGAAAATACCATGAATCCTTGAGGGAAAACAACAGGGAAATGGAAAATATCTCGGCCTCCATAAAAACCCCCCACACAGAGGCCATCACTCTAGAAAAACATTTTTTCCACTTGCTTGAGGACCTTATCAGCGAGATCATCCTAATTCTTCTACCACTGGAACTCAACAAATTCGATCTAGAACTAAATCTCCCAAGAACAGGAATATTTTATTCCTTCAAACTGAACCCACTCTCCAAGAACAGGAAGTAACCAATGACTGTCATCCCACTTCTCCTAAACAAGGGTAAGAAAATAATAGAGAATCTCCAACAAACACATATCAACCCCATGATCAACATTCACAAGCTCGCTCTCTTAGCTTTGTTTGAGACTCGTATGACTGAATATAAAACAATTACTCAGACTTTTGGTTTCAACAGCCAAATCCAATTCCTGGCCACTAGTAACTTTGGTGGTATTTTTATTATCTGTGATAGTGCATCCCTTTTCATTCAGGATAAAACTGTTTTTCCTCAGGACATTCATATTACTGTAAAGGTAAATAATCCTTCCTCTAACTGGTTTTTTAGTGCCATCTATGCTAGTACCGACTTCTCTATTAGATAGTCTCTGTGGGATAATCTCATTGAATTTGCTTACTCCCTTAATACCTCCAACACTCCCCCTGGCTCATTGGTGGGAACTTTAATGATGTCCTTAGGGCCTTAGAGAAGTTTGGAGGAAATAGTATTAATAGGAATAGTGTCAATGCCTTTTAAAATTGCATCAACCAGTGTAATCTAATGAATCTTGATTTTAAAGGTAGCAAGCTCACTTGGTCTAATAAAAGGTATAGAAATAGGAGGAGTCTTATTTTAGAAAGATTGGATATATATTTTTCTAGTGAAGATTGACTTTATCTTTTCCCTCATACTACTGTGACCCACCTCCCCAAGACCCACTCTGACCATTGCCCTCTTCTAGTTAATCTTCATAAACCCCCCTTAAGATTGATAAACCCTTTAGGGTAGGGTCCATGTGATGCTCTCATCCTATTTTTATTCAGGTTATTCAAAACTTCTTTGACAGTGAAATTCCCCTCATCGAAGTTACCTCTCTCCTTTAAGACCTAGAATAGTCTTACCTTTGGTAATATCTTAAAAGAAAATCCTATAAAGACTTTTTAGTATCTAGAAGTCCTCCAACTACCCTACCAGTCTTCCTTCATAAATTGGAAAGGAATCATATTAAATATTTCAATCTTACTCTTAGGAAGGAACAAGAATTCTGGAGACTTAAATCCAGAATCTCCTGGTTAGCTGAAGGGGACTCAAATACCAAAATTTTTCACACTTCTACCCTCAACAGAAGGAGAAGAAATAGGATAATGCTCTGAAGGATGATAGTGGAAACTGGATCGTCTTCGCTGAAGCCATCAATCACCATATTGTCTCTTATTATAACTCTCTTTTCATGACTGATCACAACTACTCCATCATAAAATACCAAGATAATCCCTCTTATAGAGGATCTCTCCTTTCTAAGGATCGTCATCTTCTTGATACTCTCCCCTTTCCTGAAGAGATCAGGAATACCATCTTTTTCTTTAAACCTGATATGGCCCCAGGTCCGGATTCCCTTTTGTCTATCAGAAGTACTGGCAGATCCTTGGGCCTTCAGTCATCATGTTCTGTAAGGAAACCTTCTCTAAAGGGATAATGGATCCAAATGTGAACTCCACTTACCCTTTTCTCATTCCTAAATGGCTCAATGTCTCTAGTCTCAGGAATTTCAAGCCTATTGGTCTTTGTAACACCCAATATAAGTTCATTACCATGATCATAGCTAGAATAATTAGACCCCATCTAGCTAGGATTATTAATACAAGTCAAGTCAGCTTCCTCCCTAGCAGAAGAACCTCTGACAATGCTATTATTGTCCAGAAAGGGATCTCTCACTTCTAAAATATGAAAGGTAAACAGGCTAGTATGGTTCTTATAGTTGACTTAGAGAAGGCTTTTGACAGACTTGAATGGTCAATGGGGAGAAAACTAACTTCTTCCAGACCACTAGAGGAATTAGGCAAGGAAATTCCATATTTCCTTACCTTTTAAACCTTTTTATTATGTGCATGGAACTCGTCTCTAGAAGGATTAACTATGAGATAGACACCCTAAATTGGCATCCCATCACTATTAGTCACTAGAAACAATTATGCTACTATCTCTGGGGTCCTCCAGTCTTTTAGCACTCACTTAGGGTAAAAGATCCATCACTGAAAATCCAAAGTCCTCTTTTCTAGGAATTGTTCCTAACAAACCAAGAATCAACTTTCTAGCATTCTTTCCATTAGATATTCTGATAAATTTGGTAAATATATTGGATTCTCTATCATTCACAAGAAACCTACTAATAAGGACTTCTGAGTATGGTTGGTAGGGCCACCTTGGCCAAATCATCTCTTAACAGCATCCCAACTCATGTTATGCAGTATCTCTCCCTATCCCTAGTAATATCCTCTCCTATATTGACAAAATTCATAGGAATTTTATCTGTGGAACCACTTCTAAAAAAAGGTAATTACACCTCCTAAGTTGGGATTCCATTTCCCAACCATGTCTGAGGGTGATCTTGGGATCCAAAGAGCCAAAATTCGAAATGATACTTTCAGCGCTAACCTATCTTGGAGATATTATCATAGCCCCAATAGCCTAGGGGCTTCCACCTTCAGATGCAAGTATGAGAGACGAAATCTCCCTCCAAAAAAATTATGTCCTTCATGGAGGGGTCTTATGTAGATTAGGGGCTCACTGGTTATTTCAAGATGGTAGCAAAGTTAACTTCTGGATGGATAGATGGATCCTCCACCTAGAACCCCTAAGGAACCTGATTCAGGGGCCTCTGACCCTTCCTCAGTCCAACATAACTCTTGCTGAGGTATGAAATGAGGGAGACTAGAACTTCTCTAATCTCTCTCTCCAGCTACATCAAGATCTAATTCTCAGCATTAAGTGCTCCTTCAAGAGAAATCCCAGACTTTAAGTTGATCATCTGATCCGGGGTCTCACTGGAAATGGGAATTTTACTACCAAATCCACGTATGGCCTGATCACCAGCATTGGTAGGTCCATGGTGAATTCCACCAACCCTCTTTTAACTAGATCTGGAAGATCAAATGTCCCTCTAAGATCAAGACCTTCCTCTGGCTTGCCCAACACAATAGACTTCCTACCTCTTCTTATCTTGCTAGGATAGGGATAGACATCATCCCTAAGTGCAGGGCTTGCAACTGCCAATCAGAAGATATAGTCCATGTCTTCTTCGAATGCCCTATCACTAAGGTATTTTGGAATTACCTTTTTGAGACAGGCTAAAAAATTAATGGCCTCAACATCCACTAGCTTTTACCCCCAATATTGGAACTCAAGCTAGTCAATGTTGAAACATAAAGGTTTTGATAAGATGCTCACTTGGCATAATATCCTTCCCTTCAGCCTATGGTTTATTTGGAAGAATAAGAATCAAAATATTTGTAACAACATGACTGACTACCCTAACTTCAAAAAGGCTTATGATGAGACTCTGGAATATATCTCATTTGTCTCTCCTAATAGACAGTCTCACCATAAGTTGGATATCAACATAAGATGGGTCAGACCCCAGCTCAGGTATTTTATGCTGAATACTGACGAGGCTTGCCGGAGTAACCCTGGTAAGGATGATATTGGGGAAGGGGGTGACCCGTAGCACTGATGGTATTTTGGTACTGGGTTTCGCTAAAGCCTTTCCCTGGGGAACAAATAACCAAATGGAGCTCCTTGCACTCAGCGAAGGGCTCCATCTTGTGGAAGAGTGTAACCCCCTCCCAATTAAAATAAACATTGACTCGACTGAAGTTTTATCATGGCCTGCTAATGGAAACTTATTTTATGACTCCATTATTGATGAATGCAGGTCAAAACTAAGAAGATTAGGAAGACCCATGTTGTCCCATTGCTTTAGGGAACGGAATGCGGCAGCAGATGCAATGGCAAAGTTGGGGGCACAGTTGGAGACGCGGCTTAACATCAACCTTTTTGAAGTTCTGTCGATATGTGCACAACAAGCCCTGTGGGATGATATGGCTGGAACTTTTTTTGCAAGATCAGTGAATACTTGTAATTTATCTCCCGATAGAGGGATTGGACATAGTTTTGTACTTAACCCTGACTGACCTATGTCAGGAATGCCCCAACTTACTCTTTTAATTTAATGCAATCTTCTTTACCAAAAAAAAAAGTGTCCTAAATCTTGTATAGTATTGTTTGTAATATTTTGGAACACCCTCATATTCCAACCTTTGATAGTAAAAAACCAAAGGTTGTACAACTTGATTATCTCAAAGAATATTTTTGTATTATATGGTATTAAATTACTCTAATCATGTGATTTAACATTGTTATATTTTTTTTCTTGTAATTCAATAAATATAAGGATTTAAATTACTCTGGTACACAGTGCTTATGTGCATCGTGAGAAAAATTGAGTGCATTGATTGTTAAGAAAGTAACCTAACATGAATTTGTTGAGATAACAATACACCTTGCTTTTCTTTGTGTTAAATGTAGTGAGATATTTTATTAAAATTAAATTGATCATGAAATTCATGACACTTTGATCTATGTTTTACTATGTGATTTTTTTGGTTACCAAAAACGTATCTCTATTATCTTATAATATTCATATTGAAGCATCAGCTGAGACGTTTGCCTTATGATTGTATATAGCAGCCATTTTGAGGTATGATATGATAGCATGAATCATTTCAAAAACGTCATCTGATTAAGGTGTTAGTGAAGAAGATACACGTGAGATTATATCCAAGGCCATATAGATAAAGGTGAACCCTCAATTGGAGATAGGCATGTTTAGTCTTCAACAAAATTTATTAGGGCAAATGAAAGAAAAACAAAAAAGATATGAGGCTGAATTGGATTTGTGCCTCAAAACTCCAGCTGAAGATTAACCAATTAATTAATGATATGAAATGATTAATTTTGAGTACAGAACAACAAAAACAAGTGCATGTGATAATGCAATATGTGTTGTTCAGTACTGCTTCAATTTCCAGCATCTAATTCATGCTTATATATATCTTTTTGTTGTTTATCCATTTTAACTCAAAAAGATTTTGTTTAATACTAGGAACAATCCATCTCCTGTTGAGGCTTCTGAAATGATCATGAGGATTATTATGCTTTTATCAAGTGACAATCCTCACGACAGTGTCATGTCAGAATCACGAGAAACAAATTAAAAAAATTGCATAATAAAGTCTAAATCTATAATGCAATCACTAATAAATTCAATTAAAGAAGTACAATTCAACTTCGAAAGATATTAAGCAATTAATTATTGAATATATTCGATACACTTTGAACTTCTATTAAAAGATATTTCACTCATAAAATTCGTAGGAAAACAAGATCTAATATAAATTCTAAAAATTAAAGAGAACTTCTTTTAATAAAGGCTCACTTGTTCATGTATAAGAAGAAATTTCAAACCAAAACTTAGAATTAAAGAATTAATTAAAATAAGTTATTTTACTTTTGTCTATCAAAGGTTTTTTTTTTTTTTTTGGGGGGGGGGGGGGGGGGGGGGGATAGGGTGGAAAACAAAGTATTAGCTATATCATTGGTGTTATGGTTATGTTGGGAAATGCTGTTACTTTTTGATTAAGTTTAAGTTTTATGTGCTAACTATACCATCATTCAGTTTTACTACGTATTGATTTGTAATCAATAATAAATGATAAATAACTTTCTACAATAGTTAAATTGCACTGATGGTTTAAAAAATCTTTGTATTATATTGTTCACGGATATAACATTATAACTTAAAGCTCCTTTTATTATGTGGATCTAAAATTTAGTCAGTGTTTGTGACTAAATTCTTTTTGATTTAAAATTTCTAAGGGAGATTCTTTTTTTTTTTTTTTTTGCTTGGAAATAAAGGGCTTTTGTACAGAGTGTTAGGAAGTTTAAGTGAAAATTCAAGTGAGTTTGATTTACTCTAATTCTATTATATTGTTAATTGTATGGATTGTACTATTATCAAAACAATGTTCATCAATTGATTTCACTTTTGGACATGAATTAAGCTTAAAATCTATTTACTTAACATGATATTAAAGATTGATCCATCCCTGATGTTTGATCCATGTATTACGATTAGTATATGTCTGTTACAACTCTGTGACTTGCATCAACATTTCTTCACTTAATCCGTCTTCTTCACATGCATGATCTTCATATATTACTGTTGATTATCATGATTAAAAGCTGATATGGGTTAAAAATTAGAGCCCTGTGTTATAAGTAAACAAGGTTTAAAGTGCAGTCTTGTGCATTGAAAGTGATCACAGATTAAGTGTGGAGCTCATGCGTTAAAAGTAAATGCACGGGTTAAAAGGAGTCCAAGCATAACAATCTGCAAGGGTTGGAAGTTGAAGCCCATAAACATAGATTGAAAATTGATTTTGGTTTTAAAGATGGATTAGCAGCAAAATTATTAAAAATTTATTTGAAATTTATTAGGAAAAACAACAAAAAGTAACATACTTAAGATTTATATTATAAAAAATAGCAATACTTTAATGAAATTATATTGTGTAGCAAACGTAACATTATTGTAAGTGTGGTCCCCCACTTACTGCCTTTGACAAGTTATCCCTTTTTCATGCCACTTCTCTTTCTCTTTCCTGATTTTTACTTTACCTTTTATTATTTGAAATCTCTTAGATTCCTCTTTCAAATTTTTTTCTTTTTCATAAATTACTCTTATTTAAATTAGTAGATTCATTTTTCAAATCAAACTCACTTATGAAGAATATTATATTCATGATATTCAAAATTTCAAAATATCACTCTCTTATATTTCTAACTTTTTTTTTCGCTAATCTTTTCATTTTTTTAATCGTTTTATTTTTTATTTCAATTTCTTTTTATTTTTTAATTTTTTCTTTCCACTTTATATTCTCTCTTCTACTTCTCTTCTTTTTTTTTCCTTTTTCCTTTTTTTTTCTTATTTTTTCTTTTCTCATATTTTTTTTCGTTTTCTTCTTCTTTTTTCCGCTTTTGCTTTTACACTTCTATTTTTAGTTTCTATTTCTCTTTCTTTCTTTTTTTTCCTTTTTCACTTCTTTTTTTCAGATTTTTTTTTTCATTTTTGTCTTCTTTTTTTTTTTTTTTTTTTTCATTTTTTACTCTTGTATCTCAACTTTTTATTTTTAAAAGACAAATATTTATATCACATATACATATTTAAAAAATATACAAAATAAATCGACATACAGATCTGCATATGTATTTACGATAAAAACCATACATATATATCTGCATATGTATTTACAGAAATACATATCTAACTCATATATATATATATATATATATATATATATATATATATAAACATATAGGATATGTATCATGTATTTTTTGATTGCCCATATGTATATAGTTGTCCTTTTTGTTATAGAGATTTTATGTCTTATATGTCTATATATACATATGAGTGAGCTATGTATTTTTGTAAATACGCATGCAGATACATATGTATATTTTGTATTGTAAATACATATCCAGATTTGTATGGCTATATATTTTGTATATTTTTTACATATGTGTATGTGATATATATATATATTTGTATTTTAAAAATAAAAGTTAGAGTTAAAAGAGTAAGAAAACGAAAAAAAAAAGAGTGTGAAAAAGAAAAAAATTGAGTTTGAGCAGCTTGAAAAATCGATTGTGATCACTATATTGTTCGATCAGTTCAATTTACTGTTGCATTACTTTTTTCTTTTTTAAGATTCGTTTACAAAATATTTAAAAATAATTTAACAAAAAAAATTATTAAATTATACTTGGAAACAGCCTCTAGCAGAAATGCAAGGTAAGGCTGTATACGATACATCCTTGTGGTGGGGTCCTTTCCCGGACACCGCGCATAGTGGTAGTTTTAGTGCACCGGACTGTCCTTTTTTTAAATTATTAAATTGTACAACGTAATGGAAAATTGATTTTGATCACTCTAACGAAAAATCATTAATGACTCAAAATATTCAAAAATAATTTAACGAAAAATAAATTTTGATCACTATATTTGAACGAGACATCAATAATGGCTCAAAAAAAATTGAACGAAATAACAGTAATGGTTAAAAAAAATTCAGAACGAATTTTTTTGATCGATTTTAAACAACTGATGAAATTCATATAAGCAAACAATATTACTATTAAATACCTTCAACAAAAGTAATGGTTTAATTTGAATTTTCGAAGATATTGAACAGAAGAAGTTTCAGTTGAATTGGATTTTGAATTTTTGGGGATGAAAACGATAATGTGAAATTGAAATTTGAATTTTGATTTCAGTTGGTAACAAATAACGGAAATCATGTTAATAAAGAGGTTTTAATGAAAAAGAAATCTCCACTTTTAATTCATGGCTAATAATACCCTATTTAACTCAACTCAGTTGAGTTAAATATGGGCAGTAAAATGATTTGTATATGTATTTTTATAGCAACATTTTTTTCAAATACAAAATACAAGTTGCTAGTTTAAGTAATTATGAAAATGTTGCTATGAATCTCATAATTATGATCTTAAGTAAGTTATTTATGAATTTTACCCAAAATAAAAAGGACTCCTGATCCATAGTTTGCTTTAATAAAAATTCCTCACTCCACGCACAAGCACTAATATTAGAGATATACCAAGTAAAGAAAAACTGAAAAAATATGTCATAGTGAAAATTTCATCAGACGAAAAGAAAAAGGTTAGATTATAAGCAGTTTGTTGACATGGACATTGGGCCATGCAATAGAGGTCCAATTCTCACAGATCCGGATTAGGCCCATTTATATTTTGAATGTAATTTTTTGATTAGTTATGAGTTGATTGGATAAAAGCAGTACTTGTAAAGTTCTAGAAACAATGGAGAATAAAAATATCTCTTTCTTTCTCATTCTTCTCTTTTTTCCTCTCTCTCTCTGATAATGGTTTCTCATACAAGAAATTCATGGCAACCAGCTAGGTTTCTTCATTTAACATAGTATCAGAGACTGGAATTACATAGTACTCGTCGTCAGCAATCGTCTGATCTTACCCTCAGAGGGTTTTCACAGAGTTTTTTTTTCGGCGACAGTTGGATTTTCGGAAAAATTAGCATATGTTTGTTGAGCAATACTTTCCTTCTTCAAGTTATCGAAGAAGAATGGTAATATCCTTCCAATTTATATATTTTTGGGTGTTTTTCATTGGTAACAACTGCTGGTGGATTTCATTGTCGGAGGGTTCTGATTGTTGAAGAAATGTTGGTGGATTCTGATTATTAATGATTGTTGGTGGATTTTGACACCTGGTGGATTTTATCGTTGGATATTTTGATGATTCTGTCGTTCATATCATTTGCTGAGTTGTTCGTATTCCTGTTGTTGGAGATTTTGTTTGTTGGTAATCTGTTGTAGTTAATTTTGCTTCAAAATTGAGATTTCTTTCATTCTCGATAGCTCATACATATGGAAACCACGACTAATCATTCTGCTTCCACTAGACCCGAAGGGTTTACGCCTTTCTCAATAGATTCATCCCATCCTTTCTACATCCACCCCTCAGACGATCCAAATACTCCCTTAGTCTCTCCTCCTTTAGATGGAAATGGTTTCGTTGTTTTGGGGAGAAGTATGCTTGTTGCTTTTTTTGCAAAGAACAAGCTTGGTGTCATTATTGGATGTAATCCTCAACCTTCAGAGGATTTTCCATACTATCTAGGTTGGGAACGATGCAATGACATGCTCATTGCTTGGATGACTAATTCTCTCTCTAGAAACATTGCCCTTAGTCTCACAGGCTATAATACTGCTAAGGATATCTGGAAAGATCTAAATGAAAGGTTAGGACAGTCAAATAGGTCCAAATACATTCAGATACAACGTGCAATTAGTGTTAATAGTCAAGGTTCATCAGACATGGCCACTTATTTCACAAAAATGAGAAGTAGGTGGGATGAATTACACACTGCCTATGTGGGTCCTGCTTACACCTGTGGTGCACTCCTAAAACTTTTAGAGGAACAACAACTATATTAGTATCTTAGTGGTTTGAACGAATGTTATTCTTCCTACAAGACAAACATCATCATGATGTCTCCATTACCTTCAATCAGTAGCGCTTACTCCATGCTCCAACATGATGAACATCAAAAGGAAAGTTCTCCCCACATTTTATGTGTTTCCAATGAAACTAATGTTTTTATAGCCTCTACTAGTTCAAGTTCTCGGTATAGGAGGGGTAGTTCCAGTAACCAAATCAAAGATTTCAGTTTGATCACAAAAAAGGTCACTTTGAAAATAGTTCAAATGTGGGTTCCACCATCAGAAACTTTGGCAACACCTTTAATCCAGGAAATCCTAACAACTCTATTGTTGTCTCCTACAAGTATTGCAATAAATCTATTCATGTCATTGATGACTGCTATAAATTGCATGGATTTTTGTCATATTTTAAATCTATTCATTTCTGTGTGCGGAATACTAAGAAACCTGCAGAACCACATTTTTATATTCCTCCTGGTTTTTCTAAGAATCAATATCAGCATTACCAGTATCTTTTGAACTTACAACAACCTTCAGTTTCTTCTGAAGGCACTACTGGTGAAGAGATTGCTTTTAGTGCTTTTGCAGGTGTGTTTAGTAGTCCTGTGGTTAATCATGTTGACTCTTATGTTTGTACTAATTCACAATTAGATAATTTTCACTCTTGGATTTTAGATTCAGGTGCGACTAATCACATGACCCCCCACAAGCACCTACTTCACAATATATAACCATTACCCAAACCTCACTTAATTACTCTACCAAATGGATACAAAGTAAAAGTTATATCTACTAGACTTTTTACATTCAGTTCTGATATAACTTTACATAATGTACTCCTTGTGCCTTCCTTTCATTTCAACTTAATTTATGTTCATAAATTACTTCTCCAACTTCAGTGCTATGTTGTTTTTACCATCTCTACTTGTTTTTTACAGGTACCTTCTCTGAAGAGGCCTATAAAAATTGATAAAGCTGCAAATGGACTATACTTCCTCCACCAACCTTCTGATGGACCTGTTCATCAACCTTCTCATGGACCTGGTGAACCTATTGTCTCACAAATTCTTATTTTCCTGTTGTAAATATATCATGTAGTTTATAGTTTCCACTTTTGTACCTACTTCATGTAGTTTACCATTTTCTAGTTTTGCATCTAATGTTTCCCCTAGTTCATCTTGTAATATTTCTATGAATAATACTTCTCTGTTACCTATTTCTTCTACTAATAACATGGATGTATGTTGGCACCAAAGATTAGGACACTTACCTTTTTCCAAAATGAAATTAATATCACACTTATCTGGTTCACTTTCTTCTAAACAATCTTTTCTTTGTTTTGTTTGCCCCATGTCAAGACAATAAAGATCTTTTTTTCCCCTTAGTTCCATCAAAACTACTACCCCTTGGTACATGTTGACATATGGGGACCTTACAACACCTAAACCTATAATCATTTTAGATATTTTCTCACACTAGTAGATGACTTTACTAGAGTTACTTGGACACACCTTTTGTCTTGCAAGAGCAATGCTTTAACTATCTTAAAGGTCATTATAGTCATGGTTCAGACCAAATTTCAGCAAACTGTACAAGTTTTTCGAATAGATAATGCACTTGAACTTGGCAGCAGTCATGCCTGCCAACAATTTTTTAATGAAACAGGCATTCTTCATCAAACAACCATACCCCATACACCTCAACAAAATGGGGTTGTTGAAAGAAAACACAAATATTTACAAGAATTTTCTAGATCTCTTCTTTTCTAATCCAATCTTTCTAAAAAGTATTGAGGTGAATGTGTCTTAACAACCACATACCTTATTAATAGATTACCTTCTATTATTTTACATAACGTTTCTCCCCTTGAAAATTTATATGGTTACCCTCCTTCCTATTCTTATTTACGGTCTTTTGGTTGTTTGTGCTTTGCTTTTCTCAAAAAGTAGGTAGGTATAAATTCTAATCTCGATCTGTTAAGGTTGTTTTTCTGGGATATCCTTCTAAAAAAAAGGCATATAAGTTACTGGATCTTTCTTCCCACTCAATCTTTTACTCTCGAGATATCATTTTTCATGAGCATGTATTTCCTCATCACTCTTCATTTTTTCTGCCTTCTCCTCCCTCTCCACCTCTAAATTTTGATGGTTTTCCTCCTCTTGCTTCCTTGCCAGACCCTTCTCCAGTGGTTGGTCATCTTTCCACTTCACCCGTTGTTTCTTCTTTTCCACCAGTTGATGCTTCTCTTGTCCCTATTATACCAGCTCCTAGGAGATCTTCTAGACCTACTCACAAGCACTCTCATCTCAGTGATTATGTCTGCACATCTGTTTCCACAAATCCAATAGTTTCTCCTAGTGAATTGAACATTTAAGAGCCTCAATCTTTTCACCAGGCTGCTTTTAATCTTGCTTGGCAGGAAGCCATGTTACAGGAATTTAAGGCTCTTGAAGCCAATCATACTTGGGACATAGTTCATCTTCCTTCATATAAAAGTCATACCTTGTAAATGGGTTTATAAGATCAAACAAAAGTCTTATGGTTCTATTGAACGGTATAAAACTCGTCTTGTTATTAGAGGTGACACTATAAAGGAGAGGTTGATTATAACAAAAGTTTTCCCCCGTCGTCAAGCGTGCTACTATCAAATTCCTTTTCACATTAGCCACTAAAAAGGGTTGGACTATTTTTCAACTTGATGTGAACAACGCTTTTGTTCATGGGAATCTCCATGAAGAGGTCTATATGAAACTCTCTCTCGGTCTTGAGGTCAATGTTACTTTCTCCTCTAATGCCCCCTTAGTTTGCAAGCTCAAAAAGTCTCTCTACGACTTAAAACAAGCCTCTCGGCAGTGGCTTAGCCGTCTGTCCGAGGCTCTCTTGTCTCGTGGTTTTTCCTATAGCAAAAATGATTACTCCTTGTTCACCAAAGGTTTGGGTTCTTCTCTAATTATTGCAATTGTTTATGTTGATGATATATTATTGGCCTGGGCAAATATTGCTGAATTGACTAATTTGAAAGTTTTTCTAGATACCCAATTCAAAATAAAGGATTTGGATTGTGTTCATTATTTTTTAGGCTTGAAAATTGAGTCTACTTCAGCTGGATATTTTATTTCACAATGGAAATACACTTTGGACTTCATGAGTTCTATTGTCATCACTACAATGTTGTCTCTACTCCTCTTGACCCTTCAGTCAAGTTTTTAGTTGACATGGATGCCCCCTCTGCTGATCCTAACCTTTACAAATGGCTTATTGGCAAATTGAATTACTTACAACATACACGTCCTGATAATTCTTTTTCCGTGCAACACTTGAGTCAGTTTTAAATAATCCTCTGGTGCCTCATATGTTGGCTGCTCTTCATGTGCTTCTTTATCTTATGAATGCTCCTGATTTAGGTATATCACTTTTCAACTCCACTGATTTCTCTTTGTGTACTTATTCTGATTCGTACTGGGCAAGTTGTGCCAACTCACGCAAGTCTATCTCTAGTTTATATATTACTTTGGGTGGTCGTCCCATTTCTTGGAAGAGTAAGAAACAACCCACAATTTTTTTATCTTCCGTTGATGCTGAATATAGGGCTTTACATAAGGTCGTAGCTGAAATTTCTTGGCTCAAACTCTTGCTTGCTGATCTTGGCTTCTCTATTTCTTCTCCTATTCCGGTATATTGTGATAGCCAGGCCGCTATTCATATTACCAAGAACCCATTGTTTCATGAACGGACTAAACATATCGATGTTGATTGTCATTTTATAAGGAGCATTCATAAGGTAACGCAACACATGTAGAGAAGCCATCATATGAGGCACCTGTGGTTTATTTAAAAACTAACTAAGGTGTTGAACGGAGAAAGATATATCAGGGCGGGTATGCTGCAAATAATTTGATTTCCCAACTAATCTCCTATAAAGACTGGGATCAGCGGGAGGTGCATCCATATTGACCAACAACTTGATAGAAGAGTCGAGTGGCGTAGAAACAGGAGAGTAGTGATCACAATGGAACTCATGGAGAATATCCAAAGTGTATTTTTGTTGACTGATAACAAACCCAATAGAAATAGATTCAATCTCCAAGCCCAAGAAATAATGAACACACCCAAGATGTTTGATCTTGAATTGAGCATCTAAAAACAACTTCAAACTAGTCAATTCTGGAAGATTAGCTCCAGCCAGTAGAATGTCATCAACGTACACACCAATGACAATCAAGGAGGAACCAGACCCTTTTGTGAAGAGAGAATAATCATTCTTACTGCCAAAGAAACCCTTGGACATTAAATCCTTGGGACACCTGTTAAACCACTGTCTAGAGGCATGTTTCAAGCCATAAAATAACTTTTTGAGCCGACAAACAAGAGGGGACTGAGATGGGGAAGAAACAGAAACCTCAAGACCGGGAGGAAGATTCATATACACCTCTTCATAGAGATTCCCATGAAGAAAGGCATTGTTCACATCAAGTTGGAAAACAGTCCAACCCTTTTTTTATGGCCAAAGTGAGGAGGCATTTAATAGTGGTAAGCTTGACAACCGAAGAGAAAGTTTCATTATAATCAACGCCTTCCTCTTGAGTATCACCGCAAATGAATAATCGTCCTTTATATATTTCTATTAAACCATTAGATTTCTACTTAATTTTGTAAACCCATTTGTAAGGAATAGCCTTCTTATGGGTAGGAAGGGGCACAATATCCCAAGTTTGATTAGTTTCAAGAGCCTTAAACTCTTGTAATATTGCTTCCTACCAAGAAGGTTTGGAAGCTTCCTGGTGGTAAAATTGGGGCTCCCGAATGTGTATATCACTAGATGAAGCCCATGGATTCGTGGAAACAGAGTTGCAAATGAAATCAGCAAAATGGCATGGTTTTTGAGAGATTCTTGAGGATTTCCTAATGGGGGCTGTAATAACAGATGGTGGAGCCATAGGAGGTAGAACGACTGGTGGAGATGAAGGAATAGGGGAAGGTGAGGGGATGGGAGCAAAAGAAGGTTGAGATTTCATATAGAAAGGAGAAGCAGAAAGTGGAACAGAATCATCAAAGAAAGTAGGTAGAGTGGAGGAGGGCAAAAGGGAAGGAGGAGAATGGTAAGGAAACACATGCTCATGAAAAATGATGTCTCTAGAATAAAATATAGAATGAGAGTTGAGATCCAACAACTTGTAGTCCTTCTTACCAGAAGGATAGCCTAGAAAAACTGATTTGATAGACCTAGACTGAAACTTATCCCTCCCATGTTTAGGTGAAGATGCAAAACACAAACAACCAAAAGATTTTAAATGGTTGTAGGATAGAGGATGACCATATAATTTTTCAAGTGGAGAAACATTATTCAGAACGGTGGAAGGCAGTATATTAACGAGATATATGGTTGTTAAGACATACTCCCCCCAATATTTCTTAGAAAGATTAGACTAAAAAATTAAGGATCTAGAAATCTCTAACAAATGTTTGTGCTTCCTGTCAATAACTTTATTTTGTTGAGGGGTATAAGGAATAGTAGTTTGATGAAGAATGCCATGGGCATTGACAAATTCTTGACAAGCAAAACTGGACCATAGCTCAAGGGCATTGTCTAATTTAATGGATTGAATATCTGATTGGAAATGCGTTTTGACCATGGACACAAAAGCTTTTAAAACAGTGAAAGCATTACTTTTACATGATAAAAGATGAGTCCAGGTAACTCTCGTAAACTCATCTACTAGGGTAAGAAAATATTTAAAATTGTTATAGGTTTTAGTATTATAAGGACCCCACGTGTCAACATGTATCTATTGAAAAGGCACAGTTGTCCTTATGGAGATAAGTGAAAAAGAAAATCTATGTTGTCTAGCCATGGGACAGACTGAATAGAGGAATTGTTGTTGAAGAGGAAGAGAATCAGCCAAAAAAGATATGGACTTTATTTTGTGAAAAGGTAAATGGCCTAACCTTTGATGCCAACATATATCTAGTTTATTAGTAGGTAAAATAGGTAAACAGAAAGTATTATTAATGAAAACATTACTAGAGTTACAATAAGAAGCAAAAGGAACAATAGAACCAGAATGTGAATCTGAAAAACAAGTGCTTGAATTATTTACATGGGTGGAATGAGAAAATGAAGACAAAGTAGTGCAAGGGGAAACAGTGTCATGATCTTGACGTACTAAGTACAATCCATTTGCAGCCTTACCAATTTCCAGAGGCCACTTCAGAGAAGGGCCCTGTAAAAAACAAGTAGATATGGAAAGTACAACATAACATTGAAGTTGAACAAGTAACTTCTGGATAGAAATCAAGTTAAAGTGGAAAGAAGGGACTAAAAGTACATTGTGTAAGGTTATATCGGGTCTAAAATTAAAAGAGCCAGTGGATATAACCTTCACTTTGTACCCATTAGGTAAGGTGATTAATTGTGGTGTATGTAAGGGTTGTAGGTCATGAAGAAGATGTTTGTGTGGGGTCATATGATTGGTGGCACCTGAATCCAAAATCCAAAGACTAAAACCATCTAACTGTGAAATAGCACACACATAAGAATCCATTATCGTTAAGTTTGCCTGCAAAAGCACTGAAAACACCATTATCGTTAAGTTTGCCTTCAGGAGATGGTGTGTTATGCTGAAGACTCAAGAGATGCTGATAGTGTTGATATTGGTCCTTGGTGAAGCCAACTGGAATAGAAGATTCTGTAAGAAGCTTGGCATTGTGAACACAAGAAGCTGAACCAGAAGTAGAAGTAGATTTTCTATTATTTTTTGTGAACTTAAAGTCTGTAGAAAATCCATGCAACCTATACCAATCTTCAATTACATGCCCAGATTTCTTGCAATACTTATAAGAAACATTGGCATTGTTGTGACTAATTGCTACAGTAGAGTTACTGCCAGAGGTTCTAGTTGGGGTATTCGTTCCAAATTGTACCTTCTTGGGCTCAAAATGAAATCTCTTACTGTAGTTAGGAGTATTACCCTTTTTATACTGAGGACCTGAACTAGTGGAAGCTGAAAAAACAACAGAATCATTGGAGAAGCTAGAAATATGAGAGGAGCTTTCCTTTTGGTGCTCATCATGCTGCAACATTGAGTAAGCTCTACTAATAGATGGTAAGGGAGACATCATGAGGATGTTTGTTTTGCAAGAGGAATAACATTCATTCAACCCACTCAAGAACTGGAATAATTGTTGCTCCTCTAAGAGTTTTGTTATAGCTCCACAAGTACAAGTGGGACCTATATACGTTGTATGTAGCTCATCCCATAAGCTTCTCATTTTGGTGAAATATGTTGCTATATCGGATGATCCCTGACTAGTGGCACTAATTCCACGTCGTATTTGAATGTATTTGGATTCATTTGAGTGACCAAATCTTTCATTGAGGTCGTTCCAAATTTCCCTAGCTGTATTATACCCTATGAGGCTAAAAGCGATGTTCTTAGAAATGAAATTGGTCATCCAAGCAATGTGCATGTCATTACATTGTTCCCAACCTTGGTAATATGGAGAATCCTCTGAAGGTTGAGGATTTTGTCCAATAATAACACCAAGCTTGTTCTTTTCAGAAAAAGCAACAAGCATACTCCTCCTCCAAATGACGAAACCATTTCCATCAAAAGGAGGAGAAACTAAAGGTGTATTTGGATTTTCTAAGGGATGAATATAGAATGGATGAGAAGGATCAATCGAAAAAGGCGTAAAACCCTCAGTTCTAGCGGAAGCAGATGAGGTATTTGTGATATTATCTATTTTAGACGACAAAACAACAAATTTTGGTACAAGCAGCTAAGGATAAGAAGAGTCACAGAGATTATCAAAATCGCCAACAACAATTCAACACAGCTATCAAAATCAACAATTCAAACCAACAACAATTCAAGAGTCACCATAAGACTTCCACAATTCAACACAGTTACCAGAAAACTTCAACAATACCACCATCAATGACTTCAACACAGTTACTAGAAAACTTCAACAATACCACCATCAATGACTTCAACACAATCACCAGAAACTAAGTCTCAAAATACAAAAATTTAGAGGGATATTACCGTGCTTCTTCAAAAACTTGAAGAAGTAAAGCCTAGTTCAACTGAAATATACCGGGAAACCAAACGTCATCGGTGAATTTCGTCAGAGAGACCCTTTGAGAGTAGGATCGGTCGATAGAGGACAACGAGTACTACTCGAAACTTATTTCTGATACCATGTTTGATGAAGAAACTCGCAAAATCGCCATGGATTTCATCGATTGAAAACTCAAAATTGAAAGAGAGAAAGAGAGAGAAAAAGTAAGGATATTTTCTTATTTCTGTGTACTTTCAGAATCTTACATCAACATTACTTTTACGTAAAAATGAATATGCAACAATACAATTTTGAAAATGTAAACTTGGGTCTTTTGTCAACAAACAAACTAATCTGGTTTTGTTCTTATTGGGCCGCTTCATGTGGCCCAATAGCCATGTCAACAACACAGATATTGGGTAGTGGAATTACTGAAAATGGCTTCTTAATGAAGGAGAGATGATGTTACAAGGATTTTTTTGCCAGGAGTAATAAGTATCGTTGATCCATTATATTCAACACTTGATCGATATATAAATATATATATATATATATATATATTAAACAATGAAAATGAAGTGTTCAAACATCTGAAAGAAATGTTGATACAGGCGCTCCTCACGAGTTCCATGCAAGGATCAAGAGGATTGTGAAATAATTTCATCTGTAGAAAAAAGCACAAAACTTTCATGAGGAATGTGTTTTATTATCTTGTACTACTCTGCTACTTGCACCAACATTTCTTCCACATACATGTTTTTGCTATATATATATATATATATATAATTACAATTATGGCACGTAAGGCACAAAATAGTGGTGAGTTGTAACTTTTTTATTGGTTAATATTTTGGTATGGATCTGATTAATCAACTAGTTTTCTGATTGTAAAATAGGCTATTTTTTAATTAAAGTTATCTATTTTAAGTTTTGTATTCCAAAGTTTAATTCTAAACTAATGTATGTACCCGCGCGATGCGCTGATAATATATTAAAATATTATTTCTCACCATTTTATATTTGGGTATCTCATTCAAACATGTTAAATCATATTATCTTAAAAAAAATTCAGCTATCATATTATTTCAATGAAACACGAATAATAATAATAATATTTATTTTACCCCCAACCACCCCACCTCCCACCTCCAACTCCATCTCCACACACACCTAGGGGTGAGCGTTCGGAAATTCGGTGCGGTTTCGGTGTTTTTTTTCCGGTTTTTGTCGGTTTTCGGTTCTCAATTTAGGTGTACCGAAAATCGAACCGAACTAATTTGGTTCGGTTCGATTCGGTTTATTAATTTTAATTTTTTGATTTTTGGATCTCGCTTTAATGGGTTAATTTTTAATTGGGCCTGCTAACTCGTCAATTAGTATTTCCTGTATCTAATATCTAAAGTTCTATTGCAATGAGTGACATTTTATTTGTCATTGGCATTATATATGTACACACCACACTGGATATTCGTTATTTCGTTTCCAACACCTTAAACAAATGAAAAAAAGATATTTTCTCAATTAAAAACTTAAATAGATTTATACATTGAATTTTCTCATGAATCATAAGTTATTTTCTTCTTCTTTACAAAAATGAAAAAAAAATACTATAAGAAACATTGACAGATACTATGGAACCTTTTGGCAACAGAATTGAGAAAACTTTATGGATTTTAAATAAATTTTTTGTATGCAGTATGCGCTCACATAACTAAAAGTAAAATGGCATTACATATGTACACACTACACAACATATTTGTTTTCAATACCTTAAACAAATGAAAAGTCAAAACTGAAAACTATAAAACAACTAAACAAGGCCAACTTCACAAGAATCCGAAGGACACACACACCTAGTAGCTGGACAATGGAAATACTACATGTCCGACTAGAAGGAACCAAACTTAGACACTGCATCTTTAATACTACCTTCCCAGTGAATGAGTCATTTGTAACATCTGGGACTTTACTTTATGCACTCCCTTGATACAGCATGCAAAGCAGAAGGATCATCCTTCAGAAGATAGACAAGACAAAGCAGAACGATGAATTCGCGGAACTTGATTCCCATATCTTCATTAATATCACACGGTTGAAATAAATTGTTGATTTCTTCATCAGTAAAATTAATCTCTTTCTTACTGAAAGTGTGTTTCAACTTCAGTTTACCGGTGTCACAACTTCAGCATCACGCCTCGGGTTTAGTAACTCATCATCACCCAGGTCCTCATCATCAGGATCTGCTGCTCGCCCAGGGTTATCGATATTTTATTGATGCACTTGAGCAGCGGCCAACGCAGCTAATCTAGCCTGCTCCTGTTGAGCAGCCCTTCTCTCAATGTCACGTTGCGCCTCCATCCTGCCAATACGTTGTGGTTCAAGGTTTATGGGTAATAATGGTTGACCAGAACTTCGAGTATTGGGCATGCACTGAACAAAACCTGCAGAAAACAAAAACAATAACTAAAAGTAAAGTACGAGAATCTTTGACCAAAGGGTCTAGTAATTATCACAAACTTAGTAGACAACCGTATTCCCCGGCAACGGCGCCAATTTTTGATAACGCTCAAACTACAGCTCTCGTAAGAGTGTAAGCGGTCGTTGTCAAATATAGAACCCAACTGGGTTGGGTGTCGAATCCCATAGGGAATAGCTGGTCACTAAGTAAGCAAAGATTAGTAGACTTTTGGTGAAAGTCTCGTAAAAGGGGGGATTTTGTAGCGTGCAATAGTGTAATAAAATAACAAAGTAAAAACGAAAAATAGCAAAGTAAAAAGAAAGAATGTTTAGTAAGATGTTTAATCAATGAGAATTGAGAGTTGGGGTTATGTCCACCTTATGAGTTATACGTATCTATTGGCTATGAGTTATGCGGAATTCAGACATGCATGTGCTTATAGAGAATTGTATTCTATGGTAAATCCAAGCGTTTTTCGACCTAACAAGGACTATTTCACTTTAACTCTTTCGAGCTTAAAGAGTATCTAATGGTATAAATTCTCCAAGAGGTTAATCCAGTTACGGCACTAACTTTTTAACAGGGGTTGGTTCCCTATTACCTTGACACTATCTCTTTTCCAGACATATAACTTTTCTTTCGAACAAGTTAATGCTATACTGGTGTATTCTATTCGTTTGCAACCACAAGAATTTGCATTAAGATGAAGATAATAATGATATAAGCAGCATACGTGTCGCGATTCACAAACTCATAGCAATAGATAGTATCTCATACGGCTTCCATAACCCCAACAGAGAAGTTAAGCTACTCATGAGTGCGATGGAAATCACAATAGACATTATCATTATACCACAATAAGGATCTCACGTGTAGTATGGTGTGGTATGGCTTTAGGCGTGAATTCCTTTTAGAATAGCTTTTCTCTCGTTGTGGAAATTAAGAATTGAATAGATGAAGAGAATAAGAATTGAAAGTGTTGAAAAGATTAAAATTGTTCGGATAGTAGAGGAATGAATTAGAAGTAGAATGAATAAAAATCTCTAGCAAAATAGGGTATTTATAACACCCATATCCTATTCCTACCAAGCTACTGCATTACTTAACCCAATCCTACTGGGTTACTGCATCATTATCCTAATCCTAATAAGTTACTGCTAGTCCCCAAAGTCTTTAGAATTGTTGTTTTTGCCCAGGACAGGTTTCCCATGCGTCACTTTTGGTCCTTGGTGTCCAAGCTTTCCCTTCCTTCTTTCGTGAAGCTTCCTTTGGCGTCAAGTTATCCATAAAATGCTGAAATCTGCATCATTTATACCTGAAAACATGCTAATCACGTTTGTTAGCTCAATTACAGGAAAAAGGACTAAAAGTGCATGAATTATATATTTTGTCCTCAAAACTTAGCTAAAATATGGGTAAAATATAGTACTTTAGGCGTGTAAATCCGCCTATCATCAACACCTCACACTTAAAGCTTTGTTCGTCCTCGAACAAAATATCATGTCCTTCTAAACATTTACTTAGGGTTTCACAGTAACAACACAAAATATTCATCAAGACAGGCATAACAATTACTAACAAAGAGTAGTTTTCTAATCACTACTAGAAACAATTCAACCTCTAATATAGACTCGTGATGATGGTTAATTCGTATTCAAAAGTTAAGGCACAAAGATTCATATACGACTACCCAAAACTCATCAACCATGTGTGTCTCACAATATGTCACCCATAATCACTCACAAGTATTGTATATATCTCGAACATAGGTATAAGATTATCCTTGCTCTCACTCTCACAAAGAATTCATATGTTGCAACTGATGACCATAGGCTTGCCCTTAGTGTAATGCTCCACTAAATATCAGAACGCTAAGCTTAGGATCAAATAGGTCTTCATAGGTTGTAATGTAGGCTAAGGGACGGGTAGGACTATTTTGGCCAGAAATAGTGACTATGTTCCTAAGCGCTTTAATACATCACATTATGCCATTAACACTTTCTTTCAAACAACCTTTCTACTTTCTTTTATTCTACCACCCCTTCTCTCCTCTTTTGTTTTTCAATTTTAAACATAACTAACTTTTTAGTTTTCATTTCCTTTTTCTTTTCATAACGCACCTCTTATGATAGCAATTCTTTTTCATAACAACTTCAAGCACCAATACATTCTAAGGCTTCATACTCACCCAACTTCCTCTTATTTTGTCACATAACTTTACACTTTAAAGCACTTAGGAATTTGGATCAAATTATGGTCTTGAAAAAAAATGGATTAGGCTTACATATGAGGCTGTCAAAGAAAATAGGCTAAAGGCTCAAAAGGGGGTTATCTAGGATAATGTCCATGGGTAGATAAAATGAAGGTAAACAATCATAGGTTGCCAAAGAAATGCCTAAATCATCTCCTAAACTCACACTCTTTATTTCGATTTACATACATACCAGGCAAGTTCTAGCATCAGCCACAAACATAGAATATACTATCATCTCACACACACAAGGCACATGGTCGACTTTATTGGGAGCAGTATAGACTCTCGACCCAACAGATGAAGGAACTGAACCTCACAATTATCACATAATGAGTCACTATTAGAGCCTAAACGTCTCAATAGTAATGATTTTATCACAGACTCTTGTCGTAATACCATGCTTCCTAAAAAAAATAATTACTTAAAAAAAAACATAAATAAGCAAATGCAGATAAAGAAGTATAGCATACGAATACCAGCACCCCACACTTAGACGGGACACACTGCTCTCAGTGGATAATAAATAAGAAAAACCTGATTCCAAGAGTGCGTCGAGGTATTTGCAGCGAGGAGGATTCAGCTTGCTCTTTTCTTCCTCTTTTCTTACCTTTTTGTGAGGTGGACGCTTTTTATTTTCCTTGTCGTTCTTTTTGAAGCCATTCTACCTGAGATCTTAATAGAGTCATGTTAGCTTCATCTCGGAAGATATAATCGACAAACAAACTATAGTGGCACCACCCCACACTTAATTTGTTTGTACAAACTAATTAAGTGAGTAATGTCGATTACTCAGACTTCATCGACATACATATAGGCGATATGTTCCAACAATATGTTCAGCACAGTCATACTTGCATGTTGTCTTTAACTATTCTTTTCTACTCTATGTCATGTAATCTTGACCATCCTTTATGGTTTGGATTAATGCATTTTTGGAACAAGACGACCATGTAGAGATTGAATCAAGTTTATGGTATAGAAAATAATCACAACATCTTATGCTTGTATTCAATCATGATCTTTATCTCGATGAATGAGTCATTCAAACATTCAAGCATTCAATTTTGAAGATTATGCAATTAACTTCAATATGTCGACTCAGCAAAAGTATGACAGTGTATCAAAATTAAATACAAGTTGGAACCAAGTCAAGAGCACCCACATGTATTCTTTCACTCAATTAGATGTATCATAACAAACCAAGCACATTCAAATCACTACTACTATTTCAAGATTTAACAATTCATCATAGGCGTAGTAGTGTAGTACTTACGGAATATAAAAGAGGAACAAAGAAGTACTTACTTGGTTGATGGCCTCGAAAGGTGTTCTTGCAAAGTAAAAGAGCAAAAGGAAAATTTTTTAGAGAATTTAGAGAGGTAGGCGGTGCTTTAGGTTGGATTGGCAATGCATTTTTGCTCTAAGACTAAGTTCTTATTTATAGGACAAGATTGGGTCGGGTTTTGACACATTTAGAATTGAATTTGGAGACAAAAAGTGACCATAGGCGGCGCCTTTTGCAAAGCATTGTTGGGCATAGGCGGCACCTATGCTATGGTATTGTTAGGCATAGGCAGCGCCTATGCCATGGCATATGAGATTTAGAGACAAAATGCTTTTGCATAGGCGGCGCCTATGCTATGGCACTCTAGAATCCGAGAGCTTAGGCCATAGCATAGGCCGTGCCTTGTTCGTGGCCTAGATTTACATAGGCCTTGCCTTGTTCTTTGCCTAGATTTTCATAAGCAATGCCTAACCCATAGCCTTTTGCTTCTTCATTCCTAACTTACCACCTTCACCATGCAATACTTCCAAATCAAAATTTGAAACCAATCTCCTCCTTTATACCTCTTGTACCTACATTTACTCAAAAACAACAAAAATGATTAGAACGATGGGTTGCCTCCCATCAAGCTCCTTAGTTTTGGTCGTGGCTCGACAAAATCCTAGGAAAACAAAAACAACAAAAACAATTAAAAACGATGGGTTGCCTCCCATCAAGCGCTTGATTTATTGTCGCGGCATGACATAGCTATCTCGATTACTTAAACTTCATCGAGATAGATGGTGGATCATTTTCTGAATGGATTCAGACGACAATGAAGCTTACTTATAGGCATGCAATCTTCTTCGGGATGACCCTTGTGCATACATATCCCAGGCGAGATACCAATTATATCATCAATAGTCCAACCCATAACTCTCTTGTATCTCTTCAGAGCAGAGATGAGAGCCTCTACATGCTGTTCACTTAAATCATCCGCCACACTCACAGGAAGTGTATCTCCACTTCCCAAGAACGCATACCTTAGATAATTGGGGAGCTCTTTCGATTCTAGCATTGGGGGCTCTTCAATGGAAGTCTTTGCTGTTGGTGACGGTTGATCCTTAAGATCAAGGTCTGGCTGCTTAGGAGTATGAGAATAGGCCCCTATTTCTGTTAGAGAACACATAGTTTCTTTATGTTCTTGAGTCTCCCCACGCTCAAAATTCAGCAGCTCATCAAATAGTGACTCATCAGTGAGCTGCTTTTTTACAGATAATTCTTTGTCATCCTTATAATTAACTGCAGCTACAGAGAACACATCCATATATTCAGGCTGCTTCATTGCTTTGCATACATCAAAATGGACCACTTCGTCATTCAACCAAAATAAAAGCTCATTAGCTCTCATGTCAATAAGCACACTTCTAGTTGCGAGGAAAGGGCGTCCCAAGATTATGGGAACTTCAGAATCCACCTCGCAATCCAAAATAACAAAGTCTGCAGGAAAGATGAAGGTGGAAACCTTCACCAACACATCATTTAAGATACCAACAGGTCATTTTATCGACCTATCTGCCATCACGAGCCGCATATTGGTTGGTGTAGGGTCGCCCAACCCCAACATTCTGTAGACGGATAGTGGCATCAAATTGATGCTTGCTCCCAAATCAATAGTAACACGAGAATTCTATGCCAACTGGTCATCGAAAACTACAGGGACTGAAGTAAAGATTCGGGGCCAAGTTCTGCAACTAAATGCGGAGTTCTTCAACTCCTTTCTAGGTTTGCCATCTGTAGACCCATCACCATTCAAGGAGCTGTATAACAGACCTCTGTACAGGGCTATTAGACACACATTATGCAGACCACGATCCATGGCACGATGGAGCAGACACAAGGACACCGGTCGGCACAACACCTTCCCATATGCTTCCTTGAATAGAGAAGCTCGGATATGGATGCGGATAATCAACTCTTGTCTGATTCCAGGGACCCAGTACACGAAGATTACACTAGATAGAGTGTGCTTGGTGTACGCGTTGATGATGAATGTTCCTACCAACATTGGGGCAATTATTCGATCTACAATGCGAAAGGCCAGGCTACACAAGAGGTCCCACTTCAGCTTTGGCAATCTGTTGACCGCAATATTGAGGAAGGAGGACATCGAAGAGGAACCGGCTGATCATAAACTTCCACACAACCCAAAGAAGGTTGACCTCACAAAGGTTAAAGATGCTGAAACCACGCATGGCGTCAACCTTACCACTGCGGAAAGGCATGCTCAGGATGAGAGTTTCTTTCGCCATCTTTATGGCATGACTCGGTTTACCATGATGAGCGAAAGTCGTGTTCCAACTGCTGCAGAGCTCCAACAGCTGGATTATGACTACCTAATGAATGAGCATGCAAGGCAAATGTGTGGAGTAGGTGTGTACTTTGAGGAACCTCTTGATGACGATGTGCCAACCGATGATGATCGTCGAATGCCAGACTCCGACGTGGAGGAGAACTCTGATGGCGACGACTCTGATGATGATTCCGACGAAGGGGGTATGACCCCAGACATAGAGGAGGATTCCGACTAACCAGGTTCTTCTTATTTATTTTCCACTGAGGGCAGTGTGTCTCGTTTAAGTGTGGGGTGCTGGTATTTGCATGCTAACCTTCTTTATCTGCATTTGCATTCATTTATGTTTGTTTGTTTTGTTTTTAGTAGTTAGTTTTGTTTTTTTTAGTAGTAAATTTTTTTAAAAAAAAATTTAACTTTGCATGAAATTGTTCTGATAGGCAGCATGGTATTACGACAAGAGTCTGTGATACAATCATTACTATTGAGACGTTTAGGCTCTAATAGTGACTCATTATGTGATAATTATGTGGTTCAATTCCTTCATCTGTTGGGTCAAGAGTCTATACTGCTCCCAATAAAGTCGACCATGTGCCTTGTGTGTGTGAGATGATAGTATATTCTATGTTTGTGGCTGATGCTAGAACTTGCCCGGTGTGTATGTAAAGCTAAATAAAGAGTGTGAGTTTAGGAGATGATTTAGGCATTTCTTTGGCAACCTATGATTGTTTACCTTCATTTTATCTACCCATGGACATCATCCTAGATAACCCCCTTTTGAGCCTTTAGCCTATTTTCTTTGACAGTCTCATATGTAAGCCTAATCCATTTTTTTTCAAGACCATAATTTGATCCAAATTCCTAAGTGCTTTAAAGTGTAAAGTCATGTGACAAAATAAGAGGAAGTTGGGTGAGTATGAAGCCTTAGAATGTATTGGTGCTTGAAGTTGTTATGAAAAAGAATTGCTATCATAAGAGGTGCGTTATGAAAAGAAAAAGGAAAAGAAAACTAAAAAGTTAGTTATGTTTAAAATTGAAAAACAAAAGAGGAGAGAAGGGGTGGTAGAATAAAAGCAAGTAGAAAGGTTGTTTGAAAGAAAGTGTTAATGGCATAATGTGATGTATTAAAGCGCTTAGGAACATAGTCACTATTTCTGGCCAAAATAGTCCTACCCGTCCCTTAGCCTACATTACAACCTGTGAAGACCTATTTGATCCTAAGCTTAGCGTTCTGATATTTAGTGGAGCATTACACTAAGGGCAAGCCTATGGTCATCAGTTGCAACAAATGAATTCTTTGTGAGAGTGAGAGCAAGGATAATCTTATACCCATGTTTGAGATATATACAATACTTGTGAGTGATTATGGGTGACATATTGTGAGACACACATGGTTGATGAGTTTTGGGTAGTCGTATATGAATCTTTGTGCCTTAACTTTTGAATACGAATTAACCATCATCACGAGTCTATATTAGAGGTTGAATTGTTTCTAGTAGTGATTAGAAAACTACTCTTTGTTAGTAATTGTTATGCCTGTCTTGATGAATATTTTGTGTTGTTACTGTGAAACCCTAAGTAAATGTTTAGAAGGACATGATATTTTGTTCGAGGACGAACAAAGCTTTAAGTGTGGGGTGTTGATGATAGGCGAATTTACACGCCTAAAGTACTATATTTTACCTATATTTTAGCTAAGTTTTGAGGACAAAATATATAATTCATGCACTTTTAGTCCTTTTTCCTGTAATTGAGCTAACAAACGTGATTAGCAAGTTTTCAGGTATAAATGATGCAAATTTCAGCATTTTATGGATAACTTGACGCCAAAGGAAGCTTCACGAAAGAAGGAAGGGAAATCTTGGACGCTAAGGACCAAAAGTGACGCATGGAAAACCTGTCCCGGGCAAAAACAGCAATTCTAAAGACTTTGGGGACTAGCAGTAACTTATTAGGATTAGGATAAGTACGCAGTAGCCTAGTAGGAATAGGATATGGGTGTTATAAATACCCTATTTTGCTGGAGATTTTTATTATTCTCATCCATCCACCATCCATCCATCCATCAAAACAATTCTCCACCACCCTCATCCCTATTCGATCCTTTCCCTTTTTCTTCATAAATTTGTTGTTGACATTATTATTCATCTATTCTATTTTTAATTTTCACGATAAGAGAAAAGCTATTTTGCAAGGAATTCACGCCACAAGTGCTACCAAACATACTTAACACAAGATCTTTATTTTGGTGTGATTATAATGTCTATTGTGATTTCCGTTGCACTCATGAGTAGCTAAACTTCTCTGTTGGGGTTATGGAAGCCTTATGAGATACTATCTATTGCTATGAGTTTGTGAATTCTTGACACGTATGCTGCTTATATCGTTATTCTCTTCATCTTAATGCAAATTCTTGTGGTTGCAAACGCATAGGATACGCCAGTATAGCATTAACTTGTTCGAAAGAAAAGTTATATGTCTGGAAAAGAGATAATGTCAAGGTAATAGGGCACCAACCCCTGTTAAGAAGTTAGTGTCGTAACTGGATTAACCTCTTGGAGAATTTGTACCATTTAAGCTTGAAAGAGTTAAAGCAAAATAGTCCTTGTTAGGTCGAAAGACGCTTGGATTTACCATAGAATACAATTCTCTATAAGCACATGCATGTTTGAATTCCGCATAACTCATAGCCAATAGAGACGTATAACTCATAAGGTGGACATAACCCCAACTCCCAATTCTCATTGATTAACATCTTACTAAACATTCTTCCTTTTTACTTTGCTATTCTCCGTTTTTACTTTGTTATTTTATTACACTATTGCACGCTACAAAATCCCCCCTTTTATGAGACTTTCACCAAAAGTCTACTAATCTTTGCTTACTTAGTGACCAGCTATTCCCTGTGGGATTCGACACCCAACCCAGTTGGGTTCTATACGTGTCGCGAATTCACAAACTCATAGCAATAGATAGTATCTCATACGGCTTCCATAACCCCAACAGAGAAGTTTAGCTACTCATGAGTGCGATGGAAATCACAATAGACATTATCATTATACCACAATAAGGATCTCACGTGTAGTATGGTGTGGTATGGCTTTAGGCGTGAATTCCTTTTAGAATAGCTTTTCTCTCGTTGTGGACATTAAGAATTGAATAGATGAAGAGAATAAGAATTGAAAGTGTTGAAAAGATTAAATAAGCAAACAAACATACACACATTTCCTAAAAAATTAAAACAAACAAACATAAATAAGCAAATGCAGATAAGGAAGTATAACATACAAATACCAGCACCCCACACTTAAAGCTTTGTTCATCCTCGAACAAAATATCATGTCCTTCTAAACATTTACTTAGGGTTTCACAGTAACAACACAAAATAGTCATCAAGACAGGCAGAGCAATCATTAACAAAGAGTAGTTTTCTGATCATTACTAGAAACAATTTTAACCTCTAATATAGACTCGCGATGATGGTTAGTTCGTATTCAAAGGTTAAGGTACAAAGAATCATACATAACTACCCAAAACTCATCAACCACGTGTGTCTCAATATATATTACCCATAATCACTCACAAGTATAGTATATTTATTGAAACATGGGTATACGAGTATCCTTGCTCTCGCTCTCACAAAGAATTCATATGCTGCAACTGATGACCATAGGCTTGCCCTTAGTGTAATGCTCCACTAAATATCAGAATGCTAAGCTTAGGATCAAATAGGTCTTTTGCTGGTTGTAATGTAGGCTAAGGGACGGGTAGGACTATTTTGGCCAGAAATAGTGACTATGTTCCTAAGCGCTTTAATACATCACATTATGACATTTATGCTTTCTTTCAAACAACCTTTCTACTTTCTTTTATTCTACCACCCCTTCGCACCTCTTTTGTTATTCAATTTTGAACAGCTTTATCTTTTTGTTTTTCTATTTCTTTTTCTTTCTTCTCTTTTTTTTTTATAACACACCTCTATGATAACCACTCTTTTTCGTAACAATTTCAAGTATCAATACACTCTAAGGCATCACTCTTACCCAATTTCCTCTTATTTTGTCACATGACTTTACAATTTAAAGCGCTTAGGAATTTGGATCAAATTATGGTCTTGAAAGAATGGACTAGGCTTACATATGAGGCTGTCAAAGAAAATAGGCTTAAAGGCTCAAAGGGGGTTATCTAGGATGATGTCCATGGGTAGATAAAATGAAGGTAAACAATCATAGGTTGCCAAAGAAATGTCTAAATCATCTCCTAAACTCACACTCTTTATTTTGCTTTACATACATACCAGGCAAGTTCTAGCATCCGCCACAAGCATAGAATATACTATCATCTCACACACACAAGGCACATGGTCGGCTTTATTGGAAGCAATATAGACTCTTGACCCAACAGATGAAGGAACTGAACCACACAATTATCACATAGTGAGTCACAATTAGAGCCTAAACATCTCAATAGTAATGATTTTATCACAGACTCTTGTTATAATACCATGCTGCCTATCAGAACAATTTTATGCAAAGTTTGTAACCAAAAAAAAACAAAAAAAAAAATTCTAAAAAATTAAAACAAACAAACATACACACATTTCCTAAAAAATTAAAACAAACAAACATAAATAAGCAAATGCAGATAAGGAAGTATAGCATGCAAATACCAGCACCCCACACTTAGACGGGACACACTGCCCTCAGTGAAAAATAAATAAGAAGAACCTGGTTAGTCGGACTCCTCCTCTATGTCTGGGGTCATACCCCCTTCGTCGGAATCATCATTGGAGTCGTCGTCATCAGAATTCTCCTCCACGTCGGAGTCTGGCATTCTGCGATCATCATCGGTTGGCACATCGTCCTCAAGAGGTTCCTCAAAGTACACACCTACTCCACACATCGCTCTTGCATGCTCATTCATTGGGTAGTCATAATTCAGTTGTTGGAGCTCTGCAGCAGTTGGAACACGACCTTCGCTCATCATTGTAAACCGAGTCATGCCATAAAGATGGCGAAAGAAACTCTCATCCCGAGCATGCCTTTCCGCAGTGGTAAGGTTGACGCCATGCGTGGTTTCAGCATCTTTAACCTTTGTGAGGTCAACCTTCTTTGGGTTGTGTGGAAGTTTATGATCAGCCGGTTCCTCTTCGATGTCCTCCTTCCTCAATATTGCGGTCAACAGATTGCCAAAGCTGAAGTGGGACCTCTTGTGTAGCCTGGCCTTTCGCATTGTAGATCGAATAATTGCCCCAATGTTGATAGGAACATTCATCATCAACGCGTACACCAAGCACACTCTATCTAGTGTAATCTTCGTGTACTGGGTCCCTGGAATCAGACAAGAGTTGACTATCCGCATCCATATCCGAGCTTCTCTATTCAAGGAAGCATATGGGAAGGTGTTGTGCCGACCGGTGTCCTTGTGTCTGCTCCATCGTGCCATGGATCGTGGTCTGCATAATGTGTGTCTAATAGCCCTGTACAGAGGTCTGTTATACAGCTCCTTGAATGGTGATGGGTCTACAGATGGCAAACCTAGAAAGGAGTTGAAGAACTCCGCATTTAGTTGCAGAACTTGGCCCCGAATCTTTACTTCAGTCCCTGTAGTTTTCGATGACCAGTTGGCATAGAATTCTCGTGTTAAATCAAGATTGCACTCTCCCATATCTCGGAAGATAAAATCAAGATGTAACGTCATTATCTTGGCCAACATACGAGGTTCTTTCTTTGCTAGGCTCTCCTTGTTTATCAACTCCACAGGAACATATTTTTTCTCTTTATTGTTCCTATACCATTCCTTTCCTTCCTCCTCGAGGATCCATTTTATTCCAAACATACGGCGAGGTATTTGCTGCGAGGAGGATTCTCCTTGCTCTTTTCGTCCTCTTTTCTTGCCTTTTTGTGAAGTGGTTGCTTTATCTTTGCCTTGTGTTGCTTTGGGTGCCATTGTACCTGAGATTAAAACAATAGTCATGTTAGCATCATCTCGGTGGATGCAATCAACAAACAAGTAGTAGTGGCACCACCCCACACTTAGTTTGTTGGTACAGACTAGTGTAGTGAAAGTTGGCGATTACTCAGACTTCATCGATATACGTTTTAGGCGCTATATTCCAGCAATAAAATCAGTGCAGTCATACTTCTTGTGACCTTGGCAATACTTTCATGTTTGATGTATCAAGACTTACTACATAGTGATTGAATCAAGGTATAGCATTTAGAAATAATCATAACCTCATATGTTGGTAGTCAACCATACTTCTTGTCTCGATGAACAAGTCATTCCAACATGTAAGATTTCTATTGACAAGATTATGCAATTTTCTTGACCATGTTAATTCCGCAAAAGTATGACAGTGCATCAAAATCAAATTCAAGTTGGAAACATGTTAAGATCATTCTTACGTATTCTTTCACTCACTTAGTTGTATCACAACACATCAACCATATTCAAATCACCAATACTACTTCAAGATTTAGCGATTCATAATATGCGTAGTAGTGTAGTACTTACAGAATATAAATGAAGAACAAAGAAGTACTTAATTGGTTGATGCCTTTGGATGATGTTCTTGCAAAGTTGAAAGAGCAAAAAGAAAATTTTTGAGAGGATTTGGAGACTATAGGCGGCGCTTTAGGTTGGATTGGCAATGCATTTTTGTTCTAAGAATAAGTTCTTATTTATAGGACAAGATTGGGTCGGGTTTTGACCCATTTAGAATCAGATTTGGAGACAAAAAGTGACCATAGGCGGCGCCTTTTGCAAAGCATTGTTGGGCATAGGCGGCGCCTATGCTATGGTATTGTTAGGCATAGGCGGCGCCTATGCCATGACATATGAGATTCAGAGACAAAATGCTTTTGCATAGGCGGCGCCTATGCTATGGCATTGTTGAGCATAGGCGGCGCCTATGCTATGGCACTCTAGAATCCGAGAGCTTAGGCCATAGCATAGGCCGTGCCTTGTTCGTGGCCTAGATTTACATAGGCCTTGCCTTGTTCTTTGCCTATATTTTCATAATCAATGCCTAACCCATAGCCTTTTGCTTCTTCATTCCTAACTTACCACCTTCACCATGCAATACTTCCAAATCAAAATTTGAAACCAATCTCCTCCTTTACACCTCTTGTACCTACATTTACTCAAAAACAACAAAAACGATTAGAACGATGGGTTGCCTCCCATCAAGCGCCTTAGTTTTGGTCGTGGCTCAACAAAATCCTAGGAAAACAAAAACAATAAAAACAATTAAAAACGATAGGTTGCCTCCCATCAAGCGCTTGATTTATTGTCGCGGCACGACATAGCTATCTTGATTACTTAAACTTCATTGAGATAGATGGTGGATCGTTTTCTGAATGGATTCAGACGACAATGAAGCTTACTTATAGGCATGCAATCTTCTTCGGGATGACCCTTGTGCATACATATCCCAGGCGGGATACCAATTATATCATCAATAGTCCAACTCATAGCTCTCTTGTATCTCTTCAGAGCAGAGATGAGAGCCTCTACGTGCAGTTCACTTAAATCATCCGCCATACTCACAGGAAGTGTATCTCCACTTCCCAAGAATGCATACCTTAGATAATTGGGGAGCTCTTTCGATTCTAGCATTGGGGGCTCTTCAATGGAAGTTTTTGCTGTTGGTGACGGTTGATCCTTAAGATCAAGGTTCGGCTGCTTAGGAGTATGAGAATAGGCCCCTATTTCTGTTAGAGAACACATAGTTTCTTTATGTTCTTGAGCCTCTTCACGCTCAAAATTCAGCAGCTCATCAAATAGTGACTCATCAGTAAGCTGTTTTTTTACAGATAATTCTTTGTCATCCTTATAATTAACTGCAGCTACAGAGAACACATCCATATATTCAGGCTGCTTCATTGCTTTGCATACATCAAAACAGACCACTTCATCATTCAACCGAAATAAAAGCTCATTAGCTCTCATGTCAATAAGCACACTTCCAGTTGCGAGGAAAGGGCGTCCCAAGATTATGGGAACTTCAGAATCCACCTCGCAATCCAAAATAACAAAGTCTGCAGGAAAGATGAAGGTGGAAACCTTCACCAACACATCATTTAAGATACCAACAGGTCGTTTTATCGACCTATCTGTCATTACGAGCTGCATATTGGTTGGTGTAGGGTCGCCCAACCCCAACTTTCTGTAGACGGATAGTGGCATCAAATTGATGCTTGCTCCCAAATCGCACAATGCCTTAGCAAAATTCATAGATCCAACCGTGCAAGGAATACTGAAAGCACCAGGGTCTGCCTTTTTTTGTACTAAGGACCTTGTGGCAATTGCACTGCAATGATGAATATTATCTGCCAGCTCATAGCTTACTGCATGCTTCTTTGTTAAAAGGTCCTTCATGAATTTAGCGTACCCAGGCATCTATTCCAGCGCCTCAACCAATGGAACATTAATGGTCAGTTGTTTTAACATCGTCATGAATTTACTGAACCTTGTATCATCCGTCTTCTTCTTCAGTCTTTGAGGAAAAGGTGGTGGTGGAAGGGGAATAGTTTTTTCCACTACTTTCTTTTCCTCGTGCTTAGGTTCGAAGATCTTTTCAGGCTGTGGACGTGAGGAATGACGTCATGAACGTCTTCATCGGCGTCATCTTCTTCTGTATTACCTACGATATCTTCGGCCACTTGCTTGCTTTGGGATGAATTTTCCAGCACCTTACCACTTCTGGTAGTAACAACCATGCATGTTCCATTGTTTCTTGGGTTTTGCACTGTGTTGCTCGGTAGGGTGCCAGATTTTCTTTGATTTAATGTGGCTGAAATTAGACTCAATTGTTGCTCCAGCTGTCTTATTGAAGTGGAATGTGAGTCAACCAATTGCTTCATTGAGGCCAAGTCATTTATTACTTCAGTTACTCCCGTGCTGGTTGCTTCCACTCCTTTCAACAGCTTAGCCATCATATCTTCCATTGACATATTTCCTGATACAGTGGCCTCTCGTCGTCCTGAAGGAATATACACGCCACTCCTGTCAGTCTTGTTCTTCCAACTACCTTGATCCCGGTCCTTGTTTCTAGAATTATCATAATAGTTCAGACCTTGGTTTCCTTGGGCATTGCCTCAGAAACCCCCCTGATTGTTCACGTAGTTGGCTTATTTCTCAGAATCGGATTCCTCTCTTCCTTTTGACGCAACTGCTTTGACTTTTTCGGTCTTCCCTAATAGTAGATGCTTTGTAAGAAGATCCACTTGTGTTTTCATGTGCGTCAAATCTTGATCACGTTCTTCTTCTCTTCTCTTTTGTTCTGCAGTCATGCCTATAGAAAAAGTGGGGCTTGCTACCTCAGAATCTCTGGTATGCCACGCCCTACTTTGCTTCGTCATCCGATCTAGCATATCACTTGCCTGAACAAAGGTGAGGTCCATAAATGATTCTCCAGCCGCATTATCCACCATAGGTTTAGTTACTGAATTCAAGGATCTATATAGTATCTCCATCAAGTGAACATTGGTCATGTGATGGTTTGGGCACCTCATAAGCTTCTTCTTGAATCTCTCCCATGTTTCGTGGAGGGCTTCAATTGGAAGCTGACGAAAATTGCTGATTTCATCTCTCAATTGTGCTCTCTTGGATGGCGGAAACAATCTTTCTTGGAAAGCGTCTTTCAATTGCCTCCAATTTGTAATAGAATCAAGAGTCAGCCCGTTCAACCATAGAGTTGCCTCCCCAGATAGAGACAATGGAAATAAGCGCAACCGAATTACATTCTGTCCAATGCCAGGATTGTCGAATGACTTGCATGTAGAGATAAAGTTGATCAGATGCATATTCGGATCATCGCCTGCTAGTCCACCAAATAATCCCTTGAGTTGTAAAAGCTGAATCATGGTGCTAGTGATATTGAACTTGGCTCCGGGTGCCAATGGCGGAGGAATAATAGCTTCTGTGGCACCAGCTCCATCAAGATCATCATCATCATCATCAAACGGTATTTGCACGGCTCGGCGTTCAGGCCGAAATCTTGCTTGACGATCTCTTCTATTTGCCGGTGTCACAACTTCAGCATCACGCCTCAGGTTTAGTAACTCATCATCACCCAGGTCCTCATCATCAGGATCTTCTGCTCGCCCAGGGTTATTGATATTTTGTTGATGTACTTGAGCAGCGGCCAACGCAGCTAATCTAGCCTGCTCCTGTTGAGCAGCCCTTCTCTCAATGTCACGTTGCGCCTCCATCCTGCCAATACGTTGTGGTTCAAGGTTTATGGGTAATAATGGTTGACCAGAACTTCGAGTATTGGGCATGCACTGAACAAAACCTGCAGAAAACAAAAACAATAACTAAAAGTAAAGTACAAGAATCTTTGACCAAAGGGTCTAGTAATTATCACAAACTTAGTAGACAACCGTATTCCCCGGCAACGGCGCCAATTTTTGATAACGCTCAAACTACAGCTCTCGTAAGAGTGTAAGCGGTCGTTGTCAAATATAGAACCCAACTGGGTTGGGTGTCGAATCCCACAGGGAATAGCTGGTCACTAAGTAAGCAAAGATTAGTAGACTTTTGGTGAAAGTCTCGTAAAAGGGGGGATTTTGTAGCGTGCAATAGTGTAATAAAATAACAAAGTAAAAACGGAAAATAGCAAAGTAAAAAGAAAGAATGTTTAGTAAGATGTTTGACCAATGAGAATTGAGAGTTGGGGTTATGTCCACCTTATGAGTTATACGTCTCTATTGGCTATGAGTTATGCGGAATTCAGACATGCATGTGCTTATAGAGAATTGTATTCTATGGTAAATCCAAGCGTCTTTCGACCTAACAAGGACTATTTCACTTTAACTCTTTCGAGCTTAAAGAGTATCTAATGGTACAAATTCTTCAAGAGGTTAATCCAGTTACGGCACTAACTTTTTAACAGGGGTTGGTGCCCTATTACCTTGACATTATCTCTTTTCCAGACATATAACTTTTCTTTCGAACAAGTTAATGCTATACTGGCGTATTCTATGCGTTTGCAACCACAAGAATTTGCATTAAGATGAAGAGAATAATGATATAAGAAGCATACGTGTCGCGAATTCACAAACTCATAGCAATAGATAGTATCTCATACGGCTTCCATAACCCCAACAGAGAAGTTTAGCTACTCATGAGTGCGATGGAAATCACAATAGACATTATCATTATACCACAATAAGGATCTCACGTGTAGTATGGTGTGGTATGGCTTTAGGCGTGAATTCCTTTTAGAATAGTTTTTCTCTCGTTGTGGAAATTAAGAATTGAATAGATGAAGAGAATAAGAATTGAAAGTGTTGAAAAGATTAAAATTGTTCGGATAGTAGAGGAATGAATTAGAAGTAGAATGAATAAAAATCTCTAGCAAAATAGGGTATTTATAACACTCATATCCTATTCCTACCAAGCTACTGCATTACTTAACCCAATCCTACTGGGTTACTGCATCATTATCCTAATCCTAATAAGTTACTACTAGTCCCCAAAGTCTTTAGAATTGTTGTTTTTGCCCAGGACAGGTTTTCCATGCGTCACTTTTGGTCCTTGGCGTCCAAGCTTTCCCTTCCTTCTTTCGTGAAGCTTCCTTTGGCGTCAAGTTATCCATAAAATGCTGAAATCTGCATCATTTATACCTGAAAACTTGCTAATCACGTTTGTTAGCTCAATTACAGGAAAAAGGACTAAAAGTGCATGAATTATATATTTTGTCCTCAAAACATAGCTAAAATATGGGTAAAATATAATACTTTAGGCGTGTAAATTCGCCTATCATCAACCTCCACCTCCTGAAGTTTTAAATCATATTTCTTACTGATTGATGTTATAGCCTCCTCTATCTCTTCTTACACTCAGCTCTCAAATGCAATTTATGTTCAAAGAGAGAAAAACAGGTTAACAAAATGATGCATGGATTCCTGAATATATAATCATGGCAGATATTGGACACCAACCAGATCCTCAAGGCCCTTTGTCGCTTGTTCTTTTCCTTTATGTATTCTTTCCCATTCTATATGAAGAGGTCCAGCATGGAAAGTAAGAATTAAATTAGTGTTGGCCATCTGATGAACAGCACGCATGGGCATGGTGCTAGATCCCGGAACAAAGGCAACATTAGCGTTAGACTGAGAGATTGCTTGACTAGGAAGTTCAGCAGAACGCTGAACCATTTGAAACACAGTTTAAGTATTCCGAGAAGTAGAACATACATACAGATTCGTAGTTGATTAAGGATGAACTCTACTGACTGCTGGTAAGCTAGATTGATTGATGGTAACCCTAACGTCTGATCGAATATATGTACAAGGCTCCGGATTTCCCCCAGCTGGAGAAACAACATGACGTGAAGGTTTCGTTGCATGGGGGGATCCAGGGACTGGAATAGAGTTCCTTTCATTATGAGTAGTGACCAATTGTCCAATTGGGTTGGTGTACTGTACATTATTATATTGGGGTGACCAATTGGGCCGATTGGGCATAAAGATTTATTGGGCTTGTATAATAATTTGGTTTAAACCGAATACTGAAGTATATATACTCAATAACCGAAACCCGAACCGAATATCGAATTGATGAAAAAAATAAACCGAACACCGAACCAAAAAAATAAAAAATCGAATTAATTCGGTTCGGTTTTCGATATTTATGACCACCCCTACACACACCCACACCCTCAATTTTAAAAAAATATATATAAATAAATAAAATCTTTGTTCTACTCCCCCTCCCTCTAACATGCCTCCACTCCACCCATCCTCCCCTATCCGAATCCCCCCACCTCTTAACTAATTAAATCTATACAAAAAAAAAAAAAAAAACAATCATGTAATTATAATATTCATTTTTATTATATTATTCACAATTTAAAGATATTAGATTTTTAATATTCTTCCTCCCGCCCTCTCCCCTCCCCATCTTTATCCAAATTAATATGAGTAAAAATAATTATGTAATCGCAAAAAAAGATTGTATAATTTAGATTTTTTCATATTATATTGTTTACAATTTAAAGAATTTTAATGAAATAATAATGTAAAAATAGTAACACAATTTAGCATTCCCCCTGCCCGCCCTTAAAAGAAAAAAAAGGATCAATTTTTATCTTTAATATTTTCAAATATCTAATACTTTCAAATTCAAATATTTTCAATCTTATAAATTCAAATAATATTATATTAATTTTTTGAAATAAAATTAGTTTATTATTATTCTTTATCCTTATTTTTTTTCAAATATAATATATATCTATCTTGTAATTTATATATAAAAATTAAGATAAATATTTAAAATTAATGAGATATTATTATTATTATTATTACTATTATTATTATTAAAAAATAATAATAACAACAACAACAAATAACAACAACAACAATAACAATAACAAAAACAATATGAAATATTGAATTTAAATTTATGTCTTTCAATCAATTTTTTTTTTGTGTTACACGCAGTTGAGTTTTTTTTTTTTTTTCTTATATTGAAAAATATAAAATTTTGAATCTAAATTTATGTTACTTAGATTTTATATTTAACGTTCATTCGAAATTTATGTTGTATGATATTAAAAAATATAAGTGATAGACAACACACAAAATTAGTAATATATATATATATATATATATATATATATATATAAAACAACATAACAACATTCCTTTGGAAACAAAAAAAAAGAATCTATTCGAGGGGGAGATGAGAGATATTTTGTTCCACCACAGAAAATTATTTGATTCTTGTCTTTCAAAAAAATTTCACGACATACCCGAACAATCATTTATAGGATTTAATGATTCCTAACAACGGATTCATCTCTTTCGCTATCTGCATTTGGGATGGTTATTTGCTTTGGTAATTTGCAAGTATTTATGGAAAGAACAAATCAGCTGAAATACTTAAATACCTATAAAATTATATAAGCTTCTTAAAAGAGAGTAGATATGTAATGTAATGTAGTAATGTTTCAGAATAGATTTTTATGCTCAAGAGAAATATACTAAGACAAAATAAAGTGATATAATAACATTTATGCACATATAAATATATTTACATTCATTCTTAACACAAATTGTGTGATAAATCTCCTTTGTATATTTTAATTCTTCATTGTACTTGTTGATTCTTTAAATATTCATTTCTCATCTTTGAAAGATATACTTACGTCAGATTTGCAGAAACTTCAATTTTGTTAGGTACATTAGTGATAAAAAATAAACTTAACGTTAATCACAAATAATAATAAAATAATTAAAACTTAAATTAAGCACAAATAACATACCTTAGTAGTTATTCAGAAAACCTGATGAGTATTGTCTATAATTTTTTTGATGATGATAAATTTGAAATACATCAGTATGTATTTATAGCAGTATTGTAGCTTTTAAATTACAAGGAGATAATGATAAAGTGTTGGGATAAC